>VCKV01000008.1:0-5000000 GCA_005876975.1 Drosophila orena | reverse complement strand
ATCGGGAGCGGGTCTGTCGAATCGGGGCTCCAGTTTCGGCGGAAAGGCAGCGTAAACATCGTACCAAATGGGTTTATCCTCGGTTTTTAAAGCCCCACCGCGTAGGAGGCCCTGAACTCTGCAAAACTTGGGTGTTTATGGGTTGTACAGATACTTTGCACATGGGTGAATACCTGGTGAAGATTGTGCCAATCTTTTCCAGCCTACTTTGTGCCATTTTAGTAAAGTTTTATTTCAGTAAATGTGTTTTTTAACAAATTACGATTACGACATGCAGTGCATGGGCTTATCGATAAGCAACCGGTGGCTATCGATAACTTCAGAGTTGCCGTTGGGGGTGTAACGGATTTATTTCTTATAAGAACCTCGCGGGTTCTGGTTAGGATTGTTGCTTTAAATGAGATATTTATTTTATAAATTGCTTAAATCATTTATAACTAAATATCTTAGCCAAAAATCTTTATCAATGTATGAATTTTTTAAGAAATAATTCGTTTTATATTATGGGTACTATCGATACTTATTCAAAAAAATTTAGTATTTTTGTGTATTACGGTGATTTCTCTGGTTGGCGTTTTTGGTATTTCCCTTGCAGTTCATAGTACAGTGCTTACTCCGTAAATGTAAAATCACAGAAACCTGCAGTAATTACATGTTTGTCTACTGTTATGTAAGCACTGAATGGTATGTAAGAATGCTTGCACTTTGATAATACAAAATCTTACCAATTAAAATTTTATCAACTATTTGAATTGGTGAAAGTTGGCACTGTTGAGTGCCCACTGTACCTGCTCTTCTTCCACAGTTTGTTGTGGAACGCCTCGCACCAACTACATACTTTTACATACTCGGCTGCGCTCGACGTAAATTCTCGCACTTTTCTGTTGATTTTGTAGTACATTTTCGACGTTTCGCTATCAAATCAAAGCGCTTGAATCGGGAAAATCAAGGAAAAGTGCAAAATAACTCCACAAAATGCAAAGCATATAAAATGATATTTTATTATGTACTGTAATAGCGTAAACAATAGTGTTTTGATTGTTTGTGCAGGTGCAAAATCGATCTAGTGAACTGAAAACTGCGACTCCAAAATCGGCCGAGTTAGCGCATTATTGCCCCGATTGTTGTTATTGGAAAATGTTGTTCGTTTGGGAAAATTGTGCCATCGCAATTTTGTAGTGTGCGTGCGTGTGTGCCGTGTGCGTGTCGAGTGTGTGTGCCAGTAAATTAAGTTAATTAAAAACTTAGCTAACTCTCGATTTCACCGCCCCCGCCATGAGTAACTATCATCCGAATTCGCATCCGCACGCGCTCTCGCATCCGCATCCGCTGCAGGTCCATAATCAGCTGCAGAATCCCCACCAGAACCAGTTGCCGCCCCCGCAGCGCCATAACCATGCCACGCCCACTGCTGCAGCCTCCGCCCCCGGAGCGCCATCAGCATCAGCATCGGCATCCATCCTGGTGGCCCATCCTCCCCAGCCGCTCATCAGCAACTCGCTGGCCATCCGGCAGGAGATCCAGCGGTTCGAGAGCGTCCACCCATCCATCTATGCCATATACGAACTGATCGATCTGCTGCCCATGGCCGATGCCCAGATAGCCCAGTCCATCCGGGACCATGTGGTCTGCATTGAAGGTGAGTCTAATGGAGGGGCTATTAGTGCAACTAGTTTTAATGATTATAATAAGTTACACTGTAGCTTAGCCTTGGAATGGTAAAGCTATTGCAATCAAAATTCTCGTCGGTCCACCTGTTTGCACTGCGCTATTGCATAAAATATTGGATGCTTACCTTCCTATTAAATGACAATAAGAAGTACAATTAAAGTTTAGTTTAAGCTCTGACTAATAGATGCTAAATTCCCCCTGTTAGTACTACGAGTACCCAAAATTGGAGGCGTTACACTCTCTGTTACATATGTATGTTCTTCTCACTCCGAATAACTTTGATAACCATTGCATATACATATTTAAAAATAAAGTTCACACTATTTTGTACTTTAAAGTATTTTAATGCAAGTATTTCAACGCCTTACTACTTGAATGCAGCTGCACAAATGTTTTACCGGTAAACTGATTAAAATAGGGTTTTGAACGTAAACTGTTTAAATGCTAAATACCCAATGTAACGATATTCTTATTATAAATTTCGTTTGTTTTTTAATGGCTTGCAAATTTATTCACCATAACAAGGAAATGCTTTGCTTGCAAGTTCTCAACTTTTGTTAAAGGGTCAATGGGTTTAATGGAGCATTCGAGTTGTGCCCCAGAAATGATGAGCCATATAAATGTGCTATAAATTATGCAAAGACACAGAGAAAAGGTATTCGGAGTCGGGAAGTAGAGTCTATCGTGACTTTGGATGGACTGACTGGGTCCATTGAGTGTCAAGTCGGCGGGAACAGATGGAAATCCTTTGATTAAACATGTTTATCGCTGCAATTGTATCCACACCTTCATTGTACTCCTTATCGCCAGCGTCTGGACTTGTGGTTGCCTTTGTTTGGAGTGCTTTATGCTAATCTCTGACCGAAAATCTATGAGGCAACACCAACCCCCGTGCGGGCATTATTGTTGCCAAAATGCCCATTCAAGCGGATCGTTGTGCTGTGTTGTGTTGGGTTGTGCTCATCGAGAAGAAAGAGCTTCGCTTTTTGTTTAAAACAAGCTTTTCTGCCCAATTTTCAGCATATCGTTGAATGTGTGTTTGTGTGTGTGTGTGCGCGCGCGTGTGTGTGTGTGTGTGTGTATGCGGGGACTGAAATTTGATGCCCTCTTCCTCTTTGTGGCAGGCAGCAAAACTGAATACTGAATACTGAAAACTGAAAACCGTTCACGAAATCAAACCGAAAACCGGTTCCTGAAATGGTTTATTAGAAAATCTCTGGCAGAGGCAGCAACAACAAAAGGCTCACCAAAAATGTAAACAAAATTGTCAGAGGCAGCGGCCTCATGAATACTCCACTCTGTGCCGTGCAAACCAGATATGAAACCCGAGAATACGAGAGTACGATCTCGTAAACCGTTTTGCACGCGACTTTCTTATTGGCATTGACCCGCAACACGGGCACGATTGGTCCAATATGTATATATCTATATACATATATATACAACTATATCGAATACCGATTCTAATTCGCTGTCAGCGTGATGAACGATGCTTTCGTTGGACTCTGGCTGCCGTTTTCCCGTTCCGAATGCTTATTTATAGGTTTCGGTAACGGTGTCCATTAAATCGAGAAGGTCAAAAGTATCTAATGAAAATAAATAAAAGAAATTCTGTGCTACTTGTTCGTTAGCCTCTTCCTTTGATATCATTTTGGATGCTATATAGCATATATATTCTTACAGCAGCTTAGGATTTAATAATCTGAATGCATCGATATAATCTCAGATCTCCGAACTGAATGTCTGTTTTGGTCAAGAGCTCGTGCTCAAAAAGTGCCCTTAATATTGTAGCTGCTGACTCACCAAAAATCACTTCGAGTCGTAAACCACATTTAACTGCCTAAGATGTCATTGAACTTATCGGAAATCAAAGTTTAGTTACGTATTTAAAGGGCTTTCAAGTGGGATTTATTAATATCATATAGAATTTGCAGCTTCTTCAGCGAGGTTTGTAACAAATGAGGCCAAGGCCTTGATATTTTACACATTTCAGCAACAATGGCTGTCTAAATATGTGTAAAATATTTCTGAAATCTGCGTACTATTGTGTGTGGCTACATGTGCCATCTAAAATTAGCATATGAAGCTATAAATGGGGATCCATAAACAATAGACAGGGTGTGCATTGAGATTCTTCAGCAGAACATAAATAGTAAATCGATTACACGATATCAGCATATCAATGGCAATTTTACTACAAATTGATAATTTCATTGGGGGGTGTTCAACAACCGCTGAACATAAATAACCTACCTGGAATTCTCGTTCGATTGTTCGCGGTGTTTATACAAACACAAAGGCGAGTTGTCTGTTTGTTTGTAAATAGCCAAGTAATAGCCGGCCCTAAAAACAACAACAACAACAACAAATACAACAGTCAACTGAAATGCCGCTGGCGGTAGTGAAAAACAAATTTCCTCTCTTATCTCAAATGGCTTGCGACTCCCCATTAAAGCGATTGCCATTAGCCCCAAACGAATCTTTCGTTGCTCTACCCTTTCGCAAAGTGGGTCCATTAATTCGTTCTCAAGATGACTCATGCTCGAGTTAATTATTTTGCGATTTAGGTATACACTTTTTAATAATTACACGATTATTTTGTGAAAGTTCATGGTTATGCACCTTCTACGACCCAGTTAATATACTTTTTGGTTTCTTTCTCATTTTTACGTAGTTATCTATATCTAAATGGCCTTTTAATTGCATATTAATCTACCATTACCAAGAATATACATATATGATACATATTTGTAACATCATTCAGATATTTATCTATTTATAGCTCTTAATTTAGTTGTGAACGGTACTGGCATTTATTGCTATCTTAAAGATAGCACCATTCATAAGAAGCTGTAAACATTGTTATCTTTCCTTTTGAATATTTATCAGCCAAAAGCTGTAATCGCAGACAGGTACCTCGAAACTTTTGCACCTGCCCTCCAATTTCAAATTGAACAATCTCATCCGAATTGTGACCTCTTATCTGTCGGCGGCTTAGCCTGCTGTCTTTATTGCTTTTTCGCTTCGGGCAAAGATTGTTTGTTTTCATTTAATTGTCAAATAATATTTACTGGCGGACTTTTGAGTCAACCGTTGCCACTGTCATTCGCATATCACTTTTTTTTTGTGTTTTTCGAATCGCCGTTTGATATGGCTTTTGTCTGTGTCATTCGGAAGTGGAAATTGTTTGCGTCGATACGCTCGAGAGCATGACATGGAGATGCCATTGGGGCCACAAATACATGCATGTATGAGCCCACACAAACATGCCGCCTATGCACTGCAGAAAATTTTCCTGCTGAGCTGGTATTAAAAAAATAGTTCATGGTCTGACTCAAACACAGTCAACACAAAACGCTCGGAACACCATTTTATCACTATTACCTAGTTGATGGGAAATAAATAAACTACAATGCATATTAATAGATTTCTTTTAACAATATTTATAGAGTTAAATAGTTTAAAAGTTACTTTTGAATAAATTGTAAATACTTCAACATTAATAAGATATGCATTCATACGAATACTAAATACAAATTTATGTTCGGTCCTTCAAACACAGATGGATACCAAGTCAGAGTTGGAAAAAAAGTACTTTAGTACTTTTTTATGTTTAATAGATTATGAATTCAATTTTGAATATATATTTTTTTCGCCGTGTACAAGAGCGTATTTTCAAATATCAGCGACACATGTGCAACCGGCAGAGTGGAAGGCATGCGTGTCCGTCGTCTGCCCCTGCCACATTGCCACTCCCCCTTTGGCCACCCCGTTTACCCACGAAGTATGAGTTTATTTTTAAAGCAAATTGCATTAAAAATATCTGCACTTTGCTTGCATTTGCTATTTCAATTGCAATTGCACAACACCTTGTTCTCGCTGCTATTTCGCTAACTTATTTTCGTTCTCAATTGACAGTGGAATATGCAACAAATGAAGCGTCATATCGGAAGAGCTTTTGCGTTTTTGCAATTAACTCATAATATGTCCAAATTTGGTTGTCGCTTTGAATGATTCACGAATTCCTGATGGGTGTATATGAATTTATCATTCCACAGCTGGCGTCTCGCTTGCGATACAGTGGAAAAATTTATGGAAACATTTTACGATGATGAGCTACCACAAGTATTACCAAATAATAACGAAACTATACTTACAATGTTAAGAGCACATAAGTTTTGATTCACACCTCAAGTTTACCTATTGAAATCTGTGATGAACCGTTAAAGCGTGATGTTTCCGCTATTTTCCAACACAATACCGATAAAATGTGCCAACAGAAAATTCAAATTTGGAAATTTAAGTGTGTCGACTTGCCTTGGTGTGGGTTTGTCAATAAATTTGTGAATACGTTGCTGGAATAATTATGCGAAATAAGACATACCGTTCGATCAATTCATTAATGGTTTATTGAGCGTTACTATTCATTCTGGTTCGCTATCCCATTGCCAATGACTTGGCCACTCATCTTCGCCATTTCCCAGAAGTAATCGGCCACTTCGCTCACGACCTTGGCGGATATATCCTGCAGCTTCTGGCCGGTCAGGAGAGCCTTATATTGCAAGTCGGTGAGGCCTGTCTCGGATTCCCTGTTTATCAGTAGTGGAGAGTCCTTGAACTGCAAATGGGGTATTACCAGCTTAAATACTTGATCAATGTAGTTGAAGATATTATTACCTCTTCGAAAATGTTCTGCCACAGTTGATCCTTTCTGTCCAGCTCCTCCTCAGCAATGGCTTGGCCTAGGCGGGTTATATACAGAGTGATGTCTTGGAAGCGCTTGGTCTGCTGATTGAGACCGGCCTTCACCTCGGAAAAATAGGAGATTTGAGATCGGAACAGCGAATTCAGCAGATGGACTGTCTCCTCCTTGGCCTGCCTCTCCAACTCCCTTTGCACTGGATCATCGGAATTTAAGAGTTGTGGATTAGTGGGCTTGGCGGCCACCATTAGGAGCTATTCAATAAAAGGCAATTTTTAAGTTTATTTACGGTATGGTAGAACTTAAAGCGCTCCTCACCTGGGCTACTAAAAGTAATGGAATATACTTCAGCATCGCGTTTTATTCATATAAGTTTCAAGCCTCCGCACTCAATGAATGGTATTTTTGAACTAATTGATGGGAGCACCACACACGTTTTGATTAGCAGTGGGATCTTCGATTCTCTCGGGAAGCTGATAAGCTCCCTCGGGCTGCTCCTCCTAGGGATTTTGTGTTGCTCTTTCTGATTTCGCGGATGATAATAAGATTTTCCCAACAAATTCAGCATTTCTATGACATCTGAATTGCGTTTCAGCAAAACTTCATGAAACACGTTTTTAGAACCGGGGAGCATATTGTCCATTGATCTATCTTTATTCGCCGTCAAGGTCTGTCTAGCTGTCTGTGTGGTATGGCACTCGCATGTTTTTGTTATCAGCTGCCCAACAAACATAGCTTCATATAACCTTGACAAGGGTATGGTAATAAAACACATTGGTTTGCGTACCCAAAACAAATATATTGGGAGCCCCGTCGCAATATGTTCACATATATTCATTAATTTGATCAAAATTATATCTTCATAATTTCTGAAAGTTTTTCTAGTTGTGTTATGGTCAATGAATATAGTTTTTTACTTATTCTACAGTTCTTCATACCTTTTCAAACTATTTTACAGGTGTACTGTAATCAAGTAGTTAATTAGGTACTTAGCATGTATTCTGCGAGCTAGATTTTTAAGTGTAATTCCTAATAATATGTGTAATCATAATCCCAGTAAAGTAACTTAGAAAAAGGTTATTGGACCCTTAAATATTTCTTTTTACAAAGTCTACGCACTCACTTTACATTTTACATTTTACTTTTTTCTGTACAAATATCACCTGAAAGTATGCAGTAAAATGTTAACACTTCATTGCTGAAAAGAAGGCATTAACACATGCAAAGGCCGTCGCAGAAAAGTAGGCAACGCAAGTGAGCTATATTTGGACAAATCCAAAAAGGTTATTGTGCGATTTTATCAACTTCGGCGTCTCACGGACAATTCGAAAAACAGCAACCTGTAAAGTTCACTTCGATTCGTCGAATTCCCTTTAAAAAGTCTCCTGTTGACGATCTTTTTAACAATATAACCTGTCAACTTTGAGCAAATCAAACTTTGCAATTAAAAATCAGAAAGCGATTGAAAGTCAGAAGTTACCTACTGCTACATTTTTAATTTACTCGCCACATATTTACGTAAAAATGTGAAAGCTGTTGTAGCTATAAAAATAAAGTAACAATGTATTATTAATGGTAATTAAAAAATACTTTTTCTATATGCATAATAACCAATTGAGAATTTTTTGCGAGAATTAAAGTAAAATTAAAGTTATAAAAACCTAAAGAGCTAGAGGGCCTAATCAATTTTAGCAAAGGAAATGCTATTATAAGCCTAATCTGTGAGATTAGATTAGGCAAATTGCTAAGTTGATTTGGCGTGTTTTTCTACTCCTGGTGGGCAGCGAAATAAACCAATCGCACATGGTTTATGACCCACACGTTTTTTACCACCGAAAATTGAATTATGCATTTATGTTGTAAAATATAGAATTTATTCGTTATTAGCCTTATTAGTTTCCTCCCGTGATAATACCAATGATGTCACTCAGAGTACGGTCTCCGATCAGATCGTTGCAAATGGGAGTGGCCTGTTCGGTGACCCAAGCGGCGACAAAGTCGGTGTTCTCGTTGATCGTCAGGGTTACGAACTCCTCGATGATCTCGTTCAGTTTGCGGTTGAAGATACGGTACTGGGAGAGGTTCTCGATCTGCGAGTTGACATTGCCAACGGAGGGGTATATCAGGACATCCTTCACGCGCAGCTGGGAAGTGAACACCCCCAGGGAGTAGCTAATCTTGCCCTGGATGTTCAGGTCCTCGAGGGCAAAGAAGGCGCCACCATTGCGCTTGATGCGATAGCCACTGCCCATGTCCACCTCGTAATCGGTGGTGAAGTTGAGGCTGGCAAAGTTGATGTTAAAGGTCAGGCGACTCCTGATCACGTCCATGTTCATGGTGATAATCTCGTACTGATCGAGACCCTGCAGCTCAAAGTTCTCGACTCCAAAGGTTCCACTGAATTCTCCCGAGTTGATTTCAAACGACCTCTTCGCCGCCTTCATGGGTGCCAGCACGGGGAGTCCATGTTTTGGGCTACCATTTTGCAGGACGCCTCTGAATGCCTCCAGTCCGTCCACAATCACGCTGGAGATAGAGCGATCTTGGGCTGAAAATGAAGTTTGATTATTAAATTTTCCCTAAAATATTCTTTATGTTCTCATTCTCCCACCTGACAGAGGTTCGGCAACTTCGGCACCTTGACAGCTGCCCAGGGCCGCGATAAGCGTAATCAGGAATACAGACTTCATTTCTAGCACAGCACACTAGTTAACCCTTTTGTTTAACAATATCTACTAGTCGAAACTCGCCAAATCCATTCCCCTTATATAGGAAAACGACTATTGAGATAATCTATCGGTACACACAACAAAAATAACAGTGTGTAGATTAGCAAATTTTAATTTTAAGTAAACTTGTATGCTTTGTACACGACATATGGTTTATATTTACAAAAACATGTCAAGAATATGTAACTATAAGAATTGTTTTATGAATTCCTAAATTAATTTAGTGCGATTAAAAGAAATATAAGGGGCATTCCTCTGACATTAAAAGTTTATTTACCCACAATTTTCGAAATCATACAATAAAGTGCTGAAAGCTTTTTCCTTCTTATTCTATAATATTAAATATTGGATACTAAATTTCTTTTCTGTGTATGTGAAGTAGCATTATTAATCGGCAACTAATTGGTGAAGTGTTTTATGACAGATAGGACACAACTTGAGATTAGACCGCCTTTGAAATATAATGATAGGTGATAGGTGTTGTAAATGCTAAGCCTTTTAAAACATCACATTCATTTTCCAATACAATGCGATAAAACCCAATAAAACCTCCCGCAAAAAAGAGCCAGGTGACGAATTCTTGATTCATAAACGGTTGTTTAATGACCGATGATTTGTTTACCACTCGAACTCGGGGGGAATGCAGACCTCCTTCTCGCCACCCTCACCACCACTGCCACCGGCACCGGCGATGACCTCGGCGATGCTGATGTCGTCCAGAACGTTGTTGACGGCGGGCAGGGCAATACTCTCGATGGTATCGGCAATCAGATCTTCGTTCTCATTGATGGCCATCTCCACGGCCTCGGCGAGGTACTCATTCATCTTCTCGTTGATGCTGCCATCGCCCAGGATGCCCTCGATCTCGGAGTCAACCTCACCCAAGTGGGTGCGGACCTCCAACGACTTCAGCTTCAGTTTGCCGCTGATCACACCCAGGGAGTACTTCATAGTGCCCCAGATAACCATATCCTTGATGGAGAATTTGGCATGACCGGCACCGATCAGATTGATGGTGAATCCGTACTTCTTCAGCAGCACACTCAAATCGTATTGGGTGTCCACGTTCACGTCGCGGAAAGAGAACTTGTATGTCACCTTGCTGGTGATGGCGTTGACCTTCATCTCATCGATGTCGAACTCATTCAGACCGTTTAGGCGGAAGTGGTCAATGGTGCCCTTAGCCTTCAGCGCGCTGGTATCGATGTCAATATCCTGATGATCGATTCTAAGAGGAGCCAATGGCGGAATACCGAGACCGGTAAAGCCACAGGGCATCTGCTCCTGAATGCCCTCGATCGCATCCACGATCGAGCTGGAGATCGAGTAGGTTTCTAGTGAATCAATCAATGGATAGTTATGCGAAGTATTTGGACATTGGGTCATCTGGTACACTCACCAATGGGCTGGCCCACGGAAGCCGCACTGGCAACGGCCACAAGAGCCAAAATAGCCACGAAGATTTTCATTATTGCTTTGACTGAGAGTCCTACCGACTGCTCGTAGTACCTACGGTATTTATACTACTCAGCCGTCCGGTCGCACGAGCCGCTTTATATAGACGATCCACCTTTCAGGTGGTGTTACGATAAGGGGAGTACTCGTACTCGGGAACGTTTTGATTAGCTACCGGGCTTTCAATCGATGGCCTATTGCTGTCTTATCTCGGCCAGCGATTCCCCGGTTGGCAAATTTTTTAATTTTAATTTTTGGTTATATATACATGGGGGTACTTATCCTGAGGAAATGATCAGATCTGAAACAGTTTTCACTGAAGCACAAACATTCCCTCCTTGTGGAGGAGTGTCAAGATCAAAGTCTGTTTGGCTAAGGTATTATAGTATGGTTAGCAAATTCCGAAAAGTGTTTTGCTCTAAACTCTGGTGTGAGATAGGTTGACTGTGAAGCAAGAAAATACACGAAAAGTTCGGTCTAACGAAAACTCTGGATTAATTTTTGTTTTAAGGACATGCAGTTTCAAACAATTTAATTATCTAAACTGAAAACGAACTCCAATAACTTTGCATGTGGCAATCTTCTTCACAATTAGCTTTCTGCGGATCTAAAGTCTGTGAAAGCTGTTTATTGATTTACAATCAAACGATTTTTGAGTGCGTTGAGTGACTTATGACTGATATCTCGACTGCGGTATTTAAAGGTCTTACGAATGGATTTATTAATAAAGAAATCCAGACGAGGAACACCTGATGGCCAGTCAAATACTCTCTTAATGAATTATTGGCCTTAAAGCTTACGCCAGTCCTAGCCCAATACGTTTATCAATCAGTAGTTTACCAAATGTGTTAGTTCCCCTTGTAAAATCTTAATCAAAACAGCAATAAATCACCAATTAGTACACCTCTAAGGTTCCGAAGAGTACAAAAAAAAACTCTGAAGCTCCGAAGACAAAAGAATTTACCCCAACGAAGTGATACGAATCGGTCATCGAGTGTAATCCGCCGGCACCTGCATGGAGTGGTTGACGCAGTTTCACCCCCGGTAGCCCAGTTATTTGTGTATAATCCAGATCGCATTGATAGCCAATATATATTCTATAAGTGATTTTGACATTCGAATGGCCAATTGGCCATCGAGATTAGGCCAAAACAAGCCACTCAAGAAATACAAGTGTTCCCTTTGCTTTGTGGTCTTACAAACCACTTGCCGAGTGATTTGATTCCTTTGCGCTAAATCGGAAGCCTATCGTGAATCGGGCGTTACGTTCATCGCAGCTCTGCTAATCAGAAGGAGCGATTAGCATGTGTATTTGTTAACCTGGTTAAACGGTCCCTTCCCCTTGTCGTGCCCTTCAAATCCCCAAGCTTTGCTATATAAGCCACTGACCGGCTGGGACAATCAACCAGGTATCAGGCTATACAATGAAAGCTTTCGTTTGTGTTCTTTTGGCCCTTTTGGCCTGCGTAGCAGCCTACGATGTGGAGCTGCTCACCGAGGAGCAGTGGGACCAGCTGGTGGAGCGTAATCGTAAGTCTCCTATGCCATCACCCTACCAGATGGAGGGCTAATTCCAATGTGATTCTCCGCAAACAGCTGTCAAGCCCGATACTCAGGGTCTGATCTTGAACGGATCGGTCAAGAAGGCCATCAACGGACTGCTGAACCAAATGCCTTGCGGTTGGCCCCAATACGGAATCCCCCCAATAGACCCCTATACCAATGCTGACCTCCGCATCCACTTGGCCGAGTCGGTTGTCGAGTGAGTTATAGTTAATTGCGATGATCATATCAGAGGATCTAATGGTAATCCGTAGTACCCTGCTGCAGTTCCTGCGTTTCCGCTTTGATGGCCTGGAAGGCATGCAGGTCAAGAAGCTGAAAATCAGCTACACCTTCAACAAGAAGGTCAAGTTCCACTTCAACTTCCCAGAGCTGAAGGCCAGCGCCCACTATTTGGACACCAACACCTTTGTGGATCTGCTGAAGGAACTGGGGTTGTCCGTGCGCTATGAGAGCTCGGGACCTTTGTCCTTCAGCCTGCAGAATCTGTCGATCCAGGGCGAGTTCAAGTACAAGATGCCCTTCATCTTTGGCTCCATCAAGATCTACAAGTTCAGTTGCGCCGTTGGCTTGGGCGGTGTATCCTCGAACATTGGCGGTGTTATGGGAAACGGAAGGATCAATGAGTTCCTCAATGACATGCTCGACAAGGAGATTCCGGCCTTCATCAATGGCAACCAGGACCAGATCAGCGCCAAGATCGAGGAGATCTTTGTGCCGCTGGCCAATGCGCATCTCACGGGTCACAAGATCTGGTATCTATTCAGCTTGCTGTCCGCCACCACTGGCACCTGCAATCCCACTCCCGCTCCCTGGTTGGCCATGGAGTCCAGGAAGCTAGACTAAGGCAGCACTCGCCAATAAAAAGCAATTCAAGCGAGTCCACGATCTACGTTTTAATTAGTCCCCATTCGGCCTGCTATCTCCGCTCAGTATCACCTTTAACGCGTTATCGCCTGCAGCGGATTTTGGTATATAAGACTCTGGCCGGGGGTTGGCCAATTCAGTAGCAAGCCTAGTTGCTAAAAGCCACAATCAAGCATGCGTTTCCTGGTAGTCTTGGCCTGCCTGGTGGCCGTTTGTGCCGCCGGCACTTTGCCCAACGAGGTGGAGCAGCGTCTAATGGAGCTGGCGGATCAGAACGGTGACATCGATCTGTTTGCGGAGCCCCAAGAGGAAGTTGAAGGTGAGACTCGGTCAAACATTTTAATGAAACTTGGTATTTAATTGATTCTAATGACAATAATAGTACGTGACAATTAGTGGCTCTCTTTCAATGCTTGGTTGTCGTTCTTATAATTTTTCTCAACGCTTTGCATTAAGTAAAAAATCCATTTTTGTTTATATACTTGCAACTCAAAATCGATACCTATTCCTTAGTTGCCCCCCAGTTCATTGTGTCCTGGCAGGCGCGTCGCTTCATCCGCAAGCTCCAGAAGCAGATGGAGTGCGGATGGCCCCAGTATGGCATTCCAGTGCTGGCCCCTCTCCGTGTCAACGAATTCGACCTGGACTTTAAGAAGGGCATTTTCGAGACCTTGAACCATGTGTTCCGCCTCAAGATCGCCGGTCTGAATGAATTCAAGATCCAGAAGTTCAAGCTGAACGTGATCACCAGCAAGGTTACCTTCGATTTTCTGTTCACGAACATCGATACCACCGCCCAGAAGTACAACACTGATACGCTGATCGATGCCCTGCGCCAGCTGGGTCTGTCCGTGGAGTACGAGGGATCCGGAGAGCTGTTGTTCGATTTGGTCAACCTGCGCATAGCTGGCACCCTGAAGTACAAGCTTCCCATGCTGTGGGGCTCCGCCAAGATCACCTCTCTGAAGACCACCATCTCGCTGGAGTCGGTGAAGTCGGACATCACTGGATTCATGGGCAATGGCAAGATCAACCGCGCCATCAACAGCCAGCTGGAGAACATCGTGGTAAAGGGAATTAATAGCAACCAGGATGCCATTTCCGATACCATTGAGAACGCCATCGTGCCGCCAGTGAACAAGATGCTGAAGGGCAAGGACTTCTGGACCATCGTGGACCTGATCCTGTCCAGCAGCGAGGGTGAGAGCGAGGACGATCCGATTGTCGTTGATTGCGATCCCTCCGCCGATCCCTGGGCCTAAATATTGGGCAAGACGTGAATAAACACTTGTCGATATATTCAATAATTGGTCTACTTTTGGGGTTTTTTTTCCGGAATCCCATTGTACTTCCATTTCCTTCTCTAATTTCCAGAATCTATATGGAATTATATGCTCTGAATCTTGAATACACGAAATTTGGTTTGTCCAAACATTAAAAGCTTGATATTCCAAGTAGAGTTAAGTTTGAAGACATAATAACTTATGTTTATTATACAGTTTTGTTAGATTTTGGTTTTGAAATGTATATGGGAACACACCGATTATTTCTTTCGTTTGCACCTGCCTAATCCAATCTAATCAATGTTGGCTACTTAAGTGGCTAATCGTTATTTGCTGATTAGGTAAGGGAAAAAACGACTTGTACTGTTTAATCACTAGCAGTTCCTATTTGGCATTCGTAATGAGAACTTCTTTTGTTATTTTTGTGGCCCTTCTGTGCTGCTCCCTGGGCTCCGCCACGCTCTTCGATGATGAGCTGCGCGAACTGACGGAGTTCCTGCGGTTGCAGATGCGATGTGGCTATCCTGCCAGAGGGGTTCCCATTTTGGCCCCGGCCCAGTTGGCCTACAAGGAGATCGCCATCAGAACTGAGAATTTTGGGTGATTATAATGAGAAGGTCACACTAGGAGCTATTCTTTATATAATTAAATTAAACCGCAGCTGCAATGGAAACTTTACCGATCTGATTATCGAGGGACTGGATGGCTACGAGTTCTCCAAGCTGGAATGGAACAACATTTTGCATACCATTAAGTTTGACATGAATTTCCCCAAGATTTCGCTGAAGAGCACAAACTATAAACTTAATATCCTGGCTCGCATGTTTGGCGCCGATTTTTCGGTGTGGGGCGACGGTGCCCTTAGTCTGGAGTTGGTCAACTTCCGAGCCCACGGCAGCTTCATTGTTCGCCCAAAATCGGCCACCAGTGGAGTGTACGCTAAGAGCTGGAAGGTTAACTGGGAATTGGAGGAGGCAAAGTCCCAGACCACCGGCTTTATGAACAGTCGCCTCTATACGAAGGTCATCAACGATCTGATCAGGGAGTATCTCGATATCATGATCAATGACAACCCCACGGAAGTTTCCCAATTTATGGAGGAGCTCATCGTGCCGCCTCTGAATTTGGTGCTGGATAATCTGGCCTGGTACGAGATTACCGCTATCATTTTGGGCCTGGCCGAGGGCATTTTGCCGGTGGAACCAATTTGCTGAACTGCTGCCAACAATCGATTGCCAGGTGTTCCAAGTGTTTAAGTGTGAATAAATTGGCTAAATGTTCATTTGATAACCAATTAAATGAAACTACGTGTATTTTCAGTTGTTTGATTGTTCCCTGAAACATTCCACATTCATAGCTATAAGAACTTACAGCCAGTATAATACAGATTTTTGAGCATTTTTGCTAGTATTTGTAGACGACTAAATATCTGTTTGAAAAACGCACTCTTTAATTATAACCACATCATTAAGAAATCATTTTTTCTTTATTCTCTTTACAGGTAAGCTCGATTAGATTTCCCGTTGATTGGCTGTGAGTATATAAAATATTCCCGGCCTTCATCATCATTACTATTTTTGGGGGCCTCCATTAAGTGTTCTAATCACTTTCAACCATAAATTATTGTTGATCTTTGTGCGCCGAGAATCCCCTCAATCGAAAGCAAAGTCCCTAATCGGATTAGGAAATGAGGAAACCGCTGCCGAGCAGCACCAGCAGGACATCTCAATCGCCGGGCTCAAAGCGAAGCACGAGTCCTGTCGCAGCAGGACATCAACGGGTGGTCCATCGATTTTCGGTCTAACACTTTCCAGCCTCAGATTTGCGAGTGGCGTTGCCAGCAGCTGCTTGATTTTTTTGTGTCACTGTCTCTTTTTGTAGACTTTTCTGATTTCGTTGAGATTATTTTTTAGATTGCGGTCTAATGTCATCATTTGTTGTTAATTAGTTCAGAGTACTGTAGAGAGTATCTCCTTGATCTTTGCTCAAACTCTTCGGCATTCTTTCACCGCAATGGAATTCGTTTTGGCTCATTTCATTTGCAATTTACGAGCCATCTTTCTCTTTTCTGTGTGTTTCCAGGAC
This sequence comes from Drosophila orena, assembly GCA_005876975.1. Classification (NCBI taxonomy): domain Eukaryota; kingdom Metazoa; phylum Arthropoda; class Insecta; order Diptera; family Drosophilidae; genus Drosophila; species Drosophila orena. The sequence continues at coordinate 4,983,645 of VCKV01000008.1, read as the reverse complement.
ACACCTTGCGTCTCCTTAAGAGATTGTCATAATGCAAAAATAAACAAAAAGCCGTTTGGGTTTTGTCATGAGTACGTGCTCGGTGCTCGGTGCCCATCTGTGGGATGTCCTGCTGGTTGTGGCATTGTCTGGAAGGAAGTTTTACGACCTACCAGACAGTCTGTTGCATTGAGCATTGTCCTTGCCGACTGGCAGACTTTTTGGCCACATTCCCAGCCAGCCAGTCATAGAAACCAAAAACTAGCGAAATCGACCCAACCCCATCCATTTGTTGACATTTACGAGGCACTTTTCCAAAAGCCATTAAATTCTTAAGCTGAATATACCAGGGCTCCGGGCATCGCTTGGCCTAGTTTGATTAGCCTCGATTTGTGTATGACCACATAAAAATCTACTGAACTCATCTCATTTTCAATGAGACCCTTAAGTGTTGGTTTTGCATATGCCAGAGGCACCCTGCGTGGCTACATGAGGATCTCAGCTGGAGGTAGGAAAATGTTCCAAAGGGATCTCTCAAGGCCTTTAGTTTTAGTAGAACTCCACAATGGAAAGAACTCTTAGGTGTTTCCTTCAAGGATTTGAAGTTTTCAGAGCTGAAAATACATAAAATATTTTAAAATAAAATAGTTGCGTCTAACAAGCCCCTTTAAATCTATGTATTTAAAGTGCTTGCAAACATGGAAACCAACATATCTGTATATCGAACTTGCTCACTTGTCCAATAAACTTTTTAATTAGTTTGTTCTTCTTTTATTTAATTTTGTAGGCCGCCTTTAAGTGTGTCAGATAATTAGCTGGAATTTCTTCCATAGTTTCATTTTGGCATCTTAACCAGCCCCCGAAGCGAGTTTTAACCACTTAACTGACTCGCAAAATCCCCTCTTTGAAGTTGCCCACATCTCTGGAGCTCACCCTAGACCAACGTAAATATTTGCATTCTGTGCAACCCTTTTGCGCCAAAGAAGGATTGACTGCCAGAAATTGGGGTTAACTTAAAATTTATGATGCACTGAATTGTTGAACACTGGAATTAGGATTCATTAGAGATAGGGGGAAATAAATCATAGAGTGCCAAACCAGAGAACGAGATAAGATACAAAATGGGTTATGACAAAGGTCGAGCCTCCCTATATGGAATATCCTTTTGTTTACTTAAAGAAGCTGACGTCGTTGTTTTCCCTCTTGTTGCGCATTAAATGGGCTTTAATTTGAAACGTAGTAAGATCGCGACTCCTGCGTCCTGTGCCCCTTTCGCGGCAATTGTCCTGGCCAAGTCAACGGTGAAAACGAGATGAGAAAATTCAAAGCACCCAGCGCCAGGATTCGTTGTAATTGAGGAGCGCAATTTCCTGAAAATCGCACGCGAAGAAAAGGTGCGCTGTCCTGTAAATGAACAGCCGCCGCCATAAAAAGAATAATATATATAGCGAAGGAGCAAAAAGGATGCGGCAAACGGTTGCAAGGATGCGGCTCAGTTTTGTTACGCTTTACTTTGATTTTTTCAATTAAGGTTGACATGCCCCTGTTCTCATCTCGAATTTGTTTCATGGGCCAAGTCAAGCTGAAAATTGCGCATTTTCAGCGAGCTGCAGATGGGTTTCCATGGAAGTTCGTCCTCGAGGCCAGTCCAAAGTTTTGCCTAACAGGATTACATCCTCTACTTGCAGTCTGTTCCTTGGTAACTCGGCTGCTTCGTCTGCAACTTGGGCTTAACTCCTTATTTAAGTCCCACCTCACTCGTTCTCCTGCGTTGCGAGTGATAGAAATCAATCAATTTGTCGCTCTGCTGGTCGCTTTAATTGAGAAAATCCCAGAAGGTGGGATTGAAGGGGACTTAATCAGTTGATGTTCCTCTAGGAGTTGAAGTTGCCGAGTCCAGACAGTTGGTGTATTTGTATCCTATATCCTGTATCCTATAAATAAAGTTGATTTATCTGAAACTCTGATGAATTACAATTTTCTATTTCTTTATCCATATTAAGGATACTATAGCTACAAGCTTAAGTATACTATATACTATGTTATATGTCAATGTCAAATTTACTTATCCATTCCCGTTATCAGACACTATTTCCTTATAAATACTGCTAATCAATATCGCTTCCAAATCTGCGGGTACCGCTAATGAGCCAGCCCACATGTGCGTTAGCTTTACTCGTTGGCACTCCGACTGTCCAACCATCAATCAACCAATCAGGAATTCAATTACACTCCTTAATCCTTGCCTGGCATGCACAAGGAGGCACTCGCAAACACTGAATATGACTTATTAGCATTTTGACAGCTGTCAATCCAAGAACTGCAGACACTTTGCAGTTGGTCGCGATTGTGCCTCATTTTCCAATACCGTCTCCAAGTCCAAATCAGATTCGGGGCAAGCTGCTCCATTAGCATGACAAAGAAGGAGGTGTCCTGCCGTTTTCCTTTCCACTTCTTCTTCCACCATCTGAATTTCCCAGCTATGGACAGCTGTTGCAGGGCATATCCGTATCTTTGATGTGACATTTTTGTCAAATGTTTACACCTTTAACCCTTTGGCGCCATTGTCTTTGGGTCGTAGGGTTAAGACCCTCGAATTCGAAAATGCTACAGAATACAATCTGTGCTCGAATTGTTTGCAATGCTTTGTTAATTTAATGTTTCATTAAGGACATTTGTTACGATTTTATGGGCATCGAAAAGCAACATTTGTGTAGATCAACATGAGAAAAAGAGTAACTTGTAAATGTAAGCATAAATTAACATGTGGATCTTTGCGTGATGAAATTTTCTATAAAATCTTAAAACTTGTAGATCTTTTGAATTACAATTTTTTAACTTTTTTAACACATAATAAATCATTTGAAGTCCAATGTATTGGGTACTTAATACTACTAACTCACGGTTCCCAAGCGAGTTTTATGTGACATTTGGCCAAAACTCCTCTCAACTCATTCGCAATACCACACCACCATGACGAAATAAAGTTATCCTCGCATGTCAGCAGCTATGGCAACAATCTCAAACCCAGTACAAGTCATTCATCAAAATTATGTCCAATCATTCCAGCGGCTGCATAAAAAATTACCGAAAATCCTCCATGTGGATAAACAAAAAAAATGTGAAAAAAATGGGAAAGCGGCAAATGCTAATGAAAATCAATGCAAAACTGCACAAATTCTCGTGCAACCGCCAAGACATCAGTCCCATCATCCACGGTGCATGCGCAGCTGCCTCAGGACTACGAGGCACACCACACACACATGAAGCTGTCATGTTTCTGGGCAGGCCACAAGGCAGTCATCCTCGGCCTGATCCTGCTCATCCGACAGACAACAATTACAATTTCCCTCCGCCCAAGTGCAACGTCATACCTTGTCCTTTAGGACTCTTCATATTTTCCTTGCGGCTGCCTTCAGCTGATTTGCATTTTTAATCTCATAAGGATGTGCTGCCAGGCATTGTCCTTCGAATTTTGATGTATTTTTTTTTCCACCGTGCGGTTACTCAAGCTGCAAGCCAAGATGGAAAAAAAATCTCCGTCAGCCGAAAAGGAAGAAAAAATCTGCCCCCCTAGTAGGGGTCTCCTTCTCTGATCTACATATGTTTAATCCTGGATTTCTGACACGACAGACGACGCATAGCTGTCCGTCCTGCCCGAATTGTGTGAGAGTGTCTATAATCCTGGCTGTCCTGGGACGCCTCATCCCGTCACTATACGCTTGAATAATTATACGTAATTAAAGTTCCTTTCACTACACGATTCCCAGTTTAGCTTTCGTGTTGTCGGGATTAGGAGTCAAGCCGATTCCTGGCTCACATCTAATGGTTGCCGAAAAATCCTGCGGACGATGAGGAAGTACACGTCCGCGGAATCACATCTGAGAGGTGCGAAAGGAAGGAAGTTTGAGCATCACACTTATTTGTATTTTTACTATACACTTTTCTGTTTTTACTTTTATTTTGTGCGATTTATAGGATTTCCTATTAAATGATTTAGGAATGAGTTTGGCTCAAGTTTGAGTATGAGTTAGGTATCAAAAGCCTAAAAAAAATTAAGAAATTTCCTAAGGCTGAAGTTCTAAACTCCATAACTCAACTTATCTTAATCGGATTTTGAAGTGGCATAGCTCTAAATGTTTCTGGCGCAATTCTCTAAAAATATGCATTCAAATTTAGAAATTTTTATTTTTAAATTTTTTTTGTCATTTTTCTGATGTATTATGTTGTAGAAATTCAAAAAAATTAAGAAATGACCCAAGGCTGAAGTTCGATATTCCATAACTCATTTTATCTTAATCGGATTTGGAAGTGGTACACCTCTAAATGTTTCTGGCCGAATTCTCTAAAAATCTGCATTCAAATTTAGAAAATTTGTTTAATTTAATTTTTTTTTTGACTTTAAAACAATTCAAATAAATCAAATTTGTAATGATTTCCCGAATGGCCCTTAAATCTTTTGATCAGTGATAACTTTCCCTTTGCGGTTGTGGTCGATTACCCATTCCAACATCGCATTTCAGCAGTTTAACTTTGCATTGTGTCACTGAAGTTTCCATTTCGAGCGGATAGTCCTTAAAGGTTTTTGTATTCTTTGCGGTTATATCTGATTCGATTACGGTCCACTCAAGAAAACGGTAATCGATCTGTTTTATCTACCCAAGGGGATGAGCACGATTCAAAAGAATGGAAATAAATCATAGGAATCTTAACAAAATCGATCGCCGTAATGACAACACAAATTATGTGAAAGTAATTTCTTAGATGAGAGCACATTGATAAAAAACACAATGAGGCAAGGCTAAGAAACAAAAAGGTTCGTAAAACGAAAGATAGCTCAAGAAATATAGAAACTCTTGCCGAATGTCATCAAACTTCGATCAATTTGCGGTTTCCGATATGATTTATTCGTTACGATTCAGTGGTTTGCACTTGAGTGCTGCACTCCGGCGCATGTCCTGGCCGAAAGGACCAAGGATCATTAATCATCCATCATGTGTCGAGTTTTTGGCTAATGATGGGGATCTTTTTTCGCCACTAATGGAGTGGACAGGCAGGCAAAAAGTGTTTTACTGCTCGACTTCTTTGATGTTCAACACGGGTCAGGATGTGGCAATGTGCCCAGACCATTAATGAGCAAATTCTGGTCAATGAATTGAACTTACATTCATACGGTTTAGACTTTAGTGCGGATTTTGATCATCATTAATCACTCAATGAGAGTTTAAGCATTGGGTTTTTGCACAAATGGATGTCATTGTTACAGTATGCAGAGTGGAAGATGAAAATGTGAACGAAAATGAATATTTATGAATTCTTGGTGTAGGGAAAATTCTTAGCCACCTTTAAGATATGCTACGTAAATGTAATGTTATTATTTTCTTTTAAATATTTTATGTGCTCTTCAAATCAACCATTTCCCAGGTTCGCTTTACCAGAAATTAGGATAATTTGTACCTATCGTAAGCATCGTAATATAAATATTCCGCCTCTAGATCAGATCTCAGTTATTATACATTTCGGGAACGACAAAGTTTGCCCAAATTAACTGGGTGGAGTTCTCGTCCTTTTCCTATTAATGTGCAAATCCTTAAAGCATTTAGCTGTAGGAAGTCTTGAAAGGTTTTGGGTTCAAGTTTTTCGTTTTATCCCTTTTTCAACCGAAGACGACCGCCAACTGTGCGAGGGCACAATTATTAGCACTTAGGCGACACATTCAGGCCTACTCTTCGTCCTGTGGCACTGTTGCCCTGGATGCTCCCTCCACCGATCCTGTTCCGGTTCCCGATCCCGATCCCGATCCCGACCCCAGTGCCAATGCCGATCCAGTTCCTCTGCCCGCGAGGGGGCACAACCCTTAAGGCAGCCGCACAAGTGTCGATGACACTTGGAGGGATTTTTTCGGTTGCTGCTCACCGCAGCCATTGCAACGTTGCACGTTCTGGGCCGTGTCAGGTACGAGGTAAAGGGGTTTCGTCCTGGCACGTCCTGGCAAACACTTAAGGCAAAGTTAAACGCTTCGAGTGCCGTATTTTTGTTTTTGTTTGCATGTTTTCCCCCCTTAGCTTGCTCTGTTTTCTTCAAAATACTGTGTACTCTATTTTTTTTCCTTCTTAAGCCACAGCAGGAGATTTCTTCGTCCTTCGTCGGGTATTTCGTTTTTATTCGGAGCTGAGCCGAAAACCTAAATCAATACGAACTCCGTTTTAATTCGCTTAAATTGCCGGCAGGACATGCCTGGGATGCTTTGTGCGAAATCCCCGAAAGGATTGCGCTCCTTACTACGGCTCGGCGATTGTTTGCCCCGCTGTTGTCACAGCTCTAAGCGCTTTAATTTTGATTGCATTCGATTTGTTGTTGCTCTTGTTTTCGGCTACCCGTTCCCCCGAATGTTTGCACAACTCTTTGACAAATTCACAGGCTCACCATCGCAGGATCCCCTTCCACCAGCATCCCAGCATCCCAGCATCCTTGGCCTGCGCCTTCGGGCGTTTTTCGCAATCTTCTGGCGGGCCCAAAAAAAAAGGAAAAGGATTAACTATTTAGGTTTTTATGTCCGTGTCAAGGAAGTAGCCGACTGAATGTCTGCCTTTGGCTTCCCTCCTGGCAGTGGTTCCTGTTCCCGCGCCTGTTCTTCCATCCTCCGGACGACGACTGCAATTGAGGCTGAAAATGTTTTGCCGTTTCGCAACGAGCTCATTTCATTTACAATTCTCCTGCTCTCGTTTTATTTTGGAGTTTAAAAAACTACTCTTGTGCTGTGTGAAGAACAGCTCACAATGGCTTTCTTGCGAATTTTCAGCTAAGAGTCTGTGTTGGGGGTTTTACAAAAAGCGTTTAGTTGGATTTTGTGGGTTTGCGCAGGCCACAGTAATCCTTAAGTTTTCAGATGCCTTCAGTTTTATCTGAAGGATAATAAACAGTAATTTTCTTATATTGTTGTGAGTTAAGAAAAACGAAAAGGAGTTATAAGTTCTTTTCAATCTTTTACTTCTGTTGCAAACTACTTCAGAAGCCGTAAATGTAAAAGAGGCTCCAAGGCACCAAAAATGCATCTGAAAACTAAGACTTTACCCTACGTAATTGCCGCCGAACCTCTTCGTTTGAAAATGTGCAGAACCAATTACATCAATCGTCACAGATCATCAAATCGATCTAAGCCAATTACCCAGGCAGCTGATTGAGTCTGGGCGATTGTGACTGTCTCGTAAATCAGAAGAGGAGGTGCGAGATCAGGGACAAAAGCCCAGACGCATTTAAGCTAATTTGTTCTGACGTCGCCTGCGACGTGACGGGACGGGACTCGTGATTTCGTATTCCTGAGATGGAAGAGGTTCATCCTTCGTGGCAGTGGGCATTGTGAGTTGCGCATTGAGGGAGCGACAGTTTTGCGACAACAAACCGCCGACCCACTTTGGCATACAATGCCGCCAGGATACAGAGGCGCTGCAGGATAAAGAGGAGCAGCTCTGCATCGACTTCAATGTAGAGCGAAACTCACTTAGTAGCTGCTGCCGATGTTTACTATGTTATCCTTTCTATGCAGTCCGTAAACGGGGGCAGAGCCTACTGCTGGCCCATGAACATAATGGAGGAGCTGCAGCACATGGCGATTTCTCATTTGGCACACAGACATTTCATCAAATGTAGGACAGTCCCTGGAAGGCGAATGTGTTGCCTTTTGCCGCTGATAGATTACGCCTGCCGCAGGACATTCGAGCAGCTCTTATGTGTGTGCGCAGGTGGCAAATCCTAGCTGGATGGGATAGGATAAGTCGCAGCACACACCAAGCGCTGACAGGCGACTAATTACTCGGCCGGGCAGAGCTAAAGGGATTTCAGCATTTACGGGATCAAATTCCGAAAATGGCCAGCATTCGCAAACGGAACGGAACGGAGCGGAATTCCCGCATTTGGACAAGTCCATGAATGACAGCCGCTGTTCTACCTTTAATTTTTCTGTTTTTTTGTGTTTTTTTTTTGTTTTGTCATACTGTTTGCAATGCAGTCTACCTGCCAGGACATAAATCCTGGCCTGACATTCTGTCAACGTCAATGCGGAAAAATCTTCTGGCATGCAACTGTAAGCCAAAATAGAGCACGCCCAGTTGTGGAAAAATAGCAAAGCGAAAACATTGAATCGATTGGTTTGAGAGGCGGATTAAAGGGATTAAATACCTCAAAGGAAAACTGGCTTAGACATTTAACAAATGTCAAAGAATAATAACTACGAAAAAGCTTTTGTAACTTTCTCCCATTATGCATTCTTTTTAATTATGTCATAAAACGCACTTCATATACTTTCAAAACTGTGCAAAGAACATCAATGCCCCGTTTCGATCTGCATATGTACTTAGCACTCGATCCCCCTCGTTTGTAGTGTACTTAATTCGATTCCCCTGTCAAACTAATCCGAAATGCATGCAAATGAGACCGAAGTACAATTGACAAACGGCACTAGGCTTTGATGGCCATTAAGTCCACTCAACGGTCAGTTGAGTAATCAATCAAACGCTATGCAACTCGTCAACCCCTTGGAACTGCAAACTGGGACGCCAGTGGACCGGTGGTCAACTGACTCACTGTCCAACTGTCCACCCCTGAAAAGCGTGCTGCACTTAAACTGTCTGCGCCTGCGCTTCGCCTAAAATCCCGCTCAGGATACGCGGCGCAGGATACGTGGCGCAGGATACGCGGACCAGGACACGCGACTTGCTCAGTTCATTAAAATAAAATGCAAGTCGGGTAATGAGGAAAATGCAGCGTAATGAAATTAATGCGAGCACGCGAGTCCTAAGAGGAGAGAGTTATGGCGGGGGTTATGCATTGCTATATGACTATATGACTATGCGACTACGGTGCATTGATAGGGGAGATCCTGGACTGCCCGCTGCTCGGGCATGTGCAGTGCCCGCCGACCAGGAGTCAAACTGATCGTCATCCCTCCACTAAACCATTGAACCACTGAGCCACTGAACCACTGGGCATTTGTCAAGTGTCGCGCTATTTTTTGCACCTTGACTCGCTCGGCCCGCATAATTGGAACATTTTTGCTAAAAATGTTACCACTCAGCGTGCAGAAAGTGCACTCATTAGTTCTAGTTTGTTTAGCCAGGACAATGCTTCCGGCATGTATGTATGCAAAAAAAAAAAAAAAATTATAGATATAAACGGGAGCATTGAGTACATTTTATGGCCCATGGAACGTGCCGGCTCTATGAAAATGTGGGCTTTGCATTTGCCTGCAATGAAAACCAAACATCGAAAAATCCCTCATACAATAAGCCCACACATGGGCCCCACCACAAAAAGTGGTGGCCAGCTTAGACAATCAAGGTGTCAAATAAAAATGTCAAGTTTATGGACCACGCGGCGATCGCCACTAATCTGTCAACAAAGGTGAATCTAGGTACTTCCGGTTTCCGTACCGAAGCCACCAGATCAACCCCTTTTCTGCTGCATGGCTGTTGCGTGTCCTTGTTCCGGACTGGCATACCCACGTACCAGCCGACCAACTGACTGACTTACTGACCGACGGATGAACTGGCGGACGGCAGGATGGTAGGACGGCAGGACACGGCGATACGCCCCGGCAGGAGGACGGACAGAAGTCCTTTGGCCGGCTGTCATAATTAAAATATGACGCGTGTCTCGTGCGCAGGACAATTGCACCGCGGGTAGTGGTATGTGTATCCTGGCAGTTGCCACTCAATTCGACACGCAAGCCAGCAGCAACAGAAGCCGCATAGCGACCTGGTCAATGGTTGAAATGGTTGAAATATGAATATGGCCAAAGCCAGCCAGACTAGGACTAGTACGGTTCTCGGACCTTCGGTCATTGTCCTGCGACCGGGACAACTGCAGCAAATCGCTTATAGCATGCGCCAATTATACAGATTGTAAACGGAAATTGCCTCAAATCCAAAATTATAGTCTAGAAATGAGCCCAAGGAAATGGTTGCCAGTTGTACGTGAAGGCAAGGAATGTCATGGCAATAATATATGCGGCAAAGGACAAAGTTGATTGTGGTAATTCAGATGTCGCCCGATTCTACATGCCAAAGAAGTGGGAAAGGTCATAATTGGACTTGCAAATGAGGTTGGTTCGTAAAATGACTGCAGAGTACAAGAAAAACTATTTATAAGAAGTATATTCATCTTCTTAGGCGTCATTTACTTCACTTTCATAAAGGCCATTTTCTTGAAAATATGGAATTTATTTGCGCAAGCGATTAAACAAGCTATTCAAATATCCTGCCAACAAGTTATGAAATCCTATTTTATCCGGGCTGTACGGATCCGAACCCCAAACACCAAGTGTGGCTATCACATTAAAGCATGCTCGAAATATCTCTGGTTAGAGATAACGATTTCTACGGCACACTTTCGGGGCATAAACAATTAGTTTGCATAATGCGTGTTTTACTTTCGAATCGAGTGGGACAAAGGACCCCTTGCGCTGGTCAAACAGCAGCTGTAATAATCATAACAAGCCCGAAACAGACTCATCTGCATACGTTTTATTCATCACTTTCACCGACACTTTCCACACCAGCAGACCAGAGATGAGTTGCCTTCAATCCCGCTGGCCAACAGCTGCCGTATAACCCACATCCAAATCCAAATCGAAATCCACCCAACCACCCAGGACCTACCATTGAAGTAGGTGACGTTTGGGCAAACATTAAAGGGAAAGCGGATGATGGAATCGGGTTGGACGGATGCTGGGCAGTTGGGCTCGCTTGAGGATGATGATTTTCCATAACTGCTGCGGTGGACATGAAATTTCATAACATCAAGATATGAGCTTTGAATTATCTCAGATCGCCCGAGGGGGATGAGCACGGCGATGGAACGTGTCTGTCTCTTTGATAAGTAAAAAAAAAATGTATATAGAGCAAAAAATAAATAATTCCGAGGCAGAAACGTGCAGTGCATTTGATAAGGATAAGCTGTGTTGTCTGGGGTTCCAACCCTTCCCCTGCTAATGAGCACACTTGAACGAGTCACGGCTGCATTGTTTGCCCAGTCCGCTAATGAAGAGCGGGAGCGTATTGGTACTGGTAGTGCTACTGGTATCCCTTTGCAGGACTTGCATTGTCCTTCGGCGACAAAAGCGACGCATGTCCATCAAGTTAAATCACACAAAACGTTCGAGCGGGGGTTGCTAACCATCGCGAAATCCGAATCCCAAACCGGAACTCAACCCGCTCATCCAGTTGTCCTTTGTCCCGTTTTCGGATGCTTGCCCTAACTTTTGAAACGGACAGCTTTAAACGATGTTTTCCCCGTTTGGCGTTGCTGCATTTTTAATGCCGTGTAAACTTTATTGTTTAATTGCCTTTTTTGTGGGTTTTTCCTCCCCTGGCGATGCCACTTTCAATTTCAATTATTTTAATTACGCCGCGAGGGAATTTGTTCGTTTCGTGGATATAATTAACTAATTTCCAGCGATTTGTCAGTGGAACCCACAATTATACATTAGAGTGACTGGCCAAAAATGGGACACGCGTCATGTGTCCTGCGGACAGTGGTCGGGAAAACCTTTCTTGTGGCAGTTTTTCCTCCTTTTTTTTGGTAGGGGTAAAAGTATCAATTGCATGTCCTTTTTTTAGTTTCGGGATCTCTGTATCTCAAAGCCTTATCGCATGTCCAAGGAGTCAACTGAAAAGACGCAAGATGAATGCGTTCGTGTAAGGGGGTTGCATAATGTTCCTCTGATGTTCCGCAAGATCTTGACAGTGAAAAATTCGACGCACAAACGATCCCCCGATCGCAGACCTCATTCCGCTCAGCTATTTGATTGATTTGGCAAACAAATTTCCAGCATTTTTGGCACAGAAAATTTCGCATTCTGGCTGGGGTTTTCGCATGAAAAATGGGTTTCCCTTTAGCTGAAATTGAAATTTCTTTCTTTTTCGGCAATTTGTTCGCAATTTTCATTGTTGATTTAGGTTGCTGCGGGGTGGCTACGGGAAAATTGTAAATCGGGAATGGATTTCCTCTTAAATGGGGGAAATTGAATAATTTATCTAATTTATTACTGCTCAAAGATATATCAAGAGCAGCGTCTTATGACGCTTGAATTAATTTCTTTCTTTTTCCTTCTTTCAGGTAAGCTCAATTGCATCAATTACTTATTCAGAGGATTTTAGTCATCTTGTGACTCACCACGTTTAGAAATTGGCAACTGATTTGCTCAAACTCTGATATCATTGGACGAACTGACTCAAAGGTTGTATTTATTGTGTGAGATCACCAATTATCTGCAGCGCATTATACATCGCATAAAGTATTGCGTACTTACATAAATTCTGCGTAAAAATTATACTCCTAAGACAGCCGCGACAAATCCCTTGAAAACTGTATCTGCAGGGCAGAAAAAAAGGTGAACAACTTGGGATACTTTTCTGTCTTCGTAATGCGATCATAAAACCGTCATCTGATCTCACAACACCACATAAAAATCGGAAAGAAAGAATGAGAATTCGCGTCAAAATGTCAGAATCATTTTTTCAATATTAAATTTTGCACGCCATTTAAAAATTGCATCCCCAAGATTGCAGACCTTGAGAGATCTGCCAAAAAAGATTTGCAGTTGCACCCCTCGAAATTGTTGGGCCAAAAAATAATAAAAGAGGAACGAAATTGAATTTATGTCCAAAAATATTGGAAACATTTTTATTTGATCTTCTTTCTTGCGAAATTCTTACCCCTACTTAGTTCGTTTTGCGCATTTGAACTTTGACCGTGTCCTGGAAAAGAAAAATCACTCGAGCGTGCCCTGATTTCGGCTAAGCCCACCAAGATCACCCTAAAAAACTGTACATGTGAAATTTTAATTAGTTTCCTTGCCATCCGCATCTGAACAGGGAGAAATTGATTCGGTGCAAGGAGAAATGGAATGGGTTATTCTGTTCGATTGGATAGCTTATTTAATAGTTGAAAGTATAGTATCAAGTGTACGTGTGCAAAAGATAACCTCTTATGGAACATGACATACACATACAGCATATCTTTGCATATAATTTTAAGTATTTCAAACGAAATATTATTATAGCATATCTTTGCATATAATTGTAAGTATTTCAAACGAATTATTATTATAGCTGATAGAATTAGGCGAATTTAAATTCCTTGCCCCCAGTTATAATGCATATTCATGATATCACCCAATTCGTTACACTCAATTACCATTGGCCATATTCAATTATCATATTCGCATCTAATTTTAGAAGCCTCTTTCGAATGCGAGTATGATGTATCACATATCGCGTCTTGCACAATATACTTAAATATTTAGCCCACTAAATCCCTCAACAAACAGTTTTAGAGAGATGTTTCGTGGTCCGGACGCATTGTGATGCGTTATTTACAAAAATAAGGCATAGAGTAAAAATAAGTAGAAATACAAAGCAAACACAAGGGCCAAAACAGCTCCACTCCCCACCCACTGACCCTGAATAAAACAATTTATATGGTATGCTACTCCCTCCGCGCACCGCCACTATATCATACAAGTATCAGTTCAGTTGAGTTCAGTGCTGGCAACTTGCGTCAGTTGTGCTCTTGCCGAATTTACGTGTGTAAATAATTGGGCTTTGCATATGAAAGCGAATATAATTTAATTGTTTCAGAAACGCAAAAAGCATACACTCACTTGCAATTTATAAGTATATCTTTTCATATTTCGGCTTCAATTGGCAGTGAGTCTTGCTCGTCTCCTCTTGGGGAAAATTGCCGCGAGGCAAAAAGAAGGAAAAATGGGGCAACGATGGGAATTATATTTAATATTTGAATGGAGTTTGCACTTCAAACGGGGGAGCATAAAATAAATACCCTATGGAGGTGGGGATTCCCCAAGAATTTTAACGAATTTAAGATATTTTCAGCTTAAACTTTGAGTTCTCTCACACAGTAATGGCACTCTAAGGTCTAAGATTATAAAATTTGGAATTGTTTTATACATTTTTATGTGGCTTTATTAATATAAAAAAATCTTACCTATAATCTTAACTAATATAATGTTTAAAAAAATCAATTGCTCTTGAGTGTCTATCAACGCGCATTTTGAATTTTAAGAATTTATTTAATTAGTTCAATTAGTTTTTTGGCTTTTTTTTAAAGAGTGTGCTCAACTTCCAGCATGAAAACGAAAATTTTTAGAAAATCTTGTTAGGTGCAGAAAATTGAATTTAGCTGCGTTTTGCCTTAGGCACCCCTCCGACTAAGATTTTCATTTTTTTGTACAAGCGCTCCTGGAGTTAAGAAGCTGCGAACGAAGTTTTGGGGCTGCCACACGGATACAGATACAGATACAGATGCTGCTGCTCCTTCAGCAAAGTTGCCTCATCCTCGCCGCCCCAACGGTACTTAACATATTTGCATTAACAAGCGGACACTCGCGCAGATACAGATACACATGCAGATACATATACAGATACATATGCAGATACATATACAGATACATATGCAGATACAGAGTAGATTCGAAATGTACATGTTTTTTAGGTTTTCAGCATTCATATGTCTGCACTTGATGGAGCAGGGTTTTGGGATTTGGGGGCAAGCTGGTCTCCGCAGGCTGGGCCATTAAAATTATTGATTTTCTGCCGTCTGCAATTCTGCCCTTTGGCCAACACAGTTAACCCACCAATCCAATCCCACCGCCACTCCCCCATTTGCCGCCACATTTAAATTAATCAACTCAATTTGCGTAAAAGTGCAATATGGAAAGAGGCGGCGATGGAGCGTTGATTACATGAACAGACTTCGATGTCAACTTGAACGGAGGGGTACTTTTTGCCTGCCTATAGCCGTAACTCTTCTAACCCTAATAATTGTGTCATGTCTCAAGAAAAATCGCCGCTCTGCTTTAGCTTGGGCAATTTCATGGATTTCCGAACATTTTCGCTAATGTTTCTTTCACGCTTCATTATTAGGGCTCGTAAAAAAATTGGCAAATGCAGGATACTGCCAAAACCAAAAGGAACATTTTCGAGAAAATTATGAATTATTAATTATGGCAAGGGTTTATGCAGCAGACCCCACTCCACTCCACCCCTCTTTGTGGCCCATGTCCAATGTGTAAGCGCATTTTGGCGTGAGAACTAATTCGTTCGTAATTGCAGCCGAGGAAAATGGAAAATTTGAGGCTGGCCCTGGGGTTAGAAACTGTAAATGACTTTCCATGCAAATTATGAAAATTATGAATACGAAATTAGCTTTGGATGATGAGCATCGAATGCAATTTGCCAACGACTACGAAGGGTTACAAAAGGCTCCTAATACTTTTGTAATCCTTTCCTGTAATTCTCCTAACTCTTCATAAGAAAGCATTTTGAGCACTGTTATTCTATATAGAAATAAATTTGTTGGTGCGAAATATTCATATATTCATATATAAGAAAGATTACTCATTGAGAGACGTACGAGTGAAACATTCACTTGAGATTTGGGAATAAATCATGAATCATATTTCCGCCCACGCAACGACATGTGTGAAGCGATTTGAGCAGACCCACTAAAAAAAGATCATAACACATTTATTTTCAATGCAAATGAGCCTTAGTTCCATCCCATTTTTTACGAAATCCTTTGCTGTCTTGCTTGTTCCCCTTTTTGCATACTAAATCGGAATATTAAATATAATCAAATGTACATCAAATGCACTCAACTAAATCAAACAAATGGGTTTTCATACATCATGACAAATTGTATGCTTCCGCCTTTAACCCTATAAAGACCTCTGCTGCTTTTGGACGGGGAGGGTGTCAAAGTCACCACAATGAACTCAACTAAGCCCGGCAAATATTGGCCCAACAAGCTCCGAGTGGGTGGACCACTGCAAAAGTATCAAATTTCAGTGCTGGGGTGAAGGATTCGTGGTTTTCCACTGCCGCCGAGGGAAGCTTAATTTGTTTGCAGTCACAACTGGACAGGGTTGTAGTGCACAGAGTTGCTTTTCGACAAGGGATTCACAGCACATCAAACAAGTTGCAAATATATTTGGACGATTTTAGATAGACAAAACATTAAATTATTACTTTATCTGGTGATAAATAGGGCTAAATAGTTATCTATTTGCAGAATTTTCAGTCAATCCAATCAAAGTTTAGTAGCCAAAGAAGCTTCCATAGATGGTATCCTAACTATGGTTGTATTTATACCTTTGACTTTATTACGCAAATAAACTAATTTGAAATAAAACTGCATTTATTCGACTACACCCTTGGCCAAAACATTTGCAGGCAATTAAAAGCACTAACGAATTGCTCTTGTGTGAAAGGGGATCTGCGCAGGAGTGGGAGGAGTCGGTGGGTGACACCCTAAAGTTACATCGACCATAGCACCCTCAGGTTCTAATTAGCCCGCGGCTGTTTGCGAAGGGAGAGCTAGAGTTGCCACTGTATTGCAACTTTTTAACCCTTAAAGCACAAATAGCTGTTTTATTAATGTCATTTGAGTGGCACTTTTTTTTTTTGATGGCATTTTATCTCGATGATTTCATTCGGGGCCAAACCGAGCTGAACTGGGACAATTGAAATGGAAAGTGTCGCACATGCCGAAGGCCACAACTTGACCCACCCACAATTGCAACCCCCTGGCGAATGCGGTGCGTGTTTTACGTGCAACATTCTTCAATGAAATCTGGGCAAGTCGTCGACTCGCGAGGGGAAATCCTCGCGGGGTGCGACCCAGACGGACGCGCCCTTCTGCCGGGCGAGTTTTGCGTCGCAGGTTGATTAGAAATTCCATTAAAATTCCATAAAAAAAATGTACGTTCAGTAGCAGCCGCACCCAGCTCCGTTCCTCATTACACTAATAAATACAGTGTTTTAATAACGAAAAGATACATTATTTATGGGCAGAACTTTCGGTCTAGACATTAAACTTTATTTAGGTATACTTTGACATATATTAGATGGCTTAACTTTTTAAAATAACTTTTTTAAAATCATATAATTAGATTAAACTTAGTTTATATGATAAAAAAACAAGGTCTTTAAAATGAATTAAATAACTCAAATTACCTTAGCTGCCCAGCCCTTAGCTGGCACAACATATATTTTTCTTATGCTTTTTCGACTTCCTGTGTATTACCCGCAACTTTTTTTCAGTGCCTAGTTTTTCTCCGAGGGTGGTTTACATCTGAGGAACCCACCCAACCACCCAAGTTCCTCTGCAATCGCGTGCGATGTCTTGCTGTCAATGGCTGTACCTCCCCACACTTTACTCCAGCAAACTCCCACTTCCTGTGCTGATTTGTATTTCAATGTCGCTTGCCGCTGATGTCGTCTAATTAAGTCGCAAAGTGTGTCCCTGCTTGGGATTCGGATCGGGCTGTTTAGTCGGTTTCTAGGATGGCTGGATGGTCCCCGTAAAGTGCGGAGTGTGGCCCCGATAAGTGAGTCGAGCCAAAGTGGCGAGCGTGTCCAATTATCGAGCATATAATGCAGTTCACGTGTCGCTGGCTTTCGCTGCTTTCGGGACTCGCATTTTCAGGGCAATCTGTGCGGGTACAATGGTGGAGATGTTATCCGAAAGCAAACTGCAGTTTGTTGCTCAACAAAAGGTTATAATTTATATTGGCTTATCGGCGGGTTCGCTTAGCTTTCGCTAAACTGGGGCAACACGGTTGAGCTTGGGGATGAAATAAAACGAACTAGGCATTTTTGCTACTGATTTGGGTTGATTCAAACCCAAAGATAATATGGTTTATTATCCTGGCTGAAGTTTGGATACGTGTATATGCAATTTTATGCATGCCATACTTCATTTTCACCTGATTGCTATTACCGCAATTGCACTGACCAACCAATCTGCCCGGCAGCCTCATCTAAATTTCGATCGACAGCTTGTGCATTGGCACATTGCATAAAACAACAATCGACAAATTATTGTGCATGATAAAATACGGTGAGCACATGGTTGATACGGTGAATCCCCGCCAGCATCTCGCTCCATAGGAAGTGAATTGGCATCATAGCAAAAACAAGACGAGGAGCCCCAAGCGGCCCACTAACCGAAACCCCAACTAAAAACAATGGCAACAAAGCGCTGTCTGCACAGTTTTCCACGCGGCGGAAGCGGAATGGAGGTGGAAATTTAGGTGGAGATGGGGTGGGGATGGGTGGTGGAACTGCATCAGTATCCCCCCAGCAGTACTATCTCTGGCTTCATCATCTGCATCATCATGATAGTCTTCAACAACAGCTAAATGTTTATTATTGCATTTTGATTTCCGTATGATGTTTTTGTTATAGCCACTCTTTTGCGTCACCTCTTCTCTCTTCGCGAGGCGCTCTTTTGCGTCATCAACCCCAAAGTGGAAAACAGTCTGGTTTTCCGCTCTCTCTTAAACAGTTTACATTGCCCTGTTACTGTTAAACGTATCCGATTTACTGCTGTTGATTGATATCAATATGCAACTTTATACCTAGCCTACATCGTAGATCGTGGTTTTTTGGACATTATTAAATAAGCTTGGTCTTATCTTTGAGTGTGCTTTATGATACCCCTGGCAATGTAAGCAAGTATGTATTTTTAAACGCACTCAATTAGTCACAAATTGCGTTGCAGCCAAATTTGGAATTGGCGGTACTCGTTAAGGTGCAAGGTATATGTAACTGAAATTTATGAGAAAGTATAGCACTACAATTTAGACTAGACTCGCTCTTGATTTATTTCAGATTTGTTTTGGCAAAAGCATTGAGTATTTAATAAATTAATTGTTTTACGACAACAAAAGCAATCAAAGTTTTAAAATATCAAGCTCATATATATTATTTACATATATAATGTCCCAAGAGATATATTTATATTTTAGATTGTGACATATCTTAGGAAGTGGCCAAAGGAAATTATAAAAAGCGTTCTGGCATGTATTTTTTATATGCCGATAGACGTCGCAAAGTCACTGGACGGCTTCCGGAAGCAGTGGTGTTGTGTTTCCTCGAGTATCTGCAACAAGCTGTCGGGGAATGGGTAACCTGGCTCCCTAAACCATTTGGTTTACCTGCTGATTACCTCTGCAGCTGCTAACAGCACGTGGCAACAGGCCCGCTACAGCGCAGCAACAGCTGCTGTGGGCCAACAGAGCGCTGTTGTTCGTTATTCGCTGGGTTGGAGAGCTGCTCGCATTCAGTTGTGTTTCGACCAGCACTCGATGTAGACGCACCGCGCGGATACTCGATACTCGATCTCCCTGTTGTGCTTGCGTTAGGGCCCTCGCGTAGTTTTCGCGTAATATTTTCGGCTTCGCAATTAGTGTGGATACTTGATGAAACAACGTCAGTTGGATCGTATATAACCCAAAGCAGCAGCAAATTGATGTCGTCAGTTGTATAAATACCACAATGGAACAGACATATACATACATGAAGAGTTTTTGTGCTTTCATTGCAAAGTGACCAAGTGTGTTAGTCACCATACAGTTTGTTTATGTGCTAAAATGCAAATTGAAAATCACAAGACCAAACAAGTTACTAAAATGTGGCAGAGGAAGCCAATAAGTGCGAACAAAAATAAATAAATACGCGAAGCGCAGCAAAACCAAGGCGCACAAAAAGGATTACACCAGATAAATAACACTGAAGCGGCGTAAAAATAGCACAAGCGCGAAAACAATTTTCATTGCCAACACGCCAACAGAAAGCAGCAGCAACAAGAACTAAAACAACAAAACAACAAAACAACAAAACAACTAACCAACTAACCAACAGGGCCCAGAAAAGCCGCCAAGAGCAACAGTTAACACAGCAGCGACATGTTGGCGGTAAAGAACTTCTTCCTGCCGGAGAGGGCCAAAGCTCCGGAGACTCCACAGCGATTCTCCCGGATGCCGGAGGCCTTTCTCCGCTCCATCCGGCGACGATCCTTGAGGGTCAAGAGGGCCAAGAGTCTGGTGGTGCCCGATCGCAGCGAGAAACGTAAATCAGGTGAGGTACAGTGTCGATGCAAAGCGACCGAGAAAAGCAGCGACAAAATCTGCAATTGAAACTTAAATAGCTTTAATATCTAACACCTTGATCACCAGTCAACTGTGTTTGCCACAGTACCACCTTAAGTACTGCCCTTTTGCAGACCTTGCCACCTAACCACCATTAACCGAAACTAAGCGTTTCTCACGCGCTTATTTCGCCACTCGTGGTCATTAAAATATTGGATAATTAGTTTATTACAACTAAAATATCATTTAGCTTTTTATGCAATGTCGTTAACTATCTCAGCCCAAATGAGTAAAATCATAAACCAATGGCCTTGCGCCTTGCACAGCTCATCTAATTAGCATTGAATGTGCAACGCTGGAAATAAACTTTTGCCTAACTCCATTAGAGTGTACAAAAAAATAGAGGAAAAATTTAAAACCTTTTGAATATGGCACATCGCGTGTCATGTGTCAAAGTGTGAGGCAAACTTTGGGTGTTGTAATCAGCCAGCGCGAAGATAATACAATTTGGCATAGTTTCACTCCGATACTTCCTTAGTTTTGGGCTTTTTCTGCTTTAATGCCAAAGTTATGACAGCATTATGTCTTATTTTCATGCCTTTTTGGATGCAAATGGAAATTACACGTACATGCAAACACAAAAGTTTGCCAAACTTCTTTGTTTCTATCAAAAGCTGTCGAAGTGAAAGGTCAATAAAAAGCGGAGAGCGAAAGTTAGGGTGTTCACACTTCATACATTCGTACCGTACCAAAGAGAAGAGGAGGTCCATGTTTTGTAACATTGTAACACTGACTCGCATTCGTATTGTTCGACATTGACTTCCAGTAGCCGTGACAACCGAACGACGAAAGTTTGTCTACCCGTCACTTTGGCACCTCAGGTACTTTGGCATGCAATTATCGATTCTCGCAAAATGCGGGTCCAAGAAGCCAAACGATGGCAGCAGTGACACACTGCAATCAATGCCACTTAATGACGTCAATCGGTGGCAGGATGGGTGGGAAGGTGCCAAGTACCCGCTCTCTTCTTATCGCGCATATCCATCAGTTGGCTAGTTAAGTATCTGCCGCATGGCGCGGCTTAAAGTTGGGATACAAGCCAAAGAAGCTGCTTCGGCCAATGGGGCTTTGGAAAATGTGTCAACTGGTTCTTGCCACCAGAGATCTGGGCAAGAGATTACGCTGATTGATCTGCAGGAGATTATACACTTTTATACGAGTACATCACCCGTTGTTCAGGCAATGAATCACAGCATATATAAACACTTCTGCGGTAGACTAACAGCCATGAAAGCTTACAAAAATAAACATTTATGCAAATTTTTTGAACTGCTAATGTCTTACAATACAAAATTCTGGAAAACTTTTTTCACCATAAATTTTCAAGCTTTTTATACGCATTGCATCACTTTTTCTTTTTCCTTTGCATCAATATCGAAATCACTTCGTCATGTTTTGATACTTGCTTTCCTCATTCCCTGGAAAACGCATACCATGAGTAAAGTTAAGTTTTATTCTATCCCTTTTCCGATCATTTTCTATTTTTAACGCTGAATGATTATTTCTTCGCCCCACTGCAGTTCTTCATGCTGCAACGCATTCCTGCATGTGTGTGCAGATATTTCCCCTGATCGCCTCATTAATTTCCACTCAAATTGCAAATTCCATTCGGAATCCCATTACTGTCGAGTGTTTCAGCTTGTTCTATTATTTCGTGTGTGTTTTTTTTTTTTGCTGCCCCTATTGGAGCTCCAAGTCGCGCCATGTATTGATAAGATAAGGACTGGACGGTCTATTCTATATACGAGTATTTGATGTATCAATAGTTAAATGTGTTCCCATTGATTTCCGTTCATTCACTTTGTTTAATTAAAAAGAGTCTCTATCCTATCCCCCGCCAACTGATATGTTTTGCAACTGAGATAAGTGTGGAATATAAAATACCTGAGATCTAGAGATATTGAAGCCCCGCGCTCCGATTTCCTATTCAGCTGACACCTCTGTGACTTTTCAAAGACCTTGACAGCCTTTCGGTTTTTTGTTAGTTGTCTGCCCCCTTTTGTTTGCTCGAAAGTCCCCAAAGTATCACGTCAAACACAGATCTATAGTAGATGTTGTATGGGGGACTATCGCAATTTCCAAGACATTTTAATAGGCAAATCTCTTGGCGTTCTGAGTACAATCTGTTCCACGCAACACTTTTAATGTTTGTATATTGTGTATTTTTTATTTATTTGGCTTCTTCCCCTGTTTTTGTATACTTAAACTTTTTATTTCTTTAGCCGCTCGTGCACTCAACGCTTAAACAAGATAAATAAAGAGTCAACAACAGGAGCGAAATAATACGCTTAGCACATTCAGTGCGAAAAGCAAATATAGCCAACGAATTTTAGAATATATCTACGAAAAAATAGAACACATATGATTGAAATTAAAGCGCAATTCTATTTGCTGGGGGCAAACATGAGTGTGTGAACGGGTTTGCAGCGATCTAAACATACTCGTATAGTATCTGCAAACTGTATCTACCCGGAGATGGTAATCATTTTGATGAGATCATGGCTCGTTCGCTTTCGCGACTGGGACAAGTGACCCCAACTTGCGTGTGGATTTTTGTGGGAAAGTATAGTTGCTGGGCTTAATCTGGTCAAAGAAAGTATTCAATTATTTTGTACTTTAATAACACTACAATTATTTCGATTTACGACCCACATGTTGACCTTTTGCAATGCGGAAACTCTCACGCGTGCCCTTAATTAGTTCCCTCGAATTGTGACTTTAATGAGTGACGAAGTCTCGGCGTTTGCCAGTTGAATTAATGATCCGCCCACCTTAATTAACCAACCGCCCGCCCACTAACCAAACATAGATCAGCATTTGGCAAACCTTAAAAGGCAACTCGCAGACTCGCGAGACTTTTGGTTTTATCTCCGATTTTGGTCGGAACCACAAGTTGAGTCATCGGCGCATGGCTTGGATTAAGTATTATTGTTAGAGGTGTCACTCTTGGTTGGTGTCAATCATGGAGAGACTCTCGAGTTCATCGATCGGCCATAGGCTCGGCACACCATTAATCATTCTCCACTTCACGGTCACCAGCCAAATGGGATGCTACTCTTTATATGGTCTTCTATCTAAATGGTGGTAAACATATTTCTTATTTTGCAGCCGTAACGCACGCGCCACCTTTCAAAATGCACCTTTTCTAATTCGGTATCTTCTTTAACTGTCCCATACGCCTTATAATTATCTAACGAATTTTCCTCTTCACTTTCCTCATTGTCTCTGAAAAGTGAAACCCTACGCTAACGTGTAATTAATGAAATTTTATGATCTCGCAGTAATCATAAAAATATGATAATTTCTTTGCGTATCTCATTTTATGATGTCTCTATCTTTGATGTTAGTATCGTATTATTAATAGTTAAAAACTCAGACAAGTCATGGTTTTGGTTGGTTAGCCGAGGCAGATGGAAATGGTTATTGTTCTGAAACGTTAGTATTAGATTCTTAAAGTTAAACTGTTTCAGCAACTTACTGCTTCTAACTTTTTGTTTCCCAAGATCACTTCGAGTGGAACCTAATAAAATACTTCCTCTTCACATTTTCAAAGCTAATTTCGAATTATCAATTAAATTTGTTGACCATTCTTAAGCCTGGGAAAACTGGAACCTACACACAGGCTTTCGACCATGACGAAATGCATCCAATCCAATCCAACTTAAAACACACCAACGAAAACATTCCCAGCTCTCGAAAGCATTTAAATTTATTTCGACACTTCTTACGGCAATAGCCCGAAATAAATTTGCGTATTTTCAATTAAATCATAAGGAAGAGCCCTGTCTCAAGAAAACCTGTCAAATGCCACAGTGAAAACGGGGGGAAATTTGAATGCATTTGCCTGTAATGAGAAAATAGCAGGAAAAATATGCAAATTAGATGAAAACCGACACGTTTCGAACGCCGCTTCCGCATCAAACAGTGGGACACTTGTTGGGAAAACAAAAATACCTATCTATCTATCCACCACCAAAATGCGTTAGTCGCTGGAGGAGTTTTCTCCCCATACACAGTTGGAAGCGGAAAGATAGAAAAGGCGGCAGGTTTATTGGTCAAACTCCATTCAGAATGCAAAGTGTATCTAAACATAACGATCGAAAATTGAATTTTGAATAGCAGGTTGACCATAGAGGGATTGCATTTTCGCTTTGCCTTGTCCGGCCCTTTGTTTTTCACAAATCCCAAAAGCCCCGTTCAAAACCTACGCTTTTTCATGGGTAGTTTTTCCTATATGGCAAACGCATTCAGCAGCGGAAGTTCTTATTTAGGTTTTGTTCCCGCTTCGCTTCAATCTAAGGTTTAATGCCCATTGAAATTCTAATGTGGCGTTGACACCGCCAAATTGCTGATGGTGTTGGGGGCGCTCGTCGGTCCCTTCTGCTTATAGCTTATACGAAATAATAATGAAATTCCAACATCCATTTTACAATGGCAATTCCAAGGCTGATATGTACACACGTGTGTGTGTGTGTCGCCGATCATTAAGTTTACCATTGTACATCCCAATTCGGAGGTGTGCCCTTCATTATTGCATTGATTTCCTCTTGGCCTGGCCGAAAGTTCAGTCACACTCAAGTGATTCTCTTCTCGGGAACTTACACGAATCTTACATAACCGGTTCAGGTTTTCTGCCTTTCGTATTTTCCCCATGTTATTCGCATTTTCGGTTGCCTTGTGGGTAGTTATGATCTGTCTGAAAAGTTATCTCTACACTATCCTACAGCTTGCTGCGGGTTCTCTCACTAGATCACAATCGTATCAGTCATAAAGTACGCACTTTAATTAAAGGTTTAATATGTGGGATATGGTTATAAAAAGATGGTTCAGGGGTAGCGATATTATAGACATCATTTGTATCTATAGAGGTGAGGCTTGGTGGTGTTTTTCGATGGCCTGAAGGAATATTGATTATTGATTTGTCAATCCTAGTAAAGGAAACCTTTGGCTGCAGGCAGTGAGACAAACTTGAAGTATTTTGTGCACATTAGCTACAGTTTTCTCCAGAAACTCAAGCCAGCCGCCTAGTGTAATTCTATAGCCTTCTCGTACGAAGTATTGCATTGGCGTCTGACTGATAGCAGTGAGTTTCCACCAGTTGGTGTATCTTGGCAGGAACACAAACAACCTAGCTTATGGCCAGTAAAGTCAATGAACCGCAGAAAGGCAGTGGGACAAGGAGACTCAGCGATCTCGCTAGAAACCCACGGCTAAAAACTAGATGCATTTAATTTAATTCAGTTGGACAGGGAAAATGCTGGCAAATTTGTTGCACTACAGTAAAGTAAGGTCTGCGAACGCACACGTTGTCTGTTTGGGCGAATCCTTCGGCCAGGACACTCACACTCTTGAGCAACGAAAAACACCCATAAATAAGATTGTAATGGATGGTAGCCTCGTGCGAAACAATGGTCATCATAATTTTTTTTTGCTCTGGAAGAAAAGATGTAAACGAGCCACTCGCACAATGGCAGATGAGATGAGATTTCTAGGTAAAACTGGCCAACAGCAAACTACCGCTAAGGAGGCTGCTGGTAAGGAGCGAGAAATAGCTCGTGTAGAACGTGGAAAAGTAAAAGTAAGCAATTTAATAATTTGTTGCGCCTGAGCGGCTAGGAAAGCGGAAAAGAAAAGGAAAAAGTCAGCTGGTCAGTTGGTCAGTAGTCGGAGAACGGAGAACGGAGATCGGAGATCGGAGTTGGCAGTGGATCGTGGAGTACTATTGGCCAGCTGCCTTTTCTCTAATGAGGCGCCTGACCATTCCGAATCGATTTAATTGTAGCGATATTTATGGGACACAAATGGCATACGAAAATCGCTGTTTCCACTCCATAAGAAGTTTTTATTCGCCCATGCTCTTTTAGCAAATCCAGACCGCAAAAGGAAAACCTCAAAGTCACAGGACAATCAAAGGCTCATCATTGAAATGCACACCGCATAAATATTAAACACAAATACGATTTCTATTTTATATTATTTGATTTTACGATCGACCATCAGCCCAGGAGCAGCTGACAACGGGAATCCCAGGAAAAATCCCATTTCCCATTGCACTTTCCTTTCATTTTTCCATGCTTTCTTCCTCGGATTTTGCCCGTCCATTGTCTTCGGGACTGACACTTCATAAATATGTCATATTTAATAGAGCCAACGGCAGAGTATGTGAAAGAAGCCACCACCAAGAGATGGTGTCCTGCATGTCCTTGGGCGATCTCACTTGCTTTCTCCTCCTCTCCCATTGTCAACTTTGATTGACTCGCACGAGCTCGAAAGATTCTTCAGCCGGGTGTCTTTTTTTGCGCTGTTTTTGATTGAAAAAATATCGTTTTTTGGGGTGGCGGGTAAATTATTTTTTAGGGAAAAGTGAAAAGAAAAAATATCATATTTTCTCCGATTATTGTAAGATGATCTTGGGACAGAGTCGTGTCGTAAATTTGACATTTAATCGTTTTGGGATGGGAAAAGAAAAATTTACATTTCCCTAAACTCTCAATAGAAGTCGGAAAGTTCGTCATGATTCTATTCTTATTTAGTAAGCCTATTGGGTAAGGTTAAACTATCCGCTCTGATATCATAAACAAGATTCCCCAATTCAAATGAAAAGTTTACGCTACAGATTAGGTTGTGTTTGATAAGATTAATTTGGCGAGAGACAGAGAGGACAAGAAAGTATTTTCCGTTGATGGTGTTTTATTTTAACTCTGCACTTATGTATAAATAATAACTTCTCTGGAAACGCGTTTTCTATTAAAAAAGAAAATAAAATGCATAGCCAGCTAATGGCTTTAAAAATTCAACTTTTCTATAGGAAAATGATTTTACAAATACTTGAAGGCTGATAAGACTTTGCTGTGTACTCTGTACTCATTGTGAGGTTTTTAACTGCTGAACGATAAGAAATCATAGCTTACAGCCAAGTTATTTTTCCCTTATTTACTTTCTGCTATTTTTTATTATTTTACTGCCGCGTGTTTTGCAATTTACTCTTCCTGTGCCCGCATGATAAATGAGTTTCAACACAGAAATAAATTCAATTCGGCACCAAAACTGATAAACGAGCCGAAAACGAAAAAAGCCAACGAAAAAAGCGTCAACAAAGACATCGCCTATGCCTATTCACTTATTTCTCGGAGGAAATTGGGAACAAGTTTACCGAGAAGTAAAAATGGAGTACGCGACCTAGAAACTGGCACCAAGATGCTTTATTACCTGAGTACATAAATCTCCCAGCCAATGACAGCCTCCTAAGCAGAGCATCCTTAAGGGACTGCAGATGCAAAAAGGATCTCGTTTAACCCTTTCCCATGCCCGGGGCGTGGTCTGTTGAGTGTGGGCTTAACCTTCAACAGTGTTTGGACAGCGAATTGAATGAAATTGCCTGCTCCTCAATCTAATTTATCAAAATCCAACACATGTTCCACTTCGAAAAGATCTTTCGCTCAAGCAAACGAGAGATCAGCCATCTGCTCGTCTGTTTGCTTGAATGTTCGCGCATTTGCTAATGATCCGTGAATTTGTGTGTCAATTTCAATTTGGTTCCTCTGCATTTCTGGGCGATGAAGTCATACATATATTGTTCTTCGCCGCCTGCCACCAGCTCCCACTACCTCATACACGTGACTCTGGGCGAATGTATCTGACGGATACGGTTTCGGATACAGACCCATCTCATCCCATTCCATCTCAGGTTGCGTGACGCCGATGATGATGCCCCACGGCGAACCTTGATGTGTCGCAATCATTCGTGCAGA
The DNA here is from genome assembly GCA_005876975.1 of Drosophila orena. Taxonomy (NCBI): domain Eukaryota; kingdom Metazoa; phylum Arthropoda; class Insecta; order Diptera; family Drosophilidae; genus Drosophila; species Drosophila orena. The sequence continues at coordinate 4,955,904 of VCKV01000008.1, read as the reverse complement.
ACTTTTCTAGGGGTCTCCTATTTGTGGAACACAACAGTTGGATGAAACGAGTGTCATCCCCAGATCCTCAGGTGTACAAGTTATTGTTTGCTTGTTTTGACTTGCAATTAATTGCTAAATGTAACTGGGCAGCTGAAACAAATAAGTTGTTTAAACAAATATACCAAAATGATGAACTTAAACATTTTTCCGGCATGTACATGTATCTTAAATATGCTATGTTAGACATTCACTCGCCGAACCTTTCACTTTGTGTATTCCTTATTTAAGTCACCTTTTCCTGTCTGCAACATCCTCCTCCTTCGCCAGTTCCTCGGGTAATCTTGTTTGTGCGATCGCCCTTTTTGCCTCGATTCATTTGTGGGCTTTGCTAATTTTCTTTGCCTTTTGTTGGGTCGCCAGCAGCAGAGGATCGGCTGGAATCGAAATCGGAATCGGAGTCGGAGTCGGAGAGGAAAAACCAATTCTTGTGCAGGCTACTTTTTGCTGGTTGCTGCCAGCAACTTTGCCACCAGTCGCCGTGATCTTCTTTCACTGATCTCTGGGCAAATACAAACGGCGTTCGGGACAAAAAGAAAGTAAATCTGGTTTTTGGAGCAGATGTGCAGAATGCACAGAATGGACGGAGAACTATGGAAACGCCAACACCGAGAAGGAATTTGAGGGAGATCTAGGTGAAGCTGGAGTCGGGGATCCTGAGATTTATTGCCAGATCTCTGCGACTGGACACTGTCGTCGGGGTCAGCCTACCTAAATATTATCGTAGGTTCTTGGTGGGCCAATGCAAATACACGTAGGCAGCTCGTATTTGTATGGGATATGTATCCCAAAGATCTCCACCTCGCTATCGCTATTCATAATTCCATGAAAGGCGAGGCAAATGGGAAAATATTCCATTATTATGGTTATGGCTTATTAAAATCACATTATTTGACCATTTACGTTCATGCCCAATGTATCAAAACATCCGTGGCGTTTTTCAATGGCACGAACAGTTTGCCATTTGTGGGATCTAATTAGCGTAAATTGAGGTTCGGGGTTGCATTAAACTGTACTCAAGGATAGGATGTTGCAGCTGGTTAAAGCTGTTTATTATCTATGTATCTAAGTATATGCTATGATTACGTAAGACCTATGTGATGTTATTATCAATTTTCTTGTGGTTTTATGGGATCGTTCAGCTGTATTTGAGTAAAGGACAGTCGTAAAACCATATATGCGATGACAGTTCTAACTGCTTCTTGTTGCGGCTACCGTAAACAACTAAACGGTTATAAACATTTTTACGACTCTTCCGCGGACAATCCTTGGCGCCTCCTGGACAAATAGAATTGAGGTATATACTTTTCTTGGATGCCCGGCACGCTTCTGGGTGATAAAACTCAGTCTGGTTTTCGAGTTTGGCTCAGTTTGAATACAGCTGCTGTCAGTAATAAAACTAAGCTATCTATATCTTAAGGTTTGGGGTCAGAAGGTCAGCTGTTTGTTGGAAAAACATGTTTCCCAAAAGGGAATATGAATATTTCATAATGCTCGCTAATTAAAATGCTTAACCCACATCAAGAGCTGTAAATCCCAAGCCTTCTTATCGCCTCAATGGCAAAAGTGTATAAACACAAACAAACAGAACTCAAAAAATAAAGGCAAAACAAATCCCAACCGAAGTGAAAAACCCCTTCGACCAACAAACACGGACACTTTCTCCCCCCAGAACAAGAAATGCAAATGCAAATGGAAATGGAAATGGAAACGGAAACGGAAAACTCGGAAATCGAATGAACTGAACGTCTTTTGGGTTCCAGCTAGTTTGCATACGTAATTATTTTTTGGGAGTTTTGACAACGATGGCGACATTTGACATGCGTTTGAGTTACGATCCCGGGCAGATAAAGATGCAGCAATCTCCGAGGGATAGTGGTTAGAAGAACGAAAGGGTTGCCCTGGGCTGGCGGTTTGAACTTCACACATAAGCCGATCGTCATCCCAATTCCGATTCCTATCCCGATCCCGATCCCGATTCCATTCCCTCAGGTGATAGTTAACCCCCAGCTCGGTGTCAGACATTTGACATCATTAGTCAAACTTAAAGACGCATTTGTAACTGGCTTGTAACTCTAAGCGCTTTAGGCTAATGACGAGCCATTAATTAGACGGGATTGTCTTCTGTAGCGCGGCCCCAGCAATTTGTTACAATTCGAGCAACGAGAACCGCGAGAAACCAGTCGCCAGAACGCCATCTTTGATCCAAAACCCATTTCCATTATTCTCGAAGAAAAAAATGAACAAAAAATGTAAAAAGGCATGCAAATTGCAAAACCGCGCTAATTTTTCCCTGCCATATCGCTTTCAATTGGCTTCAACAATATCTTGCCCGGATTTATTTCGGTGTTTCCAGTATTATATAACAAAAGGCATATTTATTTCGTTTTAATTTGTAATTTTGCGCTCTGGTCAGCGAGGCAGGAGTGTAAACCAGTTGAACTTGTCTTGTCCATCGCCTCAGTCGATTAACGAGCGGCAGGAAAACGAGTTCCCAGTCCTGTGACAATCCGAAACCCTTGAGACGACGGCCACGACATCGTACATATATCCTACATATCCATGTCCATGTCTGTGTCTATGGCCATGTCCCTGTCGCTGTCCATCCAAAAACGCCGGCAGAAGTCCTCACTGTTTACTTAAGCAAACTCTTAACAACTCATAATAGAGCAATTTTCACGTAACCCTCTGCCTGGATCCAGTAAATCATCGCCGGGCGAGTAACCATGCAACTGGTCAGCCATTGTCACTCCTTCTACCCTAAGTTGGCTGAGGATCTCGGCTGATTGCAGGGAGTATGCGCCAGGCGGTCACCCGGTATTCCCTTTTCCTGAATTGAAATTGATCGTGGGCACTTGGAAATCTAATAGATCGGGCTTGGCCCTTTGCTCTTGGGAAAAGATTTATGGTGAAATCACCTTAATGGTGTTTTCACTCCGCGCTTAGCACATAGTTTAACTTGGGCGTGATGCACAGGGGATCCTCGCCGGGGGCCGAAAAAGCTCAGGCAGGAGCAGCTGGTCCGCCTTGATATCAGGTTGCCAGGCATTTCAATTAGCTACCCATTTATGGAGCAATTGGTAGCCTCGGAAGCCTTGAAAGCCCGCAAACCTTAAGTTTGATTGACTGACTGGGACTTGACAATGAGCTAATTTAAATCAGAAAAGTGTTGGAGCAAGCTGACAACTTAAAGGTTTTTCTCTTCCCAAAAGCATCAGACAATTGCCGAAAATTGAAAAGGAAGCTTCCTCCTGGCAAACATTTGTGCTGTCAATCAAGCGAGCGGGCTAAACATACGCTCGAAGGATGATGTATGTGTATTTAGGATGCCTTCGCGAAGGATACATTTGCATAATGATGCGAGGATGGTTTCTTGAGAGCTGGAAACTTTTGGCCGCGACATATACATAGGTCAAAAAGGGAAACGGGTTCGTCCTTCTCGAGATCGCTAATTGCGCTGCCTGAACTTGTTTTCCACTTCTCTTGTTCTACTTTCAATTACACGTATAACTGAAACTCCTGGGCTAATGATGATTTGATGTTTTCTTACAGATTCGTTTGTGAACAGTCAGGAATGGACCATTTCTCGTTCGGTGCCAGACTTGAGGCTGGGAATCGTCGGCTCCCTCAACTCTGGCAAGTCGGCCCTGGTGCATCGCTATCTCACGGGATCCTACATGCAGGAGGAGTCGCCCGAGGGAGGGCGGTTCAAGAAGGAGGTCTTCATCGACGGCCAGAGCTACTTGCTGCTCATTCGCGACGAGGGTGGAGCTCCCGAAATGCAGGTAAGTCATTGGTGTTTCTTTTTGCCCTTCTCCATTAAATATTCACGGGAATGGGAATATGATGTATGACTAGGGGTAGCACATTGCCTGCAAAGTTATCCGTGCCGCAGACAAATAAATTTCCCTTATCATCTTGTAAATATTTGAATTGAGGTCAACGTGGGATCAACTGGGCGAGCTTCTGGGGGTGGTTTCAGTTTTTTTTTTATCAATATAATTTGATTGAAACGCTCAGAACTCGAGCCTAGAACTTTCTTTTTGTGGCCCTCAGACTTATGCTGGCAACCAATTATCCAAGTTTTGGCCACTCAACATGCCGTCAGTTGAATTTTCCTTTGCTCTTTGCACGAAAGTTTGCCTTGACTGGACTTTGGGGAGTTGGATTTTGGACGGGTCACACGGCATGAGTCACTCGAAACTGAACTTCGACCTTTGGCAGCCGAGACTTTGTCGCAATGCCAGATAAGCGATTTGAAGGGGTCTAGTTTTTGTTGGCCATTATGGCAGAACGTGATGCAGCAGCCGCATCTTCATCATCATCTCGGCCATCATCTCCTGGCCGAAAGCCAGTAACCCGGCCGAAGCCCAGAACTAAAGAGGTTGCCCAGTGCAAAATACACACAATACCGGCCAGCTCTCAGTTGATTGCCAACCCCTGAGCTGCAAAAGTTCCTCCTGCATCCCCCGGATCCGAACCGAATGCAATTGAATTCGTCTTTTGTCAATACATCAATGTAGTGCCCTCCCGAGATTGGGTAGCGTAATTAAAGGCAACTTAACCACGGGCTATTTACATTTGAACACTGGGCCTTGACTCATTGATTCCCCCGAGGGGCTTCTGTGGCTCAAGGAGCTTTTGTTCGGCACTCGGCTTTGATATATCGCGAACTGTAGTACGAACATGTACTGCAGAGTTTGCCTTTCGCATTCGCACTCGCATTTGCATTTTTGCAATTGCAATTGCAATTTTCGCTACCCCAAATGGCGAAGGCCTCCTGCGCCTGCGGCTTAAAGGGTGAAAGTGAGGATTATAAATTTTAAGCTGCTTTTGCTTTTCACTAGTCTCACTCACATATTTTATTTGCGGTTCTATTTACACTCTTAGGACTTTGTGTCCTGAAGGGGGGAGGTGCTTTGGGTAGTTAGGGGGTTGCTTATAAAAAATGTGCCAGACACGCGACCCTCGAAATCCCAATAATATCCCTATAATCCTTGCTATAACCCCGCTGACTGACTGCCAGTCTATTTGCTGTAACCCGTTGCTAGCGATTCTTATTCAAATTGCTTTCGCTTTCGCTTTTTATTTTCATCCTTTTTAATTATGAGTTTGGAGAATTTTTGCAAGTCAAGCAGATGATTGACCCAAATTATCGCCGGAAAACCTAACAAAGGATTACGGCTTAAAATGTTTTAGGGTACGGATTGCTGGGAACAGTTTGATGGGTACAGTTTGCGAGCTACAGTTTGGGAGTGACTGGGATTTAAGGGAACACTGGAGAATGGATTAAAATTAGAGGAGTTTTTAAGATTTCTATGCATTCGATTTAAGTTTGCGACTGTCAATAGCAGTGACACATTTCATAAGCGATTTTTCCCGCTTCACTGCACTATAATGCATATTACATAATAGTCGCTGCATGTCAAACTGTCAGTCAGCCCTCTCACTTGAATGCACACACTCCATTCGAACTCCCACTTTCGTTACATTTGTAATTCCTTCCGATTCACAAAATCAACTAATTTTATATCACTTTCTTTGGCCAACTCATGCCAGTCACAGCGTTATGGGACATAATAAACTCATATATCATAGGCCAAATAACCCTCAAAAGTTACATCGAGAGTAGCTGTTACATCGGCTAACCCACCCAAAATGAGAACGGCCCGGAAAGTTCCACCCACCCTCGCAGCACAACTCTGGTTGAAATCACTCATTCAATGGCCGACTTGTCGCCACTCTGTCGCATTTGTAGTTGCTTTTTTCGGTCTCCCCAGCGAAGGATATCATTACCATATACGAGAGACGAGACACGAGACGACGAGGAGCAGCGACAACAATATTGCATGCGACCAAAGAATGGTCGATTTCTTATTGTCAGAGCCGGAAAATGGGGGTGTACACTCGCGGTGCTCCAGATAGGATACTAGAAATAAGTAACAGAAAGAATTTTAAATGTATTTCAATGCTTGACTTAGAAAGCTGTAGGTTGTACAACTTGTATCTTATGGATTTTAGTTTAGAGTCGATTTAGCAAGGAATCCTTTGCGCTATCCGTAAATTTATAGATCGAACCACTTTTGTGATGCCCATTGTGCTGCTTACATCTGCAGTTGTTTTTCTTCGTCATCAGCACACATATGTGCAGTAAGCACACACAGGATCTTCCGCTTTCCCTCCCCCTGCACACACACACACACACTCACAAACCCTACAATCGAGTATCTGTGTGAGCTCGAGCCTTTCGTCGCCAGTTGGTGCAACTTTTTTGCGACCCCCTTTGCACTGGTGCTTCGTTTTTGCTTTCCTGTTTCCTCTGCATACATTTTCACAACAAATCATAAAAAGTGGCAATGATGGCGGCGCCGAGGACGGAGGGGGCAGGGTTGGTTCTTGGGGATGGGGAGACAGCCCAACCACCCACCACGAGAACAACACAATGCACACAGCAACGCAGACGAGTGTCCTCGTCGCCAGGACATTCTAGCAGCCAGTTGTTTGTCGACTGGCGTCGCGTGCGGGCGGCTTTTTTCCATCGCCGAATCGCTGCTCCTTTTTGGGACAGGATAACGAGCGAACTCGAAAGTGCCAGCAACTGCTCCATGAGCGAGTTACATAAATAATTCCGACATTCGGTCCAGGTAAAATGCCTGCGATGCATTATTAATTGATTGGAACCGAAGGACAGTCAATCAATATTAACTGAGAAACTCCACTTCCTGGCGTCGCCTTCAATGGGAATCCTGCGCAGAAACAGCAGAGCCTGTTTACATGCCATATAAAAGTTCATTATCCTGCCAAACTGTGTGTGTGTGCGTGTGTGTTTGGGGCATACAAAAATCATTAAAAAGTTTAACACACGTCTGCCTGGCGAGCGGAGCGGAGTGGAGTGGAGTGCTGAGAAGGCTTCAAGTGCTTCATTAGCGACTTTCTCAAGTGTGTGTGTTGAGTCCTTCGGCCCAGCTGAATTTAAGGATGAAAAATAAAAACAACTCTAACTGCAAACTCCTTCCAGCTCCTTCGTAAGGAGCTGCTATATACATATGGCCATTGTTTTGCGCGCTTCCGCCAGACGCCGCATGCGAATCCAAGCCATTCCTCCCCAGAATCCATCGCAAAGTCAAGGACTCGATGCGTCCCAAAGCGCGCTGTGTTTTCGCAGGACTCTCTTTGTTTTTCCGTTCTCAGCTTTCTGCTTTCCCTTCCCAACTGCCAACCCTTTGCCATTTTTAACTCATTATATGATTTTTCGTCCTTTCTCCTTACAGTTCGCTGGCTGGGTGGATGCGGTAATCTTCGTGTTCAGTCTGGAGAACGAGGGCAGCTTCAATACCGTCTACAACTACTATACGAAAATGGCGCATTTTCGAAATGGCCAGGAAATACCCATGATATTAGTCGGAACGCAAGGTGAATAACTAATCTAATACTTGTAGTTTAAAGAAAATAATAATTGTAGTTCCTGAAATATTAGTTCCGAAATTACAAAACATATTATTACAGCTTGCATTCATATTAATAATAATTCCTCTATTAACTTCTCAGATGCCATCAGCGAGCGCAATCCTCGCGTGATTGACGACACCCGTGCCAGGAAATTGGCCAGCGATCTGAAGCGTTGCTCCTACTACGAGACCTGCGCCACCTACGGCCTGAATGTGGAGCGTGTCTTTCAGGATGGTGAGTCCACCAACTCGAATAAGATATCCGCGGAAGACTAATCAAATGTTACCAAATCCCATTTAGCCTGTCAAAAGATCCTCTCGCAGCGTCTGCCTTTGCCGCCACAAGTGCAACCGGCCAGACCCACGACCCCGCAGGGCAATCGCCTGGGATTGGCTCCCTACCAGGCGCCCACCAATGGACAACGTGGCCAACAGCAGCTGCCACTGCGAATGAGTGCGGATTTCGCACATGCGGAGCAGAAGCTTTGGTCGCTGCAAGCGGCCAGCAGTTCCACCACCAACGAGAATAACAACATAACCAAATACAATCCCGGAGCGGCCAATTCGCTGCAGGGTGATTGCTCCCAGGTGCAGTTGCGCGATCCACGTGATCTGGCGCCACCACCGGGAAAGGAGCTGCCCACACCCACCTCGACGCCCACGACGAGCCGCAAGAGCCGGCGGCGTTCCAACCTGTTCATCCCTTCCTCCTCGAAAAAGGCCGACAAGGAGAAGGAGCCAAAGAGCAGTGAGCTGGGCAGTGGACGTTCCATTCCCATCAAACAGGGCTACCTGTACAAGCGCTCCAGCAAGTCCTTGAACAAGGAGTGGAAGAAGAAGTACGTGACCCTGTGCGACGACGGCAGGCTCACCTATCATCCCTCTCTGCACGACTACATGGACGATGTGCACGGCAAGGAGATTCCGCTGCAGTACGTCACCGTGAAGGTGCCGGGACAGAAGCCTCGTGGCTCCAAGAGCATCATCACGAACAGTGCGCTCACCAGTTCGCTGATGGCCAATGGCCAAAGAGCTCAGAACACCCTGAGCGATGGCATCGGATGTCTCACCCTGGCCAAGGACAATCAGCGCAAGCTGAGCGAGAAACTATCCCTACTTGGTGCCGGATCCATAGCAGCTGGCGCCGGTGGAGAGCCTTTGAAGTCGAACAGCTCACAGCAGACGAGCGGAGACGAGGGCATAGCCATGTCCAATTCAAATTCGCAGACCTTTATCGCCGGAGAAGGGGTCAATGCGGGAAACAAGCTGGAGGCCCAGACGCCGAACGTGAAGAAGCGACATCGCCGCATGAAGAGCAGCAGTGTCAAAGCAAACGAGGCGGACGACAACGATGGCTATGAATTCTACATTGTATCGCTGGACTCCAAGCAGTGGCACTTCGAGGCTGCCAATTCCGAGGAGCGCGACGAGTGGGTGGCGGCCGTCGAGCAGGAGATCTTCAAGAGTCTGCAGAGCATCGAGAGCAGCAAGACCAAGCAGGCCACCAGTACTGATCTCGCTGCCATGCTGGCGATCCGTCAGCGGGTTCCTGGCAACGGGTTTTGCGTCGACTGTGGTGCGCCAAGTGAGTTTAACTTTAATTCGCATACTTGTATATTTACTAACACTTCTGTTATCCTCTTCCTAGATCCGGAATGGGCTAGCTTGAACTTGGGCGTACTCATGTGCATCGAATGCTCGGGCGTGCATCGCAATCTTGGCTCGCATATATCCAAGGTTCGATCTCTGGGCCTGGACGACTGGCCGTAAGTTTATTCACAGTTTTCCCTTTTATTATTATTCTAACATCAAATTCAACACTCCACCAGATCCCCGCATCTCAGTGTGATGCTGGCCATCGGCAACAGTCTGGCCAACTCTGTTTGGGAGTCGAACACGCGCCAGCGGGTGAAGCCCACTTCGCAGGCCAGTCGCGAGGACAAAGAGCGATGGGTGCGCAGCAAGTACGAGGCCAAGGAGTTCCTGACCCCACTGGGCAACGGATCCTCAGCGCATCCTAGCCCGAGTCCGGGTCAGCAGTTGATCGAGGCTGTGATCAGGGCGGACATCAAGTCGATTGTTTCGATTTTGGCCAATTGCCCGTCCGAGGTGACCAATGCAAATGTCAGTGCACGAGATGTGCGAACTCCGCTGCTGCTTGCCTGTGCCATTGGCAATCTGGCCATAGCCCAGCTGCTCATATGGGTAAGTTAACTGGAGCCCAAATGAAATGAACTAGTTATTAACAAGTACTCATCGCTCTTTCCAGAATGGCGCCAACATCAAGCACACGGACCATGAGGGTCGCACCTGCCTGGCGTACGCTCGAGCCGCACAATCCCTGGCCACCGCCAAGTCGATCAAGGCCGCTGCAGCTGCCCAGGCGGGCACAACGATTCCAGCTCCCGCTCCGCCCCCAAACGGTGGCATTCCGGCTCCCCAATACAATGTCGAGGACACGACGGCGCTTGTGGAGCTGCTCGAAGGACTGGGCTGCCCAGAGGCGGCTCCTTTGACGGCCAGTGGCACCCTGCCCCGGAGACGCGACACGTTGGGAACGCCGTACGAGAAGTCTGTGTCGGGAGTGATCTGAATTAGTTGAAATTAAAATAAGAGAAACATGAATTTTCATAGCAATGGTACAATTCATTAGTTTTTGTTGTTCATGACGGACTTAGTTTAAATTCGAGAGTAAAAATTTAGTGCTTAGGTTTTAGGAATGTTGTGCAAATGTTTAATATTATTATTATTTGACAAGCGTTGAATGGAAATTCACAAGTTTTATTTATGTTTTCTTTTAATTTGTTTAGTTTGTAAGCCAAGAAAACCTGTACAGCCTTGTTGTAATCTCAAGTGTATAATTTATTATTTTCGTATTACGTGAAACTATTATTATTGTTTTTTTATCGTGTGCAGGTTTTTAATCGTTTGCAAAACAATTATTTAGTAACTATTGTAACTTGTAACTTTCGTCAACCATCAGTAGATTGCAAAAGACTTTACGTAAAAAAACATTCTTTTACAACATAAACAATAGATAAAAGCTGATGCAAAATATACGTATAAACGAAATGAATCTAAGATTAAAGCCAAAAACAAACTTATGCTAAACAATGTACACGAACATATATATATACATTATATACATAAATAGTTGAAATTGCTTGATAATCGGTTTAAACAAATGAACACGCCCAAAATGTAGCTTATGCTGAACCAAAATCACAAAATTCTTTGCTATATAAATTCCAACAAAAATAACTCGTTTTAGATATTAAACTGCAGAAAATTGGATTCTGGTTGTATGGAATCTGGGTAGACAAAAATTTAATTGAAAGTATTTCAAAACTATTATACAAAATAGTTATAAATCAATCTAAATATTACTATATGTATACACCCCATATATTGTGTACGCTATTTGTACGAATTACAAACCACAAAACGTGACAAACTCAATCTAATTGGAAGGAAAAGTAGCACACAAAAATCACAAAAAAACAACAAAAGAAAAACCCTTCAATAAAAATCTATTAAACATTTTAATTTGTTTTTTTGTACTATTAATACCACCAACTAATCTTTTTCAGTTTTTCCAGCCTCGATATCTCAATGAGAACCATATTAAAACAACATATTTGTGGTTGGGCGCTTTATTAGTCAAACAAAATGTAACATAGCTTTCAATTTTGGAAACATTTAAAATGACGTAGAATTTTGTTTACATATGTGCGGCATTTTCCCTTATTCTTTAATGGGAAATTGCATTGGTGAACCACAAGAGAGCCTTTAGTTATGACTGCATTAAAATGTAAGTTTTATATATATACCATATACTTTGTTTTGTGGGGAAGATCACGCGGATTGCCTAGTCAGAAGCGCGAAAATTTAAATTGACTCTGTCTGCCAAACCGAGAATGAAACACAACTGTAGGAAAAATCGAGAGTTTTGGATCCATAGTCCAGCCCGACGCAGGAAATGTGAAATCTTGAATACGAAGTGGTACATCAAGCAAATAACCGATTAGGTCGATCCATCCTGGTCGCCGTCATTCCGCTCCCCAACAATTAGCTGTTCCACGAAGATCTTTTGCCCGTGAACCGCTCAGGTCATGCCTGCTGTTATCTTGAAAAGTTGTTTGTTTGATTTTTTTTTACGATTTCTTTCCTAAGATTTTCTGTTTAAGGTTGTGCGTATGTCAGTGTCCATTTAACATTGGGAGGTCGTCATCATTTTAGCCATCGAGTTGAAAGTGAACGATTTTGATTGGTATTTTGTTTTTGTTTGGTCTAAACACAACAAGCAAATTCCACGCAATGCTGCTGCTGCACAGGCTAGGCTGGGGGAATCTTGCTCCCGCTGATGGTAACAGTTTCAGTTTGAGTTTTTTTTTGGGGAAAATACGGCCACAACCGAAGCTGCAGCAGCGATTGCTGGTTTGTTTTGCCGTCGTCCACGGCCTTCGTTAACTTTGGAACTCCATGTCGATTTGTGTACAGAGAGAACATGCTCGCACCCTTTTTAGCTCGCATTGCTTTTGGTCTGCAGTTGCCTTCGCCGCCTTAGCGCCCGCTACCGTTGCCGCTCCACTTGGGCCCATTCATTTTTTGTTGGCCTTAAACTTTGCGTAGAAGCTCTGGATCTGGGCATGGCGTACGGGTATCGAGTCAAGGATGCCGGTGTAGCTGAAGTTCTGTTGCTGGCGGTTCTTCTCGTGTAAGTTATCACCGGACAAGTAAGTGACGACGCTCTTTTGCAGTTCGCTGACGTGCGGATCGGCATGGTTGGCCACCAGGTGATTGCAGAACTGGGCAATTTGAAGGAAAACCGAGGCGTCACGATCTGTGGGTAGAAATACAAAACAACACCATTAGCTTGCACATTCTAGTGCGATAAATATTTGCTAAACTCACCCATCTTGCGTGATATCTTCAGCAGCGAGAGTGGCTGACTTTCGTTATCGCGCTGGGCACGCAAGTGCCTATTGCCCTGCTTAAACTCCTGCTCCAGCCAACGGATGACATGGCGAACATTCTCGCTGCGTTTCTTCAAGTCATCCAACTCATTGAGCACTAAATGGGAAATAAATAATCGATTAGCAAGGGAACTTTCTCCTTAATTGCGGTTACAATGAATTATGACAATTTTAAAGGAAACAACTGGAATGTGCTGTCATATCACGGGCGTTAAGAACCTAATCTTTTTCACTATAAAAGTTGATTGGACTTCAGGGAAGTAATTAGCTTGTTGATATGAGATTGTATAGATTATTTAAATTTTAAAGTTTACAATGTGTTATTTTATGGCATTGTTACTTTTCACACCGTTGATTTCATGTCAAAGTTATCAACCCACAGGAAGGTATGCGCACTCACCTGCATTTGGAATGAGGACAATGCACTTCTTGCTCCTCACCAGCGACTTGACTATGCCATTGTATTCGGTCAATGCCTTCGAATCGACCACCACAAATGGGGACATCACCACATGAGCGGGACTGTCCCGCAGCTCCTCCTCCAAAGTCTCCACCTCGTTTTGCAGCCACAGCTTGCCCATGAGCTCACACTTCTTCGACTTGGCCTCCGAGCGCTCTTCGTCGGCCCCCGAGCTGGACTGCAAATTCAGCTTCTCGATGACACTATTTGTGGTTGTGGAGGCGGAAGTTCCGCCGGCTACAGAGGTTCCCGTGGCACTGGCTATAACAGCAGCCGCCTTCTCAGCATTTCGGTTCCTTAGATAGCCCTTGCGCGGCACCTTGCGGCACTCCTCCACGGTGTCTTTCTCCTCGTTACTGGTGTAGCTCTTACGGACGATGCCGTTCTTGCGATCTGAGTAGCGACGTGTGCGTCCTTCGTTCCGCTTTGTTCGATTAGTTTTCGGAGCGGTGCGACGCTCGCGGCGACGTGATCCGCCTCCCTTCTTCTCCTCGCGCTGTTTCTTCTTTTGGGTCTCGGTGAAACGACGCGTCTTGACGCAGAATCTGTAGTTAAACTTCTTCTGCTTGCAAATGAAAAATCCAAAGTCGACCATTTTGAAAATACGCAGGATGGACTCTTCCTGGGGAGTGACGCGCTCGCGGATAATGGTCTCCCAGTCCAGTGTAATCTGGGTGCTCTGAAAGATGTCAAAGTTCTTGAAAGCGAAGTCCTCGGTGAGAGGAACGTTGGCCCGCACATCGAATAACTCGCCCAGTGAATCGCGCACGTTGGCGGTGGTCAGGAGGTCGCGCTCGAAGTAAACCTTCCTGGTGAAGATGTCGATGTTACAGTAGTTGAGAAGCTTCATAATCTTGTGCACAAACTCGGGATTCGAGTGGTAGCAGCCGATGAGAATCTCCGGGTTGATGCGCAGCCAGTCAAAGAGCATTTTCAGGGCTCGAATTGTCGGTTCATTGTGCAGACAGTCGATGATTATGTTGGGATTGATTTTCGTGTACTTGTTACGATAAACCAACTTCTTGGGTGGCTCTGAAGAGCTAACAGGCGGTGGTCCGACCGGCACGCCCTCCACTGGCTTGCTCTGAGCCTCCTCTGCACTCTTAAAGTTCAGCTGCAGTACCTCGAAGCTACGCAGTAACTCCTCTGAGTCCGCCTCCTGTGAGTTGGATCTACGCTCTACTTCGTCGGGGTACACAATTTTCTCCTCCTCAATAACAACGTCTTCGTTGTCCGAGTACACCAAGCCGCCGCCTCCTCCGCCGCCGCCAGATTTGCGTTCCTTTTTGCTGTAATTAGCTGTAAGGAATCGTAAGACTTTAGAAATAAGTTTAAAAAGGATTTCTTTATTAATAATCATAAGTTGCACACAGTCCAACTTTCATGATATCCTTCGCTTTAAGTGTTTGGTTTGGAAAGAAATTGGCATTTAAAGACTCACCTGCTGCATAATGCTCCTCGCCGCATGGCTCCCCAGGATCAGCTGCATCAATGTCGCTGAAATCGGTGTCAAAGTTTGAACTCAGATCTGTGTAATCCTCCTCGTCGCTGTAAAAGTCTGTGTCCAGTTCGCTTTCGCTGTCATAGCAGGAGCTGTCATCCGATTGGGCGATCTTGCGGCGTCGGCGGCGTAGACGCATTCCTCGTCGCTTGCTCTTGCAGGAGAGCGGGGTCTTCAGGTCGGACTCCTTGGCCTCGTCACTGGATCGCGTGGATATGGCCTCACCGATCTTGTCGCCGTCAGCAGCTTCCTGGGTCTTCGCCTCCTCGCCGGAGTGCTGGCTGTCTCGCGAATCCGAACTGCAATCCTTTAGAGAGTGCGGGCGTGGCATCAGCTTTTTGTCCTTGCGCTCACACTCGCCGACTGCCGCCAGCCAATTCTTGTACTCATTCCGGGATTTGCGCACCGCAGTGTCGAACTCTTGAAAACGTTGCTCGTACTCCGCCTGGAAGTTCTCGTTGTCTTGGGCGCGAGCCAAGATTGTCTGCTCGATGGTGACAATGCAGGCGTCCATCAGATCGGAACAGGCAGCCACCAGAAAGGCGTGCAGCGAGTAAACTTTTGGTGAATTGATCATCTTTAGCTTCGATAGACAGAAGAACAGAATGGAGATAATCTTGAAAATGCTTGGCTCCTGAATGCGCAACTGCTGGGAGCAAAGTATCTTGCGTAGATCAATCAGAACGCAGTGGCACAGGGCGTTAAAGTCCGGCACTTCCTTGTCGAAGAAAAAAATGTCCACAATCAGATAGAAACGGGCAAAGAAGTCCTCGATGCTGAAGTCTACTTTTTCTGGATCCATCTGCTCCAGGTATTCGGTGTGCTTAGCGAACAGTTTGTTAAGGTTATTTTCGCTCAGTTCGAAAGGTATGATGCACACAAGAGAATACAAGTAGTGGTAAGTGGAGTCTAGATCATGATTCTGTCCGTAGTATAGTGTACCCAACTGGTTTTGGGCCATTCCAATGGCCGGATTAAGCTTGAAAGCCTCCAGATAGTACTTGGCCACCTGCTCTTTGCTTATGCTCAGTTTGCTGTCGATACGAAAGTCCAGAAAGTACCGATGCAGATCGCCCAGGCTGAGCAGCGATGAGTGTATGGTGTCGAGGGCAAAGGACACGGCCTCCAGGCTTTTGTCCACGGCGTGAGTGCCCGAAGGCGACGTGTCTTTGGAGTCTCCGATCATGTCGCTTATGTAGCCATCACTGATGATGGAGAAATCAATCAAGTACTTCAGATCCAGGTCATAGATCTCCTCCATGCGTGCCGACAATCGTTTGTAGTTGAAGATGCCGGCGCAAAGGAACCGCTCCAGTTTCTGCATGTTCTCCTGGGACGTGGCCGCCTCCTGGCCCTGTTTGTGCCAGCTCTTCTTCACAAAGGCAATGAATTCGTAGTATCCACGCCGCCACATCACCTCGCGCACCTTCTTGCCCACCGATTGGTAGTCCTTGAAGATGATCTGCTTGCACAGCTGCACCAACAGCGAGCGTTTCTCTTCGATTTCGTGCTGGAACAGCTGGCCCACCGTCTGCACATTCTTCTTGGCATCATCCAGTTGCTTGGAGGCGGTGTAGAGGGACCTATATGTGCGTTTTGGTATGGGAGTTAGTACTCCTTCTGCAATGCTCACCACGGGGCCACCTTACCTATACAGATCCTTTACCTCCTGGCTGAGGGTGCAGGTGCCATTGTTAGGCTCCAAGGCGCGACAGCGATTCGTGCCGCCGTCTATGGCGCACTCGCTGGAGGCGTTCGATGATCCGCCCGAGCTAAGTGTCGCCTCCATTTTTCGTTGTACTGAAACACAAAAGTTAACAAGCATATTACTGAATGTTCGATTCCGCACAACTGGCAAGTAAGAAGTTTCAGAAAACACAGCTGACAACTGAGGAGACAGTGAGCCCCAACTAGATGCTCGAATGCTCCAGCTGTTTCTCGATTATATTTTTTTTTGCTGACGAATTGTTTTTGAAGTAAAATGTCATACTTTATTGTTTTTGTTGTATTGTTTTTGTTTCAACTGGTGACGCACACAAACACATGCGCATTGCGTAGTTTCGTTTTATTGAATAATCAATTAAACACACACGCAGACACTTTTTGCTTTTGATTTTCTCTGCTCTGGTATTTTCGATACTGCAGCTGCGATTGCGAAATAAAAACGTTGCGATGCGATGCGATGCGATATTGGGATGCACATTCGCCAGCTGCACTCAGGTAGAATCGAATGGCGTTGCTCTACTGTTTACCTGCGCGATTTGCATTACCTTTTATGCGGATTTAGTTGCTCTGTTTTGCCGTTCTGTGCCTTCTGCAAATTTCACGTTTTCGCTCCTCCTTTGTTGAACAACAAGATGGCGCATGCACGGTCAGACTGCGCAGCCCGAAATGCTCCGCATGTGATGTTCGATACTTTTGGCGGGTAACTGCTCAGATGGGCTAGAAGTAATGATGGCTGAATTACGGACAAAATGATGTGGAATGTTTTAGGTGAATTTTGTTTGTTTCGGGTTGTTTCACTTATAAAATCTTATCATGCAGTCTGATCATGCTGTTTTACCTCACTCTTTTCAGTGTTAGATAACTCAATATCGATTACGGCAATTATCGATTGTTTTGCTATCGGCGGGTTATTTCAATATACATATTCTACATTTTACATTTCGACAAAGAACCTATGTAATTAATATTCGTATGTAATTCAGTTTTGTATGTAATTCATTTTTGTAATTAACAAAGCATTTGATTCTGTCCATTAATTTATAATAAAAATGTATAGAAAATTGATCAGAAGATATGTGGAATTTAAAAGCGCTTACGCCCCAATAATTTAAGTTGACTTTGGCGATTCTCTTGCATGAATTTCGGTGGTCTATTCGGGTCACATACATATGTATGAACGAAAGAAAGAAAAGAGTAAACAATTAAAATTTAGCAAGTAATTAAAGTGTAATAGGACAATGTCCGCCACACTATAATGGTTTTTTCTGTACTCAGGGGCAGATAAGTGCCCATTAGTTTATTTTCATCATATGTATTATCATCTTATATTGACTCAGTCATTTTTTCAAAACGATTTGCTAAATGTGAGGAAAGGTGCCAGGCATATTAATGATCTTCCCAACGTCGGCTTATCTTCGTGCCTACCTGGCCGAGAACTTCAGACGGATTGGAAACCTCAGCCGCGACTAAGCCGACATCGCATTAAAAATAAATAATGCTCGAGTTTATCGACCATTTCTCTCGGCGACGTCGAGTCGTTTGGTCACTTGATTAGCGTTGGGCACGTCAAGGAACAGATACCCCAGGTCACTCTAAAAAACTCCCTTTATCATGCTTCATTTGTAAGTAAGTGTAACTAAAGTGAAACCATTTTCTGTTTTACTATATGCAACACTTATTTAGTGTTATTTCTTTGAACAAACGCTGAGTAGTTTCATTTCCACAGTTCATTAGGTATTCACAATTATCTGCTCATGTTTTTATTCCTCCTAAGTATGCATCCAGAGATTAATTCGAATAAATGTGATAAGTATGAAAATACGATAGAATTGGTATCAGAATAATTTGAATATTAAAATAAAAACATTGAACCAATTATACGCACAATATTTGCAAGCTAATTCAGATCATATTATGTAGGTCTATAACTTTTTTTCTTAGTGCATTTCTGCCGCGCGATTCTCGGGTTGCTCCTCTGCTCTTTCCTGGCTATAAAACTCACGCAATCTTACTCGAGCGTTCTCAGTTTTAGTTCAGACCGCTGGCGAACCGGTCACGTTCGATCGGTTGGGAAATATCGTCGGATAAAACGTAAGTTTCTCTTTCGGATTCGAATTTTGAGAACTTGAAACAAGTCATTTCCATTAGCGCAATTAACGGATTTTCAAATAGCCTTTAGCAGCCTTTAATTGGGCTCGTTTACAATTGCTTTTGTGACATAATTACTTGGCGCACTGTTCCGCCATTATTGGTTTCTAACATTTACTATAAATGGTCAATATTACCAGTCACTATAATCCCTTGATAATCTTATCGGGATCGTGCAGTACACTCCACGCATATATTGTGTTTTCTACAGTCATTTCGCTGGACATGGTCATAAATTCAAGGAATATCTGTAACACTTCTGCGGTGGTTAGCCGATCTAATCGATGTTATTTATGATCGCTGGCCATAAACTGTTAGTTTGTTTAATGCTTTCCGAGTACTAAACTAAGCGCACCTGTTATTTGCTTAGGTTGCAGCTACGATCAGTTCAAGTAGATATTCAAATAGATTTTAGCTAAAATGAAAGTCGTAGTTTTGTTCAGCCAAACACAATTGAAGTATTGAAAGTCCGCTCTTTGGAAAATTGATTTTGTAAGAGATTAGAAAAGCCCAATCATAGTGAATATCTTATCTAGTCGACTGGTCGACTGGCTCAGTTGAAGTGAGTTCTAGAGAAGTATCAAGATTGTGGGCAATCACTTAAGAACACGTAGTATAAAGCTTTCCGATCTGACCCCAGAGTCATCCCAAAATGAGACTTTCATCATTTGTGCGAGAGCGTTCTTCTCATCAGATACGTCATCGAATTGACATAACGACATAATCGAATTGAACGCGTGTAATTGAAGTTCAAAAATGCTTACTCAAATTTCCAGGCGAGAAAGTTGTTGCTCACCATGAGATTGTTTTTGCTAGCCCTGTTGGCTAGTTTGGCCATAACCCAGGCGTTGGTCAAGGAGGAGATACAGGCCAAGGAGTACCTGGAGAATCTTAACAGGGAGCTGGCCAAGCGAACCAATGTGGAGACCGAGGCCGCCTGGGCCTATGGCTCCAACATCACCGACGAGAACGAAAAGAAGAAGAATGAGATATCCGCCGAGATGGCCAAATTCATGAAGGAGGTGGCCAGTGACACCGACAAGTTCCAATGGCGCTCGTTCCAGTCGGAGGATCTCAAGCGCCAGTTCAAGGCACTGACCAAGCTGGGCTATGCCGCCCTACCCGAAGCCGACTACGCCGAACTGCTGGATACACTCTCTTTCATGGAGTCGAACTTCGCGAAGGTCAAGGTGTGCGACTACAAGGACAGCACCAAGTGCGACCTAGCCCTCGACCCGGAGATCGAGGAGGTCATCAGCAAGAGCCGTAACCACGAGGAGCTCGCCTACTACTGGCGCGAGTTCTACGACAAGGCCGGAACCGCCGTGCGATCCCAATTCGAACGCTACGTGGAGCTCAACACCAAGGCAGCCAAGCTGAATAGTAAGTGGAAACCTCATTGCAATTTTGAATAATTTGTTAAGGCGAAGAAGGAGAAGTCTTTCAATAACAAAAGATGTTTCGGGATTCTATATTGAGTAGGATTTGCATTGAAGGTCCTTGAACTTCACTGTTTCATATTTCTGTGTCATACAACAAAAGGTGCGAGTTTATTATTGCAGTGCAATTGGTCACAAAATCCATTAGCTTAGAGTTCTTGCGTAAAATGGTATGGTATGGTAGATAAGGAAAGTGTAATTTCCGCTTCCAGACTTCACCTCTGGTGCCGAGGCCTGGTTGGACGAGTACGAGGACGACACCTTCGAGCAGCAGCTGGATGACATCTTCGCCGATATTCGTCCCCTCTACCAGCAGATCCATGGCTATGTGCGCTTCCGCCTGAGGAAGCACTATGGTGACGCGGTGGTTTCCGAGACAGGACCCATTCCCATGCACCTTTTGGGCAACATGTGGGCGCAGCAGTGGTCGGAGATCGCGGACATCGTGTCCCCGTTCCCGGAGAAGCCCCTGGTCGATGTGAGTGCCGAGATGGAAAAGCAGGGCTTCACACCCCTCAAAATGTTCCAAATGGGCGACGACTTCTTCACCTCTATGAATCTTACCAAGTTGCCGCAGTGAGTACAAAATAAACATACATATATCATTAATTGAATGCTTATTTATTCATTTTGTATGTATTTCAGAGACTTTTGGGACAAGTCGATCATTGAGAAGCCCACCGATGGCCGCGATCTGGTTTGCCATGCCAGCGCCTGGGACTTTTACCTCACCGACGATGTGCGCATCAAGCAGTGCACCCGGGTTACACAGGATCAGCTCTTCACCGTGCACCACGAACTGGGACACATTCAGTACTTCCTTCAGTATCAACACCTGCCCTTCGTCTATCGCACTGGTGCCAATCCGGGATTCCATGAAGCCGTCGGCGATGTGCTCTCCCTGTCCGTATCGACACCCAAACATCTCGAGAAGATTGGCCTGCTGAAGGACTACGTGCGCGATGAAGAGGCTCGTATCAACCAGCTCTTCCTCACCGCCCTGGACAAGATCGTTTTCCTGCCCTTCGCCTTCACCATGGACAAGTACCGCTGGTCGCTGTTCCGCGGTGAAGTCGACAAGGCCAACTGGAATTGTGCCTTCTGGAAGTTGAGGGACGAGTACTCCGGCATCGAACCGCCAGTTGTGCGAAGCGAAAAGGACTTCGACGCCCCGGCCAAGTATCACGTTTCCGCAGATGTCGAGTATCTGAGGTGGGTACCTGCTTAACTACTAGAGAATATCTGACTTATTTCAATCATCATCTCTTCCAGGTACCTGGTGTCCTTCATCATCCAGTTCCAGTTCTACAAGTCCGCCTGCATCAAGGCCGGTCAGTATGATCCCAACAATGTGGAGTTGCCTCTGGACAACTGCGATATCTATGGAAGTGCTGCAGCTGGAGCTGCTTTCCAGTAAGTCTTGGCAACCCATATAAATTTGCTTGTACGTTAATGCCCTCGATAATCCTATAGCAACATGCTGTCCATGGGCGCCTCGAAGCCCTGGCCCGATGCACTGGAGGCCTTCAACGGAGAGCGCACCATGTCCGGAAAGGCCATCGCGGAGTACTTTGAGCCGCTGCGCGTTTGGCTGGAGGCGGAGAACATCAAGAACAATGTCCACATTGGCTGGACTACTTCAGATAGTAAGTTTGCACGTTCATGAAAATTAAGGATGTTCTGTCTAAGTGCCTGTCTTCTAATTTCAGAATGCGTCTCTTCATAATTCAAATGATTTTAGTGTTCTCACACAGTTTGCTCAGATTGCTCAATAAAGTTTAAGAGTATTAAGAGTATTTCTTATAGCAAAAAGTTAAATTAAATGGTCTTTAAAATTACAAATGAAGCGTAATTCTAACGGGGAATACTTTCTTATAGCAAAAAGTTAGATTAAATGGTCTTTAAAATTATATTGGTCTTATATTATATTTATGATACAAATCAGGTAGGCCTTAAACTTCTAAAGGCTCCCCTACACGTAAGTCTATGATACAAACAGGTAATTTTATGGCTCTGTTAGAAAATGTTCATGATATATGAAATCCCCCTCTGAAATCCAAGTGCAACATATAATTGTCTCAGCAAACAAGTTGTAGATATTGCCCAGTGGAGTCGTGGTTGTATTTTCTAAGTGGAACACATTATAATTACAAATGGCCAACTAGGCGCTCAGTTGGCCACCGACTCACACCACTGACCATGGATCGGCGATGGCCCAAGTCAGTTGACTTCGAGAGCTGCGCAAGCGCAGAACGTTGGCCAAAAGTGTCGGGAATTTCAATGAGCTAATAAATTGAGTTGCGAAAGTGAGTTTGGTAGAAAGTGTGGGAATATGTGGACACTTGCGGTTTTGGTGAGTCAAGTTCGCTGGGTGATCTTGCGCACTTCCCTAACGTCCTCAAGTTTTAGCTCATGGTGGGATTAAGCCGGGCTGAATCGCCGCCTGATGACACACTGGGCAGATTTCTGAATGAAACCAATCAGCAACTGGCTGTTATCTATGATCAGGCAGTATTGGCACAGTTGTTGAATGAGCTCCGCGGGCCGAATGATTTGGTGGCTCTCCTGGAGATCGAGGTCACCGATGACAAGCTTATAAAGTATGTGAGAACCCTAACGACGCGCAGGGCCAAGTTCAAGCGGTTGAGATTGGGTGACTCCCGCCAGCGGAGGCTTCTCGACAAAATCCCCCAATTGGGCTACGAGGCTCTCAGTGGCAGGGATTTGAAGCTGGTCTACGCATTGGCCTCCAGCATGAGTGATAGTTACCACAATGTCAAGTTGTGTGCCTACAAACAGCCGGGGAATTGCACGCTTAGACTCATACCTGAGGTTCAATCCATAGTTCAAGGAAGCCGAGATCTAGACGAAATCGAGTATTACTGGTTCGAGTGGCGAAGTCGCACGGGCTTGGCCACCAGATCCCAGTTTGTTGACTTTATGGATCTGTACAAAAAGACCGCCCAGCTGAATGGGTATCCTCGTGCCGAGGACTATTGGTTTCGATCCCTGGAATTGAATGGCCAGGCGACCATGACTCTGCTGGACAGGATAATGCACGGCTTGAGACCTCTGTTCCTTCAGTTCCACGCCCATGTCCGGGGATCACTGAGAAAGATGCACGGGGAGCTGTTGGTGCCTAGGAACAGACCCTATCCGCAGCATTTGGCAGAGGTCTTCATTGGAAATGCCTTCAGGCGGGTTCAGGCCGAATGGTATGTGGATCTGCCATCGCCGGAGATTGGGTTGGCCAATATTACCCAGGAGCTGCACCGTCGAGGATTGAGCACCACTCAAAGGGTGTTCTGGAATGTGGCCGAGTACTTCAGAGCTCTGGGTTTTCCGCAGTTGGAGAAGTAAGTTATTTAATCAGAAATGTCATAGTTTTAAAACTGGTTATCATTTTAGCTCGCTTTGGACATATGCCCGGAAAGTATCGAACGATGATGACGATCGCTGCTGGCACAAAGCCTGGCGATACTATGCTCTACCAAGGACGAACTTCACTTACTGTCCTTTGAACGATGAGGAGCGTTTCTTCAATATGTTTGAGGCCCAGTCGGATTTGCATTACTATCGAGCTGCCTCCGTTCAACCCACATTGCTCCAAGAGGAGCCCTTTCCCAATTTCAGTGATGCCATCGGGAAGTGTTTCTCCATGGCAGCCAGTTCACCGCGATTCCTTAGAAAACTGGGAATGCTGAGGGATAAAAAGTGGAAGGAGCTGCCCGCCCGTTTGAATCGCCTGTATATTCAGGGCTTGAGGGTTGTGTTCCTGCTACCCGTTTTCTATGTCCTAGATCGTTACAGAGTTGAGGTCCTGGCAGGACATATTCAGGCCGATGATAATGAGGCCTATTGGAGGTTCACTGAACTTTATACCGGAGCTGCTGCGCCAACAAAAAGAACCAATGAACAGTTCGATGTGCCGGCCAAACTTCTTATGGAGGTAGATGATCAGTATGCCAGGTAAGAACTTACAGTAAAAATATTATTAATATTAAATTATGATGAGTTTCAGCAACTTTCTGAGCATTGTCCTGCAGTTCCAACTGTTGAAACACTTCTGCGCCAAAACTGGCCAGTTTGAAATGGGCAATCCAAGGAAACCCCTGGACTTGTGCGATTTATCCGATCAGCGAGGTATTGGAGAGGTTTTCAAACAGGCCATGTCCCTGGGATCTTCGGTTCACTATAGGGAGGTTCTAAAGGTCCTTCTTGATGAGTCTGAGATCAGCATAGATGGACTGCTCACCTACTTTCAACCTCTTCAAGACTGGTTGCAGGACCAGAATCAAGAGAACAACCTGGAAGTGGGCTGGACATTTAAGTAGTTCCGGGGATGTCTGAACACTTATTGTAAATTATTAAACACAGATAGTACATGAACGGCATTTAGAATAGTCTTTCATAAGACATCCTCTGTAAAGTTACATACGATAATTAAAACAATATATCATATCATCGGATGAAGAATGTTAAGCTAAAATATAAAATAGGAGTGGCTTGGATAGATAAATTAGATAAACCACTGTTTAAAGGTATTTTCTAGCAATGACTGTTTAGCGATCAATTGATTTCAACAACCTAAAAGTATGCAATATCAAACGAAAAAAATGTATTTTTTTACAAATGTAGAAGAAATGTAGAAGTCGTTATATACATGAGTGCCAAATTTGAATGGGCGGTTAATACAAAGTTTGTGTATGTTTTGTCCATTGTAGTGGGTAGGTTGTATTCCTTTCGTTTTAGTTCAAAATGTGAAACGTAGCGCAAAAGTAGATATTCAATAAATTGTATAACCCTTTTGATTCCGTCAAAAGTCCAGAATTGAAAGGAGAGACTGCTTTGCAATGGCGGCTCAGGGTGTCCATTCCTGCGAATTCGAGGTATTCGGCAGGGTGCACGGCGTCAACTTCCGGCGGCACACCCTGCGAAAGGCCAAGAACCTGGGTCTACGCGGCTGGTGCATGAACTCCGGCAGGGGCACGGTGAAGGGTTACATCGAGGGTCGTCCCGCCGAGATGGATGTGATGAAGGAGTGGCTCAGGACGACGGGCAGTCCGCTCTCTAGCATCGAGAGGGTGCAGTTCAGTGCTCAGCGGGAGCGCGATCGATATGGTTATGCCAACTTTCATATCAAGCCCGATCCGCACGAGAAGCGCCCAGTTCATGAAGGTTTGGGCAGGGGTTCCAGCCACAACGATAGCTAATAGAGCGTTTTTGACGGACCAATAAAATTACAGGTAAAAAATTGGTTTGCAAGCCATAGTGTGCTTGGAATAAAGGGGAATTGATCAAATTAATCTGCATAGTCCCTTGGAAATCTGAAATCCTTGAATTACCGATGGGAAGTGAGTCTGGGATGTAGAGTCACAGTTCGGTGGCTTTCCATTTGTTCTCAATCAGTCAACGTCTTCTTAATGATGATTAACTTGTTGTTTACTCAAAATAACCGGAAATAATCTAAGCCAAATGCAAAACATAAGCGCGCCCTGTAATTAAAATGCACTTAATTATTATGAGTCGCTGAGGCTCTTCACTCAATAGCCACTTATTAAAACCATGCAAATAACTATTGCTGAAAATAAAAATAAAAATAAAACGTATTTACAGTACGTGCTGTGTGTGCGTCATAACCTATTCACTCGTGTAAATTAATTACTTACAGGCACTTGGCGCTATTTTCCCACGGTTCTCACCTCTCCAGAACTTCTATATCCAGTACTAAATTCGATCTGGTAACAAAACCCTGCCCGACCTTGACTGGTAATTAGCTTTTTGCCCAAAATATGGTTCTGTTTTGGAGGGATCAGTTCCAGGTACAAGCCCCAGCCAGCCAACCACATCATAAAGTGTCTAATATTTATGAGCTCATATGCGAGACAGATAGACTTCGCAGATCCCAATCTAATTACTGCCTGAATCACATATCTCCCCGCACACGTTAATTTATAATATATTATATGCATTCTCATTTGTATGTCAGCAGATTGACAATCAAGGCATCAGTCAGCGTGCCAGGCCATTCGATTCATCGGGGAAGAGTCATGCTCCCCCCATTTAACATCTTTGTGGATAGTTCTCCTCCCATATATCATCTCGATTTTCTCCGGCAATCGTTCACCTGACATGAGTCACTGCCTTTTCACATGCCGTCGGGTCAAGACCGAGTGTAGAAATTGCAAATTCCACGGGCGAGGGTGGCAGAATGCAGATCGCGATCCCTTGCATTTTAATGAAATGTACTTCAATAGGAATTTTAATGCTCTAAACTATTTGTATTTGAATTTTTTAACTGGGCATTAAGGTATAATATAAGGTGCATGTAATCATTTTTAGAAACTCGCCTTGCTTTTATGTTATGTAGAAGTAGTATAACTATTAGTTTAATGGGCTGTTAAGCAAATGCAAAGTATCAGAAGTCATTAATTTCAGCCCATTAAACGGTGATTTGCTCTAGAAGCTAGTTTGAGTTACAGGTGGAACGCATTTGCCGCAGCGTGTTAGCTACACCTGTTTCCAGTATTTGCCGGTATGACTCAAAACACAAGTTGATGCCACATTTCTCTGGGTCAAGAGCAACATAAAACTCGCCACAAATGCGGGTGGATGCTAGTGTGTGAGTTAAGTGCAAGTCGAGCTCAATCTGAGCTCTAAGCTACACAAATAGCTTAAGAACATTACCTTTGCATCGTTCTACTAATCGCGGGTCATTGATTTGTGCAGTTAGTTAGTTCGTAGTTAGTTCTAAGAAATTTAAAAAATAAAAATCAATCTAGATACTTTCGATTTTAAATGAATTTTCGGAATTTGACTCGCGTATCTTAGTTTTTTCTGAATTCCTGAGCTGATACTGTAACTTCTAACTCATTTCGAGTGAGTTGCAGCCCGGGGGGGCAATTGACTCAAATGTCGTTTACTTTCCCACAGCCGACTATTATTATGCGGTTGAGCTTTTCGCCTGATAAGTACACGACTATCTGTACCTAGATACATGTACGACGTAGGGGCACCCTTACCCTCCCTTGAAATGTTGAAATGGCCAACATGCATGGCAAAAACATTTACATACCGTGCTCACTCACACAAATGCTGGTTCCGACTGAGTTTTGTTCCCAGGTTTATGGAAGATGCGATTGTAGTTGTTGTCGTTGGCAGTGCTAATTGCGATTATCTCACACGAATATACAAAATATATAGAGAAGTTGGCGGCGACGTCAACTGCAGCGGCGGCAGCGACTGCGTTCAAATTTGAATTCATTTTCGAGTTGAAAAAAAAGTGGCAAGTAATTTCGAAAGGTATTCTTACCGTCTAGTCAGTAGAGTTTTAGACGTGACACCGGACGCTACGTAGGCGGTACCACAGAAAAGGAAATTGTGATTTTTGAGTGAAAGTGAAAACGGATAGTTGCAGGTTCTTTGCCCAACCCAAAGATCATACAAATATACATACGAGTACAGATACTCGTATCAAAATATCCATAGAATTTTGTGATCGTGTGCGCCAAACGTACTGCCAGCTACTGGCAATTACATTATTTAATTGCTTGTGAAAGAGTTAATAACTAAGCCGTCAACCTAAGCGGCGACCTTGGCAGTGTGGAATATAGATCTTAAGATAGCCGCAATGCACAGTGTTTCGCCTTTGGGCTGTCTTTGCCTCAGCCTGACTTTGAGCCTCGCCAGTCCCCAGCTGAATCTGCCCACCCCTCAGCCCGAGGTCTTCTACAATGGATACACCCCGAATGTGGCCACCACTCCGGCCCAGCTTCGAGCGGATCGGGATCGCGATCAGCGCTACGGACCGCCTTACTCCGATGCGGGAAGAGGTGGCGGCACCGACGACGGACTGGACGACTTTAGGGTGGGTGTGGCACATCTTTTACTTGAAAGTCTGCTTAAAACCGGCAATTCGCTATTCCAAAACTACAAATCTGAATGATATTCTGGCAGTGTTCGATTCCCATCATAACCTATTGACCTATTAACCGCTTGCAGTTCGGCCAGACAGATGACGAGCGGATGAGGATCGGCTATGCCTATCCCTCGCCCCGCGTGAACTTTAGTGACTCACCCTTCAGTGGGGCTAGGTTTTCCAACCACAACTACGGACCCGTTTCCAGCACCAGCACCACCGATCGGAACTACGGCAACGATGCCAACCTCAATGGGCGCTACTCGGATGTGCCCTACTCCTCCCAAGGAGAGCGTAACTTCAATCCCAACGATCAGTACAACTACAATAATAATCCCAATGTGGAATTTGTGGGCAACAGCAATCGCAATCGCTTCGAGAATCCCTTCCTCTCGAACCAGGATCGCTTCAACCTAAATCAGGGATACTTGGAGCGCCAGCGATATCAGCAGGATCGTCGCTATCAGCAGGAACTGGAGAAGCTGCGCATCCTGCTGGTGGAGTCGGATCAGAAGGGATCTCTGGAGTGCACCGCCAACGTGGCTGCCCAGTGGAACTTCGAGACGAACGTGAATGATTTTACCCAAACGGAAGCGGTGAGTGAGCGCTTTTGGCCACATACAAATGCCAAAAACTAGTAAATCGCGTAATTGTGCTTGAACGGCACGCGATCTTTGCGATGGTGGTTGTAGGCGTGTTGGTGGTGGTGCGGTTTTCCCATTGCTGGCTGTGGTGGTTTTCTTACTCACGCACACCCGTGAAAAGTCAGAAAAGTCAGAAA
Organism: Drosophila orena; assembly: GCA_005876975.1. Classification (NCBI taxonomy): domain Eukaryota; kingdom Metazoa; phylum Arthropoda; class Insecta; order Diptera; family Drosophilidae; genus Drosophila; species Drosophila orena. Next base: position 4,927,469 of record VCKV01000008.1, on the reverse strand, counting down.
AGTCGCATTCTGAAGGTCGAATCGCCTTGTCAGATTCCCAGGCAGACATGCCAATGTCATGCGTTTTCCCAACCAAACTGTTTGTGGACTAATCGCTGCTTGAAGGTAGATACATCGTAACACTGGGCTTCATGTGTTACAGCGCAGTTCGTCTTAAAGTTACATTGGATTATAATCGGGGCTTGAATTTAAATTATTGCACAATAAAGAGATGGCTTTCCTTATATCAATTATATATTATTTAAAATAAATATAAGGATAATCAGACCAGCATTTGGAGCTTACAATTAAACAATCTGAGCTTAAGTAATAGTTAATAAAACTAAATAAGATGTCAAATGAACTTTAAAGCTTAATTGTTTATATAAAATTTATTACATTGGCCTGGCCAATTTACCAATTTTCCAGTTTAGTTAATAAACTATTAAAAGGTGTGATATCTGATAGAATATCATATACATTTCGTAATGGGTAATGAAATGTCCCACAGTCTTTCACTACTAAATAGTTATTATATTTTCTTATACTTATAGTTGAATGCCCAACAGAGGTATGTTGAGTTCCAGCGCATCACTGCCGAGCAATCCAAGCGAATCAACAAGGACCTCATCTTCGACCGTCGCCTCTACAGACAACTGATGCTCCAGTCGGAAGTGGGGCCCAATGCTCTGCCCCTAGATGTATTGGATAGGGTGAGTTAGCCAAGTGCACCTCTATAAAGCATAATGTATAGAATAGGAACTTTTTTTAGTACAATCGCCTGCTCAATGAGATGCTGTTCCTGTACAACAGCGCCGGAATCTGTGCCTACCAGCAGCCCTTTCAGTGCGACCTTCACTACATACCCCAGCTGAAGGACATCATGGCTAAGAGCAGGGATTGGGATGAGCTACAGCACACTTGGGTGGAATACCACAGGAAGGCGGGACGCGGAATGCGGGATAGCTATGAGCAGTTGATCGATGTGATGCAGGAGGTGGCCTACGTAAACAGTGAGTGGGGTGTCCTTAAACAACTAGAACTCAAAAACGTACTTTAAAATCTCTTCCTTGGCAGATGTTACCAATGGCGGGGAGTACTGGTATCTGGCCTACGAGTCGGGTAACTTTCGTCAGGATATGGATATTGTTTGGGAACAGATAAGACCTCTTTACGAGGGATTGCATGCGTATGTGCGCCGGAAGCTAAGGGATTACTATGGTCCAGATCGGATAAACCGCATTGCACCCATTCCCTCGCACATTCTGGGCAACATGTACGGCCAGTCGTGGTCCAATGTGCTGGACATTTTGATACCCTATCCAGGGCGTAAGCTGATCGACGTCACGCCGAGAATGGTAGAGCAGGGCTATACCCCTCAACTGATGTTCCAGCTGGCCGAGGAGTTCTTCACCTCCATTAACATGTCCGCGGTGGGGCCGGAGTTCTATCGCAACTCCATATTCGAGCAGCCCCTGGACCGAAGGGTTCTGTGTGAGCCATCCGCCTGGGACTTTTGCAATCGTCACGACTTCCGGGTTAAAATCTGTACGGATATCAACCAGCGCAGCTTGATTAGTGTCCACCATGAGATGGCGCACATTCAATACTTCCTGCAGTACCGTCACCTGCCCAAGATCTTTAGAAATGGAGCAAATCCGGCATTTCACCAGGCGGTGGGCGATGCCATTGGACTGTCCGTATCCACTCCAAGGCACTTGCAGACCCTGGGACTTCTGCAACGATCCCTCGACGAGTCCAGCTATGATATAAACTATCTGTTCACCATGGCCATTGACAAGGTGCGTTTGAAAAGGAAAAATGGGTTGTTGTGATATATTTTTCGAAGAATTCTTTCTTTCTTATTGCTACTGCTAAATATAGCTCATATGTAGATTCTTTGTTCTTCATTATTATTATGTTCTTGTTTCCCTTAAGTTGATTGTGATGAACACAACTACCCATACAGTATTTGATAAATTCAACGATGGAGTGGCTCTATATTGTGGAATTTTTAAGTTCAGCGGGGAAAAACAGCTTATAGATATTGTAATCGTTTTATTGGGAGCTTTACGCATTACTCACCATCGCTTTAAATATAGCTTAAAGAGATTATAGAATATTTTTAAATAAGTATAAGTGTACTATACAATTTGTTCCTTTTAGGTGGCATTTCTACCTTTCGCATTATCTCTGGACAACTGGCGTTATGATGTCTTTAGTGGGAATGCGAATAAACGAACAATGAACTGTCACTACTGGAATCTACGGTTAGACTTAGAGCTTTTGAATAACAACAATCTTGCATTACATTGTTTTATATTTCAGAGAAAAGTATTCCGGGATAAAGCCGCCAGTTCTACGATCAGAAAAGGACTTCGACCCGGGAGCCAAGTACCATATACCAGCAAATATTCCCTATATCAAGTGAGTGCCAAACATGTTCTATACTAAGCGATTGCATAATTACTCCGATTTAAGTATGTGCTGCATAACCAGGACAATTAAAGCGTCAGACAGCGGCTAGTTATTAGTTTTGCTATTTTTGATTACAATTTACACACAATTTCAAACATTTTCCGTCAAATTGCCGGCGATTACGCGTTGCGATCGCTTGGGATCGTCGAACCGGCCATAAAGTTGGCCCACTAACATCACATAATGTCCAACACAAGCACAAAATCAAGCTTCGGGTCTGTGGGGAGGAAAATGAAATGGAACTGAAACTGAAACTGAAGCTGAAACTGAAGCTGAAACTGAAAACTCACATGTCTGCAATGTTTCCCGCATTCACTTTCCACTTGGCTGCCGCCAACAAGCCGAGCGTGTTTAGTTGGCCATCATTTAAATGAGCCCGGTTGAAAAGCTGTTACGAAAATCCAAGACCAGACGATTTTAACTGTTCAGGCTAGACTGCCAACACTCGAGACGTTGGTTGACCCAGTAATCTACACATATTATCGGGTTTCGAATTTTCACTCGTCAATGCCAAATCATAAGATTGCACCATATCTAATCAAAATTTCGATGGTTTGGGTTCTTTAAGTGTGGCTATGAAGTAATTCCATGTAGATATTTTACTGCAGTCAACTGAACCTGGTTTTGTAATTTTTTGACTTCGTTAATCCACTAAATAATTTAACATTTATTACTCTTTTATTGCGAAATTCGTATATAAAATAGGTGCCATTACCAACTTGATCAGCGTATTGAGATAGAGTTCGGGTCCTACTGAATTTAGTATTTTCTTGAAAACAGTCTGAAAGCACGGCCTGAATGAAGTGCTAGCTCGACTCCCCATCAGAGCCATTAGCCAGATTTTTATTGCAGCCATTCTTTTGGCATTAGCCACACATTCGGCGGTAAAACGGAGGGTGGTGGGGGCGGGAGGCAAAGGAGAGCATTGCAACACCAGTTCGCAGCTCGGGCATTGTGCTGGCGATTATTTATTGCATAATCAATAAACTGCAAACGCTACAGTTACATAAACAAAGGCTAGAGCTACCAGAAACAACTAGCCAGCAAGAGAGTTAGCCCCAATATGGTAATAAAAAAGAGCTGTGCCTCAGCACTCAACTCAACTCGACTCGACTCGACTCGACGGGTATTGGTCTTGTGGCTCAAATATCGGTTAGCAGCACATGTCCTACAAACCGACTGGAGGAAAAACGTGATAAATCCGTGGCCCACTTTATTTAACCCACTCGGCAAATTGCAGCGGCTTCAATGAAGCCGAAAATGCAAATTGAAACCCAATCTTTGTGGTCGCTGCAACAGGCGGCCAAGCTGCAGCCATAAAAAAGGAGTACAGAAAACCCAAAGCTAAAACCAAAAGCCAAAAACCAAAAACCAAAAGCCAAAAAGCGAGACCGATACCAGAAAAACCAAACCCCCTGGTGGCTTTGCTGGTGCTAATAAAAAGTAATGCCCACACCGCAAAATAAACGCTAGGAAATGGACACGAGTGCTCCAGCTCGAGGAAAGCGCAATGATGGTGTGGAAAATGTAATAAACATGTTGCACTGTCTTGGCCATTTTCCGTTTTCCTTGCACCCCCCGTCTGTATACTCGTATATGTATGTATGTATGTAAATATGCCTGTCTGGCTGTCTGGCTGACTTTCTGTGGGCGAGACACTTTGAATATGCAATTATGAATGCAAGGCGATGTTTACCTCATTTGAAAATTAGATAAGACATTTATGGGCAATGAAGGAACGACTTGATTTGGCTCCTCGCCTTCCATGTCTGCCTTTCTGTGGGCCAAGTGTGTTGGCTGAAGAGTGAATTTGGCCAATGCAAGGCTACATGGCTATGGGCCATGTTGCGGCTAAGTTGAGATTATCGTAATAAGGGGCTTTGCTGCAAAAGGGACCCTTTCAGTAGTTGGTAATTGCTTGAGCTCCTTAAATTATTTTGTGAGTTGTTTGGTCAATACAAATGGATGCAGTGCGTGGAATAGGTTGTGTTTAAATGGGGATTATCCTAATTGGGAATTAAGACTAAGAGGGAATTAACTTAATAAGCGGTTGAAAATGGCTGAACTTATTTCAAGTATCTGGGCAAATTGCACTTAATGTGTTAATTGCCTTTCCTTTTTTGCAATACAGTAAAAGCAAAGCTAATAAAATGTATTTTTATGTTCATACGCTTTTCATTTAATTTATATGGTGCAACTGTTGATACTCATAAAGACATTAGGTGAAGTCGTTAATGAAACTTGAAATTTGAAATGACTGGAAAAATGGTCATGTTTCTTTTGTTGTATTTTGCTATTGCACCGACTTTTTAAAATAAAATGTTTTTAATTATGCTGCTTATAGTTGCGTTAAAATTGGCTTTTACATACTCTTTTCTGGGAGTACGTGATAGTAACCAAATGATGACATAAAATGCACTGGCACAAATGCAATTTTTGCCTTTTCGCTTGGAAGGGAATAGGAGAAAATTCAAAGACAATTGATTTTTCGTTTTGATCACTTGGGTTTTCATTTATTTAATGGTGTATCATTCATCAGCTTCATTTTGTATGAGATTTTTTGTTTGTTTTTATACAGAGTCAGCAAATATTTGGTAAATTAAGTACTTTTTATAAATCCGTTTCGTCTGCTTATGCAGACATCTACATACGTGTAGATGTATTACAAACTAGGTATAGCAATGAACATTACAAACACTAATACAATACGTTCGATTACAAACTGACTTAAATAGGCGTCTCCCTATCTCGAATATCGCACAAGCTTAAACGCTATCAGTAGTCTTATCACACGCTCACAACGCTGGGACGCTGCACACAACTGGATGGGTTGATCGTCGTCCAGTTTGCTGGACACAGATGCAGCCATCTCACTTGGGAACCGGAACGGGTGCACGAGTCGGGTGGACCAGAGCAGAAGAGGGAGGAGCCGCGGCTGGAGGACAAAACAGCAGCAGCAACCACATCGATGTTGCACCCAGGTGGTGTCGCTTCCGTCCATCCAAGGTTCCACACAAATCGTAGCAGTACAGGGCAGCCTGGTATTCTGGGATCCTGGGATACTGGGATCCTTTGGTCCTGGATCTGGCAACTGTCTGTGTTCGATCGGGTGTCTTGGAGGGTCGGGAAGTGGGTCGGTGTTCTTGATCTTGTTCTTGTTCTTGTTGATGTTGATGTTCTTGTTGTGTGTGGGCTGTGCGGCCCAAATGTGTCGCTTAGAAGTCTTAAACTAAAGTTCCTTTACAATCCACTCATTCACAGTGCTCACACGGGTTTCGTCAACGTTTTCATGGTATCCATTTCTGTTCTATTATTGTTTATGGCTTAAGGCTAGAAGAGAGTTCGGTCTAAAAGCTACACTATGTTCGTCGGTTACTCGTCTGATTTTCACTGAATCTCTGTCGGTTATGGTTATCACGTTCTGCATAGCAAAGTGTGTGTAGAGGAGGAGGTGGTATGATACGGAATGGAGTGATTATGGAGTGTGTTATGGGTTCGGAATCTTTCTTTTTGGATTTGGGAAATAGTGGAAATGGAAGTGGTTTAGCTTGCCATCCCAGTTCATTCTCAATGCTGCAAAGAAAAGCGAAAGAAGGGGAGAGAAAGAGAGAAGATTTCGATTCACCAGGTTAGTAACCGTGATATGAATGGTAATCATGAGAGGCAAATTCATGCTCCACCTCGTGCTCATGCTCCACAATGGGGTGCGAATGGTGATGGATGGGCGCGTGGTGATGATCCTCCTCGATGTGCTTGTGGTGGAACTCCGGCTCCTTGTAGGTGACATGCTTCTCGTGGTACTCCGGCACGTGCTTCTCGATGTGAACATGGACGGGCTTCTCCACGGGGATCTTGACCGGGTACGGAACGTGTTTCTCCACCTTCACTGGCACTTCCTTGATCACCGGGTAGGGGGCGGGCACATGAACCTTGACCTCATAGGGCACTGGCTTCTCCACATGGACGGGCACGGGACGATCATAGGGCACATGGACGGGCACTGGCACCTTCTTGATCACGGGCACTGGCACTGGCTTGTCCACATAGTGGGGCACTGGCTTGTCGATGTAGTGGGGCACTGGCTTGTCGACGGGCACCTTCACCGGGTAGTGGACCACCTTCTCCACGGGATATGGCTTGTCCACGTGCACGTGCTTCTCAACATTGTAGTGGACAATCTTTTCGACTGGATAAGGAGCCGGAACATGGACCTTCACGGGCACATGGACCTTCTTTTCGACTGGGTAAGGAGCGGGCACATGAACCTGTGGACAGAAATCCAAAGAATTAGCACCCCGGCTACTTGGAATTCCCGTTTCCCAAACCCACCTTAACGGGCACTGGTCGGTCGTAGTGCACATGGACGGGCACATGGACGTGCTTCTCGACGGGATAAGGAGCTGGCACTTCGTAGGGAACCTTCACGATCTCCTTCACCTCATAGGGAATGTGCTTGATCACCGGATAGGGCTTGGGCACCTTGACCTTAACGGGCACATGGATGTGCTTCTCGACCGGCACATGCACGATCTTCTCGATGGGCACGGGCACTGGCACCTTCTTGATCACGGTCAGTGTCTTCTCCTCGTGCACCGGGAAGTGGGGCACGTGGTGGTGGTGGTAGTCCTCGTAATGGTGCAGTCCTCTCTTCGACTTGGTGGTGTCCTCGCTGGCCGCTGCCTCGGCAGCCTTGGCCTCCGGCTCAGCCTTCTTCTCCTCGGCGGGAGCGGCGGCCTTCTCGTCCTCAGCTCGGACGTAGCTGGTGGCCAGGAGCAGGACCAAAGCCAGCGATGTCGCTGTGCGCTGAGGATAAAATGAGTCCTTGTTAGAAGACAGCTTGGGGTATTTACAACTGTGGCGTTTGTCTTTTGTCTTTTGAAGTTGTTTCATATGCAGCTAAATTTTCATTTATAAAGTAACAAGCTTTTGGGACTAAGGATTAATGAAAATTGAAGGAGTAAGGAAAATATGATGACTCCTCTATTTAAGATTCTAACAATTTTAGATCACGTAAAGTTCATGTCGAACTACAAAGAAGAAGTTCCTTGAATTTGTGTTGTTCCAAATCATCTTAGATTTGCATATGATGTTTCTATGATATTTCTGCATACTATCACAAATGGGTTTTTATTTCTTATGGTTGCTACTGAGTCCTTTTGAGCCACTTTTCCACTGCACACATTCGTCTGGCCACCGATACTCACCATCGACTTCATGCTGCTGCGTTTATCCTTCGATGGACGGGAATGGAAATCCGTATTCCCAGGTCGTGTGGCACGCGATTCGAGAACTGGGCTAGAACTGATCCCGTTTTTATCGAGGGGGATGGCTATCGATCACTATTCCACACGTTCCGTACCACTCTAGGCTGTAGACTGTTCGACGGTTAACGGTTTAATGATGCCAACTGCAGCGCCTGCGCGCACTTTTATAGTTGCCAATCGAAAGGCAGGCCAAGTCACTCCGCCGAATGAATGGATGCACGAAGCGAGCTAAGCCGAAGAGCATACGGCGGCCAAAACCATCGGCAGCACCAATAATAATCGCAATGGCCCAAAACACACGCGGCGCAGCGAATGGTGAGCGGTACGCTGTTTCTGTTTCTTTATTGTTGTTGTTGTTGTTGTTATTATTGTTGTTATTATTATTATTGTTGTTGTTGTTGTTATTGCTGTTGTTGTTGTTGTTGTTGTGCGGTTGCCTGTCTACTTTGCCTTCGGTGGTCGGTCGGTCCGCTGGATTTCGGAGGCGCGAAGTCAACCCAGCCAAGCGCCAAATGCAGCGCCACCGTCTCCGCGAAAAAAAGGCCAAAAACAAATACGAGAATGGGAATCGAGCTGAAGTATACCGAAATTGGCATACCCTTCAATTAAAAGTGGCTCAGCTCACATGCACAGCAGTGTTGAAAAACATGCAAAATGTCCTGTTGGAACTTTAATTTCGTTTTACAAATTTAGCTTATTACAAAAATTGTTATGTTTTGAACCTAGATTTGCATTTTGTTAAAAGAATAGAGTACCTCATTCTTGTATTATTTCAATAATACAAATAAATTCTTATATTGCCATACACCCGCCTGAATGCACTTTAACATCTTATAGACATTTTAAATTAATTACTAGCTATTTAAATTATATTTGGTCCTTAGGCATAAGTGTCTGACATTTTGAGGAGATTTTCCGAGCATTAAAGAGTTGTATGGCCACATGATTTCCTAGCGGCGTGCCAAAGTGATCTCAAAAGTCGTAAAGCTCTCCGCAGAGGTATAAAAACAGAAATAAGATTGCAATATCAAGAGGGGACCCAACAAGTGGGGGCTGCCCAGAGACTCTTCAGGGGGATTGGTGGAGGAGCACACGAGGGTCTATGGATGCGTGCCATTTTGCAGTTTAATTCGACTACCGTCAGCTGCCGCTTATTTTGCTTGCTTCTTGTGGCTGCCGCAAGTCAATGCACGTAAAAGGCTTGAGAAACCAAAGCCACAGCGGCTACTTCAGCAGCAGGCCCCACAATTTCTGGCTGGTAATTGAATAATACTCATATGGATGGGACGCCTTCAAGCCACTTCAAGTGATGAGCTATTCGCTTTGTTGGCGGTTTTCATTTCAATGCGGTTTTTATGGTAATCACTGATGATTATGTACTTGCTGCTGCTGTAGTTTTATTTGCCAGCACCTCGTAATTGGCGATTGTTCTGTGGACCGATGTAATTGTAAGACTAGAAACGATCTTTAATGTCCAGCAGGATTAAGAGGAATAAAAAGAAACGAACAATATCCAAAATATTGCCATCTAGCATTTGTAAGAGTATTTTTTATTAATAAACTTTTGTTGTTATTAATAGGTTACGATTTTAAGGTATTTATATAATTAGTTCATGCAGTTCAGGCAATTAGCCGTCGACTAATAGTTGTCCAAATGCACATATAAATCATTGGTCAGCTTTTCCTTTCACCGCTTTGAACGTTTTTCCTAATTGAATGCCTCACTAATCCTGTTCAGTTTTTTCTCCTATTACAAGTCGCTACCCCCTTCGCTTTTGTTACACCCCCTTTTTTTTTGATCGTGTCACCTGATTTTCCCCTTCCCCTTCCCCTTCCCCTTCCTCATCCCCTGCCTGGCTGTCATCTGCATCCTTTTACTTTTCCCCACTTGCATTATGCCATTATCCCATTCACCGGACCCAGCCCCAATGATTCCAGACCAGTTTCCGCGAGGTTGGGGACCCAATCCCGACTTCAGCTGGAAATGGAGAGTGTGTCAGTCGGTCATACCGCTGTGGTTGTGTCACTGCTCCACATTCGAATCACCAAGCACCAAGCACCAAGCATAACCCAAGACAAAGAGCAGTCACATGGCGTAGAAACAGAAGCTGGCGAACTGAGACGCTACCCCACTCCACTCCACTCCACTCCCATCCAATTCAATCCATTTCCATTGCTGCGTAATTAATACCACCAGCACCGTGGTCCAAGTGGACCCTGGCCGGGGCGGGTCCAGTCTAAGTCCGATTACCTTCCTCGTTATTATGTCAATGGGTCTTCAGTCAGCTGTGGTTTGGCACACATATCGCGTAAAAAAATATATCGCACTTAAGCATGGATACGAGTGGATAAAGTGCGCGCCATAGCTGCTATTTATAAATATATAAGTAACATTAATAAATTTATATATAAATACTGCGATCTGCAAAGGATTACGTTCATTGTTGATATTTAACTATCTACTATATAAAACTATGGCTGCATATAGATATAACCATCCATAATAGTAATTATTGTCATCATATTTGGAATTTCAAGGATCTTGGTGTAGTGTACCTTGCTGCTTTTTATAGATTCTTATTGATGGTATTTATGGCTAACTGAAATATTGTAATGTCATTATTATATGTAAAATTCTTGTAACCACGTTGTGGTTTTGCACTCATGTCTAGCACCTTCTAATCCAAGACTTGTTACGATAGCAAATATTTTCTCGCTTTCGTTGCATGCATGCAACTTTCGATTTCGTTTCGATTCGCGTTTGTTGCATGTCTTGACCACATTGTTCGATGCACATTTCCACGACCGCGCAAAAGAGATGGCGCATAGTCAGAAGAAAGAGAGGCAGAGTCTGGCGCTTGGAGGCTGCCCGCGCTGATGGTGATATTATGTCATATGTTCGTTTGCAGTGGCGCACGCCTGGCGTCAGAGAGATGATTTTATAGTACATTGTCTGCTGAGCCCCATCAAAATCGGTTGGCGTGCACTTACTTCCTCGACTTAATTACCATATGCCGCCACATACGTGTATATATATCAGCTCCATGCATGCTGAGAGATAGTATCTCTGCCCCATTGTATGGGCACGTCTTTGAAAATCATCATTCGATTGGAGCTCAGCTTCTTTGTGGCGATATTCAGGCTGCAGCTCGTTTGTTAACATTGTTTGTGGCCTGACCTTGTCGCATTTGGCTATAAACTAAGCTTTACATAAATTCACCCATCTACAATATTTTTCGGTGGGTCTTTATCCACCGACAAAGGTGTCAAAGTTGAACCAACTGTCGATTGATCATCGATTCTTCGATTTGCATTCGCTGCCTGATTTGTGTAACAATTTATTGTCACCGCTCGAGCATTCCATTCCACTTCGTTCCCATTTCGGGCTTTCGGGCTTTCGGGCTGAGATGTCTCAAATATTGGACGACATCCAGCGAAATATGGAGCTGTAAGCCATGTAGGCGAAAATGACAGTTATGACATTTTATGTGCCGTTTACCAAACTGCCATTCAGCTCTTTGTCACCTACAATTGTGGCTGGTTGTTGTTGCGCTTGTGGTTTCCACTTGCCATGGTGTGTAAGTATAACTGTTTTTGGGTCTCGGCGGTTTAACCGATTCGCATTTTGTTTACTGCCTTTTTTTTGGCTGGGGCCACCGCAGAGTTCATTGCATTACTGGTCAAGGTCGATACGTGGGCTTGTTAGCCTGCCCAGCTGACCGAAAAGTTGGCTCTGGATTGGCTACTCAATATGTAATGGTGGCAAGCCTCACATTTTTCCGTAAAGTCTTCCTGGGAGACCATAATAAATACCTATAATAAAATATTGAATATTATATTGATTTAGAGTATTCATTAACTGCATTTTCAGATACACCATTCATTATCAATCATAAATGTGATTTGCAATAAAATATCAATATTTATGTTCATGGATTAGAAAAGATATGCAGATTGCGGACCGGATTATGAAGAATTTATATGATAATATGATACATCTTCATGAAAACAGAAAGTAAGACTCCTTGAAGGGGGAAACCCCAAAAGTTCAATGCCAAATCACTGTTCGCCCACCCAAAAGTACAATTAGGCAAACAAATTATGAACTATCCACATGATCTGTTCGGAATTCAGGTTAAAGACCATTCCAATGAACTTGCAATACGCGTAAACTGCAATCACAGCCCTATTACAATCGGTTGGCTGCGATCAGCTCTACTTTTGTACTCTACCCAACCAACCACTCCCTCAGTGATCGTTGCAATTAGGGCTCAATCGGGGTTTACGATCTCGGCTTAACGCATCTCTAAGCCGATCGGCGAAATAAGACTTATACAAACACAAAGCTGGAAATGGGGTCAATGGCAAAAGCATTTGAACTCTTGTTCATTTCCGACGAGCGTGTGTTCATGCCTTCTTTCCATTTTGGCGTGAAAACTCTTTGAGCATTCACTGGTCCGACCAGCCAAATCAAAAATTGTTCACATTGCCGTGCGCTTTTTTTAGCCATCCTTAATTGGATCGTAAAAAAACGTAAATACTTAATATTGCTTTATACATCTGCAGCTAAACTTCACCGTTCAGCTTTTCACTGTTTTAGAGGGGAGTCCCCTAAGCTAAACTGATTAATAAGGAAGTTGAGCCTGCGACCCACCTGCAGGCTTATGCAGATTTTCATTCGAGAAAGCCAGAAAAACCAGTCAAGGAAAAACTATTTATTAGCTTAATAATTCCGCCTTTGGCCCAACTTCGAGTTGGCCAGCTGTGATGGGGTGTAATTGTTGACCCATTGACTTAGTCAACAAATTTTGTATTTATTTCCAGCGAAAAGCTGGCGAAATATTATGAGGAAAATCCGCTGGCTGTCGTCACTTCTTCAACGCAAACTATTTTAAATAAAGACTTTAATTTCGATTTCAGTTTTGGCCACAAATCCCCTTTTGTTTCTCGTGGCCATAATTACAACAACACCCCAAGTTGGCAATCAAATGTACAGCGCTGTTGTTGCTGCAAATTGCGTAAATTGAATAAACATTATGCTGAAGTGTAGCCCAGGGTAGCAAACGTACACATCAGACGGGCTGGTCCGTTTCTTGTCTGCATTTTCGTTTCGTTTTACATTTGGTAAATCGGTTTTGCCGCTCTTGGGTTTCTTGCCTTCTGAGGCGAAGCCGAACTTGTTGTTAGTGTTGTTCAGTAGTGTGAATGTGGATGGGCGAGCGAGGGATGCTTCAGCAGTTCTCGGGCAACTCGTCAAAACTTGAGTACTTTTTTTCATACGTGTTGGAAAATACCTGATAATTGGTGGGGAATTTTGTGAATCTAAAACATACAGCACTCATGAAATAAATTTGATAAAACATAATTTAAAGTTAGTCAAACATATATCTTTTACAACTTTTCCCGCCGACCTCGGCTACTCTAAAAATATAGAGCGGAGCGTAATTAGGCAGCACTTAAATGACTGTAATTAACAAAGCAACGGTAATAAAAGAAAAAAAAGTGTGTTAAGAAATAATTTTGGCTAAAACAAGGACAGAGTTTTAATATCCTTCCCAATTTAACAAATTAAAAAGCTTAAAGGAGAACTTAACAATTTAAATTTAAATTTAAAACATGATAAACCCCTCTATATATATATATATATATATGTGGATGTAGGTACATCATTGAAGTCTTATTTATAATATCCTACATTTTTTAAAAGCATGGAAAACGCAATATTAAACTTGATTGCGCAAATCGACTTCCGAATATGAAAATAAGTTAACAAAGAAAGGAAAAACAATACAAATTGAAAATAAATTCCTTGTTTTAGCCGACTTCAGTTTTAATACTTTAAAAACAATTAATTTAAGGAGTTAGCGAAGTCAATGCTTTGCAAGGTTTAATAGTAACTTACGACCATTTTGAGATGGATCTTATATGTCTTGTTTAAGACATTGCAGAATATATTTGCAATTTGTATGTTATGTATTGTGAAAATTGGGCTACTTGTCGGCCATTAAAAATCTACTTTGTGATTAATGCCAAATATTACTCATACAAGATTTGGTCGCCTTCGGCGCCTTCGTTCAGTTGGCTCTGTGGGATTGTTGAAATGTGGCAACACATTTGGGTTTGGAAAATTTCTTTGCAACCGAAAAGTTGCGGGCAAAAGAAATTGCAAGTCAATTACCGCTAGACGGTTTGCATGGCGCCATGACGCAATCGCCACATGTGGCAGCCACACAAGAAACCACAAAGAAACCAGCAGTTAGCAGCCACAATAATATCAGCCAAGCCGACGTCATCAGCATATCGCTAATTGATTGCGTCTGCATTGCTTGTTGCTGTTGTTATTGTTGCATTCACTTTGCTTTTAGCTTTTAGCTTTTTAGGTCGAGCCATTCTCCATTGCCACACACACATTCGCAATTGAAGCAGCACGAGCAGCGGCTCCGTTTCTCGGGTTAGGACAAGATCAATGTTGTTGGCGTTGGTCAATCCAGACAACAGGTTCTCCCAAAACGAAAGACTCAGGCAGCGAACTTGAAACGCGTATTGGCTCTTTCTGGATTGCCTGTCATTGCAGTTGATTGCGCCGATAAATGTTAGTGGTCTAACTCACGTGCATTAATGGTTGCATCACTTTGGCCCGCCTTGATTTACATTTCGTTTTTGGCAAATTATTCACATTATTTGTTGCTTTAGTGTCCGATCTCATATAATATGAGATTATATGAGAAGTTGTTGAGCAGACGAAAATATTTCGTTGAATGCCGCAGGCTAATATACTCGGGTTTTGATAGGCATTTATATGCCGAGCTTGGTAATTATTAAGATATAAATAAAATATAAGACAAACTATAATATGCATACACGTATATGTATGTGTTCTACATAGATGAAGCCAATTAACCTTATACTCACGTTGTAAATGCTGATAATTTGAACATTTAAGTTGATAATTCCTTATTACTTTGCTTTTCTTTGCTTTTCTTTTATTATAATTTCAAAAATATTTAGGTGCAGAAACTTACAGTAGTATTCAGAAGGTGTGAATGAACAAATACAATATTACGACATTTCATTGAGTAATACAATTTTATTTCTTTGGTAGTCCTAAACAATTATTCTGGTCTCGACAATCATCTTCAAACAAAGGCTTTGCTTTTAATCACCCCTCAAGTACTTATCTAAGTTGTTATTGCGCTTGTGCCATTATTGTGAAATTCACTTATTTTGCTTTCCCACTTTAATGCCACTGGGCTTATCAGTTTACATGAATTTAATACATCTTTTTTTTTTCATAATTATTAAATATTCTATTTGTGAACATTTAGTTGAACAATAAAGCTGCTTGCGTATCAGAATTAAATTTCACTATGATGCTGTTAGAATCTAATGCGGATCGTCGCTTTTTGCGAATATACAAATGAATCACAAAAGAAATAATAACTATTAGAGCACCAACTCCTAAAACAACAGCCAATATCAGAGTTATGCGGATATTAATTGATTTCTTCACAGACTTGATCGTATTTCCTTGGTCAGTCGAAGGCGTTTGGGTAGATGACGATTCTGATTCGGTAGTTGTAGTCGATGTTGTCGTTGTCGATTGGATGGGCTCACATTTTTCGTCGGAGGATTCTTCGAAGCCTGGACAACACACTTCCTTTTCCTCTAATTTGGTTAGGGTCTAAGGATTTTTGGCCATATTAACTACAACTTGGGCATTGCTTATTATATGCAGCTTACCACGTTTTTTTTTCCTGCAGATATATTTAGTTCCTTGAAATATGTGGCAAGGCTTCCATAGTCCTCCATGGGCCTTGTAACCGTTTCTGTATAATTCACAGTCACAAGCTGACGACATAAATGCGGTTCTTCATCGCAACTAGCAATTTCATATGTCAAAATGCTGAGCACCATAAGCAATAATCTCTTATACATTTTTGTGTTCTCGATATGCTCTTGCAAACAGTCAAAAAGGGACTGACTTAACCATTAAGGAATTAAGATACATTTCCGTTTCTGAAAAGGTCAGAAGCGCCGCAGAGTTTTTTTTAAGGGGAATGGGGCTTATATTTCCCACTTTAGGCGGATTGAAAATACGATTTTTTATTTAAAGAGAAATATATTGAACAGCTACTTGAGACCCCCCTAATCTACTTTTACGACAACTATGTGCCAATATATAGAAAAGCTATAGGAAAGATAAAAGAAAGCTCACATTAAAATCAGCCTTTTTTCGGTGCATAGCGCTAGGCTTTAAAGATATTGGGTCGGCATTATGACAATAGCCACATAAATTCGTTTGCTTGTAATATAATCTATCTTATATTATAGAATAATTTTTAATATTTTGTCATCACTTCTTTATTGGTTTATTTTTTATTTGTTTCAAATGCAAAATCATTGTTATATTTTTGCTAAGAAATTTTGTTCAGAGTGCATTCGACCTTTTAAAGGGCATTTTTAATTTTATATAATGTATAATACTGATTTATTTAAAACTTAAGTTACTCCTTAACCGTAAAAGCTCTTTATGTTAACTTTCTTGCTAGCGTTAATAACAAAAAAAACGAGATCAAAGCTTAGAAAGCTGCAATATATTACAATTTGTTGCATAAGTTTAGGGCTTCTCACTAAATTTACAGTTTTAAAAACATTGCTTGCGAACAATTATTTTATGAAAGTATTTGACACACGTTAGTGCAGTTCAGATTAATCTACGAGGTAAAAAAGATATAAGTAAATATATTTGGAATTGGAAAAAGAAGGAACATGAAAAATACGTGATACACAGATCTCGAAATCCTAATTCAAACTTAAATGTCAATATTGGTTGCAACTTTCAATCTTATAAATATATACATTTTTGTAACGACAATATTTGCAGCTTTAACATACTTCTCTGTATAAGATGCAATATTTAGGATCGGTGAAATATGTCCGTTGATTCAAATGCCTGAGAAGAGCAAATTTGTTGTAACCAGCATTGAGAGCAAAGAATGCCCATTACTAATAGTTTGTAAATATGTAAACAAACAATTTGTTGTCCTTGGCCACTTAAGAAGTAAGTTACCACTCCCCCTTGATATATTTATCCATATATTTATCCATAAATATGTAATGTGCTTACATTTGCCTCAAGGACCAGTACTTTGAAGCCAAAAGCTGCGAAAAATAATAAAACATTATACGAAGTGCTCAGTTGGCAGACTATGACTTCTATATAACTTCTATGACAAACTTTTTTTTAATCCAAAATAGCAAGGCAACATTTCCACGTTAGCTTTCAGTTTTTGTCGTTGCCTTAAAGAAAAGATTCATGAAGTCCAAATACTCTTTATACCATAGGGTATTTAACCCTATCGAATTAAGTCACTTGAACTTTTAGTTTTCGTAGCTTGTTTTCCTGGGTTCCTTTGGTTAAAATACAAGTTTTAAAGTTTTTTTTTAATTTTCGTTTTATTTACATTATTTAAATATGTACAAATATTTCATAGAAAAGAAATTTACGTGAAAAAGTCGAAGGAGCAACTCGTCAGCAGTTATTTCTCTGTGATTGTCTACAAAAGAACTGTACACACGATGGATGTGGATGCCAGGAGACAGGCACTTTTCAAACGCCCCAGATGGGTTTTGGCAAGCTTTCTATAATGAATTGCGTCAGTTGTGTGATTTTCTCCTGGTTCCGATCCTTCCAGAATTTCGGTTGGTATCACAAACTAAAACTAAATTTGTAAGTCGTACGTAGGCGGTTGCTGGGCGTGGGAAAAGTGGGGTGGGGTGCTAGATTCCTAATGTCTGTTGGATACTTTCGACTTGTTGGTTCGCTCGCCTTCACCCTACTTCACTTCTCGCTTGGCACTCATCTACTTTTTGTGGAGGTAGCCACCGTGGGCGGAGCCGCCGTAGGAGGAGCCGCCGTAGGAGGCGCCGCCATAGGAGGCACCGCCGTAGGAGGCAGCGCCGTAGGATGAGCCGCCGTAGGAGGAGATTCCGTGTCCGGAGACTCCGTATCCGGAGACTCCGTGTCCGGAGTAGCCGTGGCTGATAATGGCAGGAGCAGCGGCAACGGTGTGGGTGACGGCCACGGCGGGCTTCACATGGCTCTCAACGTGGACAGGCACGGGCACGGTCACCTTGTAGGGCACTGGGCGCTCCACGCGGACGGGCACCTTGTGGATCACACGCTTCTCGACGGTGTATGGCACGGGCTTCTCCACGGGCACGGGGTAGGGCTTGTCGACATGGACGGTGTAGGGACGATCAACGGGGATCTGCACGGGCACACGGATGACCTTCTCGACGGGGTAGGGCTGGGGCACTTCGACGGGCACCTTCACGATCTCCTTAACGGGCACATGGACGATCTTCTCCACGGGGTAGGGCTGGGGCACGGGCACCTTAACGGGATAGGTGACGGTCTTCTCGACGGGGTAGGGAACGCGACGCTCCACCTGGTAGGGCACCTGCACGGTCCTCACCACGGTGTTGGTGTGCACCTGGGTGGGCAGCTCAGCGGCAACGTGAGCCACTGGGGCTCCAATACCGATGCCAGATCCCAGAACGGCGCCACCAGCGGACGCTCCGTATCCGTAGCCAGTGCCGTGGCCAATGCCGCGCTTCTCCTGCTTCTTCTCGGCGGGCTCGGCGGTCTCGACGGCCTTCTTGGGTGCCTCCTCACTGGCGCTGGCCACCAGCACGCACATCGCCACAAGGCCGAAAATGAGCTGCAATGACAAGTGGGTTAAATTCGATCGAAACCCAATTGGCTTGGTCGGGTGGTTATGCAACTGCAGCCGCGCTTCCGGCTCCACCTCCGCCCGGTTACTCCATAATTTGGAATATGACAATTATGCAATGTTGGGTGGAAAGTTGGCTGGGCAGCCAGCCAAGTTCAATTGTGGCCTAGGCCCCCTAACACATTGGGCATGCGGCGTATACTTAATGCGGCCTGCTATTTTCGCAATATTTCGGGTAAAAACCATTTTGGAATCAGGCTAATTTAACTCTCTTCAATTTCGTAATCAAAGCTTTTTAATATTCTGTTTTTTTAAGTTTCTGTTTTTTTAAATGCTAAAAAGATTTTCAAAATTTTCCTACTTCTTCTCTTCTTTGGTTGAAATTTTATTTTACACTTTTTGATTTTCGTTAATTTAAAAATATAGTGATTTCATTGAATACGATTTAAATGTAGAAATGCTAAAGGCTAAATTAAATATTATAACAAAATCCTTTTTCAAAACAATGTTCTTAAGTATTTCGGAAAATCAGAATGCCACAAAAAAGTCACATATTTTGAGACATTTTAAAACATCCGTTTTTTCCTCGCTGATGAAGTCGAGCAATAACTTGCTATTACATCTTTTTTAATTGAAACACCGACTTGTCTACATTGTTCCGTAAATATATCTTTTTTTAGTAAGTCACTTTAACTGAATCCGAGTTCTTAAAGCACAATTATTCTAAGTACACTTCGAAGGAGAACACACTGAGCTCAGACCGAACATACCATGTATTTCATTTTGCACTAGGTTAGCTCCTCAACACTTTGCGATCAAGATGGGCTTGTATGTCTCAACCAACCCGCAACAGTTAACTGAATAATTTCGCACAGACGCAGCGAGCTTTTATATGGCCGATGCTGCGGCGGGATGGTCTTCAGCCGCGGCTGCGCAGTCGCCGTGAATCGAGATCGCAGCAGCCGTGTTGGGAAAGCTCGCTCTCTCTCTTGGCCAGCTGTCCGTGTGAGCCGTGGCCCAAAGGAAATGCGTCAGCATGCGAGCTTTTTCGCTTGAGGGTGCTTCACACGGACAGTATCCGTGTCGTCCGTGTGATGCGCGCCTGTGTGCGTGCGTATCTGTGAGCACTGCGAGCTCCAACTGTAGCGATCTTTGGGAACCACTGAACGTATTCCGATACCAAGCACCTGGGGGCACAGTTCAGTGGAAAGAAGCGTTTCTCGCCTAACATAGCCAATAGTTTTAATTTGGTCTTATCTACCTACGAGATCCAATCAATTCATTCCGATAATCGCTCTTAATTGTACAGTTCAAGCACGATAGGTTTTTAAGGAAGTTGTAGGTATGGATTTTGGTCAACAATTTTAGTTTACAATATGCCGAAGAGTTTGATTCTAGAATTGTCGAAAAGTGTACTAGATTCCCTTTTTCCAATTGCACAATAATAGACATATATCGTAAAGTCACAATAATTAACACTTCAAATAAGATAAACCCTTTAGATTTTATTTGATTATTTGAAAATCTTAAGAGCTTAAGAAATAATAATTAAAATAATAATATTAATTTATTTTATAATTAATCATGAAATATTACATATTAACGAAGGTAAAGGCTATACAAAAATAAGTATCAAAACCTTGATACTGATTAATAATAATACATTTAAACAAGTTATCATAAATCATTTTTCAAATGTTTTTTTGTAAGTTCTTGTGTTGGAAAATGTTCGCTTTTGTCTAATTTTTCTGAGTCCAAAGCCTTGAGCCATTAATAACCGACCGCGAGCACTTCAGTCACATAATCAAATTAGACACAACGGCCAAAGTGTTCCACAGCCAAAAGTTAAATTCACATTAGCCACACATTTCCGAAAATTTCATGTTGCAAATCCAGTTGCAGTTGCAGTTGCAGTTGCATATTGAATGTAAATTGCTCGGCCGTAGAAGAAACATGCGCCGCATAGTCTGCTTGATTCTGTGTGGCTTCGTGACTGAACTTTTGATCTCGGATTGTGTTTGGCTCAGTATTCAGTTAGCTTCGTTTCTTTCTGCTTCTTGGCCAGCCTGAGCGGCGTTCAGGCCGCAATATGGGTGCATTGATTGAATGCTGAGGCAGTGTGGGTAATTTGACATTTTAATGCTGCAGAGGAAATACTCGCCAATGGCCATGTAAATGGAACGTGTGAACAATGAGTGGACCGCAAAGTGTGCACAAAGGAGAACAGATACGGGCACCAAATCATGTTGGCTTTATGTGCATTCATTTAATTGTGGATATAGCGCCGCGGACATTAGGCTTTGTAATGTGCAGCTGAAGGCGAAGGTCGCCAGACATCATCGCCATGATCACCACCACGATCATCAGCATCACAATTGGTGGCAAAGACTGAGTCAAAGTTGAACTACATAAATGGTAGGCCTTGCCCGGCGGGGCTCTTCTTTTGTGGCCGGCCAGTTTCTGTTTTCCAGTTTTTTCTTCTTACTAATGTGAGGCTATGTTGTCCGGCGCAGAATCATAGCAATGCAGCCATGCGGATGACTTAAGCGCTTCCATAACAATATGCAAGCCAAAAAACACGAAATGAACGGCAATAAAGTTCAAGTTCAAGTTTATGCATCGCGCTTTGGGCATTGTGGTTTCCTGTTCATTGCTCGAATTTGATTAATTTTCTAGATCACTTTCATTTTGTTGTTGATCTGCGAACATTTGACTAAATGGACAGAGATAGATCGAAATCTTAGATTGAAGTTTTGGTTGCTGTTTTTGATTTAAATACCGAGCACTAATGGAATACCCGGGTATTTTGGTCTAAAAAGAACCTATTTGTTTAAAAACCATAAAAAGATATTAACATTTTTTTGATTACTTTATTCCTATAGATTTATCCATTCTTGTTAATTAAATAACCAATTAATTTCAGCATACTTTAACTACCCAGTATTATTCCTAAAATGTGCGCCTCGCCCACTAATCAAACGAAAATCGATCCAAAAAGCACAAAATAAATTAGAAAGTACCCGTTTTTCACAAGAGCCATATGATAACACTGAGAAATGAATTATTGAATATTCAATTTCCGTTTAGATATGCAAGGTAATACTATATTCAGTCTACAACACACAATTCTACATTTCATTTGCATATGATTTTATCCGCGTCTTTCGAAGAGCAGGGTCTTCTATTAGTAAGTTTGTAGTTTGACATTTCGCGTTCACCAGACGCCACTTTAACTAATATAATTAATTAATGCTTAACTGACGTCAAAGCTCAGAAGCAAAAGGAAGAAGAAACTACCACAAACGTGGTTAACAATATAAAGTTTGGATGCTCTTAGCCAAGAATACGTTTGACTAATTAAGAATATTTAAATCTTGTAACAAACTATTCGCTATTGAAAATCAACACTACTGATTTAGTTGATTAGTTTTTTTTCCTAACATTTTTCATAAAAAAATCGTATTATGGTGTTGAATATTTCAGAGTATTCACAACCAGTATCAGAAATCTTCCACTGTTTATTTTGTATAATTCTGTTCTCTGCTAGAGGAGTTGGACCACAATTTATGGAATTTCCGGGGGATTTTTTGTTGAAACTAATGATTATATAATCAAACGAATTATGCATCTTCAGAACAGATTTGTTTATAAGCTCTCAGTCAGCGATGATGCCCAGAAAAGTTCTTCTCTTTTAGCCAATTGTGCCAATAAAAATGTTTTAAATCTTAGACACAAAAAACACCTTTCGTGTTAGATGGTCATAAAATACGTGTATACCAAAAACAAAAAATAAACTTATTCAATTTAGTAAAGCGGCTTTCCGTAAGCTTTATACGGCTTTTGGCAATCAAAGACAAAAAACCCGAAACGGGAAGTTTGCTATACAATAAAACATTATATATAGATGGTAATTAACAGTCCGAACGCAAAAGAGTGTCATTAATTACGGGGCAGAAGCACTTTTGAATTTCATTCAAGCTCGTTCGATTTATTGGATGCTTACTAATATCTGTCATTTGCCATTTGTTGCCATTTTTTTGCCATTATTGCACCTTTTCAAATTCGCCAAGTCCGCAAGCATTCTCTCGATTCGATTGCTCCAGTTTTGAGATGCCACACATTTGTCAATCGAATGGCAAACATGTTTGGATGTCTGAGCGGTGCAAAAATGCCCAAAATGATTAAATTTGCTACGATTTTGTGGCCAATCAAAAGTGTGGAACCACTTTTTGTGCTGCTGCCAACTAATTGCGACCTAATGGCGTTCGAGTTGATTTCCAAAATGTCTAAAGTGCAAGTCTCCGAAGCTTATAACTTGATTGAAATGTATACGGATTGCATATTCATGCTATACTCGTATGTGTTGAGAATCACTTGATTAGCACAAGGAAGCTGATACCAATCAAAGCACATTATCGTCCACTTCTTCTTCGCCCTGCTCATCAGCAGATTTTAACCCGGTTAATTTATCATAATCACAAGTTCCGAGAGGAAACTGCGAAGGTAATGCCAGCAAACACCGAAAAGTAAGTGCTTTATTTAATTGAACACTATTTTTTTCAGGTTTCAGTACATGCATTCAAGGTCTTTTTTCGGTGGTAGATCAGGCAGAAATTTATCATAATTAAAGAGACGTCGAGCGACATAATTTGACCCAAATTTTGGAAATTGAAATCAGAATGCGAATGAAGTGGCAAAAGATTTTCTTGGATGGCCGTAAACGTTTTCGTGCTGGAGCTAAGGTCTTTTGAATTTCAGCTTGAGGTTTTGTCTAGATCGGCTTGGGTTTTGAGCCCGGGCAAATAACATTTGTCAATTGAAATGGCCAGAAAAACAGAAACTTGTAGCAACTGCGGGTCGAAGACAATCGTGCAAAACCTTCGACATTTAATTTTGTTTCGTTTTTGTTTATCTCTGGTCTGCACGTTTGGTTAGCAAAGAAAATTGTCTAGAAATAAAAAACTGTTTACATGGAGCAATTTTTGTTGCCTCTTATTTCTTCGTTTTGATAATTGCCCGCAAAAAGGTCATAAGAGACCCCGAAAATATACTTTTTGATTCTCTCGTTGATGGACACAATTTTTCGCCACTGTCTTGCCACCGTTTTGACCTCAACACCCACAGAATGAACAGAAATAATGACCTTTGACTCTCAGTGGTTCACACTTAAATCTCTCGTGCTGTATTTTTTTTGGGAAAACTCCAGTTCGGGCTATAACAATAGCTGGCGAAGTAAAAGACCAAAAAACGAATCAAAACTTTTGATTTGACATTTCCCTTGTAATTGGCCAAATGCGGTTAGGGGCCCGGCCCCGCTTCGAACCTTGAATTATCAGACCACCGCAGCACCGCCTTCGATCGCCGTCGAACTCGAAGTGCACACGGAACCAGACTCCAAAGCCTTCCAACAGAACCCGAGGGGAAGCCCCCATTCCAGCGATCTTGGCGGCTGATTCCAGTGAAGAACTGGCTGGTACGCCCACCGGAACGCCCACGCAAACACGTACAGCAGCCAGTTTGACGGCCCAAAAAACGTAAACAATAAGGCAAATAAAGATATTAGTTGAGCTGCGTCGTGAGTGCCTATGAAAGATAATTACGAATCTATTTGGGTAATACTGGTCTAACATTTTTAAAAGGCGCAGAATATATTTAAATTTTAAAGTGATATTTCGAGTTATGTGTTGAATTTACCATTTAAGTCGCTGAAGAGAAACCCGAATTTCTTTATCTAGGATCCTAGGAATGGTTTCCAGATGTTTTAAGAGCCGTTCTCGTTGTCAGTTATATCGCATGCTGCTCCATTGACATTCCTGCTTTCATGTTTTAGGCTAGCTCTTGTTTGGCAATAAAAATAAATAAATCATTTTGAACTCTGGCTATTGTTTGTTTGTTTGCAAACTCTGCAGCAATTAGTGCACAAAAGTTTAGCAACAGTACGTGTGTGTTCAAAAAACAGAACTTCGAATAAAAACGTAACGAATAACAATAGTGTGCTTGGCCTGGGAATTATGTCGTTTGCTCGACTTTTGTTGCTGCATTTTAAGCAATATGGCAAAGTGTGAGAGTGTTTGTAACACCGTGTGAGGTGATGGAAATTTTTAGTTTTATGTAGCAAGCGTATAAAATTCCCAGGCACATAATTATCAGCAGCGAGAAATGCAAATGAAATATCTCAAGAGATTAATCATCTTAAATATCTTAAAAAAAAGGTTAATGACAGTGTACTTAAAATGAAGAATTGCGTTCTTGTTAACGCCACTAAGTGTATCAAACAAAAACTGCAAAAAACAAAGTAATTGAGTAATTGAGTATGCAAAAACTGCATATTAACTTGATTCGCTTAACTAACCCAGGCATTTTCAATTGCTCGATTGACATTTAGCCAACTACATGGAATGCCACGCCCATTAGGATCAATGAAAAATTAGGCAAATGATTTGACTGCAACAACATGTCATGACTCGACTCGACTCGACTTTGTGAAATAAAAAATTACCAATATCAACAGCAGCCATCCCACAGAAGACAATGAATGGACAGAAAGCGAAGCCAGTTTGCTGCAAATGCCACAGTGACACACTAACTGGGTGACTCCAAAAGCCGCCACAACAGCAACGGCACCTAAATGCAAAAACAAAAATTATGCAACTTCTCCAAAGTATCGCTTTTTCGAGCAGCTGTAGCAGCAGCAAGTCGCAGCATGGTAGTTGGCTGGACTCCTGCAGTTGTCTGGTGCTCCAGCCGGATTTGGGAATCTGCCGGCGGTGCAGTTTGATTTCTTTTGGGTTTTTGGGAAAGATGTGTTTCAAGAGATTTTCCTATTCGATTTGGGACTACTTGGTTGGAGTTCAGTCCCCAAAAGGCGTTGGCTGGCATTTGTTGTTGGCCCGCTTGGCATAGTTCGCGGCTAAGATAAAGAACTTGAAGGAGTGTCCATAGTCC
The DNA here is from genome assembly GCA_005876975.1 of Drosophila orena. Classification (NCBI taxonomy): domain Eukaryota; kingdom Metazoa; phylum Arthropoda; class Insecta; order Diptera; family Drosophilidae; genus Drosophila; species Drosophila orena. The sequence goes on along the minus strand of VCKV01000008.1, from coordinate 4,902,067 downwards.
CAGTGAAAAACTTTCAACACGGAAATGTCCCACTCAAGCTGGGAATAAAAATAAATCGCGGTGAATTCGAGTTCGTTGCCTGAGTCTTTTGTTTCGTTCGCTGGACGCAGGTGAAAGGATTCGCACGGCGCAGCTTTCGTGCGAGAAAAGCACACCCGTGGCCGAGACTAGGCCAGACCAGACCGCAATTTACGGCAATAATTCAAAAGAGGGATTGCATAATCCTATTGAATGCGATGCGGTAGCATTTGCGCGCTTAATTGCTTGCAATTTGAATGCACCATCAGATGGGGCGGAGATGAGTACGGACAGGTGGTTAACCAGAAGTCAAGGAGGTCGAGTCATAACTCTATGTCAAGATATGATCTGGAGTGCGCCATAGATGTAGTGAACAACATCTTAGGAAGCCAAATAAGGCAAATAACCTTAGTTATAAATATATTTATACCCGTTACTCGTAGAGTATACTAGATTCTTTGGAAAGTATGTAAAATGCTGAAGGCAGTGTTTCCGACCATATAAAGTATATATATTCTTGATCAGGATCAATAGCCGAGTCGAACTGGCCATGTTCGTCTGTCCGCCCGTCTTTTAATTTCATCATATTTTTCCCCTGAGTAAAAGGTATCTGATAGTCGGGGAACTCGACTATAGCATTTTATCTTGCTTGTGTATAGTTTTAGATGTATTCCACAAAATTACTGCGTTTGTGAAATAAGTTTCGCGCTAAGTAAAGTATCCTTTTAACATATACATAAATCAGTAACCAATGTAAATTTAACAAGACCTTCTGTTATTGCCTGGTTTTTATAGTTTTTCTTCTTAAACTAATTTATTGTCTTGAGTTACAAGTCAGCGCGGTGGGGTCAACAGTCGTAGCATTTAGCTGATGTGCGATCATGCACCATGTATGCAATTGATGTGGCTATAACAAGTATTTTATTTGCCGACTGGCTGGCCAAATGAAGCGGCAAGCACAATTGCAGGGCAGGCAAAAACAGAAGGCACATACGATGTAGGGGGAGATCTTGTGGGAGGGTCTTCGGAGGGGGCTCGGATTGGTTAGAGAGATTGGTCGGAGATTTCCAGATTGCCAAAGACGTTCGCTTCACTTGACTTGCGCGCCGGCGACTGCGATTACGTTCGCAATTTGAGTTTCGGTTTTTGGTTTTGGTTTTGGTTTTGGCTTTGGGTTTTGAGTTTTGTGATCGAAAAACTGGTGCAAGTTTTTTGTTTTTTTGTCGTGATTTCTGTGCAAACTGCTGGCGAACGGACATGCATTTTGGCCAAAGGAAAAAACATCACATACTTCAACTAAACCAATTCATTTCGTAATCGGCCGACAACGTTGCAGACGCATTCGGCTTGGATTTTGGCGATGGACAAGTTGGTGGTGACCTTCAAAACGTCGCCGCGGACTGTACGGGTATAGTCGCTCATTAGAGCAAAAGTTTCACATTTGGCAACATGTGGAACGTCTTTAGGTGGCCTTTTCTCAGACTCAACCAAACGCCGAGAATTGCGAAAAATTCGCTTTCAGCTTGCCATCTTTTGTCGCTGTCCGCCGCTGCGATTGTGTCTCCATCATTTTTTGGCAATTAATTGAGTTTCAGCAAATATGCGTACCTCCCCCATCATCAAATCATTTCCACCGCGATCTCCCCGTCGATCGGCGCAAGAAATATGGGTTTAATTGGCCGCCGCCGGTTGGCGCAATTTGTTGTCTTGTCTCTTGGCCGGAATGGTTATCATTGCGTAAATGTTGCAGTTCAGGCAATTCCTTCACATGTTCCTTCACATGGGATTCAATTTTCACGGCGTGTGTGGGATCTCTTTTTCGATCATGGGCGGAAGCCGAAACGATGATTTATTAATGGACAGTGCTCCAGTTATGAGCATCGTCGATATTGCGAATATAGACTATGCATATTCATGGAAAAACCTTTATCGATTCAAATTATTCATATTATGCCATTTAATTTGAGTAAGCCAATTTATGTTAAAATAGTCTCCTCCCAGATCTTATATAGGTTCGTTTTTTTTTAATTGCTAAATTTATAATCAAGTATTTAAATCGTGCAAAATAATGTTGTAACTGTCTTGGATTTTTGCTATATTAATTATATTTATAATAACTTAAATATTATTAGGTAATAAGCGGGGACCTCTGACCAAATCCCCTATATAAGGTTGTCTGCATTCTATGTAATTAGTAACCATTAAAATATATTTGTATTTAATTACTATCTGGAGGCAGTGGTATTGATCACCGTGAGGCATTCTTGTGCAAAGTAATTTGTTGTAATTAGACCCTCAGCTCGGCGACAATTAAGCTTGATAGAGAGATCCGCTTTATAATCGTTGCATAACCCGAAACAATAACCAAGTCAAGAACGAAACTAATGCATTGAGTGTAAGAATGGGAATATGGATATGTGCACACAACACCTACGAGTGGCACTGTTGAGAATATAATTCGTTACAAATTATGGTTGAAAATACAGAATTACGAGTGCATGTAAGTTGGTGTGCCCCTGCCACGCCCCCAATGGATGTGGGCACATGCTGGCCGCAAAGCCGCCGACCTTCAAATGAATTCTTTGGTCTGGAACTGGTTCTGATTCGGATTCTAATAGCGATTCTAATGGCGATTCTATACGGACACAGAGATCGGCTCTCTTTTGCTTTTAAATGGAAATTAAAGGAAATTAAGTCAGAAATTAACAAGATCGGGTGACTTTTTATTAGAAAGTTGTTTCAGTTCCGTCTTTGCCATGATCAACGTCCTTGGGATCAGATCTGAGCCCAAACCCGCCCAGAGGGCTTTGGCCCCGATCATTAAGGCAAAAGACAAAAAAGAAATACGGCTCATCGCTAAGATACACGGCCTGATATTTAATATATGGTAAGCGAGCTTAGAAGAACTGTTTTAATTGCCCTCGATTGGGTAATAAGTAAGATGGACCGAACCGGATTTTTGGTTTTATTTTTGTTTGTCGTTGAAGTAAACAAATGCTAAATAGCCCTAAACTTAATTGGATTCATCCATCAGAAAACAAGCATGTTCAGAAGCTTTTTGCAGTTTGAAAGTTGATATTTTGGTATTTGATGAGGAAAAACCAGGCACAGTTCGTTCACTTGTCGTAAAAGGTTGAAAACCAACATTAAATACCAAGTGACTACTCCTCTTTTTTACGCATGTGGCTAAATGTTACTCTAAAATTTATGAGCGACTTTTAAATGAGCTCAACTGACGTTGACTTGGAAATGGATGGCAGTGGCGAAGTGCACGTCTGGCTATCGGCTGCTCCGGTTGACCTTGCGCACGTCTGGTCCCAATCTGATCGGAGATCATCTTGGCTTGAAACATCACCTGGCCCGTAATCGGTTGGCCTATGAGCTTGACTGCTGGTGATATCACAACCTGAATCACAAACTCTTCCGTCCCAACGCAAATGCATTGCCAATTTGGGTCATGTCATGTCACCTCAGCGGACTGACTTGACTGGCATGGTGAGAGGATTTTCGGTCTTAAGGACAAGGAAGGCGTCACGTCATATGTTTTATTGTGACTGAGTAGTAATGCTTTATTAAAACTTAATCTTGACTTAATAACAGACATGCATAATTCACTTTTCTTGGCTTGAAACAATTACTGGTATCCTGCTTGTTACCCTGCAATTTTACGGGGGCTTCATAGCACTTTTGAGTTCCACAAAACAAAGAGTAACATTTACTCTTTTTAATTTTATTTTAATATTAATAAATGAATACGGTTTTGTATTAGTAATATGTGTTACTTAATTCGAGTTCATTTTGAAGAGGTCTGTACCAATAGTCGTATATTCTAGAAAATAGTACTCCGAAAGTTCAGTAAAAATATATTTTAGAAATATTATTTTAATTCCTATTTAAAATAGTCCCGAGTATCCACCCATTCAAAATCGATAGCTGATTAATAACGACATATTCTTTATTTACAAAATATATTTACAAGATATACAATTACAAAGAACCCTATGAGCAACTATTTCCAGCAGCGAACCAGTGACAAAGACGGTGAAATTTATTTTATACATTTTATTTTATTTGTCCTTAATAGATTTTCACATAGACATTTCTGTTCTTATTATCCATTCAATTCATTGCGCGCCGAAACCTTTCACTGATAAACGTGGCCAGCTAAACTGTCCATAAATGGCGAAATTTACAAACAGTTAGCTGCTATTTATCCTAAACCTGGAGTTCGTGGCCCAGCACAATGGCTTCCATTGGATGGCTGGATTGGAAATAATTTACAAAAGGCATTGCTTGTTTCATCTTGGGGGTTCTTATCAGCTACAGAGAGTGGCAGGGCGGAAGTAAAACTTCCAGGGGGTATTATTAGGGTTATCTTTTTCGCTCGGGATTGGAAAGGAAGGCTGACAGGTGGAGGGAGTGGGGAAGATAATTGAAAATGTTGCTAGATTTCCTTCGGCTCATTTCCATTACGTCCGCTCGCTCCAATGGAATCGCCCGCTTCCGGTCCGTTCCGTCCGCTTACTTGTGGTAACCATGGTGGTCGGAGTAGACGGTGGAGTCGTGGGCAATGGCGCTAACGGGGTAGCTGCTGACGGCCACGGTGGGTGCGTGCTTGACCACGGAGTGGGAGACCACGGGCACCTTCACGTAGACGGGGTAGGGGCGGTCCACATGCACGGGCACCTGGACATTGACGGCCTTCTCCACGTAGACGGGGTAGGGCTTGGCCACTGGCACGGGGTAGGGCCTGGGCACCTCAACGTGCACTGGGCGATCGACGGGCACATGGACGGGCACCTTCTCGTGACGGATCACCTCGTAGGGCTGGGGCACTGGCACGGGCACCTTGACGTACTCCTTAACGGTCACAGGCACCTTGCGGATGACTTCGTAGGGCTGGGGAACGGGCACCTTAACCTCGACGGGCACGCGCTTCTCATGGACGACGGGGTAGGGGCGGTCCACATGCACGGGCACTGGGATTCCCTTGGTGATGGTGATGGTCTTGTGCACATCGGCCTGCTTGCTGATCACATAGGCGGCGGGGGCGTGGTGGACAGCGACGGCGGGAGCGGTGTGTCCAACGGCGATCGCGGGAGCACTGTGGCCCACAGCGATGGCAGCGGGTGCAGAGTGTCCGGTCAGTCCGTAGCCCTGTCCGTAGCTTCCGTGTCCGGAGATGGAGCCCTGTCCCAGGTAGCCGGTGTCCAGACCAGAATGACCGTAGCCATAGCCCAGATCGAGCAGGCCGCGCTTGTCCAGCTTCTTCTCCAGCGGCACCTTCTCACCCTCGGTTTTGCTGGCACAGGCGGAGGCCACCAGCAGAGCGGCTAAGCAGATCTGCAATGAATTGGGTTGGTATTTTCGGTTATGACCGGGCTTAAACTATAAATTGCTTAAATTAAATTGTATAAATTCTGAAATTTTTGATTTTTAGTAGTTTATTTGAGAAACACAAAGTTAGGAAGTAAATCTTCGATTCTTAGCTAATATAGCTTAGTAAAATGTTGTTCGGTGATTCAGCAAGACTTAACATTTTAGGCAAACTAATCTACTATAAGAATCCCATAGCTTGTTATTCTGCAAATATGTTGAGCAGCGATACAAACAATTTCAAATATGCAACCTACATATATTACCTAACCAAAAGGTTGACTTTTATCACCCTTTGCCTAGTTTGATCGATTACCTAATCGCATTAGAAAGCGAAGGCGATGCGATATGTGGCCCGGATTCGCATTGTGGCGTCCGTTGTCTCATCGCCCTCTTTCGCGATTCAAATGGTCAAGTGAAATTCGTACGTGCCTGGCATAAATGTTGCAGTGCAGACATCGCCCACTGCCACGCCCAGTTTCCGCAATCCGCCCCCACCGACTGGAGCCACGTTACGCATACGCAGTGGGCAACGCAGCGAATGCATTTGGAGCTGGCTTTAATTGGGCACATGAACCCAGTTGATTACGGCCTGGTAATAGACGTGGCTGGCACTCCAATTATGATCGTTCAGTTAATAAAGGCTTATTAGCCATGTCGTTCAAGTTGAATCTGGTCGTTCGCGAGCATTTCAACTTTGATTAATGCAATTTATCGGACTGAATTGTTTCAGGAAGTTGTTTGCGATGAAGATGGTCAGGTAAACAATGTGGTGTATTTGCAATGCAAAAGGCCTTATTGTTACACGGAGCAATTAGTTCAAGTCCGCATAATCTGCATGTAATTCCTTGAATGATTTCTAGATTTCCCACACTTAAATATGCTACGAACCGCAATAATTCACATATTCGCACCCATTTACATATCCAACTAAATTCTTATTCCTTTCTATATGTCTAATTACTATATGTCTGTTGTACTTACGAATACTTTCATCGTGGAGTCTAATGGGACTTGCCAAGGCTGTAAATAAACAAAGAAAACAATTATTTTATTTTATGAAATGCAGCATGGATTTTGGTTTTAAATTAGCACTTTAAGTGTGTTGTGTTTCTTGGGAATTTAGACTTATTAACATGTTCTTTGAAAACTTGAAGTTATTTAGAGCACAAGGGTAGCACAGTTATTAATTTTTAATAAAAAACTTTAATTTGTAATAAAAAACTTTAATTTGTAATTCACTGCTCTAACTTTATTTCCATTTCACAGAGACTTTAGACGCATTTGAAAAACAAACAAAATTTAACTTGGCATTTGGCTTCACTTACAAGCAACTCAGTAACAGCGAATAGACTGTGTAAGGATTGTAGAATCACTAGCGATTCCAAACCTTTGACTGGATGCTGTCTGTGGTCAGTGGCGCGCTTTTATACCCCCAAAGAGTTTTTGTGTCAAAACGAAACTGAAAACGCCGCCAAACCAAGTCGCTCAGCGGTTTCCAAAAGCTTTCCCACCGCAAACCAGCCAATTTGCTCTCTTCAAAGCTCTTGGTTCGGCTTGGTTTTCGCTTGTATTGGTAATATTTGTGGGTGTTAGTGCGGCACGGAAAGTTGCAAGCGGAAGCGCTCACCAATACATTGGCGGACCACCAATACTCGCGCAATCGTGGCTTTCCTCTTCGTGTATTGGTGACTTTAGCCGCCGACTTGAAAGTGGCTTATAAAATATGGGTGCAAATTTGACCAAACCAATTTGGGAACATAAAAAAGCAAATAAAATTATTTAAGCAAATCTTGAGTTGAAATTTATTTTGGGAAAATCCCGCAGAACGTACTAGTAATCTTTTGTTGTTTCTTTTTGAATAAAGAGTCTGCGGCATTCCTAGCAATTTATTCCCAATAATATGGATTTCAACGAAAGGTCATATGTCTATCAACATCGTTGTGTTTTGTTTATCAAATTTGAGGAGTGAAAAGTTTTGCTCGAACCTGATATCTAAAATCAATAATTCTGAGTCTACCTAATGGAATTTCGACTAGATGTTGTTTTGATTCCATTAAGTAATCCAAAACTTGCTTATTAATACTATATTTATACGTTCGGTTCGCATTTTAAACAAAGGGTCTATAAATCTGGAATCTGGTTTTATTCTGAATTTTTATCATAATATAATGTCGATATAGAATTTATTACGAAACATTTTGTGGGCCAACAAAAGTGTAATAAAGCAATTTCTTTCGCTTGAATTAAATAAATCTCAAGTTGACTTAGCATATAAAATTCCGAAAAACTTGATTTAACAGTAAAGCTATTTTTAACTTAATTAATGTTTTGTTCAATATTATGTGCATATGGTGAACCGAGATTTTTTCGCATTTCAGAATTTTAAATCTTTTAAAATGCGCAATTGACTTTATGAAAGTAAGCTAACTTCATTAAAGGTCACTGTACTTTGGCCCTGCTGTATTTGCATCATTATACATTGTTGCAAGATAGTAATTTGAGTGTGATGTCTCAATTTCTACTGCTGTCATAATTGGGTTTCCGGTTTTCTTGTCCCCTTTAGAGGACTCGGGTTACCAATTTGCACTTCCTGCAACAACCAGGTGAAAACGGAAGCTGCAGCTCTGGAATTTCCCGGCCTCTTTGATGCCGAATGATGGCTCAATTGTCACCGGGCGGAAAAGATAGATACGATTGGGGCGATTGGGGGTGGTGAAAAGTGATGCAACCGATGCAACTGATGCGGTGCATAACCGTGGGGTGCGGATCTCAAGTTTCGCATTCGAAATCGATTATCGGAACGCAGGGTGTGGGATTGTGGTGTGGAACACCAACTGGGATTGCAAATGGATCTGCGAGTGGAACAGTGACTGGATCTGGTGCCATGCGTGAGATCTGCACTGTGGCGCAAAAGTGAAAGGCCTTTATGGGTCGCCGTTGCAGTGGCGGCATTAGATGCCTGTGCATTTGCACAAAATCAGATTATGTATCAGCCAGGCTGAGTCCGTGATTTGGCAATAGCTAGCATAATTATTTGCTAATGCGCAAAATGAAACCTGTTGAATGTTGGACTCCACTTCAGCCGAAGCAGCCGACTGGCAGCCAAAATGATATGCGTGTACCGCCGTGATTGACTAATCCTAGTCCCATTGTCTTGCTCTGACGTGCGGGAAAGATATTTGCATTTTCCATTGTCTATTTCCGATTCTACAAAGGCAATCAAACTAAAACAAACATTTACCCATCGCCATATAAAGTCGCTTTCCAAACTTTAAAGTGTTTTGTCAACACTTCAGCTTTTTAGAGCTGAACTAATAAAAAGACCTTGTTTAAATTTTGCGTGCGAACCGCTTTTTGTTCCTTATTGACCTGTCGGGCAACTATCAAAAAAATATCTGCCGTTATTTCAGTTATTATGCATAATCTAGAGATTCTAAAGTTTTATGACGCTCATGAAATTTTCATAAGATAGTTCTTATACTTCTTAAGGCTATAAGTGCGTTTATTTCAGGCACCTAAGTGCCACAAAATTCTGACGTATGTTAAGATTGAATATGCAGACTATTTTTCGAGACTTCCTATTGATTATAAATATTCAAAAGCAAAATTTTGAAAAACTAAGAGCCCCCGATGAAAAGCTGCCTTTATTGAATTAGCAACCGTTTAAATTCAACTTAAATCTGCATATAATTATGTAGTCATCAAAAAGAAACCGAAGGATTGAATAGTTCTGCTAAATATTTAAATTTGACCATAAGATAACGCATCCAATCAAGACTAACTAAGATACGCGAAAGGGCAAACCTGATTAGCCTTTTTACCGACGCCCTTGGCCACAAAGAACACAATTCTGGGCTGTCTTCCCTTTACATTGGATTTCCCCAATCCCAAACCACACTTGGCCCGAACTTAGGGTCTAAACAACTTTTACATTCTGCGGAAAGTACGTCGTTCCCAATGTTTGCCCACATGGAACAGAGCCAAGTCAGCTGGACCTGTGCAGCTGTTTGCCCACAACAACGAGAGCTACAATTCTGTCAGACGTATCCACCAGATACTCCCATTTTGTGGGTGGCAAGAGACAGAAAGAGAGGGGGCGTGACGGGCTGCGGTTGCAACATCGAAGCCTACGGGGAAAATACCCCCCTATGATTGCAAGCTGCTGCAGTTGCATTTCGACTTTGCCATCTCAGTTGGCCTTTTTGGACGCCGAGCGGATTCTCATGTTCGAAGTGGCCATAAATTGTGGTCAACCGATGCGACGTTATTCATTGATTATAACGACAACAATAACTGCAGTTAGCCCAGTGCATATAGCCGCCTATTGATTTATGGCCAATTGTTTTGCGCTGTGTTAATGTTCGGTTGTTGTGACTGCCTTGTGCACGCTGTTGTGGCCTGTTTCCAAGAGTTTTGGCCAAGCGACTTGCTCTCAGAGTGTGTCAAAGGGGCCCCAAATTAGCCAAATAATAATTAGGCTTATTTGGGCCGCAAGTTGGTGGTAATCCTCGCTTACTCAGGCTGTCTAGCCTGCGATTACTCACACGATTGTAAGCGTGTTGGGCTGCAGGTAAGCAACTTGAAATGCGAGTTGAAAAGCGGTCTGGGAAATTTAAGATGACTAACAGTGGAAACTTGGGTGTTACATCAATTATGATTTATTATTATCTGTTACCGATATATCAAAAGATTTTTAAAACATCTTAATGTTCATTAACTTTATGTTAGAACTAACATATTTCATGCTTAAATATTTTAATACTCTACGTGTGTCTTGCATTATCATTTATAAAAAAAAACTCTGCTCAAAGTATTTAGCTTGACCTCAGCATTTAAGCTTTCCTTGCCATTTTTTCGAACTTCCATCATCTTAAAAATTATGAGCTGCCAACGCAAGCGATTTGGTTTTCAAACCGCTTCATTTTGACTACCATGCCGAATTGCAAACTTTTTACAACTTTTTGCAAACAAGCGTGCCCAAGCAAAATAATGTAAAATGATAAAAATAAAAATAATCATTACTGCGAGCACAACAACTTGTGTGTCGATTCGGATAGGAATTGGATCAAGTTCGCCGCCACGGGTCTGGTTTGCTTTGAATGGATTGTCTGGCGATTGGGTTCACCAGATTATTGATTTATGCGCACGGATCTAGCGACAATCGAGGCACAAGCAAGCAGTGATTTCAAATTAAATGCTAATTAGGTTCCAAAAAGCGGATCTAGAACAATAAATAATGATACAATTAGGAGTGGAATTACATAGCGCTGCACTTTGTCGTATCTTGAAAATGAGCAATATGCCGCCGCGAACGGATCGGAATTGGAATTGAAATTGGAATTGGAGTTGAAATCGGAATCGGAATCCGAAGCTGAAACTGAAAGTGCATTGTGCAACGTACTGAATCGCCATCCACGTCGACATCAACTCGAACTCTTTTTATGGCCAAAACATAAAACCGGACCGACTTCTTGCCGAGTTGGAGCGACTGCATCCGCAATGTTTCTAAACAAGAAGACAAAAAAAAGTCGATGCGAAAAAAACAAAAAATAAAATAAAACTAAGCCATCTGAGTTGCGATCTTTTGAAGGAAGCTGTTGGCCATTCGCTGTCTTGGTCGCATTAGTTTGTTTAGACCACACGCCCATGGCGCCTAAATGATTTGCTGGCCGGGCCAAGAGAGTGGCATGGCCAACAGGGCGTATGCCTAATGCCTAATGCCCCGGCCATTGGCTCCACAACGGCATCGGATCGGGCTGGCCACGTTTTCTTTGCAAAGTTTTGGCATTTTGACATATCAAGTGAAAAGCCTAAACGATTTCCGACAAGTAACCAGTTTTTGCTGCGGTTTTTTGTTGCTTATTAAAAAGTGCACATTACAAATGCGCATAAATTTTGGTAACATTTAAATAAATCTAAAAGTTTGGAATTAGTTCAGTATGTGGGTGTGGGCTAAATATTAAACAGACTGCCTAATGGAATCAATTTGTCATCAAATTAAATTTAAGATAATAGAATTCGACATTTGGGTTTTTATTGCAGCTAAAAACTTGAAATCTGATGCCAAGAAAAGCAATCAGGAAATGATCACTGGGCTCAAAATATTATTTAATATTTTATACTCAAAGCCCACTTATTTTAATCTAATTTTATGTTGGCTCTCAACTCTTCGGGTATGTATGACCCGAATTTTTTATCGCACAAATTGAGCTTGGAACTCATGAACTCGGCATGTCAAAATTAATTGATATTGTTCCATTACAAAACCCGACCCGTTTCCACCTGATGAGCATGCGCATGAAAGTCAAGGTCGGCTTAAAACAAAAGGAAGCCAAAAAACATAGATGTGTAAGTCGCAAGTAATTTTCGCTTCGTCAAGCGAAACAATAAGAAGTGATATTTGCCCTAAGAGTAACGACATTAGCAGCAAATTACAGGCCGCAGCACAATTTCAGGCAGACTAAAAAGCAATTTCGCGAAACGATTGAATGCATTCATGGGTCCGCCAGTCAATCAGTCAGTCAGTCATGGACATTGAACCACTTTAGGGGCATGGCTAGCAGGCTACTGGTTGGAAAACGGCATCCAATGAAACCAAAACCGATCGGAGCCAGTAGTAACCCAGTGTGACCTCAACAAGTGACATTCACATCACTTGAAGAATTGAGCTTGAATTAAATTATAGGCTCAAACGAGAAATCTATAAGCATACCATTTATAGAAAACTAGAGTATGGATAACTAGATATATTTGAGCGGTTAAGCGGGTACCCAAAAGCCAGTTAAATATATATTTTCTCCGTTGCTTTCCTTGAGTTCCCATCTGGCCTTTGCCCAAGTCGAAAATCCTCCTTTGAAGCCGGCATTGTGCAAGAAGTTCGCGGCTTAAGTCTTTTGATTGTCTGCTAGACCGGCGGACAGAAGCAGAAATGTCAATTGCCATCGATTGCCCGAAACTCGATGGGGAAAACGGCAATCGATAGCTCAGTTCAGCTGGCCCATTCAGCAATTGGCCAAAATGAATGGTTTGCCAACGAGACGAGAACCCGAAAACCGATCATTAGTGGCGATCGCATAAACGACATCGTTCATACGCCCCGCGGCCGTTGAATAATTGTACTCGCTTTGTGGTCTCCGAAAATTAAAGATTTTTCGCATATTTTTCGTTGGTACACATGTTCCCCCCATTTTCCCCCCCCCACCAAACGCTGAATAGAATTTTCGCAACATTTAATTTTAGCACAATGCTGCTGAAAAGCGGCTGCTGCAGTGGCTGCTGCAGTGGCTGCTACAAAAATTGGACTAATTGCCGACAATGTTGGCTCTGATTGACTGGACCAAAGACCGTTAGACTAGCCGAGTGTTTGATTGAATGATTGAACGAATGAATGGCAAGCGTTGAGACAGCGAACAGCAAACGGCAAGAGGCAGCACCACACCAGCAACACGACGAGGCAGCTGCCTAATCCCTGTTATTGGGTCATGTCGCGTCTCTGGGAAAATGTGGCGACGATGTGGCAATGTGGCAACCGCTGCCAAGTGCCAAAAACATAACACACCACCGAACCACCGAACCACTGAGCCAATGAGTTGGTGAGCTAGTGAGCCAGTGAGCCAGTGAGCCACCGGGCCAAGTTGCAGTGCAGTTGCAGTTGCAGTGGCTCTCGTCAATGTGGCTGAAGCTGATGCACCTAATGGTGGCTGGGAGTTTTGCAGCCGTGATCGAACATTGTGAAAAGTGAACATTAAAAATGCCTTTTTTTCTAGACCCCAGCTTGCAACATTCTCGAGCAGTATGTTTGACTGCGGTTTGTTTGAGAGTGAACGACCCAAGACCTCCAATTCAACCATCTCTATGACGCTTCAGCTGGGGAAGCCCCGAGCAGAAGGCCGAAAATAAATTATCGCCTCTTCCCTCTCATTTAGAAAGAAAACAAACAAAAGAAATCCATTAGTTGAACTTGTTCTTGGCCCTCAACGTATTACTAGTTTTGAATGCTAAAAAAAATCACAACAAATCCGCCAATATATTGCATAATTATTATAAATCAATGGACAGTGACTCCGCAGAAAAATAGTTTCTTCGAAATATAGTTAGTTCCTATAAAATTATAATTTTAATTTGAAAAGCGAAGCCGAGCTGCTTTGGGTCAAGCCGATGCGAACCTATCTTTTGAATAATTGCTACCTGATTGCGCAGCCGTCGCCATAACAATACAATAAAAATGCCATAAACATAAATGCGATTAAGTGAGCATAAAGCAAATGGCAATTACAAGACCACAAAACTTGACTTTTGCATGATTTCGAAACTGCAAGAGAACGACTTTGGCCGGCGACTTGCTTCAGTTTAAGGCTTCAACTGGAGCTCGACCTTGAGCCAGAATGCGAACGAGCGGCCAGCAGCTGAGCTGCAGCTCCAACTGAATTCAACTCACAGCCGCCAACACCAATAACACGAACTGTCTTACACAGCCACTCTCACTCGAGTCAATTGACAATGTCGAAGTTGGCCAAGAAGCGTGACCGCGGACGTTCTAAGTCCGTTCTCAGTGTATCTAAAGCCACGCTTCCGTCTCTTTCAGGTACTTCTTCTCCACGGTTCTGCAGTTCCAGATCTACCGAGGCCTGTGCCGCGAGTCCGGCCAGTATGTTCCGGGCGATCCTAGGAAGCCGCTCCACCAATGCGACATTTACCGCCAGCCAGCAGCGGGAAATATCCTCAAGTAAGTAATGTTTATGGAAATCCAGAAATGTATCGCTAATAACTGGTTTGATGGCCATTTCCAATAGCAACATTTTATTTCAACACTGAGTTGTTGTTTAACTTCTTAGACTCTGCTTAATTTATGTTCAAACGTTTGCTTTTGTTCATTGAAACCTACCTAGCTACACAGTTTTAGCAAAGGCATTAGAATTCTTTGACCCGCCATGTTCCGCCTGATATTTAAAAAATTTGTATCAATAAAATACAATGCCAAAATAAGAGCTGCTTTAATTGTGAGTGTAATTTCTACCCGCAGAACCCTGATGTCCAAGGGAGCCTCCCAGCCGTGGCAAGAGGTCCTTGACGAAACCCTGAGGGAGGGCCGCTTGGATGGCACCGCTCTGCGGGAGTACTTTGCTCCTCTGGAGGAGTGGCTGCGCCAGGAGAACCTGCGGACGAACGAGTATGTGGGATGGAACTACGATGGTGACTACTGCAAGAGGAGCATCGAAACTGCTGGCTTGCAGGTCTTTGGCGGCTATTACAATGGTGCCAAAACGGGCCAAAAGCCATCGTCAGACCTATACCCTCTGATATTAATGATTTACCTTTACTTCAGCTTATGTTTACTGTAATAATCTGTCAGTTACAAGCTAACGCTAAGAATTTTGTAAACAAAACAGTCAGACAAAGTGTTGTTCCACTTAATACTTCCGCTTATTCAAGTCGCACCTATAACTAAGTTGAACTTGAATCAATGCCAAAAAATACACACACACAATTCTAAAATTAAATAAATGAAAAAAACAAGCAAATCTGACAAATTGCCCGACTGCCTCTGGCTGCACCCTAAAAATTGCAACAAAACGAGAAGAAACTACGCATTTTGCTCGAACGCGGGATACCCCTTGATGTGGCAATGTATAATGAAACATCAACTATGGAAGGGAAGATGTTTCAAGAAAGAGATTCCGTCAGCTTTTCGTACCATTTATCGTAAGCTCTCATAAATTCCTGAAGATTTTGCTGATCCTGGCATGCAGCAGTGTTCTTTCGAATACCCCTCCTGCAAAACCAGTATCCAAACGGGCGAAGAGCTGAGTGGCAAAGAGGCACTTGGGGCAGCTCCGAGTGGGATGGTGTGTGCAACCCATGCGGGTCATTGGAACTCCGGCGTCGCACGCACATTGCTCACTCATTTGCTGGGTTCGTTGTTGTTGTCGCTGTTATGGTTGTTGCTTGCAATTTAATCAAATAAAATAAATAAACGTGCTGCAATTTCATAGTTGTGCTTTTGTTTTTGCTGCAGCTGCTGCCCCGTCTGCGGTTTCTGACGGAGTGGCCAACTGGTTTTTGTTGTGTATAAATTTGATTTAATAAATTGCAGCAGCAGCAACTTCGGTGTAAACAAGACAATCAACACTTGAGTGGGTTGGTCGGTTGTTTGGGCAGTGCACGGTTATCTCGGTGGCGTTGTTCTAAAGTTTATCTAAGAAATAAGACACTTAGCTAAGTAAGTTGAGTGGTGCAGCTCACTTTCCACGCACTTATAATCAACTTGGATGGAGACGATTTCGATGGCAATGCGAAGAATGTGCAAGCGATTTCAATTTTTTTAGGCGACATAAGTAAGTATAATCGTCATTAAAACTACAGGACCGTATAAATATTATTGGTTTTTAGCACAAATACAGCTCGATTACTTGATTTTAATGTAAAGTCAAATAAATGTGCAGGTACTATATCCGCTTGTAAACTTTAATAGTCTAGTTAGTACCATTAAACAAAGTTATAGTTTGTCGGTACTCGTTTAGTTGCCTTAGTGGTAAATTAGACTGACAAATCGGGCATGAATTAGTTTTAGGTTTATCAGACATCCATTTAATGCCCAGTTTTGGATCATCGCTTAGTTAATCGCTGAAGAAAAGCGCAAGTCCATTCGAAATCAAAACAAAAGTGACAACGAAAACAGCCGACGTAGTCGGGTTTTTGCCCCGCAATGACAGCCGCATGCTAAGGACATGATCAACATTTCAATTAGATGCAATCATCGCCCTCGCCGCGATTGCGGGGCTAGTGGGAATGGGGTGTAATCGCTTTGGGGAGTTGAGTTGCGTTGCGTTGAGTTTCATTCACTTGCAGTGGAGACTTCGCTGCTCGCCGGCGCGCTCTACATTTCACTTTCGCTTTGTAGAATTACCATGAGTTGTAGAATTGGGTGTGCAGTGCGTACTTCCGCTCTCCCATCTCCGCTCTCCGATCTCCGATCTCCGATCTCAAGTCCCTCGCCACCCCGGACGGCCTTTATTGTTTATTGGCTCGACGACAATTTGCAATGAGCACTGTATTTTGTTGCTGCTTTCCATAGTTTACTTTATTTCTAGAAGGAACATTCGGGGTGAGTAACAGAATCGTCGCCAACGAGGAAACAGTTTTCACGAGACTCGCGATCCAAGCGTACAGGCAGCGCACATCAGACGGCCTAATTAAGTTGCTAGATGTAAACGGATAAGATCCTCGTTTGAACCAGAACTAGATCGGAACATTGTTTAGTAAGATGTGATTAGAAAAAATAGTTCAAGGACTTACAATTGAAAAATATAGTATTTAGTGGAAATTATAGTGAATAGAAATATAGTAAATTAGAGTAAAAGTGGAAAATAATACAACAAATATGATACGAGAAAAGTTCATTGGAAAACTGCTCCTGCTCCTCGCAATTGTTTTGCCACTGGGCTCAGGACAGAACAGCACCCTGAGGATCAACACGAACGTGAGAGACATCGAGACTGGGGCCTTGGCCCTGCCCTCCATCCAGGGACCCGGGAACATTTGCATCCGCGAGGAGCCCTACGTGGAGCACGTCCAGGTGCCGGAGATGCAGCCGGTGCGTGTGCGCACCTCCAGTTGGTGCATGGAGATCCCACCGAGGTGCGCCACCTTCAAGACGGAAATGCGCGAGGTGATGAGGGTCCAGGTGAGTGTGTTGTGAACTGCTTCTGCCTCCGGATCAGAGTGCCGGGCAACCGACCGCCGACCAAATATCCAAATGGACGCAGGTGTTCCACTGCCGGCTCTGCCTTTGCGGGCATTTCTTGCGTCACCACGATCCCAGCCAGTGGCAACACCTTCGCCGTGGCCACTTTTTCCACCATCTCGGGGAGCCTGCGCCACAAACCTGATTTCGATTTCGATTTCGATTTGCCCAACCAGGAAGCCGCTCGCCACGATATCCATAAATTGCCCCGATTCGATGGCCGACTTTGATTACATTTCTCAAATACGAGTATATCGCTCGCTATATGGGTTCTGTCCGCGACCAGATGCATTGCGCAATTCTGGCTAATCTAAACGGGGTTTCCTGTCCTTCTCGTAAGGAGAACGGAAGCCCCGTGGATTGGCTTTTGCTGCAGCTGTGCTTTACTGCAGGAGTTGCCGATGCACTTTACTTGGCCAAGAAGCCAGCGACCGGTTTTGACCTGAAGCATCCACCTGAAGCACTCCACGTGCGTCCTTGGCTGCCAAAGTTCTTGAACTACGGGGAACATGTGGCGTATGCGCATTATCTATTATCTAGGAAGATCTCTTTAAAGTTTTGATTAAACATTTATTTGGAACCATACGCCGAAAAAAATAAATTGTTTTAAAAATGTAAAAACAAGATTATTAATAGGGGTTATCAAAATCCAAACTTGTTTATTTAAATGTTTATTTAAACGATCATTCATTACAACTTTAAAATGAAAGAACCAGCTCGCTTACATCACAGTTTTGCAAATGCTTTTGTGATAAATGATGATAACTGATTCCCCATTAGTGTCAATTAATAGTTATTAATTTTAGGCAATTGTTTGGAGCAGACAAACAAACTATTAAGTCCACAAAACACACCGCCTGGCCGTTTTCAACTGCGCAGTGGGAAAAGCGAGGAAAACAACGGCTGCGGCCAAGTGTTGACCAAGCATGGCCAGAATCCGGTTGCAGTTGCTCGAACCGAGGGGTCTAATCAGGCTCGGCTGGTTTATTTTATTTTTCTATTCATTTATTTACTTTGCGCACTTTTTCGATGGATACCCCGTACGGAGGGGTTGGCCAAATAATTATGTCATGGTGTCAGTGATGGAAAGTGCAAATGAAAAGCGGAAAATCCAGCACTTATGGCCAGCACTGGATCGCCAGGCGGACCGATCTGCAATTGGGCATTAAGAGCTCCACTTGTGTGCCGCACGGTGACTTGATGCCAAAGCTGTTGACACACTTTCGATTGCATCACTAAGCCGAGTTGCGCGCCATGGCAAGAAGCAGCCAGTTTTGGCTTAGTTTATTTTTTACCTCGGTTTCGTGTCTAATGATTTGTGGGATTCGGATTCGAGATCGCTCGCTCTTGGCTCGAATTAATTTCATAATTATTTTAATTGGAGCTCTTCAGACTTTTCTAGCCGCCTGGCTGGGTGTTTGAAGAGAATCGCCTTAACGGCCTGCACCGCACCATTAAACCATTTTTCTTCGATTGACGCAACAATCTTTTAACCCTGTCACTTGCATTCCTGGCGATTTTGGTCAACGCCTGCTTGGCCAACACTCTGTTTTTGGTCAGAAAATGTAGCCACTAATTCGCCAATTTAATTTAATTAATTAACATCGAGGTGTACGCCTTAAGAAGTTCCAGTGTAAGTGGAAACATGGATTTGATCTCTAAACTGGCAGTAACTTAAGCCAGTGAAGTGTCGCATGATTTTCGATAGCTTTCCCAAGAAAAGATGTGATTACAGCTGTGATTGATGGGCAACCACATTGGGTGAAGTGTGGGGTGGCCATGCGGTTATTGGAGTAGCAAATGTACAAATCGCTCAACTTGTATTCAATTACTATTTATGACAAACATTTGCAAAGCCAGCCGTAATTATGCAGACACAATGAATCAGAGGACCAAACTCGAATCGAATTTCACTGTTTATATTAAAATTTCCGCCCCATTCACTTGTGGGGGACACACATGCAGGCAGATACAGATACAGATACAGATACAGAAACTGATGTATGTAGATAGAGATACACAGGCCGCATTCGGATACGAATCCATCAACTCGACTGCGAACAATGCGTGAATCGGAAAATGTGGACTGGGAATGAATCTGGAACTAGAATGAGTGTGAGAAGCTCGCCCGGAATTCAGTTATCCAATTAAATTGGCAACTCAAGGGGTTTCAAGGGTGATGTGATGCGTGTACTTCATGGGGCGGAATGATAACTTACAATAATCTCCATCTTAATTCTGTAACTGTCGAGAGCTGGGCCAAAGTCCACTGGCCACAGGGGCAAGTGACACTGAGGCGTTGACAGGGTTGATGGAGAGGAGGGCCCTCCTCAAGTTTATCCAATTAATGGACTCTAGCAATGATGCCCTCTTCAGCGTCGTAGATCAAAGAGATTTTATGGCAGCTCTGAGATTTTCCAGCCCATATAGTATTTTAAGTTTATGGGGTATACTTTTGGGCTTTGCGTTGCTTATGATCACTTTAAAGCTAATTGTTATGACATTGTTTTTGAATTCTTCAAGAAGGCATTATTTTGATATTCTTTACAAATATCAGTGTCAGCTTAGTGTTTGTATCATTTAAATTGTTTATTTTAAGATATATATTAGATTATGCTTCGTTCTTATAAATGTATTCCGCTTTTGCGGTGGTAAAAAATATGATATGATTGTTGTCAGCTCATATTACTTATGCGAATTCGTATGCAAAACTCTTTCAGAAATTGAACAAGACGCGAACAGTTCGCTTTTGCTGCCAAGGATACGAGGGAAATCTATCCGATAGCCAAGCCACATGCAAGCCCATTTGCCGGGGCGGTTGTGGGCGTGGCAGTTGCGTCATGCCCGACACTTGCAGCTGCGAGGAGGGCTATATTGGCAAGCATTGCACACAGCGTAAGTACACGTGTATATAGACACATCCGTACCAGTTTTTGGCTCAATGGGCTCTTCGTAGGCTGTGATCACGATCGCTGGGGTCTGGACTGCAAAAATCTATGCCAATGTCAAAATGGAGCAGCCTGCGACAATAAGTCGGGACTTTGTCACTGCATTGCCGGCTGGACAGGACAATTGTAAGTACTAACCGCATAGTCCCAGCATCCTAATTCATTACTATTGTAAAAATGTAATTTCTGGTAGTTGCGAGCTGCCCTGTCCACAGGGAACTTACGGTATCATGTGCCGCAAGGCCTGCGACTGCGACGAGAATCCTTGCAATCCCCAAACGGGTGCCTGCATTCAGCATGAGCATCCTCTGCAGCTGAATGTGAGTCACGTCATCGTGGAGACTGTGAACTCCACGCTGGAGAAGATGGGCATTATTCCGCGTTCCTCCACCCCTGTTCCCCTGCCGGAGGTCATAGTAATCAAGCAACCGGCCAGCCATGAAAATGCCCAGCACTCGCCAAAGATCATTGTCCATCAATCGGGCAGTGACCTGCTCGAGAATCTCCATACGGCTGCAGCCGCCGGGGTTCCCACTCCGGAGGTCATCCACGTCATCACCAATGGCATCACCTCCCCGCAGGAGCATTTGGCCGGATTCGTCGGAGGCGACTCCAACACAAGTCAGACGGCGACGGCTGATCAACAGTCCGGCCTGGTGATCACACTGGTCAGCATAATGCTCCTCCTGCTGGTCGCCATTGCGTTGGGTTCACTGTACGTGTATCGGAGGTATCACCACAAAAACTCAGCCGTATACAATGCCAACGGAACGGTGACCACGCTGCCAGCGAATCCGGAGGTGGTGCTCACCGAAGCCGCGGCCCTGGGAAAGAACTTCCACGAGCCACTGCCCGAACCGCCGGGGGCCTTTGCGGTCACTCCCCAACTGAACGAGGGTATGTAAGTGTCTCTGCCGACCTTAAAATAGCTATCCACCTATCTATACACAATTTATAAACGTTATTCGACTAAGTTTATCACTAAGTATAAATCACATTCCTTGGAATATTAGATGGTATTAAAATACTTAGTAATTATAATCAAAAGAAATCACATTCTTCCACAGCACAACCAGAATTATATGACTCTCCCAGCAATAACTCCTCCATTAAAACCCCACCCTACGCCTATGCTAGGAAGGAGTCCCTCTACTCGGTGGTTCCGCCCAAGTCTCGAAAGGGAAGCCTGGACTCGCATCTGTACGACGAGATCCGCTACCACCAGCAGCACCACCATCAGCAGCACCACCCACGGAACCATCAGCACGTCCAGCACTCCACCACCGCCTCCGCTTTCCTGCCGGCCAGGCCACTGGTGATGCCAGTGAACGACCAGTTCTCCAATGGAGGTCTTCATCCCCATCAGCGATCGCATCATGTCACCCACTTGATAATTCCGCCACAGAACTCCAACTTCTTGCAGGTTCCTGCCCAAATCACAGCCAAAAGAGTTGCCCACCTGTAAGTTTGATTGCTGAAACGAGAGATTCTTCTCAACATTTGAAAATGCGTTGCATATTGTACAAATGTATTTTAATTTAAACTTAAAATGTGGTCTTCAACATACACCAGGTAATCTTATACCAAATTTTCAAATAATATGTCCCGAAATCTACATTTTAAGTCTGCGAGTTTTCACAACTATACTTATTTTTATGACATATTTAGATCATTAAATTTATGTACAGGTGTAAAACTAAATTATAAGTGGCTAAAATAATCAGCTAACTTTATTGATTATAGGAAATATTGTAATATTTTTCGATTATTTTATTTATATATCAATGTATATGATTTGAACTGGAAATCACTCTAACGAATTAAATATTTTTAAAATAAATCATATTTAGATATTATAAGAGGAACGGCGATTGTATTAGTAGGTTAGGTGATTACTAAGGTGGTAATACTCTATGCCTATCAAATTGATCTAGCTTCACCTTATTTGTATCACTTTCCAAAGTTGAATTAGCATGGTTAAAGGTTACTGCATTATTTAGGGGTAATTTTTCTTTAGATAAGACTCTTATATCCACACTAATATAGTCAACCAATAGATTAAGTTTCGTTAAGTTTAACGTTTGAGGCGTGTGCAAATTTCCGCATCGTAATAGCCTTTTAAATATTTTAAAATATATTAGTAAGCTAAGCCGTAACAATAACCATTTTCTGCCTATTCCAAAGTAGCAAAGTAGAGCTGAGCACTTGAAAATGCAAAAGATTTGCGTTAAGCAGCCCAATTATCCATACAATTATCCACATGGAAAATTTATTCCCACTTCGTGGCTACAGTTGTAGAAGTAATTGCATTTTTATCTAAATGTATAATAAAAGGCGAATGTTTATATAGCATACATTAGTTTTGAAATCAGTTCAACAATTTAATTATGAGTTTATAAACAATTATTATGATTATTATTAAGCGTTTAAGCTGATTAAGAAAATAAATATATAAATAAAGCCACAATAAATTCGCTTAATACAACTATTAATGCCTGAAAAGCGCAATTTAATGTTTCCATTTTCTCTGAATGTTTTCGTTTCCTGAGAACGAGACTTGATGCTGATAAGGTCTTTTGAGTAGATTCAAACCCATTCGCTGCCCATTCATTCGCTCCCCAACATCGAAGCTCAGAACACCAAGACGGGATGCACCCAAGTGGACCGTTGGCCGTGTTCACCGCTCTGCTGACGCTGGTGGCGCTTCCTGTCCAGATTGGGACCGATTCCACGGAGCTTTACGGTGACATCGAGAATACGGAGTACGGCGACTTTGAGTCACTAAGTCTGACTGGCGAGCGCCAGCAACATCTCTGCCATCGCGAGGTGCCGTGAGTAAAATAATGTTTTGACAAAACGATAATGATAAATAAAATAATAGAGTCATCATTATAACTATTCCGAGCATCTGTACAATAATCAAAATATTTCATATTTCATTTATTTAAGCACCTGCTAGGTATACACATATTGAGTGCAAGCCCCCATTGATTAATGCGATTTGACGATTATAGCTCTGTGTTTTTCCAAACCGAGCGGGATTCCCCGGTGCGTGGTAACGGCTCCACGATCTACTTCCATCGCATAGAGGTCTGTTGTGTGGGCTACCGCCGGGATCCGTATGCCCACGAATGTGTGCCGGACTGCTCTGAAACTTCGCCGGACAACTGCCGCAACGGTTTCTGTCGCAGTCCGGGCGTTTGCGAGTGCTTCGCAGAGTTTGTCCGTAACGAACATGGAGCCTGTATCCACACCTGTCCAATTGCTTGTCAGCACGGCAGGTGTTATCTAAACGGCACCTGTGCCTGCCACCAGCACTTTGTCCTGGATGAGGAGACGCGCCAGTTCTGCCGGCCCAAGTGCCTGCAGGCATGTGGCACCCATGAGGAGTGTGTGGCGCCGGGCCAGTGCGACTGCTCCCCCGGCTACCGGAGGACGCCGGACCTGGGATGCCAACCAGTTTGTGCTCCGGACTGCGGATTCGGCAAGTGTGTGGCGCCCAATCAGTGCGAGTGCTTCGCCGGGTTCATTAAACGGCCCAACCGAAATGTCTGCGAAGCTGAGTGCTACCTGTAAGTGTACCAAATTCGTCTAAAATATATTTACGGTTGCAACGTTTGCAGTTTTCGAACAAGAAAAACCATTAAGCCATTTGAAATCGCTTCCAGGAACTGCGAGAACGGGTTCTGTGAGTCGCGGTACAAGTGCCACTGCCGAGAAGGATATCGCTACAACGTGAATACCACCAGCTGTTTGCCGGAGTGCAGCGACAACTGTGGCCAAGGAAATGGCGTGTGCATTGCACCCGGAGTGTGTCGCTGCTTCCAGGGATATGAAGTCCACGGTGCCGACTGTCGGCCCAAGTGTGAGAGGTCTGTTTCCCAGAACAAAGGCTGTTCAAACCTTCTAATGTGCCGCTCATTCCCCAGATCCTGTGGCAAATACGGTCGGTGTGTGGCACCCGAGATCTGCGGCTGTGGTCAGGGCCAACAGCACTGCCGCAACGGAAGCTGCGACGATGTGGAGCACTGCAGTTGCCCATCCGGGGAAACCCACTTCATAGATCGATGTTTGAGGACGGACCGCCTCGGCCAGCAGCTGAACACCAGCGAAAAGAGAAAGCACTTCAATCGCCAGCTTGCCTACGAGTTTAATGCCCTGATCGGACGTCTATTTCATTTCTGATCCAGGACGAAACAATAAAGTGTGTTAGGCTAACTTAGACGGCCTGGCAGGTCTGGCGTCCTTTGATGCCGCTCTTGATGTATCCCGGCCTGCAGATGCAGAAGTTGGGGGCACTGCAGTAGCCGTTCTGGCATCCCTGGGGGCAGTGGGGCTGGCAGATGTTCCGCTGGTGCTCGTCCCTCACATATCCGGTCTTGCACTCGCACTGGTTGTTACCCACACAGACGCCATTCAGGCAGGGCAGGTCACACTTGGGCAGACACTCGGCCGACTTCCGGTCCCACTCGAAGCCGGAAGCGCACTCACAAATGTCCGGTCCAATGCAGCGTCCGTTCTTGCAGGGTCTAGAGTTGCGGAATAATTTAAACAGACTTCTTTGCCTCTGAAAGCCACGCTTACATGGAGCAAATAGGTTCGCAGCGTCCTTGGAGCTTCAAGTAGCCTCCGTTGCAGTTGCAGTGTCCCGGAGCCGTGCACTTGCCATTCTCGCAGTTGTCGCACACTGGCTCGCAGGATCCGTCCGCGGCGAGGCGGTATCCTTCGAGGCAGGCGCACTTGTTGGGCGCCACGCAGCGTCCAAAGGAGCAGCCGGGCTTGCATTCCGGCTGGCAGTACTTACGAGTCTCCGGCTCCAGGGAGTATCCCTCGCGGCACTTGCACTCGTTCCGCTCGTCGCACACTCCATTGCCGCAGCCCAGGGGACAGGTGGAGATGCACTTGCCCTCGGAGTCGCGAACGTGGCCGGGAATGCAGACGCAGGTGTTCGGAGCGGTGCAGATTCCATTCCGGCAGTCGTCCGCGCAGATCGGCTCACAGCGTCGGTAGATGTGCGGATTTCGTTCATAGCCATCGCAGCAGACTTGAATGCGACTCATGTCCGGAGTGGTGCCATTGCCAACGAACTGCTCCCGGGAATTGCGCAGCAGCGACGCGGTTCTGGATACAAACAAGTGAAGTATACTCACATTAGGTTTCATTTCCAGTTAAATAGCTTAAAATTGATGGCCCAAGACAATGCGAATGAAACTAATTCAACTACATTTCAGAACTTTGCGCTTATCTGCTGACTTTCCGCTCGTTGCATATTAAATTCATTCACATTATTAGCTTGGCACACATGCATATGTACGTGTATGTGTACTCGTGAATTCAAGGCGCATTTTAATTATCAGGCCAGCGGAGGAAGTTGAGGTCGTTAGTTCACTATTTTAATGGCTTGCCTTGGCTTCCAGTGCCTTCGGAATTGGGCGATAACTTCAAGTGGAATTATAAAAGTGTTTTCCTCGCGACTGGGATTCTTTTTGCCGCAATTACCCATCACTTACGGAACTTCCTTGTAGCACACACCACTGGCCATGCCAGATCGGGTCTTGTTGATGAACAGGGCCGTTTCGTCCAGGACCTGGGCGCGATGAGCCGGCGGAGTCACCGGCTGCACGTAGTGTCCATAAAGAGGCGGCAGAGTGGCCGGTTGGTAGGTCTCGGCGGGCACAAATCCAGCTGATCCCTGGCCCACATGGTTTTGCTGGTTCCAGGAATAGTTGCCCTGGTTCGGACTCCATCCGTAGCTGCTCTGATTGTAGCTGCTCTGATTGTAGCTGCTCCATCCCAACTGACTACTATTGCCGGCAAGCTGGAGGTTTCCCCAAGGCGGCTGGCGTGTCTTAATGCCTGCCGTCTTGAATTGTCCCTGGCCCAGGGAACAGATGGCCAGCAGAACACCCAGAGTCACCAGCTGACACGATGAGCTCATGGTGATGTCACTTGGTTACCGGATTTCGTACGTATGGAAATTGATTGTGCGCCCACGTCCACGTCCGCTGACGGCTGTAGTTGCACTTAGACTAATCGGCTCCCGATGCGAAGCTCCGGATCTCTCAGCCGCCAATCGCCGCCGGCGACCTCTTGTCCCCCTTCTAATCAGCACCTCGCCAATGGACCCATCAATGTGGCAAGCGGAGCGAAGGTTTGCTCTCAGCAGCTCCAGGCAACGCAAATTGATCACTGCCATAAACTGCGATTCGTAAAAAAAACTCATTGCCTTTGGGTAGTTCCAAGAAAAGTTTGCGTATCACGATGACTTCAGGTATAGCGATTTTTTCTTGATGGTCTTAAAGGCACACAATATAATAATGATGAACCAATAAAACTTAATCATGAGTCGTACAATACTAATCAATAGTACTTCATTTTTATATTTCTACTTCACCACAGTGTATGAGCCATAAAAGACATTGAGGAAATTTACCTATATACCCGTAAAATATTACATATTTTTCATTTGATATGACCACTTTTGTGACTGCAAGGGAAACATTAGTTAGTTTGTCTATAAAACTATTAAGCTGCATTTTGGGAAAATGCGTTATTATTAATATAAACTCGGGGAGTATTGCATCTGAAATTGTTTATCTTTGTTATTCCATGACAAAGCGGCACCGTCTGTTACTCCTATAGTACCCCGGAGCGCACTCGCACTCCTCGGGCGCAAGGCACAATCCATTGGAGCAGTCCTCCGTGCAAATGGGCTCGCACTTGAGGTTCTGGCTTGTTCCCTTGTTCACATAACCATCGCAGCAGTAGGAGATCTGACGACTCCGGGAGTTCGGATTGACGGCTTCCACACTGGCAGGGAGTTAGTCTTGAGATTGGCTAGCGGAACAGAATGGTTTACCTACGTGAGCGTCCTGTAGCAGATTCCGGATTCCCTCTCGGCCAGAGACTCTTTCCGCCACTGCGCGACAGGATCCACCGACCAGAATTGGGCGGCTGTGGGTGTGGGCATCTCGATCCCCAGGCCGCAGATAAGGAGCCCAATCAGTGTGGATGCCAAGTGCATTTCGCTCAGTTTCAGTTTCAGCTGAAAGCGAGGTCGTATCAAAATCAAAATGCGACCGCAATGCTCGCCAGCGTCTCGGAGCTACTAAATGGTCGTCTGTGTCAAGCGCGGCATTTAAGTGTACGGAGATGGAAATGTTCTATATTCCCAAGAAGATAATTATGTGTTACGTACCCGGTATTTGTGGGGTATGCTGACTTTGCAGAAAATAAGCGATATACCAATATATATTGAATACTTATTTCAATGAAACAACTTTCGAGGGGGCACAAATTCTTCGACAGATTTGTATTATTTAAGCTAGACATGCTTCATAAAGCGGAGTCCCAAGAGATGAAGCCACAAGATATTTCAGACACCCCTCCCTGATAAGACGACATCGTTTTGAGAAGTGTATGAGTATTTATTAGTGAGTGCTCTGTGACGCTGAAAAAGTGAGAGTATTTTGGAAAACCCGTAGCACTTATCTCACAGCCACCACATATCGCTGAGTGTGGTCAAGTTGAAGTGCCTGCCCAGCAGCAGATTGAACTCCTGGATGAGCGATGCGTTCACCTTGACGGGATTCATGGAGGCGTAGGTGGTGACCGTGTCCGGTGACATGCAGCGATCGATGAACCGCGTCATGCCCACCTGGCAGCGGCATCTTCCCATGGCGTTGCACAAGCCGTGCTCGCATCGCTGGTAGGTTCGTTCCGGTCCCGGGACAATGGCACATCCGCACACATTCGGTGCGATGCACTTGCCGTAGAAACCACATCCTCCCACGCAGACCGCCTCGCAACGCTCCCGATTCCGGACGTAGCCCTTGAAGCAGCGGCAGTTACCCGGCGTTATGCACACCCCATTGTCGCAGTTGTCCCCGCAATCCGGCAGGCAGCTCGTCGTGTTCCTGTCGTACCGATATCCATTCTGACACACGCACGTCGTTATGTTCGCACAGAAGCCATTCTCGCAGCTCCTAAAAGTATACGATCATAAAATGTAATGGAAGAGGCGTCTAGTCTTAGTACCCACTTATAGCACTCGCTTTCGCAGGAGATGCCGTTCTGGCGTTTCTGGTATCCGGGGAAGCATTCGCACTCGTTGGGCCGAACGCAGTGACCGTATCCGCAGTCGGGAATACAGATGGGTTGGCATCCCAGGGCGGCAGACTCCCTCAGTCCTCGGGCATAGCCCTCGGCGCAGGTGCACTTGCCCGGCTCCAAGCAGACCTCGTTGTGGCCACAGGTGGTGTTGCACTGCGGCTGGCAGAAGCTGCGCGATCCGTCCAGTTCGTATCCCTTATCGCATTTGCAGGTGCCATTTAGATAACAGCGGCCATGCGGACAGCCCAGCGGACAGGTGGGCACACAGTTGTTGCGGTAGTTGAGCACAAAGTCCGTGAAGCACTGGCAATGGCCGCCCGCCAAACAGAAGCCGTTCTCCTGACACCGCTCCCCGCAATCCGGGACGCACTGGCTCCAGTCATATTCATAGCGCCGCCAGCCCTTGCAGCAAACCTCGATCACGTTCAAGTACGGATTGGTGGTGCTGTTGCCCACGATCTTCACCTCCTTGTCGTACTGGAAGAATACGGCCCTGGGGATTGGATGGAGTACAGCATGTACATACTCGTATGTGTGCTCTTTAAATATTATGATATGGTTATCTAGCTTGTTTTGTACAGTCTAAATTTTGAAAACCCAATGATAACTTGTGGTTTTGAGTCTTCGGGCTGATTATGGGCAGGGTCGAAAAGAACCCATTGGTTTAATGGGCTTTGAGTTACACCCACTTACGGCACTTCCCGATAGCACTTGTCCGGATGTTCCCCCCTCCGGGGCAGCGACAATCCGTTGGGTATTATATATGGTTTCCGAGTGGTGGTCGAGGACGAGAGGCGTCGCTGGAGGGCCTCGTGCTCCCGCAACAGATCCCGCTGGCGCTGCTCCGCGCGCAGGCGCAACTGCTCGTCCTTTTGCTGCTTGAGCTGCTGCTCGTGAAGCTGCAGCTCCAGGGCCTGCAGCACGCAGAGGAACAGGACCAGGAGCACCGAGTGGAGGCACAGAGATCGCAGAAGTGGCGACATCTCAGTGCTTGGTTTCAGTGCAGATTTCTTTGTGCCGCGCTACCGAAACGCTCAAGATGCGATTGTTTACTGCTCCAGAGACGACGCAGTTGGGCCAGCCTCTAATCACAGCCGGAGGCAATGATAAGAGGGCTTCAGCGCTTAATTTGGATGTGGAGGCGGAGATCCAGGGCTCGCATTGCCAATGTATGTCAAGTGAGAACGAGTTAAAGATCGCCTTGTGTTTTATGTTCTTTCATTGCTAACTGTAAGAATTGCCTCGTTTTCTTCCGGGTGAATAGTGATGGGAGAAACCAAAATTAATTTTTAGGTATTTAATGGACAAACACATAAAAATATAAAGTTCACTTTGAAGGAGTGTAAGACTGTGATTTCGGCTAGCTCAGAAATAAATTTTTTAAAAAATATTGAAGAATGTTTTCCGGCAGAGGTACACCCAAGTCGATAGACTGACTGAATGATTTCGATTGACATGTTTTCAATCCTCTCAGAAACAAACTGAACCAAATTCCTCTCATCTTGGCTTATGCATCGAATATAGCTTTTGTGATAAGACAACAAAATAAATACTGTTTCAGTGGCGAAAATTAGTAGAATTCTAGCTGGCACATTGTGAGCACCTAAAAAGTAGAAACAAATAGTGCTGGTTCTCAAGATGTGGTTGCGAGATTTAGGGATTCGCCTAAGCTTTTTCCACCTGATGGTCTGTCTGCCCAGTATTTACACAAATGTGCCAAGCTATTCGGATCGGTATAACAGGAGGCCCGTATCCCAGGATCCAGGAGTGGTGACTTATGGCCGCGGATACATGGAGAACAGACAGTTGTCCTATAATCGACCTGGACCAGCCAATTTCCAAGATCCCAGAAATGTGGAGCTGCAGCCGAAACGACGAGAGTATCTCATTCGATCCCATGAAACGCAATCCGATAGAGGGCAACACAAATGCCGCATTTGGGTGCCGTAAGTATGTTAGATACACTGAAAACAACGTTGAACGTTGTGCATATACATATATGTATATAAATATATATATATATTTTTTTTATTTGATATATATGTATTTGTTATTTTGAATATTTGTCAAAATCAATTAATTTCGAAATCAATTATACTCCCATCTGAAGTATTAATTAGTTGATATACGTATTCGATAAATCATTTCTTGGTTTTGTAAATTTTTACTGATTATCAAAAATAGTTATACTCCCTTCTGGGAATACGATATCGCAAGCCTTATCTGTACTTCTAGGGATTGTGAAACTTTTAAAGCCCAAAATTTATAGGAATAAATGGAAAACTGTAAAGAGTATGGAGAACTAAGTCCACATGTTTTCGATTTATTTTTGGGGAAAGCAGCCCCGACACGGTGCAGAAGTACCAGCACCCCAGTGTCATCCAGACGGACCAGGCCAACCGGCTGTCCCTGATCGAGGTCTGCTGCACCGGATACTCGGCCAGCCGCCTGATGGGCGTGACCGTGTGCCGGGCGCAATGTGGCTGCCAGAATGGGAGCTGCAAGATTCCGGGGGAGTGCGAGTGCTATGATGGCTTTGTGCGGAACGACAACGGCGACTGTGTGTTTGGCTGCCCGCTGGGCTGCCAAAATGGTCAGTGCTACCTGGACGGCAGCTGCCAGTGTGAACCGGGCTACAAGCTGGACGAGACGCGACGCTTCTGCCGCCCGATCTGCAGCAGTGGCTGTGGCAACAGTCCGAGGCACAACTGCACCGAACCGGAGGTCTGTGGCTGCTCCAAGGGCTACCAGCTGACCGACGACGGATGCCAGCCCGTCTGCGAACCGGACTGTGGGATTGGCGGACTCTGCAAGGACAACAACCTGTGCGACTGCGCACCTGGTTACAATCTGAGGGATGGCGTCTGCCAGGCCGATTGCTATCAGTAAGCTGGAAACTTCGTGCTGAGAATACCAGATTAATTGCAATCTATTTAATCGGTGCAGGAAGTGCAATAATGGCGTGTGTGTCAGCCGAAACCGATGTATATGCGATCCGGGCTATACCTACCATGAGCAATCAACTATGTGCGTTCCGGTATAGAAATTCCCAGTGTGGACTTCCAAAGGATTGGTTTTTATTCCGCAATCTCTTTGGCTTGGATACCCACTCATCCCAAAACTTACGTAATCAAATAAATGCTTAGATCGTTTAGATGACTACAAAAACTTAGCAAAAACAAGATAGAATGTTATAGTCGAGTTCCCCGACTATCAGATACCCGTTACTCACCTAGTGGAAGTGCGAACGAAAAATTTCTTCATATTCTTGCATACCATTGCAAAGAAATAAAAAAAATTTAAATTTTTTTCATAAGTGTGGGCGTGACATTATTGGGCAGTTTGTGGGTGGTAGAGTTTTTTTTGGCAAATCGATAGAAATTTCTTATTTCGAAAGTGTGGGCGTTGCATTTTTGGGCGATAGAGTGGGCGTGGCAACATCATTTAACAAACTTGAGCTGCGTCTATGTCTCTGGAATCTGCATGCATAACCTCAACTTTCTAGCTTTTATAGCTTTATAGACCCTCGAAGTTCATACGGACGGACAGACGGACATGGCCAGATCGACTCGGCTATTGATCCTGACACTTTATATGGTCGGAAACGCTTTCTTCTGCCTGTTACATACTTTTCAACGAATCTAGTAAAGCCTTTTACTCTACGAATAACGGGTATAATTAGTTTTATAAGCGAGTTATATTTTAAATCATTTTTATTTTAGAAAATATTTTTTAAA
Organism: Drosophila orena; assembly: GCA_005876975.1. NCBI lineage: Eukaryota > Metazoa > Arthropoda > Insecta > Diptera > Drosophilidae > Drosophila > Drosophila orena. Next base: position 4,870,130 of record VCKV01000008.1, on the reverse strand, counting down.
AAGTAATCGTTAGTACAGTCATTAGTTACAATTCTCATTTTTTATAATTAAAACAGACAGTACTTTCAAAAGGCTTAAATAGCTTTTTCATCTATGACTAACAATACAGCAGTACATCAGCACTGCTAAAGTAATCAAACCAAGTGCAGTGCCACCACAAATCCAGGCAGCAATATATATGGTATCTGATTCAGGACTTTCAGGTAAGTATGTGGTGGTCTCTCTAATTTCTTCAGTAGTTGTAGGCAACGTGGTTGTTGTAGGCAAAGTTGTAGTTGTAGGCAAAGTGGTTGTTGTGGGCAAAGTTGTAGTTGTAGGCAAATTTTGTGTTGTTATTGAGGTAGTAGGTGTAGTTTGATTGGTGCTCTTAAAATAAAAGTAATTCTTTTGTTACTAAGAGTCCGACCATGCGGTTATTTTTGGTTTTTTTTTTAAATTTAAATTTAGTTTTTTGTTTTAAATTAAAGACTTATGAATTCCTATTTCTTACGTTTTGCAAACCGTGACCAAAGGAACTGCTCAAAGTCAACAGTGCCAGGCAAACGAATGTCAGTTGAAATTTATACATATTAGTGACTTATGACTTATTAGAGTCAACTGCTCTGCTCAGCGCCAAAAAACGAACTAAGCTTTGAAGTTTCGGTTGCCTTCTGCGGAGCGCCCTTTATACCCTTTATATGTAAAGGGGTATATCCAATTGGATAGAAAATACGTAACAAGTGTATTTATTTTTTAGTATTGTTTTTTTCTTATGAAACTAATATATTATTGTATACTTTCACGAAAAGAAGTTTTGTATATGTTATGCAAAAGTAGATCTCAGGTGTGTGGGATTAATATTAGTTTGTTTTGCTCTTCTAATTAATTTTATGTATTAACTGTACCAAAAATCCCTGATAAAGAATATGTAACTCAGTAATTCCTTTAGTTCGCGTATATTTTACATGTTTGTATAAGATTATTAATTCCGCGAATTGCTCAGATCGTGAACAAGATTTCTCCAATTCCCATTATTCCCTTATTTTGACCTACTCACAAAAAACTATACTACTATAAACTGTACTACTACATATACAACAAAAATAATTATGCTGTGATTGTGCGAACATAAAATGAGGTACATCAAAGTGTCTGCAAACCAATACTTTAAAGAAATGAATCAGCTTATAAAACTGGAACAATGGTGTTAAAGCTACAGTTCCATTGTAGGGTTCTTGTAAAAAAGCTTAAAAGTTTTGTTGTTTCATATATATGCATTATCATATCATTATATCATTATTATCAAATCATCTTTACTTTCACGACAGATATAAAAAGTAAAACTTCCTCCGTCTGAAGGTATTGAGACAATTTTAGATAGTGTATTTATTGTATTTTATCAATCAGGATATTAGAACTTTATTATGTGTGTTCATCAGTAGTATGTTATTTACTTCGCCGTAAAAAAGGGAAGTTTCTTTGCCCATAGTTTTTTAAGATACCCTATCGGAAGTAACGTGCACTACTACTATACTATACTATACTATACTGTTCCGGTTGTGCTCAGGGAAATCTCCTTTAGAGGATGGATAACTGACGAGTACTGGAAAAGGAAAGAATGATACCTACCAGATATCAAACATTCCGAAAAATGCTTCTTAGCTGTGTGTAGGAAACTGATCGACAGCTTGAATTTTACTGGGGTAAGCCTAGGAAGCTCAACTGGCTGCTGAAGCCAACGAGCAAACTGCAAGCCTTGGCAAGCCTCAATGACGTACTGCATCCAAGTATGGGGCAGGGCTTTAGACTCGAATGTCATGAAATCGAAAACAGTTAAAAACACAGCAATTAGTTTTGTAAGACGTTCTGGGTGAATGGTAAAGCCCTGGACTGGCCTTTATAAAGAGTTGCCGAACTGATCTCCAGTCGTGTTCAAATTGGAAAATTAAACGGTCCTCTCATTCATTTATTTACTTATTACATTTTTAACGGAAAGTCATTTAACAAATTTACAGGCCGACCTTGCAAGTAATGAGTAATGTTAAATTGGTATAAGCTATTGAATATTATTTTAATAGTTAGCTTCTGCGAATTGCCTGACGATAGTACTTGGTGCCAACAATTGCGGCGGCCACACCAAGGATCACTCCAGCGACGGAGCCCACAATAACCATCCAATTCAGGGACGATTCAGTTCGCTCGGGAATCCGTGACTCGGCCTCTGGCATTGGCTTCTTCGCTTGAAAAATTTGGCAGACGTAACGCGAATTCTCCCCGCTGTAATCCTCGCTACCATCCTCTTGGCACACCAGCTGCCCACTCGGCAGATCACAATGGCAGTTATCCAAATTGAGGCACGGCTTGTCCTGGGGATCCACGCAGATCCTGGCGCACTTGGCTTGGCGCACCGAATTGAAGGTACCCATCCCATCATATTCAATCCAGCACATGCAACCGGCAGTGCAACTTAAGTGGTGAACTTCGCTGGTTGTTGTCTCCATTGGACTAGGTGTTGTCATGGAGTACGGGTCCAGTTCCGTAGTTGACGTTTGGGACTGTTCAGTTGTGGTGCTGTATTCATTGGAGTCTGTCGTGGTCTGTGGCGCGCAGACATCGTTGATTTTCTCATAGCCCAAGCTGCACTGGCATTCATTCGGTGCCACACAATCTCCGAATTCGCAGCCTTCGCAGACCGGCTGACACATGGAAGTGACAGGATTTGTATCATTCGGTTGATAGCCCAAGTGGCATCTACAACTATTGGGTGCCACACAGTCTCCGTTGCTACAGCCACTCTCGCAAATCGGATTGCAAATGTGAGGGGAGTTGTCCTTGAACCGATATCCCGGATCGCAGGAACAGGTTTCTGGGCTGGTGCACTTGCCATTAATGCAAGCCAGGCTGCATTGTGGCTCACAAACTTGGGACTTGGGTCCCATTAGGTAGCCAATATTGCACACACACTTCTCCGGGGAAGAGCAAAAGCCATTGGCGCATTCTTTGCTGCACTTGGGTTCGCATTTATTGTCCGTCCCAGTCGACTCATAGCCCGAAATGCACTCGCACTTGTTTGGCGCCACACACTGTTCGTAATCCGAACAGTTTTTCTCGCAGTGCGGCTGGCAGCGATCATCACCTCTCTTCACGTAACCTGACTTGCACATCCAATAGCCAGGGCTCAAGCAAATTCCGTTCTCCGGAAGAGTGGAGCACACGGGTCGGCAATTGGTTCCTCCTTCGTCACCGGTATGTCCACTGTCACACCTGCACACACCTGGCTTCACACATCGGCTGTTTTGGCCACATTTTTCCTCGCAAAACGGCAAGCATTTGCCCCTAAAATCGGACTTGTATCCATCTAGACAGGAGCAGATCGATGGCAAAAGGCATCGAGCGTTTTCCCCACACTCGGGCGAACAAACTGGAGTGCAGGCGGTGCCGAATCCCAGTTTCTCGTACCCAGATTCACATTCGCATTTTCCGAGCACCGAACAAAAGCTATTGGGTCCACAATCCTCTTGGCAAGAGGGATAGCAATCACCGGTGTAGGATATTCGTTTGTAGCCATTTTGGCAGCTACAGACTCCGGACTCATCGCAAAACTCGTTTATTCCACATTTCGCCATACAAATTCGATGGCAGTCGTACCCGCCGTAGCCCGTTTTGCAACTGCAAACATTGGGAGAGGAGCAAAAACCATGTGCAGGACACTCTTTCCTGCAGACAGGCATGCAGTTCTCAATGGATCCTTCGTAGCCCTCACAGCAAACGTTTACCATTTCGGTTCTAGACGCAATCTAGAGAACGAGAGAAGTAAGCTCATAGGAATTAAATTGAAACTACACAGTTAATGAACCTATAAATATTACAAATTTCAAATTCGATTTACCTCATCTTCGTAGGCAAATTTGTGCTTGTATCTGGTCACCCAACTGTGAAAACCTGTATGCAGTTGGAACGGAACGCATTTGCTCTTAAGGACCTTATGGATATACTGAACCCTTTCCGGATGACTGCAAACATTTTGACCAACAAGCATTTGTCGTAACAAGGCTAAACTGGTACCAAAGGACAATGCCAGACCCAGACACACAAAATGCAGTGAAAAATAATGCGTGAGTAATGTGACTCAATTCGTTCCCTGAAGTACATATACGTATAATTCACTATCCTAAGCAGCCAGTCTGTCTGATGGATTAAACAGAACTGGGCCCTCAATTTGTTGTGATCTTGTTTTCTCTGTCATTTAAATGAGTTCCAGATTACGAGCACACTTATTCAATAAAATATCTCGTTTGCTTTGTGGAAACTCAAAGGAAACTCTTAATATTTTAAAATTAATTGCATTTTTTGTATTGAAGAGGCTAGTTTCGCACTTATCTTTTAACCATAGATTTGTATTTACCTCGTTGGCTGTGTAATACTCCGTGCGGTACGCAGTGTAATAGCCGCTCCAGAAAGAATACTCCTCGTAGGGAACCGATTTACTCTTTTGGAGAGATTTCAGGTAAGTAAACACCTTCGGACGCTTACAAACATTCATCCCATAGGGTTCAATGCAGTCGACGAGAACCATTAAAAAACTCAGACACACCCAAAGACATCGGATGTGCGACATTTTGGAAATACCGGAGAACTTATTAAATGATTTCGACTCAACGCTTCAAATTCAACTGGGCTGCCCATATCCATTGTTAAATTTTAAGTATCACAAAGTTCTGCTACTTCCGTTGAGATTTGAATAATATATACACGTACATATACAGCTTGGGATTATCTTCCCAATTGTGTTTCCTTATGTATGAACTAAATATGTTATACAGAAGCAAAAGCTAACATACACGTATTTCCTAAATATATTTCATCGGCCATTACTTAGTCGCCAATTACAAACTGACTTACTGAAGATAGTTCAGTTTCCTCAACCTGGTGAATTTCATTTTGGGCTTGTCGAGTTGCAACAGCAACAGCAAATGTTTTTGTTTTTTTATAAGGAACAAGACCGTAAATAAATACTAATTGCTTGATATGAAGACTGACCGCCTGCAATAATGATTAGCTCTTATCATTTATATGTTAGAACTGTTTGCACTGAAATTGTGAGTAGTTTACTCTCCCAGTGCCGCTCGAAATGTGTGTTTCGAGCACTGAGGTATATCTGCGATCGTATAAAACCAATCCACACTTGTTGGATCCACACACCTCTCTCAATTTCCATGAGCAGCTACAAATAGAGCAGAATATCTGTTTCCCCGGCAGACGCTATTTGCAATTTCTAGCGCGTGGAAGCAGATTTTAGAGCTGTGGAAAATGGTTCTGATAACTTTGATCCTGGCTTCGTTGGTGGTGGGCCTGCTGTATGCGGTTCTGGTATGGAACTACGATTACTGGAAGAAACGGGGCGTTCCTGGCCCTAAGCCCAAGCTATTGTGCGGAAACTATCCGCACATGTTCACTATGAAGCGGCATTTGATCTACGATCTGAACGATATTTACAGGTGAGTGTGAGCGCAGAAAAGGCAAAATGCTGTACACGTATGTACTACCAAAAATCAGTTGACCAACACAGTCACCATGTGTTACCATCAACTTCACAAGCAAATTAAAACTCATTTCAAATTAACATTTAATGTGATTGTTGTTTTCAGACAGTATAAGGACAAGTACGATGCTGTGGGCATTTTTGGCGTTCGCTCTCCTCAGCTGCTGGTGATCAATCCCGAGTTAGCACGTCGAGTATTTGTGTCCAACTTCAAGAATTTCCACGACAATGAGATAGCCAAGAACATTGACGAGAAAACCGACTTCATTTTCGCCAACAACCCGTTCTCGTTAACTGGCGAAAAGTGGAAGGCTCGAAGGGCAGACGTAACTCCTGGTCTTACAATGGGACGGGTGAGGCAGTGCATCCAGTGGCAAGCCCAAAGATACTGATCCATCCGATATAACTACAGATAAAGACAGTCTATCCGGTGACGAACAAGGTGTGCCAGAAGCTGAGCGAGTGGGTGGAGCAGCAATTACGCCTGGGCTCTATCGACGGCATCGATGCCAAGCACGTAAGATTCTTTGGGATAGTATCGTATGCATCGTATATATGAAAGCAAACCTGTTTTGTGCTACCTTGCCTTTCGCAGATGAGTCTCTGCTTTACAACCGAGATGGTCACCGATTGCGTTTTGGGCCTGGGTGCTGAAAGCTTTTCGGATAAGCCCACACCCATAATGTCGAAAATCAAGGATCTCTTCAACCAACCCTGGACCTTTGTGTTTTTCTTTTTAATGACCAGTGCCTTCCCATCGCTAAGTCATTTGGTTAAGCTGCGCTTCGTGCCAAAGGATGTGGAACGCTTCTTCGTCGACCTGATGGGCAGTGCGGTGGAGGCACGTCGTGCCCAGTTGGCGGCGGAAAAGCAGTTCGAGCGGTCCGACTTCCTGGACTACATCCTGCAGCTGGGGGAGAAGCGCAACCTGGACAATCGCCAGTTGCTGGCCTATTCCATGACCTTCCTGCTGGATGGATTCGAAACGACGGCCACGGTCTTGGCTCACATACTGCTCAATCTGGGTCGCAATCAGGAGGCACAGAAGCTTCTGCGAGAGGAGATTCTTTCCCATCTGCAGGATGGCACCATTGGCTTTGAAAAGCTTAACGATCTGCCCTACTTGGACGCTTGTCTGCAGGGTGAATAAAATCAGTTTTCAGGCTGTATATATATTTACCCATTTATTTGCAGAAACCATCCGGCTCTTTCCGCCCGGATTTATGGCGAATAAACTGTGCACCGAATCCATCGAGATCCCCAACAAGGATGGTCCCAATTTCGTCGTGGAGAAGGGCACCACTGTGGTTGTACCTCACTACTGCTTCATGCTGGATGAGGAATACTTTCCCAATCCTCAGTGCTTCCAGCCTGAGCGATTCATGGAGCCCGATGCTGCAAAAACGTTCAGGGAACGGGGTGTCTTTATGGCATTCGGAGATGGACCGCGTGTCTGCATTGGTTAGTCAACTTTTTTGACATTCTCCTCTCAACATTTACATTTCCTAGCAATTGAAAATCATCATCTTCATATTTAAAAACACTTTCCATATGTTACAGATCATTTGAGCCAGGAATACATTGTTGTAATTATAACATTTTATTATTTTTCATTTCAGGAATGCGCTTTGCGTCGGTCCAGATTAAGGCTGCTATTGTGGAACTGATATCAAAGTTCAACGTCAAGGTCAATGCCAAAACACGCAAAGACAATGACTATGACCCTGGCCAAATTATCACTGGTCTGCGTGGGGGCATTTGGCTAGACCTTGAAAAGATTTAGAGATTCAATTACTTATCAACAAATTACTAATCATCTCCGAGCGACGAACTTAATGGGAAAATTGAGTTCCCTGGTCTATTTTTACAGAATATATGATATCTGCACCCAGTGCTTCCATTGAGCGCGCAATTGTCTGACTTTGTTATTGCAATCCGTATATATATAAATATATATATATATACTTTTTTTTTTTTCTATATTAAATCATTTCGTATACAAAATTGGGTTTTTTTTGATATCAACATCGGGTTTATAGCTGGCATTGTAAACTCGTAGATATATGAAATTGGGGTGATTGTATAATATTATTCATAACATTTTAATTATAAATGAAATTATCTATTTGGCAGCACTGGGATGTTGAATGGTTTTTCAACCCATTGTTCATTTTCGAGCCTTAATCTGACAAAATTGCAGTTTTTTATTTGCCAACTAGATATGAACCTGAATATTGTAGAAGTTTGGTATTTGCCCCACTAACATTGATTAAAAGCGAGAAGAAGAAGATGATAACGATAGGCAAGTCTAGAGTTATTTATTTGGTAAATTCAATGCTAAGGATCTGCATGCGAGTGGTCTGAACTTGGACCCGTATCGCAATCTCCGGAGCTATTGTTCTGCCTGCAAGCGGGTTCAATAAACACATACGAGCTTAACGCGTGAGTATCTGTCCCACATGAAAGGCGATAGAGAGCGGAAAATAATACGTTTAAATGATAAGCGCTTAAGTCCGAGATACTTACCGATGTCATTTGTTAAGCGTTACTTAGAGTGAACAGTTGATCGAAGTCGTTTAGTCGTGCATCATTATAGAAGTTTAATAATTCAATATGCTGGTTCCGTTCGTGGTTCTACTGATCAGTCTGCAAGTGCAGGGCTGTGTCAAAGAAGTTCCGTGAGTAGAAGCAATAGAATTTTGAATTCTTTCAATTCCAATTTTCCGGTTTCCGAACTCAAGGGTGGTTAAGATGCGTGGCACTTTGATAACAATGCGTAAGCACCAAAACTCAGCAAACTGCACCACAAATTGTGGGCCCCTGGTCGGAAGACCCAAAACCGAGGTGAGCTACACCTCAACATTCGACATTCAACATCACTTAAGGCATGGTAATTTTGTGACTTTTTCTTAGACTTACATGGGCTTTACCGAGATTTGCTGCGACGGCTTTAAGCGCGATGAAAACAAGTAATAAGTCTATGAGATATATCAACTTGTTGAATACCAGTTAGTCCCCGAATCTCTTTCTCTTGCAGCGAGTGTAAGCCACAGTGCAACGATTGCGGAGCCTCGGAAAAATGCATCTGGCCCAACGTGTGCATTTGCAAACAGGGCTACGCGAATTCTCGGGATGGCAGTCGCTGTGCACCGCAGTGCAGCGATTCCTGCGTAAACGGAACGTGTGTGGCCCCGGATGAGTGCAAATGCCTTCCGGGCCATCGATTCGTCAATGGCTCCCAAACTGCGTGTGAGCCAATTTGTGCCGAGGACTGCGCCAATGGTCGCTGTATGGAGGACGGAAGATGCCAATGCAACAACGGCTATCAGCGGGATGAGAAGCTTAAGAAATGTGTGCCCATCTGCCAGGATGCCTGCGTCCATGGCGAGTGTGTGGCGCCCAACGAGTGTCGCTGCCATCCCGGACATGAGCTGCGCTTGGGGGTGCCGTGGATTTGCGATCCGATCTGCTCGAGCGGCTGCGCCAACGGCTATTGCCAGGGAGCTGAGGTGTGCGCCTGCAAGGTGGGCTATGCCCACAAGGATAACACCCTCGCCTCCGGCTGTGACCCTGTGTGCAATCCGCCCTGCGCGAACAGCACTTGCATCTCACCCGGCCATTGCGCCTGCCCCGAGGGTCACGTGTTCGCCGAGGGATCGCGTCACGAGTGTGTTCCCAGCTGCCGTGCCGGCTGCTTGAATGGCTACTGCAGTTCTCCTGATCGCTGTGAGTGCCACGAGGGATTCGAGAAGACATCGCCGCACCGCTGTACGCCCACATGCCAACCGGGCTGTGGCCGGAACTCCCGATGCGCCGCTCCAGACACCTGTGCATGCGATGTCGGCTACGGCTTCGTCAACGGCAGCACCACCGAGTGCGAGCCGTTATGTCCCAAGAGCTGCCGGAACGGAATCTGCAGCAGTCCTGGCGTCTGCACATGCTTAGAAGGTTTTCAGGTGGGTTCCTTTTCCGTTCAGTTTATTACTACTGACTTGTAGACAAACCAGGCCATTCTTTTTACCAGGCCATTCTGTCGTTCTACTGCATACCCGTTTGCTCGAAGACCTGCTTTCATGGCAGTTGTGTAGCGCCCAACGAGTGTCGCTGCTTCACCGGCTACCGACCAAGTCCCAGCCTGGGAGCGAATGTCTGCGAGCCCATCTGCAGCCAAGGATGTGTGCACGGCGTGTGCATCGCCCCAGGAACCTGCCAATGCGACGTGGGCTTTGTCAAGCGGTGGGCCACTGGGCCCTGTGAGCCGCACTGTCCACAAAAGTGCGTGAACAGCCACTGCTTGGGATCGGGAGAGTGTCGCTGCTACGAGGGCTACAAGCTGAGGCCGGGCTCCACGTCCATCTGTGATCCGGAGTGCTCGCCAGGATGCATGAATGGCACCTGCGTGGAGCCCAACAGCTGTGCCTGCTACGCTGGCTATGAAGACACCAAGGTGCCGCACGAGTGTGTGCCCACCTGCCGTCCGAGGTGCGAGAATGGGCGCTGCTCCTCGCCAGGACACTGTGAATGCGATCCCGGGCATGTGGTCACCAACTCCAGTGAACCGAACTCATGTCGCCCCCAGTGCAGGGAGCAGTGCATCAATGCCGAGTGCCTTGCGCCGGAGAAGTGCGTCTGCCTACCTGATTACCGATTTTTGCAGGGCAGCAGCACCGAGTGCGAACCGATTTGCTCCAAAGGATGCCCTTTTGGGGAGGAATGCGTTGCGCCAAACACCTGCTCCGGGTTCGAATCCCTAATTAGCTCCACATCTGGCAAACATCAAGTTTTCCATTGGTCCATGTTCATCCTAGCGATTTTACTTTGCTTGGCTCTGGTAATGATTCCCCTGTTGGTGCTCAGGGAAATACAGCGACGTCGTCGTGAGGGCTACAAGCTGAGGACCCGGCTCATCGAGAATCCCTCCTATGGAGTTGTGCAGGCAGACTGCGAGGATGCGAACAGCGAGTTGGGCATTGGACTGGGGGATTAACCAAACTCATATCAGAGATTTTCAAAACCCCTAGAGCAAATAGGAACTTCTAATGATTTTACAGATTGACTTTTTTATACGACTTTTCAATTTTTCCAGGGGTTTCAAACTGAAGACGGAAAAATTCAATTGTTTTTATGTGGAAATATTTTAATTTCAATGTTTATGGCTTGGTTTCCTTTACAATCTTCTCGTTCGATTAAGATTTACACCGAAGGATGCTTGGCATCGAAAATAATACACACGTATATAAATATACATATATATACATATATATGCATATATATAGTTAAGCTAAACATGTATGGTTAAAAGTTACAAACGTAATCTACCGTAATAAATTAGGTAATACTTAATACTCCATGTCAGCTTCAGTTTCTCAAAGTGCTGTTCATATACTTTAACTTACACGAAGTTGCTGACAATCGAGGAAAGGTCATTTAAATATCTAAATAATAATTGATACAATTTTACGTCCAGTCGATGCACGAAACTCGAAAAACCAATTTTTTTTTGGTGTTTTAACATTTGAGAAACTAGAGTTGTAACTGATCCTTTCAACGTTGTTATCCTTTGGGCTTATGTGTCGATTTACTGGGATCCTGATCCTCGGTTGTTTTTACTTAACAAATTGGCTACTTAACGCTACAAATACATTATATTCTGTATGCCTAATGCGAATTTTATTAATTTCTGTCTTTCTTAGCCTAAAGGCCTTAAACCCACGGAACACCTCCCATCATCACCTCCCACCTCCCACCTCCCCATCCCACCCCATATACAATCTATGAACACAGTCAGCTTTTGTCCTGTTCCCCATTACTTTTACAGAAAGGTCTCACGGTTGGCCCCACCCAATCTTCGCCAGCGCCAGTCCCACCATCATAGCGGTGCGTCGTTGGGATCGGGAGGTGGCTTTTCCGGCTGCAGGACCACCGGCGGTGGCGAGGTGGTAGCAATGGTTGGCGCTATCAGAAAGCCACTGGACGCCCCAGGAAGTGGCATGCCCAGAAAACTGGCCACTCCCGTGTTAACCGAGTCCCCATCCTCCATGACGACGGAACTGTCGGCAGCTGAGGGTATCGTGGGCAGAAAACGCACTCCCAGACGAGGTGGTGAGGAGTCCTCCTCCTCCTGAACTGCTTCCTGGCGGACCAAACGTGGTTTTACTGCATCCAACTGGGTCTTCCCGTTGTGGGCTGTGCAAGGGCAAGGTGTTTCAACTCCTATGCTGATTATCCGCGACTGGTACTTACCTATGATCGAGGGCAGGGGTGTGCTGCTGCCGGCACTCGACCGGGATAACCGGAAGGTTGATGTGCTGGCGGTGGTGGCCGAGGCGGAGGAGTCATTTCGCGAGCTGGACAAGTTTGAGTCCTGCGACGTTTTCCGTGTGATCAGCCATGCGGAGTGGCGCCTCCTTCCATGGCCGTGCGGGTGAGCATGTGGCTCCAGCATCTTTAGCGGCATGCTGCAGTTACCCGGTGGCACGGGAGCTGAGGATGGTGGACCATGTCGCCAGCTGGAGGATCTTGAGCTGCAGAAGTTCTCGCTGGAAATGGAACTGGCTCGATTCTGGCGTTGTTGACGCAGTTCAGCAAATTGATACTGATACGGATTGGCGGCTGCGGCAGTATAGGCTCTCTGACGTCGCTGCTGCGGCTGCCGACGCTGCTTGCGGCGCCTTCGACTCTCCCCGCAGCAGAAGGTTCTCAATCTCTGCCACAGGCTCGGCGTCTGCTCCATTTTGTGCCAGTTGGGCATTTCGCTGGGCAACATCCGAAGACATCGACAGCCAGGCGGATGTGCCACCGCTGCAGCGGGCAGAAGTGGTGGCGGGAGCTCTCCCCTCTTGGTTCTTGCCACTGCAGCACGTCCACCCGGTCCACCGCCTCCCACAACGCGGGATTCCTCGAAGTGCTTGCACAACGTCACACAGTCCTTCTTGAACTGCTTGGTCATTATGGCGTAGAGAAATGGATTGCAGCAGCTATTCAAAGGCAGCACAAAAACCGTGAAGATCTTGGCCTGCTCCAGCGAAATCAGTTGCAGACCGAAGATGGCAGTGATGGAGAAGAAGGCGATCGGCGACCAGCAGAGGAAATCCGTGAAGACCAACAGAGCCATACGCTTGGCAATTCGCGAATCATTCGTGTTCCATGCCTGGCTGCCCCTAATGGCCCAGTACATCTTCAGGTAGCAACCCATCAGAGTGAGGAATGCGCATCCGTTGATGAACATCAATGAGATTACATAGGTCAAGCTGGCCGGTCCCGTGGTAGTCTCGAATGGCAGGCACACGGCGAACTTCCTGTAGTCCGAAACTCCCAGCAGTGGCATCAAGGCCATGATCAAGGCAAAAACCCATCCCACACTCATTATATATCCCGCCTGCTTCAAGGACAGCCTCTTGTTCAGGTGAATGGCATGAGTGATGGCGTAGTTGCGCTCCAAAGTGATCACCGCCAACGTGTAAACCGACAATTCCGAGCTGAGTACGGCGAGAAAACCGGACAACTGGCAGAGCACGGACATCTGCCAAGGAATGGCAAACATGCGAAATTCGCCCAAAGTCGCCGCATCCACAATGGCCAGGATGCCCAGGTAGATGCCCATGAAGAAGTCCGCCGCGGCCAGATTACAGACTAGAAATCGGGGCACATCCATCTTAGATCGCGAGCACAGCAGCACAAACACCACCGTTCCGTTGCCCAGTAGCGACAGAAGAAACACCACCCACACTCCACAGCGCAGAGTCCACCAATCGAAAAGATCGGCGCAGGGCAGAAAAGGTCCTGGCATAGGCAGGCACTGTACCGCACCAGGCTGAAAGTCCTCGGTGGACATACCAGAGAATAGTCCAGTACCAAAGCCGTATCCCGTGGCAGGACCACTCACATCGTGCTCCTCAAAGTACTCTTCCATGTAGCTGGTGGCGATTTGGCCGCCCGTCTGCGATTGCAGCTGCTCCTCGTTGAAGTTAACAGCCGTCTCCCAAGGATCGTGCATGGCGGCACCCAGCTGCTTGCTGAGATTATCTTTGGAGTAAGGAAAATTATTAAAACACCTCCTCTATTTTTCGAGGGCTTACTTACGCATTTGCGGCCAGATATTCATCATGCTATTGTTCCACAAAGTCATATCGAACTCCGCATCGGAGGGGAAGAGGACCGCCTCCTGGACCTGGGAGGTTTTCTTCTGGGAGGACATGGCCACCAATGGGAGAAAGGCGCAGCAGTGGTACGCGTACGAGAGTATAAGAGTTTGGATCCTGGGAAAGGTGTCAGGTGGGGGAAACTCCCTTAGCTTGGGATTGTTGAAGGTTTTCAAATGTAGCAGAGCGCGCAGACCCGATTCGGGCAACTCTGGAAAAATATTGTTGCCCAAGTTGAGATCTTCGAGGGCTGTGAAGCCGGAGAAGGCCTCCTTGTGTATATACGAGATCTCATTGCCCTCCAGGTCCCTGTGAATAAAACGAATGACACTACATGCTCCACAAATATATTTTGGTTTCAGTTAACCCACAGAAGTTGGAGCTTCGGAATGCCCTGAAAGGCATCTTGTGGCAGTGCCTTGATTCGATTGTAGGAGAGCAACAGGTCGTGCAATTGCTTCAATCCGTTGAAGGGCTTCCCCTGGATCTTTTCAATTTGATTGCTCGATAGATCTCTGGGTGGAAAGTATATATATTACATATTCAAAAATATATTCATTAATGCGGAACTCACAACAGCCTTAAGTCTCTGCAGCTACTTAAATTTGGGATGCGTTTTAGGGAATTGGTTTTTAGTTCTCTGCAGATGGGAATATGTGACAATATCATTACAAACTAATATCATTTTTCATCAGTTTTGGGAACTCACAAACTCTTCAGTCTTGGCGTTTGACGGCATAGATTCGCCGGCACCTCCTGAATGCCGGCACGATCCAGTTTCAGTATTTCCAGCGCATGGCAGGCCTCAAGTTCGGGAAACGAGCGCAAAGTTCGCACATCCGATAAAATCCTGAAAAATCGAGCGCTCGCACTTCTCTGACACTCCGGATATTGAGATACTCACAGCTTCCGCAACTTGGTCATCCCCCGAAACGCCCCTGCCGAAATGGTGGACAGGGGATTGGCCCTCATGTCCAGCATTTGCATGCTCCTGGGCAGTTCCGTGTCGTTTATCCAGCGCAGTCGATTGCTGGTGATGGAACTGCAGGGTCGAGAGGTTGGGAGGTCGAGAGCGGTGGCAGAAGTTTAATAAAAACGTTTATCCAATGCCAAGAAAAGTATCTTTCGAATACACACTGCTGGCAAGTGGCACTTGGATGCAGCTGCATTTAAAAGTCAAGTTTTGCAAACAAGCCAACAAAGCCAAAAATAAACTGTGACAAGGGCATACTTTTGGGCGCTCATATTGTTAACGTCTTTTTGTGTTTCTTGGCCAACATTTAGGGGGGGGGGAAATGAAACTTCAGAGTGCTGAAAGTGGAGTATACCTCGACACCACGATTTAAATTTTCCAAGCACACACATTAAGCTGCATTTAGATAGTTTCTCGTCAAAATATTTGGCAGCAGAAAAAGATCTATTTGTTTATCTAGTCTACTTTGTTGCAGCGACTTGGCTTAACTCCCATTCTCTTTCAAATGGAGTCAACAAAACGCAGAAGCTTTTAATCCTTTTAAATTTAATTTTTTGTTTGTGCTGTGCCACATCCCTACAAACCGCACACACATGACGGCAAAGTGGAGGGACTTGGATTTTTGCTCCTACACTCGTACAAATTTATTTACCCGCTTAATTCCCCAATCATGGATGCACTGGCTCTGGAGATGCAGCACAGCGTGGCTTTTATCGCAACATTTAACATGCTCATAATTATCCTGTTTACCAGAAATTGAATTTCCTTGGGGAGTTCTTGGTACTTGCCATCGCAAACGATGTCAGTATTGCAATGACAGTCTGGATGTGGCTGCTCTGCTCCTTTTGGAGCTTGGAGCTTGGAGCTTGGAGTTTGAAGTCAAGGAATCGGTCGTGTGACAAAAACAAACTGCAACTTGCAGTCCACGATTCGTGGTTGGCAGGATATGGAATAGAGCCGAGCCGGCTGCGACTGGATATGGCCGTAAATTCGACAAGTAATGATGCGTTATGATTTTCGGTTTCCGCCTGATTGCCGCCCCGCCCCACAAAGTGGGAAATGTCAATGTGGCAAGTCAACAACACCAGTGTGGCAGTTGCAAGTGTTCCCCACTCTCTACTTTCAGCTAATATGGACCAAGCACCTGTGCTCCTTGTTCATCTGATATACTTACAGCTCCTGCAGTTGCGACAATTTGCTGAGTCCTTCGGGCAGGCTGCTTATTAAATTATCGTCCAGTTCTCTGCAAAGGGAGAATATAGGGTATGCGTGTAGTATGGGAGCTGCTTTGAAATACAATGCTTGATTTCGATCATAGAAATTGAGTTGCAAATTTTGCTTTCGCATTTTATGTCCCAAAGAACGCACAGCCATTTGCATGACCTTGTTGGGGGGTCAGTTTTCCTACGTGACATCACGTAGCTCCAAGCGGTGGGTTTTTCATTTCCGATGGGTGACTCCTGGCAGCAAATGCAAATTTATGCGTGATAATAAAGTTTGCGAGTATTTTTCACCAAACTATTGATTTCAATTATGTATCATATTTTTTTATGAATTTAGAAAATGTTGAACAGAATTGCTAAATTAGCCTGATTATGCATACATAAACAACATATCCTCTCAGCCTTAAGTAATTATTAATGAGTAAAATTTGTTGGATGAAATTGGATTAAAAATGCACTTAATAAGCTGAAAGTCTATCAACAATTTAAAGTAATGCAGTAAATGTGTCGTCGATTAAGGCCACAAAACAGCGAACAAATACTTAAATACTTGTCAAATGTTCATTAATTTCAAACTTTTTATCTCGTATATGTAATGGGGTTATTTCATTGTTATAGTATTTAATTGCCATGCACAAGTAAACAACAAAAGCTTAAATGAAACATTTTTTTATCAGTATTAAATCATTTTACAACGTGATTGTTGACCTCTTTTTTTCCAACTTTTTAAACCATATGCCAAAGAGTGCTGAGAACAGCAGATGCTTTCGCCACCAACTTTCAATCTCATTTTCCTACACATTCCCCCCCACAAATGACCCACTCTAGCTCCACTTTCGGTGGGCGTGCCTGTGTTTCCATAAATCTAGAAACAAACGGCACTCTGCACACGGAATATTTTCCTCATTCTCGGTGAATGGAATGGTTAGATTTACGCATTGCACCGCGAGAAGTTTCTCACTTTCACTTGATGCATTCCTCGCAAGGTTGCCCACGCCCACACCTTAGTCCTGCTCAACAAGGAGAATGGGACTCTGTCAGCCACAACATAAATTTGCATATTTGTCTGCCGCTGCGGTGGGTGGCTGCTGGAATATGTGGGTGGCTGAGGAGCCGAAAGAAGCGGTTTTTTATGCGCCCACGGAAAAGCGTGCAGCGGAAAAGCCAAAAATTTGCGGTAAACAGCAGCGCAGAACGTCAACCCTGGCGACGACAATTTAAGCTGTCGGAACCGAACCGAACCGAACTGAACGCAGTGCGCAGTGGGGAAATGAAGAGAAGCCAAAAGTTTTCCACGCTCATGCTGTAAAATTGAAATTTATTCGAGCCATGGCCGCATAACGGATAAACACCATTTCCACTTGCCACTTCTGCTCGCTTGAGGTATCATCGTCTCTTTCTGTACATTCTCCTGGCAGTTTTAATGGGCCGATCAGATTGACTGATACCCTACATTATATATTTCGTCGAACTGTGTTATCAGACATTTGCTGTGTTTTTTTTGGTCACTATAATTTGGTATATTTATCACAGAACAAAAAGATATAATGCTTTAGTTGAGTTTCCCGACTATCAGATACCCTTTACTCAGCTTTACTACCCTCTACTCAACATTTTTCAAAAGTGTGGCCGTGACAGTTAAGCTGCATGCTTAATCTCAACATTGTAGCCTTTGTAGTTTCTGAGATCGAGGCATTCATACGGACAGACGGACGGACAGACGAACATGAACAGTTCGACTTGATTGATCCTGATCAATATTATATTTATATTTATTTATATGGTCAGAAACGCTTCATTCTGCCTGTTTCAACGAATCAAGTATACCCTTTAGTGTTTGGCGTTAATCCCGTTTGAAAAGGCTGCTCAAGGTAGAAGGTTACTTAATTGCAGTGAAAGAGTACAGGGTATTTTATCGCTCATCTTCAGACCTGAAGAAAAGCCGTTTTCCTATTTGATATCAATTGCAGCTTTGTAGGTCCTCTTGGTGTCAGTGTGTTTTTGTCATGTGCCTTTTGGTCATGTGTGTGTGTTTTCGTTTCCTGCATAAAGTTCTTAAAGTATTCGAAGTTTTTTTCGCATGGCTCTTGCTACTTACAAAACTTTTAAGACGGTTAAATTTTTTAGAGCTCCCGCGGAGATTTTCATGATTTGATTTCGCTTCAGCAAACTGCAAAATGAGAAGAAATAAATGTTCAAACTTATGCACATGAATGTGTCCACCAGGAGACTCCAATTACTTACAGCACGATCAAGTTTGGCATTCGCGGAAAGTCCTCGTCGTTTATTATTGTCAACAAATTGCTGCCCAAATTGCTGTCGATGGTTCAAGTGGAAGCAGAAGACAGAAATTATGAGCAATCGCATGGTTTTATGATCCCCTAACTTTCGTTTATAATTCAATGGTTTTTGTGGCTCGAGTAAGTTTATAGATTAAAAATGGTAATATACTTGGGTTGAGAATGGTTACGGGTTCAATGTTCGATAAAAACATGCACATAAAATTATTATTATTGGCTGTGGTAAGTTTATAGGGGTGAAGTATTTAATCAACTGTTTGGTAGTAAGCCATAAATTATTAATAAAGTAGACATAAAGGTTAGACAAACCCGTTTTCGCTTCCCTGCACATAAATGCTGTGATATAACAATTAGACTAATTGGTTAAAACCTTTTACCAGAGTGCATGCCAAAACATAGAACCACATACTATAACATAATGCGCTAGTAGCAACAGGGATTAAAGAATCAAAAAACTAATAGATTTGGCCAATTCACTTGGTTACTCATTTTCGTAGCATGCAGCACATTAATTAGTCTAAAACCCCGCGAATCGAGGCAAGTCAAGGGGCTCACAGTGCTTCTAGGGTTCTGAGTCCGGCCAAGGCATTCGTGGGAATGCGATAGAAGAGATTGCCCTCCAATCGCAAGGTGCGCAGTTTCTGCAGGTGGCCCAGACAATCGCCATCCAGACTGACCAGGGCGTTGCCATTCAGCTGTCTGTGTGGGTTTTTTTTGAAGACATTGCAAGAACATCAAAATAAAAGGGGTAAAAACAGCAGAGAAAAGCGGAAAATATGAGAAAATAGCGTGTAATTGCTCGGCAAGTGCATGTGCGTGTGGCAGTGTGTTTGCCCCGAAAAACAAACAAATTCATCCGGCCGAGAAGTCCTCGCTGTGCTCCTACATCTCCTCTCGGCGCTATTCCCAGCTTAATTGCAGTGCTTAAAAGCAAACCCACTAACACTCACACACACACACACATACACACACATAGACTGGGCTCTGTATTTTTTATTATTTTTAAAACACTTTCTTTGCATACTTACAGGCTGGTCAGCTGAGCAAGTCCTTGGAACGACTGCGGCGGCAGTGACTTGAGGCCGCAGTTCTGCAGGCTCAATCGTTTCAGTTTGCCCAGGCCATAGAATGCATTGGGATCCATATTAATGATGCTATTGTCGGACAAAGTTCTGCAAATAAACCTTCCCTTGGTCAACAGATAATACTCGCATAGCCGCATAAAGTCAAACTAAAGTCGAGTGTCGTCGGCTAAAGTGCAGGAAATTGCAGGGATAGCAAAGTCGGTGGTAATTAATCGTGCCAACTCGCTGAAATATACAGCGTAATCAAGTAATTTATATTGCCAAGGGTCGGGACCCAAACAGGATCCGGGGGGATCTGCGGCTTGGTCAGGATTGGGTCGTATGTTGACCGCTGTGATATTTCCTTCTTTTTTCTCTGTATGGATTCGCTGTGAAATTGAATAATGAGTTGCCCAGCCCGGCGGAGACGGAAACTTTGACTGTTCAAAATGACGAAAGTTTTTGTATTGTTGTCATATTTCTACACTTTCGCTGCAGTCTAGCACAGATTAAAATGGGGAAGTTTGGTGGTTTCTAAAATATCCCAACGGAGCTGGGTGTTCGCTTGTTTTTACTACAACTTAATTTAGGATGGGCAGGATGGGCAGTATCTGAACCATGAATGAAGTTGGTGAATTTATCATTAATTAAAGGGACCATAAAACTGTGGGGCTGAACAGTTTCCGTTACATTTTTACATCAATCAGGGGCTATACTCACAGCTCCTCCAGATTGGGTGCCATAAAAAATGAGTTCGCCTCCAATTTGGTTAAGTTGTTGTTGCCCAAATCTCTGTTGGCGAAATGAATGACAGAAGCAAAACAATAAACAAATTAATAACTGTATCGCTGCCAACATTTCATCTATCAAAAAGGCAAAGAGAAAACATTTGCCATTGTCATGAATTGAAAACGAGGCTTAAATGATTGCTGCGAAGGGGGAAACCTCTGTGGGCCATCAATCACACTGGAAATGGCATAGAAACATATTGAGCTAACCCAAGATCTCTGCCCAGCGGAAAATGGCGTAAAAATGATGATAAACCGCCTTCAGGTATATATATATATTTTTTTGGGAAATGTTCCAGTTGCCAAGCGAAAGTTTTGCCAAAATCCAAAGATTCCAACCGCTTACAGTGAGTGTAGAATATGCGATTCGAGTGATTTTAATGGCTTATGACTAGTGTCCCTGAGCGATGCGTTAATTAATAAATTATTTATTTATTTATGGACCGTTCGAGTTGGCCATTAATCAGTTGAAACTTTGGCTAAGCCAAAAGCGGTTGCCAACTCCTTTGAGAGAGCCCGTCGGCGGCAAGAAAACGTGACTCACATACGTGAGCATTGGCTGCGATGACGACGGCTACTGTGACGGTGACGGTGACGATGACGATGTCGATGTCGATGACGATGACGATGATTGCGAAATGCTGCACAACGTGGCGTATGTGTAATTAGATTAAACCGCATGCCAAAATCGTCCGAAACCGAATCGGAGCGAAGACTGCGAAATTGACTTGTAATTATGCGATTTGCAGAATTTCAGCAGCGAGAAATGGTCCAATACCTCGTGCTGAGCAGGCTTAATCGCTTAATAAGGCCAAGTTTTCGATTTATTAATCGCGTAATTAAGCAGCTATTGTGGCAGCTCAGAGTTACTCAAGGATACACCTTATGTAGTATGTATTGTTATTGGGGAAATAAATGAAACATGAGAGGACTAGCAGACACAAAGTGCTCGAAATAATAACATTATCCTGTTATTCATTTTAATGAACCTTAAATGAAAATATTTTTTAATGTTTCGTTACAAGCTCAAAACAGCTGTTGAAATATCTTATGTTTGAAAGATAATCTTTGAACTGTAAAGTTATTATTTGGATAGTAAAGGAAGATACTAATTTGCATTTTTTAATAAAAATGTTAGAAATGGAAATTTCCTACACGCATACATTTTAAAATCTCTTTCTTCCTCAACATGAATAATTTCACTGCCTTCTACAAAATGAATATCGTTATTATTATCATTCAAATAACATAATGGATAGATGTAGTTTGCAAACATGCTTTGGGACAATTTTATAAATCAGCTAAAAGCAGAGTAAGTATACTCACAGGACGACCACCTCGCTAGGAAGGTTGACGGGCACGGCCAGGATCCCTATTCCTCGACAGCTGAGCCGCAGGACCTCCAGGCTGCCGGTGCAGTGGCAGTGCTTCTGCTGCCACCGCTCGCAAATGGAGTGCAGCGTCCGCTTGCCGGCGATGACGTCGGCGGAGGCGGAGGCGGAGGTGGAGGTGGAGGCGGTGGAGAGCTGGCTGCCGTGGTACTCCTGCAAGGACTTCTCGTACAGGATCTGCGCCTCCATCTCGGGATCGGCCGATGGCAGCATCACGTTCTCCCTGATGCCCGTGGGCGTGGCAGTGGCAGTGGCAGTGGCAGAGGCAGTTTTCGCAGTTCTATTCACGGTAATTTGGCTAAGTTGTTGGACTGTTTGTGGATTTTTCTGCTGCTGTTGCTGCTGTTGCTGCTGCTGCTGCTGCAGATGTTGCAGATGTTGCAGGTGGGCATATGGCTGCTGCTGCTCCTGGCGCTTTTGCATGGCCGGAGCGGGAGTTTCTTTGGTTTCATCATGGCCCATCGCCGCTGGCAGCAGTAGCAGTTGCAACAGCAGAGGGCAGAGCGCCAGGCGCCAGCTCCACCGGCAACGTGCTGCCATCGTCGCTGTAGTCGCTTTTCTTGATTGATGCTGTCAAGCATTTGTCATTTGATGACAGTTTTGTGTGCGGTTCGTTTCTCGCTCATGATTCTCGGCTGCCGTTGCGGTTCCTTAAGCTCAGCTCACTCACTTCTCCGCCGCAGTTCGAATTTATTTCATTCACTTTGCATTCACTTTCCGCTTCAGTTGCACTTTATTGTTTTTTTTTCCTTCTGTTTCGTATACACGGGTATTGCACGACAGCAAATGGAATTCACTGTGATTGCTGGTTTTATACGCTCAACGTGGCTCAAATGCAGCGAATTCTCGGGTTATCGGGGTGATTGATGCTGTCTAAGGGGACGCGATAATGAGGTGTCACTCACGGCTCGTAAATTATTATGTATCTATTATACATATATGGACTCTTGATGGTCTATGGCTAATGCATGCCATTATCTCCAGCAGCACATTATGCTATTAACAATTTAATGATTATTCTCAACGTATGCCAACATAAATTTAAGTTTTTTGGAACATAAGCGATAAATTTGCTATTTCTTGAATCAAAAAAGTGTAAACTGTCAGACAGCCCTACATGTCCAGTGCTCCAACCCTTATCATGCCCACACTTAACCCAAATTCATAACGTACAAATTTAGCCAACGGCCCATCAAACACTTCATCTAAACAATGGGCCCAAATCACTAGATGGCCCAAACCGGTGGACACAGGACCGAGCCTTGTTCCTGTCAGAAACAAAGGGCTAAGAGGAGAGCACACACACACAAGCCTGATGAATGACAAATTTGACACAGAATGCTTCCGGCCGAATCGTGGGCCACGACCCATTTTTCACCACTATGACCAAGTCATAATTAATGAGTCTGTTGACAGTTTTAGATTTGCGATGGGCTACAAAGTGTCGACGAATCGCTTTTTTCGCATACACGTGTGTGCGCCCAACAACTAAATGAATCTTAACTTCACATTCAGCGCGCCCCAAATGTCAGTATGATGAGTTCAGTGCAGGATGAGGAAGGACAAAAATATGTCCAAAAATAAAAGAGATTCCCAGCACGAGCCACCTTCACCTCCTCCGCGGATTCCCTCACACTTTTGCCAGATGATTTATGGCATGTTTATGTTCCACTGACCTCGCAACTAGCAGCCGAAAACAGCAACAACTGAGCGGATAGTTGGGCACCTCGGAAAAGTATGAGAAAATACCGAGCCAGCACTTGACAATAACGACCTAAAGATACTTATTAGTCCCAGAGATTAATTATACCCGTGATTAAATGACATAATCTCAAAATATTGAGTTCCCTTAAAGAAATAAAGCTCCACAATGATTTGTTTTATTATAGGAACGGAGTCTAAACTCCATATACCCATTGGTAATATTCTTGTTAAGGTATTAAAGAGCACGAAAAATCCCGCAAGCGATGACGACGAATGATTTCAATCGGCTCTAATCGAATCTGGGGAGAATTATATGGCCCATTTTCATTCATGAATAATAATCGCTTCGCTTCCCTCGCCTTTACTAATTGTAAACAATCACCGATTGTTATTTATTTACTATGAATATCGATTATAGGCACTCGCTAATTTAGTATCTCTTATGCGAATTTGAAAGAGTTTGTGCAGGTAGGCGACAAGGTGATGAAAGTGACTATGTAAACTTTGGGCAGTCGACTGAAGTCGTTTATACAGAAAAAATAAAAAATCTCTTATCCAATAATGGTCTAGAGAATGTATAAATGGTTCTTTCTTATGCTTTCGCACTCCCCTAGCAACACATACCCGAGGTAAATTTTCAACCCTAGACAATCGAAAACTTTAAGCCATCTGCAAGCGAATGGGAAATTCAAATATTTACATCCAGAGTTGGGTGTGAAGAAAATGAAAAAGGTAAAGCGAAGCAAAACAACAAAATAAAATAAGTGGAAACAAACTCAAAACCAAAAGGCAGACAAATGCAAACACACGTTTTCCGGATTGGGATTGTTTGGCAGAAAATTGGCGGGCTGATTAAATCTTTTTTCAAAACGCTGAAGGAGGTTGCCAAACTTGTTTGCTTGCTTGTGAATAAGCTGCGAAAGGACCTGGATTTCTCATGACTTCATTTACATAAATGGAAATATAGCTACTATGCTTGATAAGTTTTTCCAAAAGATTGCTTATATACGGGTATAGTTTCCCGATAATTCCGATAATCTCGTCTAAATCAATCGTCTGTTCCAATGCTTTTGGACGGGTCTTAATTAACTAATTATATCGCTATTAGCCGCCTGGCTGATTAGTTGACATTGACTGGATATTGTGACAGATCAATCTCAGTGTTTATCACATAATCGTTAAAGCGGTTTATCGTATTTTTCGCCGAACCATAACCATGCAAATGCTCACAGTTGAACGATTGCCAAGTCAATCGATTCGGTATTTTGCGGATTTAATTGTCACACGATTTTGTTGTGACTGTGACTTTAATTGATGTATGGTCAGTTGGCACATAGTCACCGCGAGTGTTTTTTCGGTTTTCCACGCACTTCAATGCCAGTCCATGGGCAACCCACATAACTCCGCAGAAGGCTTCAAAAATTCATGAAAATCTCATAAATTTTTGCATTCGCAGCGATTAATTACAAGAACCCAGACACTGACACGCCCCAAAAAAGCGATCTGTCGATGCGAGTGTGAGTGTGCGTGTGAGTGTGCGTGTGAGTGTGAGTGTGAGTGTGAGTACATCGGTGGGAAATATGAAAAATATGAAACCCGATATGGCAAAAGTTTAATTTTCTTGCTGTGAATTGATTTTGACATGGAGTGAATTTATATTTCCCCAAAAACAGAGCGCCGGCATTCTCTACTCATTCTCTACTCAGATGCAAACCTGTGCGGCATGATTGAATCAATTTCAGCTCACTTGATATGTAAAAGAAATCAATAGTCACTCGAACGTGAGTGCGTTTCTCGAATACATCTCGGCCTGTGTGTTTTTTAAACAACAAGTGCACCGCACCAAATACAAAACTGGATTTTCAACGCAAAATGCAACTTCAGTTTGTCGCTGTTGTGTTGCTGGCGCTGCTGTTGCATTTATGCTGTTTTTACACTGACCTTGATTCATTGTGGGATATTTTCGATTTTTTGTTGCTTTTGGCTTTTTCGCGCTCGACTTTATTAATGACAGCTGTTGCATAATTTATTTAATTTTTTGGCGCGCTCGAATCTGTTTTGAGAGAAAAATAATTAAATGTGATTTCTGTTTAAGGTGAAAATCAATTTTCTACTAACTCGCCAAAGGAGAAACGCAGCTGATGAGTATGAAATTTAACTAATTAAATAGTTAAAATTTATATGATATTTATTTATAAATCCCACAAATTCAAGGCAATGCTACGAATAGCTATGAATACCTTTTCTAAATAATGGTTCGCTTATAAATCATGAATTGAAATTCAAAGAATGTCCATAATTAATCCAAATATTATTATAAACACATGCCCACATAGTCTGACAATAAATGTTTAGCCATACAGAACTGTGGATCTTTCTTCAGAGCTGCCAAACAATTATCAAAATGAGTTCCCCAATCAAAAGAAAGGCCACACCAAAGTTCACACCTCACGGATTTTTATATCCGTGGCCTTATCCCACAGATCGGGGAACTTTCGATCGCTTTGATCTCGTGGCTCTTTTGCTTTTGGCCCATTGTTGGGGAGCTCACATGTATTTTGGGATGTTATTATTGTGCGGATTGCTGTCGAATCGATTTCGTGTATCTTTAAGATGGCCCCAGGGAGTGATGGGAACAACTCGCTGGCAGCTCTCATTATTGGCGATTATTCAACTGTTTATTTTATGGCTTTCTCATTACATTCTCCTCGGCTGTGTGCCGTGCAAAGTGGCAACGTCATCGCGGTCATAATCGACCTATTAGCCAAAAGGAGAGAAGGCTTCTTATTTACATTTCATGCTACTCAATTTTATTGGCAGTTTGGGTCAATTGTCTGACGACCGAAATGTGTCTGAAATCGTTTTCAGATTCTTTGTTGCAGACAACCGAAAGTAATTAATCCCCGAAATCTTGACCCTTGATTGGTTTGCAGCTTTTGTTTTCCATTCTCCACATTTCTTTCATATTTTCCGGGAAATTACGTGCATGCAAGCGATTCGTTTTGGCAAATGGAAATGCCACTTTGTTTGTTATTGCAGCTTGTATCATTTTTTGGTTCTCTTGGCTGGCAATCAATAGAGTATCGAGCACAAAGGCAGCTGCCAACTGGCAACTGACCTGAAAATGTGTCCAAAACTCGATTAAGTAAATCGTAGCAGTGGGGGAGCCAAACAGATCGGGCCTTACTTATTTGTGGCTATCTTTCGGAGAACGTGACACAGCTGCAACAATTGATTACGCATACGACCCGTTGAACCCAGTTAACTCTGACCGCTGCACTAGACAACAATACCAAGAATTCCCTTCTCCTCCACCATTTTCGCTGTTTTGTTTTGCTGCAGACATTTTTATAGCTCCCAAATTGGTAACACTCAAATGGGTGGGCTAGGATGTCAGTAGCAGGCCACCGAGATGGAGGAGGTCCTTTCCCGCAGGTCCTTTTCCTCTCTATCTGCGTAATTGCTGACTGACATTTGTGGGCTGCTTGTAACCATTTCGAGTCTGCGGGCCTGTTAACGAACACATTAGGTATACATATTTTTTCGCATATATTTAAGTGGAAATCAAGCTTCAGCCCAAAACAACCATCTTTCAACCATCAGAATAACCATTCTTTTTGCCGCGTGTACTCGAATTAATTGATGAAGCAACTTAATTACGCATTCGCAAGACACACTTTAAAGGGAATAAAGAGAGTGAAATCTCATTTTGAGTCAATGAAGGGTAAATTTTCATCGTCACACCTTGAAGTCTAAGGGTCGCCATGGAGCTTACTCGAAGCGAAGTAGAAAATTTTCCATTTGTGGCAAATGCGCAAATTGCATTAGGGCAAAAGTTTTCCTTTCAGCTTGAACGATTTTGTCAGCATCTTCTGCTCAGCTCCATTTCCCTCAGCGCCCCTTTCCATTTGCCTAATTACACCAATGTGGCAACATCATTAAAAAACTTGCATCGCTTTTTTGATTAACACCATGAAAAGCATACATATAGAGTTTATAGACGAGCGAGCGCATTTCCATATATTGCGACCCATATTTCGGTAATCGTGCCAATTGCTTGAGCTCTTTTCTCCCACTGTACGACAATTTCCGCCAATGACGATCAAAAAGCCAGCGAGAACCCACGCCCACGCCTGAGTTTTCATATCAAAAGTGATGTCGCCTTTCAATAAATATAACATTTTAAATGAAAATGTTTATTTGTGCGCTACCAACTTGTGATTGCAGTCGCCACACTTGACTGCCAGCGGAATACTCTCATTTCAGCTGGGAGTTTTGAGTTCCACACTCAAAACTAATTTAAATTTATTTGAAATTATTAAAAATAACTCCATTTCCCTTTGAATGTGTCATGGACTACGAATAATGCTATTTCTGATACTGGATTTTTGATTGATTCATCAAAGAACATCAGTTGGTCGGCTATCTAGGCATGTTTATCACACTTCTGTCTGTCATTGCAACGCTTTTGTTTTTTCTTTGGGGCTTTTCATAATGGAAATTAGTTTGTTCATGCGTAATTCTTATAAACTGTCGTCATCAATAGAAAACCCCGCTCTCCACCTCAATTCAGATCGTTGAGTTGCCCCGGCTTGCCTTGGAAATGCACTTAGGCTTCGCTTTTTGTTATTTTCTATTTTTTGTATACATTTTTCAATTAGCTGCAATTTGCGAATCGCGGCGCCTGCTGCCCGAGAAAGAACACACAGCCAAAATTGATGACGCCCCGGAGCAACCTTTTTTCGGGGGTTTTTGGTGGTGCAAAACTTGAAGCTCGTAAATTAACAAGAAGAGGGTTATGCTCGACATTGCTGATGGATTACAAATTAAGTTGAAACCCAACTTGATGTGGGCTGCATCGTCGAAGAGACTTGGCAGCTCTGATTAAATATGCAATCCGAGTGGGAATCGGAATCGTTGGCAATTTTTTTGGTTTCAGAGCGTCCCGTGTCCAGGGCCTAAATGGAAATCCAAACACGCGTCAACACTTTGTGTGGTGACCGGTGGTCAGTGGGCGGTTTTGGCTGGTGGTGACCAGGGCGATGATTTCAGTATTTCTTACATTTCTTACATTTCGTGGCATTTTTTCTTTGTTTTCGGCTTAATGAAATGCATGAGATTTCGGCTGTCTGCTGATATCTTGGGCGCTAAAGTGTTGTGGACATTTCTGGCTACCAGATTGGCATACATAATTAACAATTGCACTCGCGGGGCGCTCTCTAGGTTGATGTGACCATATTTAATGGCTTTCGGGGACTTGAGTTCTGCCCCGGGTGCATTGACACTCTTCTCGGGGTTTTTCCTCCATGGACAAACGAAATCTGACTGCAGATAGTCGCAGTGAATGAGAAGTATTCACATGCATTATGCTCGCCTTGGGAAATTTACTACTGCGCGAGAATTTAGCTCTGGGAGTTTAATAAATCTTTCATTTTGTTTGGGCACTAATCCCAGAGAAAACGTGTTTCAACAGCACTAACGTTGTAGTTTGACCTTACTTTTTCGTGAATATATATAAATGGTCCCAAAAGTATTCTTTCATTACAGCTTGCTAATCTTGTAACCTTTTTGTTCTCGAAAAATACTTGTATTTATTCTAAGTGGATATTCATTCCTGTCTTTTGTGGACATTATTTGATGTACTTCAATAACGACGATTCAATAAACCAATTCTCCGTGTTTGGACACTCAATTAACTTGTGAATAAAATGGCACTATCTCGATTCATTCAAATGTAAATTTCAATTTCATATATCATATCACTTTGCGATAGCAGATTTGAAATCATTATCCATTTCAGCTGGCACAGTTTTCACGTATCACCGAAGCGCGTGTCATACACGTATGTATGTATGTGCATTTGATTTTATATACATATGTATGTACGAGTATGCTATCACGATCACGATATTCTATGGGCATTTAAAGCGTCACGAGCCGCTGCGTTGAGCAAATCGACGTCATAGATCAGTGTGCGAACTTTTATTATATTTTTGTGGACGTTAGGTCGTTTTGTTTTTTATTGAAAATTGAAAGTGTGTTATAAACACTCGCACACAAGCACACACACACACACGCGCGCGCAGTGACAAATGCAGGCACCAACACAAACGCAGGGCAGATGAAAATCAAAACAGCAACAAAAGTTGTTGATGCCGCCAAAAAGTAAACGACCTTTAACGCCAATAAAACACACACCAAAACAGCCGCCACAAGCCCCGCTCCACACAAGAGAGCAGAGCGGTACTGCCGACTCCTTGCCGCAGTTCGCTGCCGCCGCTGGATCCGTTAAAATCGCGGTCAGCGCCCAGAAATTTAATATATGTATATGCGTAACGAGTTCACGCGCCTACAAATCTCGGTGGCACCTGGCTAATCCGTTTGCTGCCCAATCCGCCGCCCAACTATCCATACCCGTACATGTATCTACGTTTGCTATCCGCCACAGCCAACCGCACGCGTCGAACGCACAAAGCGAACTGAAGCGAAAAGCGTTTTCGGAGGAGCCTCCAGCCGCAGCAGCAGCAGCAGCAGCAGCAGCAACAGCAGCAGCAACAGCAGCAGCAACAACCGCAGCAGCAGCAACATACGTCGCAAGTTGCCAGCAACACACAGGAATGTTGCCAAAAAGGCTGCACGTGGGCACTCCTTTGGCTTCTTTTCGGCTCGAAATGATCCCAAGTTTGAGATAATATATATAAATGAGATAATATATAAAGGAATCTATGTTAGGATTAACCTAACTCCATCATCCACCATCTTTCTGTTAAATATAATTTCTATCATCATCTATAATATTTACACTTTTCCATAAAACCTATTTAAGTGTAATAGAAGTTAGTTGTTCAACACTAGAGCTTTAGAACTTTAGGGCTTAAAGTTACAATCCAAATGTAAAAATAAATCCTTTTAGAACACAGAACTCTATGAGTGCTATGAATGATTTTGTTTCCTAACATAAAACTGATAATGAAATCTGCTCGTTCCGTCGAACTGCGATATCATGTCCTGAAAGCCAATTTTCCCAAAATGTTGCAGAAATTGCGCAGTGAGGGCAGTGCAAATGCCTAACCTGTTCCGCTGAAGCGCCATTCGCAGCTCGTAAATGCGGCCAGGTCCTTGGGAGAGCCCGGCCGGGAGAACTGCTTAGTGCAAGATTTACGCCGGCATCCATTGAGTGGCCATAAACACCTGTTGCCGCTGCCGCAGCTCCTGTTGTCGTCCGCTGGTCGCTTTTCCGACATTGGCTACATCTGCTGGCTACAAAGAAAACTTTTTTATGGCCCGCTGCGAAAGGAGGAAAGTTTCTATTATTTTTAGGCATTCGAAAGCGGCTTTCACGTATGTGAAAATAGAATATTGTTTTATTGTTGTGTAATTTATTTGCTCTACCGCTGTTATGCTTGCGAGCCGCTGGAAATATTTCCCAGATTTTTCGGTTTTTATGCTTTTGGCTTCGCTTTGTTGCGGCATGACAGAGGTCAGAAAAAGTTCGATTGTCGGCAGTGCCGCCAAAAAATGTGTATATTGTCAAACGGCCAAAAGGAAAAACTGTCATTTGTTAATTGGAAAGCATTTAGTTTGAAACGTTTTTGCGGTCGCCGGGTGTGAATTTAAGGCTGGCACGTTTTTAGTTTGTGTAATTATTAGAAAATTACTTGTGCGAACATTATTTTCAATTAGCCAACATTTGAGTAATTATTTAAAATTTATGCCCCTTTTGTGCGTAGCAAGGGAGATTTATTGTATCATCTCGCGCGGCATTAGCATATTATCCCAATAAATCTAATGAGAGCCCACCATCCGAACTTAAAAATCGAAATTAAACACTTTTCCACCGACAATGAACCAGCAGCACTTTTTTCCCTTTCATTTGCGAATTTCCACATTCCGCTGACGGCTCATAACTTCCAGCCTTGATCGGACTGCGGAGAGGGGGTGGGGTTGGCCGAGCGCATTATGCATAAATTCCCGTTAATTAAAAGCGCCACAAAGTGCACGAGATAGCCGTGGAATGGCCAGCGAAATAGATATGGGGCAGGAGATGGAGCGTTTCTGGCCCTTAATGCAGGCCCAATATAAAGTATGCGTGTCGGTAATTTGAGGAATGCAACAGAGGACCAAAGGCCCCGTAAATTTTCAAGAGCTTGCCAGCCTCCCTCCACTGCCTCCACTCCCCCCTTGAACTCGACCAACCCAAATGGAAGCGGAAGTTGCAGCAAATGGCGTATGGGATTGAGTGTGTGTGTGTGTGTGTGTGTGTGCAAGTCCTAGTGCGGGATATAGCACTTTGGAAACAGGGGGGGGCACTACAGGGGCAGAGGGCGGGGGAACTCCTTGCCGACTGTCCTCGTAACAAGAGTCCTGACCAGGCACACACAAGCAGGATAACGACGATAACTACAACAGGGAACCTTTCGTGCTGAAGGGGGCCTTTGGAGAGCAAAATATTTACACATACTAAATCAGGCGAAAGTCCTTGTGAGCGGGCGTGTGAAAGTGTGCGTGCAATGACCTTGTCCTGTGATGTTTGTCCTGTGCACTTTTGTTGAACTCAGTTTTCACTATCCACTGGACAGAGTTTTACTCTCAATTATGCAATTAGGAGTACAGCATATTAAATCAACTTAAAAGCTCAATGAATTCTTTGCCCTCAACGTTCCCATTGAAACCTCCCATGGATTGACAAATGAGCCAGGGAAAAGCAACTGATTTTGCATATTTTTCACTCGCAGCCATTCATCTGGCACAATAAACTATTCATTAGCATTGAAAAAGCTGCCAAATGCAGAAAGGCTCGTACTTAAGCCATAATTCATCGGCATTTCAATGCCCAAGGAAACTCAATGTGTGTTTGCGAAATTATCATAAATTAGGCAACGCTGAAAAGTGGATGGGGTGTAAAATGATTGATTGACGTTAGGTCTCGAAGCCAAATTGTCGCGAAGAAATATTATAAAAGTTAATTCTTAAATTGATTTCACCTTAATGCGATTTTCTTCTGAGTTCACTTCCGTTTAAAGAGACTCGTTTGATTCCGGTTCAGTTGCAAAATAGGGGATCAATGTCCAAACAATAAACATGCAGCAAAAGTCAGCTTGTGTGCTTTCTTACCCACATCGACCTACTTACTTACCAACGCTGGCATATTGATGGCTAGGATGGGAAATATAGGAAAGACGGCAGCATTTAGCTCTCATTCGTTATGTGTGTGTGACAGTTGACTGAGGTCCTTGGGATGGGGAGGCGGTAATATCATATACGTGTAGGTTCCAAGCGAAACCCGAAGCCGAAGACAACTCAGATGAGCATGGAGCACACAAAATTGCATGTCGAGTGCTGCATAAAACTCGAGTTACAGCAAATTTGTGGATATCGCTTGGCAGCCAAAAGTTGTGAGGAATCTGGTGGAAAGCCAGCCAACCGCTCATATGCATTTGGTTTTTTATTCGACAAATACTTCCAGGCATAATCGGGCGCAAAACGCCAGCGCAGCTATTTACAAATGAAACTTAAGTATATATTATTTAAGATATCATTTTCTGGCTCCGCACTAGTGTAGATTATGAAGTGGCAAAGTAAACACAGTTATTTATTTATTTCTAGCAACATTTGTGCGTTTCATACTGTGCAAATTGGCCCACTGTGTGTCACAGTTCGCTGACCATTGAACTTTGCTGTTTCACGTTTCGCTCTCTTCGCCGAACGAATGATAAACAATAGTCAGAGACAATTAAACTGTAAAACAACGCCGAGAACGCGTCGTGTCACAACATTTCTGACACTTTAATTGCCCCCAAAAGATGTGAAGGCGCTGCGACAAGGACGAGGGGATGCTGCACTGCGTCCAGCGAGGCGAGCGACAGCGACCACATAATTTGCGGCTCTCACTTGACTTTAATTGCATTTGCCACGATTCGAGGAAACTTAATTCAAACAATTACAGGGTCAGGCGTGGGCGCAATCTACAAAGGACTTCTTTGGTGTCGTAGTCGGGGTAATGCATTCGCAGACGCCATAAAATGCAAATTCCTGCTGATCCTGTTTGGCGATGCCAATGCATGTGCTCGCTCCCCGCCATTTAGCCGCGTTAACTGGGTTTGCTGGATGGTAGATGGTACATGGCTGTCCCGTCCGCCTGGATTCCACCATGCCAGGATGCCCGACTGTCCGACTGCCCTGTCATGTCTGCTGTGCGCCAATTTCCACGGGCGGCGTTCCTGGCGCGCTTCAGCACAAACCAATCTAAGGATGTTGTCGAGCCCGCAATCCCACTGCGCCTCCAAATGGGCGAGTGGTGGGTGGATGAGGTGGACGAGGCTGTGATCCAACCTGCTCCGGCGGCCGTAGCACAAATATTTGATTTGAATTTTCGCTTTTACTTTTCTATTTTCTCTCAACAGTTGGGTACACCGAAATAAAAGGACATAGAGCCTAAGGAAATGGAATAAAAATGCGTTGGTTTTAAGAAATACATACGCTTTAGAAAAAAATACCTATTCCTATCGTTTTGAAAAAAGGAGCAAGGGTAACGCATTTGATTTTGTTCTAATCCCCTGTGAGGTCAAGTGATGTACCCATAAATTAGTCGTGTTAAACGTCTAAGTACTTGATTTGCATTGTTCTCTGTGCATATTTTCAGCGCAGCTTAACCCAGCTTTGCGACTATGTATATTGAAACTGGCTCGACATAATCCCCAAGTATTTTAGCGCTGGCACTGCACCTTTGACCCCCATTTGCACATCCAACGCACACGCCGCCCCCTTTGAGCAACTCATCAAAGTGCCATTGCTTTTACCCCCAGCGAATCCGACCGACAAGGGCAGTGGCGATGTTGTCACCAGTTGGAGCTTGTAGCCTCAGATAAATATGCAAATGGACTGCATGCCAGTCAGCCCTGTGGAGCCCTGTGCTCTGTTCACGTTAAGTATACGACATGTGTTTGCGCATAAAGTGCGATTAGCCCAGTACTTCAAATTGCGGCAAGCAATGAATGCTAAAGATTTCGTATCGAGCATGTTCATAAATCAAACGCAAATGTACAAGCTCATTAGATGAGTCGAGTTCACTGACCGAAAACTTTCGACTGCTGCCGTTTCACCCTTTTGTGGCATATCCGGGTCCGCCGCCCAAAAGTAGGCAACACAACACAGTTTTTATCGGGCCCACGCACGTCAAGGTCCGGGCCCACGTCACGCCCACTCCGCCCCTTTGCGGCGTTATATATGTCCCTCCATTTCTATATCTCTATTGGGTTTTTGTTTGCCCTGCCCTTGTGGCTTATTTATTTATTTTTTTAATTTACTTCTTTCGTGCGCTAGGCTTTGTTTAGTTCGGATTCGATCCTTGCAGGAGGAGAGCCATAATTCAAAATGAAAATAAATGTTGGTTGGGCATATATGCGAACGTTTTACATGTAGATTGCTTACGGTTGCATAAATCGTGTGACACAAGTAAACTTTATATGTAATATTTGGTAACCATATTTTCCAAACGCAACGCGAAGGACCAGAAGCAGCTTTGCGTTACAGATTTTGGTGTGTCTGATTATACAGTTCTTGACATGGCCATATTGCGATTTTCATTAAGATATCTTGTGGATAGCAGACTGAAAACGTCGCTGGGAATTTGTTCACTTTCCACAGCATTGAAGCGGCTTACAGCAGATCTATCATAGCTATCTATCATAGCTAAAACGGTATGAAATAGTTATGCTTACTCATTTTAGGCAGTTGGCCAATCCAGAGGATTCCTAAAAACTTGATATTTACTTTAGTATTTATTGTGCCAACTAAACAGGCTTCCGTGCGATGTATGTGTGCTTACCCAACTCATATTTAAGTTAACTGAAAGTTGTTATCTTCCTAAAAACTATTCCCATCACCATAAAAAGCAATCGTTTGAGCATCCTCTGACCCAACGCATTCCATTCCCGTGTTGTGCTCGCTCCCTTTCCGAGAACGTGCTGCGTGTCCTGTCGTCCTTGAAGAGGCTCAACCTTAAGCAAGTCAAGCCGAAAAAATCTGCCAAATCACAGGCCATTTCAATTTAAATGTCCCCAAAATCGTCCACGCCACCACCTCGTCCATTATCCTTTCCACTTTCACCCACTTTCACCCACTTGGCGTTTTGGGGCGTCCTATGCCTAATGTGCTTCCTGTCGACGATGCCAAGTCGTGAATTTTTGTTTGCCGCTCGTTTTCGTAAGCCCCATACCCACATTTACCCCTGACTTTGTCCAGTTGGCGTCGGGTGACATGTCAAACACGCAACTGGGGATTTCTCCAGTGTCTTTGGCCGTCTTCTGTGGCACAGCAAATATTGATTATTATTATGGTTGGTCAGAGCACGCCGCGGATTTGGCCAGGAGCTTAGGAACCGGCCTTTGGGCCATTGACCTTGCTCCACGACGAACCTCTGACATTCCGGCCCAAATGAGGCGGCAGTTTTTCCACACTTTTCGACGTTTCCGGTGGGCGTTAATTTGTTGATAAATTGCCGCAAAATGTCGGCTTTTTAAAGCCTCTTGTTTCAAGCCAACAAATGCTCTGCAAGGACTGTTAGTTTTTATGGCTGTATTAAATTTGTCGGAATGATAATCGCGATAAGGAAGCCAATTAATTTGGCTTGTCCACAAATATTTGGGTTGACATGTTTAGGACTTGGTGCGCAGATTGCGTTCATTTAAAGCACAATAGAAGAACAAGTGTGGTTAGGTAAAGTAATCTCGAACACTTACCAAGCCACTTTCGACGAATTATTAAGGTTGATGATTAAATTCAAAAATTACATGCTCAACATTTTTACTTATGGCAAGCACTGAAGTATTCTCAGTAAATCGCATTTTGTTGAAAAAACCCTTTTTCAATACTTTCTGGCCACTCATAAAAGGCAAAGTTATGCACTCGAATAAAAGTTTTCGTATCAAAAAAATTCGAACAAACATTTATTTATACATGTGCATTCACTTACAAGCACTTAAAAGCGACCAGAGCAAAAAATTCAGCGCATTCATTTTTTATGTAAATTGTTATATTGGTTTTTTGTTATTGTACGTTGGCTTGTTTTTTCGCTCGCATTGGGAATCTGTTTTGTAGATACGCTTCATAATTCTTTATCGGCGCTATTTATCAATTCCAATAAAAGAAAGAAAATTATATGTGAGCCACCGGGAACCGATGAATGGCAATTGCTGAGCGAGGAGACCTGCAGTAAAATGTTTCTTTTATGCAAAGTAAATGGACAAGTTGGCTTCGTGGTCGAGAATATTGCCAAACGTGCTCGGTCGAAGTTGAATGCGTCAATTTTTGGCAAGAAAACTAACTAGGAAGAAAAATACGAGATAAAGTATATAGTAGGGGCAGACTTACATATCATTCACACTTTGAAGGCTGTCCAAGCTACAAATTTATCGTCCGTTACATTTTAATTATTTTCTTACATTTCCCAAAGTAATTGGCCTCAAATTTATAATAATGAGCAAAGAAGGATCGATAAGGAAACGCCGAAGGCTCACCAGATCGCTCAGAAACATGTTGTCAAGTCTGGACATTCATAACAGAAGAGACTGGTTCGCGTATTTTGAAAAGACTAGTAAGTTTTATTAATTATTAACTTAAATTTCGATTATTACCTATATTCACACTATTAGAATCGTCGCGTACAAGTGATACGTTGCCCGAAAAATGTGGAAGAAAATTGGAGAATGATTTAATACCTTACCGTTCAGATAAGCAAATAAGGGAAATTGACAGAACACAACGTTTTTTAAAGAAGACGATGAAACAACAAAATACAGTGAATATCCTAAGGAAAAGTCGGCTGTTCCGATCCTTAGGTGAAGTCTTTTCGTTACTTTTCAATCAAGGACCTATTGAGCAAATCAGCAGCCTGGTGTTCACCATTTTCACTATAACTAAATCGATGCTAGAGGGAATTAAAATAAGCGGCATTAAAAATGAGCCCCATGAAAGCAGTTTCCACCTATTTCCTCCGGACATTGACGGATAGAATAGCCGCCTTCTGTTCAAGTTCACCAGATCATCACTCGAGCGGATCAGTCAACAATGGAAGCCAACAACTTGAGGATCCTTTTAAAACCAAGATGCATAACTGAAAAACCGGAGAGTGAACATATAAAAATTCTGGGTAATAGAGTAATTTACTACCTTGGACGTACATATATAACTTTGTCTATGTATTTGTTAATATGTTGTCATAAAAGCTTGATAAACATAATATAAGAAAGGAAAATATGTAATTTAAAATAAAATGATCTTCCACTTTATTACATATTTAATAATTGGAGAAGCGAAGACAATTTCAGAAGTTGCAGGAACTGCGTGTAATGACGATTTTATTGCCGCCAAAGAAGTTCATCAGTTAAAACGATTTCATATATGTATGTATCTACTGCACTCAAAAATCAATCTTTTGGGCTAGCTAGCTATAAATCCACAAAGTCATCATGCGCAACTGTCGCGCTGAGTGCTTAGTGATTAAATTTAATAAGCCATGTGATGTTTGATCTATTCTGGCTGTAATGGGCACCGCGAATGCTCACTTTTCATGGCATCATGTGGAAAACTCGCATGGCGAGGAAAGCCATAACAATCCCACCTCGCCACATTAAATGCAATCAACACAAATTTTCGGTGAATTTTTATGCGGGAGCGAGTCAGCGAAGCGCATTAAATAAACGCCACGAGACGAATCTCGTTTAGTTTAACGTCAACAGTTTTCCACCTAACATGGCCCAAACCCATACCCACCTACCCCCTGCGCGGTTATCTCCAAAACAAGTTCACTGAAGGGGTTAAGAAAATCTGCTGCAAACTGTTCGTCTTTGTGGCTGGTCTGGCTTATCGCCGACAGCTCCAGTTTGTCTGGGACAGCTCATGAGCTAAATTATTGAAATTTGACAAGTGAACAGGATGGTGAGGGGAGTGGTGGTCAAGTAGCCAGCTCGCCAATTTAGCCAATTTAGCCAATCCAATTAATTAGCTCTTGACAGGGCGACACTCGAGGTATGAAACTAAAGCCAAGCGATGTGGCAATTGTTACGCAATTTGTCAAATATCGATTATTGATTAAGGTTTCCCTGGCTTTCTATTATTAGCCTTCAGTTATCGATGCCTTGCCTTGCTTGTAGGGTCTCCTAGGTCAAAGGTCAGCAGGGCGCATAATTGATTGA
The DNA here is from genome assembly GCA_005876975.1 of Drosophila orena. NCBI lineage: Eukaryota > Metazoa > Arthropoda > Insecta > Diptera > Drosophilidae > Drosophila > Drosophila orena. The sequence goes on along the minus strand of VCKV01000008.1, from coordinate 4,831,831 downwards.
GGAGAGCCTGATCCAAAGTGGGTAAAGTCATACGTTTAATATTAGGCTAATAAATGCTACAAAGTGGAAAGTTTCATTTAAACTTGTAATCGTTGATATTGCTATTGATACATCACAGAATTCTTCAGCATAAATTTTCCATTAAAGTGGTGATGGCATTCTAATACGCATTTGAAACGGTAAAAAATTCAAAAATGTATTCTTAAATTTCAGTCACATTACTTAAATTTGTTCTGCCCCACCTACCGCGGCGAACATACATAAATTTTCCATTTTTTTCATCTCCAGCTCTTCCATTGCTTTACTGCGACCTAGAGATACAAACTAACTGGCGACTCTGCTGCTGGTTAAACACTCATAATGGCCAGCTTAGTGTCGGCTAAAGTCAAGTGGTAGTCCGGTCTGCTGATAGTCTGGGCGCACTGGGTGCGAGATGCCCCCTTGATTTGCCAAAAACTTTAAGCTGACAAATTATTCAAAACAATGTTGTTGGGGCCAAAGTTGGCAGCCAAAGTGGCTAATGAAAGAGCTGCGCATTTTCAATTGTTTGGCTTTCAGGCATTCCGTATCTTTCAGCGCGAAATGAGTTGCCACTTTTTATGGCCACTGCCGTTTTATTGGAGCCCCAAAACTATTCGGTGCAGTTACAGCTAAAAGGAAATAACAGAAGCTGTATCTGAAACTGAAAATGAAACTGAAACTGAAACGCAGACAAGCCCCCATACATATGCAAATGCAGTTGTCTGTTCTCGGTTTGCTGGGATTGTTTGATTGTACGTTGCAGCCTTGTTGTTAAATTGAAACAGCAAACTCCGTTGGCCAGAGACAATGCGATGAGTTTTTAAACTAACTCGTTCCGTAGCAATCGAGATAAAAATAAAAAAGACAAAATATTTAGAAAAAGGGAGTTCCCTGTAGGTTCTACCGAGATTTGAACTCGGATCGCTGGATTCAGAGTCCAAAGTGCTAACCATTACACCATAGAACCAGGTGAAGGTCCCACAAAAATTTGCACTGCTGAAATCAGTGATCTTGAAAGAGAATGAAAGAGCTTTCATACTATAAAATCTATCTAGATCTATAAATACCTATAAATCTATAAGAAAAACAAATATTACTTTGTCACGAAATCTTTTTTTATTTATGTATGTACATGTGTGTATATGTAATATGTTGTATTTATAATATCATAAATATAACGAAATGGTATATTAAAATAAACACAATAGAGACATAAAGCAATCCGAAAAGAGAGTTGAAAATTATAATCCCATTAAAGGTCAAATGCACACTGCAAGCTAAGAAAATAGTGTTTCGCCTAGAAGTAATTGTAGTTCTCGCCTCCTGAATTCCTAGAGTTCCTTTGTTTGGATTTTTTGCGGGGCGTGCCAAGTCAATTATGTGCAGTTCACTTTCGTTTGTCTGCCGTTGTTTGTGATCCTGTCTTTGTGCTGGTGTCGCACAATTAAACGGACCTAATTAGCCAAACACTTGTAATGCTAACCCGACCGTTTCAGCCCTCGCCCCTCGAAGGACCCATTCCAACCGACAGGATTGGTTGAAATGCCCGGACACGTTCATTGCTTTGCTTACCTCTTGCTTAAATGGGCTTAAGCGTTATTTTTAAATAAACCCCAATGTGCATACATATATGTGTGTCCTTTTGACACCCACTCCGACACCGACGTTATTATCACATCATTTGCATGCGTTTAGTGGGGGCGCCGGTGGAGGTAAATAAGTGGAGCTCTGTGCAGCTCAGGCGAACGTAATTCGATGCCAACTTTGACGATGACAATCTCATTAACATGACATCGAAATCAGAGCTCGTCGTCGGGTTACTTTCCCATATAGTCGGGTATAAAATCCGAGGGACAGTTCCATGATAGATGCTCGCTTTATGCTCGTCTCTTGTCAGAATAAACGGCGATTGCCAATCAAATTACCATTGCACGTTCAACTCTACTGCTACTGGTACTGATTTCATTTTGCTTTCTACTGCGATGGAAAATAATTGTATTTTACATAGTTTTTACACTTGTCGTAAAGCTGTGTAAAGTTCTCCCAAGGTTGCAAACTTTGCTAAACAGTGAAGATGGTAAAAAGCTTGTACAGTCTGCTTAAAAAGTAATCGCATCACTCTAAAGATACATTTTAATCATACACATTTTACTTATTTCAGAATTGTATAAGCAGAGCTTTTGAAAAATATTTAGAAAAATGATTAAATATCTATAATCTCTCTGTCTAAAGAGTAATCGAGTTACTCCAAGCATGGATTTTATTCATATATTTTTTACTTGTTTTAGAATTGTAATGGCAGAACCTTTGAAAGATATTTAAGAAAATGATTAAATATCTATAAGCTCTTAACATGGTTAAAAAGATAAAGGTATTATTGAATTCTCTCCAAACAGGCAACTTGGGGTGTTCCATAGATATACAAGGTATAGATAGATATACTCGTACTAGAGCTATCAGTCTTGGGAAGTGAGATGACCCACAGGTGGGAAGCCCGTACTTGGAGCAGCCACGCGAATTTGTGGACACTCTCTAGCTGCCTGATAGCAACGAAATAGTCGAATTTTTGGTCAAATTTCTCCCATCGCTCGCATAGGGGATGCTTTAATAATAATTCATAAATGTTATCGCTTAATGCGTTAGCGTGTACCCGATAAGGCTGCACTCAAGATCAAACGTTTTTGTACAATCTATATGGAAATACAATCTGCGGGCAATCGAATGTTCGTACATACGTACATACATACATTACAGAGAACTGCAACTGGCGATTAGCTTGAAGAGATTTGCGTGCAGATAGTCGCACAACCCATTGACATTTTAATCGGGGAGATCCTAACAAACTTTGATTTATACGAACAGGGAGCTATACTATCTAATCGATAGCAGGTAACCGTACATTTCATGGGATAATCAGCGTTGTATTAAAACCATGACCGAACCGTGACTGGAACCACTGGACGCGTGGAACTCTTTCCACGGATGTGGCATAAATTTAAAAGGGAATTGCCGCCCTATATATAGTATTAGTGGCAGCAGTTTAATGGCCTTCCATTGGTCAAGTGATCCGTGTTTATCAGATCATAAACTGTTTTCCAGCTTGTGTAGTTCGATAAGAGCTATAACAACAGCCCAAATGCCAAATGCCACCCCAAAGGTAAAGAACCATTGGCAACAGTCAAAATCGATAGGTGAATCTCTCTATTGTTTATATTGCCCTCATATTTGCTGACGCGTTGCAGATATCAGCCTTTATTAAACCCTTGAATAACTTACCAAATATTTGAATAATTTCTGTGAATCACTGGGCTATTATAGTCTTGCTATTCATGGCTTATACTTTTGGATCTGATGTTTTTCTATTTAATTAATTTACTTATACTTATCTTTCTTACTTTCCCGGAATATCAGCTATCATCGCCACCTACTAAAATAAAAGAGCTTGACTTGGCAAATTTGAAGCAGTCGATATTTGGTTGAACACCTGTTTGGTTTGAATATTTGTTTACGTGTATAAGAAAGCCCACTTGTGATAACTTTCGTTGACTGAAACTACAATCAAAAGGACATCAAGGAATACCGCCACGGAAATACTTCAGAATGGTAGCACAGGTAAATACATACAACATTTATTATTATTTATTATTATTATTATTTGCTTAAATCAAGACAGGCCCTCAAGTTCAATCGTCGTTTTAAATTGCTAAATTCAAGGAAAGGAATTTCACAATATTATTTATATGCGTAATTGCTAATATTGGTGCGGTTAGCTTTAGTTTCCTGGGGTTATCAGTTGTGTCGCTACAAAAATGTATTTATTTCAGATACATACATGTATGTAAAAGAAAATTGAGAAGTTTTGTATATTGCCGTGCCTAGTCAAAGCGTGGGATTTAGTAAGATCAATACAAGTTATTAATACAACAAAATTACCGAGCAAAGTCTACAAGTCGCATTCAGAACTATTAACTGAGAGATGTGTTACGTTTATCAAACTATTTTTGAGTACCACTCATAGAAAATGATCCCCTATGAGATCATGTCCACTGAGAGGACTTCGAGATTGGTGTTATTACATCCCTTGGAAGATTCCCACCACGCCCCACTGATAAGCCTCAATTGCCAGGGCATTGGGAAAAGATGTGCTGGTATTCTGGTACACTTGGTGGGAGCGAGCACGCCGATCGCATGCTGCTGATAAGAGGGTATCAGTACCAGGTAGCACCCATATCGACATGGACGCCGACGCCGACGCAGACGCCGACGCAGACGGCGGCAGAGCGATCCGTCTCGGCGGAGACTTCTCCATAGCATCCGATCCTGAACGGCGTTCAGTTCACGCTTTGCCTTCGCCGAATTCGGTCGTGTGTGCTGTCGGTTCTCGAGCAGAAGAGTGGGAGTACAGATAATAGACGGCCATCGATTTGCGTGACCGAGGAACAAATATATCGAGAACGCCGTAGAACGCCAAACTAGTTAATTATGTAAGTTTGCCGGGGAGAAATCAGTAGGTAGTAGGGACAGCAGGTCCACCACAGAACAATTGAAACTTTGATTGGATAGTTGTCGCCACTTCCGGGCAGCACGTGAGACCTCGCATTGTCTAAATCTAATTTGTGGGTCAGTGCACTTTTTCGGCGGGTTCATTGTCATCATCGCCCATTCCCCATTCCCCATTCCCAATTGCCAATTTCTTCTTCACCTTGCCATCGATCGAGCCTCTTTTACATCACGGTCGATCGCTGGGTTTTCGCTCCTCCATTCTCAGACCATTCTCTTTCATCTCAGTACACCTTACGCTTTCGAAATTTCTTTCGCTTGGAGAGCGAAAGCCCCGAATAGTTGTCAAATATTTTTAGATGCTATGCGCCCCATTATCAGTTTTGTTTTTACCCCCCGTTTCTGTGCGTCGCGAAATATTCCGAGTACGTTTGGCTTAGTTTCGGTCTGGGCAAGAGCACCCACCCAACCACATTTCCACCCCGATCTCTCTGATCGACAGGCCGGTTTTTGTAGTTTCCTCCACGTATCATTGGATTCCCGTTCAGCTCACTTGGGAGCCCAAGAACAAATGGCAAACAACATTTGTATCATTATGAGAAGTTGATAGATAGAGCGGACTTTGCGTTTTGGTAGTAGTTCTCTTCATTAGGTAGGTATCGACAGTAGCTTGGTTTTCAACACGCTGAACTATAGATGGTAGCAAAACCTACTGACTCATTTTCATGCCCCGAACGCGTGCGCCACTTTAAGTACTTTGAATTATTATCAGTAGCAGACTGCTATTTATTTGCCAGTGATTAATGATTCTCAAGTAAACTATGTTAATGTCATTGGCACCTCCCATAATTGCCATATTTGCCAAAAGTGTGGAAGACGGCGCACTTCCATTAACCTGATAATGCCTTGCCCTCGGGTCTTTCCGAGTGAATCAATTCAAAACTTACAGCACAATTTAACTGTCCATCATCTACGATGTCTATGCCAATCAATCTGAAGTCGGCAAATTCGAGTTTACTTAGTAATTATATTTTTCTATCTTGTCATAACGGAAATTCATGTGCTGACCCTTTGGACTCAGCAGACTATTATGTCAGCTGTTGAATTCTTTCATTATTGACTTCCCCGTGCCACACCGCTTATTTTGGGTCTTATCAATGCTTAGTTGCCCAGAATTTATTGATTAATAAAGAACGGAAAGCTGCAAGTAAAACAAGCAGGCATTATTGTAGATATCAAGAATAACGATTCTCGCCCTTTGCACTGCGAAACTGAAACTCATTCAAAGAACCTACCACTGTCGAATAGCTAAAACTTATGATATACCGAATTTGATAAGGGGCTGCGCTACGGCTGATAAGTCATTATAGCATAAATGCGGAATAGTTGGTAATTGAGATAAACCAATCGTGTTGTTCTCTACTCTCCAGCCAAACTTTTTCAACATTTCCCATCAAACTCTCCGAATTTTCCTACGAATATTTTTCCCACCTTGACAATGGTTGTTATCACCTTATAATCGGGTGCAAAGTTATACGCGTACGATAAGAAACCCCTTTCACGGAAGCCTTGACATAGGCCAACTAGAGCGTGAGTCTTATCTTGAATGGCTAAAAGAACAAGTATTCGTACGTACTTTAGTCATAGATCGTATGATTCTATTCGACAGCGTAATATTCATCATTTTTAATTAGCCCCCGTGATGATTTCAAAGTTTTCCTGAAGCCTTTAGTACCAGCGATTAGTCGCAGTACAACGCTAATAACTTTAATTTTGCATAACACTTTCAAGCACAGTAATTGATTCCCAATTCGCAATCGCAGACTTGCACCATGTCCGCGATAGACGCGCTCTACAATCGTCCTGGGCCCAACCGCCTTAGGCAGGCGGAAGCCTACCGCACCACCAGCCGCCAGGATGCCGTCAAGATACGGATGGCCAAGGATGGCATCGGCGCAGAGGAACCCATCTCAGTGCCCGGCCTGCTGAAGCGCACGGTCAACAATTACGGCGACTATCCTGCGCTGCGCACCAAGAACGGCAAGAACGGATATCACACTGTCACCTACAAGTGAGTACCGCTAATCGGATTGCTGGCCGATTGGCAATTTGCGCGCGATTCACTTAACGCTAACCGGATTATCCGCCTGCCCTCACCCGCAGACAATATGAGCAGAAGGTGCACCAGGTGGCCAAGGCCTTCATCAAACTGGGCCTGGAGGAGCACCACTCGGTGGGTGTGCTGGCCTTCAACTGCGCCGAGTGGTTCTACTCGGCCATGGGCGCCATCCATGCGCGAGGCATCATCGCCGGAATCTACACCACCAATTCCGCCGACGCAGTGCTGCACGTCCTGGAGAGCTCACATGCCCAGATCGTGGTCGTCGATGACGCCAAGCAAATGGACAAGATCCACGCCATCCGCGACAAGCTGCCCAAGCTGAAGGCCGCCATTCAGATCCAGGAGCCCTATAACGCCTACTTGAAGAAGGAGGATGGCTACTACAGGGTGAGTAAACCCCCCTTCTAAACCCCCCCCGTCTTAACAAGAAGTGTTCATATATCGTATCATCCTCAGTGGTCGGAGATCGAGTCGATGAACGTGAGCGACGTGGAGGATCAGTACAAGACCCGGCTGGAAAACGTGGCGATCAACGAGTGCTGCTGCCTGGTGTACACCTCCGGAACGGTGGGCATGCCCAAGGGCGTGATGCTCTCCCACGACAACATCACCTTCGATGTGCGCGGGATCGTCAAGGCCATGGACCGGGTGGTGGTGGGGGCGGAGTCGATCGTCTCCTACCTTCCACTTTCGCACGTGGCCGCCCAGACCGTGGACATTTACACCTGTGCCTTTGTGGCGGGCTGCATCTGGTTCGCCGACAAGGATGCGCTGAAGGGAACGCTGGTGAAGTCGCTGCAGGATGCGCGTCCCACGCGTTTCATGGGCGTGCCGCGTGTCTACGAGAAGTTCCAGGAGCGCATGGTGGCCGTGGCCAGCTCCAGCGGCAGCCTGAAGAAGATGCTCGCCAGCTGGGCCAAGGGCATCACGCTGAAGCACTACATGGTGAGTCAAGGGTAAGTATTCCCCCGATGAGGCCTCTTCTTTAAATACTTCAACTCCGACTTTGTGTGCGCATAAATTATGCAAAAAGGATGCACAGTTAAAGTGGCTGCAGCGACAGAATTCCACTCGCAACTCCCATTCCTGCATCTTTCATCATTCACCCAGCTTTTCGGCCAGCTTCCTGGCCAGGAGAGCTAAGAGCCCACCAGCTTTTAGGTGCACAGAACAGAATTGGGGGCCATTAATCTTTATATTGAGAAGAAGATATTTTAAAAGGAAAAGATAAATCCAAAAATAAATAAAAATTTAATTTAGCTGGCCTAGTTTAGCTTTCTCCAAAAAATTCCTAGTGGGCAACATTTGTTCTCTGTGTACATGTGTGCCGAGTTTCGGTGTCCGCTAAATTATGCAAGCCAAGCGGGCAAACATCGCTTCTTAAAGCGAAAATCACTGACAACAACATTACTCATACGTCACGTGGAGCACGCCGGCAGCTCCCGCTGCTATTGCTGCTATAGCTGCTCCTGGTGCCGGAATGTACCAGAAAATAGAAAATGCAGGAGGAACAGGACCACGACGAGGAGCAGAGCCAGGACACGCCATGCGGGCACGTCCTCTTAAGTAAAAGCGGGTGCATGGGGAGCAAAGAGCTAAGTGTGGAACTAGGGGGGAGATTCGTTTAAGTGCAGATACTTTTTCAGTGATTGAAGCATTAGGAAACCCATCAGGCGATCCAAAACCAAGCGAAACATTTAAAGTAATTGAGGGAAATTTAAAACGAAATCCTGGCAGTTAAGGGAATTACAAATTATACAGGCTATTTATATATAAAGTAATAGAATGCATTTCTAACAGAAAATGGTTATTTTACGGTCGAGTTTGAACGACTAAATGGTATTACACTATTTATTTCCATATTACACAATCAGCTTGTTTATTGATGTGCGATTAATTCGCAAACACCACCCATTACAAGTACACCCATTACAAGCTCCCTGCCAACCTTCAACAAAACTCATCAGAGTCAACAAAGCTAATTAAACTTTTTGCCCACAACTTCTCGCAGCAAGAGCTCCGGGGGATTCCGGTACAAGATTGCCAAGTCGCTCATCATGTCCAAGGTGAAGCAGGCCCTTGGCTTCGATCGAGTCCTGACCCTGGCCAGTGCCGCAGCGCCCATGTCGCCGGAGACCAAGAAGTACTTCCTCAGTCTGGACCTGAAGATTGTTGATGCCTTCGGCATGTCGGAGACGGCCGGTTGCCACACCATCTGCCTTCCAGATTCCGTGGGCCTGAACACAATCGGCAAGACTCTGCCTGGCTGCGAGTCCAAGTTCATCAACAAGGACGCCAATGGCCACGGAGAGTTGTGCATCCGCGGACGCCACGTTTTCATGGGCTACATCGACAACAAGGAGAAGACCGAGGAGTCGCTGGACGACGACTGCTGGCTGCACTCCGGTGACTTGGGCTTTGTGGATGACAAGGGATATGTTTCCCTGACGGGACGATCCAAGGAGATTATCATCACCGCCGGCGGCGAGAACATTCCGCCTGTGCACATCGAGAATACGATCAAGAAGGAGCTGGATGCCATTTCGAACGCCTTTTTGGTGGGCGAGCAGCGCAAATACCTCACTGTTCTAATCACTCTTAAGGTGAGTCCCGAGTCCTAATTCATTTTTTGCCAAGCATCTAAGTGCTTCTGCTTTCCAGACCGAAGTGGACAAGGAGTCCGGTGAGCCCCTGGACGAGCTGAGCCACGAGTCCTCCGTGTGGATGAAGTCGCTGGGCGTGGAGCACAAGACCATATCGGAGATCCTGGCCGCAGGTCCCTGCCCCAAGGTATGGGCATCCATCGAGGATGCCATCAAGCGGGCCAACAAACAGTCCATTTCCAATGCCCAGAAGGTGCAGAAGTTCAGCATTCTGCCGCACGACTTCTCCATTCCCACCGGCGAACTTGGACCCACCCTGAAGGTCAAGCGCAACGTTGTGTCCAAGATGTATGCCGATGAGATCGAGAAGCTATATGCCTAGATTCCTCTCGGCGAGATAGAAACTGAAGATAGCCGCGGAACTTGAGCTTTAATGTGAATTTGAATTTACCGGACTTCCAAGCCAATTGAGTGTCACTTTTAATTTGATGTAGGCTGATGTTAACTGTTGGATATTAAACTTAGAACAACAATGGCCCTATGCCTAGGTAGACACTAGCTTGCCAACGATTAGGTCCACAGATCTTTTAATTAGTACCTAAGTTTTATTATTTTATTTTTTATATATTTGGTTGTACCAACTGAACAAACGAAAATTGTTTATTGTCTGAAGAGCAACAATAAATTTGAAACTAGACTTTTAACTGTCATTTCGGTTGTGCTTCTTGCAATTGATTGTTTCAGTAACTTTAGCTTTTGATAATAAAAAAAATTGATTCACTTTATTGAACAGTTCAAGCATGTGATGGGTTAGGCACAGGATATTCAGGTTGGTTAGCAATGATGCAGTTACCCATCTTAAACCTATTGCTCCTATGATTCCGGCTCGCTGGTCGAATCCTCTTCCGCCCCAAGTCCCTTGGCAAGTCGCTCGGCGACACGCTGCATGAGCTCCTCCATGCTCATCTCGATCTGGACGCAGGCACGTCGTCCCGGATCGAATCGCTGCTCATGGCCGCAGTGCACCCGTTCGCAGCGCAGGCTCAGGCTGAACCAGCTGCTCGCGTCCTTGAATCCCGGCCAGCACTCGCACTCGTTGTGCGCCACGCAGTGGCTGTGCTCGGGACAACCACCCTGGCAGACAGGACGACAGACGAGCTGGTGGCCAGTGGTGTGCAGGTGCGATGGCTCGTAGCCCCGCTGGCAATGGCAGCGATCCGGTTCCGCGCAGTAGCTGTGGGCGGGACACGCCTCCTGGCAGACTGGCTCACAGAAGCCGAACAGAATGGTCCGATATCCCGGGCAGCACACCTGGATGTTGTCCCAACGCACCCGCTCCTCGTACACCACATAGCTGTCCATTGCGACTGGGTGGCTGGCATTTGAGGGACCTGCCATGCGGGTCTTGGCCACGGGCACCTGGTACTTCACACTGATGTTCTTCTGGCAATGGCCATTGGTGATGGCCAGACCGCTAACCTCCAAGTGGATCGTCAGCAGGACGAGGCCCAACACAGGACACAGCACTTGTTGCAGCATTGATGCCATATTCCCTTCGGGCTGGGTTCCTTGATTGTGCGTACGTCGTCGCAAGTGCACTAAACGCAGCAGCCGCAGATTAAAGAGAAACCCAATCCGATTCCTCTGTTGCAGATCACTCGGAAAAAATGTGACATCCCCCCAACAATGAATCAAAGAAAAATAATTATAAAATATGGCTTCATTTCATGCGTACATCATCTCAAAATCTATGATTCCGTACGCATTGTAGTCTTTAAATTTAAACCTATTAACCATTTGGAAAACTGCCAAAAGTGTAATTGGTAACAATCAGAAAACTCTCCAATAGCATAATCCAAAATACTGGATAACTCACAAAATATTGATATCCTTTTCATCTCTGATACCCAATAACTTCATTTGTAGTAAAGTTAATAATACATTAAACTTTTTTTTGGTGTGCATCATCTGAAACTTCGGCCGTTCGCGGTCTTTGGTCGTATGATAAGTGCGGGTCTCTCATTATTACTTCTTTTTGCTTCGCCCGCCGTTCTTATCAACAGCATTGGATTGGAAATGTACCAAGACGACCGTTTGGAGAGTGGAGAATCGGCCATGGCCCCAGCATGTTGGCTTTGGTTGCAAGTGGGTTCGAATCGAACTCAAGAATATGAAATGAGTGCCGGGAACTCGTACCAACCGATCAATGCAACATGTTGCACATATTATTATACCCTTTACACGTACAGTGAAGGGGTATACTAGCCCGTTGAAAAGTTAGTTACAGGTAGAAAGAATCCTTGATCCGGATCGCTAGCCAACTGACTTTTATGACAGCATTGATCATAAAACTAGAATTAGACTTAACTATTGTATTAAGATACAAACATATGTATAAATGTACGTATCGAAATCAGCTGAGCAAATGGGGTTCTTCAACTGGTTCTAAGTCTAAGCATGTGGATGTATGTACGTACATACATATGTATGTAAATACTTGGTCGTCTGCTAACAAGCTCTTACTGCGAAGATTGTATGAGCGTATGTACTTACACTTGGCAAAAAACCATAATCATTTAAAAAAATGTTATTTTAAAAGTGTATATTTTAAGCCAAGAATGCTGAGAAACATTATTTCTTCAACATATTTTATAAAAAGTAATTTTTAAAAAACGTTAATAGGAAATCAACATATAATCTTAAATCACTTAAAAGTTCTCATAGGGACAAACCCCAATAATATATAATTTTTGTTTAATATGTCTAAAAATTGAAAATAGTATCCAACAATACAAATCTAAACGACCTTAAGGATTCTGAAATTTAGAAAAATACATACATATATGTTTATAATGTATTAATTATTTGTATTATTTTTCCAAGTGTAAAGCAACATACAACTCGACAGCGAGACGGACTAGGCAACCAGACACGTGTTTGTTTGCTAGCCGAGCTCTGATGGATGCGGATGATTCCGTCGCTGGGTGTGCGGATGCTCGGGGAGCTCGGGGTGTACCCATGAGTCTATGGGTATACGGGTGGCACGGTAGAGTTGTATGTGCCGGGCGGTTTTGCATATGAGCTTTGTGCGTTTGTGTTGCTCGATATATACAAATAAACATAAGCAGCCAGCAGGCGAGCAGGAACGATTAGCAGGTCGAAAGAGCAGAGAAGCGTGTGTGTGGTGTGCAATGCTCGCATGTTGCTGTTGTTGCTGTTTTTGTTGGTATTGCTGTTGTTGCTGTCGCTGCGACGGCATTGTGTAGTTATGGGTTGTAGTGATGGCGCGGGGGTTGGTCGGGGTGCGGGGCGGTTAATGTTACCCCATGAAAGCTAAAACGGTATCGGGCGACGTTCTCACAAATTCGTAGGTATGTAACACATGCTTACATACCCGTCTATCTACATTCTCCACCGTGTGTGTGTGTGTGTGTGTGTGCGTGTGTGTGTGTAATGAGCAAAAGCACACGGGGCAGTGCGAAAGCCAAAACCAGAAATGGAATCAACATGAAATGTAATAGGTGACGCCGAGGAGAGTATTCAAATATGCAAAGCTGCACCGCAAGAAACTACCAATGGGAACGAACGTAAAGAGAGATACAAGAATGAGGTGAGCGCTCCTTCACGCCACAAATATATACATACATAGCTTATAATTCTCAAGTACTTATTTCTGAGAGCACTAGGAGCACGCTGAAACGGTTCTTAAATTATAGTGACTTAGTAGCTTAGTAGCCATGCTTAGTTAATATTGGTATATTACCAACCAAAATAATTGTTGGCATACAATATTTTTGTTTATTTATTTTGTTATATTTTTATTTGCTGATTTGCTTCCTTTCTCTCTCTGCATGAACATGTGAGTATGTACTACATACGTAACTGTATGTAGGCAGAGCGACCTGTTCGCATGCCAATCAGCATGTGTGTTGTTGTATGCCGGCCCTGATGACGTAGCCGCTCACGGAGATTGCTTACCGGCACGCCATCGCTCGCAGTCAGCGTCTCTGCCGGCGTCGCAGTCGGCGGCAGCGCGGCAACAACAACAGCGAGCTTAGAGGAGCAACAACTTTATTTGTTGTGATTATCGGCCGGCGGCGTTTAGCGAATCGGCTACAGTTGTTGCCGGAAAAGTGAGACAGGAGCATGGCACAGTGGCGGTCAGAAATAGAGTACTCCTTGTGAAAGGTTAAGCAGCGTTCCAAGTTTCGCGAAAGTAATACAAATACATAATAGTAATATAAACAAATCTTTTAAACGACATAAAAAAATTTAAAAAAAAACTAAACTGGCCAGTTATCTGCAAGGCTACGTGTTTTTTAACACGAAATATATGTTATGAGAATATTTAACATTAATTTGCATATGTACTCGACTTCTTTAATTGGCCCCGATATTGTTTTAGTTTAATGGTGATGTTTATAAAATAAGTGCATAGCGAGCAGGCCAAAGCGTTCTGCTCCACTTGAAGAAATGACAAAAGGAATTGCTTTCCATGATCAAGAAAGCAGAAGGCACAATCTCCGCTCAATTACCACCATTGTTCTAGAAGTGACTTCAGAATTTTCCACTGATCAACAATGACGACAGAAAATCAATGGCATCCCAATCGAGAGGGAGAGTGCGTGGATTATAGCTGATAAGGCGACGCCATCAAATCGCTATCGATAATAGTGACAGTAATGATGACTATTTCACGGGTGCATCCATATGCAAGGCCCGGTGCCGTTGCACCGACTATCTCCAGGAACTTATCAGCGAAATGCACCCAAGCTGAACTTATGACTCCGCTGACGACAGACTGGAAAAGGGGGTCAACGTCGTACATTAGTTCTTACGTTGGAAATCCATACTTAATTGCAGATGAGTTTGCATTTTTCTGCTAACTGCTAGTTATTATCAGGGCTGTCACCCTAGAATTGATTACAGTCCGTACTTGCCACATTTTGCTTTATGTCAAATGTCAGCAATGCTATACTTGAAAGTTAAACAAATAATTTAATTTTATAAGTATCCGATTGCTTAATATTTTATTCATTTCTTTTTATTCTAATGTCTCTCTGGGTGTAACGGATCCTACACCTTGCTACCTGTGAAGGGTACCGAATAGCCGATGTACACCTGCGATTTGGTTTCATAGTTTTCTAGACCTGCGACGACTTCGTCGGGTGGACATCGATCTTTGGCAAGACTTCTCATCATTTTCGTGCTAATGCTAGCATTAAAACAGTTTTAAATACCGGTTGCCATATTGTAATTGCCACTTATGAGGCTGACCAGTCGGTTCCGATGGAGGGGCAAAGAAATAGAACCAGAATCGGGGAGAACGAGCGAGAGAGAGAGAGAGAGCGAGAGCGGGGTCTGGGCTGCGAGTGTGAATAGGGCGGGGTATAGAAATGAGTTTGAATGAGTTGCAGGAGACATACAGATGTACATATGTACATCTTATGTATGTACGGATGTACATACTCGAGCATACTCGTACTGGTTCGCATGTATGTCGCCCGTCCGCTTGTTTGTCAATATGTACAGGGTACACATGTTATTTGATTTTCGTTTCGCTTTTTATGTCTGCGATGTGCTGTGGCTGTTGTTGCTTTTGCTTTTGCTTTTGCTGTTGGTACATGAATATAAATGCTGTTTATCTCTACCTCCCCTTTTCCGCCCCACAAGCCCCTTCTGGCGTGTGTGTGTTCGTGTGTGTGTGTGTGCGTGTGTGGCTCTAGTGTATGTGCACGAATGTGTTTCCTTATTGTTGTGTGTACTTGTTTGTTTGCTGCTAGTTGTTATTGTTGCTCTGCTTGCTGCTTTGCTCGCATGAACTTTTTGCTTTGGCTCGGCTCTTTCACGCCTGCTAATCAATGCTGTGCGCCGGGTGGTTTTGCTATATCTATATGTACACAAACAAATCTACAAAAGTCCCAGACATGTGCCACCACCAACACCCATTCGCAGCACGCAGCACGCCGCCCACCGCCCAACGTCCCTGCCACGCCCACAGCCCGCACATTAGGTCACTCGATGGGCGTGTAAATATGTACAGAGCATATTGTTACACATGCCGGACGGATCGGCTGAATGGCTGAGGGCTTGCATACTAGTATCGATATGGCCCATAGATATGGCAAATCACTTTCAACACGTATCCGCCAAGTGGGCTCATCTATGCGACTGTGTGTGGTGTACATACGCATGTCTGCATGTCAAATGGTTGGACGAATCAATGGGCCACTCCACTTAGGCTGGACAATGTACTCACTTAATATGCCCAATATGCGTTAGATAATGAATTGAGATGTATTTCGAGCTAGAGCACCGACCGTAAGATTCCCTTCCCTTATGAAATATGTTGACCAGATACTAAATGACTATACATAATCTGCTGTTTACTATATACTAAATATATATTAGAATATTAAGGAGTAATTCTAATGTAATTATTTGAAATCATGCAAATCATTTTCTACGTTAGCCCTATTATAAGCCTGACTGTATCTTAAAGATATTCAAGTGCCGAACCGAAACTGCCGAACCACCCTAGTCAAATGTAATGTGTTCGTTCAATGTCCGTTTTATTGTTAGCTTCACTGCTAGTTCCCATTCAAAGTGGGCTTTTCCCTTCCACATACCGATGCCAATGCCGATGCGGCTATGTTTGCACCAGGTCCGTACATACTCGTACGATTACATCTGCTTGGACGCCCCCTCGGACCCCTGCCCGCATATAGTATGTATATTATACATATTCGGATTTTTATTCTTTCCTGGCATTAGTTGATATAAATCCCATGTACCGCACTCACACTCGAGACCACATGTATACATACGAGTGGGTATATCTATATAGTTGCGAGCGGAATAAAAAGACGAGCAGGGAAAGCGAATATTGCAACTATTTGTGTTGTAGTTTTGATGCAATAAAGCCCCCGTTCACACCCCCAATGCCATCGAAATGCCCACAGCCAGCGGCTGCACTTGTTACCGATTCATGAGCTGCTGTTCATTGGTAAATAATTTCATAATAATGTTGTTGTGCGGGCATAACAAACGATAAGCTGCAAATTGCAACAATTACATTCGAGTTAATAATATTTTCGCTTTATCGAATGGCCCGCCGTTTGGCCCGATTGTCAACGCATTTGGGGCACGTTTTTCAGTGTACTCCACTGGCCGGGCCCCTTGACATTTAGCAATAAAATAAATTAAACAATAAATTATAAATTTGTACAAAAAATGACTGTTCGTCGAACAGGCGACCAGAAACACCAGGCGACTGCGTACCCGCCTGCCATTTGTTGTTTTTCAGCTGGCCTGTGTGTGAAAGTTTTTCTCTCCCCCGGTTTCATACACGTATGTATGTGACGAAGTGCGTGTGTGTGTGCGTATGCGGCATATGTCTAATGCGCCCCACTGACCAAAGTGGGTAGTACGGGCTCTGGAGGAGGTCGTGTATACCGGTCGTGTAACCGCGTTTCCCACTCATCTGCACTACCTGGTCACGGGTAGTAAGGGTACTTTTCCACATCTGCATATGGCATGGATATACCATTAGAGGATTTCGTACTCACGCTACCTGACCGCAAGTCTGAGTCAGAGTTTTCAATTCGTAAGCCAAATAACCATTTCGAATATAACAACTAACCTGCATTAGACAGCGTTTTATTTGAAAAACTGAAATGCACTTCACAAAGTTTAACCCGACCAATTAACCCCATTACCGACCTCAGCTTTCAAGCAGAATTATTTTTCATATTTCCCCAGGGGCACATTTGTTACTGCTGATTGTGTTAGATCAGTTCTGAGTTGACACCATTCGGAGCTTATCTTTATTGAATTTCTTTCTTGACTATCAGTTGTTTTAAGATCCTACCAAAAAGAGGATTTTACCGTTTTCTCATATAATATATTTTAATAATATTTTATACACCAACGAGACCTTTGTACCTATTGAATTGTGAAGCGAGACCTCTGTTGGTCTGTTCCCACAGAGAAGGACTTGCGCTCTTATCAGCCAAGCTGAGATGCCACTTCCAATACGTAACACGTGTCTAAAGGTCGGTCAATGTATTTCAAATGCCAGACAAGAACTCTTGACTAATCGTTGCTTGTGGCTCAAGTGATTACCAAAGGCGGTAACCTAATTATTGCTCCCAGGCACTTGGGCGGGCACAGATTACGAATTATTCATATATTCGTATTTATTTAATCTTACAAATACTTCAAGCTTGTGGGCCAGACGCACCAGAGACTTGGTTGTCCTAGAGGACATAGCAACTTCATCTCAAGACTTGGAGATTCATTGGCAAAGTTTAGTATATGTAGTATACTCCTATTACAACTACCTTTACAAATGGGATAACTATAACATTTACTAGGATCATCGTGGCTTGTCGTCGTTATCAGTTCTTGAAATTCAAGATTGAACGTCGTGGTTAAGATCAGCCGTCTCGGTTCGGAACTCCGAGTTCCCCGCCTTCTACAAATGTCCGGTCTTATCAGCATCTGGTGGCGATGGCATAAATACCCGTGCTGAGAACCTGACCGAGTTCATTCGTCGCGATCGCCTTCAGCATGAACGACCTCAAGCCAGCTACAAGTTACAGGAGCACCTCGCTTCACGAGGCCGTCAAGCTGCGCCTGGATGAGCCGTCATCACATTCACAGACAGTCCAGCCTCAGACAATTCCAGAATTCTTCAGGGAATCGTGCGAGAAGTATTCGGATCTGCCCGCCTTGGTGTGGGAAACCCCAGGATCTGGGGTCGATGGTTGGACCACGCTTACGTATGGCGAGTACCAGGAGCGAGTGGAGCGGGCGGCGCTGATGCTGCTGAGCGTTGGGGTCGAGGAACGCAGTTCGGTGGGCATCCTGGCCTTCAACTGTCCCGAGTGGTTCTTCGCGGAATTCGGGGCCTTGAGAACTGGGGCTGTTGTAGCCGGAGTTTACCCGAGCAACTCGGCTGAGGCCGTTCACCACGTCCTAGCCACAGGAGAGTCCTCCGTTTGCGTGGTGGACGATGCCCAGCAGATGGCCAAGCTGAGGGCCATCAAGGAACGTCTGCCTCGCCTCAAGGCGGTAATCCAACTGCACGGACCCTTTGAAGCCTTTGTCGACCACGAGCCCGGTTACTTCAGCTGGCAGAAACTGCAGGAGCGGACCTTCTCCAGCGAACTCAAAGAGGAGCTGGTGGCCCGGGAAAGCAGGATCCATGCCAACGAGTGCGCCATGCTGATCTTCACCTCGGGTACAGTGGGAATGCCAAAGGCAGTGATGCTGTCCCATGACAACCTCGTATTCGACACAAAGGCCGCGTCCGCACACATGCAGGACATCCAATTTGGCAAGGAGAGTTTTGTGAGCTACCTTCCGCTGAGCCATGTGGCTGCCCAGATTTTCGATGTGTTCTTGGGTCTTTCCCATGCCGGATGCGTCACATTTGCCGATAAGGACGCGCTGAAGGGAACGCTGATCAAGACCTTTCAAAAGGCGAGGCCAACGAAAATGTTCGGCGTTCCCCGCGTCTTCGAGAAACTTCAGGAGCGTCTGGTAGCCTCGGAGGCCAAGGCGAGACCCTACCTAAGATTACTTGTAGCAAGTGCTAGAGCTGTTGTCGCTGAGCACCAAATAACGCTGATGGCGGGGTAAGTAGCGATAGTCAAAAGTAATATTATCAAAAAAGATTTAAGGTCACTAGTCAGACATGACATCGAATTTGGAATAGCCCTTTAGACATCTTTAAAAGTGTAAACCCCTTAATAAAAAAGGACACTCTCAGAATATGTTAAATCTCAATTTGCAGATTAAATGGCTTTGTAATTGATTAATTATTTTCTTGTTTTTTTTTCAGCAAAACACCCTCCATTTATGGCAATGCGAAGTACTGGCTTGCGTCTCGAGTGGTAAAGCCAATACGCGAAATGATAGGACTGGACAACTGCCGCGTCTTCTTCACCGGCGGAGCACCAACTTCGGAAGAGCTGAAGCAGTTCTTCCTGGGACTGGATATCGCCTTGGGCGAGTGCTACGGGATGTCGGAGAGTAGTGGCGCCATCACCTTGAATGTCGACATAAGCAACCTGTACAGCGCTGGTCAAGCGTGCGAGGGAGTGGTTTTGAAGATCGATGAGCCCGACTGCAATGGCCAGGGTGAGATTCTGATGCGGGGTCGCTCGATTTTCATGGGCTACTTGGGACTGCCGGAAAAGACTGAGGAAGCGATCAAGGAGGATGGCTGGCTGCATTCCGGCGACTTGGGCTACATCGATCCCAAGGGCAATCTGATTATATCCGGGCGACTTAAGGAGCTGATCATCACCGCCGGCGGGGAGAATATTCCACCTGTGCACATCGAGGAGCTGATCAAAAAGGAGCTTCCCTGCGTGAGCGATGTGCTACTTATCGGCGACCATCGGAAGTATCTGACCGTCCTGCTGTCCCTGAAGACGAAAAGCGACGGAAAGACAGGCATTCCACTGGATGCTCTGCGGGAAGAGACGATCGAGTGGCTGCGGGACCTGGATATCCATGAGACCCGTCTCTCCGAGCTCCTAAACATTCCCGCCGATCTCCAGCTCCCCAATGATACTGCCGCTCTGGCAGCTACCTTGGACATCACCGCCGAACCCAAGCTCCTGGAAGCCATCGAAGCGGGCATCAAGCGAGCGAATAAGTACGCCATTTCAAATGCCCAGAAGGTCCAAAAGTTTGCCCTGATTGCTCATGAGTTTTCCGTGGCCACCGGAGAGCTGGGTCCCACGCTGAAAATCAGGCGGAATAATGTGCACGCGAAATATGCTAACGTCATTGAGCGGCTGTACAAGTAAACGTAATCTCCCAAATGGATTTCTTAACCTAGGTTTAAGCTTTATTTTACTCAATCGTTTACATTGTACTGATCAATTACAAAATTCTCTTATCATTTACTGCATTATGAACTAAATATATATTTTTGTTATTAAAGCGTTGCATATTTTATTTTTAAACTGGGCTACGATCTCTGATCGGGATCGCTTCTGATGGGCTGCCACTGAACTTTGCTGACGTACTGAAATAAACAAGCGGGTTATCGATAAGGGGAGAAAGTCAGGCCCATCAGTTTGATTGGTAAGTGTAGTGCACATGTAGTGATTGCAACTGATTTAAGTATAACATAAGCTAATTGCTTAATAATTAAATAGCTTTTTTTAAAGATTCTGCTTAGATCAGTGATGAAAGCTCACTTTAAGGGGGTCAAACACATACAATTTGTTAACAAACCACATTTTGCAGCATCTTTTGGCCCAGTTTACGTTTCTCATTGCGATCCACGAATCGTCGCAACCACCTGAGTCCTGCAAAAGCTATGGCAATGGCCACCAGCATCCAGATGATCACCGATCGTGAGTCAAAGCGATCTGTGGGAATCTTCGGCCAGGTGAGCGCTGGCGGCGAAGGATTGGTCTCATCATTGGCCACCTTAAAGGAAATGCTCCAAAATCATGTAGCAACTCGTATCGTTTCGGCTTTCACTTACCCCGCAATCGCAATTGTCTGGTTTCTGTTGCGCTACTCCACTCACATCCAGCAATATAATGGATCGATTACTGCCGCCTTCAATGCAGTCTATGCCCCTAATTTTGGTGGTGTTTTCACTCCAATTATTAATTACTGTCCAGGGACGGGCGAAGTTAACGGAGGTTGGTAGCTTACGCACCAAGTTAGCCACCAGCCAATCGCAGCTCCAGTTATTATCCGCTAAGTTCACGTAACGAAAATGAAGAAGACTGCTGAGGTTCACTGATTCGAGGCGATTCGAACTGAGATCCACGTGGAGAGACAGACGGTTGACTGATGGAGAAAGCCTTTGCAGAAAAGCGGCATCACTGATTGCATTTCCCGAAAATTTGATGTATCTTAAATGATTTTGATTAAGCATCATCTGAGGAGATATCTCCCCTATTCTGTTGCTAGCAAGGACAATCTCTTCCAGTTGAGTGTTGACATGAAATAAAGTATCTGGCAGCGTGGTCAGTCGGTTAAAGCTGATGTCTACTTGAAGAAGAGCGACTAGGGAGTCCAGGCTTTCGGCATATATTTCATCCACATAGTTATGACTTATGTTGAATCGCTGTAATTATCATTGATTATCATTTTTTTCAGCTAAAATGTTACTTTTTCAAGTTAAAGATTGCAGACTCTGGAAAAACACAAATACATTAATGATAGAAACACACCTCCAGTGAGTCCAATCCCGATAATGATTCCTTGTTGAGCTTAGTGATGTTATTATAACTTAAATCCAGGTCTTGCAGCTCGAAGTTCTTGGAAAATACCATTGGCTCCAGCTGTTGTAGCACATTATTCGACAGATTCAAGTGAACCAGGCGAGCCAGTCCTCTTTGACTGAGAAACTGAAGGCTGCTCAGGAGATTTTGGTCCACTCGTAGACTTCGAAGATGGGTATTGCTCTCAAAGGAATCCATCTCTATGCCCCCAATGCGGTTATGCTGAAGTGATAAGCTGGAGAGGCGATGGAGACCCCGAAGGAAACTACCAGCTATATGCGCCAATTGGTTTCCGTTCAGATAAAGATGCTTTAAATGGGATAATCCATCAAAGGAGCCCTCCTCGATTTGAGAGATCTGGTTGTAACGCAAGTCGAGCTGTTGCAGCTGAGGATACAGCTTAAAGTTTTTGGACCTCAGCTTGCACAATATGTTGTGGCTCAGATCCAAGTTGGTTAATGCTCCCAAGGGATCACTGGACCAGGAGCTCAGACTGCTCAGATTGTTGTGGGACAGGGAAAGGTATTGTAACTTGGTCAAGCCATTCAGCGAAAAATCATCCAAGTCACTTAGGCCACTGTGCTGCAGTTCCAGATGAAGCAGATGCTCAAACCGCACAAAGAACGCATTTGCCAGATGCGGCAGGGTGCAGTTGCTCAAGGTGAGCGACGTCAGGTGCTCCGTATTCCGTATCAAAGTCACCTCAGTATTGTTGCACTTGCTCAGCTGCAGGCAACTTATCATCGCGCTGAAGCTTAGGATCAGCAGAAGGAGACTACCTGGTAGTAGGTACATCGCGCGAGACAAACCTCCACAGACTAACTCTATGGATCTCGAGATCTGTAACTCAAGCCCTAATCTCATTGCAGCAGCTTGTAGCGCCAGCCGACAACCCGTCAAGATACGTAATCGCTCATCAACTAGCCACCGTTTGCAGAGCCAAAATATTTGCCCACCTTTTAGTCAGCGGCAAAAAGCTCTGTTACCGTGTCAAGAACTCGCCAAGTGCATAACCAGATAATCGGCACTATATTGCTTTACAATAGTTAATTTCTATTTGCTTAGACTTAGACTAGGTCCAAGCTCATGGCCTGTACGTGTGATATAACACTTTAAACTTGTTTATATTTTTGCTTAATTAAGATACAACCCCATAAATATTACAAATTATTAAGTATTCGATCCTAAAAAACGTATAAAAGTGTATTTGCAGTACTCGTTCCAATCAAGCATTCAATAAAAACTTTAAATGACTGAACGGACTTCGTGTAATGAAATTTCATGCAAGCGCAGCTGAAACCGAAAATGGTATAAAGCCTTTTGTTCAAACACATCCGCAAACTTCAATTGAAGTATACATCAGCACGGATGAAATCTCTTCACTGGCGCTCGGTTTTTATATTTGCTGGTCGATTTTGATTCGTTCTATTTGCTTTTCACCTGCATTTCAACATTTACTTTATCCTATTTGCTGATTTTGACGGCATTACGAAAAAGTATATGAGTGCATGTGTGGCATTCCAGTGAGAAATCATTGTGCAGTGCTGCAGTCCTTGAAAAGAGGATAGCCACAGCTGAAAACCGCATCAAGCACTGCAATGAACGGAAATGTTCATGTATTGAACAAAACCAGAAGCTCCCCAAATGAAACGATTATGCCTACACAAATTCGCCTGTTGCCACATTGTTGCAATGTTTATTAATGTTGATTCTGTGCCAAAAGTGCTGTTGTCCTTGTTGCTCGAGTGGGTGTCCGATTTGCCATTGAGCGAAAGGTCGGCATAGTAATTGAGACAGGCTTTTGAACTGAGCCGCAGTGCAATCCCGAAACTATCTTAGTGTCATCATAAAATAATTAGCGTGCGGTTGGCTTTGTGTGCCAAGAAGACGGGAAACTAGGCGGAAAATTAAGAGAAATTAATTGTGTTCAGGGAAAATATCAATATATACGAAAACAGCCATCGCAAAATCTTGTAGAAGAGCGTTAATAAACATTTAAGGTAATAAAAAAAGAAAAGAGTATTGTAAGTTGGCGAAAAGTTAGATTTCTGTTTTGTAGCATACTTTTGGGCGGCTGGGTAAATTGTAGTTAAATATTACGTATTCGCCTAGTAGTGCGCAAGAAGCGACTTTCTTTCAGCAATTTCTTCAGAATTTCCCTTAAACGTTTTCTTCTTTCAGCCCAAGCCAATTAAATTCGATTTCCCTGCCTGAATGCGGTTTTAAATTATACTACCACAACAACTTTGAGCGGCGGACGAACTTTGACTTCAATGTTCCCGCAGATATAAACTCGGTCCTTGCGCTAAAATGACAAATTTAATATGTACTTCTTGTCTGCCGCTTGTTTGTTTGCCTTCCCGGCGCTTCAGCTGCATTTTCCTTTTTGGCCAATGCAATAAAAAAGAAGAAGAAATTACGATGACTTGGCCAAATGCCAGCTGGAGCACGCGGAAGGCAAAGGACGGCCGACACATTTGCCAGAAGCATTGCAGATGGTCGGGAGTTCAGGAAAAGCGGAAAAACGGCCGGGAAAAGGAGCAGAAGGAGAAGCTAAAGGATATCTACACACTCACCGAACTGTTTTTATTTGCCAGCAAGTCTGGAGACTCGCAGTTCTATTGCAGTGGCTCTCCATTTTGGAGTGTGTATATATGGGTATTAAAATATTTTCCTACATATTTCAGCTGCCAAAATTATTTCAATTTAGTTCCGCAAAATAAATTTGCTTCCGGCTTTGTCTTGGCTCTTGGCTCTCTCTGATTTCTTTCGTTTTCACGCGATGAACATGAAAGTGCCATATTATTTACTTAAGCGAATCATATTTATGACAAATTAAGTCTTTGAGTCCCTTAACCTAAACCGCTTGTCTCTAAAATTGAATAAATTGGCCAAAAATCATTTACTAAATTATATTAATCTTTTTAATTTTAGTTTTATTTAGCATTCAATGCTGCAAACTAAATGCTGCTCTTTCATTTATTGGCATAAGATTAAATATTTGCTCAATAAAGACTAACGTCTGCTTGTTTTCGCGCTTCATTCTTTTTGGAAGCTACTTAATTCTTAGTTATTTGACCTGACCCCTGTAGACTCTGCACATTAATTTCCCCTGAAATCAGACGAGCTTTCCAGCAGCTTGGCCCATTTTTCTCTTCCATAAATATTTCAATAGGCGCATTGTTCTTTTTGCAAGTTTACGGGTTTTCTTTGCCAAACTCCCACACAGGACTCATCCGAAATGCATGTCCCTAACCGAATTTCCCATTCCTCGACTCATTGTAATTGCAATTCTGAAGGTTGGCAATGTGCACACAGCGGTTCTCAAAAAATGGAGCTTAGTTCCCACGCTTAATAGAATTTTGGCTTATTTACTGAGCCAGCAAATGCAATGGGATACAATGCGAAAATTAAAAAAACTACATTCATTTCCGGACTGCTAATACTAAAATGTGTTACATTCAGCGTTAAATTGAAATAATAATCACAGTTGAAAGTCTCAATTAATGTGTTGAGCAATTGAATGGGATTAGCTGAAAAAGCACTTACAGTCATCAGTTCCCTTTCTAAGCAAAAACTAACAAAGAAAGTTCGAGAGCTTTCATTAGCGGAAACACCAGGCTGCATTCAGTTGGATAGTTCCGTTCGGACTAAAGTTGGCCAAAGTTACAACAATTTCTTCCAGCTGCGTGTATGTGCCACTGTTTATTTATTTTGGTGTGCAGTTAAAATTTTGGCATGCCAACAATGGTCGAAAAGCGGACCCGAACCCGGACCCGGACCCGGACACGTATGCGGATAGGGATTCGGATAAGGACCATGGCCAGAACCAGGACCAGGACACGGTCCTGAAATCGCTCTGAAACTAGCTGACTTTCGAGCCACATTCACATGTATTTTTGCCTGCCGGGCGGTGGAGCTTTTCCGGCTCCATGCCGTTTCGTATTTAATTTCATTTGTGCCGCCCCAAACCGACTGCTAGTTCCTATTCGAATCCCGGTTCCAGGCCTGTAAAAACATTCCGTTTGTGGTCGCCCGACCAGTCCGGACTTCAATTTGTTTTCGTTCCACGATTCTGTGTTTTTGCTTGCCGTGCTGCACAGCCCTCGTAATTTCAGTGCATTTTTTAGTGGGCGAGAAGTGGGCGAATTTCGGGGCGTAGGCGGTGTTGTTTTAATTGCTGCTGACAACGAAACTTTCAACAAATCAGAGTCGTGTTTATCCAAACGGGCAGCTGGTAAAAAAGGATTTGCAAAATGGATGATGGCGAAATGATTGAATAATCGACGTAATTTTCTGGGTATTTGCGGTGGCTGTAGGACGTAAACAAAACTAAAATGAATATGAATTGAGTGAAAAGTTTCGCATGCAAATTTTAATTCGGAATTCAGTACGGGATTGGGCATAACTAATCTGGTATTTGTCTGGATAGAATACGAGTTATATAAAATCAAGATTGCCATTTTTGTGCATTCCACACTTATATTCCGATTTTTTCCCAGTTTTTATCAATTGTGTATATACAAGTAGTAACCGCACCATTTCTGATATACTATATATGTATGTACATCACTCTGATGGAAAGATTAAGCCATCAAGCGGCAGACAAGTTGGAGAGTGTGAGCTGCATTCCACGCTTCCTATGCAGATGGCGATGCAAATTCGTTGACAGTCGTGTGCAAAGGGCGAATTGAGTGATATCTCAGCTTTCTCGAAGGCAACAGCCGTAATAAAGCCGCCCCTGCCCGCCCACTCCTCTTCACTCTACGCCTCCTTTCTCCTCTCTGCTTTCTCCTTTCTCCTTTCTCGCATCAAAATGGCTGACTGCACACACATTTCCGGAAGGGATCGCCGTGTTGCATGCCAATAAATCATAACGCTGTGACTCCGGACTGCACATTTATATATGTATATACACGTATATAGATATGTTCTTCGATGCACGAGTATGTATCGGCATGTGTATGTGTGTGTGTGTGTGTGTATATGCAGCGAAAGGTGCGGGCCCAAGCAATGGCCATTTGCCGGATTCGAAGGGTTTCCAGAGCGGTAATGGTGCAATCGGCCATGTTATTGTTGTTGCCGTTCATATTATTATTGTTCGTCATCGGCACGATTGAGTTCGTTTCGTTTGGCCCTTACGTTGTTGCCGGATAACTGGCTGCTCTGGCCAAGTTGACTTGTCATAAAAATTGAAATTGTTATCAACTCGTTCGTGCGTCCGACATTCAAGGATTATTGCATTAAGGCAGCCAGAACGAAGCAGTCGGAGTACAAGCAGCGCACAGGACAAACGAAGAGTGACTGCACAATGAGCACATCGCTTTCGGAACTGCAATATTAAATACCCTAAGAGCATGGGTGATGGGTGATGGGTGATGGGTGCTTAAATGTCATTTCACTGGCATTTCTTGGCTCGAACGCATCTACAATGTGTACTTTGTATCTATGGTGCCAGACTTTGCTGCATAGTTTCACAGCAAGTACCTCCGTATTTTGCCAAAAGTATAATTTCATATTTATAGAATTTATCGAGGCAACCAACCGATGCCGCCCGTGGATAAAGTATATGAGTCTGCCACCGGAGGGCTTAATGGAATTTTCGCGTTCAGGTGCCACGCCTTCGAAAGGAGCTGCAGTTGGTTAAACTTCCGGCTGCTTCGGACGGATTAAAATGCCGATAAAGTCTTTGTCCCCGATGCGTTCGCTTACTGCCTTTCTCCTTCGATGATGTGGCGATATCAATACCGCCTGTTAAATCGCACTGGCAACAGTATTGCCTATCGAAGTGCCAATAAATTTCCTCCACTCTCATGTCGTTTATCATGTTTGACTCGATTGGAGATGAATAATGTGCAGCCAGCATCGATATGAAATGCCAAATGAGCATCGAGCATCAAGAGCCAATGCAATTATGGCAGTCATGCTTCTTTAAGTCCCGAGTACTTCGCATAAGCGAATGCGGAAATTGGAAAAGAAAAAGGAATGTTCACCTGCTTATTTTCTTCACTTTCCCGCTTAAAGAGGGTATTCATTTGCGTTGCCACTGAAAACTTTTCTATCTGGTAATGCAAAAATCATGTCTTTGAAATATTTCACCATTTTTTGCCTCCCTAATTGACTGTAGGCGTCAAGCGAACAAATTAAATTCCCCAATTATTGGCTAAACTATTTTTAAGCGTCGATGTCCTCGACACAGTTTCTGGCTAAAATGCAAGACCCGAAAACTGGAAGAGGACACTCGCCAGGCGCAATTCATTTAATAGTCACGAAATCAATTGGAAAAGTGAATAAGCAGAAAGTGAGAAACGAAATCAAGCTGCATAAATTATCGAGAAATCAAATCGGCAAATTGGAACAATTGAGTGTCACTGCGAATTCCCAGGCACTGGCACTGGCACTGCCAATTGAGCCGAAGCCTCAAATGGAGTTCCTGTGCGGCCTTGTGAAAATGCCTCGCCAATGAATGTGCCGTCCTTTGCCGTTTTCCGCTTTTTTGGCGCTTTCTTTTCGCCTCAAGTGCAGCCCAGATGCACTTGCAGCAATCGGTGCAAAATGGTGTCTTGCAAATGGGTCGTGAAATCAGCCAGATGCCTTGGTTTTAAATAAAAAGCCCTTGCATGCCTTTCTCACGCCTGCTTTTCCATGGTGCCCGCTCTAAATGCAGTTTATTTGCGGCTTGTTGATTTTATTGCACAACTTTGTTTACAATTCTGCTTAAATTTCATTACACGATCCGCACCGAAGGCAACTGGGCCAAGGGAAAAGAGATTCGCGGGTGTGTGGCAGAGTTGGATTGGAAATGAATGCCAAAACCTTGATATGAATTAATATTTGAGCAGGGCTGCCAAGTGGAGCAGACATCCAAAGGGAGTGGGGCTTGACCGAAGCAAATGGACATTTGTTTGCATGGAATGGACATTGGTTAAATGGGTCAGCTCGTGGCGATTGATTGGCGCGCACGTTGGTTTCGGCAAATATTAAATTCGGAAAATGCATTTGAGTCACTTTTACGTGCACGTTGGAAAACCATTGCGGTGAAGAATTTCAATCAACTTTCCGTTTGTGTGATGTGTGCTGTGTGCTGTGTGATGTCTCACTCGTTTTTCGAATCACTTGCCAACATTCAGACAATCATTGAGCCAAGGCAAAGGTTAAGACAACTGAAAAGCAGCAGCCCACAAAGGCAGCAAACAATAAAGTGGGGGAAAGCCCAAAACGCCAGCGAAAACATGAAGCATGAAAAATCAAAACAAATAAGCCAACAGGCAGGCAAACAAAGTGCCAAGCAAATTAAATAAAATCCGCACAAACAAAGCAATGTGGACCGGGCCAAAAGAGAGGAGCCAAATGGGGAGGCGCAAGGATACACATGCACACAGAGATACAGGATACTGGATACTGGATACTGGATACTGGAGCAGGCCACTTAGATGGCGGTTGACACAGCCACAAGGAGCGAGTGAGTGTGTGTTTTTGTTTGTGATAAAAATGAAGCAATTGAAAGAGGCCGCGGCAAATGCCAGCAACAATGGCTGAAAGCCGCCGACAGAAAACTGAGCCGGAATGAGTTGCGGATGGGGAGAGGAAATTAATTAGCTCCGACTCTGGTTAGCATTTTTCATTCAATTATAGTGCGGGAACTAAGCGGAAATAATCAGGCTCAAATTGCTCTTGGTACTTTCTTTAAAAGATGCGGTTTTTAAATCATATAAATAAAATGAATGCACAGTAGTTACACACAAATAATTATAAACTTTATTTATAAACTTTATAACTACATAACTATCAAATTGTTAAATAAACGATATATATGTATTCCCTTCATTCATAGAAATCAAATTATAATGTTTTCAACATTTCATTGACAAACGTTCAACTGAACTTTACTCATAATTTGAAAAATGTGCTTGCCTAAAAGTATGCAACACAATCGGGGAAAATTACGTATACGTAATAAATGAAGTTCCTGGGATACATAATGAAAAGTGCATATTTATCAAGCAAAACAGGCGCAAGATCCTTCAGCTGGATTTTTTGGGCGCGGCAGGGTCGGGGTGTGGAGCCGATGCATATCCTGCGGCTACATCCTGGCGCAAGTACTGGCATTATCAGCAGCCTTCATTCATGGATACCAACCGATGGCAGAATGGCGAGAAAAATGTGAGCAGGAAAGCCGAGCAGCTCCTGTGTGCCTCCTGTGTCCTTCGTTCACTTTGCCGTCGGCTGCGCGACCCGAAAAGGTTTGAGAGCCACTGGAAGGACAAACAGGGATAACTGCAATGGAAGGTGCCTAAGAGCTTAAAGCTCTGAGCTTAAGAGACAGCTGCCCACAAGTGTTTCGGCCCACAGAGAAGCTCGCCATAATGCTTTGCAGCATCTTTCTCTCACTTTCGCTCGCCTGCCTTTCCCCATTTCGCTCTCATTTCTCCCATTTCTCGCTCTGCGGGTGCCCTGTAGTTTTCGGTTTGTAAAAGCCATTTTTCATTCATACGAACTTACTTTAAATTAATTTTTTTGTGGGGTCATAAATCATTTTTGGCTCTGGACCTACGCATGCTGCGTCTGTATGGGTGCCCATCAGCGCGTTCGTGTGGCCGTGTAAGCTCCTATTGGTGTGGGTGTAAGCTCCATTATCGTGTATTTGGCATTGCGTATATGAATGAATGTGTTCTCTGTATTCGCAAGACTTTCAAATTAGTTTCGATTGAATTGATGAAGGTGAAAATCGGCAGCAGTAGGTCAAGTTAGCTGGAGTGGCAGAATGTTAAAGAAATGGTAGAGAGGCGTAAATTATTGAAATTTATGTAAATATTGATTAATTATTTAGTTAACAGTAAGACAATGTACATTATATATGTATAATATTTTTAGTTATTAATGAAACCTGTTGTAACTAAAAGACAGATATATGTACATTTATTGAAATTATGCTGTCTTGAATTGCTGTCTTCCTGACTTAATAAGCTTACTTATTTATTTATTTTTGAATATACATAAACAAAATATGTTAGATACAGCTAAAAATTATTTAAATATGTATTTATATAGCCGGGTTTAAGAGGCATACATTAGGATGAAATGTTGGCTAGGAAATATCAAATTAAATTTCCAGAATATTTTGAAACATCTTGAGTTGACCACGCACAACCACCAATGCAATGGGCATCGGCAGGAGAGCTTCGCACCCTGTATACGTGAAAAAGGAGGGGTAACTACCACAAGCGCAGAGAGTGCCCATCTCCCGGCGCTCTCTTACAGCCTCCGAGAAAAGCTCGCCGGGAAGAGCTTGAAAGCTACCGGAGTCCAGCACACTCGCACATAGCGAACACTTTCCAGGCTCCGTGGAGTCACGAGTCCTGACGGCTGGCAAGGACTCGTGGCATATATATGTGCGCCTAGGTACATGTTCCAGCCTTCACATCGGCAGCGCATCCCCAAGCAGCGCTCGGATTTCGAATTCCTGCACAAGGATGTGTCGTGGGATGCCGAGGCCCGTGCTCGTCGTTTTCGTGCTGGTCCTCGGCTCCAGCAAATGACTCTGCTTCTGCAGCTAAAGGACTTCCAGCGCCGCCTCGCTGGCAATGCTGCACGGGCATCGGGCTCAGTTGGTGTTCCGGTTTCGGGTTGTGCTGTCAGTTGCCTTTTTGCACAGCGGCTGAGCGATTGAGCGATTGAACGATTGAACGGTTGGACGGCTGAGCGCTGGAGCGGTTGAGAGTGTGCCATCGGAGCCGGAGAGTCCTAACGCGCTGCCCGTGGTCTGTGTCCGCATCCGTATCCGTATCTCCGTGCGTCTCTCTCCGGGTGTGTGCGTGTGCGTGTGCGTGTGGTTAAGTGTGTGCCTGTTGTCTGTCGCTAACGGTGCGCGCGCGTCTGTCTGTGTGAGTGTGTGACTCTGTGCGTGCCCCTGCCAGTGTGTGTGTGCGTGTGTGTGTGTGTGTGCACAACAATACTATATATCTTATATACTCATACCAGTGTACCCACAATCGCACACGGCCTGCAAATAAAATATTAGAAACAGATATACTCGTATACAACAATTCCAGCAGGTAAACCCATTGAACTATCCAGGACTTTCTATAGTATGCACTTGATATTCAGCAGCAAATGTAATATGAAACTAAACGTACTGTGAACATCCATTTGGCTCTCTTTGTTCGTCTCTTCTTGGTCCGGAGGTCGTGTGTGCGTGTGTGCGTGTGTTTGTGAAAATTCCATCATCATCGTCATCTGTATCGGTTTAACCATTATCATTCAGTTTATAGCTGTACACAAATTTTCGTACATCCTTCCTGCCTCTATTTTATTTTTATGTCAGCGATTTTGTCATTTCTATTACTTTCGAGTTCTGGCAAGGAAGCGTGAATGCGAATCGCTAATTGACCATCGAGCCATCAATATTCAAAAAGGAAAGTATCTTTCAGATACATGTCAAGTGCAACTCTCGCGCTCTCTTTCGTTCGTCCATGCTCGCTCTCTGTCTTCATTTTACATATGTGTGTCTGCCTGTATAACAGGTGCCAAAAAATAAACGGCAATGGTTACTTTTATGTTCACATTGTGTGGGCGTCTGGCTGGGCAAAAGGGGTGGCACGAATGAATAAAACCGAATGATATGATATTCTGGGCCATTATCAACAAGTGAGAAGCTCGTGATTATTGCTCACTGAATAATAAATGGTTAATTTCATTAACTAAATTAAATGTTATTCCTCTCCACTTTATAGCCGTCGACACGCATGACACATGCAATGGATGCCAGAACTAATAGTGGATATCGGAATAAACAAATATAAAGCCACATACTCGTACATACAAATTTATAAGCTAAGCAATATTTAATTCGGTTGAGTGAAATTCGCAAGAAATAAATCAATTTTAAAGTTCTTCAAGCTGCGGAAACAAATACGAAACCGCGAAAACTATTTAATCGCTGAACTGAATAAACGCATAAGCCCACGACTAAAGCAATTTTGTAATTCAAACAAAGGGAAAACAAACTGAGAATATTCGTTATTAATTAATGGTGATGACTACTCAAAAGCAAACCATTTGAGCCAGTTGTAAATATTAAAACCGTCATTAAACAAAAACAATGCATACACACCCAAAATTCCAAACTCACTAAATGACAAGAGAATTATAATATCCATACAGAAATTAAGAAACAAAAAATCCATTTAAATACGAAGTGTTCTATTATATAGAAAACAAAACTCGCAAATTATATATAAATTCTCGATAAGCAACTGAATCACGCACAAGATTGATACAAATTTTTAATAATAGTACATTAAAATACGGAAAATAAGGACAGTTCAACAACAGCTCAATTGGCTTATGAATCTAGGTTGGAATAATTCGGAAATTCCTTGAAAGTCTTCGATTGATGGAAATAGAAAATTTCGATTAACTCGATACATACATACATACATAATCGCATATAAATAAATAATAATCATTATTGAATTAAAATAAATTACATCAACTTCATTACTTATCAACCAAAAATTCTGGGAGACAAATTTGATAAAAAAAAGTTTAAAATAATATTAATACGCATACAACAAGTTCAATACACGAACCACTAAAGGGAATAGTTCTACAAGTAATTATTCAACACAATCAACGCGATCCTTGAATGCCAATTGGAAAAAACTTTGATTGCATAACCAATGGAGAAGGAATAGAAGGTGAGTCCCTCAACTACAAGCTCAATACATGTATTTAAGTTAATTTCATGTTTCAAAGTGTTCTCGCCGTAAATCTGGATCGTAGCTTGCACAAATACATTTTAACGAATTTTCAAATGTACAGACCTCTATTCAATTTATTTCCAAGACAAGTAAAGGCCAGCAGCTGCATTGCCTTGTTTTGATTTAATATTCCGTACTGAATACTCTGGAAACAGCTAAAGTATTTCAAAACCTGCCAAAGCCACAGAGGGGTTCGTATACCCAGCGCCATAACCGCAGGCATTATTTCAGCTTTCTCCATCGCTGCTGTGCAGGCAGTTGGAGTTGATTTGGTTTTTTGTTTCACTTCTCGGGCAAGCAATTTAAAATTGTTCCATTGACCTTTCGACGACCACAGAGCCACATTCAGGAGCCCAGCTGGCGAGCAAGTGGGTGTCCGGGTGGGTGGCATTGCGTGGGCACCGGTGGGTTGGGTGTTCCGGAGCAATGCCCAAAAGCAAACAGAGCACCAGCCACTCGGAGGACAATAAAAAGCCTCGCACAATTGCCAAATAAATAACTTGACGCTCGCTTCGTCGTGGGTTTATTTGCTCTGGTGCCGTGGTTTTTGGGCTTTGGCTTTGGCTTGATTTTCATTTTCATTTTCATTTCGGAAGGCACACCACACACGCGCCCCCAAATACGCACGCACACACACACACACACAGAGGCACACACACAGAGAGAGGCACACTAGACACTAGGCACACGACTACTGTTGCATATTAAAATTGCTCCGGCTTCCTGTTTTGTTTTCATCTCTTGCACTCGCTGCTCATTTTGGCCTGGCTCTTTTTCATTAATAATATGACACAATTCGCGCTGCATTGTCCCGAACTGGCAGCGCCCAAGAGCACTTTCGGCTCTGCCGCCTCCTTACGCTCATTATGCCCATTTGAGGCTTTGTCTTCGGCAACAGCGCCACAGCTCAGACCCAGACCCAGACCCAGACCCATTCTGGCCGGGCTCAGGCAGCATCTTTGGCCATTTCATTCATCATTCATTCATGCCGACTCCGTCACGCCCACCCACCGCTGCCACCCACAGAACAGACTCACACTCGCCAGTAAATCCGAGTGCAAACAAGATACAAATTGCACTTTAATACACTATGGATACCCTGGCCATACCTGGACATCTGAATGTAATCCGTATTACATCGAATGTGATGCTTTTCTGTAGCTAAAACAATGCAATGTCCAAAAGATACATTACTCAATTCAACATATTTGGTTACAACAAGAATGTGCAACATTTACATATGCAAATATTAATATCTGGTATATTTAAAATTAATTCCTTCAATAGATAGCGTGGCTCAATTTCATTTTCAGTTCGCATTTTGCCCTCTTTAAACTGCTATATACTTTGATTGAAAGCTCCGTACACTCGAGTATAATAATACACATGGCTCGAAAGTGAAAACAGCAGATCTATTGTCCTTGGACCAGTGCCATTTGGAAAGAGTATCCCCGAAAGTAATTCACTTCGCGCTGCCCGCCTCGCTGCCGCTCGCGTTTGCCGACGATGTCCTTAATTATGTGCCAGCAGCCCTGACTGACTGCCACACTGCCACAGTGACTGCTCAAAGGACATCCAAAGCCTCCAGCCCGCCTCCATTCCCGCCCACTCACCACTCACCACCACACTAGCACGAACACACACACACACACACGCAGTCGTGCATAGGACATAGGCGTTGTCAGGATCTCGGCAGTGGAAGTCGCAGTCGCGACTGTTACGTGGCGCTCGTGTATGATGACGATGTGTCATGTTGGACTCCGGGTCTCGGGTTTCAGAGTCCTTGTTGCGCTTGTTTTTATCGCCCTTGTTCGTCCGTTGTTGATGAGTGTCGTTGTTGTTGGTCGCTTTTGAAGAGCGCTCTTCTAGTGGGTGTCATGTCCGCTTAGTTCTTGCCCCTGCTGCTCCACCTGCCCCTCCTCCAGCTGCTGCTGTTTGCCGCCGTTCTTTGAGGCGACGCCGCTTTGCCTACTGCTTATTTATGTATGAAGGACCTTAAACTTTGCAGCGGATGAAAATGGCCGCAGCCGAGTGAGATGGGTAGCTGAGTAGCTGAGTAGCTGAGCAGCCCATGAACCAAATTATATGCATGCCTACCCACCTACCGCCCAACCACCCAACCAGCCAACCACCCACCCACCGCGGCATACATACATATATAGTAAGTGTCACAAATGGCGTCGCTACTTTTTTAATCACAGCCGGCGACGCAGTTTTCAGTTTCACTTTCCCATTTGCAAAGTTTCTCACGTGTGTCCTCCCCAGCCTTTCCTCAGTGTTCTTTTTTTGTGTTTTTTTTTGTTTTTTGTAATAGTAGTAGGGCCAACTGGCAACTGGCAGCTGGCAGCTGGCAAGTCCATCGCACAAAAGCTGACAAACAATGCTCACTTTTTGTTGGACTTCTCCGCCTCAGCTTTCTGCGCTTGTTCCATTAACCTTCGCTTCGCGAATGAAAAGGGAATTTAAGGTTAACAATTCGCTGGCTTTTCTTGGACCACTTAATATTAACCTAAACTAGGCCAGTGCAGAGGTTGCTAAATATAGATATGGATAGTTGGCGAAGGCAAAAGGTCAGCACAATTCGCAATTCGCAAATGTTAGGTATGTTTTCGCTACGAGCTTCGAGAAACTGATGTGAGTCCTTGGGCCAAACTGAAGTGGTCATAACCATTTTACGCATGACCTGGAAATTGTTTTAAAATGGAAATAGTATAATTACAACTAATCATTATAAAAATGTTGCTTTATCTCAGTTGAATATTAAATTCATGCTCAATTTGCACTGGTATGTGTGGGTAAATTAGAAATTTTTGCAATAAGCAAACTCATTTAAAAGCCATACAAACCTGAATAAAATATTACAGAATTTTGGGAAACCTAATTAACTTTATTTTCTATGCGCTTCTATCAATCAATAGAATGTAGGCCAGTTTATGTTATAAATACCTATTTATATTTGTTTTTAATCTCTTATAAAGGCGGTCAACTTAATTGGAGCGATGCAATGAAGGTCATAACCAGGCATGTGTTCATAAGTTACTTTATAGGCAAAACTTCTTCGGCCGTCATAATTTGTGAGATTTTAGTGCCCATTCGAGGATTTGTCTGCTAATCTATAATTAAAATTATTGTCGTATCATTCGGGAGCTGGAAACTTTCGTGCTACCAAAACTTTTGGCCGCAAAGAGCGCTTCGGAGGGCCAAGGTGCCGATGGAGGCTTAGCCATGAAATGGGCCAACATGCTACCAGTTAAACCGACCATAGCAAGTGAATCTCGAGCCGCCGAGCCTCAGGACCACCTAGTTTAGCCCAAACTGATTCGGTGGCAGCTACGTGCCTGTGCATTTGAGCAGCAGATGTCACACGAGGTGGGCTAAAGTTTCTGGGTCCGCCAGCAACTTAGATAATTTAACAGTTCCACGGAGGGGACAGGGCGGGATTGGGACTTTCTTGAACGCTTTTCGGGAGTTTACCTCTACGTGAGATAATGCAAATTTATGGCTGGCAATTAGCAGGTCGCGAATCGCAGTCGAAACTCAGCAATAACTCAGGGGGCGGCCACAACTTTGACTAGTCCCCCGACCTAATTGCAGTCGCCGACGTGAGAAATCTCGGCGAGAAGTGAAGAGCTGGATGGCTGGATGGGTTCCGTTTCGCTTTTCGGGTTTTCGTGGCTGCCGTGGGTGCCGTGGGTGCTGCGGGATGCTGTGAAGACAATGAAAACCCAAAATCCAGTTAGCGAAACCCCGTAAACCATTAATTATCTTAGGCGGCGCCTCGCATATGTGATGTGGGCAACTGGCGGCTGCAAAAGATACAAATATACGAGGACGCCGCCAGAAGATACAGATACGGGCTGACTGTCAGTGGCAAGTGGCACATGCCGTTTATCTGTTATCCAACAGTTACACTTTGCACACCCAGTACAACTGGGATAACTGGCACAGCCACACTCGCTCAAAAGAAGAACGTCGTGCCGTATCTGTATCTTTATCTGTGCGATACAGATACACATACGTGTACACACACGCACACACGCACACAAGCACGGAACAAGGCATCAGTTGCAATCTGACTTCAATTCAATTATTTTAGATTAGAATGTGACTGTGTCACACACACTTTTGTCTCTATGTCAGCTGTCATTCATCCGTTCATATGTTCCATAAAGTCAGCCCGTGGGGCGAAGAAGTTGGAGCATTTTGCGGCACAGGATACGTGCCCTATTCGCCGCCTGTTCCTGCATTGACACTCGTTCGCATATAGCCACACATCCATCTACACGTGTATATGTACTCGTTTATATAAGCACATGCACATATGGATGTGGGGTTTCGGGTTCACTGTGAATGTGCTCAACAAAACATTGTCCCAGAGATCCCGACTCGAAACGAGCGTGACAAAAGTAACAAATGGGCGCTGCTACCAGCCCAATGACGTCAGGCTTCCTGGGGGCCAGAATTTATTCAAGTGCCTCAAACATTTATGAGTTTCAGCCTGCCAAATTGATTTGCGTTTTGGTAAAGCGCATTAAGCTCAGCCTGCCAATGAGTGACCTCTTAAATGCTTGGGGATCATATTTCAATTGCGATAATTGCTTGACTGAGCTCTGTGGAAAGTCAATCGGAAAAGCATATTATGCAGACTGACTGTAAAATTGTATTTGAAAATGGATAAGCAAGAGAATCACATTTCACTACTCTAGTGTTGCATTATCAATTTTATTTTGTTTAATAAGACACTTCATTTTATTCTTTCTCTGCATTTCAATCAGAGCGTTCTAGTCTCAGTTTCCAAAACGTGGTCCAAAAAGCTAATGGTAAAATCATATTACCCAAAATTTCCATACGGAAACTATTTCTGTCAATTAAATGGGATACAAAAATCTTACCTGCTGGGAATTTCGTTTTTCGATTCTATTAGGAGAAAACAGCTAGTTGAACAGGTAAAATTTGGAAAAGCAGGTACCAAAAAGGAACATTTGATAAGAGGAAAGTGGAAACAATCGTATGATCAAACTGTTAAGACATGAAGTGTAGTTTTTACCCATAAAAATTTAGACATTTTAAAAAACGCAGTAGTTTTAAGTGATTATATTTTTCTACTAGATGTGGAGCAAGTCGTGAAGTAAAAATACATCAATGTAAGCCGATTAGTTCCGGACCATGTGAGTCATATCGGCAACGATTCTCAATGGAAAACAATTACATCTTCATGTTATGTTATTCTCAAACTTATCACAGTCTTTATGCGGGCAATTTATAAAGCGGGTTTTATGATAATAACTGAAAAGGGACACCCATAGATAGTGCACTATGATAAAGAGGGGGAGGTTCAAAGTCAGAGAGATCAGAGATCCGAGGGTGACCTTTGGCAGCGGCTCAGATATGCCGCAACCCTCCGAGATCACAGCACTGAACGAAATCGGATTTAAAAGTGCAAATAAGTGGTATTCATATATGTTAAAAAATCTTGATTTTAAATATTCCAATGCTACACAGCCTAGGCCAGTAAGCTAAGTGTCTGCAACATTCGGCGTAGTGCAACATTTCGAGGGAATTGTTTTCAGTGTAGAGAGCGATTCCGTCTAGCTGCGGATGTTGTTGTGTCCTATCTGGTGGCCTGCCTGCACTCTCCGCCGATCCTCCCCGCTGTCGACCGCCTGAGTGGCCAGCATAGCTGTTGTCCGCACTTTTTGTTCTGGGAAAATTCAGTTGTGTACCGACTGCAGTTGCGAACGGACAAGTCAAGCTGGAAAATGAAGTTCATTTGGGCCCTGATTTTGGTGCTTGGGTCCGTTGCAGCGAACGCTCAGCGCGATAATTACTGTGAAAGGAACGAGACGATCCGAACCACAGTGCCAGTGACCAAACAGCGGATCATAGTGAAACAGCCCTCCAAGTGGAAGATCTGGAAGAAGACGGAGAAATTCACCGAGTCCTACGATTCTGAGGAGGACCAAGTCACCCATCACCTGGTCAGGGAGTGCTGCCCCGGCTACTTGGAGGTGGAATCCGGCTTGTGTGTGCCCATCTGCACTCGGGGCTGTCCCGCCCACGCCAGTTGTGCCGCTCCAAATCGCTGTGAGTGCATTTCCGGCTACGTGTCGGCCCGAAATCACCAGGATGGCAGCCACTACTGCGAACCCATCTGCCAGTCCCCATGTCTTAAGGGAGCTCACTGCGTGGCTCCCAATACCTGTGCCTGCAGCGACGGGTACACCCAATTGCAGCCACTTGGCGATGGGGTGAGTGGTGGCTGCGCCCCAGTTTGCAGTGTGGGCGATGGCTGCACCAATGGCGTGTGCATCGATGTGGAGCGCTGTTTGTGCAACTCCGGATATCGGTGGGATAAGGCCGAGGAAAGGTGTACCGAGTTGAGTGCAGAGTCAATCTCTGAGAAACTGGACACCACCGAGGACAATACTGAGCCCCTGATCAGCAGTTCGACAGCAGCTTTCACGACCCACCACTGTCCCGATGACTTCGTCCTTTTCCGCGGCGAATGCCGCGAGAAGCAATTCAACAGCAATGAAGTGGGGTGCCTAAAATCCGGCTGTGGCCCGCATCAAACATGCCTGGACTCCGGTGTATGTCAATGCTCGGATGGTTATGTGCCGGAGGAGAGTGAGCAAGCAACTGGAGTGATCAGCTGCCGGCGCACATTGCTGGACCAGATTCTCGCGCTGAACGAAGCCACTGACGATGAGGATAAGCTGAATCCCTGGACCATTCCCATCATTGGCATGGCCAGCGGATTCCTTTTCGTTCTGCTCATTGTGGGTCTCCTGGGAGGTAGACGATATCGCCAGGAGCGGGCTGCGTTGGCCAACAAGCAGATGGAGTGCCAGTATTCGCAGAAGACCGTGGACGTGGACGAGTGGGTGCCATGAAGGGGTCAAGTTCATCCTTGGGCTTTGGGCTGTGTTAGATCAACATTGATTGTTAATTTTAAACCATTTTTTATTTGCGAATAAAGCGTATCAACTTTATTATACCTTATAGTGCTTATATTTTGAATGGCAGATAATATTCTGGACATATGAAAATATTATGTAGGGGATTTATTACTAAACCAAAACCATTTGGATTGCATAATAATAAACATGCTCACGATTAATTTTTTAATTCCAGGGTGTTCGTAAGCATTTATTAATAATATTCTTTTATAGTAAATTATGTGAATTTAATCTTAATTCAATTCAAGGACCTCTTTTAGAACCACAGCTAGATAAGAATAAACATAATTTCGCCTTATTCGAAACAGACCAAAAATCAACTTTAGGAGATTAACAAACCTGTTAAACTATTAGATACTCCCACAGTTCGCTTCATAGCTTGTGGCTGATAAATTTAAAACGTTTAATAATCATTTTGCTCATCATATCTCGCTTACGGATTGTGAGTCCCTTAACAGCAATATGGACTCATATGCTGATTACTGGCTTACGTAAATAAAATATTCATAAACATTCGAGGCAAGAGTGCTCATGCTCAGCACATCAGCAAACAAGCCAACTTGTAAATGGCTAAAAATACTCAGACGAATGAACAGAGATATTTGAAATGTTATGTTTTCACTCACAACTATGTATGCTGAAAGACTATTAAGTTGTTGGGGCAGAGTGGGAGTCTCATATTTAACATTATCTGGATTAAGAATTCTTTTTTTTAGGCATTAGGGAATCCATCTAGATACGTGAACACCTTTCTGGGCGGGCCCACTACCTCTCAACTCATTTCAGAAACATAAAAATGCTTATATAAAAGCGAGCGGTTTGTTGATAAGTAAAGTAATACAACATTTAATAAGATCGAGTACGGCTAAGCCTGATATACTTTCTAGAAAATATGTTGATTCTGATTAAATGCTGATATTTTGAATTTAAAGGCTTTATTTCTAGGCTTAAGTAGAGGCATTATTTATGTTATATTTTAAGCCGAAGCATCTGCTTCAAAAGTCGAGCGCTTGTGTGTATCTGTATTTGTATCTTTGCGAAGTGTATCTGGCAGCGGCACACGGATCTTTTTAGCCATAATCGCTGCACATTTATATGTGTTTTGCACAAAGGAGCGTGGAGCAGAGCTTTAGGGTAAACAGGGAGAGCAGAGCCGGAAAAGAGCCGAGAAAATCCGCCGCAGAGAAAGTGCGAGCGAAGAGAGTGCGTGAGAGCGAATAAACATCGAAAGCGTGCAAATTCTAAGAAAAAGGGCGATTTGTTGCAAGTGGATGGAGCTCACAGCCACTATCTGCCCCCTTGGCAGCAAAAACAACGGGAATACTTAAAGCTTCTTTAATTTTTATGTTGTTTTCTTCTCTCTTTGGCGGTGTGTTGAGTATCTGTGTTTGGGCTCGTATCTGTTTCTGTGTATGTGTGTTTATTTCCGCCATTCACTTTGATTGCTTTCACTCGTATCTGTGTGCGTGCGTGTGTGAGTGCTTGCGCTGGGGTAACCTTTGCTGGTGAATATTTTTGCGTGGGAAGTCGCCCAAGGACATGGCCTGGCTCAACTCAACTTGACTCGACTGGACTCGGATGGCTTTGCCTTTGCCTTTGCCTGTGCCTTTGCCTTTCGTTCCGCCTTATCTTCCGCCCGCTCTTCATTTTTACACATACTTTTTGCCTTCACTTTTCGCACAGTATGCTCTTTTGCTGCTTAGTTATTTATTTATTATATTTTGCTATCAAAAATTGTTTTAGCTTTGCAACTGCAAAGCGTTCTGCAACAGTTCATCTAAAGCCTTGGGCAACTAGCGCTCGGAAAATAAACTCTAAAGATGCATAAACGAATTATATAAATAGTTACCTCAACGATTTCACACTGATGGTGGAAAATGTTCAGCTTTAAGCAGAGCATTTTCATAGTTCGTTTGTTAGCGAATAGGGACTGTTAAAACTCTAAAAGGGTTGAGGAAAAATTGGTCAAAGCATAAATTTTATGTTGCAGATGAAAAAATAAATTAAAATAAAAATAAAAAACTTTTTATAAAAGTTATAATTTCACAAAAAATACGTATTACGTTTTTTGGCATTAGGTTTTCTTGAAAATCATAGTGTGCCTCCAAAAGATCCCAAACATGCACTATAAAATGAAGACAATAAAATATTGGCTGTAGCTTTAGATACACTATTCTTCTAGTAATTGAATAATAAAGTATTTCGGAAAAAGTGTTACTTTTCTTTCGGCAATTGCAGTTTTATAGCTTTCCTTACGGGATAGCTTCACTCCACTTGCTTGCAGACATTCGTCAAAATCAAAAACCAGAGCTCTTACTCATTTCCCATCGCATCGTAGCGGGAGTCCTGCAAATTATTCAGTGTGTACTTGTTGATGCAGCCCTCGAATAACACTTACCACCCCCAACTGCTGCCCACCACCCCCGAAAAGCCAATCCACCCACACATTTCCCCCATTCGCTCAGCATCTGCGCTGCAAAAATGCATTGTCGAAAAGTAGGTCGCTGCAGTTTAGCTCGGATGCTGTTCGCTGTTGCTGCAACTCGGGAAAACGCAAGCAGCAGCCATCAAATATTAACCACTAGTTGATCCTGTGCAATTTATGTGTGCGAATGTATGCCCCTGCCACTGCCACGCCCACCGCCAGCCCAATTAGGAGTAGGGGGTGGGCGTTAGCGAATGAGAAATATGCGAAACATGGCTGAATTTTAGGGCTAGCTACTTTATGTTCCATAAGCTGTAGGGCGGAATATTCAGTTGGGGACGCAGCAGGAGCCATAAGGATCCAAAGGGGCGTGGCGCATGCAACTTCAGCTCGCCACTTTTGCCGTCACGCCCAGTTTAACGGCAGCAACACTGTTGACCTATTTTTTTCGGCGGTACGCAGACTTTGAAATTATTTACAGCACCGAAGAGAGAGATGGCCAGAGAGCGAGCGAGAGAGCTGGCGTGACCGGGCTAGAAGGAGACAGAGAACGAGTGCATGCGAGTGACGAGGGCAGTGTTTCAATAATCACAAAATGTTTTGCCCCCTCAGCTGCATTCCATGATTTGTGCTGGTGCTGCTTCACAATTTTTGCAAGCCAAGTTTGCAGGCTGCTTATTGTCAAGCCGTGGCAAGGACACGTTTTTGTGGATGCAACATTTGGAATATGTGGAAGGTGCAATTAGAGAAACCAACGGTAGCAGCAGCATTCGCACTCCTAATGCACATCCTGAAGCACGTTAATAAGTTTCGCATTTGAGAACCTGGCAACTTCCAAAGGGAAATTCCCATAAACCCCACTGCATACTGGAGAGCATCTGACTCTTACAAACTACGGCCAAAGAAATAAGTTATGTGCACCTGGCCCACACACAATTTGATATTTGCCTGTACATTCGTATTTTTATGATAAAATATTCGTGCGCTCTTGGCTGACCTAAAAAATCGTTAAATGTTTGAAAAAGCATTTTTTACCCAGCTCCTTTTGCCCAATCCACAGCTCCCGCAACTGTGGACCACCTTCTTCTCCTTTTTACCAAGCTTTTTATTTTATTTTAGTTCTGCCTTTTAGAACCCAAAGTGCCCATCCCGCAAAGCATTTAAGTTAATGCACATGGAATCACTTGCACCACGTTTAGTTGTAGCTACACAAACTGCGGGTGCGTACACGTGTGTGTAGGTGGATATTTTCCAAGAATTACAACTATTTTTAGTTGGTGGTTTAAAAGAAGGAGAAAAGGCGATGGTTTGAGCGGGAAACCAACCTCGCAACAAAAGGTATCACTTACGAGGTTTCCAACCATTTCTTGCACTTACAAAGTTAAAAATCGGGTCAAATTTGTTTGAAAGATGGAAGAGCTGAATAACGTTGGACAAGAAAGTACTTAAAGCTGACAAAATATTTAGTTATAATTGTTTTTAATGCAAAAAGTGAGTTTTATTCGTTCATTTCATTTAACTGAACTTTACTAGTGTCCCATGTTAACGTTGCTTACTAATTTTATGACACAATACTTAACGGCGCTAAGGAAAATATATGGTTGCAGCAACATTTAGTGGCAAGGGTTGACTTTGGATAACAGCTGCGCTTCAAATAACTTAACTGCCAAAGCAAACTTTCATCCGAGGGGCATGTAAATGTGGGGTGGGTGGGTGGTTTGCTTCTGGCTGCTCACTGGGCTGGGAGGTCAAGGAGGTCGGGTCGGTGGGTTGGTGGGTCGTTGGGTTGGTGGGTAGACTGTCGTCGCACTCACTCCTCCACTGGCAGCCCGCCTGCTTATTGGAGCAAAAATTAATTGAAAATGTTGGTCAATTGCCTCGCTGGCAGCTCAGCTAGAATGGAGCTTGGGGA
This sequence comes from Drosophila orena, assembly GCA_005876975.1. Taxonomy (NCBI): domain Eukaryota; kingdom Metazoa; phylum Arthropoda; class Insecta; order Diptera; family Drosophilidae; genus Drosophila; species Drosophila orena. The sequence continues at coordinate 4,787,264 of VCKV01000008.1, read as the reverse complement.
TAGGTGGTGCTGGTGGTACGCAATCTGCTTTGCCTGTGCTCTGAATTACCGCCCGCGGTGGTGTGCCTGTCGGTGGTGCAAGCCGTGGCCCAGACTATAATCTCCGCCTGGCTGCAGCCACGGCAGTAGTAATTATTATTTACTCCTACTTTACTGGTAAAGCAGATATTGCAGCAGCCAAGCATCCAACACCCACCACCACCCACCGCCGCCCTATAACCAGCAACTATTTTAAACGCCGCAACATTAATTAGTTTTAATGGAGTTTCAGTCTGGCCGGGCAGAAGGCAGCGGGAATATCGGCGAAAAATCAGCACACAAAAGGCCACATTTAAAATGCACTTAAGTCGTGGATGTTTCGATCAGAGCACAAAAGCCCAGCTGTAAAGTGTTTTCCATTCTTTACACAATTAGCTGGTTAAGCGGAGTACAAAGAGTGGCTAACCAAATTGTTTGGAAAAGCCGAAACATTGCCCTATTCAGTTGGGAATGGATTTCATTTAAGGACACAATAAATTCTTATACTTGAGGTTGAAAAATATGAATATGTACTAAAATCGAATAAATTCAACAAAGTGCTTTTTGAGAAACACAAGTCTGCACTAATTTCGCTCTGTAGATTGTGAGAAATCAAAATTTGAGCAAATCTTTCAGTATGCGACTCAAGCAGCTGTCGTTTGAAATAGCATATTTTCGGTACCTAATAAACGGATTAACCACTACTCAAAACCCCAATAAACTCTATGATAATCGCTAAACACGAAATAAAGTGCTGGGGCCGACAGTCAGCAAATTGCGAGTGTAATTGCCCCAAATTGATGTCTGCCAGGATGTCGTTGCTGCATTTCGCCAGCCTGACATTATTGCAATGCAGCAGTAATAACATGCAATATAGTCGAGTTATCTTTGAAATGCCATGCAAATGCATTTTGCCGCTCATCGTGCGCCAAAGCAATGAAAATCAAAATTAAATTGCGTGCAGTTTCGCTGGCATAGCTCGTTTCTTCACCGTCGCCTCCTCGGTTTTCCCCAGGGCTTTTCCTTTTTCCATTTTTCTGCTGGCACGAGGCTAACATTAAAATTTCTATGCGTGCCCCAAAGACGGCAACAATATTCGGGGAGGCAGGCGAAATAAGCAGGAACTTCCAGCAGCATCCAGGGCTAAAATTTTAGCAAAAACGAGCTTTCACCCACCCACGCTTGGGCACGCACTTTCTCCACACACACACACGCACACTCGTGCACAGAAAGAGAGGTAAAGAGAGAGAGAGAGAGAGAGAGCGCGAGAGTGCGGAGCAGAAGAGAGAGAAGCTCTCTTTGGGGAGAAAGTAGTGGTTGGGGGCTTTTCTTTTTCGGTTGGCAGGTGGAAGGGTGTTGGGGCATGGAACAGCAGCGCTTAATTTGATTTTGAAACCGAAGCACCCTGTATATGCTCTTTAAGTGTTTGTTTATGCGTGGCCAAGTAGGACTAGTAGGACAAGTAGGAAAATAGGGAAGATAGGGAGTGACGAAGGGAAGTGGCAAATGGGAAATGGGAAATGGCAAATGGGCAAGGAAGTGCCAGCCAGCGCATCTGCCTAATAAAATTCATTTCAAAAAGCCAAGGCTGCTGCTTTTCCCCTGCTCTTCCCGTGCTCTGTTGTGTTGTGACATTAATTTTTACTTAATTTATTTTTGCGCCGTCGCAAAGACAGCCTCCTCGCAGCCCCCTTCCCCCTTCCCCCATCATCATCGTCATGGGCATTTCAATGGTTTTCGGTTTTCGCTTTTGCGTTCGTTTTTCGTTACCAACAAACCTCTGTGTGTCCACCACACACACACACACACACACACACACACACACACACACACACTCACTGACACACCAACAAGTTATATAGATTTACGTGTATATATATTTGCTTAGCAGGACCCCAAAAACACCAGCCCCATCCTCCCCACCATCTTCCAGCTCATTTGCCGCTTCGACGACAAGAATTTCAGTTTTCAGTACGTTAATGTGCAGTGGGATAGGATATGATGGGGTGCTGGGGGGATGTGGGGATGTGGGCATGTGGGTGTTTGGACAGGGATGTGTGTGAGCTTTAAGTGCCACTGAGATTGTGTTGGTGAGCGGGTGTCAGCTCATTGGAAATATGGGTCAAGTTGTTGCCGTCTGCGCTAAAAATTAAGTTGGCAAGCCAGCTGCAGTCGACGTCGACGTCGGCGTCATCCGGTTGGCAATAATTGCCACAGCACATTTAGGGTTAATCCTATAGGGTTAATTCAGCATCAATATATACAGACTCACACACACACACGCACACACACACACATACATATGTGTATGGAATGCTTTTGTCCCCCTTTGTTCGCCAAGTTAATCGCCCCCAAAATGATTCTTATTTATTGTTGCAGTTAGATCGAATTTATATGGTTCCACAACTGGAATATATTTATCCGTGGGAATTTAGGGCTTTCAAAGGCAGGAGTTTTTCTTTAAAAATACTGCTGTACATTTCACAATACCCATTAATGCCCAATTAAACTACAATGCGATTCACTGTTTGTTTATAATTCGTTTGCTTATTCATATGATTGATCAATAATTATATTATCGCCTGAAATGAAGTTTGCGAAAATTTTATTCGATTTTATTGGCGTTAATGACTTAATAAGCTAAATTATATGTACTTCCATTGAACCGTATTTTTTATGTTCCACTACTTGTGTTTATTATCATTTCGAAATTTCGTGTACACACAATATACTCAACTCATATTGCTTACTATTGATTTCGAGGAAATATGGGATTACCCTAAATCCTAAAATGAGCTTTTAGTCCAAATATTTCGCATTAAGCACACATAATGCTGCTAAGAGAATGGAACAAGTGTGAAACCCCTTTGTTATTGTATGCCGGCTTTCGACTTGACTATTAAGGATTGTATTAGCCATATTTTATGTGATTTCGGTTACGGCCAGCGCCATTTGGACCTGCAGCAACACTAATTTGGTAAATCACGTTCTGGCCAAGTGGTGGCCATTCCGAAAGGGGTAGAAAAAATCGCTCTCCATTCGGTTTGCCTGTGGGCCCTAGGCCTTGGTGTGTATCTACGAAAATCGGATTCTTGGCCATAATGGGCATGTAATTTATTTTTGGTCCTGGACATTCTATATTTGGTCTTATGGGCCGTGTTAAATGCCAAGCTGTGCTGTTGCCAAAGCAGTTTTCCAAGGCTGAGGGTTGCAGAAGGGGGCTAGAGCAGAGGGGGCAGGGCCGTACCTTTTGTGTGCTTTTCTTTTATATTATTGTTAAAAAATCGCTTGCTTTATGATACTTTGTTCGCCTTTTCATGTTTCCCCTTGTCTGTGCGTCTGTTTGTTCTGTTTGTGTTGGTCAGCAAAGTTTGCGTTTTATGATTTTTAGTTTCGCCAGAGATGCGCTGGTGCGTTGAAAGGGTTCCGATCCCCATTCCATTCCATCGCATCGTATCGGCGATGTGTCAAGGAAAACTGGGATGTTGTCTTTCGGGGCGGGTTTCGTATGCTTCATATGGTCTGTGCCATTAAATTGGCCATATTTTTCGGTTATAAGCAGACGCTGAAATTGCATACTTTATGCCTTTCTCCGGTTTTGTTGGAAAAGTTCTGTTCAATGAATTGGAAGCATATGGTTTCGAGAATGGGCTTTTTTGGGCTTATCATTTTGGGGTATTAATAGTTGAATAACCCTGAGGAATAGTGCTGAAATAGTGCTTAAGCTCCCGGAAAAAAATCATTTCCCTGCTATCTTAAGTTTCGCATTTCTGGTCGTATTCATCTTCACTTGGACTTCCTTCCCCGGAAAATTTGCGTTTTGGCTGCTTTTCCCCCCGTTCGCGTCTATCATTCCAATTCAATTTCCTTTCAGTGCGGGAAAACTTGAAGTGATGAATTGCATTTTCAACCTCATTGGCAGCTTTCGCCTCTAGTTCCATTCTGGCCTTAAGTCTATTGAACTTTGACTTCGGTCCATGACAATGTGGATGCCTTTGCCTGCGTAACTACCAAAGATGATAATGACGATGATAGCATGGCTAGCAGCTCTGGCTCGCCGTGTAAGTGCAAATAAATTATTTTTTGAGCGGCAGCGAAGGGAAATATTTTACATTCTGGGCGGACAGGCCCCAAAATGGGCGTGGCCGAGGACTGGGAGCTTACAGTTCGAACTCTTTTGCATGCTATTCAGATACATATAGGTCTATGTATGTACGAGTATATCCCCCGACAAGCTCGTGAATATTTCTGGCTGCCGTTGTCTCTGTGCTGCTGATTGTCTGGGCCACGTTTTTATGTTGGTTGTTTGTTGGCCATGTTCGGTCTTGCCTTCGGCTGATCATACTCTGTTCTGGCCCTTTCCATGCTCCTGCTGCCATTGTTGTTTGCATATTTGCATTAAACACGGCAAACACTTTTAACCAAACACATGTAAAGTGGTGTTGTCTCTCTGCCTCTTTCAATGTGTCGCCTGTCGACAAATATAACCGAACATAAATCATCCGTAGCAGTCGCATAAATAATAAATACGCACACACACAGTTATGAACACCAAAGAAAAACGAGATGTGTGGGATTTCCATGGACGAGTGTAAATTGTTTCTGCATTATGGGCTTAAAAATTCTGTTGATTTTCGCTTTTAATTTTATTTATGGCATACGTAAGAAGAGAGCAAATCAAGTATTTTAGAAAACCAAATGTTAAAGTATAAAAAAAATGTTATCTTACTAGCTACTTAACTTTACTTTACTTGGTAAAAGTTCATTAAGCTCTGAGATAAAAACATTTCGCCAGTGAGTACCCTATACGAACAAAAAAAACTGTTTTAAATAGACACTAAATTCTTGTCACATTCAAACACTTTCTTCTTATCCCTTCCGAAATTCCCGCAGTTTGTCATCAACTTTTCGCGGCTAGCTGGGAGCCAAAATAGGAAAAACAAATAGATATAACTGAAAGTCCACTTGTACAAATATTAATTTTCCGGCATTGCAGAACTGTCGCCAGTTTTCGCCAACCCTAGAACAACAAAAAGAAAATAAGGCCGCCAAGGAAAGTCTGGTCGTAACATGGCTAAGAACATTCAGCACATAATTCTTTTCGCTAGCCGCAAAATAAAAACCGGTCCAGAGAAAGAGTCGGCCTGGGAAAAATGAAAAAGAAAAACAATTTCCACTTTTTGCCAACCGAATTCATAATTCATTGAGCCAGCTGTGTGAGGGAAAAGTGGCGAGTGGCGTGTGGCGTGTGGCGACCACACCAAGGGTTGGCTATCATTTACACCATGCAGTTTGCCCATTTCCATCTCTAGCCCCCCATTCCGTTCATCATGCAAAAACCATTTTTTGCTCTGTGCGCTGAAAATTAATTTGCTCACGCGCCAAACGGAAAAGTCTCTGGAGTCCGAAAAAATGGTTTCATCTGCAATGCGACGCCAACAGTTGCCATTCCTGCCCATCCCCATCCCCATCCACAGCCCAATCCACATTCCCATGCCCGTTCCCGCCCACCACAACCCATTGCCCACTGGCCAGGATTCGTGTCTGGTGAGCTGGTCGTTCATTTTATGCGACGACCATCGCATAAATTTCACAAAATTTCATACATCAATACGGCGGGCTGGGTGAAGTGGGCAAATGCCAGAAAGGAGCAGAAAATTCTGCGGTCTGCCACTTCAGCTGATTAGGCGACCGCAAACTCTTCGAATATTTCACAGCGATTGCAATAAAAGCGATACCTTTCCGCCGCTTGTCCACGGTACGTATGCGCAATATTTGCCATTGGGCACGCGGCCAAGAAATAAAGTGCTGCCTGCTTTTCGGGGCCACTCCTGCACCTGCCATCGCAGAGCTAAATATTTGAGTGGCATCGCCGTCGTCGTTGTTATTGTGACGCCCCAAGCCAAGTGACCCATAAAATGCCACCACAGCGCGCCGCCAACTGTTGCAAGTTGCAGCTCGGACCCGCCGCAAGCAGCTGTCCCCTGCCTCCCGCATCATCGCTTTGTGCACGCCATTTGGACGCTTCCCATCCGGACAGGTTCAATTGCAGTTTAAACGCTGTTTGGAGTGCTCACTGCGGCTTGTATTCGCGAAAAGATTTCTTAGCCCGCAGAAACCATTTTTCCTAGCCTAAAGGGGTTTTTTTTTTTAATAAATGCATCGCGCAGGTGGGCGGAGCACGCCAAAACCTTAACGTCAAAATCCGTTTAACCTTATCTTACTATATATTTCGATGCCTAAAGTTTCCTTTGAGATACGGCATCAACGAATGTCCTTACGTTTTCACACTGACATTATGGTAATATTGGTTTGTCTGTTTAGCAAAGACTGAAAGGTATGAGAATATATTACAATCCTACTGCCCAGACTTCTTAGCATTACTACTTGTCACTGCTTTCACGATGAAATGTTTTCATAACGAATATTTAAAGCCGACAATAAGAATGAAAAAGTGCTGTGATGTTTGTGTGTCACTGACAGCGTTTTAGATGCAAAACAATGTTTGCCACTACATGTCAAGCAAAAACTCCCTTCGTTCCAGACGGAAACTATTTCCATTTCTTTCAATTCAAATTCCACTGACAGTTGCAAAACTGAACTTTGACAGAAGAGAGACTGTTTGTTGACATTTCTATTTTATGCATTTATTGTTTTCCTCCCCGACAGCCGGGCACATTTCTTTTGCAGCCTTTTTTTCAAAGCTGCTACCAAAAGCGGTGGGCGTTTAGAAAAATTTAAGAACCGAATTGACAGTCAGACTGCTCGGCGAATGGATGCCAACCGGATTCCTCGGATTATGCCAGAGATCTGTTCTAAGTAATTGTGTGGTCCCAGTTTGATTGTCTTTTCGCATTCAAAAACTTTTGGATGCAAACTATTGGGAGAATGTAACAACTTGTGGCATAAATATGCATAAGCTCCATGTCCGTTCCCAGCAAATCCGCTCTGATCTGCAGGAGTCCTGCTTAACAGGACATGCCATAAATGTCCCGCACACGTCCATCAACGTCAGGAATAGTAATGTTCTGTTCCCGTTCTCGTTCTAGTTGTCCATTCCGTTCCTGCCCGAAGGCCTTCCGCTCTCGCATTTGCATTTCGCATCCTGCAGCTGCTTCAATTCCTACTCGGCCATTGGCCAGGACACTGGGACCCTTGTGTGCTTATCGTTTTGCATACGCATTATTTATTGAGACTGCCAGTGCGAGCTGGGCAGGCATTGAAAGTCCTGCGGGGGCGCGGCAGTGCGGGAGCCACTGCATCCAGGATCTTCTTGCCACATTCTGGCATCCCAGCTGACAGTTGCGCAAATTCTTAGGAGTGATTAGCATGCAAAATGCCTAGGGTTTATTGTTTTAGCAAAACTAATTAGTTTGAGTAATTGAAACTAAAATTTGGGCAATTGCGTAGAGAGCTCTCAGCTTTCCATCGAAGCCTGTGCATGTCGAAGTTTCCTTTGTGGTCAAATGCAACGTCGTAGGTTATTGCCTGGGGCTACTGGATTTACTGGATGGGTCATTGGGCCGGAATACGAGAAGCTTGATTTAGCCAAATTGGAATGGCAGATACCGCAGGGTAAATTCTTAATGCAAGTACTTGAAATGCAACGATAATGCAGATTAAGGTTGTTTCGGTAATGGCGATTGCCTTTGAATTATCGTAATATCGTAATCAAAAGTGTCTTCAACCTAAAGTTGGATTAGAAGATATTAAAGTTGAATAGCGCTGCTCATTTGAACATGAACATGTAGCATGGGCTACCAATTTTCTGCTTCAACAATAGAATTAATTAAGAAAATGTATCTTTTCCTTACAGCCACCACTTTTGCATTCACAAATAAGGAAGAAGTCAAGTAAATCAATAGAAACCAAATGCTACAAAGCACTGCCATATACAACTGCAAAGGATTGCATGAGGAGAACGAACAATTGAGTAGCTCAACATTTATAGCAAAACAATACGAAATCTAGAATAATATAGCAACTACTATACAAAATCGGAGCCCACGAACAAATGAGGGAGAGAAGGCAAACAAGAACATCAACAGCAAAATAAAATTAGTAAAAATGGATGTCGAATTAGGGAAGCCGAAAAACGAGAAAAAAGTTGTGGTATAAACTTGTATTGTAAGAAAACGCATAAAAATAATAGAAAAACGCTCTTTGGGTTGTAAAGAAAATAAGAAGACAAAAGAAAGACATGAAAACGTTGCAAACAATAAAGCATATACTTGCCATATTGATATAAAAGGAAATCGTGAAAAGGCGGTGGAAATTTCGTAAGATTAGTAGCTATTAAGGGCGGCCCAGGCAGACAGCACAGCAAAAAGGGAACTAAACCCCCTTACAGAACAATGAAAGCTGCAGCAGCTGGATAAGGCCGACAAAACCGAAAATTATATTATTGTAATCTAGTAGAGAGCAGACAACATATCCGCTGGCAACAACCAACACCGAAAGAGACTATGAAAAATGCACAACTGAAACTGACTGAAGTTGACGATGATGAGCTGTGGCTGGCAGTAAGATTAGCGCACTGCAGCAGCAACACAAGCAGCAGCACAACAACCACCAGCAGCCCGTGCAACAGCAGCAGCAGCAGCAGCAGCAACAAGAGGCACAACCAGCAACTCACAACACTGCAACCAAGGAGCTTAAGTACAAAACACCACAGCAACATTGCTAGCGAGCACCACAATAGCCAGCCAGAGGACTCAGCACCGAAGGACGAGTATGTAGCCACCCACGGGAGCAGCAATGACCAGCAGCCGCAGCAGCAACAGCAGCAGCAGCAGCAACAGCAGCAGCAGCAGCTAGACAGCAGCAACATGTTGTCGCCAAAGACAGCCGCAGCAACTGCTGCCGGCGATGAAGCAACAACCCAACAACCAACAAACATAAGACTGTGTGCACGCAAGCGACAACGATTGCGTCGCCGACGAAAAAGAAAACCAGCAACCGCAAACGAAGCAGATATCAAGGTACGCATTATAAACGTATTATTAAAATATATTTATTTACACGTATTAGGAGTATATGTAGAACGAAGCCAGCACAGATTGCATTTTAATATCGCCTCCTTACAATTGCAGAAACAACAGCACCTAAACATGCCTCCCTTCAAAACGCGCAGATCCACGGACACCTACAGCACACCAGCGGCAACCACTAGCTGTCCGACAGCCACCTACATGCAATGTCGAGCCAGCGAGAACGAGTTTAGCATTCCGATATCGGGTCATGACCTCTCCACGGCCGCCTGGGTTTTGCATGTGCTGCAGGTGCTGCTGGTGTCGCTGCAACAGTGGCAACTCCACGTGCAACAGCGATCGGTGCTCCTGCTCAGAGGGATCGCGGTAAGCACCACCGCCTTCATTTCCTATTTAGGCAGCTTTGCGGCGCAACTGAGGAGAAGCAGCAGCAGCAACAGCAGCAACAGCAGCAGCAACAGCAACAGCGGCAACAGCAGCAGCAGCAGCAGCACGCAAATTCTAAACGGACTTAATAAACACTCATGGATATTTTTACTGATATATTTAAACTTATCTGCTAAAGGTGAGTGCCATTTGAATTATCTCGAGTGCTGCATGCAACATCAACAACATCGACAGCAAGCAACAGTTGCCGCACATGGCGCATTGTTTGGCCCATTGTGGCAATGGCAGCAGCAGCAACATAATGCACGCCGGCAACATATTGTCACTTTGACACATAAAACCACTCACGGGTGGGATATTTTGTGGGCCGGAGTTGTCGTTGTGTTGCCCCTTGCTGATGTCATTGTTGTTTGCCAGTTGTGACATTTACGACAGCCTCAAGTGAGGCAACAACAGCCATCTCAGACCGGTCTATGCTACTTGAAGGCGTCTGCGCCTAAGGTTATGTTCTTTCTTTTCTTCCGTCGCCCCCACTTGAGAAGTCCTTAGTCCTTGTTCGTGGCTAACGCGTGGCAGGCCGCAGTTGAGGCCCTTCAAAGGGCATGTTGCATAAACGCTCTTGACTCGGATGCACCTGAACGAGTCCTATTGAAGGATAAACCATTTTATGGCTGTAATTGAGAAGCTTGAAGTTTTTAGTTTTTAATTGGCACTTCCTTGAAATTTAAGCGGTTGCGTCCATCATGCATCACCTTAAGGAACTCCCGCACAGTGTGCAATTTATTGGTTAATTATATTAAATTGCTTTCTTCAGTTGACCCACATTTTCCGGCACAAAAACTATTTGGCAAAAACTAAGCAAAGTTATGTCGAACAATGTGTGGCTGATGCTGTGCCGAAAAGTTGCAGTGCCGTAAATACTTTCAACAAATGCTTGTTAAAACGCTTGCTGCACTGAAATTTCCCATTTCAAGTGGTTGTGGCAAGGGGCTTCGAAAATCCTGTGTAATGGCCTTTTTTTCTGTCCCTACTGCGCTGCACTAAAAGCTTAAAAATTCTTTGCTACGACAAAAATATTCCAACAAGACAAGGACTAAGTTTGGTTAGCAGCTCAACTGCCTGCCATTCCATTAGCGGCGTAAAATGAAATAAAAGGATCCCCACCTGAAGATGGTGGCAAGGAGATGGCTTCACTGCCACTTACACATATTGGGGTTATTAATGGCTGCCCATATGGGCTGGAGCGGCAAAAACACAAGATGGAAAGTGTTGCCAATGTTGCAGGTTGGCGTGGACTAAGTCGCATTCGCGTGTCGTGGTTGGCGTGCCAGGCAATGAAAGCTCAACTAAGTACACACGTTGAACGGTGGGGCAGGTGGTAAAAAGGAGATGTCAAACTAGCTTCCCGTGTTCTAACAGTTAAGAGGATGTTGAATTCTATTTAAAAATGATGTTATGTAGTAATTAACTCATTATATATGGCTTATCTACGACCAGTTCATGACTTTTGACCAGCAACTATTTACTTTCATTTGAGATTTTTTATGACTGTGTTTTACAAGTAACTTGTTAAATGATTTTACTATTTACTTTCAAGTTGCAATGTATTATAGTGAAGTAAAAAGAGTGTTGAACTTCATCGAACCACTGTCCGCTTGCTGTATTCATAAATATAAGCCATATGTGTGCGCTGGGGCAACTTGTGTGTCTGCAGTCGAAGTCGTTATTCCATTTTCGTTTTTTGTGTCTGTCCTGTCGCTTTGGCTTTGAGTTCATGTTTCATGCAACACCAACAGCCGTGGCAGCAGCAGAAGCAGCAGCAGTTTCAACAACAATTGCCGTTTGCCCACATGCGTGTGCATGTTTATGATTTTATGGCAGCACTTCCGTTTCCGCCCGGGCATATTGTACACCGCCCCCCTCCTCCTCCTCCTCGCCACACGTTTCCACCGCCCTTCTTCTGGCTGCCATCGCTAATCAGATTTAAACTTTGCACAACGTCAACGTTGCTTACACCAGCTGTAAGTGTGTGCGGCTTTACTTGTTACTGTATTCATAAGTGTGTCGAGTATGCGCTTGCCCTATGACATCGTTCATACGCCCCGTCGGCCAGCCAAGTGCCCTTTCTACGTTCGCCTGGTCATGTCCTGTAAGTATGACATTTATTGCTACCGAAAGGCTTTTGGCATGCTTCAAGACTTCAGGACTCTTCGCATCTGACAGCCCCCTATTGTTTAATGCCTTGTCTTTTGCCGCTAACATGCGATGATGGCATTAATTTGTATTTAGGCCAAAAGCGGGGAGAGCTTGCACTGCTTCCCTAAAATGCAAGTTCACACTTGAAGGTGAAGCGGTTAGTTATGCTGTTTATCTATCGTTTCTTGATATATTCCTTCCTAGTCACATATACTATTTCATGCCTGATTTCAGCTTCTTCCAACCCCTACAAAGACATGCATTATTCAGGCATTTTCGCTAAATGTCAACTCCCTCTCAGCTCTATCAATCCATACGATAAGTGTCACAAGTTCCATTCCATCATTAGCTAAAGGGTTGTACGAGAAAGAAAAACACAATGTCATGCCTGCCATTTGCATTATGGAGCCCATCCAGGCCCAGAGCATCGCACACATGCGGCTGAGACAGATGATGAGCCCATCAGCCAGGCACAAATAATCCCATGCCCATCTCCATCCAGCCTTACAAAGGATCAAACGTGAGCAGGATCGAAGGCATGGAGATGGCAGGTCTAAAATCAATCATTAAATGTGATAGCATTCATAACATTCAATAGTGGACATAAGGCAGTTTGATTGATGGTCCTGTCAGGGGAGTTCTGAAAATACCAGTTACTGTTTCTACTTTGGAAAAATAACCAAATACTTTGAATCCTTTCAAGATGCTATATTGTAGAAAGAAACGCTTACAAAATATTTTAATAAGTAATAGTTACTCCAAAGAAATACTATAAACACTTTAAAAGGATCATAATATTGTTATTTCCCCTTTCAAAGCCATCCATCGATTTGTTTCCATTTTTAAGGCTACTCTTGTCTCACGTTACTTTTTCTGCCCCATCCGTGCCCCTAAAAAAAGAAACAGGAGAAAGGAAAACAAGAAAGTCATAAGCAATTAAATGCTTTCCCAGCTCCCAAGCTCCATCCAATTAAGGGCAACTGTATGTGTGTGTGTGTGTTTGTGGGAGGGGTGGTGTTGAATTGAGGGTGATTCCGACGGGGCGGGTGTTAGTGTTGGAATTTTTATTGCATAAATTAAGCTTTGAATGGTTAAGCGTCACCTTGGCGCTATTAAAATGCTCGCTTCTGAGCTCTTTCTTGTATCCCAAAGCCCTTCATCGTCCTGCGCAAATCCTTGTCCACGTCCACGTCCTCCCCCGCAGCCATTAGCAGGTGGCCTGCCCTGGGACTGCCTGTACAGTGTTCACCCTTCTGAACAGACAGCCATCAAGCTTCATCACTTTCCTCCCCACCATCCCCACCATCTCCACCATCCCTGTATCGGTTTTGGAAGCTTAAGTGGTTTGGCGCCCCGTCAGTTTTCATTTTGCTTTCAATTTTTAATATCGCCGGATAGCGCGAGTCGAAATATCTCTGACATCCCTTTACTTTAGCTCAGGTCATGGGGCCAAGCAAAGGAAAATATATGAACCAGAGGCATTTTCCCTATAACGTTTATGCGAAATAAACCGGGAGCACACAAGAACGAGTTTTTATTATACCCGTTACTCGTAGAGTAAGGGGGTGTACTACATTCCTTCAAAAGTATGTAACAGGTAGAAGGAAACGCTTCCGATCATATAAAGTATATGTATTCTTGATCAGATTTTTTAAGTTGCATACCTCTAAATGTTTCTGGCGCACTTCTCTAAAAATCTACATTCAAATTTAAAAATTTGTTTTTTATTTGTTATTTATTTGATGTCATGATGTTGTAGAAATTCATAAAAATTAAAAAATGGCCCAAGGCTGAAGTTCTAAATTCCATAACTCAACTTATCTTGACCAGATTTTGGAGTGGCATACCTCTAAATGTTTTTTTGGCGAAGTTCCTTAAAATTATGCATTCAAAGTATTTTTTCTCTTTTTTATATATCTTGTAAATTTCTAAAGATTTGCAAAAAACTTTTTGCACGCCCACACATATCAAAATGTTTAAGATTTTTTTCAGTATATCATTTTTTCCTTAATTTCTACTGATATTCCAGAAATTGTTGAAGTTTCTCGTTTGCACTTCCTCTAGCTAAGTAACGTATGTGATAGACGGGGAACTGGACTGTAGCATTCTATCTAGTTTTTAAAAAAAAATGATATATTAGTATAATTCTTAGTTCTCAAAGTTTTAAACATCATACCAGGGCATAAAAAGGTTGTTTTTGGAAAGCAACCCACAGGCACTTCGCTTAGACGGACTTCTTATTTTTCGGTTCTACTTTCGTTTCTGAGGAGCATCGGCCAATTCGCTGTCGTTATTATGGCTGTTGTTGCGGCGTGTGTTCCGTAGGCAGCTGCATTTTCTAACCAATTTTGGTTGCTTTTTATTTGGCACATTAAATTGGCCCGCTCGAGTGTGCCCCATTCTGGAGGTCCTTGCAGCCCGCAACTCTTGCAGCTGTTGCCGCACTTCCTCGCGCCGTCTCCCCCGCGCACTTCATCTCCCCCTGTGTGGCCAACGACTTGGTTTGGCTTTGTGAAATAGCAATTACTTTTTCATGCTCCACTGCAATAAAATTGCAATTTTATGCGGCCTGCCAACGGACAATAACAACAACAACGGTGGCATCAACCAAAAATAGGGAAAATAGCGAAACGGAAGTGCAGCCATTGAAAAGGCATTTCGAAATGGCCGCAGACTGTTGGGAAAACAGAGAGGGGGGGCGAAGAAAGCCAAATTTAAAGATGACTTTGCGAAAAGTAAACGACTTAAAAATGGATAGTTAATGACTATACATTCCTCTCAGAGCTGTTTATGCCCGAGCTCTGAAGCTGCCAATTTACCAAAGTTATTTCCAGTTTATTATTTCTAATTGAAAAAATGTGTCTTAAAATGTAACTTGGTTTGCTATTTGAAAATAATGTTTTTTAGTTGGTTCTGCACAAAACGTTAATCTTTAATTAGGTTCCCAACTTACCATTTGTACTTCCAGATTACATTTTAGGCACATATTATATCTAACCATCTGCTCGTTGTATCTATGTTTTTGACGGCTTGGCAACAAAAGCGCATAGAAACAAAAGTCTCGGCTCGTGATGTCGCAGTCAAAAGTCGCAAAAGTCGGCAAAGTCGCAAAAGTCGGCAAAGTCGCCTTTGTGCCCGTCCACAATGGCTGGCCGATACTCAGGATCGCTGGCAGGCCCTCATATTTGCTTTATTATCGCATTCATTTTGACACTTCATCAGACGTTGGCCTCTTTTTTCGTTGTTGTCCTGCTGTTTTTGTGCCTTCTGAGCCTCTCCTCTGTTGCTTTGTTCTAGGCCCACTCTCCCACTCGGCTGGTGTCAATGCTTTGCCTTAAAGGCCTAACTGCTGCCCTATCCAACTTTCCAACCCACCAACCCACCAACCCACCAACCTACCAAACTGCCAACCCACTCATTGTTGGCCTGGCCCGCACTGTGCTCGTTAGCTGCAGTTCTTCCTTCATTTGGTTGCTCTCGGCTTTTTCTTGCCCTGCAGGCTCGTCATTTTGTTTTAATATTAAATGAACAAGGAAGAGAGAGCGCGTGAAAAGCGAATGAAATATGCAAAAACGGCCGAGAAAGTGGCAGGGCCAGAAGAAAGCCAGCTGAACACTGAACACTGAACACTGGAACAGGACTAAGGACAAATTAAGACTAAAAAATTCACGTGCATAATTTCTAAGCGTTGTTCATTTCGTATGCAAATCTTTTGGGTTAAGCGCACTAAGCTCGGTGCAAAATGAAAAGTTTTTTGCCTACAACAGAATCTCAACTATCAGAATATCTACGCAGAAAAATAAAAAAAAAACGAATTGTACACAAAGCACCAGATTGAATAATTCGAGAATTTAATTACCGAACACTTCACATTCAGGGCAAGTGCTGCAACGCTCATCAATCTGGGATTAATGCACTTTTCAAGAACCTAATCAATGGCAATTTTCCCAGATTATTTTCGCCATTGCCACACGAACTGCATTCTCAATCAACTCAATAAATCCGCAACTTATCGCTACTTACTGTCTGCTTATAGAGATTCTGCAGGGGAAAAAAGCCGGTGTGGTGGGAAAAACTGGAGGAAAACTCTTAAGAAATTATCAAATTGAGAGGCAAAGAGCAGGCGGGGGCAGCCAGGATCCCTGCTTCCACATCATCTAGTTTCTTTTGTAGTTTCTGCTGCTGCCCACATTCATGCATAAATAATTCCACGATAACGATGCGAATATGTTCGTCCCTGCATTTGTTGGACTGTATGTGTGTGCGTGTGTGTGGATGAGGCAATCTATTATCGCTGGGGAAAAAACGTAACAAGAAAATTTGTATGTGAAAAACTTTTGCTCAATAAAAGTTTCCTTTTGTTATTCGCCTGCCAGAGAACAATGGTCTCGTCCCTGCACACAAACACACTGTTTGCGACTGCGAAAGACATATGTGTGTTGGCAGAGCGGAGCACAAAAACTTTTCCTCTGCCATCCTTTCGAACTCCTTGCTCTGTTGCCTTTCCAATCCGACGCCGACTGCAGGACCCGCATCCAAGTCCACAGCCCAAGTCCAAGAAGCAGGCGGCACCAACTTGCAGAAGCCAGAAACTCGTAAACTTTTGCATATCAATAAATTTTGGTTGTTGTCTCACTCGAGCCCCACAGCAAACCCATTTGCCGAATTATTGATGTTGATTTGCGGTGCTCCTGCGAAGGAGCAGCACTTGCAGCCGCCCTTACTTTTGGCCAACTTTCTCCACCGACTTGTATGCACTAATTCGACCTTTATATACTTGCAGTTTGCCTAGCAGGATATCATGAAAAGAGACTGTTACACGATCTTTTGGATCCTTATAATACACTAGAACGTCCCGTTCTCAATGAATCGGACCCGTTACAATTAAGCTTTGGTTTAACTTTAATGCAAATTATCGATGTGGTAAGTAGATACATTTAAATTATCATATTGTTAAGATTATGAGCAAACCTAAACCCTTATATATTCCTAAACGACACAGGATATTTATTCGCAATTGACTATATCAAAGAGGCCGAAATACCGCAAACTGAAAGTTCAAGAACCACACTGCATTTCGATTGCCTGAAGCGCTCGCTGTGACTAAGAACTCGAAATTAAAAGCACTCCTTTAATTTCCTGTTTTAATTACCGCCAGCCTTGTGTCAGCAAGGAACTTTCGGTTTCAGCTGTTTTTTTCAGCTCATCCTTTTGAATAGGCGCCTTAAAGTAGGCAGGTGGAAAAAGAATCCCTGATGATACCATTTGGTGCTTGGGTAAAAAGTGAATTGCCAAGAAAGTGAAATTTTAATTATTTGCCAGAGAGCAGGGCACACACATGTTTTGGTGTGAGTGTGTATGGTTGTGTGTGTGTGTGTGTGTGTCCTGCTGTCTGTTGGCTGTTCCTTGAATGGCAGCTGCCCCCCACCCGCTACTCCTTCCCACGCTCCGCTGGCCTATTTGCAGACAGGACACACACATATCCTGGCTGACTGGCAGTGTCGAGCAAATTACATGCAACGTCATGTGGCATGTGCTCCGTTTGACTCATTTTCACCTTTTGGAAGGGCGGTGGGGCGGTTGGGCGGTCGGTCGGTGGGGCGGTCGCCTGCTCGTTCTGCATTCATCAGTTGCGAAAACTTTGCCCCAACTTACAATTGCGTATGGGGGTGAAAAGTCAGGCAGGAATCTAGAGAAAGCACTGGTGAGCGAATAAGGTGCAAACTGTCGGAAAAGGCGACGCGAGGCGTTTGCCTTTGTTAGTGAGACAACCTCAATTCATATTAGATTTGCATTGCATTTGTCCGTATGTGCGGCTTGTTTGTTTGGCCATCCCCACGGTGCCAGGAGCCACTACCACGGAGCCAGGAGCCAGCCAGAACGCAGCCAGGACGCAGCCAGGACCAGATCCTGGGCCAGGCAAAGAGCCCCGTGTCCCGCATAAAGTTGGGATTCAGCAAAATGGAGCGCACAAACAAAAGGCACTCACACATGAGGCATGAGAAGCAAAAACAGCAACGCAGAAAAGTTGCTGCTGGCATACACGTATATGGATGGGGCAGGAAAAAATGGAAAAGTAAAAGCGAAAACGAAAACGATTCCAGACGCTAGAAAACTGCGCATTCAGTGACGCGCTAAAAGTCGCACATACAAACAAATACACTCACACAAAGGCAAACAGTGAAAGGCGATGCAGAGTACACCGAAAGAAAACGGGAGTGGGCCAGAAAATAATATGTGTGGAATTGTGAATATAAAAAAGGAAAATCCCTATAATAAAGTGATATTCGTCTACAGCACTGGGCAGCCTAGCATACAATGGTTATAAGTTTTGATAACCTATATTGCATAGTAACAACGTCTTCAATAGCTTCCCCTTAATTTTGCGCCGTGTATTTACAATAAAATACACCCTTACACACTTGGCATGCAAATAAAATGAATAAATAAAATTTGCACATGTGCCTTTCACACCTTGTGCCAAAACCTATAAGCCCGCGGGCAGGCGAGGGGTGTTCCTGAAGTTCCCGGTAAATGGGGAATGGTGAATGGTGGGGGCAGTGGCGCGGGCAAAGCAATGAAGTGCGAGTTGCTGCTGGTGCAAAATGAAGTTGAAAGAACAGAACGAATGGGCACAATGCGCTGGCGGTCGTTGTTTGTAGCCGTTTCTGGGCGGCAGTAAAACTGCAGCACGCACACTCGAAACGCAGCAGAAATCCAGCGAAAGCAGCAGAAAAGCGGCAATTACTGGGAACCGGGAACTGGTAACTGGTAACTGGGAGCCCAACGCGGCGCTCCGGGCATAAAAACCAAAATCGGGTCATTCGGGCAAAATGAGAGGGAATGACGGCCGTTACCACCTTCGGATGCCAAACTAGGGCTTATGCGCCCGCCCAGTGGTGTACTCAAACTTTTATTGCGCACTGTTACTGTTAGTGCCCCGCTTAGATGTCGCGGCAATCAAAAGTTGTTAATGCTTCGCGGGGAATCGTAATCGTAAGGAAATTAGTTGCATATGCTGCGATACTAAGGGATATTACTCTCTTGCCACTCGCAGGAGTTTCAATTGGCATGGAAAGTTCGTATCCTGAACTGACTCCGACTCTGACTCCAATTCCTTATTGGAATACGAGTAAACGAAGAAAACAGTTTATGCCGCCGTTAAAAGATAATCTTAAACAGCTTCTTGCATCGCATAGATTAATATTAAATTGCACAGGGCACCATCTGCTCAATCAATCGCACCGAAATGAATTGCGTTGAATTGTCAAAATAAATTTTCGCCATAAGTAGGGCAGTTTTTGTGTCAAGTAAACGATTTTTCCGCCAGTTGCAGGTCGGCAGGGCCATTAGTTGTCCGTTGAGGATACGCCAACGTTCGTCGGTGGCAATATTTTAACTGTTAAATGCAGTGGCTGCACTGGCATTTGCATATTTTTTGCCCACTCCAACTGGGCATCCGAGGAATTTAAGGATTAAGCACCTGGTAGGGATTTTGCGGCAGCAACACCAACGCCAGATTGCGATTGAAAGTGCTGCACTCGGTGTGGCAAGGGACAAAGGCAGAATGGATACTCTGAGGGCGCTTCACCTTTCATCAATTTCACCTATCAGGCAATGTCAACAGCTCCTTCGTCAGCTGGCTGCCGTGCAGCAATGGCAGTCCTTTCTGTGTAATATGCTGCTTATGCCCGTTTGGTTTATGTAGAGCTCGGGTCATAATTGCTTTTCCCGGAGGTCACCTGTGCTCGGGGAAAAGGACAATGCCATTTACCGCACCGTCTTACCTTCTCACTTCCTGTTGGCAATTTTGACGCTGCAAATTGCATTTCCCTCAGTCGTGCATTTCTACAAGTGTGCGGAAGAGCTTTGCCTTTGTTATGCGCTCCGCTGTGGCAACGGAATTAGAATAGCTTCGTGCAACACTTGCCACCGGCTTTCTATTCCTGGCCCAGCACGGCACACGCTGGCCATCAATGCTGCGGGGCTTACATCGGCATAAACAGCAGAAGCCGCATAAACACTTTTCCCATGTGCATAGATGGTTATGGACATGCTTGGCATACTTTCGCAAATGCTTTCAGTGCAGGGATGTGGATTTTTGGGGGCTGAGCATGGGGGAGTGCACTCACTTTCACTTTGATTGATGTTGTTCCCTGTGCAAATGACTGAGACGAAGATCCATGTGCCTGTGTGTCCTGCGAGTCCTGTGCGTCCTGTGAGTCCTGCTCCAAGCTGTTCCCGCTCCCGTTCCTCTGCGCAGATACGATTTTGTCAAATGAGCACAACGTCACAGGCACACATAAATAGATGTAAGGGATGGCAGGATGTCTGTCCCGTCCAGAGGATTGCTCAATGGCCTGTGGCTGGGGAGGTGTTTAGCAGGAATTGGGACAGCCCTTTGACCCCCTGCTAACGCAACTGTACTTGAGCTGTGCTTTTCAATTTAATTGTTATAAATTAAGGGCTTGTGGGCTTAGCAGCTTGAGTTGCAGGCTTTCAATTTCGAAAAATAAGCAGTAAAAATATTATATTCTGATGAAAAGACACTTTTAAACGACCCACATGTGTCTGTGCGTCACGTTTAATAAAAAGTCCTTAAATAACATTAACTATGAGCATTCGAGTGTGTGTTTGCTCAAGGGAGAACAGTCAACTTCGCGGAATTATGCAAACATTGCAATTTAATTGCATTTTGGAAGGCGCAAGGATCGCTCTTGTTACCCCAAATAAAATAAAAAAAAGCGTTGTTAAAATCAGTTCCAATTATTTTCCCTACGGAGGAAATGAATATTGAAGTGTTTTTTAATTAAATGCGCCGAGTGAAAGGAATCTCCAAGCCGAAGTGCATTGAATGGTGGGTGGGTATTAAAGTAAATATTGAGGACCATAAACCACGAGACCACTTAACGATTTAAAAATGGAGCAGTCGATGGAGGAAGTGGAACCTTCAGCGGTAAAAGAGCGTAAGAAGTGAAATTAAACTAAAGGAGTAGCAGTTCCTCGATCTTAAGGAACTCGGCTTTTATTGAGAGGCGACTATTATGGAGTAGCAAATAGTTTCTGGGGAATTCCACTGATGCCAACTAATCTAATCCGTTCTAAAGTAAGTCAAATTGGAAACAAGGCTGCGAGTAAGCCAATAAGCATGCTTTCGCCGTTCAGCACAATCAGCCAGAATGACAAATGGAAAGGGGATTATTGAGCACTATGCTGGGAAAAAGACAAATGAAAAAAGAAAGTGAAAAGCAGGCCAGGGCAAAACAGGATACAAAAAGAAGTTGACTTTCAGGGCAAGGCAAGCAGAGCAGGCAGAGCAGGCACAGGAAGCAGAGCAGGGGGGAGAAATTAAGGGCTGGTGAAAGGCGGTGAAAGTACAAATAAAACAACTCCCAGGCGCATTAATTAAAAAGGAGCAGACAAAGCGAGGCGCAGATTAATTGGCATCAGTGGGAGAAAGACAGTCGCGGTAAAGAGGGCCTAGATAAGGGCCAAGACGCAGGCCAAGGATCTGCCGGCGTGTTGGGGCGCGGCGGGGGGCGGGGGGGGGGCGGTTCGGTGTCGAGGAAGTGATTAAGTAGACGCAGGACGACGGAAGGAGTGGGGTGCATATCAACGGATATCAGCGGAAAATGAGTAATGAAGTCGAGATGGGCCAGCCATTTTTTATGCATACAGGACAATGAGAAACTAGGCCTCCGCCTACGAGTACGTGTGTGTGTGTGCACATGCATGGTGGTGTGCGTGGAGAACGAGCGCCGCGCTTTATGCTACAGTTTCAGTCGGCTTCGAGTTGGCTTTCTGTTTTTTTAAATCCCCGAACGTTGTTGGCCTGCCAAGTCAATGAACCGCCTCTGCGTGTGTATGTGTGTATGTGTGCTGTGCGAGAATACACGTATGTATTTGCGGCGCACATATGCAAATTTCCGCATACCAAAACTTGTCTTTGGCCCGGCCGAAGGCTGCGCAAAAAGCGAGTGGGGGAAATAAAAACTCAGGGCTGTAATAATTTTGCCGTTTGCTTTTTTGCTCATTTAAAATTCAACAACTGCCGCCCGTAGCCGCCATTTATTTATATATTTTTCCTCGCCTCCTTTGGTAGACATGCAAAAGCCCATACACATTCATACATACGCACACTATTTGAATGCGAATAAGCTTCATTTATACATGGGGTTTTCTTCTGAGGCTGCTGCACTAAGAAGCACACAAAAAACTGCACACAGGCTTCAGAAACTTGTCCCTTTTCCCTTAAGGATGCATCAAAAGCAATTGAGAGCACCAGCCAAAGATACACAGTGCATTATAATTTATGATTCAACTAACTTTGTTAAGTTCATGAGATATGTTCAAGAAATTTGGTTGCTTTTTAACTTGTCTCTAGCTTTAATGCTTTAAGCCAAGTCGGAATTATTTTAGTCTGTTGCACGGTTTTGGCTAGCAAAACTCCATTTAAGAATTTATGTTTTCATTTTTCTCATTTTAGCTTCCGTTTTGTTTGCATTTTTAATTATATTTTTCGCGCTCTCACGTTTTGCGGTGGTTAGTTTTATAATTGTGTGCACCGCTTTAACTCCCAATGAACATGCGCATTCAAAATTTAAATTGGATGGGTTGAAAAAAGGAGTTGCTCCGACAACTGCAGTTGGAATGTATATTCTGTCAAAAGCAGGCAGTTACTCCTTGTATTAAATAAGTGAATGTATTTAAATAAGGACGAAATGCTGAAAATAGGAGGACCTATGGATATTCCATTTCGTTTCCGTGGCCAGCTAAATGAATTAACCTAGTGGCGTCAAACAAAATCGCACTCAATGTGTAAGCCGTGAAAATTATGGAGCGTCATCAGAAACTCAATTTGGAAAACGGAATTTTATTAGGTCGCAGTCGAGCACTCCTCCCCCTATTCCAGTCCCCCTTTTCCCAACCACTTTCGTCGTCGCAAAAACCATGGCATACTTTTTAGCGTCAGGAATTTGTTTGTCTGCTGCGGTCGCAGTGGCAAAGTACACTGCGAAATATAAGTATGCAGGGGGAGGGAGGGAGGTTGTTTGCCCATGTGAATGGGGGGATAGGTGGCTGGCCGAAATGGACTCTGCTGCAGTCAAGTGCAATAATGTAATGGCTATATTTAGCCGGGCTCACACAGACACACAGGCACACACACACACACACACAGACACATTGCATGTTTGCTTTTGGACTGCGTTATGCCCGCAATATTACCAAGTCCTGCCACGTCGCTCCTTTACAACGTTATATTTGCCGAAAGCTTCGATTTTGTTGGTCCGTTGGCTTTCATCCCACCACGCCCCCGCTGTCCACCCGCCCCGCCCCGTCATCCGATCCGATTTGGTCGGAAAACATATTGGCAGCATGCTGGTTGGAAGCCGCTTGCGGGCTGGGCTGGCTATTTGGATCTCCGCTGGGGCTGGCGGCTCCATTTCATCTGCACCGCATTCCTGTCGCATATTTGAGCCCATTTTGTGATTGCACTTGCACACTGACTAAGGGAAATTGCTCGGACAAAACATTCGAGCCACGCGGAGTCCGTGCTCATCCCGAATCCTTTGCCCCCCACCCGATGCCAATCCCGATCCCTGTGGTCCGTGGCCCTCGCCAGTTGTTTTCTTCCCTTACTGTCGTTTCCTGTGAGCAACAGCGCCCAGCGAGTGAGCCATGAATATTTCAGGCATTTAATTGTAAATTACACATACGCCCTGTGCGCAGCAGTTGCATTTTTTAGGAGCAGCTGCCAATGCGGCGAATTCGGTATCTGGTTTCTCTGTAACGCGCGGATTCGGTTATTGGGCCACATCCCTTGGGAAAGTGGGCTACTGCATGGAAAACAAAAAAAACTCCCTTGTTTAAAGCACGCTTAAAGCTTAGATTCAAATTTCGCTCATTTTTGTGATTCATTATTTAAAAGCAAAACTATTTCATGCTTTTCATGCCACCGGTAACCTGAAAATTTGATGACGCCTAACATTCGCTAATTTATAATATTTGTATAATACTGAGCTGTAATTTGTAACATAGCTTATCACGGAACTTGTAAGAAACGGTATATTGTGCGATGATTTAATAAAGGAAAAGGCGGAATAAAATCAACATTTAAGCAAGCATGGATGAATGTTTTAATCTCTTAAGTGAAATGAAAGGAATACAGCTCGCAGCTGGCTGTGCAAGCATCTCGCTGCGGATGTATCCGCTTTTTCAATTGCCATTTTCGCCGCACGTGAGGGAGCTGCCGACCAAATCGCACCGCAGCTGGCATCCGTTGCGGCAGGAAATACTTTATAAAAAACAGCCAGTGCGAATTGTCAGTCAAACATGGTCATTCGCTCTATGAATATATCATACGTAGCTGCGATTTTTACGCGTTAATTAATAAAACATGATTCCGTGCGACGTGTGTAATTAACTTCCTGTTGGGCATTCCGTTCTTTTTTTTGTCTCCCGGCAGGACGAGAAAAATCAATTGCTAGTCACTAATGTGTGGTTGAAACTGGAGTGGAACGACATGAATCTCCGCTGGAACACATCCGACTACGGCGGAGTCAAGGATCTGCGCATCCCGCCGCACCGCATCTGGAAGCCGGACGTGCTGATGTACAACAGTGCGGATGAGGGATTCGACGGCACCTACCAGACGAACGTGGTGGTGCGGAACAACGGCTCGTGCCTGTACGTGCCGCCGGGGATCTTCAAGTCGACGTGCAAGATCGACATCACGTGGTTTCCCTTCGACGACCAGCGGTGCGAGATGAAGTTCGGCAGTTGGACCTACGACGGATTCCAGGTTTGGTTCAGTCTCCCGTGCAAGCAGGGCAACCAGGAAGTACTTAACTTACTGAAAAGAACTCGTAGTTGTTATGCTTGACCAATTCGAATCGAGTGTATTTATGCCTTATGATTTCTCCTTGGTTTGCTTTTCTGCATTGATCTGATAATGCGAGTGAGATATTTACATTATTCTACCCTCTCCCCGAATATCGTATAAAAAGCTGGATTTACAATTACAAGATGAAACTGGCGGTGATATCAGCAGTTACGTGCTCAACGGCGAGTGGGAACTACTGGGTGAGTAAGCCAACGTCGTCCTGGAGCGACTACCTTCCTCTCTCTACATACTTCGACACCCAAACTCAGACTCTGAGCAGGCGGTCTCTACCCCGTTCTTCAGGCAGAAAGAATCACATAACAATTGAGATACAATGTTACTCCGCAATGCTCCCGATTCCAGTGTGTGTGGAGGTGGAAGCTAACACTCCCAGCCAGCGAAAGGACATTGGCCAAGTGCTAAGGACTCGCTGCTGCTGCTCCCTCGCGGAGTTTTGGCCTTGCGGCTGATTTATAGCATACTTTCGTGTGCCAAACACACAGCAATATACACACACACACCAGCATACTTCAGTGCTCGCTCTCTATCTATCTCTTACTTACTCTCTTTCACTCTTGAGCAGGGTTCAAGCTGCGAACTAAAGTTCCGAACTCGTTCCGTTCGAAACTACGACTGTGTTGCTCATCAATACGTGATTGAAAGCAGCTTTCAATCATTTAGAGATGAGAAGGTTTACATCACTGCTTTTTGATACTTTTCTATGGTTAATTCTTTCAATTTCGAGGTCAATGAATACGGAATTAAGTAAGGCACTCGATGAACCCTGTTGTTATCCCACCCAATTACTCGTACTCAAATACTTTCGTACTCCACCCAAATCACACGCTTATCCAGTGTTCTCCCACTCACTCTACTTTCAAAACAAAACTCCAACAAACAGAACTCAAAACTCGCTAAATTCCTTGGGCGCTTTAACTTTTAAGTCCGAAATAGCCGCGTAAACATTTCGTTTACTCTCAGTGTAAGAAGCCTGCTTGGAGGAGCATAACGCGGGCTCCTAAGAGCCTAACTATGCTACTCCAAGTGCAGGCCCCCATAAGTTATAAACCTGATAAAGAGGTAAGGCCCGGTCCCGTATGCATTTACTATAGATTATTTTTCCCGAAATTTAAATACATATTCTTCTTGATCGCTGATAAAGGCATGCGGATAGCGTAACGATAAGAAACTAACTGAATGCTGAATAGAATCGCTAACTTATACCTTGTACAAACTGTTTTCTACTGAGACAGCTATGAAGATTGCTGGAAACTTTTTGCATTTTGCCTAACAACTATACATATGTATTCATATATATGAGGTGATCCTAAAGGAAAGCTAATACAAAAACTGTACACACTCTAAATATGAATATTATTACATAAAATTAATCGATATTTATAAGAAATACGTATCGTAAATTCTGTTTCATATTATTTAAACCAAGATGGACTCACTTCGGTGGAAACGTTTGTCTTAGGCATTCAAAACTTACACGATGACAAAAAACAATTACTTTCTTATTTATACCTTATTTATTTCTAGTAAGTCATTCTAGGAACGGATTTCTAACTACAAGTATTAAAAACACAGCGCGGTAGTGAAGGTAGATTTGGCTTAACCGAAATTGAAAAACAACAAAATGGAGTGGATGGTTCTATCAGGGGAGGAATTGAACTGGGGAGCCAACTGAACTAAATGAATTAGAGCACAAAAACCAAAAGATTTCAGTGCAGGAAAGTCAAAATACATCTGCAGTCAATGTCCAAATGGCAGCGTACTATTGAAAACCATGAGAAAACCATGAGAGCTGAAAATCCAGCCACACCCTCATTTTTCAAGCTTTCCGCAGTCCGGGAAAACTTTGAGCCAGCTGAATAGATAAGTAAAGGGATGGAGCCATGCTCTTTAGCTGTCTGTTGGAGCCGTGCAGCAGAACCAATTAAGAAATTAAAAGACAAATACTTCTGCATCCCCGCACACACACGTACATGCACTGCGAATTAGTGCCTTTTGCAGACACAGAAAGTTTTCAACTCAACACTGGCCACAAAAGTGCAAAAGAAAAATGTTTGCAACAAATTTGGGTTTCATTTGCCAACTCCGCTGTCTTTTATTTCCTGTGTTCGGTTCTTTATTTTTCTGTGCGTAATTTTTCGGGAGTTTTCAAAAGTTTTTCGCCGGACTTTTGTTTTCCCTCCCCCCTTTCGGCCATTCCTTATTTTCTATCCGCATTTGCGGGTTTTTTCTCCGCCAGCTTATGCAAATTATTTTGAGTTGGCCAAGTGCTCCCAAACATAAGAGGTAAACTGTTTGTGGGAAGGAGTTTGGGAACTCGGGTGGGACCCCCAAAGTAGCTAGGTCATTTTTAAATACGCTGCCAAGGCATTTTGTTCGCAGTCTGTGTCGCTGGTAATCCCTTTGGTAATCTTGGAGTAAGTTGAGCAGATAATTTTGCTTGAAGTTTTGTTGTCTACCACTCCCACTCGCGATTTCCGTACTTTCTGCAGTGCTTTTGGGCATATGGCAAATGCTTTTGCCAAAAGTTTTTATTGCAAATATGTTTGCGAGCATGTCGTGAAATGGGAGGGGGGTGTGGGGAGGGGGGGAGGGGGGAAGCAATTAAGAAGAGAAACAGGTTCCATGGTTTTTGAATGGATGTGCTTTAGAGTTCTAGGAGAAAGTTTCTCTCAGAAAGCAGATTAGCAGAAGTTCGAGAAATCTTTCAATCAGCAAGGACAACTATTTAGTTTGGCTGCGGCCTAAGTTTCCTTAGCCACAGTTGGCCAATAAATTTAGCAGATCGATGCCGTGACAAAGGGTAATAGTTAGCCAAGTAAATGTGGTTGTGTTCGTGATTGAAGAGAAAATAAGTATAAATTGCACAATCCTATAGACACATCGCGGACCAATGAACTCAGCTTACACAACTACACTCTCTCAACTTTGATTTTGTACATGTATATGCAAACTTAAACTACCCACAAACGATTTCTAATCTCTACATACTTTTCTACTACGTATTTACATTTTGGAAAGCAAAGTGCATAACAACTTTTACCCCATAGTAAATTGCTCGGCTTTACTCCACTCTGCTCTGCTCTTACGTAACTTTACTTACAATTAGTTGGCTAGACAAATAAAACTCTTTCCGAAACTAAACTTAGACACTCAACCAATCACCGAAGCCCTGAAACCCAGAAACCCAGAAACCCAGACCCAAGATCCAAACATCAACCCGGCATGCCCACCCACCCTGCACCCGTTTCCCAGCCCCTCAGCCACTCAACCACTCATATCTGTAAAACATTGAAGAACTGTGAATGGCAATAATGCTTCAATTACACTCAACCAGCCACTCTAGTCTTTGATCTGCTCTGCTCTGCTCTGCTCTGTTCCGAACACGCTTTTACCAACTTTCTACCATGCTCTACTACCACATACTCCCAACTTTACTCCTATCTCGAAATATGCTCAGAACAAGATGCTCAGCCCGAGTGACAAGTAAAAACCGCCACAGATACAACATATCTGACCAGCACATATATACCGACTAATCGCACCGAGAGCTTATTATAATGACACTATCCCTACCATTGAACAACCGCAGGTGTGCCCGGCAAACGTAACGAGATCTATTACAACTGCTGCCCGGAACCCTATATAGACATCACCTTCGCCATCATCATCCGCCGCCGAACACTGTACTATTTCTTCAACCTGATCATACCCTGTGTACTGATTGCCTCCATGGCCCTGCTCGGATTCACCCTGCCGCCGGATTCGGGTGAAAAATTATCACTGGGTAAGTTTGGCTGGAGGGAGGGCTAGGGGCACACTGGAAGACCCAACTGGAGGGGGAGAGCAAGCCACATTAATTTCAAAGCTCTTACGCAACGCAAATACTGGGGAATAACAAGATGTGGGGGCACCAGCAAGCACCAACGAGCACCAACAAGCACCAACACACATGCAAACAGCTTAAGAGCCGCTCGAAAAGTATTTGCCAAGTACTTTTTAAATAATGACAGCCTAGTTGGCGGCGAGAGCAGCGAATTTCAAATTAGAAGCCCCCCATAATCGTGTCGATAAGCATGAGCTACAGCTCCCCAGCCAGCTGCCGCACTTTCCCACTCTGCAACTGACTGACTAACCGACTAACCGACTAACCGACTGACATCGCACATTATCCATTATGGCCATCGTTACCCACTCCGCCGGCTTGGGCCTGCTGATGACGCCACAGTCTCCACGCTGGCAAGCAAACTATTGAACTTTTAATGCTGCCATCGGAGCTGAGAGCAGTGTAAAACGCTCAACGAGTCGAGGAGCGCTTCTTAGAGTGTGCTGTCTGTCGACTTGGCAGGACATGGCATTAGTGGCTCGGAAAATCAGTTGGGACTCGACCTAGCCGAGGACCTGGCTCCTTGGGCACACCAAACTGAATGGCTGGCACGGGCGAGTTGGGAAGTGCATAGTAGTTGGAGCTTTGGGAAGGTTGCACTGCCTCGGGAAGTGTTAATGATGGGTTATGGCTTTCCAAATGATTTGGGAAACAATTAGTAGAAGAGTAGAGTGAGAAAAGTTTCGAGAAGTGTTGAGAAATGGCTTTGCTAGGAACACTGAACTTGAATTTCCATTAGAGCTAACGCAGTATAACTAGATGTAAGCTGTAAACTGTTGAAACTAAAACCACAGGACTCTGAATATGTAATGCAACACTTAATGACGACAAGTATTGCGCCACTGCCTTGAGTTTCCATTCACAAACCTCCTTACTTAATCGGAACTTTCCATCTGATATCTAGGTGTTACCATCTTGCTCTCGCTGACCGTGTTTCTCAATATGGTGGCCGAGACAATGCCGGCCACTTCCGATGCGGTGCCATTGCTGGGTAAGATCATTTTGTTTACCAATAGTAGTCGATGGTAGAGCTTTTCGTATATGTAACCCGAATCATGTTATCGCTGTTCCTACTTATGCTTTTGATTCATTAACTTAACATTTATACCGTAATACTTTCATATACTACCTATCGTTTATATATATCTATATCTATATAAGTTGCAGTTGCATACTCATTTAATATATATATATCCACGCATTTCTAAAATGATTTTAAAATCCGAATAAAATCCGATGATCTTATAATATTAAAACTTTGACACACAATTAAAAACCCAAGCGAATTTGGAGCACAGCTAACGACTTGAGATATTTACTTTGGCAGCAAAGTCAAATGTTGTACACAAATATTTGGCTTTGAAGTCTAAAAGGAATATAAGTGCTGATGCAACAAAGATAAATGTTTCCAAAAAGAAATAGCGATCGAAAACTAATTAACCATAACTAGAGGGGCATATAATTAGATTATAAAGCCTTAACGAATTTGCGAAGAACAATTAATACAATTGTAACCCACTATATTATATGAACCTTAAAGACCAAAAGCTGATCAAAACCTATATATAAATTAAACCACGAGTTAGTTTGAACAATGCACACATATTTGACAACGAGTTTCTTGCACGTTATAACTATTTTTAGTTTCGGTTGTCGAGGTATCTGCGTTTTAAATACAGATGGGTTGTTCCCTGTTCAGCTCATATATTCATAGAAAACCGTGAATAACGCTGTTGTCTAGTGCCTCGACTATAAGATACCCTCTACTCAGGCCAGTGCAATTGAGATAAGGGAGCAGCAAAGCAAAGTTTTCAACACTCCACTTAATAAGTGCTCAGATAGATCTTATATTAGTCCTTTTTCAAAATCTTTAAGAACATGACAGCGACTCGGGAATCTGCTCAAGTCTAAAAAAAAAGTAAAAATTGACTTTAGATACATTTATTACAAATATAGTTGGAGAAGATTAACAAGGAACAACCCCACTTTATAATTAAAACCAAATTAGATTCAACCGAACTAAAGTTTTTTTCACTTTTTCATAATTTTGTACTTCAAAATTAACCAATCTTCAAATTCGAATACTTATCTTCCAAAAAGCGCAAACAAAATTAAAATTGAAATTATATTATTGAATTTCTCTAATTCCGTTTTTGGCGTACACTTTTTGGTGTCTAACTTCTATATATACCTAACCTATGTCTAAAGTATACAAGCTAAAGTTAACCTCGTGTGTGTGTGAATTAAAAAACAGAACATAAATCTATATGTATTTTTCCTGAAAATAACATTTGCTATGCCTTTTAAAAACAGAACGATTAAGAAGCTAACAAACCGACAATTTTTGCATTTAATGTACTAACTAAAATATTTTGTACATATTTCTTGCCTTTTTCTTTCTTTCAAACAACTGTGTACCCTCCGCAAAAATGATATGTGCACACAAACTGCATATAATCGAAACGAAACCATACACTATGAATAAAATCTGAACTTTGAAATATGCGTTACCCCAAAACGAACTAACACAACAACAACTTCCAATCCAACATAATAATAATGACAATGAAACTAACCAAATCCACGTGCACCACTACAACAATTACAATATATTCCCACACTAAACATAATAAATATATATAATATTACATATATATATATATATTGACAACACGCCCAACCAACCAACAGGTACATATTTCAATTGCATAATGTTTATGGTAGCTTCATCCGTTGTGTCAACGATTTTAATATTAAATTATCATCATCGAAATGCTGATACGCACGAAATGTCCGAATGGGTAAGTTGCAAATAGGTCAACCCACCAAACAAGCATCCCAAACAACCACAGCAACCAAAAACTATCTCCAACCAACCAACAACAAAAATATCCAAATAAGAAACAACTGCAAAAGCGACCATCACTCATCATTTATAGCTTCAGCTAGTTTCCAGTGGCCTCGGAACGCCAGCTCCAGAGGAACCTCCCATATCCTGCCCCACATACTCGTACATCCTTCTTCCTGCCAACGTGGGCGGAAGGACCTCGAGTCCTGCGGGCTGTCGGGTTTGAGGCCACTGTCGCATAGAATTAGCATTTTCTGTATGATTTATCTCTGCCAGAGAGAAAAAGAGCCGTGCTAAGATTATTTATGTGTTAGCTAGCGAAATGTTTTTGTGTTAGCTATTCTACACTGTTTAGTTACTTGTTGTAATTGTGTTGTGTTCCTTGATTGTGCAACGAAGCCTAACAAATAAACATTAATCTCTAGAACATGATTATTGAAAAAGGGATTTTTTAAGACACATTTTTTTAGTTTTTATTGAGCCACCAGCTTTCAACATTACCCAATTTAATCAGCATCAAATATTGCAAAATCTAAGTAGTAATTCTGTCAAATTTCTCCATGACGATATAGGAACTTTTCAGATCTCTTTAAAATAAATTCTGCACCCACTTTTGAAAAATTGATTCTAAATTCAGTTGAAAAGAGAAGAGTATTCCGCAGTCAGTCAATGTATTAACTCATTGTAGGGTAAACCATAATCATTTCGAACCAAAAACGAAGAACATGTTCATGTTTTGTATCATAGCTCACATCCCTAAAGAGCATCAAGCTATAAAAACATTTAAAATACCTAAAATGCCCAAAACGTATTTGCAAATAGTTGCACAAATAAATGTTGTTCGATATCCTTTGATTGTTATTATTGTTGATGTTGTCGTGCATTTTTGTTTCAAACACACAAAAAACCCATTTCGTTGTTCGGTTTTTCAATTGGTTCTTTGTTAGTTTTTGATGCCTACTTAGAGGCCGTTATGCAAGCTGCAATTTTGTGTTGCCCCTTTCAGTTTGTTAGTATGCATAACTGTATCTGCAATTTAGCCGAGAACCAAAGCCAGCCAAAGACCAAAAGAAATGTCAGTTGAGTCGAGGTTTAGCCCCGTGTAACCCCGCTTAACCCCGTGCAACCCTGTGTGTGTGACCCAAAAACGTATATCAAAAGAACCCAAAGAACCCAAAGACCCCAACAGAACCCAAAAGGAACGTAATATAACGAAGCGAAGGGAATGCCGAGCCGAAATGTGACGGACGGATGTACAGAGTACGAAATGAATGTTGTAACCATCCAACATGTCTAGCTACTATACGTGTCTACTATAAAATAATTTATGTAATGAAAAATATCGTAATGTTGATGTTGGGCCCATATTTTGAACTTACGTGTATGCCAGCCACACCCTCGATCCCAGCAACCCAGCAAGAATCCAGATACCAACCGACTAACCAGCAAAACCCCGCCCACTCCCACTCCCACTCCCACTCCCACTCCCAGATCCAATCCCCTTTTTATCTCGTAACTTTGTCACCAGTTGCACACACGCTTTTGTATCTGCATCATTATACTCGTACCAATGTGAATAGGTTTAACATATGAAAATATAAACAACAAATAATGCAAAAAATGCAAAAAATGCAAAAAATAACCAAAGCAGATGGCAACGTCAAAACTGCCGTCCAATTATCCATTATGCAATATGCTGTGCTGGTGTACGAGGTTCTGTAAATGGTAATCTAGCCTCTATTCGCCTCCCCAATATCTTTTTTCCTCTAAGTACATATTTAATCCATGTATCTCTGTACATAGTCTCTATGTGTGTGGTGCCGAGTGTGTTTGAGTGTGATGTAGTTTATCGTGCCTTTGGCGGCATTCATAATTACAGCGGAATTGAGAATGGTGGGGCGCTGGACTTTGAAGAATTAAATTTCATTCAAATTAATGAAATAGGGAAGCATGTTATAATTTGCAACAAAAGCATTTTTCTACTGTTGAATATATTTAGTTGTCCCTGTACACGTAGTTTAAAATAATTTAAGGTGAAAATTACTCGGGGGGTAAAGCAATTGCTAAAAAGTAAATATTTTTCTAAGCTTAATAGGGTTTCGCTTCGCATTCACCTTAAAAAGTATCGAAAAATATGTTTATTTTTCCTTTAACTTGCAACACTGATATCAGTGGTAAAAACATCAGACATTTCATGACAATATTTTCACAAGACAGTCAAGTGGAAAGCAATTTCTGCACATTATTGCAATGGCCTCCAAGTGCATAATGAAAAGTTTCGCTAGACGAGACCCAGAAAAGTGGGAAAAAATCAAGAATAAGGACAGCTCAGGCGAAGTCGATTGGCTTTTAAGGAGTCACTCACATGACACGTTTTGTATGGCTGCCGCGCAAGAATGTGTGCTGTCTCCGCCCCTCGACACACAATTGAATTTGGAACACATGGGGGAAAAACCAAAGGCAGCAATCGACTGCAAGCACGGAGGAAGTTTCGGGGCTTGACAGTTGGCCCAGTTGTGAGTAGTCCTTACACGGCACCGAAAATTGAGCCAATTGGTGACAGCAGGCCGGGGCCAGGTGCATTAGAAATGTGCATGCCCAAGAAGTCCCATTGCAAGTCCTTCCTGCCACCTGCCGCCTGCCGCCTGCCGACTGTTGCCTGCCACTTGAATTGGCCCCAGAGACTGGCTGCCACCAAACACTCCGCTTGGCCCGCGCTTTTGTGTGATAACAACAAATCAATTTGCGCAAAATTTGCACAAAAGCCGGTGGAAAGTGTGGGTGGACGGCATTGATATGGATATGGGCAAAAATGCCAGTTGCTCGATGGCAATGGTTAACTTTGCATTTGGTTTGCATGCCACGTCCTGAAGCGCATTTCCATGTAAGCTCCCCGATTGTTGGCCAAAAAAGAAAAAAAACGGAACAGGGAAAAAACGTGGAAACCACCGCCAGCAAGGAGGAGTCGACATGATGGAGGAGGCAGCAAGCCGCCCGGTCGAAAGGACGACGGACGCAGGACGCAGGACGAAGGACAACGGCAATTTCAGACAAACTGCAAGCGAGCTTGTCAGCTAAGAGCGTCGGTTTTCAGCTCCTCAACTGCATTACGGATCTGGTGGCGGTGGTTATGGAGTCGGAGCAGGGAGGAGGCTCTGAACACCGATGCCTGGGGATAAGCTGCATCGAGGGGGAGCCCAACATGTCCTGGCTATCCAATCGATTTGCGTTTTTGCGACAATGCGCTCCTTTTTGTGGCCGTATTTGAAGTCTCCTCGACTACACGTCCAGTTAACCAGTTTAGCCGCTCACCATGTTACCATGTTTACCCTCTGCCATTTAACCAGATGGCAATCGCTGATGAATGAGATTATAAGGCACAACAGAGATACGCAATCATCCTTTGTTTCGGACTTATTGATTTTCAAGTACAGGAGCAGGAGAGGAAAACAATTCCAAAAGTCATGCAGCTTTAAAGTGGGATTATGATATGCAGATTTAGTGATATAAGGGGATATACATATTTCATAGTAAGAATACACTTGTTGGTTAGGAGCTACACAGATAGATGGCACAATCCATAGTTCGGTGTGAATGTCTTATGGGGAAGTTGTTTACAGCTTAGCAGCTTTGGGCTAACTACCATCATCTCAGTTGATTGTTATATAATAGTTGCTGTCGTTATAGCTATTGTTGTGTATGTGTGTTTCTGCCTCGTGCTATACACGTGTTTATCTGTATTTGTATTTGTATCTGTATCTGTATCTGTATCTGTATCTGTATCTGTATCTGTATCTGTATCTGTATCCGTGTTTGTGTTGTAGATCATAAATTGTGCATGCACCGTAGCTATAAATAAGCAGAGACCATGGCGAATTGCGAACACAGTCCATTTCTCGCAAACGAAAACACAACAACCCACATAAATATTATTATAAGTGTAATAACAAATCATCCAGCAAACTGACAAACACCAAACACCAAACAACGAGCAACGAACAACGAACAACGAACCACGAACACCCACATGTTGCTCCTCATTTCACGCCGAACAGCAACTTGAAAACAGTGTTGCCTTAGTTGTAATCAAAATCAAATATAAATCATACTTGTGGTCATCTGTCTGGGTGTGAGTGCCGGTCTCATGCAAAATACCCATAAATCGTGGAAAGTCCGCCTGAGTTTTCCACACATTTTTCGGCCCCAGTCCGAAATAAAACTTTCCCACACACCCCCACACCCACACACACACACCCAGGCAGGGGGCAATCATCGTCCACAGACACGAACTTTTCGCACACGCAATTCGAGCATAAATACATCAAATTTGATTTTTGATCGGATTATTCCCGGACCCGTCCCACTAAACGTTTCCATTTCGCCACCTGCCGCTTAGATACGCATCGTGTTTTTGTGCTGGCTGCCATGGATACTGCGAATGAGTCGCCCAGGACGCCCTCTGATCCTGGAGTTCCCGACCACGCCCTGTTCGGACACATCCTCCGAGCGGAAGCACCAGATACTCTCCGACGTTGAGCTGAAAGAGCGGTACTTAATCTAGTTATTGGTGTTACTACGCAGACTAAGTGTGCATAGTGCATATTCTGCACTCGAACTACACACAATAGTTAAAGCTGATCTTGCCAACTTAACAAGTAATATATTCTCGGCCGGGAAGTATCAGCATTTCCCATTTGAAAGAGTTCTTTTCGAAAATCTCAACATTTTGCAGTTTCTAAAGATACCTTGCTCCATAGATATACAAATTGTGTATTTAAATTGAAATTTCTGACTTTAAAAAGTATAAGTACACACCTAAAACTAAAGTATGTAATGATCAAGCTATTGATTTTTAGATATTGTACACTTTCCGAGTGTCGCAGTTCCTGCTTTCGCTTTCTTCGAGTGTAAAGCGAAAACAGAAACAGTAGTGCATCTGATATCTCCACTCAGGGTACTAAAGCTGTCTTTATTCCCCGCAATGAAGCTCGTCGAAATCGCTCCTGGCCAACGTACTAGACATCGATGATGACTTCCGGCACAATTGTCGCCCCATGACGCCCGGCGGAACACTGCCACACAACCCGGCCTTCTATCGCACGGTTTATGGGTAACGAGTCACATCTGGGATTGGGTCAAGTGAATCCAGCCACTCACGTGCCAAATTTCTCTCTCGTTTTCGGCCCGGTCCAAGCAGACAAGGCGACGATGGCAGCATTGGGCCAATTGGCAGCACCCGAATGCCGGATGCGGTCACACATCATACGTGCATCAAATCATCAACTGAATATGAATTAGGTTTAATCTTAAAGGAAATCCGCTTTATAACTGATCAGGTAAGCGGGCGAGTGCTGCAGATATCTTTGCGCAGACCTCGCCTTTGTGTTTGTACTAATACTAACCACTGTTTTAGCTCTTGAATCGCGTTCCGAATACAATTTACAACTTTGCATGCGCAGTCTAACATACCATAGTTTTAGCACTCGAATAAGTGACTTGAACCGAGTTTAACTCTTCGCTTCATCTCTTTCTCTCCAACCCCGTCCACTCTTCTCCGCGATAACTGACATAAATAATCAAACTGATCAAACATCGATTCGAATGCACAGCTACGTAAAGATGACGAGTGCAATGACATTGCCAATGATTGGAAATTTGCAGCTATGGTCGTTGACAGACTGTGCCTTATCATATTCACAATGTTCACAATATTAGCCACAATAGCTGTACTACTATCAGCACCACATATTATTGTCTCGTAGCCATATGGGCGAGGTGGTTATTGTTATTGGTTTTATTATAAAATCAATTTGTTAATTATTAAATTAATAACGAAACTTTTTAAGTAAATTAAAACTAAAAAACCCACTAAAAAGCACAAAAAAATAGGAAAATACATGATAAAAACCATCAACTAAATAATACATACAGAAGAAAAACCAAACAAAAAAAAAAAAAACAAAACAAAACAATTAAAAATCGTCTCTGAAAACACAATAATTTAATTATAAAATTCTCGTTTAAAAGTCTTTCATTCAAATCAAACAGACACTAAACAAATAAGAGACTAAACCAACATCATATACTAAAACGTTAAAAATTAACTAATTCCAATTTTCCTAATTCTATACAAAAATCTATATAATGGTAAACCAAAGAAATCCCCTCACTTCCCGCAAGCCCCCACAAGCCAGTATCTAGATTTCTTCCATTGAATATATACATACATATATATACATATATGTTTGACAAGCAAGCAAAACGGGTATATTTTCTTTTTAGATTTTATATTTATACGTATGTGTTATATTTTATATTTTATATTTTATATTTTATATTTTATAGGATAAGCGAGGCGTTTTCATAACAAAATAGTCACATGGGTTTTCGAAACACCTTTTTTTGACAGACTTCAATGGAAAGTGCAGTATTTCGAAGCAAAACAGAAGCCCCCAACCTTTTAGGAAGACTTCGATTTGTGAGCTTTATAGTAGGAAACGTAGGTGGGAACTTTGCGACGCGCTTACGAGATGAAAACCCAACGTATTGAGATCTACAGACGGACAACCAAATTTGTATCTTCTTCTTCAGCATTGAAGTCAGTCCAGAGATTTGTTCCGAGCAACTTTTTGCTAACAATTAGTACCTAGGCCAATTAGGTGATTACGCCACACGCCCCCCTCTAAGCGAAACTGCATTTCCGAAACAGAACCAATTAACCCTACATATCCAGTACTGTTTATCTAGTGCCCCACCCCCGCCCCCCCAGTCTTATTTTAAACTCAATGTCTAAGCCGATTGATAAATCGAAAACCAAACCAAACCAAACCAAACCAAATCAAACCAATCAATCCCCTAAGAGCTAAAACCAAACCCCGTAAACCTTACCAAAACCAATAGAATAACCAATCTGAATTGGAATTAAGAAAATTTGCTGGAATATAAAAGAGAAAATGGAAAATGAAAAATGAAAAAGAAAAATCAAAAAGATGCGAGTGAAATGGGCAAACATACGCGTATGTATGTATGAGTAATTGACGAGCGGCACAGCAGGTGAATTTGAGCCCAGAATGGCGCTCAGTATGTGAAATGCATCCGACGGATTGCATTTCATGTTGACTGGCGCTGCGCGCGGAAATGAATTTATAAATTAAATGGTTGCGAGCAATAATATCTGCGTGTTGATGAATTGCATGATTTTTGGTGATGCAAACGATGATCGATCGAACTATTGCGCGATGTCCAGAGGGACAGAGGGCAAGAGTTCGCTCCTTCAGCGCATTGAGAACAGCGAACCTCTGTTGCAGTGTAACTTTCGTTTCCATTATCATTTCACAACTTTCTGTTCAACAAATACTCAAAGTTACGACACCAGAAAGCAATTCAACACCGAAAACTGAACGTGAACAGTGAGCAGTGAGCGGTGAACAGGCCAAATAGTTTAATTGGTAGTGAAGGGCAGACCAAAGAGCATTCGAGATATACCAATACCAATACCAATACCAATACCAATAACAATGAACATCACAGACCCCAGAACACGTAACATGCCGGTGCATGGGTAATTATGTGCTTGCTTTAGTGACGAGCGCACAAAACATACCGATCACAGACCACAACAACCAGAACATAGATACATACATATAAACCAAGGAGCTTTATACAGATATACTCGTATGTATATATATGATGGAGTGAAGCGTGGGCCAGTCAGAGCCGACTTTTCATATATTTGTACCACACACGAATCCACACACAGGACACACACACACACACACACACACACATATACACACACACATTCGGTTGTTCGCTGGCCAGTTTATGGCTATTCGTATGTTTCTGTCCGCCAACTAGCACCAACCAAGCACACAATTTCAAGATGACAAGATGATGAGGAGTACAAGAAACGAAAATCTTAAAAATTACCATGGTCCGGGTCCGGGACTGGGAAATGCGAAGGATTGGCCGGGGAAAGCGCCTGTGCATCCTGCGTATTTCCCGACGCAGAGGATCCCGTGACCGAGCATAGAAGAAAAAGCAAAGCTGCGTTGGTCGAACTTTCACACTGACTTTTCTTTCCACACATAAGCAAAGAAAACGTTCGAGATGGAAATAGCTTTTTAATTTTTAAGTTACAGTTATTCTGCTTCTAATTGTAAATCTTGTGCAATGTAAACAATCAGAATTTTCTTTGAATATAAACCATACGCAATACGCAATACGAACACACCGAACAAACGAACAAACGAACAAACGTATGGGTCACAGTGAAGATGCAAAAGCAAAACATATAAGATTTCACAAATAAATAATAATGGAAATATGATTAGCAACTAAACGATGTCATTCAACTTAGACTAGGCTACACAGAAAACCATAAATTGTTAAGACTCTATCCAAGGAGCTGAGAAAAGCGAACTCAACAAAACATACTAGAAATAGATTTACAAGCAACAATAAGTATAATTGGAATATCGAACAGAACGAAGAAATAGATAAGCAAATATGGATACTGAGAAAATTGGTTTTTATGCTTTTATGCGATTCGGTTAAAGGACATTTTCGAACATCACTTTGTACGTGTATGCAGATTTTGTATGCCCAACTATACAAGACTTCTGATCCACTATTTTTTGCTTGTTTTACTTCTTAATTGAACAATCGAACAATTGAACAATCGAACAATTGAACAATTGAAGAATTGAAGAATTGAACAAAATTTACAGATAAGGCTTAGCTTTTGATAAAAGATTGCAAATGTAAAATAATATGAGAACTCGGTATATTTTGATGAGAGGTGAAATTATTTGTATTGTATTGTTTTGTGTTGTATACCCACAGGAATACGAGTAGCTTGAAAACCAATGGATGGGAGGGAAACGGTTGAAATTTGTGGGGACTTTTCTTAATGTTTTTGATAAGCATGTAATTTATTTTGTATGCTTTTCCAATGCGAGTGTCAGTGAGAGCGATTAACGATAGATTTCAATCCTAACGCTTAAGAGTATTAAACAAATAATAATAGAGAACATAGCAAACAAGCTGCCAGCATGAAAAATAAAAACAATAACTAATTTTAAATCTTTTATACATTTCCATCAAATGTGCTTATTTAAACACAAGAGAAAGCAAACCAGAAATGCCCAACTGAAATATCTGATGGCCGTTTTCAAATAGCAATCAATAACTGGATTATGTTCAACATCCACTTAGCTGAAGTTGAACAAAGTCTTCATATAAGCAATTTTTAAAGAGAAACGTCACCCCAGTAAATAAATACATAGAAATAGTAAGGTTATCTGGGCTGACTAATCGTCAGCATTAGTCGAGGCCATTGAATGGAGCAGAACGATGGAGATTACAACTAGTAAAGTTCTAGTGCATAAAGAGGACAGTTTGGAAAATAGTTCTTCATCAACCATTAATACACAGCTTATACATATACATGCATATGTGTATATTTACATGGATATATACGTGTATGTGCATACGTATATACTTCTTTTTACACAGACAAACAAGTATATATATAAATATATATATAGTATACTATGTAATAAATCATAAAAGAAATATTTGAAACAAATGAAACTTTTTCCTACAACTAGTTGCATTTAAAAGAATTTTAAAAATATACATAAAAAGTATAAATTTCTTAAAAAACATAAAAAGCAAAAACCAAACTCCTTTCTCTATTAAAAATAAAAATGAAAAACACACAAAACTTTAAATTAATATTTAATTAGTCATTTAAAAAGGGTTTAATAAAAACCAAATCAAGCGGGATGAAATCGTAACCTAGTAAATATTTAAATTAAATTAATTTTAAAAAGTGAAAAGCAACAAAGAAAACAGAAAACAAAAAACAAAATACAAAAAACAGAACACAGAAAACAAAAGAAAAGCGCTGATTTTTTATGTCGTTATTAGTATTTAAATTTAAATAATTGCGTATAAAGAAACATACAGAATTAACTAAAGAACACAAGATATATGACATAAAAAATTAGAAGAAAATTTAAATTGGTCATTTTGACCTAAATAGTAAATTATAGAAGGAAAATAAAATAAAAGTTGAAAGGAAACAATGAAGAAACGGAAGGCAAGCCCGAGTAAGGCGATTGTAAAATTTTAATTATTATTCAATAATAAAAATTCAAAAAGAAAAGATTTGACAGAAATACCAAACAACAAATTAGGTTTTATTCCCGAGAAAATGAAAGATCTACGGACCAAGGACGAGGACTCCGAGGACGAGGTTGGAGTTGCATCCTGAAGATGGAAAGGTAAATTGTGCTATGCTTTCTAGAGCGAAAAAGCTGCGAGCTAGGCTTAAGTACTCAAGTTGAAACACCTTCACGCATATTTTACAAGAATGTAAATAAACTGTATTGATGTTCATAACAACCAATTCATATTGTCATAAACTCATTGCAAGACAACACCGTACACTGTAAAAATCAATGCTTAGATTACGTAGCAATTACGCTGTGACGAATGGACGAGCAAACGTTATGTACTGTAAACAAGAAACCAAATCGTTTGACATTTATATTCAAAGTGGTAAAATTTCAAAGCTAATTTCCCAAAAACAGAGTTTTTGGCGAATTTTACTAAAAGGAAAATTCTGATCCCCGCGCAGTTTGTCAACAACCAGCTGAAATCTAAATTAAAGTCCAGTTCCTTCTTTACGCTATTCCCATAACAGAAACAATTATATAACTAATACTATATCCAGCTGGTCAAGCAACTGATTTCAAATAAAAAACAGCTGGAGGAATGCTGCGTGTATGTATATCCAGTTGATTTCATGTTTCCCCTGTGGAAAGTAAAACTGTAAGAAATTGTCCCATTTTTATCCCAGTATTTTGGCATGTTTTCTTTACAACCTTCTTCCATTTATTTCCAACGTCCAATCAATGGCCTCATTTCTAAAATCGATCCAAACTAGATTAAACTTTCAGTCACATCTACTCTTCCTTGTGCACTTTTTGTATACATTTGCTTATGCATGATGTAAAATGCTTGTAAAATGCTATATTTAACCCGACTAAAACGATTCCTTTATGTCTCTAATCCATTCACAACTGCTAACATCATCGGGAGATTTTCGAGGATTGAGGTGAGTTTTAATCTATCAATCTTTTGTGGACTTCCTTAATAATGGATCTCTAATTATAGGAATAAAATTCGCCCGGGTCGAGTGGTACATCATCATGCATTAATGTATATAACAAATGTTTGTCTTTGTTTCAGTATATTTTTTACAAAAATATTGTATTATTGTTTTGCGACAAATAAATTTTATAATGTTAAACAAGCTGCGTTTGAACTGTGGGTTCTTGGCGCCAATTTAATGTTTAGATTTGTCAATGGAAACTGCTAATTTAGTAACGTTTTACATACATTTGATGAGAAAAATACAAATCATTTAAACAGTTCTCACAGATAGATAAATACTTAATTATTATTTACAGATTTATTTTATTTTTTAAATCGCGCGCCAAGATAGTGGAGACACACGTAAAGTTTAAGGATGCCACTCCTGTGAAATGCAGGAAACGGTCAGCGTTGCCAGACGCCAGAAGTATCTTGCGCTGCTAGGACAACGGGGTTCCAAGCCGGTAGGTGGCGCTTAGTGAAACATTTGAATAGTTCCGAATTCAGCCACTAGACGACAAAGTCGCCTGTGTAGCTGCGTGCTAGCCAACACTAGTACCAGTGTTAGTTAGTGAAATGTGGAACAGGGGAATGGAACGAGAATTCAAATTTGAATTTAAAATTTAGGCGGTAACGAGAATTCATATTCGAATTTAAATTTTAAGCGGTAACTGTGTCTTTTTGCTTTCAAAGTTTAATTATGCCATTTATGTTTTTACACCCGCTGTTGCTTCTTCGGGCCATCTTGATATCGTAGGGTTACCAGGTTAATATCGTAACCAGGTTATAATAAGCGGTCAAGCAAGCTACATAGCTGATTGTTCTAGTGCATTTTATCTGACTCCGCCAATCAAACAAACTCGCAATTGGATAAATAAACATGTGGGGCTCGCACAAGCCCTCTCAACCGACCATCACTAAGGGCAGCAACAAGCTCCTTTGTGGTCGCTGCTGCTATTGCAAAAAAGTGCAGTGCAAACACAAATACCCACGCCCCCGGCCAAAAGGCGGGCTGACCCCTCTTCTCATAATGATAAGGGATGCGATGCTGCCGGGCGAGCAACCCGCCCGTGTGCCTATGCCTATGCCTATGCCTATGCCTATTGCTACCTCTGGCCGCCGACATCAGATTTAGTCATTTTTTCGCGACTTCACACGTTTTTGTGCGTGAAAAAAGATTATTTTTTCTTGTATTTACAAGTTTAACAAAGCGATTTAAGGCTGTACATAGCGGTGATATAAGTGTGCAAGTGCATATATAGGTGGCACGCACTTAGTAGTTGTTGTAAATAGAGAGCGGGTGCCACCTATATACCCGCACACAATGCCGCACGCCAGCAACAACAATGCCTTTTTGTTGTACATTAAAATCGCCGCCTGTCTCCCCACCCCCACCCATCCAGCCTATGTGTGTGTGTGTGTGCGTATCGTGTAAAGTATATAATTAACGGCAATGCACA
Source organism: Drosophila orena (assembly GCA_005876975.1). Lineage (NCBI taxonomy): Eukaryota > Metazoa > Arthropoda > Insecta > Diptera > Drosophilidae > Drosophila > Drosophila orena. Next base: position 4,743,415 of record VCKV01000008.1, on the reverse strand, counting down.
TACGAGTATGTGCAAATGTGCGTACCACGATTCGCGTACATAAGGCACCCACCCCCTCGCACTCCCCACTTACCTCATTACATGCGAAGAATACATAAAGTAAATGTCAAAAGCGACACACAGATACTCGCGCACGCACACAGGCGCACACAAACGCACTGTGTCGCGATGTTGCCGATGCCCTTCTTGCTGTTAATGTTGTTCCCGCTGCTGTTGTTGCTGTTGTTGCTGTTGCTGCCGCAGTTGTTGTTGCTGATGCTGCTGCTGCTGCTGATTGAGTTTGAGTTGATGATGAGTGCCAGTTGCGACCCCTGACCTCCGACCCCCAATTGGCCGCCCGTGCATCCGCCCACCCAAGCATTCAATACGGCGGCCTACCTCAATTTTAGCACACACACACAGGCACAGCAGCTCCGCCGCTTAGCTCGAAGTGCACTGAGCGAATATGTGGATCCTTGGCGATCGTGAACTAATGTTGCTCACTTCCTTTTAACGAATATCTAAGATGCTTTGCGATGTTGTTAAAATAAATCAAAGTGCTCGTTACTCTTCATTACAAGAATCTTACTTTAAAAGTACTAACTACTATTTCTAACTGGCTGTTGCTTTAATTTCTGCTTTCACCTGTGAAAAGGGTGTGTAACTTGGTTTACAACTACATATTAATTAAATTTATTATTTTGCACCGTATGAACTAGGCCAAACATTGTAGCAATGTAGAGCAAGAAAATATATGATATTTTATTTAATGTTTTATATACAACAATAATCAGCTATAAAAATAAAATATTCAGGAAATGCTTTATAAAATTTGCTTATGTTTTTTGTTTGTTTTTGATCTCATGTCCAAACGTCTTTTGCCATCTGAACTGATAAGTTGGAATAGTTATTGCATACCCAAGTCATACCTAGCATAATTCTAACATTTTCCCGCAGTGTACGCCTATGTGTGCTTGGGTGTGGGTGCTGACGCTGTCCGCTTCTTTTGTGACTTGGTGTGCATCTTGGCACAGTCTCCGCTCCTCGAGCCACCCTGCTGCATGGTCACGCCACTGCCAACCACCCACCATGGGGCAGCTCACCGCTCACCACCCACCACTCACCGCCCACCGCCCACCGCCCCCCGCCGCTGCCGTCTTGGCCAACGGACTTGCACAATAAGCACAAATTACGAGTACGCATTTCGGTCAGAGGGGGCGGACAGGGGGTGATCTTTGGGGGTGGTCTTTGGGGCTGCAGTTGCTTAGGAGTTTAAGGGGCTGTCCATGGGGGTCAACGGCGTCGTGGTCGTTGGGTCTTCTTGGGTGTCGTTTCTTATGGCAAAATTTATGTGCAATTTTAATTTATGCATTTGCCGTCACATTCTGGACAGTGTGTGCTGCATTTAACGAGGTTCAAGAAGAGTGGTGTCCATTGGGCGCAGAGTTGGGGCAGCTGGGGTCCTTGGGGCAGCGGGGCACATGTCCTGCGACTCGGACTTGAATGCCAGCATTTAGAGCAGCTCCCAAGATTTGCTTGTGAAGTTGCACATGCAGAAAGAAAGCGAAGCTGACTACTTATCGTTTAAGAAACAATTTATTTCGCATTCTTTTCTCTTCTTGTAATGCATTAGTATGGGATATATATTTTGAAAACGACGTCTTTAAGATTCAGCTGGCATAATTAACCAGCGGCACACCTGCGTGAAGTATTTTCAGCTATCTAGTGTTGCAACTAATATTATAAACCTCGATTTTTGTAGAACAAAAGCTTGTTAATCGAAAGGAGCCGGAATAAGTTGGTGAATAGTGCAATCATAATGTTATTTTCGAGCGTAACTAACTTGCAACCATTTCATTTTAATGCACACGCACACGCACACGCACACGCACCTACGCACACACACGCACTAGAATTCTTATGTAGTGCAACGCACTTTCTGGTACATAGAAAACTGTACCCGGCACATGGCACATCCTAATTATATACAGGATGCCAGAAGAAGAAACTTATGTGTGCCTTATGGCTGGGCCAGTGGTGCGGCGAAAAACCAAATGAAAAGCACCACCCAGCCGCCCAGAAAACACACACACACAGACACTCTTGAGTGTGAAATGCAACGTCTAAGCATATGCAGTATATTTTCACAAAATGCAAAGGCGTTCCAAGGGGGCGGGGGGTGGTGGTCAGGCTTAAGATTTTCTTCGAGTGGACAGTGCGAGTTGCAAGACAAACATAATGAAACATTTTTGGACAAGATGCAGCCACCTCACCGATACATGTGCAAGCACATACATGTATGTGTACGAAAATGTCTAGAGATGCAGCTGCATTTTGCACTTGTGCGCTCGTGTGTGTTTGTGCTGGGTTTACTTTACTCATTTGCAATGTTTTTGGTAAAATGTAAAATTGAATTATTTAAAATTTAATAGAAAATCTTTGACTTGCTCAAAAATACACACAGCCACACGCACAGATGCGCAAGCATATCTAGCACTGGCATATATACATATATATGTGTGTGTGTATGTGTGCATGTGGATATTTATAGAGAGCCATGGAAACAGAAATCTGTTTTGAGATCTGCATGCACCAGGCATGGAAACTATCTCGGGATGTTCGTTATTTAAATGAGGGTCAACACAATGTGTTTTGGTACAAGATTTTATGGAAATCCAGTAATATTTCTAGTTTTTCTTGGTTTTCTCAAATTCATCTTTTATCCTATTATTTTTCGGTTCAAATATTAACAAATACGTATAATCGTTACGAATTGCATTTGCAGGACTGGAGAACTGATAGATCGGAACGAAGCAAATATAGAAAACCAATATTTGCTCGTCTTTGTAAGGTATTTTACAATCGTATATTGCATTTTTGTACGCTTGTATATTAATATATATTTTATGCTTCACTTCACCCACACACACACACACGCACACACACGTGCGTAGGCACACAATCTCTGGCACACACACATAGCGATGTGGCCTTAGCAACATCTTGAGCTGGAAAAGCAAAGTCCAAGATGAAGGACTCCGTCCGTTGTCCAGTGTCCATCGAAGCCTTATGCGCTCGTAGGCCTTGTTATCATTTCGGTAATTGCATTTTTGTGTTTGTCGTTGTTGTTGCCATTGCCATTGCACTTTGATGCAGTTTTTGCATCCACTGCGTATTCTCTAAGGGGTTATTCTGTCAAACTTTCTCAAGAAAACCCAACCCCAGCTGCAGCGGGCCATAAATTCTTGACTTGCTCCCAAGTCGGACCGCCCTCGAAGACACACAGTGTATAGCTCACTTTGGTTTCTAATTTCGGCCGGTACTGGATGGCATTAATAAATATCCGGAGTACAGCACTTGTATCTTAAGATAATAACATTTCTGGGCCCTATGTTTTCTTTGGCTTGCCATCAACACAGCGCAATACAATTCGGCCTTAGTCTGGTACTTTGAGCAGGTATCCCAACGAGTGCAGATAAATGTGACTTAAAGTAGCTTAAAGTATTTCAGTTACAAATGAAACGTAAACGAAACAACACACTAAGTTCAAAATGTATTTACAGATGTCTGATAATGGCTTCATCTCAAAGTCAATCAAGTAATTATACTATATGGATAATAAGAGATATTACTCAAAAGATCGAACATATAAGAGTATACCGATTCAGATTTCAGTTAGTTGGAAATACATCTAAGACTATATAAACTTTTTATATACTTCTGTATTAACAGTCGAGTCTCTTTGTTTTAAAAATTTTCGATTGAAATCTAATAAATTGAATGCTATACCTTCGCTTTTTCTGATCGTAATCTGATCTTATTCGCTAGAAAACATATATATGACAATATAAGAAATTAATAGAACACAGATAGAACTAACTACCTTTAATTCATTTTTTCTCGATGACCCAGTACGGCTTCATTTGAAGGGAGCTTGGAAGATCTGCTGCCGGGCATCTCCCTATTTTTTTTATACGAGTATTTAAAAAATATTAGCAATCAAAGATACTTAAATAAATAAACATGAACATGAAAGCAGCTAAGTATGCATGATACGAATTTCACAATAAATTGAAATTTTAAACACAGCCGCCAAAAGAAATCAATACCTAAAAATGCATTATTGCAAACAAAGCCATTTTTTATGGTGATTTCCAAGCGAAACATTTTCGATTCTTTCCGTTTTTATGAGAGATGTTGATAGTATTCTTTTTGATTTGTTTGGAGCTGGCGCTGGCCAAAACGCGTTAGAATTCATTTGGCTTTGTATATTGGATTGGACTGCCTGCCCGCTGAGTGGGCAGTGCGTGGAAGCCTCTCGATAAATTTCAATTACTAACCCAATTAAAAAATGTTGTGCGCTTTTAGGCGAACAAACAGTGAAAAAGCGAAATAATATAATAAATATAGGCATAAAAAAGGGAAATATTTTCAATATATTTGCGCAGAGCTTAAAAAATGGCCAAACGACAATGCCAGTGAAAAATGCAGCAGCAGCGGCAGCGGCACCAGCAATTTTTAATTTATTTTTCCTCTCCCGCTGCTGCAGCTGCTGCAGTTCCTCCTGTTCCTGCTGTTCCTGCTGTTCTTGCTGTTCTTGCTACACTTGCTGTTGTTGTCGCCCAACATTTGCCGACATCACACATACGCACCATTGGCCCCGGCGTCTGTCCTGCTGGAGTTTTTTATGGTCACCGCTGCCGCTGCCGTTGCAGTTGCCGCTGCAGTTGCCGTCGCTGCAGCAGCTCCTCCTGCCCCAGATCATCCGCACTCCCAGCCGCCCACTCGACGCGATGGAGGCAATCAGTGCACCTATGTACCCTGATCCTGAGCATCCAGGACATTGCTGGCCCGTTTGCTTGCACGCACTTTCGCATTTGGGCATCTCTCTTGCTTTTTGTTCATTTTTTGAGCGGCTGTTCGTTCGCCGGCCATGGAGGCCAATGGTGGCCGTGGTCGTTCGTGCTGGAGCGGTACCGATATATATTTTTATATATTTTATTTTTCACTCGCGCACGCATGCAATAAAACTTGTAAAAAACGCGCTGCCGCCGCTGTCCGGGGAAAAAACGAACAAGAGGTAAATAATGTACAGGCAGCGCGAATGTGCAGTGTGTATGCGCTTGCATCTGTGTGTGTGTGTGCCTGTGTGTGTGTGCTTGTGCGTTGGTGTGCGAAATGGGGGACAGGGCAGACAGATGGGCGGCCACTGCGTTGCATACTTTTAGGCGCATCGATGCATCCTTACAGGAGGGGGGACTGCATTTTTTGCAGCATTTGGGGCGTTGTCGGTTTTATTCGTTTTTTGTGCGTGCAACGGGGAGCTGGAATAATGCGCTGCACTGGCACTTTTGACAACAACACCAATGTTAATGATAACAACACCAACACCAACAAGGCCCAAAGCAGCAACAACAAATAATTGAAGCGCTGGCAGCGCAGCCAGCATCGCCATCGTCCATTGCAGGCTGCGTTCGCTTTGTGCGCTTTTTAAATTGCAACTGAAATATGCGTTAATTTATGTTGCGTTGTTAAGCTTACACCCCCCGCAGCAGCATCAGCATCAGCATCAGCTCACTCCAGCTCCCACAGCACCACCCACAGCACCACCCACAGCACCACCCACAGCACCACCCACACCCACATGATGCCCAGCGTCAACTCTTTTTTTGTGCGTAAAATTGCATCTTCCCTTTGGCGAATAATGGCGCACCCGGTCCCCATGTTAATGCCTCATTATCTGCCTGTTGTGGCCGACAACGAATCAGTTTTTCCAGCTGCAGTGCATCCGGATCGCCAAATCTCTCATAGATTTGACCAAACGAATTGTATGCCCACCGATGGCTTTGTTTCCTTTTTTAAATCTCTAGAATGGGCAACAGGAATTTAATAGGTTGCCAAACAAGCCATTATTATCAATATTGATTTTTCTTAATTGAACAAAAATTCTTGGTCTCCAGATTTTGCGGTGGCTGTTTTAAAAATAGTTCACTTTGCCTTTTGACTGAATCAGTCTGTGGTTTGAGTCAAATGCTCTTAAAGCTCAGTTGCTGTACTAAAATCGTAGCTTAACATTTAACATAGTCTTCATGATGTGGCTGTAAGTGTATCTACTGATTGCATAGTTTATCGCTTGATTTAAAGATGCGAAATCCTGGAAAATATACTCGAATTCATGCCCAGTAACAGGCCATCGAATACAGAACAGGTTTGAATCAAAGCAAAGGTCGCCTTCCCTTTCGCCTCTGAAATCAAAACTCCCATGGCGGCAAATGTGTGGACTTTTTATTGGTGTCCTTTGGCACAGCATCAGCAGCAAGCACCAAGCAGCAAGCAGCAAGATCACAATTGAAGCTAAAAGTTCGGGAGCAAACAGAGATGTGACCAAAACTGGACATTATCTTTGCCGAAAAGCAGGGAAAAGGAGCGATGCGGGCCAAATCATCGGCGTAGATCAGCGGGCACAGCGACATCAGCTGGTGCAGGCGGGAAACCCACCCCGAATAAACGGACCAGCGGACGAAGTGACCAGCGGAGGCTGAGGAGTGACCAGCGGCAAACTGGTTGCTCCGGAGATGGGAAAGGGTTGGTGTGGATGCTCATCTTGGCCGGGATGCGTGTCAAAGTTCAGCGGCATTCTATGCCGTTGTCCAGTTTGGAAAACCGGCCTGCTTCTGGGTACGAATCCGTTGATATTTTGATGTGAAAGTTCAGCAAAACGATAAAGGGATTTCTTATAAAAGTGCCGTGTCCTGCCAAAGATGCGAATGCCGATGCTGATGCTGGGCTTGAGCGTGAGAAAGTTTCCTTGCCGGAGCCAAACTTGTTTGCATCTAATGTCCTGCCGCAGATGCTGACCCGCCCGGCTGCCTCGAGAAACCATGGAGCGACTGGTTTCTACTGGATCAACTACTTAGTCAGGGACTCTATTTATTCAAGCTATTTGGCCAGTTGGCTAATTGCTAACCAAATGACAAGTAGCCTGTCGGCCAGCCAGGCGGCCAAACATTAGCTCTCGAAATGGGCAAAAGCCATCCATTGTTTGTCTATAAGTCGATGCGGTAATTGTCCTCGAACGGAGTCACCATTTAACTTCATCTGGCTCCTGGCGGATGACGAGATGCTCCACCTTATTAGCTTAGATATTCCATTAGGCGCATCGATTACTCAGACATGCATTGATTTTTTCACATCTGACTGCCAATTTCAATGCATACGCGATGAGGCCACGGCCACTAATGAACACCGGGTGTCCAACCCCCAATTCACCAGGAGTTTGAAAGCTACCTGTGTTCGTGGACTCTGTTGAATTTCTAACTAACTTCAAATCGAAAAAATTTTAAAAATATAAACGTTGAAATTAGCGTGAGCGTTAAAATATGTGTTTCAAAAACCCAATGGAAACACTCGTATTTTTCTTTTTACGTAGCTACTAGCTACTGTGTTTGTCAATAAGTTCTGGTAATCAATTTGCATTTTCTACTAAAACTACGGAACTACAGACTCTACAAAAACTACAGGAATTTTCAATTATGAAAATATAATTCAATAAAATTTCCCAATAAAGGCTTTAAAAAATGGTTTCCTTAATTAAAACATGATTCATATAAATTAACGGATTTTCTAAAAGTTCGTTACAAATACACGTTGTCTGTTCAATAATAAATACAGCCTGAGCAGCCTGCATCATGATCAACCAGTTTTCAGTACTTTCAACATCTTTTCTGGCCGGGTCCAGTAATTAAGCTGAACCAAAAACTGCGATCCTGAGATGCAGACAGAAGTCACATCAACAGAGCAGTCATGTAGATAAAGCCGGTTCTGGGATAGTTAGGCGACCAATAGCAAGGCAGAATGAATTGGAGAGCATAAAAAATAAGAAATATCTGAGAAACACTTAGACAATGAAGAATCACCCCTAAGAGGATATCCACTTCTCCAAGGACCATCCCATTGCCGAACAGGATACTCGTATAGTGAATATTTCTAAGGTCTGCTTCTAGGCGAGCCTTGTAAATGACCGCCAACTATCCTTGGCAATTTTCTTTATTTGTTTCCCTCAGAAGCTTGCTTATTTCTGCTTTTCTTTGGTACAACACTTTTTAGCCGCGTTATAAACATGCTATTATCAAGTGGCGCAACTTGTGACACTTCGTTTGCCAACTCAACGCAAAACAAACGAAATAACATAATGTACACTTGAAGGCGAAAAGAGGAGCAACAGGCGGTCGCTTGGATGGGTTGGTGGGTGGCAATGTCGACCTCTAAACATCATCATCGTTTTTCATGGCTGGAAAAACGAGCGCCACTTTTTCCCTGCCCTTGCCGCTCTCTGCCTCTTCTGCCCGAAAGTATGCTAGTGAAAATGCAAAGCACCCAAGTGCCGGGTTAGGGGTGACTTTGGCTGTGCCATCATCATCTTTGGGTTGGCTCAGCTCGGCAACAGGAAGTTCAGCCGGGCAAATCCCGGCTGACCAGCAATTGCGCAACTTATTGAGGTAGGCACTCTATGGTTATCTGCAAGCGGTTGGTTATACGAGCGCTTTCGGGGGCTGTCTTCTCTGGCATTTGTCTGGCACTGGCATTTGTCCAGCCCCGAGGAGTTCAGAGTTCAGAGATGCCGGAGCAACCGGTTTGCATCTGGACCAGCCTGTCTTCGACTGGACCCTAAGACCTTCAAGCATCCGCATCTCCTCGAGATCTTCTCGGCGGGACGCTGATCGGTTGGCCAGTCAGTTGTGTTTGAACTTTCATTCGGTCGCGTCGCGTTCGCTGTTACTCATTTCTTTTTTGGCCTTTGGTTATTTGTTGAGCCGAAAAGATCTGAGCCTTGTTTTTCGTTTTTGTGGGATTTCCGTTAAATTTGTAATATTGTTAAAAAATTCATCGTTTCGTTGACTTTTCGTTAAATATTTGTTCGAAAAATTGTGTCTGATATTTCGCCAACCCATTCAACCCAAGTTGAACATACAAAAAGTATGTATATTAAGCAGTGCAAGTAATTGATTCGGCAACAAATATTTAAGATTATGATGCCCTTACTTAAGTTCAAGTTCGTTGACCTAGAAAGTGCAGTATTTGTATTATAGAATGCCGTATTTGTGCATTAGAAATAAGTTTTTAATGCAATTATTTTGCGAAAATGTACGATCAAAACTGGTTACACCTATCTTTTGCAGGACGATCCGAGAAATCCCACCAAACGAAGAATTGAATTATGCTGAAATTCTAATTGCACACAAAATTCTGCCCAAATACCCTATGTCATCGATTATCGCTTGGACTTGGCCTTGATTTTGCTAGTTTCCAAGTCGTTTAAACAGCGCTCTTGAACCCCCAAAATTCGCATCATGGAGCACTCGAATGGCAGTGGCAAGCCCAGTACAGACCAGTCTGAGTCACCTCACCCACAGTCCTCGGCGATGACTGCCACGTCCGAGGGCTGGAGCAGCAAAAGGAAGCTCTATGCCATCGATGAGTGCGAGGAGAGCTCGCCGGTGGCTGTGGGCAAGGTGGAGACTGACCTGGCCTACGATGCGGATGTGGACGAGCTAGAGCAGCCGACGGCCAAGCGCGAGATCATCTACGAGCTCTTCCAGCCGTGGGCCCTCAGCACGTATGGCGATCAGGCCAAGACCAAGACGATAACGCTGCGCAAGAAAGCGCGAATTCTTAAGGCACTCGAGGGCAAGGAGCACAGTCGCCCCGATAGCTCAAAGTTCCGCTTTTGGGTCAAGACAAAGGGTAAGTGAGGGACAGGGAATATGAATATGAAGGTGGAAAGTATCATGTGCAACGCGTATCATTTTCTTGACAGGCTTTACTACTAATCGACCCGAGGGCTTTGAAGAGGCACCAGGCAGTCGCCGCTGCCTGAAAAGTCTTCCTAGCTCGGCCATTTTGTCGGACAATCCCGGTGATGTGGACCTCTTCGCCGCGTCCACCAGCAAGGGATTCGGTCGACGAACCTACCGCAAAGTGGCCTGCGTGGAAGAGTTCTTTGACATCATCTACAATGTGCACATGGAACTGGGAGGCCGCAGTGGCATGCACGCGGGTCAAAAGCGCACCTACCGCATTGTGAGTACGGCGTGCAACATCGTTAGGATTGTGTTTATTTATTATTTCAAAATTATTATTATTTTCAAAACATATTTATATTATATGCTGATTGCATGACAAGTCATACTATTCCTTTGCCACTATATCTTTATCTATTTCATCCCCGCAGATCACTGAAACCTATGCGTTCTTGCCCCGTGAGGCGGTCACCCGCTTCCTGACCATTTGTCCCGAGTGCAAGAAGAACCTGCGCCCCTCCTCACCATCGGGGGGCGGAAAAGACTCGGACCTGGCCGGCAATGAGAGCTCCTCCGAAGTGGAGAACTACCTCAATTACTCATCGCACACGGAGACCTCGCTGGAGGCGGGGCCAACGGCCAAGCGCCGTCGGCACTCGAGCGCCGAAATCAAGGCCCTAATGGCCTCCAGTAGCTTGGCTGTGGGTGCGGGAGTTGCCAGCAGCTCGAGTGCCACCCAGCTGGATGTCCTGTGGACTGGACTGCCCCAGAGCCGAAGCCCCAAGCCACCGCTGACGGCAGAGGTGGCTGTTGAAACCACATCTGTTAGCGTGCCCAAGATCCGGATCAAGTTGCAGCGTCCGTCGAGTCCGCTAGATCAGTCCCCTGCTTACCCCAACACCAGTCCCCAAACCCAAACCCAAACCCAAGGCCAAGCCCAAGCCGAAGCCCAAGCCCAATCCCAAGCCTATTCCCAATCCCAATCGCAATCGCAGGCACAATTCAATTCCCAGCCAAGTGGCCAATGCCTTGATGCACAGCTGCTAAAGTCGCGGGATAATCTGTTGCGATACTATCACTTCATGAGGCGCTTCTATGCCGGCGAACCGGTTTTAGCACCGCCCATCTACGGCAGCAGCCTGTTGCAGAGCCTCAGCTATCCAACCACCATCTCAACCGCGGCCACAGCCACCCCTACGACCCCTACCACAACTACCTCATTCCCTGGCAAGATGCTGGCTCCTCCCAAGGCCGCTACTCCGCCACCTAATCCGCCGAAGATCAAGACCTCTCCGGATAGCTTGTTGCGGGCACGCACTCCTCCCGTGGCTTCAACAGCCACCTCCGCCGCACCCAAGGATACAGCTCACACTCCGATTAATCTAACGAAGTCTATATTTTCCAGCCTTAAAACCGGACATCCCCCATGCACATCGACCCCTGTTCCGCTCAAGCTGGAGCTGCCCAGTCCACCGAAACCATTGCCGGAACTACGCATTCCCCAACTGCGCGGCATGCCGCCTGTGGAGCTATCCTTGCCGCTGCCGCCGTTGGACTTGGAGCGATTGAAGCCCATCACCTCGACATACTTGCAGTTGACACGTAGCATGGGACTCAGCGACGAGGATGCCTTGCGGTTCGACAATCTGGTGAGTAAGGACTTCAAGTACTCGCTCTAGACCTAAGCGAATGTTGAGGACGAATTTGAGAGATAATGATAGATTCCGCTTCAGTCAGTTGAATGGAAATATCCGATCTCAAATGAGCAATCAAAGTTTTACCGAGCAATAAGTTTATTTTTACCAAATTTTATTGAAATTTACATTATTGATGCAAAAAAAACGTTGTCAATCGTTGGGCAATTTTTATGCCCAGCCATATATATTTTATATTGAACGTATTATATTAAATTTGAAAGCCGCTGGCGATGTGAAACCTTTATTACAATATCTCATAAAAAAAATGTACAAAAAATTTATAAATTTATACACCTACATATTTAAATATGGTTATTCAGTAACAGAGTCAAACAAAGGGCTCAACAAAATTCTTTAAAAATTAATGCTTTTTGTAACATATTTTATGCGTAGCTGAATTTTACATAGCGCCCAAAGCAGGGCGATGCTTTTAAATTGAGTTAAGTTGCCAGAGCGCAACCATTATTGCCTTTTTTGGCCTATTTGACCCGCATATTTAGACTTAAGAAGAAATGCTTTCCCCGCGACTTGCACACCATATCCATGCGCTAAAACAACAATTTTTTACTAATCTAGTTTCTCTTTTCTCTGACATGCTTGGCTTATAAATGTAACCCAACTAATGCAATGCTAACGAGCGAGAAAGACAATGACAGAAAAACACTCTTGTCGGCCGAACCACTACCAACAGGCAGTCAGCCTGGTCACGACTGCAAAGAACTGCCACCAAATCAGCCATAACCACCAATTGCTTTCGGCCACCAAATGCGCTTTGCACTGAGCTGCGCACAAAATTATGCAATAGTTTTTTCGACGTGCTTTAATCAGTTTGCAGTGAAATTCCAATTGAATTTCTCGTTCCGCGCTCCGCTTTGCGTTTTTTATATATAATATTTATAATTTTGATCTCCTAATGCTTGAATAATTTTTGGATGCAATTATTTATTCCTTTGCTGAAATGTTTTGCTAACCATGCTTAGTTCCCAAATGTTATTATTTGACATTATTTCGTTGATTTTTTATTATCCCAATTATGTTTTTATTTATTGCCTTTCTTTTTATTTTTTACAGCTCAGTTGTTAGCGAAAACAAAAAACTGTTTGTAATAAATTAGCTATACAAAACTATTAATGCTTTTTAATTAATTTGGCCAACGATCTGAAAATAAAGAATTATTAATTTCCCAAAATGTATACATGTATGCGAGTAGCTTTTGAATAATTTAGAGCGCTTTGTAGTTGCTTATACATATACATATGTATATTTACAGTTGCTATTATACAGTTATATACATATAAACAGGTAAGTCTGCACAATATAGGCATTCCATTTCAATTGAGCTCAAAATTATATAATATATCAACTCATACACCCTTATCAATTTCCAATTTCCCACCTATATAAAGGTCAGATTCCAGTGATAGATTGACTTAGAACTTGTATTATATTTTCTGGGCTTAGGCCCGGCTGATAAGCTCATTTATTTAGCTGCGCTATGGATTTGCAAGCATTGCTTTCGAAATATCGCGACATTTTCTTTATAATATTATTTCATGCGAACTATTTACTTGTTCGGCCTTTGCTGCTCAGGACCTTCCTCAGTTCCTTTGACGGAGCTCAGCACAAATCTGGCCGTTAGAATTCTGCCGTTCTTATCCAAAATCGTCTTGACCACTTCACCATTCGAATTCTCAATTTCCGAGGCACTCAGATTCACTTGTTCCAAGAAATCATCAATGGCACGGTCCGATCCGTCGGCTCTTGGTACTGCGAGGGTGGGCAGGGGAACTAAAGTCCGCTGGGTGGTGGTTGAGTCAATCACTGGCACAAAGAGGGGTTTCCCTTGACTTCCGGAATAATATACGGAGCTGGAATCAGTAGGTCCAGTTCGAGATGGGCCAGAGGCTGCAGTGCTCGGATCTTCGGCTGGGTTGGAGTCTGTGTTAATTGGACCAGGCTGTTCAGAGATGTCGGGGAATATCTGCTTAAACACACCACTTCCTGGGACCAGAACACCGCTATAAGTTCTAGTTGTGGTGGTCACCTTTTGTCCCGAGCTATCCGTTTCCGTCTTGGTTGTAACCTTCGGAGTGACTCCCGCTGGCAGCTCCCAGTCGGGAAACAAAGGCCTCCGGAAACCCGCTCCAAAAACATTAGTGTCAAAATTATCTGTCCCAATGTCAGATTCTCCAATAGTATTGAACGGACGCCTAGGACTTGACGGGAATCGTGCCCAGAAATGATCCGCTAGCCCATCAGGCAGTGTGCTCCCTGATACCTGGGTCCTTGAAATCGATTTGCCATCCGGACTTAGCTCATAGGTCACAGTGGTGAGATGACCACCATCGGTGCGATTTCTGATAACCAGCGGCTGCTTGCTGTTCCACAATTCTCGAAAGGCAACTTCATCCAATCCCATATTCCTGGCCGAATTCAAGAGTTCCGGGCACGGTTCAGCGGGAAAGGAAGTTGCTGCTGTCCGCTGTAAGCGAAAGATGCCGTCAGTTTCGGACTTCCGGGGATTTCCATGACCTACCTCCAGTATCAGAAGCAGCAGGCTGACACAGATTGCCAGTAGATAAGAGTACTGCATTCTCGATCTTTCCGCGACACTTGGTAGCTCGTCGATCACCAGAATCGAACTGATTTTAAAATTCTAATCAACTGAGCTCGTCGCTTCTGTTCGCAGTGGCTACACTAAGGTTATCAACCGGTTTCGCAAAGTCGTCCTTATCAAAGACTGTGAACATATAATTTCCCCCTAAAACTTGCATAAACACGAAGCTTATTTTACTGATTCTTAATACTGGAAACTTCTCATGAAAATTCACTCTGTTAAACTGGTGCTCGAAATTGAGTCATACTGTAATAAACTAGAAATTACGATATAAGTTTTAAATAATTATTTTGCACCTAAAAGAAGTTACCTATTATTTATACCAATATACCAATTGTCTGTTAAGGCAGTTTAATAGATGTATTCATGTTTGCTTACACTTTTTAGTTGTATATACATACATCATTTCGTAGAGTGACTCTGTTTGTTTATCGAAAGCTATTGTGCTTTGTCATTACTCAGTGCAAAAGTGACACTTAGCACTCGTCCTTGTCTGTCCACGATTGTGGTGACCAGCTGGCCATCCTCCTCCTTGATGTCCGCGACAGTGAGATCCACCTTTGCCAAATAGTCATCGATTACCGAGTCATATCCTTCGCCTATGGTTGCACGCGTGGGCTGTGGTTGCATATGGTTGCGCTCGGTTGATGCTGCATCTGAGACTGGATGCCATTGGTGACTCGAATCATCCAAGTTTGGGGGTGCCAGGGTGGACAAAGGTACCGAAGGCTCAAAATAAATATATTCAGTACTGAATGCCAGGCAAATAAAACATTCCGAATTTCCTTGAAGTTGTGGGGGCATGACTTCCCTTCTTCTTAAGTGGTCCATTTCGTTCGATTTCAACACTCGTATAATCTCAGTTGCTCCCATCTATAAATGGCAATAGTGGTATTACTTTTCGGTTGGTAGGAAATTGAGAGAGTTACCTGTAATTGAAGAAGCATGCTAATGCAAATAATCAGAAGACTTTCGAACTTCATTCTTGATTTTTAAGCGAACCACATGCAACCACTTCGAGTGCTCCGTTCAAACTGAACTGGATTCCGCCAGGCTAGCCACACAATTGGCGATCGATGCTAATCACGCTGTGTGTGTATATACAACTATATGTATATATACAGATTTATTTTTAAAAAGTCACGTTTCCAGCTGGATATTCAGAGGCTCCGTCTTCTTGAAAGAATCTTTAATCTGAATGGTGCTTTTGTTTTAAATATAAATCAATATATAAGTAAAATCAACAGAGCGATTCAACTGCTGTTGAAATAAAAAAATTATTATGTAACCTTATCACGTAAGCGAAGTTTTGAATGAACTGTGAATTGTTTTAGCCTGCATATACGTCTGCCATTCGTCAACAGAAAAGACCGGTTTTTGCAGTTCATTTCGTTTCTTTCACATGAAAAACAAGTCACTCCGCTCTCGACCTTAAAAACTCCTCTCAGACATTAACAATAGTTCAGTACTACGAGGATAATGTGTAATAGTGTCCCCTGGTTCTACGCTAAATGAGTATTCATAATCTTAAAATACACATTGCAAGCGAATCTCAAGCTATTGATAGCGGTCGGCAATGATTCAGCAATACAATATTATTATTACTATTAATACAAGTTCACTTTCGCGAAAGGCCTTACTGGATACAAGTAAGACACATACAGTATAACACACAAAATCGTAACAACTTATGTTTTCAAAAGACTTAGCATACAACAATGGCCTAGAAAACAATATTCTCAGTTGGGCATATTTGAGTAATATTGCGTACTGATTGCTAGTGCAATTAGCAGCAGAAAACTGCGATAATCAAATCTTTCTATATAGTGAGCTTCCAAATAGCATTTAAAATACAATAGAATACAATTTGCTACGCGGTGGGAATGAGCCTGAGTATGGGTGCCGAAGATAGGATATTGAAGATGTAGCTCCACCGATAGGATGGAGCCATATAGACTCAGGGACTGGGAGGTTACGGTTCAGCAACGGTCGCTGAATGGTGCAACAGCGGGACCGGACTTCAGACATGACCATGCCGGATTTACGCTAAAAAGACGCCATAAACCTTGAATGCCAACGCAGCGGCGGAAAAAAAGGGACCGAAATTGGAATTTGATAGACGCCCGGTCCTCTGGTCCTCTGGTCCTGTGGTCCTTGTCCTGGCCCCAGGTTCGTGGCTCCGTGGCTGCTCCCCTGCTCCCCTGCTCCCCTGGCTCCTGGCCGGAGTCCTTGCCCAGAGCTCAGAGCTCGAAGGCCGTTGCACGTATCCCCAAACCCTTTTCGTCCTTTTCCACGGGCGGGGGCAGACAAGGCGAGTATTGACGACTTTTTAAAAGGGTCGAACGGGCGTCGGCGCTGTCAGGGATAAAGGGGTGTTGGGGGCCAAAGCCAGGACGAACTTGGCTTAGGGGGCAGGAAGGCCGTGGAGCGAGGGCTGCGTTGGCGCGTGCTATAAACCAACCGATTTTAACGCTTCACAGGTGAGGCAAAGCGAGGAGGCGGTGATTGGGTGGCCGGCCAAAGTTATAAAACTTTACAGTTAACTAGGCTTGGCAATCAAGCTAAAAGCAAAGGCGTCGTCCTCGTCCATGTCCTGTTGCTAGCACGGCTCCTGTTCGGAGTCCCGGCTGGCGCCATCTAGCGACAGTTGCCGCAGCCAGGCCACTTCCCCCCTTTCCGCGATTCGAAAAAAACGAGGCAACAACTAGTCCCGGGCCCCTCTAAATGTGAACAGGTCAACACCCACTTGACCGTATGTGAGCGTAGGATGTGTGTGTGTGTGTGTGTGTGTTTGTCCTCCGAGTCCTCGTCCCAGCTGGGTGAGTCAGTTTGGGTCTCCCACACTCGAAAACGCAGCGCCATCCACAAATCCTCCACCACCCAAAGGGTTTGGCTTGACCAATGCTCCGTGAGTGTGTCCAAATAGCTTTTGGTGTTTTTTACCCGTTTCGTTTCGGATATTGTCATTCGGTGCGGGAATTTAGTCTGTTGAAGTAGGAATCTAGTTAGTTTCGAAAAGCTGCGTAAATTCTTTAATAAAATCTGAAAATTGCACATATTGTGTTATCCTGCGGCACTGTAATTCGTTTGAAGTGTACAATTCTTTTCAAAAAACCAATCATGCCTTTTAACTTGAATATGCACCTAACTTCAATATCATTTGAATAGTATTTTAAACATTTCTTCAAATGCTTATTAAAGTACTTTTCAAATATATTTCAATTTGAGTTCAGGATGCTATATTGATTAATGGTTAATTATCTTTTGATCTCCCAGCAGTCGTTGGTGTATTTCAATTATATATACATTTTTTTATATATTTTATATATATATATGTACCTTTTAGATCCGAATTTATGTAAAACCCATTTTAGTGCTAGGGGACTGTGAAAAAATTGTAAGCCAGCGGCAATGGGCACACACCCACCCCCAAGAGGGAGTCGTCCTTTCCACATACCCACTGCCACACACCCAGCTCTAAGCCCAGGTCCCAAGTCCCAGTCCCAGTCCCAATCCCAATCCCAGTCCCAGTCTCAGACCCCAAACTAACCTCAAAAACTGGGGACCGGAGCGACTGTCTGTCAGTCGGTGGGTCGATGGGCGGGGAACGGAGTTTTAGTGCCTCTGGAACATGGGTCGGGCACTTCTTCATTAATTTTCATGGCGGCACAAGAACAATGCCACGCCCCACCCGCCCCTCGACGCGGAGGAAGCAGAATTGCTGGAGCGGCGAAAGCGAAAAAAAGTTTCTCCAGCTCGGACCAAAGTTGTGGGTGTGTTTTGTGCAAATGAGTGAAGGTGGAGACGCGTTTCTGGTCCTTTTTGCCATGTATCTGTGTGGGTGTATCTCCAAAGCTCTGTGTGTTTGTGTGTGGGTTGATTACTTTCAGTTTAGGTGCCCGTCCAAGTCGCCACCCCGCCGAAACCCTCCACCCACAGAGCAGCCTTTCGAAAAGGGACTTCTGCAGGCACAAACGCATTTTTATGTTTGCTCGCCTGCCCGTCGTCTAGCGGTCCTTATTCTCTTCCCTTTTTTATCGTTGGCAGGATGCGAAGCCCTTTTTTGCCCCCAGACCCTCCCAAAGATCTGGCGAGTGGGGTGGAGAGGGGTTGGATGGTCTGTCTGCCGGGCAGGGACAATCGTCCCAGCCCCATCGATGTCTGGCCCTGGTCCTGGAAAAATTGCAATTTTCTCGGAGGAAAAAAGCCAAGACAACGTCTTGGAGTCGCTTTGACATGACCAGGGACTAGTTACCCCTGCGCCGCTTCTCTAGGGTTGCTCTAATGAATTTCCGTCCAGGCAACTGGGCAGCAGCAGCATCCCTGGAAAAATGGGAAAAATAAGAGAGAAGAGCGAACAAAAAAAAAAAAAAAAACAATTAAAGTAGGATTTGACCGAAAGAATGGGCAAACGCACCCATAATCATAATTGCGCGCCCGAAAGTTGTCGATTCTTCAGCCGCCCCTCCTTGCAAGCGCCAGCAATCGACCCCTTTTCCTTTTAATTGTCGACCCCCCCTTGCTTAATTGTCCACTGGGCTCCCAACTTGTTTCCTTTTCAAAGCTCTCCTGTTCTTCATTCAGGGTTTTTCGAAAATTTTCACTTGCTTTTAATTTGTCAATTTGGTTGGAGTCTTCCTTGCTGGGCATTCTACCCGTCTTTGTCAATTTTTTACCATCTCTACTCCTGGACAATTTTCCTGTTTGCTGATGAGTTGTCGAACATGGTGGCAATTACTTATTTTGGCTAGCCTCGGGACTTGCGTTTTAATTACGTGACGTATTTGAATAAGTGCTGCGCTTATGACAGGGATTGAAAGGAGATTAATTGAGAAGTTGCTTCAGTTACTTCTTCAATCTTAATCCTTGAAGGACTCTCTGATGCAGCTTTTACTTTTTTTGTTTCGATGTGAAAACATTAAATAGATCTTGGGATCTTCCAATGCCTATTTTAAAGTTTTCACTTAATAATAGTTACAAAATCTCATTTGGTTTTTCATTTAATATTTCAACTTGCGTTTGTGTTTTGCAGAAGAACTATTTTTTTCATTTTTGTGTTTTTTCTGTTAACCAACCAGAAAAAGCGCTTAATGGGTTTGCAGAACCTTAAACCAAAACACTGAAAAGTTAGAAGCGCAGCTATTAACCTATAGGCAAAAGGGGCTCGTGAACAGAATTCACAGCCTTAACATTTAAGAGCCTTTTCTCTCAATATCCCCAATCAATAGTCCATTTGACTCCAATTACCGACACACTAAAAAGATGCTCCGAGGATGGGGGGGGGGGGGGGGGGAGGGGGCGGCAAGGAAAGTAAAAAAGAAAATGTTCACTGCTACCGATTGAACTTCCGATGCAACGACAAAGCGGCAACATCTAACGGAAGGAACGATGCCGTTGATGGTAAATAAACAAAGGATTAAGCCCAGACAATAGTTAACAAGCCGCATCAAAGGAGGAAACCGGAAGCGGAAAAAAAGACAGCAACAATCAAATAATGAATTCCTTTGGCAAACGACAAATTGATAAATTAAACGCCACTTATGGCCGTATGGCTATTCATACATATGTGAGTGTGGCAGTGTGTGCAAGCCGGAAGAAAGTGGAAAAAGAAAGCAAAATAACGGCAAGGACACGCAGTGCAAAAACGGGAGCAACAACAACCGCAAAGTGCACGCAAATTGAGGCGGCAATAAAAAACAATATAAACAAGCAGCGTCAGAAAATAAAAGCAGAAATAAAAGTCAAAGGACTCGCACACACACACATTTAGCCGCTTGCTCGCACTTGCATACACTCACAAGCACACACATTCACATTGAGGCCAGACGAAAAAAATAGAAGCAAAACAATTAACGTCCTTGACGAAAATGTATTTTTTATTCCATTTTATTTTGCCGGCATCGAAAAAAGCTAAAAAACGAACAAGTTGAAAAGTTGAGCCGTGTGCGGCATAATAAAAGCACAAAAAGCCAAACGACCAAGAAAATTATCCCCCGGAAAATGGGAAAAACGTAGGAGGGTTGAAGGTGCCGGGTGGTCAGGTGGGCGAGGAAGACGCACAAAAGAAGACAGGAAAGAGCAAAGTGGAGGCAAAACAAACAAATAAGCAAACAAGTCGAGAGAAGCCGACAATGGGAGAGAGTGCCGAGAGAAGATGATGTTCATAGCCTAAAGGCTAGGGGCAGACACAGACACACACACACACACACACGCACACAATTACCAGTCCAAGCACAACAAACACACACTCACACATGTGAGCGGCGGAAAAGAAATGCGAAGGCAAAAGTGTTTGGAGGCGACGGCAGACAAAAAACAAGCAGCACGAACTAGAAAGCGAGCAACAACAGAAAAAAGAACTGAATGACAATGGAGGAGGCAGAGAAGCAACAGACACAACCACTTGTTGAGTCATCGCGCTCGCATACACACACAGGCACACACACACTCAGGCAGGCATACACGCATTTGAGGAGAGAGTCCTGCAGCTCAAGCGGAAATGCAAATAAACAAACACGAGGCGAGAAACGAGGACGAAAAGGAGCAAAGAGAAACTCGCGACGACGACAACGAAAACGACGATGAGCGGCTTTGCCATTGTATTGGTGGCTCGCTCTCGCTCTCTTCCCGCCACCAACACACTCGCACTCATACACACACACGCATGCCTTTGAATAATATTATGGAGGATCCTGACTTTCAACGCTTTTTTCCGTTTTTCTTGGCCATAAAAAAATAGCAACAAAACACTCAACAAAATGAAAACAAGAAAACAATCGAAAAATAAACAGCAACGTCGACGGCCAAACGGATGCAAAACTCAACGAGCGAAAGTTGGCAAAGGAATTTACGACTTTCGGCGAAATCAATTCAAAAGTGGAGCAGAAACAGTAGACAGCAACAAAAGGATCAAATAAAACCCAAAAACCAGACAAAGAGGGTCGTGCATGGTAAGATATTTCTTTTCTATTTGCATATTCGACTAGGGGATAAAGGATTTTCGCATCATATTTTTTCCCGTTTGTTAGCGAAATTTTTTGATTTATCAAGCGAGTCAGTTTTGCGGTTGACGCGAAGTCCTTTTTATTGCTGCATTTGGTATGACCGATTGATTGCGCTGTAATTGCTTTTTATTGAATTGAAATGGCGCTGAAAACTGCGAGTTCGAAATAGGAAGATTTATTGATTAAAAGACTGGGTTTTTATACTAGTTTAAAGCTCTGATAAAAGCTAGGTTCCTTTGAAATTCTCATGTTTTTAGCTAATTTTTGTGTAATTAGATTTTATCTGTTACGCACATCTATGTCATGAAAATCATAAAACTCTTTCGCTATACTTATCTTAAAACCAATGAATAAGTAAGTATCTTTTTTGCAACCCACTCTAAAAACCGTGCAATTAAAATGGCTTAGCTAATTGCCTATAATCCCAAAACAAAGATCAAAATAACAAGAGTCTGCACTTCAATCGATTTTCGTTGAGATTTTGTTTTTGCAAAGGAAAAAGGATTGAACATTCCCCCAAAGATGCCACACGCACAAAGACGAATGCACAGAGGCCAAAACTTGAATTATATTTTGCAACTAATTTATAAACTGAACGCATCTCCTCCGCATCTCCGACCTATGCGTGCTGTCTCTCTCTCTCTCATTCTCTCGCTTACTCGCTCACTCTTTCTCCGGCGTAGACATTTCGAAGAAAATGCATTGATTATGCATGCGTAAAGCCCAAAACTCAACTGTGGGTGCATAACTCTGCCCCGAACCCAGTCCTTTGATCCAACGCACTAGCAGAGGAGGTGCGGTGGCTTTCAAGTAAAAAGATAAGACAGCACTATGCAGACTTCCATCTCCGTTTCTCTCGAATCGCCCCATGCTCTGCCACTGGCCAAATGTCGTAAGATTTTCCCAGTCTGTGGAATGGCTTCTCCACTACGACTCCCGATTGCCCAGCTACCCAGCTACCCAACTACTCAACTACCCAACTACCCAACTACTCAACTACCGACATGTGCTGCTGAATTTTCTTCAAAATTTTGCACTGCCTGGATCCTTTTGTGTGTCCTGTGCAAATTAAAAGCATTTATATATGTATGTGTTTGTGGGCGACCCCTTGGGAGAAATTACGGTTCTTACCCCTTACCTTACCACCCCTTTCCACACTCAAACGAATTATGCACAAACGACGTTCGTCCAACATTGCGTATACGTAACACACTACTGTGGGACAAGTGTTTCTGCGCGCGTGTGTGTGTGTGTGTGTGTGTTGATTAGATTTTCTTGCAAGAAAACTGACCAAAGAGTTTCCCATACATCAGATGACCACATACGCACGCACACACATAAGCACACGCACACATTGGCAGTTATATAGAAAGAGAGAGATTTGCACTTTTGCTTGTAAGAATTTTCGTGCAGCTGTATGCTTGTATTTTAAGAAGCTGACCACACACTTACACCCATCGCACCCACAAGTGCATATGCAACACCCACCCATGCACACTCGCACACACACACACACACACACACACACACACACACACACACGCACACACTACGGCAAACCGCATGCAGCTGCAACAGCTTCCGTTCACCACCCCTTTGGACCGCCCGAAAAGTTTTCGTTTTGCCTTCTTGGACTTTGCCTAATGCACATTTTTGCATTTTGCTCTAGACAGAGTCGGCATGCGGATTGCCAGAGCGAGAGGGTCTAATTTCTTATTATTGAGCAAGTGAGAGGGAGAGCGAATGCAAGTGTGTGCTAAGGCAGAGGCTAGAGCGAGACAGCCATAGGTACGAAGAAAGTGCACTAAAGTTTTTGGGTGCCGGGCATAATGATTCAAGACCTGGTTTGGGTGTTATGTGCATCAATTGCTGACTGGGCACAACAAAATCCCATTTTTTCTCCCTTCCTTACCACATTTAATTGTTATCCCAATTGTGAAGGCCATCAAGGATGGACGGAAGGAATACGACGCCTAAGATTAAGCATATCTAAGCAAATTTTCATTTGCTTGCTGGGACTAAAACATCTTAATATTCTACATTAAGTTTTGCCATTCTAATTCAACCATTAAATCTAGACCTCTTTCCCCCGTACAGTTATGTCTTTCAATAAATATCTGTTCAATTGGGTAAAAACTTCTGATGAAATGCAAATTAATGGAAAACTTGGCATAAATACCAAGAAAGGCGCCTATCAAAAAACACGTAAATTGCTCATTTATGTATAGAAGATGCCACACCCCAAGCGCCCAATGAGTTGCATTTATATTTTCGTTAGAAGATCTTAAGACATTTGCAAGCACCACAATATCCCTGATACGAAAACCTCACACCCATCGCATTGAAAAGTGATACATAGAGAGCGAGCGAGAGAGATTGAGGGCTAGAAAGAGACGGAAAAGTCGCACGTGTGTTGGTCGAAAATTTTAATCAAAATTTATCTTAAGAAAAATGGATTTCCCCCTTGAGCGTGGGTGTGTGCGTTGCAGAGTGCGGGTGTGTGGGTGTGTGGGTGTGTGGGTGTGTGTGAGTGAGATGACGGCTGAAGCAACAAGGCCTACAAATCGATAGGCCTTAAGACTCCTGCTGGATTTTTCGAGAAGAAGGCTTCCAAATAATGGCTCTAAGGAGAGTACGAGTATGCTCTAGCTGAAGGTGTCATTTTATCTGTCATGCTTTCCACATAATATGGTAATGATTGTAAGACGTCGCAGTCCTTTGCTGGGTCTCGCATATCCTTTGGCGGCAAAGAGCCTCCTTCGATTGTCTGATTGGGACAGGCGGGCGGGCATACTCCCACTTCCCCCAACCGAAATAGTGCGTAACTCACACCTGTTTACAAAGGCTTGTCCTGTGTGGTCCTGTAGGGCTCGGCCAGGTGGTGGGACGTGGGCTAGGGATATCGTTCTGGTTCTGGCCCTGTGCGTGTCGCCTTTGTTCTGCGATGATGCATCGTCGTCATTATGATTTTCTATATATTGTGCGAGCGGCGGGCTGTGAGGGCGTGGGTGTTTGTGTTTGTATATAATTTTCCACATATAAATATGCACATGGGCCTCTGTCTCCTCCACGCATCGACAGAACATCCGTTCGGTTTCCCCCTCTGGTTTTCCCACCCGCTGTTTGTGTGCGTTTGCGGGCATATGTGTGCGTGTGTGTGTGTGTGTGCGTGTGTGTGTGTGTGAGCAATTATGTGTGCTTTATGTTTGTGTACTCGATTCTTTTTTCGCTGGATGTATAATGTTTTTATTGCATTTCTGTGTACAGGTTTTTAGCGATGGAACCCTGACAGCACATATGCCTATACGGCTATTCAATTAAACGCATTAACTTGATTTTCAATTAACTTTCAATATGACCGCAGCAAGAGATTTTTCATGCTCTGCTTCTAGTAATTATTGGGAAAGATGACGCGGGAAAAGGGCTCACAAACTTTGTGAGTTATTATTGTGATATCATATGATATGCGCTTAATGTGATTAATGGCGTGTGAAGTGGTAGATCAAACAGATCGGGGTTCTGCAGAAGAACAGAGCACCTGATGGAAATGCATTTTTATAATATTCAAACTGGGAAATCAAAGGGAAATCAATTACATGTGGCTGTATGTGCATTTTTTTAAGTTCAATTTTATTTCAATTTCAAAATCTGTTCTTACATATGTAAGTGATTAAAATTATTTCACTTCACACATTTAAAAATTAACCAGTTTTTGGAAATTCCAAGGCAGAAGGTAATGTTTTCAATGGTTTCGGTTGCTGTGATATAATCAGCAAAATTCCGACTATTTCATTGAAATTAATTTCTGTATTCCAAATAATAGCACACCCCCTTATCATACTCCCCCAAAGTTCTTAGCCGCTTTCTGATTTACATTAGCATGTGATTCACAAATGACTTGGCACAAACTACTTCCGTATACGAGTATATGTATGTAGTTACATACTTCCAAGAAGAGTGTGTTCCCTTCAACTCAACCCTTTTACGGGCCACCCCCGTGGCTTTTCCCACCACCGGATCGAGAAATTTCACCGCTTTTCCAGCATTATTTCCATCAAATACTCGAATGCTTTACTCCAAAGCCAAACACAATTAACTGAAATTAAACTAGGCACAATCTCAGACCGAGCAACCCTTACCGGGCCTGCCACCGTTCCATCACTTACCCCAACCGTGGGTCTTTCTCCTAGCTCTTTAGCCCTGAACCCTTCCTTGAAGGTTCACCTGCATCTTGGTTTCCCTCCATCCCCTTTTCGTCTCCAACCCCTTTGCACACTTTTTAATCACTTTGTCACCCCTTAACCAAAGCAGGACCGAACCCTTTTCTGTCACGGCAACCCAAATGCAAATCAGACACATTTTCCTACCCAAAATAAGAAATTTCGAATCCAATGTGAGTTAAAAGTGCGACAGTTTTCTTTTTTTTTTGATACCTTGTTTGCATACCCTTTCAGAGAGCACTTGGCGTTTTGGACTTTTTACTTTTTGTGCCTGAAAATTTTACACAAGTTAATTTACAAATATATGTATAAGTCTTATGTGCAGTACATTTAAACATTGGCTGGTTAACATAAAAGTTATTATAGGAACATTTTACGTTGCTAGTGCTACTCTAGGAAAAGTCCTCAGCCTAGAAGATTAGAGAAGTCGAAAATGTCATGGGTATTTACTAAATCGACCCTTGAAGAGGTTTTTTAATTTTTTTTGGTTCTGTCCTTTCTCCGTTGTAACTTGGTTTCGGAAAGTGAAATGTATTTTTGATTAGGAACACCCGACACAGAGGAGGAGCAAAAATCAAGAGAGAAACTGACGTTGGCACCGTATCTAGAGCTCAGGAAGGGAGGCAGCACCATCCATTGTATGTCCCCCCATCATCATCAAACTTCAGCGCACAAACTTATCCCCGAAGAAGAGTCCCTCCCGAATGGCAGAACCTCTGCCTCCGAGTTGTTTTGGAAGATTGTGCGCCTTGTTGTCATGACGGCGAAGACGGAGGGGTGCCAGCCCACCACCACCCACCGCCATCCACATCCCATCCCATCCCATCCCATCCCATCCCATCCCATCCCATCCCACCTCCATGCTCATCATCCAGTGCCATTTGCCGTAAGTTTCCACGCTAAGCGTAAACTGAGCTCGCGTCACCAGAATCGTTAGCGCCGCCAGGAGGGAGGATGTCTTTGTATTATTTTCCGCATTTAATTTGTTGCCTGCGACGACGAGGATGCGAATGGACGAGGGGCTGTGACTGGGTGCCTGGGTGACTGGGTGGCTTTCAGGGAGTTAGTATAAGGACGAGCGCAAAGGACGAGGCTACGTCACCGTTTATTACTTTGTTTCACATTTTTCGAGCCCAAAAACGAAATAAAAATGGGCAGAGCTTCACCCTCGCAACCACAAATGGGATGAGGCCCTCCTCCCTTGACCCAAACACCACCCCCCGAATCGTTTCGTTGTGTGTGAGTGTGAGTGGGAGTGTGAGTGTTCCCAATTTTGGACGCCCGCTTGTGCTTCTGTAATAACATCGAATCTAATTACTTTTTGACAATATCCTGAGAGGGAGCTTCGTCTCAACTGGGATTTCGCCTCTTTCATTTTTATTCAGTTTGTTGTAACAGTGCCCCAAGAAGTAAGCACTCAGTTGTGTGCTAAGCATCTGTAACATTGGTACGCCTAAGTGGCCGGAGATTCAAGTTTCATATGCGGAGCTTAAAGGCTGATGAATCTTAATCGAAGTTAGAAGTCATCGAAGACCTTTTTGATGACCATCATACTTCGGATAGCCTGAAATATCCGTCTGCTTACAACCCTGGCGTTTATTTCGTGTGTTGCTTACATTTTCGCTGTCATTTGTAGCCCTAATTTTGGCATCATCTTTGGCATTCTAGGAAAAAAGCACCCTTGCCAATTTATCGCGTCTTTTTGAAGGTGGGCTGAACTGAACCCCATCCGAACTCTTTTTTTCTCAAACGATACCGTCGTGTTATGCAAAGCAGCTGGCGAAATATTTGAGGAAAAGGTAAGGGTAAGAAAAACTGAACCCAAAATCCTCATGAAAAGCCAACCAGCAACGAAGGGTGGCTTCATTCCACATTTTAGGGCTAAAACCGAACTTTTTCATGTAAGCAGGGCAGAGTTATGAAATATATAAAAAAAGTTCAATAAATGCTCTGGAGCTTGGGATTGGGTGCTTAGAGGTGAGCCATGCGGCATATCCTTCATTAAATCGAAGAACAAACGAGCAGACGAACGCAGCTGGAGCTGGGGAGCACATGTACCCGGGTCCGAGTCCAATAACCCCGCCCCTACACTGCGCGAAAAAGGGGCTCCTTAAGTGCGCAGCAATCCACAGAGTAACACTTTCTGTACAAAAAATATATTTAATATCTTGAGCTTCTGGGTGTACCACTGTTGGCTTTTTACAATATTCTTGTTTCTGGTAACCAACTGACGAATTAAGCCGCAGTGTAGACTGTTCCTGTTCCCGGATTTCTTTCATTTTAGTTTCCCATTTCTTTGCTTACCCCATGCCTCAAACTCCGGCGATATATGCGACCCTCTTCAAATGTGTTGCCGTTGCCTTGGCCAGCCATGTGGCGCTGCTCCTGCCAAAAGGTGGTGGAGGCGGAGGACACGAGTGCCAGGACGAAAACGAAGACGAGGGTGTTGAGGACGTCGAGTGACCCCCCCACAGACCGATATACTCCCACCCATTCCACTGCCTGCAACAACGTTTCAAATTCAACGACAATGATGATGAGGACAGAGCTGGGCGGGTTTCTGCGGGGCAGCGATGTCGAAAAAAACTTTTTCTTGGCATTTGTTGAGCAGGAAACGCGGGAGGGAGGGTCGGGGTGGTTTGCCTGAGTTTCGGGTGGTCGGGCAACTTGGGGATTCCGAATGCGGCATGGGACGGGGATTCTCTGGAAAAAAGGCGGTGTGCCAGTGTGCTAGACGAGGAGTCCTCTGACGTGGGCTGGGCCCTGGCCCGCCTTGCCTCTTCTTCCCTTTCCCTTTCCCTTTCTCTTGCCCCTGCTTTACTTTCTATTCCTTTGCGAAGGGAAAAGGGAACTGGCTGGCTGACGAGTGCGCGTTTTCAGACTGGTGAGAGTGCGGTCCCGCACTGGAGAAAAAATACATGTATATAGTCCTTGAATTGCCTTTTGATTTACTGACTAATTTTATTGAATACTTGCACCTGGTCAATTTTTGTCTGAAGTTGTAGATGATCTTTAGTTAGTATGCTTTATTTGAAGAACAGTATTCTGTGCAGTACATAGTACACAGTGGTGCAGTTCAAAAATGCGACCTAATTGGACATGTGATCCGCCCTTGCTTATTGGCCTCCAGCCAGCTTATACTTCGATTATTTTATTTCCGCCCAATATGATGATAGAATTTCTTTATTTCTTGGAGTGCTTTTCATTTTCCCTTCTTTTTTTTTGTTCACTCGAGCTAGAATCGTTGGAGGGGGGTGGTTTTTTTGGGCAAGGCCGCAAGGATCTGCCAGGGGACTCCGGCCAACAGAGTGTTACTTCGAGTCGAGACCCGCTGGCAGCTCGGAGCGTTCGCTGGGGGTTCGCTGCGGTAACCATGTCGCCTGATAAGACACAATGGACATATCAAATTGTGGCTTACCCATGTGTGTGCGTTCGGGTGTGTGCGTGGGCATGGCCGTGGGTGTGGGTGTGGATGTGGGTGTGGGTGTCGGCGTGGGTGTGGGTGGCCCACAAAGGAGACCAACTTTGGGGCGCGGCAATCAGCAGCTACAATATAAATGGAATTTCTGGGTGGCTGTCCTAAAGCCAGCGCCTTTGCCTTGCGCGCGAACCCCCGAATGGAGCTTTAAAAAGCTGTACCGATTTCAAATGCTTTATGTATATCAAATACAACATTGACCAAAGCCAGGGAGGTCGGGGGCTGTACCTCCAATCCATCAACTGTCAGTTAGTGGACGCGAAATGCCGTGGAAAGCATAATGCGAGTTACATGAAATGAGTTTTGATGTGCGGTATGGGTTCGAGGACTCATGGCCGTCGGCATAAACTAACATAGTTATCCTTTGTGTGTGTGTGAGTGTGTGTGTTTGCTGGAGGAAGCCAGCTCGCTTTCGGGTGTGTGGGTGCGGCGGGCAACAATTTAATGTCCTAGGGTTATTTGGGAATAGGTTGGAACAATGCGCTGGTCAAACACTGCAACTGGGCAGCGGAAAAGAATCGAGCTGGCATGGGGTACCAAAAACTAGGCACCCAAAGGAGAAATATCCCCAACCAAAAGCGAAACAGACTGAAAAAATAACGAACAGAAAAGGGGGGCGAGCGAGTATACGCTGCAGCACAAAGAGCAAACGGTAAAAATTAATGCAACACAGGGAATGGTATCTGGTTTTTGGGGGACTTTGGCCAGAAGCCAAGGTAGGGACGGGAAGGGATCCGATGGGGAAGAGTTGCCCGTGGCACCACCTTAATAACACAGATCGTCCGTTACAGAAAAGGGTTCTCTCTTCGCCCAAGCCCCAACGCCACTCTGTATTATGCCAGTGGGAGTCCTGTAAGGAGGAACTGTGGAAGTGCCATGCACCCGATAAAAATAACCCAATTTAATCTTTATAACGACATCGGCGTTATCGATGGGTGAGTTTGATTACGTAATTGATAACTCGTTTTAACTAATTGCCCAATATTCGATTCGCAGACATCGAAGATATAAGTTGCACATTTTTAGAAATCGTTTGAAATGAAAACACAATTTGTATTTGTAAATGTGGGTGTGTTTAAATACTAGCTATATTGCTAATACCATCTATGTTAAAAGACATTTAAAAATATGATGTTGTTCCAATATTTTGAATGGGTTCTTAAAAGCATATTGAACAAATTAATTTATCATATATTTTCTTATAATATAAAAATATTAATAAAAATTTAATATTTAATAACTTAATAATTTGCTGTGCCACGGTGCCAATACGGTAGCCACCCATTCAGCAACTTTTAGTAGCAATCCCTCTCCTTTGCAACCCCTCACGCCCTACCGTCCTCTTATGACGATTATTTTTATAGCATTTATACCCCAACCCAGAAACTGCTGGCTTTCCAGCTGCCGAAAATTCAGCTAGTGCTTTCACCCTCCGGTCGCCGTTCCACTCGACCCACCAAACATTTTCCGAGCTTAGCGCAATGGAAAAGGATTTTTGGTCTTTTATTGCACGTCAGACTTTTTGGACCGCTCAACAGGACTTCTCCTGGTGGCCGGGAGTGCGGACTCCGATGCTCGGATGGCTCGTACTCCCGTCCTTTTTGCCATTATGCTGCAGAAGCAAGAAAAAATTTAACGTTTATTGCCTGCGCCAATGAGCTGGTTCTCCTTTGGCACCACCCTTTCCCACTCCGCCCATTTCCATTTCCATTTCCACTTCCACTTCCATCTCCATCCGAGCTTAGTCCTTTCGCCTTAGCGTTGGGGCGCCAAGTTCGCCCCTTTCGTCTCTGGCGCGACCATGGCGATAACCTTAGCCCCACGATTCCGTTTTCGCTCACCAATCCTTCTGGGTAACCTCCCCTTCCATTCCGATTTCTGTGCTGACTGCTTTTGGGTTTTTTCTTTGGATGCCTTTTCGTCCTCTGGCTGGGAACCGCCATCTTGTTGTTTTGCTGAAATGCGAAGGACATTTGATGTAATGATGCCTGGAGGCAGCCACCACTGTGTCTATATATATGTGTGTGTTTGTGTGTGTGTGTGTATTTGAGGGATCAGCTCGGTGAGGTCCTGCGTCCTTTTCTGCAGGAGCACCCCCGACTCGACAGCTCCCTTTGTTTGAGTTCACTTAAGTTCAACGCTTGGGTCCAGGTCCTCAGATCCCCTTCCCCTTCCCCTTCCCCTTCCCCTTCCCCTTCCCCTACCCACTTCCCCCTTCGCCAGCGCTGACCTAGCCCCATTCTATTGCAAAGTTGTGCCGTTGCTTTCATTATCCTATTGGCGTATCCTTGCCCTGGCTCATGTGGGCGTCTTGAGAAGCCGTCGCCAAGGCGCAGGGAAAAAAGGTCCCCGCAGTGGGCAAGGGGAAAAGGAAAGCAGAATAAAGCCAAAAACGTGGAGAGGATGGGTAAAAGGACTGCAAGGACCCGGAGCGAGGGGAAAAAAATAAGATGAATTACTTCTTTTGGCCGCAGCGCCAATGACCAAACCGAATCTGGCAAACACCCCGCACCTTGGATGGGGTAACCCCCGGACCCAACCTTTGCCTCCAACCTAAAAACAGGACGACCAGCAGACCCTGGCTGGTCATCAATTTTCGTTCTGGCCGCATGAAGAGAAGGGCAAGAAGCATTCCAAGAAAGCTGTCCGCTTCGTTTTTCGAACACTCAGCGCGGGTGGGGAAAGGGATTTGGTGGGACAGCAACGAAAAAAAGGCCAGGAGGGTCGGAATCCAAGGCAACCAATGTCCAATGTCCAATGTCCAATGTCCAATGCCCAGTGCCCAGTGGCCAGCGAGCATCAGCAGCTACGCTCCGAGATTAGATTTGATGGGTTTTAGGGTGCCCCAGCGCATGTGTCCCATTCCGGCTCATCCTGTTCAGTTCCGTTCTGTTCGGCTCCTTCTCCAAATCCCACACTCCGTCCCTGTCCCTTACTCGCTCCGTAAGACTCCGTCGCATCGTCTTGACGGGCTGGAAGATTTTCGAGGGATATGTCTTACGCCATTAAATGTTCCGAATTTTGTTCTGTTTCCTTGCCCTTGCCGCTGGCATGGAGCACGCAATTTATACTTGTATTTCACTCCGGTCGCTTTTTGTTGGTTCTATGGCGGGTATCTGTGGATTTCAAAATATATGGGCGGACCGAGTTTACCTTACCTTAGAAGTCCAAACAATTCGAATTTTCCGAATGAAAAAGAAAATCCACATCGCTAACTTACTGATTTATAATTTTTAGTTCTGTTGAGCATCATTACCATGAACTGAAATATTCAGTTTAATTCTCAGCTCTCGGTGTATTTCCGTCTAATCGGTCAGATCGGTGATCAACTACAGTTTCAAATCATTCACAGAATCTACTTTGCGACAAATCAAAGGTTCAACATAATTAGTATAAATTATTTTTTTTATCCCAAGACGTTTTGTATTGATCCGAATTTATTTCATTTTTATTTTATTGCGGCCGCCTTGGACACAGAAAACTCAGTAAACCTTACCAGTGTGTAAAATATCAAGGAACTTGATTTTTCAAATGAATAGCATATCTTAAGATGGTTTTAATCGGAGCTGCATTGCTAGTTTACCAAATAAATAACTATTTCAATGTTCGCCAACTAATTGCTATTCCCACAGAATGACTTATAAAAGTTAAGTATTTCTGCTAAGAAGAATATGTGAAGACATCATCGACAACATCGTCGTACATTTCCAGCAAATGGGATTGCCACAGTTTTCCCTATGAGAGGTTACTATTATGTATTCTATTCTGTTGAGTATCATCTTCATTTTCGAGTATCTCCCCAAACTTAAATATTAATTTCCAATTTTCAGCAGCGGGTGGGTCAAATTTCCATTGCCGAAATATCGCTGTCTAATGTGCATGAATAAGCATACACTGATTTGCCGAAAATCAGGCAGATCTGTTGAGTGATCAACTGCAGTTGCAAATTTAATGCTGCCCCCACAAGACAGAGAAAATACTTTGCACAATCAATGGCCGACCAATCAAATGTTCAAGGCAATTAGTATAAATGCTTTTTGCAGGGAGAGGCCTTCTTAAAAGTGGAGCTTTAATAAACATATATTAAAATTTTAGTTATTTATGTAAATCTCAAGCGGGTTGACAGAGCAAGGCAAAATTTGTATCTCGAAATATATTCTCCACATTATGTATTGAAGATATCTCAAGAAAGGCCCCTCCTCCGCTCCACTCGGCACATAGGCCCGGCTCCCGAACCTTTCGCAATTATTCACATATTTGAACAAAATTTTAAGAAAATGCAGCAGCAACAAATTTTCCAATCCCAAAAAGACGTTGCAATCTCTGAATAGCTAGCCGTTGGTGGAAGCGAGAAGGTAAGCCGGCCTGTGCGAGCAGAGCTGCATATTCTGGCAGAATCTTAAGAAAATGCACAAGAAATTCGAAGATGCAATTGCAAATGCACTCCTTGTAGTTGTAGTTGTCGTTGTCGTTGTCGTTGCAACACAGCAACAAGCAACAGCAACTTGGGGGGTGTCTCAGGTCAACCGTGCGTATGCGTAATGTGTTGGAAGGCGCCTAAAACTATGCAAAAGTCGGCCTCTTGTTTTATGAGTGTGGGTGAGTGTGGGTGAGTGTGTGCGTGTGCCTGGGCCCGAAGTGAGCTGCCGAAAATGCAGTCGAAGAACTCTTTGGGGGCTGGACGGGGTGCCGTTCTGTTTACTTGACATTAAGTGCATGGAAAACTTATTATTGCAGGCTCTGACAAGCACAAAAAGCAACTACAACATAGGCGCACTCTGCATCTCACCACACAGTTACACACACACACACACACACACACACACACACACACACACACACGCACACACACACATATACACACAAGCACGTGTAGCATGTACATAAAAAGATTTGGCTTCCAAGTAGGCCTAAGAATCTGGTTGGCAAGAGGAGTTCCGGACTCTGGTCTCTCTCTTTCTCGCTCTGTTTCTCGGCAACGGGTTTCATTAAATTTTAAGACAACTTGGCATTTTTGTTGTACATAAGTATTGGGCAATAGGCGTGCATATGGCCATGTATTGGCCGAAAAGGCCCAAGAAAACCCACACTCGGCCCGGCCATCATAAATTTCCAAAGAGTCGGGCTTAGTTGGACAATCACCGAGCATGCTCAGGTTTGGGTGGTTCTGGCAGTGAATGCACTTTGCAAGCTCGGGGGATGAGCTCTTGCGGGGGGTGGCACAAAGCCCCACAAAATGCGCCTTGTGCAGTCGATGTAGCTGCAATTGCTGCTACTGCAACTGCTGCTGTCGTTGTCTTGTTTCGGGTACAGAGTCCTGAGTCCTGCGACCACCCCCTGTCGACTTTAATGCATTATTTTGTGTGGCAACACTCAGCGGTAATAACCTCGAGATAAACCCACACCTGTACCGTTCAGGCAGGTGACGTGTGGAAGATGCGATGAGTGTGCGAAGTTTAAGATGTCGGCCATGTCTTTGTATCTTTGTATCTTTGGACCTCGTCTCCTAGCCTGCGCGTTCATTTAGCCACTGGACTTGATTAAAATTGATTGAGGCAAATAAATGAAATGGGATTTTTTATACTCACTGGCCACTCGCAATGAAATCAACCACACTGATAAGGTGAAAGATTTCTAATTACATCTGGCAAGGAGTAGTTACCTAGTAGTTACCAAGTTGAATAATCTCTGATTGAACTGTAAGTCGAACAAATTTGAATGGCTTTCTGTGAGGTGCGATTATAGACTTTATCATTTTTTAATGACCAAAAATGTTACAAATTACCGACTTAAAATGTTAGCTAATTTGTGGATTGTGAATTTAAAGACCGATCAGCGAATGAAGAAAATGTTTATTATCTGTACTTATATAAGCGGACTTATAAATTTATTTATATTCTGGAAACCTCTGATGAATAGCACTTGTGCTACCTTTAATTTTAGACCACACCCACATGTGGGTCTTTAAGCTGATTAACAAAGCAATCGAATGCACATGCAATCCACAGTGGAAGTGAATATATACCGCATTCAGCTGCTTAGCCTACCTCAACAAAACGGGCCAAAACAAGCAACAGACCAGCCAATGGAACGCAAGCGGGCCATCACACCACAATCATAACCATAACCGTGGTCTAAGCGGGGACCACTGCACCACAGTGCACCGCAGTGCACCACCCCCTGGGCCCCCGCCCAGCCCCCCAGCGCGACCCCAATCGAAAAAACCTTAACCCCTGTGCGCCCCGTCGTACAAAGCCCATTGGCAATTTTTGGTCGAAGCGTCAAAGCAGAAAAAACATCGACGGACACAATGAAAGTTTTGTAGGCGCGTGCATAGGAGGATTGGCTGGGATGTGGCATTTTCGGCAGGACGAGGTCCTTCCCGCTCAGCGCAGCAGCGTATGACTTTTTCTATGGCCTCATCGCCTGGATGGCGCAAAATATTTCGATCAGGCGTAAAATGTGCGCAAAATTCAAACAGCATGAGCGTTTTTTCCCCTTTTTTGTAGCATAGTAGCCCATTCTCCTCCTGCCAGGTTACCCTATTTTTTGTGTGCACGTGTGTGCCTGTATTTTATTATTTATTATGACCACACACATGAACATCCACACACACACACACACACACACCCACACACACACAACGCTTGCATGTATCGTTGCAGTTTAGTGTTGTAGTAGTCGCGGCCAAAAAAAATATAAACAAAATGCATTGCACCTACCGCGAGCCTTCCTGCTCCCACTCCCTTCAGAGGAAATGCGAAAAAAACACTTAAAATAAATTCGAATAAAATTTTTGCTATATACAACATGCCGTCTGTGTGCGAGTGAAATCTGTGTGGGTGTGAGCTGCATTCTAGTTTGCTGCTCTGTTGGAGGTTCCATAAAAGGGATGCGATGTCTGCCCGACCAAACCGGCTTACAGCCTAGCTGCATTCGAAAATAATGGTACATATATTATACTATGATCCACTTCAGCAGCGAAGTTATGTGAGAATTTGTCGAAGTTAATAGGTTACTAATTTTTATATTTCTTTGTAAATATAATAATTGCGTTGAGAGCAAGCTTTATTAGACGGTTTTTTAGCATGTAAGACACAATACTCCATTGAAGGCATTCCCTTCATAAATCGGGTTTCAGCTAAACGCAAACATGCACTCCTGGTCAGTGCAATCCTGCCTGCAATCCTTTTTTCTGGAGGGCTTAAGTGGCAGATTTTTAATTGAATTGGCTGCAGTGGCTGCTGCTCCAGCCTCGCACCAAAAGTTGAACACGCAACCCCCCCGGTTTCAGATTTTTTTAGCATATTACTAACCATTTGTTTTTTGCATTAGTTTTTTTCCAGCTGGAGTCGGTTGTGTTGGGGGGGTGGGGGGGGGAGGATGAAGCGAGCAAACAAATCATTTGACATTTTATACATATTCCATTATATATCCGCCGATGCATATATGCATGTGCACATATAGGAACTGTAGACCCCCTCAATAGAAAAATAGAGGCGACTGCGCATTTCACATTTTACGCTGGTTTTATTTTTTATGCAGTGCTGCGCATTTTTGCAATTTATATAAATATTTTATATATTATTTATTTTACACATAGCATATTTTTTTAGCTGATTCGCCATTTTTTTTGCAATTGCCGCTTTCATTTTGTGCGCTATATAAATATTTCATTAATTCAACTTTTTCTATTTTCGGTTGTCTATTTTTTTCGCGTACGATTTTATTATTATTTTATGCATTTTTGATGAAATAGTTTTTGGATTTTGTGCAACTAATTTTATGACAAGTTTTTCATTCTTATTTTTTATTCAGCCGAACAGCGAGAGGTAAAATCGCTTGAATTTATGCGGTAGTCAGTAGCTGGCAGTTTTAAAAGATTTACGGCATTTACAAAGCGATTTTGGCCATGGGGTTTATTATTTCATAAATGCGTTTCGATTTGCCCGCTCTTCCCAATTCGAAACAAAACAATTAAAGGTGAGACGAGGGCATGCTGATGGCCAAACACATCAATTACCGATTCGCTTCATTTAGCTATCATATAGCTGAACCAATTTCCATCAAATTTATTGTCATTCCATATAATGCGTGGCCAACTTAATTTATTTTATATTTTCATATGCACTAATAGATAAAATGTGAATGAGAAAAAATTCCACAATTCTTCGAAATCAATTCTTGATTTAATTTTTCCGTTTCTTAAAACAAATACCACCATTTCATATTGGTATGTTAAATTGGTTGGTATACATTGGAACTTGCATTTTAAGAACGGGTGCAGTGGCTGTGATCAAAAGACTGCCTTCAAGTTCCGTGGAAGGAGAAAGGTGGCCGAAGTATTTCGATAACTTAATTATTGTCCACAGGCCCATCCGCAGGTCGATGAGTCTAGCATATAGATATGAATGTTAATGAGCATACCAACAAACAATGGGAAGCTTGAAAGCCATCATATTTAACCTATTTACCCAGACAGTGTCTTCTCCATCAGCAAGTGTGCGAGCTTTAATTATGCATAATCTAAATGGTCAGTTTGCGTTAACACTTTGACTTTCGTGACTTACCACACCGGATAACTTCGTTTTATAAGCTGAAAGAGGGGGCAGGTAGGGCTTTATGCGGAATTTAAGAGCTAACCAACTTCTTAATTGATCAGGTACTATAATTAGGCACTTTTCAATCTAAAATATTCAAAAATGTTTCAAGAATTCCCAATGGATTTGTGTTGTAGAGGTGAAATTGAGTAGAATCATACAATACACCGAGAAGATATCACCATAATTGCCAAATTAACCCCAAATAGAAGGAAGATTTAGAGTTTTACACTGTTAAAGTACGAACTTAATTTTGAGTAAAAAAATGTTATTAAGAGCTTCTATTGTATTGCTTAGATAAAATCACTGACTAATTCTTTTCTTAAGTTCTAGAGCTATGCCTACAAATTTCTTGAGGAAAAATTTGAAGTCAATATTAAAAATTCCATATTACATGCCAGTTTAAGCCCAATTTCTAGCTTAAGCTTGTTGCGTTCTAAATTAAGTGTACGAACTTGCTTAAATTTGAGTTTAATAAATGTATGGGTGTGTATTAAGATATTTTAATTTGAAGATATACAACAATTTTAGGTCAATACATTTTGAAAAACAAATTCTACATTTTTGGTTTCGGTACATTTAACAACAATTGAACTGATTCGCAAAGTGCTTTCTTGACCTTCTTCAAAAACCAACCCGCTCGATATATCAGTCAAGTTTAATGATCGCCAAATGGAAGCCATCGAAAAGCATCGAAATAGCGACGGCAATGACGTCGAGCCACGCTGGCGGCGGATCTCTCTTCCTGTTCAAACACACCACCTCGGATCCAAAGCCCCCGCAACTCACGCAAGGTGGCCAACGCTCTTGACCCTTTTTGCACTCAACCCACGAAATCGAAAAACATTCCCCCACCTCATTTTTCGCCTTTATTCTTTTCGAAAACTTTACGCTGCCCATGACCACCCTCCACCCTCCACCCTCCATCCAGCACCAACCACCCAACCACCCATCGTTCTTCCTTGCCGTTCAGGCAGACAAGCGACAACAACGTTGTCCACTTTCGCAACACCCCAACTCCCCCAGAGCGAGACGGCAAGCCAGCGACGGGAAAAGGACGCAGGCGATAGAGAGAGAGGGAAGAGCATTTCGGAATTCATGCTGTCCATGCCAACAGCAACAACGTAGCCGGCTCATATATATTTTTCTCATTTATTTTTCCCGGACCCACTCCCAATATTTTTTGTGCGTTTTTCATATCCGAAACGCCGACAACCACCGCCCACCACCCACTCCACTCCACGCCAGCCATCCCCCTATCACCCCAACTTCCCAACTCCCCAACTCCCCAACACCCCAACTCCCCACACCCCATAACCCATCATCCGCGCCCAAACCAAAAACCCACGGCCATCACCTACCCCATTCCAAGGTGCTTTCCCTTTCCCACCCCTGGCGTCGATCCAGCCGGCCTTTTTTTTTGCGCCATGCCGGCGAAAGACAACAAAAGCAACAGCCACCAAACCCCCACGTGCCACCACCCCACTTACACTTGGCAAAAAAAAAAGGGAAAAACAAAAATAATTGCCGCCCCACTCTCTCGTGCCTTCGCTCGCCCACTCCCCCTTTCGAGCACCCATCCCATTCACAAAACCGTCGGCACTCAGCTGTTTGTCAACTCATCTGCCGTGCCGCCATCCGGCTGATTTCGCCCACCGCCCAGCGACCTCACCCACCACCACCCACCCACTCGCGCTCTCTCCTCGGCTGACCCGCCATCTCTCCGCCATCTCTCCGCCGCCTCTTCGCTCTCCCCCCACCCCACAGAGGACCCCGTCCACGACCATGGACAGCGTGGTTCGTTGACGTCCAGCGTCGCGTTATCGGCGTTTCTCTGTTTTTGTACTCATATCCCTCTGCTCTCTCAAAACGTGGAGTGCGGCCAGGAGGAGGAGGGGGGCCAAACAGAGGCGCCGCCGCCTGCCAAGTGGAGGGGGGAGCGGGGTGGCTGGGAAGAGGGGGCTCGCAGAGTGTTGCACACTTTTCGGCGTTTCGCCTGCACACGCACTTTCCGCTTTTGGCGGCGTCCCACATTCAAGTTTCGTCCTAGCTGCGCAGGCGCTGCCACCTAAGGTCCTCTCACTCTCGCGCCTCTCTTTCGCTGCCGACGTCGACGCCGGACGACGGGCGGGCGGCTCGGCTCAAAACCCACTTGGCCATCTCTGTTTTGGTCAGTCAGCAGTTGGCTTGCGTCGTGTTTGGTTCGCCGAAGAAGCGCTTTGAAGGAGAGCTTTGAATAAATCAAACCAAAACAAACCAAATCGCCAAGTCGCCAAATCGCCAAATCGCAAAACCCAAAAATAAAAGAAACGCACTCTGAAATTGAATATAGAGTTTTGAATAGTGTTGTTGCGGAGTAAGCTCTTTGCTTACGCCCGGAAAATTCTCGTTGAAAGTGTGCCAAATCGCGTTCGCCACTGGGTTATTGAAACTCAAAACTGTGCTGATATAGTTTGTGAACTGTGTGAGCTACTTAGCAATAAAAAAACCCGCCAAAAATTCTGACAAGTGCCAAAACGTTGCAGCGAACCCAATCCGCACAAGTGTTACAAGTGTGTTCAGTGCTAAAGATACCAGCGAGCCGAGTTGCATCTTAAGCTGCAACTTTGATATTGTCGCATTTTGGCAGCGCCTGCTTCAGTTCAATTGTCTGGTCTTCGGGCGAACCGCTCACTCCACGCAGGACATCAAAAAAACTGCCAAAATTCCGAAGAATCCGAGGAAAACCCCAAAAACATCGACACGTACCGCATCGGCAACCGGTGGCGGTGGGGGAGGTGCTGGCGGAGGCGCCACCACCAGCACGAAAATGGCATCTAAAAGAAAAGCCTCGGTGTTGCTGCACAAGGTGAGTTTGGATTTTCTTAAAAGCCCCTGGATAGTTTGGATGTTTCCCCGCGCCTTTTCGCCGAATATTACATACCAAAGAACGCCACCCACGAACGGCAATTGAACTCTTTCGTTTTGAGTGCAGGAAATATGACTACTTCAGCCGGAAAACAACTGCTTCGATTGTCCTTATGTTTTCACTCGTATAAAGTGTGCCTAAGAAGGAAAATGTTAATAATGATATATGAACAGATAATAATATTCATAAAATCCCTGCTTGGAATAATGCAATTATCCTTCACGAGAAACTCCATACCTTGGTATCGTACAAACTTTACAAGAAATAATCACCACGACCCGTTTGGTGAAAAGCTATAGCCCAAATAATTGGATAATGGCAAACGTCATGATTCATTCATCAACGTGGCTTGCCATGTGGGAGCCGCTATGTATCAGTCATTCAAGGGGTCGCACCTCAATCATCGATATAGCTCCTTCCACTTCTGTCACGGGCTTCGAAGGATCTGCCGCCTTACAGCCATCCTATATAGACATCCTGAGACCAGCATGAAACCTTTTTTCCCTTTTCGCCCGCTTTCAGCAAGTAGTCCAATATGAAATCAATTTGCCCCCAGCCCACATATTCCCATTCCGAGACTCACCGCAGACCAGACACATTTACCCAGCCACAAAATAAACAGTTCGAAAAAATGTATATAGAGGGCCAAAAGGAACGGAAGCAACGTAGACAGTTGCAAAAATATTGCTAATACGCCGCGTAGGCAGCAATCGCAAAGGAAAACCATGCTCATAATGCCTTTTTGGATAAAAAAGGCGCCTAGAACGTTGGGGTGTACCATTCAGGCGGAGATGGAGGCACTCTAATGATATACGACGGTATCCCAGAGCAGGTCTCCTCTCCACATACGTGAATGCTCCTTGGTACACACAAGCGCGAATTGCGACGGTAACGAAGACGTCGGGGGGTATAAAGTGTGCGTGTGTGTGTGTGTATTAAGGGAAGAAGGTGGCGAGGGGTAGTCAAGTAACGACATGGGGATGTCTCGCTTAGGGGTAAGGCATGAGGCAGGGGGCTAGCCTCCGAAAATGAAACGAAGCGCACACTCACACATTCAGCCGACAAAGCACCCGCACCCCCCATGCCGCCCACACCCACGTCACCCTAATCTGCCCACCCACCCACAATGGTAGCCCGCCCACTCACACCGAAGGGCGCACACTTGCTCTGCACGGTAATTCATCAAATGACGAAGACGCAGACGGAGGCGCAGGCACAGGCAGCAGAAGTGGAAAATGGGTGCGAGGATTGCGGGCTTACTTGGGGCGCCACAAAAGAAGTTGCTTCTTGGGTGTAACCCCTCGCTTTCCCCCCCGAGGCCACCGCATCCCAATACGCCACCCGCAAGACACAAATACACACTCACACACCCACACACTCACACACTTAAGCACACCCGAGGACGGCAGACACACAAAGCGAGTCCGGCGACTGACCAGCCCTCCGGTAAACTTTCTTTGCCTGTGTGCGAGGGGTGAACAAATCCGAATTCTGGCGGTCGGGGTCCCGTGCCTTTCATGTAAGGGTTGCGAAAAGTGGCTCAAGGAAGTGCAGGATACTTGGTTCAATGGGATAGATTGAATCAATATGATAATTTTCCTAATTAAGTTTCGGGCGCAATAAATCTTAAAATTCCTTTTTGTTTACCTAATGTGACACGTTTAGGAAGGACTTCAATATGTTTGTACCTCAAATTTATGAACTCTACCAACTCTGGAACACAGCAATTTGTTTCGAATTTTATTGCAATAATTCGAAGTAGTTTTAGACATATAAGTGCTCGAATTTGTTGCAGTGCACAAAAACTTGGCAAAGGGCACCCAGGCTTCGT
Source organism: Drosophila orena (assembly GCA_005876975.1). Taxonomy (NCBI): domain Eukaryota; kingdom Metazoa; phylum Arthropoda; class Insecta; order Diptera; family Drosophilidae; genus Drosophila; species Drosophila orena. The sequence continues at coordinate 4,701,281 of VCKV01000008.1, read as the reverse complement.
TTGATCCCAACTACACGTATTTCCCGCATTTCTTGCTCGGTTATTGGGCGATCTGGTCCCCTTCCCCCAATGGGATACCACTCGTCATCACACAGACCCACTGTGGCCGGTGAAGGCAACAAAAGCATTGACTTTTGTATATAGTCAGCGCCATTTGTACATAAATAGTTGAATCACCGCACACGTATGTGTGCTTGTGTTTGTCAAAGGAAACCCCTCCCCATTCGCACCCACTCCAAATGGGAGCCCATCAACCCTTTGTGGGTGGGTGGGTCAAGATTTGCGCCTAAGCGCACATAAGCCGCCGCAGGACATGGTGTGTCCAAAAGGAACAGAACGTCTTTGTGTTTAATTTGAGTCTCAAAATTTCCGGGGGATAAGTTAAAGGCTTTGCGGAAAGTTTGAAGATTCCTCCAGCGGCACCCACACTACGGGCACGACTTGTTATGCTGCTCAGCTGTAATCAAACATGATTTGGTACAGCCAAAATGGTAGTCAGTCATCAGCCCATCATCGAACTTTTCGAATCGATGGGGTGTGAGTACTACTCTGGCACTGCGTTCCGCTCCTGATTCCGCTCCTGATCCTGATCCCGATCCAAGTGCTGGCTGTGCTGTGCCACCGTTACACATCTCAGCATTAGTGTCGCAGGCAGACAACGTGCCAGGCGAATCGAAGCCGATGCCAAGGATGGGTGCGAGATTTAAGGGAGATGCTCTAGGAAAACCAGTCAATGTCATCAACAACAGTCTGGGGAGCGGACCTAGGACTGGAGATGGAGATGGAGATGGGGACGGACCTGCAAAAAGGAGCAGAGCGAGTCGGGGGCGGCAGATCGAGCAGCATCTTTTAAGACGTCGTTCGACTGCCTTGGCTGGCTCTGGGTCCCCACCTCGGTTAGATGTTACGGAAAATTGCTTACGGTTTTTTGAACACACCCGCGCTCACACACACATGAATGCAGAATGGATGGAATTGGACTTGGTTGTTGGGATGGGATGGGATGGGATGGGATGTGGTGTGTGTGATATGCCATCATACAAACAGACAAGTTAGACAGCCCAAGACCCTCATCTGCTCAGCCATTGCTCCAAAATAGAAATAGATGACAAGAACACCAAAGACGACAAGGCAAGGGACACTGGGTGGTTGGGCCAGTGGGGGGGGGGGAGGGAGACAATGGGGCGGGGAGTGGGTCTCGATTGCGACAACGACTTTGGCTAAGGGCAACGACAAGCTCGACGGGCTAACGTTGGTTCCAGGGATAAAGCACTGAACGTGAAAAGTAGCGAAACTTATAAATCAATAATTAGCCATAAAGTTGCTCTTGAAGAGCTATTAACTCAGGGAATAAATTTCACGTCAGGCTTTGTTTCTTTCGCCAATCTATTTTAAATTTGAATTTTTTATTATTTGTCGAAAGGCTCTCAAGAATAAATTTGTTGAATATAATTTGTAATATTGTATTTAAATCATTTGTTTAGCTAAAGAACTTTCTGTTAATTGTTCTTAATAAATATCGGATTGATAATTATGCCACAAACAATTGGCACTTGGGAATAAAACTTATTCCTGTGATTACGTGTATGACTCACATGAAATAACACTATACGGTATTGGGCGATATACATTATTATTAAAATAAAAACCCATATCTACGTTTTTCTCAGTGGCTCCTCCACACTCTCGAAAGTATGAGCCATCAGCTTTGGACCACCTTGCAGCCCGCTCCTTTCCTCGGAAAGCCCAAAAAGAAAAAAACCGAGTTTGCCACCCACCTAAAGCAAAACAGACAAGCCGGGCAACCTTTACACCCACCCCCACACGTACCCATCCACACATACACACAGGCACAGACCTAGAACGAGTCGCACAAGCAATCTGCCAACTCAACTCCATCTTGGCCAAAAAAGAGGAGCGAAACGAAGGAAGGAGAAGGAAATGAAGAAGGCAACGATGTATTTCAGCTTCAGCCACAATCAAAGTTGCTTCACAAGATGGCAGGAGGGGGTCGGTCTTCGGGTGGGCTGATGCTGATGCCAGACTTGGCTCATCCCCAGCTGCAGAGAGAGAGCCGGAGGGACGGAAAGAGAAAGAGAAATGAGTGCCACATCCCACACACACATACTCGTAGCGACGCCGCCTTCAATACGTACACTCATACACACTCGCAGTGGCACAAAAACAATGCCAAAAGTTTCTACACAAGCGCCTCGACCTCACCTTCATTCCTAGCTGCCTCTCAATGTTGCCAAGCCAAAGACTTTGCCTTGGCATGTATGAACCCCACGCCTTCCTTCCACTTTTCCCTTATTTTTGCCCCAAATTGTATGCTACGCTTTTCGTAGGCACAAAACCCCCGAACAACCAACCCTTGCGCCCGTGTGCGTCTTCGACTTTGGCTTAGTATTTTTGGTTAATTTTCTTGCAGTTTTAGGTTACGTTTTTGGCTTTTACCACTGATGCCAGCTCCTTTTATGCCGCCCCCTTCTAACCTCCGGAGATCTACCCCTCGGGCCTTTCACTTGTGAAAGACGTTTGCTTAAAAGCCACCACACATATTCACATGCGCTCCGCTTTCACCCCCACTCGTGTTTAGTTAGTTTCTGATGGTTTTTAGTGCGGGGGTCTCGAGACACGAGACATCTTAAAGGGGTGCCGGCACTCACTCCCACTCACACTCACACACACATACACACACACACACACACACATACACACACACTCGGTACCCTGGAACAGGAGTCAACCCATTCCCACAGAGCCTTCCCCGTTGCCCGCCTGTCGCCGCCAGGCAGCATTCGAATGGAACCCACGTCATGTTGTTGCAGAGTCCTGCTCCGATCCCCCCAAAAAGACTCCTCCTTATCCCTGCGCCAGCTTACCCTTCATTATTTTCCATTTTGCTGCTGATGCTGCTGATGCTGCTACTGCTGCTGCCCTTCCCCTGATTCTGTGGCTGCTGATGAGCTAAGCCAGCATCTACAAATTTTTCTGCTCTCTTTCGCTCCGTCTTTGTGCTGGGTTTCATCAGCAACATTTTACATTTATTACTTGGGATCCAACCACCCACTAACACACCCATTCTGCGGGGTTTTTGGCTTAATGAAAACGAGCGAGGGGCCCAGCTCCTTGGTCCGGCAATGGCCTCACGATTGATGTGCAGATGAAACACACACAAACACAGCACACCCAGCGTCTTCGTCGACCAGGCAATAACCTTTGCCCAACTTCTGGCCAGGACTTCGCCCACTTGAGTGCTCAAAACGCCAACACGAAACGATTCATCTTCGCTTGCTTTCGGGCGACACCCAGCCCAAAGTCCAAAGTCGGAGTCCGCAGGACTCTGGGCCCAGCCATCCTAAAGCAACCATCTTTCCGCTTAGCCAAAGCGCTCGTCTTCATTGTATTTTCTTTTTACCAACTTGGGCCTTCTATTTTTTGCCGGCTAAGATTTTGGGCTGCCTGGGGTGGTGGGAAAGTGGAGGGCACAGTAAAAGATCCACTCCTCGCTGCTGCAAAGCTCACAGCGATGCCAACGGTCTGGTCCTGTCTCCGTTTTCAGAAAGAGGATATAAAGGGGGGAAAAAAGGTTTCCGGTTGCGCCAATGTTCCTCACTTCCTTTGGACAGAGATGAAACTCAAACACAAATTAGAGAACTCTGGGGCCGGACTCGTGGGCAAAAGTTTCGAGGCACAAGATATTGGAAAAAAATTTATGCATAGCCCCCAACGTAATGAATGAATGAGGAAATGGCGAATGAAGAAAGGAATAGGAAAAATGAAAATTTCTAGGAAAGGAAAGCGGGAATGAGTCGACTTTAAAATGGCCTCTCCGTCATACTGGCAGGGCTAATCATATCAGCCCTCGTCTAGCCAACTGAAATAGACAATTAAGCCCAAGTCGCACCTACTCCAGAGTGGGCCAGCTCCTTGCCGTCCAAGGAGCAAGTGAAGCCACTCTGATATCACAACTGCTAATGAAATACGCCACGTAACGTGGCCTGGCAACCTTCTCGCCGTGCAACTGAACGTTGAACGCTGACTCGCGCCTCTTGTGCCCCCTTATCGAATTACTCAAGTCCCTGAGTTGGACCCCAACTAGCGCAAGTCAGCAACATTTCAGCTGCTCAACCGAGAACGCTGTCTTGTACCCTTTCAACGCTCTGGTATCGCACCATTGCCACTCCTTCAGTCCTCCGCCCCCGGGCCACATCCTTCCTACCCTTTGAACGTCCCACACGGACCAGGCTTTCCGAAAAAAATAGAAATAGAAACGATAAGGGGGAAGGTCTATCCTACAGGGGCTTTTATGAGAACGTGCGCTTTATTTTCCACTGCGAAGACGTCGAAGGCGAAGAGCTCTGTATTGGACACCCTAGTCGGCAAACCATGGACGGGGCATCCTTGAACACCGCTGCTCCTTACAGTGGGGTGAACTCGATTAAATGAAAAAGATTAAGCTATTTGTATCCTTATTAAGCTGGAAAGTAGGGAAAAGTCTTATGCTATTACAAATAAAAGGTGTATTGAGGGTGGTTGTAAATTAAATCGAATATTCAAAATAATTGATGTCATGAATTCGAATGATGTATTTTACTTTAAGAACGATTAACTTCTTAGACCACTGTAATAATTCGGTACGGCCCTATTCCGTCTTTGAAGCTCGATGCTGACACAGAGTTTTTATTCCACCACTCGGCCACTCTTTCCTCAAGCAGGACTATCTCCGGAGCCCCTGCCAGCGATCCCTTGTCCCACACGAACACCAGCGCATCGGAATTACAGCTAGACCCGGGACACACACCCACACCCACACCCTCACTCTCACCCACCGACAGGCAACCTTAGCCTAACCCTTTTGCTTGGCCATCCCTTTCCCGGCCCTCGTCGCCCCCTCTCCATTAAAAATCCCCCACCACCACCCCAGCAGGAGGCCACTCCCTTTTGGCTACCCTAGGACGTCTGCCGTTTGCTTACTTTGCCAGCGCACTTTTTATACAAAATTTTTTTGCCCATCTCCTGGTTAGACGCCCGCTTCATACTTAAACCGCCCACCCGCCTACTTCTATGTGCAGCTCTTTGGGGGTGTGGAGCGGAGCAGAGCCCTGCTTTCGAGAGAGTCTCTTGGTAGCGGAAGAAGGGAGCGCTCCTCGTCGTACTGGCTGGCTCGTCCTTGCTCATCAGGCTTCTTCAGCCCCAGTCCCCTAGGCTCACCACACCACCGGCTGCCCACGTTGCCTTCCCACGCCACGCTTGTCCATTTTAAGTTCGAGTCCTGCCCGTGGCACTCATCCAGCGCCGAGTCCTTCAGCTCCTCAGCTCCTCAGGTCCTCCAACCACCCCCTACCACACACACATACACACACAACCAACTATCCACCAAGCCACCCATCCGCCAAACGAACTGGGGGCCTGGCCCTCATTTATTTTGTACCCACGCTGGCAGCAAAGTTTGTCTTGCGTTTCGTTTGGGTTTCCATTTTTTAGATTATTCCTTGCCGCCGCTCGCTGTCCAATGTTCCTTATATTTTTTCGTAACCCCCACATCCTGCGCCCGTCCTCCAATTTTCTCTAGCTGGGACTAACGAGCATGTTACTCCTTGCCTGGCCAACGATTTTCCCCCTCGGAGCCCACTCCGTGCGCTTTTATTATTATGCTTTGGCGCACATTCCGGCAGGAGGAGCGAATGAAGGAGGGAAAATGGAAAAGCTGAACCCCTCCGCCAGTTGCGGCCTGAACAGTGGCCCAACCCCCGCGTTGCCAGGACTACCAGCTTGGGCAGGGTTAGAGAAGCTGAAGGATGGACGCAACGATTGCTCGGGAAAAGTTGCAGTTGTCCGAGTCGCCGGGCTCTGGCCATATAAAATAATAACAACTAACTAAAAATCCGTTCGCTTTAGCTGCAAAATCCTTTTGTTTTCCAAGCCCCCCACTCCTCGCCAAACCGTGCATAAAAAAAGCAGAACCCAAAAACTACTTGCAAAAAAGCAAATAAAATAGAAAAAAGGTTCGCCCCGCTCAAATTCAATGCAAAAGTTTTGCATCGCCGGCGAGCTACCCACATAAATTCCGTGCTCCGCCCCTCTACGGAACCCCTCCTCTTTTGGCGTCTGACTTTTTTGCGGCACGGGTCGAAAGTTTATCAGCGCGTTTGTCTGCTGCCATCGTACGCCAGTTCCAGTTTCAGCCAAAAAAAAAAAATAAATAGAAGAATCCCCAACTCGACCGCTTGTTTGTCTTACTTTTGACCTCTATAAGTGAGGAGCAATCGGTGGGTGGAAGGGGTCAAGACGGGGTTGAGACTGAAAAACAGCCGATAATGATGAATTGGATGGCAAACGAACTAAGTTTCGGGAACGCCTGAAACTAAACTATTCTACTAAGTGGATTGAAGCAGATGGATATGAATTGATCTCGCAAATAATAAATATGTTCAAACTCTTAAGATTCCCCTTGCAGGTGATGTAGTAGTCTAACCTGCAACAGTAGCCTTTTTTCCATTTTTTCCACTAAATACGAGTATATAGGTTTAATTGTACAGTTCTAAAATCCGTATATACAGACTATACAACGCCTTAAAAACATATTTGACTCTTTAAAAACTCTGTTGACGTATGTATATGTACATAAATCGTATTGTATGTAGTATGAGCCGCACTATCAATATAAAAAGAATAGGTGTCTTATTATGTAGTCCCTAACATTTTGATGAATAAATTAGTAATTATCTTTAGACTAATTTTTAAACATTTTCTCGTCTTCTCTTTGCAGGTAAGCAATTCGAAAACAAGTCTATCCCACACAAAATAGTACGAGTGCCGACTCGGTTGTAAGTACATTACAATTTATAACAACTCCCATTGTCTGTGTCGGTTTTGATAAGCCCAAAATGGTACCTTCTCCATTAACCACCTTGCCCATCCTTGGGCAACATTCACGCTTAGTGCAACAATTGCAGCACGAAATTTAGCAGAGACGCAGGCGGCAGGCAGCAGGCGGCCAGCCCCATGATGATGAAACGAAGTTTTCCCAGCCACGCGCAACACAAAATCAAAATGAAAAATGTTCTCCTACCTTAAGCAGCTTAAAATTAATTCACATGGCCATGGGTGTTGCACGAGGAACCAGCTTTGGTCTGAATGTGGAACCGAAACCGATGGTTTCGTGTGGCGGTACAAAAACAAAAAGGGGAAAAAAAAGGGAGAAAAAACTTCAGTGCACCGGCATAGAATTATACATTTGCCGGCGGAAGTTGAAAGTGGCAGTCGCGGCACCCATTCAGCCAGGAGGGGTGCAACTTGCAGTCTAACCTCAACGCCCCACCCCTCTCCGCGGCCCACGAAGCGGCCCACCCCCAATCCGTACACCCTCCCGCCCAACGAGCACTTAATAATACGGTTTATTAGCGACATAAGCACATCCGACGCTGCCTCGTCCGCTGCCAGTGCAGACATTTTAATTGGTAGGCGAGTGCATGGGTAACATAAAAATTATAGTCGTGCGGTGGCAAGTGCGGTGGGCGTTGAGCGGTGGGCGGTGGTTGCCACGGGGGCGTGCCCCACCAAACAGTGACAGACAAGCTGGCAGCAGGCAACCAGCGGAGCGGGGGCAGCCTCCAAGGCTGGGGCAATTGAAAACTAGGATATACTCGTACACTTCAATCATTGGCAGCCTTTGTCTCCGCCAAAGGATCGCCAAGTGGAGCGGCCAAGTGGAGAGTGGGGCACGCGGTTATGCGGCGAGAGAGCCCTGCATTGCCACAAATTAAAAACTGCTGCGTTTTTAATCAAAGCTGCATTAGGAGGCCGCCACAACTACTCCGTGAATGGGGTGCCCAACACTGGGCTACAAAAACCGACACTCAGGCACTACTTACACGTATGAGGGAGAACAGGTCGAATCTGAATATATTTAATATTATTTTCCTTTTGCAACTGCGACTTCAATATTTGGTTATCGAATGTATTAAGAACCGCTTTTCAGTTCATTAAATGGTAATTTGAATTAGGAATGTAACCTCTTAATTATTAAAGCGGTCTCCACTCCTTTTGGAGTCACTGAAACTATAAATAAGTAGATCTGTCTCAGTTTAGGCTACACTTTTCTGCTTGCCAGCCGGCGAGTTCGTTGTTAAGGATTATAATGCAGCGAAAAATGTTGGCATTATGGCAGCAGCAGCTTAACGGGTTTCACTTTGTTTGCAGCCCGTTGCAAGACCCTCGAAACTCAGGAACCCTTCTTCGCTGCCTGTATTGAGATGAAGGCTGCGGGGTGGCACGGGGTGGCACGGGGTGGCAGGGGTGGCAGACGTACGAATTTTCCACATCCCTAAATCGCTAATCTGCTACGCATTTTTGCCGTGCCACTCTCATCGCACCCGCCCCTGCCACTCCTTCGAGCTTGTAATAATTTCGTCCTCGTCGGGCGCATTTTTCCCTTTTTTTTGCACCCAAGCGCAAATCGGTAACTTTGAGCTGGAAACTTTGGAGGCGGGTCGAGAGGGTTTCGGATTCGAGCCGGAGTTTCAGTTCGGGTCTGGACTTGGGTCTCCGTCTCCGCATCCGCCTCCCGCCCTGCACACATATGTGCGCGGGTGCGATAAGGCGACAGAGAAATTGAAATTGTTACCATTTGCGAAGGTTGCCGCTGCTAGACGACGATGACGATGACGAGGACCGTGGAGCAAGGAGCGAGGAGCGAGGACGCCCCGGCTAGGTGTGCTATACTCACAGCGGGTGGCGTGAGAAGGTGGGGCCGCCAGAAAGGACGAGACCGGCCCCATCCCGACAAGGGCCCAGCGAGGAGTAGGAGGACACGCGAAGGTTGTAAAACCGCCAACGCCATCGCTGCTGGAAATTTTGTGCTGCCAACTTTCAGGCGCTTTTGCTCCGAACTCAAGTGCGCTTCGGGGATTGTGTTTAAGGGTGTGGGGTGGGGTGGGGTGGGGTGGCGTGGTTTGAGGCCGAAGTGGGGGCTGTCTGGAGTGGGAGCCAGCTGAAGAGCGGGAAACTTCCCATGCCAAGTTGGAGGCGTTGTTCATTATGTTGGCGCCGGCCACCCAGCGCCGCCTGGAGAGACGAAAGTTTGGCGGGGTCGTGGTTTATCCTCAGCTTCTGCAGACAGGACCTAAATTCAGAGAGTACAGAAGCGTGGTTGATTGAAAGGCTGAGAGAGCGCATCTGAACGATTTTTGACATCGAAAGATAATTTAAGCCCAATTCCTGAAGCCTTGTTCATTCGCTACTGAGTAGCGAAAAGTGCTCTGTTATACGGAAGGAAATTATATATATCACTCTAAATAATTTTCTTCAATATGTACTTAGAGGAAAAACTCTTTTATAATATTTAACTATTTAGCAGAAATACGCATTCATTTTAATTGCAGTACAAAAGCCGGTTTTTCCTATAGATTTGGGTGTTCGGTACAGTATGTGACCCTGAATTTTCCTCCTTCCATACCTTATACACATGCCCCAAAACAGACCCTTTTGGCAAATGAATTCTCGGAAAATAACCCTTTCCGGGCATCTATCTGCGATCTAGTAACCACCCTCACTCCTGGCACTACGGAAAAAAACGACAAAAACCAACGACGAGACTCTCTTTCAAATGAAGTCTCAGACCTAAGCCAGGAAACCCATCACCCTCGTGCAGCTACCACTCTTACATCCATGGTGGGGCAAATAATAAAAAAGTTTTTGCCAAAATGTTTGTTGTATTATCTGCTGCCCGCGGGGAGGAAGAGGCCTTGGGAGGTGGGATGGGGGTTGGGGGTTGGTGGTTGGGGGTTGGGGGTTGGGAACTGCCCATAAAGGACGCCCATTTTTACGAAAAATATCACCAGCAAAAAAAGGGATATTCGTAAGACCCAAGGGGAGGGCGTGGCGCAAAGAGGAAAACGGAGCAGGGGGACCACGTGAGCTCATGCCAGCAAAACGTTTGCCGCATCTTTTGGGATTTCTTGCCTCGTTTAAAAATCATTCAAGCAGCAGACACCACCGAAACCCAATCCAACTGGCCCGCCCACTTCGTCCCAGCCAGGGCCAAAAATTCAGACAGTGGCGCAAATTGTGTCAAAAACCGTTTGCCTCGAATGGATTGCAAGGGGAATGGAGGTTGGGCTGAGGTTGGGCTGAGGTTGGGCTGAGCTTGGGTCTATGGGCTCCACCTTCCGTGAAACGCTTGTTTGGGCTGCGCGTTCATTTTTATGTTTTTGCCCATCCAATACTCAAAGCCATCCATCCCATCGCCCAAAACCCCCGCAACTGGGGAAACTTTGACGCCTAACGAAAGAGGCAGCAAATAATTCATCATTTTGCCTTCAGACTTCAGAGTATTTCCTCTGCCCAAATCCTGAGCCGAGGAGTTAGGAATGCCATGGCGCAGCCTTGTGCCAAGAAGTTTCCACCTCGCATTTCCTCGCCCGCAGAGCGTCAAAGAGGAAAATATTATTTGGAATGGTTTATCATCAATTTTATGTGCGATTTTTCCTCTCCCTTTTTCTTTTTGTTTGCGCTTTCCTCTCGGTTCTGCTTTATTTCGAGACACATTTCCCCCGACCTTTGCAGCGTCCCCCTTCCTGGAGTTTTCCTGGAAATGAGTCGCCTTCCACGGGCTTTAGTTTAGGGAGAAGGCCACTGAGCCACTGCGACTGTCTTTGCGAGTGAAAATCAACTGAAATTCGATTTGATTATGATTTGTTTCGATCGAAGGCGATGTCTTCGTTGGGGTATGGGGGGGGGCATTAGTAAGGGGACTCCTCCACATCCGTTTGCAATGAAAATCGTGATGGCTGAAGCTGAATTTGATTTTTCACATTGCCCGGCATTCGCAGAGGATGCCCGTGCCGGATGGAATACGTCCAATTCATGGCTGAGGAGTCATCTCAGCACTTTAATGGATTTCTCTAACGAGGTTTTGTTTTAATAGAGAAACGATCCACCTGCTTCTAGCTGTAATCCTGCAATGCTGTAACGCATAACGGTTAAAAAGCTTAACGAATAATTCTAGTACATTTAACCAAAGTCTACAGGTCTGCTTAGCATTGAAATTCTATCTAAACCTTTATTTATATTATATGAAAAAGTTTAGGCAGCATGTATACACAATAAATATTGGCACTTTTATTTTTAAGACAGCATTTGAGAGTGCCATTATATTTTTTAGTTTAAACAAATATATTTAATGCAAAATGCTGATAGAAAATTTCAAAAGCATAAGCTGCATCAATCAGCACCCCCTATTGAAAAATATTCTCTGTATATTTATGCACATATTTATATGAACCAAATGTTGTTTTCATGTTTTAGTTATTTTGATTTTGGTTTAATTTTGAATTTTTATTTGTTATGATTTTTCGGCCGCACACACATTTAGTTTGCTTTAATATTTCATTTACTTAATATTTAATAGAGGCGTACAGAGCACTGTTCCATTGTACAGTTGGTTACATAAGTCGATGTACTATTTGTTATTTTTTATCCCAACAAAACAAGCAAAACAAAAAACCGTATAAATAAAACTGAAAGAAGTATTAAAAAGGATCGCTTGGAAAAAATTTAAATGTTTGACCAGGCGATTCTTTTCCAAGCATTTGCATATTCAAATAATTTTTTATCAAGCATACATACAGAAAAAGAATTTTGGTTAAGTGAGTTGCTCTGAAAAATATTTAAAATTAAATAATATGGGAACTGTTTATTATCTAGAATGATTTGATGAAGCCAAGAGATTTATAAATGATTATAGAAAATAAAGGGATGTCATTACATTTTTTCGGTTTGTGTAATCGTGCATTCAGCGGAGTACATACATGAATGATGTAATCAAGGGACCGAAAAAATATCGAGTTCTGCATTAATAAAAAAACTTCCTGGACATCTATTGCATCAGAAATACTATATAAATCTATTGCTTACAAAAGAGAACGATAAAGCGGAGTGTCTCGCCGATTAGATACCCATTACTCTGTTCAAAAGAATGCGAGGGAAGTGGAGACTTACAAGCAGCCATAAATTTAAATTGAAATGAATTTTACCCAACCGATTTAACATTTAACATTATAATGCTGCATTATTATTAATCAAAATTAAAAGATGTATTTATACGCATAATTGAATTAATGTTTAATATTTAACGGAGATGTTAAGCGCAAACATATTCGCTTATGTATTAGTTAACCAAAATGATTCTGTGTCTCCCTCATCGGATTATGATAATAAGCCCAAGATGGGTCACGTTACGCAATGCTCCTCCATTGTCATGGGCCAACCCTTTAAGTCAGCTTAAGTGTAGTCGATCGGCGTCCTTCTCGCATTTCCCAAGCACCAAAACACCCATGGGCATGGCTTTAGGTCTGGGTTTGGGTCTACTTAGACTGCCGTTTGGCTTTCCTTCTCACCTGAAGTGACAAAGTCTCGCCATCCCGTTTGCCGAAAACATTGCTGTTGGCCGGCTGCACACATGGCGTATGCGGAATGTGCGTGAGGTGTGGAGCCCGGGACTGGGCTATAGATTTCACTTAACTGCAACGCAGTGCCGACGTGCAGGTGTCGTCGGCAGGATTCTGCACATCGCCATCTTCATATCATCATGATGATGAGAATTCATATGCAAATCCGAAGAGCAAATCAGCGTAGAAACTTGGGTTCCCATCATCATCAGCCGTATCGCCAGTTGTCTTTGAGGGCTGAGAGCTCGAAGAATTTCGGAGTGGTTTTAAAGAGGACTTAGGAAAGCTAAGCGAAGCAATGTACCAACTAAATAGCTCAGTAAACTATAAGCTTCAGTTAATGTCTCAGACTGCAGAATATGCAAATAATCATTAATCACTAATAGCGCCAGAACCACATCACATGTCTTAAATCAGGAATCGCAGCTCTTCAAAGCTTTTATCATTGCGTACTTCAACAATTGTTAATGGAATAGTAGAAATGAAAGACCCGAATACAAATTTTAGGTTTACTATTGTTTTGACCCTTCTATAACGAAGTTTAGGTGTTAGCTTCACCGATCTATCAGTGCCAACAGCTTTAATTGTATTTTATCCAATGAATCTTACTTTTGGAATTTATTACCATATGGCTTTGCCAGAGCATGATAGAAAACATTCCATAGAAAAATACAAAAACATTTTCCACCTATTTGCGCGGCCAAAACATGTGCCCACTTTTGGGCGATTCACTCACGCAGGCCATCCCCCATTCCCCATCCCCCATCCGCAGTCCCGCAGCCCAGCACCTGTCAGCGTCCTACTGTTGCACCTCCATTTTCCGGCTGCATCCAGCTGGGCTTGTTCAGCTAATGCATCGGCTAACGGGCACATCATGCGTGCAACTTAGGGGTGATGGTGGGGATTGTGATTTGTAGGGGCAGGACAAAAAAATAGGACTGGAATGCGTCCGCCATCAGGCGCAAAAACCAAAAATAAAATGCAATTTTTGTTTGCCGTCCAAAAGCGGGGGGTGTTGAAATTATTGCAGGGCTGCCCGGACTGTCTGTGTGTGTCTGTGTGCAGGGGGCTGGGGATGGGGATAGGCCAGCCCACCCACTGTGGGTGGCATTAACTGGGCAACAACCCAGCGAGCCTACAACGCAGCCAGTGTGCGTGCATTTGCGTGGTGGGCATTAATTGTGATGTCTGGCTGGGCCCAAAGCCTGGGCAGATGAGTAAGTAGATTTTCTTGTATGTGAGCCAGCATTTTTTCACCACCCGCCCGCCGCTGCGGGAAATCGGTTGCATGGCCCCCTCATTGATAATAAGGCCCCCCGTTGCATTAACCCCATATCCTTTCCATTTTTTTCTTCTTACCAACGCGCGCTGGTGCATTCGTTGCATCGCTCGTCTCACGTCGGCTGGCTACGCGCTTTTTTCTCCTTTTTATATGTGTATATATTTCTGCATGCGTAATATTTTTACACGCCAACACTGATGCAATGGAGCCTACCGCGGATGCTGTCCAGTGAGCGGCGAGAGTGCGTCTGTGTGTGTGTGCGTGCGTGAAAAAGGACCAAAAAAGCTCCGCCTTTAAAAATGTGTGCGCACCAATTGCCATTTGTGTCTCTGTCTTTTTTCTCCTTTTTCCTCTCACGCATAACGCACGCAGCCTGCAATCTCTGATAAGCGGCATGCACCACCCACTACTCATTCCCTACTTCACCACCACCCACCACCCACATCCCGCCACCCACCACGCAGCGGACGCCACCCACTTGCACTGTGTGTTGTTGTAAATGGGAATACAAATAAGGGAAAAAGTTGGGAAGGCCGTTACACAAATGGCAAGTGCAAAAAGGCGTTAAAAAACGAGCGTCAACCGCCTGGCCGAAGAAATGTTTTCTCCTCTAGTGGCTTCGGTTAACTGGTCCATATGGGGCATCCCCGAGCATATGTGGGGTATTCTTTACATACTTGTAGGCGTTCTTTTTTGTATTTTATTTACGCACCTCTGCGACAGATTTCTGGAGTGTGGGTGTAGGGGTTCTTTTCGGTGGTTGGGCTGGGTATATGGGGGATAAGGGGAATATGGGGGATATGGGGGATATGGGGCCGATGTGGTTAAGTGGCCAGGGAAAGAGAGAGCTCGTGCGGTTGCGGTCGTTGAAGGAAACGGGAATCAATGTCTGACAATATTATGTTTCAATTTCGGAACGTGATGCGGCGGGGAGGGGCGTGTAAAAAACGATATATAGGGACATGGGATAAATTACAAATGAGCCGCTTCAAAGGGAGTTGCGGATAACGATTTTGGCTGTCAGTGCGAGAAACTTGACTCTATGATTAAAATAGATGAGCAACAACGGGCAGGAAGAAAATTAAATGACTATACAAATATATTACTTAATCAACTGCAATTACGCAATATGCTATGTATTCAGTAAGGCAGGTTTTAGCTTTAGTTGGAAAAATAACAATACTATAAAGAAATATTTACCCACAGCGCATTATTTCATTTATCACTTATGTCTTAAGCAATTTAAAATAGATTGAGAAAAGATTTTGTACTTATACATTATGAAATAGAATTTGTACCAATAAGTTAAGAAATAGATTTTTTACTTTTAGACTTCTGTTGTCACAAAAGAATGCTATGAAGACATAGCTACTATTAAATAGGTACGTTTCTCTTCTGAAACGGGCACTTAACATCAGCAGTTAAATAAACTAGCAAGGGTAAAATGTAAGTGCCATATTTTCTAGCCCAATCCCATTACTCGATCCAGTCAACCGGCTGTCTCGTCCTAACCACATCATAAACTAATCAGACTAGACAGGGAAGGAGCGGTACCCGCTCGCGTTCGATGCTGAAAGGACACCATGCTTTCAGCGGATAACTTCGCGTTGGTCAACAAAATGTTGCATACTTTATGGCGCTGGACAAATAATATTCGCGTGCTGCATAAAAAGCGACGGCTTGTGCCTTTGTTGTTGGGCGATTGAGTGGCATGTAGAGTTAGTTACAGTGCCCCCGAAATGTATGTAGCCGGCACAACGATTGCACGACCCCTTCTGCTGCCACCCACTCAAAAAAAGCGATCTGATGTGAATAAGTTTGACCCGTTTTGTGGCCAACAGCGAGGGTTGCAGCGGGAGGGGTGGAAAAAAATCAAATCAAGTTCGCAAAGGGAACGCTTTTCCCAATTTTTGTTCGCTGCTTTTTTATTTGCTAAATAATGTTGCCTACCACTGGGTGGAAAATGGAAAAGCAAAACGCGGAGGACGGAAGAGCGGAAGAGCGGAAAAGCCAGGGGCTGCGCTTCGGGGGTGGTTCAAAGCTGCACTCTTTGCCCACCCTAGATTTATACACAAATGCATTCGGTACTAAGCCTTGATGCAATGCTTCCTTTGTGGGGTATGCAATGCAGTTATTAATGTTCTCTTACTCTTAGTGGATTTCATTTCACTTGCTTTCGTTATAATAATATTAATAACATATATACAATTTGTCATATTTAATTTCAATTTAGGCACCGTTCTGATTAGCTGCACTCCTTTCTTGTTCTGATGCAACTGCATTTCACATACAGCACTTCCAACCACTCCGTGTTTCACCAACACAAATAGTTTCCACTGGACCCGCATTCTCTTTGCTTTTGTGCGTGTGGTGCAAAAAATAAAATAGGAAATTTCATAGAGCGCACACCGGGCGTATGAGTGATGGCAGTTGCCACGGCGACACTCGGGCTTCAAATATGCAGATGATTTGGGAGGAATGGAGTACACGAGTATATGTGCCATTTAGTTATATTCAGATTATTGTCAGCTGGGGGATTTTCGCTCATTAGGGCGAAATTATATGGCAAGATCGTTTTGTGCAGGAAAACAAAGCGTAATGAACTTAATTTTTACTTGCGAGCCGTTCATCCGAGAACAAACAATGCATTTTAATCATCGATCGGCACTTACAAATCAATGCACAGCTTACCAAGCCATAATCCCCATTTTGAACTATTAGGCTAAGCCTGTTATTACTTGATTCATAACGCGCCCTTTGACACTTTTTCGGGCCCTAAACAAATAAATAACTTGCCATCCTATACAAATATCGGAGTCACATACATCCTATGTAAATGCACACATATCGCTTATGTATATCGCTTTCAATATTTCATATATACGGCAGGGTATTTGTTGTGAGTTGATACGCTCTCCACCCATTTGACCACCCAGCCGTCGGCTAAAACCGTGGCTGGTAACTAATTTGAAACTGTCCTGGCGTATCCTGCCCACACCATTCACTGATTTTTTCTACATTTCCTATTTGTTTTTTATTTTGGGGCACTGGCTCTATCACGTTGAATGCAGTTCCCATGTTTGGCCGCTCACTCTTTGTAATTGCTTTGACCAGCGAGGATATTATTTTATATATATATTTTGTATACATATATATATATATATATATGTATATATATATATATTCTATTGCGCAGTACATGCACTTAATGCATTCGAGGGTTGCAGCTGGATTTTTAACCGGAATGGAATGCACCTACATGAGAAAAAACTGCTGTGCTGCACTGGAATAGAATCGTTATATTGGAAGTCTGAAGTGTGGCTGCAGGATTCCATTGCCCGTTCTAGACTCTTCCAAAGGCCTTTCCTTTATTTTGTACTCTGTTTCAGGAAGAACAACTCTTCGGAGCAAACTTCCAAATCGAGCACAGCAAAGCATGGGCAATATCTTTCAATTTCTTTTGCCAATCAAGTTCCCTGAAAGCCTTCCCCCATACACATACACTTCACTATTGAAGAGCTAGCCACATGAAGAAAGTGTACACATTTTCCATTAATTAAAATGAAACTGAAATTGGGGACGAGACTCTGAATGGACAAAGACTTGAGGTTAGACTACTTGCAAAAATGTTCAAAGTCCAAGGCTGAGACGGAAGCGGAACAACTCCGTCGGGAGTCTGTGTGACTGCATGTGGGCCGATCCGAATGGATTCTACTTACGGATTTCCCTCTAGCTACTCATGCACACGACTTGAGCTCATCCCGAGCAACCTTGACTTTGCCAGCAGCCGCAGGCCAAAGATGAGGGGCTGTCCCCTCTCGGCAAGTAATTTGTTTTGGGCCTGACAGCAGCCCACGAGGCGTATGAGTAACACCTGCCAAGCAGGAAAACACACACACACACACACACACGCGCTCAGACACGCAGGAGCAGTGGCCATAAATCCTAGCATTTACTTCCATTTCGAGTCTCGCCTGCGCGATGGGAAGGAGTTGCTTTTGAAGTCGCTCACACAATTTTGTAACCCTTTTTCGGCAGCGATCCTAGTGTGGGGCATGGCAGGAAGCCCCTCTAAATATCAGAAATATGCGGGCTTGTGGCATCTTACTAGTTAAGGCAAAAGCAAAGCAAAGGGTATGAGGTGGGGAACGGGAACGGGGAAGGGGAAGGGGAAGGGGCAGAGTTCAATGCAGAAGGCAGTCCCGAAAACTAACAGCCGATGAGGTGACAGGGGGAGGATAAACATGTGCCGTTGCTGGCTGCCAGCCTAAAAGCAGGCTTTGACTTCGACTGCGTCTGGAGCACACCACTACAAAGCCGGCAACCTCTAAGCACACGCATAATGAATTACCACCCAGGCAGGAATCGTCCTTAGTCCTACGTCCTACGTCCTACGTCCTTCGTCCCACTTCCCACTTCCCACTTGCCTCGCCCTACGTCCCCTCGCTTCCTTCGCCACCAACTGCCGATGACATATTTCTCCAGACAGAGGCTGGCATTCCCTTCCCGCCGAGCGGCGCCTAAAAGGCAGCTAAGAAAATTTGCGTTTAACTCATAAGTGCGTGAAAGGGTTGCCAGGACCTGAGTCCCAGTCGCCAGCCCATCCCATCCCATCCCATACCAATCGCATCCTATCCCAACCCATCCGATACCCGTACCCAGGCCGAACAACATCCCTGCCAGGGGTTGCCTCTGTGCACTGTCAAGGAAATTGTAGTTTAAATGAAATGGAAGTTGCTTTTATCAACGGCGAAGAAGGTGGTCTGGGGGCTTAGGGTTTCGAATTGGGAATGAAAATGGGTATGGGTGGGGCTGGGGGTTAGTGTGTGTGAGCTTTCTTAGAACTTCTCCCCCGTGTGTCAGTGAGTGTGTGTATATAAATTAAAATGCCTAAACATATGCATTAGTTTTTGTCTCAGTCCCACACCCCTTTCACGTGTGTGTGAGTGTGTGTGTGTGTGTGTGTGTGTGTGTGTGTGTTTGGAGGCTTGGGGTAACTCCAAAGTTTTTGCGGTTACGACATCGGTTTTCGGGGGCGGTGCGAGGTAGGATGCTTGAGACAAGCTTTGGAACTGGGTGGTTCCTGGGGAGTGGGGCGAACTGTCAGTCTCGAGTCGGTCTCGAGCTGTGGCCCGACAACTTAGTCTAATGAGAATTCAAATTCGAAACCCAACTACGCAATCGTGCTGAAGAAATTAAAAGAAATTGCACATGATGTGTGTGCGGTTGTTCCTATTTATTGAACCGTATGATATACGGGTATATGTACAAACATGAAATGCTGTAGGTAAGAAATCAAATATTTGTTTCACTTTCTGGCAATAAACTACAGAATATTGCTTCAAACTCAAGTTGGAGAGTTAAACAAAAGGGTACGGGCCCAGTTGCAGCTATCAGGGGCGAAAATATAAGACCCTTAACTTATAAATTAAAAGAGTACATCTTGCTCCAGAGATAACTGAGATCGGGCACAGTTGCAGGAAAACAACCGAAAAAATATGACAGCTTGAAATTTTGTCATATTTAGAAAACAGTTTAACGCCACACGATACTTTTGTTCCCCCAAAAATTGCACACTTTATTTGCTATACCCCAGAGGTCGAGCAAATTAATGTTAATTAAGACTTACAGTCCGTTCACGTTTAAAGGGAAAAGAAGGAAGCCTCAATCTCGATGGCCGTCCACACGGAACACAGCTTCATTTTTGCTGCCATTACCAGTTCCAATCCCCAATCTCAGAACTCCAACACCACGGCCCCACCTTACGAGTGTCCTTCAACCACAAAACCCAAAGAGTGCGGAGGAAAAATGCTTGTGTGCCGGACGCTGAACGTCTTGGGCAAAATGTTTCATTAGAGCCGTGTTGGCCGCAAAGGGGCAGGACAGGATTCAAACCCCACCCCGGCCCACCAAGCCGACTAATTTCCAGTGCCCAGAAGGCGGACAGTGAAAAAAGGCAACCCCAAGAATGGGCAACCAGGAAAAAGGAGCAGATAGAGGGTGAACCTGGCGAACGGGACCTGCCTTCAAGATGAAAGTCGGCAAAACTTTCCCCTAGAATCTCGGTCTGGGGTTTTGGGACGCTTTCTTTGACGTTTCGTTCCTTTTTGCATTCTTTAAAACGGTCGAGCGAACTTCCAACTGGTTCTACTCGTAATCATTGGGATTTGGCATATCGAACTGCTTCCAGAGAGTTCGTGCGGTCTCGAAAAAGTTCGGTCGTAGATTTATTGAAAAAAGCTCAGAAATTGGAAACTACTTCTGTTTAACAAAAAACATATTTGAATGTTTGCCAAACGATTGCTGTCCATTTAAGCTAATAGTTGAAAATGGTTGCACACTAATGCCAATGTTTTAAGTCAAGACTCTGCCTAGCTAATCACAGCTAATCATAGCTAATCACATAAACAATTTATAAATGATTGATGAATTGTTATTCCTTTCGGAGATAATATAATCAAACAACATTCTCATTTCTACCTTTTAGGAAACCATTCCGGCAACACCGGTGGTGAGCACCGACACAGCCAGCGTGGTTGGTGTGGGCGTTGGAGGCCTCGGTGGAGGAGGGGCGGCAGCTGGCGCAGGAGGCGGAGCAGGCGGCACTGGCGGACTCCTGGGCGATGTGGTCAGTGGACTGGGCGGCGGCCTCGTCAACGAATCCGAGGCCTACGCCGGCCTGATGAAGGACGCGGACAAGCTGAAGCTGATGCTACTAGCCTGGAACTACCAGAACTCGACGGCGGTGCGAAATGGAACCGAGGGCCCCGATCTGAGTGTGGTGGGTGGTCTGTGGGCGCAGTACCAGAACGCTCTGGCCCAAAACGCGGCAGCTGCGGCGGCGGCCAGTGGCAAGATGGACAGTTCGCTGTCGCCGGTGCCGCGGCAGGATGCCCACTCGCCCATGGAGACGCAGGACGAGACTAACTCCTCCGGCCAGAAGGAGGAGGACGAGGTGTCCGAGGATGACTCCGATGACAAGCTGGACGAGAAACTGGCCACCACACACGATCCCGAGCGGCTCAAAGCCTTCAATGTGAGTAAAGCGTGAGCTGTGAGTGAGCGGCGAATGTAAAGCCAAGCGTTGCCAAAGATTCGCCAGTCATCTGGTCACGTCAGCCTATCGGGTTACTATAACCTCCACTCCTTCCTTTCAGATGTTTGTGCGGCTGTTTGTTGATGAGAATCTCGATCGCATCATTCCCATCTCGAAGCAGCCCAAGGAGAAGATCCAGGCCATCATCGACTCTTGCGCCCGGCAGTTCCCGGAGTTCAGCGACCGGTCCCGCAAACGCATCCGCACCTATCTGAAATCGTGTCGGCGCAACAAGAAGACCCGCGATGGATGGGAGAATACGGTAAGTTCCAAATAATCCATCCCCGTGTTTATATAAATATCATTGTTTTGACACTGAAGACTAAACTCGATTCGAACTCTTCCAGACTCGACCCACTCCCGCTCATCTGACATCCGTGCAGGCGGAGCAAATCCTGGCCATCGCCTGCGAGAACGAATCTATGAACGCCAAACGAATGCGCATCGGCCTGGAGCCCATCACGCACGCAGTTCCCGCTCCTGGAAGTGCGGTGGCCGCTGCAGCAGCCGCGGCTGCGGCCGCAGCGGTGGTGGCTGCCACAAGTTCCAGTGCCGGCGGCACCAGCACCACGTCCGCCGGCAATGCCACTGCCACCTGCGGCATGGGCGGTGTGGGGGATGCCACCGGACTGACCAGCGCGGCAGCCGCAGCTCTTCCGTTCGTCAGCGCCGTCGGCTTCGCCCGCACCACGCCCAATTCGGAGCACGCGGATGTGCTGCCCTTTGGTGGGGCGGGCACCGCGGGTGGCAGTGGGGGTGGCGGTGCCGCCGGCGGGGGCGGGGGCGGTATGAGCTCGGCGCGCAGCTCTCCCTTGGCCCTCAGCTCGAATGCCAGCGTTAGTGGCGGCGCCAGTGTCACCGGCTTGACCCTCGCCAATGGAGCAGGCGCCTCCAACGGAGCTGGTCTCCCTGCCAGCAGTCCGTACACCACGGACTTCAGTTCCCCCTCGACGGCCTCACCTTTTGTCGCAGCAGCTGCAGCCGTGGCCGCCGGCAGAGCCCCCAGTTATCCCGGATATTTCCCCGCAGTGGCTGGCCTGGGAAATGGTGAGTAAACAATGCGATAAATTATCAAATATAGTTATGCCCAAGTGCCATACCATATGGCACACTTTCCATACAACATGTGCTAACTACTACTACTACTGTCTTGCTTTCCAGTTACGCCCACCGATCTCTCGATGAAACCGACCAGCGGCCTTGGCGGCAACATGGTCAGCAACAACAACAGCAACAGCTCCGTGACCGGCAACATCAACTCGCAGCTGAGCGCCGCCAATCTGGCCAGCCTGAGCAATGCGAGCAACAACAACGCATTGGTGACCGCCACCCAGCAGTTGCAGCAGCTGCAGCAGCAGCAGCAGCAGCAACAGCAGCAGCAGCAGCAGCAGCAACAGCAGCAACAACAACTGCTGGTGGCCGGCGGCGGCGGGATGGACGGCCAATCCGTTCGAGCGCCGCCCATCCTGCCGCACAAGCTGAGCGCCAACGAGGTGACGGCCGCCCGGCAGGTGATATCCGCTTACCGCGAAAGTGCCGCCTTCCTGCTCCGCACCGCCGACCAGGTGGAGCAGCTGCTCGTCCAGCAGCAGTAGGCGTGGCCCGAGTTGCGAGCGGGGTTGTTCCTATTTTAAATTAAATTTAAAATGAATTACACACACTGCAAACGAAAGAAATACACACAAGCCAAACTAAGCGAAAATAGTCAAACCATATAGCGCAAAACAGAGACGACTAACACTTTCTCACAGGATGCAAGGCAGAACCATATGTAGTTAAAGAAGTTCGTTCAAACAAAACATTTTAAGTGTTTTTTCCTCCAACTACGTACAGCATATTTAAAATAGAACTTAACGATAAACAAAAACCAAAAGAAATATTGCAAATATCACAACAGTAAATAGTAGAGCTGCTTGGTATTGAGCTCAATTCGATATTTTCCCAACATTCAACTTCGGTTTCCATAGACACTAAAAGATATCCACTCTAGGGATGGTTTCAATAGATTCTCTTAAACTTCCATTCGACTTTCGCATCTGATCTGATTCCTTAAATACGACTAGGATTAGATGCAATTCAGATACCAACGCGGCTCTAATAAAAATAAAGCCAAGCAGCAGTTCAACGTACTACAGTGTCTACTAAAAGTAAACCTACAATAGCCATACACAAACACTCGCATTCATTTTGTTCAACTTTTATTATCGCATTTTTTTGGACTCTCATCCTTTGGATAGCCGCAGATTCTGGGCCGGATTTTAAGATGCGCGATTTGTTAAAAAATTTAAATATGATAAATAAGTTAAAGTATTGTTGTAAATTTTAAGAAAATGGAAAAAGAAGAAGAAGAAAAAACAAAAAAAAATCGTAAAACTATGAGAAAACACAGGGTGATACTTTGAGAAATTATTACAATGCATAAGCTAAAAATTAATTAAAGAAAATGTAAAAAAAATTTATGGAAATGAGGTAAGGCATAGATGTTGGTAAATGTGTATTTAAAGTTTAGAAATTACATTTGTATACTGTTCCAGGATTAATTGTTCTCGACTACCATCATCTGAGTTTTTATCTTATTTCATTTTTATTAGGTGTATATAATTTTAAAGTTTTTATTCTGAGACATTTAAGTTTAACTGTTGCTTTTTACTCACCTTCGATTATTAAATAGATACGGAATAAAATATTTAAATACAAAATAGCATTCATGTTTTTTGCAAATATAAATGTGCATGTTAAAATAAGAAACACTTACACGAACTCATAGAAACACATGGAACATTGGTATGTATGAGTGTGCAGAACGACATGGAGATCCGCTATGCAAGGCAAATTATAGAATTTAATTATATAAATTAATTGCTAAAATTATTTAACCACAAATAATTATGACTAAACCAACATAAATACTCCAATCGAACTTGATGGCTTGCAGGAGAAATATTTATACGGAATACTTAAATATAATGTAATGTGTGGCATTTGCATTGAAGAGTAAACTAATTAAACTAACACGAGGGCAACACAAATGAAACAAGACATTTTAAAAATCGAATTAATAAAGAATTTATGAGAATTATATGTACATTACAAATGCTTGAATATTCATTGGGGCTTACTTCTGGGAGAACTTAATGTTCTTAATTTTTTAAGAGTTTTATTTAGCTAGCTATCCAAATGAACTAGGTGAAAATTTGAGCAACGACGAGTATGGATGTTTCGACTTTTATTTAAGAATCTTATCACGAATAGGATTTAAGAATAGATTTATGCCAATTTATTAAGTTATATATTTAAGTTTCCTGTTCGTGTAGAGACGCTGTTTAAAAATACAAACATTTTATAGTTGCGGCTGGCAAAAATATTTATGTTTATAATCACAGTATTGAGCACAGTAACCGCAAATCAAAATGCTGCTTACGACTTGCGTTAACTTTAAAAACTTCTTTCTGATGAAAAAGTTTTTCGGATTTTAAATGTCTATCATTTCTATGCACTTTGTTTTTCTTACATGTGTCTTACATGTAGATTTATATTTCTACACCTCTCTACATAATTTCAGTACTCTTGCTGAAACATAGATGGCGCACAAACTTCAATAATTTCAGCCATTACATATAGATGGGAGAGGCACTTAAAACACTAAATCAGTTAGTTTTGTTGCAAAGTCAATGTTTTAATTGTAAATCAATGCAATATATGTATATATTTCATCATTATCCAACCAAATTTTCAAAGGGTAGTGGTCTTAGTGGTGGCCTTGGTGGGGGTCTTAGTGGTGGTCTTGGTAGTGGCCTTGGTGGTGGTCTTGGTGGTGGTCTAGGAAATGCTATGATCGGAGGTGGGCCCCAAATAGGTAGTATCGCAATTACAGCAGGATCTGCCTCTGGCAAGGATCCAAGGATTGGAAAAAGAGGAGGTCGATGTGGGAAGGCAGGAGGTCCAATCACTTCGTGGTGGTAATGGTGGTGGTGTTCAGCCTGAGAGTTGGCGGGAGCTGTCGTTGTTGATTCTGTGGTTGTTGCCGAAGTTGTAGTTGTTATTTCTTCAGCGGTTGTAGAGTTTTCCTTAGAAGTCGTTGGAGCTGAATAAGAAGTTGTAGGAGCGATTGTTGTTGTTGTTAATTCTTCAGTGGTAGTGGGAGCAGTAGTGGTTGTTGTTACTGCCGCGGTCGTAGTTGTTGTTACTTCTTCAGTAGTTGTTGAAGCTAAAGTGGTCGATGGTTCTTCAGTCGTTGTAGAAGATACTTGCGTTGTAGGATCAGTAGTAGTTGTTGTAACAGGAGAAGTAGCTGTTGTTGTTATTTCTACAGTCGTTGTGGAACCGATTGTGGTTGTTGTTATTTCTTCAGTGGTCGTAGGAACGAGAGTAGTTGTTGTAAGTTCTTCTGTCGTTGTGGGTGCATTTGTTGTAGGCTCGGCTGTAGTTGTTGTTTTCTCTTCAGTAGTTGTTGTAACAGGAGAAGTAGTTGTTGTTGTTATTTCTACAGTGGTAATAGGAACAAGAGTAGTTGTTGTAAGCTCTTCTGTCGTTGTGGGTGCATTTGTAGGAGCAAGTGTGGTTGTTTTCAAGTCTTCAGTTGTCGCAGGAGATGCTGTAGTTGCGTTGTGGTCCTTCGTTGCTGTGGAATCAGATATGGAAGTTATTGTCGTCGTACTTAGCAAACATAGAGGTAAATTCGGAAAATTTTTACACAAAGTTGATTCAGTTGTACTTAGTTGTTCTGTCGTGGTGCTTATATTTTCAGTGGTTGGAGATGCAAGTGTGGTTGTTTTCAAGTCTTCAGCTGTTGTAGGAGATGCTGTAGTTATCGTAATGTCCTTCGTAGTTGTGGAATCAGATATGGATGTTGTGGCCGTCGTAGTTAGCAAACATATAGGTAAGTTCGGAAAAATGATACACTGACCAGGTTCAGTTTTAGTAGTTGTTTGCGTTGTTGAAATAGTTATTTCAAGTACAGTCAAAATGAAAACAACAAGAATCTACGAAATGAAATCACATAAATAAGTTAAGTTAGTTAGACCCAGCAGACGCGATGTTACCATCTTGAGTTTTATGTTTTCTCTAAATTCTTGCAAATAGTGACAACTGTTTATATACACGTATACGTATACGTTTCAATCGTCTTTGTTGTGTTTTTCGATAACCTAATGACAGCACGTGTACCCTCGTCAAATGTGAATAGTAAGTGCAGCCAGAAAAATAAATTAGATAGCGTCGTTCACTTTACATCGTAGCCGAGTTTTGAAATGACTTTTTTTTATTCTCAGTATTGTTATAATTTTGTAAAACCAACAACAATATATGCTTGGTCCGTCTTTCAATACTTTTGAAATAAATAAAATAACCATTTTATATTCCTTAACTACATTTTGTATTTATTTTACAGAATTTTGCAAATTAATTTGCACATGATTTAATGCCAAAAATAAATATATGTGAACTTAGCTTAGATACCAATCAGATTCCACCTGTGTTGGCTTCTTTTTACATATTTTCTGCTTCTTTCTTAAATTGAACTATTTGTAATGACTGTTTTATGAAGGCGAAAAAGAAAAATACAGAAAAGTTATGGAAGCACCAAATCATTGCGTATATCTCTTATACTTGATGGATTTGCACCAGTTCTATATAAGATTATAATTTCTTAAGTCCTGTCAAGGACGTTGGCAAGATTTCGCTATCAATTTTGGATGTGGTTGATGAAACTCCTCCTCGCTTAAACTAATCTTAAGGCTTAAACAAACAACTGCTTAATGAAGGGATTATCCGACCCGGCAGCTTTAATCTCTTCACGCCAAGACTCCATCCAGGGCGTGAATCACTCCATTCGTAGCTGGAATGTTGGATGTGACCATCTGTGCATCGTTAACCTTAATCTTGCCCGCAGATGTCTTCTGGAGGATCACGGTTTTGCCAGTAGACAATGAGTCCTTAACTTGGTAGAAACGCATGCCAGCAGAGAAAAGAGCCCCGGGAACAATGTGCTTCATGGCAAACTGTTCGGCGGCATCTTTGTCATTGTACAGCTTCTCCAGTGTATCGGAATCCAATTCGCTGAAGCTTTTGTCCACAGGAGCGAAAACAGTGTACGTCTTGACACCTAAAAATGCACATTCGTTAGAAATTATTTTAGTTATGTGTTAAGCTTGTACTAACCCTTGCTCTGAAGCTTTTCAGACAGTCCAGAGGTGTACAGAATCTTGAGGAAATTGCTGAAGCGACCCTCGCGATCAGACTGCAGAGTCTGCAGAATATCACCAACGGGCAGTGGGAACATTACGCGATCGACTGCGTGAGCCACTCCTTGGGGTATCTTGATATCCTTTTTGTTCAGCACAACCATGGCTCCGTTGATGGTGGTCAGCTTAAAAAATAAATAAAAAATAAGATAGAGTGCTATAGTAGAGTTACCCGACTATCAGATACCCGTTACTCAGCTAGTGAAAGGGCAATCAAGAAATTTCAAAATTTTTTGGAATATCGGTAGAAATTGCGTCAAGAAATTCAAAACAATTTTAAATTTTTCAAACGCATGATCGTCACAGTTTTGGGCGGATTGTGGTCGGTAGAGTGGGAGTAAAACGATTTTAGACAAATCGATAGAAATTTACAAGACTAATAAAAAAGTAAAAAAAATCACAACATTTTTTCAAAAATGCCACTTTAAGATCCGATTAAGTTAGGTTGAGTTACGGACTTTAGAACTTCAGCCTTGGGACATTTTTTAATTTAAAAAAAATAAATTTTCGAATTTGAATGCAGATTTTTAGAGAATTGCTCCAGAAACATTAAGAGGTATGCCATTTCAAAATCCGATTAAGATAAGTTGAGTTATGGTCTTTAGAACTTCAGTCTTTGGACATTTTTGAACTTCTACAACATCATGACATCAGAAAAACTACAAAAAAAAATTAGAAAAAATAAATTTTCAAATTTGAATGCAGATTTTTAGAGAATTGCTCCAGAAATATTTAGAGGTATGCCACTTCAAAATCCGATTAAGATAAGTTGAGTTATGGATTTAGAACTTCAGTCTTTGGACATTTTTGAACTTCTACAACATCATGACATCAGAAAAACTACAAAAAAAATTAGAAAAAATAAATTTTCAAATTTGAATGCAGATCTTTAGAGAATTGCTCCAGAAATATTTAGAGGTATGCCACTTCAAAATCCGATTAAGATAAGTTGAGTTATGGAGTTTAGAACTTCAGCTTCAGGACATTTCTTAATTTTTTCGATTTTCCACAACCTCTTCACATCAAAAATGACAAAAAATATTAAGAAAAAATAAGTTTCTATATTTGAATGCAGATCTTTAGAGAATTGCTCCAGAAATATTTAGAGGTATGCCACTTCAAATACCGGTTAATATAACTTGAGTTATGGAGTTTAGAACTTCAGCTTTAGAACATTTCTTAAGTTTTTTGAATTTCTACAACAACATAACATCCGAAAAATTACAAAAAAATTTAGAAAAAAACAATTTTCAAATTTGAATGCAGATTTTTAGAGAATTGCTCCAGAAACATTTAGAGGTATGCCACTTCAAAATCCGATTATGATAAGTTGAGTTATGGAGTTTAGAACTTCAGCCTTAGGACATTTCTTAATTTTTTTGATTTTTTGAATTAAAAACCAAGATAGAATGCTATAGTCGAGTTTCTCGAACAACAGATACCCGTTACTCAGCTAGTGGAAGTGCAAACGAGAATATTCAAAATTTTCTGGAGTATCGGTAGAAATTGGGGAAAAAATAAATAAAAAAAAATAAAATAAAAATAATTCAAAAAATTGTTTAAAGTGTGGGTGTGACAGGTTTGTGCGGTTTGTGAGCGTTAGAGTGATCAGTTCATACGGACAGACGAACGGACAGACGGACATGGCCAAATCGAATTGGCTATTGATCCTGATCAAGAATATATATACTTTAAATGGTCGGAAACGCTTGCTTCTGCCTGTTACATACTTTTCAACGAATCTAGTATACCCTTTTACTCTACGAGTAACGGGTATAATACAAAATATATAGGTTAAGTTTTTAAATTTCATTAAAAAGTCGCCGGCTGTCTTACAGTAACATCGTTCCATTCCTGGTCGTGCATGTTGTACTGGTTAACTCGCAGCTGTGTTCCAGCCAGGGAAACGCCAGTCATCTCGTCTTGCAGGGTGGCGATTTCGAAAGCTCCTGGAATCACATGATGGAGCAGGAGCTGTCCAGGAGAAAACGTGTAGTAACATTAATTATAATGAACAATATTTTGTTTGTTGAAGAGGATGAGTCTATGTCCCAGCTTATAGTCAACATACCCCGCTGAGCAATCTGGGATTCGACTGGAACTTTTCCTCGGCTCTTTCTGGTCCTCCCAACTGCACCAGAAGATTCTTAAAGGCCTTATCAGTGGGAACAAAGATGGTATACGGTCCGGTTTCGTTTAGGATGCTGTCCAGACCCGACTGCCTCAGATACTTGGCCATGGCGAAAAGTCCGTTAGCCTTCAGTATTTGCAGTAGATCTTCGCTGGGATTGGACAGCACAGAAGTGGTTGAGGGATTCGCTTGAGCGGCCTTCTCGGTGTTCTCCGTCTCCTGTACGAGGGCATCGGCATACTGGGGAACAGGTGGCAGGAGCTCTGCATTATTCGCCACATCGGACAGCCGTTCGGTCACCACCGGCAAGTGGGTGGATACACCTTCCAGATATGGGGAAACTGTCACGGTGGAACCACCGTAAATGGGAGCTGCGGTGGTGCGAATGAGACTAGCCGCATTCACCTGGCTGGTGCTGCTCTCGTAAATCAAATTGTGGCGGGCCGTTGTGGGAGCAGTGGTTGTGGTGGTGGTGGTTGAGGTCCTGGACGGGTGATACTGCCTGTGATTGCTGGGTGTTCCACGGGAAATGAAGGGTGTTGGAGTAGTTGTGGTGGTGGTAGTTGTGCTTGTGGTCGTAGTGGGTGCACGCGTGGTTTGGATAATCTTGCCGCTTTTAATCTCTACCAGCTCATCGTTGGGCAAGGTCAGGCGGGAAACGGAGGGCGGCAGCTTAATCTCCCCGCTCCTAATGCGCTCCAGAATGCTTTCCACTTCGGATCCGGTTTGCTTGGTCTCCTTCTCGCCGTTGGCCTTAACGCCTTGGATTTTGAAGCTGCCATCGGTCTGCTCCTCCAGGTAAACGTAGGTGGCCTTTTTCTTGGGCGGCAAAGTTGGTGGTGCAGCGGTGGCCGGTGCCTGGGACTTTGGGCTCAGACCCTCAATCTCATAGCCATCGGGGATAAGTCCACGCTTGGCCAGCTCCTCCAAAGATGGTGGTTCATCGGAGTCTGAGGTTATGACCGCGGAACTGGCAATGCTATTGGCTCCACTGCTGATGCCCTGAATATCACCGGCCCCACCGCCGTAGAGGGCGGCCAAACTAGAGAGGTCTACGCCACCGGGCAGAGAACCGGATGGGAGGGTGTCCGACTCCTGAGGATCGGGGGAGCGCAGAATCTGTACCTTTCCGCCACC
Source organism: Drosophila orena (assembly GCA_005876975.1). Taxonomy (NCBI): domain Eukaryota; kingdom Metazoa; phylum Arthropoda; class Insecta; order Diptera; family Drosophilidae; genus Drosophila; species Drosophila orena. The sequence continues at coordinate 4,670,938 of VCKV01000008.1, read as the reverse complement.
GGGCAAGTCAAGATCTTTGCTCTTACTGGGAGCCACATCACTCAAACTAAGCTTGGCCTCGCCACCCAAAGCCTGTTGGGCCAATAGAGTTTGCAGTTGCTCCTGGGAGTAGGCCTTTTGTCCCTGCACCAAGTTGGGATCTGTGGTGCGAATCACCTGAACCCGCTGTCCATTGGGCAGAACCAGGTCCATCTCATCGTAGGTCTTGTTTCCCGTCAGTGGTTGTTGGGGTGCTTCGGACAAGGCTGCCTTGAGCTGTTTGAGCAAGTCATCGCGGGCAATGGTCTTCACGGGTTTCTTGCTCTTCTGACTTGGGAACTTCCCCAGTTCCGACTTGACCTGAGCATAGATGTTCTTCTTTGGAGTGGTTGTGGCCTCAGTGGTTGTTGTGGTCGTCGTGGTGGTGGTTGTCGTCGTCGGGTGCTCCTTGTAGTACTGCTGCAGGGCACTGTTGAACTGATTGTACTCAGTGGGGTGAGCCACTGGTCTTCCACGTGCCGGCGCTGCAACATAGGGCGAGTTCTGGTAGTTGGCATTGTGTTGGGTCACGATGGTTGGCAGGATGTGCTGCTTGATTTGGTGCTGCTTCAGAAGGAATTCCTCGTGCTGCTGACGCACCTTGTGCTGCGACTTTTCGTACTGCTTGGCCACAAATTGCTCGTGCTTCTGGATCAGCTTTTGCTTGTACTCCTGGTCAGCTGGCTGGGCCTGAGATTGACCTGGCGATGGAGCATTTACGAATTGATGCTGGAACTGAGGCTGCTGCGCTGGTTGCTGCTGTTGCTGGAAGGTTCCTCTGGTTGGCTCTGGGAAGGGTGTGGCCTGAACATTGCTAAAGATCTGCGGCACTGGCAGTCCCAACTGGGGAGTCAGCTGATACTGCTGCTGGCTGGGCTGTGGCTGATAGTTAAACTGGCTCTGCTGCTGGGAAATCTGGGAAGTCTGGAAAGTGGGCACTGGCGCCTGGCTGGGCAGCTTCTGGGTGGTCTGGGGCAGAACCTGGGGTCCGAACTGTTGGGGCTGCTGGTAGGCAAGCTGCTGCTGCTGCTGCTGCAACTGCTGCTGCTGGTAGCTCTCCTGGGCTGGTTGTGGGGGGAAAGCCGTGGTCTGCAAGCGGGAATCTGGGAGAAGACAACGAAGGGGGTAACAGGTTGAAGATCAGGAAAGATCTTAAGTTCGGCTCACCAAACTGCTTATGGCGCTGCTGATGTTGCTGCTGATTTTGCTGCTGCTGCTGCTGCTGCTGGGAGCCAGCAAAGTTGCGCAAGTCCAAGAAGTTTTGATGATGCAGATCCAAGCCGGCGGCGGGAGAGGGCAAATGCTGCTGCTGCTGCTGCTGCGGGAACTGTGGAGCGGTTTGCAGTTGATTTTGGGTCGAACGTTGGAACTGCTGATTGCCGTGGGGCTGCTGATGCTGCTGCTGCTGTGGGAACTGCCCGAAGCGGTGCTGCTGCGGCTGCTGCGGCTGCTGCTGGTGATGCAGATGCGTGTGCTGCGGATGGGGGCCGTGTTGAGAGCGGTGGGGAATGGGCAGCTCCACGCCCGCCTGGACAAAGTTTTGCTGATTGTACTGCTGCAGATTCAGCTGACGGCGCTGCGAGTTGTGAAAGGGCGGCTGCAATGGGGGAAACAGGTGAGTTACAACTTTCCATGGCGATCACTGCAACATTGCATCATCCCGGCCAGAGCAGAAACCAGCTTTGGCTCGAGATCCCTCGGCGGTTAAGAGATAAGTCAAGCATTGAGTGAACGCTCCTAAAATGGGCATGAGCCAGTTCCACAGGCGAATGTAATGGCAATCTGCGCTCCACTTTTGCAGGCTAAACTGGACTGTGTGTCTGGTTTGGCCAGGGGTCCTTATTGGCGGGCAGTCGGTCAAGTTGAAGTCCATAAAAAACGGCAAACTTGTTTGCGCCACGAAGCAATACGTATTACGGAAGATGAAAGTGCAATTGCTTGACTTTCCTCATTTAAATGAAAGTAATCTCGGTCATAAAATATGATTGCCCAAGAGAGTAAGACCAATGGTGCACACAGATTTCAGATCCGAGTTAAGCATACATTTAAGTAATGACAGTTTCATGCTTCCTCCCAATTGAAGTTGCTCTATTCACTTGCTAACCCACTTGCATTGTTTTCCCTCTGCAGACGTCATTAGTGCTTCTCTCTCATCGGGCGAACTGCTTATACAATCCAATGCTTGGAGTTAGGACCGCCCTAGCCAAACTAGCCGTCATACACCGCGTATACGTATTACCAATTGAGGCGGCGAGCAAATGGTCGGTCAGCCGTCGAGCAATTGTTAGAAAGAGTTATCCAACTCTGTATCCGCTGGAGAAGGTGAAGCTGCATTGGCAGCCGTGGATGCTGTAGATGTACACAGTTTTTTGTCTTATGGCTAAACTGCTGTACGTATAATTTAATTGCCTAGGCCATAAATCTTCTTTTTTCCCGACGAGCTCTGGCGATGCCAGATTAAGGCGTTATCAGGCTAGTCGACCCCTGACTCTTTCTTTTCGCATGGTAATTATGTTGTTGCCGCTAATGCCGCACCTCATCATGACGCGATATTGTTGCTCGATGATGCCATCAAAAGCCAACTGGGGGATGGGGCAGTGGGATTATGGGATTATGCAACCTAATCGGAGGGGCAATGGTTAAATTGGAGAAGAGCTGAAGAGGCTGGAGCAGGTGAATGAGGCAGTTAAGGCGCTTTCTTATAATGGAATAAAGGCTTACTCAATTGCAAACACAGTCATTCTTTGGGTTTGGGTTGGTACATTTTCTGTGAAATCCCTTTAAGGCCGCCGAAAGTAATCGGGAAAAACGCAACGTCTTGTCATACATCTCAATCGTGAATTTCGGTTTTTCACCGACCACACTTTTCTTTCTTTTTGAAGATGACTTTTCCCTGCAAATTGCCTGGCTGGTGAAAACGTCAATCAGTCATCAATCAAGTGCCGAAGCAATCAGCATCGCCGTCCCAAGAGCCACTGAACCCCAGTCCTCATAGGGCCACACGTATGTATTTCTCTTTCAATTTTTGTCTACCCGCAAAAGTGTGTGCGTCATGTGTCGAACATATCAATTTCGTGGTTTAGCGTATTCACTCAACATTTTCACGGCGCCTGTATGCAAAACGCTTTCGTTTTTAGACGCCACCAATCGGTGGCCAACTGTTAACACGCTGCGCATGCGCGTTACCATTAACCCATTGCTGGCAGGTGGTTGTAGCTGTCACTAAATGCCACCGCAGCCCACGTGGTTGATACCCAACTGTTCGCCACTGGGTTAAATATGTCAAATGATTGGCGTGATTATTAAGTGTGGGTGCTACTCAATTGTCAAAAATAAAAAAAAAATGCCTAAACAGGGCTGGCAAACATTAATCACGCTACCCTAGCATTATTGACAACTCAAACTTCATAATTAGGTAAACAAACACATAGTTTGTATCGCTTGGGAAGTTCCTCTTCTTCGATCCAATCTTACCATAACATAGCTTGGATTTTCACTGATCAAACTCGTGTTTCTTTGTCCAAGAAACAACATTAATTTGTTAACAACTAAAATATTGGTTTAGATAAGCAAAGAAAGTTCCATTGGAGTAACGAACCGACTCCATTGCGTTACGTAAACTTTTTCGTTCGAAACGAGCATTATGCTAATCAGAGATGATATGCCATGAGATAGAAGTCACTGCATTCCACCGGATCGAAACCAGTTTACAGATACATCATTCACATGTTCGCTGGGGCGTTGTGATCCACGATGTATCTGTCAGTTACATGACTCCGGCTGCCGACTAATTTGTTAATAATTCATAATTGATTTCTCATCACACACGCACACACACGCACACACACGCACACGGGGACAAGTATTACGAGGCTTCAGTCCGACGAGATACAAAATGAAAGCGAAATTTTGGAAATTTCTTTTTAGATTTGGTTTAGTCTCGTAGTGAAAGTGATCCGCTTGATATTTGGTAATCATTTAAGGTGTTTATGCTAATTAGAATTTAATCGTTAAGACCGCAAGACCTTCAAGCCGCAAGAAATGGTGCGCTCATTAATACCCCAAGTCACCCAAAATCAGAGGCCGTAAATTCTTCAAATCCTGAGTTGCGCAACAGCCTGATGTTTCTGCGAGATGCTTCGAGAGTCGCACAATTTACAAGTTTTCCAGTTTTTTTCGGTCATGTCAATGACCAATGGCATCCAAGCTGGCCTCGTTTCCCCGATTGCCTTTCGGATTTCCTGCCTGCCCCGCAGTCAACCGAGGAAAAACCAAATGCATTTGCCTTCCAGTTTTGCACTGGATCTTTGTGTGTTCTTTCTACCACTCTTGGCGGTTTATTTTTGTTTTGGAGTTTTGGTAACCGCTTCTTACTGCGATTCACAGAGTTTCAAGGTTGTTTTTGGTCAGATCTGAGGATCTTTTTTCAGAGGCGATCGAAGTCATGTTGTGCAATTTGTGTTCTTGCCATAAGAAGAGCTGCACATGTCCGATTGTCAGATGTCAGATTGGCCATCAGTCTAAAGCTAATGAGGCTCTGTGTTGCTTGGATAACCAAAGATTATTGTGGTTTCTCGGCGAATCAATTTAAAAGTGGGCCAATTAAAATTTGTTTGTTCGGCATTAGCTTTATGTAGATGTCTTTGGCTAATATTGAAAGTCTTTAAATAAATCTCCTGGGCTCGGCAACCAATCGCTCAGTTACAACCTTTTATTATATTGCAAAACAGCCCGAGATTTAGGGAGACTCGAAAACTGGGACACTTCATCGTTCAAACTGATTTATTATTGGGCTGTCATCCACATTTTGCGGCTCATTAAATTGTTTGTCTAACCTATCACCACATCTTGCATCTAGATCTAAGTTGAATCTGTAAAATCGTGCTCGAATAATTTCCACATCAGCCTTTCCGATCAATAAAGTCCAGAACAATGTGTCTAGTTTCGATTTTTTGGCCCCAACCAAAACTGGTTAGCTTAAGATGTAACCTCCTGCATTCCCTCTGCTCACAATCTCCACATGACAGTAAATGTGCATAATAAGCTTTTGATGGCAGTTGATGGCGGCTTCGTTTCGTTTCTTTTTACTTCGAGAATTGGTCAATCCAAAAATTTGGCAATTCCCTTTCACTTTTCGGGGCTATCGAGAAATGACTGCAATTTGCAAAGATGGCCCAAAAAAAATAGGCGAACAAAATATTTCTGTGGATTTCCTAAAGGCATTTTAATTGCCAACAAAATAGCTAGCCGGCTAAGCAAATAAGTAATTAATTTGTGGCCGCACAAAAGAATGCCCAGCAACAATAGCCTCAGCAGCACAAGCAAAAAGTGAAATTTACATAAAATTGTGTAATTAAATGAGGCAAATAAGAAATTGCCTCAAGCGGGTCTTTGGCCAACACCTACAACTAGCCTGAAAAGGGGGCAAGCACATGAAAGCGAAAGAAGCCACCGACCGTCCGAACAACAAAAAGCGGGCGGCAACAATGAAAAGATTCCAGGCAAGACCCGCCAGCGGTTAAAACAACCGAATTGAAGCAAAAACAAATATTATTTAACCATTTCTTGAAAGCCGCACAAGTGGGGAAAAAAGAAACTTGGTCAGCTCGGTTACTCCTCGCGTACGAATCCGCAGATATTATCGCTCCAAATACTGGACTCTCACAATCGGAGGGAAAAGTACTTGAAAAACTAAAAAACAAATAAGGCAATTTAGCAGACGGAGCTCGAAATTGCCCGGTTTTCCACTGATTATCTGGGTACTTAATATCCACTGGATCATATCACCATTACTGCTGTAAAAACTAGTGCTTTTTAAGTTCATATTAATTGGGGAAATTATATTCCTTGAATATGGGCTTTCATTTTGATTCATAATATAATCATTTTATGCCTATTTCAGAAAACTACCGCATACTCATCCATGCAGATCGAAACATTTGAGAATTTAAATTAATATCCAATAGCGATAAGTTTGAATTTTGAATTTGACTGCACACTCAGCCATCTGTTAAAGCATCTTAATGGCAACACACTAGTAAAATCACAATGCCATTTCATTTCGTAATTCCGGCCGTCCTTTGATACTCCAACAACTGTTTATCCCAATTAATAGGAAAGCTCTTCAAGGATTGCACAACCGCTTCCCGCAAGACAAAATTGTGAGTTAATGCGATTGCAGGTAACTGGGCTCTTCAAAACATGAGTGGCGTACAAATTTAATTTAATTGCAGAAGCAACATATACTCATTTGCGAATTAGGCATTTTGCCAATGGCAAGAGTTGCACAAATTCACTTCCTTTTGGAGCCGTGTTCGCATCTGTATCTCAGCACCCACGCAGCCCGCACAGGTAGCTAAAATCCAACAAATGCATCCGACGACACTCCAGCAAAGCTGGTGCATGGAAGCTCGCTCATATGGTTAATTTGACACAGTCTGACACTTTTTACGAGCAGCTAAGATTTATTATATCATTAGCATGGCCAGGGGCAGCATCTGCAGCTTCCGTGGTCGCGGGGTATCTGCGAGATACTAAACTAAACTAAGCAAATGTAATTTAAATAAACCCACTTATTTTTTGTTTTGGTCTCGGTGTGGGCATGAGAAAATTCGGGTTTATGGGCCATCTGTTTTTGGGTAATAAACATGTCCATATGACTAATTGCAGCGAACTGAATTTTAATTGAGTGCTCAGAGTGGAGTATTATGGTCTTCGGATGTCGGCCTGCAGACAGTTGTCTAGATGTGAAATCTGGGAAGGTCGTACTTTGCATAGAAAGTGACAATTTTTATTTAGAGCGACCTAAAATGTTAAATTGTTAAATTGTTAAACTGTGTTAAATTTTTTAATTTCAGTGCAGACAGTAATTTAAGGCCCACGGTCAATCACTGCCAGAAGCCCAATCTTTTTCAACAAACAGCTCAATTTTCAGCCTCAACACACTTTCAATTTCAAAACCACAATATCAGCCGACTAATATCATAACACACTTATTATTTGGCAGACAATCGCCTGAAAGATCCTCATAATTATCAAGGCAATTGCGTGTGAGTCGGACATTAAAGAAAAACCTCTAAAAATTATATTATTGCTGGAAATAAATTTAAATACGCTGCAATTTTTACTTTCCAATTCAATAAATTTTCGCGCACGCACCAAAATAAATTGCATGCCATATATCTTTCTATCTTTTAGCCATGGCCAAGATATTTTTCAGGTAGGAGTTTGGCGCCCACACTGGACCACGTTGGACTCAAAGATTTATTCACTCCGCTCAGTTGATGGACGGTAGCTTGATTGTTCAAGAGAACCGCCGGAAAATATTACAATTTCGTTTTTGAAGAAAGGCGAACCAGAGATTTGCATTCGTCGGATTTCGTTACTCAACCTTACCGTGAAATTTCATTGACAGTACCGCCACACGCCCAGAAATCTTTCCACGCTCATCAACCGTCAAAGATTCGGGCCTTTGTGGAACTCATCATCCCAAGCTCTTGTAATTTTGTGCAATTTTTCTCCGTCTTTGTAGTCGTCAGTGAGTATTTCAATGGCGCCAATATACAAAGGCTTTAAGTACGCGTATTTCTGGCAACCCGTGTACTTCGCACTTGTATTTACTTTAGTGACTCCAGAGCCATTGAGTTGGGATTGTTTGTCTACTTATTTCCATGGGCTGTCACTTGAATTGAACGCCTCGGTTTCAATTGATGCAAAGCCTTAAGGTGTTGTCGCGTTTGTTTGAATTATATGGGTCAGGCCATTACTTGGATGGGCAGAGTATTTATTTACACTCGCCGCGACCTTGGTTAACAATTCAGCTTGGCAAATTGTGGAAAAAGATTGGGGGGGCTATAAGGTCGTGATGGGCTTAGGTGACTGTCTGTCAGTCAGATCTTTCAGTGAATTTGACGTGTATATTGCTGCTTTTGTAATCTTCCATCACTCAACCTCGTCCACTGAGGCATTCCAACCTCCCAGTCCGCTGACAACAAGTCCTCTTGCTGCCTTAGATCTTTCTAGCGATCCGACTTAACGCTTGTCTAATGCTTTAATTACATAGTAGCATTGCCTTAGATTCCCAGACATGCGATGCAACCATATGCAACCCCACCCCACGTATTATTTGTCAAACGGGCGGCCATTGTTTTCGCAGTGGAATGGAATGTACAACTTTTGATTTTCTATTTTCCCCCACTTTATGCTCAGTTGGAATCCATAATTTGTGGGTTAGGAGTGCGCCAGAACCGAATGCGCTGGTCTCGAAAGTGAAGTTCTCTTCGTTTTAATTACCTTCACCAGGCGGAGGAACCAATTAAGTCATTTTCAGATTGTATCGCCGCAGCCAGCTCGTTGCTCTTGACTCGCCAAATGCTCACATTGCTGGGTCTCGTGCCCGCTTTTGGTCACGCAAGCTCAGTCATTCCGAGGAATAGACCGCCTGCAAATTGCAGAGGGTCGCGGGGTCCACGGACTTTGGTCTATGGGCTATGGGGTATGGTCTGGCAAATGTTGCAAATTGCCACCGGCTCGGAATTGCTGGTAGCCGGAGTCGGTAAACTGTGTGCTGCTGCAGTTCGTGACAGTTTTTAGCAATTACCCGGATGGGCCGGAACGCGACAAAGCCGAAGACCCATCTGGTCGGTCGAGTGACCATTGTTTAGCGGTTAGTAACCCCGCACGGAGTTCACTTGCGAATTGGCAGTCGTCTCCCGAGATTTCTAAAAGTTTCTGGACTGCCCTTAGTCCCCCTATAATTGATGTGCATTCCTAACGTTTCCACACACCCGCTAGACCTATTTCGGTTTTTTTTCTCATATTTTTCTTCGCGAAGAAATCGAAAGCTCAATGCATTTCGCCTCGCATGCCCAAGTGATGCACTCAAATGCGCAGGCGAAGCCGCAGCGAAATGAGAAGAAAATGTATCCAAAAACCGCCGAGCAAATTAAAATTTATTATTTGCAACAAAACGAAACACTTTGGGTGCCGCGCAGAGGCGAATGGAAATGCAACTGAAATGCCAGCTATGGAACTTCTGCGGTGCATAAAATCACCGAAGCTTGCGAAAAGCGTTTTTCCTCTACTGCATTTACGGCAACTCTTGTTCAGTTTTCTTCACTCCATGCCGCCAACGAACCGAAAGTGGCTGGGCTGACAGAGGCTGCGGCAGTTGCGCCTTGCTCCACGGGGCCTGCTCCATGGCGCACTGTACTGGGGTATTCGGTCTGTCGGTGGCGATAATGTGGCATGAAGCAGCCAACTGAAGTGCGAAGTGGGTTGCTGCCAGTCGGGGGCGTGTTCGGACCTGACAGGTACTAAGCAGAGCATCTCCCTCGCCGAGGGCTTTGACTTCCTGCCCAGGGAGCCTCCGCGGAGGTGGAAAGTGCCCAAGGAGTTGCGTCAGCAGCGGCTAAGTATGACAGCCCTGGATGTAATATTTTCCATGATCATGAAGAGCAGTTTTCGTTTGGGAAACTGTGCAGTGCCTCCCTATAAAAGTTTCCTATAGTTTGAGTGATAATATATATTATTAACTCGGATGATTTCCGCTTTCATTGCATCTCGAATTTCGTCCTTGCATTCCAGGAAGATTCTTATTTCCCACGACCTTTAACCTTTTGCTGCCTAGCCCGAGGCTTATTTCCATACATACCAAAGAAAAGTCAAATCGTTATCTGCACTTTTCCATTACACCGCGGCAAGCCGCAAAATGTCATTAAATAATTTCGCTGCGCATTTGCAGTGCTCAAAAGCAGAAAAAAAGTGCAAATCGATGGACAAGTTTTTGGTGCTTTGGGGCAGAGCAGGCGGCTCAATAGTACTGTGACTCCCACCTCGCCATCAAAAAAAAGAAGAGGAAAAACACACACACAAATTATGCAACTCCACGTCGGCTTGGCTTGCAACATCTCCTGGCAGACCAACCCGACCCGTCCACCAGTTGCAGATGCCATTGCAGCAGCAGCAGCAGCAGCAGCAGCAGCAGCAGCAGCAGCAGCAGCAGCAAACTGCAGCATGCAGCACCACTGGCTTGTTGAAAATCTTGTTTTGGCAACTGCAAGCCAGCCGCAGCAACAAACGCTTCTTCATTTTCGCGCAATAAACATTTCGCCCCAGACACAAAGGCACAGCAACAATAAGAAAACGAAAGTGCAACAACACCGTGCCACAACGGGTTGCCCAGTTTGAAGCAAGCCGTTGGGCTTGGCTATTGCCTGTGCTATTACTATTGCGATTGCTATTGCTATTGCTATTGCATTACGTGCGGTTGGTTCCTCGCCGAGGATCGTTTGACTTTTGGCCATATTTGCGTTGAGTTATGGCGAGAAAGAAGATGCAGCTGAACAAACCCGTTTCACGTGGCGTATGAGTAATGCGGGAGTTGACACTTGCTGCACTTGGTACTGTCGGCACTGTCGGTACGGCGATGGTGGGTGAAAATTGCCTTGATATATTTACTATTTACTTCACATACCGCAGATAATTGCGACATTCGTCAGGGGACTTGCAACGTGCCACATCCAATTCCTATTTGTCGTCACTTGCAATTAGGCAACAAAAAGCTTGGTCAAATCCCATTTTGTTTTCTGCATCCCGCTATTTTTTTTTGGTTGGCCAATCCAAGTGACTTTTAATGACCTGGCCGAAAAGAAGCCATCCGGATGGTCTGTCAATATCAAGCGATGATTAATGTCGCCGAGCCCTTTTACTTTCTTTTTCCTCATCCCAGGCGTCGTTTTAACGATCCCCCCAGTTGGCATGTGAAATTATTGTTTATAGGTAATAGCATTTTTATTTTCCACTGAGCTAATTTCTGACGATAGTTTCCATGAAACTATGCGGAACCAAGCCTGCGGTTTACTGGCCATGTTAATGGCTTAATAATTGAGAAGATCGCTGGGGTAATGAGGAACTATAGAAAGCGGAAGATGCCACGAACCCCTGCAAGACTGCGGGAGATCCGCGATTCTCGGAAGAAACTTGCCTTTTACTTTTAGCCAACCTGCTTACGTTCTAGTTAAGTTAAAAGTGGGTCAGTGTATTGCGAAAACGTTTGTGCAGACTCAATACATTATATATGAGAAGAAGGAAGAAAACCACTAATTCACATTGATAGCATAATGCTTACAGTAAGATGTAATTTTTCCTGCTCAGCCAGTTGCAAGGTGGAAAATGCCAGCTAGGAAAATTTCATAACCTCTCTTATATCAGCTAGGCTATTACATTTTCAATGTTTTTCGTCTCAAACAGCCCTTTCACAGCCCAATCAGGCATGACACTTTGGTTTCATTCACTTTTCAGACAATTTTCCTCTCATTCAAAAACGAAATTGATTTCATTCTCAATGAGCTCGAAACCAGTTGGGCGCCAAGCCAATCAAATTGAATCGGACCAGAAAAAGCAGCACAATAAAGAAATAAGGCAGATCCAATTGAACAGACGCTGTCCCGGTGTGATTAGCGTTCAATTATTTTATTTGTTTGTGGTTAGCAGCTGAAAAGCGATCTCAATTGGATTATTTTGATGCGAACCGATTTATAGAGGCGCCAGGCTAATGGCAGCTCATTTACTTTCCTAAAGTGGAAAAGATCGAGGGCTATAATCAAAGGCGATTGAGGTGCGATGATTGAGGCCCTGAACCTGATTAGCTTTTCAGCACCAGCAAGTGGCATTACCACCTTTCCAGTCATCTTTCCTGTTCTTCCTCGAAAACAACTTTCATTTTTCAAGCTAAATCCATTAAGAGTTTGTCACCTCACCGCTCCGATATTGAAATATATTTCAGATAAATATGCAACGGAACAAAAAAAATGTTATAAAGATCTCTCGATTGACCCACTTTCCATGCCTTCGAAATGAACAGAACGAGCCCAGTCCGCAAAAAAAGAAATTACAATGAAATGCGGCTGCTTATTATGATTTTTGCTGCTTTTATTATTATTATTTTTATATTTGGTGGATGGTGGATGGTGGATGGTGGATGTTGTTTCCCGTGCTAAAGCCGCTCCGAAGTCGAACAGGTTGTAGGGCCCCGTCACAAATATATGTATGGAATTATTACAGGCGGTAAGTGAATGAGGAATGTCTGCTGTATTTATTACCGTCTCGGGGCTACATTTTATCGAATCTGATAAGTGGCATCTACCACGGGAAGCTTAATTCCGGCTCTTATTGTTTGCCTTCGAAACAGAAAGAGTGAGTTTATGTGATGAACAGCAATTTGGCAGCAGTTTCATAACAAGCCGAAATTTATAGAGACGTTAAGAGATTTCCTAATTGTGCGATGTGTTTGTTAGGTGTGAAAAAGCATCTTCAATAATGTACGTGTATATTACCTTCCAGTGTGATCTACAGTCTTTCCTGGTGCTGTTCTTTCAGAGCTAGATGTGCACTCTATTTGCCCCAACAAAAGTGAAAGCAAGTCGGGTAAATACACATAAATATGTTAACTAAAAACAAACAGAAAAACGAAACAAACGAGAAACCAACAATTTGGCAGGCCCAGAAAAACATGTTCGCAGACAGCAAATCGCTGTTTCTGCCGGGATGTGGATTTCTGCTGCTGCGCCTGTGCCGTGAACTATGGAACTTGCGGATGGACATGGACGATGGGCAACAGATGGTACTGAGAGGTTGACTGCCCGGCTGCCAAGTTTACACGACACAAAGACACAACTGCAAGCGCTACGTGAGGCAATATACGTGTATACAAAATAATAAAAGTTTAAATTAGGCAACAGCAAAAAAAAAAAAACAGAAAAAATCAACCAACAAAAATTGAACAGCCACCAATAAGCTGACAAATCCCGAAAAGCAACAAAAGTCTCCCAGGCCAGCCACTGCAACTTGAACATCAACCAGTTCCTGTTCATGGCCAGACAAAAGGAAGATGATGATACCTTTTGCTTGTGCAAGCTTAGTTGTTTGGCCAAAATGTGAAAAATTGTTAAGATGCAATCGCTGGCCATTGCCACAGCTTATGTCAATAGTGAGGGATGATGTTGGCAAAAATCTGGTGCAAACACGTTTTTCTTTTCCCATGTTACAGAGACGTTGTGCAAGTTGCCCAAAAGGAAATTGGCAAGTCAACCGATGCACGAAAAGGTTAAGGGCAATGCATACTCATATATTGCATCGAAAAAGACAATAATTCCCAACATACATGAACTTCCTTTGTCCACTAATTGACTGCACTCTCACTCCCCAAAAGCTGGCGATGATCAGGGGCTTTTAATCCGCCTGCCAATTCAACGATAATTCCATATCCAAACATTGCCCGCAGCACAAAAAACATCAAAATAAATCTTTTTACGTAATCCAAGCCTCAATTATAGGCATTAGTTCATCCAAAAATAAAGATTAAAGGCGAAAAAAGAGGAGACAACAGAGCTGTTGATTTCACATCATAAATTGTTGTGGCTTTTGGCCAAATCTCTGTGGGTTTTAGCCGTAAAAGTGAAAACTGTAACAACGGCTGCCCAACATGATCAGATTACATGATCATATAGTAGAAAAATCACACACTCTAGTTAAGGTGATCGATTAACAAAGAGACCTTCAACTTGGCGCGAAGGAAACGCAAGTTCTTAAAAACCCTCATGACTTGGCAGATTTTATGCCAAACTTTAAAATGTTGGAAGATGGGTTTTCAATTTTATGTTTGCCTTCCTGACCACTCCAAGCGAACAGGTTTAAATGTTGTCCCATGACTTTACGGCTTTTACTCCTCTTTTGCATCTTCATTTAATCGAGTCCCCCCTCCCACCTTCGATTGAGCGAAAGATAAAAATATTTTTGTGAAAAGGGAAAGTTCATTGAGGCGTTGAAAATCGTTTTCGTTTTCAGTTGCGGTCCTAAACGATTCGACAATTAATATTGAAATCCCAAAACAAATATTTAAATAATTGAATTTTTAAATAGGCAGTGGAACTTGGGAACTCCAACTGCGTGCCATTATCTTATTGATAGAAAGTCTTATGCAAGTCTGGGGAATTTCTGTGATAGGCGTTCCAAAATCTTGGCCGTTTGGTATATTTATGCGAGTACTACTCAACGCATGGCAACTTTCTTTGGCCGAGACTCGAAAAGATCTGAAAACTGTGTCAATTTGGTCGGGACAAACGAAGAGACCACAAAGCCAGATCTAACAATGAATATTTGCATATCGTTCAATGGAAATGCAAATTAGGTGATAAACATTTTTTCTCTATTTTTATGATTATTTGGCACATATACTCGTAGTATTTGGGATGCGTTTATGAGGCATTGCCTTTGTCCTATGGAATGTGGAACAGCAGCGATGAGGTATTGATGCAACAACAAAATAATTATGGAACTAATCAATTTGGGTCAATTTAGTTTCCTCGATCATTTTGCTAACATGTTTCCTAACTTACCCCATTGTAATGCCCGGCATTGGGTGGTGATATAAATCCTTGTGCATTCGCGGTGACCACCCACAGGCACAAAGTGCCCCACAGTGCCAAAGAGACCCTCATGATTCACTCGGGAATTGCAGATATAAAATATTTCCTCCGTTAACTGTTATTGTTTTCTCAATTATTCAGATATCAGTGCACTATTTTCTTTTTAAACAAACACGATACCGCTGCAAATATCCCAGGAAGAAGGGGGCGCGCGAAAAATGTCAGTTATGCGACGCGAAATGATAACACTAAATCGAAATCAACTTGCGCCGAAGTTATTTTCGTTACGTTTTCTATTTGTTTTATGCAAATGATGCAGTTTTCTGTTTTCTGTTTTCTTCGCTCTCGGTTTTAAAATTCCGCTAACGTTTGAGCCGCGTTTGGGGACTTTTCAAGTGACTGCCTTTGGTAGCAGCCGCAGACACGACTTGTCTGGTAAAAGTTCGAAGCTTAACTGAAGATCATTAAACGTTTGGTAACAATTTAAGCCAAGCTTGCCGCGAAGATGCCAAAAAGCGGTCGCAGTGGCAACGAAGACGCCAGCAACATGCGCACCTTGGTAACATGTTGCTCGCGTCTAAGAGGCAGCAATCTGGCCGAAGAGAAAGCAAAGAGCGCGATTTTGTGGCCGAAAGAGAAAGTGTTGCCGAGTTTTGAGTTGGCAACATGAGGAAATGGATTGCTTCTGCATCACCTTATCAATTTAGCGTGAATCACTGGCTTATCGAACCCAGAAATGGCTAACCCGAAACTTAAATCTCTGATCGCTATTTCCATGTGGCCAAACGATTGTGGCCACAACCACGTAGCTTACTCGGAAGTGGCGATAAGATCTCTGTTGGGGGGCGTCCAAGAATCTGAGCTTTTCCCAAAAATATTTAAATGCATTGCACCGTTTAACCAAAGACGTGTGGGTCTGATCTTATGCCATGTAAGTAGACGACAGTAGACGGTCATGTTCATTAGGGCTTTAGACAAACAACGCGTCTATAATCTGATTCACATTTCTATGATTTGGGCATGATTAATGCTGAACTGGAATTTGAGTTGAGTAATGTGTTTAAAATTTCCGCAGAGATCGCATAAGGCGAACATTGCATTGAACAGCACCTTATACCTTACATCACAGCCACTGAGCAGTGAATCTACATATTACGCTCGACTTGGTATCTAAAAGGGAAGAGTTTGTGAGCCAGGGATCATCGGATTTTAGGAAGACATTAATCATTGTCAAAATGTGGAATTCAATAAATACTTAAAACAGTCCTTTCCATATAATATACATATATAAGAAAGGAAAAACAAGCTTGGTTATGTTTTTAAAAATTTGCTTAACAACTAGTTTTTAGATTGCATTCCTGAAATACTTTCTTTTAGGTAAGCGAAATGGTCAAAAACACTCTCTTAACACTACATTTTTGGATCCACCCCACTGATAGCGTTATTTTAATTGTTAAAATTATTTCCTCTTCTGGAACACGAAAATAAAATGCATTTTATATCACAGAACAAGCTAGACCGATCAACAAATTATTGCATTTCCAGCTTTCCACTCAATTATTTCCAGGTCGCGACTAATCAACAAGTCCATCAATCAACTCCCCAAACGGGCATTTCATCGCCGGCTTTCATAAATAACTTTTCACTTTCCGGAAGCCTAGAAAAACAAATGCAGTCGCAAGGCCAATTATTTGGGCTCCAAATGCAATTCTAAAAGACCCGGCCACAGGTACCTTAAGTGGCGATTGCGTAAGTGGCAAGCGCCAGTCGGCTTATCAGGCTGGGCTACTTTGTTCCATTCACAGACAATGATAATGACCCATGATGATACTAAATATCGGGCCCCCCGCTACTCGTCCCTCCCCTGGTGTTTTGAAGTGCGTGCCTAAATTTTATTTGATGACTTTCTTTGTTGACCGATCGGGCTGTGAGAAAAAAGACTGCGCTATCCGCGAGATCGGTGGAAAATATTTTCACCTGCGCTGATTGAATTGTTTGCACAATCCGTAGAAAATATTAGCAGGAAGTTAACCCCTTGTCAAATCAATTTCTAATTACCTGACTATAATTTCTATCTACTTATTTCTTATTTTGGCCATTTCTGTCTTTCTCTCTGTATATCCCGCGGCGTGCTCGTGTTTCTGTAATAACTTCCCACACATGGCGAAAACTGCGAGCTATAATTGCCAATTTTGCTTGTTTGCTAATGGCTTGCCAACAACGTTCACTACCAGGGTCAAAGACAGAGCAATCCCAGAGGCAGTTGCGATCTTGTCTTCGATCAATTACAATTTATTGAAAGTGGTGCGACAAATTAGTTGTGAGTCAAAGCAATTAATTGCATTATTTTCCTTTCAGTTGATCACTTTTTTAATGTTCAAAAACTACCAAGGATATATTTAATTAGTATAGCCTTGCCTGTTTTGCATCCTAAATCACTAAGCTGACCTTTGTGCAATTCAGTTTTATGTCGCCTACTCAACGTTTAACTTAAGCAGTTAAGCAGTAACTCTCCTAGCAAATCAGTTGAATCAGATTTACTTTTAACAGAAAATAATGAATATCATAATCATATGGGGGTGGGGGCCTACAGAACGGTTCCAAGCATTAATAATTTGCACCTATAAAATCTAGTTAAAGGTCTTGATGAATGGGCAACGAACAGTTAATATGCCTGCCCGAAATTAACAAAAAACAAAAGCCATTGCCAGACGGACGGACAACAAAAACTGAAACACCGAAAAAAGACTAAATGCTTTACAAATACCCAACAACAAAACGCTCGGGGGGAAAGACTTTCACCTTGCGACGTACGATCAAAAGAAAGAAGGAAAGAAATGTATATGAGGGGAAGAGCAAAAAAGCCAAGAAAAAGGCAGTCAAGTCAAGGCAGAAGCGGCCTTCGAGATGCCCAGATGCCATGGACCCGAAACCGAAAAACCGAGCCCGACCTGCAATGGCCTCCACCTGGCAACAACAAGTGGGCAACCCGACGATCATGAACATGATCATGATCACGACCATCACGATGATCATCAGCAGGCGCTGAAGAAGCCACCATCGTACGTCAATAAACCTTTGACTCAATGACGCTTACGGTCGCCCGGGCTTTTATCACTCGATCCCAGAGCCTCACTGGGAATTGTGGTTGGTGTGTGAACGTTCGTGAGCTGGCAACTTTTACTTTCCATTCAAGAACGGGCCGGGCACTGGGATTAAGTCATAGAAATGCGGTTGATCCGCTGCGCGTACTTAGAATTCTACTTTCCCCGAAATCGTTCGACTTGTTAACCCCCACGCAGGCACTCGGGCATCAAAAGTGAAAACAAAACGCTTGGGCATTTGAGGCTGTCAAAATTTTGGGACAGGCCAGTACAGGCGCACTCATTTTTGGTGCTCAAACATTTGTTCAAGTCATTTAGGATAATCGCCGACTATTTATTAAGCAACTATTGACACTGTCCACTTAACCATTTAGGCAGATATTTAGGCGCAGGCACATTCAATCTACAAAATATACAAATATGATTAGTACTGCCTGCTTCGTTTTCTTCGCATTTTAGATGCTGTCGGAAATTGCATAATATTATATATGCGAACGACCAAAGACTTGATGAATTAATAACAAAAACTTAATCATTGTGGAGCCCTTGCGGCAATCTGAAATGGTGTCACGTGGAGCTATTATGCCCAACACCAAAATTGGGAAACACGAAGAAGCATGCATAGCTAACGAAATTAGACGAATACAAAGTCAATAACTTTTTATCCCGTAACCGCTTCCGTTCGGGATGATCAGTAGCATAGATACAGATTTGAAAGGCAAAGATGCAAGATTAAATTAATTTTAGTTCCTGGGGGCTCATTAAAATCATAACATTTCTTCAAATAGGTATTTGATATAACCATAACTTAATTATGACATATTATTTTATTTTTATGGTACACTGTAAATTCGTATTAATTAATAAATCCACCTTTAAATGACATCTAGCTCTTCACGTGGTGCTTTGAAAGAAAATATAACTATTCCCTTGAATTTGGACCAAAAACAAAATCGTATTCAGCTGAAGATTGATCTTAGTTTGTCAAAATAAACTCATTTTAGCATTTACTTTGCATCTGACGCATTTCTACACACAGCCTGCAAGTAGGCAACAGTTAATTTCATGAGGCAACGCTTTTCCGGGCCCGATCAAAATGAAAATACGAACACATTATTTTGAGTACATACTTTTTCTTTTATTTTTTTGAAATTCTTGTAATTGTAATTGATTACATGTTGCTCTTCTTGATCTATACAATTAATATGCGTCATTAATTTAAAATTGATATATCCGTACGTATAGTTTTATAATTATAAGTTCATCATTGTTTTTAATTAATACTAAACGTTAAATTCGAACACACTTTGTAAAACAAGTTTTGCAATTGGATTTGTTTTGTTTTTTGTCAAAATTTATAATAAAACACATAAAGAAAGTATCCGAGATAATTACGAACTTTTACAAATAATACGAAACAAGCTCCAAAGGATCGCAGCTGTGTATATATTGGCTTAGGTATTGTAGTCCTATGTGATATATATTCAAAAGTTATGAGCAAAAATTGCATTTGTGTACAGTGTTATCTAAACTTACAGGATTACAGGTTACAAACTTCGTTCAAATTACAGTCTGGATTTGGTAAGCAAGCTTACCCAGCACAAGTTCTTAATAAACTGTCTGCCGTCTTCTTTTTTCTTCAATACACAAACATTAATTTGAATAAAACATGTTTATTTGTTTTCTTTTTTGCTTTTGCTGCCACTAATACAGTTTACATAGATGTGGCGCACTACAATTATTGTATATTGGATTGTTTACTATTCGGTTGTGATATTGGCCATATTCTATTTCTCAATCCATCAAGTTTTAATAGATTTATAGTTTTTAAATATATGAGTTTTCATTAAATTATGACATGTGTTCCGTATGGATCGGTTTAATGGGATCAAGTTTATGTGTCCAAGCGGTATTCTAACTTATTTTGCATTGGTAGGCCACCGAGTTGATTTCCGAAGTGTGATGTGTGATATTGGCCAACGAACCTCCAAGGTCTTAAACTACGCATACAATTACAGTTAAGATATAGATACACCTCGGTTTCGCATATGTAACTAATAACAGCCTTGATACTGTTGCAAAAGACATGGAAGCTGTATGAAAATGTTACAGATTTTAGTCGTAACCCTAAAAATATGTATGTATCTTTGAGTTCGGGTGAGTGGATGCGTTGGGTGAATCGTTACAAATGTTTTCTACATCTATGTTTAGTATATGCCATATCTAATGCACTATATCTAGGTTATCTTGTTCCTTTGAGCTGGCTTCTGTTTTGTTTTTATCTTTGAAGGTTTGTTCATGTTGAATACAGTGTAAAAGTATGACTTGCAACACCTTGGTAGTTGGAGGGAAGAAAATACTTTTCGGGAAGGGTTTGTGGGTGTGAATACGATTTCGAATACCTTTAGCTATGGCAGTAGCGAAATTAAATGGGTTCAGGGCAACTGAAAATACTGCAGAGTGCTGCAAAAAGGGATTACCTTCTAGATAGATGCGACTATCTCGAGTAAGAAAGGGGTTTTCAGGAGCAAGTGGATGTACAACAGCATGCGCTCGCATTCAAATACAATTCACACACGTCTATAATTCCTATATAGCTTATACATAACAATATTACTACAACTACGTGCGAGGAGCACTATTCCGTCGCCTACACCTACTCCTCGTCCCGCTCCTTAACATCAGCGCAGTGCTGTGGACGCCACTTCTAGCTCCAGAAGTCCATCATGTTTACCAACTTGCACTTCTTCAGCTCCAGCTTGGTGGGCCTTGCCCGAAGTCAAGCTCTCCCAAAGATGGCCCTGTCGGAGACATCGCCGGTGGACTGTGAGTGTGACATGGCCATGGTGGATGCGCCCGACGACGACTGCTGTTGCTGCTGCCCACCGTGGTGGTGATGGTGGTGCGTGGTCGTGGCAATTGTGGCCGTCGATGCATTGTGGTGCGTCACATTGTGATGGTTGTGCGCCAACGTTGAGCTGCCGTATTTGGAAGACATGGCACCCACAATTCCACTGCCTGTACCAGGCAGATGCTTCCTGGTGGCCGCTGACGAAACATGGTGGGTGCTGCCACTACCCACTCCTCCGTAGATGCGATGCAGGGAGTACTGCTGCACGGACTCCAGATCCGAGACGCTGGACGTGATCTTCGAGCGCACCGCCACCTTCTGCATGCTGTTGTACTTATCGCTGGCACTCAACTTGATGTCGGGCAGGTGTCCATTGGATTGGGCGTGGCCATGACTCTGAGATGGCGGCTGCTGTCTCGATTTCGTTGTGGTGGCAATCGCAGCATTATGCACAGCCGTGGTGCTGGTGATCGAGGCCACCACGGGACCGTTAGTGCCCGGGGAGATCTCCGAAAAGCTATAGCAGGAAGACTTCTGGGAAACACTGTTGAGTCCGGAGCTGGACGAACTGCTCGACATGCGGCAGCTGCGATGGCGACTGGAGGCAGAGGGCTGCAGAAACTCGTGGTGGGCCGCCTCGTCCGGCGTCATCCGCTCCGCAGGATCCCACTCCAGGCATCGCTGCAGAAAGTCGATGAAATACCGGTCCTGGCAGTGCAAGATCTGTGCCAGCGACTTGCTGCCTGGCGACCGTTTGCGTCCCTTGGTGTTGGTTATGCAGCGCGGGGCATCACGGGAATCGAAGAACAGCCGACGTCGCCTGGCAACCGATATGAGCACCTTGGGCGGCAGGCCGAGCACCTCCATGATGCAGGCCAGCTGCTCCACCTCGTTCTCGCCGGGGAAGAGGGGGAATCCCGTGTACAGCTCGGCCAGAATGCAGCCTATGGAAAATTGGAAACAAGTAAGGGTGACATATAATTAGTATTGATTTTGGATTCTCGATAGGGGGTCAGCAATTGCTGCAGTCATTTCGGGCCGGCAAACAGGCGCATTGACCTTGACTTTGTGGCGCACACGTGTCCCCATCCTTGTGTTCCATATTATTTATTTCCTACTGCACTTTCTAATGGACTTTGAGACACGATGGTCAGACAAGGCGAGATGTCACTGCAAGATGACCGAATCAAGGCCAATGACTGACATTTTGTGACTGAATAGTTTTCTGCGAAATGTGGCTATTCATCTCGACTCGCAACGGATTGTGTTTCCCTAAATTGAATTGAATGGCATAAAAGGACAGATGATTAAGCTTGTATTATAAAAGAAATTCCACAAGTCACCTTCTCTTCATTTTGATCAAAGCTAGTCCATAAATTCTTAGGAAATATACACGTATATAAGAATTTTTACGAACTTTATAAATAGTTGCAAGGATATTCCCTTGTCAGTCTCAACCTTCGTTTTGATTTACATCCACTTTGAATTTCCGAATGAAAGGCTAATGAAACGGAATGCAGTCAGTTTGCCATAGGGTTGCTTTAAAGTGCGCCATAATCAATTCAACTTATGTGAAACTATGTACTATCTTAGCAGCATCTGGCTCTTCCTTCTCCCTGCGACCCCATTCACCTAATGAAGCTGAAAGCAATCAAACCCACTCGTATCTATTACAGATGCCCCATGCTCTGGGAAGCTGAGTTGGCTAAGAGCTCACATCATTCAACACGTAACCCATTTCCATTGCCTGCACTTACTCTGTATGCTCAAATACGGGGGTCCACATATGAAGAAGCCCAAGACAGCGGATAAAAATATAAAAATAAACCGAGCTGGCTTTTATTAGGGGCCAGAAATAACAACCTGCCACCGCAGGACCCCACGTCCGTGCGCACATTTAATGAGTCCATTGTTGTCGACGGAGCTCACGATATTTTGCTGCTGACCGGACGTGGTTGTGGTCGGAAATGGGTGCTAAAAGGATGTGCACGATGAGGCCGGGAGTGGCTGAAAGTCCGCACTGGGCTGGGCAAAATTATTGTATACATAAACTTCAAGTGGGGCGCCACTTGTTGAGTGCGCCCCTTGACCCGCACCTCCGGTGGCTTCGTCGATATCTCATTGTTCGGTCGCTTGGAGGAGGTCCTTTTCCGCCTTCGCTTTTGCCTGTTGCTACTAATTGGCCTAGTGCGTGTTCTTACACTTGGCTGAGCTTCTCGCTTTGGGCCAGGTCAATTGAACGGCTAAAATGGATAGCTTTGAACGAACGAAAAAGTATTCTATGAAGAACATCTTAGTAGCTTTTCCGAATGAAATATTTGGTCAACTTTAAACGTATTGAAATCTATTACAAACTTTGTTCGAAGTTGTTTTAAGATGGAAAATCTCAGTGTAAAAATAAAAACAAACCAAACACCTTTTTATTCAGACTTTGAAAGATTTATAACACATTCTCGTCTAGGCGGGTTTGGATAATTCTTGAAAGTTTGTAAGTGGTTCCCCTATTTTTCTCAATACATCGTATGCCCTACAAAACTTGTCCACGTGCAAGGAAACCAAGAAATGTTTAATATTTAATCCCTTCAACCATTACCTGCTATATTTATTGGGCCAACGTGTGTGGGCCATAAATTTGCCTGCCAAATGCAGGGCAAGCATTTAAAATTGCATTGCAGCCTGCACATGTTTTCCAGTCCACTTGGGAACTGGGAACACAACTGGGCAGAATGTTTTTAATTAAAAGCTTACACTCACCCAAGCTCCACATATCGATGGCTGTGCCGTATTGCAGGCCGAGAATCACCTCCGGGGAGCGATAGAACCTCGATTGGATGTACGTATAGATTTTGCGATCCACGTAGCATGAGCTGCCAAAGTCGATGACTTTGATGGAGCTGCTACCGCGCTGTTTGAGCAAGATGTTTTCCTATTTCCGGTAACAGAGAGAGGTACTTAGTAAAGGAGTAGGAATCGAATCCAGTGCACTTACCGGCTTGAGATCACAGTGAATAATGTTTTCCTTATAGAGCAAACGCAGGCACTTCACGATCGAGTTGCAGAAGCGTCGTATGAGACTCATGCTGAATCCGTTGTAGTTGTTCTTCTTTATCAATTCGTACAGGTTCAAGCTGTAAGGACAAGGGGCAAGTGGCCTATTAGTAGTGCAACCCTTTGAGCATGAGTCAGCGAGGAAGGCTTTAAGGGAATGGGAATCGTTGACAAAACAAGAGACACTCTGGCGGACGGAGAGCAAAACAAGGAGTCAAGTCGAATGCCGGCCGCTTTTCCTACCCAATCCCACCATAATACCGGCAACATGCACTGAATTAATTCCCATCGCATGTCGGGCTCAAATTTGGCCATACAACGATAACGTTCTACGTCAGCAACAACAATATTGACAATGTCAGTCATGAGCAGTCAGTCAGCCGGCAGACGACAATAGAACGATCCCAAAATGGTGGCAAATCAACCCGAAAAGAGCCACCGAACTATGACAACAGTGGGGCAAGAATATCCCACTCAGGAAGCCCTACTATAGACCTCCTTGGATTCCATCATTACGTATATAAAATTTGTATATCGTTCCGTACTCGGATATTATTTATATAAACTAAATTATTGTGTATTCATACCCACTACTATAACTGCAATACAAGAGTATAATTTATTTGTTTGCACCACTGTTTAAATAAAGCTTCCGCTCGTTTCAAAAGTGCTCCCCATCTTTGTCAACCCCTTAGCTGTTCTTGTTTACTTTGCGATTTCTGTGCCATGTTTTGCATTCGCAGTTTATGCGATTGCTTTCGATTAATTAACTGATAACAAAAGGAGTCCCATTCCCTCAATGTCAATGCAACCACAAAAGACACAACAAGCCAAGATTACAGCCGGTGGTTGTAATACAGTAGTTGATCGAAAGTTTTGTCAATTGTTATTTGCGGTGTTAGGGAACCGATGATTGATGACTTCTTCGGTAACGACTGCTCGTAAGATATTTGCCTCCCTGCTCCATTTGACCAAGAGATTTCCTTCCTTTCATCATCGCAAAGATCTCAATTTATTGAACTCGCTTTCATTCCTGTTTTTCCCATAAGCTGCTGTATACACATGGCCATCAATAACTTTATCGCCTGCTCATGAGTGCTTGGAAGACACGTTTGACCTACATATACAATGCGGTGGGTAAATGGCCAAAAGTGCTAACCAACTTGGCAGGAAAGGAATCTGGGGGAGTTGAACGACTAAAGGCTAACGTTGTTAAAGCCAAGGAATTGTACATACACGTATGCATATCTGAACAGTCGGAAAAAGTTGGATGATTAGAAAATGAATTATTCAACCTTTCTACCCCAAGCTTATAACATAAAATGCTCTTCCCTGAGGGGAATATCTCACAGCTGCCTTAGCTGAAAACTTGTAATTCCAAGAAGGTTGTAAAGAAAAAGGTTTCCAAAGTCTTTAAATTTCTTGTATTTTCGCGGCGTGTGACTTTCAACACTTTAATCGCTTCCTGAGGCTTCCAGACATGTTCTACGACTTGTACATGCCATAATCCAATTTAAATTTATGTCAGCATATGGAAAAGCCACACACACTCTCTCGAAAAAGCGCTAAGAGTGCTTAAAAGCGCGCTAAGCTGATTGAGCCAACAGAGTGCCAAGGACGAATTTGTGGCATTCCCACCCAGCCAAAGCCGCATAATGCCATGGATGACTGTCAAAGCGTTGGGCAACACTCGGGCCAGGATCGCTGGAACAGATTGAGCAGGAGGCACCAGGAGGCAAACCAGACCGCAAAGGTCACGGGCCTTTCATTTGAAAACTTTCATATTGGAACTGCCGGCTGGGTAGAATGCCGAAATACTAGGCCTTAAAGTGAAGGGCTTTAAGGAACAGAAGGATATCGATTTTACAGCCACCCAAAATAGATGAGCTACTGTGGGAGAGGTAAAGCCTTTTGGCAAGCAGACGAGTCTATAATAAACCAATAAGAAAATCATCAAAATGTCATAATTTCAATCGGCGAAGCGGACCGAAATACATGTGTATGCTTAGAAGTCTGCATATTATAACTGCATTATGACATGCCACACAATTGGCGACGGAGAGCCAATGCCAAAAGTCCATGAGTCTGCCATGAACTTGAAAATTGTTTTTTTTTTTTGTTCTCATCCATTTTTTGGGGGCTGCATGGGGCGCCATTTTCGGTTCCGCTTTTCCATGCCGAAACTCCGAAATTCCTCTGGTAATTTGATTGATTATTTGCCCCTGCGCCGTTGCAACTGCAACATGCAATTGTAACGAGCCACTAATGCCTTGCATTTAGCACACCAAAAATGGAACACAATAATGCCAAAGAAGCCACTGAAAGTGAATTCGGAAATACACAGCTGGGAAAATCGGATGACGCCCACAATAAACAATGCATACAGAGATACGGATTTGAAGGTCTTCATTTCGCAGACATTGTTTAAACTTTATTTAATAAATTTCCCCAAAGTTGGGACAGAGACCCTAGCATTTTATTGTGTTTTTCATGGCTGTCAATTGGCAGAGTTCTGGAAGAAGAAACTTGGCTCAGTTGCGAGAACGGTGTCACCTTTTCTGAGTGAAACGACAAATGAACTTTTTCGTTGCCGTCGGGCAACTTTTTGCATAAATTTTAAATTGCTTTCCCTGCTGGCTGAAATCGAAAAGAGTGTGCCATTGATTGGCAAGTGAGTGTGGTGATGAAAGCTGTCCTGTCTTCATTTGCATAGAGAATTTCCACGTGTGAGGAATG
This sequence comes from Drosophila orena, assembly GCA_005876975.1. Lineage (NCBI taxonomy): Eukaryota > Metazoa > Arthropoda > Insecta > Diptera > Drosophilidae > Drosophila > Drosophila orena. Next base: position 4,644,755 of record VCKV01000008.1, on the reverse strand, counting down.
TTGAAGGCGGAATTCATTTTGCAGGTATCGATTCCAAACGACACCTTTCACATCACACAGCACTAATGAGATTGTGGGGAAAAGTTTGACTAGAGCGCTGCTTATATATTGCCTTATTTTCTCGTTAATGCTGGTAATTATCGTTAATATGACTATAAATATGCAGAATGAAGAGGCTTAACCAAAAGGCCGCCTTTCCATTAATAATGCTGTCCTTGGCTGGGACATTTGTGGCCTTGCTTTTCATCCGTCCAAGGACCGGCTAAATTTTCTCACAAATATCCTTTTTTTTGGCCCCCCGCATTTTGCGGCATTTTAATTAGTCAACGGCTGTGTGGCAGCCTGTTTCGCAGTCGAACCGTAAATAATCTCAGAAATGCACAGAAAAATCCTGCCACAGCCCGGGGAAGTGGAGTGGAACTAGGGGCGAACTTACCTTTTAGTAGATGATAAATTACTTGGCCTTGGCCATGTCAACTGGCGTCTATCTTCCACCGCGACCCACCCACCGTGCTACAGCCGTGGTACAGCCAAACAAACTGAATGCTCGGCAAATGTCAATTAGCAGTAATTACTGTGCCATGGTACGGCATAATAATAACCTACATCAACATCAACATCCGCGGAACAGCTGACACCGACACTCCTTTGCCCCGCTTCCAAGTGCAAATACCGCCCCCATCGAGTGTTTATTCTCCAGGTAACTCAATCCGCCGACTCGTCCTTGCCGCCGCTCCGCCCGTTCCTAATTGCGATTTACACGCGCTGAGTGCAAAAATTAATTAAAAAGAATAAACTCGCTGGACCTGCTCATTTGCATGGCCACGCCCACAGCTCACGCACGCCGCACGCCGCATGCCGCATGCCGCATGTTGCATTTTAATTAAAAATCATTTCGTCCTGTCGGCCCATCCGTTTCCCCCACATGGCCAAAAGGCAGCGGAGTGCCGACGACATCCTGTCACTTTTCTATGCCACTCTCACGTTGTCAGTGGGCATGTCCTGGAACAGTCAATTACATGGCTGATGACAGGCGGCCACATGCTGCATCTGTCCGACATTGATGGGCTTTGAAATGGATGAGGTCACCAGACTTATAAAAACCAATTGCTTTTTGCTCGATTAACAAAAAAAAAGGATCACAATAGGTTAACTACTTACTACAATTTATATGACGACCCCAATTGCCAAACTTTTAATTACATTTTTGTTTGAATGTTTTTATGCAAAAATGAACATAAAAATCTCATTTCTTTTTGCCTCTTATCGATATCAATAATGTTTATCAATAATGAGCAATTTCCCACTCTTTGATTTGAGCAATAAATTCCAGGGTGATTATCTCCAACTTGATCTCGTTATGAGCCATAAAAATTGAAATTAAATCATGACACATTGCAGGATGAAAGCCCGCCGAGTTGAGCGAGGAATGCAGTGGCATTGGAGGCGGAGGAGCAGGGCGCGGCAGGATACTTTCCTCGCGGGCAACATTAGCTGAAATTTATGTGCTTGACACACACACACACTCACACACGCAGACACAAGCTCACACACACACACACAGAGCGAATTTGGCTACAGCCACGAGGCCGCAGCTTGTTCTTTTGGCCAAAAGGAAGCAGCGTCATTCTCGCTGGGACAATATGGCGCATAGTTATGGGGGCTCGGAATGTGTTGGCTGTCTTTGGCACTTTGGCAGCACTCATTTTATCGCTGTCGCTGTAAATTATGTGGCTCATAATGCTGAAACGAGACCAACACCAAGAGCCGACCGGCTGAAAATGCCACCTGCCAGGCTCCTCGAATGTGGGAAATCACCCAAGTGTGTAGGTTCGCAGGCGGTGTGTGTGCGAAACGTGTCACTCGGCGTCAATTTAGTTCCACCCAGCCCAGGATGCTCATGCCGCACTCCATGTCCTTTTTGCGAAATGAAGTCCTTGAATGTGTCTATGTCTGTGTCTGTGTCTGTGGCCCTGTGCCGAGGTGAAATAAGTGTGTCACTTTAGGGACAGGGATTAGGTTTCATATTTGCGGACCGCAGTGGTGTCCTTTTGCTAATTAGCTAATCAGATTGTGGGGCAGGCCTTCCACTGAAAATGTGTTTCTCCTTCTCACACCATCACTAGCACTTTATCTCGTAGGGATTCCTAAAGCAATGCACTTTTTCCCTTGATTTAATTAGTTTTCCAATTTCTATTAATTAAATGGCAGGAAGCCGTGCATTCCGCTTCCATCTAAGCCCTGCTAATCCTATCAGAGAAATTAAATCATTTTGTCGCAAGGAATTTTCCACTCACGACATGCAAATTAAATTGCGTGCAAGTAAATTTAATTACGTAAAACTTGCCATACAATTTGTTTACTCGTTCAAAACAAACTTTAAAACTTGCCGCTGAGTTGTCAATGCGGTTCCCCGTTCCTCTGGTCACTCGCAGGCGAAAAAGTTTGTCCGCTGCAGGGAAAACTTCTTCAAAACTGGAGAAAACATTACAACACTAAGTGCTCACTCCAAGCAAGAAACAGCACCGAAAACCAATTGTGTGGCTAATTAGTCGCAGCGCAAATAATTAATTAAATTTGTGCAGCTGCCTTGGAGTGGGTTAAAAACGATTTTTACTTAATTTTGTCTACCCATCGATTTTTGACTGTGGCCTGGAAATTAGGGATTCCTTTCTGTGATGGCGTGCCACTTGCCCATTTGAGTTTAGAGACCCAAAATCGGTTCTCAAAAATGTCAACTCGCAAGAAATGTACGCTTGTATTATTATTTTTTTTTTTTTGGCTGCAATTAAGACAAATTAGTCGGCCGTCGGCTGACGGAAATGTCAAGCTCAATGGGAAGAATAGGCATTTGGGAGTGGGCTAAATGGAAAAGGGTAAACGGATGAAAGGAGGCGACTTACAAGACCGCCGACCTTCGACGGTCGCTTTCTCAACTTTGACTGTTGCATCGCGTGTCGCTTTGGTGCCTTCTCTGGGATTTATTTTTACCATATTTGCGTTGCCGCTGTCTAAACTTTGAGACTTTGACATATGCAGTTGGTTTTTATGCCTTCCTCGTGCTACACACCCTCCCCCCGGCAATAGTCAACACCTGAGCTGCTCAGCTCAGCGGATTGCAATGCTGCCAATCAATTAGATTCCTGCCTAGGCACACAGTGCAGAAAATAGCCACCCCCAGTACAACAGGTTTTCCTTCGGGCGAGCAGCACCCGCATGTGTACGTGTGGAAAAGCCGGCTGTGGGGGTGTGGAAATGCATTTTCCTGCGCCTGCAAGTAGGCCACAACACAACATTCAACATTTAAATTGAAATTGATGGCCGAGCGGCGTTTGCGGTCTGTTGCTGTTTCGATTGTGTCTGCGTCTGTCAGTCGTTTGCGCTTTTGTGGCATGTAAATTGCGGGGGGCAGGAAATTAAATAGATATTTATATTATTCAGCAGGAAAATGGCGGGTAAGCCCGCGGCTCATACACTGTTTGTTACCCATTAATAATTTAATTTGAGAAAGTCGTAAAAGAATTATGAATGCCACTTGAGGGAGCATTTACGGCATAGGCAGGATTTATGGCCTTATGAAATGGCAAACCGAATCCATTTGATACACACACACATGCGGGTCAATAAAACCTAACTGGAAGACAATGAAAAACCTGCAGAAACGCACATATGTGTGCTTGAGCGGCAAGAGCAGGGAGCAACTTCTCAAATCGCAATCGCAATGCGTGCTAGGCACTTGGAACATGGAAATTAATAATAACCAAATTTTATGTCTGCGAATCACGCAACGAAAGTTGGCGAGCAATAATTGGCCGAATGTTAATAGAAATGCGAGTTATATGCGCATTTAATTGAAGACACTAAAAGCCGACATCACTTGAATTCCCGTATTGCCCGTAACTGGCAAGACCCCAACCAAAACTAATCGCTACTGCATTGACGTCAGCAGCAGTTAAGAAATTATATTTCAGATACATTAGCCAACTCACCTCATAAGCTCAAACGTAATGCACAAATGCTTGCGGAAATAGGTGTAGTCGAGCATGTGTATGACATTGTGAGATCCATCCGCGTCCTTCTCGCGCAGCTCATCGAGGATATTGAGCTCGACGACGGCCTGGTTGAGGAAGCGCTTCTTGTTCCTTATGATCTTGATGGCCACGTGTGTGTTGGTCTTGTGATCCAGCGCCCTGATGACCTGGCCAAAGCTGCCCTTGCCAATTACCTCCAGAATCTCGTAACGAAAGGCTATGTGATCGTGTTCGATCTGAAAATCGAGGGAAGTTTTAGAATTGCGTTCAAACTTTATTATATGTTTGCAGTTGACTTACGATCTTGTAGTTGCCATTATCATCGTCATAGCCCAGATTTGTGGTGTTGGCTGTGGGGGCGGGTTTGTTGTAGTTCTTGCTGGCGTGCTGGCCAAAATACCAGACCTCCTTGTACACCTTGAGCTCTTCAAACTCCAGATCGGTTAGGTAGTTGCGGAACTTCTTCACCAGCTCTGTCAAAGGCGAAAATGAAATATAAATGTTGTGCACATAAGAAGTTAAAAGTTTTTAAAAATAACTCAACATGCGGTACGTCAAATCCATAGTTCCCACTTTATCTGCATCTACAGCAGCAATTTAATTTCCGTCATGGCTAAAAGCTTTTTCGTGCTTACTTTTTTCCACTGAAACAACTCGTCCTTTACCCATTTTGCAACCAAGCGAACAGGTAATTGAAAACTTTCCCATGTGGCAACTGCCACACTCTAAAACCCCATTGACCCTGACCTCAATGCCATTTCACTAGCCTTCTTTCTGAAATTTATATAAAATTAATTAGGGAGAGCTTCGGAATGATGGAGTGTGGCCACCAAATGCCTGAAGGGTGTGCTCAACTAATTGGCATTGGGCTGCAGCGATGCAAGCCAGCAAACGCACAAAGCATCCCTGGGCTCTGGCCCCAAATAGACAGCCTCTCTATCCAAAGCCTATAGAGGGTTATTTTAACCCACTGAGGACCTACCCTCTCCAGACTAACAAACAAAGATCTATGATTATGTCAAATCCAAACAAATAATTAAATGGTTTTTAATCTAGGAATATCAAGGCATAAACAAAAAGAAAAATGCTTGCGGTTTCGAACCCTTTAAGCAACGGCTGGCATCAAAGGGTTAATGGTGATGTTCCCGCTTACCAGATGGCGTCATGGGCGTGTTGCACTTGAGCTCGCCACTTGCCGTGCTGCTGGCCGAGTTTCCCGAGCTGCCACTTCCACTGCTGCTATTGGACTTCGTGGAGGAGCCGCGCTCGTTGCCGCCATTGCTGCTGTTTGTTGTCGATGAGGAGACGGGCGATCCGATGTTGTTGTTGCTGTTACCACTGCCGTTCCCATTCCCATTCCCATTCCCATTCCCATTCCCATTCAGGGATGTCGTCGTAACCGCGGGCTCATTGGCAGCCACATGGTTGTTGTGGCCATCCAACCGACGCGATCCATTACACAGTTGTGGCAAATCCAGTCGAGAGCCCGACACTCGAACATCCCGTCGCAACTTCTCGTTGTCCAGCTGGATCTGCATGGGGGATTAAAGAGCCCAGCCGTTAGTGAAATTCGGATTAGAGATCATATTGTACAGCATACTCGCGGGCAGCAAACGAGATCGGATTGAAGTAGCTCATAGCCCGTGACTCCATGGCGGAAAAATAAGCATACTTTCTGGCTAAATTCCTTGTTAACAATACGTTTGCGTATCTTTCCCCATTTCATTGTTGTAAATTGGTCTTTGTGAACCTCACACGATCTCTTATACTTGTTTAAGGAATATTTTACTTGTACAAATATATCAAATATATTCTTGACAGTAAAAAGAATGTGTGACTTTAATAAATTAAGTTAACAAATTTTGTAATTCTGAATGGTATGGGATACAAGCAAGATGTAGTTTCAACTTATAAACGATTTGCTTACTGCTCGCTCGTAATCGTAATCGTAATCGTAATCCCATCTACTTACCGGCATTTCGCATCGATCCAACATTGTGTCGACTTCGCTGAGTTGTCGTTTTAGCCAAAAGAGAATCGTATCCACAAAGAGTAGTCACCCTGGGTCCGGTGCTTAACTGCTTGAGTTGTATCTCCTCTTCCGGCAAACAATTATTGATCACTTTCGGGGTAATATGTCTTTGGGGCGCACATTTGCATTTGTTTTGCTTGTTGGGGGCCAACTGCAAGGAGGTAAAGAGGTAAGAGACTATAAGAATTGGTCGCAGGAGGTCTTTAAGCCCTTGACTTTTAACCCTTTTTCCGGTAACTAACGCGAACAAAGAAATATAATAATAATAATAATAAATAATATCGAATCAGCCGGCATAGCCGGCATTCCAAGTGCACACCATAAATAAAACGACAAATGGTAAACAGCAACGCCCCCGAAATATCAGTGACATGGCCCAGGGCATGGGCCATAACTAACTCAAAATGCCGGTTTGTCAGTTACCAGTTAGCTGTTAGCTACCAGTTAGTTTTCATTGTCAAGGCGGGCGACGACAAGCGGTCTCATCAAAGGGCCCCAAAACTTTATTCATATTTTCTCCACAAGGGTCGTAGAGAAGCAGTCGTACAAAGTCGTACGTATGCCCTCCAAGAAACCCTACCCAGTTCCGCAGTTCACAGTTCGCAGTTCCCCAGTTCCGCAGCTCCGCAGCTCCCATTCCCCCAATTGCAACGGCCGGTTTGGCTGACAGGCATAAAAACTCGGAAACCAAAGTCATGGCCAATTATTGGCCTTTTTCTCTTTGGCCCGTGTTTGTGGCCCGTTGTGCATTTGACAGTTTGAACGTTTGTTGTAGGGGATTTTGGTATCCCAAACTAGAACTCACACTCAATATGCATAATAATCATAACCCTTTTTGGACAGGACGAAAAGGGTTGTTTTTTTGTGGGCTAAGTGCAGCGGGAACTTCGTTTTGTTTGGTAAGTTACCAGTTGGTATGAATGGAAGGAAGTTTTTTGAAAGTGCACTGTAATGAAGTATTTCAACATTTTTGGTGTTTTTTAAAGTGGGCCATAGCGGTCATGTCTCTTAAATTAGTTCTGATTGTGGTAAAAACGCTAATCACATGAAGAAAATCATACTTTGGGAAACATTTTTACATCCTATAATGACCAAACAATTTCTCTTACTGCAGCCTGACTGGGGTCACAAAATAGGTGGTAACCACTTGACTAGCTCATATTTTCCTAACCATTTCCTCCGTCCCTATATCAGCGGATTGGCATGCTCAGTTCAATTTATTGGCTTTTAAAACTTTTCCGTCATAAAATCATAATTTACAGCATTCGTTTTCTTCGTCAAACTGGCATTTACAGTGAGTTTGGAAGAGTCGAGGCTCTACTTCGCAATATATATTTCGGTGTTGTCTGCCATTTGAATCCTTAGCTCTAGTTGTTTCTTTTGCCCACTTGGTTGTGCCGAAGTTGGTTAAAGTTACGATGCCTACTCAGTCACTCAGGCTGTCCGTCATTAAATGCGCTCTTTGGCTTTGAATTTTCGAAAGAGTTAAACCCTTTTGCGCTGAAAACCAAGTGAGACCTGAAGATCAAAGGTGGGGACCAGTTTCACGTTGCGCCTGCTTGAAGTGTGATAAGCGAAAGTTTTTTGAACCCGGCTTCAAGACTCTAAGCTCTGCGCAAGGCTGAACAATTATGACTAAATTTGGAGACCGTTGAAAAGGTGTCGTTGCTGACGGTCAAAAGTCCGCATTGTTCTGCCAGATTTAAATGACAAATCAATTGAAAATGGTGGGGCGAACGACTGCCGTCAATTGTAAGTAAGTCCAACAATTACACGCCCCAGCAATCGAACCATTTATCGACATTTTATGACGCTGTTGTTGCTTTGCGTTTGCATTGATGCCAATTGAGAAACGTCAAGATCACTGGGGATCGTTTGTCATTGCTTTGACACCCACCCAAAGTCTGCAATTTCTATTAATGACACTGAGCCTCAAATGTCAGACTCAATGCTGAAGTTTCGACTCGGGTGTACGAAGATGTCTTTGGCTAGATGTCTTTGTGTTTGGGTTGATTTGGCATTGGGATTTTGCATTGAACAAGTCAAATCAAATTTCAAAATAGCGAAACCTCCAAACGGCAGATCGATATCAGATCGCATTGCAAATCGAAATGTTTAATTCAAAGCGATGCCCGCAGTGATTTATTTCCACTGCCCTGGTCACTTTAATCCAACGAAAGTTGCAAGGAGTCAAATGGTGGAAAAAGAAACCCGCTTTAATTTGGTCAGCACCCATTTTATTTCTCCCCATTGCATAATCCACTTAAGAGTCCGCTCAACTAATTTCGCCTTTGATGATGATGCTGTCGCTCCGCTGACCCAAAGCATTAAAAACGAAAAACGAAATATTAAGCCATTAATTTGAAATTTCTACGCCAAGTGTCGGCAGACGAGGAAAGTACAAAACAAAAGGAAAATTGGCCACTCAAAGTAATTGAGTTGCACTAAGTTAACATTTCGTGGCCTGTCTCCGAAATTAACAATCTGGAAAAAAGCGGACAGAGAAGATGGCGTGGCAACTTTTGTGGCAATAAAAATGTCAAGAAATGTATGTGAATAATTTGTCAATTAACTACCGCAACTTATTTTGACAAGTGCGGGAAAACATCTCAATCTCAAAAATCTTCACTATGAATGCACTTGCCAAGTGCATTTACTTATTGGCAAGCCAACTTTCCAGTTTGCTGGGATTTTTGTGTGAATTTCTTCTTTTATGGTTTAATAAATGTCAATTGCCTACTGAGGCGGTGAATTTGTTCGTCAGCGAGAAAAACAAAACAAACACAATGACGAGGGAAAAATTAAACAATAAATAAAAACAAAACAACAAAACGTGACATTTGCTTGTTGACTTTTGACACTTGCAATCATTTTGGGCAAGCCGACCCGAAGCGAAGATTTATATGCAAACTCGACAGATCTTCATGTAAAGTAAGTGATTTTTTCCCGTTTCCATTTTACATTTTTGCATCGGAAAAACCTTCGATGGCAGCTGCAAAATGTCAGACATTGTTAAAGGAGTGCTGCCATTTGTAAGCAGCGTTTTTGGGGCAGTGTCAACCAGAGGATGCCACCGACTTTGGTCTTCCCCGGCGGATTGCCGGAATGCCGGAATGCTGGAATGCGGGAATTCTAGCAACTCTCGGCTTTGGAATCGCGATGGCCTCAACGTGTCAATGGGCTGTCCAAAATTGTGTTGGCCAACTTGCCCCATTGTCGGATTTGATTTATTGAAATGTTTCTTTTGATTTCTTGGCGCTTCAAGTGCCGCTTGCCGAAAATTCCGTGTTCGTGTGCATACTATTGTATTATTAAAAGTATATTCATAATATTAATGATTGCGAACTGGGTAGAAGTAATGGGTACGCGAAATGAGTCTTGAAGACATCACGTCTAGGGTTTGTATTTTATAGTCTTACAAGCGGCGCATGCATGAAATCGAAAAGACTCGAATCTATTGTTCAATCAGATTTTATTGATTTGTCTGCCTTTGGCCCAAAACTGCCAAACAATTTTTGACACTTTGAAGTTTTTGGGGGTAAGGAACACATTAAGGGCCTTTGATCTCCGGAGATTCCAAAAACGGATGGGAAGAAACAATGAGGGGAATTTCGAAGCTTCTATAAACAATCACGCATTTTGATCAATTGATTGTTAATGGAATTTGATGTACGAAATAATTTTATAAGCGAATAAGTTTGTTACCCAGTTTGCTATGTACGTGTATTTTAAAGTAACCGGTATAACAATTAATCGATTGCGAATATTAAACGTTTAGAGGCAGAGCACTCGTAAAAGCCAATTTAACATTATTGCCAGTAGTCTGCACAAATGCACTCGAAAAGGTCATGCATGTTTGCCATTCGCATGCCCACCATAATGCGCAACAATTTTCCATACATTTTTATAGCTCAGCGCCAGACATGCATGTTGGGCTGAAATTTTTCAAGTAATTCGCAATGGTTTACATGGAGCTGCTACTTCGATTCGGTTGAATCGGATATTTGGCACACGTGACCCAGATGGGCGTTACTCCATTTAATTATGTGGCACACCAAGAAACGAGAAATACATAAAGCATCATTTGTCAACCGGCAAAATTTCGGTTAACTATTTCCTCGCGTGGCCCAGAAAAGCCAGCCAGCCAGCCCACGAAAATAGAAAATAAATAAATGCAAAGCGAAAAAATAAAATAAAATATAATAAAAGAGAGCCTGCTCGCAGCCAGGCGACATGCTAGAAACATTTTTGTTCATTTAATTTCGCGCAGACATGAAACATAAGTGAATTTCATTTAGTTTTCATTATTACGCTTATTTCCGTACGCCGAAAGCAGGCCACAAATTGCATGCCACCTAATTTGGTTAGGGCGCCGGAAAGCTTTTTCCACCGGGCATTAACCAGCCAACTATCCATGCCCAGGCCCCCTAAATGTGACCCCATAAACCATTGACCCACTAACCCCAACCCTAAGTAATGACCCCGGGCGCCAAGCGTCAACAAATCCATATAGATTTCAACTGGAGGGAGTCCGCATGGGGAGCGGAAGTGGCGGCGATTCCATTTGGCTGGTCAGCTGGTGTGCGGCGTCACCAGAGGGGAACCACTCGGTGGTGGTCAGTGGTGGAGTTGCCATAGGTTCTACTTGATCTATTTACTAGTTTATAGGATTAAAGGTTTACCTTATACAGCAATTTGTTTAATGTTAATGCTAACTATAAAAACCTGTCTGTCGCCAAATTCGAAAAACCTATTCCATTTTCCAACCATTTTCCTTACTGACGCACCAGTAAATTCCTCGCCACAATTTCAACCCGTACAAAAACCAGAGCGGCGGAAAAAAGAGTGCAGCAAGAGATGCCACAAGGTGTGCGCCTGACATATAAACCCTAATACCCCAACACAACGCCAGATGCGAACAATCGGCAGCCCCAACTGCGAAGGGCCAACGCGGCGTATGTGTAATGGTGGTCAATGCACTGTTTAAATCGGAAAAGCTCCCCAGCCGTAACCTCCAATCTAGGGGGACCAATGGAAAAGGGCACCGCTTGGTTGGTAGCAAGAGATAAAGGCAAAAAACAATAACCATTATAATAACTTCCGTTCTAGAAACACTTTTGACTGGCTATCGAATGCACAAAGACAAAAGCGTCAAATGGGCGGCTTTTTGGGGACTGGAACTGGAAGTGGAACTGGTGCTGGCCAAGTGCAGCGGGTTAACGGATTTTACTGCCCGTGTTTCTGTGCATTATGTTTTATTGGCCCCAACTGTGCGGCTCCAGCAATCGTGAAAATCGCTTAAAGTGGCAACTGCCCGCTTTGGGTGGAACAAAGTGGATCGGAGTTGTCGCTTTTGTTGTCGGAAAATGACAATTAGCCGTGTGTTTTCCTCCATTTTCTTTCGACTTGCTCATTTGACAGTCGACTGCATTTCTCTCTTTGCCCGCAAATGCAAATGGGGAATGGAAAACACAAAAGGAATAAGCGCACAAATATAGATGCATCTGATGTTGATGTTGATGTTGATGTTGATTTTTCGTAGCTCGTCGCGGAAGTCTTCGAATGTAATTCCAGATTGAGTAATAAACAGCCAAGTATCTGTGTGTAACAGCTGCAAGCGCATTGCAGATTTTGGTTAATGGGTCTGTCGACATCGAGATGAAAATGCAGGAAGCGGAGTGAAAACTGTTACAATCTGAATCCAAATTAGCCACGGGGGATTATTTGTTTTCGAAATAGAGTTCAAAACGATGAGAGTGAGCCGTAGCAGCGGAGATTGGGGCGGAGATCGGGATCCCCAGTAACCTTTCGACTTTGATTGATTGGCAGACGACGCGGAGTATGGAGAAGGTTTTCCCCACTTTTGGGGCTTGCTGATCCACAAACTTTTTACAAGAAAGTATTTTTCTATTACTAAGCGGTTGATTTTCAATCCATTTTCGTAAAACTGTCACAAGTGAACCTAGTTAAGTGTATGACAACATAATCACTCAAGCAGCCTAAGTGCTGAGCATGAAATGGGATCTTAATTACCCGCTTTTACAACCCAATACAATAATAAGTTCACTAAAATTATGAATTAATAGCACCCAAAAAAAGAATCTTTGCCACTAATTCGATTCTCGTTAATGGTTTGCCCAACCTTGATGTTCATTAACCCTCCAGACCGCCTCAAGTTCAATCACAAAGCCTCAGGGCAGACCAAAATAAAAAAAAAAACGAAAAAAATATATCAACTAATCAAAATGTCACACTTTCCATACAGAAAGCGGAGAAAAATCTGCTGACAGCTGACAAAACCAAAGCAACCGAAACCGAAAAGCAGCAACTACAAGCTATGGCTTTTTGTGTGTGTGTAGTTTTGTGGGCGTGGCAGGGGACGTGGGGCTGGGGGCAGGGGGCGTTGGCGCTTTACAATGAGCCATGGAATACTCGAGCAATTGCTGGTGGGTCGATGGGTGGTTCATGGTGGTGTGGGGTGGTGCTGGGCGGTGGTGCTCAGATTACAGCAGAGAGGGGCCAGGAAAACGCCGAGCGACGTTGACGACTTGCGACAATTGCCTCAACTTTGGCGTTAATGAACATGAGCACACTTTACCAAAGCGAGACGAGAGTTTTTCATGGCCCAAGCCCCTTTCCATTCCATTTCAGGCCTGATTCCAAGACGGCATAATGAATTGATGTGGCTGCTGCCATCGCGATGATTATGATGAGATCGAGACGAGAAGTCGAGAAGTCGAGATGGGAAGCATAGACGGCGAAGCACTTCTCGTCCACTACTACTCATGTGCGAGACGCGCACAAAAAGCATTTTAACATTTAATAATATGAAAATAATTGAAGCAATTACTAAGAGCAACATGCACGAGTGACAGAGCGAAGGCACGATCAACACAATTAACCATATTGTAGTTTCTTTATGACCCAGGCCGTTTGTTCGAGAATTGTTATATAAAGGCAAGAAAAGAGATCGTCTGTGCACTAAAATCAATAAGTTGAATTCGCTCTAAAATCATTTTTATATATTAAACATTATATTTGTATCCCTTCCATGTACATACATGTATGTATGATGTGCAATCCAATCCACTGATACATTTTCTCGTACCATTCGGCTAATGATATTACCTGTGCCACTTGCTTTTGTGGCCGATTAGTTAACCAGCTCGACTTACCAGCCTGCAAACTAGATCAATTACAGATTTCAGCCCTTTCCCTTCAGTCCGTCCCTGCAACCTAATGTTACTGCTCATTGAAAGGGGCAGAAAACTAAACAAAAGAAGTAAGGAAAAAGCAAACCACAGGCAGAAACAATTGACATTTGATTGACTGACAGTCGTTTGTCAGTCTTTTGACAATTAGGCGTCAAAGTGAAATTGCTTTCGATTTCAGATGGAGACGGAGACATATGGCCCGCAATTGCCTTGAAAACTGATTGGGAAATTTTGGGACTGGCCTTGATTGCCGTGGAACTATTTTTAACATAAAACTGTGTTTGGTTTACTATTTTTGCAGCTACCCAACAAAAAAGTTCGAGAAGAGGCCTGCAGAAATTGGGTCAAAATTCTCCCACTTGGCATGTGAAATAAAATGGCAAGAAAGACGACTACCCGAGAAAGAGAAGAAAGAACATTATGCATTTGAATATACAACTAATTGGGGGTTGAGCTCAAAAAGACAAAAGTCTTCTTATAGAATGATCAAGTTGGCGGCGATCATCCATCGGCTATCATGATTACCCTCATCTTTTGGGAATGGGAATGGCAATGGGGATTTCTGTGAGCTTAGCTAAAAGTGGGCATTGAACCAGTTTTTTGATTCGCGGACAGGCAGTTCACTACGAAGATAAACACATCGGCCCAATTTAATAGTATTTATTTGGTTTTCGCCTATTTTTACTGCTAATTTTCACAGTTTGCGCTTTGCTTTATTATATTTTCGAAACGTACATAACATACACATAAGACACATATTGCCGGATGACAAACAACATTGTACGAGTATCGTGTGTGTCGGCTTTTGTTTATAATGCCAAATTTAGAGGTTCACTGAACTGTGCCGCTTGTCGCGTGGCCGCAAAAGAGGGGTAATTAGTGATGGCATCTGGTCTGAGTTCCCCCGTCCGCCGATCGATCCAACTAGCTATTTCACAGAATCCAACTGAGTGCTGGTGCCCACAAATAATTGATACACATCTTGTTCGGCTTCGAAGACATCGATTACGTGCAGAGCATCTGTAACGAGCTCTCAGTCAAAGTAGAAGCCACAAATTGCATGGCTTGCACACTAAACCCATTCACTGCACATATAGAGTGGTGGGTGGTGGGTGGTGGTTGGTGGGTGGTTTTCCACCCGGCTGGAAAAACAGTTTCTCGAGTGCTGTTGCACCTGAGCCGGGGAAAAACTATTTGGGGAGTGTTTTTTATTGCACCCTTCAAGGCACCTGGTGTGCGCTAAGCTTATGTGCTCAAATATTCAGGGACAAAATAAAAACGCTTTTAGGGGATTTTATTTTAAGCATCCCGAATCCATTGTTTTTGATACCTTCTTTGCACACCCAACGTGGCTCGTGAGCTTGTGGCCATAAAAATGCGCTTTTATATCGCGGTTTTATATGGCTAAAATTTATTTGAATCTGGACCGTTTCGAGAGTCGAGAGTTTTTCGTTGAGGCTGGGCAAGGTTTATTTTTATGCAACAGCCAAGAGAACAGGCGAATTTCTTTGTTTACTTTTCGTGTGCGAGGAGAATCATTAAAAACTTGACCCAGTTTTTCGGGTGACTCAAGCTCGTGCCAATATTTGTTGAACTTTGCTACGGCTATTGCTGTTGCATAACTCGCACCTGGCACCGTGCACCGATAACGATTGAAATTCGGATTCCGATTCCAATTCCTATTCCGATGACCAGCCAGCAAACTCCAGCTTAAAAGCCCCAGCTCAGATTTTGCCATTGTTTCTGATTTGTTTGCCAGCCAAGGCTGAAGCAAATCCATTCACTCGCCTTAGTCAGCAACGACTTTGCAGTTTCAGTTGCAGTTTGGGTTTCAGTTAGTCGTCCATCGTCTTACATCTTTCGAACAATGAAAAATTGGCAATCGTCATGAAACCGTAGCATTAAAAAAAAAAAAAACAAAAAAGAAGTACCAAACAATTCGCGAAGCGCAAGGCAATTAGACATGCAATTCTCGAAAGTACAAGTAATGTCAAAGTTGTAATTAAAACACGTCCGTAAAGCTGTTTAAATTTTTGAGCAGATCATCGCCGTGGGGCAACTAAAAAATAAATATGTATAATAATAACCTGGCGCGGTCCTAAATGGTTTAGCTTCAATTGTTACTGTTATGGCAATCGCGATGAGCTGCGTTATACAACTCCTGAAAGTGACATATTATGCATGCAAACTATTCATTCCATTTAGGCTAAAGTCAACCCATATATCACTGTAAGCGCCGGACTACTCAACGCAGTGCAGCATCATCAGAAAACCAGAAGACCACAGCACCGACAAAGTCAACAGACAAAGGAAATATGAGAAAACTCGTAAATAAGAAATGTCACAAAATTTCCATTTGAAAGGTTTTCTTTGGCATAGGAAAAAACAGTCGAAGAGTGGAAGTACAAACACAAGAGCGGGCTAAAAGTCAAGGTCTGTCAACTCTTCATCGCTGGAACATTTAAAGCGGAATAAATAAAAAGTACAAGGCAGACCAATGAAAAGCCGAACGAAAATGGAAAGTAAATGAGTCGGAAAATGCGCGACAGGCAGTATTTCAATAAACCCCAAATTTCCACAGCGGAAAGTGCAAGTTAAAGGTCTGAATATTGATTGGGATGGGGGCGAAACACTTAATGAGCGTCAATGGCTGTCAAAACTATTTGCGAAATTGCATTATGAAGTTGTCAATCAGCCGAGGAGAAAAGCTTTGGCAAGCTGTTTTTGAATCTGCCAAAGATTTGCTAATTGTACTTGGAGGGGTAGCGAGGGTAATGCCGCTAAAATCCCTAACAAGTTGCTGGCCAAAGACGAAGACCTGAACTCCTGGGGTCCGAAACTTGCTAAACTGGCTTCGGAGGCTTTGGCTTCTTTCACATGGTCTTCGATGCAGGTTTTTGAAGATCATGGTCCAGCGAGCTAACAACTTGTTGTTACTCTTGTTGTTGTCGCCAAACGCATGCCCCTCGATTGTTGCTGTTGTTGTTATTGTTGTTGCAAATGTTGGCGTTGCACTTAAGTGGCTAAAGATTTTTAAGGTTAATGCACTTGAGTTCGTTGTCGCTTCTTTGCTGACCAAACTTGGTTGCCCGGTTGTTGTGCTTGGTGTTACTACTATGACTGCAACTCCTTTCGTGATCTTGTCGCAATTTACATTTTCATGCTCCAATAAATGCGTACATAATAATTATCCGTCAGGCTCTGCACATAAATTGCCATCAATTTGCTTTTGGATCTTGTTTTCAAGTTTTCCCTCATGCTCATTTTTCGCGGCCTTTGATTTTGACAAATATTACGCATACGCAACGTTAACCGGTGGGACACACGCCTCATGCCATACGCCACTTTCACTTGCTCACATTGCATGGTTAATTTAGGAGACAGATTATTCAACTGACTAATTTGTTATGAAAAAGTGTGAAACGGCGGTCCGTATGCAATCGACCAAGTCAAGTTAATAGGCATGGTCAATGAACAAATTTACTTATTCCCAAAAATTCGCAGTTAAATATGTTATTGGGGATTTTGTCTCCGCCAATATCTTATGAAAATAAAACTTGTTATATTTTTGAAATTAAGCAAAATAACGATTTGCATGAATTTGTTTTGCATTAATTTTGCATCACATTTTTGTTATTTATGCATACAAAATCGAGCATTGAAAACCACCGAAACGTGATTTTATATGCATATAAAACTATTTCTGATTTTTGTGGTCAAATGGGTCAGTGCTGTCAGCAACCACTTGATTTGGGTCAAATGTGCCCACAGAATATTAAGCAAACCGTTTTTTTCGGCAAAGGAAGAAGGAAAAAAAAAGAATAAAAATTATTATTACCATTCGCAAGGCAATAAAAAAAACACAAGACATCGTAGAAGCCAGAGAGGAAGTTGTTAATTAATACTCAAGACAGAGAGCTGGAAAAACTTCTGCGGAGCTCCGTTGCTCAGAGCCGGCAAGTCGGGTTTCTTAATTAAAAACTGGAACCGCATGGCTCTATGTTTTCTTTTTTGTAGTTTTTGTGGCCACAATTCTCATTTTTATGCACGGGTAATTTGGTTACATTCGAGCTACTCCACCAAGGGTTATCTTCGGATTTCTTGGGGATGCTAAGTAGCGAATTAATGGGGCATTGTCAAGCCCTTCGTTGGGTGAAAATGACTGGGTAAGTATCTTTTGGGGCACGTGTAACCTGAAAAGTTTCTGCATTCGTGAGATTTAATTGTTTTCGAACTTACAGAATTCCTACAGTTTAGTCACACGTTTTTATCACCCTTTTGCTTACCTGGAATGAAAAGATAATACACATTTTTATTAGTGATATTTCAATTTTGCAGAGTGTTTTATATTGTATAAATTAAAGAAAAAACAATTTTAGAATACAGAACTACTTTTTTCCCACTGAAAAGAATTTGTCATCGAAATCATTAGGAAGTAACTTTGCTTGCTACTTTCTATTGATTTCCCCGTTCTGATATAGACTTCCGCCCATTTCCTGCTCGGCTGCATCTTTTATCTCGAAACTGTCTCCCTGATGCCGTCTATAAGTTGGCTATCTGTCTGGCCGCATAACTTGAGAAAACATCCAAGAAACTAAACAGAGCGTACTGCCGGCATTTTAAGGGCACCCAGGGTCGACACGGCTATTTTTAAGTACCTGTGCGTATTTCTGCCCAAGTTGTATAGTTTTTTTGCTTTGTGTTCTTTTTGGCATGCAATAAATTTGTGTTTTCTGGTCACTTGCAAAAAAAAACGCACTGACAGCTGTCAGTGTCTGTATCGCGCCGTCGAAAAAGTATCTTAAAGATACTCAGCGAGACTGCGAGACTGCGAGACTGTGAGATTCGCACTCGCTTTAGTTGATTTCCCTGCTGTGCATCCGCTACAAATCAAACTGCAACTTTCCAGTGATTGCGACAAATGTTTTCACTTTTCATTTCCAAACTAACAACCAGCGCATTTGACAGCCACGCCCATTTCCTCGGTAATTCAACTCCAATTGATTGATTGATTCACTGGCGCGAGGTAATCAATTAAATATTAACTGCCATTGTCAATCAGTCCGTCTTACATCACTGCATTAATTACCAAGACGAGCCGTGACTTTAATCAATCCTGAAATTGCATCAGTTGAGCCAAGTCAACGAACCAAGAGCCAACTCAACCCAATTTCCCATCAATTGCCGCCAGTTTCTTTTACATTTCCCATTTTCTTGTTGTCATAACAACAAAAGCAGCTCTTTAATGTATAAAACACAAGATCGAGTTAGAGAAACAAAAGCAAAACCGAAAAAAAATTGAAAAAAGTGGAAGCTTTTGATTTAACTACCGCCTGCAGCCCCAGCCATGGCCAATCAATTTTTCTGTTTTTGTTTTTATTACTGCTGCTGACCATTGACCAGCACCTCGACATCATCGATTCCAAGTCGCTGCGTAATCATAGTGGAGCAGAGCCAAAATCCAGTCCCATCCACTCCATTCCACTCCACTCCACTCCACTCCACTCCAAGACCAAGACCAAGACCTAAACCAAGTCCAAGTCGAACAAGGAGCTCGCTTCATTACGCCAGCAGCAGACATTTTTTCCAGTCCGTGCTGCAGCCAACAGTTTTCATGTTGTCGCTGCTCCGATCATTGGCAATCATTGAATCATTCCACCCTTTCCCCCGCTCCGATCCTCCGCTCCGCCCAAAGAGCCCATCTATCTATCTGGCTTATAAGCCATCTATCTGAACGCCTGCTTTCGGCTCGATTCACTGGCTCTGACCTACGATAAGTTTCGCTATGCGCCTGATTATACTCGTAAAACTTTCGTATCTCCAGCCAGGGCATGCATAATTGTCTGCTCCGGCATTTTGGATAGCATCTGAGGTCTTGTTTGCCTACAAACCTTTTCTTTTGGGTCGTTGGGGTTGAAACGGGCTTAGATGTGGCTGCATTGCTGCAGCACAGCATACATTTTAGATTTGTGATTGCAATTAGATGCAAATGTGGGCGGATGGCGGAATATGGTCACTGAGCTAAATGCAGCTCAGCAACAGGATGACCCATTCCTTTTTGTTAACTTAAAATTGGAATTAATGTTCAATTGTAGATTTCTCAACAGTTTTATACCACAGCAATTAGCCTATTTTAAAACCGCCACCTGTTAAACACAAGCAAATGTTTCTCAATAATCAGAATAAATTGCTTCAGCACAATGAGAATTCAATCGCAAGAATCTTCTGCATTGACTAAGAGCAGAAGCATCTGAATAGGTATAAATAGATACAGATCACGGGCGGACTCGATTTTCCAGGGGAAATGAGTTAGAAATTAGTAAACAGCCGGGAGACGGAGACGTGGGGCTACCTGATGTCTATGTAAATAAATACAACAGTGGCAAAAGCAGCAGGAAAGAGTTAGGACCGTGCGGTGGCCCCCAAAAGATCGGCATTTCGAGCCCCACACATAAACTTTTTAAGCCAGACGCCACCGAGACCGACCCAGTGACCAAGATATGCACGTATGCTGGTCGAGAGAGGATGAGGCTAAAAACGAGGCGGAGAAAGGAATCCACATTCCCCGCGGTGTTAAGAATTTATGGGAATTTTCGTTTGCGCCCCACGAACACGTAATTCGACGATAATGAACGATGATCGGTCATAACAGAAGGAGGAGGAGATCTGCAATCTAGAACGTGCGATTAATGGGAACAGTTGGCTGGGTGCTGTGCTGCTGTGGCGCCCCCTGGCGTTCAAATTGTCATTGCATTGAAAATGAAAAGCGCCTGCGCGAACGAGTTTCGGTTTTTCCACAGTTTTCCTGGCTGCCAGCCGCCGGTTTTGTTTTGCTTTCCTATTTTCGCAGTGAAATCGATATAGTCGATGTGTGCACGTTTTATAATTTTCCCAGTGAAATTTTTTTGATGTTGTATAGATGCATCTTCGAACTGCTAATATTGCTTTTTGTATCTGTTTAGTTTTTTTTTTTTGCAGCGGGTTTGCTTTGGTTTCCATTCGCTAATTAGCGCTTCTTTCTGTCTATTTGAACTGCTTTCCAATTGAAAATATTTTTTTTTTTTTTTTCATCAAACAAAACCATTTTCACGCGCCAATTCCTGGCATTGTTTAAACGGCACGTAAGTAAAGAGTTGTATATTTTTAGAAACTAAATGCGAACAGAAACACTCAACACTTTAGAGGATTTAAGAGCTTACAGAGGAGTTTCCTAAGACTACTGGTAACAACAGTCCTCTAATAGATCGTTAGTTCTAAAAATTTAAAATACAATCAATGTCCAAGCAGTTAATATTTTGAATAGCTCTTCTCATACTTTAGTATCCCAGTTAAATTTTTGTAACAACTTCACTTTCCATTGGCTCTTCAAATTGATTCGTTAAATCAACGACTTCCTTGGGGTCAGTGCTGCCATATGGTTTGTTCATTTCTCCGAAAATGAAGACAACACTTCCATCTATCAGCAGTACTCAAGTTGTAAATTTTCAACAAATTTGTCAAAAATGCCATTAAGTTGCTTAAGGGGCTCGTAACACATTTGCATTCAAAAAGAACTTAAGCAGCATGTGGGTCAAAAAAAGAGAGCCTCGCAGGGCCCACACACAGCAACAGTCGAAGCCGAAACATAAACAAAACCGCCGCCAATTTATGACACTCCACAAAACACTGACAAAAAAGATTTCGAAATGCAGGGGGAGAACCCCCTCAAACTAATTGCATTTCCTGTCGGATTTCGGGGAGGGAGAACTTCCACAAAACGCATAAATTAACAACAAGCACAACTTCCGATAGACAATAGAACAAAATAACATGGAATAAAATGGAACAAATGAAGCATAAGAGAAATAACAATCAAACAGGGGAGAACCATTCAAATTCTATTCATCCCAAAGTGGAACCAGGGACTTCTATTTGGAACGAATTCCAGCCAACTTGAGGGGAGTTGTCAGAGCCGTTCAGGCTTGACGAGCGGAGTTTCGACTGCAGTTCTGCCCCCTCAGTTTCGACACTAAATGACCACCAGAACAGTGGCGTACGTGGTAGGAAAGCTAAGGGGGGGCCTTCACTTTCCCCAACCCAATTTTGATTGTGTCAGAAAGTACATTCATTTTATAACTTATTTATAAAAACTTATTATAAATTATGAATATGATCAACTTTTTGGTATTATTTAAGCGATCTTTCAAATATGTTTGGTCAAAAGTGAAAACCCCCTTAGCGCTTCAGAACTCTGGATGTCCCACATGCTGCACAACTCCATGGGACCCGAAAGCAAGGGGAATGTTAATTAGTTCTGCTTTAGCTTGTTTATGCTGTTGTCTGTAGTTTATGTTGCTTAATTTTAATGCGCAGTGTAATTACATTCCTGACCAGCATTGGGCCCCGAACAGCTGTGCCACAAAACTCCTTCACAGCAATAAAAAGAAGGCGAGAATATTAAACTGTAGACCATTTATTATAGCCCTTCTTCTATGCTACTCAACGACATCCAGAACGGATGCTCCACAATAATAGCACCGGAGTATTCCAACGGTTTTCTAGCTAAAATCCATAAAACGAGGAATACTTTCGAGTTCGAGTTGAGAGTCATTAGAAGTTGCTGAAGCGTATAAAAATTTGAAATTTGCATAAATTATAAATTGTAATTGAGCAGGAAAGGAATAAAGATTCATTAAGATTCGGCTATACGTGTATGAGCAGTGAGCGCATGCAACTACCAAGGTTTATACAGTTTTGAAATAGCGATTTTAAGACTATTCAATAAATAATTTAATGCTCAGGCGCCGAGAGAATGTCAATGCTGTTAACAATAACACTCGGTACTACACTTGTTTTATTAATAAAAAATAAGCAGTAAAGCGTATTATTAATTCAGCTTGTTTTGCGCCCTTTGTCTGATGATAGCATGTAGCGCTACTTTTTCCTGCCTTGATTTGCAATTTCCTGCTTATTATTCAAACAATAATAATAAACAAACATTGGTTTATTGCAGTAAAAAAAACATCAAGCATTTAGCTGTGGGTTTTTATGTGTTTTTTAACTAGTCATGACTTCAGAATGGAAAGCCTTGACCAATTGACAGCCAAGAAGACCTTCGCTTGCAATCGCAACGTCATTTTGCAGCTATTAGCTAACAATTTGATGCATGCAAAAGGTATACATCTCGATTTATTTATAGTTGGTGCCTCCGCCTTATCTAATCCAACCCAGTGACGCCCAGTCTCATCTGTTCTATATAGAATTACGCGTGGCACACACTCAGCATCGGCCAACGGATTTCGTAATCTTCTGGCAAAAGTGGGTTGACTTGGGTTGGTTACGATTCTGCCTTCTGCTTTTTGCTTAGTGTGTCAGTCTAAATATATATTCGTTCATTGTTTCGCTGCATTTCAATTGTGCATTTCATTTGGGCACTACAATCTCAAGAGATCTATGCCAATTGATTTAGAGGCGGACGGGCAGGTGGGAGCCAGAGCCAAACGTCGAACGGTTTTAACAAATGCGCTTATAGCGCTACAGATCGTCCCATGTGGATTCGCACTAATTTGTGGGAATGAAATGTTTTCCTATTGTGAATTTTTGGTTTGATTTTTGCGATAAGAAACAACAAAATACACTGCTCTGCTTATAAATGCAAGCTCATTACATAACGATATGTAAGCAAAACTCACTCGCCCAGCAGCAGAAGCTCTCCTATCTCTTAATTTAACTGCTGATATTAACGAATAGAGCATCTCAGCTTCGTTATCTCGGCATTCAGCGCAATGACGATTTCCATGTGGTATCTTCAGCTTAATTGTTGCTACGTGTATTTTTTGAGAAAAAAAAAGTTTGTTGTCTTGGGGTAATTGTTGCTTATTTGCCTGCATGCTTGCCTGCCAGTCGTCTGATCATTTGACCGATCCGTTGCGCTAGGCTGTTGTATAATGTCAATTACTTGTGATTTACGACAGTTTAATGATAGACGGCGATACTCATAGGTTGCATGCGTTGAGGGTTTCGCAGGAGAAGAAGGACGTGGGGCAGTGCCGAATCGCACTCACATAATAGTTGCTACATGATGCGAGCTTAGCATGTGATGGATGTGATATTTCAGCGCTGCGTTCTTGTGCCCAGTGTTGCATGTAATTGGCTCATAAAACTTTGCCAAACGAAAAAAGTGGCAGAATAGCCTTTGATGGACACAGGGAACCGCAACTCCCTCCATAAGGGCAAATCGATTACGTGGCCGAGCTCACTTATGTAGATGTCAACAACTTTTCTCTTTAGTGTCTCTTTAAGTGTCGAAGAGCGTGTGTGACGTAAGAAAGTTAGATGAACCTAACCTGAATCTGCACATGAATATGCACCGATGGCTCATCATTTGATTATTCATGAGACCAGTCAAGAACTTTAGGTGTTGGTGGCTCTTTCAGTCGCACTAAATAACAATTAGCCGAATAAGGGTAGAGATTTTTGTTCAATTTTTCAATTCGTAGCTCAGCTAAGTCACCGTTTTGGATAACGAGTTTTTGAAGAGGGGGCGCCAAAATTTTACTTTGAGATGCTGACGAGATTTAATGGGCAGACCAGAGACGATAAATAAATCGAAATTTTAAAGCCACTAATCGAGTGGAAAATTGAATGTCAGTTAATTATATATATTATAAAAGATTGTACGAACTATTCATTTTTTTCAACATAAAACGCGTACTAATAATCGTTAACTTATAAAGATACCGAAGCTATCTTTTGTATAGAAAGCCATCATCATAAACTCATAAGTTAATATAAACGAAATTTTATATTGGTCATATAAGAAAACTGACAATTTAGCCAAGACAGTATGCGGAAAATCTTTGATAAGATAAACAATATATTGTTAGTTAACTTGGTGTAAGCCACTTCATTTTCTGACATAGCTTCAGTATGAGTAAGCAGGTTCGGTTTTAAGTTTTGCAACGTATAACACCTTGTTCATTTTTCTTCGCTGTGTTTCTATAGATTCCTGTTTTGGGCTCTAAGCTGAGAGGCTGAAACCACCGAAAGGGAAACGAACTCATTGAAATTCTTGTCAGGTTAAACGCGCGGATTGTGTGGAATAACAAAAGAAACACATCAAGCCCATCTCTGGATAGAACAAAATAGAGAGGGCGGTCAGAAGGATAGACGTCAGTTCATAGAAGCTATCATCTCTATATGCAGACCCTCGCCTCCCACTTTTCCCCGCCCACTTGACGCTTTCCCTGTTTTCCGTTTAAGGCACCGCCGCCACTAAGTCCATCAGAAAGTTATTTTCCAACTGGCTTGTCAGTAGGCCACCAATAATAGCAAAACATGGCCAAAGTGTTGAGCTCCAAATGCAGAAAAGTTTTAATTAGAAAAATAATATTCTATTATAATAAAGAGAATAACTTTTGGCAGAAGCCTTAAAGCTTTCGCAATGGGTGGGAGTGGGAGTGCGGGCTTAAAATGCCAAGGACCTGGGACAAAAGATGGGTTTTGTGGCAAGTATCTGCCAGTTGGCAGACCACAAAGTTGACACATATCGGAGTGCATTCATTGTTTTTATCGCATACAGGAAGCAGGGAAAACTCGACACGGGGTTAATAAACTCCCTAGCAAAAAGCTTCTGTCAACCAGTGAGTGCACTGGTTTGTAATTGTTTTCTGTTTTACTCGTATTATTATTATTATTCGCTTTCCATCTACGTTTCATGTGTTTATCAAGCCGCAAAGTTGCTGGCTGATTAGAGAGTCGCGTCGCGATGTCGTTGCCACTTAGAAGTGGGTCACCGATTTGTTGACTCCAAAGAGGCGGCACTATAAAAGTATCTCTGCGGCACATATTGATAAGCCCAGTTGGCAGTTGCACTTTAGGCTGCATTATGCATTCGTTGTTGGACCTATAGTGGAATTTACGATAATTCTGGGTGTGCTGATTCCATATCAATCGTTTTTTCGTAGCACTAGGTTAGTAGAGCAAATGGGGAGAGGTATGTGCCTTGATAAGGTTTTGATTATGAATGGGGCTAATGGCAGATTATTGACTCGGCGACCAATGACCCATGTGGGGAATTTCAAAACAACCGCTTGCGCAAGAACTTTATTAGCCATTCGATACGCTTCGCAACAAAATTCGATTAATTACTTTTGTGTTCCCGCTCAGGCAACATGACACTCCAGTCAGACTGGCAAAGTTCAACTCACCTTGTCCAAAACAAAAAGGTATACTCTTGCGCAAGAGTCCAAGACGTCTGCAAAAGGAAGGAGGAAAGACACACAGTCCATGGTTAGATAAATGCCAGACAGAATTACCAATCAAATAAAATAATTATTAATTATTAATTACAGTCGTAGAGACAACTTGTTCTAGCCAGGCTATTACAATCAATCAAAGTTGCTGCGTTACAACGCAATGCCATGTAGGAGATAATAAATTGTGGTACTTATTCCACCTGAACCACATAAACAAAGTGCCAGCAACAACCACCGACTACTGGTACACCCACCACCACCGACCAAGCACCGACCAGGCAAAACTTGTCAACTTGCCAGACAATCAACGGACAAAATGCATAAATTAATATAGAGATAAACAAGGGAAAAGGAGTTCATAATATCGAGTGCGATGACGAGCCATGTAACTACTGCAAATTGTCATGAAAGTCAGGGTTATTAACGGGGAGCCACATGTGCGTAGAGAAGCGGGGAGTTTCATGCTTAAGCCAGACTAATTTCATGCTCAGTGGCGCAGTGTCTTTTGAAATGGATGGAGGTTGGGGGCACAGACAGAGAAAGTAACTTGGCCCCAAAGTGGTTACATGATATCGCAACAATCACAACTTGTCGAGCACAGACAGGATTTCGCAAACTGATGACAAAGTTGGCCAACTTTGTACCACTCGACTTGGTTGGAAAAGAAGGAGAACGTAACTATTTGAGTAAGCTGTAAGGTAGTGATCAACAAAGTGGGGAATAAACTATTTTAATTTAACACAATAAAAGAACTAACTTAATTAACTTTATATACACGTATGCACAAAAGCTTTGGTGTGTGAAACCTAAACTAGCATACAAAAGACCCTATCAAATTGCCTATTTCATATACTCCATAACAATTTCTTACGCTTCATCGCTTATATTACTCACTCGCACTAGATCTTTCTCGCTTTCCCAGCTGTAACCTCAAGTTCATTAGCACCCATAGAACCCCTCCTATTGAACTAAACTCGCGTAGTAACTACAACAAATTGCCAATCAACTTCCAGCGATTGTCGTTGTCGTTGTCGTTGTCGTTGTGCTCGTCGTTGTCGTTGTCGTTGTCGTTCGTTGGCCCCAAAAAGGCGGACTAACCACCGACAATCCCACACCACCCACAATTCACCCATGGTGTAACAGCTGATGACACGCACTTTGCGTGTTTATTTAATAAATAAAAATTTGCATAAATTTGCCAATGTGAGCATTTGTGGAGCGTTGACGCCAAGTCGAATAGAAATGCAAACAAATTTATTCTGCCATAATTTGAGGTCTTGCACAAAAAATAGATTTATTGTGCCAGAAAATCACAGTATAAAAGAATGCTATCATAAACGCAAAATGGTTATATTTATGGGCACCTAAAATTACATAAAGCTTAGCTCAAGATTAATATCAAACGACAATCCGTTTGGATTAATGATGATCTGTCATTTTGGACTTAAAATAGAATAGAAACGATTTCTTTTAGCTAGTGGTAAACACCCTTAGTTGTATTTCAATTATAGTACCATAAATTCGCAGTAAGCCTTACCAAATAATTCACAGACCAATATGACTCAATCCCAAATGCATTGGCACATGTGTACATTATGTATTAATCTTTCTCGGCTTAGTGGAGCACTTCCCACAATCCATTAGCCCCATCAGCGGTCTGTTCTTAAGCCGTGTCTTGGATCGCCTTGAACCCAGCAGCCAAGCCCCAAGTCTCATGTCAGCTCAAGTTACTTCGCAGCTAGCTACTCATCTTGTAAGCGATCAATCTCCAACTGCTTTGCATCGTAACTCAGGCGAACTAATAACCCGCCATCAGATTTCTGGGCGCCCCGCCAAAGTGTAACTAATATGCGATCTTCGCGATGGCTAGACCGTAGTGCCTTTTGATTAATGGATGCCGCTACTGTTTCCAGTGTAGGCAAAGGGGGGAGCGGTTTAGATTTACAAAAGCATGAGCATAGAGCATAGAAATTTATGCGCGTTTTGATTCGAGACGCACGACGATCGCAACGGATCAGATCTCAAAACAAAGAGAAGAGCCAGAGGCGCAAACTACAAAATTATAGAAGATCGAGTTCTCGATGGCGATGGCGATCGCGATCGCGATCGCATTCTCGTTCAGTGTGGGCTTTCATTTGACTATGGAGTTAATCGACTTTAAGTGATTGGCCAGTGTGTGTGTGTGCCTTAAATGGCCAATCTTCAATGCTGAGCTAAGTCATTTATCTTCCCCTCCTCGGTGGTTAAACTTAGGAGCAAGCTGGTTTCCTTTCCTTTGCGCTGCTCGAACTTAAGCCACAATTAGCGACAATCATTTTTCATTTGTCAGCAATCAGATAGTGTAGTCATACAAAAAATATTACTGGTTATCTGGTCATTATCTCAGTCTCAATGTCAAGTCAAGCCGGACTGGGCTACTTCACAAATCGTAGTTCTGTTTGCCCAATTCTCAGTGCAATTTTGTATCTTGCAGATACACATAATAGCCGGGCTCTTGCAGTCTTGTGAAATATTCGCTATTATATTACGGGTTTCACTCTTTTGTTTCTCGTTGTTGCTCGCACCGGAATAATTATGCCAAATATTCAAATAAATTATCAACTAGAACAATTGAAGGGGCGGAGAACAGCTGCACAGTAGCAGCGATTTCCAGCTTTTGTTATTCACATTGTTGCACAAAAGTTGTACATGATAATAAATTTAAGTGCGAGGGAGTGAGATAGTCGTAGAAATGCGGCGCTATTCTCCTTTTCGTTCTTTCCTTCTACAGGCTTTCTGAGTGGGCCAGAGATGAGGCCATTGTCTGGTTGCTTGGACTACGCATTTTGCGGGGTGTCGGCTTGTCAAACGACAAAAGAAATTTACTTATTTTTATAAACGAGATTATAGAGGCACGCAGAATGAATAATCTAATTTGATGTATAAATAAAATGTGCACGATTAGAACGTAATTGGTATAAATTGTAAAAGTTGTATTTATTATTTGAATATTTTTTCAAAAATCCTTTAACATGCATTACAAACCAGAAAGATGATTAAGCCATGCCCATTTCCGGACAAAATGTTATGCATATTGAAAAGCCTTCGAGACACGATATTAGCGTGAATAATTATTCATATTCATTATGGCCATTTGCTACAGTGCTGGTGAATGGAATAGTTTACACTTGTCGAGTTTGGTTTTGTGTTGTCTTTCGCTCATTTTCCCCCATATGGCTCGGAATTTTTCCGACGGGGGCCAAAAAAGAAAATGCGGCGCGTACAAATGCAAATGCCAGGCGAATGCCAAACAGTCGCCTTGGCTATGGAGGTGTTTTCTTGGCATTTGATTAAAATGCAACGACTGCGTTTCGATGGTCATAAGTGCCACTGTGAACTGCAATCTATGGGCGTTGCACATGTGATAATTCTTGATCCGGGAATTGGCGGAAGTTTAGTTTTGCTTAAGGAACAGCTGTGCTCAGGGTGCGGTCTGGGAACTGTATCTATCCGATCCCCCCCTCTCCTTGGTTTCCCTGCCTTTTGTTGTTTGCCGACCAGCTGACATATCAAATATTTAATTATCGCATGTTTTACCTTAAAATTTATTCTTTTGCGGTTTGTTTATATACACGTATGTGCTTATGTGCTTTTTATGAGCGCTTCTCGTGTGCAATAACCTTGCCAACAAAAGCTCAACAAACTTGACATGAAAGCATTTTACACAAAAACACAGCCAAAACTGAACCAAAAAGGAATAAAACAGCCAAGCGCGCCATCTAAGATAAGTACAAATTTGTTTTATTTTTGATGTTTTTCGTTTTTTAAACCGATCTTATTCAGCGCGGCAAGCATGAAAAGTGGCTCATTGAATGGTCTTGTCAAGCTTGATTTTATTGTGCTCACATACTCGTACATATGTATCATGTAGATTGTACACTTGTATGTTTGTTCGCATTCGTATTTTACGATGTTTACATTTCACTCTGTTTGTTCGTTGCGATTTATTTCGCTTCCTAGCCGCACAAGGCTGAGGTTGACTTTCACGCATCATGAAAACGTTCGTCTCGTGTCGAATTCCATTTCATTACCTCCATTTACAGTTCTGTATTATTTTGTAATTCGAAATCGATTTCGCTTTGCTACTTGCGTGGAAATGTCTGAGCTGCAAGGCTGTTTCACTAATTATCATAGGTGCTTTTTAGCTATACGGTTTTGTTATACGAACCATCTTATCGCAAGGGGGTATCATATGAAACAATGTAAACTGCGGTTTCAAGGGGAAGGCACTTAATGGCACAAAGTTTGGCACAAAGAAGTTATCTATAGTTCTTAAACTTTTCTTGATTGCAACGATAATTTAGCTGCTTGTAGTTTATACTTTTCAGGAAATACATGTTCGCTAATGTTCATGAATCATACTCCATTCAACGCAACTTAGCGACACTTTATCCTTATCATTTCGCCTTGGGGTTTCAGCTTTTCCAACAGTTGACATTGAACTATGCGCGATTTGATATCAAGAAACGGTGCCAAAAAGCAATAAACACAGCTGTGATTCCACTTTATCGCCCTAGAACATATTGCGACGCCAGTAACGTCATGGAAATGCGATTTTAATTCAATATTTGTAGGAATTTCATATCTCTATATGCAATAAACTGCAATTATTTATGCATTCATTTTAGAAGACCAAGACAAAGACAGATTGAGAAAAATGAATCGAGTCTGAATGAATTCACTTGTTATTCACTGCGCACCCATTTGAATTTCATTATCGCTCACTCGCTTACGCCTGTAGAGCAACTCAATGTGTGACAGTTTATTTGCATAAAAATGCTTCCATGCGGAAAATAAAAAATTTTAAATTATATCAATAAGAATCTTACCTAAGATTACTTAAATTCTTGTTGTATAGTTTCTCAATATATGCTCACATTAAACATACAAATTTCTGTAAAGATAAGAAATAAACATGCATTAGAAAAGGGGTTTAATCAATCAAGGAAAAGATATTTACGACCTAATTATGTCACTTATAAATGACCCTGTTCCCATAAAAAGAAAATTTATCTAGTTCTAGTTATCAAGTTCTACTGTCTTCAATATACACAAAAATAAGCCATTGTAAAATTAGCGCGCCTTTTTATAACGAAATAAATTCAGTAGAAATATCTCATAGATGTAAACCTAAGTCCATCTACACCTTATCGAGGTGCGTGTCTGCAACGTAAGTGTTTAATTGATAGGGAGAGTGGTATATCAAATCTGCACAATCAGTAATTGGGGGCGTATGTGAGAGTGCTTGATAAGAAACGGAAATTCAACTTGTTATCACAATTGCAAGACTATTCATATCATAATACTCGTATATTACAATATAATGCGACATATATACAAATTTACTAGAAAGTGCTCTGATATAGGATTATCGACAACCATTTTACACAAACTACAGATTTAGTTAATCATCGTTTGACTAAGTAACATGAATTCGGCAATGCAAAATGTAAATTCAAGCAATAAATTAACAGATTAACTGCATATATAGCCCCTCCTTTTAATCGAAAAAAATCGAAAGTGTCGACGGACTGGGATATATTTTGCAAGGCTAACAAATCTTCAGATCGCGTTGGGTCCGGTTGTTTGTTCGCATGACTTCGAATAATAATAATTTGCATGCCTGGGCCATTTTTCATTTTATATTTACTGAGCTTCCTTGGTTTCCTTATATTGTTTATGTTTCAAATGCAGCTGGCTAAGGCAAACAAGCCCCCAAAAATACCCGATTCGAAATCTCAAAGTATACGCAATAAATTGTGGTATCCTCCCATTATTTATGATTTAACAAGAATTGAATACATTGGTATTGCATTCAACAATAATAGAAAACTATGAAAAAATATATAATAGTTTTTCCTCAACGGCGAGTGTGGGCTCTTAAAAGTCAAAAAAAAAATGGCAAGTGAAAGTGGCAAGGAAAAATAGGGAAAAAAACACAATCCCAATAATATTGCTGAGCTGGTCAAACATCTCGCCAGCTGTTTAACTTTGTTTCGATTTTGAATCTATTTTATGGTGAACCGAATGTGTTTTTAGCGGGTTTACAGTAAGGCAGGCAAATAAATTCAATTTGCCAGACACTCCAAGTGTTGGTCGTAAAAATAACAATAAATCATTGCCATCAATCGAAAACGTAATCAACGGTGTGAAGATCGTTAAATTTGTTTTAATATTTTGGCTGTAGATTCCTCGCCAACACTTTCACACTTGCCCTGAAAGATATCTGTTATGAAACAGTTCTCAAATCCAATTGACACTTTGGACAATGCCAAATCAGAGTGAACTCAAAACAGACGTGGCAATAGTGTTTGCCAAGACGGAAAATCCAATTAGGAAAATCACACAGAGTCAGCAAAGCGCGTAAAACCAAAAAGACCACTACGAAAACAGTCTGAAGCGTCACTTATCTACAGAGTGCCAGAGATAGAAGGAAAAACTAAAAAACATAATAAATATAATAATAAAATTGAAATAAAAAACAAATCACTTTTGGCTGTTTTGCGTATTGAAATATCCTGCAAGCAACAACAATATGTTTGCTGTCTGAGCGCAGCTGCTAATTTAACAAGAGACAGATGGAAAGAAATATGATTAACCGCAGAGTAACGATACAAAATGGGTGTTGCAACTGGCAATCCGAGTGTGCAACTGCCAAGCCAAGAAAAGCCAAGAAAAGCCAAGCCAATCCAAGCCAAGCCAAGCCAAAAGCCAAAGCCGTGGCCATTGCATGATTTTTCCACTCATAATGAAACCGAAAGCATGCAACAACTGCTGCGAAAATCTCCTCAACGGCTTTGGCGTAAATTAACGTAAAATACTCGAAAGCAGTTAGGCCAAGACAGACACCAAGCACATTGTACAGCCCCCATGGAGAGTGAGTTTGAAGTGCAGATTGTAGCTTAGCTCAGCTGGCAGGTTTTTTAAACCTTTTTTTAGCGCAGCACACCTTAATTTACCTGCGCACAGTAGTCTCCTGCCTCCATCTCTATAGCAATCTCCGGCTACCGATCCCCCAAATCTGGCCAGCACGATCATTATGAGGAATGAACAGCATCTAAACGATTATGGCCCGGCGACTGGCAGCAGTTAAATTTGTCGCTGCCATACAATCTACCATCTATGAGGTATCCTAAGGTGTTCGGAGCACGTGCAACATGCTGCCCACTTTGATGGATAGATAGCCCAGGTAAGGGAAGGCTTTTAAGCTGCAGTAGCACTTTTAATACTCTTGTCAAAAGCTAAATTTGTGGGAATAAAATGAATCACGTTATTTAAAGCTACCTATTCAGTTGTAAAAAGGGACATAAAAGATTTATAACCAATTTATAACTGCCTATCTAAATTGCAATGTTTGCAAGCTCTGTCTCCTAAATCCTATCTAAATTTTTACTGTCGTATGTTGTTATTTGTTACTTTTAGGTTTTCTTGCAACATCAACTTCAGAAACGATTGGAAAGTACGGTGTTCACTCATTACGAACGTATTTGATTCCTCATTACCAGCCAAGCAATGAAATCAAACAAAGCTTGCCGAAAATTACTAAAGAAAAATGTAAAGAAATTACAAATTTTGTTGCCTGCCTTTCAACAATTTACAAAACACATTAGTATCTTTTCCATAAATAATAAAAATTATGGTGCGCAGCGAAAACTATTTTTGTACCCTTCATTATTTTAAAGTTTGCATTTTTTCTGCGCCCCTCCAGCGCCACTTCCACCCACTTTGACGCCTATTGGCGTGGTGTATTGCGAGTACGCCTACTTTTTACATCATTTATTATGTGGGCAAACTAATAATGAATGCGTTTTGGCCCAAAGAGGAATAGATTTCTGATGGGACTGGCAATATCGCATGTTTTCTATTGGCACGCTTCGTTGATTACTACTGCGTTAGTCGAATTACTCGGCTGCAACCAAAAAACCAAATGTATGATTCAATAAATCTCTCTTTGAGTCCATGTTTTGGCTTAAGTAGCCAACTTATGGCTACAATACATTACCTACAGATACACTTGTGTATAAGGAGTATCTGTGGGCGTATGGTAATGGTAAAGCCATTTCGTGCGCTCGATGAGTGTCAAGAACTTGTCTTGGCCATAAAGAGAAACCGGCAGAAATGTGCACCAAATGCAACAGTCAAACAATTTTGATTTTAGTCTCAGAGTTTTTCTCTCTTTTTTGCAAAAAGTTTAACCAGTTTCCCACTAGTTGACAGTTGGCAATTGAAGTCTTTTTATGGCAACTTGCGGAATGAGGAATACGTTAACTGTCTGACAGCCAAATGAAAGAGTAGGCCGCAGCTCAACCAAAGGTTGCGATCATGGACCATGAGTGGCTGGGTCTTCGTGGATAAAAAAATAATTTAAGCATGAACTTCTATTTTTAGATATTGAAATGAAATATCTTCTTCAAAAGGCCATGTGCAAAGGCAAAGTCAATAAACTTTGGATCAGGTTAACCATCCCACAATCGAAAAAAGTGCAACCATAAACCCCGCTCGCAGAACGGGTTATAACCGATTCAGCAGCGCGATCTCTAACTGATAACCCCCACAATACCAATTGCAAGTAAAAATTCGTAGCTCGGTAAGAACACAGACAAGTCAATGATGGAAGTGCGGCTATAAATGAGAGAGATATATACAAAAGCTATGGACGTAGACCGTAGACTGAGGTGACTTTCAACAAAGCATCTCCTATTAACCTGGCAACCGGTTTAGCTCCTCCATATAGACAACAAACAAATAGTGTAAAAAGCACAACCTGAGAGGCCATAAACCAAAAGAGCGAATTGCAAAGGGCAGGCCGCAACGTATCTTCAACTGCATATCCATTGAAAATTAGGTTTATTCGAATGTTTTCCAAACCAAACCAATAACTTCAATGGAATGGTGTGCCTTTTTCTGATATACATGTTCTAGAGGAAATCATTAAAATATCAAAATACAGTGTGCATTTTTCTCTGTGCAGTAGTAGTAAGAACTGCGACCGAGACTTGAGCCAGACTTGAGATACTCGCACTTTTGAGGTAGATACAAAATCGAGTTTCTCCGGCTCCAAAAGAAGAAAAAAGTCCAGGAGCCTCGGAGGAGGCTCGGGCCTTTTGGTCAATGACTGTCGGAGGAGAACTTGGAGTCCCCTCTGGAAACGAAACAGTTGACTTGACCATCATTATCATCATTCATTTTTCATGGCTGAGTGCCTGGCAGGCAGTTAGCTCTGATTGTTTACAGCTGCCGTAGTACAAGCTAAGATCTAAACTGGTTTCCAGCCCAGCTGTTAGCCGCCCGGGTCCAGAGACCCAAGAGACCCAAGAAACCCAAGAAACTCAATATGCCCAGCGCACACACAGGATGCAGACAGCCGTCAAGTGGCCTGGCTGGTTGACCAAGGAGTCCAATGAGCCGATTTGCGAACGGGTGCGGTTTGGCTTTGGCTTTGGGTCTGAGACTGGGACTGGGTCTGGTTCTGGGTTTGACTTGACCCAAAACGCTTCTCCAACACACCGGTCTGCGGGTAAGAAAATGATGAAATTCTCGGGGCTTGTCTTTGTTCCTCTGTTTTTTTTTTGTTTTGTTTTTGCTTTTTTGGTGCTGTTGCAACTCATTATTTTGCGGTTGAAGAGGCAACTTTTGTTATGGCGTTCAAGTGCATAAACATCTTCCTCTTCGCCTTCTTAAACGGTAAACGATATATACACCGATGTTGTTGTCATGGCATAATCTCAGAGGCATTAATACAAGTCCACAGTCTTAGTCAGAGATCTCCACCGAGATGAAAGCGGTTTGGTTCTTGTGGGTGATGAAATGTGATGATCTTATTTGCGGTCAACAGTGAGGGGAGTGCTGGAAAAGAAGCTAACGGCACACTCGTTTCCTTAAGTTTATGGCGGAGTGTGCGATAAGCGGAAGGTAGCAATACATAATGTTTCAGTTAAAGGGGTTAAACAAGTTAATATATTCAAAAGAAGTATGTTGGGTATAACTTTGACTAGCTAAATACAAATTTTCTATAAATATTTGTAAATAGCATTAACATTAATTTTTAAAGCAGTCTGTAAAAGACAAATTGACGAATTCCTTTTTGTGCCTCTTAATTTAATTGAAGTTTGCGTCAACGGAGGAACTTAATTTCCTTGCCATGATTTCCATTCCTGTCAGTTTTAATCAAAGCTAATTACCCACCCAAAAGCAAGTATTCAAAATTTCAATTAATTATGAAAAGAGATGGTAACGAAGTAGAATGGAGTTTAATTATACAGTCAGCTAATTAAATCACAATGCTGAGTCATACTTATGGAAAAGTTTCTCTGCGGCTTGGAAATACCATTTACACTTTCTGGAATCTCGCTCAAGAAATCCAATCCATATTCAATCCAACTCAGTCATATCGATGCAAGCCCACAAGCCCGGCTTGCGATATGCAAGTTTTTCAATTTGCAGCGATTTCCATATTCTTTGACAAATTTCGTTGCCAGGTGGGGGGAAAACTTAATTAGGCGTCTCTCTCTTGTTTGCTGGTGGGCAGACTACTGCTCACCTGCCGCCCCACCTGCTTCTCCTCCATCGACAACGCCTCCACGTGTGTTTGAACTGGTTGTGTAATCTTTTGAGCTAAGCTTGAACACCGCACTTGGTAGCGTAATTAAAGGAAACACAAGACAAATCCAAGAAACCTTAAAAAACAGTAGAAGTTAAAGAAATATGGCTGCTTGAATTTATGCCACAATGAACCTCGTATTATGAAGGGCAATTAAAACATAATTACGAATTGTCTAATTATGTATCGTGTATTTTAATTAAGTTAAGCCTCCAGCAAGAATCTTAAGGTTGAAACATACATTTAACGACTCTATGGAGTTCCACCCAGCTAACAAAATATTCCTCACCCCGTCTAGACAAGATCCAATGCCAACAAAATCAACATTACTAGCTTGCCAAGGTGTTAACAGAAGGAAAAACTGCAAATAAATAAATAATTAAAGAGTAATTACAACATCTGATCGGTTGACAGGGAGAAAATGCAAATCACAAGCTCCGACATGAAAAAATTGTCGACTAATTACAAAGAATCTTACGACAAAAGTGTAAGTGATAATTAGAAAGAGGGAGGAAGGCAGGGAGAGAGTGGAGAGGGAGACGGAAAAATAAATCAAAGAGCAGTCGACAGAGCGTCGATGATTAAGAGTTAATTGCAGCTTTTAAAAACACTGCCGATTTCACTTTTTCTAATGCAGAAAAATAAAAACTAAAATAAAAACGCTTTAGACTTGACCCACTTATCAACTTATCAAACGGAGTGACTAAGTCAGAAGAGAACCGAGAGTTGAACAAAATTGAAAAGCAAAATATCCAAAGTGTGTACTTGGCGCAGAGTTTACTCATCAAGTGCGTTACGCCCTCGTGCGTTTTTCTCTCACGACCAAGACCCAATTTTCGATGGCAAAAAGAAAACGAATTCTCATTGAGTCAACATATTGAATGTCTATGCGTGGTCTCGATTACAATGGCAGAAGCTGAAACGCAGCCAGAAAATCTAACAAAGATCTCGGCGACAATTATACATAAGCATATGTACAAGCATGAGCACATACACGTATGTTTCTATAAAAAACACTGGCCTTAAACACGCAAATCTCGTTGGACTTTTGCCTATGTTTCTGCCCACTGCCTTCGGTGCACTTGAAGTAGTTCATCGATGTGTACCGCCTACGAAAATATGTGTCTTTAACATGGAAAGTCCATCGAAGGTCTCCTTTCCCTTGCCGAAACTATCTGCTGTGTTGTGGCATTGGGGGAAATTCCCAGAAATCTTTCATGATAATACAAATGCAACATTGAGATTTAGACACTTAACCGTGTTAAATCATAATTGGTTGTCAAGTCGGAGTCTTGGTTTTTTCCTGAGGCTTTGGTTAATTAAATAAGTGCGCGGATGATGTCGTCTCCATAATCAATTTCAATTGAAGGTGTCAACCTAGGCCCAACTGAAATAGAAACTGACGTAGGCAGACTTAATTGCTTGCCATATGGAAGTTCGCCCAGAGATCGAATTTTGCGGAGTGAAAGATAAATCAAGGGGGTTCATTCAACAGAATTTGGAACAATAAAACGGAATACTCTGCTCTAGAATTGTATCCACTGGTAAACTTAATCCGGATTTAATTAAAGGCTTACCGAGAGGAAGCGAGAGGAATCTCACTACTATCCCGTCACCAAAACCTTAATCATCGTTGAGTAAACGTAAACAT
This sequence comes from Drosophila orena, assembly GCA_005876975.1. Classification (NCBI taxonomy): domain Eukaryota; kingdom Metazoa; phylum Arthropoda; class Insecta; order Diptera; family Drosophilidae; genus Drosophila; species Drosophila orena. The sequence continues at coordinate 4,606,952 of VCKV01000008.1, read as the reverse complement.
ATAGACTCACCGAAACTGCAAATAGAAATAAAAAGGGGAAATTAAGATCTTGTTCTAAGGTTTTGTGATTTATTGTTTTGACAAAGTACTCGTACTCAAGTGCAAAGGAAATGCCATTTTCAGTATTTGCCTGCGATCTACTCCAATCGAGTCATGTGTCTATTTCAACCCGGAAAAATGCATTAGTGTGAAATGAAACCGCAGCAATCTTGCCTACTCTAATAGCAGTTTATCCGCTAACGAACGGTTATCTGGTTCGTTTATCTATCTAATCATTAGCAGATATTCTATGGAAATCAAGCATTAAATTTACATATCCAGTTTATCACTCTGCATAAAATATTTGCAGGCACATTTCTGCCCCACGACACATGCTGCACCAATTAACTAATGTTACTATTTATTTTATCGCTATCAGCTCACAGATAAAGAGAAACTATGAGCTGATAATAATTGACCCTGATAAGAATATTGAGTGCTGGCAAAAAGAAGGCAGCGTAGGAAGAAACTAGGGGCAATCAGCATTAGAATTAAATAGCACGTTTTCAGACGTTTAGCAACAATCAGCTGATTCTTTTCAGTAGTGTAAGCTTAGGCTAGATCAAGAAACCCTATAACTACATAGCTGCGCTACTATATTATACTATAGGCAAATATTTCATATGGAAATACTGAGAGAACTGTGACGCACTGCGCTCCCAATGCTCAATGCTAAATTTAACAATAGAGAAAAAGTGTGTAGGAAAACAATTATTATTTTGCGTGAGTCTCTCCCCACAAGTTTTTGTTGAATAATCAGCTGATCGCACATCTCTATAGACACCTGCTCTTTCGATCTTGGTTTTTTAACTTGTTGGGGTTTTCTCGTGGGATTCATCTCGAAATTCCTTGGAATCATAAAGTTTGTCACCGAATTTATACAGAAGTTCACAAAGACTTTGCCTTCAGCTTTCTTCAACCTGTTTACTCTCTGTGATAACAAACGTGATTTCTCATCAATGACGTAGAATCATCCGACGGAATCGATGTTTTGTCGTATTGCGACTACGGTGGTGGTGATAAGACATTGGTTATCTCATATAATGAAACCCGTTTATTGTTTATTTCGGTAGTTTTTTTAAATGCCGTCAATAAAATGTTTATATGAAAGGTAGAACTCTTGTACTTTGGTTCGGGTTGGTTGTCCGTTTTATAATATTGATAAAAAGGGTGAGTGCTTGGGCATTTGGGCATGTGTGCCTAGGTGTTAAAATTGAACAGTCTGTACTTGAAAGTAGAGTATCCATGGACGGAATTTTTCTTGTTTACACAAGGGACTCAAATTATTTCAAGTACTCGTCTTGGTTTGGGTTAGATTGAGGCAATGACCCAAAAAATAAACATTCTTCGGGTAGGTCCGTTTGCGTTTCCACATAAGCAACATTAAAAATAGTGGAATACATAACACAATCTTAAAAAACAATGTAAATATTTAATCTGATCTAATAAACTGATGGATAAAACGATGTATTAATGTTTGGAGATCACTCCACTTCTATTTAGTAAAATTTCCTCCCACATCTCATCTGGCATACTTCACATATTCTTCGTTCCTAGCAGCCACTCAGCATTTTCAGTTTGATAGTTTTTCTTTTTCTTTATTGCCACATTTCATGCAAATTGGTTTGGCCCCTCGAGGGTTGGTTGGGGTCACCTAACGGCTCTTTCATCGCTGTTTATTTGCCCAGACCCAAAACTTACTCGACTTCTCTTGAGACGAGGCCGCAAAAATTTTTGCGCACTTCATAAAAAATTGCGCAAAACAAGGTAAACAATGAAGAAAACTACAAAATAAATACTTATAATAATAACATTTTAGGGTCCGTTAGGAAACCCCTTGTGGGCCAATGTGGGTTACTTTTTTATGACACTTTACCCCAGGCCGGGTGAGAGATATGAATGTATGAAGATCCGTATGCAAATTTTGCTACTTGGCGTAGAACAAACGAATCACACCTGAGGGCATCGCATAATTGTGTCACTGTGAGTGAATTTCATTAGAATTTCTGAGCAGCCTTTCATCGGAACCAGCCAGCACAAAAAAAGTCATTTAATTTTCTGCCTTAATTTGTATAAGCAGATGAGTTTTGCTTCTTTCTCGAGTAAATATTTGCAGATATATAAAATTGGAGTTGGAAAAACAAAGACAGTTAATGTTAAAAATAAGTGCAATACCTAACGAATTTTCTGTATACAAAACAGCACCATAGCCTTAAGCATTTGAATGTAATTAATTGCGTTTCTCAAATCCAATTAGCACCCAACGTAAACTTTCGAATGCCGAATTGTAAAGATCGTTTGATAAACTTCTCAAGGAAATGAAAGATGAGTGTCGGAACCTCGAATGGACGGCTATTTTGGAGCTGCGGGCAAAGACAGAACATCACTTTAGTGAAATGGAAAGCTTGAAGCAAAACAAAAGCCCACAAAACGTGTTGCAAATTGTATGCAGGCCAGGCCACCAAACAAATAAACAAATTAAACAGAAACTCTGGAAAGCATTAACAAAACCGAAAAGATTAACAGCGATGGCTTGGAGACCTGAGACAACCACGCGTTGATTAGCCGGCCCTAGGGCAACAACCAGTGAGGAAAGTATCTGAAAGATACATCTCGGAAAAGTATCTGAACTTCGCTAAGTATCCTAAAGATACAAAAATCTTGTCGATAAATTTCTCAGCATTATGTACTTTTGCGCTTATCATCTCAATCCGATTTCGCGAGAGACACGAGTCTGATCAGTTTTAATGTGAACCAGCTGATTCTAATCTTGATTTAGGTACACAGATCTTTATCGGTCGCCCAAATCGAAAATTGATTGGCATTATAAATTAGTCTGGTCTGAAAAGCTCTTCGTTTTGTAGCAATCTACTACTGGCTAGTGTTCTCCTCTGTTTTATATTCCTCTATTGATTGTTCTTGAAATATGTTGACTTTGAAAAGCAGAAGCAGAAAATAGAACAAAATTAGAATACGAAATCCGTTTACGTCTATCCTCGAACAGAATCTTTGAGTAGACTTTCCGGGCAAAAGGTCATTAAATCGATATATGCTTTTAGGAATAAAATGTTAATGGTATTTGAAGTTTATTAGCCTATGCAATGGACTTAGAGGCCGTACAAAATAGCAAAATCTGACTAGGTTTCCTCACATTTGATAACAGGTGGCATATAAGTACGGACGAACGTACGTTTCATTCTAAAAATTAATCTCATCTGCCGGCTGGCGAATTACAATTTTGTTTATAAACACTCGAGAGCGTTTTAAGAGAGAGATTAGCGGATTTTGCGTGAGCGCAAACATTTGTCAAAAAGTGTGATATAATACTTAATTCAACACACAATTAATTCAAGCGATAATTTACACTTAATGTCAATGTACTCGGCGAATGTGTAAGTCAGAATTAAATTATAATGTTTTAAATGGAGTAATCAGCATCAGCTGAGATTGCTACTAAAGATTATCAACGTGCTAACAATGTATAAATAAATACATATGTACATCATACACGTATGTTTATGTCTTTTTCAGCGTCCTATGGTGACTTCTTTATTAAACAAAAAATTGTAAAATAAAACCATTTACCACATGGACCACCACAATAAATAAACCAGATGTTGCCATCTTTTTAGAAGTGTTTAGTAATTTTTCTCTGTGTGGTTGTGGTTTAAGTAACCGAGTTGTATTTGTATTTTTAACTAGCATTAACTTGATTTTTAAAATAAGATTTCATTTGTTTTGATATCAAGTATAAGAGAGAGGTATTGCTATGATGATGTAACAACTTTTGTAACTTCTTTTCCTGCAAACTGCATAAGTCACTTATATTTCTATATCTTTATTTTAATCCCATGACTATTCAATTTCCTCTTTAGACATCCGTCACTTTTGTGCTCAGATTTCAACCGCTTGCCGCTCTCCACTTCTATTTATTGCCAAGGACATTATTGCAGAAGTTCTCACGCACACACATTCTCTCAGTTTGGCATCCTTGATGCTGCACAACTCCCTCACATCTCTCGCAATGTTGTTGCTTTCGAAGGGGTGGGAGAGAGAAACTCCGCGATGTGTATACCTTTATGACAGACCAAATTCATACATACATATGTACATTCAGACATATGTACATATGCTATACGTATGTATATTTCGTACCTTCTTTCGTCTTTAATCAGCGGATCTCTGTTTTGGTTTCTGGTTTTCTCAACTTATTGCACACCAAATCACCGATATTTCTGTTATTTGTTAAACTGTTAAACACTTTAGCATAGATGCTTTGCAATGCTAATTCTTAAGATCGGAAAACTTAAAGCGGTTACAATAAATTGTAATTGAATTTTATTATCTTAGCGGGTTTTGTGTTAGCTGGCTATTCCATTGAACATTCATTGAACAAAAATCGCGTCTGCCTTTGATTTACCGTTGTGCTGCGACGAATTTCACTTTCGACTCGCGAACGATTTGAATTGGATTGATTTGGTTTTGTGGAGGGGGCTAAGTTATTCGATTTCGATTCCGTGTTTTGAACGCCTGCAGTTCTCCAAACGAGCCTCAAACAATGCGCCCGGACAGAAAATATTGAACCACGCTGGTTTTTCCAACTCGTCCGCTCCGCACAACCGCACAAGCGCGATAATTTGAACCGAATGAAAGGCAGAAACAGAAACCGAATTCGAGTGGAGCAGCTGCAAAGCAAAACCAGAAAGCAAACGCACCCCGAGCGTCAGAGATGCGCCGTTGCGGCGAAAAAACCTGTTCCTAGCGGGGAAATGTACAGACATAAGGTAAGGAACGAACTTCTTCGTGAAACTGACCTATGATTTGGCTTGCGGATGATACATATGTTGTATACTTTGCATATCTACGCATATGTAAAAGTTACTACTTTTTTAATTCATTTTTGTTGTATTCAATATTTTGTTTCATGTACTTAGTATATATTTAGTACTCATATATAAATACAGATATATATGTATATATTTTTGTATAAAGTTTTTAGTAAGTTTTAATAATTTTTACATATTTTATATAACAATTTTTTTAATTGCCCACGTAAGGGCTATTAATAAATGCAGTACACCAATTTTTATTTTATTAGCCTTCTGGTTGGTTACCGCTAAAAAGTTGTCATTACTGAGTGTTGTGAGAGAATAAAAATTGGAGAGTAAGTGAGAGAAAATGTAGCTTGAGCAATGTTAACTTAACAGAGCTGCTGTTATGGAGACTTTAATTTTAAGTGCGCTAGTTAACAGCGCTGCGGGAGGTTGCCACAAAAGTCGCACTGTTAACTAAACTGGGCTTCTGTTATCAACAGTTCATTTTCGAACGAGCCCAAATAACAACATAATAAATTACTAAAGTTGATATAAAGACGGAACTGCTTTGGCGTGACTTAATGTCACCACTGATAATGCGTCAACAATACAAAGACTTGGAGTCTCGCAATCTTCTGCGGCACATTTCAGTTCTTATCACAAAAAAAAAGAAGAATAACCCAGAAAAAACAACCAGCAGCCGCAGCAACATATTGTTTACTCAAGTTACAAAATGCCAACAGCTGGGACTAGAAATCAACCGATTTAGACACTTCAAATATACGAAGTTTTTGTATCCCTAACTAAATTTTGTATTTATGGTACAAAAATATATATAAGTACAAAATATATCTGCACATTCTTGAAAATAATTTAAATATATTGAGTATATTTTATGAAAAATTCTATTCCGTATAGCCAACAGACTTAGTTAAGTTTGTACTTATGCGATTGCTACTTTCTGATTGCATTACAAACAAAGTCAGAACATCCTTTTCAAGAGTATAAGAAAAGCAATCCCCAAGAAAACAAGAAACCAAAACAAACTACCAACTTCACAAGAGTATAAGATCGGCTGTAAATTGATTATTGAGGATGCCGCTGGAATATTTATCAAACAAAATCGATGATAAAACGCGATGAAGACATATGGTTTAGCCGACTTCAAAATCCACATGATGTCGACATGACAGATCGTACCGCCACGTATTGGAACGAGGTTTGTCTTAAAGTCTGCGAAAGTTAAGAAAAATAAACAAGAATGAAAACTGGTGAAGAAATTAAAGCTGGCGATAAGGGAATGAGAACAAAATACGTTGATAGCCTACGCTCTTCATTTGATTATTTCGGGTTTTAAAAATTTTGTCCGATGAACAAAAATGTTCAAACTGATCCTAAGTCAGCTTCTGTTCCTCGAATACTTGTATAAATAAAAAGCAAACACAGTGACACATTTCCCACATATTTTTTATCCCATTTCCGGAGTGCATTCCACTTGGAATCCTATTCGAATGGCCTTCTATTCAGAACTCTCCCACAACAGAGTGTTGTGGCCCACCATCAACTTGAAGTTGTCAGAGATCTGAATCTTTGCACTTTAACAGATCCGCCCGGGCCAAAAACGCCTTTTAAATGATAAGTCAAAACTGCGCAAAATGAGTAAGAGAAACGTAGAGGCAAGCTCCCAGTTCCATTAGGGCGACTGCGGGATCTGCAGGGCCCAGAGCAATGTTGAACGTTTTGGACATATCTTTCGCTTACAACATTTACGACAGGAAGAAATCCATCAACACGATTCTTTTGGTCTAGGCCTGCCTTCAGGCCAAAGACTTTCGACAAGAAAAAGGCCAAGAGTGAGAGAAGAAACATTAAATAAAAGTTGCATTCAACACTCGCTTTCTTTGCGAGTCATGTTGTAATGGTCGCTGAAGGGCCCACAGACGACTGGTTGACCCTCTGGTATTAGTTCAACCCTACACTGCAACAAAATGTTTAACGAATTTTTGTATGTTTTTACGTTAAAAATAAATAATTCCAAAAATAGTTTGAACTCTTAGTCGTCTTATGTGTACATAATATGATAAAGGTAAGAAAGGCTTAAAAAGATATAAACAAATATTGGTCCCAGTGCATTTGCGCCCCATCCTTAACCACCAAAACACATTTTACACTGTCACGGGAAATTATTTGTTTAACATGCACGGCGCGCTTAAAATTACATGATGATGAGCAAAGTTTATCAAAAAAACACAAGGAAATCAAAGCAACCCAATGGGTGTGCTGAAACCGCGGAGGATTATGGACCTGGGTGTACGTGTATGTCTGGGCCCGATCTGGGAGATCCTACGCAACTTTCGGCCTCCACCTCGTTTCTTCTTGATTGCAAGTATATTTAGCTGCCTGTCTGGGGTCGTCGTCGAGGTCTTGATTCAATCGAACGAGCGACGAGACAACGATCCCCCTTTTTCTGCCCCGCTGAAGACCCACACCCCTGGGCAATCATTGGCGCTGGCCAGCGCGTCTTGTCTGGCGACCTATGCTGATTTCTCGGAAAGAAGAAATTATGATATTTCTTGTGGTCACTCGATGATGAGTTGCCATTGTCTCATCGCTGCTGGTAGCGAAGAAAAGAACTTCTGGCTACTGTTGATTCCTCCACGTATACCTCCCACTCCCACAAAATGAATTGTAGACGGGCGGTTTATTACTTTATTACTTAATTGGAGCGATCGGAGGAAATATTATAATTGGACCACACTGCAGTTCGAAATACTCGGTTGAGAAGGTGCAGAAGGAGGAACTCTTAAATTAGTAATAATTCTTGGTTAGTCACTCAATGATAAATTCAATTTTAACTAACTATGAAAAGGTTTTAAAATATCAACTGTATTTCAACCTTACGATCTAAATCGCTGATTCCATTTCACTGAGTCAGTTCGCACTGAAATTATAATGGAATAATTAAAGCTCATTACGATCAGGGAATGCGAAAAACTTTGCCAAAAGAGTCCGTCTCCAGACAGTGTTCCACTTCCTTGGCTCTGGGCTCCATAAATATCCGAGTCGGCAGCGTGACGTAAATCTTCATTTAGTCTGGCTTGTTCCGAACTTTCCCTTTCCCCAGCTCCTTTCGAACTCCCCCAATCCGAAAGTTACGCCCTTTGTGGATAGTTGCTTGAGCCCAAGTAAAATTATTTCCCTTCGCCACTCTGCAAATGTTGACAATTAATCACAATGAGTATGGGTTCGGGTATACAGTGCGCGTCAAGTCGTTAGCTCCGCTGGATTGCCCTATAGCCAACTACTTGACTAACTAACTAACTATTAACTATTAATTAGCTAATACATTAATAAGTGTGAGTTTATTTATATGGCTTATTTCCCATCTCTATAATCTTTTTATTTGTTTACTCAAATATAGTTGCTTAGCTCTATTAAACTCTGTAGCTTACTTACTGTCCCGAAACGCACTGCACTCACCCGGTCCGGCTTATAAGGTACACGACTCGAAATGCCGATCCATAGGCTCCACCCCCTGGCACTTTCCGACACACCCATGCTCCATCCGCACTTGAAGACTGGAACTTAATCGCCTCAGAAAGAGGAGATAAGACTACCAAGTCCCCCCACTTCCCCCGCCCGGCTCTCATTACCAAGTAACGGTTGATGCACGCATAAATTAATTATTTCACAGGGCAATCAGCGAATCAAATCCGAATCTCGAACTCGACCAGAATGTTAATGGCCAGATGCGGAACCAAATAGAAATAGAAATGGAATGGGAAAGAGTAGCTCAGCGGAGAAATGCTTCGGTAATGTAAACAACTGATCAATGTGTTGGCGATAAGATACTTTTGAATCTTAGTTCTATATTCCGAAACGAATCTCAAGTACCCAGAACCGGTTGGGCTGGAAGTTCATGACAGCAACGCATCAAACATTTGAGACTGAAGACTGAGTTCAAAGTCCATCCATGGCATTTTACAAGAAGAAATCAGAGTGGGAAACGGTTTCATAGGATGAAATTTGTTAAAGTTCTCTGGGGTAATGAGCATGGTGGGAAACGTTCAAAAGCAATAAAATAAATTCCGTTATGTGTGGCAAGTTGATTTATTGGGGGTCAGCCCTAGCCTTCTTCAAAATGGCAATCAAAAGATCTTCCATCTTTGACTGCAACTGCTCTTCGGTTAGCTACTCACTCAGTAATTCGATATCGTGTCTTACGCACATCAAAAGTGATGGAGTGAAATGCTCGCAAAACAAAAAAAATAAACGAGCATCGTCTAGTCAGCGTTGATATGATTTTTTACGACTCGTTGCTATCACAAATTGAGCGAAAAGGAAAAAAATTGCGATTTTAAAGGGCAAAATGAGTTTCAGGATGTATGCGAATGCACGAGTGATAGCTTGACTGCTTCTGCTTCGTTTTAATCAAAATCAGTTCATTATACACTTTTCCAATTATGTTTCCTCAGCACTTGATACAGCCTTCATGCAGTTCCTGATCTTAACTTATTCAAATCGAAATACATACGAGTATCGGCCCACTTGACCTACTCTCTGTGCAATTGGCGTAATTAAAACCTTCGAATAGAGGTCTTCAGTTTACAGTCCAGAAGGCACGAACAACAAGTGCGACCCAGACATAGACCTTACACAATCCCCATCGCCGGGGAGATCAACCAAGCGATCCCGAGCACCGACCCACATACCATTTACGGGCCAAAAATATGAAAATGGGAAAATTACTACATTTTCTCGGTACGAGCAACATAATCGCAAAGTAAGTGAAATTTTTCAGTTTGCCCAAGATGATTTGCGTCACTACAAAGGTCGCTTTCTGCACACCCTAATGGGTTAATTACGGATCAAGGGTTAAGCTGGCGAAGGTATTTCAGCATGCCACTCACGCCGTTTTTGATACAACTTTGCAATATTTGCCCTTTTTCCTCTGGACGTACTGGCGTAAACACGAGGAAAATAGAATGCATCGTAAAGTATACTCGCAGTCGCTTTTGGCTTGCATTCTTCCGCTCCAGAATAGCGTAAAATTAACCTAAAAGCGCTTAGAAGCCTTCACTCCCACGGTTCGTTCACTCAACAACTCGGAAACTATAAAATGCACGCGTTGCAGTCTAAGCAAAAAAAACACAAAAGATTTTTCTACAGGCTCGTGCAACGCAAACAGCGAAAGCAAAATACATTTTTCAGGCACGCACTCGGATGAGCCAGATGGTTCGAAAACTTTTCCGAGGCGGGAAAAGCGTGAAAAGCGTGAAAAGTACGGCGCCATATAGGGTTGGATATTATGATCTAAGAACACTGTGTGAGATTGTAAAAAGTGCAAAAATAAACACGTAGATGGGGAATATTTTGGGGCAAAGTTCCGTGATAAGTTAAATTTTTTAAAATGTTCACTTTCAAAAAAAGGGCTCAACACATAGTGGCGCAAATAAGGCGCAATTTTCCCGTTTGGAAGTACAAGTATTTTACGAATTCAGGAGGACTGAGGGTAAGGTCCAAGCCAAATGCTAGCCCATTGAATTTATGTGCATTTTACGAGCTTTGTATATCAATTGCAGAGCGGGCAATTGAAATGCGAAATTCACTCTAGAAATTTAGCAACAAATAACGACTCGCAGAAAATGCTTGCGAAATTTATTTACAAGTTGAGCCACCTTTTGCACATGTGTGTGCGACGGGCAACCTTGAACTTTTGCTAGTGGCATTCGGAGAGTCCACCGAAAGTGACCCAACCTCCTAGTCCTAATGAATACCCATTAATTTTAATGTGCACTCATTTGAGGGGTGCTCGGGTGGGAGGGAGCCGCGCAGCACCTCATCTGGAATTAATGAGCTGCTACTGATGCATCATCAGAAGCCAAAGGAGGAGTCTGCCCCATATGTACGTGTATGTATGTACATATGTGTATGTACATCTTATGCCTTTCAACTTGGCTCCCTGTCTTTCTGCCCCTCGGTGTTTGCAAATGTCAGACACTCAATCACGTGCGGATTGCCAAGATGCGACAGAGTAATGTGGGCAAATCGAAGAACAGACCAGCCTCTTTTCCGACTTCCTTTGGGATTCGTCTTCTGCCAGTGGCAGGCTATTAGGAAATAGTAGAGATATGCAAAGCCTGCTAATGATTGATGCATAGGGATACAAAAGAGATAGCGAAGATGGCAAGTATGAAAGACGGATTTGTCCTCCTTGAAAGGCGTACAATCTTTAAGTCTTCGCAATTCCCAATTGTATATTATATTATATTATTTTAAGGTATATGTTGATGAAATTTCAAAATGACATTCAAATACATTGCAATCGATAAGATCTTTGAATTAATTCCTAAAATTTAATGGCGTCCATCTTTGTATTCATTTTCCGCACAGAAACCCATTCTATATTTTCACGCAGCCGTTAAATTAAGCATCACCATTGAATTGGCAATCTCACTCAAAAGCGTATAAAATGTTTCATAAATTTTCTGCGAATGCGTTTACATATCCGTTTAACAATCTCTTAATTGAGATACTTTCCGTTGGCCAGCAAAACAACAAGGAAAATATTTCCTGGAATGCTTTATACACCTGACAAATTGTAAGGAGAACAAAAATACTGAGAAATACAAGAGAATATCCAAAGATGATTCAATATATTTAAATACGCTTTTCCGTTGTTGTATGTTTGCAGTACGCGGAAGGCGAACTCGTATGAAAATGGCCAGCTGAGAACTCGTACATATGTATGTATAAGCATATGTATCTCATGATACATTTCGCATTACGAGATTGATTTGGGGGATAGCAGGAGATAGCAGGGGGGGATAGACGGGAACGGTGCCAAACAAAGCACAAGGAAATGGGAAAGCGGCGGGAAGGTCAGCAACCTGAATCCGGCTGTGATCCCCCTTTTGCCTATTAATCAACAAGTGGACGAGTGTGACATGTCCAGGCAGGCGCGGCTTACGGTTTATGAATCGACGGCATTGTGAGTAACTGAACTGATACTCGCATATGTTATATTATATTATATATTTCTATCCAAGCAAGCAAATAACCACATGGGCCTTTCGAGTCACGCAAAAGTATTGTCCAACGCAGAGTCATTGAACGTGCAAGGCGGAAATCACGAAGAGTTCGATAAAAAACGGAAGTCGTCGCATTGCAAAGGATGGCGAGTAAAAGTATCTTATGGACAGCTTGCATGCCAGCAAACTGCTGCTAACAAAATATTCCCTGTCCGTCCAGGAGTGAGAAATGAGGATTGGGCGAACGGACGATCGGACGATGGAGCTACGAGGTTTGCGTGCTCAACTTTTCCAGCTAAATTAAATTATTAAAGAGTCTGCCGGGCCAAAAGGTGGGAGCAGACGAAATTCATTGCCTGCTTTCACACGCCACAAGGGAAATGCTCTTTAAATATTTATATATTTTCTATGCGAAGTTTGGAACATCTACGACCTTAGATGTTCCAATTGAAAAGTAAATCAAGTCAGCTAAGTTATTGTTTATTTCTATAAAGCTTATTCAGCTTATAAAGCCCATCCGCTTGTCTAGCTGACAATAATTTAATTGCGACCCTTTAACTAATATGCAGATATATAAGGCATAACTTTGCTTATCTAAAATGAAATAACTCATTATTTTAAATTAGTTTGAAACTCTTTCCTACATGGGAATTCCCTCATATTTATCGGCATGCCTCCACGCGAACCGCAACTAACAAACTTTGTCCAGCTGCCAAAAAATAAATGTATGTATATGTATTTAATGCTGAATAGTGCCCAAAGAGCGTTTACCAAAATTATTAGAGTGCGTCAACACCGGCCAACAACAAGACATGGGCAATGGGCAATAGATGATCAAATTTGTTGTTGCTGCGACGGCACTCGTTGCCCAAAATTGTGATCATTGACCGTCACGCCTGACGCCCCAAAAAACGCTTTCCAAAATCGTGTGCCGTACGTTGAGTGGGTGGCAAACGCGTGGGTGGGGGCTTCAAGCAGGAGGAAAATGGACTTAGAGAATAAACTAGATGAGATTTGCATTTCCATTGGCATAACAATGTTATGATACAAGTTACACTGTGATGCACGGAGTGCGCCATGGAAAATTAAATTATAACAAAAAGAGGCAAATTTGCCGCAAATGTGAATAAACTTTTACGTTTGCACAGAAGACTGAACCGTGGCGAACGGGGCGTATGAGTGACGATGCTGGCGGACTTGGCGAACTGTGCGAACTTGGCGAGTGTGTGCGTCTATGTCGGCATGTTTAGATTGAAATTAATTGATTGGGGCAAGCGGAGAGGGGCACATGTTCCCATCGGTTGCCATGTGCGGATTTATAGCCACGTTAATAGTTCGCACACAAATTATATCGGCAGTTTTTGGCACGACTGTGTGAAGTGTAACAGATTAAGATAAATTACAAAATGAATTTTCGGCCAGATAGGCTCTTTGTGGACCTAATTCTCGTGCGTCCACTAATTATGCTTTGATTATAGAATAGACGTGAATATGATTAGATTTAATGAATGTGTACAGTAGTTTAATTGGAACTATGCAGAGTTGAAAAGCATTAGACTCTACGGAAATGAGGGTACCTAATATAAGCATTTTGATTCTCCACATACCAAAAGCGCAACTGGTACATTATTTGGAAGCTTAGAACTAATTTGTATAACTTTGCACAGTCAGCTTACTTGCCATTTAATAAAAAGTAATCTTAAAATTGTCAAGCATTAGGCCAAATTACCCCAGGCTCAACTAAGAAAATCCCAAACAGCAATCAACAGTCTCATTTTGGCTCAAGGCAGCCTGGCATAAGAGTACGTACATAAGAAAGTACTTATATATCGTTTGTAATTCAGCCACACTTTATGTATCACTTTCGCCAGCTCCCGACGAAGCGAGATTTCCACATACACGTACATACAGCCAGGAGAGAGGGAAGTAAGAGAGGCTGGCCAGGGGGAGCGAGGTCCTGGCAAACAGCCTACGTCAACAGCATCCAGACTATGTATCCCAAAAATCCTGGCAGACAGCTACCAGGATGAGTCACCGCCGACATTCGCTGCGAAACAGGATACAGCCGCCAGACAAGTCAGCATCCCACATTTTCAATGCTACAACATTTTAGCCTAATTAGGCGGAAACTTGGCAGCACTTTCGGTTTCGCCAACAAAAAATAGCAGGAAGCGAAACCATTTCTATGTTCTAGCCAAAACCTCCATTGGGTTTCCTTTTCAGAAATTTTGTGCACATTGGTGCTGCTGGCCTCCCCCTTCACTTTTCCCACTCCACTGCGAGCCCCATTCGGGATTGCTCTGTTGACTGTAGCCTTTTAATTTTATCGATCTGTATCTACCACAAAGTTTCTCTGGCCACCGTCTGTCGGGAGTCCTTTTAGCTGAATTTTCGGCCGCCAAATGTGTTGGGTGAGGTTGGGAAATGGGTGGCATGGGTGGCATGGGTGGCATGGGTGGCATGGGTGGCATGGGTGGCATGGGTGGCATGGGTGGCATGGGTGGCATGGATGGCATGCTGGGGTGGTTTCATTGCGACTGCTGGACCATACAATGTGTTTTTTATTGGTCATGGGCAACCTTGAGTACGCCAGCAGAGAGAGCATGAGAACTTATATACATATATGCATTTATTTTGGCTTGGCTTTATTATATCCTTTTTTGTTGGGTGTCCGTGAGGCTTTTAATACAAAAAACTGGCAAAGTTAAAATGAATTTCAAGCTATAAGTTCTGGTTTTAAATTGGTAAGGCATCTCTACCTATCTATTTGGAAGTAATTATCACTTAAAACACAGCCAATACATTAAGATACACAGAACTCATATAGCTCATTGACTTTTGGATTTGTGCAAAATTAAAAAGAGCGAACAGAAAACCCTGGAAGTTGAGCTAAGATTATGAAAAAGACCCATTTTGATGTACACATTAAGTTATACTCGAGGGAAAGCATAGGTACCCAAGGTATACGGTGGCGAATTTCGATGGCCTCGGCAAATGTTGAGTTCAAGGAGACGTCACTCTTGAAGTTTCCCTGCCAGCAGCAGCATCCACAGCTGTTCGCCAAAAAAGCCGAAGGACACTCATGGCGTATGCGCAATATGACTTCATGCTCGCGCTCTCGCTGAGTTTCGCCATTTCAACTGCATCCTTAGACGCTCAACAGTTATGCAATGTTACCAACATTTTTTGTCTGTTACGAGAAAAACTCTGTGCTCGACATCAACAGTCTGCCCGCTCACTCCCCATCACCAGTGACGTCAGATTGGTGCGCAGTGGGGAGTCTGTTATACAAGAGTTGAGTTTCTGCCGCTGACACTTACTCAACACAGTGACGTCAAAGGGGACGTGGAACAGTCAAGTCCCCAAGTGCTTTTAGCCACCCACGCAGCTTCGGTTTGCAAAAGTTCTAGCCGCGTTATTTATGACCGCCAATGTTCAGCTGCTGCAGAAATATATTGCTGTATATTAAGCTACTGTACTTGAGCTACAAAAATGTAAATGAAATTAAAAATTAAATTACTTAAATTAAATAAAAATATTGAATTACTTGAATTTTTGATTAAGTAAGACGAAAAAGCCAGTAAAATAAACAAGCCTTAATATAGTTTGCAGTCCGATTACTTATGTTTAAAATAATTAATAGAATTTAGGACTTCTGTACCCTAATATGCAACAATTAGTCTAATGACTATGTATGTATGTTAAATTTGCGACATTCAGCTACATTTTGAATTAAGTAAACCTCCTTAAGTATCTATTACGTTAATTCAGTTATGAAATAATTTGTAAAACAAGTGAGTAGCTATCAAAAATAATGTAACAGCCCTTTTGTCCACCTTGGCAATCAGCAACAA
This sequence comes from Drosophila orena, assembly GCA_005876975.1. Taxonomy (NCBI): domain Eukaryota; kingdom Metazoa; phylum Arthropoda; class Insecta; order Diptera; family Drosophilidae; genus Drosophila; species Drosophila orena. Next base: position 4,591,214 of record VCKV01000008.1, on the reverse strand, counting down.
AGAAAATGGGTTTTCTTCGCGCCTAAACAAGGGAAACTGACGAGGCAAGTGCAAGTGGAAATCAGTTATTGAGTTGCGTCTCCTGATCTTGTTGCATATACGAGTAGCTACCGCAGTCATTGACTGACAATAACAACAGCAACAAATACAGAAATAACAAAAGCAAAAACAGCAGCATCATCGGCAACAGACACACTAGCAACAACAACAACTGCTGCTAGAGATAATAACAATAACAAAAGGCTGAAATTGTAAACAAAACGCACGCGCCATCGTCAAGCGAAGCGAAGTACGAGTAAATTCAATTTCGGTTTTGCTGCCGCAAGACAAAAACGAAAATTTCACTGACGTTGCCTCATATGGAAAATTTCACTTGCACGCTTGAAAAAGTGCAGTTTGGATGGGGGCGGGGTGAAAGGGGGGTGTTCCCACTACTGCTGCTGCCGTCGAGTGCGGTAATCAGAGATTTCCAGTGGCGGCGAAGGGGGGTCGATTCAACTGCAGTGCGTGTTTGTTTATTCCACGATGTATCTAACGCTTCATGCACTAACAGAAATACACTAGCCTCCACAACTTACGATATTTACAAGCAACATTAACATCATTTAACCAAAACACATACATACATATGTGTGATTTCGTTACTATGCGTTCATGTCATGTCATATGAAAGAAGAGTTTTCGCTCGAGAAACTAACAGAAACCCAAATTTTCTCTCCGTGCACCTCTGTCTTCTTCTTTTTGGCACTTTCACTCTCCGTCGCCCTCCAGACTTTAGTTTGCTTCGCTTAGTTTCGTTTAAATATTACGTTATTTTTGGGGTCGGTCCGATTTTGTTGTGTTGTCAGATAAGCTCCAATCCGAAGTCGGTTTGATTTTAGTTTTGGTTTTTCGGTCCGTTTTCTGGTTACTGTAAATATAAACAAGAAATGCATGCAGCCCATGGGAATCGCATTGAATTTGGAGTTTAGACGAAGACTAGTCGAATCGGTTGTCTAGTGGCCAAGGTTCAAGTCGCCGCGCATAAATATTCATGAGAAATATTCAAAAGTTGCACTCGAATATTTTTCAGCGGAACGCTGTGGGCGACTTTTGATTGGATCGGCTTGAATTACTGGATGGGTCTGCACATTTCCTTGATTGGGGTTACGCAAGGGTTAATCAATGCAACGCAGCTATTGAAATGAAGTTCAAGCTGCTCATTAGACATCTTATCAGGCTACCATATCGATGCATCGGCGCCTCCCAATGCCTTTGAATGGAGCACCCACACAAAATCAAATCTGTTATGGCTAAATGGTGAAATTATTATTTAGCTTATCACAACATTTCATTGATTATTGTATATTTGGGTATTTCTGTTGAGTTTCCATTATCTACACAGTGTTGATCTCGCGCTTTCTTAGCTTTCCACACGTTGCAATTGACCATCTGTGGAGGTCACCCACCACCCACCACCCACCAGCCAACTCATCCAAACCAAACGAGGTGAGTGAGGCAAAGCCCCATAAATCTGGAGCGATTTTCCATGGACTTGCATTAAGGTTAAGTCTGTTTATTGCATTATTGGTTTGCGAATAATAAACACCGTCGGCCAAGGAAAGTCTGTGCAACATGAGAAACAAAATAAAGCCTTGCAACGATAATACAAATTGCACAAGGCAATCAATATGTTGCACCCTTCCTTGGGGAAACGCAGGGGATTAAAGGAGGATTTGCAACCAGTTGAGCATCTGGCCACCATATGGGGGCTACCTTGTCTTCCGACTTCATTGAACTGTCAGCGAAAACTGTCGGTAAAATTGCGTCGAATGCATATCTCACAGATATTATTCCCCCACCCTTGTAAAATTGATTATAAAATAGATGCACAAGCTTGCGAAATATTTTTCACACGGTTCAATAAACAAAATCTCTCCAAATGCAAGTGCAACCTCATAGAAATGCGAAGAGCATTCAAAGTGTTCCTGTCAGACGAACCTGACTAATGGTCTCTACGCATTTCTGTTATTTTTTATTTTTTTTTTGTTGGTATTTTAAGAGGCGGACGCACGATTTATGAGGGGGCGTGGTCGCTGTCAAACGGCAGCGTGTGAAAATTGTTAACAAATTGCGGTGTCGAAAAGTCTTAGAAAATAGTTTTCATTGACCCTATATTTAGAAAACATTTACAAATATTGCTTTTTGGCGGTTGGGAAAATGCATTGGGTCGGTGCACTCAAAGTGAAATGTGTGAAAAATTAATGCTCATTTATCTTAAATTTTGGGTGCCACATTTCCTGTCGGCTTATGTTTAAATGCTTTGCGTGGGTGGAAATTTTGGGCTTTAATTGACAATTTCCTTGGTTGAGTTCGACTAATGGGATTGGTCGGCAGAGAATCTGTCATTATAAATTACTTAAGCTGGCGTTAAGGATATAAATCGCGTTCGTCGAAAATCCAAAATCCATTTCAACATATTGACGGTGAATAATACTACGCATACAGGTAATAGACTGGCTTGAATCAATTTGTTGGTAACGTGGTCAAGAATATTCATTGGAACATAATGAGGTTGACCAAACAAGCCCAAGGGCAATCTTTATATCCTTTTCTATATTCTGTGCAATATACACGTACACCAACTCCCATTCAAATAAGCGAAATCATTGGCAATCGGCAAGTAAACGAACACAAATACGAATTCTGCCTGATCATTCGGAACCAATTTGGGTCAGAGCGTCGAAATTGATAACAATTTACACCTTAATATGGAACACATTTTGCGCAATTAACCCACATCGGAGTGGCGATTCCGCGCCTGGAGCAACGCTCCTCCTTCTCACTCAACTCATGGCGAGCTGAGGTAATTTGTGAAAATTACGACTTCCATCAGTCGGGGCGTTTTATTGTCGTTGTTGTTAATATGACATTTAAGCAACATGAAATACTTTCGCTTTGCAGCACTCTTTCAAGGGGTATAAAGTTGTTGACCCATCGCTGGCACGACTGTAAGTTCTCAGTACTTGTCTTACCATGTACTTTGGTAATTATTCTTCATATGTATGCTCTTATGTATGTTCTTATACAATATGCTTGGGAGTTATTTATAGATCGTCCTCGAAAGTGTATTTCCCTTCCGGTTTCGCCGTCTTTTTGCTGAGATTTCGGCTTTTCTGCTTTGTTTCGCGCTAATTTGTACTTTGCTGTTTTCGCATTCTACTCACACGCACTTTCCTTCACAAAACCCACCAACTTGCCATGAATTCAAGTGCAGAAACGAGACCCATTACGAGACAGACGCAGACTGTCTTTGGCCACTTCTACATATCCACCTATCCACCTATCCACCCATCCACATATCCACATACCCACATATCCACATATGTATATATATATATATCAACCCATCCGTCCATCCAGCGGTGCTGTAATTTCGCAAGATTTTGTAATTTGCGCGTGCGTCAGGGCGTTGGTAACCCGTTTTCACCGTTAGCCGGCTAAAAAATCTGTTGCTAAATTCAAAAATAAATAACAAAAGCGAGCGCACATACAATTTGCGTAAAGCATTTTGCGTTCGCATCCAATGAGTAATGGGTATCTGATTCATTTGGCCGGCATCGCGCTTGTCAATTGTGACAGCTCTGCCCATTGTGTGTGTGGCTTTTTTCGCGATCGTTTTGTGGAGCAAGGACGTAAAAGCCGTCGATTTGGCCAGACCTTGTGTTTCCTGCTTTCACCCAATGCCTTTTTCTCTCTCTTTGAACCGCCCCCACGTGCGCAAGATGGCCAAATTTGGTTAGGGGGCAGCTCGATCGCGGTGTCGGGCCAAAAGAAAGAGCCTCATTAAAATAAATCAACTCTTTTGTATGCCCGTAAGGTGTGCAATCGAGGCGTGAATTGAGGCGACTCAAAATGGGCGGAAAATACCAAACTTTCGTGGCTGGGTCTGCCAAATTCAATTTGCATATTTTGCATCCGAACATTACCTCTTGGTCTATTACAGCGAATTAAGTGAGATATTTTCTCTGCAATACCAGCTGAAACGATCATGATGCATGTAAGGGAACACTTGCCATACAAATGACAAGCTACTTCTACAAGTATCTTATAAATTCTATTTAAAAATTACATTTGTGTAACTTGATTGGCTTCATTCAAGGTTCTTTTTTCTGCGATAAACACTATGGAGACGTCCTGACTTTGGCGAATAAACGTCATCCCCACCTTTCCGGCAATTAGATATCAACCTTCTCGAGTACAATACCCTATCGATTTTCCCGAAGCGGCGACAACATCCAGACATAAAGACACTTGGCCGGGCGGACCCAGCTGGCAAAGTCAAACTAATCCGCTTAAAAGCCTCGATTTCCGACCAGAAGCAAAAGCAGAGGCTGAAACAGAACCAGAAACAGAAACAGAACCAGAACCAGAAACAGAACCAGAACCAGAATTATAAAGCCAGAGAATGAACCCAGACAACGACAACCTGAGTGTCGCCTGGTCATTTGCGATTGAGGCGAGAACTAAGCTCCGCGTGCGGGATTTGAATGGATATTGATTTCCAGCTGGGAAAGTAAATGAAAGAGATCTGGCCAAGAAGGTTGGTGGGGGAGCGGGGCGAGTGAGGGGCGCTGAAGGCACGTGACAACGCAGGTGCCAGACATGTGATTCTATCCAATGGCAGTTAACCCACTAAAGGCCGCAAAATGCAATTGGAAAAGTGGGTACAAAGTATGGGATCTTCATTGATTGCTTAAAGTTAAATACAACTTTGCTACTGCTTACTCTATACTTGGTTTCTTATTTTAGAATAGGACACTTCTAAGACTCTTTTTGAAAGTGCTTAAGTCCAGAAAATATTTGTTCTGTAATGTTTAATTTTTCTAATAATAATATTTTAATAATAATATAAATAATTTGTATAGTTCTTACTGTTTTCCTATCTAAAATCATTATAATATAAATAATTCTATATAATATAAAATATATATTCTAGAAAATATCAATGCAAGCTGAGTATAGTTATCATAATTGATATATTTTCAGACACCTGACATCAAAGGGTTAATGTGTCTATTTTTATGCACCCAGCTGCCACTAAGTTGGCTTTGACTGGGCTCGGCGATAAGAGGCAAAGGGGCCGGCTAATCAGGCGCAAAGGTAAAGCCAAAGCCATGAACCAACTTACCGCCCAACCGCCCAACCACCCAAACGCCCCACCCATCCGCTGGTGACCCACTTGAGCATGCACCGCTCGTGACATTCGGCAGGGAAACGTGCAGAAGCGACGGGAAATCGACAAGAAGACAAACAAAACAGCGAAACGTGCAGAACGTCACTTTCGGTCCGCCGTTTTGTTGTTAATTTAGAGAGATGCGTCACAGCGAAAAGTGTAAAGAAAGAAATGCACGGAAAATCAGGAAATGTGAGCGGTGAGAACTGCGCATCGAATCGCATCGCATCGCATCGCACGGCAAAACGCAGCCAAATAAAGCGAAACAGCAGCGTAGACAGCCGCAATGTTGACAATTGTTGAAACTGACAGTTTGACGTTTTAACTCACGCGCCAAACGCCAAACAGCAAACGCCAAACGTCAAACGGCAGCAACAACCAACACATAATACCAACATCAGCAACAACATCAGCAACAACATCAGCAACATAGTAATACGTTGTACGGCAAAACAGCAATCTAGGCAAATCCGCCGAGTAGACAACTCAATGAGCCATTTTGATGGACACCTCCGACGACAGCTGTACGGCGCACGAATATACATGCATAGATATAGATAGATATTTATATGACAATTATTTATGCTTGGTTTCTGCAGAATTATCGGATCGCCGCTGGAATCAATGGTGAAAATAATGAGTGGAAGCGGAGGTCAACACCTTGATCTGTCCCCTGCAATCGGAAATAGTTGTCAGATATTGTTTATAAATTATTTGGGATGGTTCAAGGCTGACATGCGTGTCTTTAATCTTATATCCTGAATGGGGAAAGTGTTCCCAATGAGGAAATGTCGCTTCAGAATTGGAGTTTTATTGAAAATGTTCCATTCGGATTTCAAATGTTATTGCACAATGCAATTCGACCCCAAATGACCGATGTTTGATCAGAAATAACTGCACTAATGGCCAGAAATGGAAATCAGCTTGAGAATATTTGGTTCAAAAAACGTGACATGGGTCGCGTGCGATTCGTCTCGATGAAATGTACTTTTGTTATTGTCTCTGGTTTGCTATCGACTTTTTATACCCGTTACTCGTGGAGTTAAAGGGTATACTAGCTTCGTTGAAAAGTATGTAACAGGCAGAAGGAAACGTTTCCGACCATATAAAGTATATATATTCTTGATCAGGATCAATAGCCGAGTCGATCTGGACATGTCCGTCTGTCCGTATGATCGCCTGAGTAACGGGTATCTGATAGTCGGGGAACTCGACTGCAGCATTCTATCTTGTTTTATAGTATAATTGACACTCTCTGTTCAGAGCTCATAAATTAATAGCAATTGGCGCAATGTGCAACTGTAAATTGCTGGTTGACCAGTTGAGGAAAGATGGAAAGATGCAACGACCCGATCGGAGATCTTTTTGTGTGGGTTGACTTATAAATAGGGGAATGCCATGGGATGGATAGGCATCCGGTTCATCATACATAGTTAGAAAGAAAGTCGAGTGGAAATTAGTCGGACAATGAAAGCTGCGAGTGTATGTAAGTGCTGTATATGCAACCAGGAAGAAATGTCTGGCACTTCGTTGTGGTCTCGCCGCAATTCATTCAATGGGTCCAGAAAAGAGAAAAATTCTTCTCTATGGGCAAAGGTCTTTGAATCTACTCAGACTTTGATCATTAATTTGTAATAATTTATAATATTACTTTACTATCAAGGACTGTTGCCAGGATCTCATCATAAACATCCATACTCTAACTTCTTTGAACTTTCAATTCGTATAAAAACAGTTTAGTCTCACGTGCTTGTTATTTTCTACAAGCCTTTTTAATGGTTAGCTATTATACCGAGTACCCGCTTTAACATTTTCGTAACTTCTTTTTCGCTTGGTAACCCGGCAGTCACTGAAGTGGAAGCCAATTGCTGACGGTTTCTGCCTCCGATTCGATACGTATACGCATTATTCACGCATGAATCCATTGTGTGCTTAGGACAATGACGACAGCAGCGACCTAGAATAGAACAAACATATTCCAAATAATTGGCTGAGCGTGTTACTTATTACATCACACAACAAAATAAGTATAAAAATGAGGCACACAGGAAAGGAAAGTCCTCCGATATACATTACCTTCCGCACAAGGAATTTTCCTTTGCCGCAAGTTGCATACTTTTGGGAAGCGAAGAAAATTTGCATTTTGTGCGTGCGTCAACAGAATTTAATTTGATTTATTTTGTGTTGCGGAAAAGTTCACTTGTTGGGCTAAAAGGAAAATATGTTGATTTTATATGTATTATGTTACCTGTTTAAAATTTCTTTGTGCTCATCAATTTAGAAAGTTAACTTGAAGCGTTGCTTGTCATAAAAAGCGAAAAGTATTTGAAGCATACTTCTAGGCAGTCGTTTTTATTAAATCTTCTGAAGCAGTTGCTCTAAAACTGTGGTGCTGTAAATATTTAGAGGAATAGCAATAATAAATGTTATATAGTCTTTTCCGCCCTGTGATATTAAGATACAATATTATGATGTACAGATTCTTCACTTAACAAATATATGTATATATGAAAAAACAATAAAAAATATATAATCTTTTATTACTAATTTTATTAATAACGAGCCACTCGCATTTCCTACAAATTTAAAGATAAGAATATAAAGAATTAAAAAGATAAAATCTTTTTTTTTTTAATTTACAATAAACATATCTAAGCGTTGCTAAAACTTGTTGTTTTATCCAGCCGACAGAACACAAACCATGAGTATATTTCAGCAGATAAATAGACGTTGCGTAAAATCTATTTTTCTTAAATAAGAAAATTGAAAACTCATGAATTGGGTCATTAAGTAAATAAATAGTAAAGTGCGATTAATAAAAGTAATTGTGAGATTTGGTAAGGGATTCGATGGGAATACCCCAAACACTTATTCTGAAGTTATTTTATGAATCATATTTTTAGGCATATGATAAAACCAGCATTTTCAGTGCGTCCAAAACTATGTCGCATGGATTGAAAGGGATATATCCTTGCAATATGCTATTTATGAAGCAGTGCTGCCTCACTTTTCCCTATCGAAAATAATGATCTGCGGCAGAATCTCGAGAGACTAATTTGCATGTAATTTGTTGTGTCGGCACCTCGGCCCTATTCGATTTCGCTGCCTGTTTTGGCCACAAGCAAGTAGGAAACCGGCAGCAAGTCAATATTTTGTATTTGGTGTGCCTGTAAGATGGTTATCGTGGTGACAACAACAACCGAGCCAAATTGGACTGCAACTAGTGGCAGTGGTCCTTGGACTCCTCGGGGACCGCACTTTGCATATGCCTGAGTCTGCAAAAATATCAAGTTCATGCTGTGAGCTGTTTGTGTTACCTGATCCCCATTGTTGTTGTGGCAGGGATCACGTCTTCTTTTGGGCAAACTTGATGCAAGACCATTGGCCCAGTTGGCCACTGTCGGCTGGCTTAGCTTCTTGGCTTCTGGAGAATCGAACCCAGTGAGTGTGCATCCCACTGATCTGGTATTTATTCGTAATGCGGAAGCTGCTTGTGTTTGTCTGCGAAGGTGTCATTGGTTGCTTCTTGGCCATGATTGATTGGTGGCTGGGAGAAGTCGGTTCTCCGGCGTTGTTTTGCCACTGCAGATGTCATATCTTCAGTGTTTGTTAGGGTAATGAGAAGAGAAACTTTGTGGGCTGCTTGTAAATCGAACGCATATCAAAAATTTCAGTTTGAATAAAGCGCAAAATAAAATGAAATAAATTAAAATAATTGAGAAAATATAAAATCGAACAGAAAACTAGAGTTTCCAATTAAACTAAGTATATTTTTAAAGAAAGAGTATTTACCAAAATAACTTTATTTGTAACTTCATAGCTTTGTAAGCTTTGAAATAAAAATTAGTTGTATAGCAATTATCCTTACAACATTATTATGAAGTTATACCAAGAGATCCCGTTTTGGCAATATATTTTCTCCCAATTATTTCCGTACTTATTTGTTATCGATCCCCAGAGTTTCTGCTTTCTCCACCTACTTCACACCCAAGGAGCCGTTCGTTGGCACCAGCCCACGTCTGAAACTTGCACGGCTCTGGCCAGCTAAACGCTCTTGGCCAACACTTTAATACCTTTAATTACGCCCCAAATATTATGGCCACTCTTCATAACCGATATGCGATACAATCTGGTGTTTAATCAGAAAAGTAAAGAGAATAAAATGCATCCATTGGCTGTGGAGATGGCAGGCCGCACTGCAAGGAGGACTGGAATGTGTTATCAGAGTGGAGGAATCGGCGCATGCGCCACAGCCGCAGCATCGGGAAAAGCAATTACACGGCGTGTAAGAGTAGCCGACTTGCTATATATGGTATATATGGTATATATGGTATATAGTGTAGTGCTGTAGTGTCCCACTACACCTGACAATGTTGCATTCGCATTCGCAATCGCATTCGCATATGCTGGCTCAGTTCACCTTGAACCTGTGCATCTGCCACTGCAACTGGAGCTGCAGCTTCAACTGTGCGGCAACTTCTGTGCGGCATGCAAAATGTTGTGTAAATAGACGATAATGCATTTCGTGCTAACTACAGTTTACATTTCGCAATTGCTGCCCACGCGACCGAATCGTAAATATTCCTTAGCCTTGTGCACTTTTACGATCTTTTAATGGTTCACTTTGCGCTCAACAAAGGTATAATATTTTATAGGGAGTGATACGTGAGCTGTGTCTAAATACTTAGTCGGTTCCACTTAATCATATGACTCGCTGAAAGGGATAGGTGTGCAAAAAGGATGTATTAGCATTCGAACAAAAACACGGAATTCATTAGGCTAAACAACAAAGAACTATAAAATGGCTTGAGGTGTAAATAACACCTGTATATAACTTCTTTATTTATGCAAAAACACATTTGGTTCTTCATGTTTGTTAGTTTTAACAATAAATTGTTAAATAGGAATACAAATGGTAGATGCATAATTAAAAGTAATTAGCCCTAGATTATTAAGATCCCATCACTACGATATTAAGTGTCATATCAGTTATGTAAGCTGCAAAAAGAGGAAACACAGTAAACCCATTTATGACCTCGTTTCATTATTGGTGTCTCTAACAATGGCAATTAATGGACATGCAACACAGACGGCAACATGCCCCATGCCCCATGCCCCACGCCCCAGCAGACTCCAAACGCAGAATAGACAACTTTATTAGCTTAATTAAAACTCTTCAAAAGGTTCATCAAAGGCTTTGGAGCCTAGGGGGCCTAGGGGCCTAGGGTAGAACATAACCGAAACAAACCGAACTGAAGTCCATTGGTTTCGCTTCTCTTGAAAAGAAAAACGCGTTGAATGCCGGCAATTTAGCAACATTGCAGCTCCTCTGCTCTTCGGCCAGACCTCTCAGCTAATAATGGAGGCCTATTCCCAGTCGGTGGTGTCCAGTTCAGTTCGGCCCCAACTCCCCAGTTGAATGACGTTTTACTTGATTGCAGTTAATTTTTCTGCCTTCTCCTTTTTCTCCCAGGCTCGAATGCAAATTCCCCAGCTTCAGGTTCCCCTTTTTACCACGTTTTTACCACGTTTTCCCTTGGTTTTCCTGTGGCTTTGTGGTCTTGTGGCGCTGTAGAATCCCAAATGCCACAAATTTTTGATTGTTTGTCTCAGGCAGGGAACGCTCATAATAAAAGGAATTAAGTTGTAAAATGTCGGGAAAACGTGTTGAAGGGTCTCCAGGCACAAACGAATTAGCATGCGATGCAGTTTTATCGACCATTAGGGAGATTTTGTTAGAGGGTTTATGGTGTTGAATGTTTGATAATTAAAATAAGCTTAGTTTATTGAATGATTTGATAGGCATTAAACGTAATTGAATTAGTCTGGGATACGCATTTTAGGGTTTTAAGATGACCAAAAATATGATGCTTACAACTCTTCTTATGGAATGATTTGAAAGAAAACTATTACTATTATTTTTCCATTCAATTCATGTAAATGCGCTGGTTTAACCCACAAACCCATCGTGAAGGGCAGTGGAAAATGTGAGTTTCATGACTATTTTATTGTTGGCCATTGCACCGTTCACAATTGAACTATTGACCTGAATAGTTTTCCTCAGTTGCCCACGAACTCGTCAGGCTGATGACGTCGCATGCTGATGATGCAGTTGTTTCGATGATGACTCCAGACTGATTTCGGCATGACTCTGGGATTGAAACATTTCGCCAATCGCCGAATGCAAAGGTGACGGCCAGGGTCAGGCCAACAATGCGATGGAAACTCCATGGAAGGAATATGAAAATGCCTCTTTGGAATACCAACATAGCCGATGAGCAATTTACGAGGCCAATTAGATGGAAGGACAACTTCCGTGGCGCGGAGGAAACCCGTTCCGGCCAAAGGAAAACTTGTTCTTTCCGACCAATATCAATTACACAATGTGGGGGCTTGTACAAAATTAATATCATATCAAGCGACATGGGCATACTTCCCCGGGCCTAGCTCGCTTATCTCTAATAGAGTCATAAAAAAAACCCACACACATTTCGATGCCGAAACTTTGTCTCCGGCCTTACAGATTCAGCAATAAAACTAAAGGCGAAAAAGCCATAAGTGCCATTTATGGGAGCCAACATTTTTGTGGCAATTAACAGCGTCAGAGTTCGATGCACAATTAAACGAAACTGTCAACAATTTATCTTCAACGACGTGACTTCCCAGGAAGACTTTTGCGCCGCCTTAACGGGGAATAGACGTGGCAATGAGTAGCATGAGTGGCATGAGTGGCATGAGTGGCATGGAACTGGTCACTGGAAAGTAAAAGGGCCCCTCTAATTGGCACCAAATATGGGGCCAGAATCTTAGCTCAAGGCTGCAAGGAATTTCCCTGGGCCATATGAGTTATGTCAAAATGTGACAAAATGCGTGTAGTAGTTGAGCCTTTCTCCTTTCCCGATAAATCCCCACATCGAATTCCGGTGCGATTGCCATTTAAGGTGTTCATTAGTCGCAGGTCGTTGGCAAAAAGGGAACTACGGTCCAAAAATGGTTATAAAAGCTCATCAGTCGCAGATCACCGAGGCAGAGATCATCATTATCGGCCAACGTTGTGATGAAGGTAAAGATCATGATGTAGGCGATCGCTCAGACTATAATCAGTTGGATCTATATATATATATATATATGTATATGTATATCTTCCTTGCCTTTGTCTCCTGTCGCTTTCAATGGGCATAACAGTAAAGCCTTTTCACCAGCTCCCTGGATGGCCAAAATTGGCCCGAAACTTGTCCAGTTCGAGTACGAAAATTAAGCGATTTTCGTTGTTCGATTTACATTTTGAACTGCATTTCGATTATTGTCTGTCGATCAGATTGCTCCGAAGGTGTTATGCCCAAATAGCGAGTAAAAAGTAACAAGCAACTTTCACTTCTCTGACAGGGTAGATGTGCCACATGTGCCGCAGGACAAAAAACGTAAGTTGCCGCTGAAATCTTACTTGAGTAAATCGATTTGTTTAAAGGTGCCACTACCAAATGAGATGTAAGCCTAAAAAAAAATCAATTTGTTATAAATACTTTATAATTCAGAGCTTTAAACAACACGTACGTACGAGCCTCTACTTCGATGTTAACTTAAACGTATACAAATCTATCTGCACCAGCTTAGTTCCAATCGTATTTCCCTAATTAGGAGTAATAGCAAAGTATATTTTCGAGCTAATGGCTTTCGGTAGCCAAAGGGATCCGGATCCAAGTAAGCGGTTTGGGAGTCGGCATTCTGGTGGCGTCTGGTTAATCAAAATATTTAAAAGAGCCTCCCCTGAGGGCAAGAAACTGGACTAAGTAAGCGAGTGAGGGGCCTATAAATAGCTGCAGAAGGCGAAGGATGAGCCTCAGTTAGTGGTCCTACTTGGTTAATAAATTATGACGAAAAATAAAAGCGAATGGGGTCTCCTCCCCTCGATAATCGAGAGCCATATCCTATACCTTTTTTCTCGTGACCATTTCATAATATTGCATTAAACAATATGCAACTTAACGAATGCGCTCAATCATCGCAACCAGGGGGAGAATGTCGAACCAAGGGGGCGGTTCGCAGAGGGGCGTGGAAATGACTTTGTAATTGCGCATGCGCGACATGCTCCAAGTGGCGGCCCCTTTATACGAGTCTCTGCCTCGTACTCGTATTTTTCGTATTGATAATGCCTTTTACGCGCGCCGCATTGATTGGCCCCAAATCACAGCTCCCCTTAGAAGCATCTCCATCTCCATCGCCCTGATCCCGATCTCCGGGGTCTCCATCCGAGTGACCTACTAAACGCAGAAAGGTTGCCCACATCTCGTCACGCAACATCGACTCGTTCTGGGCGTGATGTGGCATTTCCCTTTCGCCGGGTCGAGCTTGGATGTGCCTATGGCCCTGGAGTAAACCTTTTTATCTGGAGTTAATAGCTCGGTTACTGTGTGCTAATGTATGTTTTCAGCGGCAATCTAACACAACTCTATGGCTGGTAAAGTGGGGGTTAGCACAAGCTGGGATTTATGGTTTTTGGGGCTTGCAAAATTAATTTTAATGATTTTAAGTATGGGTAGGCAAGAATTTCGTTGTATTTTTGCTTCAAATATGCCAAATATTCAGTGCCATATGGGAGGCATGTTTATTAACTGTAAGAGTTTTTCTAATTTTAACATTGCTGTTATTTATGGAGCTCAAAAAAGTAGATTAACTATTCCCAAGGAATTCGTGACCTTAGACAAACATTTTTCCCAAACTTTAAGCACTTGTGCTCTGCACTACATGACCACGCATAGCAAACATCTCTAACGATCCCGAAATCGTATAAAAACGAAATAACTCTGAAGAGTTATTATGCGCAGACGCAACCTGCCTCAAAAAGTTCTTCCCAGAAATTCCTTTGAAACGGCCAAATTATGCAAGCCGAATAACTAATCAAGTGAGAGGGAGTGTAGGTGCATCAGAAAAAGAGGAAAATAAACTTCTTAAGTAGGCACTCGAGTCTGAGAGCACTCCACCAAAGAAAACACCGACCACCCCGCGAGCTGGAAATGTGTTCACTAATTTTTCACTGGCCGTACAATAGAACGATGTTAACGCCTTTTTGCCTCAAAAAAGGTCCATCCAAAATTTACGATATTTTAAGTGTCATGCAGCGATTCCTGATATTGACACTAGGCTCGTTTTGGTTGGGAATATAATGTAGTTTGGGTTTTATAGCCCCAAGCTGTGCCGCAATCTCCGCTTTGAATGGAGCAACTAATTAGAGGTTTTTATGGGAATTTAATTTGTCCACGCCTCCTGAACAATGCTGTAAAATGAAGTTATAATTGCTGGTCGGGTTTTCATAATCCATAACTATTTGGGGGTGGTGCATTTCAAAAATGCCGACAATTCGTTTTAGAGGCGTTATTATGAGTAATTCGATTAGCAGTTCCAATGTTTAAGAAATCATTTGGTCACCGTGATGATAAAGGATTAAATGATACCAAAAATAAAAGTTAAGAAGGCCGTTGTATGTTATACAGAAACATACATTTATTCGTGTTGCCATGTTCATTGTAACAAAGATTGTGTTCCCACGCCCCGATTGAGTAAACCATACCGTAAGTCATCATTAATTTCCAGGAAACCCAAATATCCTGCAAGGCATTTCTGTTTCATGAACCCAACCAGAATGGCTACTTGAAATGCCTTGTTAGCACTGGGACAGCACTTCACCCGCAATATGGGAAAATCGACGGCAATTTACATAACAAGACCAGTTCCCAGGGCAAAAGGAGCAGCGAGTGGAAAAGACAATCAGTGGCGCTCTACAAAACTCCCGAAAGCCTGTCAACGCATAATCCATCAAAAAGCAAACCGAGGAGGGACATGTGCAATAGCTAACGAGCGGAGAATTGTGGTGGCAACTACTAGAAACAAACATTAGGGGGTTGGCGCTGGGAATGGGTATATTTGTGTGTACTTATATCTGGGGACCCCCTCTGGGCGATCGAAATCAATTTGGCGCTTTACCACACGAACATGCCCCACACTCGACACGCCCACCCGTCAGTCTGTCCCACTGTCTATCTCCATTCGGAGTTGCACAAATGCCCCACAGGAGTTGCTCGGAACAGGCCTGGCCAAAACGGGGTAAGCACAAGTAAGAACAGGGGCGTGCATAGTCACAACTATAAGATACCCGATAAAAACCTATGCTCAATAGTTCTCTAGTCGTAAAATCGGAGTTGAAAACCCTTTTTCAAAGTAAGATTTTGAAAAATTGCAATTTTTAATTTATATTAATCTGTAGAAAGCAGCTTCGTTGGATATGTAATAAATATCTTATTTGTAAACTAAAAATAAGAAAACAGTACCAACAACCCGACTTCCATTAAGAATAGTTCCAAAAAGAGTGCTTTGTTGAATATCCCCCGCCAACCCAGAAGTACTGGGTATCCAGGCTTAGTCCGAGCCAGAGCAGCCACCTAACTCTAATTGGGCATAATTTAAATTCCGCTCGTGAGCGCCATGAATTGTATTTAACGTTTTGGCGCTTCCCCATCTTGGGATTTGGACTCTCCGTGGTCCGCACAGGCATTGGCGGTAAATTTCATTTGATTTTATTTGGTTTCTCTCAGCTGGGCTACCGGTGCCAGGCGGTAGGCCCATGGAGCACAGATCGCAGACGATCCAGGCGATCCTCCTGAATACTTCCTTATTCGTTTCCACCTTTGTGTCCGTGAGTGTGTTTGTTTTCGATACTCGGCTTAATTGGTTTTGCGCCTAGAGCTGCCCACAGACCCATTCGAAGATTTTGGGGGCGAGAGAAGCTATTGATAAAAGTTCGATGCCTTCGTTTTGATTGGGAGGCGGCTATTAGAGAATTGAATATACCATATGCCCCTGGATGTGGATGTGCAATTGGCTGTTGGACTGGCTGTGTGTGAAAGTAGTTAGCAAGAGCTTGCTATACGATTTTAATCTTGTAAGTGGTTAGGAAATTGCCAGAACCTTGCCAACGATCACGCATTCTTCTTATTCTTCTTCTTAGTAGGTCATTGGTAGGTCATTGCAATGATTGCTGGGGGAGTGGTAACTAACAAGTAAATATTTTACCTAAAACTAGGTATGAATAATAAACCTTTTATCCAAAATATTTCACCGCTGATTGAATAAATAAATATCTTAGTTATTGCCCACAGGAAGTCCTGTCTTGCGTTGTTGGCATTCCTAAGCCAAAACAACCTTCCTTCCAGGAACTCCTTTATTGAAACTCCACTGCTACCTCCTTCCACCTTAGTCCCTATCCCTTTTCGGTGCACTTGTGCCAAACAATTTGTAAGCCATCATTTCAATTAAGATGCATAAATCACGCCGAAATCAGCAGCCTCATCAGGGCAGCGGCAACAACATCATCATCTCCGCCGCCATGATTATCCTCCGCATACTCATCGTTATCCTCAAGTACGTCGGGCACTTAAGGCCGGGCATGCGCACAACTTGAAGAAAAAAGAAAAACCCTTTTATTTCCTTCCAATCTCTCGCTCGAGCTCGTTTCATTTGATGCCGCCTTGGGTTTGGTTTTCGATTCTGTTAAACGAACCAATTTAAACGGCGCATCGACAATGGATAAAGTGCCAGAAGTGTGCGGGTGTGCCAGTGGGCTGGGGTACTCTCGATTCCCAATCCTTTTCCAGGGCCAAAGGGATCGGCAATTGCGCCTCTTTTAGCCGGCTCGTGAAACTGCTGTTTCACGCTTCAACAAATGCTCTTCGAGCCACAGCAGCAGCAGCAGCAGCAGCAGCAGCAGCAGCGGCAGCGGATTCATCAACAAATTGCAACGGATACAAAGAGGAGATGCGCGTTCTGGATTCCTCGCTTATTTATGAGTTTCAAACTTGAACTAAACGAAGGGAATACATCCTTACTTGTTGAATGAATAGCTGCGTTATAAAGTAAACGAAAGATGCGAGCAAATGTAAAATAACTGAAGATAATGCATAAGATATATATTACAATCTCAGAAATACGAATGTCATTAAGTTGTAATTAGCTTGCTTAGCTCAAAAATTAAAGCACAGATAATTCTGATACAAATTTTCAAAATAAAATGCATCTGAGTTGGGGAATGTGGAACTCAGAACTCCGTCTACCTGTGCTTTTTCCAGTCTTCAGAGCCTCGTAAACTGGCATCTGCAACGCAAACTTATTAGGGAGAACGAGGTATTTATGTAAGTGCCACACGATTGGGCTGCAAATAGCCGCGGGCAACATGAAACGTGCGCCACCGTAAAACGTCGAATGAGTATGGTCGTATTAGCAGGAAATATCTTTGCGATATCTTTTTGGGAACCTCTCGAACTGGCGTTAAGTGCCGCAATTCGCTCCACTCGCCAGGGGCCCTTTTCACCTGTTGAAATGCCGTGACGACGTAACAAAAGCACCGCAGGATAATCAGAAATGACCGAAGGACATCGAGGGTCAGAACAAAGTAGCGGCAGGAGGGTCGGGATCCTCAATGCGAAACTGTCAAAACTGATATAAAGTGGAAAACATGTGGCGAAGGCTGGAAAGGAAAACAAGCGACGGACAACAAAGGCGGTTCAAGTGCAAGGTGCTCGCAGGACTACAAATGTTTTTTTAGCACGCCGGGAATTTCCCGGTGACTGGCAGCCTGTTTACCTGGCAAAGTTAAGCGTATTGGCGTGCACCATCCACCAGAGCAACAGGTAAGTCACTAAACTCACCATTGTGGATCGTAACTGGCCCTGATAGAGACGTAAATAAATCAGCTGATAAGCCGGCAATGAAGCGAGGAAATACTGGGGGAAATAGTTTATGAAAAAGGGTTTCGTGTTTCCTGATTAAATATTTATCCAAAAGAAAAGACAATAAGTGTTATTTTAAAGCTCTATGAAAATTTCTTGAAATTTGTCTTTAAATGGGGGACTTACAGTAATAAAAAATTAAAAAGGAACACGCACCTTCCGAGATTCCGAAGTAGACCCAGTAATCCGTTGTCAAAAACCATTGCATACTTTTGTGGAGGTTGTAGGGAAATTTTAGATTTAGAGACAAAATATAATATTCTTTCCAGATAAGTCTGTAAATTTTTGCACCGAATCCTTTCGAAATCGATTTTGGAGGAATTAACATCACAAGGCCTTTTTCTACCATCAGTAAATAATATTTCACAGTGTAAACTGTGAAGGGCAAAGGTCGTGAGTTTATGATCGGCCAAGATCAATAAAGCATGTACCTTATTAGAACCCTCAGCCCATTCCTACACAGGTGCTAGATTTCCCAGAAGGCCAATGCCACTTCCTCTTGCCTCAGCCCCCTAGTTTCCTGTTGTCTTTACTTCACTGTTTACATGCAAACTCAATGGTTACGAAATATAAGTTGTTTTTAAAAAATAAATATTTATATTTTTAATTGTGGCATCAAAAACTCAAAGTTTTCATCATAGAAGAGGAATACCTTTACAGCCTTGGAAATATAAAGAAGAAGTGCTGCAAAAGGAACCAATCGGCGAATGCGATCCACAAGGTCCACACACTCACGGATGTGGTCTGAAGTGCAGCGCTGTGCGATCAGTTCGTGTTTGACGGTCGTTTGCGTAGGAAGCCAGACACGCGACGGGTCTCGAGTGCTGTGCGATGGATGAATTCTAGATGATAGTGCCTTCGAATAGTGCGGCCGCTGCTCCGGCGATTTATTTATGTGTCATAAAATTAAACGGCAATTATGCGATAAGCCACTGCTAATAAATAAGTGAATTCTGTGCAATTCTGTATGCCATTTCCGAGTTTCCCTGCAACGCAAGATCGCGCGATTCGGGCTTCAATTTTTTACTTTTCGCTTTTTACACTTCACGTCGAGGATACGAAAATAGCTGGCGAGAAAAATGTTTGCTTGTCGCTGAGCAGGAAAGTGGGAAATGTGTCTGAAACAAAAATAAAATTAAATAGCGCAAAAATCTTGAAGTAGCAGAGTTGCAAAAAGTCTACGCAAAGTAAAGCAAATAAAGTGAAAGATTCGCAAGAGCAAATGCGTAAAAAAGTGGAGAAAAAATTCGAGCGGAAATCGTAAATGATTTGAAAAAGAAATAATAAAGCGAACAATCTGTGCAGTGAAAATAAAAATATTATGAATGAAAATACCAAGAAATAAGTGCTTGCATCTCAAGAGGTTTTATTAGAAGAGCACACAAATTATAGCCAAGTTCAAAGTCGAACGGCATATAATGTGCCTTTAGTGATCGTTGTGTATCTAGTTCGTCCAGCATGCAAATCGGAAATTATATCAAATGGCCACTGGGCCTGATCCTCATCCTGCTGCTCACCCACTGCCAGGCCAAAAGGCAGAGGAAACGCTTGCGCGGATTCTCCAGTGCCAAGGACCTCCAGGATTATAGCCTGCCGCTCAACGACAGCTCCTCGGATCTCCAGCAGAACATCGTGTCCTGGACAGGAGCTCGGATTGCGTCAAGTCCCGAAAAGAAGAAGAAGTCACCCCAATCATCGAGACGTCACAAAACCAAAAGTGGCCTGATCATTGAAAGTAACATTGCCGACTCGGAATCGATGTTGGCTAATGCCTCCTCGGAATCCGTCACCAAGAAGAAGCCGCCGCCGCAGCGTCGTCGCAACGGAAAATTACAGAAATCCGGAGGAGGAGGAGGAGGTGGAGGAGGTAAATGTCTATAACTATGGATGGGCTCTTCTAAATATGGTTCCCTGATCGATTGTGCAGCACCAGAAGTTGCTCGCATTGCTCGCCATCAGTTTCCTGGTCGCTGGTCGTGTTTCTGCCATATTTGGCCGCTCAAGTTGAAAGAACTTTCATGTGAAAGTTGTGACAGGAGGAAGAGATTCTTTAATTTTCCTGAGCTGCTCTTTATTTTGTCTTTTTTGTCTTTTTTTTTTTGAAATTCTATACGTTATTACGTGAGAGGTCCAGTTATGGTCCGACTATGCTGCAGTGGTTGTCGCCAGGTCTTTGGTCGTTGCCACATACTTGCCCTGGCCTTGTGTTGCCTTTGTTGTCGTTAGTTGGAAAAAAAAACTTGGCTTTTTGTTATGTGAACTTTGCCTATTAGGAATATGAATCGCCTCGACCGCTCTGACCAACTGTGAGATGATAGATCTCTGGTTATGGCAGTGTGAACTGCGGTTAGTTGGCGAAACAAAGATTACGAGGGATGTGTTCTTGAACTTCTTGGACAAACTAAAATATCTGAATTCTGAAATTATATAAATTCAATTATTTCACATTCATTTTAATATTATATATAATCTTTATAAGCGTAATATATATTACGGAATAATATAATACACGTATTTGTAAGTGTGTAACTCTAAAGCTACTAACATGCGTATTTCAAGGAACTGATCATGATGGCAATAACCCCTGGTTAACCCCATTCAAATTAATGAAAACATACATTTTTAAACAAATTACAGTCTTACCTTCGCCTAACAACTGGCAGGGCAATTGAAGCGATAAACACAGCTAACAAAGGCGATCAACAGAGATGAATAGAAATACAATATGGACATGTTTATGTGTGGCTAGATTTTCTATATGTTCTATGTAACCCCTGGGGATTGTCCTCGAGCGTGTGTGTGGGTCCCTGGGCACTTCAGGGCATTTGTTTGCCGAACACATGACCCCGAACCGCTGCGAGGGAACAGATTGAGGATTGAGGATTGAGCATTGAGGACAACAATAGCGCCAGGGTCTCTGGTTCTGATGGTCCTGGTGTAATTGTGGTCGATTTCTGGGGAGGCGGAGGATGTGGAAGTGCACAAGATGCCGCAACTAGGCAGCACCAACAATGGTCGATTGTTAGGCAGGTCGTCTTTCCTCCGGAGAGGATAATCCATGGAGGCATGCGTAGCGTATCGCCTTCTGGAATGCCTCACGCGCTAATGGCAACATATGTTTCACAAAAAGAACCCAGAACCCACACACATGGCCCTAGAAAAGGGTTTATTAAAATATCTTCTTGACTGGCATGGCTATAAAACTTAAGTGGCTTACTGTGTCCACTTCTTCCACAGTTCTTGTCGTTAAAATTTGTTCCGGAACACAACAAAGCCAACGCAAATTGGCTATGCTTCCAGGTTGCGTGTGGAAATATTTGGATACATTTCATTCCAAAGCTGTTTTATGATAAACACTTCTTAATGCCATAGTGTGGTTAAGAGAAATTGCTGATGATTAGCCCAGAAAGATAAGAACTAATATTATGCGAGATTCAAATGTGGAAAGACAAAGAAACAAGCGACGAGCATATAGAATAGTGTAATAATCAAATAGGGATAGTTTTCTTGTTGTATCTTTTAATGGGTAAACAATAATTTTGTGATAACATAGTTTTCTTTTAATAAGAATATGTCTGAAAAATAACGATTCAGTCGGAACAACATTTGCTAACCGGCAAGTGTGGAGCAAGTTTGCAATGCGTAAGTTGGTTTCCTGATGCCATAATGATTGCAAATCAATTCCAAATCATTCAATTGTTAATCAATTCAATGAAACACTTTTCAACGACAAAGCCTTGAAGACATAAACGCGAATTGATCGCGCAAATTATTGCCCGCTAAAGTCGTACTTATAACGCCCGATAGATTCGATTGGCATTAATTGATTGATTGGCTTGTTTGGATTAGAGAAAACGAAAGTTTTCCAATGGCGAAATGGGTCACAAACACAGAAACAGATACAGATACAGATACAGATACTCGACAGATCAAAACGATACGAATGGATTTTGGGATTGTCGGGCTGTTTTCCAATCAACCAGCCAGATACTTGGACAAACACGCACACTTTATCAGCTCATTAAGTATCTTACGGATACATTCCTTGTACTGGTATCTATAAGTCATGGCCAACTCATATGTAGCTGCTGTTTGCTTTTTGCTGCCGATTGAAAAGTGTTTGAGAAAATGCATTCTTCATTGGTTTCTCTCTTTCTACATTTAGTTTCGTTTCGTTTCGTTTCGCCTTGCTTTATTTTTGTTTGTTTCTTGTTAACTGCATTACACAATGCTTACAGATGAAAAGCGCACTTCAGTTCTCTTCGCCTGCTTCTGGAAATTCAGATTGGTGGGAAAATGCTCAGAGTGCTCGGCTGCTGCCTGTTGTCATTGAGTTTTATTTGTTTTTAATTTTTTATTGACATGTGAAGTTTGTAAAAGTTGAGTGAACTCTGCTTTTCTATTGCCTGCAACCCATGCGGGAAAGCAAAAGTATTGAACTTGAAGGGGCTCAAACGAGTTGGTCAAGAGTTTTTGTGGTGAAAAATATACGCGTACATTTATGATGAAACTCTAATGCACTCTAATGGTGAGGTGGGCAAACAGCATCTCAGTAAATAATGTGCTAAGATACATAACCGAATTTATTGGAGCTAGATAAAATCATGGAAGCAGTTCTAGAAGCATTCTTCGAGTGTTTTTCTATGTCTACGGGAACGAGGTATTCCCTTTGTAACTCAACTTGTTGATCGTTTATAAATCTCTCATTCTCACCTGCATCCATTTCTTTGTTCTTCACATGCCCTTTGTTGTGATAATTTATTTAAATGGACTTTATAGATCGGCCAAGTAACACCTGGTCGGGCCAATAATTTGCGCTGTCTTAACGGAAATGCACAAAGTGATGGATGCATAAGGCAACTGGCCAGTTAAGAAAACGAAACTTTCGACAGTCCAACGCAACACATCAACGCAACAACAAAGGGCAGGGCGATGGGAAAACAATTGTTGAACTCATTTAAACCAAACAATGGACCGTGGAGCATTGTTCTTGCTCCTCGGGTAATTTGATATTGAAACTTAATATATCTTTCAAATAATTCTGCCCCAGTCTTTTGAAGTAATCGAGCACTCCGGCAGCATTAAACTAGAGTTGAAGACCATTAAAACAGTTTTATAGACCACAAAACGGAACACACAAACTGGGAACGCCAGAAACTTTGCGTATAAACAACACGAGCTGGGAAAACTGGGAGGCGTTTGTAAACAAACAGTTCTGTGGACCAAATAAAGGGAAGTTTAACACCAAACTTGGCTGACCAGCAGACGCCACAAATGATCTATGGAAATCCACCTAACAACTCCTATATCAACATCATGCGAATCAAAACGATTTGGAGTTTACACAAGGGGGAAGCATCACTCTCCTGGAACTTAATTGTTGGTCCGAGATGTTCGATCTCAGCCCTTGGGAGAGTACCAGACAAGCAGAATGGAAAAACTCTGGGCACTTTGAAGTGGTCTACCCCAAAAACTCTGCTGTGTTTGCATTGGCCATAAATTAATGTTATAGACCAAGTTTTGATAAGACATTGACGCCGTCTGCGTGTCGGCGACGTCGACCAAAGCCCCGCATTAAACCAACAACCACAGAGGGAACAGAACAGAACTGAACTGAACTGAACTGAACTGAACAGAATGATGACGGCCACCGGAACATTTAACGGGTCAGCGGCTATTGATGTGCAGTCACACGTTGGTGGGTCAGAAGACGCCAGATAGTATGGTCATGGGAATGGGTGGAGAGCTGGGAGTTTGGAGTTTGGGTTTTGGAGCTAGGAGGTTGGAGTGGGAACCCAGGGTCTACATATATGCGGAGTGTATAACAAATTCGAGGCTCGTTAGTGCAGACACTTGAGATAAGGAGACGGAGATGGGCGAGCGAATAAATTGTTTCTAGTTTTCAGATTGTTTGCTTCCCGAGAAAATGTGGGTCAGTTCGAATGGGAATTGTGAGGGGGGAGCAGCTGCAGCTTGTTAAGTTACTAAATTAAAAAGAAACGCAAAAAGTTATGGTTCCCAAACTAGTGAATAAATCAATCTTGAATAGTAGATAAGGGAAATTAAGGTGAACTTATAGAGGTTTAGCCGCATCAACGGAAACTGTCTTTATATATAGAAAAGATCCGATCATATTTAACATCTTGATTTTAATTTAGGAAACAATAATCTCTTTTACATATAATTGGTCGGTCATACGATATTTATGTATATCGAAAAGCATTTTAAAATATTGTTCAATAGGGAAAGTAGATCTCTCCTTCTTAAAATGGAGACCTTACAATATCAGAAGATTGCCCATAAAATGCCGACAATGTCCACTATCGTTCACCAATAAACTCCTTACCCATCGCAACAGTATCGAAGTGTCAACCAATGGCACATATCCCCAAACGATCAACAGGTTGAATGGAGGAACATTTCCATGTTTCGTTTTGTGAGATAGCTTGTAAACTACGTTGAGCCTTATCAGGCCTTTTGTCAATACTTTCGAGACTGATAAGCGATCGTTGATCGAATGCCACGGCAACTGTCATTGAACTTCATTGATAAATACCTTTAGGCAGACAGGTGAGGCTCCCCCCCAGACTGGAACAGAGTATCGGTTTGCGATGCAAGTGATAAGCTAAACACATATTCGACATCCCCCAAAGTAACCTGTATCGGATTCCATTTCTACCTGCATTCATATAGTCTCCAGACGTCGAACCTAATGACCCTATATCGTGGCAAATATATCAATATCAGGCCCCTGCTTGTCAACACATTCAACTTCCTCCCTCACACAAAACACCCATTTACACTCCTCAGAACTTTGGCAGAGATGAAACGCTTTTCGTTTCTGGGAAGGGAAATCCCTGCTTTCCTTTGCCGGAATCTCTTCCAAACGGAACTGCGGGGAAAACACTTGAAAGTGTTGTGTAAATATTATAGGGCTTAAATCGGGGGAGCTGTCAGTGCGGTGGACTAATTATGCTTTATGTTCGCGTTAAAAGAAATTCCCTTGCCATCTGTGGATGTAAATGTTTGAAGAAGGCTTTCTTTAAGGTGATTTTGGTGTTTCCCCTTAAGTAATCTTTCTGCTGAAAGCTTCATTAAAAGTTAGCTGCCTCTCCCCGATCTTCACAGAGTCCCTATCATTTATAGGGAAATTGCATGGGATGTACATAGTTCTTATGCATGTATAGTAGATAGGACCACCCAATCGAATGATGAAGTATACACATTTTTTTGTTCAGGGAACTTTGAAATGGACTGTGAAAATACCTATTTGAAGTGACTATAGTGAGTAAATCCTCTAGAAGTCAACCACCCATTAATAACTGTAGTTCGTAGTTAATCTAAGAATCAATCACACAGACGACATCCCCGAGTATCTTTTGTTGCATCTTTAGTGTCACTTGTCCGTATCTTATGCGCATTTACACAAGTGCGGACAAGTTTTCGCCAATCTATTTTGAATGTGGTAGACGATGGACGAGTGAAGGCGCAACGGAGACTCATCCATCAGCGGACTGGGTTCAGGCCATGGAGAAAATGGGCTTATTTGAAGGGGGGAACCAACTGACAGACATACAGCTGCCGAAACGTGCCTCCGCACATGAGTCACGCGTGGAGTGTGAAAATCTTGTGGTATCCACCTGAAAATTGCGGTAACGCCCACTCGCATTTTCCACAAAACGCTTGAGTAATGGCTAAAAGAGCTGCCTGGAAAATACGTTTTCCACACACATATAAATGCCAAAATCAAGTTGCAGTCTGAGAAACTAATGAAACGACAAAACAAATTGTCTGCAGACACGCGTTTCCAACACACGCTGAAAGCTGGAATCCTAGAAGATCAGGTTCGGGCTTGGAGTCGGAATCAGGGGTTGGGGTTCAGGTTCAAGTTCCCGGCTGTCCACTGCCGTTGGCGGCTTGTCTTTCTGGCTTACAGCCCCTGACAGCTTGAGAGAATTGAAACATTTTGGCATTGCCATTGATTAGTGTTCTAAATACAGATGGCCAAGGCCAGTCAGTGAGAAATTGAAGCGTTGCATGCAAAGTGGCCAGGAGAATCCGATGCGATTCAATGGAGGTATTGGAGCCTTTTGGGGATTGGGATCAGAAAAGTTAACCGACTCGTCGCGACACGCTGCCTGACAAATTGCTTAATTAATGCGAATTGAAGGCTATTTGTGGCTGAAACCAGTTCTTGGCATTTCTTAAATGAGCATTCGAGTTTACTTTAAATTTATTTTAACTGCGGTCGGTATGTCATAATTGCCTTGCGGTTTTTCGAATCCTTGAAATAATAAAAATGTTGTTTGCAAATTACTTTAGTGCGAATTGCAATTTTTAAACCGCAAATCAACCATTTTTTTATAAATTTAAGTATGATATTAGTTTTTTTCAACAGAACATTGGTTACTAGTTTTATGGTTAATATATCACAGTCGCAAAGTCTTCATTATATTTTGTATTATCCTCAAAGTTATCTAATTTTCCAATCACTTGCAATCGTAACCATACTGCATTCGCAATTTGCTCAACCAAAATTGTTCGTTTTATATCAACGTCGCATTGGCTTAACAGTTACTCCAATCAATTTGGCTTGAACATTTCTCAACCATTTTCGCATTCAACTTAGGAGATAATTCCCAGCAGCCTGTTCAATAAAATCGTTAATTGCCACTCAAATAGCAACATTTTTTGTGACGCTGACGCGACAGGATAAAGGCTTATCAAATGGCAATAACACAAAGCAACAAGCCGGAGAAATAGGAGGAAACTGAGGCGAAACTGGTTAGATGAGTAAGTCGGCGACAAGGCGATAAAAATTTGTAGTCAAAATGAGAGATACGAATCATCAACATCAGCGTCGGGCGACATGCAACATAAACAAGCGAAATTAATGCAATTTCTTCAATGTATGAACAATTAACCAGCTCCTTCGACGGAAACGAACGGGGCTTCAAAGGAGGCCTAACAATTGGCCAACTTAAGTTGGTGGCCAAAACGGCGGCGGCGCCATCAAATGGCTCAAATGGCTGAAATGGCTGAAATGGCGCCTGCAGCGCGATCGTGGGTTGACTTCCCCGTGATTTGAGCACTCGGTCGGCGCCTTTTTACAACCAAAACTAACACGCTTACGGACCATGTGCTAATTAAATAGTTTACAAGTCAACTGCGATTGCCAGGAAGGTTGGCAGCCAACCTGATTTGGTCGACGCCATGCGAAAAAAAAAACTGCGCCCGAGATTTATTGAAGTTTGTCCAAAACATCGATTTGGGGCGTGACTCGTTTAGTTTTTTATTATTTTTTGTTGACTTTAAAGCCCCGAATGGGACAGCTCTCTTGTGGCTAAATGATTTGTTTATTGCCGATCGCGTACCGCGTGTGCCATTAATGGCTGCCAATTCGAATTAATAGCACTCAAAGCCTGCGGATGACCGGACGACCCAGTTAATGTTTGATTTAACTGCCGGTTAAGTCGTTAAAACGAACATAATGTCATTTAACATGCAGTAATGAAGTTACGGGTGGTTGTCTTATAAAATCCGTTCAGGCACATTCGCAACTTGTGAAGTGATCCCAATTGCTTGTAAACAAATTCGTGCATAATACATTTATATACATAATACATTTATATACTCAGCGATTAAAATACATATCCCTTATGAATATACACTTAATACTATTAAGATCAAAGCTCAAAAATATTCCTTAAATGTGATGAGCATTCCTTGAAAAAACTAATACGTTCTACAGCATCATATGTATATTGTATCATATATTTACCCTTTTTTTCTGCACAGAACTGCACAGAAGCGCATGAAGTCACCCATTCCGTTCATACTTCATTCGTATCTCGTTTCTTTGTTGTGCCACCAAAGAATGCAACGACTCCACCTCAACTTCCTAAAGTTTCCCTTTTTCGCATTTGGCTTTTCCTGTAGCCATAGTCCGATGAGACAGTCATAATCTCAGTTTGTCTAGACAGACGACAATGTCGGCGACACAAGTTGTCAGTAGTGCCAGTCCGTTGGTGGTGAAGATGAGTCAGACTTTATAAATTTAATTATGACATTACTTATTATGCGACTCGCGCCTTTGCCGCCTGGACCCACAAAACGAAAATGAAAACCAACCAAGATATTAATAAAATCCGACAGCTGATGACAAATTAACAGTGCACGAAAAATCTGAAAGTGATTCCCCAGAAACCTACCGAGCAGAGTGTGGGCGACTCGTGTCCCCTCGCGGGTCTTTGGCAGTGCTATCGAATATCACAAAGCTCACCCAAAACCCACTCAGGCGTAACTAATGAGTGCGATATGAGAGGAGACCCCCATAAGCCCAAAAAAACTAAAAATCGAAAACCAAAAACCAAAAACCAAAAACTTAAATCCGATCTCGAGCTCTCGTTTGCGCATGTGCAGCATTCGGAGCAGAGTTGGTTAACAACGCGGAGCAAACATTGACTTGGAAAACGATGCTGAAAATGCATTTCGAGTGATTGGCAAACACGATGGAGCCATTTGTCCACCTTTCCCATCTAATGGCCGCAATGCATTTTGGCTAATGGCTGAATGGGCCTTTCGACGCCTTTTCGTGCAATGATTGCAAGTGGCAGATAAGAGCTTTTGACTCATAAATCGTGATAATTATCTCAGCACAAGTGCAGCGAAGGTGAGCTCGCCTTAAAGACTTGAACATTTTCATGATTTCGTGGGGCTTATTAAATTATTAAATGAACCGCTACACGAAAATATTTTGCCAGCAGCTTACACAACTCTGATTCCCGGATTAGATAACGGATAAAACAAGTCGCTTAATTAGGAACTCTTAAGTAATGAGCTTAATGGTTCTTGATCTCTGTAGGCAACCAAGTAGAACAATGTCAAAGCCAAGAAGTAATGATTTTTGAAGTACTTTTGAGTGCTATCGAACTGAGTAGATTTTCTTAAATCGTGTTCTAAATGAGAACACAATCTGCTAGAAGAGAGCACTGGCTTTGTAATGTTCTTAAAAATTAGATCAGACCCGTATGTGTCAACACTTCATGGGGAATTTCACACATTCAAAGTTTTCTGGTAAACAATTTCCTTTCCTTTTGCATCCAAAGTTCAAATCAAACATCCGCAAAGATGAAAGGGCAATGAAATGGAACTGCAGCGCTTCAGAACTTTTCAGTTGGTGTGTGTGACGACAGGTGACAGTTTTAGCCAAACTTTTACGACCCTCGATGGGCGGGTTCTGGGTGTGTAAACCGAACCTTTCGTTTGGAGGAGGGTAAGTTACTGGTTTCGAGTACTTGAAAAATTAATGTACCCGGTCGGTGTTGGCAGCCAAACGCTTGACTTGTCCTCCGAGGTTCGGGAAAAATGCATAGACAAATGTCAAATATTTATTGAAAATAAACAAGCCTGGCTAACAAACCAACGACTGACAAACATGACGATGGACACACGGGGTTGTCTCGCCGAGCTGCGTCAACAGATTTCCAAGAAAAGAAATAAAATGAACGGTGTGAGGGGGAGCACGGAGCTCCAAACTGACCAGAACTGAAGATGTTTGGTCATGCATCAGTGCAGCGCAGCGCTAAAAGCCGGGAAACAGTGGGAACCGAACGAACGGGTTAAGATTGGATGGCTTGGACATGGACTCACGGATGGATGGATGCTTGGTTGGTTGGTTGGTTGGTTGGTTGGTCGGTTGGATAGTTGGATTACTTGGGTGCCAGACGCATGTTGGGGAGCTGAGTTCTTGTTGGGTCCCGTCAGTGGGTGCTTCAAAAGCTGCTGACCGATGCTCGTGGTGAGAAGAACACATGCTCCGTCTGTCCAGCCAACCACCAACTCTTTCCCTACCGGCTACTGGCTTTTCCCGACGTCTCTTCAAGAGGCGCATCCAGTCCGAGTTCTTGGTTCCATGTTCGAGTTGTGTTTTGGAAAAATATTTATCCATGCCCGCCGAACGATCGCAATGATGATGTTCATCATGATGGGTACGGGACAATGTGGTCGATGACTCCAATGGGTTATGCAAGTAATGCTTGATTTGGTATTGAAGACTGGTAGCTGCCACTCAATGGAGTCCGTTGTTGTTTGCATGACGCACGGCAACAACAAGCGCGATGTGTGGGTGATGCAATTAGGGGGAAATGGTGTTTGGGGAGCTGTGTGATTTCCGACCATTTTTCTTCACTTGACTAGAGTTTATTAAATTAAAATTGAGTAACTTATTCCAATAATAATGCTGCGACAGAGTTAATACTAATTAATTCGATATCGATACGTGCCGATAAGTCAGTATTACTTTCCATCCCCATTTCCTAATATGCAAATATATCGATACTAGCTAGTTCCGGCTCTACTTGTTATTTTGTGCAAATCATTTTCGAAGGACTTGGAGTCCGTGTGATATTAAGAAGCCTGGAAGCTGAATTGCACTGAAGAATCAAGAGGCCTTACTTATTGTTGACCAATCTCAAGTAAATATAAACCATTACAGACACACACAGGAAAGGAAGCAAATCTGTGGGGAACTTCTCGAATCCCCACATGCTTCTAGAATCTACGCGTAAAAGCATTTCACTGCTTTGCGTTTCATTCATATCGACGTGGCGCACTCGGCCCAGAAATATTTTCACTGTTTTCGGACAGGCAGCTGCGGATTTGGCTATCTTTGCCCCATGGACTCCCGCTTGCTCCCAGCCATTCTTGTTTTCCTTCTGGCCAATTATGCACACAAACCGACAGCTGGAGGCTAAAATTGCAGAGGCACGGAATGGGGCAGCTCCATCTCCTCGTTCTCCAGCTGCTTATTAAGTCGTTGCAATTGCAATGCAACTTCAAAGATGGCAATGGAAATTAACCAATTGCTGGCATAGACAAGCTGGCTGTTAAGGTAATCCCCAGTTAGTTGCCAACTGGAGTGCTTCCTGTCCGAGGGACATTATTCGCCGTCCAATCAATTCTGCAACTGTTTTGCATAACCAAATTGCCATCAACTTGCATACAAATAATGATTTTTGGTAGCTAAAAATAAGCAATAAAGAGTAATGCGAGAAAGGACAGCGTGACGAACGATTTTAAACATTTTGACAGCCTGCTGCCGAAAAATATTAAAAATGGCCATAAATAGGCTGTAATGCCCAGAGACTCCTCAATGTGAGGAGCATGTAGGGCAAACGCCTCAATTGCAAAGATGGATACAACGAGGGAAGAATTCAGGGCAAAGATGATGGGTATGATGAATATACATGTATTTAACGAAGAAGAGGAGCTGCTCTCAAAATTAAATATTTACATTTTTATTAAAGAAGACACGACCGTGTATAAAAGTAATTGGAGTTGAGGAGGTAGAGGCGCTGAAAATTCAAAATAATCGAATCGTAATGAACAAGGCATTGTAAATTATAAATTCAATATTTCGTATAAGGAAATTTATCTTCAGTGTAAGCAATCTATAAATCAAACAAAGAGTCCGCTTTGGTTACAATAAAGTATTTCCGAATTACTAATTCCTCAGTCATCAATAATTGACACCAAACATGCCAGCCAATAATAGTATGAAACATAGCTGTAAGACTATCACTTTCACTTTGTGGAAAAAAATACTGAGAAAACCAGGCTTACCTCGAAAACGGATTTAAAGCGATTCGAACCAATGTCTTCTAGTCAAAGCAAAAAGCAGGAAAAACTGCTCTGGGCAAAGTTCAAGCGTAAAGTGTTAAAAGCGTGAAAGAAAAACTTATCGACAGCTGTCAAAATCGCCCAACTCAAGAGGAAACCGGCAAATGGCATTTAAATGTTTTGACAAATGACAAATTTGCGGTAGCCAAAAGCAGAAAAAAGGCAATGAAGTTAAATAACTGGAGACTTGAGGCTGGAGGCTGGAGGTGGCCTTTTCAATGGTTATTCCGAGCCATGTCTGGGCCTATTCAGCTCCCAGCCCGCCCCTCTAATACTCAAATGCCCCCTCTAAAATGTATTCACGTTTTCCACCGCTGACAGCTTAAGTGAGAAAACTATTGCTGATTAAATGTTTTGACAAATTGTACGCGCCACGGAAAATGAAAATTTGTATGCACCATTAAAAAGTCTTAAAACGCTGAGATTGGCAAAGAAAATGCGGCTTTAAGGTTCAAAAGAAGCCACTGGAAACAGTTGCAATGCCTATTAACTTTCCTAAGCTTCCTAAAATACACATTTGTATGTATAATCTCCTTAGCAGTTGAATTTCTTGCGAAGATTCATTGCTTTTCGTTCCTCACTTAAACCATTGAAACTTCAAATTCAAGTTCCCAGGCCAAAACTTTTCTCATTCGCCCCAAAGTTTGCTGTTGATCCTTCGCTATAACTTATATGCCATTTTCCTGCAATTACGTCAACATTTTTGTCTTGTTCGCAAAAGTTTTATGTTGACAATTGCCAAAAAAGCTGGGCAGCCGAAAGGAAACAACTGCAATCGGCAGCAGACTGCAATTTGGAGCTACCGAAACATGCAAATGGCATACCAGGTCAACATCTGGGCCTCAACTACCAACTACAACTGCCGTTTGTTGGCCAGCGATAAAGTTTATCTCGAAAGTTGCCCAGCTTTTGGCTGAGATACTTGTACATTTTTCATGCAATCCAGCCAGCTAGCCAGCTAGCCGACCAGCCAAGTAAGTCAACCAATCAATAATTCTCATGGCACAAAGTTCACAGCAATCCAGAGCAGCTGGCCCAGTAGGTGATTTATTGGCCATGTTGTCTTGAGGGCTTGTTCTCGACTTGTTCGGTTTGAGCAATTCAGTTGATTTGATTGGCCTGGGAAAAAGTGTCCGAATTTGAATAATGGGGCGTCAAACTGATCTCGGCAGCACTGATTGAAAGTTAACCACTTTTGATTCGCAATGTTTAATAACGCTTATTGATTTATTTAATTTTCAGTAGAGCTTATTAATTAGCAGACTTTGAACTCGAGAGAATCTAGGACTTCGGGAGTATTGTGGATTTCTAAGGTTTTTATATAGTTTTATATTTTATTTTAAGTAAAGAGAGAGATCAAAAATATGGCTGAAAACTCAACCATCCCAATGTTGAAGGACGAGGCCCTGCTAAACTTCTTTAAAACGCAACTACAGAACTGCATTGAAATCATGTTGCTGAACTTTGAGGAGCTCCTTAGTATGGTTTTGATGGAAATTCGAGGCCAAATCACTGATGCCACGCAACAAGCAATGCATGCTTTTGGAATGCTGGTGCGTGTCGGCAATTTTTTTCTCGCAGCAGAAGTTCTATTAAAGCTAGTCAATGAAATCAGGGAGTACCTCATTATTTACGACTTTTCTTCCCTCGAAGAGGAAATGAATACATACTGGGAATTGCTACGTGTCAAACAAGTCGAGTATAACCAACAAATATCCGAACTTGTTAAGGATTTGTCCGACTAGCTGACCGAATTGGAGGAGGAGTTCTACGAGTACTCCAGTGGTTATTACTAGGAGCAGAACACATCCTGTCAAACACTTTCTTGTAAACAATACTCACAATAAATGAACTATTTTTCCCTCAACAAGGATTGGCCATCTGATTTACGTTAGACAAGAGGGGGAAAATGTCTTGGAATCATAACCAAAAACTTAAACACTGTTCGGGAGATGAAGATACGAGCGAGCTCCTTCTGTTTTCAGATAAGTAATACATTACAAGAATCCAAAAATGTATTTACTGGGCAATGCTATTTCAGTCCACCAGCTTAAATAAAGTTAATTAAAGAAATTAATGTCTGTTCTCACTCCACTTGCAGCCCTTCGATTGCTTAAAACGGACGACTCGTACTCATCTAGTTCCTCCGGCGGCCTTTATCCGCCGCTCTTCAATGTGGTGCCCCGGGCTCAGATCTCGGTGAATGCCACTTGTGGCCAGAACGGTCCCGAGGAGTACTGCAAGCAGGTCGGCGCCAAGCCGTGTGGCATCTGCAATGCCCATTCCTCGGATCGGGCCAAACAGCGCTCCATACAGTCGCTGATCTCGTCGGCATCGGGCTCAGGATTTGAAGATGGCTGGTGGCAATCACCAACGCTGCAGGGTGGCCGGCAGTTTGAGTATGTGACCATCCTGCTGGATCTGAAGCAGGTAAGTCGAACCTATCCCCAATGGAGACCCAACTCGGGGTGCTGTCATCTAACCCATCCAAATCTGTCGGGGCTGAGCTCTTGCGACAGGCGAGCTGTGATCCAGTTTGTAATTAAGCCGCTGAGTTGTCACTCATTTACAAGCGATTTAACGCCAGCTCCATGATCCATCGTTGTACATGTTGTGGTCCGTCCGATTGGAACTTTGAAATGTGATCATCTCGCTGTTGGGACTGGAATCGAAACCAGTTTGAAGCCCAAGCAGTTCTAATGCTCAAAACGGCCAACATAAATTTGTTTTGATGGCGTTTTGATTGAGGCATATTGGCTTACAGGCTGACATTTTCGTAGCGACTTTCTTTAGCAGGGAAATGGGTTTTTATTTCCGTTAGTTCCTATGCAAAGTTCGTATATGCAAAGTTTAAAATATTATAAATATGAAATAGTTTTAACAACTGGAAACCACCCAAAATGGCAGGGAATGTTTATAAATACACTCTGCTCTCCAAGCTTCAAATTTACTTTTAATGTAATACGTTTATTCACAAACAATTACATAAACATTTCCTCCGAAGACGATTCTAAACACAATTGTAAAACAGTTGCCCCATTAGAATAGCGTGGACCGCCCAGAAGGCGTCTGTTACCATATTTTATTTCACACTTGCCGCGGATCTTCAAATCTCGATTGGGTGCTAATCGTGCGTCGATGGTGTTAATTGGGATTTCAAAGTGCATCCGACCACGGAAAGCCATCGGATGCGCACTTCTCCAATCAATTGGCTAACAATGTGCTAAAACCAAGACGAAAACACGAAGCGGGAAATGTGTACGAGTATCATCTGCTTTGCATCAGCCGACGCAAAGTTGACATTCAAGTGCGGCTTGCACTCGAATCTACCAGCCGACCAGCAGATACATATATCAGTGTTTTGATATAACTCCTCCATTGCCATATGGCCATGGATGCCCCTGGAACAACCCTTCCGGCACACAAAGATGAGAATGATGGCCCAGACACAGACACAGACACAGACACAGACCAAGGCAAAGGCAAAGGCATTGAGTGTGCACTTAATTAAAACGAGAAGCCAAGGAGGAGGAGCACTATCCACAGACTGGAAGTGATTTAAAATTAAAAACATTGTTTTTGCATATGCCTTAAAGTATGAAAGATTTATGACAGCCATGCGCTGCGCTCCGAGTTTATTAATAAATTCCTGCACGTCGCTTTTGCGAAAGGGGCAACTTTATGCAGAAGTATTTAAATTGGTCTCTTCACTTAATTAATGCTGACAATACTTACTTCTAGTTGCCAAACTGAGTCCAAATATAAATGGCCAGCCTTTTATGGATTTCCCGCTTTTATGTACACGTATGTATGTATCTACACGTAAATGTCGAACGATTGGCTCGTTTTTAAAGCAATTGTGGCATGTACTACATTTTTGGTCAGACAACGAGCACAAAATGTATAGGTTCCCATGATTTTCAGATGCGGATGCGGAGGAAACGAAGTCAAATGAGGGGCATGTGTCAAAATCTACACGCTCTCATTCCGTTGATTTGCTTGAGTGACAAAGAATATTCGCAGCTTGTCAGGAATTATTCAAGAAACATTTCCCTCTGGGCTGTTCATAGTTAGGAAACACTTAATATACGAATATTAAAACCTTTTTTTTAAGTATTTGTAACTTTTAATACATATTTAATTTACTCATCTCCTAACAATGGTTTATTCATTGCCTCCAGCCTTTTCCCAGGCATCCCCTGTTGGGGATGACTATCCCATTCAATAAACATCGACGACATAGATGCGCCCCTAACAAGTTTACTAATTAGCTATCTCCACAATTAAGTGTGTTGTGTGATTTGGCTGTGAAAATATCTTGTGCATTTGTCACAACTATTTAGAAACACATTAGACAGAGCTCCCTCTGTATCGCCGAGTCCCAATGCCAAGTCGACCGAAACAGAACACGATTTATGACCTCAGACGAAACTTGACATTGATGTTGGTGTGTCTCCATGTTCATGGGCGACAAAGTCTTCTGGGACTTCCAGATTCTGGGACTTCGACGGATTCTCCTCCACTCCCGGCGTGGATTCTAACAATTAGACTAATCGAGTGATTTACAACGGCAACGGGCTCTGGAACAAGATAGAAACGACAGGCGTGTGTCAACGATTTGACAGCTTAAAATATTTCTTTGCGCGCTGGGAAAAAGGCGACAGACTCCGGCAGTCCTCGCAGACTGGTCAGAATCATGGCCAGAGATTGTCCGTCTATACATACGCGTACATACATATGTACATGCATATGTCTCTTTGCCAGTCAGTCAGGCATTCAGTCATTCAGGCATTCAGCCATCCAGTCTGTCAGTTTGCCAGTAAGCAGTCTGTCAGCCTGTCTGTTCGTACAACAATGTCTAGATTTATGCTTGAATGGCTTTGGGGCGCGCGTGACTAATTGAAAGTCTAGCGAGAATTCTGCGGACAACTCGGCCAGTGGCTTTCAAACTTTGAGTGCTCTTCTGGGATACTTGAAATATTCGGAAAAGGAAAGCAACATCTGTTGCAAATAGTTTACGCGATGCACGTGGGTTGCGGCATAGGTAGATAGGAGGATCGTTTTTATATTATTTAATTAAATGTCAAAACTTGCATTAATACACCAATTCTAACATCAATTTTAATACTAAGCCTGAGGCATTTTATAATATAACCTCCCAAAATCCTAGCCATCAAAGCGTTTTCAGTATTGCCGGCAGACATGCGACCAGTTTGGCAAATACGAGTATTACCAATTTGAAATGTTTAATGTTTGCTTGTGTATGACTTTTCTGTACAGACATTTAATTGCTTCATTAAATTTAGCCAAATTTGGCCAATGGAAAAACAAACTAAATAAAACTAAACGGCGAGGGGCCGGTCACTTGGCATCGCTATTGGTTTCGTAACTGTAATTCAAATGTTTGACAAGTTGTTGCAACATTTGCAGCGCCAACAGAAGCAACAACATGTGACTGTTGCAAGAAACAAATGCAACAACCACGAGCAAAGCGTGCTACAAGCCACGTACGAGACGCATTTTAGGCACAGCAATTATTTTAATGGTCAATTTATTTATTTGTTGTGCCTGTGGCGATTTTTCCTTTTTTCTCCCGACATTTTCCCCGAATTTGCCTTTTAAAGAATGCTTCCTCAGTTGCTTGCATTTGCATGAATTTCCAGCGATTCCTGCTTTTTTAGTTTCATTTATTTTTTTGGCTCTTTGTTTTGTAGTCTTAACGTGATTGAAGCTGCGCTTGAATTGTTTTCATGTCATTTAGGAGGAAGCGGATTTTATTTTTAATGACCAATGATTCAGGGCCTGCAAAAGTCACAGAAAAAAGTCGAGAATTCGTTAACGATGAACCAAAGAAATAACACAACTTCTCTAAATTCTTCTCTTAAATCAAAACAATTACATTTTTTAGATGAAAACTACTATCTTGAGCAGAGAAATAATAATCAGCTTAGTTGATTCCAAAGACATGTGTGCAAACATTTGAGGTGCAGCACTATTGAAAACCACATTCCATTAGCATTTGGAGCATTAGCTCTTGATTTAGTATACCCCACACCACAAGCGCACTTGTTCAATTCGTATAATTCTGATTTACTTCTTAAAGTCCAAACGAGTTATTGAAAACTGTGTGCATTCTTTAGCCGCATTAATGCGCAAATTTTCGGCGATAAAAACTTGCAGCAGATACAAAACTTTGCGATTACTTCAGGGCGAGCAGCCAAAACACGTCGAAAAGTCTGAGTCTAAGTGAACGGTAGAGAAAAGGAGGAAAATGTGCAAAAATATACGAGAAACATGTCTGCCATGTGGGTTCATTCACCAAGTTATCTAAAAGCGTGCCAAAACCAAAAAATGGACAACAAAAAATAGATACAATTCTGTTTGTTCCAATGGGCAACCAAAACCGTACAATTCACCAAAAAAAAAAAACAAAAACGCCAAGATAAAATGAAACCATTGGCAAGCCCTAAATTTGTTGTCTTTTATTTTTAATTTGTTTCTGCACCCTGTCTACTTCAATTTTTCGCTCGTTTATTTTTGAAAATTTTACGATGCCAGGGTTCTGCACGTTGGGCGCATATTTTTTTGGCAATTAACTGAGTGTCCGTGTAAGTTTTTTGGTGCTTGGGCGCTGAGGAGGAAGTTTCCTGTCGGCTATGCCTGATGGACTTTCTTCATTGAGCGATAAATATTTGATTGCCATAAATGTTAATTCGTGTAATTTACGACATGCAATGTGCGCCCTCCTGCCACTCAAATTCGTTTATCAGCTCAAATTACCCCGCCAAATTGGTATCCCATTCCCACTGAATATTTTAACAATTTTGTTAGTCCCTCTGTGATTGGGTCTTATCAGCTGACAAGCATCTGGTAACAGGTTTCGCTGCATAAACAATAACTCACTCCCTCTGAGGAGGAGAATCCACTCACTGACCAAATATTTATACTAAGAGTGATCTTCATCGATCGGTGCTTCATCGATGTAAACAAGTTTGCTGTGTCCGCCGTCAATTGGTCGAAACTGATAAAAACGTCAAAGTGTTACGCCGGAGGCCTTCACCTGCCGCTTCTGCGATTGCAATCTACAACGATTTTCACATCTCCACGGGGAAGGAGCACACGGAGTCCACGTCCGCGAAGCCTTCTCCTAGTTCGCCTCCTTTATCTGGAACTCGTTTTCGCTCATCAGGCAGCAGGAAGTCAGTTCGGGAGCGCGGTCTGCTCTTGAGCTGATTGCAATCAGAGGTTTGGACAGAAATTTTGATGGGAACAACATAATTCACTACAGATAACCTATCGTCTTAGCTCGTGTGTGCCAAACTCACTGGCTCCTTAGCGAGATATCGGAAGTTCGGGATAAGAAGTTCCACTATGCCAACTATGAATGCGGGTGGGTGGTGTTTTACTTTTGGAATTACTCGTAAAGAGCTAGTTGGTATTTCTACAATAGACACGACTGCATTTTTTATTTCTTTATATAATAGGTACACATATTATATAGATTACATATCATTTTTATTGATAATTTCGAATATTCCTCGAATATCTTATGTAGAGATTTAAACACCCTTGTATTCGGTCAGGCTTTATTAGTTGGTAGCTCTAACCACCATTAGCACTGTAATTTTCTGGTTTTAGGTAATAATTGTAGTTGAAATCATACTCTTTTAACAAATTTTGGTATGATTTTCTATTCTTATTACTTTGTTATTGGAAGAGTGGCGGATTTTGTTGTCTGGTTTACAAAGCAATCATCTTACGCAAATGAGATGTGCTTATTGAAATTTAATTCTTATCTAGAGGGGTAAAATTATGATTTTTCTAACAATAAAATATTAATGGAATTTGATTATTATACTTGGCATTAACATCAGAATCAGTAACAGAATCAGTCGTTAAATCTCTCCCTTTCGTAAATGTAATTAATATTTTAATAATATACATATGAAAGGCATTTTTGGAATGCCCTGATGCCTCAATTTCCCCCTTTGTATATATATTATTTTATCTTAAATTTCAAAATGAGTAATATATATGTAGATATATTTTTCTAGAAAATACAATAACTTTGCTTATATTATTCGTAGTTATTTTAATGTTGGATTTGTTTAGCTAAATTTTAATAGGTTTCCAGGCAGTTGCACTTCTGGATCACAGATGTGTTCCTTTGCGCCATTCGGCCAAACTTGAAACAGTAACCAGTCCACATATGTACCAAATTTCTGTTTTTGAAAAAGTTTTCTTAAGCTTTTTTAGACGAGGATTTTATTTTGGAACTTACCATTTCACTGAAGTGGTGCTTGATTCTGGCATTTAGAGCGGACATAGTAGTCAAAGAGTTGGTTCTCTAGTTATCCGAACTATTTCACTGTTAGTCAAAAACTGCGAAGGAAATAACTTTGCTCGTCCTATTTATGCGATTTTATAACTGACTTTTATAAACTGTCGACTAAATGCTCGAGGAACTAATCCAACTCGTCTGGTAATTGGCATCTTCATTTAATCCATAAGTGAAGTATTCCAATTAGATATTTTTATTCCATCTACATTTATTTAAATTCCGATGATAGATTGACGCAGCTAGTAATTAGTGGCATGCCAATTACCAAGGTTATAAGTAGTATTCTGCAAAATGGAATCGCTTAATCCTTTATTTCCCACAATAAATATTTCTATTAATTGCAGCAGAAAGTAAATATGAAAGCTTGTAAAAGGCAGATGGAAGACCAATTTATATAAGCTTTATATACACAATACGGTTTGAAGTTGATTTCACTCCATATTCCCGCTTAAAATCCCCAAGCAGATTAATTTTTGCCGGTCTCTTTTGCTTATTTACTTTTGTAATCTTATCAGCTTGACAGACGTCGTTGTTGCTGTAATCGAATACAGGCGGCATTCAATAAGGAGAACGCACGCATGCGCACACCTTTTTCCTACTTTTTCTTCGACTCTCGCTGGCATTTGACTTCTTGTGTTTTTGCACTTTATCAGCCGTGGAAAATCGTGGAAAATGCATGTACGTGTATGCGTGCTGCTGATGCCATTAGCTACTTAGTGAGTTGTGGGTAAACAAGTGGCTTTGAAATTTGATAGAGTGGTTTTTGGTAGGTGCTGCAGAGCAATTGCTCCCAGATATCGTTTTCTGATTTGTCTGCTAACTCGACTGCGACTCGCGATGACTAGCTAAAAGTTGGGAAAAAATTCAAAAATAACGCTATCCACATATCTGGTTAGATGGCGCCATGCGGCTGCTCTAAGTCAATGCGTCGTAATCAATTATACACCTGGCCACACCTTCGCCACAAGTCGCCCGTCGGAAAACTCAATTGCATGCCTTTTATTGATTTCTGATTTTGGCCTGCCTTGCTTTTGGCTTTTCTGCGTGGCTTTTTTGGCCACCGATCTTCGATAGGCGCAACATTTTCAGCGTCTCGACCACGCGACGTTTTTGGCATTTGGATGGGGCTTTGATATTTTTCCCTCCTCCTATTTTTACCAAGCCATTTTTCCCAAATATCGTTTGTCAGCTGTGGCTGCCGGCCACGTTGAAAGAGCCACAGTTGGGCGGCGGTTTTGGAGGCTCGCGGTTGCTTGACAGTTCGGCAGATTTATGACGCGGCGATGGCAATGTTGGGTTAAAAGATTTTGCCAGTACCACACGACATTAGCCAAGATATACTTGTAGTCGTAGTTGGCTGGTAGTCTCACAGATACAAAGATATATATACGTGAATGCCCGCGAGTGGATAGAAACATCAGTTGGTGACAGAAACACTGACATTTGGGTGCGTACATAATTTATTGCTCATTTGCCCATCGGCTATTAATCTATCGAAATCTTGAGGTGTGATGGTGGTTTGTTGATGGTGGGAATATCCATTCTTCAATCGGTAAAACGAAGAAAAAAAACCCCCGTGTATATTGTATGGTGTAAAATAGTTTAGTTTTGCCACAAACGCTTGAATACAAACATAATTAAAATATATATTGTATTATCTTTTACAGACTTATCAAATCTTTTCCGTGTGGCTAAAATCGGCCAACTCTCCGCGTCCAGCCTCGTGGATACTGGAAAAGTCCCTGGACGGGATTAACTTTGAGCCATGGCAGTATTTCGGTTTGAGCGACGCGGATTGCCAGCGACGATGGAGTTTAGCGGGCCAAAATGGCAAATACGTTTTCCAGAACGATACAGAAATCATTTGCTCCACCCAGTTTTCGAAGCCGGGTCCTTTGGAGAACGGCGTGTTGCACGCTTCGCTGCTGAAGAATCGCCCCGGTGCCACGGATCAAAGTGCGGAGCTAATGAAGTTCATAACGACTCGGTACATAAGGATTCGGCTGCAGGGCATGCACTCCACGGCCAAGCAGGACAACAGTTTGGACTGGCTGCTGGACTCTCCGTCGCTGGAGAAGCACAGCTTCTACTCGCTGTCCCAGTTGAAGGTCAGTGCCCGCCTGGATTGCCATGGGCATGCCAATCGCTCCCAGGAGTCGTCGGAAGACCCTCTGCTGCAGTGCGTCTGCCAGCACAATACCTGTGGTGCTCAGTGCGAACAGTGCTGTCCGCTCTTCCAGGATCGCCCCTATCAATTGGGCGGAGAGTGCGAGATATGCCAGTGTTATGGTCACGCCGAGAGCTGCACCTATGATTCCTACCTGGACAAGGGTATTTGCCAGAGCTGCTCGAATAACACGGCTGGCAATGAGTGCGAGTTTTGCGAAATGGGATTTTACAGGGAGCTGGATGCACCTCTTACCGATCCCTGTTTGCCCTGCTCGTGTGATTCTGCCCGCTCCACTGGTGGTTGCCAGTCGGACGGAGGAAGCTGTAGCTGCCTGGAGGGCTTCCAGGGCAAAAACTGCGAGGAGTGTGCTCCGGGATACTATGGAGACGAGTGCAAACGGTGTGAGTGCGACGAAAGGGGAAGTCTTGGCTCCAAGGGTTCCTGCTCGGGTGTATGCCAGTGCAAGCTAAATGTGGAGGGCAGCACGTGCTCCGAGTGTGCACCCGGATACTTTGACCTAAGCGCAGAAAATGCAGACGGCTGCACCAGCTGCTGGTGCTCAGGTGTATCGCAAACATGTCACAGTGCCAAACTGCAGACCCTGGCCTTTGAAACCCTCAACGATTGGAAACTAACCGATATACAGAGAGTAAAACCAATTTCAATACCGGTTGATGCCAAAACGAACCGTTTGATCTTTGCCAACGAACTGGACGAGGTGGAGGCCATCTACTGGCAGGCACCACTGGGTTACTTGGGAAATCGCTTGACCAGCTATGGATCCAGGCTGCAGCTGGTTTT
Source organism: Drosophila orena (assembly GCA_005876975.1). Lineage (NCBI taxonomy): Eukaryota > Metazoa > Arthropoda > Insecta > Diptera > Drosophilidae > Drosophila > Drosophila orena. The sequence continues at coordinate 4,548,228 of VCKV01000008.1, read as the reverse complement.
GACCTGGGATGTGATAAGGGGCGATACATCGGGAAAGGCCACACTTGGGCCCAATGTCATCCTAGTCGGCAAGAATGGACTGAAGATTGCAATCGGCGACGAATCCTTGGAGGGATTGGCGGTCAACTTAAATGTAACCCTTACAGAGGTGGGCTGGTATCACGTGCCACCCACTGTTGTTGATATAAAAGGCAGACTTCGGCGAACCGAGGGCGGCGACTACCACGGAGAATCCGTTACCCGTTCCCAATTTCTCTCCGTTCTCGTTTCCCTCGATGCTGTCCTGATCAGAGCAGCTTTTCACACGGATCAGGGGGAAACGGCCCTCGAGAGAGCAGTCATCTATTCAGGAGGTGTGGAGTTGGGCGGCAAGTCGTCCAGCCAAGTGGAGCAATGCCTCTGCCCCGCTGGCTATACCGGTCTATCCTGCGAGGGCTGCGCCTTTGGATTCAAGCGCATTTACGAGAACACCACGGACCATCAGATTCTGAGCAAGTGCATCCCGTGTCCCTGCAACGGACACTCAAACTCCTGCGATCTGCAGAGCGGAAATTGCGGCGACTGCATGCACAACACCTTTGGAGACCGGTAAGCGACTTTAACACATTATTATATTAGTCAGCCAGAAATTTTAAAATTAAATTAAGAAATTTGGATTTTTCAATATAAAAGTATGTAGTTTGGACGCAAACCTAAAATCCTTCTGCAAGGCAATGCAGTCCACAGCAGACAATCCACAAGCAGTAAAGTTTCATACCTGAGTGCTGTCTCTACTAATTCACCACTCGGAGTCGGGTCACCCACCAGCCGAGACACAAGTCAGTTACAATTTGAAATTCTTTATTTTCAGTTGCGAGCGTTGCCAGTTGGGTTACTACGGGAATCCCCTGCAAGGAACGCCCAACGATTGCAAGCGATGCGCCTGTCCACTACCCGAGGACTCGAACAACTTCTCGCCCAGTTGTCAGCTGAAGAGCTACAACTACATGGATCTGAATCCGCAGTTTGAGCTGATTGAGCATGCGGAATACATTTGCACCCAGTGTCCGGAGGGTTACACTGGGGATCACTGTCAGGTGTGCGACGATGGGTACTTTGGGAATCCCCGCCAGCTGGGAAGCAGTTGTCAGCGCTGCGATTGCGCCGGAGGACCCTGCAACGTTACCACCGGTGAGTGCATCACGTGCCGAGGAAACACCGAGGGTTGGCACTGCGAGCGCTGCAAGCTGGGCTACTGGGGTGATCCGGCCGTGGGCTGTGATCCCTGCCATTGCCACACAGAAGGGTCGGAGAGCGGATTGTGCGACAGCACCGATGGTCAGTGCCTGTGTAAGCCACGCTATGCGGGACAAAAGTGCAACGAATGTGATGTGGGCTATGCCAATGTCGAGCTACGGTGTCCATCCTGCAACTGCGATCCCTTGGGCTCGTTGGTCCAGGACAGGTGTGATCCCAACACTGGACAGTGCCATTGCAAGGAGGGAGTCATGGGAGCCAAGTGCCACGAGTGCCAGGATGGCTACTTCGGCATGAATGCCGTGGCCGAACGAATGGATGACCTTGCTGCACTGCGAGAAAACTCCGATGGCGATGACGACGACTGGGAGTTGGTTCCGGACACCGAAGATCCCAACAGCGAATCCGCGGTGGCCTGCGAGGGTAAGTACCCCAGATTAGAGCTCCAAGCGTAGCGTCTAAGAACAAAGAAATTCCTCAAAATGAGTTCACTCTCTCTGATAAATCGAGTGCACCTATGAAAAACAGATGTGGCAGAGGTGGCAGAGGTGGTCGGGTGCTCCATCAATAACTTGGAAAACGTAATTAAATTGGCGTTCTACTTTGTGCCGTTAAGTGGAGCGTTTCTGATGCTCTTCATTGGCCTCAATTCAAAGAACTTAATGCACAAATCAGTCAAGTTCTGGGTGGGATATGTGCATCTGTTTCCAGGGGCAATAAAATGTTCTATGGTTTGAGGTAATATTAATACTTTTCAGACACTGTTTCTCTTGTAATGGATACTAATTATACTGGATATACACAAAATGGGTGTTCCCATTAACAAAATCTTGATGTATTTGACTAATTATTTCAAGTATCCAGCATTATAATCACAACTTTAGGCACATGGGCATTGCTTAATTATCTCAAGCACTAGGCCACAAAATTACCATTTTTCTTGAGGCCATCAGCTTCAAATTCAACTTATCCATCATACAAAATGCATTACATACACACCGTCCATTGTAACAAGATATTTTTGTTATCCAGTTCTCCTTGAAGTTGGGTTTTCTATCTTTTTTAACACCATTTACCAACTGGACAATGGGCAAAAAGCCGTCTCAAATTACCTCTTGGTTGGTTATGAAAACCCAATGCGACTGCCGAGAAGAAGATGTTTATTGAGTTGTACTTGAACAAGAACTCGGATTGCATAACACACTGCACACTGAGTGCCTATTCTTTTCATTTAAATTTACTTTTGTAAGCGATATTCCTTGAGGTTTTTCTGGTTGTTTCTCGTTTTTCTAATTGTAAGCCAGACATCTCTTTGTACTTTGGGTAGATGCCCTCTTTGGCTATAAATAATTTATTTTTAACTTTGCTGTTTAAGTGTATCCGCAGTCATTCTGCAAATGTTACTCTCTTTAGACTTTTGCAAGTCTGAACTGCTATTACTTTTTTGTTGGGGTCCTCACTTACCTTTCGGAGATTTTGAGTTATGTTTTGAACAAAAATAAAACTGGGCAAACGGATCCAAAAAACGAAGTCCTTAGAATAAACAATATTAAAAGCGTTCCAAGTGCTTTAAAGCAAACTCCCTAAATTACCTTTTAAATCAAAATTGTTTATTGCAATTGTTGCGTAGCTTATAATTGCTATAATTGCTCATTAAATATACACTTTAGACGTATCTGAAAAGAGTAAACAATAAACCCTTGGATTTAATGTCAAGTAGACTTGAAGAAAATATTCCTTGGGCCATTTGGCACGACAGAAACCCCTCAAGTCGAAAATGCGAACAGTAGCACGTGCGTTTGGACTTGAGCCCGCTGGGAATTTATAGCCCACGCATTAAATTGTGCAGCTATCTAAGAAATTAAGCAGCAAACTGCGAGATACATTTAGCCGCTGGTCATATTTTGTAATCAGCTCCATTTGCCGCTCACCAAGCAGCAGCACCGCGAGGCGAGTAGACACACTTTTGTGTTGACCACAGACTCCGGCACAGACAGCATGGAGCCACCACCTCGCGGGTCTGGTGCTGTCCAGTTTTAAGACCAAACCCAAGCCAAGCCAAGCCAAGCCGGGCCAGGCCAGGCCAATTCAATCCATTCCAAGCCGAGCCAGCCACTTTGGCAATTCAAGCCAAGCGGCATATTTTCATGGGGCTTAGGCTCTGGTGCATTTGCTGTTGTTGCCGCTGCGTTGACATTTTTATGGACATCGGAATGCTCCAACCGCCGATTGACTCTTAGGCGGACCCAAAAAAAAAAAGAAGAAAAAAAAGCCCCACAAAAATCGTGGCCACTTTGACTTTGCCCCTTTTTTCGTTTTTAGCCAACTAACTGATTAGCGAAACAATTTCAAATATTTGTGTTAAATAACTTGACAATTAATTGCATTTCGTGGATGCGGTTGCGTTTGTTGTGGTTCCGATGGGTTCGATAATTCGCATTTGGAGATGCGGTGGGGTATCCGAACCAAATGAAGTTATACGATTTGAGAGTACATTTTGTTGTGGCATTGGCGGTGTGTTCAAAGGAATCAAATAGGATAATGGAAATTACTGCTGCAATTGAGAGAGCCGAAATACCGAAAGTATTTCTAGGAATGAAATGAAGTCATATACTAAATTAAGCAAATTTTTATTTGAATAGTATGTACATTAAGATAGATATCTAAAGGCTTTTCCCAATGATCAGTTCAAAATAAAAGATAGTTAGGCACATGTGCAAACAATTTCAAGCGATTCACTTGGCAACTAGGCCAAACAATTACAAAATTAAGCTCGGCAAAAAGAAAAAATTGTAAGTGGCGCAGTATCTTTTTCACGAAGCCACAACGGAGAGTCTGAAAAATTGCCATGGAAAAAGCATCTTTATAGACAAGACGAGCCACGACGACTTGTTGACTCGTTGACTCGTTGACTCGTTAAACAGACAGACGGACTGTCCAAGGTAATCAAGAAGCGTCTAAATGGACAAAATGGAGCAACAACCACTGGTTGCTGTCAACGCATCACTCGAAATGGAGCAAGAGGATCCAATCCTCGGCGGCAATAAATTTCAAATAATTTCCAAGCACGGACAAACAAATGTGGCATAAATCGTCTGGCTAACGGTAACGGAAGCATGCAAAGCCAAAACATTGACACTAATGAATGTGGCCAACACAAATGTAATTGTCGAATGACAATTTGTTTACAATTGCCAATGCAAAGCAACTAACGTTGGTATTTATTACTTGGCTGCACGATCTTAAGAGTATTCTGACTAACAGATACCCTATAGCTGGGATAACAAATTATGCGTACAACGCGACAAAACGCGTTTACAAAAGCCTAAGCATCGTTTCCAAAATTATTTGTAGATATTTATTTCTGGATCCTAGAAAATAAAATATACACCACTAGCATCAGTGAATCAATGGTCTTTGAAACTGTAACCGGGCAACCATTATCGAAAACACTTTTTGCTGAGCCTGAGAAGCCAGAAGTTTGGCATTTTGATTTTCTAATTTATGGCCCAGACTTTCGCTGCAACCCAAGTGCTCCCCTCTTGGTGGCCACCAAGATCCCGAATTGTATCTATATCTGGTTGCCTGGTCGCCATGTTTCGCTATCGCCAGCGTCCATGTCGTCGTCTGCTTCTCCTTTTTGGTCGTGGTGTGATTTTAATTGCTCTTACAAATGTTCTTCGTCGCGCATGCGCCGCTTTTCGCAAAACTTTTCGAGTGCAAATCTATGTAGCCCAGCTTCGAGCTGGAATTGGGCAAGACAAAAGCTCGAGATTTATAGCCAGTCGGCCCAGCCATATGTTCGAGAGGGAATTCTGTCCCATTTTCGGGGATACTGCATGCAACGTTTTCATTTTAGCCAGCTCGTGTGGGTAGTAGCATTAGAAAGGCCGCATGTTAGCCAGATTAGATGGGTACTTTTGGCTCAAGCGCATGCAGATACACAGATGCTTGTTGAGAGTCTTTTGAGATAATCAAAATCCTCTTGTTTCCAGACCTAGAGATATTTTCAGTGTATAGCCTTGTAGGAAACAACTTACTTTAATGGATGGCAAGCCAATAGATCATAAACCACATCCTCTCGTAGAAACTCAATATGGAAAGATTCATATCATGTTGTCAGTTAACACTTCGCATCATTTAGTGCCAGTGGGTCTGAAAATTGATTTAAATACAGCAGCCAGTAATCAGCTTCCTCGACTATTGCAAAAGCCCCACAATCAGCCATCAGCCTGTTAAAATGCCACCCAAACGAAAAGCCATTATAAATAATCTCGAATCTTGGAAGGAAAATATTAATTAGAAAATAATACTCTCGCCGAGTCTTGAATGAAACCCAAGTCAAGCGCATACAATAATTAATAAATTATTTCCAGTCAATAAACTTTTCAGTCTCCGCGCATTGCAACATATATTTTCGTTGAGATTCCAACTTGTGGATTTGTTTTGTGAGGGGGGGGGGGGGGGGGAAGAAAACAGCCAACCAGGCACCCCGCGGATGAGCAAGCGCCGCACCAAGATGATGGAGCCCCAGTGGAAGTCGCCCCATGTCAGTTCATTAGGGTCAGCCGGCGGAGACTGGGAAACGCGGAGTGCTGTGCACTGGGTCTCTGTCTTGGCGGTTCATAAAAATTAGTTGGCTATAAAATTAGCCAGACTGCGGAGGCGGGTATTCAATTCTCGTAAAATCAACACAAATTGAATTGCACTCCATTCATGGAAATCAAATTGCGTTCGCCGTCAAATATATTCATACTTTATTGCTGCCACATTTAGTGAATGGGAATCAAGAGAATGCATCCCCTTGCATTCGCTTGCCTCGCAGAACGCGGTTCGCTGGCTGTTCATTAACACCCGGGAATTAAGGAAGTGAGGAGCAGGTGCGAGCCTTGTATAAATAGATAGCTCTGGGCAGGTGAGGAGTTTGGACTTCGGTGTGACTTTTAGCTGCTCGTAAACCGAATCCCACCACGAGATGCGAGTGTTCTGCCAGACGGGAATCTTTTTCGGGGAGGAGCGGCGAATTGAGTGCCATTGACAACAGAGTGCTCCATGTGATGGCTCCTGGGGCAAACGATCTTCCCATGGCATATGCATACGAAAGGAGTGTGTGGGAAAGTATGTACAATGCAAACTTCAAAACGCAGTATTGAATTTGATGACTTACTTCTTCGCGAGCCATTCAAGTATCCTTAAAACTAAATGTAGTTATTATGTTGTCCCAAACCTCTGAGCTCTTTGAGATTAATGGGGTTTTCTGTGCCCAAGTATTGTTATAAACCATAAGGAATGTCAACAACATATTTCAGTGAGGTTGTTTCCCAAAGCTTAAGACGAGTGATACCATCAACCTCTGCTCATCCCAGACTCTTGTTAGCACATTCCATGCTCACACGATCATATCTCCTGCGATTCCCGGCAGCCGTAGCGGCAGTAAGTTGTTTCCCTCACTTTCCGGGCAAACTTTCCTTGTCGGATCTGCGAAATGCGCCATACTTTCTCCACATCTAGTGAGTGCTGGTGAGGAACCTTCTCTAATCTAAATGACAACTAGTTGCACTCTGAATCTGCGGTGTGCTGCCCGAGGACATGGCAAGAAAATATTTTGGTCTTGCTCCTTTGGTTTGTGGCTTCTAACAGCACATTGATTGATTACAAAACGTGCGCCAAGCGTTTTCACGGCAGCAATAGCAATAGCAATGGCAACAGCAACAAGGCAATTGTTTTTTGCGCAGCGACTTTTCCACAATGGTATTTTCTTCATTTGCGCCTTACAATGGCATCACTTTGTCACGATTTCTGCGCTCACAACTAACAAGACACACCGGCAACATGTTGCTAGAGATGGTGGATGGTGGATGGTGGATGTTGAATGTTGGCTGGTGGATTCATTGTGGCTGCTACCATTTAATGTTGCTGTGGCAGCCGCCGCCGTTGAATTATCACCGCGCATGTGTGACTTACCTCCCCGAGGCGGTGGACAACAAAAAGCCAGGATCCGCCGTAGTCGCTTTTTCGGCTTTCCAGAGTCCAGAGTCCAGAGTCCCCGGACTCGAAGTGCCAACCTGCTGCTAATGCTTTCCACAGCCCCAGTCATAATTTCAGCTGCCAACTGCCGAGTCCCAGAGTCCCAGAGTCCCGAAGAAGACGGGGAATTCCTTTTTTATTTATGAAAACGGCAGATGGTCTGCCCATTCTCCTCCTACTGGTGATGATGTTGCCGCCTTGGCTACTGTGGCGGCTTTGAATTTTGACCGTCAGCAGCAGCGGCAGCGGCAGCGGCATGTGGCACGTTAACGATCTTGTTACCCTGGAGACCTGGAGACTCGACTCCGTTGGACCCTTTTGCATAGAGCCATTGAACGAGGTGTGCAGTGCAACTAACGAGCGCTGGCTTTGGCCCCTTTTCTCCGCCTCAATTTGAGTGCGACGAAGTGTGAGATGATGAATCTGTGAATCATTAATAGCTGGGAGGAAAGTTCTGTACACAACGTGAATGGGGGGTATGGGGTATGGGGCCTATGAACTAATTGTAAATATTACCACGAACACGAACATCATCCTATTTAATGGGCAAAGGTGTTGTGAATAAAAGTTGGCAGAAGATAAAATAATGCACATTAATAAACCGAAGTAGGGAGTGTACATACATTAATTAGGCGATTAATTTATAAAATTATGTCCGCTAAATGAACGCTGGCCCAATTCAATAATACCCTTTATAACAACCCCCCTCACAACTTTGATGCCCTATTTGCAATGCATTTTGATCGTGTTTCATGCTTTGGACGATTAGCACATCCCATGTTTCCCCGTTGCGGTTTCACTTGAATTTGTTTAGACTGCTGCACTTCCGCTTGCTGTCTGGGATTTGTGAGCCAGCTGCAGCTGAAGTCATCTGGCTATGGGGGAACCATCACAACTTTCAGATGCAGATACAGATCCAGATCCAGATCCAGAGCCACCACGACAATTCCAGCCTCCTGGAGACAAACAGACACGACACGTCATCAACTTGACATTTAAATTGTGCTCCTGATAAAGTTGCCAACATTTTTTATGACACAGACAGAGCCAAAGGAGGGGATACAATCGGGAATATGGTCCAGAAGTTGGACACAATGTAGCTCTTTTGGGCGAACGTCATATACCCAAGATCCTCGTGTGGTCCCAGAGTAAATACGTGTATATATCACGGCAGACAATTAATGTCAGCTCAGGTGACAGCTTTTTCTTCAGTCTTGTCTTTACTTTTACATGGATATGAGTTTTAGCAGACTTGATTTGTTAACTTCTTTCGGGATATAAGTACTTGGGTTATTTTTCACTTACTTTATGGAAACCAACATAAGCATCGTAAGCCAAATTAGAAAGTTTGTGATTTTATACACTGTTGAATTATATTATATTAATAATATATTAAACGTGCCCGTTAGAACTCTTTTGTAGCTCGATTCAAAGTTGGAGGCCCATTGAATGAGCTTGAGTCATTCAGGAAAACAAAGCGCTACCACGTAGCTATCCAGTTTCCATTTACGGTTACTAGAATGCTTTCAAAACATGCCAAGCACATTAAAATATCATAAAATCCCATGTCCAGGTAGTTGATTTTAGTACACACAACTCTGGAGAGCTGAAAGTTTTGCTGTGCCATTAGTCTTTACGAGCATGTGGTGATCTCCCAAACATGTCAAATCCATTTAGATAGTGATGGCGTCTTGGCCCAGAGCATCGCTTGTTTAATTCGTTTTTTAGTGGGCGTTCCCATCTTTGGGACTTTCCCCCGATGCGTTCAATCAATCACCATTTCTCACAGAACTGCACGCAAACTGCAGCCAATTCGAGGCGTTTAATCAATCCGGCCATGTAAATAGTACGCCTCCCTCGATCCTCCAGTGGATCCTAGCCATCCCACCATCCTGCTTCGCCATCCACCTCGTTGCGTGAGTTGACACTCGAAAGCGTAAATCACAGGAGCAATTAACAAGGCAAACGGCTAGGATCGTCAAGACATCCATTTGCAGTTGGCATCGCCAACGGAAATTGTTGTTTGCTCAATAAAAGTAAATTGCAATTAAACGAAATTGCTAATTTCAATGATGACAGGCGCCATAAATTGGAATCTGTTTGGGCGGAATATGGTTACTACTTGCAGATTGCAATGGATTCAGATAATGACATTGTTAATTACTGACAATTGTCACATTCGGGTGTCTTTATCTCATATTAAATCTGACTTAATTGCAAAGTCAGCTCATGATACATGTTTTGGCTGCCATAAACTTTCGCCCCATAGCACCACGTTCTCTCACTGCGCAAGACAAAGATTTTGCCGCCAACTTTAGCAAGTTGCTAAAAAAATCAATTAAAATCAAGACGACAGCTGCAGCAGCACCAAAAAAAAAAAAACAAAAAAGAAGTAAAATAAGCACAAGAGAACCGCAACAAGCAAAGCCAACATTTGGCCAACGTCAAAACTTAATGCATTTGCACTTGACACGCAAAGGAAGTTGCAACAGTTGCAACGGCGGCGATGCAACAGTTGCAGCCACCAAAAAACTGCTCATGGCCAAAAAAAAGAAACAGAAAATAAAAAACGTTGCCTAAAAGGAAAAACCTGGCTGTGGAAACAAGATCAAAAGGTCGAAGATTGCGCTAACCCGAGGACGCCCACTTTTTCGCACGCTCCACGCCGGATACGCGGATACGTGTCCGTAGATAAACATGGTAGATGTGTGGCCGGGTGTAATCTATAAAAGTGCCAGGCCTTGGACGCGGATGAGGCTGCCAACAAAGAGATATCCTAGGGGCGAGCAACCTCCGAGTTAGAAATTGAAAAACATTCGAGAGCCGCTGGTGAAATTCTATCATCAATACATACACGTATGAAGGTGCTTTCGGTTGAAAACGAAGGGGAAGTCAATGGAAGAGGGAGGGATTTGTGGTGTCGGGCTCTTTAAAAGTAGGAGAAGGTGCATGTATCTACAGGGTTGCCGAGTAATACTCCAAATATAATCATAATGCACCTTCTGTGATCCCAATTTAAACGCTAAGGAAATACAAGTAGCCACTATATAAACTGGTATACTTCACTTATTTTTAACTTCTTTTCGAAATAGTTATAGAGTACTTGTGTGTACTGCACATGACTATAAATGTGTATACTGATTAACGTTATCGTCCGCATTTTAAGCAGGCACCGCACCCAAATGATATTTATAAGCGACTCCTATCCTGACAACCCTGGTGAAAGCCATGCGTAGCGGCCCATTCAGCTGGCGTATCTTCCTGGACAGCCGAGGCCAAAACATCCAATAAATAGTATCAATCACAAGTGATCGCAAACGAGGAGGCCTCGGCTGCACCCAGCGGCACTCAGCTGGCCAAACTTGCAGCTGTCTGTGGCAGCAGGAACGTTCCTTCTCCTCAATCCGGAGATCTTTGGCTTAGCACAACAAATAATGATTCATGCGAGAAAAGTGGCGGCAGGAACAGGTTCCAAAGTTTGGCCAAACGTGACTGGGGAGAAAGGGTTGGGTTGGACTTGGAGACGGAGACGAAGACGGAGACTGGGAGACTGGGAGACCTTGCCAACCAGAGTTGTCGCCCCCATACCCGCCGACTCCTCCGAGCATCCTCCAATCCGATTCGATGCGATCCTTTTGCGGCACATGTGCATGGCATTATGGTTCAATAGGTCAACGATGCGTTGAATGGCGACCGAGGACTCCGAGAATGGGAGGCCGTAAAAGAAAAGATCATTGCATGAAGAATTACGGTGAGGCACGTCAATCGTCAAAAGCGATCTACCAAACGAGCCATGTTACAGACCTCCAGAACGAGGGTTCTCCTGGAGAGCAGGAGCAGGAGCAGGAGCAGGAGCAGGAGTAACTGGAACGTATTCCCAGCTCCATAACCGATTGCGATCGCAGCAAATCAGAGAAAAGTTGTCTTAAGCGCGTTCTTTTCCAATAAGCAATGAGAAATGTGAAATGTATGTGTGCTTGTGTTTGTGTGTCTGTTTGTGTATGTGTGTGTGTGTGTGTGTGTGTGTGTGTGTGTGTGTGTATCTTGGGACCACCAAGGGGAATTTGGGAGACCAGATCTTGGGGCGGGGATGGGGTTCGGTTCGCAGTTTGTCAAAAAGATGTTGGCGTTTTGATAATTTGCTGCACAGCTTAGAAGCCTGTGTGTAGGATTTCCTGTTTTCCTGCGACCAAACTATTTTCTATGCATATTTTTTCCATTTTCACCGCTTATTTTTATGGCTTTTCCTTCACTCCTCTCGCGGAACCGCAACAAATCTGCGTTTGATTTAAATCTTTGCATTTACTCTTTGTTACCTTGCAGTTAGAGGTTTATGAGATATACATACGTGTACACGTAGGGGTCTGCGAGTATGTCAGATTTTATTTGGAGTTTTAGTAGGCTTCACTTGGACATTTCTGGCGTAAAGTCTCGTAAGTGATTTCCTCGTTAGCTGTAGTTGGCACAAATAATGAAATCAATGTTTAAAAATTTAGAATTAGTATTAGTTTTATCTCTGATAATCGTGATACCTGTAACTTACACGGTAAAAATTTCAATAGAAAAGAAAACAATTGTCTGATGTCTATAAGTGCATTACCTCGAATCCAGCACTTTGACCTTGTTTCCTACTTCATCCCAAGAAGTGGCCATGATTTCAGAATTACGCTTAGCTATTTATAAGCATTTCTTATGGGCCTTAATTGTTTCAATTGTAATTTTGGTCGGCTGCCGATAAGATCAACAAAGTGCTTTATTTTCGGCTGCACTTCGGCACGTGTTGCTATGTAGACCAGAGCAATACTATCTGGTTCCAGATCAACTCCCCCACTGCAGGCACTTCTGGGTTCGTTGAAAACACACCCCAACAATGCAGTCAGATACTGTGGTGTCTTACGGGCGGATTTTGCATACGTAATTTCATTCCATGGGTGCCCGATTAAGTTTTCTGCCTTGTCCGCAACGATTCAACGGAATAGAAATCACCGAAATGTTAATATCAGGCTTTTCATTATGCGACACTCGTTCGATTATGGGCCATAATTTAGAGCAAGTTTTTCGAATTTTTCCAGTATTTTGTTTTTTGACATTTTTATAGCTCACTTAGACGAGGCCTAACTAATTGGTGACAAAAAGGTTACGAAACCCGACGGGCCACATGTGAACCACTTTGGCGCAGTGATCGTTTTGCTTTTCAAAATGCTTGGCACGTTTTCAAGACGATTTGCTATATTGGAAAAAGTAGCCGGCCGTCATAGGATCGAAGAAGAGGAAGACGAAGACGAAGACGAAGAAAGGAAAGAAAAGAAAAGAAAAATGAATTTTCCTGCTGCTCTCTTCTTCTCTGCACACAGAATGCGGACACACGCAGTGGACTCGAAGTTGGACTTGAACCGGCTGCATTTTTATTTTTTGCTCAGTGCAGCGGCAATTAAAATATTGACAGTTGTGCTCATAGAGGGGAATAATAAGTTTTCTGTGTTAGATTTCACATGCATAAAGCTTATGGCCATCATCTGAACGGCCCCCTACGGTTGGATTTTGGCTCTCGGCATGACTATATGGCCAGAAACGAAAGGTTAACGCGACATGTTCATGTGACAATGTTAAGAAAAAACTGCCGGCATTCTGTCCGTCTCAGGTCCAGGCTGTCCAGTCTGAAGCGCATAAATAACTGCGTTTGTGACATGGAATGTTTGTTTCGACCAAGTGTAAAAGGCCCAGTCGTAGGCCAGATCTCACTGCCCGCCAGTCTGGCCATGTCTGGTGCGGATTGCCGGGATCGCCGGAGTATCTCAGCCAAACTGCTGCTGGTAGCAAGGTGCGGTGCCCATATGCAGACAACCCAAAAGCTATTTGTAGCTTGTAGCTCACTGGCTGATTATGGAAAAATTGCTAGATGTTTTCCTTGAGTCGGTTTCTTGTTAGAGGCTTTGCCGCGTCGTCTTCAGATTCTTCATCTCTTACTTTTCTCCATTGCATCACACAGACGTTGAAGCCACTTTGAAGTGCTCGGTGGGATGCAGTCGGATACATAATATTTTGTAGATAGGGAATGGCATTTGGTTTAGATCACTGGGGATTATAAGAAGCCACGGCAAACGGAATCACTTTTGGCCGAGCACCGGCTACAAACTTGTACCATCGGCTTAAGTTAAGTAAACATTTCAGAGTAGGATAGTCTGCTATATGTACATCGCATCGCCTTTGTAGATAATTTCTTTTTTTATTTCGAATATCTTGCAGACGCTTTTTGAAAACTTATCATTTTATTCCAGTCTTACTCCGTTGAAACTACTTGCAAATACTTATTAAGATATTTAAGTTTCAGTCTGCCTTGACCACTAGTCGGCTACGCAATATTTTATAATTACTTAGCAACACATTAAGTATTTTCAGTTTTTTTTTATATTGCATTCTTTAAATATATTCTTTTAAATATTGAAATATTGAAATATTCTTCTTATTCTTTGAATAAAGTTAGCTAATCCTTGAAATATTTGTTTGGTGTAGTGTTAAGCTGCATTTGAGTCTCAACCATTGGGCCTGCAACAAATGTTGCTAAGCCTCAGATGCATTCTGCCATTCTGGCAACATTATGACAATCCAATTTTTTCAACAACTATATATCAAAAATGGGACTCCCGGAATAAGAATCAAAAATATTAAAATATTAATTAGTACCCTTAAAAGAAGCATAGTTAAAACCAAGAAAACTACTGCTAGCAGGTGAAAGATCCAGAGCTCCAAAGAGTATGGCCAACTAAGAGCATTGAAAGGGAGTATTTGTGGCGAAGAGAATGTAAAGCGCACGAAGACGCTTCGGGTCTCTCAGCCGAGCGCCAAGAAAAGACCCCAAGATCGCGGTGGAAACTCGAAAAGTCGAATCAGTTGCAATGGGACGACGCGCGCGTTTGGATTCACGGAAATCGGCGGCGATCGCGATCGTGGGAAATTGCTAAAGCCCGGAAAGCGCAGAGTGCAGAAGTAGATCCGAGGAACAGACATTTTTCTTTGTATTTCATATTTCGTATTTTATCGAATTTTGTGTGTGGTGTGCACTTCTGCGGAAATGGCAGAAAGGAGAAAAATCGATTCAGCAGTAAAAGGTTGACATTGATTTTCGTGAATTTCGATTGATTTCCACCGGTTCGCGGACACCGCGCACGTTCGGAAAATCGATCCAGACCAGCAACAACAAAACTGGGAGTTGGCTCAGAGCGATTGGACGGATTGATTGCTTGATTGATCTATTTTTGCACTTGATTTGCGACGCACGCGCCGTAAACGCGACGTGACTGGCGCTTCACTTCACCTGAAGTTGAAGTTGAAGCTGAAGTTGAAGTTGAAGCTTAAGTTGGACTCCCTGTGCCCCATCTCGTCCACCCGATTCGCCTTTTGTCGGGGGCAATTATGTTGACTTGTGCACCGCATCGTCGATTTCCCAATGCTGATAACGAAAAATTTGCAATGCAAAGAATGAAAATTGATTTGATGATCGCGCATCCTGGCGTGATATCGCCTAATCGCGACACGCCCACTATTTGATTATAGATAATAATATGTGTGTGTGAGGTTGTGGTAAAGGTGATCATTAAACAAAGAAGTGAAAGAATTTACCAAGTGCCAATGCTAAATAAATAAAATGTTAACATACCGAAAATAGGTGAATAATAGTATTATACGTTGTTGCAATATTTTCTGTTGGAAAGAAGCGAACTTTGATATAATATTGAAAAAGTAACTAACCAAGGTAAACTCTTTAAGAAGTCCCCATAAAAATCAGCCGTGTAGGGCTTAGTTTGAAGGTTTTCGATTTACTGTTGTCCAAGGCATCGTCTCGTTAAATTAAACGCTCATGGATTTACATATGTAATGTCCGTCAGATTAGTTTTAATAACCAGCCTGGCTAAAGAGACACCTGCACGGGAAAGAAGGCAGTAGAAGCTGCTTAATTAAAAGTACAAAATCAGTGAGTGGAGCGCTAATAGCCGAAATGATTGCGCAAAGCCACAAAGACCCATAACTCATTAGCTGACGCCCCAGAGGTCCGAAAAATACAGATTCGTTTGGTGGACCAGCCGCTGGTCTTGCAAGTGATGATTGGACTGGGACATCATGATGATTAATGGGATGCAGCGCTGAGAGCAGTGAGCAGATTTATGGATGAGCAGCGTGGACTTTCTTGTTTCTGGTTCTGGGAATGCTAATAGAGTTGCAACTTGGGGCGCAGTCATTTTGGCCCCCTTTATTTCCATCTGCTCGCCTCCTTCTTCCCCGCCCCGGATACACTCACAGTAGTTGCCTTTTGTCTAAGAAACTCTGTTTGCCAAGCCATAGATAACGTTTACAAGATGCTTTTCCCCCTTGAGATGAGTTTTTCCATCAGCAGTCGACATGCGCTTCACACTCAAAGGCAGTTGGAGTGTGTTTGTTTAATGATAAATGTGGAATGTGGCTTTTTGAACATGGGCAAGCCCTCCACGATGTCACATTCAAATGATTTTAGGCTACGATTGCAAAACAAACGCCCAGTTCTACTTACTATACAATCCCCGTGGTGACTCAACGAATGGGCGCGTGTTGCCAAAACGCAGGAACAGGGAACTCGGAGCGAACCATAATCAAAAGGCGGTAATCCAATTAAACGGCTCCGAGTCCCAAGACCGGCTGACCCAATTAGACCCGCTCCTCGATCGATCTGGAGGATCATCGTCGGCGAAGTCGTCGACGTCGTCGTCGTCGTCGTCATCGTTTCGCATCGCATTGAACTTGAAAGCGGCGGCGCCTGGCCATTGTTTTCCTACTCGCAGCCAAGAGACTTGGCAAAAACAAGTTCCTACTCCCTTAATAAAAGATCGCATCGGGTTCGATCTAACGGCCGCCCTGCGAGACTCTTGTTCGGCGTTTCAAATTGTAGATCAAAGATCAAGCAAAAGCCCAGAGAGAGAAACCACAAACAAAAATGCTTAAATTGGCATACCAAACGTACAGAAAGGCCTGCGGGAAATCGAAGCTTTGGTACCCTATGATTTCGTTCCCGAGATGAGAACAATCATAAATGTGATCATAAGTCATGAGTGATGATCATTTATGCAGATACATATGTGGTAGCCCTCCTTCTCCTCATCTGTCTTTTAATGAGTACTAAAATATATTCTTATACGTTTTTCGTTTGCAAAACTGTAACCATTTAAGCATTTTTTTGTTGCTGGGTTTAATATAAGTTTTTGATATATGTAGGTCTCTGAATTCCATGATCGCATATTCCTTTCCATTCCATATCGCACTCGAATCAAGCAAAGGACCTCCCACAAAAACTCAGGCAGGCCCATAAATCTTAATTGCTGATCACTTTGGGCTATCTTATCTCCGACACGCACGTTCTTTTTGTCCTGCTGAAGATCAACTTGTGATCTCAAAAAACTGCGCACTTGGCACATTTAGATTCCAGCCCTCAATTGTTTATTCAAGTGCGACCAGGCAGATGGGAGTTTGAAAGTTAGCATCTGGTGGTGGTCAGTCAATCGGGACAAGTGCAATCGAGCTGCACAAGTGCCGTGGCATATGGACTGGGTCAGGCCGTGATATGCATATGAGTGCCACTTTCTACACTCCATGGGAAAAGACCCATGGCTCACGTAGATACACAAGATTAATCAGTTGACTAACACACACACACACACACACACTTAGGGCCTCCCGGTGGAGGTGGAGGCCACGATCGTTGATTGTTATCGAGAGAGGCATAAACTGACACAAAGTCAAAGTTAAACAATGCAAGCGGCTTGAACTCTGCACCAGACGAACTTGGCCATCCAGCCAGTCTGCCAATACTCCTAGCCACAAAGGCCAACTCTGCCCTCCGATCATGCTGTGTGCGATCTTACCGATCAAGATCAATATCATGCATTTACAATGTACAAATATTGCCTTCTCCTGAGCCTCGTCTGCTGGAAGACTCCTAAACGCTGCCTAAGGTAAAAATGGCTAAGACAAGTCGATGCAAATACGTCTTCGTTGCAATGAAACCGAAATACTCTTGGTAAACTGGGAAACATAGAAACATATAACGCCATATTTCAAGTTGAAGTATAATTTTGTGTATCCAAAATAAGTAAATGTAGGTATAGTAACTCTTTACAAAGTTCCACCACTCCTTCCTTCAGAGTATGCCATAGATTATGTACAAACAATCGATTGCGTTGATGGGGAAGGTGGGGAATGCTAAACAAATAGGCCTGAACCTTGGAACCGGGCCAGGAGGAATGTGGATGAAGCAGTCATTGGCTGGCCGGAAAGTGCTATAATTATGCAATTCCTCAAAGGCGCTGACGGTGGTCCCGGCATCCCAGGCCCGTCACCCAACTGCCTTTATCTATCCCCACTCCACTGGGCTTGGTTGCTTTGCTCCAACTCAGACATATAATCTGCAAACGATTCGCGTTTTGGGGGCCTCGGAAATTATTGACTAGCAGTCATGGGTTGAGGCCTTCCAGTAAATTGCCGTAAATCTTTATTTGTGCAGCTACTTAAAGACCATGTCCCGTCCCCCCGGGAGACTCCACATCCATACGTTCGAGTATTCAGCAGGAGTGGGGCCTTAGGCCGGGGTTAACAAGCCGGCAGCGATTAAGTCATTTCTTATGTCGGTTCATTATTTCTATTTTCTTTTTTTCCTCTATTGCATGCGTAGCTACTGGGCTTGTCTACCTCCCAGTTTCGCTCCCCCCGGCCAAATGCATTGCAATTTTTCTTGGTCTAAGCCCAAAATTTAGCGTTACGTGTGTGCTGGAAACTCGTTTCGCCCAGTTGATTGCCAACTTGCAACTTTGTTAGTGAAACATTTCGTAGCTTTTCGCATTTATCTTGACAATGAGCGCCTGCAAAGTGTCACTCGATTCGACTCCTTCGAATGTGCTCTAATTAGACGTGACAATTCTACGTAATTAGGCGGCGGGTCGTCTTAACACTCGACTGCTTTTCTGAGGGCTAAAAAGGGCAAGAAGGCTGAGGCAAGTATCGGATTTCTACACTCGAATGATTTGGGTGCTTAGGAAGATTTTTTAATGGCGAGTGACAGTTTTGCTTCTGTGTTGCATTCAATGGGTGTCTGGACTTCGGAAGCAGAAGATTCTCCACAATGAACAACCCTCTTTATGTATTTCGTTTAATAATTATCCACTATTTTGCACCACATCAGAAAACTGAACTGTTTTCTAAATGGACTTGCAACTTTCATAGTTCCTGCATTAATTCTCACTTTTGGTCAGCAGTAGCAAGAATTCCGCGATTTTTCCAAGTCATTTACCTGCTTGCAAGTTTGTTTTCATCCAACCACACCCATCCTCATAAAATGTAACCCACTCAAGTAATCTTTTGAACACTTTGCACATGTCCAAGTGTTCACAATTCACATTTCACGCCGGAAAACCCGCCGACGGGGAAGCTCATCACTTAACACCTTCATCTTTCGACTCCAGAAACGAAGCAAACAGATTGTGGAAATGTGCCATGGCACATGGAGTATTTGAATATTTTCCAGAGCTCGGCCACTGGACCATTGGAGCAACCAGCAACCACCCGCTGACCCGTTTGATCAGTCTCTCAACTGGACATGGCCACATGTTGATTCGCAGATGGCAGTGGTTTTCGCTTCCTTTGGTGTTCGCTTTTCCAATCTTTATTGCATAATTGCAATTGAATTGTTTATCGAGTTTCCATTTCGTATTTCAGCCCGTAAATTGGAAAATGTGTTAATGACTTAATGTAGAGCGCCGTTGGCTGCCAGATCAGCAAACATATTTGCTTCATGCTCCGTCATAAGCTAACCATTTGAAATATTTATTTGTGTTTCACTTCTTTATCGGCAAAATGAGGAAGCTATTATCTAGTCTGGCTTGTTGTTGTTGAGCTCAAACTGTTCGGGAGCTCTTTTTTAATTTTTTGACTAAATTGATTGTGAAATGCTGCAGCACTTTCATGTATGTAGCGTCACACAGCAGGTGATTGGAGAAAGGTTTCGTAAAATTCAAAATGAGGTCATGGAAATGGGGGAAATATGGAATATTTACTGCTGAGGCAATCGGGAAGTTATTGATCAATTGGTTTTCTTCAAAGAACATTTTCCCATCAAATTAATGTCAAAGAAACTTTGGTAGTTTATGAAGTATTAAACAAAGCTGGCCTTTTTATCTCTTTAGATCTTTCAGATTAACTTTAAAACTCCATTCTAAGTCACACTTAACTTTCTTTTTGTGTTTTACCAAGGACCAACCCATGTCAGAAAATATTGGAGTCTTTCAGTGGGGCAGACAACTCGAACCATTCGAAAAACTTGTCGTGGCTCGGCCGTCAGATTCAATTAGGTCCAATTTGAGAAATAATTATATACGCACACAGTTCTGACATTTTTTGAAACATTTTACATTAATTTGGCACTAAACTGTCAGATGTGGAATGCCATGGCACTCACATGTACGCCGAAAGGTAAACGGCCCAGGTACTCGTAAAACGGTCCGAGAGTCGAAATTTTTGAACAAGTTTTCTTCAAATTTAATTGTAATGTGAGAAATTTAAATTAGGTAGCCAAGAGGATGCTCGAAAATATGGGCAGCAACACAAAGCCGAAAAACAAATAAAAAGCCCAGACTCTGACAATGACTAAGAAACCTCAAAAAAAGCGGAAGATGCCCAAAGAAAACAAAAATTATGAAAAAATGTAGTTTTTTTTCAGTGGGGTTTGTTCAGAGGAGTAGAAAAAAGATCAAATAACTGAAAGCCGCCAAATTTCAAAGGAAAACAAAAACTTGTTCACTTATTTCAAATTTTGTTGCCTTTTCAACTAATTTTCCACTTGTGGGATACACAAGTATGTATAAAGTGAGCTGAGGTGCCTTTGGCTTGGGTTCAATTTATGGATTGTCCATTTCGCTATTTGTCAGTCGATATTTGATTATTTACGATCCGCTATTCATCAGTGGATTTCAGTTTGCGTCATTTGCCTTCTGAGTTGCCTTTTTATAGATCAACAATACCAGACAAAACCGCCAGGCATTTTGTTGTTCACAGCTTAGCTTTTTATTATATTTCGCTTTGGAAATTTATTACATCACGATCTTAAATTTGTTTCCTCTACTTCAATACATCTGTGGGTTCTTGAGTTCCTCGATTCGTTTGTAGTTTGTTATCCACCCGTGTGTGTACGTTCTGAATACGAATTTGTTTGCAGCTGGGTTTCCTGGAAAATATTTATTTCATCTAGCGGATGCTTCGGTTCCCCTTGCAGAATTATAGAGTTCTCTTGCCGTTGCGATCCCTTTTTTAATGAAGTTTTCAAGTAGAAGTTTATGTGATTTGCCCAACAAATTTATGTCGTTTTCTTGGCCATATTTCTGTTTGGCTCAATGCGTTCGTATTTATCGAAAATGTTGCATCAGTTTCATGAGACCCATTTTGCATAAAACTTCCACTGAGTTTGGGCCAAAAGCTCAAGCTGTTTACATATATGTTTCTTGATTTGCTCTCTCTCGACTTTGTAAGCAAATAAACAAACAAATTGTAACACTTTTGTTTGGAGTCTATGCTATTTTTGTTTGTCTTCACTAATTAGCTTGCAGCACATAAACACGTCAGTGGATGAACTGTAACTGTGAATTGTTACTTGTTTATTTACATATTGTCAAATGTTTATTCTTTTAAAATAGGCATTTATCCCCAGCTGATTAATAAGCTGCAAGGTATATGCTAAATAGATAGTTTCTAGCCTTCTAGCTTTGAAGGCGAATAAACAAGTTCGAAGATAAAACCAATTCGTAAATTTGTTCAAGTTTTAATTAAGAATTGGAAACTTTAAGTAAGTGTGATTTCCTTCATAAATATTGCAACATCTCTTCAAATAGGGAATGAAAAAACATCTAACATAAATATCAAAATTCGATCGAACCGTGTCAAACCACAAACAAAATGGGACAGATGCCTAATAAGCTGAACTCATTAAAAATGATCAAATACTAATTTGGAAAAGTCGCTCACACTCCGCCAAACAAAAGAAAATGTCTGCGTCTGACAAACGAACTGTCAAAATGTCAGACGAGTCAATAAAGCCACGAAAATTAAAAAAGCATCTGCGGGCAGCAAATCCCAGTCGCATGATGACAACAAAGCTGCTGCACCTATGCGTCTATCTAGTCTGCATAACGCAAACGCTGCAACAACATCAGCAGCAGCAACATCAGCAACAGCAGCAACATGGCCAGCCCGAGGGCAACATGCTGCAGCAACATCACCGAACCAGTGTAAATAGCAGTGTAAATATCAATATAAGCAGGCAATTCAAAGAAATTATCCAAACGGCAACGGCCAGTGCAACGGCCAGTGCAACGGCCAGTGCAACGGCCAGCGGTACGGGAGCGGTAACATTCGCATCGGCTACGGCAGCAACAACAATAACGCCAGGACGCCGAAAACTGATCCGCAAGCTGCAGGGGCAACAGAACCGTACTTCCACCTTGGGCAGGAGGCGAAAGCTGCGCTTGCATCCGTATCATCGGCGCAATGCGACACATGCAACGCGCACCACGACTGTGGCAAGTGTCTCTGCCACGGCAACCACGCTGCTACCAAAGAAGTCCCACAGCCAGCCCTTCAACTATCACACCCACCTGCACTCGAGTTTCCAGCAGCAGCAGCAGCAACAGCAGCAGCATGTTGCCAGTGGCCAAATTACCCAGCAGCAGCAGCAACAAGTGCAACAAGTGCATGTTGTCGCCGTAACACCGCGCCCGCACCAGCGGCAACAACGGCCCGGATTTGCCATAGTACCTGCAACCTACTATCACCAGCAGCAGCAGCAACGAACACTGTTGGGCAATCTCACCCAGCAGCAGCTGCAGCACCAGCAGCAGCAGCAGCAGCAGCAACAGCAGCAACATCTACTCATACAGCCGGGCCAAAACATTTTGGTGTACAGCAATCTAGGAGCCATACCGCCTTGTCCGCCGGGCCTGCTTTCCGGATCGGGAATGCCGGTCTATACGCAACAGCAGCACTTCATACCGCTGCGATCCACGACGACTCCGCGCCCCAGGCAACGTGGTAAGCAAATCCTCTCGAGCGTTGCGCGCGATTCCTTGCTCATTTAAGTGTCGCCACCCCTGGGCGGGAAGGAGGGGTAGATAGGCCGCCAAAAGGTGTTAATTACGCTAATAAAAACTGCATTCACAGCAGCATTTATGGCATTTAATGTGGTTAAATGGATGCCAAGTCCGCGACTGGCGCCTTCATCGCCTTGTCCAAGTCGTGGTCCAATAATTACCCCCAGCGGCGATGCGCATAGAAAGCCTGCCTAATTGGTCAACGCAATTGACTTCAATTTGGGTGAGCTGCAGCGGGATTTGAAAGGTGTCTGCGGGAATTGCTGTGAGGTTATAAGGATGCGGTACCAGTTTTTGTAATTCTTTGACCAAGGGAATACTGTGATCAAATAACTTCATCACATCCATTTATGACTAGCCATAAAGTTGGCCAGGCTTATGTGAGGACTTTTTAGCACATGTCAAGTGGAAATATAAAGTTTTTATTGATTTTTCCCATTCATTTCACATCACTTCCCATCAACGGCTGCTGAGCCTGATACGCAACCATTAATGAATCCCATTAGGAAAATACTATCAACGGCTTGTCGAACATTTCTTCTTATCATGACCAATTGTCAATAATTCAAATGTATACACAAATATTTTGATTGCAAGTTGTTTTTCACAGTTGGTTGTTGTTAATGGTCAAGTGTGAGGCAAGTTTGTGGCTCGAATCAGTTGACAGGCTCTCTAGCAAATGAATATATGAAGTAGTTAGGGGAAAATTCATATTAAAACTCGTTCAAAAAATATATTTTGCGAACGCAGCTGGCTGAAAAATGGCGAAGAAAATCAATTGAGAAAATTTATAAACTGCCGGACCGCATTTATTTATTTACTTTTTGTTCGCGGCTTCCGCAATTTATAGATTTTCTCTTCCCAATTGATTTTGTTTAGCTTTCGCTTATGTAATCGAATCACTCAACCAATTGGCAAGCAAATCAAATTGCACACACTTTAAAATGCATAAAAAAACTGCAAGTTGGTGTGTAAAAATGTTTAGTGAAAACTGCAGAGCAACTGGTGGTGGACACACATTTGGCGCCTGCCCGGTCGGCCTGGCGTTCAATTAGCATTTCGGTGAGGAGAGCCTTGGCATCCCAGATCCCGACAGACATGGCCCCAAACCAGCACGAATCTGGCATTATGTGTATCGAGCCGGAGAAACACACACTACGCTGAGCTGCCAGTTGTGGCCGCCTTTGGGCCATATTTGGTTATTGGTGTGTAAAGTGGCGCCCAGCAGGAGGCTCTGATGACATTCTCCCCGCTTTTTGATCGGATGCCAATCGGATGGTGCCTGGCTGAATTCACGGAGCACAGATGCCCGAACGAACTATGCAAATTTGGGACTTGCTGCTGAACTGAGAGTTCATCAATTATTCACACAGTTATGAATGATTTATTCGATTTCGAATGCCATGAAATTGATGCGGATTAATCAATCACCTGGTATTTATTGCGCAAACGTATTGCACATTTATAATGTTTTATGTCGTTTTTCTTATTCTGCTTTGCGTTACTCGTAAAGTAAAAGGGTATACTAGATTCGTTGAAAAGTATGTAACAGGCGGAAGGCAGCGTTTCCGACCATATAATTTATTATTTAATTTTTAATTTATGGCCGATATTCTCGAAAATGTTGAAATTTCCCGTTTGCACTTCCACTAGCTGAGTAATAAGTATCTGATAGTCGAAGAACTCGACTATAGCATTCTATCTTGTTTATTTTGTTAAGCAGCCTTCAAATAACTATACTAATAAATAATAAATATAATAAATAATAATATGTCAAAAGATGATAATTTCAGTATCCTTCAGGTGAAATGTACTTTTAGGCAGCTTAAAAGTCTATGTAAATGTACCATAAAACTCGAAATGGTAAACTCCTATGACCCACATTATTATTTTCCGGTCAGAGGTTTTCCACACAACCACCCAGACTTATTCCCTCTGGAGAACGAAAACCGCATCAGAATCTCACACAGTCATTAACATAAAGCCATGTGCAGACGACAAACATAGAAACGAAACGAAAATCAACTGGCTGGTTAGCAGCAGCAAATATTGACATTTTCAGTGTCTTAGATCTTCTAGCGCGACTCCAAATACAGAAAAACTGGGATGAAGACTGCGGGACGTGGACTTAAAGGCACAAAAAACACCTACGTACACGTATGGGGCCTTTCTTATGGGAGTAGAGCCAACTCTAGTCTGGGCAAGTCAAATCTTAGCGCACACATGTCGCGGTCAAAACGGCGATTTTTTAATTACAATGAAACGTGCCACACACAATAAACAAACAAACAATGCGCTCGCTAATTGCACATAAAGCCGAAAATCACAGAAAAACCACCAAAAAAGAAACATAAACTGAAAACAGGAAAAAACAAAGCCAAAATAAAGGGGTGGCCGAGGGAAAGGAGGCTGCTTTCGGGCAGAAATACAGAAACACTGTAACCAAACTTGTTGTTAGCGGGGCAAATGGACAGATAAACAAACCAGCAAATGAGCCGAATGAGTCGAATGAGTCGAATGAGTCGAATGAGCCGAATGACAAATGCAAGTGTCAATCTTGTCGACTCAGACGCAAGTTCAGTTCGACATTAAGCTGCCTTTTCCCAAAAGACTGAAGGGCCTACGGCAGTCGAATTTGTTGAAATTTATGGATTAAAGTTCAGTTGGTCGAGGGCCATTTGTCTGTGTGTGGTGCCTGAACTTTGTGTTGTGAAATCTCAGATGGGAAATCATTATATTTACTTTATTTTACAATTTATCAAACTCGAACGTGGCACAGATAAAGTATTTACCGCACTCTATAGGCACCATTGCTATCCCAATCCGTTGCAAAAATAACCATTTGCCGTGCCACCCACGTCGAAAAAGATCCCACCAGAAACATTAGAAACTTAAATGGCAAGCAGCCAAGTTCAACAGCCTCAAACAAAAATAATACCACTTCTATCTCACAATATTTATCACACCCATTGGAAAACACTGGTTCCCAAAACATTTAGCCACGTTTTTAAGTCGCCAGCTTCTGGGTGTTTGAAAACATTAAAGCAAAATATTACAGCAGTTTTCAGACAGTTTCCTCTTAGCCGATTGCACGCCTGATAGTATTTATTATTCAATTTTTATTAAATCTGATTATGGAGAACTTGTTTCGGGCTTTTTGCTTTTTGGTTGGCCCCTTGCCAACGGCTCAGCGTATCGAAAAATGCAAGCAAATTATTTTTCTGACGCTTAAATTAAGCATTAATTTTGCAACAGCAAGCCTCTCATAAATATCTCGGCCAAACAAATTTTTATAAAGGTGTTGCGACAGCGGAAAGTAAACCCAAATTCGAGCTACTTAAGCTGGATTTATCGCTCAAATGTAAAATATATGTCTAATTAGTGAGTTATACAAATGGTGAAAAGACAATAAATCAATTTCCACTTACAAGGTGGCTTAAAGACCGGAAATACGAGACCTACGGCAGCTGCCTTTTGTGGTTATTCAAACGGGAATTGAGGTTAATCAGAGAGAAAATTAAAAGTTGGCTTAGAAAAAGTTCACTATTTACTCCATGAAAATTCATGGGGTGCCTCTATTAAAAAATGTAGTTTACGAGTTCAAAAGTCTCGCTATGGCTCCCATACTTTGGCTCAAAGTCACGTTTTTCATATTTATTTGGCAATTTCGATTCGAAAACAAGTCTTCCACAACGTGTGCCAGGTTGTCCGAGGTCAGTTCCAACTCCAAAACTCCAAAACCCCAAGCCCCACCAACAAACAGTGAGATCCCGCTGTATCAACACTCCTGCCTTGGCGCCTCCTCGGTCACTTTGATCTATGCACTTCAAATGATTTGGTTGCCGTTGCCGTTGCCGTTTCAGTATCTGAATCTGAATCTATATCTGTCTGTCTGCGCCTTTGTTGTTGTTTGTGCCGATGCGTAAACAACGAAGCGTCGGCTTAAATGATACGGCAACTTTTTCTGCCGTCTGAAGTTGGCACACAACATGTGCTGCGCTTGGGCTTGCTAAAATCAAGGGAAATGAAGACGAAACTAGGGGGAGAATTAGCCTCTAAGGTGGTCAGGGGGGAAGGATGGGAGTCTGGAACGCGGAGAAAGCTGCCTGAATCAGTCTGCGACAATCTTGAGACGAAAGGTAGAAATGTTGCCCGTTAAAGTGGATCACTTGACTGCTTACAGATTACTTAAGCGAGGTAACCTTTATATAATGTATTACAAAAAAGGGGTAAAACCTACTACAAAAATATTTTAAACTATTATAATTTACTCTAGACCTAGTTATCTAAAGATATGTCTCCCACCCCTCCAAAATTTGACCCCAATCAGCTTTGGTTACCGCTCCTAATGGAATGAAGCAAATTTGCGCGCTTAATTAAGCAATTCCAATTAAAATCAAAGATATTTCACTTGGATTACGCCCACCGAGGCGGCAACGCCCACAAACACCAACGAGATAAAAAAAAAATGGAGAACTGAAAATCACATGTGTACACGTATGACTCCCAATAGACTTGTGTACTTTCGCCTATCAAAAGCTAAGCGCAGTCAAAAGTTTAGCGCACTCAAATTGCATTTCCTGTCACTTGGTCGAGATCGCTTGACTGCTCCTGCTCCTGCTCCTTCTCCACCTCCATCTCCTCCTCCATTCCGATACTCCTGCCCGGAGCTCTGGAAATGGGTGTGTTCACATCGCTGGCTCTCCGGATCTCCGATACACACGGCATTTGGCTGGGACTGGGGCTGGGGCTGGG
Source organism: Drosophila orena (assembly GCA_005876975.1). Taxonomy (NCBI): domain Eukaryota; kingdom Metazoa; phylum Arthropoda; class Insecta; order Diptera; family Drosophilidae; genus Drosophila; species Drosophila orena. The sequence continues at coordinate 4,521,055 of VCKV01000008.1, read as the reverse complement.
GCTCTGACTCTGGGTTGCCTGGCTGTCTGGGGCGGTTCGCATGGGTACATGGTACTTGGGACATGCAAAGTTACCTGTATGTCAGCCCCAGTATGTGGGAGTGTCCATGGGCGTGTGTGTTTCCACAGGCCGGCCAAACGGCATCAACTTCAACACCAACACCAAAACCGGCATTAAACTGAGGCCAGTTACTGTTACATGACAAACGGTGTCAAAATATGAACAGTAATCCGAACGATACAAAATATATTTGCACAAACCGATTACATACTCTTCGAGGGATTGGGGCACCATTTATGATTCTATGCTTGAGCCATTCTTTTGAAATACATCAAAATAAAAAAAAGGTTAATTGCAAAAGTTTGTTATCTCAAAAAACCAGTTGCATTAACCAAATTATAGGTTTTTTATATCAAACTGATTCCTATTTTTTTTGGTACTGCAAAAGAAATATTGACCAAGCGGCTCCAATCCCTTTATTCTAAAAATAAATACTTTTATTTTTATATCGTAAAACTAGCATTAATTTACCTTTACAAGTTTTTACAGCCCACAGGTGTTCAATGCTTAACATTTTGACATCAACACAATCTTTTTAATTACCGACTTTAACTTTGGAGTCTCCGCCCCTTCAAAAAGCGTATAATCAAAAATCGCATAGCCACACATAAATGTGTTTTTTGGCTAATTGCAGTTGGATTTTAATTACAACTGGGCAGCACTATCGGCTATTGTTAATAATCTTTTTGGGCCCGCATTCGAGACACCCTCGTACGGAAGGCCAGTCGAACTATCTATCTATCTTTATTAGCGACATATAATTCCCATTTCAAAGGCAGCGGCCACTCCGAAAGGCCAGACTCCTTGGGATTAGTTTTTGTGCGGCCAAATTGAAAATGCTGCTGGCCAAATGCTGCTGACCAAAAGTAAAATCGATAGCGTGCAAAATTCATTAAAAGTACCTGGCTTTATTTCTGATCAGTCGTGTGTTGGGGGAGGCCAAGGGGCGGCAAATAGTTTTGTTAATTGAAATAAAATTCAATTTGACGTTTTTATGGCATGTGGAGATAGTTCGGCTAAATACGTGAGAAGCTGTTGGCGCAGATGCGAATTGCAAATCTGGAGTGTGAAAGTTGTTAGAAAGATGCAACCAGTCGGATCGGATCGGATCGGATCGGATTGGATCGCTTCCTTACGATTCATTTACGATGTGCGATTGAAAAACACCCCAGGAAACGTGGAAATCAAATTCATTGGTGTTCAATCGTTTTTCAGTTATTTATTCATCGTTGCTGTTAAGTCCTTATGGCCTCGTATTTCTGTCCGCCGTCTTAGTTTGGCCCACCGAACATTCGAAAAGAGCTTGTTCCATTTATTTATTTATAGCTTGTTTTAATTTTGTTTTACTAAGGCATCCACTTGCGTTTTTTTCGATCATGCGGAGGTCTCTAGGCAAGTGGCAAGTGGCCATTAAATTTATATGCTCGCACACATTTAATCCCATATGCAAATTGGCTTATGGGGGCTCAGTTTTCCTTGCCATAAACTTTGGTATTACCCACATGTGGATTTTCCCCAGCTCACTCTCGAGATTTCGCAATCCACAAAATGTAGAGGCGGTCGTCAATCCGAGGCGCTGTGACCTTTGCCAATGCTTGTCAAACTATTCGCCGCATGATGGATTGGAGTTACCGCAAATGAATGGCACATTAATTTGCATTTAAATGTGCCAAAAATATTTCTCGCCATTTTCGGCATGTCATTGACTAATGAGCGAGCCGCCGAAAATATTGCGAATATTGTAAATTGCGAACAGCGAAGAAAACGTTTTTGCAACTGCAGGAAACATAAATAACAAGTCCCAGACGAAATAGATTGCAATGGATTTTTTGCTATAGGCACAGCAACAGCAGCAATTGCTGGGATATGAGAAATATGAAAAACATTTTGCAAATGTCACATTCGCATGGCTATGAAAACCGATCTGCGAGCCAAATTTCTGGCGCTCCCCATTGGAAGCACCATTTTGTGTTATACTTGAATGTACACACAAGTATATTTATGTTTAAGTCGAGCGTTGGCTGCTTTTCCTTGGAGTGTATACGCCTTCAGTGCCCTACAATTGAAAATTTGTATGAAAAGTAAGCTAGGAAAATATAAAATTATTTAAAGAGCATTTTAGTCTCGACCTTTTCCCATTTTCATGTTTGTCTAAAGCTTTGTGCGTGCCAATTTATGCACATTAATTTTTGGGTTAAAATTTCAAATCGGCTTTCGGCAGTTCATTTGAAGTGTCTTCGATTCGTAATGCTAGCAATTTTTTTTGTGTGCCACAAGGGAATTTGTTTATTTTGTTTCTTTTTATTACGCTGTCGAAATAGAAAAAATAATATATCCAACTATTTTGGTTCTCAGCTAAATTTAAAAATTATAAACGGATGTTAAGAGTGACGTATTATACGCTTACAAGTTTAAGCATCGAAAATTGACTTTGTTTACTCGCAACTTTGATCTTTTCTAGAACAAAAGAAACTTTTTTTGTGTAGAAGTAAATCCAACCTAATTCTAACAAAAAAGTAGAGAGACACGGTATATCTAAAATGTACTATCTATCTTCCGCTACTTTGATCTATATTCAAAATTTGCTTTTAATGTGTGCAAATCAATCTTAAATAGTTTTGATCCATCGCACTTCCGTTTCCGTTTGTCTGGCTAAACGATATAATACTCACACTGCCAGGCGCAATAGCCTCCAACACGACTTCCACATCTGGCCAACTCGCCAACGGATTCGCAATGGAGTCAACAAAGCCAACACGGCTCAGATATTTATAAATTGCATACGAGATCGGGCCTAATGTGGCCACTTTAATAGGCGCCGCCACTTATCGGGCGCCGTTGATCCAAACACCAAGATCCAAACACTCGGAAACCATTTATTATAACAAACAAAATGCTATAATTAATTTTTTCTATTATTTTCCCAAATACACCCCGTTATTACCAAGCAGGCGGCGGTGTAAGTGGGGGCCCAGAACGTGGCCAGTGAGGAGTCAAACGCAATTTCCTGGCCAACTTAATACTCGATTAATTTACGACCGGCACGAAAACAATTGAGTTGGCCATTTCGGGGAGGGGCGATGATCCAAGCGACTGGGACTGCGACTATTATGACGTGCCGGGCCGAGTTCGATCAAAGAAAGCATAAATAATGTTCCGACAGCCGGTCGGTCGGTCGGCCGGTCGGTCGGTCGAGGAGTAGAACTGGTTCAGGATTTTCTTGGTGGCCCGCACCGAAATTTATGCAAACGGGTTAATTAACTTCAGCAGAAAAAGAGGAGGAAACAACTAACGAAATTCGGAACGGCGGACTTTAGCCGGGTGGTCCTGGTCCTGGTCCTGGTCCTACCCCAACCCCAACCCACACTCCAATTACTCTCTCCTTCGCCTTAAAAGTGGGTCAACGGTGGGCGGCTAACAGGAAAAGCCAACTAACTGCACTTATATCCATCATTTTTGACATTTTAAATGTCAATCTGTACGGGTATACGGAGGAGTTGTTCGCAAGTCAGTTGGTCAGTGTGTCAATCACTCAATTGAAGGCGACTCATTCACTCATTCACTCATTCACTCACTCATTCGTTCATTGATTCATTTATTTATGCAGTCAGTCAGCCAGCCAGCCAGCGTGTAGCCAACAGATTTTTATCGCAGCTGCCTACAGACGCTTAATTGCCTCTTGATTACTTGTGGAAATATCGAAATGCAATCGTTATAACACTCGTTTATTGATATGCGCTTCGGTTAAACTGAACTCCGCGATAAGGCGATATTTATTTATACTATTCGTATTCAATTAAACAAATATAAATGTGTTTTTTTATGCTCTTGTTTTCAAAATATGCATGCAAAATTCCAAATGCCACTACATATAGAGTATAAAATATTTGCCGTTTAAAATTACATTTTTGTCTTGATTTGAGATTTATGATAATTGATTGCCATCCATGGGTGCTTTTTTTTATTACTATTCATTGCAAGCATGCATTGCGCATACGCAACGTTGTCCCAGAGTGCGGTGAGCGAACCCATAAGTCATTTAATCAATATTTTGTCGTGTCGAGCGTAACATTAGGTATGTTGCCCACAAAACACGTGCTCCAAATCGAAACTCAACAAGTGAGCTACGGCTCTAACATTTTTCTGCAATTGGTCAAGTCTTTTTATTTTTGATAATGCTCAAATCCAAGAGTTTTTGCAATTAAACTGTCAATGCATTGGTACTTTTAGAATTATTAGTATTTGATTGTTAATTTATTGCATTGCTTTTGATTTGCGACCGCTTTGACTGACCAGACAGTTTGGTTATTGGTAGTCGCATTGTGTATACGCCATGTTGTGCAGTGCGAATGACAAGCACCAAGGCCACTACAGAAGCGAGACTAATGGCAGTACTCTGATTCCATAGTTAGCAGATTAGATTGTAGAAACGTAGGGGGTGTATGGTCTCGTCCATCCGCGAATTCCTGCAGACAAGGCAAATGGCCATCTATCAATCCGAAATTATGCCGCCCATGCCAATGTGAACTGGAACCCTAAAATTTTACGCACATTCAAGCTGAAAACGGTTAAACGAACGGAAGTGCTCTTAAGACGGCCCACACACTAGATCTCTGACCATCGGACCAGTCTAGCGATCGGCAGCCAACAAATCAAGATAAACCTGGGGGGCGGGGAAAAAAAGAAAAACAGAAAAACAGAAAACAAACAAAACGTGCTCATTAATAAAAAATCAAGAAAACAAAATTGTCAATAAAACCAAAGGCCCGAGAGACTAGCCGACCAACCGACCAGAAGAAACCAACTCCAGGACCCACGCAATAAATCTCCAGTGGGTGTGCAAGTGACTCTCAAACTGTTGTGGCATGACAAACGCATTTTCAACTTAAGCACCAAACATCAAGCAAAAAACGATCGAGGAGCAGGCAAAGAGTCGTGATTCCCATTGTAAACTTTAATGACATCATTTGCCCAGGCGAAACATCTGAATGGAGTCAGTTGATTGAACTTTTTATTGGTGGCTCCGTCTGAAGGAGTCGGCTTGGTCGCAGTCGTAGGCCTTTCTCTCGCCACTCATTTCATTCATGAAAATGCAAATCCCCCAAACGAACGATGGCAAGCACTTGACAGCTGCACTATAGTCGGTCTTGAGTCTTCAAGTCCCAGCCATATGCCAAGTGCCTTGAGGCGCAGCTTCCTTCTCCTCCTCTTGAATATTCCTCGTAGCAGCTCTGGAGTGGATCTACTATCACCTATCCTATCGTGTCGCGTGCTATGCTTGTTCATATTTCCCTAGTTACTTTGGAATACCCTACGATCTGACCAAAGTCTGTTTGCAATCAGCTGAATAAGGACTCGAAACAAAAAGAATTTTCTTGCAAAACTTTTTAGAGTCCCACTGCCAAACATCTAAAAGTGTGCAGTCCTCCTACCGTCTTATATATGTATAATCTTATTAGCCATATTCAAGCTAGATGTAGAGCACATAGAGCTTACAGCATATAGAGCACTAAATCTTCGTCTAAGTATTCCATTTCTCTTCAAATTTTGCATGCACTTTTTGCCAATATTTTAGATGCATTTTTTTTTGTAGAGCGTGCAATCAAATTGAAAAGTGTTTTTGCGTTGGTTTTACCGGATTTATGAATGAATTTATTTTCGTATATAGTATATACCTCCTGCCTGTCCACATACTCATGAGCTTGGCAGACTTGTCTGGCTTGTTCCGACGTCGTCGTCGTCGTCGTCGTCTCCCACAGCTTTTTTTTTGTTTTTGGGGTCCAACGTCCGCTGGTCCGTCGTCGCATTTGTCGTTTGTCGCCGGAATAGGAGACTGAACGCAAATGTGGGCGGACTTTGGGGCGCTGCCTACGCGCAACCCACAAACCCACCAACTGGCTAGCGGGTCTGGTGGGTCTAGTGGATATAGTGGATATAGTGGGTCTGTGCGCACCACTCGGTGGCTGTTAAGGTGCAGTTAGTTGGCTGCCACTGACAGTGACGTAGTTGTGGCCCAGTAACCCAAGACGGGGAAAGCTCATAGGAACGGGCTTGATTGTTAGATTCCAGCTCGGCGTGGATTCATTGATTAAATCGCATTTTATTTATGAGTTCGTTAAAAATAATAGTTAGTAACATCATTAATTAAACACATGCTTCATTGTTTCGTTAATAACTGTGTGAGAATATCCACCAATGCTTGGCTCCAAATAGTAAAGATTTTAATTAACTATAATTATACATTTAGATATTCTTCCGCTTAATTACATATGTATACCTTTCCTTTACAGAATGCCACTGCAGCAGTGTGGGATCCCTGTCATCAGATTGTGATAAGCGAACTGGACAATGCGCCTGCCTGGACAACGTGACCGGAAGGAGGTGCGACAAGTGTCGGCCGGGTCACTGGAACCTCACTGCGGGCGAGGGCTGCCGGGACTGCCGCTGCGATCCCCATGGCTCCCGAGGTCATGAGTGCAACCCGTGGACGGGTCAGTGCGACTGTAAGATCGGGGTTGGAGGTCAGCACTGCAACGAGTGCACGGAGGGATTCTATGGCTTCAACACCGAGGGATGTCAACGTTGCTCGGCCTGCAGGTCGGAGGGTCAGGTGTGTGACCCGAACAATGGACGCTGCATCTGCCCCAAGTTCACACGTGGCTTGGGATGTGGACAGTGTGTGCCGGGCACCTGGGGCTGGCAGGCTCGCCTCGGTTGCCGGGAATGCGATTGCGATCACATTGGCTCCATTGGTCAGCACTGCAACACGGGCGACGGACAATGTCAGTGCCGTGAGGGATATTCGGGCAGAAAGTGCGACACCTGCGCTGTCGGGTATTTCGGCTATCCGGAGTGTCGGCGATGCGGCTGCGACCCGGAGGGTTCCTTCACCCAGGCGGATGGCTCGATAGCCTGTGACTCGAATGGCCAGTGCCCGTGCAAGTCTCTTGTGGTGGGTCTGAAGTGCGACACCTGCATGCAAAGTACTTTCGGGTTGTCCGCCCTCAATCCCGAAGGATGCACCCGCTGCTTCTGCTTCGGGAGATCCGGTGACTGTGAGCAGAGCGACTTATCCTGGGGTCACATTCGTATGGCGGAGTCCAGAAATCTTAGCGTCCAGCAAATAACACCTCACACGGTACCGAGCTCGGACTACGAGTACATTGTGGTGGTTCAGATGGAGGGCAGCAGTTTTCATCGCGAGGACGCGGAGATCCAGCGCATGAATGATCTGAGCCTAGTGCCCAAATCCACGGGGAATGTCTCCATCGGAGCGTATGGCCAGTTTTACCATCCGCTCTACTTCCAACTGCCTCCACAGTTCTACGGAGATCGAACAAGCAGCTATGGTGGCTTTTTGTACTTCACCCTGATCACCGAGGGTGCCCACAAGCCCTTGGAGCGCAATATTCTGGGTCAGTATCCATTGGTTCAGCTACACGCACACTCCAAGTTGCTTCTGGACTTTTACGAGTACGAAGAGTTCGAGTACTCCTTGAACGTAACCCATCGGGTACCGCTGCATGAGTCCTTCTGGAAGTACCACCACACCAGCCAGGCAGTGGATCGCAATACTCTAATGGCCGCCCTCCAAAACATTCGGCACATCTTCATCCGAGCCTTTGCCTTCGCCGATTTCCAGGAAGTTGTGTGAGTCATTTAGAAAATCCAATAGATCCACTATTAAGATTAGTTCAAACACTGAATATTTTTTTCATTGCCTTACAGACTCCAGAACGTGCACATGGATGCGGCCATCTATATCAAGGGCTCTACCAATCTAATAGCCAAAGGAGTCGAGCGATGCAGGTGTCCTAAGCGCTTTGATGGACTGTCATGCCAGGATCCGGGGAGATCCTTCTACCGTTGGCGTAATACCACCGTTGTGGAGAGTGTATTCATTGAGGATCTGATAGGAAGAGCAGCTCCCTGCCATTGTAATGGTCGTAGCAGCGATTGTGACCGTGAAACTGGAGTCTGTCAGGTAAATGAATCTATTCGATATCCATTCAATTGCTTCTAAATTTCCACTTTCCGTAGGCCTGTCAAGGTAACACTGGAGGAGATCACTGCCATCAATGTGCTGAGGGATTCTACGGTGATCCCAACTCCCCGCACGGTTGTCAGGCCTGTCCGTGCCCGGAGACCAATAGGAACTTTGCCCGGGGCTGCAATGTCTGGGACGGAGAAGTCAGCTGTGTCTGCAAGCCGGGTTACACGGGACGATTGTGTGAGCGGTGCCAAGCCGGATATTTCGGAGATCCTATGAGATATCCCAACACCACTTGCCAGCCATGCAACTGCCATCCGGATGGAATCCGAACCGAAGGCTGCGATATAGAGACTGGTAGATGCTACTGTCGAGAAGGAGTTACTGGACTTAAGTGCGACAAGTGTCAGGCGGAACGTCATCATCTAGTGGACAACGGATGCAGAAGTAAGTTAACGTTCCATGCGAACTGAATAAATACAATTCTATACATTCCCGTGCGTTCTATTCATGTTTTCTAAATCCTTGATAGTCTGCGACAACTGCACTCTTCTGCTCCTGGATTATGTGGAGCTGGTGGGCCACAAGCTTCGTCGTGGAATGCACAACATGGATTTGACGGGAATTCCGGCGCCATATCGAAAACTGTCACAGTACGAAAGCGCCTATGGCGAATGGAATGGGCGCCACTGGGACTTTAGCCAGGCCAAGCGGCGTCTTCAGGACTACGACTCTGCCAACATCCTGAAGATGGAGGCCCACGCCGAAAATTTGAAGTTCCAATCCCGCAAAGCACTGGCCACCATTGGAAAACGGGAGTTTGCATTGAAATCGATGCGTGAGGATGCTGTGGTCCAACAGCACAGTGTCGGCTTACTCCGCTCGGAGATTCTTCAAACCCTTTCCGACTTACATGGCTATGGAAAGAGTGCCCATTATCTAAGCCTGCCCACTGCTCTGAAGCAGGCTCGTTTCTACCTGCAGGCCATCCGGGAGCACGACCAAATGGTTCAGGGCATCCGCAGCACCAACGACTGTGCATGGAAGCACTTTTATGCCATGGGAAATGCATCGGATGCGTCCTTCGACGAGAGCGGCCGCTTGGAGATGGTCTGGCGGGATTTGAACCAGACCAATCATCGGGTGGTAGACATGCGGCTGCAATTGGATCGCGTCCAGGAGGTGGAGAGCGAGGCGGAGGACGTTCTGGAACATGTGCGCAATTTGTGTTTCCATGTGGGTGAATCCCATCAGGAGCTGGATGACCTCAAGCAGCGTATTTCCAACCACCTCGATCCGGGCTACCTAGAGCAGGGCGAGGGCTTGCTGAGGCTGACAGTCCAGCGGCAAATATTACTCAATGGACATCTTAACCAATTAGATGGCTACCGTGTACTACTAAATACCACATTGGGCGTAAAGTCTGAACAGCAGCGGGAGGTGCACAAGCACTGGCTTCCCAAGGCGGAGAGACACGCCAGCCACCTGCTGGCGCGATCCAATGATTACGCCCGCCAGTTTCAACCCACCAGAAATGGTGCCCGCATTGCCATGCTGGCCAGTTCTGCCCACAGTAATATTACTAAGGCCATCAATGATGCTCGGCTAGCTTCAATTCTGGCCAAGGAGAGGGTGTACGAGGCCCAGAGGACACTCTACCCCAGTGACGGCAGCTCCATGATCGAGCGGGCCAAGCACTCGCTGCACAGATCAAAACAGCTCCAGCAGGAAGCCCTCAAACAGATGCACAAATCCAATGTGTTGAAGGACAAACTGCATCGCCAGGAGCAGCAGGTGGAGGGCATTAAGGCGACGATTTACGACTCCGGACTGGGCACAAACAACATATCCGGACAACTGCAGGGTCTTTCGGAGGGTTCAGCCCGTCGTCAGGCGAAGGAGAGTCTCGAATTGGCTGATAGGACGGGAGAACAAATGCGTGCCGAGCTGCGACTGGCCAAGGATATGCAGAAGTCCATCCAAAACATGCGCAATTCGTTTTCCAATTTGGAACCCGACTGGGAAATCAAATTAGGTATGGCCCAGGAGAACATATCCCTAACCCAGACAAACTTGCGGCTGGCCAATGTCTCCTTGAGTTACCTGGAGCAGCAGGCCGAGAAGGAGCAACAGGTGTTCGAGGTCTGGAACAACAGCATGGCCCAGCAGCTGCAGCAGCTCCGGGATCAGATTGCCAAGGCCAGACATGCAGCAGAAGCGGTAAGTACACGTAGATCATATTTTATTTATTGTCGATTAATTAAATAAAAACCACATGTTTCAGATCGATGTCTCCTTGGAATCGCTGGGTCCCAAATGCATTCGATCCTATCTGCCAACCGCGTACGGCTTGAGTACCTCGAACAATCTTCGAATGAGTTTTGCCTTATCCAATCACCTCGAGAGCTCTCCGCTGATTCATCTGGCCAGCAGCGAGGGACGTCACATCACCCTGGAGCTTTACAAACGTCGTGTGCGCCTTGTGTGGAATCTCGGTGGCACCACCGCCACCGTAACGCATCCGATGCTGGTGCACACTCGTGACCCCAAGTACGATGATGCCTGGTACCATGTGGAGGCCAATAGGACACTTAATCTGGGCAGTCTGGTAGTGCGGCGCATGAACAACTATGGGGAGCTGACTCCGGCTAGCCCGGTCACTATGGCAGGATCTACGGATACGGATCACACACGTTTCTATCAGTCTCGAGGCGACCGAATTTCGCTGGGCGGATTTGCATCAAAAGATTTGCAATTCACGCCGGGACTCAATGTGGTGGTGCACCAGGTGGAGGTGGACAATAAACCGCTGGGTCTGTGGAACTTCGTGACCAGCGAGGGAAGCTGCGGCGGATCAATGGTTGGAGCTAGGGAGTCTTCGGCCTCATCCACGGCTAGGCATTTCAATGGATTGGGCTATGCCCAGTTGGTGAAGACTCGACCTCGACCCACTCGCAAAAACCTGTTCTCCGTGCAGATGACTTTCCGCACTCTAGACGAAAATGCCTTGCTCTTCTTAGCGGTTGATGACAAGAACGTAAGTAAAATAAAGATTTAATTTTTTTTTTTAGCGACACAATTATAAATGTATATTGTAGAACCGCTCGGTGTCGGTAACTTTGAGCCGGGGTCGGATCATGTTCCGCATCGACTATGGCGACGAGTCCAAGCTGGAGATCAACACCACCAAGAAGTACAATGTGGGCCAGTGGATCAAGATAGAGGCTGCGCGAGAGTTCTCTGCCAAAAGAAGCACTGAAAATGGAATGCTCCGGGTAAACAACGATCGACCAATTTCCGGAGCGCCCACACTACCCGTAAACATTCACTTGCTACCGGATCTTTCCAAGGCTGTGTATTATCTGGGCGGTGTGCCACCAGGTAAGGGATTTATTTCAATATAATGAGTTAAGACTTCATTTAAATTGTCATAATAGGTTTCACTTCGGGAACCTCCAAGGCGCCTGGAGCTGATAATCCCTTCCTCGGATGTATGAAGGATGTCCAGGTGAATGGCGAGACCTACGATCCCCTGGAGAGCTCTAGCTACTACGGGGTGGAGCCCTCCTGCAAGGACATGATTACCAAGTATGTATCGAAACTATTGTGCAAGAGAATCATTTTCTAAGAACATCATCCTTCACAGGGCTGGGTTCTCAGGCAATGGTTACTTGGAGCTGCCCTCGCAGTCACTCCGAAAGCGCTCCAATACCGCGTTGGTGTTCCGCACCCTTCAGCCCGATTGTCTGCTGCTCCTGGCCGCGTATCCGCCTGAGATCCTGGGCGACTACGATGCCAAGGACATCAAGGGCAACTTCTCAATCAGCCTGGTGGATGGTCAATTGCATGTTTGGGTCAACTCGGGACGCAGCTTCATCAAGATGTCCTCGAACTCCAGTCAAATGAACGATGGCGAGTTTCACGTGGTGCATTTGATCAAGACCGGTCGCAGACTTGAGCTGATGGTGGACGATGAGTTGCAAGAGATTCGCAACCTAAACGGCAATCCCACAGTGGTCAGCCTTCCGAGGGATGCAGGTGGCCTGTATATCGGTGGAGCCCCCCCGCACGAGAGTTATACGCCACTGGCGCCGACTTTTGTAAATCTAGAAGGAGCCATTCGGGATGTGTTGTTCAGCAATCGGACCATTAACTTCAACGATGCCCTGACCTTTGCCAACGTCCAGATCGGGCGAAACGGTCCACTGATGGGCAGTCTCAAGGGAGGACTGTACGATGTCCTGCTGAAGACCGAACCCATGATTGGAAAGAGTTTTACGGCCTCGCCTGAGGGCTGCAAGCGGGTAAGTGACTGAAGTTCCTTGTAAATTCTGGGATTGGTTCGGCGGGGATTGAAGATTTCAATGGGTACTGTCCATTTTCTGCATGTACATATGTGGCTACCTAACTCTGTTAAAATCATACGTTTCTCTTTGTTTTTATAGGATTTTAGTTGCTAAGCAATTATGTCAAAAGCGGCTACGCTAAAAGCTTCAAGCGCTGCGCCTTAAGAAAGATCATTTGTATACTAATTTCGCATAAAAAAAAAAACAAAACAAAAAAAAAGCTAACCAAACAAGCTACTCTATGTGGTCTACATGTGGATTAATATAACCAACCATCATCAAAGATATAACCTCAGTTCTTGCATAAAAGGCATTGGGAAAGTGGGTCCATGAGAACAATACCAAATGCAATCCGTTTGAGAATATTTCACTCTCATGGGCAGACTGATTTAGCTTTAAGCGCATCTTGGTCCTCAGATAACCGAAACCTAATGAGAGGGATCTTCATAGTTAATAATTACCTTTATAAACACTTTGCAGTTCTGTAAATATTTCATGCGACTTTTATTACTATTTCATAAGCTTCAACGCTCAAATTAGCCAGTAAGATTCACCATACTCATCATATCATACACATCACTCATCAACGCTTTGTGTACGTTTTTGCCTCATAAATGTATCATACAATTAACATTTGCTTACTGCGACATGGACATTTAATTGTTATCACACTTACCTAAATAAAAAACATTTTTATAACAACAACCAATACGATATCATGGCAAAGTTTTTATTTTTTAAATCAAAATCGCTGAGATCGCTACGCAAAAGCTCAGAAACTAACACAAAGTCGTCGGGGTGAGTTGAGTTCCAGGAAAAGGTACGATAGTCCTGGTCATAATCTGATTGCTCTCTTGCAGATCGGCAGCTATTCCTACGAGCCGAATGCATTCAAGTTCGGAGACGATATATATAGCTATTCCCAGCTGAAGCTACCGGAGCGTCACTTCTGGCAGCGCAACTTCCATCTGAGCTTCGATTTCCGCTCCTTTTACCCCAATGGAATGCTCTTCTTGTCGCCGGGAAGCAAGGAGAAACCCAAACACTATGTGACTCTCGTCCTCAAGGACGGACAGCTGGTCCTGGTGGTCCGAGGGCGTCGGCGCGAGGAGCTCCAGTTGACCGCCAAACTGAACGATGGCGAGTGGCACCGGGTGACGATTAGCTGCCACGATCGTAAGGTCACCATGTCCGTGGAAATAGGACGTACAGATCAGAAGACCTCCGCCCAGATGAAGCTGCCCAAGAAGATCGGCGCCTCTCAGTTGCTGCTGGTGGGTGGACTGCCCCAGTCTCCAGTCAAGGTCTCCTCCGATCTCTATGTCCGCCTGGAGCCGTTCAAGGGTTGCCTGCGCCGGGTGAGCATCAACAACAACACCCAGGATCTGGCCAGACCCGGCAAACACTCGAACGTGGGCCAGTGCTTCCCCACGGTGGAGAGAGGCAGTTACTTCCCCGGCGATGCCTATGCCATTTACAGTGAGTTGTAGTAATAGGTCTGTTTTGATTTTTAAATAACCTTTATGCTCCTGCCGCAGAGAAAAACTTTAATGTGGGCAAGTACCTCGATCTGGAAACGGAGTTTAGGACCTCGGAGCTTTCGGGCATCCTGCTGAGTGTCTCCGATTCAAATGGATACCCAGCGCTTTCACTAGAGCTGCATAATGGCAATGTAAGCTAAACTCGACTTATTTTCCATAGCTATGTACTATATACTCTTTCCCTTGGGTAGATAATATTCTCCTGCGATCCTGGAAATGGAGTGCCCATGCGTGTGGAGTCATCACTACCCACCAAATATGCCCTGTGTGACAACAAATGGCATAATATTTCCGCCCTCTATGACGGCGAGCAGATGGTGATGCGCATTGATCAATTGCCAGCCGTGATCAGTGTGGGAAATCAGGGGAACGCTGGAAAAGTGCAAACCCGCTCCCCACTTTATATAGGTGGTCTGCCAGGTAGGTCCAAAGAACATGGACACTATTCAAATGAAGCAACTCCTTTATCAAGTTGATTTCAATTCTTAAACCCTGTTCCCAACTAATTTCCTGCAGAGAATGCTCCCAGTGGGTCACTGATATCGCGGGAGAACTTCAAGGGCTGCATCCGGCAGGTGTCCATTCGGAACGAGAGACGCGACTGGATCGAGATGGAGGACCTGAGGAACGTGCTCCTCAGCGAGTGCCTCGTGTCCAGCGATGAGAGCTGAAGATCGGTGTCCGAATTCCGGACAGCTTTCCGGGCGCTTCTGGTTCCTGTTGACGCCACACCAAAACTTTTTCCAAATGTAATGTGATCAATAACGAGTTTAGAGCCACCTATTTATAATAGCCCTTCAATGCCATATAAGTTAGGTTATTCTAGGATTAGCTTTGAATGTTTATATAATTGAATTCAACTTTTATTGCCAGTGACTGCATTTTGTACTTTGCATCTGATTTATAATTTATTTTTCTATTTATAAATTATATTATTTTGTTCCATTATTTATTTTATGTTTTAAAAGAGGCTTTAGGTTTGTATATCATTTGGCATACGACTTATCAAAAATTGTGTTTATCGAATCTCCAGTTTGTACAGTGCGCAACGAAATTTACTTAAGTAGCTATTACTTTCATTATTATTTCATTTGTAAATATAACTGCCATTTAGTTTGTATTTATTGTACCATCTATGCTTATGTAATATTTCCGGCCTAATAAAAGAAATAAAAACCTATTATTTAAATGAAACCTAATGAAAGAATTTTTTATCATATACATATATAATTATAATATATAATATATATAACTTACAAACATACCAACTTATGAACTGAATACTTCGCGATTCTGTATTTCGATGATTGTAGCTTGGAATTTATTCTGGGAGTTAACTTTCACCAGCTGGATCATAAGTTCGTAAACTCTCCATTCAGCCATTAGTTACATATTTTTAAATCCACACGATGAGTCTTAACAAATCCACGCGGGGCAGCCGAAGGACTCGAAGATCCCTAGCTTTGGGTTCTGATCTCATTGGCCCCTATATCTACTGCCTCAACTTCTATGATAACGGATTGAGTGCGGTGCGTGATGAGTTCGTAAAGCGGGTCCAAAGCGGCTCACGACGTGCCATATTCGTCATCGACTTGGATAAGGAGATGGAGGAAGCCAATTTTCAGTTCCAGCGGAAGTCGAGGATAAAGAAATCTGGTGAGTTGTAGTATATACAACTACTACGCGGGGAAGGATTTCAAAATGTTGGTTTTTAGGATTTCTCGACATGAAGCCCTTAGATCCATTGACCATTGTCCTGCAATGCATTCAGAACTGTGTGGAGGAGTTTGACAGAATAACGAAGCAGATTGAGTCCGAGTCGAATTTCGACCTGTACGCCTACTGGCAACGAAATATTCCTGCACAGCTCAAGAACCTATTGGTGCCTAAAAAAAAGGGGGCGCCAGATACCAAACGCGACCTAAATACAGCTAGATCCAAAACGGGCAAGACATCCAGCGACAAGGTGCGTCTGGAGAAGATCAAGTGCTCGTCCGTGACGGCCAAGGAGCACCACAAAGTTGGCAAGGGAATGTCGGTGTCTAAACGGGAAGTAAGATATATAAATCGATATATTTAAGGAATACCGTATGCATCTTTCTGACTTTCAGTACATTCGAGACAATCCGGCGTTCACGAAAATGCTGATACTGATCGTGGGGCAAATGGATAAGGATTTCTACAAGATGCTACTGGACTTCGAACAACCGCTGCGAGCTGTTATTCACTTTATGCCGGAGGAGAGTGCCTACGATCTATTAGTGCCCCGACCTCGAAGGGAACAGAAGCTCCAGGAAGCGGTGGCGGCTATCCAAAAAGACGTCCACTCGCTGCGAAAGAGGAATCCCACAAAACCGGTCGGCTTCTTTCAGCAGCAGCTTCCCCAGATGTCCGCTTGTCTGGCGGCGAAATTCACGGACGATGTCTTCGACCAGCTAAGTTGGTACATGTACGACGTGGAAACCCTGAGGGATTGGTACCGATCGTACTACGTGGAACCGTACAAGGAGACAAATGTAAAAATGGATCCCTCGACGTCGTTGGTGGAAGCATTCCACATTGTTGAATCGCTAAGCATTCAGGGGCACTATCTCAAGACACAAATGCCGGCTGCCCGTGATGATAATGCCACCGTTTATCTGTATCTGGAGTCGCTGATGAGCACGTTTGGCAGTCCAAAGGACCTGATGACCGAAACGGACGTACTGCTTCTTGCGAATCCCACGTCATCGGTTCAAACTCGAGTTCTGGACAAGGTTAAGCTCTACTCCAACTCGTTTAAGAGCATCATAAAGCTGCACAAAAACGACCGCATTTTTGTGGAGGAGGCCAATGGATTGCTGTCCAACCTTCTGTCTTATATGGATCAGTCCCTGATGCGGAACGTCTATCACGGCTGTCTGGAGTATAATCTTTTGCGAAGATACTTCACATCCGGTTATATTAATAGCTCATTGACCTGTGTGCCCTTTAATGGCGAAGTGGAACCGATCTATCTGCCCAAGTTTGCCGAACTCTATCTCACAAATGACTCGGTGATGCAACGCATTATCGAGCTGGTCAAGGACTACGATGACTTCAGCCTGGAGGAGGTGCAGCCCAATGTGCATCTCTATACCTTCCGACGGGCACTAAACGAGGTATTCGAGCAGGAAAATCAAACTGTTATCCCAACACGGCTCTGCTTCAGGGATTTTACACTGTACGAAATGGAGAGTAAGTATTAGATAATTGTGTTAATGACGACTAGGCGCATCATTTGTACTTTGTAGATTTTCTAAAAGACTTGGTCACCCCACAAAAGTTCAACGAGGTGACTGAAAGTTATTTGTCACGACATACTGAGAGCGCCGAGAATTCTTTGGGTCAAGATCCCTACAAAGTAAGGTGCAATGAGGACAACGATGGAGTAAACATCGATCCCAAAGTGTTCGTCCGGCGAAGATCGATTAAGGACCAGCTGGCCAAGAAAAGGGAGAACGAAAGGAAGGAACAGGAGGAAATGAGGGCTGCCAGCCGAAAGGTATCTGTAGCTCAAGAAGGTGTATTGTCAAGTAGGATCGCGAGGCAGTCCCAGGCGCGTGCTACGATGGCTTCCATTTTGCAGCCAAAAGACTCAACTATCGACTCCAAGCACACGTTTTTTGTGGGACTTGAACGGAACCATCCGTTGCTGGAGGGGTATAATCTTGATGACACCCGGCAAACCATCAAGTCCAAGACCTCGAAGTACTTCTTTGAAGAGGGAAGGATCGTGCTCTTTGAGGAGAGGTGGAACTTTCGCCAGATGAACAAGTGTCTTGCCCTCGAGATTGGTGGCCAGGAGGTGCATTTTCGGAGTGCCGACGAGCCGCTGGGAGTCACTGCCGCCGATTCCAGTGTGCGGATCGTTTCAAAGAACGGCATAAGTCTACGGGTGTTGACCAAGAAGACCGAGTGTGCCAAGGCAGTCTTGAACTTTCCCAATGGCCTGAGCACCTACTGCCACGACACCCACACGGAACATGTGTGGCAATATCAGGTAGGGTTGTCATAAGTTGTTATAAGTTGGAAAGGTCTTGGAGATACTTACCACTGTTCCAAACACCAGGAGAACGAGCTGGACGAGAGTAGGCGCGTGTGCACGCCTTATGGTTGTGTGATCGTATTTTACCAGAGCACCGACACCATTTTGATCATGCGGTATAATGGTGAGGTGTACCAGCTGTTCAGCTTCACGGAGGCCGACAACGAGGAGGAGGAGGACCTTAACTCGGAGTTTATAAATGCCTGCTCCACGCAGTCCACCTACTCCACTTACCAGCCCCTCCCCGAGACCAGAAAAAAGAGTAAGGACTGCGGGTCGTCGGTCAAGAAGAACGCTACCACTCGCAGCATGGGTGGATTGGACTCCATCAAACGTCCATCGATGTTTAGTGTTGACTCCAAGAAGAGTCAGAACTCCAAAAAATCCATTGGGGGTAAGCGAAAAAGCCAGCTGCTCAAGATCCAACAGGCTGCAGCTTTGTTCGAAAGCATCAAGTTCGAGTTAACCTATCTCAATTTCATCATGGCGCTCTACAAGCTGAGCTATCGACACCTCAAGCTGACCACGTCGCTGGGTAGCGTGGTTCATGTGCAACGCGACGGGAAGATCTGGTGCGGGAAACCCATCCGGAACACCGAGTGGCATGACTATTACGCCAACGAGTCGTATTCTATGCGAGACGATGGTGTCAAGTTGGTCTGGGCGGTGGGAGAGCTACGGTGCTATCACAATGACGGCACTGTCATCACTTCCGAAACCACCGAAGGCTGGGATCTCGGCACGGAGATCGACGAGTTTGACATGGAAATCAGTTCGAGCAGCTCACATGCTAATGTGGGAAATCGGCAAAGCAGTATATTCCTAAAGGTATAGTATATATACATACGTGTAGGTTGTTTCTAAGCTATACATAAAACTATTGATGCATTGTCATTATCCAGGAGACCATTTTTATCAATGATCCGGATGGCTTGCCCTTTAAGGATGTCAGCCTAATTGTTTCAGAGGCTTCCCAAAGCAGCAGTATAAGAAGTAAAGACATCATTTCCAAGAGTGAAGTAATGCCGTACGAGGAGGAAGGAGAGATCTACCTAAAAGAAGGCTACATAACCTACGTTCCAAACAGTTACTTTTTTAGCCACAAAGTCTATGCCGGTATCCACTTCACGTTCAGCCACATCACAAATGTGGACCTTAACCTGGATACCTCGATCTTCACCTGCGACAATCTGAATGTTCGCGTATTTAAAGCTCCTCTGACACCAGATGGGCAATATACTGAGCCCGCCGAAAATCTCTCATCTAAGGCCGATCCGGATGAATGGACAAAACCGGAAGTTCGCACGTCAATAAAAATACCGGAACCAGGTCAGTCTGAAGAAACACCCACCAACGAGGATCAACTGGAGGAAGGCTTAGATATCGAAGTCACTTGTGTGGAGGTCGAGTGCAGCAATATGGCATTAGTTTTGTTTGGTGATCGGGTCACCATACAGACGCACCTGCGCAAGTTTGGATGTGACGAGAACGCAAAGTGCGATTTGCAAGTGCGGTAAGCGAATCAAATGTATTTTATTAATTAATGTAAGCATTCAATGATTCATATATAATTATATTTGCTCTTTGTATGCTTTGTATAATGCCAGTGACGACATCGAGTTAAAAGTGAACTTTTCTGAAAGCCTGTTCACCACTTTTCGAAAATGGGTGGACGAAATAACCAGTTTTATTAATTGTTTCTGTCCCAAGAGGCGCAGCTTGTATTTCCTGGAAACCCAGAACAGATCCTGCCAAAGAAAAGGTAGCCCATTCAAATAATATTTTCATTTATCAGCATTTTAACGATTATATGTGCATTCAAGGATTTGAGTTGCGTAAATCGGTGCCACCTCTAGGAAAATATAACTTCTGTGCTGGCAACTACTTTATCGATGTGAACGAGCTTACTTCTGTAAATAGCCAAATGAAAACCCGATACGACTGGTTCGACAAGGATATGCAGAAGTTTCCGCGCTTTCAAACTCGCAAAGCGCCAACGCAGCCCGAGTTTCCAATGGTCCTGAATTCCAGGTATTACAAAGGTATCTAAATATTTCTGACCATATTTATACACGCCCATTCCCTTAGAATTTATGTGGAGATTCCTGCACAGCTAGCCAACACGGATCGGATACACCAGTTCGTTTCTGAATTCGATTCGATCCAGTTTAGAAAGCAGCGACATCGCTTTAATGAGTGAGTTGTATTACAAGTTTATTGTAGATATTATATGTACTATTTTACTACTACTATTCTTCAGAGCTATTCTGTTCCATCTTTATCCGAGACTGCGTCAATTGGTTCAGCTGGAGATAAGCAAGCGTAGTTGGAAGAATCGTCATGAGGAAAATCGACGGCGAACGTTTATAGAACAACAGCGTTTTAGCCTCTATATGGCCATGATAAAGCACAAGGTGTATCCCAACTACTTCCAGTTCAAGGATCAGTTCAACTCCCATGTCCGTAACATCGAGTTCTTCCAGTTCATGACATCCAAGTGCAACGAGAAGACGTATCCCGATGAGATTATCACCGATCCCGCCGAGGAGCCGAGTCCACCAAGGAAGCCAAAATTGAAGAAGAGCAAATGTGTCTGTCCCAAGTACATTAAATCTTTAAATTAGACACCTCTTGCACAGCATTTAAGTAGCAATGGAGATTATAAACTTGAAGCTCGAATAAATTTTCTGATTTACATCTATCTACAAGTATAGCAATACCTGTCATATAGTAAAATGTGGCCAGTTCATTCTTTTTTTATAATAAAATCTAATAAGTTACTATAATTGTAGGATAATATGCTGTTATTTATTATAAAGCACAAAGACTTGGAATTTCTCACCACAAATTTAAGCTTGGCGCCCGAGTTTCATTTTCCCCACGTTATCGATTGGCGCTACCCCCATTCAACTCGCTTGGCATTTTGGTGCCGTCCCCACTCGGTCATACCGATTGGCTCAGATGTTGTTGTTTTTTCGGCTGCTCCGGTCGCGCGTTCGTGCTGCTCTCGAAATAATTGAGATATAGGCGAAATATGAATTAAAAAGTTCCCGGAGCTATACTGGCTATATATATATAGTTTCCGAACCGAACACGCGATCATCGAAATCGAGACTTCGAAATGGCTGAACCTTTGGGAGTGGAAACCAAGCCGCTGGGCAATGGAAATGCCAATGGAAACGCGGTGGGCATCGCCGAATCCGCCAGTGCCGTCTTCCAGGAGAAGATGAAGCTCCAGCTGGAGGAGCCCAACGAGATCACGGCGGTGCCGAAGTACGGACTCAAACTGAAGTTCGACCATGTGTGGCCGGAAAAGCGGATCCAGAATGTACGGGCCTCCATCAGGCAAACGCTGCCCTTGGTGCCCCTTGTCTGCAGGTTAGATATCCAAAACGGGAACCATAGACAAATATAGACCAATGACCCTAGGAGTTCCCCTATTCCGAAAGTTTCTGTGCCTGCGGTGCACATAGAAGTCCCCTCCAAACATCATCAAACCCAAAGTAAACAAAGAGTGGCCTTTGACATTTACGGGGAGGTATGGAATCCATTTACTGGTTATGTTTATAGGAAAACTAGACCAGCGGAATAGGAAGCTAGAGGAATTCTTGCTTCGTATTAAATTATTATACTCTTGAACGAATTAAGCAGAGCCACGTTGTAAGATATAAATATAGCTAAATATTACATTTTGGTGCGAGTATTTTCAGTGTATTTAGTTATATGATGCTGGGGCACGGTCACCATATCCATAATTAATTGAGGCACAATAATGGGAAATCAATATCTGGGCCTAATAATACCTCAACAGGAGTGACATCGAGCCTGTCTTTTTAGCCCCTGCCCCTCCATCGCTTTCTATATCTCTTGTGCGTGCCAAATATAGCGTCAGGTCCTGGCCAACACACACACACACACACACACACACACACACACCGCGCACACACACACAGACACACCCGTGTAGGCCCAACTCATAAATTGAATTCTTTTGTGGTCCCCGTTGCCAACTAAATGACATTAAAAACGCTAGCTACAAGGCTCTAAGGACACGGAAACGCAAGGACTTAGGCCAGGATGTGGGGGAATCAGCCTAAGCGACCGACAGTAACAGAGCTTCGAAAGGTATACTAATCTATAATTAATGTAGAGTTAATTGAGCTGTGGATAAGCATATGTGATCATTGTAACTGCAATAAATTAATTCTTTTAATGTAAAACAACACTAACATCTAGAATAAGATGATACAAAAAACCCTTAAAAAGAATATGCTGTTACTCGAAATGACCGCATCCTTGCAATCATCCTTAATTAACCATTTGAAATGGGTGTACTTTTTGTAGCCCTTTAAACCAGATAAACATAGTGCCTGCTTTATGTGGATTCCTTCTTCCTGTCTCCGCAAAACCAAAAAACCCACAATTCCTGGCGCCACAGTGTTTCCATTGTAACCACCTCCCTGCTCCATTCCTGTCTGCCCGCATTGGCGCCACGTTGGGCGTCCCGTCCTGTTTGCGTGTTCTGGCCACATTTTCGGAGCTACAAGCGAAAGGACCCAAACACACCCAAACAACAGTTCGTTTTCCAGGGAGCTGGATTTCCCTAGTTGCCGCTGGCTGACGTTCCTTTGGCAGAAGTCGAGCTGAGCCAGCCCGCACATTCTGATTGTAGTTGTCCGAAATCACAGCATTTCCATTTACTGACCTGCCGAATGACCCATATTACAAAATGCTCGCAGTGCAATGAACTTGGGGTTCACTCATTCACTTACTGCTTCAATTTCTCTAGTTGAACGAATATTTGGCAAGCGAAAGTATGACTAACTCCTAAAACAGTTTGTCTGACGTGTACGGGCAGGTCAACAATTTTCACAAGTCTGGCTGATATAGCTAAAAGATATTTCTTTCGAAATCCCATTGTAGACGCTTATCAGTTCATTGGAACTGGTGCCTTTTTCCACCCTGAGTGATATCGCCTAAATATATAAAAGTTCAAAGCACGGGAAACGAAGTATAAAAGTTGCCAGCTTAGTTGAAGAGAGCTCTTTAAAGTGGTTCTGCAACTTGTAAATAAAAAAAATATAACTAATCTGTTTTAACTACGACAAACTGACGATTAGATTAATGAACCATTCAGGGAGCAGTCATACAATTAGAAAAAGATTTGTTTAATAATCAATTTTGATTTTTTGTGACGTTTCACAATATTTGTGCATATTTACCCAAATTTAAAGCTACCGAGCATAAAAGAGTCATCAAATATTTCAGCGGTTACTAACAATGGCTAAAAGTTGGCCTTATCACAGCAGAAATGTTATGTCATGCTGCTGATAGCGTTTAAACGTTAAACTTTTTTTAGGCCATTTAGATGCGAACTTATCATACCTCTTTATTGTGTGACACAAATTGTGCTGTGGGTCGCTTATAATGATTAAGCATGCAGACACAACTAACCTATCTCAAGTTATTAAATTTCGCACTTACACAATGCCAAGTTAAATGCTTTTGCTTGTCGCTTCAGCTGCGCAACGTTTCCAGATTATGTAGCTTGATTAAAGTTTTTATTGTTCAACCAGTATACACCGCTGGTCGAGATTAGAAAACCCACATCAAGGTTGACTAAGCGATTTTCCAGCCTCAGAGAGTTTTCATGGAGGCCAGATAATCCAATTCGGAGCTATGTTGTGTTTATCAGTGTGTCTGTACCCTCGCAAAGCGAGTAAGTGGGTGTAGTTAATGAATTATTATATTGCAACAATATTACTACTTCATAAAACGAAATGTATGTCCATTGGGTTTCTTCCTTGGCCTTCTTACCTCGTGGACCCCAAGTTCCAGTTTAATGTATCTTTGATGACACAGTTCCGGCCATTTCCCCTCTTCTGATTGCCAGCTATTTTTCACACAATTTCAATTCAAGGCAGCTGAGAAAGCGGCGCCAGTCAGGAGGAGCTCACTTACACACGGCACATCCGAATCCCTTCCCTGTGGCTCCTATCCTGTAGTCTGTCACACATCAAATCCTTTTGGCAAGCTTCCAAGGCGAGTGCACAATGTCCTTCTTGATACTCCTTCAGCGAAGCCAGGAATAAGGGGTCTGCATATCCTTAGAGTATCTCTAGGATACCTCGAAGAGCCTGCTAGTGGATTTGGATGAAAGAATCTGTGAATGCCCCCGGACTTCTACTAGACATGTGCATTCGTAAACGGATAATAACATAGTTCGTTTTATTTTGCCTTTACTCCACTCTCATCGTGCACTCAAATCATACGCCCATCCAGGCGTAGCACTTTTCCTTATTGTTTTCCCATGTCACAACGGGAATTTTGTGGCAAGATGGGAGTCCTATAAAAATTATATACCTCCGGGGAAAACATTTCGTTTCGAAGCATTTTTTCCTTTCCCTGAGCGTCTCAACTTGTCACTTTTTGTTTATTTTTGATGCATCTTTCAGTACTTGAGTTAGTTTTTTTCGGTCTGTTGGCTGTGTGTTTTTAGATTGGAAATGTTCACAGGAGATTGGAACTCTAAAGATAATTTGAGCGAAAGTGTCTCATGATGATGATTTCTAAAACTGACGAAAAAGTTCAGCACGACTGCAATTATGTACGATTCACACATCGTAACATGATTAAACATTAAATTATAAACTTATGACATCATATTTAACCGGTCGACTAAATTTAGCAAGCAAACTAAGCCGAAGACTTAGGTCAAACTAAGTTAACTAATTCCCAGGACGACAAAAAAGGTCGTACATTAGTTTCGGAGAGCAATTTATCCAGGTGCAGGACTACGTCAGCTAACTTCATTAGTTACTTGCCACAGCAATTTGACTCCTGTCCTCTCCTTGCCACCCCCTTCCTATCTTCCCTCCCTTGCGCCTTCGCTTGACCCACGCTGACCCGGAAAACTTTTCTCCAACAATTTCACAAATTGTGTGGAACATGAAAGTTTGTTGCCCAAGCACAAAAAAAAGAAATGTGAGTACACAATATTCGACCCGAGTTTGGTTAAAACCTTGATTGGGCGACCAAGTTTTCAATTAAAAGACTATTTTCATGTCAGGACGGTGCCCCAGTCGGATTTGTAGATACAAAAGTAGTTCAAAAATATTATATAACAAAAAAAAAGTGCTTTATAAAGGTACTCAATTTATGTGCCTGTAGTTGGCTTCTAAAAATCAGTCGAGCCAGCCAGCTCAAATTCATTCCCCGTTTTTAGTTGAAATATTTTATTGGGCGAAAGTTGTGTGGATTTGTTGATTTGAAGAGAATAGAGGTCCACGCCGATCCTGGTGATCCGATCCTCACCAAGCAGACGCCGATCAACCACGATGAATCGCCACGATCGTATCGAGTGCAAAGGATGCGGAAAGCAGTCATTAACGTTCAGATGCTATCGCTGCCTGAGCTGCCAAGACTTTGATCTTTGCGAAGGCTGCTACGACAATGACTTCACCACCGCCGCGCATCCGTTTGACCATCCGGTGGTGTGCGTTCTCATTCCGGCGGATGTGGAACTCTACTTTGGTGGCGAGTACATCAGCAACTATCCGCCGCAGAGCTATCGCTGTCCATACTGCAAGATATGGGGCTTCAACGAGTCCACTTTCCTGGAGCATGTTTCTGCGTTGCATCCAGATGCCAGTCCATTGCTGGTCTCCACCATGGTCGGCCTCTTCGAGCAGCAACAGGCGGCCCGGCTCTTCCTGGAGAGTGAGCAGTTGGCCTCCATTGCGGTGGCCGCCACTTCGCGCAACGAACTGATGCGTCGCCCACAGCGCTCCATGACTCTCTTCTTGGAGCCCCTAAATCGGGATGGCAGCTATCGCAGGGGTGTGGATATAAATGGCGAGGTTCGTACGAGGCGGTCTTCTCCTGACGGCCGTGATCGGCTTCAGGCACTCGTCCGGGATCGATACTCCCGCATGACACGCCGAAGTGCTGCCCCAGTGGCCAGAGCTGGTTCGATGACTTCGCGGCCGCCGCCAGCGCCTGCTGCTAGATACAACTCCAGCAATAACATGCATTTGGATATGAGCACCAACTTACTTACCATAACAGCCAGATCCCGCTTGAATATGATTCAAGAAAACGTGGAAGCTCCAACACCATTCAGTGCCATATCGCAACAACAGCAGCAGCAGCAGCCATTGGTGGCACCAAGCCCGAATGCCCCCGCTGCACCCATCGTAACGCATCCATCGCTGATCGAGATGATGCGCTTCTATGACGAGGCTGGATTGCAGCCATTTGCAGCCCCATCCGGTAGAGCAATCCGCACCAGACCCGCAAGCTCAGCTCCACCAGCGGCCAGCAGCGGCAACAACACACGGACCATCAATGTTTACGGACCCACATCCGCTTTTACCCAGGCGCCGCACCATTCGCGATCCTTGACCTTGGCCCCAAATCTGTTTTCACGTGACGAACGGCAAAGGGCTGCCAGGATGCCCAGTTTCCAGGGCAATCACGGAGCACTCCAGCGCCAGGAACCCAGCACACGGCCCCTGACCACGCGCTCCGTGGAATTCAGTGAATTGCCGCCGGAGGAAAGTGATCTGCCCGACATTTTGGGCACTTCCTCGATCGAGAATCTGTTGCGTTGCCTCAATGAGGACCCGGCGAAGGAGGCCAAGCAGAGGGATCAGGAGCACAGGCGCTTCCTCTGCTATCGCTTCGTGGCACCCAGGACATCCAAGCGTGCCCAGAATCATTTTCAATTGCTACGTGCCGAGTTTGTGTCCCAGGTGCTTTACTCCGCCTTGTGCGATGAGGATATCCAGGGTATTTCGTTTCCGATCCTCAGAAACATGCCAAAACTGAGGACCATTCAGGGCAGGGCCATTTCAGGTGCCGGCGATGCTGAGAAGAACCGATCTCCGCCGTAAACCATACGAATCTGTTTTGTGTACAATTTATAGCTGTTCTTATAACCTTTGTATCAGTTAAATTTTCTGTTTATATTGATAGAACTTTTGGTAACTTTGGCTGAAAGGCCAGGAAATTAATAACGTGTTTGCATTCATTTTTAAGATGGAGGCAAAGTGTAATCAATTTTTTTTTATTTTACAATATTCACGCAGTTTGTTTTATAATCTTTTTGAAAGTTATTAATGGAGGCCAGCAAAGGTTTAAACTTAGAATTTCGTTTATACGTGTATTTCTCCTGATGGAGATTTTCTTCATGTTCACATACGTGTACGTGTATCTACAAGAAAACCCTTCCCTGTTTTATTTACCTTGATTAAAATTCAACTGGCTGGTTGGAAAAGAAATACTTCGAATCACAGCCAGTTTTTCAATTTACAATTTTCCAGCGGCCGTGATTTTCCAGCCTTTAAATTAGCCAATTCGTTTTTGTCGAGTAGATTTTCTGACCCCAATAAAAATTTTCTGAACCCAGTTAAGATAAAGAGAGATGATTGCAAACTTAAAGCCTTATAATCTGCAAGCTGAAATTGCAACTTTTTAATTGAAAATAATTGGATAATTGAAATTGAAGCGCATCTGTGCGTAGCTTTTCTTGTTGCGTGACGTCAAACGAAAATCCCTTTGAGGAGTTGTTGAGCACAGTTCTCGTTGGCCAATTTCATTTGCACAGACCCTTTCATCTGCAGCGAGTACTTTATTTGTATTTATTTTAAAGGAATATGACTAAAGCCTTTTTTATATATTAGATAAAAAATGTATACGTTATATTGATGATTATATTTGATGACGCATTTCGAACCTTATGCAATTAAGATTTTTAGTGACTGACAAGGGAGCGCCCAGTTTTGTTTGAGCTTTGTACAATGTTTGCCAAAGGAGCGTTTAGAAATGGACAAAGTTTTTTGTAAATATCTGCTAAGAAGGCAGGCTGCGATAGCAATTAGTAATATAATATTTAAAAATAACAACGCTAAATTATTCCAACAAATATTTCCAATTTTTGATCTCAATAAAACCAAAGAAACTGTCAACATTTTGTTGCTGTATAATCAAATATAAAGTCATCTAAAAAAACCCATATTTATATATTTTATTTATTATAATAACATATCTTCCCATTGGATTATCTGAACTTTGTAAATCTTAAAGTAAAATCCAATATTTATGGCACTGAAAGTGGAATCTCGATCATCAATTGATTTCCCAATTACACATGGCTCATGAAATTGTCGGGTTGGCAGACGGTTACGCATTTCCGTATGGCCGACAACATTCTAGCCATGCACTTGACTTTGGCAACCCGCGACACCCGCTGACCTTCAAAGAGAAGGCCCCACAGCAACAGTATGGCACGGCAGGGGGAAAGTTAAGCTGCCACTGCCACAAACCCCCTACGAATGTGCCGAGCACTTGGGGTTGTTGGGGGGAAAGCCATCAGAGTCATGACATCATCGGGGTCAGGGCACGCAATTGGATTGGGGCTTGGAATTGGGAATGAAAATGAAAATGAAAATCAAAATGGAAATGGGGAACACATTAGGTACCGAAATCTGATTTCTCATTTGCTCACTCTGCGCTTCTGATTCTGCTTCCCATAGATATGCGGCCTACTACTGGAAAGTGTCGCGTGAAGGTCGCCGGGTGTATATGGACTACTACTACATGGAGAACGGAAAGCAGATCTATGGAGTGCCCATCGGAGGAATTGGCGGTGGCACCATTGGAAGGGGCTATGCCGGCGAGTTCTGTCGATTCCAGATGCGCCCCGGCATCTACGAGTACAATGTGGTTCAGGCCAATCAGTTCATCGTTACCATCAAGGATCCCAAGGGATGTACCATCTTTCAGAGCCTCCTCTCGAAGTGCAGGTGAGCATATATCTTTCGACCGACCTACCGCTCATTGTCTCCCTCTTCCATCGCCGTTAAGAAGGTTTCAGTTTTCCGATTATGCACCGAAGTGGAAACACTTCAATTTTCCGTTTGCTATGGTGATTCGTGTTGCTTGCATGTTTTGAATTTAATTTTAGCTCTACAACTCCCTCATATATTATATATATATATTATATATGTATTGCTTTCAATGAACATAGTATATTTTCATATGGTTGTTTATATTGACACACTAAACAAGGAACTTTCTGTACACGCGCAAATGTTTGGATCAAATTAGAATCACTTTGACGATACGATTTGAATTGAAGGTCTTTGTTTTCTTTAGCTGTATTTTAATACGCAGATACGTAAAATAATGCAATAATTGACAAAGCCATTTTTAACGTTTTTGATAAGTTCTTCAATTGCCTTCTCATTGTAATGACGTTTTAAATCGAATTCACAGTTGATATACAAATGAATGTAGAGCTTTTTTCCTTAAATGATTTGCCAGTTTGTAAGCTTCAGTTCTGTATTAAGTGTACAACATGTTTTTTTCGATTCGCCTCTTCCTGCAATTTAATTTTCCGTAAAACATGCTCAACACCCTCGAAACAACTTTAACAAAAAAGGAGTCCTATTACTCAACTGGTCTTTTCTGTAACACCCACTTGTAGTGTGTATATACATATGTCTCCAGCTTAGCCCTCTAACTGAAATGTGTGAGCTTCCATAACCCTAGATCACTTCAACCGATAACCTTTAAGGAAGGTGTCGGTATCTCTGTAACTACCCAAAAAACAAATCTGTGAGAAGCAAAATCTGTTTCGAATGGAGATTACAACTTCAAAATTAAATATTTTTCTCTAATTCTTGATGCACACATAAAACGAATTATAAATCACGCAACTCCAATCGACAAAAACACATCGACAACAATCACCACATGGATATGTTGAACATACAATCCTCCGATTCTGGGTTATTTTGGGTTGTCTGGCGCGACAACAATGGTTTTGTACGATATGGTATACATGGTATGGTATGATGGACGTTTTACCTTGGCTTCCTTATGCACTTTGGTTCCGATTTGGTTTTGCTTTGTTGCTTTGCCAATCCCGCGCAATCACACCCATACCCACACCCACACCCACACCCATACCCACACCATGTCCATCCAGCACCAGGGACAAGACCAGCGATCCGGATGCCGATCCGGATGCGGAAAGAACTAAATGTCAACTGCCCAATTGCAGCAGTCGCGCCAAGCAGCCGCTCAGTGCCTGGCACTCGAACATCGAGGACTCGCGCTGCAGCTACACGGGCCTCTATCCTCGCTCCTGGACGGAGTACGATCTGTCCCACTATGGAGTGCGATTGATCTGTCGCCAGGTATCGCCGGTGATCCCACATGAGTACCGTGAGTCCAGCCTACCCTGCGCCGTCTTCGTTTGGAGCGTGGAGAATGTCTGCGACCAGGAGCGCAAGGTATCCATCACGTTCAGTTTCAAGAACGGCACAGGGAACAAGAAACAGGATGCGGAGGGCGGTGCAGAGTCGCAGCTAATCAGCGAGGGCAACGCCAAGGGTGTCTCCATCAGGCAGAAGATCGCTGAAATGCCCTGCAGCTATAACCTGGCATGCAGAGTCCTTCCCGAGATCAGCATCACGCGGTGCCCCCAGTTCGATCCCGCCGGCAACGGAGAGCAGCTGTGGGCCCAGCTCAAGGAGCACGGCCAGCTTAGCGAGCAGCCCACCTCAGAGGCACTAAAAAGTAGGTCCACACTTATTAGTTCATTAATTGTTATAAATGATAAATACTCTCCCTACCTTTTCCAAAGCTAAAGATATAGGCGTGGCTGTCTGTGCCCAGGTGGCTCTGAAGCCCATGGCGTCCCACGATTTGGAGTTTGTGCTGGCCTGGGACATGCCGAAGATTCAGTTCCCTAGGAAGATGAAGACCCACACGCGCTACTACACCAAGTATTTCGATGACAGCGGAGATTCGGGTCCCAAGATTTGCGAGTATGCACTTAGGCAGTATTCCACCTGGGAGCGGTTGATCGATTCCTGGCAAAGACCCATTCTCAATGATGAGTAGGTTTAGCATCTGTTCTGCTTTTACAGAGTTTCCTCCAGTTTTCATCCCTCATTTTATAGGAGCCTTCCCGACTGGTACAAGTGCGCCATATTCAATCAACTTTACTTCATCTCGGACGGCGGAACCATCTGGTTGAAATGCGACTCTTCGCTGGGCAAGGAACTGGCATATGATGATCCGCGTCTGGCTTATGGCCGCTTCGGTTACCTAGAAGGCCACGAGTACCGCATGTACAACACCTACGATGTCCATTTCTATGCATCGCCTGCACTGGCTCACTTGTGGCCCAATCTTCAGGTCAGTCTGCAGTACGACTTCAAGGATGCCATAGCCGCAGAACTAAGCGATACCCGTAAAATGCTTTACGATGGCAAGGTGATGCCGCGCAAGGTCAAGAATTGTGTGCCCCACGATCTCGGGGATCCCGATGAGGGTGAGTTTAACCACCTCTTTAAAATGTATTCTTCACTAATGATATGTGAAATATCCAGAGCCCTTCACCCTGATCAACTGCTACAACATTCACGATGTGAATGATTGGAAGGATCTCAATACGAAGTTTGTGCTGCAGGTCTATCGGGACTACTATGTCCTCAATGAACTGGCCCAGGCTCAGGCGGATAATGCCAGCAAGTTCAGCTCCATCGAGTTTATTGATAAGGAGAGTCTTTATGAGCTGTACAGCCAGGACAACAAGCGCAAGAATTCTGCTGATGAAAAGCAACGTGAGCTAACAATATTTTTCGACATTTGTAATTCCTATGAGAATGAAAATTAAACTTTGGCTCTTGCAGAAAACCGTAAATCTGCATCGATGTACATCAACGAAACGAATGGAAAGGTGTATCTTATGGACGCCATTGGCTATTTGAAGGCCATGTACGCACCGTGCAAGGCCATTATGGAGCGGACCATTGAGTACGATAAAGACAACGACGGTCTGATCGAGAACACGAAGATGCCGGACCAGACCTACGACTCCTGGGTGATGGACGGGCCAAGTGCCTACTGCTCCGGTCTCTGGCTGGCTGCCCTGCAAGCCATGTCAGCCATGGCTACAATTCTGGACCAGCCGAACGATTGTCTGCGCTATCAGGATATTCTGGAGAAGGGCAAGCGATCGCTGGATGAGAAGCTCTGGAACGGCAGCTACTATCGCTTTGATCTTTCGCACAGTCACCGGGATACGATCATGGCCGATCAGCTATGCGGTCATTGGTATCTAAAGTCCTGCGGCTTTGATTACGAGATCTATCCGAAGGAGAATGTGCGTACTGCCCTAAAGAGGATCTATGACAACAATGTGATGGGCTTTCATGAGGGCAATATCGGAGCGGCCAACGGCTTTATAGCCAACGCCGGTGAACCCACCAAGCCGGGTCACGTGGACAACAGCAACATCCAGGCGGAGGAGGTGTGGCCGGGGGTTGTGTACGCTTTGGCTGCCACCATGATACAGGAGGGCATGTTCGAGGAAGCCTTCCAGACCGCCGGCGGAATGTACAAGACCCTCTCGCAGCGCATCGGCATGAACTTCGAGACCCCGGAAGCGTTGTACGGGGAAAAGCGCTATCGCTCCATTGGCTATATGCGCCCTTTGAGTATTTGGTCCATGCAGGTGGCATTGGAGCGACGGCGCGCCCAACGCGACTAAATCGAGACTACAATCGAATCCGATGTCCACACAACCAAAGATATTTCTAAGTCAGCACAGAGATTTTCTTAGCTTTTAGTTTGATTCTTCTGTTGAGGCTGAATGTGTAACGAGCTTGTCGAAGGTGCGAGTCGATGAAGATGATGTCTGAAATGGTTTTCAAATGTATAGCTTTATCTGTACTTTTAAGCTGGAATCTGTTGGCGCTTACTCCATGTCTTCTCTAGCTTTAGAGCCAGTCACAAATCAAACTGCTACCCTCTGTTGAAGTACAACTACGCAATGGTATTCAAATGGAGCACAAGTCGTATTTAAATGTTAGCTAAGAAAAATATTTAAATCAATTATAAATGTTTTTATTAATTATTAATGTCATAAGAATATATTTCAATGTGTAAACAGTTGCTGTCTGCAATAAATGTGACCAAGGTGTCAGGAATAATTCATTTCCGTGAAAAAACAAGAGAGAACGCATTACTCGAGTTTCTCGACTATCATATACCCGTTACTCAGATAGTTTTTTGGCAAAACGATATAAATCGGCAATTTTTAAAAGTGTGGGCGTGGCAGTGTTGTCCGCTTTGTAGGCTCCGAAAAATAACACCAGACAGCAGACCCGTTTAATAAATATTTTATTTAATTTAAAATTGAATAGGATAATCAATATCTGTTTTTTCACTGTTCATTTTGTCAAACTAGATCAACTGCAAATTTATTGTTACAATACACATTTTCCATTAGCCCCATAACAAAATCTTTGATATACTCGTAATACGCTAAAAGACTGAACAAAACATTTGTAGTTGCTGATGTAAATATTTATTTATTTGGTTTCGCTGACATTACTTGAACATGTTACTTAAGTGAGGCAATAGCAGTTAATATCCATTCACGGAAATACGGGACACTGGAGTAGTATGAACTGCTTGTGCAGAAAAATGTACCACCGGAGACAACTCCCACAAGTTGATTGTTAACCACCAACGGTCCTCCAGAGTCCCCCCTACAAGCCGACCTTCCAGCACTTCCTGCGCATAACAGCGATGGAGTATCGTAACCACAATAGTGAAGGCTTTGAATGGGAAGGTTTAATCCTTGAAGATGTTTGGGTTCTAATGGCCAAGCCTCCTTAAGGTATATTCCCCAGCCAGAGACGAAGGCATTCGATCCAGGAAAAGGATTCTTCTTGGCCAAAGGAATGGGCTGAACTTTGCTTGTGAACACAAGTGGCTTATTTAGCCGCAGGATGGCAATGTCGTAGAATTTACTATAATTTTCATGGATTTTTATATAGTCCACATCGACAAGACTTCCGTTGGAGTCTGTTAAGATGGATCCTACGCGAACTTGATGTCCTGTGTCACTTACTCTTTTGTTTTTTATGAAAAAGCAATGGGCCGCAGTAATGATGATGTTTTCGCTATAAATGGAGCCACCACATATAAATACGTCAAAACGGTGTAAGGACGCCTGCCAGGGTGCCTGTTCGATTTTAATGGGTTCTCCGCCGATAACGCGTCCTTCCGGTCGGCTTACTCGTCCTGCGGACAGGGAATTGAGCGCCAATAGCAGGAGTAAGGTTACGATGAACATCTCGACCAGTTTGGATGATACTGTGGATTGCAGTGGCTCTACCTCCAAAAGAACCAGTCTTTTATACAGCTCAGATAGCAATATTCTATTTGAAGCTAAATAATGGTATGGTTTCTACATGCATAGTTTACGTATCTAAACGCTGTTTAAACTAAATTTAGAAAACCAGTATTTAACTGCCTTTCGATTTCGATACAGCAGAAAAATTACAAAGAAATTAAATTAAAAAAATTTTCTAAATTGCGCCAGAAACATTTAGTGGTATGCCACTTCAAAATTCCATTAAGATAAGTTGAGTTATGGAGTTTAGAACTTCAGCCTTAGGA
Organism: Drosophila orena; assembly: GCA_005876975.1. Classification (NCBI taxonomy): domain Eukaryota; kingdom Metazoa; phylum Arthropoda; class Insecta; order Diptera; family Drosophilidae; genus Drosophila; species Drosophila orena. Next base: position 4,486,567 of record VCKV01000008.1, on the reverse strand, counting down.
CATTTCTTAATTTGCATAAAATTTAATTAATTCTTATTATTTCACATTTTATCTTTAAAGAGGTAAATATACATGCAGACCAATACCAAAGCTGGAATTTTCTAATTAACAAAGTTTGAAATGTAGTCAGTTCTGAAATTAGAAATGAACGAACTTTAATCTATACAACTATACAAGGCGTAAGACTTCTTCTTTTGGAAGTAAAGCCACTGCAATGCAAAGTATGGCAGGATCTTTGGCCGGATATGACTGGACATGTCGGGACATGGCGCGATCTTTGGCGGGACATGGAGGGATCTGCCGGGACATAGCGGGACACGTCGGGATCTTTGGCGGGACATTGTGAGAGTCTTGGCTGGAAACAACGCCATATTTTTGCAGATTATGACGGGAAATGGCAGTTTGCTGCAGGTCCATTGGGACTACTATGTCCTCAATGATCTGACCCAGGCCCAGGCGGATAATGCCAAAGTGACGGATATTGCCCGTGGGACATGGCGGGATCTTTGGCGGGACCTGGCGGGACATCGGGTGTTCTACTTCCGAGAATGAATTTTGAATGCTTTTAACTCAATTTCCTGGGGTTTTTGCAATATTGGTTTTTATTCTTGTTTAATTTTATGCCAAATTAAAAAAAACTTTATATACTTTGACAGTGATGGGATCAGTTCATTCAAGATCATCCTTCTGATATACTTTGCGGATTTCTTTCTTGGCTTATCCAGTTTTGCAAAAACTTGGCGTACTCCCGCCTGCTGCGACAAAGAATTACGAGGGAGGATGGTCGACAACCGTGTGATTTTAGTTCTTCCATGCGCGCCTTTGTGGTTCTCAGGCTATGGCACAGAATTCGAGGAACTTGGGCGACCTCAAATCTTGTAAACTGGGCCTCATCGAGTAAGTAGTCCAACACCTCTTTGATCTAAAGCAGACATTTCAGAGCTATTTTGTTTTTTTTTTGGTGTGTTTTTGTCTTATTGTCTCTTACCTTGGTCACCCGCACGGTGTGCACCTGCGGATGTTTGTCCATGATTGCCTTGGCTTCACTAGTGCTGAATCCCAGACGATGCGCTAAGTATTCCACCACGGAGGAGAACTCCCCCAAAACCTTCAGCTCATCAAGTGTAAGCTTCAAGGAGCGCTGCAGTATTGGCTCCGGGCAGCGCACCATCCACGGCATGATCTTGTCCTTCTTCGCCCGCTTGGCGCGCTCCAAACGCAACTGAACAGACTTTGGTGTGTAGCGAAAGGCCCAGAGATCCTTGAGGACGTTTATTGGTGACACATTGTAGTCGATCATGTGCTGCAGGTTCTTTTCGAGCATCTCGTACGGCATTTCCAGGATAAACAGCCTCTTGGATAGATATTTGCTCACAATATCGGGACTGATCTGCAGCTTTTCGCTGATGTAGTAGACCCGATTTCGCTGTGGCATCGCGTCCCTTTCAGAGTTTAGAGCACCTACCAGTTTGCGGAGGCGTGGAACAGTGAGGCGCAGGAAGGGCACGAAATGATTGATGTCCTTATATTCTATTGATTTGATTAGCTGCAGCTTTAACTGCAAGCGTTCTGGATTGATAAACAAAATTTTGGAAATTCATTCGCAAACGGAATATAAAGCAAATGAGCTCACTGTTGTCCAGGGACATAAGCCAAGGATACTCCAGGAAGCTGCGCCTGCTGACGCCCTCTAGTTGCAGTGTGTCCATAATAAGAGCCAGCGACTTTCCGCGGTAGCAACGTTGCACGAGCTCATCGCTCATTATCCTCTGGAGCTCAGCGTCCGTAAAGCGAAAGCGTTCCCGCAGAGTTTCGAGAAGCACCCGGGCCTTGGTGCCCGTCTCCTGGTCCTGCCGATAAGGCACATAATCGTTGTCCACCTCGTTGCTTCCTAAAGTGCCACTGGTGGTCAGTGTGGACTTGCTCGGACTGGCGCGGTTTTCGTACTGCGAGAAGAGCAGCCTCCTGCTGCAGTACAATGGAGCTGTATGTGAACGTACATGCAGCTTGAGCACCGTCTCGAAGCCGCGTACAAGGTTTCTAATCATACCAAATTTCCTTAAGTTGTAAAACTGAGCCAGGAAATAAAGTTTTTTTAACTTATAAAACAAGCAAAAATAACAGCTGGTATGTTGCGGCGATAAACAGCTGACCAAGCAGACCAACTGAAAGCTGGGCTACACGACACTCAAGTAATTATCGTTATCGGTTCTTAAAAATGTCTGTTATTCGGAACAATCATTTTTAAATTTTTGAATTTGTTCATTTGTTCATCTTTCTAGCTGCAATTGATTGAATTAATTTTCTTATATTCAAGGCGCACTCAGTAAGTTTGTTTTTTAAATGATTATGTCAAACAATAATATGATGTATATCTTTTAAAATCCGATTCAAAAGCAATATTTATTTTCAAATCTACTAATCATACTTAGTAGATAGTCCCAGCGATGCTGAACATAATTCGAATAACATCCTTTTCATCAACGAACTTTTTGACTTTATTTTCGAAAATACTACGCTCCAAACCTAATCGGAACATTAACGCTAATAGGATTTTGGACAAGTCATGAAAACTCTATCACAAGCACTGCGAATCTGCCTACTCCACATCGATGTCCTTTGTGACGCGACCCACCCAGTAGACGAATCCGGTCTGCACCACGGTGGCCATGAACTTGACGTTGCCCTTGTAGCCCGCTGGCGGGATCCAATCGAAGGTGATGCCGGTCAGCGGCTTGCCCTTTTGGGCATTCAGATGGGTGATGGTATCGTCCTTGCCGGAGCAGTCCACGGTTTGCGAGTGCACGGAGTCCACCACCTGGAACTGGCCGACGACGCGGTTCTGGCCATCGCGTGCCTGGATCATGAAGCCAAGGAACTCATCGCCGCCCAGCGAAAGAGTCAGCTTCTGATCTGACCTCACGTGGGAGGGACCGGAGATGCTGTACGGCGGCTTGGTCGCCTGCAGCTTGGCTCCGTGCTGGGGCGTCAGGTCCCGACAGGCGGTCTTTGGATTAGTGAGGATGGGATAATGTATATGCATTAGCGATATGGAACTCAAAAATCATACTACGGGTTTCAATGCCAAATTTGTACCTTTGGAGCACCTTCGGCGTAGGCGTGGACACTGACGGTAAGGCAGGCCGCGAGAATCAGCAAACGGAACATATCTGATTAGGGGAAAATTGGCAAAGCTGTAATAATCAACAGTCTGTTTTATATATTTTGGAAACATCGCTTTAGTTGGTATCTTATTATTTATTATACACCACTGTGTAGTTTTTACCTTGATAACAACCTTGCTTGATAACCCAAAATCGAAATTTATGAAATTATGTAAGCTTGGATTTTGTAAACTACAATTTCAAAGTATTTGAATATTGCCACAAAATATAGTTAGGAACTCATTTCATTTCAAATTAGTTTAAGGAGAACAAGTTTATATTGCACAAGTACTTAAGCAGTATATATTAATGTTTCTATCTTTAGCTTCCAGTGCATTCAAGTTAACTCCAATTACTTATTAAAATATATTCACTACCGGTCATTGTTCAACCTTTTTTGATTCGTGCATGCTGCTTAATTGCGTTAACTAATTTTTCATAAATTAATTAATTAACATTTCCACTCAAGTGAGACTTTTTCATGGGCCTTGGTCAGTTTGACTTTGCTAAAGTTGTTTTTCATTTTAAAAGTTTACACTTGCATACAATTATAAAGCTTGTCAACGTTGAAATTTATTATGCAGTTTTATCAGTCCCAGTTGTCGCCATAATGGGTATATATATGCAGCCTTGACTGCCGACAGTCTGTGATTCTGCAGGATTTATGCTTAGGCTGCAATGTTGGCTGGAAAGCAACTACTTTCGGATTTGGAATCCCCAGTGGATTTTAGAATCACGGAAACATTTCAATCAAAACATTTTAATTGCTTAGGAAACGACTCGAAATAAGCTTAACATTTCAATCACGCTCGGCTCGTAAATCTTCAGATTCGCAGAATTAAGAAGTGGCAGAAAAAAGCTTTGTTCAGTATTGAAATTGGCCAAGATGCATGTTGATTAAACCAATTTTTTAAAAATCATCAAACTGGTTTTTCGTACGTAAACGAAAACGAAAACTGAATAAAACCAAACCAGTTTGCAGTACATTTCCATAGAAGAGTAACTATTTTCTGTACTGTCATTACCACGCTATAGAAATCGCATCGAAATAAATGTGACACTTTGAGAAACTCACACAATTAACGACCCCTAAGTACTTCCTCATATCGACTTCAGGTTCAAGGTGGATTGCAGGCTGGTGAAGTACTAAGTACCGATCTGATTGATCGTCGGCCTCCTCCACTTCGATCGCCATGGATGCCAAAAGACCTTGTCAAGACCGGCCCGTAAGCCAAGTCTTCATTTGTCTTGCAATATGCTAAAGTTCAATATTAGACATATTGGTGTCTGAGCCAGGTCTCGCTTCTTTATTTTTTCCTTTCTGTGGCTTTTATCTGTGTATTCATGGGCCTTTGTCCAACCGGTTTCTGGATTTGTTTAGATAAAATCTCAACACATAGTTGTTTAATGTCATTACGCTATGGGGTATGGGCTATGGCTGAAGGCCTCAATTAGCCAACATTTAAATTGGCCTGGAAAATATTATTATTATCAAGTCGCTGGGATAGAACTGCTGAAGCTTGAAATTCGTATTCATACCGAATACAGCTATCTCATTAACAAAAAGCGAATTTCCTAATGATCGTTTAATATCATGTCATGTTAGAATCTGTATTCTAAAATAACCTTAGGCACTTCAAATCCGGATAAAAGTAAAAGAATAAATCCTTTAAGTTTTTAAAACCAAACAACTTTCTCACAAAAACAACGGAATTCTTAGGAAAATCTTAGGATTGCCAAGAATAAAAAATTGCCTAATTATTTTAAACCTACCGATCAAAAACACACACAAGCGGCGGAAAAGAAAAACTTGAAATGAGCTGAAAATTCTAAAACAGCTTCCTATTTATACCAAAAACTGATCAAAATTATGAGGCAGCTTTCGCAAAGAAAACTTTGTAAGCCGAGCTTATACCGCCATCCCAGCAAGTTGGCCAATTTCAAAGCTCTGAAAGCTGAGCTTGCGGAGCGACATAAACAGTGACTAAGAGTTTACTTTGATCCACAAATCAAATGGCACGGCAATTAGCAATACGTTATTAGCAATAATAAAAGGGAGAAATTTACAAATCAGACTTGCTAATAAAACTACACCTGTTCAAGGAAAGTATTTTACTATTTGAATTAGTTTAAGCTCTCTTCCGGAATTCAGTGGATTTAACATGGTTCAGGTTCAGGTTCAGTATTCTGTTTGGGTTTCTTCGTTGGATTTGAAAAATGATCCTCATCTTTGCTTCAACTGAGTGGAAGTTCTTTCTGCCATTCACCGAAGATTGAATACCCTTGAATACCCCTCATCTGTTTCCTTATACAAAAATGCAAGCTAATGTACAAGTCATAAGTATTCATAAAATACCTTTCTTGTTTATACTGCATTTTGTAATATACTTTAAAAGCGCTTAATTATACAAATTTTTTGAATTCGGCTAAAAAACGTTATTGTGTTTGGTAATTTACCTCAATTTCAGATGAGTGTTATCGCAACTGAAGAAATGAACGCACTCACCCAAAGAGATCGGCAATGATGAGAATTCAATGTCGTCCACCATCAATTTGACTCGCTGTTTTTCTAATTAAAGCTCCCTCCGCCCCCTTGACCCCTCTGTCCCTTGTCCCGATCAGGTGGATCTGATATGGCGCATTGGCTTATAACCCATCCCACCCCGCGCTTGACCAACTGACTCCAGTCGTATTAGTCCTGGCCATTCACTTCGTATTGATATAATTTTATGCCATGGAACAGTGATTCACTAATTCATTTACTACAGAATTTATTATAAATAGTTTACACATAAGCGTTTGGATTATCTTACAGCTTGAAATAATTTAAGTTCACTCTGTGCAGTATCTATCTACTTTACATTACAACTAGCACTGAACGAATAAATACATTACATGACATTTTACACGAGTCAACGAAGCTATGTACAAAGCAGCTCTACTCGACCACATTGATTTCAATGTTGTCATCGTCGTCCGCCTGCTCGCTCAAATCCACGCTGGAGCAGCTATCGGAACTGTAGTCGAGTGGCTCCAGAGGCGCACTCTCTCCGGATGCCGTGGAGGCCTTGAAGACGCCGCCGGATCCGGGAACTGCACTCGGCTGCTTCTCCTGGCCGCTCTTCAGATTCTCCCGAGTGTGCCGCCACTTCATGCGACGGTTTTGGAACCACACCTTGACCTAATCGGGCAATACAAGTTAGAAGATATCGGTTGCAGTAAATATAGCTTTGCAAAGAGTGTAAAAACCAAGCTTATCCGTTAAGAATATTATGCATTCCTTAACTATATAATATCCCATTTTTGTAACTAACCTGAGCGTCGGTGAGATTCAGTCGTGCCGCCAGCTTGCGGCGATCTGGCTTGGTGATGTACTTCTGCTGCTGGAACTGAATCTCCAGGCCCTTGCGCTGCAGATTCGTGAAGACGGCGCGGGACCAGGATCGCTTGCGCTTCCCATTGCTCCCGGCTGAGGCGTTGGCCTGGCCACTGCCACCACCATGTCCATGTGCACCGTTCTGGGAAGTGGCGGCGGCGGGCGAAGTGGGGGCAATGTCCAGGAGCTGCTGCGGCGTCTTGCCCAGAAATCGCTGCTGCTGCGTCAGCTGGAGGCTCGTGAGGCCGTGGAGGGGCGCCAGTAGCGCTGAGGCTGTCGTCGGGTTGTGTGGCGGGGGCTTCTGCTGCTGATGGAGGTGTTTGGGATGGTGCTGATGATGCTGCTGATGCTGCTGCTTCTGATGTTGATGGAAGCGGAGGAGCGCATTCGTGGCCAGCGTGGGATAAGTGGGTGCCGCTGTTCGGGGATTGAATTCGGGGATACATATTGTGTTTAAGTCAACTGGGAGATTCATACTTCCTTAATTAGTAATAACTCTTATTTTGTTGCTATACCGAATCCGGTGGGTTTTTTACGCACTCATTTGGTTATTTATTTTTATAGGAACACCACCATTACTTATGGACAACATCCTCCTTTGGTAGTTGCACATTGTATCCGCAGGAAATAATACATTTATCGCAGTCCAAAGAAATGAAAATTATTTCGCCAGAGAAAATATGAAATTCAACTTTTTGTTGTTTGAGTAAATTATTTTGATCAATAAAATGCACGTTGAACATTTTTTAAATGGGCTTGTTTATAATAAAATTTTCACTTAATTGGAAATTATCATTGAAGCGTTTTGTGGCTAGGGGGCAACCAAATTTGTTTACTTCGAGCGCGAATCTAAACAACAACAATTACCTCCAGAGAGCGAAAATTATTTGGGGTAATCGAACACGACATGGGGCACACGAGGTTGAGGTCGAACCAGAGTGCTTTACTTCCCATAAATGTTTCTTAAATATCCAAGAATATTTACACGCAGAAAAAAACCCCCTGTCATTAATATCCCTATTGTACTCAGATCCTTTTTGGCCCTGATTTTATAATCATTTCATTACGTCTCAATTTAACTCAATATGATTGCTGCATTCACTCACGCAAAGGAGTGCGTTGAAAAGTATGCTATGAAAAAGGTATTCTGAATCCTTAGATGGCGATAATGGCACTAAGCTTGATAGAAATTCAATCCTATCTTATTACTAACTAATTACCAGTGTAAACTGGTAACAAGCAAAACGAGGAGCAGTTTGGCGTAAAGGCCTCGATGAACCCACCACAGTTTTAAGTGCTATTCTTCGCTTTCGAATATAATTTTATTTGATTTCGAACTGAAACCCATTCCTCTTTGTTTGGGGCCAACTTCAAATTATCATTAACATTTTTTATTTCCTTTTTTAACGTTGTGCGAGGTGGAATTCGATTTGTTTGTGTGCTCGCGGCATGCGCCTAATTGTTTTCGAGATCGAGCGTTTTATTTACTTAAGCAACACACTAGTCGATCGTGTGTATTTACACTGCAACGGAAATGCGCTGCTGCACTTGTAGATACATTTGTATCTCCATCTGTGTGCATGTGCATCTGCATCTGCATTTGCATCGGGAACGCCAATGGAATCTCTGCACATCTGCAGGGGCTAATAACGCCTTAATTGGCCGTTTTGGCATTTGGTCTGTGTCAACCATCGGGGGTTTGTTATAATGAGTTTTCCCCGATTTTCAACACCTTCATTAGATCATTAATTGCCGGCTTTCCCGTTCAGATACCTTTCTCAATATGGTGTGCCCCAGTCCCGCGGCCCCGTAAATATCTTAATGAGCTGTGATCATTTTTGGACGCCGTCTTAAATCACTCAAGGGCCTGGGTTGCAGATGCATCTTCAGCAGGATGAATTTTTGCATATCGTAAATATCGCAGCCATATTTAAGTTGCATCGATTTATTAGCCCGGTACATTCCACACTTACTTTGGGGTAAACTGCGAATGATCTTTTGGGTAAAACAAAGCACTTCCAGTGGGCCATGTGCGCCGAAATGCTGGACTACCGGCTCGACCAGCGGAGTACTTGTTTATTTGAATGACCTTTTCCGCATACAAACTGTATCAGTTTAAAAAACAATTAACATAATAAAGATATGTTACTACACTTCCGAACATCCGATTATCTGCCTTTTAATAGCTAACTAACTATCTATGTACTTTCGAAATGTTATAACTATTTTACCTAGCAACACAGTCAAATCAAAAGTATATCTTATCTTAATCAATCACGATTCTTCTTTCAATTGTTTATCCCCCGCAATATTTTTTAGCAAAACGGGGTTGTCGTCAATTTTCACTCAATTCTTTATGGTTTTTTATACATCAAAGGTTAATCCGATTGTTGTGCTATCTGCATACGGGTAAATCAGTCCCGTTCAGTGCGTGGTAATTATTAATGCCACAGGCTGCCCTCCCCTGCTGTTGGGAACTTGAGAATGAGTCTTCAAAGTTCCAAAAGAAATCGTCTGGGGGCCATCATTAATCAGGGATCTCCGAGCGCTTTGAAAGTGCATCTAACAGTTGGATTAACATATAAATTGCTAATTAATTAGACGCACGGCGCCGGATTATTGCTCAGACATTTCCATTTCCATATCAGACAATGGTCTGATCAATCGATCGATGGATGGATCGATCGGCAGCCAGAAGAGCAACAACAATCAACAAACTACTCATCGCCAGGCGGGACAGGCAAACAGCAACAAATAGTCGGCGGAGGAGCCGCAGATATCTGGCTGGTCCATGATTTTATGATGTGCGATGCGATGCAATCAATCCATCACGGGATAATTCCGCAGGGGCCGGCAGGTTGGACACGGCGGGCAGCCACAGGGTAGCCTCCTCCTGGAAAGGCCACCACAGTGGGTGGTTGTGTAAATACTTGGCCTTTGGCTCGGCCCCCAAGAACACCGCATAGCTTCACCCGTACAGTCATCCACTCCAGGCATTGGGACTCATCATTGGGATCCATCGGTCAGCCGTTGCCCGTCGTTGCCCGTCGTTGCCCGTCGTTGGCCTAAACGGCAGCCGAGCCTCAATGGAGTCGGTTGAGCCGCAGTAGTTGGACCCGTGGCGCCCAATCTATCAGGGATGCGCGTCTTTGGCCGGGCCAAAGTTGCCTCCACCTGTCGAAGTCGTGCCCCATCCATTTCCCAATCTCCTCGCCAGCGGAACAATTCATTAGGGAGGGCAATTAGATGGATAGCTATCTGTATCTGCCCATGAATGACGGGCCAATTGCCCAAGCAAATAAACAAACTGCTCTCCACAAACGTTTTCCGCGATCCGTGTGAGCTTGAAGTTTATTTTTAAAGACTGACTCGTAATTTGTTCATAAATTGTTCTTAATTTTCCACTTTGGTCTTTTGCGTTTCATCTATGTGCCGTGGCAACAGGATTGATGAAGCCTCTCAAAGGCTGTCTGTTCTTCTTTTTACCGATCTTTTGTTGATTGAGCTACGTCGAATTTATTCGCCTTACTCATTGCTCCTCCCATTTTTGGCTAAGCAAATGTGTTTGAAAACCGCTTAGCACTGATGATAATTCTCATTAATGTTCCATCAATGTGTGGAGTGTAATTTATTTAAGTTTGGCGCTAATTTCGCTACGTAATTTAACCATGTGCAGGAATTTTGCCAAATTTAAAGGGGTTATTACTATTAAATTCATTGCATTCGAGCGTTGAATAGTGTTATGTTGTTACTTTTCATCTGCAAGGACTTAACTAACAATTAACAATTCAAACTATCATGTTAAGCCTGCTAGCAACATGTATACATCATATCAATATAGGTCTACATATTTCGTGGTCTTTTATTTGAGATAATTTAGTAACTCAAACATTTCCTAACCAATTTATCCATTGAGGAGAAGCGTTTAAGGCCCTCGCATTGTTAGCACCCACTTGATAAGAATTGTGTACAATACTGGCGATATGTATAAAACTCAAGCAGCTTGTTAAACAATGAACAATTTCTATTCGAAAACCGAAACCGAAACATTTACCGATTATGTTCCTCACTATTTCCATTTTCACATAAACAAGATCAAAGTGCGCTCCCAGCCTGCAGGGTTATAAGAAGTCTTCGTCCCCAGATATACAAAACAGCAGGAAGTACGGCAAATACCCAAAACAATCCGGACTATTTTGCTGTCGATTTCAACAATCGGATTGTTTTCGTCAAGAGCCAAAGGCGCGGAACAGTTGGCCGCAGGAATATTGCACAATGTGGCTGCAGATCAAACTAATAATTCAAATAAAAACGAGATATTTATTGGGGTTTTTCCTTAGGTTTTCCCTCTCTGTGTTTCCAGGAATGTTCAGTTCGCTCAATTCCATTTCACGCTTTTCTCTGTAATTCCAACATGGCTAATAATTCTAGTCCATAATTAAAAAAAAACAGCGAAACTGCTTCGGAATTTTGATGGGCAAATGGCGAAGCTTCCTCATCAACTCTTTTTTTCCGAGAAAAGAATGCAGAATGATTGACAAATCGCAATATCTGCTTAGCTTTGATCAGTTTTATCAGTTTTATTGGCGCTGGAAGTGCACATGCGTGGAGGTGGAAATACTGCAGATATCATCATCCTATCTACAAGGTATAGTCATGGCGATAAAATATTACTTTGATAGATGTTGCTGATGAAACTAGAAGGGGTTCAAGGCGAACTAATAAGTAATTTGATGTTAGAATTGCTTTTTCTAAGGAGCTGATTCCATGCAATATAAATGTATCTATGTATCTTGCAAATACGCTTAAGTACCTATATATCTGATTCTTGATTTAAGTTCAGATCTGATTAGCTTAACTTCCAGTTGACTACGGATCAGTACGTTAAGGTTGAATGCACTGAACATAATGTTCATTTTGAATGTTGAATATTATTTGCTGCATCTGTTTTCTATATCTTCTGTATATTTTGGTCGCAATCGAAGGATATTCGCATTTACGTTTACTGCATCCTTACCGTGTTCCGCTGCCCGAATCGGCGTCGGTCTGAGCACTGATTTGTAATCCATGAACGGGTTGGGGAACAGCTTATCCAGACCCATATAGGGGTACGGGTGCGACGAAGTGGGTGTGAAGGTCGGAGGAAGCGTAGCATGTCCAAACCTACGGGGCTCGGCATTCGCCTGGCTGAAGCAGTGTGGGAAGGAGCAGCAGGCGAGGATGCCGCCATCGCAGCAGGACTTGGTCGAGGGCGAGCACGATGGCGAGGGCGAGGAGGAGCTTCTTCTGTGGGATTCGTCGGGCTCCGAGCCCAGCAGCCGATCCACACTGAAGCTCAGCTTGACTTTGGTGGCGCTTGTGGCTGTGCTTGGCGATGAAGTTACTATTGTAGTAGGGGCACAGGATTCTTTGGTGGGCAGGTCATGATCGTCGTCCACAGGATCGGGAGACTTCGCCAATGGTGGGTTCACTTCACACTCGCCGTACATGTGAGTGCTGAGGTTCTCGGGCATACTCTGTTCCATGCTGGCGGCACTCTCGTGTAGTAACATTGCTCGGGGATATATGGGTTATATGGTTCTATCTACGAATCTCGGACTCAGGCCACGAAACTGATTTCACACTTTAACGGTCGCTTAGTCAGCTAGGGACACTATCATGTCCAAAACACCGTCGCTGGGCACCGATAAACCGATCGCGAAATTTGCTCAGTTCTTGTTCACCTCCGATCGACCGGCGTGCAAGACATCCCACTCAGAACTGATCGGAACCGGCCAGGGAGCACGCTCAACCGGCCATCGATTGTCGGTCGATCGGTGCCCAGCCAACGCGGAACAGTCTGTTGGCAGTGGGGTTAATCTCGCTGAGATTGTGTGTTCCTGGTGCTCACAGTGGGGCAAGGAGTGCTAGATGCCCAGGATATGCTCTCGCTTCCATGATGCGAGCAATGAACAGTACAAGAATATATTCGATATACTCAGGCTATTTTTATTTCTATGTAAGTGTCTTTATCCACTGTGATTTACACCTCATCTATGAAGTCCGTTGAAAGGTGGGATATCAGAGGTGATTCGATATAAGGTTATGGTCTTAGACTCTATTGTTATAAAGGATTGGACTTTTTGGGCTAATATTTGCCATCCCAGCGAAGATCTACCAGCAGTTAGTCCCCTAAAATTCACTTGGACCAGTTACCATAGACCTGATCCCACTGTGGCCACACACAGATGGGATACCTTGCCATACAGATCGCTTGTTTACACACAAGCATGCCGCTCAGTCGGAGATCGTTTCCTCGAGCGCAGCCGAGATTTGTTTACCGATTTCTCCATATGTTCCCGTACTCCCACTCCCACACAGACACAGACACAGACACAGACACAGACACAGACACAGACACCCCATCCGAATTCCGGTTTCCCTGCGCAGAGGCCATGGCGAGTGGCGAGTGGCTCGTGGTTGGTGGCTCCTGGCCAATGCGAGCGATCCGCAGTGGTGGGCGGAGCCAGAGACACGCCGCTGGTGGCGCTGATGCGGCATCTCTCTTTTGCGCCCGAGGAATGTTGGAACCTACAATTGCAATGGGATTGAGTGATCTCCGCGAACTCCACCTGCTCCACGCTGTCTGCGCTCGGTGAAGTGGGTAACAGTGCCGTGCCGGTGGCCATAAATCAAAAACCGCATTCCCCAAGCGGAAACCCGCAAAACGGAACACGAACAGGATTCCAGGGTGGAAAGCTTAAGTGGAATTGTGTAAATTGCGGAGCGAATCTGGCGTTATTAATAGGAAAATTGTCGTGACTGCCTTCAGATAGCATACTTTCCGGCACAAAGTTCCCATCCAAGCGGGCGGATTTGGTGCCAAAAACACCCTAGCACCACAAGCCCACAAAGTGACCCAGAAAATGTGGGATATGCAAATGCAACCGAAGGCAATGGGAGCGGAAAATCCACCGCCAGTCGGTGACACTCTTATCCTCTTCAAAGTAAAGGCGAAATAATAATAATATTTCACCTATACTAGTGAAAAGAATCAGATACATTTCAGGATATGTCGTACTTTCAAAAATACAGACTGCTTTTAGAAGGAACCAAAGTGGCTTAAACTCTACTGGCCTATTGCAACTTTTTCCTGAATTGGCTGATTACCCATTTATTGTAGCAAACAACTTTTCCCGGAAAATTATAGGGCATACAACAATCAAACTATGTAAACAGACACGAACACCACTTATTCTTGAGGAACCACTGGAAACCGCAACCAAATCGTTGCGGGGCAACTCAATTCACTTCGGCCAAGGAACAGTGCGCTCCCATCACTCGAATGGAGTCGTTCTCAGCGTCCAGGTGCTCCTCCATTCCCTCCCCACTGCCGCACAGTGCCAGTGGCATGGACAGCCCGGATATCTGCGAGCCGCCACACGATGAGGAGGAGTTCTGCTTCCGCTATCCCAGCTACATGTTCCCGGACGTGGAGTACGACAAAGAGGACGTGCCGCTGCCCTTCAAGGCCTCCCCGGACTCGCTCTTCAATCTCTGCGCCGCCGTCGTGGATTGCCAAGCCCGCACTGAGGTCTTCAAGTGGAGCATCAACGATGTGACCGACTGGCTGCGCAACTTCGGTTATCCCGAGTACGAGGTGACCAAAGATCCTTACCCACTTTCTTTGGTGGAATGCAACCTATACCTACACGTACGTTACAGCAAACGTTTCGGGAGAACTACATTGATGGTCACAAGCTGCTGAATCTGGACGCCGTTGCCCTGGTGGCACTCAACGTGCGAAACTTCGAGCACATTCGCCACCTGGGCCGCGGGATTCGAGCGCTCTACAGGAAGGAGCTGCAAACGGCCACGGAGACCAAGCAACAGAGCGAGGTCTACAAGACATTCCGGGCACGCACAGGACGGAGGTACGAGGGATTGCGGGAGACGGAGCTACTGGGACGCATGCACATGATTCGCTCCGTGTTCCGCGACGTCAACGACTGGGATTTGATGGAGCTGCACATGTCCAGGACGCCGGTGAGGCGGTATCGCGAGATAGTCGCTGGCTCCAGGCGCTACAACCTGTACGGCCCATCGACTGCGCGCCGGGAACCCATCATTACGGACGACGTCGATGCCACACCATGGTACAACTTCGAGGATTGCTACTGATTAAGCCGCAACATTACTGTCAACTTCAAATTGTTGATCGTTTTGCGAGCAAGAAAGTAAATTCTATAGAAGCTAATTGCTTTTAGATTAAGTAGTTGAAAAACTCGACTGCAACTTTTACATTTTACTAATCACCTTAAATCACTTTCTCTGCGGCATCGACGATAAGCACAAATTGGTGGCTCCCCCAGTTAAAATCCCGCACCTTCGACTGCCCCACCTCTTGGATCACCGATGCTGCCCAATCAGTCGACACGGCGCATTGATCACTTATCGCTCTGAATTGTGGCTGTTGTTTTGGGGGGAACTTGGGACTCGGGACTCGAGATTGGAGACTGGGGACTGTAGGATCGGTACAATCCCGTCGAGAGCCGTCCGCATTCGCGTCCGCTCACGTGTTCAAATTTATTGATTGTTCTGCTTACAAGACACGGCGTTCCAGCATTTTCTCGTCCAGCGTCTGAGGACTGAGCTCCGAGTTTTGAGATCTGAGCACGGCGTCCAGCTGTGCGGCATGGGAGACGTACGTGTGGTCGGCTTATGTTATATTTCCCGACATCTTGTGTGTCCGTCGATCGGTGGGAGAGCATAGCTGGCCGAGATTGAGACCCGGGCCAGAGCTATGCCTAGATGCAACCTTAGACGCTGCCACGCTGCCACGCTGCCACACTGCCCATGCAAATTGCCTTTGGCCTTTATTAACTTAGGCCCATTCAGACTACCTTAATAACTCGTTCCGTTAACACTTTATTATGTTCGAGGCGCATAAATCGTTCCATCACCCGGACATGATCCCGAGGAGGTACCCAGTCCCCCACCTCCACAGCTCCCCAGTCCGCCAGTCCCCTAGTTGCCGAGTTCCCAAGTTACCAAGTTCCATAGTGTCTGCGCTCGGGCCAACGTTGGCGATTATGATTTATCGCGTTTTAATCAATTTAAAATGTTTAAACGATACGAATCGGAAGAAATTATGAATGTGTTGCTGTCTCCAGGCTCCACAGTAGGCCACCAATAACAACAGCCACATACCCACACCATACTGATACCCATACCCATACCCATTCCCATTCCCATTCCCATTCCCATTCCCATTACCATTCCCATATCCACAGCCATACCCGACGAAGACTCGACTCGAGGACCCGGCGATCATCGTCAGCATGCGTTATCCGACGCGTACCTCGTTTGTAAGTCTCCACCAAATCTCGTGTTACCTACGGTCCCGATCGCTTCGAAGACCTACGCGCTACATATTAGTCACAGATCAGGGGCGGATTTGAAAGTGGGTACCTCAATGACAGTCAGAAACTAACCCTTGCAATCCCTTGAAGATAAAGTTGTGTATCGCATATTTTTCTCAAAGAACTCGTATCGAAATGAAACTTTAGTAGTTTTAAATCGTGGGCATGTAACAGTTTCATCACAATGGTAATCTTAATTGTTTGGCTTACTTACACTTCTGTTACAATCAACAAATGCATCCGTCGAAAGACCTTAATCCAGCCCACCATTTGCCTTGGCAGTGACACGGCGCCGAAAGAGCGGACCTGAGCTGAGCCAGCGATTCCTGTAGCGGATCGGGGGTGAGGGATCGCGTGCTGCGCGGACTGGGCGAGTGAGTTCCATAGTGCGTTTTGGGCGCGACGACGGCGCAGCGACGATTATGATTAAAGATGATAAGCGAAATATTTTTATCATTTCTCAAATTAACATAAACCATATGTGATTATCACACAATAAGCGCAGCGGTTGTTGGCCGAGCTCCATTCCCCACGCTGGCTTTCTTGTTGCTCGCTTTTTATAAGCTTTTATGCCCCTCACTGCGGTGGGGATAAGTTATGGCATTGCTGTGGGACTTTGTCGTGGCGTTGGCCAGGATTTGGTCGCGGCCGTGTCAATGGCAACAGCGAATTTATGAGGATTTATCTGCGGTCGGTCCGTTGGAACCTGGATCTTGCAGTCGGGGTCGTTCTGGTGTCGTAAAGAAGTTTTATTCGATGCTTAACCTATGCGTACTGACTAAAACGGTTTGAAGCGGCGCGACTGCTTGAGCAGCTTGATCTTATGCTTGTCCTCCTCGAACTTCTTTCGCATCTCGACGATGTTCTGCATCTTGCTCTCGCGTATTTGGAAGGTGTAGAAGTTCTTGAGCTCCTTGGTCTTGTTACCCTTTGCCACCTTCTCTTCCAGTCGTCCAATCACAGACGCCTTCTGCTCGAAGCCGGCGTTGCGGCCCTCCTTGCCCACTGTGACCCATCCGTCGGCGTCGGCCTCCCCGGTCTTGGCCGCCTCCGCCGCCGCCCGCTCCCTCTTGTCGTAGCCGGCCATGTACTTGCTAATCTGTAGCTTCGTCTTCCGCGCATCCAGGATGTAATTGCTCTCGTACTCCTCGTGCCACAGTTCCATTCCGGTCTTTATGATGCACTCGCCGCTGCTGTTGAAGAGGTCGATGCTCTGCAGAGCCAGGGCCTTGCCGATGCTGCTGCTCTTCTCAAACACTATGTAGGCCACCTTGAAGACGAATGGCGGCCTTGTGGTGGAGAAGGGTTCGCCGGTGCCCTTGTACCACTTGATGGTCTCCTCCTTACCCGGCTTGGCGGCGAACTCCACGGCCTCAATGCTCCCCGACCGGCCGAAGACCATGCGCAGGCTATCCTCCGTCACGTAGGGCGGCACGTTGATCAGGAAGAGTGTGCGTCCCTTGGGTTTGTTGGGATCCATTAGCCGGATGAAGTGCTCCCTCATGTAGACGCTGGGGCAATGTTGGGCCTGGGGCGAAGTGCGCAGCGGCACCACTGCAAGGGGCGCTCAGTTAGCAGCAGCATTGGCAAGGTGTCTTTGACTACTTACCTACATAGCCTTCCAGTTCAACCATTTTGTGCTATTCGCGCTAAATTAACTAAACAACGTTTTGTAAACACGTTGTAGGCCAGTGTGACCGCATTTGAGATATTCCAATGCGGACAAGCCGCAATCTCAGTGTACCGCAAAAGGTGCGAAACTTAACTAGAATGTGTAATTCGGCATTGGCAGCACTGTCGAATGGCGGAAAATTTGAACCTGAATGTGTTCATTTAAAATTATTTGTATATTTGCAATCAAAAACGTATTTTATAATCGCTAACAAACGCGTACAAGATTAAGAATAAGTATAAACATCAATAATAGACATGTGCACCTTAATTAGTGTGTCATTTAAATAAAGACTAATAAGAAAATGGTAATAAAAATTAGTAGTAGGTTTTTTTCCTTTATTTTTGTTTGTTTCGTTACCCAAGTTGTTGTTGGCTTAACTGCCGTTGACATTCTTAAATTTTGAAGAACTTTTTTATTTATACCGACCGACAGTACTGACTGCAAATAATTAAGCAACATTAGTTGTGGCAAGGGAACGGGAACGGAATGCGGCATCAGTTTGCGAGAATCCAAATGTTTTTGTAAACTTTGCACGTAATTTAGCATTCGTCTGATTTTGTTTTGCACCATGTGTCCTCCTACTTTTTCGCTAAACGAGTGTGTTTGGGTGTGTTGATGTGGGTGTGTGTGTGGGTGTGGGTGTGGACGTAACCGTGAAATGGTCCGGGAACAAAAACTGCACACCACAAACTGCATCCGGTCTGCTGACCACGTATCCCCAATACACTGGTAAAAACGATACCTGGATTTAATGGAGAAAGTATGAAACTTATTAATTTAAAAAATACTACATTTAAAGTTTACTTAGTTTGCTTACCAAAATGAGTTTAGTTAAGAGAGCAAACCTAGTTAGTATGAAGAGGAGTGTTTGAATCTACGTTTTTATACCCGTTACTTGTAGAGTAAAAGGATAACTAGATTCGTTGAAAAGTATGTAACAGGCAGAAGGATATATATTCTTAATCAGGATCAATTCAGTCTGTCCGTCCGTCTGTCCGTATGAACGCTTCGAGAGCTTCCAGAGACATAGACGTAGCGCAAGTTTGTTGCCACTCCCACAAACCGCCCAAATCTCTCACGCCCACACTTTGCCAAATGTTGTATTTATTCACTTTTTTTATATCTTGTAAATTTCTATGGATTTGCAAAAAACTTTTTGCCACGCCCAAACTTTTAAAAAATTTGCATGTTTTTTTCATTTTATTATTTTTTTCCCAATTTCTAGCGATTTTCCAGAAAATGTTGAAATTTCTCCGTCCACTAGCTGAGTAACGGGTATCAGGGAACTCGACTATAGCCTTCTACCCTGTTTTTTCTCGCAGTGCACCCACGTAGCATCCAAGGGCAGGGGGCAGCGTTTATCTAACGGCCGCATGTTGAAAACGGAAGCTGGCGAGGAACATTTACTGCCCAGGATCCTGGGCCCCGCAATTAGATGCTAATTAATCGAAAACTTCTTTTATCTGTTCGGAGAATAGCCACCTTTCGTCGCATAAAGGCTCTGTGTAACAACAAGTTCAAAAAGTCGGGCTTTTTGCGTTTGGCTGTCGATATGCAAATCGCAATCAAATAATCAAATAGTCAAAATTCTGCAACAAACTGGCCCTAATTGCTGTGCCAACTGACATTGTTTGAGCAAACTTAACTCATTTCATCCGTCGAGGGACCCAGCTGCTGCGTGAATAATGCAATTTAAATGCGGTCGGATTTTGTGGGGCTAGCCTCAGGTGTAATTACAATGCTTTGGAATGGGCGAGTTAATTCAATGAACAGCTTCTCATTTGTAAATCGCTTGCTAGTAAATCCCTTGATCATCGGTCCATGATTCTTGCCTTTAAGTAACCTTTTCATTCGGCTTCAAACTTTGCCATAAAACTGACTAGTAGTTTGGTTGAGTTCATAGAAATGATTTAAGGAGCACCATAAGCATACAATAACCCAATTAAAACACGCTTTGTATTTTTCTTTAATTTTGCTTTATTCTTACAACTAAATTATAAGGGTTTCCGCACTTCAGCTTAAGTGTCTAGTCATTCATCTGTAAGATAATGTAAATATGAGTTAAATCAGTTGTAGTATCTAGTACTGATAATTTGAATAATAATTCCAAGTAGATGTTCTTTTTGGGCACTTCTTTTAAATTTCATTTCAAATTTCGAGTCACGTTCACCCTTTTCGCATTAAGGGTCGATAATTTGAGACCCTAATGGGAAATCTGCTAAAGCTTAAATAAATATGTTTCTATACATTCGCGTATACATTTCCTAGGCATAATCACAGTCCCAAGCAGCTAAGTGTTTTTTCTGAGTACATTTATGATGCGCAAAGCAGCGAAAAGGGGCAGATATCCTTGCGAATTGAAAGTCAGAGTGTGTAATTAATGCACAAGTGTGGTGCAAATTCATTAAAAATACACGCTTAGCTGAAGCGTGGCTGCTATGAAATGGTGACCTTATATTAAAAAGTTGTGCTCAGGTGTAGAAAGCATTTCTTGCTTTAAAGATATATTTGGGGAACAACTTTAGTTGGCTGATTTTGGCGAAGTCACCTGTCCAGTTTGAGTTGCCGCGCTTTTGGCCAATTGTGCGTGAAAACTTTTCAACCGATTGATTTATGTGCGTCCATTTGGGGTCTGCGAATGTGCCACCCATCACATTAAGCCCCCAAGTGCAACCACCAATCCATTTGGGTCATTCAATGCAAAATGTTGTTTTAGTCGTGGAAATCACCGAAAATGCTGTGTACATTTAAGATGTCACGTGCAACTAATTTATTTCGCCAAAGCTAACGCTGGCTAACGCAGGCCTCCTCGGTATTAAAAATGTCGAATATAATGAAAGTCGTAACTGATGATTACCGACAGCAATTGCTGTTCGCCAAATCTGCTTTGATGGCTACGACTTTGTACTTTAGGGGAAAACGGAATTTCGTACATATATAAAGAGGAAAAATAAGCATTGGCATCTCAATCAATAGCAATTACAATTACTCCACCTTTGAGCCAAAAGCTGAAACCAAATGAAACCAATGGTTACAAAGAATGGCCTGACATGTGATCACCAGAATTGGACCTACTGAAAATCTATCTAGAATGGGTACAAAGAGTGCCATTTTCGGGAAGCACAGCAGCAATTGTGTAACGCCATGTGGACGATGGACACCACAGGACGCAACCAAAAACGCAGCCCAATGATGACATATTTGCCATTCGATTCGACCAAAAATGTATGCAAAGCGTATGGCACTTAAACGTGACCCAAAGCGCAATATTTAACCTGGTATGTAAAGGTATGAATGAGCTGCCCATTTGATTCCTCAATAATAGGTCCAACATTAGGCCCATTAATTACGTCTCGATTGGAGGCGGAGTACTAGAGGTGGCCATGGAGTATCTTATTAGTATAATTGACGAGCCACGCCCATCTGGATGACGCTGCCAATCTCGATAAGCCGCCAATCGTGTCGACAATAGAACCTATACTTTGACTTGGACCCAAGTTCTGGACTGGGGTTGTGACCCAAGTTGGCTCAAAGGACTCCAAAAGTTTGCTCATTAATTATGGGAGCAACAAAAAATTGAATGACGCCCAGAGCAAATTTGTCGAGGAGTTGCTTTCGCCGCTTTCGCCACTTTCGAGTTCAATTGGTCATTGGCGACTTATGTGGCATTAAGTTGTGTTTACCAATTTATTAACTTCGAACCCGGCCATCAAGATGCCATTACCGATCAAATTTACATATTGTGCGGAAAGGAGTCTCCAAGTACGCCGAAGACTGGGACATTTCACTAAATTATGGTGTAGCACTCATACAGCTGCGGTCAAGCCAATAGCAATATTGAATATTTCAGATACTATTTCAAAAATATATACATAAAAATGTACAAAAAACGGTTGATTTCAATAATCATAAGCATTTATTATGTTATTTCCGCAATCCATCAGTTAGCAATAGTACTTAGCTTGTAAGTCGTTTCGAAGTCTTTGACTCTGCACAAAATCGATCCTGCAACAAGGATGTCAGATGGCTTCGTCGTCATTAATCATTGATAATTCCAGCAAGGAAGGAATGGACTTCCCATTGTCAAAAAACCAATTTAAAGTAAATTAGCGCAGCGTGAAATGCTCGTCCTTTTGTGTGGGTTGCAATTGGGTGGTGGTGGTGGTTAGGTGGCGGATTGGCTGGTTGGCAGAGCAGGTGCGTGTGCTTTGGGCCAAACAAATGTGGCAACTCGACTTGGCCAGAAGTTTGCACACACATGGCTGCGATTCCCGTTCATTCGCTATCAGATCACGTACTGGAGCCTAGCTTAGCAGTGCGCAGAGGTCCTGCCGCTTATCCTGGCGAAGGAAAAGTCCTGAGGCTGGTGAAAATAGTGCAAACGTTGGCCCTGCGAATTTATTGCACGTGGCAAATCGGTCGGATGGGTTGGACTGCAGATTAGACGCCCTGATAGACACACAACGCCCTTTCCTCGAGTTAAACTTAAGTTTGGACATGGACATGAAATTTATTGCACGTTAACTGACACGGAGTCCAAAAAGGAAAAACATCATTGGCGGCACCCCACAAATTGATGCGCTCCCTATTTAAGTCCCACTGTTTTATTTCTTCACTAACATGCGGCTGGCAAATGACTCGCGGCAGTTGCCTAAATGTGGCAAGTTTTGATTGATGACGGGATATGCTGGAATTCGAAACAGAAAAATAAAATTCACACTCCCTTTCCTTTGAAATAAAATGATTCATTTGAGCACATCAGTACATGTTGTACTGATTCGCACTTAGTTTGCAATAAATTAACATATAATAATGTGCTATAGCTTGAATTTACTAAAGAGCACTGCACTACTAGTTTTATACAAACTTGAAAGGACCTTATCACACATGTAATATGTTTACGTGTGTCAAAGTCGCCAAGTGCAGAAATTCAAAATTCAAAGACAAACTAAAACAATTGCCTCAATTCGACTGGGAACTGAACAGCGAAGTTGGCCCCAACATGAAATACACACCTGTAAACAAAAATAAACGTTCTCATCCTTTAAATCATGAAATGCATTACTGAAGAGATTTAACAATACATCTCTTTTATTATAGGGTATAAAATACTTATTTTTCAAATATAAGAGACCTTGCATCAATGATAAAATTTTGGAAGTTCTTTCCAGATTACCACCTATGTTTTCATATAAAAATTATTATTACTCTATGCTCAAATGAAAATCAACCCAGATTGGTCAGTGAAACACCGCATTTCCCAGCTCTGTAACTATTATTTTGCGCACAGCTGTAGCGGCGTTGAACTTCGACCTCGCACCCGTCGCAGGATGCTTGCAAATCCCCAAGGATTGAACTCACTTTGGCCGAAAGAAATCTTTTAAACAATTTCTGCCCTGTTGTTCATCCCGTCCAGCTGCAGGGCGGTTACTTAAATTTTCTTATGGTTTAACTTCCTGATGTTGCAGGACAGATTAACGCAGCTGTCCTGGTCGGAGTCCCAGTGATGTCACATTGTTCAGCGTAATCCACTTCCAAAGAGCCACAGGCAACAGCCATGTGTCCAAGTAATCTCCGCTAGTGTCTATCTGCAGCACAAACTGTAATTTTATGCAAAAGTCGGAAAATTCTACGTGCCCCTCCAACTTCAAACAGTTTTTCCGAAGACCAAAGCTGGTAGAGTAGGAAATAAAGTGTGAACAGAAATCATAAGGATGCTACTTAGTTCAGCTAACCTTACATGATTCTGCTTCGTGTTTCACCATTTCTATGTTTCATTTATGACTAACGCAATTGCCATTATAATTACAGGATATATATATGCATGTAGACATAGAGAACCAAGCAGAAACTGGTGCTTGGTCTCCTAGAACTCACATCTCCTTATGCTAAATCCCATGTGAAATCCCACCAAAATGCCGGGAATCCTTCAAGATTCTGCAAGTGGTGCAGCGAACTCCCGAAAAGGAGTCCCTTGCGCGACCAGCCAAGTGGGTTGCTCCCAGTGAGTTTCAGCCGAAGTCAACTGGAAGGACACACTCGACTCGACTCGACTCACATGCGGCATTTATACAAATTGCATTTTGTTTTAAATTCAACTTGGCGCAGTATGGCCGTGCGGCTGCTGCAGTTGACTTCGGCTGGAGGTTGTGGTTGGGCTTGGTGTTCATTGAAAAATCCGCAACTAATTAGGACAGACGGACGCGGAGGACGAGCGGGCTGCACGTAGTTGACGTGGACACCACTGCATCCTCTGCCGTGGGCGAGATAAGCTACTTCGGGGTCAGGTGAACCGTCAGAACAAGCTGAAATGCATTGCGGAATCATTTATGCGGAATCCGAGTATCTGGACTGGGAAAAACTAGCAGAAATATGTAATCGTTTTATAAACATCCTCTTGAGAAGCCATAAATATTTGTGTCCATGCCCGCCCTTATATTTTATACAAACCTCACCATTAATTCTGTCCCATTTGTGCCACCGAAGCACTCTTTGTTAGCTATCCTTCGATTCATACGACTTTGTTCCAAGCATTATACTCCTCTTACGAGACGGATAAATAGCAAAACAGCCAGTGGCTGTTGTGTATCTGAATTCTACTGCAATGTGCCGAAAGCGAAATAAACAAACTCTAAATTGACAGAAACTTTCACCCAGTCGCTTATTAATTCAACACCAATTAAATGCCGACTTCTACGGCTGTCAACGGACTAAACGAGCCAATCGACACATGGCTTACGCCTATTTGGAAAATAACCTGACATTGTGACCTGCGAAAACTATTGATTAGCACCTGAATAATAGATGCATGCCCAATGCATTAAAGGGAGACGATAGGAGAGCCGACGTGGCACTTAAAGTACTACTTGACTAGACTTTCCGCTCCGTGCAGATTGACCCCTTTGTTTATCCGACGGATACGCGATGGGCGGATGGCGGCACAACGTGGCCAACACCCAAGAGCCACGCCAGCCATTCGAAAAGTGCACCCAAGCGTTAACTGTTGATGCCCCCGAAAGTGAAGTATTCACCAATTCGTCCCTTGGAGCCTTAAAATTTGCATTTAATGAGGTCAAAGTGCGGCCGAGGTGCGAAAAAATGCTGATTTAAGCAGGTACTTTGGGTTGCGATGTGGTAAAGTGTCGTCGAATGGAATCGAATGCAAATTATATGCATTCCGTTGCTGGGAAATTGATCTGCCCACTAGCAATCTACTAGCAACTTATACTGGCAACTTTTCACGGAGAGAGGAGGAAAAGTAGCAAGCCAAGCCAGTTATTTAATACCCAAAAATATGATAGAAATTTAATGTTAACGACTTATCACCGCAGTTTCAAGCAATTGTAAGAAGTTTATCCGAATATTTTAAAATCAGACATCTTTTTTGGGTCCTGCATTAACCTCATTGTGGCCGTAATGTCACTGTCACTGTCCAGATGCACTTTTGAGCCGAGTTTTCGAATTTGTCGGCGGAAAATGCTGGCGATGATGTCACCGAAGGCAGGAAACTGAATATTTTCCAAGCCCAAACACCGCCAAGGAAAATGGCAGCCACGTTGGAGCATTTCTACTAATTAAACTGACACGAAAGCCGCAGAGCAGACGAATGCACAGAGTTGCGACTAAACCAGTCCCAATTTTAATTTCGGTCTATAGAAAATGGGAATTTGTGTGCTTGGCAGCCGCTTGATGTCTGCCTGCAGATTGGTTTTCAGCTTTGCCCGCCAACTTCTGTTCATTTCAGTTCAACTGACTGCGGCAGAGCTGTGCGTCGTGGCCCATCAGTACTCACCTCAGCGACTCAGAGATCCAGGTGCTTGCCCAGACCCGTTGCCTGCAGCAGTCGGACGCCTGCGGCCAAGGAATGTCGCCCCATCATCGTGTGGAGTGGTGCAGCAGGTCCAGCAGCAGGCTGTTCCTTGTGCGCCTCCAGCGGGGCACTCCGGTTGGCCAGGCTGCCTCCGAGCCAGCGGCGGTAGGTGTGCTCCGGATCGGTGTTCCAGAACTTGTGGAAGGACAGCGGTGGCTGCAGCTGCAGCAGTTCGCCGGCGTAGTCCTGCGGCCTGGCCTGGTGCATCCCGGCAGCGGGAATCGCCGGCACGCCCAGCGCTTGGAGGCAGTAGCCCAGGATCATGTCGTCCGGGGCGCTGGCACTGGGGCAACTGCAGCGCTCCACGATGAGCCGCACCAGCGGCAGGCTGAGCACGATGCCGGCTCCTCCCGTGTGGTAATTGAAGCCGTCGGGAGCGTGCAGCCGGTAGCCATATCGCTGGCCCAGGTACACCAGCTCCGTGGCATTGTGGCGGCACAGGAGGGCGCTCACTCGGGGCACACTGTTGGGGAAATGGGTGTGGATGAGAGGAGGTTACCCCGATGAAAAGTACCCGATGAGTCGGGTATATCAATATAATCGTTTTTAATTGAGTGCGCCGTCATGCGATTGGGAAAGCCGGAAAAAATATAATTGAAAACGAGACAGCGAAGTGACTTCGACAAGCCGAAGTTTGAATACCCTTCCGGTTATGCTCGTGATTTATGTGCCACCGACAAGATTTTGACTTTCAAGCCATTCGCTTTTGAAGTGTGATGAGGGAACCCACCAAGATAATCGATGATGGGAGGTTAGTATTCAAGTTCACAGCGGATCGACTGAGATGTGCATATACAATGTCCCTTATAGGGTAGCAATCGCAATACTCTGTGCAAGGCTGGCTTTACTTTAATAAATTAAAAAAAAGTAGGTCTTGGATCAGCAGCGCTCTGTAATAATATGGCCATCGTTTCATATAGTTGGCCATTAAGCCTCTGTGGCAATGGCTACTCCAAAGTATCCCCACTCATCCCCAATATCAATCTGTAAATGGCGTCTCACCTCAGCAGCGTGTCATCGTCGACGAGCATGAGCCAGCGGATGTCCAGTTGCTCGCCGATGTCCTTGAGGGATAATTGAAGAATGGCCATTGTCTTGGCACAGTGTCCAGTCTGCACATTGGGTATCCCAGTGCTGATTGTCGGAATGCCGACGTCTGTTGAGGTTTTCGTTGGGGGCAGAAGGAGTGAGTGGGAAATCGGAAAGTCAAATCAATGAATATTCAATAAGTGGACTTCTCGCACCCGGGCGCTGCATGGGATCGGGGATTTGGGGAATTGGGCTGCGAGTGGTGGATGGTGGATGGCCAATCACACTGGCTTAAATTCAATGTTTGCCCAGGCATACATACATACGATGTGGATGCTATGGGTGTGGGTTTAGTTAGGGGCTTTTGTTAGTGCCCCGATCCCCCATTCGCTTTAATTGCCCGCTCATTGTCATCGGGTTGCTCACCTGCCACATCGCTGTAGTATCTCCTGTTCCGGGCGTCGGCTGCCCAGGTGCGCTCGATGATTGGTATGCGTTCCTTGTGGAATTTCGCACAGGTTTTGATGGCAAAGTATATGTGCGATCCTGTTGTTGTGTGCAGCTACTCGTCCGGGTTGGGGTGGCCAGGATGCAGATGCGGAAACGGAGGGTTTTAGTTTGGTGTCGATACGAAATTTATGGTTATGGTGGTTTCAGATGCTAATTGCTCCGGCTGCATCTTGAATCTGCTATCAATGTGTGCTTCAAACTCGGAGCACTCAATGAGCTTTGATTTAAGCGTTTTAAACTGGGTTGCTTGCCAGCTTCTAGATAATAACTACACTACTATTAAAATGTGAATCCTAATAAGAAAGGTTAATTTCAAATCTTGTTCCTTTAGATAGCGAAGTTTCCCTGACTTTCGCATCAATGCAATCCGGAAAACTTCAATACATGCATTCATGAGACATGGGCGAATCTTGTCATTTTTGCAAATACCTCATCTTAATCAAAAGCCCCTTAGCATGATATATGATTTTGCTGCAACAAGGCATGCCAGGCATAAATAAACTTACACAGCCATGCCTCCGCTGCTCCAAAGTCAGTGGCTCCTCCGGCTGCACATGCAGCACACATGCCACTTTCCTGTGTGGCACGGATGCGGCGGAGGGGCAAATGTAACTGGCACTTTTCAGCATGATTCCTCCGGAAATCGGGGTGCTAATGTGCGGGGCGGGCGGCACATTGTCGAAAATAAAGCGCGCCAGCTCGTAAGAGGCATCAATGGAGAAGTCGCTGTGAAGGGTGATGTTGTGGCCAGTAGAAGCAACTAGATCCGCCAACCTGGAAGCGAGGGATTTATTCAAGATATGCCTATATGATTAATGTTTTTAAGAATGTTTGGTTTATCAATTGCCCAGATGGCCTGCTAGTCCTTAGAAAAACTTTTCCTTTTGTATAGCAGTATGCTGTTTAAAAATAACTTACCTTCGCAACAGTGCTCCAGTGAAAATGACTCCGGCACTGAGCATGGGGTATGGGAACCGCTGGGGATCCTTGTAGTTCGAGAAGTGGTGGATAATGGTGGCCTCCGCATCGTAGAGGGCATGGCCGTAGTAGGAGAGCTGGAGGAGGCACATTGGTACAGGGCACAGTGGTGGCCTCCAGGGACAAACTCACCTCCCTGGGGTCCTGGCGACGCAGTTGCTCGAGCAGGCCGCGCAGCGAGGACACACGCGTGTTGTGTTGACACCATATAATCCATTCCGTGCGCGCACCCAGCACACGTGCCTGGCCACTCAGATGAGGCAGTGCGTCCAGCAGGGTCCAGTGGTTGAACAGCTCATGCATCAGGTGGACGTTCAGGACAAAGTCTCCGGGGAGGATCCCCGCCAGCACCAGTGCTCGCTGCTGCTCCAGCACGCTGTGCGATAAGGCTGAGCACTCACTTCTGGCCTGGAGAGGATATGGGCGGCAGGCGATGACCAGGAGCACCTCCCCTGGCTTATTACTACCGGAGCAGAAGCTCACGAGGCACAGAAGCACCAGCAGCACATATATCCTAGCAGGCATAACTAATGTCTATTGCGAAACTCTAAGAGTTCCGAACACATCTCCTGATATTTTCCAAACACCTGTCCTTTTCCTATCGGAAAACGGAACACGTCTGTCTCATTGAACGTGCGATGTCGTACTGAGGCAGCTGTGATTTAATTTTGGCGCAAAGCCGAAATGTTTTGTGTCCTGCGGTGTCAAAAGTGGGATTCGGGATTTAGCGTGCGTAGTCCAACGCGCAGGCGCCTGTAAGGAGCTGTGTTTATGAATGAATCACAAGGAGCATGCAACAGTTGGTCACCTGTTCAAGTGTCTCCTTGATAAAAAGTATTGTATATCAAAACTAGTTTAAGGAACATAGTTCAAGTGGAGATGACGAAATGCGATATGATTAAAGCTATATGATGTGGTTGATTAAAAAATCGAAAGAGTTCTATGTGTAATATTTTAATTAGTTTCGATAATGTGGTTTTAATTTCAAATGGGCAACTGTGACAATGTTGAATCGACCAGTTTTCCATCTTATTTGGAAAGAAAACCTTTTATTTGGAATTAGAACGTAGCTCACAATAAGTGCGCTACATATGCGTACAAGTAGGGGGAATAAAAAAGCAATACTATTAGTGCATAGGCGATGCCAGTCGCGTAGTTGTCTGCATGCTGTTGCTGCGGTTGTTCGACTTGAGCCGCAGCTCGTTCACGAGCTTAAAGAGCTGGTCCTGCTTGGAAAGCAGTTCGCGGGTTCGCTGGCAGCCGTGCTGAGGAGCGCAAAGACCGGGATTCCAGCGACAGTATAGGCCCTTCCACAGGCGGACCGATCTTACGCTGGCAATGGGACGCAGCACCAGCTCGGCCCCGTGGGTGAACGAGGGGAAAAGCGGATTCAAATACTGGTCCAGGGATGAGTTGATGTGCGTCCACAAGGATGTTGTCTTATGCTTCAGATCTGCAATAAATGTGCGAATTACTTTCAAGTCCTACAGCAAACAGCAATCAGTCTAACCTTCGGCAACACGCTCGGCCTCCGTGTTGCAGAGGAAGGTGCCGAATCGACACGAGTACAGGTGATCGACGATGGTTATCAGGAAGTGCTCGTTGAACTCAAACGCGTTGTTGAACTGCTGGCTAACCTGCCAGACACTATCGATGAATTGCAGGAACACTGGGGATCTGTCTGCATCCGAGTGCTTGTTGTCGCCGTGACCAATGCGTTGCTGGAACTTGTGACCAAAGGAGAGCCACTCCTTCTCGATGAGCACCTCGAAGCCGCGCACTGTGCGATAGTGCGGATCGAGCAGCAGCATGGAAAGAGCCGTCAGCTGGGCTGTGCGATCCCAGCCGTCCGAGCAGTGAACTACGACGGAGGTGCTCATGGTCTCCACCTTGTCAACGATCCTAACGGCACCGGCCAGGATGCACCTAATGTGCTTCAGCCAAAGTGTGTTGTCGATGGCCGTCTGCCACTTTGAGTCGTCGGTGGTGGGGAAGCAAGCCTCCTTCACTTTGCGTAGACTCTCCCGCATCACGTGGATGTTGTGAATGTCGAGGAAGTTAATTTCCACGTTTTTGTACGCGTCCTCCGACTCGTAGCCGCCGCCCTTAGCCTTGTTAGCAATCGCATTGGCGCTTGGTCGCGCATCCATGATGGTCAACTTGTCTGACTGGGCGTTCGCCTCCATGATAAAGCTTAGGTACGCCTCATCGTCGGAATTTCGCTTGCCACTCACACCTACCAGCGGCTGAGAGCACCGCGTAATGGTCGCTTGAGTCCGGGGGTTCATCCAGGACAACACTGGCAGGCGGCAGCGCGAGCGAAACTGTGCCACGCGCCTCAGGAAATCATCGGAGGCGGCCTTGGGCACAGCCCACACGGCCGGATAGCTGTCGCAAATGGCGTAGGACTCGTTTAGCTTAGTCGCCCGCCACATGTCGTTGGGAACGCCCAAGCGCCGCAGCTCCGCCAGCGGTTCATATACCGCCCATCCGTCCCAGCCGCCGTTTCCGTTCACCGAGTTGGCCGCGGCGTGTGCGAATGCAAAGAGGCGCCCACTGTACGATAGTGGGAAGGCATTGGCCTGTAGTTTCTCAAACACCGTCCTGCGCGAATGATTCTGCTGCTTGTGAGCGAAGCGCAGGTTTCGCATGTCCTTGCAGAATATCTCGATTCCGTACGAGTTCTCGCCGCGCGACGTGGCACCGCCAATTTTCTCTACGCGCGCGATCACGCCCAGAGGCACGTCAACCACTACTGGCGGTTCCTGATCCCGCAGAGGAAGCGAACGGAAGTACAGGCGGTAGTTGGTTATGGTCAGGGCCCCGAAAACGGGACCGCGGTAGGGACACACGTAGGTCACGTCGTTCTTTTGGTCCTGGTCCTCCTCGCCCTCCAGATAGCCGAAGGGCGTGTCCCGCAGAACGCCGTTCTCCCCGCCTCCGTGTTTGGAGCCAAGCGAACTGGACTTGGAGCTGCTGTCCAAGGAGTTGCTGCTGGCAGTCTTGGAGGCCAACTTGTCGGCCAGGCTCGCGGAGGGATCCATTGTGGGATGGACACGAGAGGTGTTTGGCTATTGTGTTGCTGGATGTGCAGCTGTTTTCTTTTCCAATTGTTAGCTAAATGCAATTCACCAAAACTCATGCAGCAGTGCTGCCAACTCGCGCAATAATAAAAATAAATAATCATCTGTAAAAATGTCCCATTTCTCGGGCAAAAGTACTAAGAGGGAATTTTGTATTGGCGCGAAATTTAATTTTTTTTATTTATTTAAATAAATAAACTTGTGCGATAATAAAAGTCCATTTACACTGTTTATATGTTATTCAATGCAAGTTAAAACAGTTCCACGGGGAAATTACAACTTATGTATGTATTTGTATGTCTTCTTTTAGTTTACAGCGCATTGATGGGGTGACAGGAAACATTGGACCATGTCCTGGGACAATAAATTCGCACAGATGTGCAATTTTACTGCGCTCCTCGCGCTGTAGCTTCTCGTTTTCGCTTCCAGCTTCAATCCAAATGTTCTCGTCGTCGATGTCCTCGCGTCGCTCGAAGAGATCTCCGGTGATACCGACGCGTCCTCCCAGCTGCGAGTTGTCCACAATAACGGAAACGCAACTGAGGGTATGTCCCGGTGACCGTCTCACTACCACCTCGGCATTCGAGTCCAGGGCCAGTTGCTCGTCCGGATTCCCACTAGCAAGGTGGTCCATGTAGAGGTCATGATGCGAGGCACATGCACCGACCAAATGCATTCGTGCCTTCTGAAACAGGAAGTTGCAACCAATGTGGTCAGAGTGTCCGTGTGAGCAGACCACCACGTGGATGTCATCGACGCCCAAGCCTTGCTGGACCAGCAACGAACGCAGGTGCTCTCCGTCCCAGGCCGTCATGGTATCCACGATTATGTTGGTGCCATCCCGGCAGCGGACCAGTGTACAGGTGCAATTAGCCCTCATGGCGGACTTGTCTCCATCCTCTTGGCGGGAGTAGCCGTCCTTGAGCACGGTCACCTGGTTCCGTTGTGCAGGATCAGTGTATGCCATTAACAAAGCTGATGTTCAAGCGTTATAAATTATTTGGGGTATAATTTGTGCAGTTCAATTGTTGAGTCGGCGAATTTTAGTCAGCTGCTTATCAGCTGTTGCATACAAACTGAAAAGACAACTTTTCAACAACCTGTTGAAAACTAGAGTTGCCGCATTTGCTTTAAGTAAAACTATTAACAAAATAAACGATGTATTTCAAAACTTACAACATTTC
Organism: Drosophila orena; assembly: GCA_005876975.1. NCBI lineage: Eukaryota > Metazoa > Arthropoda > Insecta > Diptera > Drosophilidae > Drosophila > Drosophila orena. The sequence continues at coordinate 4,454,297 of VCKV01000008.1, read as the reverse complement.
TCTTTGAAATTTAACGAATACCGCTAACTGACAGTTCAGGAAATTTTATAGAAGATTTTATTATGCATTTTTATTAGACATGGTTGATTAGAATTGGTTTCAGTGTATGGTTAGTTATGACTACATGGCAACTCCAACACCAGCTGGTCGTCAAAATCGCCTCACATGTTTATACGGCGTAATTTTGTTATTATTTAACGATTTCTGAATAAGCGCGAGATAAAGTGTCATGTATCTGAACCACCTGCCGCGAGCACAATCCAAGTACCTACAGTACCTTCTGCCGGTGCGTCGGCTTCAGCTCCTGCGACGGCACGTTAACATTGGCGCAAAGCCGCCCATACAAACAGCTGCTTTGCTGCCGGCAGTGGGACAAAAACTGTGGATGCACTCGCAGCTGGTGAACGGAGATATTGAGGACAAGTTCAGCGTGCCACGAAAGCAGGATGCTCTGCTAACCCAACTGGAGGAATCCAAGACGGGTGACCAGCTCTTAGATGTGTTGGAGAACTGTGACGTTCTGCAGAGCTCGCATTTAGTAGAGGGAATCTCTCTGCTTTGGAAGCTCCATCACGACGCGGACCAGCCGAGTAAAGATGCCATCACGAAGCGCGTGCTGCTTAGAGTACTACCAATGTTAAGCCCTTATGTACACCAACTGGAGATCAATGATCTCAGTAGGTGCTACCTGTACCTGCGCAAAATGCATATACCAAACTCTGAGGCAGTCGTGGAGGCCGTGCTGACGAGAGCTCTGCATTTAGTCGAGTTAGCAGTGGATGATGAAGTCATTCCCTTGACCTCTTTGTCTCGCCTCTCGGTGGGAATCAACTTGGAACGCGACTTCTTCACTCCGCTTGTATGTAGGAACTTTGTGCCGCACCTGGAGAATCATATAAAGCGGTGCCACAGCGAGGAGCAGGTTCGCCTTCTGTCCACGTGCCTCTTTCAGCTGCACTTTCTCATTGACGAGGAACTGCTTACACGCTTTAAGTCGCGCTTGACTCAAATGATTCAAAGCGGAGCCCTGAGCAGTAAAACTCCTAAGGCTCTTCTTAAAGCGGTCCACATGCTGAATATTCCAGTGTGGTCACAGAATCATACCCAATTGATTCGGGAGGTCATGGTTGTTTTGCAACCTTGCATCCACCAGATGGAGTCTGTAGATCTAAAGAGCATGTGTCGAGCATTTCTGCACCATCAAGAACCCGCCACACTGATAGAGCCGCTCAAGAAATCCCTTGAAAAGTTGCTGCAGGATGAAAGCACAGCTGACGCCCTGTCGTGTGCAGTTGCCTTTGCAACGCCCCGGCAAAGAGACAAGTATCTGGAACATTTTAGAAAACTGCTCTACTCCGAAGAGGCCTGGCTGCTTCCCAATGCGAGCGGACACTTATTCAGTGTTCTGCGTGCATTAAAGGTCTCCGACATTGGATTCTGCAACACATACTGGTCAGGAGTTATACGAGAGCTGGATTCCTGTCCGGAGGAGCAGTCACACCTACGGTTCCTGAGACACAGCCAGCGCTACATGCACTTTAACAACAACCTGGGCGGAACCTACCGCCACTTAGAACTGGAACGCAAGTTAAGTCGCATGTGCATGACTGCTATGGAGGAGGACATAGCGGGAAGGCTGCCAGCGAAGTTCGCCCGACTTGCATCCTTTGTGCTAGCTTACGGCCAGACTCCGTTGGCCTGGAAAAAGTTTCCCAACTTTTTGTTAAGCAAAATGCTCGCCATGGCTCCACAGCTTGGCATTCATGATTGCTTCCTACTTAGTAGGGGCATGCAAATAGCCAGCGAACTACGATTTCGCCAGCATCTTCCCCAACTAGCTGGCATGCAGTTGTCCACTATGGACAGCATTCTCATCGGTTGTGCAGAGAGGCACTTGAGGGATGCCGAAAAGGACCCTCTGAATGCCAGCGAATTGAGTATGATTGTCAGAACACTTAGTCATCGCAAGAGTAAGTTGATAACTACGGTTCAATTAAAATATATATATAAATTGTATTCCTTTACAGAGCTGAAAAACACGGTGGTTTACAACCAAGCCCTGGCGCAGTACAAAAATCTGCGCTGTAGCGATCTCAATTCTCGGGTGGTTCGGGACATGGCCTACAACTTCAACGCTTCGAATTTCTGCGTTCCCGAGCTCCTAGAGTCCATGTTTGCCTACATTTCCGAACAGCACGAGCACATTACCGGCGACACGGTGGAGAAAGTGTTAAGCTGTTCGTATAATTTGGGCTACATGCCTGCATCCGTTGCGGCTTTAAACCATGCATCCGTTGTACTGCTAAGGTGGGTATAAACATTCCTTGAGGTAGACCTAAAATGATATTTATATTGCCTTCAGAGACTTTGAACAGATGAGTGGATTGACGATTGTCCAGGCTTGTCTAGCACTGTGCTTCTACAAATCAATACCTGAGCAGCTAATCAATCAAGTGTTCTGCGTGAAGTTCATTCAGCGAATCGAGGATGAAATACAGGTCTGCTACTCAAAAGCAACTTATCCGGAACGGGTCCTTAACCTGGTTATGCAATTGAATCGCACCGTATGCCTGGACTTTCCAGAGGCCAATGTGCCCTGGTTTCAACAGAACTACATCGAGGCGCAGATCAGCAAAAGTAATAGATAACTATAATTATCTTATAATGGTTCTATATCCTATAATATTTTTAGGATCCTTGATTCCCAGTGAGTCCACAGCAGAGGTGAAGCATCTGCTGCAGCAGCTTCTTCAGAATGACAACCATTTCCGGTGCAACCACACTACTCCCTACGGCTACCAAATAGACTTTGTGATACATTTCGATCGGGACAGGAAGCCCATCCCAGCACCTCCCGTGGAAGCAACCATGTTGGATCGCATAACCAAGTTGGCATACAAACGGAGGTCATCCTATATAAGTACTTTATTAATAATTCCAATTTCAGGGTGGCAATACTCCTGCTGAAGTTCGACTCTTTTTGTGAAAACGATATGACTGCCTTGCGGGGTCCCGAATCTTTAAAGATGAGACATCTAGAGATGATGGGCTACAAGGTAATGCAAATCAACGAACACGACTGGAACTCCAAGTATATGGCATCCTCAACAGCCAAGGCCAATTACCTAAAGTGCTTGTTACAAATTTCACATTAGCTTTCATATCTATCCATCGCGATGGCTTTACTTTTTCATAAGTAAGTTTATTTGAATTAAAAAGTTGATTAGGTATTTAGGTCTATTTTATAAAAATAGTAAAGAAATTGTATTATATTTAGATGTAACAGGTCATAAACGCCAAGAATGTATTTAACTGCTTCCCATTCCTCTAGAATTGCTACTGATCCGATTTCACACACCAATTGTAGGCGTTGTTGAACATAATCTGCCAAGGACTTTCCGACTGTGTGGGTGAAACTTCGAATGAAGATGGCACATAGGGCCACTGGTACATGGAGGAGCATCGCTCAGGATGTGGCATTAGGGCTAAGTGACGTCCATCCGTCGAGCAAAGGCCAGCGATTCCCTGGGGACTACCATTCGGATTAAGAGGATAGAGTTCCGTGGGCTTGCCTTTATCATCAACATATTGCAGTGTCACCAGCTGTTCCGACTGCAATTGGCTAATGAGCTTCTCGTCCCGGAATGCAAAGCGACCTTCACCGTGAGCCACCCAACAGCCCAAAACCAGATCCTTCATACTTCCGAGCATAATAGAGAGATTGCTTGGGATCTTCACTGTGGCCCAACGACATTCAAATCGTTGCGATCTGTTATGGAGCAGGGCCACGTCGGGATCTACACCCACATCGCTTCCCGAGCTGCCCACAAATCCAATAAGCGTCATCAGCTGGCAACCATTGCAAATGCCCAAGGAGAAGACATCTTGACGACGCTTGAAAGCCTCAAACTGAGGCAACAAGCGGGGATTGTGCAGGATGTTTGCTGCCCAACCCTTTGCAGATCCCAAAGTGTCCGCATAGCTGAAGCCGCCCGGGAAAATCAGTCCACGGTATTGGGAGACGCTTGCGGTGCCTGAAAGATTAAATCATTTGGATTAGTCCTTTCCCTTGTATAGGAATTTAAAAATAAGCTTACCTTCAAGAAGATCCGACATGGTCACATCGTGCACCTCGAAGTTTGCCCTTAGCAGGCAAGCCATCATCTCACGCTCACTGTTGACGCCCTCCTCGCGAAGCACGGCCACGCGAACTGGGGCGCAGGATCGCTTGAGAATTAGCTCGGCCTGCAGATTCTGTGGACCCTTATACTGTGGGGCTTGGCGATACTCAAGGCTATTGTACTCTGCCTCGGCGCACTCCGGATTGGCTTGAAGCTTTTCCAGCTCGTAACTGGTTCGCTCCCATTTCTTGTAGAGCAAACGGAGTGGTTGATCCAGTAGCTCTGACTTGCCGTTCTTGAGTACCACTCTGGAATCGAGTCCGAATCCATCGGTCACACCCAAATAGTAGTTTGGTACTCCTGCCTTTTCGTAGGTGGATCGAACCCGTTCCAGGTCTGTTTCCAATACTTCCACCACCCATCCACACTCCTCGGCGAAGAGAAGAGCTAGTTCTGGACGATTAAGTTCCTCAACGGCCCTATCAAGGTTCTTAAGCTTGGTCAAGGGTTCCGATAGGTCCACTCTGAGGCCACTTAGTCCTCCGATGGCCATCTCCAATAGGCAAACAAGCAATCCTCCGTCGCTGACATCGTGTCCTGCCAGAAGAAGTCCTTTTCCCAACAAGGATTGAGTAACTGCAAATGCTTTGCTCAGCAGATCAATACTTGTCAGGTTTGGCGCCTCCTTGCCCTGCTGCGCGTATGCCTGAGCCAGAGCCGATCCACCCAGGCGAGCGCTGTTCTCCAGATTTATCCAGAGCAAGGAAGTCTTCGAGCTCGCGCCGGATCCTTTAAGATCAGGCGTCACCTTAAGCCGCACATCCGGACAGGGAGCATAGGTGGAGATGACGAGAGTACCCGGCGACTTTATTGTCTCACCGCCCACCTTAGCCGCCATGGACAGGGAGTCCTTTCCTCCATCGATGGCGATGTGAAGCTCTTCAAGAATCTGGCAGAGCTCCTTGCACGCGTCGAACATCCTGGCACCCTCTCCAGGCAGCTTTGCAGCCCACATCCAGTTGCCAGAGCACTTGACGTCCGCCAGTTCGCTAATCTTCACAAACACAAGGTTACTCAGCGCTTCAGCCACACACATCCTGGCCATTGCGGCGGGATCAAGCAGTCCCTTCAGTGGCTGGGTTCCAATTGAAGTGGCGATTCCACAGTGACTAAAGTGTGAGACGGTGGTTAACGCGTAGTCCGAAAGCGGTGCTTGCAGCGGTCCCACGCACTGTTGCTGCGCAATCAATCCTCCGACGCAGCGATCCACCTTGTTGGTAAGAAAGCGCTTGCTACCGACTGCCACTAAGCTAAGAACTCTCTCCAAGGCCTCTTCCAGAAGCAGGTCTGCCGGCAGACTCAAGTCCTTAAGTGGCGTCTGATCGCGTTTTAAATCGTACGTTCTTTTGGGCATGTCGCCCAAAACGTACTTAAGTTCCAAGTCAAATGGTGAGACTGCGCTGCGATTGGACTCGTTCAAAGCCTGTTCCAGATCCTTGGGGGCCTGCTTCTCCAGCAACGTTACTCGCCCATCTCCCGTCACCACTCCCACGAAGCTGATGGGACAGCGTTCACGCCGGCAGATCTTTTCCAGCAGTTCGCGTTGATCAGCGTTGCAGAGAATGGCGTTGTTTTCCTGGTACTCGGCACCCCACAGTTCAAGGGCAGTGATCGTGGGATCGCCGAGTTGGAATTCCTTGGAGAAGATAACGGCTCCGGCGAAGCCTGGTTCCACCAGCTCCTTGAGGACGTTGCCGTTACCGCCAGCTCCCTGGTCATGGATGGCCAAGATGGGGTTTCGGTCGCCCAGTTCTAGACAGGCTCGCACCACGCGGTTTAACTTGTTTTCCATTTCGGCGTCTCCTCGCTGTACAGCATTGAAGTCGAGCTCAGCATCTCCGGATCCTTGTATCTCTACGGAGCTCGCGGCGCCGCCACCCACTCCTATCCTGTACACTGGGCCCCCGATCTTAGCCAGCAGCTGACCACGAGCCGGCGGTAACTTTTCGCGCATGGAAGCGGGCATGGTGCCTAAGCCGCCACTAAACATGATCGGTTTCACGTACTCATCTCGCTGGCTGGCATCAGCCGCACTGTTCAGTCCGTAGGAGATGGCAAAGCCGGAGATCACTGGCTCACCGAACTTGTTTCCGTAGTCGGAGGCGCCATTGCTCGCCTCTATGAGCACCTGAAGTGGTGGTGCAAACGTGGCAGGGTATTTATAGTCCGAAGGCTCGTACGGCTGTTTGTAGCCTGCAAGGATAACGAAGTCGTGATGTGTAATACATTTGGAAGAGAATATTAAAATCTCTACTAAACAAATGCTTACCTGGAATGTGGAGAGCGCCAACACAGTAGCCAGCGGTGCCGGCGATCGGCACACCTCCTCTGCCCACGCCCTGGACATCGCGCAGTCGTCCGCCAGTGCCTGTAGTGGCTCCGCTGAAGGGCGCCACTGCAGTGGGCATGTTGTGGGTCTCCGCCGTGAAAATCAGGTCGGACTGCACGCTTTCCAGACGCACTACATCGGGAGCGACCACGGAGGACGGGACTATGGTCTGGTGCTCGAATCCCACCATGGCGCTGCTGTTGTCACTGAACTTAATGGTGTTGTTGGGGTTCGTGTGGGCCTGCGTGTCCATGATCATGCGAATCAGCGACTTGGGCTGCTCCACCCCGTCAATCACCATCCGTCCTCGGAAAAACCAGTGGCGCGAGTGCTCACTGTTGCTCTGGGCGCAGTCGAAAAGCTCCACAGTGGTGGGATTGCGGCCCAGCTCTTTCGCAAACAAGTCGTGGTAGTAGTCCAAATCGAAGTCATTAAAAGCTAAACCTAGTTCCTGATTAATCCGCTCCAGTGCCGCCCTTCCTTCCTCCAAAACGGGCACGAAATGCCAGTTGGCCTGACGCTCAGGTAACTGCTCATCAAAGCTCGCCTTGGGGGTGTTTTCCTCGGTGTACAAGCACTGGGTCATGCGGTCGCCCAGCAGAGGAACAAACCTGGCTACCTCCGGCACCTTCGAACCCTCGTCAAAAGTAACCAGATAACGTGTGGAGGTTTCCACCCGACGCACCTCGGAGTACCCGAGATTTTGGAATATGTTCACGCAGTTCGTGGAGTACGGCGTGGAGAAGTTAAAGCGCGGCCCGATCTCAAGGAGCAACTGCCTCGGCCCTGTCGACTGCAGGGCAGGTTGCCTGGCCAGGCTCTGGCCATTGCTCAGCGGCTGCTTCACCAGCCACACCAGCAGCTCGTCGAGGGGCAAAGAGTGCTCTGCCTGAGCGCTGTACTCCAGATGATAGCAGCGCTCCATGCGCACGGACACCACGGCGGCGTCCTCCTCGCGCAACCGGTGCAGGGCAGCCTGCTCCTCGGCCGCGGAATGGGCCGTCACATCGTAGAAGCGAAGGATGACCATGTCGTAGGGCTGCAAAAAACCAATTGCTGATTGAGTACAGACAGTGTGCACTCCTTGCTCGTCGAATCGAGAATGATCTTGGGAGTTGCAATGCGGTTGACGACCAGTGGGCCGTGCTCACGCTGTGCTGGGGGTTATCAACTGGCGGCACCTATACCACAGCCCACAGCAGGGGATCAGGTTACAGCCGAACGATGAAATCGGCTGCAGCAATCGCTGCACTGGCGTCACAACTTGTTTTTTGTTTTTGCCCGGCTGGGAGTTTGCTGATAATCCAGCGTAAACATATTTTTCATGACGAGCGGAAACCTGCTCGGAATTTGGGTAAATATAAATAATAACCGCCACCTACCCGAAATTGAAGCACAATAACACTGAGCGGAGCACACGTGCGTCTCAATTGCAAATTACGATCGTTTTGGGGCTTCAGCTCGGTTTCCCCTCAATCCGCGGCTCAATCCACCACACCGCCCAGTGCTGCACAGCGATAGGGCCCACAATTCAAATTAACCCTTAGGCGGACACAGCTTCTAAAGATTCCGTTCATTGTACTCATTGCGTAACATGCAAGGGTTAATGCGACAAGGGTTCAGCGAACCGAAGAATTTGATTGTAATTAAATGCATAAAAAAAACACTAAGTATTTATGAAGAAGTTACTTCTTTTGATACATATGTAAGGTACACAAATTTCATTTCCAAAAAACATTCACTATACAAATGTACCCAAAAACGTATAACCATAGAGATTCAATCAATGAACTTGTTTCCAAGCACCCACCTTCCCTATCACCAAACCGCTTGTTCAAACACATTCTTCGCAATTGTTGGACCTGATAAGGGATATATCACTATGTAGTACATAGTATGTACACAGTAGTTGAGCCGTCGACGATTTCTATGCACGTGGGCCTGTGATGGCACGCGAATAAAACAGACGCCAAAAATCGCCAATCACGTATGTATGTATAAGAAAAACCCACAAATCGACTTTCTTGGGTTTTATTTATACACAGAATGCTCGAATGAATCGCTGCAGTTGCAGTTCTGAAGGTAATACGAATGCAAAAGGCGCAATACATGTGAGCAGCAAATTAAAATTAAACAATTGAACTTGACACTGGCTGGTCGTAGGGAAATACATGTCGTTTAATTCCTCCTCTTGTTCTTCGAAATCTGCGGCGGTTTACAAAGCTTAAATTGACTATGTACTTTAGGTATATTGATCTGCATAAATGGGGGCCAGCATTAGCGCGAGATCCTTTCTTTCCAGTTCTGCCATTTGGGGGAGCTTCTTATCGGCCGTCGGCCAGCAGAGATGACTCATTGAGTAGCCGGGTCGTTCGAAAGGGAGTTATTGTTATAAAATATATGCATTGAATGGCTTGAGAATAGAAAAAAGTGTTGCTGTCCCACGTGTTGCTAGATGTCCATCTTGCCATCGATTAATTAGTTGTACTAAAACGGCGACCGCACGCCATCTAAATAATTCACTACTAAACAGCCCCCGCGCGACCTTGCACTGTCGCCTCGTCGCCACCTACGTAATGTGCATCGCCTTCGCCGCCTTGGCAGCCTGCGCGCTGATCTCGTCCATGCTTTTCCGCGCACTCTCCGTCACCTCGTCGATGGAGCGCCGTGTGCTGTGCAGAAGTTCGTCGGTGCCGCGGGCGATGCCCTTGACCTCCGTGTTGATCAGCCCAATCACCCACTCCAAGCCCTGGCGTCCCTTGCCCGCATTTGTGCTAATGGTCGAGGTGAGTAGGTCCTCCATATAGTGGGACAGCGGCACACCAAAGACGGTAACGGTGGCCTCCTGCTTGAGCAGCGTCTTGCTGGCGTCCGACGGATGCGGTTCATAGTAGAGCACCTCGTCCACGCTGATATTGCGGCAGAAGGTGAGGTTGTTTGTCTTCAGCACCATCTGCTTGCGCTCTGGATCCACCGTGGAGCGCTCGCTGGCGAAACACGTCTTGGCCGTGCCGATCAGCGCGTGCGTCCACTTGGGGAAGTACCACTTGGACTGCACCAGGCGATGCGTGTGCAGCACCCCGTCCACCACACGGCGCTCGACCACGTCCGTGCCAATGATGGAGGGCGTCATCGGGTTGGGGTACTTTCGCCACGCCGCCTGCGTGACCGTCTCCCACGGGTGGTTGAATATGTGCTCCGATGTCCAGATTTTCATTATGCAAGCGCCGTTGTCGTCACCGTCGGGATGTCGGGCTGTAAATCCTCAATGGGCAGCCGAGATGTGGGCTGTCCTGGGCCTGCGGGGGCAGACGGAATGGAATGAAACGGGGGAGCGTTAGCTGAAATACACGGCTCGAATTTTGAAGGCAATCTCGGAATTAATGAATATTTCCGAGACAAGTTACGAGAGCTGACCTTTACTCGTGCTGTGCTGCTAGAGGTGACACTGCCTCCGATATACCGCGCTATCGCGGTGGGGGCGCCTGGGATGGGGTGGACACACTGGTGCAATGAAAGAATACAAAGAGTGCACCCTGTAGCGGTAACTTATTTATTAATTTATTTACTAAACAATCTAATGGTTTCACTCTGTCATTGCAAGGCAGCAGCCTATTCCGGCCCGAAGGTCCGTGTGTATTTCTCGTAAGGCCGCTTGTCCAATCGTTGCAGGCGGCTCTGCACGAATTCGCGAAACTTGTGCATTACGGCGGCATCCGACGCGATTAGCCTCCTCTCCTCGTCGGTGATCTCCACTATCTGTTCGTCGCTGTCCGCTGCCGCCCGACGTACCACTGAACGCTCCAGACGGGTGCTGATCTGGTTGACTATCTTCTCGCTCTCGTAGTCCATTATCTTGGCCAGCGCCCTGGCGGGCGTGCGCCTCGGATTGCGCGACTCGGGTATGGTGGCGGCATCCAGGTCCGCACCCTCTTTCAACGCCAGAGTGTGCAGCTCCTGCTGCAGCTCTGGCTCCCGATTTGTTTGTTCAATGAACTCCGCCAGCGAGGGCTCATCAGGATGCGATTCGCTAAGCGTCGAATTGTTTTGAAAGTTTGTCAGGTGAAAGGTGCCATTGGTGTCGTAGAACTTGTAGCCAAGCATCTCCAGCGCTATTTCCGTGAGCAGGTACGACATTTCGCAGGATCCTAAATTCGTTTGTGATTGCAAACACATCGAAAACAAGGAATTTGGCACTCAGCAATCGATATCCGGCGGCAGTGTGGCAGCACTGGCCATCAGCTGTTCGCGCAGCTTCAATTGTTTCTCGTTTTTTATTTTTTTACCTATTCATCACAATAATAAGGGGCGAAAGAAGGAAATAGGTTACCCATATTCGCTTCGAATGCAACCCAAGACAGGCAGCCATGAAGATTAACGAGAAGAACCTGTATGTGTTCGCGAGGACGCCGCCCTTTGACATGGAAGGTATGCCACCGAGCCCTTTCGCTCGTCTATTAATAATCATAATCCCATAATCACCGAATCGCCTTGCAGGCTTCCTCAACAAACGGGGCGAGGTCAACAAGGCTTTTCAGCGACGCTACTTTGTGCTGAAAGGCAACCTGCTCTTCTACTTCGAGTCGCGCTTGGACAAGGAGCCCCTGGGGCTCATCATCGTCGAGGGCTGCACTATTGAGCTGTCCAACGAGGTGGACAACTACTGTTTCGAGATCGCTTTCAACGGCAACCGCACGTACATCCTCGCTGCCGACAACCAGGAGAGCATGGAGACGTGGATGAAGGCGCTAACCTGCGCCGGCTACGAGTACAAGCGTATCATCCTAGCCGAGCTGAAGCGCCAGCTGCAAGAGATGGAGGACTCGAGAAACAGTGAGACTGCACTGTGGCTGATCCCAAAATTCATGTAAACTAATCCGCTGCGTTCTTAAACCCACAGAGATGCTCGGCAGCGCCATTGACGGCCCTCAAAGTGGCTCGGAGAGTGCGAAGCCCAGACCGCCGCCCAGGCGGACGAATCCATTCAACAGACCCGCTCCTCCTCCGCCAGACAGCTCGCTGAGGGGCGGGGTAGTCATGTCGCCCCTGCCATTTATCAACGGATACTTCGGGTCAAGCAACGCGCGGCTGCAGCAGGAGAAACTGATGAGCAAGCAAGGTATGCACAAGATTCCTACATAATGTAAATGAATGTACAATACTGTGGTCTGTGGGTATAGTTATCTAAAATGAATAGAACGGATGTGACCAAATTGGTAGACAAAATGATTCATCACTTTTTGGGTTCTTATGGAGATGACTAAACCGACCATTTTATCTGCATAAATTTTGCTTTTTGATTCGTCTGATTTTAAGGATTTAATTTTAAATAGCGGACCACAAAACTATATTATTACAATTTAACGGTTTAGGAAATGGCCCAATCTACTAAGCACTGACTTAATACATGTAAATACAATCAAACGGCATTTGTGCCCCCAAACCCAGCTGTTTTCCCCAACACAAAGGGAGTCTACCAGTCTACCGTTAGTAAGAGCTATAGATAAGGAGAGAATGCTCCCAGTATAATCCAAGGTTCGATTGCCAGCCAATCGTTTAGTCAGCGAAATGCCACTGGGCGACATTCTCTGCAAAATCTGTTGCATATTCCCAAAGCCAGGCTACAGGCACTTTCTACTTGCAGATGCTAACGGAAACGGAAGCCCCAGTGGAACGCCCAGGGTTCCACGCCGTCCCACACCCGCTCCTGGTATCGCGAACAGCGTCTTCTATCCCGACGCCCGGGATCAGGGAGCGGTCAACAACAATCACAGCACCATCAGCGGTGCCGAGCGGCAGCGTCGACAGGTCAAAGCACTGGAGGAGTTCGCACGCAACCACGAGCGCTTTCGCAGGGAACTCATGCCAGATGTGTCCGCTTACCGCGAGCGCCAGGGACAGCCGCTCATACAGTTGTGATGAAGGAGTGGTCTGCTCCAACAAGAAACCAATGTTTTACCCGTTTTGTGCTAAATCAAATACGTTTCAAATGAACTATGCTTAATTTCCATACATGTGTTTGTTTAAATAAACAAAACTTTAGTTATAACGTTTTCGGCGATCATGGGACATCTGTGTTCGACACACTCAGAAAAGTGGGCAAACTAATCACAATACTGATTTTATTTACTGGGGGTGGGTTAAATATTTATTTTTAAAATTCGATTCTGTTTTAAACTTCTTAATGAGGAGTAACCTTCAAGTACTTACAGATTCGCATTTAAAGTTTAAAAAATTTTCACGGAATAGTTAAAATATTGTATAAAATAAACAAATATTAGATGTTACTTAAAAAATGAATAATTTACAAAACTCGATAGACACAAATATAGTGTACGTTGGAAATAATCGATGGCTGCCAAGAAAACAAAAATATCGCTGTTGCTTGCCTATGGAAACATCGATACTGGCGAACAGACATCGATATATGTTCCAGCTCTGTAACCTAGCGTTGTTGTTTGTAATTTTGCTGTGAAAAGTAATAAAGCCGCACATAGAACTGTAAGTTCCCCAGTTAAATAAATAAATTAAAGAAAAAGGGGCCATCCCGACATTGTTGAAAAACTATAACAAATCTGCAAACTTATCTGATACGTTGAAACCGTAAAATGTAACTGTGTTTGTAAAGTGACGCTACCATTTTTAAAGGTGAATTTTACGCCGGGTATTGTCTTTTCTGTAACTTCGGCTTAGGCTTTTTCAGTTCAGAAGCTAGAACAATGCAAAAAATGCGTAGTTTATTATGTAGCAAGAACTCATTTATCAAAGGCTAGAACTATTTACTATATCTGTTGGCGTCGCTTGCTGCGGCTTTCATTTTGTTTCTGTGCAAAAACCACCACACAAACACAGGGCCACACAGACGCGAGCACACCAAACACACACCACCAAGCGGGCGAGAGCGGCTTGCTTTTGAAGCGTTTATGCGAAGCCGAGCTCGTGTATACGGCATTCCCGTTTCGAAAATGTACATGAGCTGATATTTTGAAGCACAAATTCAATTTAATTTTATATATAGAATATAATAACCTATTGGTCTTTTATCATAACCCTTCCTACGTCGCGCAAATATTGGTTTACTTCGATTTCACGTATTTAGCACTTCATGAAGATTATAGCATAAACACAGTGGTCGGTACGCTCTGCTGCGTGCGAAGTCTTTCCGGTTTTCAGGGCTTAAACTTATCTCCTACATTTCTCCCTTTCAGCCGCCGAGCAAAGAGATCCAGCCCAGTCCACTTCACAAACAACCCAAGTAGCGAGAAAATGTCGGCCAAGCGCAAGGCAGGTGGCAACGGAGCCGGGCCCAACAAGCGGCGCCCGAAGAAGAAGGAGTCGGACTATGAGGACGAGTTCAGCGACGAGTCCGACGACGACGGCGTGCAGCAGCAGGTAGTGGCCGCCAACCAGATGGAGGTCCTTATTCCCCACGACGACCTTGATCCGCCGAGCAAGCTTCCCGAGGACTTGCTGGCCACGCTGGAGAAGACTCCGGGCCAGATGCTGGTCGCCGGCATGGTGACCTGGGACCTGACTGGCAAGCGGGACCGCAAGAACGTCACGAAGGTGCGCCCGAACCTGTACAGCTTCCACCGCTTCACGGAAGAGAAGGTAAGCTATTCTGGGCAGTCGTAGTCCACTTGATTCCTGATTTCCTCTCTATCGCAGTACCGATATGTGGCCAGCGGACCCAGTGCAGCACACACCATTCTCATCAACATGGACCGCAAGGCGCTCGGCTTCGGCCGTAATCCCAGCGGCCAGCTGGGACTTAGCCAGGATATTAAGTTGGCGGAGAAGCCCACCATTATTCCGGCCCTGGAACAGCTGAATATAGTGCAAGCTGCAGTCGGCCGGCACCACACTCTGTTTCTTACTGACACGGGAACCGTATACGCTTGCGGGGAAAACAAGTCCGGCCAGTGCGGCGTGGGAAATACCCATGCTAACATTTATTCGCCCACGCCAATTAACTACCGAGGTCCGCCGATCATTCGTATCGGGTGCGGAGCTGAGTTCTCTGTCATTCTAGACATTAAAGGTAGCTTGCACACATTCGGGTTGCCGGAGTACGGCCAGTTGGGACACAACACTGACGCCAAGTACTTTGTCAACGCCAACAAATTGTCATTCCACTTCGAAACATCGCCCAAAAAGGTCGTTTTGTACATAGAGAAGAGCAAGGAGGGTCATGTAACGCCAGTCGATGGCGTCCAGATAGTGGACTTTGCGTGTGGTAATAACCACACGGTAAGTGGAGATTAATTCTTCACTTTCTTCAAGTCTGACGTATTTTTTACTCTTTAGGTGGCCATCGACTCTAAGAAGCGCGTTTACAGTTGGGGCTTTGGCGGTTTTGGGCGTCTCGGACACGCAGAGCCCAAGGACGAAATGGTACCGCGCCTAATGAAGTTTTTCGATACACAGGGACGGGGTGGGCGCAGCGTCTTTTGCGGCTCCACTTTCAGTCTGATCGTCAACGAGCTGGGCCTGCTGTTCTTATTCGGACAGAATAAGAAGACAGGCGAGGCCAACATGTACCCCAAGCCAGTGCAGGATCTGTCCGGCTGGAACATCACCGACATTGGCTGCGCCAATACATCAATTATGATTTCGGCCGACGACACACTGATCGCTTGGGGCGCATCGCCTACGTTTGGGGAGCTGGGCATTGGGGAGTTCCAGAAGTCGTCGACGGTGCCCAAGGAGGTGCCAAAGCTGGATAACATAAAAATACCTCAGGTGACCATGGGTTACTCGCACACGGTGTTGCTTGTGGATACCACCCACGACGCCACTAAACAAAAGTACGAGAAGATGCCCGAGTACACTATCGATGATTAGGTGGTGTGCGGCTTGGTTTTTCAAATGCTGCTACAAACACGTATACCGCTGCCAACAACAATACTGCTCCACGTAGGAAATTCTGAGAACTGATCATCGAAACTGCTGCTACTTATCGAAAGTGAGACTCAACACAAAAATCCAGCAATTTGTATGCTATAAGTTAAAAGATTATTATTACGCTAAACTCGCTATCTACATACTATACGATAATCTCAGAAAACGGAAAAAAATTCATTATGTTTTCGATTTCTAATTTATTCTCGTAACTGATACTATTCCATCCTGATCCTGTTCCCCTTCTATAATTTATTGCCGCCCACCTTTAGGCTTAAAAACAATGCATTATACGCATGATTACCCGTTTGTAATTTTTAATTTGTAATTTACACGTAACAAGTTACAGTATTCTGCATTCATTTCGAACAGAGTGAGCAAAAGCAACCACAGAACTACAAAACACGCAAATTAACGAACTAAGCGCATAGGTTACATATAAAAAGTATACCATGGAAAAATCCAATACCAGTTGCAACTATTAACTAGTACATCATGCATTTTAATCTTATACAAAGGAATATTTAAATAAAGAGAATGTTAGTATTTAAACTGCACTCGTTTACCATTAAATGATTTCAGATTGTAGGCTTTTAACGGAATGGTAAATATAAAAGGTGCTTATTTATAGCTGGCAAGCATATTTAAAATCAAAGGGGATTCTTATTGGAGGTTTGACTGTAGAGTGTGTGGCGAGTCTAAGAACAAATTGGAATCAAGGATTAGCCTGACTGGGATGGCTGTAGGTCAATCCATCGAGGGATGTTTGGCGGTATCCCCGATTTCTGACCTGTGCCGAATAAGTTCCCAGGCCCAGTCCTAGTCGTCCTAATGTCCTGCCGAATGAAAGCGAAAGTAAGCGTGCAAAAGCTCCGGCGCAAAGCTCTCTCAGTCGCTCTCTCCGCGAATCTCTTTACTCTCTCGCGCGCGAGGATTCTTGACTTCGGAGTGCGACTTTGCGGCCGGAGCTCCGGCGGATTTTTTGATTTTTCCCTGGCACAGTCTTCCGCCGTGGTCCTGTCGAGTAATGTGCGCCGCTGAGGAACAGTCCCTGCACGTCGCGCCTTGAGTTTCATTTTACCTTTTTTTCGCCCCCACCCCACCCGACACTCATACATACAAACACCGACCGCACACACACACCCACACAAACACACATTCACGAGCGCACATTTGACAATATCAACAAAATAGTTCGAGGAGTTTTTAAAGCGGTTTTACAAGTGTACGGTACGTTAAGTCATTCTGCACACGAAATACATATTCGCTAAATGTAGTACATATGCATGCACTTATATTGAAACAGCGGCGCAGCAACGATCTAACTGTAAATTACAGTGCCTTCCATAAAAATAAAGCACCGCAGCACAACATCAAGCAGCAGCAGGATCAGCAACAAATGCCACACTACACTTCGCTAAGGATAACCCGGTAGGACATTACGTGTACGCAGTGGGGGAATCCTTGTTTATGCACATGTATGTACACGTATGCATGCTTGGTTTGTTTGCGAGCGTATGCATGCGTGTGTAAGTGTGGTTGTGTGCAACATTATTATTCGCTGTTGTTTTATTAGTTATGGTGTCATTTTTTCGGATGTGGGTGTGTGATTGCGTTGCCAGCCACCATCGCCTGCGAAACTAATTAGAAAGTGTCCTCCCCAAAATCCATTCTCCAAATGGAGACGAAAATTGAGGAGGGAATTTCATTCAAAAAAAAATACTATAAATTCCTTGTATAATTATTCCTCATCGCGCAGATACAAAGACTTGTTTGCTGGCCATTGTGGTGGTCACGAATAGGCCAACGAACAAAAAGCCTGGACAAGGACCCCCGCCATCCCTATCCCTCCGTCACCCCCCAACCACCGACCACCCCCATCCCCATCCCTATCCGTCCGTCCGCCTAATACGAATATAAAAGCTGCTGAAATCAATAAAGACAGACAAAAGCTACGGGCTCGCTGACGTTAAAGCCAAAGGAAAGCCAAGGAAAGGCAAGGCGCAGGGATGTGGAGGATGGGGCTCTGGCTGTGGCTGTGTATCCTGCGCCTCGGCCAAGACAGGACCACCACACCGCCCGCCCACTGCTTTGTGTGTGTGTGTGTGTCGTATCTACTTGTGCCACATTAAGTCACCTGTGGCGGACACTTTTCATATCGGCGGCAACAACAATGGCAAATCTCGTCATCATCGCTTTCTCTCGCTCACCTCATTGGCTCTCCTGGCGGCCATCCTTCTGCCCCCCACTCCAGCTCCCACCCTGTTTCATCCTGGCTTTTGTCACCTTTTGAGCTTGTTGCTGACGTTTGAGTGACGCAAATTAATACATACACAATTCGTTTGGTTCTGGGATCGCCGCAATACGCTTCTCAGCAAAAGTAGAGAGAAGACCCAAGTCGATAGCCTTCAAAATCGGCGACTACCCAAAAGGCGTCAGAAGTCAAATATGCTAATTTGTGACTTTATTCCGCCCGATTTGATACGCCACCGAATACTTTTTGTGGTGGGGCGTGACCTAAATATAAACAAAAATCAACACCGAAATGCTCTGGGAATCAATACGGAATGGAGTCAGATGTGCAGAGGGATCTAAAAAACGAGTATAGTTAAAACCGCGCTACTTAGACTTATCTACATAGTAAATATCCTTCCATATCTTAAGTGTGTGCATATGGGTACTTTTCTCTCGGTGTAACTTTTAAAGAATAATATGTCTGTTGTTGTCAAAGGTGAAGAAGTGTGTTCTTGGAGCTTCCACTGCAGGTGCCGTCCTTTAAAAAGCAACCGAGCAAGGACTTTTTTGTTCGGCTTTCCCGCGCAATTAGGCGAAAACTTTCCCAGACATGCTTTCTCGATGGGGCTTAACGTCAGCGGTGCAGCGATGGCACTGACAGCCATCATCTGAACCAATTGCCAGTGGAGGGCGCTGAAGAAAGGGGTTCCATTTCACCAGTGTATACTTATAGATCTAAGACATATAATTCATTTAATTAGCGGTTAAAGACGTTAACGCTCTTTCCAAAAACACTACCCAATTAAACAGTCATCCGATTTGTATGTAGGAAAATGTACTGCCATAACATGCAAAACATATGAATCACCACATAGGAATAGGCCACAAAGGATCCTTTCCCATGTACTCTATCATGAACACGATGCACACATTTAATCTGCGACTAATTGCTGCTCAGAAATGAATTGATTTCGATAGCCCCAAAAGCATCACATTCCATCCTGATTGGGGAAATCCCCGAAAAGTAGTCGAACCATTCGCCCCTGGCGAGAACAGAAACAGCGTCTCTGATTCTGGCAGGAATTAGAGGACAGAGGGCGGACCTTGTGGTGGCTTGTCGAGTGCACAAAGTGCAAGGTTGCGTGGCCATTCATTTCGCTGCCGATGGGTGGAAGTGGTGACGTTGGGTAGCCACCCACCGGGTGGCGCCCGGAAGGAAGAGCATCAGTAATCTCTAAGTGCGCCTTGTTCGCATTCGTACTCGTGCCCGCATTGCATAAGTGTCAGTGTCAATGGGACGGGGATGTGGCTATGCTTGTGGGTGATGTGGGTGTTTGTGTGGGAGAAGTGTCCTTGTTGGCAGACAAAAAGACTGATGATGATGGCATTTTGTTACTTTGCTACCTTCCTTTGTCGCACGCCGTACAGTAGCTCCTTTAGTATGAAATGAGGCGACCAGGCAAGCGCCTCGCCATCGAAGATCGCCCAAACAGAGTACGGACCAGGACCCGGCGACAGGCACAGGCACAACACCTGGCAGGAGCATCGAAGTCGGCAAGGGATTCTGGCGCGGGATCGAAAGCATGAACAGGGACAATCTGCAGCAGTGGTGGGAGAACTCGTACCGGCGCCATCATCCGGAGCCCACTTATGATCTTGGCCTGGACTCTGCGGAGCTGCACCTCGCCCTCCAGGAGCCCAACCAACTGCCCGCGGACTATGACTACGGCAACTTTAGTCTGGGCAATCCATATGACGTGGACTCAGAGCACTCCATTACCCCGCTGACGCTGCTCCTGCTCGCGGTCAGCTATGGCCTCGTGGTTTTCGGCGGCGTCGTGGGCAACTCCACTCTAGTCTTGACCCTCTGCTCTGCTTCCTCGGTGCGCCTGCGCAACCCGCTGCTGCTAGCCGTTTGCATTGCCGATCTCCTGGTCACCGGCATCTCCGCTCCGGTTACGCTCCTCAACCTCGCGATGAACCGTCGGACGCGCTCGCTGCCCCTGGTGCTATGCAAGGTCATACACTACATACAGGTGAGTCAATTAGCTTTTAAAATTAATAAGTATTCCTGCTAAAGCAAGTGGAAGTTAGCGAAGTAACTGAATAAACCCTATTATGTCCAGGTCATGCCCGTTTCGGCCAGCACTATTTCGTTTTTCATGCTCTCCCTGGATCGCTACGCCACAGTAAAGCATCCGCGATTGGCGCAGCTCCGACAGCGGCGCTACTTGCACGTCTCCCTGGCGCTGCTCTCCTGGTTTGCGTCGGCGGCCATCAGCACTCCCTTCCTGTTTGCCTACAAGATTATCGCCAAATCGATGGTGGTCAAGGGCGGTGGAGCGGCGAACACCACGCCGAACCCGGTCAGCATCAGCTGCACCTCCGACCTAGGCGCCAACGCCATGTTCATGTCCTTCATCATCTTCCACACCATCGCCGTATTCGTGCTGCCTGGCATTGGCGTGCTGCTCAACCACTACGGCGTCCGACGCAAGCTCTGCGCTCTGTCGCTGACGGCTCGGGCTGCCCACGGCGAGCTGCCCCTGCCCATTCCCATTCTGCGGCGCCAGACCCACATGGTGATCGTGACAGGCTGCCCCAACGCCCAGCAGGCGGCCTGCGGTGGGGGCACCACGGTGGACGACACCTCGAACGGGAATGGTACGGGCACCGGCGGCGGTCCAATGGCCGTCAGTCCAGGAGACATCCAGCTTCACACCCTACAGCCGCGCCAGCCGGGCTCCGCCGGGTCAGCCCTCGAACCGGGCTCCTACCGCTCTAGCAATCCCATATCGCCCAGGTGAGTCATAGATATTTTGAAAGCCAATACAAAAATCTCTGCTAATAGGGCGTATGTTTGATAAAGTCAGAAGCTATTCATTTATGTTAATCATACGTCCCGTTTGACCTTGACCAGAATATATATTCTGTTGTAGATCCCTAATTCAATTACGAACAATGAGAATTCATTGCATAAGAGTTGCTTTAAGTTGGCAAAAAGTATATAAACATTTAACTAACTTAAATACCCATTTAGGGCCATGAGGGAGATTCGCGCCCATTCGCAGCGACAGCGCATAAACCGAGCAGGCAGGGGACCAGCGACACCAGGCATCCCACTACCCCAGACCTCTACGCTGCGGTCGCGAAGGCACCTGGCCAACATGCTCATCGCCTCTGCAGTGATCTTCATTGCCTGCTGGTCACCGCACGTCTTCTGCATCTTCTATAAGAACTTCGGCAGCAATCAACAGTGCAGTCAGACCTCCGTTTACTTCAGCCTCCTGCTAGGTGAGTCCCGATACCCAATTCGAATCCGTATTGGGACTGACCAGCTCCTTCCTCTTGCAGGCTACTTCTACTCGGCCATCAGTCCGGTGATCTATTGGGCGCTCAACCACAATTCGCTTCGACAATCTCCCTGCGCGCCCATCATCCGCCTGCGCTCCATGCAGAATTTCCTGAGGTCGCGCTTCCGGACGCACACCGCCCCGCCGCCTCCCTCGTCCACGAACGAGGCGGCCCTGGGGGCCTTCAACCCCAAGCTGATCAAGCTGACACCGAAACAGTATAGAGCTCAGGCCTCTTCGCATTATCTCTACTAGTGTGATACTAAGCTAAACTTGATATACATATATACACATTTATATACACGCATATATAGTATATTTTTTACCTACGTCCCCCACCCAAACCCCCTAATACCGAAGACCCCGACCTAGCGAACTTCGAGCCCGAACTTTGACCCAACCGAACGAAACTATCTAGATGTTTTTCAAAAGCTCTACGCAACAATTGCATAATACGAAAGATACTTGCTATATATATAGAGTACATACTACCTTACATAGCAGTGTTAGTCGACGCTTATTTACACGATGATGTGCGCCTGAAGCTATGCAATAAGGACACCGGAGTCCTGTGGCAACTCTTGCCTATAACGAGGAGTACTGGTAACGAAAGCAAGTGGAAAAAAAACATGGACAAAATACAAAAATAACGAAACCCTTCTAGTGACTTGTTCGAATTGTTGTTTAGTCTTTTAAGCTGAAATATTGTACTATGTTCCTTCTCATAGATAAGCAATAAGTAAACGCTTTAAGCCAAGTTAAGCAAACGGAAAACGAATCAAACTAAACTAAAACTCGATCTAAAACTTTTAAACGATTTAAACGTAAACTCGAATGCAAACCTAACGAAACATTAATAATTATATACATTCATATGCGACTACATACAAATAATAACTAACAAGTGAATAACTAAAAATGAATGTAAATGTGAGCAAAAACAAAAGGATAACAATTAGTATTGTATACATATTCTTCGACTTAATTCTTTATACACTTTTTCTAACCATTTTTAATATCGTTCAGTAAACTGAACACGGTGTATAGTGCAATTCAAGCTGCTGGAAATATTCGCGTTTCAGATGCCAGAGCCACCCAAAGGATCGGACTCTGGATCGGGTTTCATTTCACTCCATTCAGTGGCCACTGTTTTCTAATTTGCCAAACTTTTTTACATGCTCCCCTGCGAGCGACTCTCTCCTTATTCCCCCTGGTTTTTGGTTCAATCCTTGGAGTACCTTGTTTAGAGCCATCTGAAGCAGCAGCTGTTGAACCTTAAGCTAACTTTAAATAACCATCGTTTTGTACTTTACAAAATCGTCATCGAAAACAGAGAAACTATGAAAATACTATAAATATGCTATCTAGTACTTCATTAATTGTTTTATTCCTTACTTTCGATTGTCGGGTCGACTGTGAACGCCTGGTAGGCAACTAAATCGACTGTACGCCCATTACCTTACCTTACCTAATAATCACCAGTCCAACTTCTCGTATATTAATCGGTTATTGGTGATTCTGTTATTATAATGAGATTATCAGGCATGCCGCCTGGCTTCGATGACTTGGCCGATCACCATGGAATGTTGCATTAATAATTCATAAGTAGATATTTAAATTAAATGATATTTAAGACAAGGTGTTGCACAATGCAGGCACGTCAAATTGTGGGAACCGAATGGTGTTCTGAGCATAGAACTTTACAGCAGCAAATCAGTCGGTCATCGGTCATATAAGCACAAGGTAGCGAAACGTATAGAATTTCCCAAAATGCTTTACAAATCTCTGGTGCTTAGCCTAGTGGTTATTTTGTGCATTCCGGCACATTCCGATGCCAAGGAGTATGTCCAATAGACAGCACTGAATTATCACTATAATGGGCACTTATTTGCAGATATCAGTTCATCCCCGCTCGCTGCGAGGAGCAGCCTGAAGTCGGTCAGCAGATTGGCGGTCCCTTAAGCATATGCAGCTTTCCACCAAACTATGCAAAGCCAGATTCAGAGGACATTCAGGCTGTGATCAAACACATTAAGGGCTTGCAATTCAATTGAGTTACACGAAAATGCGAATAATTGAAACGTTTAGAGAACTACACACTTTATATGCATCAAGTCGCGCTCGGGTTAATTAAATCAATAAAATTAGCTATAACTTTGTATCTTAATTGCTGGCGCGCTTTGCATGCAGTTGCATACGTTTCTCGATTTCGGGTCGGAAATGGCGAATGAGGCCCTGGACTGGCCAGGCGGCACCATCACCAAGCGCGCAAATAGTGTGCCCCTCAATTTGTTTGGAAATCTCCCACAGCATATCGATCTCAGCGGGCTGGGCGTCACCCTTAACAAATCTGCATCGAGAATGGAAATTGGCAATCCAATTTACTATAATTACATGTAGATTGCCGACTTACCGAGTCATGATCTTGTTCATCCAACCGATTCCCTCTCGGCATGGCGTGCACTGGCCACAGCTCTCATGCTTATAGAAGGAAATTAGCCTGGCAATCGCCTTTATCACATCCGTCGACTTGTCCATAACTATGATAGCCGCAGTGCCCAGCGATGTCTGAGCGGCAATTAAGCCATCGAAATCCATGATCACATCGTCACAGACATTTTTGGGTATAATTGGGGTAGAAGAACCGCCGGGAATAACACCCAGCAGATTGTCCCATCCACCAGTGACACCTCCGCAGTGGCGCTCAATCAACTCCTTTAGCGGGATGGACATTTCCTCCTCCACAGTGCATGGTCTGTTAACATGACCCGAAATGTTGAAGAGCTTAGTGCCCGAATTACGGGTACGCCCGAAACTGGCGAACCATACACCGCCCCGGCGGCAAATAGATGGTGCAACGGCAACGGTCTCCACATTGGTAACTGTGGTTGGGCATCCAAAGACGCCTACATCGGCCGGGAATGGAGGCTTCAAGCGCGGCTTTCCCTGCTTTCCTTCCAACGATTCGATCAGTGCGGTCTCCTCGCCGCAAATGTAAGCTCCAGCACCTCGATGCATGAAGACGTCGAAGTCGTAGCCTGTTCCACACGCATTCTTTCCAATTAGACCAGCCTGGTAAGCCTCGGCAATGGCCAATTGCATGTTGGAAGCCTCGTTGTAGAACTCGCCACGAATGTAGATGTAGGCAGCCTGGGCGCCCATGGCGCGTCCGGCAATTAGACAGCCCTCCACCAACTTGTGTGGATCGTGTCGCATGATTTCGCGATCCTTGCAGGTGCCAGGCTCTCCTGCAAGGGAATACAAAATCAAAAATTGGCCTAGGAACGCAAGTTCCATTCCTCACCCTCATCGGCATTCACCACCAAGTACTTGGGGCGTCCATCGCCTGGCTTGTTCATAAAGGACCACTTCATGCCGCTGGGAAAGCCAGCTCCTCCACGTCCGCGCAGGCCGGACGTCTTGATCTCGTTAACGATCCAGTCTGCTCCCTTCAGCACGATTTCCTTGGTTTTGTACCAGTCGCCGCGCTTCATAGCTCCCTTCAGCCTCCAGTCGTGGCGTCCATAGAGGTTGGTAAAGATGCGATCTTCATCCGCCAACGGACCGAACTTGGTCTTAGTTTGTGGCGGAGGAGTGCCCGGAGGCGGGGCCTGGGTGCTCTGAAACCGCTGCACATGCAGGCTAGCCGGCAAAGCCGCAACTGCAATACACATTCAGAGTAGATCAATAAATTGCGCAGAACACAGGAAACTTTTGTTTTGCTTTGCGCAAAAATTACATAATTTGATGGTATGGGAATCGGTTGTATTTAAGGCATGGAGAGCTTATGGCAATGGCCAGATCCTTACGGAACAAGCTAATGCCACTGCTTAGCAACTGGTTTATGGTTAGGTGGCGTTTATTTACCAATCTGCGGCTTTGTTAACAAATTAAATCGCACAATTGCTGCCATTTTTGGGACGACTGACTGACAGCTGAAATGTGACGTTTGTGCACAGCGTTGCCAGATGGTCCAAATAATCAATAGTGCTGATTAATCAGGGGCCTTCTTTCGCGAAATCAGCTGTAATCATTTATATATATTTCTTTTAATGATGGAATAAAAATCTTGTATATCTTAAGCATAATACAAGACATATTTTATTTAGTTTATAAATGTTTTGTGCCAAGGAGTTTTAGTTGATGTTCATTTAAACCTCATTTGTCAACTTACAAAATTAAGTAGCCCTAGTGTAAACAGGGCTTAAGTACAAAGCCGTCAGTCGCCGTACGTCCACACTGTGTATACTCTATTATTTGTTTTGTTAAAAATGGCCCACAAGCAGAACAATGAGACAACCAATGGCACAACAATCGAAATAATTGACGAAACGGATGTCCGTGCTACATCAGAGGCGGGCCGGACCACACCCACTCTCCAACTGCGCCTGGAACATCCGCGGGATGAACGCCGGGTGGTTTTTCATGCTGGAGTCATCGACAACGAGCATTTGAATCGCAAGAAGTCAAAATGTAAGCATTGAATATTTTATCGACGGACCAGACTGATTTCCTCCCATTCCAGGCTGCTGCATTTACAAGAAACCTCTGGCGTTCGGCGAGAGCTCCTCCGAGGATGACGAAGACTGCGAACACTGCTTTGGCCATCCGGAAAAGCGTCAGAGAAATGCAAAACACAATCACGATCACGGAGACAAACCGTGCGTGGAGGCGTCGCATCCGGACGGACCATCTACATCAATGCAGGCTGCGGACGCCAGTCACCCGCCAGCCGAACCTGTTGAATCCCAGGCCGATCCAAAACCCCCTACCCAAGGTGTTGACTTTGAGCAGACGGGCAGTATTTAGCACATGCTCCAATTTAAATTTGTATAATTATAAACGTTAACAACATGGAACCAACCAGTAAGCACTCGGACCTACTAACACATATGGTGTTTTTGGGCAGTAAGAATCACTTGGGGATTTGAAAACGGATGCAGCCTTTAGTTTTTCGGCTTCAACTCAAAAGATTCGCTGACGTTAATGGGTATTTTAAACTCCTTTGCCTTTGCCCGTGAACGCCAGACCTGAGAAAAAAATGGATGCTTAAACCTGAAGCAGTGCAGAAGAAGTCTAACACCATACCTTGATTGTGTAGTCGTCGCTGGTGGTGACCAGCATCTCCGAGTCGCAAGGATTGAAGGCCACACTGTTAACCACGTCCGAGTGCTTAAACTTTGCTAGGCTAATGCCGTAGTACCTATCCCACAGATAGGCATGTTGATCTTCCGCTCCACTGGCCACATATTCCTCGCAAACATCAAGGAAGATAAAGAAGCACTCCGTGCTGGGAGTGTAGGCCTTGTGAGCCCGCAGCATATTGCCTACCCGCTTGAGAGTCATCAGGTCAATTACATGAATGTCAATCTCTTGGGCAATGGGTGGCGGCTCCAGAGGGTTCGTTATCACGTAGTTCTTCGGCCAGGGACGTGTGTTGACATATAAGTAGCGGTGGTCCGGGCTCAGTGCCATGCCAATGATGTGTCCGTGCAAGTCAATTACCTTGTCTACCTTGTCAAATCTATCCTTGACTGACTCATAATCCCACCAGTCTGGGTCGACGCGCGGAGTCTGCTGCTGCTGTTGCTCCGCGGCCCGCTTTGCAGCTATTCTTTCCTTAAGAGTTGGCCCAGGATCGAGCTTTTTCGGAAAGAACACGTTGCGTATGCGCTTGAATCCAATTTGGTGAGGTGTGAAGGTTGTGGATCCCGTTGAAAAAATGAGATATTTCGGCATACTATTCTCCATTTCGTCGTATTCCTCTTGTACGTCCATAGCGTCGTACTCCTCGTCGTCGTCTTCGATCGGTTCATTAGTGGAAGCCACGGCTTTCCTGTATTCCTCTAAGTAGTGTATGGTGGCATCCCCAGGTCTCGTTCTAGATCGGCGCTCGCTGATGTCTGGCAAGTAGTTTTCTTCAGGTGTTGCGCTCCTTGTGCGTCGGAGGCTGGCTGCGTGGGATAAAGGATTGCCACTGGCCTGCGAGCTAGATCCCTGATCACCACTGTGTGGCGAGAGCACGGCGCTGTGATTTTCTTGGCCGGCGGCTGTGGCCAGGGGATCGTTGCTCTCGTCCAGCCATGGACACCTAGCCACCATTATAGCTCGGACCGAGCTGGCGTTCCGGTTGTAAAACTTATAGAGCTGGCTCATAATCGGTACGTGCTCTGAGTCGATTTCTTGGTTGGCCTTGTTCAGCCACAGAACCGAGGTGCTCACCAAGTGCGCCAGCCAGTGCAGGTCGCCCGAGATCAGATATTGGTCACTGAACCAGGTACCAAATATGTCATACGGACGATTTACCACCCGGCAGCGGAGGTGTGACTCTGTTGCTCCCAAATAGAATACCGCAATCTCCCCCGAAGTGGACTGGGGTGAGCCGAAGTGAACACCGGAGACGAGAAGCAAGGTGTCGCTCTGATTGAACTGCGAGTACTGGGAGTACTTCCAGCTGAACTGCTTCATGTTGTGTGCATACTTCTCCGTACACGGATGCTGAGCGTTCCAGATCTGCAAGAAGGAGTTATATGTATGTAATGTTATTTTAAGGCTTCAGTATGAACTTACTATCACATATCCATCCTTAGAGCAGGTTGCAAACATTTCCCCGTTGTGGGCAAAGCTAACATGCAACACTTGGTGCGTGTGGCCGTGGTTATTCTCCACAGTGGGCTCCAGACGCTGTGCCTGGACAAAGGGTATGTGCATGGACAGGCGCTGGAACTCCGACCGCCAGCTATCAGCCCCCGGCTTGAGCGGAATGCTCGGGGAGGCTTTGAAGTGCTCCTGGAACTTGTGGCGCCACAGTATGTCGTCCTTGGCGATGCTGTGCCATCGAACACAACAGCGGCTCGCCCTCAGCAGATCGGCCACACTCAGGCGCTCGAAGATCATCAAGAGCGCGGGCTCCGGCAGGGCCCACCATCCGAACAAATCTTGTCCAGAAGAGCCCTCATTGCTTTCCTCCTCTTCCGATGATTCCACCAGTCTATCCTTTCCCAGTCGGGCCTTTTTGAAGGTCACTTCCATGGGTATATTCTGTTGGAGAAGCTATCGCTCCGTTTTACCCAGCAAGTTACAGCCGAACTGATGTTTCGCCGTGAGTTTGCCCTTGGGTAGTAACTGGTTTAGCTTCTTTTGTTTCCGCGGCTTCGCAATTAAATATAACTTTCTCCGTTATTGTTATTGTTTGCGGAGGCCAACGAAACAGCTGTTGCCAAAACTCGTCCACTCTCACTGGCTTCGGTATCGATATCAGGTAATTGTTATCGAAAAACAAGTGGTCATGCAATCAAATTGAAGTCTCGACTCGAGGATTCCCAGTAATAAGTTGGCTTAAATTTGATGTTTGGCAGTTGCAATAGTTGAAAATGTTAGTCAACAAAATCATCAGTCTGAGTTGTATTACATAGACATCTAAAAACAATGTAAATATTGGGACAATATAATACAGTAATACAATATACCCCTATTTTCTTAGTACTACTGAGTAAGAATGTTATGTAGAGCCGACATACATAGGTCGCATAGGTGTAATAGGTTATTGAAATATCCTATCCACAGAACTAAAAATGCCGGCATTTCTGCGCTCCCTTAGCCCCAGATGGTGAGTCTATCCATGTACTTAGATAAATAAGACAAACAGGCTGTTGATCCCCTTAGCTTTCGGCAGCTACTGCGCCCACTGGGTCGTTATCTGGGATCGTACAGCAAGGCGGTGGTAATTGCGGCAGCCGTAAGGACACCGAGTGCTCCCTTTCGAGCGGAGGAACAGCGACTGGCGGGCCTGGTGGTGGACGAACTGGTCAAACGCACCAGCGTGCCTCGCGAGGAGTACAACAAACTGATTGTTTGCTCCTCCCTCAAGACCCCCGCTCCAGAGTGCAGGGATCGGCTTTCCAGCGTGGCCCAGGAGTTGGGACTCAAGTGTGAGACTCTAGCCTTGCAGGACGACGTATGCTCTATCAGCGGTCTGCAGATGACGCTGGACTGCCTGGAGCGTGGCGAAGACCAGTGTGTTATTACGGGGGACACCCGGTGCCAGGTTGTCCAGCCGGAGCACGGCGTTCTGTCCAACGAGCTTATGGCTGTGCAGCAGCCCCGGACTCGCAAGCAAGCTGGAACTGAATTGGCCCCTGAACCTGAGCTGACGCCCACGCTAGGAGCCGCTGCTTTGGCCTGGACTACTTTGCAGGCGGCCCAGCGTCTAAACCTGCAACCGCTCGCCCTGCTACGAGAGTTCGCCGTAGAGCAGGATCACGAGCAGGCTATGTACCGCTTGGATGGGAGAGAACCCGTGACGCCCAGTGACATTTACACATGGAACATGGTCACAGGCACGCAGAAGGGAATACCGGAAAGCATACTTGGGGATCTACATGCCAACCGCCTGTGCACGCACGACTTCAAGCAAATCACGGCCAGCCACTTGCTAACGCATCTGGTCCATTCTCTTCCTGCAGGCGGACTGGGTTGCGCCTTTATGGGGACAACGGATGGCCGCTCTATGGCCATGGTCCTTGAGAAGCTGTGAGTTTTGATCTCAGATGTGCCTGCTTCTACTTAGATAATTCAACTTGTAGGGTGCCCAGCATAGATCAGGTGGAGGGCCTTCCATTGCTCACTTTGTATACCAGGGAGCCGTGTCCGCTGTGCGACGAGCTAGTCCAGCAGTTAGAACAGGGCTTTGCCGGCAGATACCGTCTGGAAAAGGTTTACATCGACCGGAAGGAAAACGTTAGGTTCCTCCGCCTATTCAGGCATGACATTCCTGTTCTGTTCTTCAACGGCCAGTTCCTATGCATGCATCGGCTAAACGAGGAAGCTCTAATAGAGCGACTGGAGGCACTAAACTAGTCCAAAGCGCTTTGGAAATATTGTAAACAAACAAAATTTCAGTCAGTTTACAAGAAAAATCTCTAATTTAAGCTCTACTCAATTTTATGCTGAATATGGGCTTGCATATTGCGTATACTTTTTATTAGGTACTGTGGGACTTTCATATTATAATCCTTTCATATTTAATCCTTTATATTTTCCTTTGCAAGGCCATTATAGCCGGTATATTGGCAGATTAAAACATTTCTCCCATGGGCTTGATTGTAATTTCGTGAACCTGAGGAGAGTGAATTAAATTGGCTAATATAGAAGTACATGAAAATTGACACCTGCTTACCTGAACATGAGGTGGCGTTCGCAGAGCATACATCACTGCATCCGCAATGTTCGCTGGTTCGAGTCTGACCATGTCTTTTACGTAAAAATGGATCTCCTCCGGAAAGATGTTCGTGTTCACCGCCCCAGGACAGATGCCGGTAACTCGGATTTTGTTTGAGTGCAGCTGGAACTCCTGCCGATACGTCTCTGTGATGGCCGTGATGGCGAACTTGGTGGCCGGATATATATTAAACGATGGCAAAACATCGATGAAGTTGAGCACCTGGTGGCCGGCTATGCTGTTGATGATAAGAACATGGCCTTCACCGCCTCGCCGTTTCATGTTATTAAAGGCCTCGCGGGTACACCAGATCACGCCCATCACATTGGTGTCAATCACCTCTTTAAGCTTCTTCGTATTTCCCGCAGTTACCAGTTCCGTCTCGCGAGTGATGCCAGCATTGTTTAACAGCACGTCGGCGCCCTCCAGCTCTCGTTCGATCCAGTCAAAAGAGCTCTGCACCTGGTCTTCTTTGGAAACATCGCAGCGCCGCGGAATGAAGTTGCCCTGCAGATGCGTAGGCAGACTGTCCCTGAGCTCCTTCAGCTTGGCCTCCCTACGTGCCAGGCCCACCACCCGCAGTCCCGCCCCGATCATGGCCCGAGCACAAGCGGCGCCTATTCCTCCGCTGGCTCCTGTTACAACAGCCAGTTTGTTCTGCCACCGCTCCATGCCGTCTGGTGAATGAAGAGCTGATGCACGTCAGAAGCCCGCATCGGGAAGTCAGGAGCACTTCCATGGCTTCATGCTTCTCAATTGAGGTTAATCGCCAATGGTCAAATGTTGCAAACAGGTTGTATATCAATTATTTGGGTCTGGATTTTACACACTTAATGCAAGGTTATACTCTAATTTGTATATTCTAACTTTTTCCTAAGCAAATGTTATTAGGAGCTTTAAAATAAAACTAATTTTTAACTAATAAAATAGCTCAAAAATTTATATTTTATTTAAAATTGTATACTTTTACAATTAGAAATCAATTTTTTATGCATTAACTGCCTAGTTGCAATGAAAAATGTAAATTTCAAATCTATATAGCTTTCTTCAAAGTACAATTATATAGGTACATTTATTTCAATTCATAAAATCCGCAATTGGCATTTGAATTTACGATTGCCCCTAAAATTGTCATCGATAGTGCAGGGCTTACTATCGATATTTTCTAACCAGCAGGAGGCAAACTGATTTCCCATCACTAATAAAGTAGAAAAAACCATAAGCTTCCTCCAGGTGTTGCGATTTTCATAAAATTTGCTGCCAAACTAACCGATTTGCATTCATTCATCTGTGAAGGAGCAGTTAACAGGCAAAATGGCACAAATGGATAAAGAGTTGAAGAAGGTGAGCGGAAGGCAAGTTGCCAAAAGGGCGTTTGCCGACTGGAAGCGCATGCTATCCGAAAGAACTTACTCATACACGAGTGATTTTGCCCACAGGCCTTCACCGAGATGCAGATCAATAAGCTGGAGACCACAAAGAAGATCAACGTGATCGACATGAAGTGCGACATGGTAAAGACGGGCAAACACAAGTACCAACTGACGGAAAAGGGCACCAGCAATTTGTCCGACGACACAAGGTGACTGCGACGGGACAACGATTAATCATCTCCAGATGTCTAATTCAACTGTTCTTCTCCAGAGTTTACCAATCCGTGGGTCGCATGTTCCTGCTGACCGATGTGCAGAATATGCGCGAGGACCTGAAGGCTAAGCAGGAGAAGTGCGACAAGGCGATAGAACTGCTAGAGAAGAAGAAGGAGTTTCTGCAGAAGTCACTTAAGGACCAGGAAGACGGTCTGCGCGAGCTGGTGCAACAGCGCAAGGAAGCCGATCAGACTGCGAAATAGACTACAACTCCAAACTGGCATTTATCCCTCAACGCAATTGCTTATTTATTTTCAATATACTCGTCTAAATTGAAGTTGGCGTAGCTGACAAACTCGTTGCCCAGATTGCGTTCGTGTTCCGGGCGGAAGCTGCACTTGAGCACGGGCAGGCGAGCGGTCAGCCAGGGCTCCACCACCTCACCAGAGCACAGGATCACCTTGCTTTCTTTCTCGTTTCGCTGCAGCCTGGTGATTATCTCACATGTTTTGGCGATGCACTCCTGGGATAGGAAGGGTGGGTCGGCCACCATGAGGTCATACTGGTGGTGGTACTCTTTGAGGTAGTCCGCGTTGCTCCCTACGCAGTTCAAGTCGTAATGCACAAAATCTGAACCGTAGGCTTCGAAACGCTGGTCGAACTCAAAGATGTGGACTAAAAGATTGAATGATAAGCATAGGCAACATGCGGTTTACTTGTCCGCTTACCTGTGTCATGTATGTCCCTTATGTCCTTGTAAAGCGATGGGCAGGAGAGAAGTGCAATACTAAAGTCACCCGAATCTTCCGAGCGTTCCGCCAGAAGCTTACGCACAACATCCCGCAAAGCGTGTTTTGTTTCTGTGCTGTACCAGAACTGACTCAATTGCTGCAATCGGAGAGAAGTCACCAAGAGTTTATAAGCTATTTGCAGGTGTTCTTGCCCAATCCTCCTCAAAGTGGGCATCCTTGCCGGTCTTGTTGGTAATTTGACTCTCCTCCTCGGCTTCGCGCTTTGATCGCTCCAACAGGAATTCGTTGAGAATGGCCAAAGTGTCGGCGGGGAGCGAGATGTCGTCGTCCATGATGAATTTAAATCTTAGAGCATTCACATCAAAATAAAACAAAATGTGCGTTTGAAGATTAGAGGTGCGAAATTCGCGATACATATTAAAACATATTGGGGGAATTCCATGTAATTGCCATTGGCACTATTTGCAAATTGTTACATTTTATGATACCTAAATGTTCAGCAGTAATGTTGTTATTTATTTTATTTTTTCAGAGAAAATGTTGAAATGTTATTTTAAGAAATAAAATATATTTTAAGCGTGTGCCTATCGTTACTTGCCATAACAATTTTTTTAAAAATATTTTACAACTTCGTTTTATCGTATATATGCTTTTAACAATTTTAAAATTAATTATTAGTACAGACCTAAAAGAAACTTGCTCGTAACTTCTACTTTGCACAACATATTTTCGAACTTGATTTTGTAGCAAAGAGATGGAAGTTGGTGGCAACCCTGTTCATTTCTATCGAACCGTCCATCTCTAGTTCGCACTGCAGCCCCGACCAAACTTATACGTATTAATTTGCGAGAAAAACTTGTGTTTAATTTAAAGTCACATCATTTCAAAGGATAAACGGACTTGCTGCTAAGTTAGAGGTAAGTGGATAAGAATAAAGAAAACCAGTGACTCGACAGTATTGCGCCCCAGAACCAATTTTCATCGACATCCAAGTGATTAAACGCCAACTTTCTTCGCTCGACGTCGTTCCCAAGTTGGATAAACGTGTGCTGCCCCAGTCATTACACTAGTGAATTATGCAGGTCGGTATTGGGACTCGCTCCGCGGCAGGGGAGGAAGCATCCAATTTCGGAGCGCAACCAAACCGAATTTCCACAGCCCGGCGCGAAAAGCCCTGCACTTTGATTTCGTTCCTGTTCATTGCGGAGTTCAGTCGGGTCAATCAGTCAATTGCGAGCGGTACCTTCCGAATCTCTGACGTGTACCTGTGCCCGTCTGAACTACCCATTATGTGACATCATGGCGCACATATTTTCATCAGATTAGGCTTTCAACTCGGTATATGTACATGAATAGTGTGCGCGAGGCATGTGCTACCTAAAGTTGACTAGCTGACCCACTTCCGTTGAAGGACCCTCCGTCCACAGATCCCAATCGATACGGCTGCCCCACTGCCAGTCTCATTACTTACCAGGTATATCGAAAATACACGTAGGATGGACCCACTCTGTCGGGTTTTCTTCATCGCCCCCTTCCACCTGTTGCCACCTGTTTGTGTTTCAATATTTTGACGTGTATTTCGTAACATGCACATTGTGCGGTGTCTTGCAGTTTTCTCTTTGTATCGAAATCTTTATGCTTAATGCGCTAGGCATCGTAAACCACATACTCAAGAAATATAATTGCCGAACCGTAAGAGTACATGATAGCTTAGCAATGGCTCTACTGTTTTCTTTTTCGGTTGCCTCATGCAAAGCACTGTCCATAATGGTGGGCAAGTCATCTTGGCTAAAGCGAACATTAAAACGCCTTGTGGGCAAGCCCGTTCTCGTTTTAAGTGAGTTTGCCAACGACTTTCCACTGACTGGTTTAACAGTTGGCCCTAACTTTCAATTTACACCTGAAGCGCGTGCCACTGAGGCACTGAAAAGCGGAGTTTAGTCTAATCCTGGAGTCATAGAGGGCAGATCTCGCGGGCTTTTCATTAGGTTTGAGCACAAACCTATCAGATAACGCCGCGGTTACTTAGGCGGTGCTCTCTTATCTCTGCCTGTGCCCAAGATAGCAGCCAAATTCCCGCTGATAAGGCCGAAAGTAACCTTATAACGATTTTCTCTTCATTTTTGCCTTTTTATAACTGACTTGCAGACTGAATACTGAACGGTAATCGAGCACGGAAGCTACTTCATCATGAGCACACCCACCGACCAACCACCGCGCTCCGAGGGCGCCGAGACCAACAGCTCTGAGAGATCCTCACAGCAGCAGGAACAACCGCAGCAATCTCAATCACAGAACGTACCGGCCAAGCTCCTGCAGCATTTTCAGACAAACCGAATCGATTCCGCGTTATGGGCACTACGTCTATTGGTTATCTTCTTCACTGTCAGCTACGTGCTGCCCATCTTTACGTGAGTAAAGGCGTTTTCCGCATTGACCTATTCTAATTGTCATTTTCTTCACCACAGCTCACAACAGAGCGCATTCAGCAAGGTCCTGCTGGCCAATGCCGCCATCTCTGCCATGCGCTTGCACCAGAGAGTGCCCGCTTTCTCGTTCAGTCGGGAGTTCCTTGCTCGACTGTTCGCTGAAGACTCGTGTCACTACATGATGTACTCCCTGATCTTCTTCAACATCCGCCCATCGCTGCTGGTTCTGATTCCCGTGCTGCTGTACTCAGTTCTGCACGCCTCCAGCTACTCGCTTAAGCTGTTGGATGTTAGGAAAGCTAAATTTACAAATGTGTCACTTGTCTAATAAGAAATTTACTTACAGCTGATTGGCCAGAACTCGTGGTGGGGTGCACGTTTCATCATCTCCATTGTGGAGTTCCAGGCGGCGAATATACTGAAGGCCACTGCATTCTGCGAGATCTTCATCATGCCCTACGCCATTGTGCTGATCTTCATGTGAGCTTTGACACATATCATTCGTGTAAAATGCTCTTGTAAACAGCATACGTTTCATTTTAGGAACCACGCTGGACTGATGACCCCCATTATTTACTACCACTATCTGGTGATGCGCTACAGCTCGCGCCGCAATCCCTATCCTCGCACCGCTTTTGCCGAGCTCCGTATAACCTTCGAGGCGCTGGCCGCCCGCTCCCCGCCCGCCGTGGGTAAGATCATCCGTGGAGGCATCGGGTTTGTCAACCGCTTGGCGCCGCAGCCACAGCCGGCTCCAGCGCAAGAGTAGACATGATCATTAGCTAGCGGAAAACAACAATCAAAAGACATATGAATAAGCCTATTTAAATACCAGTTCACTTGCATAGACGTTCACACTGGAGATTGGCGTTCATCCGCTTTATTTGTTAGCCGATATTCGTTGCACCTTTTCGAAACAAAACTTGTTGTTTTACACCAGATTGTTTCGGCATTTAAGTTTAAATTTAACTATGTATTATTGTAGTTTTCGAGTACATTATGCTTTTTTCAATCACACACAATGTGGACACGCACGAATTCCGCCATGGAGAATCAAGGGCGCGTATTATTATATTTAAATCCCAAACAAATTTTAATTTGTTTTGTTTTAACTTATATGTTCAAAATACCGATCAAACTCAAAATCTGGACAGATAATATAAATATGATTTACATATATTTTGTATGAGTGTGTAAGGACTCGAAGAACAAAACAAAGTACAGCAAAATTAAATAAAGAATACATTTTGAGAAGGTAATTCAATTTATATATTTGTTTTTATTTAATTATATTGTATTCGTTTTGTTAGATTTGCTCTACAGGCTAGTAAGTACGGACATTTTTCGGCGTTTTGGATTGTAAATTGGTTTGAAATACGCTAAAATTTTGAACATTTTTCACGCTCACTGTAACTGTTTGTAACTGGTTTCTCCTCAAGCCAATTAAAACATCATATCAATCTTTAAATTCGTTAGCATATCTGGCTTTTAAGCGCAGACGTAATCAATCATTCATATG
Source organism: Drosophila orena (assembly GCA_005876975.1). NCBI lineage: Eukaryota > Metazoa > Arthropoda > Insecta > Diptera > Drosophilidae > Drosophila > Drosophila orena. Next base: position 4,417,789 of record VCKV01000008.1, on the reverse strand, counting down.
AAATTTACTTTAACTGCAAACAAAGTGTAAATTAAGAGAAACCTCTTGTAAAGTATACAGATATTATAGTAAAAAGTCTATTTGCGGAAAACTAATTAAAACCACTTTATTTAATATTTGTTACCTACAAGTACAAATCGAAATCTATGCGGTTGCTAGTATAGAAATTTGTGTTTTCCCCGCACTTTCGAACATAGACTCCGTTTTTGAAGTAGTTCTCCTGGGACCATTTCAACATTTTCTCGGTGGAAAAGGGGCCCTGGATTTCAGTTTCATCCTGTGACCATTTAAACTCCCAGGTAACCTCCGAGGTAGTCGTCGTTGGTTTGGAGCAATCATTTGATGCCTTGGACCGCTCCAATTCTTTCGTTTCGAAATCATCTGCATACATATCAATATCATCGGCTACTTTGGGTTTGCTTGTTCCTGGCAAATCTCCGATCTTTGCTTTGATGCTTTCGTATGTATCCTGATATATATCCATATTCCCCGTCTTCGAGAGAATCTCGTTGGCCAGTTCGGTGAGCTGAGAAATTTCCTGTGTCTTTGGGTCAACTATGCCGGCCTTTTTCTGCCTAATCCTCTGAAGGGTTGTTAGGACGGGACGCTGAGTTCCCAGACGCTGCAGGGCCATCTTGACGGTTTCTCCGGGTTTCATAAACTCGAGCATTTTCATCAGGTTCATGGACAAGTTAAAGGCCTTGCCCGCGGGTTCGTTCTCATCCTCATTCGAGGAGTTTGAGTTTTGGTCGCCTTTGGCCGGGTCGAAGGCGTTCTTTTGTGTGCCTATCTGTTATACAATATAGCTTATAAAGTTAATTCTTGTGTACAAGCAACAATGATGGAATCATTACCTTAACCCAGTCTATGTTGTCCAACCAATTGTCCTTTGCTTCCGTCTCCTTGTTCCAATGGTAGTGACCATCTTTGTCGAAGTGTCCCTCCTCCAGTTCTTCCTTCATATTAAAGGGTGTTACCTTTACATCGTCTTCCACTTTTGCCACGCCCTCCTCGCCGCCTTCAATGTCGCTATCATTGAGATATTCCCTGCAAACAAAAAATACAGAAATCAAAACAATCAATTGTTTGTAGGTTTTAAGCGTTACCTTTCGTAGTCGTCAGAATCCTCTTCATCAGAGTCAAGCGTGTGTTTTTTTAAGGATTCCTCTCGCAATTTTTGGGATGCCGGGTGCTTTCTTTTGCTCGCCATTTTATCAAAAACTCAAAACAAACCTTTAGGCAATGCAAATACTTTCACGCGTTTATTGATCCCAATTACCTTAGGGAAGGTTAATATATGATTACATCGATAGGCATACGGTAATATGAACATATCGATAGGTAATTGAAACACATTCTGTTCCAAGCCCAATGTTCTTATAGTTGATAAATTGCTTTCGAAATATATTTAATGTATGTATTTATAATATATTTGGTATTCTATTTTATACAGAGATTGATTAAGAGAAGAAAATGTATACAATTTAAATTCAGAGATACTAGTATACAATCAACTCTTTGTTTTTAAAATTATAAAGTTGTCTTGAAGTTTTTATATGTAAATAAAAAATAAAAATAAAAAGTATAAACATTTTTTAAACTATCGAAACAAGTTTAAAAAACTGCGCCTGCGCTGTGTTTTCACGTAAATTCTTTTCCTCCAATGTCATCCTGCTTATTAGAGGTCCCTAGAATCAAAAGTTAATAGTTTTTATTTAACCAATCCGCTGTGTTACAATAAATAGATATAGACAAAGAAATTGCTAAAATTATGGTAACCAGCGACCGCCATAATCAAACAAAGATTCGCCAAACAAAAAGCTAGCCAGAGAAAAAAGTCCACCATCCGCAACACTAGTAAATCCGTAAGGATTACTCCGTAAAGGAAACTTCATTCACCATATATTTACCTGCTCAAGAATATCAAATTCGATACCATGCCCATAGGAAGCATTATCAAAAAGGCTTCTAGTCTTATACTGGGTGACGAGAGATTGGACAGAAAAATCGATATTTCTTACGAAGACAACGAAATCCTCTTTTGCAAGAATAACGTCTGCATTCATCCGCCCACAATCGCCCGCGATGAGTCGGACATACTGCACAATCCGGGCTATCTGACCTGTACGACAAAGACCTTTGTGGATCAGTATAATAGCGCCAAGAGGCCCACGCTTCTGCTCACCTGGATACCGAATTCGTCGCTATGCAAGTACACCAATCTGAACACCGACGATTGCCAGGGTCAGTGCAATCAGAGAAGCAAGTCGCCGGACTCCCGAAACAGCTACTGCCAGGTGACGATACCGCAGACGATTCAGGAACGGGACATCCGAGAGGAGGACGAGAGCGCGGCGGATATGCAGGAGCTGAAGAACGAACTACAACCGCTGCTGGGTGGCCAAACCGCATCCATAGACGACCTGACCGCTCTTCTGAAGAATAACCCCATCACCTCGGTGAACATCACGATCTCCAATCCGCAGATTGAGAACAGCAATATATCACAGTCCTTCAACTGCATCACCATCCGGCCGGATGGGAATAATTGCTCCGATTGCACGAATGGTTCTGGAGTGGCAGATGGCCCGGCAGCCGATAACCCAAAGTGGACGACTCCGGAACTGCTAGCCTTCAAGCACAACCTGGAGTTTCCGGATAGCGGCAATTCGACGCCTGCCGATCGCCAGAAATCCGCGATGAAGTGCCGCCATTTTTCCGTTGACCTAAGTCAAATGCGATCGCTGCGCCTTTTCTTCAACGACGACAACTGCACTTCCGGTCAGCTGGTTATCGCGTCACGGGAGTCGCAGTATAAGATCCTTCATTTCCACTACGGTGGCTTGGATCACCTGGCCCAAGTGCTGCACCAGTGGCACTGCTTTCTGCACAACATCACATCGGAAACGGGCCAGGATAAGTTCGATTTGCCGTACAGGCACTTCATGGTCTGTCGCCCAGAGGTCAAGAAATCCGAAATGCATCCGGACGAGGGAGATGTCAAGAAGATAACCACGAACTTTTTCTACGGCACGCTGCTCAATGAGAAGGGACAGATCGAGGACGACTTGCTGCTCCGTAAGTGTGTCTTCTTTGGAGGATTGGAGAAGAGTCTGCGGAAGACGGTGTGGCCATTCCTTCTAAAGTGCTACTCATTCTCCTCTACATTCGAGGATCGCGCAGTGCTCATGGACATCAAGCGACAGGAGTACGAGGAAATTACGCGAAAGCGCCTGTACTCCATGTCTCCGGAACAGCAAATTCATTTTTGGAAGACCGTACAGATTGTGGTGGAGAAGGATGTTGTTCGAACGGATCGCACCAATCCCTTCTTCTGTGGCGACGATAATCCTAACACAGAGGTCATGAAAAACATTCTGCTAAACTTTGCCGTATACAACACCGGAATGTCCTATTCCCAGGTGGGTCCTCGCTTCTTCAAATTGTCCAAAATATAATTGTTTTATAACCCACAGGGTATGAGTGATCTCCTTGCGCCTGTCCTATGCGAAGTTCAAAACGAGTCCGAGACCTTCTGGTGCTTTGTAGGCCTGATGCAGCGGGCCTTCTTCGTGTGCACTCCCACCGACCGGGATGTGGACCACAATCTCAGCTACCTGCGCGAATTGATCCGGATAATGCTGCCGCACTTCTACAAGCACCTGGAGCAGCATAACGACTCCATGGAGCTGCTTTTTTGCCACCGATGGCTGCTGTTGTGCTTTAAGCGCGAGTTTACCGAAGCGGTGGTCATACGGATGTGGGAGGCGTGCTGGTCAAACTACTTGACGGACTACTTTCATCTGTTCCTCTGCCTGGCCATCATCGCTGTCTATGCTGACGATGTGGTGGCCCAGAATCTGCGCCCGGACGAGATGCTGCTGCACTTCAGTTCGCTGGCAATGTACATGGACGGCCAACTGATTTTGCGGAAGGCACGTGGCCTGCTCCACCAGTACCGACAGCTGCCGAAGATCCCGTGCACGCTGAGTGGCCTGTGCAAACGATGTGGTCCAGGGATGTGGGACTCCGAGCATCGCCCTGCGCTGGAGTGCGTGGGCCACAGTGATGACGAAAAGTGCTCGCTCTCTATTGACTAGTTATCTAATACTTACACTGTTTAAACTCAGCAATAACTATTGTTGGCGACTGATATAATTCGTCATTTACTATTAGCACATGTATTATGCTTTGAATTTATTTGTTTGCTGCCGTGCTTGGCTCATAAAATAAATTTAGCCTTTTACTACGTTTAAACGCCCGCTTTATTTGCAATTGATAATGTTGAAAGTTACAGATTGGTCTTATTTGCGAATATTTTATCCATTTATATTATTACTAATTTCTTAAAGCTTATTTATAAACAGAGTTCGTGGTTTGTAAAACTTAATTTCGCAAATAACTGGCAAATAAACGTAGTATGCAATTATTGTTTCTGGTTATTAGCTTATTTATAATCGGCTATACCCAAAATACACAAAAAATGTAAAAATAAAACAAGCAAAGTATTACGAAACATTGGAATAAAGTTCAAAAGCTGTATGGGTTTAACTCAGCTAATTAATTTAACAACGATTTAATTATGTTCTGATTGGTCCAACAGTTCTATTTGAATATTAGTTATGCTAACTTTATTTAATAAAATCGTACTTTGTGAATTAAATTAGGAATTTTCCTTTACTTAACGTTAGCGTTAGTATTGAGCATCGGATCTACGGAAAGATTCACATCTGTGGTAACTGATCAATTGGAGTGGTAAACTTAAAGTCCTCGGGGAAGAGTTTAGCTGCGTGCGGATACATAAGTTTGTACGACTGCCTAATGGTGACGTCCGCCACACCGGCTATATCACCGATCTCCTTCTGACTTCTCTTATGCTCGGATGCTTGTGAGGCCATATAGATCGCGGCTGCGGCCACCGAAATTGGCGAACGTCCCGGAACAATATCCATCTCGACGGCTTTCTTTGCAATGTGCGTGGCAGCGCGTTGAACCATATTCGGCAGGTCTAATACGAAGAAAATTACTCCTGCTACTTTTGAGTACCGAAAGCGTAGGAACTTACCCAAGTTAGCGCAGAAGCGGCACATAAAGTCCGCAGTGGTTATAAGATCAACACTAGTCTCAAGAGCCTTCAATGTTAGCTTAAAGCAACGACCAATCTCTTTTTTGCTGATCTTGCTGACAGCACATATTTCCTTGAATGTGCGAGGAACTCCTTCTTGGCGACAAGCAATATACAGACAAGCGGATGCTTTGGCATCATTGGAACGACCCTTGAGGTTCTTTCCATCATGCACCTAGAAGAAAACTGGATGAGGACTCAGCCAAATCAACGAGAACTCGATTTTCACCTGTTTGAACAAGTTGTTGGCTCGATCGACAATGGTTTTGGGCAAGTTAATGCGATCGGCCATCGAGGATATCTCCTTAAAGGCTGATATCAGAGAGCGATCAGAGCTGCTCATGGTGCGTCTGTTTTGGTACTTGGGGGCTCCAAAAGCGTCAAAGGATGCGGATCCAGTGCCCGGACCAATTATGGTGGACAAGTCCCCGCCGCTGAGCAGCGGATTCTCCGGTCCACCGACACGACTGGGATCCACGCCGCTCTTCTCGTTGCTGAAGGTACGCCACTCGGAGCCCACATCAATTACGCGGTCGCCAACCACCAGACCACATTCGGAGCAAATCATGTCGCCAGCCCTGTAGTCCTCGATCAGCGGAGATTCGGGGTGTGCGTAGCAGCACACCTTGTTGTTGTCCAATCTGCAAGCAGTAAGCCATTATCGGAGTCCACACATTGACAGGAAGCTTGACTTATACCTCGATGTCGATGCCATTTGTACTCTGTAAGCTGTATATTTTTTTAATACTCACATCAACTGGTGATGTGACTTGGCCCGATAGCTCGATACCAGTTACGCTTCACAGATATCGTATAGTCAGCAAGACAAAGTCGTTGCAAGAACTGTGCAACTTTCACAATTATTCTTTATTTTAAGTTTCCTTGCAATTAATAATTCATACAAATTAAGTTGCTTACCAATAGGGGTTACAAGTTACCTTTGTATAGCTAATGCAAAATTAACGCTGACATATTTTATATTTCAAGCTGTTCTCTTCCACCGTTTCATAAGCAAGACAACCCTTGAATATCGCATTTTCAAACTCCGCATAAACATGCAAGCATTTGGAAAGGTGGCAGCCCTGCTCCTTTATTGTTATGGCAACAACAGGATGCCGTGCTAAACAAATTCATTGACATGAGAAAATAATCTAGTTCCGTATTGATGTTCGTAGTTTGTACGAGTTTCGGCTGTGCAAAAAATTATCGGCCAACTTTAACTGGCCCTATATAAATTTTAAAGAGACTATACTATCCGTGGGCCAACCCGGTCACTGCACAGCAGTCGCGACATGTTCAAAAACACTTTCCAATCGGGATTCCTATCGATTCTGTACAGCATTGGCTCGAAGCCCCTGCAGCTGTGGGATAAGAAGGTTCGAAATGGACACATCAAGCGGATCACGGACAACGACATACAGAGCCTCGTGCTGGAGATAGTCGGCACCAATGTCAGCACCACGTTTATAACATGTCCGGCGGATCCGAAGAAGACGCTGGGCATCAAACTGCCCTTTCTGGTGATGATCATCAAGAACATGAAGAAGTACTTCACCTTCGAGGTTCAGGTAAGCTTAGTGATCCTCTTACAGAACCCAGTAATTCCATGATTTCCTCCCCTAATCAGGTTCTCGATGACAAGAACGTGCGGCGAAGGTTCAGGGCCAGTAACTACCAGTCGACAACTCGTGTCAAGCCTTTCATTTGCACCATGCCCATGCGATTGGACGAGGGATGGAACCAGATCCAGTTCAACCTGTCCGACTTTACGCGTCGCGCATACGGCACCAATTATGTGGAAACACTTCGTGTACAGATTCATGCAAATTGCCGCATCAGACGTGTCTACTTCTCCGATCGTCTCTACTCGGAGGACGAGCTGCCGCCGGAGTTTAAGCTCTTCCTTCCCATTCAGAAGCCGGTACAGAAGTCCAATGCAATTTGTAGCTAAATTCTGTTTTCCTCATCAATCAATTAGAGCACCTAACCAGACGGAGTCGACGATTAAAACGGCACAAAATGCACAAGACTGCCATCCAGCACTCATTTAACACTTTATGGGAATCACGAATAAAAATTGCATCATGTACATAAAATCCTATTGATCTCTTGTAAGTATCTCCGTGCCCGTCTCAGTTATCAGAATGGTGTGTTCGAACTGGGCGCTGCGTGCGCCATCTAAACTAATCGCCGTCCAGCCATCTTCCAGCACTGCTATATCTGCTCCGCCCAGGGACAGAATGGGTTCAATGGTGAAGGTCATGCCGGGCTGCATCTTCCCAGGAAACTCATTAACTATAATGGGCAATGCGATTTGCAATTTATTATTTCAAGCAGTCGTCGAAAGTACTTACAATAGTGGAGTATCTCCGGGGGGCCGTGGAAGTAGCTTCCGATTCCGTGTCCTATAAAGGCAGCTATCGATGCGAGGTCATGTTTGTCACAATATCTGTCTATAAACTTTCCAATCTTATTGAATTCCACGCCGGGGCCGCACAGCGAAATACACTGATCCAAACAGGATTTGGTAGCCTCCACGAGGAAGCTTCCCCGCTCGTCCACGTCACCCACCAGAAATGTTTCCGAACAGTCGCCATGGCAGCCGTTCAAAAAGACTGTGACATCAATATTTACAATATCGCCGTTGGCCAACTGGCGGTCATCTGGAATTCCATGACAGGCGATATTGTTGATCGACGTGCAAATAGACTTAGGGAAACCAGCGTATCTCAGGGGTGACGGATAGCCTTTGGACTCCAGAATTCTTTCGTGTGCAAAGGCATCAATCTGGTCGGTGGTTGTGCCAACTGTTGCACGTTTACCACATTCGCGTAGTATTCTGGCCGCTAGTCTTCCGCTCAGACGCATTGCATCAATCTGATCCTGCGTTTTGATTTCGGGGGATCCCAGCGTGTTGCCCGGTGGCATATTCTTGAAGTAGTACGCCGGTTTTTCGATCTCCTCGGGAACACAACGTTCCGGGGAAACCAGGCCGGTGGACACGATCTGTTCATATTTGCCAGTATCTCTGCAAGAACACCCATTAGAATAAAGTCCTGGATAGATAAGGTGCGTCCCATACCCCTTAACTTTGCCGAAATGAAACAAGTTCCTGGCAGGAGTTTTATGGCTCATTAACCGATTTAAAAACCCAATTCTTCCCATTTTGTTTTGATTATGACATCTTGGTAGTGTGACCGTGTCTGAAATAGTTTAATAGATAACACTCAGTATTAGTGGTATTCCCCGCATTTTTGTTGAAGGCACTGTGGTTAACCTTTTTTGAAAACTGAAAAATATGAATTAGTTTATTAAGTTGAAAATTATATTCCGACCTTATTTTGTACTTCGTAATCAAGTAAATAAAAGAAAATTGAATTGTTTATTTTACTTTGTTTATAATATAATATCTGCAAAAGTGTTTAAAATATTGTTTATGCCACATTAGGTTCGTATTATTTTCGTACATGATCTCCATTTAAATTAAATTTTTGTTTTGTTAGTACGACTGCCAAGCGTAAACGGCGAAAGTAGGGTATTGCAGAAATCTTTTCGGAATTCAATAAAAGTTGTGCAACGTAGCACATGGAGTTTCTACGATCCTGCAGCCTGTTTTTCTGAATATGTGTATTATATGTTGACATCGCTCATAATTAACTTTACTATTAGCCACACAATAAGACTTAAACTTACTCGGATTTTTAGGATACAGCCGGCTTAAAATCTATTTAATGCATAACTATAAATTCTTAATTAAACAAAGAAATCTAAGACCTCTTTTATGATACTATTGCGAATCAGATAAGCCTCCGCGCAAAAGAGAAAAACATGGTTTAGATGTTGTTAATTAACGTTATCTCTTACTGGAGTAATGTTTTAATATTTTTGGATTCTAAAACTTGTGATAGCCGAGTGTGTGCAGTTCGGAAAACGGAGATTAATACATTTGTCACATTTCCAATGTACGATGTCGGTATTGCAAGATAGATTACTTTCGATTTTCGGTTTATTTCTCATAAAATAATTACAACTTAGGCGCTGCTCTCGATTCTGTATCTTTTGTATAATATGAACGAAATACGCGTTGTCAAACGGCCCGTGGATCGCCCGCTTGTTTACTCTGACCTCGATTGATGATGTGTACCGATAAAATACATATGCCCCACATCTATGCACTTATCCGCTTATGCCGGCAGCTGGAGCTTCTTGCCCTTAAGAACTTTGGTAATGTATAAGTAGAAGAAATCGCAGTACAAAACGGTCTGGACAACTCCTGCGAAGATCGCGATGAGGTCGTAGTGCGACTCGACCATGTACCGGTAGACCCAGTTAAGCAAGTAGAGTGCGCGGTATGATCCCAGAGCGAAAAGGTAGTGGCTGGTGATGGATTCGGCCTCGCCGGTTCTGCTCACGAGGAACAGCTGCGGCAGAATGGCCACCGATTCCAGATAGATCGAGAAGGTCCAGAGCACCTCCATCACGGTAAACTCATGGTTGATCACGAGAGCAAGCAGGGCACAGGGCACCAGCAGGAATTCGATGCGGAAGGAGTCGTGATTGTGGTCGTAGGTGGCCTTAAACTTGACGTACATCAGGTATACGGTGGCACCGGACGTGGCCAGAAACAGCACCTTCATCACCGAGTTGTACAAGCTCACGTAGGTGGTGAACAGGTCCAGGTATCGCGTCAGATAGACCACGGCGAACAGGATCTGCGACTTGCCCGATATTCCGGCGCACGAGCGGGTCTTCCATATCTTCAGCAGCAGTATTATGATGGCAAACACATGCGATAGATCCCCAGCAAAGCGAAAGATATTCATCCTGATCTAATCCGCCGACTTGGCTACTTGGCTGTCCTGTTGGCTGCTTGTTTGTTGTACTTCCTTTTGCTTTCGCCCTTTCGCTGCGTCTCGGAACGCACGCCTATATGGAAATGGTAAACTATGGCATTAATGGCGGTATCCAGTGCTTCAACAGCTGCATACGTTACCAAAATTACTTTTCGCCTAATTTGCCAACGAGTAGAAAACTGGGGGCTTTGCCGCTTCCTCTAAAAACTTCTCAGAATGTCAGCATAAACGAGAGAGCCGAAGAGAGTTCAAATGACGTGGCCGCATGTGAGCGCTGATTCGTGGTTCCGACCTATCGTCTTTGTCCAGGGATGGCACTTGTTCTGCGGTGGAGAAGCATTCGATAACTAAAAACATTCGCAATAAATATATATGATGATTATGAAAGAATTCGTATATTTTGATATCTGATGTACTGTCAGGTTTTAATAAGTATATATTGACTCCTGTCGAGGTATTTAGGAAGCAAACAACTTTTGGTGCTAAGTTATTTTAAAAGAAAACAGCTTTTCCATTATACCACTCTTACGCAACCAAACAACTAAATAAATGTAATTGCTTAGTCGTTAAAAATGTGATTACAATTATGATACAAAATTTATGATTTATGATACACAAATATAAATCATTTCTTTTAAATAGTTTTTAAGTATATGTAGTTTACAATATACATTAAATAACTAAATAATGCACTGTTGAATAAAGTGGTTTAAAGAACATTGCGTGGCTACTGAAATAAGTTTGTATTATATGTCGCTACTACATAAAATAAAAGCAATAAATCAAATATACTCGATAGGTTCAATTGAAAAATACCAGAAAATGCTGACTAGAGCATACGCCATTCGATTTATTCTTTATGCCTATCGGAAAAAGCCGTGCTGAGGTTCCGGCATCTGTATTTTATTTACGAGCGATATAATTAATATAGAAATCAAATAAAATGGTGAGTAAAAATGATGTGCTAAACATAGGAGTGCAATGGTTATTTTTTGCTTAGTTATAGTAATCTATAGTTTTTTAGTTTCGCGGTTACCATTTCATATTTACATTATACATACATAAAACCATGCATGCGAATAAATATAACAATTTGTTTTTTCTAATTAACTACTTCTTAGATCGGTTTCAACTTAAATGCAGAAATTCGCAATTACGCTAAGACTTAATAGCTCAAATTCGATGCTTCTATTACAATATTGGTTATAAATACCGGCTTTGAAAAAAAGGGATAAATGGCTTGCAAAAGATGGCGCGACTTTTATTCGTGCTATTGTATTTCAGAATTAAATCCTTTGTTCTCCTTTATTTTAGACGATCGGCAAGAACAACAAAATGATTCAGCACCTGAATTATCGGGTGCGAATCGTTCTCCAGGACTCGCGTACCTTCATTGGTACCTTCAAAGCCTTCGACAAACACATGAACCTGATCCTCGGCGATTGCGAGGAGTTCCGGAAGATTCGCTCGAAGAATTCAAAGGTGCCGGAGCGCGAGGAGAAGCGCGTTCTGGGCTTTGTATTGCTGCGGGGCGAGAATATAGTTTCCCTGACGGTGGAGGGACCACCGCCGCCGGAGGAGGGCCTTCCCCGAGTTCCAATTCCGGGAGCAGCTCCTGGCCCGGGAATTGGTCGCGTGGCCGGACGCGGAGTGCCCATCAATATGTCCGCTGTGCCAGCGGGTCTCCAGGGTCCCGTGAGAGGTGTGGGCGGACCCGCCCAACAGCACATGGCTCCGATGGGACGAGGAGTGCCCCGAGCTCCGATGATGGGTGCCCCGCCACCGGGCATGATTCCCGGCGGCATGCCTTCGATGCCAGGAAACATGGGACGTGGTGCTCCCCCACCGATGCGCGGTCCGCCGCCCAGCATGATCCGTGGAGCACCACCACCGGGCAGGGGTGGTTATTAAGTGTAAAGTACAATCTAATAAAAACTCATTTAGAAAACTCTCCTTTATCGATGGATTTGTGTATTTATGTGTTTAATGTAAGCATACGTACATACAATGATTATTGCTTTACATCAAATATATGAGAACCGAGCAGGGACTGGATTATGTCGTTGCCAGCCACATCGTTCGTTAATTGGTTCATCCAGTTAAGAACGAAACGCCTCGTGAATGATTATACCTTTGGTACGTGCGTGTGCGTACAGGACGTTTTATGCCCAGATGTTGGAAAGATCCCAGATCTTAATGAGCCTGTCCTGGCCCACTGTCAACAGGCGCTTCCTGTCCTCGTCGAGGTCCATGTAGACAATCGAGTGCTTGGCGTCATTGAATGATGCCAGTGAAGGGCGCTCGACGGTCTGAAGTTGTTTGTAGCACGGATCACAGGTACGAACATCAAACTCGAAGCCCATTATGGGTATGTTAATACGATTGGTGGAACAGTTGTCGCACACGGCTTTGCCGCAGTGGCGACAATGATGCTGCCGGATTCCTGACGGACGAAGATTATTTGTAAAACATGGAGTAACTTAACAATCTTCAACACATCCTACCTAGCTGCTTTTGATCCATCATTGAGCGGAAGTTCCAGAAGAAGGGCCTGGAGCAAAGCTGACAGTTGTTGGAATCCACCCAGCCAGGAACTTCTTTCCGCATTGCATTCATCTCCCAGAAAACCACTACAGAGTCTTCGCCACAGCTTATCAGTTGTTGAGTGTGATTCGCGTAAGACAGGGCGGAAACTTTATTGCTACAAAATCAGAGGTGCCGATAAGTATCCAATTTATTAATATTATTGAAGAACGAAGATACCTATGTCCCTGTAGCTCGTAAATAGTGCCACGTTTGCCGCCAACATCCCAAACTATCACGGACTGATCGCACGCGCCGCTGAATAAGAGCTGGGGGCCTTCCACCCATCTGAGGCACCGGATTTCAGCTAAAAATGTATTTATTTATTACCAATTTATATATATTAAGCTTATTAAATATGATTTGTATCTTGTTTACCTGTATGTCCTTTGAAAGTGGTAATCAATTGCACTCCTTGAACATCACACCTTAACATTGTTATTTGTCCAGCATGATCGCCCACGAATGCATACTTTGCTAAAGCGTCGAACCTAAACATGGATTATAATTGAGGAAATCCACGACGGACTTAATTATCTGTTGCTAATATAGAATATTTTGGACACATTTCTTCAATGTGCAAAAATTTGTTTACATAAAATGAGTCAGTTGCCACGTCATTTAAAAGGTTCTCAAATTGGAAATGAATTCCATAACCATGCATAGTTTGAATTTAAAAACTTGCTAAAGAGGGCAGCCTAATCAAATTAAATGACCCGCTTATCCTATATCCAATGTTGCTCCCCTTCCATTTATTATACTTACTGGAGAGCCGTACATGGTGTCTCAAAGTTGTATCCGCCCACCCGTTTGCCGCTCTCTGTGCAATGATAGGCGAACTGCTTATCTTTGCCGGCAGAGAGTACCCACTTGTGGGTTTTCGAGAAGACCACTGCCACGACACGGGCTTGATGAGACAAGTAATCCCGCAGGAAGGACAGGCGATTGCAGTCTTCGGATAGCGCATACTGGGTGACCGTTCCGTTCTCCTGGCCGACGTACAGGTGCCGAGATTCCGGTACGTACTCGATGGCCGTGCAGCCGGAAGGCATATACTGGCAAATGCTCGGCCAATATTGGCCAGAATCGCGTTTTAGCCAAACACGAACGGTTCTATTGATAAAAACATGAAAATGTAAAGAATACATTTGTGTATCTAAGGGAATTATTAATGGGCTACAAATACGCACTTGTCATCAGAAACGCTAATTACACCGTTTTCGCCCGGAATTAAGATTGCTGCGTTCACATCGTCGCTGCTGCCCTCCAGCTTACTCAGCAATTCCGGCTTTTTGGAGGTGTTAAAGCGATCATTGTTGGTCCGCTGAGCTGGTTTTATCTCGGCAGCCATATTATTTAAAGTGATCCAGTCCGATGGTACGCCTACGCCCTATTTTACGCACGCGAAGACAATGCGGCTATAAACAAACCGAATTTGGACTGGGGGATGTGAATTGAGATACGTGATTCACAATCAATTAATGAAACAGTGTTATTTTGTTTAACATTAAATATACTATACTAAACTTTATTGTTGGAAAGCTCGTCTAGATAGCACCGCCACGCTTAGGCTTGCTGCGGAACAGTGGAGTCGATGGAATACCAACCGAATCTAAATTATAGTATTATTTTGCTACTTACAATACGGAAGGTGCTTTAATTGATGGTGCTTTAAAGATGGAGTTTCAATGCTTAATGCATATGCACACACCACAAATTGTATCTATATATATGAAAGGATTTTTATTTTGATATTATTATTAGTATCAAATTCAATTATATCAAATAAAATCGTCGAATTACGAAAGAGGTTATCATTATTATAAATTTATGCCTTATGATTATTATTCATGACATTTTTGCAACTGACAATTTTTTTAATGTGTTTTATTTTTTATAAGTATAGATTTCTTCTTAAACATAAATAAACGCAAAAAGCAGAGTGAGCTAAGTACGATAGTCTATTGTATTGCTCAGTGGAAACAGCATTTCCGCAGAGATGTTTCTTGTGGAATTTTTGTATAAATAGGCACTTGTATTTATTGCTCTTCAAAATACTTGCCCGCCAATGCAGTCGAAAAGGAACACAAAACATGTTATTCATTTTATAGAATAATCGTAATAGGACCCGATCGCGTGAATCTGTCCAGCGAAACTAGTCTAAGCGACCAGTTCTTAAATGGAGGATAACAAGGAGCTGCAATGCCTGATATGCAAATATTCGGACAGTGACGACCTTGCCTTCGGCGAATGGATGAGTGTACGCAATTTGCAGGTACACTATTTTTGCCTGGTAAGTGCGACTGTTCTTCTGAAATGGAAAGATCTCCCAACAGTGTATCCTTCCTGATCCGATCCACCAGCTCCTCTCAACTCATTTGCCGCAGCGCGGCGGCGATTGCAGCGGAATCCTTGGCTTTCTGGTTCGTGACATCCGCGAGGAGGCAGTCGCCGCGGAGAAGAGAAAATGTTGGTACTGCAATAAGATAGGGGCCAGTTTGCAATGCGATAGTTGCCGGACATTGTTTCATTTGAAGTGCGGCCTGGAAAATCGCGCTGTCTTCGAGTTTTGCGGCCAATACAAAAGCTACTGCTACAGATGCAGGCCGATGGATGACTACAAGCAACAAGTACATAACAATCCGCCGAGGAACTACACTTGTCCCATCTGCTTCAGTTCTATCTATAAAGTTGAGCTGCATTGCGTTGTGTACGGAGACTGCTGCCGCCGTGGATTCGCCCATAAGAAATGCATGCGTCAATACGCCCTGACTTCCGGATATTACTTGCGCTGCATTTGGTGTCGTTCGGAAAGTTTCCGGGATTCAATACGCCTGCAGTCGGTTTTCGTGCCCGATCGCGATGCCACTTGGGAAAAACAACGAAACGCTTATAGGGAGCTCCACGAGCGCAATCTGAAATGCGACCAGTCCAACTGCCTGTGCCCCAATGGTAGAACCTATAATAGATTATCGTGGGTGATTATATCCTGTACTTCTTGTGCCGCCACTTCTGCTCATCTAAAGTGCTTGGTGGGCACCCTGAGACTGCCCAAGAAACACGAGCGAACAGAATTCAAGTGCGCTATGTGTCTGGAGGTGGAGAAAAGGATCGCTGAAGGGCCGGCTCGCAACACAGAAGAAAACCATGCTGAAAGCGACAACCAGGTGGATAGCTCTTTTTACGTTCAAAAATTTGGTCCCGATGCTGCAATTCGCTCCCTAACCCAGACTCCTGTTTTCTCCGAAGACGAAAGCGAAAGAAGTAGTAATATCACGGTGATATTTAGCCAGTCGAAACCTATCGCAACAAGCGAGAGGTTATCCTTATCGTCGCCACCGGTGGACCTGATAGTGGAAATTCCTGATTCGCCGCAGACGTCGCCACAGCCATCAATCGATGAGCCACACTCGCCGCAACCAACACCATCAAACGAAAGCTCATGCTCACCGCAGCCAACAGCAATAAATGAGATCCCCGACTCACCGCAGCCAGTATCCAGAACACCCGTGTGTAAGGAGGTACCATCACAGATTTCCGACTCTCCACAGCTGCAAGAACAAGCTGTGACAGAAGCTTTCAAGTCACCGCCAGTGCCAAAAGAAGATCCGAATTCTTTGCTTGTGCTAAAATCGGGCTTTCGCTGTCCCGCCGAACCATTTTTCTACTTGGTTATCTACGAATTTGAGCAAGGTACATGCATGGGTGAGTGCACTGGTACGTGTGTACTGCGATTTAAAGATAATGACCCCCGCATTCAGGACACCTCGCAGGCGGCATTGGAATGTCTCAAAATAACACCCGACGATGTATGGTGCCGTAGCGAGGATCGCGGCGTCTTTGAAGAAATCAACAAGTTCCATGAATGGTACGGATCAGAGGAATTTTCTTAAATATTGTTTATTCAATTTAGAACAATTGAAAACTTTGGGGTAGAATTAATTCGTCACGGAATTCTAGTCGATTTATGCAAGTATTGTTTTGGGTGAATTATAATCACAAATTACAATAAATTTCCGGCCTATTAAAAGTTTTAATGATTGTTAAACTAGAGGAAGCATGCAGTAAATAAGTTGTGTAAATTTTTCATGTTATTGTATTTATGATTAAATTCTACCATATTACTATTATTATTATATTCCAATACATTGTTTTACTTCTCCATTGAAACCATATCCCGGCAAATGAAGAAGGCTGCTACTAGTGCTGCCGTTTGAGCAACTTCTGTACATCCTTTGGCCAATCTTTCTTCGATCTGAGCTAGCTTTATAATAAGCTTGTTCATGACCGACATGGGCAGCTCAACTGTTGGGAATACACATTTAAGTGGCCATCAAGAGGATATAGTTATAGTACTTACGTCTCATAACAAACAAATGCAATTCTGTTATAATATCTTCCAAAGCGAGACCTCTTGCGTACTTGGCACTTTCGACAGCTATGCAAAGGTATAGAAGGTAACATTAGGTTTTATGTTTGGCATTCCAAAATGCATCATACTTTTAAAGGAGTCCTCCAAGCTATTCCCAGATAGCAAGGCCTTCAATATCTGTTCGATATCCTGCCTTAACGGATAACCCACGCACATGTAGACGTTGTCTTCGTTGACCGTATCAAATGCCATCACGGTGCTCTGAAGGACGTTTAAGACCTTTCTCATATCACCTTTGGCAAGAGTTAATAGTGCCCGCTTTCCGTCGTCAGTTATCTGAACGCTGATAGCATTGTAGGTTAGTGAAAATCAATTTTATGATATTAAAAGACCTTACGCTTCGGCCTCAATGATTTTTTCCAGGCGGGGCATCATCTGATCTTGAGATAATGGAGCGAACCGGAAACGAGTGCAACGCGACTGCAGGGCCGGAATGATTTTGCTCAAATAATTGCAAATCACACAGAACCGCACGTTGTCCGTATATTTCTCAATGATGCGGCGCAGGGCATTCTGGGCATCGTTGGT
The DNA here is from genome assembly GCA_005876975.1 of Drosophila orena. NCBI lineage: Eukaryota > Metazoa > Arthropoda > Insecta > Diptera > Drosophilidae > Drosophila > Drosophila orena. The sequence goes on along the minus strand of VCKV01000008.1, from coordinate 4,400,268 downwards.
CATGGCATCCGCCTCGTCCAAAATTATCAATTTGAAGGTGTCGCAGAAAATGGTGCGTGTGGACGCGAAATTTAGGATTTGCCCGCGCACAATCCCGATTCCTCGGTCATCCGAGGCATTCAGCTCCAGAACCATGGACTTAAACTGCTGGGGAGAATATAGTTGTCGAGCGCATGCAAGGATTGTGCTCGTTTTTCCCGTGCCAGGTGGTCCGTAAAACAGCAAATGGGGCAGTTGCTTGCGGCTTATAAAGCGGGTTACTAGAAGTACATTCAAATTATGTCAGTGATGGCTTTGGCCTAGCGTTCAAATGCTCACTTGTTGATATTATTTCCTCGTGGGATATCAAATCATCAAGTCCGCTTGGTCTGTACTTCTCCACCCTGAACAAATGACAATAGTATTACTTGTGGATCTTTAAGGTCAAATTAGAAGTTACCAAGGCATGCGCACTGCGGGTCCACTGGTCTCCGACATTACTATAAGGTAAGACGTTAAATGAAATGAAATACAATTAAATCTGATGGAAGCCAATGGCAAATACAGAATTGCCGGTAAAAAGCGATAGTTCGATGAATGTCTAGATAGCGGAAGAAAAATGGTATTTAAAAAGAAAATTGTTAGGGGCCTTCGACTTATCGATTTATCTCGTGCGTAGGCTATCGAATTTAAATGTTTACGTACTAGAATAATTAAACATTGGCTTCCTTTTTTTGTTGACTAATTATTATTAGTTATTTATTACTTTCCGTCAAAGTAAAAGAAATCACCAATAAAACTTTTTTTTTCTAAATTTTAATATAACGAGATAAATTATTCAGTTTACGGTTTTCTATAAAACAACTTGATTACAAATTATTGGATTACAAATGAAATACATGTATTATTAGAAAATGCTTTCAAATAAATTAATTTACAATACATGTAAAATAAAGATATCCAAAACTCGGGTCAACATTTTAATTCCTCTTCGAAAGTTGGTGCATCATGCTCTTACAGGAAAACTTAAAAGTAAGTTTATTGTTGTATATTTTAAGGCATGGTATTGTACTAAGTCTCTTATTAAAATTTATTAATACATTATTATAATATTTTCTAAAATTTGTTTATTTTGAACAAGTACGCGGACACCAATTGCAAAAGACCAATTACAAAAAAAAAACGAAAACACTAGTATGTTAGTTTTCAATAATAACTTATCGACATTGTCTTTTGATTATTATATATTTGAATTCCAGCCGCGGCTTGTGTCACATGACCTCATCTTCGATTGCACGATCACGTCATTTTATTAAAATTCTGGCGGATGAAATCATAATTTTCAATATGTAAAAACAGGTATTTAAAAATTAAGTAACGCTCACCTGTTCTGGAAGTTCCGTGTCCCCAAAAAGAAGATCTTGCCGCTTGGCGGTACGTCTACGCACTTTGGGGCTCTTATCGAACCTGATGGAAAAATATATAATTACAAATTATTTGAACCTAACTATACTATCATTCTTACGAATCTGAATTTCCCATCGGCGAAGGACTTCTACTCGTCGTTCTGCGCATTTCCACTTGGTGATACTCTGAATTCTTATCGTCCTGCGGGATGTCGTATGTTGCATTGCTGATCAAAGACTTTTGTGAACCTGGATTTACACTACTTGTGAGGTTACTGCCCTTGAGATTTAAGGAGTCAAATATGTCGGCTATGTGGACATTACTGTTTTGTGATAGGAAATGCTGCAGGATTTGCTGTTGAATACTGCTCTCTTGCTTAACTTCCTTCAGCAGCGATTCCTTCTCCTGCAAATGCGATTCGGCAATGGCCAAATTGCACGACATGACAATGGAGGTGTCGGAGAACTTTTGCAAAATGAACTTGGCTTCCGCCACGGTTGACACTTCGTCCAACAGACTTTGTATCTTATTCACATGGCTCTGCACTGTGTCCTTTGTGTCCTCGAATTCCATTATAGCCTGCTGCACATGCTCTATATTCTCCTGAATATAACTTATGTTTGTCCTCAAATTGTCAACTTCGTTGAAGTCATCTGTTTGCCTATCAGCAGTTTTTCCGCTTTCCATTACATTTAGCTCCCGGGAGAGATCTTCTCGCTCCAATATCAAACGTTCCAGCTCCTTCTCCAGTTGCGTGATTAGCTGCCTGTTTCTGGCCGCATGCAATATGTTGCGGTATAGATTCTCCCATCGATGTCGTGCGGTTCGAGAGGCAAAACCATCAAGGGTGGCAATTTTCGATGTTAGGTGAGCAGGTGCCCTCTGGCCGGACTTTCCCCTTTGGCTCTTGCGAAGGGCAATCACTTCCTCGGTTTTTCGCTTTAAAATTTGCTCCTTAGCACTCACTTTGGCCTCTAGAGATTGAACAGCATTCTTCTGACGGCGCTGCTCCTTCAGCAACTGAGCAATTTCCTTTGATTTGCGGCTTTCTTCCTGTTTATGCTGGCTAGATTGTTGTGACATCTTCTTCATTAATTTAACCTGGGCAATGGGAGAGTTGAAGTTTGTATTTTGTACAGATTCCAAATCAACGTTAGCTTACCTTTGTGAATTTCAACGCATTCAGCTCATTGCGCAGCGTGTCAATCTTAACTTCATGGGATTTAAGTTGTTGCCTGCTTCGAATATGTTCCTTCTGCGCGTTTTGTAATTTCCTAATCTCAATTTGCATATGGTTTATCTTGCTTTCATAATCTGACTTTACTTTTTTTAAACTATCCATCGATGGCGTTGATACAGATGTAGCTGAAATATCATTGCAATCGTTAATCATTATAAAAGCTATACTCTTTTTATTTATTTGCATACCCATATTGGCCAGGACGTCGTCTCGTTCTTTTTGTGTGTTCTCGATTTTACAATATAGCACAGATAGTTTTTCCTCGTAATGTATTCGCATAAGTTCGCATCTGTCGTTGGTCAACTCCAATTGTTCAATCAGTTTGGTTCTCATTTCAATATCATCATCGATGGCCTCCAAATCCTTTACTACTTCCTCTGCTGTGAGTATATTAACTTATAATTTATATTCGAAAAATGTATTATTATTATTACCTTCAGAATCGCTACTGGCCACTTCGGCTTCCTCAGAGCTAACATTCTGATTTTGAATTCCTGGCAACGAACGCGACATCAGAAGCTCCCTTTCTCTTTCCAAATCCCGTTTAGCCTTGGTTATAATATCGCCTTAATTTAGCGTACAGAAATGAACAAATTATAAATGAGGTGGGTTATTATTATTAAAAGACCTACCATCATAAACGGGTTTTGTGCTTCTAGGTGAAGAAGCGGCTTTAATTTCCATTTGCTTACGATGCTCATCGGACTCTATTAGTTTGGTCTGGAGTTGTTCGATTTCTAGCATGTATTGGCCCACCACTTTTGTTATTTCAACGTCGGAATTGTCGTTACTAGTCCACTTATTTAAATCCAAGTTGGTTTTTAGATCTGCATTCCTTTGGGTCAAAGTGGCAACTGTGCTTTGCAACGATTTTAGCCTCTGCTGGAGCCGTTTGATTTCCGATAGAAGTAACCTATTTTCATTGAATGTGTCCGAAATGGTGGTATTACCCTCGCAGTCCACTACAAGCTTACCCTGTAAGAATAGGCATGTTCGAGTTATAAATTCAGTCAAGCCTCAACTAAATAAACATATTACCTGTTTATACTCTAATAACTCCAACTGCAAAGCTGCGATTTCCCTACGCAGTTGAGAAATTGTTCGAGAACTCTGGTCTTGGTTAAGCTTAACTTTGTTTTTAATATTTCTTGCTCGGTTGGCGTACTTCAGCGTATTCAGGGTCTCCATGAAGTCTCGATCACTTGGCGACACACAGGCAATCATCAAGGTCTGGCTATTACCGCCCAGCGAGTCCTGAAGAAGTCGCGTCAGCTTGGAGTCCCGATAGGGAACGTGCAGAGCCCTCTTAGATTTGTCACCGAGAGCCGAAATACAATTACCTAGAGCGAGAAGTCCGCAGTTTATGGATATGCCCTCGCGAGCCCGCTCGCCAGTGGCCTGCGTTCTTTTGAGCCTTTCCGAACCCGCCAAGTCAACAAAATGAAACTTGGAGGTCATGGTTTCCAGGTCGTTATCCGAAACATTGTCACTGGCCGTAAGTAGTCGCTGTCTGCGCACAAAAATCGTGAACAGTGCATGCGAACGGGAAGACTGATCGTTCATTTTTGTTGATGCGGTGGTGCGAGCTAAAGCTCCTTGCTGAAGGTACCTACAATATAAATATTTAGTTTAGAAGGTATGTTCTATAATTCCCTACACATTTTACTTTACTTTAAGGCATCTTGCGGTTGATAAATGGGCTTTATGGAAGCCCCAGATATTGTGATTTGTCCATTGGAATCTTCGTGTATCTTAAAATTGCTGTTTTTGTTAAATGGGTCCAGCAGATCAATGATATCCTCGTTGTACAATTCGATGTACTGAACAGCCAGACTAAACTGCGGACTTCCACCAGCCGCTGGAAGTTCTGCAGAGCTGGATCCCTCCAGTTGTTCGATACCACTGAATATATGACGAACCGCCCGCGGAATGATGCCAAACTGAACGGACTCGGATGACTCCGACTCATGGTCGAAACCAGTGCCCATTGTATATGTCTTTCCCGATCCTGTTTGCCCGTAGGCCAGTACAGTGGCATTATAGCCGTGCAGCGTACTGTCCACTAAACTTTCCACGCAGTCCGAGTATATATCACACTGAAATAGTTTGTATTGGCAAATGAAACTTAAGGGTAGGTGCAAACTAGCTTGGCGACTTTACCTGATTGGAATTGGTATCAAAAACATAGTCGAAAGTAAAGGCTTTGTCCGATCCAAGAAAAATCTGAGGCTCTCCCAGAGTTACTGTCGTGCAGATACGACACATATCTATGAGCTCCCTTGAGTTTTGAGGTCGGATTCTAAATAACCAAAGGATATTATATATATTATTATATGTTTCTAACAGGATTCGAATTCGATGCAAATAATAGACTTTAGAAGTTATATTACTTTAGTAGTCATAATTATTGTTTTAATTATAATAATCTTACCTGACAGCAACACGTACTGTGCTATCCTTATGTATGGAGTCCACTTCGGAAATCATATTGCAATCTACAAACAATAAATGTGAATTAAATTAAAATCAAAATATATTTAACACCCGGATATTATCTAGAAGGCCGTGTTTAAGTCATACACCTTATGATATACTCAAAAAAAATTTAGTTCCAAGGTCACTTCTAACATAATTGTTAACTCAGCAAAAATAAATAGATGTCATAGGAATCCCATAGAAAATCGTCCATTGTCATGTACAAATACTTTTACAGATCCAACTGCACTGAAGTGCATAAAACTAAAAAAGTTTTGTATTACCTTTTAGAGCAAACTTTTAGTTAGCTGAGCTAATACATTCTAAATATTTGTTTATGCATACAAACACACATCTGCACATATGCGCCTACAAGTTGCTGACCAAGAAAAACATACATATGGAAATAAAATTTGTAAAAAGCCCAATTCCGCAACGCAATTGATGTACGAAATGTTAAAATAAAGCTACCTACCAAACAAATAAAGCGCTTCCTTGTGGCTAACAAATTAAAAGAAATATTAACAGCGCGTATTTCCAATTCAATTCATGTGCACGGGCAAATCGTCTGGATTGTGTTTATATTCCGACTCGACTCGCCTTCCGATAGCCAAACATATGGCTTAACAGAGCTAATCTGTTCACGGGCCGATTAATTTTAAGCCACAGTTGTCTGTTCACACCTGACATTTTGCGGCATGTTGTTGGGGGCGCTCTTGCATGAATATGTAACACTGGAGCAATAGTATTTTCATTACATGTGCAGTATATTTTCAAGTACCTGAAAAATTGATTATTAATTATATAGATAAGTACCGAACTTTGCTTTTAAGGCAGCCGACTGCCTCTATTGATAATGCCTAATAAGTTTTAATTTTAGGATTAATTCAAGAGACAGATAATTAATTCAAAGATTTATATCCACACAAAGAAAGCCCTTTTAGAAGTTTTTCTTTAATTTGTACTAAAAGTTGCTTATGACTTTTTAAATATAATATATTTAAATTACAATAGGAAAATATTTTGAAAATAGATATAAGGAGGCGGCGATATATAGTTCGAAATACTGCAGAAGCAAAATTGAAGGAGTGCCCCAAACACTTATCGAAAGCATCGTAAATTAGTATTCCATTTTTGCATTGATAATTTTGCAAATGCATACCATTTTTCGAGGCCCGCTGCTATACCGCCGATTTTGCCAAATAATTGTATCCAAAGCACTGCCCAGAAATTACATTCATCAAGGATTGCCTTTCAATTGTAAGTATATATATATTTATATATATATAGCTAATGCGGATAAATCGCAAATGCCGAAAAGTGAAGGATTAATATATATATTCATACGTGTAATAATCCATCAAAGTTACTAGAGCCATGCCAAGTACTTTGACCGCGAAGCTCGCGTATCCAGTTGCTCGGAAAGATGAAACCGTGGCGGAGGACTTTCATGGCACCCAGATCAAAGATGTGTACCGTTGGCTAGAAGACCCGGACTCTGCGGAAACCGACGAATTCGTGAACGCCCAGAACAGCATAAGCCGGCCCTTCCTCGAGAATGGGGAAGAATGGAAGAAGCTGAACACGAAGCTTACCAAGCTGTGGAACTATCCCAAATACGGATGTCCCATGCGATATGGCGACTATTACTACTACTTCATGAACACTGGCCTGCAAAACCAGAGCGTCATGTACCAGCAGAAAACACTGGGCGACGAGAGTGAAAGCAAGGTGTTCCTGGATCCGAACACCCTGTCCGAGGACGGTACTATCGCCCTGACCCAAAAGGCCTTCTCCGAGGATGGCAAGTACATGGCTTATGGGCTAAGTGAAAGTGGATCCGATTGGATCAAGATTCTCATTCGAGATGCGGAAACTGGAAAAGATCTGAGCGAGGTCCTCGAAAAGGTCAAGTTCTCTGAGATTTCGTGGACAAAAGACAATAAGGGATTCTTCTATGGTGTGAGTACTGAAGACTTTCTTCCTGGTTATTCAAATTGAAGTCTGTTATTCCTTAGAGATACCCTGACCAAGATGGAAAAACAGATGGATCTGAGACTAAACAAAATGAGAACCAGAAGTTGTACTATCATCGGGTGGGAGAGAGTCAGGATAAAGACACACTTGTGGTCGAGTTTCCGGAAGAGCCTTCGTGGCGCATGTAATGACCTTATATTGTATTATGGTAGAACAAAGATTATTAAAAATTTTCCGCCTTTAGCCAATCCACAGTCTCAGATTGTGGAAAATACTTGATTCTGGCCATTGTTAAAGATTGCCGCGACAACATCGTGTTCTATGCTGATCTTACGCCAGGTGCGGAAATAGACTCCAAACTGAATGTTAAGAAAATAGTGGAAAAATTCGAGGCTGACTACGATGTAAGTAATGCTTCGTTTAAAATATAAGTGTATATTATTATTATTATTTCAGTACATTACCAATGAAAGCTCAAAAATATTCTTCCGTACAAATAAAAATGCACCAAATTACCAAGTTATTGCCATAGACTTCAATAATCCATCGGAGGACAAATGGGAAACGCTTATACCCGTAGGTTTAGTTTGTTTTTAAACGTAGATCAGATTAATCACGGCTAGTTTACGTTTTATAGGAGCAAAAGTCGGATGTTTTGGACTGGGTTAAGTGCGTTGATGCTGATAAACTGCTCGCTTGTTACATAAAGGATGTAAAGGTTAATTATTAACAGTGATACATTCATATACCTCATTAATTATTCCTTCTTCAGAGCGTTTTACAAGTGAACTCCCTAAAGGATGGCACCCTGCTGCGCGAATTTAAGTTGGATATCGGCACCATTGTGGGAACCTCTGGAGAGAAAAAATATTCCGAAATATTCTACAACTTCTCGTCCTTTTTGAACCCCGGCTCCATTTATCGATATGATTTCAAGGCACCTGACCAGTCGCCTTTACTATTCCGCGAAATTAAACTGAATTTAGAAGGATTCCGTCGCGAGGACTACGCCGTTAAGCAGATATTCTACAAGAGCAAGGATGGCACCAAGGTTCCGATGTTTATAATTAGAAAAAAACGTGATAGTGTTGTGCCGCGACCATGTCTGCTTTACGGATACGGAGGCTTCAATATCAGTATGCTGCCTTCCTTCGGACTCTCGGGGTATGTTTAAAAATACTTTTAAACAGTACGATTTATGTGAACGTATTACTCAATCTTTGCAGGCTTATGTTTATAGATACTTTTGATGGTGTGCTCGCATATCCGAATCTGCGAGGTGGTGGCGAATATGGCGAGAAATGGCACAATGGCGGTCGCCTGCTGAACAAGCAGAACGTATTTGATGACTTCCAAGCAGCTGCCGAGTATTTGATCGAGAATAAGTACACGACGAAAGATCGTTTGGCCATCCAAGGTGGTTCCAACGGAGGCCTTTTGGTCGGCTCCTGTATCAACCAACGTCCGGATTTGTTTGGAGCTGCTGTGGCTCAAGTTGGGTAAATAATAGCCTGGTTTTTTGTGGCCATATGTGGAATACCAAATTAATGTATATCTCATTCCACAGTGTCATGGATATGTTGCGCTTCCACAAGTTTACAATTGGTCACGCTTGGTGCTCGGATTACGGCAACCCATCGGAGAAGGAGCACTTTGACAACCTATACAAGTTCTCACCGCTGCATAACGTGCACACTCCGAAGAGCTCCGGAACAGAGTACCCATCTACTTTGATCCTGACCGCCGACCACGATGATCGTGTCAGCCCCTTGCATTCGCTGAAATTCATTGCGGCTCTTCAGGAAGCTGTTCGTGACTCGAAGTTTCAAAACAATCCGGTTCTGCTGCGGGTCTACCAGAAGGCAGGCCATGGAGCTGGCAAGCCGACATCGAAGAGAATCGAGGAAGCCACCGATATTCTGACTTTCTTGTTGAAAAGCCTTAACGTCGACACAGTTAACGTATAACTAGTTAACCACCATAAACAAATTGCATTTCTCAAGGTCGAGTAAAAGTCGCGTATACAAAATGTATTCAATATTTTCACAATAAACTATACACCTAAATGAGATTTAAGTGTTTACCTCAATTAGTTGCTAAATAAATTATCCAAGTTAACAAGACAAATTACTCAATTTGTTATGGAACTCTTTCGGACTTATATTATTATATTTATATCCAAATTATTGGAGTTTTAACCATGCTGACTTAAAATGAAAAACGACAAGTTTCAGCGATTGAATTTTTTATTCAATTACTACCTTTATTTGATTTCTGGAAACGTACATGATCTTATGTAGCAGAATTACTTTTCCTCTGGTTTGCTGAAGACAAAGGTCAGGTTGCACTTGCCGCAGTAGTGACGATCTTCGTGGGCAGCCATGAAGACGCCAGCGCCGCAGTTCTCACCAGGGCACTCGCGACGGAGACGGTGGATCTTGCCGTTCTCGTCAACCTGTGGGATAAACATAAAAATTTATTAAGAACGCAAATCATTGATATTGGTTTAGTCAATATAGGGCACTGGTGAAGTCACTCTGATATCCAAATCTTAAGCCAAACAGCACAAGACCAAGACTCAAGAATTCCAAGAACAGATCAGAATGTTTTCGGGTGTCGGTAGATTGTTGTGTACCTTGTAGTATTTCAGGACAGCTAGCTTGACCTTCTTCCTCTTGTGCTTGATTTTCTTGGGGGTGGAGTAGTTCTTCTTCTTGCGTTTCTTGGCACCACCACGCAGGCGCAGCACCAAGTGCAGAGTGGACTCCTTCTGAATGTTATAGTCAGAGAGGGTGCGACCATCTTCCAGCTGCTTGCCAGCGAAGATCAGACGCTGCTGATCTGGAGGAATTCCTTCTTTGTCCTGAATCTTGGCTTTGACATTTTCGATAGTATCCGATGGTTCGACCTCAAGAGTGATGGTCTTGCCCGTGAGGGTCTTAACGAAGATCTGCATCTTGTATTCCAGTCACCAAACTGCAAGAAACAAAAAGATGTTTGTGTAGATTTATATAAATATATGGCATTAGCAAGTCTTAATACGATAAAAAGCTTAGAGAAGCAAACAATGGTAAAAGTTATTGTATATGTTTGTTTATTAAATCCAACTCTTAAATTAGGTAACGACATTTTCGGGTTAGACAAGCAGTACTGCATTGATAACGCCATCGTTTTCTGGATTGTTCGTGACCTGAGCGTATTTGCCCCAGACAACTTTTCCTGTTTGTGTTACCAAACCCAGCTCAGAGATGTTGACTTCGATCACAGTACCCTTTGTGATTACACCCAAGGAAGTGAACATGGGCGAGCTGGGGTTCTTCTTGACGCCGATGATTGGCAGGTTGAAAGTGGCTTTTAGTTCTGGATGCGTAACGTGAGCCTTCTTCATGCGCAGACCCATAGGTCGGATGAAACGCTCGAACTTTGGTGGCTTGCGGGTGAAGTTCTCGCCAACGAAGGTGACTTTTGTGACCATGCGCTTCCACGCCTTCCGCTTTGTCTTGCCGGTCTTCAGCACTTTAAAGACCTCTGCATCCGACTGGGCGCGTACTTTTGGAATGGGCACGTCCCACTTGCCTGCCTTCTCCTTGCGCTTCTGCTTGATCATATTGGACAGGACCTTGGCGCTGGACTGGATGCCTCTGTCAAGCAGATAATGTGGCAGGGCTCCATCCTCGACCTTCTCCTCCTGCTTCTTGACCTTCTTCTCTTCGTGGGCCTGGATCTTCTTCTTAATCTGAATCTTTTCATTTCGTCGCTCCTTATTGAAGAGTTTGGCCTTAATGCCGCGCAACTTGCGAGCCTTGCGTGCTCGGTCCTTGGGAAGACGTGCTTCCTTCTTGCGTTTCCGCTCCTCGTAATCCAGTCGCCGGCCATACAGCTTGCGATGGCGTTCCATATACTCATTCTGCGGCATGGTTACTTGTTAATTCCGGTGACCAGTTCTGAAATACATTCATGTGGTTAATAACATGTGGAAGGAGTGGGTATGCGAAATATGTTTCCTGGGGAAGCCTGTGCGGCCATCCACAGATAACTAATCACGCGGAAGTTCACTTACCTTAATGTATAAATTTAAATTTCACAATATTTTTTTTCACTGGTTTTTTTTTTTAGCAATTTTAATTGCTTGTCAACGTTACATGTGCACTGCAATCATTTTCATTGTTCAATCAAAAAGTGTCATGTATTTCACCAGTAAAAGTTTACAAGTGTTTTAGACTACTTTATGTTTGTATTCATGTGTTTATTTTCACTTAAACGATGCTTAAAATGTAACAACCCCAAAAACTTACCTTGCTTCGGCAACAGAATCAAAGGAAAGAAAGAACACACATCCAGCGTGACAGGAAGTTAAAAAATTAAGCGCAGGGCTGCATTTGGAGTTTAGATTTTTTTATTTTTCGATTTACTAAACAAGTTTGGAACGCGTGGAATAGAACATAGATTTGGATAAAGCTGGAGCAATTTTCTATACGCCAGACCTATTTATAGTACATTTTCTTTTAATATAAAAAAAATCTTATAATTAAAAATAACATATACAAATTTAAGACCCGCACCATTATCGTAATACGAACTGCGCATAAAGTTTCTCCATACACAAAAGTAGAAGCGATACTCCAAATCCGCCTAAGGCATACAAAAATTGATAAATATTTAAATTCTAGTAAAATTTGTTAATATTCTTACAAATTAAAATTACAAATCCAGGTAGAACTCCTGACAAGCTTACAGGATAAACGGTGTATAATGATTGACAAGTTGGTTTTTTGATTTGCCGCCGTCGAAGAATTCGTTCCACAAAACCTTTTTCCTGAGCATTACACATACTAAAAAAAAATTTTTATTACAATTACAAAACAATTTACAAAACTTTTTGAGTAAAATGATCGATTCCTCTTGGTTCGGTTAAGCAACGACTATTTCAAAAAGTATGCCAGCATGTTTAAAAATCGTAACTTACGCTGTTTTGAAAATTTCTGTATACTGGCTGTTCTTGTGTAAAATCCAATTCATTATTTCCACTTCCATTAGACCGGAGACTTCACGCAAGTCACATATCTCGTTGGCATCGAAAAATTCTGCAATAACCGGATAAGCGTCCACCACTTCACAATGAAAAGCGAAACCGCCTGATTTTAGATATGGAACAGCATCCTCAATATGGCTGAAGATCGGCAATTCATTTAAACTTCTTGACGAAGACAGCTTTTTCTCTATTAATCTTGTAATAGATCGATTTTGACTTTCCTATTAATAAATTGTGCTATAATGGTAATATCATTTAATACTTTATTGAATGAACTTACTCGGAATAAGACTTTGTAGTAACCAATATCTTCGAATGAAATTTTTAAGGGACTTATTGTTATTTCGTCGACTGTAGACGGACCCTGATCTGAAGAACTAAGCAATCCGCCCACCACAGAAGAGGTATAATAGTTGTACATAACCAGGGAAAATAGGAATAGGGTCATTACCAAAAAGCGCACGGAACGGTCAACAGGATTTGGGTCCATTCCCTGTTGGCAACAAGCTCCAAAGGTCTGCAGAATTCGTTCAATGCATGTGGTTTTAATGCCATTTACAGGATTTTTCTGATTCGAATGTTCCTGCTTTTTGCAATTATCTCGCTTATGTAAAATCTTGCAGTCGATAATTTCAAATAGCACCCAAATGATGCTAAAAGCACCAAGGGTTAATAGACAGAATAACCAAACTCTGTCGCTGAATGGCGACAGAAAGTTACCACTTTTTCCATGAGTATCCAAATCGGAAGTGTACCGGTATAGAAAAGCCGTCTCAAATCTCCAACTCTGGTGTATTGTATCGAACTCTGCAAAACGATTAATTCGATTGAAGGCCCCGGACGCGGCAATATCTACCTCATTTCGCATAACGATTCCCAAGAGGCCGAGTCGAAAGGTAGTATTGCCCAAACGTCCAGCCCATCCCCTAGAATTTCGAAAATTAACAGTGAAGTTAAAACGTTCTCTTAGAAGTCCCAGGAGCTCGTAGTGATACTTTATGAATGCAGCAACTCCAGCATCCTTTGTTGGTCTCGAAAGAATGGATTCAATTTGTTCATTTGAGATTATATCCTCTTTGTCGATCTAGGACCGAAAAATGAAATAGCAATAATCTCATGAGTTATGGCTATACTAATTACTTACAACACTTGCTCCTCTTAGAGTTATTCCGTTAAATTGTCCGCGAAAATCAATGCTTTGCAAAAGGAAAATATTACAAACTATATTCAAGGTATTGTTTATTAATGTTGCTATCAAATGTATTTCCAAATGCGATTTTAAATGTCGTCCTTTTGAATGAATATCCCAATACGCATAACCATCTGCGGTTTCATTGACATAGGTTATCTGGGCGTTGGGACCAACATAGTTGAGAGTAAAAGGAAATAGGGATTGAACCTCAAGATCAACACCCCAGAGGAACCACTGGTAAGTTTTGTTGAAATACTTAGTTTCAGAGGCTTTAAAAAGAAGTTCAGATGATCCACTGCATCTGGCATTTACCAGAACTGAAGTTCGAGCGTAATTATTCCTAGTCAATATGGATGTTAGGGAATAGGTTTGGTTAAGGTTCACTACGCTCACGAATTGATTAAGTCCCATCAATCCAAGAGATATTTCCTTAAAATCTAATAATAAGTATATGAATATATAAATATATTTATATCATGTTGATCTTTTTTGTAGCTTTGCCTTTTCTTACCTTTAAGTGAACACGAAAACACTATTGCTTGCTTTGTTTTGACTAGGCTTGCAACAAAGTTGGTTAGAACGGTTGGTTCCATACTCGGAATTATTTTAGCATCGCCTGCAGCGAGTATTAAAAGAAACACACCGATTGAGAGATTCATATTACAATTGCTTACCCTGCTGCACATTTTATACCATTTTATAGTAAAGCGTTTTGATTGATTGACAGCCTGAATTGCAGGTGGTATTTGCTTAGTGTAATTGCTTCATAATTTGCTAAGCATAAAGCTCAACAGCATTTATACCCTTTAATCAGAAGTAATTTAATTGAAATGGTTCAAAGTGTATCTATGATTGGCAGGTAAAATTAGATCATACATTTTTAATGAGACAGTAAACTGTTCCCAACACTTAGCTCGAACGAATTAGCCCGGCTAGTAGTTTTTTAAACTATCTGGCAGTGGTTACTCTAATTTTCAATAGTAAATAACCAACTAAATTATTAAGATCTTTTAACAAAATGGTTAACCGATATGCTCTAGACTTAAAACGGAAAAATAACACCTTCGCTAATACTAATATCTAATGTCATAGCTAGTGTATTGATGTATTTGGGTTATTAATTTGAATTATTTAAATATTAATTCCATTTCATTTAACTTTAAAAAACAAAGTACGTAAAGTACGATTAATATCGATTGTAGGCTCCGAAAATCCCCATAACGAAAATTTCCCATTCCTAGTTTGTTTATGTTTTTGTACAAAATATTTGTGAATATGCATCATGTCGTCTTCGTTTAGATATAATCTTTTAAGGAGTGTTAAGCCATACACTTCATTTACTCCGCAATTGACTAAGTCCATGTTGCGTGTCTTTATTCAAGTGTCTGTGCACTACATCGAATCAAAGAAGTCTTCTTCGGAAGTACTTTCCCTGGCACTAAATAAACTAACAAATGGAGGACACAAAATTCCGCCAAACTTTTGTGAACTTTTCACTATGATATTCTTGATGATGCAAATCTTTTTAAGATATCCTAAGGGCGTGGTGAAGCATCATGAGCTGCGAAAATGTTTAATGGACGATTTAAAGCAAGTATTCATATGCATATGCACTTGGAAATCTTGATCGTTACTAATATGATTGTTAATCTTGTACCAGTTTAACAGAAGAGCACGTAGATGATATTTGCAAAATTTTGCTAAACCATCGTGACATATTGAGCAAGAACTTTTCTGAAACTAAAATGGACCGTGTCAAAATGTCAAAATTGCAATGGAGAATTAACATTTCCCTATCGTTAAAGTGAGTACATATGCATACAAACTGCTTGCTATTTTATGTACATACATACATATGTGTAAATCAACTTTATGTTTTAGTACCGTGCAAATTGACAAACCTACAATTGTCCTCCACTTCAAGCTCCAAAATAAGGAATATCGAACTCTAGAATTGCCACTGTCTATGTTTCAACAAGTGCGCTATAATATTGCTCTTTTACTAAATGAATTGCAGTCATTGCAAAGCCGGTTGGCTTTAAAATAAGTTACATGTTTTGTTGTTCACTTAGTAAAATAATACAACCAATATACAAAAATCTTTACTTGTGTTTTCGAATACTTTTTGGGTATTCATTTACTTTTAAACATAAGTTTAGAATAAAATAAATTATTATATGCAATAATACTCTCCTATACTATTTAAGCGATTTCAACAGGCTTCCGCTTAAAATTATTTTAATCGTAATTCATTTTCATTCATACAAAAACGAACACCCTGTTTAGATACGTCATGTTTTATATTCGTTTCATTCCCACTAAAAGATAGTTCATCTCTATCGATTCCCGGTTATCGCTGTGTTAATCGATTACTTCACGAAAATGGTAAGCAATATTTTTTTTATGTAAATAAAGGGCAAAATTATTAATTTTCATGTGTTTTAGCTGCCACTGTCACTTTTAAAAACAGCACAGAGCCATCCCATGGTAAGATGTGTGGGTTTGGCCACTTCAGTAATACATATATTTGTTTATTCGAATATTACAGTTGGTGGAGCTAAAAAATGGTGAAACATACAATGGTCACCTAGTCAGTTGCGACTCATGGATGAATATTAATCTGCGCGATGTTATTTGCACCTCAAAGGTAATATAAATTGCTGGTGTGCAAAATATGCAAAAACTTGTATATACATACAGCCGGAAAAATGATAACATGAATAGCTTGCTTATAGTGATAAATACTTTGCAGGATGGCGATCGGTTTTGGCGCATGCCCGAATGTTATATCCGTGGGAGCACCATTAAATATCTGCGAATTCCTGACGAAGTAATCGACATGGTCAAGGAGGATGCGCAGGCCAAGTCGAGGAATCGCACAGAGATGATCAAAAACCGTGGCGGCAACTCGTCTCAAAATCAGCGCGGTGGGCGCCCTGGTGGTGGCAACCGAAATAATGTCAGCAATCGTCCTGGCCAGGGATACGGAGGGCCTGCAAACAACGCGATGCGTCTGGGAGGAGCTGGTGGCCAAGGGAACCGCCTGCCCCACGCTGCCAAAAATAGGAAATAGTTTCTTGGAATAAATTCTTTTCAACCATTTAAAGTCACGTATTTATTATTAAAAAGTTGACATTTTTATACAGTCTCGATAATTTCACATCACGAGGTTTTCTTTGCTACTTATTGCCATGGTAATCTGTCTTTTATCCAGCGAGCAATTGGAATGAGTTGGTTTCAAGTTAAAAAAAATCACTGGGAGCCAAGCAGAAAGAACTTTTTGGATACTACAATTGGATTCATGTGGCCACGTCCGGCACGGAAAGACAAGATCCAAGTGTTTCGCTTGCTGCACAAATGCATTAGTATGCTGAATTTCACTGGACTGTCTTTAGTATCATGTTGTTTCATTATATTCGAATTTTATTTTGCCTATATTTACTTTAAGAAATATTTAATAAAGAGTACAGGTAAACAAATGTATTATTTATATGTATTGTAGCTAAACGAATTGACGGCTTTTTAAAAACTCAAGCATGCCCTGAACATTGGCATTGACCTGTGGCGGCTGCGTTTGTTGTCCGTTCAGCAAATTATTGGGCATCCCCATAGGAAGCAGTTGCTGTGGCTGGTTGTTGAAACCTGGAAGTGCACAAAATGATGCTTTTTAATCGACTGCTGATCTGTAAACTCTTAAGTGCACTTACCACCACTCTGGGAATTTTGCTGTTGAACCAAATGCTGCAAAAATAAATCCTGTTGTTGCTGAGGATGTGGGGGAATTTGGTTTTGTGGAAAAGAAGAAAACTGTCTAAACGAGAGTATAGCCGGATCCATTGAAGTCCAATCACTGTTGTTGTAAACTATTAGGAATACAAAACATTAGTTACGCCAAACGTTGTAAAATTCTCTCTAGTGTAACGGCATATTGTAACTATATTGATTACTTACCCTTGTTGTGAGTCATTGGATGCTGCAATTGCGAGTCACCCACGGGCTGTCCCGCGTTTTGGTGCATGCCCAAAGGTGCGTTCCAGTTGACACCCATTGGTATTTGATGCTGTCCTTGTGCACCGTTGTTTCCCACTCCATTGACTGGCATGTTCATGAAGGGCATTATTTTGCTGGTATGCTGCAGTCTGGATGCTCCGCCCAAGCCCAATGCGTTTACGTGATTAAAGCCTGGTGGCGGCATTCGAGCTCGGTGCAGGTTGTCTACCAGTTGCTGATGGGGGAGAACTTGAGGCTGTGGTGGCAACTTCGGCAAGGGGTTTTCATTATTAATACTCTGTTGTTGCACAACCTCATTTTCCATAAGTTCAGCAAGCCCCTTTTGGGTCTCAACGAAGGGGTCGAATCCTTTTAACAAGCACAATTAGTGAAAAGGCTCAGTAGTGCGATATTAACAACGTCTTACCTAAGTCATCGTCGACCATCGAGTTTTGTGGGAACCGATTCTGCTGAGATTGCGTGTTTGGAGGCTAAAAAATCGAAACAATTGTGTTATTTGCATGTTGGCATACAATGTCCACATGGAATCATTACCATAAATTCATACATTCCCATTATCCTCTGCTTTTGATGCTGCTGTTGCGAATTAATAAGTCCTAGGATAAGAACGGAAATATTATTATTGAGGTCTGGATAGAATTTGTACTGAAAAGCATGACTTACCATTTTCGACAAAAGGCGAATTCAGTCGATTGTTTTCCAAAGAGGACGCGACTCTTTGGGGTTCCGGCACAGCACTATTTCCATTTATTTGAGGTGGATGCCCATTTAGATACTGATGGTGTGACTGCTGCTGACTTTTATGGAAATCAAAGAACTTCGACATGTTACCGCCAAATAGATTTTCCCCTGCTTGCTGTTGTAATAATTGTTGCTGAAGCATTGCATGGGCTTGCGCTCTATTCAAATCGAGCGAGTTCGCCTGTAAATGGCTAAAAAAATCTAAAAGAAATTATTGTTAGTTTAAGTTGTGGTACACCTTAAGAACAAATTACTTACCATTCGCAGGACCGTTGATTTGCGTCGCAAAGTTGTTGCGTTTCTGTAATTCGTGCATGCGTAGGAACTCCTCCTGTTGATGCAATACTTGCTGGTGGTGATGCTTCTGCTGCTGCTGCAAATGTTGCTGCTGAAGCAGTTGCTCCTCCACGTGCCTAGTGTTGCGAATCATCACATTTTTGAAGGCTTCTTCCCACTCTGTTTTCACAAAATATGGATAAATAAATAAATTTGAATTAGTTCAATGACTAAGTGATACACTAATAGTATGCAAATAATTTATTACCGTTTGTGTTGGATGCCTTTTGGATTCCATCAATGTCTGTTTAAGCCCGTTGATATTTTTAGCAGTACCGAAAAATGCGAAAATGTCATTAATTGAATTAATTAAAGATACAAACCTAAATAGAACCCTTGTCGGAAATTTTTGAAATCAATTTTATTTAATTTTCTTCAAAGATTCGTCACTTACCGTTGACCAAGTCTGGTAAATGAGACTGTCGCATTTCCAAATCTATCTTATTCTTTAAAATGGGGGCTTGCTGGAATGATGGCGATGTGAAAAAGCTGGGCGTGTCATCGAAAATGTTAAGCTTAGACAGCGCATCTGCAACTGGAAGTGTTACTAAAAGGATGGCAGACCATTGGGATTAGGTAAAATACCAGTTACTCTGCTTCCATTATCCGCCAGACTCGACGGTTCGATTGGATCTACGGGTAAGCATCCTTCATCTTTTCCATTGCTAGGCGCCACTGCAGCGGGGCTGATATCCTCAGAGGATTCAGCTGCTGGCAGAACCGTTTCAACCTCGACAATAGCCTCGTTGCTCTTTTCGAGCTCCTCCTGAGACTTCACACTTTCTTGCTGGCTTTCAGAATTCACACTATTGCACTTCTCCTCCGCATAATCACCAGGTAAGCTCTTTTCACTTAAGCTACTCTCAGAGACGTGTCCTTCGCTAGTTTCGCTACAAGAGCTCACAGATCTTTGAACGTTTGTTTCCGCTAAATTCTTTTGCGGTAAGTTATCTTCACAGCTTTCGGTTACTTCCGCCTTCTTTTGTGTTATTGTACTCTTGATCGTTTCAACCCGTTCCACCGGTTTACTTGCTGTAGGTGCTGGTGCAGCTTCCTTGCCCTTATTTTGCTCCTTTGCACTAGCCGCATGATTGGAGGCCCTATCTTTTACGCGCTCCGCCCTCGATCGATTGCTAGAGGCTTGTGGTGGTTCTGCCTTGATGGAAGCCGGTGCATCCGTCGTGGCCTCTGCGAATGTCTCAGTACTTGTGGTGCCTCTCGTTTCGAGAACATAGTTCTCCTTGCTCGAGGCATTGGCGTTTGTGTTGCCGCCGCTCTTATTCTTCGACTTGTTCTTCTCGTGCCTCTTCTCGTTGCGCAGCTTCTCCCGTTTACTCTTCCCCCCGGAACTGTTCGAACTGGCAGTCGCCTCTTTGCCATTAATGGGCGAGACCGATAAACTGGGCCAGGCCTCCTTCTGCTGGGCATTGCTTGCACCTGAACCATTTGTTCCCGATCCAGAGGACGAGGATGACGCTGACGATGGAATCGCGGCTGGTTGGGTATAGACATTATTAAGTCATTTAGTATTTGCCGTGGCTGAATTTACCATTTGCTTTAGAAGCTCCGTTACCATTTACAATACCTGTTGTATTCGGTCCGAATGAGGCAATTAGAGTATCGTGTAGACGCTTCTCGTACTCCAGGTGCTTCCCCTGATGCATTTCCTTTAAATATCAGAGCAGCACATTTAGATACGGACTCATTTAGATATCTCACAACTTGCCTCCTTTGTGAAACTGGCCTCGGGGTCGCCCAATTCGTGTAAATACATGCAGTCGCCCTTGGGACACTGCTGGTTCTTCATGAAGTGGCTACAGTATTTAGTTGTCCCCAAGCTGGTCTTTATGAGCCGCCCGTCTATCATAATGTTATTGACGCTTTGAATGGCCCGCAAGGCATCCGAGTTATTAACATATGTGACATAGGCAGAAGCAGATGGACCCTTTAAATCGAGAAATTCGATTAAGCAATGATAGCAGTGTAGGAAACGCGATTCGGTGGACCGAAAACTCTGATACCCTCGCAGTTTTAGAGAAAGCAGGTTGATAAAATGTTGATTTTTGCTTTTAATAAAAAAATCGGTGTTATTCTAAAATAGACTTATCAAAATTGCTTAAAAGTTGTTTTTAGCGTAAGCACGGAAACAGAACGTAAATTCCGATCCATTAATAATAATTTAAGAAGAAGAATGCAAGAATGTTTGCATTTGAACACAATTTTGCCTAAAATTGCCTAAAATATAAAAAAAAATATATATTAATAAAAAGATTACAAAATAAACTTCAATTTGTTGTATTAAAAAACGATGTTCGCTTACCAGAGCAGCTAACAACAAAAGTTTTAAATTCATTTTAATCGAAAATACATTTTGGTAGGTAAATGTAAATCTGATTAGTTTCATTGAAAACGTGCCATTATCAAAATTTTCATAGAAACCACCTAAAAATGACTAAGCAACTCGGGTATTGGCCCATTGGGCCATATGAATGTATAGAGGTAATAAATAATTGAATCTTACAACTCTTACCTGGACCCCGGCATACGTGGTACTTGGATTTATAACGACTTTATGAATTTTCCCATATTTACCGAAATACTCGTGTTTCTTTAGTATCTGAAATTGCAATTGTGAGTGGGAGCAGTCAGTTAGCTCTAGTGGAAAATCAACATACGTCTGCATCAGCAAGTCGGGGTGGTAGGCCCACAACGAACACCAAGTTCTTTTGGACCACGCGAACGTTGGCCAAATGTTTTCGGTTCTCGGTGATCTTTTGTTTTCGTTGTTGGTCCCTTTGGCGTTTCTGGGACTTGAAGGCAATCATCTAAGGAACAGTACGAGTTAGTGGAAGGAATAGCAGGTGACATCAACTTACTTCTTCCTGTGACAGAGGCTTAAAGTCAGCTGGATTTTCAGGGTACTCCTTGCGGCATGCCGGACACAGCTTGTTCTCATCCGTGCGAATCCTATGCCAACAAAATCGACAAATCTGAAAGCGAGATCACTTAAATTCGCTGCTGATAACGGGTCTTAAATTATAGTATGTACCTGATATCCGCAGGTACACGGAAAAAAGGTCAGAT
This sequence comes from Drosophila orena, assembly GCA_005876975.1. Taxonomy (NCBI): domain Eukaryota; kingdom Metazoa; phylum Arthropoda; class Insecta; order Diptera; family Drosophilidae; genus Drosophila; species Drosophila orena. Next base: position 4,378,794 of record VCKV01000008.1, on the reverse strand, counting down.
CGTCCACCTCAAGCGGCTCCATACACAAAGGGCACTCGACTGCATCATCATTGCTGCTCAGGCCGTTCATTTTCAGGTGATTTGGTGAAGTACTCGCAGTTCTAATTTTTAGAAAATTGTTGATAATGATGAGAACCAAGCTGCAGAAAGTAAATAAAATAATATATATTCCATGAAGTTGATGTTTTGTATGTTGCTTTTAAATCTCAAGGATAGCTTGTGTACGATTTTTCATATGGAAATCAATCATTTGTATTAACTTGTATTGAAATGAGAAAAATATTATTCTTAAACTATAAATGTTTTCTCTAGCTAAAACACCCAAATATTTGTAGGTAAAACTAACCAAAATATTACAAAAAATAACCATTAAACATAGCAAAAGGGAGGCATGCGGTATTCAATAGATGAATCACCCGAGCATTGGCGTTATTTTGCACACCATGAAAACAAGTTTTGGCATTTTAGCACCTGTAGCTAGCCACCTTCGTTAATATCCATATGAAAGGCTAGTATGGATAATTGCGATTTGTGGAACAGTGTTTACGTACGGCCCATTGTAATAGCGGATTTGTTGATTTTATGCAACCTTTGAAATTTGTCAAATTAATGCTGGCAGAAGGTGTTTACCGTCAGGTAATTCTATTGTGTATATACACACACACCCGCATGTCTACAACACATACAAACAAACAAAAAGTATTTTTAAATATGGATACCTTTTCATAACAGAAATCAAACCAATTTGGAAATGTACGCACTACCTGTGTACATCAACAAGTTCTCAAATTTAAAACGTAAGCTCTCTTTTTTAACAAGAAAATAGAAAGTATTTTCATGAGTTTATTAACCGAACATCTGTGTGAATATGGCGACATATCAATACGTGTGGGTATCACGCAAAATTCATAGAATTTGCATCGATATTTGCGTATGTATTGTAAAATCGCCTAGTAGTTGTACATCACCAATTTGTTAACCCACTATATACGCACACATATGCGAATGTTTATGTACATAAGCGTACAATGTTCACGCTGCACTTATTTACCAATCCACACAGTTGCAATTTATTGTTTATTAAAAATGGCAAATCACAAACTCGTATAAAAAGCTAAATGAAAATCGATTTTTTGACAATAACAAAAGGCAGATAGGAAGGAAAACGACAAATGTTTAATGTACATAAGCAAGAGTAATATATACATACACATATGTATGTACACGTAACACGTATGATTGTAAGTGTGATGTAGGTTTTCTTTATTCACTCTGAATTGTTGATGAAACGACGTTGCAATTATTAATTGTGTTTTTGAACGTTTTTTAATTTTTATAAATACTTGGTAGCAAACGCATCAAACGAAAGTACTAAGACTAAAAATAAACGCAAAGTAAACGAATTGATTCGCCAAATTAAAGACTCCAATTTTTTTCCACAAGAAACATTCGATTTTTCTCCACGACTTAAACTATCGATAACGAAGCAAACGAAATAATCACTTCACACGACTGCATTTGCATATTTAAAATTATGGAAAAATAAGTAAAATTTAATTTGAAGTGCCCAAAAAATCGAGTATGCCTAATAATTTTTCTGCAATATTTTGTTGTATTATATATTATGTGACATCAATGTATTATTAGTACTATTAATGTACAATTGTCATTTTATATTTTGTTTCTTTATTGTTAAAAAAAACATAATAGCGTTTATAATTTTATTAATTTTTCGTTTATAATTGTATAATATTTTTCTAAGCAATAATTAATTATTTATCACCAATATTTTTGGTTTGGATTTACTGTATGCATATGGCTTCTCCGTAAAAATTAAGAACAATAATATAGTTAATTAGCACTTGGGTTTTTAAAAAGTAATAATTTTGTTATTAACAAACATAATCGATATGTGTTGCTAAAAACGTGATGCATTATTCGTAACGCGATGGAGTCACGGCTACTTTTATTCAAAAAGTAGTGACTGGAAAATAATTGTGAAAAGTAACAGGTTACCAATTGGCGATCCCTATTTACGTTTTTACTTGAAGTTCGTCCGTGGAGCGTTGCACCTGTGAAATTCTGAAATGGTAAGTTTACCGGCAGTTCCTTGCTTTGCTTTTCTTTTATATATATTATCAAATTATAATAAATAATCTTCATATTTGATAACCAAATGAGAAGAATATCCATACATATGCATTCAATTTGCCGTATACTACTATCTGCAGTTATGACGGTGTGTGTAATTGGTCGCAATATTTTTTCTGGAAATTTAACATTCATTTGACCTCTCCCCGTGCTAATCTCCAAAACCAAAACCCTCAGTGACGTAAATTTGAACGCATGCACAAATGATGGATTTCCAGAAGCTCCAAGAGCATCAAATTATTGCAAATGCCAGCTAATTGCCAATTGACGGCGATAAAAATGTTTTCATGTTTTAAGCTCTTGTCGGAGCAGATAGGACTTATATAAACCGGATGATTGGAGGCGTATAGCAAAGTCCATGCAGTTCAAATCTGTCGTATATTATCAGAAATGACAATTCCGCGGGGGTTAAGCTTCCAATTGTTTGCAGTTGCAAACATTTTAAATTACACATTTATCTGATAATATATGTACATATAAAATAATATACGTTGTGGATAGTAATTCCAATCTTTCGCCACTTATTTGTGAAAACTGTGTTCTGAACTTTTCTTAACATGAATAGGGGTCAATCTCCACAAGTGGCCTACTTTTAGTGCCCCTAAGGATAGGATTAACTAGGATTGCGTAACTAGGAAGGGTGGAAAGTGTACCTAGCTGGCAAAAAGCATAGTTAACCCCTTAAAAAATGGTATTAAATGCTTAACTGTTGATTATTTACAATTAGCGACAGTGAATTTTACAGTTAACCTTTCTAGCAATGTGTACAGTAAATTCGTTATTTATCGAAAACAACAAAGCTAAAATCAAACCCACTTCAAACCAGTAACAAAAAACCTTGCAGTGCTTTTTGTTTATTTTCCAGAATCATATTTGTACTACTTCTGCTGAAATTGTACTTTAATGCTATTTAACTAGAAAATGGCGAACTGGATACATATGCAGTATTGCGAAGGTTGCAGGTTTCGCATATATTTCATTTTCGCCAAGCGTCTAAAAATAAAATATAGATTCAAAGGCAAAGGCTGGATGAACAATTTGCCCCTTATTACAGTATAATTAGCTTAGCTGCATCTAAACATAGCTCAGAGCATTTTTGATATGTTGAATATTTTCATGCTATTAAATAAAGAAAATGCATACTTATCGTTAGAAAAGGAAACCATTTTTTCCCAACTGTTGAGGGGTAGATCAATACAACTACCAAAGAAATAAATCTAATCGACTAATGTACTTTCAGACTGAACCAATTCGTGTTGTGGTGACCGGAGCCGCTGGCCAAATCGCCTACTCCCTGCTGTACATGATTGCCCGCGGCGAGGTGTTCGGCAAGGATCAGCCCATCGTGCTGCACCTGCTCGACATCCCGCCCATGGTCGGTGTGCTCGAGGGCGTGGTCATGGAACTGGCCGACTGCGCGCTGCCGCTGCTGGTCGAGGTGGTGCCCACCACCGACCCGGCTGTTGGATTCAAGGATGTCTCTGCCGCCTTCCTCGTAGGCGCCATGCCCCGCAAGGAGGGAATGGAGCGCAAGGATCTGCTGTCCGCCAACGTGAAGATCTTCAGGACCCAGGGCCAGGCTCTGGACAAGTTCGCCAAGAAGGACGTCAAGGTGCTGGTTGTAGGCAACCCGGCCAACACCAATGCCCTGGTCTGTTCCTCCTATGCGCCCTCTATTCCGCGCGAGAACTTCTCGGCCATGACGCGCCTGGATCAGAACCGCGCCACCTCTCAGGTTGCCGCCAAGTTGGGCGTACCCATTTCTGCTGTTAAGAACATCATTATCTGGGGCAACCATTCCTCCACTCAGTATCCTGATGCTGGACAGGGCAAGGTGACCGTCAATGGAACCGTCAAGTCCGTGGTGGATGCGGTCAACGATACAGCCTTCCTGCAGGGAGCCTTCGTGGAAACCGTTCAGAAGCGAGGAGCAGCCGTCATTGCAGCCCGCAAAATGTCATCGGCCATGTCGGCAGCAAAGGCCGCTTGTGACCACATGCACGACTGGTGGAACGGCACTGCTCCCGGCCAGTTCGTCTCCATGGGCGTCTTCTCCGACGGCAGCTATGACTCGCCCAAGGATGTGATCTTTTCGTTCCCCGTTGAGATCAAGAATAAGCAATGGAAAATCGTCCCTGGCCTGACCCTCAGCGATTTCGCCAAGACTAAGTTAAGTTTAACTGGCAAGGAGCTCCAGGAGGAGAAGGACGAGGCTCTGTCCGTGCTGGACTCGAATGTGTCCAACTTGTAATACGACATTAAACGTTAATTACTAACATCATAGTTGTGCATTTAGGAACCAAGTTCATGGCAATAAAAGTTTTGTAAATAGCACTGGAATTGTTTTGTTTTGTCAGAAGTTAATGTAAGGGAATGTTTTCGTTCTGAACTATTACAAAAAAAAATCAGAAACTAGGCAGCAGACCGCTAAGTTAATAGTTTTTGTGATATTTGTCATTTCACATATTATAAATGAATAAATAAATGAGAAAATAAGTGAGTTTTATCAGTATTCTCCATGTAAATTCAGAAGAGTACACGTAGAATACATACGCCAAATTCGCAATAATTAATATGAACCATTTTAATATGAGATTAGGGCTCTTAACAAACTTAAATGAGGTAAACAATTGCGACAGTCTGTTAACCTATCATTCAGGTAATGTGATTTTGTGCGAGTCAAAATTGTTCGACCGTTTTAGTTATAATCTCAAATATTTATATTTCTTTGAAATATAAACTTAAATGAGGTAAACAATTGCGACAGTCTGTTAACCTATCATTCAGGTAATGTGATTTTGTGCGAGTCAAAATTGTTCGACCGTTTTAGTTATAATCTCAAATATTTATATTTCTTTGAAATACAAAATAAAATATCAATGTTTTTCCATTTTACCTCAATTATCGTCATCGAAGGAATGTTGCTAGTTAGAGACAGACAGACGTTTAATGTTTATACACATATCCGAGTTAGGTGCCATAATCCCTCTAAAACTGGACTTATCCACAATTTTTAAGGTTTTAGAGGACGCAACTAACTACTCACTCAAATCACATAACGCAGTGTACCCCGACCTAAGGATATTTAATATTAGATTGAAACCTCTGGCATCAAACCAATAAATCGAAAGCTCAACCATGTATTATTAGGTATAAACATTACATTATACCATTTATTCATAACGAAATCAAAGAAGTCAAGTCTAAAGATTGTACAGGTAAATTGTTTCAATGAAGTACGTAAGCGGTGTAAAACACATACGAAAGCTAAGAAATGATTGGCAAAGTTGGACTGAAAACCACCTAGAAAGTTTTCGAGTCACTTTATGTAATATATAAGAATTCAGTGCCTTAACGAGTCTGCTGTTAAGTGTAGGCGCTGTCACTGTAAAATAAAACACACATACGGGTAAATCAAATTGGCTTCACTCTTCAATTTCAGTTAAGATTATAATGGCATCACTCGCTTAATTCTGATTGCCCTACCCTAGCGCGAAAATATATAATTAATTAAATGATACAACACGTGAACGTGTCTCTTTGAAGCCTTAAGATACTACAACAATTACCAGCTAATCTTAGATAACGATTAATTCCGTGGTTACCGCAATGTGCAAATATTCTCTGTAATCACATAAGAAGAACATTGTAACGCAATATAAAATATTAATATGGACATATTTATTCCTTAGCGCTCGGGAATATATAGAAGTAAGTCTATGTGTTGTGTTTTTTTTTATTATAAAACTATTTTCACTTAATTATGTCGTTATGTATGCATGTAATTGTATATAAAAAATATGGCTACGGTGATATCGCACAAAATAAAACAAATAATTATTAAATCAAACATTCTAAAAAACGAAAAAGATCTTCCCAGGTTAAACGTAATGGAACAGCTATATACAATCGTTTTAAAAAGAGCAATTCTGTGTGTGGATTGGCAATCATTTGGGCGTTTGTTTTCGTTTTTTCTACATTTTTTGTTTTTGTGTGTTTTCTTCTCATTTACTTTTGTTGTGTGTTAAAAGTGTTGTACATTTTGTAGGGGTTGTGGTTGCAATTTGGGAGGACGACAACGCCAGAACATATTGCTTAAAACCTGATTCTCCATTTCCAAGTTATCTGAGTACTTGGCCGTGGAGCCTTCAATACATTCGGTTTTTATGGAAGAGAGGGACGACGATTTCCAGAAGGGATTCCTGGGTGGTGCATGCTATTGCGGAAGCTGGGAGTGTCCGAGCTGTGATTGTTGCTGCTGCTGCAAGTGTGGTGGCAGGCCGTTGTTGGCCTGGTTGACGGGTAGGGATATGGTCATGGTGCTGATGGTCTGTGAAGATGGAGGCACAAGTTGCGCTGGCTGGCTGTGGTAACTGCTGCCGGGCGTGCCGCCCACCTGCTGCGGCTGCGGTATCATGTGATGCTGGGCACTTAGCTTGGGACCATCCTCGGCCTTCTCTTCCTCGCGCCGCTTTAGGCACGCCGCCTTGGGATTCAGGTTGCGCTCCCGCACCTGCTGTTCCAGCGTCATGATCACCTCGACGGCCATATTTAGGATCCCCAACTTCGTCTGTGGCTTGTCGGACTTCAGGTGCGTCATGCACATGCGGCCCAGCTCCTTCAGCGCCTCGTTGATATCTCGAATGCGGATACGTTCGCGTGCGTTATTTGCCTGCCGCCGCTCCTTCTCGCGAATGGCCTTTACTGCCGGCTCGGCGTCGTCATCCTCGTCCGCCGAGGAGCAGTAGCGTCTCGGTCTTTTCGTTCCCTTCCCCTGCGAATGCTGCTGCAGTCCCGAATTCGACGATTCAATGGAGCTGGTCGGCTTCGTGTCCGAAATGTCAAGGCTGGTCAAACTCGAGGTGGTAGACACTCCTGCCGGAACCGAATTGCTAATGGCTGTATGCTCTTTCCGCTTTTTCGTTTGCTTAGGTAAGGACGTGGACGCACTGCGATCGAGTTTCAGACTGGCCAGGCTTCCTGCCCCGCCCACCGATTGGCCGGATGTGCCGGCGGCAGCAGCGCCCAAGGCCAGAACCTCGTGCACCAGTGCTGCATTGGACGTGTTGCTGACCGAGCCAGAGTTCCCACCGCTTCCCAGATGCGATGGTGAGTTGGGCACAAACGAGGTTAGCGCATCAATGTTGTCGATCGAGGCCAGCGACTGATTTACGCCGGCCAGCATCTCGGGCTCGCAGTGATTCCGCAGCACGTTCAGGGCATCGTCCAATCGCTCCTCCATGCGAACGCCTTGGAACACCGAGGCCATGGTGTGCAAGCTGGACACAGGAACCATTTCGCTGGCGTAGCTCGAGCTGGGTCCGCCATTTAGCACCGAGTGACCCCAACCAGCGCCGCCGGACACGGACGGCTCTCCGCCGCTCACCACCGACTGAGTCAGTGGCGGAGGCGAGTTGACGGGAGTGGAGGGGTTCGAGCCGAAACTACTAATACTTTGATCCGCCGGCATGTACATCTGTTGCCGCAGTGCCGCTGCCGAGGAATTACCAGCTCCGGCCACCTTCACACTGGTCCCGGCACCACTGAACGCATCCGAACTCTGCACGGCAGGACTGTTCTGCTGACTGTGGTGGGGGTGTGGAAGGGGATGGCCATGGGGCAGGGCGTGCGGGAGTGTGTGGGAATGTGAGTGCGGCGTGTGGTTGAGCGAGTGATGGCCAAGCGGTCCAGCCGTAGACAGTGCACTGTGCTGTGCTTGTACTGTGTGGTTATGGTTGTGGGCCTGCGGAGAGTTGAACACGGCTGGGGGATTCACATTAACGTTTACTGGTGCCTGCTGCCCGGCACCAGGTCCTCCAATTCCACCGGAGGTGGCACGAAAAGAGCTGATCGGCGGCAGGCCCGTGGTCACCGGGCAGTGCATACCATCGGCGCCGACGCCGCCACCTCCACCCATTCCCAGTCCGTCCGCCTGATGTACCTGCTGCTGCTGGTCTATAGAGTGGCCAGAGAGCGGGCCGCTATTCTGGTACGCCGCCTGGCCCATGTAGCTATTGGCGCTGCCCATCTGCGGCTGACACCATGCCCCTCCGCTGCCAGCGGCAGCTGAATCGAAATACTGATCGACGGTCGAGGTGTTGGCATATCGGTTATTGCCGCCGTTAACGGTATCGTGCATCGAGTTAAAGTCACTGGGGTACATGCCATTTTCCACGCCCAGGCTGCCGTACGGCGAGTGGTAGCCACCGCCGCCGCCGCGATCCGCGCCAACCGTCCCCGTGGGTTGCTTGTTGGCTATCTTGTTGAAGCAGTTCTGGAACACCTCATACAAGTGCATCGGCTCATCGTCACTGGTCGCCATTTCAGCAATAGATCTGCAAAACAACAGGGGGACATAAGTTAATGCTGTCTACACATGTAACTCGCATGCCGAACTGGTCGACGCTAAGAGCAGAGTCTTTGTATTGATTGAGCTGTTGATGATTGCCATAAGAACATACACATAGCATACATGATATTCTCTCGCTCAGAAACTATAAACTAAACTGTTGCTTCTTAATTCTTTATTGAAGCCATGCTATAAACAAGGAACTATTTCTTCCACATTATATTAGATAAGCATTAAAGGGCTATATCTGAAATATTATTTGTTCTCAAATTTGTATACTAAACATTATAATGCCATAACTTTAATATGATGGGTATAAATTATCGTCCTGTTTATTTAAACAAAACCAGTATTTCATAGACTAAACAAACTGTTGAAACTTGTCGTTGCTTTAAACAGTTTATAATTATAGTTGTACAAAGTGATATAATTTTAGTAACATATATTTACAAACATATTGATAAAATCTAACCTTTTTTAACATTAATTAACGCAAATAAAAATGGTTCATCGCACTATTTAGAACTGATTTACGTTTTTTTAAATGGAGCTACTTAAAATTTATTTAATGCAACAGGTTATCACCTGCACCCCTCCGCAAATTGTTTTTAAAAATCATTCGAATTTTCTGAAAGAATAGTGAGTAGCACATAAAGTTAAATGCACCTATTTACTTGAGCACTGTGAGATAATGATTAAGATACTCAATGTTTCTCCTTAAATAGATCCTATGACCAAGATCTTATAATGAGGGACTTTGCTTTGGGTTTTATGACCATTGTGCCAGGAGAAGTACAAGTCCTGCATAAATAATGCGGAAAAAGTTGCTTGACTACTTTTAGCGCCAGCGAAAATGAATAGGCAATTTACAATGATACCAACTTTAAAGAAGTTTTTTTGTTGACCCAATTATCAAACCAAATTTGATTTTATTTTGTAAAAAAAATATAACTAGATAACTGGTATGAGCCGCAACAGATGATATTCTTATCACGAGAAAATTTGATCTAGGCCTAAAAGTGGGCGTGGCACGTGTTGCAACTTGCCCTACCTGTAAATAGTTTAAATAAGCACACCTAAAACTGCTATATTTGTTTACTTTAATAAAAATATTGTTCATATATCAATATTTTTTTTCATTTTAGGAACCCATGTTGTAGCTGACCTTACTTGTTTTAGATCAGGATTCCTTAGTTAAGCAAATAATTTACTTTTTATGAAAACTTTACTGATAGCAATAATAATTTGTTTAATGTATTTGATTAATTGTTGCATCGAATGATAAATGCTTTGACTCGCTATACATTAAACATTAAAAACATTGTTTAAAACTCACGGAACTTAAAAAAATAGACTAATCAATTATAAATTACAATAAGTTATTTAACAAACTAACACAATACTGATTCTTAAAATGTTTCTACACCTGATTCACAACATTTTCCATGAACACATGTACATGATACTTACATGAAATATACACGTACATGGTATATGAAAACCGTGAGTTGTTGCACGAAAATAAAACTTAAAATAACTTCCCAAACGAACAAATGCACAGACACACAAACACACGCACTTGGAGACTAACGTTAATTCATACACTTTTACAGCCATTTACTCGCTTGTACATAAGTAGTTACTTTGTTTACGAGCATTACATACATATACATACATATATGTGTATGTATGCAGAATCATGAAAATGGTATCCACATACATTTAAGACAAATTAATTCGTACATAAGGCTGTGTACCCACGGGTATATACACACATTCAACAAATAAACGTATGCAGATCCATGGGCAGCATAAAAACTGCAATTAAACGGCTAGAAAACATACCCTGCACCGAATTAAAATACATTTCGTGAAAAGTACTCACCCTAATATCCACTGTTAATTCTATGTATGCAATTCCTTTTGTTGCAGCGAGTGTTGACGTTGAGCCACCAGCAGCGTATGTATTACATATACATATCTCTTTCGTATTAATACCGGGAATCCTTGTGTTTTCAATAGCGTTTGATAAGTTTACCCAATTTTTTTTTTGTAATGTCGTCCAGTCGACTTCAACTAGTAACAAGATTATGTGTTTTGGGATTATATCAAAATGCACAGCTAAAGTAAAACGTTTCGCGATAAACTCTTCTTTTACACATTGCAAATATGCATGACACTTCTATTAACTAATTTAGTTCACTGCGCTAATGCGAATTTCAACTATAGGTAAAAAATTCTTTATTTATCATTCAGCTCGTTTTAATTTTCGTGTGCTCGGGATCGCCATCTTTGTTCTCTTCGTGCGTCATCTGTAGCGTTGCGATTCGATAAGAATCGATAGGCCTTTCGATAGAGGTACACCTCGACAACTGTAATGCACCATTTACACCATCGGCGCGTTGTAGGCACTCAATGAACATGGTAAATTTTATTACTGGTGCACTGGAAAAAATATTTTTTCGAAACATGCTCGACAATTAAATTGTATAAAAAGCTGAAAATAAATCCACTGCAAATATAAAAAGGGTACTCTGTTTTTCAAATGTGGTGTAATTTTAAATTAAAGGGAATTCAAAATGAATATATATTCAAGTATGTGGTTTAATTGTTCTCAAAAAACCTTTAAAGTATGGAGGCTTGAATGGATTTATAAATAAAATAAGTCCACTATATCGATAGGTTTAAAAAAATAAAGTTTTGTAATGATAATTATACACATGTACACTAAACCTATAATGCCTTTCATTCATTTGGAAGATCTACAAATAGATTAGAAACAAATAATGAAAAATAAAGTTGTAATTTGTAGAAAATATAAAAATTTGTCATAAAGTTTGTCTAATATGCATTAATTACTAAGATACATCGAAATATAAACAATACTGTTTTTAACAGCTTCATAACATTGTATAAACGCAAAGTCGTCGCTTTTAAACCCAAGATAATCTAGGAATCTAGGAATTTCGATATTCCGTTAACTTAAGACGTTCCCCAGACGCAAGTACCTGTTTACAGATATTTAACAGAAATATGAAAAGTTTATTGCATTGGAAAAACGGTTCGTTATACATTTAGCTCCATCGGTAATGTGCGTAGGCGCGGTTGCTCTCGCACTGCCTGTGCAAATCATCCTTTCGCTTGATGACTCTGCCTTGGCCATGGGCTGCGTCGAGAATTTCCCATGCTAGCTTTTCCGGAAGGGACACCTTACGCTCCTTCTCACGAGCAGCTTCCAAGAGCCATTTCATGGCCAGAAAATATGACCGCTTTGTGGTGATGGGAACAGGGACTTGGTAGGTGACTCCACCACGTTTTATGGCGGTCACTTGGAGGAGCGGTCGACAGTTTTCAACCGCTTGTTGCAGGAGCGTTTCGGGATTGGTGTTGATGGTTGTCTTCTCCCCTTTGGCCAGATTCATGTGCTCCGTCTGGGTGCGTTTTATCAACTCCAGCGTCTTTGACAAAAGTGTTCTAGCCAAGGCACTTTTCCCCTTTTTCGTTATATAATTTATCATTTTATGTTTTGTATCGTCGTGGAAGATGGTATCAGACGATTTGTTCACCGCAGCCTTAATTGGCACATGATAGAGCTTGGATAAATCATTCTTTTGCTCAAGCTGTTTATCTTTTTGTACAATTGGTTCGACGTAGTGTGTAGGATACACCGACATCAATCGAAGGCAGCTACAATAAACCAATGGGTCATTAGTAACATCTGATTATACAGACATGTAACATATAAGAACGCTTGGTCTCACCTGAACCTTGAAGTTTTCTCAGCAATTTTACTTAAAAACGACATGTTTACATCCTCTGCTGTGTCGGTACAAATAAATAAATATGTTTAATATATGTTATGCACATTTGCGGCATGCATGTAGTGTGTCAAGATACCGACAACAGACTAATTAATTTTGAAACAAAATAAAATTAACTGAATCAGTTGCGGTATTCCTATTCAAAATATATTTTAAAATGTAAATGATTTAAATGTAGAATACCGATACTCCTCTTCAAATAAGTAAAATGAGAAATGAACAGCATTAATAAATTATAAAATAATGATGGAGTACTAGCAAAAACTTCAGTACTAGAAAGGCCTCGGTCACGAATTAAAACCATCTCAACAATTCAGAAATTAGAAAGTTAGAGAAGTACCCCGTACTCAAAAAGCACTCAAAATAAATTTATTTTAATGTAACGTAAATTTAATAAGATGCCTGAATATTGAGTTTCTTTTCCGCATTCCAAATGCTGATGTGTTGCTAGCTTAGCATTGTTTTAACTGTCTGGTAATACTTGAGCATTTACGTCAAAAACGCGCTAATTTAAAAGTCGGTGGCTTCCAAATAAATAGCTTAACGAATTATGGAGGATTTCGAGAAAATTGAGAAGATTGGCGAAGGCACATATGGTGTGGTATATAAGGGTCGTAACCGCCTGACGGGCCAAATTGTTGCTATGAAGAAAATCCGCTTGGAGTCCGACGACGAAGGCGTTCCATCAACGGCGATCAGGTAAAATGCCGCGGCTTGAACGCCCATCCCTCCAAAGGTTTCAAACTCTTGCGACTTTTTCTTTAATATGGTTTATATGAGCAATTATAAGCAAGTCCCTTTACACCTGAAGAGTTCTTTTAAAGATTTTCCTATAGTGTTGGTAATTTGTACTGTGTAAAATAGATCATAATTATGTTAAGGCTTATGTTCATCATACATATGTGTTCATGTATGTTCTTACATGCATACATAAGCGCATATGTACATCAACATACTTTCTATTTATGTTCATTCATTGGAATCCTGTGAATACGTACTGGTTCAACTTTATCTCCATAATTAGGCCTCAAAATAGTTAAAATCACCTGTATTTTTATTTAATGTAGTAACATTTAATATGCATTATAGAGAAATTTCGTTGCTCAAGGAGCTGAAACATGAAAACATTGTTTGTTTGGAGGATGTTTTGATGGAGGAGAATCGTATATACTTGATCTTTGAATTTCTATCGATGGACCTCAAGAAATACATGGATTCGCTGCCAGTTGATAAGCACATGGAGAGTGAATTGGTTCGAAGCTATTTGTACCAAATAACCAGCGCCATTCTGTTCTGCCATCGTCGGCGAGTACTGCACCGTGATCTTAAGCCGCAGAACTTACTTATCGACAAGAGTGGCCTTATAAAAGTCGCCGACTTTGGACTTGGACGATCTTTTGGCATTCCGGTTCGCATTTATACCCATGAGATCGTTACCTTGTGGTACAGAGCACCGGAAGTGCTACTAGGATCACCAAGGTATTCCTGTCCCGTCGATATCTGGTCAATTGGGTGCATATTCGCGGAGATGGCAACGAGAAAGCCGCTGTTCCAGGGCGACTCGGAAATCGACCAGTTATTCAGAATGTTCAGGTAACCACAGGTGATATATTTTCTATTCCATGTGATACTCACACTCTTTGATGGCAGAATTCTCAAAACACCTACCGAAGACATTTGGCCGGGCGTTACTTCGCTGCCCGATTATAAGAACACGTTCCCCTGCTGGTCTACGAACCAATTGACCAACCAGTTGAAGAATCTCGATGAGAATGGTATTGATCTCATTCAAAAAATGTTAATCTACGATCCGGTTCATCGCATTTCCGCCAAGGAAATTTTGGAGCACCCCTATTTCAATGGTTTTCAATCGGGCTTAGTTCGAAATTAACATTCGGTTACAAAATTGTAAACAAGAAAACGTCGTATCTAATCTAAAGCAAAATAGCCGTAAAATAAAAATAGGGGTGTAAAACAAAGTTTGCCTAATTTATTGATTTATTTAAGTGTACATCCAATTTAAACACGTCGTTTCAAGGCTTTAATTCTCATACAAAGAGAAAGTTAAATATGGAAATCATCACTGAAACTAGTCCTATTATAAAGAGCACTGCTAGCACCGCTGTCATGGCGCCTGAAGACACCAAAGCAGCCGCGCCTCTTCATCACGTAGGCGCCAATGATGGTTGGCACAGCGATGAGCAGAACAACCAGTAGTCCAACCCATATAAGACTGCCCGTGGAGTTTCTTACCAAATGTTCATTCGCCACTCTGAGCACCGTAACGTCCCTTAACTTGGTTGGGCTGGCACACTGGACATTTTTGGCCAGAACGGGCGTTGTCTTGTTGATTTGGTCTATCAAGACGTTGATCAAGTAGTCATTGGAATTGTCGCAATTCCACGGGTTAAATCTGAGATCAAGAGCCTTTAGTTTATCCCATCGCACTAGTAGTTGTTTCGGCAGAGTCGATACGTTGCAATTATTCAAGTAAACCTGTAATTTTATGTTTTGTTATTGAATCTGTACATACTTTAGCATTTTAATTACCTTTTCCAAGGGCGGATAGTCCAAGTACTGGCCTCCAGTAACGTTCTTGGATAAAGCCTCCTCATCGATTTCGTTTAGAACCTTGCTATCGGACAATATTAGTTCGGTTAAACCTAAAGAAAAGTTATTGTTTGATTATAGCTATTGGTTTGCAGGTACATTACTTACCTTGCAGTTCGCTAAAAGCTCCTGGCCCAATTTTGTACATCTTGGACATAAAAGTCATACTCAGGTGGGTCAATTTGGTCAAAGGTGGAAATACACTGAAAATGTATTAATTTAATGTTTTCTACATACTTTTCAACGACTCTAGAATCACTCTTACTTGTCTCCAATCAGACTTTCGATGGGGTTTTCATTTAAAACCAGGCTGGTCAAGTTCGTCGCACGTTTCAGGGCCTTTGGTAACTGATTAAATAGATTTCCAGCTGCTATAAGAATTTCAAGATCTCGTGGACCATGTAGAATTGTATCCGGTAAGTCATCGATTTCCATGTAAGAGACATCCAAGATCTAAATGACCAAACAATAAAGTTTTTAAGTTCCTAAAACATGAAAATATATATGAATACGAATTTAGCATACCTTCAATGATGATAAACCGGAAATGGCTGTTTCTGAAAGGCGGTCGATGAGGTGAAAAGCATTTGAACAGAGAACGAGTTCCTCTATATGGGGAATATGTTCAAAAATATCTGCATCCAAACTATGCAAATCGTTGTATCCCAAGTTGAGGGTCTTCATGTTTTCCAACGCCGCAAAATCGTTGACAGTGTAGGGACCTTTGAAAACATCGGGTACTAGAACTTTAGAAGTCAATAGGTTATGGGACAAATCGAGGGTGATTAATTCGGTTAAATTCTGAAAGGCTCCCACTGCAATGGAATTGATTTGGTTGTTAGCCAAGTACAAGTTCTCCACATCGTATTTTGGTAGGATTGGCACGCTAGTCAGGTTGTTGTGCTCCAGATTGATAGTTTTGAACACAACATCGCCGTTTATGAGAACTTCCCACTCCTCTGCAGATAACCAATCCTTCAGTTTTTCAGAGCAATCCAATAAGTTGGTGTCGATATAGCAATGGCACTTCTTACAAAGATTGCTATCATTTACTTTTATTATTTTCTGCAAGTAGGGGTACAATGTATGTATATTATATACTGTACTAACAAATTAAGTACTGTCATATGGTTTATTGGATAGATTTTTCCAATGTTAATAAGTGTTGTTTTCTCAAACGATAATAATAAAATGTTTAGTCTCACTTTAGGGCTTACTGCACCTTCGAAAAACATATAACTTTTTAACTTTTTTCTTATTTTTTAATATTTTATATATAGTACTAAGCTTTGTGGTGAGTTCTTTAGCTTTTCTTTTAGTCATCTTTATCGTTTCAACTTTGCAATATTTTGCTCTTATCACGAATTGATATGGCCATTTTATACCTAGGATAAGGCATATAATTTAGTCAACCATTTGTCGTCTGTCGGTCGTTTATCAGGAACTTAACATGGATTTAAAGAAAATATTGTCCACTAATTTACAGCAGATGTGCACTTCTGCTATTTTTCAGTAAAGTTACTTCCCTTAAACCTAAACATATCACATTCAACGGTAATCTTATCGCCTGCTTTACACTTGCATTCGCGATATCCACAGCAAATAGTGCTTTTAGCACTATTAATTTTAGTTATTAATTATTCGATGTATTTATTCGTGGGAAATACATTTGATGAAATACATTTGATATGGACCTTTGGCATTTCTGGCTTTGGTGTTGTGGCTTCATCTTTCGACTGACCAGAAACTTGGCTCAAAACGATACAAATAATCACTGCAGCTAACGTAGCTAATTTTGTTAAATTCATGGTTCTTAAATTCTTTTTTTAACCAACTAAAATTCTGCTTTAGGCGTGTTCACCGATCGATTAAATGTACATGACTAACAAGGGCACAAAACCCCACATATTATTCACCTAATATTTCACGAGTTTTTATCTTATCTCTTTCAAGGCATTGATAGCACTATCCCACAAAAGACATTATTTTATGGGTCATTTTGTAAGGTGCGTTCGGCTTTCACAATGCGTTAAAACATATTCAATAGGTTTAACTCAACAAGAGAATATTTTTACAATATAAATTTCTAATTATTTTGATTTTCATCGACACTAGTATATTTTGTGAATAGTGTAGGCACTTGCTGATTAAATCCATGATAAGATACGAGAGAATCGGTGTAAGAATAACTAAGTTATTCATACCTACATATATAGACGATTCCACCTTGAATTAACTGCTTAAAATAAATATAAATAGGACAAAATAAAACAACATTCGATTAAGGATTTATAAAAATTTCTTTATTGTATATATTCTTATAACATGCTTTTTTAGAAACTAACTTAACTTGCTGGTAAATTGTTGAACATTTCCCCACAAGAAGAATAATAAGAAGTGTCCACAGCTTGTAACAGAAATAATAAGTGGCCAAAGATCGGGATACTTTGATGGTGCCGGGACTGTCAAAGAAGCAACCAAAATACTGATCATCAGAATGTGCGACATATTTGTCATGTACTTCAATGGATATTTGTAGCTCCGCTTGGACATTGAGTAAAAACATTTGAATATCAAATGAAAAGCCATAGTGGCCACTACTGCAGGCACCAATAATTCATCTCTTGCGAGAAGAGGTAACATGCTGAACACGGTAACTTCCAGAAATATAATTAGTTCGTTGGGCCTCCATTTAAGTAGAAAAAG
Organism: Drosophila orena; assembly: GCA_005876975.1. Lineage (NCBI taxonomy): Eukaryota > Metazoa > Arthropoda > Insecta > Diptera > Drosophilidae > Drosophila > Drosophila orena. The sequence goes on along the minus strand of VCKV01000008.1, from coordinate 4,361,157 downwards.
GGCTGGTAAAGCAGCCAACAAAATCGTCTTCTCGTGTACCTAAAAATGTATAAGTTTATTTACAGAAATCTCTTTAATATTCAATAGCCTTACTTGAAACGAAAACAAAAAGAAAGCCAGGCTCGTGTTGAAGAGAGCTAGTAGAAATCCAACATTAGTTCGTCTTCGAAAGAGTAGTACATTTGTTGGCAAAGACGCAATTAAAGTGCATGCAATGCACACAAGGGCCATTTGATCATTGGTAATGTGTTTTCTATAATTTGTTGCAATAACGATTATATACTTTTTTATATAAGTGGCTTACTTTAGTTTCCACACTACGTTGACGGCACACCAAACGTTTGCCACCTTGTCCTCAAAAACTCCTCGGCCGACAGGAAACAGGCGATGGAGTACTTGAAGTGCGGTCTGAAGAGATCTCAACCAGGGGAACCATAAAACAGCAAATGTTGTTAAGACGACGGCTGCTATCCGTGAGATTTGAGCGACAAAAGAATAAAAGCTGTAGTTAAAGATCATAAAATGTTAAAAATTGAGTTTAAATTTAGATAATAAATGAAAGTCACCCTGAATAAAAGGGACGTGGTTTGGAAACGTGAATACCCACCTCTTCTGGCTAACACATTCACCAAGAAGGAATGCAAAGAACGGCAGGCTGTGATACAGCTCCATTTGCTTATAGTTAAGGGCTAATGTGAAGAAGAACGCAGCCGTGTAAAATCTCCTTCGCAAGATTGCCGCAATTGCCACGGCGGCAAGGCCCAGTGATATGTTATTATACTGAAAGTGTCCATTGTCGATGAGTGTTTGGCCTGGATACGCCGCCACCAACGTGAATAGAAGCAATTTGTCATCGCTTCGAAACGTTTTATCTATGGAATGGGACAGGAACAATATTGCCGGCAAATAGATGAGGACGTCAGCAGACACAACTGTTGCGCGCATGAAGCGTTTGTGCTCCTTCGACTGGAATCCTCTGCTTTTGTGTAGCTCAACGAAGCGGGTGTCAATGGATCGACCAATCTGACCCATAACATAGCTGTGGTAGGCCGTCAGAGGCGGATAATCCAGGCCCCAGTACTGAAGATCGTTGTTGGAGCTGTTTGTGTACCATTCGACCACTTGCAGATTCACCGTGACCTCCTGCCAGTGGCGCTGGGCCTCGTAGTCGCCATGCATCGGCGGGGAATCGAAGCCCGAGTAGGAGTATAGCGAGATTATCGACCTAACCGCCAGCCCCAAGAAGGCGGTTGCCAATATTTCGGATCTCATCTTTTTGTTTTGCCTACATTTTCCAGTGATGGTAGTTCGGCTGTGTAGAATAATTCGGCTTATCGATAACTTATGTCAAATAGAGCTACAAGCAAGATGGCACCCCGCGGAATCACGGCATATGGAACAGAAATCGCAGGGGATTTACATTTGAAAAAAACGTAAAATAATGATAACATTTTTATATTGCTTTTTCAAATATAAACAGCCCAACCAAAAAATCTACTGAACCGTACTAAATAACTCGATTAGAAACAGTTTCTTAAAATTTATCTGTTTATTTAAAACGTTCTTATGTCGGCAACAAAATTTAAAAGTTGTTTTGCAATCCGCATTTGAGGGTAAACAAAACGAAACTGGCACTTCTGCCCATTTGGATTGAAGACAGCGCTTTTGAAAACGCTCACGGAAGTAATATTTATTTACAGTTGTACATACAGTATATGAATTAGCATACTTCTAAAGGTGCTTACATAAATCATTCTATATACTAAATATCGAACACTGAGCAGAATAACAGTTTAAAGGTGACGATCAAATTTTCCGAGTTATTAGGTAACAAATCTGTATGGCTTTATCATTATTTTACGCTAATTCCATTGTTTGTAACATTAAAATGTCAGTACCAGTCAATAAATATGAACATCTAAGCATACATTTTATCTTACGTACCACTTTAAACCATATGAAATATGCGGTTTTCAATCCCCTATGACTGATGACATAGGTATGCATTTTATAAGATTGTGGTAACAAGTTCGTGAATTCTCATCTTATTTCTCAATTCAATACATTGCATGTAATGGAAGTCTATTTACAATTTATTCTTAGAGTACTTTAAATGTCTTACAATGCCCATGCATTTTCAATATGGTATGTCAATGATCTATTTACAATCTTCTATTTTAAAACAAATATCCTCAAATATAATATCCTCGAATGATTGAAGTTGCTCCATTGCAAATGCCATTAGTTATAAGTTTCAGCTATGCATAGTGACTATTTTAAATGCTACGAAAACCTTGTGAGTTGCCGCCAACGAGAATCGATCTAATGCCACCGCGCTCATCAGCAGGAACATTCCGGAGAAGTACAAGATTCCTCCGGCCAGCGTTGCGCTGCTGGCTCCATTCAGTCCACCCAAAGTAATCAATCCGAAGGTGCCGTTGCCGTTGGTCTCTGTATCCAAAATACTCCGATTGGCGTGCTGCATGGCCGCCGTTTTCTCACCTATCACAAATGCAGTGAGTATGACATAAAATAGTTAAGTATAGATTGCTGGTCTTACCCCGTAAAACGTGCACTGTAATGCTGGCAGGACGGGCATTTGATGGAGCACATGTGTAGTTGCCAGCATGACGGAAATTGACTTGCTTCACAGTGAGCACACTGACCGAGGGATTCAGGAGATAGGCGGACTGATGCTGTTGCATATAGGGCGTGGAGGAGGGCACATTGGCCGGTGCCTTGAAGGCGTCCGAGCTGCCCAGGAGGGTGTTGAGGACGCCGCCATTACTAGACTCCATTGGCACGGTGGGGCGCGATTTGTTCGCCGGCGAGCTCCTGAAAATCAGTCCACTCTGCGGATTGCTCTGTCCAATCGATGTCACAACGAAGCCGCCTTGTGAGTCGTAATTGATCATTTTACTATCATGGTACCTGGGTTAAAGAAATTGCATTTGGCTTAGTTGGGTCTTATGTTAAGAAAGGTAACGTATAATATACAAAGCTAACTTATATTAAAATAAAACACTTAACGTTTTCCATACCAAAAAACAAAAGCAGGATTCTCGGTAGCTCGCTTCAGTTTGCATTCAAGTCGCAGAGTAGAAGTCTCATCAATATGCAGTTCCGGTGCACTTGAAATTTCAGCTACCGCTTCTATAAATCGAAAGTAGTAAGTATATTATGTTGTGAACTTCTTCAAACAGTTGCGCACACTTACCGACAATCTTTAATTCTATAACTATTGACTGAGTTGGATAAATTGACAATTGACACTCGTAAAACCCGCGATCTTCCTCGCGAACTGCCTTTATTCTAAGGGACCAGTGGCCCATGTGCCGTGTATGCTCCACCAAGAATCGCTTGTCACTACTGTGGGTTGATAGGCCCACTGTAAGGAGTTGAAAGTCCTTTCTGCGTATCCAGGAAACCTGCAATGTGGCAGTCGGCCCAAGTGTTGGAATCCATGTATTGTCTATATAAAAATTATATCGTACCGTAGCTGGGGAGTTCACTTTGACCACACAGGGCAGAATCGCAAGTCCTCCTTTTTGTGCAATAACTCGAGTGTTGTTCTTCGTATTAAATTGACTTTGTATGGTATTTCCAAAATGATTTTGAGATGACGTGATCTTCCCGACATCTAAATTGGTGTTTGAATGAATATTTAACTAATTTAGGAAATTTGTTCTTGAAATCTATATGGTGAAATCAAATAAAATTAATAAATCCAAAATAATTTTTTCTGGCCTTAGATAAAAATCTCAAAAAAGAAGTAGCAATCGATATCATTTAATTAAAACATGAAACAAAATCTTTCATCTACATATGTCGTTAAAAATCTATTGATACCAAAGCTATCAAGAATTTTTTTTCTTGATCCGAAATAAACTTTTAATAAATCATTTACCCAGGTTTTGTTTTGGTTAATGGGATGACTTTCGTTCTATTTTTAATTGCTTTTGTATAGAAAACAAATTATTGAATTAATTCATTCAATAATTCCTCTATATATTTATTGTTATTATTTATTTACCGTCAAAAGCAATCAAAATCAAATAAAAACGCAATCCAAGCTTTTCGGTTTCAATTTATAGCATACAACAGAGCGCAAAAGTGAAAAAAATCCTTTAACGATTCATTTCATAAAGTTGGCGACCTTTACTTACCAGAAAAAGTTGAACTAAGGAGTAGCAAAAAACATGATAAATGCAAGTGCCATCTTTTCGGTTCCATTATTTCCAATTTCGAGGCTCCGCGGATCGTATACTTTTCCAATTAAACAATCCGCAACATTTTTCTTCTGCAACAAACTTCAGTTTATGAGTACGTATGTATGTATATATGCCTTATGTGTATTTCTAAAAATATTTGTGACTATAACGATGCACCAATGTATATCGGTGATGTATGTATGTTTTGTATCTCACATATACAAGATATTTATATGCAGGGGTCACGCAAACAACTTGAATCTTGTGTCATATTTTTTTTAGAAAATATTGAGTTAAATCGAGGAATTTTATTTCCACCTTATATATCCACATGCACTGTGAACATAACATCACAAATTGGGAAAAAAAACACATGTCACGGTTACAAATTATATACATATATAGGTATTTATGTATGTGCGTTTCTGGAGGAAATGCATACACAGAAATTGATGGAGGAAAACTCACTTTTTTCGCGTTTTTCTTCTCTTTTTGCACTGAGTGCTCGGCAAATCCTTACGCGTACATACACATTTCGCATCTAATTGTTTATGCAATCATAAAGCATACGTATGCGTATTTTCATAGCTACATATTTTCGAGAATACAGATACAGATACACAGGTGAAAGATGTATAAATTGTATGTATTGCCCGTCAGAAGTGCAGATTTCTCAATGCATTTTCATTATATTTCCACACACGCGGCCTCTGTTGCGTGTGTGTGTGCTAGCGTGGTGTGTGTGTGTGTTTAGAGAAAATGGCACAATTCTGGTTCGAATTTACTTGGTTAGTACCAAGAATCCGCAGTTCACACCCCGGCGAATACAACTTCGTTTTCGAAGTGCCAATCGTAGACTAAATTGAAGTCGGCAAAAAGCCCCATCCGTATAACTCACGCAATCGCATTATGTGGCAATCGCAATCCTCTCTCTGGAATGCATTGCATATGCGTGTTTAAGGCAACTCGACTCGCCATCGAAGGGATGATGACAGGTATTATTTAATATTATTCATATTTACAGCGGGGCGGCATAATGAAAGGCAAGAATGAGTCGCACAAAAGTAGCGTAACAACGAAGTGTATTATTCTATTCTATGGTTAATAGTTTTGGAACTTGGGGGTGCTTTCTAAAACTAATTTTATTATGCTGACAATCGATTGCAATGCGGCCCAGTCAGCTGACTGCTATCAGCCAAGTTAGGTTAGGTCAGTGGGTTGCTACATTTTGAATGCTTCGCTTGCAAATTAATATTATAACAATGAGCAATGATATAACTTCAAAAATATGCCTAACACTGTGAATTTATGGCATGTTTCATATTTAAAAATTAAAAACTTACAAGTATTATATATATAAGGTCGTTGAAAAATTAGCTATTTTTAGAAGTGCTATTATTTTGATTACTGCTCTATTAATTATGTTAAATTAGGATAAAAGTATTTAAATAATCAGCCAAAAATGGTTAAAAATGTATGGAATACCCCTGATAATTCTGCTCAGTGGCTGGCATAAGTACGAAAGCGTGCTACGGTCACACCGAGCCGCTTTGCCGGTTTAATGATGCTAAATGTGCCCTAACGCTTCGACATTTTCCAATGTACGTGTCCAAATTCGAAGCGAGCATGGCTACGAATTTTGTTATTTATATGGCCCTTGGCGCACTCCTCTGCCTAGCCACAGCGAAGGGCGAAATAGTGAACACAAATGTGGAGCGAACGCTGGACCTAACATCGCAGCTGGTGAAGACCACTACAAAGATATCGGCGGAAGACTCATCCGGCAAGCCCATTGTCGAGTACGTGTTTTTCACATCGGAGCCTAGTTTGGCCTACATTGCCGTGAAGGATAGTAGCGACAAGAGTGTGCCGTTCAAGCGAAATGAGCCCGTGAAGGGGGATCAGAGCTTCACGTTCACCTTCCCCAAGGCCGCCGCCAAGCAGACTTTCGTCGTCGAGACCGTGGCCTCCAAGGGCATCCGCCCACATCCGGAGGAGATTCGGCAGAACGACAAGCAGTTCGTTAGATATACGGGCAACCTGCACCTCTACTCCATGTACAGGACTACCAGCCAAAAGACCAATGTCAAGCTCAGCTCCTCGAACATTTTGTCGTACACCCAGGTCAAACCCTTCTCTGTCTCCTCCAACAAGATCACCCTGGGACCTTACGATAACGCAGAGGGTAAGTAATTAAAGCTGCCCAGCTGAAAACACCTGTTATAACGCTTTCAATTTGTGCAGCCTTCAGCCAGGAGGCACTGGTCCTCCACTATGAGAACTCCGCGCCCTTCGTCACCGTCAATACGCTGGAGCGCACTCTGGAGATATCGCATTGGGGCAACATTGCCGTCCAGGAGTCCATTCAGATGACGCACACCGGGGCTAAGCTGAAGGGATCTTTCTCGCGCTACGATTTCCAGAAGGAAGGACGCTCCGGACTGGCGGCCCTTAAGTCGTACAAGACCTACTTGCCGGCATCCGCATCTGGCGTCTATTACCGCGATACCAATGGCAACATTTCCACCTCCAACATGAACGCGGTACGAGACTTCATCGAGCTCGAGCTGCGTCCGCGCTTCCCGCTCTTTGGCGGCTGGAAAACACAGTACACTCTGGGCTACAACGTACCCTCGTACGAGTACATGTTCAACGATGGCAACAAGTACCAGCTGAAGATGCACCTTATCGATCACATCTACGACAATATGGCCATCGATGCAGCCACCATTAAGATTATTCTGCCCGAGGGATCCAGTGACATAAGGCTGTCCACGCCCTACTCCATCAGCAGATTGCCCAACGAGCTGGTGCACACATATCTGGATACCATTGGCCGCCCGGTGGTCTCGTTCTCTAAATCCAATTTGGTCGAAAGCCACATTTCTGACTTCACGCTCTACTACAGCTTTTCGAAGACTTCTATGCTGCAGGAACCTCTGCTGGTCAGCGGCTTTATTTATATCATCTTCTTGTTCACCATAATATTCTTACGTTTGGACTTTTCGATTACATCCCATGCGCATAAGGAATAAGTAAATCGTGTAGATTTCCATTAAATATAGTCACTCTCATCATTTTTAAAGATCAAACTGAAACAACTACTATTTTGCAATAACAAACGAAACAAAATAAAACCTTGCACTTGATGGCGTGAAAATTATTCTAAAACGGGCATGTTTAATTTAATACTTGTATTTGTTGTACAAAAACTATACCAATACAAAACAAAGGTTCGTTTCATTGCCCTTTCCATAAACTAAAGCTGTATTTTATTTTGACAAATTATATTTCAGCTAAAAATAAAGTAAATACAAAAACCTGAGCATCATATTTTCAAATAAAAATGTGCATATGTGCCCGAATTCGGCGTCAGGATATTTGATGTCATCTCAAACAACGAATTTCGCACATGCGCACGAAAAGACGAAAAATGTTTCCGAGTGGCTTGAACTTTTTCGACGAGTCTGCTGTGTACATATGCATTAGTGGTTAAAGAATTGTTAGAAAAAATGGATTAATCGATGTGAAAATTTAGTAATTTAAGTAATAAGCAATACAATACAAATTGAACAGGACAATTAGCTGAAATCGAAAACTTTTGGACAATGTGCTTTTGTACTTTTTGTTATGAAGGCGTGTGTGGAAAATCGATAAAGCAATTTTCGGTCTGTAAACAGGCTTCACAAAAATTAAGATGAAGTGAAAAATCAGTGCAATGCATTTATAAATTTAATTCCATCGAACCTGCCAAAGTGAGTTCAATGTTTGTGCTTCCATAAACAATAATAATACATGTATCTAAACACATATTAACAAACTCAATATTATTATGTATATTAATGTCAGTTCATATATTTTCTGCTTGTACCGGAAATAATGTTTAATAATACACATATATGAAAATCTAAAGAGTACGCCCCTTTAATTTGAGAAATAGGCAGTATAAGTATTTCAGATTACTCATGTGCGCCCTTGGCCCTTTTTTAATGTTTGTATCCCAAATAGAGATTTGGCGGATAAACGAATACTCAAAAGACTTAAGATTTATTTATGTTGCGTAAAGTTTATTAAAATATTTAAACAATAAAGCGCAATAAAATATAAATAAATAAACTATTGTTTATTATAATTTACACGAAGAATTTTTTGAAAAAAATAGGGAAAGAAATGCCCTAATTTTTAAATTATATAAATAATGAAAATATCTAACAAATATCAAAATATCTTTTTTATCTATCTAAAATCTCGATTAATTCCCATCTAGTCGATTAGGTATATGAGCTTTAGAATGCAATTGGGTCATGTAGACTTTAATTATATACACGCAGTTGAAGTTCTTTAAAATGCTTTTGATAGGAACTTCCTAACCGTTAGAAATGGTTTCATAGATATACCAAAAAACTATGAGTAATCGGTTGTAGAAGTAACCGAACTATATAATGTTGATTATTAACATCTTTTCCAGATCGGAATACATCACTGCTGAGATTATGAGTTCGAATGGAAGTGACCTGGGGCACAATAACAGACGAAATGAAAAGGGCAATCCCGACAATGTCCACGCCTCGATGCGCGGCAGCATGGGTTCCACCCGTCGGAAGTCTATCAACTTCCAAAACCAACTCCAACTGGCGTTGGAGTCAAACGAGTGCGATGTAATGTACTGCAGCCTGTCGTCCGGCCGCTTTCGCGCTCCGAACGGCGAGAACTTCCCGCCACATGGCGGCAAGCTGAAGCTATCGCCGCTGGAGAAGTACGACGATGCCAATAGGGGCGTGCCACCGCCCTCTCCGGCTCCGAATAGCGACTGCTTTGCCACCTGTGTGGCCAATCAGCTGCCGTCGCAGTCGTGCAGCGTTGGGTCCATCAAGCCGGATACTTCCGTCATGCAGAAGCACGGAATAGGTGGAAACGGAATGGTGGCGAGCGGAATGAGTGGAAACGGAATGGCGACTAACGGTGGAAATTACCATCAGCGTGGCGTTTCGCCGAATTCGAGATATCGTTTGGAGCGGTACCGCGACTCACAGTCAACTCCACAGACAAAAATAATGGATAGCATGGGCGGTATACCCTCGGCAGTGCCCTCGGTCTCCTCCGCGCGTCTCCTACTGCCTTCCAATGTTCCATTGCCACTCTCGCAGTGCGAGAACTACAATGCCTACCTGGGATCCACGGTGCACACGCCGGTAAAGAGGTACGTTCCCACCCCGCCCCCAGCCATGGAGCTCTACTCGGACCTGAGCATCTCCTCCTCGCCGGCGGGCAATTTGGCCACTCCAGCCGCCGCTGCATCCTCCTCTGCAACCACATCCGCATCCGCGATGCAATCGCAGTACGCCAACATGCCGTACAACTATCGCTCCAAGTGCTGCCACAGTGAAGCCTCGCACGGAAGCCTCAGCCGCACATCGCAGACGTACGCCAGCTGCTCGCCGGCCTGCACTTCGCCCTCGCCAGCTCCTTCCACCAGCATGTCGATGGTGTTCTCCGCGGCCAGCTCCTGCTCGCCCATCATGACGGCAACCAGCTCGACGAGACCGGGAAACCACAGGGGCGATGATAGCGATTCAGTAATTGTGGTGCCACCCGGCGGCGGAGCCATGGCCCAGATAGAAGCAGAGAATCCGTCGGGTACTTGCCTGCACTGCAATACGGTGCGCCGCACCACAGGAGTTCATCAGACCACACAGACCACGGGTCCCATTAGTCCGGTACCCATATCCCTGCCGGTGCCAATGGCCATGCCAGTGATGTCCGGTCTGAATGAGCAGATGCCCAGTCAGGGCCTGGAGTCCAGCATGGTGTCCGTGCAGGCGAAGCGCCTCGATGGCGGTGGCAACATGACCGTGCCTCCCGGATCCAGTCAGCACCAGCTGTACCGCAGCCAGATGGCCAGCAATCCGAGGCTACAGCACATCCACCACCAGACGCAGCAACACCAGTCCCTCCAGGTGCTGCCCCAACCGCAGAACCACAACTTGTCCTGCAAGAAGCGCATTGGCATGTACATGAAGCGCACCACCTCGCAATTCTTCGGCGTGGAGCCCAGCACGGAGGCGGCGGACTGTGCTCTGTGGCAAGGACGTCATCGCCGCCTGGCGATCCGCTGCTTCGGCATGTTCGACACGGAGCTGGAGTACCACATGCAGCAGGCCATCGTCGGGGGCAACGAGGATGTGGGTCCGAGTAACGGCGCCAATGGCAACTATGCCCCAGATCGCCCGGACATCCTGCCAGTTCAGGATGCCATTGGCATGGACATGACGATGTCGGGCGACAATAGGCGGCAGAAGTGCTATACCAATCGGGATTTCTTGGCCGGCGAGTTCGTGGAGCGTAAGGCATCGGTGGGCTATATGTTTGTGGCCATGGTCAGTTACCTGGTACACATGTTCAATAAGCGGCGGCCCATCCAGATGCACAGGGTGCGATGTCCGTGGCAATGGTCCCGCAGCTTTGCACCCATCCACGTGCAATCGCACAGCAATCAGCAGACGGATGCGGACGGATGCTTAACGGATGGCCTGGAGGCCATTATAGACGATGAGGTGTTCTTTGACAGTCCCTGCGAGATCACCACCTCCGCGGTGAACGACGAGAGCTCCGAAATTGGCAGACCGGCTTCCAAACCACGACCCTGTGTGGATCCATCGGGAGTCGGCGTTAGTGTCTACATGGCGGAGAGGCAGCAGAACGGCTGGAGAACCTCAGCCCTGAATAGTGGCGGTAATGCCACCAGTGATATCAATCTAACCGGGGATCAGTCCTCGCATCAGGCTGGTGCTGCCCATATACCACTCTGCAACTCCGTTTCCAGCCAAATGCAGCCTGCCATGCGAAGCTCCCACTCGACCACTTCCACCTGCAATCGTGGCAATCGCATAACTGCCCAGCTGCTCGACGGAGTACTGGAGAACTCCCGTCGTCCGCCGCTTCGGTGCATAAAGTACTTTTCGGTGAACGACCTGGACGACCGCACCGATCATCGGCCCTTCTTCACCTACTGGATCAACACGGTGCAGGTGGTGGTGCTCATCCTGTCAATCATCTGCTACGGCATAGCACCTATTGGCATCGGATCGGAGCAGAAGACCGGTCAGGTGCTGGTGACCAGCCTCAGCCTGCAGACGGTGCAGCATGTGGAGCAGAGGAACCTCTGGATTGGTCCGCGGAACATTGACCTGGTCCACATGGGTGCCAAATTCGCTGCCTGCATGAGAAGGGACATCAAGATCACCGAGGTGGTTACCAAGACGAGGCGACACGAGAGGGAAACGGCCTGCTGCATTCGCAACGATGACTCCGGCTGTGTCCAGAGCTCCCAGGCGGAGTGCTCCATCCGAGGACTCTACCCCACTGTGAGTGTTAATTGAATCCATAAGAGAGGCCAAGTAGTAGTTGTAGATATGTATGACTAGTCTTTGACACTTTTAAGAGTCAATTAGATAATATTCCGTTCTAAGACAACCTTTAATGGGACTTAAAAGAGAATAATTTATTATTAATCATACCCAGAAATCAATATCTACGTGGAAGAAATGGTCGCCCAGCGAGTCCGGACCGGGAGGAAGGATCTCCGGGTCCGTTTGCGGGCTGGATCCCAAGTTTTGCGATGCCCCAGCATCGATAGCTCCCTATGAGTGGCCCGATGACATTACCAAGTGGCCGATCTGCCGGAAAACCAACTCGTTTACCCAGCGATATCGCTACAAGGATCACACGTCAGAGCACATGGTGTGCGAGGTGATTGGCCATCCGTGCTGTACGGGCTTATATGGAGAGTGCCGGATAACGACAAGGGAGTACTGCGACTTTATCAAGGGTTATTTCCATGAGGAGGCGTCCTTGTGCTCTCAGGTAACGTGATCAATATTGGCGTTAATTATCATTGGCTTATATTCCTCTCGGACTCCTTAGATATCGTGCCTAAACAATGTGTGCGGAATGTTCCCATTCATCTCCGTGGAGACTCCAGATCAGCTTTACCGATTGCTCACATCGCTCTGCATGCACGCCGGCATTTTGCATCTGGCCATTACCCTTATATTCCAGCACCTCTTCCTGGCCGATCTGGAGAGGCTGATCGGAACCGTTCGTACGGCCATCGTCTATATAATGTCGGGTTTTGCCGGAAATTTAACGAGCGCCATACTGGTGCCCCATCGGCCAGAGGTACACGCAACTTCTGACAAGGGGGTCCTACTTTCGGGCATTCCAATAAGTCATTTCGGATATGTAGTAAATTGATTTAAAAAATTCACTTACAGGTCGGACCCTCCGCATCGCTGAGTGGCGTGGTGGCCTCGCTGATTGCCCTGCTGGTTTGGATGCACTGGAAGTATCTGCACAAGCCGCACATTGCGCTGTTCAAGCTGCTGCTCCTGTGCAGCGTGTTGGTCGGAATCGGAACACTGCCTTACCAGCTGAACTTCCTGGGTCTGCTGGCTGGAGTGATTTGTGGCTGCCTTTTAACTATGTCCCTAGTGCCATTTACCACGTTCTCCAAGTACGGACGCAAGAAGAAGGTACTAGCTATGGGGTTTAGCTACTACTCATACACTGTAATAATGAATGGGATTCATTTTCAGATAAATCTCATATGGACCTGCGTTCTGTTCCACATTGTCGTGTACACCGCAATGATTGTCACCTTTTACATTCACCCAAGCGAATTCCACTCTATTAGCTTTGTAGATATGTTCAGCAACAACAACGGATACGATAATTTTACCAATGCCGATCACCATGGAGTCGATGTTGTGAGCAGCAACACCCGATACTCGCAGACGCAAAACTCCCAATACTACTATCATCATCACTCGGACGACATTATAAGAAAGAGCGTGACCTTCACCGAGAAAGCTCTCGTTTCGGTGGGTTTCGAAGGGTAGTGCCAAATATTATTGCATTTAGAACTGGATTCCATTTGAAGCACCAGCGAAATCTGTAATCTTTGGCCGCATATACTCGTATTCATTTATTAAAAGTTATTTGAACATGTTACTTTCAGCACATTTTATATCCCGCTGCGCCGCGGAAAACGAGCGCCCAACAATGGCAGGAAGTAGAGTACAGTCGTTCGTTTAATCACCTTTCGAACTATAGTGATCGAATTAAAAAGAGTATTGAAAATATATCAAAACTTAAGCAAGTGTTCACTTCACCCATTAGGTTCTCGAACAAGAACAACCACTCTAATCTTATGACTGAATTAACATCGGTGCACTCCGAGAATAAACAGAAATATTTAGGTTACATCAATAATACGGAATTTAACGTCCTTTAATATTTTACATATTAATCGATTCAATTCATGACAAACAACAATTTGACAAGTTTAAGTGCACAAATAGATAACAATTATATGAATAACGCATTAAATGTCTATTTATGTATGTATAATCCGAACTTCAAATGAATAAAGAATAATTAGTATTAAAATGTTTGCTTTGTGCATTTTCTTATATCAAATGGCAGCGGGTGAGAACTTCAGACGCATTTGAATGCAGATTATAATAAAAGTCGTGTTTAGGTATGCTTAAAAATGCTGTATTTCGCAGGATATACCAATGACTATGTACATATTATACAGTATAAATATTTAGATTAGTTAACTGAAACTATAAAGGGCTGAAATTGTGTAATTAAATTCACAAATAACATATATATCGTACACTTGAAACTTACAAATAAATTCAGAGAAATTGTATGAATTAATATTGTTGACGATTCAATAATTATATATACATCATCTCAGCCATTGAGGACATCTTTTTGGGAATATGAACAATGGTGTCGAAATAGCTGGCTAGCTCACCGATGGTAACATCATCGCAGTTCCCAGGGCTCGCCGAGTTGTAGCTGGCCTGCTGCGAGCAGGTTGCTCCCACCAGCGAAACGGCTGACAGAGATCTTGTGGCGGCAGAAACTCCCAAGGTGTCGATCTTATGGCTGTGTGCGGATTCAGAAGGTCCTGGCTCTTCTAAAGCACTTCCCGAGTGACGCGTTTTGGACGAACTGCTGTTCCTTGTCAAGTGCCAGCTATTTCCCAGGGTGCTTCTCTTTGATTCGTCGAGCATGGCGTTGCATTCGCCAATGACGTCGCGAAATGCGCATGTGCAACTCGATTTTAATTCGGCGGCGACCTGGCCAACAATATCACTGGATTCCTCTTTTGTCTTGCAGGGCACAATCCTACCGCTGCGTACAATCCATTTGCCATGCTCGCAGCCGTACAAGGACTTTAGAATGGGGGGCCGAAATATGTTCTTCTTCGATGTGCCATTTCGCTTTTGATAATGCTTCTGGACGCCGTGGGAGCAGCTCAGCGGACTAACAATCTCGAAGGATTCTTCTGGAACAAAGGAGTCCTCTTGCTTGCAGTCTGGCAGACAACTCTCGGATCTTCGGCGAGGTCTGCATTTCCAGCGATGTTGTGATCGGGGTTTGGAGCCATCAGTTGTGGCGCCTTCGCAGATGGCCTCAGATGGATCGAATCCATTATCTGCATCGTAAAATGGATTTCGTTTCACACATTTGACGAGACGATGAGTCTGTGTTATTTTCAACTTGTCCAGGTCAGCTGGTAGCTCTTCTGAGGACATTATGCAGCTGGGTCCGTGTTCTTTTTGTACCGTGTGGCCTATGCTAACGTGCCTGATGTTTGCTCAATGTTATTGAAGACAATTGAGCAGCTTGAAGAAACTTCTTTCTTCGTTTTTTCTTATTTTTATTGTATGTATGTGTTACATTCACAGAAAAACAGATAAGGTAACAACGCAAATGACTCTAATTTCCAGGGATGGACAACATCCGATATTGTGCAAGTGTGTGATATTCTGCAGTGCGCTGGAACGAAGGAATGGGAAATTTGTTATATGGTATTACCATTCCTAACCCAATATAATTAATTTTGTTATTACATTTAAATAAATAACTTTTTTAAGTAAACTCAGGACACATAAAATATGATTTTTTACAAAAGTCAAAATCCACTTGGTAGCCCACGTGCATTGATTCCACACTATATAAAACTATTCATAAAATACAAACATTTAAGTTAAAATATTATATTTATTTTATTGGATTTAGTCTTATTTTTGTAGCTGTTTTAAAAATCACATTTTCAAAGATTTTTAAAATAATTTGCATAATTTGGAAGTGTTTGTGGAAAGTATAATAATTTCCGCTTGTTTTTCATCATGGAGATCATATGGTATGCCAATTAAATAAATATTGATGGTCGTTAAAAGTGAAATTATACGATTTGTCTAGAAAAGGATCGCACACAATGCTTATTGATATTTTTAGCTTGATTAATCGTCAATGGAAGCCGAATTAAGGGCACTGCCGCCCAGCTGATTATGGGCTATCATAAGTATATCCTTCTTCTCTTTCGGAAAGCGTAATTCACGTCCAGCCATGCGAAAGGTCTCCAGCTCCCTCTCGGCAAGCACTAACTCCCTGCGAATAACGCCGGGATTGTCGTGTTCCCTGGCAATCCAATCCAATGCCATCTGCGACCGCATCTCGTCGTCCAGGCTTCGGTTCGAATAGTGCGCCACCACTTCCTGTCTGGAGCAGTGGCGTTCGCGCATTGCTTTCAGCGATCCATTCCAGTGGAGCAGTTGAAAGACGGTCATGAGCTCTTGGAACTCCAACATGGTTCTTCCCTTGTTCGCCTCCAGCATAAATCTAAACTCAAAACAATTAACA
The DNA here is from genome assembly GCA_005876975.1 of Drosophila orena. Classification (NCBI taxonomy): domain Eukaryota; kingdom Metazoa; phylum Arthropoda; class Insecta; order Diptera; family Drosophilidae; genus Drosophila; species Drosophila orena. The sequence goes on along the minus strand of VCKV01000008.1, from coordinate 4,345,225 downwards.
ATTAATTTATAATATATTAATTTATAATATTTAATAAGAAAATTTAAACCCATTTGCTTAAGGATAGGCTTTTGATGGAAAATTGTCATACTGGGTGTGATAGTATAAATGTATTGATGTACTCACCTGAATGCTCCGATGCCAGACTCTGTGCCCTCGTTGATTTGCGATGTGCCCTTGAAGGAAGTTCGAGCATCCTGAACAGCTTTTTGGATGAACTCATCGCTTATTCGACGCGAAGGATGCTCATTAAAGACAGAATTCATTAGGGCAATCTTTGCCGAACTGCGACGAGCCTCTGCCTTGGTTGGACAGTTCTAAAATGTAGAAAGCGTGTTAAAAAACTTCGTCAATCCCTTGCCAATAGCTTAATTACTTGAAAACTTCCAAAGCAGCTTCCTCCAGGAAGTGTTACGAAACATATGTATGGCTGGCTGTTAGATGGAATCGATTCGTAAATCACAAGAGCTCCATTTTTTAATTCAGCTCCACGGGACTGCTTCATTTGCCAGAACTCTTGAAGGGCTTCAACGACATTTACTGAAAAATTTACGTTTTATTCGACTGGTTTATACCTACATATAAATTAAAAAAGAAATTAATCTCACCTCTATAATCTCTATCTTCGTAAAATCCAGTTACGGTTGGTAAAACCCAAAAAGGTTCTTCGGGGTAGACCATTTTTAAGATTATTCAATATTATGTTGAAAAAAGAATGAGTTCGGTTTTCGTTTTCAGCACAAATAAAACGGCATATCATTCAAAGCGGCTGCAGAAATTAACATCTAATTAATTTATTGACCAGATATACTTCGTACGTGTGTTGATGCTACTTTTCGTTCACTTATAGTCCTTTCAAGTGTAGGTAATTAATTTCGATCTTGATTTCATCAGACAGGAAATATTATACATTAACAGCATATGTTTACATACATACAAGAGATGTATTGTTGCACTGGTGACACTGCCACGTCTTTAAACATATGTACATCGCAACATCCCTCGGTAATTACGAGCTTGTCGCCTAAGTCTTTCGATTTGGTACGTTCGGAAAGTTTGTTAATTGCATATGTATTTTGTAGCATTTGCCGTATTAGGTCATAATTTAAACACAAACACAATTATTAGTGTTCAATTGCACATCTTAAGTAAGTAATTTAATTTTCGTTTCCACAAATGTTTTATCATTCGTAAGATGTAAACCTCTATTGCATCTACATGCATTTGTTTTATACATTCATATTGTTAATTTTCACTTTTATTTTATTCAGGAGAACGGACCACTAAGGTCACCAGCGAGACGAGAAACCTTTCTGCAGCAATGTAAAAAAAACTGGATACATTACTGTGCTGCAGTGTTGCCAACTATGAGCCAACAGAAAAAAGCCAGACCTCATTTAGCGGGAAAAGGCTGAAAGGTCGAAACAAACGCTAGCTAGCGGGATAAATCTATCATAAAAGATATTTTGACTGAAATAAATTAATATAGATAAGCAGAAATGTTGGTAAATACCATGAGACTAGCAACAGAAACTAAGCTCCAATACATTAATATTTGAACCCCAAATCCCCATTTCTTAAATCCCCCAAAAAACAAAAGTGTGAAACACTTGAGCATCTTGCAACAAGCCACTGTAAGTTTCTATAATTGCTTTAATTCAAAATCACTTCCTAACGAGTACAATGGTCGCTTTTACTTACTTAATTCCAATTAAATTAATTATTTACATCATATATAGTTTCCTGTTGAGGCCTTAATGTGTACATTATATGCATTTGTCGGTTTTTTAACTACTAAATCTATTAGAGCGTACAAAATTTCAACCAACTTTAGTTGTATTTGGAGGCGGTAGACGTAAATAAAATTTTTTTTGTCGCAAATTTGATTACAAAATTTGACAACAAACTTGGACAGCTAATGATTTAACCGTTTACCTTAGATTAACATTAATAAATATTCATTTAGTATTAAAAAGGTACCTAGTTTATGATTGACACTATAATATAAGCAACGAACTTTTAAACAAGAACTAAAATAGAATATCAATGGCTTCCAAATTGGGCATTGGGGGAAATAAATCTAATCCATATTCATGGTCCGCAGCCTCCATGTTTTCTGAGTTATATATGTATGGCAGGTCGGTAAAATCTAAGGGCGGAAGGCACTTATTTTCCAAATGGTTTTCCAATGTGCGAAGATCAAGATAAAGTTGATCCAATAGCCCTTCATAGCCCGGCTGATTTTCGGACCAGGTCTCTGTAACCGCTGTAATTTTACAGGTACATAGTGAACATTTCAAAAGCAACATTATTAAATGAACTTACACTTGCTGCAGTTCTTTAAACATTTTCCGTTTGGAAAGTCAGTATAATTGAACAAATTTACGACTCTGGATTCGCAATTCAAAACGTAGGCGCCCAAAAAGCAGCTATTTGTCTTATACCTGACTTCTTCTCGATCCTTGTGGAGCACATTTTGTTTAGGAGCCTTTCGCAGCGAAAGCTTGGCAATACTGCCCTCTAGTTTCAGAGAAGTGCCTTTGAAAGGCGTTATTCCAGGAGTTTGGTGCATCACATTGTCAAGTTTCCCAAGTGGTTTCTTCAATACAGAATTTGCTTGGACTCCATTTTTCATGGGGTTAGCCGGTACTGTAATATTAACTGGCTATGGAATTACCAATACCAACGGTAATCGAACTCAATTCAACTTACAATTAATGCCAGTGTTTTCCTTGTTCAAAATCTGATCCATTTTGTTAGCTTTTATTTACGTAGAGTATTTATATTGAATATATTCTAGCAGCGAGCTGCGATTTCGTTTAAAATAATTCCCAAAAACGAGCGGCACATTCCTAGAGATGGGAGACTCCCAGTGCCTTATATCTGATTTACCGCTTATCAGAAACGATGATAATGGAACAAAATTATATACCAGTGAACAAATTAGGTATGAATACTTAAAATTATTTATTTAATTTTTAGCTTTGATTATTTTGTTGTAACCAACAAATATAGGCTTACAAACATATATGTTATTGTAAGAAAATATTTCACCATTTTATTTTATACCACCAAAATGTACCAAATTTTGGATTTGGCGCTTGGGATTGTTTTATGGCTTTTTCTGTTTTTCAAACTGGGCCCATTTAAGCAGCCTTTATAACAAAATTGAGTGAACATAAAACTTGAAGATTCAATACCGGAAAAATTTCAGTAGATTTTAAAGTTTCTTAACGCCATAACTAGGGCAGACCGGAACAAATATACAATATTTCACTTATCACCTAATTGCAATCGATCGAACGTTTCAAAGGCTTCGCTATGGCGTCACATCAGTACCACCAAATTGCCAATTTGCTGGAAAAAGTATGTATAGAATTTCATTTTAGCAAGATAACGAAATTGTATTGGAACTCTTGTCTGCTGCAGATGACGTCGACGGACAAGGACTTCCGTTTCATGGCGACGAACGATCTAATGACGGAGCTACAGAAGGATAGCATTATCCTGGACGACGAATCTGAGAAAAAAGTAGTGCGAATGGTGCTCAAGCTGCTGGAGGATAAGAACGGCGAGGTCCAGAACCTGGCTGTCAAGTGCCTGGGCCCCCTGGTCAACAAAGTGAAGGAGATCCAGGTGGAGACCATCGTGGACTCGCTGTGCGCCAACATGATGTCCAACACGGAGCAGCTGCGCGACATATCGAGTATTGGTCTGAAGACAGTGATAGCCGAGCTGCCTCAGTCCTCAAATTCCCTGGCCCCGAATGTCTGCCAAAGGATTACCGGGAAACTGAGCACAGCTATTGAGAAGGTGAGTAATTCTGCTGTTTTCTAAGCACCCAAACGTTGAATCCTCTGTTCCTTAACAGGAGGACGTCTCTGTGAAACTGGAGTCGCTGGACATTTTGGCAGATCTGCTCTCCCGCTTCGGGGAGTTCTTGGTTCCCTTCCATAGCACCATACTAAAAGCTCTGATGCCCCAGTTGGCCTCCTCGCGCCAGGCTGTTCGCAAGCGAACCATCGTGGCCCTGTCGTTCCTGCTGATCCAGGCCAACAGCAACGCCTACAACGGTGTCATCGATCACCTGCTCGATGGCCTAGAGAACCCACCAAATCCAGCTGCCATTCGAACTTACATTCAGTGCCTAGCTTCGATATGGTAAGTTCCGATTGACAGTGGTGTAGGATTGCTCTTAAGAAAACAAACCAAAAATAGTTATTTTCGTTCGCTCCCCATTTGATTACTCATTGATTTGTATTCTTGTTCAAATTGTGAAATTGTCATATATTAAGTATATATATATAGTATATATATATTCTACGTTATGAACTTTATATGTAATTTTATTTAACATTACTCTTTAGCCGACAGGCTGGCCATCGACTTTGCAACCACATTGATCGTTCCATGCTCCTGCTGAGCCAGTACAGCCAACGAGACGACGATGAGCTACGGGAGTTTTGTCTGCAGGCCTGCGAAGCTTTCGTTATGCGCTGCCCAGATGCCATAAACCCGCACATTCCCATGGTAAGCATACGGGAGTTTTGTGCTAGGTTTCACATTGAATAACGTATGGTTTTTGTTAGATCCTGGAGCTGTGTCTCAACTATATCACCTACGATCCAAACTACAACTACGAAACGGATGATGGCGATACTGGCAACGCCATGGACACAGAGGATGATGAGTACGTTGACAGTGAAGAGTACAGTGACGACGACGACATGAGCTGGAAGGTTCGTCGCGCTGCAGCCAAGTGCCTGGAGGTTTTGATATCCACGCGCCAGGAGCTCATCGAGGACTTCTATCGCAGCCTGAGTCCGGCTTTGATTGCGCGTTTCAAGGAGCGTGAGGAGAATGTTAAGTCCGATATATTTCACGCTTATGTGGCTCTGCTAAAGAACACACGCCTCACCGACGATGTGGCCAACGACCACGACTCTATGGATCAGGTATCGGGGCCAACCTCGCTGTTAATTGAGCAGCTGCCACTCATTGTAAAAGCCATACAGCCGTTAATGCGGGAAAAATCGATGAAAACGCGTCAAGACTGCTTACTCTTGCTACGTGAGCTGTTGAATTCGCTGCCAGGCGCCCTGGGTCCCTACTTGGAGAGCATTGTGCCAGGCATAAGCTATTCGCTGAATGACAAGAGTTCGACTAGCAACATGAAGATCGAGTCTCTGGGATTCCTCTACTCGCTGCTCCAGGGACATCCGCCGCATGTCTTTCATCCACATATTCCATCACTGGTGCCCCTTGTGGTGACTTCGGTCTTTGATCCGTTTTATAAGATTGCCACGGAGGCGCTCTTGGTGTTGCAGCAGTTGGTAAAGGTGATTCGTCCGTTGGAACCGAATGCGGCCAAGTCCGACTTTGATGCCCCATCGTTTGTGGGCCAGGTTTACTCGTGCACCTTGCAGAAACTGAAAGTTACGGATGTCGACCAGGAGGTGAAAGAGCGAGCCATTGCCTGCATGGGACAGATTATCGCCAACATGGGCGACATGCTGCAGAACGAGCTGGCGGTTTGCCTGCCGATCTTCATGGAGCGCCTAAAGAACGAAGTAACCAGGCTGAGCAGCGTGAGAGCTTTGACTCTGATCGCAGCTTCGTCCCTGCGCATAGATCTGACTCCCATCCTGCACGACGTATTACCCGCTCTGGGCACATTTCTGCGTAAGAACCAGCGCGCCCTGAAACTACACTCCCTAGATCTGATCAACAAGATCGTCATCAACTATTCGAGCAGCTTTGAGGCGAACTTACTGCAGACAGCAATAGTTGAGATCCCACCGCTTATATCCGACTCGGATTTGCACGTTGCCCAGTACTCTCTGACGCTTTTGAGCACAGTCGCGCGCAGGCAGCCCCAAGCTCTAGTCGGCATACATGAGCAGTTCTTGCGCTCTGTGCTCATCCTGGTTCGATCTCCTTTGCTGCAGGTAGGCCAGAGAGATACTATTAGACAATTAGCATTGGCACAACTAATAAATGATTTCATTGTTACAGGGGTCTGCATTGAATTGCACTTTGGAGCTATTCCAGGCCTTGGTGCAAACACAGCTATCTGGTCTGGACTATCATTCGCTCGTGTCGAAGCTAATGGCACCAGTTTTGGGTGGCAACGGCGATGCCAACTCCAGAGCCACTGCTGGCGCTCCCAGTGAGGTGGTGCAGCTGCACAAGCAGGCCTATCACTCATCGGCCAAGTGCATCGCTGCTTTAACACAGCAGTGTCCTCAGGTGGCGACCCCATTGGCTACAAAGCTGATAACGGATCTGCAGAAGCGTAACGATACGGAAATTATATTCTGTTTGCTCACCATCGGAGAGATTGGCAGGCATTTCGATCTGAGCTCCATAGAGGTGCTGCCACAGACGATTATTGAATGCTTTGGGGCCACCTCGGAGGATGTAAAGGCTGCAGCCTCGCATGCTCTCGGCGCAGTGTCCGTGGGCAGCCTGCAGACATACCTACCTCTGATTCTGCACGAGATTGAGGTGCAGCCAAAGAGACAGTATTTGCTGTTACATTCGCTTAAGGAGGTCATTTCATCGCTGTCGGTGTCGCCCAGCGGACTCGCTCAGCTCTTGCCCTCGGTGCCATCCATTTGGGCTCAGCTTTTCAAGCACTGCGAGTGCTCAGAGGAGGGATCACGCAATGTGGTGGCCGAGTGTCTGGGCAAACTGGTGCTAGTCAATCCCGACGAGCTGCTGCCCCAACTGCAGCAGGCATTGCGTTCCGAAAGCCCCACCATGCGCACAGTGGTTGTCTCCTCCGTAAAGTTCACCATCTCCGATCAGCCGCAGCCCATTGATGTTCTGCTCAAGCAGAACATTGGCGAGTTTCTGTTCGCTCTGCGAGATCCGGAGCCGCAGGTGCGACGCGTCGCGCTAGTAGCCTTCAACTCCGCGGTGCACAACAAGCCCAGCTTGGTGCGTGACTTGCTGCCCACCCTCTTGCCTTGGCTGTACTCAGAGACGAAGGTGAAGAGCGAACTCATTAGGGAGGTGGAGATGGGTCCCTTTAAGCACACCGTCGACGACGGTCTCGACATACGCAAAGCAGCATTTGAATGCATGTACACACTTCTCGAGCAGGGCTTGGATCGTGTGGATGTCATGCAATTCTTGGACCATGTCCAGGCTGGTCTGTGCGACCACTACGACATCAAGATGCTGACGTACCTGATGACGGCACGTCTGGCCATCTTGTGTCCAGATAAGGTCCTGCTAAGTGAGTAGTACCTCAGCTTGTCACTTAAAATCTCTTCTTACCTCGCCTCACTCTTCCAGGACTCGATCAATTTATACAGCAACTACGTGATACGTGCACCCACAAGGTGAAGGCCAACTCTGTGAAACAGGAATACGAAAAGCAGGACGAACTGAAGCGTTCTGCCCTTCGTGCTGTGTCGGCCCTTTCGCAAATACCCAAAGCAAGTGAGTATACATCGTTCAAACATTGTATCTTACGATAAACTAACTGAAATTCCTGTCCAACAGACAAAAATCAGCAGTTAATGGATTTCCTAAAGTCGATCAAAGAAACTCCAGAATTAAACAAGATCTTCGAGTATATACAGAAGGATTCCATCACCGGTAGCGCAGATATTATAGTAATGGATCAAAGTTAAACGGGAAACTTGGTTTCTAATTCCTTTACTTAATTAAGAATATGCGTTTGCGCACAAACAAGTATCTCTTTTTCTGATATAGCTTTTAGATTTTCTAATAAGAAATAAATGCAGATCGACTTGAAAAAGTTAATTATAAAAACATCCATAAAGCTCCTAAAAACTACCGACAACCAACACAAACAAATGCAGTCCTGTATTTATGTAATTTCACTAAAATTTTATTGATTTTAACGTGGGATTTATTTACCAAGGGAGAGAATGATATAATGTCCGTTGTGGGAAATATAGAATCCATTTGCTCTCCCAAAAAGACACTAGCTCTTTATCAGATAATGATAATTCCAGATCATCCTATCATCCTAAACTAAGAGCAAATGTTATGTAAAGGCTTTTAAACATTAATGATGCAATAGTGGCAACGCAGAGTCATGAGAAAGTCGACTTGGTAAATTTGGAAAGTGTATATTCTGCAGAAAACCGAATTATTCAAATTGCTTCAAACTTAGGATTGAATTTTGGTCTATGGACGAACGGGAAATTTAGGCCGCCTGCTTGCTTCTCTTCTTCTCAGACTCCTCAGGCACGGCTTTGCCGGAGGTAACGCCACCGTCCGACGCGGGTCCAGTTTCGGAAACAGTCTCTGGAGGATGTTCGAGCACATGGTCGATGATGCCCAGGACCTTGGCCTCTTCGGGCGTCATGAAATGGTCGCGCTCCATGCGCCCGCACATCTCTTCATACGTGTTCTTGGCGTGCTTCACGTAGATGTTGGTCAGCTGGCGTTTGATTTTGATAATTTCCTCGGCATGTATTAGGATGTCCGTGGCTTGACCCTGAGCAAGATTACAAGATCAATGCGGAGCGATTATAACACTGGAATGTACATACTTGTGCACCACCAGAGGGCTGGTGTATCATGATCCGCGCGTTGGGTAGGGAGTACCGCATCCCAGGCGCACCGGCCGCAAGCAGAAGGGATCCCATCGAGCAGGCCTGACCAACGCACCAAGTCGCTATTGGTGGCTTGACGTACTGCATCGTATCGTAGATCGCCAAACCCGCTGTAACAACACCGCCGGGGGAATTGATGTACAAATGGATCGGTTTGTTGACGTTCTCCGATTGCAGGAACAGCAGTTGAGCCACAACGGTGGAACTTATGTCGTCGGTTATGTTGCCCATCAGACAAATTATCCGCTCCTTTAGCAGACGAGAGAATATATCGTAGGCCCGCTCACCGCGGCCAGTTTGCTCCACCACCATGGGAATCAGGTTGATATTGCGAACCGAATTCGCCCGGCTTACACATTGCACCTGTAATTCGATGTATTACTAGCAGCATAGCCATGTGGCATGTACAAACTTACTGGTTTAATTTGTAAGATGCGGCTAACAGCGGTTTTAAGCATGATCCTGGTTTTGTTTTGACGCAAATCAACCGGATTCGCAATGTTATGCAAAACAGCTGTTCTTGAGGCTAAGAATACACACTTTAAATCATTTCTGAAACAAATGAAAAGAAACGCTGATTTCCGGCTGGCATATATGACAAAGGGTATATGAAACTACGTTTGGGGTACTCTCAAGTTTTTTTGATCTGATTTTTCTACAGAGATACTGAGACAATCTTGGAAGATTTGTTGCATAACTCCGTAGAAAGGCCATAATGCGCTTCTCAGGAAACGACTGGAATCTTACGATGTTGTGGAACACAGTCGGCCTAAGGTGCATTTGCAATCCACAACGACAGGTGACGAGTTATCAAAGTTTATATAATAAATTGTGGAAATATAAAACGTTTTTTAATATATATTAATATTACGGCCCAAGTCAACTGTTTACCATCTTTATCATTAATATGAGCTGATCAGCTGTCAATAGATTGTTAACTGAACTTTTGTACAATTTGGATTTGTTCCGATTCAGCGTTAATATAATAGTATGCTTTATATAAATGTAATTTAATGGGTGCTCACAGCTTCGATCAGACTTTTCCTAGCTTCTTAGGAGAGCATAAATATGCTTAGTTGCGGTTTTATTTTATTGACAGTACATGAACAAAGCGGAGTCGAATGCAATGTGGAAATTAATATTGTTTAGCTGGTTATTTGGCCTAAATAATCAAATTGTAATTTCCGCTTTAAACGAAGGAAATTCTTCTTCTGTAGATTGCAAGAGCGAATTCGAAAAGTTTAAGGTAAGTTTAAAAAACATAAATTAATCCTATTAAAAGCTTAAAAAAACCTTTTAGAATAATAACAATCGCAAATATCTCCGAACCTATGATGAAATGCGTAGTTACAAAGCGTTTGAGGAAAATTACAAAGTTATTGAGGAGCACAACCAAAACTACAAGGATGGTCATACGAGCTTTAGATTAAAACCAAATATTTTCGCAGATATGGTATGTACGTATTTCTCAATATATTCAACTGGGAGCGTAAAATCAATAATAATATTTAATCAGAGCACAAATGGTTACCTCACGGGATATTTGCGACTGTTGAAAAGCAATATTGAAGACAGCGCTGATAATATGGCCGAAATAGTTGGTTCTCCTCTGATGAGTAATGTACCCGAAAGTTTGGATTGGCGCAGTAAAGGATTCATCACACCCGCGTACAATCAACTTTCCTGCGGTTCCTGTTACGCTTTCTCCATCGCCGAGAGCATCGTAGGCCAGGTTTTCAAGCGAACCGGAAAGGTACTGAGCTTGAGTAAGCAACAAATTGTGGACTGCAGTGTGTCCCACGGAAACCAAGGATGCGTCGGCGGCTCCCTGCGAAACACTCTCAGTTATTTGCAGAGCACGGGTGGCATAATGAGGGAGGAGGATTATCCATATGTGGCAAGGGTAATTACAAACACCATACAATTTAAAAGATAGTTGATTTCTATATATGTATAAGAATGCCAGTTACACCGAAAGCAAAGCTCTTTAAAAATAAGGGTGGTAGAATGACTACAACATGAAATATTCATTTAATTGGTAAGTTCAGGGGTGTAGCTTTAGGTTTTTAAATATGGACCATATGGATATTGGTATAGTATAATAGATCACATTATAACAACACATATTATTATTTACTTTTGATTTACATGTATCAAGTACTAAGTAAGTCATGAGTTATATGCTTATAAATTTGTTAAATATACCAAGTTATCTTATTTTGACAACTAATTGGCGAAAGCCCTCTACACCCAACTGATGCTAATGTTTTTCAGAAGGGCAAATGCCAGTTTGTTCCCGACTTATCCGTAGTTAATGTAACTTCTTGGGCCATTCTTCCCGTGCGCGATGAGCAGGCCATTCAGGCGGCGGTTGCCCACATCGGACCAGTTGCCATATCCATAAATGCCTCCCCGAAGACATTTCAACTGTACAGGTAATGATAGAAAAGTATTATATATTTTAATTTTAATTTACGCTTTTGTTTAAGTGACGGCATCTACGATGACCCCATGTGCTCGTCAGCTTCTGTAAATCATGCAATGTCGGTTATTGGTTTTGGAAAGGATTATTGGATATTGAAGAACTGGTGGGGTCAAAATTGGGGCGAGAATGGGTACATAAGAATTCGTAAGGGAGTCAATATGTGCGGAATGGCGAATTATGCCGCTTATGCAATTGTTTAAACTGTTGCTTTTATATATGATGTGCGATGAATAGGTAAAGAAATGATCAATGTAACTAGTTTGTTTCCAAGTCTATAAACTAATGGGAAAATGATTTTTAAACAATAATGAATGCCTTTTTAATTCAAGATGCAATTCAATTATCTCTATCTCAGTAGGTTCCAAAAGTTGATAAATTAAATGAGTTTACACTGCGCAACACAATTTTGTTTGATAAATGAAGAGGGCAAATGTTCGTTCTGTAAAAACTAGGACAGTATCTGAGTATCTTTTGATTGGGTTCTTGTACAATAAGCCCAGCAATGAGTTATGCCACCTTTGCAGCCCAGTGTCATTAGCACAAAGTTGAAGTAATGAATGTTGGGGGCGTGGCAAAGCGCCAACTCAGGTCCCTATTTTAATGCATTGAGCACGCCCCCAAATCGATAAAACAGCTCCCCACACGACGAGGACTTTCGGAAATAATAATAATGCCCTTTCAGTGCATGTGCGTGGCAAGCACAGCGATTTAAAAGTTATTTATAAAGTGACAAAAGCTGAGGGCCTGAAACTCCGGCACAAAACTCCTCCCACAAGGCATCATTTATTGCAATTATAATGTGTTTCAATGCCGCTTAATGGGTAAATAGTGCTCCATAATGGCTATAACCAATAATAGGAAAGTAAGCTGGAATCGCTGAGCGTGCAACCACTTTGCCTCCTCCGTAGACCAATGAGAGCAATTGAAAGGACCACCGTAGGCAGGACTTCACTTAACTTTACACTGCCCTGCCGACTTGGGGTGGTTTTTTTAAGGACTCGCGCGCAAAAGAGAGAGAGCTCGCTGGAAATTGAAGGGGAAGAGAGGATGGCAAAGTGCTGGTGCAGGACCAAAGAAATTGCTAATTGAATGGAGTCAAGATGTTGAACTAGTCATATATGTCCATTATAACAGGCAGGCGTCCGTTTAATCCTGGCCAAAATCGAAGCGCCAATACTTTATTATGCCGCTCTCTTGCCGAACTTTAGCGGAGTAATCGAATGTGGATTATCCGAAGGACATGCGCAGCAATAAAGAGCCAACTGAGGTGATTAGGCACGCCGAATGCCATTGGTGTTGACTATAAAATAGTCGGCAGCTTAGTTTCCTTACAGCAACTTATGCTTGAACGCATAAAAAAGCAGCGGCATTTATTTATTTACCCAAGCCAAGGATAATGGAGCAGTTGGCCCAGTTTGTCACAAAGTCCTTTGAGTTCAACTTAACTAATAACAGTGTTCACGCCTTATTCAACTCGATGACGGGCGCGCGTATCAAAAAGCCCACGGAAGTGAAAAACTCCATATTCATAAACTCGATTAGCTCCGGCGGCAGTTACGCCGATACTTGCGCGAGTGGCGAGGAGTCCGTGGACATAGACATTACCGACCTGTCCGTATCCGAAAGCAACACGATCCTCGCGGCCGATGCGGAATCCCCGGAGGAATCCCATCCTCATCGCGATGAGCATATGGAAGCCTATCGCCTGAGTCCCACTCTGCACAAGGCTGTGGTGGAGCCGAAGCCCAAGAACTGGTTAATTTCGGAGGACCTGGACGTGGACTCCCAGCCGGAAGGTAACGTCATTAACTGGCTATGATGGGTGCCTCTTAAGTTAATCCGGAATCTGTCCGGAATATCCGTCCGTGATTAGAATATCCAATTCTCTTTGCCTTAGAATTTCATATGAACCAAATTTATTTCTTTTGTAATAGATAGTTTGTAACTACACATCAGATTAAAAATGTTTGAGATATTTGTACATTATGTATTGTACATAAATGTGTATGTGTACATAAATTAAATATGTTCTTACCAAAAACATAACTCAATTAATTGCTATATTTAGGATTGAAATCACTTTAAGCTAAAAGCGATACCCATAACATTTTTTTAATTGCTCTAAATGGGCTTTAAATTTCATGTGTCATTCATTTAAAAAATAGTGTTTGAATAATTAAGCTGTTCTGCAATTATGATGACTTTTTTGGATTTTGTAGAGTTGATTATAAGTAACTGCTATGTACTGGTATTTAAATTACCATATTTTGGCTTATCAATTCCAACAATGGGTGAGCGTTTATACAGACAGACAAACGGACTGATAAACGGACACGGCTAGATGAACTCAGCTAGTGGAAAAAAACCGATCACGAACTGATTACTTTTTTGCGCCACTATTAACTGAGACATGGCGGTGTTCAGATGGACTTGGCTGGCGCTCCTGGGCTTAGTTTTACTCGGATTTGGGGTAAGGATGAACGTGATCTGTGGATGCAAGTGAAAAGTTATTTAATAATTCAGGTCGACGGCGGGTTCGAGTTTACCAACATAATATGTACACCTCTGGACATTAAGTTCATGGATTTCGAAGCATGTTTTCTGAAATCAAAAAATCGGACGTACAAGTATGTGACTGTAAGGACTAAAATCCACCAATTGCCATTTAATGATCTGCTGGTATTTCGTGCGCTAAATTTTCCAAGGTGAATCAATAAGTTTAAGTCCATATTTTATAGGTAAAAATCCAGGTGTTGAAGAAGCTGAATGGATATAAGCCGTTTCTCTATAACTTTACTACCGATGCTTGTCGGTATCTGAAGACAAACAGTAATCCACTGTTTCGATTCTTTCACGAATTGTTTTCCGTCTACTCCAATTTGAACCATTCCTGTCCATATAATGTATGCAGTGAATTTGATTTCCATAAATGTTTGATTCTAAGCCAGTAATTGCAGCACGATATAATTGTTGAAAAACTGCCCATTAACTTTGTGAACCACCGGGTATCCGTTGTTTTGCCAGTTCCAGAAGGGGAATATCTAGTTCATACTGTTTACACAATCCAGGGTAAGCCCCGCCTAGAGCTAAAAGTCTTCGGTCGAATCTTCTGAAAATTAATTGTGTAGCACTTGACTTTTCATAACGTCAAAATTGCACAACCAATTGTAAATCATGTGTGTATTACAAAACCAATCGTTTACTTGACCTGACTCAAATATAGCGTTTCATTTATTTATAATATACTAGTTAGGTAATGTATTTTACATCAATGTGGGCAAATGCTTCTGGCATGTCGGTAAGTACTTGCAATTCCAATGTTATTTTTTCTTTCAATTTTGCAATTTATAGGCTACTTGAAAATGGATGCTTAGTATGCTCAAATTTTTCGATTTTGTAGTTCCCGAGATCTCAAAGTTCATACGGACAAAACAAATTGACAGGGTTAGAAAGAACCAAGATATTTTACTTTATGTGTAACGTTTTTTTCTCCCCGTCATATACATTTCACCGATACCCTGTTCTTCCCCTAATGCTCTTCATACCATGCATATCCTCCTGTTCTACGAGTAAAAGGTTTAAATAGAGATATAAATCTTACATATAAGACATTGGATCACCCATTGGGAAGCAATTCTGCTGACTTAAACATATTTATTAGAGATTCTTTTAAAAAGGTTTTATAACTAATCTTGTAGTGTAAAAAAAGCTAAGACCCATTAATTTGAAAAAAAACCAAATGAGTTAAAGTACGCAATCTAAGTAAGTGAGCAAAAGGAACAGTGGTTACTTATGTATAACAAAACCTGTAACCTATTCAGATTCGAAAACTTCGGGAGTGGTCCCGGCCAATATAACCGAGTGCACGGAGGACAGCAATACGCCGAAGCTGGCACCGGATAAGCCATTATTGTCGGAAGAGCGCGTCTCCCCGGAGCCGAGTCGAGGCCGGGAGCACTGCGATACGCTGGACTCGTCGCTGGTGAACACCAAACAGCGGAGATCGCGGACGAACTTCACCCTGGACCAGCTGAACGAGCTGGAGCGATTGTTCGAGGAGACCCACTATCCAGATGCCTTCATGCGCGAGGAATTGAGTCAACGACTGGGCCTCAGCGAAGCTAGAGTGCAGGTAATTATGTCCGCGAATCTATTCCATAAATTATCCCCCAATTGCAACTTGACATTGGAGATATCCGAGTCGCCCCTTTGGACACTGCGAGGTCAAAATTGATTTTCAATGGTTATTCATTACACTTGTACTAATGACAACCAGACATTGTCTCCCCGAAATATTCTGCACGAATGTATAAGCAGTGACTTTGATTTTTCAACCACCGGCACTGGGAAAATAATGAGGGAAGCTACTTTGGCAAGCCGAAGTTTATATACACTTTGCTATATGGCAACTATATAGTGTCATATTTTAATTACATTATAGATGTGGAATGGTCATTACTAAACTAAAAAAGAGCTATACTGCAAAGTAAAAGAGAATATGACTCAAGCAATGATTTATAAGTTATACTTTTTCGATTCGATGATAAAAATACTTTTAGTTACGGTTTTTTTGCGCTCAGATATGCAGACTACCAGACAGACGGACAGCTTACATACGGACATAATACGGACAAAGGAGCATACGGGGCATTATGCGGACATTAAAGGTACGTAACTCGTATAGCGATGCTGATCCACAATATATACTATACGGTCGAAAAAAGACTGCTCCAAACTTATAACGAACGGAAACGGCACTCTGCAAGGGCATATAGATATGGGGTGTTAAGTGGTTTACGCCACCCCTTGTCGTCTGGGACACAAGTAGAAAATTGCTCGAGCATCGGGGGGCCGGTTAGAGATTAAATGCTCAATCAGGGTGCTGGAATAGGCACTATGTGGTCATGAAATATGTAGATACAATTCCAAAGCCAGCAGGAGTGTCACTTTTTTTATGGCCCGTAATAAATTGCTTCGCTCTTCGTAACTTTGAGCCCGCTAAAATCTCCAAGAAGCACGCATCTGCCGAGATTAATGAGAAGTAAACAGTGATAATTCAGTGTAGTACTAATACCAGTACTAATGACGAAATCGGATATCATAATGCTTAAATTTCCTAATTTATATTAATGAAACAAGCATGAAGACTAAAGTCACCATTTATCAATACGTGTACTTACAGGTTTGGTTTCAGAACAGACGGGCGAAATGTAGAAAGCACGAAAACCAAATGCACAAAGGTGAGAAAATAGCTATGGCTCTTAAGGCTATTTAAAAATTTTATATTATTGTAATTAAAAACTACCATAAATTAGTGCCTGCTTTAAGCACTGCTCACCAGCCATTTCATGGTAGCCAAGTTTTCGCCAATTAAGCTTAATGAAAGTGTAAATTGCAATTAGTTAAGTACACAAAAATCAGGCTAGACCATTTACATTTCGGAATGCTGTTCATTTTCGGGCTTATCAACTTGCTGGGGCCAATATGTTACGGTTTTCACAGTTGTTTAAATGTCTCTTCATTAATTCATTTGGCTTTCCGTTTCCGTTCAACCCTCGTTTCCAAGGACTTATCCCCATCCATCAACTCCCCGCCCGACTCAATAGAATTTGTATTCTCCGTTTTATTGCCCGAATATTTAATTTGATGAAGTTAGCAATGATTTGTGCGTTGCTGTCGCTAAAAAAAGCGTTCTTATTGTATGTATATTGCCGATGGGATTTCGCTGCCAAAATCTGAGCAGATGGGTTTGCGAGACCTGATTATAATTCGAAAGGCAAACAAACTGAGCCGAGAAAAACTGAAAACCAAGAGGTGTAAAGGTGCGCGAGAAATGTATGCGGAGTTTAGAAGAATGCAAATCAATACATTTACACATTTATGAGTTTCTCAGTGCTAGACAGCAGTTGTGTGTACTTTTTCACATAAACATAAATCGCATGTAGAAGCTGAACTTAATTGGATTAAAAGATATAATCACATTTATCAAATTTGCCGGCTAATGCTGCCGCATTTCTATACTGGACCTTCGGGCATAAAAAAGTTTCAGAAATGTAATCAAATTGAAATTTGGCATAAAAAGCACGGCAGACAACACGAATGGCCAGCACTTTATGGGTCCATATCAATTCTCAGGCTTTTTGCCCCGGTGAACCACCCATAAACAAGACGTTAACCTGGCCTCCGGTCCCCAGAGACCCATTTGTATGTGCCGCTCCAGGCCTTCCAGCCTTCGTCTGCCAGCGGTAACACGTCCCTGTGGTTCCGGCTTTCCGGGGCGTTTTCCGAGCAATAAATTACAAAATGAATTCAATTACTTGTCACTGAATCTTAAAACGATTTGCCATCTAAGCAGAGTGATTGCCGGCAAAGAATCTATCGGATAATCTTTAAAATATTACTTATTTTGCAAAGGTTCTTGAAAATTAAAAGCATCATATACAGACACAATACAATATGCAAATAGGTTTGTAGGCGATACAACCGATTTTACTCTATAACCAATCACAAAATGGGTTGCAATATTTAAAAATTTTTGCTAAGGTGTTCATTTGTGTGTTATTATTAACATGAATGACTCTTTAGGTAAATAAATGTACATACACGTACATGTCTAACAATATTAACTCGTCTTTTAAGTTTTAAGCAGAACTTTGTTAAAATTCTGCAGAGTGCATGTTTCATATTCCTAGCGAATGTTTATAAATGTATCTATTCATAGCGTGCGAATATTTTCATTTATACTTACATACCCATACTTTCCTTAAAATTACTTATAACTTATATATATATTTCTCAAATATTTAAACTGCCCAAAAGAAGCCATACTTTTATACACATGCTACACATCTTATGTAATCTTATGTAATTTGAAGGATTCCTCGTGGGCAGTCGGAGTCCTCCGATCGCCACTCCGCTGGAGCCCTGTCGCGTTGCTCCCTACGTCAGCCTGGCCGCCCTTCGAAGCTCATCCGTTCCATCCCATCCCGCCGCAGCGACTAGCTCAAATCCCCCGGCACCCGGCTCCGGAGGCACCAGTTCCGGCAAGGTGGTCCCCGTGGACTCACCGCTTAATCACAATCCGGCGATATCGCGCTCGGCTATCAAACAGTTTTCCAGCACCGTGGCAGCAGCCGCCGCCTTTTCCGCTTTCGATCCGGCCATTATATCGGTGGCAGCTCACCAGGTAAAATTCCAAATGATAGAATTAATATGATCCTAGCAGATTCAGTAAGGCAAGTTTGAGTTCAGGAGCCGGACAAACTTCATCTCGAAATCTCCAAATGAGTGTTCTCGAAAAAGTTTATTAGAACCGTTTCAACATTTTTTTATTATAAAGATGTTGGTGCTTAATATTACAAAGCTTATAAGTTAAACAACTAATAATTGATACATTTAACAATATTTAATAATACTAACAGCTCAACATATTACAAATACTCGTAGGCTTGAAGATCCATTTCATTTTCAAATAGTATCGGTACATAATAAGCTGTTTAATATCAATATTTCATAAGGGTGTTGTATTATTATAAAAGCCAAGGAAGTACCCAGAAATGTATTAAGTGCCTAATTCTAATGGTCCCAATATGCCTTATGCAAAAAAGATTCAATTTTAATTCCAATATTTTGCTGATTTCAGTATGCTGCCGCTATAAGTAATGGATCCGTGCCGGCCGGACTCTTTTCAGTGCCCCAGTACTCAATAAATCTGGCCGCCTTCGCCGCCGCCCACAGCAAGAGTTCTTCGATAGCTGACCTCCGGATGAAGGCCAAGAAGCACTCGGAATCGTTGGGTCTGCAGGCAGACATGGTGCTCTAGTAACCAGCTGCGAGTAGGCCGTAGAAATGTACATTCAATTGATGGTGTGGTGAAGTTTCGTCTATCGCCGTAATAATAAAAAGGATAGCCCCATTTATTTATTTATTTAATAAAAGTCGTACTTAATAAATCTAATGAATAAGATTGACTTAAAACCAATATCGACAAATAAAAGAACTGTTTTTGAACGTTTCCTGGGTCTAATGCTATGATTGCTCGCCTCATTCTTATTTTAGTGGACAGAAATTAAGGGATGCCGCTGTTTCTTAAATGATTTTCCAACCTTAAAAGCAATATTAACCTAAAACAAAGTTTAACCAATATTCAATAGAAAAGTTTCACTTCACGTTCACCCAATCAAAACAAAGTGTATTAATGTTAAAATTAAATTTCAGGCTTTGGTTTTAATATGGAATCATGATAGCATAATATTAAAGAATTGCCTTAAGTACACTATTAAAATACACGATGCAGCTGGAGTTACTGGGACTAAATCGGCGTCTACTTAGGTACGAACTCCTACTTCCCTCGACCCAACTTCTCCAAAACAAACTGCTTCAGTGGCTGATAGTACTGATAGCGCAAACAAAGCATTTCGGGTGAGTTGCGTAGCTGCTCGAAGGCCTCCGACTCGGATTCCATTATGAACACGGCAGTTCCGGCCATTGCAAATGCCACAAAGATCACGGACGGAACGAAGGCGTGTAGTAGGTGGAACTTGCGGAACTTCTTCACCTTCCGCGTGGAGGGATCCGCGTGCAGGAAGCTATCGGCTGGCGAACTGGAGTTCACGGCGACATCCGTCTGTCCGTAGTACAGATTGGGCGAGTAGGAGCCGTGCTGTCTGGACTCATTGTGCTTCCTCGGATGGTCGTATCCATTCACGGTTAGCCCGCTCTCAGTGGAAGAGTGTTCGACGGAGTCCCTGTAGGCATAGCCCCCGATTTGGCTGGCCAAATAGTTGACACCGTCTATGTTCGAAGATCGCAGGCGAGCCTCCTCGCAAACCGGCTCCAGGCTAGAGATTTGGATGCCCCCATTAGCCTCACTCATCCCATGGTCCTGCCCGTAGAAATGTCCATTTGGCATGCCGTATCCCAGGGGCTCCGACATCGTAGATCTCGGCAAACTGCTGTACCCTGAAAAAAAATAATGAATACGTGAATGATAAAGAGAGCCGCGAATTCTTTAACAAAGATTATTTCTTATATTTAAAATCACAAATCTAGTGGTTTAAATGTATGTTGACGCATATGAATGCCAATTCCTAAGACATGTTAGTTAATTTTATTCAAAAGCAAACTGAGTGATATATTCCCAACTTAACTATTAAGATCTTACTTATTTGTGCTAAATCCCCTTGTGGACTGGACGGCGTGGCTGGCACACTGCTCGCCTTTCGCTTGCTTGAGTTCGAGTTATTTTTTTGTTCCCGCAACGCATTTATGTTTTCAGTCAAAATTTCACGCTCAGTTCTTCCGGTGTATCGGAATTTTGTGCCCCAGGAGAAAAATCCTCCTCCCGAAATCACAGCTGCACTTTGGCTATTGGGTAATCTACAAAATACAAAAGAAGCGCTTAAGTGATGTGAATCCCGGGCATATATATATATTCTCACGTAAAGAACAGCATTTGTTCAATGGCACATCGCCACAAATATCGACAAGCTGCGCCAGTTGGACACTTGAAGCCAACAGTATGTTTTTTCTAGAGTGTGTAAAATATCAATAATTTTTGATGATTTAATAGTGTTTTGAGATCTACAACTTACTGGCTCACGACTAGCGTCCGTATAACTAAGATGCGCTATAAACATTTTGCCCTCAAAATTGATTTTGTGTATTTCGTTCCAGCGAAAATGTTGCGACCTTTTGCCGGCCACGAATGTGCTGATACCCGTATTATTTATTCCGACGTATTGCTGCGATCCGCGGTGATCCTTGACCGGATGTGGATCTATACCGTAGGTCTCCAGGCCGCGGGCTATGCCCAGGAACTCATCCATGGCCAAGGACAGATTTTGACCGGGCTCTCGTTTTTTATGCAGCTCGATTATCTTCTTCTCCAGACACTCCGTCTGGCGCAGAGCTAATTCTATGGAAGATACGTAACTGCCCACATGCACATCTTCGTTATAGTCGCCCAGCTCCTCTGTACAGATAAGGGTATATGTATTAAGCAAGTTAATTTACTAAAAATTTACTAAATCTCTACCTTGAACTATTAGAGCGCCAAGTGCAGCCGCCTCCCCCAAGGAGCAATACAAACGACCATGTCGAAGGTCCCTCTTTAATTGCTGATATAGCATAATCCGTGCATTTCCGGTCAGTCGAAATGGATCCGCAGGGTAAAACTTCACTCTCAGCGAAAATAATAGGGGATCCATTTCTGAAGACAACAAATGAGTTTCAGTTTATAGAGCTAATACGGTTTGATCGTTACTTACCTTTGCATTGCTTAATTATTGATTTGGACAGGTCCAGCCAATGCTGTTTAAAATTTATTTAAAAACGTACATTTATGTACATTAGACAAATGTTGATATCATATATATTTATACTTACCCTCTGTTTCGAGGAGTCAACATATCGCAAGCCGAAGTAATCCTTCTCCTTGATCTCCAACTCACCGCACAGGTACTCCAATAGGTATATGCCCTTATGGAAAGGCTGTAAGATATGTGATATTTTCATATTATTCGTTGTTAATAATACTTATTTAAAAGGGATATATGTAAGCAATTCCTTAAAAGGTTTACATTTTTATAAAATTTAGCATGTGCTTATAATTATTTTTTCCTTCTAATTTTAGCATTAAAATAATTATAATTTCCTAAAAATAGTGTTTTAAATTTGTGTGTTGCTTACACCCTCGAGAAAGTAAAATGGGGGTTAGAACTAAAAAACAACCACAAAGTGTCTTCGTGTTTAATACCGGTTGGCTAAATGTTATTAAAAAGCCTAATGACTGATTATAAATATAATTTAATTTATAATTCTAGCAGTACTCAAATTGTAAACAAATATCAAGGGTTTCCTTTCCAGCCTTAATAGCATGTTGTTTGGGGGTTCTACATCAATATTTTTGCCGGCAAGCAGAAAGGGCGTTAGCCACCCATCTGTTTACAGCACAAACGCATAGTACCAAAATATGCAAATAGCTTCCTATGTTTTTATGCATTACTTAGAACTGTCGCGAATGAAAAGAAAAAAACATAGTATTAAAACATTAAGTTTAGCGATTAACAATATCCTGTGCACTTGGTTCGTTAAAATAGCATTATCGTTATTCGTAGCACAAACTAGGATGGCAAGGAGTACTGCATCGATTGCAGATGAGCAGTGCATTTCGAGTTTGGCCAACTGATTCATCCAAAAGTCCGGTCCAATTAGGTTGAAGAATGCAGAGTTCAAGAGCAGCACAAACCTGAAATTCACACTCTAGGACATCGGAGTCATCGAGGAGTCGCACAGTGCATTTGTACACAACGTTCCCCTCATTTTTGCTTCTAAACATTTTGTGGATTGGATTGAGTTAACTGCGACACTTTCACGGCTGCTTTCACTGGAACCAAAGTCACTGAATTGGGCGGATTGGATTGTGTAGCTTATTTCAGAGCCAACTACCGAATGCTTGGCATTCCATTCGTTATTTTTCTATCCAAATATTTCGGCTTTGGCCGTGTCCTTTGCCGTCCTTTAGTGGTTCACGTTAGGGGTGTTTTCGCGTGGGAAGGCTACTAACGGTATAAAGCACCAAATAAGGACAAGTGCGTGGCGAACATGTGTTTGTTCAGATGTGACTGTTGGTATATTGTAGCCCATGGGTGCCGTATACTGGAAAAGTCTGCATAAATTAAATATAAATGTGGAAACCGATGTGGTAAAGGGGGAAAACTGCGTTTACTACGTTTACTACCGAGTTACAATCTATAGCCCGATAAGAATCGATGACTTGTATATCGGCAGTCGTTTTTATTATCGCGATAACCAATCTCGATTAAGTAGTCTGATTAATCATCAAAATTATTGCACACCTTGCATATACAATAAATTTCAGACTATTTCCGAGCCTGAAGGCCTTTATGAAATAATCCTCATGGGTTGAATAATTAATTTGGATTACTTAACTAAAGGCTTATTTCGATAAACTCTACATCGTCACAAAGAACTGCGTCAGAATGATTTGCGGCTATTACATGTCCAATTTGAAAGGATTTCTGCTCTCCGTTGGTAGCTTCTGCAAAGTCGAGGCAAAATTTATGCGCGGCATCAGCAGGAAGGCATATTAAAAGACCTCCAGAGGTTTCTACCGATCTGCCCGAACGAAACTTTGTACTTTGGCCCACCAAGGTGCTGAATTTAAGTACATTTTTAATGATGGGCAACTTGCTGATTTGGAATGAAACCTTTTTCTTCTGAAATTGAGCTAGATTATTGGCGTGGCCCAGTAGACCAAATCCGGTAATATCAGTGGCACAGTGCGCTTGATATTTGTGCATTAATAGAGCGGCTGAAATAAACATTTTGTAGATGTAAATAAAATGAATAAAACAGGTATATTTACCATTTTTGTTCAAATACGTCATAGACTTCACAGCAATTTCAAAAGTTTCTCTTATATCATCATCACTACATTCAGACAGAAGTTTTTTGTACTTTTCGGTCTCATTAAGCTGCCAAAGGTGGGCATCCATCGCCATTTGACCACCTAAAGGTTTCGTGAGGACCAAAACATCGCCAGGCTGCGCGTTCGACGGTCTAAATCGGCATTACATGTTGAATAAATTCATATATATCATTGTAAGCTTATACTTACAGTATTATTTCATCGCTTCGGCAGACAGACGTGGCTATTCCACCAATAATGCACCAGGGATTGATCTTCAATTGTCTAATAGTTAGAGGGGTATTACGATAGCCATTCGCTCTTAAGGAGTTTTGGAAACCCTGCATCACCAATGCAATCACAGTGTCGCGTTCTTTCTCGCTGAAACTCGTTGAAGTGCTGACGATCATCTCCACGGTATCAAACTGAGTCACCCCAACCGCGAAAACATCACTTAAGACATTAGCTAGCGCAATACGACCCAGTAATTCCGGATCATTAACCATGGGATAAAAGAAGTCAACGGATTGAACAAGCAAATATTTATTGTGCCGCCTAAGAGGTATCACAGCACAGTCCATTCCAGACCCTGAAAATATGATTTCTCTTAGGATAATCCCGAGATCTGCTGAAAGGACTATCTCTCACCGATAAGGTATCCATCATTGTTCTTATTTTCTATTTCTGTTCCCCTTAGGTACTTTTCCAGTACTTTTTGGGGGATTTTGCAACTTCACCCGGTGTGGGTGGTGAACTTAGTTAGCTGAAAGTCGAGCTCCAGACCATGTTTTTCCGGCTGAAACATCGTGCCCGAATTTTAACGCACCGGTCTTAGAAACAGCTTAATAGAAAATATCGTGTTTTGGGCTAGTGACGGCACTTGAACACTTATCGATATTCTTAGAACTCCAGAAGGGAGATTCCATATCTCTTGCAAAGATCAGCTGATCTCAGCTGACTTGCTTTAAAACCAGAAAAAATTATAGCTCATTAAAAAAAATCAAATTCTGATATCGATATATTCAAAATAATAAAATACACAATATTTTGTCTATAAAAATATGGAATTTTTTCGATAAGTTTTTCCAAAACATCGAAATAAATAGCTGACGTTTTTAAAAGCTATACACGACTGTATATAAAAGTGT
Organism: Drosophila orena; assembly: GCA_005876975.1. Lineage (NCBI taxonomy): Eukaryota > Metazoa > Arthropoda > Insecta > Diptera > Drosophilidae > Drosophila > Drosophila orena. The sequence continues at coordinate 4,320,565 of VCKV01000008.1, read as the reverse complement.
ATTTGATACTGAAACATAAGGTTGTATACAATTTATGCAAGGAGTTTTTTAATCTCATCTTTTTCCGCCGCCTCGAGGTAGCTTTGGCCATCTGGAGTAGAACCATTTTTATTAGCTCCCTGTAATAAAAGTATGTTATTTGGGCGTACACAAAACAAGGACAGACAAACCTTTTTTAGTAGTAACTCCACACAGCTCGTATGTCCTTCCCAAATGGCAGCCAGAATGGGGGTAATACCATGTTTGTCCTTTCTCTGCAATAAATATCAGTTAATTACAATAAAGTTATATTATTACAGAAAGACTGGCATTTCCTAAGGGCACACCTGTTTAATTGTGTAGCTCGAGACTATGACTAAACAAACGTAAGAGATGTAGTAGTGTATATATGTACAAATATATATTAAACATTAATGATTCACAATCGTGTAAATGGACATTGTGAGCTACTTACATCGACGTCGGCTCCTATATTTATGAGAAACTGCAGGACATTCAGCTGGCCGAAATCTGCCGCATAGTGTACTGGGAAACGGCCCTTAATTTCCTCATTCACCTTTTGTGCCTGTATACAGATATAATTAGTTAATTCAAAATTAATGAGGGCATTGGCAAACGCACATCGTTCTGAAAAGCGGCTTGCACAGCCTCGAATTCCCCGTTCTTTATGGTCCAAATAATGTCTTCATTAGAAATCGCACTCATTTTTATTTTCTTTTGGGCCGACTTGTCAAATACTGTTAGAGATGGAACTTTTGGCTGTGACCCTTGTTCAGACCCGATAATTTTTTCCCACATTTGGAATTCGCGAATTATGCGGTGTTGGTATTTTTTAGTATTTTTATGTAACAATCAATTGTCCTTTAATTACAAATGTATCAACGGTAATTGCATTTTTGTATAATCTAGTATTGTTTATTATTGTATTTATTATTATTCATTTATTAACATACGCAAAACAATCACAATTTCTGTTGGATTTGGAATTTTATAAATTATCACCAGTTTTCTCTTCGTGAGAATATTGTGCAAACAGAAGATTGTAAGATGGAAAATTGCAACATTGCATGTCGGTTCGTTTCCATTGCGATCCCTTGGAGTACTCCACTTCTAGTTCCTTCATGGTTTCGTAGGCCAAGGAACACTGTTTCACAATATTCAAAAGTATTTACAATAAATATACAAAAAGAAGAGCAACAGCTTACCTTATTGGCAAAGATGGTTACAATAAACTTTCCGGGCTTGAAAGTGTTGATTACTTGATTGATAAGTTTACGATAGTTACTCAAAGCAACATTGGTTTCGAAGCTCACATACGAAAATAGATTCTCCGGAGTAATATGAATTGTCATGTACTCCCCCTGCAAAGGACTTGTATCAATAGTTCTTGTAAAAGGATTATTTATAGTATTACCTTATCGTTGATTCCATTCATGGAATAGCCGCAAGGATCGAACAAAAAATCATCAATGTGCATACTCGGCAATATGGTATCGATTCCAGATTTCTAAAATCTCAATCTAAATATATTGAAATCTAAATACAAATATTTCTTCATACCTCGGTAGCTCCATTGGCATTATCAAACTTGTTTTTGTAGAAGATTGACATAGTCTCGGGATCTAGATCTTGCATTAATATTTCAATAGTTTGGTCTGGATCGGAGTCAACGTTTTTTTCATCCGATATGAGTTGGGGCGAAATTTTGATATCAGAACGACTAAATGTGTAGAGATACCAACACTCCAAGTTCATGGAACCTAGACAATATGATCTTCCGTTGGGAAAAATTGAGTCCAGATATGTAACTTCTTCCGTAAAGCCTTGATGGGGTGTTATCTAAAAAACAATATGTTCAATGATTTATTACATTCCGTTATAATACTCTGAAATTTAATATTCACCTGCACCTCCGGTCTAGTGAAATTCTTCCGCGAGTAGAACAAGTCTGCGACTACATTGTATCCATTGGCCTCAGCCAGCTTTAGCAAATGTCCGAGGCATTTCAATGGAGTAGTCGTTCCACAAGTTTTAAGGATCCAGCGTCGCTTTGAAACAAACATACTGCTCTCACTAAGCCCAATATAAATGTAACATTAATTATATTTATTATAATTCTAATTATTTAGACTTTAGCAAAAACATTTGTATATATTTACCTTAAAACAAAAGCATCTATAATGTCGTTTTTGGAAGTGCTTATTATTTCACAGTTCACATTGCTAAGCACGTTTTCCCAATCAGATCTAATTAAAAACATTTACATTCATGAGTTCAAGGATTTCTGTACAAGAATGTACGCCGAAGCCTCGACCAACAGCTATTTAGAGATAATGAAATGTGTTTGATTAAAACACGCTATCAACGAGGCCAAGGGTTAGGACTGATTTTGAAAAGTCTTATTCTAATTGAATTTAAAAAATTATAAAAAATAAAATATTTTTAAGTCACTTTTGGAAGTATCAAATACAATTTGTACATCATGAGCATTCTAAATGAAATGCTTTTGTAATTAAGTCGTTACCCGTATAGCGCATCCGATAAGCAGAAAACCAATAAACAAAACAAAACAACAATTTTCGACGTGACAAGTAATGGAATGTGTTTTTATGTACTATTTAAAAGAAATATGAATTTAGAAACACATTTCATTACTTGTCACGACCAAAATTGTAAGTTGCATATACTTTTGCACGCAGGACATGTCGACTGCTGGAGTCTTCTTGAAGGACTTACCTGCTGATGTTTCGCAGATCATCACCGCTGTTGGAGCTCTCCTCAAACCAAATCTCAAGGAGCTTCTCAACCCCCTCGAAGAAGTGCTCACCGCTCTCCAACATGCTGCTCGCATTAACAGATGGATCGGATCTGAAACCAAAACAACGCTTGGTGATGTAATGTAAACGATAGGACTATCGATGGGTAGTGCCTGTCATACTCTATCGATAAGTCCCGAAAAGGGACTCTCACAGCATGTTTCCACTTACAGCATCTGACATTGAACAGTAGAAGGGAAAATTTTAATACATTTGATGTTGGCTTAAAAAAATATCTTCATTAGAAACCCAATTCTTCTGGTTGATTATCCCATCAAGGTTCAAGCGAAGATAAAAACACAGTCGGATTTGGATTTTCATTTTACATTAACCAGTTTTATTGTGATTGTTAAAAATTGTATAGAGTATTTTATTTGAAAAAATAAATGAGTAATATTTTTGTATCTTAGCCTATTATGAAGTCCTTATTTTATTTAGACAATTTATGTAGATTCGAAAACAGCATTAAGTTTTTAGTGTCTTATACTTGTATATAATTTAAATATTTCCTTGAAAAGTTTGCATTGCGTGATTATTGCTTTTTGCATAGTTTTACTATTAAAATGTTTTGTGGAGATTATTATATTATCACATGATTTTCGTATAGGCAAGAGATTTAAAACATTATTTATTTTTTAGCTTTAGAAGTTGTTCAATTGCAAAGACAGCTGAAAAATCATTGTTAAAACTGAACTTTTCATATTAATAGAAGCAATTTGTGTTATTAAAAAATTAAAAATACTGTAAAATGGTTTTAATAAATATAAATATAATAAAGTTTATTTTTAATTTAATTGCATTAAGTATTGATGTCCTCTCTTAAGGTCTATATTTAGTGTGATATTATTTAAAAGTTTTGACATACTGGTTCAATTTGTATACCTCTTTTACACTAATAAGTATTTTGGTATTAGTTTTTAAAGATACAAATGAATAAAATTTAGTTTTAAAGAATGAAAATTTTATTAATAATCTATACGTATTTTTAATCCTATACCTTTTGTTTTTCTTTCTTATGCGATTTCATAAATAAACAAAATGTGGGTTAAAGGTTCTTCTTTTCGAAAAGTGAGTAGGGGAATATATTTGGCGTTTTATGTTAACTTTGCATTATTTTCACTGGAAACAAGGTTAAGCGGTGCGGATAGATCCGCACTTTCACAGGTATCATTAAACGCCGGCAAAGAATTTGACTTCTTACGCCTTAATAAAATATCTTTAAGTGCTGCTGCGGTCTCGGTATCATCAATTTCCTTTTTGAATTTCTAAAATAAAAGCATAGAATTTATTTGAGAAAAATCATTCAACTCTTATACAAATAGATCCAGTAGATCCATCTGCTTATCAAGATTGTAAAGTAAGAGTTTAAATGCAGATACTTACATTTAAAACCAGGCCAGACATGGCTAGAGATTCCCTAGACGTTAAAAAATCTGGCTTAGTTGGTTCTATTGAAGAACATGATGACATTTGTTTGTGTTCTGAAAAAAAAATTTGATCATTTATAATACTTAATAAATTATGACTAAATAATAATCGTAGATGTTTGTACAACGTTGAACAGTTTAACGACTTAACAGGCACGTCCAATGCCATCTACTATAATGACATCATGATATGTGAATATCGTCACTAAAAGATCCATGAAATTATATGATTGGGCAAGCCAGTAAGAATATGGATAGGAATAAAAAAGTATTCTGAATGGTAAATCAATTGCTTAATGATTTAGAAAAATAAATGGTGTGGCAACGACGAAAATAAATATTTATAAAACCTATAAAAAAAATACACTTTATCTCGACATTATATTTAACAAACGAACAAAGCGTTTTAAAAGCATTATAAATGAATGGGTCACGGAGGGCCAGCATTGAAATGTTACTGTAGATGAATGTGACACTCACTCTTTTTAGATCGCTCCAATTCTTTAGGACGCCTGCGTCTGGTGTGTATGGTATCGCGTCTCATTGAATGCGGCCTGTTGATCCCATGCAGCTTGAAGTACAATCCGCAGGCGTTGCAAACCATCTCTCCTCGAACACTTCGCCTCCAAATTGTTGTGGTGAGGGTGCCACAATTCGAACATGACATATCTTTTTGAGCACCAGGTATGGCATTAAAAAGGTTAATGTTCTACAAAACCGGAGTTAAATCAAGAAATTATATAATTAATATATTAGATAATGAGGATGACTGTCACACGTACCCTTTTATCTTTCTTATCATCTGGAGCTGCTTCTGAAGTGGTATAAGTATCAGTCACATTCTCATTAACTACATCGATGCAATCAGTTTTGGTAGGAAAACTTTGTTTTCTTCTACATGGTTTTGATTTGCTGGATTGAGCCTCTGATAGATCCTAAGAATACACAACATTTTAGATTTTCCTTGAAATGTTTGCTTTGAAATAGCTGGAATAGTTTACCTTTAAAAGTGCTATGGGTTCTTCAGGTACTTTTGGAAATGATACTGTCGACGGAACCGGAAACTGGTAAGACTGGCTCATCATACTGCGAATTATTTGTGATGCCTGATTTTCCTCATTGCTTTTAGCTATCAAATTGGAAAGTTATTAATATTAATATGCGGCTAGAAGACAGATAACACGTACCGGCTGATCTGGCCAGTGCCTGCCAGAGTTGAGTAGTTGCCGCATCTGTGGCGTGATCCGAGCTTAGGCTATCCGGAGTCTTTCTATCATTTATAGAGGACGTGATGTCCATCTCCAGTTTGTGAGAGTCGGAGCTGTCGCCAGAGTCTAGTAAGGACCCGGTACTCGCCTTGGGTGCTTTTGATTTGAAGTCGGACCCACCAACTTGGTTAATGGTAATACTGTAGTTTTGAAAATCCTCTTCACTTCTTAAGTGTGACTGAATATCAAGCATTGGAGTTTGGCAAAAATGGTGTATTGGGGCCGCGTTCCGTTGGTTAGAGTAATCGTTCTTTTGTTTTTTGACGGATAGGTCAATTTCAACACCGTCCTGAATTTCATTTTGGTTTAATGGACGTTTTGATTTTATCACAGAACTTTTAATACTTGTATCTACAGCTGCAGAAAAACACGGAGATTGCGGATTCGAACATGGAGGGGAAATTACAATTTTTTTGCTTATATCCATTAAAACGGCAGCCGTTTCAAGCTGCTGCTGCAGATTTTCATATTTCTCGATTTCCGAGTTCTTTTGCAGTTTTGAATCAAACTGACTGTGTGAGGATCCAGACATTGCCTTCTTTTGATCGCTTTTCATAGTAATTGATTTGAATAAACTTGGATATAAGCTATGTGCTGGCATATCTTGATTGCTAATCTCGATTTTCCGATCCAAGCCGGGCTGGATAGTGGAATCTAATTTACTGTGGTCGTACTTAACTTTAGAAAACGTGCTTAACTCCGTCAGAGCCTTTGCCGCTATAGCCTCCGATGAAGCCTTTAAAATTGCATCGAGCTTAGTTTCCAAATCATTTGGGTCCTGCAAAAAACAAAGTTTTGAGTATTATTCAAAGCGTCATTTTAATAATGTTTTAGGGTTTCGGATTGCTTAAACCCCAAGATACTTTCTTATATAGACGGTATTATTGTTGAACTTGTATGAAAACTTTATAGTTGGTTTGTAACTCAGTTCCTTCCAATCAATACTTACTGGTCTCAGATTTTTTGATATATTTAAAAATTCTTTCAAAGCTATTTGTGAGTTGTGCGCCATCGTACGAAACTTTTCGAAGGAATCCAATTTTTGTCTGCAGTCACCACAAACCACGTTGGGTAATCCATCGTTAGGTAGTGCCTGAAAGAAATATGAATGTATTTTATCATGTACTATCCACTTTCCTTATTCAGTCGGCTAAAAATGTAAATGATGCAATAACAAAGGAGTAAGGCGGTAACAAAATCGATCGATGAGATTGATGACAGGTTATACTTGGGACCAAAAGAAGGATATTAGCTACATTAAAATTGTATAAATCGAGTTCAGGACAGCTAAAACTTTAAAAAAAAAGTATATACAAAAATGTGTTTAAAATTGTAATATGATTTTAATTAAGAAAATTAAATACAAATCCTTTAAGAATGAATTACAACAAACATAAACAAACATATGTTCCAAAGAGATCATCTACGGAAATAAACACTAAATCTCATGAAATGCATTAAGAGAATAAATTATCAAATCAACAAATCAAATCAAATAATAACAAATGAAAGTACTCGAAGTATGTATGTAAAAACCCATTGGGGCCATATAAGGTGTATGTACGTTGGTATATCCGCACTTAAACAATCGAAACGAATGTTATCTCTGGCGTGGATTAATGTATGTAGGTCTCTAACATACATCCATGCGTGCATATGCACACACGTAGGTACATAGCAATATTTACATTCGTGCGCTGGACACTGATGTACGAGTGTGGCGTGGTGTGCGTGGGCCAATACCTCGCAATGGTTCATCGAAAAAATACCAAACAATTGATACCGATTGTTAATAGGCCATGGGATAAAAGCGGCCCAATCACTTCCTATTATTTTGACGTGTGGTGTCGTAATCACATAGATAACACACACCAGCAAACGGCAAGCACTCGCAAAAGTGCGCTTGTGTGCGGGCATTATCGTGTACATATACGCGATATATCCAACTCACACACAGGTATGCGCATGCTGGTGTGTGTGCGTAATTAATGTAAATTCGTTTCTTTGCAAATGTGTTGGATGGAAATCTGCTTACCTTAATAGAGAGACAGTTGAATATCTGAAATGTAAGATGTGGTGATGATGAATCATCCCGACCGTGCTCTTTGCCGTAGTTATCGGTTCCGCTTATTTTTGTTATATTCACACTTGTCTCCTCGCGTCCGCTCTGCTGATTATGATTATGCTGATGTTCCTCCTCGCGCGTTGGTTCCGAATTTGATTGCGATTGAGATTGGGATTGCGATGCGGAGGGGGATGGCGTCTCCCCACTATATGCTATATGTTCGTGATCCGACGATGACTGACTTTTGAATACTGTTGATCTCTCGGCGATGGCCGACTCCAATTGGCATTGGGGTTCGCGTTCACTCGACTTTGCGTCCGTAGCAGAAGGCACACTTGGCGTGTAATGGATTTTAGTTTGGTTTTGGTGAAGGGTTTGAGTTTGGGTTTGGATTTGGAATTGGGTCTGCTGGCTTGGAACGAGCACAGGGAGGGGTACGGGTACGGGTGTTCCCTGGTTGCGCTGTTCATTTTTGTTGGCTGATAGCGGGTTATCAACGATGCAACTGCACAGTTTGGGGCTTAAAGCACTGCAAAAGCAGTTGGCACGATTCGCGACGCCACGAAAATCGACCGATATTCTGTCTGGGGCACTATTATTATGCGACGAATTATCGTAAATCTGTAGTACTGCAACATCGCACTCGTTAACCAATGTGAGGCACAATCGACAAACTTGACGAAACTTATGTGGTACATTATTCATAATTAGAAATTTATATTCGTTTTGCACTGTGTAAAGAAACTTTCATACGCCTCTCCTTTATCGAGATAAAAAAGATAACTGGTAAAATAAATTATAAAATGAATGTAAACACTATTCCTCAATTTTTCATTGTCACAATCCACGTTCAGCTCACTAAAAATAATTCACTCCAGTGGTTCGCCACAGATTTGTCGCTCATTTGATCTAGTTTCCCGTTCAAATTACCAAACGAGGGCTCCAGCGATAGTCGCGTTAGCTGCATGATTCATCTGGGCATCGCGATAAATCAGTGATTTGCTAATGTGTTTCTGTGATAAAACATCAAGGCTATTGCAACACAATATAAAATATAGTTCTTCCCATTTGTAAGACCAACGCATACATCAGACGAACTAATAAAATATACTAAAATAGGGGAAACTTTTTTTGGTATTTTTGATATCGATTACGAATAGCTATACTCAGTTTTAGCTAGAAATTTTATTTGTACTCTTTTTATTGCAGTATATCTAGAATAACGCGATATTCGCGTTAGCTGCATGATTCATATGGGCATCGCGATAAATCAGTGATTATGCTAATGTGTTTCTGTTATAAAACATCAAGGCTATTACAGCACAATACAAAATATAGTTCTTAGACCAACGCATACATCAGACAAACTCATAAAATATAATAAAATACAACTTTTTGGTATTTTTGATATCTATTACGAATAGCTATACTCAGTTTTAGCTAGAAATTTTAATTGTACTCTTTTATTGCAGTATATCTAAAATATTATAAAAATAAGTTATGAATGAGCTAGATATCAGATATACAATTTATTTAACAATTTGTATATTATGACGTGGTATTTTTAAATGTGTGGTTCTATATTGTTGTGCAAAAGAAGATTGTTAATAAAACTGATTTGAGATGATAATACGCTACTAGAAAGTCGATTGGTGCTATATATTAAATCCAAATGAATAGTAAAAATACTGTTTTGTAAACAACGGATATTCGTTGCTATGTCAGCTGTTGCTGTGTTACAAATTTTACCGTTTCCTTGAGAGCGGAAATGCTTCCGAATGAAACAAGTGGAATGGTATTGCTCAAAGAACGAAATAATACGGTCATACTTACGTTCTAATAATTTAAATTACTGCACAGCCTCTGAATTCAATAACAAAGATTACATTTTAATTTCATTTGCATCGAACGCAGGATTGGTTAGACCGAGTACTTTTCAAGGATGTGATGTCATTTATTAGTGGCAAAATATATTTGCCGCATAGAGGTACGTTTTTCCTTATTATTAAATGACTGTTTTCACAAGTTGCAGAACACTAAGTATATTTAAGTTTCACGATACTTAACATTTTATAAAATCAATGCTAATATTTCTATCTGGGTCCTTCGGCTACGGCGACGGGTAGGACATTACCAAGACTGCTAGCAGACTGCTTTAGCGCAATGTACGTGGATTCCTTTTTGTTTTCCTCACCGGCGGGTTTGCTAAAATACCATTCCTTCTTATTGGCCAGAAACAGAAGCATCAGGGCGGGCAGGTGTATCAGTGAAAATCGGAATAGCTTCCGCGAGCTCCCACTATCGGACTTTTCATAAAACTTGTACGCTGTAAGCAAACAACGAATTAGAAATAAGGCATAGGAGTCCATGGCTAATGAGTATATTTACCAAGGTAGGCGAAGTACGCGTTCAGAGGTAGTGTTTCCAAGGCAAACCAATAGTTCGTGACGTCCAGTACGGGTGCCATCGCTGAAAGTCCGGCAATCGCCACCGAATATCGCAGCGCAGTGCGTCGACAAAGACCCGGATTGGTAACGGCCATCATTCGGTAGCCAGCACGAGAGTAATCCGGCCGGAGGTTCCACGACAGAGCGTTAAAGTGCGGGAACTGCCACGCGTACAAGACCCCGGCTAGGATCATGGCGCCGGCGTCAAGGGTACCGGCACATCCAGCCCAGCCCATCAGCGGAGGGATGGCGCCCACTATCGAACCCACCCAAGTGTTGACTATGCTGATACGCTTCATAGGCGTGTATATCGTGGTGTAGAGAAACAGGTTACCCGCTCCCAGCGCCGCCGTCAATCCGTTTACTCCGAAATACAGCATACTCAAGCCGGCAGTTGCCGACACCGCGGCGAAGGTGACAGCATGCAGAGGCGTCATTTGTCCCGTGACAAGCACCCGGTTCTTTGTCCTCGACATCTGCGAATCAAAAGGAACTTCGTGATACTGATTAATGGCATTCGCCGCAGCCGAAACGAGTCCAGTTCCCAGGGTGCACATCGCAAACGTGGTAGGCTCGAAAGCGGCTGGTGCCATGGCATACCCCCCCATCGTTGTAATGACCACCAGCGCTGCAACAAAAGATGATAAGCCCTATTACTCTCGATGCTTGGCCAACGTGACCATATCACTCACATGTCAGCCGGAACTTGGACAGCTTCTTGTACTGGCTGAAAGTTTTCCCGGGCATGGTGTACGGACTGGGCATCCAGGTAATTTGACTATTGGGTAAATGCTGGACCTTTCCCGGCTGGGATACTGGTGGCGCTGGAGTGACACCTCTGTCATCTTGGGAAGATATCGTTGCTGCAGTGGAGTACTAAAAATTGTTGGAAAGTTATAGTTGCTATCGTTGTTGCGTAATGGCCAAGAACCTCACCCGAATGAGCAACAAATCAACCGGCGTCCGTAGCTGGGATTGCACCCGCCGAATTCCATTGAATAATATCATTATTATTCACTTATCAGTTAGGCCTAAAGTTATTTCATTTTTCTAGTCGTGTTTGGGGTTCTATTACTTTTATATACAATGTTATGGTTTTTTAAATCACATTGTGCTAAAGTGTTACCATATCTCAAAGTAAAAAAAATACTGAGTGCAAAAAATAGCATTAGAGGCATTCATATACATACCTATAGGATTTTTTTTTAACAACTTCGAATTAAAAACAACTGAAAATAATATGCCTATACCTTTATAATATTTGTTTACTTCAAAAAATGCTGTAATCATAATTAATGCATAATCAATGAAAATTTAAGATTAAATTTTTCAAGATATTAAGCTGTTTTTGTTAATATCAGTTTTTGCACCTAAGCTAGAACATAATTTTTTAATTTTTGTGTATAATTAATATGTGATAAAAGTTAGTATTGTTAATAACACCATAGACCAAGTCCTGCGCATGCGTCAAACGTGTAATTTGTCTTATATGTGTGGGAGGGAGTAAATTTTACATCTGAATGCAGGAAGGCCGAAGTCCTTGTAAGTCTTCACTGATTCAATAATTAACATTTTAAGCAAACTGAGCATTTCATAGTTGCTAACAATAGAAACTATCGTTTTAACAAATCAAAAAAAAAATGTGTGATTGAAAGTATTTTTAACTATCTTCAGATATTTCTGTTACACAAATTTGCACCTACACCAACTTTTTTCAACTTGGTTCTTTTAAGAATTCAAATAATAGTCTTTCATTTGTGTATTCTTAAAGACATTGTGACATTTAAAGACACTTAAAGTGAAATTCGTATTTCATTCTTAAAGTGATTTATTAAAATGAATACGCAAAATGAGTTGAAATAAATGAAATAGTGTGGTTCAGGTAAAGGGGTCCTAATACAAGTAAAAGAAAATACGAAAAAAATCAAAAAACCTGAAAACCATTTTATGAATTTGTATGTTTAATTGCTTTTACTATGTTACATTATGTGATAATATTGAACTAGTCAATTAACGTTGCATTAATATTTCACTTTAATTTAAATCAATATTTAAGTCATCTAATCTAATCTTCTGTCATCGTTGCCATTTCGTCTAGATAACTTATTCCAATGCCCAGCTCAAGAACGGATATCTATATAACAAAGGGCATAACCAACCCCAACTATCCAGGATTTCAGAAATTTGCGCATACCCTTTCGGATGACTACATAGAGTACTCGGATATGGAATGCAATGAAAGCGATCTAACCGATAGCGACAGAGAAGATGACCCAAACACGTTTCCAAATAAGGTTGTCAAGGAATCGGGCACAGAAACATTTAAGAATGGCCAAGATTTGATTTTAAGTAACTGCGACAATGGTAATACATTTATATCAGAGAAAATCGTGAACAGATCAGATAATATTCCGGATATTGTAAATGAGAACTATAGTGCAACGTCGGAAACCTCCAAGCGAGCTTTGCATAAGCCAGACCTTATCTACAATCTAAGCCAGAATTATACGACCAATCCTGAGTTCTCCCCCTGGTCATGTACAATCAATTCGAAGTACGAAGGGCAGTTGCAGGGACAAAGCCCTGTCGATATTGTAGGGGATTTTGGAGGAGAGGTGGAGCGGGAATTTGAGCTACTCCTCACTGGATATAAAAACAAGAAATGTGAAGATGAGTTAAAGGGATCAAATTTAAATAAGGTAAATTAGTAGTTTTTATAAAGGAGTTCGACCATATAATAGCTGACTTGTGACTTACAGATTTGCGATGCAGAACTATCCAATGGAACGGAAGCTTTAAAGCAAACATCCTCGACGCGATTGTCTGGAAACAGTACTCGAAAAAATAAAAAGAAGAACACACCTTACGGACATCAAACCGTAAAAACGAAGCATCCAAAGCCGTCACATGACGAACGGCAGTTGCCACCAGACACGTTCGACTACAAAACGTATAGCCAACGAAAATATATAATTTGTGATGATGAGCAGTACTCGTCCGTTTCGGAAAAGAACAAAAATGATAGTGCGAACATATGCCAGGGTGAAATGCCCAGCTTAAGCAACTTGAAAATCGGTCAAAGTGGAAGCCAGCAGAATCTTGACGAGGATAATAATAAGGCGTCATGTCGGAAGTACTTAAGTCAATCGCGCTGGTCTCAATACTTGGAAGATCCCATAAAGTGCTCCAAAGATCCATGCTCTACTATGGTCTTAGGTAACTTCAAAAAAGAGATGGTTATTATAGCTTCTTGGGTTTATTGTGATATATATTTTTATAGAACAATTTGATGCCTACAAGATTGCAAACGACATGGATGTGGAAACATTGCAAAACCATTTTAAAAAGGTTAAACAGATAGAGAAAAAGGTAAGTACGATATACTATGAAAACTTATTTTATTAGCATAATATATTTTCCTTTTACAGCGGCGATTTAATCGAGATGAAATACGTAAGAGATTGGCGATCGGAGATAAAGATTTTTTAAATAATGGTAAGTTCAAATATATTTAATCATCATTATTAGTATTTTGAATATATTATTGGTATTTATATTTAGATATGAAGAAGGAGGAATTTCTAACCGGATCCGATAATGAAAGTTATAGTTCCGACTCTGAAACGTGTCCGAAGCTATCAAGTGGTGTACTTCGCAAGCAATCCGATTTCTGCGAAACAAAACACCATAAGGAATATGAAAACGACAAAATCTTTCAAAAGAACCAAATCAACCAAGATAAAACCATGAATCATGCGAATGGTAACGCCATTGGTACGACAGATTTTCCGTCAGATGAAAACTTGTTTTTCTTTGCGAATCAATCAAAACTTCAAATAGAGGTTAGAATAGCCCTAGCTCAATCGAAGGAAATAGCTCAGATGAAAGTAAAGGTATGTTTTTCAAACGATTTATTTGTTTTGTAAGCAAAATTTTAAATTTGTATTATAATTATCTATTCAAGGCCAGGAAACACGGCGTAACTCCCATTGTGGACGTAATTCGAACCATGCTGTGTGATGTTGGCATCCAAATGAATTCCAACCACCGATGGATTTCGAGGCAGCTGCTCACTGGAATTCAAGTTTCGACTCTTCAGCTTTTGGTTAATAATTTGCAGGAGTATATTGAAAACTTGAACGTTACACTACTGGAGAGCCTAAAGGAGCGAGACGACCTGAATTCGGACCAAGACGATATATTACACGATCTCGAAAAAATAAATAACTTTTTGTAAGTGTACAAATATGTCAAATCCTTTTAGCTGTATATAATAATATTGATATCGAGATATTACATTTTTCAATTCATTTTCATTCTAGTGTGTTCCAACAGCAATCTGGACAGCAGGTCAATAAAATAGTTAGACACGGCCATTTAAATTAAACACTTGAAATTGCATATTTTATTAACAACTTGTTTATAAATATTATAATCACTTGTATAATTGATAACAATCTAACGAGACCGTTTATAAAACATACTCAAATGTTCTTCAAACACTGTTATATTTATGTAATTATATAATGCTAAATGAATAAAAGATACAACTACTTATTTATATTAACACAAAACCAAATTTGTAGTGTGTTTTGATCTGTAAAATCAATACACCTTTGTATTGATATTTAAATTTAGATATAAATTTTCTCATTCAATGTTTTTTTATCAATGCTTAAAGAATCTCGATCGTTTCAAAAATGTGATTTTGATTGTGCGGAATTTGACGAAATTATCGAACGGTAACATTAATTTTGTCTTTAATTTGGCGCCCTTTTGTGCTTGCAACAAGCAATTCATCTAATCTTGTGAAAAATATCAGTCAAAATGTTTATGAACAAGTCCATGAAAATCTCGAAGTTATATGTTATTAAGAGAGGTGGGTTATATTTCCTCATCGCTATGACTGTTCCTCATATATATATATATATATATATATTACAGATGGCAGGCAGGAAGAGGTGCACTTCGATAAAATAACCTCAAGAATCCAGAAGCTTTGCTACAACTTAAACATGGATTTTGTTGATCCTGTAAGTTAATTTTTATTGTTTAAAGGTGGTAATTTTACATGTTATACTCTAACCCAGTAAGTATGATACGTATTTATATATTTCTGGGGTTCTTCACAGATCTGCAAAAAGCGCACCCGTTGAAACTCCCGTGCAAGTCCCAAAAATTATAAACTATTTGTAATCAGTTATTGTTAGATAATATCGATAGAAAGCTAGAAATTGAAAGTGGGGACTTTACCTAAAGTGTAATAATGCATTATCTTCGTAGGTCACTATCACCTTGCAAGTCATCAATGGTCTGTACTGTGGCGTGACCACCCAGGAACTGGACAACTTGGCTGCTGAAATCGCAGCTGGATTAACCTGCTATCACCCAGACTATGCCATCCTAGCTGCTCGCATCGCAGTGTCCAATTTGCACAAGGAAACCAAGAAAGCTTTTTCTGGTAAGTCAACTGCTTGCCTAGTAGTTCTTTAGATAGTCCATTAATGATTATTATTACACAGATGTCTTTGAGGATCTGTATAATCATGTGAATAAGGAAACGAATCAAAAAGTGTCATTGGTATCTGAGTTTCACTACAATGTGGTTAAGAAGAACGCCACTCGTTTGAACTCTTCCATAATCTATGATCGTGACTTTGGCTATAACTATTTTGGCTTTAAGACCCTGGAACGTTCCTATCTGCTCAAGACAAACGGGAAGATCGCAGAGCGACCGCAGCATATGCTGATGCGCGTGGCGATCGGAATCCATGGAGAGGATATTGATGCGGCCGTGGAAACCTACAATCTTCTATCGGAGCGCTACTTTACACATGCATCGCCCACGCTGTTTGCTGCTGCCACAAAGCGCCCGCAGCTGTCGTCGTGTTTTCTTTTGACCATGACTGCCGACTCAATCGAAGGCATTTTTAAGTCTGTGGAGCAGTGCGCCATGATCTCCAAGTCTGCTGGTGGCATTGGACTCAACGTGCATTGCATTCGTGCAAAGGGAACCTCGATTTGCGGCACAAACGGAACGTCCAATGGGTTGGTTCCCATGCTCAGGGTCTTCAACAATGTGGCGCGTTATGTGGACCAGGGAGGCGGCAAGCGTCCCGGTGCCTTTGCCATTTACCTGGAACCCTGGCACTCGGATGTCTTTGAGTTCCTCGAACTGAAGAAAAACACTGGCAAGGAAGAGAATCGCGCCCGCGATCTATTTTACGCTCTGTGGATACCCGATCTCTTCATGAAGCGCGTGGAGGCCAACGGTGATTGGTCGCTCATGTGCCCCCACAAATGCCCTGGTCTTCAAGATGTGTGGGGCGATGAATTCGAAAAGCTGTATGAGAAATACGAGCAAGAGGGTCGAGCCAACCGAACGGTTAAGGCTCAAGACCTGTGGTATGCAATCATTGAGGCGCAAGTGGAAACTGGAAATCCGTACATGCTCTTCAAGGACGCTTGCAACAGGAAGAGCAACCAGCAGAATGTTGGCACCATCAAGTGCAGCAACTTGTGCACGGAAATCGTTGAATACTCCGCGCCGGATGAGATAGCAGTCTGCAACTTGGCATCCATTGCCCTCAACATGTTTGTCACACCGGAGAAGACGTATGATTTCAAGAAGCTCAAGGAAG
This sequence comes from Drosophila orena, assembly GCA_005876975.1. Lineage (NCBI taxonomy): Eukaryota > Metazoa > Arthropoda > Insecta > Diptera > Drosophilidae > Drosophila > Drosophila orena. The sequence continues at coordinate 4,303,901 of VCKV01000008.1, read as the reverse complement.
TCACCAAGATAGTTACCAGAAATCTAAACAAGATAATTGATATCAACTATTATCCCCTGCCAGAGGCAAGGAAGTCCAATTTGAGGCACCGTCCCGTGGGCATTGGTATTCAGGGATTCGCTGACGCCTTGATTCTCATGCGATTCCCATATGAAAGTGAAGAAGCCGGTCTGTTGAATCAGCAGATATTCGAAACCATTTACTATGGAGCATTGGAAGCCAGCTGTGAACTGGCCCAGACCGAAGGTCCTTACGAAACCTATGAAGGCAGCCCGGTGAGCAAGGGAATTTTGCAGTACGACATGTGGGACAAGGTCCCAACGAACCTTTGGGACTGGCAGAAACTGAAGGAGTCCATTAAGAAGCACGGTGTCCGCAACTCCCTGCTGGTAGCTCCAATGCCCACTGCATCTACAGCTCAAATTATGGGCAACAATGAATCCTTCGAGCCCTATACTACGAACATATACACCAGGCGAGTTCTGTCCGGCGAGTTTCAGGTGGTCAACCATCATTTGTTGCGCGACCTAACAGAGCTGGACTTGTGGGACGACGACATGAAGAACCAGATCATATCCAGCAGAGGCTCTATCCAAAACATTGAGGCCATCCCCCAGAGGGTTCGCGATCTCTACAAGACGGTGTGGGAAATCTCAGTCAAGACCACGATTAAAATGGCCGCCGATCGTGGTGCGTTCATAGATCAGAGTCAGTCGTTCAACATTCATGTGGCAGAGCCCAACTACGGAAAACTGACCTCCATACACTTTTACTCCTGGAAAGCAGGTCTCAAAACTGGAATGTACTATCTGCGCACAAAGCCAGCTGCGAACGCCATTCAGTTCACCGTGAACAAGAAGAAGGGTGCAGTGGGCATAAACGGTCAGAATGGCACCTCCGATGAAAGCCACAAAGAGTCTGAAGAGGACAGAGAACGGAAAATGGCCGACATGGTTTGTTCGCTCGAAAATAAGGACGCCTGCATGTCCTGTGGCTCTTAAAAGCATTCACTTAGACTAATATATCTTTTATTGTAATATTGCTACGTTGAAATAAACTTAAATTATGGGTAGGTAAATGTTTATGTTCGCCTGCCAAGATTCAAATATTTGGTACCATTTAGTAATTAGCTTACAGTCGAATTTATAAAGGTACTAAATAATTTGTACTTTATTTTAAATTACAATCGGATGCTAAACGTGCTTTAGATTCTTTGGGAATGTTGATCGTGCTACTCGTGTAGTGGCTGTGAACGACGTCCTGAGGAGTAGACACATACTGATGGGACATGGCATTGTCCGTGATTATTTTGCGCACCACTTCCTCAACCGTGGGCACCGTCGTCTCCAAATCCACTTTGCTCTTGTTGTCCAGGTTCACTAGAGTCAGTGGCTGATCGGAGTGCATCACGGAATCCATACCGTTCTTGGCATTGCAGAAGTCCAGAACCCAGGACACCACAAAGAAGCAGGCGGCGTTCATCGGAAAAGCCCGGATCAATGTGGAGTTTAAGCCGCGAAAGAAGTACTGCGGTCCTTCGTTTTTAAAGCCCTTCATCGCACAGTCGATGAAGCCATTGTACTTGGCATTCGCGCCCATGGCATCTGCCTGCATGTGGGTCTTCACCACGTCGATGGGATAGCATGCCAACCAGGAGGAAATGCCAGCACATCCTCCGGCCAGAAGGGTGTACGCAACGCCAGGAGTCTCCACTTGACGCATAAGGTACTCGAAGGACACAAAGTAGCTGGCGAAGCCTGTTTAAAAAGAGGATGCAGGAGGTAAGGTTTAAATGTAAATCGAACGCACCTGGAATATCCCTTAGAATAGTTGCTGTTAAACCCTTGAAGGCACCTTTGATACCCTCGGTTTTTACTATGTATTTGAGGCAGTGGATGGGTCCAGTGAACTTGATGCCGTTGTCAATCTGGGTGGCCAATTGGAGTCTCGTTTTGGCCAACTCCATGGGTGCACAGACGAAACCCTGGGCCACTCCCGCGATTGAGCCAGCGAAGAAGTGTGACGTCAGCGAATTGGGTTCGTTGGACAATCGTTGCACATTTCCGTAGACCCCGAATACGATGGCGTTCACCAATCCGATGCCACCCATGGGACTGCTGATTCCCCGGTATAATCCTCTAAAGCTGTCTCTTTGCAATATCGTCCGGAAGCAGTGAAATGTGCCTTTGTATTTGGGGTTGCGAGGATCATCGGTCTGCAGGTGGACCTTCACGGTATCGAAGGGATGACCGACAAGAACCCCCGCAGCTCCTGGAATTCAAATGGGTATGTATTTGATAAGAGAGAGAAAAGTGTGTAAAGTTCAAGATGCTTACCTCCCAGAAGTCCGGCTACGAAATCCACAACCATTTTTGGAGACAAAGTTTCAGAGGTGGCTTTAAGTTGTATGTCGCCGATCTCTGAACCTATCTTCCGGTATGGATCCTAAAAAATGAAGTTCTTAGCAGTTACACTCTTGGTCTCTTAACAACAAATCCATATGTTAATTAATCAATATAAATTATAATTTTTTATTGACCTAAGTACTACTTTTTAGCAATGTGCTCCACCGAATATGAAAATACTCACTACTATTCGCTCAAATAATTTGTCGCGTGTGTCTCAAACAAATTTTTCAGTTGTCGCGATGATATTTTCATTGGCGGAGGTTAGAATAACTGATAACGGGCTTTTAATATTTTAATTAAAAACATACAATTTAAAGCAAAGGTGTAAGCTCGTCTTGCGAATAAAAAGTACCTCACATTGTAGACTTTAGTATTATATATCATTTATAGGTGTACGGACTTGAATTTTAGACTTGGTATTATGAAAAGTTTTTAAGATATAGTTTCATTATAAATGCAATACCTTAAAGCTCATATCAACCAATCGTTGGATTTCAAGATACTTTTGGGGTGATCCCATAGTCCAGTCGTTCAAAATTGTGTATGTAATCAATATTTATTCTATATTATGTAACAAAACTCAGCTTGGACATTCTCACATTTGTCGCGACTCAATCTTTGTGTTAGAGATTAAAAATAAAATGTCATTATTGTGACCTCTTAGGAATCTGATCCGATGGGCCATCAACGACTCTGGGAACTTAATAACAGTGTATAAATAAACAATAATACAATAATATTATTCAAGCCCGGGTTTCAGAGGATAAGATATTCGATTGAGTCCATCTAATCCAGAAGGAAGTTGTTAAGTGCATATAATACACAGCTTTAATTTACCTTTTCATTGGTAACACGATGTATAAATGTTATTGGATGCATCTTGAAGATTTTACATACTACACTGGAACAACACAGATTTAAGCCACCATAGATTGCCAGTGTTTCTTATACTAAAAAATAAAAACTTTAAATAAGAATGCTGAATGTTGCGATTTCAGTCCAACATTTACCACGCAAGAGTTCCATTTATTATCATCTTGTTGATACTTACCATGAGTGTATGGAATATACGATTCTTCCCATATTATCGTAGAAAAAATAAATAATTTTGTCAACCCTATTGTTTGCATTTCAAAACTGGTTATATTAGACAAGCCCACTTTGTTCTTGGAAAATTGTCGTTTCATTTAGATGTTAAATGCCGAATTTATTCCGATAATATAGTCGAAATAATTTTTTAAAAAATACCTTTGGTAATACGAATTTTTTGGATCGCATTTCATAGTATAAAATGAATACAAGTAATCGTATACTCATTTTATTATATTCGACTTCAAAGCGTACAACACTCCACGATTTCATCCCAACTCATAGCCTATTTGAAAAAGAATACAAATCCATGAGGTAATACACAATTGAATACACCCAGTTGAGTTTACACCCGAAATATTTCCATGGGAGTTACTCATGTCTATTTGAGTTTTGCTGAATACATGAATTTGTTTTAGCTTTCCTCAGAATGTCTAGAATGCAGCCCCATGATGTTAAGATTGGGTTTCTAGATGTCACTTTTTCCTGCCCGTATCGAACAAAACGATCATAATAGAATCGTCACATTCGTTCGCTTCGATATTTGTTGTTGCTCATGTACTATAACTTTTGAAAAGCCCTCGAATTGTTGCAAAGCTCTTTATCTCTCTATACAAAGTTCATCAAGTTCGTTTAGTCTTGAAGTACAACTCGGTGGGTGAGTATCGCGAAAAGCTTGGCGCTGAGCATTTGAGGTCATCTGGAACACATTACCAATCCTCGTCGGGCATACCTGTGTATATTTTTATCTACATACATTGTACCCTTATGTACCCATGTGTACCTGTACCCAAGTCATATGTGCGATGGTTAATCTGTAAATGAATACAAAGGCCGTGGAGAGAAGGGAAAATTCTTTATATAACGCGAATGTTTATACGGCTGATCTATGTGCATGCCTATTGAAAAGTGTGTATTTGTTTGTGTTTAAAATAATCTAAATGATCTCACATTAGTGACGTGCGCGTGCCCCATAATAAAAACATCGTGCGTGATCGCTTTTCACCTGTTGAATTGGCGAAAGCAAAAAGCTTTAAGGTATCTTAAACAATGTAATCCCTCGTCCAACAGTTGGCATAACTAAATAAATACAAGACCCAAACTTCAGTGCGTTCCGTCATATGATTCCCAGATTACCCATAATCAATATACGAAGTGTGTCAACAGTGCGATATAATTTTTATTCTAAAGATTTCGGTGCGAATTTTGCATTCATATATGATCATTTCAATCGATCGTGCTTAACACGCGACGATCTCTAGCTCATCTTTATAGACGTGTATCTGCTAATTGTCCAGGGATCCCCAAACCCAACCGAACTCAACCCATCAGAATCACTCTCTCCTGAGGAAATGAACCTTTAACTTTATAATATCATATTTGGAATTCTTATAAATATAACTTACAGGGAAACCATAAATGCAATATAATGCACCAAATAAAATCCGAAAAACAAGCTTTTTATGAGGTTTAAATTGTATTTTATATTCCGAAGTGTATTCAGACAGTTTCTGTGCTCATAAAACCTTATTTCATTCCAATTTGGATGAAATTTTCTAAACAAAAACTCGTGAATTCATATGTTCACAGATACATGTTATAAGTACACTCATTTTATTTATAAGTATCCTCGAAAAACTTTTATATAAACAAACACACATTTGAAAAAACGATATATGTAGGATATTGTTTTATTAGACAAATGCTGCTATTGTTTTTATATTTGAATGTAACTTAGTATAAGCCCTGCGATTCGTTACCTGCTTAATCAGTTAGCAACGTTGACTTTTCATTTGCCTCTAGAAATCGAAAGAAATTGCATAATTATAATTGTAGTACTCATTTATTTGATAAGAACATGATAACGAGAAAAACTTCAGGGAAAGGTTAGTCAAATTTCGTTTGGGTGTGTCTGTTTTTGTTTGAATTTGTTTCTTGCACTGATAGATTGATTTTCGCAGTAGTGCTAATTTCGCAATAATTTTTTATATAATATACAATTGACCATATACATATACTTTTAATTTCATATAACCGTTTTTGAAGGCCGCAAAACCGGGTTTGTGTGTAGAAATATACTGCACCCATCAATAAGTAGTTATGCCGTCATGCTGGTGATTATATTTATAGGCGATCATTACAAAGATCAGGGGTACATGGTATTCGAAATAGGGAATAAGCTTTTGAATACTTTTCGTGTACACATATTTATGTATGTAAAACCTCATCAACAGCAAAGTTCCCTCAGAGAATGGTTTAGAAAATATACAACTTGTGGACTTATTAGTGTGTCTTTTTCATATTTATACTAGATTTATTGACGGCGGGCGCAATCACTTATTCACAATGAGTTGGAACAAGAGGAACACTAGTCACATATCCATATACAACTACCCGGAGCATCTAAATCCGTTCTACGAAGATGATAATCACAAACGCCTCAGATTTTTTGGGTTCAGTAAAAAGAAGAACGAAAATGGCAGACATAGTCTGTCGATTGGAAACCTGCAAGAATTGTGGTGAGTTGTTTTGTTTGTTTGGTACTCCGAGATCCCTAAAATGTATAAATAACTTGCCTAATGCAACATTTTGTGTCAAGACAAATGCGAAAAGCCTTCTTTCGTTTAAATAGTATTTAGTGTAATTTCGTTTCGTTCTTTTAGGAAGTCGTATTCTTTTCGCAAGAAGAAGTCTTCAACATTAGGCATAAACAAAACATCGGAGAGTCCGCCCACTCTTAGACGAGATCTGAACGATAGGTATGTGAATTAATTAGCTAATTTTGCCAAGATTTTATTAACACCCACATATGTAGTTCCTATTTGAACTCTAGAGTTTTCCGCGGAGACCGTCACACATCTCTGCAAGATATTGATAGACGGCGGGAGGTGATTACTCAAGTCTTCAAGTGTATAACATATAAGTATCCTAATCATTGACTTTTTTGCTGATTTAGTCTGATTCATTGTCCTCCAATGGAATGTTCTTCAACCGCAATGACAGATACAGAAGCACAACGCAGTTTTCCGGATATCCCTCGCCAAACAATCAGAGCATAAGGTACATCTACACAACGTATATACTCGAAAATGATGATAATTATAATAATTATTGTTTCCATTTAAGATTATCGCAATCTAGTCTAGCCAGCTCTAATCCCTTTGAGTCTCAGCCGGAGTCGTGTCCTAGTTCCCCGATGAGCAGTAGAAGATATCGTAAGAAGAGAAGAGCTCCGGCGCCGCCAAAACTAGTGGTAATGAAAATCCATGTACACAAAGTGCAACCGAATTAAATTTGAATCCTTTTTGTAGGTCCAAGATTACCTAGCTACCAAAGACATTGAGTCTCTTGCCTCTGAAATTGACGCGTTTGTTAACAACAGAAAAGAATCTTTAATAAAACACGAAGTTGGCGAGGAGGTCCCCAAATCAAATGAACCAACAATTTTGATTACTGCACCAATCTCCGATAGCGAACCTAACCCCAGCACATCCAGAGCACCACAAACCATCCGTGTAAAACAATCCAATGGATACAGCACGGCCAATGATAAGGAAAAGGTCACTATCTCGGAATCCGATAACAATACTAATACTTGCACCTCCCCAACACCGGAATGTAATGGCACCGTTCACATAATGCAGATCAATAAGCCCGAAACACCTTGCACACCTGTTCAGATCCGAAAAGTCCGCACACCTAATACTACCGGCCAGCCTAATCACTGCACTTCCAAAACTGCTGAGTGTATCGCCAGCATCCACATAAAGCACTCTTCTGAACACATATCAGTGTGCTCCGAACAGAAACCCAATAACGATGTAAACCAAGTCAACAAAAAGCCAAATGGCACCATACCTGCTGCCATCAGAGAAGAGACCTTAGTTGTTAAGGAAACTTCAAGGCCGGCAGAACTTCCGAAATATGCTGAGATGACCAAGCAATCGGTCGCCCTGGTAGATTCCGAAGACAGCAGTTGTGCCTCCACACCCAAAACAGAACACCCCATTGCCAAAGAGCAAGTTAAACTGCCCGTTGAAGCCGAAACTTTGAGCACAGATGCTGATCCAGAAGATAACGTCTATGTGGAAGAGAGGAAAACCAATTCATTTGGCACGGTCAAGCAAATTTCTCAGATTTTCGAAGAGAACATTACTAGTTCCAGTGGTCCTAGTCAACTACCCAAAAAAGAAGTCCTCAATACAAATGGTGCAATATCAAAGAGAACAGAGAACCATGTAGTTTCTGATGTAATTCAGCCGATGCCAGCTGAAACCAGCGACGTATTACAAATAAGAGAAGAGTTTGAGCTGGAAAATAATGTAAGATATGGTGAGAGACCCACAAACGATCGCAACAGATCTTCCATATCGGCGGAACGGGAATCAAATTCCACGCCCACGCCGAGGATGAGGAAGAAGAAGTCCATCAAGGAAGTGCTGGAGTCCATAAGCAGGAATCAGAAGATTCTAAACGAAAGCGCGGCGAAGGGCACAAAGGTTTATTTAACACCATCCTATTCTGATAACAAATACAACTATCCCAATGAGTTAAATAACGTTAATAATAGATCGTCCAAGGAAGTGACGTCCGCCAATATTTCAGTTAGCACATCGGATACCAATGAACTACCATCCCAAAGTAATTTGTTTATAAGCAAGATAAGCAAGTTTAAGGGCCAATTCAGGGAGTCATCTCCCACTTCATCGAACTTGGATTGGAACCCACTGCCGAAGCCAAGTCGAGCCCATAAATCAGCTAGTTCCAACTTCAACAACGGCTCGTGCTAATGAGTTCAATAAATTACGCTGTAAACAAATAATATTTATATTAAACATAAACCAAATTTATACGCAATAAAATAAAAATGTACTTATGATAAAATTTAGCTATTTTCATTGCATGCATAAAAGAAAATATTTGAAGGATACAATTTGATAGCCACATCACCCGTGGACAGACCTCTACAGTTTTATAGAATTTATTAACTTTAAAGTAACAATCGTTCAATTAGCATTAGAAAAGGTTTGAAACATAAATTTTGAACACAAATTTCCCTACTCGCAATCATATATTACTCAATACTATTTTGTTACTAATGTGATTTCATTCTGAGTCGCTCAGAAGAGTGTCCATTGAGTTGTCCCGCGGGATCCTCCTTTGTTAGCTTGGAAACTTCGTCGTAAAACCGGGGGAAATATTGTATGGCAAGGAACACAGTCAATAGATAGGCGCCAATGACGAAAGTCAGGAAGAGATCAAAGATCGCCGGTTTCACTCTATAAACATTCAGTTTCACCTCGTTCTCGTTATAGAACATAAATTCTGGGTCTCTGACGTCGGGCTTATCGTAAATTATCTTAACATTGTTAAGATACTTTTCGAATGCATCCTTTACGTCATTATTATGCAGTATGGATTTAACTCCAAAATATGGCAAGATGTTTTCTTCCTTGATGGCCTACAAAATTTATGAAAAAGTATATAAACAATAAGATATAAAGATATCGGAAACCATTGGATACTTACCAACTGTCCCTCAAAAATGCTAGAGGTTGGATCCACTTTGTACATGAAGCTAGCCAAAGCTTCCGCAATAATTCGCGTCGTGTTGAGAGTGTGTTCCACAAGACGACTTTCGTTGTTTCTGAAAATGGTTGTCCGGATGGGGCTTCGTGGACTCTTTACAGACGATAGGGTGAATGAAGGATAGCGCTTTATGCTGAACCGCTCGTGCTCCCATGCCAGTTTGCTGTCTGCCAGGTTGATCTTCTTATGGACACCCTCGACGGCCAGACCATTCGAATACTTTTCAGCTGATGATTTCAAGAGTTTAAAGAAGTTGCTAATAGAGGTCTTATCCTTGGGTGGCTTAGAGACATGCATGTACAAAGCATTATCTGTTGTGTAGGATAAGCTTTCGCTAATGGTGTCTAAACAGAGCACAAATTCAACGTTCTAAAAGTGATAGCATTTCAGATAAAAACGAATATTTATATCCTTTATTAGTTATGGTTACCTGCAGCGCATTATCATCAACCTCGAGCCACTTCTTGGAGCCCTGGAAGTTTAGTAGGACGCCTGCATCCGAAAGCAAAAAACGTAGACGGTACTTGGGTGCCATACTGGGTGTATAGTGCAATTTACTGAACAACTCCATCAGTACCAGCAAAACTGCAGCATCAGCATTCACCGGGTAATCCTATAAATTAAGACATAATAATTTTGATAAGACGTGCATTTACTTCAGATAAGCTCTTTTGACCTTTCAAATGATTGCCTAAAATCACATAACCAGTTGAACTACTTTGATAAAAGCCACAATCTTTTAGATAAGAAGCTCTTATCTTGCAAGCAGAAATAAAACTTTTAAGTTATGTTAAAGTGATACCCGACGTGTTATTTTAGTTTACTTTTTAGCTTTGATAACTAAGAAAATCTTTTTTTTGCAAATTCCGATAAAAACGTGAAAATAATTCATCTCCATGGCAATTTAGCTACTGAGTCACAAAATTACTTACATTATATATACCAAAAGTTTTCAGATTCGCGGTTATTAAGATGACCGGAAGTTTCTGTCCATCTGCAACAGATTCCGTGGGTTTCAGGGCCAATTGATTGGGTATCAGTTCGCCATGAATAATGGGAATTTTGCTATTCTTATTGGCCGCAATGCTGCCCCCGCCGACATTTATGTGATATCTGTTGGCCGAGACGGTTACAACCAATTGGGCGAATGCCGTTTGATTTTGACCCGGACTATCCGTAGTCGTATACGTAATATCATCGATGATCTTTTCCAAATCTTTGTTGTACGGAGCGAAGTATATGGCAACCGCAGCTGTGTGGGTCAGCATTGATTGCTCCAAAATAGTAATAAGTTCTTTTGTTTCTAGATCCAGATTTAAGATATTCGACGGCAACATGAGAATTAGGCCTCCTGCACCGTGCCGTAACTTATCAAAATCATGGACAGACAAGTCCGTTAATCTGTTTGATATAATTTACAATGCTTAAAACATTTCAAACAGCAGTAGTGAAAAGTGTACTTACCGTGTGAGTACACAGTGCCTAGAAGTATTCCACGAGTACAAAGATCTCGCTTCTAGGGATATTGCAGATACGCGGCTTCCTACAAAAAATAAAGATATTCAAATCAAAAGATTGCCGAAAAGTTAACATTTATATAAGGATAGTTAAATGCAGTATGGCCATAATAATTCGGAGATTAATTAGTGGAAACCAAAAAGTGATTTAAAATGTATTAAAAGAGCTGGATCTTACAATATAATGTCCCTTATGATAAGTATAATCCCTACATATTATTCGTAATCAAAAAACTCAAATACAAAACACGTAAGCTTTTTTTAATGGGATTCAATAGTACTAATTAAATCAAGAAAAAACCGGCGGCGGTGCACATAAAAATTAGGGTCAGAGCACCCTCGAAATTGTTATGTTTAGATTCGAAACAATGGTGTTAAAATATCCAAGACGTGATCTACAATAAACTTACATAATTAATATATGTCTTTTGCATTATTTACATACCATAATGCTGTCCATTTAGATCGTATTTGGACATTGAAATAACCTCGAATTCGCTCGGCATTACCGGTGAGCATATTAACAACATGGAAAACACTATTAGAAGGCAATGAGGTAAGCCGCCTCTGAATATTTCCGCAAAACTGTCCGCTTCATTCATATTTTTTATTTTTAAGAGAATACTTTCAAATAAATTTGCCGATGTGGGCAATTAACTTATTGTAAAAATTAATTTGGAAAACTGTCAGCTGTTTTATCGATGCTTATGGTGGTTGAAATGTGCGGTCAATCGGACAATGAAATTATTGTCCTTTTCGGAATGCCAGAATAAAACACAATTCTAAAATTTGGAACACAAGAATTGTATATAAATTTAAATATTTTGATTAGGCAATTAAAACATTATTTTGTAAAAAAAAATGTAAAAGCTAGGCTTTTTTTTAAATTTATCTGTTGAAATACTTTTTTTTATAGCTTTGTTTATCGTTGGCAAATGTAGGCAAAATTGTTCCTTTTCCGACATTTCAAACTGGACGATAGTTGTTGCACCTAGCAAGCAGAAAAATATCGGTAGTTTGCGCATCTCTGCTTCGGCTAGTATGACTTTGAATTTTACAGAAAGAACAACTTATATTAACGAAAAATTTAGCCATGCCCGCATTTAAAGGTAGCATTGTGTTTTTCAACTCCTGTTTGCGTACAGATTCATGAGCCTTCTTTCAGTTAAGGTGAAGTGGGGCCGGGAGCTCTACACAGATATTGATGTAAACACCGACGAGGAACCTATATTGTTTAAGGCCCAGTTATTTGCCCTCACTGGCGTTCAACCGGATCGCCAAAAAGTTATGTGCAAGGGCGGCATTCTCAAGGATGATCAGTGGAACCTGCAGATCAAGGACGTAAGTGGGTATCTATGGTCCTTTGGCGACTAACCAGCATCCGTCTTTCTTTTGCAGGGCGCTGTGGTCTTGTTGCTGGGCAGCAAGGAAAGTGTTCCAGAAGTGCCCGCCACTCCGGTCAAATTCATTGAGGACATGAATGAAGCTGAAGCCGCCACAGCGGTATGTATTTCGGCGTACTTTGGGAAATATAGTAATGATCCCACCTTTAACTAACCGGATTTGGTAGTTTTAGTAAAAATGTAAAACTCCGAACTGCAAAACACTGGAATATGTATTAGATACCTGAAAGTGTTTGTTTTTATAACAGACAGTTAACAATTGATTATATCAATGTGCCGAGTCATTGAAATACGTATGGTTATTATTTAAACTGATAGTTTTAGTCATTAAAAAACATTAGCCGATTAGTTAAGGTTTATATATAGTAAATTTAAAGTAACTAGTATCTTACTTCTTAGGTTTTGCCTATGCTCAGTAAACTATGGTTCTAAAAAGCTAAATATTAGTAATGTTCTCATCTAAACTATACTTTACAGATGCGTCTTCCGGCTGGGCTGACAAATCTGGGCAATACGTGCTATATGAACGCCACTGTTCAGTGCCTAAATGCAGTGCCCGAGCTCCGCACTGCCCTGAGCAATTTCAGTCATGATGGAACCGACACTATGTCGACCGCATTTTCCATATCGTCTGCCATGAAGTGTATATTTACTCAAATGGAAAAGGGCACAACCGTGACGCCAATTGTGCTGCTGCAGGCATTGCACCGGGCATCACCGCAATTCGCCCAGACTGGCGAAAATGGCACATACAGGCAGCAGGACGCCAATGAGTGCTGGGCGGAAATCCTGAAAATGTTGCAGCAAAAACTGCGGCCAACAAACCAGGAACCATCGAATACTGTCCAGAAAAGGCACAGGTGAGCACACAACCTTTATGCTTCTTTCGACAATATTTATTAGGTATTCCACTTTTAGCTCGTTTATCGACCAGTTTTTTGGTGGCACTTTTGAAGTTAAGATGAGCTCTGAAGAGGATCCCGATGAACCTTCAACAGTAACAAGCGAAAATTTCTTGCAGTTAAGTTGCTTCATTTCCATGGATGTAAAGTACATGCAGAGCGGACTTAAATCTGTATGTAAAATCGTAGGGACTTTTAAGCAGCGCTAATTTTTGTATACATTTTCAGAAAATGAAAGAGCAGCTGGTAAAAAAATCGGAAACCCTAGGACGTGATGCAAAGTACATTCGAACTGTAAGGATTCGAACTAATTTTTCCGTTATGAAACTAACTTATCAGGTTTCAGTACTTGGTGAGCCGACTTCCAGCCTATCTCACCGTACAATTCGTTCGCTTTCAATACAAAGGAAAGGAAGGCATAAATGCCAAGGTGTTGAAGGATATAAAATTCCCTATGGACTTTGATGCCTTTGAGCTGTGTACTCCCGAATTGCAAAACAAGCTCTGTCCAATGCGCTCGAAATTCAAGGACCTGGAAGACACGAAAATGGATGTTGACGTTGTCAAAAGCAATGAACCCAACAAAGAGAAAAAGGACGTCAAGTACGAGCAGTTCTGGTTTGACGACGATTTGGGCAGCAACAATTCGGGATACTATACCCTACAGGCGGTGCTCACGCACAAGGGTCGCTCGAGTTCATCGGGTCATTATGTGGCCTGGGTCCGCTCCAGCGGCGATGTGTGGTTCAAGTTCGATGATGATGAGGTCTCCGCAGTGGCCACGGACGAGATCTTGCGGCTTTCCGGCGGTGGAGACTGGCATTGCGCCTACGTCCTATTATATGCACCAAGGCGTTTGGAGAAACTATAAGTAATTGTGTTAACGTCATTTCATTTGTATTGTTAATATAATAATTCTGAATAAATAACCAAAACCTTAAGGGTGAACTTTCATGTAAATGTCTTAAATTCATAATTGTTCATTAGGTTCCCATTAGGATCTTGCAGGCACTTTTTTCGAAATGGCTCACGACATCAAAATCAATAATTTATGAACTCTGTAGGGTAGAAAACGCAATCTTCTACCAGTTACGTACTTTTAAATGAATTTAGTATTTCCCTTTACTCGACGAATAACGGCTATTCGATTCGTTTCCAACTTGTTACCCGGCGTTACCTTGACATACGCGACTATGTATTTTACAGCAAAAAGGTCACACCTAAATTGTCAAATTGCAAGTCTATAGTCTTTATAAATATGGATAGTAATGATTCAGGAACAACAGATCTGAGCTCTAAGCAACAGTCGCTTGCTTTGCGGCGGGAATTGCGCAGAAAGAAAATATTAGAGGCCTCCAAGGCACGACTGAACAAATTAAATGGCAGAGCGTCGTCAGTGTTTCAGAATGAAAACCTCGGTAACACATAATATATATACATACGTACATATGTGTGTACATTGTACATAATAATATTGTACATAAATAATATGCTTATATTATGCATAAGCAAAGCTACACATATATTAATATTTATGATTTCCTAATTCCAGATGGTGAACCCACCAATACGCAATATTCCGATCCAGAAGTGGAGCCCGATATTGCAATAAGGCGTTCATTTTTGCCAGAACAACCTGCACCGCCGAAAATCACGACACGAAATGCATGGCTAAAGAGCAGAATTCATATAATATTGGCGGCTTGCTTTGGATTTATATTGGCTCTTTATACAAACAGCAGTGTTTTTATTCCCGTTCTGCTTTTTGTGATTGCGGAGCTCGCATTCCTGCAATATTATAAAGAAGACCATTTACCAGCCAGCGTGGGACCCATGTTACTTATGTTCTTCAATACGAATATTACCAGCAAAATTAAGCAGTTTAGCAGTATATTTTTTATTCTTCAGTCATTGCTGTGTGATCTGGCGATAACCGTCTGGGTTGTTTGTTCAGGAAGCATGCTACTACTTAGTTTTAGCCCCGACTATGCTACAATTGTTAAATAAAGATTCTTTTTTATTACGTGGAGTGATTAGCAAAACAACCAGTTGAAATCTGCGAAACCAGTTGAATCATGCATACATACATATGTCTCAAAGTAAGGACGTCAGGCGGGTGCCAAAACAACCACCAACGCGTCTTCAGCACTGGCAGCGACTTTGGGTGTTGTACAGCACCATTTATCCGAAATATTTTATGTATAAAAACTTTAAAACCGTTATCAACCCCTAGTTAAGACTTACAAATTTCAATTTAATTGGCTGATAATTATAAAACGGGTTAAAAAGTTTTAAAACGAAGAATGGACTTTCAATAATAAGTTGGTAGAAATAAGTACAAATACATTTAAAAAAATTGCAATTCCCTTAGTTTCCTTGCTCGTCTTTCGAGAATTTCCAAAAATAGACTCAGGCCTCGTCAGCCAGGACATAGTAATAATAATAGTAATTGGAAATCACCTGCACTGAGCATGCCCAGAAATGGGTAAAAAGGAAAAGTTCCCACCCTCGCCTGTGGGCCTGCGCATACATTGTATCGATTTTAAGACTGTGTACTTATTTCATAAGCTTGTGGCGAAAAGATGTTTTCATAAACAAGTGCACGGTGGAAGTTAGTGCTTAAAAAATATATGATTGGTGCAATCGGATACCGTAGATAAGTGTGATTATGCAGCCGTTAAAAATGGCATAACATCGAGCTGCTGCGAAAGGATATTCGGATTCTCAAATAGTCTTGGCAGATTTTTTTCCCTCGAGTAATACGAAACTAATAAGGTAAAAACTACCTCTAGTATCCATGAAAATGATTTGAGAAATTACATTTTAAGCGGTGTTTTCCCGGCGTGATTTCGTTTTCAATATTAATGATTTGAATATTACTGCTTTAAGTGAGAATGAGGTACCAGTACATTGATTGAAAATCAATATTTTAAAATAAACTTACCAACGAAGGGCGACGAGGGTCGTGGTCTCAGTCTTATTGATTGGCAACTCATTTGCTATTGCAGCCATCATGGGAACGGTGTTGAGCTTCAATCCGCGGGATCGCCATCCCATCTACTCGTCCCAGCCAAATTTTCAATATAACCACTCGACCGATATGCGGAACGAGAACGACAGCACAGGCTCAATGGACTCCCATCTGAACAACTTCTCCTACGAGCAGCTAAACAATGCGAAGAATCGGGAGAACAAGAAGTCCGCCTGCCATCCGATGGCCAAGAATGTGATTGGTCAACCGGGTGGGCCGTGTGGCGGCGGGGTCCACATCAATCTGCAGACACAAACCCAGCTGAGCTCGCACAATTTGAACAATCTGGCGAACGCCTCGAAGGACACCATCACCAATGTCCTGGACACGCATAACGAGAACTCTGTGCTCAAGGCAGAAAAGAGCTCCTTCGAGAAGAACCTAAAGAAGCACTCAATCTTCATCAACGCGCTCTCATGGAAGAAGCTTTCCACGTCGCACAACAAGAAGAAGATCGAGAACAAGAACAAGTGCGCCAACCTGCCCACGGCCTGCTTCAAGGCCCAGCTGCTGGAGTCCTCGTTTGCATCCTCCTCGGACAAGAATCGTAACATCCAGCTGCACTGCAACCGCATCGAGGAGCACAACCAGCAGCACTGCAACCAGCATCCCCATTCGCATCCGCATCAGCACCAGCTTCAGCTACAGAATCAGCACCAGAATCAGAACCAGAACCAGGTGCAGGACATCCGGGAGGAGATCATGACCGGGCCAACAGGCAAATCGCAGAACCCTTCCAAGGCGAAAGACCCCGTCAAGGTCAACAACAAGAACTCCATGTCGAACCACAACAAGCTGATCCAGAAACAGCCCCTGACGCTCAGCCTGCCCCAGCAAGTCCAGGCCTCGTCCATTCAGATCAAGAACACCAACCAGATCCCACGCAAGACCGTCATTCAAGTAAGTAATGAACCAACAGATAACGCGATTCGCTTCTAAGATCCTAACATATCGTACATATTAGTAGGGGTGCCTTTGGGAACCAAGTTCAGTAGCATACTTTTTGAATCAAAATTTTGAATGGGCTTTTGATCGACGGAATAAGTGTGCTAATCCCAAAACGGTGTTTTATAATTTGTTATTTATCGAAATACGAGATAATACATTTTATTTAGGGTTATGGCCATCCTGGAAAATTTTGACAAAGCTTTACACATATGTATGTGTTTCAAAGCACTTGTACTTTTGAAATACTATGCATTCTAAAACGCCAGTTCCCCCTCCCTATAAGGTACTTCAAGAACATCATAGGTCATATACCTACGTTTAGATTTTCTCATATATGCGATCCGATATTTTTAATATCTCATCTTGCCACAGTTAGCCGACACAATGGGTTGACTACTTAATTGGGTTAATAATTATCGAACGCCTTACAGGCCTCCACTTCGGAATTGCTAAAGTGCTTGGGAATGTTTTTGCACTGTCGTTGTCAGAGGCTAAACAACTTCGATGCCGGAGATGCCGTGATGTGGCTCAGAGCTGTGGATCGCAGCCTTTTGCTCCAAGGATGGCAGGTAATGTAGCTCCTCTCCTGAACATTTTAATCAAACAGTAAATACATATTTTATTCCCAGGATGTGGCGTTTATAAACCCAGCCAATGTTGTGTTTGTCTACATGCTGGTTCGCGAGTTGGTCAGTGGTGAAGAAAGTAAGGAATCGGATCTTCAGGCTTCGGTACTCACCTGTTTGTATCTGTCTTATTCGTATATGGGCAATGAAATCAGCTATCCTCTCAAACCGTTTTTGGTTGAAGACTCAAAGGAAAAGTTTTGGGACAGGTACGATAAATAAGAAGTACTTTTTAATATCCGTCTATGTGCCATATTTTTCATTTGCATTATAATCTTTAATATAACGTATAGGTGCCTCGTCATTGTAAACAAGCTAAGTGATAAAATGCTTAAAATCAATGCTGAGCCTGGATTTTTTACCGAAGTCTTTACTGAGCTGAAATCTTGTGGTCAATATCATCCTACAATTAAATCATACTGTGGAGGCGCCTGACGGATGGACGACCGGGAGATTATTGTCAACCTCTCATTGTCTGCGCATCGCCAGAAATTTCCCGATGAAATGATGGCGAAGTACCGTTAATAAAACTTAATATTTTATAAAACATTAGACAATTTCATTATGTCACTATCACAATCGTTCAAATCAAATAATAAAGATTAGTGTTTAAATAAATTAACATCTACGATATGTGTAAACGGTGCGTTTCCATTGACGGGCTTACAATCCCACACAGATCCAAAACAGAAGCAAATGGGTAGAAATATCCATTATATATGCAAATAAATGGTAATTTATTATACATCTTATATACATAAATCGTTTCGTATACTATAAACTATTGAGAGCAATTCAATTTGGATACAGTATATCGTAGTGGCCTGGTCTATATATCAGGTAAATTCTGGGCTCACATCCCTCGGGGAAGTCGTGGGCCTTCACTGTGCCGCCCTCTCCACGATCCAAGTACTCAACACGAACTCCAGCACCAAGGGCGGTGCAGAGCGCGATTATATGGATGTGATCCGACTCTTTGTACATCGGTTCCACTTCCAGATGACGGAAAGCCTCAATGGTGAGGTCGCCCTCAATGAAATTTTGGTAAAAGTCGGCCTCCTCCTGCAGTTTTCCCGAGGTAATCAAACGTAGGTAAACCACCACGTAGTCTGAGTATCCCTGCTCATTAAAGATTTTGTGCAATTCTTCTTGCACCGCGCTGTGTCCTCCTGGATTATCGGGACTAACCCGCTGGATGACTTCCATGAACTAGGCATACAAAAACGGTATAAGCATAGGGAATTCGCATTTGTGCGGGTGGACATACAGTTTCGTGAAAGTCCTCCAATGTAAAACTGGGAAATCCCAGCTGAACGAGCTTCTCCTTGGATTCCTCGGCCAGTTTTTTGAACTCCTGGTAGGCACTGCTGTTTGAGATCAAGTACTCCAAGTAGGAGTACGCGAAGGCTCTGAAGAAACAATTGCCATCGGGGCGGGTGCGGCGAATGAACTTGTACTTTTTGGACAGATCCTGGATCTTGGCGGTGAATACCTCGTCGCCGCTGTACTCCGCATACAAGCAGGTGAGTGCTAACTGATCGCTGACTAACGGAGTCGTGTCGCTGATCTGCAATTATTGAAATTCAGCATTATTCCTCCGTTCATTGTCGCTATTGTGTGTATTTCTGCAGACTCACCTCTTTTTCAATATCCCTTTTCTGCTGAATTATTAACTCGTCGCGATTGCCATCATTTTGGGTAAACGATTCCATGCTTCTGTAAATACTGAACAATTGGGATCGGCGTTTCCTTTCAATTTACAGCTTTGTATTCATTTGATGAACTAAAAAGAATTCCTGTTCATCATATGTATGTGTAAGCGCATCGAATATCACACACACATGCTTAGAAGCGAAACTCACGGACGCACTGATGCTTCCGATTTTATCGCACAGCTATCGTTATCGGGTATCAATTCCAGTTATTCCTTCGAGTGGTTCGTGAATAAAACAAATAAATAAATGATAAAAACTTTTGGAATAAATATATTAAGTCTATCATATATCTATATACTACTACTATATGTATCGTAAAAAGTATTTTAAAAATGGTATATAATATCGCTCTTAATAAACACGTTAAGGTTTAGGTATTATTAAGACTGATTTATATCTGAAATATCCATATGTACATAATTTTGTATTTTTATTTAATACAAATGTGTAAACTTTGAACCTGTTTCCCGCTGTGTAAAACGTAAGCTGGGAACTTCAATTGGAACCAGCTTTTAAAGCTTCTCATCAGAAGATCATCGGCTCAGACTTCAGATTGAATCAGAAATCAAATCAGTTGAGTGTTTTCTGCATTGCTTAGCGAACGTTCCGCTACTTTATTAAATTAAGTAAGTCTTACCAATAGAGTATAATTTATACTACATAATAATCAACTTACCTGAACTTAATGAAAATGTGTAGTTAAGTTAAGTGGATATCTGGGTTTCATCTTTTCAGTGCTTTCTATGTTCTGTAACATCTACAACACGTTTACATATCATATTTGATTTTCATCTATATACATGTGTATATACTTATTATTTTAATCAATCTAAAAGATGTTAAAGTTCAATGAATTAAGTGAAGAAAACATCTGTGCCTCACGTAGTTTTATGAGTACAAATCAGCGCCTAATGCATATATGTATATATATATAAATGTTATAATGCTAATTGTATAATGCTAAGTTTACTCGAAACTAAAACCAGTTATTTCCCTATTTTATTTGCAAGGAACTCATTGTGGGCTTTAAAGGTCGTGGTAATGGTGGATTGGTCGTGAACCTTTTGTGTGTAAATACAAATTAATTAATGGGCTTATAACTTATTATTAGTGTGTAATTGTATACCTGCAAGAAACGGTATAACGGTAAACGGTATATAGAAAATAAATAACTATTTTTGTGATATTAATTAAGTGCTCTGCTTTTATTGACATCAAAAATTAACCCGCCACAATACATCAGCATTTATGTATATGCCCGTAAATACAGGGATTTCTTATCGCCAAAAGTCATATATAAACAAAAAGCAGTCAGGGATGATAATGAGGCAATCTAAAAGGAACAATAAGTATATATTTGCTCCAAATTTTAGTATTCAAAAAAATCGAGGGCCAACTGATAAGACAATACATTGTACAGTTAATTAGGTTAATTGTTCGCCGCATAAAAAATTAAAGTATTTGCATAAGCATCTACCTTTCATTTAAATGTGTCATTCTGCTTGGGGGACTTACATTTACCACTTTTCGTTTTAAGTGCGATATTCCAGCAATAACAACAGTCGTTATATCATCAATACTCGAGCTTTACTCACTTTGCTTACATTGTCTTCTTATTTTTTCATATATATATATAATATTTTCATATATTTTACTTAAAATCGTTGTCTTTCTAGGAATATGATATTACTAAATTGCCTAGTAATATGCCTGTGCATATTTTCGTGTGGAGCGCAGGACTCTTCCTTGGACAAATTGATATCGGACATCTTTAAAACGGACGAATCACCCACAGTATCATCCACTCCCATTCCCACTCCCGTAGTGAACCCTAAGGATTCGTCCGTTAACACAGGCTCCGAGAGCGGAGGATCCGGATCAGCTCAGTATCAGTCTTGTGGCGATCAGAAAGAGTGTGTTCCCCGTTGGTTATGTGCGAATGACACGATTAACACCAGTGGCGATGGTATCATAGATGTTCGAATTGATACGGGCTCGCAATGCAAGGACTACTTGTATCTGTGCTGTGATCTACCCAATAAGGTAATACGTACTTATAATAAATCTTCGATTACTTGAATTGAACTCTTCTTTTTCTATTTTTAAAGAGAAAAGACCCAATTTTCGAGGTTAAACCCGATCATCCCGAAGGCTGCGGATACCAGAATCCCGACGGTGTTGGCTTTAAAATCACAGGAGCTGTCAACCAGGAGGCCGAGTTCGGCGAATTCCCCTGGATGCTGGCCATTCTTCGCGAAGAAGGCAATCTTAACCTGTACGAATGTGGAGGAGCTCTAATAGCTCCCAATGTTGTTTTAACCGCGGCTCATTGTGTTCACAACAAACAACCAAGTAGCATAGTTGGTAAGAACATTTAGTATCCATTTATCAGTTATTTAAGTTTAATTGTAAACGGACGATTTTAGTGAGAGCTGGCGAATGGGATACGCAAACACAGACTGAGATCAGAAGGCACGAGGACCGCTATGTCAAGGAAATCATCTACCATGAGCAGTTCAACAAGGGATCCCTCTTTAACGATGTGGCTGTCATGCTGTTAGAAGGTCCATTTACCCTCCAGGAGAATATCCAGACCGTTTGCTTGCCCAACGTGGGTGATACATTCGATTACGATCGTTGCTTTGCCACTGGCTGGGGCAAGAACAAGTTCGGCAAGGATGGGGAATACCAGGTTATCCTGAAGAAGGTGGACATGCCTGTGGTGCCCGAACAGCAGTGCCAGACGAACCTGCGCGAAACGCGCCTAGGGAGGCACTTCATTTTGCACGACAGCTTCATTTGCGCCGGCGGTGAAAAAGATAAGGATACCTGCAAGGGTGATGGCGGCTCTCCACTGGTGTGTCCAATCGCGGGCCAGAAGAACCGGTTCAAGTCAGCCGGCATTGTGGCGTGGGGAATCGGATGCGGAGAGGAGAACATTCCCGGAGTGTACGCCAGCGTTGCCAAACTTCGTCCATGGATCGACTCCAAGTTGAAGATTTGGAGTATTGACCCCAGGCATTATACACCCTAAGAGCAAACTGACAATTTGAAATGAATTTTTAAAAAGCGGGTTTTTAACCACATACTCTACAATGCTCTTATTAAATATATGGCCAACATGTTTATACTCAAACGTATATTTCGATTTTTATTTAAACTTTACTGTTACTGGAAATATTTTCTCGAATTAGTGGAAAATGAACAGGCTTACAAAAATATACCTGAGTTGGCAGCACGGTTGAACAATGGGGTTGCTTGTTAATGATAATTTTATTTCCAGCACTTGGTCACACTGGCGTCTGTGTGCATGGGAATAAGAACAAAAAAGATTAGAATCGTCTAAGCCAAAATTTTTGCTTTGAATAGAATATCTTCGTAGACATGGATAACTTCGGGCTTGGAGGAGTAGAGCTTAGCAAGGGGCAGATATTTCAGGTACTGGTTCGCCTTTCTGTTGCCTCTCTGATCACATACTACTCGGTGAAATGGATGATGAACCAGATGGACCCAACTAGTAAAAACAAGAAAAAAGCCAAAATTCTGGCCGAGGAGCAGTTGAAGAGGTTTCTCTAGATTTATATATTTTTTTATACATTATAAACCGATTTCTTGACATGCAGGCTGGCCGAGAAGGAGGGCTTCAAGCTAAACGCAAATGAATTTAGCGACTACGAACTTATGATTGCGTCACATCTTGTTGTTCCTGCCGACATAACAGTTAGTTGGGCCGATATCGCCGGTCTGGATGCAGTCATCCAGGAGCTCAGGGAATCAGTGGTGCTGCCGGTTCAGCACAAGGAGCTCTTCAAGCATTCGAAGCTGTGGCAGGCGCCCAAAGGCGTCCTGCTTCATGGGCCACCGGGCTGTGGAAAAACGCTGATAGCGAAGGCGACGGCAAAGGAGGCAGGAATGCGCTTTATCAACTTGGACGTCGCTATTCTCACCGATAAGTGGTACGGGGAATCCCAAAAATTGACTTCCGCCGTCTTCTCGCTTGCATCGAAGATTGAGCCATGCATTATTTTTATTGACGAAATTGACTCATTTCTGCGATCGCGAAACTTGAACGACCACGAGGCTACCGCCATGATGAAAACACAGTTCATGATGCTGTGGGACGGCCTCAGCACGAACACTAACTCGACAGTGATTGTGATGGGAGCCACGAACAGACCGCAGGATCTGGATAAGGCCATTGTCCGCCGCATGCCAGCCCAATTCCACATTGGCCTACCTTCCGAGACTCAACGAAAAGACATCCTTAAGTTGATCCTGCAATCGGAGGAGATAAGTCGGGATGTCGACTTGAATCGCTTGTCCAAGCTCACAAATGGCTTCTCGGGCTCAGACCTTCGGGAAATGTGCCGAAATGCTTCAGTTTACAGGATGAGGCAGCTCATCACGTCCAGTGACCCATCTGCTGCAGCGCTTGATCGTAATAACGTTTGCATCACCATGGACGATTTGCTAGGCTCTCACTTAAAAATTAAGGAATCAAAGATGCACACGGGAAGCCTATTCTTAGAGAATAGGATCGAGTTAGACTAAGCACAACATTGTTAATACAAGCTCAATATATATCCAACTTAAATTTGTACATTAAACTTTTTAATTATCTTTCGACTGGAGCTCTCTTTGAGAAAGGTTGCGTTAATTAACCCTGTTCTGTAATCAAAAATGGGTATCGGGTATCCGGAAAATGCAGTCTTTGTAATCTTGAAAACTGAAGCGGATACTGCAGGAAATTACACAATCCATAGCATTTCCGTAAAATGGAGCTCAATGCACTTTAATTATTACATTGACGAGCTTCTTTGAAATATTCACCTAGAGAAATTTCAAACATTTACAAAGATATTGCACTTGTACACTTTTCAAACACACACACAACTTGCGTCACGCGACCGCGTGCTTTCAATCGTAAAAGATATATGTAAACTTGTGTATTTTTATTCTCTTTAAATAAGTTAGTTTATTTCTGACGGTGTTCCAATCGTTAAACTGGGCATAAACTATAACTTAAAAACTAAATACAAATATAATAACCACTTAAGAAAGTCTTGTATTCTGGCAAAATTTACATAAAAGAATGTCAAAACTAAAAATTTGTATATCCGATTTAAAATAAATAAATATACACATCAATTTTAAATAATCAAAAATTTAAAAATTAGTTCTTGAAGATTTTAGATATTTTCTGTATTACAAAAATTGTAGGGTGTACAAACTTCAAGCTAAGAAATTTCCTTCTGCACATATTAATTACGTTTCGTGCTCATATAAATACTTTTTTGGATTGGCGAATATCATTTCTGTTGAAGGCGTTGATTAAAGCACATCAAAACTAAGCGGGCTTTATACTTTTCAAAAATGAACGCAATGGTAAGTTATATTCCAAATTTGTTTCATGAAATTAGTGTTGCTATGCATCACACGCATCCTTTCTGTTTCAGTTAACTTTGATTCCTGGATACCTATTTATACCCCTGATAATTCTTGGAAGTGCAACACGCAGTGATTCCTATGCTGTGAATAAAACCAGTAGTCTTGAAAGTGCTGAGTGGAGCTATCCTGAATATGGAAAAGCATCTATTCACAGTGCCGGAAGAAGGCCGGAAAAGCTGGCTCTACAACATTACAATCGGGAGACCGAACGCAATCTGACTTTGAAACGCGGTGTGAAAAACTATCAAAAGCAAGGCGATAAATTATCGAGGCATAAAATCAAATATAAGCCATATGGTGCTCGACGAAAAAATGTGAGTCCCCATCATGCGGAAGACTGTACGGAAAGTAGGCATTATCATACTTTTGAAGAGATCCACGAACATATCGATGAAGATGATGGACAATACCAGGCTTCCGAACAAGTCGGAACCCAAGCGATCCTGCACGAACATGTCGAGCAGTCGGGCAAGAAGGATGCGAAGCGGATGAAGGTCAAAATCAAGCACCACCATCACCATCATCATCACAACCACATAAAGGAGCTGATCAAAACGGTACCACAACCGTATCCCGTGGAAAAGGTTGTCCATGTGCCCATTGAGAAAATTGTCGAGAAGATCGTACATGTACCCAAGCTTGTGAATGTTACGGTTGAGAAAATAGTGCACGTCCCGATCGAAAAGATAGTGGAAAAGGTGATACACATTCCGAAGCCCGTCCAAGTTCCCAAGCCATATGTGGTCGAAAAAATCATTGAGAAAATAGTCCACGTCCCAAAACCGTATCCTGTTCTCCGGACTGTTCCGTATCCAGTCGAAATAAAGGTGCCAGTTCACCTCGAAAAGAAGGTACCAGTGCCCTATAAGGTGGAGGTAGAACGAAAGGTTCCCATTTACATTCGCTCCAGCGAGCCATATAAATTCGAGTCATCTTCATCCTATGAAAGCTATCCCCGCGGTGAGGAGTTCAAATTCAACATTGAAATGGATCATCCACCGCCTAGAGAACATGAACCTTCCAGCCTACCGTCCTCCAACTACTATAACAGGATATACAAATCTAGGGAATTGGACCATCCTCCGAGGATAGAGGACTATCAAAGTTCAGTACACACGCAGTTAAAGCAAGATTACGCAACAAAGAGTACACCTGATCAGCAGTTTAAACACGAATACGTGACGAAAAGTAGTATTGATCCTCAGTTTAAGCACGATTACATAACGAAAAGTAGTTTTGAATCGCAGTATAACCAGGAATACGTACCCAAATCTAGTATTGAGTCGAATTCTTCTGGACGAGATGGAGTTTCCTTGAAACTCGTCGGTCCCCCTACTCCTTTCAATATCACTGGAAAGGATTTAGAGACCGCCAACTCCACTCCAGACTTTGTTAATAGCTCCAACGTAGACCTTAGTCCACAGGAATCCGCAAATGCCTATCGTGGTATCCCATTCTCCATACCATTTCAGTTCGTACAACTTCAACCAATGGCTTTTCAAAGTCCTATACATGTGGAACTACCAGTTCAATCCGCTTCATCAGAAGGTGCTCAAAAGTGATTATCTATCAAATGCTTAGCCTATTTAATAAAATATTCATATACTGCTAGACTTTTACAAAAATGTTTCCCAACAAAAATATAAAGAACTTTTGCAAAAAAAGTCGTAAAACATTTAATGACATTTAATTACCCTTCAATAAGATAAAATAAATAATAGAATATATTTAAAACGTTTACTTGTTAGTAAAAGCTTTGATTGGAAAACTGTATGATTATTTGATATCCGAATTCATAAGCAATAATCCGAACTTCATCTAAAAAACAACAAGTAACTAATCGTAAGATATTGTTACATATTCTAAAACAAAATAAAATTCATATGAATTAGTTCATTTTAAAATTTGTTCCGATTGTGTATATTTTTTGAAAGGAATACCACCAGTAATTGTCAATTGCGGTAAAATCGATAACGATAACCAGAATTCATTCCAATCGTATCCAAAAGAGACAAATTTTATAAATACTAAACATAAATCAAGGATATAAACATCACTTTTATTTGTTTGTTCAATTTATGTGTTTTGTATTGAAATTCAAATAGCGTTTTGCTAAAAAATGAATTGGTCATTTGGTATTTCAGTCGGCGCAATATTACTAAAAAACCGATGCAGTGATTGTTGTGTGTCATTGTTTTTATTAAATAGGAAAAGTTGCTAACGAATTGTGATTGCTAGGCATGTATTTCATGTTACTTGTTCTGTGCAGTTCTACTCAGCAATGAAATTTTGAATGCAATATTGCGATAAGTGTAAAAACATTGAAATGCTTGTTGAACTACTGTTACAGCAACCTGATGTCTCTTACATACATACTTATGTACATATGTATGTATGTAAGCAACTGCAAACGAAAACAGTTACATCCAGAATCCGTTACATTACAAATCATTGAGGATTTCGCTTTTACAGTTTTGACTCGACTATATAGTACTCTCATGTCAATTATATAAATTCTTTATTAAAAATTCCTATAATGGCCAATTCATTTTTTATCCCCTTTTCTATTTTATTACTAATTAATACGTTATTGCAGCCTTAGTTGGAAATAATGAATTCCAAATCCGATTATGAAGCAGAAAAAGAAAAAAAGCTGACCATTACAAATAGATTCGGGGATTCCCTGGAAAACTATGAACTATCCAACGAGAGTGAGCACAAGACCCGTGTTTACCCCAAAAAGATTCCTAACAAAAAAAACGGAATTTTAAAGTAAGCAGTTCAACTGCTTAAATACATTTAAAGCTTATGCCTTCCGATTTTTAGAAACAGCGAAGCCAACCTTAGTGCCGTCGAAAATCCACTTCTCGAGGATGTGGACTTGGCAGACATTTTGGGTACTAATTGGCCAAAACGAGCGGGACCAGCTGCAATGATCTTAAACAACAAAAGTAAAACGGATCCTAGTAATTGTGAAGACTTAATTTTAAAACCAGCCTCTCCCATATTAACAAAAATAGAGCCAGAGAAACCTTTACGTAAGTTTTTTTTACTGGCTCTTTAAAGAAAATACCAAAAATTTATTATTAAAAATTTAAGAAGAAATCTGTTCCGACCCGCCACATTCTTGATCAGGATCACTAGCCCACTTAATCCGTTTGTCCGTTCGTATAAATTTTGAGATATCGGGAACTATATAAGCTAGTTCTAGTTAGTGTAGTCTTCTATACAGTGCAGTCGCTATACTACTTGTTAAGCTTGTTACCTGCTACAACACTCGCTCTGCATCTTTTTATTTATCTCGCACGTTCTTTAGCTATGTAACGGGTATGTAATAGTCGCTTCATTCGAATTATTGATACGTTATAGTTCTTGTAACACTTGTATTCACTTTGCTTGCTTGCAAACACCACGGCATGAAAATGTGTATTTATTTATAGATCGCCGGCTAAATACATAGAAACATATGTATATTCTATTTACGTTCACGTAAAACGCCAGTTCTCTGAGTTGATATATGCAGTTTGTTGAGGAGTTTTAGTTGTTCTGCACTTCCTCAAAGTTCTCAACTGCTGAAGAACATAACAATTAGTAAAGAAATTGTAATTGTGAATTAAATTGAGGCCTTTTAAAATGAATATATACCAACAAAAATTGTCTTCTGACACGGATATCCACAATAATATTCCATTAACAGTGCTAGAATTTTATTCATCAAGTTTAATGCCCGAAGAACTGGGTATGATCTATTATATAACAGTCCCGCTTTATTACTTTTAAGTTTCAAAAACAATCGGAAAGTAATGTTACAATTATATATTTTAAACTAGGTTTTACAATCGCTGATTACCAACCACTGATTGAAATACCTGGAACCGAGCTAGCGATTGGTTCTCTGGTAGAAGTCTCGAATCCTGGAGTATGTGAAGATTTATATGGCGTTATAAGATGGATAGGTATACCACCTGGCCCTCAAAAAAACGTACTCGTTGGAATCGAGATAGAAGACGAATCTAACTTGAAAAATGTTGTGGCATCGGATGGGAGACACAATGGCGTACGGTATGTCATACTTTTAAACATTTAAAAAACAAAAGTATTTATAGTAAGTGGTTGTAGTCACTGAGCTTAAGGTTTTTAATTTTTACTTAATTTACCCATTTTTCGATTTGCAAGAGAAATTTTCACCAAAAACTATCTTTTGTGGTCTGTATTGTTTTAGCTTATTTACTTGCCATGATGGTCGAGCTATTTTTGTACCAGCCAACAGATGCACCGCTGACCGGCGATTTGCTGATGTTGATAATACCATTTCTGCAAATCGAGTTTCTAGTAATCACACAAAGAAATTTGGTGTCGCTGACTGTCCTGCTATATATGGCTCGATACCACCATTAGGTAATGATAATATAAACATTTTAATAAAGGAAAGAAGTTCATGAAGCTATTTATTTTCCAGAAATACACAACTCCGATGAGCTTGCAAGCATATGTGGAAAGTTCAAAGGAATACAAGGACACCACAATTCCTGCTACCTTGATGCAACTCTATTTTCCATGTTCACCTTCACCAGTGTTTTTGATTCAATTCTGTACAGACGTCCGGGCCCACAAGTAAGATATTCAATTTGTTTGCCTGGCTCGCCAATTACAAATTTTTTTTTATCGATAGGATATTCGAAATTACAGTGAGGTCCAAAAGGTTTTGCGCGATGAAATCGTCAATCCATTGCGGAAAAATGTTTTCGTTCGATTCGATCGTGTGATGAAACTGCGCGAGCTCCTAGATCAGCTAAGCTCGGTCAGCGGTCTCACCTGCGAGGAAAAAGATCCTGAAGAGTTCCTAAATAGTTTGCTCTCACAAATTATGCGGGTTGACCCGTTTTTAAAGGTGTTTGTTGTATTAATATTGCATAGACAATTATAATATAAAAGTGTTCATATATTTTAGCTAAGCTCTGGACAGGATTCATATTTTTACCAACTATTTGTGGAGAAGGATGAGAAGTTAACATTACCGAGTGTGCAACAACTGTTTGAACAAAGCTTCCACTCATCGGATATAAAACTAAAGGAGGTTCCTTCTTGTTTTATCATTCAAATGCCTCGTTTCGGAAAGAACTATAAGATGTATCCAAGAATATTGCCATCGCAGGTTCTTGATGTCACAGATATAATTGAAAATTGTAGGTATTTGGAGTATAACAATTTGGATTTTGAGTCTTAATGAAATTCAATTTGTAGCTCCTCGACAGTGCTCACTTTGTGGAAAACTTGCTGAATACGAGTGCCGGGATTGCTTTGGTAGCTTGCAGGCTGGATCAGGACTCGAATGCACCGCCTTTTGTCCAAAATGTCTGAAAACTTTCCACAGTCACATCAAAAGGTGTGTTATCTCAGATCAAAAGAGATAAACCTTCTAAAACGTTATTTTTCAGAACAAATCATGTGTCGAAAAAGATTTATAGTCCAAAGGAATTTAAAATAATGGCCGAGCATATGGTTGTCCCGCGATTGTACATGGAGTTATTCGCAGTCGTTTGCATAGAAACGTCTCATTACGTGGCGTTTGTCAAGTCTGGATCCGGGCCTGATGCTCCATGGTGTTTCTTCGATTCAATGGCTGATAGGAAAGGCAAGATAGATCTTAGAAATTCGCCAATTGACCTTTCTAGATTCTAATACTTGCACAAATAATTTTTCAGGCGAACAAAATGGATACAATATACCTGAAATTACGTGTGTTCCAGAATTAACACAGTGGCTCTCGGAAGAAGGCGCACGATCTATAAATGAAACTTCAACGAACGATAAAGTATTACCTGAACACGCTAAGCGTATTTTTTGCGATGCCTATATGTGTCTGTACCAAAGTACAGATATTATGATGTACCATTAGAGAAAATTTATCAATAAATAAAATGAACGCAAACATATTTTTGTAAAAATCACATGGGAAATGGATTTTGTAATTATTAATGGTTATTGGTTTGTTTAAAAGTATTTATTTATGATTTTTAGCATATGTTAATAATGGATTGGTTTTACGGGCATTGCCCAATAAGAAAAACCACCTATAACTTACTAAGCTACTCAGCTTGCGTATACTTATATTTATTTTACAAAAAGGTTTTTACATATATGAAATTATTTTTGTTAGGAGGAGCTTTCGGGGAGAATTTTGAAACCAGACTGATACAAGAACTGAAAAGTCAACAGAAATGCGGATCACTAGACCATGAATCCCAGGTCATATCCCGGATATATATGAAAGTATATATACACAGGGGTACATACATTGAAGTGCCCACCATTGGTCGACGGAGATGTTACAAAACGATTCCGATTGGTGGATTTTGAGGGAGGATATCCAGATGCTGTTCAATCGGCGCACATTCACTAAACAAGTGAAAAAGTTTTTCAGTTGCTTCCCAGACAGCAAAGACGAATTGTATGTGCCGTTCAATCGCGAAAATGTCGATCTTAAACCGCGATTTTATTTTGGTTTTAAATAAGTTAAATTAGAAAATGTATGAAAATTCCGTAGCCTTGACGTGCGAATATTCAACCATGTATTATAACTCAATCTATAATACATCAACCATGTTCGACATGAAACGTAAATGTTTAAATCATTGCAGTTAATTCAATCGAATTGGGATAGTTATTTGTGATACTACCTTTAATTCCAGTACAAAAGCTAATATTATTTTACAATTTTGAGTGTGCATGGTTGAAATTGAAAATAATGAATATATTTGACAATTATTTCAGACTCCGAAAGTCAAGTTCAGCAACAGATATATAACACAAATCACCTAGGATATGTGCCAGCTTCAAATACTCGGATTGTTAAAAAACGTAATACTGCTAACAAAAAGGAAAGAAGGCGAACCCAAAGCATAAACAATGCGTTTTCCCATCTGCGAGAAAAGATTCCCAATGTTCCTACAGATACTAAATTATCAAAGGTAATTGCACCGACGGAAATATAATCTTAAGTATAAAATGTAAATATATAGTTGCTGATCAATTGGCCAATGAAGATTAGTTATAAATTCTTCCCATCTAAATCGAGTTTAGATTTATTTAATTTTTTTTCATTCTGTTTAAGTTTTGGGTATTATGTTAATACAGTATGTTATGTATGTTAATACAGTGGAAAGCGAAGTTCCTAACGTATTGTATAAGAATATAATCAATTATTTGCACAATTTGAAGAATATTTGTGACTGTTTGCTTGGTTTACTTAACAGATTAAAACATTGAAGCTGGCCATATTGTACATAAACTATCTAGTTAATGTTCTTGATGGAGATCAGGATCCAAAAAGCGGATTTCGAGCCGAACTTAAGCCGGTCAGCCGTAAGATCTGTAGCGAAAAGAAGCACTGCATAAAATCAGAGATTCAAGTAAGAGAACCACGACAATTCTGCTACGATACTAGTTATTGTTTTACTTATAATTTTTACTGTTTTGTCTATAATTTAAATAACACCCCAATCACTATAAATATTAAATTGGATTGATAGCGCTTTTGAATTTTGCATATCTACACCTTAGTTATGTTTATCCGACGGAATAACAATTCAAATACATTATATGCTTTACACTTGGAGCTTTTTATACATTAAAAAAGTAGAGTAAAATATATTTATATTTAATATAAGTGTAAGTAAAAAGGTGGATATTATTGAAAGGCATTGAGACACCATAAGTTCATTGATATTTAATCTAGAACATTCTAGGTTTTATGATTTTTGTTTAACAGAAATATATATAGATACACACAATGACTCCGCTGAAAGGGGCGTATTATTTGTTTTTATACCCGTTACTCATAGAGTAAAAGGGTATACTAGATTCGTTGAAAAGTATGTAACAGCAAGAAGGAAACGTTTCCGATCATATAAAGTATATATATTCTTGATCAAGATCAATAGCCGAGTCGATCTGGCCATGTCCGTCTGTCCGTCCGTCTGTCTGTATGAACACCTCTATCTCAGGAATTACAAAATCTAGAATGTTGGGATTAAGCATGCAGCTTCCAGAGATATAGACGCAGCGCTAGTTTATATTCAAATATTTCCGCGCCCACTCTTACGCCCACAAACCGCAAAAACTGTCACACACACAATTTTGAAAAATTTATTGATATTTTTTCACTTATGAATATATCTTGTAAATTTTTAAAATTTTTGGCCAATCAACTTTTTGCCACGCCGACACTAGCGCCCACGAGGCGCCCAAAACTGTTACGCCCACACTATTGAAAAATTTTGTTATATTTTTTCACATTTTTATATATCTTGGAAATTTCTATAGATTTGCCAAAAAACATTTTGCCACGCCCACTATAATGCCCATTCTAACGCCCACAAACCGCCGTCGGGGAACTCGACTATAGCATTCTATCTTGTTTTTCATTTCTTGTACCATACACAAGATATTTTCTCCCCCTTTTCTCTGCATTTTTCTCGATATCTCAATTGTTTGTTTATTATAAGAAACAAAAGCACTTGACTTTATAAAAGAGCCTTTTACGTTTTGCCCTCGAATACATAAGAACTATACATAAGCGTAATGCTATTTCCCCGTCTAGTCCGCAGATAAGAACTCTATTGATTGTAGATATTTTCCAAATGGAAGTGCGGTGCCATGTTTAGCTTCAAAAATCGAGTTCCGAAATATATGTAGGTCCAGTGACCAGTTGTAAGTTGTACTTTATTGTGCAATTTCAGAAGTGATAAACCACAGACGCCTGCAGCCGTAATTGAGAATCCATGCTAACCAACCGCCTCCTTCACAAAATGGGGGTGAAATAATGGCTGGGAACATTTATTTAATAGAGCAATCTGGCTTTGGATCTGAATGTAAGAGACAAGTGTCTAAGTGGTGCTTCAAAAACATTTAATCCATTAGGGGTTTGATTAATTAAGTGCCTTGTCAGAAAACTTTTTTTTTTTAATATAATATTTGTTTTGAAGTATTCTTTTTTTAGTATGAATTAATAAACCTATAAGCTTTGTAAGTTAGTTGCTTACAATTTTATATTTTTTCAGTAAGTTAGGATTAATGAGTTAGTGAGTTAAAATAGCACAACGCAATTTCCCTCCAACTATCTCTTTGTTCGCCATGTGTGCAGTTGGCAATTCGGGTTGTTCAAAAAGGAATGATTGGTTATCCAATTGGCTGATCCCATATTGCCAATAAATCTCTATAAGAATGGTGAAATATGTGCATACCCATATGAAACGAAGTATTGAAGTATTCTTTTTTTAGTATGAATTAATAAACCTATAAGCTTTGTAAGTTACTTGCTTACAATTTTATATTTTTTCAGTAAGTTAGGATTTTCTATTGATATTATAAATAAAGTAAAACGATAAGATTGATTTTTCAGTGAAAGTGTATGTGGATGTTGTGTTTATCTGGGACTCACAAACAACTAGAACTGAACTACATTTCCAAATAAGTTAGTAAAGTGTTTCCATAGTGCTTCCATGCACGTGTTATATTTTTGTTTACTTCTTAATTGTCTATTTGTGGGTACAAGTTGTATACAATAAAAAGAAAACTATGACCTGTATATACAAAATGCGTTAGTCAAATGCAATGCTTTGAAATCCACAAATTGAGTTTCCAATAGTCAAGTACTCATATTCGATCTAGTTTTAGAAATTGTGCGGGTATTTGGCTCAAATATCAAACATACATATATAAATGGATCTGGAAGGATATGTTATGACTAAGCTAAATTCCTTTAAATTCATATGCACGTCCATTATTAAACAAATGATTTATTAATTTCATTAAAAAATTCCAATTTCCATTTCAGACTGTTCCATTGTCGACCAAGGGCCGTACGGGTTGGCCACAAGATGTTTGGGCTTCGGAACTTATTCCAGAACATAATTAAATCCATAATTTACTCGAATTATATTTCATTATATATATGTATATATTAATAATCTATTTAAAAGAAGAAAATAATAAAATTATAAAACTGAATTAGGACTTTTCATTTATCATAAGGATATTATTTTATAAAGTCGAAATTCTCATTTTCCTTACCAAAAAAGACGGACAGCAAATAAAAAAATAATAGTATAATTTGTTAAAATTTTGAGATTTGAGATTCATAAAAAAATAATCATTGCAAAGTTGAATTTAGTAGTAATTAGAGGTTATGGTTATTACAAACATTTTTTGTATAGTCTCTACTACAAAATAATTAGAAATTATGGTTGTGGTTAGATTTATTGTATTAGAAACTATAGTCTCTAATTTAAGAAAAGCTTAAAGCATTGTGTGCCAAAGCTTGATAACATTTACCTTACCAGAAACGCTTTATTATAAAGTGCGAATACCCCTATTCCTACTAACAACTGTAATCGGAAATCGATAGATTGCTAAAAGTATCGTCCACTGTCATCCCTATAATCAATTTTTAAGCTGCGCTGCTGGATATTTCTGTGAATAAAAATAGTGTTGTGTATTGAGTAATTGTTAAAAGCAGATTTAAAAAATATTGCAAGCATTAGCAAATATTCAATATAATGCAAAAAAGGTAAATAAACTCGATTCACCAACAGTTTTCCCAAGATTTGTGTATTTTTCCTCTGCATATGGATGCATGTGTGTGTGCAGAGACACGACACTAATGTTAATAAATAATGGACAATACATTACGTGCACATGTTTTCGTGTTGGTGCACATATGTATTGTGACCTGTGTACATAGCTTGTCAAAGACAATGGTTATTACAACTGCGTTTTTATGTAACTCCATTGTCAGAATTTCAGAAAAGGTCTTTAAATTATATGTACATACACAACTGGTAATTCGTTAAGGGAGAAAAACGAATGAAGTGTCATCATTCTATACACCATTTTTGCAATTCTTTGGCAATAGAAAAATCGAATTATCTTTTGTGTTATGCTAAAACGTAAAACGGGCCACCCTTCTTTATTATCATACGCAAGAAATGTAAGTGCAATTCAAAAAGTGATTACATACATGCATATGTATGGGTAGGTGTATAACGCTACATGTGGATGTACATATGTTTATTTTGTTGATTTTCAAAACAGTTCTTCAGCACTTGCCGTTATCTTGTAAGAAAACAAGTCCTGTGTGTACAAGCGTATGTGCATTAGAACATCACTTGACGAACTTCGAGTCATCGCGGTGAAATTTTAGTGAGTTAAAATGGCACAACGCAATTTCCCTCCACCTATCTCTTTGTTCGCCATGTGTGCAGTTGGCAATTCGGGTTGTTCAAAAATGATTGGTTATCCAATTGGCTAATCCAATATTGCCAATTAATCTCTATAAGAATGATGAAATATGTGCATACCCATAAGAAACGATTCACATTTGCTGATTCAATTTTGGTTGACTTATTGAAATTAGTTGTCTTAGTTAATTTTTCGTGGCTAACGTATCTTTGTTTGCCAATTGAAAAATGCCTAGAAACACAAAGTTATCCTCTAAACTAGACAAATCTTTCAATCTAGAAACTATCTTTCATTTTATCGCCAATAAGGGCGATTTATTTATTTATTTATATGAACATCGTGAGTCAGTGAAATATTATTATTAATGTACATATAATTCTTGTCTCTTTCAGTTTTGGTATAGAAGCATAAATCAAATTTCGATTTGCGGTGAGTTAAACAAAAACATTTAAGTATTAAACAACTTTAGTTAAGTTAAGCAAAAGGGCAAGCCAATCGAAAACATTCTGAAAATAAAAGTCATCTCAAAGAAGAATGACGTTTTCTGATTGATTACAAAAGTAAGTTATTACATTCTATACTGGGTTATTGGTTGAGAAATAAACAAAAATATAAAAATATTTAATATATGTAATACAAACAACTAAAGGTAAAATATAAATAATTGCATTTAGATTCAATTCGAAGAGATTTAGTACAGATCATAAAAATTTTAAAGAATATATATTTTTTTTCAAGTTTTGTTATTAGAAGCCTTAAAATGCCTTTGCGGTATATATTCTTCTGCACTGTTTGTCTTCTAAGTCATCATATAGAGTATCAATTGTTTTTAGTTGGAAAGCCATTAAAGGGCTCCACGGCTTGTTTGTTGATTTGTGTCTCAGCTGTCAATACATTATATGTATAATAGTCACAGCTTTAAAGTCAATATTCAAAATTTTGTTGTTCTCTTTACAGATGGGCGATGTCGACCCCGAGACGCTGCTGGAATGGTTGTCCATGGGACAAGGAGATGAGCGGGACATGCAACTGATCGCACTGGAGCAGCTGTGTATGCTGCTCCTGATGTCCGATAATGTAGATCGTTGCTTCGAAAGGTATTATTGACACTAATAGAAGATTTAACTTTTGATCACCAATCTATTTATTCCCAACATTAGTTGCCCTCCTCGAACATTTTTACCGGCGCTGTGTAAGATATTCCTGGACGAACTTGCACCTGAAAATGTACTCGAGGTCACTGCGCGAGCCATCACCTATTACCTAGATGTTTCGGCTGAGTGCACCAGGCGTATCGTTTCAATTGATGGCGCCATCAAAGCCATATGCAATCATCTAGTGGTTGCCGATCTATCATCGCGCACATCTCGCGATCTTGCCGAGCAATGTATCAAAGTGCTCGAGCTGATTTGTACCCGAGAAGCGGGTGCCGTCTTTGAGGGTGGCGGCCTCAACTGCGTCCTGTCCTTCATTCGGGACTGTGGATCGCAGGTTCACAAGGACACCTTACACTCGGCCATGTCCGTGGTATCCAGGCTCTGTACAAAAGTGGAGCCAAACACCCCCTGCATTCAGAATTGCGTCGAGAGCCTGAGCACTTTGCTACAACACGAAGACTCCATGGTATCCGATGGAGCCCTGAAGTGCTTTGCTTCTGTGGCGGACCGATTCACACGAAAATGGGTGGACCCAGCCCCATTGGCAGAGTACGGCCTGACAACAGAGTTGTTGAAGCGCCTCAAAAGTGTCGGAGGAAACACACACTCTACGCTATCAGCGGCTGGAACCCAGCCAGCCAGCTCTAGCCAACCCGCTGCATCCACAAACTCGGATGCCATTAATGAAAACGTTGCGGGAACTACAACCATATCCAACAACACCAAGATTAAGTCATCTGATGCAGCTGCATCGCCACAGTCGATATCAACTACGATTTCCTTGTTGTCCACCCTTTGTCGCGGATCTCCTTCGATCACCCATGACATATTGCGATCCCAGTTGGCTGATGCCCTCGAAAGAGCTCTGCAGGGCGATGAGCGATGCGTGCTGGACTGCATGCGATTTGCGGATCTTTTGCTGTTACTATTATTCGAAGGACGCCAAGCGTTGAACCGAGGAAGTAACAACCCGAATCAGGGACAGTTGGCGCCTCGACCGAGGCGTAATAATACCAACACCGATCGTACACATCGCCAGCTCATTGATTGCATACGATCGAAGGATTCCGAGGCCCTTCGCGAGGCCATCGAATCTGGCGGCATTGACGTCAATTGTATGGACGATGTGGGGCAAACACTTCTCAACTGGGCTTCGGCCTTCGGCACCTTGGAAATGGTAGAATATTTGTGTGAGAAAGGAGCCGATGTCAACAAGGGTCAACGAAGTTCGTCCCTACACTATGCTGCTTGTTTTGGTCGCCCGGCCATTGCGAAAATCCTCCTGAAATTCGGAGCCTACCCGGATTTGCGAGATGAAGATGGCAAAACACCTTTGGATAAGGCGCGGGAGAGGTTGGACGACGGACATCGAGAGGTGGCTGCAATTTTGCAGTCGCCTGGGGAGTGGATGTCTCCAGATCATTCGCTACTCAACAAAGATGGGAAAAAGTACACACTTATGGAGCCCCGGGGCGATCCGGAAATGGCGCCCATTTACCTAAAGGTGCTTCTGCCTATATTCTGTAGAACCTTCTTGGGTTCGATGCTGGGCAGCGTGCGGCGGGCCAGTTTGGCCCTGATTAAAAAGATTGTACAATACGCATACCCAACGGTGCTTCAAAGTCTCAGTGAAACCAGTTTTAGCGAAGATGCAGCGTCGACATCGGGCCAAAATGGTGGGAACCTACTAATTGAGGTGGTCGCCAGTGTCCTAGATAACGAGGTATAAACGTATGGCAAACATCATCACTCAATACTAATTCTTATTTTAACGTTAATTCAGGATGACGATGACGGTCATTTAATAGTTTTAAACATTATTGAGGAAATTATGTGTAAAACACAGGAGGAATTCCTCGACCATTTTGCAAGGCTAGGAGTTTTTGCAAAGGTCCAAGCCCTGATGGACAATGATGCCGAGGAACTGTATGTGCAATTACCTGGAGGCTCAGAGGAACCAGCCGCAGCGCAAAGATCTTCGGCACTGGCTGTCACTCCTAGGTCAACTTCAGGTATAATCAATTCATTTTATTTGAAGCCTTTTCTCATCGATCGGACAATCCAATTTAGATGATCCTATGGAGGACGCAAAGGAGATATTGCAAGGGAAACCCTATCATTGGCGCGAGTGGAGCGTATGCAGAGGCCGGGATTGTTTGTACGTCTGGTCAGACTCTGTGGCTCTTGAGCTTTCCAATGGCTCAAACGGATGGTTCCGCTTTATAATAGATGGAAAACTGGCAACGATGTACTCCAGTGGAAGCCCCGAGAACGGAAATGATAGTTCCGGTAAGTTAAATGTACCTTACATTGCCAGATAAAAAAAAATGTTATCGTTTTCCACAGTTATAAAAACGGGTGTTAAAGCAATTATTGATTTTTATGATTTTTTCAGAAAATCGTGGCGAGTTTCTTGAGAAACTAATGCGTGCTCGATCCTGTGTGATTGCAGGAGTTGTATCACAGCCCATCTTGCCCACTGCGAGTGCTCTTCGCCTAGTTGTTGGAAACTGGGTTCTACAGTCACAAAAAACAAACCAACTTCAAATACACAACACCGAAGGCCACCAAGTTACCGTGTTACAGGATGATTTGCCTGGTTTTATTTTTGAAAGCAATCGAGGAACAAAACATACCTTCTCGGCAGAAACTGTCCTGGGTCCAGATTTCGCATCCGGTTGGTCAACAGCTAAAAAGAAGCGCAACAAGTCAAAGACAGAAGGTCAAAAGTTCCAGGTTCGAAACCTATCGCGGGAAATTTATAACAAGTACTTCAAGTCTGCGCAAACTATTCCTCGAGGAGCCGTAGCCATACTTACGGATATAGTAAAGCAAATCGAGATATCCTTTGAGGAACAGCACATGGCACCAAATGGAAACTGGGAGACCACACTTTCGGACGCTCTAATGAAGCTATCTCAACTGATACACGAAGACGGTGTTGTAAGCGCCTATGAAATGCATTCGTCGGGATTGGTTCAAGCTTTGGTAGCTGTTTTGTCGGTTAATCATTGGGAAGCAAATTCACCTCGCTGCAAGCGAAACAAAATGCAAAAGCAACGAGTTTCCGTATTCAAGAAATGTATACTAGAGGACAACGTTGAGTCTGCAACGAACAAACCAAGAACTAAAACTACTATAAGTATTTTAATTCAAAAGCTTGTGTCGGTTTTGGAAAGCACAGAGAAGCTGCCAGTGTACTTGTACGATACTCCGTGCACTGGATATAGTTTGCAAATTCTGCAGAAAAGACTTCGCTTCCGTTTGGAGCGTGCAGAATGCGAAAGCACTTTGTTCGATCGATCGGGGCGAACTCTTAAAATGGAACCATTGGCAACGATTGGACAACTTTCCAAGTATCTACTGAAAATGGTGGCGAAACAATGGTACGACCTCGACCGTTTAACATATTTTTATTTGAAAAAAATTCGGGAGCATAGGACCGGAACCGTGTTTACGCACTGCTTTGATTTCGACGAGGAAGGCTTGTTATTTTACATTGGCTCCAATGCAAAAACTTGCGATTGGGTTAACCCAGCGCAATATGGTCTGGTGCAAGTGACAAGTTCGGAGGGAAAGACCTTACCCTATGGCAAACTGGAGGATATCCTATCACGCGATAGCATCTCACTCAATTGTCACACCAAGGACAACAAGAAGGCTTGGTTCGCCATAGACTTGGGGGTCTATATAATTCCCACTGCTTATACGCTGCGCCATGCCCGCGGATATGGTAGATCTGCTTTGAGAAATTGGCTACTTCAAGGCTCAAAAGATGGCTTAACTTGGACCACCCTCAGCACACATGTGGATGACAAGAGTCTTGTGGAGCCTGGCAGCACAGCCACTTGGCCCATTACTTGTGCAACTGAC
This sequence comes from Drosophila orena, assembly GCA_005876975.1. Taxonomy (NCBI): domain Eukaryota; kingdom Metazoa; phylum Arthropoda; class Insecta; order Diptera; family Drosophilidae; genus Drosophila; species Drosophila orena. The sequence continues at coordinate 4,262,954 of VCKV01000008.1, read as the reverse complement.
GATTCCGTAAGGTACCGCCACATTAGAATCCAGCAAAATGGGCGCAATGCGTCTGGCCAGACCCATTATCTGAGTTTGAGTGGCTTCGAAATCTACGGGCGTGTCGTGGGAGTTGCCGATGATATTGGAAAGAGTGTCAAGGAAGCTGAGGCAAAAATAAGGCGCGAGAGGCGGCAGATAAGGGCACAGCTCAAGCACATGACCACCGGTGCACGAGTGATTCGTGGCGTCGACTGGCGGTGGGAGGATCAGGATGGATGTGCAGAGGGCACAATAACCGGCGAAATACACAACGGATGGATCGATGTGAAGTGGGACCATGGCGTACGCAACTCCTATCGCATGGGAGCCGAAGGAAAGTACGATTTAAAGTTGGCTGATTTCGAGTATCTATCCGCCTTTGATGGAAATCAGTCAATGGGCAATGCGGGCACAGCTCCAAAAGCAAGTGAGAAAGGAAACACACTCACCTCACGCAAATCGAGCTCTACTCCATCCCTGCCCGAAGCCACTGAGAAAAATCAAAACCCCGAGGGCGCGTCCAATCAAACCGTTTCGGCGGATAACTTGGCCTGGAAGCAGGCTGTGGAGACGATTGCAGAGAACGTATTTGCTTCGGCCAAGACACAGATTATATCAAATCAACTTGCTATGAACACAACTTCCTCCAGGGAAGCACGAACAAAGCACAAAGAGTCTGGCACCAACCAAATGCATAAGGATAACATAAGCGGACCGTCACCTTTGAGCCGAGAGTTGGAGCACATATCGGACTTGTCTGCCATCAACAACTCAATGCCGGCCATTAACTCAAGCATTGTTTCTGACCTAGCCACTATTTCGGAGAACTTATCACTAACTGAATTGTCCAAGGAAAATATATGCAGCGTACTAACACCTTCTTACAAGCCCGCTGAGAGTGTTACTGCGAGTCAGAGCTCAAGCCATCCAGATGTACAGAGCTCGTCGCCGCGAGAGAATGATATCAAAAACATATCCAACATTGAGGAACACAATAAGATGAACGCCAACAACTCGGTGAATAAGATATCCAAAGATCTCCTCGCGAATCTCCGAACCTCGAACATTGCTGGCTGTCCACCAGTCACACAACTTTCCACCGAAGCCCTCGAAATGATCGACAAAATGCGAGATGGCGTGGACATGATTCGGAACAACTCCAATAACATTCTTTCCACTGACACCTTTCCAGTACCCTGCACAAATGTGCCAGTTGGCGTTAAGAAGACCCCGAAGGCTCAGACTCTAATAAATCCAGATAATGCCAATCAAAAGCAAATTATAGTTACAACCGAAGAGTTCCCCACTAAGAGTTCAAAGAAGCCCAGTGTAACCTTGAAACCAGCTCAGCAACCAAATGCTGTGCTATCAATCGTGGACATTAAGGATCCGCAGATTTCAACCGAAAACGTTTCGGTTCCCAGCCAGATGAGTATCAGTGTTCCTAATCTGACAACAACTTCAGCTTCGGAGGTTCCCTCGACTTCCGAAGTGGCTACCCACACCGGTTTGCTGGAGACATTTGCCGCAATTGCTCGTCGTCGTACCTCCCAAGGTACCAATATACAGGATAATCAGATTATGAATACCGAAGCGAATGTGAACGAACACGGCGATCAGAACGCTTCAGGCTCATTCCTCGGCCACTCGGTAACCAGTTTAGTTAAGTTGGCATTGTCAAGCAACTTCCAATCTGGACTACTTAGCACCGCCCAAAGTTACCCAAGTCTATCCTCGAATAATAGCGAAAACATAGCTCCGTCGAATCCTTCGAATACCTCTGCGGGACAGCAATCGGCATCCACTATTAATCATACCCTAACAATGAGTCTAACATCCACATCGAGTGACAGTGAGCAAGTATCCCTGAAAGACTTTTTGGAGAGTTGCAGAGCGCCCGCCTTGTTGGGTGACTTGGACGATGAGGACGACATGGATGAGGACAACGATGAAGAGGAAAACGAGGATGAGTACGAAGAGGTTGGAAACACACTGCTGCAAGTGATGGTCTCCCGAAATTTGCTTACATTTATGGATGACGAGGCTATGGAGAATAGGTTGGTGGGTGTGACCAAGCGCAAGTCCTGGGACGACGAGTTTGTACTAAAGAGGCAGTTCTCCGCGTTGATACCTGCTTTTGATCCACGACCGGGTCGCACAAACGTCAACCAAACTTCGGATTTGGAAATATCCCCCCTTGGCGCTGAACTACCGAAACCCCAGCAGAGTGGGCCTGAGACTATCGAGCAGCCCTTGCTGGGTCTTAAATTGCGGGGTCCTGGAATCGGTGGAATACCCGAAGTGGAAATCGACCTGAGCAACACCGACTGGACCATATTCAGAGCGGTACAGGAATTACTGCAGTGCAGTCAGTTGAACAAGCTTGACAAATTCCGAAAGATATGGGAGCCCACATACACTATTGTGTACCGGGAGGTATCACCCGAGGCACAGGAGAGCACTTGCTTGGAGTCGGAGGAGTTTCCACAAACGCCCGATGTGTCCTCAAAGAGTGGTGCATCAACTTTGTCCCCCAACTCGCCCATGCACATCGGATTCAACGTAGCCGATAACAACCTGTGCTCCGTGGACGATGTACTTGAGCTGCTCACTCAAATCAATGGTCTCAATCAGTCCGAAATCGATTCGGATGTCAAGGAGCACGGTGTATCGGTGTTGTCCGAAGATCTCTTCATCAGCAAGAAAATAACCAACAAATTACAGCAGCAAATTCAGGATCCATTGGTGCTCGCCAGCAACGCGCTGCCGAATTGGTGTGAGAACTTAAACCAATCCTGCCCTTTTCTGTTTCCATTTGAGACCAGACAGTTGTACTTTAACTGCACATCGTTTGGAGCTTCGCGCAGCATAGTATGCCTACAATCCCAGCGAGATGTCACTGTGGAAAGGCAGAGAATACCCATCATGAGTCCACGGCGGGATGATCACGAATTCCGCATTGGGCGTCTAAAGCACGAACGCGTAAAAGTTCCACGAAACGAGGATCTGCTTATGTGGGCAATGCAGGTAATGAAGACTCACTGCAATCGAAAGTCCGTGCTGGAGGTCGAGTTTTTGGGTGAAGAAGGAACTGGTTTGGGACCAACGTTGGAGTTTTACGCCTTGGTGGCCGCAGAAATTCAGCGTTCCGACCTTTGTATGTGGCTGTGTGACGATGATTTGGGCGAGAATGCCGAAAACTCGCCGCAGAATCCGGAAGGGAACTCAAAACCCGTTGGGTATTACGTAAATCGCAGGGAACACGGAATTTTCCCAGCTCCACTACCGCAGAATACCGAAATATGTGAGATGGTTCTCAAATACTTTTGGTTTTTTGGCGTTTTCGTGGCAAAGGTTTTGCAGGATATGCGCCTGGTGGACATACCATTATCAACATCATTTCTTCAGCTGCTTTGTCACAACAAAGTGTTATCACGTAATCTCCAAAAGGTCATTTCGGATAGACGAAATGGCGACCTTTCAGTCGTATCAGATGAATCTGATATAGTAGAAACCTGCACTAAACTGCTGCGAACTGATTCCAACAAGTCCAATGCATTCAGGGGTATTCTGTCGTTGGAAAACTTGAAGGAAATAGATCCAACTCGTTATCAATTCCTGCAAGAAATGCAAAACCTATTGATGCGGAAGCAGTCAATCGAGTTTGACGATACGATAAGCGCGGAGAAGAAACAAGAGCTTATCAACGAGCTTAAGATGCACACCCAAAATGGCTTGGAGGTATCTCTCGAAGACTTGTCCCTTACGTTCACGTATCTGCCGAGTTCCTCGATCTATGGGTACACCCAGGCCGAATTGCTGCCGAATGGATCGTCAGTAAACGTCACCATCGATAACTTGGAAGCGTACTGCGAACTGCTGATGAACTTCATACTGCAGGACGGAATCGCTCAGCAAATGAAGGCCTTTAGTGATGGGTTTAACGAAGTGTTCCCTTTGAAGAAGTTGGCCGCTTTTACTCCCTCAGAGGCGCGAATGATGATTTGTGGCGAGCAGTTCCCCCATTGGAGCCGAGAAGACATTATTTCATACACTGAACCAAAACTTGGTTACAACAAAGACAGGTTAGTTTAGAAAAAGATAGATGTGTTTCAAATTAGTACAATTAATTCATTATTTCAGTCCCGGATTCCAACGCTTTGTTAACGTTTTGTTAAGCATGTCCGGAGATGAGAGGAAGGCGTTCCTCCAATTCACAACTGGTTGCAGTAGCCTGCCCCCAGGAGGACTGGCCAACCTTCATCCCCGACTGACAGTTGTTCGAAAGGTAGATGCTGGCGTTGGAAGCTATCCATCAGTGAACACATGCGTTCACTACTTAAAGCTTCCTGACTACCCAACTGAAGAGATCATGAAAGAGCGCTTGTTAACAGCAACTAAGGAAAAGGGGTTTCATTTAAATTAAACGATTTATTGTACTCGATATTCAAGTTAATAAAATTTGAACCTTTTGTTATTTAAAGAGCACTGTTGCAACCCATTAGAAGCTAATATGTAAATATTTTCGCTGTTTAAGCTCATTGTGTATTTGTAAGTTTAGGTTACTAATATATAAAGTCTGGCCTATTGTTTTAGAATTTAATGTAGCCAGTAAAATGGTAACTAACCGAAGCAGAACTTTTGGTTTAATCCTATTTTGAAGTATTCTGATATTCAACGAGAAAAAGAGCCATTTTCAATGAAAAGCATATTTAGAAACTCTGGTTATTGCAATGGATTACTTGGTGGGCCTAAAACGTGTATATGCATATGTATATTTGCGCGTAAATAATATTGCTATTCTCCTATTTTCATATATAGTCATAATTGTTATCATAAAGAATTACAGTACAAATAGCCAGGCAATCTGCCTGGGCTGTTAATGCTGATTTAGTACTACCCTTAACTCAAGGAAAGCTGGGTACACCAAAGTCGAAGCACTGAGCTTTTTTCTCTTGTTTTTTGTCAAATAATGTGCTACTTATTTATACATTTCTGCGTCAGTTCATTTGAAATCACAAATAATGCGCTTACTACACTGTCGGCTGCGTTTGCAAACAAATTGCAGTCTAAGCTTATGTAAGCAAGAAAATAAATATTACTGCTTACATAAATTGTTATTCTATCTCCCATTAAAGCAATAAACAAAATAAACTAAAACAGTTTGTTGAACTTCGAGGTGAAATAAAGGCTTAAAGGCTTATTGATTCTTTAGTTCTAATATTTGAAATATAAAATATAGCTTGAAAATCCGTCCACCCTTAAAAAATTTTACAAGTTTAGTGAGCTGACGATCAACAGTAGAAACACGCAAAATAAGATACCCCAATTTGGCCATCTTCCTGCGGGTTGTTATCACTATGAGATTAATGTTTTGAGTACTTCCTTAGTTACACTTAATAAAAAAAAAGTGTTATTTCGCACACCTGTTTATGCTGAATTATCGTAGGCAAATTAAAGCCCAGGAATGCGGGTTCCGCTGTACTTAAGCAAATTATAAAGAGATAAGCCATATCTGTGCTGGGCATCTGAGGCTGCTTACTATCTTAAAGGTGTAAGGAAACCGTGAAGACAGTCAAGGTTCTCCCGCGTACTACGATACTATGATTTCGGTAGCTCTGATTATCTTGTGTTTTTTCCCGTTGGCGCAAAATGAGTACTTTCGTCCTTCATACCAAGTCCTTTTGCGCAAAAAGACTACTTCAGAAGATTTGATCGACGCCCACTGCTATGGTAATATTATTCAGAGCCGTCTGATTTTAACATCAGCATCGTGTTTATTGAGTGATAGCGAGTTCGTAAATGGAAGGGAATTGTTAAAAGCTGATGAGTTGGCGGTATCCTTCAAAGGCGAAGATTTGAACGAACTGATATACCTTGTTGGTGGCATAGACAACTATCCAGGGTTCAATTTCTCATCGTTGGACAATGATATAGCGATCCTAAGTCTCCGTACGCAACTACCTCTTTCTGAGCGAAACGATATGGAATGGGTTTTAGTCGCTGACTACGATTTTACCGATTCCCCATTGGAGGAGGGCGTGGAATCTTACGTAAGTAACTATATCAATTTTTACAGAAATCCTATACATAATATTCCTGCCACAGGTTTGGAGAAACTCGAATGAGGAAAATATATATCCCGGCTACGGCATTATTCATGAAAGTAAATTAGTTGGAATCATTTCCTATGGCCCGCCATCGAAAAATAAACGAGAATCTAATCTCAAAGCTCGGAAACCAAATAGGTTTACGCAATTAAACCCATATTTAAGTTGGATATACACAATAATACAGAATGCAGAGATTGTGGACATACAAAATAACAACTACAGTGCATCTCTACCTTATCGTGAAAAAAAAACCGCCGAAATAGGTAGTGTAAACAAAAAGTTATTTACTTTATTTATTTTGTTGCCAAAAGTAGTTTATCGTTTTGGGATTAAAGGAAACAAATAGTTTCATAGAAACTTTCCATTGCTTTCCCGAGAATGATTAACTGCATTTCGATAAGAATATTTCTGTGATAAAGCGTAAAGATCCACTTTTAGCCAGAATTTTCAGGTATACAGCTTATAACGCTTTTCTCTTGGGAATAGGGATATTTTTACATATTTATTAAATATCAAAGGTGTATACTTACATTTTCGATAAGGCACTTTATTTGAATGCATGAAATTAATCAGTAAATATGTATATGTATGTATGAAATATGTTTCAGTTGAGGAATTCATTGAACCTGATGCGATGTATATTCCAGTCCCAACAAAACCCAGTAAGTATTTGGATTTATTTTCCAAAATCCATAAATATTTAAATTGGAAATATTTGATTTCAGTTAAAGATGATATTGAAACTGAGGTAGAAGATTTGACTAATTCAGAAATTGGTAAGAAAATGAAAACTACATTTTTTAATTCATTTTACTTTGTGACTGTAATATTAATGATTTTTCCTTTCAGATGCTGTCAACGTGGAAAGCGTGTCAGAAGATTTTATAAACACAGAGGAACCATGTATGTTTACCCTTTTTTATGACAATTTAATATAAATAAATAGATTGTGCAAAGAAGATATTTTTAATCCAATATAACCTAAAATTTTACTTTTCTTGCAGTAAACGAGAACGTCGAAAATAAGAAAGAATTTTTAAAAAACGGATCGAACATTTATAAAGCCAAGACGGTTTGTGCATGGATATTTATATTTAATTTACTCCTTGCAAGAACTCGCACAATAAATTTCTTCTCTTCCTAACAAATTTTTCCGTTTATTTTGTAAACTTTAATATAATAAATTTCCATAATCTAAAAAAAATAAATATCCTGCATTAAGAATTAAATATTTAAAACATATATTGTAATATGATTTGTATTGATTTTTTTGTACAATAAAATGTTTCAATAACCAAATAATTGTATCAGCTGATGCATAAAGAAAAATCATTTGTTTTCATTTCCCACAATTTTCCAATTGTTCCAGTTAGGTCAACAATTTCGCAGTGAGAAACACACATTAAAGGAATGCGTGACACGTCGACGATTGAAGCATAGCTCGTATCTAAGAATATTTTAGTGTCATCTCTAAACTAAAAATATAAATAAAAAAAAGATTTTAAAAACTACGCTGTATTATTGGCCACGCTTCTGAAGCACAGTAGTTTTAAAACAGTTGACAGTAAAATGGGTCAACTTTCTTTCGAGGATGATTGCCTAATTCGCGAACTGGATAGGTACGATTAATCCTAATAGCCCAAGTCTTGTTTAATAATATTTACGTTTTAGTCGATACTACGGCTTTTTGGATTTGTCCAATTCGAAGAATGCGGAAATAAGGACTCTCGTTCAGCAGACCATTACAAACTTGCAAAACTACATTGCAAATGGTCAGGTGCTCGAATCGAAAAATTTCAGTGATAACAAAAATGCTATACAAAAGTTTGAACCCCCAACTAAAGCAGGTGAACATATGGAAAACACATCGTCACAAAACAATGATGAAACCAAACCGTTTGATAAAAATGCTAATGATGAAAAACTTAAAAACGACCACTACGTTAACGCTCTTTGCAAACTTGGCCACCTGCATCTTCTAATCGGCGAATACTCTGAAGGTAAATAAACATGAAGATGCCCTTGTCCAGATACAATCTGTGGACTGTGCCTGTAACATCTATAGGATGCCTATGTCCTCTTAGAATCATATATGAAAATATAGGCATGTCTTAAAATATTGAAGTTCCGGCAACATTTTTCCCATATACCCTAATTATTTGGAGATCAAGCTTAGGTAGGCGTTCATATCCGTGTATAACCTTTTATATAACTTTATGTAATACATAAAGTCAAATGAAATTAAATTCTTTAAGTGTTTCCCAACTCAAGAATATTTTTATAGAATTTCAATTGCCTAAGACATTATGACATGCAAAACAGGAAAGTATTAGGATATCAGGATATTACGAAAGATCGAGAAATAATCGAGTTGTTTGTAAAATCATATATATCTCAAATATATTTTTGCAGCTCTGTCAGCGTACCAAAAGTACTTACGATTCCGGGAAAACAAGTACTGGACAAACCATGCATTTATTTACGGAATAGGTGTTGCTTATTTTAAACTTCGGTGCTTTAAATGGTAAGTAATCTTTTTTTATATTTCGGCTGCTTAAATATAAGTTGTTTTTGAGAAATATCTACATGTCATGTACATACACACATACAAATGTGTCTACTAAACTATTTTATAAAATCCTGAAATTATTTTTTATTTTTAAAATCCATTAACAATTAAAAAAGAAAAATTTGTCTTAAATAACGAAGTAACGAATTTGATATGAATTTTTGCAGTGGAAGCATATTAATTCATCAATTAAAATAATCGATAACTGTTATCGATGTATACGTTCTGATTTCATATCGTTTCCATTTAATTGCGTTATCGCGCCTGTCACATCCCTATTGTATTGATATTAAATTGTTTACTAAATAGATTCTACACGAAACAACACTGCCACTTATAGTATATATATATTTGTAAACAATTCACAACGAATTAAAATTAAGACTGCAGAGATTTTTTCCAATAAAAAAAAGTGAGTTAACTGGTTAGTTTTGGATCTTTTCACAGTTGTCTGGGTTCTAAAAAAAAAGAAATGGATGCTGTAAACATTAATACTTACAATAATAATCGTTAGTCTCATGAAATATTGCCAAAAAGTAATAGGAATATAAAAATTTCTATTGTACTTTGTTTGTTTTTGCAAATCCGCTGTTATAAAAATACATAAATTCTCATTACATGCATGTATGGATGTAGGCAGTGTGTGTGTGCGTGTGTCTATGTACAAAATGCAATGAGTGCCCCCCTTTAAGGTCGTTAGTTTAATGACGGGGTTAAAATGTGTTCTTTGTTTAATTTCAATAATTTCGATCGGGTCCGGCGCAAATAATCAATGATTCCCAGTTCAATTATATCTGATAAACCGCCATGAAGCAGTCTGTCTCGTTTTTTTGAGTACTCACAGACATGTCTGCCGACCCGACGGCTGCAAGTTCTTTTGTTATTTATAAACAAAACCTTTCTTTCGGGGTCACATTTCAGCAGCCGATTACCATTCAAGTTTTAATTTTATACACTAATCATCGCAGTTCTAGTTAAATTATGTACGTTATCTGAATTTGTTTGTTCAAATGGTTATGTGTATGTATGTATGTACGGATGCGTGCATTTGTGTACGTGACTGCATGCACGTAAGTATGTATGCACTTATGTAAACACCGCTCACTGTAAACAATTATTATAATTTTAATTTAAAATTAAAAATAACTTTTATTATTTGAATTAAAATTGAAAATGAATATAAAATTAAAGAAATAAGAAAATGACTGAATTAATTGATTTACTATATTTTCCAGGGCCATCAAATCGTTTCAGGAGCTTTTATACCTAAGTCCCAATTTTACATGTGCAAATGATGTTCATTTGCGTCTAGGTCTTATGCTAAAACATTGCGGGGAGTTTCATATTGCCCAAAAACATTTGCAATTAGCACTGCTTTATACAAATCCTTCGACCTATTCCGAGCTTCAGGGTACGTACTTATATTTATACATTTTAGCATATCAGTTTCATGTACAATGTGATCTGAAAAGGTTTTTCAGTTCTTCACTTATCACTTATATTGTATATAAATGTTATATGTAAGGGGAATTTCAATATTGAATCAACTTATTGAGTAATACAGTTAAACCAAACTTCTGTGATTCATTTGGAATTTGAATACTTCACTACTTCATTCACTCCGTACCTCTACACTTAATACTTAATACGCAAATACTTAATATTAATATTAATATTTTGCAGTAAAATTTCAAATCGCGCATTTGTATGAAGTTCAAAACAAGCACAAGGCGGCAAAGGATGGCTACGAATTTCTACTAAATGAGAAAAACATCTCCTTGGAGCTCAAAGCAGATGTTTATCGGCAATTAGGTGAGCTGGAAAAGGATATTTTAAACGGCCAAATACTTAAATAGCTCTTTAACTTTTCATTGGCTTCGTAAAGGATGGATGTACCATTGCGTAGAATGCCTAGGCGAAAAAAAGGAACGTGAAGCAAACGCATTAAATTTTCTACAAAAATCAATTGAAGCTGACCCAAAGAGTGGACAATCATTATATTTACTAGGAAGGTGTTACGCCGGCATCAATAAGGTCCATGATGCTTTCCTAGCATACCGCAACTCGGTGGAAAAGAGTGAGGGGAATGCTGATACTTGGTGCTCAATCGGGTAAAATAACTATGAATGTTTTTGCTTTACCCCTTTATTCCCTAATACAAATGCATTCTTAATACATTTATAGCGTCTTATATCAGCAACAAAATCAACCCACGGATGCCCTTCAAGCTTACATATGTGCTGTGCAATTGGATAAAGACCATAAAGCCGCGTGGACCAATCTGGGTATACTTTATGAGAGTTGTGGTCAATTACGAGATGCCTATGCTTGCTACCTAAATGCAACCAAACAAATATCATTCCAGGTAGTGTATGCATATGCTTGTGTAGTTATTTCAAATATGTAACATACGTTTTTGCTTGAAGAAGTCTTCATTAATTCGAAAAAAACAAGCAATACGTATGAAAAAAGACACAATAGGGCTGTCGAAAGGCTTGTCTCAGAGAATCACTTTCTTGGAGGGCCAGCTCAGTCAAGCACCATTGCCAAGTATTACATCGAAACGCCGCCAGCTGTGTTCAATCGAAGAAGCTTGGAACCTGCCAATATCATTAGAAATGAACTCTCGCCAACAACAAACAGCGCAGATGCTACCAAGACAGGTCACAAAGCAAAGTCCAGTACAGGTGAATTCAAACTTAGACCAATCAGAGAACAATTATCCAAACCATGTTTGTTAACAGGGACCGCCACCACCTTATCCGCATAGCCAACTCAGCCAAAGTCCCATACCTTCGAAACGTATTAAGGAAGATGGCACATGCCAACAAGAAGTAACACAGAACAATAGTCAGACATCTGCCCAAAATCTAATAAGTATGTAATCAATTTAAAATATATATAAATCTTAAAGTTTTAATTCACTGTCTAACATTCCAAATAGACATTTCGGAATCTTTAAACCAGCGCAACGCCTTGCCGGAGAGCAACAAAAATTCGGAACAAAGTGTTGTAGACACCTTCGACGACATCTCGAATGATATTTATAAACAGAACGATACTATTAAGCTCGAACGTTTAAGCCACGATGCACTGAGTAATAATGAGGATTCGAGGTACGATTATATCGGTGCTGACAGCGCCGACCTATCGACCGCGTTCAAAATACAAATGGACTCAAAGCAGTTGATGGCAGCTGTGAAGCTATTGCCGATTGACGAACCGCCCGTGCACTGTACCATTTTGCAAGTGAATGCGCCCCCGCCATCTCCGCCCGATTGCCCACCGCAGAAACTCACGCAAGATCAACTCCTGCCTCCCACACCCTCGGTTCATTTAGAAAATAAGAAGAACGCGTTCAGTCCCCAGTTGCAGGAGTTTTGCCTGAAACATCCAATTGCCGTTGTACGCGGCTTGGCGGGCGCTTTGAAGCTAGATCTCGGTCTCTTTTCGACCAAAACGTTGGTGGAAGCTAACCCGGACCATAGTGTTGAGGTCCGGACCCAAGTTCACCAGTCTCCCGATGAAAATTGGGACACTTCGCAGGGCAAGCGCGTCTGGGCCTGCATTTCCCATCGGTCTCACACAACAATAGCCAAATATGCCCAATATCAGGCTTCCAGTTTTCAAGACAGCTTGAAGGTAATGTTCGTTGGGTGGTTTCTCCTTAACATGAATACAGTTTACTTTATCGTGTAGCTTATTTTACCGCAGGATGAAAGCGAAAGAGGTTTCCCGGGCTCACAAGCAATGTCGGACTCAGACTCAAAGGACTCGGTATCCAATTCGAACATTGTTTTAAAGCGTAAAAAACACAAAATTAACAGCAAAATGTTGAGGTACTAGAAGCTCTACGCTCATTTACGTCCGCATAACTAACTAGAGCAACTTAATTAAATGCTTCGGCTTATTTCAGGTTCGGGACCAACGTTGACCTGTCCGATGAAAAGAAATGGAAGCCACAACTAACAGAGCTACAAAAACTGCCAGCTTTTGCGCGAGTTATATCCGCTGCCAATATGCTTTCTCACGTGGGCCACGTCATTTTGGGCATGAACACCGTTCAGCTGTACATGAAGGTACCCGGAAGTAGGACGCCTGGCCACCAAGAGAACAACAACTTCTGCTCAATCAACATCAACATTGGTCCGGGGGACTGTGAATGGTTTGCCGTCCCGGATGCCTACTGGGGCGGGGTTCACAATCTGTGCGAGAAGAACAACATCAGCTATCTGCACGGTTCGTGGTGGCCCGTCCTGGAAGATTTATACAAGGAGAATATACCAGTTTATAGATTTATACAAAAACCTGGAGACTTGGTTTGGGTAAATGCCGGGTAAGCAAATAATATACGCATGAATATGTGTATTTTGATTGACCATGCAAAAGTGAAAATGGTGTTTACATGGTGTTACAATCGAACCTAACAATTCTGGTTTGTCTGACTTTAGATGCGTACATTGGGTTCAGTCGATCGGATGGTGCAACAACATTGCGTGGAATGTTGGACCATTAACTGCCCGTCAGTATTCTCTTGCTATCGAACGATATGAGTGGAATAAAGTACAGGCCTTCAAAAGCATTGTTCCGATGGTGCATTTAAGCTGGAACCTTGCAAGGAATATTAAAGTGTCTGATACAAAACTTTTCGAGCTGATAAAGTGAGTACACAAATAATAGTGATACCTTTTGCGGATACTATAAGGCATATGTATATATTTTCAGAATGTGTTTGCTGCAAACGCTGAAAAACGTATTGCACATACAAGAGTATGTCAAATCGAAAGGTGTGGAAATACGTTTCAATGGACGCGGCAAGAACGAAGCATCCCATTACTGCGGACAATGCGAGGTATTTAGATACGTAGTATTATTGACATGCATCCTGTTTATTAAATCATGTGTGCACTTGCAGGTGGAAGTTTTCAATGTGCTGTTCATCAAGGAGCAAGAGAAACGACACGTGGTCCACTGCCTATCGTGCGCTCTGAAGCTATCTCCTTCGCTCCAGGGTATCGTTTGCCTCGAGGAGTATCGTCTTTCTGAGCTGCAGCGCGTGTACGATTCGTTTACTTTACACAGAACCCAAGGACTAGCATACACTCAGTAGTTGTAATACGAGAAATCATTTTAAGTAATGCAGATTTAATATATGTATATTTTACAACGTACAATATACTCTCTATTGTTTTGATAAAGAATTACGGTATGAATATAGAGATGGGGTTTTCCGAATAAAGCCATCAGAGCTGTTTTTCGGCAATTATGTTTGATAGTTTTGGATCCCACTTTAGTAGCGACACTGACCTTACGATGATAATTTTATTATATACGCTTATGACTTAAACTATTTAGACACATCATTTATAGGTTAATATAAACATTAAATTTATCCAAAGTTTAGAAAGCGTTTTAGTTACATAGAAATACATTTAATTTATAATATTGACACTGAAATTAAATTCTTTTTTGTATCAATACTGTTTTTATTATTTGCCGTTGGACCCCAAATAAGTTCCAGTGTAGAGTGTAACGATAACTACTGTAATCACGATAAATCAGTTGCTATTATTGGTGTAGCCCTGTTTTTAGCCAGCCATGTTTCTGCAAATACTGTGTCCAAATATGAAATCACAAAGTGAACTGCACTGGCTGGCCATTGTGCTCACATTGTTTGCAGTTCTTGGATCGGCACAAGATGATGCTGATTACTGCGCCGAGCTTTCCACGCAGTCACTGGCCAAAATTCTCGGACAGGCATTCAATCCGCGCTACATGAGCATCAATCCGCCGGGCGAGCCCGAGGAGAAGAGCTACCATCTGGGTTACAAGCGATCGTCGTACGAGTTGCCATTCTATGCGGATAATGACGCGATTTCAGTTAGCCACTTCCCCGCCTGGGAGACCAACCACTTTGCCTTGGTGGAGAAGAAGGAGCCCGCGAGAAGCAAAAGTCTGCGTACGAGGAGTGCGTTCATGGATCGAGTGGGACATCCGAGAATCGATGGCTTTAAGCAGCGACCGTGGGAATGCTCGTCGAAGATCAACTGGATTGACTTAGGCTTAAATTACTTTCCACGCTATATCCGTTCCATCGAGTGTATTGCCAGAAAATGTTGGTATGATCACTTTAATTGCAAGCCAAAATCATTTACAATAAAAGTTCTGCGCCGTAAAACTGGCTCATGCATTCGAATAAACGATAAATTGATTTTGATCACCGCAGAGAAGTTTGAGAATGATTATACGCAGCTCTGGATTTGGGAAGAAATAGCGGTTAACTTTTGCTGTGAATGTGTTATGCTATACTAGTAGCGCCATTTAATCAAGTTTTAATTAATATACACGTTTAAAATGTCAACAAAAAACTTTAATAGCATTGGGAACAACAGATACCTTAATGGGTCTTGCATCGTACTCTTCGCCGTCGATGGAGTAAAACTTCTCGGCCATTTCACCATCTGGATGCAGTTGAATAGTCCTGCTCTTAACCACCAAGCTAGGCAAAATGTTGCTGCAAGTCACTTCAGGTATTTGCTTGATGAACTCCCAGCCCGGCTGCAAGGAACTTATAAACTGACTCTCCAGCTCCGCGAAGTTATCCTTATTCTGAACACAATTGATGTTGATCTGACTGGCTTCAGCGCTCCCCTCGAACTTCTTGCTGCAATTGTCGTTCTTGATGAGTGGCCTCATTATTTTTGCCGGGTTCTTTTGGTACTTTATGAAGCCTCTTGTAAAGAGACCAGCGGGCTGGGCGGCTTCCTGGCGCTGAACAGAAGCAGCACAGTCAACGCAGCCAGGACACGGCGGTGTGTACACATAGTCGGTCTTAAGGCTCCAGTTATGAGCAAAGGACTTGGAGGCAGCGGAAGCGTAGTGACGCAGTGGTCCAAAGTACCAGTACTTATCTTTTGCCGCACTTATGTCCTCCAACAGACCCCAGGACAGGCCATTAAGGCCGAATATGGGCTTCAGCTGGCTGTCGGTGCCATCGTCTTCGTTGATCACATCGAAGCGGATCACGTTTTGGTACTGGCTCTTATTCTTAAGCATGGGTTCCAGGGCTTTGGAAAGGCTTTTTACATAGTTGACGTCCTTGACGCCAAAGATATTGATGCGCTTGGATGCGGATTGCATGGAACGTCCCAGCGGAAGGATTGTGATCGGGCAGAGATTGCCGCGTCTACGCATCAGCCCTGTGACCACCTCCGACGAGGTACCGTCTCCGCCGGCAACCACAATGGCATCAGGTAGCGTTGCCAGCTCTTCCACGTAGGTTTTGGCATGACCAATGTGATTTGTCCGAAGGATCTCCACGGAATATCCAGCTAAATGCAAAACCGGCTCGCAGTAATTCTTGAACTGAAAATCTATAGCTGGGTTAAGAACTTGGTCAGCTGTGTGCCAGCTACTTACGAACTTCTCCGATCTCTTCTTGTTGGCCACGGGATTCATAACCACCAGTACCTTCTTGGGGCGATCCGATACCCAATTGGTCTGGATGTTGGATGCAAATTCTCGCATATGTTGTTCAATCCTGGAGAGCAAATAATAGGTTAGTTTTGTCGAGTTTTCACTGTTTTCTGAATGCATACTCGACATGCGTTTTTAGCGCTTGCAGCGCGTACACAGACACTGCCGCTCCGAACGTGCATTTCTTCCAATTATTCCGAATAACTCTTAAATAATTCATATTTCTTATTTAGACCAATGATTTTGATTCCACATGTATTGGTTTGGCTTCACACAAACAGCTGGATTTCAGTTCGTGCATGGTATTCCACCAAGTTTACATAAGCTTTAGCTAACAGAAACGTACGGAATTGAAACAGCAACCTTGAACATGGCACACTATGTTACTTAACATTGTACTAAATTGGTGATAAAATACAATTCTTTTTTTTATTCATTTCTTAGGCACTAAAACCAGGTCTATACGGATGGTGCTTACTTTTATGAGAATTAATTAACTAATGACAGCATACGTTAGCAATGCGCACGGCATTTTCAACGCAATATTTAATATCATTTTGTTTTAAGAGTGAAAACTCAGTAAGGAAAATCTTCGTTTTATTCAACAAGCTATAATTGTTCAACATTATCATAGATATCCTCTAAGCCTGGGATGTTTCTCAGTTTTTCTATAAACACGTCATATGGCTTTTGGTCTTCGGGTGATAATTGCACTACATTCTGAAAGATAATTCCTCTTTAATCACATTGAATAATTGAATTATTATGCCGCTTTACCATTGGTGAAAATATGTGTTCACTGTTTTCTACGGTGTATCCAAACTTTTCCAAGTTTCTACTCAAACTAGTTAACACCAGTGGACTGCATAGAAACTGCAATTTAGGAAAATATAAATTGTTGCATATAAAATAGAAATTAATAAAACCAACATACATTCACGGAGCCGTCGGCGTTGTCAACTACTTCGATCTCTTCGGCGCCCAACTCTATAGCATCATTAGTGGCTTTATCCTCCAAACTGGGTCCGTTGAGGAGTTTCGAAGTATCATAGCGAGTTTCTATCAATCCAAAGTCCTCAAACAGGTTGCCAACATCCGTGAACTCGCCTCTAGAAACATAATAAATACATTAATTCAAACGAAATTATGCAAATTGCGATATTACCCGGCCTTCTTGATCATTGGTGTCGCATCCATTTTAACACCAGAAAAGTTGTCAGTATAGAAAATGCATATGAGGTATACGTTTCTTTTGTACTTGATGTCGAGCCGATACTTTTTGAGTTGCACTTTGCTGGTCTTGAATTTGTTTAAGGTGTTTTGTATGGTACCGCTGGGCATGTTTTGCTTGAGGGCTCTCTCTATTTCCGTCCGCAAAAGGGAATTAATTGCCGGATCCGCGGAGTTGCCCTCTTGAATGGCCATTCGAATTTGCCTCGAAATTTTCGCAAACAGAGCCGCTCGGGCACCATCCTTCAGTGCTTTAGTGTGCTTGATGTTGGCCCATTTAGAATGGCCCGCCATTCTGCGAACTGGTTGCTGAGCTTGGAAAATGCATTTTCCAAAATGCGTGGAAAATGTGCACACATTTCGTAACATTTCAAGTTCTAGTGTTGTGATCTAAAAAGTGGACTAGTGTGACCGGGGCAGAAGTTCCAAGAAATACTTGCAACTATAGAAAAGATGCTCTAAAATTGTATTTTTTGCTTACCTAAATTATTTGCGATATTCTCCGGACTTAAATAGTAAAAAAAATGTATAAACATTTACTATTATTGTATTTTACCATTTAAATATATTTTATAATTTTATTTAGGCCCTTTTTTTTTTTTACAAAGAATAACATAAATTACAAAATTTATCACGTAAATGAAAGCCCTATTTTACACTAACATGAACTCTAAATACACCTTAATACATCTATACAACTTGCAATTGAACTTGCTTTTGAGTTAAACAGTTTGCAGCACTTTCGTAACGAATTAACTTATTCTGATGGGTTGTGGGGTCGTTATAGTAGTCCGAATTAACCACGAAAACATCGACGACATTTTCAATGGTGAACTGCTCATTTTGGAGCGTGTTGGTCAGTACCAAGGGTGATATTTTAACGAGTCCCAATTTGGATGGACAGACGGACAAAGGGAACTCGCCAGATTCACCACTTTGCAGTAGATTCAACATAAAATCAGCACAGCCCGTGTATTGACTATCAGCCGAAAACTTTGCAACCAGTCGCACATTCAGTTTCATTGGATGCTCAGAGGTATTCGTCACGCGACAATTAAACGTGAATATCGTGCCGATTTTGATTGTGTTTTTCGCATCCAATACTTCCAAGCGGAGTGTTTTGCATTCAAATGGCTAACAAAAATAAGAAAATTATTTGGAATCTACTTTAAACATTTTTGTCCCTACCAATCGCTGAAGCTGACTGGTTTGAAGTCTGCCCTTCTCGCCCAGATTCGATCTCCAGACAATATCCAGTTTTCCCACATTATTAAATTGTCGCAGGGTATCTACGTTCTTCGCAATATCTCCTTTGGGCTGCTCGTAACATACCAAAATGTGAGGATTTAGTTTAGGTACTGGAGTTGAACTCATCTTACCTTGATACAATACAGAAACTGACAACTATTATTGGGTTGCAGCATGTGTTTTACCGTGAACACAGATTCCCCATTTGGCAGAGTGTTCAATGGGGTGACGGAATAATCCTCGGAACCATCAAGTTCCACCTTTTCCAGACAGAAGGGACTAGTGGTCACGTTTTGGATCTGAGCCTCCAAGTAGATTTCGTCGATTTCCGCATTGTAGAACTTGGTTTTCACATCGAGTGGCTTAAGCACTTGGAACTTAAAAAACTTTCTCAAGGATTGGGCATAGCCCGCCGGAGTCGAGTAGTTCACTTCGCAGACGAGACTGAAACGAGAGTATTTTACACGGTATCTTCAGATTTACACAGCATAGATTGAACATATTGATGCGCGATTGGAAAACAAGTACTTATGCCACTTACATGTGGGTTCCGATTTCCTTCACCTCGTATCGAATCACATCATCGATTGTCCCACCGGGCGGCAGTACCACCGGGGACTTTGCGTTCTCGTGCATGGATAGATTGATGCGTGTGGTGTTCGACTGGAGATCCGCCTTAACGGTGACACATTCCACGGGATTGGGGGTGGTGTTGTGGACACAGATGTAGCTAGCGAATGTTTCGCCCAGGTAGATGCTCCCGAAGGACTGTGGGAGCAGCAGCACCTGGCCCGCCGCTAAGGTCTCCGCACAGGCACCTGCTATTCCTTCGCTCGCCTGGGAATTGCCGAATCTCTGGACCAAATCCGTGGGCTCGCAGGTCACCACAGGTCCAAGTCCCACCAAAGTGGGGCGCATTAAACGCATAACTATGGATGGAAAGAACATCAACACTTTTCCGATAATTTGGTCGCATCCAAAGTTTACCTTTGAGGGCCACCAAGTGTGCATCTGGATCAACCATCTCCATTTTGGTTGATACTATGCAGTGCTTATTTTATTAAAATAAATCAGGAAAAAAGTGTAACTATGTTTACATCGGTGAGACCAAATTTATCGAACCCTATTATACCAATGTTCAGCACAGGAATACCCTTAATATACCACATAGTTGAAGAATTAATACCAACATTTAAAATTAGGACACTTAAAAAATGAAATTATAGTTTCAGTTATAAAATAGTCAATTCTCAAAAGCAAGGACATGTTCGCTTATTTATTTTGTAATAAACAATATATATTTACATCACAATCAAGTACGAAATACTTTCAATCCTTATCCTTGCAAATTCTAGATGTCATTTCTTGTAGCGGTTCCAATTCCTTGGCCGAAATCATGTCAAATTCTTGAACAAAGTAGTAAAAATGTTTGTAGCAGGCATTTACGTGAGCTTCCTGAAAATTGGGAAACATTTACCAATTTATTAGGTTGATTAGAGTAACTATATAGTAATACGCACAGCTCCAATGCTCACAATGCGATCAAAGTGGTGAATATAGACGTGGACAAAAACACGAAACAGACGGGTTAAAATTTTACGGCTTATTGCGGAGAAGTTCTTTGGGAAAGGAACATCTGAAATAAAGAATCGATACTACTTATAGAATAAGTATAGACAAAGCAATACTTGGATTATAAAGACCCTGCGTACTTCTTTTAACTGATTAGAGACCCAAAATAAAATAGTATACAATTTCCTACCCGTAGATACTGGAAAAACAGATTCATTGTTAATTTGTGTCTCAATCCAGTCCATTAAATGCTCAATGTATTTCTGCGCTGAAAGAGCGGTAGGCTTCTTGTATCTGAAATTGTACCTACATTAGCTTATGCTCTTCGAAATATCACTTATTGGTCCTACAGATCTCCATCGGCCCATAAGTACTCATATCTAGAACCGCCAGACATCGTGGGACAGGTAGTTTCGTTGCAAAACTCAGAAACAGTTCCGTAGATCAAGTTTATGCGATTAAAGAAGTCCACAACTGAAATATACCAAGTTTGACTTATGATATCTGTTATATACGTCATATAATTTATAATTCGCACCATGCACGGCTAGCCAATCGTTGAGATTCTCCCCTTGTGGTAAACGCACCACTTGCCGCAGATTAATACCGGATTGCAAACTGGCCTGGGCTTGCTTATGTAAGGAATACCTAATGGTTCCTGAGGCAAAGGGCTTCTTTGGCCTAAATGTCTGGAAATAAGTTGGCAAATATATCAAGTGCATATGGTTTTGTTATTGACCAAACATACTTTGCCCTTTTGGAAGAATTCTAAAAATCCATTCAAAGCCATAATATCTTGTTGGAGATTCTGATGGGAGTGAGAATATTTTGGCACATATGTAGGCGCTGCTTACAGAACAAACTTTTGGTAAATAAATAACTATTAACGCTGCTTATAAATAATGTTTACATTTGTTCGTTCTTTAGATTATTCTGTATTTTATGCCGATTGAGAGATGGGAGAAACCACTGATAGGCTTTTCACGACTTATCGAACCCTTAGAATTATCGTTCCACTTATCACTGTTCCAATCTACCAATTGGATTCACTCCTTTAATAAACAAACAGTAACAAAAATGTCTGTAAGGGTTCCGTAATAATATAAATTGAAACTGTGGTGCATTTATTATAAGTCATATACCTATGCTAAAAATTTAAATGTAGGTTATTCTTGTTTGAGGATTCCGAGTTCCTGAAGTAACTGGTCATTGTTGGTTGGAGTGTTATTTTCACCTAACTGGTTATTCCATTGAATTAACTGTAATAAAGATGGGAATAAATAAATTGGTTGGACGTGGCTTGATAAATTTTATACCGACGCGTTCCAGTTCGGTACGCAGAGCAACTACAGCCTTCTCCCGATCTGCCACCAGTTCCTCCAGGTACTGATAACGCAGCTTCTTGCGCGCCCGACATTCCCTAGCACTTTGTCTGCTGCGTTCTGCAAGAGAAAATACACGTAATATTAATTTCCATAGTAAATAACATGTGTGGCGTGTGGAAATTAAAATATAAGCAGTGACGTTCTTTTGAGTGTTAGAAGTGTAAGATATTGCTTGTCTTACCTAGTTTGGCCTTGATGTCCAATTTTTCAGTAGACGTCTTTCTTCCTGGCTTTCGTCCTCTTTTCCCGCACTCTTTGCGCGTCTGTTTATAAATGTAATATGAAATATAACTTATTACAATTTTATTTCAATATTCTTATTCTAAAAAATGCGGATCCCGTAAGTCGAACTTAAAATCGATTTTGAAAATTAGCGCTTTAACATGATAACAACCATTTATATACAAGAATATATACACATGCACATGTATGTAAGTACATGTATGTATAAACATTGCCTTACTGCGCATTAAAACAATACACTTCATTTTTAAAACAAAAAGAATGCAACTTGTATATTTCATAATAAATTACCACTTGTGTCTCCTCAGTTATCAACATTTTATTACTTTGTATCTCCATATCTGCCATTATATCTCTTAAATAGTTAAACAACTCTGCAGCTTTTTGTTATTATGTGACTTTCGTAAATACTCAAGGTAACAATAAACAAAACCACTACACACATAGAGCCCTATCGAAATATGTCTAAACAGAAACGATGGAATTGAACACATTCAGAGGACTATTGGAATACCATATTCCAGACTAAAGAAATACAAAAAAATTGTACCGAAATTCACCTTTAGGGACTTTCCTTTAAAAATAAAAATACCAAGCTCTTTCGTAGTAAATAGTTATTGTTATTGGCACTAGCGTGAGCATCAATATCAAATATATTATAACAACTTTTTATATAATCGGCAATGCTGAGTTTTAGTATATTTAATCGCAAAGCTATGAACTTTTTGGCTTCAAGTAGCTTAGAAAACGTTGCTGGCAATCTTTTAAAATGATTAAAATTTATTATTTTATTAGTTAATTTATGTATATACCTTACTAACGCAAACACTTATATTTAAAATGAAGTCCAAAATATTTTTTACAACTCTTTATAACAACAAATATATTTCAAAGTAAAAAGTATAAAATTTACTATAAATTAAGGTCTCTATTGCAATGGGAAGTCCCTTTATTTTAAGGCGCTATTATAGTATAAATTCCCAACATATGCCCAGTCTCAGCGTTTCAAATGCAAGGCTCTTTTTGAAAATTAGCATTTTTGCAACGAGTTTAACCACCCTGGTTGAAAACTTGATATAGATACAAACGCTAAATTGTCCGGTGGTGATAACTTATTGATTATTTATTTTTCAAGGCAGCTATCCGATTTGCAGGATATCTCCGAAAACGAATCATAAACAGTGAACTCAGATGTCCAGCATGGGTGATCAGCGCGGGACACGGGTGTACGTCGGCAATCTGACCGACAAGGTGAAAAAGGACGATCTGGAGGGGGAGTTCACAAAGTACGGCAAGCTGAATTCGGTATGGATAGCCTTCAATCCGCCGGGCTTTGCGTTTGTGGAGTTCGAGCACCGCGACGACGCCGAAAAGGCGTGCGACATACTGAACGGATCCGAGCTGCTGGGCTCCCAGTTGCGCGTGGAGATATCAAAGGGGCGGCCACGCCAGGGTAGGCGTGGCGGACCAATGGATAGGGGAGGACGACGCGGCGACTTCGGCCGGCACAGCATCACGAGCGGTGGGAGCGGTGGTGGCGGTTTTCGGCAGCGCGGATCCAGCGGATCCTCGAGCCGGCACACGGAGCGGGGCTATAGCTCCGGCCGATCCGGAGCGAGCAGCTATAACGGCAGAGAGGGAGGCGGCACTGGCTTCAATCGTCGCGAAGTTTACGGCGGTGGACGAGAGAGCAGCCGCTACAGCAGCGGTAGTAGCGCCAGCTACGGACGCACTGGCGGTCAGTCTGCCGGACGCTTTAGGTCTCGCTCGCCTGTGGGAAACCATCGATTCTAATGACAACACCACTCATAGTTGCTTAAGGATTGCCTATGAGTAAAGATTAATAAATAATAACTTAAGTGCGACCGTAAAACGCAGACTCAAACATTTAAAATCGTAGCATTCGATCGTTTTCGATCGTCGAACAGATTCCCACACCCCCACATCAACAAAAAAAAAAAGAAGAAAAAACAAACAACAAACTGATAGTCGTCGTCTCTTCATTATTTATTTTACGAATAACTATTAACATGACAATTGCAAGCACGTATGTAAAATCTAAGTTATAACGTAGACAACTAGTAAGAAAAATACGCTAAGACTCGAACAACGTCAAACCAAAATCTAGAAGTACGCAATTTTAATAAAGGAAATTCGGAACAGTTTCTTGTATACATACAAGCTTTCGCAAAATAATTGGTCTAAAACATTAAAGAACTTTGGAACTCGAAATTGTGTAGGTGCTCATTTTTGCAGAACCTCTTACAACCAACCAAATAAACCCTACAAAACGAAGCAGAAAGATGTCCAAAATCGGTAAGAATGCGTTTTTAAAGATCTGCTTTGTTTTCTGGATCTCGAAAACCTAAAAAGCAATAACAGCCAAGTGTTTACAAACAGATCATTGACTTTATATTTGGTAAGAAATATTGCATGACTATTTTCAATCGATATAATTTTTAACCTATTAAGAAGAATACTATAAAAATGTATAACTTATTGTAGTTGGGTCAAAACCGCAAAAATCTAGCCAATGCTTCAAGCGACTATCTTAAGCGCACCAGTTTTGATGCTTATATTTTATTTCATGTAACGAAACTAACAGGTCATTAGTTGGATTATCCCTTAACGCTACTTTCAGATTTATCAGATTGCTTAAAGTTCAAAACATAGCAAAGCAATACTTATGATAACGACTATTAGTTAGTTAGTCAAAGGGGCTGTTATATATTTCAACGAATGACTGCATAAACTTTTTAAACGAATAACAAAAGAGACAAATAAACGAGAAATTGGTTAACACGGCAAATCTCTTGTTTTTTATTTCTTCGTCTTTAAATCGGTTTTACCTAAATTAATTTACTAATGTTTCGCCCAATTTATGTTTTATTCAAGTGGAGTTATGAGTACCTCTTTAATTTAAGGTAACAGGGGAAATTTTTTTTCAGTTCTACTAAGGATCAGTATTTCGGAAACATATAAGCCTTAGAATGCAAATATAATTTTTAAATTGTCGCAAATTTTGTTGTTTTCTCAATTCATTTTTTTATATATAATAAACCCAAATTCTTTGGTCCGAAATCATATTTATGTGCAATGAATCGAATACCCATAAAACCTGTTGCACATTTATCGATTGTCAATAAAGAAAGCGTGGATTACATTCAGGGTATTCCCCAAACTGATAATTTCAGCATTTCACTGGTCAACCTATGAAAAGTTAATAATCCGACCCCATAAATAACAAAAAAGCCTATTAGTTTTTGCAACAAATTATGTTTTTAATGGAATTACTGATGCTGCAAAGTTTGATTTCGATAGGTGAAACACGATTAACTGGTATTGGCTGTACTGCATCTTCAATAAAAATTAATTCATTTGTTATCAACTATATGTTTATTCTAATATTAGAACAAACGAAAATAAATGGATTGATAATTACATATTGTTTATAAAGTCATTCATGTTTAAGCTATTTCAAGCCGCATGGCTTAAAAAATAAATAGTTCCATCGATGTCCTATCGATAGTTTTTGCATACACAATTTAATCGACAGGGCCACACGCACCTCGATAGCAATCATGTACATTTTCTCAAATCTTATAGTGGTATCGCTAGCCGTAAACACCCTGTGGATCTCACGCTTCATAAATTAATAATACATTTAATAGAGCATGAGCGCTACTGTTTAAGTTTTACACATAATTGAAAAGTTTTGTTTGAAATTTCGTGGCTTATAGTAAAACATGTGATAGCTTTTTGAAATGCAGTACCCAGAATCTGCTCGGTTTGAACATTAAGCTTATTGACTTAAACATACCCATATGCACATACATATGCGTGAGACAGTAGACACATATATTCGTGTGGTGCTGATAGTGTAAATGTGTAAAATGTCTGTGAAATTTTGACTATGTTTTTGTTTAAATAAATATGTACATAAATGCACAAAAATCGGTGCATATATGTGCACATGCCCGTCATCCATATCTGCATATTTCCGTACATGCATATGTGCTCTAACTACAATACATACCACCATTCGCAAACAGTTTGTCAAAAAAGTGTGTCTACTCAGCGAGATAAAACCAAAAACAGTTGCCAAATCAGTCGCTATGTTAAGTAATTCGAAATTACTGCTCGGTGTTTCTAAAACTGATTTTGATTTTGGTTTTGACCCATCGAAAAGCCCATTTAATTGCTCGGATTCCAATTGAAATCGCCGTACGTTGGCTTCAATTATAAACCCTATTGGCCAGTTTGTTAAGCACAACCAGGACCATTTGACAACCAATCTGAATGTATTATGCCAAGAGGAAGTTTGTTATATTGTTTATCTCTGATAGTAATAGCCGATACATGTAAGTATGTTTCACGTGTGTGCCGCAAATGCCTGCCTGTGTGTGTGTTTGTACGTGTGTTGTGTGTGCATGTGTGAATGTTTGTGCTAAGGATATTTGTGGGTATATAAACCGATCTCAAGTTAACTCTACCTGTTCCTGAGAAATCAAGTAGAGAACTATTCCTATAGAGATTGCACTTCTAAATGTGTATGTACGGGCTTAAATATGTATCCAAGCAAGAACTGCAAACAGTAAAAACTATACTTTATATAGAATAGCCCGAATTGATGACGTTAACAAGCCCATTATAAGGTCCGTATATCCCTCTAGAATTCTATACTATAATTAACTCAGTTCCTATTGGCCATATTAGCAACCTGTCTCCAGTAAAAAAGGTTAAGGATTCAGTTCTCAGTAGAGAACTGATCTGCAATGAGTCAATACTTAGCTTTTTAACTTCCCTTAGAACTTGTCACTTTAGGAAATAATAAAATTAATTTTAATAAAGCACGTATTCATAAAAATGCACCCAAATTGTAATATATGTGTGCGCTTTGATTTCCTTTCAGAACGTACACTTTGAAATGGAGTAAATAGAAGACAAGCACTGGTTCCCCCATAGATTTGAATGGTAGCAGCTAATCTAATTTAAAAAGACAAGTCTTTAAACCTTACAAATATGGCCAACACTATTTCGTTAATGTCCAACGTGATACGCAAGGTAGTGAGTAAACAACGTATACGATACAATGAAAAAGGATACAATTTGGATTTAACATGTAAGCCATTGAATCAGCACTAACCATAGGATGACTAACTTTACTAATTATTTGCCTACAGACATTTGTGATAACATAATTGCCATGGGGTATCCAGCAACGGATAAACTAGAGCGCCTATACAGAAACCGAATGGAAGATGTCCTTAAGTTTTTGGAAGAGAATCATGGCCGGCATTACAAAATATATAACCTATGCTCAGAGCGTAGTTACGACGTTGCTATATTTCACGGGGTAATTTGAGTAAAACAATTTTTTGTTTAGCAGCGTAAAATATGCTTTTTTGTTTTACAGAGAGTAGCTGTTCTACCCTTCGATGACCATAACCCTCCCACGATTGAGTTAATACAACGATTTTGCATGGATGTTGATTTATGGCTCAAGAAAGATTCGTCCAATGTTGTAGCCGTGCACTGTAAAGCTGGAAAAGGCAGAACCGGTAAGAAACGGTGCTCTATTTTGGGCGAAAGTTCATAAAATATCTTGGCATACTGTTACAATGGTTGGATATTTGTAGGGCGACTACTAACCCTGTTGATTTCATTTTAGGTACCATGATCTGTGCATATTTAGTGTTCAGTGGACTTCAAAAATCTGCTGATGATGCATTAGCGTGGTATGATGAGAAGCGTACAAAGGACCGAAAAGGTGTGACAATCCCATCTCAGCGTCGATATGTTCAGTATTTTTCCAAACTAGTTTGTTCAAGTGTTCCATATTCGAAAATAAGCCTTAACGTGAGTATTCCGAAGAGTTGCGCAGCAATCCAGACAAAATCTAAAATGCCTTTTGTATCTCAGGTATGTGAAATACGGTTCTCGGAGTCCAGTTGTTTGCAAAACTTAGGCACGGTACAATGTTCAGTATCTGTATTACACGACTCGGCCACAGAAAATTCAGAGCCAGATGTAAGTGTACATCCAATGCGTTAGTTTTAACTCATTGAATTTTAATTGACTGCCCGTAGCGTTACAAAAAAAAACAACCTTAGATCCTTATAGCATAGAAACTGAAGTTAAAATGTCTATTTCATGTGATTCTTTATTTCCAACACGCACTTATATCTAATCTATGAATTGTTCTTCTTTTTATAATTGCAAAAACAGAAAACCTGGACGATTGATTTTAAAAAATCATTTGTTTTGACCATTAAACCATCTTTACCAGTTTCCGGTGATGTAAAATTCGAACTCACACAAAAATCCTCAGAGAAAATCATTTGTCACTTTTGGCTAAATACATTTTTTGTGCGAAATTATTCACGTAAGCATATTAAATATCACTCATACAATAGACGATTTAATAAGCTTTCTTTTTAGCTTGCGAGTCCGATGGAACAGTTAACAAATATATACACACTTTAGGCAAATCAGAAATTGATGATGTACATAAAGACAGAGAACACAAAACGTTTTCAGAGGAATTCAAGGTACGGCGAATCGAAGCGTTGGAAAAGATTATGAGTACAACATGCATTTGACGACGAATTGTGATTTTCTTTTCAGATTTCAATCGTATTTGAGGCAGAAAAATTTAGCAATGATGTTCAAGCTGAACCGTCTGAAAAAGAGAGAAATGAAAATGTTTTAAATTTTGAAAGATCAGACTATGACAGTGTATCTCCAAAATGCTTTCCCGAAAAAAAAGTCTTAACTGCGATCGTCAATGATAATACAGCGAAAAGTCAAACAAT
This sequence comes from Drosophila orena, assembly GCA_005876975.1. Classification (NCBI taxonomy): domain Eukaryota; kingdom Metazoa; phylum Arthropoda; class Insecta; order Diptera; family Drosophilidae; genus Drosophila; species Drosophila orena. The sequence goes on along the minus strand of VCKV01000008.1, from coordinate 4,234,282 downwards.
AGAACCGTTGGATCATAAGGATATAGTTGTAAGTGAAAACTGGTTTTGCGCAAAAAATATGCTTAATCTATAAATCTAATATTCGTAGACTAAAATCCAATACGACACATCAACCAATTCAAAAAATACTTCGACAGCGTCTAAACGCAAACAGCCTAATAGCAAACCTCTTTTACAAAGCTTGAATGATTCCACAAAAGAGGAACTAAAAAAAAATCATATATTTAATCAACCGTCCATTAAAAAAACTGATTTAATCAAATGGCAGAATAGTGAAGTTCATATCACCTCTGACACTCAAAGTATAAACGAAAGTAAGAACATCAATTACAATTCATACATCACATGTAAACAATCTTCTCCAAAATTCAACTGTGGTACCGAAGAAGGCGAGGAAGATTGGGAATCCGGTGAGTTTGTTGCACACTATGCTCTCAATGACTAGATCTCACTAAAATCTATCTGTTTTAATCGAGTAATACATTTGCTCTAATTTCACTTTTAAATTACTGAGAGTTTTGCTTCAATTGATTTTTTGACCATTACCGGTTTTTTATTTGTAATTAATGGTATTCAAATTACGATTTGTCAGATGTTAAAAGAGATAGCCTTTATCGCATATGTCGTCCACACATTTATATTCTTATTGACTTCGCCAGAATAAACACCCGAGACGATTTAAAAGACTTCTGGCTGAACGATCTCTTAATTTTGATGTGTAATACGAAGCCACCAGAACTGGATTTATATGTCCCCAAGACTTTTACGAGTATACTAGCAGACAGGCTTACAGAGAACCACTTCCTTTCACGGGGAACCGATCGGTTACAGCTGGGCTCTGCACACCTGTTTAGAATTTAATGTACATAGGTGAGTGGGAGCCCATGCCTGCGGCTCGAATGGTCAACTAACCGGCAATCCTTAATCAGCATCGATTCTCATCAAACATCTCTCACCGCTTCATAAGTATGTCAATATGTGTATTTGGCCATTTCTAGTGTTGTTCTCAACTCATTTAACAAAATTAGCATCAAACTGTCGAATTTCGTCTAGCGTTTTCACTGTCGCTGTTGGATATATATCATAAAGATCCTGAAGCAGAATCTGTCTTTTGTGTGTTTTATCATCATCAAAAGTGTACTGCTTATAACTCATTCATGATATTTTGTTGTATATCCATCATAAGCTTTAACAAAATTAATTTATAATATTTTTTTCTTTTATTTCAGGTGAATCAACATACCTGTAATCAATGCTTATTACGGACTTATAATTCTTGGTGATTTAGCAAAGTAATTAAAATTGCTAAGTAATTGGCTAATCTATTCGAATTTGTAAATATACTGTATGATATTTATTTAAGTAGTTTTAACAATTATTTTAAATAAACTCATGTACATTTTGTATTGTAGATTTCATTCGAACTTTGGGTTTTTGTCTAAAATTGAAATTTAAGGTGGTAAGGGTCAAGAAAATTTTAGGTTCTTAAAGTTTGCCAATTAATGAAGTTCTGCAGAACATTAAGCGGTCTCAAGGGTAAGATTAAAAGTACATTTCTTGAAATGCGTTTTAATAATAGTAAAAATAATCTTTACCTACATTATTAATGGTGAAATTCTGAAATCAGCTTTGCTTGTCAACAAAATCAGCTGAGCAAGAAAACGGTCACTCTGACCAAAAATGATAAAAATTGTTTCTAATTTCGCTTCTTATTGGAGTACTTAGATATGCTACTAAAAATTAAATATTTGGCTCTAGTTATTCCACTAATCGCCACCAAGTATTTTGCTTACCATTTTCTTATAATCCCTATAACATATGTTGTTCCGATTCCATATTCCAGTAAACACACCCCAAAAGAGATGGCAAAATTGGCGCTATCTTAACAGGCATATGCTATTGTGTTAAATTGACGTAAACCTAGACCGTCAGAATTTCTCATCTTAACGTCGACATCTAATTTTAAAAATGACTAATTATTCGGAATTTTTAAAGAAAGTTTTTAGCGATATTGGCCAGCGTTCAGCATATTCGCAGATGCTAATTGGCGTCTCATCGGGATGGTATGTGGTTATATCATTGCAGCACATCAAGATAATTTTAGGAAAGCCGATGTTTGGAGTTAATAAATTGTTTGCATACTTTATTTTTAACTAGTATATAAAGTCAGTAGAGATTTCTCTTAAAATAATAAACTGAATGCATAGCCGCTACATGTATTGCAAGAATACCTATGTATATACATGTATGAATGATTGTTTTTGTTCGAGGAATACATAAAGGACCTTTCTAAAAAAAGGAAAAAACTTAAGTGAAAGAAGAACCTAGGGAATCAGATAAAGCCGATTTAATTTACAATAGTTTAAATAGATAATTCGGCTATGCAGTGGTATATACTATTGCTGATTTCAATAAATCCATAGAAGCTATTCAAATTCGCTGGCAACTGGGTAATTTGTTCTTATCCCCATAAATATAACAATTTTTCAGGGTCACAGGATATACGACAATGAAGATAGGCAAATTTGCTGCCTTTGCCGTGGGCGGCAGCATAATCTTGCTTGAAATCGCGCACCAAGAAGGGCTTATAAAAATAAATTGGAGTAAGTTGGATAAGAGCGTGGATAAGCTTGCCGATAAAGTGGAAGCTTCGCTTGGTCGTGAAAAAAATTGGAAGGATAAGGTAAAATTGAGACAAAACCTTTAGATTTACTTTATATATATTGAATCCTATTTGCAGACCGAAAGATATGTCGACAATCAATTAGACAGGGCGGAAAGCCTTTTAAACCGAAACAGCAAGAAAGTGGCGAAATGGTACACCAAACTGATTGGTGATGAGGAGGGTCCAAAAGTCAACGATCTCCACATATTTTTGGCTTCATTTTTCGGTGGCGTTGCCCTGGGCATTGCTACAGGATAATAGTATTGTCTGATTGGCACAAAAACATTTAAATACCATATGGTTATTAAGAACAAATCTCACTTAATAAAGTTACAAAAAAGGTAATATAAACGAAAATCAATTGGTTCTTCCTAAACATCCCAACACTCTGATGGTTTTTGATATCTTTCATTTTATTAAATTCTTAAACCTATTATTTTACAGTCCATTCGTTGAAAATACATATGTGTAAAATCCTATGTTTATATTTCTGGATTACTGGCCTTAAAGTGGCCCTCGTGCCAAGTTTTAAGACGGTTCGAGATATCTGTGAATGTTGGACGTTTTACTGACTGCTCATGCCAGCACTCGATCATAAGTGAGTAGACAGCAGTGGGACAGTTTTCCGGAGCGGAAAGCAGTTGCCGTGAACGGATGAGATTGATTACTTCCTGATTGCTAAAACCGTAGTATGGCTAATGGAAACATAGCGTTAGATATTGCCAGTTTATATCAAGTTTGAGGGACTTGCCTGCATTCCATAGCTGTATATTTCCCAAAGAACGACGCCAAAGGACCAAACATCGCTCTCTGTGGTAAACTTTCCGTACAATATCGATTCCGAGGGCATCCACCTTACGGGCAAAAGCGACTTTGACTGAACCCTGAAATAAAAACCATCACACTTGTTATTGCTGTTTCTAACTGCAAGCTTGATATATCCAAGTCTTACCGATAGTAATCTGAGCTGTAAATGTCTCTGGATAGTCCAAAATCGGATATTTTCACAACCAAACCCTCGTTTACCAGACAGTTGCGAGCTGCCAAGTCGCGATGAACGTAATGATGGGCCGACAGATACTGCATTCCCTCGCTGATTTGAAGAGCTATTTGCAGGAATTCCAGCTGCGATAGGGACTTGCCTTCGGTGGGTGAGTTTGAGATCAAGAATTCGTGCAAGTCGCCATTGGCCATGTACTCGAACAGCATGCAGTAGGGCTCTTTGTTCAGCACTACACCCAATATGCACACTATATTCTGATGCTTCAGATCTGAGATTAGTTCGATTTCGCGCTTAAAGTCCTGCTGCGTTTTCACTGAGGCGTTTTCCTTCAACGCCTTAATGGCCACTGTTATGGTGATCTTATTGGGCTGCAAGAGCTGTCCCTTGTAAACTTTTCCTATAACGATTGCCTATAGAATTATGTCCCCGGATTTTATCAAAATTACAAACCAAATGCTCCTTCGCCCAGCTCCTCCAAAAATTCGACATCTTGCAGAGTAAAGTGGTTAATCCTCAGTAGAGTATTCCTCTCGATGAGCTTGGAGTTCAGAGCAATGTGATCGGTTAGATTTCCCAAGTTTCCCCTGCCAGCATCTTGAACATTATTAAGCTGCGAATTTCCGTAAATATTTTTATCGGCGCTGGGTGTGTTGATCTGAAGGGAAAATGGTAATAGTTTGTTTTATACTTAGCTATGTTAACTTACATTATGAATATTCCTCATTCCATAGTGCATGATTGTTCTTCTTTTGAAAAGTATTATGGCAAATATAATTATAAATATTAAAATGATAGCTGCAGTCGTTCCAACTATGGCAATCCATATTTTATCCGCGCATTTTGGAATATCACAAAGTTCGATTATGCGCTCACGCGAGGAGTCCACGAAACACCATGGACTATTTTCAACGCTTCCAGGATTTCTACAAAGGTTTAAAAATGATCAAATATTTTGATTCCAGCTTGCGTTCATTACAAAATGCAATATTACCTGCAGTAGTTCTGACCTATGAGTTCAGGAAAATCTGAGATTTCCTTCATCAGCCAAGACCATCTTAAGCATGGCTTTCCGGATGCGGAGACGTTCGCAACTCCTCTGTAGGTCGACCCGTCCTCCCAGTAACAGTTCTCCGTCTTATCCACCTCGATGGTGATGCCCAAAGACAGGCAGTCCTTGTGCTGTGGCAGCTTCTGGCAATCCTCCACTCCCACCATCCCGATGACCGGATGCCGTTTGGCGATGGCATACTCCTTCTGGCACAACTCGTTCTCCAGAAGTTCGCACTCCTCGCGGCAAATGCGTTTTAGGTTCTCAGACTCCCTGGTTGGTGGGTATTTACTCGATATATCTGTGCTGAACACGTCTTCGTAGATGGTGGATTTTTTCTTAAAAATGCTTATGTTTTTAATGTCCTTTGACTTTGTTCGCTTTCGGCGAATGTTGAAGCTCTTCATCTGTTTTGCGTTCGTGGCCACGTTGGCAAAGTACAATAGGTTCGTGCGCTCTGGAGTCCTGCAAATTGGCATTGAACTGAAACACAAGCTGGGCAAAGCGTACATGCGGCAATTTGCATTCATATCCCTGAAAATATGCACTTAGAATTAGCCATGAAATGTTGAATTACTATTATACTCACTTGGACTCCTTGATTACCCCATATGCTGCCTTCAAACGCTCCTCCAAGTCGTGCATGGTGAGATTGGGAGATACGAAAACATGGGCATTGCTCAAGACATCCCGACATATAGTGCCATTGTAAATGTGGCAGATACCTGATGATTGCTGGAAACTACACGAAAATATTACATTTTGAATTTAATTTTAACGAACTAAGGGCGTCTAAAGATTTATGTATTCGAGTATACACAATGTTTGGACATTTTGAAATGTGTTAAACATTTTAGGCTCCACATTTGAATAATTCAAGTGCCCACAAGTATATATTGCCTCTTTTTTTATTGAAGCTTTCGCTACTGGGTAGAAATACCTACCCATATATTCCGGAGTCCACATTATGGCTCCCCACATCCTTTCTTGTATATAAAAGTAGGAGCGAAAAGCACACGATAAATGCAGAATATTTGTTCATATTGCTTAATGTAACTAACAATATGAAGCCTTTCGTTATTTCAATAGTTTAATTGGCATGCCAACGAATCCGAAAATATTTTTGTATTTATCCTTTCGCGAAAACTTTATATGCCATACAACATTTCATCCCCCGACGAAGTCGTTGGGGTTGTTGACTCCTTATCGATGAATCGATATATTTAGGAGTGCTAATATTAGCACAAATTTCTTTTACAATATAATTTTTTAAAAGTATTTTCTAAATAACAATAAAATGCGATCAAGTATTAGATTTAAAACAAATTTATTATTAATTTTGTTTAAAGAATAAGGTACTCTAACTTTAGTGCCATTTGAAGTAAAATTTTCAGAGAGAAAAACTAGTCGAAAGTACTTTAGCATTAACAATGTATTTGGTTAAAGCATTTATAATGATCTAGAGATTATCTATTGCATGCGGTGTTCCAATCGTAACTTCACGTTACTCCATACTGTCCACAGTTTCCTCGGTAACAAAGCCCACAATGCTAAAAGCAGTTTCCTCGCTGACCCACAGAAGCCCTATGACTAATGCCTCCAATATGCCGATGACTGCTCCAGCGCATATATCCAAAACATAATGACGCTGAAGGATGAGCCGTGAGATGGCCACGCTAACAGCCCAGGCTGTGACCGGTAGCAGGAAAATTATGTGGAGCGGGTACAGCTTAGCGAAGAACAGGAGCACGAAGAACGCCCTGGAGGCGTGGCCCGAGGGAAAGCTAAACTTATCGGGTCCAATGGTCAGCATATCCTTGCTGGCTACCGGTCTTCTGCGACGAACGAGCGCCTTCAGCACAGCCACAACAACCACATCGAGTATCAAGCCGAAGAGCATATTGACTTGCATTTGATACAAGCTCTTCGAGCTGAGCAACCAGATGAACGCAATCCAAGAGGCGAACCAGGCAATTCCATCGCATGATATCTCCAGAAATCTGCTGTGGATCCGCAGAGATTTGAAAAATTTCAGATTGGAGACGGCTACAACGAAATGCTTCGACACCTGCACATCCTTCTCCAATAGGTATTTAAGTGCTGGTGATGACTGAAACAAGAAAGTTGTAAAATTATCACTTATCAGCCTATATGAATCATCACCGTCTAAGAACCAACCGTCTTCATATCGCTGGATATTTCAACTCTTTTGTTTTTATTTATTGTTAGTGATGGCAGCATTTCTCATTCGTCATTTGATGCATACTCGATAAGTCGAGCGAAGGAATCACAATGATTGAAACGATGAAATGGAACAAAGCGCCTACTGTGTTATGTATCTGTATTTAACTATTTGCAGGTGTGTATGTTTATTTATAAGCTGTAAACTCTTTAAAGGTTTTAAAACCCTAGTTTAACCTGATTTTAATAAATAGTCGAGTGGCTGACTTTAGTCGTTTGTGGTTTTGGTACTACTGCAATCTGGTCACACCGATTGAAATAACTTTGTTGTGATCGAATATTCCAATAGATTTTCGTATATTGTATTGTATCCATGTACAATTATTCTGATGCGAAAGTGCCGCAGATAGTTGGTTCTTAAATTTCAATACCATTAACATAGCTTAAAATGCTCTCCACTTTGAGTGCCCAGTGTGTAGAATAAAATAGAAAAAAATCAATTTTATATTTCACAAGAAAATTTGTACTTCTGCGTTAAATGGTAAATAAATATTCTATTACGTTCCATTCACATCAAATAGCGAATTCCCCGAAACAATCCTGCAAAATGTGTCATAATCGATTGAAACCAATTACAGTTGTGCCGGTTATGAAAAAATTATTGATATTTAACATAAAATGTCAACTACTACTGTGTATGTACCTATGTATGCGCAAATGTTTAACGTTTACATATCGACACTACCCGAAGCGAACACCGCTTTATTATCTGCAACACAAACGAACGCATTTTCGATGTATGAATACGAGAAATATCTTCTATCTGAGAGATAGTTTCAAAAAGGTTACTAAATTATCGACCCACATTTGTGTGAATGTATGTATGTGCATATGTTTGTATGTTTGTATGTCGCTTTTACATATGTATACCAGTAGAAGTTTACAGTTTTCACCAGTATACAAATCGTGTGTATGTACATATTTACAAAGGCAACGGCATGCATACACATAAACTTATGTACATCGCTGTGGTCCAACATTCCGTACTTGTATATTTAAGCCGACATATCGATTTTAAATCGGTTTGATTCTGTGCGTGCCGTTAAACACTTTGCTAAAGAACGAACTAGTCGAATATATCTGGTGGGTGTTTTTCCAACTATATTCGTGTTGTCCGGCAAATATTTGAATGCTTATAAATAGAGGGGTTCGGCATTCGAATGCGTCTCAAATAAGTTACTGCGTTATGCAATTGTATCTGTTTTAAGGAACTCGGTATTTTTGCTCGTGGTTTGGCAACAAAGTCGCCACACACTATCCAATAAATTTCACCCCTCGCGACAACAGGCCCACTTAATGGCCCTAACATTCTGCCGAAATAAGGCCAGCGAAGTTCATGTTTTCCTACCCCCTAATCTCAGTCGCAGGCGAAGTTTTCTGAAAACTGCCTCCACCCATTTGGAAATGGAGCCATACAGACGGCGGTCTGTGCTCCTTATATAAAACAGAATCCTACTGAAACCGATTGCCCATATTGATTTATCTTATTTACCCACATCCAAAGGCCGATATGCTCTTTGCTCTCAACTAGTAATAAATAAAATCAGTGAAAAATGACGACAGCTCAGCACCAACACTACACCGTCGAGGTGGGAGACACCAACTTTACCATCCACAGTCGGTACATTAACCTACGGCCTATAGGATCTGGTGCCCAAGGAATAGTATGGTAAGTGATTCTCAATATTTTGTTACATATTAACCACCTCTTTCAATAAGTAATACAAAATATTAAATTGTGTTTCATTTAGTCAAAAACATTGCAGATATTTATATAGATAGGATATTAACTTATATTTCCATTGCGAAAGAATTATAAAAAAGAATTATAATTTATTGGGAGAGTAATATCTGTAATTTTATTTGTAAGATGAGAGAAATATAAAAAAATACCTAAATTGTTAAATTTTAAATACATTACAGCGCCGCTTACGATACTATTACCCAGCAAAATGTGGCGATTAAGAAACTATCTCGACCATTCCAAAATGTAACCCATGCCAAGAGAGCATATAGGGAATTCAAGCTAATGAAGCTTGTTAACCATAAAAACGTAAAAAAAACTCGGCCCTATAACTGCAAATTGTTATTAAAAAAAGAATTTCATCCGTAGATAATTGGCTTACTTAATGCTTTTACGCCTCAAAGGAACCTGGAGGAGTTTCAGGATGTCTACCTTGTCATGGAGCTGATGGATGCCAATCTCTGCCAGGTCATCCAAATGGACTTGGATCACGACAGAATGTCTTATTTGCTTTACCAAATGTTGTGCGGAATAAAACATTTACACTCAGCAGGAATTATTCACAGAGTACAGTATGCACATATCATTAAACGAATACGAAAATTAAACAATAAATTGTTTGCAGGACTTAAAGCCATCCAATATAGTCGTAAAGGCAGACTGCACTCTAAAAATTTTAGACTTCGGTCTGGCACGTACAGCAGGAACTACCTTTATGATGACTCCTTATGTGGTCACCCGATACTACAGGGCTCCAGAGGTCATTTTGGGAATGGGATACACAGAGAACGTGGACATATGGTCCGTTGGGTGCATCATGGGCGAAATGATAAGGGGCGGTGTGCTGTTTCCTGGAACGGATCATATAGATCAGTGGAATAAAATTATTGGTAAGCTGTTGCCTACGTTAGTCTTGATTCTTGTTATGACCGTCCGCTTTTCTCATTTCAGAGCAATTAGGTACACCATCTCCCTCATTTATGCAGCGGTTACAGCCAACCGTCCGAAACTATGTGGAAAATCGTCCTAGATATACTGGATACTCATTTGATAGACTTTTCCCCGATGGCTTGTTTCCGAATGATAATAATCAGAATAGCCGCAGGAAGGCTTCTGACGCTAGAAATCTTCTTAGTAAAATGCTAGTCATTGATCCAGAGCAGCGGATATCTGTTGACGAGGCTTTGAAGCATGAATATATAAATGTGTGGTATGATGCTGAGGAAGTGGATGCTGTAAGTGACTACCATCAACTGGATTTCGAAGAACTGCATTTTTTTAATCCCTTAACTTAATGTATCACTTCCAGCCCGCTCCGGAGCCATATGATCATAGTGTAGATGAGAGAGAACACACTGTGGAGCAGTGGAAGGAGCTAATCTATGAGGAAGTCATGGACTACGAAGCACACAACACAAATAATAGAACGCGGTAGAAAACTTTTTCCTCTTAGTCAGTCACAAAAAACTAAAGCTTACCAACAATACGGCGTGTATTGTTAAATTATTACAACAAATAAAATATTCAAATTGTATTTAAAAATATAGTAACCATTAAAGAATAAAATCAATATGCAAAACTTTGTAATTTCTTACTCATCCTTGTTTCTTGAGCTCGTTTTCTTTAGTTAAATCGTCAAAACACCGCTTTATTTATTTAATTGCCCAATTATTTACATTAAAATTTTTGTATTCGGTATAAAAAACCAATTTTTAATTTTAAGTTTAATTTTTTTCATTGTTCATATAAGTTTTGGTAACGTAAAATAGTTATTTTTTCTAAAATATAAAAGTAAAATGTTCATTTAATAAAAAACTGTTATACAAATTAAACAAATCAAAAGGTCATTCGATAATTCGCTCAGTATCGAATAAGCCGGCGTGGAAATCGGGATGGCAACACTCACCGGTGTAGAGATCGGGATGGCAACTTCGTATTGTTATTCCTATGCTGCGATAACGATAACAGAAAAGTGTCATCGCGAATAAATGTGGGTTTGATAATAAAGAATTGCGTTGGTGAACAATAATAATACAAATCTTAAATGTATCGCGCGGATAACTTGTAAACACTGATTTCGCGCATATTGGGTATACGGGCAGCTAGACGCCTTAGGTAACACATGACCCAGCCGCATTGTCGTTGAGGTATTATTTCCCATATCCATGTGCGTTTGTAAATGATACCACCAGAGTGTGCCATATGTATCGTTGTTTGTACATACATGCCTACGGGGAAAAATAACTCGCAGATACATATGTATGTAAGATGTATTAGAATTCCACAGATATATGTACATATATATATGTATATTTATGATGCTCATCTATAAAACAAAATATGTACAAACATACGCGCGCACGTACCAATATGCACATATGTATGTACATATATGTATAATAAAACGAGCATCTAGCTGCGGTTATCTTAATGCAATGCGCAGAAACCTGAAAACGAAATAAACAATCTTTACAGCGCCAGCACAGTGAGCCAATTATGAATTCACAATTCCCATTCCGAATTCCATCGCTTGTACATCCTAATTCGAATGATTCGCGCCGCGTAAGCTGCACTCGACTATTGACATAAACGACGTAATTGCGTGTTTTGATTGCGATTTCCGATGTTCGAGTTGATAGACGGCAAGGATTTTTGCCATCCGACATTGCGAATGCTTTTCGCATGTTTGCGCTGTTAAAACTGATTTGTTGTTCCGGCCATGGGAAATATTTGTGCTTAGAAATGGAAATGTTCCTCACAAAACTTATGTTTAAAAACACAGTCCTATAACATAGGTATATGTTTCTGGATTACATTACAAAAACCATAATACTCGTACATGTGTACATATGTACTGCCAAAAAGTGAAAGCCATTCAAATGAAATATGTGACATATCTCATACTATATAATATAAACACGTTGTCTTGCAGGAAGTAAGATCGGAAATCATGGCATCAATTTCGGATGACGGCATGGCGCTGAGTGGCTACCTCAAAAAGCTAAAGACCATGAAGAAAAAGTTTTTCGTGCTGTACGAGGAGACCAGCAATTTATCAGCCCGTCTTGAATACTATGATACAGAAAAGAAGTTCCTGCAAAGAGCCGAGCCAAAAAGGGTTATCTATCTGAAGAATTGCTTCAACATTAACCGCCGCTTGGACACCAAGCACAGATTTGTCATTGTGCTCTCCTCCAGAGACGGTGGATTCGGTATCGTTCTCGAGAGCGAAAATGATTTACGCAAATGGCTGGACAAACTACTCGTTCTACAAAGGAACATAGCCAATACGAATGGAACAGCGTACTCCCCTTATGGTATGCCAAATTAAAAATCCCTGCTTGCATAGACCTAAACACTTCCTTTCATTTTACAGACCAAGTTTGGCAAGTTGTCATTCAAAAGAAGGGTATTTCAGAGAAAGTTGGAATCACCGGAACCTACCACTGTTGCCTTACTTCAAAATCTCTAACATTCGTGTGTATAGGACCGGATAAGACTCCCAATGGCGAGGAACGCGTTGCTAGCATTGAAATACTTTTGACCACGATCAGGCGGTTAGTTGTCGCATTGAACTGAAAGGGATTGTAATAAAATTAGGACTTCATTACAGATGCGGTCATGCATCCCCACAATGTATTTTCTACGTGGAGCTCGGCCGACAAAGTGTCTTGGGATCTGGCGATCTGTGGATGGAAACGGATAACGCAGCTGTTGCTACTAATATGCACAATACTATACTGGGGTACTTTACTCCCATCCCGATTTATTCATAATTAAAACTAATTTAAAAGCATATTTATCTCCTAAAAAAAGAGTTATATCAAGTTTTAATTTAATAATTCTGTTTTTTTTTTCCAGCGCTATGTCAGCTAAAACAGAGTCGAACACGAATTTAATAAATGTTTATCAGAACAGACCAGACTTGAGTCACGAGCCCATGAGAAAGCGGTCATCGTCTGCAAATGAAGCTTCGAAGCCGATAAACGTAAATGTTATACAAAATAGTCAAAACTCTCTCGATTTGCGGAGCTGCAGTTCGCCCCATAACTATGGTAAATACTTAATTTGAATGTTTTATCGCAGCGTAAATCAAACGCATGTGTTTCAGGTTTTGGAAGAGAGAGATGCGACAGCTTACCGACCAGAAATGGAACCCTAAGCGAGTCCAGCAATCAAACGTACTTCGGTTCCAACCATGGACTGCGATCCAACACTATATCTGGCATCCGTCCGCACTCATCCAACAAGCATAGTAATAGTCCAACGTTCACCATGCCATTAAGATGCTCAGCATCAGAAGAGTCATCAATTAGTATCGAAGAATCCGACGACAACGGAAGTTTTTGCCACTACAGATTAAAGTGGGTTACTGCCAAATAGTAAATAAACACTCAATAATTACCATTTTATTTTCTAGTACGCGGTCATCGGAGACGGCTATTCCTGAGGAAAACATTGATGACTTTGCCGTTGCGGAATTTAGCAAATTCAGCGAACAAAATGGTAATGCATAAAAGCATTTTTGAACTAGAATTGCAATTAATTGATTTTGTTTAACTGCAGAAAGTGATGAAAACTACATACCGATGACTCCAATTAATCCTACCGATGCTATCCATGAAAAAGAGAAGGTTGACATGCAAAGATTAGAAGATGGATCTCTACATTTTGACTTTCCGGAGCACGCATCGGAAAAACTGGCTAGGGATTTTGATCTGGACTCTGATAACCAGTAAGTACCTGTTTCGCGCTATCTGTGCAAATTAATGTAATCACGTATTGTTCCAGATGCGGACGTCCCATTCGTGCCTATTCGATAGGAAACAAAGTTGAGCATTTAAAGTTTAATAAGCGCTTGGGACATTTGAATGATACGGGACAGAATCCGAATCGCGTACGAGCCTACTCAGTTGGTTCCAAGTCAAAGATACCGCGTTGCGACTTGCAGCGAGTGGTCCTCGTGGAGGATAATAAACATGAGTTCGCAACGAATAGGAGTCAGAGTAGCATTACCAAGGAAAGCACCAGCTATAGCACAAGTGGCAACCGGCAAAAGAAATCTACAAGTGCTCCTCTCCTTAGTCTAAAGAACCATATAAACTCTGACCGAATGAGTGACTTAATGGAAATAGATTTTTCACAGGCAACCAATTTGGAAAAACAGAAATTCATCAAGAACAATGAAATTCCGAAATACATTGAAAACGTGTTCCCAAAAACCCCCAGAACCGATAGCTCCAGCTTAACTCTGCACGCCACAAGTCAGAAAGACATTTTCAATGGAACCAAACTAAATAACACTGTGAACGCATCCGAGGAAGGATACCTTGAGATGAAGCCAGTCGGTAATGCATACACTCCCAGTTCGAATTGCCTTCCAATTAAAGTAGAGAAGCTCAAGATATCAGACTACACCGCACCACTCACAACAACAGCACCAGTGCACATTAGTGCATACAATATATCCGCTGAGAAATGGAGAGAACAGTCCGAATGTGAAGAGAAAAAGTCGAACTCCCCATTAAATGAAAAACCCTGTATCTTGAAACCAACAGATGTCGAGAGTAACGGCCACGATGAGCATTCCACAAACAATATTGAGTGTGAGGTGTCCGTGCAATGCGACAAACAAAATAATTTGGATGACGAAGTTGCTGAGAACAACAATTTGGATATTGGCGGTCATGAGGAAAAAAAATTGGTTCATTCGATAAGCAGTGAAGACTACACACAAATTAAAGACAAATCGAATGATTTCACGAAATTTAACGAAGCCGGCTACAAAATTCTTCAAATTAAAAGCGACAGCTCACTCATCTCATTGAAGCTATACCAAAAGGGTATTCACAAAGATAACTTTGAACGATCGCATAGACTTACGGAGAGTGTTAATACGATTCCTGATAATGCCACCGCCAGCAGCTCAGTCACCAAATTCAATATAAACGCAAAATCAGCTGACTCCCGAAGCACAGATCCAAGTACACCACAAAACATTCTTCAGATCAAAGATTTGAATTTCCCGTCAAGGTCTTCGTCTCGCATATCCCAGCCGGAGCTGCACTACGCCAGCCTAGATCTTCCCCATTGTAGCGGCCAAAACCCAGCTAAATACCTGAAAAGAGGTTCCCGCGAATCTCCGCCCGTGTCTGCATGTCCGGGGGATGGAAATACTTATGCGAAAATTGACTTTGACCAATCCGACTCCTCTTCCTCCTCATCAAACATATTTAATACGTAAAGTTTTGAAATTTATGACTATATCTATATGATTTGTTTAATATTGTACATTTATTGTAAATATTCTCTGACAAGCAAAGCTTACAATTTTGGATGCTAATAAATAAATTTTATTTAAATTATAATATGCCCTTTGTACTTTTCAACGAATCTATGGCACAGACGCAATCGTTTTGTCTTATCGTCGGGAGGTTAATTTTAATCCTGTTGGCTTAAAATCCTGTACCACAACTGGGTTTCCTAATACCCCCTTAACTTTCCTTACCAATTGCCATAAATTCTTCTTAGCACCAAAACCCACAAAATTTAACAGATTGGCTTTTTTATAGACCAGTCGTGCCAGTTAACTTAAGAGCGCATTTAAAAATTGAAGTGCTTTCCATTTATTTAATACAATTTTGATTTCTGAAATATTTCATCTGTTTTTATTGATTCCATGATTTAGACTGTATTTCAGATCCTAGCGTTACAGTGCATCCGTTTTATTTGCTAACGTTGCCCTCTTCGTTCGCAGAATTATTCAGATCACTGTTGTTGCAAGTATCTCCAACGGATGCGCCAACGTTTGCGACATAAAGGGCGGGGTCTATGACCTTCGGAATAGGCTTTATTTCGGTTCCAAGTTCTTTTTCAATCCTATGCAGGTCAAACCGATCCTCGTAGGTTATCAGGTTAATAGCAATACCTTAAAAAATGAAGAAAAGTTCGAAATAAGTCTACTTTCACAGTAAGGAAGAATGTAAGTAGGCTATGCTATAATATGAACTGAAGAAATCGAGAAAATGCAAATGTAATTAACTTACCCAAATGACCGAAACGTCCTGAGCGACCAATTCGATGCAAGTATGTCTCTGCCATTCGAGGGAAATCGAAATTGATTACTACATTCACGGCCTGCACGTCGATACCTCGGGTGAACAGGTCGGAGCATACCAGATTCCGACAAAGTCCTTGGCGGAAATCGTGGAACACTCGGTTTCTGTGTGCTTGGGCCATCTTTGCGTGAATATAGTAACAGCAATATCCAAGCTCTGTGATCTTTTTAGCCAACAACTCGACACGTTGCGTGGAATTGCAGAAGATGATAGACTGATTGATTTGTAGCTTAGAAAACAGCGTATTCAAGCAGTGTACTTTTTGGCGCTCTTGTACGAATGCATAGTACTGAGTGACACCCTTTAATGTTAGCTCCTCCATCAGGTTGATCTCGTAAGGCTCGCGTAAATGCTTCTCCATGAAATTCTTGACTGTTAGTGGAAATGTTGCGGAAAATAGCAAGATCTGTGGATCCTTTGGTAACTTAAGTATAACATGATCCAGCATGCCTTGAAAATCAAGCGACAATAGTTTATCGGCCTCATCCAAAACTAATATCCTGCAATGCGACATATCGGCAACTTTCTTGTCCATCAGATCTAATATTCGTCCGGGAGTGGCAATAATTAATTGTACTGCAGGCATGGGGAAAATGGAAAAAGTTGTAATTAAATCACTATTCGGTTATTTAACTATTAAACGCACCTTTTTGATAAATACGAAGAATGTCATCCTTTAGAATGGTTCCTCCCGTTGTGACCATTACCCGGATATCAAGATGTTTCGCCAGCTCAATACATATCTGTGAGGTTTGTAGCGCCAACTCTCGGGTGGGGACCATCACAAGTGCCTGAATGTAGTCCTTGGTTGGATCTATTTGTTCTAAAACTGGGATGCAGTAGGCTCCTGTCTTGCCTGTGCCGTTCTTGGCCCGAGCCAGTACATCTTTTCCACTTAAAGCTATAGGAATAGCTGCTTCTTGAATTGGCGAAGGGCGCTCCCATCCCTTCTCGAATATACCCATAAGCAGTTCTCTTTTAAGGCAAAACTCCTCGAATTCATTGCCTCGTGTATCGGTCACATCCTGCAATATGCGATACATTTATTTCTTTGTTCGTTTGTGCTCAAGTTGCTTAAATATAGATTTTTTTGTCGGCAAAACTCACAGTTGTTTTGAATCGGTTGTCCTTTGGCGGCAGCTTCAGCTTTGATTTCCAGCCCATATCGTCACTTGTGTTTCCAGCAATTTGAAGATCATTTATAAGCCTAGGTGTAAAGAAATTAATGATGCATATCCATAACTTCTAAAAAGCGTTTCAAAATGGAAGATTTTGTAAATTCATTTTTTTATCTAAGGCAAATTCTTATATTCTTAATATTAACATTGACTTTAGATTGTTACTAAAGATTTAAATATATAAAACACCGTTTAAAACAGCAATTTCAAAGCGATTGAATTTAAAATTTTTTCTCTTTCGCACTTTTAAGGAGCAGAGAAGAAGAAACGGTACTGCAAATTTTAAAATGGCAGCCCACGAACAACAGTTCACGCTGCTGAAGTGCAAAAAATACCTGTTTTGTTCTAATCTCAAAAGTTGAGAATCGCCTAAGTCAGTTTCACATAAATGTGGTGTTACTTTCTAAATGATTTAGTGCAGTGCAATTATATTTAGCAAATATTGTAGCGGTAAATATGTCCACGAGTGCACATGTGCCACTACATATGTACATAACTATTTTATACATATGTATATAGGTTCCGCTAATACATACAATTAAGTGAAATAAATGTGGAAATGGCATTGTTAGGGTTTTTCATTAGATAACATGTTGTGGCAGGCTTAGTTGTGCCTAAGTACATGATGTTGCAAATATACAGATCATCGGCTTTTACATGTTCAATCATTTGCAAAAATGGACGTTCTGAAGCATAAAACGGCTTGTGTTTTCGGGATCTAACCATAAATATGGCTTGATGAATGTGCATGCATATTTAAGTTTGTTGGGAGACCACACTTGGGTGCTCTTGGGAAAACAAATAAATAAATATTAAATATACAAACCCCTTGCTTGTTAAATTAGTGTGCCCAGAATTTAACTTTTCAGTCATCATTATTCACAGTGAAACTTTAGTTTAGTTTGTTTAAAAAATTTATTTCGCTCTCTTTACTTTCGGCTGACTAAAGAAGTCACTGTATTCACCGATTTTTATATACTGCTCACGTATTCAACTTTGCGTTTCAATATAAAAATTCATTTAGCTTCAAAATAGTGAAGTCGCCTTACAACATGCTATCAATAATACAAATTTCTGATGACTCGGAAAATATTTTCACTCGGTGTAGATAATAAATCTGTATTACCCTGACTTGGAACGTTGGAATGAAACAACTTTTTCAAGAAGCTCCGACCAAATTATTTCAATAAACATTTATTGAAATGTACATATGGCGTTATAAAAACAAATAAACATTTAATAATTGGTCCACATATCGAGCAAAAAAAATGTTTGTATCCGGTATTTTTGTTTTGTTCCTTTATAATAGGTACGGATATGTTTAATTATTTAAAGTTTTTAATTTTAATTTTATGAATTGATTAAAGAATCTTCTAAATATCAAGTTGACCCCGGAACAGGTAAAAAAAAACATGAAAATATTACTTATGTACATTTAAGTGGTGCTGGTATTTAAAATGCCTTTGACCTGACCTGTGACAGCTGTGTGCCAGTGTGCACAGACCTTATATTAACTTCTTGTAGAAATGTTAGGGTATTTTTGAACGTGTATGAAGTAAAACATTTGACTTGAGGTTAAAATTGATTGACAATAAGTTTTTACATATTATTTAAAAATATTAGTTAATTTCTGAAAGATCTGTCAAACAGGCATTATACAATACTGTTATACAATAAAATCCATAACACAAAAATACGAAGTTTAAAATATCGTTCAATCTCAGCTCCATTAGAATTTCGAATTGGTGGGCTTTCTTTATCCAATTGATATAAGCACTGTCTTTACATTTTCCGATTGAACAATCACAGCATACATATGTATATGTTTCATGTTAATATAAGCAAGTTGTACTTGCGACTTATAAAATAAAAACAGGCAGAGATAGAAATGGCATTTATACTTAAGAAGAATTAGTTAGTAAATTCTGAACTTAAGTTAATACAAAAAATGGATACTTGCGTATCCTTGACTGTTTTTAGGTTATCACTTAGAGTACTTACACAATTAAAATATCCTGTTCGGGCTAATGTTTACCTTACCCACCTTCACGTGTACCTTATCAATTTCGCCTTAATGAGCTTTGCACAATGCCAACAAGACCAGTCACATTTCTCCTGCCGTCAGAAGCTAGTGTACAAAGTCATCAATTGAATTTTGTAGATATAGATATGTGTAAGAACAAAGTACCTAAATCAATATGCGTCCATTTGGGTGTATTGATGCCATCCGTGAGCACCCAGCATGCTAAGTGTTAAGCACTCTGTGGGGCATAACTTATTTGTATAAGCTTACGAATCCATAAATGTATTCCCTCTATACATGCGTCGTGTTGTGTCCGTATGTGTGTAGGCCAAATGTTTACCCATAAACATTCGCATTTGCTCGCGAAGGAATCGCGAAGACTTCAGTTCAGTTCGTTAAATCCAGCAACTGCATGCGGTTCGAAGTGTGTATGGTCCGATAACGATTCCTCAATGATAAGATATGAAAGGTCCGTTCTAAGAAAAGATACAAACATTACACAAGCTCGGAAATTGGTTATTGGGAATAAAAGCCAAGGCGTAAACAATGATCATCGAACTAAGTTTAGTGTGCCTGATTTTAAGTGGCATTTCAAAAGTGTTCGCCGTTCAGATGTGCTGCGCCGCTAATTCGTTACTATTCAAACACCGCACTTCGGACAATGCGGAAATATTTCAGTGCGCTTCCGCCGAAAGCAACCTCAGTGAATTTCCGTATATTACCCAAGTGATAGGCAAATTGATAGACCCAAAGGGTCTTGGATTAGAAAAAGTAACCAATGACTCAGGCCACCAATTTCCCCCACTATCAATGTGCCAAAACTTCACCAGCCTGAGTATAAGTGATTTGGGGGAACGCACCTTGAATTTGCAAAATAACTCGTGCATTGGACTATTAAACAGACGTCTCATCGTTTTATCTTGTGAATTTGAAAAGAATGTGCCGTCTCAAAGTGTTGGATTTGTAAACAAGTGCTGCCCACAGGGATTTATTTACGTTTCCGAAAATAATACATGCAAGCCGGGCGAAAGCGATTTATTTGTTTATACCTCCATCATCAGCAGTCCAATTATATTTTTTGATAACACCCCAAACTGTTCCGACAACCAAGCACTAGTGGAGCACACGGTGTCCTCCGGAAAAGTGCACTTCCATAATAATTCCCTGATTTGGAGAGATGGATCCAATAGGTTGTCGAGCTCCAGGTTTTGCATCGAAGCTATTTATGACTTCGACGATGCGGACTTGGACAGGCGAGGACTTGCGGAACAGAAATACCTCGTGCGGGCTTGCCAAGAAACCAAAATATGCCAAAAAATACCCTGTATTCGACGTTGTTGTGCCGAAGGTGAAATGTATGCCAAAGGAAATTTCAGTACCTATTGCAAAAACGATGGAAGCGATTTGATGTTTGAAGGTTTTCAGAACCTGAATATCAACGCAAACTTCTCAAAGCCCTCAGGTATGCCGTCAGCACTTTTATAGTTAGTTTTATTGTTTTTATTTTTTTTTAGCAGGAAACGATCACCAATTGATCGCAGTATTCGCCCATTAAAGTCGTAAACTTAATGATCAAAAATATTAATAAGAAATGGAAGCAATAGATTTAGATTTTTTTTCATTTGTCTGATCAAATTAAGGTTATAAGCAATTATTTTTAAGTGCCTAGCAAATTTTTTTATCAAAGTTATTATCTACGTCAATCGTTGGTGCTGTCATTTTTCGTTAGTTTTGTCATTATAATTATTTTTGTCCAACTTTCTTATCTGGCTAATCAACCTATGAATGGCACATTTGCTTTTTATTGACATAGGTCAGATTTCAAAATGTATGTTCAATACTTTTCAGATTTCGGAATTGTTCATGGATTACAGTGCCCAAAGTTTCGCTTGGATCCTGATAATTTTCCAGATGATTCGCATACGATTAATCCGTCCAATGGCTCACTTATTATTCATAACACTTTCAAAACGTATACGAATACTCAATACTGCGTGGAAAGGGTCAGGCCCAATCAAAAGGTAAACTCCTTCCCATTTAAAGTCATTTAATTGTAATGTATTGTGTTGTATAATCCTAATTATTTGCCTTCGTTTCTTTCAGAGCAGCTTTATACATTTCTGTGCTTTGATAATAAGGTAGTAACTGGGGACAGGATTCGCTTTAAGATGTATCCGATTGGACTTCTCATATCCTGCTGTTTCTATGCCCTCACTCTGATTGTATACATCTCAATTGCCAAATTGCGAAACCTTCCCGGAAAAATTCTAATTTGCCTCGTTAGCAGCTTGTTTGCAGCATATTTTGGAATCGCGCTGGGCCAATTGAAGCCCACGTCAAATGACGACATCTGTTTCCTTTCTGGTGCGTACTGCAGCCATTAAGTAATTAGTTTTTAATCCTGCTGGGACAGCAGACTAAAAGTTATTATCCCATAAAAGCGGGAAATCGATTGCACGCTCTTTTATTATCACCAAACTAATTATACTCGTGAACTCCTTGATTGTATAGAGGTATTCTGTCTCATTTAAGCTAAGTGAATAAAATAGTTGTGTGATATTTTTACATGGCTTTTTAATTTTCTAGTTATTAAAATTTATAAATAAATCCCATTCTCTTGAAGGTTTTTTCGTGTACTTCTGCTTAATGGCTGCATTTTCTTGGATGAACATCACTTCCTTTGACATATGGAAAACTTTCGGGTAACTATAAATTCCTTTCAAAAGTTTGAATATAAAAAAACTTTTTTTTTCTATGTGCAGGTCAACGAAGATTAAGAGCTGCGAAAAGAGCGACCTGAGAAGACAATTCATTTGGTATTCATGTTATGGCTGGGGGCTTCCCACTTTGCTTACTGCAATAACCATAGCCTTTACGAAATCTGACATTTTACCGGAAGCGGTTCGGCCAAATTTTGGACACGGTCGTTGCTGGTTTACATGTAAGTTAAAATTCTATTTGGAAAACGCTGAAATTATTAGTTATTTATATTAATTTCAGATGATTCTTTTGGATCAGCCAGCCTGTTGTTCTTTTCTGGACCAGTAGGCATACTATTTATTATAAACTTGGTTCTGTTCGTGCTCACGATGAAGTATTGCAACAAAGTGAAAAATGAAATATACAAGATGCAAAGCTTGAATAGCGATAAGCCAGTGCTGAAGAGGCGATTTTTTCAGGACAAAACCAGATTTGTTATGAACACAAAATTGTGTTTTGTAATGGGCATTACATGGCTGTTAGAAATAGTGAGCATTTTGTTTTACGATCACAAGAAAACGTTCTTCTGGACCATCAGCGATTCGTTCAATGTGCTACTTGGTATCTTTGTCTTCATCATATTTGTTTTTAAGCGCAGAATTTATAACGAAATTATGATTAAAATCGGTAAGTTTTGATGGCATCAATTAACTAGCGTTTAGTTTAACAAGCTCGTGTAATTTGAATGATTCCTAAAAAGTCCTTGTATTTATTTCATTTATAGGTTTGCAAACAAGTCCGAGCACTGCATCCACTAGAACCCGCGCTGGCTTGACCAAATCGTATGCTCCAACTAGCACAGCGATGACCACGCTTCGATCTTCTCCAGGCTGTGAGTTTAAGCGCCAAACGTCGGCGAAACCAGAAAACGAAGTAATGCTTTAGATGGTTAAATAACTTATGATTAACTATTTATAATTTGTAAAGCCTTATGAAACTAGTCCCCTCAGTCAGCTTAATCATTAATATGTTTATAATTTAGCTGTGTACTGGAATATTTATTTAATAGGTAATTTGCATTGTTTTTTATACTCGTGCGTAAATTAATTTAATTTAATTTAATTAATAAAAGAATTCCGAATACATGACGTAAACCTATACCTTATTTTTTTGTAAAAAATATTGAATGTTATGGGTTTTGAGAGAATGGAAAACATTTCGTTTGCATAAACAATTGTTTAAAATAAACTACTTAAGCATATTCAGCCAATTACTCCAAGTTTAAACACAGTTCTTCGGTTGTTTTATCAAAATATTTATTTAGATGACTCCCAAACACATTTGTAATGAGGCAAATCCGATCCTGTAGTGTAAAAAAATATGTATACTCCTTAAATTTTGTTGAATGCAGCGATGTCAACACTTTGGACAAAGTCCTCCAGTTTCTCGATCTCCTCAGTCAGCCAATCAATGGAAACCTTGTCATCTTCAACCACGCATGAGATGCTGAGTTTCTGGATGCCGAAGGCAACTGGGACGAATTTGGAAGCTCCCCACAGTAAACCGTCCTGGGTGATTTTGCGGATTTCCGTCTCCATAACCTTCAGATCGGTCTCATCGTCCCACGGCTTGACATCCAGAATGATGTTCGACTTGGCAATAATTTGAACTTTCTTGGCCTTCTTGACAGCATAAGCCGCGAGTCTTTCCTCCCTTATGCGGGCCGCCTCTCCGTCCTCCTCTTCGCTTTCCGATCCGAATAGATCCACATCGTCGTCATCATCTTTTTCACTTGCTTCTGGTTTTTTCGATTCGGCCTCTGGTTGCTTCGATACTCCATTCGTCAGTTTCGGCTGAGCTTCCACAGTGTCCAAGCGCTTTACTACGGCATTCAAAAGCTGGCTCAACGAGGAAACCTGAGACTTTAACTCCTTGTGTTCACCCTCTAATTGGGACAGGCGCTTGGCCAGCTCCGACTTTGAGCCATCGTCCAGGGTAACGCCATCGATCTGGAAATATATATGGCTTTATTAATAATTCAAATTAAAGGCCGCAGAGTGTTATGCTGGTTATATCATTTCAAGTACAGACTAAATATAATGTGATTAATAATTATACAATTCTCTACAAAGTTTTAAAAAACGAAAGAAACCTAGGACTGTGATCAAATCATGGAATACAAAACAAATACCCGTCTATAAGCAAGCAAAAGTGAGGATATATCACAATAGTTACCTTTTCCAGCGAGTTCTGTATGTGTTCCCTAGCCTTTGCGATTTCGCTTACTAATTGGCTGTAGTGGCTGCGATCAGTTACCTTTAAAAATAAGACAACACCATTGATTACTTGTGTGAACTGACATTTGGTGTATCGAATAGTTCACAAAGGATTTTAGAGAACTAAATAAAATGCTAATACATTTCAAAAAATATGATTAATGTACGGGCATCTACGGAAGACTGTTGTCATGTTGAAATACTGATAAGCCTCATTCTAATCAGCCCAAAAATTGCTCGTATTTCATTTATTATACAATGCAATGCTATACTATAATGTAAATATTTGTGGATATAGAATGCAACGCATTTAAATCTTTACTTAACTATAGTATTCTCTACATTTTGTAACTTTGTATATTATACTCGTCGAATTGGTTTTGGCGCAACAATTTTAATGCATAAAAGAATGTTGTTGTTTTTATCTGTTCTTAGCTTTTAAAATATCTATGTTTTGCATGTTATATTTTGTATTAATACAATTGTCAACACATTTTTTATTGCCAAATGAGAAGTATATTATATATTTGGCTGGCCAAAGTTAGTTTTCTTTTACACTTTGTTCTGTACACACTTAACATACATAGTTTTATTGTTTAAAAGTGTTCATCATTCACCTGTTACATACAGTTACAAGAATATACCAATGCAATGTGCAATATGAACACACAGCTATTGAAAATCAAAGGCAGATAAATATAGACATATTTTTATAGATCATTCTGTGTGTGTATTCAAATTTAGTACATGTGTGTATCGGCGTCCTTGCTATTAAAACAAACAGATTTGCAATAAACATTGCGGAACCATTCCAAATTCTTTTACCGGCCACGTGAAACTTGCTATCAACTTAAGTACTTATGACTGCCTGGGAGCGTTTGGTGATTTTACCTTCTGGGGACCCTCGTAGAACCGCTTCTCAGCAAGATCGTAGCGACTCTTGTCAGCCCAGAATTTGTCCAGTGCCTCTACTTTCATTTTAGGTATTTTGCTCGCAGATTTACTCAAACACGTTGCACAATTGGCAGGGCAATACGATAACACGTTCTGCAGGGAAAGCAGTTATATCGATATCTATGACTATCGGCTTAGTTTTGTTATTGCTTAAGAAACGGTGGCAATGGCATACGATAATAAGTTAACATAAACTTTAACCTGTTCTCATTATCACTGTAAAGTACCTTTTAGGTAAAAAATTATATGAAAACTTTGTAAATTGAAAACAATAATAGGAAGAGACAAAAAGAAAAAAGCCTAACCTCAATATAGCAAAATGTGATTTATACGTTGCACTTTATCGATTTTTTGGAGGACACGAATTTTGGCATAGGTCAGCTGATCAAAATGAGTCTTTGTGATGTTGCATTCAAAGTTTTCGCCACAATTGCCTGTGATGCGTTAAGTGATAGGAAGAGAGCCACAGAGTTAATAGTGTATCATACATTTTGAACACCAGAATTTGCTTCTTCTAATTAACGCTTCGTCGATAATATTAGGACCCAAAAATAAATACGCGGGACCCTTTTGATACTTTTTTTTTATACTATACCACGAACCTCGTTCTACTTACCAAAAAGCTAGAAAAAGATACCACAATATGTCAAAAAGAAAAGAGGGTGCATGTTTTTGAATGCTTCCAATTATTATTTAGTATCGCAGATTACTTTTTGCTCTGAACGCCAAATATAACTCAATACCAACTGTTTAAATCAAATATTTTAAGGGAATCAAATCAATTAGATGATATATTTTACATCCAAAAATCCCAGCCGTACCTTGCTTAAACTTATTCCAAACTATTGTTTCTTGAATAAATTACGTAGTTCTTAATAAAAGGACATCTTTTTACGAGAAATGTAAAAGTGGAACACAAAATCTCGTTTCGTTTCCGCGTTTCAATTTGATGACTGCGTCGTATTTGTCACAAAAATTTCAGTCAGTCAGTTCTCACTTCGACTATTCGATAGCAACTACAACAAATTAATTTTTTACGAAGAAAGTGTTGTGTATTGTAACTATGTTATCATATTTGTGATCGTAGATCTCGGTGTCTACCGTTTTGTTAATCATTGCGAATTTTTGGTGCGTACCGATGGAGGTTCTATTTTGATTGGTTCTTGAGACTCCTTTCTAATGGATTTGATTTACTCAGTGATATGTATATGCAGAGAGCATTGAGCATTCCAGTGCTCTGAGTTTAATGTATTGCCATATAAAATCGGTGTTCGTTATCAACCAATTAAACGTATAATTGTGTACTGTTTAAATTATATTTTAAATAATGTTCAACATAGTAATTTTCGTTGCGTGTATTACATACACTCGTCTAAATCAGGTGGGATATTTATACCACAGCATAATTGTGATGACTCCATTTAACATATGACTATTTGTGTTTTTTTATAATTATCTTGAAGTGCTTGTGTGTGTGTGTTTACGTATGAAAATGTCCCAAGTTATGCAGTAAAAATTTTATTTGCAAACTTATTCCACTTCCCTTGGTATACATATGTGTGTTGGTACGTGTGTGTGCGTATGAGTACACATATGAGAGCCATTCGTGGTTTTTCAGTAAGGAAATCTGCAGTTAGACGAAAGGTTTATGAGCTGCCCCTTTTGCCAAAAGTGAAACGCTGGTTGTGGCTTGCCACACGAATATATGTCTTTCTAACAGCATAGTTTGCATTCGAGAAGCGAAAGCGCATAAACCTGTAAGTGGAAACAATCCAATTCATGTTCATTTTATGAAATCGCTAGGCGTAACCACTCGCTGTTGTTCTAATACAGTGTGGCAACGCCTCTGGCGAAACTAGTCTTTTATAAAGAAAAAAATTTAAACATATTACTGCACCTCATTTGTACAATTTATGTACGATACGTAGTACCTAATCAATCAAAATTTCAAGGTACGTATAGTGGCAAAATAAAATCCTTCGATACTTTTATCGATTGGACAGTCTGAATCTTTGCCATTTTGAGGTTATCGCTCCCCACTTCTTAATGTGACCGTTCTTCAAATGGTCCTGCAGAAAAGTAATTTTGTGCAGTCTTTAAACTAGGTACGCCTGGGATCATGATCTCAAGAGAATTCGATCTTTTCACGGCGGTCGCGTTTTTGGGGCGTAACAGTTTTTGGATGTTAGAGTGGGCGTGGATTTCTGCATGTTTAGTTCTAATCGTTCTAGCTTTTAAGTACCCGAGGTCTTGACGTTTATACGGACACATACGGACGGACAGACGGATGTGGCTATATCATTTTGACATCATTAACTTGTATTCGGTGTTGATCTCGACGCTCATAAGAACGGACAGACATACGGATGTCTAAATCACTTTAAACGTGACGAGTTCCTTTAAAGTATCGAAATCGTTTGGGATTTGGATTTTAAAGTCCACTTGCTACCGAGTAAAATATTGTTGGAAAATAGGAAATTTATTTCTAAATAATCTTTTTATTCGGCTTATAACATCGATAACTTGGAAATAAATATATAATTTTAATTCACTTTTAGTGACAATGGATGAAAAGGATAAAGCTCAACACAACATGATATCCAACCTACCGCTTTTGTTTGCGAACGGATATCCAACATCCCTAGAAAAAATAACGGAGACCCAGTTAGAAAATTTTATTCCCTTCATGGTTCAATGCTCTTTAGGACATATTAACTTACCAAAGAAAATAGATTGCAGTGAACCAGAATGGTGGCCCGAAAGCGCGCCTTTCGAGATTCCGCTCAAGAAGCCGAAAGCATTTGTTGGGGTAAGCTTTTCTTTTCCTATACCTATTTATTTTTAGGGCTTTTAATTGATATTCACCCCAAAAACGTTATAATACTCATACTTGAATCTCTGTTACAGAATTGGATGGAGAAAATGAAAGAAATTGTGGTTATATGCTATCAATTTCACAAAAGCTTATTTCTTTTAAGATTTTGTAATGACCTAGCTGCGTATGAACACGCGAGCTTGAGATTTATGAACAATTATAACTCAACAACTTCATTGTATGACAGGAGAAACAACAAACTGTTGGTTACCTTTCGAAATGAAAACATGGTAAGTACTTTTTTATTGCTTTAAATAATTGGGCTTTAATATGTGTTCTTTCTAAATTGATGTGCAACGAATATTTTGTATATTTTACAGTCATATGATAGACAACAAAAAAATAGAAAATGCTTGTTGCTACAAAAGAACAACAGTTCCATTAGCGAAAGCTTACAACATATGATGGTTGAGCCACCTCCTTTTGATATATATCTATGCGACAACTGTGATGCCGAACTTTATTCTAAAGAAGCTATACTCGTAAGTTGATTACCTTGCCAAACATAATATTTAATAACACTTCGGTCTTAACTCATTTCTGCATAACAGGAACACGAAAACATTTGTTGCATGGAAGATGACGTTATACTTTGTGATTCCCCTGAGCCAGATAATAAATGTGACGGGAAAAACGAAGATATCGAACTGCGCAACGCCTTTCTTTTAAACTTTAACCTGCAATCCAAATTCACTGATAACAGTTTATCTAAAGAAAAACAGAAAACATTTTCATTCAGCGAAGAAACATCAACGGAAACATCAAACAGAAAAAGGCGTTTACCATCACGGAGAAATCGAACAGTTCATTCGTTTAGTAGGTGTTCGTTTATCCCAATATCATCACCTGCAGGACAGCAATTGTTGAAATCTACAAAACAAACCATATCTATGGAATATATTTCGGAAAGACAGGAACGCCTGGATCGGTTTTGTTACACACCATTGATCATAAAATCAAATACCAGGCCAAAGTATTTTGAGAAAAAATCAAACCATACCGTGCATTGTACATTTAAAAAGTCGCATGAACATAACTACCATATATATTCCTTTCCGCGACGTCAATTTGTTAAACGCAGTGACACTACTGAGAACTTTTTGTTTCTGAACTCTCCGCTGATTAAGCAATGCCGTCCAATATCAGTCAGATTGAAAAAAATATCGGAACACGTGATGGAAGAGCAAAATCCCACTGCAAATACAAAACTTAATATAAGACTAACGCGCCACAATTCGCTTAACTCGCACTGGAGGATTTCACCTACCAAGGAAGTAGTTGTTGATACAATTGACTTATGCTCCTCTGAAGATGATGAGCAACAAGAGCAAGCAATGGGCTCGCCAAAAAGGCTTGGTTCGGATGCACTTACTATAATAAAACTCACGCATAACAACAGAAAGTCCAGCAGGCGGGCCATAGAGCTAAGCAAATGTGCTTCTGAGCCAGAATCAGTAGTCGATAATACTGTTAAGCCCCTGCAACAATCTTTATATATTTTTTCAAACTATAAGGCTAACTCTAATCTATCTAATCATTCATTGGTTAGTTCTCTAAGTACATCGAATACTTTTTCCGATTCTCAAGGTCACAGAAAGGAATACAATCAAGAAAACTGTAATTTCTCTAAGAACTTGGTCGCACTCACAGACTGGTATGCTCATTCGGCTAATTCGGAAAAGAGCACTACAAATCAGACTACTGACAGTAGTACGTTTGAAGCAATTTCCGCGGCTCCGCCATTTAACAGCACTGGGCGAGTAATTTCCATTGATTTAACTTCTTAGACATATTAATCCATAGTTAAGTTAAGGAATTGTTATTTTACAAGAAAACCTAAAGTAAGAATTATCATATTTGAATAAATAATTTGTTTAAATACTTTTATTATATATATTGTTTTCATGTATTTTCTCCCAGTTTTAAGAAAATTGGAGGGCGTACCATAGAAGAGCATTATAGTTAATCGGGTTAATCGATGCTCTGGTCGTTGAAAGATGTCAAATTCAGGGCAAGTAGTATATGGCTCCCAAGCTTATCTGGTCTGTTATGAGTCACATCATATTTATATTACCTCATTACATAAGAGAGGGACTTCAGAGTCAATAAAAAGTAGTATAAATCCGATAACAGATACTTAAACCAGTCCTTACCTCAACCCAACATGGGTTGTCTCCAATGGTACAACTAACAAAGTCAATCTAATTATGTCCGTCCGATTTTCCTTTTTGTCCGTCCGTATGAACGTCTATACTTCGGAAACTATTACCAGGTATCGCCACCCCAAAAAAATGCCTAATCAATATCAATTATCAATTAATATAACGCGTTTGCTCAGCAGCTCTCAGTTCAATACTCTTTTGAAAACAACTTTCCTGATGTTACCGAGATCATCTGCGTTCATGTGATGTGTACCAATAGTGCTACTAGAATTACCAAGTGCGAATAAGGCTATTCAGCGACTTGAGGTATTAGTACAAGCATATAAAAATGTATATACAGTTATCAGCCACCAAAATGACGTCCATGAGAGTGGCATTGTCCCTCTGCATAAACAGATGTTTAACATCTATAAGATTGGCGATTCGCTGAACACGTCAGTTGCTCTTGGTTTGGGATATCGATTTTTATTTCGGTCGAGTTCCATTCATTCCGCTGAAATGCGGAAATTGATCAAATTTGGCGTTTTCTAGATGTCTCTCCCACACTGTTCCAATCCATTTGTTCTCACTGGAAACCGAACATTCTTCTAAGAATCGAACAGATTCCCAATAGGTGTAATGTAAAATATTAAAGAAAACATATTAAATACCATTTAGATGTGAGCTAATGAGCTTTTATTGAGGTAAGTCCCAGGCGCAAGCCAATATACGGCGTTTCCCCCTGGAATGGAAATATATCGATAGCCAATGCGATATAATTATAACTTGTTGTAAAATAGATAAATGTCCTGTGAAATACCATTGGCATATTATATTTACATTGTTAAATACAAGCACATTTTTTCTTTCTAGTCGTGGTCAACTTTTACTTAAAGGTAAAAATCCAAACCGTCAACACTGAATGCGATATTTTACAGCCAAATAACTGAAATTAACGATTAAAATGTGGAAGTGTGCACGGTGCACCCTATATAATCGCGGATTGCTTGCTTTCATATCTATGAATTAGTTTGGTATGTAAAGTCGTATACAAGAAATGGTGTTTGAAACCGAAGCGATTTTACTGTTCCTCATGGTGTTGTCAAAGAAATTTTCGCTATTAAATAATTAATTGATGAGTGTGTAAGTTGAAAATGTGTTTATTATTTACAAGAACGGCTTTTGGTCGAGTGATTAAGTGAAACAAATACCACCATATATATGTATACAAAATCTTGCTCAAATGTGGAATTGAAAGCAAATCAGTATTTCAGTGCATAAACGTCAAGTTTGCCAGCGAAGTTTTAGTTCTCGGCAATGAACAGTGCAAATTACAAACATTAAATATTGATTAATCTATCGGCATAAGACCGCAGCTTGATACACACATATAGCAAGCGTTCGCTGCTAGTGTATATGTATGTATGGTCATTTGGGTGTTTTACTTATGTGCATATGTACATACGTATGTGCGTATATAATCTATTTGTATGTAATGACAGCTGTGCAGAATGCAATGATTCAAAAATAATTTCAAATTGAATCGGATCTGAAATTCCAGAAGTAATTTGTTTTGCTTATTGTCTATCCTTTTTTTTCGCATCCGCAAACGCCAAGAAATGGCCTGAAAAGCACGTTCTGTCATCGATTGATAAAATAAATATTTTATTAACTTCTTGTGAAAATTCTGGATGGAAGTTCGAATTTTTTTCAAATTCGGCCTGGTTATACATATGAAGAGATATACAACAACTTTTTATTTAGTTTTATAGTCAAAAAGTTGATTAAAAATTAATGGATTATTTTAAACTTGTTTTAGATATTTGTATGTGATTAATGCGTTCAGTTTACGGTAGAAACACGGCAATTATGGAGTTCCACGACTAAGCTTCATTTTTTACATTTTTAAAGGTGATTTTGTAAATATTTTGCATTATTTCCCTCTGTCAATAAACGGTTAATGCATTTTTCAGGCTTACACCATAAACAGGACCCATATGCCTTCTACGACTTAAGTCATCAACATTATTTGCAATGAATGCAACGTTCCATTCATACAGAGATATACTAGCGGCACATCACCAAGACTCATCTAGTCCTGAGAACTTCGCCCCCATAGTAATTGACTATAGAAACTCAAACCACACAAAGGACATTGTGGAGACCAACTCGAATATCTCATCGTCTCAGCTATCGTTCATGGACGAATCTTCAAACGATTTCAATAATCAGCAGTTAATTCATTCCAACTCCCTTATTAAAGTGTGTGGTGGTTGTGGAGGTAAGGTTCTTGAAGGTTCTCTCAATTGTTAACTAATTGATTGCCTATCCATCTATGAGCTGCAATAACTTAACGTACTACTTATTCTCTTATTCGCTTGCAGATAAAATAAGTGATAGATATCTTTTATACGCTTTGGACAGATACTGGCACAATGGCTGCCTTAAATGTCACTGTTGTGGAGCTATGCTAGCAGAAGTGGGTTCCAGCTGTTTTACGAGGCGAGGCCTGATTCTTTGCAAAAAGGACTATTCCAGGTATGAAATCTAACGACCGCCAAAATCTAGCAGTTCGTCTTGAAAACATGTTGCCTACTTATCGGCAGCAAAAATGTAGTGTCTCCTTTTTAGTGTCTAAGTGCTACGCAAAACTTGTTGGTATTTATGGGATCTAATATGTACGTTGAAACTAATTAAATATGATATATTTCCTTTCAGCATGTTCGGGTGCTCCGGAGTTTGTTCTGGTTGCGGGGAAACTATACCGCCAAGTGAACTGGTAGCGAAAGCACTTACTGGAATAAATAATATCGATTTACAAAATCAACAAAAACAAATAATTAATTGCGTATTTCATCTAAGGTGCTTTAGTTGTGCTAAGTGTGGATCCAGTCTGCGTCCTGGTGATAGGTATGCATATCAGCAAAGTCTACATAGTTCATAATGAAGACCCAATTGGAAATCCAATTGCATTTTTTTTAGGTATACTATGTTAGGAGCTAGCTTGGTGTGTGAGCAAGATTGGCACAAATTACTTAAGAGCCCCGCCAACTCGAATGGAACGCTTGGACAAAGGAAAGGAAAGGTCGGAAGGCCCAGAAGATCAAAGGACTAATCAAACTTAATGTCACATAAAATATACATATATTTTAGAACATAGTTCATATTTTTAAATTACCTATAAAAATGTAATTAAATCATAATATAAAACAAGACCTTCATTTAGGTGAGTTCGATTGGGAATTACTCATGCGACTGTGCATAAAAAATAATGGATAATATTAAATCATTGCAAAATGAAATCAATTTGAAAACATAGACATAAACTACTATCGATGACAGTATACTGAAAGATGTTTTAATTGCATAAGACCCAAACAAGATATCAGTCTTGTCCTAAAGAGCTTAAAGTAAACAAAATCCACAACTATTCAATTATTTTTTTATTATGATCTAAAACATTTTCCCAGATATCTTCGCAAGAATCAATAACACTTTGCGGGGAGGACATTTTGTGCTTCATAAAAAAGCCTTGAATTTGCGCTGGACTTGCAGAGCGTCCAAAGGAATTCACTCGCTTTCCGAACTCCTCCGCTTTTGTGGTGTCACTGTTGGCAAAGAAGTTCTTGAACATTTCCTCCAGCTGATATTGCGTACAATAGCCAATGTATTCCTTTAAATCGATCCTACCAGGACGAACTAAGGCGGGATCCAGGCGGTCAATGTAATTTGTGGTCATGAAGACAATTCTGGCTTCCGTGGAGCCCACTCCATCCAAACAATTTAGGAGTCCACTGAACGTAATCCTGTTGAGGCCGTCAAAGGCGGATTTCTGCTGCGGAGTAGCTTCACGCGATACGAATGCTGCGTCAATATCCTCCAGCAGAATGATACTCTGTTCTGGTGCCACATTCAGGAGGTGATTGAGTCGATCATCTGTGAGGCCTCTTTCGGATAGATTTAACAGGCAGACGCTGTACTCTAGTTCTCCCGCTAGGGCAGTTATAAAGCTAGATTTGCCACAACCAGGAGGTCCATACAGGAGGTAGCCTCTTCGATATGGGATTCCGCGTTGCGTGTACCACAGGGAGCTCTTAATAAAGTCCTGGCAGTCGGCAATGATTCTTTCCGAAGTTCCGCGGTCCAGCACCACCGATCCAGTGGGACGTCTTCTGCGAGGATGCCCAAAGGGTCTCCATTCCGCGCCCATCGCTGTATAGAGCACGGTTTTGCCTTCTGTGGCTTCTAGGGCCAGTTGCCTAGCCTCTTCCAGGATGTCAAAATATATACCCTTATTGTTGCCAAACGCTGTCAGCGTTACTGTTTCCCATGGAACACCCATGTGAAGGTCCAACGTCTGTTGCTCCCTGGTGCGCTCCACCTGAATCCAGTTACCCTTATACTGGAACAGATGCTTGCCTATGCTGGGTATGAAGTCATAGCTGGTTTTAATCGTCCCATTGTCGTTCTGCACAAAGTTCGTCTCCACGCTAAGGTGCTGCGTTTTCCGGGCCCCTCTGATGGTGATCCATTTTAACAGCCACTGATAAGATTTGTCGCGGCAGGGCACCTCCAGGGTAATCATGCAGTGCCGCCGGAACAGAATCAATCCGCCCTGGAGGCCCTTCCGCAAAATGGCAGCAGCGGCACCCACTCCAAACAGTCCGAAACCAGCCCCAAAGTAGGGATTTGACGAAAGACCAGCTACGAGATCCGGTAAAGGCATCTTATCTGTAAAAGCCGAGGACGTAACAAATTTTAATGAACACGTTTTCCTTTTTTTGGGGCAATGAAACCATATAAAACAACACCTGTTGATCAACTGTGAGGTTCTACCATCCAAATCAAGTCTTCCTAGTGTAACAATGGTACATTTTTGTATAGAACCTTTTTTAACCAGAATTACTAATGCCTAAAAGCACATATTTACGTGCACCTCGCTAAAGGCAGAAATCGTTTTATTTTATTATTAGGAACCCATGTTTATTTCTTATTTTTAATACATCATTTGCTAGCACTTCCGTTATGTAATTAATTGTATTTCAAGTGTGCAAAAAAATATATTCAAGTTGACGATCACGCGACATATTCTATTTGCTATAAATAACATTTTAGATGATAACTTGTTATTCACTAAAATCAATCAACATTGTTTTAAAGAAGAAATGTTTAAGTACCGGCATTAGGAATATTTTTAAGCCATCAGTGTGACCGCACTGTGAACTTGGAAAAAACTCCATTAAGTTGGGAACAAATATACCCACAATCAATAGTAAATAAATACCGTCAATTAAAGATAGTTTAAAATTTAAATACAATTTCGTACTTATTTCCCCGACTGAGTATAATAGCTTACATTGCTAAGCAATTGTTTGGCATATATTAAATACCTATCCAAATGCAATAGGCACTTTCTTTCGTTTTAGGATCTATGCAAATGCATGAACAATTTTATTGTATCCTTCAATCTTACATTTTTATGGTTTCATACCCCTACAAATACCTAAGGACGCTGCTCGGTTGCAACGAGGACTTCTGGGTCGCGTGGTCCGGCTGCTGGTTCCTCTGGCGGGGATGGGTGGTCATCGTCATCGTCATCGTTCCTTCTCGGAGCAGCCGGAGCGCCCTTTCCCTTTGCCATATTAAGATATTGTTCATTTTCTTTATCAGTGAGAATTTTGAATGGCTGGTTCTTGCCGACGATGGCCACAGTGATGTTCTGCAAGAAACGCAATTAACTACTTATGAACGCCGCCAAATGTCCAATAAACTTACGAACTGGGCGGCATTCTCATTGCTTTGATGCTCATCCGTGGGCAGGGTACCGAGAATTGCCAGAATGCCATGACAGATGATATCATCTTTGGAGCAGTCCCAGAACTTATTCAGGTTCCGCTCCAGATAGGTGCGTGCACTTTGTGAACGCGATCCAATCGAATTGGCCTTACAATTGAAAAAGGTCGCCGATGGGGTGACCTGATAGATGTGCGGACCCCTCTCATCGTAACCGGCGACCAATAGACCAACACCATACGGACGGCGATCGTAGCGCTGAGTGGTGGTCTGCATCTTGTTGCCCAGGTTTGTGATCAGCCGGGAGACCGGATAGGTTGAGTCGTACGAGTGCTTGTAGTTTAGGCACTCGGAGCGCAAGTACCGGCTTAAGACGCGAGCATCAGCCGTGAGGCCAGCAATGGAAATACCCAGGTGATCGTCGATGGGGATGATCTTGCGCTGAGTGGCCGACAGCTCTGATGTTGGCTTGCACAGGGCGACGAGTACAGCGTTTTCTCTATTTTTCAGGCCCACGGTTGCGGTTCCCAGTTTCACGGCCTCCATTGCGTACTCCACCTGGTGGAGACGTCCCTGCGGACTCCACACCGTAACATCGCTATCGTACTGGTTGCGAAACTGAAAGCAAGGCGGTGAGTTAGTAACAAATTCAATTGGCACACAATTATTCGCAATAAACACTTCACCATGACTTTTAAAATGCAATACGCTGAGCTCAATGATGACAAGTAGAAATGCCCGATAGTTAGTTATGGCACGCCGGGTGAAACAAACAAACTGTATATCGAAAGTCGATGAAGGATTTGGGCTTGCCATCATTATTGGAACAGTGAAAAAGAACATTGTAGGCTATGGCATACAAGCTGTAGGGGATTCTAGTATTAATTTTATTCAAATAATTATTTCATTTTTATTGAAATTTTAGTAATTGTAATTAAAATTATTTCAGGCCCATTTTATACCTGGCTATACACGTTTTTGTTGGCCGACAATTGCAGTCTCCAAGGTGAGTAATACAATTTGAAACTAATTTACGTATAAGTTTGCCTATAAGTTTAAGTTTAATTTAAATTAATTTTAATTTAAACTTTTTATGCATAAATAATGCATTAAATTATTCGATAAATTCTTTGTGTGTTCCATTCCCATGTTCCCAACATGCATTCGCAATTACTGCATATCGACGACAGCCATCGATTGTTTGGCCATTAAGTCTGATAAGCAGTCAGTGGGAGTGTTTACGTTTTAATTGTATATTTCAGTTAGTTTTCACTCTCTCCTGTTTTGAGAACGAGGTTTAGTAGCTCCGAGATTGGATTGTTTTCAAGTGTATATGCTCGTCTATATACCTCCACTCGAAAGTTTTAGCATCCAAATTGTATTGTGAATATAGAAAGAACGCTTTTGGTGCACACCTTAAGCATAAAACCGTGTAATTTAATTAACTGAAGGAATTTACTAAGGTGACTTCATTGCAATGCGCATACAGCGCGACATACATATTTCCCTTAATATACTTATGTACATACAGATGAGCACGAACAAAGAAAACATTTTTATTGGTTCGGCGCATTACTAATGTTTACAATTAACGATTTCTGTGAAAGTGTTAGCAATGTATACTATATTGCGTGCCCTTCATCGTGACTACTGTTCGCAGTCCGTAGTCCCATATCTTCGGCCTATTCCGTGACATCCGCTTAACAATAAGTCATGCACATATGTAGCTATCTGAAGCGCAAAATAAATACATAAAACATTGTGAATGGACCCGCACAGAATTTTTCAATCCGCTGATTTCCAATTCCCCGATCCCATTTACCAATGCGTTTGCCTAATTTGCATGTAGTGAAGGAAAAAAACGCAATCAAAGCACTTTTTGATTTCCAAAGTGGTTGTACGTAGTAAGCGAGCATAATCGAATTTCCCCCTTCATAAAACCGGACAACTAGTTGCATCATCACTTTCTCAGTAGCCGTCTATATTGCACATATGTATGTACATACATATACCGAAAGCCAGTTAACAACAATGCGTTTTAGCGCGAAATTTAACGTCTCAATGTCAGAGACCTAACCCCACTTATGTAGCTCCGTGGCCAGACGTTGTTAACCTAGCTAATCGGTATCAAATGGTCTCAATGGTCGTCACAATTCTTGAACTGCTCTTAATGAACCACGTTCTTAATGGAACAATTCTTAGGATGTGCTATCTTTTAGGAGTCTTATAAGACTTACATATCTTGTGCCATACATAGGCGTCAGATGTTTTAAAACATTTTTACCATTTGGCTTAACTAGCTTAACTTTTAAACAACTATAAAGCAATCATTCTCTTAATCATTAATCTTTTTTTTTATTTTTGTAGTTACTGCTATAGTTGAAAAAACATTTTTTTCCAGATTTTGCAATTATTTAAACCAGTCTTCAAAATTGTACACATGTTTATAATTAAATTTATTAATACATATTCATAACTAACAAAAAACGTGGTACTTGAAAATTTTAGTAACATTTTTTTTTGTAAATATACAATGTTTTGGCAATACAAATTAATCAAATTCGAAACAAAAGAAATCTTTTATTGTGGAATTTTTGGTTTATTATCGGAATATTATTTAATGCGTGGAGGGTTTATCCAACATTTTAAACCACCCAACCATATAATGTGCACTGCCTGATGACATTATAATATCGGGTGTTTGATTACATTATACACACGCACATTTGTATATTGCTTGAAACTGAATGGATTTTGAAGTGTGGCAATGAATCAGTTTATTGTTATTGTTTTCTGAGAAGGCAGTTCTGTTATTAGTAATACTGCTTATCGAATTGCGTGGCATCTGGGTGGTCCAATCTAGAATTTAGTTACTAATCCCACTTCCGAGCTGCAAGTGTTTCAAAACTCTTGGCTCAGCCACATCGTTGTATGCACATATATCGTTGGCTGGAATAAATGTTTGATTAATTCGATTGAAAACGGTTTCATCTGGCTAAACGAACATTTGCATGAACAGTACTTTATTTATGTAAGCGAAAAGTCTGAATTTTCCCGTTTTGTATTACGTTTGATCGAGCTCTTAGTCGTTCAAAACGCCATCAGGAAAATCGGGTTGAAAAATTGAGACCCTTAAGTGCGATATACATACATAGAAAATAATTAGAAAACTCTAGAAGCCACTATAACAAAAACGTTCTTTACAGATATGCGATTGTGATAGAATGAGTCCAAGATCCCCGCTCAGGACCACTCCTTTTGGAGTACACTTCCTCCTCGCTGCTGTACTGTTTACACTAATTCAATCATCGAAACAGGTAACCAACATTTGGTGCATACAAATATTAAAAAATGCGTGAGTAAGCTAAACCAGCACGGCAGTTGGGAAATTTATATATTTTCATAGCTTTGGGTGACGTGTTTAGCTGACGAAGTAAAATTAAAATTTGAAAATCGTATATAGGGTCAGCAAAAAGAGATTAACTCCGATATTAGATACAGCTAAAAACCCGACACTTTAACTGCTCAATTTCCATTTATCTATTCTACAATGCATAGTTTTAAATGGTTTTTACTATAAAAAATATTCCTGTTTTTAAGGACTGCGTTTGGTATGGCGTGTGCAACACCAATGAATTTGGTCACAGTCAAAACTGTCCGTACAATGGAACAGCGAAGGAAATGGCAGCTGATGGACTGGAGCTGCTGAAGAAACGCTGTGGATTTCTGCTGGAGAACAGTGAAAACAAATTTTGCTGCAACAAGTATCAGGTATGAGTAATATTAGCTTTGCCCACGCCTCACATTATTAAGCAAACGACTTTTGCCCTTGCAGGTGGAGCTTCTAAATAAGAATGTAGCTCTGGCTGGAAGTATATTGGATCGATGTCCATCTTGCATGGAGAACTTGATGCGGCACATCTGCCAATTCACCTGCTCCCCAAAGCAAGCTGAATTCATGCACGTGGTGGCCACGCAAAAAAATGAAAAAGGTACCAATTATATCACAATCATTTATTTGATGTATTATGCGTAATGGATGTAAATCGAAGAAAATAGACGTATTGTACGTTTATGAATAATTATATATTCTTTATTTCAGATGTCGATTACATAACATCGGTTGATTTGCATATATCCACAGAATACACCAACAAGACTTTTAAGTCGTGCTCTCAGGTACATCAGAGTTCCTTATAACAAATACATATTCTTAATCAAACAATGTTGGTCTATTTTAAATAGGTTTCCGTACCACAATCAGGTCAATTAGCATTTGATTTAATGTGCGGCATCTCAGCATCTCTCTGCAATCCTACAAAATGGTTCAACTATATGGGCGATGCCTCTAATTCATTTGTTCCTTTCCAAATTACTTACATTCAGCATGAGCCCAAATCAAATAGCGATAACTTTAAGCCCCTGAATGTAACGACCGTTCCTTGTAACCAAGCGGTTAGCGTAAGTATTATTTTCTTTTTGAAACATAAAAGCTTCATATTGTACTAAATTTGTTTGCAGAGCAAACTACCCGCGTGCTCCTGCTCGGACTGTGACCTGTCCTGTCCAAATGGACCTCCGGTGCCGCCCCGTCCAGAACCATTTAAAATTGTAGGACTCGACGCCTATTTCGTCATCATGGCAGCAGTATTCCTCGTTGTAGTCATAGTATTCCTAATGGGCTCGTTTCTATTCATACAAGGTTCGTCCATGGGTGAGTTTTATTATATGTACATTGAATACACACAAGAACTGTGTTGTTGTGTTGTTGCCATTACTTGCTCAAATGAGAAATATAAATTATTTTATTCAGACGACAACTTTCAAGTGGATGGCAATGATGTTTCCGATGAAATGACCTATAGCGAAAACGATTCGTATTTTGAAAAACTTGGCGCCCACACCGAGACTTTCCTGGAAACATTTTTCACGAAGTGGGGAACGTATTTTGCCAGCAATCCGTGCTTGACTTT
This sequence comes from Drosophila orena, assembly GCA_005876975.1. NCBI lineage: Eukaryota > Metazoa > Arthropoda > Insecta > Diptera > Drosophilidae > Drosophila > Drosophila orena. The sequence goes on along the minus strand of VCKV01000008.1, from coordinate 4,193,550 downwards.
AATTGCCGGAGTTTCTCTGGTTGTTATTCTGGGGTGTGGCATTATCTTTATAGAAATCACTACGGATCCGGTTAAACTTTGGGCCTCGCCGAACTCGAAATCCAGACTGGAGAGAGAGTATTTCGATACCAAGTTTTCGCCATTTTATAGGTTGGAACAGGTAAGCTTTTGAGATATGAGATTATTATCTTGTTAAATTGTTAAATCTATTTATTACTTTCTTGTAGATAATCATCAAAGCTGTGAACTTGCCACAGATTGTTCACAATACCTCAAACGGCCCCTACACCTTTGGTCCCGTGTTTGACAGGGACTTTCTAACCAAAGTATTGGATCTGCAGGAGGGCATCAAGAAAATTAACGCAAATGGCACACAGTTAAAGGATATATGCTACGCACCTTTGTCAAATAATGACAGTAAAATCAATGTGTCCATGTGCGTTGTCCAATCGATCTGGGGATACTTTGGCGATGACCGAGACAGATTGAATGACCACGATGAGGATAATGGATTTAACGTAAGTCAAAAATACTTTAATTGATTTGCAATCGAATACTAATACGGGTTTTTGTAGGTTACCTATTTGGATGCCTTGTACGGTTGCATTAGCAATCCTTATTTGTGCCTAGCTCCCTATGGTGGTCCCGTAGACCCAGCTATTGCATTTGGTGGTTTCCTGCCACCTGGAGACCAACTGACTGGGAACACGAAATTCGAGTTGGCCAATGCCGTCATTCTGACATTCCTGGTTAAAAATCACCATAACATAACAGATTTAGAAAATGCCTTAACGTGGGAGAAGAAATTCATTGAGTTTATGTCCAACTATACGAGAAACAACATGTCGCAGCACATGGACATAGCCTTCACATCGGAGAGGTCGATTGAAGACGAGCTCAACAGGGAGTCCCAGTCGGATGTTTTGACCATTTTGGTGTCCTACCTAATTATGTTCATGTACATTGCGATTTCGCTGGGACACGTAAAGGAGTTCAAACGAGTGTTTATCGACAGTAAGATTACCCTTGGCATAGGCGGTGTCATTATCGTTTTGGCCTCCGTAGTCTCCTCCGTTGGCGTTTTCGGCTACATCGGTTTGCCGGCTACTTTGATCATTGTCGAGGTTATACCCTTTTTAGTATTAGCTGTCGGAGTGGATAACATTTTTATCCTAGTCCAAACTCATCAGCGCGATCAACGCAAACCCAATGAAACGCTTGAGCAGCAAATTGGTCGAATACTCGGCAAGGTTGGACCCAGTATGCTGCTTACTTCCTTGAGTGAAAGCTTTTGCTTCTTTCTCGGTGGCCTTTCTGATATGCCGGCCGTTAGGGCCTTTGCCCTATACGCGGGCGTAGCCCTAATCATTGACTTCTTATTGCAAATAACCTGTTTTGTAAGCTTATTTACTTTGGATACCAAGCGCAGGGAGGAAAATCGGATGGACATTTGTTGTTTCATTAAGGGCAAGAAACCAGATAGTATAACTAGTAATGAGGGACTCTTGTACAAATTTTTCAGTAGTGTTTACGTCCCATTTTTGATGAAGAAAATTGTGCGCGCTAGTGTAATGGTCATCTTTTTTGCATGGCTGTGCTTCAGCATTGCCATTGCGCCAAGAATCGACATTGGGCTAGACCAAGAGTTGGCGATGCCCCAAGATAGTTTCGTTTTGCATTATTTTCAATCGTTGAACGAGAATCTAAACATTGGTCCACCAGTGTACTTTGTGCTAAAAGGCGATCTATCTTATTCGAATAGTTCGGATCAGAATTTAGTGTGCGCAGGTCAATATTGCAACGACGACAGCGTCTTAACGCAAATATACTTAGCCAGTAGGCACTCTAACCAAACCTATATCGCACGACCTGCATCCAGTTGGATCGATGACTACTTTGATTGGACGGTGGTGCCGTCCTGTTGCAAATATAAAAAGGATTCCGGCGACTTTTGCCCGCATAAGAGTGAGTTTAGCAAATCAATAGTTAAATAAAGCAAATGTATAATGATTTCCTTCATATTTCAGATACTTCGTGTTTGAGCTGTAACATCTCGAAAAATTCCCTTCTAAGGCCGAAGGAAAAAGAGTTTGAAAAGTATTTGCCATTTTTCCTCAAGGACAATCCGGATGACTTCTGCGCCAAGGCCGGTCATGCCGCATATGGCGGTGCTGTTCGGTATTCCAACAGCCATGAAAGACTGAACATTGAGGCGTCATATTTTATGGCCTACCACACCATACTAAAGTCCTCTGCTGACTATTTTTTGGCCTTAGAGTCAGCTAGGAAAATATCCACAAATATCACGAAAATGTTGCAGGGCAGACTAATGGCCAATGGAGTTCCTATGGCATCGGCCCATACGGTCGAAGTTTTTCCCTATTCAGTATTTTATGTTTTTTACGAACAATATCTAACCATGTGGTCAGATACGCTTCAGAGCATGGGTATTTCAGTTCTTTCCATATTTGTTGTTACATTTGTTTTGATGGGCTTCGACGTTCATTCCGCATTAGTTGTTGTCATTACGATAACTATGATTGTTGTTAATTTAGGAGGCCTTATGTATTATTGGAACATTTCGTTGAACGCTGTTTCGTTAGTAAATCTTGTTATGGCTGTCGGTATATCTGTGGAATTCTGTTCGCACTTGGTGCACAGCTTCGCCACTTCAAGATCAGTAAGTCAAATCGATCGGGCAGCAGATAGCTTATCGAAAATGGGCAGCTCCATTTTCTCCGGAATTACTTTAACCAAATTTGCGGGCATACTAGTGCTAGCTTTTGCCAAAAGTCAGATATTCCAAGTGTTTTATTTCCGCATGTACTTGGGAATCGTGGTAATTGGGGCGGCGCACGGGTTGATCTTTCTGCCCGTTCTATTAAGTTATATTGGTGAGTAGTGATAACTCCTGGGGTCGCTTTCATACAAATTATTAATCCTTTGTTCTACCTTTCAGGGGCTCCTGTAAGTAACGCTAGATTAAGGTATCATAGCCAGGCGGCTGCTGAACACGAGACAGCACTAGCGGGAATACTATAAATCAATCCCATATGTAATAATTAATCTCAAAAATATTTTAAATGTTAACTGGTTAAGGTAATAAATAATAACAAATGAAAGTTGCCTTTGATATATTTTTTGTTAAACTTATTGTTATCATTTCGCGACCAAAATAAAAACGATTCGAATACCAAAGAAATAATACGCCTTTCATCTGGTCAAACTAAACTTCCTGATGAAGCCAATCAAAAGGAAACGAGAGCATCTGGACATTATTTCAACAGTTTTGTACTTTATTTCATCTTGTTGGTATGTTTTTAACGAACGGCACGATCTCCTTAATCCATTCGATGGATATTTCCGTGACTTGGCGGAGAAACGTTTGTTCCGTCTGAACAATTTCGGTGAAGAGTATGTAGCTCGGCTTGTACTTCCCATGCAGAACGCTCGACGGATGGATTTTGGCCCTGATGTTGCCGGAAACGGTTATGTAGAAGCCATCGCGTTGCAAAACTGCAATGTTTTCAAAAAATCCATTTAAAATGCATTTCTTTAACATTTCAATGTCATCCGAACTATTCAGAGCCAAATGCAGACGCTCGCTTATTTCCGTTAATTGTCGACGGACATTTCGGGCATAGGTTAGGCTACGCAAATTTAAATAGTTGTCATGGCACCACATCTAAAACAAATAAAATAATGTAATGATTGCCTAACAAGGAGGTTTTAACGAAGAAACATTTACCTTTGGCTTTTCGGTTTTCGTAAACGCATTGAACACATTCAGTAGCGTCAAGTGATCTCCATGCTTTGACTGGAACTTGGCATGAGCTAGTGCAGCCATTTCGCTTTTGTCGCTATTCGAGGCGAATACGTGATCGCTTGAGAGAACAGACACGAGGCTCAGAATTTCCTCCATGCAGCCGAACGATGATGCAGTTAGTAGTAGCTTTGAATACTTTGGTTCCAAGGGATACTGCACCATTTGCCGGCCTAGAGGCGTTATGTATGAGGCTGTTCCAGACTTAATAGCTCCCAGGGCATCTAGGCTCTTATACGCACTCCGCAGTCCTTCTTCAAGTGGTGGGTCTAGGAAGTCGAAATTGTTGCAATCGATGTCCAGGGCTAGGAGCTGCAGCACCATTGACGTTGGGTTCGTTCTCAGGATTTCTGGCTGAGTTGCATCTGCAAAGCAGTCCATTTCCGCTTTTGTGTACGCCCTATAACAAGTTCCATCCGCATCTCGACCTGCTCGTCCTGCTCTTTGCCAGGCTTGAGCCTTAGATATCCGAACTGACTTTAAGACATCCAGTCCGTCGGCGGTATTGAACGATTTCTCCTTTACGAATCCACAGTCAATCACACAGCGGATTCCAGGTATGGTGATCGACGTTTCTGCTATGTTTGTCGCCAATATTACTTTGCGTACGTTAGCCGGTGTCGGCACAAAACACTCCAACTGCTTGCCCTGTGATAACTGAGCGTACAACGTGAAGACGCGGAGATCCGTTGTTCCAGTCGTGTCAATCTGAAATAAATAGCAAGCAACTTATTTTAAATTATGTGCAATATGTAAGTGGTACGAAGATAGACATACTTTGGCAAGCTGTCGAATTTGTTGAGCCAATGACTCGATTTCCTCTTGTCCTGTGAGGAATATCAAAACGTCATGGCTGTAATAAATATATATATAAATCAGTAAGTGTAAGAAAACATATGTATCATTTTGAATTCAAATGTGTTTAAACTCCATCATAATACCTACTTTCTGGGAGTGGTGCGGTGTATGTGGAAGAGGGTAACCAGCACGGTGTGGATATAGTCCTCGTGTTCCTCCTTGGTGTGCATCACCCGGACGGGATAAGTCCTGCCTTCCAGGTACAAGCCCTTGCAATTGAAGTACTTGCCGAAGTGATCGATATCCATCGTAGCCGAGGTAACCACTACCTTTAGGTTGCCCAACTTTTGCTTCCGCCTCTCCTTCTGGGCATCTTTGACTATCCCGAATAATAGGTCTGCATTCACGGTTCGTTCGTGAGCCTCGTCCAGAATGATCACAGAATATTTTAGCAGCAGTCGATCCTTTATTGACTCTCGCAGCAAAACGCCGTCGGTAAGGAATCGAATCTTTGTGACTTTTGAGGTGGCATCCTCGAATCGCACTGTATAGCCCACCGTGTCGCCAATGTTTCCGTTCAACTCCTGGGCCACGCGACGGGCAACTGTTATGGCCGCCACTCTGCGTGGCTGAGTGATTCCGATCATTCCGTTCTTGGCGTAACCAGTATGCAGCAGGAGTTGCGGTATTTGCGTGGTCTTGCCCGATCCGGTCTCGCTCATGATCAGCACGGTGTCGTTTAGTTCCAATTCCGACAGGATTCTCGGGCGGCAATTGAACACGGGCAGTGATCGCTGGTGCTGTTCAATGGATTTTCTTTTGCTGGTCAATAGAATGGGAGCTATTGTTTGCTTGATTTGGGGCACATGAGTTTTCTTTTCCTGAATGGGACTGTTTGCGATGGCATCGTGCTTCCGCTTAATGGAGAATTTCACAGGCGATGGGCCTCCAGCATCGTTTTTGCTGGTGGCAAAGTATTTTGAGTCCATCTATTTACACTTCGCAGAACGTTTCTTTAAAAGAAAACTAAACAATCATATTCGAGTTAATGTTTTGTGCTCTATTAAAATATCTAAATGTAAATATATATATGTAATCATTTTTAGCCGTTTGTTCTTACTTGTGCCACTTATATTGTGATTAAATTAGTTCTGCTCCCCGGGAATATTTTATAAAAGTTTCAGACGAAAGACGAGAGCAACAGGCGTGCGAACTAAATAGGGTTATCAAGCTCAACGAAAATTGTATATTTAGTATATACTAAAATCATTTGTTGTTTTTTTTTGTAATTTTAAATATATATATTATAATATATATAAATATTATATAAAAAAGAATATACAATTTTAAATTTATAAAATATATCATCAGAAATAGAAAAAATAACTCAACTTTATTCATTTAAAATTTTTTCCAAAAATAAATAATATAATATTTTTTCTTTGTTGGTAAAATTTTTTCATCTTCTGAATTGTTTACCAGCTTACATAATTATAGCATAGCATTCAAAAAATTTGTTTTTGAAATCGCGGCCTTTTTCATAAGTTTTTCCGAATCTCAATTAAAACATTTATTGATTAACTTCATTTTGTTTTTCAATAAAAAATAAATGGGTTATGAAATTTACATTTTCTTGCAGTATAAAGTTGTTTCTACTAAATTAAAAGAAAAAAATTTAAATACATAAATTCGAAATGAAATAAAGTACTGTTTTCCAATATTTCAGCAGCGAATTTCGCGTATGTTCTATCATTCCAGATATTTAAAAGTTCTCTTGATTCGGTCACACTATTTCAGTAGAACAACAAACTTGAGATTAGAAAACATTTGTTATCAGAAATATTGTCAAAACATGAAGTCTGAGAAACTGAAACGTAACTTTTGGGTTTCTGCTGAAATAGAGTGCATGCTGGACTTGATAAAGGAAGTGAATAACTGCCAAGGAGCCCTGTCCACGAGCACCACCCAGTACACCTTCATCCAAATTGCCAATCAGATGAAGAAAAGGGGTTTTCCAAATAAGTCGCCAACCCAAATCAGAAGAAAATGGTTTCAAATGAAGAGTGCTTATCTGTGCTACAAAAAGGGGAATGTTGATCGGCTATTTCTGATACCCGAGAAATTCCGCAATGATATCGCTCGGTTCGTGGAAAGCGGCGAGAAAATTGGACGTTCCAACCTATCCACCATCTCAACTGGAACTCCTGCTGTAGTGCAACAAACTCAGGAAGGTTTGTATAAAATAAAATATATTGTTATTATTATCATGAAAAATGTATTTGTGTTATGCAGTACTCTCCGAAGAAGATACGTCTCCCATGGATATTTTCCTGAATCAAATCCGTAAAAACAATAAAATGATCAATTCGGAGTTCTTTAAGATGGAGGAATCGTTACAGCATTTCGAGCAAAAATGCCAATATATTAGAGACAGAAATATTGTTAAGCTCATCGATGGTTATTAGCCCCATAAATATAATATATTATTTCTAAATGTATACTAAATCCAATAAAATGTAAACAAATCTGTTGTCCGCTCGTTTATTCTGTCGTAGAGAACGCTTTAAACACTTAATATTAAATTCATTTAAAATTGTTTTAAAGGCAGTAGCGTAATAAATGAACACTTTATCACATATACAACTTCAACCCTCACAACTCAAGTAGTAAAAGCACATTACTCTCATAAAAAACTGGTTTTTTATGTTGTTTTGTGTATATATATACATTTGCATACGTATTTATGTGCCTTAGTTCTTAATGTGTTCATTTGCCACCGCCACATAATATTTACTTTTGGAGTTTCATCTAAATGGCTAAAATGGCATTACAGCGCCTAAAACTGAAGTCCTCAAAAAATATTAGTTTAATAACCGATCTGAGTTAAATAAAATTATTGCAAACTTTTTAATTCACATTAAAAATAAAGGATTTAAGCTGCAGCCCATTAGCTGCCATTACCTTCGAGAAACCGGCTCAAATGCGAAAAACGCTATTACCTAATTGCGCTGCAAATATACAAATAGAAATCATTGGTATGTACTATACATTTCTGTGCACAAACTAGTTTATTTTTTTCTTTTAAGTGTATGTGCGTATGAAATTCACAACATTCAAATTTGGCAGAGAGTGAGTTAATGTACATACATTAAAATGATCCAAACTTCATAATTAACAGTTCAAGTGTCATAGTTTAGTTATTAATTAAAAGCAGCTTCTTAGCTAGCTAATTAACGTTTGTTGGTCATTTCTAACACCATGTCGTGAATTAATATACAGCTCCATTGTTATCAAGCTGTGCTCCTTTGTTGTCATTATATCTCGATTACAATAGACCAAGAACCATATCGTTCCATATATAGTCCCAGTTCAGCTCTTCTAGTAACTCAGACCTTTTTCTCTTTTTCCGCTCTTTAATTGGCCCATTGTTCGACCAACCTGTAAGTCTGGCTTACAGTGCGGCGTTGCCAGACTGCTTGCAGTCTATAATTTAAACGCAGTTCCTAAGGAACAAATATATAAACTGAATAAAGAAAGCATATGTGGAAATGTGTATAAAAACCACTTAAAAATGGCTCTAAAGCAATAGTTTTTAGTATATATCTACAAACTGCACCAACCCAAACTAATTATTATTATTTTTATAATAACGTTTTTGCAAAAAACTATTCAATTTATTTCCTTTTAGACATTATGTTAGCTATTGTTTGGATTATATTACTGAGTAGTACCTTGTGTAAGTGCCTGGACAATGGGCTCGCCAAAACTCCTCCAATGGGATGGCTTTCGTGGGAGAGATTTCGATGCAATACGGACTGCGTGAACGATCCAGATAATTGCATTAGGTAAGCCCCTAGCTTGTAAGGCTTAACTTAGTAAACTTATACCATTATTTTTATTATTATTTGTAGCGAACAACTTTTTCAAACTATGACCGATATTGTCGTGGCGGATGGCTATGCATCTGTTGGCTATGAATACATAAATATTGACGATTGCTGGTTAGAAAAACACCGCAGTCATGATGGAAAATTGGTAGCTGACCGTAAACGCTTTCCCAACGGCATTAAAGCCCTATCTGATTATGTGAGTATAGAAACTAACTGACAGCCATTATGTTTATGTATAACTTGCAAATAAAGATTCACTCGAGAGGCCTCAAGTTTGGAATTTACGAAGACTACGGCAACTACACTTGTGCCGGATATCCGGGCATAATTGGTTATGAGGAGAAGGATGCTCTTCAATTCGCGGACTGGAATGTGGATTACGTGAAACTAGACGGTTGTTATGCTCTGCCCTATGACATGGATCATGGCTACTCCACTTTCGGAAGACTTCTGAACAGCACAGGCAAATCTATGGTGTACTCTTGCAGTTGGCCAGTGTATCAGATATATGCTGGAATACAGCCGAACTACTCGGCCATCCAAACGCACTGCAACCTGTGGAGGAACTATGACGACATCCAGGACTCCTGGGCATCCGTGGAGAATATAATCGATTATTATGGTAATAATCAGGACTTAATAGCGCCTAACGCAGGTCCTGGGCACTGGAACGATCCAGACATGGTGGGTATAATTGTTTTTTACCTATAAGTTTTTTTTTTTTTTTCATACTTTCCCATATCAATTTCAGTTGATCATCGGAAATTTTGGACTGAGTTATGAGCAAGCGAAAACACAATTCGCAATTTGGTCAATTCTGGCCGCTCCACTTTTGATGTCGGTTGATTTGAGAACGATTCGCCCGCAGTTTAAGCACATTTTACAGAATCGAAAAATAATCGCTGTGGATCAGGATCCACTTGGAATACAAGGGCGAAGGATTTATAAACATAAGGGCATTGAGATTTGGTCAAGACCGATTGGACCCCTCTACCAGAACTTTTACTCCTACGCAATCGCCTTCGTAAATAGACGAACTGATGGAACTCCTTCGGATATCTCAGTTACTTTGAAAGAACTGGGCCTGATTAACTTTTCTGGCTACAGAGTGGAGGTAAATATATAACTAAGCCTAAGACAGATTTTGATTTCTTACTATATCTATCATCCTTCAGGACCTATACGAGAACGTTGACTATGGAGTTTTATATCCCAACACCAAAATCAAAGTGAAGGTAAATCCTTCGGGCGTGGTTATGCTAAAAGGAGAAGTTCAGTACCCTGTTGACTTGTAATACGGATCGTTAGATGAGATCGCCTATGATAACATTATTTGATACTAATTTGATAATAAATTTTAATTCAACCCTTCCTGCATTAGCGACTGACAACTTAAAACAATATTCTTTAGTATAGGTTCAATATTAAATACTCACACAATTTATAATGAATATTATGTCTGTGCCTCTACAAACCAATGTTTAGGTTTATATATACGTATATCTAATAAAAGTAATTAAACTCAGTGAGCGTTTTATATATGACCCTAATTAATTTAAATTTCTGGCAGTGACTTGAGAAAATATTATTCAAGTTGTACGCATTAATATAGTTGATGATGTATTTCAGAAAAAGATTGTTGTTGATTATCTAAATTAATTGATTAACAAAAAAAAGAGAAATCATGTTTATTTTTAACGAGCTTTCCATTTGAAAAACGGGGGATGCCCGTTTTTTGGTATTTTCAAAATGCATGGTATTTTTCGACGTTGTAAACATGGTCATACAGTTTGGCGAAAAGTGAACAATTGAAGCTGCGAATTAATTGAATTGAGAGCAATTGCCGCGCATGCAGATGAGCCGTTTGACAATGCAGGTGTGATCCGCTGGCCGGGCGCCGATGCACAGCAGCAGGATGCACTTTTCCATACCGGACACCCAGGAGCTGGGCTCCTCGCCCACCTACACGGCGTACAACATACACATCAACGGCATCCACCACTGCGTCCTGCGCTACAAACAGCTGCACTCGCTGAACGAGCAGCTGCGCAGGCACTGTGTGGGCGTCCCCCTGCCGCCCTTTCCACCCAAGCGCCTCCTGCCGCTCACTAGTGGACAACTGGAGGCCCGTCGCAGCTCCCTCGAGCAGTACCTGCAGGCGGTGGGCCAGGACAACCGTCTGGCCCGTTCCGCCCACCTGCAGCAGTTCCTGCAGCGCGCCCAACTTGATACGGCCCTGGCCGAGGGCCAGGTAGCCACCGATTGTGAGGAACAGCAGCTGGAGGTGCAGGTCTACACAAATCCCGTGGGCGAACGCATCCTGGTCAGCTGCTCGGTGCAGCAGAACGCAAGTGCACTGCTTAAGAGCGTCTGCCGGGAGCTCCAGCTACCCGAGGAGCTGGTGCGCTTCTTCTGCCTGTTTCTAGTGCGGCGGCAAAAGAAATCCGGCCATTTTCACCTGGTGCGACGCCTCATAGACTTCGAGTCGCCGTATATAACGCGTCTGCAGGTACAGCCCTGCGAACTGCTGCTCCGTACCTGCTACTGGGACTCGAGTAGAGACGCTAAGCTGACCGATAGCAAGGTGGCGTTGAATTTGCTCTACAATCAGACCGTGGCGGATGTAAACCGCGAGTGGGTGGTCATCTGTACGCCCGGCGAGGGTCGCCAACTGAACAGTCTGCAGCTGCAGGGAAGAGCGCGTGAGTACATGAACCTGGTGCGTCAGTTGCCCTCTTACGGATGCCTGCAGTTCGATGAGGCGCAGGTGGACTATCCGGACCCGAACACAGTGGCGCTAATAAGCATTGGCAACAAGGAGTTGGCCCTGCGCACGGCACATGGCGTTAAGATCTACGAGACGAAGTTTCGGGTAACCAGGATGCGGTCGTGGCGCGTAAGCGTCACACACCACACTCTAGAATCGCGGCTGCAACCCTCGCACCTTCAGCTGGCCTTTGAGTATCTGATTGGCAAGCAGACGCTGCGCTGGATAACCATTAACAGTGAGCAGGCCATGCTGATGTCCGTATGCCTGCAGGCCATGGTCGACGAGCTGTTACAGCGAGGCGGTGGCATCGGAAAGGACGAAGACGAAGAGCAGGAGCAGAATGCAGTCACGTCATCCTCATCAACGCCCAGCTCAACCTGTTCCACGTCGACGTGGGCATCCTCCTCGTGTTCTACGTCCACTGCGCCCACAACGCCGCCAGTTAGGTTTCTGTCCGAGGACTCGGCGACCAGATCCAAGCCTCGGCTTACCACCTCGCGCACCTTCGGAGCCGTATTCTTCCGCAACGACGTGGTAGACAATGGAGCACGTGTGGCCAACGGGGCGTTTGAGGGCATCGGCGACGATGATCTATGAGTGTGCTGAAAGAATGCTTGACGTGAGTTGCCAAATCGAGTCCTTTTTCAAAGAAAAAGGCACGCCAAACTATTTAGAAAACCACTGTAAACTGTAGGTTCAGGAGCAGCTTAGCTCATTCGACTACGGTTGAAGATTTTATATGTGTGTAATAGGAAAGACTTTAATCTCTGCTACTTGAAAGTGCTACGTAGCCCGAACTAAGTCGGATTTGCGCAACATAAGTTTAATTAGATAAAGGCGCTAAAATTTGGTGTACAGAATTGAATGCTCAAGATGAATGGCACGTTTTACCATCATTATTTAGATCTACGTGTTGAACTATTGTAAATGACCTGTAAATGGAAACTCGCCGTATACTTTTATCTCTTTTATCATTTCTTGTATTGTAATATATGTACGTGAAACTTTCTTTACTTTAGAGATAGTTGAAAATATGTTATGCATTTTACAAAAATAAATGTACTGATGACTATTTCATCCGGAACGAGTCCAACCGGATTTACCCGCAAAAAAAACTAAATAACGAAATATGAATGTACATTCCATTATCTGTTGACTCACTTCCAAATAAATGACTAAAATGTTTGACCTATCTCTTTAGCAAATATTTTTTAGAGGCTTTAAATATATAAAAATGACATCATTTCAGCACGCCATTGAATTCATGTAAGTTTATTTGTCAATATCATTTTGGATAGTAAAATAGGAAACAAAATATGCATTTAAATGTTATTAACGCGGAGTAAAATAATTATTTCGCATAAATAGCGTTTAAATAAGGAAGATTAACGGAAAAATAATTCACAAGTATGCCTACCATAAACAGGCTATTAATGCTAAGATACTTGTATTTTATCAGTGTATCTTTTTTTTCCTAGAGAATCTACTCAAATCACATATCATTTTATTTATTTCATAAGAATATTTTACGAATTTATAGATTTAAATAAGCTTGTCTTAAATGACGTTAGGGCTATTCGGGACGGTAAATCAGTATTTTGGTACAATTTGTTGGTTTATTTGGACCATTGAGTCGCGGTCACACTGCGACTGAAGAAAAAAGATTTCTTCGGAATATAAATAAATTTTCGGCGATAAACAAGACAACTGGGGAAGATTAATTTTAAACTAGCCCCTGGAAATATGGATCGAAATAACGGGTAAAGTATTTGCATAGCAGTGCCCACACCCAAAAGTGTTACTTTCACTCGAAAATAATCTGTGTGCGTCAAGCAAGAAAAGACTGTGTTTACACACACACGCACATCCACGGGTATATACATGGCATGTCTGTATGTATGTGCGATCTTTCTACCGATTAACCGTTACTGTTATTATCTTATATATGAAAATGCGAATTAAATATTGAAAATATTTTGGAAAGCATTCCTAATTAGCTGTTTTGATTAGTCCTTTTAATTGGTAGTATAACGGTTACCATGGGCAATGATCTAAAATAATAATGATTAAAATTAGGAGTTTAAGGATTTGTATTAAAGTGTAAATCGGTTCATTTGGAGCTTTACTTTAAAACAATAAATTAGATACAACTTTTGATAAAAGTAGGTCATTGTTTTAAACATTTCTTCTTCCAATACAGCACAACAAATATATACATTGCGGCATACTTTTAGACAGAGTTTTGAAAAAATATTTGAAACTGAAGTTTGCTGATGTCAAGCATGATTTTTAAACGCATTAAAATAAAAATTTATCGTTTATGAATTTTATTGTATTATAATTATGTTGTCCAAATTTTTGATTAGTTTTAAAAAGCGAGAAAGAGACGGGTTTTGCTTTCATAAAATTAATGGAGCTATTCGTTCTATTAACTTTATTTATTATGTTTAACCTTATAGACGCTATCCCTACAACATAAGGCGGCAGAATAGTGGGCACAATGCGCCGCACAGCTACCTTCACCACCACAACAACAACTCGGCGGCGGGGGCAACCAATTCGCCGGGATACAATAACCACAGTGCCGGAAACTCGCCGTCCGTTGGTGGCCACAACAACAGCAATCCACTTTACGCGTCCGCCGCCGGACAACAGCAGCAACAGCAACCACAGAGCCTGCCGATCTCGCAGCACGACGAGCTTATCCGATACATCCGGGAGGCATGGATCAAGGTGAGTAGCTTACTTGGACCCAAAAGGCCGCCCGTTTGTCACCCTGCTTCGCTTTCTGCACGCGGACAACAGGGACCGTGAGCACTTACTCGTTATTCGGACTTTGCATTCCTATTTTTTGTTTTGAGAAATGGGAGGGGATAGTGAACTGTCAGTGGAATTTAACTATTTACTCTCAATTTTAATTACTCGTTCTTCCTACACAGTTTGCGCATCAAGATCTTCTTTAGAAATAATGTATATGAAGGTGTCTAAATGTATGCTAATAGAATATTCGGGGGCGTAGGCCAATGGAAGTGGCAATGCTATTTTTAATTTCTTAAAGTAACTGCGGGCTTTAGAGATTTCTTACGAAAACCAATTTGAAGTAAATAACCTCGAGCGCAAGGTTTGAAGGTATTCAAGAGTGTTTTGAAGGTGAAAACCATTAAGGTTTGCGGTCCCCGGTCGAAATTGTCGGTTGCTCTTCATGCTTTGCTCTCTCACCAGGTCTACGAACAGGGCCCACCTGTGCTGTACTGCAACGAATCCGATAATCAGTTGAAAAACTTCAAGCCATTCGATTTGGAGGAGTACTGGGGCCAGCGGCTGGTGCAGAACATTCACGTGACCACCACGCAGGCAGGTGGACACCAGTAGAAGCGGGAATCTTACAGCGGACAACGGCATGTGCTTCATGTGGTAACGATTAATTAAATTATACATTTAAAAGGGTGCCAGCAGCTCCCCCCGATTATTGACTAATATCCATGCTAGTGGAATCTACATTTATGTTTGTTTGCGAACTGCTTTGGACTATTGTGTGTGTAAAATACTATTAAAATCCACTGCCAGCTGAAAGGCAAACCATGATTCAATAAAGCGTACATTGGCAAACGATTTTTAACCCTAGCTATCTGCATTTAAGTGCTGTGCATTAAGCGCGCTTAAAATTTGACCAGAACAACAATAAACAATCTAGAGCGTAGACAAATTAACAAAAATCCTGTTTTCATTTCAAATAATGGGCCAAACTATAGTGCATATTATTACTGCCTTATTGTGTTTGAATATTGGTAAGCTGGGCAATTAAGAACAATTTAAATGCTTCAAATTTTATAGATTTGAATGTTGCATACATTGCAGTCAAAGCAAGGAGATTCTTTTCTAAACAAAATTCTAAAAAATGCTTTTTTGTACTGAACGGCATTTCGTGGGTTTATAAAAGTAACTTTTATTTCTCTCACTGTTTACATCGAACCGCTGCAGTTGTCGTTTCAGCACATACATCAAAAGGAGTCCTTAGACCATCTTGCGCAGCAGACGGTTGATCTGGTCCTCGCGGTTACCAAAGTCACCACCGTTGACATAATGGTTGGCCTTCTTCCGCCAGCCGCCGGTGGGGGTGTTGAGCTTGAAGGGCCACAGGAAGTTGGAGGCGTACTTGAAGTTGGGACCCACGGTGAAGATCTCGTGGACGAGATCCTCGACGCACTGAATGTTGTGCGCCTGACGCAGCTTCCTCTCGATCACGAAGTTGTCAGTGATTGGCACACGCTGGCGGCTGTGCTTCACGAATCCACGCTTGTAGATCAGCTCCCGCACGGACTTCAGATTGGGGTAGCCCCAGGTGATGTAGGGCTCGGCGATGCGGAGCATGTTGATGGTGGCCTTGTTCAGCTTGATGAACACACCGTTGTTGATCTGCCTCAGACGGAACAGCTGCAGAACCTTGCGGACCTTGGGTGCCACCTTGTTGATACTGTGGGCAATGCGATTGGGAGCATGAATTGGAGTGGATTTTGGGTGGAGGACCACTAGACTCACCCGCGGATACGGACGACAAAGGCCAACTTAGCCTCGGCGGGCACGTAAAACTGGTTGCGCTTCTTGGCCAAGCGACGCAGCTTGATCTCGCGCTGCTCCGACTTGATGTACTCATTTTGGTACTTCTCGGCGCGCACCAGGTTCTCCTTCTTGCGCAGGGCAATCACGGCGGCCTTCTTCAGGCGACGTTTCGACTCGGCCACTCGCTTGGAGATTTGTTTCTTGCTGAACTTCAGCTTCGATTCCGGCACGGCGGGCAGCTTTTTCGCTACAGGCTTCTTGGCGACCGGAGCAGGCATCTGCGGCAGAAAATAGTTCCATTTGAGCGGTTTCCTTTTACTATCGGTTGTATTTTTATTTAAAATATCGCACTAACCTTTTACTAGTCACTGCACACGCTGACAAAGAAAAGGGAAAGAAAGACCGGAAACGTGGTATATGCCAACTACGAGCTGTCAAATCGGTGCAACCCTGCTTTTAGTGTTGCGAAATGCGCGCCAGCGTGACACGCGCGCCATCGGCTAACTGGTCACGTTTACTGTTGTGCGGGCTATCGAAGAAGTACCACCTCTAGCGAAGCAACAGCGGATTGCGCGGATTTTTAGCAATAAAGGTGGGTTTTTCAACAATTCTGGCTTGCCTTCCACCAGTTACAGTACTAGAGGTGTTTTAATGGTGCTTAGGTCGCTCACCACGCGCGCTGTTATCATAGGCTATATACGCATATTCAATTATCATGATTTACAGTTGTTTTAATTTCAATGATATTATTAATTCATAAATTATGATATCATTAATGATAAATTTATTCATTTAGTTGGTTAAAACAATGAACCCTAGATATATTATTCGGCTTATGCAGCTTATATTATCATTAAACAGATGTTTAGATGTTTTACAGGTTGCATGCCCATATTGTCGTCTAATTTGTGTTTCAAGTAATACTCTATTTCATGCGGTTGTTTTTTTATAAGCAAGATTTTAACTACATTATCTTCGTACATCTGCTGCAATGAACTCCACGCAAAGCCCGGTTTACCACACCACCGTGGAGCAAAAGCGTCATGCTCAAGATGTGGCCAAAAGACAGCGGATGGGCAAGCAAATGCCGAGACTTCGCGAAATGCTGCGAGAGGTAAAGACAACGATGTACCTTTTAAAAGTGTTTATATATTAACACATAATACCCTGTAGAAGTACCGCAAGCGCATCATAGAAACGCGCAATAGATGCACGGATGCCAATCGTGAAATCCAACTGGTAAGACATAAAATTCTCTATAGTAAACCCATCAATAACCACAACCAATTTCTTCAGTCCGAACTCAAGGAAATCCTGCGCCTGGAACTCAGTGAGCTGGAGAAGGATGTGGAGCTGGAGGAGCTGATCCTGGAGGAGCTACTCTCGGATGTCAACGAGTGGTATGCCCTGGGCGAAAAGAACCTGGAAACGCTCTATGCAGAGCCAGATGAGCAGCAAAAGGATGTCCTGTGCCCAGTTTGCCAGATGAAAAACCTACGCCAGCACAAAGGTGCCTTCATTTGCGAGTGTGGAATCCGCTTCGAGCACTCTGCGAGCATGGAACAGCTTCAGGTGCTGCTACAACAGCAAATCGCCAGCCATGAGATTCAGTGCACTCAGGCCCTACGATTCTTCATCGAACCCGCTTCGGGACACCTATACGACATGTGCGGCAGCTGCGATTACTTCTCCTCAGTTTAGGTCCTCCATGGATCTTGTTTTCACTACTAACTGATGCTAGCTCACTAAAATGTCTTCTAGGTAAAAAGAGTTTGTTAGTCAAGTACACAAGTCTTATCAGTTTATATAACCAGTGATCTGCACAGAGGATTTTGAAATTCGATAAAATTATATTGATATTAAATTGTTATGACAGTGTTAGATGGTATACTTTCCTAATAGGATAATACATCAATATTAATCCAAAGAATAATACGAGTTATGGCTAGAAGTGAAATCTTTAAGCACTCTAAAATCAAGTATTTTGATATTATGGCAGGGCAGATTAAATCTTAGGCCTTATACATTTATTAAAGTTATTCTAAGCTCTTACGAAATTTAAACAAAATAAACCATTGTGACATTCTAGAATAAGAACATAAATGAGGACCGAGACTCAGTTTGTTTTAGGAATATTAAACGCAATCTTCGATTTTCTAACAAAACAAAGTTTAACAAACTATAAACTGGGTAATCTGCTAGTTGCGTATGGCTTGTGATTTGCTTCAACTTGATTTGGTGCCACATAAATGGGTCGCTGGTATCAGTGGCTGGCATCCCATTAATCGGGCGATGTGGGAAGAGCTTTTTGCCATCGCGCACGTGCGCGATCCCCCAGATCCAGATCAGTGGACTATCTTCTCGAGTTCGGGTGGCTGGCTGGCTCTTCGTGGTTTTTCCGGCGTGCGAGAGTGTGCTTAGTGTGCCGCCACGCTCGGTTGGAGTCGGTTGGCCTTTTCTTCTCGCGAAGATTTCTTAATCGCGGCAAACGTGCGCCACATACATATCTGTGTGTTGTGTTGTTTATACAAAAATTACTTAAAAGAATAATAATTGAATGGCAACTGGGGACGCGCCGGTCGCTGGTCAATTCGAAACGAAATTCATTTTGGATCTATTGGATTGTATTGGATTGGGGGGCATAGCACACATTGCACTCCATATTCCCGATTGCGAAATAGTTTGTTTATGTTGAGCGATTCTGTATTTGCTGTTCAACCTGTTGTACGCAAAGATTTCAATGTGTATGCCTATGCCTATAGACTCGATTTAATTGTGAGCAATACAAAGAAGTGTAGAAAATGATATGCGCAATGCAAAGAAAATGTTTTGAAATGAAATCAGAAAAGTGAAATCTCTGCAGAGTTTAATAACCGGCACTAGCGCACACAGTTTCGGCCACCATTAGTTCCTGTTTTATTGGCCATCATGAAGCAGTTGTTCAATATAATACACTGCGATCACTTAAATGGGCATGTACGCTCTATTTATGATAATTTGAATACAGATGTTTGTGGCATTGACCGTGTGAGGCGAGTTTTTACGTGTTTCAGCATATTTCTGCTACTTTTCGGATGGATATTTGTTTGGAGGAGATACAAAAAGTGAGTTTCTTTCATTTTTGGGATTTCAATACATATTGCTATTATTCTCAAACAAATACAACTTGGAAGGCAATCGCTGAATCGAATTCAATTTTATTTGTTTATTTTCGATCAAGTAATAAACATGCACTTCTTTTGTTTGCGCTGAGCTAGCGATTTTCTGCCTTAAATTGTGCAAAAATAAGGTCAAATGTAATGGGATTAAATGTCAAACAATGTGTTTGATTATCATCAGAAGTTTGGTGTTCAGTTTACTCCTTGCTCAATTAGGGCAAAAATAAGAGCGTAAATAAATTGTACAAATGTATGTATGTATATGCATACGTATGTATATTTTTGAGAATCAAATGAGCACATTTGTTTAAATTTAGCACATGCGTTTTGTAGATTATTCAAATTCTGGAGAATAGACTAGGGAGCTCAAGTGTGTTACCTCATTTAGAAATCACACAGACAGCATTTATGGCCTAAAATAAAATAAAACTTTTTTTAAGTAGATAACTTATATTTTCTTGCACGCACTTTAACTTATTAGCATACATGAGTGACGGTTGCTAGTTGTTTGCTTAACCGAGAAGTAAGCGTGAAAATGTTATGACCGAAAAAGTTTTTCTTAACTGTATCTTAAACTTTTGTGTTCTTTAATAAACATTTCTAAATGTCAGAACATAGTTATTTCCTTTTAAAAAGTACTATTTATACACATATCATTTAAACAAAATGTATATCTTCCCCTCACATTTTGAAAATGCACTCAAAATCCAATAATTGATATCCGGAACTCAAGTGCATTCTGTACACCCTTTAAAATCCAATGCAACCCGCAGCGAAATTAAAAAATAATCAACTTGGCATTCCAAATTCGAGAAATAACTCATCGCGTGCCAAAGTATTCTCAATGGGTTAATCTTAATTGGTTTGCTGTTTGGTTTGCACTTTGCTGTAAGGGCGGATTCTTATAAACAAATATGCGGATGAACGAGTCTGATACACAAAATCAATATAATTTACAACTGCAGTTAATTATAGAAATATAGCTGCATGATTTTTATGATTTTTTATGCCCACTTTATGAAGTGGTTCTCTATGAGATCTACGTAAGAAATTATCTACGGGTATCCAATACCCAACTATAAAAGTTGTTTTGGGCTCAGCGGGGGTATTATATGTCGAATACCGAATTTAGCAGATAACACGATCTCCACCTATTTAAACCAAACATGATATATAGTCATTAGGATAGATGATATCCATATGTTTGTCAATCCTCTTAACCTCCAACGTTCTAATGCAGATGCCATAAAACATTGCTAATGTTCCACAATGGACGTGCGGCGATCTCCCTGCTCCTTTTGGCCCTGAATAGCTTGGAATTGGCGAGGAACTTTCTTCCCCACCAAAATGTTCGCCACCTGAACCGCCTTTTCCACTCGAGTCCCAGGGATCTTAATTACTTGGTTGTTATTGGATCGGGAGAGCTCTGGAATGCGCTTTGCTCCACCTTACTGACCCTCATGCTAATGCTCTACCATCGCATTGTGGAGCGCAAGAAGGCGACAGGTTAGTGTTGGGCCACTAAACAAGCTCCCTGTCCACGTGTCCCACCAATCCATCTCCCCATTTCAGTGCTCTTATATGCCAGCACCGCGGTGGAGGCGTTGACATTTGCCCTGCTCTCCAATGAGCTTTTCGAGCTGGGTCGCTACGAGGATTTCCTGGAGCTCCAGACGTGCCTGGTGGCCATATCTGCCATGTGCATGGTGTCCTTGGCATTGCTGGACGGACTTACGGTGTACAAAGAAGTAAGCATTGCGTTGTTTCATTTATTGTAAAGTATCTTAAAGTTATGGCTTTAATACGGACAATTCGATTTTGTTATGTTACAAAAATATTATAAGTATGCAACTAAAACGAGCTAAAAAATAATTTATATTCCATATCATTCAATCTAAAACACACCATTTGGTTTTTATGGGAACTAAATTCATAATGTTTGCCATAATCAGTTGGTAACTGGTTATTGATTATTCAATGATAGATTTGTGTAAAGCTTAAAATAATGATAAAAGTGATAAGCAGTCCTTTTTTAACAAGCGAAAGGGAACTGCTCTACTGTTTTATTTAAAAAATGTGATTATTTCAATTACCAAAACGCATTGATTCAAATGCTCCGCTAATAAAAGCAAGTTGGGCCAACAGAGGAAGCCAGAAATCGCAATGCGAGTTGCATGTTTAAATTTTAATTGGGGTTAAGTGGAGATTTTGGGCTTAATGCTTTTCCTACTTGGCAAAAATGTTTACGTTGCCTATTTTTTTTTGCTATGCTGCTTGTGGCTTTGCAACAGGATGAGTCCCAGGACAACAAGCAAAGTAGGAAATGAAGGCTCAACCAAAGAGTTGAATATTTAAACGCACAAAATGTTGGATGGGCGGATATAGCAGTGGGCTTTTGGCTTTAACAATTGTCACAGGACTCTTGTGATTTATAGAATTAACTAATTATTATGATACAAATTCCACCCCACAGTGCTATCACGACGAGTATTTGGATGACTATGGCAAAATAGGCTACAAGCACTCACTGGCCACATTTTATTCCAAGTCCTGTTTTTGGTGGCTAACACCTCTTTTGTGGCTGGGCTACATGAAGCCACTGGAGCTGGAGGATCTGGGTCAAACGAAGCTGGAGGATAGTGCCAGATCGCATTACGACCACTTCTTGTACATATACACTGAGAAAAAAGTAAGGCCGCCTAATGAATCTGCACACATATCTTTCAACAAGTTGGATTTTCAGAAGAAGTCAAATTCATCCCCATCCTTGTGGTACTGCTATATAAAGAACAGTTGGCACATGTTTGCGCTGGGTGGAATTTTGAAGCTTGCCGGTGATTTATTTGCCCTGATTGGACCGCTGGCCATACAGAACATCGTTGAATATATCGAGAAACTTTATGCCCAGGCCACCGAGCCGAAGGACAGTGAGTTGTCCGCTCTGCTGTCCAACTCCCGAATCCTGGGCACCGAATTCGACGAGGTCTACGGCACCAACATCGATAAAGTGCGAATCTACAGCAGCACCTGGTCGGATCTACTGGCGAACGGATGGTGCATCGCCTGGATTGTCCTGCTGGCCGCCATCACTCAAGGCGCCCTGTCCCAGGCCTCGACGCACATCCTCAACATGACGGGCATCAGGATTAAAACGTCCCTACAGGGTCTAATTTATAGAAAAAGTTTGCTCCTAAATGCGGGCGGTGGCTCCGATAGCAATGATTCTGCGGGGCAAGTTCAGTCAACGTCTCCAGCTCCGGATGGAAAACAGAAAAACGATGAATCCATGGCAACACAAGAGCACGTGGACACTTCAAGTGGTGAGCCAGTAAATCAGGGAGTCGTAGAATAAATCCTATTGATAATAATCCCTACTGATGTAGACAAAAACACTAATCTTCTTTGTTAAATTCAAATCAGTAAAGTTTCAAAAGCATATAATACCATATAGCAATGGCATATAGTTTTTATAGGACTATAGTTTCTGATATTTAAGTTGACTATGGATTGTGCTCTTTGACTGCTTTATTATGCAAGTCTCAGCCATTTTCCGCAGAATTAACTTCTTTTCCCATTCTTTTCAGAACTAAATGAAAGCCACGACATTGGCAGCATCACCAACCACATGACCGAGGACACCCTGAACATTATGCAATTCTTCCTGATCATCCACTATGCCTGGGCCATTCCGTTTAAGGTTCGTATTGAGATTGGCAATTTGGTTGGCTAATCGTTTTTACAATTTATGAGCAACTTGTGTGCCATTTGGGCTCCATTTGATGCCCGCTAACACGAGTCTAATTTATCGCATTGGCTGTCTGAGAAATCCTTGACTGGAAAGGCGGTTATAAATGTTTTTAATATGCTCTATAATAGTCGGGCTATAAATTTGATTTTATTCAAAATAGCTTTTTTAGCAGCTTTTTCGAATTATTTGTAAATATTTATTTGCTATTTTTGCTAATAATTCTTAGGCAAACGGCTTGAGGACCTTTTTATTGTTCTTTAATATTTGCCTGGCTCAGTAACATAGTTTTAGTATATATAATATATGTTCTTACACTGTGACTTTGCTTATTTCAGATAGCTGTTGTCATATATTTACTATATGTGAATTTGGGAATCAGTGCAGTTATTGGATCCATTGTTTGCATTGTGATAATGACGCCCCTGCAGTTTTTCATCGGAAATGCAATGTCAAAAAACGCAGAGGTCATAGCGGCAAGTACTCACTAAATCATAAAATTGTGTAAGCGTAATTTATATTAAGTTCTATATACATCTTCTTCAATTATGACAGGGGTATACCGATGAGCGTTTAAAAAAAATACACGATACACTTGTTGGCATTAAAGTGATAAAACTGAATGCCTGGGATGAGGTGTTTCTCAAAAAGATTCAGAAGGCGCGAATAAATGAACTCAAGTATCTCAACAAGGATGCGACATTCTGGACCCTAATGGGTACGTATGACCTGACCTGATCCCGGAAAAGTCCTATTGTGTTAACAATTCTTCTATTCTTCCCTATTCTTCATATTAGCCGTGCTCACACATGTTGCCACCGTACTGATCACATTCGTTACTCTGGGCGTTTATGTGTGGTTGCATCGGGATCAGGAGTTCGATTTGAGTGCCAGTCGGCTGTTCTCCTCGCTGGCACTGTTCCAGCAGCTAACAGTACCGCTCCTGATATTCCCCATCACGGTGCCCATTATCATAGCGGCCAGGGTATCGACGCGTCGATTGGAGCGATTCCTAGACTCCAGCGAGATCCAGAAGCAGTTCGAGGGCATACGCAATATGGCCAGAATTTTGAGCAAGAGCGATGCCTCCTTGGATATGTATGAAACGCAGGAGAAATCGAATATGACTATGCGAACGGCCCAAGCGGAAAATAGGCTGAATGAAAAGCGTCTGGCTCAGAAGTCCCAAACTCCTGAGCTCGCAACTAACTCCACTCCACTGCTGCAAAATGCCGAGGAATCTGCGGGAGACATATCCCCATCCGCTGCCCTGGAAGTGGGCCACAACAAGCTAGTGCAGCAGCGTAGGGAGCTGCTCCGGAATACGCCTTATGTGGCCATTCGGCCTCCGAAAATGCGCGGCAGTGTGATAGAGAGACCCGTGGAATTTTCGGTGATTCGGGCCAGGAATACGGATAGCTGGCGACGTGATTCCCTACTGCTGAAAATGCCCGATGACATTGCCGTATCGATCAACGACGGCCTCTTCACGTGGCATCCACAAAGCCAGATGCCAGTGGTGCAACTGCATGTGCCCGGCATCATTGTTCCCAAGGGAAAACTAACCATAGTTGTGGGCAAAAACGGCAGTGGCAAGACATCCCTTCTATCGGCGCTCCTCATGGAGATGCCGCTTCTCGCAGGCAACATGTTTTGGCACAAGTGAGTGAACTTCTTATAATCTTATATATACTTATATACTTATATACATATATACTTCTTATATACTTAAAGAGCAGTAATCCGTATTGTTGTTCTTATTAACTTAATCCATTTTTGGTGTTTGGTAACTTCTACTTGCTCTCGAGCATAGTTATAACAAGATAGAATGCTATAGTCGAGTTCCCCGACTAACAGATACCCGTTACTCAGCTAGTGGAAGTAATAATAATGGGTGTGAGAGTTTTGTGCGGTTTGTGGGCGTTAGAGTGGGCGTGGCAACATTAGGAAACAAACTTGCGCTGCGTCTTCTAGCTTTTTAGATCCGATCGAGGCGTTCAAACGGACAGACGGACGGACAGACGGACGGACGGACACCCGGACATGGCCAGTTCGACTCGGCTTTTGATCCTGATCAAGAACATATATACTTTATATGGTCGGAAACGCTTTCTTCTACCTGTTACATGCTTTTCAACGAATCTAGTAAACCCTTTTACTCTACGAGTAACGGATATAAAAACTCGACTTTTATACGGACAGACGAACGTGCGGACATGCAAACTTACAGACATGCGGTAAGAAAATCCCGCTCAGCCGCATCCATATACGGATAACGGATATCAATACCTTAGAGTCTAGTTTTCCATTGCAGGTCTTTATGAAAATTCCACTTTCTTATACAAATTAAAGAGTATGTTTCAATTTAAAGCACGGTTGGCTGCTTTAAGCATAGGATTCCTTTTTCAATTTCCTGGGGCCAAGATTAAGCACGTTTCCTTGTCTGTCAACACAGAACACCCAGACTACACGGCCCCTGTAAATTTGCTTAGCTATTTATGTGCTTATTTTCAGTTCTGCAAACAGCAGAAGCTACGCAACATAGTGGATAAGTTTGTTTGGCTGTTTATCAAATTAATTGCATAATTTTCAACTACTTTCGCACGGGTACATATGTATATAGAAAAATATGAATTCATATTATACAAAAATGACTACCCTACTTAGTTATTACAATTTAAAAAAACATACGACAGGCTACTTCGGGATGCAAATATCTGTACTCGGCGATATTAGGTCAACCCATTTCCCGGGCAAAAATCGAAGAAAGTAGGTGGAATAGCTTAAACTTTAGTGGTTGCTGGCGCGCAATCGAATCCGCCGCAGTCATACAACATATTTTAACAGTCGTTTCAATGCGAGCCACGTGATTCCGTAATTTATCACAAAACGCCTGTGTGCGTTGTTAATTTTATTGCACATAAAATAAAAATGGCACAGCCGTCTGGCGGAGGGAGAGTAAGAGGAGAAAAGGGTGCAAGGATTCCCTATACAAATGCATTTCAGAAATGGAAATCGCGCAGTGGAAACGCAGACTTGCTCCTTACAGCAGAACTCGAATGCGATCCTGCGGCCTTTGCTTATATTGCTTCCTTCAGGACGACAGCCTCTTTTCATCCCCAATCCCCATCCCCATTCCCATCCCCACTCCATCTCCTAGTGCATCTTGGCAACCGGCAAATGTGCAATAATTTCAATTACTGTAATAAATGTCTATGTTAGTTCGAGTAAGCTTTTTTTTTTGTGGTATATTCGGGGCTTCCCTTCCTCTCCGCGTTCGGCTTGCAAATTTATGCTTCTTCTATACATACTCCCTGAAATACATTCAATTTAACTAGGAAACTCATATTAAATCACTTATTCAGTATTTAAAACATACAAGCTTGTTCTGTACACATATCAAATTTGTTACTCAGCTAAAGCGATTCCGTTGAATGCCAACTCGCATCATCATGTTCATACGGACAGACAAACGGACATGACCGGGCGGACATGACCAGATACAAAGAGAATCGAGCCCAAATCCAAAGCAAAGCCTAAGACGGTCCATAGTAAATGATTAAGTAAATCAACAGCAAATCCACAGCACACTTATAGCTAAACCAAGACTAAGTCTAAGGCCAAAGCAAACCCAAGAGCAATCAAGCGAACCTGAGGCAAACCACAAGCATAACTTAAGCAAAACCCAAGCAAATGTTAAATTATAATTGATTTTAATTTTGTTTTACCCAGAACCTGCACTATTTCCTATGTTTCACAACAACCTTGGCTCTTGAACGACACCATTCGCGAGAACATACTTTTCGGAGAGTCCTTTCGACCGAAACGATATGATTTTGTATTGGATGCCTGTGCCCTTAAGCCAGATATTGAGTTAATGCCCAGAGGAGATCTTACCATTATCGGGGAGCGCGGAATAAACATCTCTGGAGGACAAAGGCAGCGAATTGCTATAGCTCGAGCTATATATTCATCGGCTAATGTGGTCATAATGGTAAGTTTAAATATGTCTAAAACAAAATAATGGTGACGCTATTAAGCTATGTTTAAACTAACATTGTTTTAGCAATGAGACATGTTATTTGGATTCAATGTTATTTCCATTAAACATGGAATATAAGTGAGATATATCTCAGAACGTAATCGAGTTATCTTTTCCTGGCCTGTACTTTTGGGCCTACATATTTAATTCGTAAAACCTACACATTACAAATTTCCAAAATGTCTTTCGACCAGAAGGAGATTTTCAGCTTGATGTACAAACTGGCTCGGCTGGTAGTGCCAGATACTCGGGTTGAGTATGATGCGACGGGTCCCGTGCACATTCCTCTCGATCGAATGTTCGGACCGCAGACCATGAGATCCCTGATGAAATTTCCGATTGGCGGAGTTGAGGAGAGAATGCCAGTACGACAGTTTTGACTTAGAAAATATAGATTCTTATGGTCTCCAAACTCACAGCGACCCCTTATCCGAGCCCTGGGCATAGTGAAGAAATCAGCTGCGGAGACAAACAAAATCCATTGCCTGGAGGAGCACCTGTGCGATGCCATTTCCAAGGCCTGTGATGATGTTATATCGGGCAAACTCTATGACGAGGAGCACTTTCCGTTGGTTATATGGCAGGATGGTTCTGGCGAGCATACAAACATGAACGTAAACGAGGTAATTTGCAATCGAGCCATCGAGATCCTGGGCGGCCAGATGGGTTCCAAGGAGCCGGTGGACCCCAATGACCATGTCAACATGGCACAAAGTTCCCATGACACCTTCTCCACGGCCGTGCGAATCGCCGTGGCCATGCAACTGCAGGAGAAGCTGTATCCCAGCTTAAGAACCATTATTGATGTGCTGGGCAGGAAGTCGCACGATTGGATGGACTTAATCAAGATCGGCAGAACGCATCTCATGGACGCAGTGCCTCTCTCCCTCGGCCAGGAGTTCAGTGGCTACCAGCAGCAGCTTGTGAACGGAAGGGCACGACTGGACTCGGCCCTGTGCCGATTGTATCAGTTGCCCATGGGCGGCACCATTGTGGGCACCAAGGCGGACACCAAGACGGGATATTCTGAGCAGTGCATCAAGCGGATAGCCGAGCTAACATTTCTGCCCTTTGTAGAGTCGCCGAATTTTTTCGAGTCCATCTCCGCCTGCGATTCCCTGGTGGAACTGCACGGAGAACTCAACACCATGGCGGCGAGTGTGATGAAGATAGCGAATGACATACGATTCCTTGGATCGGGACCACGTTGCGGATTTGGGGAACTAAATCTGCCGGAGAACGAACCAGGTAGTTCCATTATGCCCGGCAAAGTGAATCCCACCCAATGCGAGGCCATATCCATGATCTGCGCCCAGGTGATGGGCAACCATGTGGCCGTCTCCATGGGTGGTTCCTGTGGCCACTTTCAGCTGAACACATTTATGCCCATGATAGCCTCCAATGTTCTGCGCTCGATTACCCTCTTGGGCGATGGCATGAAGTCCTTCTGCGTCAACTGCCTCGAGGGCATCGAGCCCAACAGGAGCAAGATTAAGAGCATCCTCAAGGAGTCCTTGATGCTGGTCACGGCTCTAAGTCCCCACATTGGCTACGAGCGATCTGCTGCGATCGCCAGGGCAGCCCACCTCAAGGGAACCACTTTGGAGGATGAGGCCATCCAAGACGGCATCCTAGTGGAGGACTTCAGGCGGTGGGTGCAGCCCAGCAAAATGCTGGGTCCCGAATAGTCCGAAGGGATCATGATTCAAATACCTTGAGGGAGACTATTAAATTTGTTTCGATTGTTACGTCGAGCTCTAAAACTTAATAAACGTGGTTAATTAACTCTGTATGAATATTTACTTTATTCATGAAGATATACTTTGATTATACTCATAAAAATAATCTTTAAATCTCCATATTTTGCTTAGGATGACCCATTGGCTTCACTTGACAACGAGGTGGGCGAGCACATATTTCAGCACTGCATACGAGAGATGTTACAAAAGTCGACTCGAACTTTCATCCTTGTGACTCAACAATTGCACCGCATCAAGGAGGCAGAATACGTGAGTCCTTTATTAGACAATACACATGTTATAAGTTTTTTACTTGGCCTACTCTGGGGAAAACCTTAAGCGCGGATTACATGTGAAGAACTTTTCGTTATATCTTAAGATA
Source organism: Drosophila orena (assembly GCA_005876975.1). Classification (NCBI taxonomy): domain Eukaryota; kingdom Metazoa; phylum Arthropoda; class Insecta; order Diptera; family Drosophilidae; genus Drosophila; species Drosophila orena. The sequence continues at coordinate 4,164,643 of VCKV01000008.1, read as the reverse complement.
CTCTTGCGTTTTGAGTGTACTCAATTCGATTTTACTTAGTACAAAATATGAGCTAGTAAATTAACTACAGTTTTCATATTCAATCCTTAGTTAATTGCATTAAAAGATGGTCGTGTAGAAGCGTGTGGCAGCTATGCGGATATCGAATCGATGCAACCGCGGGTTACCGCCGAATGGAACGCGATTATTGCGATGGAAAAGGCCAAGAAGGATAACCCCTCTCAAAAGTATGTACTTCACTTGTGCTCCCATTGACCTCCATTGAGATCCAATAATAACACATTAACATATCCAGTCCTGGTGAAAAAACAGCAGGTGAGCGGTGGAAATTGCTGAAGAATGTGAGCAGACTGGGATTACAGCGCTCTATTTCGGTGACGATGGATGCGAATGCTGCATGCCACACGGATGCGACTGATGGATGCAGTGGCTGCATATCTGTGGCTAATATCCAGCCGAATGTGGTCGAGGAGGATGAGGAGGATGACCAAGTGTCTGTGGTACTGGAAGCCAGCTCATGTGATACAATCAGTTAATTATATCCATCTATACTCTTTCACCCGCAGTCGTATCCCATCAGCAATACATCCTGTGGCGGCTTCAGCTTGCAGCGCAAGCGTTCCAGTAGTTATGGATCCCGGCATCTGATGTACGATATTCCCCTGCCGATCGACGAGTGCCAGGGGGACGATGTCATCATGCGACCTCGCCGCCGGCATACTCTTAGTCGTCGTGGCAGTCGGACCACCAACTCCTGGCACCGATTGAGTGGCCTCAGCACCCTGACGGCCACTTCTGCGTCCAGCTCCACCAGTGGGGATGTGCTGAGCCGCAGTGTCCTGGCCACCAGTTGCAGCAGCTATGCGGAGAGCAGTGTGGATGACAGTGGTGATTTGGCCACGGCGGCACCAGAACCACGAGTTCAATCCTGGCAACCGCCACAGCATGTTGCACATCAGCCACTGTCACGGAACGCCTCCTCTCCGCCAGCCATGGAGATGGCCAATCCGGACGTGAAAAAGTCGGAGGAGGCCAGGAGGTCCAATACCAGCTCGGAGGATCCTTTGGATGACCATGTTCGAGGCAGTTTTCAGCAGTTCCTGCGACGAATGTCCATGCGGCGTTCAAATAAGCCCAAAAACCATCATCATCCACTCACTGCCACAAACTCTATTCTGTAAGATAAATATTTGCTGCGTAACTCCATGAAAACTAAAATAACCTTTTTTAAATAAACTTTCCTATTTATATTGTTACATTCCTCTTATAGAAGCATTTCTGAGGAGTCTCCGCCCATTGTACATTTTCGTGCTACAATTTCAGCGACAGATGGGAATAAGAATAGCAAATCTGTTCACACCGAAACGCAGCCAGAAGAAAAGCCCAAAAAATGTAAGTTACAATAAAAATTCAAAATCATTTGGTTGCTTATTATAATTATGCAAGTATGCAAGTTTCATTTAACTCCGTGCAAAACTAGTAATTAACCAAGAAAATTGTTGTATAGTGGTTCTAGACTTTAAGCGAATTAAGTTTAATGAAAATGTAGGGTTTCTTGCGTCTTGGAAATTTTCAATAATGAATATTGATTAGCAGAAACTTATGCAGTCGGGCGGGAAAACTGTGAACAAAATATTGCCATAATATTGGGCGAAGAAAATGGTTCGTCCTTTGCTATTTTGTCAATACACTTGGGAACTTCGCATCCTTTTAGCTTACTCCTGGATGCATGCGTGTAGCTTAAAACTTAAATCAACTTTGATTTTAAAAGTTTTGAGCTCCCGAGCGGTAACTCAAAGAGACAGTGTTCCAGGGCGCGAAAAGTTTGCCAGGGAGAAACTTTGGCCAACTCGATGCATTGATCTATCAATATTTGGCTGATAAGTCAGCGGGTTCGTTCGGTGAAAACTTTCGATTTAATCAGTGCTGCGAGTGTCACTCCATTTGAACCCATCGTGCCCATCGAACCCATGGAACCCATCGGATCCTTTGCTAGGCAAATCCGCAGACGCCAAGGAAACTTTACTTTCAATTAGTTTGTCGCCGGAACTTGTTCAATTAAACGGCAGCGTGGTTTAATTGATGTGGGCCCATGTGGCATTTGCAAGAGGTACAAAACATATTAGTACCAATTAAAAGTCAATCAGAAGTTCATTGAAAGCAACTTTAGTTATTCTTTTTGCTTCTCAAATTGGATCTGAGCGTAGTATAGTCATAGTCAGTATAAGTCATTACGGATAAGCACAGATTTAAATATTACTTTTATATAGCTTTTTTTCATAATAAATAAATATGTAATAAATATTACGAAATGCAGGGCTTAACTCTTTCTAGTGCCCAAGTATGTGTTGCTTAGCTTGTACATAACTTTGCACAAATACGAGTATTCTGTTACACAAATAATAAAGCTTCTTTTGGCCTGTCAAACACATCCTGACCCTGTGCATCCTCCACTTCTCCTCCAAAAAAATCAGGCGTAAATATTGACTCGAAGGAAACCACAATAAATTGCGATGACAATTGCGATTCAGCATCGGACAAAGAATCGAGGGCAAACGTGACATCCCCGGTCGCCCAGGAGCACAATGAAGGACACGTGCTGGACGAGGCAGGTGAATCCGGCGGAGAATCGATGCCGCTGGCCAGGATGGCGATTGATACGGAACGCAAATATGGGAAAATATCGGACGACATATATCTAATGTACATACGAGCCGCCGGCCTGCCCATAATCACCATCTTTTTTATCACCGCACTAATTTGGCAGTGTTTGCGTGTCTACACGGACGTTTGGCTGCAGCAGTGGAGCGATGTCCATGGAGCAGCCGCGTCCAAGGGCCAGGAGCTGCTCCACCCACCGGAGCAGGACCACGAAGTCACGTACTATTTTCGCATGTACGCTGGCATTTCGTGTGTTTGTATAATAATGGCCCTGGTATCAACACCGGCCGGACAATATGCCGGCTGTAATGCCCGTCGTAATTTGCACGATAAGCTGCTGCAAACGATTTTGCATAAAACGCTGCACTTTTTCCAAGTGACCCCGCTCGGACGTATTGTGAATCGTTTCAGCAACGATATGGCCGTCATTGATAAGGTGAGATTTGTTATTTCTGTTATCCAGCCACTGTTTTAGCCATCGAATGCCCCCAATATTCATTTGTTCCGGCACGAAAGTGGATAGATGTTCGCCACTTTGATTGAGATTGCCCAGTGGATAAGCACGGATTTATTTCACTCGTTATATACACGTTACTCGCAGAGCATGTGGGTATATGTATGATATATTCACTAAAAAACTATGTATATGTATATGCTCTCGATCTAGCCATGATCGTTTGTCCGTTTGTCCGTCCGTCTGTCCGTATAACCGAATGAGACCTACGGAGCAACTTATAAGAGCTGCATGCACCACACGCTTTTTTCTCACCCATCTTAAGGCTGCGTAAAGGGTATCCAATAGTCGCGCCACTCGACACAAGCCTTCTCTTTTGTTTTTTCTTCTACCATGACCTATGTGCCAGTGGCCTGTAGCTTAAATATTTCATAACCATATTGTATTATGTCCTCAGAAAATTGCAGCCACAGGACAACGCCTGCTGCAATTCACTTTGCTCTGCCTGTCGGCCATTCTCATAAATGTCACCATCACACCCTGGATTTTGGTACTAACCCTGCCCATCTGTGGAGCATACTACCTCATACAGAAGTTCTACAGGTGCTCGGCCAGGTGAGCAGTATATATCTGCTTTAGTTTTGCAACTATTTGTCATATTTGATATTTCCTTTTTAAGGGAACTGCAGCGGATTGAAAACGCCACTAACTCGCCCGTCATATCCCATCTTTCGGAGACCATTCAAGGAGTGACTACGATTCGAGCGTTTAACCAACAGACTAGATTCACGGAAATCCTTTTCAAACGACTCGAGGCGAACACCATCGCCTATGCACTGCTCAACACCAGTCATCGGTGGCTTGGAGTATCTCTGGTAAATACGAAACTTTAATCAGAATCTTTATTTCAATAACATTTTTGGAAGCCAATAGTTGAGTTCAAGTATTCTTGTTGCTCGACAATAACCAAAACTAGATTCACCATTGAAGGCTGCATTCCATTCTTGCGAGATTGCTGCCTTTCACATTTTTTATAACAGCGTAATAACTGGCAGCTAAGTGATTTAGTCAGTGGTGGACCACTCTCAGTGCGAAACCAGACCTCAACCATCTTCTCCAGCGTTGGGTCACCATCACATCTCCTTAAACACTCCGCACACTCGCTTGTTTTAATGTTTTTCTCCTCCGGCAGGACTATTTGGGTGGATGCATTGTTTTTGTGGCCACCGTGACGGCATTGACAGCGGCGAGCGTCAGTTGCAGGAGGCAATACGAGGCATCCACATCCACATCCACATTCCCATCCCCAGACGCATCCACATCCGAAAGTTATGCTGTCACCAAGAGCTCGTCGGAGCTGAGACCTTCGCCATCGCTGGTGGGTCTGGCCATAAACTACACGTTGTTGGTGCCGATTTACCTTAATTGGGTTGTAAAACTTTTGGCTGATATGGAGATGTATGCGGGCTCCGTGGAACGCATCGCCCACTATGCCCAGGGACAGGACGCGGATGCGGATACGGATGCGGACTTGGAGCAGGACCCGTCGTCCAATGAAGATGTGAGCGGCGAAGTCGATAGGTCGTCCCAGTCGAATGCTGGTGACAAAGTTTACCCAGGCGCAACGACAGCTGCCGGTGATGTTGATGAAGATGGAGACCAGCACCGGAATGGAGGAGCACGTGGCGGTGGCTGCGGAACCCGGCAGGGACATGGAAATGGGGCTGAGGCAAACGCTGATAAATTAAATGCAGGCAATGCAACCGGCGACGGCAATCACTTAAACTTCCACCTCCTCCCGGCGACAGCTGGCGACAAGGTGGGGCAGGCGACGACAAAGACTTCGGTGATTAAAGATAAGCAACTGCCACCGCAGCAGGACGACAAGGACGACAAGGACGACAAGGACGACAAGGAGGACAAGGACGAGAAGGTCGCCTTGCCAAATGAGCCGGCCAGGAAGCTTGAACGCTGTAAGTTCTGGCCCAGTTTGTCTCACTTTTGGCCACCCAACTCTCGCATCTCTGGGATTCCAAAATATTTTGAACAAACTTTGATGCTTGTCCTTGGGTTATTTGATTACAATATAACATAAGCTTAGGTGATTAGCAGCCCATACAGAACTATGCATTTTGGAATGCGTAAACAGATTACATTTTAATCATCCAACCAAATTTTAATTTTAAAAACTCTGCTGCTTTCAACTTTCAGATCAAAGTGTGCCAATTTCGTGGCCACAAAGAGGTGATATCCATTTCGATAATGTTAGTCTGCGATACGAGGGGCAGAAACAGAATGTCATCAGCAATCTAACACTAAAAATTCCCGCCGGACAACGGGTGAGTAAAATCCAAAAGCCATATAACATTTTCATTGATTTGTAAAATGGAGTAAGAACCCAGCAAACAGTTGCTAAAACCCGCTGACTTTGGTTGGATGGCAAAATCAGTAAAACAGATGTCAGCCATATTGATTGAAGTTTAAAATTGAATCATCCATGAAAAACAAGATGGGGTGAACCCCGTTTTTGCAGTCCATTTGTGTCGCTATATACGAGTATTTAAAAAATGATGAGATAATAAATCACAAAACTGGAAAAACGCTACAAAGAATCTGCCAAAGCGTTTAATAGGTTTTAATTGTTCTAAACTGAAATGTTGATTGATGATGAAAAAGGGAACGTTTTTATTTGGCAGTCGCATCTGGCTCACAAGTTTCTAAAATGACTAAAATAATGTCATGCTGTTTGTGTCAAATATGAAAAGATGCAGCTGATTCCTCACACTCGACACTCATCAGAATGCAACTATATTCAAACTATATTCGCAATCCGTTTACAGATTGGCATCTGTGGTCGCACTGGCAGTGGCAAATCATCCTTGGGACTGTCCCTCTTCGGTGTTCTACAAACGACCAGGGGCCACATTTACATTGACGACGTGGACATTCAGCGCATCCGACCAGACGAGCTGCGAACCAGGCTGTCAATAATTCCGCAGGATGTGCACTTGTTCAACGCAACCATACGCGAAAACCTCGATCCACACGGTTACTTCCAGGACCTGCAATTGTGGAACTGCCTCGAATTGGCGCAGCTAAAGGAGTTTGTCAACGGGCACCTTCCACTCGGTTTGCGTACGTCCTCTTTGGGCATCCTTTTTTACCAGTGTAGATCTAACAACTGCTTCTCCAAGTGGCTTTTGCTGTCCTTGGCTACAGCATTTGTCTGTTGGCAAAGTCACGAAGGCGAAAAGTATCTGATTCCAAGCACAACATTAATGCATATTAGGTGTTTAGTTCTTGCATTGGTACTACGAAGTATATAGTATATCTTAGGTACTATATAGTTTTGGATAGCATAAATTGAACTGAACGATGGTCTGCTTAAGCTTTACCACTGGCCTTAAATATACTTTATAATTACCGTTGCTTTGTCCTGCAGACACGGTGATATGCGACGGAGGGCTGAACCTGAGTGCTGGCCATCGGCAGCTGTTGTGCCTGGCACGTGCCATCTTGCGGGGATCCGTGTGCCTCGTCCTGGACGAGGCCACAAGTGTCCTGGACAGCAGCACGGAGAGTGCACTCCTCAGGGCGGCGGATCTGGCCTTCCGGGGTCGCACTATCATCACCATTGCCGTGAGTCGATTTGCACATGCATAATTGCGGCACTCGAGAGCAGCTGTGATATGAGCATTACTATTTATCCGCAGCATCGGCTGACAACTATTCTGGATTACGACCGCTTAATTGTGCTGGACCAAGGGCGCATCGTGGAGGATGGCAATCCCAGGGAGCTGCAGCAGCTGGAGGGCTCCGTATTCCGCGGCTTACTGGAGAAGGGCGCCAGCAAATGGTAGATTTAGCTGCAACTCGGAAATTTAACGATAATTTTCCCATACAGGGGTTCAACAGTGCATGTGTACTGCTTTTGTGTCCTACATGTGCATTTTCGTAAGGAACGTCTTATACACTTGTATATTAACTACTCATAAGTCTTAAATGTACTTCGGAAAGCCTTATATGATGTATTTCCAAATATTTTGTACTAGTCATGTTTAGTTTCTACAAAGAGAGCTACATATACTTAAATATTGCAATAGTAAAACGAGGTATTGTATACAACTATTGTGACTTTTCTCTTCTCAATCGCATGTAACAGTTGGATCCCTATTTTGGACATTGTTAAATTAAGTCAGTGTAACAGGAGTTTGAAAGTAACAAGTTATTACGACATTATGCACAATTTTGTGGGAGCTATGTGTGCAACTATGCAACAGTACACTGCGCACAAGGAGGTCAGCCAATTAGGGTTTGAATTGCTTCGATATCAGACAGGCGATGCCTAAACCGGGCACTCGGCACTCGGCACCGGAATTCGAATGAATATGCAACGAGTTGGGAAGAAAATAGCACTTGCGAACTTGCCTCCTCTTGGGGCAAGAGATGTGGCAGGAGCAACGGGTGTGGATGCGGCACAAAACCGAAAATATTGCGAGAATAAATTGATTGTTAAATGGAAACTGCTAATGTTGGCCGGCGGAAAAGTGGAGAGCAGGCAGTGTACTTCAATGATGCCCCTGCTCAGCTCACTTTGTATGCATATTTCAAGTGGTTCGCTGGGGCAATTAAACTTAATTGACGATGAGGAGCGTGCATTGTTAAGTAGGTTTTGGGAAGGGGAATGATTTCATTTTTTCCCCATTTTTTTCCACTTTTTTTTTTTGAGTTCAATAAGCGCCTTTGATTTGTGGAGGGGTTGTGGAGGGAAAGCTGCCGATCGATTGCTAATTGGAGCATTTGATAGAAGCAGTCATACGATATTTACTTCAAGTATTACAAGTATTTCCGGAGGCCACAACGTGCACATGTAGATGTCCTTGATAGCTTTCTCGCCAGCTCATTCAAGGCCACGTTCACTAAAAACAATGGTTTCATGATTGGAATTCCTAACTTTTTAAGGACTTCTAAAGAATGATTCCCGCCCGAACGACAAGAGCCTGATTTTGTCTGGCTAATTCATTTGTGTGTGCTTAACATATACTAAGAATCAAACAAGAGAGAACGCTATACTCGAGTTGTCCGACTATCGGATACCCTTTTCTCCGCTAGTGGCAGTGCGAACAAGAAATTTCAAAATTTGTTTGGCATATCGATCGAAATCGGCTCGGGTATAGTAATCCTGATCAACAATATATATACTTCATAGGGCTACCTTCTACCTGTTGCCAACCTACCTGTTTTCAACGAATCCAGTATACCCTTTCACTCCACGAGTGAGGGGTATAAAATGTGCGGAAAAAGTGCATAGCTAAGTGGCTGTTTAAAAATCCTTAATCCATTTAACTGCTCTTTGTTGAGTTGAAAAGCGGTGAGGTGCATAAAAGATTTTGCGATGTCTTCATAGGGTTTTCAATTGCCCGGGGCTCTTGTAGGTTGTTTGTTTTTATTAAACTCTCCTCGAAAAACTCGCAGTTGAAACATATATATGTGGTGCGGCATATACGAGTAAAGCAGCCGCACTCGGATGTTGCACGCATGAGTGCTTCGCCAGTTCCTTTGACGCTGTCTGTCGTTCTAATAAAAGAAATCTGTCAAATTCAAACGCTCGTAAATGTCTTACACATTTAACCGGTCATACAAGCAGCGGCCATGATGTTTTTCAACTGTTTACCCCGTCATTTTTTCCATCAAATCCGTGTATATATGTGTATGTGTATGCACTTCATGTTACATAAAGACTTGTCTGCTAATCATATCGTATTTATTACTTTTATCCATTGAGATTTCACAATTGACTGCGTTTCTGGTAAGTTTTTTTTTGCCAACATGTTTTTATTTATTTTCCAGTTGTCAAGGATGAACAGGATGACGAAAACAGTTTAAGTAAATAAATGTATAATTAAATGAGCAGGTTTAGCGATTTCTAAAGGGCTTCAAAGGTACTTCAAAGGCAGGTCGCTCCTTATAATTGATCAATATAGTTATATTCTAACTTTAATCACCCCAATGAACTAAGCGTAATCAGTTTTAACTGCTTGTTTCAATTGATCATTTCCACACAAGGACAACGAACTCCAGAGTGCCTTCAATAACCAGCGGTCTAAGCCGTGCCCAATTTTCCGGACGCGACTGTCCTTGTGGAACGCAGCTGTGTTTCTGACCTACTGAACGACTAAGCGGCCTCGATTTTGGCCGGCAATCGTGCTGAATCTGCAGGATGTGATAAGAGAGCGGGCAGACGAACAGCATCCAACCGAAGGACACTCGTTCGTTGTCGTCCTTCGTCGTCCTTGCTCGTTTCGTCGCCAACAACCCTGTCCTGCGGATTCCAGATGCTGTTGCGCCTTCGAATGCCAGGCGTTGCCTTCTTCCGGGCGCTGCGTTTCAGTACTTTCGCGTCTGGCTATATGTGCGGTTATCCTGGCGGTTCGTTATCCCGGCCAAGTTTCCGTTCGTCCGCGATTTCGCCGCAGTACGTGATCCTTCGCGCATTTCAATTAACAAAAAATAGTCGGGCTTTTGCTCGAGTGCGAAATTGAATATGCAAATAATGTGTGCTGTGGCCTGTAATTGAACAAACTGTGAGTTTGGCGGCGGATATGAATGTATCTTGTTTCCACACAGATCAACAAATTTCCGGTTCTGACCTAACTCAACCGCTATGCATAAATGCCGCGTTCAGGAATTGTTTTTTACTGGCCGCTAAGCCTCATCCCAAGTGTTTTAAAAAAAGTGCATTTCATTTTTATTTTGTCTGGTCGTTAGTTAAATTAGTGGCCTTTTTGATTAGTGGCATTCAACGGCAGTTAGGCCATCAATCAGCTGAAAGTTGTAGTTATTGTTTTTTAATAGCAAAATGATTGCGCTAAAAGCTTCCGTCTGGAATGATAAATTTGAATTTCGCGGCTATTTTGCCAACTAATATTTCATGTGGCATTTCGAATGCAGATAGAATAAATTCGTTTATTGAAATTGTGAAAAATGGATGTGTTGAAAATATTTTGTAGCACTTTCATACGAGTATAATAGAAGTTGAGCTAGTGATAACAAAAGCAAAGATATGCTATAAACTATAAACCACTAATATCGATTCATATCTAAAACTCTTCAATTGCAATTCACCTGGCAAAAGACTGCTGTTAAGCCCACTAATCCGCTTCTAATTGCAGTGCAGTTCCTTCCAATTAGCGAACGCAAAAGAAATGAAATGAAAGTAATTAAACAGCAGGTAGAGTTAAAGAAAAGCGCAAGCAAACAGCGAAAACTTGTTTTGTTGTTTCATTACCAAGTATTCAAAGGAGCTTAAATAGCGTACGAGTATTCAGATGAATACACCTGCGTGCCGAACTTGTGTGTGCATACTTACACTAGGGGTGTTGCTTACGCTTCGCATTAGCATAATTAAAATTCGGTAAACAGGCTGATGGCGAACACTAGGCTCCATTAGCCCCCAAAGCAAACATCGCCAGCCCGACTTGACCCAAAAGTGGGCCTTGAGTCACCGCAGGGCGCATGCAGCAAACAAGCCAGCAAATGTGAATACCCTATTACTCATTTTTAAGTAGACGCGTGTGTAGTGTGTGTGGCTGCGAATGCCTGTTTGTAATACCCTTGAACTTTATTGTTTGAGCATCAGCGGTTTGCCCGGGCTTTCGCTTTCAGGTCGCCACGGGTGGAGATGCTAGAGAGGGGGGCTGCCGTTTTCGTTTCCGTTTCCGGTTCCCATTGCCTGGCCATTTTTATGCCTCTGTGTGCGGGGATGTGCTTTTTTATTGCAGCCTGTCAGGCGCAGCCATACATTGGTTTACCATTTCGAGTATATGCGCGCATTTTTCAGACAGTTTTCCAAAAAAAAGTTACAACAAAATGCGCAATTTGTTAGCTTATATTGCAATTCCTCATTGGTTTCCATACGCTGCATAGATCTTTACAGTATCCGTTCAACTTTAAGTTCATTAGGCTGATAGTGAATCATACGCCCCACTTCTTGATTTCATTATCCGAATATATGTATATCCCACTTGCTAGCCTTTGAATTCCAGCATGCCGATATGTTGGCAAACAATCTTGCCTTTGATTGCACTCAATTGAATATATGTAGTTCCATGCAAACTCGATCAAATGCGAATTCAATTTCCCAATTGAATTCGAATCAGGTTCAATTCAATTGCAGCTGTAGTCCGGCAAATACATTACACATTATTTACCAGCTGTAAGTATTCATTTCGAACAGGATGGGTCGTCTTTATGTTTGTGTTTGCACCTGATTAGCGGACAATGAATGCGAATCGGCAATTAAAAGCTCCCTGAAATGCCAAGTAAACAAAATACGAGTAATTAAATTAATTTCCGTGCTGGACAAAGGATAATAAGGAAGTGTCTGCCCAAAGTTCGACGTTAAAAATAATGTAAAATAATAAAGCATGGAGGCTGTGTGAGCCATCTACGCTTGAAAAGCCAACCAAGCGGCGGGAAAAGCATCAGCTGCGGAAAAGTAAACACCAAGTTTTGGCTGTATGTCGTGGCTGTATGTTAGCACAGCATCCGTATCCGGCACTTCATAATTGTATTCGGTTGTATTTAAATTACGCTCAAGGTGCGCGGACTGGATTCTCACATGCCGGAGATACATTCATAATGTAAGTATTATATAATATACTCGCCTTCATTCTCGCTCATTCATTTTCCACAAAAGAACAATTCCTTAACCCCATGACATCGTACAAGAAGTAGCTGAAAAAAGTGTGTACTATTTACTCAACAGAGAGTCAGAGTCTTAATGGTCACGAATATAAGTTTACCCGTTTACATATCATATTTTCCGCTTCTCCCCGGCTGTTTGAAATACTTAAAGTTTTTATTTCGCCTCCTTTTCCGGAAAACTTTCGTCCTGATGTAGTCGTGTTGCCATTGCTGACTACCGTTTCAATGCGGGCTTTTCCTCAGCCATGTTATCTCTCTGAGCCTTTTTCTTATTCGACTCCGAAGTCCCAAGACACTGCCACAAACTCCGTTAGCTTTGACCACAAGAAAGGGCAAATGCTAGGAAAAAACTGAAGTAACTCTTAGAATATAAAAAAATATAGTTTTCATGTGGCCTGTGGTAAGGAAGGATAAGCGTATGTGAATAGATATTTCGGTTAGTGTCAAGTTGCTTGGAATTTAAACACAAATAAAAGTGATTATCAAAAGGACCACTTGCAAGGCTCTTTGAAATGTCAAACGGTCAGCCAATTCGTACACGCCCCTTGACAGAGTATAGAAATAGAATCGACTTTAGGCAAAATGAGGCAATAAAGATTTATCTCGAAGGACCGCCGCCAAAGCCAATGCAGCAGATTTGTCAAGGATTTGCGGCTGGAAATTTATTTTTGGCCGCTCGTCCCGTTTTCTGTTGACTCTTTGCAGTCCCCTGAAAGAATAAAGCAAATAAAGGCTATAGTTGGCCCATTGATTTTTGAGCAAAATGCAAATATATGGCCAAGTCCTGTGTGGGCTTCCAAACAACTGTAATCTATGATGTCGCATTCAACGTGCATAAATTTTAATTAAACCGAAAATAAAACAGCTCCGCTTTGTTTATCGCTCAAAGTGAAAATGTATTTTGTTTGTTTTGCTTTCCAAAAAAAAAACTGTTTCTTTTTTATTGTCTACATTTGAGCGCTGTTTGCATTTATCAGCTCTTAACGCAGTGATGACTTCGGCTCTCTAAACTGCACTGTAAATAAGAAACTAGATTCTGTGGAAAATTACACACATTTTTCACCACTCACCTAAGCGCATTTTGTTGCTCGTTTCGCAATCGGACACATTTCACAAGCTTTCGCCCAGAAGTTGGAGCACAAAATATGACAGGACGTGAAAAGCTGTTGGCCTGCTTGTGACATCAACTTCAGAAGTTTGGCTACATTACCAATTGCACTTGGCAACACCAAGCATCTAGAATGCTACGGGCTATTAAAGTCATCCACTCTCTACTTTAGCTATTAGTCCAGGGCGTTTTCTTTGTTTTTCCCGGCATCTTCGAAGTCTTTTGGCCTGTCAATTATCGGTTTCCACAGCAAGATGCTTTCTATTTACTGCCGTGTAGACAAGTTTTGCCTCGATGCGCCATGTGCCACCATTTTCATTTTTAAATAATCGTGACGTGAGAGGCCTTAGCAAAATAAATAAAAAAAACATGTTGTTGTCGGTGGTGGTATACATGAGTTGTTCAGCCGAAGATAAAAACGTGATTACGAAACAAAACACTCGACTGAAGACAAAGAGACCCGAAATATTTGGGCATATTTTGCTGGGCCGCCAGTGGCGCCATAAATCAAAAAACCGCAGGCATCGCTTGGGTCATGGGAAAAGTTAAACGGGGAGAATTGTGGAAGAAACTTTAGTTTTAATGGGTCGAGACGCTTTTCCGATCATTTGATGAAAACGGAGCGAATTCCAAAGCGCCGAGAGTGCCGCAAACGCGTTAAGAATTATTGATGCCTCATTGCTGATTGCTCTGCGTTTACGCCATTTGACACACTCACATTCCGGAAAATATCCCCCAATATCCTGAAATCTCCCGGGATGGGCGAACATAATCTCACGTCCCCCAAGTAAAAAGGACATCCACGCACACACACAAAAGAAGTGAAGTTATTTGGTATGTCTAGCGTGTACTTCGCATTTGCCCTCTCGAATCTTGAGTCTTGGCGTTATTACAGTTTTTCCCCGAAACTGATGGCAAAAATCAACACCCACATTGTCAGCATTTCAAGGCCTAAACCACGTCTGCACAAAATTATTGCCAACTTTGCCGATTCGGCGACTCGCATGCATTGCATTAAATTGTATTCCTGGTGTTTGGGCCAAATTGGCTAAAACAATAAATATGGATTTGGTTGATTGTGGGGTATTTCAATATGCAATAACATTTGTTTCTTACTTTTCTAAGCCTCGCATATTTTACTTCGTTTCATCCAAAATTTAACGAATTTTTCTGATATATAAAGTGGTTGTGTCAGAAAGCTAGTCATGTGATTTTCCAAGCACTTTTCAAATCAGAATTGTAATAAATCTATTAACATTTAAGCTGGCCTTGTCAGACTCCCCAAAGTATTTTCACACGTGACAATAAAAGAGGATGGGATCTCGGAAAAACAAACATTTAAATGATTTTTATGGCTACACATTTGCACTCCCGACATTAAACTTTAATGTAAGGTCCTCAGACTTTTTATGCCAGGAAGTGGAGTATTATTGAAGATTCGTGTGTGCTTTTTTGGGATGCGGGCAGTAAAAATTCATTTTGTTTATTTGATTTTGGTTCTAAGATACGAAACGCAAATGTTTATTTTTAAACAAACTTCATATTTTTCAGGCATGCAAAGTTAGGTCTTGCCAGTCCGATAATTCCATTAGTTCTGCTAAATGTATGAATAGATGGAACCCAAACGAATCCACAACAAAGTCATTCATATTGCCTTCTGTGCTCCGTGGTCCATGGTCCATGGTCCATGGTCCATGCTCCATTTTCCATGGTATTTGGATCTTAAGTGATTCAAGAGTTTCTGCCATTGTTCGAAGCTTATTTGCATTCATGTTTTTGCGCTTTTTTCCGCTTTGGTCAGCGTAATATCTCCCAGTTCTCGGAAATTACTTTATGGCAGGAAAGGCATTTTGGTTGTAAGTTGTTTACCTAGGGAAAGTTGCAGACCAAACTCAATGTTGGTTTGCCGATGAGTGGATCTGAGGATTGCGATTATGCGGTTCCATACTCAATTTTACTTGCAGTTTTTGCCTCCGTTTGCTTCCCCACATTATTGCTACTAAGCTCCCTTTTTGTGTCCATTGTTGGTTGGTCAATATTGAAATAGTCAAGTGAGGAAACTCTCTTGGTTGTGGCGTTCTTTCTTCGTTATTTACTTGGTGAGATAATTGGGGAATTTGTTGCATATTTTTTCTATTTATTATTTACTTAAAAACCGGCAGAAATGAGCATTCTGAGCATGAAATCAATTTCCATTAGACTATAGACTGACTTTGAATCGCCCATATCCTTTGAGATTTGCTCGTTAGACTGCATTAAAATTGTTTTCCTTTTCCGGTGTGTCCATTGTCACTTTAATTTAGTACCCAGGGAGTCGTTAAAGAGCAGTTTAAGCCAAAAATAAAATATCCCAATAAAGCAAATATATACATATTAATCTTACGATTGCGGCAAAAAGTCGTATGCCAAATGGGATTTTTGGCAAAACAATCGGTTGTATTGGCTGGCAAGATAGCAATAGCATTATTTAGCATTATTTTCAATTGCGTAACCTTCGCCTCGTGACGGAATAAAAAACGTCAATTGCAAAAGAGTCTGTGTAAAGTCTGTGTAAAACCAATTTTTCGTCCTGCAATCAGAAATCGAGGCAAAGATTTATTGCCATTAAGCTTACTTTCCGCCGGCTGTCAGGTGAATAAAAATAGCAGCAGAATAAGGGACATTCACGGATTTTTGGGGGATGCAAGTGGTGGTGCTATCCGGAAACTGGTCCGCTGACTTGAGTTCTCTGCAATTTCCATAAGCGCTTCCGTTGAATATTCATGTAGGAGCACGGAAATTTAATAGCTCGCCTTGCAAAATGCTGCATCCGAATAAATTTGTATTAACGCCGCTTATTTTTATTTAACATGGAACTTGGGTCGTATATCTATAAATTTCTCACTTTAGGTTATGAACTAATTTGGCTAAAGCACTTCAACCTAGGTAGTGATGACATGTCGCTGAATGTGTCCGCTATTCCAGCCAATAATCAACCATCTGACTTGCGGACTGGAAACTCCAAAGGCAACGCAAGTTGGATATTGGTCCCCATCCACATTGCAACAAATGAATTCCACGGGTAGCAGTTGCACCGAGCCCACCCGCGAATTATCCAAGAGCCCCAGCAGCACAAAGGACTGCTGCTTGAAGATGGTGGCCATATAGATGCCCAGTGGGTCCATGGCGAACGTCTGGGGCTCACCGCAGTACCTTTGCTGGCCAGTACGGATGGTGACAGTGTGCAGATCTATTACCAACTCAACGCTCCACAGGGGCTGGGGGCAGAGGAACACAGTGGCCTCCCCATCATTGGTGCATGAGTAAACCCGAGTGCTGCCGTCCCTCACAAAGAGCAGAAAGGAGCCACACGCTGTCCAGGCGGCCGTTTGAATGCGATGCTGCATAAGGACCTGTTTCGACCTCCATACCGATCTATTCAGTTGACAAAGACTGCCACCGGCCTCGCAGGAGGCGCAAAAAAGCATCTGGAAATCGGGACTATAACGCAGTAGGGAAAAGGAGCTTAAGCTCCAAGGATTCGGTATCAAATGAAGCTTCTGCTGGCAGTCCGGTTCCCAGAGTATGATGTGCGATGAGCCCAGTGCGGCAGTAATCAGGATAGTGCCATCTTCATTCCACTGCATTGAAGTCACATAGTTGTGCCCTTCATCCTCCAGGACTTGCAAGTGATGAGTGCCCATGATATGCCGAATATTTAGCTTGTCACTGACACGCCGACTATCCTCCCATAAACAAATTCCTGCTGCACATCCCACGGCCAATTCACAACTTTGGGACCAAGGACGAAAAGCGATGCAGGTGGTGTTCTTCTGCTTAGGGGATTGCAGCTTTGGTGGGCACTCGCTCCTCTGGTCGTAGATCAAAACCACATCCTGGCTGGTCAAAATTGCCATCAATGAGGTGGTCGGATGACACTCAATAAGCCGGATGGCTGCGGTTTCCCAGCCCCGTGCTTGGCTAATCCTCTCCAGAAACTGAGGATCGGCGGCTAGTCTTAGTTTTGGGCTCAAGAGTTGGTGTAGCTTCTGGAGAAACCATTTCCAATACTCATTGGCCAAGTTCCATAGCAAATTGAGTGCCTGTTTAGGAATATTACGGTTGTTCCTTTCAAAAACAACACATCTGGGTTGTTGACTATTGCTCTTAGACCCGTTTGCTTCAGGAAGCTCTTCACTTATGGGCTCCATTACTTTTGGGTTTTCTAACTCCTTTTGTTAGGCAGAATATATATCTTAACACTATGCTGAAGTAAGTGCTGGAAAACTTCTAGCTTGCTTAACTGAAAGATAAGCATGAAGCACTTATGGTGTTTCAATAGGATGCCCAGCTGCCGATATTCCCTTATTTCGTCGATGCTAGTTTGCCTTTCATATTTCTGGTTGCACCATTGCATTCCTCCTAATGGCTTTACTTTTGCCCCAACGTTTTCCACTTTTTCAGGCTTTATCTTGGCGGCTATTAGTTTTGATAAATGGCTTTGGCGATGCATTTTCTGGTCAGCGCTGTCAGCAGTTTACCTCATCCTAAAACGGCGATATAAAAATATGCTTTATTTTGCCCCACCATGCTAGGAATTTTCCAAGAATACGCCGATAGATGCCATTATGCCCCCTTGTACCTTGTTTCCAAGGTATTTAATAATTTAATAATCGCTTTAATATTATGCACGCTTCAATTCAATCTACTCATAATAATTTTCGATTTATTTGACATAAGCGAGTTGGCAGCCAAGCGAATATTTCAATAAGTTCCATTCATTGTTTTATTGTCAAGCGGCTTGTAAAAATTTGACGTGAACCTGCCTGTCAGCGCAAATTGAAAACATATTTAATGGGTAAAATAATTTAATCGAATCCTTCGTTTAAACAACACGAAATGTAAAACCTCTGAAAGGAGCCTTAACAAATACACGATTTTCGCATAATTCACTTGCATGAACCAACAAAATGGGGAAAAAATAGCCCAACAGAAAATGAAACGAAATTATGCGGGTGGAAAACCATAAATTGACTTTTGGACCAACAAACAGACAAACAAAATAAAACTTTTTCCTTTTTGGGCGCTTGTATGCACGAAATAATTCGCAAGTTTTACGGTATGCTTCGCTTTGATCAAAGGCATTAATATTTTATTTCTTATACATACATATGTATGTATGTATGTACATGTGTACATATGTGCTACAGACGTCTTATGTTTCACAATGCTATGTATCTGGCAAATTGTCTTGTCAACAAAAAAATGACACAAAATTAGGAAGCAACAAAACCCACGGAGAATCGACTGAAATGTGGCAAAAAACTTCAAGTGAAGCGTAAAAAATGAAATGAAACAAAATAAAGTAGTGAAACTCTTACCCTGCGGGTTAAATTCCATCGTAACGTTTAGTTACATTTTGGCTTTCTAACCAGTTTTCATCACGCACAATGGATATTTTGGGGTCCCCAAGGACTCATTTAATATATATATAGTATAAACATGTAATTGGGATGGGCTCTCTAAAATGGAAATGGAATAAGTTACTGCGCGGGCTAATGTCCATGGTTTTTCACAATATTTCAACATTTGATTTTCATGTCCACGCGGACTATTTCAAGGTGGATACCCCAGAAGTTGGATGTCATGAATCTACAATCTAGTTGGCTAACGAAATGAGGGTCTCTCGGCTGAAATTGATTTTGGACAGCCTTCCATCTCGCCAACTCATGGGCGTATTGTCTGGACAGCTCGTGGGGGATCGGATAAAAGGAGATATCTTTTATTTGGCTTTTTAAACAGCAGCCAGCATAACACAATAAACGCTCAGCAGGACTAACAAAAGCCAGGGGTCTCTTTTGCCCGCATACGATTGTTTGGGCTTTTTTTTTGTTATTTTGTGTTCTGGAGGAATGCCTTTGTTTACCAATGAAATGGAATCTCCCTTTTATGGGCCAGCAGTTTATGTGTTTATGTTTTCGACTTATGCGCCAACTGCTTGACCATTTTATTGATTTAGTAGCCTGCTATCATCGGCTTTTGGCCCCCATCGAGTGTCGAGTGGATTTTCCATAAAACATGCATTTCCGCATCTCCATTTGGATTTCGCCCACTGCCCACTGCCCTCTGCCCTCTGCCGTTCACTTGACACTTCGCAACTGAGCATTCAATTTCATTGGGTTATAGAATTCCCGGAATGTTGCTGCAAATTAATAGGCAATTAACGTCAAGGGCAGAGTCGTAAGCCTGCTGGACTTAGTGGTATACCCTTTTGAATTATGGCAGGCCCTCGGATTAAATCAATGAAATACGCGTGTACATTTAACACTTGTACGCGCGGTACGCGGTATGCGATAATTAATATGATGTGAAAACGTGCCGTAAAGGGTATTACGCTGGCCAGCTTTAAATTGAATTAATTTTTAATATAATCAGTTGATGCAATGGCGCAATAAATGCATAATTAAAATTCATTTTTGTTTTTAATTGCGGTGTTCCTTTGGTCTGATATTCCAAATGCTGCATGCTAAGTGAAATGCCGGAAATATGCCTAACAAATTAAATAACTTGCAGAGATTGCTTTAGAGTTGCATAATAGCCTTGATGCAAAAGCAAGCGTACTTATTCAGTTTATTAGTGCCGAATGCGCCACCACTCTTTGCCGAGCCCAGAGCCATTCGATTTAATCCCATTGCATTAATCCATTGCCGACATTGGCCATTAAGCTAAGTAATAAATTCCGCATATTGCCGAACCTATAAAGTACTCAACTTGGTTAAACCGGAGCCAAGCGCTCCATAAATTTCAATAAACACCCAATGAGGTATGTAACTATAGGGTTTCGCCAAGGATCTCCGCCATGCAAAAGACGAGCTTTTAGCCGCAAATTAAGTGTTTTAATTAGGCCTGCTCTCTATTTCCGGTATTCATCGCATATTAGTGTGTGAACGAATTTCAATAATTGTAAATCATGTGCCGTGACTACGATATTGGTACTTGCTTGTATCGATTGGCTTCTTGTGCGCTAAGGTGCAACCAACAAATTACACAATGAATTTATCCTTTTAAGGGACATTACATATATAACTCACAAAAGTCAACCCTAAACATCAGGGAATTGCACACCAATTTATCAAATGAAAAGGGTGGCACAGCTGCATTTCAAACATTACGTACACTATTTCACTAGATTTGAATTATTTTACGAAAGTATATTACTCATATTCCCGATTGTTGACCAAAGTTGAATATCTCCGTGTGTTGACACTTGAACCCGAGTACCAGAACAACTTATTATTTTGATAAATTATTTAGAATGTCCTTCAGAGCAACCGCTTTCCACCGAACCCAAACCGACGTGCATTTATGAAGTTGCTCGCAAGCAACTTCATAGATGCGACCTGAATGAATACCACTAGACATTTAAATGAGTTTCAAGGAGTGGATTCATGACATATATTTATTCATTTATGCAGACATGGTGCTCTAATTATGCATGAAGCTCGAAATACTAGACGGAAGTCAAAGAAGCTGAGTCGCTTTTCAGAGTCAACGACTCCAACGTAAGAGGGCATTTCAGTAATGGGATTTGTCCCGCGATGTTCTAGTGAATTATATGAGATAGTTCATGTGCCGCCACATTATTATCTGTGGCAATAAAATCACCAATTATCTAAATGCATGGCATGGAGTGATTTTGTGTTCTGTTTCTAGCACAGCAAATGGCAAATGCCGCAGCTCTAGCATAAATAATGACTTGGAACACTTTTCGTGCATTGGGCATAAATCAGATGGCGCAAAGGCGAAATACGCATAACCGACATAAAAAGCATTGCCTACTGCTTTTTTATGCGCCCAAAGTTTGACGGGCATACAATAATTTATTAGCAAACTCAGCGAATTGTAAAGGACTCGGCCGGAAAACAGGACCAGCCAGATTGCCAGGCGGAAGGACGAGGATATAGGATGAAGGACGTAGGACGAAGGGCGAAGGAGTCGAGAAATGTGGCTTACAAATTGCCAAAGGCAATCCCACTTCTGCTGGGCTCTGTTTCAAAATTTTCCCGTGCTCCATGTCAGCGGTAACTCAATTAGAAAATATAATTATGCCGCAGGAAGCGTTTTCATACGCATTTTCCTACAATATGAAAAGCTTGTTGAAATTAACTTTATTTTACTTACGATATGTGGATATGTCTGCACGAGAAGGCTTCCAGAATGTCAGATTGCTTCATACAAAAACAAAAAATGAAAAAAAGAAAGGAAAGGAAACGGGTGAAATTACAGAAACTCAAATATGAATAAAGTTTGCTGGCCCAGCCCCTTTATTTTCTGCGATAAATAAACATCCCGTCACAGGGATATGAAATGACGGTAGCTTTAATTAAAAATAGCACATTTCATACAACTGATGCCGCTGCCAAACAATTTGCACGAGGCAAGGAAAAACTTTTCGGTCCACGGAATGCATAAAACAATCCCAACACCAATTTGCCTTATCAATCAGCAGTACAGAATGGGTTTTTCGGAGTTGGGGCGCTTAATCAAGCGCTAAGTCCGCAACAATCGCCCGAAAACGACCCTTTGCTCCCAACTCCCAAGTTTTGGCAACCGTTTACCTTGCGTAACCTTTAACCTTTCAGCTCTCACCTTTTGGTGGGTGGTGTGTGGTGGGTGGTGGGTGGTGGTTGGTGGTTGGCTGGTCCTAGATGGCCATCTAGGATATCTAGGAAGTTTTTCGCTTCTGCGGCGGTAATTTGTTGTTACACGTGGTCGAACTGCCGCTTGCTTTTTGGGCGCTCAAATGAGGCGCATCATTAGTTGCTAGACGTTGATTTTGAGTCGCCCCTTTTGGATCGCGATTTATTATTAATTGGCCGCAACGGAGAAGAACAAAGTTTTACCGCCTATTTGTTTTACAAGTTTTTCTGGGGAAAAACTTTTGTGCCGCGGCGAGAATGTTTCAATTATTAACACTTGTGCGTCCCGCTGCGTCTCACTAAATAATTCAATATTCGGCTTTTTCTGCTCTTCCTTCCATAAATACTGAGCAAATATTTTCTGTTTAATTAAAACTTTATCCTCTTCAATTGTGCGCCCGCCGACTTAAAATTAAACTTGATGCTTTGGCCATCGGAAAAAAAGCAGTTAAAGGAATTTGAAAAATATGTTTTATGCGCATAAGTAAATATGTGGTCACTGACAAAAGAAGAAAAAAGAGTTTTATGCCCGCACAAACAATGGACCATTAATTAGAAATTTTATTGATAAATTAATCATAATCCAAAGCTAATAAAAGCAAATACGTGTACTTGCTCGACCTAAAAAAGCCCATTTGCGCAAAAAGGCAAATAATCTATAATGCCATATTTAATCGAGTTTAATTAATTTGCCAACCATATTCCAGTCTCGCGACCAGAATCCAATGGTTTGTCGCCGAGGTGGCAGTAAATTTAAAGAGATTTAAATTGTGGTTACCAACGGGGCTTAATTGCAGCCCGCCAAACTGTTTATTAAATAAGGCTAAAACGCTGCCGGCGATGCCGGAATTTGCTCATTTGCCTCTTAAAAGGCTTTTGCAAACGCAATTGGAATTGGAAATGCGTTCGCATGCTGCATGCAGCATTCATGGCGCTTTAATTTGCTTTAAGCCAATGCACATGCAACTTAAACTGTTGCAGCTGGCTGCCAAATTGGCGATGGCTGGCAAACAAGGACGCCAGAGAAAAGGGGACACCAGCTTTTGTCGCCGCCGCCGATCCTCCAAAAGCAACCTCCACTCGCCCCCAGAAATAATAAACATCAATTGCCTAATGCAAACAACCGCAGGAGCTCTTCGTGCTCAGCTCAGCTCAGTTCAGTTCAGTTCAGTTCACCCATGCTTATATTCATAGACTCCCTTCTCTACGGATCTGCACTGGGAGAAATACAAGCTCTAAATGGCTTCATCATCTGTGCAGGTGGCTAAAAGTATGCAACGCTAGAATTCTCTTAGTTTGAGTACCTATTACTTATTCATTACATATTAAATGGGTCGAAATGCATAGCTGCCACCACTCACTGCGATTTTTCTGAGTGCACATTTGTTTGCATTTCTGTTGCTGCTGATTGTTGTTGCTGGCAGCAGCAGCAGGAACGGAAAAAGTGCTCTGTAAATACGCAACGAGACGCGTCGTATAGTATTTAGGCAGTAGTCCTTGCTGGTCTCCTCGTCCTGCCCCCTTGCCCTCACCTATAATTGTGTGTGTGTGTGCGTGTGTGTGTGTGTGTGTGTGTGTGTGTGCCGTTTGCCAGCGTCTTTTTATGAACTTGTTAACAATCTAACGACCTTTTTGCCCGGCTACCTCATTGTTGGTGAAGCCAGCCCGCGCCATTGCCTTCTGAATTCCGTATGTCGTCGAGTGGCGCATCAAATGTTTGGGCTTAGCAAATATTTGCATACTTTCGGGCTGCTCATGAAAATAACATAATTTGATTTGGTAATGTGATTTTGGTTTGAACAAATGTAAACATATGTTTGTGTTTGCATAGTTACCACATTTTTGGTGATTTTTTATGGCAGCAGCCTCACGTAAAAATGTCCAGTGATTTATTGGTATTTAATAGTCTTAGTCCAGCACTGAGAGCACTGCTCGGGCATCAGGAATCGGTTGGGATTTAATGCAAGAGAAGCTGCTTAAATGGCACACAAATATTGCATGAGCCTATTGTCCTAAGAGTATGCAACACAAGGACCATCACTTCGCCAGCGATGGCAGGACATGGTTCATTATTTATTCATAGCATTCAGCAGAGAAGTGTTTATGTGGCAAGGTCCTAACTCTGCAAGTATCTCCACTTTGGGCCACAAATTGGCCAACAGCAAGAGGCATCTCGAAAAAAAGGGCCCAGTGCCTTGACACAAAAAAAAAAAAAAAACACAGAAGAAAAATATGCAAATGTAACTTTTTTGGCCCTGCATAAAAAGAAACTTTTTGATTCAACCTCTAGTTTGAGGTCTGGCAGCCGAAATAAAATTGTCAATATTGTAAACAGATTCCTTTCGACCGAAGCTGATTAGATTGGATCGAAATGGGGAGGTGGAAGGGTGGAAATGTGGAAATGTGGAGGGTGCCCCCACTCCTTCTGCCCCACATAATTGCTACTCTTGTTGCCGACTCCACACGTGCTGGCCAACTTTTGCATTGCCATTCGATTGGTAACATTTTAAAGCTTATTTGGTCCAGAACGCACGTAGCAAACTCTACGTTCGGTTCCCTGCGAGACCAGGAGACCAGCAGACCAATAGAACAGTGGACCAGTGGACCAGTGAACCAGTACCAGTGACCAGTGGCCTGTGGGCGGTCAAAATGGCCAGCCTTTGTGTAAATCTTTATTGAACACTCAAATCCTAATTGCACCCAGGGTGCTCACTACATAGTAAGTGCGACGTTTGGCCATGTTTGTGAACGGAAAATGGTCAACGAGTCGGTTCATTTGGGGACTGGATGGATAGTTTACAAACGGAAAATGCTAAAATGGTAAAATGGTGCTGATTTGTTTGGTTCTGACAAAAGCATGGCCCCAATGATGAGTCTTGTCTGTCGCATGAGTTTTGGTGAGCCGAACAGGAGCTTATGGTCTCTGTTGACCTTGAAGAAGCAGCCTCTCCATAATAAGTATTAGCTCTATCCGATTTGATTTTCAGATATCCCTTTACAAGTTGCGTAAAAAAAACTTACAATCTGAAGAAGGAAAAAAAATACTGAAAGAATATTCCTTGCCTGCAGCTAGACACAAGATAGTCCTTTTTGCCAGATGGTGTGTAAAAAGTAAACAATAGTTACATTGATTAGGGTCTAATTTCTGCTTAAAGCCCGAGCAATTTGCATTTGTATGGACGGATTTGAGGGCCTTTCATAAATACGTCCCTGTTTGAGCAATATAAATTTGCTCGGCAGCTGTCAACTTGTATTGCCATGCATATATTAGATTCCCAAGCCACTGCCACTTTTAAGGGCTTAAACTTTTCCTTTGTCCTTCTTTTATATAAACAATCCATAGCTTGCCATACCCTTTCAAACGTGTGTATGAAAATATAAATAGAGAAGAAGTTGACTAAACAACATTAAGCAATATGGGCAAAACATGTCGTATGTTTTTTTTTTGGTAGCAACGGGTTTGGCATTTTGCTTGAATGGTTGAAGTTTCTTGAAAACTCCTAGAATAAACAATGTATTAAAATGGCAGAGCTATTTCGGGGCTTAACAAAATAATCCATTGGCTAGACAACAGATTTCAATTGCACCGTCGGCGCTTCGACAGAACACACTCATATCCCCCAAGTAACCTGATGAAAACCGCCATTGATCAGAGGTATATGGGTCCTTAAAAATGAGGAAACACAAACAAGTTTAAGGAAATGGCCGAAAATGAAAGAAAATATAATCGACGAAGCGAACAAATGCACCGAAATAATAAACGATAATTGATAATAACATTTTGCTACCTTCCTTCCGCCGAATAAGGTACATACATATATATGAATGTGAAGGGGAAATCAATAAAACCGCTGGCGAAAACATTTGGCCACAATTTCAATTTTGTGGCACAGAAAGCAGAGAGAGCCGAATAAGAAGCGCAGGAACTGGGGAACATTTCAACAATTTCCGCCTGCCACCGCCTGGCGAAGTGAAAATTTTCATTTTCGCAACTGTCCCAGTATGGAATGTGCCATTTCTTCGACACCTCCGCACAATTTCTATGCGACTGCACACCGCGGCGACAAAGTTAGACGAAATGTCATCATTTCCGTTGGGAAAACTGCGCGCGCTCAACCGGCAACGCCGTGGAAAATGGGTGGGAAAACCGCCGCTTAGTTTTTCCACAGCGGAAAATGATGGCGCTGCCGACTGCCGACTGTCGACCGTCGACCGTCGTTGACTCGTCCTGTTGACTGGAGAAAGGTGCAGAAAGGTTAACTAAGAAAGCCATGCAAATGCCTTTTTATTTTCCCACAAACTTTGGGACCACAGAAAAAAAAAAAAACAAAATATTATAATACAGAGAATTCCCGGGAATCAAAGAACTCTTTACTGGTCCCAGCCAATCCCTCTTACGGCTCTTAAACGAAGCGTAAAATTGTTAAATGAGTGCGAATGTCTACAGCGAAAAGGACCCCGCTCCAAGGATCCCAACTTTTCATCCTTTGACCATTTCGCAGCATACTAAATTATTGATTAACCATGTTGGTCGCCATGCACGATTGCCTCTCAGCTTACTTCAACTTTCCATACTCGTAGCTCAAATTGAATTTAGTTGGTATCCTCGTTCGGATTTCAATCGATTTTCTCATAAGGAATTTCTGGTTTCTGCTTCTGGCTTAGATTAAACATGGTCTATTAAGATCTAAGGAAGTGTTTCCCATTAGCTCATGAATTAGCCTTTGAAAGCATGCAGGCTCTAGCCTTGTATTTTTGTACTTACTTGGCCTTCGAACACAAATATATTTAAGAAATGTATTTGCTTGTTTCATAAGCAATCCTTTCAAGGGGCGCGCAAATATACCTAAAGACTCTAATAGGTCACAAGGGAAACAATAACGCCGTTTTGTGTGATGGAAACCTCACACAAATGATGATGTAGCCAGGACAACAGAATGGAACCACATTGATATTGATGGCGTTGATAAAGGCAGGGATGTCGTAATAAGTTACGTTGCCCAACTGAGGAACCGCCAGTTTGTCCTCTAGTTTTCACCTGTTAAAGACAAAGTGACCTTATATTTCACAACTTTCTGGGAATTGCATTTGGCAAGCAAAGAGTCGAGTGAAGCAGTTAAATTGAGTTTGTCTGCCTTGGTTAAAGGAAAAGAAAACTAGTTTGAGGTTCTAATTGATACTTCGAGTACAAATAAACCTCTTTGCATAGCTACCCGAGCATTCAATTTTGACTTTCAAGGCGAACATTTTGTCAAGTTTATGAAAAGAAATACTGAATTGAAGTCATTTGAAAGTGTTAGCGTTGTGTAAGCCAAAGGCTGCTGTTCTTATATAAATGGGTGATATAATTGTTCATGCTAAATGTCTACTTAAAAAGTATTTTATCTCACAAATTTACAAGGCAACTGTATTACAGAATAGGTAACAATTGGGCACAGACTTAAGTGTTTTCGAAGCTAGTAATTAAAACGAGGTTGTAATGGCTGCTGCGTGGGTACAGTTCCAACAATTAGGAACATAACTTCTTATCCTACTAACTAATATCCGAAACTTTACAAAATGTGCTTCTTCTAAAGCCCTAAAAGTCTTGATCCCACCCGCTCAGTTCCTCTGGTGGCTCATAGTCGTTCTCAACACCCGAAGGACCAAAGTATTGCAAGTCGGTCCAGCTCTTCAAAGGTCTTTTGATCGGGGACGGCAATTGCTTCTGTTTCAGTCTCTGCCAGTCGAGACTTTCGAACCAGCTGTGCCGCTTGATATCGGCGATTCCCTTCCGCTGATAACCCAGTCTTTCCGCCGGAAGTTGCTTGCAGAGATGCCGCACCAGGTGCTGCGCGGACTTGGGGATGCGCGATGGCATATGGATGACATCGATGCCACTGAGGATTTGCTGATAGATCTTGATCTGATTAACGCCCCTGAAGGGTGTTTTGCCAACCAGCAGTTCATACACGAGAATTCCCAGTGCCCAATAGTCGACGGCTCGATCGTGTCCACGATCCAGGATTATCTCAGGAGCCACATACTCCGGTGTGCCCGCAAATGTGTTGGTCTTCTCATTGTGCCGCACAAACTTGGCAAATCCAAAGTCGACCTGAAGGAAAAGAGATATTTGTATCAGATCGTTAAAGATCGTAAATCCATTTAAAGCTGTCTAAAAGTATGCTGCGTTGTACCTCATCTAAAGTTTAGCTTCCTATAGCATACTTTTAAGCATGTACATGTGAATCCCCTTAAAGTTTACCAAAGTTAACATACTTTCATACACCTTTAAGGGTGTTGTTTTTCAGTTTCAAGCAGTTCTAGGCAGTTCTGCCACTACTATCGAGCACATAAATAAATAAATACCAGTTTGCAATAGCCATCAGTGCCCAGCATCAGGTTCTCGGGCTTCAAGTCCCTGTAAATGAAGTGGTGCGAGTGCAAGTAATCGAAGGCCTCGACGACACAGCCCGCTATAAATTTAGCGGTCTTCTCATCGAAGTACTGCCGCTTTGACATCACCGTCCATACATCACCGCCCATGCACGCCTCCATTAGGAAGTAAACGTACTTGTCGTTGCGGTACGTGCGATAGAGTCTGAAATAAAATGCTGTACTTTATCTCAGCGATGTTAGGAGCTTAGGTTACGACGCACTGTACTATGAAGGGCGATTGACGGCACTTAATCATAACGTTCTTCTCATTGTAGACGTGCTCTATTTGATCTTGCTTGACCACCTCGATTTTCTTGATGATCTTCAATGCCAGCGCCTGTTGGTTGTAGGCCACCAGATCCACTCGTCCAAAGGCTCCGCAGCCCAGCGTGGCTATCTTCTTCAGCTCCGAGATGGCCACTTGGGAGTACTCGTTGTCGAACTCCAGGGACTTGCTGCTGGAGCGACCACTCGTATCGCTGCGCTGACCACTGGGCTTCTCGCGCAGCTGCTTTATGGTTCCCAAATAGCTAATGAAGGCTCTAAAAATGGAGGGAAAAAGTGGAGAATTTGTTATAGAAACCCCCAATTATGCAATGCATCAAGTAGCTTGTCTAGAACTCACTCTCTGTCCAGCATGAGGACCTCGGTGCCCGGGGCATCCGCATAGACACTGGCCTGACGCACATCCGCATTGAGCAGGGCCTGCTCCCCGAAGTAGTCACCGCGCTTCCGATTGGCCACAATCTGCTCCTGCTGCTGGTCGTCCCGCTTCTTAATGGTCACAGTTCCGCACCGGATGATGTAGAACTCGTTGCCCAGCTCACCTTCGCGGACAATGCAGCTGTCGGTCTCGTAGAATTTCTGCAATACAATAGGTGCCACTGAGTTAGTGGTGCATCGCATAGATAGCTATGATAATGGATTACCCTCTGCAGAAGGTCCACGACTTTGAGCAGCAAACTTTGGTCGAACTCCTGCAGGAAAGGAGCGGAGCGCAAGAACTGGAGGTTCTCCTCGCGTTCCCTGGACCCAGAGATTTGCATGATGGCCCTGAAGGTTTCGCGTGCGATTTTCCAAACCCGTGCATCGGTGGCAGCTGAGAAAAGGACCCTCTGATTTATATATCGTCCCTTTTTTTACTTTTTCCAAAGTTGTAAACTTACCCTCTACGGACGCCTGGCGCGGAGCATTGTAGAGGATGGCCAGTTCGCCAAACACGGTGGCAGGTCCAAAGCTGGCCACCAGTTGGCCCCCACGGATGACATCGTACTGGCCCTCGGCGGAGACATATATCTCGGAACCCTCCTCGTGCTCCCGGATGATGAGGCTGTGCTTCCTGTAGCTGGCCGGGGCCATTGCATTGATAACCATCTCCTTGCGCTCCTTGTCCATTAGATTATTGAGGAAATCATTGCGCTCAATGGCCGTTCGTATGAGATTGCGTGTGCTTTGGAACGGATTCATTGGGTAATAATCAGCGGATTGTTTGTCTCTAATTCGGCATGGAACACCATGCTGCTGTGGTGCTTACTTACCCTTCGTCCTTTGCAATAGATTCGATTTCAATGTCACCCTGAATGGGAAAATTGGGACGGACATAGATGAGGCCACCTTCCACGCGATGGGCCTTTGGTGTCGAAGAATCGCTGGACTCCTCTGCTCCTGCTATTTGATCCTTTTCGTATTTGTGTGTGCAATTACCGAAAAAAGGAATTGGATAGTGCAAATGATAAGATAGAAGTAACGTTATTTACCCTACGAAATGGTTTTTTCTTTAATAGAAGCTCTTGGAACTTGTCTTTAAGGTTCACTAACCATTATATTTGGCAAGCTAGAAACAAAGGTACCTGGATATGAACGTTAAGAGCGTTATTGCGCCAAAGAAGCAACAGACTCCTGCGGAAAGGAGCTATCTAAGCACCTATTATCCACAGGCTGCCCATGGAGCAGCCCCCAGGAAGCTGAGGGAACGGCTCTTTCGGTGGCGGAAAAGTTTTGCTTCGTGTTTGTTGGCGAACAATTAACGTTTAACTTGTTTTCACAAGTGTGCTGGGCTGTGCTCGGCTCGGCTCAATTGCAAGCAGCTGTTCCGTGTTTCGGGCTCCCCATTTGAGTCCTGGGGCAATAAAAGGTCAGAGGAGGTGTACGAGTATGTGGACCACGCACGAATGTTGCATCAAATGGCAAATGGAGTGTAGCTTTCCGACAGTTAGACAAACTCACAGGATGTCAGTGAATGGAAGCTTCTGGGTATTTGAATGTACTCGACGTCAAAGCCAGTTACTTGTTTTCAGATTGCATAACTAGGTACAATTGAATGCAACTGATAAGTTATTACTTTTAATAGAGACAAAAATTTATGTAGGTGTAGTACTTCTACTTTACTTGTGCTACACTTGTTATCTTTTCACTTAAGCATTTTAACATTTATGCACAATTAATTGTCGCAATTATTCAAGACAAGTGACTGTTAGATAATAATTGTGATCAATTATTATTCTCATTTGGCCAAACCATTTCATTGCAAACAGGAAGAAAAAATTAAAATGATGCATCTATCAAGGATCAAGTAGGTTGGCAATGGAACTACCTACTCTCCCACCATTCGCCCCATCTAGTGATTCCCCCACTTCTATTCCGGAAAAACCGCAGAGTTCTGGCCAGTTTGCCGGTGATGTCATTTGGCAAGCCACCTCATTACTTACTTGACTATTCGAAGCATCCTGCTGGCTTCCCAGCTGCTGCTCCTGCTGCGGTCGCTCCACGCTCCGTTTCTTGCGCAGATGGAGCGGCGTTCCGGGGACGAGGAGTTCCGGAGGCAACGGCGGTGCCGGCGGTATGTTAATATCGGGCATCGTGGACACACGTCGGCGGTGCTGGCCGTCCGTCTGGCCCTTGGCCGGATAATTGAGTGACACGTTGCTGGAGCTCTTGGCGCGGGGCGGAGCCTGGAGTGGTGCTTGCAGGCTCCCCCTGGAATCCTGTTTCCTGTCCTGTTTCTGTTCCTGTTCCAGTTGCTCCTGTGGCAGGACGCCATTTGTCAGTTTGGCGGCGTTGCTGCTGTTGTTGTTGGCATCGCTGCTCTGCCAGGACAAGGTGTCATCCGTTTGCTGGGCGCTTAGTTCCTGCGTGTGACCAATGAAAAACTTTACAGGACCCTCGGTCACAGGTGTTGCGGCTGTCGAGGTGCTCGAGGGTGTGGCAACATCGTCGACATCATCGACATCGTGGGCGACGCCCTCATCAATTATGCCATTCACATTCACTTTGAGTTTTGACTTGCCGCCATCGACGACATCGACATGTGCATTAGCACCCGGCTTCAGCGCCACCCCCTCCTCCAGTGAATCCTGGCCATCTCTTGCGTCCCTTGCATCCAGTGCATTCAGCGCATCCTGCACATCCTCGATCTCGATGCTGGGCACCTCGGTGGGCAAGGCGGTCGGCCGACGCTCTTTGACTGGTTTTAATTTCGAACTTGAGCGTGTGACATTAATTGCACTGCCGCCGGAAGAGGACACATCCTGCCTCTGCAGCTTGTCCTTGTTGGAGAGGAACTTCCGCTCCTGGACGCCATTGTGTGCGCTGCCACTTCCGGCCACCGACTGCGGGGTCCACCTGGCGGGGGCGGGCGGTGAGCCGGGCGGCTGCTGCCTGAGGCGCTGAAGTTTGGCCTAAAGCACCAAGGCAGCGGAGGATCCACCAAAACAGCCAAACAAGACAAACACAGCGGTGCAAAAGTTCGGTGGAGGTGTTTCCAAGTGGGCGTGTGGGTTTGTACGTGGGTGTGGTGTATATTTACAAGTGTTTTGTTAAGATATTATTGTGTACACCACCGAATCGTTTGAAAGTATAAGAAACATACAAGCATGTGTGCAAATATTAGTAGACTCCCAATAAACATGTGGAGGTGGTACATAAAGTGCAGGTGCGAGGTTTCTGGGCTCTGGGCTCTGGGCTCTGGGTTCTGGTTACTGGGATACTCACCTCACTGGCACTCGGAGTGACGATGGGCGAGTACAGTGGCTTCTCCTCGCGACGGATGTACAGGCCAATTTGCTGGAAGACAGACGAAGAATGCGCATTTTGCTATAATTCAAATTTATTTGGAACCAAATTTATGCACGAACAATAAATCCTCCGCCTGCGTTTTTAGAAACGCTTTATTTGTTTCATGCTAACATTCAAATCATCAACAGAAGCTTTTTGATTGGCCTTACTTATCACTAATGTTTACTCTTCATGACATATTTGTAGTTATATTCCGATGACAAATGCTCTTGAATCCAACAGCATCTGGCTATCATGTTTAATTTAATGAATACGGTTTTGCTAACATGGTTCTTATACCCGTTACTCGTAGAGTAAAGGGGTATACTAGATTCGTTGAAAAGTATGTAACAGGCATAAGGAAACGTTTCCAACCAAATAAAGTATATTATAAATTGAACAGAATCAATGGCCGAGTCGATCTGGCCATGTCCGTCTGTCCGTATGAACGCCTCGATCTCAGGAACTACAAAAACTAGAATGTTGAGATTAAGCATGCAGCTTACAGAGACATAGACGCAGTGCAAGTTTGTTTCAAAATGTTGCCACGCCCACTCTAACGTCCACAAGCCGCTCACACTTTTAAAAAATTTATATGTCTTTTTTCATTTCATTATTTTTTCCCCAATTTCTACCGATATTCCAGAAAATGTTGAAATTTCTCGTTTGCACTTCCACTAGCTGAGTAACGGGTATCTGATAGTCGGGGAACTCGACTACTGTAGCATTCTATCTTGTTTTTGTTGAAAACTATTTGAAATGCATTGCTCATCTTAGCTAGTGTTTGTTCTCCACATAAAAGAAATGTATGTGTTGAACTTAGTATTGTTAAGCTTAATTGTACCAAGTTGAGCACTTAAACTTTATTTTTGATTAACTTGCATGTCCAACCCAACGAATTTATTGGCAATTGTGACTGTCGTGCATGTGTCATGTTAATTTTGATCATATATCGGTAAACGTAAAAGCAATCTGATGCTGAACATAACTATGTACTTTGGAAGTGCCCACTTTTGGCCTGTCAGCTTAAGCCCCCAATAGGCCGATAATAGCCAATTTGCATTGTGGTTTTCCGCTTTCCATAAAGGGCATTTCACACTCGATGCGCATTAAAGTTGCCCATTGTGTTCCCCTTCGACCTTTCGACCATTCAACACGTCACTTAGGGATTCCACCTGAATCGCAACAGATTGATCGGCTTACAATGCCGATGAACTGGGCTTTAAACGAATCTCACGAGCTTCCATTTCTTATTTACAAACTTATTATTCCATTTGGACATTCCATTTCCATGTGGAAAAGTTTTGACACGGGTGCTGGTTGTATGTCGTAAAAGTAATTTTATGTTCGCTTTTTGTTTTGTTTCGCAAAAATGTTATAAAAATATATCACACAGTTATGACTTGTGCCTGACATAAGTCATAATTCTGTTGAATTTATCAGTGGTTTTGAGTATTTCTAATTTGAAAGTACTATCTAGAATTTATTACAGCTTTTTTTCATCGGAAGGTGGAGTTGCATAAGCTTGTTATGCCCACGTTGAGGTAGTTTCCGATCTCTAAGTAAACCCTTTCAAAAGTTATTACCATTAAGAGAGAGAATGCTCATACATAAAAAAATGTATTTTGTTAACTATAAATGTACTAATTAACATACATATATGATTTTACTCCGTGTTGCATAGCAAGCAATTTGGAAAATTCAAAATGATTCGTTATGTATCTGATCTACAACTTGCCGATCGAGGGATCATATAACAGACTTGTTTAAACCATTTGTGTCAAACTATTTTGGTGACTTTTTTGCAAGGGTGTATTCGAAATGTATTCGAAATGTATTCCAACTTTACTTAGCTGAATAGCGTTCCCATCTTATCTTTAATTGGCACGAGTCTAATGAAATATTCAAGCCTGTTTTGGGGCCTAGTGTGGGCATAAATAAGCCCGTGTCAATTTGCGAGTCTCCAGGTTGGATCTGCTTTGATATGCTAATCGACCTAAACGACGGCGTTTTGACAGGTTTTCCGTTTTCCCACGGAAGCCCCGAATTCTGCTTTTCAGCCGATAAAGTCACCGATAACGTGGCCCTGCACTCGCAGGTTGAGTGTTTCCTTTTTTTTTGCTGCCTTGAAAGGATTCTCCCTGGTTCCACTGTCTGCGTCATTTCACGAATTCCTTCCCGGGGGGCATTTGGCCCCCCCCTTCAAGTGCCTTGGCTCCCCCCCAAAAACATTTCGCAGTTATTTAGAATTACTGTGACGTGTAAGTTGTGCGTGCAATCACGTTCATTTCAGCCTAGAACCATGTCAGTTCTGCTCCTCTGACAAAAATACGACAGATACAGATGTTTCCATAGATAGCTACACATCCGACGGATCCTGCATATTTATACGTCATTTGGAGCTCCGCCTGCAAGATGCTCTGGTCTTTGGATTTATGCATGAGCTCCATCATTGCGATTCCAGTGTCCCAACCACAGCTATTTATATGCATACTTATCATATTTTTGCATACCTAATGCCAACTCGTCGCGGAATGTTTGTTATTGATGAAAAGCCAAGATTGCAGATTGACTATCGGCGCCTTTCAGACAGATATATACTCGTATTTACTTAAGTAGTGGGAGCATGTGACCAAGTTGTGAGTAATATTCTAAGTCATTCATTCATTAAAAGTTGTTTGGTTTGTGTATATATTGGTTTTGCAAACGTGGTTGGATTATAAAAACGTTCCCTGAAGTGCTAAAATTCTCAATGAGCTTTGAAACTACATATTTTCCCATGCAAAAGTTAATGGGAAATAAGCCATCGGCACTCGTGTTTTTCCCTCAGGTTTTTGTACTTTTTTTCTGCTTTTAAGATAAGCCAGTTAAAAAGTGAACGTCATGGACACAAAATTGGTGATAAGACAAACTAGGTTTCGCTCCAACACACATTTTAGCGTGATTCAATACCCTGTTTATTCGGGGGGCACAAGGTTATTTCCGATCACAAAAGTACACATGAAATCATCAGATAATGAAACACTAATATTCCGATTTGGATATTCCAATCGGCCAGTTTTGAAAGTGTTATCAGGGGTTTATCTGATTTTATGCTTTGAATTGGGTATTTGCTTACTATATATACTTGCCATAAAACGGAGTTTTTCGGGGTTCCATATAATTAATATATAATGGACTTAAGCAGTAACTAGTGATTTAATTTTAATGATAGGTAATTAATATATAATTATTAAACTAGTCTATTTTCATTGGGTACCTCTTTCGTCGAAATGGCCCGACTTAGTTCAATGTTTCGCCTCGCATTATTTATGGTTTTCTCTCGCCGCCCCGATTAACTCAATTAAGCACTTGATGGACTTATCAGCCGACTTATCAGAGAAGTGCAATACTAAATACTAAGTACTGAAGCGGAACTCACCACGGGACTATCTTGTGTGTTGAGTATCGTATCGGTGTTCTCATCTTCGGCGGGAGTGAATTTGTTTTTGCTGCGATGATGGAAAAGTCGGGGAAAGCAGGCCATATTGCAGTGGATCCAGGAATCTGTATCCGTCTATTTAGTATCTTTGATACTGGTCAATCTATTATACGTATTCGTTGCCCGCTCTATTTTTATCTCAATTCGTTTGCTGCGCGATGGTTAAACACTTTGATTACCCCGGCCATATTCCCTGATTTATGGCCAAGGATTTAATTGCGGCTATAAATTTGTTGTGTTCGGTTGCAATTGTGACGGATTATGTACTCGTATGATTCGATTGTGATTGGTCTACGAATCGATTTACTTCGTTAGTATAACACTTATTGGCTTTAAGCTGATTAGCTTTGTGGTCTTAAGTCAATGTTCGATATCTATGTATTCCACAAACTATCTTATCGCATTGGAATGGTTAGGGAAACTTAAATAAAGTGCGTTGATATGTCAGAAGACTTAATTTGATTTTACATTTGATTATATACATAAATTAGGCCATATCGCATTGTATTCTTGTGCAATACATTGCGATCATTTTACAAGCTAGCTCATAAAACCCGATTTTACGTTCAGTGTGTTCGCGAATGCAATAAATCCAGTATCTAGGATGCTATTGCCAAAAAGTACTCGAAGTACGCAGTGAAAAGACAACGAGCCAGATATTATGTAAGCCATCAGCTTTCAGTTAGCCATCAAAAACAAAGGCGCCCAGAGAATGCCAGTTGACCACATCGGTTTATCAACTGTCCCAGAAAACTGGGAGCAGCATTTGCTTTGCATCTGATAAATTTGTTTGTGGAACAAAAGTTTCAAAGTTCAAAAATTATGCGCATCGTCAACTGGCTGCTTTAATTACCACTCACAGCGAAATGCTACCAATTTCTCGGTTTTTGTTTCACGGCCAAGAATCGCGATGAGTCAGAGTATGCTTGCTGGCTTTTATCATCTTGGCCTTATCGTCTCCAAATGCCTAATTGTTTTCTATTTATGCGGGGGGATTTCATTGTTTGGCCAAGAGCTCTAAGGCAAATGCCCCGAAGAAAGCCAACGATACTTGGCTAGTGGGCTTTGCAATTATCACAGCCCCAACTTGGGGTACTAACAAACTTCGGGGCAGTGCCTTAAAATCACATACCCCTTACATATAGCCCCGTTTTATCAACCAATAATGGTGTTGTATTTCCCTATACGATTTGTCGATAACGCCGAATAACATTGGAAAATAAAGAACTGCCCGCTCGCTTGTTTCCACATGATTTGCTTTGGCAATACAAATAAAAATTGTACGAAATAGTATATAGTACATAGAACGAGCTGAAACATTGGCCGAAGTAATGGCAACGGCTATATCAACAATAACGACAGGAGAAAGGCCAAAATAATTCGGTGGAGCCGCCAGTCACGAGTCACTCATTTATATTAATTTATTGACATTTCGTTTGCAGTTATCAGCACTCTTTTCTGCTTCTTTATTTGTTGTTCTTTGCTGGCTTGAATGTTGCCATTTCATTGCATTTTATAATGAAGCTATTGTCTGATTCTGTTATTTATCAGTTTTTCGGTTTTTTCGGTTTTTCAGTTTTTCAGTTTTGATTTGGTTTATAGCTCGAGCACGTTAGCTACGAACTTTTGATATTTCACCGATAAGATTTCATGGCCAGAGTAAAGTTCTCATAATTGCTGAATTTTACAAGGCATTTCGATCAACAAAAACTGACCACAAACGTTATGTTCGTAAAATCTTGAACGACTTATTTATAACGGACTGACGCACGAGGTACTTTTTTGCAAATAAAAAAACACTCAAATGTTACCGCGAAGTTGTCAACCATATCTTTTGATTAGATATCAATATCAAGAACTTCAAGATGATTGATACATTTCTTGACTTTCAATTTGTCAAATAGCATGGAAATGAAATTCACAAGCTTGCGCATTCACTTTTATTCACCATGAGAACTCAACAAATTCTTGAGCATTTCACTTTTCAAACCAACAAACGAACCACTTGAGTCGAGCACGCAAAACTGGCATGTCAAATGACCGCAGAAATGGAAATACAAATGGAGGGGGCTTTGGAAACCAATCGTGGCTTTTCACTTCCCAAAAAACTCCATTTCCGATAGGGTCAGCTCATTTTACACAATTCGCACGTAACAATTTCCGCTCCACGAGGGCCATCCGTCGGCTGAATCACTTGGCACCGAGCCCCGGAGTGCAGGGCGTATACGCGATATGGTGAGTACTGCCGCCCGATCCGTAAACCTTCCGCACACCTGCCGCCGTGGAGGCTGATAACTCGACTAATTTAACGCGGCCAATTTAAATTGGCAATTTGCTCGACGCGCCAACTGCCACTGCGACTGCGACTGCGACTGCTGCTGCGACTGCTGCTGCGACTGCTGCTGCGATGCCAACGGCGACTGCGACCGAATCGGCCAACTGGCTGGCTTTATGTTTATCGGTATCAGTTCAGTTCAAGTGCCTGCCTAGTGGCCTTATCTATGGAGAAGTGTTGGGCTTGCCAGGCGTCACTGTTAACGCGAGACGTTCTTTTTGGGCCCACGACGCATGGAAGCGGGCCAAAAGGGGGCTTGGGGCCAAGTGTAATTGGAATAAGCAAATACCAACGGACTTATCTGGCCCAAACGAGCTGCTTCCTAGAGCGCCGAAAGTTAAACATTGTCTTTTGTTTATGGCGCAGCAAGAAATGCATCATTTTTACTGCGAGGCATTTGATCGCCACTTAATCAAACTCCCATTGCCCAAATACAAGTAAACAATGCTGTTTACACTTCGGTTTGGGAATAGCAAACAAGCTAACTTGTATTCGTCACATGTACGAGTACATTGTACATCGGGCTATTTTAACATGTTTTCCAATTTTATATTTTCTTTAGCTGCATAAACAAATGCCCACATTTTATACAGTTTTTGGCGCAGCGACTTGTCGAATTTATTATTTGGAATTTGTGTTCAACAATATGAAAGTTATTGTGTTTAGTTTAATATTTATCTTGCAAGAATAAATGTAGTTTTAATTAAAATGATACTTTTGAACATTTTCATCAGTAAAAGGGTCATTAAAAATCCATTTCGTTCGTCATACGAAAGTTTCGGCACTTGGAAATCAAACTTTATATTAAATATAATGCCGTTCAAAAGTTTAGTGAAAGGGTAAACGAGAGTCACGCGCTTACCTTTCGAAAAATATGTAAATCAAATGTGGTGACGAGCGGCAAGAGTTGGCGTCACAAATTAGAATTCTCGAGGCGTTCAGGATGGGCGAAAAGTTCGCGGAGTTTTTATTCATTATGCCCTAAATGCGTAACTAAAGCAATTTGAAAG
Organism: Drosophila orena; assembly: GCA_005876975.1. Classification (NCBI taxonomy): domain Eukaryota; kingdom Metazoa; phylum Arthropoda; class Insecta; order Diptera; family Drosophilidae; genus Drosophila; species Drosophila orena. Next base: position 4,125,740 of record VCKV01000008.1, on the reverse strand, counting down.
TAGAACTCATTTTCACCCTCGACTTGACTTTCCACTCGTGCTAAAATACTTTTTCCCCGCGCGACTCTACGTGCCCATATGCCTAAAAGTATGCACGTATCTGGCGACATTGTCGTTTGATTAAACTTGTTAACACACACACACACGCACACACACACACACCCGTATACACCCACACCACACCCATCTTGAAGGCCGCGCAGCAGGATGCGGATGTGGGCGCGGATGTGAATGCGGATGCCAAAGTTTGTCAGCCTGGCAGGAGCATCGCTTTAAAGTCAACGCTGCAAACTCATTTGGTCCAAGGAGGCGAACGAAGCTCGAGCACAAATTCCAAAATATATATCTGCCCGGGTATTTCCTGTCCCCGCAGGAAGTTCCATTGCATAATCTTATTAACCACACACATCCACACACACGCACAACCAAACTGAGATAGTACTCTATGAAGGCTGAATAATTTATGCATCCAATTGCCAGGCAGCGGCATTTGGCCAGAATTGTTGACAACTTGCCTGTGGCTCTGTGGCAATTCGTATTTTGATTTGGCTTGCCAAGTTTTTACTTATCCGATTAGGCCATCCTAATTACAACCGGCTGTGTTTGCATTGCCCTGCCCCATGCCACATGCCACATGCCGCTTGCCGCATGCCGCTTGCACACACATTTGAATTAGAGTCTAAAGTTGATTAGATTTGATTGCATTTCTAGCCTCCACTTCGTGAGTGGCGAACACATTGATTAACCCATCGGATTTTGGGCCACAGCTCAAAAGAAATATCCGCACATGGATGTGGGGGAGGGGGGGCTGCAAGAAAGTGGGCTCGTGAAATATGGCAAAAGAATTTCGAGAGGCGGGGGGCCCTTTGTGTTTTTGTTTTATGACCAGCCACGCTCGACGACACCCATGAAGGCCATGATTGATGCGCTCCTCGAGCTCCTTCGCGTTTTAGTGGATTTCCAAATTGCTTTTTTCACGCTGACAGTGGAGAGTCAACGTGAAAAGCCAGCGGCAGTTATTCAAATGCAAACGACAGCTGTCAAAATGGTTTTAACTAAAAATTCGACTTTATCTTTTCCCACTCTTTTTTTGCTTGCAGCAGTTGCCAGCAGTTGGATAAAAAAAATGGGCCAAATGTCAATGAGTGACTGGGCCGTGGCAGCCGCCAGGATTCCAATTCATGTCCTCGCCGAATGATAAGCTAGCTGCCAGCTAAAAAAACGAGACCAAGACCAAAAGAAAGGAAAAAAGGAAAGCAAAGGAAATCCTTAAGAGCGGGCCCCACTGCCAAAGCCAAGTCAATGACCCTCGTCCGGTTAGCAGCGACCATATGGCTGCTGACGCTCCTGCTGCCGGCGGTCCTGCCACACCAGATGCCTCCAGATGCAGACCAGAAGTTCTCCCTGCCCGCCGTGCCGCTCCCGCCTCCGCCGCCCTTCCAGCCCGGAAAGAATCACTTTGCACTGAACGCATTCGCCGGAGGAGAGCATGCCCCCGGCGGACACGCCCACTCCTCGACGTCCAGTCCAGGATGCGGGGGAATGCTGAAGGCACGCCACGGCAACATCCAGACGCCCAATTTCCCGCACCGATTTGCCACGCCCATCGAGTGCGTGTGGATAATCGATGCCACCGATATGCCGCCGCAGGGCCAGGCGAATGTGTCCATTGTGGTGTACCTGACCCAGTTGTACGTGCTCAGCGGGCTGAAGTTCACGGAGTACATGTACTACTCGGATGACTTCAAGGTCCCAGCCCACCGCGTGTTCACACTCACCGAGGACGACGTCACGCAGGTCACGTGGGTGCAGTTCCACAGCCAGTACCTGGAGGTCCGGTTCACCATGGCCACCCTGGACGGAACCCACCTGCGCGCCCTGGATCGCCTGCTGGACGTCTACGGGTTCAACATCACCTACGAGGTGCAGAACGAGGTGAAGACTTCCCAGTGCAACGCGCTGCAGTGCCGATTCCTTGGGGATTGCTACGCTAGTGAAGATTACAGGTGAGTTCGTTGATAATTAAAATTAAACTATTGAAAGTACTTACTTAATGGAGCTGTAGACCTAAAAAGTGGGAGAGGTTAAATGACACGAAAGGGTTCAGAAACCATTATAATGTAATCATATTTGTTATATTTCACTGAACATGATCAACATGGCGCATAGGTAATTTTGCATTTTAGAAAATCCTTTTTTATTGTTTTTTGAGGCAAGCGTTGATTACTACACATACACATTTAATATATTACTCAAATATTGTGTTAGCTTGCAATCAAAGTTGAACATTCCGATTACAGCTGGCCAAAAATCAGTTTCCTGCAAAAGTTCAGAGTGGGAGGAGCGATTGCGGCAGCTGAATTATATGGGAATTCCGCGAGCAATCCAGCCCGGTTTCCCCGTGGACATGAGCACCTGCGTCCGGAACATGCAGCATATTTAAGCGGAGGCAAAACTTGTTCGGCTCCCAACTTTTTCGAGCTCCCACCATGCGGACAGTGAAAATAGGGCGGAGGGAAAGTGAAAATGGTTGGAAGGCAGAGAACCGGATTCGGATGGGTTTTAAATTCAGTCTCCTTTCTGTTCAGACAAATCCATATACATGGCAATGGAAATCACCGACAGGTAGCCGTGGAAATTGTTAACAGCTCGCACATCAATCTTTCGTTCTTTTCGCTTTGGCTTTGGGGTTGGGTTTGGATTGGGGATCGTTTCAAGGCTCCCGCGCTTTCTCCATCTAAAACCAAGTGGGAGCCATACATTTGTAATGTTTCAATAAGTGGAGACCGAAAACAAGCGAGAAACCCGGCCGGATTTCCCCCGGCGGAAAAGCGGAGGACGGCAAGCCGAAACAATGGACGGCAACCCATGTCAGTGAAAAGAAAAGTACACAACATACTCTCGAACATACGTGTGTACACATGCTAGTCAGCCAAAAGTCAAAAGAAAAGCGGGAAAGCTTGATGCATTTTTCCCGACTAAATCCAGGTAGTGGGTTTTATGAATAAGCTCAGCAATTGAGTTTGACGTGAGTGGGTTTGTGGCACAATGCCTTGACAAGTCGTGCAGGTTGGTGATTAATTGAAGAGCTCCTTGACGCAGCGAGAGTATTCGGGGCAGTCCGCCCCAAAAACAGTGGCAAATAAAATGATATATTCAATTAGAGAATCAATTATGAAGAGAAATTCGTAGGCAATTAACATGTAAATAGCACGGCGCACAATGACCCCAGAGAACGTTAAACAAATCAAATTAATTGCCCGATTTGCTGGGGGAACTTGGCTATTTACGAGTCCGTATTCGAATATTTGGCACCAACTTCTGGCGAAAGTTTGCCAAAGAAAGCTGCAACTCCCACGCCTACTTAACATAATTATTATTAATTGGCTGCCCCAAGGCCGCGCATCCGGCCAACTAATTGAATATTAATATCAGTGTCGAAGTGCGAGCGAGTGAACTGCTCAGGCCCCGGGGCGCGAAATTAATATAAAAGTGACAGCTGAACTAAGTTGCATCAACATCTTTGCGCCTTATTAAAGTCGGAGTCCTGGCGCTGGAAACATAATTTCGCTCCTGCCACGTACCATCCCGTAACTTAATTACCAACCAAAGGCAAATGAGGAGCGGCCAACTCGCACTCTACGTGCCTCAGATAAGGACGAATATCGCTGCCATCCAAGGAGCCCCCCAAAATCTCGCAGTGCACGATGAAGCCAGATGTGGTGGGGCTGTCAAGTGACTTGTGTCAGGAGCACAGGCATCAGCATCAGCATCAGCATCAGCATCACAGATGCTGCGCACTCGTATAAACAACCGAACAGTCATGCTCATGTTGTCAACTCTGCAGCTCGAAGGATACGCCAGGATAAGGGGGAATAGTCAGTGAACCCCTAGCCATCCTTCGCCCCCTGGCTTTTGGCTCAATCTCTCACTGCATCCTCCTTTATGGCACTCGTTTTCAGCAGCTCCTTTGTTAGGTTAATGTGCGAAAAATGCATGGCATCGGAGAAAGCTAAATAGATGATAAAAAAATGGCGGGTGACGCGCCACTGGGAGCCCGAATCTTTATGTTGCGCCCAGAATGCGTATACGCTTAGTCCTCCCCGTTTATTAATTCCATCTGCCGCCTCTGTTATGTTCCTGGAGTGGCAGCTCGTTGACTTTGCATATGCTACAGCATATAGTCACAGCTTGGGGCAAGTAAATAGAGCGATAGAAAGAAATATTATTAGTATGGTATATACATACATGAGCATTAAGCCATGCATTTCTCTGCATAAATACATTGGATAACAAATGAAGTGTGTGAAATATTAAATCAAATGACTATTATTTTGACCTTGGGTGTTAGCATTTTTAATAAGCGCTCTCAGACGCGTGAAGTAAAAGTGTCAAGTGTTGCGCAGCTTAAAGCTAATGAAATGTTGTAAGCCAAATCGCATACTAGCAGGATTTTAAATGGATCGTTCCTAACTTTTGTTGAGAATAGAGAATTTCATTTGAATTTGAAGACTGAATTGTATTGGTTATTTATTCGCAATAGTGGCCCCAGCTCATTAATGGTGGCGACCACTAACCCCATTCGATTGCCAATAAACTTTGCATAAAATATTCAAAATGCTGTTGAGCTGCGAACTGCTAGCAGAAACTTTGCAAAAGCGATTCCAAGTTGCCGGCGAAAAAGCCGGAGAGCTGAAACAATAAGCCATAAACAATTGGCCAAAAGCCAGCAAGGCGTTGCTGTCCCAGCCAGAAAATGCTGGTTTCCATTTCGAACCCTTTGGTCCTGCTCCCTGCTCCCTGCTCCCTGCTCCCTTTCGTCCTGCATTTATTTCGACTGACTGGATGCGTTTCTGGTTGCATTTTTATGCATTTATTTGGGTCATGTTCATCAATTTGCCGCTGGCCAGTGAAAATCTGTTGCACTTCACCGCAAAACTCAGTAGCACAGCAGTAACCAATTTATATTTTTTAAATACTTTTTCGCTTTTAAGCCATTCCGGACCGGGTCCATACTTTTGTTTTTCTTTTCCTTCACTCTTCCTTTGCTTTTCGACGCATCTCAATATTTTCATTAACAAACGCTTAATTGAAAAACTTTTTCGCTTTGAGGGTCGTCAGATGGGCCAGGCCCTCTTCTATTGAACCGATTCAGTGTAATTTAATCTATTTTCCCCTTAAGTTCGCAACAGTGAAGAAAAGTGGCCAAATGTATTCACAGTTGATGAGCAGCCACAGTGAAAAAATTCCATCCGTTACGCATATATTTCCAGCAGACTTTCGCTCTAAGCGCAACATTGTGTATCCGAGTGGCCCAAAATGTAAAAGAGGCCGTAAAACCCAATCCCCAACCGACTGATTGGCAACCTTTTTGTGCGACCATCGGTAAACAAGCAGAAGGAGCTGCACCATCGACAAGGACATCGCTCCGGAATTAGGCCACATCCTGGCGGCAAGTTGGGTGGCTCTCGAAATTGGTTGGCTGGTTGGCGGGTTGGCTGGTTGGGTTCAGCTGCAGGATTGAGGGAGCACGATCTAATCGAGAGTTTTATTTCCAAATTTTAAAAATTACATTTTGCATTACAAAAGAGTGTTTCAGCTCAAGCCCTCAGGGATTTGCAGTGATTTGAAAAGTATATTCATTGTAAAAAAAAGTCCAATAAAAACTTTGGATATATAAAGCCTGGGATAAAATCCTTAACATTCCAAATAGTTTTAACACATCCGAATTTAGAAACTGAAATGAAATACTTTAAATACTTTAGCACAGAAAACTCTTTAGTTTTCATAGGCAATGTTTATTTGATATTGGAAATCAAAAATTCTAAAACAATGGTCCATCAATATGAAAAGCGGCAGAGAGTACATTTTACTTACCTTATTTTCAATAGCCCGGCAGCAATTTGTTGCTTCGTTATGCTGAAAGGAAATCCTAGGCAATTGGAAAAGCGAGACATATCGAGAATCATGTTCCTTAAATATTAACCATCAGTGCAAAGTGCTGAAATTTAAATGCAAATGTTCCGCAAAAAGTGAGGAGAATGGAAAACTATTGCAATATTTTCCGGAGATTGAAGGTGGGGGCATATGAGCTTGGTTGGCAATGAATATGCGTGGCCATTGGCTGTGGATCTGCGTCCGTTTCAGCTTAAATAACAAAAAGCGAAGCTGGTGCTGAGCAAACAGAATGTCAGCACCAAATGAGATCAGGTCGACGGGATGTGGGCGGATGGTTGGATGGGCGGAAGGTCCTGCGGAGGTGCATCCTTGTGGCCGTTGCACATGCCAGTGGGCTCGCCACATGGCAACTGTGTCAGTGTCATTCCGATTCGCCTGCCTGCGCCTCGTGCATTGTTTGCCATGTCAAACATTGTCATTTATCCAAAGTCGAGCACCCAGGGAACCGCTTATGGAAAGGCAAGGGATGCATTCGTCGGGCACGGTTCAGTATGGCTTGCCGAGCGGAGTCCGGGCTTTGCATATTGCAATTAAGTTTTGTTTGGCCCCGAAAATCGCACATTGGAAGCCTGCACCGATCTCCGGCATGTGCCGCTCAATTAAAACTTTTTGCTCCCAATATTGTGGCAATTCGGTGCTTTTAATTTTCCTGTCGTGCAACGACATTGTGGCACCTTAACCACAAATTGGGCTCTTCGCTTGAGCGAGAGATGTTATTACTTCTTTTGAAAGTTTACAGAGTATAGGAAAGGCAGGTGGCTAGAGGTCAACGAGGAAATATAAAGAAAACCCGGCTACTTTCGATTTAATTTCCGATACTCGTGCTTCTAATTGAATTGCCACCTGGGCAATACATAACATAGAGCAGTTATAAAATACATTAAAAGTGTACAAAAATGCCTTTCGGCAAAGCCAATGTTGGCACGGCAAAAATGAAAATAATTTAAATGCTGAAAAACAAAACCATTAAAATGCAAATAGAATAACACATACACGTATATGTATTTGTATATGTATGTATATTTTTCATATTAAACATCCTTTGTGTTTTACGACTGTGAAGCCGCAAACCATTTCACAATCCCTATTCGCAGTCACCTTTTCAATGGTACATACTCGTACGTACGACCATCAAATTACATTTTATTGCATTAGGCGAATGGGTGAAAAAGTAATTGCCAACATTTCAGCCTTTTCTGCTCTTTTTTAACCGCTTCCTTTTACGGGTTACACGTGCCATCGCCAAGAAAAAAGCAATTTGTTGTAATTTCATTGCGTTTTCATCGCACGCCGGCCAGGCCAACAGTCCTTCAGTACCACATTCGTATCGTCCGTCATTTAAAGCGGAATTAAATGGGGGGCACAAATTCATTGAGCTTTGATTCGATTGCTCCATGTTTTAATTATTGATTCTTCTCAATAAAAGCAATTAATTCCGTGGCAAGGAGCATACATAGCTGAAGTCGCACAAGTAGATGTTCCACTCAAATTGAGTTCTTTAGTATATTTTGTATACTTTTGAAGGCGGAAATGGTAGAAGCAATTAAGTCTGCAGAATTCTTAGAACCAACATGCCTAGCTGATGTCTTAAAAGCCTTAGTTACACCTTTTTTATACAGATGTGTAAAAGTATGCAACAATAATTTTCAAAACGGAAGTTGGCTGTACTGGCCGAAAAGGAAGATGCATCTTATGCTGCATGCTTTTAGGCACCATTCATAACGATTTTCGATTACTATAAAAAAACAACCTACCTATTATACCCTGTGTAATATTATATAATATGACCCCTATATCTTCCAGTGAGTCAATAGCACTAGTTTCACATTAAAGTTTCTGCTGGCCCATTACGCGAACTATTCGCTTCTTCATATTTTCCAATGCACTTTGGCTTTTTGTCAAAAATATGCCAAAATCCTGGCCAGAGTCTCGCAACTAAGTAACAATGCTGGCGTCTCATATGACATATTCATGGCAGCCATATGTGTATTTTGGGTTAGCCATTCAAGCCATTCAAGCCATTCTCATTCGGATTCGTATTTGTATTCGTATTGGTAGTTGGATTCGCATTCGCATTCGCATTCGCCAATCGTCATATTCCAAATGCAGTCAAGCAGTTCGGCAGCGTTGTCAGCAGTTTTTGAGTGCAGTACCATAAAGTTGCTGCAGATTTTTGGCAAGCGATTTTAATTGTTAGGCGCTGCAAATCTGAATGAATTTAAAATGCCAAAAATTGGATTGCCACGAGCAGTGAAAACATTGCCGCTCCGTGAGAACCGCCCAGAAATCTATTTGCCCACCATTTTCACCGAATCGTAACACATTTGCCGTATGTGCAGCACATTTAATTTTTATTTAAAACAAAGGCCCGGCAGCGGCGAGCACAAATAAAGGCAAAATAAAATAAAGACCGGTGTGCCAAATACTTTTTTGTGTTAAAAAAAAGTTCACAAGTGCACATGTCGCAGAATACACAGAATTATGCAAAAACAGAAAATAATAAAAAGCAGAGAAAAAGTAAGCCAAAACTGGCAAACACACGGTCAAAAAACAGCTGCAGGTGATTTTCGGGGATTGGTAAAAAATGCAAAGCCCGTTCCATTGAAATGAAGAAGGTTTAGTGCCGAATCGGCGGCGGAATTGTCCTTCCTCCTTTTTTGTTCGACCAGCTTATCCTTACGAATAGCTGTCGACGAGTCAACTTTAAGGTAGATAAGGCATTTCAAGTTAGGCGGAGTGAAAAAGCCCTGACCTATACAGTATATATATTTAAATAGCTGCATTATAATAGAGCTTGCAACAGTTGCACCATCTAAACTCAGCTGAAATTCACTGACTCATACGGAAGTTTTGTTTTGTAGCGCAAACTGTGTAAAATATCTCATGTTTTCCGAGAAAAACGCTTCCGTCACAGAGGGCGAAACAAGGAACTACGGCGATAAGTAGGCAGCAAGGACTTTTGCCATCGCAGATGTCAGGACACAGGGCAATTAATTTCCGCCATACAATGGCTGGCATACAAGACCACAAAATTCTTATGTAACAAGGCAGTGGGTCAGTGGGCAAGTTGAACAAAGGGGCGTCTTTCCTAGGACCAAACACACTTCGCCATATATTCATGTTCGAATGATAAACTGCTTAATTTTCATTCAGAATATATAGTGGTCAAAATATTGGTGCGGAATGTGCTGGACAACAGAAACTTGACCAGGGACTTACCGGGAATTTCGACTCAAGTAGCTGGTGCAAAATAAATAAATATTTTGCATAATTGCGGCCTGCAATTCAACTTTCCCGGAACGCCCAACTCAAAAGTGATTCCTTATTTCAGCCAAGAAGCACAAAGATTTCGCATAAAAGTACAACTTTTATGAGCATCAAAAGTTTGCTTGTCACTTGTTGTCTTGTCCTTTTCCCAGGAGAACATTTGATTATTCCCCGGCTAAGCGGCGCAAAACTTTTCCCTTTTTCCTTTTGGGCCTCACAAAAGATGGCCATATGCGCATGTGATTCGAGTTTGATGATAATAGTGGAAGCTGAAAGCTGGAAGCTGAAAGCTGCAGATGGCACTAATAGAGGTCAATTAGAAATGTTCCTTCATCGAATGCCCATTAGGCCGAGGATTCTGACGAAGTGCCAAGTGCAAGAAGCGGAATGTACTGTATTCCGTAAGATTTTCACGCCCTTGAGCACTTTCAACCTTTTTTTAAGCGAAATAACAAAATGGGTATTTAATGCGGGTTGGCGTGTGTCAACAACGCATGACTTACGAACAACTGGGTAAGGATAACAATTGTTTCTCCAGCTGAAGAACGAGCGACATGGGGCGAAACAAATGGCAAGGAATGCCCAATTACTTTCAACAAATGGCTGCACATTTTGTTGTGGCATAAAAAATTGGTCAAACTGGGTAGCCCAATTAAGTTGTCAAAAATGCTGTGCGCGTAAATTATGTTCTGAGAATTAAAATGTCGGTAGAGATAGGAGTAGGTAGCAGGAAAATGGCATTTGAAATGGATTTAAATTAAACAGGCAGTTATATAAAAAAATATTTGAATGAAAGGTAGGCGCACATTTCTTTTTGATTACTGGTTTGACATTGAACGGATATGAGATTTCTGTATTTATAAACGAGCAAAATATATACAAATATTTCATTCCATTGAACGGTTCGAGGAATAAATAATCAAATCCAATGCGTTTAATAAAAAAGTTAAAGTAGAAGCCTTGGAAAAATATATAAATTGGTTTGGCAAGCGGACTCAATGCGTGAGAAAATCTTTTCATGAGCTTTTCTCTGGCGACAGGGACATTTTTCTCGATTTCCCGACCTTGGCTCCTCCGACTGGCATATTTAAATTATTGTCCGAGGCCAAGAGCCTGACCCAAGTGTCCGTATCTGATGATGACGCGGTCGTGTCCTCACCGACGAGTAGGAATTCCAAATAACTACAAATTCAGCTTAGGCACGTACTTAAAAAAAGTCCCCATCAAGTGGGTCCAATAAAAGTTTTATGAGTCAGCCGCAATCTCGGGTCGAGATAAATGCGAATCCTGCGACCGGCGCTGTGATAACTTGTCCACTTTGACCGGCGGGTGCCAAGTTTGCAGTTCCTGGCAAACAACTCGGCCATCTCTCTCCATCCCTTCCAGATTGCAAACAGAACTCGGAACGTGCTCACATCCTCCATTCGCTCCCTCTTTGCAGCTCGTATGCCTGCTCCTGTTTTCCCGGCTTCAGCGGCAGTGACTGTGGTCATGGACCCCTGTGCAAGGACCTCCACACCAACGTTTGCCAGAACGGCGGCACTTGCAAGTAAGTACTCGAATGAGCCTTCGAATATGGAAGAACTGCATTGGCAATTAGGGGAAATCCACGAAAATTGCTAAATCTCTTGGTAGAACTAAAGCTTCCTGCTGTAGAAACCATTTAAATACACAGAACATTTGTGGAAAGAGAACATGAATTGCCATTATTGTTTGTTTAATAATAGGATTAAAATGAATAAAACAATTGTTTTGTTAATTTATAAAAATTGTATAAAAACGTATCATATCATATCATACATTTGCATAAAGCGAGGTTCAGTTGGGGTGAGTATTTTAAGTGCTCTACCAATGGCGCAGATATTTTTACTTCTACATATGGGTTGATTATATTTAGGCCTTGTGAACCCCATCCTATCACTGCCGTATCATCAATTGCAGGCACATCGGCGACGCCGCCATAACTTGCCATTGTCCGAAGGGCTTCAAGGGGACCAGATGCGAAATACCCGAAATAAATGAGACTACGCAGGGTAAGTGCAATAATAAATGTTGTTTCCGAGATATATCTACATACAGCCGGAAGGACTGGGAAACATGCAGGCTAATAGGCGCCAGGACAGGCCAAAAAGAAAATATGTACGAGTATAAAAACGGGGAAGAGCGGAACATAAAAAGCTGGAAAAATGGTATGGAAAAGCGGGACAAAGGGCGCTGCTGTTAAAGTGAAATGTAATTAAGGAAATAATTAGCATTAAAAATGCACTCATTGCCAGCTGAGGTACCCGCGCAGACACTGTGCAGACAAATTGAAAGGAAAGGCGATGGGCGGTGCCCTTTTTCCACCCGCTTTCCCGCCCATCTGGAAATTCTCTCGCCCCATTTAATCGGCAAGTGCGTGGGAAAACAATAAAAATGCATAACAACTGCAATGGAGAGCATTAAAAGGGAGCCGGCAACACGGTGGAAAACCTCAGGTTGTCACTGTCCGGGCTCCGTGCCAATTTCCATACGGCTGCCGCTTTCCGCGGCGGGAAACCCGGCACATGAACAACTGCGAAAATGTCACCAGCCACGGGCAACAATGTTTAAGCTTTAAGTTGCGCAGTTCATTGAATGGCAAAGTGCCTGCAATGGTAATGAGAACGGGGAGAACAGGTCCTGAATCCTGCAAGAGGATTGCGAGATGTTACTTTTCTTATTTGGGCTTTTAGCATTCCCGAAACATTCTACAAAGCCTTCTGCAGTACGAGTACAGTGAAATCTTTGAATGTAAATCAGTTGGATCAAGCAGTACAGTATATAAATACGGTGAATATTTAATATTTTATCGGCTGGTTCTTAAACACATTTTCATGGAAAAAACACTGCAGAGAGCTGACGAAAAATGTTAAGGCAACTAGTTTAAAAACGAATAAAAAATGTTCACCCAAAGGATGGTTAGCAAAAATTCCAATTTAATCGATTTAGAGACTCCATTCCTTTTCGGCTATAGCAAAAATGAAAGAAACCATGTTGTTGGGATGGTGGAAACCCGAGAGATTATCCAAACGAATACCTGGCACATGCCTCTCATATTTTTGCTGCATGATGATATGTCCTTTATTCAGCTCCATGCCCCAAGGAGACTTAAAGGATTCTTCTTGTGGCAAATGCAAGAGCGCCTCCTTCCCGTCCATTCGGTTAATGTTGCCACAGGTGTTGGTCCGGCCCACAGCCACTCATCCACATCTATGTCTCAGATTCGACCTTTTATGGAAGCAATTACCAAATGTTTTCCATCCTTTCAGGCTGCACCAGCAACTCCAGCTCCATCGAGTGCCACCAGGCCTGCGACTTTGACAATTTTGGCCGCTCCGTCTCCCCTCCTGGCCAGAGTTACTCCGCCCCCAAGGGCAACCGGAATGCGGCACGCAGTGGAAAAACCCGATATGAGGTGACCATGCGACTGGGTGCCAATCTTACAGGATTCTATCGCCATGCCGACCGGGAGCAGTTGTCGGGCGTTATGGAAAGACAGGTGAGCTCTAGATACACATAAGACTTTAAGGTGATACAAACGATACATTGCCTCTTAGAAGGGAACACTGGTATTTGTATTCAATATGTTGATATTATTTGCTTACTCAAATGTTACTTTTCGGAAAGTAAGTAGGTCAATAAATATTTAGGTAGCGTGAAAAAGTATGATGGTATAGAATTCGAAAAGAAAATATTTGCGTATGTTTCATTGAAAGTATGCACAATCGAACCACATATGTAAGCTATAAACTATTATACATATGTAAACGAACAAGAATCATCAAGAATCATAATACTTACATAATTTGTAGCACAAATATTTTTATTTATATAATAACATCATTAGATTGTGATTTTTAGAACCATGCATTTGAAGAATATGGTTTACAATAAAAGAAGTAAGGCTTAGCCCACATAGTTTTGCGTCAAATTGAGCTCATCCTCGGGCTCACTTCTGGCCCCACTAGCTGCTCCGTGCAGGACATTTCTCACCGCTCCCGGCGTGGCGTCCAAGGATGCAGTCCACAGGGGCGGATGACCCGCCTGCTGCTGGGCATTGTTCGGAGTCGGACTGACTGGACTGCCAGCACTGCTCTCCATGATCGTGGGCATGTTGGGTGGATGTGGGACGGAAGTCGCCGGCGGATCAACGCGCTCCATGAGCTGGGTGAAGCTACCACCGATGAGATCACTGCTCTCGTGGCGCTTGTAGCTGTGGGCGGATCGGGAGAGTGGGCGCCAGCGGTTCAGCTTCTTGGAGGCCATACGCTGCAGGGGCGGAGTGCGGGTGCCCGTTTCCGGCTTAAAGGAAGTGGCTCCCTTGGCACCGGATGTGTGCTGCTCCAGAAGAGTGCTAACCAGCTTGTCCAGCGCCTTCAGATCCACATTCAGCTGGGAGTTTGGAATGGAGTTCATTCGACTGCCAGACAGACTGCCCGATCCCGTCTGTCCGGGGTCACCTTCTGTCTTCAGGCGGTTTAGGCCGGCTATCTTTGCCAGTCGCTCGGTTAACTGAAAACATCAAGGATGACCTATTAAAGTCTGAATAGTAAGGGCTATCAGATAGTTGGAGCACTTAAATAATTACTTTGTTATCATTTATCATTTTTTCGTCAATTTCTACCGATATTCAAGAAAATGTTTTTTCTCGTTTGCACTAGCTGAATAACGGGTATCTGATAGTCGGGGCGATTATATCATTTTATCTTGTTTTCATTTTTGATTGCCAAATAACATTAAAATCATGTTTATATTAATGAAGTTATATCGTAACACTTTGAAAGAAAAATAGCTGAATTTATCCCTGTGCCCAATTAGATTGGCATTCTCTGCTTGACTCCCAACTCCCAACCCTTCCTAATAAATCGCCTGTGAGACTTCAGGACTGATACTTCAGCGGAGCCAATTAAACTTTCCGTTTTCCCATATGCGAAATTACAATTAAGCAATAAAAACTAACGAAATGTGCCCTTAGGCCCTGTGGCAAACGAACAAGTGTTCGCTCTGGAACGGCTTCCAAGTGCCTGGTTGCACCGTAGGTCGAAGGACGAAGGACGAAGAGGAGGCTGACTGGCGGATGGGAGGCCAACAGTTTCCAGCCTGCCACACTTCGCCTTCGAAGGATTCGCTGCTCGGTGTGCGACTTTAATTGATGTTTCATTTCCGTTGCAAAGTGCTTCCGTTTTCCTGGGCTCCGCGTCCGCCGTTTGTTTTGTCCAACCTGCGGGGAAGTAGACTGGCGACTTGGTAATTGAGTATCAATGCGGTTTTAAGTGAAAAATGCTGCCAACCTTTGGCAACCATCTGAGCAACCCACCCATCTACCAATCCGCCCATTCACCCATCCACCCATCCACCCATCCATCCATCCATCCATCCATCCATTCGTCCATCCCACCATCCAACCACCCTATCTCAATGGCCGACCATTTCCGTTTTTAATCTTTTGCCTTGATTTGCTCGCTTTTCGCTTCGTTTTCGTTTTCATTTCATGTTTCCTGTGTTTTTTCAATTGCCTCGTGCTCCATTCAAATGGGGTTAATTGAGTTTTAGTGGCCAGGACTCACTTTAAACTGATTACAAGCTGCCGCCAGAGGGCGTGGTGGTGGTGATGTTCGTAGGCTTTGCAAGTTTGTTTTGCATGCCACTCGGCTATTTGGTGGCTGTCTCTCGAAATATTTGGAGCATGTCAGTTTGCCAGCCACTCGAGTTTCTTGGCCCAAGACCACCCTCCCCCACCACCCTCCAACCACCACGAACCACCAGCCTCCCACTTTTTTCCCCGCCTGGAAACGAATTAATGTAGAAGTTGATTTGTGGCAATCGACGCTTGGATGGCTTTTGAATGCTGCTTGCCGGCGAGTTTTAATTGAGGCGCTCGTCTGCCTCTTAAGCAGGAAATTAAGAAAGTTTCTCCTACCCAAGTTATATGATTATGGATCTAGGCGAGTGAAAGACAGATTAAGTGTCATTAGCGAGCTCAGCAAGGTGATGGGACATGCAGATCTCGGTTAGGTACGATTTTCCTGCAGAAAAAAGCAACACACTGAACGAAATCCAATGGCAAGGTCTTAAGCGCAGTGCTCCGGTTTTCATGCTACAAAATGACAGATACTGCCCACTGGGTATAGTTTCATCTAGTGCATAAAAACCGAAAGGAGCTTATTTTCGTCTTGCAACAGGTTCATCTGGCTTAACTATAAATCTTACATGATTTTGAACTACTCAGTTGTTGCCCTGCTGCTCCGCTTTTTTCCTTGCAGCTGCCCCAAGTGACCCCTTCTCTTGCCTTCCCATCCTGGGCTCCCTTGATTTATGATCTTCCCAACTTGGTTTATTGTCGCATCTTTTGGCCGGCACTTTTTCCCGGTCGCCGTGCATTTTCTTGTCCGCCTCGCAGGGCTTATCAACTAATGATTGAGGTCAGTTGGCCAACGTCTGCTCTCTGCCCATCCGCCAAATAATTGCCGGCAATTAAGCTTAAATGCTGGTTGCCCTTCCTTTCCTTGGGGCTATGAGAAATGCAATTTGAAAGGAGTTCCCGGCCCCGAAATTTGGCAAAACTTGAATCGATCGAAAACTAGATTATTAAAATAAATTCGTAAATTCGTAATTCTCTTAGTTTCGGCAGCAATAAGCACAAGCAGATGTGCTTGACAGTTTAATTTCAAAAATCGATTGATGCCATGCAAACAGATTATTGTAGCAACTGTGTAAATATATGGGGATTATATCACTAAACCATATGCCCATTCATCCATTATTGAATAGAACCTGTCAAATATTTTGTTTGAAGCGAATGTTAGGCCCAATCTTAGGCACAATGGGTAATCAAACACTGGTAGTGTGCGAAAACTGGCTACAACTTATAGCACACTTGTGTACACTTGCGAATTGGAATCAATCGCTGGCGGAGTTGCTATAAAAGCGATGAATCTGGCAGGGAAAGATTATCATTCGCCATCTGCAGCAACTACCAGCAACATGAGGAAATCGCTACTTATCGTGGGCTCCCTCCTGGTGACCATCTTCCTGGCTCATCTTCCAGTTGGGCTAGCCGTCTCTTGTGCCACAGATCCAAACGCTGCGGACTGCACCGACTGTACTCTTCCTGAGAATGCGAATGAAAGCGATTGTGTCACAACCGCTCCGGAGGCTGAGACTACGGCCCCCCCAACTGACGAAGAGGCGACCACAGCTGCCGGTGCCGCCGAAGAATCCACCACCGCCGCCGCTGCAGGCACCGATACGACCACCGCCGCATCTGGAAGCACTGGAGGCACTGGAGGCAAGAGGCGCGTCAAGAGGACTTTCAAGCGGAAGGTGAAACTGCCCAAGAAGATCAGGAGGAGGAGGACCAACCGTCGCAAGAGGAGCCAAAACTCTGGCTAATCACTGGACTATAATCGCACAAGGATGAGAATCACCATGACACGGCAATGCTACCCTATACTCCTAAACAACTTTAGTTTAAGTATTCAATCAAATTTCCAATTGGGCCCGTAATAAATTATTATTTTAAGGAAAGTCAAAACTAAAATTGTTGTTCTTCCACCTCCAAGAATAGATATATATATATATTCTGTATAATTATATCAGAGATGATATATGTACATACATTTAGTACATACACGTAGGTAGAACATTGCTCACCTCACCAGCCGCATTGCTCGAGTAGCTCATCCGCTTGACCTTCCTGAACGTGGCATCGTTCTCGGCCTGGGCCAGAGCCCTTTCCAGGGCATTGTCCATCTGGGCATCCCGCTCGTCCAGGCCGTGGTAGTGGGCGCCCCTGGGGAAGGGGCGGGGCAAACAAGTGTTCATTTTGTGCAACAATGCCACGAACTTTGAATGACGCGTCGGAGTGGAAATGGATCCGCCCGCCGTGGACCAAAACATTTATGGCTTTTTGTTAGTTTCGTGTAAACAAATGGTGCTGGCATTTTGTGCTAAATTAAAAAGCTCACAGCCGTGTGTTAATTTGTTGCATGAATTTGCATTGTTACAGTGTCCAGCAGAATGTGCAACTTTTTCCCAACGCATTTTCAGGTATTAACTTGTTTATTTTAGACTCATTTGAAGAGGATTCTCGTTTTCAATCCGCCCAATGGTCAATCGAAATTAGAGCTGTTTGCGTGTACAAACATAGAAATCGATGCAGTTGCTTTTAATTAATTTACAAGCATACAAGCATAAAAGTTGAAAAAGCATTCAAATTGTGTGGGCATTTGCAGTAGATTTTTAGAATATTCAGCTACTTGGGTAGCAGCTTCCCACATTCAGTTGCATTTTTCCCTCCGTACTTTATAGCCATTTGTTTCTTTTTTCGCATTTGCGTTTGCCTAAGACCGCCATAAATACTCGGCAATGATTTCAATTATGCGATAAATATTTCACAGAATGTGCAGCATATATTTATTTATGGACTAGGCGGCGTGGGCGCAACATTCGCACTCTGACGACATAAATACCTTCATTATTTACCTTTTCAGATTGCGTTCAAGTATTTTGCCCAGACAAATGTTGGGAGTAAATTGACTTGCCCCCAGGACATGTTTTCATGAGGATGAGTAGGAGTATGAGTATGAGAATGAGCATGAGTATGAGTATGAGTAGAAGTGTGCGTGTGCGTGTGAGAATGAGTATAAGTATGAGTTGGCACACACGGCCGGGCTCAATTATTCAACAAAAACGGAATTGTAAAGGATATGCGAAATATGAGAATTGGTTCAGGGTCGGCCGGTCCCTGAAGAGCTCTTTTCCCCCATCTGAATGTGTGTCTGCCCCGCGACTCACCCGCTGAACTTGTCCATGCCCCTGACGGTGCCCATCCCTCCATGTCCTCCAGGACCTCCGGCCAGCGAGCTGCGGCTGCGAGGATGCCGCATTGTTGAGCGATTCGTTTTGCGAACGGTGCGAAGATCTGTTTCCCAAAATCTGCGTGTAAGGGGGAAATTTATTTTAAAATCGACGTACATTTTGTTGTTTGCATAGAAGAGTACAGTGGATAATTATTCAGCTTAATTAATTCGTATATTGAAAGGAAAAAGTTGTTTAATAGTTAATGTTGCTGCTTGCACAAATAAATCCATTGAAAAGTTTCTTATTCATTCATTTAAAGGCAATTACTTTGCGTAAATACTAATACTTGCGTAACACTAATTTCCTACATAGAACATTTGGAAAGATATAGATATTCAATGTTTTTAAGACAATGCTGCCTTCAAAAATGACGTGCACTCTTTTAATTAAGTTTTATAGTTTCCCACTTCCACCAATAAAATTGCACTGCAAAAGAGCTGTAAAACTGTATTTTGAATGATTGGCAATGCAGGATTTTTGTTGCCAAAGTTTTAGTTTAATTTCACCCAGTCCCTATCGAGAAACTTTTTCTATTATAGGAAATAACCTTCGGGCTCCCGGCAGAAACTGTCCCCCTTTATGTTGGCATAGGAGTTGCTCTCTCGTCGGACAGAAGACCCATAAAAATCATTTT
Organism: Drosophila orena; assembly: GCA_005876975.1. Lineage (NCBI taxonomy): Eukaryota > Metazoa > Arthropoda > Insecta > Diptera > Drosophilidae > Drosophila > Drosophila orena. The sequence continues at coordinate 4,106,998 of VCKV01000008.1, read as the reverse complement.
GAATTGGCGGGGACAAGAAATTCGCAACCATAAACCGCTGTCAAAAGAAAACCGCAGCAATGAAAACAAAACCAATTCGCCAGAGTCGAGCAAACTGGATGGTTCCCGGGTATACGGGTAACAACAAATAAATATGAAATCATGCACTTTATGCGTAATGCAACAGCCTGCGGAAAGAGCCCGGCCCTGGGAATCCCTTTTTCTCATTTTTGCTTTTGTTTTTTGTCCTGCTGCCGATGCCTTTCCCCATTTCCAGAACCAGGACTCTTGGCTAACAGTTGCACCGAGTGAGTCCAACAAATGGGATCGCATTCGGATTGCAGGATAGCCGTTCCTTCTAGTGGCCGGCTTATATAGAAATCCGATTCTAGTGGCTTTGTTTTGGGCGAACCAATATGGTCAATATTCGACTGGCTGTTGTGCAGGATACAGATCAAAACGATGGTATCCTTTGCGAAGGGTATGCACAAAGTACACACAATTTCTAAGAGCTACACAAACAAGTCAAACAAATGGAACAGTCACAGGACATTCATACATATGTATGTGCACTATAATAATAAAAAGGATGTCGCAAGCGGCAGCAGCGAAATAAAATTGTAGCACACTTTCGCGGGCCGTTTCGTTTATGCGGACCGAGTGTGTATGTGTGCGTGTTTGAATATGTATGCTGTGTTGTTGACGAAAGCCTAGTCCTCGCTTAAAGCAATTTAATGCGTCACTTTGGGGAAATTAAAGACACATGTCTGGGGCCGACTGAGACGCAGACTTGGAGCTTAGATCCCCATTTGTCATCCGAGCTGGCGATGGGGGCATTTCTTTTCATTTAGGTTGCCACTCGGCCACTTCGACACTCGACGAAGACGGAATAGAATCGCGAAATCAGTTAGTTAATTACGCGATATATCATATTTTGAGCGAGGCACTTGTGCAGACAGCCTGTTAAAAGTACGTACTTTACAGTAAGTAACAAATCGTTGAGCCTAAAAACTCCAATTCAAAGTCGAGGGTGAAATGCTTTTACCAAAATCACAACTTCAGAATCCCGGTGGATCAAGCTGTGTCCGAGATCCCCCAAAGGATTCAGCTCCTTCATTGATTTAAATATCCAGGATGTGGCAAGTGTTGAGCAATATGGGTTAATTTCCCCCAAACAAGTTGGTCCTACGTGTTTACGAACTGCTTGTATGGAGCAATCTAAGATGGGCTTAATACACAAAGCAGACAAGATCTGATTTATTAACCCATCGTAGATTCAGTCAATGGCAATGTTGACATTATATATACTATAATTCGCATGCTAATAGATGTGCATTTTAAATGGGTATTAACTCGGTTGTTCTTGCAGGACAACCGGACAACACATTTTGTTGGCCATTGTGATTTTGTCTCTGTCTCTGTTGTCGTTATTAATTACACTTACTAATGGGCAACTGACCAAGCGCACATTACGGAAATGATAAGCTCAAAAGCACTTGCTCCGTCGTCATTAAACACACTCCAGCGCATCTCGCTGTGCACATTTTTAATTTGCTGCTATTCATACATATTATGTTTTCTAGGGTGGACCTTGTTTCGCACTCAAGTTTTACATTTTTAGTTTTGAGTCGCACTTCTTGGGCAGTATTAACTCGTTTTAACTCATTTTTCTTTTCGAAAGCTCATAATACGACCCTATTGTTACATATTAATATGAATAACCTGCAGTGCCACATTAACATATATTTATTACAGTCTCAGCAAGGTCCATCCTAGACATTTCCCAGAAAAACATCGACTACATGTCGCCATCGACTAAAATACGCCTGCAAAGTGGCGAAAATGTGCGCCAGAATTGTCTACTCACCGCTTCAAGTCCGGACTGGCGGTATATGGCGCCGAGACCTCTTTAATTTTCAATACGATTATGGCCGTGATAAATATGCAAATGACGTTCACGATGGTCAGGCAGGCGGACACGATGCCGTTGATCAGGAATTCGGTGGGCAGATAGTTGGTGTAGAGGAAGGGGTATGCGCTAGTCGAGTTCATCGCCTCGTTCTTCAAGTGCGGAATCCGCTTCTCCGGGTAGATGAGCCAAATGCAGGCCAGTGACCAGAAGAGACCCTGCAACACATTCGCAAAAAGAGCAAGCGTATGGGTAGCTGTGACTTTGAAGTTCCATTCCCATGGTCATGTGTGTGGCTCGGTTCGAGGTCATAAGGTCGCCGCGTGCCCAGTTCCGGTTAGATGGCACTCCCGTTGGCATACCAAGCAGTGGCTGCCGGCCTTGAATTGCCATAACTTTGCGGCATGTGTGGGCGCCACACTATCGCCCCCACCACCAACCCACCCACTCACTCGTAGATAGAACTCCATTGTCGCATTTTCAGTTCGTTCTCCTCCTTCTGCCACGCGCTCTTCTGTATTTTTTGCGATTTCGCTCTGTATCCTTCTCTTTGCTATTATAAATTATAATGACTCAGCACATTGCTCAGCAAGTCCGGAAGTGCGTGCCTTTCCTATATAAACCCACGTACTATTGGGGCCGCAATGGCGAACGATAAGATCGACTCATCATTGTACCATCCCAAAAGAAATAAACCTATAAACTCAGGCTTTATCGTTATTTCTTATCGCCTGTAAAATGTGTGTATTAAAAGGATAATACTATACATCATATAGGTGAATAAGGGTAAAGGTATGCAGTAAAACAGAAGTTAAGCTTTCACAATGAAACAATTTAAGAGATATAATAACTGATGTAACCCAAATTTTAGAGATATCATTTCTTGTTTAGCACTTACAATTCGTGAAATTTCTATCATTATGCTGCTAGTAACTTAGCCTCCGCTGTGAAATCCACAAATCTGCTGGAGTGTGTTTGTTTTTCCATTTGTGTGCGAGCTCATGACTTTTCTTTTGCCCGACTTACTTTCTATTTTCGCTATTATTCGAATTTACGAGCGTTTCGGGGTAAATTATTGCGTGCTCGGATTTGAAAGTAAAGGCGTTGCAGACCGCTTTATGGCATTGGAGTTCATGTACATGCCACATAAATAAGGTCGCTGGCAATTTAATAAGCCAAAATTAAGAGTTGCAATTATTGCGCCGCTGCGCTGCAGTTTACTTTCCCAGCTGGAATGTTCACGGCACCTCGGGCTGTGAAATGCGAGCAGTTGGCGAGCACTGGAAATTACTCATACGCTCTGTTGGCCGCGACACTGCCTTAGGGCCAGACAGCAGGCAATTAATTGTAACACGCTCCTTGCCGCTGGAGTAAAGTAAGGGAAAGAGCTGAGAAAACATGGACAAAGGTTGCTCCTTCGGCCTCAGTGCGTGCCACTGATTTATGCAGCTCATACTCGTATACTGGTACACTTTTCGCAGGATAAGGACGCGAAGTTGGAGCGACACTTGCACACATGCTCGACCGCAGCTCGGCCGGCATGATTAAGCGATTTCAGCGCCATTGTTTTGGCCGCTTAAAGTTGGGGCAATGTGGGGGGTGTTGGTGGATGCCCCTTCACGGTGTCCATAATTCGCTCCTTGCATCATTTTGTCATGGTTGTGGAACACGCCTCCCGGCGGCGCCTTTGTCCCACTGTCACCATTGATAAATGTCATCCAGCCGGGCTGTTTGTCTGCCAGTTTGTGTGGCACTTGGCCTGCCGGTTCCTGTGCTTTTCCCTAGTTTTTGCATGCACTTCCCTTCTGCGCGGAGCAGACAACTCGGCCTCGCACTTGCTTTATAATTTTACGCAACATCCGCCAGCAGCTTGGGGATTCTGATTCAGATTCGGATTCGCAATTTGCACTTGAAAATTGGGTCGAAATTTATGCACTCGTTGTGGTTGCGCCGCACCAAGTGGTAAAACAGCTGAGAACCATCTTCATGCCCGGGCTGCGACTCTGGGCTCTGCCTGTTGGCTTGCTGGCCTGTTGGACAGATTTATGGGCGAAAGTTTTTGGGCAATGCACTTCAGATTAATCAGCAAATTGTATTTCGGCCTAATTTATGGTGAAACTCACTCGAAGGGCCCCAAAAATATTAGCCAAGCCGAAAAACTTCTAGTCCCGTTTTGCATTTTGGTCTTTAAGTGCGTTACGTCGCCTCGGATACTTTGGCCACTTCGAAGTTTTGGCCATGTTTGCGGCAGTTCAACCATATATACAAGTATATATGTATATATATCAATTTGGTCCAAGGCGATGATCATCGATGGTAGAAAATTCGATTGGAGTCAAAATATAAACGGAGCATAATATAAATGGGAATTGCGCAATTTTCCATGCGACTGACCGAAGTGTATATGTATATATATTCGATTGGAATTCTAGAAGCCTGTTCTATTCGCATTCTGAGGAATGCTTTTGGGCCTCTGCATGGCCATAAATATTGCTGGCAAAGTCATTTCCGGCACCTGCTCACTCATGATGAAACATCCATTGCGCAATCGTTGCCAGAATCGAGGCTTTTGTTAATAGCATGCTAATGGGAGGAAAATTGCCATGGAGAAGCCGCTTTCAAGGCCAAGGAAAATCACTTATTAAATGGGCTTCTACGTAGCCATATATGTTATGTACCATTTATGAGGAAATATGAGTTTGTGTACTCACAAACGATGAATACTGTTTTCCTTGCTGGAGGTAACGGATTATCAATTAAGGTAAATCGAAATGTGCACTTAATAAATTTAATGTTTTGGTTAAGAGATGTTTTTATGTGGTTAAGGAGTTCCCAGTTTGTCTGGAGAATCAATTTCGTAATTAAGCAAACAAGCTGTGGTTTTCTACAGTCATTGGTACACAATTTTCCAGAATAGTATGTTAATTGGCTTATTTAATGGACTGACGATTTATTCGAGTTTAAGTTTTATTGTTAAGCTGTAACTTTCAAATGTTACGCATTAAGTAAAATTACTTTAGACTCACTGTAAACTTTAAAGATGGATTTAAAAAATTAAACAAGACTATTTGTTTTATTAATTATCTATAATTAATGCGCGATTGATTAACTTTGGCCTATTTTCAAAATGCTTTGTTCTAGTGACCCTCTCCTTCAATATTTCCCATTTTTAGACCTCCAAGATGACTTATTTTCGGTCCTGCAGATATTTGATTTAATTTAAGATAATTTTTGGGCCCACGGGGGGGTACTTACACAATTGACGACGGGCGGCAGCAGGGAGGCGGATATGGCGACCCCGATCAGCGGACCGGCGGAACCCTGGAGCAAGGCCACTGCCACGCCAGTGCCAGATGTTAGCGCCCACAAAACGCCCATCCAAAGGGCGCGCACATTGCCCCTGCGAATCGGGAAGGGGAGAAATTATTGAGAAATCAACTGTGAAACGGCCATCGAAGCAGTGGGAACGAAATGTATAAATGTAGAGCTGTAAAAATGTAAAAATGTGAAAATTAATTAAAAACACAACAGCCGGCGGATGACAAATGCCCGGCCAGCAGCTAAATGCTACAAGCATTGCTGAAAAATGGAAAAAGGCGCCAAATTAAGTCGCATCAAGATGGATGTCTGGCCAGCCAGGAGACCGAAACTGTGGCAGACACTGCTTATCTGGAGTTTGGTGTCAGGGTCAGCAGGTGGGCCAAATGCTTCACTTCGTGTAAGCCAGGTGATGGCATCTTTTTTCTTTCATTTTCTGTAACTTTGGAAGCATCCCTGCATCCCTGCATCCCTCATCTGCCTACCGTTTCGCGGAGATTTTTTGACACTCGCGCAAGTTTGTCAAGTGTCAGCGGCTTTGTTATCGCTTCCGCCAAACCGGCCTGGTCGCCCATGGCATTTACGAGTCAGGAGTTAGAGTCATTTAATGGTGAGAAATGTTGGCAAACTTTTCACTGCGCCCGGCCCTTATACCCTTCTTTGGGGTATTACAAATTGGTCCGATAAGTTCACTCCACCCCTCAGCATGGCTTTGAGTCCCTGATTAGACATAATTCCTGACTTCGCCGTACTGGGGTGAGCTCAAACTGAGCGCGAGCCTGCGAAAAGTGGTTTTAGTGCTAGCACTTTGCGTCTGAAATTTATCACTCATACGCAGTGTTGAGCTGACAATGCTGATTTTCCATATTTAATTTACTTAACTTTGCTTGTCTAGAGAACACTGCTCACAAGCTCTGTTAGATAACCGTACATAAATGTGTTATCTTCATTGTCTAAGTGCTTGAGCACTGACTTTATAATGCGTAGCGCTCGTACCTAAGTATATGAAAATATTTATTAAAATGCAATTAATAACAAGGTCCACTCCAGTGAGCGCTTCTTCCGTGACAAATTGCCTAATCTCGAAATCCCGAAATCCCGAAATCCAAGCGGGGTGCAAGGGTATTCAAGACTTTGGCTATGCCAAGTTGCGTAACTCTCTCGTTTTTTGATTCATTCGCCTCATTTGTGACCCGGCCTTTTGCCTATATGAAAACCCGGGATTTTTACCTGGGACCAACTTTTCACTGATTAATGGCGCTTTTACTTTGCTTTCGTGGGTTTTTGCACCGACGAAAGTGTGAGTATTATTTATGAACGCCGCAGTTTGAGTTATACAAGTATTTAACTTTTATGCATAAAACAACTTTATTATACGTCGGCAATTTACGCTCAATTATAGCGCCCAACATTAGGCAAGTCGTATACATAAATTTGTTGCAGCAAATTGTTTATGGTGGAAATTCGTGGATTGAAAACAATGCAAATGAGGCCAAAACAGCATCTAGATTGGCATGATGTGGGTCGCAGCGGGACAGATTCTAGCGCTGGATAAAAAATCGTTTAAACCCCTTCGGCTTCTGCCACTTTCCGTGCATATCAAGGGAAAATGGAAAACGCCCAGAACAGACGCTCTGCTTTTAATTGCGATTTATTTAACTAAGCTGACCATGGGAATTCGCTTTGCTCCGCATTCAAAATGTAATAATCAACAGAGCCCGTTGGCAGCCGTAAAATGTGTGGAAATTCCCCGTACTCCCCGTGTAGAGCAGCAATAAAATATATTTAGCTACTGCAAACTAGACAAACTCCATCCACCTTGTGTACGAGTATTCGCTTGCATCCTCCCACGACGACATTTGCACTGATTATTTTCGCCGGTTTGCATGTGGCATCTGCCGACTGTTGCAGCTATGTGGGCGTGTCGACACGCCCCCGCAGTAAAGTGGCATAAATTTAATTTGGCTCGGTGCGGTTGTTTATGGCGAATAGAGTGGGCCAAATGTGTGGCCAGTTGGCTGTCTAGTTAAAATAGCATTACCCTGTGTGGATTGGTGTATCAATTTTAATGTAATTAAGGCTTTCAACATCGTTTCATTGAAACGAAAGCTTATCGCGGTAAGCATGTCCGTCCTTATTTAGTAATAAAACAACAACTTAACTAAAATATGAAATTAATTAAGCCCAATGAGATGCACATACTCGTAGGCAAGGTGGAGGCCCTTTAAGTACTTTCCACTTATGTGGGCGCCTCACTCGGCCATCACGAATCCAATGGACCGAATGACAAGGCCGTATTTTCACGCGCCACGTGACACAATTATTGAGGCCAGTGAGCGATGACAACGGGGCGGATGAAATTCTGGGATGCCCATTGGAAACTCACGTTGATTGCATGACCGACCGGTGATGTGGCACACGCAATCTGGAGAAATTCATTATGTGTGCCTATTATTATGATAGAGATGGAAATGGAAATGAAGATGGAGATGGAGATGAAGATGGAGATGGAGATGGAGTGGCGTCTGGACAGAGCCATTTGACTGGCCTTGGCCAACAATAGAGCAACAGAATGTACCCAAGGCACTTAATTATAGAGATAGGCCGAGATATATACTCGTACATACATATGTATATAATATGTATATAAGTATATTTAGATGTCAGGCCAGAACAACCGAGCATCTTGCCACCGCACCAGCCGAACATCTCGCATTGTGTATTATTATTTTAACAATTTATTTTGTGCAATTAACACAATTGCCGACACACATTCATTTCACGCAACTTCCGGCCAATTCTGTGGCTGAGCTTAATTTATTGTGCTGCTATTTCAGCCGCCAGGGGGCGTGTGTGTTGTGTCCTACTCCAAGCCTCCTCCATTGTGGACCTAAGCCCAAGCCCGAGCCCAAGCCCAATGCCAATGCTGGAGGAGATTTACACAGACGGCGCGTGGCGACTTAAAGATTTCTTTGGCAAAAAACGATGCCGTAATAAATGTGTGCCCATATATATAGACTCAAGTGACTGGGAAATGGTGGGGTGTTTTTTCTCTGGGGGAGTGGAAGAGCATCCTAGAAAGCCTTGCAGGCGCTATAATGAGCACACGCCTCACATTTCTGCGGGGCCCTGGATTATTTGAATTATTTGCAAGTAATTTGTTACATTCGCACTCATAGATTTAGCTGCCGACTTACTGTGAAGCAAGTGGCTGTGCGAGACACTGGCTAATTAACATACTTAATGGATTTTGGATTTTCGACAGACTCCTAATTCACTTTCGAAAGTCGAGGGATTTGAGAGTGGCCCACTTCATGGCTCTGCGAAATGAATGACTTGTGATATAATGCTTCCTAATTACAATCACCAAATACATATCGTTAAGCGTTATTGATTTAAGCGTCTGTCTGTTTCTGCATCTATCAAAGATCTAAAGAGTTACACATGGCGGTTTTTGTGATGGGCACATTAAAGGATATAGATTTCCAGGGTAGTGTCCTATTGGAGTGTCACTTGCATACCTTCTGCTCAGCTATTCCTTTGATGAATTTGAGTAAACAGACAGCAGTCGTTCAGTCTAGATTTCTGACTCACTGGAATGTTTTTGAGTTCACAGAATTATGGCAAACGCAAATCGAAAATATGTCTTAATTAAATTCTACATCGAAATTGGAAATTTTAACGTTTTCGTACACCGCAACTACAACTACTGCAATGTCGTTCATATTTGATTACAATCAATATGTCGATGGGCTGTAAGGGAATTAATTTATGGTTACTGGCGGTTCAGCTAGTCGGACGTGATTCGGACGTGTGGCATTTTGCGCAATCTAAGCCAATTGTTCGGCCGGATTGACATTGATTTGGGCCCCATTTTGTGGGGCTACTCAAATGGCCTTACCTGCCGCGCATCTCCTCCGTGGGCCAGTCGGAGTTCTGGCCCCAGGGCATCTCGGTGGTGCCCAGGATCAGGCCGAAGATGAAGCCAAACAGCAGGGAGATAAACATGCCCAATCCAAGGCAAAGGAAGCCAACTCTCTGCAAATATACAAAATGGAAAATGGAAAACGGAAAATGGAAAATGGAAAATAGAAAATGCAGGGCCGAAATTAGGGGCGAGACAGCGAGTTAAATGCCAAAGGACCCCAGCCAACGACACTTTAAGCGATAATGCTGCATACTTTGAAGCGCCAAGCAACTGCGAGTAGATTCGTGACATGTTAACCCAAATTTGCAGCCACACAACTGCAAACTGTTGCTGGCAGCTGCACACACAAAAGAAAAACGCTCTAATGTCAACCACATGATGTCGTCTTGCTACTCCAGGCCGGGTGGTTTTTTGAGGGTGGTGTCTTTTCCTCATTTCCCCTCATTTTACGAGTCAAACACAACTGCGCCACATATAAAGTAACTTGTCTTGAGGCTTAAAGCACACGGCTAACAAGTTGCAGGAATGCTGAAAATATGTGCGTGTATACGGGATGAAAGTTCGCACTTTCCAGTAGTAAATGCTCTTTAAAAAGTTTGCTTAACAATTTAAGTGGGGTGCGAAAACATTTCCTAATTTGTTTACTGTTCACCCTTCTACTTGCAGGTACGCATATGCATATTGGGGTGCTCGAAAAATATCACTTTAAGTTTACTATAAGTTTAAGTTATGAATGGTTTAAAGGCAACATTAAGTGTTATAAGATAGATAAGGTATTGAGCCAACGAGAAGATCCTAAGATTATTTTCTTTAGAAGAGTGTAAGTGCTCCTCAAGAGCACTTGCAAATGGAAGCTTTAAAATTTGCATGCAAATGTGAGCCACCCCAATGCAGATGCACCCACGCTGCGTATGCGTAATGCGCAAACAAATTACATTCATGTCCGAATCAACTTTAAATGGCGTGCAAATATTTGCAAAAATCGCTATTCAATAACTCGGCTGGCAATATGTGCAAAGCCAACTCGTTTTCACTATATTATGGGGATTCCGGCGCAGTTTTTTCCTGCCAATTATTTTTAATAGTTTACCATCAATTTTGACTGGCCTCATTCGATGTTGCCGTTTTTGTCATCGTTTGTAATTGGCATTTTTGTGTGAAATTGTTTAAACACTTTGCATATGAATTTTGCCCTCAAACGCTTGGCATGGTTTTTGCGTATTTTAAAAACATTTTTCCCTGACCATGGCACACTTCATGGAGATGTAATGGAATCAAAATAACTCAGGGAACTGGAGTTCAATGAATTAATAATATTGTATTGTATATTAAAATTTTGATATTTTATATAATATTTTATCTGCTTAAAATTAAAGCCAAAAGTCACAAATTGATTATCTGGCATTAAGCAAGTACATTTAATAAAGCTGGCATTGCGTTAATTCTGGTTGCCTGGGCATTTTTGTGACCACAACCTATGGCGAATGCTGCCTGCAGATTCAACTTCCTTGCCGGCTTTATCAAAGATTATGATGACGCAGCTGAAGCCACTTCACAAAGGAAGGAGGCGACAAAAAAGATGCACACTAGCATGTGTTCGCACACGAATATATTCATTTCAATTAAAATTTAATTGAAGTACACGACGCAGGTGTCAACAGCCGGCAAGACACCTGGAATCCTGAATCCTGAATCCCCGGTCTCTCTGCCTGCATGTGTGTGTGTGTGTGTGTGTGTGTGTGTATCTGTGTTTGTGGCCAGGAGTGCGGTGGAAATTGTGTCAGCAGACAACAAGTTGCCTCTGGGCCAGAAGCACAGAGCCATCGCACGGAGCCGTCTCTTCATTAGAAATGGTAGAAATGATGATTATACAGATCTAAACCTATATTTTTATTTCACTTATTTTATTTGTTGTGCTCCCTTTTTGTGCACGGAATGTGTTCCATCCACCCATTTACCACTCAGCTTGCCCACTAAGCTATGTATCTGGGCTTACTGCAGCACAAGCCGCCGTCTTTGATGCGGGAAAACTATGGACACAGACGTTCTTATCTGGCAGCATAAGTCCCTAACCACCACCCCGCCACCTGGTGGTGACAATTATGACACTTTGGAGCGCAGCTGCCGTCTGGCGACTGCAGTTAAAGTTCAGTTTTATTGGCTTTGCGCTGAATGCGCTCCCAAGTGCCGCGTCCTCTAATTCTAAGTAGCTTAACTTACTTTTCAGACTGTCAGCAAGCAGAGAGAACAAAATGATTGCCCGGTTTCAAGCCCAGTAATTTACAGCACAAGGCTTTGTATTATGCCATTCAGCAGTGCAACCTGCAACGTACTCCTTCCCTTTTCATTCACTCCCCATAAATGGGTGATAGAAATATTTTGCTATTCAGCAGGCCTGGTAAGGAATGCGCCAGGTGTTTATGTATATCACAAACAGGCGCTGGCGTTACAGCTTCATCCAATTTTTGGCGGAACAAACAACAAACATTTTTACATTTCATAGGGCCACGCCCTCTTCAGGCCAACGCTGTCAATAAACAATTCAGCAAGTTTGCCATTTACCACACCGCAAAGCGATGCAAATTTGCAAAACATCAGCACTATGTCGCTATGCATTTGACTGGAATAACCCACAAAACCCCCTCATATTTCTGTTGGCTGCCTGCGAATTCTGACAGCTGGAGTACAGGACACAGAACACCACGGACGACGGACTGGCATAGCAATTTTCGGCGCAATTTTTTGTATTATTTTCCAAATGTCATTTGCTCATAAATCACTCAAAAGTACCACATAGAATCAGTCGAAGAGTCGCGCTGGGCAAGAGTGTTGACGATTTCATTTAACGCGCTGTGAAATGGATTTTTGGAAATTCCCACTCTGCACTGCGCATCCCCTGGCCACTATATGCACTTTTCCATTTCTCACAAAATTGTAGTGTATAGTTTGCCATATAGTATGTGTATGTACGAGTATGCCTTTCTTTTTGTTGGCCGTTTCGTCGGTGGTTTTGAATGGCTTTTCGCGCAGCCACACAATTTGCTGTTCGGCACAAAAAAGCGACAGCCATAAGGGGAAACTGCACTTACCATTAGTTCTTTGTCGGAGATAATTGCGCCGAATGTTATCGACATTACGGGACCCATAAGCGGCGAAACTAACATGGCAGCCACTATATTGGGGGCGTTATTCTCCACGAGGCCCAGGGCAGCCAAAGAGCTGGAAAAGTAGAGCCAGAGCCCCATAATGATTACTTTTACTGCTGACCCGCCCACCGTCAGCTGGTGGATTCCGCGGTATTCCTATTGCGAACTCTCTCATTCCACACACTGATAAGTATGCAGGTGGAAATCCTAAGCATTCTAAGGATTATTCTATTAAAATATCTTCTATCTGATGCATTGTTATTTTTATAAGATTTTAGTATCTATTTCATTTCGAATATCGTATTCCATTTTTTAAATATTTTAGTTAGATATTAAAAACGATTGGCTAACTTTGTTTGCTAATACCTAGAATTTTATTCATTTCATTTCGAATTTTGGTCAGTGTACTCACTCGGCTGTAACAATTAGAAGCAAGTAGTCAAAGGACAAGGATCCTCCGGCTCGAACTCCATCCACCACCTGTTTGACTGTTAATTTCGACTTAATTGATTCCACAAAATTGTTCCATTTCGAGGCATCCTCGGCTTCCTCGCTGTTTTGAAAGGAAACAAATGCAGTTGTAAGCAGCGCTATAAAATGAAATGGTTTTCCAAAATGGCCCAAAAAACATGTTCCAGCTGTGCACTTGCTTTGAAAATGTATTGGGCTCTTATTTTCGGCTGTGCAGAGAAAATGATGTTACTGAAAATGTGTTAGAATTATAGCCAGATAACCTGAACATAGGGGAAGTTCCATCTTTGTGTGCCAATATCAAGTGTATAGTTTTGCTAAATTGATTCCAGATTTTATTTACCTTGCTTCTGCCACAAAACCCAGCCGCATAATCCCCATTTTGCCTGCAGTCTGCTGCCGATTAGAGTGCGGCTCTAATAACCCAACCAAAACATCGCCTCAATCATCGCCCAAAAATAAACCACAAGCCAACCTCAATTACGAGCTCATCAGGTATGCACACAGGTGTTTCGTTTCGTGCCCTCTGACAATTGCTTGCCAAGAAGTCATCAGGTGTGTATATTTAGTGACGATTTCTGCCATTCTGGCTGAGCACAGCCCCATAAAATGGATGCATTTAACCCGTAGCCGCCAGCCAAAACCGCCAGCCAAAACCGGAGATGCTGTAGGGTATCAGCACATGCAAATATCGTCATTTTCACTTCTCAACCCGACGACCATGGCGAATTCACTGGCAGTACCCATTCCAAGTGGCTCGTAACTCTGGCCCAAGGCTGTAATAAACTGGGACCTGGGCCAAGGCCTCCAAGGACCTCCCCTTTTGGCCAGGCCAACCTAGTCGTAAAGGGAAAAAGGCCAAGTTGCGATATCCAGCGCCAGCAGTCAAATGTCACGTTTCCACCGAAAGTGAAAGAATTGTGAGAGTGAAAGTTAATGAAATGACTGGCGCCTTTGACACGTTGAAGGGGACACCTGAAATTAGTTTTCAACAAAGCGACAGCTGCGGACTCCTCACAAAAGGTCCTTCTCCACTAACGGCTCCGCACAATGCCAGTAAATACAATGCCATCTGAACACAATAACCATGCCCCATCCAAACGCATCGTACATCTATGCGTGTGGCTCACTCACCTGTAGTCATCTCGCATGTTGGCCGCATCTGTGATGGCATCATAACTAACGCTGCACGGCAGCACACTGCGGCGAAAATACAGAGAGAGAAAAAACACATTAATTGGGTTTACAAAAATACCACTATATCACTTAATCCTTTAAATACGGCTAACCCTTTACAGTATCTGAATTTAAGGCTCAATATTGCATTCAGAGATACTGTGTATGTAGGCGCATTCGAAAGATTTATTTATAGTTCATTTTTACTGAAAGAAGCAGCGACTTTCGCTCTGTGTAGATACGTTTGAAATTGATATATGCAAGCGCATATCTGTAAAACAAGTCGTGAAGCCGTCAAAGGATGCAGTGCAGCAGGGAACATGACTGCTGACATCGAGATCTCGAGATGCTCCGGGTGGGCAGAGCCTGCATTATAGATTACACTAGTGGCACTCAATCAACGCAAGGTGCATTCCAGTAGCTCCGTTCTTAATTGAATTCCTGCGCATATTAATAAGCTTAAGTCGCACTTTGTCTGGCCACTCGGCTCCTTGAGGTCATGGAAACATCTGCTGTTTGCCCATTGCCCTCTGTCCTCTGCCCCTTGCCCTTTGCCCTTTACCCTTTGCCCGCCGGCTACGACTGACTCAAGAATCTCCCTTTCATCGGGTCACACCTTCAACTGCATTTTAATCCCCCTGCTTAATGCCATTAAATGATTATCACACCTACTTTTCCCGACTGGCGCCCCGGCCACTCCATTGCGGGTACTTCTGCTGCCACTCCTGCTCTTTTGCTTGTTCATATTAAATTCAGCAGTAGCCTTACTACTTAGTTGGGTTCATTGTTCATTGTTCAGCTCTATTGTATTTTGCTTAATTTAATTACTGCGGAATGCCACTAGAAGACGAAGTGTACAGCAGTTGTTTAACATTTTTGCAAAAAGGGGTTTTAATTGGATTCGTTGCAGTAGCTGTAAAATTGCATTAGCATTATCGAAAGGTATCCGGAATTTGGTAAGCAGTACTGCAGCTGCTACAAGCAATCAAAATGCAGAACTCAAGGATCTTGGCAACATGGGAGCCCTTCGGCCAGCCGGCCAGTCAGCCAGTCGGCCAGACTCCTCATCCTTATGCCATTTTATTGCACCTCCATGGAGTACCAGAGACACCGAATGAGCTCGACCAGCTGTTGCTCCTTGCTCCAAGTTACAAGTTCCTAACTCCAAGCTCCAAGCTCCTTGAGTTTCCCGACACGTTCGGCGTTTGGCGCTTGAAGCCCGACATTTGTTCCCACCCCTTGAATGTCTCAACTTACCTGACACTGGAATTCAATTTAGTGCCAATGCCCAGTTCCGTGAGGCAGTGCAGCGTGGTCTCGCAGGGGGATCCCGCCTGCAGCGGAAAAACGACGTGATGGAAGTATCCCTTCTTGCTGGTCGTCCAGGTAACGTGCTCAATTTCCAGCTTGACAAGGAGCTCCTCCAGTACCTGGACAAACGAGGGAAGCAACAGCTTAGGGTGGCATATCCCAGGCTTAAAGCTTATGGCTCATGGCTCCATGGCTTCGTGGCACATGGCACATGGCCTTGGCATTTAATTGGATCGACTGAATGTGATTATAAGCATGTATAGTCCTAGAATTCATAGCTGCCAAGATGCACCAGCATCCATCAATCTTCTGTTGCCCAAGCCGGCCGGCTAAGCCACCTCATTCATCAGTATAATCCGCCCCAAGATACGATTTGGGTAACCTCTTACGGAACACACCGCTCGAGTCACGTTCTCGTCGGGTTAAGTGCATCCTTACAAGCGGAGCAACAATCGTTGTCGCAGTTCCAATCGCCACCGCAATCGCAGGAAAACACTGAGAAAAACGGGGCTTCCTCCCCTACAACTACATATGATGATTTCTATAGATATCCGCTTTCTAACTGAACTTCTTGCATTAATTCTATTTGATACTAAAATTGTCAAGATATTTCTAACATTACTTTCCAAATGCCCCACCAAGTGTCTATGCAGCTGGGTCTAAGCCTTTTTCGTGACTTTTGCGACTGTTAATTGGAATATTTTCCTCTCTGTGCATGAATCGCACTCAAAGCTGGCATCGAACCCATGTCCACTTCTACTACTCCTCCTTCAAACAACGCACACGAAAATCAACGTTAAGTGCTTGGGGAAGGCATAAAGCTCTGCCCACTTGACCGAACCTGCTCCAAACTCGTAACTGACCGTTCGACGACTTACCTTTTCGAGCGGCACCACTAAATTACGTTTGTCCATGGGAGCACCCACCGTGGAGGTGTCAGCTGGCAAAATCTGGACTCCTGTGCCTGCTCCTGCTCCTCCTGCAACTAGTGCTCCTGCGGTTCGCTTGCCTCCTCCGCCGCCCACTTGTCCGATGCCCGGGCCACCACCACGCCCACCGCCTCCGCCACGACGATACTTGGGCACATTCTTGTCACGTAATTCAACTTCGAGTCGTAGTATTGCGTTGTTATTCTCCGGAAGATTGATGTTCAGATTATTGTTTCCACCTCCATTGGCGGCAGCAGCGACCGCAGGATGACCACCATGGCCACCATGGCCACCACCGAGGTGTCCCGGATGGCTGCCAATGCCACTGGGAGACGTCTCCAGCAGGGCATTATTTGAAGTGCCTGGCATGGGTTAATGAAAAGGTGATGTGTCCGTGTACATAAACGTAAGCTGATTTGCCATTAAGCTGGACTCGTCGGGTCCATGGAAGTGGAGAGGATCGATGGGTTGGATGGGATGGATGGGATGGCGGTGGCGGTGGTGGTGGTGAGGAGGTGATTAGTGTGCTTGGGAATACTGAGAATACCAAAATGGAATTTCGCATTTCGCAATTTGGCATTGTTTAGAAACGCCGGCTTAATTCGACTCTAATTAGTTAATTCACGGCAATCGTACTATTTATATTGTAATTAGCGTAAATTGTAGTGATATTTTTGGATCCAGTTAAGCGCTTAACAAATATTTGGTTTTTCGACCGCAGAGCTTATTTTTGCTAATTAAATGGCCGGCTATCGTGAGCAAATAATGCGTGTTGTTATGCAATTAAACGGATGACTTATGCTTAAATTACAGTGAGTGGCCCTCAGTGTGTAAAAATCAACGAAAACGTAATGTATGAACAGGCCCACAAGCCTAAGCTCCACTTGTGCTAAATAAATAAATAAATAAATAAATAAAGTGGCGGGCGAAAAATCAAATCAAAGTCTACATAAAAACCACACAAAGGATCACAATTTATTATGCCAACAAGCGGGCCCAGACAGACATCGAAATGTAATATAAATCCCGCCACATTGACAAATGCCAAAATAAGGCTTAAATGCGCTTAGGCCAGGACTTTCAGGCAAGTCCAGGACCCTTGTATATGTGTGTGTGTTTGTGTGTGTGTGTGTGGGGATGTCTGAGTTTGTTTCGCATAGTTTCTCCTCCAGTGGCAAAAGTTACACAAAGTCAGCACTTTCGCCAGCACCCAACCTGGATATCGATGCTCCTGCTCGATGGCCTCCTTTGCCTAGTTAATTCCGGGCGCGAGCATCTCCGTTTCAGGTCGCCATGGAACTGAGGGATCCCTGATTTATGTCTGACACCTATGAGCCCAACTCTGCGGAATTTCAGCCGAAGTGCATGTTATTTTTGTTGGTTTCCAGCTAAATCTTTTTGTTTGCCCAAGTGTTTTGCACTCTTTAAGCTGTTGCCAGGAGCAGAGTCTCTTCTGTGCTTGGGAATTATAAAATTGACTGAACTCGGAGTACCGAAACTAGTATACCCTGTGACGAATCAGCATACTACTTGGGATGCTATGTCTTTGTAGTACTTATGTTAATGACGAAGTCATCAAGTGAAAACCTTACATTGTGTGTAATAATTCTTGTATTGACTGGCCTGCTGATATCCGATCAACTTCTGGCCAGGGTGCAAAGGTGATTTATTCGCTCAACGACATGGAGCA
The DNA here is from genome assembly GCA_005876975.1 of Drosophila orena. Classification (NCBI taxonomy): domain Eukaryota; kingdom Metazoa; phylum Arthropoda; class Insecta; order Diptera; family Drosophilidae; genus Drosophila; species Drosophila orena. The sequence goes on along the minus strand of VCKV01000008.1, from coordinate 4,089,141 downwards.
ACTTCGTTCACGCCCCACTTGGAGACTCAAGGACACGAAGCACACACCACCACCTACCATCCACTTTGCTCATCAATCCGGTTTCTGCTCCATTGTCATTATCAGAAGGGCGCTGCCATGGTGACAAACTAAATTAATGATGATTCCCTTTGATGGCTTTTGGCATCGCCTTGTTTCGTATTTAAATAAATATTTGATTAATGCTTTTTCGACGAAAAACGACTCCTACATGCCTGTTTTTGGCGCCGTATTGCACAAGATGCCATATTTCCCCGATGCCGTTTATTTCATAAATTATATTGTTTTATGGGTTTTTATTGTGGGCTTTTTATCGTCGCTGATTTTGATAAATGGTAGCTGCTTAGATCTAGTGCTGAAAGTTGAGTTCCCCAGCAATTAATTCGTTGGTGTCTAATATACGAGTATACGTGTATATATATTCTCAAGTCTGTGCCTTTAAGGCTTTCAGCACTTTGGGCCACCAACTCCGCTATTTACTCAACCAGTTGGCTGCGCATTCCTTCGACCAATCTCATCGTGGCTAATTAAATTTTAATATTAAATTTTTGGGCTGCGAAATGCGCTACGTACGCTCGGCATCCGCTTGTGAAATTATCTTGGCAAAGTTTCGCCCTCCCAAAAACACCAAAAACAGCAAAAACGAGGAAAATGCGAAACAAAAAATCTACTCCACTCCCACGTGTGTTTCAGTTTGCTTCTGGCTCTGTCCGCCGGGGCTCATACAACATTTATGGCCAGCTCTTAGGCCCGGAGAACACTTTTACGATGTCATAAAATAATTAATAACGCCACTAAACAACGTAATTACGCGCCTAAGCCCAATGCATACAGGTATAGGTGTATGTGTGTGCGTCTACATGTGTAAGGGTGTTGCGTTTGCATGTAGTGGTGGAGTGTGGGGCAGATAATGCGGTTGCCGACGCCTAGATAAATGCTACAGTTTCGTGTAAACAAAATTGCAACTTTGTATTTAATTAGGCACGGGCGCTTATTCAATTTGCCGCCCTTTTCTGGGCGCCCTTCTTACTTACCGTAAATCAGCTCACGTTCAAAATTCGCCGTGGGCACAACGATTAGGAAGACCACGCCCGGCATCCTGATGTGGATCCCCCGATGCTGTCAACGTTTCAGTTGGCTCCTGCAAAAGGATGTACACCGTTTAGTTGGCGAATTTGCCAGCCTGGCTGGCACTAAGACATTAATTTCGAATTAAAATGCCCCACAAAAACTTGGCAGCGCGACTTGGCGGCCAGGACAAGTTGAGATACTCGGGCGCCCAGATGTATGCAACACTTTGGTGCAGCTGAAACACAGAGCCTCATTTTGCATAAGAACTCGCCATTATGCCGACTTTTATACCCGGTAACTGCATTAGCATCTCTGTCCGGTTTCATTTTCGCCATGGCCGCCCAACTTTTTCGAGTTAAGGCAACTTCGCACCGTTAATGGGCTACGAAGGTTGCTGCTCTAAGTAGTTTGCGTTTTGTTTGTGTTTTTGCATGGCTGCAGCAAGCAGCAAGCAGCAAGCAGAAAGCAGCACTTGCACTTTTTGAAGTTCTGGCATGCGGATAGCTGCCAGATTATCGCAACAATTTCTTAATCAAACTGCAAGCCAACTCTTTTGCAGGCGTAATTCTGCAGTATCAATAAAAGGTAGAATGCTTGCTTGCTGCCGGAGAAGAGGCGAGTCCTTCGAGGATGTTTGCACACCCAGTGTTCCGACTTCTCGAAATTAAAATGCCATTAGCACCGAGCTGGGGAAAGTACGATGCGAGTGCGATTAAACAAAGGAGCCGACAAGGACACCGGCTCTGGAATATTACAGCCGAGGGTTAAGTCCTTGCTGGATCTGCCCAAGTGCCCCGTTTTCCGCCAGGAGCAGCCCACACACACACACACACACACACATACAAACACAGACACCCACTCTCATAAGCGAATAAGGACCTGAGATTTAATGGAGCTGCGATTTTTGCTCTCCTGTGAAATCACTGCGGTACTCGAGGTAATCGAGGCGTGCCAAGCGGGCTTTACTAAAGATCAGAACGTACTCCGGAATACAAAAATTCCTACAGTATTGCAGAGCTTCTGCCCGCCAATATGATGATTTAATATTTATCTGAAATTATACAAGGAAATGGGAAATCTCTTCTGTTTAACTATAATTTTCTGAGTGCACATTGCCTCGGCGAATACGGAAGTAAACAATAAAAAGGTTTTCAAGTGAATCAATATTTGAATACACCTTATGAGCAGCCAGCCCTCCGACAGCCCGCCCAGTTGACATTTTCCGGTTTCCCCCAACACAACTTTTCCACAAACTGTTGGCAGTTTCTTGCTTCTTTTTTTTGTTTGCAACACTTTACTTAAAAACTTTTCGCAGCAGTACCCAAAACAAACGGCCTACTCATACTCATGAAGTGGAGGGACAGCAGGGCCTAGAGCCCAATCCCATCCCAACTCCATGGGCGTACTCCCGTCCCGTTCCGGATATTTTTTTGGTCGGACCCATTCACCCGGCTTCCACAAGCCTCTTAGGAACTTTCAAGCCAAACAACCGAAGCCACTTTGCAGCACGTTCGCTGTTGCACTTTTTTTCTTACCACTTGCCATCTTTCATTTTGCGGCATATTTATTAAAAAGCAAGAAGGGCAAAAAATGAGCCAAGGCAAAAATCGAGGATGGGGGTAAATTCTTTTATATTAACCGAAAATATTTATTTTCTTGCTTACTTGCTGCCTTTTTCGCTCCTTCCTCGTTTTTTATTTTTTATTTTTATTTTGTATGCGCACTTTTCTGATTAATTCCGTAACTATATATTTGCACAACTTGGGTGAAGTTTTCGCCGCGACCACTTGTGAAGAGTGCAAAGCCGGAGACTCCATCCTTCCGAGCTTTGCTTTCCACTTCTCCAGCCGGATTTCATCTGGCAATCCGCTACTCCGGTATTCCGGCATTCCGGCATTGTCGATCCAAGTGTTTGTGTGCCCCCAACAATGAAGCCTGCCAGTAATTTGTATGAGTACCCACCGTCGTCCCACTAATTAGGCCACCAGAATTGCATTAGTTTTCGCATTCGGCACAAATAATTACAAATTGCAGCCGGGCAGCAAAAAGGAAAAAAATAGGAAAGCTGAGGCATCAAAATGCCAATTGAAGTAGTTCAGGGTTTTTAGAAGGCGCGATGGGGGCCCATAATTATTTTCAATAAGTTTTGGCCACACAAACCATAGTGACCGGTGCTCGAGGAGACTTTCCCTGTCAGCTTTGATTTCATGGCTTGCCACATTTTTCTTTTCTTTTTTTGAAGTTTTTCCCATTTTCCCCCGCACTATTGTGAGCGTCTAGTGCCATCTTAATTAAAAGCGCTAATTGGTTATGTCTGAAAGTCGAGCAAAAAGGCGAATTCTGCAAGTTTAACACCCCTTGTGGGCCACTAAACAATTCACAATTAAAGGTAACTCCACGCCTTTGTTAGAATTAAATTGGGAATCAAATTTAAGAACCTTTTGAAAAACCGCCATTGACTTCAAGCTCTTGGGGCATAAAGAAGATGTGACTAAATGGTATGAATATTTAAGCAGGCAACAAAAAGCCGGACCAGCACAGATAAAGTTGCTAAAACTTTCAGACAACAGAACTAACAACCGTACTAGGACTTAGGTGGACCAACAACCCACCGACCAACCGTCTATTCTGAGGAAAACGGCTTTAGCATAATGCATAATCATTTAAACAAGGATATGCCTTGAGTTGAGTCCTGCAGCCGGGCATTATGACATGCCCCGGTGCAGCCAAGTGCGGAAAAACGCCTTTTATGGCCAATTTGAGCGGGAAAAGCTTGGCCCGCAGCTTAAAGCCAGGCGATAACAACAAAGCAGCCGAAAAGGTAAGCATCCAAGGACACGTTGAGCGCTCTCCTGCGTCGGCTTACCAGGTGAACCCTAGTTTTTCCCTTTTTTTCTCGAACATTTTGTATCTTTTGGCCAATGTGTGCCTGTATTCCGATGCGGGCCCAATGCCCAGTGGTGCTATTCGCAGGAATATATTATCATTAATTTCGAATTATGAAAAAGTGGCGACGCAGTCAACGAGCTTGGGACTTTCGGCTAGGCAAGTTAAGGTACGGGCATTAGGGTTAATATAGTGCTAAATTTGTAGCCCTTTAATACAAAGAGGTGTTTAAGACCTGGACTTAATGAAGTGTTCACCTTCTCTCTTTCAGCTTGGTCGTGTCCTACGCAACTTCAACATCACCAAGATAAGCGATCTGGAGCTGATATCAAACTCCACCGATCGCCTGGACATCACCTTCCACTTCTTTGGGGTGAAAGGAGACTCGCAGCGTATCCGTGATGCCATCACCCGGATGGTGGAGCGCGGCAGGATAGGAAACTTCACCCTGGTGGCGAATTTTCATCACTTTGACGAGAATCCTCCACTGGGTTTGCTGGTGAGTGGCTAGTGAAAGCATTAATCCAGCGCTTTTACAAACTTATCCTTTTGGAATTCTACGTCCGAGATATTTTAGTGGTCTGTAGGAAAGGTGGACTGTACATACGTACAATTTATTTGAAAAGCTGGCATATCTATTGAAATTTTCCGGTTAGCCTGAAAGTTTCGAAAAAATACATTTTATATTTCGTCCCAGGCACTTTTTCACTTTGCACCTTGGGCACATCCATCAATCGGAGGCATTTCATCATTGATTTTCGCCGAATGGTATTTCCATTAATTCGCATCCGAGCAGGCCATCCTGGCTATTAAAAGCGTAATAAATATATCGGCCCCTCCACATTACATACCCACATGGGTCAGTGCCACCCATTTCCGATACATATTAAACAATAATTTATTAACTATTGAGGCGTGTGCCGGAATAAAAACATAATAGCCAATGTAGCAAAGTGCCGTGTTAATAAATATGCACATAAATATGTCAACAGTGAGGCACTTGACACTCGTACCGAAAACAGCAACGAAAATAATTATTTATTAATTGCGGCCAGCTCGACCGAACAATTGGGCTCATCAGGCGGCCAGCAATTAAGTGGCATTAACATGACGAACAAGCCGCCAAACCTCAGTGGCATCCAGCCCCTTTTTACCCCTGCCACATGTTTGACGAACAGGAACTGTGGCTTCCAGACCCAAAGGAACCCAACCCCACCCCACCCCACCCCACCCAATCCCAAAACCGAACAGCTCAAAACCCCGAAAACCGAACCACAGCCATCCAGTGTCTAATTAGTGTGACATTGTCTCCCTTTTGCAGGAACTGACCGTCAATCAGCCGCAATCAGGAGTCCGCGAGGCCAGCGAGTTCATCATATCCTGCACGGCCCAAGGCTCATCCCGGATGCAGTTTCAGTGGTTCAAGGATGGGGCAGTGGTGAATGCCAGCAAGGCGACGAGGTGAGTAAACTATATACTCGTACGAGTATGTGGAGTAGCAGCTGCTTATCTCCCGGAGCCAGCTCGAAATGCCATAAACTTTGTACCCCTTAATGGAATATGGAATGAGGAATATGGAATGAGGAATATCGGAAAACTTAGACTGGAGTCTGGTCTTTTAATAATATAGTATAGAATCGGAATATATGGGAAAAATCAATGTCACACTCGGAAAGTCAGAAAACGGGGGAAATCGCGAGGGATGACTCTCGTCACAAGTGTTCAATTTGACTTTATGACTTTTACACATCAATAAACATGACATAAAAACGCCAGGCGGAATAAAAATGAAACGGCCAAAAAGGATAAATAAGTCAGGCCAAAGATAAAGATTTTTCAGTGGCCATGGGCGAAGGACAAGGGACATGTCTAACTTGGGAGTTGTGAGCTGGGAGCTGGGAGCTGGAAGCTGGGTGCCTGAGTTCTGGACCAGGCCGAAACCTAACCGCAGTAAGCCTAGCCGAATGATTGATCATAAATCCAAGAGAGTGGGCCAGCCGGAACACATGTGTGGGCAACATATACGAATGGCATGCCCATTCCATTCCGGACTTCAGACCCTCAGACTTCAGACTCCACGACCCCGCTATCCAGATCCTTTCGGATCCACTTGGCTGGCGGGGTTGGTGGGTGTATTACATAAAAAGCATATGGCCGTAACTAACGAGGGGCTGTTACTTGGGCGACTTGGCAGGGGTTATGAGCAGCTTAGCCCTTCCCAGAGCAACACCACCCACTTTCCGTCCGCCATGTTGCCTTGACAATTCGCCTTGCAGCCGAAGGCACCACAAAGCTCAAACTTTAAATGTGTTGCGTGCATGGCAAACGAGCGAGGCGGAGGTCCTTGGAAAGGATTGCTTAAATGAGCGGGGTTCGCTGGGCGGTGCAGATGCCGATAGAATTCGCAATTCATTAACAAAATTTTAAGCCTTGGCAGGCTGGCTTTCGGCATTCTGGGACAACCAGTTCTTGGCAACTACATGTCACGAAACCTTGCCAAAAGTTGTTTTTATCAGCACAGAAATTTAAAATTCCTTTCCCTTGAAACGATCTAAATTTCTATGAGAAGCCCTATAAAACGTTATAAAAACATGTTAAAAATAGGATAAAGAAGGGCTCTTCAGGGCTGTTATACGGTAAAGGTATGTTTATATTCTTGCCAAAACTTAACCAAATATAGATCCCATATACGCGAATGTATTACTTGTTATTCAATCGGCAGATGGCTATCACACTGCTAACGATGTGTTCTATTTTTATGCGGTATTCGAATAAAGGATTGTTCATCCGAATATTACCTTTCAAATAAATAAATGTATGGCCCCCATTCCCGCAAATCGATAACCAAATCTATTCTCGGAGCTCAGTTTTTGTTATCCAGTGAAGCCAACTATGCGTTTTCCACATGCCAACTGGTACATAGAACAATTCGGACCCTTTCATGGCCATTCCGCCAGCTAGCCCCATCCGCTGGTGGCGATGGAGGTGGTGGAGGTGGTGGGGTCCAGACTTATGATTACTTTTATGCATATTTGTACGGATCCCCCACATGTACATGGTATCCTTGTTTGCTACAGGACCTCCACGTGGCTGGCAGCCCCTCCATCAGTTTCAGTTCGCCCAGTTTGCATGGCCCACTTGGACGCATTGATGTGTAAAAAATGACTGCTGTACAAAGCCGCAAACATGTGTTTTCCCCCCTTTTTCCCCCAACGGGGCGGGGCAAGTATTAGTAAATATTTTAACTAAAGTGAAGTGAGTGAAGTCATTCATTTGGACATTTAACAACTTTGCATTATACAAACGACTACACATTAAATCCGTCCGATGACTTTACTTTTGCGTACTAAAATAACCGGAAGTAAGTGAATTTTGAATGCTTGATTTCACCGCAGGGAGCTGTTCACTTGGGCAAATGCTATTTATCACCCAAATACGACCAATACTAGCCATCTACTGATTGGTTCAAACAATTGACACATTTAGACAGTTGCCTAAGGCAACTTTACTCTTATTCGGACTGATTAGGAACCCATGTGTTTCAGTTTCAGACTTAGGATCTCCCAAAACATTGTCGGCAATAAACTTGTATACTTGTAGTACCAAAAATTCCATTTTAAGAATAGGATGTTGAGGAAGCTGAGCCTTGGGACTGGCTCATTCTAATCAGATACCTTTAAGGCAGCAGTCGAAGGCGTTCGGCCGTTAATCTATTGGATTGCCAGTCGCCGAAATTGTGACCCAGTTAGCAGATGTTTATCGGAAGCTCCGTAGGCAATAACCCACTTAATGAATGCAATTATTTTCCAATCACGGCACTAAGGCATCCAAAGCTGGCTGCCAAGAAGGCCGCAACCATGGCTAACTAACCCCAAGCTCCCAAAACAGGGCCTTTGATTAACATGCCTTGGCGCTCCAATAGCCATTTGAAGGCGGAGGTGCACACATGTGTGTAAAATAATCAATGGCTACGGTCATTAATTGTGCCCCTAATCCTGTGTCCTTTGCAATCTGGGGCGAGGATTGGCCGGGATACAAGGCCGTTGGCCTGATTTAGTGTCACAACAGCAGTAATACAATTATTGGAGCTGCGGATAAGCAAATACTTCTCATGTGGCGGCCATCTTCGATTGTCTGATTGAAGCTACAGTGCGCCTAATTGGTGGTTTTTATGTTTTATTCGAAAGTATCCTTAGTCGCTTAACTTATTCGAGGTCCTTTTCTTGTTGCAACAACACCACTTTTCGCTTACTTAAGCTTGCAAGCACCTTAAAAGTCCGAATTGAACTGAGTTAAGCAGCGAAAACCAGCACAGCAAGTTCACTTTTTGCCACATTTTATTTGCTTAGCAAATGGCAGCTAATTCCATAAACAGCAGCTTGCTAAAAACCAAGCTGTGCTCATTTCTCTGACGTCTTCGACATCGATGTGTTATGTAGAGGCGGTACACGGTTTGTAGCCAGCAAACCAATTGACCTTTTGAGGAGGGAATCGAGATTCCGACTAATATTAGCTTAGCCCTAAGCACTTGCGTAATCTATATTTGTCCCAGCGCCATGAAGTGGAAGGGCTTGACTGCCTGTCAATGCAATTTGAAACCCATCTTCCCCTATTGCTTCTGCTTCTGCTTTTCCCCTGGCCCTGGCCCTGGCCAAAGAACACGACTTTGGCTGGGAAGCTAACGAAACTGTTGCAGTCACTTTTGGCCGTGCTCTGAAAATTTGTCAAACTTGCTTAAAAGCCAAAGCAAAAATTCAATTTCAGCAGCCATGCAGCGAGCAGCCAAATTGCCTGACCCCGACCCCAGCAGCCCCAGACATAAGTAAAATATATATCGTATATATTTTACAAATTGGCTCAACCCGGGGCAGCAGTAGTACAAAAATGGCAGCAACAAAGAGGCAACAACTGTCTTGACAACGCAGCGATGCCGTCGTCTAAGGACAATGGTGCAGTGTCAGAATACAGGGTGCCGCCAGTCGAGAGGAGGAGGCCATTGGGTCCCTCGAACCGCAAGGACTTAGCGTGTCATTTAATCCGACACAGCTTTCATTAGCTCCACCCAATCAGAAATTTTGTTTGCTTACTCTTGCCATATTTTTCCTTATAGTTAGCACCCTGTTTACAGCTGTTGGCATAGTTTGGCAGTCAAACTGAAAAAAAAAACACACGCAAAATAAGCATATTTAACATTTTAAGCTAAATCGAAAATATATTACCTTGACAATCTCCTCCCTGTGTTCATTGAGTAGTTTAGATTGCTATAGTCGCACATCTTGCCTTGGAGTTTCGCTCAGTGCATCAATATCCAATGTTGGAGGGGGGTCACGATTTTCATTAGTTTCATTTGCCACAATGCGTCCGCCACACTCGTCTGCCGAGTTCAGCAGCTCGGATTTGCTTGCTTTTTCGGCGGCGGGGTGACAATCGCAATTGCCATTTCTCCAGCACTCGGTGGCTTCAAAATTTTGGCATTATCTCATAACTGGCTCATCTCGCTGTGCAGTGTTTTCCTTGTCCTGTCTCCCGATTCCGGCTCCTTGGCGCCACTTGTGCAATAAAGGAACGAGGCTCCGCGGCTGATTGGACTGCTGGTGGGACGGGTATTGATCAAACAGTTCGGGTTGTCGGACAAGGCTGAGACCCACTTTCCTGGGAACGCGTGTCGCTCTGAAGCAACGCGATACGGTAAAGCTCCCATAAGGCGAATTTCAATTGTCCGTACTTATGTCCGTGATTAGAAATCGAAATAGTTACATGAAACTAGAATATTTTATATTAAATAGCAGCATAGTACAAGAGTATCTTTGGGATAATATCAAATATTCTTGTTTCTTGTCTTTCCCGCATCGAATGGGTGTTTTACATACGGAAAAGTCACTGTACTTAAAAGCGCCATTGAAGGTGAAGCAGAAATAAGCTCAGTTAGAGTGGCTTTGGTGCCAGGTACAGTTGTGCAGCTCCAAGTTCCGCCGATTAGCATACCCTCATCCACTCAGTTAGCTTGTAAGAGTCGAACCGGGCGGAGGGCAACGGTTTTTTTGGCCAAATAAGCCAAAAATCAACACGCTTGCTCCGTGTCCAACGAACCGGAGACCGTGTATCGGGATTCGGGAATCGGGAGTCGGAGGCATAGTCATGCCCATCCACTGGGACTGGGACTGGGAGCACGATCACGAGCATGGCCACCACCACTGGCAACCGCCGCGTCGCCACTGGTCCACCGGGGAGTCCAAGTGCCGGCAGAGGCACTACTACCTCTCCCACGACCTGGACGTTTGCGCGCGGGACTTCCACATGCGGATGGACGACAGTGCCTGGTGCCATGGATCCTGCCTGGTGGGGCGAGTAGTCATAGAGACCGGGACCGAACCGGACTCTCTGGGCCGGGGCACCTTCAAGGTGGTGCTGGACGTGCACCACTTCCAAATCTCCGAGCTCACGGTGAAGGCCAGAAACAGCGACACTGTGTGCGTGGAGGGCAAGCAGGCGGATGACCGGGCGGAGAAGGGTCAGCTGTGCATCACCCGCGAGTTCACACGATCGTACAAGCTACCACGGCACTACGATGCCACCCAGGCACGGGCCACCTTCTCCGCGGACGGAATACTGATGATTACGGTGCCAGCACCACCGAAACTGGACGACGTGGAGCGCGATATCGAGATTGAGCCTACGGGCAACTACTTTGGCAGCGTGTCCGATCCCACGTCGACCAAGGCCATCGAGCAGGCGGATGTGGACGGCGATGGTGGAGAGGCTAATCCTGCTGGCACGGCGATGGACAAATGAAGCCGGCGACGTCTGGCGGTTGCGCGGCGGTTCCGCTTCCTAATCCCAAAGTGGAGGCGGAAACCCAAACGCGTTTAGGCCGCCAGAGGTAGTCGATCGGCCGAAGGGCAGTTGGAGTATTTCAGGCAGAGAGGCAGGCGGATCACATTCCAGTCACCTGGCACACATGCACGTTGGAGCTCTTCGCGAAAACCAAAGTTACTCGGATTGTTCATAGGTTCCAGCATAGATAGCACGTAGTCCTTCGTTTCGAAACGTGAGCAAATATGGCGAGGTCAACAGTTTGGTAGGATTTCCTTAAGGTAGCTTCAACATAGCGTTTAAGAGTTGATATCCGCTTGTGATTTTGTTTTACGCCAATAAAGGACTTTATCAGAAATCAAGGACAGGGTTTTTATATATAATATTCGGATTAAGGCAATGATTTAAAACGAGTTATCCAAGGATCGTGTTCTTGCTTAAACGTTTGCGTAGCCATTAATTTCTCGTTAATTTCTCTTGAACAGACTGAGCCCTTCATAGGAAAATGTATTAGAAATTACATTTAATTAATTCTAAATCAAATCGGATCAGGCAAATTAAAGATAACAAAGATTCTTTCCACCGAGTTGTTATTTCAAGTACAATCCGAATGAAAATATCCTGCAGCTAATGGGGAAAAGAATCCCAAATCAGGGATAAATCATGCCTCTGGGAAAACTCCTGCCCGAATTCAAAGCCCCAGCGAATTGGATTTCTCGCTGCTCTTAACTTTCCTGTCACGCCGCTTTTGATTAGCGTCAAATTTGAATAAAATTCACTAACACCTTTTGTGCTTTCCTTGTCTCTGTTTGTATCCTCGGGCACATGGCCCATAAAAAGACAAAAAGGAAACCCAGCTAGTCGGCTAAAAATGTGTACATACACGTATGTATGTAGTTTGGCTGTCGACCCACGAAAATCCCCAAAAATGGGGAGCTCTTTCCAAAAACTATAAGACCATACCATGCATAGCCTTGCAACTTAATGTTCGATGAGTAATTTAATATTTGGATTTACTATCTATAGAGCTCGTTTGAAAATAGTTGGACAACTTTTCTGCAGCACTCTTAGGCTTTAACTTATGTTGCCCAAAAAACAGGAGGTTGAGAACTGTGGGGCCTGTGACCCACTTCATTGTGACCCAATCAGGCCTTCGGCCTTCTCCGAAATCGTGGGCTACTGCTCCGTTTTTGATTTGGTTTTGGTCCCCTGCAATTTAGCCGTTGAGACACGTTTTCCTGTTACGATTCTAATGAAATTTGCTACATCTTGAAGTGAATTGATGCTGGAAAAATTACCAACGAGGAAGGAGCGACGAGGTCGCGTACTTTGTCATCGTTTGGTTTTTATGCGTAGTTGCGTTTAATAAAGTTTTTATATGGCCCTCGAATGGGTCGAGTCCATGGACGGAGGGCTTGTCTGATCTCCGGACAGACGGCCTTGTTTCTAATCTAGTTACGGTTGCGGGAATGATGCCTGCAGCCTTAAGATATTGGACGGACTCACTTCCCGGGCCGTGGGATATTCATATTTACGAGTATGGCGAAGGTCGGCGATAAAATATTCAGCAAGAAAAGCAACTTCACAATTTCAATTTCCCATGCCGTATTGGTGGCGGTAGGGACAAACCGAAATGGCACAACGATAATAAACACCTACACACCCATTTTATGTACTCATAAAACACTCCGATGGAATCGGATTCGGAATCGGAATCGGAATCGTATATTTTATATATACAAACCACGCGTATGAATGCCACGGACTGCGTGTGTCCGTGCTCACAGGACTGGCTGGGCCTCCGCCTCCAGCCTTGTTGTCCATAAAAAGCACCCATATGCACCTCTTCCGCTCGCAGGACATAGAAAAACACCGACCATCGCCATGGGTCATTCGCATTGTTGTTTCATGGCTTTTATGTTTCGCTGGTCGAGGCTCCGCAGAAATCGGTATGCGGCTCGCAAATAATTTTTACTATGACCTTTGATCCGTTGCGGGCGCCGATTGAATGTTTTTCTGCCAACTTTTCAATCGCACAGCAATCAAATATCCCCGGGGATTAGCCAGCTTGCAAATGAGTGACGGCGTGCGTGAAGGACGCGACACCTAATTACGCAAATTGATGCGACATCAGTCGGTAACGGAGCTGGAAACTGGTGGTCTCCAGGGGGATGGAATGCAGAAGGACTTGTTTCTCACTGGGGATCTTAAATACCGACAGTATTGACACGTAGGAAAATATAAATATTCGTCTGCCGAGTTCATTTAATGCAAAATGGAAGCTTCAACATTAAATGGTATTAAAAAAGATAGAAAAGGATATAGTTTTTTTAAGTTCAATTTGCTGATTGAGCACCGCAGTATCGTAACATGTTTTTCAGCTGGATACCTGTGTTATATTTTTCTAACAAAATACCTGTGCAGTTGTTTAAGTAGCACCTCCCTTTATGCTGAACCTTTTACCGTGTATCGCGCTGTTCGTGATTACTGCTAAGTGGGCATTACGGAATGGAAAATCCGTGATTTTGGAGCATGTCCAACCGAGTTTGCTGACATCGTAAGACTTCGCCGCCAGTGCCGACGTAATTGGTCCATTGAACCTTGCAGCCAATGCGTTGTTATGAGTTGTTTGACCAGCAACCAAAGCACATCAGCTCAAATGAAGCGCAGATTGGGGATTCCCCCGTCACGGACTCGCATCCTGGCCGCTTGGCCACTGCAGTTGTATTTACAGGACACGCACACAGATACACAGATACACAGATACGCACGCCTACGCAAAGGCATTTTGCGGGCCATTTGTAGCGCTTGCAATTCCGGGAAGCGGAAGGGGTGGGTGATTTAAGAGGGGATTGCGGAGTGGCAAATGCATTTTGCAACCGCAGCCGACAACGGAACCAAACGTTTCTGCCCCGGGAGCAAATTCAGTTGCCGGAGATGGTTACGTGAGGCAAATCGCATTGGGAAAATGCATCATTAACAGGAATCGAGCAGGAATCGCTCTCTGAAGGACCGAAACTCGAAATACCCTAACTGATACGGCAAAGTACACTATGGATTGGTATATGTTTATCAGCTAAATAAATGAACACAAGAGATTTACGTAACCATACAATAAATTTCTACTATTTTCGAAAGCAAGAATTGCTCGCATGCCATCAAAATAAATATCAGCAAACAAATCCAACGGAATGGCGTTCAAACTTAAAGATTATTTGGCACACAGCTTAGAGGGCATTGTGCAGATAATCCTGCCCAGATCCAGATAAATACATGCATTAAGGACTCGGATATGCTTCCTTTGTTGGGGCCTTTTACACAGTATGCGTATATCCTTCGAAGAGAATCGAATTGAGCACACACCATGAAGCGAATCGAATGGGCTCCAGCCACCAACGACCCCTAACGAATAATGCTCAGCCGCTTCGCAGCGATATTAGATAGCAACCAATTCAAAAACGAGAAAACCACCAGCTCCTTTGGATATCACGTACGCATCGCTGAGGTCCTAATCCTTTGTCCTGCGATGCAGTATCTGCAGTTGCAGTTGTTGCACTTTCGGCGGGCAATGCAGTGGCATTAGTGGAGCTGCTGCGGCTTAGCCAGCTTCCTGGACGTCCAGGACGACCAGGGCGACCAGGGCGACCAGGGCGACCAGGACAATGCAGGACACGCAGGACATACAGGACATCAAAGTCGATGTCAATCCTGCCTGGGCCCATTTGCTGTAAGCGGCGCCAAACAGGACCTGTGGCCGCGTTGCTGCTTTTGCGGTTGTAGCTAGCGAGTGCTGCAAGGACATCATTGTTAGTACTGGTTCGGAGTTGCTGCTGCATTGCATTTAAGCGTTACGCACTTCCGGTTGGGAGTGTTATTACTTCCGTTGCCATTTAATTGATTTCGAAGGTGCGTGTTTGGCGGTGCCCAAGTGGGGCGCACAACCGACTCCTTCCGCCCAGTGCCATTAGTAAATTGTAGGTTAAGTGCTCTGCATGCGAAAACCCCATATCCAAAAACCCGAAAACCCAATGCCCACACCCACACCCACACCCACTCCCACTCTCATTCCCATTGAAAACGCATTTTTAGACGGCTCTACACCTGTAAATACCTGGGCCAAAGGTACTGGGATTGCGAGTGGGTGATGCGGTTAAGGATGCGGTTTTTGGGCACTTTTTGCGAGGCTCCTGCTGCCGCCGTGACGTCAGCGCTATCCATGCGTAAAAGTTATTAGTGAAATGCACTCACCCGGCGGAAGAAAGGGGCAAGAAGAAGAAGCGGGTGAGGGGTGGAGGGGGCGGGCGGAAACTGCTGATGTTTGTTGGCCACGAAAACCTCAAACAGCACTTAAGTTGTTGCCAGCTGGAAGGTTTTGGTTTTCGGCTTTCGGTTTACTTTGCTTAGTGCTCATGCAGCCAGGTGCAATCTGCGATTTCCAGCTCTCTGGAGGATTATGAGCCATGCCCGGGAGGATTCTAATAGGCTTACCGTGCATTTTCGACAGTTTGCAGAACTTTTGCTCAAGCCGCCGCCGACGACGACTGGCGGAATTTAAATTCGCAATTACCCGATTCCACATCGCTTGTCACAGACACGAGCTCTGCGATTCTCGCCTAATTGAATGCCCGATTTATATATACATAGAGTCATTGAGTCATGTAGAAAACTAAGTGAGAGGAAAAGTCGTCTACCCAATTGATTGATTCCCGTTTGCAAAGACGTTCCCTCGACGTTTGAGCCAGATTTGCACCAGCCAGACGCGTTGGCACATGCGAGTACGTCTGCAAACCAACCCATTTATCCACGAAACCAAAAACTATTAACAATTTTAGCAACAATGCGTTGCAGCCGCATCCAGGGCATTTCGCAAAACATTTGAAAATGAAACATGTTCCTGCTAATTGACTTCGAACCGCAGCATCCGCGATTGTTTCCCCATTAGCTATGATTTCTTTCGCCCAGGATACCATGGGCTATGGGAAGAGGTGGGGAGGTGGGGCGGTGGGGCGGTGTGGATATGGGGATATGGGGCCGTGATAAGTGAGCAGCTATTAGTGTGTCAATTAGCGGGCTTGCTGCATATGATCCAGCTCACTTGGCCGGGGCTCCATGGAATACAGAATGCAGCATATGGCATATTGTATGCGGTATTTGGCGTTCGGCATTTGGCATTTGGCTTTCATGGGGCGTGAGAATTAATGCACGACTGACACTGTGCGAGTCTGTTTCAAGTACCTTCACTCGCAGAAACCGAAAGTGGAGCGCTAATTAGCATGACTAACTAACGCTTTCATCTGCTGCTTCCAGGGAGATCTGGACCACAGTCCTGCCGCCCGAAACCAAAGATGTCTACACCGCCATTCTGGGCGTGACCAAGGCGAGTCGGATCGACGAGGGCGTCTATAGCTGCAAGGTAAGTTGAGCCCAAGATATTGTTAAGTATATTTACAGCAGAAATACTTACTCTAAAGTAGCACTATCTTTGCTGGACTTTCATTAATCATTTTTTAAAGATTTTATTTCCTTTAAAATCACTTTATATCTGTGTATAACTTTTTAACTTCGACCACTAGTTTCGGTCGGAAAAATGTGTGTAAAATGTTTTACTACTTTCAATTTTGTAAAATGTGTATAGAATTCGTTACTAGGCCAACGTTAGTTTGGTCATCACGTGCGCATCAAAGCGTTTAAAATATCCATGTCAAGCGGCGCTGATGATCTGAAAATTCCATTTGGTCCTTTGGTTTTTTTATAGCGATTACGGCTCCCCGGGCATTTTCAGTCCGCGGCAGACGGCCCGTAGTATTTTCAGCTGACTAATCAGTCTAATTGCCATATCAAAACAGCGCTGAGCTGTTCCGACTGTTTTATCCCGTCTAGAAAAGCCCCCACAAGCCCCGCTCCCACATAAGGCCACATAATTACATTTGGCTTTGCTGCGTTGTGTTCACGGCCGTGTTCTTCATTTTCGCTATAACGTTGCTTTTAATTAGACTAATTAAAATATGGTAGAGCGGCGAGATAGAAAGGAGTGTGATGGAGAGGAATGTGGCCATCTATTGCACTTGAATGCTCTTTCTCAGGGGCCAATTAAATTTTAATCTATGGTATTAAACATTCTTTTGACTGCGGTTTCCGGGGATGAATTTACGGATGCCCACAGATGAGCTTAGGCCCCGGATTCACTCGCACTCTCTCTCTCTGTCTTCTGGCTTACAGTCCAGTACTAAATAAGAGTTTTAAATTGTTCCGGACGATTAGACCCAAAACTGCCCTTCTTCCTGGGACCCCAAATCCTGCAGGACCCTTCTTTATGGCTTAGGTAATAACATATTACGCAAATGGCTTGTAAAAAAATATTGGCTCGCCGTAAAGGAAGCCACGTGAAAAGTTTCCCTTGGAAAGTTTGGCCCACCAAGTACGTGGACACATGACCAATTCACTTGGATGCCAAGTTAGTTATAAATCAAATGGTAATTTGATTGCCTGCTCACGGGAGATTGTAATAAAATGTTTGCCGTTTCTTGCGTACAAGTATAAATCAAATTTGGAATTGTTGCCAACTCAATTGAACTTCGGCATTAGCATAATGGCTCTTGATTTAATACTATAATATTATTATTCTATAATATTTAGCTCAGCTTTAAGATGGCGCCCGAGCATTTTAAAGCCGCATCGCAACCAAGAGGGGGAACTGCAACCACAAAAAGAAGCGTTAGCATCTGTACACCACCCAGCTGGCACTTCTTGGGGCCCAGGACCCATTGTACTTAGTGCCTGGTCCGAGGCTCTCCAGCCCAAGGGGGATCCCGCAAAGTTCTTTATGGGGGAGCCGCTGCTTTGGCCGCTTTGTGCCTTTGGCGCGCCTTGTGCCGCTCACTTATTATTGTCCTGGCTTCCCCGTAATGACGCACCAGCCAGATCAAAGGCAGGATGGCAGGATGGCAGGATTGGAGGACGAGGCGAAACGCTCGGCAGCTGCAGCAACAGTTGAACGATAATCACGAGGAGGGCTGGACCGGAGCTGAGTGCTCCGAATCGTCCCTGAAGGTCGATTGTGCCCACGTCTCGCAGCTGTTTGCTGAAAACTCGAGCGCATGAATCCTTTTCAATAACACCGCCTCGGGGTCCAAGTCAATAAAGCGCCTGCCAATG
This sequence comes from Drosophila orena, assembly GCA_005876975.1. Classification (NCBI taxonomy): domain Eukaryota; kingdom Metazoa; phylum Arthropoda; class Insecta; order Diptera; family Drosophilidae; genus Drosophila; species Drosophila orena. Next base: position 4,071,198 of record VCKV01000008.1, on the reverse strand, counting down.
CCATCACGGCCCATTATGAGGACTCGGGGACTTGGATGCATGTCCACGTCCATAAGTTCTACACAGGAATACACAGCAGCACACAGCAATACACACGAAAGCCCGAACGGCAACCGTACACTTCTAATGGGGGCGTGTGCCAGTGCGTATTTATTATTTATGTATCGATATTAAGTATACGCCCTGCTGCAATTAATTCATCTGCCTTGGGGAACTCGGGCGTCTCGGGTCCATTACGTGCACAATGGCCCCAAGCGGTGCTGTCTTTAAGCCAGCTGCATTGGCCCACTGCTTAAGCCATTTCAGATTTCGCAGGACACGACTGGAGCTTAAGTGTTCTTTGGATTATAAGTGTGCTGAAAGAGAGATGTCGACCTATGAAGTATGGGCCAACTTCTTTTTGGATTGGGAAAGGAAATGGTCCTTTCCTCCCTTATTTACCCACAATATTAAAGCAATAGGAAACAAGATTGTTGCCAGTTGTCGCGGTTACATTTCTAAACCTGAATGCCAATATCCATTAGCCAAATAAATGCTGGTGGCTCCGAAATAACCCATTTTATGAACTATTAATTCCGTTGGAGTGTTGTTCATTGATCGGCGCAAAGTGTCCTGGCCAAATGCTTAGCCATTCACGGGGCACAATGTGTTGTTTAACGACTTGGCCTGTTAATGAGACGCGACTTATCCGGGCCAATAAAATACCATTTAGCCATAAAGGCGCTCCTCTCGGTGGCGATGGCGATGGCGATGGCGAAGGCGAAGTTTTGCAGTCGGACAGCGTCGCAACTTAATGAGTTAATTGGCATTTGGATTTTGTGGCCTGCCAGGATTTGTTGACGCTGCAGAGTCGTAAATGCTACTGCAAATCCCACCGACACATCCCGATTGAGAGGACTACAAAAAGAAGCGCAGAATTTAAAGCCGCCATGGCCATAAAAACCGAATAACCTTTGGCTTACACCAAGAGTGTCTCGCTGTCGCTGTCTATTAAATATTTCCGGATCGGCTGAATCCAAGAGCCCGAGGGGCCAGATATCAGACGAGGATGCAGAGGAACCCGGCCAGACAAGTGCGCGATACCTTCAGCCGGGTGACAATGATGCCGCCTTCTCGTTAGCTGTATCATTTTATTCCCTTTTTCCTTTCCTTCTTCTTTTTTAAATTTGAAACGGAAGTGGGCTGGGCATCTGCCCATCATCATCATCATCATCATCGTTGACGCGTGGCAACGTCTGGGATTCCCCACTTGAAATAACTATGTAAAGGGGACAGAGTAATAATAATAGTATCCTTGCTTGAAGAGTAACTCACCTGCATCTTAAGCTAAGCAACCTAAGATATAGTTATTTCATTTGCGTTATCTTAACTTTATGTAACAAGTATATGTAACTACTTACCATTCAATGCCAAAGTTCCATAGTGGTATTTCTTGACTGCAAATATAATTCACAACATTTTCGCCGAGTGCAGCACTCGATGCTGCCCCAAAGGAGGAATGTGCAACAACGGCAGCATCAACAAAGCAAGTTTACAATTCGTTTGCTTGCCATCCGCGTGGAAATAAATAAATAAGTGCAGACGGTTGGCTCGAACCCACACAATCCTACCAGGGTCTTAAGTAGCCATCTTGGCCGAGCAAGTGGTCGTAAATGCTTCGGCTCGTGTGGAGCTTCAAGAGTCCTTGGAAGCCAGAGGAGCACTGGCTGGACATCGTCTGGCTCACCGTGCGAGTGCCTGAGCAAATACTAATCCCCAGCTCGATGCCCTATTTTGCAACGACAAATATGATTTGCATTCCGTTCGGGCTGTTAAGCCTTTAAATTACTTTCCATAAACTAATATACAAGACCATATACAAGTCCATTGGCCGTTGGATTATGACTGCCCAGCATATCACATTTCCACAATGTCGAATGGCTCATTCAAACGCAAGCAAATCAGGACTCGTCATATCCAATCAGCACACAATGAGGTCCTGCTGACTAGCAAATAAGTCTATTAAACAAATCCTTGCAAGGCCCAGCGACGGCTGACAGCCATCCCAGTTCGAGGAACAGTAGCTGGCCACAACTGTTTCCCTTGTCCATGCCGACATGCGTGAAGAGGACATGGTCATGCCCCCTGTCCATCCAACAGGATGTGTGCCATTCTCTTCGGAAAGGCTGCTGATGTGTGGCCAGTTGGTCCTCGGCTATCGGGCATTGCTGGGCTCCCAATCCACTTATGTTACAATTGGGGCGGCCATAATAGTTCAAAGTATATACTCGTATATCCATCTCACTACCAGTGTGATATATAATATAATTCAATTATAAGCAATACATACTGAGTATTACATTGTGGATATTATTTCAATTCACAGTGGTGCTTATAGCTAGTATATCGTTTGTCTGACCACGACTGTGTCTTTCTATTGATATGAGTAACCACAACCGATGGCATTATGGTATGCCGCTGACGGGCGCTTCTTGTGGCCTGCCCTTTGACTGGACTTTGTTAAATGAGCTCGACTAACCACCACCTCCACTTCTTCTGCTCCTCCAGGTGACCGACTGGGGCGTGGAGCAGTGCCGCTCCCTGCACATCCACATCAAGTCCCCGCCCCGTCTGCGGGTGGATCCTGCGAGTGTGACCCTGCAGCGGGGTGACTCCCTGCGGGTGAGATGTCTGTCACCCGGTAACGATGACATCAAGCGGTATGCACAACTGGGCTACAGCTGGACCCGCAACGGCGTGCTCTTCCAGTCGGACGCGGCCACCGCCATGTGGGAGGACTTATATCCCGACGGCAGCATCCTGAAGATCAACAACATCCAGAAGTCAGCGGAGTACGCCTGTCTGGTCTCCAACAGCGTGCGTCCCGTCTCCCGGAGTGTTTACATCAATGTCATCGAGCGTAATGCCGTGCACGTCTGTCCGGCTGAATCCACTTACGGCGTCCATTGGCCGACCAGTGCCCCCGGCTCGCCCATCATCACCGACTGCCCGCGGGGATTCGAGGGTCACCTGAAACGCATCTGCGAACAGAGGGACACGGGCAATTCCACCTGGCTGCTACCTGATTTCTCCGGCTGCGTCAGAGACGAACTGCTGCTCATCTACAACCGCTTCCTGGCCCTGAGTGCTGGATTCCAGCTGACGAACTCCTCCAACATCCTGAAGGCCTGCTTCGACTTCACTCTCCAGAGAAGACACAGCTTTCTGCCGGGCGAGGCCAGCTTCCTCATCGATATGCTGCATGAGGTAAGGATCCAGATGGTATAGAAGCGAGTCGGGAAGTGAGTCTTGAGGGGTCACCCTCCTGAAGCATATTATCCGTAAGGATTTCCAGTAATTGCTCTTAAAACTATGTAGATACTAGACATACAGTTTTATTTTGAACCAAACTAAGTTCCCAACTGATTGGCAATCGCAGTTTAAAACTGATTGCACACTCATCCCAGATTAAAGTGTAAAAGCCATCAGGGGAATGGCAATAACATTCCCAAATTGTGACAGATTTGTCTAAATTGGCCTAATCAAAATCGGAATTGCAATTCCCACTGCTCCAAAATATCCTGTTGCCGCAGACAGTCAGATTCCGATTCCGAACTCCGTTTTTGGGGGAATTTATCCGGTCCGTCTGCTCCGTCCGCAAAACCCTTAACACATTTAAGCTTCACCTGGCTCCTTGGATCCTTGGCTGGCGTCCACTTGAGAAGATGGGGCAGAAACTATTTTTACACACAAATGAATGCAAAAAGCTGCTGAGCCGGCCGCTTGCCATTTTTCACACAATTTTCGGTTGCCCAACTGCAGTCAAAGAAAAGTTTCAGCCGTCTTTCTCGCCTTTTTTTTGGGTCGCCCAGCAACCATTTTTCATTTTAATGCGCACACAAATTTCCCGACTAACGAATTGCTTTGAGGAGGAGCTTCCTCCATCTTGGGGCCCCTTAAAACGGGAGGGGAATCGGGTGGGAAATCCTCGCCACTTGTATTATGTTGTCTCAACTCTGTTTCCTTGGCCACTTCACAGCTCGACACCTACCTGCAATTGAAAGGCACACAACTGGAGCGCGAGATGGCCGCGGAGATTATACTGCGCATCCTGGATAAAGTCATGCAGAACGCCCAATCCTTGAACAGTCAACAGGTAAGTGCCAGGATGCCTGGAAGCCAGGATGCCTGGATGCTAGGATGCCGGTTTTGCCAGAGTGCCGGTATGCTATCCCGCATAAATTATGCTCAGTGTACTGCATACTCCGTACTCCCATACTCCATACATGTGCTGGGAAAGGCAGAGCGCCATAATTTATATCCTGCAGCCATATTCAATATTTGCCAGCACGGGTTGCCTACCCATTCCGGGCATTTATTTATTACGCCCGAAACATCGAACACCAAACATCGAACTGGGCCAAAAGGTGGGCACTTTCCAGCTTTTATTTAGCTTGTAGTTGGCCTGTCACTGGGCTCCTGCAATTTGCATACGAACATTTGTCTCCCCGTACCCCCGTACCCCTATACCCCGAGCCGTGTACGGATTTCCAAAGCAGCCGGAGAATTGATGAGCCTGCCGGCCGGCCGGCCAGGTAATGAATACCTTTTTCGATATGCATGAGCTTGTGCATTTTTCAGGTTTGTCAGTGGTTTCTCCCATGTCCTGTGTGAGTTGAATTATGTGATATCCTGATCAGATTGCTTCGTGCTACACGTGCCGATTTTACTGCCGATGCAGTGATAATTGGTTGGCTATGGGAATATCTCACAGATTAAAAATCACGTCTGCGTAATTTGAATCGTCCTTTAGTGAATACACACTGCGAGAAACCCGTTCACCACGAACCATTTTTAGTCAAAATACTTTCGATTCCTGGAGCACGAGGAATCGTCAAGCCGGGAACATTCAAGCTCCCTTGTTCTTTGGGTATCTACGCTCCATTGAGCAGAACAGCTAATAGAGAAGGACCTCAAAAGGTGCCGCTAATGAGGCGCAATCAAACAATTTAGCCGCGACCCTCCACAGGACAATAAGGATAACCACTTCCTTATCACCTGGCAAAAAAGGCAGACACTTTCGGCCAATCTCGAGCCTCCAAAGGGCGCTGAAAAGTGGGCATCCTTATTTTTCTGTGGTACGCTGGCGTGTATATCTCCATTCGAGATTGTGGCTTCCATTGTTTCCGGCTCAACTGCGGATTTCGAGGGGACTTGTTTTGGGGCGGAGGCACTCCGCTGCTCATGCATTATTCCGTGGGCAAATTTTGCGTACTTGGCGTGCGGCATAAAAGTGAAGGAAAGGACACTGGCAGGATGAAGCAGGCTTTTTTGGCTTTTTTGGCTTTTTTGGCTTTTTTGGTATGCAAATTTATGAGAGTGTTGATTGCAACTGTTTGAATTTGGCACTTCCCCGAAACGGGGAAACCTGTCATGACGTGAGGATAATTGGAAGGCTGCCTCTTTGGACACCGCCAGCATAATCTATTAGCCAACTCCGTGGCGTGGCTTAAATATTCAACCTTTAAGATCGGAGAAGTTCCTCCGGCCTCAAACGAGATATATTCGCTAAGCTCGTAGTTAACGCGGAGTTGGATGAGAGAACTTTTTAATGCGCATAAATTAATTTAGTTTCGCAAGAGTTCCGCTGAGCTATGGCATTTCAATAGAATGCGCCATGTGAGCCCGAAAGTCGCTATCCGAAACGAAAGAACAATTTATGTTAAATTTTTATTAGCTGACGCAGTCTGAAAAACTTGCCAGCATAATTGGGTCGATTAAAAAGCGTTGGCATTCGCCATTCGAACTTTCCCCAAGTTGCACAAATAGTTTGCATCGTTTTTATTGACTGAGCAAAAAGTTTAATGGAGTGAGTCGAATCCCTTCGGCAAGTTTATCGAATTTTTTGCGCGCAATCAAGTTTAATTAGTGAATCGAGGCGCTCCGAGAAAATCCGCGAAAGTAATCAGCCATACGCCAGTTTCCAAGGCTCATTCGCTGGCCCAAAGCGAACTGGAGAGTTTTAAAGTTCAAGTTTAGCCATGCTGCCATATTGCGGCTCGGTTTAAACGAATACATTTTTGGCTTCCATATCGATTTTAATATGCCGCCAGCCAGGCTTAGTTAAGCCTCATCAATATGTTGATAGATAATAATAATTCCGAATGGAAATTCGTTTGATGGCATTCCGATTGCTGCAAACCAATATTCACGCCCAGTGGACTGATCGCCTTCATTTGTGGCTTTCCTCTGTGGAAATGGCAATTGAAAAAGTTCATGCGCCTGGAAAAGTGCTCATTTTTGGATATCTGCAAAGCGAACGAAACGAACCCGAAAAGTTGATTAAAGCACACACTACACACGCAGCTCTGGGATTTGCTGAAGTATAAGTTCGCTATATTGACCAGCCAAGCTAACTGAGCTGACCCACTTTTTTGTTCCGATCGCTGGATGCTAAAAAGTGGGCCAAAAGCGCTTCCCATTCAAATCAAATCACGACGAATCACTTAGCCAAAAAGTATTCGTTGCAAACGTGACCCTAAGTCAAGGCCCAACTTTGCGGTCCGGAGGGGTGGGGTGCAAAAAGTTTATCTCACACATGGCCACGCCCCGTTTTCCGGGGGGCGCCGGGTTGGCCAAGTGATTTGCCGGTAAACTGCTAAACGTGGCTAGGTCGAAAGTCAAGTGAAATTTGCACATGGAAAACTTTGTGCGGCCCTCTCGCTTTTTCGCCCCCATTTCGAGAGTTTCTTTTCAGCTCCTTTTAAGGAAATCATACGAATGCCACACATTTGAATAGGCTTTGCATCCAGGCTGGGGGCGTCGACGTAATCGGGGGCGTGGCACTGGTACTTATAGCGGCAAAGCCTAATGTTCTGATGATGCTGAAGTTTTTCGTTTTTCGTTTGTCGTTTTTGCTTAAAAAAAAGTTCCATTACACAAACTTTTCCAATTCGAATTGTTTTCGCTTTCGATTAGTTGGCCCGAAACATTTATGCTGGCAACAGAGTGCTTGTATCTTATGTAAAAATCCGATGATATTTTTGATTTGTGCAGGAAATGCCGGACTCCTGGCCCATTTCTGCTTACCAAAACTCAGCGTGCAGTGTGCAGCGCTGCTTTGAATTAGAAATGGCCAAATCCCTCCCCATATAGGGCCATGTTTCGATATAATGGCCATGGCTTTCGGATTACGAATTGTGAAAATCGAACCTTATAGTTGGGTCCGCCTGCTTATTGGCCTCGGTTTATGGCTTTGTAACTGCACTCGAGAACGTAGCAATTTATGATTTTTATGGCCGGGTTCATTGACTGCGCTTTCTGCTCTCCACGCCTGGCATCCTGAAAATATGCCACATGGCCGGCGGCAGGACGACTTCGTCCTGCTTTCTCCACTCTGTGCCATCGCATCGCATTCCTCTGTGGCATTGATTTCGACCAAAGTTCATCGCTGGACTCCTGTTGTTCGAGTCGAATTCTGTGGCAGTTTGTGTGGAGTAAATGTAAACATGGCATATGGGCCATGGGCTATTATCTGCATTACCAATCCTTCATCTGGAATTTCACCAACACTTGCAAAAAAATGTTCCTCATCATGGGCGAATAAAACAAACAACTGCCGACTTTCGAGGAGCAAGAAAATCTTATTTTTATTAGAATATTTATGCTAGACTGAGGCCAAAGTTATTGTTATTTTTACCCCAAAAATGCTTTTATTTTGACTTTTCCGCAATGTGCTGTTCCATTGAATCGCAGGGGGAATTGACAATAAATATCCATGTCCAGCCTATGACTTTTATATTGGCTTAAATAAGAAATTGTTTTAAAAAGAAGGTGGCTTACGCATATCGTTTATCATTTCAAGAGGCGTTTATTAAATTAATTAAATAAAGTAGCGTGGAATAAAGGAGTGAACTATGAAACCTGGCTGGCATTTAAATGGCCAAAAATCTACCCAATGAATCGAGGAAAGTCATTATTTAACCGCCGTGTGATGTGCTTGGGTCCTTTTATTTATCCTTTCAGCAAATTAAAAAGCTGCAGCAGCTAACGCAGTCGGCGGCGTTGAACCGGGAGACCATCGCGGCCTCCCAATTGGCCACCTCGACCAGCGGGAGCAGTCAGCCGTTGCCAGGTGACAGTTCGACCCGTGGTGACGATGGCAGCGGGTCAGGGGTCACGGCAGGTGAGATGTCCGCCGCTCCCGCGGGCAGCCTGCAGGCAACCAGAGCTGGTGGAGGTGGAGGTGGAGGTGGAGGAGCAGGAGCAGGAGTTGGTCCTGGTGGATCTGGAGCCTCCAGCATTTTGACAGTCGATGAGGACACCCTTTCACTGGACAGACTCAACTCGCTGCGCATTTACATGACGTCGGTGAAAACGCTGCCGTTTAATTTACGCATTTACGGGTGAGTTGCACTGGCAAGCGAAAACAGATAAATGAGCTTTCAAATGAAATCAGACACACGTCTGCTTTTCAAACGAACAGAGAGAGCACCGGGCTATAATTTCTAATTACGAGCGGGGATGCAAATTTGCAACCCGAGTAAACAGTAAACTTCATTTTACGGCCCCTTGATTAATATATGCGACGAAGGAAAAGCGATTTCCCACCCCACTCCTTTGCCAGAGGGGTACTAATGGAAAATTTATTTTATGAGCAAACATAAATAAAAAATGCATAAAACTGGCGAGCTGCCGGCATGAGGAATGGCTCATAAATGTGGAGCAGGACTTCCAGGACCAAGTCGCTGCAGGACTAAAAGGCATGGCGACCTTGTCGTTTCAGGACAGGTATTTCCATCTTACGCTCTGCTCCACGGCTTTCAAGTGTCTAATTTAGCTAATTAATAGCCTTAAGTGCAGGCGGCTACAATTTTCGTGATTTACGGCGGCTCATGCAGTTTCCTTACCTCTTTCCACATTTTCCACATTTTCCACATTTTCCCCATTTTTATTTTCAGGGAGGATTTGTTTTCCGACCAGCTGTATATGGACATTGGACTATCCAGCCGTCTGCTGCACATCATGGCCAACTCAACCATATTCGCCTCGGTCATCTCGTACAAGAATCTCAAAAGTTTCCTACCCAAAACGTACTACACGCGTGGCAGGTGAGTTAAGCTACCTTAAGCCACCAGTTTCCATTCATCACCTGGCGAGTCTTCGTTCAATGGCCGCTAATTAGTTGTGCAAGTCTGGCGCAAGTTTAAGAAAGTTGCGGCGTTTAAACGATCTCGATAGATAGATGTGCCACTGCACATGCTTAATTCCCCGATTTAATGCATTCCGACCAAGAAAGTTGTCTTGGCTAAAGCTCGGCTTATGGCCACTGATGTATAATTCGTAAGCCATGTTTGCCTCCTCCTCAAATATGTGTAATGCCAACTGCTGTCACTCCAAGCCTCCTTAGTCCCTTTGGTGTTGCCAACAAGATGGCAAGATGGCAGGATGGCAGTATAGCTGGATGGCAGGATGGCTGGATGGCAGGATGGCTAGATGATGGCAGGATGATGGCCGGATGGCTCCTTGGCTTAAGCGTATTACAAGCAGTTGGAAAACACTGGCAACAATACCACAGCTACGAGTGTAATTCCCCAACAGTAAACAAAATGCAAATATGCAGCTGCCAGCACAAGCTGCTGAATAAAAACTAGAATGGCCAAAAGTGTGCTTCCAGTTACATGAAATTGCCAGCTCAGTTGCCTTCAAATCTTGATTATTGCCCATAAGAGATGGGACAAACGCTAGATTTGATTAGCTGAAATTGTATAAATTTCATTTTGTTTTTAATAAGGCTTTGAAATCAGCTAATAACCTAGAATACCGAATTGCAAATAAAATGAGTATAATAAATATGATTTTTAATTTATATTTGAAAATGTCTTTATGCCCCAATAGCGATCCCCGTGACTCGGACTACGTGCTAGCCTCCCGGATCATCCAAACCTGGCTGTTTCAGTCGAATCGCTCCAACGACAACTTCCGAGAGCCACTGGACCTGCCCTTCGAGGCTGGTCACGTGGAGATAATCTTCCAGCACGAGAGTGTGCCGAAGAAAGGCGACTGGGTGGCGGTTTGTGGGTGAGTTTTTGGCGCTGGTGAGTCCAGTTAATAACGCACTATTTATTTAATCGCCCCATCTTACGCGCAGTCACGACTACAAGGCCTCCTTCGACTCGACGTGGCGATCGGATCTGTGCATCACCAAGCACCTGATGGCGAACATCACCAGGTGCATTTGCCCGCTGTCTGGAACCTACGTGGTGATGCTCACCAAGCGCCAGCCAAATGTAAGCCAGGGTCACCAAGGTCGCCAAGGCCACTCGGCATGCCATGGCTCTCCATGGATTGCCATGGATTGCCATGGCATCCAGCTGCCCAATTCATGCGATTCACGTGTACCGAAGTGGAAGAGCCCCGCTTTGATTTATGGCACTTTTAGGACCTGCCATTTAGTGGCCTCCACCTGGGCAGCCGGCTCACCCTTTGTGCTGCTCCTGTCCGCATTTCCGCTTCCCTGGCTCGCAATCAACAACTTGGCCTCTGCTGCCGTGAACTTGCTCCAAATACACTCGGGTTTTCTGGGCCTCGCTTCTGAATTCAGTATTCTGCATTGTCCTGGCTGCATGCAGTCAGTCATGGCGGAAATACTTTAAATCGGAGATGCACAAGGACTGAATGGCCGAGGGCGTTTTACTAGGGACACACTTGGCTCATAAAGTGCGGTCTTTATTCACTTTTTGTACCCGTCACTCGTAGAGTAACTAGGGTATACTAGATTCGTCGAAAAGTATGTAACAGGCAGATTGAAACGTTTCCGACTATATAAAGTATATATATTCTTGATCAGGAAGTGAAATGGCACACCTCTGAATGTTTTTGGTGTAAATTTCGTAAATCCAGCATTTAAATTTAGAAATTCTTATTTTTTTTAATTTTGATGTGATGATGTTGTAGAAATTAAAAAAACTAAAAAATGTCCCAAGGCTGAAGTTCTATACTCCATAACTCAACTTATCTTAATCGGATTTTCAAGTAGCATACCTCTAAATGTTTCTAGTGCAATTCTCTAAAAAACTGCATTCAAATTTAGAAATTTATTTTTTTTTAATTTTTTTGTATTTTTTTTGTATGTTATGATGTTCTGTTTTTATATATCTTGTAAATTTTTATAGACCTGCAAAAAACTTTTTGCCACGCCCACACTTTTTAAAAATTGTTGTTTATTTTTTAATTTTATTATTTTTTACCAATTTATACCGATATTCCACAAAATGTTGAAATTTCTCGTTTGCACTTCCACCAGCTGAGTAACGGGTATCTGATAGTCGGGGAACTCGACTATAGCATTTTATCTTGTTGGTGTTATTTTCAAGCTGCTGGGGCTTAAGCTCTTTTGTTTATTTAAGTAATAGCATAAATACTGTACTGCGATAAAGATGCAATTATATATTATTAAATTAAACATTTTTTCAGCACTTAAAGCTTAGTCTTAGGTTATTTCCTGGTGGAAAGTGTAGCATATATTCAAATTACATACATCGGTTAGGAACAAAAGAATTGAAGGTTTTCAGACCGCAGTAGCTTCAATCCTATTTGGATTAAAGCTCGGTCGATTTTTTGTCGCCAGTCTGCCAAGGCAAACAGCATTTTGGCCGACTTTGGCCTTCGTTCCGTTTCGCTGCTCGTTTGAATTGCTAATTGTTTCCGCCTTTCGACAATTGCATTTCCAGGCCACCCCCCACCCCGCGCCCCGGCGCCCCCTCTTCGTGATCGCCAGCTGCGCCTGCTGCCTCCTCCAGTGCGGATCCGCCCTGCTCATCCTGGTGCCCATCTGGTGCAATCGCAAGTGCGCGGTCACGTTCCTCAAGATGCAGTTCTGCGTGTCCACGTCCAGTGTGATGCTCATCTACTTGCTGGGATTCACGAAAATGCTGCCGGCGGTAAGTTGTCCATAGTACAAATTATAATTTATTTAACAACATGATAGAAAAAATGAGATTTTATCCATGTAAGTAAATGTCTATAAAGGAAGGTATTAAGAAAGAAAAATATTGTAAATGCAGAATAATGTTTAACTGGAATGGCCACCAAAAAGCAAGCTGTGGTGCATTTAAATACATCAGTGTTTTGCGGCCCTTTAAAACAAAGCCTTTGAGAGGCTGCACTGGGAGAAAAAAAGCCAGAAAAGGAACAAGAGAACAGGGAATCAAAGCGTGAAATTTAATTACGCCAAAATAAATAAACAAGTAAAATGGAGGAAAGCCAAGCTGAATGCAAAGCAACCCGAAAACCAAAACCAAACATACAGCCCCAGTTGCTCGGAAAAGTAATAACAAAAAGTGTTGCATGATATAAGGAAAATGGGAAAAAGGCGCCCGGCAATCGAAACACAAACGAGTTTTCCACACCCGCAATCCACGCCTCCACCGCCTTTTAAAGGATGGGAAATCCCAGAGGCTTAAACTAGCGGGCGAAAACCCTTAAGTTGTAATTATATGCGGTGGCAATCACCGATTTTCCAGCTCCGTTCAAGCTGACTTTTCAAATAATAATCACGGCCAGGGCAAAAATCCGTAATCATCATCAAAACAAATTAGCGTGTCGTCTGCAAGTCGTTACCATTCCATATTATATACCTCAAGCAAAACTGCTGGGAGTTCGGTGGACAACAAAGCAAATAATTTACATTTAGTTTTCGTGGCAGCCAAACGGAAAATTCATGGAAAACAATTCCCAAACCTGTTGGCATCCTCCGTCCTTGGAAGCAAATTAAAAGTCAACAATGCACGACGGCCACTCCGACTCCAACTCCAAGGAGCAAGGGGTCAGGTGGCTGGAGGAGAAGGTGCTCCTCCTGGAATCGAAATTAATATTTATAAACGCACACTCTCAGACGTTTGAAGTGGGAAAATGTTAATGCGAAAGACGCTAACCCGAGTGCGTTGAAGGAATACATGGTGGGCCCCATCCAAGTGCAAACCCCATCCCATCCCATTCCAAACCCATTGGCCAAGGTTCCGGATCCGTGGAAGTCCCCAAAGCGCCCGCAAGCCGTCTAAATTATAAACGTAAAACGGGAAAAGCATAAGCGAATAAACTTGCGATGCCTAATCCCCGGGGGTCGTGGAGCAAAAAATGAAGCAACTGCAAAGCTCTAACAAGAAATAACATTTTTGAATTAGTAATAAACTGGTCCGCAGCGAAGGCAGCGGCTCAATAAACGAATGAAAAACAAATAAAACATTGTGGACGGCGACGAGGAGACGACAAAGGCGACGACACTTGCAGATAAGGATTCAGAAAGGCCCAGGATGCGAGGACGCCATATGCAAAGGATTGGGCAAGGGAAGTGGTACGGCAGGCACACTGCGGGAAAATACTAGGTATCTTCTCGCATAGAACACTCACACTCTCTGCGGTAAGAAGCAAAGAAATAGGTAACAGATAACTGTCATAATTAGTATTTCTACCAAATCTACAAATATATTAAAATAGGCAAAGGCATATTTATCAAGTATCAATTGTGCTCTCACAAAATAGTTAGCCCGTAGTTATAAGGAAGTCAAAATGAGACAACAATGAGATTATCCTCATTGTTGCAGGAGCTTGATGCCCCAGGAAGCATTAGAATCTTTGTAAAGCGACCAATTACGAGGACATTTCTCGGCGTGCAGCTCCTGGGAAAATTCGCATCCTCGAAATGCTGGCTGGAAAGACAAACGATGGCTACGACACAAGGATGTGGATGCCTGTGAATCCGAGCGTGGACACCACATTCGGAGGAGCGAGCATGTATCGCTATCTGCATCGACATTTTTGCCGCACGCAATACGGGCTGTGTCTCAAAGGATTGCAATGGAGGGCATTTTTGAATAATGAACGTTTGTGCTAGGAGCTCCTTGTGCATGTGGATTGTGCCGCCAACGAAGTCCGGATAATAAAATAAACCAGGCATAGACTGCTGGCCTTTGGCAATGCAATCGCAGCACAATGCGGACTCTTGGCCAAGTTAATGAGCAACTTACGTGTACGTCAGTGGGATGCGTTGCACAATGCACATTTCGCGGCATTTTCAGGTTGGCAAAAGTGCCAGGGAAAAACTTTGTCTTGGTAACACAACGTGCACGCACATACACACTTGTCATTATTCTTCTTATTATTATTATTATTATTGCACATTAATTGCGCGCACACGCGGCCAGAGCAACTTTATTAAAAAGTACCACAGCCGAACATGTGCACATGCAAATTTTATGGTTTGAAACACGTGTCACGGCGGCAGGATCACAGCAGCAGGAGCAGCAGGAGCAGCAGGAGCAGCAGGAGCTGGATCAAGGGTCACGGGAGGAGGACGTGGAGTGGCGAAGACGCGGCTGCCATCGGCGTCGGACGTCAACCGCAGCCACCATCAGGCCACGACCACGAGCACGACCACGCCCACGCAATGCCACAATAAATACAATTAAAATATTCATTTTACTTATTGCATATATTTGCGCGCATAAATGAAATACAAAAATACAGTTTCAGTGCGACAGTTAAACGGGACGAGTGGAAAAACAACAAAAATAACAATGAATAAATAAGAAAACATAAATTACGCATACGACCCGTACGCCCGCCCTCAAGCAGGACATGTGAAAGGCGAAAGCTCTTAAGCGCACTTAACTCATAATTTTCCCCGGCATCCCAGCAGCCGGCAAACCGACGGACGGAAATATTCATATTTCCTTTCGTATTGTAAATTGAAAATTAAAAAGTTGACAAAATGTTTTCATCGCATTTGGCTCCAAGGCTACTAAAGATAATAAGTTCCCATCACAGCAGTCGTAACTTTAAGCCCGCCGCTTGAGTTGGTTAAGTTTGCCAAGTTTATTAAGCATAAGAGATGGTTAAGGTTTGGTAGATTTAATTGCTTCTGCTATAAGATACGATGTGTAATTGAGTACTCTTTAGTTCAGGCTGATATACTACTAGATACATTCCATTCTCTTATTTTGACAGTGTACTTAGAGTCTTAAGAGCAATTTGCCCTAAGATACAGCTTTACTGCAGTTTAAGGTGCAATTTTATTGTGCTATATATTTTGTACACAGTGGCCTAATTGGTTATGAAAGCCGGACCCCGAAAAAAAAGTTATGTTCCGCAAATTGTTTACAACTTTGTAATAACCAATGTCCAGTCGTCGACGTGCGGGAAAAGTGTAATAAAAAATGTATGCCAAATTGTCACCATTAGGGTGTTGCAAAAAATCCCACCAAATGGCTTCCTTGGATGGTTGTTGCTCCTGCTGCTGCTGCTGCTGCTGCTGCTTCTGCTGCTGCTGCTGCTGATGCGACACGCTGACAACTTTTTATATTTAATTAAAAATAACGATGTTGCAGCTCAGCCCAGCCGTCAAAGCACTCCATTTCCTTATTAACGGCCGTTCATAATTTCCGTTCCTCTTGCAGAGCTGGCACGGCATCATTAGCAGCTCGCTGGCCTCGCTGTTGTTGCTGGGCATCTCCACGCTGATTGCGATTGCCTTGGCCATCCACACGGAGCTGATGCCGAAGAAGTATCTGCAAATTGGCAGCAAGCCTGCGACGCCAACTAAGCGCCGCCTCAAGCGGGAACAGGACCGGGAACGGGAACGGGAACGGGAACGGGAACGGGAACGGGAACGCGACCGGGAACTGGATAGTTTGAGCAACATCACCCAGATCCGGGCTCAGTCGCCCCTGGGGGCCACCACGGGCTCCACTGGCACCACCAACATCGCGACCAGCACGAGCACTCCCGTCCCCCGCCGCCCACCGCCCAGTTCGACGGCGGGAATGCGTGGCGCCATCGGCATCAGTTGGCTGCTACCGCTCCTCTTCGCCATCGCCGCACCGCTAATCTGCAGCATCATTGGCCAGTGGCCGCGCCACTGGTGGCTTGAGGTCCTCTGGACGGGATCTGCGTCCCCGGAAGCCGGCGCGGGCAAAGAGGAGGCCGGAGACTCGGATTCTGGCGCCTTCTATTCGGCCCACTCGCTGCTCAATGGCGATAATTTACTGCTCGAATCGGAGGCACTGATGGAAAATGGGACGAGCAGCCCGCCAACAGAGACATCATCTGCATCATCCTTATCGCCATCCACTGCTCAGGCGGTCGATGATGATGTGGCCACGTCAACGTCATCAATCACGGGCATTGGAAGTGCAAGTAACAGTGGATTCAGTGCCTCTTGGAGTGGCATCTTCAGCTCCAGCTTGAGCACCAGCTCCAGCTCCAGCTCCAGCTCCAGCTCCACCTCCACTTCCGTTTCCGCGCTAGCTGCGCCTTTAACTTCCGGTCCGGGTGACTCCTCCTCGGCGCCATCGCCTTCATTGAGCTTCATCCTGTTCGTCTGCATCGATTTGCTCTTTATCCTGCTCTTCTTTGCCCTGTTTGCCATTTTAATGAAGAAACTTTTGTGGTTGTGGCACAAGAATCGCAATGTGCATACGCATCCGTTGGATAAATTCAATCTGGCTTTGAACAGGCGGTAAGTCAGTCGAGAAAGGCTCGAATGGGCGAAATGGTGAATGGTAAATGGTAAATGGAAAATGGAAACGGGTTTGACAGATAAGACTCGAGGGAAATACTTAGATTTTAATGACCGCCCAGTACTTGCCATCGCTTTCTTCTGCTTTCCATTTCCATTTCTCGTCTCGTCTAATCCGATCAAATAAAAAAGCGGAAAAGAAACAATTGCTGCCACAATGTTAAACGGAAATCTCTCTCGTCTAATTTAATGTATTTCCCCAGATTTGGATTACTGTACCGGGCGGGCGGACTGCTGCTGGCCAAAATCTGCACCGACGGACTCTTTATCGCTTATGTTAATTCATCACCGGATACTTTGTGGGCATATCCGTTCGGCATATCGTGCATACTACTGGTGAGTGCGGGGAACCGTTTACATCCACTTAGCCACGTCAGGTGGACCGGCAATTGAAATTCAATTAGGCGCACCATCCAATCAATACATACATATATCACTGGACGGGATTAAGGTCGAATGTTTGATGCGGTAACAATCCCATTTGCCGGTCCAACTATTAGGTCCACGTGCACTCACTTGCCGCGCAGGCTTATGCAAATCGCATTTCGTTTTATTTCCGACGACTTATTTAAGTTGCATATTTTATCAAAGTGCGAAGCCTGCATATTTTTACACCTGCCATGCCATGCCGTGCAAATTATGCATGCAAAATCAGACCGGAATATGGGGCGGCCTTTCAGCGAGAGTGGGCGTGGCAGCAAGGACTCCATTGACTGCATTAACTGCCTGATCAAAGAGCTGAATAAGAAGCCTTTTTCGTGTTTATTCTGCCCTTGGCTTTCACACTTGACTTCGGTCTCCACTGCCACTGCCACTGCCACTGCCTCTGCCACCGCCACTTTCACTTCCATCTGGAGCATCTGTTATTGTTTGCTTTTTATTCCAGCTCCTGGTGATTTGCTGTGCAAATGAAATAAGTGCGCTCTCGACTTATCCACCTGCCACTTGAGTGGCGTCATCTCCTTGTGTTTCAATTTGATATCAGGCAGAGGACGCGGGCCCCATTTCAGTTTTCTAGCCATGGCATTTAGCCATCCGTTTTGTGCTCTGCGCACGCCCAGCAATCAGCTCAATCCAATTAAATAAACAATTATCTGCACGGCGAAGTGTATCCTTCTGCCGTATCCTGGCGAAACTAATCACATAATTACACGCACACACTTTGATGTGGGAAGCCGGCAAGTGAGCGCGCGTGTGTGTACCGATGTGCCACTCGGCGTATGCGTAATGCGCACATGGCACATTCAAATTCAAACACAAACACAAACACAAACACCAACACAAACAAATTAGGTCGAGCCGCCGCCTCCTTGAATCCGAAACCACAATGTCTACAACACCCTCAATGCTCAATGGTCCTGCTGGCCCAGGACTATTAATGTGCACCAAAATCACTTTGATTGTGGGCGTCTACAATGGTGCGTCTGTCTTGCTATTTAATTATTTAAACAGTGGCCAAGTCCGATAAAGCACACTCCGAAAAACGTATCATTAAGTCCAAGTGAAGTAGTTCACTGATAAAGTAAGCAGCTCGAGCTACTTCTAATGGACTTCCAAGGGACATTGCTTAATTCAAGTGATGACATACCTTTTCTTACTTTAAGTATATCATCATATGACTGTAATCTCTTTTCTCTGTGTATTGGTCCCTCTAATATGTATTTAAATATCCTCTTTGCGCATCCTGAGCGAATCTACACGTATGTAATTAGTGCAATACAGTCGATTGAGCCTGAGGCTCCTACGCTAAATTCGCTATTAATTTTGCTCGAAAGTCCTGGCCTGAAATTCGGAATTTGGAATTTGGAACTTGGAGCATGTCTCCCATCAATTGCGCTCATGAAAAAAGGATATATTATAATAGCCATACGAGTATATGGGCCATATGGTTTGGCCTCGATTTATGGCCGCCTTTTGGTCATACATTTAATTCCCCAATCGCTTGGTTTGATTTCACGGTGAAAGGGGCCTCCACCTTGCCCGTAATCGAAGGGTCATCCGTGACCTAATGACTCCATTCAGGCGACATCCCATCCCGTTGACAAAAACCAATTTTTATTAGGGTCAGCCCAGATGGGCTGGAAGTTTATGCAATGCCCACAATGACGGCCATGATTCAATCGCCTTTCCAGGGCTCGGCCATCCTCATCTGCTTCGTCATCAAGGCCGAGAGCCAGCTGCGAGGACCACCCTTCCTCTCCAGCAACGGGGGCAGCCAGAACAGCTCCCTCAAGCAGGCCAAATTCAACACGAGCAGGAGCAGTCTGGACGAGAACTACTGCACCACCACGACGACGGCGAATGTGAACAGTCCGCTGAGCTGTAGGTTTTAGCCCCCGCAATCCCACCCAGCTTCGGCAAACTAATCCCCACCTCTTCCCTTTGCAGTCTACACCAACCACGACAAGGAGAAGGAGAACGACTGCGCCGTGTCCTTGTCAATGTCGAATGCAGGCGTGTCCACCGCAGCAGTCGGATCCCTGAACTCATCAGCCGGTGTGGTGGGCGCCCCGCCCCTGCCATCGAAGGTGGGCCTGGACATGTCCGGAGCACAAGGATCCGGTGTCCCACTGCCGTTGACAATCATCTCGACGGCGCCGCGCTGTCAGGTCGCAGCAGATGGAGCGACGGAGTCCTTCCTGGGCGACCGCCAGACCCTCTCCGTGGCCCCCTCGCCGGACACCCGGTGCTGCGCCATTTTGGGCGGCGGAACCGCCTACGATGCGTACACCATGGGCGTGGGCATGGGCATGGGCATGGGTGTGGGTGTGGGTGTGGGCGGACTCACGGGTAGCCTGGGAAGACGCACTTTGCATCAGCAACCGACGCACTTTCGCCCAGGAGCCTGCGGCGAGTTTGTGGGCGTCGAAACGCTCGATATACTGCAGGGCGTGGCAGCCGGTAAGTACACAGAGACAAAAAGTGTCCAATAATAGAATTTTCGAAGTTTCAATGTTTAATACTGCGGAGTGCATGAATTTAACATCTAGCACACTCCTAATCTTTAACTATTTAAGATTACATTGAAGTAATTTTCATAAAAATACCCACAAATATAATTTGAATAGCTACTTAATAAAATATTTTATTCTCCGTGCAAAAACAGTATATATGTATACGCATACTTGGAGCATGAAGCCAAATGGGCATGCATTATTCACGATCCAGAGTCTGATTACCACCTCTCCCCTCTGCTCTTCAACCCCCAGACAGCATAATTGGCATCCACACTAGCGCCATAATGCCCACTGCTACGAGCACTTCTCATTATGTTCCGCTGCAGCATAATCCCTACGTGGACTTTGTGCCCAGCTCCCTAATCCTGAGCATGGCGCCACCTCCGACCATAAGCGGAAACCTGAGTGGGGCTGCCATGCAGACTATTCCAACGATGCCGACAATTCCGACGATGCCCACGATGCCCACGATGTCTTTGCCCACCCAGACGCCGAAGACGCAGAAGCGAGTGACCATCCTGGAGCCGACGTCCCGCACGACGTTCGACCCCCTGCTGCCCACCATGGTGGCGGCAGTGGTCTCCACATCGACTGTCACCAGCACGGCGACCACGACGCCGGCCACGCCCACACCCACGCAGAGCGGCTGCAATGGCAGTGGCAATGATGCAACGCTGGATCGGATCACCCTCGATCTGGACTACTTGCTGAACAGGGGGGCCGCGGAAGCCGCCGACGGAGGGGGGTGCCTCCACCGCCCACCAGTGATGATGGCCAGCAGAAACAATAGCAATACCCGTGAGTTGGAAGGCATTTGTAGGCCAAATGCCCACACTAAGATGCATTTAGGAGGCTTCGTTTTTCTATTAACAGATGTAAATATGTGTAAATCAAATTTCGAAACTAAACTACAGTAGAAATCTCTGTGAATATTCATCTAAGTATGCATCAGATAGCGATACCAAATATGGATAACAATCAGTTCAACTCCTGGTTTTCCCAATTCTTTATCAAATAAACACGTGCAATCTTAGTTTCGAAAGGAACTTTCAGTTCTATCTATCCATGAAATGTTCAAAGTTTTTGTCTTTCAAAGTGATTTAGACATCAATCATACCTAGGCTCATATTTAGAACACAGTTTAAGGTTCACGTCATTGCATATGTAAAACGAATTGTATGAATTTAAACTAAAGATAACTTTTTAGCTAGATTTACAAAGGCCTATTGAAGGGAATACAATGAGAACGAAATTGAACGAAAATTAATGAGCGAGAACACGGTGAGGTGTAAACATGTTTTTGATTCCATTTAAAGTTTCCTAGAATTAAAGCCAAATTAAGCCCTATTAAGAAGCAGAGATAAAATACAAAATACAATAATTGTAAAACTAATAAACCTAACAGGACTATTTCTGGAACAAAACAAATTATACAGATATATCTTTAAATAAACTCAAGACTCTTGTTAGAAAACCTATAACACGTGTGTGATTTAAATTTAAAAAAAAAAACAAGAAGGAATGAAGTGCATTGCTGTAAAGCTGTAAAAACAAGGTAAGATTGTGGATACACTTCTAAAATTGTATATCTCATCTCCCAAGGAAACCGACTTTCTGACTATGTATCATATAATCCGAAGCACCGAGATGAAAACTCGTATTTCTTGTTTAGTAAATATTAGTTTCATTTGACTTATTTGTATACAAGTTAAGATATTGCACAACCCTTCCGTATCTCGGAGTTTCCCCGCGATTATCAAAATTCCACCACATGACCCATCAGATAGGTCACATTCTCACTGCGAATGGCAAAGAAGAACGGATGGTCAGCTCGGAAGAATTTCTGGCGGGAGGAGTTGCTGATCACAATGGGCTTATATTCTGGAAAGGTTATGGATGAGGTGTACTCGTATTTATCGCCGAGGATTTCATTTAAAATATAATACCTGTAGCATTTTTTAGCAACTCGGGCCCAGATCCAGACTCATTCAAATTGATACGCAGCTTTTGGAGAACATCGGCAATGGGCAGATTCGCAGATGAATGCAGGTGCTTGAAGTTCGCGGATGCAGCAAATATCTCCTCGAAGCCAAGCTGTAAGACAACATACATACATAGTTTGGAATAAAATTGGAAAAGAGGATACATCTATTGATTTCACGGACCTGTTTCAACGGCTGCCGCAGACTGCACTCGAAATCGATACTGAATTTGGGCAGCAGCACCTGCACGCCCTCCATCTGCATTCTCTGCTGCAGTGCACCCAAATCCAGGTCATGCAGCTGCTTCTCCAGTTCCTGAAGGCCACCTCGCTGATTGGGCAGGACGAGCAGCATGGACAGCTCCTCGGCGTGCTCGTAGGGAAGCTCAATGGCGCGGGCATCCAGATCCCGCAGCTCGGCGAACTTCACAAACATGTCGTCGTCGAAGAGCATGGGCACCGATTTTGCCTGGCTGCCACTGTGGAACTCATAGAGTCCGGTTCTGTAGGCACTGAAGGGCAGGAACCACTTGCTCTGCAGAGTGGCCGCCAGCAGAAGCAGCGTTTTGGCTGCCGAACCACCTGCCACGTGGGTATCCTTCCAGCATCCACCTCCCACGCTGGCCAGGATCTGTTCGTTTATGTGGCGGCGTAGCTTCTCCGTTTGCTCCAGGTCAACACACTCGGCAGTGGCATGGAAATAGGTTTGGGCGATCTTCTGGAAATCCTCGGCAACACCAGATTCAGATCCCAGCATCAATCGGCTCTGCAGCTGCAGGAAGGTATCTGCATCCGCTGTGATGTTGGCCAGTTCCGCGGCATAGAAGTTGGCCATTTTGGCATTGCTGGGAAAACGTTGCTTCAGCCGCAGTAGCTTCTGCAGCTCCTCGGCCGTGGCCCCATCCGATCCCAGGAAGAGAAGGGACAGAGTGGCTTCCAGTAGTAGTGGTGATACCAGCACATTTTCATCCGCAAAACTGGTTGCTATGCTGTGGTAAATACCAGCACCCAAGTGGCAGTCGTAGGGCGTTGGATTGGCGGCTTCACTCATTCTGTCTATACTTTCCCGTGATGCTACAAAAGATCCTGCGAGATATAATTCCATAATTGGAATTAAAGTTTTGTAATATTTGTTGGCAAATTGATTTACAAAAACTAGCATAGATATACTAAATTATGAATGACTTCACTTTGAACTACGGAAGGGGTGTATCATGCCACATTTTCCTGGAATCTAATGAAATCTGCCTGGGGCAGTGTTTTCGTATGCGGATGAAGTCTTATTAATATTATAAAGGCGTGAATTTATCGCTTCCACATGGTTGATTCAATCAAAAGTAATTGTTTAGTATAAATGCGCCCTTCGGCATAATGCAAAACACATGTGCCAACGACGACGATGTACATATATGTATATGTATATACATATGTACCTTACTATACATTTATGAGTAAACTTGGCCAAATTTATTAGGGCCATGAGATGCTTAATATAAAATGAAAATATAATTTCGAGCAATGCGCCAGCGGATCCATTGAATCCTATTTAAATTCACCTTGGCTCTTGAAGTGCACACTGTAATGAAAATGTAAATTGTCTTCCATTTCATTTGGCCAGGACCGCGAGAATACAAAAGAAGCGCCTTGAACAAATAAAGTGAACTGAACAAGGGAGCACACTAGGCCAAACTTGACACTATTTTCGGCAAGTAAACAAAGCGGAAACGCCGAGGCGGAAAACTTTGTGACAGGGCTGTGGCTATATATTTGCGGCAACTTTTAATTTCACGCGAATTTCGGCAGACGCCTCCGTTCTGTGGCACACACCACTCGCACCCCAACCATGCCCACGCCCACTACAACGCCCACGCCCACCCGCTATATAGTTTGCCGATCCGAAGCTGCAGCTCTGCACGCCGATTTCTACGCGACGCGCACACTTGCGCGCTTAATTGCCACATCAACAAACAAAATACGCGCCCACCCACCCCAATTGGAAAATGAAAACGGACCGAAACGAAACGAAAAGCGTTTTCCGCTTGAAAATCGCGAGAGCCACGCTGCCTACACCGAAACAAAAATCGTTCATCCAAAGGTTCAGAAAGCTTAAGACATTTTTTTCTTAATATATATCTTTAAAACAAAATTTCAATTATTTTTTTATTGGTGCATATTTCACAAACTTTAAATTTAACTTCACTTGAAAAAAAAAACAGAATTCAATTTTTAGAAATTATTAATTTCAAGCCCATACTCCATAAATATTCATATTGTAAACATTTTAGTTTCACTGTAAATATTCTTCTTAGATCCGTTCAAAGAATATTTTCAAAGTACACATGGAACAATTTATAATTTGTCATATTAATTTAGATCTAAACATATAAAATATTTTTTGCTGTGTATAACCACACCACACTCGCTATAAAGTAGCGCTGTTCTATTGCTACACAGAGGTTTATTGTTTATTTTTGGTGTGCCAATTTTTTTTTAGTTTATTTTTCCGAAATTAACTGCATCATGAGTTAGTGAAAAGTGCCTTAGTTTTTAAGACTTTTACTTCTTGTATTTTTGAAACGTTTAAATGCACCAAGTGGCATATGGTGAATGGGGTGAACCCCACTGGATTTTTTTTGAGGCATATGAGATCACAGAATCGTTTTCGAAGTGGCATCATCAACAACAATAGTTTCGATACGAATTCAGTGAAAATGGGGATTGATTTTACACATATATTCTCATATGAAGGCAATATGCGAATCTACAGATTGATTTCACATCCGGTGCACTATTCTATTACCTTATTTGAATTCGTTACAAATTGAAGCGTTTGAAATGCGAAAGTAGATCGTCTTGCAATTATATAAATTAGTGGCCTTCAGAGACTCACGCCCGCACGCAGCTTCGGCCAAAAGTCGACTAAACGCTTGCGCTCGGAAATAATAAAATAGCTCGAAACCTCGAAGAACCAATTGGATAGATCCATCCGCCCGCCTCATCGGTGACGACAACTTGGGCAACGCGGAGGCAAAAGCTCCGGATGGCCAATGCTTCCACAACTCAGTCTTTGCCGATGCTGAATTTTGAATCTATTTTTATAATTTGTTTGCCGCTAGTTTAGACAGAAAGAAAATTCGCCGATTCCGACGCGCTGCATCCGATGGGAATAAGTTCGGGGACATGGTTGTTGATGTGACGTCGCCCCACTTGTTTTGTTTTTGCCCTGGACCCACCACTGCAATCACCACGGACGCTGGTGCCGCTGCCGCTGCCGCTCATCTTAATTGAGTTGTGTGGGGCGCGTTCTGTGCCAGTAGTTGAGTTGAGTCGGTTGTTTAAACATTATATCTAATCTGGAACGGGTTCGGGATCGCTGTACGCTTCTGCGGACCACTCAGCTTGAATGGGCGTGGCTGCGGGAGATAGCTCTTTAATCTTCCGGCTATCCGCTTACGGCCGAAATGCGATTTAAATGCACAAAAACCCACGTACTGACTGCACGACTTTTTATCGCAAATTTACTGACAAAAGGCGCCAGCACAGAAGGGATAACCTTTTTAATACGATTGCCTGTATCAGAATATGCATTTTTTTCTCAAAGCCTACGATATTTTAAAATACTTTTTATATAATCGGCCGAATATAGTTTAAATACATTTTTCGGGTAAAAATAACGCCTAGGTAATTAATCATTCAAACAATTCATTATTTATTGACAACTGTGAATAAGGGATGAGGACACTAGTGTGAAGAGGATGAGTAGTTGTTGTAATGCTTGCGCGAAGGAGGATTAAAAGCGTTTTCCGTATACATAAATAAATACTAAACAGCCTAAAACATATCCGAAATGACCTCGAAACGTAACCAATAAAAAGCCGAGCACACGCAAACAGACGGGCTCCCTCAACAGACGGATTCTGTGCAACAACCATGATCCCAGCCAGCGCAGCTGCCCGAGCGGTTGCATCCTGTACGAGGAAAACTGCACCGGAGATCCATGCTGCAATCTGTGAACTCCAGCGCGAAGAATGCGGGAATGTTGAATGGGTTTCATGCGAGGATGGGGGGTACGGGTGGTCTCTGCCAACCAGATTCAATTATGAATTTGCGTGTTTCCATGGGAATGTTTGTGAGATGTGATGATGCGTTTGTTTGACAATGGCATAGCTTGTGACAAAAAAATGTGTTAGCGCGGTCGAAGGTGTAGTTTGCAAGGCGTGTGAGCGGCGTATGGAATATGTGGTGGGCGATTAGTCTAGAACGTGTAGCCACCCTCCGGAGCCTTGGGCTGAGTGGCATTAAACTCGAGCGCTCCGTTAACCTCCTGAGGAGCGAGTTCTTGCTCGGCCTCGTCGTCGGCGTTGCTGAAGTAAGTGTCGATGATGGCGTAGGCCTTCTTGTATACCTCTTCGTTTTCGTGCTGCTGCAGAGTTTCCAGCTTATCTAGACCGCCCATCTCCTCGACCATTAAGCATAAGTTCTCGGTGCCACCAAGTTTCTCCGCCAGGGCGAATAGATTGGATAGGCCCGTCTGCACCACCTTAATAGTACGCGGATCCTTTGCATCCAGCAGATCGAGAAAGGGCTTCAATATTTTGTACTTTTCAATTAGATCTACGATCTGTTCGGGAGTTCCAGACGTCGTGGTGTTCGTCACCGCCCAGGCTGCCTCTTTCTGGGCCTTGAAATCTCCTTTCTCCAGCACGGTGCGCAGCTGCTGGAAGATGCCGGCCTGAATCACCGCTTGGATCTGCTTCTGGTTACCTGCTGTGATGTTGCTGACCGTCCAGGCAGCCTCTTTGACAATGTTACTCTTGTTGTGCTGCAGAAGAAGTCCCAGCCTAGGTAAACCTCCAGATGCGATTACAACGTCAGTCTAATACAAAAATTAAATTATCGGGTCAGCCAGCATGTTACAGAGAAAGAAAATCATTTGTGTTCTTACCTGTTGATCTGTGCCGGTCACAATGTTGCCAACGCTGCGCAAGGCGGGCACAATAATGCTCGGCTCGTCCATTTGCAGCAGTTTGACCAGGCGCGGCACTGCGTCCGAGTCAACCACTGCTTGGATCTTGCTGTTATCGTCGTCCGTAACGTAGGACAAAGCCCAGCAGGCGTCGGCCAGCACTTGGATGTCCTGACTAAGCAGAAGCTGGGACAGGACGGGCAACAGCCGCTTCACCTGCTCGAATGGCGGTGAGGGATCCTTGTTCCTGCACAGGTTGGACATCAGCCAGACGATGTTGCGCAGAAAAGAGAGCGGCGTCTCATTGTTGATCAGAGGCAAGATACCGTCAATCACGTTGTGGTGGATGACAATGTCGCGGGCTGCGGCTCCGTCGCCGGCAATGTTGCCCAGAGCCCAGACTGCCTGCTCGGCCAGGTTGGTGGACTTGGACTGCAGCAGTGCCACGAAATGCGGCACAGCATTGTGTTCGATAACGCAGCGCGTTTGGTCAGAGGTACCGGAAGCGATGTTTGTAAGCGCCCAGGCGGCCTCGAACTGCAGCATTGAGCTGGATATTCAGGTAATTCAGTAATGGTCTTATTGACATTCTATAGCAACTACTCACTTGTTGGTATTCTGCAGGAAGCGTATGCAAATGGGCACAATACCATGGCCGATCATCAGGTCGATGGGCGGATTGCGCTCCCGACTGAGCATCTTGCGAGCAGACTGCATGCCGAGGAACTGGCGCTCCTGATCTTCGCTGTTCATGGCCGCCACTATCTCGTCCACGGACAGCTGCACCGGCGACTGGCCATTGAGCTCTTTGAGCGGCGAGATGAGGTCCTCGTCGTTGATGTTGCGCCGCTTGAACATCTGGTCCTCCTTCTTGGACTTGCGCAGCTCGATGGTCACCTCATGGCGACGCATGCGCGAGTCCTAAGGCACAAAGTGAGGTTAGTTCCGAACGAAATTCTGCAGAGGATCCGCGGCATTCTGGTACATTACCTGCGTGTTAATGGCGTTGGCCTTGTACGAGCCCTGTCGCGAGTTAGAATCCGGCTTACTCATTTTTTCCAGTTTTTGTTTTCCCTTTATAAGTTTTGATGTTGCTGCTGCGATGAAATGTATGGAACTGAAAAGGAAAATGAGTCGAGAATAAGCTGACAAGGGCTGCTTGCATTTTTTTATCTCTTTCTTTCATTTCCCTGTTCCTTCGGCAGACCGGCTTAAGCAAGGGCGTGCAACAGGGGCGGCGGCATGAGTTTAAGAAAGGGGTTTCTTTGTTGGCAGAAAAAAAAAAAAAAAAACATAAAGAGCCAAATATTTTAAAAGAATATTATTCTTATTCCCGTCGCGCAAGCCCCTTCGAAATCGGGACTACGCCTTTGATTGGCAACAACAAAGCAACAGCTGCAGTAGCCGCCATTTGCAGATTCCGGAAAGAGGAAAGCATAGAAGAGGAGGAACATGAAGAGGCGGCATAGAAGTAAACGCAAGTAAAAAGCAATGGGAAAACTGCGAAAAGGAACAAACGAATATACACGCACTTACCTTCGCCTTTTTGTTTGCGTGTGCTGGCTTTTTAGGCTTGAAATTCACTTCACTAAAATTTTATACAATTTTGACCGCTTTTACGAAAGGCGAGCACGAGATTTTGTCGAGCGTGTTAGCACGCTGAATGTGCCTATGGAACTGTGCTGTGACAAGCGTAGAGAATCTCGAAATCAATGAGAAATTGGAGTCAATGCCTGCTTGGCGCCGCGTGAATTTAGCGTTTGATTTGAAAAGCAAGCCTTAGAGGCGGACGAAACGCATATGGCCTATCGATCTTTGTCAGCTATCGATGTTTGGTGCCAGTGTGATCGTAAATGCTTAACATCGAATGTTATACTGCTGTCAACTTTGGATTATTTCCCGCAGAGCTAATAATGTAATAATGTAATTTTTTCTTAGCACACATAAAAATAAAAAAATTATAAATTTATTATCACTTACATATCTTGGCCCCATAGTCGTAGTGCCGATCGCTTACCAAGTGGTGGACCTGCTTTTGAGTTCCATTATGTTTTTGTGGAACGTGGAACGTGTGCGCGTGCAAGCCACATTCAGCTATCAGCTGAATAGAAACCGGCTGAATCTGCACACCACGCGGGCTAATTTAAATTTTTATGACGTCCATTGCTATTGATTACTTTCTAGGCTTTACTCTCGTAAGTTTTAAGACCTTACCTTAAATTTATTTACAAAAATATACATTTGGTTTTGTGATTTTTTTTATAACCTAATATAGAGTTTTTATTTTTACAGTTGTAATCAATTTATTTTTTTTCGCAGGCATATATATTTGTGTTTGTATTTAACATATGTATATGTCTGTTTAATATTTGCTTTTATTTTCCTTCTTCGAATATTTGTTAAAAATAAAAACCATCAATATTTAATAAGACAAAAATAGCCATTTAAATCAATATTTAATTGGAGGAAACAAAGTACTGATTTTATATGTCTACCTATAAATATTGAATTTGATTGTCTTTTTTTGCTTACAAATTTGTTATCATTGCACTAATACCATTTAATCTCTCGTTTATCACTAATAACGCAATAAATGAGCACATACGTGTATTTCCGGCTAAGGCTCTTTTAATTTTGTTTGGCTGTGTGTGGCTGTCAGAAATAAACAACTTTTTTTAGAGGTAATCACCTCTGCTGCCAATCTATTTAGTCGCTTTTTCAATTGTGTTTTCCGATTTCTTTGAGCAGTAATCCGCTGAATTAATATGAGAAATTAATTATTTAAATGTTTGCACTTTTGAATAATCACTTTATCAGCTTTAACGAATAAATGCAGCTTGGAATAATTAACTTAACCCCTCTTCTTCACTTTAATTAGTAGACGCTGTTTTAGTATTCTCGAAGTATTTTATTCATTTTTTCAATATTTCCGCTTATAATCCAATTTAGGCCGTCTTCTTGTTCTCCTCTGTCACTGGAGCAGCGGTGGTGGTGCTGCTGGCCTCAGGGGCAGATCGTGCCTCCACCACATCGGAATCATCGCTGTCGGGAGCTGGAGAGGATTGGCCAGCTGGAGAGTAGGGCGGGAACTGCTGGTCCTGGGGATACGATTGCTGCTCCTGCTGCTGCTGCTGCTGCTGACCCTCGTTGTAGTCAATGGGAGTGGGTTCCAGCTCGGGCTGTTGGGCTACAGGAGCTTCCACCACCTCACCCTGCTGCTCGGCAACCTGTTGAATCTGCTGTGGAGCGAACACCTGCTGGTGGGGATAGTAGATGGGAGCGGGCAGCGAGGCCACGGGAGCGGAAACGTGGACGGGAACTGGAGCTGGAGCTGCCACGGAAACCACTGGAGCAGCCACGGCACGGGCAGCCACGACCGGTTCCCGCTGAACCACCGCATTGAATCCGTTGATGTCATCGGCGGTGTAGGTCACTGTGCGCTTGAAACCATCGGCATCCAGGACGGAGTAGGATCCCACCACATTGCCGCCGTCCCGGGTCTCCACCTGGCTCTTGATGTCCCCGGTGATGCTGTCGTGGACGCCGTATGAGAAGTCGTAGCGCGGAGAGGACTCAAACTCCACCTGCTTCAGGACCGCGGGGGCGGCAGCCACAGTCTTCACCACTGGAGCAGCGACCACGGGAGCAGCAGCCAGGGTCTTCACCACCGGAGCAGCAACGGGCAGAGCGAGAGGAGCAGGAGCTGGAGCCACCGCCTTCACAACTGGCGTGGGCAAGGCATAGGACCTGGTGTACACAGGAGCAGCTGGCACAAAGGTCTTGGCGAAAACTGGAGCCGCCTGGTGGTAGACAGCAGCCTGGGCCACTGGAGGCGCATGGTAGACGGCAGCTGGAGCCTGGTAGGTGGCATAGGCAGGATGGAAGCCGGCATAGGTGGCCGCGAATCCTGCGCGACAGGATGCCGTGATGGCCAGAAGGGAGAAAAGAGTCAGGAGCTGCACAGAAAAAGGGTTTGTTAGGTCAAGACATTGATATTCATTCTATAATATTATTCTATTATTCATTCTATCTGCAAATTAGTTCATTTTTAATTTTCCGCGTTGAGAGATTCACAATTGAAACTAGTTTTGCAGAAAGAAGTGTTCTACTTTATATTTCAGTCAAAAACTGTGTTTGCATTCATACATGCAAATGAAATACACAAATTCAAATTCCATTATACAATTTCTGCAAATCCAATATTCATTTCAAATCGAAGCAACGCCGATTGGATTGGTTTTATTTCCATGATTATGCAAATCACAGGTTTTAAATACAGGCGCACTTCAATTGAATTTGCTTCCTATTTTTTGGGAAACACCGATTTTAAACATTTAATTTTTCCAGACTTATAGAAGAATTCATGTAACTGCTAGCAGCTTTGGACTCGATATTTTTTGAAAAGGATACTCAAGCTGAGGAACTGCCTTGAAAGAAGGCCATTCAGTTGGCAATTGAATCGCCTTTTAAGTCGAGCTGGTTAAAGTTCCACTTTATTAAACTCACTTTGCCTGCCATTGTGGAATCACTTCCTTCGGACTGAACTGGGTGGGTTTGCTCGAGGATAAATTGGCACGTGCCGCACAGGATGCGATGACTTTCGGGCTGACGACTATATATCCGTCCGACTCTTGCAGAGACGTTGACTTAATGATGTCGACCACTCCCGTCGCACGTCACTTTATATGGGGCGTCAGAATTAGCCCCCAAAGAAGTGGCGCCCCCAACAAAAACGAAGGAAAAAAAAAACAGAAATCCGAAGAGCAAACCGGTAACAAGTACTAAAGTGTCTCGGCATCTTGGTTGACAATTTGACAATTTGACAACTGCGGGCCAAAACTGGTTTCGGATAATTTGTCTTTTTGTCCACCGTTTTGGCACTGCCATCGATTCGAGTTTCAGTTTCAGTTTCGGTTTCGGTTTCGGTTTCAGTTTCAGTTGCTGTTTTTTAGTTGCTGTTTCTGTTTCAATTTCGTTTCGGCTTTCCGCTCCATTTTCGATGTCAAGTTCAGCGCTTCCTTGTAGGCCTACTCCCCGAGTTGGTAATTAATTGCGATTTGAGTGCCGTTCAATTAACTTTTCAATTGTCAGCTCGCCACCTTGCAGCGCCCTCTGCCGGCGCACAACGCACTTGAGAGTCACGGTGTTTTTCTTTTTGGCGACATGCGCACGCCAATAGAGCGCCGAATTTGCTGTCAAGTTGTCCCTAAAGCCAACTATTTCTCCACCTCCCACGAAAACACAGGTGACTTGTCACCACCTCCACATCCCCAACTCTATATATGCATGCATGTACATACATACATATGTACATATGTATGTATATCTTTCGACTTGGGGCGTTTGCTTCATTGGGCGCATGATTTTCAGTTTTTTGTTATTTCTGTCTTTTAGAAATTTATTATTGTTCCATTTGGTGTTTATTTGCTGTCCGCGCATTCAGGCATTGGCACAGTTTCACGTAGTTTCGCACTTTGGATCACGGGCCTGGAAGTTGCCAAATCGGATTACTAATTGCAGGCCGCATTATTTGTTTTTCTCTTTTATTTCCCATGAACGAGGTGGTGTCCATCAAAGGTTGCCAACCAGGAACAAATGGCCCACCGGGTCATCGAAAATGGGTCTTAATTGATAATAATAGGCCAGAACCGAAGGTTGCCCCAAAAGGCTTTTCTAATAAATACGCCCCCCCCACCCCGCCCAACGAAAAATGTGTCAACTCATTTGAGCGCCTCGAATCGATGTAATTAAGCGCCTTCAACGAACCAGCCGCTCCATTATGGCCACAATTGTCTCCGGATGGCTGTAAACAATGGGCCATCAAGAGATCGCCGTTCAATGACTCCCCCCCTCCGGAGGCAAGAAGAATTGAAAGTGCGTGTAGTGTCCGTGAGTTTCTGTGGCCATAAACATCCGATTACAGCGTCCGAACACGTAGCTCCAGCCCATCAAGATGCGTGGGCAGACAAGGCAGTGCAGACAGGGGATGGGATATGGCTATCTACGCATACTACGAGTATACATATACGAGTATGCATATATCACACGCTTGAACTTGAAAAGTCTGGGGTATCGGAGAATGGCACACGCTAGATGGATACCCCCTGCCTTGGCCCCCAACACAGCAAAGTGCCTCAGGACACGCCTCAAAGGAGCTCAGATTTCCATTGAGTGAATCCTTTACGTCGCCTTTTGCCCACTCATGTGTTCGCATATACTCGTACAATATACAGATGGTAGACCGGCTGAATAGAAAGTACCGGGAAATCGATGTTGTTCAGTGGATTCTTTTATGCCTCGTTTTCAGTTGATTTTTTGTATATTTCTGTGATACATTTTCATCGAAAAAATGCTGTACTGGCCTCAGAGGCGCTTGCATTTCTCGGTTTTGCATAAATAAATCCCTTTGTAGCTCAATTTGTGTACCATAAACCTATCCAATCAAAAGCATAAGCACACCTCAATAATCCTAAATATTTTGTTGATCATCAGTAATGATGAATAACTAAAGCAACAAGCCCCAGGATTATAAAAACCTTAAAGAAATACCTTATTTATTGGCTACCTAAATGACGGGGTAAATAATAACATACGTTCCTAAAATAATTACTCTCTTTCTGCGCGCAGAGAACACTATTTGCACTCGGCTTTTTAATTAATTTAGACAGGTGCGTCGGCTGTCGGAGGGTTAATAGTCAACACTTCTGGCAACGACCCTCTAATTGAGGAGGCATCGCGGGAGGCGGAAACTGCAGCTCAATGCCAGGTGGCGGGATGAAAACGGAGGGCCAGGTGGGCCAGGTGGGTCAGGGACAGGAGCATCACTTGCCTATCGGCGTGGCAATTAAAATCCAGTGTGTGGCTGGCCAGGATGTGAGGGGATCCATTAAGCCCGGCAAAAGGGAGCCTGGCATCTGGCATCTGGCATTTGGCATTTGACATTTGACAAATACTTAACACTATTTGCCCGACTTAATAAACCCGCCTTCGTTGACTTTGCAGCCGCAAAAGGACATGAAAATGTAAGGGGGTGGTTCTGGGGGGAGGACACGGAGAGTCCTTTTGGGTGGAAACGGGCACGGCAATGATTGATTGCACGTTAAAGCCGGAGAGCGTCACATCATTTCCTTTTTACACTTGACAGGAAATGCATTTTTAGTTGGCGCTGGCGAAATGAGCATCGGTGTGTGCTGTCCGGAAAAAGAGTGTGGGTGCGGAAAAAGGATATAGGATAGCATGGGATACGATAGGATACTGTAGGATGGGATGCGTCACGATGCGGAGGAAGCGGAAGATGTACGTATGCAAAACGAAATCACAGCTAGTGGGAAAATGGAAAGGAATTGAAAACAGACAAATGCAAATGCAAATGCAAAAGCCGAACCTGAATCTGATTCTGATTCCGATTCCGATTCTGATTCTGATTCTGATTCTGAACTGAGTCTGAGTCTGAGCCGAGTCACTCCATGGCCGTTTTCACAGACAATTTACACAAGAATCACACAAATACGAGTACGTAAACATTTTGTGCCAGGCTGAGCTTGGTCATTGAGCAACCCATTCGCATGGAAAGCCCGTCCAGGTGCAAGCGTTTTACCACCCGTATTAAAGCTCCAAGTTGGCGGCTTTTTGGCGAGTGCAGAGGGAAAAATAATGTATACCGCAAATGTATAGACAATTCTCCAATTTGAAAATATTCGATTATCTTAAAACGGGCAATAAAATATCACAGTATCGGGCAAAAATCACTCTAAAAATTTAATATAATCTAGTCAGTTCAGGTTAAAGGCCTTTCATTCCCCAAAATGGCGAAACGGCATAATGTGTTATTTTAAGGCAATTAAGTGTTTGCTGATAGCTTATTTATTAAGCTGCTCTATTAAAAGTTATTTGGTATACAATCTGTATCGGCTATCCATCCACTTAGAGTCTTCACTTATTTAACCGCACAATTCTGGACTGAACGAATATTTACAAATAAGAAAAGGGAAGTCTACATGGTTTTAATAATAAATACAATAAAAATAGCCTAGTGGAGATCCAAAAGACCCTTGGCATCAAGAGTGGCCAGCAGTTTGGACGCACTCCTGATCACCGCTTCACTGGCATAAACCGACTCTTGGTAGCGAAGTCCTTCTGGGCTCTCCGAATACAGACTTGAGAAGTCTGAGGTCTCTTCGGATCCATTATAAATCATGCAGGGCTTGAACATGTGAGCCAAGAGACCTGCAAAAGGGTAAGGCTTAGGTTTTGTTTTTCATGGTTTAGTTTCACTGTACTTACACATGAATCGACGTCGTTCAAATTGGAGAACATATTCCTGAAGGGTGGGAAACGAGCCCTTATAGGAGAACTTCTCCAGGTTCGCCCTCAAAGCTTCATAGTGATGCTCGACGAGCTCCGATTCCCTGTCCTTAACCTCTTCCTTTAGAGATGTGGTGAAGAAGTAGTGCAAGTCGATGGTGGGCGATGTGCAATTGCTGAACTGAAAATCTATGGCTACGACTGAACGGGGCTTACCCGCATCATCGTACTGGAACATGATGTTGGTGGTCCAGCAATCGCCATGGTTCAATGTCCTCAAATCACTTTCATTCACATCGTAGGCCCGGGCTCCATACTCCATGATGATGGTACGCAGCTGGTGCAGTTTG
The DNA here is from genome assembly GCA_005876975.1 of Drosophila orena. Classification (NCBI taxonomy): domain Eukaryota; kingdom Metazoa; phylum Arthropoda; class Insecta; order Diptera; family Drosophilidae; genus Drosophila; species Drosophila orena. The sequence continues at coordinate 4,036,085 of VCKV01000008.1, read as the reverse complement.
TCGCCATAGGCATTCTTCAGATTCGGTTGGCCATCTATGAATCTCAAGAATGCCCGGAACAAACCGGCGAAGACCTCTGAGTACGCCTTCTTGTCGCGCGAAAAGAAGTGGGTGAAGAAGCACTTGGTCAGCAGGTTCGGGTGGCGTTCTTGCAGGACTATGGCGGCGGCATGGAACTTGGCCAGCATTTCCAGAGTCAGCTTGGTGTGTGCCATGTCCAGCTGCTTCACCCGGTCCGCATTGACGTACTTGTACGGCGCCAAGTCCTCCAGAATCATCGTGTTGTGCCCACGGTCCACGGTGATGGCATCTGCTGTTAGCTTTCCGTCCAGGCCGGCTTCCTGCAGCAGCTCCTTCAACTTCGGCAGGACGAACTCGTACATGTCCATTTCCCGGGTGTACAGCTCATACTCGAAGAAGACCTCCGCCTGAGGAACGTTATCGGGCAGAGCCTGTTTCACGATGTAGCTCTTCTTCTGAACCGATCCATCGCCCAGCTCATAGTCCACATAGATGCGGGTCATCACGCCCACAAAGTTCTCTCCCTTCCCCGTCGCTGGCTTGGCCCAGATTCCAAGGACCTTCAGCTGCTCGTCCTTGCAGTAAGCCCTTAGCCTGGGCTGCAAATATTCCGCGGTCAGCCAGGTGGGTAGCATTGTTTACGTTGTGCTGTTCCTCGGACTTCTGACATCTTAGGCCAGCTGCTCACGATTATATTATGACGAAATGGTGTCTTATCGGAGACAATTAATTATATTATAGTGCATACGCGATAAGCTCTGTAATGGCAATTTGTGGGCTATTCCTCAGTTTTTCGAGGTCACTGTGAGATTGCGAATTTTACAATGGGGTAGGTATCGCTTGAAATTCGTCTTAGTATCTAGCAAAATCTAGATTCTAGATTTTTGTTGTCCGTGCTAAAAACGTGATATTGCTAATCTGATTAAAGCTGCTTATAGTGAAAAATAAATTGTAATCAGTAATCAAACGTTAATTTATGGACTACAAGCTGCAATTATCCATGGTTGCCATTTTTTTCGAACAGGAACTCCAAGCAAATTTGGCGTTGGTATTTGCGCTGACCTATCGATCAACATTAGAGAACCCCGAGCGAATAATCACCTTTCCGCATTCTGTGAATGGAGTACGCACACATTGCGCACACGGGGCGGATACGTAATGGCCAGCCGTCCAGCCCGGCGGATAAGACAAACGACCCGAAGCAAATCTCCCCCCCTTCCATTAGCCATGACCACGCCTTTGTTTGACGCCAAGATGCCGACAATGACAGCAAATGCCGCCCAGCCCCATTAATCCATCAAAATTGGCGTTGAAGCTGAAATCAAAATATGCGCCGGCGGCCGCGGAAGGCGTACTTAAGTGGGTGGATGGGGGGAATGGGTGGGTTTAAGGTTCTGATGAAAGCCACAATAACATGCATACCTCAGCTATGGAGTATGGAAAATAAACAAACGAAAAATTCGCACTATTCGTCGTGGCATTCAATGCAAAACTGTGCCAGCGCTGTAGATACTAATGCAAATCTGGTATACCCTTTAAATCGCAGCCCTGTCTAATCCCAAATTTGATTGCTTTGGGAGGCAAACTAGCCCCCTCGCAGTGATTCACTCAATCTCGGAGCGACAAGGCGACCGCAATTTTCAGCGGGTGCGCAAATAAAGAAATTAATCAATTTAACGATACGATTACAGCAAACTCGGCCGCAGGGGCGTAGCCAGCCAACTAAGAGGTGAAGGGGGATAATACAAAAAAGAAGAGGAAAATATAAGAATCACAAGATCCAAATAAAAAACAATAAGAGCAATACTATTTTAAAGGACTTATGTCACAGAAATCGCATAAATGCTCAATTGAGTTAATACAATAGCAAACGTGTTGTATAGAACAACGCATTCCAATTAATTTTAATTGGACTCCAGCTAGCCAGCTACTACAACTATCGCCTTCCAATTTGGTAGCTAACCCATTGCGACGCCCCTGGCAAGGAGCAGATCTCTTTGGACGAGTGTGCCGTCAACCGATGTGGCATTTGTCTGGCCAGGGGCAAGATGAAAAAAAAAATAGAGACTGTAGTCTGCCGCACGCTTTTCGGTGATTTATTTCCATTGATTTTTTACTCGAGCCCCAGCTCCGCCTCCTCGATTTCGCTGGCCGAACGAGCTCAGAGATTATGCAATCACGCCGAATAGAACCACCCAAGTCAATCGGTTTGTGGCCCATTGACGACGGCCGAACAATGCGACGCCTACAACGAGAGCGCTGGCTAATTATAAAGTTGCTAAGCGGATTTGGCAGTTGCTCGAGAGCGGAACAAAGAAATCTAGATTATGTGACAACTTCCCTACAAGATCCAGCCATACAGATCCAATCATTAGATTCCCCGCTGCCGCCTTGCCGGCACAATCCACTCATTAAGTGGAAGTCAGCTGCAAGATGCAAGCTAATCAGCATAAATTGCATTGCATCGAGCCAAGGGGAGTCCCCAGCTAATTTCCCTGAATTCCACAAAGTGTCGCCGGCAAAAAGAGAGACACTCTGGCGATCAAAGGGAACTCAAGGGTTGCGACATATCCGGCTAATACGCTTTAACCAAATTCAAATTCAATTCGAGCCATGCGAAGAAGGCTCTGAGCCAAATTAAACTAATAAAGTCTTCAAACAAACAGAGACGCTCCTTTGACGAGTGCACTGAGAGAAAGAAAGGGCTTGAACGAGTTCAAAAATCAGTATTTAAATGCTTATATTCATTGAGCCATTTAGAACTTGTAATTTGATTAATTTAAGTAGGATTTTTCGATTTATCAGGACGTTAGCCTAATACATTAAAGTCAGAAGCCCTTTCCTTTCAATTTTATTTCTACCTTTTCTGTATGGATTGAAAGAAGGAATAAAACACTTCCTTTTTCTTCTATATGCACTCTCCGTTCTAAAATTTTTCCTTTATAAATATGCACTAATTAAAGGTTACGCTCCCCCTTAAAGCCAAGACTCAGGATTTTATTGAAGTGTGGGTGCAACGTTCACGCACTCCTTCGCCTTTGTTATGTAGTAAAAAAGAAGGTCTCTAAAGCTGAGCCATATAGTTTATATTCCTTTTCCTTATTTTCTCGCCCTCGCTGAAATGCAATGCATGTGCGCTGATATTTGCCGCGCAGAATATTTTAATTAAAAGCAATTTCTACAATGTCAAACAACGTCGACGCACAGCGGAGTTCGGGCTTCATAAAGTGTTTTTCACAGCCATAAAGAACGGATACGGCGGGTTGAACTGACGGAGGCGAGCGGATGTCGCGAGAGCTGCTCCACCAGCTCCACCAGCTCCGCCAGCTGCACGTCCTGCCGATCCTGCAAATCCTGCATCCTGCTGCTCCTGCTGATGATGCCAAAGTGTCAACAAGTTGATGATGTAGGTGTCGCTGGCATGTTGACTGCCAAAGGACCGGGGGACCTACAAAGGGATCCGGCGGTCGGGGACCTAGGCCAATCAATATGCAAAGCAGTCAACATTTGGAGCGACCAAAGGTGTCGGCTGTGCCGTCGCAGTGATTATCGCCCACACTCGATTCAATTGTCTAGGCTGCAGGTCCTCCAAACACTCATTGTTTGACTATTTGCGCTGGCTGACTGGGCGTTGATTTTTCGAGTGTGCCACTACAGAGTGCCGAAAGCCAAGTCCAAGGACTCGCTGCTCACTACCTTTTTAGGCATAAACAAGGACCCGCCCGGCGGAGTCTGCACTTGCCAAGCCAACGACATTGTCTCTGAATCACTGACTCCTGGCGGCAGACGCAAATGCAATCAGTTCCTGCTGTACAGAGTAACAAATTGCTTTCAATTCGGGTCCTGCCACAGTAGAATCAAGATACAAAAGCTGAAAATAACAATATTTTTATTAAGATAATTGCATTCTTAAATACTTTTTGAAATGACTGCGTCAAGCTGCTGATATAAGTTTGTTTATATTTAAAAATAAAAGTTTAATCAATAACATTACAGTAAGAATACTTTTACTGATTTTGGGGAATATGTTTTTGATTAGAAATAATTATATATCGATGCAGTAGGTACTTCATTAATTAAGTTCAACTAAATGACTTATTTTAGCATTAGTTTAAACTTGATGTTCTCAAGATTAATTTGAATTATAATAAGCTGACTTACTGACTCGAATTTGATCCTTGGGTTTCAGAAAGGAATTAAGAACTAGAAGCCTGTAAAATTGTTATATTTCCCGAGCTTTATACGTGAATCAAAAGGTAAAAGACTTAAAAACACAATTGTTGGGGATTAAGAGTATATTGTCATGGCATTATCCGACTTTTTCCTTCGCTGTGTAGCCCATTGTTGCTGGTGCAACTGCTGCTGTCGCTGCCAGACACTCAAAACAATCAGGACTCAAAAACAGCATGAGTGATGTGTCGGATGACGACGCATGTCGGGGGTCTGTCTGCCCCCTAAAACCCCTTTCCAGCTGCATCCTCCGAAGCCTCCCGAATCCCCCGAATCCCCCGATCACCCCGATTCCTTCACCCGACACTCTCGGGTGCTCAGGTTGCACTTTTTGCCGGCACTTAAGCGCCTTTAAATATGCAGCACAGCCAAGCGCAGACACACTCTCGGCCAAGTTTGTTGTTAGCCCAGATTGCTGATGCATAGTTTAAGCCCCCACCTCATCCGCATCCTCATCCCCATTCTCCTTCCCAACCTGTTCCCGCTCCAGCTACTGCTCATCCTGTCAGCCGAATGCGGAATACTGGCACTGCAAGTTGCCCCATCTCTCGCCGTGGACTGCCGCTCGCACTTTAAAATTCCCCAGGACTTATGGTCGTGTTTTCCGAAAACAAAACCATAAAACTTGTCCCGCACGACCGAAGCAAAAAGATTACCAATTTGTATATGATAAGTGCTGAAATTCATTTGCTTATCTCGAATGCAACTTTCCGAAACAAACCAGACTCCATTACTGTTCGCATTGAGTCCATCTTAAAGCCTGGTCAAGCAACATGGCAAAGACAGAGGCGTCGACCGAAGGGGTCCCTCCGCCGCATGACCACATACATTTTTTAAATGCCCCAAAGTATGCTGCAGAATTTATATTTTGTTTGCAAATTGTTTGCCCGTGTTTTTCGGGTGGGTTTAAAGTTGTAGATGCCACCGCTCCCAAAACTCCTTGTTTCATATAGGTTCAGCTTCAGTATTTATTGTTGCTGGCCGAAACAAAGTTGGCTATGATGTCTGCACTGGCAAAAGTGAAAATGAAAATTTATATGCATAATTTGTTGGCATTTGAATAATACAACAAGTGCTGTACGCCTAACCGCATTGAATGAAAGTTTGCCATTGAATTGAAAAGGGGCGGTCGACGAACCCACTGGAAACACTTTAAAACGTTTATGACCATGTATAAATATGATGTATCCCATTAGCCATTCTAGATATCTTATGTGTTTAAGGATAAATATCTAGTAATGTGCGTAATTTTCACCTTTCGTATTTTAAGTTTTCTAAAAACCATAGTTGTTAATAATAAGATAAGCAACGGGAACTTTTTAGTAAAGAAAGAAACTTCCAAATGTATTTATTATTAAAAAAATATACCCGTTACTCGTAGAGTGAATGGGTATACTACATTCGTTGAAAAGTATGTAACAGGTAGATTTGATAAAAAGATGTCCCATGGCTGAAGTTCTATACTCCATAACTCAACTTATCTTAATCGGATTTTGAAGTGGCATACCTCTAAATGTTTCTGGCGCAATTCTCTAAAAAACTGCATTCAAATTTAGAAATTTATTTTTTTTTAATTCCTTTGTAATTTTTCTGATGTATTATGTTGTAGAAATTCAAAAAAAAACTAAAAAATGTCCCAGGCTGAAGTTGTGTACTCCATAACTCAACTTATCTTAATCGGATTTTGAAGTGTCATACCTCTAAATGTTTCTAGTGCAATTCTCTAAAAAACTGCATTCAAATTTAGAAATTTTTTTTTTTGATTTTTTTTTAATTTTTCTGTAGAAATTCAAAAAAATTACCCAGGCTGAAGTTCTATACTCCATAACTCAACTTATCTTAATCGGATTTTGAAGTGGCATACCTCTAAACGTTTCTAGTCCAATTCTCTAAAAAACTGCATTCAAATTTAGAAATTTATTTTTTTAAAATTTTTTTTTGTAATTTTTCTGATATACGATGTTGCACAAACTCAAGAAAATTAAGAAATGTGCTAAGGCTGAAGTTCTATATTCCATAACTCAACTTATCTTAATCGGATTTTGAAGTGGTATACCTCTAAATGTTTCTAGTGCAATTCTCTAAAAAACTGATTTCAAATTTAGAAATTTATTTTTTTAAATTTTTTTGTAATTTTTCTGATGTATGATGTTGTAGAAATTCAGAAAATTAAAAAATGTGTGTATCTGATAGTGGGGAACTCGACTATAGCATTTTATCTTGCTTTGAAATGGATTTGTTTTTTCTATACATTTTATTTAAGCATATAGCATAGAGTATTTGCTACAAGTACATATGGATTACATGTTTTTCTGATTGCCTTTTTGTTGGCAAACGGGCAATAGATTGGGAATACATACAACAGTGTGTATGCTTAAATAATGTTAAATCGTAAAAAGTGTTATTTACGCTCCCAGTGGGAACCTGTTTCATCATCCCCTGGGTACTTTCAATTCGTTTTTCACCCGCCCAATTGTCCAATGATGACTATTCGTCAAATTAAAAGTTAGTTAGTTAGTTGTTGACCGCCCTCATCATCGACAGCCGCGCAAGTCCCCAAACAGAATTACCATAAAATTCATAAATTGCTGGCTCCGCCACGCCCACAATTTCACCGCAAACTCCACAATTCCGGGCCACACATGGCTTGTTGCTCATATGCTAATTGCAATGGACATGTTTTTGTTGCCCCAGGAATGAAGCTGCGATGGGGTTAGAGCGCGAACCGCAGGACAAAACAGCAGAGCTCACAGTCGAGTTAATTTCATTGCTGAATTGCGACTCAAGGGCAATATTAACATGGAAATTATGAACAAGCTGGGGCAATGAAAAGTGACAGCCGCCGAAAGACTACAAACTGCTAACCCAAACTACTGGCACGCCTGCAACCACTGCGGCGATACTCACAACATAAACAGGCCACTAAAAACAAATTGCATGTGGAGTGGTGCAGTCCAGTTGCCCCAAGCTTAGGCCTGGCACACAAAAACAAAGAAGCCTCCATTTCAATGGGGGCCTGGCCAAAACGTTTCTGGCCCGTTTCGTATGGGCTGGCCAAGAGTACCGAGGGGTACATGTGCCGAGCTGTCGGAACATTTCGCCGCAGCGGTGCACTCTGCTCCTGGTCCCTGCTCCCAGCTCCCAGCTCCCAGCTTCCTGGTTGCTGGTTCCTGCTGCCAACTCCTGATCCTGTGCTCCCTGACCAGCCCCATCCGTTGACAGGCGCTGACCTGAGTTGCCCAGTTTTCGAGTGGTGCCGCCATATCAGCAAGGAGAACTGCTAGATTCGCCAAATAAAGTTACGGCAAGTAGTTAAAAAACAATAAAATAGCTAAACTACTGCCAAGGGCAGGGCAAAACAAGCAACTCCAAGTAATTCCTTTCTAGGTAATTAAAAGTGGCAAAAACTTTTCCACACAGTTTGGACTTTGTCCAGAACAGACATTTAAATTTCACTTTACGGCTAAAAATGAATGTATTTATTTTGCAGCGTAAGGACTGACGTCCTGTTTACGGTTTGAAATGGTAAATACAATTTTTGCTTCAAAATATTATTGTATTTTGTTCATAAAACTAAGTGAACAGTGAATGGTACAGAACGGTGCCTAAAAGCATGCAATTCGTTAAATTTAATTTGAATAATAAAGTTTTCAATTTAATAATACCTCAGGTAGCAGATAAAGACATGAAGTGTCTACCACTAAATCTTATTAAGGGGCATAATTATCATAAGGAAAATACCCAGGTCCTTGTTTATGTTTAAAGAGAGCTACCTCATGAATGCTTAAAATGAACTTTTTTTAATTATGGAATGCAGCTAGAAAGACAACACTGCTGCAGATCCTGCATCCTTGCCCCCTGCTCCTTGATGTCAACTGGTATCGCTTGAATTGCATATTCTGCGGCGCTTAAACAACGAACACAATGCCCCAAGTTGATGCCTCAACAGCAAACAAAAAGCCCCCTAAAAAAATGGTGCAATTTTATATATTGCATGGCCCTATGATTTATGCCATCATCATAATAAATTCACATGATTTATACGAGCTGCCTAAGGCACCCTGGCCAGCCCAATTGCAATGTTTAGCTGCGGTAGCCGCACTAGTTACCAGCTACTAGATATAATACTACAGCAAACTATGGCTGCCCGTTCAAATTGCTTTTTCCCATTAATTGCGATCCAGGGACAAAGACTATCCTATCCTCTCTCTCTCTCTCTCTCTCTCTCTCTGTCTCTCAGTGCGTGTGTGTGTGTGTGTGTGTGTGAGCCTGGGAAATTCATAACTTTTGACAGTTTTGGGTTGGCATTTGGCTTGTCCATTTGACAGTTTTAAAGTTGGCAGAGCATTACGCCGACTTTTGAGTACAGCCCCGGGGAAAAGCAACGGCATTTCACAGTGAGGGGACACCACCTGCAGTTTAGTGGCCAAAGGCGCGACTTGGGCTGGAATTGATTTCCATGCTGCCACTTGCCACTTGCCACTTGCCACTTTCGACTACTTTCCACTTGCGTGGCAAGGCAATAAACTCGGCTCAAACTTCGGCTGCTGGCTTACATCAAATTGAAAACTGGCCAAGACCCAAAAGTTTGTGCAGCAAATTGGTTGTCGAGCTGCTTGTGTCTGGCTGTCTGGCTGTCTGTCTATCCATCTTCCTATCTCTTCCCATCTACACATATATAGTATATCTATCTGTATAGCAGACACTGTCAGCCGATGCGACGGCTGTATCTTATGAATATGCTAATTTGCAGACGGGATGCGTCAGGTGTGACGTCAGTTTTGGGCAGTAGTTCATTAAACTTGGCCCGGCCAGGATGTGCAGCACTTAATTAGCCCAGAACCGATGGCGCAGCTTGGCCAAAAGGTTTAATGAACTTATGGCCACAATAGCTGAAATCAAAAGCGGAAGGACCCGCAGCCGAGAAAGGACCCTGCCCCAAGGCGGTGTCTGCACAAATTAGTCGGCGAAAGGCGCAAAAAGGATATGCCAAAGCGGTCAGCAATTACACAAGGCCCGGCCGGAAATCAGGAAGCAGAATAGAGGTCCTGGCAAAAGAGAGGTCCTGCGCTGGCGCTCCAAGTATAAGCGGCAAACGACCTCAATGAATGACATTTAATTATTTCATCAAGAAAGCAAATAGCCCAAGGGCCAAACAATCAACTTTTCTCCAGCGTAAGGCACGAAATCCTCGCTTTGCTACTTTTCTTCTTATTTTTTTCCTCGTGTATATTTTGATAATATTGTTGTGCTGGTTGGTGCGGGAAACGCGTTTAAGATGCTGGTTACGCTGACGTTGATTGAAGTTGAGTGACAATCGAGATACAAATTAACGCATGAATGTCGACTTCTTAAAGGTCACATAGTCCCCAAAAAAATTAAATTTTTTTGTACAACAATATTCTCACTTAAAACAAATAGAAGGAATACCTGATTTAACTTTTTTTTAACTTTTTTTTAAATAACATATTTAACTCAATTCAAATTGAGGACTGAATGCCCAAGGATAGCCGAATACAAAAAACGTATCTCAAATATGTAAGGATAATAAGGATGAGACGACTTAAGTTGCTGCCTAACAACAATAACAAACTTCTAGACTTCCAACGAACTTGAATATGAAATTAAAAAGTTAGCTGACTTTCCACAGTTGCGAAACAATGATTTTCCCATCTTGATTCTGGCAAGGACTCGCACATGCCCATCAATTAATCAGTGCTGGCAAACATTTCTAGTTTGCCGTACGACAACTTTGGAAGGGTGAAACAGTATGTTAGGGGTTGGCAAACACCTCTTTCGGAGGGCCACCGAGTACCAGGATTCCCCTACTGTTTGAACATTTCAGAGGGGGGCTTTTGGAGCGCCAGCGATATGGTGGAACCCTTGGTGAGTCCGTATCCATCGTGTGCTGCCTCGGATGCCTGTGACAATTACGCAAATTGTGGTTGTCATTATGTAAACACTTGTTTATGTCAAATTTGACATTTGATAGCAGCGCACGCTGACCGAAGGACATGGAAGGGGAGTCCCCGTGTGCCGAGCACAGGACACGGCCCAAGTGAAGGTCACGGCGGAGGAGGACGGGTGGCGGGTTGGACATCGCGCAATATGTCAAACGGCAGGTGAGCCTGGACATGTCCATGTTACACTTGATTAAGTAGGCGCTGAGTTCGACGAAATGCTTTTTAGATGGACCTCCTTTGAACCGGAAAGGTGAGGATAGCAAGGGCATGGCATGTAGCTGAGTTCTGGTGAGCTGTGGTGCGGGGTGCCTAGTCTGGCTGCGGTCCATTGTTGAGCTGATGCGACGGATGGCGCAAGGACAAGGACAAGCAGGTGGCGCCCGGGGTCACAGGACGTGCCAAATTATTGACAGCCGAGCAGCAGGAGACGCTTCTCCTCCGAGTTGCTTCACGTGTGTGTGTACCTTGGTCCTTGTGCGCGCGTGCATGTGTTTGTTGATTAATTAGAGGCGGCTGCTCAATAGGCGATTGTCCCCATGTCCTTTGACAGCCGCCATAAGTCCAGGGTAGATGACCCGTGGCTGTGGCTAATTAACACCGAAATAGCTGGTCCATCGCAGACTAACTAAGTTCCCAACGAGATTGGATCGAAGGTAATTCGGCCCACATATTTCTAAGATAGGTTTCTGAAATATGCATGTAAATACCTTAAGTACTAACAAGCAAGATTTTAAGCAGATCCTACCTCTAGAATTAAATACTAGGCTTGTCAAAAATAACTTTTTATACCGCTCTTGGGCTCAACTAAAATAACTACAATTGTAAGGTCACAGGTTTATTGTGATATTGTCATGACATATCCTGCAAATCAAATGTATTTTTTAAATATTTAGCTTTTCTCTAAATATTCATTTGAATTTCAAGTGAATCACCACTTAACTAGACCAATAAATGTGTGAAAATCAGACCACTGCTCGTCTAGAGTTGGCCAATTAACCTGTTCCATGGATATCTGCCAACCAGACACGTAATCATTTCATTGTTCTGTTACCAAGCTGAATAGAAAATCCATTTATAACTACCCCAATTCAAATGAATAAATAAATTTAAGCAAACGTTCGAGCAATGCCAAGTAGAAATGTCATCGTTTGCCCAGATTTTACGTCAGTGCTTAAACAATAAGAATTGATGCCCTCAACGGCATTTTCCCCAACTGCTCGCTGAGTTGCTGAGTTTTTTCTCCACCCCAGAAGTTTTCATTCCCTCCATTGGCAATGGCCACTGTAAATCTCACCATTCAACTGCTCACAATTTCCACAATGCAATTTCAATGCGTTTTATCGAATGCTTCTTGTCTGCCAAACGTCATACACATGTTGCCCCATCCTCCGAGTCCCTCGCTCTATCATCCTTTCCCCCACAAACACACAATATCCTTGTTCCCCTGTGTGTGATTGTGTGTGTGTGTGTTCTGTATCGAGTTGTTGCCATTTTGTTGCATACTTTTGTGCACGCTCATCGGCAAATTGAATTTATGCGCTGCAGGCAATGGGTAAAACTCTCGCAAAGAGTTGGGCAGGGAGTAGCGTTGATTTCGTCATGTCACGGGCATGACGAGGACCACGACGAGGACGAGGACGCGGACGAGGGGACAGGACACGAGGACATCGCAGAGTGCACGGATTGTGCACACTGGATGCGCATAAAATCCTCTCGTTTTGGCACCACATCAACTGCTCCTCACACAAATTCCCATGCATATTACATTCGCAGGGGCTTAGGGCATCGGGAACGAAGCAGCGAGGATGGGGCTAATTCCCCTGGCATCCGCGGATTGCCCATCAGCATCAAGTGATCCGGTTGGCCCATGACGTTACCCAGTTTGAGTAAGGCGATCAATGGTTAGGTATACCTTCTGCACGCTTTTAATGGTGACAATCAGTGGGGACTCGCTTAAGACTAACACAGTCGGGGGGATCAGGCCTGCTCCTCCTCCTCCTTATCCTGCTCCGGTTCCACTCGCTTCGGCTTGGGCTTGCGCCTCGACTGACCACGGACACGTGGTGGCCTCTTGGTGGTCGTGGTCTTGGGCTTCGGGTTCTCCAGCTCATCCAGCTCCTTGTCGGTCAGACGATCCTTGTACCAGTCGGCACTGAAATGGGATAGAGACATTAGAATATGGTATTATGATATTTATCAGACTTTAATAGTGACTTAAGGATTGCAACTTCTGATAGTACTAAATATTAGGGATAACCATATCTTACCAATCGGGCACCTTGCGTGCCCAGTCGCAGGTCTCCTTCTCCTCGTCGAAGACCTGGCCCAGCTTGCATCCGTTTCGTCTGGGGAGATCTCCGTTGACGCAGACGTAGAAGAACTGGCAATCGTTGGGATCGGCGTAGCGGGGATGGGTCACGGCGATGCTCTCGTTCACCTTGGGGCACTCAAAGTCGAACACGTCCTCCGACTTGCAACCAGTGACGCCCACCTGGTCCGGCCAGCCGCAGATGCCCGTCTTGGGATTGAAGACCAGTCCAGCTGGACAGGTAATCATGTTGAACTGACCATCCACGCAGAAGTAGAACTTGTCGCAGATTCCTGGCTTCTCGTGCCCAAAGTATCCGTTCTTCCGGGGACAGTGAAGCGATGGCTGAGGTGTTTCTGGAATTGGAAAACGGAGCATTTGCAAATAGAATATTCCCTGTATGCATCCTTGAACCTTCCTCGTATAAGGTATAAGGTATCTGCATCTGTATGTCCGTAAAATCCCTTTTTGCACATCCGTAAATACATTACTGCCAGCACAATGTATTCAGGTGCTGTGTGCTTTACGAACTACGACATATATATATGCATATATGCCATGACAACGTTTTATGTCAACAGGAGACAAAGGTAATTGAAATTGCTAATGGGCCTGCACAATGTGTACTAATTGCCTTGATGGGTGGCAAATAATTTATTTAAAAACTAAAACGTGCACTAATATTTAATATTAAAAATGCCCCCACAAAATGTGCGCACCGTTTTGAGTGAATCACAAATTTCTTGAGGCCACTTTAAATAGCGTTCGAGCAAGGAACTCTCATCAAAAGAACTTTAATAAAAGTCTTTTGTCGAAAAGTTTGAAGGACGCTACGCCCACACACGTGGCAGACGCCAGAGAAAACCGAATTCCTGGTAAGTTTAAAGCCGCGGGAAGCCAATTACTATGGAATTGGCTTAAGATTTGGATGGCGCGACTCGGGCGTTGGGGAAATAATAAAATCACGAATAAAACAAGTCTACGGAGGAGGCGAAAAATGAAAACAAAGCACCGCCAAGACCAAAGACCTATTGACGACAACAATTTGGGTTAACCGCTGCGCATGCCGTTTGCATAATAAATAAGTTAACAAGAAGCGCAGCCAAGAAGTAACGAGCAAATAAGTGCGGGCACGAAGCGCGTTTATTGCCCGATTTTCGGCGCAGGAGATGGAGGTGGATATACATATGTACAGATGTACATATATACGAGTATATAGGAGGGTTCTAGCGATTTGTGAGGTGCATACGTAAGGCGGGTCTTACAAATTAAGGAGCTGTACTCACGTAGCTTGCTTCGCTTCATACAGTCAATGTTGTAGGGCAGATCGCACTTCTCCTCGATGGGCGAGTAGTCATTGAAGACCATGCCATCGGCACAAAGTCGCTCCGTGGGCACGCCATCCCTGCAAAAGTGGTCAGTGTGGCATTAAGCATGGCGCATTACTCATACGCCCCGTGGCCGAGGTGTCTCCTCCTTTTGGTCACTTACAGGCAGGCGTAGTACTTGTCGCACTGCTTGCTGTCCGGATAGAAGCCATTGGGCTCCGGGCACTCCTCGGTGGGCTCGTACTCCTTCTCCGCCGCCGTCTGCTTGCTCTTGGGGACCACCGATGCCTCCTGGACGGGATCGCGGTTTCGGGGAGGCAGGTGGCGCTGCGATGGCGGATGGCCGGGACCCACGCGGAACTGGCTGTTACTGCCACGGAAACCGCCTCTCGACTCCTGCGCTTGGATTGCGGTCAGACCTGCACAGAAGGAGTTGAGATATACATGTAGATACATAGATACACATGTAAAGGCAGTCCATTCATAAATAACACACAAAATGTCCTTGCTCTAGCTTTAATCTACTTTGTTGATGGATACTGTCTGCAATAGCTCGCTTGTGAAATATCTCAAACTACACTTATCAACTCCACTATAAATCAAACTTTAAACTGTATTTAACCTTTTACTGCATTTAATTCAATATTTCGTTATTAAATTGCAGCAAAGTCTCACAGCTACCAAAAATTATTCTTATGCTATGCGGTAACAAAATGCTAAGCTAATCTATTAAATAAAATGTGCCTAATCGAGTGTGAAATTCAACAATATTTTCCATGTTCGTTTGTCATAAGTGTAAACACTTTGCTAAGCTTGTGAATTTATTTCCAGGATCTAATCTAGTTGAAGCTCTTGACAATAGTCCTCTGTTGATTGTATTAGGAAGAGAAATTGATTTGTAAATTGCTTTTGCATATTAAGCGATGTAACAGCGGTAGACTTTTGAAGGGGAACACATGTATTTTGATTTTAAAGCTTTTGTAAGCCAAAAACTAAATATATATATAAATGATACCATGTTTTTGATACTACACAAATTCGGCAAATTGAATTGGAAATGTCTCAACTTTTAGGCTTCCTAAAATGTACCCTGTTTGAAGTAGTTATGAAAACATTTCAGCATTTTTTTTCCAAGTGTTTCTTGCACGTTTTTGCCTTTTGTTTTTTGCCCAACGTTTCCACTATGTTTGCGAGAAAACCCGTTTGCGGCTACTCAACAAATAGCAACCAATATGTATATGAGTTGGCGCTGTGATTGCGACACAGGCCACTGGATTGGGGCGACCTTAAAAGTGAAAGTCTCTCGGGGATTGCAAAGCCCGGTTTTGGACCCATTAACAGCTGATCTAAGCCGCTGAACAGCTGATGCCAAGCCCCAGCCTTGAAAACCCGGTGGCAATCAGCTCGGAAAAGCGAGACATTGCCACGCATTTCCTGCAAATTGCCACGACTTTGCTGAAGCGCGGCATGCTGCAAATGCATCCAGTTAACGGGCGTGTGCAACTCTGCTCAAGGTAAACCACTCCAATCAGCCAGAGCAAAAATTGCAAAGATATTTATATGTATTTATATATGTACATATATGTATGTATGTAGATACATAGCACTTCAGTAAACAACAAAGCGAGCGGAGAAGCAAGAAAGACGATTTCAATTTTCGTTCGGCAGCCGCAGTGAACATCAACAATGCCAGCAAGTTGCTGATGCTGACGTCGCTCGGCTGACATTCGATTAAACGTTAATAAAGAAACAATTCCACAGAGCAATTAGTGCGTGAAGTGTCGGCCAACATTTAAGCCAACAACACCAAGTTGCTGCTGCTGGTGCTGCTGCTGCTGCTGGTGTTGCAGCGGTGCAGCTGTCGCTTGTCATTGAAACATGTTTCGTACACGAGCCGGGATCTGGTGAAAGACCAAAAAAATATACAACCCAGCCCAAACAAGAAGCTGGGAAAGAAAAAGTAGCCAAAGCTTCATAGTTCAGTTGGCAAATACTCTTGCACAGGAGTTCAACGAAAAACACTCTGAAGACGAAAAAATTGCACACAAAAATTCGAAGTTCACACAAATACAAGCTTTGGCTTTTGAAATAGGCTTTAAATTTGCCTCTAAATTGCCTCACCGCACAAATGTTATTAATTAATTTTTCATTTTATATATTCACACTTATTCGAGAGCGTTCAAATTGAAATTTTCAATGAATTAGCTAAAACCAAATGCATAATTGCATTGTTGTAAAACTTTTTTCGAGCTGCCTGTTCGGTTACATTTTAAGATTTTAAATGAAAAGCGAAGTCTTAATTAATTAAATAATTAATGATTTTAATACATTTTCAACTTAATTGACATTATTTTCAGCTAATTCAGTTAGATGCGTCGCTGTTTAATGTTTAAAATTGCAACTAAATAGAAATCCATACCATTTACAAACACTCAACCACTTGAAACCATTTAATAGCAAAGCACAACTGACTAAATGTAGTGTAGAATAAAATGTGTACAAATATTTGTACCTTAGAAAAAAAAATTACATTTATCCCTTGGAATATTTACATTTTCCTCCTTCCTTTAATAATAATAATTGCCTGTAAATGGTTTTCCCCCAAGGGCATTTCCCTTACGACCTGCTCCTGAATGGGTATTGTCCTTTCATTTTTATGGCCCCCCGTTTTTTATTTCGCAGCACACCGAGTAAGCCAAGCGGAGCGTGGCCTATGTGGTTTGGGCCTGGCTTTTTTGGACTCGTCAACTTGGTCGACTTGGTTGGGGGCCGTCGCGTCGCTCTGACAGTCTGTCAACAAGTTTGCCATGGAGTTCGCAGTCACAGTCGCAGTCGCAGTCGCATTTGGAATTGGAATTGGAGTTGGGGCTGGAAATGGAGTCGGAGTCAGATGTTGTCAACCGGCCGGGTTAAACCCGGTCCTGGACCGTTTGACTCGGTTCCCAGTCCGGTTAGACTAGATTAATTGACTGCCTACTGCGAAGCGGACGGAGGTGGCTATAATACGCATTGTGGCCCGCTTTGGATAGCTTTTGGGATCTTTGGATTTTCGATTCCAGTCACACACGTCGTGGGTGTCGAGGCTGTCATCTTGGGAAAGTGCGTGCAGGCAACGTGTTAGGTTCAATGAACATTAAATAGATTAAAAATAAACAGATTGAAGCACTTTTTCATGTCATTCACTGAGCTGATGCGAGATTGACAATAGAACCGACCGGTTTGTTAAATTGGATGTAAGAGATTTTTCTATGTGAGGGAAAGGTGTTCGTTCGTCTGACTCTCTAGATAGGCAAACACATTATACGTCCACTTTTCGCCCAAACATGTTTACAATCAAATTAAAACTTTTCCTTTGTCTCAGCGCGGTGAGTTTTCCCTCAATTAACTGGCAATTTAATTTGCTTTCACGCGTCGGCCTCGAATATCAATACATTTAATTATGAGCTGTTGCTATATTTTTCCATAGCCATTTTAATGTGATTACCAAATTCAGCTTACGCCCCCGAGTGCAACAGTTGCTCGCCTATCAATTTGTTTTATATGTATGTTTATGCCGGCGAGTTAACAATGTGCATTTTTAATGCCCCGCACATTGGAGACAAACAAATTTTTAATGAGCTTTCGCACAATAAATGAGCAGAAAATTTGCCAGAAAATTAAATTGCCGAAATTGCAATTGCAATTGGAATGTCAATGGGTTCGCAGCTGTAATTCCGGTCCAATCAAGAGAGAACGCTATAGCTGAGCACCTCGACTAACAGATACCCGTCATTCGTAAGTCACTCGTAAGTCTCTAGTATCTGTGTAGCTTAACATAGCTTTCCAGCTTTTATATTTCCCAAGGAAACAAAATACTTGATAGGTACCTATCGAATCTAGTATACCCTTTTACTCAACGAGTAACGGGTATGAAAACCGAAAAACAAAAGTCATGCAAATTGGCAGCAACAACAGCAAGTGCTATATGGTATAGGAGTATGCTATATGCCAAATATGCTACATGTGGCATTTACACGTGTTCTACGCCATCGAAATCGGACAAAAGTTGACATGATGAGAGGGCCAGGACTGCAAACACTGCAGATATGCATAAACATGGGTGCCAATAATGTTAGCAATATTTTTCAGCTTAGTTGCTCCTGCACGCTGCATTTTGCATTTGCATATGTTTGTTTGACGCTATTATGCTGGTTTGCTCGTTTATTTGTTCGTTTGCTCGTTTGTTTGTTGGGTTGTTTGCAGTTTGGCCTATTGGTTTGTTGCTGTTTGTTTGGGTGCGGCCAACAATTAGAGGCGATTGTTTTCGCCGAGAGCAGAAGAGCATTAAAGTCACGGCACATTATTCAAATAGCCAAATAGCGCTTGCACAGGGACATTTTGCACGCCATGGTATTGAAGTATCATTAATTGGCAAATGCAATTAAGAGTTTTTTCCACACTTACCCACGACCAAAGCCAAAGCAAATATGCATATTTTCACAAGCGCCATTTCGTTAGCCGACATAAACCTGCACGGACAGATAGATTATATTTAATATTGCAAATTGATATGCTTTCCGGCACTTTGAACGTCCGTAATCAATTCACTTCATTCACTTGATCCACCACATCATCCGCACTACACTCGCAGAAATCGGGACTCACCAACCTCGTGTAGGTGCGCACGCGTCCACGTCTCGAACTCAACTGTGCGATCGGATCGCTCAGGGAATGAGTTTTAACGCTCAGAAGTCTCCACCACTCCGTTAAAAGTGCAGCAAGACGGCTGCGCATGCGCAGTTTGGAGAGAACCGGTCCGAGCTTTGTCGAAAGCTCTACACTCTTAATGTCATATGGTTAACGAAGCTTGCTCATCGAAATTGTGTTTCTTTGTGGACTCTCAAAACGATCATGATATAGTATTAACAAAAAAAATGTTTTGGCACAACAATATTCTCACTTTCCTACTATTGAGAAATCATAAAAAAAGGTTCTTTGTTTTCGGTGTACATTTTTATTTAAAACAGTTACAAGCAGAAAGAGTAAACTTTAATGGGATTAATAATTATTTACTAGCTGATAATTGTTTAATACAGATTATTTCATGCAGGTGTTATTGTAATAATTGGAAACAACCCGGAATCATTGTTTTTAAGTGGATCCTTGAATTACGCGTATGTAAGTTATACTCGTAGAACCTTAGGCGAATAGAAAACAAACACATTTAAGCAGCGCAATCTTAATCAATACAACACAAAAGGCTTTTAGAACAACTTTAATGAAAGGTAAATACACGGCTTAGCCCGCAGAGCCCTAATTAGTAACTAAAATTAATCCAATTTTGGTGCGTAAAAAGGACTATTTGGGCCTAAACAAACCAAGGGATGACCAAACAAAGGCAGGAAATGGAAATGCCAACTTTGCATAACATGGCCCAGTGGAGCCCTATGGCCCTATGAACCATGCAACAAACTAACATCAACTATGTGAATAAGCTGGTCCATGGAAAACATAACGATCGACGTCGACATCGACATCGACAGTCACGGGTTTTGCAGGCTGGAAAACTAAAAAGCCAACCGGATCCATGATATTCCTCACCACAGAAAGTTGTGACGAGCACATTGCCGCACGAGCAGTGCTGGCAAATTTGACAAAAAGGCGACAGGACGTGCTCCGCTCGTCCAGGACATCGATGATTTGCATTTTTGAAATTAACCAAAAAATATGACAAAATGTCGGGCACACGGACACGTTTGCCCAAGCAGGTGCTCTTCGTCCTGGTCCTGTTCCTGTTCCTGTTCCTGGTCCTACTCCTGCTCCCAAATGCTCTGACGAGCATTTGCTGCATCATTGTGCAGGGCCAGAACACATTTAACTTGTCAAAGTGCGGCTCGCCTACTTGGAGTCGACTTTTCCGTAGCCGGAGCTTGTTTTCCAGCTGCTTGGTTTTCATCTGCCTGTCATTTTGTGTGCAGTAATTGTGACAAATTGTTCTGTGCTGGAAAAACGCCTCGCCTCTTCTCTGAAAATTTGTCCAAGAATTTGGTAGCAAACTTTTGGCAGCTTTGTATGCAAAGTAAATGGCATAATTAAGTGAAATGACATACATGACGATAGAAATTTAACAAATGTTGCGTGCAAATGCAAATCTCAATGCCAGCAAAGTCAAATGTCCCACGATTCATAATCCTGCGATAAGTCACAAATATAGCAAACCCGAGTTTTCCCCGAGGCTTTAAAACATGGTTATTGTAACGCACAGCCCACAGTCCATAGCCTACAGCCCAGCTTAATAGCCCGCGGTGCGGGAGTCTCGAAAATTGGTGGGCGGAAATGGGACGAGGTGGAGGGTAGGGCTTCAGAATGAAAATCGTTTAGCACAATTTCGGGCGCATTAGCGGCGATTACACAAAGAGCCCACACAGAGCTAAGGGCGCAGAATGTCGAGTGTAGAATGCGGAATGCACAATGCTAGGCAACAATGGCATAACAATCAAGAGTCAAATTAAAACGTTGCGCTTGCGGAAATTCCCTTTTTTGTTCTCAGGTTCCAGGCTTCATGCTCCACTGATGTGCTGTCCGTCCCGAATCCGCTGTCCGCTGTCCGTTGTCCGTTGTCCGCTGTCTGTTGTCCGTAGTCCTTGGTCCGTCCGCCCGGCGGATTAGTGCAGCAAAGTATGCGATGCCAGCTCGAAAGTGCCCTACCACTGCTGACTGCGGTCGAAAAGTTTACCAAAAGCTAATCATAATTTCTTGCTGATAGTTCGGCCAAGTCCTTGTGCACGGACCAGCAACCGCCCCACTCCGAAAAGCTAGCTTGCACTTTTTATCTATTCAACCTAACGCTCCCACCACTACTACACCCCCATATTATTATTATTTTCAATTCCCGTGAACCGCAGCGCCCTAAGCGCCACGTTATTGCCGTATAATTGAATATAATGGCCATGGAAATGGCACTGCCAATGGGGGATCCGTCTCCGGGGGGCATTGTCCGGATTTCTGCCATACGGAGCTCATTGCATTAGCCGGCGATTATCGGACAGCTCCTGCAGGGTCCGCAAGAAAACATCCGCCCGGGGACCTGTGTGATTGGGTCTTACTTAGACACCAAAAAAAGGATGTTTGTCCCATGATTTCCAAGAGGGGAAAAATCATACAGATTTTAACTGACGTGGCTATAATCTGTGACGTGCTATTGATACATCTTTTATGGGGTGCTTACAAATATGAAAATGTATCCAACGCGATTAAGCTGAAAGTATTTTAATTTTTGTAATTAATAAGATTAAAAAGTATTAATTTGAACAGTACAATTTACAAAACTATTTACAAAGTAAAAAATACAAAAACAAGAGATGAAAATATCATTTTATTTTGCAAGTAATGTATTGGATTTAAAGTGTGATAGATTTATCCAAACCCTTCAATTTGTATTTTACCTTAAACCAAAGTAAACTTTTGGAAGTGTTTTTCGGGAAGAGTGTTTTCTGAACTTATTTCGACTTTGCGAAAGTCTTTCGTGATGCCTTACTCACAGTACACAAATTAAATATATAAATAATGGAGTAAATAAATAATAAAACTCTCATCAATTGCAGCAACGCGTCCGTTGTTTCAGTTCATCAAAATAAAAATGCCTGGCGCCCTTAAATCGATCGCCGTAAAGTATGCAATGATTTATATCATAATCCTGTCACATGCTCAACCGATTTAATACACAAAGTGCTGTGGGCAGACCGCTGCCACCAGCCAGGACCTCGCCGCCCAGTAATGTCCTCCTGTGCTCCTGGCAGCGTCATCTGCCCGCTGTCAGCGAGTCGATTTTGAATTGTCAGCGCCATGCCACACGTGTCACGTGCGTCATCGGAGCGCCATTACATGGCCAGCAGCTTGCCAGTCTGTTGTTTTCCCCCATTTCCCTCCTTGCCGCTTTTCTACTTTTCCGCCATTCAGTGCGGGACGGGTTTGACACTCCACCCACTGTTTTACCACCCCGTTTTTAATTAATGAGCAACAACGGCCCATCGGCAATCTGGCGACCAGACGATAGCTGAAAATCTGAAACTAAGCCCCAACTCGACCGTGTTTGCTATTCATTTGCCGTCCATGGCGTTTTAGTTGGGCATGAGCATTTTTAATTGGGATTATACATAGTTTGGTTTACATAAGTAGTTGGCCATTGGTGTTCGCCATGGCGAATGACAAATTTCATTGAATGTTTTTTCGAGTGTACCAGCCACTAAGCAGATCACGAGATACGTACGTGTATATGCAAACCGGAGAATGAAATGGCGATTCCAAATGGCAGAACGAAAACCATGGACATGCATGTACTTCGATTTGCCCTGTGGAACCAGTCCTTCAGGATGTGGTTGCCAAATGGCAAAACGAAATACCCGTCTGAAATTTGAAATCACCATATTCAGATGGTCATTGGTCGCGATCTCAGCCGAAGTTTCACCATATCCCTGTAATCACAGGACTTCCAAACATGCTGGCGCTTCACATCCAGCGTCCTGGCGGGCATGTAGGCGAAGAAGGTGTCCTTGAGGTTGCCGCCCAGGTGTGAGTATCCTCGCAGTGCCAGCCAGGTAAGACGCGTCTGCTCCAGTGCCAGCTTATTCAGTTTATCGTTGTACTCGGCCTTCCGCTCCCTGACTTGGGACATGAACCTATTGTGGCTGGCATAGTTGATGGAACCACCCAGACCCGTCACAGATCTCTTCAGCTCCAATATATTCCGCTTGTTCCCTCTTTCTTCCTGGTACACACTCTCGTATATCCGGAACGAGGTCTTCACGATGGAGTTCAACCCAGCTCGACTGTAGGACTTCCCATAGCGATCCGCCACCCAATCAAGGAGCACCGGCATCTTGTGGGCATTGGAAAAGGTGGCTAGCACGTATTGGCTATTGCCACGGAGAATCCGAAGAGCTTCCTTCAGAAGATTTTCAATCTGCTCGCCGTCATCCGGATCGATGAGTATATCCCCATTCTGTTTTGTATGCTTATCAGCTTGATTCTCCGTGGTTTCTGCGACTTTTTTACGGAACATATCCACTGCACAATCGGCAGCTGCTCTTGAAACTGCCGGAATGAATTTGGATTGCTGCAACTCCTTCTTGGACTTGGTTTCGCCATTCCCAAGGGCATCAATGCAGAGCTTTTCGATCACAGGTTGCTTGTCCTCCAAGTCTAGGACGTTATCCTCCCATGGCAAGGGCTTTTTAGGAGGCGACGGCACATCGAATACCTTGTGATGGTCCAACTGAATGACACCAGTAGTCCTGTTTGTAAAGGTCTCTTCTTCAGGACACTTTGTGGATGATCGTTTCAAACAACGCAAAGTTCGACTGCAAGCGGGAATAAGATCGGCAAGTTTCTTAAAACCGGAAGTTGGCAAACTCGGTGGCACTTCGATATTGGACTTTTTAGAATTTTTAGTTGTTTTCCCTTCTTTTCGGCTATTGAAACCACTTCTAGTACTTTGACATTGTGGTTTCATGTTTATTTCCGTAGAGCCTTTCACGTCGGAGTCCACATCCAGAATTTCATAGTCACCTGCTCCACAGCGCTGGGACTCATTGCCCTTCATGAGCATAACCGTGATCGATTTATCCAATGAATGGGCATACAAATGCACCCTGGGAATCTCTTCGATACCCAAGCCCATCAACATGGTGGGTTCATCCTTTTTTTTTCTCGTAGTGCATGATCCATGCGCATGTTTAGCTGGACTTGAAGGTCTTCCCAGTTGTCTACCAATCCTATTACTTGCCCATTTAACATTTATTCCTATATCGTTTAATATGTGTTTTCGCCGAGCTTTCAACTCATCTCCTGCCACATCCAGCTGGGCTAGACAACGCTGATTGTAGATCTTCTCCTGTCTTTGCATATGCTCTGCCTCCTTCAAGAAGCGATGAGTCTCACATATAGGACCATTGTCTTCCAAATTAGAACTACCACACTCCAAGGAGAGCCCGTTGAGCTCCTTGGTGAGCAAGTGGGCTATCACTCTTTTAGCAGGACTCAATCGGTATTGGGCAAACCAACGAGGGCCCTCATTTGGGATTTGATGCATCCGATCTTTATAATGCGAATATTCCGGAAAGCTAACCTTGGTCTCGGGTGGTCGGTATTTGGATTTGGGGATATATTCACGAGGTCGAACCTGAGGAGCGAAATATGGCAGAGCATAATGCTTTGGTTTTCGGCGGCTTGTCTTCGAGGAACTCTGCTCAGTCTTAACTTGCGAGTTCATCTTTTTCGATTGAGTGGCAGGTGGCAGCAAGGCATCCAAGGCTCTCAGGGTGGACGGCATATCCAAATGGGCAATAGCGGACAACAGCAACTGTTCGTTCACCGTGAAGTGTTCCGAATCCAAGTTCCAATTGTCCCTTCTGCTCCTTCGGTTGCTCTTGTAGGCGAACTCCCACAAGAACCACAAAAATGCCAGATCGCTACCCTGACTCATGGCAATAATATCCTTGATCAGCGACGCTCCCACCGGCGGATAGATGCCCAACTGGGTGAGACAGTGGCGCACCCGGTAAGTGGAGCCCTGCTCCATGTCATCTCGTAGAGCGTGCAGCAATCCATCGCAGGCTTTCATCTGTACGGCGGACATTCCACGGTACCAACGCACACTATCGATATTGTGGTGAAAGCCCAGGGATTTTCCGGGCATTTTGAAGCTACGTTTTTTGACAACCAAACGAATATTATTTTTTAATTACGTTTTTTAGAATGATTACTTCGAATTTTGTTTTCCCTTTGAGTCAACCCGAAACGGGTTTCATAATAAAATTGCATTACGAATTGTGCAAATGAAAAGGAATTGTACCCGAAAGTCATTTGATTTGTATAAATTATATTCATTTTAATTCCTGTTTGACGCCACAATACACGCTCAAAGGTCTTAAATTTGTTGTAGTTTTTATTGCATAAGAAACCCAATCTAAATTCCAGTCTAAGAGGACTTATCGTTGATTTACTCCCATTTTGTGGGATTCGCCAGCTCGTGGTCCAAAGTTGGTTCTCAGGAATTGAAACAAATGTTAATTACTTTATGGAGTACGAAACAACATCAAGGACTGCAAGCCAAATCAAAAGCCTTTTACATTTTAAAACGAAATTTAATTCAATTACGCAGCTAAACTGCCCAGCAGAATGTGATAACCGCAAACGCAGGTCCCTGAGATGGTTACCATCGCCCAGAAATGCGATTGTGGGGGGAGGAGGGGCGGGTTGGTTGGCCCTGAAGGACCAAGGACGAAATGGGGCGTGGCACGACTTGGCTGGCGTGCGGCTGCCTGATTGCGTTTGTTGCATTTGTTGCATTTGTTGCTCCTCGGTTGTCGTTTGTAATTGTCTGTACTTAAAAACTCATCAGACAAAACGACAATGCGGCAGGACTGTTTGGTCCTGCGAGCGGAATCGTCGCCACCATCGGGCAGGATAACGGCAGGGCAGTTAAGGACAGTTTTATCAACTGCACGACAAATATTGTTGCATGCCCCCGGGCGCAATAAGGCGTGGTTCTAAACTCGAAACAGTTGCGTGGCTGTTCAGCTCGGTCCTGGCTGCATTCGCACGCCATGCAAAACGGCTGGCCAAACTCCATGTTTGCCAGCTTGTTCAGTGACAACAAGTGGTCCAGAGTGGCAAAAATGACAGCCCCGATATCGCTGGCCGCAAGCCCCTATATCAAAATGGCCCTTGATGGCACAGAGCAGTTGGCAAGTATTTAATCAACACTAGACTGCCACGTTGGCCGCATCAGAAACCGGTTTGAAAAAGGCTCTTTTGCCGGATTTCAACTCAGTGGCAATTAGTTGCATTGTGGCCAGTGCAGTTTGCATATAAATAAGGCGACGAAACTTTGCAAATGCGCCCGATGAAGTTACGAGCAGCAAGCAGCTACCCCATTACCATTTTCCACTTTTCATACCCCATTTTCCGCTCTCCATCTGCCGCATCTGCGGCACGAGACGCATTTTGCATTTTTAATGCCGTCTAAATCTATGCAATTATAAATTTAATGTGCACGATGGAGTGTATTCGCTTCTAAGTGGCGTTAAATGAAGTGTCCCACACCTTTCCCCTGGGCTACCTGTCAAAAGTGTCCGCTGCTTTTCGCAAGGGTCCTTATATCTTGATGATGACCAAGGCTCCGCTAAAGCAAAATATTTACACGCCAGTTAAGTCCTTTGCTCCTCAGACCGCAATTTTCGGCTTACTATAAGCTTCACAATCAAAGTCATGCACACTGAAGAAAAAAATGTATTTTCCAAAATATAATATCCAAATTGTTAGAGCTTAAAGTACAAATTGTTTTAGTTTATTAATAAACCAAGTACTTACCATTTACTTAACATTTCGGATCAACATTTTTCGTACACCTTGCTTGCACACATTAAGATATAGTTTCTATATTGGAATGTATCCTTTTATTATATAACATTTTTTAAAATATTAAGAAACTTGTTCTATTCAACATATTTCCCGGAGTGCTGGCAAAGCCGCCACTGTAAAGGATTTGGATATGCTTTGAGGTCGAAGGATAGCCGGTAAGGCCGTGGCAACTGCCACTCCTTTGAGGGCGGAATCAATTTTTGTATTTTATTTGCGGGAAATAAAGGATAAAGGATAAAGGATGTGCCGCCCACAAAGCGGACAACTCCGACCTCGAGAGGCCGGTGGATTTTCCAGGGCAATCATACGAAAATTCACTGAGGATTGCGACTGTCAACGGGCTCGAGCCAGCACCAAACTCACCATAGCCCCGTCCTACGCATCCAACCATTCCGCCATCCGGCGCTCCACCGCACGGACCTATGGCGGTTGCGGACGGCACAGGACTCAGTGCAGGAGGAGGACTAGACTGGCCGGGAACAGCGCCTGGAACTATGCTTTGAACTTAATTAGCAGCACATTACGAATTTTTACTGCCAAAGTCGGTTACTGCAGTCGGCCGATGGCGTGGACGGTCGCATCGGATGGTTGGGTGGATGGATGGTCAGGTACTTACCACTTCCTTTGCCCATTTTACGGCAGAACTAATTTTTTGTTTTCGACAACGTCGCCAACAGTAAAGGGCCGAAGCAAAAAAGGGGCCGGAAGGAAGCGAGGAGGGACTGCAGGTAGGAAATGTCATGGGCTGCGTCCTCGTCCTCGTCCTCGTCCTCTGCGGCAAAGGAAATGTTGTCGAGATTAAATGCACTGCAACGGCCATGGGGCAGAAAAAAGGGGGCGAAGAACCGTCAGCGCGGACAGGTGGTGGTCAAGGTGTGATTATGCTGGGACAACCCCATGCCCCCAGCCTAGTCCCCACCGTATCCCTGGTCCAGTTTTGCCACCCACTGTGGGGCATTGTCTTGCGTGTCGGCGGTGGTTTAAAACGCCCAACGAATTTATGCAGCTCATTTTTCCAAACTGTTTCGTAATTATGCAGAAAATAGCGCCTGCATGTTATTTAAAATGATCAGTAAAAGTTTAAGGATGATTTAAGTTCGAGTAGGTTCTGGCTGATCCTGTTGTTAGCTGGCATTAAACAATTAACCCAGATAGCTTGGCCTAATGGCTGTCGAACGATGGCAACAGAAATTTAAGGTCATAATTACTGCATTTACCTGTTCCTGGCCACACACCCAAGTATTAAATTCCCTCCGAGGGCTCCAAAGGATAGCAGCTCTAAGCCGTAGTGAACTGAACAGAACCCATCATAAAGCGATAAGCACTTTCACCAAGGACGTTGGGGTTGTGGAAGTGGAAGTGGAGGTGGATCCGGGGAAGGACGAAGTGAAAATATGTTTGTAAGCGATGAACTTCAAGTGCCTCTTAGTAAATATAAAGCAGCAAGTGAACCGAGCCCCAAACACCAAACACGGAGTCCTGCGAATCCGGACATCTTCGGGCGCCTCCTGGGTCGCTCCTAGCCCAGTGTGGATAGCCAAGTTGCCGAGTGGAGAACACTGGACCAGATAACTGCACAGTATGCACTGCAACCATTCGGTTCAATGGAATTCACAGGAAGGAAACAGGACTTTTCTGCCAATAGAACTGGTTGACTGGTTGTTGACTTAGTGCCTTAACTGTCTTAGAAACGTCTGACCTATCTATATTACGCAAAAGGCTTAGTAACTTTACTTTGGCTACATGTAATACAACAATCAAGGCCCAATGTTTTTGCTAATTTCTTCAGGTGTAGAGCAGTAGACTTGAGTTTTCAGCGCACATCTCCGTATCAGCAGGCAGGGTCGCAAAGTCGAGAAGTCCTTTGGCTGTGGCCCGCACCCATGCCGGCTCCCCGGGAATATTCCACAACTCATCATTGCCGGGGCACGAGTTACGGAGTGCCGAGGAGCAGCCGGAGTTGGAACACCTCTGGCACGTGCTGCTGCATCCCGATTCCGTCCGCAATTTCTGGGCGGATCCGGCAAAGGAACCCAAGCCCGAACCCACACCGCCAGCTTCAAGCTGGCAACAAACAAAAAGTGCAACCGCAACAACTGGAAAAAGCGGAATACTCGTAAAGAAGCATACAAGAATGGGGCTCACAGAGGAAAAAACTATTTGAAGTCGGTATATCCGTTTAGGAAGCCAACAGCATCCCATGCCCAAACAAACTAAGTGGTGGCACGCACACATACCCACACACGAAGTGGCAGGAAACAAGTAGTTCCCCGTAAGCAGCAAGGACTAAGGAGTAAACTTGTTTCGAGGCCGAGGACGCACTGCTCCTTTTGCCATCATCCCAGGACCTGCTCGCCCACAAAGGACCCTCCCTCGCACCGCGACGGGCTTTTCATAGACGTTGAGCCCCAGGCTGCACTTGTCGTAGCCCCCTGGAAGGCCGCCAAACCGAAGTTTTCATAACAAATAAGAAGGGCTCGATGCCTGGAGTAGTCGAAAAGTTAAGCCCGCTCAAAGGCTGCCAGCCAGATAAAATGCAAAGCTCTTGAGCGTTTGAAACTTAATAAAAATCCCGGATCCAGCAGTAGTTCGCGAGTTCAATGTCAGCGGATCCGCATAATTTCTTAACACATCACAAGAAAAGGCTTGGGCACACAATAAATAATAAGGAGCAATTCCTCCTATTTTTTTTTTTTTTTCACTTTGCTCTCTGCTCTATAAACGAGAAAACTTGGTCTTGCATAATTTTAATTTTTTAAGCAAAGTTTCGCAGCTAAAGGCAAATCCTTATGGCCAGTGCAACCGAAAAAAACTGCTCTTTTCATTCTCTTGAGCACAAGATTTTTGATTAAAATATTCATGCATGGCAAAGTCTGCATTCAAGGTGCACTGCCAAGTTTTTACTTTTAATTAATCCCCGTTTAAGTGGAAACTTTCATTGGGCCATAAAGAACGGGTGTGTCCAGGGACTTGGGGGGACATGTCTACGCATTTGGTTGTTTTTCTGATTAATGTGGTAGTAGCTAGCTTTTCACGGACTATCTGGAAAAGGGATCGTTGGCACGTTCTTGGATTTTCCATAGGGCTCCGGCATTTATTTCATTGCCGAATCGCACGTTCATTGGATGCTCGAAACACCAGCACTCAAAGCATTTCGCACCACATATTCCTTTTGACACCCACTTTAATATTTATGGCCATGGACGCAGGCGGAACCCCCGTAGCTCCCTTATTCCGCAAACAGCCGTTTCTTCCCATGAAGTTTCACTGTTTTGTTTCAAGCAATTTAACAGCTTTTGGGTAAAATAACAAGCCCGCCAAGCCAACCAGCCAACCAGCCAACCAACTAGCACACACATCACAACAAACAAACTCCGCACATTCCGGGCAGCAAAAAGTCAGGCCCAACAATGCGCCACAAGAAGCACCCGTCCAATCTGCATCCCCCAGATCTTCCATGGCCTTGCGAAACTAGAGGGGAGTTGCAGATGCAGATGCAGGGGACTGGAGTCGGGAACCACGGTTCTGGATTCAGGATTCAGGATTCAGGAACCGGGAACAGTGTACGGCGTACGGCGTACGGCGTACGGCGTACGGAGACAGACGGTAAGGGCATGGGCACTGCATATTTTTGCAACACAAAATAAACCGCAACAGCAGCAATTTGCGTCGGTTGTTAGTTTGGAGAGTTGCTTAAAATTTACATGGACAGCGCGCACACATGACTAGACAGCCGATCTATGGACTATATGGAGGACTATATGCAGTCGGAGGAGGGCGAGGATGCGGATGCGGATGCGGATGCATATGCATATGCATGTGTGTGGCCACAGAGGACAGTGATGCGCCATAACTGAATAAAGTCCATTTTTAAACAATTACCTTTAGAAGTGCTTTTATATCAGCGGAAGTTACTGGCCAACCCAAGAGTACCTTCGCCACGAAACATCCTTCCACACAGCAAAAGGGAATCATGCAGTTTCCTGATTTGTGTATTTAAGATTCCCTAGAGACCGCTCCATTAACAGCCATTAAAGCGAAACGACAGGGATTTGCATTCCTGGCCAAACGCCTGCCGAGCCACCTGATTCCCTGCCATACTGCAATCAATCAAATCTCATCGAGGCCCACATTCCTTCACACACTGCAGCAATCAGCAGCACACCTTTGCCACACCCCTGCCACATCCCGCCCAGATGATCATCCATGCACTGCAAGAACGCAGCCAGAAATGGGTCATGCTAAAAAACAAGAAGGGAGTTTATGCTAGCTAAGCCAATCCCATTTGCAGTAATAGTGTAGAAAACTTTTGTATGCCATGCAATTCAAATTAAAAATTAAGGAAGGCTTGCCGTGACCAGCAGATATTCCGAGATTCGTAAATAAGCCACACAAAGGTATTTTTGCCGTGTAAGCTTCACTTGCAAATCGAGTGCAAGTCTTGTGGTGCAAGGCACACGGGGTTCAATGGCAAACTTCGCCCCATCAGAGGCATCAGGAGTCGAGTCCGTGAGTGGGCCACCACGGCGGATACGTGATGTGGGTGTGCAATAACAGGAACTATGTATAATAATTGTGAGCGAAGGACACACGGAGTTTAGCAAGAAGTGCTCGCTTTTATTTGTTGAGTGCCTTTCAAGGTTGTCGTCTCGCTTTGAGATCCCAGACAGCGCTTTCCACTTATCTATACAAGTAGTATAAGGGTAGTGGCCAAAAAAAAGCGGAATATTGTTCAGGTTAGATGCAGTCACCAGTTGCAAGATGAGAAACATTAAACGGAAAGAACGTTGTGATGGGACCTCCCTGAATGCCCCAAAGCGGGGTTACGCATGCGTATCACAACAGCCATGCCCACCGCCCATCATTTTGTGGCAGAAACAACTCCAACTCCAGCTCCAGCTCCAACTCCAGCTCCAGCTCCAGCTCCAACATTGAATTATGAAATGTGAAAATTGTGTTAAATAAGTAAACAGGGGATGCGTTTGTGCAGCAGAACCCCTGCTGAAAAATAGACACTCCCAAGTCACGTAGCCACGAACTGAATTTCATATTTCATGGCGCAACCCAGCCGCCCAGCCGCCCAGCCAAGTGGAAAAAAAGACCATTTAGGCAAGCCCCACCATTACCACCACCCGCATCCCAGCTCCCAGCTCTTTTGGAGCCCAGTCAAGCCCACAGGACGCCCATTCCAGCTGACTCCATGCAGCAGTTGCAATATTTGATCTAAAATATGTATGCCCGGGCGGAAATTGTTTTTGTGTTAAATGGCGGAAGCGAGGGCATTGTAATTAAAATTTGCTTAAAACCTAATGGCAAGTATTTAATACACAATTGGAATTTACCAAAACGCTGGCCGCCTTCCGGGAATGTGGCGAATAGCTTGTGGAACTGCTGGAGAATTGCTTCCGTAATTAAAATTGAGGTGGAACAGCTGCGATTGCGGATAATTAATATACGTGTGTACTCGTACTCGTGTATATTTTTGTACCTTTGATCTGGGCAAAGCGAATGAAAACCAAGACCATCTCCCGTACGCATTCAGCGAATGCGATGCATTTTCCGGACAACTTTCCTCCTATTGCATGCAAAAATATTCTCGCCCTTGGCCAGCAATCCCCACCATCGACAAACCCGGATTTTCCGGCCCCGCAGCTGCTGCCCTTTGACCCCCGACATGCCCCGCTTTGCGTATGTGCATGCCTCAAATAGTTGCACCACACATTAAATTTCCGGTCGGGCGTGCGTTCCTTAAATGCAGAAGGAAATGCAATAAACGCCAACTAAAAGCCACGCCAAAAAATTACAAAAATTACAAAAATTACTGCTGGCGAGGCCAAAGCCAAAAGGGGGTTAATGGGCGGGATGGGGCAGGAAAATGCCATGGGAAGGAAAAATGCCGAAAATGAAATGACGCTAAAAGTATCGCAATAAAAACGCATTAAAATGCCTCACCAGGGAGTAAATAATTCTGCTGCTCCAATCGCAGTCATCGATGTGACTTTGCCGTCGAGTACAGCGTGAAAAACACTTTCCAAGATCAAGGACTAAATAGCCACAACAACCTATCTGCAATTATGGTAAAATTACTTCGAGATAAATGTAAGTTATATTTAGTTTTATTAAAGATGTCTAAAGGTTTAAAAATGGTTGTTAAAGGTGTTTCAAAGTGTGCTACGATTTATTGAAGACGATTTACTTTAAGCAGCTCAGTTTTAGACATCTATACAAGTGGTTCCAACAAAACGATTTTGCATAGTAGTTTGGGCCATATACTCAAAGAAATTTCGAAAGGTAACAGGTTAGTTCTTTTTCTCGGTGTGCCTCGTTGTCGAATATATTGAAATACAATCGAAGCTGAACAATTAGGCGCCGATTCCAAAGGGGCTGCAGTCTGCAGTCTGGGCATAATATTTTTATGGCCAGTGGCGCGCATAAATCCCGGACCGCCGGCGTGTAATTCAAAATGGACAGAGCAACTAAAATGCGACTGGAACTAAGTAATTCCCGGCTGGATAGCGATAGCGACTGGTTGCATAATTTATCGACCTGCTTGATTTGAGTGCATACACTCGCTGCCAAGCGCCTTGGCCTAAACCCTCAGCTCTCGCAGCTCAAAAGCTGCTCAATGAGCCGGAGATGCCGGAGATGCCGAAGATGCCTAAGATGCCGAAGATGCCGGGCATTTTGTAAGGCGATGCGCCTTTAATGTGTTTATTGACTTGGCCTGCAAGCGAGTTGGACAGATGAGGGGCGGGCTTAGGTGCCGGGCTGGGCCTGGGGATTGGGCCAATCCATCAAATGCTATAAAGTTAATTAAACAAGATGCTGCCGAAGGAGTTGGCAATTCGGCCTGGTCAACTGCATGCACCTTGCATATGCATTGTGCATATTTATTGCAGTAAAAAGCCAAATAAATTCCACGTACGTTTGAATGGCAAAGTGTTAATACACACACGTGTGTACTCGTATGTGTGTGCATGTGCTGTGTAATCCCCCTCGCCGAGCAGTAATTACATATGAAACATGCATTTTCACTCAGAAGGGTTTGAAACTAATCTCCTTTTGCTGCAGGAAGTGGGCGGTATGCATAGTTTATTTCATAGTATTTGGCCATAGAATGGCTCTCGAAGGACGCCGCCTTGCTTTCAAGGGAATCTCCTTTATTCGGACAATGGTACAAAAAATTCAATAATACTCCATTGAATGCGTGCATTAAAAATGCAGCACAAACTTAATTAAATTTCCCAACTCAGTGTGGCTAGAACACGTACAATCAGAGCCATTCGGCCACACAAACTTCAATAGGAAATTACAGAAACCGCAAACAAAGACAAGAGGAAATTTTAATAATTTCATAACGTCGAGTTTGGCTTATATTCACCGAATAAAATTAATTAAGAAAATAGTTGATTGCGAGTTCTGAAAGGATCAATCTGATTTAGTGATTTAATATCTGATTTACTTTAAATGCCCACTGATAAAAACATGACTTACAACTGATTCATGTCCTTCTTGCACAACTCACATAAAAGAAACAAAAATTTGTTGACACATAAGCTATAAGCTCGTCCAGGAATTGATAAATATGTCTAAATATTCGAAGTAGCCGATAGCAACAAGCAAATAGGCAATATTTAGGAATGTGTTTTCAAAATACAAGTTCAGAAAACAAAACGGACAAAAATTTCCGGAATCTATGAGCCATTTGGTTGTTTGTAAAGTATCCTGTATCCTGTAAGACCTGATTGGCCGCTAAAAAATCAAAATAACTAGCTCTTGATGTTCCGCTTCTTCAAGCTGTACTCGTTGTACATGAACAACATGGCCAGTGGGGTCAAAAGGCCGCGGGAGTGGTGCCTGTGCGAGAAACTGCCGCGGTCGGTGCTCCACATTCCGGTGAACCGTCATCTGCTCTGCCAGGTGTGCGGATTGGTCAGGCGCCCCGAGGCAGAACTCGGTTCCTCCAGCGATGAGTACGCAGATCAGGGCACCGAGCACCAGACGAATAACCTTGAGCAACGCCACGTGGAGGAGCCCAGAAAAGGCCAAGTGACTCGGGTAAAGGTAGCCATTAGGGGAAAGAAGCCGAAAGCCAAGCGAAGCTGCCGGACGAGCTGCCACGAAACTATTGAAGCACCCAAAGTGGTAAAGAGCAAGTTGTACCCGGGGCGTCATGGCTTGTACTCGAAACCGAAGGGTATGCCGCGTCGACAGCAAGTGCCCAAAGCACCGCCACCGTCGACGCCATCGTCATCTCCAAGGCTATCGCTAACGCCAACGCCTTCACCACCTCCATCGCCCATAGCACCACCACGACCACCACCTCGTCTAGCATCGGAGTCACCATGTTTGGAAGTGCCAAGCCTGGTGGGCATGACCCATACCGTTTTCAAACCGAAAAACAACCTACTACACAACTACAGCAATCTATTTGCCAGAAACTTTATACCGTTGCAGAATCCCATTACAGATACCTTTGGAGGAGCGATCTCCAAGAGGAGCAGGAACAGCACTCGTCCTCTGCGCTGCCACAGGAGTCGCCCATTGCCACCTCTTTCCAAAGTACTAACCAGCCAAAACTCGACGGATGGCAGAGAGCTGGGTGGTGGATTGAGTAGCTCCACTTCCAAGGACTCGAAAGCTACCGATTTAAAGCTGGCCAGCCAGTTCTGCCCATTCGAGCAGTATGAAGGTCCATCCGAAGATGCTCTAGTTGGAAATAGCGCTCGATATATGCTCTATCGACCGAAATCGCTGCACATCGAACCACGCCAGGACTTGCCCAACAATCGCATTGAAGCCTTGACATTTGAGTGGAGCTCAGCTTCTTCAGCCAAGGAAATCCCGAATCCGATGGCTGACAATCTATCAGGCATCCTATTCATGACGCATTCAGTTCGTAAAAATCTCATGACGACCATGAATAAAATTGGAAACGAATGCCATATTTCAGGTAAAACGAGCCCACTGAACAACTTGTCCTCCAAACCAGCAGTTGTTGAGCAGGCCACTCCAGGAAATAAACCAGAAGAGACTGAAAAGCTCGAGGGATCCTCCCTTTTAGCCTGTATCATGGACGAGGAAATTAATAAGACGATCAGCGACATGTTCATCGAGGACCCTGAAACTGTATCTTTGAAAAGTGATGTATCAAATGAGCAAACTGTATTTTCTTCAAATAAAACAAACCACTACGAAGATTATTCCCAACCCGTTTCAAGCACACTAAGCAGTTCTATCTGGGAACGATTCTATGATAAAATAGATAACAGTGCCAAATCCAAGCCGTCATTATATAAGTGTGCCCGCTGCGGGCAGCATAAACAGCGCAAAGATATGGTTCCAAAAAATCAGTCAGAGGATTGTAGGATTCCTAGAAAACTCGATGTTTCCATTAAAACAGATACTAATAAAATCAGGCTGCATAAAAAAACAGGAATCGCAATAAAGCAAAGGCTCAATAGCGTGAGATTACCTTCTCCAGTTCAAGAATTTATAAAAGTGGAACACGAAAAGGAGAAATCACCAAAGATGGCAGACCAAGGAGTAATCCCAGAGATTTTCAGGGAAATTCTACGTATTCCAAAGCCAAGAGCTCCGGAAGAAATCCCGAACGGGAGCATTATACAAGAGCATTCTCTAAATACAACGATTCCAAGGAAAGGACATCAGAATTCTCCTTTTATAGTTCATAGAACTATGAAATATAGAAATTTACAAGCAAAAGAAAACAAAATCGACAATATACCAAATCATAAGCCATTGAATGGTAACCCTAGTCCACCCATAATCCATGATCAACCAAGGAATACTCTTTCCAAGACAATCGCACTTAAGGATGTGAATTTACTCAGACCTCAAATAACGGCTAATAACATTCAATTATGTAGACATAGGAAACCATCGACCAACATGGGAGTGATACAAACCTTCGAGACCGTATCTCATCAGTGTCAAGCGATCCCCAAAATACAGGTTGCTACCTTTGTAAGGGAGTTGGTGGATATCGGTCAAACCATGCAATGCCAAATCAAGGAAGATATTCTTCCGGACTATCCTCCTCCGTCGCTCTTTGAGTTCCGTATGCCTGACATTAGTGCCACCGAAATGCTATCTTATCGAAATCCTGGAGAGGGTTCGGATAATAAGAGCGGAAGCGGTACTCCTATACCCCATACAGCAAGTCCCAAGAAACTACCTTCAGAGGAAATCCAAAAGCCTAAAATACACAAAAAAACGAGTCTTTCTGTTAGTCCAGACCATCCAGTAAAATATGAAAGTCGCGAGATTCAATACGAAAAACTTGAATTAGCGTTCACCACTCGGAAGACAGAAAGTATTAGCCAATCTAATGACAAAGCGCTTGAATATGAAACCCAAATGCTGCATAAGAAAAAGGTACATACCAGCACCTACTATGCTCCCAATATTTACGAGGCAGATATTATTTGTGGCATGAGGGCAGAGGAGGATATAATGTCTCAGCCAATAAAATTAATAGATGCTAATTTAAGTTGCTTAGGTGACAGCAATATGAGCCAGTTGAAATGGCATGCATCACATGATTTAGAAAGTTTAAGAAAAGAAAAATCCCTATTAAAAGAATCCAATCCAAAGACTGATACGTTTTCGAGATCAAAAGAAAACTCGAGAGATCCACTGTACCAGAAGAAACCCATAGCGGTACAAAGATGCAATTCCTCGAAATTAAGCAATGAGATAAGAAAACAAATAGACAAATCCTTGCAATTGAAGATCAAGAAAATAATGAATAAGCCGATAAAGTTGCTAAGATCAACTGATTCAGATTCAGTTGAAAAGTTTGTGGAGCCATTTACAAATAAATTAAGTGTTTCCGAAGAATTTAATCAAAGCTCTCCACAAGAAAACCTAAAACTTACGCCAGGAAAGAATATAGAAAGCAAGGATACAGCTTCTTCAAGTTCCTCCCAGGAAATAAGTTCAATTCAAAAGCCAATACATCTATTAGCCAATCTTTACTCCCCCAGTGACGCTGAATTAAAGGGCCCAACTATGGAACCCAGACTGACCTGTAAAACCACCGAGTATAAAGGATTGCCCGCTCTGAACTGGCAAGTAGTCTCAATGGACTCAGCTAATCCAAATAATACTGTGAAGGATGCTTCGGAATCCAGCTTGGAAAAAGAGTATTGTTGTCCTATTTACATGTGCGGATGCCTTATAAAGTCGAACACATTTGCTTCCCATTTTCAGCGAGATCATAGAGGTAGGAAAACCGAAAGTGCTTTGTCACGGGAATATTGCCATCAAGTAGTGGAAGGCTTACCAAAGCAGTTCTCGTTCGATGGCGATTTCCTCACCAAGGGAAACACTTTCGTAGCCCTACTCTTTTACAACAGCTTAACGAAGGAAAGGTTAGCTACTAACATTCAAAAGGAAACCCATTTAATAATCCAAATACAGCCCCCTCAGATCACTTCCACTGCGGAATCATCCCCTGGCCTTACTAGCTGCTCCACAAATGATGAAGGATGATCCATTAACCGGCGTGCTCTTCTGGCTGGTCGGTCGTAACTCCTGTGCAAAACTTCTCGCCAAGCTCACAGTCTACGATCCATTAGATCGAATTGGACGGAGTCGGATTATAAGGCCACGTGATTTGACTCAGAACCAAGACCCACGACAATTCGCCACCAATTGTAAAGACTATTTGCTTATACCAGTTACACATAAAGCAAGGACGTTTCAAATAAGTGTGGTCATAGATGAAAGTCGAACGTAATTGTACAGGGTTGTTCTTTTTTCCTTTTAGTTTATAATCCCTTGAATACCAGTAGTACCATGAGTTTAATTTTAAAGACGTATTGCATGTTGTATATTTTTTAATAAAACGTTCGAGCAAGAACTAAAAAACGCTCAAATATCTCTCACATCAGATCAGAATTGCCTAGCTTTATTTATATAATAGTTAATTGCGTGTTATACTACTAATTTCATTAAGTTGTTAGTTTGCTTTAATTACATGTAGAGTAAATATTTATGCACATAGAAACGTATGCGCTCACATCTACGTACTCGCTATGATTATTATCAATTGCAATCGTTTCTTGCACCCGCCTAGTGCTCTGCTGTGTACATTTACAAACATAGGAATACAAATAAGTAATATATATAGTTTGTTTAACGGCTTGAGAACTTTTGCGGCAAAACAAGGTTCAACTGCAAGCTGGTAATAAACCAAATGTGTCTGGGTTATATAATATTGCGTTTAAAAATATTGTTTCATATGTACGCCTACTTCCAAAAAAAAATATTGGAAAACCTCAAAACCTATGCTCAATTTAAAGCGGATTTGGAAATCATCAATCGAAAATTACGACACCGATCGCATTTTTTGTGGGGCAATAATTCGCTGTTCTTGGAATCGTGTGTGTGCTGATGTACTTGATGTGTGATTCTTGTTCTATGCCTTATCAATTAGCTAGATGTGGATCATTAAATAATATTATATATTGTGGTTTCTTCAACTTAGTTGCCAGCAACGTTTTGGACTTCACTTGAACTGATTATCTCGTAATCTTTACTCGAGCTCTCCGAATCGGATCCCGAGTTGCGTGGCGTTCTGAAAGCAAAAAGAACAATGGAAAAATTACTAAAAATGTAAGAGCATTCATCAAAAGGAAATGTAGAACTGTGAATGCAATAAAAATCAAGTAAAATCAAAAGAATGGGATGCAAAACTTACTCGGCTTTGATGCGATAACTTACGATTTCAATTTCTATTTACATCGTAACGAATTGGATAATCACCTTTGAAATATCTCGAATCACAAGTAACGAAATCACCAAGCATCGTAAAAATGAGTCAACAAAAACCATCTACCAATAAGATGAGCCTCCACAAATCACGAAACATATGTATTTACAAATGACATGCTCCGTAAACGAAATAAAATTGTTATGAACTCAAACCAAGGAATAGGATTAACGCTCTTTAATTATACAATATTATTTATTAAGGAACAAAAGTTTTACAATTAAAAGCTAGAGTTAATGTATGTTTTCTGCGTTATTCAATATGGTTTAGTTTACTGTATGAAAAACATACAACCAAAACTTCGACGGAAATATAGGAAATTATAAATACAAATTCGAGCAATATAGCAGGAATCCTGGTCATTACTGAGCGGTTCCTTCTTACCCAGCTTTGGAATCCTTAGGCTGCGTCTTCGGTTCTTCATCCACATCGTCTTCCTCATATTCGTCGGCTCCCACTTTGCGACGTTTGCGGATCTCCCTGTCTGTGTCGTGTTCTTTGATGAGCTCGATTTTCTCTGGTTCAAGCGTGGAAACCTCCGCATCCACATCACCGTCGCCGTCAGCATCTCCATCCGCATCCACTGCTGTGTCCTCGGCGTCGCTATCTTTTTCCTTTTTCTTGTCCTTCGATTTCGATTTTTTGTCGGTCTTAGCGGACGAATTATTCGCGTCACTGTTATAGTTGCTCTGGAGGGAAAGTGAACTTAGTAAACTAACATAAATGGATAATCCAAAACAAACCTCATATAGCGGCCAAAAAGAGGCAAAGAAGCCCACATCCTCAGTCAAGTTGGGGAAGATCCAGAAGTGCAACTTGCCACCGGTTAATGCCCACACGATGATAAACACAATAAGACGTTTAATGGTTAAGGCCAGGATGAAAACAAGGAAGCCGGCAGCCGCAATGGACAAATAGTAGACACCCTTGCGTAGCAGTGGAGGCCACAGGGGGAATAGGCAAATACCCACGGCGCCAAGCAGCAGAATGAAGCCGAATATCCAGTAGTGGAGCGGAATGGGATCGTAAATCCACACGTATGCCTCGGAACCGTCCACGAAGATCTGCTCGGGATGCATATCCAGGCGGATCTTTCGCTTTTTCTTCTCCTTTTTCTCCTTCTCTTTTTCGTTGCCAGAGGCACCGCCTTCTCCTTGGCCATTATCGCCTTCCGGATCGGTGTCCTTCTTGTCGTCCTTTGCCTTGTCCTTTTCCTTCTCCTTGTCTTGGTTCTTCTCCTTGTCTACCTTCTTGTCGCCCCCAGACTTTCCTCTGATCTCCTCCAAAGTGACGGGCACCTTCTTGGCGCGATGAAAGAACTTGTGCTCCAGCATCACGTCTAGAAACTCGATTACCTGCTCCCGGGTGGTAAACAGAGGATTGCTGCCCTCGGTGAATTTGGATTTCATCAGAGCATCGATTGCCTTGCTGGAAGTGAAGTACTCGACGATGTGACTCAGGAACTTGGTCTTCTTCGTCTTAACGTTCTTCTTCAGCCACTTGGCTACGTTCTTCTCGTCCTTCGATGGTTTGTCCACCTTCTGGGCACCTGGTTCGGTGTACTCCTATAGAAAAAAAAAAACGGTCCGAAAACCAAGTTAGAAACTCACTTTCACGATCGATTGGGCAAATGGGGGGACTACAGGCGAATATAGGCCACGACACCAATTTTGTATTCGTCACCCTCAAGCCGTTGAGATGACTTTATTATACGTGGGTTTTTATTTGTTCCTTAGTACCGTGCCATCGTCGTAAATTTCCTGCTCCTGCTCCTCCTCCTCCTCCTGGAAGTACTCCTCCTCTCCACTCATTTCGAGCGTTATTATAACTTTAAAACTGCGAACTAAATTAATAGAAAAACTAGTCCAGAAGCGGCTGTAGTTTTTCTTGGCCGTGACGTGTTGCACTCGCTCGGAGAGTCTAGAAAGTATTGAATCTTGACTCTGGTCAAACGAGCTGGTGATCACCACAACAAACAAACACACGCTTACAGCAGTACATGGATACTAACAGGGGCGGAGTTGGAAAATACGCAAGGGGACTACAGCTTATTGACACTCCTAATTGCTTAAGAATACACTAATGGTTTAAGAGTATAATGATGGTTTTAAAAGTTTGTGTGGGGCCAAACAAACCCCTTGAACGCCGCCTCTGCCCAAAATACACGCGTACTCAAACTTTCCCCAACAACAACAAGAACAACAACAACCAGAGCAGCTGATAAGTGGCCTGCACCTGACATGTGTGGGTAATGAGGGAGAGGGAGAGCGCGAGCCGTTGAGAGAGATCGGCTTACAAGACGGACTTACAGCGTTGCCAGATACGCGAAAGCTTGCAAGCTCAGCTGTTTGTATTGTAGACCCCAACTCAATTGACGGAAAAGTAAAAATTAAAACTTAAATTCCAGATACTGCTAAATACGCAGCCAAGACATTTTCCACAATGCTAATTATAGACCTTTGAAGGTGGGGGGCACTCAAAGGGGGTTTCTCCAAAGAGCAGCGCAATATGCACTGAACTTGCCCCCCACAAATAATATTAAAATAATGAATGACCCATCTGATCTCGCAATTCAGCGTTCGTTTCGATTCGATTTTCCTTTTTTTTTCAGCGAGCACACATTTTTTCGCCTTTTTTATCAAAACAAAAAACAAACATATTCGGCATGCCAATTGGACTGTGGCACCCATGCACGCGCAGTCCCTTGAGGACCATTTAATTGGAAACAGGTTGCACTTACATCCTTGCGGCGACGGGTTCGCTTCTTTTCCGACATTTTCTATCAAGCGTGACGATCTGCGGGCTCAAAATTGATTCTTTTAATAATTTTGATAATAATACTGCCACACACGCACCACATAAACATCCACGATAGAGGTGGAGCAAGAGTCGATGCTTACGCGATACTATCGATGCTTCCAGCAACTCCGTGATGCGATTATTCCCCGTGACGCACTATCGCTGGAACCACTCAAAACGGAACTAGTCATATCTAAAAT
The DNA here is from genome assembly GCA_005876975.1 of Drosophila orena. Lineage (NCBI taxonomy): Eukaryota > Metazoa > Arthropoda > Insecta > Diptera > Drosophilidae > Drosophila > Drosophila orena. The sequence goes on along the minus strand of VCKV01000008.1, from coordinate 3,994,035 downwards.
TTTGTAATCCGTTCTCTGAAGTTAATATTTAAATTAAGTTTATGGGTGGATTATTTTTTATTGGCCCTAAAAACTAAGAAAATATGTTATTAATTGTATTCCACAAACTAAAGTGTATTTAAAATAATGTAATGTGTACCGAAAAATACTTTCTGTTTGCTTCACGGTAATAGTGAACAAGAAAATAAGTAAAAACATACCTTTGTACTAATCGAATAGATTAATAGATCAACAAGTATATAAAGTTAATATTATGTAAACCCATAAAGTGCTTAGTTCTTGATGCACACATTTATTTTATGCATTTAAATTTAAATAAAAAGTATTAATTGCACTCACTCGCCTATGTATTAGAACTATTAACCCTATGAAGCAAATATGAAGATTCCAATGCGAACTCGATTTCATTTCCTTACATCCTCTATTAAAATTATCTTTTTATTAATCTTTGTTTTACAACAAAATACAGACTAAATAATAAGTAAAATATATTATTTATTATATATTCTTATTATTATTATTAATAACGACCCACGCAAAGGGGGCGATCAAAGTTTACGCTATTTTGTTTGCTTCCGGTTGTTATAGTTCATGTTTTCGTATCGGTTGTGGTGCGTTCTGTTCCGTTTTCCGTTTCAGGTTGTGTCTCGTTTGTTGAAGATGAGGAAAGAAAACTAAAACTAAACCAATCTGTCGTTACCGTCACTCCAAATACGTTTGCCATTCTACTCGGTATGATCGATTAGCCTACTGTTTATTCTTAGATAAAATGTGTAAAATGTAAATGCACAAAAATTGGGAGGTTGCGAGGTTGGGAGTTAGGACACTTTGGGATCAATGATTCGTTTCGTATTTTACAATCGGAGTTGCCTTTCACAAGTATTTTCTGTACATTTTATTCGGATGCAGTATTCTATACAATTACAAATTATGTATGCACATGCGTAAAAATGATATTTGGAAAGCAAGACCTTACACATATAAAATCGGAAACACGGCGCCCTGGCCTCCCATCTCGCTGGGGATTGCGTTTCACCCGTCAAAGAATACAATAAAACACTCTAAAGTCGTATAATGCACAATTCATTGAAGGAATACCGGTGAGACTGTGTTCTTCCGTCAGCTGTTGAACACACTCCCCCAAGCACACTTCAGTCGCCCCTGCGTACAATGCAGGCCGACTAGGTCAGACCAGGAGAACCTGATATGACGGTCTGCGATTCAATGCGAATCGGAACCAAATTGCAATAAACGCTTTGTATGTGGGCAGATTGGGGAAGATGCAGAAGGTTAGGATGGCGATGCCAATCGCAAGGACTGGGTGCTGTGGGTGGGTAAGTGAGGATTATGTATTTCTGTTACTGTCCTGTTTGGTATGTTTCAGTGTCAGTATCAATGTCGGTCCAGTTCTGTTCGGTGTACGCTTTAAACTAATTGATAAAACATAGTTTAAACGTTAGTCGTGTTAACTAAATGTTAAAATCTGGATCTTACGAATACAGCGCTCGAATCGTGTTCACTGTAGCCCAAGCGTTTGGTGTGCTTGAACACCTCGTTGGTGATGCTGGTGACTGGCATGGACTGGTCCAGATTCTCCGCCATGTTTAGCACCAAGCGCAAGTCGCGTTGCATGTGGCTTAAAGGCTGCTGTGGATTGAAGTCACCCTTGGCCATTTCTGAAAAGGAATTAGGCAAGTGTTAACCAAAATGATAACTATTGCTAAAGCATTAGAAAACATAATTGTTGCTATACATACCTTTGCCCTTAGCCAGCAACATGGGTGATTTCATTGAAGTCAAATCGAAAATGTCTATGATGTCGTTCAGAGAAATGGAGAAACGATCAGCTGCAAGAGCAATATAAAAGCGCAATTAGTAACAGCCTATTACAATCCAATAAACAAAACCTACCAAGTGCTAACGCCTCAGCCAACCCGACCAGACTCACTCCCAAAATGGTTTGCAAAATTAAGTTTACTTTGCAGGCGTTACCGATATCTGCTAGATGTGAACAAGCGACGGATTTTAATAAATTGTTTTAAAGAAATTTTCATCAGGGCAGGCTGTACTTACTCCCCAAGAAAAATGTGTTCTTGGCGATGGTCTTGAAGCACGAGTGGCACTCCTCGAACACAGAACGATCTCCACCGGCGAGGATGATGAGCATGCCATCTGCCGCCTCCTGGCGCGAGCCGTGAATTTGTGCCTCAAGATAGCGACCGTTGCACTGCTTGATACCCTCGCCAATGTCCAACGAAGTGTCCGGATCAATTGTAGACATTTCAACGTACGCCTTATTGTTCAAATCCTTTAACTGCAGAACGCCACAGTTGCCGAAAACGAGCTAAACGGAGAAAAGAAGAATGTATAAATAAGAAGAATTGACCAACAGCTCCAAGGTTTCTGTCCTCTGTTAAATTACGCCATCCCAATTTCACAATTATTTTGCATTCTAATTTATTTTAATTTACGTATTTTATGCCGTCGAGGAAAAAACTTCGCTTTGCAATGAGAGCATCAGAAAATCGTCGGAATGGGCCGCGTATTTTTAACTTTGGATATAATTTGTAACGGGTTCTTTCTTTAATATGTAATATACAAGGCAACAAAATGCGTTGCGACTGAAATTTAGTACAAACAAAAACGCAGAATTCTAATTCTGTTAACAACGTGGTTTCCGAAACTAACTATAAATATATATATACACTAAGGACTTACATCCTTGGCTCCCTTTGGATCGGACACACAGCAAAAGATAATGTCGGCAGCTTCCACAACATCCATGGGAGTGTCCTTAACCTCAGCACCGGCCTCAGCAAACGGTTGGCACTACAAAACGAGATTGTTGTAGAATTTATGGGGGAGTTCGGTGCAGTGGGCTTTTACCTTGTCAATGGTGCGGTTCCAGACCACAACCTTGTGACCCGTGTAGATCAAATCCTTGACTATGGTAGATCCCATCATGCCCAGACCCAGGAAGCCGAAGGTCTGCTCTGAAGCCACGATTTCGCGATCGGCCAGTGTGTTGGAGCGCGAGCTCATGTCGATGACTTGGGTCTCTGGTCGCGTGACAACCGGTCGGTCAAGCAGAGCAATTGCATTCGGTGCACGCTTGGCAGCGATTGAGGCCAAAAGTGCGTCAGTCTCGACCCGACGTCTGACGGTGGGCGTGGAGCTGGCTTCATCCGCATCCTGTAATGCCTCCCCGGAAGCAGCCCTCTTGCCTCGCTTGGCATTTGATGGCCCACTGGGCGTTTGTTGGGCAGAGGTGCGCCGTTTCTGTGCTGATTTTGCCGACCCCTTTGTCGACTTGACCGATGCAGCGGCCACGGACTTGGCTTTGGGCGTCCGCTTGCCACCTGCCTTCGTTGTAGACGCCGGCGTTGTGGCAGGGGAAGCTGAGGAATCTGCATTAATTTCCACATCCAAGCCGTCGCCGTCATCAGGGCTGCCCACCACATGGGCCACCACTCCATTATTGGCATCGGCATTTGCTTCCTCTCCCACAATCTCCTCGCTGTCCAAGCCATCTCGGATCTTGTCAAAATCAGCCTCGGTGGCGTGATTTGGCGCACCGCAACTTTTGTTGACCTGCTCGTCCACTTCGGCGGGGTCGTCAATGTACTTTTCGATATCCGTCATGGCGTGCCGGAAAGCAGCGGGCTTGCTCACCTTGGCCAGTTCCTCCTTCCAGGGTCCTTCGAAGGGTTTGATGTTGTTCTCCTCAATCCAGGCACTGTTAAAAATTACCCGCATTATTACAGGCTCGTTTGGGAGTGGTGTGCAATTTACTTACAAATTCCTAGATCCAAAGAAAAACACGCATTTGGTATTCGCCCGGCGCTGCTGGCTGAGCAAATCAAGTGGTGGATCGACAATCTAAGGATAGAAATTTTAATTAGCATGCGCTTCATATCTTTAAACTCTAAACAAGCTTGCAGAATGTTTAATATTTTAAGCAGACGTTTAAATGCACAAATTTAAGGACTCACATAAATACCACTGAACGTTAATTTATTATGCGATACCCCATTTACAAAACGTTATCTCACATGAAACTGAACTTATCCAAAATGTTGTCTTTTTTTAAGTAATTTCCACTGCTTTCACTTTACATGGAGTAAATATCACAGGGACTTTAAAAAGTAAAACTTGCACAAAATCAATTTGAGATCTAAATTCAGGTGATTCACTATCATTAGCATATTTAGCGAAACTTCACAGAACCGATATGTACATCAAAAGATTAAATGAAAGTTGATGTACAAGAAAATGCCTTTTAAGTGCCTTTATAGAAGAACGAAACGCGGAACTGATATCCTTGGCAACGTCTGTTCAAACTCCACGCCCGCCGCGCGTCACTCCCCCTCCTCCGGCCGGACATGCTTGTTTCCAGCGGCTGTACACACGATCGAAAGCTGTAGCTCGTGGCCCCCGATAGCGGCTCCATCGCAGAGACCATTTTCCCACCTCCGCCGGCAGTGACGACCACAGTAGTAGCAGCAGCAGCAGCCAGAACAACAGCAATGGGGCAATGTGTGCAAGTGCGTGGCTGTGGGCAGAGCGGCGGCAGCGAAGCCGGCAGCGTTGAATCGAAAAGTACAGTCGAAAACAAACACAACAACATGGCAGCAGAGGAGGCGGCAGCGACGCGACGTCGACGCGGCGTAAACATTCCGATCGCCGATTGCAGTGCTTACCATTCCTGGCCACGGAGTGAAGCCCTTCATTTTGGCCCTGCAAAGAAAATGGATAAAAATGCGCTATTAGGACGAATTTACGTCGGAAAACTCATATTGCCCGTAAAGAGGAAACAAAAAAAGGGCGCGCGCGCGAAAAAAGCGCCAACGCAGAGAAGTCGACGTCGGAATCCCCGGAATCCACGCATGTAGCTCCGGATTAGAGTCGTCGTTCAGATGGAGCTATGCGCTGCGTGGCGGTCGGAAAAGCAGCGCTAATTGCTTTTTTATGCACACTACACTGGGTTTTTTTCCTCTTATTTTTTTTCGGAGCGCAAACGGTGCGCAATTGAGGTTATGTGTTTGCTTTGATTTTCATTTCTTTTTTTTTGTTATCGGCACAGCTGAGGATACTGGGAATACAGCGAATATGTTGATGGGTCCTCAAGTCCCGGCTTACCATATCAGATCCTTGGGTTTGTAAATAAATTTCTCCGCCGTATCGCCGCCCGACAGCGACAGTTTTTTATTCTTCGACATTATGTTGTCCAGGCGTATGTTGAACTTGGTTATTTTGCTGGCTTGGGCGGACGGCGCACGGGAGCTAATTGGATTCTCGAATCGGAGCACAAATCTCGGCGTCGGGATTTAATGAATTTCGGAGAATTTTATGCTCGCTGGCCACCCGTATTTTTCTTTTTTTTTCGCTTTGTGTGTGTGATGCGCTGCCGAACCGATAGTATTTGCTCGAGCAATGCGATAGCAGGCAGGCGCCATTTTGGCTGGCTATCGGCTAGTGCTGGGAAGCGGTGGCAGTGCAACGTCACACTATTGGACTGCCAACCTGTCTCGAACTTAGCTAATTATTTTGCTTATTTTAAAATTAGTGGATAATATTTGGTAAATCTTACAAATAAAAATTATTTTATTTGTTATACTTTTAATTTTGATTGCACATTTTTATAATGCCATTGAACAACGTACGCAAAGACTGAAAAAAGTAAACAAGTTTCATTTACTTATCATTTGTTCATAATTGTTTTGTTAAAAAACGTTCATAAGTAGGCATTTAAATATTTTATTTAATGCAATTTATTCTTTTAGTATCAATTACTTTTGTGACCTATTAGATATTAATTACAAAGCCGGGGATAATATATTGAAATTTAGATACTATTGAAAATAATTTTTGTACTTCGTTATCATTAATGAAAAAAGGAAAAGTTATAGTAAAAAAGCTTATATGTTCAGTTTCTATATAAACAAAACTACGACACCGGACGAACCACGAAACGCCTTTTAATTAACATAAGATTTCAAACATATATAATAAAATTATTGTTGCATGGGTAAATGGCGTTATACTCTTTGGGATCTTCAGCACGTAAAACTAAAAGCAGAAAAGACTTTCACTTAACCACAAGTCCAGTCCTCTTAGCCGCAAAATAAATTAGCACACGTCCAACTCAATTTTTCTGTGATATTCAGCACTCAACCTCAGCCATATAATCCTCATAAATATGAAACAATCAAATAAAGCGAGTATAAAAAACGAATGCTGCAGGGGTTGTGATGGTTGCGGGGGGCATGCGACAACCCTGCTCGGTGAAACTTTTTCGGGTGACCTGGCAAACAAAAGGGGGAAAAAAGGAAATTACGGCCGTTAAAGGGGTAAAAAGTTGTATTTGTGCTGGGAAAAGAAAGCGTAGTTTTGGGTTGAATCATTGCATTTTGTTTGGCAATTAGCAGGCGCGAAATGGGTGAGAAGGATTTATTGCGACCAGATTGCCATCAGTTATAGGGGAACAAACGTACATATGTTTCCCCGTTCGTGTATTTCAATTTGAATTGTGGGAAATATTGAATACATTTTTGTAAATCCTAACTGAAATAGATTTATTCCGATTAAAGATGATATCGATCTTTTAAAGCTTGAAGCATCGATTAATTGGCAAGGAAATTTTCAGTTTCCCACTTCTCTTCTTCCGCCAGAGGTGCAATAAAAACTGTGATTCCGTCAACATAAAATAGGAAATATTAAATTGTTTTTTCTCCAGTATGCATAATAACAAAATTATATATGTGAACTGATTCTTCGCTTAGTTCTGTTCTGCCGTTAAGACTTAAGTGTCTCGAATCTCAAACTGCGTTTTTGTTTACGACCTTCCAATTGCGCTTACACTTCGAAATCAGGCGCTTCTCTGTTTACAAGTAGGTATCTATGTATGTGTTTCTTGGAATTTTGTTTGAAAATTGGAAGTGCTTGCCCATTGAAACTCAGTCGGTTTTACGCATCTTGAAAGTTGGAGACTTGGATATTAGCGAAGTTTATGTATTTGTAACTACAATTGTGTTTACTTAACCATAACTATTTAGGGATTTTTCACTATTTACATATAATTTGCTTTTCAGAGAATATTGTACTGGATTGCATTTAAATATCTTGGTAAGTTTATAACAAAATAAAAATAGCTTTGTGTAAACGTTCTATTCATATTAAACATATTCCATTCGAGTGATCCGATTAACATATTATTTGCCTGCATTATCCTTGATTTTTTATAAAAGTAATCACTTTTTCATGGGATAATTTGGGGTGGATCAAGATGCTTATCGCATTGATCCAATTACTTGGACAAATGATTCCCTATTTACTTGCGCACATATTAAGGGAACTTAAATAATGTATAGCACTAATTTTAGATGGCTTAGGGAGCATCTCGGGCAATTAAAGTGTTGATAAAACAACAACTTGCAGCACGCCCCACTGCCGATTGTGGAGCACCACTTGCCACGCCACAAGGATGTGGAGGAGGGAAGAAGGAGGCACTGCAGCAGGATCTAGTGCAGCGCAAACAAACAGCAAATAGGCACAAGGACCTCCTTACTTGCGGCTTAGCCCGTTGCTTTGTTTTCCCATTTGAAAGCTGCAGATGCCGTCGCACTCGCCGCATTTGCTTTCGCTTTTGCCCAACTTAAATTAGCTAATTCACTCCCCACTAAATCACAATCCGAATCCACAAATTTAATCCTGTGGCTGGCTTCACAATTTTTGGCTCGCTTTGGGCAAAGTTCTCTGACGCGCTGAAATTTCCACATGAGTGAACAGGGAAAAGTTAGGCGGACTTTAAGCTCAACTATGTATATTCAAACATACATTTACCAAAAATTTGAATTTAGAAATAGTTTATCCAGTAAAATCATTTGTGAAAAAATGAGCCGCTTTTCCAACAAGCAGGGATAAAATGTTAAAACCTATAATTAAAAATAATTCTTATTCCTTTCCAAATGTAGGAAAAATGGAACACCTGCTGGATCCTGGCCGCGAAGAATCCATTTTGATAACTCATTTTGTTAGTCCCCATCAATTCAGCTATGTGAGATGCATAGATGTGGAGAACTCTGCCATGTTTGTTCGACAAATAGAGCAGGACTTAAAGGATTACTGCACCAGTGAAAGGACGAAGCGGGTTTACGTGAAGGATGAGGGAGTTATTGTGCGCTACAAGCCCTGGAGGCCACCCAAGCTCCTAAGGGGTGTGGTGCGCACGAGGCAGGACGAGAAGTACCTGGTTTGGATCCAGGATTACGGATTTAACCTCTGCTGTTCTGTGCGGGATTTATGGCCGCTGCCTGACCATTTGAGCCGCAGTTTATGGGACTTCAAAGAGGGTGGTGTGGCCTTGATTGCTCCCCATTCCGACAGTGGCTGGCCCCGATCCGCCATCAACACTTTGGACAAGCAACTAGAGGAAGCCAATCAACTCACATTTCAAGTCTTACATCGTGGCCAATCGAAACGGAATTTCGGCATGCTTAACTTCGGATCACCATGCCAGACTAAGGATGCTGCACACTTTCTGAGAACGCAGGACCACTACAACGACTCTTTGACCACGGTCAGCTCTGACGAGGATACAAGCTTTAAAATGGCCGAGATCAATGACATGTCGATCGAAGCACGACCGCGTGTAAAAAGGATAATTGAACTAGTGGCCGGTAATCCATTCCCCCAAGAGCCCATCCTATTGTCCAAGAACGTAAAGCCAGGTGCTGAAGTATCGACTAAAATCCCTTCTCCGATTCAGCGGCAGAAGTTAGACGCCCTGCTCCAAAATCGCGACAACTATATTATACCAAACTCAGTGACACTCCTTAGCAAGATTCAAAGTATCAACGAAAGTTCCGTGCAAACTGCGCTCGCTAACAGATCAAAACAAATAATCGAAGAAATACCAGATAAAAGCAATCTATTAGACGTAAATGGACAAAAAGGAATAAAACACCTAGGATCTGAAAATCTGTCAGAACGTTTTTCAAAACTTGAGCTTTCATCAGAAAAACAAAATAATACAATTTGCTCCTATCAACCAAAAACCTTGTCATCAACAACAAGTGGTCTAAGTAACATAACTTCATCTACAAATTCAAACTCAGGTGTGCATAAATCGATGCCATTATATAAGACATCATTTGTGCCCACTTCCGTGTTAAAAGCATCAAGAACTCATTTTACGCCTCCATCGTCCGCACCATTAAATGAAAATATTAGCAACCAATCGAATAATCGATCAGTATTTTTTTCAATGGATAAAATGGAACAGATATTTAATGACATGGTTGGTAAAAAATCCTCCGACAGAGTTATAAAAAAAAAACCAAGCCAGATGCCAAATCCTAATGTTTCAACAACTAAAAGAGTTGTACAAAAGATGGACGTATCTCGCTCAGAAAGCACGGGTGATAAAAACCCAAGTGCCTGTCTAAAGCATCTAGTGCTGGCCCACAGTCACGAGCCAGTGAATCCTGTGACTACTTACAAGAAGCTACCATTAGGGAACACTATCCTGAACGCTCTGGATGACTTGAACTTCCACTCACCCCTGCCCACTCAAATGTACGCCTGGCCGCATCTTGTGAAACGCGGATCCCTGGTGCTGGTTAATCCCTCTGGAACGGGTCGCTCTTGGAGCTACTTGCCCGTGGTTTGCTCTGTCGTGTTGCGATCAATGGAAAATGTAACTACAACCCTCGATGATCGGATCGCCCCGGGACCTCTGGCCATATTGGTTGTGGACTCTGTAGAGAATGCCGAAAAGCTGACTTCACATTGCGATTTCCTAATGAAAGATTTCAAAACACAAAATCATAAGGTGGTCAATACACATGCTTATTCCATGATAGATGCGTACCTGATTCTACTCAATTCGTGCGGTGTTTTAGTGACAACACTGGCGCATTTAAAGTACATCTTGTTCCATGAATTACCGCTGGTAGATCCGACTAGATTAGAGTTCCTAGTCTTCGATGACTACGATCGCATGCGGCTGGAGAACCCGGATCTCCTGGACGAAGTGTTTCAGAAAATAAATAGCATCGGTTGTCAATCAATGCAGTTAGTGCTGGTAGCTCAACGATGGCATTCTGAGAGATTTCAGAATCTCTTAAATCGTACAACGAAGCCACTGACATTATTTGGGGACTTCTTAGAGGCCGCCCTATACGGCGGTCTCAAATTTAACGTCATTCTGCGCAGTTCCGAAGTGAAGGCAAGACAGCTTCTCGATGTCCTGGCAGCACAGAAAGGCCCCAAAAAGCGCACGTTGATCTACTGCAAAAATCAGATGGAGCTGGAGGATCTAAGAGTAGTCTTAGTAAGAGCCGGGCATCAATGTGTGGGCATTTCAAAGTCACCAAATTTGGTGAGTTGTCCCTTATAAAAATTAATATATATTTTCAAGAACATAGTTATTGGATTACATGTTTATCAATAAATTCGAACAAACTCTTTCAGAGCCCTAATCAGTTGATTCTGGTCGACGATAGCCAGGTGCAGGAACAGTTGCCAGTGAGAAACATTCAGCTGCTTATCCACTTTAGTCTTCCGGAGTCGTGGCTAAGATTTTCCGCCCGATTCCACACAATGACAGAAAATATACGGAATTTATTTACAACCCCGGTAGGAAGGGTGCAACAGTTAATTACTTACATATTGCTGGACGAGAAAAACGCCAAGGAATGGCCTCGCACCATGAAGTTTTTACAGGATCACGGCTTAACCCCTAAACAGTTGATGTCCCAATTGTCGTACAGTCAGCAGCAGTTGGATGACAGTTTTCCCTACTGCCCATACAAACTAAGCAATGGTGATTGCATTCGTAACCAGTGCACCAAGCGACATCACTTCCTTAAAACAGATCTTCCGAAGATTGGAAATCCTCTTCTTCAACCGGGTACCCTAATTCAATGCAAGTTCCTCAAAGCCTATGATGGCGCTCATATGGCTGTCATGCCCATGAGGTATAAGTCCAAAGGCTCGACCAGTTGGATGGATGTGCCTTATCCTTCAAATCCATCGACGTTACCCTTCAAGATGAGCTTCGGTGTGCAACGGAAGGTACAAGACTCGTATAACATTGACGATGTGTGTTTTGTGATACATCAGGAACTCCTAAGCCGGGTTAGGATTGTAGACATTCCTCTCAGACGTCCGGTCACTGTTCAGTTGATGGATCATGGCACTGAGTTAGTGCAGGTCAAGGGCAGTCAGCTGTTGGAGTGTCCGGAGGAGTTCAGAAACCTGCCACATCTGGCCATGGATATTCGTTTGTCGGGATTGGTTGGATCAGGACAAGGAGGAAAGTGGTCAACGGATTCTATTCAATGGGTACAGGACAGGCTTGCTGCCATTAACGAAGAGATCATACAGATAACCGTCGACTTTGGTGTTCTGGATGTGGTTTATGTCAAGGAAATTGTCTTGATAGAGGAATGCCCGACAATGTTAACGAGTGTCTACAAAGCGTTTTTGAGCAAGGAGCTGCTTCGACATGGATTCGCCAAAATTGACAACACAAGCATCCGAGAACTCCGAGCAATCCATGAACATTGGGAAAAAGAAATTAAAGAGTTGGAAGGCAACAAGGAAAACATTGAAGGTTGTTCCACCGACTTTGATGACCGCAACAACAAACTAGCTTCTCTGGAAACAAATGTAGAAGTCATTGATGATCCGGTTAAAATAACATTAATGACAGCTTCACCTAATAACAAAGATGAAATAAAAAGAGATGCCGATTTACCGAATGAAAATAATGAGGCAGTAACAAATGTAGATGATCTTAATAAATCCGTGGAGGTGGCAGAAGTCCAAGGCTTTTCACCAATAGATAGTTCCACTGCATTAATAAACGCTCTGATTAACAAGCTAAATACTACAAGTCAGCCCAATAAAAAGAATACACACGAATTCCTACAAAATCTAGTACAAGGAGAAGATAACCAGACAATTCCTCACGAAATGCCCTCTGCAAAATCCGTAAAACAAGTGGTTGGTTCCCAAGATCCTCCAAAGGAACTTGTTTTACAGTCCCTAAACTGCGCCTCGAAATCTAGCGAATCAGTGTATCCGATGGTTAAATGGCACCAGACCCAAACCCATATCGAACTTATAATTGAACAGCAGGTGTTGGAGTATAAGCTTGTTCTAGACAGAAATTCATTAGAATATATGGTGCATGGGACGACACCTCCTCAAAGATTTATCCTTAATCTGCTCGGAGAGGTGAGGATTGACTCGGTGAAGCAACACGGCTATTACCTACATATCAAATTGGCCAAGGCTGGTCTACTCTTGCACTGGCCAACTCTTCTCAACTCGCTTTATCTTCAAAAACGTGCCCACTGGCTGATCTACGACACGGAACGTTCTCATGAACCTCGACCATCACTTGGCTTGGTCCTTTGGGATGGGTACCTGACGCACGAGAAAACAAAGGGCTACTCCGATCCTGATAGAGATGAATTCGATTCCGCCCCAGACGACTTAATCGAGCCAGGGGTGGAATATTGCGATATGGATTCGACCTTATATGAAGACTAACATCGCTTTTTACTTTAGTTTACTTTAGTAACAAAAACTATTTACTTTGAATTTATTTATTTTAGCTTGAATATTTTGAAATTTGTTTTTTTTTTCTTTTTATTTTAGCTTATATTGTAAAGGTTCTTTAGGGGAAAGTCCAGGGCTAGGTTACCCGTATGGTCCATCGCTATGGTATAACATGTTTAGTTCTCTCCCGAAAGGTTTTCAGATTAAATAAAGTTCAACATATAAGAATAATTATGTTATTAGTTCTAAATGACACAACAACATTATAACATTGCCCCGATCCATTGATAAAGTTTTTTTTTAATTTATGAATTCCGTGGTTGACTTTTCTTGAGTTTTAGTAACACATCAATAGCCAACACTGAAACTAGAGATCATAACACAAGACTAATTGTTTTTGGCCTCGGTGTTATCTTGCTGTAGGTCATTTATTTTTGATTTGAAGGAAGGATGTCCGCACGCAAGGAGAAACGAGGTTTACATTACGGGCGCCAACAGGCAGCCTCGTTGCCAGATTATCTGCCACCGAGGGAGCGGGAACAGGATTTGCGGCAGCTGCAACATCGAGCCTCGATCCTGTGGTCGCCGCAGCTGGAGGAGCAAGACGATATTTCTCCGTCATGTCCTCGGACTAGGATCCAGAGGACAGACAACCCATTTTACTGATGATTATATTTATATGCCTTCGTGCATTAAGGCCACATGGACTGACCCACCGAACAGGATCTTCCATATGCATGGTGATTTGGATAATGATAATATCCAAACTATTCCTTTGATTAACGTTAGATATTAGTTATAGAATACATTAAATGTTATTTGTTTTTTTTCCAATTACTCGCGTCTTAAGAAGACCCCTAAAATGTCAAAGCCTAATAAAGACTATCAAATTCGCTATGAATAACTATAGAATGAATGGTAGGTTGGATTCCCAGAATACAATTTAAAATTTACAATTTACTTCTAATGATAAATAGAATGTGTCATAAAATCAAGTTATTTAAATGATTATATGAAAATTGTGCTAAGTGTTGATGACAGTTTATGTATTAAAAAAGACCCAATTTTACGAAGCATGAGTCTCTCAACTTCTTGGTAACATAGTATAAAAATGTAAAAATGTAATCCAAAGTAAGGATGAACTTGTCTTTATTTTGATACACAATATATTTGCATTACTCTCTTAGGCTCTAACAACTATTAGCAAACGGGTTTATCACTAAGAAAATACAACTATTTTAATAAGTAAGCATATAAGTTGGTATCTACTTCCGAGCCTAAGGTCGTAAGATTTACAGGAATAGCTTAGATATATCTAATATTAAGTCTATATGGACTATATACATTTTAAAACCGAAAAGTAAACGAAAATCGTTGAATATCCTCGAAAAATGGGAAATGTATACAGATCTTTGAAATATAACGTACAAAATGGCTTAAGTAAATGCAGGTAAATATCTTTCAGTCTAGTTTCGCATTTACAACAAACAAAAAGAAACCAAATGATTCGCCAAACAAAAAAAATTGTAACATTGATTAAACCACATGACTGAGGTCATAAAAAGAAGGAAGAGTATTTTTGAAAAAATTAAAATGTAACCATAATTGTTTGCAATTGGAAGAGTTGAACCAATTATAAGGGAAGGACCTTAGTTAAATGCTTTTGTCTTTCAGTCTAGATCACCAATACTCGTTTAGTCTAGCTTTCCGTGAATGGTAATAGTTGCTTAAGCGTACATGATCTTTGCTAGATCGCATCGTTGTCTGCTGCTAGGTGTGAGTTCCTCGTCGCGTTGGCTCTGAATAATACAATGTGGCTATGTTGCGTCTATCTAAACTAGGACTATGCTAGACTAAGGGGCTGAGACTTGCGTACATTTCCTTTGGATGCGATGCCCGAGTGCTACTACGACTACGACTACGACTAAAACAAACTGCTCTGCTTGGCTAGACTGCAGCGGTGCAGGGTCATGGTGCCTCCCGGCTGGAGGGCGAGGGCGTGAATCCCTGGCGGCGGCGTGGTCACCGGACCCCATGACAGCCGCTTTCAGTTGGGCCTCAACGGCAGCATTCCATAATGTTGCTGCTGTTGTTGCATCATCATCTGTTGCTGTTGCTGCTGTTGTTGCTGCTGCTGCTGCTGCTGCTGCTGCTGTTGATGTTGTTGCTGTTGCTGTTGCTGTTGGGCTGTCACCGCTGATCCTTGAGAGGTTGTGTAGGTCACGGCGCACGCTGCTGGCTGGGATACCACAACTGGAGCACTAACTTTCCGCTCCGACTGGGTGCGAATAGGTTGCGGGTGGGCTGCATTTGGCTGTGGGGGCGGGGCATACATCAGCATGGGCGGTGGCGGAGGTGATGGCTCCACGCTGGGATGACGAGCTGGCGGCGTGACAGCCGAGCCATGATATGAACCGTAGGAGCTGTCGTCTGACTGCGCCGACTGTCCACGGTTCCTTGGTCCCGTCACGCCGTACAGTTGCTGCGGGTCACGTCGGTCATACTTGTGATTTCCGTCCATCGGCGTGGGATTCGTGCGAGTGCCGTAGACTGGCTGGAAACCCTGCGGCTGCTGCTGGGGATCAGGCATCATCTGTGGAGGAGGCTGCATCGGTTGCTGCTGGACTCCCATGTTGGGCTGTTGCTGCTGTAGCTGCTGCTGCTGCTGCTGCTGTTGCTGTTGCTGCTGGATTGGTTGCTGCTGTCCTCGCATGGAGCCCCTCATTCCGTAGATGCTTTCGCTGCGCTGCTGCATCTGATTCTGGACATTTTGGTTTTGCAAATGGGATGATTGAGGAGCGGGGGCCACCTGTTGCTGCTGCTGTTGCTGCTGCTGCTGCTGCTGGGTGCGCATGGGATAAAGACTCTGGGCAGGCACCAGAGGACCTGGACGCGGCACAATGTCCCGATTGATGGCCGTGTTGCTCTTGGCGTACACAGACTGCGAGCGATTCAGGTTGCTCCTGGTCAGAGTGGGCGAGCGGCAGTATAGTGATCGGGTTCCTCCGTACAGAGGTTCCTGCTGCTGATCGTACTTCGAGGAGAGCGGTGGTGCAGTGTACAGATTCTGGCAGTAGTTGCCCTGGCCGGCATTGGCCACCACTCCTGTCATCTGGCCCATATTGGCAGCTTGGTGCTGACCATTGCCGGCCGCCTGCCCTCCGCCATTGCCATTGGACTGACCACGTGGATAGGTGCCCTGCGACTGCTGATACTTGTTGGGCTTCTCCATGTCCATGTCGTAGTTCAGCTCGTCCTCCGAGTGGATCGAGCTGGAATCGTTGTCGATGCTGCCCTTGGTGTGGCGCAGGTTGCGGTTGCGCGAGTTGAAGACGTACTCGTACACCAGGCCAGAGGCCATGCCGCCCACCAGTGGTCCGAACCAGTACACCCAGTGGCTGTCCCATTTGTTGAGCACAAACGAAGGACCCAGGGAGCGGGCCGGATTCAGGTACGGCATCTGTAAGGAGGAGAAGGAGGGAGGATTTGGTTAGATGTCTGCCAAGCAAGGAAAGTACTTCACGTACTGCATAAGTCAGCAGTCAATGTCGTTTGTGTCAACTTCTAGTTTAGAATATTCTTCATCAAAGCATACTTGCGAAAAAAAGTTTGCAAACAAAGCTGGGAGTAAACTGTTTAAACAATTTGAAGAGTTTAAGAAGTTTGCTGCAGTTTTATGCATTTTTTAAGTTGAAGAACTCAAAATAACATAACAAATATAAGTTATCCTTAAAGTTCAAAGGAATTTAGGCCCCTCAGGACATTAAGATAGCACCTAAACGAGAGCTAAAACTCCGCTTTACCCGCGATTTCTTTTAATCGTAATTCAATCCTTGACTTTAATCGGTTTCCCTCGAGAACTTGGCCGTGTGATGGCATCTTCTTTGGATGCCGCCACCGGCTGTCCGTTATGCCAACAATGCAGCTCAGTCCAGGGAGTCCCTGTGCTAAATTAATTATCTCCTGCAGCCCCGGCTCGACCTTCCAGCATCCCGCGATTGTGGGATTATCTCTACCTGAGTTTACCCAGTTCATCCCAGTACGTCCGTTGTCAAGCTGCGATTTTGCACCATCAAAATGACAGCGTCTCAGTCGGCAGGTGCGTTTCAGCTGTTTGTTTTCGGCTCGTTTTTGGTTTTGGCGGGTTCTGGTTCTGGATTTCGCTTGCTGTTTGCTGATTTCTGATTTCTGACCGGCGCATTCCTGGGTCGCCAGATTGGAGTTGGGGGAAGTCAACTTACCGACACAAAGCAGCAGGCGCTGTAGGCACATCCAATCGATGCGGCCGAGTTGCCCATGAACTTCTTCATGGGATCCGTCGATACGAAATAGCACAAAACCACCAGAAAGGTGAGGATGAATTCCACACCGAATCTTTCCCAGGCGGCCAGAGCAGCGCTATGTGAGATGGCGGCCTGCAGATTGCCCGGATAACCAGGCACAGTTACGCTGTAAAATAAATTAAAATAAAAAGATGATATAAGTATATTTTTTTAATGAAATTTCAGTTTTAAGTTACTTGTACACAAACCGCACCATTCCGATATCTGAGTACAAAGTTTTTAGAGCTAAAAGCCGATGACAATTTGTTTCATTTATTATTTATTATCCTGGCAGTTCGGCAATCAACCCTCAAATCCATCTACACTCCACCCAAAGTCAATTCCATTAATCTGCGCTCCCATGAACTGCCTCAACATCATTTAACTTGTCAAAGTTTCAATTACCAAAGTTGTTGAGCACCTTTGGGCCAGATGAGTTTGAATCCATGCGATTCAACTGCCGGATAATTTGTTTCCTGGATGTAGATGCAAAGTTCTTCGAGAGCCCCATATATTACGGCGCTCAAGAAGTTGATTGTTGTCACAGGAATCTCCGTGAGATAACATTTTGCAATGTGGAGCAGAGTAGGTATTTATATGGCCATACCGCAATCCTTTACCACAGCGAATCCACCCACATTGAAAAGCCGGAAATAAATGCTTTCGGAATGCACTTAAAAGTACTTCAGCAAATAGGAAATTGCTGCAAAATCCGGCTGCACTATGGGGTGGGAGTGAGATTCGCCATCTATGTGGAGCGGATTAGTGGGCATTGGCAGGTCCTAATCCTCGACTGGCTTCCGAAATTCCTTGGCACAGCTGCTACCGAGTCTTGATTAAAATTTGATCGCTTCGAAAGACATTTTCGCATCGGTCGGACTTGAAAGTAGCCCTTATTTGCTCATAAATCCTTGGAGTGCTAATTTCACATGGCACGAGTGGTCAACAAGCACTCATCCACTGGGATAAACAAACACTCAGGCAGGGGAGAAAGCAACTAAGTAGCCGGAAATGGCAGAATGTTGGGTAGCTTTCAGAAGCTCTTCCTGTGCAAATTGTTTGCGGAATAAAAAGTGCCAAAAGAAACAAGTGGCAGCCGAACTGCAAACTTGAACTGAGAACCGGAATCGTTATCCTTATCCATATCCCCAAGCGAAGGCGACTCATAGCCCATTTTCTCGCACTGGTGGCCACCGCGTATCCGGCTGAAAGGCGAATCCCAATTGCGGATTGCGAACTGCAAACTGTGAGCTGCGGATTGCCATGTGCCATTTGCAACGCTCTTGGTTTGGTTTGGTTTGGTTTCGTTTGCTTTTCGGTCTTTTTTGGCTTGTGGCTGGCTTTTTAGCTCATCGGGATGCTGGGGACTTGGAATGGAGCACTTGAATTCGCGATGCAGCCGCCAAATAAAGTTACTGCATGTATTTCTGCTTCGCACTTGATTTAAATCAAGGTAAGCTGGAGACATTTCATACTTGAACTATTTTGTTTTATGAAATCAAACAATAATCACAAACTCATCATCCTCATACTTACATACATACTTGAAGTACCTATAACTTTAGCTAACTTGTTGAAACAATGAGAATTGACCCTGCTTCCTGCAGTTCATCCAATATAGAAGCTCAGTTCTTATGTACTATTTCTTGTCCCCGCCTCCCAGGTGTTTTGTGAATGCCGGCGACATAACTCTATAACTGGACCACCTGTGCAGCATTGCAATGGGTATGGGGATGAGGATGCGGGGGCCACCGAGTGCAGGCAACCGGAAACACTGGCAGGATGCTATTTCCAAGCCAAGTGCGATAAGCCCGCCGGAGGAGTAGCAAAAATAAGAAAAAGGGAAACGGAATCCACTGGCGAACGGATTTAGTAATTGAATTGCCCATGTGACACGAATTGATTACGATTTCGATTTCGATTTCTAAAAACCATCCCTTGCACGGCAGGAAGTGCACTTCCATGCTAGATAGAAATCGACAGGCACACCAAAGAATAAGTAATATCAATTTAAAAGTTATGGCTTCCAATGTGGTCTTGACAAAAGAACTCAATTTAAAAACTTATTCAGATACTGTTTTAGAATACATGTATGTGTGATTGAACTTAAGTAAAGTGTACGGTTATACGAGTATAAAGTCAATTCATTGACTATGGGTAGTGCGCATTCATTTCTCTCAGTGCAAGTCCAGATCTCTCTTCTTTTTCTGTTGCCCATTTCGTTGCAGTTCGATGCAGTTAGCTGCTTAAAATTTAAATTTGTTCGGTTCGAAATCCTGTTTTCCGTTCCATTCGTGTATCCTCGGCAACAGTAATTTCTGTTTTGGGCAGCAGGTGTGCGCTGATCATTTTTTCCAGCTGCTCCTCGAATGACCAACCAGATCGCAGAAGCGGACACGTGTTTGATTTCAAGTTTCCGCACCACGCATCCTGCACAGGCGCAGGCGCAGCCTGGATTGTCAGGAGAACCTGGAGGACCTGGAGAACCTGCACAAAGGCCCATCCGAATTGGAAATGTTAATTATGTTTTTCTGCTTTCTGCTTTCTGGTTTCTTTTTCTTTGCTTTGCCGTCCGCTGCCTTTGGCGGCCTCTACCTGATTTTTATCTTTGGACATTTCCAAAGGCTACTCGCATTTTTGGAACGTGCTCGGCGTGCGTTCTTCGAACCAAAAAAAAGCCATCATAATAATAATATGAATGGAGAACGGGAAGAAATCATTGAAATTCGAGGAGCAGCTAAAGACTATTCAAATATTCCTGAGCCGGATATCGATACTCAGGTTCGTGCCCCTGCCCCGCGTATTTCCCATTCCGAGTACCCGAATGTTCTTTCAAACGCTCTTTGTTTTATGAAAGACATGAAGTTCATACTGGGTTTTATCTGCTCAGCTCGCTGGTACTTTTTTAGCTACTTGGCCACATGTGGCATATGCGTCGCAATTAGGGTAAGTGCCAAGTGACATGTGACAACGGACAGGCGGAGAAGCCAGAAGGAGCAGCTGAAGTGGCAGGTCCTTGGAGAGTGGGTGTCTTGCCACTAGATTTCTAAAAATGTTGTTTGTCACACATTGTTTGCAGCGAGGGAACAAATTGTTTTCCTTCTCAAACCAGCATTCCAAGCAATCCTCTACAGTATCTGCGTAGAATTCCTCTTCTTTAGCCAGTAATATTTATGTTTTTATCTATATAAGCTATAAATCTCTCGCTTATCCCAACTAAAGTTGTGTATTATATGGCCAAACCTTAATGGCCACAAAGCTTAACAAAATCACGGACAAATTAAGTTTAACACCCATCATAAAATCACGACGATTTCGGAGAAATCGCCTGGCGCAGCTATAACCTATATGGGCCGAATCTAAACCAATTAATCAGCACACAGGCAGCTGGGGGAAGGAGTTCCACTCTCATCCTCGGTATCCTCTTTTTAGGGAAACATATGTTCCGACTAAAGCACTCGATGAACTCGTTGGACCCTAAGAAATCCATATCGGAGGAGTAGAAAAAACCCGAACCTGATCGCAGTGGCAGCAGCTGAAACATGTTCCTCCTCGTCCCTTTCTCCGCCTCCCGATTCTCCCGCACCGGATCGGATCGGATCTGTAGAAAGTAAAGATGCCAACGCACTTAAAAAGAGGCTTCTCCGAGGGTCGAAACAGATGTCGAGCAGACAATCGGGAAGAGGCATTAACATTAACATTGCTGCCAAAAGGAGTTCAACGCTCAACAACAAAAAAACTGGGGCGACATTTGAAAAATGGTGCGCATGCGCAGATATATACATATACATATGTATGTACATACATATATGTATACTTTTTTCTCCCCGTTTCCTTCGTCCTGCGATTTCTGGTTACAAAGGAAAAACCGTGACAGGCAGACAGATTTTTAGCTAGCTGGTGTGCGTGTAGATCCGTGGTCTACGGGTCCTTTATCTAGGCATCACAAAGAAATTTCATTTTCGAAGCGGGAAATCACTGCGCAAACAACTGAGTGTAGGGGCAGATGTTTCTCCACCAGATAGGGAATCCTAGCCTACCTGCGTCCTTTTTCCTGCAGGTGATTGTGAATGTGCGTGTGTGCTCGTCCTAGGTTACCTGCAGATTCATTTTGTAGGATTTCCCATTTCTACGCATTTCACGCTTCCTGCCGAGAGTCCTTGTTGTACAGTCATCGCCCAAAAGTGCGTTTCATCTGTCTCTATCTGACTTATTCTAGTATCCCTCTGTCCTGCCACCCCGTGCCTGTCCAACAACCTTTTGCGCCTTGATTTACGACTAGGTCCTTTGGACAGCCTGTTGGATTTAATTTGAGACTCTTCAGTTTGCATTTGGCAATTCCACAGGCAGATGCAGGATGTCCTTCGCATAATGCAGCAATTCCTGTGGTCAGGCGTACAGATATACACAGATTTAAATACACTGTTGTGCACCGAAAATTTAAAATGAATTCCTGTTCAATTGGGTTTGATGTGCTGTACTCGACAACATAATGCTTTTAATGCGGGGCTTTGATGTGCATAATAAATAGATAGCCTCCACTATCAATGGCTTTCCTCAGTCATTTGGTTACATTTTTTATGCGATGCTTTCCAAACGGAAAACTGTATTTAATTCAGCTGCTTTAATCTTCATGTGTCGGCATTTAATTATTAATTTGGCTTACTAGTTTCAGATCAATGGTGCCTTTGGCAAGTGTGTGTACTTAATGTAACTTTTTGAATTCCAAGAAAGTAAATATATATACGTTTTGAAACTTACCCATAGAGCAGAGCGGCTCCGGCGATTCCTCCGCCACATTGTGCGGTTATGTACATGGCAGCCCGGATCGGAGATATAGATCGCACTACGCAGAGAGCCAGGGTTACGGCGGGATTGATGTGGGCGCCTAAGGAGGGAAACATGGCTTTAGATACTGGAGGCAATCTCTGGCGGCCACCCAAAGGGGAGCACCATTTAATATCACTTTGACACTTCTTCGGAAGGCATTCCCTATCCCTATAGGACGCCAGATAACATCATAACTTAATGCACAACCAATTGGCTGTGAAAAGGCGGGGAATTGCAAGACCACAAAATGGGGGAGTTGCAGGAAAATCAACAACACATGTTTCAAGATCCTTTTAAGGATGGGGTTGTTGCCCCCTCCCCGACTGCATTACTTTGGTCATACTCTGGCTTTTCTTTTTTACTTTTGAAGACATTTAATTGCCTTGAATGTCAACGCAAATGAACAAATACATAAGTACGAGTATACCAGAATAAATGCAAGGGAATAAGGGGAACAGAAGTGGGGTAACTTGGCCTGGGGCGATAAGATCCCAAGGAGGTGGAGTAGGTGGGGCCGCACCGAGTGCATTGCCTTCTCGAAAATATAGCAAACAAAGAAGGGGCTGCGTGTTTTGGTTGCGGTCATGGGGCTCCCTTGGAAACGGGAGTTTCCCACGCAATTCCAATGGGCACCCCGAAAAAACACTTGTCGCCCCTTTTCTGTTGATGTTTTTGCGCTTGTTTATTGTCTCCTTCGACTTACCCGAGATGTGGAGGAAGCATTGCGTCAGTGTAGCCATCGCCAGCCCGGAGGCCAGAGCCGTGGCCAAAAGCACGGACGACACACTGGCCCCCACTCCGACGCCCGCGGCGGCACCGCAGACGATGAACACGTACATGAAGGAGGCCAGACACTCGCTGATGATGGACCTGGAATGGAGGAGGAGGCGAGTGAGCCCGGGGTAAGCATGGTTCCGCAACTGGGTTTGGTTTGCATGTGGCTCCTCTGACTGCATGTGGAGTGAGTACAGTACAGTGAATATCGGTTGCAATAAAATGACACTCAAATATTTGGGGGCTTTAATGAAGTAATGCTATGCTTATTAAGCAACAAGATTCAAATAGTATTAGTTGCAAGAAGAAATTTAAAGTTTTAGAACTCATAAGGAGAATAATTGTTTAAAATCAAACAAAAGAAAACAAGTAGGGATATAATAAATATTACAATATTTCAAAACTTTTTGCACACTTTCTATTGTTTTGGGCATTATATCTAAGTGCAGCTTAAGACTGTTTCCACTGTTAAGACTAGTCCTCACTGTACCGCTGCACAAATCAAGTTGCACACAAAGCTCTTTTTTGTTGCCCTCAAGTTGTGGAGTGACAATTAAGCAGGGGGCGGGTGGGAAAGCTGAGGAGCTGGAGGGATTGGAGGGATTGGAGGTATTTGGAGTGGGTTCTGGAGCGGATGGGGGAGCTCTAGGGGAAGCGGACTGATGAGCAGCTGCAATGCCGCCGAATCCAGTTGATTCACATTAATCTGAAAACGCGGAATCCGTTGCGCGATAACGAAAATGCAAACAAATCGAGGTCTTATGGTATTTCAAAAAATCATAAATTCAGCTGTTTGGTTTGGCAGTCGCGCTTCCCTTTAATTGGAACTATGTATCTCAACTTCTCCTCTATACCCACCCATTAACATCAAGTTTTTCATTTTAAATGGTCAGTCGGAGGACTTGAGGCAAAGTGTATTGCAGTTTAGCTGGAATTTAAGCGTTCGACATGCTACAAAAGCATTTGCTGCCACTGCTGCTGGCTAAGATTTAATTACTCCATCAGCTCGTGATGAAATGTTAATCACTTGCCAGTTCCCTGAGCAAAAGGACCTTGTATGGGCCACAAAGTGCTCGAAACTTTGGCCGTGTTTAGTTTGGCGATTATCTTGATGATGTGCGTCTGGATAACACTTGGATTTCAATTACTTAGAGTTCAGACAAAGCCAGTTGACATCCAACAATTGCCATCTAAAGTTGAGCAAATTGAAAGCAAGTGCAGATAATGACTACGAAAACAAAAGGTTCGAAGATGGCTTACACTCGAAGAAAACCACCTAATGTACTCTCTCTAATAAAAAGTAGTTGATCATACACGACAGATATCACTTTTATAATTATTATTCCTATGTTTAGAATTGAAAGCTGTAGATATCCAGATCTCGAAATAAGATTCAGAATTGTTATAATATTAAACATCCTGAAGCATTCTCTCTTTTTAAAGCAACATGGCTGATTAAAGATTATGTGTATTTTGAGAGATCCACATATTTACAGTTCAGTGGTTTTATAAATGCAAAATATAACATATAATTCTCTCTTTATAATAAATGTTTGTGAAATATATTATATATATGTAGATGTATTTATTTATATGTCAATGGGTTTAAAAACGCAATATACTTGTATAGTTCTCGCCAGCTTTTAACGGTAGTTTTAACATTTTTTCTGCCTGATTAAGCTTAAGAACGCATTTCAATAGTTGATCCTAGCTTAAAGTATGAAAACCCAAATTTGTCACCTATTTTTTATATATTCTTTAGTCCAAAGACAGAAGGGACTTACCTCCAGAACTCCAGCGTGCGAATCTCGGCCTGCATGCTGCGCTTGGGAGCCTGCAGGGTGCTGGATAGCCGATTGTTGACCCCGTGGCCACCGCCGTGCGAGTCCTTGCGCATCGCCTCCAGGCGCTCGAAGAGCGTCACGATGTGGTAGTCTATGTTGTGCTCCAGGGGCACGGTGTGCAGACTTTCGTCGGCCATGTCGGACTCAAAGCGCGATTTGTTTATAGCTACTAATTAAGTGGTCGAATTAGGCGGAACACGCGACGAGAGGCGGCGAATATTGCAAATCGGCTGGTCGGTCGCTTCACTTAGACACACATTTCGCACACTGCAAATTGCACTCAATTTATGTCAATTGACGAGTTTTTGAACTTTCAACCGATGCGCGGCGCCCGATCCGTTGTGATTCGCCTTCTACTTCGACTTTGACTTCCAGCCGAAAACACGTCCGTATTCAAGCGCGAGTGGTGAGCGAATAACCGAGGCGAGTCGGAGTCAGGTTGCTTCTGCTCATCCACGGCCCTCAGGAACAAGTTGAAGTTGCAACTGAACTCACCACCACCATCATCACCAACAGCAACACCACCACCACCACCATCACTCGGCAGCGGCAGCAAACCAACTGCCCACTCCACCGACGCAGTGGTGGATAAGCAACCCCGTGCACTGAGAAATAAATAAGGTGCCTTTATCACGCAATGTCCATTTCTATATATATTCATATAATAACTCGTATCTCATTAGTAGCCTACTTATAAAGTTATATTACATATTAAATATATTTAATTTATATATAATATAATGATTAAATGAAATGTTAAAAACTGTCTGCAAAGATAGATCCATGCACATCCTAAATGTGCTCAGTGCACTGGAACGAAATGGAAACGAAACAGAGGTCCTGTCAACCTGTTGGCTTTACCTACTCTCATGCGTGATGCCTCGTACTCACCACCCATTCGGCAGCACAATCATAATCATAAGGTGGCAATTTAATTGCGCAGCACTGATCAATAACACAGATTCCAGATTTCCCGGACCCAAACTCCGAAACCCACATGATGATGACGGTTTCAATGATTTCGATGAAGATGATGATGATGGGGAGCACAGGCAGCTGGCCCTGCGAGCAGCTTTCATTGAAAGTATTTTCCTTTTTGGACACATTAATGAAATGTAAAATAATCTGGCTTCTGGCTGAATGGGCAAAAACGTTCATTAGATGAGGAGGCATGCCACTTTTGTGGTTATCGCGGTGTAATAAAATTAACTTGATTTCGATCCCAGGACCAGCATACTGCAATTCACCACGGAAAATTATAGTTATGTATAGTTGGTATTATAATTAGTATTTATATAATTATCCAAAATTAAATTAAAGTATTCCCAGGATTGCTTACGAGGCGAATCCGTATTGTATGTCATTAACTTCTTGAAATTGTCTTTATGTGGAGGTTTAAGTACTTTAAGATTGACCATTTTCCTGAGTACATTTTCGGGTCAGAAACTCCAAAGGGATCTGCCGAAAAGGCCATTCTCACCGGTTCACATTTTCCGCATCACTAAAAACTATAATTATGAGCCCTAACCACTTGATACCCTTACCTGTCAATTGTCAAGCTGTCCTCGTGTGAGTGGAGTGATTCTTCAAGCCCAATGAGCTGTGAAAGTTAAGAAATTAGGTTCGCCGCTCCATGGACGAGGTGAAATCAATCACGCTGACTTCGTTGCCCGACCACAGAAAAGGGGGCTCAAAGAAATTTCGTCACTGTTTGCGATTTTGTCCATATTTTTTTAAACATTTTTTGCAAACTTCGCAAAAAAAAGGGGGCGGGGGAAGGCAGGGGGCCGTCGGAAGGACGTTGCCATATATGGCACGATGGAGCACCACGATGATGATGATAATGGGGATGATGATGCGGAGAGACGGAGACGCAGAAGGAGACGAGACGACAAAAGGCTGGCTCTGGACCTCTGAGCGTGGGAATTATTTTGCACACTCTCTGTGTGTGCCTGACTTTTTGTTTTTCACTTTTTATTTTGTATTTTTCGCTCGTTTTTGCGTCGAGGTCGCACGGGGTCGTTCCTTTGGCCGGTCGAAGGTAAGGTAATAATAAGATGTTTTGTTTCAATCACATCGTCATCATCATCATCATCATCACCATCATCATTGTCGCCGGTCTTTCTGCTTGTGTGCATACAAGATCCCCATCCTGCTGCCATGGAGGTAGTTCAAGTTTGTTTCTTAGTTATTTTATTACACTTTGGTTAAGTTGATTTCATAACTATTTAGCCTTTTAAAAATAACTAGAAGAGTCATTCTACTTATGAAGAAGAAACAAGGGCGTAGCAAATAATTTGAAACACATTTATTCACAATTTGATACATCGCTATTGATAAGACCCCCCTCTAAATACGCCCATGTGCGTACTTATCGTGGGAGAAAGACAACGAGAGTAACCGAATACGCTCATCTCATTTTGGAGATATGCTGGGGTGTTGTTGTTGGCGCTGCATACTCTTTTTGTGGGAGAGCAAAAAGGAATTGGAGATGAAGCTCTTATCCTTTCCATTCTTCTCCATTGGTTACATTAAGCTGAGCTTGATTATGCCCCGCATTTAATATACCCATTACTACTCACGTACTGGAGTATACTCTATACGCACCTGTGAAGCTCCTAACTGTGCAACAAAAGCTTGGGAGGTGCTTAAAAAATATTACGCATTCCTTAAAATTAAAAAAATTCCTAAATTGTATGTAGCTTGTTTTAATGAAGTTAGTACTGGATAATATATAGCCATAAGCGTGAATTTTAGCCTTTTCGTAATTG
The DNA here is from genome assembly GCA_005876975.1 of Drosophila orena. Classification (NCBI taxonomy): domain Eukaryota; kingdom Metazoa; phylum Arthropoda; class Insecta; order Diptera; family Drosophilidae; genus Drosophila; species Drosophila orena. Next base: position 3,966,924 of record VCKV01000008.1, on the reverse strand, counting down.
TTTTTGCTGTACACAGCTAAATATTATACAAACTGAGAGATTCAGGGTAGATTACTGTTACAAAATATATTAAAAATGAAAGGATTTAATCAAACCCTTAAATGAAATGAAACTATTGAAACTGAAACTGAAACTATGAAACTAAATTAAATGAAATTAAATTTACTGAAGTAGCTTTTGTTTCATCTTTATTGCTTCCAGTGTAATGACCATGCCGTGGGTGCAGGAGAGGATGCCACGGAACCTTCGGGAATGCTCTTTAGTGCAGGTTGCCGCAGTTGCAAATGGATGTGGAGATGGTGTCACGATGCCTCGCCTGCTGGGACCAAAAAAAAAAAGGAAAAGGGGCCTGGGAAAAGCCTTCTGCTTTTCGGGAAGCTGTCGATGGGGCAATCAGAATGCGGAATCCCCGGAGAGGATGCCCTGATATCATTATTAGAGATATGCGAGTCGAACCGATGAACTGTTGATCGTGTTCCCCATATGAGGAGCTGATTTATAACTGCCCAGCCGCTTCGTTGGCTCCAAAGCGAAGCCGTGACTTATGAGTGGATAAAGCGTGAGTATCTGTCCAAGCTGCTGGCCCTCCAACCTCCTCATTCTGCCATTGGAATCCCTGGCAGGTAACCGGCCTTGCCCAGACGGATCGCCGATTCTGCGGGTTATTTGGCCAAAACTTAACAAGGTCAACAGATTTCTGTGGTTTCCATGCTCTGTGGGAAAAGATCACTGGCTGAGAAGAGGAGGCGTTATGCAAGAAATCGAAGGCGGATCATCCCAGATAGAACTGATTTTGGGAGGACATATGGATTTAAGAAGAAACAAGTTCAGTATCTGCTTAAGTGCTGTTCAAGATGACTTTGATTTTCTTGATTTAATTATTCGAGACATTTTAATATTATCTTTTGGAATTTCGATTACTTTGAGCAACTTAGCCAAATCCTTTAGCTGATTGTAGATTGATACAGAATCTAAAATACAAAATACCCCATTATCCTTCGAATACCGCAAATTTGTATGACTAGACAGCTTTGCTCGTGCCCTTAAACCCTTTGACCTGCCACAATGAAAAACACTAAAATCTAATTCACATGATGCTGTGAACATCAGCATATGCAAATCCGGCGAAAAACACGATTTCTGGGTTTTACTGAGGGCAAAAAAGTTCGGAATCCGGAGGACATGCAGCCGGTGCTCGACACGTGCCCCACTTGCAACCCTTTCCCATTGTCGGCCGACGCACTAATGATGCGGCATTATTTTGCATATGGACAGAGGAACATGGACAAGCTCAGTTCACGGAGAAGGGTTAAGGTCGCAAAGTGTCCCCTAATGAACTGAAACATGCGCGACTGTTACAGTTGCGATAATTTATGCATGCGATACAACCATTGACTCGGCTCGAATTCACAGGATCTGGATTGCAGGACTCTTGTCAGTTACTTTGTTTCACCAACGGCCTGATGGCTATGATCTGGCACAGCAATTAAGCCAAAAAAAGGGTTAGACATCGGGTTTTTCACAGTCCTGCGACTAGGAAGTTTGTGGTGGTGGTCGGAGTTCTGCACTTGCAGACTCCTCTCCTCTGGTTTTTGGTCATCCGACACAGGTGCGAATGTTTCCCAGCTTGCGGTTTCGGCAAAGTGAAAACGAAAACGAGCTACCAAAAGGGCAAGGCACTGGAAAAAATTAAAATAAAATACAAAATTATATAATATTTATGGTGAGCTAAACGTAGATAAATAAACAAAAAGAAACGCGCTGGTTCATTGCATTTTCAACATTTTTCAATCGAACCCCTCACTGACCACCATCGCCCACATGCTCGGATTTCTTTAAAATTTCAGATGGATGAAAAATAACCGGCTGACGTTAAAAACTCTAAAGTGTTCATTGATCGTTAAGCGCACAGATACGATTGTTTGTCCAGAACAGCAATCCATAAAAACGTCCGCAATATCCGAGAAAAAGCAGTGCCCAGAAAATAGCAAACTCAATTCCAAATTGCAATCAATAGACCGCCTTGAACAAATCGATTTTCGGTTATTAGCCGTCTCACAGTCATTAAAAATTTTGACAGATTTTGACAATTTATTGATGCTGCCAGTGGCGTGCACAAAACACGCGGCAAACGCAAACAATCGGAAAAATCTACAGTTGACCTGTACACAGTACAAATTGCAAAAAGTGGACAAATGTTTGTCCTCCCATCTGCAACGAGTTTCGAGTGCCAGGACCTTGCCCCAACCCCATGGATTTCCCACCAACCCTCGGGGCGCGCGATAATTTGATTAATTGAAAGTCAGACGACCTTTTTTTGCGGTCTCCGGGAAGGGGTTGTTCCGAATTCGAATCCGAATCCGAACTGATTGGTTGGTTCCAGGAGGAGGAGGACGATGAGGAGTAGGGTGCTTTGGTGGCGTGAGTAAACGATCTCCGGTCGTTTCAAGTAGCTCTATTGTATTCACATTAGCGGACTTATCCAACCCCCAGCACTGCGGTTTTATATCGGGTGTATCTATTTCCTATCTGACCGTTTTTTATGCACTCGGTTTTTTTTGGCTAAAATTTAAATATCGCATTACACACAGACACTTGATTTTGAAGCCCAGCCGACCGCATTTGAATGTTTCACTTGTGGTCCGGGTGGGTACTTCACTGTACAGGTTGGACTCCCTGGACAATTTCCTAACATGTGTTTTTCATTCGAAAATTTAAATCTCTTGTCTGCACTTGATTATGCGATAAACTGGGCTGTGGTTTCATCCGAGCTTGTTGGAACTCTCGGTTTCAGTTGCTGCTTTTGGACAGTTGCGTAATTGTTTTTCGCTTGGAGGGCTTCTCAATGGGTCGAGACCAAGGGTTAAGGCGTTGTCTGCAGTGGAGATGCCTGCCAACCTGGACCGGACATCATCTGCCAGGCACTTGAACACATTTCTCGTTTTTAGGCTTTTGAGTTTTGCTGGCAAAAGTTGTGGCTTTAAATAGGGCACCAAACTGTTAAGTCGAGAATAGAAATTTCAAAAATCACGAAATAGTAACTGGTCGCTTTTCATTTTTCGTTGCAATAAACAACAATATTCAACATAAAATTATTAAATTACGTACTTAAAACTTAAGCTTATAGCGTAATTACTGTACTTGTTGTTGATTTTAAGTAACTTAACACTGTTTAAGGCTCTCTCGAACATTTAAATCCAAAAACATGAAATTTATTGTCACGTAAAAAGCTCAAGCCAATCTACTCTTTCCCGTTTAAAGTTTGGTCGCATGCAACATTTAGCAGCTTTGTGGTATCCTACACTCCAAGGAAATTCTCATTATGGTTGTTATGTTATTGTTTAATGCCACGCCCATCGCCACTAAAATGATAATTGATTTTGGCCGAAAGCCCAAAGGGTTACGGTTTATATATACAAATATATATATATACCAGTTAAATGTGGTCGCTCGTACTGGTGGCACACACACGAAGGACCCCAAACACACGTGGCCAGCCAAAAGGACATTCAACTCGCCCAAGGAGAACAATTGCGAATCGCTTTTAGTGCTCACTTTTCTGTAAACAGAGTGCAATTTTCAATTTCACGCCAGCCCACTTGAGCCGCTTTTCCATCTCATTTGCATATTTTCCGGCAATTATTATTTGCATATGCGAAAATTCGCCTGCCATTGTGATTCTAATTCGATTTTGATATTTCGCACCCATTGCAATTTGCAATTTGCCTTTTTTACGATTTGTTTTGCCAGGATCGTGGGCCGCCTCTATTGATCTCATAATCGAGCCAAGTGGGCTAAAAAAACCAACTTCCCTCATTTGCATCCTCGTGCGCTTTTTTATGGCGTGCCAATTTTTGATAGATGATGCGTGAAAATGTGGGACGTCGGAGGGGCGACCTCTGCTATTTGCATATTTGATTAATTTGTTTGGTTTTTGGGTGGTTTTTTATGGAAAAATAATAAGCATTTTATTGTGTACTCTGGGCTGGGGGAGTGAGGGATCCGGGCACATTCTATAGCTCATCAAATTGCAAGGACGCGGATTAGAGAGGCACAAAATTGATGGGGCATAGCAAATCTTTTGATTTCGCAGAGGGTTGGGATGCTGAACCTGCCATATGAAGTACCATGTGGTCGAAGAAGTACACGTATATATAAATATTTGTTTGCAAGTACATAAGATCTGCAATATTTTTCGTTAGTCCACCGCAAACTCTTTGATACGGCTTAAAACTTAATAAAATTTTGCTATTACATATAATTTTATTGTATGTTTTCCATTCGTCTTAAAAATGCATTAGAGTCTTTTTCGTTGAAATCCATAAGAAGCATATACAAAAACTATTGAGTTTGTTTTTTGGCAAGAGATTTACTTATGTATTTAATCGATTGGACATGAGCCGCATCATCAGCTTAATCCACGCCTCTTTCAAATGCAAATCTGGCTCGTAGATGAGGCTCCTGGTCCTGATTTTGCTCCTCGGCAGACGAACAGTAGTTTTCCCTTCAGACTGGCAGGCACTAATCCAATTGCTGTATGGATCATTAGGCACTGATTGCGTTTTATGGTGCAGACACGACCTCGGGCATAGGTATACTCGTACAGATGTGGATATGCTCATATCCACACCAAGGACACTTCACTGGCAGTAGTCGCAGCATATGCAGATTAGCCCACAGCCAGTGAAATGAAATGGGGTGCCATGCCATCAATTATGTTGGGAATTCGCCGATTTAGATTTAACAGCAAATCGATTTTGCGATAAAAAGAGAAGGAATCCTACATAAATGCATTTGCGCGGGGGAAAGTGGTAAATTAAATTCACATCATTGGCATAACCAAATTATCAGCACAGCTCTGTGCAGTAAAAAATATATTTTACAAAAGGTATTTAATTGTTTATTAGGATTAAACACTGCAACCAAATATAATAGAAAGTAGAGCTCTCAATACATAATCAAAAGTCTTAGGAAATATTATCACATTTTTTACCGCAATATATAATATCTAAAACTTAAAGTAAGCATCCTATATCGAATTCTTTGTGTTGGAAAACGAATTGAAAAGCCTGAAACTGATATGGTTATTTTTCCTGTGTACTTCACCTTTTTGAGTAGCATCCTTCATTCAAATAAACCGCAAAGTAAATCTGCATTTGATTTGTCACCCCGGCGCACATGTTGCAAAAAACTTTTGCCGGCAACTGTCGCCGCCAAAGGTGGCACACACAAAAATAGAAAAACAATTGCCAATTACGTATCCTTGTTTTCCGCCTGAGCCACTGCCCCCGAGTCTGAGCCAGGAGCACCCGGAAGCAGCCAGTTACCCACCCCGGTAGCCATAGCCACCAGCATGGTCCACCATAAACAACAGTCGAAACAGAGCAAAAACCCAAAGAGAAACAATCAAAAAGAAGGAAAACTCAGCGGGAAAAAAAAACATTTGAGGGGTGGCAATGGGCAGCGGGGAAAACTATGTGGAAAATCACTTTTGCGCTCATAAATTTCAATAATAAAAATTTGAATGCAGTCGACACGACACCGAAACAAGCATCCCCGCCCCTTTTTTGTCCGCACAAGAGCAGCAAACAAGGTTAAGTGAAATAAAAATCAGTGAAGTGCATAAACAAGGTTCAAGGTGCGGGTCGGATTGGGATTGGTATTTGTATCTGTATCTGTATCTGTATCTGGTTCGGGACCTAAATCTGAACGTGGATGCTGCCTGCACCCCACCCGATAATTGAATTGGCTTGTCGCATTTGGTTGAGGAAGCACAACCCTTTTTTTTACCATCGGAGGAGTTATGTTTTTGCATATGTACATTTGTATTTAGGAATATGGTCTTCTCTGGCTTTGCTTGGGATGTGGGTTGTGGTCTGCCCTTATTACCAACATATGGACTACGAGTTTCGGGGTGGCGGCCTCAATTAATATTTGCGGTTGAAGTGCAAATGCGATAATATTTGGGTCACAACCGTAATGTTCACATTTTTTCATGGAATTGTAGTAAGTTTCTGAATTTGAGCTACAGAAAATTTTAGAACTTGTATTTTAGAAATCAAGCTTAAGAGGAAAACGACTTCGAAGAGTCCAAACAAAGTCTAATCAAACCCTTTAGAATAATGGCCTGACTAAAAAAAAAATTAAAATATTAATTTTAAAAATAGAAGAAAAAAAGAAGCAGCATTTGCGAACGACAAACACTTTCAAATTGTATTACTTTTGCAAAATGTTGTTACTGTTAAAAATGCTCCTAATGGTATGCCTTTTTTTTTATACATTTGTTTGCATATTTACCCATCCTGTCTAATAAAATTAACAAGATGTGCCGAAAACTAAAAGATCACTTTAAAAGAAGGTAATCTATATGAAATGTTCTGAATTTAAAATTGAATACAGTTCCCCAAGAATTTTAAAGAGCTGAAAGTAATTATTTTGTCTTGGGCGCAGTAACCTGGCACAAACACATGCCAATTTGAACTAAACGCGCCAAAGAAGCGACCTATCGATAGCTACGATACTACGGGATATCGATATCTCACGTTAAACGCAACCAGAACAAAGTGCACAATTATTCACGTTTAAGAAAAACTAAGATTTTATTCTGGTTGATGTTGTAGACAGAACGATCAGGTTAAGATGTGGTTTACTTCTTGGCCTTCTTGGGGTCACCCTTGGCGGCATCCTCGCTCTCAGCGGCCTCCTTGGCGCGCTTGGCGCGGATTCCGACCAAACGGGCATCAGTGCGAGCCTGTAAATATAAATCGGCAAATAAGAATCCAGAGCTAAAGGCGATCACAAAGCCAAAAACTTACCTTGCGCAGCGTGGCGAAGGCCTTGAACTTCTTCTCATCCTTGGTCACCTCACGGAACTCGACCACGGCGGGCTGCTCATTGGTGATGGGCAGGACGGGTCCCTTAAGCTGGGTGGCCAGCTTGCACTCCTCCAGAGAGGACTCGCCGGCGCGGATCTTCTTCTCGTTGATGGGGAACAGGATCAACTTGCTGCGGTACTCCTTGAGTCGCTGGATGTTGCGCTGGCGGGACTCCAGGGATTTGTTCTTGCGCCTCCTGTCGACGGCAATGCCGATGGTCTTGGCAAAGTTAGCGCCAATGCCGGCACCCTGTAAACGGAGATTTCGTTATACGCTAATGGATCCAGGCAATGTTTATGCTCCACTCACCTTCAGCTCCTCCAGGGTGAAACCACGGCCGGCACGCAGCTTGGTGTGGTAGCGGATGGTGGGGCAACGGACCACAGGGCGCAGGGCACCGCTGGCGGGGCGGGGGAAGACGGCCTTGGCCTTCTTGACGCGGTTCGCGTGCCTGCGGACCTTGCGGGCCGGCTGGTTGAACCAGGTCTTCACATGCCGCTGCCACCACTTGTGGTAGTGCTGATTCGGAATCATATTGTTACCCTTACCCATCTTGGCGGTTTAAATTGGCTGCAATGAGGGCGAAAACACAATAATAACATTAATGTCGGTATGTAAATCCGTATATACGGTATAACCAAGCTGCAGGCCCACGTGGCTGGCTCATTTCGTTTGTTTAAGCCGTAATTAAATCGCACTTCTCCATGTCTACGGGTGGCCAATGAAGCCCACTTGTGTCCTTTACGCTTAGCACACTCGATGGCTCGATTTGCCTTTTGTGTATCTTTTATTTTCATTGAATTTCGGGACGCTCATGAAATTTACACACCTTTTCTTCCCAACAACGAATTAAAAAGGAAATCGCAACCAACTTCACGTCGTAGGCCAAACGAAAATTTCCCTAGTAAAATTCCCCCGGCCGAGCGAGAAATTTCCCCAGCTATCGATTGGTGATGCAATCAGTGTTAGCGAGAATACTCAACAAATCGCATTTTTCACGACAGTCAGACGTATTGAAAATATAAAGCAGTGACGCTGATATTTTAGCAGTCTGTAAAAATAATAATAGATAATTGAGAGTGCATTTCGTGCATTTAGCAACGTTATATTGCCTTATCGATTGACGGTGTGTCGCGTGGCAACTCTAAACTGTACCTCTGATACAGATAAAAAACTATTGACTATTGAACTGTCTATCTATAATCGAGAAATTGCGCGCTAATTCCCGCATTGGGCCCAGCAATCGTTGTCGAATCTAAATCAAAACAAACAACCAGGTCCCGATCCCAATCTCCTACAGAAGACAAGATGAGCGAAGAGGTACCAGCGTCGCCGGTGGCCATTGGAGAGCTCAAGTACGAGGATGTGTCACAGCTGAATTTTTCCAAACTGTACTCGCCGAAAATGAAAAGCGTCTACTGGCGCTACTTTGGATTCCCCTCGAACGACAACAACGAGGTGATCACCAAGCAGAACGTGGTCTGCATCAAGTGTCACAAGGTGCTGACCAACCACGGCAACACCACCAATTTGCGGGCGCATCTCCAGCACAGGCACAAGGAGCTGTTCAAAGAGCTGTGCCAGGAGCACGACATCCATGTACCGCCGCGTAAGACGCCGCGCAATGTGACCCATCCACCGCTGTCCAAGCGAAATGTCTCCTCGCGGCGGGTCAAGCTGGAGTTCATCAATAACCGGAACCACGACAACGCCTCCGACGAGGAATTGGACGAAGCAGCCGTGGCAACTGCAGCCATGCAGGCGGAGGAGGACGCCTCCTCGCAAACCATGCTGTACGAGACCATGGTGCCGTTCACCTACGACGAGGCCGATAATCTGGTAGAGGAGGAGGAGCGCCTGGTTGTGGAACCAAAGTACGGACGGAAGCGTAAAGTGGCCACTCCCTCGAGTGCACTGATCCACGGGCGATCCGTTAAGCACGAGGATGGCGGATATGCCGCCGTGGCGAACATCGCCAATCTGGGCGAAGCCCTTACGGACATAGTGATTAAGGATTTGCGCAATGTGGACTCTCTGTACGACGTCGGCTTTAGCGAATTTCTGCGACAGCTCCTCGGCAATTCGGCACCCATGCCCGAGCCACACAAAATCGACTCGCTGATCAACGAGATGCACGCCTCAAAGTTTCTGGAAATTGGCGAAATCACGCGCGATTTCACCTCCGAGAAGCCATTCTCCCTTGCTTTTGAGATGTGGGTGAATGTTGAGCAGCGGCGCTTCCTCAGCATTTTCCATCATTATCTGGACGAGGAAACACAGTCAGTTCGCGGTATGCTGTACGCCACCGTGGAGTACAACGATTACATCGTCTTTGACGATCTGCTGACCGACTTCTACTTGGCCAACTGCACACTGGCCATCATAAACTACGATGAGGAAGAGGACTTTCTGCACACCTATCTGCGAGAGAAAAGTAAGTGCATCCGTAGGGCAGAATTACTTAACTTTAGAAAGCTATTTAGACGTATTACTTTTAGGAACATAAAAAATTCTGTAACTTTTAAGACGGCCTTTTAATAAAAATGTTCCCTTTGCAGATATCCCCATTGCGCTGTGCTACGTTTCGGTAATTGACAAATGTTTGCGTCGTGTTTTTGAGCTCGAAGAGGTTGCCACGTTAATGGAGCAGGTGAAAGACCTCATGCAGCGACATTCATCGGAGATTGCATCCAAGGTGTCTGAGGTGCCAATGCCCACATACAACGAGCACTTCCCCTGGACACTGTACGAAACATTGAAGTTCTTTGCCGAGTCCATCTCGTGGTCCGAGGACATGGATCACCTGGTGATATCAGCCAAGACGGTTACGGAAGCTTTAAGTGCTCTGGTGGTAAGACATTAAGCTAACTGAAACTTTTAAACACTTCTGATTGGGTAAACTCTTTTTAGATTGCTTTGGATACACTGCGTGGCGAAGACATCCCCTTGTGCAGCATGCTTTCGCCAATCACCGCAAAGATTCTTAGCAAGAAGTTGAGCATTGCCGAGCAGGACGATCCCTTGATGATGAATGTGAAACGCACCATTTCCAGTGTCCTTCAGGCCCACGTTATATCTAATGACAATCTGACCGCTGCTGCACTGTTGGACCCGCGCTTCCACCGCCTGACCACTATTGACAACCTGGACCGAACCGTTCGTATGCTGACCCATAAGTATAACATGAACTTTGGTCTAGTGGGAGACGGGGAATCCAACGAAGTGGCAGCCACCTCCAGCTCAGTGGCTATTAAGTCAGAACCAAGAGTAGTTGACGGCAGTGCACCAAAGAAGTTGGGTAAGTACACCTACCTAAAATAATCAATTTGAACCTTGGTGTAAATATAACTTTCCATAGGTCTGAAACTGCTGTTTGACAGTAACGAGATACCTAGTCCTCCGAAAAGGGATGCGGACAGCAGTGTGGAATCCGATCTTAAGCGATATCGCAACGAGGTGGTCGTCCAGCTGGATGAGTCGCCCATCGAGTGGTGGCTCAAGATGGGTCACATTTATGGAACGCTGCGCGATTTGGCTAGTCTGTATCACAGTGTACCCGGTGTGGTGACACTCAGCTTTAAGAAGGCTCTGCGAGACCAAATATACGATTTCAATAAGCGATTCATGCTCACCGGCAGTCATATCGACGCTATCCTCTTTCTGCATCATCACAACAATTAGCCTGCATTGGCAACTTCTGTTTTTTATATTACAAATAATTTTTAATTACTTTTACATAATCCGATATTGTGTATATGAAAATGACTACCAGGGGCAAGGCAAATAGTGTAAGAGCGATTCCGCCGTACTGTAAACCAAAAGAAAGCCTTGGACGTACACGGAACATCTTAAGTTATCAACGTATAAATGTTAAGAGGACATTCTGACATAAATCCAAATAAAACAAATAATCTAAGAATATTTGTTTAATAAACCCATAGAAAAACAAAATAACCTCTTTCAAGCTTCCTTATTGATAAAAACAATTGTAAATCATTTATCACATTTCAAGAGAAATTATTCAAACTTATCTTAATTGTACATAATTGATATTTTAAACAAATAATGAATAAAATGCATGTAATATTACGTGAAGTATTTCCTTTTTATTAAACTAATGTAAATTAGTCATTTTATATGATGATTATTATTAATTATCAATATTTTAAAAAAATGTTTTGATTTTCGGTTTTGATTTAACTTTCTCAAAAATATTTGTATATTTTTATTTTTACTCCGCAGCCCTTGAAATTTCCCTTTCTTATCTTTAGGGAAAATTTGATTGTTTTCGGCAGCGACAAGGAAATCAAAATAATTTTTGGCATTCGTTTTTTAATGTAGATAATTTTTATTTACTGATAGCTTTTAAACGTTGAAGGAAAACAAATTAAATAAGCCGTAAAATTAGAAAAAATATTTATAAAACCGAGAGCTCATCTGGTAAGTTTTCGTTATTGTGGATTTCACTTAGGCTGGTCACACCAATTAGACGTAGGCACCCGACCCACAGATTGGATTCCTCACAAAAGAAGGGCAAGAAACCCGCGATATTATTACCAATAGGACCAAAACCAGTGGATTGAAGCACTTGCTCTGCTAGCAATGAAAATGCGCCTCCAGCGTGGGTGCCACCGCCGAGTCCTGTAATCTTCTGTGATAAAATTTCTGGCGGAGAAGAGCGGATCGGAGCGGAGGAAAGCGTAAAGCAAAGTGAAAACAGAATCGGGGCGGCGGCGTCGACGTCAACGAATCAACGAGACCCGGATTTTTGGTACTCCGGTGAACTCATTTCAAGGAGCATTCCGAAGCAGCACATTAGAGGACAAGATGTGCAGCTTGGACGTAAGACGCTTCTTCGAGGAGTGGCGCATCTGGATACGCCCGCTGCTCATTGTCACCTATGTCATCTTCGCTATCATTGTGGTGCCGCTGCTCATCGTGAACTCCGTAAAGGATGGCTTCCAGCGCAATGATCAGCTCATTCTTATCGGCGGACTGTTTGTGCTGTCCGCAGTGCCCGTATCCATTTGGCATATCATCCAACACGTCATTCATTTTACCAAGCCCATACTGCAGAAACACATAATCCGCATATTGTGGATGGTGCCTATCTACGCCTTGAACGCGGTAAGTGGGGCACCGATGTCAGCATCGAAATCGGAATTGGAGACCACAAGAAACCTTATACTCTATTCACTTGCAGTGGATCGGCCTTTTCTTTCCGAAGCACTCCATCTACGTGGACTCACTGCGCGAGTGCTACGAGGCGTACGTGATCTACAACTTCATGGTGTACCTGCTCAACTACTTGAATCTCGGAATGGACCTGGAGGCCACAATGGAGTACAAGCCGCAGGTGCCGCACTTCTTTCCGCTCTGCTGCATGCGGCCTTGGGTGATGGGTCGTGAATTTATCCACAACTGCAAGCACGGCATCCTCCAGTACACGGTGGTGCGCCCTATCACCACCTTTATCTCTGTGTGAGTGTCGGGATGTCCTTTCCGCTTTACACCCAACTCTAATCGGAATTTCGCAGCATCTGCGAGCTATGCGGCGTCTACGGCGAGGGCGAGTTCGCGGGAAACGTGGCCTTCCCCTACATTGTGGTGGTCAACAACATCTCCCAGTTCGTGGCCATGTACTGTCTGGTGCTATTTTACCGTGCAAACAAGGAGGACCTGAAACCAATGAAGCCTATTCCCAAATTTCTGTGCATCAAAGCTGTCGTGTTCTTCTCGTTTTTGTAAGTACCTAATGAAAGCTTGTAAGAGTGGCTAAGAATATTATACTTGTTCGCAGTCAAGGAGTGCTACTCAACGTTCTCGTATATTATAACATTATTAAGGACATCTTTGGATCGGATGTGGGGGACACCAACCTGGCTTCCCTGCTTCAAGTGAGTGGTTTATTTAAAGGCTGATTAAAACTGACCAATAATGTATATGCATAAGTAAAATACCAGATTATGTGTTTTAAAAATATTTTAACTGAAAACAAGTTACTGATACAAACCGGATCCTAGAATCGGAAACCGTCCCACGTCCGTTTAAAGCTATACTTTCTCCCTTCCAAAATCGCCAATACAAAATTGAAGGTTTCCAAATAATCAAAAAATGTATATTTTTGTTATCGCCCACCAGAACTTCCTCATCTGCATCGAAATGTTTATAGCAGCCGTGGCTCACATCTACAGCTTCCCGCACCACCCTTTCCACATTAACTCGCCGCAGTACTGGAACAACCCGAACCATAGCTGGTGCCGCGCTTTTCTCTCCATGATGGACATATCCGACATGCAGGAGGATGTCACCGAGCATCTGGGCGTTGTGGGCAGTTCACTGAGTCGTCGCTTCCAGGGACGCAGCACATACCAGCCGCTGGCACGCAGCCCTCGTCGCTCCAGCAGTGAGTCCGAGTATCTGATCAGCAAGCGGCAAGATCAGCAGCTGCCAGGCAACTCGTCGCAATCAGGTAACATGTATGGTGCAACATCCAGTCGCCTGATCGTGCCTGTGTATGATAGCAAGCTGAACACACTGCCCGAAAGTCAACCTACTCACTCCCAATCTCGATTTCCTTTAGCAGGCGTGGCCGACGATGGGAACAGTAGCAATAGCAACTACCAACAACAACAACTACACTTGCCGGGAGCGGCGGGCTCTCAGCCTCCGACCCGTCAGCGCGATACACTGCATCTTCGCGAGCGTGAAAGGGATCCGGGTACGGGTGCGGGTGCTGGCGGCGGTGGCAGTTTCCTACGCTTGCCCCCTGGAGCCGCCTCAGCAGCAGCGCCAATTCCCGAGTCCAACGACGATTATGCCCTGCTTTTGGGTGCGGGCGCAGGCAGGTGACACCGCTACCAACAATATCACTACCAGCACCATCAGCACCCGCACATTGACGACGCTTTCGAGGACGAAGACGGTGTGGACGTGAGCCAGCAGCTGAATGCCTCGTCACTCAGCGCCTCGCTATCCGTTTCGTTTGGCATGTCAAGCAGCCTCAAGTTTAGTGCCACTGGCAGCAACCAGTCGGCGTCCGAGTGGTCAAACTCAACGGGCGGGGATAATGACGCTGAAGACGGTGACTTAGACGTAGACGGAGAGGATGGAGACGTTGAAGATGACGGTGCTGGTGTGCAACCCGTTGTCTTTATTGCCTCCACGACGCGGCGGCGCCGCGATCGAGAGTACATCACCTAGACGCGCTGACCTTAAAACCTTCATCAGTTATATGCTATGCTTATATTTATTTTTCCCCATATCTTGATTTGTGCTAGGCATAGAATACTCATGAAACGAACACTTTCAGCGGCCCATTTAATGGGGCATTTGAATTGTGGCCTTAGTTTTCATCGCGAAAGCAACCTATTTTAGATCACCATCAATGTAATCGCTTTTCCCGATAGCGCGCACAAGCAAATCCACACATCCCTTAGCCCAAAGAATCATCATTAAATAGGGGTCAGATATTTTGTAAGTACTTTTTATGTGCTGATTGTGTAAACAGACCTTCCCGAAACGATATTTTTACTCTATACATCCCTGCTAGGTGGCCCCGCATAGTTAGGTCTCCAACTTTTGTGTGGCGAAGTAGTTAATTGAAAACATGCCTGAACCGATTGTGAATTTTGTGACTGCCGCCGGTCAGAAAAGGGCGTAACTTGTATTTAATTAGAAGTTCTTATTGTAAAACTAATATACACATCAATAATATAATATTGGAAAATTTGTCGAAACCGCCTTTTATGTTTTTATCTTTTACTATTTGTATTATTTACATGCTACTGCACCCATCTGTGTACTAACATTGCATATCATTCCATTTTTTGACACCAATACTTTTGTTTATGTATTCTTGAAAATTTGTAGGGTTTGTTGGCACACATTGCATATTTGTTGCTCATTAATTCCCAAATTTTATTACGAGTTTCTAGGATAAAATGTTTCTATACTATGATTTAGGATCATCTAGTTTGGTGATATGAGATAAAATGTTGATGAGATCTGCATTCCACGCTTGCAAGTAGAGAATAGTGGTTCATTTTATTTGTAACATTTATTGAAATATTTGTTTAAGCACTTCAAATCCTATGTCTTTTCATAATACTTGCTTTTTACATTTGAACAAAGATAAAGAACAAAACAGAAAACCTAAAGGAAAAAATTTACGAAAACGTAGACAATGTCTGACATATACATGGATACACGGTAGACCGAAGTACATTTAAAGGCATTCACGGAATTCACGTTACGAACATAAATCAAATCGAATACTAAACACTGATAATAGAAAGAAAACAAGTAAACCGAATATCAATCAACATCAATTAAAAACAAATTCAGTCCAGTGATTACTTCTCGTGCTGCGAGTGCATAACTATAGCAAATCCCAGTAAATTTCGACGTGGCATGCCCCTCAAAACGAATGGCATGCCCATTGCTTTTAGAATACATATACGCGCAGCAGCCGCGATTAATTGTTGTAGTTTTGCCTGCCGCCCAGCTCGAGGAGATATCGATCCGGATGGTCCATCCAGTCGGCGGCCGTAAGCTTCACTGTCCGCTGTCGCTCGGCCTCCTTGATCTGCCACTTCTTGATGTCCAATTGCACTTCGCGTGATGTTTTGTCGCCGCATCCCCACACCTGCGGATAAGATCGAATAGAAGATGGGGAGCAACGTGTAGTTCTTGTTGTTGGTTGACTGTTGTTGGGTAAGGAGAATCGTAGACTTAGTTTAAAAACAACGCTAGAGCACACCTGGCCATTTGGAGCCATAAGTGTGCTGTTTTTAACAGCTTAGACTGGAGATTATGCCGTTTATAACGATATACGTCTATGAATTTTACACTATATACCATATATGCATATACACATATATAAAATATACCCTGTTGAGTAAGGCTTATTGTACATGAATGCGATTAAAGTACAGAAAATATTCGACATGTTGACTGGTTTGAATGATTCACTTTTTCTATTCCTGGGTTTTTCAAATGATTTATATAATGGAACCCGATTACTTTTCGGTTACTTTCTTCATCAAATGTGTTGAAAAGAAAGCGGGTTTGCTAAATGTGCGTGTTTTTTTTTACCTCTATGGACATAAGTCCAGCCGCCAGTCCCTTGCAGTCCATATTCTCGAAATGCTCATCGACTGCTATAATGGGTTTTCGCGGATCAGCGCCGGCACGTAATCCCTTCGGATAACCGCGTATGCTGGTGTTAAGGTAAAGAATGTTGGGCTTTTTTTCCAGTATCACAAACCTTTAAAAAATTCCATTAATAAGGATTGTAAGTCTCCACCATTTCGGTACCCACTTGGGCAGAAGCTGGATAACACAGCTGCCCTCGCCGCCTACGAACAGATGCGTTTCCTTCCACTCACTGGGTGAGGCCACGCAATATGTTTGTCCATCCTTGGTGTGCAGTAGGACCAGTGTTGGACCTCGGTACCCGAGGACGTGGTGCAGAAAGCGGTTGGCTCCCACGCCGTGCTCATTAGAGTTGTACAGCAGTGTCCAGTGTGACGGCATCATCGACAGCTTATCCTTGAAAATCTGTACCGCTGTGGAGGCGCTGACGTTGTTGTTTCCCTTGGTAGCCGGCGGAGTTACAGTTTGTGGCTTGGAGTAGAGTGGCGGCAGCGCTCCAGCAAGCAGCCAGGCTTGCGAGAGCGGCATCAGCGAGTCCTCGTCCCTTCCGCCACCACCACTGTGGTCGGTGGCATCTGTGAAGGGATTGCGTTGCTCAAGCACGGGAGTCTGCAACTCTATGCCGCAGGACTGGTTCTGCTGCTCTAGACCACGATAAGCGGTTGACAAGGTGTGCACACAATACTTGTGTACGAGGAGCACCAACCGCATCAGGTTCTGCTCGAACCAGCGGCAAACGTAGCCCAAACTCATACTGTCGTGGCACAGGAAAATGGACTTGGTCACCGAACCGAACGTGCGGTTGATGGCCGGGCACAGCACAGCGTTGCCCGAGTGCTGCATGGCAATGGTGTAGCAGATGTGGAGCAATCGCGTTACTCCCGTCTTGTCAATTTGGTCCGGATTCTCTTCCTGGGCGTACATCTTGATGTAGCACTCCAGCGTCTTTGCGTCATCCATGATGCCCAAAAAGCGTTCGCACTGCTGCCGAAAAGCTACAGCGCCCAGATGCTTTGTTGTGGCTTTGGAGTTGGAGTGCATCAGGTTGAACAGCCGCTGTCCCAGGTCGGCGTACTGCGGAAATACTTGTGACTAACGAAAGAGGTGTTGTTCTTTTATTTGTGGACTCGGTGTTATCAGTTAATTACTCACCACAAAGACATCTGCCACAATGCCATTAATGCCCAGTTTGGACGACGTCTGCTCCCTGAGGATCTCGGCCAGCTTCTCCACTGGCACCAGCTGGGTGAGGTACTTCTCGGTGACATCCGCCCCAGATGCCGACCTGGTCATCGAGCCCTGCGCCTGCGTCACCTTTAGGCTGTTGTGGCTGCCGCCCACGTCAGAGACTCCGTTGTGGGAGGCATCGCTGGTCTTGTGCTGCTGATGCTGCTTGTGCGGCTTTCCCCCGTCCAGGGGTGGCTCACTGGCGTCTGACTCGCCCTTGGAACTCGTGTTGCCCATCTTGGTGATGTTTCGACGCAATTAATTCGGGGCAATGGAAACGTACAACGAAAGGGCATAAAAAGGCCAAACGCAGGTTTGCACTGAAAACAAATTGGCGAGGCGCAACAGGTGCAGGGAATTATTGGCCAAAAAAACAACTGCGCCGCGTCGCAAGACCTGTTATGAAACACACAAACACAGCGCTAACAAATCGGGTAAATATATTTACATAATTAAACGCAAATTAAGCTTTGAAACGAGAAAATAAAAACAAACCAATCGAGTGTGACCGTGCTGGAGCTGCAAATTAATGCCGTTTACAATTTGGCTATAGCCACTAGATGATCGGTGCACCGGTTATGTGATGCCCTGGTATTTTCTAAATTAATCATGATAGCAGTAGTGAAATAAATGATTTTTTATTGGTTAAAAAAAAAACAGACATTTAAAAAAAAAATTAATTTTTATTTTAATATTGATAGCTTTTTTATGCAGAAGGCATTCTATTATCTTCAACATAATTTGTCTATAGCTATTATACTCTCGTTAGGCTTCAAGTAGAGGGTATTAAAGGTGAATAAAATCAAAACAAATGGTGTCACCAGCTAACACACTCCAAAATAACGCTAATTCCGATGAAGATGAGGGCGTGCGGTCGGCGCCCACCTCCATGCTGGTGCTGGACGCCAAGCGGAAGAGCGCCTTCCTGCCATATCGCCCCCAGTCCACCGTGTTGACCAACTTGCAGCGCGGCAACACGGAGGCCACCTTTTGCCCCGTTGAAGTGTCGCTTTCCTTTCACGAACGCGCTGGCCAAGGCGAGATTACGGAGGAGCAGGTGGCAGCTGAAAGAGCGCGTCAGCAGGATATTGATTACAAGGATGCACATGGCTTCACGGCCCTCCATTGGGCAGCTTCCTACGGGCAACTGGTTTCCGTGCAGCTTCTAGTCGCGGCTGGTGCCAATGTGAACGAAATGGCCCCAGATCTGATTAGCCCTCTACTACTAGCTGCCGCCGGTGGGCATAATGAAATTGTCCGCTTCTTGCTGGAACACGGCGCAGACTCGGGCCACATGGACATCGTTGGGAGCACGGCGCTTATGTACGCAGCGGCCGGCAATCATCCGCATACTTGCAACGAGCTTCTGGCCAAGGATCTGGATCTTAGTACCACCAATGAGGACGGAGACACCGCCTATTCGCTGGCGGTGGAACACGGGGCTCATTTGGCGCAGGCGCTACTGGAGCAGTACATGATGGCCATAATTACGGCGGGATCTCTCGGTAGTATTTAATTGTTCGTAGATAAATAGGATTTTCGTAAACAATCATTTTTACATTTTTTATGTGTCTAGAATAATAAATATTGGAATTTAATATTAGGTACAAAACAATTTTTTTTGGATGCTCTACACCCAACCCACGTTACCCACATTTAATTGTTTAAAACACCCATTTTTAAAACTCAAACATTTTATTCTTGCTCTTACGAGTCGCCTGTTCCTTGCTTAAACTGCGTTCCTGTGCCTGCAGCGTGGCCAGTTCCTGTTTGTGGCTTTGCATCTGCACTTTTAGTCGCTTCTGAAGCTGTGCATCTCCAGAATTGCGATCCAGGGACTGTTTTACCTTGGCCATATCCCTTTGCTTTCGGCGGATTTCATCAGCAATTCGCACTGTTTCCACGTTAAGAGTTTTGGTTGAGTGCTGCTGTAGCTCGTTGGTCTTAACCTTCTTGGCCACCTGCTCGCCTTGCTGGCTGCTTTCTCCAGGCCCCAACACACTGTCGTTTAAAAATGTAAAGACATCCACGCGTTGGGACTCACGGACGTATGCCTTCTCATCCGCTTTTCGCTGACGACGCTGGGCACGTTTTAGCTTTCGTTCCACGCTAAAATAATCCTTGTCCCCGTTGGCAGCCTCACGTAGCTCCATGCAAGCATCTAGAGATCGACCCTGGGGAAGTATTTGGGCGCTTACCGGGGTGACAATTCCCCTTCCATCTGAACCGAGACCGGTACCATGGATGTAACCCATTTTCTCCATAAGCTTGGAGCCGATGCCCTGTGTGGAATTGTATTTAGAGGGATCTAAGTTCCTGAATCGTAATCTGTTCAACTTACCCGTGTAAACTCTTCCCAGGCGCCCAGCCGTTCCGTCGGTTTAAAGGTAAATAAACTCAACTCAACCATGCGGGCTCTTCTAGCCTCCTCCAGATCATCCATATCGGACTCCGCCTCGTCACTGCTATTGTCGTTCATGCTGGAGTTGCTCTCTTCGCTGGAGAGCTCGTCATCCTCTTCCTGGTCGGTGGTTAGTGGATACAATTCTTCGAACTTGAAGTCGCGTTCCCGCTCCTTGTGATCCTGCCCATCTAAACGCACGCGGCATACCTGCTCTACGAAATTTACACAAAGGACACGACCTCGATGCCACAATCGATCCGGTAGCAGGGCAAAAACTGGACGACTGCGGCAGAGTTTGTGAAAATCTGGTGGATTATATTTTCTAATAGAGCTACCGGTGACAAGGGCGCCATGGGAAAATCGGCACTTGGTCTCATCAAAGCGGCACTCGCCTTCGAGGTAATAGGAACAGGGCAGCATTTCTCGATGCGTGGGATTTGTAAAGAGAACCCTTAGTCGAGCATCCAAGACGCCTTCGCTGTTCATAACCACCTCGTCGTCCACTCCGCAGATAAGGGCATTGTGGTAGCACGTGCCCCAACTGTGCTCGTGCGGAGCGGAGCACTTTTCGCCCACCATGGCAGTGTACTTGGTTCGCAAATCAGTCAACTGCCGTTCTTCATCCAAAGCGGTTTGTGAGGAGCCTGCCGCCTCTAGGTCACTAAGTTCGCTTTTGAGCCGCTGCAGCTCGTCGTCCAGGTCGTCACCTTGCTGAGGTATTTCATCGGTTGGTGCAATGTCTTCCGTGTCCCGTGTGAGGGCCAATAGCTCCTGCAGATTGTTTTTTAGGGCCAAAAGATCCTCTCGTTGCGCCTCATCCGCGGCATTTTCTAATGCCTGCTCCACAACGAGCAACTGTTTGATGCAAATATTTTCATAAAAATAGTTGAGACCTTATGGTATCACCTTTGCTCACTTGTGCTTCGTATTCTTCCATTATTTTTTTAATTTATTAGTTACAACATTGTGCTGATGCCAAAGTTTTGTTTTCGGATTTTCAAAAAGATGCAAGGCACAGTGGAGGTAAAGGTTATAGCACCAATTGTTTGATTTGGATTTTTTTTTCTTGACATATTGCAATTTAAGACTTTTAATTTATATGTAAAATAATTTTAAATTTACGTGTAGCCTAATAAAACATAAGTATTATAAGAATTGTAGTAAATATTAATTTAAATACGCTATAAATATAACCTCAACTGTGCTAAAGGAAAACGTCTGGCAGCACCGTCAGCTGATTGGCTTGGAACTTTTACAGCACTGGAAAATCGCCGGTAAACTCGTGTGGCTTTCATTTGTTTTGATTTCTCGGTTACATATTAATAGACTACTTAGAATTTAATATGAATTTTTCACTGAATTTCACAACGAAAAATCTAGTGCCACGACTGCACCGGTTCACCAGCAAGATTGCCGTGGATTTGGAACCAGCTGTGATCTCTGCCCTGGAACATGCTACCCTAAAACCCAGGAAACATCCCGGTGTAGTGAGGCCCAATCATGTGGAGCTGCCAAAACATTTGAATGACACTCTAAAGCGCATAGTGGGGGATCATCCCGTCAAAAAACTACTCCATGATGGCCAGCAGCTCAACGCCTACATTAAATCCCGCCATCCGCCGCCCACGCAGGATGAGATTGAGAACAAGAAACGGATCATTATCGAAGAGGTCAACTCGAAGATGCCTCTGGATCGCCTAGCTACACTCGACGAAGACGAGGCTGAACGCTGGAGGCGCAAGCGGGATCTGGAGATCAACAAAAGGCTGGGCCAGCGTATCTACGCCTGGAAGCGAATCGAATATGGTGCATACGAGTCTCTTGTGTACGCCATAGCTCGTGGTGCCCAGGAGTATGCCGTGTTGAAGCGCATCCTCACGGAGCTGGCGCAGCGGGATGAACTGTTTCGGCCGCGAAGCTTCTTTGATTTCGGATCCGGCATTGGAACTGGCATGTGGGTGGCCAGCGAACTGTGGCGCGAACACATTTTCGAGTACTACAACGTGGACAGGTCCAGGGAGATGAATGAGATATCTGATCTCATTTTGCGCGATGGCCATGAGAACAAGCAAATAACTCTGCGCAATGTATTTTATCGACAGTTCCTTCCCGCCATCGACACAAATTATGATCTGGTCATTATTTCCCATACGCTTTTTGAGTTGGAGAACAAAGAGCAACGGGAGGATGTTCTGCGGAATCTGTGGCGGAAGTGCGATGGCTACATGGTCATTGTGGAGGAGGGAACGCGGCGCGGCAGCGAGATAGTCAACGAGGCTAGGCAATTTTTGTTGGAACAGGAACAAGAAGGTCACACTGTGGCACCGGTAAGTTTCAACGTATTCGCGGTGTAGAGGTAGTAATCTAACTTATATATACTTTAAGTGTCCGCATGACACGATCTGTCCACGACTTCGCGATCTGGCCGATCGAACGCCCTGCAATTTTCCTATCTCCTACGCTCCTCTGCGATTGGGTAGCGACTCCTTGGCGGACCGCCACACCTCCCTCTACAGCTATGCTATCCTGAAAAAGGGTTCCCAATCCGATAGCTCGAGCTCCTGGCCGCGCATTGTGCGGCCTACCTTGGTTAGGTCAAAGCATGCCATATGTCGCCTCTGCACAGAGGAGGGCAATCTCCAAGAGGTCATCTTCACGAAGTCCAAGCACGGAAAGTAAGTAAAACCGCTAATGCCTTTTGAACTCCTCTAAGTAATTGTATTTTCTTTGCAGGTCTGCCTATTCCTGTGCAAAAGTGAGTCGGTGGGGTGATCGTTTACCTATGTCGCTGGGACAGCCGCAAATCAAACCAGAATCAAAAGAATCAGAGGAACCACCTGTTTTGGCGTAGCTTAAGATGTTAAATCAATATATTAGGCATAAAGTCACGACTTGAAACTAATTGATACTAAAACTGGCATCCAATTAGTTGACTTAATTATGTGCAAACAAATCGTTGCGGGTGGAGCTGAATTTAATTAAACAGTGCATTTAAATTAACCATACAGTCCAAATGGCAGGCCGGCATGCTCATTGATACTACATTTTGTTCAACGGCCAACACACCCTCACCTAGATTTTAATGTATGGCAAGACAAAAGGCGGATGCGGATGGGTTGGCCCCGTCGTTTTGGATCGTTTTGTTATGTAATGCCATCTGTATATAGGAGTCTTTGCCTGACCAATGGTCGGCGACTTCAGCACGCCCAGTGTTCCGATATGTTTGTACACATACTGTCTTTATTATGGGTTTTTAGTTTACCTTGTGAGTTTAAAAATATATTTTATTTGTACAATAATATTGTTATAATATACATATTTAAATATCAAAATACTTGTTGTGGAAAATCAAAGAGTCTACTGTCTTTTAATTAGGGATAATAGACTTCTTAGTCGAAATGTCTGGACTATATCTACGTTTCTCAAGCCAATCCCACTTTGGCTGACATTTAGTTATGCGAGTTTCGAGGTCTTAATGGGAGACGCGCCCTTTTAACGACCGCGGATCATCCCCGTAGCCATTCATCGCACCTTGAAGTCCTGTGTGCCATCAAAGGACATTATGTGGTTAGAAAAGGGCAACATGTGGGGCGCGAAAAGTGGCTCGCCGATGGAAAGGGGAGTGGGTGCGGAAGAACTACTTCCATGTACAGCGGGTTTTAGGGATTGGCTTTGGAACAAGGTGTGTTACAGCGCAAAGAGTCGTGGATACATAACAAGGGACAAGGAGTTCCTATTGCGTACTATCCTGTGAGACTTTGTTGATTAAGGCTTATACTCTTCTATTACATTAAATTTAGAGAAACTCATTCATCTAATCTATTACTATAATAGCTGGTATTGAGTTTTCATATGCATATGTTCAAATAAAAACCTTTTTAAATTCCCTTGGAATAATAAACTTCATGTCTGTAGCTTATAGTTTAACAATGTTTTGGATTTTGAGCTCGAAATGTTATAAACCTTTTAAGGAGAATGATGTACATTTTTTTTTTAATTTTCAGAGCAAATATCAAACAACTTTTGGATTGAAATTTATTGAAATGTCTACTTTTTTAAATAAGTGCAAATAACCAGCAAGGGTGCTTTATATTTAAACAAGTTTCTCACATCCTAGTTAAATAATTATTTACCAAATACATAACTATATTTTTAGCACATGGCTGAGAGGTGGGATTTCTACTTTTAAAAGTGGGTTATTCAATTACTTTTTTTTAACTCGACCTGCTCGAGGGACCCAAATTTAATTAGGAAATGCATTTGCCAAGTTATTAACCCATTTATATAGAGGTGCGTAAGAATGGCAGGATATATGCCAGGATCCGAGTCCAGTTTCTGGGCGGGTACACGTCATGAGGACCTCGGGGAAGTGGCATCTCCGACTCCGCTGCCAATTCCAATTCCATCTGGGCTGTATGTAATCACTCCGGGTCGGGTGATACCTGGTGGGGTCGAGCTGGTCGCTCGTTAAAAAGGCGCGTTCGCCGATGGTGTCAGCTGTCGCTTCGCTTCCACTTGGCTATTTGTATTAGTAAGGTGCGTCCCACAACAACAACAACAGCGACTAGATAATGGTGGCGTTTAGAAAGCATGCGCCGCTGTTGCAAGTGGTGCTAGTGACCCACCCACCCATTCAGCCAGTCAGCCGGTCCGTTCCGTTCCTTCCGTCTGTCCAACAGTCCCAGTCCCAGTGCCAGTGCCAGCCAGCCAACCCCAACCGAGGCACTCAGCCAACCAGGCAGCCGGCATTGTCAGCGCTTCCTTTTGTTCCGCGCCGAGTCGATTCTCCAGTTCTAATGCGCTTTCACATAGTTAGATGGGTCGCCCGGGTCCGGGTTGATCACAAGTGGCTACCTACAGACTGGCGCTGACTTCTGGCCATCAGTTCGAATTCGAGCGTGGCCAGGAAAAGTTGCGGTCCCGGTTCCAGTGGCACTCGCTGTTTCAGTGCTAGTGAAACCGACATGGTGATTCATTTGTCCTTGCTGAACACAAGTCCTTTGGCGGCATATTTCATTCGCGCCTGTATCTTGCTGAACCGTTGCCATTATGGCCTACGAGCCGGTTGAGCAAAATTTCAGGTGTGTGAGAAATTTGTTTAGCATTCATCGGAGGATTTTGAAGTCTGGTACAGCGATGCGGCTTAAGGAGAGATCATTTTCTGGTGAGTATTCAGGTGGATCTTCCAACTTCCCAATACTCTCGTGAGTATAGACGGCCATCTGAAGGTTACAGAACTACTTCTCTAAAAAAAGAAAAAAGTTTAGGCGGGTAGTAAGAAAACTTCATCTGAAAAGCACGCCAAAACCCTTTAAACTAATCTGAGGTAGTAATTTTCTAAATTTGATTACTTTAGTTATTCACGATAGTTTCATACTTATTCATAAAAAGCGCCATGAAAGAGTTCAAAATTGAGTGATTCACTTAAACGTATTGAAAATCCGAAAAATTCGGCACACTATCAAAAGAGTGAAAAAAAGCTTATCATCAAAACAGCGGATTAAACCACTTTCGATGAGATTCCTGAGATTTTGCCAAAGATCATGTCTAATCGCATCGAGGCACGCGCGTTACCCATGGTTATCAGTTTTTGGGATACGGGCGCTACGAAGATTTATTGCCACCAGAACTGGACGAAATCACCCACGAAAAGACCTATCAAGAAACCCATGCAATTTGGACTTTGCTTGCATAGACAATCTTCTTGTTTAGGAGTCGTTGAGCTACAAATAAATGGACATTGCATGATAAGTCGTATCATATAGAAGCGCCCACATTTCGACTAGCTTAGTGGTATGATACCAGTAAATAATCCAACAATGTAGAGTACGATTAGGTGAAACAAGGAAATCAAGCGACTGCCTTGATTTTGTGGTTCCAGGAGTAATGAGCTTCCATGCGTCTTATTTACGATTTCCTATAGCTGCCATATGGCGCGAACGATCATAAATCGTAATCTTATCGAGGGCGTGCAGATTGTAGATGTGGTCAATATTTAAACTTATCGAGCCCTTATGTAAATTGTTATTTATAGTGCCGATTCGCACTTCTCCAGTCACCGGGTATTTACCACTTTTTCAATCCCCGGAACCAGCTTAGACCGAAGTTCATGCCCAACCACCAGCCAACTGTGAACGCTGGTCACCAGTGGCACTTGATAAAGCCGTGACGTTTTGTAGATTTCTACACTTTGCTCTGTTCTTCATTATTAGCTTGGGAACGTACTTGCATACAATACAATACAATACAATACTTACTATATCAATCGGCTTTTGTTTAGTTCGTGTCGGGCAGGGCCAAAGTCCGCCAGAGGATTGAATCATATAGTAAAGTCGGTTCGGGGTTCGTTTGATGGAGCAATTAATACGATAATAACTAAATAAGCACTTATCAATGAAGTTGAATTGCTAGGGAATAGAGAATGGGAAGTGTAATACTTTAGAATTCGGAAAGGAAAAGTGAAAACACAGAGATTATCGGTACTGGTTGGATATGACATGGTTATTCGGTTTAAACAATCTCAGGGTAACTAGAAATTAAATAAGGCTGTATAGTATTATTTAATAATACAGTTAAAGGTCAGCAGCGAGCATTTAAGTTAAAGTCCATTTATTGTAATGAACCTGCTTTTAATTGTTTGTTACGAGCTCTACATTCAGTTTTCGCTGACTAGGTATATTTATGTATAGGTTGATTAGGAATAACATTCAAGTAAAATTGTAGTATTTAGATGAAATTGTAAAAAACTGCTCCACAATATAGTAATAAATAAATGAAAGTGTAGTTTTCTTTTTTAAAGCTTGACGAGATATGATTAAAGTATTTACCTAATAACCCTTAGAACAAAAATTCCAACCTCTTTGTCCTAAGAATCCCGGGAAAAAGGGAGTTATTGCTCCGCGAATGTTAATTAACCACAAGGGATCGATGAGCGCACCGAACAAGGAAGCTAATCGGTGAAGTAACTCTGATTCACGCGAGGCACAAAGAGCCAGAACAAGTAAAACCGCCTATTGATGGATCCGTTGTGAACATATAGGCATTGTAAACTGGCCCGATAATGCGGTCCGGGAATAGAGCTCGCTTTTGTTTCAGAATGCGTTGCCATTGCCACAGAATGAAGCCGAAATGAGGAAAGCGACGGCGACGCTAGCATGTTTATTACGTATTACGTATACGCCAATTATGGAGTGCCGAAGAAATTCGATAGGTGGACTTGTGACCCCAGAGCACGAACCGTTGTCAACCGGAGCAACTGGGCCGTGATCGTACCGCCAAAAAGCCCAAAACTCAATCAGCTACCACAGGTGAGTATCTGTGTGTGCTCCGGGCGCATTGGTGTGCGTGAGCGGCTCTTATCAGCGAAGGAAAACGACAATATAACAACGCCAAAACACTAATAACCAATGCGAAATGCGAAATATACGCATACCCGAGCAGCGACTGTCGAACGATCTTGGTTTGAGTTTCAGTGCTGGGAGCCTAGCTATTTTCACCTGCAGTAATGTGTTTTGAAATTTAACTAATACTAATTAATAACTGGATATACAAAGTACACACCCATTAGGTTAAATGGCTTATACAAGACAGATTCAAATTCAACTACATTAGTTTTGTAAATAAAGTTTTGAAATTAAGTGAAAAAACTGTTTTTCTTAGGTGCTCTAGTTTTCTAACTCCTCAGATAGCTATGCACAGACTGATTCCTACTGTTCAATATACAAGCATCTGCAACTGAAAGATTTGTAAATGGATTGCCACATCAGCAGCTACTTTAGCTTACTACTCTAAAAACAGGTTGCAATCCACAGAAATGAAATACTCAGAGCAAAGCAAGGTAATTTTCTGAATTCAAACATGTTAGTTATTTCCCGCCAAAGACTGGGGAGCTGCCACCACTGAGCGCCTTCGATAAAGCCTGCGCTCCACACACACCCACTTGGGAGCTGAGATACACGACACACACCCGCTGAGACGGCCGATCGTGTTCTTTGTGGCCAGTGAGTCGTCAGCTGGGCCGACGAAGCGACTCTCCGACTTCTGGGCGATCGGATCGTATCGGATGGGATCGGGAACGGGAACGGGAACTGCTACCGCCATATAGCCATACGGCCATATAGCCATTCAGCACTGCAGCAGCACAGCTAGCTGGGATCACTGTTTGTTTACTGGACGCCAGTCGCGCACGTCGCTTCGAAGACGCTGTTACTCGGTTGTGCGGATCGCGAGTTTAGTCCGTGCGAAGTAGTTCCCCTGCAATCCCTTCCAGAGTGCGTGAATCCTGACTCTTCCAAGGGTAAGGACTTCGCCTGAGTGCACACACAGCTGTGCCGATACATGGGGATGAAGTGAAACCTAAGAAAAGGATACTAAATACCAATTTTAGGAAAATGTAAAAATTATAAATAATTGGTGTAATCAATTTTTTAAGTTTTAAATAAAACCCAAGCGTACTATCAATTAATCTGTGACAATCACAGTTCGAGTGACTAATTTTATAAATTAGAAACAATGAAGGACTAAAGAGAACTAGAGCTGCGTAATAAATGTTTAAAAAAATTATGCATTTTTAAGGTGTTAAATCTTGGAAATATGATTCTGACTAAAATTATATATGACTAATTTAAGAAAATAAACCATTTCGAAGATACTTTCTTCGCCAGCAGCAGTAAAATGAATCGACGTTTTTAAGATAGACATTTATTAGCCAAGAGCTTATCAGTGAACTTATATATACATGCCTGTCTTTGGTAACACATAAAACTCATTCGAACCGCATGAAGGCAAGTGTTAAATGACTCAATGATTCATGATATGGTATCATGGTATCTGTCCTAGAATGGATACAAGTGAAATGTATCTGTTGGCGACTGTAGACCTGATCACTTATGGGTCACTTCCGATTAGACGACCCCCCCCCTGCTGGCATATCAATGCAAAACTGCTTAGTCCGCTTTTTGAGCTCGGAGCTCAATAGTTCTAGTATGTTAAATAAATAAAATCGATTAGTTGACACAAAGTGCTGTCACAGAATGCGGTAATCGCACTCAAAATCAATAGCCGAGGCACAAAGATGAAAAGTGGGTGTTATTTCCGAGTTACCAAATCTGTTCCCAGTCATGGGGATCGAAAGGGATTTGCTTCCTATTTTCCCCTTTCCCGGTACCCCGATCTTAAATCGAACAGCTGCTGCTTTCGCTTCCATCTCCTCCCAGCAGCACCGCCACATAAAATCTGGCGGAGAAGGGGATGCGGTGAACCGGTTTGTTCGGCCGACACTGCGATGTATACACGGTATACAAAACAATGTTTCGGGGCAGCATCAGCACACACAGTATACATATGTGTGTGTGTACATAAGTGCAGTGGTGTTAAAGGCCAATCTAAGTCCCCCAAAAGTCGCAGGCAAACACGAAATGTAAAGCCGGGCTCGGCTCGAACAAAGGAGTC
Source organism: Drosophila orena (assembly GCA_005876975.1). Taxonomy (NCBI): domain Eukaryota; kingdom Metazoa; phylum Arthropoda; class Insecta; order Diptera; family Drosophilidae; genus Drosophila; species Drosophila orena. The sequence goes on along the minus strand of VCKV01000008.1, from coordinate 3,937,812 downwards.
CAAGAAAACAGCAAGTCCGGCAAAACGTGACCACAGGCGGCTCCTCTGGTATCAGTCAATAATGATGTACAGCTAGGCGATTATGACCCATCAATGTCACTCCCTTCGTGACCCCCAGGTCATCACCGGGTAATATGGGGCATTGACATAGGTAACTGTAGGCCCTGATAACTAAGTTAAGTGCATGGTTGTGGGGCAGTTCCCTCTGGCAAGGCCCCTACCTTTCCCAACTACGCGAAAACGGAAAGGGAAATCTCCCGGTCAAGGAATGTGCCCACATCCAGATAAGACAGCTCGACTATAGTCACTATTATATAGTCATTCAGCTACAAGTGCAGCTGCTCTTCATTTTCTGCATGTGACAGTGATCGTCAGAAATCGGTTGATCAGATGCAAAAACATTAATGGGTTTTTCCCGAAGTAAGGATCATAATATGTACACAAAATACCAATTTATATACAGTTGATTACAGAGTTGATTATGATATTACTATATCAATCCATTCATGTACCTACAGCTATACCATTTATGGTTAATTTTCAACTGAAATTTCCAAGAAAACGGATTGTTTCTCAGTTAATAATTAAGTGATTGCAGAAACAAAGATTTACTCGTCAAAGGCCTTCCACATCAATCCCGCTTTGATAAGCTTTGGACAACCCAACAAAATAGCTGCAGCTACACGATTTGTTCTTAGTTCGCCGCTTGGGACAATGCTTTTGTTTCGATCAGCTCGGTTCGGATGGGATCGCATGGGATCGGATCTAGAGAATCGAGTGGATCGACTGGATGGACGGATCAATCGCAGATGTGCACGACAGCACTCACGATTGCCATTCCAGTTCCACTCAATTGTGCCGCTTTATTGTTTGCCCGCCTCCGCCTCAACACAATAAGATTGTACCTTGATCTTTTCGCAAATCTGTGCATTAAATGTACTCGCATTTAATTGTCTTTTGCAGCAGTGCGAAATGTGGAGTAAATTGCGTGCTACATTCCGCTTATGTAAACTGGCACTTAATTGGAACGGTGGATGATAATTGAAATGTTTCGACACCCATCCCATTCGACAGGTCTTCGGTTAATCGGTAGTATCATCTACGGTGGATTAGTTGCGTCTCCTCCTCAATCCTCCTCCTATAAATGAACAATCTTGCCCTGCGATCGGGAATAACTCATCTGAATGACGAGGCTAGACGACAAATGTTGACCGATCTCTCAGCTTTCGATCAAAGTGCACATTCAGATGCAATGAAAACCGTTTCAATGGGTTAATCTACTTATTTTATATAGGTTAGCAACTGGTAGCCAGTTTTAGCCGCGCGCCTTGCATAATCCTCCGTCCAGTGAATCTGCAGACAAACATTCAACAATCTAATCATCATCTATACGTTGCGCTTTCGCAGATGAACAGAACTTTTTAGGATTTAATAAGACACTTTCAGTGAATCCATTGAGTAATATTTCCAACCAACAAACTAAATAATTTATAAATGTAATTCCCACTTCAGTTGACAGGCTACCCTAGAATCCCAGAATGGCGACATCGCGGGAACAGTTCTTGTTCGGCAGCGACAACGGAGTGTCCGGCCTCGGTCTGGGCATCGAGATCGGGGAGGTGACCTCCAGTCGCGTCTACAACACTACCACAGTGCCAGTTAGTAACAGTGGCGGATGGCGGAATGCCCAGTCCAGTGTCACGCCACCACCGATTCCCACTCCGCCCCAGGTGAGCTACACCAATGGGAATGCGGCCAGCAAGCAGCCGCCACTGGAACCCGTCGAGGAGGAGGAGGTGCACTACGACACCGACGCCCTGAACAACCTGCCAGCCCGGGAGCCCGTGGACATGGAGTTTAAGGAGTTGTCCCTCACCGTGAAATTGGGCTTTAATCGAGGTGAGCTACTGAAGCAGGCCGTCGCCAACTAACCAGCGCGATCGCATGAGCTAAGATATGGGTCGATAAGATTGGCAGCGGAGACCTTAAAATTAGCTAGGTTTTTATATATGTTTTACGATCAGCGGCTACTCTTTGAAGAGTGTTGTCAGGACCGACCTTCAATTCTTGATATCCTACAAATATAAGCCCATAAATAGTATTTGAAGCATGATCTTTAAAACTAGTGCTATAACTGAAGATTTGTCTGCTAGGAGTCTTTTCATTAGTAGTCTTTTATGGGATACATACTCGTATATAGTCAGAAATAGCAAATACTCCAGATAATATTTTAAAATGTTTTAAAGTTCGAGTTCCGGGAGATTACTAGATCCGAACAATATGTTCCTCAAGGTTATTCTCTTCGGCAGAGCCTCACATACCAATCAGCCATAAACACTTGCTTGTTATTTCTTTAACCAACTTGGTTTTCCATTGATTAGATAAGCGGCGATCATACCGATCACACCCTCTCCCAGTTGTATATATTCAATGCCAATTAGTCATTCATAAATTCCCTTTTCGCAGAGTTCACATCATGAAACGAAATTACTTGGCTATACAGTTAATAGAGTATTTGTAATTCGATGTGGTGGGTTTGCTTCAAAGCATTTTGCTAATTTCAAAGTTCAAACGATATCGAGATTGGTTAGCCCCTCGTAACTTGATTAGAACCTCACAAATTTTCGACCCGTGTCGGTAATTATACTAAAATGAAGATAATATGCGTGGTCAACGCAATTGTCATTGCTATCGGTGGCTATTGGTGTTCGGAATATGTAATATGGATTGCAATACAATAGGATTATGAGTTAATTAAGTAAATCAGAACCCTTATAGCCTTTTCATCTAAATTTAAGCCCTTTGCAATGGCTTGATTTTATTATAACTATTATCCCAGGCAACGGGCTATACTATACTATACTAAAAGTATAGGATTAGGCTTACTAACAGTTTGTTTAATCTATTTGTTTACTGACTGAATTGTTTCCTAGTTGTGTAGTTAACTGGTTATTCCTGAGCCGAGTTAATTCAGATATATAGACCGCCTAATATCACATAGTTATAGCCAGCAGGTGATTCATGAAAATCGCTCGCTGTACGCGTACTCATGGGTTCTCCATTGGTTCCCTGAACCTTGATACCAACGACCGTATAAAAAGCCCCTGAATGTGAATTAAGTTTTTATGATCACTTACGATGGTATTAAGTAATTTCGCAATTTTTTAGGATCCAAGGAAATCTTGCACAATGTGTGCGGAAAGTTCCCCGGCAGCCAGCTGATTGCCATTATGGGACCTTCGGGTGCAGGGAAGTCCACTCTGCTGGATGCTCTATCAGGTTTTAAGACCACTGGAGTGGATGGCTCCATCTTGCTGAACGGCCGACGACGTGATTTGCGTGAGTATAGCGCGACATTCAATTGTTCAATTTATCCAGAATTCATGATAATCCCTCTCTGTAGCTTCCTTCCGTCGGATGTCCTGCTATATCACCCAGGATGATCGTCTGCAGCCTCTGCTGACGGTGAACGAGAATATGCATATAGCTGCCGATCTTAAACTGGGTCAGACCGTCAGCTACGAGGAGAAGGAGAGCAGAGTGAGTGGACTGATCTCTAGTTGTAGGTCATTGCCTTTAATCGCGGAATTACACTTGCAGATAGAGGACATCCTGCTGCTGCTAGGCCTATACAATCACGATCAGACCCTTACAATGCGCCTGTCCGGTGGTCAGAAGAAGAGGCTATCCATTGCCATGGAGTTGATCAATAATCCCACTGTGATGTTCCTGGACGAGCCCACAACGTAGGAGCAAATATAGCTATTTACCGAACTGGGCGATGTTTATATCTTTCTTTCTTTTTCAGTGGCTTGGACAGTAGCTCCTGCACAAAGGTCCTCGAGCTGCTCAAGAAATTGACCAGCCAAGGACGTACGATTATCTGCACCATCCACCAGCCCACGGCCAAGTTGTTCCAGATCTTTGATCAGGTTTACGTCCTGTCAGCTGGAAACTGCGTCTACCAGGGCAGCACCCAGAAATTGGTGCCGTTCCTGCAGTCGGTGGATCTGTCCTGTCCCATGTACCACAATCCAGCGGATTACAGTGAGTTCAGCCCAGATCTCTGAAAGAATTTACACTAATGAATTCCCTAATACTCCAGTTATCGAGCTCGCTTGCGGTGAATACGGATACGACAAGGTAGACACCCTTAAGCTCGCCACGGAAAACGGAAGCTGCCTCACTTGGTTCGATAATCCCAAAGCGGTGTTGCGCGCTGAGGTCTTGATGAAAAAGTATCCCATACCAAAGAAAAGCAAAAGCCGATCCCTAGAGGATACCAGCTACTCAAACCAGTGCTCCGTGCTTTTGCGACGGGGTTTCATCAAAGCCAAACGAGACACGACCATGACGCACTTGAGGATCGGAGTCAACATAGCAGTGGCCGCTCTATTTGGAGCTATGTACGATCACACGGGACGGGAGGGATCTCGAGTGCTTGACAACTATAATCTGCTGTTTGCCATACTCATGCACCATTCCATGACGACGATGATGTTAACTGTTCTGACTTGTAAGCATACTTTTGTCGATTGCGTAGTCATATTAACACATGTAAACTGAACATTTGACCAGTCCCCATGGATATCTCCATATTGATCAAGGAGCACTTCAACCGCTGGTACTCGCTCAAAGCCTACTACACTGCCATGACGCTCGTGGATCTGCCAATATCTGTGAGTAGCCGTCTTAAATATGCCTGATTTGCATTGTTCACTGACTTCTTCGGTTACAGACCATAAGTTGCTTCCTCTTCACTGTCATCGTTTACCTATGGAGTTATCAGCCAATGGAGTGGATCCGATTCTTTATGTTCTTCGCCATTAGTTTACTGACCGTCTTTGTGGGCCATAGTTTCGGTTTGATGATTGGTGCCTGGTTCGATGTGGTCAACGGAACGTTCTTGGCCCCAGTGCTAACCATTCCCATGATGATGTTCGCCGGCTTTGGAGTGACCCTGCGTGATCTGCCAAGCTACTTAAGGTGGGGCAGTCACATATCATACTTAAGATATGGACTTGAGGGCTTCATCTCAGCCATATATGGCTTGGATCGAGGTACCTTGGCCTGTGAGGAGGCGCCGTACTGCCATTACAGGTGATTATTATCTGTTAGCTTATTTTTCCCATAAACTAACTTTGTTTTCTGCTCGCAGGTATCCAAAGAAATTCTTAGAGGAAATTACCATGAGAGGTGATCAGTTCTGGAACGATGTGATCGCGCTGGTAGTCATGATCCTTGCTTTCCGATTTATGTCCTTCGTGGTGCTGAAGGCCAAGATAAAGTCGATCCGATAAGCCATTTGGGGGAGACACACCTGTAGCCCATTCCTTGTATTATACATTAAGTGTTGACCATTATGTTTAGTGCTATTAATATTTAAATAATATGTACAAGTACATAAAACACTGTTAAATAAAGCTACGATTTGTAACTAGCCTAAAAGGCCGATATGACCTCAGTATATCACACAATTCAGTTGCCCACGCCTTGGGCAAGCTTGGATTCTTCTCCTGCATTTGCTGCCGGTTCTAAGAGTTGGTGCAGTTCCTTAGCATTGGTGGCCATTTCTGTGGAGTTCAGCTGAAACAAAACATTGTGTTTTAGCATTGTTTATATATTTTCAATTCTAGATAATGCTTACTATTACAACTTTTCGGCCAAGGGATTCCAAAAGTCTTTTCTTAAGACGCATTAAAGAAGTTGGTTTCTTGCTAAATTTCAACGTCTGGTCTGTGGTGAGCAGTTCAACAAAGTATACACTTTCCTGGACACCCATTGTCTGCACTCGTAAGCTTGGCACATTTATTCCGACAATGGGACACACCACATCCACACCCTCCACGTCAGCATCCCCACTTAGCTCCTGGGCGTATTTCGTCAAGTCTGGGCGACCTTTCAGCAAATAAGCTGGTGCAGAATCAAACTCTTTAAAAGCTCGATCTGATTTAACTTTTGTCATTGAAGGCTGCTCAATGGCTACAGCAGATCGCAGGACATTCAAACGACTATCCACCTTGGGTTGGGCTCGCTGACGTTTTTGGGCTGCTTTTAGTTCTTCAGCTGCATCGATCAGATCCTTAGAGTAGTGACCCAAGGTGCACAGAGAAAGGCAGGTGTCTACAAGGTTGTCAGGGAAATAGTCGTACTCCCCATGATCCAGCTTGCGAAGAGCAGCCAGCTCCAGTTGTCTGATCTGCTCAGGAGCTAATGCACAATTAAGTTGGGCGCTGGCCCACAGGAATGTGGCCAAGTCTTTCGCACGCAGATCTCCTGGTTTTAACAGCGTCATTAGTCGCTCAACAATGACGGTTAGGCATGCATTCTGATCCCAAAGCTGTTCGGCAAAAAATGCAAGGATATGATCTAGTCCTCTGGGTTCAATAAGGGTTATCTTTCCAGGATCCAGACAGATATCCTGAAGGTGCAGGCACACTCGTTCATCTTTCACTTGCTGCAACCGCAATGCCTTGACGAAGGAGACCAGTAAGGCATCGCTTCCGGTGGTGAGCTCCAGATTTAATATGGCATTAACGAGGCTTGCTTCATATGCAGATTTCGCCTCACCGGTTACCATCGTTGAGGTTTTGTACGCCGCATTGCTGATCACAGCAAGGTCCAGTTCACTTAAGGCGGGAAGATGAGTTGGAAGATGCTCTACCAAGAGCTGCTGGAAGTCTCCAGACGATTTTGCCTGCTTCTTTTGCAATCCGAGATAGAAGCACACCTGAACGAATCGCTCCTTATTGCCGCGAAAGTCCTCCTTGCCCAATCGTTGCATGGCTGCGTGGTAGAAATCCGTTCGGCTCAACCAACTGGGTATGAGGAATAAAAAGGAGTAGAGCGTCTCCAGCACGATAGAAGTATCCATCTCGTCCAGATGTTTGGCCGCATGGTTATCCAATGCGTTAAGGGCAGTCACATACATGGGTACAGCGGCATTGGAGCGATAACTGGAGGCCTGGATGATCAGGGCGGGCAATTGGGCGGCATCCGTTTTCTGCACTGTCCGCTGAAAGTACCGGTCATCCGTGATGGGGAAGAAGTCGGCGTACCGTACCGTCGTCTTGGGTAGCACGTGATCCGGATCCCGGTAGCGCTCCACTGCAATGTGCTTGGCGAAGCGGGTGACCAGTGTGCCGGACTCTTCGATGGTGCTCCGTAATACATCTCTGGGCGTAAAGAAAGCGTAGCTTCTGATGGGACAGCCCAAATTGGTGACGCCGGTAAAGCGGCGGAGGAGGGCGTACATATCGGATGCACTTCTTCTGAATTTATGTAATGAATTTACAAAACAACGTGCGCATCTAAAGCGCAGACATACGTTAGGACTGCATTCGTATTTCAACACTGATCAATTTCCTTTTACACAAAATGAACTAAAATACCGAAAAGGAGGAAAAAGCTAGCACAGCACCGCTGTTATTGGACACTTTCCAGCACTGCTTTAACACCTGTTTCGGTTAACTGATAGAAAAACATGAAGAAAGCAGCTGGATTTGTTATTTTTCGACGTTGTTGTGGGGAAATACAATACCTATTGTTAAAGGCTTCCTACGGCTCCTTCCACTGGAGCTCACCCAAGGGACATGTAGACCCAGGCGAGGATGATTTTACCACCGCTCTCCGAGAAACAAAAGAGGAAGCCGGGTAAGTGCTCAACCATATTTATTTCATAACATGCTTAATTTTACAACTGCTCTCTTAGGTACGACGAGAAGGATCTGCTCATATACAAGGACACTCCTCTGACCCTAAACTATAATGTGCAGGACAAGCCCAAGACTGTGATTTACTGGCTGGCGGAGCTGCGGAATCCCTGCCAGGAGCCCATTCTCTCCGAGGAGCACACCGACCTCAAGTGGCTACCCAAGGAGGAGGCTAAGCAGTGCGTCGGCTTTAAGGACAACCAAGTCATGATCGACAAGTTCCACCAAATGATTTTAGATCAAAACAAGTCAAACTGAATAACTACCGGTCTAATGTTGCGCAGCTCTGAAATGTAAATAAATAAAATACCACAGAAAATACCGTGTCGGGAAATACCAGAATTATGTCAGGCCATTCTGTTAGCGTTGTGCACACTGTTTTTAAGGCATCCGCAGAATTGCTTGAAAATTCGCTCTCATTGATTTGTTGTGGTAGCCAAGTTAAGCGCTCCGACTAGCTCGAAATCTGATCCAATCACACACTCCAGCGCCATGGGCTCCCGTTCACGCACCCCCAGTCCATCGGGCAAGCGACGACACCACAAGAGCAAGCACAAAAAGCGCAGTAAGTCCCAACACGACCACGAGCGGCCCAGTACAAGAACGGATAGAGACAAATCCTCGGAGGTTAACAACCACGGGCGACACCGCGAGCGGGACAGGGACCGCGAGCGGGACAGACACCGCAGCGACCGACACACGGAGCGCGACTACCGTCACTCTCCCTCTATCCTAAAATCCCGGAAACGCTCGAGTTCGTCGAGCAGCGACAGTCAGTACTCCGAGCAGGAGTCGCAACGCAGCAAACAGAAGCGCAGCCGCTTTAAGAAGCTGGATGAGGTAAGTGGAATTCATAGTGTGCCATCTTGAGCACTCCATGTGTTCGAACTCCATACAGGCCTCTTTCCTTGATTATCTCATGCAGCGCTTATGTTAGAGCTGTTTCCAAGAAACCAAATAAACTATGACCTACCATTACAGCAAAACCAAATACAGGTCGAGCGCCTGGCCGAGATGGAGCGGCAGCGTCGAGCGAAGGAGCTCGAGCAAAAGACCATCGAGGAGGAAGCCGCCAAGCGCATTGAGATGCTGGTAAAGAAGCGCGTCGAGGAGGAGCTAGAAAAGCGACGCGACGAAATCGAACAGGAGGTCAATCGACGCGTTGAGACCGCTAAGGCTGAGATGGAGCGTGAAATGATGCTGGAGCTGGAGCGGCGGCGCGAGCAGATACGCGAAGAAGAACGCCGGCGCGAGGTAGGTGCTCGTATTCAGATTCCGCTGGACGACTGCTGCTATCACTGTCAGAAAAACGTACACAATGCCACATCTACCGTACACTTGAATAAACCTAAAACAGCAGTTCAAACAGTCGTCTCCACCACGTCACGCGAAATCGATCCGGCGGCGCTCTTACTCACGGCTCACTGGCTGTTCATCCATTTACCCATGTCCCATCAGCATCCCCGTACTAGATTGCTTACATAACCCTGGGCCGAGGGCGCCCTCTAACCGGCTACATCACTAACCAGTCGCACCTTTTCAGAGCCCCCACATGCAGCAAGCCATGCAGTGAGTCGAGATGAGAACGCCACGGCTGATTTTGCTTCTTCTTCTTGCCAATAATTTTGTAATTTTTTATTTTTCCTACCAAAAAAGCCAAAATGACGACATTGCCAAGTGTCGCATGTGTCAAAGTTTTGATGCCCATTATTGCAGATCTATTGCATACTCTTAGCTTCATCTTTTGTTCGTTCCTACCCACATATTGTATCATTTTAATATTGGTATTGGTTCTCGTAACTCGTTGTTGTTGTCATTAAGCGCAAACTCCGCTTCAGTAGGCCCGTGCAACGAACGTGCTGCTCTTGTCCCGTATGCAAGTGGGTGTTTTGTGACCCGTCCCCGCAAAACACTCGCGTGCACTCCACGTTGAGCCGCCATGCCGGAAGTTGAGCAAGCCTGCTGCCAAGCGATTGGTCCACGGACGCACTTCCTTCACACCAAACAAAGAAAAAAGAAATACCAAAGCAATTGAAAGTGGTGTCCCTAAGTTAGTCCGGGTAGTTAGGCACTCTAGTTGTGGGCGGGCCAACTGAGTTTAGTCCCAACAGTACGCTGCATGCAAAACAAATCAGTGCCATTGATAACGGGTGAGTTTCCTACGCCAGCGATGTGATGTGCCCAGCAGCTGTAAGGATAACAGGCGAAAGGACGCCACACAAATCCAAAGACTCACCCCCAGTGCTTAGCTCTATAGAACTCTGTCTGTAAGATTTTTAAACCCGGATACGCATTGGATTCTTGACCGTACCGATTGCCACTTCTTTGTGTTTGAGCTTTTTGTTTTTGCGAGCAAGTTATGTACGTCTGGAATAGCAAAAAACTCCACAAAACTAAACCCAAATCGAAAATCTCCAAAGAAAAGAAAACTTTAAATTAACACAAATTTAGCCTATTTGCTGGAATAATGACCTTTTAAATAGTAAGTAGCAACGATAAAAAAAAATCAAATGAAGACCAACCATTTAGCAAATACTAGTACATTTGTTTATGTTGTGTGCTCCTTTATTGTAATAAACTAAAAGAACAACCTACTTTAAACATTCTTATTAGACACTACTAAATGTTTTACTTTCTACCGAAAATATTCTTTGTAACTTATTGTTAAACATAAAACTAGATTCTAACTGCCTTTGCAGCTCATCAAGCAAAAAACTGCAACCACAAGCGTGCGTCGAATTCGGCGCACAGTTTGCATCGCTGATGTCAAGAGACTATTTATTTCTATATTAGCATTAAGCTTCCCGCTAAAAGATCGATATTTGTTATTAATCGTCTTTTTGTTTGGGTTTTATAGGAGGATGAAAAACAAAAACGCGAAGAGCTCGAAGAAATTTTGGCCGAAAACAATCGCAAAATCGAAGAGGCGCAAAGAAAACTGGTAAAAGCTCTTAAACAACAAACATCATTAGTATGAAAGTAACCGATTTCTTCTTTCCATAGGCCGAAGAACGGTTAGCAATAATCGAGGAGCAGCGCCTAATGGACGAGGAGCGGCAACGCATGCGCAAGGAGCAGGAAAAGCGCGTTAAGGAGGAACAGAAGGTCATATTAGGCAAAAACAATTCCAGACCCAAGCTATCGTTCTCCCTGAAACCGGGCGCATTATGAGGAGCGTAGGCATCAGTCTGGTGACCGCCGCACTTTTTCTTGTTAACAGCTTTTGCTTTTTTTACCTCAGTGGCTTTTTGCCTGCACCAAAGACCATGCACTCGTTTTAAGTGTTGTAATTGTGTTCTATATTAGTTTATTATTTTAAGGACGAGCGATGGTGTTGGGTGCAGGCAATGCGCAGCCAATAGATTCAAAACTTTCGAAATTGCCAATTACTGAACACATACGGCTCTATATAGTACAATACGCTAGCGATTTACTTAACCTTTTCTACATAATGAATTCATATGTGAGACAAATGATTATGTGTAGTGCGTCGTATTGTTGTCACAGCTGAACAATTAACAAAAAAAAAAAAAACCAAAAAGATGTCAGTGAAATACAAATGTAATCTATTTGCAATTTTTTGATATTTCAAGAAAACATAAAACTCAGCTGAAATCGATAATAAAAAGTTTAGAAATGCCAAAAGTTATTCAATTTTCACCTCTTTATGTAACTTAATATTATTGAATATAATCTGTATAAGCTTACGAGTTTCAGATTGGCAATGCAAAAACTCAAAATGCATTAGCGAAAGAATTAAACACCATTCGCTTAGTAAACCTGACAGCATTGCCAAAACATACGTGCGCTTTTCAGCTCCTTCATACCCTAATCCCCCGATCCCGCTCTGGTATCGGACACGATCTACGCTAGTGGACATGTCGCTAAGTAGACACAACTTATTATTTATAGAGACTACTTAAATTTATATGTCTCGTTGCTGATTGGGTTGGGCGACGCTGGACAGCGAACGACACGCGCGGCACGCCCGCGCGGAGCGTGGAAATGAAGCCTGGGATCGGGTGGACAGGCGATTGCCAGGGACGACGGGGTACTGGAACCGATCTGTCCAAGTGCGTGAGCAGAAGGCGGGGATGCCAAATTGGTCCGCGATCGTAATGTGGTTCTAAGCAAGTGTGGCGCAAGATATGCAAGATATTCGTACGCACCAAGGTACTCCGCTCCGTCCAGCTCCACCTGACCCCCACCCCGACTTGGCCAGCTTATTACTCCATATCAAATCGAATTTGGCAACGTGTTTGCTGCGAGCCTTTGTCGCATTGATTTGTGTGCAGAGCGCATGCGTGAAAGGCGAAGGCAACGGCGCCGCCACCTGACCAGCCCAGACCCAAATCCAGATCGAGATCCAGAGCTACAGGCACGGCCATAGCCATACCGGCGATCTTGGGCGGCACTCGGGCGGATGTTGCAATATGATTAATTAATTAAGTGGAAAATCGGCAAAGCTCTTAGCTACATTTCGGCCGATCGGCCGATCTGCGAATGTCAACGTGCAATTTGTTTGATGTGACGGCGATAAACTCAAGCTCATATACTCGTATACCCCTCCTCCTGTAGCCATTCAATAAGTCAGCCAACTTGTCTCGCGTTAAAGTGTCTAATTTGAGATGCCATTGATAGAAAAAGCCAGAGACTAGGTGTTGAGAGGATTAAAGGAGGAACCGCTAAAGAGAAATAATAGAATAATAATAATATAAATAATACTTGTAAGCTGGGAGATCTTTAAAGTATTCCATCGCAATATAAAAACAAGATAGATAGAATAGATAGATAGATAGTCGAGTTCCCCGACTATCAGATACCCGTTACTCAGCTAGTGAAAGTGCAAACGAGAAATTTCAACATTTTCTGGAATATCGGTAGAATTGGGGAAAAAGTAATAATCTTAACATTCTAGCTTTTGTAGTTCCTGAGATCGAGGCGTTCATACTCGATTAGACTCGGTATTGATCCTCATCAAGAATATACATACTTTATATTGTCGGAAACGTTGCCTTCTGCCTGTTACATACTTTTCAACAAATCTAGTCTACCATTTTAGTCTACGAGTAACGGTTATTAAAAATAAAAATAGTCCATTATATAATTATATACTTTATAAAAATATTCCATTATAGCATATCGAATAGCATTGCTACAAATATCACTCAATGAAAAGTGAAACTAGTTAACCCAAATAATCTTGAATCCCATAAAATCAAAAAAATATTAATTTTGAAATCAAATTTTATCATTTAAGTAACTAATGACAACCTATCAATAATAATAAACAGTTTTCTCGCTCAATTTAAATAAATTGAAATCCCTTAACTTTCACTTGGCTTTGAGTAGTGGCTGGTCCATAGGAACCGATTGACAATCCAGAGACAACAGCTCACCGCGGCTACATTGTTGCCCAAAGTGGAGCAGGGTAAATGTTTTATTACCGCAGCCGAACATTGCCAAAAAAATGAAATAGAAGTATAATAACAATTTTGCATTAGTCGGATTCCGGTTCGCTGGGTGAGGTGTTTTTGGGGAGTGTGTGGTGCTCGGTGTGGGTTATAGAGTGTGTGGGGTATGTGGTGTGTGGTGCGTGGTGCGTGTGCTTGGAGCGTGGCACCCATCAAAAGATCGGGATGGGGATGGAGGTGGTGGAGCCGTGGCTGGGGCTGGGCCAGAGAGCAGTGCCATGACTATAAAAGTTGCGATCGCGACACTTGGAGACATAGTTCAGTGCAGGAGCCGCAGCAGCCACCAAGTCAGCAAATCCACCAAATCCAAGTCCAAGCCAAAATGTTCGCTGTAAGTGGAAAGGATATATGCATATAAAAAAAATATAATAATTGTAATAATTCTTACAGCTCGTCTCGCTTTTCATCCTGGGTGTTGGAGCCGCCGCCGCCATCGAGCTGCCCATTTACCACTCACCCGCGGCCATTGTGAAGCCACTGCTGAAGACCGTGGAGGTGGAGGCGCCTGCCCAGTACGACTTTGCCTACTCGGTGCACGACGAGCACACCGGCGACATCAAGAGCCAGACGGAGTCCCGTAAGGGTGATCTGGTCCAGGGTCAGTACACCCTGATCGACGCCGATGGATACCTGCGCACCGTGGACTACACTTCGGATGCCCACAACGGCTTCAATGCGGTGGTGCGTCGCGATCCTTTGGGCCAGAAGGTAATCAAGGCCGCGCCCATTGCCAAGCTCCTGGCTCCCGCTCCACTGCCACTGGCGTACGCGGCACCCAAGCTCCTCGCACCCGCCAAACTGCCCCTCGGCCTTTACCACTAAGTTCTGGGCAGGATTGATCGAGAGAGATAGCAAACACTGACTTCATCGCATCGACGACGACCCATCCGCATCCGCATACGCATCTGTATCTGAACTATTACTATTACTATTACCATTACTATCCAAACACCTCGTATCACATCCAGCTTCCTCTGAACTTCCTTCCTATCTTCTGATCCTAAATCTTTGATCTGAAATCTCTACTAAGACTCTTCGGCACCCGGTCATCGAAAGCGCCATAACCCGGTGACTGGGGCATCTATCTCATCTATGTATGTAATACTATGTGTAAATAGAAGGCAATAAATGCATGTTTAGAAAACACAAAATATATACGGATTTTCAATTAATGCAATAAGGTGGAAATGCAAAAGTGGAGTAGGGACATATCCTTTACGAGAATAAAGTATTCGTACATTAAATTGGATTGTGATTCAGAGGACCTATAATATCATTTACAATGCTACTAAGTGGGTTTCAATTTCCGTCTAAATATCTAAAAACGTACTTTGCATTATACAAGTATAAGAATATCTAATTATTGAAATCCTTTAAGATTTCTGTAATTATTGAATCGGAATTAGTTTAAAAATTCGAACTTTTGCTTTGATGTGGTTAGATTCGTAGCCCACTTCAATATTAATTGAACAGCCTTTAGATTTATTCTAAAAATACAAATTTATCATCTTCCATTGGTGGCCATAATTAAGGTAGCCAAATCATAAATCCGGTCAACTGGGAAGGTCCTTTATCACATCCCGTGGGTAGCTATTTCAATAGCGAGAAATCGGTTCCCTACGAACTTGAGCGTTGAAGCCCAGCAGAGGATCGGCGGTGTAGTCCACAATGCGTCGGTGTCCATCGGGATCCACGAGGGAGTAGCGGCCAGTTACGTATTCGCCACGTCGGTGCTCGAACTGATCCTTTACATCGCCGGTGTGGCTGTCGTGGACGGAGTAGTGGAACTCATACTGGGCAGGACTAGCAATCAGCTCATCCGGGTGGCTGGCGATGATCCCGGCCTGAACAGCGACGAGGGCGCTCAGGATAAGGCAGACGGCAATGCTGGAACGCTAAGCCATAAATGGTGATTTGTATGCAATGATTGACGGTATCCTGACTTACCAGGACATTCATGGCGAACAAGTTGAAGTTGTAACTGCAGCGATGGAGTGCACTTGACTGATGACTAAGGGCTTGGCTCAGACCTCTTTTATAAGACGAGTCTTGGCCCATTGTCGCAGTGGCCAACTTATGGGAGTTGAAATCGAATACCCCGCTCCAATCCCATGCCTTATGCAACCCATATAGCTCACCCATGGGGGAAATGAAACCAAATCCCTGCACTTGCCACCAACGCTTGCAATCGATTCAAAACTCACTCGGGTTATATTATCGTATAGTAGCTTAAAGTACAACTTACACGCGAGACTCAAGATCGTAGGCTACTTTACACAATAGTTTAGCTTAGTTGTATCACAGCAATAACATTATATCGAAACTAGGCTAACTCGTTACGCCGATTCGATGATGGTGATATGGATTTAGATTCAGTTCGGGATTACGCAGATCAACAGGCACTTAAAGTAGTTCCATTCTGTTTCAGGTACAACGGCATCTTGCGAGTCGATCTTCTCAGAATTTGTTCTCCAGCAGCGATCCTGGGAAGAAGATAGTTTGATACTGGATCTGTAATTATCCATAACTCTCTGGATGTGCTCTTCAAGTTAGCACTACCATTTGAAAGTTCCTATTTGGTGATCGCTAAGTAACTACATATTGTGGATTGGAGTGGGAGTGCTCTCGACTTCTACGCTTGCTGATGACTACCCAAAATCAAGTTACCATTCTCGGCCACCATCCAAGCCGTTAGCTTCTCGTCCTCCGTCTTGTTGGATTCATCCCAGGGGAAACTGGACGCCACAGCGGGCTTTTCCTTTTGTGCGATTTGAGCTCTGAAAGTTAATATATACTATTATTATTATTGCATTTTCTTATTTCCAAATGTATCTTGCTAAGGGTCAAAGACAACTAGATTAAATTTAAACTATAATTGTTTTAAGAAACCAGTTTCCTACGACTATGGGTGTTTCAGCTAGTAGAAGCCTGTTTATTGCAGATGTGAAAGAAATATTGTTACTTAATACATTACTTATTTCAAACGACAGGCAAATTAAAAGTGCTCGACAACAAGAGGGGAAATCGTAGCTGAGAGCTCAGGAGCGATCAGCAAATATTTCCCCTATGTGCGATGATGATATGGATATGATATGGTGCACTAAGAGTCTCTACTGCTTCTGATACGTATGTATTTACAGCTACAGCTCAATGGGGAATGTTGGTTTTTACCTTATGGGCCAAAAGCGACATTCTTCATCAATTGAGGGGGAGGACGAGGAGGAGTTATCACTTGGGCCACCCACACAAAGTGTTCAATGTTCAATGACAAGCAAACGAAAACACACACAAAACGATGGCAGAGACAGCAAGAGAGAGCGAGAGAGAGAGCGAGAGAGAGAGGAGAGAGACAGAGTACAATGTAGAGAGAGATAGGCAGGATGCAGGGATCATGATCATGAGGATGCAGTGAAGCACAGGTCAATGATTACAGGGCATGCAGGCCAGGGGGAATGTCCAATGACACGCCCCCCACTTACAGCGAGTCCGCGTGGCTGCCGTTGTTCACCTCCAGACTGCTCTGGGTGGCCTTCTTCCGCAATCCCGGCCTGGGCAGGAAGCTCTCCCCGAAGAGATCCCGCTCCCGGGGACCGGGGCCACGACCGCCCGTCGACGTCTTCCCGCTCTTCGCCTGCTGCGTGGGCGGCACCGTGTGCGGATACTTGCCGTCGCTGTCCGAGTCCATGGACAGCTGCCCGAACAGGTCCTCCAGCAAGATGTTGGCCTTGGCATTGCGCTGCCGCTTGGCGGAGGTTTTCAGCTTCGAACTGCACGGGGGAGATACGGAGAGACACACGGTGAGGTGGCGCAGGATCAACTGGGTGCTGTGCCAGAACAAAACATATTGTGGTGCCAGGAGTGCCACACTCAATAATATCTAACATGTACTAATGCATCATCTCATCAATTGTTGTCCTTAAAATTCTTTGAAAATTTCATAACTAAATTAAGTGTAACAAACACAGTAAGTCAACCCAAAAATGTAAAAAACTATCTTTTGAAATCTTTACTTGCGTCCCGAACGATAAACATTGATCATTTGCAGCATTGTGCTTATGTTAACAGAATCTTGAAAATAATCCCCCTTCTTGAAATGAATTTGATAAAAAATAAGCCTTTTAAAAATATGATGCGAACCGCAACTACTCCGAACTCCAAAGTTCAAACTTACCCTAGTATTAAGTCCAGATCGTCAGACTTGAGAGCACCCATCTTTGGGTCCTGGGCCGCCGCTCGCGATCTTCCCGAGAGTCTCATGGGCGGAGGAGCCACCTCGGGCTGCAGTTGGGGCTGACGCACAATGAGGCTCGGAGGAGCTTGGCTGGCACTAACCTTGGAGAACACGTTGTAGACCTTGGCATCGGGGCCCAGGAGAGATGGTCTAGCCACGGGCACGTAGTAACCACCATTGGAAGCGCCCACCACAAACTTGGCATTGTTCTTGGCATTCATGTTGGCCGTGTCGTAGCTGAGGTGGCTGCCATTCACATAGATGGCACCTGCATTCCGTGACGAGGTGGTGCTGAAGGAGACATTTGGGTGGTGCAATTGCTGCTGTTGGTGCTGCGGACCCGCTGGCAATCCGAAGAGCTGTGAGATGTTGCGGTTCAGGTAGATGTCGTTGATGGACTCTCCTCCGTTCTGGAGCTGTGGCACCGGGACTCCGTCCACTGTGGCTCCACCCAGACTGGCGGAATCCGCATGTGACCCCGCACCCATCTCACTGCCGGTCAGGAAGCTCAACTTCGGTGGGTACTTTCTGGGCACTCCGACATTCTTGGCCGCCAGGTTGTTGTTCTTGCCCAGATTGGAGTGGCTATTTATGTTGTTGTTGGTCTGGTGCAGCAACTCAGTGACCGCCTGCAGCTTCTCCTGCACCGGAAGCACGTTGTTGGAGACAGTCTGAACCGGATGGCCATTGGAGGCCGCATACTTGGAGCTCAGCCGTACATTTGCCTTGGTGGCCGCCGTGGGCGATATCCGCTTGAGGGCGTGAAAGTATGGATACTTCAGACTCTGCTGCGCCGTCGGACGCTTGTCGGGATCGTAGGCCAGCATATCCTCCAACAGATCCAATCCATTTTGGCTGCAGCGACTAACGACGCTGCTCAGTGGCACTTTGATGCAGTCCGGGTAGCGGAAGTGGATCATGCTCGCCAGGCGATATCCATCCGGCCAATCGTCCTGAGAACGAAATAAACACAAATGCTCTAGTCTAATTTTTCTGATTATTGAAAAATAGAAAGCGGTTTTACCTTCTCTGGAGTGCCCAGCACGGAGCAGATCTTGAAGAGCTGATCCACCTCACTACTTCCTGGGAAGAGCGGACGAAAGGTGTAGAGCTCGGCCATAATGCAGCCCATGGCCCAGAGGTCGATGGTACTGCCGTAGTTGGTGGAGTGCAGGAGTACCTCCGGTGCACGGTACCAACGCGTCGATACGTAGTCCGTAAACGGAGGCCTTGATCGGATCTCCCTGGCCAGGCCAAAGTCAGCTATCTTGATGAGATCTGGGCCGGAGCAGAGCAAGTTCTCCGGTTTCAGGTCGCGGTGGAAAAATCCATGACGATGCATGAAGGCCAGACCAGTAAGGACCTGGACAAAATATAGTTGTTATCATAATGTAATCAGGGGATATATTTCGTGCATATCTTTTGCTCACCTGAAAGAGAATACTCTTGAGTTCCGGTTCGGGTAGATGAGTATCCCTGTCTTTTATCATCTGATAGAGGTTTTCCTTCATGTACTCAAACACAAAGTACAGGGTATCGTTCTCCCGTATCACCTCCTTTAGCTTAACTATGTTCGGATGGGACAACTTCTTCAGCGACTAAGGAGAAAAAAGCAGAGTAGTAGTTACGCAAGATACATCAATTCAAGGAGCTTAGGCGGAGGGTGCATACCTTAACCTCGCGCAGATTCATGGCCTCTTCCCAGGAGTAGTACTTGCGCTTCATGCGCTTGATGGCCACCTTCTCGCCGGTGTCCTTGCGCTGGCCCAGGACGACGGTGCCGTAGGTTCCATCTCCCAGTTGGGTCAGCGTGATATAGCGGTTCATGCTTAGGCAGATGGGGGCAGCTCTTCACACATTCTCCGGGTGCAACTATACGGAAAAGAAAGGGTGAGTCTGAACATCCATCAACACGCGACTTAAGGAGGTGTCTTTAATAACTTATGAGTTTCGCCCACAAATGTGGACTTCGAGGAATCACAGTTGCATTAAATGACTGGCACTTAACATCAAATCGAATCAAAATTGGCCGTTTCGTGAGTCTCCATTTTTCGGAGCTAGGGTAATTAAAATCAATATATCGATCACGGAGGCCGGCAAGAACTTGACCAAATTTAGTTAACCCAATTACGAATTATCCACCAGGGTCATCAGTGGCAGGAAATAGAAGAAGACGGTTAGTTCTTGTTAAATAGGGCGCATTGGAAAAGGGATTGGGAACCAAGAAGATGTTATCTACGTTCTGATATTGCTGAGCTGGGTTCCAAATCAAAACTCACACTCAAGTCGACGAAGGGATTACAGTTTTCACAAAAGAAAACAGATTCTTGAGGTGAAGGATTGAGTCACCTTTTATTTTGACCTACGTGGAAGATACTCCTAGAAACCCCCCAAGAAATAGTCCTGAAGGGTTTTTAGTCAGTTTTCTTCCTTAAATAGTCTAGACTTTTAGGACCGAGCATAGCCAGAAAATCATAAGTTACGTATTTTTGTGAGTTGCTTGTTTAAAATGCTTGGATCCCACTAGGATTCATTTGATTGCACTTGCCGCTTTTATATACCAGTTTCCACGGTCTTAACAAACTAAGTTCTTCAACTTTATTTAGTTCTCAAAGCGGTCATGTGTCGTAATTGGTTTGTGGTCATTTGGCGAATTTAGTTCCTTGGGCGATAATTTATTCATAGCATACGTAGCGTTACCACCTTCAGAATCCCATTTAGGTGTATATATGTATACGGATTGTTTTGGTTTGCGATTTCGGGAGGGGGCTGGGTGGTTGGAAGTCTCGGGGCAACTAGAGCCACGTTTCGGCTTTTGCTTGGATCCTAAGTCGCAGCCTTGAACCACTCACATTTGACTCACTTAAACTCTAGGCACGCACATCCGACGCCCGATTAGCCGATTACTATATGCACCACTATATCCGATAAGGGACTAGGAGACTTTTCGCACCACGTACAAGCAAATAAACAAAGCCAAATGTTGGGGGTCACTTTATCGATTGAACTGGGGGTTGACAAAAGGAATACCCTTTCCACGGCACTCACACCAAAGGATTTAAGTGCAAGAGCTGTCCCATCACTCGTACCTCAAACGTAATTGCATTTGAATCCGGAATCGCTAGATGCAACGTATTCAATCAAATGAATCAAATGAGATTAATGGCTGCTCCCGATGCGGATATCTTCTGCGAACAGAAGTTTATTTAATAAGCAAGCACTAACAACTGACAGACCCGATATCCACAACAACCGAACGGCCCAAGCAACCGCAGCCCTTACTAGACCACCCTCCGAATCCGGGAGAGAAAGCTAGAGAGCCGAAGGTCCCCGAGCCGGTTGACTGGGTCTCCGGTTCCACCACATCCCGAAGTCCTTTAGGGGTGGAACACGAACGAAGGTAACTGGGCAGGGCCATGTTTTATGGGTTGCCCATGGCAACCTCGCTCGCTCGAGCCCAATTTTCGTGACCACGCGGATTAGGGATATATTCTGCGAGAGTCAGCGACAATGGACGAGCCGGTCAGCAGTCAGCCAGGTGAGAGTGCTGCGGAGGAGGAGGAGGCGGAGGAAGAGGAGCCCCTGAAGGGCTTCCTGGACGAGATCAACTGCCCGGAACCGGGCATCATAGATCGTCGGATGATTGAAACCGCCTATTTGGAGGAGGGCCAAAAGGGCGAGGCGAGAAGACTCCATCAACTGGAACCAGTGGTCTATGATCGCATTACCACCATGCGATTGGAATTCAAGAGTAACGGAAAAACTAACTAAGTAAAATGTTAGATGAGCCACATGACCTTTTTTCAGACATCCTTCGGATCGACCATCTGTGGATGATGCCGAATCTCACAAAGCTCTGTTTGAACTGCAACAAAATCGAGGTGATTGAGCACCTCGAAATGCTAACTGCCCTCAAGGATCTGAATCTCAGCTTTAACTACATCACGCGGATTGAGAATCTGGAAGCACTGGTCAACTTGGAAAAGCTCTCCCTGTTCAGCAATCGCATCAGGAAAATCGAAAACATACATACTTTGCAGAATCTTGTTATCCTAAGCATTGGAAACAATCTCATCGATACGGTAGAAGGCGTAAGCTTGTATTTCATTCCCCTGCGATAATAATATAAATATATAATTTGAAACACTAAAATTGTGTCAAAATCACAAGTTTGTAAATTAAAATGTTGCTTTTCTCCTAGATTGAACGATTGCGTTTTGTGAGCTGCCTAAAAGTTCTTAATTTAGAGGGTAATCCCATAGCTAAACAGCCAGATTTTCCATTATCCCTCTATGTGACCGCCATCCTGCCCCAGCTGAACTACTACGAATACGTTTTCATCAAGGCGGAGACACGGGAGGAGGCCCAAAAACGCTTTTAGTGAGTGGTTCGCCACTTCCAAGGCTCTACCAAACGTAAGGATTCATTTTCATTTACCCACAGCCGCGAGCTGCGCGAAATCGAGGACAAGCAGGAGCGCGAGATTCAAGGCTTGGAAACGGAGGCTCGGGAAAAGGCCGAGGCGGATCGGCTGGCCTCCAGTTTTGTGGAGCATCTGGATGGTCAGCAGCTGTATGATTCGCTGTGGCGAGACGATGGGAATGGGCGAATCCTGATGTTGGTGGGGGCTCCGGCTCAAGAGCTGTGCGAGGAGTATTCCAAGGATGTGTACGAGCTCACGCAGCAGATCTACCACCTGGGCTTGGAGCGCTTCGGTGAACGCGATGAGGAGATCCGCGACTTTAATGCCAACCTTCACGAGGGACAGGAGGAGCTGCAGGCACAGGGACAAAAGCAAATCGAAGAGTTTATGGTGTACAAGGAGAGAACCTTCGACGAGATTCGCCTGAAGTGGAGAGAGCTTGATCAACGGGACGACGATCTGGAGGAGTTGCAGACCCAGTTGGACACCCTAACGGCCCACTTCGAGGATGCCCTGAACCAGATGTGGGAAAGTCTGATGGCTCAGGAGCTCCATTTGCATGAGGCGGTTGAGGTGAATTAAGTATGCAACTTCAAAGCGAGTAAATATAAATATTTTCCATGCCAGGACTCTACCCTAAACTTTAACCGTAAGATCTCCGATCTTATGGCCAACTTCGTGGAGCAGGCCCAGGTGATCTTCCAGCAGCTGCGCGATCTTTGTAGCCACTTTGCCGACAACATGACAGACATTGTGACCCAGTTTCTGTCCACCAAGCTGACGCGCAATGAACTGAATGCCATTCCCGAAGAGCTAATGCAGTGTGTGGATGATCGAGAGACAGTCCTCCAGCTGGTGGAGGGCATGAGGGCGTCCCACACATCGCGAGTGGATGAACGTGAGGATCGCCTGGCTCAACGCAGCAGGCAATTTATAGATGACATGATCATGAATCTGAACAGGTACGCTCCTCCTATATTTATATGGTGAGCTAAACCAATAATATATCACTACAGCAAAGAAGTTGATCGTCATCGCGCCAAAATTCTAGAGATTGAATCTTTCACGGAAATGGTGAGAGAGGCTTTTGATAATCTGCCAAGCGAATTGCACCAGGATGCCCCTTCGGATTAACATTTTAATACAAATTTACATACATAAACAATAAATGCAATTTGATCACATTCCTATAACAGGCCGCTATTTTCTCTTTTTGAGACCCTCCAAGTGTGCACGGAGTCCCTCCTGGAACAGCGGAGCAGTGACATAGTCGACGCACTCCTTCAGATCCCCAGCTCGATCCTGGAGCAGCTCCCGCACATCGGGCTCCCGACACATTCGCTTGGTTAGGCACCTGGCCACGGGATTGGCCTTGTCAAAGGTGGCTATGAAGGCTGCGCACTTGGAAAGCGCTTCCTCCTTGCTACACGCGATCTCGTCCACGAGGCCCACATCCAGGGCCTCCTGGGTGGCAAAGAGCTTACCTTGATTCAGCGCCCGCTCGACAATTCTGCGGGGTAAGACGCTCTGGTACGAGTTCATCATCCACTTCGAGATGACGAAGCTGAACCGAGTGGCATGTATACCGATGAAGAGATTGGGCAACATGACGCGATACTCACAGGCGGTGGCTAGGACACAGCCAGCAGCAGGAGAGTGTCCCTGAAATGGGGGTTATATGTAGTTTGCGATGATGATATGATCAAAGAATAATTTTAGTTATGTACATTGATTGCCGCTGCTGTGGGAAGGCCACAAAGGTGGAGGGCCAGCCACAAATCCTGAAACCGGGTCCAGAATAGCCGCAATCGTTCCACCTCCGGGTTCAGCAGTTCTTTGAGATCGAGGCCAGCGGAGAAGACCTTGTCATTGCTCTGCAAATTACATATATTTACATATAAATAGGTTTGGAAAATGTGTACTTTGGGAAACCCAAACCCACTGAAGTCAGTATGAGACCGCGGCTCTTGTTGCTCTCGATCTGATTGATGGAATCGATGAGGTCGTGCATCAGCTCCATGGTCAGAGTGTTCACCGGCGGCAGGTTCATTGACAGAGTGGCGATCCCACTCCTATCATCCACCTCTATGGTGGTCAGCTTTGAGGTCGCCACATTGCTGAGGGATCGCAGGGATTGCCCCAAGCTTAGTATGGGTTTTATTCGCCGGACTCCATCTATCAGCCTATTACGCAACATGACTTGGACGACTTTGGATCTGGAGCAGCAATCACGCACTGAGCGACAGGCAGGAACTTAAACAAATTAACCTGTTTATCATATATTAAGTTGAGTTGCAAACCGAATAAAACAAACACTCAAGCCGAAACGATCAGCTGGTCGGCATTTCCAGGCGAAGTTTACACGCCAGCAGAAAATCGAGATCAACAAGTGTTTACCGAAAAATTTTGAGATTTTTGAGAAGACTTTATTTTGAAACTATACTAATTGTCACTATACACTTTAGTAAGGGGAATTCAATTGCCTCTTTCAACCCTGAGCATATATAATAATAATTATAATATCTTAAAATCAAATTTATTTTCAGGTTTACATATAAACAAATTGTTTAAATTACCAAATTACCAAAATCACGCAACGTCTTTGCCATTTTAATAGTTTTAGTTTAAATGACCACTTTCATTCAGGCTTATTACTTCTTGCCCTTGTTCTTTAGGTTTTCAAGATAAATCCCCATAACCTTCTGTACTTCCGGACTGGAGGCCAGAGCTGCAAAGTCCGCCACATCTTTTTCGCGTATCTCCTCAAACTCCCTAATGTTGTCGGCACGAAATTGGAGCTTGGTCAGTCCACGGGCCAAAGGATTGACCTTAGCAAAGGTGCCGATAAAGGCAGCACACTTCTCCACGGCCTCTTCCTTGGTGCTAGCAATCTCATCGACCAGGCCAGCTTCAAAAGCCTCCTGTGTTGTAAACATGCGCCCTTGGGTCAGAGCTCGCTCTGCCAACCGTTTGGGCAGTACATTTGCGAATCCGGCCATCAACCACTTGGGTGCAATGATCCCCAGTTGGGCTTCGTTTAATCCAATTAAGAAGTTGGGCCGCATCACTCGATATTCGCAGGCAGTGGCCAGAAGGCAACCGCCAGCGGGGGCGTGCCCCTGAAAGATTATAAATTAGTACATTTAATTATATACATGCTAAAAGATAAGATACTTACATTAATGGCTGCTGCCGTGGGCAAACTGGTTCCATAGAGGGCAATCCACACATTCTGCAATTCAGTCCAAACGGTTCGGAGTCGCTCCACGTCCGTGTTATACATTTCGAAGATGTCCAGGCCAGCTGAAAACACATTGGAGTTGGCCTATATGCAATTGAAGTATTATTTGCATAGCTATTTATATAAATAACCAAACTCACGGAGGTTAAAATGAGACCCCGACTTTTGTTGTTCTCGATTTCGCTGATGGAAGTCTGCAGGTCCAATAACAATTGAACATTTTGGCTATTCACCGGAGGCCGGTTCATGGTAAGGGTGGCGATTCCTGTCTTATCGTTGACCTCCACGGTGGTCAACTTGGTGGCGTTGGACATCAATCTACTTGGAGGCCTGCGGACCACCAATCTTAAGAGATTTGAGTGCAGCATCTTATCTTCTTTGTTCAAGTGTTAATTTTTAACCTGCAAGGGGAGTTATTATATCTAACATACATATTTTTAAATATTTTGATATGCAATTCTGCAAGGTATTTATATTTATTTACGTACATACCTCTGGGATATTTCACCGAAAGTTTTTTAAATTCTTATCTACACAGCTGGGAAGTTAGTGCAACTGATCTTCGATGGAAAATTTCCAGCCAACTGTTATCGGCCGCCTTTTAATTATCGAATACAATCAACTTTAAATTCCTATTTGCACAGAATATTAGCTTAAATGTAAATTTAGGAAATCTAAAAGCTTCAAGATGGCTTAAATAAAATCAATGCAGATATTATAATAATATTGAGCAAGCCGCAGAAAATCATGACAATATACTTAAACGTATGTTACCAGTTCTTTATAGTGGTAATGATAGATTGAAGAACTTATATATACATAGAAGTACTATTAATAATTTTATTTACTTCGGTTAAACTAAATAAAAACCAATCAATTGGTATTTGTGGAATAAGAAAAATATATGCTAGATAAATTCGTGATCAATTGGGTTCAAACAACTTTATTACTATATATAAAATGTTTTAAATCGTTGGTTTATTGCTTCTTGGCCTTTTTCTTCAGACCGTCGAGATAAATGCCCAGACCCTTCTGTACTGCTGGCTGGTTGACAAAGAACAGGAATTTCTCAAGATCTTCCTTTCGTTCGTTCTGCAGTTGCTGTAGATCGGCAGCTCGGAATTGCTGCTTGGTCAGTGACCTGGCCAGCGGATTGACCTTGGCAAAAGTGCCAATGAAGGCGACGCACTTTTCAATTGCTTCCTCCTTGCTGTTGGCAGTCTCATCGATGAGACCTACCTTCAGGGCCTCCTCCGTGGTGAACATGCGACCCTGGTTGAGTGCGCGTTCCGCCTCCCGTTGTGGCAAGACGCTCAGAAAAGAGGACATAAACCATTTGGGCGCCACAATACCCAGTTGTGTTTCGTTTAGGCCGATGGTAAAGTTTGGCACCATGACCCGATACTCGCAGGAAGTGGCTAGCAGGCATCCACCGGCGGGGGAGTGTCCCTACGGATAAGGAGAATCGCCTTTACTATGAATACTTTCTAGACGCTTGCAAGGAACTAACATTGATGGCCGCCGCTGTGGGAACACTGCTGCCATAAAGGGCCAGCCAAGTATCCTGCAGTTGCGTCCAGAAAGCACGGATCCTGTCTTTATCCGGCTTGTACATCTCCAGAATATCCAAACCAGCTGAGAATATTGTCGAGCTAGACTACGGGTGAAATATGTATTTAATATATTATAGTCCTATTATTATTAGCTTTCCTACCGAAGTCAAAATGAGTCCGCGGCTTTTATTGCCCTCCACTTCATCAATGGAGCTTTTCAGGTCCTGCAGCAGTTCCAAGTTAAGACCATTTACGGGTGGCCGGTTCATCGTGAGGGTGGCAATGCCGGTCTTGTCGTTGACCTCCACTGTGGTCAACTTGGTGGCAGTGGACATGGTACGGTTGGAGCCAGCACGGGCCACCAAGCTGAGGACTTTTGATCGCATCATTCTGATCTAAAAAGCACGAAATACGTAAACAACTGAGAGTGACCTTTGGACGGATGCCGGTTTCTAATTTTCTATGTGCCTACACTTCTTAACCGGCTCAAATTTAAATCTGGATTAATTTTAAGTATAACAAATTAAACTTTTAAAACCGATTCAGTTTCTTGATTTACCTATGAATATTCTTAAATAGTGTAGTTTTAACAATTAAACTCAGCTGCCGAAGAACCTGTTGCGCTATCGATAGTCGAGTAGTCAGTGGCGTAGAGTGGGGGATCTTATTGAACAATCGGCTTACCGCGAATGGTTGATACTCTTCTTATGATATCTGCACTATTAATAAGTTATTGTAATACTGTAAAATGGCATAATCCGAACAATAAAGTTAGTTTTAATAATACATTTAACAGCGTATGGACACGACTAAATAAATTCCATGTTCAATCATAATTAAAACTGGCATAAAGAAGAAGTGGTCGTATTACCATTAAATGTAGTAAATGTGAAGCAGCTCAGCATTATTTTTTTTTATACAAATTCCTATTTATATCGTCATATAAAATTCAAATAAATACTAATAACCGCCACAAACGCTGAACCGCCCGTAAGTATCGATAGACACAGCGCTGTCAGCGCTAGTCGACTGTCACTGACAGCCGCACTGCAGCTTGCAGCCCTGGTTTTTGACGTTTACACGTCACAATTCGCCCGAGCCGACTTGCGTTTGCATTCGTGTACACTTCACCGCACTCTTCGCTACTTTCTCTACGAAAATCCAACCGAAAATGGGATCCGGCAAACAACAGAAAGTGCAGTCCTCTGGCTTCACCAAGGAAGAGGAGCTGCTGCTGCAGGACTTCAGCCGCAATGTGAGCACCAAGTCATCGGCGCTGTTCTACGGCAATGCCTTTATCGTGTCGGCCGTTCCAATCTGTGAGTAAAGTGACACGTTGTATGTTTTGAGACACTTTGTGAATGAATGGGGGCTGCTCCTTGCAGGGCTCTTCTGGCGCATCCACAACATGGACCTGTGGCCAAGCTCCATCCTGTTCGTCCTGGTGACGGCCGCCAGCACTTATCTGATGGCCACTGCCTACAAGAACATCAAGTTCCAGCTGAAGCACAAGATCGCCGGAAGACGGGAGGAGGCGGTGACCCGCGAGGTGAACCGTCAGGTGGGCGATGACAAGAAGGTCACCCGCAAGGAAAAGGACGAGCGCATCCTGTGGAAGAAGAACGAGGTGGCGGACTACGAGGCCACCACCTTCTCCATCTTCTACAACAACGCCATCTACCTGGCCGTTATTATTTTCATCAGCTTCTTCATCCTGAAGAACTCGACGCCGTTCATCAACTACATCTTTTCCGTGGGCATCGCCAGCGGGGCCTTGGCGCTCTTCTCCACCAGCACCCAGACGAACTGAGCGAAAGTGCCGCCATGTCATCCCATGTTCATGTACTCGTAATGTAAGGCCCTTCAAGAGATTTCCTGGTACAGCGGGCTGGTCCTTTTATTCATCCGCCAACCCCGTCCCAATGGCGTTACCAGCAGTGCGAGCATAGAAATTTTATAGTATAAACACCAACTTGTCTTTCTTGTAGAAAGCTAATAAACTTCCATTCGCTGATGATTTAATAAATTGTAAAGTTAAAATAATTTCTTTATTGCTATCGGGTTAGTTTTTAAACGGAATTTTCAGCACTAATTTAAGTGTAAATGCAGGGCACCTATTACAGTGGGCTGGCTGTAGGATTAGACAGCCTCGAGGAGAAGGGCGATGCCCTGACCACCACCAATGCAGGCGGATCCAATGCCGTACTTCAGCTTCTTGCGCCTGGAAAAAACGGGAAAAAATATATATCAGCTTATGCCAGGTTGTAAAGGGCTTCGGAAACTTACTGCAACTCATGCACTAGATGACCAGTGATGCGAGAGCCACTGGCTCCCAGAGGATGGCCCAACGCAATGGCGCCGCCATTCACATTCAGCTTGGAGGGATCCAGTTTCAGGGCATCGGCACAGGCCAATGTCTGGGCAGCAAAGGCTTCGTTGATCTCAATCAGATCAATATCTTCCAGCTTCTTGCCGGAAACCTTGAGGACATTCTGAATGGCGGGTACTGGGCCAATGCCCATGATCTCGGGCTTGACTCCGACAAAGGAGAAGGCCACAAGGCGGGCCAGGGGCTTCAGGTTGTACTCCTTAAGCGCCTCCTCCGAGGCCACGATCACTGCGGAGGCTCCATCACAGATTCCGGATGCTGTTCCGGCCGTAACAACGCCGTTCTTCTTAAACAGCGAAGGCAACTTGTTCAGACCCTCAATGGTGGTCTTGGGGCGAGGGTGCTCGTCCACCACAAAGTCCACTTCCTTTCCCTTGACCTTAAGTTTGATGGGTGTGATCTCGGCATTGAACGCTCCCTCCTTCAGGCCCTTCTCCCAGTTCGTCTGTGAGAGCAGAGAGAACTCATCCACACGCTCCCTACTGATCTTGTACTGGTCGGCCAGGTTCTCAGCGGTCAGAGCCATGGGCAGTTTGCAGTAGGTATCTGTGAGGCCAGCCCACAGAGCATCCTCGAGATTGTAGTTGGCACCCAAGGTGGTACCGAATCTGATGTTACGCGCAATGAATGGGCTCTGGGACATGTTCTCCACACCGCCGGTAAGAGCCACCTTGGCACCACCGACCAGGATGTCCTGTGCTCCGTTGACGATCGACTGGAAGCCGGAACCGCAAAGCCGATTGATTCCAAGGGCGGGCTTCTCGATGGGCACACCGCAGTTGAGACCCACATGACGGGGCACATAAATACCATCCGTGGAGGAGGACTGCGAGGTGAAAGAGAGAGATTTTTAAGCTTCATAAGTTGCAACAAACCAATAAATTCTAATCTGTATGCACTACCTTGACTTCTTAGCTTCATGAGATACAATTAAATAATAATAACAATTTAATATCAAGTTGTTGTATTTACATAACCAGATATTCAAGTATTATATCACATTTACATATTAGTTTAGTAACAACTCATTTTTGTTTCATTCCGACGCCTAGGTTTCTCTGCTTAAGGATCTTTAGTCTTGAATCCAACTTACCGCAATCACATTTCCCACTATGACGGTGTCCACCTGCTCACCCTTAAGACCGGCAGCATCCAGAGCAGCCTTGGCCGCAGTGGTCTGCAACTGGGTCTGGTTGATGCCCTTCAAGGATCCACCGAAGGTTCCGAAGGCCGTACGCTTGGCAGCCACAATATAGATACCTTATAAAGCAGAAGATACATACTCATGTAGAACATACTATATAATGTGCGTGGGCAGCGTGATAGCACAAATTTAGCACTAACGAAAGCGGATTTTTGTTTTCGATTCAACAGGTCCAAAGTGCAACCGGCTGGACGCCGGGGGGGAATAGCATCAGATAAGACATCAACGAGTCCAAAGTTCAGATCTCTTAGGCGAGATCACCACTTATGTAGACTTCTGGGGTATAGGGATATCCTAAAGGATTCACATAGTTACCTTTGGTTGCGGCAGACATTTTCTAAGTGCTACACTCTTAAATCAAACAACAAATAACTTAATACAAGTAAAAGCGACTATCGCACTGCAATAACTTTCGACTTCTGGTCGCGACTCGCCGCCATCGCCGACATATTATTGGATGAAAGCTCGAAGAGCTTTTCCCGGCTCTGGCAAACAAAGTGAGACAAGCCCACCGATTACAGCTGTAGAATACACTGCGGGAAAATATATGCAGCTCGTTCCTTTCCTTTTGTCACCATCGTTGAATTTAAGAATATGATGAAAATCAGTCTCTTTAGTTTTCAAATACAAGAATTTAATGCGTGCTTAATGTATCTCTATAAAAGCAAATAAGCATACTTGAGTACTCTTTACAAAATGTTGATTATACAAAGTTATTTATTAATTATACTTGGTTTTGCACCTATTTTCCTAGTAAGACAATAAGATTGCTTTAATTTTCAAATTTAGATAAACAATCCGTTCTTAGCAGAAACTTAAAAGATCTTCAGGCTGCACTAGATAATTCCGATGATCCTGTTACCATACCATATTTGTATATACTAAGTTTTTCCATTGAGAAAAAAATGATTCACTTTTAATTAGACTTTATGCTTGGAAACTAGGACAGAGTTGAGTGAAGTTTAATTTTCATTTAGGACAATGGGTGTCGGGTTGTACTGGAGACGGGGTTGCTTAAGTTCTGTATTTATTAAAAAGTAGTATGCAATCTCTCTATGTCTAGGGCGAGTTGGAGATGTCCATGTTGTCCGACTTCTCGACGCTAACCGATTTGCGTGACTTCGAATCGGCGCTGGAGCGTGAGCTCTTAACCTCCGTGTCCTCAGAAATGGATTTGAGTTTCCGAGTTTCGGGAGTGCGAGAGCGGTCGCGCCGCCGGGATGACTTGGAGGAGACAATGACCGGGTCCTTGCTGTGACTGGAGCGTGACTTACTGCTGGTCGCTGGCGGTGGTGAGGGAGAGCTGCGCTTGCTTCTAGATCGGGGAGATCGCGAAGAGCGCTTCTCGCTGCGGTGTGACTTCTTGCTGCGCTCGCGGGACCGGGAACGTTTGCCGTTACCACTGCCTCCTCCTCCGGTGCCGTGGGAACGTGAACTACGTGAACGCGAGGTGCTGCGGCGATGGCGGGACCTGGAACGCTTGCCACGGGACCTTGAGGAGCGAGAGTGCTTGCCGCCGCGGGATCGTGATCTCCTGGAACGCGAGGAGCTCCGTCGGTGTCGGGATCTTGAGCGCTTGCTGCGAGAACGAGAAGAGTGTTTGCCACGCGAGCGGGAGCGGCGTGAACGGGACACACTGCGTCGCTCCCTGGAGCCGGAACGCCTGGAACGGCGCCTCGATGTGGAACGATGCGAGCGGGAGCGACTGGTTCTACGTTCCCGGGAACGGGACCGTGATCTAGACCGGCGGCGCTTGTCCTTGGCGAGCATTCCAATAACTGGATCAATGGCCGCTGAGATCATGCTCTGCGCCTCCTTCACAATGGTCATGGCCTCCTCAATCTCAGCCTGTGCCGCCTCATTCGATTTTGCCTCCGGCTTGGTTATGGAATACGTGGAGTGGTAGACGCTCAGATGGCCACCCTTGAACTCTTGGCCCTGCAAGCGCAGAGCGTGGATAATGCTGGTCTGTTCGCAGAACTCGATCATGCAGTAGGTCTTGTTATCCTTCTCGGCCCATCGGGCGTACTTTACCTCCCCGGCGCGCTGGAAGCAGTCCATTAGATCGTCTAAGCGCCACTCGTTCTTAACATCGCACACGATAATGGTGCGCCGGATCTCCTCGATTTTGCGCCCGTCGTAGAACGAAGGTAAGGCCGGGTACTCCGGCAGATTGAACTCCACCAACTTGGGATCGTACGTCTTTATCACCTGCTGCGGCAGCTGTCCCTCGATGCGGTTGATGACTTCGGGCGGTAGCTTTGAGTCCGGCTTTTGGAGCCCCGGCACAATAGTGCCATTCTTTAGCATCTCCAGCGCTCGGTACTCCTCGGGAATGGCCAGGACGGGTATGACGATCAGAGCGCGATCGATGAACACCGTGTTGGTCAGATGCTGGGCCACCGGCACACTGGTCGTCTCCGTATATTTCACATAGCATATGCGCGACTGCACCGGGCAGGAGACATCACGAATTGTCGGGTACAGGCGGATCTCCTCTATCTTTCCGATGTTCCCGAACAACGTCTGCATCTGGTCCTTGGTGGCCTGCGGCGCTATGTTGGTCACCTGGATCACACGCGGGGTGTTGCCGCCAGCCATGTTTGCCAGTTTTTCGGTTCGCCCTCGGCTCAGCAAGCGGTTTATTTGCAATAAAAGTGTTTTCAATTAACCTACAATAGCAAGCGAAAAAAGCAAGGGTTGCAACGAGTCGCAATGTTTCGATTGTCGGACGATTACCCGGCTTGCGGTACATCGATAACATCTGGCAACTCCTTTAGTAATTTCCCACCAGATCAGTATTTTTTCAGTGTTTTCAATTAACCTACAATAGCAAGCGAAAAAAGCAAGGGTTGCAACGAGTCGCAATGTTTCGATTGTCGGACGATTACCCGGCTTGCGGTACATCGATAACATCTGGCAACTCCTTTAGTAATTTCCCACCAGATCAGTATTTTTTTGTAAAGTTCCATTTATTCAATAAAAATAAAAACTTTGAGATAATTTATAATTACCAACGGTTAAAATTCAACATAAGCAAAAATTAAATTGTTAGATATTCTCATAAATGCATACAAAACTGTGTCAAAATTAGAAAAAATATAAATTTGAAAAATAATAATCTTGTGGGTTATATTTAAATAGGCGGCATAGTGTGACCGCAGTCCGTTAGAGAAATAGAAATAGGTTTATCCGGGATAATCAAACGGCCGCACTAGCATGCGAATATTCACAAATACCACCTCAAGATTGTAGGAGTTGCAAACAAAATTCGTGAATAAGGACTGACCTATTGCTAGGAAGCGTTTCGCCTTGTCCCACGATGTCGGACAGCCCAGTGGCCGCATCCGCGTCGGCCTCCGCGTCCTCGCCCGCCAAGTCGAGTCTCAGCGACCTGCGTCAGTTCCGCATCAACAAGAGTGCTTCCTCTGCCGTCGTGGGTCCTGCGAAAACTGGTACCTTCTGAGCTCAAATTCCTAGTGGTACGGAACGGCGACTAACTGCCTGATTTCAGAGCGTGTGCCCGGCAAGAAGCGAATCCAGGTGATGGCCGACAGTGACAGCGATGGCAACGACTCCCAGACACCCAAGAAGACCAAACTGGAGCTAACTGTCAAGGAAAAGGAGGAGCGCTACATGGCGGCCGCCAAGATTTCGCCCCAGTTCGACACAATGGTAGGTTTTAACCGAAATCCCAACCAGGTACATCAGGGGCATTCGCGGGGAAGCGCGCTTCTCTGCATCTGTGTTCGGGGAACATGGCGATTCGGTTCGGGCCCGGCGTTGCGAACAGCTGTCGATAGCCAGGGGCGTCGATGACGGGGGCTGGGAACAGCAGTAACCCGCGCGTTCTGTTCCCACTATCTAAGGTTGGTGTTGCGGGAGTTCGAAAACTTGCAGCGCTGCCCAAAATACTCAAGCTCACGTCGTTTCCAATAATCTTTATTAGTGCGAGCAATTCTATGCAAGCACTTTAATTTCCTGAGGGATACAATGCTTAGGTTATGATCTTATCGTGTTCCAACTCTTACTTTAAGTCTGCTCACTACTCGTGCCGACTCAGAAAGAATGCTAGATTCACCGCGCGCCTACCTTTCGTGGGTTCTCTGATATCGATCCGAGGTATCGACTTACTATCGATTGTGCTGCCTTAGTCTTAGAAACGCCTGGCCGAACTAGTTCTTAGAATCTATCGTAACAGTTCGCCTCATAAATATTTTCGAATTTATTCCCGTTATTAATTGAATTTGCAAATTTATTACAAATTTACATTAGAAATCTCTCCATTATAGCTTTAAATTACTATTTTCTTATTGCCTAAATTTCTATTTTAAATGAAAGCAATTTAAAAGTTGTGTTCATCGAAATATATTTGGTTCCTAGGCCATCCAGGAGTCCCTTTCTCGCACCAATTGGGATGTGGCCGCCTCCGTGCGGTACCTAAGAGAGAACTGCAAGCCCAAGGGCCAAAATGGGCCACTGGGGAAGCCCAAGCTAAAGCCCAGCTCAAACGGGACCAGTGGAACTTCACAAGGCAACTTCTCGGATAACGACCACTCGGACGATGATGATGTGAAGCAGTCCAAGGACCAGGTGTACGACAGCGATGATAGCGATAGCGAGATGTCTACCAAGATGACAGGGCAACGCAAAAAGGTTTTCCAGTTTATGAACGAGGCTTCGCTAATTGAACTGCAATCTGTTAAAACGCTGTCCGAGAAAAAGGCATTAGCCATCATTGATGTGCGGCCATTTAGTGATTGGGCCAATTTGCGCAAAAAGCTGGAGAGCATCAGGATGTCGGGTGATCTTCTGAATTACGCTCAAGAGCTGATTAACAAACAGAACACGGTGGCCACCATTCTAAGCAAATGCAACAACATGGTGTCGCGTCTGGAGAAGGCTATTTCCAATGGTGCTGGCATTGTGGAGCAGCCTAAGCTTCTTAGCAGCGGGTGAGCCGTAACCAGCAAACTCTCATTTTTGTATTCTATTTTCCTTCCTCTTGCAGTCTACAGTTGGCTGATTATCAGATAATTGGCCTTAACTGGCTCACCGTAATGCACAAACAAGAAATGAATGGCATTTTGGCAGATGAAATGGGTCTGGGCAAGACAATTCAGGTGATCGCATTTCTGGCTTATCTTAAGGAGAATGGTCTCAGCCAGGCTGCACATTTAATTGTTGTTCCCTCGTCCACGCTGGACAATTGGGAAGCGGAGATTACTCGCTGGTGTCCTGAACTGGTGGTAGAAAAGTACCATGGTTCGCAGGACGAGCGGAGGAGAATGCGAGGGCGCTTTGCTAAGGATGGATTTATTGGCTTTGATGTTCTTCTGACCACGTAACTAACCGTAAAGGTATACAAGAATCTAAGCCATAATGTCTTGTAAATTTCTAACAGCTATCACATTGTTGGATCCACGCCAGAGGAAAGGAAAATGTTCCGGGTTTGCAAGTTGGACTACGTAATTTTTGATGAAGCCCATATGCTGAAGAACATGACCACGCAACGCTATGCTAACCTTATAACCATAAATGCTAGGATGCGAATTCTGCTCACTGGAACTCCGCTGCAGAACAATCTGCTGGAGCTTATCTCTCTGCTCTGCTTCGTAATGCCCAAATTTTTCGCCAAGAGCATAGAGGACATAAAGTCGTTGTTTGTTAAGGTGAAAATTAATATTTTTTAACATAAAACAAAGTATAAATCTCATGTCCCTTGCAGAAGGGAAAAACCGATGGAGATCAGGAGGAGGTGTCACAGTTCCAGGAAACACAAATCGAAAGAGCAAAGCGCATCATGAAGCCATTTGTGCTCAGACGCCTTAAGAAAGATGTCCTCAAGAACCTGCCCAAGAAGCTAAGCCTGGTGGTAAGTACGCCAGGCGATTATCAATATTATACAACTAAAAATCGGTATATATTTTAAGGAAAAAGTGCCCATGAGCAGTCAGCAAAAAAATTACTACCGCGAGCTGGTCGATTATTATTCCAACAACAAGGGCGAGGTGTGCAGCAGTAGCGAAAGGGCTGGCATAGCGATCATGATGGAGATGCGCCGCATTGCAAACCATCCGTTGCTGATGCGTCATTACTTCACCGACGCTAATCTGCGTGGATTCTCTAAGCGCCTGGCAAATGCCAGTTCTTTTAAAAAGACAAACGAGCAATACATATTTGAAGAGCTAGCAGTCATGTCTGACTTTCAGGTCTATCAGATGATGAACAAGCATGTAAGCGACTATCACAGAGATATCCCGATTCCAGTTGCTAAATTTCTGTGCCTTTCAGGAGTTTTACGACGTTAAAATACCCGATAATTTGATCTGCGATTCTGGAAAATTCCGCTACCTGGATACTTTGCTTCCAAAACTGAAGGAAGAAGGACACCGTGTGCTGCTTTTCAGCCAGTTCACCATGATGCTGGACATTGTGGAGGAGTATTTACGAATAAGAAAGTTTGGTTTCTGTCGCCTGGACGGTGCGACCGCCGTAAATGTCCGCCAGGACTTGATCACAGATTTCAATGGGGACGATAGCATCTTTGTGTTCCTACTCTCCACCAAAGCCGGTGGCGTTGGCATCAACTTGACGGCTGCCGACACCTGTGTTATTCACGACATCGACTTCAACCCGTACAACGATAAACAGGCCGAGGATCGGTGTCATCGCATGGGACAGCAGCGTCCGGTGACCATTTACCGTCTCATTTCCGAGAGTACCATCGAGGAGGGTATCCTGATGGCCGCCGAAGAGAAGCTAAAACTAGAAAAGGATATTACTTCCAACGAGAAGGGCGAGGTGCACGAGCAGCGATGTGTGGTCAAGCTGTTGACCACAGCCCTTGGATTGGATAAGGATCAGGAGGAGCAGCTTAACAATTCACTGAACAACTCCATTGCCTCGCCCGCCAAATAGGCATCCTCGTTGTCGTTACTCTCGTCCTTGTCCCCACCTCTATATTTATTCTGCGCCAGCATTGGATCAACTTGGTCTAATCGTCCTACCGCTGTCATATTGTGTTAACATCTTTTGAATAATTTTATACCGATCAATATTGTATTTATATATTTTAAACTTGTATGCAAGGAATGTGAGATCTGGCGTAAGGTTAGCCAAAAGTGGATCATAAATCGAGCTAGCAATTTTTCACCGTCAAGACGACAACTTTTCTTTACTAGTAACAACAACATTTCCACTATAAACCATGGCAGACAATTTTATATTCTTATTTTATTGATTTGTCACCTTGAATAGTTTTCCATTCTGTAAGCGTTTATGTATCGAATTGAAACTCTTGTTATAAGGATAAAGAACATTTGTGTACGAATGCGATCATGTTCATTTATTTATATTTGCTGTGCTGTTCGAGCAGCTCGACAACCCTCAACGGATCGCTCTCGCATTTTCACACGAGATTCATTCGGTTGTGGTGCAAAGAGACTCGGAGAATCGCTTTCCAGAGAGCCCAACTGTTTTGAAGAGCTTTCGGCTGGCGCGGCGATTCATCAAGTCTTTAGTCTTCAACTGATCGCTCGCGCCGATGATTTAATTTTTAAGTTAAAGCCTGCGCCCAGTGTAGCAGCCAGCAGCGTTACTCACATCCATACATACATACGTGCGAATATACATACATGCCTACATAATACGGCGTACGTCGATAAATAGATATACCCCGCAGATATAGTGTCTCGATCGACAGCAACGAACCCATGGAAACCTAAAGTAACACCAAAACCCCATAGTTCCATAATTGAAAGTGTTCAATTCAGATAATATCCCGATCCTTTATATTTTGCTCTTACGAATCGGGATTATGTGATTCATGCATTAGTACATACGTTTCCTCCCCGAATTCTTTCTTGAATTCTATTTAAAAATAGACAAACTGTTTGCGAGCGGAAATCATATTGCCGCGGCGGCGACTAGAACGCTAAATAAATCGGGCCAATAATATGAAATAGTAGTTTTTTTTTTGTCTTGCTGCCAGCCCGCTGATATTATTGTTTTTGACCAGCGGAAACGGAAGCAACGCCAACTGCATATAGGTTTATAGATGTATCTACATAGTGCTGCGATACAGTCATCACTCGCAGCGCTGTCATATACTATAAATATAGATGCGGCGGCACATGTGAGCAGTTTTTGGCAATTGCCAAAGAATACGGCGCACAAGTCGGGTGAAAACAAACAGCGCGTGCAGGCTGAACATGAAAAGTAGTATAGGAACATATAAATAACAATTAATAATCCCCTCATTTCGGATTGCGCTTGTATGCGTGTAGTGACCGATCGTATGTGTACTTGTGAGTAATCCGAACAATAACTATAATATGTATGTACATATAAAGCGAGCGATCTGCATTAAATGAGAGAAAAATTACACAAAAACAAAAACCAACGAACGAACACAAAAACGCGAACAAAAACAAAAAAAACCAAAACGGAATCGTAATAATTGACGAGCAGACAACGAGCCGAGAACAAGCAGCACAAAGCGACAAACCAAAAATAGACGATACCAACGGTGCGTATACTTAACGAGCCACCCGCTCATATCACTCATCTCACCCTCTCGCTCGCACTCGCACAGCAGCCACAGCAAGAGCAACAACAATAGACACTACAATCAATTGTGATCGCAGTGCCTGTATTTGCCGCTGTATCTGTAAATGTATCTGTGTCTGAAAGCCCGCAATCCATAACCTTCTATTTGGGCGTGGAGGGACGCTTCGAAATATTAATTATTTCTGACACTGTTTACGGCTTGACTTGGCGCATGCCAAGCATGATTAAACGAGACACGAAAGAGCGTATCTACGAAGTAGATAAATATCTTTATACGAACAACTAAGCTGCGGCACCCAGCAACAATCGAATCGACGAATAGCAACAACGCACAAACAAACCCATCTATATACTCTATAGACAGAGATAAACAAAAGCTCAAGCAGCAGCAGCCGCAGCAACAACGAAACATTTTGGAAGAAACATTTTTGCACTAAAAGGTGAGTATCCGTCCATCCGGCGCTGATTCATAATAGGAGCCCAGCTTATTCCGAGCATTCTGTTTGCCAATCTGGGAATGGACTGTCGAGCAATTAACGCGGCAAGTTCACATCGCTTTGAAAGTAGTCACTCACAGGGGAACTAAGCTATGTGGGATTCTCTAAGCAACTTATAGTTCGTTTATGACAAGTCCATAGTTTTATTGATATACATAAGTAAACCCCAAGTAATTAAAGAGTCAAAGATTAAATAATAAGATTTAAATAAGATTTCAAAGTGGCAGATCACAGTCTTAGAGGTCTGACTGTACCATGATGTATGTATCTTTTGCGGAGACTCACTCCGGACTCCTAGTGGGCCGCAGAATAAGAATTACTCGGGGGCTGATGTCATGTTCGGAGACGAAGTGCTCTAGCCAGAGGCCCAGGCCAAACCAGATGCAACTCCTACGCTTGGCCATAAAGCCGGTAGTTTGCGCCTCCCTCTCGCATCTGGGGTAAACAGTTTTTGTGTATCTTTACTTGATATATGAGTAGGCTAAGGCCTTGGATTGTCACGATTAATTTTAATTGGATTTCAGACCCAGCAATCTGAATCTGCAAAAGGGGAAGATATCCCTCACATCGTATTAAGAAGAGAACTCAACTCGACAAAGGAGGAAAGGAAACCAACTATTGTGATATGTACAAATTTACTCAAATACTGAAGCCACACATTTAGACGTTTATTCAACGGGATCCCAGTTGTGAACCGATTAACCGGAGGATAATCTACCAAAGATTAGGCTTTCATCTTCAATTAAGTATACCCAAATAGAGCAGAAGCAGTACGCGAAAATCGCAGGATGGCCGAAAAAGTGGAACTGGCCCAGGCCAGCCTGAATGGCCAACAGAATGATCCGCGGAAGGTGCGCAAGTCACCGGAATTTCAGGCCGGCGTTATCTCTCGCGAACGCAGCTTTGTGCGCACCTCGAACCAACAGGTGGGTATGCCATATCGATGTCAAAAAGTAGCCATATTTATATAATTGTTTGTGGTTTCAGAATATCAACAAACGCCGAAGTCTGGCTTTCAACGTACCTGGCAATCAGACGGGACAGATGAGAGGCAAACCAGCCATGGATATCTACAGACCTCCCAGTGAGTTGTTTTTCTCCTTTTCGCTTGGGTGCTTGGCGGGGTGCTGTGTGCTATAGAAGTTATAGAACTCAATATGGTAAAGGACTTGTATATTTCGAGGATATTAAATCGGTGTTATTTTAGTGATGGTATTAAGAACACAAGCGCATCAAGTGTAGATATAAGAATTTGGACGAGAAAGGTACTACATTACCATTAACATGTACATACGAGTATAACGATATTTATAATAAAGATATTGCTTGAGGACTATTTCCGTTTTTTTAACATATTTCTCAAAATGCTAGTGTATGTGGCGAATGATAAAATATCAATAGGTAAAACTTAAGTGCAATTGCTATCCAATCTAGTTATACACTTTCAAACAGCCCAGCTTAAGATGCTCTATTTTTTGCTGCAAGCTTATCAGTTCCAATTCTTACTTACTGAGACCACATTTTTCTTTTGATTCTTTTCATATCTCTGTCTCATACCCTGTACATTCCGTCCCTCCACACACTGTTGTCCCACCCCCACAACATCACATACACTCTTGGGTATACTGACCCTCCCCCACCCAAAATCCCCACTTGACTTTGTCTCAGATGTGCGCGGAGAGCTGGCCGCTCCAGCCGGTGGTGATGGTTCGAATGGTGCTATCGGTGGTGTCGCCAACAAGCTGAACGTCAATGCCCAGGAGTTCACAATGACAACCAGCTCCGGGGCACCGGCCGAGGCACTCAGCAATCGGTAATGCAAAGTCTTTTAATGCCATTGTTTACCCCTCTTCCCGTCTCCTTGCAGAGCTAAACTACAGTCTACAACATTCTTCCAGTTCGTCTCTGATCTTCCCGCCCACCAACGGACCCGGAGTCGGAGTTTCACCGGTTGTGGGTCAGTACGGAAGCGTGAATCGCCGCCAGGCCGGACTCTCCCTCGGCAACATGCCGGGCTTGAAGACCAACCATCGCTCGATCTTGGTGACGTATCCAATCAATAGCAGTGCCCTCAGCGGGCAGCTCCCGCTCATGAACTCGCCCTCCAGTGGAAATATACTTCACGTGAGCTCTAATTTAAATATATGGCTAAAAGAAATATTTCAATCAATAAACTCTGAAATTCCAGACAACAAATCGTGTAAAGTTTGCACCTGAGCCCCGAGGTCACAAAGTGGCTTCCCATAATCAGTTTGGTCAGCAACACAACAACTATGCTCAGCCTTACCAGGCAAACATCAATGGAGTAGATCCGTACATGAATGGCAATGCACTGCAACGCTCCAAATCGTTGTCGTCGGCGGATGCCCTAACTCGGGGAATGGCCGGTTTGGGACTTGGTTTGGGCAACGAGGTGGCCGACATAGGACAGTTCACCCCAGAGATCCAGGCGCTTATTGACACGGCCCTGGAAGATCCCAATAAGCTGAACTCTCGCTGTCTCATGGAACTGACATCGCAGTTCATCAAACGTGCGGTGGAGAGTCGCCGCTTTGCCCTGCCAATATCACGGTTGTGTTTGAACATCATCGCCCGGGAGCAGAAGGAAACGTTCCTCGAGGCGCTTCTCAACACATGCCGTCAGTGGTACCAGGAGCGTGAAAAGGTAGAAGGACTTAGCATAAATTGCTTCATACTCACTTGAACTAAAAAAATCTTTTACCCCGTACCCAGCTCTTGTTTGCCTTCCAGGGCATGAAGTCGCCATCACGCGTCCGATTTACCGCCTTTATGGCATTCCTCACGGAGATGTTTTGTCAGTTAAAACGTCGGCAGCTCCAGCTGCGCACCCACCACGAGGGCACTCCTCCACCGTTGGTGCTGCTTAGTCTGCTGTCCAAATGTTGCGAGGATTGCGTGCGTCCACCCATTAAATCACTCTCAGAGGTAAGTTTGCGTAACATGTTATACATAAAACATTACATTCCTAATTTTCAGATTGAGTGTCTGTTCTATGTACTGACCTGTATTGGCCAGGACATGGAGCAGCAGCTGCCCCAGCAACTGGAGTTGCTCATGGGTCTGGTTCGCGATGCCTTTTTGAATGCCGGCGAATCTGCGGCTTCCATTCGGCGCACTCTTCTCCAACTCATCGAGCTGAAGGCCTCCCACTGGCAGCTACCAGGCAATACGGTTCTCTACTACACGCACACTAACAATTAGGTCTTCATCTTGAGAAAATAATTTTAGCCAGATCTGGACCTGGTAACATGGCGGGGATACGGGCACTTTGCAATCATCAGGACACCATCAGCTATAGATTCTGTTGTCGCATTGCATTTAGGGCCTGGAAAACTTCTGTTCTATTTATCTTATTGTATTCTTACCTAGACATAAGCAATATTTATTTCGGCACCAGCTATAGAGAGAAACTAACCCGAGACTTGCACACTACACACCAAGCTCAGTACCAAATAAGAACGAACGCTTGGATTCGGTATCTTCGGACTCTGCTATAATCTAAGGCTCAACATTTATGTGAATCCATATATTAATGTGTAATAAATCACAGCTAGTCAAACGAGGGCGCAAGTTTATTTTATGAGGGGTATTGAATTATCGGTCATGAGAACGAAAAAGACAACAAAACAGTATGCTTAAAATGCATAAACACTCTACAAACGTATCTTTTTATTTTGATTTGTAAAAATGACCGGCGCTTACCTGTTGAACTGTGTTGAACTCCGACCCTGGACGACCTTATCAGTTCCCTGCTATGCCACTTTCTTTGCTTCCTATTTAAGCACCAACTAAGGCTTAAAAATCCAGAGTCTTGCTCGAATAGTTGAAATGGTAAGTCGAAATACTTTTGGTTACCGCATAGCAACATATTTCTCCATTACAGGTCGTTCTAAGTTGTTTTATTTGGCTTGCCCTTTACCAAGGCGCATTTGCAGCGCTGGATGACAGTGAAATTAAACTCGGGGACGAATCAGCTACAGAATCTGCTGAAAAATATCCTGTGTACTGCTGGCGACATCCTTTTTTTCCGGGCTGTCCATTTCATCCGGGTGATGGCAATACTTCCACCACTAAAACTTCAACAGAGCCAACAACCCAAAAGACAACAAGTAAAGAGACTACGAACGAAACAACCACTGAGAAAACAACAACAGTGAAGACAACCACCATTAAATCAACAGCAGAGCCAACAACCCAAAAAGCAACAAAAGAGCCAACCACTGAGAACACAACAACTCCTAAGACCACCA
This sequence comes from Drosophila orena, assembly GCA_005876975.1. Classification (NCBI taxonomy): domain Eukaryota; kingdom Metazoa; phylum Arthropoda; class Insecta; order Diptera; family Drosophilidae; genus Drosophila; species Drosophila orena. Next base: position 3,894,246 of record VCKV01000008.1, on the reverse strand, counting down.
CTAAATCGACAGAGCCGACAACCCAAAAGACAACTACTGAGACAACCACCATAAATTCAACCCAAGAGGCAACTAGTGCTAAGACTACTAAAGAGCCAACCACTGTGAAAACTACAACTCAGAAGACAACCACGATTAAATCGACAGCAGAGCCGACAAGCCAAAAGACAACAAAAGAGCCAACCACTGAGACAACCACCATAAAATCAACAGCAGAGCCGACAACCCAAAAGTCAAATACTGCAAAGTCTACTAACAAGCCAACCACTGATAACACAACAACTATGAAGACAACCACCATTAAATCGACAGCAGAGCCGACAACCCAAAAAACAACTACCGAAAAGACCACTAACGAGCCAACCACTAAGAACACAACAACTATAAAAACAACCACCATCAAATCGACAGTAGAGCCGACAACCCAAAGGACAACTACTGAAAAGACAACAAAAGAGCCAGCCACTGAGAAAACATCAACTCAGAAAACAACCACCATTAAATCTACCACAGAGCCGACAACCCAAAAGACAACTACTGAAAAGACAACCACTGAGAAAACAACAACTCAGAAGACAACTACCATTAAACCAACAGCAGAGCCAACTACTGAAAAGGCATCTACTGCAAAGACTACTAACGAGCCAACCACTACAACATCATTGAAGACAACCACCACTAAATCGAGCACAGAGCCGACAACACAAAATCCAACTACTGAAAAGAAAACAAAAGAGCCCACCGCTGAGACAACAACAACTCAGAAGACAACCACCACTAAATCAACAGCAGAGCCAACCACTGAGAAAACAACAACTCAAAAGACAACTACCATTAAATCGACAGCAGTGCCGACCACCCTACAGACAACTACTGAAAAGACAACAAAAGAGCCAACCACTGAGAAAACAACCACCCTCAAATCGACAGTAGAGCCGACAACCCAAAAGACAACTACTGAAAAGACAACAGAAGAGCCAACCACTGAGACAACAACAACTCAGAAGACAACCACCACTAAATCGACAGCAAGGCCGACCACCCAAAAGACAACTACTGAAAAAACAACAAAAGAGCCTACAACTGAGAAAACAACCACAATCAATTCGACAGTAGAGCCGACAACCCAAAAGACAACTACTGAAAAGACAACACAAGAGCCAACCACTAAGAAAACATCAACTCAGAAGACAACCACCATTAAATCGACCACAGGGCCGACAACCCAAAAGACAACTACTGAAAAGACAACAAAAGAGCCAACCACTGAGACAACAACAACTCAGAAGACAACCACCACTAAATCGACAGCAGAGCCGACCACCCAAAAGACAACTACTGAAAAGACAACAAAAGAGCCAACCACTGAGCAAACAACCACCATCAAATCGACAACCCAAAGGACAACTACTGAAAATACAACAAAAGAACCAACCACTGAGGAAACAACAACTCAGAAGACAACCACAATCAAATCGACAGTAGAGCCGACAACCCAAAAGACAACTACTGAAAAGACAACGAAAGAGCCCACCGCTGAGACAACAACAACTCAGAAGACAACCACCACTAAATCGACAGAAGAGCCAACCACTGAGAAAACAACAACACAGAAGACAACTACCATTAAATCGACAGCAGAGCCGACCACCCTAAAGACAACTACTGAAAAGACAACAAAAGAGCCAACCACTGAGAAACAAACCACCATCAAATCCACAGTAGAGCCGACAACCCAAAAGACAACTACTGAACAGACAACAAGAGAGCCAACCACTGAGAAAACAACAACTCAGAAGACAACCACCATTAAATCGACCGAAGGGCCGACAACCCAAAAGACAACAAAACAGCCAACCACTGAAAAAACAACTCAGAAGACAACTACCATTAAACCAACAGCAACGCCAACTACTGAAAATGCATCTACTGCAAAGACTACTAACGAGCCAACCACTACAACATCATTGAAGACAACCACCATTAAATCCAGCACAGTGCCGACAACCCAAAAGACAACTACTGAAAAGACAACAAAAGAGGCAACCACTGAGAAAACAACAACTCAGAAGACAACCACCACAACTACTGAAAAGACAACAAAAGAGCCAACCACTGAGACAACAACAACTCAGAAGACAACATCCATTAAATCGACAGCAGAGCCGACAACCCATAGGACAACTACTGAAAAGACAACAGAAGAGCCAACCACTGAGCAAACAACCACCATCAAATCGACAACCCAAAGGACAACTACTGAAAAGACAACAAAAGAACCAACCACTGAGAAAACATCAACTCAGAAGACAACAACCATTAAATCTACCACAGAGCCGACAACCCAAAAGACAACTACTGAAAAGACAACCACTGAGAAAACAACAACTCAGAAGACAACTACCATTAAGCCAACAGCAGAGCCAACTACTGAAAAGGCATCTACTGCAAAGACTACTAACGAGCCAACCACTACAACATCATTGAAGACAACCACCACTAAATCGAGCACAGAGCCGACAACACAAAATCCAACTACTGAAAAGACAACAAAAGAGCCCACCGCTGAGTCAACAACAACTCAGAAGACAACCACCACTAAATCAACAGCAGAGCCAACCACTGAGAAAACAACAACTCAAAAGACAACTACCATTAAATCGACAGCAGTGCCGACCACCCTACAGACAACTACTGAAAAGACAACAAAAGAGCCAACCACTGAGAAAACAACCACCCTCAAATCGACAGTAGAGCCGACAATCCAAAAGACAACTACTGAAAAGACAACAGAAGAGCCAACCACTGAGACAACAACAACTCAGAAGGCAACCACCACTAAATCGACAGCAAGGCCGACAACCCAAAAGACAACTACTGAAAAGACAACGAAAGAGCCCACCGCTGAGACAACAACTCAGAAGACAACCACCACTAAATCGACAGAAGAGCCAACCACTGAGAAAACAACAACTCAGAAGACAACTACCATTAAATCGACAGCAGAGCCGACCACCCTAAAGACAACTTCTGAAAAGACAACAAAAGAGCCAACCACTGAGAAACAAACCACCATCAAATCCACAGTAGAGCCGACAACCCAAAAGACAACTACTGAAAAGACAACAAGAGAGCCAACCACTGAGAAAACAACAACTCAGAAGACAACCACCATTAAATCGACCGAAGGGCCGACAACCCAAAAGACAACAAAACAGCCAACCACTGAAAAAACAACTCAGAAGACAACTACCATTAAACCAACAGCAGAGCCAACTACTGAAAATGCATCTACTGCAAAGACTACTAACGAGCCAACCACTACAACATCATTGAAGACAACCACCATTAAATCCAGCACAGAGCCGACAACCCAAAAGACAACTACTGAAAAGACAACAAAAGAGCCAACCACTGAGAAAACAACAACTCAGAAGACAACCACCACAACTACTGAAAAGACAACAAAAGAGCCAACCACTGAGACAACAACAACTCAGAAGACAACAACCACTAAATCGACGGCAGAGCCGACCACCCAAAAGACAACTACTGAAAAGGCAACAGAAGAGCCAACCACTGAGCAAACAACCACCATCAAATCGACAACCCAAAGGACAACTACTGAAAAGACAACAAAAGAACCAACCACTGAGAAAACAACAACTCAGAAGACAACTACCATTAAATCGACAGCAGAGCCGACCACCCTAAAGACAACAACTGAAAAGACAACAAAAGAGCCAACCACTGAGAAAACAACCACAATCAAATCGACAGTAGAGCCAACAACCCAAAAGACAACTACTGAAAAGACAACGAAAAAGCCCACCGCTGAGACAACAACAATTCAGAAGACAACCACCACTAAGTCGACAGAAGAGCCAACCACTGAGAAAACAACAACTCAGAAGACAACTACAATTAAATCGACAGCAGAGCCGACCACCCTAAAGACAACTACTGAAAAGACAACAAAAGAGCCAACCACTGAGAGAACAACAACTCAGAAGACAACCACCACTAAATCGACAGCAAGGCCGACCACCCAAAAGACAACTACTGAAAAAACAACAAAAGAACCCACCCTTGAGACAACAACAACTCAGAAGACAACCACCACTAAATCGACAGCAGAGCCGACAACCCATAGGACAACTACTGAAAAGACAACAAAAGAGCCAACCACTGAGAAAACAACAACTCAGAAGACAACTACCATTAAATCGACAGCAGAGCCGACCACCCTAAAGACAACTACTGAAAAGACAACAAAAGAGCCAACCACTAAGAAAACAACAACTCAGAAGACAACTACCATTAAATCGACAGCAGAGCCGACAATCCAAAAGACAACAAAAGAGCCAACCACTGAGAAAGCAACAACACTGAAGACAACCACCATTAAATCGACCGCAGAGCCGACATCCCAAAAGACAACTACTGAAAAGACAACAAAAGAGCCAACCACTGAGAAAACAACAACACTGAAGACAACCACGATTAAATCGGCAACAGAGTTGACAACCCAAAAGACAACTACTAAGAAAACTACAATAAAACCAACCACTGAAAAGACAACAACACAAAAGACGACTACCGCAAGCACAAACAAGCCCACAACAAAGAGATCAACAACTTTAAGGACTACCGCAAAACCAACCACTCTTAAAACCTCAACCGCAAAGACTACTCAAGAGCCAACCACTAAGAAGGAAACAACTGAAAGAATAACTCGTGAGCCATCCACTCAAAAGACAACAACGTATAAGACTACTGCAGAACCAACGACCAAGAAGACTACAACCAAAAAGACGACGCATGAACCCACAACAAAGAGATCAACAACTTTAAGGACTACCGCCAAACCAACCACTCGTAAAACCTCTACCGCAAAGACTACTCAAGAGCCAACCACTAAGAAGAAAACCACTGAAAGAACAACTCGTGAGCCAACCACTGGGAAGACAACCTTCCATAGGACAACAGTAGAACCAACAACAGCTGAAATGATTACAACAACTCAGGAGCCAACATCCGTAGAAACTACTACCAATTCTTTAAATCAGAGCAAAACTACCACGGAATCAACCACTACCGAAGAGCAACATATTCACCACCATATTCATTATCACAAGCCCGCTGATATAGGTCCATCCTTTCTTCCACTTCCCAATCTTCCGCCTCTGCCTTTGCCCCTGCCGTGGCCACCACTCCCACTTCCCGAACTTCCTCTACCTTTGCCTCCTTTACCTCCACCGTTGCCATCGTTACCATCGCTGCCTCCAATCCCACCATTGCCGGAAGTAAACTTAACAGAAATTTCCTTACCAGAAATTTCCCTTCCTAATTTGCCACCACTACCACAATTGCCCTTTGGTGGGCTTCCAAACTTCTTTTGGCGATCGGTAAACACTAACAATGAGTCGGCCTTCAATATGTAAAAATATACAAAATTATTTTTTATGGCAATGGAAATGTACGGAAAAATTAACGAGACAAAATGCTGAGCTGAAAAAGCTGTTTATTTTTTGTATTGAATTTAACCTTTTAATAAAGCAACTGTTATTTTTGAAAATATTACTTATTATTATTTTTTTGGAACTGGTCTTAAATATGACCGCAATAGGTCTTTATGTTTTCTGAAGCCAGGCAGACGCTTCTGGGACGGAGAAACAACGATAAGAATGGATACCTTCCTTAAATGCAATCAGCTGCTCAACCCCGTGAACTCATATATCTATTATATTTTGTCGAATTTATGAAGAATTTTGAGAACGCAATTCAATTTAGTTTTTAAGCAAAACCATTTTATTAATGGAAAAAATTGGTTTAATTTGTGAAATTTGTTACAGTGTAATTTTTAAGTAACCGGGCTAAACTCAACGTTTAAGTAATTAAGTATTTTATGTATATATCGATTCCCCATACGATATCGTGTATATCGATAGTATGGGTATCGATGCTATAGTGGGTGGTTGAACCAGCTCTAAGCGGATGGCTCGGCCATTTCGTTTTTGTCTTCACCCCAATAAAGTTGATAGACCTACAAGTAAGCATTTTCACTTGGATGAAGTGTGAAATAAATGGTCTTTAATTTAACAAGCATGTGCCATATCCCAGCCAGAGTTTTGAAATATGCTAAAAGCTAGTTTAAAGTGTAGAATTCCAAGTGATGGAGTGCATTTTTCGTAAAAATCAATTGGCCTTTTGGTACACCACGTGTTCCAAAATGGCGACGATATGTAGAATGGTGAACGCACGTAACTACTTTTTGCAATTACCTACTCAAGGCGCAGAAAATCAAGATTGACCATTATTGACGTGAATCTAACCTATTTTTTTAACTTTGCTCTTTCAGAATGGCGGACGCAGCTCCAGCCCGTAGTGGATTCCGTGGCGGATTTGGCTCTCGTGGTGGTCGTGGTGGACGCGGTCGTGGCCGTGGACGCGGCGCCCGTGGACGTGGAAAGGAGGACTCTAAGGAGTGGGTGCCAGTGACCAAACTGGGACGCCTAGTGCGCGAGGGCAAGATCAAGTCTTTGGAGGAGATCTACCTGTACTCGCTCCCCATCAAAGAGTTCGAGATCATCGATTTCTTCCTGGGATCCTCGCTGAAGGATGAGGTGCTGAAGATCATGCCCGTCCAGAAGCAGACCCGTGCTGGTCAGCGTACCCGTTTCAAGGCCTTTGTTGCCATCGGCGATAACAACGGCCACATTGGTCTGGGCGTTAAGTGCAGCAAGGAAGTGGCCACCGCCATCCGTGGGGCCATCATCCTGGCCAAGCTCTCCGTTGTGCCCGTGCGCCGTGGCTACTGGGGCAACAAGATTGGCAAGCCCCACACCGTGCCCTGCAAGGTCACCGGTAAGTGCGGCTCCGTCTCCGTGCGTCTCATCCCCGCCCCCCGTGGTACCGGCATCGTCTCGGCCCCCGTGCCCAAGAAGCTGCTGACCATGGCCGGTATTGAGGATTGTTACACCTCGGCCCGTGGCTCCACTGGAACCCTTGGCAACTTCGCCAAGGCTACCTATGCTGCCATCGCCAAGACGTACGCCTACTTGACCCCCGATTTGTGGAAGGAGATGCCTCTGGGCTCCACTCCCTACCAAGCATACTCGGACTTCCTGTCCAAGCCCACTCCTCGTCTGCACGCCGATGCCTAAGTGAGCACCTTCGAGGCCAATCAATCCAGAGTTTTTGAATAAAGTCATAAACCTTTAAATATAAACCTCTGCTCATTTGTTATTATTGTAGGAATTTGTCGATTTGAGGATATTTAAAATTTATAGGTGATTATGTTTATTCAGTCAATGCTGATGTAATAACATACTAGTAGAAGTGCTCAGGAAATGCAAAACACACTGCTTGTGCTTACATATAAAAATATATTTTAAAAATTACACTTAGAATAGCTAAACAAAGAGTCTACTACGCCTTGACTCCATACGCTTCTGGCATACGCTCAATTGCGTACTTATGCGCAGCCACGTACATGATAGGCACACCGGGAATCTTGCGGATGCGGTTCTTCAGGTCCTTGTCGTTGGTGGCCACAATGTAGCACTTGTGCTGGCGCACCCGTTCCACGAGGCAGTCGTCCGCATAGGTGCCCTTGTGCAGGCAGGGCAGTCGCTCGAATCTGGGATCGGAGATAATGCGCAGGGCCAGCTTGTACTTGTTGCCCAGCTTCTCCAGCTCGGCACGCACGCAATCGGAGATGTAGGGTATGCACTTGGCATACAGACAGTCCATCATACCCTGCACAATGTCCAGTTTGTTCTTAATGCTGAAGTTGATGAAGTTCGTGTCCAGGACGATGTGGTAGGGCGGTCCCAGCTGGGTATTGTACTGAAAGAAGAGGGCGGAGCTCTGCTGGGTGGCCTCGTGTACCTTAATCTGGTGCGGATCCTCCGCCTTCTTTCTTTTTACTCGAATCTGATCCTTGAGCCGGGCGTCTGTGGGTTTCATTAGGCGCTTAAGCTGTGCATTGCGTTGTTTCTTTACCTTCTGCGTTTTCTTGTGCTTTCCCTGTAAGAGGGGTGATGATGTTAGGGCGCGTTTAAATAGATATGAAAGGATAATGTACCATTGTGAGCTGTAATTCCTTAAAAAAGTAAACAATATAATTCAAGAAGTGGCACACGTGTGTAGAGTATTTCGGTAAAATCAGCTGTTTCGGCTAGAGCAGTGATGATAGCGATATGCAATCGATATTCGATGTATCATATAAATATTTTACAATTCTTGCACTTTAAAGTTTGAACAGATAATTATATCACGTTTTAGGCATACTGAGAGATATTACATTTTTATAGAAAATACATTTTGTGAATCAATGGAAATTATTTGGTATTTCACCTTATCGGTAAAGTTAAATATTGCCCATTCTTATACAATATATATCAATCCACAACTATTAAAAGTTACCGATACGATACTGCCACGGTTGCATCTTATGACACCGATAGTTTGCCGCCATCTTTGCACAGAATTTTTCCTTCCACGTGCAATGGCGAAACTCGTTCATTTCATTTCAAGACCCAGAATGGTAAGTTGTGTGGTCCTCTTAAATAGTTTTACATCAAGTAAATTAAAGTGCTTAAAAAAAAAAGTGGTATGCCTCAAATGATGAAACAGATGACGAGACTGAAGGAACGAATTCTCGACTTGGCGTTGTATTTTTCAGTGCCTTGTTATATATTTGTTCATTTAAGATGATTCGGCGATCTGATGGCATATTACTTCAACTACTTTCATTAGTTTTGGCAAAAATATGTGCTGACAGTTTTATATTTCTTGTAGTGAACAACATTGGAAACTCCAAGCATTTGGCTAAATCAAGATCCGTGCATTCCACGTGCATGTGAGACACCTCGGGACAACATGTGAGCCCGTTGAGACACCTTGGGCAATGAGCCCTCTGGAGCACCATTTCTGCACTGAAGGTAAGATATTAGTACTTTTTAGTGGTTTATTTTCTTCTGATGATCTTATACACAGACCTGTACTGAGCTCAATAACCGTGCAGAAAATTGTAAACTGAAACCTAACCAAATATATAAAATATTAGGAAATATTTTTTGTACACACTATATGAATGCCATGTTTTATATTTTCAGGTTTTACTTTCCGGTTTGAGGTTATGTAGGGGTCCAGCTGCAGCAAGCACATGGATATAACCCTTAAAGGTAATTGATTTACACCAGTATTTTTATGCTTGAATGTAATAACGTTTACTGATGATTACCTTCAACACCTTTTGCGGTTTCCACCAGAAAGCTTCGGCTTAAGGATGGTCTAAGGCGTCTGACTAAAACGTTTTAATAAAAACTTCATTATACTTTATCCAATACTTTTACTTACATATTTGTAATCTGTTTCCAGATCAAGTCGGGAATGTGGTGACGACGGAAGCCAAAAGTAACTAACTGAGCTTGTGTATTTGACTGCTTAAGGTAATATTTCCGATAATGTATTTTTTAAATTATATATAATGATGATTACCTTCAACACCTTTTGCGGTTTCCACCAGAAAGCTTCGGCTTAAGGATGGTCTAAGGCGTCTGATTAATATAAATAAATATATATTTTTTTCCCCTTGAGATAATGCATTTAAAATTTGATGTTTTACTTTTATTACAGAATGATGCTGACAGACTTGCACAGAATAATTGGAAACTTTCACGTACACAACTAATAAAATCAAATCATCGAAAATTATTTACATTTTTTATTGTTATTGGGAAATGGATGGTAAAAATATAGCATTCGGTAGAAATTTTATGAAAAATAGGAGTCTTAGGCAACAACAATTAAAATCTTCAGTAATTGACCAATTGGTAAAGTAGTGTTGGGCATAAAACTATTTTTAAAATTATGCTTTCTAACTCGCTTTTTACTGGGCTTTTAAATGGTATCTGAACCATTTAGCATAATTGTGAGGGCACTGTGCGTCAGTAAGCTAATGAGACTCAAAATAAGAAGATCGATATTATTATGAGAAAGAAGTAATAATATGGAAAGTTATTCAACCTCCTGAACGAGAGTAAACTTATTAAAATGAGTTATTAGGGGGTGAACGAGTCTTTAAAAGTTGCGCACCCAATTGTCATCCCTATTTTCCACCCCCTACATTCGATATCGATAACATGGAAAATGAGACGCGCCGGTTTAATCAAACCGCTGTTGCGTATAAGTAACGAAAAGAAACGTGTTTGGAGAAAAAACTACGCCACACAAAAGGATTCCGGCTTGGCGGAGTGCTCACTGGACCCCAAGGAATATGTGGACCTCAAGCGTCAACTGCGGCAACTCAACTTGCCCCACAAAGACGGACACACGTGTTTGCAGTTGGAGTGTCGCCTCTGCGATCGCAACAGGCAGCCGGTGACAAACGCCCAAAAGGGCACTGATCATGGGCTGCTGGCTTACGTAAACAAGCGGACGGGTGAGAGCACCAAATACACTTCGGAAAAATAGCCGTATTATATCGTATATCTCTTTAGGAGCCTTTATCTGCCCAAACTGCGACGTTAAAACTTCTCTGGGCAGTGCTTTCTTATCCTATCAGTTGCCAAAGCCGGTTGGCTATAAGCAACCGCTGCAAAGGCAGCCGGTCTATGAATCCCGATTTCCCCACCTTGCCGATGTCACTCCCGAGGCCTGTGCAGCTCTGGGGATCAATGGCTTGAAGGAGGACCAACTAAATGCCATTGGAGCACAATGGGAGCCGCAGCAACAGCTGCTCCATTTCAAGTTACGCAATGCCGCGCAAGTGGTAGTGGGAGAAAAGGTGTTATATCTGTGCGATCGAAGGGAGGAGGTATACCAGAGCAGCTCCAGCTCCGGGCTGTTGATCCACGGTGCGACGAACAAAACCAAAGCGGTTCTAGTCAGCAATCTACTGGACTTTATTGTCCTTGCCACTCAGAATATTGAAACGTGTAAGTGAGCTTTGTTTTGGGAATATTTTTCATTAGCTGCAAAATGGTGAACAAATTCTAAGCTGAAATATTTAAGATATCTTCGTTTGTGAAATTTTAAGAAAAATGTTATTTTAAAAATTACCTATCGATACTCATTGTTTTTATATTGATTTTTTCTTAGATTGCGTTGTATGCCTGCCCTACGAATTGAAGACACTACCACAGGAGTGTCTGCCCGCTTTGGAACGCTTTAAGGAGCTCATCTTTTGGTTGCACTACGATGCTAGTCACAGCTGGGATGCAGCTAGAGCTTTTGCCTTAAAGTTGGACGAAAGGCGATGCCTGTTGATCCGACCCACCGAAACGGAACCTGCTCCACATTTGGCTCTGCGGCGACGGCTAAATTTGCGCCACATTCTGGCCAAAGCGACACCGGTGCAGCACAAGGCCATCACAACATTTGGAGCGATGCGAAATGACATTCTCAGCGAGTTGCAAAACATCGAGAAGGTCAATGGAGTAATGTGGAAGCGCTTTCCAGTTCTGAACAAACTGCTTAAAGGCCATCGGAGGGGAGAGTTGACTATCTTAACAGGACCCACGGGATGTGGAAAGACAACCTTTATGAGCGAGTATTCCCTTGATCTGGTCATGCAGGGCGTAAACACGCTGTGGGGCTCATTTGAGATCCGAAACACCCGACTAGCGGCCACTTTGCTCCGGCAGTATGTGGGCTACCCGTTGGACGACCGGTTGCAGGAGTTTAACCACTGGGCAGCGGAGTTTGAGCGTTTGCCGCTATACTTTATGACCTTCCACGGACAGCAGCCTCTTAAGCCAGTTCTGGAAGCCATCGAGCATGCGTCCTATGTGCACGACGTGATGCACGTGATCATTGACAACCTGCAGTTTATGATGGGCATCTCCACATATCGAGGCGATAAGTTCTGGGAGCAGGACTCCATTATAGCAGCCTTTCGCTCCTTTGCCACCAAGTACAATGTTCACGTGACGCTCGTAATGCATCCACGCAAGGAGCGGCAAGAGGACGAGCTGACCACCAGCTCCGTTTTCGGAACAGCAAAGGCCACCCAAGAAGCGGACAACGTGCTGATTATACAAGACAAGAGGCTGACTTCTGTGCGGGGCAAAAAGTATCTCCAGATTGCCAAGAATCGCTATTCCGGTGACCTGGGCATTATGCCACTGGAATTCGACAAAGATGCCCTGAGCTACTCCTCCCACATCCAAAATGCTAAGCGGAAGCGGGAAAAGACGCCAACCGAGAACTGACTTATTAAGGCATTTGTTTTACTATACAATATAATTATTATGTTGTCTATAGCTAGTTTAGTCTTAAGTGAATCCTTTGATAAACTGCATCACGTTGAGCTCTGCTTGTAGTTCTTGGTGTTCATGATCTTCTTGCCGCACATGGCGCATATGGCCTTTTTGTAGGCGCACGCCTGGCAATAGTGGGATCCCATTTGGTGCACCTTCTGCCGACAGATCCTGACAAATTTAAAATTGGGTTTTTAGATATCCAGATGGATACTAGAGTAGTTTTCCTACCGGCAAGGCGGTAAGGCGGTCCCTATAGGATTGTATCGGTCGCGGGCCGATGATAAAGCCTTATTCTCGTTGATTTTACGTCCTCCCGCAGGAGCTGTGCTGGTTCTCCACGGATTGGGGGCTGAAACTTTGGATAGCTTGGCCTCGCATTTCTCGCACACCATTTTTCTTATCAATTCAATTTGTTTTTTATTTACGTTTTCGGAAAACAGTGTGACCATTCCATAGATATTAATATCGTTGTGCTAGGGGTTTACTATCATATGACTGCATATTCCCCAACAATTTCCCTCCAAGCGTCTATCGAAAGTTGTGCCTAAGTTATCGACCATCTCAATTGCAAATTTTAGAAGAAAAAAATGACTTCTGAAAAGGGCGAGCAACTGAGGTAAATTATAATAAATACATATTCAGTAGCATGGAGTTAAGTACTTACTCTTTTCCAGACAACAACTTATAGCGGCGGTGGTGAAGAAACGAGCCGCGATTGCGCGAGCCCATGAAATCGTCGTGCGGCTTTTGGAGCCCGGAATACCGGAGCCCGAGTTCCTGTCCCTGGTAAAATAATGCAAATTAAAAGCTTCACGAGGCCACTAAGCATTTCCTGTACTTGCAGCTCTGGGAGATTGGCCCCCCAAATTATTCAGACGTAGTGGACGAGCGGGAAATAAACAAACTTTGTGGATATCCGCTTTGCTCGACAGTTCTAGAAAAGTAAGTGGCCCAAAAGAAACCCAGGGTTCTCCCTATAACTATCCTTCATAACTACTATTTTAGCGTTCCTAAGCAAAAGTACAGCATCTCTGCGTCCAAAAACAAAGTTTACGATCTGACAGAACGCAAGAAATTCTGCTCCGGATACTGTTTTAAGGCCTCAGAATATATTAAGTCACAGGTGCCCACATCGCCATTGTGGCTGCGGGATAGAGAGACGAAGACCAGCTTTCAGCTGCTACCACGAAATACTTGACCATCGTTATACATAGCTCTCAAAGCGTTTATTTATTTCGTATAAGCATTAAGACCATTTGTTCATTACATTACTGGATTTTCGATGTGGGATTATAAACCCTGGGGAATATTTCTTAAAGGCCTAGCCGATCTGAATTAGATCATGATTATATTGTCGCGCTCTAGCGTTAATTCTGCTTCGCGCTTGGCATCTTCTTCAGACCACTCGCCGCACTTGCTCAGCACGTCGGTTTCCCGCGGAGGTTCGGTCTAACAATAGGTGAAAAATTGGCGGTTTGAAAATGCGAAGACACGCGAGGGGATATAAAAATGTTGTACTTTATTTGATTTTATTCAGTTATAGGCAATACCTCTTTGTCGTTGGCAGCCAGTTTGGTGAACATGTTGGCATAGAGCTTCTTCTCCTTGTTCTTGCTCTCTTTAAGCTTCTGCTTGCAGATGATCATTTGGTTGGCAGCCGCTTTGTTGCCAGGCTCCAATTGGATGACCTTTTTGAACAAGGAGCAATACATGTGGTTAATGCAACAAATATACGTTTATCATCCTTACCTTTTGGAAATCCTCTAGTGCATCCTCCAGCTCATTGATAGTCAAGTTGCATTGGCCACGACGGTAGAGAGCCTTGACATTATTCTCATCCAAAGCCAAAACGGCATTACACTAATATATAATAGTCATATGTATTCATTATTCGATTTGAGCGCATGTACTCACCTCCTGCTTGGCTTCGAAGTGATCGTTGGACTTTTGGTGGCACAGAGCAATGTTGCTATGCGTGGCCACCTTGACCTTCTTCACCTCCTCATTGGTATCGGCAGTGCTGGGCAAAAGGTTCTTGCACTTGGTGTACATCTTGATAGCTAAAGCCCAGTTCTCCTTCTTGAAATAGTTGGTGCCCTTTTCCTTGTACACCTTGGCCTCAGCCAAGCGCTCCTCGTCGCTCAACTTCCACTCCTCCAGTCCCTTGCCGCAGTCGACGAGCTTTACTGTGTACTCCACTGTGGCATTTGGCGGAATCTTGAACTCCTCATTGCCCTCTGCTCTAAATGCGTACTTAGACTGAATCTTGATTCTGTTATGGGGGTTTATAAGTTAGTCCGAAAAGTTTCTAGTGGCCAAGGGGGGAATCTACCTGGAGGTCTCGCCTACGTTCATCTTCTCCATGGCAATTTCGACACCATCGATAATGCCAATGGCCTTACCCTCGCCATAATCAAACTCCACATCGCGATCCTCAAACACGCGGCCCTCGAAACTACCAGAAATGTGAGCTGCATTTGGGTAACCGCATGAGATATAGTCACCGCATGAATGTGATAAACCTACCCTTTACAAAGGCGCCATCGCTGGGAGTGCGCTTCTTATCGCTGGCTTCCAAAATGGTGCGGTCAATACTTCCGTCCTGGTTGGGACTCAAATCCTCGCCCTTCCAGCCGAGCATCTCCAGCTGAGAGGAAAATATTTAACAGTTAGCTAGAAGTTAGTACTATAAAACCAATATTTTCAATACAAAACTAATCATATAACCAACAAAAGTTGCATGTGGAACATGCATTTAATCTACGGTAATTCTTACCTCAAAAATCAGAGTGGCATCCGGCGGAATGGCGGGCGGGCTGCCGGCAGCTCCGTAAGCGTAGTTGGGAGCACATGTGAGGAAGCAGCGCTCGCCGAGCTTCATGGTGGCCACTCCCATGTCAAAGGCCTTGATCACATTGCCTGCAGGAGTTCGGTGGCCAGTAGTACGTTAAATAGAAGTTTCGCGAAATCGCCGGCAACTCACTCACCTTTGCCGAGCGGAAATTCGAAGGGCTCGTTGCGGCTGACGCTGGAATCGAATTCCGTACCATCGACCAGGCGACCTGTGTAGTGCAGGGACACAGTGCATCCACTGTGCGGCGTCTCAGTGCCCGTGCCCTCCTGCAGGATCTCCTTCAGGACACCGCCGTCCCCGGACAAGTCGATTTTATTTTCTTCCGGCATTTTACCTGTTCAACTTTAGTTCGCACGATGAGGCAGAGTGACCAAGCTTGAGCACGATTGAAAAACCGTATTGACTATTGGGTTGCCTGCCTTACGTTTTCAGACACCTAACAGAATTGCGTTAACAGTCATGGCCGACTCAAGCGCCATCTATAACATTATGACACTAGGCACTAAGCTAGCATAGATACATAGCAAGGACTCGAACCATATCACATACCTATTAAAAGGGTATATTCGTGAACTTATTAAGAGTAACTAACTAATTAGTATAGAAACTTGGGAAACGCTTTCAGGAATGCAAACTTTATTTAATTAACTTTAGTCTTACATGCCTCAAAATGTTATTTGAAAATGCGTACGCATCCAATAATTCAAACAAGTTTTTAACTGACTAATATATATTTTTATTAATATGATATGGTTGACACTAGAGTAATGGTAGCTAAAAATGCATAAAAAGGTTGTTCTTTGTTTTTTGTTCCAGCTTTTAGTTGACTTTAGTCTTACACGAAATAGGAGTTCTGCTGATTAATCCATTTCATGCAATTAATGATATTAAAGGCTGTCAGTTGTTCATTTCATTGTCCTGGCTCTGAACTACACACACACAGTGCTCCTCAAATGTAATCTGCCCAGCGGCTTTCGAATGCATGTACATCTCTATAAGTGTGTGCAGTATGCATCAAATATAATCCTGTTATCGTTTTTGTTATATTTGATTATTTTGCCCTTGGCTTTTGACAGTGCCAACTTCCATTTCGTATGCCAGCAAGAGCAACAAAATAAATTAATGCACTTAATTTTATTGGTTTCTATAATTCATGCTCGTAAGCTGGACTGCTATAAGCTCTGCACAGTAGGCCAATTGGGGGATTATCGCAATGGGCATCCAACGATTTTTTTCAAGGTCAACTGGAATGATACAAATGATAAGTGTGTATTTGTTGCTGGATTTTCTCAATCCAGCCAGCTGTGACATTATTTTCTTTGAATTCCGCCTGTGTCTTTATAAATCGGTGCACCTGTTGCTGACTCCTGCCTACTAAAATATTAGCCAGTCATCAACTGAGTTTCGGTACCAACTTCTTTAAAGCCCAGAGTCTGGCGCCCATGTCGCTCATTAATTAGGGTTCGTCTACAAGGATGACTACGCTGAAAAAATATATAAATATATTCCAACGTTCATTTGGAAACTTAGAATCTACAAAAAACGTTGATCATTTAGTGCGCTGAAAATACATGCAGTTTTAAGTGATGTGATTAAGCAGCACTTGGAATTTTACATAAAAAATAAAGTAAACTAAAGTATTCAAAAAAGACTTAATCAAGATAACCTCAGCGCTTATATATCAATGACGTATACGCAACATTATTAAGTATACGTTGTAAGTACTACCTGCTGCACTAATAAAGAATGGAGATGCTTTACTTAATTGCGAGAAATGTCAACTAAAACGTTGAGAAGTCCATTAAAATGCTATTATAAAGGTGCCGCAGGGCTTAGACTTTTCTTTCGGTATTTAATAGTCGTACTTCTTCTGGGCTTAAAGTATGTCAGCATATGAGAATGCATATCTCCCGAGATTCCAGTGGCTCCCTAGAAAGCAGCATATTTATATTTTTTTGAGTGCCCTGAGCCGTGTCCCCGTCCAGGCCCATTATTTTTTCAGGTATAGTATAGAGACATTGACCAGCGACGGACGCCCACAGTCACGCTGCTTCGGCTGGCGTCTCCGCTGGCGTCTCCGCTGGCGTCTCCGCTGGCAGAGGTCCTGCTGTTGCTCGTTACTCGACTGTAAACATTCCAGGGCAGCTTTCACTCGAGGCACCAGGCTCCGGGTTCGAGTGGCAAGGAGCATACACAGCATACGGCATACACAGGACCCAGCCAAAGGACTCACTCAGCCACACGCTCACTCAGCGACTCGAATCGTTCGGCCGCGCTCGGCTGGAAGCTTCGTTTTCCGTTTTCCGTTTCGGATTGAGTCAGATTGTGGATGCTGCGTGGCTCGTGGTCCATGGCCGTGTGAAAAGCTGCGTTGAGCGCATTAAGTCGTTAGGGTACAACCAGACAGGACGCACTTACTCCGAGCTGCCGCCATTCGCCTGCCTTGGCGTGTGTGTACCGTTAGTTCAGCTGTCCCGTGCAGAGAGGGAAATTAGCGGGGAAGCCCCGACATCGAACCGAAATCGAAATCGAATCATAGCCAAAGTCAAAGTCAGAGTATCGCTGAGTATCGAGGTGCATAAAAACTTGCTGGCTAGTGCGTGAAGAAACTGCCAAAACAAAAAAAAACCAAAATAAATACTCCAATTCCCTCTGTGGCAGCTCCCGCGCGTCCAAGTGTGTGTAAGTGTCGTCTGTGCGTGTGTGCGTGCGTTCCCCCAAAACTTCAGATCGAGTGTGTTCATCAGCAGCAAATAAAATGCAGCAATTTAAATAAAATTGAATAATATTCCAAATGTTTACAAGCGACAAATAGAAAGTCGCATTAAATCATAGCCAATTAAAAATGTTTGCTTAAACGAACCAAGGTAAACAGAACGAGCAAAATTGTTGCTCCCTTCCCAAGCGCTTTTCCACTTTTCCGCTCTCCCCATTTCCCAGCAAACCAATGCACTCGCTACGGTGCAACAGCTTAAAAGTATGCTACGATTTTTCCCACTCAATATTTCGTGTAATTGTTGCGCCTGCCGCTGTGCTTGCATGTCCTGCAATGTCCTGGGGAATTGTTATTGCCTTTCCGTTTCACGAAAAGAGCAGAACTTTGAAAATGTGAACAGTTCGGAATGAAGTACCATGTGCAGCACCGCAAACTCGATAAAAATTTGATGTTGCTCAAGTTGGTTTTGTTATTGGCGAAAAATATGTGTTTGTCTACGATTTGGTTTGCATTGGAAACCATTTCATTTGCTGGCGAAAATTTGTTTGATTTGTGGCGAGCCACAAGGAAAACCATCTGAACTAGCAGAATGATAAAATTGTGTAAACATTCTGTACACAAGGCCAAATCATAAAGTTTCCCAGCGAATCACCCAAACGCTCAACCCGAAGTGCAGTTCTGTTTTTTCGAGCTCGTATTTGGCTTATAAACTGTTGCTTCTGACAGTTATCTCCACGAATCGGAGCAATTTTCCCAGGCTGGCAGAGGGAAATCCCAGGCGATTTCCTTCTTTTCCTTCAGTTCCACTCGCTTGCCCATTTTTGGCTTGGCTTTTTATTCTGCTCCGCTCTTTGGTGGTGCTTTGGCTGATTGTTTTATTGGAATTGAAATCGAAATCGTTGCGACTTAAGCGCGCTTTTATGGCGATTTAAAACGCACATTTTTGTGGCTGATTGTTTGAGTGCGTTTTTAGCTTTCGACTGCAGCGGCGATAATTAAAATTTAATTGTGAACAACTTTAATTGCGAAACCATTGTGCCGAGATTGTTGCCAGTGCTCTCCCAACAAATTGCAGTTTTGCGGTTTACAGTCCGGGGTTTTCCCCAAAACTTCCTGCTCGCACATTGCTTGTTGTCCTTGCTGTCCTTATGCAATTAACATTTGCACTGTTATCAATCAGTTGGCCAAGAACAGAACTTTTCTTTTAGTCATTTCCCGTCACATCCTTCATGTCGCCTCCCCCCCGACGCCTTATCATTCAATTTGGCCAAAAAGGGAGAAAAACTTTTCTGCCAAACTAACAACTGGCGAAAGCGGCAGCCACACATACACAGGCGCACACGTTGAAGGCGAGATGCGAGGAAAGAACAACAAAAAAGTAACCAGAACGCGGCGTGTCTAAGTGGGCGTAAGTGGTCATGTATGTGAGCGTGTCTGTGTGAGTGTGCACATGCGAATGTTCATATGTGGCCAGCTGTATATGCCTGTGTGTGTGTGTGTGTGTGTGTGTGTGTGCGTCGTGTTGAGTGGCAAGTTGTGTACACACGCAGATTTTTCATCAATCATTTTGCTTGACTACGCCTAGTTCACATTTTAGGGCATGTAGTTTAAAAATTGGGCCGCAGCCCATCGATAGTTGGTTGTTGGATGTTGGGCGGCGGGAATCCTGCGGAGCGCGTGGTGCCACATGGGATTGGGATGGTGGCACTCGGAAACATGAAACGAATGAGGCATCTCGAATGGCGCCTGAAGCGGGAAATGACGACCCCCCAGAGTTTACTGCTTTAAGACCCTTAAAGGTCCTTTATGGATAGGCATAAGAAAGTTTTCCCCCGATCTTTTGTGCCCTATATATAAAATAGGTTTTCAACAGTTTTTTTTTAAATATATTTTTTACGTATAAGTTTAAGTTTTACCTTATGGAAGTGTTGTTTGTTAGTTCGAAAGAGTCTAGTTCAGTTGCTGTTCGATTCGTGCTCAAATAGTCACTGTCCATTCGCTCAAGTGTTGAGCTAATAACTCCATTAACGTAAGTCAGTTAACGAATCAAATTTATTACCTTATTTATTATACGCCCATGGCATATTAACGTAATCGCCTTTATCTCTCATGTAGTGAAATATAAATCCAATTTATGCTTTGTGTGTGGTTTAATATTCCCTTTGATTGAGACATGTACATATGTGGGGTAAAGGTAAAAAAAAAAAGGTGTAATAAATATTTTAAGCATTTTATTGTTTTTGTTTTTAATTGTGCTCACTACAGCTGGTTTTGAAATAGATTGGAATAGATTGGAGCACTTTACAATTGAATTGTTTCTTATTTTATTGTCATTTTTATGTTTTTACCTGTGTGCTATTGTGATAAAATCATATCTAATGTGCACAATGGCCAGCTTCAGGCGACATATTTTTCACAAACAAAGTAATAGATTCGAGTGCTCAAATTT
Organism: Drosophila orena; assembly: GCA_005876975.1. NCBI lineage: Eukaryota > Metazoa > Arthropoda > Insecta > Diptera > Drosophilidae > Drosophila > Drosophila orena. The sequence continues at coordinate 3,873,955 of VCKV01000008.1, read as the reverse complement.
TCAGCAATCCAGAATATTATTTTCAATTAACAATTTCACCTTACGGTCTTGAATATTAAATATTCATTGTTTTAAATAATAAACTCGTATATTTTCTTATAGATTGTTTTGTAAGAAAGTGAACCTTTAGAAGTTCAAAGTTAATAAATTATATCTTGCTTTACTATTAAAAAAACCAAACATTTATTGAAATTTAAATTGGCATATTTTTTTAATTGATTCATTATGATTAAAATGATATTAATTTGCAAGAGATTACCTTATCATTTTGTGTAACAAAAACAAAGAGAAAGTTTTTAAAATCATCATGCTATCTCTTCACGAAATCCGTTCCCAGTTTGACCTGCCTCAGGATTTTTTACGATGATTTCAAGACGTTCTACTGCGGATATCTGTGTCCTTTTTGAGTTGGCTTCTGCCACTTTTGTCCTGTTCGATTTGGAAGCTGAGCAGACATAATAAAGAGCCGAAATGAAAAAATGCGCTGCGCGTTTGTGTGCGTGGAAGTACCTTTATTCTAAGCGGTGAGGACACACCGATACAGATAAATGCGAGACAAATACATACCTACTGGCACACATACCGATGCAAATGGAGTTGTCGGAATTGCTCCACTTTACGTGTGTATACACTTGTGTGTGTGTGTGTGTGTGTGTATGGGTGTGTGAGTGGGTGCGTGTCTATCTGTCTGCGAGAATCCAAAATCCCGAATCCAACCCCCGTCATCAACCTGCACCGGAACACTTAAACCCAAACACGTTGTCTGTGTTGGTGTTGCTGCTGGCAGTTGGTGGTGTTCGTGTGTATTGGTGAGTCGTCCTGTTCGTCCTTTTTACTGGCGTCTACGCACAATATGTTTCGTCTTTAACCCAACCGAAAGCTTCGTCTGACGAGAGCTTCAAGGAGTCCTGAGTCCTTGCTCCTTGTTTCTGGATCCTTGTGGAAGTTTTAATGTGATTCCTTCGTATTAATTTCGACATCGTCATCGTTGTTGCTCTTGCCTCATGTCTTTTAGCCCTCCCCTCACCATCACCCTCACCCTCTTTCTCTTTTCTGCTTTTCCTTCCCTCATCCTTCTCTGCTCTCCGTCATTTTCTATTTTTCTCCTTACGCACTTTTTATTGCTCGTCCTGCGTTTGCCTTCGTTCCTATTTTATTTTAACAACATCTTCGTCGCCAGAATGGAATTCTGTCGAGCTCGGCGCTTTTCCTCAGCACTAACTTAACCGCTACCCGTCTCAATCCCAGCCTCTCGCCATCTCTCACTTTCTCCACTTTCTCCGCCGCCCTGCTCTCTCCCATTTCTGCGCCCTCGTGCATGTGTGAGTAAAGTTTATATTTTTTTGTGTTGCTCTGTCTTTTATGTTCATCATACGAAAGCGCGACTTTGTTGCACTAAACGTAAGTTGGAAGATTTACAACTTTTTGGTTTAACACATGCAACGTGTGGAGGGGCAGCGGTCTGAAAAGTGGGGTAGGCTTACGATAGACAGTTGGGGGTAAAGGCCACGGAAGAAGACTCACTGAAATTCGCTCAAAAGAACAAAAAACACTACACGAATCCCCAAGGGAATGCACAAAGTATAAACCTTATCACGATGCGGAGTGAGAGGTATCCTTGCTGCCGTAAACTTATCCTTAAAGGAAAAGTTATTATGCATATAGTGCAGAGTTATACGTCTTTTATTGGCCTGAAATATGAGGCATACTCGTAAGTAATTAGCAAGAGGCAGCAAGAGAGGAATGCTCTGGGGGTCAGCAAATAGTTTACGATGGCCAGGGAAATACCTTCAGGTGTAAGCTTTAAATTGTTAGTAGACCCTTGAAAATGCTCCACAAAAATATGAACAACTTTCGGTCGGGTAATTACATTTTTACGAATGCAGCTGCTGAAAAGTCTCAAGTTACTTATTTAATTTCATGGAGCTCGGAGTTGTATTGTAGTTAAACTTCTCTGGCTTGAGTTCAAGAAAAGTTAATAAAGTGTGCGGAAATTATTCCAAAAAGCTAACATGTAGTATAATAAACTTTTAATAACTTCAACTCGTAAAGTAAAGCAGCAGATAAATTACATTTTTAGAAATGTATATAGGGAAACCAGTCCTATGATGGCTGTTATAAAGAATACAGTCTATATTTTACAAAACTCATAACAGCTATTATATTTCTATCTCTTTAAAATTTTGGCAAGTTTCCTTATACTATAGCTTTAAGTTAAGAATGATAACTTTAACCAGTTAAAAACTTCGCTTGGAACTTTTATCGACACACGTATTGCTTGAATAAGTCAAAAATTGAACTTCATTTAAAATCAGTTATTTTAATCCTAACTTTAGATCTCGGAAATTTCACCCGTTGTCCAAGTTTCAATTGGCAAACAAAGGGGAAAAGTTTTTTAATTGCTCATTACATCTGAATCAGGTTGCTGCACTTGCCGCAGTAGAAAAGCCGCAATTTTCATCATATGTACATCAAAAGCATTTCTAATCAGCAGGCAGTCGGCAAAAACAACAACAGCATACAACATACAATATGCGTGTGTGTGTGTGTGTGTGTGGTAAAAGCGCATACAAGTTGCAAGTTTACTTATCCTGCCGTTCCCCTTTTCCCTCTATTTTTTCCAGTCATTGTTACGTTTGTGTGTGTGTGTGACTCTATGTACACAGAACAAAACAATTATCCATTCGATCACATTTTGCCAGACCTTGAAAGCATCAACGAATCAAAAAGTAGTGAATCATGCGTTTTTATTCTTTTAGCTAAATCAACAGATTTCACTGTGTTATTATTTTCAATCAGCGGCATTTTCAAACAAAATAACAATTTAAGCATGTCCATATTTTTTTCACTTTTCTTGCCTGTATGTGTGTGTGGGAATTGGAGCACGTAGCAAAAAAAAAGGAAGAGAAAACGAGCAGAGACACCACACAGAAATAGAAATCATTTGAAATCATGCCGCACTCATAAAACACTTAAAGGACAATTTTGCTGTCATACAGAGAAAAAAGGGGGAAAGCAGCTTTTGCTGGCGCTTTTCCTTGGCAGGAACTTGGGGTTAATTAAATAAATTCCTAAGCCACTTTTGCTCGAGCAGAAGCTTCATAAATTTTTGAACAAATACTGCCAAAAAAATGGAAGCAAAACGAATTGGTTATACATAAATATTGGTGTGCGTGTGTATATGCAGGGGTTTTCAGCAAGCTTTCACCCGCAAGACAACAACAAAGGGCTTGCAACAATTGGCAGGACTCCGTTTGCCGTGCTCTTCCAAGTGTAAACAGAAGTTGAGTTGGTCGAGTCCCTTTCTCTCTTTTGCTCAAAATGAGTTTCGGGAAAACTCACTCAAACGTTCCATCAATGGACCGACGAGTCCTGAGTCCTGAGCCCTGTGCCACTGATAACAGCCGCACACACTCACAGTCACTCACACCAGACAGGGCACACGGATAGAGCTGTTTAAAAAGATGTCCTAGCACAAAAAAAAGGAAGAAAAATACACCGATTCCTAGAGTAACAGCGCGGAAAACGTTTGATAACGCCGCGCGCACAAAAGTATGCTACACAAAAGCCAGCTCGCTCTCTCCCAACTCCCTCTCACCCACTCCCCCGTCTGTGTGAGCTTCCTGTGTGTTGGTGTGCACGGCTGTTTGGCTGTGTATTGGTATGGGTGGTAGTAAATAAGCAAAAGGCAAAGACGGAAATAAAAAGGGCAGCAAGTGGACAAGACAATGAAATTGTCATAAATAACAACGTTGTCTACCAACAACAGCCAATGAGCACCAACAAGAACAACAACGACAACAAGAGCGACAGGACAACCAACAACAAACGCACAACTAGCGGAGTGACTGGGATTTTTTTTCGGCTGCCTTTGTTGCTTCTTTTTCGGTGTCTCTTGGTCAGTGGCTCAACTCTTTTTATCATTTTTACCAGACCCCCGTCCCCAGGGTATTATTTGGGTAGATTAAGTTGATGAAACTCCTCGAGAACGATTCGGAGCTCTGAGGTGTTTTTTATGAGGGAAATCGAGAAGTGGGGAAAGTGAAAGCGGTTAAAAGGGATTAAGGGTCGATTACTCGAAAGGACAAAAGATTCATAATTTTTTAATAGCTGTCATTTCACTGAAATGTTTAAAAAATGAGTAGCATTTGCCTATAACTATACAGTTATTTCTGCTAAGCCTTCGCTTTTATTTAAAACACTAAAAACACAAATTAGATAACACGTATTACGAGACATATTTTTCTTGGAATCTAAAGTTATCTAAATTCCTGGCCATCGATAACTGTTTGATTTATGAGAAAAGTAAACAAGAAAACAAACTTTTGCCTGGGAACTCGCTCAAGGGACTCTCCTCATTCGAGTAGCTTCAGTTGGAACTCTTCTGTACATTGGATCTATATTCCTTACCGAGTTTCGCCATCCCCATCCCCATCTCCATTTCATTTTATTTTAGCTGCCTTCTTTTTTATTTTTTTCTCCTTTATTACATTTTTTTTGTAGTTTGCCCTGTGTTCTCATAACGGATATTCGAAATGGCTGCTGCGGCGGCTTTAAGTGACTTTTGTCAAACTTTGTGCGCTCGGCCATCCAAACACCAGTACTTATAGTTATCGAAGGGGTCTGTAAGAGGTCCTGCGCTGCTACTGAGAAGGTCCTGTGGAGCAGGAGGGATTGGCAGGAAGACACTCGCATTAAACTAATGTTTAGTTGGCAGTCGCAACAGTTTTGCGAGTGTTGCGACCCTCGAAACTTTGACCGTAAATTGTGGCACGTGATGGGCGTTTGCAATGGAATGGGATGATGTCTTATGAATCGCAATGGTGGGTCATATCAGGAAGTGCCGCGCCATGATTGTTCTGGGTGGCGTGACCGGGGTCACTTGGTATTGAATTTAATTTTTATGGGCCAAAAGACAAAAATGTTGAATTCTGTGTATTTGGAACCAAATATCTACGATCTTGAGCGTCTCATGCAACAGGCAATAAAGAGATACAATTGTATTAGAAATGGATTGACATTGCGTATTCTAATTAAGTTAAGTATTGTGCTTGGGAATTTAAGGGAAAATCAATTAGAACAGTGGGCATTCAATAATGGGCAATTTTGAGGACAAAGTGGAAAAGCGCCAGATTGATTGACTTGCGGCAAATTAAACGATAATACATATACTCCTCATTGATAATATCAATAAACATTTAAGTACTTAAATATTCACATCACTGTCTTTCGCTCTCTCTCTCCCCCTTTTTTCTATCTCTTTCTGGCCTGCCATACAGATAAAAATCCAATTTAAATAAAGTTTTTCGTTATATTCACCACATAAAGGCAATATGCAAATATTAAACAAAAAAACACTCAGAAAATGTTAAACAAAAATAAATGAATGCAAATTAAAAAGCACGAGGAAGAGCCAAAACAAATAACAACAGCAACAATGTGTTCATAACTATTAAAAACGGGAAATTTAAATAAAAAAGCAGTGGCTTAAATTAACGCACTATGCTAAATCGAAACCAAGCTCATCTGAATCTCTACTCTCGCATCCATGTTTCTGCATCCGCACCCGTATCCGCATTCGCATTCGCATTCGCATTTGCATCCGCACCTGTATCTGTATCCGAATAAGTATCGTTGCATCTGCTGAGCGAATGAGACGATGCAGCAAACATGCCAGCTAAATTCCAATTCAAAAACCCAGAATCAATACTTCAATCAGTCTGGCAAGCAAGCAATCAAGCAATTCCATCATCAATCTCGCAACTGCCATCAACCCATCAACAATAACAACTGCAACCAGCACTGCAACAACTGCAACAACACTCCCAACATAAATGCCACTAACTAAATGCATCCAACTAAAGCAAATAAACTTAAATAATTCTAAACAATAAGCCTAAAAAAGAATATAATATAACCAAGCACCACTCGAAGGCGAACGAAGAGAGCGAGTTCAATACAATTTTCATATTAATTATGGAACATTCATCAACAATTTTGTTGTGTCTGTTCCATTGTAAAAGCCAAAAGGTCGCCGATTGTTTGCAGCTGCAGCAACAACGACCACTACAAGAAGCAGCAGCAACTCTAGCCGCAGCAGCAGCAACAAATTCAACCAGAAGACCAACAACCTCCGCAGCAGCAGCATCAGCAACACAGCAGCAACTTCTAGCATCATTTCGGCAAAATTGCTGGGTAAGTGGAAGTGGGGATGCAATTTGGGGGTGAATAAAACGGAAACGAAACGGAATGGAATGAAATGAAACGGACAATAAATTCAACGAATTAGCAAATGCAGAAATTTAATTTCCACACAATTTTTGCAACAGACAAGTTGAGCTAACTCGCAAATGCTCATAGATGCTCGTATAAGGTATATGTAGGCAACAGAAAAAGGAGGAATTGATTCAGAGCCGATACGGTATACTCTTGCTGCAAAAACATCCCGGATGAAGGATAACTGCTAGGATACAAGGATACAAGGAGAGAGAGTCAAAGCAATAGTGCTTGGGCGGGATTTTTAAAGGAGTAAAACGAGCGGTGTAACTGGCAACTAAATTCAATTAAGTTCGTTTTCTGAAAGAAGGTACTAAATTGGATAGAGGGATTACGAGTTGGGAGCGTAAATTTATTTATTCGCAAGATTTGCTGAATGTTAATTGCAATTGACTAAGAAATCGTAGTTAATTTTATAAAACGTATAGATTTGATTATCAAATATTACGTATACGCATGACCTTTTGTTGCTAATATTGCCTGATTTAGTTAGGGAAATGCAAATGGGAATGGAAAAACTTGCAACTATTCAGAGTGACGCCTCGGTCAGCCGGCAATCAAATAGTGTCGAGCTCAGCGTTGTCGCAACTAAAAAGAGTAGGAAAAGAGTAAACTAGCTGGAAAATTTAAAATGGCATCAGGCAGCAGGCAACAGGATGAAAAACTGGAAATCGTCGCCGATGCAATTGGAGTCGACTGTCTGTCCTCCTTCAATTTAGTCTGCCTTCTGGGACTGATGCTGACCATTCGTAGTTGGTTGTTATGAATTTCATATTACACACGAAAATCCAATAAAAATCACCGAAAGCAATTTTCCGTGCACCGGAAAGTAGAATTACAGCAGGGGTATAAAAAGACGTTTTTTGCCGAATTTCTTACCATCAGCTGCATTTTGACTGGCGCTTTTTACCCGTTTTGTTAAATTGCTGCCACACACGTTGCTGGCCAAAAAATGTGTGTTACTTACTACTTTTTTTCGTGTCAACAACTTTTTTTAGAGCATGTGGAACACGATGCATTTTGTAGCCTTAAAAGGCTACACATTTTGTGTTTTTCTGTTTCTGTTTCTGTCGCTGTGCAGTGCCAAAAGTTGCTTAATTTGATTTTAATTCACGGCGGGAACACAAAATTGGCACCGCTAAAAAAAGTGGATGGAACAAATTTGTATTGCGGGGAAATTACGAACTGTAATTCGCTGGCTCAGCATCAATTAAAAATTCAACGAGTTTTACCCTTAAATTATAATGGCAGTGCTGTTTTTCAATGTGAAAATGCATTTTCCGGCGTAGTTTAGAGGACTCTATCGACTTGAATCATGCTGTTAATTCGTTGATTTTAAACAGGACTTGCTGGCCATGTGACATTTTGGCTGAAAAGTCCATTTCCCGAGTTGTCAAGAGCTTATAATAGTTTTCCATACTACCCCCTCATTCGTTTGATGTATTTTCCGCTTTTAGTCCAGTGCTCTGGATATCTCCGGGATGGCTCCTTTGAATTCCAGTTGGTTTATTTCATTGCAGCCAAACTGTCGTATGCAAATCTGCTTTGCTGATTAAACCTAAATAATGTTGCCTCTACTATGGAGCCTCTCTTTGCTGCGGCTCCTTTTTGCTGGATGGTGTGGCATGTAGGGTCCCTTGGCTTCCCAGGATCTCCAGCTCTGCAGTTGCAGTTCCATCGCCCATCTCACATTGTCTTGTCTGTCGCTTTGAAAGATGGTGCACTCCGTGCACCTAAAGTTGAACAAGTTTGCATAGGACTTGGCCAGCTACAGATGCGACTTTGCAATGGGATTCGGATTTATATTTACACTTTTGGCTTTGCTGCAGCTTTATTTACCATGGCTAGAAGTGCGGATTTGCTTGCAGAATTATTGTTTATTAAATTTCTCTCAACGGGATCTCGTTTCGAGAGCATTTGTCCGTCGCTTCCGGGAAAATTCATGAGCCCTCATTCGTGTATGGCCTTCTCCCTTCTCCCTTTGCCGCCTTTGCTGATGCTTATTTTTTGCCTCGTTTTTCTTCCTGTTAAATCTGAGACAATTTCCAACTTATAAGAGGCCGCCTCCATTTGTATAATAGCACAGGGTCCTGCATCCTGCAGCAACAGCTTCCGCTCGCCGTGTCCTGGCCACTTGTTGTTGCCCCTACCCACACAGATGCACAGATGGAGAGACAGTCACAGACACACGCACACAGATGCAGCACACCCATGCTCATTCGACGACCATACTCATACCCCCCGCCCACGTTTTTTGTTTTGCATTTGCAGGACGCCTTTGGTGTATTTCCTTTTAGCCTGTCTGCTGCACGAAGTACAACATTTCCAATTTAATTTCTGTCTCGGTGGCTCCTCGGCCCTCCCCCTCCGCCTCCCATATCGTTGCAGACTCGGTTCGGTTTTCCTGGCCGTGGCCATTGTCTTTGCCTTTGTTTGCTGTGCCATTTCCTTTTTGCGCCATGAAATTAACTCGGCTCTCCGCCTCGTTCTCCGTTTCCTCTGCTCCTACCGTCCTTATCTGCCTGCAATAGATTATAGTTGAATATTTTTGGTCACCGTTTTAATTAAACTGCTCCAATGGCTGCGAAATTGTTTATAATGTCAGCTGCACATCATCATCCCTATCATCGACGCCATCGTCCGCATCTCCACGCTGGTCCGCTGCTCCTCGTAGTCGTTGTCATCCCCATCCGCTCATCCGCTCATCATCACCATTAACATCACCATATCCATCGGCAGTATTGGCAGTCTCATTACCGATGCGATTTCTGACCCAGTTGAAGGGCTACAGGCGGCTGGGGATGGGATTGTGGCTTTTTTTTCGGGTGCAAAGGTCACGAAGCCTTTCGAAACTAATTTTATTTATCTGTAGGGACACAATTCTAGAAAAGGAAGAGCATTATGAGAACCTGATAAGTTTTATAGGACTGTCACTTAAATGTTGCTAGATATTTGTGTACATTAAGAAAGGATTTTTAATGAACTGTAATATGTACAGGTAATTTAATAGGTATTATATTATTTTGAATCGAAAAAATCAAATCGAATCGAAAACGTTCCCCTCCTCGTTTGTATTTTAAATTTAAAAATGACAAACACGGCATACAAGGTGATTTACATTTCTGTCACACAGCTTTTCATTAATAAACCCAATAAATCCAGATGTGGAACAAATCTTATTATAGCTTCAGCTTCGTGAGCACTCACGAGTCCATTTGGCAGCTCCAAAACAATAAATAAGCTTCTGTCCGTTCGGCAGTTTTCTCTTCAATGCACTCTTGCATTTCCCTTGTTGCTTGTGCTGTAGATGTTGTGTTGTTGTTGTTGTTGTTGTAATTATATAGCACTTGTTGTTTTGGCTTTGTGCTAACAAAAGCCTTGACTCCACCCCCTCGCCCACTTCAGCGAAATGCGCTCTCAAAAGGGAGAAGAGGCGCCAATAACCTCACTCGGCAAGCAGCGCACCAAAGTATGCAGCAGTATTTTGTCGAAATGACTTTTGACGCTCGCTCAATAGCAATATTTGCAGCGTCCATACGAGTGCGCGCGCGTGTGTGTGTGTGTGTGTGAGTGTGTGTGGTGTGCTCACAGTGGGTTCTTGTGTGCGTGCGTATTGAATGTGTACGCTTATCGCCATGTTAGCAACTGAATGAATGAATGAATGAATGAATGAATGAATGAAAGAGTGAATGGATGGTCGCAGAGCACACGCAGAGGCGTCTGAGTGCCTCAGTCTGTCATTCTGGCAGCTTGTCAGTCAGCGTTCCAAAATCGAAAACACTCTAAACTCTATGCTGAAAGCTCATTTTCCATGCAGTTTTACTTTGATTGGCTTTTGAATCGCACTTAGCCGCTTGATTAGCCTGCTGAACGAACATTACGCAGTCAATCAAAGTTTGAGTTCCAACACGGAGCAAAATAGCAAAGATATTGCTAGAAATCGACTTTTTGCATTGGTGTGAAAATCTGAATGCTGAAAAGCCCATTTAAATTGTGAAAAAATAATAAATTCAAACTGCAGCTCTTATACTTTTGGGGAGTTACGTGTGATTTCAATGGTTTATTAATAGTATTTATAGATTTTTAGAGAAAGCACTAGAAAGCTTTTGTAAAGGGAAAGGGATAAATTTTTCACGTGTGTATTGGGGCTTACATTGTTCTAATCCCTGGCAACTAAGCCACTAAGTGGATTCCCTTGAGCATAATTTGCAGCGGGCTAAAGCAAATTTGTGCAGCAATCTCCTGCCACGCCAACAAGTGTGTGTGTGTGTGTAGCCACCAAAGGGTTCAATTATGAACCAACGACCGCAAAAAGTTGAAACCTCAAAGCGGATATAGTGAGGCACTTGTGGCACACATCGGGGCCAGTAGGTAATTTGAGGCCTTGTGGAGTGTGCTAAAAAATGCAGCCAGCACATGTGGAAAGCTCCAGTACACGAGGGAGCCGCAACCAAAGCCAGATTCCATTTTTTTTGTTGGTTCTACCTCGATTTTTGTCGCGCCTATGTGGCTGCAAGAACTTTATCGGCAAATGGGGTGACTAGTACACGGAGGAGGAGTCCTTCTACCGAGAAGGACTTACTCCTTCAATTTCAGGGCTCATTGTGCACGACGGCTGCTCCTCAACATTGGCGAAGCATTAAATTGACTTTGAAACTTTTTACCTGCCAGCTTTGTGCCAAAAACCGCGCTCGAACGGCAAATTGGAGCGGGCTGAAACTAAACTTGAGATTAATTAACCGCGACAAGGACGAAGGACCCTCAGCGCCCCAGCATTTATTCACCTCAACCCTGGTCGCTCAGTGCCCCGCTCACGCACACGCACACGCACACGAACATAACTCATAAAACCCCTAATTACACAAACAGCTGACGCAGCCATAGACAAAGACATAGAACGTGAGGGGTGGCCTCGAAGGTGGCCTGGAGCAGTGGAACACTTTCTTCACTTGGAGCCGGACTCCATCTTGACTCCAGCTCCGCTCCGCTGGGGGAATCAAATAAGTTGAATATTTTAATTTTCCATCATAATTAATGCCCTTTTCAACCTTCCGAACCCCGGGACTTAGTTTATACCAGATGATGCGGTCTCTGCAGCATCCCATCCTGCTCCCACACAGCCGCCGCCCTCAGTCCTTCTCCCTCTGCGACCATCGAGCACGTGTAAATTATTGTGGCTTTCCACGGCACTGATGGCCGGCGCCTGAAAGCATGCTGCGATATTCGCACCCAGCAGTTAGGGACGGACAGGGTGTCCTGTGTTCCTGGCGCAGTATGTAACGGGTGGGGAGAATCGTTTTCGAGTGAAGTCTTGTCCTTAGTAAACCTTTGCTTTCATTACTTAAGGAACTTTCTACATTTTTCAGTAGTCGCCAATCACTTTCGCTTATTAAAACTACATTTTTCAGTAGTCTCCAATCACTTTCGCTCATTAAGGTGTCTAAAACTAGGCGAAAATTGAGAAAAATTCTCCTTTGTTTTCACAGCTCACTTTTTAAATATTGTTTAAGTACGAGGTGGTGAAGAACTGCTCTAAGAGGTATAATGTGGTGCAGCAAATCCTAGTTGTTACTTATTTTTCGTTGTATTGCGGCATCGCGGCATAACAGCTCATGCCACACGCAGCCTCGATGCCGCCATCGCCGCATGTATTTCAATTACTGCATTTCTCGGCCCAATGCCCGGCCACGCCCCTACCAGCTCCGCCCCTCGATACATCCCCCCTGCACCCGCCTGCCCGCAGCCGATGCCCGCCTCGAAAGCCAGTAACCAGTGTTTTAATTTGCGCAACGCCTGCTTTTGTTATTTTTCTGCTTCGGTTTCGCCCTTCTTGTTTTTGTTCGACTCGCGTTTTTACGCAAATTCATTGTTTTAATTTACTCAAGTTTGTTGACCGAAAACAAAAACTAATCAATGGCTGGGCTCGCAATGGGTGGTTTAGTGGTTTGGTGGTTTTTGGCGGGGTTATCTGAGGTCTCCGAAGTGACGGAGCAGCTGCATCTCGTCCCACACTGGAAATGGGTTGGAAAAACCCATAATGAGTGCCACAGTATATATTTTTTAATTAAACATTAACTCAGCTAAGGTTTTTCTAGCCATTTTTTTAGTGTTTCAGTCTGATTTTCAGGTATTTGTCCTTTGTGGTCCTTTGCTTTGCGGTGAGCAGTTCGCTTCGCTAAGTTGTGGCACGGGATCTGATATCAAAGGACTTAACTGAGCCAGGATTGTGTGTATGGGAAACCTCAAAAGCAGAAGCGATTACGTCCAAAGGGGGTTAACGCAAATCGCGTTAAATGAGAAAAGGGGTATCTTCATCAATTGAAGGGGAACTTAGCACTTGGCTTGAGTACATCAAAGCGATTCATGAGTAGAAGGAAAACGTCATTAACTTAGTAATTTTGAACACATTGGGAAACTTACAACAAATGAAATTTAACAATATCGTAAATATTTTAATCACAGAATACCGAAATCTGCTTTTTAATTAATTTTTTCTTTTTGTCCTACAGCTAACATCTTACAACTGAACGAAACAACGATACTAAGCTGTACTACAAGATATAAGGATCAACAACAAAAATAAAATCAACCAGAATAACAACAACTGCTACCTAAGGTTTCTCAAAATCCAACAAAAAAAACCAAAAACAAACTCAAATAGAAAATGAAAACCATATAAGCGACCCAGAAAAAAGTGCAAATTATGTAAATTATTTCAAAGGAATAACGCAAAGGGAAAACCGAAGAGCAAACGTAAGAGAATTAGTCAAATAAAAGCGACGGAAAAACAAAATCCGAAAAAATATCTGTGACCAGGAAGACCGGAAATTAAATCTGCAACGCGGAACCAAAGTGGAAGAGGAAGCAGAGCCACAATCACAACCACAACCGCAGCAAAATCCGAAGAAAGTCGACGGGAAACGCGTGCCAAATATTTGCTCGAAAAATACCAGAATAAAATAATATTTAAGGCGCTTCTTTAAAAAACGAAAGTAACTAGTAGAGTCGAGAGATACTAGTTTCTTTGGAGATAGCTCAAGCATCCCATGACAGCTGCATTGCACTGAGAAGGTGTGGGCAGGAGTACGGACCTCTGGGAGACCATCATCATCGTCCATTGTTGAACTCTGACCCACACGGCGGCGCATTGTCTCCGGCCCATTGTGCTAATCATCGCTAGTTGGGAGCACCGGGCGCAAGAGCCCTGGCCAACTATTTAGCCAAGGTGACGAGGCGGGGACAGGCAACCACTTCAAGGCAGCTCAACCACACCAACGTCGACTGCGAAGGGAGGCGGCGGATCGGGAGGAGGACCAGGAGCCGCAGTCGGAGCACTAGGAGCAGTAGGAGCAGAAGCAGCAGGGGCGCGCCGGTAGCCATTCAACCCGAGTGCCACGCGATACAAACAAGCCAAGGACATGGACTCCCCGCTGCCAGCGTCGCTGTCGCTGTTTGTCCTGTTGATCTTTCTGGCGATAATTAAAGGTGAGTGCTCCAAGACAACTATTCACCCGAGCTCGGGCTCGGGCTCAGACTCGGGCTCCATCGCTCCCTTCACATCGGGAATCCGGGTGCCGTCTTTGTTTGTCTTCCATCGCCATTTACCTTGGCCAACAACTTTCCCTTTTTGGCCCTGGTTTGCTTAGGTTGGCACTAATTAAATAATTGTAAATATTAAAGCATGCGGCTAAACTTGGTTTATGCTTAAGGGGCAAATGGTCTTATGTAAAGTGGAAACCTTTGCACTTTTTTATACTTAGCCAGTATAAAGAAAACATTTCACGTTTCTTTTCATTAACCTAATTGGGATCTGGGTGGAAAAAACCCAGATATACATTTAGACATTTAATGCATACTTTACACTTTGTTAAAATTTTCTATCTCAATTTTTTTCTATAAGAATTAAGTTGCTATAATGAATATTTTTTTTGAGCTGCATACCCCCGCTCAATAAATTTGAAATTCAACCGCAAGTGCCCATAATGTGAAAGGTCAGAACTTAGCCCTGATCTCACAAACTTATTACCCCATTTATACTGTTGACTGTGGCAGTTGCTGAACGTCTCTCCTTACCACAGACTAACATTTGCGTTAACAAGTGCTCGAGATTTTTTCGCATTTCGCTGAGAGCGGCGAAACTCGAACAAATCCCACTCATGTCGCACTATCAATTTCAAATGCGGAATCTCCTCGACTCTACTCCATCGACCGCCTTCCTCTTACACCGCGCATAAATCTTGTGGCAAGGTGACACTGCGTGGCCTTGTAAACTGAATGGCGCCCAACACACAAAACCGCCCATTCGCCTATTCGCCATTCCCCCATCCGACACATTATTCAATTCCGCATCCGATTTTTCAATTTCCTTGCGAGCGTTTTCACAGCGCTTTAAGCAGGCCAAGAAATGGCAGCGGAATGTAAAAGTAAAAGCCAACCACCTACCTCCCACTCGAAGAAACACTCGGCTACAGCCATGGTTATATCTATTATGTGGGATGGGTGTGTATCTCTGTGTGTACAGCGTACATGCGGGAAATTCCCAGGCAGCGGACCATAAATTCACATGGAGATCGCCCTGAGCCAAACTTGGCCATATTTTTAGTTTTCACTGCTCGCTGAGCTCTGCAATTGCCAGAAAAGCGGGTAAAAAGTTGGAAAAACAAAGAATCAGACATGGCGGGCCACTGGGCGGCTTTGGAGTGTGGCTTGGAGCAGCAAAGAGACAAATATTCAAGTAGAAAAAATAGAATTGTTATGCAGAGAAGCCCCCAGGAGGCCGCACTTCAAATCCACCATCTTTCTCCCCGGAGTCACTCGAGCACTCGCTGGAAAATACACACCAAAAGAGTGCAGAAGTGGGAAAACAACGCCGCCCTCACCCGTTTCCCCAACGTTCTACACAATAACTGTCTTTTTTTAAGTTGCATCGAGAGTTGCGAAGTTCTTAGTTTTTTTTGTTTTATTTTTCTATTTGGCTCGTCGGTCCGATGAAGTCTCATGTGCCCCTTTTGACAAAAATAACATCGTGCGGCTCAACTAAATTCACGTTGTTTGCTTCAAGTGCTCCACTGCCACTGCAGAGAATTAAGTTCACATCCAGTTCTGCAGAATTTTCAAAGAGTTTTCATCATCTTCACAAAGAAAACCCATTTCTATTGGACTTGGTTTCAAAATTTTCGCGTTTCTTAAAGCCATCTGCTTTACAATTTTGGTTGTTTGGCTGCATAAATTTCAGGTTCAGATATTTTATAGTCTTAAAAATCGTTCTATCACTAGTCCATATATCTATCCTGTTTCTACATTACTAAATTGAAACATATAATCTCTAAAAGCCTCAACATCGCTCTAAAGCCCATAGCGTTAAATAATGGCCATATTATGGCAAAGTTCATTAGCAAAATGTATAGAGCTTAACACTTGAGTGGCTTTTAGTTTGTTGGCGATAAGAACAATTTTCCAGCCACATGAGCTCTTAACATTATATTATGTAATTGAAAAGACATCTCCCAAAAAGTGAAGCTTTATTGATTCCAGCTTGATTGCTTCCTGTTGCAGGCCATTAAAATCGGATGAAACTCGCCACCGACCTCCGGCAACCTCTTTCATTTTCCGCACTGTTGTGTTCGGGATCCTTTTGAAGGACCATTGTCTTCCTTGCGCCGAGAAGTTATTACTTAAGCATCGTCGGGGATGTTGGGGGAAATATCTTTCACTTTTGCGATATCTCCAACCCACCATCATCCAACACCCACTTCCCACATTCCCGAATTCGTTTGAGATACTCCGACAGAGACTAATGAAGACGACAGTTTACAGTTCGCTGTTCGCTGTTCGCTGTTCGGGGATTGTGAGTCGAGATTGTTCGGCCAAAGACAAATATTTTCAATAAGCTGATATCAGAGTGTGCACTGATTGGAAAATCAGCAGTTGGAAATTGCCGGGCGACGAACGGCACCGAAATACGCAATTTTTCAGCATTCAGCATTCAGCATTCAGCCTTATTGCTTTCACTGCTTTTCGGCTGCCAGTTGGCAAACGCATAAATTGTGCGGAAATTCGAGTCTGGGCTGCAGCACCTTGACACTGTCAGCCGTTCCTGGCCATATATATGGCTGGTCATATATTTTATTTTAAGACGTTTTACGCATTTTCGTACATTTAAATGAAATAAATTTCTATAGGATTTGCGTGTCAAGGCTTGGCCGAGCAATTTCAGCTTTGGTGCCATTTCACTCCCTTCTTGTGGCTCTGAGGCTGTGGCATTACTCCTCGGCCGCAATGTCTTTGTTAATACCCCTGTTAATATCCTGAGAGTTGCCGCAGAACTTCTGGCAATGAGCAAACTTCTTTCATCTTCCATTGGCATTCTCCTAAGCCAACTTACAAACTTGCCACCATCTGTTCTCTTCACTTCACTTCTGTTCAGTTCTGTTCCGTTCTGCCAGGTAAATCGGATAACTCAGACTCGAAACCAGACTTCCCCTGTGTCTGTGACTCTGAATTCGAATCTAAATCTGACTGTGACTTTGGTTCTGGTTAGGGCTTCCGGCTTCAATTGTTACCCGCTCACCGAGCGCTGAAACGGACGAAACTTTCAAGGTTGTAGCTGTATCTATAACTCAAACAGTAAGCGCATCTGTATCTGTATCTGTATCTGCCACCGTATACGTAAAAGTATCTGTGGTATCTGTTAGGCAGGACAAAGGCTAAGCAAGTTGCAGTGCAAGGAAAACAAGTTTCAGTTACGCGCTCTGCACTTCCGTGGCGCCATCGATGGACTAACCTTGTTCTCCTTACGGCTTCCTTCTGGTGATTTAGAGGTGGTCTTGTAGATGAAGGATGAAACGATTTTCTTTTTTAAAGTATTTGAGTTCATTTAAACGATACATGTATCCCTCTCGGAATGTAGTTCATTATTCTAAGTAATGATTTAAGCCAGCAAAATAGCTTTACTGTTTCGCGCAGTGCACACGTGACTCACGACCCCATCGCCTTGGTGGGTGGGTCTGGCATAATCCGCGCCCGCTTGTGGGGCACCTGTAGGCAACAGCTCCGCCCACTCCCGGATCCGGTTGCTCCTCATTGTCATCCTTGAATGAGTCAGCGGTGCCGCCACAAAAGTTTGCAAATAAGTATTTTTTATGCCGCCAATCCCGACATCTCCGCCCCGCGGAATCGTAAAAAAATACGAGAGCAGGCAGGGAACTTAGTGCCTGCGCCTAAATAACCGTAAACAGCACTCGTGGACACCCGGAAAAGCGGAGGGTAGATAATATCGGTGGCAGGGGAACAGAGCAGAGTCGAGAAGAAACAAAACTTGATAAGCATAAATTCGCTCTAACTTAGCGCATTCAATTACAAAAACAAAAAGGAAAGTACAAAAAAAAAGGAAAAAAGTAAAAAGTAAAAAGTCGTGGGAAGTTGATGCTGGGAAAACAGGAAGATGAAATGGCGGGGGAGGATTCGAGATTTGAGGCTCGAGACTTGCAAGCTGCGCGCGGCGACTTACTTAAAAATGTCATAAAAGGGAAACAAGTAACAGGAGAGGACTAAAAAGGACGAAAGGGCGGAGGGCAGGAGGACAGGATGACAGGATGAGGACGCACCTAAGCTTAACTCAGCTGGCAATTCCACTCGGGAATTTCCATTCCCTTTACGACCTTGTATTGGCATCCAATGACTTTGTGATTACCGGGAAATTCCTTACTTCATTTCAATCAGGTGTTGTCTTTTTCCACAATCGAAATATTTCTTAAAGTAACAATGAGTATGATTTCTGCGGCACAGCAGTGCTTGGGAATATCTTAATTAATTCTTTTTTATTCACAAACTTTTATTGGCATACACATAAATTATTAATTTTTTTTAACAGCCTTTTTCGAAAGCTCACAAAATAAATTATTATTTAACAACTGGCCGTAAACTTGGCATACATCTTGCTCGCAGATAAACTGCTTGTTTGTCTATTATATATGTGTTTATTTCATGCACTGGGATTTGAATAAACAACATTTAATAGTTTTCCAATGGTGCGTACATAGTGTGAACTTATTTAATATCTCATAAATATAGCAATTCTCGGATTACGCCAAACTAGCTCTTTTGAGCCGAAAAGCCACACGTAATGCTGATGGGAATGATTCCGGAAATAGTTCTCCACCCGCAAAGGGGCAACTAAAGTATCTTTTGGTGTACGAGTATCTCCTCGCCGCAGCGCAGCGGTGGCGAAATTAAAATCGCTGGCGAGAGTTTTCCGCGGCTGTTTGCCAGACACTTGAATGTCTCGCTGCTCCAATACTTTCCTCCACTAAAAGCGTTTAAGCGATGCAAAAAAAAAAAAAAAAAAAAAGAGAAAAGAGAAAAGAGAAAGTCTGGGCGTTTTGATGGGGCGCCGCCGTTCGCACGATGCCCCATAAAGGTAAAAAATAATTGCGCCCATGGCGACTGCAAAGCGAATTACAAACAGGCCACCCGAAGGCTCGACGTTCGAAGCCCCGTCCACCTATTATTTCACGCCCCTCGAACAGCGAGATGTATGCAAGACAGTGGCGTAGGCGTAAGTTTGTCCCAAAGGGGGCTTACTAAGTAAATTCAATTAATTAGTTAATCGCTTTACATAAAAAATCAGAATTAATCAATCAGTCTTAATTTAAGCATTTATTGACATCTAGATTTCCATATCGAATATAATACGATGAGAAAATATGTTTTATTGCCTACTTCTTCTTAGCTAAGCACTTGCTCTGAGGCTCTGGCTGAAATTATTCGAAAATAAAACACGGCTAAACGCAATAATGGTTTCCGTGCCAAGGAATATGCATTTTCCCAAACATCGAGTCAACACATCCTTGAGCGGAAGCTCAAGCCCCAAAATGCTCCCCTGCTAGCGCCTCTGGTGCGCCGGGGGCAAAACGGCGGCCGAAATGAAAGTGAATGTGAATATATATGGGAGCCAGGGGTCAGGGAGTAGGGAACGTGGGGAACGTGGGGCCCAATTGACTGACTTGGCTGGGCGGGCTTCTCTAGTTGCCAACCCGCCGACAGGAGCGGCACAAGTCTGTCGGGAAAACAGACAGAACAGAAAGAAAAACATGCAAATTTTCCCGGCTTGTGTGCGAAGGGGCAATTGGAGGGGGGGTGGAAGTTGGCTGGCCCAGAGCGAATTTTACTTTGTTGTTCGTCGAGATATTTGCATAGCCTACGCTAGGGCGCCCAGGATCCCCAGGATCCCCAGTGTTCAGCAGCCGTTGTCTCCATGGTGACATTAGCAACGTGAGCTGAGGTTGCCATGGGTGTGGGTGGGTAGTGGGGGATGGGTGGTGGGAGTCAGGTGAGTCCTGCTGCAGGTCCAAAAATCCCTTTTCGCTGGACTCCTCCCTTTTAGCCTCCTAAGGTGGCATTGAGTTGAGTTATTCTGGAGCATAATGAATTAAAATCTGGAATCGAGACTCACATTTTCAAGGATATTCGGGGATGCGCATGTTTGTTACCGTTTCTGGTTCCACTCAATTCCTGGAAAATGAGAGAGCGGAAAACTCCCGAGAGAGAGAGTTCGAGAGAGAAAGGGAAAGCGATTGCGTGGGTGCTGGGCTCTTTCACTCAAAGTCCAAGTCGCAGCCAGTTTCATTCAATAGATTTATCTCTCTACATATACATATGTACCAATTATCCTGCCCGTATACGTGAAAATATCCATATGTATGTGTGTTCGGTGTCCTCGTTGGCAGACAGCATCAAGTGTGTATTTTCTTTTTTAACCCATAATTGACAGACAGTTGAATTTTTGATGCGAGTCCTGTCTGCAGTAAATGGAGGCGTGATAGAAAGGCGCAGGAAGTGCGTCCAAAAATCCATTTCCCATTCTCACACACACGGCTGCCATAAAGTGCTTAACTGTGTTTCGGCACTATTAAGAACTATTGAGATCAAAACGGTTGTCTATTAATTAGGAAAGACACGAGTGCACTGAGAGAAAATCGTCGTGAAATTGTTGAAACATTCTGAGCAATAACTATGCGGCGGAATTTAAAAAGTTATTCTATGTAAAAGTTTTATTTTATGCAAACCAAATATCAAGAGATTCGGTTTGCAACGTCTTTATATCAACTTGATATTCAGCAAAGTCTTTTGGCATTGGAACCAGTTTTCCGCGGTGCATAAACTGCGAAAAATTTTGGGTATTGTGACAAGTGCGTGGCACATACACATAGTAGACAACGATAAAGGTCGAGATTCGTGGCACAATTGTCATGGCATCCCGCAAGCATGTCAAGGATGTCGACGCCATCTCATCGTTGGCCGTGTCCTCAGGTTGTTATTGCAGGTGCATCCAGCAGCCAGCTGCCCTACCGCTCTTCATCCTTCGCCCTTCCGACCATGCCAAAAGCCAAATGGCGCTTGTCGCATCAGCCGCTCGTTAGTCAGGCGGGGATTGCCGGCAGCTTAGAGGAGCATCATCTAATCGACATTGACGTGGCAGCGCAGATGCAAGAGCAGGAGCAGGAGCGGGAGCAGGAGCAGAAGCTGCAGCTGGAGCTGGAGCAGGAGCCTCTGCTGCCGACATCGTCCTGACTAAGTGCCGAACAATGAGCCTCCCAGAATGTGCCAACCCCCAGGTTGCATTGTTGCATTGCCTCGCCATGACGCCTACTTGGCATTCATGTGGGTAGCTTGCAAGGATTCTGGATGGGTCCTCTCATGCACTCATCCCCGAAAATAATGGCCGCCAAGGCAGTAAGTGAAATCGGGCACCAGCTGAGCAGAACATGTTTAAAAATGTGCAGATAGGAGTCATTTTGTAGTTATGTAGCTGCATCTTTTATATTTTAAAATCATATCTGCATAGATTTTGACGGGATTACCAGCGCTAAAAAAGGTTTTATATTAGTATTCGAGAAAATGAACATATTTTTGAAATATCCACTTCTTTTATAGACTATAAAAGAGAATTATTATGTGTATATATCCAATATTTCAGTTAGTTTATTATTTATATGCCCGCACATGCTAATGTTCATTTAATTGCACTTCCTTCCAAACTGTGTCACATCCCAATAAACGAGCTGCGCCTGACTTAGGCCATCAGTCTTCTAGCCTTATATACATAAATGAAACATACATATGTCTGCATATGTTTTTAACTATTGCGCGCCCCCTGGCTGGATTTGTGGCTTGATTTATAGTTTTCCACTGAGATATGTGGGTATCCGCTGCTGCTCTGCCTTTGTGTACATCTTGGTGGCAATAGATAGCGACATTGTCCATTAGGAAAATAGACGTTGGAACAGTGAGTCCACACACAATCTCACCCACACGCATTTCAACACGCGTTGCATGCATGTGTTGCTCTGCGGCGCACCTTGGCCCCTTAATGTATGCAATAAAGCTCAAGTGTAGACCGTCCTTAATCCCACCACCACCCACCACCCACCGCCCACTATTCACCTGGGCTGCTCTTCTCGTTCGTTTCGGTTTCGGCCCGGCTAAGCCCGAGTTTTTCGCAACACAAAAGCAAAATTTATGAAAGATCCATCGAGGACACAAGGTGTATTTCCATTTAAAAAATACATACATATGTTATCTTAAAAGAAGATACTGACATATTCAAAATGTTATTCGATCTTAATCTATAAATGGCATTTTAATACTTTAAACACATTTAAATATATATAATTTTTTCATAATTATATTGTATGCAAAACCACGACTATTACAACCAAATGCATCTATTATGTGCTAATGCACAGTGTTCCTCATTTTTTCCAGTGTCACTAACCTTCACTTTCACTCTCACACGCACGCACACATACATACGTGCGAGGCACATTGTTGCATTTCACGTACGTGACATTGTTGTTTTCACCTTCTCCTCTCTCTTTCACTAAACAAAGCTGTTGCAATGTGCAAAATGCTGCTGTTGAAAAGTCCTTGTTGTAATTACGTTTTGTTTTACTCGTGTTGAGGTTTTTTGTACTCTCACGACGACCTTTTTATTCGACCCCTCACTCTCTCTCGCTCTTTCTCTATCTCTATCTCACCCTCGGCCTTTCTCCGCTTTCTCTATTGCTCGTAGTTGTTTATGCAAGTGACACGTGGAGGGGGGAAGCGAAGGGGCTGTGAGTTTGGGGATCCATGAAATTCATGCGTGATTTTTATTGTCGTGTTGTGTGCACATAAAATCATGTTTATGCATGTCGCACTCGTGCTCTGTCTCGCTCTGGCGGGGAATAGCAACAAGTTACAGTTACAAGCTATGTGCTACATGCTACATGCCTCGGATGGCATGTCAATGCCACGCCCCGAATGTGTGGTGTCCTGTAAAATTGTGAACTTTATTGAATTTCAAGCATTTCACTGTGTGTACAATTTATCGTTTCGATTATTTAACGAAAAAAGCTGAGGTCGGTAATTGGAGAGAGATGGGGACAGGTGGCAGGCAAAGTGAGACAAATAGAGTTGACCCATTTGAATAATTCGCATACAGTCGAGCTTCGCTATGATCAGCTGAACGCAATTGAGAGAATTTAAGAAATGGAAATGGATAACCTCAGATCAAGAAATTAGATTCACTTATACTTTACAAATAACCCGTATTTATAATGATAAATAAAATACATCAAATATACGCAATTGTTCAATAAATTGAAGCTCTACTGTACGTTACCATGGCGATGGGACCTTGGCTGAACGCTGGACAAGTAGTTGAAAACGAAGAGAATATTCCGCCCTAACCGCATTGACTTTGACATTTATCGTCCCGGACCGGAGAAACCTCCAATGTCCAAGGATGGGCGCGGGTGTGGGTCGCAGGATTTGGCCAAGAGTGGCTAGCTGTGGGTGGCTGTGGGAGGCCGTGGGTGGTGCACTGTGTTTGTATGCTGTGCGTGTGGAATTAACGTGGGGCAGGTGAAGCGATATTGACAGATTGGAATTGATTGTAAGCTACGATGAGATGAATGAATGGGCCTGCGGATTCGAATCGAATCGAATCGAAACGAATGTAATCGCAATGCTTGAGGGGATTTGGCCAAGTGGGGGAGGGACTTCAAATGGCTGCGAGCTGAACAAAAAGTGGCGGGGCTCTGCTAATTAACATTTAATTATAGTAGTTCCACCCTGCGGCGGTTGAATGGCAAGGGAAAATGGGTCAAGGTCGAATTGGGTCAACTAAGTGCCTGCCCACTGGGTTGTTTGCTATTTTAAGTGTGTCTATCTGTTGCACTCTTGCGCTCTCGCTCCTTATCCTTTCAGTGTCCTTCGTTCGGGCCAATGACAGTTACATTCACTTTTACAGTTACAGCTGCCGTTGCAATTGCGCTTACCGTTAGTTTGTTAGCTTACAACTAAAAGCTCTTTTTAAGTCGGTTAAAAGGAGAGAGCGTCGGAGTGTGTAAAAATTGTTGAGGAGAGAACGTGAATTTAATGGCTGGGAAAATTAGTTTTTTGAAGGACTCAGTCGGGCTTAGGAGAGCTCTGGAAAATTGCATTTCTATTTACTGATATTCTTGGTGGGGTTTCCGTGCAAAGGTTCGCACAACTGTTTGTCATCAAAAGCTGAAGCACAAACAAAATTATACCCTTCACTAGCCCATTTCAATTGCAATCAGGACAGAAAGAAAAACGCTTGTTCAGTGTTACGCCCACCTGGTTAGGGTTTTCCCCTCTTACTTTTCTGCTTCCTTACGCCCACCGGTGAAATACCATCAATATTATGAGATTTGGCCTACCTATAAGATGGTTTTACCACCTCCCACGCATCCGACACACAAGTTGATGACTTACTCCGAGCGAAAGTGAAGGAAAATATTGCAAATCTAATATGATGGTGGGGGGCTGGTGCTGGGAAAATGCCAAAAGGACCCCCTTTATGTTTGCTGGAGAGAGTGGGTGGTGGGAGGTAGGCAGAACAGCAATTCGACGTTTTCGCTGCTCCCATGCAGACACCCAACTGCATTCGACAGTATACAAAGTGGAAATAAAAAACTGGGTACAATTGCCGTGCATGCCAAGGATCAACTGAAGAATACTCTATAGCCAACCAAACATTTATTTGTATTTATCTTTGCACGCACTGAATAAAGCTCAGCTATTTGCAACTTACCATTCACATCAATCTTTTTAAAAATATAAAATAGTGCATTTTAAACTTTCTACAAATAAACTGAATTGGTTTTTATATTTTAAAACCTTTTCGGGGCTTTTTAAGCACCCAGTTAACCATATCCTTGTTGTGAAACGCTTCCCTTAGCTTGAGAACTCTATAGACAGGGTATTTTCCTGTGTAATTCCTTTGATAATAGTTGCATATGCCAGGGAAACACTGCGGCGGCGTGTGGTAAAATACTTTTTGCCCAACTTGGCCCAGTCCACGCCCACTCCGCCCCCTGTCGGAGTCTCAATGTCTAGCTGCAGGTGTGTGTGTGTGTGTGTGTGTGTGTGTAGGCGCTAAGGCCCCTCTGCTTGTGTGCGTGTGTGTGTATGTGTGTTTGTTGGCAATTTCCGCTCCTACATTTCCGTTCGTTTTGTCACGTAGTTTATGAATGAATTTAACTGCTGTCGGTGGTGCCGATGACGGCGACATGAGATGAAGGGGGCCGAAAAAGGGTACGAGGTAGAGCAGTCATAAAGCTTGTTGATATGTTTTAATGAGCACTTTTTACATGCACATGAATCGCTCTCAGCGTGTGTGTGTGTGTGTGTGTGTGTGTGTATCTGTGTGCGGGAAACTAAAAAGCTTGCAACATGCCCAACCAACTGAATGACACTCATCGTGCATTTAAAGGGCGCCACTCTGCCACCGAATGAAGCTCCCCTGCAAATTGCTGGCTTGCAACTTAGGCTTGCTCACTTGCCACCGAAATACGGCCATTCCCTTTGCCCTGCTCGTTACCCGAAATAAAACCCCTTAACTCATGACAAAAGACTTGGCCGAAAAAACTTTTTTAATTACATTTTTCATTTCCTCCGCGCGCCGCATTACGTATACGCATATGTGTCCCGATCGAATGGGTTGAATATTGCGGGCCATGGGTTTCAGCATTTTCCGACAGCTTTCGCAGCCAATAAAAATGACCAAAAACTTGCCTTATTGGCATCTGAACCGCACTAGCATCGAAATAGCCTTTAACGTTTCCTCTGAGATTTCTCCTCTCAGCGATTGCCCTGTCACTCATGAGTTTCCCTGCCCTCCACTTCCACTCCAGTTGTGTGGTCCTTTTGTAGATGGGTGACTAACTGCCGGACTGTTGCGACAGCTTTTGGCTATTTCTTATAGTTTCGGACCAGAGATGGACAATGGCAACGAAGTCGAGGCAACAAAGCTGTCAATAACAAGTGTGGCCAATATGCTTGTGAAGATGCCCAAACTGGGCCAACAATTTATAAGGGCCTGATTATGTGTTTAAACTCATAGAAGAGCACAATGGAAAATATTTTTGTACTTTTTATGACAGCCGATTCGTATTTAAGTATAAGACTACTTTGAAATCAATTATTACTTAATGCAGATATTTATTTAATCAGTGTATATTTTTGTATATCGTATATTTATTTGGAACATGTTTTTAAGAACTTCATTTGTACCATTAGATTCACCAGTCACCACCATTGTCGCACTTAATATTGTGCTGGCTTACTTCGTTATTGCATAGTTGTTGGTTGCTGGTCCTTTTTGGACATGTCTCAGCAGAAAAAAAAATCTATCGACAACTTGTTAGATGTTAGAAAAACGGTTGCGGCTGTCGTTTTCGGAGCTAAGATACAGAAATGGACACGCTGAGAAGGGGAACTAGGAACATGGTCAATGGCAAAACGATTTATGCTCCAGTACACTGGGAACAACGGCTCACGATAATTTGTCGACGAAAAGAGTCAAATTTATTCGACCATAAGAAAGCTTTCATGGTAATGTGCACAAAAAGTTGTCTGTATTTTAATCAGTATTTTTGAGTCAGGGATTTCAGTGTGACTAATTGCAACATAACGCTTTGCAACTCATGTTCAGAATAATGTGTACAGAATAATTTATAATTAATTTAAAATTATTCAAATTCATTATTTTAATAAATAATATCGTTTTCAAAGCTGAGAACCGAGTGGAAATAAAATATTTATATGCAAAAGTCAGGGTTAAACTTTAATTGAGTATCGCCATTTAAGACACTTGATATTAGTTCATTTATGTGATTCCAGGCCATTTAATTTTCAGTGCCATTTGCGCGCAGTGTCGTTTTCCGGGCCACTTTGTACGGCTCGTTTTACGCCTGCTGTCCGGCCGTAAGCTCTGGGATACACTCGGTTGGATTCTTCCTTGGTCCTGCTCCTGTCCTGCTCGTGGCTGCGATTCACGTAGTCGGTCCAAAGGCATTTTACTTATGAGTGTCATGCGTCGCAAATCTCTGCTCAACTCGCAAGATACATTGCCGAGCAGCCGGACAGATACAAATACAGATATACAGATACACAGATACACGGGAACGGGCACAGCAAACAAGGATTGAAAGATACAAGATACACAAGAGATATATTTTTTCCCCGACACACACACACAAAACCGAACGCCGATAAAGCTCCTGGTTGGCAGGATTGGGTGGATTTGTGGGTGGTGTAGTGTCCTGCTCAATGCATGTCAATTTGTGGTTCCTTTATCCGGATTTCTACCCATTTATTCATTTCCCCCCGGCTTCTCTGTTGAAACCGTGAAAATCGTTTATGGCCGATAGCCGATCAAAGTCCAAGGAATTTACAATATTTATGTGTTTTGAATGCGGGCTTCGATTTTCGCAGCCACCGATCATGCGGGCCTCTTAAAGTCCGCTCGCTTTGCAATGCATTTTCGGCAGTCCCTTCATTGCCCAAATTTTCATCTAAAAACTTAAGGCACCCACAGCAAGACAAACTGTGAGAAAGACGAGAACAAGTTGCCAAATTTATTTGCGTTTATCTTTGTGCCAAAGTTTTTGGTTAACGTGTTTGCCATTGTCAACAACTTTGTTGTGGTGCCATGCACCACTCAATCCCAGTCCCCCAGCCCCCTTTTCCTTTTCCATTTCCATTTCCATCCCCAAAACCAAGCCCAAACCCAATCCCAAACCCAAACCCATCTTGCAATTGCAATTGCTTTTGCCAAGTTTTTGGGGCAAATTGTTTGTTTTGTTCGGCGCGTGCACTTTTTTCCGAGTTTTCGGGTTTTGGCTGTCGTTTTCCGTAGGTCCCTTTGCTATCGGTGCCTCAATGCGAAGGTATACATATATATGTGGGTGTGCTTACAATGCCACGCCCTCTTGCGCGCCGCCCCTCGCATCCAGTACCAATATTTGACTTGTTGTATTGCCGTTTGAAAGCGTCGAATTTTCGCATTTTATTGTATTTCGTTTGGTCTCAGTTCGGCATTTAAGTCAAGCGTTAAATGTTTTTCCATGCTCCATTTTCTACGGGTCTATCTATGTATGTACGTGTATGCGTGTGTATCTATGCACTGGCAAACGAACACAGATACAGGTAAGGATACCCATATCCAAATCTATGCTCTGTGGCTTTTGTATTTCCAATTTGCCAGCACAAACAGAGAGCAATTGTGAAACGCATTTAAATGACGCCCCAAAAATGTTCTCAGTTTATTTGCATATTGTGCTTTGATTGCCCCGAAAATCGAATATAATTTCAATTCTTCTGTTGACCAGGCTTAAAATAGCTACCATTTAATTGATTGCAACTGCACAGAGAAGAGGACAGCAACTGAGAGTTGACAAATGGAATTTGGTATGCAAAGTAATGTGATAGCCCAAGTGTGGCAAGCTTTAGATTGGCCATAATTTGAAAGGTTTTATAAATAATAGAATCCCTGGCTTGACTACATTCCGTTTTTAAACTGAATAACTAAGTAAACAAATCGAACTTCGTTTATTCAAGCGTACAACATTTCCATTTTTGGAAGAAATTTTGCTTACATTAGTCAATAAATATATAATTTTAATAGATTTATTTTGCCAAAAGGGGCATTAGGATTAGATTAAAGTTCTGACATGCTTATAATTATGTTATCTTAAAACCAAAGAACTGAGTTTTCAATTAGCACTTACTATTTGTAATTTTAAAGGAACTTTATAGAGATGGCTAATAATGTCGAACGAATTGCAAATGGAAAAATGTAAATTGTAATTTTTCACTTTCAGTATGACAGTTTACTTTTCCTGAAAGTAACTGAATAATTCAATTGAGAGACTCAGAGACAGTTGTTATATGAAGTGTTGCAGCTATTTTCTAATTTAATCAAAAGATATTGCCTCTCGCAAAGCAGTGAAGCCCTATCAACTCCGAAGCACAGCTATATTGCAGACAATTGCATGAACCTATTCTCCATGTCCGATTTCCGAGCTCTGCCGGATAATCGAGCATTTACCATTTGGGAAGTGAACCATCTGGCAGAGTCCTCGCCTCGGTGCCGCTGTCTCTTTATCTGCCATTCCATTTGCCCATTCACACTGCGATATTGCCCCATAAATGTTAACTGTATTACCAGGGCACCCATACGCATACACATGCACTCAAAAGTAGAGTTCACTTGCCCTTGTATTTAATCAGCTTTCGTTTTACCTTTCCTTTGCTTACAGGTAAGTGCTCATATCCTTTCGCTGTCAACTTTAAACTGCAATTTGCGGCACAAGGCGGAAGGAATGTAAAAAAAATAAAAAAAAAGCAGCTCGCAAGTACGAGCTCTAAAAAGAGTCCACACGCACGCTCCTCTATACACGTATGTGAAAGTAATAAAAAAAAGGGAACCTTGACATAAACCTTAGAGATATGGGCAAAAAGTATGCACATCTAACAATAACTGAGCGGAGACTGATGGAGAAAGTGGACGAACAGGAAGGAATGAGGCAGAAGCAATCTGCCTTAACTTTGGTAACAAGTTTTTCTTATTGTTTTTCCCAGTGTGTCTATGTGTGTGTGTGTGTGTGCGTGTGCTTGAGCCTTCCTGCGCCTGTGTGTGAAGGCAGCTGTCAAAAATCAACGCAAACGTCAACGCTAAAAAGCAGCAAACAAAAAGCGACCCACACAAACAGGAATGGCGAGGCATGTTGGCGAAGAGGCGTTGGACACATGTTGAAAATGTCAAAAAGTAGGCAACGTGTTGTGTTGAAAGCCTGCCTGCCTGCCTGCCTGCCTGCCTGCCTGCCTGCCTGCCTGCCTGCCTCACTGCCACGCCCCCTTGCCACCCGCTGCCTTATTGTATTTAGATATTTTTATAAGTTTACTACAAAACACACACACACACACGCACACAAACGCGCAGGCTGCTTGAGACACACACATGGCCTAAAAAGGCAGGGCACTAAGGTCGCAAAAACGCTTTAAAAAATTCTTCACATCTTGCCACCGTTTTATTTATACACACGTATATATATTATATTTTTTCCGCTGTGTTCCGTTGTCAGCTGCCAACTATTTGGGGGCAAAAAGCGAGCGTTCATTGATTTTTATAGCCAACGCCAGCCAAGTGACAAGCGACAAGCTTCATGATCCTGTCAGTCCGCAGATAATCGTTTCTTGTACTACTTCGGTGGGGTGAAAGGAGCTGCTGAATCATAGAGTTTTTATGGGCATTCCTCTTATCGATGATTAGTCATTATGAATGCTTTGATAGCCTTGTTAAATTTCAATTCGACCTTTTAATAATCATAATAATCCATATCAGAGGACTTTTGAATTTATATCTTTTGGTATGACATTGATTAGAAGTTATTATCTAATGACCATGGCTAGGAATGTGAAATATCTTGAGAAGTTCCCAGAACTTTCAATCATGGATACATTTCGAGAAAATTCCCAGACTTACCAACTCACAAACTCACAAACAATGTGCTTAACCCCTTTGCAGGGGATTCTTTTTGGGTATTGTGTTGACTTTTTGATTATTTGGCTTTTAGTTGATTATAAAGATGAAGATGAAGACGAAGGCGGGCGAAAGGAAGATTCATATTCATCGAGGGCGACACACTCAACACAATGGATTCTGCCCCAACTCGAGACCAGGATAAAAGGCTCGGGCTATCCACGAGAAACGGCAAACGGAAACCAGACAAAGGGGATGATCTGCTGCAAAGTACAGATTCCCACATCGCACATGTGTGTCCTGGTCCTCCACTATCAAAATGAGCTTTAAGTTCGCCTCGTTTCGTGTCATAAAAAGGAAGACCGCTGGACAAGCAAGCACAGCTGAGTTAAGAATGGCTTTTGGCTTGGATACGGTTTTTGCTACTGGGCGAGAATCAATTTAACGCACGCACGGGTTTGTTTGCCAGAATCTGAAACTATGGGGCAATGAGCCTTGTCTTGTTCAACCCTTTAATCGTGTCGTTATCGTAATCGTCTTGTTCGAGAAACCTTTAAGCTTAAACGGGTGGAGAGTAATTTATAGATATTCAAAAAAATTAAGAAATGTCCCACGGCTGAAGTTCTATACTCCATAACTCAACTTATCTGAATCGGATTTTGAAGTGGCATACCTCTAAATGTTTCTAGTGAAATTCTCTAAAAAACTGCATTCAAATTTAGAAATATATTTTTTTTTAATTTTTTTGAAATTTTTCTGATGTAGAAATTCAAAAAACTAAAAAATGTCCCAAGGATGAAGTTCTATACTCCATAACTCAACTTATCTTATTCGGATTTTGAAGTGGCATACCTCTAAATGTTTCTTTTGCAATTCTCTAAAAAACTGCATTCAAATTTAGAAATATATTTTTTTTTAATTTTTTTGTAATTTTTCTGATGTAGAAATTCAAAAAACTAAAAACTGTCCCAAGGCTGAAGTTCTATATTCCATAACTCAACTTATCTTAATCGTATTTTGAAGTGGCATACCTCTAAATGTGTCTTGTAAAATTCCATAAAAAACTGCATTCAAATTGAGAAGTTTATTTTTTTTTAATTTTTTTGTAATTTTTCTGATGTGGAAATTAAAAAAAACTAGAAAAATTAAAAAGCTCTAAAAAAATCGAACAAATTTAAGTTGAAGCATTTGCATTGTTTATGTTTTAAAATAGGTTGATGAATAAATGAGAAAATATTATTTTGATAATTAGAAAATAAATAGAATACTGATTTTCTGTTGATAAGTATTGCATAGAATATTTAATGATGCTCTAATGAAAATTATAATCTTAGAGTGTATCGAACACATCCATTAATTGCGCTAATACTTCAAAAGTTGTAGCTATCAAGCTACTTTTAAGGAAATCTTTCAACTAAATGAATTACTCAAAAGTGGTCTTAAGAAAGTCCGAATTTGGAAAAGTTCTACCCGCTTTTGGGAAGTTGATTGATTGGCAAATTAAGATAAGTATAATGGTGGCTTGTACATGGGCTTTAATTGAAAGCTAATTTGCTTGAGCAACCCTCTCGCAACTTTGGTGCCGCATTTTTGAAAATCATTTCTCGGCAAATGGCTGCCTGGCTGCCAAACGCAGACTAACCTCTGACATCCGTGCCCCAAACTTCCGATGGACCCCTTCCACGGGGCTGAAGCTAAACAAGAACAACAACTGTCTAAGACACTTGCGATTTTAGCTTTCAGTTTGACTTTTTTTCTCGACACCGAATTGGGTTAAGCGGCATGTGCTGTACGTACGAGTATGTGTGTATGTGTTTTAGCCAGCTTGCGTGTGTACATGTACATGTACATATTTGTTTGTGTGCGTTCTTATCCCGGGCTAACTGAAACTCAATTGGATGTAGCTCATGCCCTTGTCCCAAACTTAAATGCCGAAATGAGCAAATTTTGTGTATGTACGTGTATGCGTGTGTATGAGTGCCGGGAGCAGCGGCAACAACAAATAAAATTCACATAAATTATATACATTTCGTGCCGTCGCTGTTTTTGTTGTCAGCCATTACGTTACGCTACGTTACGTCGAGCGGCTTTTTGTTACCTGTTTTCATTTCGTTTCAGTTCTGCCTTCGTCCTGTATTTAAATTAAGTCTAAATGTCGACAAAGGGCCATAATTGTTGTAGCAGTTGTTGTTGCGCCCGACTGCCGAAGTTGTCACAGTTAAC
This sequence comes from Drosophila orena, assembly GCA_005876975.1. Taxonomy (NCBI): domain Eukaryota; kingdom Metazoa; phylum Arthropoda; class Insecta; order Diptera; family Drosophilidae; genus Drosophila; species Drosophila orena. Next base: position 3,841,623 of record VCKV01000008.1, on the reverse strand, counting down.
GAGACAACAGGTTTCGAGCGAATAAAGCGCATACTTTATAGTTGGTTCGGAGATTTTTTTAAATATTTGTGAGTGGGTAAAGTCTGAACGAAAAAGCTTCACATCTTGCAGCTGGGGCTCAGGCACTTGGAAAAAATATTATAAATCAAATTCAAGTAAAAATCTGATGATTACTTATTGCGCAAGCTCTCTGATGCAGCCATTTGTGTGTGAGATTGCATTGAGGTTTCAAAAAATGATTAAAATAACACGCTAATTATAATGTTTTCCTTCCTTCACATTCCACCTGGGTAGTTTATATAGACATTTTCATCGCTTGCCGTGGCTGCGTGGCCATATTTATTTTCAATTTAAGTTTAATGCTCGCGTGCAGCAAGCAAACAAGTCGCGTATAAGCGGGTTGCTCAGGGTCCGTACTTTAAAAGCTTGTTGCATGCCCCGCTCGCATTTGTCCGAGGCAAGTAATTTATGGCCCCGGCAGCTGAGGAAGTCGGCAGTAAAGTTAATGCGCTCAGTCCGAAACGAACTTGAATACAAACCGTTTCGATCTGGACCCTCATCATAATTGAATCGCGCTAAAAACAAAATGCTGCCAAAACTTTATAATGGAATTGGGACATGCAGAAGCATCCGCTGTCCGTTAGCCATTTTGAAAACGGATACGTCGTTCGGAATCGATACAAAAGCCGTCCCACAACATCCATTTTGCAGGCTACGTTCCATTCGGATTATGTACATCATAAATGACGACATGAATTTGAATTTAGAGAACGGTAGTACAGTTTTTGGATGGCAAATGACAACATTTGTATATTGTATTTGAACACACAGCGAGGTAAAAAAATACTGGGATACTTTCCTAACTAATGAGGCGTTGTATTCAAATTAAAAATGTTAATGTTTTAAGCTGAATTTTTACAGAGTTGTTGCACGTTCCTAACTTAGCGCATTAAATTAATTCAAAATCCCATGCATAAATCCCACAACAACTCTCGCATGTTTGTCCACTTGTTGCTTACTACTTTTGAGCGCAACCGGAAATGCGAGAACTAGGTGCACAAATCATTGCATACCTCCGGGGGCCATTTAAAAATGTCTGCAATGAAAATATATTGCCTACTTATTCGGGCCAAGTAGATACTTGTACACATTAAACTAATTGCTTGACGCTTTCAGAGAACAGGGTACGGGGCTAAAATTGCACTACCTCTAGACTTGCACAAAATGCCAACCATTATTTAACTGGGTTCTTTACATGATTCATAAATATTTTACGACTTTTATGTCACAATTTGTTTGCAACCGAAGCGCCCGAAAATTGTTCATTTAAATTTTAATTGCTTTATAAATGCTAAAAAGTCCTTGAACTTTTGCGTAAGAGTGAAAGTGCTTCAGCTTTCGGACGGGCCCAGGTCAGGCAGGCCACGCCCACGCGCCCACGCTCTCATCTCATAAAATATGATAAAGCTGCCCTTGGACCCGGCAAGATGCAAAGTGCGAGCATTTCGCTAGTTTGAAGCATTTTCAAAATGAAAAATTCTCAACCCGCCTTCCCGCTTTCAACCATACATAGTATGTACATATATATATATATATATATTAATAAAATGTTCACGCTCAACTTTGGCAACTTGGGCCGAAAAGACAAACAGAAACAACAATAAGCGGCAGCAGTGGGCTATTTAGTTGCAATTGTTGCTGCTCTCGTTGTTGCTCCCTTTGTTGTTGCTTGGATGTAGTAGCTGCAGGGGAAAGCACAGGAAGGACAACGACAACCCGTCGCTACTGTCAGCGGAAGGACGAAGGACGAAGGACGGGGGGCGGGAAATGCCCGTGGGTAGGCGAAGAGCTGCAGACTGTGGAAAACAATAGATGTAAGCCAACATTCCTGTATTTCTGACAGGCGGGGCCAGCATGTGTGGGGTTGTTGTACATATATAATGAGTTATGCGAAATGATGTCCGTTAGGTATACTTGAGAAATTTTTAAGTGTCTTCTCGCACTTTGCATACGTTTTCCTCTCGGGACTCGGTCGTTTCCGGTGTGCAAGGGATGGGAAAAGCTCCTGCATTAAGGGAGTAGATTATTATAATTTCGATTAAAATTGCTGTCGACAGAAACCTAATCACAACTTGATGGCCAGCCTGGCCATTATCCTTTCTGTATCCTTGGCAGAGTATCCCCCGTTTTCGGGCCGGGGATTTTCACAATTCTGCACTTTTGTATCCTGCTCTGCCAAGCCCTTGTTGATGATGTTCTTGTTTTGCCATGCCGTTTGCTTTCATTGTTTGTCGTCGGAGGCAAGGAAAGGAAAGAAATGGCTACGATGTTGCCGGCTGCTCCTTTCCAGCCTGCTGGCAGCTTGTATTTAATGAATGAGCAGCTAAACATGCACACATCCTCGCACCGCCTCGTGTTGCCAGCTAAAGTGGCAATTAGAAAGTTGCCTTAGAACAATAGGAGCTTCATCTCTTAGTTGGTCATCTCGTTCTCGAGTCCTCGTGGGTCCTTCAAGGTGATTTTCGCACCAAATGTATGCGCCTACGCCAAATTAGCCTTGGCGTTGCACTCCTCCAGTGTGTGTCAACATTAATTATGCATGGGGCTTGGGAGTAGGTGCCTTACACGGTGTTGCATTTGCCACTGCACTGCCACTGCCAAAATGCCGCAGAATCCGCATGAAAGGGAAAAGGTCAGCGAGCAGCTGGATACAAATTGCGGTGAGCACACCGTGAATAATTTGATGTACTGGGAAATTGCTCTAATTTGCTATTTACAAATTGTTGAATAATTGAGGAAACAGTAGAAAACCAAAATGGCTCAGTTGTTTCAAGCAAGGTCTTACACTTTATTATCGATTCATTGTCGAACTTAAAGCACATATTTTCCTTGAAAATATTGTGCATCTTTTAGGTATTAACCAACATCTTAATAATGACTTTGATTTAATAATGCATTTAAAAAAGTCATCTCCCTTTCCCTTGTGGCTTTCATGACTTCACTGAAACCTTGAAGTTCCGGCACTGTGGTGCGGGAAACTCCGAGTGGTGAAAACTCGATTCGGTTTCTGTCGCCAATTTCTTATGCTTATGTTTTCCAGAAGAAAAAAGGAGAGAGCGTGGGATGGGTGAAATGGGGTTGTGGCTTTTGGAGGGATTGGAGTTCCACGGCTCCTTCCACCATTCGCAGCTCTTTTATTATGTGTATTTTTTATTGTATTATTCCTTTGTTGGTTTTGGCTTTGGTTTTCAACTTCGTTTTACGCTTCAGCGGCATAAATATATAAATTATTAACTCACCTCACACACCCATACGCATGCAGGCTTGCGTGCGTGTGTGTGGATCCTGTGTGGATGGGTCCTGCCGACGTCCTCCTTGGCGCCAAGGACCAAAGGCATCTCGCAGGTTTTCACCACCGCCACCGCCACCGCCACCGCCTCCACCGTAGCCCATCGCTTACTTATTGCTTTTGGCCTTACCTTTTTACTTACTTGCCTCCGGTTTGCCTTTATTGTTTTGTATTATTTTTAGTTATATTCCCCGAACAGCTCCCCCATTTGGCTTGGCTGGTGTGTGTGTCTGCATGATTTATGATCACACATTTATAGTGCTGACAATTGAATGATATTTTTACGTACATACACTTACGAGTACACCCACCAAATGCGTTTCTGGTCCGGGACCAAAGCGAATGCGCTGTGATCGATGGCACATCGCCCATCCTTTGGGTGTGGAGAGGTCCGTTGATTTGTGTGACATTTTGAAGTGACATTGTTTGCATTGCGGCATTGTTGACCGTAGCCAGCCTTAGGTTATATTTATTTTCGAACGTACAAATATGCCAGATGATATATGGCACAGCCATCGTGGTATATGCAATCTATCTATGTGAATATACACGTATATTTATTCCACTTACATCGAATCTTCTAAAAAATGAAATATGTTTTCAATTTTGGTCGAATCTTTATGTTCTGGCCACCAAAAGCCGTTAGAATGTTATTTGCATTCTATTAGTGGCATAAAAAAGCAGTTTGGCAGTTAGTGTAAAGAAATCTCTGATAGCATTTATGGGGTGTTGTGAAAATATCGTTATGACTGAGTGTGTTGGCTGCACTATGAAAAGCTGATGAATGAGCTTTAAAAAATGAATCACCGAAGTACTCTTGAAATACTTAACAAAAATGCTTTAAATTGAATAATTATGAGATTAATAGTTATTTTTGAAGAAGTAACAGATATAGATTTCTTTGAGCACTATTTCAAATGATAACTGACTGTTATTGACCGTTTGAATATTGAGAATACCCGAGTGAATTAATGTTTTGTAATCATTTTCTTGTAAAGCATAGCATTTACTAATTTTGGCAAACTCTACTCAATATCAATTTCTACTCATATCTTTCGAAATGATTCCTCGATTATTTCAAAGATGACTAAATTGATCACATTTCAGCATTCATTGCATAATTCCGTAGGAATATTAACTTACGAAATGCATTCGAATCCGCAAATGGTAAACAAGCAGTTATCTTGGCTTCAGACAACTTTAATTAACGTTTTTGCAGTTCTCATTGGGGATGTTCGTAAACTGGCCTAGACACTTATCAAAAGGCCATTAAAAATTCACTTTGCCATTGCCAGACCTTCTCTCGGATTCAAACCCTAAATGGAAAACAAGGATCGAAGGACATTGTGGGAGCGAAATGCTCGGAGGCGGCCAAAAGTGTTTGTTTGTGCAATTTCAATTTGATATAAAATGTAACCATTGGGAAACATAAATGTCATTTGAGATAAACGTAAAAATTGCCATTTGATGGTGCTTGGTGTAAAATTACATGCAACAAAGCATAAAACAAGACACCGAAACAGGACGAAATGGGGACTGGAAAATAGCAAAACATGGTGAAAGGTAAAAAGTTATGGCCGAAATCGGGCCACAAAGCAAGGCAAGCTCCTGACGGCAGTAAAATTTAATCAATTGTGTCGATTTCCTCCCTATCTCCAGTCTTATTCTGCTCTTTTTCTTTCTTGCCTCTTGGGTACTTGAAATAATTGAAAACACACAAAGTTGGAGCTAATTTGAAAGCGCTCAACGGAAGGAAATGGAAGTGTTTCCAAAAATCAATTTCTTATTTCCTCCAGCTGGAGTGACACCAAGTTCAATTTGAAATCGAATTGAAAAACGCTTGCTCATACACACTTGTACACTGCTGCCTAATACATATTTGGAGGTTCCTTGATAGACACATACACGTATCTATAGTCTGACTACTCAGAAGCGAGTTATTTATCATCTACAAAGCCAGAGTCATCGTCAACATTATCATTATCTTTATCATGGTGAGCGGGGTGAAAGTCGGAGGCAACATTATCGGTGCGAAACTATATGAAAAATGCTTTATTACAGCACGCTGTACATTTGCAGTAACAAATGAGTGAGAAAGAGGCTGGCAAACAGACAGTCAGACACGGCTGAGAGTTGTGCGTGTCTGTTTACCGCCATTCACACACACACACACACACACACACACTCACCCACACCAACGCACGTGCACCCACACCAGCGCAAAAGTCTGGCCCATTCGCCATTGTGTTGGTCATGCACAAACAGAAGGAGAAAAAGGTGCAGGAGCAGGAGCAGGAGCAGTAGGTGGGAGGTCCTGCGAGAAGCAGGGGCATACAAAGTGAGTTATGAAATGTTGACAAGACATTTTATTGCACACGGAGACACGCACACACGCATAAATCATGAACAGCCCAAGGCACAACTACCGCACTTGCAACCCTTTTAAATGTAACTACGTGGCCCAAGTAAAGATGTGTTATTACAGCAATAAAGTGACCATAAGACGGCTCAAGAGTTGCTAACGTGAGGGATTTATGAGCAGGCTGTAAGTGAAACAGGCGAACATGTTTGCGGCCCACGTGACGTATACGTAATGTATAAGTTGTTTCGAGACAAATGCATAAATTAGCCCAAATAGATGAATCCGGTGGAATGAAGCCAATGCCGGAGTCGGCAAGCAGTTGACGTGTGATTTGCCGACACGCAATCACCACGTGGCGTATGAGCAATTCAGCTGCAAGTGAATGCACATTGCTCATACGTCATGTGGACGTCAAATTCCAACCCAAAGCGAATCAAAATTCATGAGGTTGCTGGGCTTGAAGCTGCCAGTACTTTGCTAGCTTTCTTCTCCCATTCTCCTTATAATCGGATGTATCTGCAAGTTGAGCTAAATCATTATTTGATTTACTCGGGTGTGAATTTGAAACTTCCCCAGTCCAACGGTTAAATGTATTAGTGGTGCCTCTGTCCACTTGGACTGTGAACGTGCCCCAAGATCAACAACATTTTGGTCATTTGACCCTTTTTCTTTTTGCAGCTGAGATCCCAGTGGGACTTGGGAATAAAATTAAATACGTCCGCGCTGCAATTCGCGGGCTCAGCCGCTCCAACCCATTTCCATTTTGGGCCCTGACTTTCGCTCGTTTTATGTCTGTTTTACGGGTGAAGTGGAGGCTCTGGCGCACACTTACTTAACCCGGGATAAGGACGCTGGCGAGGGCTCGCTTTTAAATTCAAATCCGCGGACCTTGACACATTTTCAGCTTGGATTCGCATTTTGCTTTTAGCATTCACCCTCGCCATTTGGCATTCGGCAGCCTTTCAAAGGATTAGGGCCATAGAAAAGGGACGAGTTGCGGGCGCAGGCAAAGACATTGCTCTGACATTGGTTGGTTGCCTGATTGTTTTAATTTCTTGGGCAAACAATTTGGCAAGGCTTTAAAGGCCTTCTCCTTTGAAGGCGCCATTTCAAGGGAACGGGTTCCGGCTCAGAACAAATTAAAATGACCTTCACCCAAAACGGGCGGCAAGTGTCGACGACTCACGAAAAATATCTTAACACGTGTGCGGCTTAGGAAAGTGCGAAATACAAAATTTCATTCGAGAGAACACACTCTTTCCGTTCGCATAACAGCACTCACAACTTATCACAGTTCTTGAATTAAATAAAAGGAAAATAAGAAAATAAATTACTATAATAATATTTGCATATCTCAATGATTTAAAAAAAAACATTTCTTAAAACGTTGTTGCAGCTTACAAAATGTATACATTAGCTGGCTTCTTTTATCCATTTATTTACCATAGCAGTCTGATTTTGCTGCTTTAGCTGGTTTAGTAGTAAGCTCGAAATAAAACTGATTTCACATTTAGATACCTGGGTGATACTAATTTGACCGTGCCTGTTTGTGTAGTGTGCTCTACGTAGAAAGGTGCATGTGTGTGTGTGTGTGTGTGTATGTGGGAGGAGAGGGCTGGAGCCCTTGGCAGTCGAGTACCATCAAAGTGGCGACGACGAAGCTGCCGCCCGAGGCACTTAAGACATTTGCGGCATGTTGCACGCTACACCCAGCACACGGCGTCCATTGCCCCTGAAAACCCCCTCCTCATTAAAGTAATTGAAGTGCGGAGTACGGGACCCTGGGAGGGACTAGGAAAGGTGTTAAAAATGACAGCGGCATGTACCTACGGCTGGGTGAATTTTTCCCACGAACACGTTGCCTGGCATTAAATTCATTGTCAGCAAGGGACCTGCGGAGGGGAAGAGTTGTGTGTGCATTATGGCCATCAATTAAGGCTGAAGCCAAATTGTGTTGACACTTGGCTTGATGCTAAGTGAAGGCATCAAAGTCAGCAACAGCACAGTTGAGATGGCAGAAGCCGGGAAACACAAAAAATACCCAGCCCAGCCCCATTGGCAGTGCGAAAAAAATGTGAGAACATAAAATATTTACGAGTCATAACAAAAATGAAATCGAGAAAAATGAAAGCAATAAACGGGACCCCATCTTTCTGCGAGGTGGGGAGTCAGGTGTGGATGGCGGTATTGTGATAGGGGAGTAACCATATAAATCTACACGTATATGCGCTCATGTGCGATTCCATATATTTTCATTTGCCATAAACTAGCACTGGACCGGGCGAGTAAACAAGGCCATAAAAGTAGAGATCAATTCCTAATGCCCAATCAACTAGGAGAGCTGGCCAAGCAAATTGCGATACAATGAAAACACTTAAGTCTGGAATAACCAACACTTCTTGTGGCAAACGAATGCTGCGCTGCATTTTCTTAGGTTATAAAATCTAATAGGATCTCAAGGTTTAAAATTACCACAGTTGGAGCCATAAATTACTGAAGCATATTTCCCTTTCTGAAACTCTTTAGTAGTAGTTTTGTCTTATATTTAAGTTACTTTTGGTCCACTTTAAGTACCTTTTCCTACACTCTCGGGCTCAAACCCGCCCACTAGTGGCCAAAAATCTGTTAGCCTGACTGCCCTTGTATGACTTCGCTCCGGAACTTTTTCTCGCACATTTGCGGCCACGTAAACTTTGCGGCAGAAAGCTCAAAACTTTGTCTAATTATGCGCAAAAATTTTGCTTCGAAGTGACCGTAAAAGGGGCAAAAACAGACAAGTCATAGAAAAAGGAGCACGAAAAGGTTTCGACTTGTCCAAAACTTTTTGGCCATCAAAGCCAAGGCGAGTGGCAAAGGCGATTCAGGCGAAAATGTTTCTGCACTAGGCTAACAAATGCGTGTCGTGGCTAACTTTTTAATTACGTTTAATTAAGACTGGCCAGCAACAATAGCTTCAGCCAGATGTCAGCCGTTGGCTCTGCGAAGTTGAGTAAATAGGCAGAGCGCTGAAAGTTATACTACACTTTTTTCCTTTTTTTTTACTCCACCCCCGCATCATCTGCTGTCATAATTAAGTCCGAGTTCTGTGGCTCGACGCTGACCAGCTCACAAAATCAGTTAAGTGCATCTGCTCCGCACGAACACTTGGCCAAGAGGGCGGTTGACAAAGCGTTCGACAGCATCTTTATATTGTTTTTCCGGAAAATGTTGCATTTTCCATCCTGTTGCAGCTGAGCATGTGCTTTTATATACATTTAAGCAGAGAATATAAAAATATATAGTGAGGGTACACACGTTTTTGTGTGTTTTGCAATACCTCACAATGTACATATATAATGTCATAGGAAATGTTTAATTTTAGCAAAAAGCAAAGTATGTATCTAATGTTATAGGAAATGTTAAACTTTTACGTGAATATTATGTATATTGTGTTGTCTTACGAAAGGAACGTATGAAAAGCTATCAAATTTTAGTTTAAAAAAAGTTATTTTATATATATAAATAAAAGAAAAGCATGAAAAACCTTAAAACTTAAAGACCTTCAAAAACAAAGTTCTTATAATCATTAACTCAACTAGCTTAAATAGAAAAAAAGCTTTTTCAAGAAATACATGCTATTGAAAGCAATTTCCTTAACTTCCTACCTTTACTGCCACTATAATCGAAATATCCAATGTATCTCAACGATGGGTGGCTGCCTCTGATGGCAAACAAGATGCAGTTTTAAGATGCCATAAAAGCCAGGAATCTGTCAAAAGTGCTCACACAAACCGTCTTCGATATCAAAACTTTCAATCGCTTCGTAGACGGTGTATGGAATAAGAGCCAACACAAGTCCCTTACTGTCCGTCAAATATTTTGTTAATTGGTTTCAAGTGCTAGGGTTCCAGTCGAATTGCACTGTCAGTTCGTTTTTCCCAACAGAGTATTCGTGACTGTGGCATCCACGTATATCTTGGTGCATCTTCGAAATACACAAATAGACTGTGCCAAATATGTTTGCTCAGGCTTGAGTGCACCTCCATCGAAACTACGTTTATCCTGTCTCGTTTTGCCCTGTTTATTCCTTTTTCGCTGGCTGTTTGCATTTTTGCTCAATGAAGTGCATCATCGTCAACGTCTCGAGCTCACTTACCATAAAGACAAAAATTGGCACCGGCAATCCCTCGATTCTCCCTCGATTCTCCCCCGATTTCATCTTCGTTTTTTCAATGAGTCAATCTGACAGTTTACGCCCAATTGCGCAATTAAAGAGCATATCCTTCGAAGATCCTTCGCCGCCATCACCACAATTGTGGCAAGGTCGCGCTTGCTTTTTATTAACACAAATTCTGCTCGTCGAGGGCAGTTAATATTAATCAATAAACTGTGGTTGGCCCTAACCTTTAGTTCGGCGACGTGGGCATTGGGCACAGGGTTGGATGCCTGAGAACTCGCTCAATGGCAACTGCCATTGAATGGATATAATAAAAATTCCGTTGCATACGCTGAGGTCCTTGCTGCCTGTGTCGCTATGCCAATCGATTTTGCATAGGGGTGTAGGTAGCTGGTGAGAACTACTACCTTTCAAAACTTTAAATGAAAAACTTTAAGTGCTCTGAGGCATGTGAGTCCCTCCCCACCCACCTGATTCACCCCGTGATGCACCACCTGATTCACCACCTGACTCACCACCTGACTCACCAGCTCCACCTGCTCCATGTTTGTGAGTGTCGGCGTGCACAGTGGTTGCCTTTCAGTCGGTGGAACGTGCTGAAGTACAATTAAATAGGTGTTGTTGTGAGCATTGGAATCTCTAATCTAAGGCAAGAATCCACGGACCATTAAATTCGCGATTCAGAAACGCACATATCATTCATTGCAATATTATACATATTTAATGTATACATACGTGTATATACAGATTTATTTAAACTATTTAATTGGCTTCTGCATCTTCTGCTTAAGGTGACATTAAGGATGCATTTGATATTGGCTTGGCTATATTTAATGAGTCGCCATTTAATTTAAGTCTACTGACCTAATTAATGGATTTTCATAAATATTATAATATTCGAAACCTACAAGCAGGCGGAAATTTAATATGTATTAACTTATACTCGAATGCAAATGCCCAATTTATGGGAACAGGTTTATTTAGTGATAATGCTGTGAAATCAAGAATATTATATTTCTGAAAATGTTCACCAAAGTAAACGTGCTGATTTTATGCCAAGGTTTTCCCTAATTAATATTATTTATTTAATGACGATGATGGAATGTAATTTGGAATTTTGATATTTCCACCCACGAAGTAACCACTATGAGAATTTCCATGAAAAGGTAATGGCCCTAGGCACACACTTTCGCACACTAACACACTCTATCACACACACACACACACACTCACACTCACACTCACGTATTGGCTGTGGCTGTTTATCAATGCAAATATTTTGCATACGCCACGTTGCACGTGAATTGCAAGTGAGCATCCGTCGACCGTCGACATCGTTGTCGTCTTTTGTGCTGAGTTTCCTTCCCCTGCAGCAGTACCCCACTTTGCCAGCCCACTTTTCCAGCCCACTTTTCCCGCTCCTCTTACTTTTCCCCGCCTTTTTCGCCCACACCCCCGCCCAGTCCCTTCGCTTAGATGTAGGCAAAGTAAATACACATGCGGCGGCCGCTGAAAGGCCTAAAATTGTGTGTACCAGGCACTTGCATAATGGAAAACCTGACGGACGAGGAAACCGGGCTAAGTAAGTTTCACACGCTTTTCCCCTTAAAAAAAAACTTTGTTTGCGCTGGGCATTTTAAATGGCAAAACCATGACGACCGGGCCGAGAAGATGCCTAAGCAAAATGAGCAATTAAGGATTATTGCATGGCTTGCCCATTTAAATTATGGGGAAAATAACCCAAAAAGGTATAATGTTGTCGCAAAGAAGCTGTCGGCTTATCCCACAGTTGATCGGGAGCTCAATGGATCTAAGGATATATGTGCTTCTTGGCTCGTTAAGCCTTACCTATGGCCAGGTCCTTGCTTCTTTCGTAGTGGAACTGCAACTGGAAGTGCAACTGCTGGTGGCAGCAACAAAGTTGCATAAACTTTGTTAACATATGGCCTGTACTTTTTCTCTGCTCCCCCAACTGTCACTCCCCTTTGCGCTTCATTTGTTTGTTTATTTGTTTTTGTGTTGTGATGGGGACAACTTTTAGCACTTATACCACTTGCAACCAAGTGCAATCTGGCCCGGAGCCGCCTGTTTGCCTTGCCACATGTGTCAAGTATGGGGCATGGCAAAAGGCCAAAGCCAGCCGTCAACTGAATCAGCGTGACAATAATTATGAAGGCGGTAATCAAATTCACCGCCATCTCCAGCTGCAGTTCCACTTTAACATGCGCCGACTGGAGAAAGAACAAAAGGAAGTGGCACCAAAACCGCAACAGCAACTTGAGGCAAGTGGGTGGTGGCTGGTGGTCTAAGCTCTCTGAAGAGCGGAAACGCTGTCGAGCCCAAGAAAAAGGAAATTAAAACTTGAGCACTGTTAAATAAATAAGGCAAAAAAGGAAAATTGCTTGCAGAGGGCACAGGAACAACTTTTCCGCCTTCCCATTACTTATACTCCTATACTCCTATACTCCTATACTCCTATAAGAGTTTTACGGACCAAAAAGCAAAGTTGCAATATGGAGCTTACAATCAGAGAAATAATCATGCGATTTCAAATTCAGTTTTGAAATGTGTGTTGAATGATGTTCAGCTGGCATAAATAGGAATTTCGAGAACTCATACGATTTATTCTTATTCACATATGCATTTGCATATGAATAGAAAAAGAAAATATTTATCTGTTCTTAAAGCTGTTTCATGTTTGTTCTCATACAAAAAATATATATCTCATACATTTTGATTAGTTCCCGCGATAAACAACACATTTTCCCATGAAAAATGAGTTTCCAAAGCCGTGCTTCATGGAAATCGAGCAGTTCGCGTGCTAAAGCCGCTGTGGAGAGGAAAAACCCAACTATCCTGGCAGTCGTCAGTCAGGAGCAAAATTACTTCCGCCCCGCTTAATAGCATTAAACAAACAGCGTTGGGGTTTCTCATTCTATAGAATGGGAACGGATCGGTTGAGCCAAGATAGACAGACCAGACAGTCAGGCAAGTTGGAAAGTTCTACTTTTTGCCCCGTTTTTTTTTTGGGACGCCGTCTTTTCCCCTTTTGGTGGCCAGTCGGCGGGGTTCAGCCACAAACACGTTCACACATGAGCTGCAGCTGGGGAACACTCCCCCAAATCCTTTCTGCCATTTCAGGCGTAATTGCATTATTTTCATTAACAAAAGTTCAACTTGGGCGGCGTTTTTCGCACTCGTCACGCTGGCCAGGATGGCCATGATGGCCATGATGGCAAGGATGTCGATGGGTGGTAAAATGGGCAACTTTGCATTTCCGGGACAATAGTTATATTCCTCCTCTTATTCAGATCCAGCTGCTATTATTTCTCTTACTTTTTATAACAGTTTTCACCAGTTAACCCCCTTGAAGTGACGGCTGCAGCTGCCCATTGTGATCGGATGTGGGTACGTGGGCATAATAAACTTTAATTAAAATGCATAAAAGCGCGGCAGCAATGAAAACTGAAGTAGCTTGAGAAGGGCAAAGTGTGCTGGTCTCCGTCCCGAATTAAAGTGATTCGAGCGACGGGCAATCAATTTAATTAAGAAAAATACCAGGTAATGTGCAGATATTATACACCTGTCGAGTCCCCAACCCGATACTCGATACTCAGTAGTCGGAATCGCGAAGTGCTGGTAATTGGCATTGCCTTGGTAATGAGGTGCAAAAAACAAGAAATTAAACGCAGCCAGCAGAGGAGAGGGTGATAATAATAGTGCTAAAGATACGGGAAGTAGGGCAAGATAAGGTACATATATCGGTCGGATGCAAAAGAAAAAGAGATTTTATAGTAAGGGAAAAAGTATTTTATAGTTTCCAGCTACTTTAAGATGTATTTGCACTTCTCCCAGATTGTATAGTATATATCTAGACATAGATAACATTAAAGAGAAGGCGAGTGTAATGTAGCAGATTACACCCATCAACCTATTTGAATCTAAGGACAGGCACCCTAAAATCAATCAGTCTGGGAATCCTAGATCCCTTTACCACACAATCAGCACATGAGAGCCTTGGTTTTCTCCATTCTGGCCCTGCGGCAACTCGTTCGTCTGACATTTTGACAGATTTGATGGTGCCTGAAGTTTGTGCCATTTGCCACCTTTGAGTAATCTGCAACTAAATTAGAAGCGCGGCCATCACAAAAGTTTTATCTGACAAATACATTTCAATTGTTGCCATGCCCCGCCCCAATCAGCCAGCTAGGCTGAGATGATAAATGAAACTGAAAAGTTTAATGAACCACAGAAACAGTGGCAAAATGCCGACTGCCGTCGAGCATAATGAGCGTCCACTGTGATGAGAATGCGGAGGTTTGGCAATTAAATTTTGCTTTGCTGCCACGCCCCCTAATTCTGCATGCCGCCCCTGGGTACAACTCAATGCCCACGGAGTCAGGGCAGAAGTTGTCAAAATTAACAAAACGCGGGGCTTCTCATTAATCTTTGTCTCCCAGATGGGAGCAAACCCAGTACGCTGGCCAGAATGAATGAATGGATGGCCAGTCCAGTGCACAATACTCATCTCTTCGTCATAAAAATGAAAAATATACTCAAAATGACAGCAAAAAGTTGTTGCGACCCCCATCTTCGCCATTTTCCGAATGGCATCTGGTGCGTGTCTGTGGTAGTGTGCTGGGGAAAATGGAAAAATAGGAAAATTCGAGGGGCACTGGAGGGGCACCGCTGTGCAAGCGGTGCTCTCGAGAGTTAATCATTTTCCTGCAGTCATTTGTTTGATGGCCTTGCCTTGTTTTATTTCGTCTGCTTCGGTGTCATAAATGTGGCACTGCATGTGCTGGCAAAATGCGTATACGCAGCGTTGGCCGTTATGAACTAAAGTGGGTGTGTCACGCAGTAAGATCAAAACCAGATGTCGCTCGGAGCCACAGCAAAAACAGTTCAGAAACTAAAAATCACACACAGTAGTATAATAGTTAGACTGGTCACCAATTAAACCCATATTGTACAATTTACTGTCATGTTATCTAAATATTAAATTATATATATTTTAATTTGAAAGGTGGTTTTTCTTGTATATTTTCTCCTGTGCACACTTAGCGAGAAATGCTATCAAAATTAAAAGAAATTTGTGGAGAAGCTATTAGAGCAGAAACAGAACCTCAAAGTTTAAGGCAATCATAAACTAAAATATTGAGGACAGGCCATAAATTGCAGAATATTATCTCGGAATTTGTAGGAATTTGTAGGAATTTGGAGTTGTCAGCAATTAAGCAGAAATGCCTGAAAAGTCCTGAGCATCCTGTGCACATGGACTGCAATTAGTTAATTGGAATTAGGCCTTCGTTCAACTCAAGCTTGTGTGTGAGCAGCACAATGAAGGCGACGCCATTGTCCTCATTTTGGCACCGCACTATTTTGCCGATCGGAGAAGGATTCACCAAATGGCCAGAAATGGAGCACTGGAGTACTGTTTACTCAATTATTTAGAGCGTGTCCTGCCCCATCCAGCTAGCTGGCCATGCATAAATAATGGCAAAGCCAGCTAGTGTGTCCCAAAACAGAAAACAATTGAGAGAATTCCCCACGTGCCGTCGTGCCATGTGTCGGCAATTGAAACTCAATTTAGTCAACTGGCAAAAACAACAGTGGGGCCATGGCGATGTGGGGCGGCCTGGGGGGAATCTAAAAGAAAAATGAGCCAGCAAAATGCATTTTTACAATTTTCACGCCAATTGCCATAAAAGCTGTAAGTGAAATACTTAAATGCAGCCACCTCTGCTTCGCCGGGAACTAGGACTCTGTGATTCGCTCTACACATCCCAAGGATCCTCCACCTCCACCTCCGGCTCCTGCTCCGGCTCCGTCCGCTAAAAATGTCGCCCTCTGCGATTCGGTTTCCTGTTTCCTGTGCAGCTTTACCTACTTCCTGCCTGGCAGTCGGCTCACGTTTTTGGGCAATGTGTCGCGACAATCAACAAGCCGCGCAAATGTTCCTGCTGCCATTTGGGTACCCAGCACGGAGTGCGGGCTTCGAATGGCTCTGAGATTGCCGGCATCCAGCCCGAATTCGACTTGGCACACTTAAGATGGCTTCCAGGGCATCGAGACCCCAAATAAACTACCACGAAAGTCACTTAAAGTAGATACGCACTTCAGACAATGTATGATAAATCGCTTTGTTCACCAAGAACGTAATTGAAAAGTTCGCGAAACAAGACGTTTATGTGAAATATTAGGAGCATTTAATATAATGAGCAAGTTATTAAATCCTTATAATAAGTAAATTACTTTACAAGTAAAGTTTTATTACTAAGTGGGTATCGATATCAATCCTGTTGGCCCAGCCTGCTATCCTTCGGTACTGGGCATCCTTTAGTCCATCAGTGCGGCGCCGCAATCCTGCCCAGCTTTTGTGGTGAGTGGAATGGAGCACCGGGTGCCGCCTGGACAGGCAATTAAACGCTTTGGCGGATGCGAAGCAAGCAGCGAAACTTTAAACAAATAGCCTGAACAACGAGGAGAACAACATCAACATGGACAATAACAAGAACAAGAACAATTAATGTGAATTTATTTTTCGGACTCATTTGGCGGTAATTGCCGAGCGTCAACGCGAGCAAACAGAATGAAAGGATTCGTATTTTGTGAGAGGGTTGCCCAAAGAGTTCTGCGTACTGTCATGTGCAAAGGTCCCACGAACCGTTGAAGGGACCCTCTGGAAAAAAGTGCGCAGCTCGTAATTTCCCTAGAATTTCAGCCCACTTATTTACGATGAATTTTTGGACAGCCCACGCAGTAAGGGCTCAACACAACCACCACCCCTACTTTTTTTTTCACCCCTTCGGCAATTCCGGCAATCATTTAAGCTGTTTTACGATCTACAATTGTGTGGCTCCGGCTCGGCAACAACTGTAAATAACTTTGCTCATTTCAAACATTTATTGGTGACGCAAACGGCCTGTATGTCGGTATTTTGGCATTCTGTTTCGGTTTCGCATGCTCACTGGGTCTTATGGCCGATTTTTACTTGTGTTAATTTCCTGTAACGTGGAAATTACCCCTGACAAATGAGATACTTTCGGCCTTCCTCGCAGGCGCCCCATAAAAAGCAGGCCACATAAAATATGATGAAGGGCACTTAAGGCACCCGGACTCGATGACATCCATCAAATATTTAGACACACAACATGCATAAATGGATGACACACACACACACACACACACAGCCGCACACACACACCCGCACACACACAGACGCATACACAGGGGGGCGTAGGTGACACGCCCTTGGTTTTCATAAATATTAAAGTGAGCAAACCTTTCGGGGAGGCCTGTGTGCAAATCTTTGCAATTTCATTTGGCCCGAAACGACGATAATTTATGGGTGAGAATGCAAACTTTGTCGAAACATTTTCTTAGCCCACTTTTGGCGTTTGGCACTGTTGCTGTGAAATGTAATTTATAGAAAATATATGCAATTTCGGCGCAGTTGCAACGCCACAAGGTGCCACAAGGTGCCACAGTTGCACTCGAGTTGCCCAGGTAGAAATCGTAATTCAAATGAAGTTTCATCGCGCGAATGTGGCAAATATATGCGGAATATTATAAGGACTTTGAAGCCAGTCTGGATTTTCTTTTCCCACTAGAGCAAATAAATAAAATTTGAAAAAACTTGGAATCAGCGTAATGTTTCAACATTTCAAGTGATGAACCACTGTGCCACATCGAGCAATTCATCTCAGATTTTTTTTTGGAGCCAGTCTGGATTTTTTTTTCCTACTAGAGCAAATAAATAAGGAGAACTTGGAAAGCCAAGAGTCAGCCTAATGTTTCCACATTTCAAGTGATGAACCACTGTGCAACATCGAGCAATTCATCTCAGATTTGTGGCATGCACCGCAGAGAGTGCAATTGAAAGCGCTGCGGCAGCCTTCATTAATCAAGCTGCAACTAGGAAAGCGATTTCCCCGCACCCAGAAAACTGCACTTTTCCATTCCGGGGAATCTGTTCACAATTTGGATGAGCAGACAAATGACTGGGGAGATTGCCATGCGAATGATCTGGCCCAATGAAATATGATTTGAAGGCGTTAAGCTGTCAGCCGCAATAGGTAGATTTACTACCTGTACCCTCGTACCCTATACACCCACACACACACACACACGTCTTTTGTGGCCGGAGGCCATGGAAAATTTATTCGCACTGGGGAATGAAAATGCCAAATTTCGCTTCAAGAACACGACGCACAGGAATTTACACAGTACTGCACATTTATTGCCTCCCAACTGAGTTGGCGCTTTCTAAACGAGAACAATTCTCGGATTTAAGCTACCAACTACTCACTCGAGTGACCTCCAAAAATATGCCACACAATTGCTACACACACACACACACACACACACACACACCAGAGTGAACAGCTTGTTTCTTGTGGCGGAGGAGGGAAAAGCGATTCCATTCATGAAAATTTTTACACAAAATTACATTTGCCGGGCCCCTCGGCTAACTAACAGGCAGTCGAAAAGTCGGGCCAACCGACCGACCAAAAGGCAGGCATTTTCCGTAAATTACTCGGACAAATTCCACCATTTGTCCCGCCCCCACCCATGGGCGTAGTGGCCTGCTTGTGCTCCAAAAGGGGGCAGAAGTTCAGAAACTTGTTCAAAGACCTACTATATCAATGAATCCTTGATGCCAACTTTACGACCCCCACATGTGACCAACCGTTTCACCATCGCGTGTGTGTTTAATTTGCGTTGTCTTCTCATTAATAATGAAAGGCTCCTTTGCGGAGAGCAACATACACCGCATCAGATTTCCCAACTATGGTCGCGCCCATCCGAGAGCAAGGACATCCGTGGGAGGAAACTCCATTTTGCACACATGGCTTGCACACATGGCTTGCACACAGGCGCTTTGGAATACAAATTCAAGTTTAATCTGTCGGTTTTCTGGGACTTCCCCATTTGTAACAGATTATAATCTCTAGCGTTCCGAAAATAAAAAGGAGTGTTTGCAGGTGGTATCTTTTGTTCCATCGATGGTGGGGCCCTTTCCCATTTCAGTCGGGCTAAAAGGGCTCGTGTGGGTCCAACGTTAATGAGTTGCCTAGTTGCCAAGAGGATGGGTGGGCGGGCACTGACGATGATGATGATAATGAGGATGTGGAACTGAACATGAATGGGGCACAAATTGTGCTCAATTGGATGTGATTGGGTTTGCCCCGTGCTCGTATTGCTTTGACTGTATCTTCAGTGCTTCGCCCATTCAACAGATTTCCACTTAAGCGACGTTAAAACTCTTGGCAAGAGGCTGCAGGCCTTCCGTTTAACTGTACAAATTTGTAGTAAGCCAATTGGAAAAATCGGAAAATTAATTAAAATTTTATCGGATCGGAGGTCTGTGTGCTAATCCCACAGTTAATTAGCTAAATCGCATTCGCAATTCATAAGCCCCTTTGTAAAACGATTAAAAAACGTAATAGTTAATATATATTTTTTGGAGCTTTAGATCTGCTTTCATTTAAAGTCTTTCATAAGATAATAGTTTAGTTTACACTCCATTCAAAGAGACGTGCTCTGACTACACATTTAAATAACGAAAAAAGTTAATAAAAGAAACCCAGAGTTCTGCTCACTTATCTATTCTCAAGAAAAGCTGAATAAAGTTTCGCATCAAAGGGGCCATTCAACCGTGGTGG
This sequence comes from Drosophila orena, assembly GCA_005876975.1. NCBI lineage: Eukaryota > Metazoa > Arthropoda > Insecta > Diptera > Drosophilidae > Drosophila > Drosophila orena. The sequence continues at coordinate 3,822,088 of VCKV01000008.1, read as the reverse complement.
CCAAACTACAACGAAAGCAAAACTAAAGCGAAATCAATTTAAAGCATTACTGCCATTCCAGGACCCACACACAGACAGCGACATATATGTATGTGTATATATGTAAATGCCCATTTCGCTACTCTCTCCAGCGTCTTTTTAGTAAATTTATAGACCATCTCGTTGACTCCTAACATATGCATAATTTTTCAAGAGCATCGTCGTCGCATTGGTGCCGGGCCATAAAATGGAATCTCCGAGTGCTTTTAATTTGTCCTACCAAATGTAAGGACTAGACAGGACCTCCCACTCACACACACATACACTTATATGTATATCTCGTTACTTAGCGCACATTTAATTTTGTTACGCACACACACAGGCACACCAGCACTGCGTGAAAGCGGAGAAAGCGGAGAAAGCGAGAGTGAGAGTGGGAGTGGGAGTGGGAAAAGGAGATCTTGGGCGCACCAGAAAACTATGTAGCAATTTATAACTTTTCCCAGCCGAGTAGCAGTTGAACGGACGGGGGAGGTGGGGCAGGCCCCTTGGCAAACAATAATGAGACTTCGTGCCAAATTATTTAAGAGTTGAACGTGGAGCGCAGTGGAGGAAAACACAAAAGTAAATCAAAAATTTCCGGAAAGCCGGAATGCGATTAATAAAAGTGTAGCACTTAGCCAGATTAGGCACTGCACAATGGCGTAACAATTGTTAATTACAATTCGCTTGCACAGCGGGGAAAGTTTAAGGGTAAATGCGCCCATTAAATTAACTTAAAATGCGCGATGGTGGGTTGTTGGGTGGTGGGGTGCAATTACCAGCTCCAATTCAAATTATTTTGCACATTAAATTCTGCGGTTACCACGCAGCTGAATTAATAGCAAAGTCGCCAAGGCTCCATCGTTGGCGGCTTTGGCGCTGAAATTGAATTTGCCAGTGACTGAGCCGCAAACGCTGAAACCGCGATCAAAATCTAGCCACGCATACAGACGCACGGATTCATAAAGGACCCCTGCGCCCCACCGGCTAGAAAATCCCCTCGCAGGACATCTACATCCTGGCGCTTTTTCCCTGTCTATCGGAGCGATTTTCAAAATCTGCGTACACGCTGACAGCTGGAAAATTCATTTGAAATGCGCAAAGTGTTTTGCGTAGTCACACAGTACAGTTCCCACATTCATAAACGGCTTTTCGGAACTTGGTATGGGGTTTAAGCCTTATAAATTAGCGGTTAGATTGTGCGTCATAAATCGTGCGATTAATTTTAAAGTGCTTGTGCGCCTGCTGTTTGTTTTTGAAGAGCCTCCCCCCATACATCCTGGATTTCTGGCCCCGAGAAGCGGGAATGGTGATGGCTTAAGCCGCTGACCAGGGCTGAAACTTGCTGAACCTTGAACCTTGAACCTTGACAAGGCATTAATTTGTAATTCACCAGTTGTCGCTCTAATTAAAAATTATGACTGCAAATGGGGAAAAATGTATGACAAAACTTTCATTTTCATAACTGCAAAATGCTCACATGCAGTTACAGATTTGGATTCTGATTATGAAATAATCATTTTATTAAACATGTGACATGTTTATGTTTGAACTTCTTGTTTGGTTCCGAACCACGAATGAACAAAAGTTTCGTAACAAAAGTTGCCATGAATAACCAACCAAATGTAGAGTTTACAAATATATTTTTTCCAACTTTAGTTGGCAATCCATTCCACCAACTGTCGACTAACGCAGGCAACTCAACATTTTCCACTTAAGAGTTCCTTTCCGCCGAGAAGTCCCTAACTCCGGCACATCCCCTTGAAGAAGATTCCTACCTTTTTAGCAACATCCCCTCGAAATTTATGTATCTAATTAAAATGGCAGTTGGGGGGCGCAAGAAAGTCGAGGGTCCTGAATCGAAGAAAGGAAAAAACAGGCCTGTGTACTACTATACGTGTATGCTAAGCGCTTCGCCTAACTTCGTTTCGCATAAATTCCAGCGAGATACCCAGTGGGGATGGGCACGCATTATGCTTGTTTATGCTCGAGAGCTGCATTTTTATGTCCCGTCGGCGAGCTGGCGAGTTGGGGCTGTGTTGGGGCCACTCCATCAGTGGGCTCATGCCTCTGGTACACTGCACTACACAACAGCGGGATGTCCGCACTCAACTGGGCTGAATGGGCCAAAAGCCAGTGGCCTGCTACAGTGGTCGAGATTCGATTTTGCTGCGGCTGATGAACCATGAAATCTGTGGAATTTCCAGCCGGCTGCAGATGAATTCAGTTCGACGTGCAGCCCAGTCGATGAAAGCCACGTCTTTGCTGCCTCCGTTGCCAAATGCGGTATCTTTAGTTTGAGGAACTATTTTACTACTCGATGTATGTATGTACATCGGCACCGTGAACTGCAATTTCCTTAGACGGCACACTTGCAATATAAACTGCAGGCAAATAATTGCCGGATGGGGTGGAAAATTCGAGGCCACGGTGAAAGTCTGCTGGAGAAACTACAGCATGGCGATGATGGACCACGATATGTCACTGCTCGGCAGTCCACAAATCAAAGGCAGTGTCAGAGGTCAAAGTGGAGGCTTTGACCGAATTGAGCAATATGTCTTGATCCGCAACACAATAAACACTTGATGTTTGCTTTTAAGCTAAAAAATGAAACAACTCAATTTCTCTGAGAAATTCTCTGTTAAAAATGCCCAAAAGTTGCTTATTTCTTTGTTTCTAATATTTGAAATAGAGAAAAATATCTTAATTTCAGATCCATCTAAATAAATATTTGTCTAAAATATTTCAAATATATATGTTGTATAATAATTTAACATTGTGCGCAATAGTTGGCCTGCATCCACTGTGCTGGAAAACACACTCTCAACTCCGGCAGTTTGCCTTTTAGCTTAGCAGTTGGCTGCTGGCGATGCTTTTTAATAAAATTAGCTCCGACATTGGATGCTTGTTTATGCAGCAGCCGCCTAGCAAGTGGGCGGAGTGGGTGGTGGAGTGGGTGGAGTGGAGTTCGGCCCATGCCCACCCACTCCCATGTCGACCCGACGACCCTCGTGATGCACAACCATGGGTGAATGTGGGTGTGCGGGCTGGCGTGTGTGTGTGTGAGTGTGTGAATGTGTGTGTGGGTGGAAGCCTGTACTTGGCTGCCTGCTTATTATGCATGAATTTCAAATGAAGTCGCGAACGTGACACAAACATGCTGCACGGCGATGCGGCATGCCCTTTGCCGACCAACTGGCCACCCAGCCATCCATCCACCCACAGCAGCCCACAAAAATTTACACATTCGCATTGCGATATGCATTTAATATGAGAGAGCGAATCTTGGGGACTGGGCGGGCTATCCAGGCGGGCTATCCAGTTGGGACTCGTTCTCGAATCCGAATGCCCGAAAAATTGAAAAACACATCAAGCGCATTGAGCGCTAAATGGGAATAGGTCTTAATATGCGGAAATGGCAATGAAGATGGTCGAAATGTTATGCGTAATGAAATTGGGCTCTTTTCTTTTGGGGGATCTTTGAATGGCTCTTAAGTGGGAAAGGGCAGGAATCGCAATACCAACGATGGGGGTCAATTGAAATTCCGTTGATCTGATCTCCTGCTCTTGGCTCCTAAATAAAAGCGAGGATAGAGAGACCTCATTATGCTAGACAAACTTCGTTGTAAGCCATTTTCTGTTGGCAATTAAACACTCCAGCATCTTGGCATCCTTCCAGGATGTCAGCGTGTTGATAATGCACTCGCAGAGAAGGCGTTTACATTTATTTAGCCGGCTTAATGATATGCTAATACATATAAACAAAGACTGCGCAAGTTAATTGCCCTGCCTGCGCTGCTGTTGTTGCTTTCGTTTTCCCGCTGGGCTGGCTATTAACATTTAATTAAACGCCTTTCGCCGTCAAAAGAGCGAAAGAGGCGACATAATTACAAGCCAGTTACACGCACATCTTTCTAAGCGAATTTCCGCTCAAAGCTCGCCAAAGCAGTGCCAAATCTCTTCGAGAAGAATCTTCTTCCATTCTTCTGCTGGCAGCATTATTGTTTAATTGCAATTAGTGTCGGCCAGGCAGCGCCTCCAAAACGATAATAACGAGCCGTGTTTCAGTTCATGCATAATGCAAAGGTCGAGCGCTTCCCACACATTGCAATTAAGTCGCGAAAAGCTGCATGCACTGGCAGAAAGCGGGGCAGGTAAGCCAGATATTGCATTCTCATAGCACTTGACTAGTGATTAGTGTGGTAACCTCTAACTCATAAGCTTGTGGCTTAAATGACCAACCAAATACAAATAAAACTGCATAGTGGCGCTCTCAGAAATAGAGTTCTATTTTCGCGCAGTGTATCTCCCATTGTGAATGATTTGGTTGTTGTTTGCCGTGCTGCTGCTTTTGTTGCTGCTGCCTGCGATGCTGTCGAAAGTATCTCTTTGGCAGCCAAGTCGAGTCGGGCCTTGAAGTGTGTGTTGCCACTTGAGTTCTCCAGCTGCTACTTCTCGCAGCTCTTGCCTTCCACTTCCACTGCCAGTTCCTCCTCCTCCTCCTCCTCCTCATCCTCATCCACTTCCTCCGCTTTTGGCCCTCGTTCACTTCTTGGCAGGAGAGTGCCTGAGTCGCCTTGAGGATGTGTTAGATTATTTTTATGTGCTTATTTTCGCATGCCTAAGTAGTTAGTTTAATAAATTGCATTGCTTAGGTAAGCGCCGTTGAGTGGCAGACCGGCTGACTTGAACAACAATTGACGGATTCTCGCCATTTGAAATGCTAAACATTTGCACAACTTTTCCCAAGCCTTATTGAGCAAGTTGATTGCAGTTTGTCCTGCCGACTGTCGCTGCTGTTGATTGCCGGCGGTACGAGCTTAATTTTGCCTTCTGCCCACAAGTGCGAAGCAGTCTCGGCACGCTTCTGTTGCACTTGATGTCGAATTACCCACAGAAATCACGTATACGCCACCGTGGCGCAGTTGCGCAGCGCACAAGGAGCACACAATGCATCACAATAGTAATTAACAATTTACCAAAAACCCACCCGCACAATGGCAGAAAGAGTTTCTGTGTGATGGATTTTGCCCCCTTCCGCTCCCTTTGCCAGAGTGCTACCCATTTGCGCCAAGGCTAAAGTACCAGCTCGTAAATTTTTTAAAAACAACTGAAAGCGAGCAGAGCGAGTCCAAAAATGCACTCTGCATTCAAGGTGGCAAATGCGAAACGACCGAAATTGTCGCCAAACAAAAGGAGCTGCCCACGACGAAGACCAAATTAAATAGTTTTAAATCATGCACAACGACGACCCCAGAGACAAAAGCAAAAGCGGCGGTGAAAGGGGGGTGGCAATGGCAACAATGGCGGGCGGGGAAATCAAATGTCAACTTAGTGCAAGGACAACTGCAGCTGGAGAAGTTGTAAGCGACGCTCAAGGCCAAATTGATCAGGCCCGAGAGCCAGCGAGCTAGTGAAACTGGGTCAGCACACCGCACAAATAAGTTGGCAGTAACTCACCCACACTGCGAAAAGCACACCTACACGCACACACGCACACACGCCCACACGCACATTGCGCCTAGAAGTATGCACTGTGTGGCATATTAATTTTTGGCGTCCTTCGAGAAATTGTTCGGGCTCATACTTCATTCAATTAAGTCGAAATTCGGTTTCAATTATGCCCGATTTGCGCCAGAGCCCAGGGTATGGAGTTCTTGAACAATTAGATGTAAAATGTGATGAGATATTTAATAAGGCATTAGGAGTAACAAAACGAGGGAACCATTTTAATTATTTGATATATTTCAAGTCCTCATGTATCAAAGCTGCGTGATTCTTATGTTGCTGTAATTACATAGGTAGGCTTAAATATGATGAGCTTAAAGCGGCGTCATTTATTTGAATTGAACCAAGTTTTAGCTGTTGATTGGTGTATTGATTTATGGCACATATATCAATTAGCTTATCAAAATAGTAATATTAACTTACAACTACTTGGATTTGAGTACGTATTATATATTTAATTTGTAAAGAAGTGTCACGTTTGTAGGGGGAATACCACGCCGGAGAACTTTCTCGTCCTGGAAACCCCTAGATCTGGTATTGTCGGCGCCTAGTGTTAAATTCACTCGACAAGCGGCCTAGTTGCTTATCAGTGTCACTTGTCGCCAGAACAAAGGACATTTCGGGGCTCGTCCTTCATTGTCACACACGTGCATTCCATAAATTCCATAACGCTTACATGGGTTCCCCTTACCGCCCACCTGCTGGCTGCACTGCACCTGGTTTCGCCCCGGCTCCTGCATATTAATGCTCATGTAATAAACACAGTCGCTCACCTTGACAGCCTGTGGGTTTGGTCAGTACGCCAGTTCGTCATTGGTCGGCGGTCAGTTCCAAGTGGTTGCCCGGCCATGTCAAATTCATGGCCTGATCCTGCAGCGCCTGTTCCCGGCTGTGATGCTGATTCCGATTCCGATTCTGATTTTGATTCTGCTCCTGCTCCTGTTCCGATTGCATAATTTAAACGAAATTCGGACATGGATTCGATTGCCACCATGAATGCGAGCAGCTTGGACCAGGGCCAAAACCACTGCAGCTCCGCACCGAAGGAGACCCGATGCATTCATGAATGAGTTGACACACTGTTGGGCTCAAATTTTGCGGATGGCCTGCCAATATTTGTCCCCTGGCCCAACTGGTCACACCTCTTGTTGCTGTCCTTCCGCCTCTAATGGCGTGCAAATAGTTTTCACAATTGAGTTGTCAATTTGGGAGTTTGCGCTCCTGGGATGCGAAACATCGCAAGCTACGCCAAACTTTTTGGCGCTCATCTCAAATATTTGCCACTGCCCATTTTACGGCTTGTTTTAGCACAATGTACCAGGTTTTAGGACACTTACTTCCGTCTCATTCCCAACCTACATTCTCCGCATGGCAGTGGAGCACCTCTTACACAGCGGCACTTAATGACATTTTATGGCTGCCACCTAGGCCAGTTCCCAAACCAGAGGATTGCGGAGTGGTCTGGCCACTCCCACTTGTGTGGGAGCCAAAGGCATTTCCCTGGGGCCAGGGAAGCAACATTGTAGGAGCACTGGGATGGGAATATAATGCCAGGTCTTGGCCCTAAATATTCCGATTTGGCGTACTCTATTTCAGTTACTATACTTGGCTATAGTGAAACTTTGATTTTACCATACGATATTAAAAGCATTCAGTACGTTTTTTTCGTTGGTAAATGGTGAAAAAATTCTGAAAATATACACGTAGTCTTTGTGAAAATGAGCATATAAGCTACACAAGTTCTGTGGCTTTCACTGCCACATTAAATGCATTTCACTGGCCGCCACAGCAAAAGCAGAAATTAGTTTCATTCAGAGTTGCGAAATGATTTCGACCCATTAATTGGGGGCCCAAAAACTCATCACGCTGCCAGAGAACATGCCATTTTTATAATGATTTTCCCGGTAATGAGCCGGGCAACCGAACTGCCAATAAGTGAGCTCGGTTATTAGTTTAATTTGGCAGAAAGTGCCATAAATCAGCGTCGAATATGATGCCCCACCTAATTGGCACACGCTTTTCATTAATTTTTCGCCTGTTTGGTTCCATTCGTTGCAGAAAGCTGCCAAGGACCTCATGAAAAACGCCTGCTGAACCACCTGCTGTCCACCTACAACACGCTGGAGCGACCCGTGGCCAACGAATCGGAGCCCCTGGAGGTCAAATTTGGACTGACGCTGCAGCAGATCATCGACGTGGTAAGTGGTCGCCAGGGGATGCCCAGAATCCTTTTGGCCCAGCTAACAATTTTCAAAAAGCATCAAAAATAAGCACGAATAACTGAGAGTAATCCGAAGTGTTCCCATGGCTGTCGGATCCTTATCCGAATCGAAACAATTGTTGAAAACAGATTGAAATGAATTAAATTGAATTGAATTGAATTGAATCGATGCATAGGACTAATGTAACGTGAACAGGCAAAGAATTAACAATTATTGATTGCGTCTCTTATAGGATGAAAAGAATCAGATTCTGACCACAAATGCGTGGTTAAATTTGGTAAGTGACATGTACCCGTCGTTTTTGTGACAACACAATATCACAACTTTTCCTTTGTGATTGTGACTTTCGTTTTTGGTTATTTGGTTTTTTGCTTTTTGCTTTTCAAGGTTTCCGTTTTGCCAAGCGAAAAGCGACACACTTTTATATAACTTGTTACACCACCAAAACCACAAGTTTTTTTTTCATTTCGTTTCCTCTGAATTTGTTTTCGGCATTCAATAATTATTGCCCCACAGGGCTTCTTTATCAATAAATAAATACATATTTGCGTATGCATATGTGTTGTCCCCATATGTCTGTGTGCGCGTCAGAGTGCGTGTGTGTGTGTGTGAGTGTGTGATAGCCTGAATATTTTCACGTCTGTGCGTTCTTTTGTCATTTTATTTACCGCTTAAACACATTTCAATTAAACGAACGTTAAAAATACAGCACAAATAAAATCCAATTATAAAGGGAAAAGTTTTTAAATAACTGGGCATGCTTTGGAGATGATTTGGCAGAGCCTTTCTGGAGGTATACCCCATTTTCCAGCCATTAAAAAATACTTTATATACTTTATATTAGCTTATCTCATGGCATCCAAAACTTGTGATTTACGCAAATTCCACTGGAAATGGACGTGATTGAGGGGGAATGGCCTTCAACTGGACAAGGGATGCCCGAAATGGCATTGCTAAATTGGCAGAAATTGCCGGGCGCACCATAAACATAAACAAATAAATCAAAACAACGCACCCAAGAGGACATAAATAAAATTTATATTTGTAAAGCGACAGCCATTTTTTTGCCGCGCATTGTTTGTGCCCGGTCGGTCTCACCTGAAAACTCGAATTGCAATCGTTTTGGCCAGAACCATAAAGCGAAAACCATCCAACGAGCTGCAGACAGGAAACCCTTTTCAAAAAAAATTAATAGCACACCCAACCCTTGAGCCATTCACATATGTATGTATGTCCAGAGGCGGATTTATGATCGCCCGTCAATTTTCAATTTCCTTAGAAAAAACACAGCTTTTTCTGCCTAACAACTTTTGAATCCAACTAATTGTCGCTCCATTTATGAAATATGAACGCAAACTTTAAGCTGCATCGCGGCATTTTCAATTAATTGCCTTTTATGAAAACCGTTTTTGTTGATCAGCCACGTGTTTAGCTGTTTTTATTCGGATGTTTGATTTACATGTACGTACATACGTGTATTAATACATTTTAGATTTTCCATTTTGCTGTACTCGTAATTATTTTGTACTTTTTCTGCCCACATTCTGTTCTTCTCTGTTTGTGCAACATTTTATGCATTATTCCCCGGAAACGTGCGGCATGCCGTGTGAATAAATGTGCTTAGTTGGGAAATTATGCGTGTATGTCCGTCCGATGGCCACAGTTGCCATTGCTAACCCTCCGTAATCCCCCAATTAAAGTGGAACTCTCTGGGGAGTGGGTAATCACATTGCATCACATTCGAGCGCCAAAGGAATCCAAATCCATGCAGTTTAGTTGATGCAAACGCCTAGTTTGCAACACTCTTTTAAGCCAACAACTAAATCGTTTCAAGTCAGGAGGAACACTCCTTTGTGCAGTAGCATAGATATGCGTAGCCCCTTCCAGTGGGCGATGGGAACTAACCTTTGACCCCAATTAGTATGCTCCATTAAGTGCATTAATCGATTGACAAAATGATTTACAAGCCCATTACCGTCGGCCATCCCACCACTTGATTTGAATTATGTTTTACTTGCATTTAAGTCGTCATCGTTGTGTGTGTGTGCGTGTGTGATTGAAAGCTAGTGTACGAGTATGTGTATTTTTTACGGATTATGTTTCATAAAATACGTACATATACTTACCATATATTTTTGCTGGGTACATGTCATAAAGCGTTCTCTGATTATACGTATCTGAGTAAAAGGCAAAAGCTGCAATTAAAACGCAACCAAAAACAAAAACAAAAACAAAACAGTAACAAAAACAAAAACAAAATCAAGCAACAAGAAATAAAGTCGTGTCTTGCATGTTGTTTAAACGAAGTGCATTTAAAAAGTGAAAGATAAACTGCAAATTCCAACTCGGTGTATTCTTTGTATCTATATCTATACGTATATATATTATATATATAATGGCATATATGTAAATGTATCTGCATATTGCGCAACACAACTAACAACCTAAACAGCCAAACCTACTAAAAACCAAAAGATATCGATGAAGTAAGGACTTTAATCTGCTCGACACCCCGCCCCCCGCCCCCCTTCTCCCCCACATCCTCACGAATAAATTATACAATTAAAGGCAGAACATCTAGGCGCTGGCAAACCAAATGCATTTTAATTTTCACGATTAAATATGTATGAAATAATTTGATTTATGCACTCGCCATTCGGACAGATGGATGGCCGGGATTGGGATCAAATGAAAGGGAACTGAAACCGCATCGCTTTGATTTTCAGTGGCATAAATTATATATCGATCCGAATTGAGATTTATGAATTCGCCAGCCCTGACATTTTCAGCGGCTCCTGGCCACAGTTTGCGCAATTACTCAAATTGCAGCTACCCGTAATGAATGTTCCTCGAAAATGGCCTCTGATGTTGGGGATTACAGGCAAAAGTGACAATTGCCAAAGTTTTGCAATTGCCGTCAAGCATCTTGAGGCCACCACGTTGTCGTGGCTAACCAAAGGTTACTCCTTCAGCATGTCATCCTCTCTTCGTCCTGCCGATTGCCAGCTATCTGGTGATGGTGATGATGATGATGATGATGGCCCGTCATGGCAGCCAGTTGCAACCGAATGCCACTGAGCTGGAGCAACCGGACGAAAGGTCAGGTCGAAGGCAGGTCCTGGGCAGGTCCTGGGCAGGACATTAAAATGCACATTGTGGTTGGGCCGGGCACCATCAGCATCCAAGTTAAGAAAAATAAAGTCATTAGCATTTTTCGGCTAACACCAAAGCACCAAAGCACCACAGCATTTTCCAGCCCCACTTTCGGTGGATGTAACCTCTCGTCTAATGACTTGCCAGGTTGCAGCCACCACAAAGCTCCCTAAATGACTGGGGCTTTGGAAATATGTGTCAAAAGGAAATGGCCAATGGCCACCCACTGAAGCGCTTTCGCCAACTTCTAAAAAACCGGATGAGAACACTGCAAATTTCCGAGGGTGTGAAGCGAACAAGCCATGATGGTGTTAAATCTGTTGTTCTGGGTGTGGCTCAAGCCAAAAGCCAGGAATCGAAGTGTAATGCACATTATTTGGCAGTCTGTGTGGAAAGTTGGTTTTTTCAAAGTATCTGGTATCTGAGAAGGAAACATTCAGTTAATAGCTAGAAAAAAATAAGGAAGATTAAGCTAACGATTGGATTTCAAAGTTTGCCTCGTTAAGACACCAACAAACGCCATTCAGGCTGGTGGGTAATTGTTTTAGCTTAACAATAGAGTTCAAGTTCCTATGCAATTAATAGCTTGTTTAGGACAAGGGCAATTTGCTTATAGACCATGCATTTCTTTTAGCGTTTAAACTCATATTTCATACTTTATTTGAAGAGGGGTATGAAAACAGAGCTAAATCCTTTAGTGTGCGCAACTGAACTCCAAAATATTTGATGTAATCTAGCCATTATGAGCACAGTCAACGACTTTGGCTCCAAAGGCCAAAGATGAAAAGTTAAGCTGGTGTCGCATCTATTAGCGTCATCCATTGATACTTTGCAAGCACGCCTGGAATCCATTAAAAACATACTTTCGCCCAAATTGTGGCCCGCGAGTATCAGCCAGAGTTCGACAAAGTCATTTGGCGGCGTTGTACAAACTGCCTTGTTCACTTATCACCCGCTCATTTGTCTCGACTCGAAAAACATCCACACACACACACACACACAGGCACACACACACACGCTTACACTTAAGGACTTTGAGTGCTGCCAAGGCCAACAAACTTCGTCCTTGAGCCCCGCGTGGTGTTAGTCTACTCTCGTTTTTGGCTCATGTGCATAACCCATTTGTGTAAGGCAAACAGTGGAGCAGTAACAAAGTTTGCGAAAACCATTCATTCATCACGGGAGTGCGACTACAACAAGGAGATCCCCGTATGGATCCTGGGGATCCCCGAATCGAGTGCCCGTACGAGTGCCCGTGCCCAGAGTCTGAAAATCTGAAATCTGGATTGTTGTTACTACAGACGACAACGGCAATTGCTGGCTCATTAGAAACTCATTTAAAAACAATTTGGCACGTTAATGCAAAATAAATCTATAAGCTTATGCAGTCACGTAAATGCTGGAGTATCTGTGTCTGGGGAAAGCGAACGCTTAATGCTTAATGCAGATGTGGAGTCTGCTGCAAATGGGGCTTTAAGTTTGCCACCAAAGTGTCATTAGTATGCGTCAATGTCAGGGGCTCACAGCCCGACATTTCCCCCCCCCCCCCTGCCGCCCTTCTCAGCCCGGTTGTCATAAACATGAAATTTGCACAAACCCGCCATTTTTATAAGGTGTCAACGGCATATCCGTACTCACATATTCAAATGTTGCCGTGCTGTTGTGGCATTTGACGTGAAGAGGAAGTGCCTGCATATTGGCTTAAACGAAAACGCCAACCGCCGGGCGGGGAGCTCTTTCGCGATTCAGAAATCATCCAGGTCACCAGAGCAAACCCATGTCCAAGGATGCGGCTGTGCTCCCCTCCTCTCCTCCTGTATATCATTAAGTTCCCCCTTCCATCACGAAACTGGTGTATTTTTTAATGGCCCAAGTCGTTACTGCAGCTGCTACCAAACTCACCCGCATCCTTTTTGGTTTTTTTCCACCTTTTTTTGGGTGTTCTCTCCCACATTTCCTACATTTCTGCTTTTTGCGGCTGTTGGTTTGTAACCATTTTTGTTGTTTAACCCAGCAAGTTATTAATGACAGTCACCTTAGAGGGGCTTTCACATGCAGATCTGCCGGATTCGTTGAGCTGCTCATCTGCATTTCAAACGGCATCGGTAGGAAGGACGCCTTGAATCCATCGCCACTCTCATCCGCTGGGATTGGATTGGACTAGACTGTTTGGATAGTTGGTGGTCGAGTGACTGACAATGTGCCAGCATGAAATATCTTTAATTAAAATTTTGTATAAAGATAAATGGGTTTTGATACCTAGTTCAAAGTTTTTATTGCAAACCCACACTGCCTGAATGGCGGAGCAGTAGAATGGAAATGTAGGAAATGTATAGGTATATATGTATACTCGTACATACATATTCCGCCCAGAAAAGCGGGATTTCAAAGTAAATTGCCGCAATGAACAAAGGATCTGAAGGCCGACCGACCAGCAGATTAAATTTGTACGGGGCAGAGATTCGGATTCGGATTCGGATTGAGATTGAGATTGAGATTAGGCTTCAAGGCGAGCGGCTCAAAGCTGCTCTGGGCCAACAAAGTTTTTGATAGCATTCCATTTGGCTTTTTCGGTACGTTTTGGTGCAAATTGAGTGATGATGGGAGATTGGGTAGAGTAAATTGCAACAGCACCAGAGAGAAGGATGAATGTGCTTCTATTAAAACTTAAGACCCAAGTCAAATTTACAGAAACTACTGCAGATTAAAGTCACACTTCATCGCGTGCAGAGCTAGTGGAGATTAAACTAAAAAAAAAACATCAAAAAAATCGTATTCATAAACGTCATAAAAAAAGATGCTATAAATAAAAGAAAACCTAGAAAAAAAGCTCAAAAAGAAGAACAAACCTCCTTATAAAACTCATAAAACAAATGTATAAACCAAAACTTTCTTTTACCATGCTCTGCTCTTTTTAAACTTTTGACTTAAATTAACTTTTTGGCTTTCCTTGTGTCTTACTTACTGTTGTTGTTTCTCTTGCGTTGAACTTGATTTGATTCGCTATTGTTTTTTGGCGTTAACAACAAAACAACCAAAATTCGTTCCAAATGCGTTTGTAGGACGAGAAGAATCAGCTTCTCATAACGAATCTTTGGCTTTCGTTGGTAAGTCTCAACTAAAACTCGCCATCATAAATCATAAACCTAAATCCCAAAAATTTAAATACTTACCTATAGCCTAAATCGTATTTTAAATAATGTGTATTCGCTTTAAACCTACTTAACCATAAATCGAGCATCAAGGACTCTTTCTGACTCCGTCCAGCAGAAAGTATATATTTTACATAGTCATATTCAATCTGCCGAATGCGTATCCTTCTAGTTGGTAGTGCTGTACGCTGGATTCGGGCCAGATAGAGTCTGTCCTGATTATAATTTAAGCACACACGGTCCTAAGAGTTAATCGAGTTTTTTTTTGTTTCTCGTTGAAAAATATATCTGAAAACCTGCTCCCCAACGCTCTGTTGTAAAAAACGCTTAATGTAAGGACTATTTTTCCGATTCTCTCTCTCTATTTTTCCCTCTATCTCTCGTTGAGATTGTGTTGGCTTAGTTCGTGTGTGCGTTAAATTATTTAAACATCATCACTTAAATAAGTACCATTAAATCCAAGCTTAAATAGTGTAATAAATCGCTTATTTAAATACAAACCCACATACTCACAGACACAGCTAAATATAAATAAAAAAAAGATACCTTGATTTCCGATATTTCCTTTTATTCTCTTTGAATTTATAACTTTTCTACCTAGAGATCTACAAAGGCAACTAGTTTTTTTTCTGCAGCGAATAAATCCTTTTTTGACATTTTTATTTAGAACTCGATGCGAGTTGGCTTCAGTTTTTTTTCTACTAAGAGCAACTAAAAATCAAACACATAAACCGAATCGACCAGAAAAACATAACTCTAAACAGAACCTAACCCGGCACAAAAAATACACAAACCCCCCCACACACGCACACGCACACACACACACATCTGCATGCCAGGAGATCGCATCCTGTAATGAGTTCTATCTGTATCTGTATCTGTATCTGTAAATGTATCTGTGTTTGCTCGTCCTGCATGCCTTGCATTTACCGTTGTGTGAGTGCTTATCTCGTGTGTGAACGTTAAAAGGTGATATATGCCTGCGGAAATGGAGCGGTGTATTTCCGCTATTTTTTCGCACTTTTCCTTTCATTTCCGGTTAGCTCCATCAAGTCCTGTCAATTTACGAAATTAATTAAATTATTTATTTAGCACGTGAAGTCGTTTTAGTGACCGAGTACACACACACCGGCATGGCGTCCAGAAATTGTAGTAATTTCGCAATTGCAATCAAGCACAAAATACACATGAAATGCCGCATCTCGACTGGTGCAATCGGCAATATTTCAGTATTTATGATTGATGCATGGTCGAATCGAGGCGTTTATAAACTGTCGGTACTAGCCATTTGAATGGTGTGTTCGAATGTGTGTCAATTCGCCACTCACAACCGCAGACAGGCAGCTGGAATTCCAAATGCCAGTCCTTCCAGCTGTCTATAATGCCAGTCAACCGATTGTTGTTCTGCTCGACGGCCCAATTATGCCATCAAATAGCAATTAAAAGCGGCAAATGAACGCAAAGGCCATCTCGAACAAAGCGCGACCAGAAAATGGCCAACAAAATCGATGACTATCAAACACTTTTTGGGGAGGAGCGGCACTGCATTCTAAACTTAAATTGCTTGATACAGATATGGCTTATTATTTCAAACATTTTGCCTGCAAAGCTTTTCAAATACCAAAGCAATCAACTAAAAACTACAGCTTATAACTTAATGAATATCTATTATACATAACTAATAACTTATTAAAAATACAGATTTTCTTTACTTTAAATTTTGTACAAGTACACGTATATTGGGTGTGCCAGCTTCAACCAAATGGTTATAGCTAATTTCAAACTGAAATGTTCCATAAGAGGATTGGATTTAGAGCCCAGAGTTTAGCCACGCATCACTGAATGCCAGTTACGCTGTAACTATTTCGCAAAATAATTGCCTCACTCGCATCAAAATCTGTGTCCTTCCGCCGGCGCACAAAGTGGTGAAATGTTTTTAGGAGCACGGAGCAGCATCCTTTCCACCTGCGAATGGGATGCCTGGAAACGAGGCATCTGCTTTTACAGCTGCCATAAAAACCGCACACAATAAAGTTGAAACAGTTTTAAAGCAGATGCAGATAGTAAATACGTAGGCGGCACTGCTACAATTTAATGCAGCACGGAGTCATGGCATTTAATTAAATTTTTGTGATTTAAAAAGGGTACTCTGTGCTGTGCTGCTTTTAACCGCACCACATAGAAGGTGCTCCGAGGGGTCTGAGGGGTCGTCGAGGACAATTGCTTGCTCTAAAAATGCCACAAATGTGTTAAATTATAAACATAACAGCGGCAACAACAGCAATAGAGGCAACACGAAGCCACGGCAAAGGCGAAACTTAGTAGAGGGGAAACTTTGCCGCTTTTATGACACGAACATGAACCACTTGTAGGAAAGCCACAAAACGCAACGAGCGGTGGCCAGGGGATGAAGAATCGCAGGACGCGGCACAGAATCGCGTTGCAGGCAACCGCAGAGTGACACAAAGCACCGAACAACTGTTTGAATGCACAAGAAGAAAGCATAAGAAGCAAGTTTGTCATTATAATATCTTTTGAAGACTAAGTTTTTAGTATTAACTTGCTAGTTTCAAAATATTGGCTTGACAAATTTGTTGTACAGCTAAGCTATCTAGGCGGAAGTCTTAATAAGTGAAAGCACAGCAATGGGTTTTCTTCTTTTTTTTTAACCATTCTTGCCATTTTTTTATCGCTGTGCATCAATGAACAGGATCAGAAAAGAGCAAACGAGGAACGTTGATAAAACTTGTCTCATGTGCGGTTCCGTCGACGGGTGGCAGTGGCAGTGCCAGTGGCAGTGGCAGTGCAGGGGGGTTGACTTAGCCAGAAATTGTTGTCAAGCTGCACATTGTTGTATGGTGCAGCCATTGCTGCAGCAACTGTGTGTCGCTGTGTGTGTGCCCCCTGTGTGTGAGCGTACGCGTACGTGTGTGTGCGTGTGCGTTGGCATGCTTTCGAGCAACAGCTTGCCAATCAGTTAACAGAGTCGACCATCTTTTAGTCTTAGCCTAGTGCTAGTGCGTAAGTGGTAGTAGTTGCTGCATGTGTGTATGTGCATGTGCATGTGCTCAGCAGTTGAGTAGATTTCATTTCGGAGTCCTTGCTTTGCCTCCAACTTACTTTTCATTCTACTCTTCGTATACCGCCCAAATAAACATAGCCGAAGATATCCGTTTTCTTTTCCAAACATCACGTCGCATTATTGTTTGAATTTTTAGTCGTTTTATTTGATAGCAATACATACATATGTGTATATTGAAACCACTTGAGAGCCGAGCAATCTATATTAAAACTAATAAAAACTGTCAACGCAGGAGTGGAATGACTACAATCTGCGCTGGAATGAAACGGAATACGGCGGGGTCAAGGATCTCCGAATCACGCCCAACAAGCTGTGGAAGCCCGACGTGCTCATGTACAACAGGTAAGTGATCTGTGTCCACTCCGGCCGGACTCGATGTACCCGTAACCGAATAGAAAGGCTATCGCAGCCCAAGATGAACCAATGAAACTAATCTGAGAATCAGTATAAAAGTGTTTGCGCAATACATAACCAGCTACGTAGAGCTACCTTAAGTCTAGGCATAGGATCGTATAGCCCCAATATTTATAATCCAATCACTGTAATACTCAAACAATGGTAAGTTAGGCTGACCAAAGTAAAAACCACAACCACCGGAGATGAAGTCTCCAAAGACCTTATGTTATCGTTTCGATTTGCGTTCAGTTATAGCTATAGTTAAACCTAGTATTACGTATTAAGTAGTTGCACTTTAGTTGGACTTAAATAGATTAGTAGCTTAACTTTAGAGTTTCGGTAACTTGATGGATCTGTTGCATAGGTTTCCAGATAGAGATACAAGCTCCATCTGAGAACTGTGATTTCAACAAGCCCAGTCAAGTTTTTGTTGCCTCTCAGTTTATAATATTGTTTGTATGGTTCGATTTGAGTTGGTTTTCGAGTTAAAAACAATAACCCCAGCATATTTAATATGTTTGCATACACTTTAGTTATGTATGACCCCATGTCCATGTTCATAATTATATAACTATTATTATTATCGCATTATAACCCACTCGCTATTGTTTGTGTGTCTATATGTAATCAGTAATGGAACAGTGTAAAAAAAACAAATACGAAAATCGAAACAAGCCGCAAATCAAACATGAAATTGTGTTTTTGATTCGGTGGCTAAATCGACTTTTCCCACCCGTATAATTATGATATTTGTGTTTCGATGTTACCCACTTATGATTTGCTTTCAATGTTTACGTTTCGAAAAGTGACTTAACTACAAAATAAGGAAAAAAAACAAAAAACAAAAACAAAAGAAAACCAGAATAATTTCCATTTGTTTACTTCAATAAGAGTAGTTTACACGCAGTGGTTGTCTAGTGGGACTGTACATTGTCAGCTTGCCGTTGATGTGGGCCTCACATTGTAATTGGATTCGTAATGCTAACCGAACGTTGTATAACACATGAAATGCCTGAATTATCCAGCATTAACTAAACCAAACATCAAGCCATAAAAGCGAACTAAGCCAAATGCGAAGTAACCGCAAAACAAGCTAAATAATCTCCCAGACTAAATTCCAACAACTAAATCTTAATTCTAACTCTAACCTTAACTTTGTTTAACCAGAATATTGCGCAAGTATTTTGTTCGAAACAGCCCGGGTCAAATTCCTCGAGGAATCGAGGACAGCGGTCTGTGGTCTGCTTTCCAGTCAAGGACTCACATCCTTGCGTAGACTCCACCATAACTCGAGCTGAAGTCAAAGTCCTCTCGCTCCATTTCCGAAAGACAATAACCACCTCAGAGATTGTTCAACAATATGCTGGTGTAATATTTCTGGTTAGACGTTCAGTACTTGAATTTATTTGGCCGACAACGAATACTGTAAAGCAATAATTAAAACCAAAAATGGAAAAATGTTTTTTGTCATACTCATACGTAGCTTGCAAAAAACAAAACAAGAAACCATTCAGACCATCACAAAAAAGGCAAAATAGATTTTCAAGTATTGTGCATGAGAAATCAAATCCCTCTTACTAAACAAAAGACTAAATAAAGCCGCATAAAAATAAAACCAAATGCAAAAATATATTTAACCTAAATCCCCACCTCATCCCACAACTAAAACAGCGGCGTTCCAGCCAGGTGCCAAAAAGAACCTTCACCTTGTCTGGACACCGGCTGTCACCACCCAACACCATCCAACACCACCCAACACCACCCACCACCACCCAACACCATCCAACACCACCCAACACCACCCAACACCACCCAACACCACCAACTAACCAACCCACCACCCTAATTCCATACACACACACACACAAAAGACTTCACAAGAAACACAATTAAATTAAATGTTAAAAGTATCTAAATAGAGAGTCCATCCCATATTAATATACATATAAGCTAAAGCTAATTACATGCTCCTAACTCGAAAACTTAGCTAGGCTAGCTAAGCAAACCCATCAAGTTAATATTAAACCCAAGCACCAACAGATATTCTCCACCACCATATATAATCGATCGTGTCATCTCAGCATTTCAAACTAACCAAAAACATTGCATATCAAGAAAACATTACTATAAACTAAAAGCTCTCGGATGATCGAGATGCCGTTGCACCTTCCAGTGTTGTAAACTGTATTGGACATCTGAAATCATTTAATCCCTGCCATAATTATATTTTTATATCCGCTTTTCGTTGATAGAACTTCAGACTGTTTTGCCCCTCAGTTTTGTCTGCAACTTTTCCGTTACAAACGTGAAAAAACGATTTTAAGAAGCTTAAATAAGTTCAAGGCCTTTATCAATAGTTGTTTCTAGTTGTTTTTTTAAGAAGTCAATTATTTTGGAAGGTGCATCTGTGTATTGTATAATCCTAAAAGCAAATACCTAAAAGAAAGCCAATCTAACAATTAATTTTCAATCGCTTTCACTAAATGTTAGTCTATATGTCCAATTAGTTAGTCTAGAAGTGTGAGTGTGTGTGTGCCTATTTCAGCATAACATCGGTGGATTTCCACTTTTCCGATTACTATGTCTACAGTCATGCATTCATCATACGCCCCATACGCCGATGCAAAAACATTCAACAACAATTGCGAAGGGAGTTCAAATTACAAATGTTTTTGGTCTCCTAACGAGTGTTATATGCCCGCATCACTCATTGAAGTGCCTTGAATAATTGCCCTTTCATTTCTCACATCTCATATCGCAACTTTCCATTTTCCATTTTCCATTTCCCATTTCCCATTCGGTTGGCTTTTAAAATGTCCGCTTCAGCGAGTGTGTGTGGGTGTGTGTGTGTGCTCGGCTGTGGCGGTGTGCGAGTGTGTGTGTGTGTACTGTAATCAATAAAGTAATCAATTGTTATCGGTGTGCTATATATCGTTCATCTTAGCTATTTGTTCACTTGTGTATGTTCCTAAACAACAATAAATGATAATAAGCTCATGTTTCTCGATTCTTGTTCGGTGTCCAATTATAATCATCTCTATATACCCAACCCAGCTATTGCTGTATGCTAATCCATAACTCTTTGTCTGTGTTTAATCGTCTAACTACCCACCTATATGCCCATATTTATAACCAACTATATATATATATATATCTTTTGCCGTCTGTGTGTGTGCGTGTGCATCGATGTGTTAACAGACAGGCGTCGAGGAATCATACGGCATACCCATTAAGTCTGCGTAAGTTAGCCTAAGTACCAGTGTAAGCCCCAAGCCGACTGCATGCACCCGATCCCCGCCAGAAACCTCATATGTACATCTCGGACCACAACTACAGGGGCACCTAATGAAGCAGCAGATGTGGCTGCGGATGATGATTAAGGTGCCACGTTGTGCTGGGACAAATGACTGCGAAGGAATAACTCTATTTCTCTAGATTTATATCACATTCAGCGTTTTTCCTTACCCACGGAATTATCTGTCAGATATCCCATACACGAAATGCATTCAGGCCGGGGCAAAAAACGCCACCAGTTGCCCGTGGTGGTGAGCAAAAACTTCATTATGATATATCCATTTCCATTTTTTTGGCCAGCTTTTCCTAGCTGCGATTGCAGTGAATACGTTTTTGGTGCACTAGGTGAAAAAAAAAACCACACAAATCCGTGTCCACCCGGGGGAGCTTAAACATTTTAAGCCATAACTTAAACGTCAAAATTTGTTGCCACATTCCCGTGACTAAAAACAACTTAAATGCCAGAAGCCCCAAAGCACAAAAACTGAGAGCTGCGAACTGCGAACTGAAA
Organism: Drosophila orena; assembly: GCA_005876975.1. Classification (NCBI taxonomy): domain Eukaryota; kingdom Metazoa; phylum Arthropoda; class Insecta; order Diptera; family Drosophilidae; genus Drosophila; species Drosophila orena. The sequence continues at coordinate 3,800,749 of VCKV01000008.1, read as the reverse complement.
GCGGCAAAAAAACAGACCCATACACGCATTTAGCCCGGCTACAAAACTTGGCTCAAATGAAGACAAACTGCTGCGGAGACTTTGGGCCGGATATAAATGCACCTGGCGGAGTGTCAGCTCGTCGCATTTGCAGAACTAATTGCAATTTATATTTGCCACTGCAACACGAAGCTTACTTAACCTAATGGCGGAGCAGTTGGGTCCGGTGGTCACACACACGGTTTACGCTTGATTGACGCACGGGGCGTGTTGTTCCCGGATTGCGAAATGGAATTTACATGTCACCCGAGAGCCGGGGAAACAAAAAAGAGCCCGACGGGAAACAATGAATCAGAACACGTACGCCCAGCAGCAGGTTTAATTTCCATGGCACGCAGCATCCGGCGTTGATTTCGCCGGAAAAAAAGGGCAACGAATCGTTGGCAGGACCAGAGGCCAAGACAAAGGACACGGCTGGAAATAAAAATCATATTGATTAGCTGGCTGCTGGCTGCTGGCTGGGATAGTCAGGGGAAATCAGTAGATGGAGCCGAGCGGCCGTGGAGCGGCTGTCAACTTTGTTTGCTAATGAACTTGCCAGGACTTCGTCCAGGATTCGTGTTCCGACAAGCGACAGAAGCATTCGCCCACCATTTTCCCCCATTTTCCAGGCAGCTTGCAAAGGATTTCTGCCAACATGGCTCCGACAGACCTTCACTTCGTTTAATTTATTAATTCTTCCCCCCAGTCCCCCAATCACGACTCACGACTCACATTTGGACCTAATTTGTATGCGTCGCCAGCGCTGCTAATGTGCGGCCATCATTTAGATCAATAGGAAGGCAGGCATTCACAGACACGGATACGGATACACAAAAGTTCCCAGGCTGGCGAGCGGATTGGTTCTGCCCCATTATTAAGCAAATCAATCGACTACATCTCCTTCTTTTTACTTATGCTGATTTCGGGCGCGAATTGCGATTCGCGATTCCTTTCACGGCTGATTAATTGAGATGCCGTACCTTTAACCGCCAATGCCAAAAGCTTTCACTCTAATTGCAACATTATCTGTATATTTTTCAAAGCATAACAGTCGCACAGAAGTCGGAAGTAAGCCGCAGCCCAAAAAGAAAAACGGAAAACAGAAAACGGAAAACGGAAAACTGAAAACTGAAAACTAAAAACTGACACTGATCCGTGGCCCAAAAACCGAATCCAAGTCGAGAGCCACGTCAATATTAATAAAGCCCAGAAAACGAGAGAGAGCGAATTTTTCACTCTTGAAATTAAAATGACTTTAAATGCGAACCAAGTGATGAAGGTTACGATGCCCCAAAAAGGATTGACGTGCCAATTAGGTGTGAAAATTGAAATATGTTGCAGCACCTTCGCTTTGAACAAGTTCGCCTGGTCGCAATGCGCCCAACTGGCTGTCGTATCAATTAAGTGCGACTTACAGATACACAGATACACATTCTCGGCACGAGTGTAGCGCCATCCAAGCCGCAAGCTCTTAAGCCCAAGTGGACCACACCTGGGCTTCGGTTTTCAGCTTGACCAGCCGCTAATCAGCGCACAAATACCCCTTAAATGCTACAGCAATTGCAAGTAAGCCGCATTACCACGGGAAACACACCCCAACACGCCCTCAAAGTATCCACCCCCACCCACATCATACGTACAACCCATCGCCCATTTGGGCATCATGAGTCCCATGTCATTGCCTCTTTGTGGTGACCGAAAAATGCAAAACAAAATTGTCCCCAAAATGTTTACGCAACATTTTTGGCACTCCAGTCGAAATCAGAGCAGTAATTGCATTTTATTGCAGCTTTCGAGGGCAGCGGCAAAGTCAAGAGATACTCATACATAATGCACGCAAATATATACATATATAGTATATGTTCACTGATGGGTTTACTCGTATATCTATAGCATGCTTTGCCCACATTTTTCGAGTATCTACTGAGGTTCATTTGCATATGCGCATATTGCTACTGACTGGATTCTGGATAGTGGCCACAGAGATACAAAGATACATACGTAGCTAGAAAGATATTTGTATCCGGCCAGCCGCAGATTGCCTTTGCCATTTCCCGGTCCTGCTTCGAGTGTTATGTGGCAATAGAAATTCCGTTGGGGTCGTCAAGCGCTGTTTGTGACCCATTACAGTAAACACCCCATGCAACAGACCAAAGTAAACCCTATTAGCCTTAAGTAACATATGTAAGTCTGCCCCTCAGTAGAGATTTGAGAACACATAGACTTTAAGACCAACACACAACCAGAACCACAGCCCACACACAAAATCTCCCAAGAATTCCCAGAATAGATATATACATACATATATCCCCCGAAAACTCCCAGCTCTAGTTATCTAGAGCATAGTCCACAAAAAAACAAAAAACAAAAAACATTTTTAGTAGCTATGAAAGAAGAGAATGACAAACTAAAGCGCAAGTCACATATAACCAAACAAAGAAACGATCAAAAGTCACTAAATAAATAATAACAATACAAAGGGATAACCGATGAATCGAACTGATTACTAAGTTGATAAGCGAATAACAAAGCAATCGATCGAGACAATAATCCATTAAAACAAATTGTACAATAATCTAGCGCGGATGAGGGATTCGATGGCACGTATCACACCAACATTGTGGTCAAACATAACGGCAGTTGTCTGTACGTGCCCCCTGGTATCTTCAAGAGCACATGCAAGATAGACATCACGTGGTTCCCATTTGATGACCAACATTGCGAAATGAAATTCGGTAGTTGGACTTACGATGGAAATCAGGTAAAGTGGCAAACGACAAAATACACAGCAAAAAAAAACAGCAAACAGTAACAGTAAACAGCAACTAGTTCCAATAGTACAGTGAACGCTGGCTACACTAGGCAACACATCACATTATCCACACGAACACACAAACACCCGAACTTCAACACATTCCAACTCGAGCACGATCACGCTTTTGCCAATCACGAGACTCACGCACGAGTAAGCGCGAGGGAAGTCCAACATGCCGAGAGTTGACTGTAGCCAAAGCAAAAAGAAATTATAGAGAGCGTAGGATAAATAATATGTAGGGTTAGGACGGATTTGTAATTTCGTTTATATGCTTTTCCAAACTTCTATCTCTTTCTCTCACCGTCTATCTATCTCTATCCACCCGAACTACCTTCTAGTTTATCTCATGTCGAACAATTCTTTGCGTTTTTGCGAATTACAAAACCAAAAGATCGTAGTGTTGTTAACAACACTGAACTGTAAGAGGTCCTGCGTGTCGGCTGAAATATTCAACTCAGACGATTGAATATTTTATGCCCACGCGCCTAAGCTTAGCTCAAAAAGCAACCGCATTCAACACTGGTCAGCTTTATACAGTGTTGGAAAGACACGGTTGACTCCTTATAAAATGTCTTCCAAAACGGAATCATGTGTCGAAACGGTAGATTCTTTCATCGCAGAGAACTTCTGAAGTTTCACCTATTTTGCATGGTAGCAGGCAAAAAACCACGCCCAAATTAATCAGCGTCAGGCGAATATTTTTGGACGACGTAAAGACTCTTAATGAAAGTCAACAAAGAAAGAAAAATGTATATTTATGTATACCGAAAGTAATGGATGTTTTGAGAACATCTTTGATTTACAGCGCTTTATTTACCACGTATTTTGCACCCACAAGAATTTACAAACCAATCTCAAATCACAAATGAAAAGAATCAAATATTTTATATTTGCTCGCTCTCTCTATCTCTCTCTCTCTCTTTCGTACACCTCGAACACATGCTATATCTGTACATAAATGTTGTTTCAATGTGGCTTATTGTAAAAAACTCTTAACAAAATTCAACAACAAACTAAACTCTTAAATGTTCTCTTTCTCCAATTAAAAAAAAAACAAAACAAAACTCAAACTCAATGACCAACCTCCACAAAAACAAAAAAAAAAATGTAAAAATTAATTTGCTTATTGCAAATTGATTTCCATTCCCTGTGAATACCCATGAAAAAACAATACAAAATATTGTTTGAAATTCAGTTGGATTTGGTTTTGAATTCCGAAGATGGAGGGGATCTTTCCGATTTCATAACAAATGGCGAGTGGTACTTGCTTGGTTAGTAAACAAACCTCATTACGCTTATTTCTCTAACTGTAATTTCGTTTGATCGTTGTCATTTGTAAATGTCTTATCAGCATAACCGCAATTGCAAAGGAGACCGCATTTCTTATTATTTCACACATTGCTTGCCAACCAAAATTGCTTCATAGACCATTATGATTTGCTTAGCTTCTGATTTCTTCGAACTAGTTTTACGATTAAGTGTATGTACATATCTTTGCGATCTCGATCGGAAGTCTAATCTGTAAAAATCTGTTGTACATACCTGTGTCCTTGTGTCTGTATGTGTATCCATGTTTGTGCCTTTGTCTCGATCCACGATATCCTTGCTTGAAGCTCACTAATCCAATTTTATCGTTCAGCCATGCCGGGAAAGAAGAATACGATAGTCTACGCCTGCTGCCCAGAACCATATGTCGATATCACCTTTACTATACAAATACGTCGCCGTACATTATATTATTTTTTCAATTTAATCGTGCCATGTGTGCTAATCTCATCGATGGCCCTCCTGGGCTTCACATTGCCGCCGGATTCGGGCGAGAAACTGACGCTGGGTGAGTATGCCAACCGAGTCGCGTTAGTCCAAACACAGAACCACCTCAGAACATGTGTACCAACCGATCTGAACTGTAATATTCAACTTTCTAAATGAATTTTGTGAGTTTTTCAGCGGTGATAAGCCTATTCCGAAATCCCCAAATGCATAGATGCATCAGTTAGTTACAGAGTTAGGCTATCAGTTATCGAGGTTATCGAGTTTTCTTGAGGTCAAGCAGCAAGGGTAGCGAAATGAGGCTAAGATGGATTTAATTATCAAATAAAGATAAACCCCTAAACCCCCTTAAAATCTACGTATTCCACGCTGCTTCTAACGATAGTCAGTCTATGCATGTTCTCTGTTCAGTTTTTAACTAAAGTAAAATTACTCTTAAAAATCAATCAAGTGTTTCCTTTTTGAAAGCTTATAGAATCAAAATCTGCAGCCAATATTCATGGTACATATGTATAGTAGAAAATGTATGAAAAGGAAACACTTTTCTTGTGCTTTTAAAATGAAAATAAAAGTCCCTGCTGTCCCGTGCAAAGATTAATTAAATACCCCCTTATAAACTCCATGAACAACCCATCCCGATAAAGGAGTTAAATTAAAACCTAAAGCCGATGAGTAAAATGTATAACAGTATTTCTCATTTCTTGATAAATACTAACTAATGATAAAACTTATTCCGTAAACTTGATCTTTCAGTTTTCCGATGTGTTTTGCGTTCGACTTTGATTTAAATTGCGTTTTATATTTATTGTATCTCTTGTTGCAGGCGTAACTATACTACTATCATTAACAGTATTTCTAAACCTTGTCGCCGAGTCCATGCCGACAACGTCGGATGCTGTTCCTCTTATAGGTACACACACACGATATTAAAACGCTATAGCTTAAAGTACGGGCCGATCGGTCGGACTATCGTCCACTACCACCAGTGGCGAGCAGAAAGTCGTGCTGTGCTAATGCTGTTTTTAGTTAATCATTAGTTTTGCTACAGTAGTGCAATGAACTGAGAAACGAAAATAAAACTAAAACTAAACTAAAACCAAATACCAAAAACCAAGAACCTCTCACGAATACTAACAAAAGATACCGATCAGAAACGAATACGAAATACCAATACCAATACCAATTAACTTAGTTTTCAACACTTCTGTAACTGTAACTGTTTTCTGCCTCACACCCACACACCCGAAAGCCCGGAAACCCGGAAACCCGAAACCCACACTCCGGATATCCGGAACACCTCCACACGAATGAGGAATGATCAATAACTCCTAACTCTCCGTATGTTTGCCATAGATCTGTCCTAATCTTTCTGTAATCTCTGGACTCTCACCTCGAGTGCCACCACCGAGCCACTGGATGTCGGATAGACTAGCCACACGAACTATATATGTTAGCCCCGAACACCACTGAAACCACTGCCAACACTGAACCAGAACAACCACCACAGTACTCAGAACCTTTCCAGTTACCAAGTGTCATGTGCCCCGTAAGGTACTCAAGTCGAGCCCGAGAAACACTTTCTTTCCGTCTTTCATAAGCTTTCTCTCGCTTCTCCTACTAACCTTAGCTCATGGTCTTGTAAAGTCTTTTACTACACTCGTATACTTTTTGATAACTACTCAATCCCCGTCTGGTTGGGGTCTCCGGTAGCTCTGACATAATTGGTATAGTAACACATGACAAACAGCCATCATCACTCCAATCAAAGCCACAATCACAACTACTGCCACAACAACAGCCCAGCTACAAGTACAAATACAATTAAGAGAGTTCGATTTTCGGTTCGATTTTGCTGTGTTTGCCCAAAAAAAAATAAGGAACGAAAACCGTCCTATATAATCGGTTCCTCAGTTATTATTGTCGTTCTGTTGTTGCTTTGTTTGTTCGATTGTTTGTTGGATTCGTTTGCTTATCTACGTGTGCCTTTAGCTGATCCCTTTGTTTCGATCGTATCGTTTCGTTGGCCTCTTCAGTTCTTAGCCTGCCACCCCCAACCCAATGTTACAACGAGTATCCCCCGATCATCCTGTAAATAAGCTTGTCTTTAGTGTGACCTCGCCTCATCATCACGCTGGGATGAGTCCTCCTCCCACACTTTCCCGCCCCAAATCATCCTTACCTGAAAGCATAGCAGCATTTTAAAAACCGCATCAAAAACGTAGACAGAAATGCAATTAAAGAAAATGTATTTAAAATCTAGCCACAACTGTATATATACACAAATATCTAAAACGAGAAACTCTAAAAAATCCAACGAACCACCTTTTTTCGCTACCAAAAGAGATTGAAAAAAAATATATAAATACAAATAGCTGAAGGAAAACCAAAGCCAAAAGCCAAAAGGAAACAGCAAACAGCAAACCAGAAACGAAAACCAACTAACCAACTAACCAACTTACAAAAAAGCCCAACAGCTGAGTTAACCAGTTTCCCATTTTTTGTTTAATATTTTTCTTGGTCCGGCCAGACAAAAACACCATCCAACCATAAATGAAACAAGAGTGAAAGTGGTGGAAGGATTGCAGTGTGATTGGGCTCGAGGGCAGGCAGCCGCAATTTGGGGGGGGCAGAGATGTAGCAGCACTTGCACTTATGTCCGGCACTGTTGCTGCTGTCAGTCCTCGGCAAACCAAACGGCCTTCTGCCCCCAAATTCCAATTCAATTGCAATACTCACCACCAGAGAACTCTAAAAGCTGCCACGTAGACATGTTACCCTGATTCCGTAATGCGTTAACCGTGTACAAGTTAGTGTTTAGAACAGATACCGTAGAGGTTAGTATGTCGGTTGAAGCGAAATTTTGATACTTGGCTTGGTAGAGAGGAATAGCTAGATAGGCCAGAGAACCCGAATCACTGAGCACACGAATCAAAGCCGTTACAGTAGAGGCATCGCGGTAGGTATAGCTTTACCAATCAGTTTGTATCCCTAGAGCTGTACAAATACGCCTTAGGGGCAGTGCAGGGCTGCCCTCGAAACTAAGCATCTATGTTAACCATATGACTACTATATACCCATATATATATATATATATTACGACACCGATCACCCACAAAAAACGAACACTGTAAATAGACAACACGATGAACAGACGTAAGTACACCGAACCACGAAAATACAAAACACCACCGAACCACCAACAACCACTAAAAGAACAACCAGAACTTTTGTCGAACGCAGCAGCATGCTACTTCAAAAAAATAAACCCAAAATGAGGCTAGAACCGAAGCAATCCGAAGCTTTACACCTTCTTAACACTCTGTCTTAACCCTATTTCGCTCTCGCTCCTTCAGTATATATATCAGTTTGCCAATAACCATATAGCTACTATATCTCTCCATCTTGTTCCGGCAAGAACTATTTGAGCTTGCACCCACTTATTCGCAAGAAACAAGTCGATTTCTCACACCAACAACCAACTACCAGCCAACCAACCACCCAGCCACTAACAACACCAAACTAATCTAGTCTTCTTGCTCAACAACCTGGATATGTATCTATATTTTAAAAAGCAAACACCAGTCATTTGCAACCCGTAAACTCCTGGCATCTAAACCGAACCCTCGAACCACATAGAACCGTAGCGCTAAACGAATCTCCAGATAAACGATAAACCCTAAACGAAACCAAAATCGAAGCAACATTTGAACTTGCATTTATGCAGATCCATTTGATCAGATGGTAGAGTTGCAACTCCACATAATATCGTATCGTTCATGATGTCGAGCCCATCATGCGTTCATATTATGTCATGTATCAATATATTAAACCGTTCCAAAACCGAATCCGAATCCATCCTCCCCAACCACCAAAGAGCGGCGGCCGTGGGGCATTGGGAAAATGATTTGCATGCGATGTGCGAATTTTGCCCCTTCATAATGGTCTTCGCTCTCGCTTCCACACTCGTGCCGTCTCCTTCGCCGCGGCACGTAGCAAATTAAATGGGGCGCGCATGTGGGCGTGGCAAATTGGCAACACGTAGCGCAAGTGTAAAGGGGGTGCCATCTTGCCATCTTGCCATCTTGCCACCTTGAGTCGACTTGGAGTTCAATTTACAAATATTCGCAGGCCAAGAAAAACTTGCGCTACTTTCAAAGTTTTTGCAGTCCCTCCTTTGCTGTACTAATGGGTCAAAGTTGAAAGGATGGTACCATCCCCGCCCCATAAAAACCACTAAGCTCTTGAAAAGTTGAGTTTATTTTTTTTTTTTTCAAAAAATTAATACTTTTAGATGTTGTGCACATTTTGTGCCCATTCTGTCAGTTGTATCTGACGTAGAGGAGGAAATTACTTCAATACCATCTCATTGGGGTCAACTTTGAAAGAGCTTCCCCAGCTTATTATATATATGTACATTTATAAAGCCACTTCCCCACCCACTTCAGGTCCCGGTTTCTGTTGGACCCCCTTCCAATTTTGAGTTCGCAGCATACTCAGGCATATACTCATCCACACTCAAGCACACTCCATTCAGAGATCAAGATCAATGAAACCAATAAATGCTAATTCTAAATAGCCAAGATCCAAGAAATCAATCTCCAAATTGTTCGGCCCGAAAGGCGCTGCGAGAACCCAAACCTCGAACAGATACAAAGACTCGGAACCCACAGACACTGCCCCACTACTGAGCCCACATACATACATATGTACATGTGTAACTATCCAAAGTCCTCGATTTGCCTACGAATACACGAAACACAGATACAGATACACTGGAACATACATAAACGTACGCTTTTTGATTTCCATTTCGATTGTGTCATTTGTTTTTGTGTGGTTGTTATTGTATTTTTCAAAACAAAAACGAAATTCTTTTGTTTCAGGAGTTACAATTCTTCTATCGCTCACAGTGTTTCTCAACCTTGTAGCTGAGACATTGCCCCAAGTATCTGATGCAATCCCCTTGTTAGGTAGCGATTGCATTTAAAACATACTTACCAAATGCAAATATATATTCAAATTTGTCAAAACAAAAACCAAAGAATAATTAACAAAGTACTTAATATGATTTACACGTACACGCCTAAATATATGTGTATATATAGCCGTATATATACATATATATGTAACTACATATATATATTCATGAATATTATTGTTATTGTTGTTACCTATATATATACATATCTATTACGATTATATTACTCACACACATTGCTAAATTGTTCGCATATATAATCCCCAAACAAACCAAAGCCAAAAAGAAACCAAACCGAACTTAAACTTAAATAAAGTATTAGTCTAACCAACCAACCAAGTCAAACAGTATCCAACTCTAAAGTGACAAAGTTGTTAAATGTTATTTGTGTACGTCGTACTATGTTTACTAATTACAGCAACTTTGCTAAGTACTTACTAACTTAACTCAACTTAACTTAACTTAACTAAACCAAACCAAACTAAACCAAATCAAATCAATTCTAATTCTAATTCCAACTCGTTCTCTCTGTCCCACCATATCTTCTGAATCGTTCCGTTCTGAACTTGAAGTTAAAATATCAAATACAATATATATCGAAGCAGTTTCTTAGTTGATCATACTATCTTCTGTTGCCTCTACGTCTCTCTCTCTCTCTCTCTCTCTCTCTCTCTATCACTCTGCCTATATCCTACTATATTCATTTGAACAATCGACAATCTTTTTGGTTTGCTTCTTATTCAAGTCAGCTTAGATTAATAACAAGTCCCCAGGTAGCCAGCAATGAACACAGGTTAGGGCAGTCTTTTAAATGCTATCGTTATCTATATGTACTTCCGATCTATACTTCCTTCACTTCCGTTTCCACTTTCTCTTCAATTTCTTCCTCAATGCCTCATTGAAGTTCGTCTAATCGAAATTCGACGATGCCGCACAAATGATCGATCAAATTCTCTTCAATATATGTATATACTCAATTCCCTGAACTAAAGCGACGATGCGCTGATGATGTAATAGATACACAAGCTATCCGTTCATTCCAATCCAATTTGCATACTCGTATACTCAAAAATTCGAACTTAATAATCTATCTATTTCATCGAAGCGTCGTTTTGGCGAGTTCCTTCTACAAATATTCCACTGTGCAAAACTAAATAAACGATTATGTATTCAATATATATCCGAACTATATAATATATGTACCTGTTATGTATTGCAGTACACCTTGCTTGTACTCTTTTCGCTTCGTTCAAACCGTCACTCCCTCAATTTCAACCCATATGTAATTACAAAAGATACTTATGAGACAGATTTCAATGCAAGTGAGTTTGGGATAATACTTGTGAAAAGTAACGAAATACTATGCTACATGATGTCGTCGTTAAAGACACAAGAAATAAATAGAAAGACATCTATTACAATAAAAAAAAGAAAGAAAGAAGTTTTATGTCTTGTATTGTATGATTTGACTTTTTTGCTAACAGCTTTGATTTGTGTTTGATTTGGTTCTCTCACTCTCACTCTCACTCTCACTATCACTATCACTCTCACTATCACGCCACCCAACTCACTCGCTCATGAATAGATAATCGAGTTTTGCATTGCTCCACCATCACAGTCACAATAAGAAGATATATTTTTCACCCTTGGTTTGTCCATGATTACTGTCACCATCTTGAAGCTCGTTCTCGTTATCGTTATCGTTATCGCTCGCTCACCCGTCACACAGGAAACTCTCAGTCATGACCACGACCACCCAACCACCCAACCACCCAACCACCAACCACCCACGAACCACCCACAAGAACCCACCCACACACGCTACTTCAACTATCTTAGCTTTTGTCTGTGCCACCCAAACCCACGCAAGTCCCCCGATAACATACGTATCTCCAATCCAAACCCCCTATGCGACCTCACCTTCGATATACTGTTTGACCCATTTCTCGGAATGATATTTTTTGCTTGAGAACCTTTTGAGAACTCAGACTGCGAACGAAATCCAATAATCTCATAACTTGAATAATGCCTTATATGTACATATACATACACTGATCGCTAGATTGCACATCTGGTATTGCAAAAATATCATTTCGCTGAGATCCGCTTATTGTGTTCGTTTGTTGAAATGGGTCGCGGATTCGTTTGCTTACAGATAACTGATAACCACTGTCCACTTGGAATGCACCAACCATCCCCACCAACAAATAACGAATAAATCAAATATTTATATGCTTGAAGACCGGGCTAACTTGTGTGCTAACTTGTGTGTTGTGTTCTCTGCGAGAAGGTTCAGCCAAAAAATATCATTTAGTCTTAACCCCCGAAAAGCTCTGTGAAAAGGCGAGAACCGATCGTATTTGATCAAGTGATCGCCTCTGTTTTCCCATCCTTAATCCTCAATCCTGAATCGTGAATCCAGAATCTTCTAAACCCAACCAGAAACCAATGACACTGGGACGGAACTCCAGGACTGAAAACCCACGGCGATCCACGAGACTTGCTGCACTCGATCCACTTGCACACGAGATCTGACCAAATTTGACCAAATATTTTGCAGGTGTCACTATACTACTGTCGCAAACAGTTTTCTCCCTGCTGGTCGGCAATGTCATTACGAAAACCAGCGAGGCTGTACCGCTCTTAGGTATTCGAACTTTCAATTGACTCGTTTGTAACGTTTGAGTTTATCATTTCGAACAAAAAAAAATACAATCAACATCCAATCAAACTAAATTAAAATTCTAGAGCTTTAAAAAACCAAACTCTTCTCTCTTTTAGCTGATAAATCAAAAACAAATGAATATGAAAACCAAAAACGATTGTACAAAGTACTTATTAGACATAACGAAAGTTTGAGCTAAAAATCAAAAGTGAATCTTGTAAAAACCCAACTAGACCGACTAAAGTAGGTAAAAGAATGTTAAGCGATGAAGAGCATGATCCAACTCCAACTGGATAAACACGAGATGCAGATGATGAACCAAGAGTATTTTTGGAACCTTATACCCCAAAATCCAAAACCCAAACCCCAAAACCCCAACCCGAAAACTAACCCCATCGAACAACCTCCGCTTCTTTAGACCTTTGGCTGAACCTCTTTGACTCTGCGAGAGACTCCAACTAACACGATAACCACACTCGATTCTATCCCGATTCCATAGCCGACTTTGCGACTGAGGGTGCTATAGCTCCGCTTGTCCACCCACCTGCAAATCGGAATCGCTATGTACATATTTAATTCTTCGCTTAAGGTAACCGCAATTAGGCGTTGTTCCTCAAACCCAAGTATCAAAAGCCCCCTAAAAGCAATGAACTAATGAAACCGATTACTCAATCATAATTACCTATTCAGAGAGCATACAGTAAACTGCAGCAACGTTAAATCAATTGCAATCACATAATCCGTTCGTCGAAGCAATTAAAATATCAATTCCCAGCATTCTCTAGAACAATTTGAAATTTACATACCCCGACACAGAAAACCGATGACCCCAGTCCACCAACAAATTGCTTGCTTTAATTAGAGTAGAAGGAGCAAGGACAGTAAAGTTTCAGAAAAATATGTCGGCATACCATAGCTTGAGTATTAATGTTAATAAAAATAAATTCAAGAAATCAGCAAATCAAAATCATTATATTACATTTGAAAGTATACTGTTTTAAGGGATTTTACTGTCCTCTGCTGCGAATTCGTCTTCAATTCTTAAAGCCATACCAGTGCATGACTCCTATTCAAAGTAGCTTACACTAAAGTGCATGAAGAGAATGAAACCTAAAAGTATTTAACTTAAATCCAAACGTAGTGGCTTTCACTAGGCATTACTTAGTAGCATCCGCAACGTAAAGTAACATGCGTAACGTATCGTAGTCACAGCATTGTAAGAACACAGTAATTTTGATTACGCTACTTTCTCTAATCGAAAATCTAACCAAAGTCTTTCATGTAATGAAGCTAAACTAAAGTAATGTTGTACTATTTCTGTAAATTATAATTTCGAGCTTCTGTTCTTAGTGTTTTGATGATTTTGAGAGACCCCAGAGCACCACTCTAATATAGGCATTTTCTCTGCTCTCTGTTCACCCCAATTCAATCTGGCATCCGCAATCCGCCACCCCAAAATAAAATCCGCACCTGAATCCTTAGGCACCTACTTCAACTGCATCATGTTCATGGTCGCATCGTCGGTGGTGCTGACAGTAGTGGTGCTCAACTACCATCATCGCACAGCGGACATTCACGAGATGCCACCGTGGGTGAGTCCCCCATCACTTACGTCACTCACTGTTCCCCGTCTGATTTCCGGCTCCTCCACATAACCAGATCAAGTCCGTTTTCCTACAATGGCTGCCCTGGATCTTGCGAATGGGTCGACCCGGCCGCAAGATCACACGCAAAACAATACTATTAAGCAATCGCATGAAGGAGCTGGAGCTGAAGGAGCGCTCCTCCAAGTCCCTGTTGGCCAATGTCCTCGACATCGACGACGACTTTCGGCACACAATATCGGGCTCCCAGACCGCCATCGGTTCGTCGGCGTAAGTTCACCTCCAAATTGCCCAAGTTTTCTGATTAAAATGTTTTGAAATTTGGAATCTGCAGCAGCTTCGGTCGGCCCACAACGGTGGAGGAGCACCACACAGCCATCGGCTGCAATCACAAAGATCTTCATCTAATTCTCAAAGAATTGCAATTTATTACGGCGCGCATGCGCAAAGCTGACGACGAAGCGGAATTGATCGGCGACTGGAAGTTCGCGGCAATGGTTGTGGATAGGTAAGAATGTAAAAACTAACTCAACATATTGTAGTTCATCTTGTAAGTCGATCTTTTTTTAAATAAAAAACGAATCAAGATTAAATATCATTTGACGACCAGATCACGATGTTCTTTTTAAAACAAACATGTCATTCTTTCAAGTAAATGACAAAATGTTTTCAATCCAACTGGAAATATGACATATCTGAATCACTTTTTGATCCAATATCTGCGTGACCCTACTGCTTTGTACTATTTCCTACCACTATACCACTATATCATTGTCCATCCGCGCTCACCCACACAGTAGTGGACTTTAAGATATGTACTCGCGATTGGGTGTGAATTTACTGAACCAAACCGGCAGCTTTCGACAGCCGCCTGCTGTGCACGTCAAACAATAAGGCCACACGACTTCCGGCGGGATAAACGCACACAAGCACAGTGCCTCACGCATGCACACAAACACCAGCGCACACAGCAGCACACACACACACTTAGCCGTGCAGGTGGCTCAAATATTGAAAGATGGCCGACTGCCGGACGCCATTTTGTTTGGCCGCCCTGCTGATTTGTTTGCTAACCCAGCGCTTTGCTTGCTCTTCTACTCCACAGATTTTGTTTAATTGTTTTCACGCTCTTCACGATTATTGCAACGGTTACCGTGCTGCTTTCGGCTCCGCACATAATCGTGCAATAAGGACGCTCGAATTAGGCCATTAAGATACGGATACGTCGGAAGCATCGGCGGACGGGAGATGCCTAGTTAAGTTCTTTTTCAAAAACCAAAAACTAGCAAAGCTGCTTCAAAACAAAGCACACCAAAACAAACCGAAAAAAAACTACAAAAAAATAATAAGAATAAAAAATTGTTAATTACATTTTTAAGTAAAGACAAAGAGCAAAAAGAAAATGTTGCAAGAAAAAAAGAAAAAAGAAACCAGACAAAATCATGTACTAAAAAATATTTTATGGACAAACCAAACAAAAAAGCAAAAATTACTGCCGTACAAGAACCGAAAAAGTGTTAAGTAAGCTACACACACACACACAAAATTATAAGAGTTAAGCAAGCAAGCAGAAAGAAACAACAATTTGGTTAGGGATAGCCAATAAAAAGGACAACAAGGAAACATCGCGGGACAGGACCCTCAAAGGTTACATGTGTACACCCACTGACACAGACACACTCACATGCATCTAGGTAATTGTATGTACAATAACAGAGTTATAAGTTAATTAATATGCTGAGTTGTTATAATTTATGTAAGGTGAACCGACGGCAGACACCCACACACACACACACACACATACAGTCAGAGACACAGATACACCTAAGATATATGATATATGTATAAGATATTGTTCCTATGAGACATTAGATATGTATTTAAAATGGCAACACGCTCACGTACAGAGACACACCGACACTGAAGCACTTAATTGACAAATGCAAAAACAAGGGAATGAAACCATTTATTCGTAGGAAAGGACGAAAACAGGATAGGCACATAAGGACAGTGGGTTGAGGGGTACAAGTTATGGTCGGATGACCCTTTGTTGTCTGCATTTTTGAGCTCTAATATTTTCGCTTTCGGTTTTCATTTCGGGATCACGTGGACCAACACTATTTTGTTTGATTTCCTTCATTCCAGTTTGCAAACAAAATATGATCCCAGTGAAACAAAGCCCTTGCGAAATCCCATTTGAGTGCATACTCACATTGATTTTACTTGTCATTTAACTTGTTCATCTTTTGGAACGCTTTTGGAGAGATATTTGCAAGATAGCTGATTGTAAATGGTAACAAACTGACACATAATAATGGATATTAACAAAGGTCTATATATACATACATATACTCATAGTGAATTGAATTAATTTTTAAAAGACGCATTCACGAACACGGGAAGGGGAGGCATGTTCGTTGAACATCATGTTTTTAGAAAATTTATTGTTGAAATATTGTAGCGAATTGAGTAAGCATTAAGGGCGAAAGAAACCGAGTTATAGTCAACAATTAATTAGTCAAAGTAATAATAAACGGAAATTGAAAACCAGAGATCCCAAAACCGAACTAGCAATACAAGATCAACAGGTGTATATATATTTTATGACACATATATCACCGCATATATACATACACATATATATATGGATATATTTTTAATAAAACAGTACGGAATCGAGCAAAACTAAGAACACTAAGCAAAAGAAGCTAAGCAGCGCAAGAACAGAAACCCACTATCAAATAATAAAACCAAAAAACCAACCAACCGATCCTAACCAATGCCACTCGCAATCACATGAATAAATCACAATTTTGTTGGAAATTTCGCATCGTTTTCGGATGAGTTCTCCCTGTCTATGTCTATGTACTTACGTATACCCTTGAGTATTCCTAAAAACGAGCTTCGAATTTTGTCTACCTTACTCTGCTCTCCCCAAAAAAACATAAAGCAAAACAGTGATATTTACGGTATAGCCCCCAAAAAAGACGAACTCAAACACTCTTTCCGGAACCCACCTAAGAAACCTTGAAACGTGAATGTTTTCTACACAAAAACCAAAATCAATGAAAAACCTACCTCCTTGTCGAATGAGAACGTTAATGATCGAAGGACGAAAAAGCATAGAAACACTGCCGAGTTAATCGCACTCCTCTGTCCCCTCTTACAAAATGAACCCATTTTCTTATTTTCGTCCTGCCAAAAAGAATTTCTAACAGAATTGTGTGACAAGCAAACACTTTTGATAGCCAGACATAAAGTTTACTTAACGGATAAACCAGATCGGCCCTATACATAGCTACTATTGTTCGATGTCAAAATTTCAGATTATCAGATTATCAGATTGTCAGATTGTCAGAAGGAAACCAATCGAGTGCTGAATCAACTGAAGGAACTGCAGATCAGATCTAAGCGTTTAAGCGTTTGTATACACTCACTTTGTATGGTTTATTTGCATTTAGGTACATTTAAATTTAGATTTGATATGAGACGACTTTTACTTGCGCCCAGAGCGATGGGTAATCCTACCGAAAACTGCTCTGTCCCCATGAGGTTGTTGTTTTTCGACGTGCGAATTCCAGTTGAAATTGAGATCTTCAGTTGAAATAGAGAGCATCACAATCAGAATAAGATGTGGATGTGAAGAGATGGAGTTGCGGAGGGTGTGTGCATTTTAAATTTAATTTTTTTTATAATTAGTTTAGTGCTAATCTTTGAGCAGCTAGGCGCATAATTAGAACTACGTATATGTGTATGGATGTCTTTTTGATAAAAAGAAGCTGTTTTAAGAAGCAAACCATTTTCTACACTCTTTAAAAGATTGAACTCTACATGTACGAGATTATGTATAATACAAGTAATAATAATTTAGCGTTAACTAGGCAATTATAAAATGCGGTGACCTGCAAAAGGAGCCATAAACTAAGCGTCCTACATTAGGAGAGGTCGACCTTCGACCCAAGCGATTACCAGAGATAAAGTTAATGAAGTGGTGCAGTTGCGAGCGAAGGCAAAAACTAAAACGATAAACGAATTTAAAATTGATAAAGAACATGAAATTACCACGAAACCAAACTTGTAGTGAAGCCAAGTGCTTTTTCATTTGAAAACTCTACTACTCACTTACGACTTACCTACTTTGCAAGTATTAACTAATTTCCTCTGATCAGAGTTACACGCAATCGCGAAATGCAAAAAGCTAATTACAAAACGGTTGGTACACGCCCAAACAACACATACTACAGTCAGTCAGACATGAAAAATGACAAATGACAAATGAAAAATGAAAGCATTCGAATTGTTCGTATTACAAACAAAAAATAAAGAAATCAACAAACCGAAGAGTTCGAATTTCGTTTCAATTGCACTCCGCATGTTCTCAAACCCCCCCAGGGCAATTAAACAGAGTTCAACAATAAATAGCGCATTAAAGACCGATTCGAAACACTTTTTTAAACAAAGCGAATATATTTAAAATTAGCATTTAACTAAATGGCAAGAAAAACGTAGTCTATAAACTGCGAATGTTTAGCACTAAACTGACCCGAGCAGAAATCTGCCAGCCAACCCGAATCCAAATCCAAGCCTCCACCTGTGTCCCAAGTCTAACTACCACATCAATTTAAATAGCTAATTGCATAATTATTAAACCGTTACTGAATTTCTGTCGATTGCCAATCGCGAAAAAGAAAACCATAAAATCTTCCCGAAAATTATGCATGTAAAAATGGAAATGGCTAAGAAAAAAAAACAAAAAATTAGCAAGAAGTCTGTTGTCAATAAGAATTATTGGCAGACAAATAACTTTCGTCACATTGACGATAATAACTAATTTTAAGCGAAAAACAAAGGAATTAATTGATTTAAATAATAAACAAATTAATATTAAAAATCGAGAGACATGATTGCAACAAAAACACAAAAACTGAATAAATATTTATTTTGAAAAGAGAATTAAAACAACCAGTTGTTTTCCTATGGTACACTAGCCCCTGAAAAAAAGGATTTCAAACTGAGAA
The DNA here is from genome assembly GCA_005876975.1 of Drosophila orena. Taxonomy (NCBI): domain Eukaryota; kingdom Metazoa; phylum Arthropoda; class Insecta; order Diptera; family Drosophilidae; genus Drosophila; species Drosophila orena. The sequence continues at coordinate 3,781,875 of VCKV01000008.1, read as the reverse complement.
GTATGAACAGGTATGTAACAGGCAGAAGGAAGCGTTTCCGACCATATAAACTATATATATTCTTGATCATGATCCGTATGAAGGAACTATAAAAGACATAGACGCAGAGCAAGTTTTAAATGTTGCCACGCTCACTCTTCCGCCCACAAACCGCACAAAACTGGCACGGCAAATTTAGAAATTAGTTTTTTAAATTTTTTTTCCTAATTTCTGATGTATGATATTGTAGAAATCCAAAAAATTAAGAAATGTCCCAAGGCAGAAGGCCTAAACTCCATAACTCAACTTATCTTAATCGGATTTTGAAGTGGAATACCTCTAAATATTTAGGGCGCAAATCTCTAAAAATCTGCATTCAAATTTATAAACCTATTTTTTTAAAAATTTTTTTCTTGTTTTTCTGATGTATGACTAAATAAAATTAAAAAATGTCCCAATGCTAAAGTTCTAAACTCCATAACTCAATTTATCTTAATATTAATCATTATCTTATTTTTTTTATATTAATATTCTTGTAATTATACCCGTTACTCGTAGAGTAAGAGATGACCTGAAAAGTATGTAACAGGCAGAACTGAACGTTTCCGACTATATAAAGTATTAATAGCCGAGTCGATCTGGACATGTCCGTCTGTCCGTGTTCCCTTTTTTTATATATGATGTAAATTTCTATAGATATGCAAAAAACTTTTTGCCACGCCCACACTTTTAAAAAATTTTTAAGTTGTTTTCATTTTAACCTTTATTTTCCCAATTTATACCGATAATCCAGATGATGTTGATGATGTTGTCTCGTTTGCACTTCCACTAGCTGAGTAAAGGGTATCTAGTAGTCGGGGAACTCAACTATAGCATTTTATACTATTTTTCTTTACATTTTTCCTTACATTTTTTAAATTGAAAAATAACAGTTTGTCATCGATTTTAAAAAGCAGTATCTCTGCTACAATACTGAAAAGAAATACTGAAATATATACATGCTTACCCCAAATTCTAGGGCTCGTTACCTTAACAGCACTTAGCCACACTATTGTTTACATGTTTTCTTTTTTCTTAAATCTATATTACCTTATATTTATATTTACATTAAATCAATAATCTACCCATGGACCTACGTAAACTGTGCCGCATTTGCTTTGTGGACAGTGCCTCGGTGGATATACGGGAGCACAGGAGCAGCGGCAGTTCGGATCAGACAGTCCTCGAGCTGATAGAGGACATGTTCGGCAGGGTAAGACTTTCGAAATGGTTTGAACAATAATGCATACGATAAATATTCCACAGAACATAGCGCTTAATCTTACTGAAGAGCTACCCATGATCTGCGATGGTTGCCTGGGAGATTGCCTGCAGCAGTACGCCTTTTTCAGGAAGCTAAAATTCGCCAATCAGCAGCTTCTGCAGCTCTATAACGAGGCGGAGGTAGAAATGTGCCAGGTTGAGAAGCAACCAATGGACGAACAGCCGGAAAACCAGGCTGACGAGGAACTCGAGATTCTGGAGGAATTTGTAGCACTGGATTATGTAGTTCCAGAGCCCGAACATCCCACAGAAACCAGAGAAACAAAGAGAAGATCGAATAGCGGTGCAAAACCCTCCCAAAGGCTGGCCAACCAAGATTCACTGATTGTCTCCGAGTTTCTGCCTGCCACCACAGCCCAACCACGTCTGGATCTATCTGACTCTCAGCTTAAACAACTTCAGTCTCCAGCTTACGAGATGCGCACCGTGGACTATGCGGCCGTCGAACTGAAACACTACAACCTGGACGAGTACAACGAGGCTAATCGCCTGCAGGATGTGGAGCCCAGTGGCAGCCAGGCCATCTACAAGTGCCAGTACTGTCCACTGGCTTACGCCTCGCCCCAGTATCTGAAAACCCATGTGCGCAATTCTCACGTGTGCAAGTACTGCACCACCGCCTTTGCCAAGGTTCGCGATCTCAATGAGCACATCCGGCACAAGCACTCGCAACACCAGTGCGTCGTCTGCTCCAACAACTTTAGTACCAGCAGCAATCTGAGGGCTCATTTGAAGAAAATTCATGGAGTTCAGTTGCCCGCACAGGTGGCACTGCTGGATTACAGACCAGCCAGTCAGGATCGGGATAATCCTCGCACCTAATAAAGTTAATATTACATGTAGTTACATTGATCTTTTTTGCTAGTTTATTTGCCAAAATATCTGGGACTTTTCTCGGACAGGATCCCCCTTTTGGATATCTACTCCATTGACGTACATGGGCGTAAACTCCCGGTAGGCAACACAAACGCGGCGTTCCTGGACATCCTCGCGGAGTACAGAATGCTCAAGCTGGTACCTCGCTGGTCCATACAAAACTATCAGGGAGAGACTAAAACGCAGAGATAGTGAATCAACACGGAAAAGTGGACAATAATTGCACTTACTTTGGCATAGGGATGCGCAGCACCTTTCCCTCGAAACTGGCAAGCTGGTCCTCATTCAACAGCGGCGCCAGCAGTTCATCCTCGTAGCTAGCCACCAAGTCCAAGTTATACTTGCCCGGTGGCTGGACTTCAAAGGGCGTCAGCGTGAGCACGGCGTCGCCGAGGCAGTTGACAGTCACCACTCGCTCACCCCAAATCCAGCAATCGTCCACGTGGGGATCTATGCTGGCTCCTTTGCTGGGCTCGTACTCCAGGGAGCACTGTTCGATGGTCTGAAAGCCACAAAGCAGGGGAACCTCTTCGAAGCGCCGCTGCACGTATTCCGTTGTCCTGGGGAATCCTGCAAAAGATCCCAAACGCAGCTTGCGTTTTTTGAAGTTAGTCTTGGGTCCGAAGTTCTGTTTCCGCCTGCCACTCTGCGAGATGTCCCATGGCAGATCATCCAGGTCGGCTATTAGTTGGGAGCCCTCCTCCGCACTGAGGAATTTTTCCTGCACCAGAATGCCCGGCAGTGGAAGGCCGTCATCCTTTTTGTGATGTTCATGATCCTTTTGGACTTTAGTGGTATCCCAACCGGGCTGCAGAAGCTCGCACTGGATGCAGTAGGACCAGGCTTCCAGTTGCTGAAACTGCTCCTGCAGCGAGGGCTTCGCTATCTGAAAGTCCTGTTCGCAGCTTAAGCAGGTGCGCACACCCTTGCAACCACAAGGACGAATTGTATTCATCCTAAAATTGCGCAAAAAACACGTTAATAACAATGACCAGTGTGCCCGAATGTCCGAAATATACCGGTAGTTGGTCTTTTAACAAGATACCAATCGCAGCTAAGTACACGCTGTAAACTATAACAGTGTCTGTTAGCGGAAAACTGGCGGTCTGTTTGAATTCACACAGTCAGTTGATATTGTTACTAAGAATAGGATTTCGCTTTTATCTAAACATAAACATACGTTTTCCATTCAAGGTTAATCTTTAAAATTGTTTACCAATTAACGCCTTTCAATGTATTCACAGATTACCTTTCTCCCGCTTTCCCACTTATAAGAATTCAAACGCAAATCTTCACTTTCTTAAGATATTTTATTTTTTGTGTTTAGATTTAAATTGCTTTGCACAAATACTTAGTTTAAACCTGTTTCAATCAAACAAATGCTGCTTGGTGATCAATACTAATCGTTATTTTTTCTTCCAGCTAGTCTTACAATTTCTAACCGAGCTGAATCCCGATATTTCCAATATGGAACAAGGCGGTAATATAGGTTGGAGCTCAGCCCGGGCGATGCGGTGAATCCTCTTCTCTTATCTCTCTTTCTATCTGTACAAATGGAGCTTGGGTGATCAGTCTTTTGGTGCAGATCCAGCTGCAGGTGCAATCGATCCGTGTCCATCCATTAGATTTTCAGGCAGCTGCGATTGGAACCACAGCGGGCGTATACCTCCTCGAAGGAGCGGATGAGCTCGTCCATTCCGCGAAGCAGACCCTCCTCGCGGTTTCCCGGCGTCCAGGCACTTCGATGGTCCACCCTCACCTGCGGCGGCAGCTCCCGGCACTTGGCGAAGTCAATTAGCCAAACGCCAACGCGATCGTCATCGTAGACGATGAAGATGCTGGAGCCAATGATCTCGTGGCGGGCGAAGAAGGACGACTGCTCGATGACCAGGCGCATGTGCTTCAGTCGCTTCAGCAGCTCCTTTTGCACGGATCGCCGAGCGGCCAAAAACTGTTCAATGGTATGGGAAATCTGCTCGCTGCTTCGGCAGGTCTTCAAATCCTTAACTGGAGGTCGTCCGCGCAAGCGCAGTGCCTCGATCCGGAATCCCTTGGATTGCGAGGAGGATAGGGACTCTCGGAAAGTCATGTATCGCAGCTTGGTGATCGCTCGTGCCTCGTGCTCCGCAGCCGTGGCAGCTCCTGCATCCACGGCGATCATCTTCTGGTAGAGATCCGGTCTGAGCGTGGCGTTGCTGACCTCCGATTCGAGGAAGGTGCGGCTGCCCATCTTGATGTCCATCACACACGGATCCCGGAAGCCGGCCAGCAGATCCTGCAGTTCAATGAAGTACTGCGATTGCATCTCCTGTATTCCAAAGTAGCTGGGCACTATCTGAGCGGTCTGTGGTTCCTTGCAGATCAATCGGTAGGCATGTACTTCGCTATCCTCCAGTCCTGTGATCCGTTTGCGCACTATTCCAGTTGACGTGGGAACAATGCTGGAAAATAAGAAAAATACGAGCAGTTAGTAATTGAACTAATATAATGCTCAGGGGTGATAAAATTGTTGTTTCCTAATTGTTTCCTAAACTATCTAAATACATTCTAAGATTCTTACCTCTCTGGGTGCCCGGAAAGCTGCATCCAGCCCTGTGGCTTCGCCTGCGTGTGGGCCTGTTGATGCTGGAGAAGATGTGGCGTGGCTGGGGCACTCAGCTCTAGGGCGTTCTGGAAACAAAAGGAGAAATGATCTTAGTAAAGGAGAACAAGAAATACACATTCCTTGATAAATAGCAGTTATCGCGGCTGCGAACGGGTTTGCCGCGATCTTTTTCGCCAGAGGGGAACATTACTGTCCGCCGAGGGCGATTATAAATAATCAAACGAATATTATTTGCCAGTCTGAGGGCCACGCCCAACTCGCAGCCTCGTAAACGTGAAATTTATGCAGGCAGACCCGCCAGGCCAACCGATCGCACATTGTCCGAGTCTCCTGACCAGGAAGCGCTCCGGTGGAAAGTTTCTGGCCAATTGACACGACGCGAGTGTGTAAACAACGTGGGGGGTACTTACAATGGCCAAGAACTTGAGCAGGGACATCTGAGCCGGATCCTGGGACTGGATGTGATGCTTCTGGGCCTGGGCCGCTCTTTGGATACTCAAATAGTCGGCCAAGTTGTCGCAGTTCTCATTGGGAATCCGCTGTAAAAAAAAAAGGAAAATAATAAATTAGTTGGTTTGCGAAAGAGGGTGATACAAAATATTTAGCAGTGCATTGCATTTTGTGACTCACGGAGGCGTTAATTAATTATTCAAGCCGAATGCCCGAGTGCATGGGTAAATGGCGAAAAATTCTAGGCGGCCCGTTTTGTTTATGCTTATATAAAAATGCGAAGCCACTTGATGGGTCGTCGTGTGTGGTTTACGACCGAGATCCCCGGCACTGCCGTGTCCCTAATGAGGCACTTAGTATGCAAAGCTGACGTTTGTTTTTGTTTGCTGTTTGCTGCCTATGCGAATTGAGCCATAAGCATTGGCCATAACAAATAACGAGCTGTCAGCGTAGAAGGCGATCCGAATCAATGCGTTCTGATCAGAACCAATCCGATACCAAGCCAAGCCGAAGCGATCCTCACTCCGCCGCTTTGATTAATTGACTAATTAAGGCAAATGCCGCGAAACTTGTTTGGCCCGCCCATCTTATATGGCCGCCTATCTGCTTCTGCTCTTGTTTTCTGTCGCTATCTCCCCACTATTATCGTATCTTAACTGGCCAGATAACACTGCGTATTCTTAAGCAGTTCCCTTGCCAGCGCTCATAATCTCGGGCTAATAGCATTGCTCCGATGGATCGAGCGATCTTTACGTAAGTGGGCAAATTTGCATATGTGGCACAAATTCGTCACGCGCTGCATTTCAGGGCGCTGGAGGGTGGAAAAGGGGTGGATGGTGGTGGGATGGCACCACAGTGAACACCCGCTGCCAGGGTCATCGCTCCTTATCAGCGTTGTATGGTATGATCTTGGGCTTATCATTTTGCGGCAGTTAGCGCTTGGCAAATATTTGTTCTAAAGGGTGCAAATACACTGGCTTAACTACTAAATCCCCACAGATATGGGTGAGAGATAATGAATGGCGACCAACGCGATGATTATCATTTCAGAATCGCTTTTGAATGTGAAATTCGGCTAACGGCGCCTAAAATTGTAATTTCTAAGACCTGTTTTGGTCCTATTCGATTGGCCTCTCTGCTCGAATTTCCATATTGATGGCTAACCAAAAAGACCCCCTATTATGTATTAATTAGGCACTAATAAGATGTCACATTCGTTTGCGGTGGATGGCGCACCGCCTATCAAATTCCAATAATCAATATTCGAGGTTCGTTGGATCGTTGGATCGCTGGATCGTTGGATCGTGTCGTCAGCACTGACCTTTATCGAGAGTTACATGTTACGCTTTGGAGTTAACGGGGATTTAATTATAGCTTCGATCGGAATAATCGACGTCAGCGTCTTGTGTTCATTGACTACTTGTTTTACAACTGCATTTACTACAGATTGCCAGCGAGCCCATTAAATAGTCCGCATTCGCACATTTTTGCACGTACACCACCTGGGTGAAATTAGCACATGGGCATTCAATTGGATTAGAGTTCAGTACGTCATGCTGTGGGAGAATCGGGGCCCTATTACTTCATTTTCATATGTTATTACATGTTTAATTATCTCATCACCTGGATGATGCTCGCTCGTGTGTAATAGCTTGCAAGGGAAAACCTCAGCGAATTCAGATGAATTCTGACAGATGAAAAGTTAAAGCCGCAATGTGAACAAAACAATAATTAACTTCAACTGTGACATCGGCTAACAACAAAAAGTTACAGCACTTTTCGCTTGAGCGACTCGATTTGCATTCATTTGAGTTCAAATTCGAGATCGAGCTCTGAGGATCTGAGTGCGTTTTAGCCGCGTTTTGGCCGCGATTTTAGCCACATCGTTATTTTTAGACTGTTTTTTTCCGATATTCCGGCGTTTAACTAAGCCCACAGTTTAGTAGTGTTTATTTATGACTACTTAACATTTTCTATAGCCGCCAGACGAACGTGTTAACCGACAGAAACAAAATAGCAACGAAAAAATTAAAGCACACCAAAGAAGCAAATGGAAAAATAAAAATTTGCTCAAATAAATTTATGCGCGTGACGTCAGGGCGCTTTGGCTGAGCTGTTAATCAACCTGCCGAATTAATTTTTTTTTTTTGTTAACTGTCTAAATTTAAGGTTCTTGGTCTTGTAGGGGTTCACCCTAGGTTCGGGTCCATCCTAACCCCGAAGAGGGCTGGTTGCTTTTGACCATGAACCTGCAGCATGCGGCATGCAGCATGCAACATGAAGCCTGTTTTTCAGGATCCCCAACTCGGTGGGCGTGACTCAGGTGCAGCAGCCTTCGCAGGTTTTCTAGAACACAACCCTGACATTATAATACAATACCGAGACGTAGCCAAGAAATTGTCCCAGACTGTCAGGGGGGGTTTCTTTGATATATCGATAGTCTCGGTCCGTCGGGGGGTTTATTTGCATTGACGTCAATGATAAAGGGAAGGGTGGCAGATGTGGCTGAAGGGGGTTCAAACCAGTTGGCTTAAAAAAAATTAATATCGCAATACCCAACCCAAAGCATAAGGTTAGAGATCCGTGTCCCAGGGCCAAAATCTATCCGAGAACCGGGACCTTACACTCTTTGAGCACCACCATCATTCTAAGTCGCAGTTCTAGTGGCTGGCAGGTTGGCCATGAGTAACCGTTAGTCGGAGGAGAACCGGATTCGAAATGCGTCAATATGAATAACGTCTTGTTCCCTTTACTGCACTCATCACCGCTTACACGAAAATCCACGTGAATCACGGTGCGAAAGTTCGGCATTCAGCGCGAATTCGAATAAATGAAATGGGCAACATAATTAAGATGACGACGGGCTCGGGGAATAACCGTGGCTTTACATTCAGAAACTAGATTAGTAGCCCCAAACCCGATATCCGTGCTTCTAATGACCTTCGCTCCGCTCGCAAGCCTTGATCTTAGAGCACCTCAATATGAAAATGGCCGAAATAAACCGATAATAGCTGAGGTCGTTAAGAGTGTGGGCCGCTGCACTTGACACTTGAAACGATCAAGAGTGCGCAAAGTGATCACACTGAGAAAAACGATGTCAATAAACCCCTGAAAGCAACTGAAAGCAACTGAATAAAATAAGGACTTGACTGTCTGAAAAGGGGGAGATGAATCCCTCGTCTTTGTCAACGAATCAATTGTCTTTAATGAAACGGAATCGAAATGAATCGATTCGATTGTCCACTGGCGGACAACTCAAGTGTCCACATCTCAATCTGCTGGTGATGTGTAATCATAACTGGCCATGTCCGGCTGAGTTACGCTCAGGGGCCTCATTTGCTGCGGCTTTAATTAGCGCAGACTCGTAGTAGTAGTATGCAAATTGGCGTTACGTGGATTATTGGAATTCCAGGCCGCCCTGCGATCTCCCACAATCTGTTTGCCATTCGCATATTTGGGGTGGTGACTGGTGACTGGGTGGGACCCACAGATGTTTCAACAATGTGTCCACAGTCCACAACAAACAGACGTCATTCACGACCCGGAGTCGGAGCTTACCACTGTCTTACTTATATTTTTTTTTTTTTTTTTTTTTGGTCACTTTCTCTGCAAGTTGGCTTTCTACGCGGATGTGGATGCGTTGCCCCAATCCTCATTGACGTCACAATCGCTTACAAGCTTTCTTTTCTTTCGGCCACTTACCTCGTTATTGTTGTTCGATTGCTGCTGCTGATGCTGCTGCTGTTGCTGCTGTTGCTGTTGCTGTTGCTGTTGCTCCACTTCCAACATCATGGCGCTGCGCTGCTTGGATGGAGCACTCGTGTCCAGGGCAATCAGCTTCCACAGCTGCTTGAGTCCGATGTTGTCGATGCAGGAGAAGCGCAGCTTCTCATTGGACCAGGCCATCGTGGAGCGACTTCTCGAGGAGCTGGTCGACTTGGAGGAGGCCTTCTTCTCTGGCTTGGCTTGAATGGGCCGTTGGAGCACCGTAGAAGTCATAGTCATTCGGTTTGTGTTCGGTTGCACACCGGGCTTCACTTGGCTGGAATCACTTGGATTCGACAATACAATATATCGTAGATTTGAACGGTTTGCGATTTTATGCTCGCCACATTTGCATTCTGACTCCAAGTCTCGGATTCTCTGTATGTATATGTATGTGAGTACTTCGTGTTTCCTATTCAAAACTGCGTTCTCGTTTCACTTCACTTGCACTGTGCCGCCTTCCACATGGGAACTTCGCTATCTTTATCTAAGTGCGCTTTGTTTTTGCACATTTATCTTTATCGCTCGGCTCCGTTGGGAACTGTATATATAGCACTGACGATCGCGTCAAATCGAATTGAATCGGTCGGCGGTGGATCCGGCGAGAAACGTGGCGTTACGTGGTCTGGCTGCTCTGGATGGCGACTAACTGGTTTCGCCATATGGCAGCCAGTTTTGTGATCATCGCATCGGCAATTGCCGCCGCTCGTTCGGGTCTCGGCAGTTTCACGAAGCCCTCTCTGGGAACTGGAGTGCCGGAGAGTTACGTGGGGTTTCCTCTCTGTGGAGCACTGATCGCGAGCGGTGGAGAGAGCCCAGAGAGGGTGGGGCTACACTCGCCGAAGTTGATCGAATTAGTCTTGTGGATATCTCGGGAATGAGCTCCTGGGAGCGATTTAGAAAAGTAGGAGGGATTATATCTTTATGTACAAATATATTTAGAATTATTCACAGCGCGATTATAACAAGATCACAAAGCACTATTTATATTCGCATTAAAATAATAAATGACTTTATACTGTTTACATTTTAATTACTCAAAGTGCCCTCTTGCTGAATTCATCTGAGAATATATCAATGCCTATGAAGCTATGATAGTAACTATTTTAAATTGAACTTATTTGTTATAATACTGTTGAGTAATTGAGTAATTTTTATAATAAGCTATCAAGTTAAATTGGTAATACTTTATTGAAACGAGCTTCGAGACCAACAGCTGTATATTTCAACCTTATGCTATCAGTAAGCAAATTACTAAATATTGGTAAAAACCCAAACCTACCCTATCTTCGTCACATGGAACAAATTCGATTGAATGTAAATGTCATGATGATTTTGCCTATTTTGAGATTAATCCATAGCTTACATATAGTAAACAAGGAATTTCAAATGCCTCGATCGTCATTCCGACACATTTCTATTCCAGAGGGCTCGCCGAAGTGCGATCACAACTATTGTTTACTAAGAATTTCACATGGCAAAGAAAGGGAAAACAACCGAAAGCGAATACATTACAGCTGGCAGAGATCGTAGGATCCTAGAAACAAAACAACAGAAAAACAACATTAGATTTGTGCTTTTGCGATGCGCAAAAGAGCGATCTTGGACCCCAAGAAGCAGACAGATGGCGCCATCTAAGGTCAGACATTGAACCGCTCCAACTTCTTTTATCTGAGCTGTTGTTGAACTTGGCGAAATTCCCGGAGTCATCTGCAATGCAAATCCGACCAACTGCGCAATGCCTCGGGTTCGGGGATTATGCAAACTCTCGTCGAAATCTGCGCCAATTTTGCGCAGAACCATTGAGTTCATGGCCAACGCCGTGGCATATGCGCATATTTATTGTGGATTTCGGTACAGATCCAATGCCCAATACCCTATACCCAATACCAGTCCCCGTCCCAGTCCCAGTCCCAGTTCCAGTCCCAGTCCCAATCCCATCGAGATGCGTGCGTCAGTCTGGGTCTGAGTGACATACAAACCCCGAGTTCGAGTTGCATTTCTGCCCCCTTGTGCCCCCTGGAATCCTCCTCCTGCGGCTCACATGGCAACTGCGTCAGTGGACGGACAGCAGTCGTCGGTTGTCGCAGGCCTCGTCATTGTAATGCAAAGCCATCATATGCTAATTGCTTGGGAAACTGCCTCGAAATGCATTGAACTTTTCGTCTGCAGGCGGCAACGTGGCGTATGAGTAACAATAGTTTCCCGCGCACGTGATCAACCGGCCAGGAGCCATTTCCCAACAACACCATTCCGGCGCAGTAGAAGTGATTAAAACTAATTCGAGCAACTGGCTGGCCGCACTTTGCAATTATAGCGATCGATAAAAGCCAGGAAAGTCCGTGATGATCAACGCTGCACAACAAGAACGAGAACAACAAGTAATAATCCTTTAAGAAGATTCATTTAGGTGGAACTCAATAGAAACGTGGTAAACCAGTTAATCGTAGAAAACTCAATTTTCAGCATATCTTGATTTTATCTCAAATGAAGCGTAACTAATCGAACCAAAGTGGATGATCGAAATACTGGGGAGAATACCAAGGTAATTCGACACCCCCTTGGAATTTCAACCCCTCGCCACACTGCATTGAATTGCCGGGGCTGCACTTCAATTAAGTGTCTCGCATCTCGATTCAAACGGCACTTCCCACTTGAGTGAATAATCTCAGAGTTCCCAACTTAAAGGCAGCCCATCTGGAAAACCCAGCCAGACCCTGATCAAGATCGTAGGCCTGACGTCAAACGCCACATTTGCGTGAATTTTCTTTGTCACGATCGGGGATCCAACGACTACGGCGACACTGGAGGTGAAGGGATGCGGATGGGAAATCTGCACGCACCAGTGGACAAGATCGGCAGACAAAGAAGCCAGCCAGATGGCAGATGCACCCAGTCCCAGGCCAACCCAGGAACAAAAAAAGAAAAAAGAAAAAAGCGAAGGAAAACCAAGATGCCACCAATGCAGACGGACTTTTGTACTCCGTCACCCAGTGTGTGTTGTTTCGCACTCTGCTCCGCCGATTGACGCACTTGGTTGTCTTGTCACTTGACTTTTTTAATCTCGCGACTTTATCGTAGCTGACTGGACGGGCTCAGCTCAGAATCGGATTCGAATTCAGATTCAGATTCAGATGCGGCATCGGATTCGGACTCGGATTCGGAATCGAAATCCGATTCGACAGCGGAATCGTTCGTCACACATAAGTGTAACTTAATATTGCGCTCAGGTAGCTCCGCTGACTTCTCTTCCTCGTGTTTGGATTTCAATCATACTCGCACTCCACAGAATGTTTGCTATAGTTTTTGTTGTTTATTTGTTTATTTTTGTTACCACTTTTTGTTCTTCTTGGCCAGACGTAGCAGTCGCTGGCTATTAAATTATAGCTCAATGACTTTCCTGACGTCACAGTATTAAGCTCAGCCAACAAAACCAGCGAAGCGCCGAAAAAAAGCGTTCCTCATTAACATGTTCTCCATGTGGGAGTGTTTGCACTGGTAGTCGCCGATCTGGGCATATACATATGTAGTATTATATTATATTTTCTATATTTCTATATGTGTGCGCGGATGGAGGGAAACACAGACGCCAGCTTGGCGCCGCTCAAACAATTAAGTTGCTCAGCTGGGAAATTAAAAATGAGCTTCAAATGAAATTAGAAATGTCCAGATGTGAGTTACGTTTCCTGAGTAGCTAGCTGGTAAGGATTTCTCAAGATCAATCACCCGCTCACCTACCTGTATTTCCAAGAATCGCCTTGGGAATTTCAAATAATTTGATTTGGTAATCAAAACGTCTACAGATTTTAATTCTTTGCGAGAGCAACGAACTTGCTTTCCTTCATTTTCAAAGTTTCGAACTCGATATTTAACTTTCTGAAGTGTCCTTCAAAGTATCGGTGCTCAAAAGTGAAGTGTGTGCTAACCGTACGTCGATATCTTTGCAGAATGTTTCATAAGCTTCGAGCGTTTCCCATTCTATACTTGTTTGAATATACCTTCGAAAAGTATACGTAAAAAACGTGTAAGCTGAGTGTTTAACCAGCTGCAGTTATTCCCAGTTGTACAATATGCCAGTTGTACAATAAGCCAGTTGTACAATATGCGGTTTGCCCGCCTAAAAATAATTGTAAAGATACCAATAGGCCAATTGCTGGAAAAGTACCAAATAACCAACATATAATACAGAACTTTTAAGCAGTCCAACGATACTTGGAAACGTTTTGATCCCAAAATGTAGCATAAATAAACATCATTTATTACGTTGTTAATTACGTGTGGAATATATCTTTAATTACGTTGTCGGTAAAAAGCCAACATTTGCATAGAATGAGCTCCTATAAACAATGTAGACTATAGAAACCGACAGGAAATGACAGTCATCAACATGTTTGAAAACTTTCCTCGTAATTCGAACAGATTTGAGTGCTGATAATAGTAAAATGGCCTGACCGACAAACGTCACTAAAACTAAGAATTATTGGGAATCACAGATTCAAGAAAGGTTTCCCCCCAGCGATGAAACACTTCACAAAACAAAGGCTTGACACAATTTCTTCTGCAAATTCTGGTGCCTAATGGGAATTTCATTTTAATGAAAGTCCCCGAAACGAAGTGATATTTTTATGGGAACCACTTCAACTAAATTGAGATATCCTGGCTTGGCAACAGTTTTTGAACCCCAAGATCCGCCATTTCCGATTTCAGTTCACTGTGTGTTGCCCGAGACATAATATTCCTCTGGGGCGATTAAACTGCTAATTTGTGCTGAGTGTCATTTGTTTTGTCAATGATTTTTCGCAAAACAGTGTCTAAAAATAGTGCCGCAACATGTGAATGGCGCGAGCCACTGATAAAGCAGCTGCAACCCTGATAATCTGGGATCAGAGCCCACAAAATAAAATGCCGGGCAGTGGCTAAAAAGAAAGAAAGCAATTGCTGGCGCACATAAATTTAGAACCTGACCGACCAACAGGGCGGCCGAGGAGCAACAACAAACAAACAAAAGAATAATTGTTTATGGGCGTGTAAACAATTTGATTGATTCGAGCCAGAGCCAAGCGATTCGAATCGAATCGACGAGGAAAGCAGCAAACCACGGCTGCCTTGTGTTTTAGCCAGTCGATCGTGTTTGAATTCGCAATTAAATACAGATCTTGAACTGTGTAGGCTTTCTTTTCCATCGCATTATGTCATACCCATTAATTGAGCGTATTCTGTGTTCATTTTCTCAAAGTGTGGCTAGCACATGAATTGAACAATATTTGATGCACGAGTATCGTGCCGAGCACTTGGCTTGTGAATGGTCTACCCAAAAGTTAGATGCAATCTATGACTTAGTCGGGCTAGTCCGTGAAAACCCAGTGACCTGGGAATTGTGACTGTGAGGCGAACACGTTTTCTGCATCGTAGAACCCGGCACGTTCCTTCCTTTTTCGGAACAGCTCATCGAAAGTGCGAATAAACATGAATCGAAGCCAAGGCAGAACGTTCGATTTCCAATTCGATTTCGAGTGCAAAATCAATTTGCGTCAATTGCAAGAGATTAGCCTCGCTCTAGTTTTGCTAAGAAAAAAGTCGCAAGCTAACGACCACATAAATCACCGCCAGCCAGATGATAATAAATACGGCCCAAGACAAGACAATCAGCTCTCCGGGGGGCCGTGCCTGGAAACAAGAATCCGACGGATGAATGGTTGATCTGTAGGATTGATGTGCTTGATGACTCCTGCTTATCGCAAGCGAAATGAGTTTACTGCGGCGGAACCCGAAATAGCCCGTACTGCTTCTTTCAGGGCCACGTCAGTCGGTCAAAATGGGGATTCGGATTCAGATACGAGAGGTGTGCATCCAAACCGCAGATACAGTTGCAGTCACACTTGTCTTTACCGTTGCGTGACGCAAATCGCTCGAAACGAGCCACATACATATATATGTACATACATATATGCACCAAAATAACCCGGGCCAGATCTCCCAGCTGCCGAGCTGAAGGCGAGTGCATCTGTCCCGGATCGTTTGAGCCCAGCAAGTGATTGCGCTGAATTCCGTCGGGTAACCTTATCAGGTCCCGACATCGGAACCATAATTGAGTAATATATTGGCAGACATCGGGAGACACCGCCTGCCGGGCACGTGGCATGCAAATGAGGCATGATATGCCCGCGGAATATCGTTAGAGAGATTGGGCAACCTTGGATTTGAAACGGCCGAATCCAATAGCCAAAACAAAAGCCAAGCCGCAGATAATTAAAACCATGCGAGCCCCAATTCTGGGTAAAATTTATTGCTCTCCCATTTCCATTGAATGCAAATAATTGTCCATATTTGCCCGTAAATAATTGCAGGGAAAATATTTATCATCCGCTTACTCAGCGTTTTGGGTTGGAAATTTCGACTATTCCGTCCGCTGTTTGCTGTTTATTAGGTGTTTTCTACAGAGCTTAAGTATTATACTGCGAGTTGATCCTATGTCAATCTTATGTCTTCATATCCCTAGAATCCCCAAAAGTATGTGGCACATATGTGTGTCTCTGTTATGTGTAGAACTCGTGTAAAAACAAACATCCTGATAAGGTAGGACTTTAAGTTGAAATAATGTACCACCTAAGGTAATTACTAAACTTAATAGCCTTTGTATTTATATACTTTCTATTTTCAATAAATGATTCATTTGCGTATACCCATATCAACCCTTACCCATATTATACCTTTATAGTACCAACCGTGTACTTTCTGAACTTTTGACGAGCACAAATCAAGATCCTGAAATCTGAATGGGCTTATCGCCATTTTAGATAGCTCTCAATCTGACACATTAATGACTTAAATGCTCGTAGGCCGATTAAAAGCGATTGCGTATCGTGGAAATCGAAGCCAAGCAGATTGCCAATCAGCTGACAAAATTATATTATACGATTATAGAATTGGGAAAACCCTTAAGTTTGATACATATTTAGAAACCGAACCGAGGCAAGCGACCCATTTCAAAATTGGAGCCACAATGACACTTGGAATTCGCCCAGGTGACACGAGCAGAATATTTGAACAGCGTAATTGTGGGCGGTGGGTGGGTAAATAATAATACACTCATTAGCAAGCCAATGCAAAGTGAAAAACAATAACAATAATGGGGCGGAGCGAGTAGGAAGTTCACATAATAATATATTTGCCGCAAACAATTTCCTATTCAAATTTGCCGAGCTTATCGGCTGTGTAGTTCAGTAGCAAGTTGCGCATAGACAAATAAATATGTGGATAATTGTTTTTTCAGTTGGGGGTGTGAAGGTAGCCGAACAATTGATATTGATACATTGCCTCGATTACGTCCAAGTACACACGGGTATCGAGGTGAAAGGCCTCCGCCCACTTCCAATGACCTTTACTAATTTAAGGCGCTAATAATTATTAATTACGATAAGGGTGATTGGGGCGCGAACAGATTAAAGGCGTGACACGAACTGATAAGAAGATGTAACCCAGCCAGCTAATGGCTGCTAGATTTCATATAAATAATGTGTACGTCAGCCAAATAGACTAGTTCAACATAGTTTCTTCGCTGATTACTTTCACAATTTCAAGTGGTCATGTCCGCTGTTCCAGGAGCGGATTCACCAACTCGTTTTTACCTAGTTAACTTTGAGAGCTACCTGAGGCCCAAGAAACCAAACAAATGTCAGCCTCTTCAGCGGTTTGAGAAGACAATTGGAAGAACCACTTTTCTATACAGGAACCTAAAGCGATTAAAGATTCTCAGATGGTATAATAGTGCGTCGAAACGATTTGAACAGCTCCCACTGCCAAAGTTCCTTGGATTCCTGCGAGCCCGTAATGATGACGGCCTCTGTAAGCGGAAGACGGGATTTGAGATCTACTGCGAGATGGCCAGCATACATGGCTTCCACATTTTTGTGGGAGCAAAAACTTGGCAAAGGATTCTTTGGTGGCTCCTCATTTGTAATGCGGTTCTGCTTTCACTTATCCTAGTGGTCATGTCCCTTTCCATGTCGAAGGAAACGCCCACAATCCGCTTCATAGACACCATGATGAAACCCACGGCGAAAGTGCCCTTTCCTGCAGTCACCATTTGTGTATTCAACACAATCCTTACGGAAGGGTTACAGAATAAGGAATTGATGAGCGCTCCTGTAATGGAACATGTAACCAGAAGAAATGCAAGTTGGTTACAGCTTCTGGAGGATTCGGCATTACCGATCTGTCCACTCATAAAAATCTGTCAGTGGGACAATCGAATGGCTAACTGCCTGGATAAACTGCAGCCCATTTGGACTGTTGACCAAAGACTGTGCTGCACTTTTGGTTACAATCAGCAGCTCTTCAGCTCCCATTTGGGAGTTAGTTTTGTTCTAAGATCCAATGATAGAGACCACCAAAATTCGAAATCAGATGGCTTTGAAGTGCTCATACACGAATCCTACGAAATGCCCAATGGAGCAACACCAAGGCTTCTAGTGCCAAGCGGATCAGAGGCCCACATTATGATTAGACCACATGTCAATCGATTCACGAAGAATCTGGAGGGCTTATCTCTGCAGAAAAGAGGGTGCTATTTTCCAACAGAGCGTCGTCTAATGTCTTCTGATGTATATAACCAAATAAACTGTCAGGCTGAATGTCGCAGCGAAAATATATTAAAATCCTGTGGTTGTGCGCCTCCAAAATCACCACTTGCGAAAAGCTGGCCAATTTGCGATCTTAGGCAAATGCAGTGTGTAATAGATTTTGGTAAGAACACTTAATATTTACGGAACCATAACGATATCTCGGTGTTTACAGATAATGATGAGATCAGCAGTGGGGAACAAAAGAATTGCGATTGCCTTCCGCCATGTGAATTCAATCGCTATGAATTCCAAAGTGATATACGATTTATAAAGGGAATGATTAATAATAGTATTGTTAGCACAAGGTAATCCTTATTTGTTTATTTGCATGTACACCGTAAAAACGATTGGCCATTAATGGGAAATAATCCATATGGTGTTATTATTCCGATTTTGAGATATAACACAAAATTTAAGCAATATTTTACATCAAAATGGGGATAACAAAGATGAGGTAGAGATATTACCAGTAGGATAAAGTACGAATTGTATTATACGATTAAACTTGACTATTCCCCTTCCGTTAATCATTAGATATTTCTATTTAAAAGCAGCATTTTTAATCAATACTTTAGCAATCAAGAGCGCACAAATGAGGTCCGTGTCCGTGTCTACTACGACTCATCAATTGCGGAGGAGCTGCTCCTGGACGAGTACGAAAACTGGCTGACGTTCATAGGCAAGTCTACTAATGAGCTACAAGGTAGCCCCTCAAAGTGTCACTCATAGAGGAATCCATTTTGTGGGCAGGAACCTTTGGCGGCATAACCGGACTATTTATGGGCTGCAGTTTCGTTTCGGTCTTCGAGCTGATTTTCTTTTCGTGTGTGCGACCCACATGCAACTGGCTGACCAGAAAACAGATACTCTGGCGACGTCGTAGGAATCAGAGGGTGGGAAACACGAAGGCGAGGTCATTAGGGCCAGCTAATTAGGAGCTGTCCTAATTACCTTGACGTCGCCCATGTCACAGTTGAACTAAGGAGTTCAGCCTGAAGAGATGGCGTTCAAGAAGCGGCGCATCTTCGACTTGCACCACGTGCAGGCCCAACAGATGGCTACCACCGCCAGTCACAGACGCAGTCATCCCATCCACAACCATTCACACAATCCCATCCGTCCGCAGCATGGTTTTCGCCAAATCGGAGAATGGTTCACCGAGAACATGCGCAACTACTGCCAGACCACTTCCCTTCACGGATTCAGTTACATCACCCGGCAGGACATCAGTCGCCACGAGCGGTGGTTCTGGCTGGTGGTTGTGATCCTGGCCATCATCACCTCCATTGTGCTGGTGGTGGTGTCCTGGTACTGGAGCCAGGAAACCCCAACGGTGACCGTTATCGAAAGCTCGCATTTTCCCACCTGGAACATTCCGTTTCCGGCCGTCACCATATGCAACTTCAACAAGATATCGAAGACCAAGGCACTTAGCATGCTGGACCAAATGTGAGTTTACTTTTAGGATTAAGAGCTAAGGCATATGCTAAAGTATAGATAGTCTGCATTCGATTTACCTACTTGAAATCCGCTTTCGAATCCCTTGCAGGAAGGTCCCAGTTGGAGTTAACAGATCCGAGCTGCACAACCTCTTCAATCTGACACTTTTGCCCGTGGATACCATGATTAGCAATGATTCGCTGCAGATCTATGATCGGATTTTGAGACTCAATAACCTTACGCTCACCAGACTTACCCAGCAATTGTCGCCGGACTGCATCGAAATGATCTCCAGCTGCATTTGGAAGGGCATCAATACGCGATGCGACAGTCTCTTCCAACGCATAGATACCATGGAGGGGCAGTGTTGCACTTTCAACTACTTCGGCGGTATCAGCAACAATTTTCCAGAGTAGGTTTGAATAATTTAACCTTTATTGGATTGACTGTGAGCAACACCTTTCGTTGAGCAGAAAAATTGCGTACCAGGTTCCAAAGCGGCCATATCGCGTTACGGGATGCGGCTATCCGACGGGTCTCTCGGTCCTGCTTAACCCCATGATGTCGGACTACTATGGAACCTTCTTCAGTGGGTACGGCTTCCGCCTGCTCCTCCACGACGCCTACAACTTTCCGGATGAGAACTCGGAGACCAAGGTGGTCACCACCACGAGGGAGAGCTTTGTGAGAATAAATCCAGAGTCCACCTACGCCACCAACGATATTCGCCGCATGGATCTGGCCCTGAGGAACTGCCTCTTTGGAAGCGAGCGGACCATGCATGGCCTCAGGCGCTACTCCTTCATCAACTGCATGTTCGAGTGCCGGGTCCGGATGGCGGTGGATCTTTGTGGTTGTCTTCCACCGTACGTCTACAACAACGGCAGCTACAAAGTGTGCGGTGTGCTGCTAACCAACTGCATAATTCAAAGCAAAAGTGGGTAGAAGTTTCGATTGATTTGCTAGTTATAACTATAGCGATATCTTGGATATGCAGGAATCTTTTCCCATGCTCTGGCCAATTTGAATTTCTCGCTCTCAATTGTCCGGGAGACGGATAGCTTTCCCTGTGGATGTCTGCCGGACTGCCAGTCGAATCATTATGTTTCTGAGAGCACTACGGGCCGACTGGACATGAGCTACTTTGCCAACCGGCCATCGTTCAAGTACTATGCCTTACAACCGGCACCTCAATCGATGTATCTAATCCTGTTATTCATTTATTCAATGCATCGCGCTTACCCGAACAGCAATGCCACAGATAGGATACTACTCCATGTGTTCTTCAGCGACCTAATGAGCACCAGATATCGAACGGACATATTTCAGAACTGGCTGTCCGCCCTGGGTATGCTAGCATATATTCAATAATGGTTAGAACACTGATTAGTCTACTTTCTTTGACAGCTTCATTTGGCGGCTTGCTGGGACTAATTATGGGATTCAGCATAGTGACGGCCTTCGAGTTCGTTTACTTCCTCACCTTCCGGCCAGTTTTTAACTACATCAACCGGGACTAGACCCATGGCACTCCACTTGACACACTTTCATTAGAGCTCTGATGGATGAGCAGTAGCTGGCACTATAAATCGTCTGAACTCGAGGGCTCTTCAAACACAATGGCTCGAGTGGAGGAGTCCCACTATCGGCGCTTGTTCCGCGAGTTTCTGCGCCAGAGTTACATCAATGGCCTGCATCCGTTCCTCTATCATACACCCGTCCGATATGCCAAGTGAGTTAAAAGGGCGTATACTATAGGCCCAGAGACCCAGTGAAGTGGTTAAGTAAATGTGCTTTGAATTCCGATTACTCTGTATATCTCTGCATTCGAAAACACCATCGTAAACTTGTATACGTGTAAACTAAACAATCTAAGCCAATGTGTATATTATGGGTATCTCCTTATGCAATGTATTATTGAATATTGAATAAGAACTCATTGGTCACATTCCTACTCCTGGAGCTACCTTATCTGGAGCTACCTATCTCCCATTTGCAGAGCTGCCTGGCTGGCTCTGCTCACCGCCATTATGATTTACACCCACATAGTGATCGCTGACCTCATCAAGGAGTACCTGGTGCAGCCCACTGAGATCCACATGGACCCCGACCTGGTGCATGTGGCCAACAGCCCCTTTCCGGCGGTTGGGGTGTGCGCCTCCAACAAAATCAGTGGACGACTGCTTCGTAGTTATGCCGAAAAGCTGTGAGTACTTTATTAGTGTCGCTTAGTTGAAGTAGCCCAGGCTCTTGATCTCGGTGGCCATGGCCACGATGGAGTCGAGCAGCTCCTCGCTGGCGGGAACGATCTGCTCGGCGGGGAGCTTGAATCCGGTTAAAAAGGAGTTCGACGAGGGACGCAGTTCATAGCAGAAGGACATGCGGACACCCTGGGTTCCGTAGGCCCAGTCCACACTAGCACCAGCCGCGGGGTAGATGGCATCGTAAATGTTTCCTCCAGTGTACTTGGTTCCGTAGCGCTTGTTCACGGCGGCAATGGAGACGTCAAAGACCTTCTTAAAATCAGCCACATTGTCGGGCAGCTCGGAGGTGTGTCCATAGGGATACAGCAGGTACTGGGAGTAGGCGTGCAGGGAGAGATACAGCTGGATCTTACCCTCTAGGCCTTCGATGAACTTCGACATTGACAGAGTCTCGATCTCGGAGAAAGCGGAAGGTCCGGCGTAGGTATCGGAGCAGGCACTGCTGCTGGCACCCACCTCGTTCCAGTGGAAGCCCCAGTTCCTGTTGGGATCGGCACCAAAGCAGCTGCCGTAGGGAGTGCGGGTCTTGCGCCACATTCGATCCGTGGTGTGGGTGTAGACGTAGCCATCGGGATTGGCATGGGGCAGGACGTACCAGGTGTAGCTCTCGGCCAGTTGCTTGATGGACTGCTCCTTGGAGGTCAGCAGTTGGTTGATGATATAGGTGGCGGCAGCAGGAGCAATCCACTCGCGTGCATGGATACCGGCCTCCAGGAAGATGCCGGGCTTGGCCTTGCCGTTCGTGGTGGCACCACCCCTGGTGATCTTAACGCCGAGGATTGAGCGTCCCTGGTAGGTCTTGCCGCCCTCAATGAGGGTGACCACTCCGGGATTCTGCTTGGCCAGGGTCTGGAGCCAGGAATAGGTATCATCGAGTTCGTAGTACTGGGCCCAGTTGTAGCCAGTGGCACGTCCCTTGATAGCGACCTTCTCGTCGATCTCGTCCAGGGACTTCTGCAGATCGCGCGACTGCAGCTCGTACTTGATTTCCGACCTGCCCATGATCTCCAGGAAGTCGGGCACCTTGTGGGGAGCCACTACGATCTGGACATCAGCACCCACGATATGGACTCCATCCAGGAACATGATTGAGTCGCTGGATCCCTCCAGGTCCTTTAGCACCGCCAGTTGCTTCTCATTCTCCGAGTTGACCTTGTACATGCGGTAGTTGTCATAGCGAACACGTTCGGCGCTCACGGATGCGGTGGCCACGATGGCCAGGAGGGCGAATAGAAGGCACTTAGTCAGCGACATGGTTGTCGTTGGTTTGAGCCAACACCGGGTGAACCACTTCCTTTTATAGGCCTCCGATAAGAGCTTCCACAATTCACTAACTGAATCTAATTTACGGTCCGCGACTGCCTTTGACAATAGCTTGGGCAGTAAATATTGGAGTAATCGGTGTACAACATTATCGCTGTCTTAACGGCTGGGCCTCTTAAATCACTATAATTCCCGACCTGCTCTCGGCTCATGACGTCTTGAGCTCTTCAGGAACTGACATTTCATCAGCCAATAATCTTAGTTCAATTGTATCAACTACTTAAAAGAATTTCAATATGGCTTAAACCATTTTTTTTATATATATAACTTTCCTTTTTAGTATTACTTACATCCATCTCTAGCTTTTGTTTGTATACAATCTTTGAATAGTCATTCTCTTCAGCAAGCTACCACTTCAGACTTCGAAATTGATATAATTTAATCAGATTATTATTTTCTTTTACTGCAAATTATGTACGCGAATTTGGACTTTTCATCTTATCAGCTTATTCAAGTTATCTTTTTAATCAAAACATGGTTACGTTTAGTTCCTTCAGAAGTAACAGATATTTTCATTCATATCTTATCAACAATACATCGCAAGCTCTCTCGACTACTCGATTTTGTAACCCTCGATTTGAGCAGCAGCCTTAATCATTTCCACCAACGAATCTGTGGTCTCCTGACCCGTGGGTATTATTTGTGAGGCGGGGAGTCTAAAGCCTGTCCAGAAACTGTAGCCGGAGGGTCGCAGCTCGTAGGTAAAGGAGTACTTAACGTTGAGCACCCCATAAGCCCAATCCATACTGGAGCCAGCTGCCGGATAGATGGCATCGTAGACATTACCTCCAGTATACCGAGTTCCGTAACGACGCTTCATTGCACCGACGGCTGCATTGAAGATCTGCTCCAACTGCCGATGATTTTGCGGCAGTGCGGATGTGTGTCCATAGGGATATAGCAACAACTGGGAGAAGGAGTGCAGCGAGAGGTACATGAACATGGGTTCCGGCAGCGATTTTAGGTACTGGGAAAGTGTCTCAACCTCGGGTTCGGAGAACGCCTTGGGTCCAGCATATGACTCCGAGCAGGGATCAGAACTGGCTCCCACCTCGCGCCAGTGGAAGCCCCAGTTTCGATTGGGATCCGTTCCGACGCAGTTCTTGTCCTGCGGACTCCTTGTCTTGCGCCACATGCGATTCTAAGGAGAAATTGGACATTGGACATTGGACCTTATTGGACATGTGTTGCAGCACCAATTTACATGCTTACCGTTTTGTGGGTGTAGACATATCCGTCTGGATTGGCATGGGGCAGTATGTACCAAACATAGGATCTGGCTAGACTCATGATCTTCTGCTGCTGGGAGGACAGCAGCTCGTTAGCAAAGTAGGTGGCTGTGGCTGGACCAATCCATTCCCTAGCATGCATTCCCGCTTCCAAGAATATTGATTGCTTTTCAGCTCTCCCGTCCTTATGATTAATCCTCAGGCCCAGTAGCTCCCGACCCTCATAACTCTGACCCGCCACGAATACACTGACGATATCAGGATACTTCTCCACCAGATTCTGCATCCACCGATGCGTGTCGTTAAGTTCGTGGTATTCACTCCAAGAGTAGTCATCACTTCGTCGGTTCGCATCTGCAACGGGCTCTATGTCCAGGGATAGACTTGTTTGGGCATTCGCGTCGATGAGTTCTGGAGTGAGATCCAAATCTGTGACGAGTTTTCGGAAGGCTCGATCGAAGACGGGGGCCACTAGAAAATCCGTAGGCCCAAGATGCAGGTTGTTTAGTACCACAGCATCCTCGCCATTGGCCTCCAAAGATCGCAGTCCCTCCAGTTGATTCGCCTTCACTGGGTTCACTCTATAGACCTTGTAGTTGTCGAACCTCCGGCGTTCAGCCAAGCAAAGAGTAAGAACAGTAAGAACCGACAGTAGCACCGACAGAACCGACAGAAGCTTCATATTGGCACTAGTCCAGGGTTAGTCTTGGCCGGGCCTTTTATACCCCACCCGAGTGCAGTGAGGCATACTAATTTCTGATTGTAACACACCACGCCTCCAATAGATTCCATCACCAGGGCAACTCCTCTCTGCAGGCGGTGGCCCTAGATCTGGACGATATAGCCGATCGCCTGCTGGTGCTGGCTCAGTTCTACCTGAACCCCCTCGAATCCGATCATGAACGTTGGAATGCCTTGGAGCTGGAGCAACTCCACCAGCTGCTCGTCGGTTACCACGGCGGCGGTGGTTATTCGGTGCGCGATATACTGAGGGACTTGTCGCCCGATTGCGGGGATCTGGTGATTAGGGGCATAGTCTTTGGGGCACCCGTCAACACCAGTCAATTGTTCCTCAAAAGAGCAACGTCGTCGAATGTGTGCTGCATATTCAACTATCGACGGCCCAGCTATTCCAAATTTCTGTAAGTGTATACTACGTGATAGTTATATAATATCTAACATTAATGTTCGATAGCACCAAGCGAGCTGAGCATGACTCCGAAATGAGAGCTGTTCCAAGGGTTGTCTTTGAATCTAATTCCATTTTGAACAGCGTCCAATTTGTGCTACAGGATACTCCGAAGGAAGATTTCACAAACACCTTTCACTCCAATGACGCTTTTCAGGTAAGCTGAGAGGGTTACAAACTGTAGTCTCTTAGGACTACAATCATTAAGTTATCCTTTCTTTGCTGATATCCCTAGCTCACCATTTTCCCCCAAGAGGACTACGCCACCATTCAGTCTACGACTTTGGGAGAGGTACTGGTGGATCACTACAGCATTGTGGAGATTCCCATCCAGCCGATGTTTTTTAGTTCAGGCGAAGAGGTTCGCGGAGTCCCGCCACATATACGTCGTTGTTACTATCCCGAAGAAGGCATGCGATTGCTGAACCAGTAAGTATCCTAGCTAATCCATTAAATACCTGGATAGCCTGGTTAACCGTTTTACAGATCATACTACTCCCTGGACGAGTGCCTTCTGGTATGCCGCACGAAGAGCATGCTCGATCACTGCGGCTGTGTATCTTCGCCCCTGATCGGCAGTTCCATGGATTTCGAATACTGCATGCTACCCGACCTTCCCTGCCTTATGAGATGGAAGAGCATTTGGTATGGCTACAATGACTTCGCCTACCTGCAGAACAAGGAGGAGAACTTGGCCCAGAGGCAATGCGAGCACTGTCTGCCCACCTGCAACGGAGTTAGCATGAGTATCACCACCAACGTGGCTCCCTTGAGGCGCACGTACAATAGCACTGGTTACTTCACCGGTTTACTGCAAGTGCTGTGCCACAATTACTTTGCTAAATAATGAATATTAAATATTTTAGAAAGGGATTGACCAACGAGCGACCATTAGCCATTATAAAGCTTTTCTTTAAACTGCGCTTCGCCCAAGCCACAAAATCCCAAATGGTGAGCAGTTGGGTTGTTCTGCTAAGTGAGTACATTAAATAACTAAGTGTAGTGTTTAAGTGTATTAAAATATTAACTCTTTAGATCGTTTCGGAGGCATTCTCTCGCTCATGTACGGCTTCAGCATAGTCAGTTACATAGAGATCCTGTACTATCTAACAGGAAAAGGGTTTGTCTACATATACAGGTCATTCTTAGATAATGAGCCGAAGAATCACCACTATTCCCTTTACTGGCGTGAGCTTATGCCCGAGATCCGAAGGAATCTGCCTACACAAAAATAACTTTGAGAATAATCTCACTCAGCTTAAATTATGAGCATAATACACTGTATTTATAATTCGGTTGCGCATTCTCACAAAAAATCAACAATAGAATGAACTTATATCAAAATCCGTATATAATGCAAGCAATACATCGCCGAAACTCGGTCACTATCCGGATCCTCTTCCCACTAGTAGTCGTCGCCTCGGGAAACGATTTCTTTGCAGGTGGGACGCAGCATAATGGTGTGTTCGTACTGAGCTGTGTAGCACCCCTTAATGTCGCACAACGGCGGATAGGCCTCCACAATGCCCTTGTCGCACAGATCCTTGAGAGCCATCTGGTACTTTGTGGCACCGGCGCGGTCCAGCCAGCGCTTGCAGAAGGCCAGGGTGCCGAAGTTTTTATTGATGGTGCCAAGCAGCTGCTTGGATGACTGCAGACGCAACGGCACAAACGGCAGATCAAAGTTCTTCATGTAATGCGAGCAGTCCATATCGTCATGGACCAGACCGCGGCCTGTCGAGCCGAAGGTCTCTATGGCATAGAATTCATCCTCCTCCATGCGAGTGGACTCGCCACCTTTCACAATGGGCACCGTTTTTCCAGCATGAATGCCTGAGAAATTAATTATTAAACGTCATTAGGCTTCATCACAGCACATATCACAATGAATTTAAACAAGAAATATTAACAAAATGACTAAGCATAAAATGTTGAATATGTATTAGAGATTTTAGCTTACGGTACGGGCTGATGGAGTGTCCATTTAAGTTGCGAATGGCCTTGATGGGATATGTTTTGCCGTCCAGTTCTATTTCGTATGACTCCATGACCTCCTGGATAGCGGCGCCGATGTCGCATAGACGCACATCGATGCCCGCCTCCTTGATGCCCGTGTTGGTGGCCTCCTTGACGGCCTGCAACAACTTGTCGTACTTGTTGTTGAAGGTCAGCGTGAAGGCGCAATCAATGATCCGCCCCTTGATGTGGGTGCCAAAATCAATCTTGCACACATCATCGTACTGCAGCACGGTAGGGTCACCGGCATTGGGCGTGTAATGGGCGGCGCAATGGTTAAGAGAGCAACCAGTCGGGAAGGCCAAACCAGCCTCCAGGCCATTCTCCCCGATCAGGCGGCGAGCAGTGTTCTCCAGCTCCTCGCAGATTTGGATCATGGTCATGCCCGGCTTAATGTAGCGCTGCATATACTGGCGTGTCTGGCGATGGGCCTCAGCCGCCTGGCGCAACTCCTGGTAGATGTCCGTGTTGATGCGGTCCAAGGCACGCTTCTCCTCCGATGTGAAGCGGTCCTTGGCGGTGCGATCGTCTGGCAGATCCTTGGGCGTGGGATGCTCAACGATCTCGCCCTCGGGGAAGTTGCCGTCAGGATAAAGCTTGGCAATGGGTATGGAGGGCGGATCAGTCTGGCCGCTCTTTTTGCCCTTGTTCCCCTTCTTCTTTGCCGGCTGAGCGGCCGGAGTTGCCGGTTTGGCATCTCCGTTTGTGGTCAGCTCCTCCTCGACGCCTTCTCCGGAGGCCTTTTTGGCTGCGGCTTCTGTGGGCGAGTGGGTATGTCAGTGGGTGGTTCATACAGAGAGGGTCGTGCAATTGCAATTACCGCAGTGCACTGCTCGCATGAGGTCACTCACCTTGGCGAAGCTTCTTGTTGTTCGGCTTGGGCTTCTTTTGTTTCTTGACCTCCTCGCCAATCTCTGGCGTTGCCGCCTCCACATTCAGGGTCTCAGTTGCGGACATTTCGCAGTGCCTTGGTTGCTGGCTAAACGATTAAATAAACGAAAATGTAGCGCGCACTCTTGCCTGCGATAGCGATGCGGAGAAAAGAACAAAAACACGAGGTGTCAGAGACCAGTGCTGGAAAACGGGTGGTGAACTATCGGAAACAGTATTTTCAGCAATTTACAATTCCTTTTATGATGATTTTAATATGACATTTGCATAATTTTTGTTTAATATGGTTTGATGAGAATTTTGTTTTTATAGATTTCTTTTTTATAAAAGAGTCAAAGCCACCTCAGGAACTTTTTAAAATTGAACATCATTATTAACATATTTTACCCGATATTTCGTATTATCACCATCTACTCGATGCAACCTAAACGGAACCTATAAGTGCTGCAAAACACGAATATGGTACAACTGTAGCCCTGGTTGATTTTGTTTATAATACTCCGGTGCTTTCCAAATTCCATTTAAATGGACGAAATCCTGTTTCCCACGCAGCAGAAAAGCAATTCCTTGAGCGACGGCGACGATGTCGACATGAAATTTTTCCAAACGTCCTCCGGCGAGCGGAAAGACAGCGACACCTCGGATCAGGGAAACGATGCGGATCGTGATGGCAAAGATGCGGATGGGGACAACGACAACAAGAACACGGACGGAGATGGTGACTCCGGCGAACCGGCGCACAAAAAGCTTAAGACCAAAAAGGAACTGGAGGAGGAGGAGCGCGAACGAATGCAGTAAGGGAGCTTAATAGAAAATGCCCCCTCAAACTCTCTAAAAACCGTCTCATTCCGCTCCAGGGTTCTCGTTTCCAACTTTACGGAGGAACAGCTGGATCGCTACGAAATGTATCGTCGCTCAGCCTTTCCAAAGGCCGCCGTCAAGCGTCTGATGCAAACTATCACCGGCTGTTCCGTGTCACAGAATGTCGTGATAGCCATGTCCGGCATTGCCAAGGTCTTCGTCGGCGAGGTCGTGGAAGAGGCCCTCGACGTGATGGAGGCCCAAGGGGAATCCGGTGCCTTGCAGCCCAAATTCATACGAGAGGCAGTGCGTCGACTGAGGACTAAGGATCGGATGCCCATAGGCCGATACCAGCAGCCCTATTTCAGACTGAACTAGCGAGTTGTGGAATTAAGAAAAATACATAGCTTGTAATCCTCATAGTCAATATAACATATATGTATAAACAAGAAAAAAGTAAATTAGTATACAGATTTTTTTAAGAAAATCTCCAAGTCCGTTTTCAAAACATGAACGTTTCAAAATGTTAACTCACGAAAAGAGAATTTCCGACCCTATGAATAAATTTCAAAGCTTGTTTTTATAAGGAAATTTATTTTTCTTAAATGTTTTTTGACAGGTCCGTATGGCGTTAAACCTTCATCTACATCAATTTTATGTAGCTTATTTATTTTCAATGTTATTTAATTAATCCAGTCATTAAGTAGATATTATGTAGTTATCATCCCATTTGTTGTACAGTAGAATACGCATCCGTTTACAAAAGCATCTTTATTGAGTGGGATCGCTAAATGAATGTGTTCCGAAGTTACTCCAATCGCCGGGCCTCGGCTTGCATGGTCTGCAGTACGATGTGTGGCACCAGGTGTGTGGAGGCATAGTTCAGGGGCACAGTGGCCAATGGCGCAGAGCCGTCGGATGGGAAGTTGAGCTCCTGGGCCATGGGCATGTCCCTGTCGATGACATCCTGGGCGATCAAGGTCTTGGTTTCCTCGTACTCCATGCCCGCCTCTGGCTTGGCGCCCATCAAGAGTTTTCCGCGCTGCACGCCCATGTATTGCGTGGCCTTAGCATTCAAAGGCAACTGGCCGCAGGTGTCGGCGTGCACCTTGCGATGGGCCTGCAAGTTGGAGATGCAAGTGAA
Organism: Drosophila orena; assembly: GCA_005876975.1. Classification (NCBI taxonomy): domain Eukaryota; kingdom Metazoa; phylum Arthropoda; class Insecta; order Diptera; family Drosophilidae; genus Drosophila; species Drosophila orena. The sequence goes on along the minus strand of VCKV01000008.1, from coordinate 3,751,956 downwards.
ACGCTTGCCGCAGTTATTGCACAGGAAACGCTTGATGCCTGTGTGCACGGTCATGTGGGTGAGCAGACTCTCCCTGTATGGATACTCCTTGGGACACAGGTGACACTTGTACGGCTTGTAGTCCGTGTGCCGCGTCTTCAAGTGCGACTTGTATTGTGCCTTCACCTTGAATGTCTTGCCGCACTTGTCGCACTGGTACGGAGTGTCTGCCTTGTGAAGGAGCATGTGCGTCTTGAGAATACTGCGGAAAGGAAGATACATTATTAAAATTGCTTAAAAAATCTTTTAAACACAAATAGTTGTTCCAGCAATTGCTGAATATCTAAAGTACAGGGTTCGCTTCTTACCCAGCGGTGGACAAGTGCTTGCCGCAAACGCTGCAGCCGTAGAGTGGTAGGCGGCCGCAGTCAGAACGAACGTGGTCAGAGAGCGAGGTGCGTCCGGTGAACTTCTTGCCGCATTTGTCGCATATGAGGTTACGCTGCTGGCTGCGCGGCTCCTTCTTCGAGTGGAAATTGCGTTCGTGGTTCTTGAGACTGTCGTGGCCGGTCATGTACTTGTCGCATTTTTCGCAGTAGAGCAGTTCCTTGTGCTGGGCCCGAGCATGCTCTGTAGCCTGTTCCTTGGTGGCGAAGAACAGATTGCAGTAGCATGGGCACTTGAAAGTTAGCTTGCCATCTTCGCCGTGCACCTTCATGTGGGTGACCAAGCGCTTCTCCACCAAATAGATTTTGCTGCATATGGGACACTTAAAGACCTCTTCGTCCAGCTTAGCATGGACGTCCACGTCCTTAAAGATCTCTTTCATTTCCGCCTCATTTAACTTGTGGTCATCGCGCAAATGCTTCTCGTACGGCTTGCGGATGTGGTAGATTTTTACGCAGTGAGGACACTTCCAGGATTTCTCCATCTTATTGATCATCTTAAGGCGCTCCTTTAGCTCCTTTTTGCTGATCTTAGCTACGCGTTTTGGTGTACTCGATGAATCATCAGGCGAGGGCGATCTAGGTGCGTTTCGCTTGCGATACTTTCTCTTAACCACAGGTATCTTTTCCTTTGGCGGTCTGCCGCGCTTTCTTGGTCCGGAAGGTTTTTCCATTTGATGACCCCTTAGGGCTAAGACATCTTCTTCCGCAACCTCCACTAGCGGCACGGCCGCTATCTCGTCCAGTATACCAGCGCCCTGTTCCACCTTCAAGCTCTCGAAGGGCTTTAAGCCATCACCCTCATTGAGCAGCACATCCAGTAGCTTATCCTTTTCGTTGCTGAATATATCGGTGCTTTCGGTCTTCACATACATGCTGGCGTCCTGGTACTCGAAATCCTCTTCGTCAAAGGCCTCAACCTTGACCATAGCCGGCGGAGGAAGCTGGAATCCGGATGCATCCGCATCGTCTTCACTGTTGTTGGGTTCGAAGTCGGGACACTCGTCACCCGAGTCGGAGTTCTGGCTCTCTTGTTTGAGCTTCGTCTTCAGTCGACTGGCCAGAGGAATGTCATCATCGCTATCAACCTCCGATTCTTCGGTGGTGGTATCTTCATCATCAGAGTCCCTCTTTCTGCCCTTCTTGTGAAAGGTCTTTCGAATCTTCATCACATCAGATGAGCCGGGTGAATCGTACTCCTGCTGTCCACAAGTGTCGGGACGACTATGTCGATGCTTGGATAGATTGGAGGCGCTAGAAAAGCGGGTGTAGCAGCACTTGCACTCCATTGGTCGGGACTCCTCCTAAGGAACGGAAAAAATTAATAATATGCAAAAGGTGTCACTGTTTCGGATCTACTCACCCTCGGCAGCTTTTCCTCGCCACACTTGGTCCTGCAGTGGCGACGGTATGCCTCCTGGTACTTGTACTCCGCCCCGCACTTTTCGCATACGAATGGTTTTCGCTCCTGGCCAGCTACCGCGCCGGTGACTCCGTGCTCATCCTTTGCGTGCTGGGTCAGCTCCTCCTCGTGACAAAACCGAGCATCGCAGTGCCGGCACTCGAAGCCGCCCGGCGGCTGGTGCTTCTTCACGTGCTTCACATATCCGGCCAGGGAGACCAGCGCCTTGTTGCACACCGGGCAGTGCAGCTTGGGTATTCCATCGGTGGTGATCTCCACCAGGAGTTTGGTGGCTGCAGCCGCCGCACTGCTGCTCGGAGCCATCGACTCGGTTTCTGCGAATGGCAAATTTAGATTAGTGAGTGGAGGGCCGAACGTAAACAAATGCAAAATTTGATTTTCAGTTGGTTTGGGTTTGTATGCGCCTACTCGTACCAGGGCTGGACATTTCAATCCCGGCTTAAATGCACTTGTCGCAATATTATTGTATTTATATTTATTTTAGGGTACTTAAATCAAATCAGGGTTTGCTGCTCCCCTCCTTTTTTCTTATTTTTTTTTGTTTTGATTCTTACTGAGCAATCTATCGGTCAACTTTATACTTATTCTTTTGGTTGCTTAAATTTTTGATTGTTTGAAATTTCAAAAATAAAGTAAACTTGAAACTTATGGTTTATAAATGTAATTAGGACACCATTTTTAAAGTGTTTTTAATTCATATTTTTCAGTTTTATTTTGGTTTTTATAAAATATAAAAAACCAGTTTATCTAACATTTAATTATGTTCATGCAAATACAACGTAGGAAAACAATATTAGATTTGCAACGGTCATAACATATTTTAGTGCCATAAAATGGATGTATTCATTTGTCTCCTTTAAAACCAACTATCGGCCACGAGCCCTTTGTTCGATATTCAATTCGTTCTTGCAACCACCACCGCCACCGCCTCCAACAACAACAACAACAACGACGGCAACCGATTAGCGACGCTGTGCTGCAGCCCTGGTAGCGTTGCGTTCGCCGAGTCGGTGGGCGAGTGACGGGACAGGCGGGGCAGGTAGGCAGGACAGCGACTTGAAGTGCGCGCATCACGCACAAATGCTCCTAGTTGGCCTGCATCGGCTGTACCCCGAAATGGGGCTCCACCTAGCCCCTCGATATCGGGCGATTCACGACTACATAACTACACCTACATACACCACACACCATGTACACCGCTTACACCATATACACCGTATAAACCGTATACACCTACCCATATCGGTTCGGTCGAGTGGTGCTTCCTTGGACTTGGATTGTGGGCCCTGTTCTGCTTCTGCTACTGCTCTCTCCTCTCCTCTCCTCTCCTCACCACTCCTTTCCACGACGACTCTCCGAGATTCTCAGACACCGCTGAGGGGTCAGACAAATACAAATGTCTCGCTAATGATGGCTTCGCCTGATTCCGATTTCGAGTTGTTCGATTTGGGCTTTGGGTGCTGCGGAACACTTGGTTTTGCGCCGAATGCAGCTCGCCGCATTTTCACTCACACTATTATTCGGCTATTATTGTTTGTTGTGGTCGGGCCGAGCACTGCGAAAAATATTAACAACTCTTAAGTACACTTTAAAAAATGAAAAAACGTCAATGCGCTGCTGGCGAGTAAATTATTTTTCTTTGTGCAGCTCGAGGGTGGCAACGCAGCCCTGGTCGCAGCGCTCATTTGAGCGGCGGAACTGGTTCGCCCACAGCATTGCCCCGAATCAGTTCGGAACGATTCTTCTCGTTTATTTGCGGCTCTCTGCTTTTAAACTGGTGGCGCAATTTCCCCTTCGCGGTTTGAAACTTTGAAAAAAAATTTGTTAAGTTTAATTTAGCTAACTAAATGGCAATTAAAAATACAGCTGGAAAATATTGCAAAAAGGAACCGGACCTGCGTCAATCTTGTTATACTACTTACTCGCCGATTAGATACACAAATTTTGTTCACTGCACAACGAGAGAGTCCGCACTGTAGGGTTGCATTGGTCAATTTTTCGGCGGGCGATTTCAAATTTAAATTTAACAGATGCTTCTGCTCTTTTTTGTTTTAAAACATACATTTCTTTAAAAATATACTTTAAATTTGTTTCCAATTATAATTTATCACTGAAATGCTTTACTAAGCGTTATACTTTTTACTCTCTTTAACAATATGTCTTGCCATTTGTTAGCTAGTATAGTTAATATATGGAGATCTGTATACATGGTCTTGAATAATAGCATACAAATATATAATTAGTAATTACATAATATATAAGAAATTTATTTTTATTTGTTTTATAAGCCATTGACGCTTAGTGCGTCGATAAAGTCATTTTTCGTTAACGACAAAAATGGTACCTATTTGTCAACTAAATCAGTAAATAATCATAATCAAACTAATAATGCCAACATTTATTTAATCCACATTTTTTTTTTGTTTTTTGTAAGCATAGAAATTAAAAACGAACATGTTAACAATAACAATGAAATCTTTTCTTCGTCCTAATTGGAATTATTTTTCCCGTGTTGAACTCTGACCGTGCCCAATTTAGACCTTTGCCAGCCGCTTGCCATTGATACCCAAATCCCCAGCACCCAAATACCCGATTGTGCCATCTAAGTGCTCGAAGGCCATCGAGTACTCTATTTTGATTTGGGGGCGATTACATTCAGGAAATTTACACTCATGCAGTTTATTGGGCTCGAAGCTGATTACAATTCTGTGCCGGCAATTTAACCCAACCCGCTGGCAACCAAAGGTGACGTCAATGTCGGTGTTAGCCCGTGTGGGTGTGCGAGTGTGTGTGTGTGAGATATGTGTTGCTTATTTGCATGCATATGGGGGCAAACAAATGCAGAAGGTCAATGCTGACAGAGTGGCTTTAAAGAGATGCACAATTTGATAAACAGCATGTGAAACAATAAACTTTTTAGTACACGGTAGTGTATATTTCGATTCCCAGAAGGTATGAAGGGATGAAGATGATGTAGCCAGAAATTGTGCCTGCAAAATTAACACACAAGTTGCACACCAACAACTTAATCAATTCTGCCACTGGTCCTGCAAGTACTGCCATCCTCGCCGCTTATTTTGTTTGTTTATTATGCAAATTTGCATTAATTTTTCGTAAGCCGCACACGTGATCCTGCAGCAGCAGCAACAACAGAGGAGTGTGTGTTTGCGTGTGTGCAGCAGTTGCAACTGTTGCTGCCTCCGTTTTTGGGCTTCAAAATTGCTTTCGAGCGCAAATCGTCGGCAAATTTCATTAAAAATGCATATACACACACATTGCTGTGTTGCTCCTTCTCCTGCCCTTTAACCCCTGCCAATGTCTCTCTTAGTTCGCCAGCCATGTCCTCCCTTGAGATTAGTCAGCAGCAAGGACATTTCGGAATCTTTTGTTTTATAAATAGCCCCCTCTTGATAGACAATTAAAAATGTAACTTGCTTTCGGCAAGAACAAGTCTATCAATAGATGGGATTACAGGCATGTGGAGAGACGGCGGAAGCTCCCCCTTAAGCTGCCCCAATACTTTTCCCCTCCAGGTGGGAGGTGGATTTCCCTTCACTTCCTTACCCTTTCTGCCAGTGCCACGTAAGTTAGCCTTAAGAAAAGTTTTCATCCTCACATGTCTAAGCACTTTGTGCAAATTGTTAACGTTGCTGCAGCGTCCTTCTACGCACAGGGGCAACAACAAGAACAACAACATTAGGGGCAACACGAGTAAAAAAGCAACATCAGCAACAGCCTCGGTGGCAACAACGGCAACAGCAACAACCACAGCAGCTAGAATGTGGCAACAAAGACTTCAGGTTATTGCATGCATTTTAATTAGTAGACAAGCCAAGTGGGTTGCCACGATACATGTACATAAATATATACACATACATTACTTTATAGCCCCGACATAGGCACATCCTTGCATATATACATATGTAGATGCAGATCTAAGAAGAGAGCGAATTGCCTTCCCATGGGTAAGGCAATGAGTTCCGGAAGAATCGATCAATCGAAGTTGGAAAAGTGCTACTGAATGCAAAAGAAACATTAAAGGCTCATTTCAAAAGAGAGCTGGGGTGAAAAGTTACTGGATTGACACAGAATTTCTGATGCACAAATGCCACATGTTGCAAAGAAAGGCACGTTGCAGGAATATTCCGACGGAAATTGTTTCCAAATCAGAGAGGAAAATACAAGCTCAACTCAAAAATTCGATGACAAGGATTTAAAGGACAAAACAGAAATATAAAATGGAAAACTTGTAAAAATTCCAAACAATATACCACACTCTTATACACATTGCAATCAACATAATTGATAAAATCATATCCTGCATAAATAAGAACTTTTGTTTGTTTGTTAATCACGTGTTTCCCAAATTTATCTTACAAAAGGCAATGATATATGGTTATGGGAAATCCCTGTCAATTTATGAAAGCGAACTATTCACGCGAAATTTATTCACGCGGCATAAGGATAAAGGGTACGGGATGGAAAGAATTTGGTTCAAGACTAGATGGCATAGATACTTTTCCAGCGATAAAAAGGACATGTGCATAAACAAATCTGGGCTCATCAGCGTCACAAACAAGACAATGATATATGGATCCTGGTAAACCTTTGTCAATTCATATAAGCAAGCGGTTCGGCTGGATTCGCACATGGCCCGTCGGTCCGTGGACCATATCTCAGAGTCCTTTCGCTAGGATGGGACAGTCCGCAGAGCTGTAAGTGCGGACTTCAGCTGCGGGCTTCCTCTCAATCTATCATTCTGCCCTCGCTGGTGGCCCTGCAACATCCACAGGCCACCCACGCCCACACCCACTCCCACAGCCACAGCCACAGCCACCCACCCACCGCCATCACGTACTGTGCTAGTTTCTTGTATTTATTTTTAAATTGTCTCACACACACAAGCCCGCACAGAAACACACACAGCAGCAGGGACATAGACACTCACACACTCACACACACACACACGCACAATGAATTTCATGGCGGTCCTGCACTGACATCTTCCGTGCAGGACGACAACTCATGTTTGTATTGGTTCGGTGAGCGTCCCTTGTCCGCATCTCCTTCGATTTCTCGCAGTGTGTGAGTTTGTCTACATAAACGCGAAAAAGAAAATACTTGTGGGATTGCGACTATGGGTTACCCTCTGCTTGCTATTTTTTTATCTATGGTGGTTTCAAGCACATTTACTTTCTATAATAACTATTATTTTATAAATACTAAGATTTACCTTCGGATGTTAGATGTTCCGATGTTTCTATTATAACAAATATTTTATGAACACTGAGTTTTAGGTTCAGATGTTATTTTATTGGAAAAAGGAAATTCGTTATGTGATCTTTACAATTATCCCATCTGTACAAAAAACAAATAAAAATCATAAAATTATAATACTGTTTACCAATTAATGGTTAGTACTGACGATGTGAACAGCAACTGAATACGCCATTAGCTAGAGAAAGACTACTGGGTGTAGGACACAAAAAAAATCTGTGTAAGCTCGCATCTGTGGGGCCACGCGTCCCTGCATGTGTGCGTGGTCGTGTGCGTGTGTGTGTGTGTGCTTGTGCCACGCTGTCCATGTGTGCGTGTTTGTATGTAAATGTCCTTGAGTGCTTGACGGATGACATTCATAAACGTCACTTCAATTACCTCCACGCGCCAACGCCAGTGACTGTGCCACCTCATTCCTGGGCGAACCGACTCCTCATCCCCCCGACCGGAATTTACCCTTCCCCTGCCTCTGCCTCTGCCCCATCCCCCGCACCGCCCCCTCTCCTCACACACCCATTTACCGCGAAAGTTGTGAAAAGTCAGTCAGCCAAAAATTAAAGCACTTTCTACTTTTCCGGTCTCTGGCTTTCTTTTTCTTGTTTCAGTCATTGAAGAATTTGTGCGAACTTGCAGATTGTGCTCCACACTAACACATCAATTGAAAAATTGTCACATGATATATTTGCACTTAATAATACAGTTTCCTCGAAGCAACTAGGTAATTAAGTGGCTGAAGCTAGTAGGTTTCCTTTGATGAACCTTTCTCTGGTATGGTATCCTTTTTTGTATCCCTTTTTCTATACCCGTTACTCGAAGAGTAAAAGGGTATACTATATTCGTAGAAAAGTATTTAATATGCACAAGGAACGCTAGAAAGTATATATATTCCTAATCAGGATCAATAGTCGACTCGATTTGGACATGTCTGTCTGTCCGTCCGTATGAACGGTGAGATCTCGGAAATTATAAAAGCTAGTAAGTTCAAAGCTTACTTTAGAACGTTGCCACGCCCACACTACCGCTCACATATTTGTCCTTCTTTTATTCTCTATTTCAATAGATTTGCCAAAAAAAATTGTGAAATTTTATCTTCCTCAACCCACTAGCTGAGTAATAGTGATAGTCGAGAAAAACTGTACTATTGCTTTTTCTCATGTTTTATTTATTTTCTTTGCTTTAACATACTTAGAAAAGTGTCCAAGAATTGTCAGGAGAAAACTATTCAGGATTCAGAAATAGCTTCCTAATTACTTTTTCACTGGAAAAGGATTCTTTCTGAGAGCAACGTGATTTCAATGTCAAACTCTTAAACTTTTTCTTGATTTTAAAAGCCCTTTGCATCAGCTAACGATTACATTTATGGAAGCGTCAATTCATCAAAATGAACTGAATAAACTTTAGTTTATTCAGAAAAAGCAAATAAAATTAAAACATTTAGAATGGTTTTCCTAGAAGCTCCCCTAAGTAAGATTCCACTGAAATCTTTTGAAAGCGATGTTCATATCACAACCAACAAATCCCTTCAGTTCAAGAAATAAAATGCTCCTGTAATGAGTTGCCAGGAATTTTAGCTTGCACCTTCGTTTTCCCATTGAAACTTGCTGTCCTGTGAAACTTCTTCAGATCAATCGCTCAATGCAAAACCGAAAAGACCTCCTAATTCGTTCTGAAAACCTGATCTTGATTCATGGTCTGGCATTGATTTTCTCTCAACAGCCTCAAAAAGGGGCGGAGGGGGCGGGGCCACAAACATTTGCGGCATTCGTCGTCGCTCTGTATGTGTGTGTGTGTGTGTGTGTTAGTGCGTGTGCACGTGTATTGGTATCTGCCGAGTGTGCGTGTGCCTGTGTGCCTGTGTGTTTGTTTCGGTTTCCTTCACTTACACTTGTCCTTACAAATTTGTCCTTTTCTCAAATGTGAAAAGACGCATAATGTCCTTTTTACTCGCCCTTCTCTTCCGTTCAGTCCTCTCCTCTGGCTTGAGCCTCGTTGCTCCCAGCATTGCCCTCTTTTCCTCTTCCCCTTGCCCCCGAGTTCCTTCCCCCTGTACCCTCCCCAGTTCCATAACTTTTGTTACTACTGCCTCATACCCTTGCAAAGGGTATTTAGGAACTGTAAACAGTAAACTGTTTTGGGCTTAGTGATTATTTCCATAGTTTTATTTTATTATTTTAAGAATCAGTATGCCGACCCATATATACATATATATAGGGATTTGAAGTATACTTTTCGACATCTCCAGCAAGTGTAGACTTTTCAGGGTATTCTAAGCCTAGGTCTTCCAAGCTAGCCTTCCTCTCTGGTTATATTTCTTTTTGTTGACGACATTTTGCCTCGTCGACTGTCGTTTATTTTGTGTGTGTTTTCCTTTATTTTTTCGCTTTCCCATTTTTGTTTTGTCCTTTCTGTGTCTCTGCTGACGTTGGCTGCTGCTGAATCTGCTGCTGGCGTTTGCCGCCCACATTTGCTACTTGTAAATTATTTGCATTAGTAGCCACTTGTGCTTTGCTGTGCGCTTGTATGAGTGTGTGTGTGTGTGTTTGTGTGTGGCAGTGTGTGCCTCGGGTCGAGGAAAATTCCCCCACTCTCCTCGCACTTTTCCCCTAACTTTTCCTGAGGCTCAGTCCACTGCGAATTCATTTCGTTTTGGGGATGAATCCACTCGAAACGGAACTTGACCCACTGTGCGTGGCCCACTGTGCGTGTTTGCTTAGACATACACACCCACAGACGCACGCACACAAATACACTCGCTTGTGTGTATATTTTCGCATTGAAATTTCCATTTTTCCTTTTGTTGCTGCTTCCCATTCCCTTTGTTCGTGCTGGCCTGGCCTGCACTTAAATTAACTGATTGCAACATTCTATACAGCTTTTTATGGCCCGATAAGGAGGTGGGGGGAGGGCACAGTGGCTACTCAGCCTTTTGCATAGTTTTGCGAGTCCCGAAAAGGGGCAGAAATGGGTATGGGCTGGCCACATGGGAGTTCTCTCTTTTAAGTGGCCAGTAAATGCGGTTCCTTTAGCTTGGCCAAGTACGGTGGAAACTCAAGGTGCTGAAATGAAAATGGAGTAACTATTTTTCCTCTCGGTTGTAATAATTAACTAAATCCATTTTAGAGTTTAGAATTATTGATTAATAAACCATACTAATATTTGCAAAAAAATAAAATAGTGATTTAAATACTTTATGTTGTTGGATGTAACGAAGCCCAACATCACAATATTATTTCATTTTTATAATTGATTTAATTTAAATTTGAAGTGAAACTTAGCCTCCACCGTATCCATCGCTCTTTACTTCCAGCCATTTCTCTCTGCCGCCAAACGAGCCAAACACGCCATGCAGCATTGCGTGCTCACAACGTGGCGTATGCGCAATATTTACTTCCTCTTAGCCGCATGAAGGCAAAAATGCATTAAACAAGACAACGGCAATGACAACAGGCAACGTGCGGAAAAGTGGGATAATGAGGCAGCGAGTTTGGGGAATTGCTGTTCGTTTAAAGACAGCGATTGCGTTCTCGGCCTGCTAATTGCGTATACGACATGTGTGATCCCCACTTGATAAGCCCAGAAATAATTAACTAAAATGATTCTCCGGATGAGAGTTGCGTTTATTCGCCTAATATTTGAGCAAGCGAATGTCGGGGTAATTTAATGGCATACTTTAAGGGCCTCTGTATGTTTTCAAGGGTTCGTTTTGTTTAAAAGCCACAAGCCAACTGGGATTGCGCGGAATATGCTTTTAATAGATGCCATCGATGAATAAAAATAAACATAAAGCCATCGACAGAGGAAGCTGCTACAAATGGGCCGAACAATTTACATAATCACTGAGCATTCAGCGGCACTACCAAATATAGCAACCGAAATGGGAACCGGAAATAGGAAGCCCAGTCAAGCAGAATGCCCGGTCGTACATTATATGTAGTATACGGAATATACGGACTCGTCCTTCGCCTCGCAGCGATTTATCAAAGTTCATTGAAATTGTTTGTTTGCCCGCTGCCGCTCGCCCAAACATGTCCTTGAAAGGGGAGCGGGTGGTGGGTGGGCCGACGTCCTTGCCACTCTCGGCTTCAGCTGCTGATGATGACGACGTCATTCATTAAAATTTTCGCCCGTTATAAGTTTGGGCATTAAGCATTAAGCAGCACCAGCAGCAGCAGCAGCAGCAGCAGCGGCAGCAGCATTGAGATGTCAAGCGAATTACAGGCCCCAAACAAATGCCATAAAAGCCATTCACAGTGTGCTAAACTTTTCTCTGTTTTTCTTTCCGTTTGCCAATTTGATTTATTGCCAGCCCATGGAGATGTAATCGTGAAATGGCAAATGTTTCTGTGTGGGCCGTGCGTTTGGCGGACAATTTTTCCCGACAGTCATGGACTGAGCTCCCTGGAAGGAATTCCGTAGGGTACTTCTCCGGGCACACGTGTCACGTGTCCAGCTCTTCCACGCGGGCGTAAAGCGAATGCGTGGTCTTTGATTAATTCTCATATTATATGCTTTATTAAGCAGCCTCCGCCGAAAAACATATGCCCATGTCGGATGTGACTGAGAAAATCGCCTGCCAATTCCATTGTTATGAATATAAGAGTTATACCTCTTTTGTTAGTGGCTTCTGACTTCCACCATTTGTTTCGGTCATCCGCATTTCAGTCTTAGCCTGTCGTGTCCAGATCTGGGATGCTTGACTACCCGAAAAATGAATCGCTAATGACCATTTTTGGAGGCCTGGCAAGTGACGGCACTTCTGGCTGGCCTTCTCGCATATGGCGAGCCTCTCGGTAATACGAGATTACTAATTCACTCCGTCTGTCGTCCGTCTGACTGATAGATAAACAAATAAGTACCAAGTCCACTGAACCAGACTTGTAAAGTAAGAAAAAATTCAACAGCCTTCAAGAAGTTGGACTTTTTGGACACCCTGCTATCCTCCACCATCGTCCCGACGGTCGTCCTCCCACACGGCAGAAGATCTACGAGCACGTGTCCACCTTTATGTTTGAAGGACACGACACGACCACCTCGAGAGTATCGTTCTCCGTATTTTCGTTAACATTATCACACATTGTATCAGGAGCATTGTGTAGTCATGGGTAATGATATGAACAGAAATGTCAGTTTCCAGCAGATCGCCAAAATGAAATATATAGATATATTTCTTAAGGAGGCGCATCGCGTCTATCCCAGTGTTTCATTTATAGGGCGATATTGCGATAAGGATTAAGACAGTTAAATCAAAGTTGGTGCGGTCCTTTGAGGTCCTTTCCGCTGTCGGTGAGCTGGTCTCCACGGATGGTCGCTTGAATACCTACCTGGATCTCTCCCCAGGCGAAAAGTTGAAAGTGCGAGGCAGGGCGCCACAAATAAGATCCTATTTTGTCCGCGGTTCTAACCTTCGTCTCAGGGAAAGGAGATCCTAGCATATAAGGAATATCAATGGGGAATATGAGTACCGTTAAATACCTCTCCTAAGTTGATATACTGCAAGTTACTTATGTACTTCTCATATCTTCAAGTGCACTGGGGTGTATGCTTAATAGTACCAAATATATAAGCTAATAAAACTGCATGGAAATACATTTGAACCGCTTTTATTAGTATAACAAATCAATAAGAAGTACGTTATTCTACGGCCGTTCTCGCAAAAGACCACCTCACGCCAAAGTTGTAAACCATAAATAGCAGAGCACTCAGTCTGAGATTCATTTTGGTTTTGAGTTGATGTTGTTTCCTTGCACGCATATTTATAGCTGATTCAATTATCTGCTTTTGCCACGGCTTGCATAAGTTAATATAATTAAATTATGAATGGCTTAATGGCGATTAAAATGTTTTTAACTCTGGATTTGGTTAGGCTACTACGCCGTATCCTGCTGTTTTAGTTCAGTTGATTCAAGCAGTTTGTAAGTGAAATACATTTCTTAGCAAACAAACGAATTGATTCTTCATATTTCTGAGAGGGAAGATGACTATCTTCAATCTAGATAAAATACAAATATATCATTAGGTTCCTTCTCAATAAGAAATCGACTTATTATGCTAAAGGCAACTAAACTAATAAATATTGTATCTTAACGTCACAGGGTGGGGAAATATTCTTAAGAATTACCAAACGCTATATCATATAACACTATATATAAGTGAAGTAGTAACTAATAAACTAATTTATTTCATTGAGGTGCGCGCTGTCGACTTTAATGTATTGCTACCTCAGAAAGTTCTGCAGTACTTGCGGGTAAATTTTAAATTCCGAATTTTCGACTATTTCGTTCCAACTTGTTTCTCTCCCTTGCCGCAATAAATATTTGATGTGACGGCAAACTTGGCGGCTATCAGTGGGGCGTAGGGTTGAGTTGGCTTGGCTGGGATTGGATTGGGTTTTCTGCGGTGTAGGGAGGCGGTGGGTAGATAAGGGGAGCTACTGGATTTGGGGTCGGGGACTTGGCATTGTTGTGCGTAGAAGTATCCGAGGTATGCGGCGTACCAAAACCGGGCATAATCAAAATACAATTGTGCGTGGAGAGTGTCCGCGTGTGTGTGTATTCGTTTTGCGTCTGTATAAGTGCTTGTAACGCATGCACAAACGTTTATTTCTTTCTTTCTTTTGGCGTTTGTTTGAGTGGGTGGCGTGGGGTGGGGTGGGGTGGGTTGGGGTGGAGAACTAGAGTGGAAAACAGCTGCGCGTTCGCTCTCTTTTTGGCGGCTCTCGTACCCCCGAAAGTATGCTATAAACTGGAAACCCGAGAGCGGCACCACAAAATGCTCGTCCTGATGGGTTGGTTGTTAATGCAAATATGTGCGAACGGAAGTCGGCGTAAATTAATTAATTACAAATCGAAGCGATGCCCGTAGATATAAGTCCGCAGATGAAAATGAAATCGAAACTGAGACTGAGACTGAAACTGAAACTGAACTCAAACCCGATCCTGGCCAGCTGAATTCGCCCCATCCTCCAGCGGACTGGAAGTCGTTATCCTTTCGGTCCAACTCGGCTCACACTCGGCCCGCCATCGACTTCGTGTGTGGCCTCCGGACTCGTGGTCGCCTGCCAGGGAACCCAAATCGTTTTCGGGCGCTGTGCTGACAACATCCTCGCAGGACCAAGGAGCGGATGGTGCGTCCAAAAGTCCTCCTGCTCGGTGTATGTGTGTGCAGAAACTTTTAACCGTGTGCGCTGTCTGTGTGCGTGTGTTGGTGCGCGAGGTGTTGGCAAATTGATTGCAGTTTGAAATCAAAGGAGAAACTTAAGCCAAATCGCAAAAGCTCACCTCAGGATCGAAAGTGCCCCAATCCTGGCGTACTTAGGGGAGACAAAATGAACGAATCGCCGCTGCGGTGAACAAAATATGATATACAAAAGCCAATTTTTATATAATCAAGCAATAAAAAGCCACAAAAATGATGGGGCGAATGAGGGGGGCTGGGGCGGCCGAGGCAAAGCGTTTTTCGGTCGTCTGTGTGAGTGCAGAAACACTAATGGCAGCCCCGTTCGTGCTTGTTGTGCATTGGTGTGTGTGAGTCTGAGCCTTCTCGTGCTTGAGGCCTTTTTCATAAAGAGGTCAAAACGTTGCCTCTGCCTTGATTGTGTGTGTGTGTGTGTGTGTGTGCGTGTATGTGTGAGTGTGCAGAGTTCCTTCACGCTTTCAGGTTGCCTTCTTTTTTCAACTGGTCAAGTCAAGAAGAAAATTTAACAGTCAGACTTTCGGCAGTCACGAGGACTCGACCCCGTTCTTAAAGCGACCCCGCCCCTTTAAAGTTGCCCAGCAAATGATATAACAATTAGCCAGTACTTTCCGTTCGGCCCTGTTCCTTTTGGCTTGGCTTAAAGCGCGACTAATGGGATATTGGTCGATTTGATGGTGCTTAGAAGCTGACTCCTTTCCCAGTAGCTATTACAAATTATATAAAAGCGTTGCTTTTCTGCAATTAAACGATAGCTTTTATAGCCAATCATGAAATTAAAAGTACAAGTCTATGTTAAAGACCATAGACATTCCTTTGCATTCCTTTGTATATTGTACGGATGTGGCATGTGTGCTATACAAGTATTCGCTTGAAGTCTACTTTACAAGTTTGTAATATTATTGCAACGTTAACTGGACAAATCAAAGAAAAAGTATATTTTTTGAGTTCGACTTTTAGTTCCGTTTCAAGTCGCTAAAAATGAACCATAGAGAAAATTTCAAATGTCCTTTGGTTCCTTTAAATTGATAGGGCAATTATGTAAAGCAAAGAAAGCGCAAAAATGTTACGCAATTTTCTAAAAAAAACACACACAAAACATAGCGGGGGAAAAACATAATTAATAACAAAGCCGCACGGTTGAATTCTTGGACAAACTCTGGCCTACGGCTAAAAATAACAGTGGAAAAAGGACAAAAAGGAGCGGATGGACCAGCGGGGATGGGCAGGATTAGCAGGAGAAAGAAAGGACTAGGACTAGGACTAGAAGCAGCGGGAGCTACTCAAAGCATAACAATGAACATAACCGCACATTCAGCCAGAAGCAGTAAAAAACGCTCGGTGGGCTGGGAAATGGGAAATGGGAAAGTGGGCGGGGGTGGGGTGGGTGTAGAGAGTCACCTACTAAGCCTAAATGAAAGTAAAAATTGTAAGCGTAAGCTAAAACAACAAACACAGCAGCGTACGAAAGCAAAAGCAAAGAAAAAGCCGTGAGAAAAGCGATAAGGCCTAGCAGATAAGCGGCATCCAGAGCGGGACAGGAAAATTGCGATAGAGAGTGCGGAAAATTGCGCTCCAGAGAGAGAGAGACTGGAAAATAGCAAAGAGAAAAGTTGGCCAAGAGAGCTTGCAATGATTTTGTTAAGAAATCGTACACTTTTTGGTAACGGGCATGCGAGCCAAATTGGGTAGTAAAATTGCTTCTCTTAAAAGTATAAAAAATATGAAAAAGGTTTTATTACTTTATTTAATATGCTTGCGTAAAGCGCAAACAATAAAATAGCATAATATAAATACATTTTATTTTAGAAAAAAAAAATATTCTCTTAAAGAAATATTTTAAAAATATTTTGTCAGGAAAATTTTTGCCATTTATTTTTGGGTGACAAAAAATGCGCCTTGATATAGTTGTTTTTTTTATTTTTGTAATTGAATTTTTTACCATATTTTCAATCGATTCATGAAAAAATATAATCTGGCTTTCTATAACAATAGTGTGTGAATGGAATGGAAGCAATATTGTGACTAATCTAGAAGCGCTGCTTGTAACACAATCTGTATAGTTGGTCAGAATTACAAACTAGCTTAAATGTTCTTCCAACAAATTTAACTATATCCTTGCCACTTTCCTTCCACAGACAGGCATCCTTTGAGCCTTAACAGTCATCGAGCGAAGCCTTCGAAAATGTAAACAAAAGCGACGCAGGCGCAGCAGTACTCTCTCCCTCACTCCTCAAGCAGTTTTGGAAAGGAACACCGAGCTTCCAGGCTCGCATCCTGGTCGGCCCTGGTCCTGCTTCGGTCCTCGGCCGTCGTTGGCTGTCGGTTTTCCAGCCCACCTCCTGGCCAGGCTCAAAAAGAGGCTCAGGCAGCCAGCGCTCACAACGCCAGCAGAGTGCGCAGCGTGATGTAGTCCAGCTGCAGACCGACACTGCTACCGATACCGAGATTGAGCTCCAGCTTTCGCAGCGGCCACTCAGGGATACTTTTCCACACTCGGGCACGCACACAGGGACAGAGCGCGTCGGAGGAGCGGAAAAGCGGAAAAGCCTCAGACAAATGGCCAGGAATAGCAGTAGCAGCAGTAGCAGCAAGCGCAGCAGCAACAGCAGCAGCAGTGGCACAGTAGCCGTGAGGGAGCCGTGAAGTGAAACGGAAAAGCCTGAAAATAGGTGGCGTGAAAAGTACCACAAGAGGCGGGGGTGTGTGAAAATCTAGGGGAATAGCGCGCCCCGTGGAAATGGAAATGCCGAGGCTCCTGTTAGCCTCGCCAGCAGCGGATGTAGCAGCAACACCAGCGGGAACAGCAACCTGAAACCGCATCCGCATCCGCAACCGCGCCCGCTACCAATTTCTCCGCTCTCTCCGTTCCGTGTTAATTGTTATTTATGTATAGTGTATATATAAAGTTGTGTGATACAAATGAATCGCTTAGATCTGACAGCGAGCGAGAAACTGTAACCTAAACTCAGTCTAATCAAAAGCGTACAACGACAACAAACGGTTTTGCAAGTGAAACGACATAACACCAAGCCAACTAACCAAACAAACCAAAAGAAACCAAACAAAACCGATCAAACAAGTAACCAACCAACAACATTAATCCAACGGGTCCAATGTTGCAGCCAACAACATGCAGCAAACAGCAACAGCAGAGGCAGCAACCAGCAAACGCAACAGCAGCAGTGGGAGGAGCAGCGGTCCAGGAGCTGCTTCAGAAAGCCGCAGCTAAAGATCATGGAGCCTTAGCAGCAGCAACTGCAACAGCCGCAACTGCAAGCCGCAACAGCAGCAACACTTGGTGCCACAGCGACAACATGTTGTCCGCAGGCCGCAGCCGCACCAGCAGCACAACGATAGACTTCAACAGTCGCCGGCGGAGGGGGCGCCTACGAGGCCACGCCCCCTTTGAACTGGCAATGAACAAACAACACCAAGCTACGATACTGGACGAGTGTGTAAATATTTTCAAGCGCTTAGTATTATTAACATTAAAAACAATATCAGCAACAACAATAACGAAAGCAAAGACAAGAAGCAGAACAGCAGCGCTACCAGCAACACCTGCAGCATCTGCAGCATCTGCAACATCTGCAACATCATCTCGTGGTGCCTCCGCGGAGCAGTTGCTCCATCCAAGCAGCAGCAGCCGCTGCAGAAGCCGCCGCTGCCTCCGCCTGCCGATCTACAGCATCCTGCTGCTCTGCCTAACCACCCAGGGATTGGGACTGGGAGATGCCGCCAAGCCCAAGTCGGCCAAGCAGCACTTCGGCGGCAGCAGCAGCAGCAACAGCAATAGCAACAATCCAAACCAGAACCACAACGATGTCCTGGGCGGAGTGGGCGCCCCATCCCAAACGTCCGGCGAGGACGAGGCCGAGATCATGTACCCCTTCCAGTCCGGGGAGCAGATGTTCGGCCTGGAGGAGGACCAGGAACAGGATCCGGAGCTCAATTCCAATGCAGTGCCCGGCTCCGACGAGGATAATGCGGCCAATCAACGTGGTATCAATGGTGAGTCTCCTTCCTACTCTGCCCTTAATCCCAATCCCATACCAAGTCATTCCTGCGCATACGTGTATACGCGTACTCGTATGTGGAATTCTGCATCGGAGCGTGAGTGTGTGGGTGCTGCTTGACTAATGGCATTCGTATTTAAATGAGCCTTTCAATTTCGGGGGCGAGAAGTTTTCAGCTGGGCGGATCCCTGTGTCAAACTTTTCAGCGAAGACAAATTGAATTTGCCTTGCATGGGGCATCGATGAGTTGGAATCGAGTGTGAGTGCTGAGAAATGATAGCGTATAAAAGTTCAAGGCCCGGAATCAGACAAATGTTTAATGGGGTTGCAGGTACATACGTGTATTCGATTCGCCCACATACGTTATCCACTGCAATTTGAAAAACTGTAAGAATTAACAATTAATACAAAAAAGGAACAAACATTTGACCAACAACATGAAGACTTCTAAAATATGTTTGATAGCTTAATTCTCGGAGTATTTGTATAGAGTACGATAAATGAAAAATCTGTGAACGTTCCGATGGCATTGTAAACAAGAAGTAAGATGTTGACGGTATCCGCATCCTTGGCAATTATTTTGCAACCACACTGCGTATGAGCGATATTGTGGGCTTACATCTCGTATACGTAACGCAATGCATGAAGTGCTCGCCACTGAGGCGAGAGAGCCACAGTAATTTCCGCACAACTGGTATACGCTGCGTATACGTAATATGGCGAACATAAATTATCCTGGCCGCAGCATAAGCGACTGCAAATGAACATAATGGAACAACTGTCTGCAGTTGGACGATGAAATATACTTTTTTTGTCTGTATGCGCCCCAGAGCGTGTTAATGTGCGCCCAGCAAACATTCACATGTGTGAATATATACTCGTATATATGTATACGTGTATATGTACCTTGCTGTGCCACATCAGCGAAAGTCAAGCTGCTGCTCTAGCCTCCACATTTTGCACCTTTGCAACCTTTTGCGCCCCAGCAACCTTTCCACCTTATGCCCCTGATTCAGACAGCCCGTCCGCTGACTGCGGACTGTGTTTCTGCTCCCGTGAGCGGCGCAGTCACATTTTGGCCAACAATTAAACCCAACATTGCACACGGAGCCCGGAGCCATTTCTCATTTTAATGACTCAACCGAGCCAAGTCCTGTCACAAAGTGGCTGGCCCAGCTGGAAAAGTTTTTGGGGGCAAAAAGGCTGTGATCGACTACAGTTGACTCCTTTGTTTAAATAAAATGGGTAGGACACGATGTCAACGGGCAAATCTGCGGATGGGTATGGATGTTGATGATGTCAAGCCTTGATAAGCCGACGCGGTAAATCCCATCCAATCCAGCGCTTTGTTTGCCTTTGGCCGCCACCCATTCCATTCCATTCCAATTACCGTTCCCATTCCCATTCCCATTCCCACTCCCATTCGCTCCCATCCGCACAAGCAAATAAAGCTACCAAATCGGAGCACTCGTGACACACAAAACTACTCGAAGGCGGGACGTGTCCTGCGAATTAAAAAACTGCAATCCGCAATTGCGCAAGTACAAGTGCAACTACATCCAGTACAGTATTTGTTGTGTATAAATCAGGCTTTAAAATTAACGCAGATTGCTGGAACAAGCGACAGGCCACGAGCAATTAACATGAAACTAGCGGGAAAGAGTCCACGAAAAAAGCGGCTGAGGACGCACACAGTGAAAAATAATGCAGACAGAGCGGGCACATAACTCAGGTCACCCTCGCACTTACAAACATATATGTACGTTTATTTATATGTGCGTATGTATGTATGTACTTACCTCTATATAAATGTGCACTGGTCTTCTCTTCAGCGACCTTTGTTCGAAATTTTATACATATATTTATATATACATACATACGTACATATAGAAATTCCTGCCAGTGTGTATGGGTGTGCGTGTGTGTGTATTTGCCTTGCTTTTGGCTTTTCTATTTTACCATCGACCCAAATTGCGAGCGCGCTCTCCGTATAATAACAACAAAAATACACACACTCTTGGGTAAAATATAGTATAAGTATGTGAGCTAGTGTGCGAGTGTGTGTGCTAGTGTGTGTGTGTGTGTGTGCTTGAGCCAGCACACGCAAACGTGGCTGTTAACGACGTTTCAGGCTCTCAACGTCGGCGTTTTGTGGGTGTATGGGTGTGTGGGTGAGTGGGTGAGTGGGTGAGTGGGTGGCTCGGGGCAGACCCTGAAAAAAAATGGAATAAAAAAAAAAGGAAAAGGAAGGAGAATATAAACTTAAGTAAAGACCTCGACCTAAACGGCAGGCGGCCAAAAACTTGGTTTAACTTTTTGCGGGCGTGTGTGTGTTGGAGAATAGGCAAACATTTTGAAAAATGATTGAGAAATACAAAATTACAGAGACAGTAACAGAAACAGATGACGAGGAATAGGAAACAGAAGTGGAAAGGCAGAAAAGCAGAAAAGCAGAAAAGCTGGAAAACCCCCCAAAAACGATGCCGAAATGGCGGCAGCGGAAAAGTGCGAGACTAGAAGCCACGAAATTGAAGGCAGCAGAACGAGCACGCACAGCGCCTTAAATACTGAAATTTAAATCGATAAATCAAAATGCCAACAACAGCAGCAACAACGTCAACAATAGCGTCCTGGCAAGGACGTGTGAGTTGCATGCTAAAAGCCACCAGAGAGACGATGAAAAACCCAACCAGCAAAAGCAGCAGCAGAAGCAGAGCAGAAAAACACGCTAGTGTGGGTGGCAGGAAGTTTGTTTCCTTCCTGCCTCCAAGCCATTTGGTTTTTCTTTTTTTTGTTGCCCACAACTGTGTATTTTTCTGTGTCGCTGTGCTTTTCGGTCCGAACTGAAATGACAACATTTGGCCGCCTTTTTAATTATTGACATATCCCGCCGCCCACAAGTGGGTGGCCACCCATGGCCAGTGTTGGGGCTCACATCCTTGTGGCCACTAATTGCCCCTCCTGTCTGGCGGCTCTGATTTGGCGTTCGTTTCAGTCCCAGCTGCAACTGACTCAGCTCAGGTGTGCTAAACCCACAGGAATGGGTATCCCGCCTTGAATCCAAGCCACGAATGAATCACGTACTGCCACTTGGATATCAACGAATCGCCCTTATCGCGCATGATTCATTCGATCCGGAGTTTTGTGGTCAAAGTCTTAGAAAACCGGTTAGCAAATGCAATCGCACAACGGTATCGAGTGTCATTCACAGCGAACTGCGTAAGCAAATCTTTCTCGAATGCTTTGAAAACATGCTAGATCTCGAATTTTGTTTGTTTTCATTATGTTAATATGGCGAGGTGAAACGATTTCAAGATATTTATGACTAGCTTTGACTGGCGGAAAACAAATTATTCACAAATTAGTAAGAGATATGAATCGATTCACACGGAAATTTACTAAAAAGATTATGTCTCCGACAAATTAGATTAGTGAAAAGAGCTACAAGTATTTATGGATCTTTTCTGATTTCTTAATTTATGTGTTATGTCCAAAAACCGCAATTAATTATTGTCAATGGATTATTTGTAGTTTTATAGGAAAATCGCATTTCCACATATTTTTACGATTAATTTCAAAGTTTTGATAGATCGGAATAATAAATAATGGGTTTTCGTTGAGTTGGGAAAGCCCCAATTGTTTTTAATAACCGTCTTGGCCCAAGAAAAACCTTAGATGACTCATCAAATTATCCGCTCACTTTCTGGAAAACCTTGTTTATAAGTATGTGGGGCTTTTATGCGATTCTCCAAAGTTAATTAACTAAGCTTATTATAAGCACATGCCTTTAATGATTCCTAACTTTACAGTACCTACTTGTAACAAGCAGAGAATACGAAGTTCTTCAACAGAGTTTTTAATGTTATAACGTCGACAAACTTTAACAACTGCCATAAATTTATAAACGCGAGAATTAGCTTAAGAAACATTTCCCATTAAATTAAAGGTTTCCCACTACGATTTTCGGGGTCTAGCACCCTGCGAAAATTGGGTCAAGCACATAGCATTCTAATGTTGGCACTTTGGGCTTGGTCCACATCGGGTTTGCCCTGGGGATAGAGCCGCTTTTGATTAGCTAAAACATGGCCCCCTCATGTGTGTAGGTGTGTATCTGAACGTGTATGTGTATGTGCTTGTGCATGTGTGTGTGTTTGCTTTGGGCCCGAAACTGTGCCAAGTTATGGCCGCCTAGCCGTAACTTTTGAAGGTGGCAAGAAATGCCACCGAGCAACCTTCATTGACAGCTGCTCATAGCCGTGATAAACCCTCTATGGCAATCCTTAAGAGCTTCTGCCCCCACCCCCCCATTGGGCACACTGCGCCAGGACGAACGAGGCTCTTCTCTCAGCCTGCATTGATTCAACAGCCACTTGACAACCCTGCATGCACTGCGAGAAGCACGAGACAAGTTGGGCTTATTTCAGAACTGGCTCATTAGCATTTAACAGCAATATTTAACAATGGCCATAATCCCAAGAGCAGCGAAAACATTATTATAATTAATTCATTCGCGTATTGAATTATAGCCTTAAACTATTCGAATCCATTATCATAGTGTTGTTATCTGAGTTCACAATTAAAAGAATGTATGTGTTTATTATTGGATTTGATGTTGTGATGCTTGAGCTTTAAAAATGATTCACATACTGGGGTTATTCTGTTGATTAAATGACAACACATAGCAGCTGATATCGCAATGATGACCAATCCAAGTGTTATTTTCTCGCAGTGTCGCTGAGTTTTAGCCGCTGGCGGTAGCTTGCATGTGCATTGCACGTTTGACTTGCTCTGATTTTGGCTGTTTGGCTGTTCAGCTGTTCAGCTGCTTGGCTCTTTGGCCGTTTGGCTGTTTGGCTGTTTGGCTGGCTAATCGATTCGCCAGCCACCTTGAAACTCTGGCCGCTCTCTGCGGAGCGTTTTGGCCCGTGCCACAGGGCGCTGTCTCTCTGATAAATTAGCAGGTGCTTTCACGGCAGGGCCCGCTTTTCCGCTTCTCAGCTTTTCCGCGGGTCAGAGAGCGTGAAAACGCGCGGACACCAGATTTCTTCTATGAGTATAGCATATTAGTGTGTGTGTGTGTTTAGCTGGCACTTCCGCTTTGAGCTACCATAATGAACTTCCGGCCAGGCGTGCGATTTTTCTTTGACTCCGTGTAATTTTCGTGCGTTTGTTCAGCCGTGATTTATGCACACTGATGACGTAGCAGAAAGCTGAAAATCCGCCACCAAGTCCCAAAGTCATTTGGGCCGCTGCTTATCGGACCCTAATGAAGTTTAACCCCTTGGGATGGCGACATTGCTCAGAGAATTCGGCTTTATCTATCAAATAATACTTTTATTGCATTATCAGGGTACAAGGGGGTGGCACATAAATATTCATGGGATGCTTATATATACAAGTATATATTTATATATAGTATAGTTCGTTCAGCCCTGGGCGGCCATTTCTATCCTCCCACTCCAATCGTGTAAGCAATTTTGGGGGCATGAATTGGAATTTTTGGCAACGGAATGGAATTTCACTATCCTGCAGCTCTTGGCACTTAATGGGTTAATCGATTAGGGCCTCCCTTCGGTTGGGTTTCGGGATTGGAACTCAGCTTGGTGCTGGAAGAGGAGCCTACTTGGTCACGCGATTCCAGGCGCTGGAGTAGCGCTCCGCCTCGAAGAAGTTGCCCAATGTTTGTGGCAGGTTCTTGCGCTTCGCCTCCGTGCCCAGGATTCGCGGGGGCGTGTAGTAATTGCTCTTGGGCGTGGCAGCTACCGCGCTCTGGCGTCCACTAATGCACTTCTCCTCGTGGGCGGGAACGGGCGCTGTCGTGGCCGTGGGCGTGGGCGTGGCCACCTCTGTGCGCCACTCGAAGATGGGCGCACTGGCTCCGGCCTGGGGCAACTGCAACTGGATTGTGGCCCGGCTCACGAAGAGCTCCTCCTGGCCGTACCTTTGGGCTACTGCGGCTGCCATCTGAATGGATCGGTTCCCGCTTGCAAACTGATTGCGAATTCGCACTGCGAGTGGCGACAGCCGCAGAGCATTCTGATGTGGCTTTGTTCTCTGGTTACGACTTCGGTTGCTCCGCAAACAACGCGTCTCGTTCGCATGACGCATATCACGTATCCGCTGGCAGTGTGTGAGTGGGCTCGAATCCCACATGTGGATGGGGTCGTGAGCTTCCCGCAGTAGAGTTGTTCCACTAAGCAACTACTGCAAGGAATTCTTTAAGCCACTTTTAACGATGATACTTTTGCCAACTTTAAAGCTAAATAGTCAAGCAAACACCACCCAAATGTAACTTCTATGGCTTCTATTGCGATGACTCCATCCCGAACTCCAAACATTTTACCCCAAAATAGTTTCCTTTTTCTTCTCTTGCGTTTTCTAAAACTTTTCTTATCAGATGAGTAAACAAAACTCGAGAATATTTCTTTGTTTCGTCTTAACTCGAGCTCAGCTGTTGGATGACATCATGCAATGTGGTCTTCAAATGGTGTTGTGATAAAATTAAAAACTTTGCCAATGAGACTACCACTTCTCCGATTGAATGTGGCAGGCATTAGCACTAAAACTTGTTTCATTTTGAAAGCTAATTACTTTCGCGATTGGTCACGGTGCCATCTCTACCGTCTGAAGTCTGCTGCTTTCTGAGCTCACGACCACTGCAATCGCTTAGTCAAATGGTGGCATTTCGTTCGCGGCGCTCGGAACTGGTTTCCCTTCGCCCCTGATAAAGTATTTTATGTGGCGGGCAGGAGACTGATGGACGGACGCCCACATGGACAACAAACAATCAGATACAATAAATAATAAATAATATTTAATAGTCATTATTTTGTTACCTTCAGCAAGTGAACCAATAACAATTTGATGACCAACTCAACTTCGAGGGGCTCGTGCTGGCTCCATAGATGGAATATTTTCATTTATACGAGTATATAATGATTCGATGGCGTAATCATTGTTTTGCAAAAAGTCTTTAGTTATAAAATCAAGATACCTTAAGATCTGTTATTTACGCTGATCGAATAGAGACTTTTTTCTTAAAATAATCCAAAAGTTATTTGAGACAGTTATTTTTTTTATCTATTTTTAGATTCCAGGGCATTTTTATTATTATTTACCAGTATAATTGTGATTCATTTCTAAGAGATAGCATAATGGCATGATAATTTACATCTTTCATACCATCATTGGTTATTGCTTTCACATTTATAAAATATATACATACCAGTTGTATAGGGCAATGCTTAAACAGCACTTGATTAATTCAATTGCACTGTATCTGACAGATAAGATAAACATTTATCAGAACTGTGAAATGCTGCAGCTCCGAAAAGATTCGGCCTGCATCACGTATGAGACATTATTTAACCTTATCTTCTGCCATAATTACCATACACTCACTGAGGTAACTTCGTCAATGACACGTAGCTGTATTTGGTATTTGTGTACATATTTCTGCATTGCTGAGCCCATTTCTACCGATTTCAATTGGTCTCAATGGCTTTCGCAGTGCCCCAAACCCATTGACCAACTCATAACTGCATGAGTAAGCCATCAGAGAGTCTGCTCATTTATATGTTCCGATTGCCCCGATGATCCAGTTCGATATGCCGGGCAGCCACTTCACATCGGGTGTTAAGAGTGGGCCAAAACCACCCACATACAACAGCCCAGTACAACCCAATACAACCCAGTAAAACCCAGTAAAAGTCCGCAACCCTTTTTGCAGGCGATTGAATTAAATCAGATTCGAGAGACACCGTCGTCAGTCATTAAGCATTTGCCCAGTGATTCATAAGAATCATTCACTTGTGGCTCACGCTCGATGTCGAACCGCCCACCACCCCCACAGAAAGTGGGTGGGTCGAGTGGGAGTGGCGCGGTGGGGCCCGTTAACTGCATGCAAATTGCCGACTATCTGAAACCGTCTGTCTGAAACCGGTTTTAGAGCACATTTCTTTGAAGTCCGTCTAACCGTTCGTTCGGTCTATCTTCTCGAACAGAAAACACAGTGAGTCAATCCCGACTCAACATCAGAGGCGTAGGGCATTGGGTTCCTCTGCACTCCTACTTCTAATAATATTTCCTCATTTCTTCATACACAAGTGAAATACTTAGAAGACACACAGCTATCTAAATAATAGTCTGCTGCTATTTAAAATTTCATTATTAACATTGTTACCCTTTCCCTCTGGCAAAAAAAACCTTGAATGGGTGGGTATACTACTACTTATTTGCAGAGAGCAAATGATGATTTACCCTGGATCTGGTGGCAGCCACACACAGAGATCGACACTGACTTATTAGAAATATGCGAGTGACATGAATCAGTGGAGCTGTGATCAGTTCCACGACCGCGAGCGATTAAAGTCGCGTTAATTATTTACTTGGCACACGCGCCAAAATGATTGCTCACAGTGCAAATGATTGTTAAACATTTACATTGCAAACATTTACCATCAACATCAACATCATCATCATCATCATCAGAGTGAGCAAGTTGGATTGCTGAAGTCGGCGGCGAATAAGTGCAATCTGTTAATTGTTGCAAAACGCGCTGCATATTTTGCAAATAATTGCCATGAAAATCGCACACCAAAGGCGCCGCATGCGACAAGGGACTTTTGCCAGCGATTTTCAAAAGGTCGAGCCACTTAATTGAGGATGTCTAATTTTCTAATTGGGGATGGCCAGATCGCATCGCAGATAGAGATACTTACTATATAGACAGGTAGCAATCGAAAAGGTCAGAATGCCAGACGACAAAATGACAAATTCGTCAGCCGCATAGCTGATAATAATCACAAAATCGTGCAAAAAATATTGATTAGTTTGATTTGAAAGTATGAAGGAGTACGTGTAGGGCAATATTTTTAGACCACAAATTATTATTCATATAAATTCATCAGCAGTAGCTAACGGATTATTTTGCATACCCCCGCGATGAAAAATTCCTGGAAATATCATTACAAGCCCAACTATTTTTATTCACTTTCCCCGGGAGAGATTTCCAGCAATCACAACGGACTCAATTTATTTTATTGTGATTTCATTCAAATTGAAATCAGAAACTCATCCATTTTCAGTTTTTTATATATCGCATTTAAGACCGATGAATAGCGCTCTGCAGATTACAAAGCCAGCGTGAAAATGACTTTTCAGTTCACTGGAATTCGTTTGATGCAATTATTTTCTGCACTTGTTGTTCTCGAGAATGGGAGCAAATGTCTCTTGAACAGCAAAGAAAATATGGCAAAGTGATGAGCTAAAACTAAGGACTAAAGTAGAAAACTTTTCCATTTTCCATTTTCCATTTAAGGTCTAATGCATTTGTTCGCCTATGTTCTTGCAGACACGCACAACGATAACTCGACCACCACGAAAACGCCACTATTCCCGAAAGATTTATTCACGAAAGAACAGCTTGAGAACGGCGCTGTCATCCTGCACATCATTGGGGTGATCTATATGTTTGTGGCGCTGGCCATTGTCTGCGATGAATTCTTCGTGCCTTCCCTTGACGTAATCATTGAAAAGCTCGGCATCACGGACGATGTGGCCGGCGCGACGTTTATGGCGGCGGGTGGCAGTGCCCCCGAGCTCTTCACCAGTGTGATTGGCGTTTTCGTGTCGTTCGATGATGTGGGCATTGGTACGATCGTTGGCTCCGCCGTGTTCAACATCCTGTTTGTGATCGGGATGTGCGCGCTCTTCTCCAAGACGGTCCTGTCGCTCACCTGGTGGCCTTTGTTCCGCGACTGTTCGTTCTACAGCATCAGCTTGCTAGTGCTGATCTACTTCTTCCGGGACAACCGCATCTTCTGGTGGGAGGCCCTCATCCTGTTCACCATCTACATCGGCTACGTGGCCTTCATGAAGTGGAACGTCCAGGTGGAGACGTGCGTCAAGAAGATGATTACCAAAAACAAGGTGACTCGCGTCAGAAGTACAGATCAACTTATGCCAGCAGTAAGTAGTTGGGAAGTTTTTTTGCAACAAATCAAATTCAGATCAAATCAAATCAAATCAAATCAATCAATCAATTCAAGTCAAATCAAACCAAAAGTTCCAACAAATCTCTCTCTCTCTCTCTATCTCGAAAAATTCTCAATTGAAATCGAAAACAGTAAAGTTTTGAAAACGTAATAAATTCCAAGATGACAAAAAACTTAAAAAAAAAAACCAAACGAAACGAAAGGAAAGAAAAAAACCATTACAAAAAACGTAAATCAAGAAGATCGTAAAAGAGAAAGCGAAATTGAAAGCCAAAATTTTGTGTGCCAAATGAATAAAGAAAAGAATCAAAGTTAAAACGAAAACAAAGATCCTTTGCCAGGAACGAAATTTCGTTTTTGATTTTCGTTTTGTGTATGTTTTTCCCACCTATTATCCACCCATCCATCCGTATCCCCATCCCCTATCTCAAGCCCAATCTCGATCTCAGTTTCATGCGAGCATTTGGCGCGTGCCGCAATTTAACCAGTTAGCAGGTGCTAAGTCATTATGACTAAGGGCCATCGTTGTTGCAATCATCGAAGAAACGTCTGTGACTAAGATGTATCTGCTGCTGTGGCATTGAACGGCATTCAGAGTCACAGTCACTCAGAGTGGATCTACCAATTCCACTCAAATTTCACCTGCGATTCGAAATCAGGTCCAGGAAATACTGAACGAGTGCGATTTATGTTCATCGCCTTGACCCACTATAGTTTTCATTTCAGTTCGAAATGGGTCTACTCACCTATATGACATTTCTAGACCCATCTTTGTGGTTTTTCCACTCAAAACCGGTTTTCCGCTCTCACGGGGAGTGTCTAATTGAAAATACCCACCGAGAAGGTACTACTTAACCGGTTGGAATTATTTTTGCAACTGAACATTTGAGATCCTCCTGAATAAATTGAAAACTGAGATCACGTATCTGAAATACATTTCGATTCTACCGGTTTCTAGAAAAATACCATACCCGTTCCACTCCCTATGTATCTAACGTAAAACGGACTTAAAGCAATTTTGAAAATATTGCTACAATCAATGCATATATCTTTCCTGCAAAAGCTAGCTTACAAAGATGTTTAAGATGCCAAGATGTTTAAGATTCAAGAGCTTGCCTAACTGGTTATATCCGGCTGCGTTGCACCTCCGAGTTCTACTAACTTTTATCATTACTCTTTTAATTATACTATTCTTTCGTGCTATCGAAGTAATCTTAATTCTACTCACTAGTTATACTTCTAATTTACTTTTTAGTACTTAGCTTCGATTCCATTTGTTAGCCAACCGTTTGATTTGCTATGCGTCTTTCGACTTGTGTAAATCCACATCCACACCCACACCCAAGCCCACTGGACACGCCCACCCACTCACACACACCCACAGACACATCTACACAGGGCATACACTCCTGACACGATCCGAAGAGAACTCTGCATGCGAGTGAGTCCCAGAAAGAAACCTTGCACACACTGCTTGAATTTGAACTTGATCTTGTTGTTGATCGTAGATTTAAGCCGGGACTCGAACCCAGTCCGCTGCATGCTGCGCGAGAGCGAGTGAGACGGATTGAGTGTGGGAGGAGAACGAGATCTGTACGCATGCGTAGAACACCTTTATTTAGACCGTTGTCGATCGAAGCTTCTTGCTCTGTATAACACTCCTCATGTGCACACCGTTTCATCCTCACTTTCAGGCTAATACCTTTGGCAAGGCCTTGCTAAAAATGCACTTGCTAATAATATTATTTAATTCGAATTATTCAAAACCTATTTATGTTAGCTCTAATTAAAAAACTTTTTCAAGAAATACAGGTCGGCGGTTTTACCAAATTTATGTCCTGAATCCTTACACACTTGTTGGGACTAGTGTTTGATGTGAATTCACTTTGTATTTGTGGCCATAGGTGCTGCACAAATCAAGATACGATTTGGATTAGAGTGGACCTGCTGCCTCACTTTCGAATTTCGATAGGATGCGTCTTAATTATCCATATAGGCTTATAATTTCAAACATATACATATCTCTCCGTTCCCGTACCGCCCACAAAAAACTGTGATTTACTTTTACAAGAGATGCATTTTATTTATTTAGTTTTAAAAGGCTCACGCATATTCACGCATGGTTAACAATAGTTGCCTTACGTCTAGTAATAAATATATTCCCTAACTAAACAATTAATTTAGCTCGCGCGGACGAGTACATTGGAATGTAATAATTGACTAATTTCGAGTTTTCTTCGATTATCGATCTTTGGGCAGTAGCTAATACTTGGATGCGGACGCAGTCCTCTTAAGTTGAACTCAGAATTTCACAGAAACTAAGACTGGTAGTCGCAATCATGAGCACACTATTGAGAACTAATCACTCACTGTCTACACCTGTTGAGTTCTGGGCATCAGAACCTTGGGAGACATGATCACACCTCTGCTGTGCTGGCTCGGTAGAGTGGCACTTTTCTGCATTTGTGGCACTGGTGGTGCGCTCCTCAAGCTGGGACTCGGACTAGGGTGGACCAGTGCCTGCTGCAACCTGGGCAGGGTGGCACTTTCCAGAGGCCGCGTTTCGTGCTTGATGTGAATGCGCGCCAGATCGCTTTCGATGAGCAGCGGATTGCTGATGGTTCTTATCATCTTCGGGGTCGTTGGTCTGCTCTTCTTTTTGCCAGAGTCCACGACATCGATGTTCTCGGTGGAGACGGGCTGGTAGTAGGACTTCTTGTCCGGAAGCGCCTCCGGATCCTCCTTGGCCCGCTGCAGTTCGTCCCACATCCGAATGTCACAGACCTTTAGCTTCATGTAAATGAAGATGATGATGCGGTAGAAGACAACGTATCCGATCATCAGGCAGAGGGCCAGGGTGCAGTGGTCGCCCACAGTGCCCACCAAGGTGTCGAAGCTCATCCTGACTATTCCGTTCTCCGTGCAGTACTTGTAGGTGGTGGGTGTAATGATCACCCAATACACCAGCACCGTGATCAGCTCGATAATCCTTTTCTGAAACATGGTGCCTAGGCTTCGATCTATCCGTGCTCCGATGCAGCTTGGTTAAGGCTTCGTGACTAAATGACGACGCGCGAATCACCGCGCTATATTTAAGCCCTCGGATTACAGCACCGACCGCAATCGAACTGGCCAGATCCGAAGTCGGGCTCAGACTTAAGCGCTCGGGTTCCCCAGTGAGTGCATTGTCGTGGGGCCTTTGAGCCGGTTATCAGTCGGATAACGCTTTATCATTCCATTAATGGAGCGTAAACAAATGGGCGCTACGTCACAAGTGGATCCCAGAAAATTTGCGCCATTTCTTGGAACTGGCTTTGGGGGTCACCCTGGCTGGTTGCCAACTTATTTCGATTTCGATTCCGATACCGATTTTGATTTCTCTTCCGAGATATCCAGTCGCATTTCGTATACAATTACATTATAGTGCGCAAACAGGTTGAGTGACAATTTGAGCGTGTTGCTTGTCTTGCGGATTTGCATCTCTTAGATCATTTGGTAAGCCACTCAGGTTGAAAGGCGAAATTTGCGAGCCGAGTCTTAATTGAGTTTTTTTTTCAGTTACGTACAGTGATTCATGCTGAACTTAAATAATTCATTATGTGATTTAAGCGCTTTGGTAAGCTAAATGGCCCCTCGTCTTTGTCTCCGAACGGTGATGAATTTTCGATATTATAAAATACTTTTGGGGTGATTTCATACACGACGGCAGCTAATATAGATAGTCCATCATTAATTGCGTCTAATTGTACTGTCGACATCAATCTGTGCGATCTGACAGCACAGCAGCTTGGAACATGTTCATGGTGAATAATCTCCGGGGAGAGAGTTCTTTCTCTTGAGCAAGAAAACTTTCGAGATATTTATCATATTTCACAGGTGTATTTCAAATTTGAGTCAGCGAATGAGTGCGATTAGTTTGAATCGAGAATGAGTGTGAATGGTTCAGAAAAACCAGACCATTAGCTAGAGGTTACTTCGACCGATCAACAACATGACTAGGCATTAATTAGCATTATAATCAGCCCCACTGGGGTAGTTCACCTGGGCACGAGCCACTTGTTAAGTCGACGAGATGGTGAAGTTGATGAAGGTGGTGGTGGCGATGGTGGTGGTGGTGGTGATGGTGATGGTGACGGGTCTGAACTTGACTTGCCCTACACCTGCTCCACCTGCTTCAGTACCAGTTTCAGTTTCAGTTTCAGCTTCGGTCCAGTCGACTTATGAATGGGAGTTACGAAAGCACCATTCTGCGATCGCACTCATTTACACCACTACTTAGTATGTAGTATAAGCAGGCCAATTATCATATCGTTTCGATTCCATTCATTCATTAGAGCACTCACCCATTATTCCAGCCTCATTCTGTATGCGTTTTAGATATTCGTAGCTATACGGTTAGTGCTTGCCCTGCATTGCATTAGTTAGATTCACCGATTGCGATCAAGAATCAGATTTATACCCCTCATCTGCCTGCGCTTCCTTCGCTAATGTGCCAACTATTAATTCGCATCAATTGAAAGTATTTTTCGGTTTCAGTTCTCCGACAAAGTTATTCCAAATGTTTTTGTGTTTTATCTGTTTCTTTTTGATTATAGTGAAGGCAAAATGAAATACAACAAAACTTCCCACTGCGCTTTGACAAATATCAATACAGATATAAAAAATACAACAATATGTGTACATTTTGTTTTACAAAAGCAACTGAAAAAAAAAAAAATATATATATGAAAACCAAAAAGAAAGTCATATAAAGCTTGTATGTATAAAACCCAACCAAACTGTTGCAACAGACAAACAGAAAAAAAAAAAATTTCCAACGACCAAAAACGAAAAGTGTTCATCTATACGTATTTTGTTTCCTCATCTTCGAACTTATCATTTTGATTTTGTAATATACGACTCATGTGTTTCACCTCTGTAAGGAGCCCAAGGTCATTGGGGTCTCTTCCGAATACTTCCAAGATCGATCCTTAGCACCTACTTTCCTTCTGTAAATAATGAAAGTGTTTTCCGCACCGATCGATATGTTTATTTTGTTGCACAAAAACTTTCAGAAACTCTATATATTTTGTACTGTTCAACATCCACTTTTGACAGTATGTCAAACAGCCAATCGAGCCCAAGTTTCTGACTGTCGATCTCTCTGATATACTCGTATAATCCTCAGACTGTACTATACTCCATAGATCAGCTGCACAGTTTGATCGAAAGTGGTCCGTATATCGTAACGTATTTTGTTGGATGTTGTGGTAAACGATTGTTTCTTTTATTTTTACTTTTGTTTTCCGTTTCGACATTCCTTGAGTTCCTTATTTTGTTCACATTATCAGTTGATGTTTCCTGAGTTATGTTCAGATATTGGCTCCCAACTAACTTGCACTTACCGATTCGATTAGTTCTTAAGTCACACAAACAACTACAACTACAAGAACACCAAAACCAACACCACCAACAAGAACAATTACAACAACAGCTACAGATACATGCGACAATAGAAAAAAAAAGAACCCAAAAGCCACACTCAACTGTAAATTTATACAAATTGCAATAATAAACTTTTCTTCTTCTTCTTTTCACCTTTTTCTCGAAATATGCTTACCATAAAATAACTAAACATTACACCGCTCTCTAAAAAATACCACAACTCGAAAAACTCAACCGAATCAAAAAAAAATCAACCCAATCCGAAACCGTAACCGTTACCCGATAAACCCGATACCGATATCGATATCGAAACCGATACCGTAACCGTAACCGTAACCGCAAACCCATGCCACCCACCGTTCTCTCCGTTCCTTCACCTGCAGGGTAATGCGGCCAACTCCTCGGAAACATCGATGGCCACCCAGCCGGGCGGCTCCGTAACATCGCGGGCGGCCAGCGAAACCCGCTCGGGTCCGCCCGGATCGAGCAATGCGGGCGCCACAGGTAATAGCAGCGGCGGGGGCGGCACCTCGGGTAGTACTCAGACCGGTGCCAAGTTCCGCCACGGCCTGTTACAGCTAATGATACACACGATAGATCCACTACACGATGGTAAGTTCGTTGAGTTGCCACAGTGTGTTTTGCACAAGTCAAGCCAAATGCCAAAAATGCAAAGAAACCAAACGAAAAAGAAAAAAAAAAAGAATGCTACTAAAAGTCCCCATAACGAAGTACCCCCATGCCCGGCTTACCATTGACCACCCAGAGCTTCCCAACCACAACCACAACCACAATCCCAATCCGAATCCGGAGCCTCTTCAGCACTGATAAGCAAATTGTACCCATCATGTACATTTTTGAATAGCCTTCTCATAAATGATTTTTATTTTTACTCGTTATGTGGTATACATGGCGTATGCGTAATATTTTTATACGCCTTAGTCATGAAACCTTTAAATACACGAAACGATAAAAATGAAATGTTTCATAGTCTGCTATAATTACATTTTCATATGTTTCCAACACTGAAACAATGAATCTGCATTTACAATTTGCGGCTCAGTGCATTCCAAATCCGCCACGCTTACATCCAAAATAAGATAAATACAAATGCAATAACATCCAGAACTCTACTCTGTATACTATATACTATACTATATATACTTACTACCTGTACCTGTACCTGTTATCTATATCTGTTCCAAAGTAAAATTGTTATAAATTCAGTTTACCGTTTTGTGTTTCGGTTTCCCAAAAATTCTGTGTAAATTCAGTATTCCTTTTAATTGGATGTTTGCCTTGCCAGCCAGAAGTTACTTTCGCTCATCCTTCCACTTCTGCTGCTCTACCCAATTACTGTTTCTGTATCTGTATCTGTATCTATATCTATATCTATATCTATGTCTATGCTCCGATTTCCACTCGTACTTCCATTTCTCATTTGCGTTGCGTTGTTGCCTTTCAGTTCGGTTCGGTTTGTTTTGTTTTTCTTTCAATTTGGTTTTGGCTTTCGTTGGCTTTGGTTCACTTTTTTAATGGCGACCTTGGAGCCACTTAACTAATTAGCACGCCAGGCCCAGACGCTCCGTCGACTAGAATTAGCAACAAAAGCAAAAAAAAAAAATGAAAAAATTAGTGAATGGGTAAAATAGGAAAGCAGGCGCGATTGACGGCACTAACTCTTTGATTTCGGGTGGGGCAGGAAGAGAAAAGGTCATCGCGATATTGTGACTGCCCCACCATTGAATAGATTCTGCAGTTGTGAAAGAAGTCTCCAATCGAAGCGCCCCCACTTTCCACCATTGATTTTGGTTCGGATCGAGTTTGGCCACTGAAAATGCCATGAATATGTAGGAAAGGCGTCGTCAGTGTCGTTGCCACGGCAATGGCCCACAGAAAACTAAACGAATCCAATCGAATGGAATCGAAATGAGGCAGCTCAGGGGCGTGTTCGCCAAGGTTCGCCAAGGTTCGCAGGTGCCAAGTGTTAGAATTCGTGTAGCTCCAAGTGGGCCTACCTCAACCATTAGATATGTGCTAACTTATTGCAGGGTCTTTAAAGCTACAGACGAAACAAATTCGCTTTAAAATCAAGAGATGTTTTGACTCAACTGCGTATTAGATGGGCAAATACATTAATATTAACTCATTGCTTGCAGGAGCTAAGCCAATTAATACAATTAAATTGTCAGGAATATATTATATTAACTCAGGCACAATGCACTTGCATAATCCCCTCATTGTTTACTGACAGCTGAGTTTTCAATTCGAAAATTCCCCCATTTAAATTAGCTGGATGATTCAGATTGGTTGAAGCTAAAGCGGATGTCACTAAAGATTATTAGATCAGGCCAGGGTTTAGGGTTTACTCCTTTGCCTTCAGTTGCAATTGCTTCACAAATACGCTACTTACTTACTTTCGGCTTTGTTTTTCATTTTGTTGCAAACAAGAAAACCAAAATATGAAACAATAAAAGCAGCAAAACAAACAAGAAAAAGAAACCAAAATAACGAAAATATTTTATGTTGTTCAATGTCAGTTTGGAGTTACATTTATATCAATATATCTATACATATATATATATACATATGCGTTATATATCTAGCATAGAGAACTTATAGTTGCAAATTCCTAGAGTTTGTGCGCGCAGTTCAATGGCATACTTACTGGATAAGTCCTCGGCAGATACACAGATACAGAGATACACTGCGGACTTAATATATGCCATAGTTCGAGTACCTATGCCATTGAATGCTGGATTGAGTTGAGTTTGACGCGTGACAAAAGCAAAACAATTTATACTGTACATATATTAACTATGCGTTTTTAGTGTTGTATGTGTTAAACGTAATCATTATCGTAATTGTAATTGAAATTATAATTGGTTAGCAACTAGTGCAATTGGCTCGCAGCAACGCTGCTCAAAATCGGCTTCGACTTAGACTTAGGGGCTCATGCATAGTACATACTCAATACTATACATATACTATACACCCATCCACACTCCACACCCGAGTAGATAGAAAACTAAAAACTATTTAAACTATTAGCGAGCTGCGACTGCATGTGCGACTAGTCGAGCTTGTTTCAGGTTGTTTTTGCATAGGTCGGATCGCTTTTTGTCACTGGAATGTTCGTCATACTCGTATATTGTTTACATGTGTGTTTCTTTCGGCTCGATATGTTCGCGGCATGGGAATTGTGTTTTTGGACCTGCGCTCAGTGGAAATCCGGCAGAGACGGGCGGAAAACATCATTTTCCAACCTCCGATGGCAATGATCTCGATAGATCTGTCTAATGGCCCTGCCACTCCGGTTAACTAGCAGTTTAGTTAACCAAAATCGCAATCAAAATCGCAACCAAAATCGCAAGTCCCATCGCGAACTAGATGGACGTGCTTTTGCTCAGTTATCAGTATGAGCATGTTCTTCTCTAGGTCTGTATTAAAACCAAAGGTAGTCATAGCGATACTTTGTAAGAGTCCCCTCAAAATGCATTCCACCGCGATACACACGCATACGATCTATAGAAAAGTAAGCTAAGCTTAGTTGTAAGTCAACCGGAATCGTGAACATATATACACACATATGTATATGTATATACCTAGAGAAATGCTAGAAAAGGGGTCTTTCAATTGTAGCCATTTAGTCAGATGGTCCCCTGAGAAAGTGTAAATTGCAAAAGAGAACTTCACGCCGCATTGACAACAAAAAACCGAATTGAATTAATTCGAATCGAATTGAACTGAATTGATACCCACCAGAAAACCCCGTCCGAATCCCCATGCATCATCGAAAACCAG
The DNA here is from genome assembly GCA_005876975.1 of Drosophila orena. Lineage (NCBI taxonomy): Eukaryota > Metazoa > Arthropoda > Insecta > Diptera > Drosophilidae > Drosophila > Drosophila orena. The sequence goes on along the minus strand of VCKV01000008.1, from coordinate 3,714,398 downwards.
ATCAAAATCTTGACTATTTAATCAGCTCCTAGTGCAAAACACAAGTTCACACTCAATAGATCGAATCGGATCGATTCAGAGACAAAAGTTAGACCAAAAACCCATGAGAATCTGACACGGTAAATATTAGTAGTGTTTTCTAGATTAGATCCTAGTTACTTATAGTCCTAGTCGTAGTCCTAGTCAGCTTACGAACCCCTCCCCTCTGCTGTCCGCTCTCTGCTCTCCCCGCTCTCTTCCGCTCTACTCTGTCATACCCCGTACTCTACTCTATAGACTAGACTATACCCCCTAGCTATAACTTACTCAAGCAACCTCCAAATGCTGTCTCGCAACTGACATCAACATTTTGTATAAAATATTTTCAATATACATATAGACATATATTTGCGTATATGAACGATCCAATCCAACCCCCTAAATGAGTGAATTTGATTGTAAATTAAATGATCTAAGAAAGAAATTAAATCTGAAAATGAAACTCGTAACTGGGTTAATTCGTTTATTTCTGATTTTAATCGATGCAATTTTATTCTTTCTTTTTCTTCTTTTTTTCTTTTGATTTTTCGCAAAAAATAAAAATACCAAACCAAAAAAATATATCAAATAAAAATAAACACTTGGATTTTGCGTTCAAAACTCAATTCGTTGTGTGCCAACAAAAAACCGAATATCGAATACCGAATACCGAATACCGTAACCGCACACACAACAACCAAATACAACAAACAACAACAACACCGCTACTCGCCACCACACCAACACCACCAACACCTCACTCGTGTTTTGTGTACAATAACAAACAAACAATATACAATAAACAATAAACAAAAACACTGCATTATTTATCGAAACACCCGCAAAAAAAAAAACCCAACACACAATTACAATGACAAAGATGATGTTCCAGGCAAAGTGGACGAGAAGGCGACGCAGCTGCACGCCATCGCCTCGCTGAAGGTTTTGCTGGATGCCACCAAACCACAGCGCGGTGGTGCCACCACCTCGGCGGCCAACCACGTCAAGATCAATCTCAAGGAGACCACGCTCGCCGATCGTCCCAATGGGAACATCGATACCACCCTCGACTCGGTAAGTGCCCCATGACCATTTCCGTTTGCGGCCCAATTGTAATCCGTACGAAGTGCTAATGATATGATGCTCATGATTTTCCTTAGGCATGTCTTTTCGTTTCGTTTCGAATAACCATTGATTTGATTTGAGTTTTCGGTTTCCTTGTGCTTTCGTTACAAACTGATTGATTGTGTCACACAAAATGCGCTGCATTCTTCATACAAGCAACAAATCGGATATGTTATTATAAGTCGGACATCTGAATATCGTAATTTGGAAAGTAGACGCCATTTTAAAAACTCTATCGCGGTAAAATACTAAAGTCGCCATTAATCCGAATATCGCTAACGGATAACTCATTTCGATTGCATATTATCGAATATCGTAATGTTCTAAATCGGCTATTTTTGTTTCAATTGGAAGCGTTACCTATATTTCCAGACAGAGTTTAGTGACCAGTTCAAGCGACCTACAAAAATATACACACCATTTTCCAATTCTAGCTGTTGGCATGATTCCCTTACATTGCTAATCGATTGATTGATTGAGCAACTGATTGGTTAACTGATTGATGCAACGTTTGAACTGATTCTAAACTGAACCATGGTGTGTTTCTTTAATCCCCACCCAAATATATGTTTCGATGTATACTCCCCCCAATTCTTTCTTATGTGTTCCCTTGTTCGTTTCCTGCTGTTTTTGCCGGTTCAAAAATGTGAAATTCCTAAGTGTGTAGGCCCGACAAGCGAAAAGAATTACAAAACCAAAAAGATCTGTCAGTGTGTTTATGCAACGTTTATGTGTGACTTTTTATGGATTTTTATTTAGTCCCTTACCTAACCTTTACTTAAACTAATCAACGATTTGTGCCTCAATTCTTTTTCCATACAACTGTTCAACTATTCGACCCACCCATCCCCACCACACACAATTCTCTAAGGCACACACCCACACCCAAACACAATACCACACACGCCTCAACTTTCCTCCTGTCCACCTCTCAACTTTCTTTCGTTCTGTTTGTGTATGTTTATCTCCCTTACTTTCGGAGTATCTTCATGGCCCCATCTTACCACCCTCCATCCATCTCTATCGAGCTATCTATCTATCTATCTATCTATATCTCTGTGTGTGTTTTGTCTTGCCCCAGATTAAGAAGAGCTAATTCGGAATAGTGAAATTTTTGCATACTCTTTACCGTATGACCCATTTGGAACTCATTTGCTTTGTGTCTTTACCTAATTTCGTTTATCGTACCTAGCGTTGAACCATTGAACCATCCACAACCAACATCTACAATAATACCCAACAAATAACAATTACCGATGATAACCAAAGTCGTAACGACAGTGCCATGCATATTATAATTTCCATTCATAATTCACTAATGCGCGATGCAGTCATTTCACTGCAAAGTAGCTGCGCCCAAAAACCACCGATCACCGATCACCGATCACCACACCCACCCACACAGCGTGTGTGCTCGCATATCGTAACTGGCGTATCGTAATCGTAATCGCTGGCATTTTGTTAACGCGAACATTTTTATGCATAGGCGCAAGCACTTGGCTTTGGCCCCCCATCAGCAAAATAAGCAGCAAAAGCAGCAAAAGCAGCAGCCTTAGTAGCATTGCATTCCGGATGCTCATTGCGGGCACCATATACCCTACCTCTAGCAGAGGGTTGCAAAGTTTCGTCATCCGTTTCGAAGTCTGTCTGAAAACTGACTGGGCTTGGACGGCAAGTCAGCCCATGGGCCCAAAATATTGGCAGCCTCACGTAATTTACAAATACAACTCCATCTGCAAGGGTGTTTCGACTTCGGCTTGCCGTTGAGTATCCCGCTTCCTAGTCGGTTATTAATTACATTCTTTTCATTTGATTTATGCAAAGATCACAAAGCAAACAAACAAAATTCTGAGGTGCTGACTCGCCTCATTACTGCGACCTCATTTGAATTCGACTCACAATTAGACACAACATGGCTGGCCTCGCAGGCCGCTTAAACCGAATTTTCCGAGTTGGGCTTCTGGTCTTAAAGAAAGTAAAAGAAAATCCCTAAAAAAAATGAACGCAGTGTTACCCACAACCAGCAAATTGTGTTTGTGTTTCCACTCCCCCGATCCGTATGTGTTTGTTACGTAATCCCCGAATACCCACACTTCTACTAAACATTGTGAACAGCCTTCTTTCCAAACTATCTATCTATCTACTCCCCCAAAAGTCTTCTACTTTTCTAACTGCCTAAGTTTTAATCAACGTTTTATTTCCATAACTGATCTGATTCTAAGGACTTGGCCCTGAGATCAAAAACCTAATGTTTGAAAATCGCTATATATACTTATAAATGTGTACTCTTCTCCCAAAAACTTGTCATATAAATTTATAAAATATCTTGAACAATCAACTAAAGCCATCGTTGAGTGGTCGACGTCCTAGCTGGATTGAGCAGAGGGTCAAAATTCAGACACGCAAATTTAGCATCAAAGTTAGTTTCATAAACAATTTTTATTGATCTCTCTTATCTATCTTTCTCTCTATATCTATCTAACTTCGCTCTTCTATATATTGCATACAATCTTTACTTTTATTTTTTGCAACAAGTTTATAGTAAACGAAAAAGTTTTTTTTCTATTGAATAACAAAGAAAATATCTGACAAATGCACGCGAGTCTAACACAAAAGCTCCTTGGCAGTGGCCTCTTAAGAAACATCGGGGATTAATACAGTCATGTTCAGAATTTCTAAAAGATTTTGTAGGTATTTAGGAAACAATCTAAAGATTATTCTCACACTTGCAGAGATTCATTCTTTGTATACACGTATGTCAAATATTTTTATTTATATCGTTTCTTCGAACGTCCGTCCATTCTGTGTATAGAAATCGCAAATTCACCTCTTGTTGAGTGATGATTAATTATAAATGCCGAGAAGTCCAGGTTCCAAAACCGCAGCGTTGTCAATGACTAACCCATATTAAACAATTCATAAAATAGAAAAAACAATCTGGGAATATTTGGGAAAAGCGGGGAAACTTGAGTTACTGGCCAGGAGCGTGAGGTGTAGACCGCACTTAAATTCCCACTTAGTTGTTGCATTTGCAAAGCTTCTGCAAATCGTCACCCAAAACCACTAACCCAAGAATATAATAAAAAACACACACATTGTTGCTTCAGTGAAAAAGACACAAGTTTTATATATTACGAGTAGCATTAACCTTAGTGATATGAAAACTAGACCTCTAGACACTTCTTTTAACCAGTTTTACTTTCTACTTTTGTTCACGATTGATCGACCTTGTAGACCGTGCCTGTGTGTTGTTGCACTTGCAAGTCTAACTTGAGCATGTCCACTGTACCAATGCACCACTGTAGTACCACTGCACACGCGATGCTGGTAGAACTCTGCACGTTTTAAGTCTAACCATCTCTCTGAGCACAAGTATCAGTATCAGTATCGTATCGTATCGTATCGTATCGTAATTGTAGACCTGCTAGAACTAGTAAGTAAGTGCACCCCTTGAACTACCACACTCGTACAACCACACTAAGTATCCTGATCGATACCACTTAGATACCGCCAAGCAAGCTCTAAACGCCTGTCTGCGAGCCCAAGCAAACCAAACTTAATCAAACCAAGTCAAACAACATCGTTCGTATCTAATTGCAAGCCAGCCCGAAAGCTAAGCAAAATTTGTACTATGACAAAAGCTGTTACCCCGTAACCGACTCATGACCATCTGTAAACATAGCTCACAACGCATTTCACTTCAAGACCCGACGTCGAAATCAATCAAACACCAACACCACCACCACCACCACCATCACTCACTACTGCAATTACACTGCCACCCACATTTTTACTATATATTTTATACAACAAATTCCGTATTACTCGTACATATTCAATATTATAAATATATCAATATATCAATATATACATATACCCATATACTACGGCTAATACTAACAGACTGCAGTCGAGTTCGGTCCAAGTCGCTAATCGCCAATCTCTCCCTTTGCCTTTGACCAAAAGGCGCCCGAAATCGAGGATGAGCCGGAACCACTGAGCATGGCCTGGCCGGACACGGCGCGGAAGCGGCTCACCTACGTCCTGGTGGCCCCGCTCCTGGTGCCCATGTGGCTCACACTGCCCGACACGCGGACGCCGCGCGGCAAGCGCTTCTTTCCGGTCACCTTCATTGGCTCCATCGTGTGGATAGCGGCCTTCTCCTACCTGATGGTCTGGTGGGCCAACGTGGCCGGCGACACGGCGCGCATTCCGCCCGAGGTACAATCGCCAAAGAAAACTATCATCATCATATAACGCATTTCACCTGGTGTGCCTATGCTAAAGTAGCCTTGTCCTTCAAACACTACACATTTTAAGCCATGAATTAGAATTTCTGTAAAGGATAACTATTTAATTATGTTTCTAAAAACCACTCGTCGGCATTTTGCAGTTTTAAGCAATGTGCAGACTGATTATATAGCCAGAACAAATATGAAAATATTTACCCTGAATTTATTTTTAGAAATATAACTAGGAGAACAATAGCAATGAGTCGTGTGATTCATTCTAGTGTACAAAGAGCTTAATGCGTATGAATTGTGTGCCTTCTGCTGATTAACCCACTACCCTGTTCTTGCCTCCCCGATAGGTCATGGGTCTGACCTTCCTGGCGGCGGGCACCTCCATTCCGGACTTGATTACCTCGGTGATTGTGGCACGCAAGGGATTCGGCGACATGGCCGTGTCCAGTTCGGTGGGCAGCAACATATTCGACGTGACCGTGGGGTGAGTATTGGGCATCCGGCCGTCCAGTACGAGAACTAGAACCGAAACTAACCGGATATGTTGAATACCACATTTCCCGTTCCCCATTCCTCGCCAGCCTGCCGATACCGTGGCTGCTGTACGGCATCATCTATGGGGCGCCCGTCGAGGTGAACTCGGTGGGCATGGTCTGCTCCATAACCATCCTGTTTATGATGCTGGTGTTCGTGGTGATGTCGATCGCCTGCTTCCGCTGGCGCATGAACAAGGGGTTGGGCTTCACCATGTTTCTGTTGTATTTTGCCTTTGTCGCCGTGTCGCTGATGTTCGAATACGACGTGATCACGTGCCCCTTTTAAATGGGGCAGGGGCAAAGACAAAAGCGGGCAATAGTTACCGAGTTACCCGGCTGTCGTGCCATCGAGCTACCGAGCCAGCAAGGATACCTGCCAAGCCAAGGATATCTGGATGCCGCCAAGGACGAGACGAGGACCCCGTCAGCCTCACACCCAATTAGCTAAATTATTTACAAGCAAATTAATGGATGATAAACAAATATATTAACAGTGGACTAAAGCTAAATAATCGAATTGTTAAACAGACAGACATACAGACAGACAAACAGACAGACACACTCACTCACAGATACACCGGTACACAGATACACAGATACACAGATACACCAGAACACGCATGTAAAAGCGATACTGAATTAACGAAATCGAAAACTTAACTTTAACAAAATGCGAGTTAGTTAGTGCCAGCGTTTCTTTTTCGAAAGACATTTACTTTAAAGTGTTTAGCGCAGCTTTTTAACGCAAGCAGCCCCCTATCCTATCCTTAACTCTATGAATCTTTGCTCCCAACTATCGTATCTATCTGCGACCTAATACCAAAACCAAAACCAAAACTAGCGAGAAGGAAACACGACAATGGCTTCCCAACCACTTACTAACTATCTACCTAACGTTTGGGTTTTAACTACAAGCATAAGAAACCAGCATACCAGATGTATGTCTCAAGAAATATATATATGAATATCTCGGCACAAGGCACCTATATCCTATATTCATATTCGGTATGATATGATACGAAACGATACGATACGATACGATGAAGGAAAGCAGCCTCCAAAATTTGTGTTGAGCTCTTTCGGTTCGATCGATCGAGCAGAAGCCTTTCATTTGCGTGCTCTACTAAGATTTCTCCTAAAAGCTTTATCCAGAGCCTATCTAAACTCTATCTAGTTTACGACTTATACATAATACTTATATATCCACTCACACGCACACTTACATGGCATACTATATATTGACCTGTATTGATTAAGTGATAATTTGCGTACTTATTGAACAAGCAAGCGAACAAATCGAAAACTCTCAAAGTAAGCTACAGTTGTACTCGAATTCAACGCTAAATCGAAGCGAATGTGTAGGGCTTTGAACAATTGAGCAATTTGCTCAACAATTAGGTGCATTTGTCATACATCCAGACCAGATCATTATGATATGATTATCGATTACACTGATTACACAGATTCCAGTCCGATGCTAATTCTAATTCTAATTCCTATTCTTATTCTAGTTATGATTATGATTCTAGTTCTGATCCCGTTTCTAGTCCTAATTCTAATTCTGATTCATGTTGGCGTGTAGGAAGAGAAGAGTTTAAATTTAACTTTAAATTGAAGCCATATTTATTATAGACTACTTCGAATCCAAAACCAAAAGCCTAAGACAAAAGAAAAAACCAAAAAAAAAAAACAACAAACTAATTTCATATACTTTTTGCTTAATGAAGTCCCCCAAGTACATATATATGAGCATATTAACGTATTTATATATAAACGACATATAAGACGATATTTAACGAAACAAAACAAAATCAACTTGCTCTCCTTATTTAGAAGGTACGTAACATTTTTCTAAACTAAAACTAAAACTAAAACTAAAACTAAAACCCTAAACTCGTAAAACCAAGTGGCCGCAAAACCGTTAAATGCAAATGGAAAAGAAACCCAAGTAATTTAACATAAAACGCATACATATATACACCTTAATATAAACATACTTATATATAAATATATATATTTTATATATACCAGAAGATAACTTACTATATATATATGCAACTATACTTAAGTAGGCAATGTATCTAACGGATATCCAGACGTTTGCATATGGCTCGCAGTCAAGTTAAGGAAGCGACAAGACAAGATACAGATACGAATACAAGATACAGACACAGACACAGATACAAACACAGATACAAACACACACACATACACTCAGAACAGAAAGCAATAATTTTTATTACCAGTGAACTTAGAGGATTCCGCAGTGGAATGGCACTATATGCATACTCCTATATGTACGACATGCGAATCTCACTGCGAAATTGCGAACATCAAGACCCACAAGCAGTTGTAACGCATCGGAAATAATTATATATGCATTCACATTCGCTGAATTACATGCTGTATCTACTGAACAATGCGATGTGCAGATGCAAATGCAGAATTAACGTAACTAAGTGGCTGCTCTTACACCCCATGGGTGCAGTGCATTCGATTGCACACAGATATAAGTATAAATAAATGATAATATGAAATATATGAAATATGCATGTAGGATATGGACAGGTCGAAGGTCGAAGGTCGAAGGTCACAGCAGAACAGCACAAAAGCAGAAAAGCAGAAAAGCAGAACAGCAGAACCGGAAGAGCGCAGGAGCGACAAGATTGCCAGGGAACGAGGTGGAGATATTGTATAAAACTCGAACGAGACTTACATCACACCCTTCTCCACACAGAAGACACCACATCCCTTCATCTGCGAAAGAGTATACCAGTACCAATCCAGCGGAAAGTTGGCTGAGAACTTCCTAAGGGTCATCTAGGACCATGAATATTTTTCATTTACACTATATCGGATCATTTTAAATATGTATTTATACCTACTAACGTACTTTGACTTTCAATCTTTTGTAAAACTACCTTACTATCTTCTAAGGAAATGTTACCTTAGTTTCGTTGACCACATATAATTTGTAAACTATATATTGAAGTGCCCTATTCAGTCCTAACCTCTTCGTAAGCCTCCTACTTCTCCAGCCCCATTTAACTCAGCCACTACAAGCATTTCTCACTGTAGCTCTTAATTCCAAAAGTGTCGACTTTAGTCCTTCTATATTGGATATACATATGCGTCTCAGCATCGTATACTCGTATATCCCAACTAGCAAGCTCACTTCTCACGAGAAGATTGCCTTGGTCGCCAGGCTTTAACAGAGACAACTTCCAAGAACAAACAACAAATTAACTTAAACTTTTATACATGCTGTATGTTAAACTAAAGACAACAAAGGATAGCAGCAACTAAATCGAATAGAAAACCTTTAAAAAATATCTTCCAAATTAACTTTAAAACCAAGTCATATTTATTATATAAAACTAAAATACTTGAGATCGAAACATGAAACTCTCACACTTAACTACATCTTATTAGAACCTAACGAGAAAATGGAAAAGCACACCCAGCAATTACTTGTACTGAAAATTTCCCCCCCACACACACACACCCACTCACATTTAAGCTAACACACTTGCATTTAAACATATCGCGCCGATTTTCTATCTACAAAAGCCAATATTCCGAGAGGATAACCGAACCGAAGAATTGAGAAATTTGTTAAGGAATACGTTTATTTCAAGAAACTTCTCCCACTTCCATATAAAAGTTTGGAACATTTATAACACCCAATAAGCCACAAATCCACGATTCCCATTCATCCCAAATCCAAATCATCATCCAAAAGCGCACACACCACACAAAATTGTCGAATGGCGTTGAAGTCTCGCTTTAAAGCAACGTAAATAAGAGGAAATATATACAAGAAACATATATATATATAAAGATATATATATGAAATTGTTATGGTTATAGATTTTTAACAAGTTGAATAATTGCGTAAAAGTAAAAAGTAAAAGTGAAACAAAAACACAAAAAAATTGTTGAAACATTAGCAAAAGCGTTCATAAAACATAAACGAAGCGTAAGGAAGGTAATAATAATAACGATAAAACGAAACAGAACAAACCAAATCGAATCGAAAGATATAGTAATGCTATATATACTTTATGAAATATTTAACTATGAAAATAAAAATCATTGTTTGAAATTAAAGTGAAAAAAGTAAACTTAAAAAAAAAAACAACAAAAAAAACGAATTTTGTGTTTGCTAATTTTGTGTCCACAAACAAATTTTGAGTTTGCAGAAAAATCAACCGTAAGTATACCCAATTGATTGTTATGTTTTAAACGTAATTGGCATGATTAGCTATTCAATGTTCGATATTTTCAAATAAAATTAGCAAACACAAGCACAGACCATTCGGATGCATTTCTAGAGATCTGATCTGGCCCAAAACTACTATAATCACGCCCTCGAGTCAATCACCAAATACAATCGTCTTGATCAGAAATACCGATATACCACATAATGTCTACGAGAATAAACGAACATAAACGAGCACATAATCATTGATTTCAGCTTTAAATAATCTACGAACTACACCTAAACCGTATATGGGACACACGGATATTTAATAACTTTTATAAGCCAGTATATGTACCATATACCATATACCATATACCTTATAGCATATACCATATACCATATACCATATAGCAAATAGAATATAGCGTGTTCGTGCGATCACACGCCCCAAGTGGATTAATTTTTTAATACTTAATACGATTACGATTACAAATAGAACACGTGAAGTGCAATGTATGCAATACTTATATTCAATTATACAATATTTAGAGACCGTTTCAAGTTGCGTCCGTTGTTTAGGCAGAGAATCACAGAAAACAATAACTTTTCAGCGGCTTCGATTTGATTTCGATTTGATTTATCGTTCGATATGCGGAAACCAAACGATTACCAATAAATGATTAAACGAAAATGCAAGCATGAAGCAAATATGAATGAGTAAATATGAATCCAGTAAAAAGTAATAGTTAACATATTGGTAGACTAATTTAAAGATTTTATAGCGTTTTCAAATTTATAAGTGTATAAACCGGATGCGTTTATTATTTGTAATGCCAGCGATCAACCGACCGACATCGGATGTCACCAGATATAGTGCGTGAACATATAGCCGTCGTGTGTAATACAATTATCATTACCCACCAAAATACGTATGTATGTATATTTTCCGTTGTTGAGTTTCGATCGTTGTAATTTTGAATTTTACCTTACAAATGTGTTTTTCGGGACAAAAACAAGCGGACCGATTGATACTGGCATGTAATTAGTGCAGACGGGTGTGTAATTTTAATAGCGAACAATGAGAGTATTATAATAACAGACATTAATTTTAACAACTGATACGCTTCTAGCACATAAGATTGTACAAATGATTTATATGAATAATACAATAAACCATGAAAGGAAAACAGAACACAGAAAATGAGAGAGCTAAGGTCAGTTCAGATATTCCGTTGATCCAGTCTAAGAATTTAATGAAACCCACTTCTTACTCATCAAAGGAGTAGATACCCCCCCACTCCCAAAGATTCCAATACCATGCTGAACTCACTTTATCTCTGTGACGAACCAGAGAGCTCGAACTATAAATACTTACACGTATGTATGTATGTGTGTATGGTGCAATACATCGAGTTATTTACTTTATACAAGTACGTCTAGTTAACGACATTTAGATTTTATACAAAACACACCCAGAAACACGCAGTCATTCGATTACCGACTCCAGCAACCGAACCAAATTCACCAGTATACCGTATACCCATCAGTTAATGGAGATCATTAAAATCGAGCATGGCAAATCGAGTGAAGGCAAATCAAATATATAGTCAATTTCTAACGATACATGCAAACATATATGGCTGGCACTCAAGATATGTTATATATAAACCAAACGTATATGAAGTTATATAAAGCATTTTAAGGATCGTAAGCTGGAGAAAGGCGCGCAGAGTAGAGCGGGTTGAGAGCCCCAAAACCTTATGTAAATCAAAACGAAGCTATAGCGAATAAACCGAAATGTTAACTAGTTATTTAGGTGAAATATACAACAAACCACACTCAGATGCAGGATGCTAGATGCAGATGCACATGCAGATGCAGATGCAGATGCATATGCAGATACATTTACATCGAACCGTTAACAAGGCTTTGAAAGCTCAGAAGAATTACTCAAGCAGACACTCAAGAACACGACACAAGGACACGAATGTTCAAAAACGCAGAGTTGTAGAAGAGCCGCAGCAAACGAGAAAGGGCCGTTTAATAAACTTTTGTTATCAAGCAAGACAGCATAACGAAACGAAATGCGACTGCAGTAAGCACGTGGCGAAAACAAAAACGAAGTTAATGTTCAAACTAACTAATATATAACGAATATTATATAATACAACAAACTTAGACTGTATGTTATTTTCTCAATACAATACCTATAAAAAACAATAAAAACAGATTCAATAAAATGAGTTATCCAATGGCAGCATGCGAGTGACTTTCTTGATCGCCTTTCAAGTGCATTTACTGCATTTACATATAAAATTCCATGTTCTAATATAAAGTTTCGTTGGAATGTTTGAATATCAATTTAAATCAAAATATCTGTTACTTATCGATATATCGAGGTTGTAGTTGCTCTTTTCGGCGTGTAATATATCGATTCCCTGATGTACTGTTCCTGTTCAGCAGAGCTCTCCACCATTTTTCAGCCAAGTTTTGCACCTTCGGTCCAGTTGTAGGACCATTTTCAATACCACCTGGTGTTTTGAATTCAAATCGGCCACACTTCCTTTCCACGCGAAACCAACAACACAAAAAACGTGTGTTTTGGTCAACGCGTGTTTTCCTTTAAATAAATCTGTTTAGAGCAGATTTAACTTGACAAAAAGTGCATTTTCATACAGCAGCAGAATGAGACGACCCAAGAAGGTAGGTGTTCATTGGTTTCAGCCTACTTTTTGCCGCCTTTAAGGTTATGTGTTTTGAATCCATATGGAAATTAATGTTTTTAATCGTTAATTAGTACGAATCCGGCGAGGCTACGCAGTACATTAGCCGCCGGGCTGCGCTCAGGAAGCTACAGCTCTCTCTGAACGATTTCCGGAGGCTGTGCATCCTGAAGGGCGTCTATCCCCGGGAGCCGAAACATAGGCGTAGAGCTCAGAAGGGATCTTCGGAGATCAAGGTCCTTTATCACACCAAGGACATTCGTTTCCTGCTGCATGAGTCGATTGTGTGGACGCTGCGTGACTACAAGGTATGTTAGATGCAGATATAGTCCACAGAATCGTTGATCATTCCAAATGCTCCACAGATCTTCGCCAAAAAGAGCAATCGCGATCGCGCCATCAAGGATTTCCGCAACCTGAAGCGTCGATTGGCGCTGTTTCCCGAAATCAAACTCGACCACATTGTCAAGGAGCGCTACCCCACCTTCATCGATGCCCTAAAGGATTTGGATGATTGTCTGACTCTGCTCTTTCTGTTCAGCACCTTTCCCTCGCTGCACTTGATTCCCAGGGAGCAGTCGAACCTGTGCCGCCGGCTGACTATCGAGTTTCTGCACTACGTGATCGCGTCCAAGTCGCTGCGCAAAGTGTTCATCTCCATCAAGGGCTACTACTTTCAGGCGGAGATCAAGGGCCAGAAGGTCACTTGGATTGTGCCGCACTACTATCCGTTCAAGCCACAGTCCCGCCAGGAGGTGGACTTCAAGGTGATGTCCATCTTTGTGGAGTTCTACACGATTATGCTGGGCTTCACCAACTTCCGGCTATTCCATGGCCTGAATCTGGCCTATCCACCACAATTCCCAAGCAGCGTGCTTCAGGACAGCGAAGAATCCCTAAAGGACGAGGCCAGCTTCGTATCTGACCGCATTGCAGCGTTGAACTTTGAGCTGCTGCGCACTGACAAGGTGCAGGAGGACGAGGAGGAGCTGGACATCGACATGGAGCTCTTGGAGCAGGACGGCGACTCGAAGCGCATCATCAAGATGAAGCAGGAGGCCCAGGAAGTGAGCCGTCTACGCACCCTATTCAAGGGCTTGAAGTTCTTCATCAACCGCGAAGTGCCGCGCGAGCCCTTGGTCATTCTCATCCGCTCCTTTGGCGGCAAGGTGTCCTGGGACTCGTCCATCTTCGCTGGCTCAACGTACGACGAAGGTGATGAGACCATCACCCACCAGATCGTGGACAGGCCCAGCATTTCCACGCAGTACATCTCGCGTGACTATATCCAGCCACAGTGGGTCTTCGACTGCGTCAATCAGCGCCAGCTGCTGCCCACCAACAAGTACTTCATTGGCGAGACACTGCCACCCCACCTGTCGCCATTCGTGGACTCCAAGAGGGACTCGTACATACCGCCCGAAGAGAAGGCCCTGCTGGATCCCTCCCTGATCGAAACACATGGTAAGTGTTACGGGATCTTTGAATATAATTTAGAACAGCCATTTAACACTACTTCTGTCTGCAGCCCAAAGCGATGAGGACTCTGAAGATGAAGCTGAGAAAGAGGAAGAGGAGGCTGTGGACCAGGAGCTGCTCGATGCGCAACTGCAGCTTGCCTACCAACAGGAAACGGCCGAGTACAAGAAGTACGGCGGACCCGATGGTGTCAACGAAGACGAGGAAGATCCAGAGGATGATGATGAAGACGACGATGAAGAGGAGGAAGAGGAAGAGCTCGACGAGAAGACCAAGCGCCTGCAGGAGGAGAAGCAGAAGATGTCCGTGCAGTCGGGCAAGGTGCACAAGGTCAACAAGCGGCAGGTGCACAAGGCCGAGGTCGACGAGCACCGCCTGCAAGCGCGTATGGTGAAGCCTCGCCACCGCAATCTCTTCCGGAAACTCATCCGCGAGAAGCAGACCAAGGAAAAGGAGGAGTGGCTGCTGCGCAAGAAGCGACGAACCATCGAGGCCAGCGAGAAGGAGGCCCGCAAGACGGCCAAGCGGGAGGCACGCAAGGAAGCGGCGGCCGCGGCTGCCAAGGCTTCCAAGCTGGGCAAGTGAGCGAACAGTCTGCTCGGGGGGATCTGTGTCTTGATTTAGGTTAAAACAATAAACAATGAAAATGTAAATGAAACTAAAGGGAGTATATACTTCATTTCGTATTCGAGAAATGGACAAATTGTATGGAGAGAAAAAATCAATGCAAATGGTATGTTCAGATGGGTGAATTCTTGAAAATGATTTATTGTACAACTTGTTCATAGGATTATATATTTTACAGCATGGGTAATTAATTACATCTTGTATCAGCTAGTGGGGTCTAACAAAAAGTTATGTTTACAGCATAAAATGATAATTACAAATCTTATAAAGTTAAGCAACATTAAGAGAGTTCTGAAGATTTGATGCATCCTTTTGCAAACAACGAAACTGGATAAATAACTGTATGAAATAATTTTGTATAATCCGTTTTGCATTTTACGAATTAATGAACAATGCTCAGAAGAGGCCTTTAGTTTGCACAAAATAGTTGACAATAACCATTAACGCGGCTGTCGACAGCAACTCAATTTTGTTTGGGGGTTAAATGAATGGAGCAATAAATGGATGCTATCAATATTGTGGCCATTCCATTGAACACAAGAGTAGAACATTTGTAAGTGGCTTTTTTCAGTCCCGAAAATGTTGGGACTCTGACTAAGAATTTCTAGGCCCAGCCACGGATGAACTTAAGCAGATATTTGTGTGTACATCGTATTGAACTAGCACTATGTATATTGTATATGCCCTGACGTCCAAGTCTGTCGTGGTTCCTATTAGTCTACTTGTATATCGATCGCTAGTTGAGTTCCTAAGTCAAATATTTCCATTATCAAATGCCAAGATTCCATCAAGCTTCTATCGAGATTGTATCCTAATTGTGATCCTAATCGCTATCCGCTCCGCCCGCCGCTCCATCCTCGTCATCATCGTCATCGCTGTCCTCCAGTTCGGGCATCGGGAAGCGCAGGAGAGCTGCAATTCCAGTTAGTTGAGCAAGTTCTGTGGACAAAAAACTGGGGTTATTACCTGGACGTAGCTAAAGATGGTTATTGCAGCTAACTTCTGCTATCTGCATACTGAGAACCTGAATATCAAGTAAACTACTAATGCCAAAACCATCAATACTCGGAGCAAGAAATCTCTGAGCCTCAGAACTGCAGCAGCCAATGCAGGTTTTTCACTTTTTTCCCCAGGTTGTGGGCGTTCCTACTGTCCAACTTCAAGGCCCACCGGTTATTCTAGGCCATGACTCACCCGGTGAACTTCACATTCAACACGGCCAGAGTGAGCATTACATATTCATGGATTTGTCCAATTAGTGCGGGATTAATGCAGGGTGTGTATCATTCGCTTTCTCAAGCACCAGGCCCGTTTATCTGTTGAATTTGGTTTTCTTTACACAAGTAGCTTCCATGCTTATATACTTATGTAGTTTAAAGCAGATCAAACTGCTCAGCTGAGCAAATACTTGCGAAGAGATAAGAATGGGCAGTCTTAACAAAGAACGGCGCACCAAATTCGATAGGGATCGTTACAACTCATTTGTTGCAAAATCCACAAGACATGGCGGTTCTATTTCGGAACCCCAACGACCCATTTTCGAGTCGAAAACGAAACTCTTGCCAAGTCGCAGGCCTGAGACAATTGAAAAAAGAAACTCGTGGAAGGAATCTCATCTCGTGAGTCACCTGCCAATGGCTATTTCAAGCATTTGAGCACTTCACACCCCGCAAATATGGCCAATATGTGAGGTGCAATTTTAATTAATACTTAATTGCATACGAAAATGAAAGCGAAAGTTCCCTTCCGAATGAGCTAGCGAAAACTACTTGGCAGCTATTCAATAGTGCTGTTTTTTGCTCATCTCGCAGTGGACTTTGTAATGTGGGAGACCCCTCCAAGAAATTCACATATGCACGCGCACGCATTCAATATTGCATCGGGGAACTTAAAAATAGCATTTTTAACGAGGTCATTAGACGGGGGAAGGCAGGCTGCACATAAATATTCCATCCAAATTGAGCATAGAAAAGTCCGAAGGTGGAACAAGTGTGATGCAAAGATCTTTCTACTGGAGATGATCTATTCTTGGTCTGAAAGGGCAATTCCTTCGCGCTCCATGAGTCATTGTGAGTTTCATTTCAATGTACCAGATGAAGAAGTTCTTGAGTTGTTTCAAATAGACACAAGGTTAAATCAGCTTAGATGGCTTCCAAATTTGTTCTATTTAAGATAAACAGGCGATGCTAGAAAGAATTGTACTATTAAAAGCACCATATGTACTTATACACATGTAAGTAAAGAAGTTTCACTACACCGACTCACTAGATCGGAATATTCTATTATAATCATTATTTTTCGATGGTATAAATCACTAGTTTCCCTCTTTGAAATAAAATGTTATACTTACGTTCTCCTGAGATGTGCATGCTCGAAAAGATTTTGACTTCTCCCCCAGCATCACGAACGGATTCAACCAGGTTAACATATTCCTTCCTAAGACCAACGTCTTGGCATCTGTAGAATGAACAAATGTTATTGAAGCCTTGGCAATATGACTTGTAGAACAGAAACAGTCGATGATATTCATTAATTCACACATTTACGGATATGGGTGCTAACTATCTATTGTATCTATTGCACTTTCGCATTCCACAACCCGTTTAAATGGCATCATGGCACGTGATGGGCATAATCCGCAGTGAATAAGGTGTCAAGTTTAACTGGAAATAGTGGGTTCACCACGTCGCTCAGCCCACCAAAGGGGGTCATCACACACATTATACGGGGACCCCACAATTTGCATTCCAGATTCCCAGAGAGCATGAAGTCACTAGACGAGCAACGAAAGTGCGACTACCATAAAAGGTAAGTGCAGTTCAAAAACCCCATCGGAACCGAGATTTTTGCAGGTAACAGAGTAAGTAAGTGAGAAGAAGCCGCAGAAATTCGAATGAAAACCAGAAAAAAAAATGAAATTTCAATTATCATTTTTATTGACGACAACAAACTGCTTTCAGTTTGCCACGAGAGAGAGAGAGAGCGCGAGAGAGTGCGATCGGATCGGCGCAAGTAGCCCCCGTGTGGAGTGTGGAGGGTATTTCGATTGCGATCCACAGCACGTGTGGCTGAGAAGAGAGCGGCGTCTTCGCAGCGAAGAATCAGTTGCAAAGCGGCTTTCTTGCGGGGCACGTCGCGCGATTCGAGGGACGGAACACCGAAACGAACCGGAGAAGATTGCCACGCGAAAAGAAAAATTGGTGCTAAGACCCCCGCTAAAAAATACAAAAAAAATAGCGCCATCAAAACCGCAAAAGAAAAGTGCACAAAATACGACGCATAAAAAGATACAGAGGTGTGTTTGCCCCTCACAGAGTGAAAGTTGCAAGTGGTTTATATCGACATTTAACAAAAAGTACTGGCCATTGCAGATGAAATCTTAAATAGGCCCCAAACATTTAAAGTCCCGCTCTCAAATTTGGTTGAACTCATTATCACCGCTGACTCAGCCGAAGGCAATGCAGATACAAACGTATCTGCAACCTGTGTTCAGATACATTTTCGCTCATCCGTTAACCGCAATCTGCGATCAACTGCGAGCCATTGTGTAGATGCTGCTGCCTGCGGCTTTCTGCTGTGATGTACCTGCAGTTTTAGCCGCTACTCATGTTGCTGATGTAGCTGCAATTGCTGCTGCTGCTGCGTGACAACGATTGCACAATGGAATCAATTGTTATAATGGAATTAGCGTGCGCGAGGTTGGGCACAGCCGTGAATTGTCAGCCAGAAAGAGAGAGCGTTTGAAGGAAAAGTGGGAAAGAAAGATGGTGGTGGGGAAAGTGGGGCCAAGGCACCCCGCAGATATCAGTAAAAGCGTGTAATTAAATGTGCGAGCAAAGGCGGCACTATCCGAACTTGACAGCTCAACGTACAATCTACAAACCTTGTATATTGAAGAAGTCAAATATCCGATTCGTTTCAAGACTTAATTAAAACTTGGAAGGTTAGCTCTCACTCAGCAAATTTTGTAAGAGCATTTAAGACCAACCTTTTAGGCAACGCCTTGATTTCATTTCATCTGCTGGGTTTGATCATTTCAAACACAGCCAATTCATTGCTAACCCAACCCGGGCACCCTTACAGCAAAGATCCAATAAAAGTGATTCATGGGTACCTACGTGTGTTTAGGGTATCAATATCGCTCATCCAGACAAGCCCTTTCACTTCAGTCTTCACTTCACTTAATGGAAACAGCCTCAAGCTTTTCCTCTCTCTCTCCTCTCCTCTCCCCACCATTTTATTGGCTTTTACGATATTTCACAATGCAAATATATGTACAATATATATAAACAATTGTCTTTCGAGACAATATTTACAAGCGTGGCCAGCTGCGACAAAAACTCCAACAATAATCGCCTAAATGGGGCACGTTTTTGATGCACAAGACATGCTGCAAAGCAAAACAAAGAGGGACTAGAAAAACTGGTTGGACACATGAATAATATACATACTATACTACACGTATGTATGGAAAAAAAAAAGAAAATCTACTAGATGGCAGCGAAAATCGGTTGGGGGGGGCAAGCAAATGCTAAGTGCACTCGAGCAGCAAAAGAACTTGATAAGTTGGCTAGAAGTGGATCATGTTGCATGCCATGCATGTGGAATTGAGAATTGAGGGGGAGTCCCAGAAAATCCAAAGGGGGAGCTGTGTGGAAGCGAGAGTGTCCGCTTCAAAAGTTGCCCGCCAAGTGATCCATAAACGGAGTGATTAAAAAAATTGAAATTCTTTATTTACTTGTTTACTTGGCTGTTCTCATGCTCCCTCAATCGCAATCTTTCGCCCACAGCGAGTTCTAATAATTAGCACAAGAATTGGCTCACTGAGGGAATCATTTCCACATGGTTATAACGCTGTATGTGGTGCCCAGCTTATTTACATCAGAGTTTAGTTCAGTCCCCGTCATTTGCTAATCGAAACTCGTCTGGCGAAAACAGCTCTATAAAAAGAGACCCCAAACAGAGCACGCAAATTCAGCTTGGAATTCCTACATGAGCACATACGAATTTCGAATATATTTACGGATACGGATTAAATGGGTGAGGGACGAATCAAAGTTTGCGAATCAGTTTGCGGTGCTGATCAAGAAATACACGCAGCGAGCTAAACATTGTTTAGATAAGCTTTTTAACAATATTGTTATCATGGCTTATCAAAAAAATGAATAAAAATTCTCTACATATTTTCCACAATCATTTACTGATAATACCTTTGTTGTGGCGTGCTTAATTCCAGCTCACAAAATTTTAACTGCATGATTTCATTGTATGTGACTTAAATAAATAGTCACATATTTTGATAATATGATTTCATAAAAAATACATTTACGTGACTTTAATTTGAAATATTTATAAGTGATGTGGCTTATTTTTGAGGAATTTGATCACATTGCTGTGAGTTTTTTTTTAAATATGAATATGTGTATTGATATTTAAGTTGTCGAGAACGCTGAAGACAATCTATATCGATCGGATAAATATCATAAAACAAAACTATCTGTCCAAACCTCAACTCCACTTGACTGTACTTAACGCACATATCTTTCCACTCCAGTTCCTAATTAAGTGCCGGCCATTTAACACCGTCGAATTAAATCGAGTCAAATCCAGCGGATCCACGATGCTCACCAGACAGCCCGACTACACCATCTCCGAACTGGGCCATCCCATCCACCAGTGGTCGGATTCGACCACGTGCGAGTCCCTCAAGAAGCTGGACTACAGAAAGATGCCCAGTTCCCCGCCCTCACCACATCGCCTGCTACCACTGAGGGAAACCCTGGACGATTGTTTCAAGCGGCTGGCGATGAGGAGCAGAGAAGATTTCGATGAGGATGCCGTGTACCAGCAGAAACTGAGGAAGAATCGGTGGAATGAACAGCAGCGAAAGCGGTAAGGCAAATGGAAAACTAAAGCGAAGCATTTCATAACATTTCCCCATCTCGTTTCTATTTGCACAATGACAAAACTATCAGCAGCAATCAAAAATGTCGAGATAAAGCCGAGTCCGGAGCAACAATGGCGACGACCACGATAGCGGCGACCTGCGATTTAAACAATTTCTGAGATTAGAAGAAGCAGGAAGAATATCTATGGGGGAAGCAACCTAAGCGGACTGACTAAAAGTGCTAGAATAAAACACCTTTTGCCTAGATCATTAAGTACATCAAATGTTAAGTAAAGAAAAAGCTATAACACTTAATTTTCATTTAATTGCCAGCCACGCAGTTAGCATACAAAAACAAAACCCATTCAAATGGAATTTCATCGGCCCATCAAAGTGTAAACAAAAACATCGCGGAGAAGAGTAGTGAATAGAACCGAACAGAACCAAACAGGCTGGCAGCCAAAAAAGGTGAGGAGACATTGGGGCAACCTTGATCATGAGCACGTCGCCATGGGGCCAACAAATTAATGCTCGAACGTGCTTTCTTTAAATGGCTAAACGCGTGCGATCGGAGCAGATCTGTATTCGCAGCGGAAGAACCAGCGATCTTCTAATGGTAATGGAAACCCAAAGTGGAACACGGAATGGAGGCAGTTCTAGCAAGTCTAGACTTTATTTCTAGTGGAGATTCTGCTACTCCATAAGAGTGAATGTATCTTAAACACTGCGAAGCTAAAACATTGGCAGTACACAAGATAGTTAGTTAAAATAAAGCTCACTAGTAAAACGTCCAAATATCTTAAGAAGTGTACATTGAGTGTACTAATAAACTGTTTATAAAGAATAACAATTGCGTTCTCAGCTGAATTCTACACATCCAAACAGAAATAAATTGAAAACCACAGTCGCAAGCATAGCAAACCAATTAAACACAATCGATACAGTAATGAAATTGATTGCTCTTCTTCAGATTTTCTGAATTGCCCCAATATTTGTATTCTTTCCGGGAACCAAAGCAGTCTGGTGACACATGTATATACGTTCCATATGGCGACATAAACACACCAATTGCCATCGCACTGTCACTTCATTTTGCCAAGTTGAAGGTTTCTACTTATACTCGCGATCGTGCTCTTGATCTCTCCGCTTGATTGGGCTTTATGTGTGCCCAGCTGGGAGTTACTTCAATATACATACATGCACATGTATATCTCGGCTCAACCAAGTGGAACTCACCTGAAGAGGTTGTCCGAGATGAGCAGCGTTTCGATGGCCTGCGACTCGGCGGCTTGCAGGACGTGTTTCTTGCCATAGAAGGCCTTGGCGGGCTCGCATTGCAGCATCATGTAGAATTGCTCCAGGGCCTTGACCTCGCCAGCTGCCTTGGTGTCAGACATCTTGGCCAGCACGGCGGGATCCTGAAGAACCTCTGGAGATACAAATTGGGTTTAATAAGGATCACCTCATAGGGGTAAATGGCTCACCCTTTAGGGAGTGCTTAAATCCCGAGGAGGCGTGCACCAGCATGAACTTGCTCTTGTTGTCCAGCAGTAGCTTGTAATCCATCTTGACAGCCTGCTGGAACATGTAGTCGTAGAACTGATCGCGCACGAATCCCGGCGAGGCAATCAACACACACTTGACCACATCGAAGTTGACGTGCCGCAGGATGCTCTGCATAACCTGCTCATAGAACTTGGCCAGTCCCTTCTCGTGCTGCTGGACACTGCCCTTGCGCTTGCGCGGTATGGATACCTCAATCTTGCTGCGCACTAAAGTCATGCTGGCGGTGATCAGGCAGACGTGTGCCAATCCCTCCTGCATCACCACGGCGGCCACATCCGCAGACTGTGTGGGATCGCAGGCCATTTCGATGCGCTCCAAGGCAATCGTGTCCCATTCAGGTTTCCGCAACTCAAACTTGCGGTTCAGCTCCAGGTCGAGGGTGTGATAGGCGCCCATCTTGACGTACTGGTTCTCCTCAATGTTTCTGCCCTTCAGCCGGAGCACACAAGCCTGCGTATCAAAATCTATGCTCTCCACTGCGATGGTTAGTGTGGTGCGCACCCGATTGCTGGTGGAGGAGCCAGTGGCCGTTTCATTCTGCACCTTGCGAATGGTAGTGCTGCGCACGCTGTCGCCTTCCGCAATCAAATTGTAGGCATGCCACATGTCCTCCGACTCCTCGGGCATCAGGGTTACATTTCTAAATACATTTTGTAGGCGTGCGTATAATAAATTATTTAAAAACTCCGTGGGTATTCACTCACCCCTGCATGCCCTTGTCCACGTATTTGCCCAGCAGCTTCATCCCGTCTCGTTGCTGGTCAGGATTTGGTTTTAGTTTCGTTGGCAGGCACTGCCTCTATACCGAGTGCTTTGATTCCGCTCGCCGCTTGTCACTTGCATCCAGATTCCAGTGGTTCCCTCGGTTCACAAAGGCGGCGGTGCATCGTTGTCATTGGGTCCACGCAGTTGCTAAGTTCACACGGCTGATCGGATCGGCAGGATGGTGTGGCGACGGTTGTGGTCAGTGGAATCGGCGGCCAAGTGGCATTCACCTGGGGCGACCAGTGCTGTGCGACTAGCTTTTTCACGCCAAGATTGGCTTTCTTGCATAAGCTACTTTTTAGATGTATCATTCACTAAGTTTATTAACTATGATGAGATAACTTGTACATAATAATAAATCTTTGATAATGTAATTGTGAATATTGCATTTGGGCCTGAGTCAATTTTAAACTATATGAAAAAGGTTTATACCAAACTAGCTTATTTATTTGCCAGCACTGCCGGCTGAACCAGCTGACCCTTAGGTACAGTATTTTCCGGTATTTTTAGGGTTATTATCCGGTGGCCAAAAAACGGTCACTCCAAGCCGACCATGTGCGTCGGAAAACCAAATTAAAAACCCAATATGCATTAAAAAATACACATGTTTATTCAAAATTTCAATTTGAAATTACCACTTTGTACGAATGTTTACTTAAGTCTAAAGAGTTACTAGACTAGGAGTCGCTCGATCTCCTGCTGAATGGAGGTGATCTGCGACTTGAGCTGGCTGCCCTCGTTGGTGGTCACCGAGCAGGCGACGATTGGCCGGGAAACGCCGCAGGCACGACCCAAGGCCTGCTTGGAACGCACGAAGACGTAGGGCACGTTCTTGTCCTCGCAGAGTAGCGGCAAATGGAGCAGAATCTCAATGGGCTCCGCATCTCCAGCCAGCACCACAATATCGGCCAGTCCACGGTTGAGGGTCTTGGTGGCCTCGTTGGCTCCCTTGCGCAGTTGGTTGTAGTTCAATGCCTGCTGCAGCAAATTCATAATCTTGGCCGTGAGCTGGGCATCGGCCAGTGGGAATGCCTTGGGATTCACTTCCTCAGTCTGCAAAAATTCGGAAATTTATTGTTACTTACATCTTTCAATGGCTGCCGCTAATCCACTTACCATATTGGCTTGTATATTGTGTTGTTACCGGAAAAACGTGTTTCAAAATGCAACCTCTCCGCTTGTTGCTTCACTGAGGGCAATTGCAGAATAATTGAAATCGTTTTCAAAACACGTGCGTTGGCTTTAGAGGACCGTTCGCAGCTGGCTCAGAAATACCAAACGTGCAGAATGGTCATACCGTTCCTATGCAGTATTAATCGCAACGGATAATATGGGCTCTCTGCAGCCCTGGCTGAAATCTACTTCCGATCATTTTGGGGAATTCCCAATTAAAATGTCATATTTCTTAACGGTTTTTAAATGAGAAGTTCAACTATATATGTAACGTAGCTTTTCATGAACGCTACAAAACCAACAGCAATGGCATATTTATGGATTTTATATTAAATCTGCACCATCAATAATATTGACTTTCAATTGTAACCATAGAAGTTATAAAGAAACACACTATTCAAAACATGCAGCTTAGCATTCTAAAGCTTAACAATAAAATTAGAAGGCCTTAGTTGATTTTTTTATAATATTGTAAATGTTTTATATTAACTTTATGGAAAACCGCTAGCTATTTTTCACCACTTCGAATTTCGGCCGTGATAGCACCCGCGCATTAGGGATTACTCATGGCTGCGCCGCAGCGCTCGCGCTGAGCGAGCTGCCTATCGCTGGCCTGCTCACACCTGCGTGCGGGGGCGCATTCGCGAGTCGCGTCAGTCGAAAAAAAAACTTTGAACGATTTGGACGGGAAAACTCGGTTCGGCGGCTATGCGGGTATTTTTAATCTAAGCCATCAATCCACAGCTACAGTGCATCAAATCGATCGGAAAGTCGAGGCAATATTTCTGAATAGTGTTTACAAATCGCTGGCATCGTAGTCGTTAATTGCAAAAAGGTAAAGGTTCGCGCAGCGAAAATCAAAAGCAAAGTCAAACAAACTCAGAAAAAGGAAATGAATGTAAAAAATCGATTATTCAATCTGTGTGCGGCTGTGTGTGTGTGCGTACGTGTGAGTGAGCGCTGTGTGTGTGTATGCGTGTGCGATTGTGTTTGTTTAAACCACGGGATTTTTTATGCCCAAATCGAATAGCGAAAATTTAGCACACCGAGCAATAAAGCCCAATTTAACTAATTTAAAGTGTGCGAAATGTGGAAAAGTGCCTGCGAAGAGAGCGCTGAAAAAAGATCGCAAAAGTAAAACCAGAAGCGCATACATATGCACATCAACTCGCACACATGCACACACGCACACCAGTGAACGCCAAGAAGCAAAGGCAAAGGAAATGAAAATGAAAAAACAGAAGCCAAAGCAAAACGGTGCCAAAAAAAAGTATTTAATAATTAAAATAGGCAAAAATGAGAGGGAATGCGCGAGGAAGAGGAAGCAGCACTGCGTAACAGTGCGTGAGTGGGAGTGAGCGGGCACTATAGCATCAGCTGTTTGACACTTGACACGATCGAAAGTCGCCTCCTCTCCTCTTCTCTCCTCTCGCTCTCTTTGCCATTCCTCTGCTCTCTTCTTTTTATTATTTTCTGAATTTCGAGTTTGTGAGCGATTTTGTTAAGCTTATTTATTCAGTGATTATAACCAGCTTTTTTAAGCACCATAAAAGTGCCAGCAAAGCGCTGTGAGAACAACAACAAAATGAAGTGAAATATCCAAAAGAGCGAACATACATATATCAATAAATTAAAATATACATATATATGTATATATTATATATGTGCAAACATATGTATGGATAAAGAACTCGGAAAACTGGACTCTTATTTTTAGCTCCTTACCGAATATCCCGCTAATTTGTGCCGTTTTCTCTCCCGTTTCTCTTTGCAGCTTCTCAAATTAGAGTAAATCGCGATCATAAGCAACCTAAAGTGTGAAACCAAATGTTAGTCTAAGCCTAAAGTGTAAAACTAGTTTAAGACCTCAAAAATAAAAGAAACCAATACGTGCTAAAACCAGAATTTAAACGCGTCTAAGCCAAGCGCCTTTAAAAACCCAACCTAGAAACCAATTCGAAAGGATATTCAGCGAATAAGTGAGAGAGAGCTCCAGTGAGAAGCTCTCTTTGGCCCAGAAGGAGCAACTATTTCATCCGCACCGTTGACCCGTAACTCGGCAAAATAGCTAAGTCCATTTTGCAGTTCCTCAAAAAGAAAAAGTCCCATCATAGTTCCACATCCGGCGAGGGCAAGCTACAGGCGCAGTCCAGTTGCGAGGAGGAGGGCGGAGCGGCAGCGGGAGGAGCGGCAGCGGCAGCGGGACCTCCAGCGGACCAGGCAAGCAGCAGCAGCGGCGGCCCCTCGTCAGCAGCCGCCGCCCACAAGAGCACGCCCCCCGCCGCCACGACCACGCCCGGTTCAGGGGCGGATTCAGGAGGAGCCAGCGGAGGAGGGGGAGGAGGACCTAGCAGCTCCGGCGACGATCAGGCCCAAGTGTCGGCCAGCGCAACGTTCCGTTTGTCATCGCTAACAGGCACCATCTCCAAGATGGGCAACAACGCCACCACGTCGAACAAGAAGGTTGATGCCGCCGAGACGGTGAAGGAGTTCCTCGAGCAGGCCAAGGAGGAGTTCGAGGACAAGTGGCGACGCAATCCGACCAACACCGCCGCCCTCGATGACTTCGAACGGATCAAGACCCTGGGCACCGGCTCCTTTGGCCGTGTCATGATCGTCCAGCACAAGCCCACGAAAGACTATTATGCCATGAAGATCCTTGACAAGCAGAAGGTGGTCAAGCTGAAGCAGGTGGAGCACACGCTGAACGAGAAGCGAATCCTGCAGGCCATCCAGTTCCCCTTCCTCGTCTCGCTGCGCTACCACTTCAAGGACAACTCCAACCTCTACATGGTGCTGGAGTATGTTCCCGGTGGCGAGATGTTCTCCCACCTGCGCAAGGTGGGCCGCTTCTCGGAGCCGCACTCGCGCTTCTATGCGGCGCAAATCGTGCTGGCCTTCGAGTACCTGCACTACTTGGACCTCATCTACCGTGATCTGAAGCCGGAGAATCTGCTGATCGACTCGCAGGGCTACCTCAAGGTGACGGACTTCGGTTTCGCCAAGCGGGTCAAGGGCCGCACCTGGACGCTGTGCGGCACGCCCGAATACCTGGCCCCGGAGATCATTCTGTCCAAGGGCTATAACAAGGCCGTCGACTGGTGGGCGTTGGGCGTGCTCGTCTACGAAATGGCCGCCGGCTATCCGCCGTTCTTTGCGGATCAGCCGATCCAGATCTACGAGAAGATCGTCTCCGGCAAGGTGCGCTTCCCGTCGCACTTTGGCTCCGATCTGAAGGACCTGCTGCGCAACCTGCTGCAGGTGGATCTGACCAAGCGCTACGGCAATCTGAAGGCGGGCGTCAATGATATTAAGAACCAGAAGTGGTTCGCCTCCACCGACTGGATTGCGATCTTCCAAAAGAAAATCGAGGCGCCGTTCATTCCGCGGTGTAAGGGTCCCGGCGACACGAGCAATTTCGATGACTACGAGGAGGAGGCGCTGCGGATCTCCAGCACCGAGAAGTGTGCCAAGGAGTTTGCTGAATTCTAGAGGAGCTCTTCGCCAGTCAGCCCAATCCCCTCGTTCTGCAGGCGTCTGCAACTGCAATTGTATCCGCTACTGCGATTGTATCTGCAACTGCTCCTGCTGTTGCCACCGCCGTGGCATCGCGGACCACGTCCTCATCGTCGTTGTCGTCGTCTTGTCTATATGTCTACTACTTACAACTACAACAACTGTAACAGCCCCCACAACACAAAACTACAGCCACATCTTCGTCTGCCTATCTATCCGCATCTACTCCACATCCACACTGTTGCCAACATTGGATTTCTCACCACACACAACAATTTACTTCAACGTAAGTATACTTATTATTATATAATACTGTTGGGGGTTTGGAAAGATATACAGTGAGTTAGGAACCCTTCGATCCAAGTAACTTAGTCAAGCACAAATATTTCAGTAGGTTTAATCAGCAAAGAGAGGCAAATACAATTCCACATTCCGGTTCGTAGGTCTTGGTTTCAGAATTGAAAAGTTTGTTTACTTCATAATTCACTCACTTTATTTATTACTAATAACGACCTTCTTATTCACGCCTAATCTTACTGATAACGCAGTTTTCTTTCAGCTCTTAAAACTCTAAATCTAAATTAAGTAAATAACTACAAATGGCATATTACAATTTATCTTCTGCCCACCTTTAGAATGGTTTATGAAGAGGAATTACTATTGACTTACTGAGATATATGGGGAAAGGCGAGTTCCTAATTTAGTATGCCATATATCAATTTGCAAATTCACACAGAAGGCTATTTCTCAGCATATTTGCCGGACGAGATATTAATCTATTGACTGTGTTCCGGACTTTCTTCGGTAACGGGTAGCGATTCGTCGGCGAAAGCGAAGGGTATTCAGGGCAAGGGTATGCTAGGTTTGTTTTTGTTTTTGTTTTGACTTTAGCTTGAGATTGATGGACGAGAGGCTTGATTGATTGATTGCTTTCAGTGGAATGTTTTTGCTTGCTTTAAGGAGAGCGAGTTGAGTGGCGGAGAGTTGATTATGAGACAAAAGGCATTTCAGCTCGTCCGTCAATTGTTCTGCCCGCGACAGTTGCCCCGTACACGGCATTCTTTTAATTAGTTTTCCTCGGTGACTTGGCTTATTGCGATGTGATGTGGTATACGAGTATGCGGATGGTTCCCCTGCGACTCCCAAAACCCATAGTACGTGATGTTTTCTCAAAAAGATACTCGAGCATGACCACTTACTCACAGGCAGAGTGAGCCCCCCGGGGCAGAAAAAGCCGTAAACATCGAAATCATTAATTGCAATAAGCGTCAGAATGCGGTCGTAAACGTTAACTGTAGCAGGCAACCGAAGTTGAGACGGGTCTAATCTGCTCAACAGACAAACCAGACAGCTGATAGTAGCAATGCAAACCAATTACGTTCAAAGGAATTCTCGGTGCTTAACGTGAATTTACACACAAAAAGTTTGTGGGCTGTAAATCTTGAAACTTTCTAGCTGAAATGTATTCATTGAAGTCCACTCACTTCAGCAGAAGTAAGGTACAAATCCATTTAACTTTGCCGCTGCATCTTCTTTAATTAAATAGCAAAATGCTTTTCCATTTTAATTTCCTGGGACTCCCACAATTTCCACCCAGAAATATAGTCATTCACACTTGACCCATTTGAAAGGCCAACAAAAAGGGGAGAGAAAGTCGTGAGTAATGTCAAAGCAAAAGGCTGTAGAAGAAAAACTCGTATATCTTTTATTTTATGAATTATTTCTCGTTTATTTGCCGAGCTTTGCCCAGCTCGATTGCGTGCCCGTTGGCCATTACCGAAATTGTGTTTCTTTTATCAAAGCCAAAACGCTGCTGGTAATTAATAAATTATAATAAGTTTTATGTCCAAACATCATGAGCAAAACAAAAGCAAAAGCAAGAGCTGCGTGCGAGTGCCGCATAAAGTTTAGAAATTGTGCAAATGCGAAAAACTAAAAACAGAATCGCAAACGCAAACGCAAACGAGAGTGGTTAATTCTGGGGAAAAGCTTGACTGCATCAACTATTTTAAGGGCAGATCAAAGGGAAAAGCCGAAGTATTCACGCCCATGTGCGGTAATCGCCGGCCGTGACCTTGCTCGACCTTTGGCCTAGCCCCAAAAGAGTTGTCCATCCGAACATCGCATACTTTTGCTGTTTTAGCTTCCCCTTCGCTTCCCCCAAACGAACATTTCCATGCGACATGTGTTGTCTACAGTTTTATTGGCACCAATTATGTATGTATGTTTATAAATGTGTGTATAAACATTTGGCTGTTTCTGCCACTTGCTGCCTGAGAAGGCCATCAATCATTTGTTTTGGGCCAAGTCAATTAGGCCCGTAGTCATGGGTACCAAGTGTCGGGCATTTACTTATTTACATTAACTCGACGGCTTTTCTGATTGCTTATCAATGCAGAGGCGGCGGAGGCGGCGGAGGCAACGTTATCACGCGAAGAAACCAGCTGGGTGTGGGGTGATTGGGAGGCACGCCCTAGAATTCGATTTCCCCTGATAAGCCAATTAAACTTTTTCGCTGGCCTGTGGCAACGAGTTAAAGGCTTTGCTGCTCCAGTGAGCAAGGGGAAGTCGTTTTGTATGGTCTGCACGTCCCTCTTATCGATTTAGCTCATGAGGAATGTTTCGAAAATTTATGCTATTAAATAATTAATTAAAATAATTATACAATTCTGATATGCATTTTAATTTGCTTGACTGACTATATGTATATAAGTGAATAAGTAGCTGAGTTATGTGTTCGTTGTGAGAAAGTGTCATAGTCGAATAACTTGATTGCACTGCTATTAGCCCCCTTTCTCCATTTGGAGCAAACTAAGAGCCAAAGTTCAACTCCCAGCTGGATGTCGCTTAGCCAACTTGTTCTCAGAAGTTGCGGCAGATGAAGTCGCTCAGATACCCAGCAATACCCAGCATGGATTCAGCACGCATTCGTCGTGCTCCAATAAACACCTAGACCAAGCCAAGTTTAGCAGTCGGCCAAGCACACAGAATGCAACTGCCAACGCGCTTGTGAATCTGAGACGATGTCTGGCCGATTTCGGGCTACCAGGGGGAGATGCGGTGATGCGGTGATGCGGAGATGCGGGGGCGTGCTGGAACGGGGGCGGTAGATCTCAGACAGTCAGAGACATAACGACTAGGCCGGGCAGCCTTGTAACAGTGCCCTCAAATCGCGCTTTTCAGCCAGCACGCACGCGCTGCAAGTGCGGCAAATGGCCAAGTAAATGGCGATGGCGATGGCGATGGCGATGGTAACAATAAGACAGAGATGCCAAGACAATGGTCGTGGGGAAGTGAAAACAATTAAATCGCCGAGGGGGTGAAAACGCGGAATTTTCCGAGAATTCAATAAGGTAAATGGTTCTGTTTCTGGTTCCCCCAGGTGACCAATTCCATTTTGGTTTTTAAAAGAGAGAGACACCGGAGTAAATGTCTTTTTGTGCACTGGTAAAACTTTCAACAATTCTTTGAATAAGTAAATAAAATAAAAGTTGATCTTAGTACGAAACGTGAATATGACTTGGCTATTAAATATGCGAATTGTCGAGTGAGTCAGTAAATGAAATGCCCGGGGTTTTTTAGAGCTATAACAATATTTACATTACCCAGTAAAATTAAAAAAAAAAACAGCAGTTATCCGTTTTATTATAAAAACACTGTTATACTGTTATGCTAGCAAATATTTCCATGCTTCCAAGTATTTTTTTCCGTGTGAGCTCCAACAGTCTGACTGAGTCAACGCGTCGTATGAGCAATATGCAAAAGGAGCACATGAAAAATTGAAGAGCGAAAAAGCGGCAAAGCTCGAATTGTATTTTCGTTTTCATACGCATGAAGAATAAATTAAACGATTTCTGCCTTTGCCTTAATTGTGTTTGTTGATTTTGTTAACTTTTTCGCTTCGCTTCGTTTCATTTCGTTTTTTGGTGTGCTGTGTGGTGTGTGATGTGATGTGGCTTGGTTTGGCTTGGATTGGATTGGATTTTCCGTCTCAGTTTGGCAAGTTTGGTAGGCCCCTTGGAGCCCCTTGGAGCCCCTTTTGAATCTGCCCCTCTGAAAACGTTGGGAGTGGCAGTCGCCGAATGCAGGCTATAAAAAACATTTAAATTGAGACAGCCACGGCGAGGCAAACGGGCAAAATCATTTAAATAACGCACACGTCGGCGGCAGCTTCGTTTTGCTCGCCATGTTGTGCTCGTTTTAATTTTTGCTTTTTCGCGTCTTTTTTCCCCCAGTTTCATTTGTGCAATTATTTTCGTTGTCGTTGTTGCTTTCAAAATTGTAGTCGCTGTTTATTTTCGCTACTCTTTCCCTAGAACGCGTTCTAGTGGAATGCGAGGGCATTTTGTTCTCGCGCGACCTCATAAACTATATATGTTCTCGATCAGGATCGGGTCATTATCTTTCCCGGCCATTTATCGTCTATAGTGTTCCGATCTTTTGTTTGTTTTTTCACGTTGTTCGGTTCTGCATGTGCATTTGGCTCTAATGGGAACAGTTCCCTATAAGACAAACTAATCAAAACTGTGTCAATAAATACGGGAGCATATTGTGTTGTTTTACTTGATCAACACTGTTGCTTACCTTACCTGTTGCTTAAATATCTTTCCGTTAGGTTTAGGATATGTATAAGCTGATTAGTTCCAGTGTTGGATAAATGTATATTTTTTATGAAAATACACAAAAGATTCGTTAAAGCCTTTGCTCAAGTGCAGTTTATACTACACGTATGCGAAACGGGTTTCCCTTATCGCATCTTTCCACTTGATCAAAGCGCATCTAATGGTCGAGGTATATGCTGTTTCGCGTACTTCTGCGGTGTGTATCTGTGAGATAAACCGACTTGCTGACTTTTCCAGCAACCCCCATTCTATCTATCTGTCCGACTGTCCCGCACAGTAACCAGCTATTTTCATTCCGTATTTATGGGCAAATAAAATAGAATTGAACATGGAAAAACGCTGCACAATGAAAATTGAAATTTTCCGTTTTAGTTTTCGTTTTTATTCCGTTCCTCGTTGCTCACCGCCTGTTATTTATGGGCAGGTGTTATGTACACATGCATTCGACGGTGAGGAATGACTTCATGCAAAATTTCAAACGAGACAAACGAAAAAATGCACGAATATGCAGGGCAACTAGTTTATATGGCCATGTACATCCATGTACATGCTTCTCTTTTGATTGCTATCGAATTTCTGAGAATTCAAATTCATTGATTCAATTTAATCTAGGGCTATGTACGTGTGTAGTGTCCCACACTTTTCGATGATAACAGCTTTTAAAATGGGAGGCACAACAAACCGACATCAACGAGAGCTGCCCCCTTGAGGGCTTATCAGCATGGAATCATTAGGAAAAAAATAATAAAGAAAACCTATTGACGCCAGTTGTCATATGAGAGTGAGGTTGTTGCTGCTGACAATGGGCAAGAAAACTAAAACAAAACTTGCTCGCAGGCTAAAACCAAACAACAGCTGGCGAATGCTAAGCGATAAGAGCCAAGACGAGATAGAGCAAACAAAGAGAGTTATTAGATTCATATTTATGCGGTTCCCCGATCCGTAGTTTTTTCAACTTTTCCCCAGAAGTTTCTCCGGCTTTTTTCTCTGTTTACTGTTTTTTAATTTGTTTTGTTTGGGTTTCTGGGAAAATGGGTTAAGAATATGCACCCCATTTAGGTATGGAAACGAGTTTTGTGCTAGTTTCTGTCAGTTATGTCATCATCACCATTACCATTACCATCACCATCGCCATCGGTGCATTTCCATTTTCATGTGTCCTGATAACAGAGACAACAAAATAACAAACGCTTTATTGACTCCACATCTGTACCGCTTTTTATACGTAAGTGTGTATACATTTTCTATCTGACGGCTAACACACAATTACAGTTATAGTCGTGCGTCTAATTGAATTTGATAAAAAACAGGCAGAGGAATACAATTAGATAGACGGGGACACGTGGTTGGTAGGCAGGGACTACTGCCTCTTTCCCGCAAACTCAATACGACTGACATGTAATCAATAATAATTGTTGTTGTTGCTCTTGCTCTTGCTTTTGCTTTTGCTTGCCTGACATTGAAAGAGGGCGGTTCTCGAGGGGGCGTGGAGCGGTGCCTTCACCGAGTAGGAGGGGGAGGAGGTGGAGGTGGAGGGGTGGGGCCAGGTGCTATAGGCAGCCGCAAATTAATGAATATTGTTTTATTTGCTACCCAGGCTACCCCGGTTTCCCCTTCGCTCACGCAAAGCGTAATTATTGATTAATTATTGTGCGCCTTTTTCCTTTTGCCTCAAACATAAGAAACACACTGAGAAAATCGGTGGGGCGGGCACATGGTCTGCACTTGATCCTTTTTTCTTGTGCCTTTCTTTTCACTTTTTGCCTTAATTGAATCATCAATCTCTTGGGTGACAAAACACTTTACCCTCCTGCCTCGGTTCTAAAGGTTTCATACGCCGTTCTTGTCGTCTTTAATATATGTATTCTTCATTCGTTTTCCATGTGCTCAATTTAATTGGGTTATTACGCATGGAGAGGTTTTTCAGGCCGCTGACGTCATCTGCGTACGATCAGGACACTTGTCAGGTGTTTTTAAATCGCCTATAAGCAATTGCCAAGTAATCCTTGACCTATGCGAAATACATATATATATATAAATATAATTTCATGCTGCGTTAGTCGCAGCAGTTAGCACTCGAAGGCCATCCGCTGATAATTTAACTAATTCTATGCACTCACCTTGGACGAACGCTGGCACAACATGACGTATACGCAACACGTTTGCATATATTACGCATACGCAATGTGGTCGCGATTAAAGCCGCCAAGTGTTGGCTTTGTCCTCAGCCGCTGGTGTCGAATGCTGCCAGCAGCAGATAAATGTAATTACTGTCTTATCATAATTATGAGTGAAATGAAAGCAGCAAAGAGAGATTATAATGCGAGAGTATCCCAAAGGATAGGAGAGTAGGAAAGCAACAAAAAATATCGCTCATCGCTCATACGCCCAGTATGCGCTGCAAACTCATATATACATATATACATATATACATATATATAATATAAACAAACAGCTTCCCACTGAATTCTTGCGAAGCGCTCTCCGCCCTCCGCTCCCTGCCCTCTGCCCCCCACTTTGAGTGAATGTTTCAATGTTGCTGCTGCCTTAGTTGTTTCAAATTTTAATTTTATTTTATTGCAGCGCACAAATTGTGTGCCATGTCGCCGGCGGCGCTGTTGCGTGTAAGCCCCTGCCCATCCCCGTCCATTCTCCTCAGTGGCTTCTTCAGCCTGTGAGTGGGTGAGCACCGGGCGAGGGTCGATTCAAAGGTTATGTGAGGACTCGTTTATGGCCTAGTTCGTTTGCATTTCAAACCCTTTTTAGATTGGCTACCATATTGATGATGCAAAGTCATGAGGATGGGCACAATTCTAAACTAACGAAGGTGCTCATTTATATTTCAATACTCTTGTGCTTAGATACAGATACAAGCAAATCAACAAATTTAAAACGATAAATCATCACATTTGAATCCCTTAATCTAGTTCAATTATATATGAACAATGATTTATTTTGAATGACTAAAAGATAACCTTGTAAATAAATGAAAGCGACGATATAAACATAACAAATGGAGTAGATAAGGCTTCCCAAGTATGTAGTAATTGTACTCAAAACTATTGGATCTCCCAACGACCGTAGGTGCGTTGGTGTGTAATGTTAATTGCCATCATGCGCGCGCAAGAAAAGTTGAGTCTTTTTATGGCCACCTCTCATCCGTGGAAAGCTCCTGTCTCTCCGCCGCTTTCCCTGCGGGCACCAGTTGACCCGGACCCAGACCCGTACCCGAGCCCGGACCCGGCCCCGACGATCCCATCAGCCCATCCCGTCCAGCTCTTGCCCATCGTGGCCATCGTGCCCATCTTGCCCTGCCCCTGGTCTTTAATTACTTTCGTAGTTAATTCTGTTACAACAAAAAGCGAGAGTGGCGGCAGCAAAAACAGTGACAATGTCAATGCAAAAATTGAAATTTGCTTTTAATTTGCGCTTCTGTGTGGGCAGCCCACCAGCCTTGTAGTCTCCAATCGTGCCCCTCGTCCGCTGAATCCCCTCCGTTTGTCATGTTTCCGTTTCCTGTTCGTTTCACATCAGTTCGTTTCGTTGACATTTTCCATTGGGTTCGATGAAAACGTGCAAATGTGAAATTTAACACAGAATAATATACGTGAAATTTCCTTTTAATTGATTTGTCTTGAGGGCCGGCATCGATTTTCCCTTCTTTGCTGCCACTTTCATACTCGCTTTTCCGTTTTTCCGCTTTCCCGCTTTCCCTGCTCCATCAAGATGGCTGCCCGCTTTCGCTTGGCATGAAAATTGATTTGATTTCAAAGGCAAGAAGTTTATTGACATTAGATACGGCGCGAGAGCCTCTATCAATTTTTTATTTTTCTTTTCCACTTTTCCACTGCCCCAAAACTTTTCCACACTTTGATTTACGAGCAGCGGCAAAACAAAAAAAGTATATATTTAGATATATATCTTTCGCAGGGCGCACCGATAATTGGCATGCCGATCCCCATTCGCATTCCGATTCTGTGCTCTTTCATTGGCCAATTTGTTGTTTGCCTTTTGCATTTGCCTTGCATTTGTTTTGTTATTAAACAAAGTTGAGGGTTCAAAGCGAGTGTCTGGATGTGAGACTGAGCAGAAATGAATTGGGCACAACAAAAGCGCCGAATGTGAATTGCAAATTGCTGAGCCTTTTCTTTTTCTTTTGGCGTTCCTTGAACCCAAAGTCAATGCAAGAAAAACACTCCCCTGAATGACCAGAGTGACGAAGTCCAAAAAGGAAACTCTCAGAGGTTACTCAAGTGTATGGGAAAGTATTCTAAAGAAATGTACGAGTATATTCTGAAGAATTTAATCAATCAGTGTGTAGAAGATGTGGAGAATGGTTGGTATCAATTTAATGTGCTCACTTTTGTCTCGTTTTAATCAGAGTTATGCCGTGCTATTCAATCGACAGTCTATATACTCGTAATTCTATCTGGAAAAACCTGTTTCTAGCCATGCGTTAACCGTACTAATTAAAAATGCATAGGCTTCACAAATTCCCTTCTCGGCTGCAGTCTTCCATACCTCTGAGTCCTGGGGATCCACTTTCATTAACTCTATCCCCTGTCGTCTTATCTGATATGCGGAATTTTAAGGCAGAGTTAAGTAGTTGACGACGTGCTTGGAAGACAACTGCAGATTACATACATAGTTTTTGACTGTGTACTAGTTTGTCTACCCTTATCCCAGAGTGTTTAGTGTTTTGTGCATTTTAGAAAAGGCCAAATAACGACGAACTGGGACTGGAAGCAGAAATGTGGACTGGGACAGCGACACATTCAATTTTTTGCTGGCCGTACTCAAAAACTGGGTTGGCTCCCTTGTCTGCCTGTGAATATTTGATGCCTTCAGAACACAGACTGCATTTTAAAATGCGTAATTACCGGCCAGGGAAACTCGGAAACTCGGCAACTGGGCAACTGACTCGACTCCTTGGCAAACTAACCAAATGGGGAATGTGAATGTGATCTCGAAGGCAGTGAGTCGAATTTCGAGTTGAGTTGCTCGAGTGGCCGAGGCAAATGAATGAGCTAACTATAAATAAAGTGAAAAATCGTGAATGGGGTGTATTTATACGTGGGTGGCTTGCAATATTTATAAGCTTCGGCATATGTAAATAAGCTGTATAACAATGCAAAGATGATAAAAAGTCCGGGGAGAGTTAAGTATCAGTCGGTATTTCACAGGAGTTTTTTAGGGCAAGACACTGAAGCGACAAAAGCAGCAGCTGGTCGAACATTATATTCGTAATATTGTCGCAGATATAGACCGCGATGAAATATGTTCATTTATAGATTATACGTGTATATGCATATGAAAATATCTAAAGATATTTTCGGCCACTTGTCCACTCGGGTTGTCGGGTTGTCTTGGTTTCTAGCTGATTTATTGAAATGTTTTTCGTCTTTCTGCGCCAAACGGCGAAGGGGCTGAATCAAGAGCGAAATTAAATCTTATATAAATTAATTTATTTTTCATATGATTTAAGTATCCTTTTTTTTCCACCGCCTGTTAGAAATATAAATATGCCGAGATATATGTTGATTGTTCTTTTTGGCAACATTTTTGTCATTGCGTGTAGGTCAAATGTGTTGCCAAGAATCCACCTGCCACCATTCGTTTGCTCCGTCTAGCTGTGCCCTACTCAAACCCATCTAACCGAGTTCTTAGACAAGTTTGAAGCTCTTGGAGAACTTGTTAGACCAAATGGGTTTTCAGATTCGTTCGAGGCAACTTTGAATGTTTTATGCAACAAAGAGATTATATGAATTTTTCAGTGGCTCATCTTTCGGGTACTTTTCAAGCCTTTGGCGTTTTGATATCAATATTAAATGGGTTTACTTTTTGTGCATTAAGGCTGGCAACGATTTTTGTTTTGTTGCGCTTTCAAGGCCAGCGTCGATCGCTGGACGGGTGAAAGTTTCCTCGGTCCGCTTCCATTAGTTTTGTTACTTGGTACACGTAATGCCTCCTTCCTGTGTAACCGTACAAAATTTGGCCACAAAATTTCGGTTTCGACCTTATGTAATGCGAGACAATGGCGGACAAAAGATCTCTTGTAAATTCAATGCCAAACTCCAGCAACTCAACACACACATTTGTGCGAGACCTGAGCACTGGCACTGCAGCTCTTCGGTTTCGGGTTCCCGAACGTGTGTATCTGTATCTTTTGTGTGTATTTGGGCTACCTTTGCGTGGGTGCAGCGGCAGCGATTCAGTGACGCTTTTTGTTTCAGCGATAAAACGCTGCCTGCAAATGTTTTTTTATCTTGTTATTTTATTTTTTTTTTTTGTTCCACACATTCCGAGTGTGCGAGTGTGAGTTTCGTGTAAGAGATTTAATATAGCACGCTGCTGTGGCTCGCTGACGTCATGAGCTGCCCATGAGAGGCGGCAGTGGGTGGTAGGAGCAGCCAAGCATGTGCCGGACTGATAAGGCGAAAAATCTATAAAACTTTTAACATGCCAATATGCTCGGGGACATGGGAAAATTTCTCCAGCCCGCGGGAGTCTTATCACTTTTCCTGTGGTAGTGGTCCGGTCCTTTATAAACTGTTCAGTTGAAGTGCCAATAGCGCAGTTATCATTCAGCTGCGGGGATTGCAAGTGGCGTCCTCAAAGCATTAAACACTTTATTTTGTTGAATGAAATACAAAGGTTAAACAGTATTTTTAGCAGCTCTTAGGCAAATTGTAGCATTTTCCAAGCTCCAATCCGTTTGAATAAGCCAAACACTATTTAATATGAATAACAATAAACAAGTGCATTCACCCAAATACTATATGTACGAGTATGTTGTCTGACCCTAGTTTTGTGGTTTCCTCACAGGGAAGTCATAGACACGACCTTGACCTAGCTGAATGCTCTGAGCCAGCTAATCGTGAAACGAGAAATAGCCAATGGCCAAATTCAATATATTAATAGAATCGATTTGCTATTCGTGGTTTTGTGTGCTGAATGAGTTATCAGGTGTGCTTTGGCTCAATTTGATATGCGGCAGAGGTTAAGAAACCCGAGTAGGAAGTACAGTCGGGGCTGAAGTCAAGGTTGGGTGGCTATAGGACCGGATCGGAAGAAGTCAAAGCCGACTGATACGAGCTGAATAAATTGCGAATTATGCAAATGCACGCTTGATTGAGTTTGCAGACACAACTAACTCATTCTTTTCGATCTTCGATATCTTTCAGCATTTCCCTCCGTGTTCAAGTGGAACCGTTCGAAGACACAGCCGGAACAATCTTTTCATCTAGTGTGTGTGTGTGAAGAAGAGTGGAAGGACTTGGAAGACTTGGAAGATTGGAAATCCGGATACCGAAACAAGATATAGAAACCGATAAAATAATGACTTACACATTAATATTCATTCATAACATATAGCGTATTTAACCACGAGACTACAGATATTTAGTTGTAAACGTAGCTTAGTCTTAA
This sequence comes from Drosophila orena, assembly GCA_005876975.1. Taxonomy (NCBI): domain Eukaryota; kingdom Metazoa; phylum Arthropoda; class Insecta; order Diptera; family Drosophilidae; genus Drosophila; species Drosophila orena. The sequence continues at coordinate 3,674,485 of VCKV01000008.1, read as the reverse complement.
CTAAAGAATACAAGAGGAACCGATAAAGAACCAGCAACAGAAGCAAGTGCAAAGCGAAAGTGAATGGAAGACACTGAAATCATTAGAGGAAAATCATAAGAGGAAATCCAGGAGAATTGTCATCTAAACCAGGGCGAAAGAATTTCATTTCAACTCATTTCATTTCGATCGATCGAATGATCCAGGTCGGTCACTCAGTCAGCTGCAGAAACATCAAGTTGAGAGTATAAAACGCTTTAATAATTTTTAAATGAAATACAAAAGGTTAAATGTAACACAAAAATTATGGCGCACACAGTGTGCTTGACAAAAAAACAAAAACAAAAAAAAATCAAACGCCATCAGCAAGCAAACAAAGAAGGCAGGCAAATATTGCGATTCATTAAAGTTGTAATTGAGATTGAGTACGGAAGAAGAAACCAAAACCAAAACCAAGAGCACAAGCAAAAGTCGCCGCCAAATGAGGACCCTGCTCATCCAGGTGACCAGTGAGTGAAATCAGTACACTGGAAGCTCTTTTGCCCCCCGCCTTCCCGCTAAGCGAGCTTCACAACAAGAAGCACCGACAAATTTGGCGTCTTACCTTACCGTAGACATGTCTCTAGATATTTATATATATTCGCGTATATAAATGTTGTACAATCAGCGACGACGTGCAACAATACAGCAACCGACCGCCCCGGATCAGTAACAGAACCACAACTTATAGCTGAATCAGAGCATTATGCCCATAGCCCATAGCCCATTTCAACAGTGGCACCTACAAGTATGCGCACTCACTCATGAATAGTTGTCCATCCACTCACTACTCGCAAGGTACCCACACCAACTACTCAAAACTCAAAAGTATAAAACACTAAAGCAAGTCAAAGTAAAAGTAAAAGTAACAGTAACAAGCAACATTTGAAACGCAGCAAGAAATATATAAAGTAAAAGAAAGAAGAAAAAAACAAATCTAAATGTTTACATTTAAGCAACATAAGAAAAGAAAACAAAAAAAATCAACTGAAATTTGTGTGTAAAAAACGTATAAAACTTAGCATTAATGAAACTAAAAGAGAAGCGGATGCCGAAGATGTCGACGGAGTCATGTCTATATATACACAAAGATTGAAGCATTATACTTACCGGGAGCAGAACAAAGCGAATATCATGTGCTAAGTATATGTAATTAATTGGAGCAAAGAGGAAAATGAAGAGAAAAAGGCAACTATAGCAGTTATATTCAAGTAAATATCGATCGGAGTTATTTATTGTTTCGTTATGTGCGGAGAGGAGTGGAAATCATTTTAACCGGCCGTTAGGATCCATCGAAATCGTTTCCGAACTACCCTACCTTTCAATTTTAATGGCACTTCTCCGTATTCCCTGCCCTCCCCCCTCCCTTCCCTGTTATTATTTATTTCTAAAAGTGAAGACTTTTAAATTATGTTGTTGTGAGAAGAGAGATATAAGGAGCGAGAGCAACTCGGGATCGATCGTAACAGATAACAAATAAATTTAATTTATAGATACTTTTTATGTTTTCTATGATTATTTGTTCAACTAGTTGCGAGACAAAAGTCATAAATAGGCGTTAGTTAAGCATCTAAATTTAATGGTAAATAAAAGTAAACAAAGCAAAAACCGAAATCAATCGACTAAGAAGACGATGTTTGTAGCCACGAAATGTTCACATCACAACCAAAATGTCTCCCCTTTATATGAAACATACACATGTTTATGTGTTTCCGATCAGTTTGTGTGGAAACCAGTCGCCGATCCTTTGATTTGAGTCCTTTGTCAGTCACACACAATCACAATCACACCCACAACCACAACCACACACGGACAACACACACATAAGCATATTCTGAAAATAATCTACGGTAGTCTGAGCATACAAATTTAATGTGGATATATAAAACTAAATATATATATATATATTCGAAACATATGTGCAGTACAGTAAGGGGGCAAGAAGGCGATCTATAATTTGTGCAATTTTTCTCCTGTGTTAGTTAACTTTTTACGGTAGCTGTTAGCCCAGCTCTTTGAGTGTGCAGATACAGTATCTGAGGAGCCCAACCTGAGCTTTACTATCTGACTAACGATTTGAATGCTTTACGTTTTTGTATTAAAGATACATTATGCACTAATTTGTACTACTTTTATCATTTGTCTACTCTTTTGTACTCTAAACCCCTTCACCTGAGTCAAAGCGTTTGTTCGGTTAGGTTAGCCAGTAGAGAAGAAACCTTTTCGTTGTTGTTTCATGTGAGTGCGTGCGAGGTACATATTAACTAAATAAACATATAAACATACATATATATATGAATATTATGTGTGGGACAAGAACCAGAACGCAAGTAAATGAGAAAGCAAAATTCAAGTTATTTAATTTAGTTTGTACATTTAAGTTTATATAGCAAGTGCATATATATACAGATATATATATATATATACATATATATATATATATTTAAAAACCAACAAATAAGATGAAAAGTCTTGAAAAAAAATTAAACATACAAAAACAACCAAACAAACACAACAAAAAAGCATACAATAAAAAACAAATTTGCGAAAAATTAAAAGAATTATAAGTAAAATGATGATTTGAAGAGGAGAGAAGGAGAAACAACAAAACACAAAGGAAAAGAAACAAACAAAAAAACCAATAAAATGAATTTGAAATCCTTAAAAAATATATACACATTCCGTGGGCGTTCTTATTCAAACTCTTCGATGGAGCATCTCAATGGGGAGCAGGCAGGGGGCTCAAACGGAATCTGGAGATTGGTAGTTCCAACCACTCACCACTCTTTGTTAGCTTCTTTTTGTTGGATGAGCTTTTGAAGCGGGCATGTGTGCCAATGGAATAGAGGAGCAAGTGCTAAAAGGAAAGCATCTGCGTTGCACATTCTTTATTATTTTCCATGTCGATTGCCAGAGGTCTTGTCAAAACAAAGTCCTTGAATTCCAGATGCTGTTGCAGGATATTTGCATTGCCAGTATGTGTGTTACATTATCGGACTAAGGTCAAGATCATATCTTTTGTCGCTTTATAAAAGATTTCACATTACTCACTTATACTTGTTTTCAGTCAAACTTTAAGAAGTTTTTGTGCACTTTCGAGTAAGTATTATTGATTAAGACATTTTTTTTTTGCGGAACTAAAGCCAAATATTTATGCACACATGCAATTTTCATCCGCATCAACTTAAGTTGCTCTGCTTGTTCCGTATTGGAAAAGTTTTAGACCAATAATGAAAACTTTCAACCGACGGGAACAACAAAGGAAGCGGCAAATAAGAAAGCTGAAAAGGACTGCGGGACTGTCAAAAAGTTCTGCATCATTTTTTGGTTTGTTTCGTTTTTCCGTTGGCTTCCGATTTTCCAGCACATCACCTATGGCACACATGCCGTCGGCTTATGTGCCCCTTTATTACACATTTTGGGCAAAGGCGAAGGGAAAACCCATGAAAAAAGGGAAATACAGAAAATACTGCCTTTATTTTGTTTCCTCGATTTTGGCTGCAGACAAAAGTTGGCGTGTGTACATGCCACGTAACCCAAACACTCGCAAACCCACTCCTTGTGCGAGTATGCATATTTATATGATGGCCAAGTGAGTCGAGAAGTGGACGTTCCGAATGTCTGAGGTTATTTATAACCACACTTTTTCGGCCACACTCCCATTAGCCTCTTGGACTCCATGGCTCCATGGCTCCGTGTCTCCGTGGCTCCTTCTGCGGCGGTTGCTCCTTTCGCCAAGTTTGTCCTTAAGATGGCCAGGACATGCACGACGGGGCTGCTAAGCAGCTTTTATGATTTGTGTGTGTGTGCGAGTGTGTGTGCCTGGGGCCAGGGAATTTTCCTTTATGCAGGCCGGTGACGGAAAATAATAATTCCCGACATGGCCAACTGAACATCGGAACGGGCATTGTGCTCGAGACATCAAAGAGGAATTTTCCCTATAAATAGACGGCTCACAAGCCCGTGGGAATGGGAATCTGACTCTGAAACTGGTCCGGAAAATGCGATGAATAGTTGGCGGAAATTCGGCTTAAGTTTGATGCAAGAGTTGAAGACGACAGGTGTGTGTGGCATGGCAGGTCTTGATAAATTCAATTATATAATGGTGACATGCGAACGAACAGTGTTTAAATCAGAAATAACCAGTATTTCCGTAGAAAATCATTTGCTTAGTGCCTTTGCTTTTAACCATTCGCGGGTTTTCTCGTTTAAATTAATTTTTTTAAATAGATTTATAAACCTTTTACTTAGAATAATGAAACCTATTATATGGGGTGTAATTAAAGTCAAGTTATATACGAGTATGATACTCCTTCACCTCCACTTTCCAATTAAATGCGAATATCATTAACGAAACCTTTGACATCTTTCATTATTCATATCGGTGGAGTATAATTATATCTAACCGCTTATCGCCTTATTTATTATTAAATAATGCACAGAGCGCTTTTGAGTGGGTTTCACTGTATGTCACCTTTCACCTCCTCGAGCACATGGGTGTATGGTTTTTCTGGCTTGCCATACAAAAGTCAAAGAGAAATGAAAGGGACGGCCAATTGGGTTTCCTTCCCAACAATTTCTTCGAGCATTTGTGGTTAAGAAAATCTAGGTATATACACGTATTCATGTGGCCTGGCCCGGATTGTGCTAACGTGTTTTTGTCTTTGTGGCCATTTGTGCTGGCCCAGCGAAAAGGTGGCAAGCAATTGGATCTGGTAATTGGAAAATAAGTTGAAAATACGTACGTAAACGAGACAAGGACACTTAGGTCTTTGAACCAAAGGAATCCAATCTACTTTTCGACGTTTAATAGTGTTGTGGAAAACCACGGATAAACTGCGACTATGCTGACACAAAATGTGCGAGTTTATAACAGAATAATTTATTAAATATATTCACACAAATATTTTCGGCGCACAAATGAAATGCTGCGAATAATTTATCTGTGCATTTCCGAGGCTTAAATTCTATATTAATCACGAAACTATATTTCGGATGGGCAGACTTAAAATTGCCATAAATCGAGCACAGCATTCCGATGGCGATCGGGCATAAGGGACTATATATATACATATGTATATTACCGCAATGTGCTGGCAGTTGTGCAAACAAATTCCGAGGGCAGAGCACTCGGGGAAGTAGAGTGGAAATGGCGACAGAGGTTGGACACTGGCACGCGTTAATTAAAAGTCAATTCATTAGTCTAGTCTGAGTACAGCCAACTCTTAAAGGGAGCCAACTTTGCAAAGTGACTGTGACTGTGGCTGTGGCTGTGTGCAAGGAATGATTTATCTGTGGCCTGTTACGTTACCAGTTCACTCCCCCCTCTGGATGCCCCTCTGGATGCCCCTCTGGAAATGTTCCTCTCAAATTAACCATGCATATATGCAACTCCCCCCAAAGTGATCGGAGTGGAACCCGTCGAAATGGCTGCCCGTTCGCAGTGGATAATTGTTACAATTCACTTTGGCTCCACTGCAATTGCTGTGTTGCATCACCCAACGGAACGCAGGCGATGCACTTATAAAAATCGTTATTGCCCTCGTACCGATTTCAGGTAATTTGGCTCCAATTTGGGGTTCGAAAACATTAGGGTAATCCATAATGGGGAACAGTCCCTTAAAAACCTGTTTTATAGGCATGAATTTATTTGGATTTATTTTGTAATATTTGTAATTTTTAATAATAATAATACTAAATACTATACAATTTTTAATAATAATAATATAATAATAATAATAAATACAAAAATAAAACATTAGTTGTACGAAATTTTCGCAATGCTTTAAAAGTTTGGAATGTTTTTCTTTCCTTTTCAAATGTTTTTCACTAGCTAATTGAATTGTATCTGTATCTGTATCTGTATCTGTATCCACACTTCCGAATCTTTTAGTGTAGCCGCGCACCAGGTGAGCAATTCTAATTATTTATTAACATTGGCATTGTTAGCATTGGATATTGATAAACACCAGCGGATTCTCTTGCTCTCGGCGGGCGAATTCGTTGCTGAATGCCGGTCTGGGCCCGATTTGGATGCAGCTGAGTCAGCTCGAGTTTTGAATTCATTTTCCGACTGGCTGCACACACAAAGTGACAGAAGCACTCACCTCCCAACCTCCCAACCACCCACCACCCAAAAATCGACCCCCATCCACCCACTTGACAGCGAGGGTACCGCGATTGCATTCGATGTACGTAAACTGTTTTGTGGCCGTAAGTTTTACGAGCCATTCGAATGCGGCGGTCCAGACTCGATGCCCCACCCCCCTCCCCACCCCTCGGCATCGCATACGTGTATGTGCAATTACTTCGGTGAATTTACTGGTAATTGGATGAACGTTTCGACGGCGGGACACGCGGAGTGATCTGGAGCAAGAGAAATGAACAAAAGCTTCGTCGAGAAGTTGATAGGTACAAATGAGTAATTTAATTGTATGCAAATTCATCCCAAGCGACTTTGCAGTTAATGCGAAAGTTGCTCCCGGCGTGCCTGGTTCTAGATATAGAATCGAGTACGAGTATCTTTTGATCACTATAGATGTTCCCTGCTAATACCCGGTGAGTAATAGCCAGCAAATTAGTCCAGACACTCACGTACAGCATATGTGTGTATGTATACACACATAAAATTACTCATAAAATGCTAAATAAAAGTCAAGAAAATCAGCTTAAAATACTTTCTGTATATCTAAGAAAAATATAAAAACAACCGCATATTTTGTCTAGAATGTTTTTGCTAAACATTTTTGTTTATTTATATAAAATGGCATGGTGTATCAAGATGGAGAGGCTAGAAAATGTTGAGGACAAAGAAATAAATTTAAAAATTAAATCCCGCATTTACAGAAATAAAAAAAAACATTTAAAATAATCTGAGAAGAACAGATTCTTATATACTCTTTGTTTATATGTACACACACACATCGTTTATTTTACCAGTTCCACATAATTGCATTATCAGTTCCATAAACTGGAATTTTATTGACCAAACGTTATTAGCAAATTAGAAGGCGAGGGGCCAAACAAACAATGGACAATGGAGAATAAACTATTGTATACCCAGCAAGTCAGCGGGGCGCCTGGTAATGGAAGCAAAATACACGTATGCTTTCAAGTATTCGCACGCGTGGAAATTAGTGTGAAAAATTATTGTAAATTATACATTTCATTTCAATTGGACCGTTGATTTAATTGAATTTGATCAGGTTATACTTTGATAGAGTTGATCTAACCTACATTGTTGTAAGTAATTTATATAGTTAATAATAGCAATTTTGTAAGGGCAAAGCGCATTAGTTAGTTTTGCTTAATAATGGGTGCGGGCATTCATTCCATATAAGGTGCTAAGTTATTTGAGCTGTATTTTAAACTTCAGCTGAACAATGATTAGAGAGCACATAAAAATATATTTTCAGATCTCTAAACTCGAGTTTGAGCCGTAGAGATTTGATAATTATTGCTCAAATTTTTTTAGGTAAAATGCCAGTTTGTTTTTGTTTGGCGAATTGCTATTAATTGATGGGCAGAACTTGTTGCCAGTCTGTCAGTTGGATATTCAATCACTTAGCCGAAATATTTTAATGGCACTGCGCGTGCGCTAACCGAAAAAAAGGAATCCGATTTGGAAAGGAGAAGCCTTCCCAGAATTGACCAAGATTTTTGTGCAGCTCATGTGGGGGGATTCTTCTGCCATAACAGCCCTTCCCTTGGCATCTCAAATCTGACCACATTCCCCCACACCGAAACAGCAGTCAAAATTTGTGACAATTACGTCAATTTCGCGTTGATTTTCCTTCATCTGTATCTGCATCTGTATCTGTATCTGTATCTGTGTCGGTATCTGTATGTGTGTCTGTATACGTGGGAAACATCTCAACCGCTTGTGTGTATCCGTACCGTTGTGTCGTTATGTATCCGTATCTGTATCTGTATCTGTATCTGCAGCGCATCTCTTGGCCAGCCATTCAATTCATGCTCACACGTGTGTTTATTTTGCCCCGATTTGAGCGCGGGGGTGGCGTGTCAGTCAAAAATTTGGGGGGCAAAGTGGGAAACTTGTGAATTCGTGTGGGCTATATTAAGTGTTACGGCATTTGTGGCATTGGCTTTTGGTTGTTATGCCACACATATACTCGTACCTGTATTTCACTCCTTTTCAGTGCCATTAAATAATAAACCAAATTTTATTCATTTACATATTAGCGAACGAAGAGGTATTATAGTATTTTTTGCTAATGACATTTTGCGGTTAATGATGAATATATTTTGAAATGTTTCGATATTCCAATTTGATTTCACTTTGTTTCAATTATTTTTAATTTTTCATTAAGTGACTGCGGTTGTTATCTGGAAGTTCTCTGGTCTAAAATGACCATGGCCATCTATCAATCAATGGTAAAATTTCAATCCATCCTTTCATTTCAATTTAGTTAACAGGTCTTATCTGCGGACACAAGCCATCAGAGATTTGTGGGCCCAGCAAAGTGCCGAATCATGCTCAACGTTAATGTAAATGCAAATAATTATTTTCGCAGAGGTGAAGCGGTGGATGGTGGATGGTGGAGGGGGTAAAATTACCAGGTAGCCAATGATCGAGTAATTAAGGAATGTGGCCGAAAGCAATAGCAGCAAGCAAAGCGAAAGCAGACAAATGTCGTAGAGCAATTTACAATTGTTTACTCTCCGTCGGGCCAACAACCGAGGAATCCCAACGATTTGGGACGGCTCTTGGATCGATTTTAATGATAGAATATGACTGGCTGGGTGGATAATCTCCAAGCAAAAGGTCAATCAATTCAAGCAGGTGAACTGTGGTCAACCCGTGTGTATTGAGAACTTCGAGCGCACTCGTATACAATTGATGTGGGGTCTATTAACCTCGTGGATGGCAAGCCACAGATATGGAGTACACAAAAAATTTAAGATTTTCGCCCGGCTGCGCTAGTGTGCTTAATTAGAAGCGATGTTAACACGCGACTGAATGCGGCGATAGGCCCACACATTCTCCGGATATCTGTGGGCCGACAATATCTAATTGTATCTGCGTATTTCACAAATTGAGATAAAAGCCCGGCGCACACGGCGTATGAGTGTTTTTTGTTTTTTCAGCGAGTACGCAGCCAGCGACGTAACACCCCGCCCCCTTGCATGTCGCCATAATTGCCGTGGGCATCGAGATCGCTCCCTGAAACTGCGGAGCGGGGAGCCGAATGGCAAGGGGGGAGAAAAGGCAGTAAACGTGTTTGCCCCTAATTTGATTTGCTCGGCTTTGCCGCTTCGATTTAATTGAGCAACTTGGATTTGTGTTACCTCGGAATGCGTCTGCACTTCGGGCGCTCCGGCGGATGAGCTCATGGCGTTCCAGCGTTCCAGCGTTTCAGCGATAGCCGGGGTAAACATGTTCCGAATGTCCGTTAATTAGCCGCCCGATGAGGCCGAACACAATCCACTTTTGACTGATTGCCAATGATGGCGCGTGGCCCTAAATGGATGGATGGATGGCATAGTTCTCTCACTAGTCTGCATGCAAACCATACCCATCTTCCACCATACCCATGCGATCTTCGAACGCATTTGCATTCGCCAGAGGACTTGAACCCATTGAACCGCATGAGGGCCACTAAAATTGACAGCCGCAATAAAATGGAAGCTGGACACAATAATAATAATAACATGCCACTCCAATCGCGTCAATGGCATCAAAATATGCGTAGAAAATAAATGAAATAATCGGGTTAAAGAGAAGCACACATAAATACGTGTAGATGAAATTATAAATACAACAGCAGCTATTTATATGTGGGGAGCCTGCTAATCAGACATTCTAGTGGGAAATGTATGGCCAGAAACTCAGTTTGTTTACGATTTCTCTTTCAGCTTGGCTAAGCTAATAATCTGCCGATTATACCCATGTATAAAAATGTTTTGTTTTTATACATATTTATTTTTGTGAATGTTCTATTTATATATTGTATTGTATATATTTGCATTAAACCATTTGATGTGTAATTATAATCAGGTGTAAACAAAGCCTACATATTTAATGACATCATCTAAGTAAGTTGCTTATATTTAAAAGTTTGCAAGTTATTAATAGATATCCAGTCAAGAGTGTTTTACCATACATGTTATTAATAGATGTTCAGTCAAGAAAGTTTTACCTACCTCACATATTGAGGTACTTTCCCTTACATAAATTGTTAATTTTAAGCTAGTGCCTGCCAAGGCTTATTAATTAGATACACTTAACCTCTCCCGTACTCTGTGGAATTCAGTTTTCAGATTAGACCCATTCATTCGTAGTCCTTAATCAATATGCTCGAACTTTGCCCACATTATGGGCGAATTTTAATAACTTTCCACCGTGCTCGGAATCAAACTGGCTAAAGTTTGCTAATTGCACATAGCCAACTCGAGAGCTGCTTGCCTGCCAGCTAGCTGGGCTAACAGGGGCGATCCCTTCGAGAATTTCGGTGGCTATGGGTGGCCTACTCGATTACTATTCAGGCTTGAAAGGCCTCTAGAACGGAGTGGCTGAGTGGGCTCAGTGGGCTGAGTGGGTGGTTCGTTGGCCGCGTTGAGTTAAGCTGCCTTGGCCTGCGCTTTTTTGTAACCTTCTGGGCGGCTTGCTTTCCGCTCCAGTGGTCTTCGATTTCGATTTCGACTTTGACTTCGGATTCTGCATCCACTTCCACATCCGCAGCTGCTTAAATTTTCCGTGCCGCGAACTTGGCTAACAAATGAAGCGAAAGCTGAACTTTGCCCGCCTGCAGTTTTATTCGATTCACGCACAGGTGGGCGTGGAGGTGTCCGGATGAATAATGGCATTCCCAATGTGCGTGGGCGGCAAGGGGGCGTGGCAGTCGAGAGACGATAAATCAATGAGCGGGCATCCGCTAGGAATGGAGAGTCCCACCATTGGCGCATACTTAATTAAGTCAATTATTCCAAAGCGATTGCACTGTAAAATGCGAAAATGGCGTTTCAATATGCTTCGCCTGGCAACCCGGGCGTATGCGTAATGTGGCCCCATCATTGATGCCTTTTTGCCAGTTACCCTGCCACTCGTCACTCTGCTACCAGCCAAAGGACACACCTTGGAATCCTTGACCAGTCGACCGTTGTTATCCCTTCTTTTGTGTTCGATTGTGGGTCTATATCCTTGAAATATTATACAACTGCGCTGAAAAAGAGAAATTGATAAGAAGTTGAAAGGTTCAAATGAAGGAAAATACATTCACATTTTACTTCTTTTGAAATGTTTGCCTATAAGCATGCAAGATATATAATTTATTTAATTAATCTTCTCTTAATTTAAGAAAAATTTAAAAATAATACGAATGCCTGTGCCATTTTGTATGGTTTCGGCACTCATTTTGCGGTTTGAGATGCTCACTTTTTCCTCACTTTTCCCATATGCCTCGCATAAATAATATTGTTGCAATTATTTATTGCTACCGCACTTTATGGGCCGCAACATGGCGTTTGCTAAGTGCGCTCCAGCAGAGCTAGCTCAGCCATAAAATCGAGCATTTAATGGCCTCCGAAAAATAGGAGTCCATTATTGATCGAGGTGCACAGAAGTATCCGCTTGAGGAGGACCCGAAAAATCTCCCTTTCCTTGTGATTAACTCAGGTGGCAGAAGCATTCGCCGTACGACTGCAATTTATCAGCTTCAGAGGCATCTAATGGTCATAGCCGGATAATAAGCACATCCGAAATTTGCATATTGCTCCCGCTGGGTAACAACAACAACGGCAGGCGTCGCTGCTGGCGCTTGGCAGCTGCGCTAATCTGCCCCAAAAGTATCCCCCCACCACTTCCCTTCAAGGGGGGGGGGGTGTGGGGGGGTGGTATGTTCGGAAAATCAAACGCGACAAGGTGCCCGCTTATGTGGGTGGCGGTTTTTTTTGGGGGGGGGGGGGTGCGGGAAGGTCGCTCGCCGAATGAATGGGCTGCAAAAAACAAAAAACAAACCATAGGAAGGTCGGGAGACAAGCATTTCCGTTACTGGGTGTACTGCTGAAAATGCGCAGCAAACGAAATGAAAATGAAAATGAAAATGCAAATGTAACTAAGCCGAAGGAAGAGTGGCAAGGAAATGAGGTGTACCGTTCGGTTTGTTGGGAAAACCCAAACGAAAATTGTTTTTCAGCACGGACCAGAACCACACGCATCATAGCGCGGATCGAAACCGAAAACCCCAAGGCGTTAATTGGGTTTATTCGCAAATTTCTTTTTGTTTAACAAAAAGTTTTCCATTCAGGAGTGTGTGTGTGTGTGGGTGAGTGCTTTTTGTTTTGCCCTGTGTTCGAGTGCTGTTGCTGTGGTTGTTGTTGTTGTTGCTGCTATTGTTGTTGTTGTAATACGTCTGCCATTTGCATTTGCAATACCTGTTTCGTTGTTTGTTGTTGACAGTAAAAATCGAAATCAATAAAACGAAAATTGATGCTTTCAGCCGTAAAACAAAAAACGGAAATTGAAATGTGGTAAAATGACTGAAGGACCAGAGCCACCAGTCACGGCTTAACCGGCTCAAAACAAATCCGGTGGGCGGTGAAATTGCATTCAGGGCCAACTACTGCTGAATTTATTATAGCTTCTTCGTATTTACACAGCAAACAAACATGGGTTTCGATGCCCAACTACGCCGAATGTCAAAGGTTGTCGCAATGAAGCCCATATGTCATTATCTGCAGATACCATCAATTTGCGATTATTCTCAATTAAAATTCAATCAGTCAACAGCAGCCGTAAAGCGAGTTTAATACCTTCAACGCCCGCAGCTCGAAATCCGAGCAGCAAAACTACCCACCAACGCCCACAACAAACAATCATATCTTGGGCCGAATATATTATATACATATCTATATGCTCGTCTGTGTGCTGGCGTATGCTCGAGATTAGATTAAATGTAGTGCCGTCTATTGCTAAGAAAGGCGAAAGGAAAACGACGCTGGGCAGCCTCGCATTGGAATATCATAAGCAAACCTGTTCCCACGTAAGTATACAAATTTTCTCATTTTAACCTATTATTTTGAATGTCCAAAATTTTTTAACAAATAAAAAATGCTTTTATTTGCGAAAACAATGTCAAAATCATTACTATTTAGGTACGTGTGATTGTTAGACATTTATAAAAAGTGGTAAAAACTTGTTTTAGATTTTTCAAAATCTCAATATATATGTATATTAGATTTTCAAAATGCCTAACACTCATTGCTGAAATCGCAGTGAATGATATTCTCCCCATTTTCCATAGCTTTATTTTGGTAAATTTTGCCCCGAGAGCTCTGTGCTTATTTGTATATTACTTGGCCGTCTGTGTGTGTTTATCTAAAAGTGTCTAGATAGCTTGCTCTAGTTTCATTAATCCCCGGACATTATCTGGAAAGCGATTGTATCGCCAACTTAATTTAGCCGAATTGAAAGCCAAAGTGCGCTGCATTTTCTGAAAGTTGCCGTCACAGTACGATAAAACGCCCACTTGAGTGCCAACTCCTTGCTGCCATTTGAAATCCAAATCGAGAGTGGCTGAAGTTTTCATATTTCGAGCGCTGAATTCTGTGGGCAGTGACACAAAAACCGATTCGAAAAATACAAAATACGAACATTTCAACAATCGAAATGCGTAACTTGCAACTTGCCAAAAATGGCGACGAGGCGTTGAGACTCCGACTTACAGCTACGCGTTCTCGCATTCGCCAGATACATTTGGACTGGCTTTGTGCACAAATTTATGATGACGACTCGCTGCGGTTGCCTCTCTCAATATGTTTGTTGTTATTTAATTTCTTTGCTTTTTTGATCTTTTTTTTGCACTTACTCGATTTTTTGTCTGGCTTTTTGGCATATTTTTGGTGCTCATAAATTAATATGACGCTCACGTTGGCTTGGGAGACGTGAACGATTGTATGTGCGACCATATCTATAGATATACATATATCACATATTTTTTTTATTGCTCAGATTTGAGTTGTTTCTGTTGCTGCTGTGTTCTGCGCTGGCACGCACAGTGGGCATGGGGCATGGGGCATGGGGCATGTAGTCAAACATCCCTGCGGATGACAAGAATGTTTTGTTGTATGTTGTTGAGATGCCCCCCACCCACAGAACGATTCCAGCTCTGATTCCGTGCCACTCTATAAAGTATCTAATCTGCGTGCCCATTGTGCCCATATGCTAAGTGAATACAAATTGCTCGTAATTAGGGAACAGCAGCTAGTTCGGTTGTTACTGCGCCACATAAAAGTCGAAATAATAAAACTTAATCGTACGTACATCAAATTGAGCGTCAAATGAATTTGTACAGAAAATCAAATTTAAATTGCGGGGGAAATGCTTTATGAATGGGTGATTTCCCCGAGCCCTCTCAGCCCCCCCTCCCCAGCCCGCACCATTTCATGAGCGTAAAGAGTTGAGTACACTCGCTTGTTGTCATTCCAAATTGGAAGTGTGAATTGCTAATGGAAATTACTTTGGCCAAATGACAGCTAACAATGGCCGGGTAATAACTGAAAGGTGAGCACAGAACGCAACTGTCAGTTGGATCTAAAAATATTTTTTTGAAATTCCCGATAAGCTGTCACTTCTCGTGTACCACGTGCTCATAGTCAGAGAAGGCTTCCGTCTTTCGCAGATATCTCTAATCCGGCCACCTTCCGATTAGCTGCGCTCAAATCAAGGCAGCTTATCTGTTCGTGATTGGCATGGTTCCTGCCAGCGGGTGCCCACTGTAATTTGCAAAAATAGTGCCCGAAATGGCACTCAAGTGTCGGCCACTTAATAACGAATTTCTGGCTGGCCGAACAAGTCGTAAAGATGCATCGCAGCTCGGATTGCGGTCCCATTGGAACTGCACTTTCAGAGATGTTTGCAAAAGGAAAGTGAAAAAGCGCAAAGGTCATTCGGGTGAAAATTCAATATGAAAAGGGGCGATGTCGTGCTGGGATACACAGTTTTCAGATGGCATTCCCATCTGCATTTTCCGCCTTTCACTTACTATGCACTTGTTTGTTCTTTTTGTTTTGCTTGCTGCTCCCCATAACTGTTGCATATATGTATAAATGCGAACCATTGCGTATACTCAATTAATTGAGACAAATTACCCATACGCCGGGTGGGTGAATGACTGGCGAGAGTTCAATTCAGTTTGAATTGAAGTGCTTTCCTTTGGTTTGTTTCATGGCATTGTCTGGTTACCAACCGAATAGAAATGGAAATTTCGCCATAATATCTTTAATTTGCCCCAATCGATCCAATGGCAATTATTATTAGATTTCGCGTTTGGTTTGATTCTGATTCTGATTTCGGTTCCCACTCGGCAGCACCTTGAACCACATTATTCGCGAAATTGCCCCGCACGATGAATCTGCCGCTGGAGCAGGCAGCTAGTTCTCAAATCAGTTCAATCAAACAATCAAACGCGGCTCGTGGTAAGATACAACATTCACGTATAAGACTATCTGTTGTCTGAACCGGAGTCCCCGACTTGGGCACGCCATCATCACCAGCCTCCCCCCGGAATCGCCATGGAGCTCGTTTCGGTCTTGACTCCGTTCAGGTTGTGTTCGGTAGGCAGGTATACTCGTATTTTTGTGCACGCCACGTTATGTAAGCATTAAAACTAGCGCCTGTCGAGTACACAAGGTACACAGAAAGAAAATGTCTGCGATAAATAGTCAATAACAAATTTAAAGCTATACGTGTGCAATAATCTAAAATGAATAATGCGAAAAGCTGATTTCAAAACCTTTTTTATGACACTTATCTAAAATAAATAGGAGGTTCTATCTTGAAGTATGTTCATCTAGATAAAAAGAAGCACTACGACCAGTTCCCTATTGAAAATCACTTTATAAGTCTTTCAAATTATGAAATTTTGTTTTTTTTTTCTCGTACACAAGCGACAGCTAGACACTCGCAAAGACACAAATACAGCTGCATGGTGTAGATACATTTGTATCTACACGTAGCCATGCCATGCAGTTATTTTTTTGTGCAACTTTTGGCTTTGTTGTTGTTGAATGCAGCCGTTGCTGGCGTTGTTGTTATTGCAATTTGCGAATATTTGTTACAAGGTCAATTCGTTAAACGAAAAGTGCGAACAAAAAACGCAAGCAATATATATCTTACTTCATCCACAGCAGTCTGTGAGATAAACCAAGCTGATCCGGAATCGCCGCTTACCACGTAGAACTGTAACGTATTTGAAGAAATGCATTCCGCCCCCGCAAAGAAAGTTCAATTAACGGACTAATTTGAATTGGATTTCGCTAAACTGAAACCGAGTTGTTGCGCAGGCTGGGGCACTTTGCATGTACACGTGCTATGGTGCTGCCTTTGATGCTGTGATGTGGCCAACAGCTGCAACCATTTTGGCCAACCATACCATTTCTCGGCCGGCGAAGAGCAACAATGAGATGAAAATTTACAAATTGAATTTGCTGTCAGCTGCCAGGATGGATGGTTGACGCAAATGACTTCTTGTTCCTTGTCCCTTGTCCCTCCTGCCCAATCGCCCATCCGCCCATCCGATGGGGGAAATTCATTTTTGTGGCCCAATTCGTTTCGTTTTTGGAACCCTGGCACTAAGTGCGCCGGAGGATTTAAATGCTCCCACTCCACATTAGATGCAAGTGGAGGCCGCATCCGACGGTTGGTGGACAATTCTGCTGCTCTCCTCACAATGCGTTTGCGTTGGCGTCGACTAATTTCACCGATAATTGCCTGACCAGGCCATAAGATGCAAATGTATCTGACGCTCACAGCTGTTGCTGCCTGTGATGCGATGACATAATCGAGTGCATAGTTGGCACATGTGCCGTTGCATCGTATCTGTATCTGAATGGCCACTTTGTAATTTCCATCGGTCGGTGGCAGGCGTTAATGGAGAAGGCAGGCGTTTGAAAAGCCAATGAAACTGAACAGGAACCTCTTTACACGTTCTCTTTACAGGTTCTGCTTAAAATCGCTTTATTTGTTAAGATATATTCATCGGTGTGGATGTGCATTTATTGAGCTCCATAAGCTCCTCAGCTATTATCAGAGCACTGACTATATTTTCCATTCGCCTATATATATATATTATTGTATTTCAATACTGTTTTTTTTTGACCAGATAATCAATATGAATGCAAAGCGACTGAATATGGGGCATGAAGTGAAAACGGCTTAAAGCGCTTGTGTTTCCGTCTCTGTTTTCCTGGCACGCTTCGTTCACTGCACTCGAAGGCGGCTGTTTAAGCCACAAAAGCATTTCTCTAGCCTTTTTCTGAGCTGGGTGCGGTTCCCTCCCCCCGAGTGGATGCCCACGCCCACGCCCACGCCCTTCACCTGAGCAGCTAAGGGTTAACTCCAATGACGTCAATGGGGGCGGCGTTTGACAAACGCACTCAGGGGGGGTTGGGGTGTGATGGGCTTGCGAGGGCTTAAGGGGGCGTACTGCTGACACATTGCAACATGCAACAAGCGGGCTTAACAACACAAAAAGCCGAAGCTGCAAAAATTCAGCCATGCTGAAAGTTTCTGTTGACGTCGTCGTCAACATAGTTGGCAGTTTCGTTGATGCTGCTGCTGTTGCTGCTGTTGCTGCTGCTGTTGCTGCGGCTGTTGCTGCTGCTGTTTCTGATGCAGCTGCTGGATAGAGGTCAGCGAAGGGAGGAGTGCAGCGGGTGGGCAGGTCAGCCGAAAGTAAAACTTGTTCCCTTTGGCTGGCCCCAAAATGTTCGTGCTCCAGTGACTGGCTGATGGCTTGTTGCAACGCTTAATGGGCCAACTTTGCCGCCGACCATTTTCCCTCTTGCGGATGAGTTTATTAATTTTATTTCAGCAGCAAAAGTCGCTCTTTCGGCGCTTTTTCAGCAAACAGACCGCTGGGCAGAAAATGGAAATCCTGCCGATGGACTCGAAATCGGATTATGGTCTTCAGTACACGTCCTTTTGTTAAGTTCAGCCTTAAGCGCAATAGTGATACGATTAAATTGCATTAAAGTACCGCGGAATTTTACATTTACATGTCTATACACGTATATTAAAAAATGCATTTCTACTTATAATGATCATAAGTATGTACATAATGCTTCAGTTAATTAAAAACTTCTTTTGTACTGAGTACTCACTCAGAAAATTAATTTGTTTTTTCCATTGAATATAATAGCATTCGAAATATTTACATTTAGCTTCATTCTAATGTTAGGAAACTACATTAAAATTTTAACTGGAATTCCGGATACCTAGAAAAGATTGGCAGTCCTGCGAACTTTTGGTTTATTTTGGGGTTTCTTTTTCGCCCACCAAGTACGAATTCCATACCCTCCCCTGGTTTTCGCATCCTTTGAGTACGCAATTAGCTGCGCATTTCACTGCTCCTCTTCCCATTCCGTTGGCCATCTTTATTCCTATGGCAGATGCATTTCCGCAGAAAACGAGCTGGCTTGTTTATGCCACGCCCCCCCCCCCCCCCCAGCTTTCTAGGGGCGGCAGCCTCATTTTGGCCATTTATAGCGCGCGTTTCACGTAATATGCGTCATTCATTCGGTTTTTATTTTTGGCACTGAGCAAATTCCCACAAACCATTGACAAACGTTGCCTGCTTTCGGGCTGCGACGCATTTGAGCATTTTTTGATAAAACGTCATGGCCATGGTCAGTGGTAAAAAAGGGCCACAAAGGGAGGCGAAGGTTTGAATTGGAGCAGGGTGGAGGATAATGGGGTGCTGGGGGCCAAGGCCATAATTGTCCTTGAATTCCCTTCCACAGACAACAGACAGCGGACAAACGGGGAAAACGAATTTTGGCAAATGCCAAACATTCAAACTATTCGTTCGCAATATTCGCAACCTTGGAATATTCGCACAAACGTATTGAAAAGCAATCATGGCCAAGATATATGGCCAGTTGGCAGCACAGGGCCAGTGAGTGGGATGGCCATCTTGGCTGGCCAATTGCCCGATTGCAAATGATTTGGCAAATTGAGTTTAGATTATACCAGTTTGTCCTGGTCCCGAAAACAGCATAGCTTTAAATTGAATTGGAAATCCAATTAATTAATACAGTACAGGAAATGGCCACATACATTTGCATAACTCACAGAAATCCTTTGCAATATTCGTTTCGCTGCTTTTTTAAGATTTATCTGTCTTTCATTTGTCATTCGAGACCTTTCCCTTTGGCGGTTTTCCATCCTACATTGTTATTCCCGTTACTCGTAGAGTAAAAGGGTGTACTAAATTCGTTGAAAAGTATGTAACAGGCAGAAAAAAGAGTTTGCGACCATATAAAGTATATATATTCTTGATCAGGATCAATAGCCGAGTCGAAATAGCCATGTCCGTATGTCCGTATGGACGCCTCGATCTCAGGAACTACAAATGCTCCAAATATTGCCACGCCCACTCCAACAACCACGAGCCGCACAAAACAGCCACGGCCACATTTTTTGTAAATGTTGTAATATAGTGGCATACCTCTAAATATTCCTCGCGCAATTCTCTAAAAATCTGCATTTAAATTTAGAAATATATTTTTTTTAAATTTATTTTGTAATTATACCCGTTACTCGTTTTAAAGTTTTTTTTTCATTTACTATTTTTTTTTCCAATTTCTACCGATATTCCAGAAAATATTAAAATTTCTCGTTTGCACTTCTACTGGCTGAGTAACGGGTGTCTGATAGTCGGGGAACTCGACTATAGCATTCTATCTTGTTTTATTTGTTATAAGGTCCAAAACAGTTGTCCCCAATCTTCTGGACCCTGCGTTTGCATTTAATTCTTGTGGCATTTCTTTCCTGTCTGTTTTCCTTTTGCGTCGCGTCTGCTGACCAAATTTTCATTCCTCCACTTTTTCGGGTTTCGAGGTGATTTCTCACAACATCATGATGACGGGACGACTATGGTCCCATTAGCATATCCTTTTCTATACACTTTCAGGGGGTTGCTCTTATTAGCTGTTTATAGTATAAAGCTACATTATCTACTTACGTATTTTAACGTTTCAGCAACATAAGTTGATTTATTTTATTTCCTTTTTAATTAAAAACACAGCTCTAATCTCTATATTTTTCCAGCAATGGTAATTGTTCCTGATTCATTCATGGACCATGTCTTTGATTGCTTTTCAAGAGCACTGTCTATGATTCAATCTCTGCCTGCATTAATGACCTCTCATGGTTTTATGCATTTCTAAGGGCATTTGATCGCCGCCTGGTGTGCTTCAATGATTATTTATAACATTTCCATAATTGTGGGAACGCATTTGAAATGCCTCGCAGTCTGTTTGTGGCTCCCACTTTTTCCCGCACTCTTGCCCGATTTTTCTCTGCTCCTTTCGCCGTCTGTGCTTGTTGGCCAACACGTGTCAAGGATTAGGGGTTGGCCTCCGGCTGGACTGCCGCCGCCCTGGGTCTGCTTCATTAGCGTGTGTCCATCGGGACTGGAACCGAACCCAGCCCCGCATAAATTGCCCCAACTTTAACCCCTCAGAGCAGGCCAGTCAAGCGTTTTATCGGCTCGGACCAGCAGTCACTAAAAAGGCTTAAGGGCTGCACAGACCGCAGCTGCCAATGATGCATCGTCATGGAGCCATCCAGCCAGCCAGTCAGCTAACCTCCTCGCTCTCCTGCCAGCTTTTCAAGTCCGGAGGCTCCAATCCTGACTGGCATGCGTTCGCTTGGTTCACTGGCATATACGTTTTCGATGCACTAAGAAAAATGCCCCACAAGTCATTTATCACTAAATAGGTGTCCTTAAATTCTATGTTGGTTTTCAGCAAATTGTCACTTTAATACCTCTAAGGAGGTATTTTAAGAAACTTTAGGAAACTTTAGTTCTTATGCTAATACTACACTGTTTAGTTAATGCAAATCCTTATAGCATATAATATTCCTATTACTAGTTGTCCAAGGACCAGCAAGCAGATTGGTGCTTTATTTTGGTAGTATTGTATTTTTGAGAGTGCACTTGCAACGTCAGTTGCTTTCAGTCCTATCCCCGTCCCGCATCCTTTTCCTCATTTGACTTACCTTGAGCCCTCGTCGTCCTGCCTGCAGCAGTTGATCATTTCTGCTCGACTGCAGCCATTGCCAAGGATATAATTCCATTTATTCGCAACTTATTCCGTTTCCTTTTACGCTGCCTCCACTTTCCTTTTGGCAACCTATAAGGTTTTTTCTTTTATGTAAGCATTTTTCTACTGCAACTTTGTGATTTATTTGGGGCGAGTTTTGTTTTCCGCAAATTGATTTCTGTGAGTTATGACGGTTACTTTGGTTTTTTAAGGGTTTTTGCCATTCGCAGTTCCATTTCCAAGATCCCTGCTATTGATTTACGCAAAGATTTCGTGCCACCTATGGGTCTATGGGTCCATGGATATTTATGCGATAGGCTGATAATCGGACTATCTTAATCGGAAGTATCTTACCTAAATTATTTCATATGCCAAGCGTAAGCACATGTATACTTTTGCCAGACTGTAGTCTCCATTTTGCCTTAGCAAAAGCCTCTTCATTCGTTTTCATATTTTGTAATTTCACGAGATCATAAAAACTTATTGCCACACTAAGGGCACAGAAAGTTTTGCTGGCTAAAAATAAATCCACTTCGTAAATTTGTTTGTTTGTGGCATCCCATTAGGCTCGTTTCGTCCTAATATCAATTACCAGGACGGGAGCCAGTCATAACCAGGATCCCGTCGCGTGAAGGCCGTAAAAAGAGGGAGAGGAGCCGACAAGCTGGAAGGCAGCCGGGCCCAGAGGACATCAGAAGCCGCCGGAGATGGAGTAGTGGCAGGAGGTTGGGAAAAGCCATTAATGGCCCAAGAGGCGCCCCACTTCTGGGCCAATCATGTGTGGCTTAGTCGTAGGTGACACCAGCAGCTAACAGAACAATGCGAAGCCTCTGATGGACTGACGACAGGGACTTGCAGGGCAGGAAGCAAGGAGGCAAGGAGGCAAGGTTGCAAGGAGGAAAGCTCGTGGGCCGAATGCCACATTGCCATGCCCCAGGCATTCCTTGTTTTGTCCGGACTCAATTGAGCCCGAATCAATCAGCCATCAACCATGAGCCAGCGATGAGCTGGAGAACATGCGTCGCCCTTTCGGCACTCGGAGCTCGACATCAATTAGGAAATGCAATTTCAGGTTTCGATAACTGTTTGACTGTGTGTGTATGTTGGCCAAGGATTTCGGGTGTCCTCGCTGGACCCTGAACTGGCAATAAATTTAAACAAAACCAATTTCGTGTCGCAAAAAGTTTGTCACCCAACAGAAGGCAACTTTGAACAGGACTATGAATTATTGAGTTGATTGCAGGACACACAAAAACAAATAAAGTTCATATAGGACAAGCAAAAAATTCCGTTCCTGAAACCGAAAATTGTTGGTCCCCCAAAAACGAAACAAGCGCTATAGTTCAAATGAAATTGCTCCTTGTATTTATTTCAGGATTCAAAAAGATTTGCCCTGTCATTACATACATTACATACTTTGTTGTTTTTAAGGTTGCCGTTCTAATATTATGCTTTTTCACGTTTTTTTTAGTCCCGTATTTTTATGTTTTGGATTGTAAAGAAAGGTCAAAGCTGCAGGGTACTAAGAGCTGTCTCTGACAACCTGGGCGAATTTGTCACTTTATATTTGCCTTAGCGTTGCGTATACGCAATGTTGAAGCTGCAGCCGCCAGAGGCAAGTCAGCGTGGAAATGGCAGGAAAATTCTACATGCATATACAGTAGGTTTCCGCGAAAAGTAGGTTTCATACGAGAATATGAAATGTATTCGAAGCAACAGAGTTGGCGTTTCAGTTATATCAATTAAATGTAAGTTTCTATGACATGAAATCTTTACCCATATCAAGAAAAATCAAATCTCATATGGGCGATGGCAAAGAAGCTCCACTGTAGCTGCTGGAAGAAAGTGTGCTGACAAAGGAAATGTGCGTGGCAAGCGGGTGTCTAAGCTGCGGCACGTTTCGCAGAGAGCTCTAACTAGCAGGAGTCCGTGCCCCTCCAGGATCCTTTGTATGGAAGTGCGAGGCTGCCAAATCAGCAAGGCAAAGCAATCGCTGGCACTGAACGCTGGAGACAAGCATAAAACGCCTGGCAAAGGTCACGAACACAACCTTTTAGCTGCTATTTCAGTGCAAAAATTTATTTTCCCTCGCTCGCTTTCCTTTCGCCCTGCCCTCACCTCACCTCACCTCACCTCACCTCACCGCACCACACCTTACCACACATCTCCATCCATTTTCCGCGCCACGCATCAGCGATTTTCACTCACCACTGATAGTTGGCACCGCAGCGCAGAAAGCAGAGAAAGCGGGAACTTTGACTGCCACCCAACGTTGAGCAGGGGACGTTGAACAGGGATTGGCTGTGCGCCATGGCGTTCCTGAAATGGTTGCAGATCGTTAGATCCAAGAGTTCTGGCTGGAGTTCGCTGGAGTTGGACTAGTGTATGTGGTTGAGCCAACAAGTGAACAATACTATGAATTTTTCTTTTCGTGTATTCAAGAAATTTTATTTTTCGTTTTCACCCGATACAGTAGAGGCGTGTGCCGATGCGAAGGTGAAGGGCCTCCGAAAAGTAGCTGGCAACTCTGGCCAAGGACGCAGCTCGCGAGGATACTTTAAGGGGAAAGGCCGGTCGCCTCAAAGGATATCCCTCCTCCTATTCGCAGGTTTGATTAGCCACGCTCTGGGATCCGAGATGTCAGAGACATAAAAGTTACTTTCAAATTGCTGTGCTTTGTGGTCCCTGAATTTTTTTTATGACAAATTTTTAAACCCAAGCTTGTGGAACTTACGTGCAGTTTGAATTGAGTTACGTGGTACCCTTGCAACTTATGTACTTATGTACAACTCTTATGTAACTAAAAGCCTTACCCATTTGAGGAGCGTTGCACATACACGTATAAGATCTAGATGCCAAAGTTTAGGCAAGTACTATATATTTTGTAAAGAAAAAAGGGTGACTACCCTTTTTGGTAGGGGACAAGTATGCCTTAAATTACAGCAGTGTTATTCAGGATACGGAACATTGATCAGCTAATCCCAACTAATGAAAACCCGCTCAAACGTTAAATTGAAGGGAACTTTGTGCGAAAGGGTCTGCATCTTAGATCCAAAGGCCACGCAAGCATATCAAACCTTAAATAACCGAACTTAAGGCCCCAACAGAGATATCTGTCATTATGAGTTGCCTCTATATCGCCTGTGGTCGGGGAAATGGAAATACGTGTCTGGCATTCTCAAGGTTGGATTTTAATGCTTTCCCATCACACCAGCGGCGGTGTCTGTATATATGTATATGGGTATGCATATATACGTTAATGTTGGTAAGCCCTATGCAAATATCAGAATGATAACAACGCACTTCGAACTGAAGGACCTTGGGATGCGGTTGGCTTGCAAATGGAGAAACTGTGCCCTTCATTTCGAATAATATTTAAATAGTTTGCCAAATGCAAAGCCATCAAGTACTGTATACCATACCACACACTCACACTCAGCACACAAACAATATGGGGGGGGGGGTGTGTGTGTAATATGTGCTCGTGTTTGCGTTCTTGTGATTTATGCCTTTCTGCGCAAATATTTTCCCATTCATGTTTTTATTTTGGGCTATTCTTGCACGCAAGTATATATAAGGCACCATTTGGGTAATAGGCAGGACATCAAGGTGGCGCCAGATTCACGGGAGACAAAATGTGAAATACATTGGCATGCGAAAACAAACCTTTTGCGACACCATAAACACGGGTTGCAGCCATAAATCTAGCACGAAACAATGAGGACGAAGGACCCGCAATCCTTCACCCCATTAAATTTCGAGCACCTGAACCGCCGGCTGGTATTGAGTATCGACTGGAATTGAGTATTTTGCAGTGAATCTTAAACGTTTTACTTTGCATTTGGCACATAACTCTTAATGGTTCATATTTATTTTAGGACATTCCACTCGCGCTTTTTCCCGAGCGGATGAAAACAGTTGCCTACTTCTAGGCGGTGCTCATAATCGCCTAACTTATTCCATCTGCGAGGATTGGAATGGTGAGGAGCGAGTGCCTTCCAATAAACGCTTCCGAACTTTGGCCAACGATGTGCGAATGATGGAGTGGAGTGGGCGGAGTGGGTGGAGTGGGCGGAGTGGGTGGCTTGGGTGGATTGGGTTCCAGGTACAGAAGGTTGCTTCTTTCGCCATCTTGGGGACCCTTTTTGGGCTTTGTGTGCCGCGTTCGCTCTGCCATAAAAGTCTCGTAATCATTACGAGCCAGCCAGCTGTTTTCCCTGCCACGCGCAGCATCCGAAACAAAACAAAAAGTGCTACAAAAAAAAAAGAAAAAAAACTCAAAGGAGCAAAGGAAAATCAGGCAAAAGGAAATGGCGCTGGCAGGAAAATAAGGAAAAAACATTTCTGCCTCCCGATGGCTGAAGTTCGTTTCGTTTCGAGCGATTTCGGAGCTTAGCCTTGACTCGCTTACGGCTGACACTGAGAGAAATATGCGCATTCAACAGTAAATTCCATTTCCATTCGGGCTGTGTTGCAACTGTCAAAAAAATGTCAAGTTCGAACGCTATAATGGAGTGCTCGACTATACGATACCCGTTACGCTGTTAACAAGTGAATGTAACGAATCGAAAATGTTTATTAATTATTGATGTTCTCTCGGGATTGAAAAGAAAATATTGGTTGTTAGGTCGGGTACAGGCGCCAAGGTGTTGCGCTGAGGTTCTCTGGTGCGGTAGCTACAATTTCGCACAGTGTAGAAGAGCGCGCATACGCAATGTGGGCGTGGAGCGCCATCTTGACGACGCCTGTTGTCACTGGCTTGGGTGTCTAATCTTATCTGTTACTTTCGGCTGCCGCTCCCGTGCGTTCGTGTGTGTGTGTATCTGGCTGTATGTGCGTGTGTCCTGGGTCGCCTCTTCAAAGTCATTTAAAATTGTTGTGCACAGAATGTACGAGGAGTGATGGGTGGAGGGGGGGAGGGGAGGATTAGGGGCAGTGGGGAGCATTCCGCACTTTTTCCTCCTTCACAAACAGCATAGAATTCCTCCTAATTTGGTCCACGCGACTTTTATGACTTTAGTGCGGCCCCAGTTTGCCATTCAATTTCACTTTCTCCTGCAGATTTATCATTTAAAAGGAAAGAGGAATTGACTTGGGCATTTGGCTTTGTGATTCGCCATTGATTCATAGAATTTTAATGCTTATTCTTGACTCTGCGGATAACAACAAAGGCTATTTTGAGCGCCAATAGAAATTTGGCATACGATTGTGTAAATTTGCTTTAAAAACAAACAACCTTTAAAGGATTTGCTCCAGGAAACCTGTATGAAACGCTCATTACCGAGAATTGAGAGTGGAGATTGTGCCAAAACTGACGTGCTTACCCGCTAATCAATAATTTTGCCAGAAGAATTTCCCACATTGCCATCTAGGAACACATCCTTCAAAGGCCCTGATGCATTCACACCACTTCACAGCTGATTAGACAGGAAAAGCTGTCGGTTCCAGGGTTCCAGGGAAAGCAGCCGACTCTGTTTTCTGCGAATGCAGCCTTTGAAATGCTTAAAAATAACAATATGAAGGCAACCCGAATCGTTGGGCAATTGATTAATTTGGCGTTATTAATGTCCCAGCTATTTATATCTCAGATGTGGCAGCTGGAAAATGGGAAATGGAGCCGATCCTAAAAGTCCATCGAGGACAACGCCTGCCTGTCAAGCAGGAGGGCACATATGATGTCTCAATGGAATGGAGGGCGATAATATGAATGGGGCATGGAAATGTATTTCCCTTACAACTCAGCACTCGAGGCTCTTGTCAATTTCCGCTCTCGTCCTTTTGCCGCCCAGCAGTTTCCTTTTCCACATCGATTGCCTGGCTGTCTCTCTGTCTGTCTGTCTGTCTGAGTGCGGAAAACTCTTGCACGTGTACAGCTTCTGGCAGAAAAATCAATTAACTTAAATTAATTCCACGAATCCAAAGTTTTCCCCTTTTCCCGGCCCATCCGTACGTACGAGTACGCCACCCCTAGATTACCTCACTTCGCCAGCCTTCACATGAGCTTAGCATTGTAAATTTGTTTGCCAGACTTTGGCTAAGCTCATTGGCTGAGAGCTTTGGCTGCTGTAATACCAAATGTTCCGACAATTTAATTTGCATTTTATGCGCCAATCGATTGGATAGACCGGGATGTCGGAATTCAGGCTTGGCTTTCGCATAATATGCTGGGGCTTAGCCAGCTAGATTCAATTGCCACATGTGGCCCAAGGAAGTGGGCGCCTCGGCGGGAGGAGAGCCCATCCTTAGATGTAACCATGTAATGCAAACGGTTCAACGTTTGTGGCGCAGTTACTACTCAAAGACAATCCATTAGAGGGATAACGAACTTACACCTATTTTGGTGGCAACTGCAATTGTATTCTCTTCCCCAAATGCGATTCTTTTGTGGCGTCGTCCATTTTGCCCGCCAAAGTAGACAAATGGTAATTAGGCCAATCCCCGAGGCTGCTGATCCACGATACGCACATTTGCTCCTGGCCAAACGGTCATTCGAAACCAGGACAGCAAACACACTGAATCACTCAATTATCGTTTAATCAGAATGTGCAATTACCGAATTTTCCAAATGAGTTGATGGAAGATGCAAATGGCATCGCATGGAGGACACAAAGAGCATAACTCAACAATTGAATTTCGGTCGTTTGGCGGTGGTTAAAGCTATGGTTATCCATCCGCCCAGATGAATCATTTGGAATATTTTCATAATTAATTAAATTCCAGGACCACCTGAACCTGAACCTGATGAACCATGGTTCAATGGTTGGGTGTGTCAGAATTTAATTACGAAAAAGTTTTGCTGCTTTTGCGTAGAATAATGTATTCAAGCAATTTCTATTACTTTGCATATACTTCGCTTCCTTCAAAGCGAAACTTTTCCAGTTGTCTAAAAATGGAGGAAAAGATAAGATTTGCAGAACAAATGGATGAACTATTTTAGCGTGTGTGGCTTTCTGTTTGTGGATGTAAATGAAATTAAAGTTCTCGACACGTAGGAAAACACATTGTGCACTACACATACAAGTACGAGTATAGTGCATATACATACATACATCTAAGGCAAATCCTTTGGATACATTTTGCTCACCAGTCGTGTGCGTGTGGAGCTACAAGTTGTGCATAAATAATTTGCGGCAGCTGCGCTTGATTGACTAACTGACTGACTGACTGACTGACTGAATGAGTGACTTACTGACTGAATGAGTGACTGCCCTATGGAATGGCTGGCATTACGGGAATGGGAATGACTTTACTAGCGGCGTGCAACAAATGAAAATCATTGACAATCGCGGCAAAGTTGCCCACACGTCCCTTCAAGGACATACAGGATATAAAACCAAGCAACACCTTACCGGATGAGAAGGCGTTGGTTTGTGGGTGGTTGGTTGGTTGGTTGGTTGAGGTGTGGAGCGTGCGCACGTCATCGGTTTGAGGAAAACCTGCCCCACACTTTCCCACACAGCGTCAATCAATTTGGAAAAGTTTAACGAACCTGCGAGGTGTATATGTCAGTTGTCAGAGTGTGTATACGCACTTTGCCGCCATCATAAAAGAGTACTGCTCAAAAAAAGCTTTTCCCGAATGGGTTCTGAGACTTGCAGCTTTGGATGGAAAAGTTATCATAAGCTTTCTAATTTTCCCCACCAATTTTCGAATGTTCGGAGTCTACATGTAAAGTGACATTCCTCTACTTCCACATTGTTATCAGAAACTTTTTAAGCTTTGGAAAGTACTCAGCAAAGAATAAAACCTACGGATGACAGCATGTGCCGAAAATTTATGGAACAATATTATATTCTTTCGTTTGTTTATAGACTTCCTTTAAGTTCGATGTCTTCAGATTCTATGACCAACCCAAACAACTTTTAGTTTTTAAATCTTTTTTCTCCAGTATATTCTGGAAACGCAGTACTTTATCTTAAACACTATATGTACTTATTAGCTTTGTAAAATAATACTCTTCGATTTAGAGCTGGCATTCCAAAAACTTACACACCTAATCAACCACGACCACATCGATCACCAGCCGTGCTCCTTTTGCAGGACGTGTTTGTAGATGGTAAAAGGAACCGGATAGGGCTTAGGCACCGGAATCTTGATCTGCTTGATCACCTCGACGGGATAGGGCTTCTCCACCTCGACGGGGTATGGCTTCTCCACGGTGTAGGGGATCTTCTTTTCGGTTATTTCGGGTACTATTTTGTACACCGGCACGTGGATCTCCTGCTGGACGGGCACGTGGACGGCGTAGGGCTCAGGAATCTGCAGCCGAATGACGTTGGGCACCTGGACGGCCACCGGATGGGGAATGGGCAGTGGCACCTTTTCGATTACGTGCACCGGCACGTGCTTCGAGATCTCCGAGTACGTGGTGGGTGTGTGGTGGTGGAAGTGGCCATCGCCTCCTCCGCCGCTGCCTCCTGATCCACCGCCGCCGCCGCCGCTTCCCCCGTATCCGTAACTATCGCCAAATGCTTCGCCACTGTGCTCCGAGGCGCAAATCAGCTGAATGCTGCAAATCAGAAGCTGCAAGACAATCCAGAGTTGAGAGGGGGGATCGACGATTCCCTATTTCCATGGCTGCACTTACGAATCTCCACATCTTGTCTATGTCCGTGGCTACCTGGCCGGATCTCTGTGCAGCAATGCGAATGGCTGCAATCTGTCCGCTGGTTTTTATAGCTCGCCCAAAAGTGAAAGATTCGCAATTGGGCCTAGGACGGTCGGTTGATGTAACCATAGCATTGAAATAGAAAGTATTGCATTACCACTCGGCTCGCATAATTTCCATTGTGCGCTTTTCCAGGGAAACGTTATATCAACTCAAATTGGGTTCAACTGGGTATCAAGTGGTTCGAGTGAGCGGACATGGTCCATTCCATCTCGGATCGCCTCGGCTCGGCTCGCTTTAGGGTTAAGGTTGTTACACGTACTTGAGTTCTGCATGCCGTTTCCGTCAACCGTGGCCGTGGCGGCACCAGCTGCAAAAGTGATAGTCAGCCCAATGGTCCACCGCAAGTGGCTGCCACCAAGTTGCAACTTGCAACTTGCAACATGCAGCATGCAGCATGCAGCATACAATCTTTTTTTCTACTGCTGCCGCAGGCGGTCGGGCAACTTTTAATCAGCGGCCGAGATTGGCGCAGACAATGAATAGGAAGCAGAAAACTGGTCGGGCGTGTCACTCGTTAACTTTGGCCAACTATGAACTGCAAATTATGACACCAAATGCGTATACGTGTACACATTGTATTTATATGGCTTGATTTATTTTTACAAAATATGCCTGTCGGTTATGCATTACAAAAACCTTACATTCTGCAGGGACACAACTGCACTAGCTAACTAAATCTGACGGACTATAAACTACGACGTTACATTTGGCTCGCTCTCCAGCTCGTCTTCCCAGTCCCAGTTATTGAAGGAGTCCTGCAGATGGAGATGTGGAATAATTGATTCAATTCTCTTGGAGGCTTGAAGTCAGTCAGCCTGACTGTAGCCAATAGCTACTTACATAGTCGTCCAGATCGTACTTCTCCTCGGGCAGAGCCTGTGGCGAGCAGGCCATGTAGGAGACGCCCGTGTTGTGGGCGGAGCACTCGCAGGTCTGGCTCTGAATGGGCGTGGCACTGAGGGCGACCCGCTTGGCGAAAATCGTGGCAAATCGCTTGATCGGATACTTTCTCTCCGGCTGCAGCTTGCGGGCACTGAACACAGATCCATGCGTCTCCACCGCTAGCGTGGTACAGATTCCCAAGTTGCTCTTCGGAATGTGGGTCGTGCTGCGGGTCTCCGCATCGCCTTCAGGGAATCGCTTTGAGTAGACCAGCTTGCTGTCCAAGCCGAAGAAGTGTCGCAGCTTTTTGGTTCGCTCAAAGTCGAACTCCGTGTCGGCGAGGATGTGAAGGTTTATGCCCTCCTCCAGTAAGTATTGCAGGATGGAGCTGTAGTCGAAGCGCATATCCCTGGCCGCACATTTACTGCATGAGAGCAGGATGAAGGTCTTCGATACGCCCGGACGGAAGTTCAGCTTGGCAGCTGCGGAAATGGCCATTAGGATATCGTTGCTGCTGCCATTTCCGGTGTTGATGTGGCCGAAGTAGTCCGCCAGCTGTTCCGGCTTGAAGGTGAATTCGTTGTGTTCGTATATGACACTTCTGGCTTTATCATATGGAGCCACACCTCCGAAGGCCACCACAGCATACCTATGGATTTAGGGATTGGGGGGATACGGTCATGCAGGTGAAGGGGCGAAATGATTTTGGTCAACACTCACCGATTATTCGTTAGCTTAGCGGCCTGGAGCTGCTCTTCTATGCTGCTCACCACGGTCATGATGCTCTTGGACGTCTTCAGATTGTCATTGCATTCCTTAGCTTCAACGATGAAGACGACGTCGCTGCTTCTTGGAATCTCAGGCCCTGACAGCTCCATGAATGTTCCCTCTGGCACGTATGAACCATTCGACAGTTGGCAGCTAAAAAAGTGATGATTATTAATCAATAATAATGTTGTTAATAGAAGCTTAAAGCGCTTACAATACACACTGGGAAGGCACCCGCATGGGAACCTTCAGGGCTGTACAGGCCTCGATGTAAGCCAAAGCTGCTGCACAGGCTCCCTTCACCGCCGGATGCCCCTTTCGAATTGGCGGCGACTTCATGCCCAGGTCCAGACACATTTCGTGGAAAGGAGCAGGATCGAGGACTGCACTGCAGGTGGCCAGTATACCGGAGCTGAAAAAGCTGGTACAGACAGCACCGACCTCCTTGCTGACCTCTTGGCTCTTGGCCAGCTTATTCTGCCTGCACTGCTTCAGGCTCCACGAATCCGTGAACCGCTGCGTCTCATTGGAGATCACGCCACTGGACATTGTGTACTCGTCGTAGGGCTCGTTGTTCAGGGTTCCCAACAATCCCGCAGTCCTGCCAAAGTACCATCCACTCACCTCGAACCAACAGATATCGAACTGCACATTGCAGTGCAGACTAAACTCGGTATCTGAGGTGATGGAGAGTACGTCCAGGTCACGATGGATGTTCACGTCTCCCAGTTTAAGAGGTAGGATGGGTTGTGGATTGCCATTAATGCTTATGTGCTGGATATAAGTTCAAGGGATTAATATCTACTGCAAACAAATACCGATTAATGGTGGACTCACATCTGTTTCGAGGTCGATTTCAATCAGTTGACCATTGGCAATGAAGCTCAAATTGCGTGTTAGTCCTTGACCAGCCAGGGATTTGCTCTGGAAAAGTTATGTTTAGTTAAGTAACCAAGGTATCTTTCTCATATACCTACCGCTGGTTCCAAAAGCAAAGTGAAGTTTCGCTTGAAG
Source organism: Drosophila orena (assembly GCA_005876975.1). Classification (NCBI taxonomy): domain Eukaryota; kingdom Metazoa; phylum Arthropoda; class Insecta; order Diptera; family Drosophilidae; genus Drosophila; species Drosophila orena. The sequence continues at coordinate 3,642,066 of VCKV01000008.1, read as the reverse complement.
AAATCATGGGCTAGCAGATAGCTGCATTGGGACGTGGGTCGTCCATTTCCAAACTCGTCGAAGTTAAGGTTCAGACCCACATAACGCTGATCGAAGGTCATGTAGTGACGCGAGTCGATGAGCAAGGCGCGAGCTAATGCATAAAATGGTAATTTTAGTAATTTTAGTAATTTTAGTAAATATACTTGTAAAATGAGTAAACCTTCAATGAACTTACAGTAGTACGGTGGCAGCCAGGTCTTGGGATCCAGATGGGTGCGCATGTTATACAGCTTCATGACGATCGATGAGTTGGTTTCACTGAAGAAGCTCTGCGCCTTGGCGAGCACCTGGTACTCGGGAATTTCCTCGAACCTGGGCGTCTCGGTGAAAGCGTGCCAGGACATGGGAAGCTTCTGCTCAAGGTCGATGATGCCCACTTCCGGATCAAATACGAACTTGGTCTTTGCCTCCCTGTACATGTCGGCTGTTTCCAGGGCGTTCATGGCGTAGTTGCGGAACTTGTTCCTCACCAGACCGTACACCTGGTGCAGGCGGTGTTCCAGTTGCAGCTCGTCCGCCACCCAATCGACCTTGGCCATGACTTCATAGTACTTCTGCACCATGATCTGCACCTGATCAATTTTCTCCAGTTCTTTGATTTCCTGCCAGATTTCGGTGAGGATCTCGTTCAATTCAGCGCCGAAAGGTACCAGCTTGAAGTACTTCTCCTTGACGAAATTCCAGGCTAGCGTTGAATACTTCTTAATGTTGGTGATGGCATCGTTAGACTTGAAGTCCCGGTAAAGTCGCTCCGCATCAGCCGTGAAACTGGACACCTTGTTGAAGTACGGAGACTCCGCCAGTTCATTGGTGCGCTTGTAAATGAAATCAAACACCTCCTTGCTGAAGTTCCAGGCTGTAGTCTCTATAAAGCTAATCATCTTGAAGAGATGAGGCTCAAATCGCTTTAGGACTGCCTTCCAGTGGTTCTCCGCCGATGTCCACGTCTTATGCCATAGGTGTTCGATGTATGTAATAAACTTGATGTGCAGATCCTTGACAAAACTGTCGTACTTTGCGATGCCCTTCTCTAGCAGACCGGATATATAGACGAGACTCTCGCCATGGAAGAATCGGGCCACCGCATCCAGAAGATTGTTGTACGTGGTTTTGATGGTATCGATTAGCCACACAATGCTGTTCCGCAGAGCCTTACCAGAATCCCCCATTGCCTGCCACAGTTCAGAGAAGATCTTGGGCAGCGACTCGATATGATCTCTAATGGCGAGCTCATCAAGGATAGTCAAAGTGAAATTGACAACGTTTTTGATATAGAAATCATTTGCCTCGTACGACTGATTTACAAACAATCGCAGATCAGCTAGATCCTCCTCCAAAACGCTCAGCTGGCCTATATCGTCGATGAAGTCCCTATTGTACTCCTTGGCTGTGTTCCACACCACGCCCATGGACTCCGTGGTTTCCGTGTATATAGACTTCACCCAAAAATCAATACCTTCCGAGAACGAGCTGTACACCGATTTGCCCACGGCTTGGATTTTCTCGCGAACTTCCTGCTGGATCGATGGACGCCAGTGGAAGCGACCGGTGATCAGACGTGAGTGATTCATCTTCAGATACGAGCTGACATCGATCACACGTATCTCCTCGTAGTTTCGCCAAATGTCCAGGAATGCACTGCGTGTGTCCGGAATGTAGCCGACCATTTGAAGATTCTGGCTGGCGTCCTCCGTCAAGTTGAAGTCCATGCGAGCATAGCGCTCCGAGATGTCCATGTATATGTAGCCCGACTGGTTTGTATCTGGAGTATCCCAAATGGTGGCATTCAGCCCGTAAACTGGATACCGAATGGTGGGCAGCAGGTGTAGTCGCACTGTGTGGAATGGCGACTGGCGTTCGTACTCCACTTCCCGCTTATTGACATCCAGCAGGGCCAGGAATTTACCATATCTGGCCGGGAAGATGTCACGCTTGTAGTGGGCCGTAGACTCCGTCTTGTAGTACGAGTTCCTGGCCGCCAAAGTTCCATTTAGCTGGACATCCAGTTCGGAAGCAACATGCTTGCCGTACACCTGGAAGGTATAGTTGGTGTGGCCCAGTTCACTGTACCTATCCGTCAGCTGAGCACCCAGCTCAATGAGTTGGTCAGGATATTCCGAGTAGTCGATGGTCAGGTGTGTCCTTAGCAGATCATGCAACCCACGGTAGTACGTCGCCTTGCAGTTGATGTCCTTCTCCAGGAGGGGATGTGCCACCGTAAGCGCGATAGTGCGGTGCTCCCGATCTCCACGACGCAGCGGTTCCGCTTTCCATTGCAAATTGCTGTGTATAGTCTTGGGCTGTTGATTATAATTGCCGCCCAGCCATTGGAAGGACAGGTCGGAGTTGAAGTGTGTCTCCGTCATGTAGTACTGTCCTGAGGAGGAGAGATTGCGCTTCGGATAGAAAATTTCCAGGGCGAAGCTCTGGGACTCGTTGCCAATCTACGCGATAAATGCAAATCAGTTCACCATCCTTATTGATCGATCGTTTCGCTTACCTTGCTGAAATTACCCAGCTCCAGGTTGTATCCAATCCATGCCGTTTCCGACAACTCCAACTTGGTGTGATGCCTGACCACTTCGGGGCTGACGTCCTCGTATTTAGTGCTAAGCACTACGGCACGATTCGGATGAATGGCCACCACCTTGAAGTCCTGCGCCTTAAGAGTGGACCGCGAGTGCAACTCGCCGGTGAGATTGAAGTTCTGCGTGTTCCTTAGCTCGTAGACCTCGATGTGCTTTACGTCCTGGGTTCCGGCGGGATCGCTGGCATCCCTAGTGCTTACAAAGTGAATTCCCAGCGGCTTCACTTCGTTCTCCAGTGAGATGTCCGTTGTCTCCTTTAATATGGGATGCTTCGCCTGGTCCACCCGCTTGTACTTGCCATCGAGCACTTGCTTCTCATTGTAGACGACCTTGACATTTCCTGCATCCTGATTGCGTCGCTTTTGCAAGCCATACACCACATCCGCTCGATGCCGGGTCGCCAATGGGACTTCTATTTCCACATTGCCATTGACGTTTTGGCTGAAATTGTTGGTGTCGCTATCGTAGTTGCTGTTCAATTTGAAGTAGGCAGTATCCTGTGGCCAAAAGCAGCGGCAGTAGCGGTAGCTCTTTCCACTGTAAGGTGGAATAAAAATTATAAAATAAATAGTAATTAAGAACTATGTCATTGATCGTTAACTCACTTGTTGGTGGTGAAGTTGAAGTCAGTCTTAAACCAACTGACATTGAAGAAGGTTGGCAGGGTGCTGTTGAAGATTCCATGCATGTTGCTTAGCGAACTAAAGGACATATCCAGGTCGGTAATGCGACGACTTGAAGGATAATCCAGAGCGCCCACCACGTTGTGGTAACCCGACTTTTCCAAGTCATAACTTCCGGTGATGGCAAAGGTGTGCTCATTCTTGAATTTGGGCGTGATCATCTTGGCAGAGAACTCTTTCTGGGCTCCTTGCTTCTGGAGCAGCTCGAAATCACCCTCCACCACATACAAGCTTTGAATCTTTCCCCACTCGACGTGGCCCAAACCCTTGTGGTTATTGGTGGCATTTTGGTAGGAGACTCGAGACAAAAGCTTGTTCTGTGCTTCCAAACTCTCGTAGCTGGCCTCAAAGGCAAAGTCGGGATTGATGAACTGCTGGCTGACCACGTTGCCCTTATAGCTGGCACTCAGCTGGTGGCGATCTCCAACAGGCAGAGGCAACTCGGTGATAACGCTGAACTTGAAGTCATCAACTGACTTGTATTGCGCACTGCCATTCACGTCGAGATTCCACTTGGAATCGACGCTCAGGCGTCCACCAGCCTGCATCTGGGCGTAGGTTTGTCCCGGGTTCTGGTACTTGGCACTAGCGTGGACAATTCTCGGCTTGGCATTTGGTCTCTCCAGGTAGTTCTCCAGCACCAGCTGCATGTTTTCGGCTAGAACCCAAGCCCACAGGCAACTACCGCGGCCTACGTACTGACCGATCTTATACTCGCCCACCATGTGGCCTCCTGTACTGAGCAAACCCACGTCCGAGTGCAGGTGCACAGTATCGATTCCGAGCGACTTCCAAGGGGTCTCCAGGTTCAAGTCCCCCACCACGGATCCCTCGGAGTTGGGACTAAGATTACCGTAGAAATTAATGCGTGCGATTTCTGGCTCCGTGCTCTCCACTAGAACTGAGAAGTCCATGGCGTCGTTGGACTCGCTGACACTGTAACCTCCTGACATCTGGCACATTTTGCCGTCCTCAATGGCGCTGAAGGAAAAGCGAATCTTCTTCGGCCCCGTCTCATGGATGTTAAGTTCAATCACTCCATCCCGACCGCCAGTTTTGGGCTGTACCCGCAAAACGACATCGATTGGCAGAGTATTGGTCATGCGGACGGCTCCTGTGACTCCATATGTTGCCATATTTCTGTACAGGAACCCAGAGACATCATATCGACCGGCATCGCGGGCGTTTCTAACCGCAGTACCGTGCATGGAAATGTTTCGGAAGTTTTTCATTGGAGTCCACACCTCAATGTTGAAGACATCATTCTTTTTGTTAGCACGCGTTCCGTAGGATATGCTCTGTCCATTCTGGCTCATAAAGTTAAGATCAAAATTGAGCTGGGGATTCTGGCCCTGGGTGATCAGCACAGAAGTGGACGCCATCTGAAGTGGCAGCATGGTTGTTCTAATCCTTCCATTTGCGTTAACAATGTAAGAGGGATCAGTGTGCCAATCCGTGGCAATGTGCAGCTAATTGAGAAATACAATCAATAGGTTGTACATAGTATAGTTAGTATAGTATAGTTAGTTAGTATAGTTAGTAGTTAGTATAGTTATATTACATAGTACTATAACTTTAGTTATTACCTGGTTAAGTGTTCCATTGTCGGTGACCTCGAATCGAATATCAATGGCCTTATCCACGGCTGAGAAGTCTTTCTTAAAGTACACCTGACAGCCATAGTGGGGAATAACATCCGTCTCCAACAGGATTCCCACCGATGTTTCCAAGAAGTTGTCCTCGGTCTGAGTACAGAGATAGTTTTTAAATATAATGGTTAATATATTAGCTTCGTTTTTAGACGTTTAGATAAGTACTAACCTCTATGGAGGCAGCCATCGAAAGGTGAGTGTTGACCGTGACCGCGCTGATGTTGCCCTTATAGGCATTGTCATCCAGATCGAGGCGTCCGTGAACGTAGATTTCATGAAGCAATTCGTAGGGTGTGAGGAGCGTGATCTGGACATCATGCGCCGTGGGCTTAACATTATCCTGCAGTGCGGTGTAGTTAAACTCAAAGCCCAGCTCTTGGGTGTGGTCCTTATCATCGATGACTATAAATTTGACGCGCTCATAGAATGCGTTGAATTGTAAGTCCAGGTGATACTCCACAATTGACTTTACATTCTTGGCCACCGCGAATGGTGTAGTCACGGTCAAAAGATTGTGGACATTTATGTAGTCAGGGTAGTGGAGGCGATCCTTGAACTCCATTTTGCCCTGTGGCAGTTCCACATGACCCACAACCAGATAGAAATCAATGATCTCCTGAATGTCCACATTGCCCACTATAGTTGGCCACACCAGAGTGTCTACTTGGAAGTCCGTGAAGTAGGAGAAATACTCCTCATCTGGATCTGGCTTGTAATCCGTCTCAGCATTGAGTGGCTTGAAGTCCGCGTCGTAGAGCATCTCCAGTTCCATTTTGTTGCCGCCCAGCTGATTTACCAAGTCCGACTTTGGTTTGCCATTGATCTTCACACCCAGCTTATAGTTGGACATCTTGCCGTGCAACTGAAAGACGAATTGGTCCCTTTTCAGCAGCTGAGCAATGAATCCGTTCTCTTCGAAGCCAACCAGGGGGGTGAAGACGTGGTAGGAGTACTCAAAATCGGTGATATTCACCCTGTGCCATACGCCAGTGAATCCCAGGGTGGCATTGTTCCACAATCCGCGCATGTCAACACGCTCCGGATGGAATAGTGCAAATATTGCCGCCTGTTGGAAGCTTTCGACCGGCGTGGCCACACTCAGCTTGACATCGAAGTTCACGAGATTCTTAATATCCGCCAGGACCTCCACTCCAAGAGCTGCCGTGGGTGCCCTGACCTCCGCCACCGCATGACGCTTCTTCTCGTTAAGGCCAAAGCGAGCGTTGATGGTGCGGAATTTCTCCAATGGCGTGGTGATGTTAACGGTTAGCATGTTGTCCGTAAACTTCTTCACATAACCGTCCATGGTCAAGGTGAACTCCCGAAGATCGAAGTTGAGTGATGCCGCTCCACTGACCACCCGTTGGTCGCTCAGCGAGAACTGGGCCACCAGACCACCTTTCTCATAGCCCTTGAATGGACTAACCAGATGCACTAAGCCGGAATAATTATTGTATCGTTGGTTTTTCGCAATCTCCCAACTGGAGTCCATGCTGTACGTGTTAAAGGTATCATTCTGTCCACTGTATCCCAGATAGAGCTCTGTGTCCACCTTCTTGACATCCATCCAATGCTTTACCTTCACATTGATAGTGGGAATATCCTGGATGGTGCTATTGATGCCGAAGCGAACATCAAAACTCAGCACACGATCGTTGATATCGTAGTCGCTCTTGTAGCCCACCTGCAGCTTCTGATCGTCTGCCCAGAAGAGCGTGGAGTTGATGAGGACCAGGTTGTTCAGGTTATAGATGCCAGCATCAAGGCTGTTGATGCGCCAGCCTTCAAAAGGAGTCCGCAGCTCGGCTTTTACCCAGTTATGGAGTGTATGGCCCGGAAGAATACCCGCTTCGTACTCGAACTCGATCAAATCGTTGATGCTCCATGAGGCGTGCACCTTTCCGAAGTATTTGGGTCCTCCGGTGAAGGAGTTAAAGCCCACGTTAATGGTGCGCTCTGGATACGTGATCATCACATTTCCATCGTAGTGCTTTGTGCCAGGACTATTGTACTCCGCAAGTAGGCCCAGTCTCTGGCTGGGATCGCGATTAGCATCCCATTTTAGTTCTAGAGAGAGCTCCTTGCGCTTGTCCACATTCAGCAGGCCAACTTGAATGTGTACATCACGAACCCTAAAGGTGTTAAGCATGTATTAAGCATCCTGGCTTACAAAATTGTACTAAGACTTACTTATCCATGTGAATTTCCAGCTGCAGGAGTTTTGGCTGCTCTGACAACAATTTGGCATTGATCCAGTAGTCACGCTCCTTGATCTTTAGTCGCACCTCCGCATTGGAGTTGCGATTGTGGGCAATGCTTGCATACTGCATTGTGAGGCCATAAGGATCTTGGCCATATTTGGCTTGAACATCATAGAAGATCAGGAACTGTTTTCGGCGATAGACAATGTTGAGGGAGGTTACGTTGAAGGATGGACTTTCTACAATCATTTTCATGTGATGAAGAGCCTGAACCCGCGAGCTGCGATCCTTGTAGTTTGCCTTGACTGTGACTGAGTGTCCAGTAAACCACGAACCGTTAACAAAAATCTAAAGGGATTTCAATTTTGAATTAAGCAAACCTAGTGCCAACATTAGTAATATGGGTTCTTACGATATAATCCTTGGTGGCTTTCTCGTTCACTTTAAGTCTGGCCGTGCACGAATTGAACTCCGGTACGGCCACGTTCATGTAGGCATCAATGGCAAACAGGTTCCGTCTGGGCAAATGGACGGAGAACAGTCCAGTGATCTCCTTCTCAGGAGTGTATTTCAGACCCACGGTCACTTTGTGCTCGGTTCCGTTTTTGAAGCGTTCTTCGTGCCTTAATGTAACACATTGAAAAACATTGAAAATACGAGATTTTAGAATATACTTACTTAACTAAAATGCGGTAGTCGATCTTTGACCTTGGAAGCTTTAGTTCTAAACTGGCCCGCGTGCTTGGTAGATCCGGGAGGGTGTCCTCCGTATTGCGAGCAAAGATAAAGCGAACCAAACTCGTATAGTTCGGATTGACATAGTCCGGCGCATTGTTGTACGTGATCATGCCTTCGGTGTGGCCCTGAAGACTAAGCCACATGGATTCCGATGCGAAGTTCAGCTTGGGATATGCCGAGGTCTGGAGCTTCATGTTACCGCGATACTCCGTCTTGCTTTTATCTCCAGTATTAACCAGCTTTCCGGCAAAGTTAATCTCCTCAATCTTATTTGCTTGGAACTAGACAAGAACAAAAAATTAACCTTATTATTGAAACAACAAAAATTATGCAGATACCAACCCTGTACTTAATGGTCATATTGGTTGAGGTGGTTATCTCGTTTTGGACGACATTGCCCTTGATCACAGCCTGCAGCTTCTTGGTCTCAAATGAGAGATCCACATCATGTTGTTTGATACCATTCTTCTCGTTTACTTTTACGGTGCCAGCCATGCCAGTAATGTTGACACCATTTATGGCTAACAGCATGCGAGGATTGTAAATCCAGGCTGTGAAGTCCTGGTGTCTTCGCAATTCCATTCCAAGGTCCAATGATCGATTTCCATTTGTATCTAGGTAGACATCCAGGCGCCTGAATTCCGGGTTTCCATCATAGCTGCACCCAGCGGAGACGCGACTAGGTCCATTCACAAAGGCCACGGACGCATTGAAGGCATCGGGCACCTTGGTCACATTCGCAACCAGAACCCGGGGAACCTTTGAGCCCGGGGTGGTAAACACCAGCGAAAACTTGTTGTCCTCTTCCCGCTGATCCCATTTGTACTCGAACACGTACTTCTTAGCACTTAGGTCGGACTTCTTGAGAATCAAGCTGAAGTTAAGTGGTCCAGCCAGCAAAAGGCTTGGATAAATTTCGGTGGCATTGCTCAGATCCGGAACACTGTAGTGGGAGCACATCTGCAATCCGATGGCCTGGTCGAGCACGGGCCAAGTGCATGTGGAGTTGGCACTTCGATTGGCAATGCCCGCTTGCGGCAGCTGCTCCTTCTGCTTTTGAACCAACAACTCGGATCGGACACTGAAGATCTCGTTTTGGTCACGGGGAAGATCGAAGGAGAACGAGACCAGATTGCGGCCACGCACCTTAAGCTTGGCCACCAGCTCGGAGTTGGAGTAGAGGTTGCTCTTCACCTTGATGCCGGATTGTTCCCAGAACATGTCCGTCTGCATGGTGGTGATCACATCCACGGACACCGAGGGCCTAAACTGACCCTCGACATCAAAGTGCCAATCGGTGGGCGGATCCATTTCATCCAGGTTACCACTAACACGAAGGTCTACGGAGGAAGCTCCAAAGGCATGAATCGCCAGTGGAAGACCGACTGCCAGGGGCACTGTATATGAGGCATCCAGGAAGACCCGCGACTTTGTATACGTAAACTCCTTGCCGGAAAGCACATTCTTTGCCTGCTGGAAGGGGTTGAATTTGGCAGCCAAGGCCATTACCTCCACCAAGGACTCTACATTGTAGTAACGCAAATCATTGCCAAAGATTCGTAGTCCGAACTGTGCTCGTGGATTATTGTAGTCGTACTTTAGCTTATAACCAAGATTGTCGACGTTCCGATCGATCTCCTGTTTGCGAGCTGTACTCACATCTCGCTTGTGTCGCTCATTACCTTCCAGGGACTCCTCGAAGTCGTAATCTTCGACCTCTTCCTCCTCGGCCACACGAGCATGTGGCTGAGCCTTCCTCTTGAGTCGCAGATTATCCAGACTCAGCAGATTTTCGAGGGTATCGTCTTCCTCGGCGCTTTCGTTGCCCAGCCAGCGATTGAGGAAGGAGAGCTTCTTGCGCAGCAACTGTCCGCTCAAAATGCCTTTGGGACCAAAGGCGTTGGCCGCCAACTCCTCCAATCCTTCAGCGCGGGCAGTGAACTCAAAGAAGTTCACTGACTGACCAAAGAGATCGGCCGTAAAGTTAACACTCGCACTGCGTGGCAAGTAGGAATCGGTGCCAAAGATAACATTTGCATCCGTGGTGGTTCCAAAATTGTACTCGTCAAAGAATAAACTGTGCTCGTAGTTCCTCGAAAACTTGCGGATGTCCATTTTAAAGCGTTCCGAGAGCTCATCATTAAGCAGCAAACCCTGAGCCTCAATGCGAACGGGGGAATTCGATTTAGCCAGGTTGGTCAGATGGGACCAGACGAAGGAGCCCACCTGGTTGATTTGCTCGTGTTCTAGTATCGATTTTATTACACCCACTGATATGTAGTCGGGGCACCTCATGGCCTGCAAGTAGCTGTATATACGCAGCTCCGAGTTCAATGTGTAGTTGCCGTAGTTATCCAGGAAGTAGCTTCGGTGTCGAACACAGTCAACCCTTCGGAAGGCCAAGATTCCGTGCAGACGAATATCCACGGGGGCTTCGTCCTCACGAATAATCCACTGTAGCTGCTCGGCGAAGGAAGGTGACACCACACCCACGTTACCCAATCCCTTCAGCAGGATTACCATACGCTCCCGGGTGCGACGCTCTCCCTTAAACAGGTTGTACAGATTTAGGAACTCGGTCTCCAGAAGATTGATGATCTGCTGAACGCGAAGGTTCTCCTCGCACGCTTCGTGGTGTTTGCAAAAGCTGTGCACCACCGCAGTGGCTCCCAGGGTGTATTCCGCGTCCAGTCTATTCTTGGCGTAGTCAAGGATCGAATGGAAGGTTTCCAGGGTCTCCTCGTCGGGGCGGGTGATGAAGGACAATGCCGTCATCCAGTCATGAGCCATCTGCTTGGTCAGCTTTTCGTTGATAATCTGATCGCGCATCACTTTATATGAGGCTGTGCTACCAATGAAGGGAAGCGATTCCAGCAAGTGGTTTCTGCAGTTGATGATTTATAATACTTTTACTAATCACTGCCAATAAATCAATAAATCAAGCTACTTACCTGCCCTGTTCGCAGGTACTAGCAGACCGCTGAAGCAACACAGATAGTGTCTTGTAGCTGAGGCTCTTGGAGGTCTGCAGAAAGTTGGTGAACACATCGATGAACTCACGCTGAATGTTGGGAAAGCCAACCCTGCACATCTCCACCAGAAGTTCCCGGGCAGCCTTAATCTCGTCATGCGAGGGCTTCACGGCAGGTGTATGATCAAATACCAGCGTGGCACGCCTTTCAACAAGCTCGGGATCTGTGGATGAACCCTTGTTTATTCACTGGATTCTAAAATAATTAAGGAATCATTTACTCTGTTCCAAGAACTCTCCGACGCTGTAGGGCTCCTCCCCGTTCAATTTCAGCCAACTGGTACTGGTGGTCAGTGCACCCGAGCTGACGTTGGAGAACGGCACCAGAAGATGGGTCTCCAGACATTTGATTTCTTTGTAGACGTTGTTGTCAACGGTGAGCTAGATAAAATTGCATGGGAATTTCATTAATTAGTTAAGGGATGATAGGAGTACGTAGATTCGCTTTTAACACACATCGCACTTACATTGCAGTGGCTCTGGGACTTAAGAATGGGCCAGATGGTCTTGTCGTCACGGAATGTGTACGGCGTAGTCTGCAGAACGGAGTGGGTGGCATATCGCTGGCGGCAGGAGTTGATGTCCTTTGTCTTGCGGATCCTGACATATGAACTGTCGGTATCTTCCAGTGCATACTGCACCTGACATTGACCGGACACATCGGTCTCAGTTGTATTGGCATCGACGTCAAAGCGCATCATGGTGTTCTGGAAGGCGGAAAGGATGCCCTTCTTGATGTTGAGCACCCACGGAGTCTCCTGCTCCTGCGGACACACCTCGCTGATGAGGCCGTCGTGGAAGGCGAAACGGAGGAGATTCGTGGTAAGATCCATATTGAAATTAAAGCTCTGCGGGTGGATACTATCATAGTTTTGCGCCTCGGACTCCTCGTTGGCCAGATTGTCATAGTAGTCGTACTCCTTGGTCTTCTCCGAGGAATCGCCACCGTCGGACGACAGCTCGTCCAGGCTATCGTACAGCTTGGCATCGCTGATCCTCAAGTAGCCCTCGCAGGGCTTCGGGAAGAAGATTTCCAAGTTGGCCTTCAGCAGGAGGTCAGAGCTATTGTCGCCGGATCCGGCGAACTCGGTGCGCACAGCCACCGTATATTGGTATTTGTAGAGTTGTTCGCCATAGTTGAACTTAGCATTCTTCGAGTCACATTGGGGCCGCCCGCAAATTCGTGGATCCTTCAGGGGGTCTACAAAAACACAATATGTTTGTTTATTAAGTAACAAAAAAAGAGGTGTAAGGTGCATGACATTAAATATTTGGTGTTATTTAGGTAACTAACATTTTACCATATTTTCTTTTAAATCAGTTATTATAGGAATCTAAAGTTAATTACTTTCTCTCACTGCCTGAGTGTGTGCGATGAGCAGTAGTAGCCAAATAGCCGCCAGTGGCTTCAATCCGCCCATGGTGGGCTTCTCCTTAGCTATCGAGGATTCTTCGGATGCGATTGGACCAGGTTACATGTGGAAACCTGCAAGAGAAGAGCGTGACATGCAAGTTGGAGATAATCCTGTTCAACAAGGACTTCATTAAGAACCATCACTGCCAGCTGACTGCACCGACTACTCGGTGCCTTTAATTGAATAAATTTTGCAATTGATTGGACAAAGGGGAGTAACAGCCGAGTTTACTTCCAAGTGCTCGTATTTGACATGCTGACACCAGCAGCAACTCCAGAAATGGCATGTAATATTCGCAAAATGATTTCTCACTCAAGTGCGTTTTGCTTGGGAGTGGGTGCGATATCCTTTGAAGCCGCACACATCCCGTCCAGAGCCATCCGTCCATTATTATAACACGCCACGCCCCCTGGCCACAGCCCCCCGCTGTGGAGCCGCATGCAAAGCCAAAGCAAATCAATTGAATTTCCACTTGATTCCACATAAAACACACAAAACCAAGACCCAGGGAGTACCCTCCAACCCACTGCCATCATTAATTCCAGCAATAAAGTGGGGGCACCGGGCTGAATCCTGCGAGGCGTTCCCGACAGCCTCGATTGATGCCAACTGTTGTTTGCATTTGCATTTGATTTTAAAGCTGCAGCTCGCAAGGAAACAAAAAACAAAAAAGAAACCGGGCGAGAAGAGTGTAAATCCTTTTTTGTTTTCCTCCGCTCACTCTGCTGTATTGAACCTCATAGCTGCATATAAATCCTGAACACTCTCTAACAGTGCTGACATATTGCTGACTTGCAGAAAGATTTCAGTATAAGTCCACGGAATTAAAGAGTTATACCAAATACGGCGGGAAAAAGTATAGGAGTTAATTACTCAGGATCTTTTCAGATGCTTTAAGAAACTTTAGTAGTGGCCATTGGCAAGTGACATATTTTGGTAACCTGTAACTCATCAAGGCGATCAATTGAAAGATCTTTATAAAGCGGGTGCGTCCCTTTAGTTAAATGCAAAAATCTCTGCATGCGAAACGGAAGTGTCCGGAATTTGTCCATGTGAACACCTCTGGCCCACAAGACCGTCCTCCTCCTCATCCTGCGGTCTGATTGCGGTTCTGGCTGCTTGCTGACAATGATTGCTGCAAGAAACAGTGAGAGCACTTAACACTTTTTTGCACTTCGACTCCTGCTGCAACTTATGCTGCTCCGGATTTGGCCAGCGTGGCGTGTACATCAATTCGTTCATTTCCATCGAGGACCCTCCTCCTCCTCCTCCTCCTCCTCCTCGTCCTCCTCCGCAGCACCCAGCACTTACATCCCGCTCGCAGGATAACTGTCGGAATCCTTGTGTGCGGCTGTCACAGATTGAATTGCGTTTGCTGGTGGCTGCCCGGGTAAATAATGATTGCAAATCACGCTGCTGACGCCAATCGGGGCAAATTGCAGTTTCCACTATGTTTTATCGCTACTTTTCTCAGCATGCTCCTTTCATTCGAGGTTCTATCACTTCCGTTACCATATTGATATATGGTGGATCATCAAGGATTTTAAAGTACAAAGCTCGGCTTAATATTTAAGTTTGAAATGAAAATTCATAAGCTGGGAAACTGGCTGGTTCCTATTACACACCAGCAGCTTAGCAAGAATTAATTTTCCAAATTCATAATCTACAAAGTTGTGGGCTTTAATCAAATTTTTCAACCAAAATTGGTTTAGCAGCGCAGCAGCTTATCAATTTAGATTTTCCACGCACGATGCATAGAGATTAGCGAGTCAGCGTCCCCCCAAAAACCAAAAAAAAAAAACAAAAATCAAAAACAACGCCAGCTTGAATTCACTGCAGTTAGTCAGGGGTTCCTCCTCCACCATCCACCATCCAGCATCCACCCCACTTCACTATTATTATCTCCCAGTCAGCGATGACCCCATGACCCTTAAAGGCTGCACTGCACCCTGCAGGTCACTCGACTGCTCCTGTACTACACAAATAACAACTATTTTGATTTGGTCCAAATGGTTGTCCGAACATCTCAACCGTTTGGGAAATTGTTTGCATCGATGTTTTTGGTCAGTCAGAAATAGACGTTCATTTTGCGTTTGAAAACTACATTTTTAAAATTGTTGTGTCTCTTATTCCATGTAAAAATATTTCAAAGTATATTGTAGAGCCTTAAACATAAAGGGAAATGTTTTTTCTTTAGGTAATTTTTCTCAGTGCACGCCCCTAATACTGCTGCCGTTTTTATCCGCAAAGCAGACAAAGCTGATAAGCGATAAGCGGCTTAACTTCCGCGACTGTTCGGACGAGCGAGGACGTGAATCCAGATTCGGAATAGGAGTAGAACTATCGGGGTTTGCTAACCAGCATATATACAATATATATACGAGTATATATAATTTGAGAACGATTTGCAAGAATAATAATACTGGAAATGGGATTTCTGCGGCGAGCTCTTTGATGATTTTTGCTGCACTTTTGGCCTAAGCCTTTGAGCTTGTACACACACTCGACACGAACCCGAAATCAAACGGCCAAAAAAGTGCAATAACAAGGCAGAGAGCCCATAAATTTAAGCTCCCCACCTCTGTGGCCCCAAACCCATTGCGATCCCCAAGCAAACAAAACTTACGATTACTTGGCCAAAGCCAGAGAAACTCAGGAGCCATTTGTTTTCATATTTCCCCCTCACACACTCACACCCTCACACCTCCCCGGGCGCCTCTCATAGAACATTTTCCAGGCAAACATTTTGGTAAAAATGCAATTTTCAAGTGAAGGTGAAGTTGCAGCAGAGAAACTGGCTGAAAGTGAACTGGTAGGGCTCTGGGGCCAAAGGGCACATGGAGAACTTTAGCAGATTGTTAGCGAGTTAAAAGAACACCCGAAATGACGATTTGAAGTAGTAGAGGTATGCCCTTCACATATTTACAGATTGAAATTTAAAAATTAGTTCAACAAAAATGACAAGGAAGAATTCGTTACAAATAAACGAATGGAGGGATGCCCTTCACATGTTTACAGATTGAAATTTAAAAATTAGTTCAACAAGAATGACAAAGAAGAATTCGTTACAAATAAACGAAAGGAACCAAAATGAAAGTAAACACACTTTTTGGACTGTGCTTTGTTGCAAGTCACGTGACAAATGCAACATGCGTATTTGTCATAGAAACATGTGAATTCCAGAACTCATACGAATTTGTTGAGTATCAACCGATCCCGGATGAAGAACAGTAACTACAAAGTTGATTTTGATTATGCCTTGTTTTCTGAGTCTGTCTGGCCCTGATCCCACTGGCAGCAAATTCAACAAAGGGGAATAAAAAGCAACGAAATTTTCACTAACATAAATTCCAAAGTAAATGCAATTACGTTTGTTGCAGCAATTTTCCGGTGAGGGGCGTCGAAGGAGCGCCTTTTGAAAAGGGTTAGGATGGGGTGTCGTGCGTGGCACATATGCACGCACTTGCATCCATATGTTTCGCATGAATTGTAAGGCGGAAATTCTCATCGTCGTCGTCGCTGCTGGCATGCAAATCTAATAACAAAGTACGAAAAGAAAGTTACCCATGCTGCGAAGGCAACACCGGCAACGCGGAGGAGTTGCAAACTAAATTGGAGCTGGCTGCGAAAAAATTTGCGAGCCAAAGAAGAGCTGGCGAGGCAGATCTCCTTCATGACCACGGGCGCTTATTCGAAAATGTTGAGTGCGTGGCATGCAGCAGCGCCACCGGAAGCAGCGGCAACAAAAAGCGACAAAAGGTACAGGAAACGATGACAACGGAAGCATGCAGTCATTGCATAAAGACGCGGCAGTTTGTTCCCGACCCACATCCCACATTCCTCCATTTGCAGCTTCCACTAAAAGGCAAAAAATGATGGGGGTGCTGGGCATTGAGGCCGCTGCGATCTGACTTCTATTAGCTTTTTCACCAACGCCATTAATACCCCTCAAAAGTATATTGTACTTGGTCTATATTTAAGTGTAACAGGTAACTTCTGCAATGCATCTTTTTCATCTCTTATCTCTTATGAATGCGAGAGAAAACTAAGAAATGAATACGAAAACTAACAATATACGAGTAGCCATCACTAACGGATACTTTAGGGCTTTAGGGCTTTAAAGTAGAATAGCTTTGTAGGTACCAGGTAGCATATAGTCGTGGGCCTGAACAATAAGGGCCGATGGATGCAGTTGCCTTCTCGCCACCTGGTTGCCATTTTAGCGCCATCACGCTCCGCTCGGCATGGTCTCCTTGTTATTGTTGTTCCCCTCTGTTTTTGCAAACAGCCGCCTGGACCATCGTGGCCCTAATGGCCTCCAAATGGGCGTCGTGTTTGCGCTATGCCCCCGTGCAACTGCCCCCCCTCGTCGCTGCCCCCCTCGTCGCTGCCCCCTTGCCAACGTGCATACAATATGCAATGCATTTTTTCATGTTCGATAAAGACAATGGGTGTAAGAAGGGCGGACAGGTGGTGGAAATGAATGGGAAAAAGGGCGAGAGGAAGGCGGAAGGCGGAAGGTGGAAATTGTTCGTGTGCAGGGTGAGAAATTGGAAAATTGAAAATTATGTGTATCACTTGAAAAATGGCTAATAAACGAGATTAAAATTGCCAGAGGCGTGATTTTCAGCTGCAAACTCAGAATTGCCAAGGCAGGTGGGGAAAAAAGAGTAAAACGAATAGGAAGCGGACTGGGATTGCGGATTGAGGAAAACGTTGTGAACAAACTCACACTATGTGTCCTCGACAAATTGCTTTAGGTGTGCACTTGTAAAGGGATAATAGAAAAAAATGTTCAAAAATTTATTGAGAAGAACTGAATCATCAAAGTTCATCCTAACATATTTGAAGGCAATGCAAAAAGTATTCTTGGCTTAAGTAACGACAAACTATTTAGTCAAATATCAGAATGCGGTTTGTAAAGAACCCTTAAGCTGGTAGGAATATTCCCAAAAAATCCAGTGGAACAGCTGAAAGGGGAGGGACTTGTTTATGGTCTTAAGCCACACCTTATTTCCATTTCGTTTCTCATTTTATCCGTGCCAACTGCTCAAATCAATACGCATACGCACCGTTGTACGGCTGCTGCAGCTCTTAAAGCGAGTGTCGCATGCTTTCAGTTTGGCAAACATTTGCATAATTTGGCAATGCTCACTTAGATTCTGATGCCAGTTGCTCTTTGGCACACTTGCAGTGAACGGTAAGAGGAACTATTATGTAAATTTGGTTTAAGCGTTGAACAAAAAATATCCCCATGCCGTTTGTTTGGCTGACTTGTAGTCAACTGCAGGCGTTTCAGTGCCATTCCCAACTGAAGGTGTTGCCAAGCAGTTGGCTGTAAATAGTGCTCCCTAGCAGGAGGACTCCCACCTCCACCTGCACCTCCACCCACTCCTTCTCCAACTGGCAGCTTGTCCGTTTGTTGGTTTTATGTGGCTTAAATCGTTGCCGTTTCTCCACTTGCTCCAGCTGCCTTTTTATCCCTTCCTGTTGCTGTCGTGGCTCCTGTCGTTGGGCTACTTAGTTCTTAGTTGGTCTAGTCGTGGCCGCACTTTTGGTTCGTTTAATTTTTATGGCTTTGTAATTAAAAAAATTATGGCCAAGTGGTGCAGAGGGGAGACCAAAGAGGAAACTAGCCATCTGTTTAGGGTCCTTTCCAACGGTTTCCCCGTTATAGGCAGGTCTGCTTATAGGGTTTCTAATTGAAAGCAGAATCCACGTGTTGCTCTTGAGGCTGTCGAGCATTTGAGCCATTTGGGTGAATAAGCCTAGTGTATGGGGAAGGGCTCGCAACGGAACAGATGAAAGTTATGGGGATCACAATGAAGCCCTAAATAAGTATATTCACTCATAAATCTAGCTGGTTTTTGCCCTTCCTTGGACAGCCTCTCCTCCTTTGCACTGGTTTACTTTCGCATCCATCTTCACCTCAACTAATCCTGGTGCTAAATCATGTTTAAGGCCAAGACATATGCAGGAGTTGCTCCCCTGCACACCTTTTCAAATCTTGCCAGGACGGATTGATGTCAACTGCCGCAGCGACATTTTTGGGCTGACTGCGGACCAAGTGGTCCGACCAACAAGTGGACAGATCGCTGGAGGAAATTAAAGGAGAGCCGCACAGTGGGCCCTCGTTAATGCGCTCCGTGAGCTGCTGACGTGCATGGTGACATTTGAGTGCTTTGGGAAAGCCATAATCCTTTCACCTGCACAATCTGAATCTGTCACCTGCAAGTGTTGCATGTTGCATGTGGGGGATTTAGTGTGGAAGTAGCAAGCATGCGCCATGTTGTTCGGAAGACAATAAATGCGCCAAGAGTTACGGAGTTCCTTATATATGGTGTTAAGGGGTTAAATGGGTGAAATGTTTTTCAGTCTCATTTCACCACATGAAGTGTACTAAAGAATACGAGCAGAGTGAGCAATGTGTCAACCAAACGTATCACAATAATTTATTTTACAACTTTCATAAATAAAAGTGCGACTACCTAAAGCTGATGCCTAGAGTTGATGGAAAATACAATTTTCCTGTGCTTGAGTTGATTCATTTATTCCTAAAATAATAAAATACGTGTTTGTTCTCGCTCTCTTTATGGGGAAAAATTCGCTGGCATGTCATTTTTGAATCCACTCATTAAACGGGTTAAATCTTCCGTAATATCATGCTTATAAAGAGTATACGAATTAGTTTAAAGTTCATCTAATTTTTACTTAGCTGCGGAAGCGGATCTATTTCTATTTCAAAATAGTGGCTGATTTCATTCTGAAATCTATTATCAATTTACAGTTATCAGTTCAAAGTATTTGCACGTTTTTGCATTTTTTATTGATCAGATTAATCTCTCATATAGATGTTGTATTTAATTTATAGATGAAATACAATGAATGATTAAAAGTACACCAGCATGGATGCAAGCATTCATCTGATATTACTATATTGAAATCAATTTTATAACGGCTTAGGTACTCATTTAGTTGTATACATAATAACACATTTAATCTGTCAATTCATAGTTTCACTGCAAAACATTTCACAAGAAGAGTAAATAAGACAGTCTGAAACTGAGAGATTTTCCTCTGCTCTTCCTCGACAGTTGCTTATCACTTCACACACTTTACTTATAAGACCCGACATTGATTAAACTGCGACTATTCCCTCTGGTTTTTGTATTGAACTCTTGACCCAACTTATCTGGGTACGGGACTGATTCCGATTTAAAAACCACACGTATGCGATGTTAACTAGCGATTTCGACGACATGTGGCGCACGGGTTTTCACAGTTTGAGGTTATTTTCGGAAACTTGCCACGTTCTGTCTGCACATTTTCCGCTACATTTGGGCTCTGCACCCGTAATGGCATTTTCCCCATTCGAATTTGCAGCATTTCACTGCACTTTGTAGTAAAAAAAGAGCACACATTAATGAGCTGCATGCTCATTTCCGGTACGTTAGGCACACACTTGCACAGGCCAGCTAACTCACGCACACAAACGCAGAGACTAAGGAATTAAGTGCGACGGCGCAACAGGATGGCGTACAAGTGCAAACGGTGAATTTATCCTTACTTCCGGTTCGAACGCGCCGCCAAACCTTCAACAGGCTGGTTCTCTCCCTCTCTCTCGCACTCGGTTTCGTTTCCGGTTCCGTTCTCAAGCTCGTCACTCCACTTTCTGAGTTCTGAGGAAGCGTCCGTTGCCCACGAAGCGGCAAACACGAATGAGGCGTTGGATTCTGCCTGATGCTGATTCTGATGCTGATGACGCCGCTCGTTTTCGGCTCGCTCGTTCGCAAGCTCTCGGCTCTCGGCCCGCAGTACACTGAAAGAAATGCTGAAGTATCTCTATTAATATATATATAATCTATATTTATATCTCTCTCTGACTTTTACGGAAAATATAACAGCTAATTGTATACTATACCAAGTATAACATGTAAAATAAAATATTTCCTTTAATCAAAACCTCCGTCTGTAAGCAAGTTCAGAACAATAAAATATTGTATTTCGATTTTACCTTGAAGAAAAGTTACTCCAATCGTAGTGCGTTATTTTTTAGAGTGCTTGATGTCAGGCCCACTTTTGGTAGATAAGGGACCATGTCTTTTGCGCGCTGGAACATCTCCTCGGGTTTCAAAGTGCGTGGTGAATGAATGGCACTGGGAACGGGAATATCGAGGAGGCGGAAGTCCAGGCTGAAGCCGGGTCATGAATGAAATCGTGGCGCGCATATCAGACGCATGCCTCCGCAATCAAAGTCACCGCTGCAGTCCATCCTAATGGCTGTCAGCTCATGTTATCGGAACTGGGACTGGCCGAAACGCTTCCCGCTGGCTTGTCGCCCACTTAAATGCCCTCGGTCATGCCATATTTCAAAGGATTTCGCCGTGCCACTCTGTGTCCTGTAAGTAAAAACCCTGGCCCAAAACGGCAGAAGCTGTTGGGAATGCTCGTACTGCAGCGTATCCCTCTTTTTGTTTTGATGAGATTTCGATTTCATACTGTCAATTGTATGCCGCTGCCACTGATGTTTTGCTTATCGGCTTGGACTTTATATTATGTATTCCACCGACTCTGGCCGCTGCCACCCCGAATGCCCCACGCTGGGCGGTGCGTATTTATTTTGTAGTAAAATCAACAGCCAAACCATAAAGGGAGGCCAATCCAAACAAGCAAAGAACCGGAGGACCGGCGGACTGGAGTACCGGAGGACCGGAGTCCCAGTTTTCAGTTCCCAGTTGCCCTTCATGCGATTGTGGCTGATTGATTGCAGGAGGAGCAGAGATAACAGAAGCGCGGCGCGGAGACAGCTCTGATAAGTGGCGTATGGGAGATGTGTGATAAGGAGTCGGGCGAAAGGTTATGGATGGCAGTTGCGGAGATCGAAGCTATCAGCTCCATGGTCTGAAGGGTAATATTTTTAGGATGGACAGCATATGGGCCAAGAACTGGGGAAATTCGATGCTCAACAACGCAAAAGTTAATATACCTTATAAGATCTGTGTTAGAAGATAGTGTTTGCAAGCGAAAAATTTAATATATGTTACAACAAATTTGTTTTGAATACAATGCTTGTGATTGTTCAATGACACGAAGTGAATGACTTCGTTGGGATTGGTGTTTTTCAAGAGGGCAACCGAAAGCGGACCCCTGGCAGCTGTTGTTGTCTAGTTGGGTCCTATTTTGGGGCTCGGTATCCAAGCTGATCCGGCTGCTCCATCTGCTGCGGTCCATGGCAAGCTGCTGGGTGGGCCAAAAAATATGCCAGGAATTTCATTTTGCAATGAAATATGAAAAATATTATGAACGATTTGGTGGGGCAGCGCTGCGGAGCGAGGGCTGGGAAATCACAAACAAAATTAATGCAAAATTGTTAGCCCAGCAAAAAGCACACAAAAGCGGAGAGTTGTCCAATTGCGTAACAATCCGAATCAAATGCTCCTGTGTGTGCTGGGCGGAACCTTTTGAACCATTTAACGTTTACTTTGCCTTCCTTCCCGGGAAGACCCGTGTATGCAAATCAGCCGGGTCGAAGTAAAAGGAAAACTTGTGAAGCTATCAACTGGGGAAATGAGGGCTTTGCAGGTGTCGGAATCGTTTCTGGCTATATCTGCTGTACTACTGTATACACGTACGTGCAACTGTATCCGCTGGGTATTTTTGCATGCGTGTCAATAAAATAAGTGCTCCGCCATTTGGCTGTTTTCTGTTGCACATTTTCAGCATATGAGTGGTAAATAGTTGAGAGCAAATCTCGCCAGTGTCTTTGGGCGTCCTGTGAAGTTTGGAAAACTTAGCCCCAACTCGAATATCTTGGGGAGGTTGAAATGGCCCGAAGAGTTTTGTAAACTGGAATTCATTTAAAGATTTTCTTCTTTTGGTGTTTCGATTGCATGCTGCATGTGGCATGAATGATAAATATTAACATTTGTTGTACTATTACCAAGACTTTCAACTTCGACCCGAACAGAAAACAGAAAGACATCGAGGACTCGAAAAGTTTATCATTAAATATGCACTACGTTCAGGGATTTCTTCTTTCGTATGGGAAAAACATGGACAAATAAAGTCGGATAAGCAAGTCGGTAAATGCCGTATCTGAACAATTGCAATGAAGGTCAACTAATTTCGGAACAATTTCTTCGTCATTTTGGGAATTTTCCATTTTGCGGTTGCAGCCCGACCATAATTAAAAGCCACCCGCTGAGAAGGGGCGAAAAACTATTTATCTAGCCAACATAACACAACACAAGCAAAAAGAAAACTCGGAAAACTCCAAGGCAGTTCCTCGTCGCTTGCTGTCATAATGAAAATGAAACATCCAGAAACAACCGCCACTGACAAAAAATTACAAACAATTTAAGCAACTGTGAAAAAGGAGATTTAAACAAAATATAACTCTGGAAAAGAACAAATTAAAAAGTCATTTTCAAAGCATAAGCCGGAAAATGCTCTGCGAATCGTTTTAAATTGCTCGCAAATGTGAGTGAAAATTTGAAAAATTAAAAAAAGCGTTCAAAAAATGTTGACTTTCATACAACATTTTCTTGACTTTAATAATTGTTTTTAAATATTCTCCTTTGCTGATGGGTAATTTGTTTAATTAAACCTATTTTTTGCTTATCTGCTTGACAACCAAAGTAAAGTAAGTAAACCAAAGCAGCTCCGTTTTCAAACACTTTTTGTAAATTTCACACTAAATGTATAGAGCTTGGATAAAAAATGTAGGATACGTATTCAAAGCTAAGATACCCTATCGAAGGGAGTAAGCATAAAGCCACTGAATAAATAACGTGGCCATAAACGCACGAGGGGAAGGAAGTCTGGGGACCCGGAGTCGGAGGAATGCGGAAAAAATGTTGTTCAAAAAGTTGTGAAAAATTGCAGCACTTGCAATGAAAGAAAGTTTTAAGCGCCCGGCGAAAGGATTTGGCTCAGGAGCGGGCCAAAAGGATGTGGGGTGGCTAAATAATGGAGTAGCGAAAAAATAATAAACTCATAAATAGCATGACAAGTGTGTGGATGCGAGTACAAATTGGCCAGCCATCTGTGGACAGCGGAGGAACCCGAGAAGACCCGGAGAAGCGCCTCGACTGATGAAAGATTTACTGGACAAACGCGAGGAGTTGCTGAAAAAAGTGCATTGCCACACCCAGCATGCGGATTCATCCATTCCCAGTCCCATTGCCCACTGCCCACTGTCCACTGCCCACTGTCCACTGCCCACTGCCCGCCGGAGTTTAATCAGCGCGGACATTGCAAATTGCTGCCGGATCTCCGGATCTCCAGTGCAGACATTGTTTTAATTTGCAATCTCCGCCCCTGGCCGCCTCGCTTTTGGCAGCAAATGTCAAAGTTTTACACAAACCAGTTGCAGTTTAATTCAGCTGCTTTGGCTTATTTTGATTTTGCTCCATTTTGGCCCAGTCTGTTTATTTCTACATGAATGCAGAGCCAGTTTCCGGGCCGGAGTCACAGCCACGACCCCGGAACTTTTTGTGCGGCTTTCTTTTTTGCGGTTGGCTTGCCTTTTCTTATAGTTTTTGACAATCGCAAAACTTTTGCAACTCGGAACGTGTTGCTCTTGCGCCGAAAGTTTTTTAATGAATGTGTAGCAGAATATATATGTATGTACGATATATACGCGTAGGTATTGCTCCTTGCCGCTGTTTGCACTTTGGCATTTCAATTAAAAGCCCATAAAGTTGAAGGGGTCGCTAATTATGGGCAAGAAAATAATGTCCTTAAACAGGCAGTTCTCAATACACTACTAGCCTATGAAAAATAGATAATAGCCTTAGTTGAGCTGAACTACATTGTTTAAATTATAATCGTACAGCATCAGGACGAGTAAAAAAAGAAGAATGTTGTGGAAAAACCAAGTTTAAACTAGCTTGTATTTTCCAGGGTAAGGAAAAGTTTGCCGAAAAGCCGCTGGCAAAATTACCGAGCAACGCTTAGTAGTTACAATGTTGCACAAGTGTGCAAATTCAATTCCCAGCCCGGGGCAACAGATGCGAGCTTATTTAAATATTTGCCCTGATGAGCGTGACATGTGCCCGGGTTCAATAATCTCGCACGAGGAGTGCTAAATTGTGCCAGCAGGCCAATTTCTCGCATTCCAGTTCGATTGGCCCCAGATCCGCCTGAAATTGGTATTCCTTATTGCAGCCGGAACCATCGGAGACAATTGCTACAAGGCAAACACACTTGCCTTGGGCAGTTATGCAGCTATGAGCCATTTATGTATGTCCGATACGTGGGCCATAAATATAAACTATCAGCCGAGAATACTGCCGTACAGGGCGCACCCACTCCAACTACAGAGAACGAAAAATTACTAACTATTAACTATCTTGGAATCACTTACTTGCAGAGCATATCTGTAAAAAAAAGTAATTCATTTGGAAGCGAAAGTATCTGTTAGATACTACTTTACATGCAAGCTTAAATAAAATATGGCTTACCCTAAAAAATAACTGCTTACCCTGAAACCACTAATAGATTTTTATTTAGATGCTATTAGATGTAAAGGTACTATCCCTTTTTTTTCTATGTATGATTAGAACTGGACACTTGAGCTTAGGCCGGCGTATTGAGGCCATATGAGGTCCTTGTGTACATAAAATTGACAATTGCTCTTTCGAGTGAGCAGCCCAAACTGGGCCTGCTAATCAAGTTATAAATTGGTTGGCATTTGCATATCCATCAACTGCATAGTCACGAATATTTGATCAAGCAATTATCGTCGCCATAAAGACAACTCTTTTCAATTTGCCGCACTTAATCCCTCGACTAATTAAAACAAATCCCCACAGTACCTCGCCCCAACAAGTGCCCAGCTCATGTGTTGCATGTTTGTGGGCGAGCATTGCGTATACGACACGTTATCGCCGCGCAGACAATGTCACGTGTACATGTGTGTGCACATGTGGCAATATAAAACCAGCCACGCTCGCAACCGTTCATAGACTATGCTTAAATATTTTCCTTTTATTAATTTTGCCAACCAAACTGGCACTAGAATTCCCAGCAGAGCGAACCAAACACCAAACAAGCTCAACAATTTGTTGTCTATTTTATGTAGGAGGCAAGTGGACTCCCCCCACGTCCACATGTGGCACGAGACCAGAGGCGTTGTTGCTGCATTAACCGAGCTTGCTTTGATAATGAAAAATAATCATAAAAGTGAATGTGGAGTGGCATTTTCCAGCAGGGGCAGAGAACAATGGGACATGCTGCAAAAAGTGGCACTTGCATGCCGGTATGCCACAAGCGCCGCACATCGCTGGATCACAGGCATTGTTATACGAGCGAGATTTATTGGATGCTATTCAGCCGGCGCTGGACATGGTGCAGTTTTCGATTCGATGGTTCGATGGTTCGATGGTGCTGATATGGCCACAAAAGGACCAAATCGGACGCGTTGCCTGCTAATATCCTCTAATCCGAATGGTCGACAGCTCTCCACAGGCGAAATGGAAATGTTTTCTTGCCTACTTTTCGCATTCGATTGTCACACATATATAGTCACACATATCTCATTGAGTGGGTGGGTGTTTGCTTATTTAGTTGGTTCTATTTGGGCGGAGGACCTATTTTATTTCCTGTTTGCCTTTCGAAAATTGATGTTTTGTTACGAGTAACAACAACATGTCTCTGCCAGGCAATCGAAACGGAAATTAAAAACTTCTCCAATCCATCGGAAACTGGCCCACAATTTTTCCCATTCACAGACCGTTTATGTTTTTTGTACATTGTACATATGTGTTCAATGTCCGGCCTGGAGCGCCAAAGCATTCAACAATTTGCGGCTGGCATTTTCATTAATGCGTAATCGGGCGGGCGATATGTTAAACTGCATTAAGTGGGGATTGTTTGCGTAATGCGATGAAAGTGTTGCATAATAAACGAGTAAACAAGCGGCGTATGCCATGCGCCAGCAAACATATTTCATGTAATTAATTTAAAACATTTATCTCGCCCGGATAATGAATAATTGACTCAGTTTAGACATTCATGTAGCATGATACGTACATATGTACGTGTATACACCCATAATCATGGAATTCTGATCGCCTCGCACTTCCCATTTCAGTTGACCGCAATTAGCAGCTGACCAGTCGTCCGCATCGTTCCACTCCATTTTAATTAAACAGTTTGCCTCATTTTAAGCGCACTCAAAGAAAAACCAATAATTTGTCTTCCCCATATTTCATTGCCACCCACCCAACAATTGCGCCCCCTCATCCATGGAAATTAAATTGGCCAATGCCTGGCTGGGACTACGGTTCCAGCTCCAGCTCCTGCTCCTGCTCCGAATCCGAATCAGTCCTCGCCCAGAGGACGAGCATTACCAATGCAAATGCATTTGGAGTCCTCGAGTGGGTCCTGGTCGCTTTTAATTGCTGCAGGAGATGGGTTCGAGTGGCGAGTGGTGGGTGGTGGGTGGTGGGTGGCTGGTGGCGGGTGACGGGCGAAGGCGACCATTTCATATTAATTGTAAAATAAAATTTTCGCACATTACTCGGAAGCGGCATTTTCTTGCCACTCCCACCATTGATGGGTCTCCACTCTGCCAAACTGGGATATAGGTTGCCTAAAGCAGCAGGAAAAGCAAAGACAAGTGCTACGGAATAATTCGGACTTCCTATAAGCAACTTTAAGATAAGGCTTTTAAAGCGCTCCATTCAGATTTGAATAAAAGATGCCCGCGTGGATGAGGAAATATTATTCGCAGTGTTCGGGTTGCTTTCATCGCCGTTTCGATGCCTCAATGAATTTCAATAAAATAAAAGTGCAGACACAACCGTTGACCCTCTTTCACCTGAAAGACTTCAATGCGCAAGGATCGGTTTCTGTGCGGCGCATTTCCGGTTTTGGGTTTGGGCACTGTCCTGCCGCCATAATTAAAATTAATCCTCGTGAGTGACTGCCACATGTTTGTAGTGCAACATAATCTCATTAGGGTGCAATCGAGCAAAAGCGAGTAAAAGCACAATAATAATTGTCCCACCGACTGGTAGTTACCTGGCCAATTACATCCTGCCATTTTGCCCGCCATGAAGAGGGATTTCAGTCCGATATACCCAGGGCCAGGCTAGGGCACATCCTGCCAACGTTCTCAATGGTGGTCTGTCTGCTGCGCTGATGATATTGTTGTGGTAATTAAAATATGCACGGGAACGCATGTCGAAAGCTCCTGCCGTTCCTGCCATTCCTGCCGTTCCTGCAGTTTCTGCTGCTCCCGCAGAAGTGCGCTGAAAAGCAGACTACAGTTTGCGATACGCACCACTTTCTGCGGTTTGCATTGCATATCCGTTACTCGAACATAACGAGCGCAAATTGGATTCCAGGAAGTATGTGAGTCGTGAGGGTATCAGCTCTCGAGCTACCCTACTACCCAAAAATTAACAGAAAATAGGTGCATTTTAATGCATTTCTTTTGGTTCAACTGCCCATATGTGCTTGCTCTTAAGAGTTATAATACTGTCAAGTGTAAATATGCAAATGTTATAAGCCAACTGTTAGCATGCACTTCCATATTTTCTTATCAATGGCATTGCTTAAATGCAGCAACATGGGTATATATCCCACACTGCGCATCTTTCATTAGTTTACTCTATAGTTTTGGCATAATTTCTGAGCATGCAATGCCCCAAGGTGTCATTCATTGAGGAAAAAGTTTTTATTACCACATTTCAAAGTGGCCAGGGGCGAAAAACCCCTTCGCAAGCTCAACATTTTTCGGCGTGAGTGTATGTGTGTATGTGTGTGTGAGAGAGTGTTTGTTGTTTAACACTTCCGGATCCTGCAATTGTTGCTTTTGTTGTTGCCGTACTTGCCATACTTGCTCAACAAAAGCTCAATGGCGCTGTAAAATGTAATCATTGTGGCGTGTAATTAGTTTTTGTGTGAGCCATATACATGGGTAGGCACTAGTGTGCGTGTCTGCATGCTACATGCACGTTGGTATAAATAAAATTTATTATTGCATTAACCCGTATTGCAGAGACCCGTCGCCGAATTCACCCACACACTGGCACTATGCAAATGTAAGCACATGTGGTCAGCCCCGCCTGAGTTTTGGGGTGGAGTTTTAGCCATTTAATTGGGTATCGGGTGGCAGGCGAGGGCTGTTGAAAAGGTTGTTCAAGAGGGCAATACACCTTGTATCAGCTCGGATAATACCTATTGTATCAGTTCGGATAATACCTATCGTATCAGTTCGGATAATACCTATCGTATCAAGATGTTGCCACATTTATTGGCATTGCATGGAAACTGATCCTTACTTAACAGCTATCTGTATCTCATGATCCTTATCGCCCTCCACTTTCAATAGAAACCTCCCTCGTTGGCCCGCTCTGCATTAACTGCAATGACCGCTCACCACATGTCGTATTAGTAATAATAATTTACCCATTTCTGTTCTGGCTGCTGTTGTTGTTGCTGCTCAATCAATAGTCACTTTCGACTGCGAGTTATGCGTGTGTCTGTGTGCTTTGATTGGCGGTTGTTTAGGGCACCATCGCTGCACCCCCCTACCCCCCTTACCCTCTTTTGGCCAATTGATTTGTTGGCCTCTTTGCTGTCGCCACTCGAAGCGATGCCCCCTGGGGCCCGGAAATGCCACGCAATTTGTTTGTTCGCACTCAAGCCGCAAACATTGTGAAATTAACTTGTTAGCCATGCGCCGGGCTGGGCTAAAAAGGCAGGGGGTGTCAGGGGGGGGGGGGGGGAGGGGTCAGGGATAAGGGGGCGGTCAAGCAGCGGGCGTGGTTGCCGTGGCAATTGACATTCGGTTGGTAATGGGGTGGTCTGAAAATAGCGGTAATTGGTTTACATTTACTAAATCATCAGTGGGGAAGGACAAAACATTAATTTAAGTTAAACCCCAAATCAAATATCGATAATTGGTCATTTCATTGTGGGTAATGAGTAGCAGTAAGCTAAGTTCGATTTTCATCGTAGCAGCATATTCATATGAGCACAACTCATTTTTGACATAAATTTTGAAGTGACAACATCTCTTGAATAACTGCTTAGAAATGTGTAGTTTAAAAAACATTAAGAATCGCTCCGAATTGTACGATCCACACGATGAAAACAGACTCCAAACGGACTGCGAAACGGATGCTGACGTCATAACGTCCGGTGAAGAAGACCCACTTCCGATCTGCTCTCGACTTCGGGGGGCATCCAATAAGCCCACAGCCCCAAAAGTCCCACCCAAATCAGCCCAGCCAAAGAAACAGCCGAATAAGCAAGGAATCCTGTCTCCTTCGAAAGTGCGTTCGAAGCCGATCCCTCAGTGGCAGGTCAGTCCGGCAGCCTACGCTGGATATCAATACCGATTGCAGAGATAGTTCAATCAAGGAATGCGCCGCTCGATATTCGCTGGATCGGCTCTCCGGCGGATACACTTGGCCCTCCCGGCCAAAGCGGCTGCTTCGCTTTCCCACTCACCATGACGACGCTAAGTGGCATTCAAGTTGCATCCAATCCGTACCGTCTCCAACCTCTGTGCTTCTGGTGTCCGCTTGCCTGGCTTGCGGTTCGCTTTTAAAGTTTAAGTGGCGCAAAATCAGCGCTCATACAGTGGAAGAAATGTGCAAGCTTAAGGCTTAAGATTATAAAGTACTAAATTATAACCAGAAATGCGAGATTCCTATAAATAAAGTGTATTTCCAGTTTTTAGTTATAAAAAAAACCAACATCAAAAAGTTACGTACGTACATTCCTTCACCAAGAGTTTTTCGCCAGTGTAGAAGGAAAGTGGTGCACAAAGTGTAACAAGCCACGACATCCAGATCCCGATCCCTGCTCTCCCCTCGGCTGCTCATGGATGGAACGACTTCATTTGCAACATCAATCGCAACCTCATCAAGTTGTCTGCTGGCAGCCGCA
The DNA here is from genome assembly GCA_005876975.1 of Drosophila orena. Taxonomy (NCBI): domain Eukaryota; kingdom Metazoa; phylum Arthropoda; class Insecta; order Diptera; family Drosophilidae; genus Drosophila; species Drosophila orena. The sequence continues at coordinate 3,611,809 of VCKV01000008.1, read as the reverse complement.
CTCATTACGGCGATGGCAACTGAAGCGACTGGCTGTGTTTAATAGAGCCGAGGCATACCCGACTTGGCATGGGAATGGGTATTAAATGGGTGGATTGATGGCGTTAGCCTGGGCCCCCAGGGCGAATGGGTTTAATTAGCTTTAATGGCTTAATGCGGGCCATCGCTGTTTGGGCCTGTTCCTGTTCCTGGCCCTGTTCCTGGTCATAACGGACAGGAGGCGACACAGGCCACAAGCCGCAACCCATCCCGTGGCTAAGTTGTTTTCGATTTGCCACCTCCACGCCGGCCCACAGCAAAGTGCAGAAAGGCCCAGTTGCGCCACTCGAGTATTAATGGCTGCCAACCGCCCCGTGACACTTTAAAGCAATTTTCCTGCCAAACAAATTTCCGGTGAGGCGCACAAAAGTTACCCGGCCCGACTATTTATTTGCCCCCAATTGCGAGCAACTCTGCTCCGGAGGAGACCCATTCACACGTAGCACACAACTCCTTCTTCTCGACCTTTTTCTCGCCACGAAACTTTGGCTCATAACTTCGCACTGAGGAAGATGCATATGCAACACGTTCATGCCATTCCCGGCTGCAATGACTCTGGTACCCACTTTTCCAGATACCAGTTTTTGGTGTCTTTAAATCTGCAGCTTGGCCACTGACTGAGAAAGGTTTCAAAACAATACCATCGTGTAAGCAAACTTATTACTAATTAGATATCAGCTTAATAATTTTCTGTAAGTTCTTGTATTTATTTGTCGCAAGTACTGATAGTATTATAGGGTATGGAGGGTATGGTCTTAGCTGTGCGCCATATCTTGTAAATTCCACTCATGAATAGTAGAAGCTTCCACTTTTTCTTGACTGTTCGACTTTTGCACCAGGCACGGAAGCATTCAAAGTGAACAACTGCAAAGTAAAACTTGGGTTAGGATGGGGAATGAACGCGGGATGGGCATGATGCGAAGGACAAGGAAACGTAAAGTTAATTGAAAAGTATTGTTTGCTTTTTTGTGTCATACCATTCCCATGGCACTTCTCTTACAAGAGGAAAACGAGTGTTGCAGATACATCGTTGTCAATCCATTTTCAAAATACTTACCTTACTTTCTCAAAAATCTCACATTAATACATTATTAAATAATCGAAGTATAATTAATTCTATTGAAGAGAAAGCTTTACAAAACTAGCATTTATTTCCTTTACATTATGACTTACTATCTTATTGACTGATTCACAGAGTATACATTAAGATTACACTAAAAATGACGCAGATCGTTCTAACATATTGCCCATTGCTCTTGAGGGATAAGCTTTCTGAGAAACTTAAATTATTTATACGAAGCTTAATGATATGTGTTTAATGTTGCAAGTCGATTAGGTCATGAACAACAAGCATAAAATTCCCCCTAGGGGCTGGTTCGAAAATCCATTTAAAGCAAATTAGAAAGTACAATAAGCGAGTAATAGACATTCTATATGTTTTTACAACCTACTGTTAGCGTTATGATATATTTTAACAAGTCCTATCTTTGTGGCCGTCCCTGTGCTTCCTATCTTGCTATCACGAACAAACTTATCTATAACTAATTAACAATACATGCATAATTTATTAACTTTTCATTTTGATGAGAACATAGAACAGAGAGACAGCACCCACGCAATTATTTGTAGAAAAAAATATAATTGTGCAGTACGAAAATGACTGATAACTAGATTGGGAAATTTCCATGGAAAACAGCGAGCAGTGGATTCGAGATTAGTTTTGTTTCACAATTATTATACATTTAGCTCTATAAGTCTATGAGTATTATTCGGGCTCTCTTTGTTTGTTGGAACCTGCGACTCAGCTAAGAATCTTGGAGTGTGGCTTCTCCTTGCCATTTTTGCTGATCAGTGCATCGCGTCCTATGAAAAATGTAAAATGTTATTCAAATTGTTTAACCTTGATTCAATTACAACGCACCTTCACTTTCCGTTGTACTGGTCACGCCCATTAGTTTAAGATTATGAAGCAGGGCGCCCAGGTTAGAGCGATCGTCCAAGTATTTGCTCTCTAAGCGAACCATGCCGAGCTTCTTTGACTTCGTCTGTGTGTGCCACACAAGAATTTCGGTGCAGTTATTGCCCCGCGGCTCAATCAGATTCATCTGTAGGCCGATGCTGCGCAGAAAGAGATCCTCTTCGTAGCCAGGCTTGTACGGCATATTTACATAAGGATACTGAGCCATGTACTCCAAACTCACGGCAAAGCCGGCCATGTCAACGGGCCAGCGTCGACCGGCAACCCAAGAGTCCAGAAAAGCCACCACCTTACCCTAAATAAAGCGAAGGATAAGATTAATATTTTTCAAGATAGAGAAACTGAAATGCTGAAAATGCCAAAAGAAAAAACTAAATACGAACTGTGTATCGTATTTAATATTACATGTAGTTTTGGCACCATCGTTCGAATTACTTGGTCGGTTAGTCATATGATCATCTTACTTTGCGCACAACTGGTCCGCTGACCCCATAATCAGCAATAAGACCTACAGGGAACATGGAAACCCGTTGCGTTTTCCGGATTTCTGAGAACAAACGCAGGTCGTAGGTGTTGTCGTCGTCTCCGAAGTAAAGTATTCCGTTGGTGAGATTGTGTTGCCGTATCCACTGCAAGGCTGCCCTGCGATTTGCCACTCCTCGCGGCGCTGGCTTTTCATTCCTGAATTTGCTGGGCATGGGGCTCACCATGTGGGTAAAGGGAATACCTGTAAATACCAATGGTCAATTATTCAAATCGAATCTCTTAACAATTATATCCACGGTTACCAAATCGATAGAGCAGCGTGTCCATAAAGCCATTGCACTTCTCCTGATCATCGGCCACCAGCCAGTGCAAGCGCGGCACATGGAGCAGCGTGTGTGCCAGACGGGTTAGTTCTGGGATCTGCTCCCTCCGTGGATACGTTGGGGTAACAAAGTATATTACGGGCAGCTGGCCGTAATCGGCTTGGGGCTTATCCTGCATGAACTGTCGGCGATCCTCGTAACTTTCGCTGCAAATGTGAACGGTTTCGTTCAATGGCCGGAAATTCATACCATCTGTGGGTGAGCAAAACAAGAGTTATACGTTTACACGGGGTCAATTACTTTTGGAATTCCACTGCCTGTCCACTGCGTGGACTTGATGAATTAATCAGAATTCTCAATTACTCAAATAGCCCAACTCATTAACCTCTGACCCCAGTTGAGGCGTAGTGGCGAGATCACAATCTGACGCATCAAAGCGATGAAAACTAATCTGTGTGTCTGTGGTGCGTCTTAATATCTGAAAATGTATTAATCAGGTTTTCTCTAATATTTACTCCGCAACGAAACATTTACAGGTTGCAAGTTGAAGTTGTTTGTATAAAGCGTCTGTCACTACTTAAGCAAATCGTAACGCTAAGAGATTGCAAATGTTTGTTCCATGCACACATTTCAAAGATCATACGATCGAAGATATTCGAGCTAATTACCTAATGGGTTAGTGAGTGCTAAAAATCTTTGGGCTCCTATCAAGCTATATTGTGTTCGGATCGATAGCGTGTGCCAATGCTATTAGAGCACCTTATCCATTATGCAGAACGAGGAGTAAAAGGCACGCAATTGGAGCAACTTTGGGGGGAACGAAAGACCCATTACCGATATATATGACTGATAACCGGAAACGAACAATGGGAGGGGAACAAATTCACAGTCGCAACCCCAAACGCCGCAATACGAGTATAAATGGTAATACAAAGGGGCTAGCGAAAGTATTTCCTAAGCAAACAAAACCCAACCCCTTCAATAGAAATGCACCACACAAATACGGCGGGTTCGAAAACCTAATGGTTTGCGGGTATTTCAGATGACGAATACTATTAATGCTTTTAGATATAAAAAACGATAATGGGGCTAGTTGCCCCATCACTACAACCGATATACCAGGTACTTATTGATGGGGTGTGACACCAATCTGGCCATAATCAGAACCGAACATACAGGTCTGCGGCTGATTGTGGGCTATATCTACATAGACTATGTAGAACCGTGACCACAGCCTGATAACAGTCTATAGAGAATTCCCCAGACACCTGATCTACGGCTGGAGTGACTCACAAATTGTTTTACAGCCCGTTCTTATCTCATATTCATTCACTCTTTTGTTCCACACTCAAACCAAGAGATCGAAGCCTGGCAAATAAAGTGCTGAATAAAGGAATGACTAGTACAGCAATTCTCAAACTCAGTTACGTGTTGTTGTTTGATATTTAAGAAGGGTTCTTTAGCAGATACGAGCAGTAAGTCAGGAAATAGAGCGCTATCTGTAATATGATATAAAAAATGAAGTACCTACGGCTAACGTATTAACAATATCTTTTAAGAATAGATTTAGAGCATGAAAAGATATGTATGTATGTTCTTATCAGGTATATAATCAACTAATTATATAATCAGATGAAATACTACCTATCCCAATGTAAGTAAATACATACTCCTATATGTCCAAATATTTCATTAAATATGTATTTAAATATGTTTCTAGTAACAATTTGATGATATCTCATAAACCTATGGTACGAATGTAGCTGAGCAATGAATGAGCAACTTATTTATTTATTTATATTTAATGTGAGTCTCAGGCTCCAAGCCGAAGTAGTTTCAATAAGAAAGAAGCCGTTTTTTTCATTTACCATTTTATTGGCCATACGGTAATCTTTCCTTGTTAATTGCAGGCCACAAGCCAATATAATTGAACTTAAATGTTTATTGATCATATGTTATAGATTCTACGGAATTGGCTTTCACGCCATGCATTTCAAATTACTCCGGATATATGGAGGCAATTCACAGATTGTAAATATTTGTGTAGACAATTCGACGGCAATTTGGCTTGCCACGGTAGCACGCTTAAAGATGCATATTCCGATGTGCTTGGGGCCACCCTCGCAATCCGAGCAACAATAGCTGGTGGAAGAGGGGAGCAGTGGCAGAAAACACTCGACACTCGACAATTGAAAAGATACAAAAATCGACTCGGAACAGATGAGCACCATTTGCATTGCACGGGAGCTAGACGAATTATAAACATATCATACAAGTATTCATTTTTCAGGTCTGCCATAATGTGGTACAACAAAAGCGATTGCCAGACCTGCAGACCCGCTTTACCCCCCAGTTATACAAGATGTTGATAAGGTTCTGGCGATGTGTGAATTATACTCATGAACTGAGAGACAAAAAACTGCTAAAAGCTTTTTTCTTTTTGTGGAGCTGAGCATTGCGAAATCTAGAATCTAGAAAATTGTGGGAAATGTGCAATTAGGCAATTGGTGCCACTCAAATCGCGCACTTGATTTTGGTTTTCTTGCCTAAATCAACCGTAGATCACATGTCCGTGGATGATATTTGTTTTTAGTTTTTTGGTCAAATCCGATCATCAATCGCAAACTTGACTGTTATTGCATTTTAGTCTTGAATCTAGATAGACCGGAAACCTAATTAAATGACCAAGACCCAAGCAAGATTATATTTTCCTCAATAGAGGTTTAAAGTTACCCCCTGGCCGAAACAGATAAGCCCTTTAATAGGCCATTCAATGGAAATGCCAAGTAAACTGGAAAATTTGACCTTGTTCCGGCTTTCGCTCATTGCAATAAAAAACGGCCAACATGCGAATCGATGTAATTGCCGCTGCAGGCGCGGTTGGGTGCCTACTTCCATATATGTACATATACATCGCGTTTGGCCAAGACAATAGTTACCAAATAGATCCAATTACGGTTAAATAATAATAAAGCCACCTGACTAACCACTAGCCAAAGTCGCAATGGGAAAAGCGACGAGCCGACGCGTTTCATGCGATAACCACCGCATCCAATAACTCAGAAATGGAGAGGTGCTGTCACAGCGACTTACATATAATGCTTCGATTGGATGTGGGGTAATATAAATGATAAATAAGCTTTTTTTGGAAATTATTGTGTTTTGTCTGTATGTTCTATATATATATATAATGTACATATATTTTCTGTGTACAATGTGCTCTTTTCTTAACTGTTTCAAACGTTTCAACTGCTCTAATATTGCGAGTCCTAACTCTCTTTCAAATTTGTTAAAAAAAAGGAACATATTTAGCTGAATACTAACGTAGGGCGTGCACTAAAGTACCCTACAAATCGTAGGGTGACCTGGGCTTTGATTGGCAGTGGGCCAAAACGAGAAGTGAAAGTGGTGGCAGAGCGGGCAATTCACTTTCGGCCAGCAGTCGTTAAGAGCACCAACTGCATTGGCCTCTTTGGGATGAACTTTTGAGTAGCAGCGTGACTCACGTATTTTGGGATTGAAACGATGCCATTTTCGGATTTGTATCTGCTTGGACGTTTGCTTTTCTATCCTGAAATTCCATTCAACCTCGTCGACTTCTTGGATTCTCTGGCTAAGGTTCTCCTGCAACTCCTCTTGACCCGAATCCCGGCCATACCCCTCGGGCTCGTCATGTATAACTCGTCGAGTATAACTCAACAGCCAGTCTGGCGGTCGGGATTCCAGTGCCGGGATCCGATGCTTACCTAATCCATGGTGTGATACCTCCTCCGAATCCTCGGAGCCACCGCCCAGTCCCAAGGTGAGGCGAGGGTCCCTGCTGAGGCTGAAGTAGCAGAAGGCGACGAAGAACAGTGCCACGGCAACCAGGGGCAGTAGGCAGCGCCTCCTGGCCGCGCCCCCCTTCCTGACCATGGGATGTGGTGGATGTGGTGGATGGGTGGCGGTGGTGTCGTTGGTGGTGCAGCTGCGTGAATTTCTCTGGTGGTGCCGCCGCTCGATGTCCTCGTTATCCTCGTCGGAAGTCTGCGGCTCGAGTGCCTGGTAGTGGGCACTAGACATTTTTTGAAATATTTTGGATTTCGATGGTGGAGGCCCTTTCAGCTGGGATGGTGGTAGTGGTGGTGGTGGTGGACGAGGTGGAGCTGCCGCGGCATTCCCCGTCCATTTGTGGTGAGCCGGGCGTACCTCCTGGTCGTCGCAATCTTATTATACAACTTTCTAGCTGCGAACACCCGAAAATTATGCAAATTGCCCCGACATCTCTGCACTTTGGATGTTCCCCGTGCTCCGATTTATTTCCGTGCGCGCCGTTTGCTATACGAAAAAATAACCATCCAAATGCGAAATTTTGGCCGCAGCACTGGCGCGAATTACGTATCGGAAGCACTCAAAACAGGCCGTCACACTCAAAAATCACAGAAAATGTTGCTTATTTTTGACCGACACCCGCGCGCGTCGCACTGTCGCTCTCTCTCCCTCTCTTTTAATGTTTTTCCCACCGCTGCAACTTTCTGGTGTGTTGTTGTCGCCGTGAGTCTGACACTACTACTTTGCTTGAGAAAAAATCGGACGAATTTGGCAGAGAGAGCGGAGAGCACCCACCACCAACACAGCTGACGCAGGGTTGCATTCGGTTTGGGTCCCCACTAAGCCAAGTACCGGTTGTGCCTCCAAGCTTAACGGTTAATTTTGAAATGCTCAAAATATTTAATATGTTTCTTAACTAAGCGATTTGTTGTAGGGATTAACTCATAATTTGGGCAGCTTAAAAATATTGATCGCACTGATTTTAGGTAATTTCGAATAAACACACTTTTTACCTCTTTCTCATTTTGAAATTTGTTCTCATATATTTATTTAATTAAAAAAAAATGCCGAAGAGCATTCTAAAGTTCAGTCACGGAGTCAATCAAATATAAAATTTGCTTTCGAATTTCGTTGTCAATATATGTGCATATGTAAAAATATATATTTTGAGGATACTCGAATTTTCTATGACAAATGAAAAGAGCCTTCTCGAAATGGAAATTTTAAGTGAGCTTGAATCCGGTCCTCCGCTGTAGATTTACATTCTGAAATGGCCATTTTGAGCACGCACTTCAAAGGCCTGTGGAGTACTGAAATTTGTTGCATTATCTTATCTAATCGCAGTCAAGCGATTTTAATCGTTATTACTTAACCATAGCGAGCTTTGTCTGCTTGTTGGCTACTGATATTTGACTTGGCTTCCTTCCATTTCACAATTTTATTGGCCATTCCTAGATCCCAACTCGCCCCCCGCTCTGATTACAGAATTTTGCGAAACAATGTGATCGGTTACAAACGTCTAATGTGTAGTACATTTATTGTTTAGCGTATTCTCTTTGACAACTGGCTACAATTGCGTTCTTTTACGTTTTTCATACAAAAATGAACAATCTTTGTGTGATTTAATGATATTGTTAACAAAGCAAATTTTACGATTAAAAGCCACTTAGTTTCTCACGTTTGTTGCTGTTCCAGCTGCTGCCACTGCTGAACTTCACCTGACAAACTGCACTGCAGCTCCAAGTGCTTCTGGACAAGGCGGGCCAGGCGGAATATAGCAAAACCCTGCACTTATGGAATTAATTAATTAACTAAATGTTACGAAGAGAACTCATAGGTGGATCAGGGGGTCGGCCAGACGGCTATGCGCTGCCCAATTAAATGTTGGCCTTAATGACATCCTCCAGGCGATTGACGTTGGCTCCGGCGAACTCCTCGACCTTGGTGCCGTTCTTGATGAACACGAAGGTGGGCATGCTGGCGATGTTGTATTCCATTGCAATGTCTTCGCAGTCGTCCACATCGATCTGTAGGAGGGACGCGTTTAGTAAGGATTTCGATATAAAAAAAACATGTTCCCTTTATGTTATCACTTCTTATACATACGTAGAAAATAGTGATAGCATAAATAAAGCTATGCAAAAATGTGTACCTTCAGGAAGACGACGTTGTCGGCGTACTGCGTGGAGAACGCATCCAGTTTGGGCGAGATCATCTTGCATGGTCCGCACCAAGTGGCGAAGAAATCCAGCACCACCAGCTTGCCGGCTGCCTTGGTCAGTTGTCCATCGAGGTCGGCCTGCAAATGAAATGGTAAATTAGTATTATCGCTGAGTAATATCATTACACATTAGCGCTATTAGTTTCCCACTCCAGAGACAGCAGGTGTGGTCATGTCTTCAAACTTTATGATTTCGGATTGTGGAGCGTTGGAGCGCTGATCCAGGGCTATTGTAAATACACATGTAGTAGAGTAGGGAAGGCCCCACCATCATATCAGGCATACATGTTGCCAAGTTGTAATCAGCCCAGTAATCGCCGATTGGCGCGTTCAATATGTGTGCCTAGTAGACTTGTGAAATCGGGTCAATTTCATTTCGGTTTCTGTATTGCGCCCACTGGCCAGGAAATCAATATTTAAGGAATTTCCAAATTATATGTATGTATGCCGAAAGGTGTGGCGGTCGCGGGCAGCTCCAGCCCCTTTCGTCCAACCATTTCTCTGCCCGTGACACGTACGTTTTCCCAATGACCTTTAATTAATTGCTGGCGATGCCAATCGCAGAACACATGCAAGCAAAGAGCTCTAATGAAATTGACGATTTCATTTGGAATGGGCAACCGGTTTGGCTGAATTTACATGGGGCAAACAAGAAATTTAACTGGATACAAGCTATTCTTGTTCACACAAAGCCACTTGATCTTCCCTATTACAGATTTTGATCAGGCTTAGATCATTTCCATGCAACATGTGATGATTAATCTGGAGATGGTGATGACGGGTGATGGTACTCGATGACTATTGGCAACTAATCAACTTAAAGATGACTCAAAACAGATGACTCATTTAACAATACAATATCTGCGTAAGCATAAAAAACTTAAATCTATATTTCAATTATTTTTGAATATTGTTTAAAAAAAATTGTTTAAAAATTGCTAAAATTAGATTAGAATGTATGCATTTTTTTGAATTTTTAACTCATTCTTGTGTGGTTTTGCTGTACGAAACTAGACCGCAAGATGGCAATGTTTGATGGCCTTTAAGTGGGCACACAAATGAAAACGAATACTGTGAAATAAAATTAAGAGAAATGGTTTCCTATATTTCATGACGCAAGATTGTATTTATGAAAGGAACCGGTTTTCCACCCCGCGATTTCGCGTAATTTTCTTGAATTTGAATCGCCGCGCATGGCGGGCAACTTTTGAGTGGAAGGCACACCCTGTAATGTATCAGATATTCCAATATTTCGAGCCAACACACCGGGCCTCGACTACGATGATAATGAACTGCAAACTCATGCCAGTCGCACACGCATACAATGTAAGTGGATTCTATAGTACGTACATACATACGTATGAACATATATGTATGTATCTTGGCACTGTGTCCGATTATTAGCTTCGGCCACAATATTCCAATTTCAAAATGCGGTTACCGTTGAGATCCGGTCCGCGGTCCATGAGATGATATCATTATCATTTCGCTGTGCTATGCTAGTCGAACCTTCTCGTCCGCCATTCGATTTCTCGCTCATCTGCACCGAACGTGAGACTCCTGCTCTTCGCGGGCGAGCGTATGGCGAAAAGCGTACCACTTTCCATCATTCAGAGTGAGTGGGTAATTGGAATGCCGCTTCCAATGCCATATTTTCAGAGCACGGCGCGAAGGCCGGGAGAAAACCCAGCAACTCAAGGGTCAAAGGGCAGCGCTACCGGGTTGCCCAATAGATGATGGTTGTGTCTCCATATATCCGGTTTAAGTGACTCACCTTATCTTTCACCTGGTACACCATGTTGGATGGGAGTTGCGGAGACGGAACCGGTAGAAATGTGAATGTACAAAAGTTACTTAATTACCACTCGAGCAGCTCTTTGCAGCACAACTTAATTTTTCACGACACTGAGCGCGACGCAGTGCCTTTTATAGATTTGTTTCTCACGCACACGCTGAAAATGCTCAATACCGCTCTTTTTCTATACATGTGGTGTGGTATGGGGGAGGTGAATATCGAATCGATTGACTTTCAAGGCAAAGGTACGATAGTTATCGCTAATAAATGGGCGATCACTTCTATTCATAATGTGTAACTTCTAAGCATGGGTTAGTGTTATTAATTATATTTAATATTTGGAATTCCTTGTAGAATCCTTTTGCTGTAGATAGAGAAGGAATGTTTCGTTAAACAATTATCCTTATCCCTACCATGTGTGGTAGCAAAACTACGCTACATGTTGTTCAAACTTGTTAGTTAAGCTATTCCTCAATTAGAATTCAAACATATTGTGAATACAATACAAATAATTATTTGTCTAATGCTTTGCTGAGTTTATCGTGAAGCAACTCTGTAGAAGTTCAATGTGCTACCGGTAGGGGGCTCCTAAAAACTGTTAGTAGCAAATCATATGGGAAATATTTATGGCAATTTTATTGGTTATTATGTATATGTTTTCTTGCCAATCGAAAAGCATCCTTCGTATTGAAATATGAAAACATTAAAAGCGCTCTGCAAATACTACAGGTATTGTTAAGTAAGTATCTGCTTTTCTACAGTACCAAAGTAACAATCTACAGTAACAAGAGTAGACGTAACGCCATACGAGTTTTTTGCACTCGATTTTTTTGCGCTGGCTCCAGGCTCTCTCGAATTTTTGTCCAAGCGCCAGAGAGAGAGAGAGCGCTCTAGAGCCAGCAGCTCTGTTGTACGCATACAACGTCAGTCAATCACTGTATGGGTGCACACGTATGCTCATGTATTGTAAATTATTTTAATGGCTTTGACAGTACCTTACATGTATGTTACAAACATTTTTACACAGTGCGACATCTATCTCTGATTCTTAAAGCCGCGCCTTCAAAACCGTTAGAAATTGTTTATATTTAAATGAATTCCCAATAAGAAGCCATTTGTACGGAGATAAATTAAATACATTTACTTTTAGAAATCAACAATTTACATAATTTATTTGCCGAGAAAAACAAACACTACACGTACAGATGGAAATTAAGATTTCACCACTATTTTTTTAAAGACTATGTTACTATGCTTAGCTATCGACTATGAGTAATCCTCCGGTGTCCGGACTGGTTAAGTACTATTCAATGGGTGACCGATGGGGCGAGGGCTGTAGCTGCCGCCGGGTGGTGCAAGTGGTGGTGGTGGTGATGGTGGTACGTCAGCGTGGGCGGTGGCGGCTGAGGCGGTGGGTGGCCAGGGGGCGGGGCCACTGCCGGCACAGTGGATCCTCCGGGTGTGGCAAATCCACCTGCTGCCGCCATTTGTTGCTCATAGCTGGTGTAATGATCGTAGTAGCCGCCGTATCCGGCTTCCAGGCCATTTCCGGCTGCAGTATTTCCTGGTGCCGTGGTAGTTCCGGTGTCAAAGTAGCTGACCCCATTATAGCCACTACCGCTCTCGTAGTAGTGATGTCCCGCCGCCTGATTTCCGCCAAACTGTTGGTGGTTCTGCTGCTGGTGGTGGTGGTGGTGCTGTTGCATCTCGTACTCCGCCTTGGGACTGTAGTAGTAGTCGTAGTTGTCCTCCACATACGGCTGCGTCTCCACGGTGGCGTTGTACTTTATGGTGGGTCCCGGTTCGGCCTTGCAGCTGATCTCCTCCTGACCACCGCCACCGCCACCACCACCACCACCACCACCCAAATGCTTGATCTGCGAGTAGTTGATGAACTCCGGCTCCGGTGTGGCCAGTTGCGGGCTGGAATCGTAGGCTACTCCCTGGCACTGGGTGTGTCCATGCACGGGAACACCCATCGCAAAGCTGTTTCCGCTGGAGGATTGCTGGTATGCGGCCAGTTCGGAAATGCTGCAGGTGTACGGCAAACTGGGGGATTTGCTGGGCGCCGCCGTTGCCGCCGCCGGAGTTGCGTGGTAGATGGGATAGTTGTAGGTGATGTGCTGATGGTTGACCGTGAAAACATTGGCTGCTGTGTCGCAGGGCGCCGAGGACTCGGATCCACTCAGCGGCCAAGAATTGGTGCCGTAAGTCGAGGATTGCGACAACTGGTGGCTCCTCGCCGTGGTGCCATCATCCAGGTAGCTGCAGGTGCAGTGGCTATAGCCGGCGCACTTGCCACAGCCTAATGGGTGATACAAATTATAAAATCAATTTTTTAATAATCTAAAGTCTTTAGGAAAATAGATATATCATTGTATCGCAATGCTTTCTATCTAAGGATTCAAATAGTTATAAATATTTGCTATTCCTATAACATAAACATACCATTGTACTGATATATATCCAATGCGGCGTGAGCCAGAGGATTGCTGGCAGCAGGACGCTTGAGGACCTTGCTGATCAGACTGTGTTGTTGCTGCTGTGCGGAAAGGATGGGTAAGATATATGCAGATTCCAGGTGGAAAGAATGTCTATCTTGGCTCACCTTCGCCTGCTTGACCAGACCCGCAATGACCGACTTCTTGGCGACTGATCCATTGGCGGACTTTCCTCCCAGCGGCACTCGGCCAAAGGCCCTCTTGGACACACTGGAGTTCTTCGGATCCGGACGCAGGTGGTCGTGCACTCCCTTGGCCTGAAAGAAGATGGCGTTCCCAGAGTGCCGCCAAAAGTGGGTGACCGGATAGCCGCAGTGACCGCGACACGGCTTAATCTCCAGCCTGCCGCCACGACAACTTTTGTTGGGACACGCCTTGCCCTCCTGCTTGCGGCGGGCCTTGTCGCAAATGGCTGGGCGCAGATTGATCTTGGATCCGTTGGGCAGGGTGCAGTGCTGGGAGCAGACCAGGACGCCCAGGCAGCTCTTCTTCAGAATGTTCACGTTGTGGTTGTTCGTGTTGCGCATGGCCCAGCCGGAAATGTGCTTCTTGGCCTCCTCGTTGTGCAGCGAATAGATGTGCCTCACATGTCCGTCGCTCCACTCGTTGAACTCGTCGAACTCCTGGTCCGGCACATGTGGCACGATGGCATCGTTGATGTCCCACTCCCGCTTACCCTTGCTCGCGGACGACGACGGCATGGTCATGGAGCCACCCGCCTGCTGCTGACCAGCACTTGGATTGTGACCCGGATTCGGACCCTGACTTTGCGGCTGGGGGAACTGGGTGAGCTGAGAATGATCGGGCTGCTGTGTGAGAAGTGGCTGCGTTTTGAAGCTGTAGCCATTTCTGTGGAGGATCGCGGATGAGTTTCATTTTATATTCATTGTTTTATTCAAACTTAAGAAAACAGTAGGAATATATTGAACAACATTTCACCAAAGATAGCATGTAGAAAAAGGTTTACTTTAAACTGTTGCATAGAGCACAAAACATACTTTAACTTGAGTTACGATTATTTTATTTCACATTTTCACAAAGGGAATACCCCTTTGGAGTACTGTGAGTCATGGCTTTAACTCCATTGAAGGAAGTTACACTAAAACTCTTTATTTCGAGTAAAAACTAGAAGTGATCCATTTAACTGCGCCTTTATCGCCAAAGCCTAAGCATCGTTTAAGGAATTGAAATCCCATCTTAATGGCGCCCTAAACTGTTTCGTAGGGGGTCAACCCAACTCCAGCCAATCAAGTGAAACGTTTGCCAGGTTTATGGGCGTCATGAAGACGCATGGGTATTTAGGCCCAGCTTAGAGGGCTGGTACCGTTACCCCCAGATCTTGTGCAGTGGGTAATCCAAGCTGGAATCCAAGCTGGTCAGAATCGTAATGCGAGCGCCAGCTGAGGAGGCGGAGAAGCATATTAAACCGACACTCCGATCGTGAGTCAGCCGGGAATCGCCAGACTTGATGGAGGGCCTCAGCCGAGATTCTCCATGTGTGGGAGTTATTAGAGACGCGCTCTGCAATTAGCAATAAATTTGTCTTCCATCGCTTTCCGCCTCGATCCCCTGAGCGTTTTTATGTGTACTTGGAAGTCAGCAGGTTGCAGGGTCTGTAGCACCAAGAACCACATACCAAATACCTGGGCTAGGGATCGCTTGGTGGTCTTTGGGTTACCACCGTTTGAACCTGTTCGTGGTTCGTGGTTAGTGGCCTAGTGGCTCGCTTTGTTTTGGGTCCGTAAATTGACTGCTCGACACTTCGGGGCGCTCGTTAGTAGGGCTTATCTGATGCTGATAGCGTCTCACTTCGTTCGAGATCTGTATTTTTGGGTCTCTCTGTCCAGGGCTCATAATAAGTTTGTCACCTAGAAAATATGTCTCTATAAATCGAAGGGGATGGGGTTGGAGGAAGGGGGGAGGGGGTGATCATCATTATCATCGGCTCTTTGACCCTTTCACTCGAGCGCCGCTCCGCCTACGACTGCGTGTGGTCCGCCGGTCCGCCGGTTCCCGAGATTCGAGATCCCCCTTCCGAAATCCGACATCCAAAATACGAGGCACACCCCGCGGCTCTTTGGAGCGGATTGGACTGGAGCCGAGCGGAGTGCCATTAACCAAGCTGTGGAACGCGCTCAGCGTGATAATAAAGCGTTTGAAATCATTTACATTTTCCCTGACCTCCCCCGCTGCCTCTTTAGCGTTTGATTTGTGGCCCATTCTTCATCCCAGATTGATCCGAGGTGTTTGGGAGCTCAACACTTACGCAGATGCTGCGACTTAACGCGTGTCGGCACAGTTTTGATTGGAAATAATTTGAAACATTTCTTCTAAGGGGTTTTTAATTCTTCGGAAGCCCTATGTCATGAGTTTTTTAAACAAATTCATTTTGAAATTAATTTAAAAATTTTGTTTTTCAAAAATATCAACATAATAAACATTATATTTGCTTAATGGTTTTTAATGCAACATTCAAAACTTGTATTCTTTTTAAATGTATGGTAGTTTTAGGTTCTTTGCTTTTACCTCAGGATTTTATTTTCATCTATCATCTGACATTGAATTTTAATTTTTCCACAAAAGGAGACTAGAAGATTAGAACTTACATAACAACCATATTCCAATTGAAACAGCTTCTTTAATCCAGGTATTGGGCAGTCTAATTAAAAGTATCCAATAAAAAGTAAACTGCTCTTAAATGAGTTTTCCGCGATTCGAAAGCCCTGCGTTGAGCATTGTAATCCAATTGGGCGACACTTGTATCCACTGGGCACTTGTATCTCGCGGATAGCCGTCGCTAGATGAAGCTCCTCGGATCGGATTGGATTGGATTGAACTGAATTGCGCACGCGACGCCGACGATGGGAAACAACCGTGAGAATGACGACCTTTGCGCTGGACCTCGAAAACAACCTGCAGGGCGGGATGTGCGCGCGTATCTGGCAGATACGAAAAACAAAAGAGCAGCAGCGGCAGCAGCAGACAAAAACAAACTTCGGCGAGCGAGTAGTAGTGCCAAGTTTTGTCAACAAAGGAATGGTATTATGGCTCTGGCTCCACCTACAAAAACCAACAAAACACTAGAAAGTGGGCGGAGGAGCGGGAAAGCGGGGAAAAGCGGGGAAAGCGACGATACAGCGACGAGCCACCCGCATAATTTGCCAAAAAACTCCACGCAGCTGGCAGAGTGGTAATACGTATCCGTCAGATACATTGCCTTCCAGGCAGTCTCACTTGCTTCCAGTTCCAGTCGTCTCTTCTCGTCTCCGATTGGTCGGATAAACCACGCGCACATAGGCTTCGTGCGATTTCTCTCTTTCAAGAGAGAGAGAGAGAGATTTTGAAGTTCCGGCACTGGAGATGGAGGAATTTCTGTGGCGGGGGCTACATACTCGATAAGCATCACAGAAATTTAATTACTTATTATGCCGCTTATCAGTCCCCATTGTTCTGCTTAACTCCGTTTAAGGATATGCCAACAAAAAGCAGTGGAAACCTTTGGCAGAGCATAGATATTCAAGGGTTTATCGTTTGAAATGTTCGGCAGATTAGGGGGATGATTAATGGACTGGGTAACGCCGATCTATGCCGCTTAATATGTATTGTACATTAAACATTCCGATAACTCAGACGGATTGCCTATTATTTTTAATCACGCGTATGTATAAATATTTGTAGTGTTTCATAGTTCGCATTACAAAAGGAACCGCAGTACATATAAAAATGGATACAAAACAAAGAAATATGAAACAGCTAGAATTGGGTTTTTCAAATATTCCTAGCTTAAATAAGTAAATATGTAGGATACATTTGAATTTTAAGCCTAAGGTGCGAACTAATGCACTTAGTAAATAGGAAGCCATGTTTATAATGATAAATATGTTAGTATGTTCCTCCACCAAACACATCAACTTTCCACTGGTTATTGGCCAAATAAATTATTTTTCTAAAAGCCACAACATGAGAATACACAAGTGGCAACAGTATCAGGGCCAGATCAGCCAGGGGGTGAACTTTTTGTGGGGATGGGGGGCATTGCTGGGCCTAATGCTTGCTGCGTCTTTTGTTTTCACCTGATCAGCCCGCATCGCCATTTGGGCCAAAGTTACAGGGCACAAAAAATAAAATACAATTTATGCGTCCACTTGGTAGCACACACACACGAACACAGTCACAATTAACAGACCAAGAAGAGCAATTTAACAGGGAGAGGAAAAGAAATGGAGGAGCAAATAGGCGTTAAAGTGAAAATTGAAAATGCCGTTGACAGGAAATGTAAATGGTAACAAAAGTGGCAGCGACCAGTGGCAACTGTTGCTGCCCCTGCTCATCCACTGTGACCCGTAATTAAAAAGTGGCAGGAGGGGATTGGGCCCCCCTTCAACTCTGGCTGGCCAGATATACATATACGGGATTGGGCCTGGAGACGCGTAACTACGCGGACGGCCTGGAAATGGCTGCTGCTGCTGCTGCTGCTGCTGCTGCTGCCGCTTCTGCTGCTGTTGTCGCTTTAACGCTCCACAGCAAATGATACGGGTGACAAATACATGCGCCATATACGATACGACCCAACCAGAAAGTGGTAGAAAATGCACATTTTCACAACTAGCCAAGCCGTATAGCCCAGTATCTATCTCGATCCGGCTTATCGTTCCGTTTTGCCGTCTGGCAGCTGCTTTGGGTTTTCGCAATTAATTGCTTAACATTACTTTATAAGCATGGATAGTTTAATGTAGGCACACCACACACACACACACACGCACACCCGGTGTGGTCCCACCTCGAAGTTATAGATCCAGAGTCACGCTGAGATCGGACCGATCTCTAATGAGCGCGTGCTCCGAGAGCGCCAAGCTCCAGCTGTTCCAAGAAGGGCCTGTCATTGTGCTCCAAGATATTTCCAAAAATTCATTTTTGGCGCATCAAATTAATCATCGGTCTGTTAAAATAAATAAAAACTGGTGTAATGGATTTTCAAGCTTTCGACCCAAAAATATTAATAATTAATTTGCTCTACTGCACCAAGAGAAATGATTCAAGTTGTGCTATTATGTTATATCAAAACAGCTTGGGAAATATTTTTATGAAGAAAAGAGCGCTGGGAAAAGCTCCAGAGATGCGTTTGGGCTATCCTAATTAAGAAAAATCTTCTAGACATCCGTAGATACGTGTATTGATGACCCCTATGGCGGACTGCACAAATATTTGATTGTTGACACATTCCTCCAAATTGTTTCTTCGACTGTAGTCGAATCTCGGACCACAGTGAAGTGTGACTTTGTGGCACCCAGCAAAGACAAAGACCGAGGGCAATTTTTCCATTTACGCAATTAATTGGCCGTCACGCTGGGAGGTCCGCTAATAGACCGAGTTCGAGACCCAGGGCCTAGAGCAAAGCTCGTCGGATTAATGTTTTGCCTATTGACTGATTGATAACCACTCACATCACCCACAAAACGCGAACAAGGGGAATTGATTTTAAAAGTTTTTCGGAAATTTTGACAAATGTGTGGGGAGCCCTCGCCATGTTGGGCCACTGCTAATGGCCCTCTTGGAGTCGTGGTCGCATAAATGAGCTCGATTAGAACCCAATTACAAGGGTGGACTGCTGCGATGGCCCCAGGACAGGCCATCTTCCTGGCCGAATTACTTTTGATCGTAAAATTATGACCCATAAATTTAATTTTATGACTTCTTTCGCCTAACAGAACAATCAAAAAGCCACAAAAACCCATGGTTCGGTATAAGAAAAAAAAAAAAAACAAGGAAGATATCAAAAGTAGCGAGTACCGATTGTGGCCCAATGTATGGGATATGGACGCAGGGTAAGGTGCCAATATTACGCAGATCGCAAACTGTAATTTTCGCACCGGAGGTGCTTAAAGACCCTGCCATTTCCTCATCACCCAAATTACCCGAAATCGCATCGCTGCCGCAGTTGCGCTGTCCTACACTTTAATCAGCTAAATGGACTGTTGAAAATTCGGCACATTCGCGGCGTAATCAACCCGGCGCACTTGGCTCCCGCCGACACCGCCGACACCGTCGTCCTCCGACTCCCTCCAACTTATTGTTTGCATAATGAGCTTGGGGCGGGATCCCATTCCGGGCCTAATGTGCTTTGCTCATGAGCAGCTTGATTGGGGGACGGCCAATACGGCATCGCAGTGGCATGTCAAGGAACTCGACCCTCATAATGGAATCGAAGATGGAATTCGTGGATACACAAATGGGGTGTTTCCATTTGCAGTTACATGCCCCGGGCCCTTGGCGGTTCTTCTGTTCCAAAAGTGTGTATTGATATTGTTGATTTATAAATGAAACCCCACAAAACGTACAAGCTAGGCTTGAATATGGGAATTGCTCTCATTTAAGCCTAGTTTCAATGATAAATGGCTTTAATATTAAAGCATAGATTAGATTAACCCACTCAACTTCTGGTTCCATTATTCTGAGTTTTTAAATGCTTTTGAAAATAGTAAGCCTACGATCTTTGTCAATCTAAAAACGCTCTTCTTATAAGGAGACCGCCTTTTTGCCCTCCCTCTTGTCCTGTCCAAACTTCTTATCTAAAGCGCATTAATTAAAAGCCAGTGCTTCTGTGTTCCTGATAATGCGATAAGATAAAGCCCGACTAACTGGGCGCTGGTGAGTCTGGCTGGATGGCCAAGTCAGCTTAACTGGATTGCTGATTTCGATTTCCATTTCGATTTCGTTTAGCAACCTAGAACTTGGCTGCAGCAGATGGCCTACAATTGCGAACTGAAAAATCTCTGACCAACATCCCGCATGTGGCTGTAATCAAGTCATCCCAAACGAGTGCCAGCCCATCCCGTCTAGAACCCAGATTCCCGATCCCGATCCCGATCCCAGACCCAAAAACCAGACGACAGCGACACGCACGACTTGACCTGCCTCAAGAGCAGCTGGACAGGATTGAGGATCGCAGATCGGGAGACGGGGACGGGGGACGGGGCACGGGGATCGGAGACGCCACAAAGTGAACGGTGCGCATAACCGTTTAAGTTAATTACGATTATGATTACGATTATGATTATGACATGGGCTCGAGCTTGCGATTGAGCTTCAGATTGAGCCTAACTTATCAGGCCATCAATGGGGGATTATAGAAATGAAAAGTGCGGCGTGCTGTCGGCGGAATCAGAATATTGATATTCAATTAGTGTAACTGGATAACAGGTGGTATGGCCAACAGAACGAAGCGGCCCAGAACGAACCAAAGTAAATAATAACAACAATTAATTTGGTTTCCGAAATTATGGGCGTGTGGATGCAGGGCACGTAGATGGAATGGGAATGGGAATGGGAATGGGAATTGGAATGGGGATGAGGATGAGGATGGCGATGGCACGGGTTAACTTCAGTTGGCCCCACTCCACACTCGGCACTTTTCAAGCAGACCACGAAGAGGAAGTGGCTAAGACTGCGGCAAGCCGCCAGTCCAACAGCTGCACTTCTTGTGGCCCAGAGTTATGCTGGTCCTTCGCTCCTTTACTCCAACGTTTTCCCTCCATCCTCTTCCTCTGCCGCTTCAGTTGCTCCGACTAGACGACACTTGGAGATTTAAATGCCTTGCGGGCACTGGATCCCCGACGCCAGCACGTGCTCAGCATTCAGCTCCGAGTTCAGCGCGAGCCTGGAAAGGTGCAAACTAGAAGATACAAAGCGAGAAACTCCCACGATCATTTGGGCAGCCGAGCCGGCCCACTCGAGATTGATGCATTGATCCCTCCCCACGATGATCGATCATTCTCTACCGGCTGCGACTTGCCCCTAAAGTCCAAACAAAGCCACTGACAATTGCCTTTGACAGTTCTTACCGTTTCCCTCGATTGCTGTTTATGTCGCGCCGATTACTTCCATGCGCCTCTTTTTGCATATGCGGATTTTGGGATTCGGCATTCAGGGGAGTGATTGATATCGGACAGTCAGTCAGTCAGTCACTCAGTCAGTCAGTCAGTCAGTCAATCAGCTCATCAGTCGGGGCAGCTGTTGTGGCAGGCAGTGCTGCCTAATGGATATTTAAATTGCATTGTTCGGAGATATTGTTAGAAAATAGTGGGAAAAAACGCAAATATATGCCAAACAAGATAGAATGCTACGAGTATAGTCGAGTTCCCCGACTATCAGATACCCGTTACTCAGCTAGTGGAAGTGCTAACGAGAAATTCTGGAATATCGGTAGAAAAATATGGGGAAAAATTAATAAAATGAAAAAAAAGTGAGGACGTGAGAATATATATACTTTATATGGTCGAAAACGCTTCCTTCTACATCATACATACATCCAAAAAAATTAGAAGAAATTTTTTTTTTAATAAATTTCTAAATTTGAATGCAGATGTTTAGAGAATTGCGTCAGAAATATTTAGAGGTATGCCACTTCAAAGTCCGATTAAGATAAGTTGAGTTATTGAGTTAAAAACTTCAGCCTTAGGACATTTCTTAAGTCTTTTGAGTTTTAACATCAAAAAAATTACAAAAAAATTACAAATAAAAAAATTTCAAAATTTGAATGCAGATTTTTAGAGAATTACGCCAGAAACATTTAGAGGTATGCCACTTCAAAATCCGATTAAGATAAGTTGAGTTATGGAGTTTAGAACTTCAGTCTTGGGACATTTTTTATTTTTTTAAATTTCTTCAACACCATACATCAGAAAAATTACAATAAAATTTTTTTTTAATAAATTTCTAAATTTAAATGCAGATTTTTAGAGAATTTTGCCATTTGTGTATTTCAATGTAGGTCGTGAAACGAAATGAGACAGTATTGACTTACTTGAAATGGTAAAGTATCTACAGACTATAGATGTACCCATACACCTTTTTCGAAAAATACAATCGCATATATGTATGCTTACTATTGTTCACCATTATAATTTGTTTTTGTCTCGTTGGCCAGACCATAACCAACACACGATTTGATGCACTTTATTCCTTTTCCCTTCCCGCATATGTCATTTCATCTTTGGCGCGTGCCTGAAGCGGAGGCTCCATCAGAATCATAAAAACCTAAACAAATCCCACTAATTAACAACAGAATCGCGGGCGTATTATCGCATTCAAATTAGCAGCGGACACACCAGGCAAATAATAATAGTCGAATAGGACACCCGAAATGCATGGCGAAATATTTGGCAATTTTTATGTGGAATTTGTAGGCCCAAACACGGTAGGTAAACAACCAAAACAACAAAACAATGAAGGGAGCAGCAACCACCGCGATTTTGTGGCCCATAAATAACTCGAATCATTTGGCCCAGAACGACCTCGTCAGCAGGACACTGGAAAAATGCAACTGCAACCATGGCGAACGTTTCATTAGTCAAAGGACATTTTCCGGCGGGGAGGTGAGGAGGGTTGGCCCGATGAATAGCACCACTCCCAAAACAGAATTCGATGCTAATTTCGGGCAAATAAATTATACCTTCTGACAGTCATGCTTGCCAATATCCTCTATCGCATTCCTCACTGATTGCCATCGCTGTTTTCCATATCGATTGCTATCTCAGCTCTCTAGTTTTCCAGGTATCATAAACCAAAGCCCACACACAACTCACTTCGCTAAATGTGGGGTAATTAAATCAGAGTGGAAATTAAGAGTCTAACATTTTTATAAGGAAAATCCCACAAAATCACCACGGGTCGTCCAAAGAACTCCGCAGGAGATGCAAGACCCGAGGGCAATTGCACACTTCACACCTCGAAACGCCACATCTCACACTCCGCCCGAGGCAGCCCCAGAACCTGGTCCATGGCCATCCAGACGCATCCTGTGGCGCATGGCAAGACATCGAAGACATCGTCGTCGTCGTTGTTTGGTGTCATTAGCGTCAGGCCGTCGGAGGCGTCTCTGCCCTGGCTGCCACCTGCCATCTGCGGAGCCCGTGCCTCCGTGCCTCCGTGCCTCGCCTGATGTTACAATTACCAGGTAATGCGAGGCACGATGACGACGACGACCACAGAATCACCAAAACAACACCCAAGGAGCCGAGTAGATGTCACCGCTACGTGAGCACACCCAGAGGGAATCCTCTTCAGCTGCACGTTGGTAGAGTCATCAATTTTCTGTACCCAACTCGAGTACCTTGTGGTCTTCGAGAGTGTTGAGCCCCTGCGGTAAACATTTTATTAAAATATTTAACATCCACAGAAAGATATTTTAAGTTAAGGACCATCTTCGATGCACTTCTATGTACAAGTTTCATTAGTAGTAGTTAGTAGTTTCATAAAAAAAGATAATATTTAAAGGAAATAGTGTAATAAATGGAAATGTACTGTTTCGAACTTATATATCATACCTATCTTGAAAGACGCATTTTTGAGGTACATTATTTATAGATCCTTATTTTGAAACGTTATGAACCCTGGTAAGTTGTAGCATACTCGAATAGAACCCTTGAAAGTTCCCTTTAATCAAATTGTAATAGCTTCCTTGTGAAGTATTTGGTTCCCATTGAAGATCGTAGCATATTTATGGGATTACTCCGTCAAAGAGTGGAAAACAAAGCGTTTTCACACTGCCCCTGGGCAGATACCCTTGGCCAGGAGCAGCTACCAGTGCCCCTTCCCTCCAAGAGACCAATATAAATCCAATTAGCACGCCTTTGTCCGATCTAGAACACACAGTATAGTACCGAAAGGACTGAAACGACTGAAGGATCGGATGAAAGGAAGCCAGCGGATCGAAAGGAAGACGAGCACAATGCATCTCTTAACACACTTCATCAGTCTCGGGGTCTCGGCGATATCTCAGGGGTTTCTCTTCCTGCCGAGGGTTGTGCCCTCGCCAAAGTTTATGACTTGCGCACCTTTTGTGCTCACCATTAAACGCCATTAGCGGGCATTTAAGGATCGCTTTTCGGCTGTAATTTTTTTTTTGGGAAAGGTCGCCGAGGTTAAGTCGGGGTTAGCAGGGTGTTCCGTTGCACACCTAATCTAATAAGCCGCAAGCACGCAAACAAGTTCACGTGGGAAAATTGGAGCGGGCCAAGAAGCAATCCAGGAGATACTGGCGTGGGCCGTCGGGATATTTCTGAGATGGGTGTGTGTGGGAAGTGGTCGGCGGTGTGTAATTTATGGATGGCCGCTAGCTACGAGCCCAGTTGGCAATTGGATATGGGAAGACATCGCGAACAACCAACGCCCAATGTCAGTGGCGCAGTTGAATCGCATCAATTTCTGCACTTTATGCGACATAATCCCAGTCAGAACGGCGGCTATAAAAGCCGGGATTCGATGCCCCAACCAGCACAGTATCGCGTGGAGCTTGGCAGAATGTGGCGTCTCTGCGGATTCGTTCTGCTCCTTTGTGGCCTTACTGCTGGCCAAAACAGCGATGAAGATCTCAGCAAGGCTGTGCCGGAAGAGGACGATCCCATTGGAAGCAACAAGGAGCTGTCGGACCTGGTCATCACCACAGCCTTGGGCAAGATTCGTGGAACTATTCTTCCCTCTCAATCGGGTCGCAATTTCTATGCCTTTCGTGGAATTCCATATGCAAAACCACCAGTGGATCGGCTTCGTTTCCAGCCACCAGAGCCAGTGGAGCAGTGGTTTGATACACTGGATGCCACATTCGATGGTCCCAAGTGCCCGCAGCTGGGACTCATCAGTGGGGACGTGAGCGAGGATTGCCTCCGAGTCAATATATACACCAAGGAGCTGCCCAGCGAGTCGCAACCGAATGTTAGAAGACCCGTGATCGTTTTCATCCATCCTGGCGGCTTTTACTCACTTTCCGGTCAGAGCAAGAACTTCGCGGGTCCTCAGTACTTCATGAATCGTCGCCTGGTGCTGGTCACCTTCAATTATCGCCTGGGATCGTTGGGATTCCTGGCCACAGGAACGAGGGAAGCGCCGGGCAACATGGGCCTCAAGGACCAGGTGCAGCTCCTCCGGTGGGTCAAGCTGCACATCTCTCGCTTCGGTGGAGATCCTAGCTCCATTACCCTTTTGGGTTACGGGGCTGGAGCGATGGCAGTAACACTGCACATGGTTTCACCCATGTCCAGGGGTCTCTTTCACAAGGCAATCGTGATGAGTGGAGCAGTCACAGGCCAGTGGTCACTACCGGATCACCAAATGGATGTAGCCACCAAGCAGGCCACCTTGCTGCACTGTCACACGGAGAACGTTACCGAAATGGTGGATTGTCTGAAAGGGGTAACGTTTGAAATGCGATATCCTAACCATTTGTTAGCATTTTTAATTTATAGAAACACTATCTGGAATTCGCAAACACTTTGCCGAAAATGTTTGAGTTTGACAGGAACAATCCCTTGATTTTGTGGAAGCCTGTTATAGAGCCTGACTTTGGACAGGAACGCTTCCTGGTGGAGGAACCCATCAGGAGTTACCAAAACGATGATTTCATGAAGGTACCCATCATCACGGGAATGACCAAGGATGAGTTTGTGGGGCCCGCCTTATGTAAGTGCAACAAACCTAAGGGCTTCCAATTAATATAATAACTTATACATATCCTTAGCCATCCTGCAAAGTCCCACTCTGCTGAGCGCCTTGAATGAGAACTTCGAGTCCTTGGCCCCCGTATTCTTCATGTACAATTCGAGTGATTCCCGGGCGGGTAATATAAGTGAGGAGCTGAGGAACCACTACTTCCCGCAGCAACTCATCGATGCGAATCGCTCGCTGGAGGCTTTATCTAATCTTTACTCGGATGCCTTGACGGGCTTCGGAATCCATCGTTTTGTCCATCTGGCCGCCAGGTCTACGAAGGTCTACTACTATCGCTTCTCGTACCAGGGTGCAAGGAGTCACATCTATTACCCAGAAGATGCACCCTATGGTGTGGTCCACCACGATGATCTGATGTATCTGTTTGTGGAACCCTCGATAAGCCGCATGTTTACCGAAGATGATGATGAGTTTCGCATGGTGGATATTATGGTCCGGATGTTCTCAGCCTTCGCCTACAAGGGGTAATAGCGAAATACATAAATGCTCTTGAGTCTCCAAACTAATAGGTATTCTTATAGCGATCCCAATAAGCCCACCGATTTGGCCCTGAGGGATATCCGCTGGCGTCCTTTCAGCTTCAAGAAGCGATACTACCTTGACATCGGAAAGCACATAACCCTGCAGGAGAACCTGAACGCCGAGCATTACGAGATCTGGAAACGACTCTTTCCCCTCAACTGGCGACGCCAGACGAAGGAGGCTTGAAGGATGATGCTTTGAGCACAACTGTACTTTTCAAATACAGGCCACTAGGCATATTTATTTAAATTGCTTCACTTTGTTGCTTTCTGCTGTCGCACAGTTGCCAAGTGACACGCCAATTGGCATATTTTTAACTCTCCAATTTGATGGGCTTCCCCCTGAAATTTGTTTTGGGTCTTCGTGTCATCGCTGTGTGGGTGCATATATTATACGACAGTCGGCACCCGATAACAGCTCTACGTGTCGTGCATTATGGGTTGTCGTCGATCGCGTGCTATGCTGCGACACTGCGAGAAAAAAGGTATAAGCTATGACAACTAAAAATGTTAATACCATAAGGAGATAACATGTGCATTGTGAATGGAAAAACTTCCTTTTTAGGCCCCCTTCTCTTATGCTAAAAAAAAAAGTATAACAGGCGTTTGTATTCAACTGTTTGGGACAAACAAACAAATGCGTTTGATAACTTATTGTTCGTGAATAATTTGTCGATATTTAGCGCACTCATTTTTGCCAGTGCATAATTGCTGCCACGGCACATCTGTGATGTTGTAGCCTCATCCACTTGGCTGTTAGTGGGTCGCTCACCAATGTGTTTTCGTTTTTATTGCTCTTATCGGAGTTTGGTTACGCTCCAGAGCATGACAATGCCAAAAGCGGAGTCGTCCAATTCGAGTGGCTCGTGTCCTGCCCTCCGCTCGCTCATTAGCATAGTGGGCAACACATGACGCTCCCGATCCAACCACCGCCCGTCCATCTATCCAGCCATCCAGCCATCCAGCCATCCATCTATCCAGCCATCCATCCATCTACCCACTCATCCTTCCAATTGGCAGCCGAAAAGTCCGTCATGAGTCACGCCATCCAAGGAGGTCCTGCGAGGGTGCCACCAGTTGGAAAACTTTAATATATTAATTTATGCAAATTGCAGGGCAACCGAGTGCGGTGCGATATCGCCGGCTATAGATCAATGCATGTCGGGGTTGCTCATTTTGATCGTTTCCACTTTAGTTTTAATTGTTTCGCTTGTCAGCGGAGCCAGAAAGAGATCAGCAATCGAGATGGGCAATGGGAGCATATGTGCCATAATTTGTTAGATGCAAACAAAAGCCAAAAGTGAAAAGCAGGAAAAAAAGCAGTAAGGCTAGATAGAAGAGGTGGAAAATCTCTGGGGGAGTGGACTTGAGCTGGACTGTGGCATTCCAATTTCCAGCGAAATATTTTGGACAAGGGGCCAAGCGTCGCCGAAGATTTCGATTTCCGCGAACTGCCAAAGCGCAAATAAAGTTGTGAGAGCGCTGCGTTGGCAATCCCAAAGCCCCGCAGGGTCCAAATCATATCAGATGGTCCCAGGTCCCATGAGGTGTCTGCGTTTCCTGCTGCGACTCCACCATCCTGCTCCTCCTCCTCCTGCTCCTCCTCATCCTGTCGAGGAATTGTTGGCCTGGTGTTGGCGGCCAGGTTTTATTGACTGATGGAAATCGCTCAGAGAGCAGTTGAAGTTTGCACACCGCTGGCTGGCTGGCTGGCTGGCTGGCTCGCTGACTGGCTGGCTGGCTGGATTGCCCACAAAATGTAATTAGATTGGCGTGGAACCGCCAGAGCTAACACCTTCCTTGTGGCTTTTACCCAGTTCCCAATGCCAAAAGAAAATGCCCAAGACGCGTGCTTGGAACTCCTGCTGTCAACATCAGTGCGCAGGAATCTCGCCGAGCTGCGGCCAAAGTTGGCAATGAAGTTGTCTGGCAATTGACGCGCGATAAGCCAGAGACACAGTTCGAAACGGCGCGAGTTGGCCAAAACAAAGGCGATGCGGTCGCAAGGCTCCAGCGCTGTCCTCTCTTACATAGAAAAATTTGCACAAACATCACAAAACTCATAAATAACAACAACAACGACAGCAGCAGCAGCAGCAGCAGCAGCAGCAGCAGCAGCAGTTGAAGTTGCAACTGCAACAGCCACAACGGCAACTACAACTATTGCAGCCAGAAAGTGTCCACCTATGCGCAACTGACTCCTTGGCCCTACACTCTTTGGTTTGGTTTCTTATGCAGCCACGGATAATGCGGCTTGCACTCCACAATTTATGACTCACTTGGCAGCCTGTGGCCGATGGAAAACTATGCCAGGCATTTATTGGGTTAAGTTCAGCAGATGGAGATGGAGGCAGTGACATATTTTCATGGTCCGGTGGCTGTGGGTAAGTCCATGGTGAGTGGAGAGGCAGAAGTGGCTTGGGAAATGTCTATATATTACCCAAACTTATTTTCAAAATAGGAAATACCCCATGACTTGCCACCAAAATCTGCATTGGCATGTGCCCGAAAAGACGCACTTACTCACTGCTTGGAATCAGCCACATAGGTAATTACTACCAGGAGCTTCTGATAAGAAGAGCCGCGGCATGTGGCATGTGCTGGCATTAACCGAGTTTATGGTGCATGGCAGTCAGTCAGTACCACATCCACTGACTTTCCCTTCAATTATTAGGGAAATGGAAAATGGTAATTGGAAAATGGAAATATGACGAGTGAAAAACATTTAACAGACAATTGCGTGCGGCGTGTGGGCGATCCGTCAGTGGCTGATGAAAATATGCTGATAAGCTGGCGAGAAAGCCATTAGCAGACTGGAGGTGGGCTAGATTGGAGTATCCTGGCTGAGTTCTATTTTTTTAATAACCGCCGTGGTCCTGCGGCGCCGCTTATTGGAAACCATTTGAAGTGGCAGCTTGGAAGAGTCGCGTGCCGATCGCAAGCTGCGTCTGCCATTCCATGATCCCATGCTGAGGGCTAGTGCCCATGATCTGTCAGTCAGTTGAGTTCTCCCCCCCCACCCTCGGCAGCGCATCTTCCGGATGTCAAATATCTGCGAGCATATACATATACGAGTATATATCTGTTGTCATCGCGGCATCGGGTTTCAATAATAGTTCTGTGCAGCTCTCGACTTGCGATGATGGATCGTGTTGCACGGTGTCTCGCTTATTGACTAACTGACAGAGGGGTGGACTGCCTAATGGAAGGCCAGTACCTTTACGTGGAGATCTGGAGTTTTATGAGCCTTGGAAGCCCTCGCATTCCTCGGCCCTCGAGTTATTGGTTTTATACTTCTCTACTCCACTGCTTTTCCCGAACACACTTCGATCGACTTTAATGAGCATGTCAGAAATTCTACTGGTGGGCAGAACCAACAAATCGATGACAAATTGTAAAAGTTGCAGCTCTGATTGATGTTAAGGAATCCCGGCTGACTGTCAACGATTTAGTGGATCGTTGAGCTAATTGCTCAATAACATCGTACCTGCCACAAGCTGGCCAGTGGAGCCCATTAGAACAAGTGCATCGAGATGCGCCGGGGGCCCATGGAGTATTTCCATTTCCATGTCCATTTCCCAGACTCCAAGCTCAAACGCCGGACCATTGGACTATTAATCACACGAAATTGTGGCATAGAATACAATTTCATTAATTGTGGCCAAAACACACTCGCAGAAGGAAAACCACACCCGCATGCCACTCGAGAGAGTTTCCCACGAGTTCGGTTACTACAACTCTAGCTCTGCCGAGCTCCCAGTTCGGATACAGTTGCTCTGCTTGACCCCTGACCGGCGCTCTGCTCATAAATGTATATTCAGTCCACACCCCAAGGTGGCTACCGATATGGAGCATTAGCCAGTGCGGTCACGTAGCCTTATGTTTTATATTCCAGTACACTAGTAAAAGGTGCCACAAGGTGGTGAAGAGTTGAGTGCCCCATCGCCTCGACTGCAATTCACGTGAAGACAGCTGCTGCAGAAGCAGCCAGAGGAAAACTAGGATGCAGCCGCATTCCGTGCCCTCATATTGTACTATAGTTCAGTGTCAACGTCAACCACGTAATCAACTTACAGGAACCCATTGCCAGGACAAACAGTCGACGCTCTACACTGAGCGCAAAACGGATGGCACTTAAGGTTGCACCTATAATTTGCTGAATTTTCTTCATGTTTCAAACTAGTTTAAAGCAACAAAATTACATTTTTATGTAATACCATCTTTACTTACTTTATTTTTAAGTACATCAATTATTTTCGCTTTAATGAAGTAAATATTTTTCGCCAGTGCACAAGAGTGTAGCAACATCCCTTTTATGGATAGCAAAAAAATTGCAACAATCCGCAGAGGCAACCCCCGAGTTCAGGACCAAGTCCTGCGAGCTATCTTCCGCTTGGTGGAGAGGGATGGAGAGGGATGGAGAGGAATGGAGAGCGATGGAGAGGGATGGAGAGGGGGATTTGAGGAAGGGGCGTTTGTCCTGGGCTCGCTAATGTTTGGTTTCATTAGTCCTGAGCGACAAATCAAACAGTTTGTGGCAGTTTGTTTGCTGTATTTTTTCCGGCATCCATCCGTTGTTTACACTCATTAGTTGGTCCTTCTGCCACTCGAGTCCTGCGCTTAGAATCCTGTAAAGCGTCGCACCCTTGTGGCAACTAGCATACGTTGCAGGGCGCACTGATTTCGCTCGGTTGTTGAGGGTGCCACTCACTCACTCGGATGTTGTTTCGTTTTCATTATTTAAAGCACATTAATAATCACATCTGACAACGGAGGCAGGCGGAATAGGAATAGGATTAGGGTGACAGGAGTCGCGTATCGGAAAACTGCAAACAAATATTTGCCAAGGACGAGAGTCGGGCGGGGGAAATGGCACTTAACGCGCTTGTAATGAGTGCTCCGAGTATATTTTCCCTGGTTTCGCCCACTTGTGGGCGGTTGCGCTTTTTATGGCCCTCGAATTGGGTGCAAAATGATTGCAATCTCAATCGAAAGTGGGTGTGTTGCAGTCGATTGATTTGTGGGCGGCGCGGTCATACGTTACACATATGGATGAGCGGATGGGGCGATTGTTGACTTTGATTAGCATAAATCGAGTTCGGTGGTCCTGCGAGCCGTTCGTAAACCGTAAACATGTCTATTAACCACAAAGGTCCAAAACATGCATAATTATGATTGCTCGCTCCTTTTGGCCGACGTCGTATTGTGTGTGTTTTTTGTGTTTTTTGTCGCCGGGCCTTCAAACAAAAGCGACAACGATGTATCGGAGCGAACAGAACAACAAAAGACACTCAACCGGCGACCACACACACACAAGGCAGCTTGGAACTTGGAGTATCCTGGGATAGACAGCGGGACAATGGGGCACTTTCTGTATAGCCGGCTCATATGTGACCCCGGCACTTTGGTTATCGAATAATCAAGTTGTGAATCACGGACCCCACAATCGAAACTAAAACGTGGAAAAGGGGGAAGACAATTAATTTTAAGGTCGTTTGATGTGAACACTTTCACCCAAAACAAACAGATACGAGTGTCCTTTTTTCCCAGTCGCTTTGATGTCGGTTGCTTGAGCCTGGCATTTACGGCAAGTGCGGGAAGGACCAATCATTAATCACAGCGATTTGGATTTGTATAAATATTTAATTAACCGCAAGGCAGGGAAAGTATATTTCAAAAGGAACGATTGTAGGCGCCAGCGAGGTGGGTTAAATTAATGGACTTTCAATGGGAGTTGGAGTTGGAGTTGGAGTTGGGAAAGTGAAAAGTGATTTCCAAGAGATCGTCCTTTTGTGATCAAAGCTCTGTCCGAGCACATCCTTCCACGAATATCAATCAATTGGGCTGCCTTTCTTCGATTGCAAACCCATCCCATGGAACAGAACCGAACTCACTTGAAAGGGACAGCCAAAATAAAATACTTTCGTGCGTGTTGTCCAACAACCAAGTGGTCTGGGTCTTCCCAGAAATTACGCATAACAAAGCGTTCGCTCTGGCCAAAATCTCCCTATATCCCTATAGCCCTATAGCCCTATCTACCGATTCCCAAGCCGATGGAATCGAATCCTTCCGCACTTCTCCGCCACCACTCTCTCAATTTGTATTGTCATTAGCGATTATGGGTCGGGGGGGCGTAATCCGATATGTTGACAGAACGCATAAACGGGGATCGAGCATTTTCAGACAGGAGACCAGTACCCCAGGACAAGGACCAGGACCAGGACCCGGCCAGACCAGGACCAGACCAAGCCAGACCAGACAGGACCGCTGACAAGCCCATAAAGCATTCGATCCTTGGCGCTACTTCAAAATGTTTACTCCTTTTGTGAGCTCAATAAAAACGTAATCAAACCCACAACGCGAGTTCGCTGAGGGGATGATGATGATGATGCGTCACAAAAAGAGCAAGGGATCGGGATCTGGCCGGGTTTTCCATCGAAAAACCATGGCGCAGGCGTAGCGAAAGTGAAATCGAGACGCAGCCACAATCGAATCGGCAGCTGGAACACCTTCGCATCATCATCCATCCCATCATCATGATCATGCCCTCACCTTCGAGGCCATCATCGAGGCTGTTTCTGTTCTGTTAGAGGACCACAAAGGGCCAAAGTCAAAAGGGGCACGCGCTCAGTCCTCGGTTTTGTGCCTAGACAGGAGACATTGTGACTGATCGGGCTGGTATCCTCAGTTCCTGATCCTCAGACGATCGGTTTGTTGTGCTCTAGACAAGCCGCAGACATAAGTGTAATAGACTTATTGTAATTGAGCCACAAAAGCCACGACACACAACTCTTTTCGTATTTTGCAGCTGCCATATGGGCAAGGTGTTACCCTTTAATCTCCATCAATCTCGGTTGCAGAGCGCAATTTTGCGTGCTAATGTTGAGGGAAATTTAATTAAAATTTTGCAAATGTTTTGCCCATTTTCCCATTGTCCCGCCCATTGTCATGTCACCAAATGCCAGGTCATGTCGAGGTCCTTGTCAAGTTGACTTGTCCACCTTTTTGTGGGATATATATACACATACATATATACTTACGAGTATATCTGTCCCAAAAGGGAATAAGGCACAATGCGTATACTTAGTCGCCTGTTTGCCTTTGCCCCCCATATTTCAATGGGCCAAGTTAACAAGTTAATTTTCCATATTTTCTTTGGCCCAACTTTGTCGTGTCCTTGTGTGTATCCTTTGTGGTTCGCATAGGGTTAAGCGTGGCACCTGACCCCAATGAAAGTGCGTGCTAATGAGTTCACAGCGCCAAGGAGTTGGCTTAAATTTTAGATCTTTTAAAGCCTATCCCTTGTTCGTTTTCAACATAAAACTCCATCGGGAATGATTATTGACTCATGATGGGGAGGAGTCTGTCATTTCCCAGGCAGCCACCCCAAAAAGGGGGGTTGGGCAGGCGATAATCCTTTTGTGACCCATCGCTTTGTTTGGCATTTTCACGCAAGAGCAAATCGTAAATGTCAATAGCAGCGCATCTGTGTAATGGGATAACCCCTCGGATTTTCACGCAGGGGCAGAGTGGTATCACAGCAGTTTTGTTTTTACACATGCCAACCTGACAAATACAATTACACGAAGCTCAAAGAGGTCGGAGTTTGAAGGTTCCGCCCCCCGAAAACAAAGTGCAAAGCCGAAAACATTTAAAGACAAATTAATGTGTATTTAAGCCGAGCCAATCCGCCGTAGGCCAAAGACTGCAAAGACTAATTGCCCCAAAGAAAAGCCGAGCTCGTAAACAGGGAAAATCTCACGCCTTTCTTGATTAATTAATCAAAGTAAATAGCTGCAGTGCGCCAGCGATGAGCAAGCCAAGAACAAAGGTCGAAGGTCATTAGCGTAATCTAAACGGCCTATTGATAAGCTTTTTCCACACCTAATTGCTACATTAATTTCCCGATGAGCCGGCAGGCCACACCAGTGGCGACTGCCATGGCGAAGCCGAGTCTCCAGGCAGCGCCTCCGCTCCGGGCGGCCGTGGGAAACAGCTTGTCCCAGACTTCGTATCGCTCCGAATAGCCGGGCGAACCCACCTGGGCCACCACCCCGTTGTAGAGCATCTCCAAGTCCGTCGCGTTGCAGGGCGGCCAAATGTCCGTGCTGTTTAGGGGTGTCCTGGAGCGGAAGAAGAATTCAATCGGTTTCATTGTTCGCCATCAAAAGCCATATGTTCTTCGATTTCACTGCCAAGACGACTATCAAAGTTGCATTTTAAGTTTCCCTTACTTACCCTGTTTTGGCGAAGTGGGTAAACCAGCTGGTTAAACGCTCCATCATGAACACATCCGCATCATTTTCTGCCATTAAGGAACCATACCACAATCCCGGCATCACATACTGCAGATCATCCGCGTGACCCACTCCCACGGGCTTGTTTTCGCCATTCAAAGGAGCTGAGAGACTTCGGTCACCCACGTAATCCATTCGCATGTAATAAACTGGGGTAAAGGGCCTGGCTAGTTGGACAAGGCGATGGACACCATGCCCAATGTATGCATCGGAGAAGATGCGTCCGAAGTCCTCAATGTTCTCCGAATTGATTTCAGTAGTATTATCACCCAGATAGAAGCCTTTCAGATTGTTTCCAATTGCTGGGTCCTGGCGATAGAGAAACAGCTCCGGTGCGTAATCCACAAAGTTTGAGCCAAGATCGTGTAGTAAGTGCTGGTTTCCCAGGTGCACTAAGGATGGGAAAAACATAAGATAAACTAAATATTTAAATGGGAAACCCCTCAACTCACCATCGGCGTTGTAGTCGAATTCATTGGCCGTGTAACTGACTAGCAGAGGAACCTTATTGAACTTCCCCTGCGTGATGAGTTCCGTAGGATGGCTTGGTAGAAAGTGGCCATCGATCTCGTAGTTCCACTTCATGTTGATAAGCTGATAGGTTTCCCATGCCTTGCAGACTGCCACAATGCGTGTCCAATTCTCTTTTCGGAGACACTCCACCACATCCGTGGGATCATACATCGGACAGCCCAGCTCACGAGCCAGCTTACGTGTCCAGAAAAGGTTATCTATATCAAAGTGATTGGTGGCCGAGCCGCTCATGAGGATTGCCCGATGGAAGAGGCCTGCGGAAAGGGGCGAGGCCAAGTGTAGACTGACTGCCATCGAGCCAGCACTCATTCCGAGAATAGTCACCAATTCTGGGTCACCACCGAAGTGAGCTATGTGATCCCTCACCCATTCCAGGGCCATCACCTGATCGAGGAAACCAAAGTTTCCCTTCCCCTCGCTGCTATTTGTGCTTAGGAATCCCAGAGCTCCAAGGCGATAGTTAAAGGCCACAAAAACTATGTCGTGATCCAGCAGATATTGCGGTCCTGCTTCGTAGCTGCTGTGTCCACTTCCCAGGACATTGGCTCCGCCATGAATGTACACCATCACTGGTAGTTTGTCCTCGAAGCTCTTGGTGAAAACATTTAGCTTCAGGCAATCCTCAGTCATGTACGAGACAATGCCTGGTTGGGGACAAACCAGGGAGTCGGCTGTGGCCTGGAGCACCTCGTCACCCCAGCTAGTTTCCGGCAGAGGATTGGCGAACCTAAGCTGACCCACCGGGGATTGCGCGTATCGTATGCCTCTGAAGGCGTAGATGGTCTTGTTCCGGAAGCTCGGCATCGTATCTCCTTGGACTCTGCCCAAGGAGAGCTCCACCACAGGATCATCTCCGATAAAAGTTACGGCAGCGGAGAAATTTAATGAAATTAAAAAAAGAGCAAACTGAAAAAATCGGAGCATTTTGAAAAGTCTAAAAAATAAAACTGATTTAATGCTCGGTAGTTTGAATAATCTGCTGTGTTCTTACCAAATGAAAAATTCTCTGTGGGAATTGTTAGAGTTCTCAGCGTTTTGCAATACTCAGTTTTTATTAGTTTTTCCCCTTTTTGGTGGTGCGCACCCGCATGTTGCGAGTATCTCAGCGAAACCGTGACTGCAGGTTTCGCACGGTTTCTATTTCTTCGGTTGGTACTATCTGGAAAACCACTTGGAGATAACTTAATCGATTAGTTGGCAACGATTAGCGCTGTTCGTGTTGACCAACATGATTGAGTATAAACTCAAGATTAGGCCAACTCTGCTCTATGCGCTCTCTCATTCCGGAAACTCGAACTCATTACCTTGCACTTAAATAACCGAATAACCGAATATCCGAATAACCGAAATCCAATTCAATTGAGACTTATTGCTTCATTGAGAGATTCCGAGCTGGGTTTCGGATTTGGGTTCGCCATTGGCAGACGTTAGACACATCACCCTGATTTGCACCACCGATGGGTCGTGGATCGTGGATCGGATCCTACGCCCGCAGATTTTTTAGAGTTTCGAGTTTAGTTTTTCTCATGCCAGCGACTGAGATTTAAATTGATTTCCTTATTAATGCACATCCCTCTTGTAATATTCAATTAAAACTACCCACGACGATATAGCAGTTCCCTTGATTGACACAAGCCGAGTGGTAATTACTCGAACTCTGGGACAGTCGGCGTTCTCCTTTTCAGCCAGATTGGGAACT
This sequence comes from Drosophila orena, assembly GCA_005876975.1. Taxonomy (NCBI): domain Eukaryota; kingdom Metazoa; phylum Arthropoda; class Insecta; order Diptera; family Drosophilidae; genus Drosophila; species Drosophila orena. The sequence goes on along the minus strand of VCKV01000008.1, from coordinate 3,575,102 downwards.
GGATATGATGGCGGCGAAGGAAATCCCACAATGATTTATATTTTTGTGAAATAAATGCACTTAATTGCGACGGCTTTTAATTGTGCCAGGAAGTGTTTGATGATCTTCAAATTCCATCCACAATGAATATTAATATTCCCATTGCCTCACAGATCACAGCGCCCATTCAAAATAAAGAAAATAACAATTTTCACACATCGCCGAGTAGCGAAGCTCGAAAATGAAACAATTTGCGCTCCCCAAAACGAGTTTGCGACAATCTGCCGCTGCTCCTGAGGAGCTGAACCCAATATTCCGGACACTTGAGTGCCCATGTGCACACCGCAGCACCACGGGAGGATCGGCGGAAACCACCCTGCTCGTCCAAGCTCGATCTGGACGGAGCCACTCGAGTTGTAGCAAATATATGAGTGGCCTCTTGACAGACATCGTCGTCGTCATCATCGTCATCATCATCATCATCATCGTAATCATGGAGGAAGCCCAAACTGTGCCACTTGAGGGCTCTTTGTGTACCCTTTGTGGCAGGCTGCTGCAGCTTCCTGTGGCTTGATGACGTCGCCACGAAGCTCAGACATGCAAAAATTTCTCACGCATCGCTGGCCGTTCTTGCTGCTGTGGGGTTAAGTGGGAGAAAACTATTAGTTTGTCATCATCTAGTATGGAAAAGTCAAATCTTCGAAAGACGAATGTGTTGTATTACCACAAATCCCATTATTCATCTAGCAGACTTTTGCTCATTAACCTTTCCAGCTACTCAGTCGAGGTCACGCCCTTGGAGGTCTCGCGTCGCACCCCCAAATGGGAAATTAAAGGATCGATTTCATTACATCCATATTTGCGAAATTTTCATGCAGCTGCCTCAGGGGGAGCACTAGAAAAACCAGCCATGCAAATTTGCAGATATGTATTTCAATAACTGGCTAGGCTATTAGATGACAACTGAATGGAAACAGTCGCAACTCTCAAGTGACCAACATGCAGGCCTCCTTGTGGGTTTCCTTTCTTCAGGGGACTGAAAGAAATGCCACGCCCCTCGCTGAGCTCAATCCCGATTTCCAATTCCAATCCCAATCCCAATCCCATTCAGAAGGCGCAGAACAAAGACGGTGGAAACCCAAGGAAAGCAACAATTGCCGCACACGATAACCACTTGAGTAATCAATCAAAGCGATAGGCAAACCCAGACGTCGACGTCTTGTAATGAATATTTAAAGATGGAAATTATCGCAATCCGACAAAGGCGAGGGGCAGGACAAAGGGGAGAGGTCTCCGGCTTTTTGCATAACTGATAGCGAAACAATAGACCAATATCAAAGTATGCTTTGCATTCGGTACTCTTCGAGCACAAGCATAATGCGATAATTTGGGCACAAAAGTGTTTGTGCCGGCCAAGGGTTCAGTTTGGCATTAACAGTCCGCTTGGCCCTAATCGGCAACATATTCCTTTAATCAATATGGGGAAGAAAAGTGGAGGTAGAGGAAAAGTGCTGAGAGATCGCCGTACTCGCTCAAGTGAGCAAATGTCCCGAATGCGAAACAAAAATAACAAGAAGCCCTGAAGGACTCGCAGGATACGAGTGGAGTTATGCTTGCAGGGTAGCTCTGCTCTCAAGACCTTTGTGGTATTGTAATGAGAGTGACGTCTTATTTGCATCCTTCCGAGCTTCCCTGCAAATTTTTTTCACACTCAGCAATTGCTCAGCGATTGTTTCGTAAATAGGCTCTAGTTTCTAATTGTTGACGTGATCCAATCTTCTCTTTCTCAATTTAAGTCATGATGATAGAAATAATTAAACACTCATATTTAATAAAAAGGAACTAAATAAATTCATGCAATCAACATAGTTAGAAGTGCTTCAAAGTTAAGTTGATAAGTGAGTTTTGGTAGACAAGTCATTATCAATAATAATTCCCTTAATAATTCCTTCGCAATTAGTTTCTTTGAATGCAAGCCTCTTACTCCAAAACAATCAACAATGTTTTTTATAGCCCTAACACGCCAATAAACTCCTCCTACTTGGACTTCGGAGGTTTTACAATAGGAACTGATGTGCCCACGGCCTAGGGCACATCAGTTCTCAATTGGATTCGGAGGCAGTGGCTCTGCCCCGAATCTCAATAAACAAAACTTCAAAAGGGCCAAGTGGGGAACCCTAAAACGAAAGTTGCTACGGACATGAGATCGTAATATTTGCCACTTAATTGAGATTAATTGAAGTTATGTGCCCGATATGAATAAACAACTTTGCAGCCATTTTGTTTATGGCTGCGTTTTATGTGCGCACAACACATCGGCCCAAAAATATTATTAATAATTACAAGAGCGCGGCAATGGCACCCCGAAAATAGTTATAGAGTCGAACCCTCGGCAGACGGAAATTTGATTAAATTAAATTGAGTGCGACGGAGTTGGTGGAGCAGCGGATGCATGTGTGCATGTGTATCTTTCAGATACAGATGCAAATCAAACGCCATTGAGCCAGCCAGTTGGTCTACGCTCTACCCCCGAAAATGAAAGGTCTTTGGCGATTCCGAGGTGAATGCACTCACTCGCATTCTAATAGTGCCCATCTTGATGGTGATTCTGCACTGATAAAAATAAGTAATCAAGTAAAAAAGTTTTAAAAAACTATATTTTCAATTGGAATATTTGCACTATCTATATCTTCTATATTCAATCATGATAAATTGTACTTTATACTATTACACAACATATGCATATATCTATATATTTATTAGTCGACTTTTTTCCGAGTGTAGTGTTGCGGATCTCCCGAAAGCCCCTCAATTGGTGGATCGCTCTAGATGCGGCGTGCGTGTTAATAGCCACAGCGTTTGTTGTAAGTCACAACTAGCAATTTAAGCTAATTGGCATTCAAATGCAGTTGAATAAACTTTTTGGGCAATGACTGCACTGCTAAATGATTGTAATAGATGGCCAGGTCGTTGGCTTCTGCACTGTAAGTTCTGTAAAATTCGGGAACATTAGGGACTTACAGCACCGCAGGATCATCGCTCATCATCAACCCCATCGACAGATCGCGCCCATCATTTATAAATTGCCGCATCCAATAAAGGCAAACGCTTGAGTAAATCCACTTAATTGCCGTCTGCCTGCGCGAATCACGGGTCCTTGATATCCGTGAAATCCTCCTGGCTGCCCGGCCTCCGCAATCAGCAAATGGTGAATAGCGAAAGGATGCAGTTGCTCCACGGTGCGGATGTGTTCGCACTCGTGTAAACATGCGTTTGTCATTAGACACACCGGAAATATTGACAGCATTCGACACGCGGCGCACGACCAGCCGGGCATCCTGCGAAAGGAACTTGCCACTTTATTTGCCATTTGATTTTTTAAAATTGTAAAATTTTTCAATTCAATCGCTCCTCGATTGTTTCGCAAGTTTCGCTTTTGCGCTTGAGTAAGCAGCGTTAGATCTAAGGATTCGAGGCTACCCTGGCCCAAAAGGATCGGGTGGTTTTGTGTCCTGTGAAGAGGGGTGTCCTGTGTCCTGTGTCCTTGTCCCATGCCCCTCGTCCCTCTCGATACATGTATCCCTGTACGTGTGTCCTTTGTCTGGGCATCTTTGTTTGGGCTGAAGTGTCGTCGCCATGTCGAATTATCGTGTTTTTTTAACTGAAGTACCTGAGATTTTACAGTGTCCGCCTCGGTTTTTTAATTCCACAGAGAGAGTTTACTAATTACGTTTTATTGCGTGTCGCAAATCGCTTTGTCGCCGCTGGCAAGTGTGAAAAATCTGCTCCTTTTTACGGTTTAAATTGGGTTTTCCCGAAGCCGTCGATCTCTTTTCTTGGCCACAATCTATCGGGACTTTGATTGCACATTAGAAAAGTTCTGGGAAATAGGTTCAGTCCAACATCGCAAAATGCCACGCGCTTGCAAACAATCGAAACCATCCTGGGGCCATTGGAATTTATTGTAAGGACATGAAATGCGGGCATCTCTCCACGGATTGCGGGAGAATACTTGTAAATTTGATGTAATCCAACGCCTTAATTTCCACAAAACACAAAACAAATGCAAATAATATGCACGAGAAGGAATTTAGATGAAATTTCGGGCTTGGAACCCGAAAACAAATTAAACGTGGGAAAATATGAAAATATATTTTTTCGCTTGTAATCCTTCTCATAACCATTGAATTAGTGGACAATGGGCCGGGTACAATGGATCAGTGTGAAAATATACACAGAATATTCACCAGGTGTGTAAGCCCATTAGCAGAACAGCTAAAATCCACACTACTGACCTCAACTCAACTCAACTCAACTGAAATCATGTTGACCCGAACTCGGTTTGTTTGGACAGATTAGAGCGCCAAGCTACTTAGCCAGCAATCGGAATCGGATGAGGATCACTTGTCCGAACGATCGGTCAATCTATTTAGTCCCGAATTTCGGTGTTTTCGGCTGGGCTTACATTTCAATTTTCCATTTTCCGATGCCCAATGTCTAATGTCCAATGTCCAATGTCCGCTATCGAGGGCCTGCGATCTCCCCTGTTTTCCTTCATTTCGTTTTTGTTTTTGGCCCCATGCGGAGTGTGAAAGGTATTATCGGCTTGACTTGATCGCCCATCGAAAACGTTGTTGTCGTTTATGTTTTCAGTTACATTTATCAGTTTGTGGAAATGCCAGTTGAACAATGAGAAATTATGAGACTTGCTTTAAATCATTTACCATTTAACATTGCCATGATCCCACAGGGTTGTTCCAAGTTGCTCATCGGCCATCTCTTATCGGATCGGATCGCTGGGATCTGGCATTGGGATTTTCTCGTCGTTAGTTGCCAATTGAATGGTTCCATGGTCCTATATGCGGTTTTAATTGCGGCAGTTCCGAGTTGACTTCTCTATCCCATCCAACTTTCCAGTGGAAGTTCCACTTAATTAGCTGCAAATTGTTGTTCGACTGCGCGGATGAGATCTCCGATGGTTGATAAGCTTCCGGGCAAAAGGAAAGCGGAAAACTTTCCCTGCTTCCGGCGACTGTGGGCCTGTACGGGGAAAACCGGCGTAATGATCTGCCCGATCGATGACTACCAGTCCTTATACACGTATAGTGGGTATTCGAAAGTAACATAGCTTATAAGCTAGAGTAGAGTAGAGTCATACCATAATACCAGCTTCATTCGTGGCAATTATTTCAGTGAACAATATTTGTAAAATCCCCAAATGTAATCATTTTTATTATTAAGTAGTCACAAAATCTTGGCATTTAAGGAAGGCATTATCCTACGCTCAACAAACAAATCAACAAATCTTTTGAGCACTCACATATTGTCTATGACCACGGCCATATGTTTGGCAATCGTTATAATCCCTGGCCAAATCCCTTCCGACCAGAACAGACTATCTAGCTGCCAGGGGTGTAACTTCCCACGACAACGCAGACGGATAGGTCTACCCATTCGAATTTACGATGACATTTATGCGTAATTTCTGGCCGAATTTTATGGCCGCAATTGGACTGAGTTCCATTGGGAAAGCAAAGAGTTCTGCTTTCCACTGGCCCCCGCAGAGAAAGTGTCAAATAAATTTGATTGGAAAGTGATCTCTCGTAATTGAAACGGAACAGTTATTTCGGGGCATCATTAGGGCGACACACCCACCTCGAGAACGGGAATCTGGGACCAGGTAGGATGTGCTTCCCTGTGCTCACAGCCTCATAGTATGCCACGTCATGACTTTCTTCCGTGTCAACGCCCATACGCTCCGATACGAAGGGAGCACCCTAACCCATTGTCCGCCGTAATCCTTTGAGATCCTATCGCGTGCTACGATCCTGATCTTTGGGCGACTCCTTTGGGAGGAAAGGCGCCGCGGGTTGCTCGCTCAGTTCGTGTCATAATTGCATGGCATTCGGTCCGACGTGGAAGTGTGAAAATTATGAAGTTTCCTCACCCTTTCGGCATCTTAATGATTATGTTTGTTTCGTTTATCTCTGACTTGAGATCGCCAAGCGGCCCAAGGAATTTGTTTGGCAACTTTGCTTCATTCATATGCGTGAGTTATGGTCTTTGCCTTCGGGTTTCTAGGGGTAGGTTTTCCTATATGGGATTTCATCTTTTTGATTTCCGTTTTTTGCGTGCTAAATTGTGTTTTACGATTATGAGATCCCCGATTTCATCTTGAAGATATCGGCAGGACCTCGACATTTCGGTTTCTGTTTTTGCAAACGTTTATTTCTTTATCGATTTCGAGATCGTGAGAAGTAGTTCCGTTAGTTACAGAAATTCCATAATACTGTCTATAATATAATTTTATATAATATATATTATATAAATATATATATTATATAATAGTAATTTTTATGTGCCCCATACGGAAATATATGCTTTTAAATCTGCTACTCTTTAACATAATATTTTCTACTTTTCTAAGCTTTAATGTTTGCATTGAAAAAGTCTTTAAGCCCTTCGCTGAAGTACTTTCCATGCTGCGCTGGAACCATCTCCATTTTGTTCCGAGCTCTGCCTGCCCTCCAACCATCTCACTTTGTTCCCCATTTCGGCATCCAGCTCCAACTCGAATGTAAATAGGCCCGACCACTGGCATCTGCCAGTGACTGTCGCCAGGTGTACCCATCAGAACCGATGCCATACAGCGGATTCCCATCCAGCAGATCCCCATCCACATCCACATCCCCATTCCCATCCCCATCACTGACGTTGTAAACGTTTTTTCTGAACTTAATTAGCTTTGCCTGGGGTTGGGGCCGTGTTCTTTGCCATCGAGTGCCCCAAACCACTGGTTTCCATATCGTACAATTACCCAGTGGAGCGCGTGCTGCAACCGCAGGTGCTAGAGCAGCACAGCACTCGTCTCCCTGCCCAGTTCCCAGTTCCCAATTGCCAGTTCCCAATTGCCAGTTGCTCCCTGTGCTCAGCTCTCGCAGCTCCCATCTCCCAGCTCCCATCTCCCAGATCCCAGCTCCCTATTGCGCTCTCCATCCCCAGCTGCTGCTGCCACTACTACCAATCAAACCTGCTCGCGAGCTCTCCGCGCTTCCCAAGCTGGAGTGCCGGATAAGGCGGATAAGCCGCACACAAGCGCACGCGAACTGGAAGCCAGCGGACCAATGGGCGTCCCGCATGGCGACCGAGCAACCCTCGTGCGATTCGACCGCTTCCAACTTAACTGTGCTGCGCAGAGCGGGCCCAGTTAGTCAGCCTTGCGCAGTCGATGCGAACGGACGCGTCGCTCCAGAGAAAAGTTGAGCAGAAGTACATACGCGTATAGTAGTAGCCCATTGAAGAGAAGAAACCATCGTGACCGCGTGTGAACTCTAGCTAACTAACCATTAAATAGACATATCATAAAATGGTCTTGACCATGCCAGTACCGATGGCAGTGCCCATGCCCGTGCCCATGCCCGTGCCCAGTCCGCCGGCCACCAAGTCCCGCGTGGCTGTCGACTGGGACATCAACGACTCCAAGATGCCGTCGGTGGGGGAGTTCGACGACTTCAACGACTGGTCCAACGGACACTGCCGGCTCATCTACTCCGTGCAGAGCGATGAGGCCAGGAAACATGCCAGCGGCTGGGCCATGCGCAACACCAACAACCACAACGTGAACATCCTGAAGAAGAGCTGTCTGGGAGTGCTCCTCTGCAGTGCCAAGTGCAAGCTGCCCAATGGAGCCAGTGTGCATCTGCGACCCGCCATTTGCGACAAGGCCAGGAGGAAGCAGCAGGGCAAACAGTGTCCCAATAGGTGGGTTTTCCCTTCAAACGAAATCAGAGATTTGTCAAAACTAACTAGATATTTCCTTTTTTTCTTTTTGACAGAAATTGCAATGGTCGCTTAGAGATCCAGGCCTGCCGCGGCCACTGCGGCTATCCGGTGACCCACTTCTGGCGCAGGGACGGTAGCGGCATCTACTTCCAGGCCAAGGGCACCCACGATCACCCCAGACCCGAGGCCAAGGGCTCCACGGAGGCCAGGCGGCTTTTGGCCGGAGGAAGACGTGTGCGCAGCTTGGCCGTGATGTTGGCCAGGGAATCGGCTCTGAGCGACAAGCTGAGCAGCCTGAGACCCACAAAACGACAGGCCAAGACTCAGTCCATCCAGGAGAGCAAGCGCAGGAGGATGGGTGCTGCCGATGTGATCCCAGCCAAGCAGGAGTCAGTGGAGGCAGTCAGCTATCTGCCCACATCGACGCCCACACACAGCACCAACTTCAATCCATCTCAGGGTTCATATGTACCCGCAGGATTAGGATCAGTGACCAGTCAGTGGCACGGAGAGATTTACTACGACACGGAGGAACCATCCTATGCCAATGGAATGTACACCTACGACATGCTCCACTCACCTCTCTCCGCGCACAGCTCCACGGGCAGCTATTACCAGGAGAACAAGTCGCAGCACATGCAGCACTCGCAGTACCAGCAGCAACTCTCTCCGCAGCAACATGTGCCAGTCAGCTATGAGCCCAGCCAGCCAATCCCCGCCAGCCTGCAGTGCGGAATGCCTTTGTACGAGAGCTGCGACGATACGTCCAGTTTGACCAGCAGCTCGGGCTACAGCTCCGAGGATTATGGCTACTACAATGGATATCTACCCAACTCGCTGGACGTGAGCAACGGTAGCCAAGGCCAGAATCCCAGCCAGGACGCAAGTTTCTACACCACCAGCTCGGAGATCTTCAGTGTGTTTGAGTCGACTCTAAATGGCGGTGGCCATTCCAGTGGCGTGGATCTCATCTACGACGAAGCAACCGCCTACCAGCAACATCAGCAGCCGGGCACTTTCCTGCACCTCACCAATTACCAACAGGAGCCGCAGGAGCAGATGCAGTCCGCCGACTACTACTACAGCAACACGGGAGTGGACAACTCGTGGAACATCCAAATGGACGCGACATATCACCCGGTCACCAGCACGGATCCCATCTACTGCTAGGGGGGATCGGGCTTAGGATCTCTCAACTACTCGCAACTACTATTACTGAGCCACTCAAGCGTTGTTCTAGTCCCTAGTCGATTGATTTCCACTCATGTTCCCATTGCTTGTTGGTCTTATTATTATATAATATTATATATGATATATTGTATTGAATATTGAACGTTTCTAGTTTGTACTTTTGTACTTGTTTCCCAGCTATTCCAAAGTTTTAGAGCACGTAAGAGTAATTATGATTACTTAAGCACACATCGAGTTTTAAGCCACATTTCCCACCTATTTATGAACTTTTTTGTAGTAATAAACATTTGTGAAAAAATCAAAAACAAACCCAATCGAAGCCACCTTTTCTGAGCTCTGACACTTGTCAAACAGGGGTAACCTGAAAATTAGTCAGTGCAACACTACTAGCGGCAGAAGTAACACCTATAGGTTTTCCAACACAACAAGTTCAAATTTGTTAGTCAACCAAAATCGTGTAGCAATGGGTGCTTTTCGTCCTCGAAAATGTACTGTCTATCAAAGAAATATTACAATGGTGAGTACTAAATGGGGACTATTACGTTCACTATGCGGTAACCAAATGTTGCATCCTCGAGAAGCGTCGTCGAAGAGCTCTGCTTCGCTTGCTAGCCCTGCGAGAGCTTGTGATCGGACATGCTAGCCCTGCGAGAGCTTGTGATCGGACAGTTGGGAATCAGGAAGGTCCCAATATTGTTGAGATACTTGGAACAGCCCGCATGCCAAATTCGCGTCGCAGAAATCGTAGACGGAGAAACCGTAGACCACATGCTGCATTTTCAATGCCCTTGGCAGGAAATCCCGGCCGGAACCCATTCAGCGCAAGAAATAATCCACTTTGGGGACAGGCAAGCATCGTAACCACACCGAGGTCGTTGGCAGCTTTGAATGGACTTGCTTCAGGGAACCGCGAACCAAATTCGTTGTTGCTAATGGTGCGCTATTTGGATCGGCATTGTAAGTTGAGCTCTACCAACTGCTAATACCAATAGATGCATACTTAGTACGCTTTTCCTAGTTCATTTCACCTTGGCGACAATTGGAGATCGACGCAATGAGAATCGCAGCGTTCAAAATGCCATTTTAAATGGTCAGAACCAAGGGGCTCCCGCTCCAGGTGGCAATGAGCGGAATCTTCGTCCGGCAGCTCAGGATGCTGATGAAAAAACCAATGTGCAAAGTCAGAATCCGGATGCTCCAGATGCCAATGATGCAAATGGGCGAGCTGAAGTGCAGGAGGATCAGGAGGTTCAGGAGGATCAGGAGGATCAGGAGGATGCCCAGGACCAGAATCGAGATCAAACCGAAGACTAGCGAATTACCAATCAGATACTTCCTTACTTTATATCAATCGTTAATGCATAGTCTGGAAAGGGTCTTTCTATTATAGATATTATTTCTACATACAAACCAAATATAAAAGTAGTAAATAAATGTCATACTCCATTTTCCATGGCAGTTAAATCCGGGGTCGATTAAACGGCTTACCTCCTGTCAGAGGCCACTCAAAAATTTGGTTATTGTTTTCGATTATTTTTTTTAAACCGATTATAAATAATTAAAACCATAAGAGTAGGTAGCCCTAGGGAAGGGGTTGGCCCTAATGGGGGTTTGAGATCGACCATAAACAAAACGCCCATTAGTTGTCATGTTGGATGGAAAGTGTGCCGCTGACGCGTGCGACCTTCAAGGATATTCGCACACTGGGTGAACTGGGTGAACTGGGTGAACTGGGAGAACTGGGAGAACTGGGAGGGGAATCAGAAATGAGGAATGACTTTGTTTCAAAGCATACACGTATTTGCATACGTAATTCGAGTGCGGCTGCGTCGAACCCTTGCCCAAATGAAAACATTTAAAATGTTTTCATTTCATTTATGTTAATTTCCAGCCATAAATCAGAGCAGAGCGTGTGCTTCCTGTCGCATCCTGCAGCAATATTTGTCCTTGCTGTTTGATTAGCCCTTAGCCCTTAGCCCTTAGCCCGGCCCGAACCCTCGCATGCAAATGAGACCGCTCTGGAGTCGCTGACTCGGCTGCTCATTTGGTGTTATCCTTGGGTGCCGAGGGGAGGAATCCGTGATCGCAAAGGTATTATGCAAATCCACTGATGCTGATCCCATTGTTGCCGGTGTAATTCAATATTCGCGTGAATAAGTGCGCGAATATAGATAGGATATCTAATCTGAGGTTTCGCGAATTCACATTTGCAATTCCGGCGACTAATTTCGCATGCAAATACGATTCGGTGGCAATTTGTTAATGCAGATTTTCGCACACTAATGAAGCCCGAATAGAGGTCTTAATTTAGGGTTAGATGCCATATATTGCTACTTAATAAATATAATTATCTTTTGTATTATATCTTTAACTTTAACTAATAAATAGAACTATCTTCTGTATTATATCTTTAACTTATTTAAAAATATGCATTTATGTGGTTCTTTTTGAAAATGTCTCCTTTGCCAATTGTTATCCATTTGATGGGCCCGCTGTTTGGAAAAGGTCAGGTCACTCGTTCAGCCATCTACCAGCATTTGACTGACGGACTTTTTCAGTTGACATAAACCGATGATCTCGAGTGTGACTTTTGTGACTCTTCACACTTCGCAGACGGATCAGCGGAGAAATCAAAACCGCAGCTGCAGCTTCGGGGAAAAACGATTAACTATTTACTTTATAGTACATGCCACACGAAACGCCTGCTTCAAAGGCCACAAAGGCGTGTTGCCACAATAAAGCGCCTGGCGATGTGGCGAAATCCCATCCGAACCTATTTAGGAGTGGCCACTTGAAAGGACAATGGCATCGCAGCAAATGAGGCGCGATTAATGCGGCTTCAATGAGTCCTGTACCCTGGACCCTGGACTATGGACTCGAACTCGGAGATCCGAGGAAGCGACCTGAAAAATGCGAGTGACATGCGTGTCCCGCAAATTGTGCGGCCTCTTAATGGTGCAACTTCGAGTTGTGGGGTGGGTCAGCGTGGCAGATTCCCGCAAACAATGTCGGTGAAAAATTGTGGAATTCGGGTTCGACTATGATATAAAACTCTCTTATTATATTAGTTTTATATTTTGGATTTCTCTTAAAAAATTGAAGAATTCATTAAAAAGGTCATAATAGGCTAAAAGTTACTTGCAGTCTAAAATATGTTTGAAATTTGGTGCAATGTGAAGAACCAAATAAATTAACCAAACTATTAACCAAAAACCAAAACTATAATCAATATAAGATTTTGTTCACATATATTTATGTTCCATTTTAATTCTTTTGTACTTTAAAATTAAAAGTTAATACGATATTAATACTATTTAAAAAAGGATCACCTGCGCCACCTAGTGTTGAACAATTCGCCACTAGCGACACCTGGTGGGTGAGTTTATCGTGCATGTACACGTGGTATTAATGGTATTATGCTAGAGCTGTCCCTAAGAAAATACATTTGGTGGTATTTTGGTATTTCTTATCGATATAGGCGCGGTCACACTAGGGATGTGCAACAAGTAGAAATTGCCGCATAGTTTTTTATAGCGAATCGCGACCACATAACTAACGGCGCAGGGTCAAAGTTCGTTAGACACTAAAACAATTAGTTATCGTAAGCAAAAAGTAAGCAAACTTATAACATCGAACTGAAAGTCTGCAATGTCGGCAACGAGATTTCTGAGTGCCGTCGGCCAAATTTCGCGACAGCAATTGCTGCAGAATAAGTGCACAAGAGGTGGGTTAATTGGCAGTTGTTCTATGAAAAGGGAAAGTGCAAACTGCAGGTAATAATTCCACATTGGAATTTGGCCCCCTGGAAATGGAAATGGGCAGCACTCTAGCGGTATCTCTGTATCTGTCTCTCTCCCGTTCCCGTGCTCGCTGTGCCTCCACCGATGCCGCATAACTGGACTTTGCACTTTGTACTCTCTCTTGACGTATAGCTTCGGTCTCTCGCTTTCTGATTTCCGATTTCTGATTTCGAGTGCCGTGAGATAATGCCCACTAATCGCTAACAACGATCTCTTAACCCCACGCAGCCCTGCCCATATCGGCGCAGCTCCTCCAGAGTCGCCGCCTAATGTCCACGAATCCCGCACCGGTGGCCAACAAGCACCTGCACACCAAGGTGGTAAATGGAGTGCTCGTGATCAAGATCGACTCACCCAATGCCAAGGTGAATTCCCTGGGATCCGAGGTGAGCGATGAGTTCGAGCGAGTGATCAAGGATCTGGAGACGAATCCGGCGGTCAATTCCGCCGTACTGATCTCGGGCAAACCGGGCTGCTTTGTGGCCGGAGCCGACATCGGGATGCTGGAAGCGTGCCAGACGCCGGAGGAGGCCACGTTGATCTCCCACGGCGCCCAGGTGATGTTCGATCGCATGGAGCGCAGCAAGAAGCCCATTGTGGCCGCCATCAGCGGAGTCTGTTTGGGCGGTGGTCTGGAACTCGCCCTTGCCTGCCACTACCGCATTGCCACCAAAGACAGTAAGACCAAACTGGGTCTGCCCGAGGTCATGCTGGGTCTCCTTCCCGGCGGCGGTGGCACCGTGCGCCTGCCCAAGCTTACCTCCGTGCCCACGGCTCTGGATATGGAGCTGACCGGCAAACAGGTGCGTGCCGACCGCGCGAAGCGACTGGGCATTGTGGATCTGCTGGTGGAACCCCTAGGTCCCGGACTCCAGCCTGCTGAACACAACACCATCGAGTACCTGGAGAAGACCGCCGTTCAGGTGGCCAACGATCTGGCCAGTGGCAAACTTCGCGTAAGAAAAACAACACTATCTACAGAGTTAATAACAAATTTGTTAATGTCCTAGCCCCTAATCTTGTTTTCCACCATATTCCACACAGGTTAATCGCGAGAAAAGCGGTCTGGTCAACAAGATCCAGTCCTTCGTCATGGACACCGACTTTGTAAAGAACAAAATCTTTGATACTGCCAGGAAGCAGGTGCTCAAGGCTTCGAATGGCCTCTATCCCGCTCCCCTGAAGGTTAGATATTGGACAAACTCTTCCCTTAATTCTAAGCTAACCCACAATTTCAAACAGATTCTCGACGTGATCCGTGCTGGCGTGGATAAGGGATCCGATGCAGGTTACGAGGCGGAACGCAAGGGTTTCGGCGAGTTGTCGGCCACGCCTGAGTCCAAGGGCTTGATTGCCCTGTTCCGTGGACAAACGGAGTGCAAGAAGAACCGATTTGGCAAGCCCGAGCGACCTGTTAAGACTGTGGGTGTTCTGGGAGCTGGTCTGATGGGAGCCGGAATTGTACAGGTCTCCGTCGATAAGGGTTACGAGGTGGTGATGAAGGATGCCACCGATGCCGGTCTGGCTCGTGGTATTGGACAGGTACAGAAAGGTTTGGAGACGGCTGTAAAGCGCAAGCGAATCTCTGGACTGGAGCGTGATCAGACCCTTGCCAGCCTGCGCCCCACTCTTGATTACAGCGACTTCAAGAACGCAGACATCATAATCGAAGCTGTGTTCGAGGACATCAAGGTTAAGCACCGTGTGATCCAGGAGTTGGAAGCAGTGGTTCCCCAGCACTGCGTCATTGCCACCAACACCAGCGCAATTCCCATCACCAAGATCGCAGCAGGAAGCTCGCGTCCCGAGAAGGTTGTCGGCATGCACTACTTCTCGCCCGTGGACAAGATGCAGCTGCTGGAAATCATCACCCACCCAGGCACCTCCAAGGACACCATCGCTCAGGCCGTGGCAGTCGGTTTAAAGCAGGGCAAGGTCGTTATCACTGTTGGTGACGGACCTGGCTTCTATACCACCCGCATCCTCTCCACCATGCTGTCGGAAGCCATAAGGTTGGTTTGCATTCGAAGAGGACTAAAATGAAATTTACAAGTTTTACTCCTACTTTCATATCAGACTGCTGCAGGAAGGCGTGGACCCCAAGGATCTGGACCAATACACAAAGAAGTTTGGTTTTCCCGTGGGTGCTGCGACTCTTGCGGATGAGGTTGGCATCGACGTGGGTTCCCACATTGCCGTAGACTTGGCCAAGGCATTCGGCGACCGATTCAGCGGCGGAAACTTGGAAGTGATGAATGATCTGGTCCTGGCTGGTTTCCTCGGACGCAAGTCCGGCAAGGGCATTTTCCTGTACGATGGCCAGAAGAGAGGCACTCGTCCTGTGAACAACGATGCCCTCGAGATCATCAAACAGAAGTACGCTTTAGTCTCAAAGGGAGCCAATGTCCCCGAGGATCTGACGCTGCGAATGGTGTCCCGCTTTATCAACGAAGCTGTGCTGTGTCTGGAGGAGAAGATTCTGGACAGTCCGCTGGAGGGCGATGTCGGAGCCGTTTTTGGCCTGGGCTTCCCGCCATTCTCCGGTGGTCCCTTCCGCTGGGTGGATCAGTATGGAGCAGGCAAACTGGTCAGCAAGATGCAATCCTACGCTGAGCTGTACGGAGCTCCCTTCAAGCCCGCACAGACCCTGCTAGACATGGCTAAGGACCCGGCGAAGAAGTTCTATCCCAAGACTGGCTCCTCGAAGTTGTAGGTCCGGTGCAATCCGATCCCAGCCTCCGTAAAGCCGCCAACGAAATTTAGTTTTTAGTGCATTTTTCTCAGAAAGGAAACCTTTTATGGTCCACTGCCGCCTAAAAAATGGGGCAAGGCTCCACAAAAAAATCCCTCTGTTGATGTTGTCGAGATTTAAATTAAAGTTTACCATGTAATTTTCCATACGTTCACTTGTTTATTATTTCACACAGCAGTTTGATATCAACCTATCTCTATCCCTCTTTGTTTTTCTTGAACGCAAATTCATTTGTACACAGATTCTATAGTTTAGGCTCCAATAGCAGCATACATATATACAGTTTTCTTAAGACTGGGCGGGATATCGGGTTACAACGTCGTCGATCAGCTTCAGGATCCCAATCTTGAACTTGCGACGCAGCTGCGGAGTCAGAGCCGCCACTTCCAAGGAACCTAATCCGCCGTGGACATTTCCAGCATTCGTCATCGTGCTGGTGGCCATGCATTCCGTCTTGATTCTCTTCGCGCTGCCCGGTTCGAAGGACGCTGAGTGGTGTTCCATAGCCAATGTCGGTGGTGTTCCATGTCCACCATCGCTGTAGATAAGCTGCGAACCCATCTTTTCCAGCTGCAAATCTGGATAGGAGTTCATTGTGCTGTCCGCACTGGCGGTATCGCTCTTAGCAGGCGAAGTGCCTCCGGTCCATGGATGCGTGGAGCAGAGAGGTGGCGCGGACGAAGAGCGATTCATAGCCAGAATGTTGGTCACCGCCGGATCAAATGAAGCAGCCAAATGAAAACACCAAAATATTGTATAGCAGTACAATCTGTCTGTTTTGAAATCTTAAAAAAACAGTGTTCTAAATTCCTCGACTACTTCGTTCAGGTCTAAATGTCTGAAATGTGTTCGATTTTAAACACTCCGTAAAATAATTTTTTGGAATAGCTTGAATGAAATCAAAAGCAATGAAATTGTTCAAATTTATATTGTTTTTAAAGTTGTCATGCAAGTACTGGAAACTCTTTGGAAATGGATCAATCTAAAACGTGTGGTCAAAATCGAAACAAATCGTGGATATTCGTCAATTTAAGGGCTTTGAAAACATCTCCATACTCACATTAACAGTGAGCGGGCTAAAGTAGCTCTGATTCGAATTAGCACCCAACCCATTCCAGCTTCAGTTCCCCCTTAGGCTTCTAACTAAACTTATCCTATTCCTAGTTAAGGATTAGTGACTTTCCGCTACGCTTTCTATTCCTTCATTGTTTCCTCCAATCGCGTCCAGAGCTGCGCCTTTGATGCTTTATAGATCCTCCATTGCTGCTTCCCCCGCTGCCGTTGACTACGCCGCTGTGATCCTGGGCGGGATATCGGGTTACAACGTCGTCAATCAGCTCCAGGATCCCAATCTTGAACTTGCGACGCTGCTGCGGAGTCAGAGCCGCCAGATCTGGAAGAATGCTGCGGAAGAACTCCATGTCCGCCACTTCCGAGGAACTTAATCCGCCGTAGACACTTCCTGCGTTCGTCATCGTGCTGGTGGCCTCGCATTCCGTCTTGATTCTTTTCGTGCTGCCTGGCTCGAAGGACGCTGAGTGGTGTTCCATGGACAATGTCAAAGGATGTGGATGCGAGTGCGAGTGCGAGTGCGGGTGCGGGTGCGGGTGGTAGTGGAGGGGCGGTGGTGTGCCATGTCCACCATCGCTGTAGATAAGCTGCGAACCCGTCTCGGCCAGCTGCACATCTGGAATGAAGTTCTTCATGCTGTCCGCACTGGCGGTATCGCTCCTAGCAGGTGAATTGCCTCCGCCCCCTGGATGCGTGGAGCAGCGAGTGGGCGTGGACGAAGTGCGATTCATAGCCAGAGTGTTGGTCACCGCGGGATCAAATGCGTCGATGGTCTCCTCATCATCCTTCTCCGATATCGAGTACTTCATCTCCAAGACCTCCATACTCTCATTATTATTGCCGATGTTGTTATTATTATTGATGTTGTTGGCGGCGCAGTATTTGTGCTCCTCGGTCGCATGGAGGGCTGGGTGGAGGAGGTAGGGCTGGTGCTGGAGGTGCTGCTGGGAAATCTGGTAGAGCGTGGCCAGGCTGCTGTTTCCCTCCAGGGAGTTACGGCTGGACTTCAGGAAGGGCAGAAGGAACGCCATGTGCTCGGTCAGGTAGTATGGCTTGTGTTGCGGCTCCGATCCGGACTGCTGCTTTATGTAGCGGGAGAGGCAGGCGCGAAGGTTTCGCCATCGCTCCTTGCAATGGATCACTGAAATATTACGAAAGTTCTGGTTAGTTATAGAGGCTTGAGTTATTTCATTACGACTATTGCATACCGCTCTCTCTTGTCTCCTTTGAAATAAGCACCCACGCCTTTTCCTGGTTATCCCTGTAAAAAGTGATTTAGTTCAGTTGAGTTCACTATTACAAGTCATATTAAGCCAAATTATCAACATTTTGTTGTACTTTGCTGCTATAATTGAACTAATCAGTGCTATTATCTATACATATGAGTTATTTATAGAAATTTTATAAAGCTAACAGAAAAGTTTCAACTATGGTTTATGGTTCATAAGGAACACATACATACAACAAACTATATTTTAAGTGAATTTATCATTATGAATTATAAAAGCTTATCTCAAAAGTTAATTTAAGGGATAATCTTGAGCACATCTTTTGGGATTTGTAGGACTCGCGACTCACCTGTTGCGGTACTCGGGCACCTTCTTGTCGTAGAGACACTTGTGGGTGCGCACCAGGTTGACGAAGCGGATGTTGAAGTCCTCGTCCGCCTGCATCACTCGATTGGTGGATCCAATGGAGGCGCCTGCTGTTCCCGATCCCGATCCTGAACCCGATCCTGATCCCGATCCCGTTGGACTGTGGTGGTTGTAGGCGGTGGTGCCGTTGGCGGTGGTTCGCTCCTCGTGCTCGCTGCTGTGGTTGTTGCTGCTATTTGTGTTGCTGCTGCTGCGCGTTGAGGTGGTCATATTCGATGGCGGTATCGTGCACCACAGAGCCCCTAAAAGATACATGCATATGTGCGTATTAGGTTTGAAGTTATTTGCGTTGATTTAGGGAAATGTTTGTGCACACCGATTGTCAGTGGTTTAGCTGTCATGTTTTTGCTGTCATGTTGCACGTTAAGTGCCCAAGAAATGACAACTTGAAGTTTCGTTAGCCACTCCAATATTTGATTTTTAGACTTTCCTATCTATGTACATATGTATGTACGTACATATGTATAAGCATATACATATGTATGTATGTATGTCATATTCCTATTTATTTTTGAGCTGGCAAACAAAGAGCATTCTCAACGACTCTTTTTACAGCTTTTTTTTTGTGCCTTTTCTGCTGGGGTTTTGTGTTCGGTTTCTTTTCGTTTTGTCGTGTTATTTGTTTGTGTTGGTTTCTGTTCAGTTCTGTTCAGTTCTGTTCTGTTCTGTTCTGTTCTGTTCCGCTGTCTGTTGCTGCTGTCTCAGCAAACGGGGAGGCACAGAGCTTTTCGCTCATATATACAATTTCGTGAAACTTAATAAAACATTGTTGTAGCCGTAGCCAGCGTTGTAGTTGTAGTTGCAGTTGTAGGTGTAGCTGTAGTTGCCATTATTTTGAGTACAGTTTGGCGAGCTGGATAGGAAAGCATTGCGTTGCGTTGATGTTGATGTTGACAACTCGGCGGCGAAACGACGACAGCCAGCAACTTTGTTTACTTTTCATATTATTATAGTCACAGCAGCGACAATGGCAGCGGCCATAAAAATAACAGGCAATTGGGCTGTTTGTGCTGTTTTTGCTGCTTGTTTGTGTTATTGTTGTCGTTTGTGCTGCTGTTGCTGTTGCTGCTGGCGTCGAAAGCTGAAAGCTTTTGCCTGCTTCACTGATAACAGGCAACAACAGCACAGCTTGAGCGGCAGCAACAACAGCCACACGCTGCTGCAGCAACAGCAGCAGCAGCAGCAACTCACTGCAGCAGCAACTCACTGCAGCAAGCAATGTTGTGTTGCAATATCCGAAAACATGTTGGCCAAAAACCAAATCCGCTGAATAGTCACGAATATGTGTGCGAGTACCCACCGCACACTCACTATTCACTGCTCGCAAGCGATTCGCTCTCGCACCTGCGACTACCTGTTTCGATTCTAATCAGCCCACTCCACCTGTCCACTCACTCGACTCAGCAGCCCACCCCTTTTGGCCGCCGCCCCCTTCCATCCTTCCATCGCGGCGACACTTGGGCCGCTCTTAAATCTCCGACAGTTTTCCCGCCACTTTCAGCACCTTGCGGCCCCACCAACACTTTTGCACAGCGAAAAACGTGCGCACAGTGGGATGGAAGTAATCGAAAATGTGGAATGGCCAGAACGATTACGAAGCCACGTTGATGGTATCAGATGGTATGCAAACATATATACATACATATTATCTATCTATATATTATTTATATATAATATATTTTCCTTACTGTTCAGACATTTGTAAGTGATACTCTAGAAAATCGCAGGGTATAATTCCCTTTTACTATTCAAAATATTACCAAGTGTACAGTGTGGAGAGCAGTATAGGTTTCTGTCCTGTTTCATGTACAGTAATCTGGTTTATTATTATTATTTTATTTTTTAATTCCATAGATTTATGACTACTCTAATCAAGCAAGAGACATGTATAAATAAAACTACCATCTGATTTAAAGCCTGCAGATATTTCTGACCACTTTCGTAGCAGTTTTGTGCCACTGTGCGCTAGCAGCATTGTTGTGTTCTTTGGCCAGTCATCATTATTATCAGCGAACATCATTATCAAGGGGAACGTTGCTCGCGTGTTTTGGCTTTACCCGTTGTTGTTTTTGTTAATGTTATTGTTGGATTGCTGTGTACGGTGTGTGCGGTGTGTGCGGTGTGGGCGGTGGGGAATGGAATGGGGAACGGGAATGGCGACTGGAAGGGGTAGGAAAACAACTAGCCTGGGCTATATGGCAATATTTATTGTATTACGTCTATTTAACATAAACATATCGGCATGAGCGTACTAATGCCTTGAGAAATGTTCATGTTTATCTATTAACAACGGGGCACAGCGAAAAGTACAGCAACGTACAAATCGAAAAACACAGAAACAGAAACAGCAAAAGCCAAACACAAAAACCAACGAAAACAAAAACAACAGCAACAGCAACAACAAAAAAAAAGAATTTATTTCTAAAGCTAACAAAACACAGAAAACTTGCAGAAATCCCCGGCACACTCTTTGTTTCCCTCCACCAACAAAAATATATACAGTACAGTATTGTATATTCCGTGGCCCAATGACAGCAACAACAACAATCGCCATAACTTTGTTAGATAGACCAACAACAACAATACACACACACACACACACACACACACAGACTTGCAAACAGAGGCAATCGCACACAAGGAAACAATATGGCATATAGAATTTTTCTTTCAGCTGCTTATCAGAATGTTGTTGTTGCTGTTGCGCCGAACTTGCGATGTTGTCCGAAGAGAAGAATGTATTACCTTTTTGGAATTTGGGAATTATTCGTTGGCAAATCGTTGGATTACCAATAACTCCTGTTGCAGAGGCGATTTCCAAATGCGACAACTCCTTGCTCGCAGCGATTTCAAAACGACACGATACACGGCACACAAATAAAACGGCGCCAAAAATATTTTTGTTGCTGCTGCTGCTGCTGCTGCAGCGACCGACGACTGACGTAACGTTCAAAAATGTTGAATTCGAAAAACTCGCGGTCGAGTCGACGGTGCACGGCGCTCGGGAATCGGCGGCGGACTGTTGGATTGTTGGCAATGTCGTATGTTTCGCGTTCCAAGCGACGAAGGCGACTAAACACACAGAGCCACAAATGCTGCCTGCTGCCCTGCGAGAGCGAGCGGTGCACTGAGAGAAATAGTCGAGTGGTCACTTGGCAATTTTCATGTGTATTATAAAAACATAAGCAAATAGTTAAGTCTACATTATTCAAGCGTCTCTACAATGTGTGTTGGTTTACAGTTAATTAGCGGGGGAATAAATATCTCGAGAATCCTTAATTTTAATGAATTTTAATGCGAGCGGCATTCATTAAATCAAATAGTTTCAACGTTCCAATAAGTAACAATCAAATGCATATTTTCTCAGTGTATCACACAGTATCTATCGTATACGTAGAACACTGAAGCAACAGCAACAACCTGACGGCGGCGAGCAAACAGAGAACAACGCACAAGACCCCGCTCTCCGCCGCACACACACACACAGATACTCACACGGACACACACCAGTGCGCCAATACAAACACACACAGCTGTCTGCTCAACAGCAGGCAACTTTTTATTGTTGTTGCTGGCAACGAACAACAAATAAGACAAACAATGCACACACACACACACGTACGTATGACGAGTGTTTTCGTGTCGGAGAAACGGCAACTGCGCGGTACGAAATGCAAAGATACAGATACAATGCGTTTGATGAGGGGTGCGGAGGGCAGGGGTACGGCACAGGCCAACAAAAATTGTTGCACTGCATCACGATTGTTGCCTGTCGTTAGAGGCTAAGTCACCCCGAAAGGATCTGCCAAAAGGATCATTCTAGCGTACTTCTAGGTAGACGTCATCTAAATCTGTTGACTCAAATGGATTTGAAAAAGGAAACTCATTTTCAAGATCTTTTAATGTATTAAATGGTTATTGTTTTGCAATATCAGTTTTACAATATGACTTCCTTAAAATAATAATTCAAAACCTAACTTTTATAAATTGAAAACAATTTTCTCTGCGGTAAATTATTAAATATAACTTCGAGTTTATTATTTCTATATAATGGTATTGTTTTCATTCATTCCACTTGTATACAATATTTCCCTAAAATACACATTTTTCACGGTGTTATCCCCACACAAAATAACAAAACAACAACAACACAAATAGTTTTACCTGAAAATGTACCTGCGAATTTCCAGTGATCATAATTCCAGTGTGCGCTGCCTCTTCTTCTACTTCTGCTACTTTGCTCTAACTCTCAGGAAACATTGAAACAACAACAGTTGCTTACTCAGCACCGCACACAAACATACGCTGCTGCTCTCACGGACACAACAACAGCTGCCGCTCTCAGAACCAACAACAAAGCGAGCAAACAAAAATCATTTTGTTGTTGCACAAAAAGCTTTGCAATTTCTCTGCCACTGCCGACAGCGCTGCTTTTGTTGATTGCTTTGCGTTGCGTTGTTGCTGGCCGTGTTTCCAACAAGCTTTCCAACAACATTTGTTTACATTTCAAATATATTAGGCGAGCTTTTCGAACATTTTTCGAACACGTTTCGTTGGCTTATCGCTAGGGGGCGCCTGCTACTTCCGGTACACATTTTCAAGAGCAATTTTTGTATTTTCTATTTTATTGTGATTTCTGCTAGATGTAAAACATGTTTTTATCATATATTTTAGACCTGTTTCAGATTCCCTAAAATCGTCAGTGACTTAGAAGCAAACAAAATATTTAAGCATTATTGTTTACAAAAATAACAAGTTATTACTTATGTTAGCTTAAGAACATATACAAACCTCTTTCATTTGCCCCCAACGGTCATTTGAAATGGCATCATTCAAACACTCAAAATGTGATTCCCACACGAAAAGCTCGACAAAGCTCAAAAGGACTCACTCCTTAGGCCAAAACAGTCAGTTGGACGGGCAGAGTTTATGTGTTACGCCTGACAGCAGACCACCAACCCAGTTATTTGCAGCACTTTAACGATTTGTTTACAACTTTGTTGCCCTGCGATTTACCGCTAGCATACGGGGACCTGCCAGCCAGCCCAGCTTTTCACCCCTTTCCGTTCGCCTGGAAAAGCTTTCCTCGGCGGGCAGGATGTCTTGTCCTGCGTGTGCTCAAAAATTCAATAAAAAGGAGGCTCGTTTCTGTTGTGGCCTACATGCCACAGCAAGGACGAGCAATCGGTTCGTGAGCCGAACGCGTGTGCCGAGGAAAACTTGGTCACCGGGTGGGAAATGTGAAATGGGAGATGGAAAAGGGGCGAAAATGGGGAGGGGGGGGGGTGGGTGGCGATGGGAGCAAGGAGAGAGCTTCCAAGTGCAGCGTAGCTCAGTTGCCACAGGACAGTCGAGGCGAGTGCTCGTCCTTGGTCGCAACGGGCTCCCGGAAAAGCGGTCCTTCGCCTCTCGAGTGTCGGGATTGTTTTGGTTACGCGACTGCCCCGCTAGTGTTGGTGACCATCTGTGTGCGCTTGTGTGCGCTTAAAAATATATTCGCCATGAATTATTTACCCAAAACGAGTGCTGGAAAGTTTTGATAAGTGCGAAGAACGTCCGAGTTGAGTCAGCGGAAAGTTTCGACTCAAAGAACACTTTGTCTGACAATTTGCAGCGGCATCAAGGATGCAGTCTCCTTTGCACTGGGACGTAGAATGCATTTCCCGAAGCGCAGTATGTGGCTCTTTCTCATTTCAGTGAAAAACCCCCCTTCATTACCCACTCCCACTCCCACTCCCACTCCCACTCCCACTCTCTCTCTCTCCCGCTCGCTCTCTATTGTTTTTCTCAGAGTGTAGAGTTTCGATTTCGTTAGAAAATCGAAACAAAAGCGGGCCAGGCTCTCGAGGAATTGTGGGTGTCGTTGCTGCGGCTACCTGTAGATGCCACATGAGCACACACATACATATACGCGGACATGGAGGCGAGTGTGTGCGAGTCCTTGAACGGGGCTTTCGGCTGCCCACCCACATGCCACATCCGTATCCGTAGCCATGTCCATGGCTGCCTTTCACTGCCCGCTTCCGACTCTAATTAACTTATAATTCAAGGTCCAATACGCTGCCACTGAAGGTTAAACTTGACGACGATTTTCGGTGACGATTTTCGGTGTTGCGTTTTTCGTGAGAATCTTTAAAAGCAGCCCGCTGGCAGCTGTAATTGAGCGATTTCCGCGGAAGTTGCACTACACTTTTGTACCCAGAATCGGCAGGAGTCAAGTTACTCGAAAGTCGTGTAATGCGATAAAGTGGAAACTTAGCCAGGGATCATCCAGCAGTTAAGCGCACACAAGCCGTCGATTTATTTGGCTGCCAGGGTCCCCAGAGACTCGTCGGCAATTAAGGCTGGCTAAACAATAAGCCACTGGTCGACAAGCCCGAAAGGAAAACAAAAGCAATTAACGTTCTAGAGTGGAAAACCCGCATTACGCATACGCCACGTCGCCAGTCTGGCAACTTTGAGGTGCGACCTCCGGGGTCTGTCGGAAAGTGTGTGGCGAGGGGGGTGGCGAGCGCCGGAAAAGCTCTTTCCCGCTGACCACCGGCGGTGCCAGCGTACTCTCACCTCCCCAAGCAAAAATGCCGCCCCCCCCCAGAAAATGCAGCTGAGAGCGGTGTCTTGCCGTTTTTTTGGCCGCTCCGCCGAAAAACATTTTCATTTCTCGCCTGAGCAGAATTTTCAATGAATTCCCTAGCTCAGTGTGAAACGAACCAACAACTCAAACGAAACGAACGCGAACGCGCGCGCGAGAAAAACAAAACTAGAATAGAATAGA
Organism: Drosophila orena; assembly: GCA_005876975.1. Lineage (NCBI taxonomy): Eukaryota > Metazoa > Arthropoda > Insecta > Diptera > Drosophilidae > Drosophila > Drosophila orena. Next base: position 3,550,097 of record VCKV01000008.1, on the reverse strand, counting down.
ACAAATTAACCTCACGCCCCACCCCCCACCACCAAGAAGGAAAACCCCCAATGAAATATATAAAATAACACACGAAACGCTGAGGTCGGGGGCGCTAACCCAATGCTAACTGTAAACAATAATCGAACCAACGAAATTTCAATTAACAGCGAATGAGTAATACCTGAGCGATTTATTATTAATCAGCGGCGAGCAACAAGGAATCCACAAGTAGCTGGCCCACGGCTAGATAAATAACTATAACTGCACAGATACTTGCTGCTCCTCCTCGGTACTGGGCTCTAAAAATAGCAGCCAAAATAATCGCGGAGACAATTGCAAGGCACATAGCCGCCGGGCGGAGCCCCGAGGATCTGTGAGTAGATAGACTAATGGCCCCCAATCTCCCCAAATCATCCCCCAAATCTGCCTGGCTGTGAAATCGAAATAACAAACTTCAGTCACCTTGCGGTCTGCGTCACACACGCGGATACTCCATCCTCGTAATAGCAGTGGAGCTCCGATAGCTTCACCATACCCACTTCAAATGTCTGAGGCTGTTTTCTTTCGATTCAGCTACACTGAATACTTGTTGTTTGATCTTCGTAGTCAAATATTATTTATTAATTAGTTTTGTGACCATAAATTCAATGCTTGATTATAAATGGAAGAGGGGAGATTTTAAAATCCTGCTGGTAGTTCTCCGTGAGAGGCTCCACTGTATTTGTCATTTGCCGTGCTGTTACTGCTGGTACTGGTACCACACGGCGTATGTGGCATGGCGAGCGGGCCAGCGGTTGGATGAGTGGTGCACACTTTTTATAGCCAGCAACAGTCACACAAGCCGCACAATCAAGCGCTCGTCTCGGTGTTTATGTCAATTTGAATTTTGCATGCGGCCACCAAACTTGAATGTGTCCTTTGTGTTGGTGTTGTTGCTCGCGTCCTGAAATGTTTGGTGCTAGGGGGGGGAGGGGAAAGGGGGTTGGTTGGTTGGCTTGGGGATACCGGAAGCTAACTAGAACTGCGCTTCATTGCAAATTTGTGTGGGCAGTGGGCGGAGGGCGGAGCACTTGTCGGACGGAAACGGATATCCCGTGTGCTCTTTGCCCAGTTCGCCTTCGCCACGCCAAGCGCGTCTCCAGTTTGTCATTTCATCAGCTCAACCTCTGGCTCCTGGCAGCTCCTCCTCCTGGTGTCCTTGCTCATTCGCTTTCAAATCGAGTGTGCGCCCACGGGTTGTCTGGTTGCATTTGGCTGTTTCTGCGGCTTTCTTGTTTGCTCTGCTTTCTGGTTGCGTCCTGCTTTTAGCTCGGATTTCTCGTCCTGTTGGCCACTGGGTCAGATTTGTTAGTTCACAGAGTTCACAAGAGACGCAATAAAAGAAAATATTCAAGTGACATTGGGATCGAACTGTTTACTTTTGTTTAGCAACCTGGCTTGCGCCAGTCGCTTTTCACCATTACCTATTCGTGAGTGTTTTTTTGCAGTGTGGCGGGTTTGTGTCGAAATGTATCTTCTAGATGGCAGCAGAAAGAAGCTGCTGCACATAGTCCGTCGGGGAACAGATGCACCATGCAGCAAAGGGGCGGATCCGGTGGCAGGACCGCTCCTGTTGCACATCCTGTCTCCTGGCTCGACTACCTACCCTGTTGGGCCCAGTTGCTCATTCTGGGCGGCACAACTCGCATATTTGCCAAGATTTATGTCTGCTGTCAGCCACACGCACACACTCATCCACACACGGGGACACACACTTATGTAACAGCGCCCAGGAGCAACCTAATTTCCGTTGCCGCTGCTGGTTAAACAAGTTTCAGCCTCCCATTGCACATCACCCTTTGGATCACCCTTGTGAACTTTCCAATCGGTGTCGCCACGCAGCAGGACACCGAATCTCTCCGGAATCCGGATTTTAAATTCGAGATTCTCGACTGAAGGAAAAATCTGTGAGTGCGCGTATCTGTGCCAAATTGCTGGCCTAACTGGCAGCATCCACGAGTGCGGTCCTTGGCTCGGAGTTTTAGTGTTATTGCTATGCCTAGTTGCTGTTGTAATCCTTCGGCCTTCACTCACACCCACAGGCACAGATACATGCCCGTATTAGGGGCTGCTACATCCCATAAACACCTAACGTCCATGCCGATGTCGATTGCTGCTGTCTCCCCCGACTTTCTGGCTTATCGCGACCATCCAGAAGCACCGGGGCTTTGGATAGCCGCAGCCCTATCCGCACTTGAGGATGAAAGATTAGTAGCGGTGGCAGGTTTAATAAGAGTATGCATATGCTATCGCAAGAACTTAGAGCACATTTAGTATAGCAAATATTACAATGCTTGAACTATTGCTAGCATAAAGGTTTCACTTCACTATAACTCATATTCCGCTTTGCTGCGACGCAGCCACTATTGTTTCACCCGCTGGTGTAGATGTATCTCAGGGTGAGTGCGACGAGCAATTTCCCTGCCTAAGAGTGTCGGTTGACTTGAAGCAGCCTCAAGTTGCTGTCGCTCGTTGTTCTCGTTATTCTTATTATGTCAACCGCCCAACCACTCCCCCTCATAACTGCCATTTGCGTAAGTGTAAGTGCATAGTCGTGTATGCGTGAATGCGTGTAAGTGCATGTGTGTTGATTCTCAATCCTTTTGTATTTGCCACAACAATGAATGTTGAACACACTCACACTCGCTGCAAAGGGAGGGGCAGCACTGCGAGTAAGGCAGACTCGCCACATGTACGGGCATATGAATATTTCATTATATATATCGGATTTCTAGGAGCCCCCCCCCCCACCTCCTTCGATCCAATTTCGCCATCCCCCAGCTGCGAGAACCCGTCAAGTCCTTCCCAAGTGCCTGTCGTTCGGCCTGATTTGAAGTGGAAGTGCTTCTGAAACACATCAGTTCGTATTCTCTAATTATTCAAGTGGAATTAAAATGTAATACAAGCTCAGAAGAGATAATCCGATTTGAACATGCCTGCGAGTTCGCACCAAACAATAAGATTGTGAAAATTAAGAGAGAATACTTAAATTTCCATTCAAGTCCATTATGCAAGTAGGGAAATAAATAGTGAATATATTTTGGACATTTTCCAATTGCAAATGAATTTGTCAAAAGGCCAAGCCTTAGAAAAACCTTTAATACGATTTTCTCTTGCCTTCAGTGTATTGTGCTTAAGTTAGCCATTAGCATGCCAGTATCCGGCTTCTTTGATGGGGGGATTGATATCATCAATCAAATCCGCTCGTGATGTGCATCATTTGCCTATCAGTGTCCGAGTTCCCCGGCAATTTGCCACCATCTCCTCCGACCACAAGATTCCATCTCGGAGTCGGACTGCCTGTGGATTGTTTTCGGCTCGGGAAAATGTTTTCATGATTCGGTTTCCGTCATTCGTCAAACTTCCAGCGGAGGTCACGGAGACTGGGTGATTCAGACAAGTGATTCCGCTGCTGATTTCCGCCATCGTTCCATCTCCGATCTCTGACCAGATGAATTGAAATGTCTACGAAATTGAACAAATTCGTAAATAATGGAATTCAAAAATAAAAAGCGCAAATATGCTTGGCAATCAAAAACAAATTAAAAAGAGCATTTTAAATTCATAATACGCCAGCCAGCCAGGAAATTGAGGAAATTTCTCTGGATCGGACAGCTGTTGATTTGCTTTTAGTTGGGAATTTGCGTTAAGACAATAGAATCCATTGAATCGATTTCCCATTGCCTCTTTAAAATTGTACTTTTCGGGCTTGCGCGGAAGTGAAACGGCTTTTCCGACTAACGAGTATTTACAAATTATAATTATAATGTTTTCGGTGCTGCATAGAGTATGCAAATGGAACATGATGTTCCAGCCCCTTGTTTGTGTTTTAATTTAGAAATTGTATAACCTGCTTACATTCGAGCAGCACCATCATCCACTCCCTTTGGCGGCGGGTGCGTGTCTGTGTACTCCAGTTAATGGCCTGTGACGTGTACAGCGAACAGGCGAATGGAGTGGGTGGGGGCCAACAAAAGGAGCTACTTGGCGTCTGCGTTTCCCGCATGCCCGAGTCAGGGGAGGATTTCCCTAAGCTCCTTGCCGATGGGGGGGAACGTGGCCAGATGTGGGGTAATTGCATTTACAGGAAAGTGGGGCACATGTGACGGTCGACTGCATATTAAGTGGCCACTGGCCGGGGCACTTCAGCTGGGCCATAAAGTGCATGCCCTGCTATTAGCTCTGCTCGGGAGTAACCATGGCCGATACTATCCGCAAAGCATTTTCAATTATCACCTATTAATACCAGGTCTCGCCCCAAGAGATCTTTGCGACTGAGGTCGTGAGTCAGCCGCACGTTAAACGCCTGTCATGCAGCCAATTACCTGACCCAAGGCAAACAAAGCAGCGCGAATAGAGTATACACCACTGCGATCTATAGCTGCGATGGATGGATAGATGGATGGATGGATAGATGGATGGATGGATAGATGGACGGATGGATGGATGGATGGATGGATGGACGGATGGATGGATGGGTGGGTGGGTGCATGGCAACGATCACGATGTGCGCGTTCATTCATATTTCTTTATGGCCAAATATTGCTCATGCTGGTCTATAAGTATCCGGTATGTAACAGCTGTTTCGGGCCAAGAGAGAGAGAGAGAGAGAGAGAGAGAGAGAAGATGGCAGAAGCGACAGATTCTAATTCAGATGCTGTGGTCCGCTCTCTGGGTTGCTTGTCGCCTTCCAGTCTCTCGAATGAATTCGGCGAGGGATCCCTGAAATGAATTTTCCAATGAAACGCGGAGAGAGCGCAAGAGCGGCATGAGGAAATTAGCTTGAATATGCCGTGGACAAAGGCGGGCATTTCTTTTCGCTTTGCAAGCGTTTGGCGTTTGGACGTGTCGCTCGAATGTCGCGTCGGAATCGCACAAGAAAGTTAGTTTAACTGGGCGTATACGCAACGGGTTGCCATCCCATCCGCGGAGGTTTCGCATACGCCCTGTGGTGCGGGGAGGCCTTGTGGGGGACTCGCCTCTCCCGTCGTCGCCGTCGTGTGGCTGTCGTTACTACGCGATTCCCATACCGATACCGATCTCGAACGGCTGCCAGTCGCTGCCCGCCGCTCGTGCGTTTCGTTCCGCTCGCTCTAGATATCCGCTCTAGCACATCCGCATTCGCACATTCGCATCCGGAGCGGAATCCGCTTCTCCAAAAAAAGAAAATTAAGAAAAAACAGCTGACCGGATGAGCGTTCTTTTGGAATTGGCTGCGTTTTCGAGGCACGGAACTGTTTCAACTCAAACCCAAACCGAACTCAACGAACCTCAGTACTTTCAAATTTCTGCTATTTTTAACGTGTGTGTGTTTGTGCGGCTAAAACACACACACACACACACACACACACACACGCTTTTCCCATTTAACATATTTTTTTCTCAACAAAATTGCCCGAGTTTTTCTGCTGTTGTGCGTGTGTGAGTGAAAAATTTCGTTGCGTTAAATAAGTTATAAAACAATATGGATTAACGAACGTCACGAGCAGGTTGCAGAAGTCAATTAAAGAACATAATTGAATTGCAGCAGTTATGTCTTACACTTCCAGTTGGTTTCCTTGCAAATGGTTGCATTTAAACTGTTGTTTTCAGCTGGGAAAACCACGCTTAGCCATGTAATCGAAAGTAAAAAATCCCTGGCGATCAATAGGTCAAAGAGTTGCCAGGATGTCACTGGCCATTTTTCGCCTGTCACTTGCCATTTTAGAGGAAAATGCAGTCAGCCACCAAAAAAGAGAAAATAAAAATAAAGTCAAGTAAAATCGTGTCAAGAGAAAAAAGCCCGAAAGTGCAAGGGGTGGACTAACTACAGTAGTCGGGCCTGTTGGGTGTTAATACTTAATTTATGTGAACCTATAAATAATTTCAATTTAGAGAATGTGCTGCTGTTGACTGGCTCGGCCATCTTCTATATAATATAGTGCGAGTTGTACGAAAAATATGCTAAAAATACCGAAAACTGAACGCTGCGTGTTCGCTTGCGTGTGTGTGAGTACTGTGGCCACTGTGTGTGTGTGTGGCCGTGTGCATGTGTGTGCAGGCTTGCAAGTGTCTGTGTGCGAGAGTGCAGTGCGAATTGATTAAAGTGCAGGCTGTCTAAACTCAACCGAAAGAAGCACACAATACAAGATGCTAAACGCATCCAACAAACATCATCATCAACAACATCGACGTCAGTCAGTGGACTATTATTTAATTTTCTATCCATCTAGCCCAAGGCAGAAATAAGGCAAATAGAAAAGAAAAGAAAAGAAAAGAAAAGAAAAGAACAGATTCAAAATGAAAACGCGGGCGGGGACAGTTTTGCCAACCGAAAATGAAATGAAAAACTGAAAAACTGAAGAAAAAAAACAGCCAGCAGCAGGCAGAGTGAAAATGAAATAGACTTTGGCAAGCTCTAAAATACGGTTGAACAATATTACGAATATTTTCGTTGCTCGAATTCGGTGTGAGCATTTCAGCATTTCAGTTCATTTCAGTTCAGTTCAGTTGTTCTCGGGGCTGCCTTTTGGTTTTGCTTTCGTTTTGGCTTTGGCTTTGTTCGAAAATCTTTTAAAATAACAATGATACATGCCGCTCCGTCTTCTACAAATTTGTTTTTTGGCCGCTGGCCTGGGTATAAATAAATGCTCATACGTAAATGTTCTTTATCAAAGTGTGATAATGTGGCCTGGGAAATATTTACTGAGGTTTCTCGGGATCGATTGCTCTATTTGTTCTCAAAGCAATAAACCTGCGATTTATGGTTAAGCAAGCAGCTCACCTCTTTCCTTTTTCATTTTCCATTTTCCATCTGGTGCGCAAACATTTTGCACCTGACTTTATGGGAAAAATGAACCTGGAAATATAATGAACTGTGATGTGTTAGACTCACTAGTTATTTTGTTATCCTGTAAAGTATAGGAAAGCTGTTATTGCTCAGCTTGAGCCAAGCTAAAATAATAAATAAATATTTCATCTTATTTACATATAGCCATATGTAATGATTTGTACCTTAACAAAACACATTGCTAACGTAGAAAGTTGAAGTCAAGGGATTTATCCGAAAGTGGTTACATTGTCGCCGCAGGTAGACATGAAAATGGCCTCTGTATCTCTGCCACTTTTCAGCAGGTGGGCAAACATAACTCACTTGGCCAAAAACACGCTCCGCCTGTTGCTGCAATCGTCTGGCCAAATCTCTCCAGCTCGGTATCGGTTTTGTTTAGAACAGTTCCCGGGATGAGGGAGAATGTTGGCCAAGAGGGAAAGGAGAGGGGAGGGGAGGGGAGGAGAACTGGCTCCTGGTTGCGTGTGTTTTCATCATCATAAATGTTTAAACAAAACATTGCCAGACTCCAAGATGGGGAGAGATATATAGAGACACCCTTCTTTGTTTCGGCCCCGTTCCCCGAACTTTTCCTTCTCGTTTTTCCCGATGCCGCTCAGTGTGTGTACGTTGTCTATTAATAACAAAGCTTGTGAAGAATTCGACTCTCCTGGCGTCTTGTCTCGACCCATCTCGTTTCGAAAAGCCCAAATCGTTTTGGCGTCGACCGCAAAAGAACAATAAAACCGAGTAGCAGTCAGAAGCTAATGCCAACGCACACAGACCAAAGCCAAAAATGAATCTGAATGTTTGCTGAGTACGTCGTGTTGCAAGATGATTAGAGTAAACAGATCCGCAAAGTCGCATATTTCAAACGGCAGTGATGTAGCACTATTCGTTCCAGCGAATCGCTATTCATCTGAATTCCCGATTGAGTGGAAGGGTTCTTAACCCCTCGACTGAGGAATGCTGCAACATGGCGTATACGCGATTCATCCCGACTGTTGATTCGCATTGAGGAATGCTGCAACATGCTGTATACGCTAGTTAGCTTAGTCAGTCCGTTGAGTAGTCATGCTTTTTCACATCCATTCAAAAACACCACGAATCTCACTTGAAAAAAATATGTTGAATCATTGTGTTTTCCATTTTATAAGAAGAATGCCAAAATCGGTACATCCACTCGTTGAGTAATAAGCTCGCTAAATCAGAGGAAAACTACCAAAAATATTAATTAAATCTGTGCTGTGCAAAGACTGAGCATACTCATCGCAAAATTCCTCCAGTTGGCTCCAGTTGGAAAACACATGGCCCCCGCTTCAAGTTGGGAAAAACCCAGAGAACGCAATCAAAGTGACAACAAGAAACCAAAGACAGAAGCGAAACCATGAAGACACTGAAAGTGCTTTTCGTGGCATTCGCCTGCTACTATGCACTTTTCGTGATTTTCTACTATTGCTATCGGGCGTACCTCTAAACATATAAGTACATGCATGTTCTCGTCTATATACAATACATTTAAATATACCCGTTTGTATGTGCGAGTATATGCCAGCGAAACAGCTGAGTGGAGCAGAACAAACCACCACCCACCCGAGAGGCGGCCTGCCATTGAGAATTTCGGCCTTTGACGTGGCAAAATCCCCATATTATACGGTCTATATGCGACGATGGAATCGGTTGCTGCCAGTGCCAGTGCGATATAAAAACGAAACTCGTTGAGAGCGGCTGAATAAACCGCCATCGAATGCAATTACATCGTATCCATAATGCATCGTCACCTCACATCGTCATCCTCTCGCCCTCGTTTCAATCCAAGGTATTTTCCAACCCCACCAGCACCCCCACCGGAAAAGCCCCCTGCATTCATCCCACTCATTTCGGATCATAAAAATCTCGATTCGCGCGTGGCAAGACACAGAATGATGGGTAGATGGGTAGATGGGTAGATGGCTAGAAATGGTGGAAGACTTTCGGCAGATAGAAATCAATTAAGAGCGCCTTATAAATCAAATGGAATATGCACCATTCCCCCCACTCGTATAGTTCCACTTCTCTGGTTGATTCAGCAAAATCAAACAGTAAATGTTTATGCATTCGACCGGATAGACTCTTTTGGCCCCCGCCGAACTTAAGTCAATTGCATAATGCGATTAATTTCCTGGATAACCCGCTTGCTATAGCCATGCCATTCAAATCGGTTTGATAATCTATGTTTTATAACCAATTGCAGATCACTCGCCGACTTATTTTTGGTAAATGACCAAGAATGGCCTACGACATTAGCATAGAGAATCATAGCCGCAACTGTCAGAGGACATTGACATCGGACGATCGGTTTATGCAACTTTGAAATCGAGTCGGGAAACCCAAAGGAGGGCAACAGCAAATTGCAACTTTCGCGTTTCAGTGAAAAAGCCAACAATTTAACCGCACAACACACACACATACACACTTTAAATAGCCCTGAAGCACCACTAGGTTAAGCAGAGCAAACGAAACCAAGCGAAACGAACTATTAGACACTAGATCACAACCAGGATCAGATGAGGCAGCAGCCGGTGCAGCAGTCGAGCGGAAAATCAATGTGCAGCAGGCGGCGGCACAAAAAGCCCACGGCAACAACAGCAGTAACCACAATTTTCAACCGCCCCGAACTTTAGAAACCCCAAGTCTCGAGCATGCAACAGGCTGGCCAACTGACGCCGCAGCAGCAACAGCAACAGCAGCAGCAGCAGCAGCAGCAGCAGCAACAGCTCCTGCAGCAGCAGCAACAAAATGGCGGCGACCTGGCCGCCTACGCCGCCTCCCAAGCGGCCGGCGGTAGGCGTGGCCCCATAAACGGTGGTCGCTTCGACTTCGAGGACGGCGGCACCTACTGCGGCGGCTGGGATGAGGGCAAGGCCCATGGCCACGGCGTCTGCACGGGTCCCAAGCACCAGGGCGCCTACGCCGGAGCCTGGAACTACGGCTTCGAGGTGTCCGGATCGTACATCTGGCCCAGGTGAGTGTGACCTACATCCACTGTCGTATGGGGATATGGGAGATGGTGACTTTAAACTTTGACCTCTCGCTTGCAGCGGATCACACTACGAGGGTCAGTGGCAGAATGGACGCCGCCATGGACTGGGCGTGGAGCAGATCGGGCGGCAGATCTACCGCGGCGAGTGGTCAAAGGACGGGCACAAGGGGCGCTACGGAGTGCGGGAGAGCACTGTGTCGACGGCCAAGTACGAGGGCACCTGGAACGAGGGCTACCAGGATGGGTCCGGATGCGAGACCTACGCGGACGGCGGTGAGTGATGGACGTGATGGGACGGTGGCGTGGGCCCTGGGGCGCCATACGCTGCGTATACGTAATGTGCATGAGATCATTTTGCGTTTGGTTTTTGGCTCACTTTCAAAATGCGCGAATATGAGTTTGTTCCCCCGCCGTTGCTTTACTTTTTGACGCTTTTGTAATCATTTCTGGTGGCGCACACATCCTTACCCTTACACATCCATAACCACATCCATGTACACATCCACATCCACGTCCACATCCACCGATTACCCAGCCTGACGTCATATTTTATTTGCCCGCGCAGTTCAATGATATTTGGCTTTGCCGCTTCGCCTTTCGCCTTTTGTACATTTTTTCTGCATGAGTGCGGCTTTTTCTGGGGAAATTCGCAGTCTGGGTAAAACACATGGCCATACACGTATGTCCAAGTGCCGCCTGCGGAGCTGGCCAAGTTCTAGCACTGCCACCATTATGGAATTGTTTTGCTTGCGGCCAGAGTGCAAATGGAAATGTCGACCTTTAGCCACACAAATTGGCCCATAACTATCAATTAGCATTAACTGAGGGCTAAGAAGCATTTCCTAATCAACTAACGTAACTTCTAATTCCACAATTAACCTGGTCAGTAGAGCAGCACTGCGAGAAATGGAAAAGGAAAACAGTATTTTACATTTACTTATCTAAAAATAATAAAATTTTTTTATTAACTTACTCACCTCCAACCGACTGACTGAATGTTTAGCTATTTCCAGCTTATACAGCAGTTGATTTACATATTTTTTCTGCAGTATTACTTAAGAGCCCAATGCCATTGGGCTGAAAGGAAATGGCACGTGTAGCCAATAATAGAAACCGTTGGGAAACGGATAGCATTTCACTTAGGCCAACTCCTGTTGGTCTCCGGTTGGAAGAAAAAAGGGAAAAGCTGGCACTGCGGATGGGAGCTCCATTAGCATAACAATTGTTCGAAGTGGACTGCAGTCTTTTAATGCACTCCTTCGCATTCCAGGCAAATACCAGGGCCAGTGGCAGGAGGGCAAGCGGCATGGATACGGAATTCGCACCTCGGCGCCCTTCGGCTTGGCCTCGCATCACCGGCGCAAGAACCTCCACGCCTCCCTCAGTTCCCTCCGGAGTGGGGAGAACGGGAATGCGGCCAAGATGGTGGAGAAGGCGGAGGAGATTCGCGGTGGCTTCGTCCTGACGGCCAAGTCCGATAAGCTGCCGGTCCGGCGCAACAGTTTGACGGACAAGACCGGCAAAAAGGGTTTCCTCATGGTGCGTTTCGAGGGAATTGACCTACCATGGTGGCACTATCATCCTAATCTCTCCATGCTCCTTAACAGAACCTCAAGATGCGCAAGCAGCGCAGCACGGGTGATCTGGAAAAGCGGGGTACCATTGCATCCGGCAGCATACGGTCCACCATGTCCTCGGCCTCCTGGATCAGCACTGGATCCGAGCAGTCCAACCTGACCACAAAGTAAGTGTCGCTGGATGGCAGTTTAATGCCAGCTATGCCAGACCGACGATACTGAACCTCATCCGATTCCTTGCAGATCCAACCACACCGAGTCCAACGCTAGCTTCACCATGGAGGACGAGCAGCTGGACCCCACGGTGGTGGAGACGTACATGGGTGAGTGGAAGAAGGACAAGCGCTGTGGTCACGGCGTGGCAGAGCGCAGCGATGGACTGAAGTGAGTTTCAAACTTTATCCTGACACCTCAATGAAATGTCATTGACAATGTGAATCCTTACCAGGTACGAGGGCGAGTGGTACAACAACCGGAAGCACGGCTACGGAGTGACTACTTTCCGCGACGGAACCGTCGAGGAGGGCAAGTACAAGAACAACGTACTGATCACCAGCCAGAAGAAGAAGCATTTGTTCCTGGCGCGTTCGCGCAAACTCCGCGACCGAATCGCGGCGGCCTTGAGTTCGGCGCAGCGTGCCCTTAAGATGGCGATGCAGCGCTCCGACATGGCCATTTCCCGCATGGCCACCGCGGCGGCGAAGGCCCAGAATGCGGACGCGGCGGCCGAGCAGGCCCGTATGGATTGCGAGAATGCGGTGCGAATGGCAAGGGAATTCGCGCCCGACTTCAAGCCCTCGGTGCTGGAGCGTTTCGAGAAGCTGCGCTTCCGGGAGCGGGAACGATTCCGTCCGGGACCGGCGGCCGCGTCCGATGCATCCGTGAAAATGGGCGTGGGCATGCAGACGCAACAGCAGCAGCAGCAGCAGCAGCAGAGTCAGTTCTCGCCCACGAGCAGCAGCGGATCGGATGCGTATGCCACGCAGGCACAGCGCCAGCAGCAATATCTCAACATGCAGCAGCAACAGCAGCAGCAGCGTCGCATGTCGCAGCAGAAACATGAGTCGGAATGCCCGGTGCCACCTTCGATGTACTCGCAACAGCTGCCCGTCTCACCGCAGACGGATCTCACCGGGTTGGTGAGCCAGGCTCAGCCCAGCCACGCCCAGGTGATCAGTGCCATCAATCAGATGTACCACCAGCAGCAGCACCAGCAGCAGCACCAGCAGTTGAACCAGCAACAGAGCAACCCGCAAATGAATCCTGCATATCAGTTCCAGCAGCAGCAGCCGCCTGGCCAGGCCAAGATCAATCCCAATCTCAACTCGAACCTCAAGCAGAACCAGGCACCGAATCAAAACCAGACGCAGATGCCATTTGGCGCTGGCACCAATCAAGTGGCCGTCTCCCCACAGCAACAGCAACTGCTGCAGCAGCAACAGCAGCAGCAGCAGCAGCAACAGCTCCTGCAGCAACAACAGCAGCAGCAGCAACTCCTGCAGCAGCAGCAGCAGCAGCTGCAACAGCAGCATCAACATCAGGCTCTCCAACAGCAGCCCTCGCTGCACGCCTCGCCCACCCACAATGCCTCTAATCTGCTGCGCCGCGCCTCCCAGATGCAACAGCAGCAGATCCAGGAGGCGGCCACCGCCGCAGCAATGGCCGCCAATGCCGCCGCCATGGCCGCTGCCCAGCAGCAGCAGCGCGGCGGCAGACCGCCCATGCTGGGCCAAATGGGCCAGCAGTCATCCATCGATCACTTCGATCACTACAAGCGGCCGCCCAGCCGCGACTCCTCCATCGATCGGTACGCCCGGGCGGCCAGTCGCTTGAGCGGCGCCTTTGCCGGATCGCGGCAAACATCCCTGGACCGGTCGGGACTGACCGATCCGGTGACCAATGGCGGCGGCACCAGCACCCCCGATGGACGCCCCCGGGCGGGCTCAGTATTCCGCGGATCCACCCCGCAACCTGGAGCCGGCACATCGACCATGACGGGCAACGGATCGCTGCCCACGGGCACCGGCGGCGGACGATTGTCGCGGGCCGGAACACCCAGCCTGGGAGCCGGCGGACGGGCGCCCAGCCAGGGCAAGGCGGAGCCGCTCTTCTCGTCGCCCAACCAGCCGTTCGAGGACGTGCTGCTGCGCCAGCGGACGCTCGGCCAGGACATCATTCCCTCGCCCTCGCAGCCCAAGCGCACGGAGAGCCTCTATCTGCCGGCCAAGCCAGCCACGCCGGTGGGCATGGCCATGGGCGGAAAAGGAGGCGGCGGTGGCGGCGGAGGTGGCGGTGGCGGCGGCAAGAAAATGAAGGTGAGTGTTAACAAATACATAATAACAATCCAAAATTAAGCTCAGTTTTTATGCACATTTCGATATTTCCTGTTGCTAATTGTATTCGGAATAGTTTTATATATTACCATCACTTGGTATTAGGACATATCCTTTCCTCTTCTTTATTTTTTTTTTTTGGTTTTTATCTCAAATCTGTAGAGACACACTAGTGTTAACACAAGTGAGAATCGCAGAATTCCCGGGCGGCGGCCTGAAATATATTTCATAACACAGTTAATCCGAGCAATTAACTTAATTCCGTACGCCATGGGCATATTCTGTGCGGGGGAGAAAGTGAATGGTGAGAATGGGATGCCGATGCGGAGAGCGATACGGCCGGAGACTGGGTGTTCATTTTGAAACATTTCTCGGCCATCTCGGGGCGAACATGTGCCCATTCTGGACTATTTATAGCCACGGGCACGGCACGAATGCACGCCAGCCGCCGGATCAGCCAGGTTGGAATGCATGCGTGCCGCTGAATCTCGGAGAGCTCACAGAACTCACAGAGCTCACAGAACTCAGAGAACCCACAGAACTCAGAGAACCCACAGAACTCGGAGAAATCTCAGAATGAACACTAAACGCTCCACAAGTGGCCATTGGAAGGCAGGCCGGCGACATGGCAATAAATAAATGCCTCTCGGGAAGTGTCGCTCGCCTTCCGTTGGTTTTTTGCCTTCTTGTGGCCCCAATGGCGACGATTTTCCGAATCGGGATGGCTAGTAGCAAGCGACGCGTCGGCCCCAACGGATTACCAATTGGATTTGTAGAGCAAAAGGCCAGCTGACGTCGAGTGGCAATATAATTATATACGAGCGTATACATATATACAATATATAATATGTATATGTGCGGCATTCAAAACAAGAAAAAGACACAGGAATTCTGAAAGCAATTTTGTGCGAAGAGCCAGTCAGCGACAATATCCGTTGTTGTTTTGGCTCAGTGCCGTCGTGGCGGGTTGTGGTACTATTTTTGGCCGCCCAAACGGACGCAGTGACTCTCCGTGTCCGCACATCGATGCTCAGTGCTCAGTTAAGGCGGAACGCCATGTCCAACTCGTTTACAAGTTGGAACCGCCTGTAGAGGAAAGATTACACGAATTGTCCAACGTTATGCAAGCAGCTAATTGGCTGTAGTTGCAGTCATAGTACTTTTACCCCAGAAAGAAGAAACAAGTTGACAACCAGCTAGAATGGACTGGTATCCGGAGGAGGATGAGGAGGACCTCATGTTCTCGCCGGCTTTGCTGGCCAGGAGAGCCAGCGAAAGCTGGATCGTTGAGCCCCCCGTTGAGGTGGATAGCCCCCTGCCCTTACCCTTGCAACACCTTGCAACACCTTGCCACACCTTGCAATGCTGAACTAACTTGTGGAATACTTCTCTGCCACATTTTGCAGTCGGTGCCCATCAATGTGACGCTGCAGCGAAAGAAGTCCATGCCCGATTTCCAGGAGCTGCCGCGGGCCACCGAGGCCATGAGCCGCGAGGAGGTGTCCGCCTTGGGTTCCGCCCGCCGGGAGGCAGTGCGTCGCCAGATCGAGGTCAACGAGCGGCTCAAGGCAAATCCCTTGCTGTATTTGGTCAGTCCACAGGTTAAGGTGAGTGACAGTACACCGCTAGTCTAGTTCGCTTGCCAAAATGCCTTTGATGTCTTCCTGCTGACATGCACCTACAATTGGTGCACTTTACTTGAACCGATTTCTGTAAACACATTGCAACGCTCAGCATTCCGACGCCAATGGTGCAATTAGACATAAACTATGAGGCGCTTTCCCAATTAAAGATGTTCCTAATAGTTCTAAATGCAAATAGCCACGCGGCAAAAACACCTACAATTTTCATAAATAACATTTGTTATATCATCTCATCACATTTGTTTAAATATTTCTCTAAACTGCAGTTGTTTCCATCCAAAGTAGTTTTGGTTCAAAGTAATGCAGGGGAAACAAAAGAAGATATTAAGGCAAACTTATTATCTTATAATTCAAATTGATTTCTGGTTGTCAGTGTAGTAGTCTACTTAGTAGTCTACTAGTAGTAGTAGTCTAATCTTAGTTCGACTTTATATGGAAAACGTTTAGAATTAAAAGAGCGAGCTTATTTCCAATTATTGTTGAACTATTAACACTATATTTTTAATTGAATTGGATTTGAATCTAATCGAATGAACGCTGTTTATTATCCAGGATTGGTTTGTGCGCCAGCAGCTGATGCTGCTCGTCCTGATTTTCAACGTGGCGTTGGCGCTGCTGTTTGTCTACATGCTCACCTAGCGCCGGAGGATGCACAGGACGACGCGGGACAGGATTGGGATTGGATTCGGGCTGGGCGACTCGGGGCAGCGACTGGCTTTGGGTGGCCACAGTGGGTTTGGCAGTCGGCGATAGTACGCCGTGGCCGTGGGATTCGCCGTGGGTCCTTGGGAGTTTGGTGGCCATAGTGGGGGCTAATGAGTTTTTAGCATTTGCAGAAAAGAGTTGATATAAAGCGGAACTTATATAAGTATCTAAAGTACCATAAATGTATATCATATGTTTAACATGAGGAAACACGCTGGAGATGGGAAAAAGAAATCGAATTACAAGTCTAGACTGCAGCCAAATAATGGATAATTAAATTAACTAAATAGCGCAGAACTGCAATGCACAAATCGTAGCAAACTAAATACATAACATACATATAATACATAACATACTTAAACCGCGTGGCTGTGCAGCCAATCATTTAATTTGTCCAGCCAATTGAACTTTGTATTTGTGTGGCTAGCCAGGCGAGCTGGAGAGTGGGGATCGATTAACTATATGCAAATCAATTTAACGAATTTTTCTACACATTTAATGTAAAGATAAAGGCAAGCAAACAACACCTTAACCTAATCAATGTTTAATCATGATAAATAAACGCGTAATATATTTAATCTACGGCTACTTAATGTAATACATAATACGAAAGCAAAACTAGGCAAATGCATGGCATCCAAGAACCGAAAACCAAAAAACAAAAACAACAAAAACAAAAAACAAAAACCAAAAAACAAAAAACCAAAAACCAAGAAACTTTTCCTATTTGCAATTGAGAATGCATTAGTCAGCAAACTTAATCAAAACAAAAGGCAACCGAATAATACAAGTACTCATATTTATATATTTAAAGTGTAACGATGTGACACCTATATTTGTATAATTAGCAAAATTTTGTGGGACCGAAAACAGCACCAACAACTGAAGGAGCGAATGTAGCGAATGTATCTACAAGATATCAAGTATCTTGGGCTCTGTTTTTGGTAAACCAGTTGAACATTTTCGAAACGAAATTGAATTCGGGAAGGATTCGGTCTGAGGAGATTTATGGAATCCGAAAAATGATATCCTTTAAAGCAACGGATCGAGATTGTTAATGAATGAAGCTGTATATATACATTTTAAAATATCGTATAACTATAACTATATTTTCTTCTCGATAATTTACGTTTAAATTCATAGCTGGGACGACATCATTATTTCAAAGTGTTGCAATTTATCGTTTTTAGTTTCACTTCATTTACAATGTACGAATATGTTATAAATATTATGATTTAACTTTTTTATTTGTTATTTTATATGCAAACATTATTGAAAAGAAATAAAACCGCACATTCGCATCTTTGCAAGTGTACTCTGCAAATTGTTCTTATTACTCCGTTTGTTCAATATATATCCTATCAAGTGCAATTATAGTGAGCTACTTATATAACTATCTGCTTTTCTTGGTTTTTCTTTGAGTGTGTGCCTATTGCATTTCCCAATTCGATGTTCCGTATCGATTAGATGACATTAGATCGGGAATATGAAAGCGATAAGCTCCACAAATGTAGAACCTTACGAAATGAAAGACTTGAGCTGGTGCGTAAAATTTGAGAAAATACAAATACAAATTTGAAAAGCAAAAACAATTTGGATTCGCCTTGATCAACGGTTATATAAGCGCTGTTTGAACACATTCATAAACCTATGTATTCGCATAAGAAAATTAATGATTCTAATTTGTGTATATATCTATGCTTATCGGATTGGCAAGCATAACCAAGTTTTAAGCTGGCAAAAAGCGTAAGATGGAATCTTATTCAATGTTATCGACAACAAGAAAGTATATCATAACTGAATGCAAATGAAGAAAACTTTTTAAATACAAATAATAAAATGCGTCAAAGCCGAATTACAAATGTTTGTTTTTCAAGGGTAATAAACTACATAGCTTGTTTCATTAATTCTTTTTACAAATCGAAGGTGGGAAGATGGGATCGCCTACTTTAAAACTGGATAACAATAGCCCAAAAGTATGCAACATTTTTCAAATGCAGTAATTCCAACATTACCGGTAAACCAATAATTTTTTCAACTTTTTGTAAATAATTTAATCATCATTTAGTCAACAGGAGAGGGGGGAGTAATCAATAAATAAAACATTCTAGCCTAGACTAATCCTAAGAACAACATATCGAACTTCAGTAGTCCGCATAGCCCCTTCCCTGGCTGCCATATCCAAAGTCCTTCAGATAATTATCGATGGCCAGGTCAAAGTTGGAGGACGGCTTATCGGCGCCAGAATCGGGACCACCATATGGCTTGACCTCCGGCTGAGGTACGGGATAGGCCTCCGTACGGGGTTGATAGGACTCTGTTTGGCTGGGATATGACTCTGTGATGCTGGGGTAGGAGTCCTTTTGGCTGGGATAGGATTCCGTGGGACTCGGATATATGGGAGTGTGGCTGGGATACGACTCCGTTTGGCTCTGCACAACGGGATAGACCTCTGTCTGGGGCGCCGGGTATTCCTTGGGTGCTTCCACAATGGGATACGATGTGGACCTCTCATAAATGGGCGACGGGGTGGCCACCACAATCTTCTCCTCGTATGGAGTCTTTATCTTGGCCACCGACACGCCCGATGATGATGATGAGACCGCCGAGGCGGCATACTTAATGCTGGAGGTGATTTTGGGTGCCGGCGCCACTTTGCTCACGAGTGGAACCACTTGCTTTCCGTAGCTTGGAACCGGGGAGTAGTAAACGGAGGGAGCTGGCTGAAGCTGAAACTGAGGACGTGGCGCTGGAGCTGGCACACTAGCCGGATATCCCTTCTTGCTACCATAGGCCGTGCTCAGCAGTTGGGCCAACTCTTCCAGCGTGTAATTCGGAGCAGCTATACTCGCCACCGCCGGCGAGGATGCCACCGAGGGGATGGAAGCCGGTGATGCAGCAGATGCCGCGGCCGCCTGTTCGTAGACCAACGGATAGGGCTTATAGGCCTTGGGTCCACCCACGGGTCCTACCAATCCCGCATAGGAATCGCCTCCTCCATACTTGGGAAAGTATTTGCGCTGATGGACATGTGTGAACTCCACCTGCCCGCCAGGGGCATACTCCCCGATGGAGGAGATCTGGGTGAGCGGCTGCTTGGGCTCGGAGGAGATCACCTTGCGGCAGAACTCCTTGCAGCCCAGCTTGCACTCGCAGTAGCACTTCTTGTACGCCGATGGCTGGGTGGTGTGATCCGTGGGCGTGGATGGGGCACTGGTGGTGGTGGTGGTGATGGTGGGGGTGGGGGTGCTGGTTGGCTCAACGCTTGCCGGGGTGGTAGTGGTCGCTGGTGCTCCAGTTGTTGTGGGCGCCACCGTTGTGGGCACCTCGCTGCACGGCACCTGCTCCCACACCTCCTGCTCACATTCCGCACAGTATTGCGGGAAATGGGCTTGGGTCAAGAGTGCCGATGCCATCAGCACGGCCATAAACAATAAATTGCAGCGTTCGAACATCTGCAAGGGGGTGGTGGGAATAGTGGCTTTAAAATGGGCCAGAGAAGTGCATCGGTATCGTTACCAATCGATTGACCCCGTTACCCTACCTTTCAATTCAATTTCTTCTTTGAATTTCTCCCTCGCTCGCGATCACTTTCCCCACAATTGCTGGAATTTCTGTCCCGGATCGCCGATGGATGGCACTTCTTGGCTGTTGGCTCTTGGCTGTTGGCTGTTGGTCGGTCGCGTGCGAAACTCTTTCATGCATTTTGCTGAATAGCTCTTAAATACGCTGCGCTGGCCGCTGGCCGCTGGCCGAGAGCTTCTTCTTCTCGTTCTTACAAGAAGCGAACAAATGGGTCGCGGAAGCGTTGACCGCGTCACGTTCCAAACGCCCCAAACGGTTCGGAATGGGGCGTGGTGGTCCGGAATGGGCCCGGGGGTAAAGACAATCGCCAGATGCCGCCGCTTCCGTAATACACATTCAAGCATTTCTGCCCGCACTCGTCGATAGCATCGAGTGCTCGACAAGCGTTGTTTAATCAAGAACATATGGCAAACATATTTAGGTATGACCCTGAACCTCTGGGTTTTCGCATCACCACCTTAAGGTTATAATGCATTTTTTTGGCCACGGATTAACCATCTTCCCGAAAGCCTAATTTCTTAAATAGCCAAACCCATTCCGAACGCATTGGGCTTTTTTGCGGTTCTGCACAACATTTTCCAGCGGCTTGGGGATTTATAATTTCTGGGTCTTGGCCTAGATCTCATATTAACTTCTGTGTCGATTCACTTATCAATTTTTCGATGTAATTTCGTGCAACTCAAGGTCTACACGTACACAATGGATAATGAAATTGCAGGCGATAGTGCTGGTTATCTGAATACAACTTGAGAACAGTCTTAAAATATGTAATTACCTGTCTAGCATATATTTTTAAAAATAAGAAAAGAAATAACTTCAAAAAAAAATTGGGCACAAATAAATTACATTTTCTTTTAACAAACATGAGCTTAACTACTTTCTTTTCATTAGTAAAAGGCTATACAATTTCATTCATAACAATTGTAGCCTTACAAAGATAAAACACAAAGAACTCTATTTTATTTTAAGCTAGAAAAACTAAAAAAAAATAAAAATGAAATCAAATTACCAGCTACTATTTATTCATTGTCCGAATCACCAGCGATCACTTAAAATCAAAGCCAATTGCAAATTTGTATGATTAATTAAGATTGGCCACACGACTCTGAAAGGGTAAACCTGGATAAACCTGAATTTCCGGGAAGAAACTTTGCTCATCCCTCGCATCAGCTTCCATGGTTTCCTTGTGGCCACGTCTCCTCTCGATGGAGCTGCGCTTCCTCAGTTTCTCCCAGCGATTTCGTCTGGGTTGTGACTTTGGCTTAGCTGTCACTTGGATTTTAGATGGCTTTTCGGCTTGAACCTGATCGGAAGCCTCTGGAGCTGTATCCGTGCGACTGGCCATTTCCACATCAATGGTATGAGCTCCACTTCGGCCGCTGGTAAGACGCCGCAGCATGTCCTGGTAATGCGGTTGATCCGCAGTTATGTATTCCGGCTCGTCTTCGGGATTGAGGATCTGGTAGTTGGGGGTGCCCAGCTCGAAGGTGGTGAATTCACCATGCTCCACTTTGTTCTTCAGATGCTGTGCCGTGTAGCCATACTGCTTGAGTGGGGCCATCCACTTGGCATCCGCGCTGGGAGCTGCATCCTTTGAGCCCACCAGGCAAATGGTAAGGGCCAATAGCAGTGTGACCACTAGTTGTCGTGTCTCCAGGCAGCCGACCATTTTCGCACTGATGCCCCATTGATCCATTGGCCAGGGCGTTAGCCAAATCCAATAGAACCACCATCGACGACGTCGACTGCACCGGTAATTGGACGCCCCCAAAGTGGCAGCAGCTACGTGAGATTAGAGGCATCTATGGGCCATGTCGCGTCTGGCGGCGATAGCATTAGTTTATGCTTATCACCGTATCGAAGCCACCTGTATCATGACGCATCATTTTGTGAGACATCAAGTCGCAAGTATTATTACAAACGAGTTGAACTAAGTGCAGCATTTCATTCAACACTTTTTTTGTTACTTTTTTATAATCTTCCACATTTTTTGTGTCACTCTTGTGAACTCTCATAATGTGGTTTTCTTGACTGATCTGCAATTATATATGCACATATGTCTGTAGCACAAGCACTAGTCTACAAATACCAGAATTTGTTTTGTATCCCCTATTCAAGTTAAATATACATATTATAATATATAAATTAACAGCCTAAAATGCGAATTAAGCATAATTCCCATAGTTTCCATATGAAAAGTGAAAGCTGTTTTGTGTTCCTCTGCGAACAGATTGAATGGGATGCATCTTTATAGTAGGTTAATGTAAGCTGGCTATGTACACTCAATTGTCTTAATTGTAACTAAATTATGATGTATGGCAGTGAGTTTTCCCGGGTCGAGGCGGGGATCCTAATGGGTTTATGCAGCTGAAGTCAGTCACTGGATCCATTCAGTACTTGTACTGAGCTGTGGGTCCGGATACAGAGACATAGTTGCCGGAGGGCAGCTCCTGCTTGATGATGGCCTTGGGGGCGGCGTAGTGGACGAGTGGCGCCACCGGCAGCACAGGAGTCAGGATCTTGGCGGCCAGGAGCTTCTTGGGTGGCTCCGGCAGCGGTATCTTGATGTCCGTGGGCTCACGGTGGACAATCGCCTCGAAGCCGTTGTGATCATCCGCCTTGTACTGCACTATGCGGCGATAGCCATCGGAGTCGATCAGCTCGTAGACACCCTCGACCTTGTCGTCCTTGCGTGACTCCTTTTGGCTCTTGATGTCGCCGGTGTGCGGATCATTCACCGACCACTGGAACTCGTAGGCCACTGGTCCGTAGTCCGGCTCCGCCTGCAATTCAATGGCCCAAACGGCGCTGGCCAGGCACAGGCACAGGCACAACAAGTAGGTAGCCTAGAAGGGAGACACCACTGTATGCATTAGTATCCTTGTTATCGCACTCCTTGCTCCACTCACTTTTCCCATCATTTTGTGGTATTCGGTATTCCTTTCAGAACTCTTTGGGTATTGAAATGCACTCGACAAAGATCGAAATCGAAGTAATTAATCTGGGTAGTCCTAGGCTGCTTATATACAAGCTGGCCAACTGATTACCAGGCCAGAGCTACGCTTCGATCCGACTTGGATGTGGCAATCCACCCAAAGTGTCGTGTCGCGCTTTGCGGCACGCGCCTCCCAAACAAGATCGCCGGCCAAGTGGAGCGCGCTCATTAGGTGAGCCCCGAAAAATTATAATTGAACAAGAAATATGCAAAATGTGGTTCGCACCAGCCTGAGCCAGATGCACTGAGAAAAATTAGGAACCAAGTGCGCTGTAAGTCCAATGAAATAAGAACTCAATTCCATCTATATACTTGTAATAAAATTATATATTTAATAATATAATAATTATATTAATCAATTAATATAATAATATATTTCCCAATCCACCAAATCGGAAATGGAATACTTTTGGATATTCAAAATTACAACATTTCCCATTAAAAATTAAAAAACAATTAATATGCTAAAATCTATAAAGACTTCTAGAGTTTTTCTATATATGGAAAATGTTAATTTTCTTTAGCGGCACACATTCGATAAGCACCCAAATGATTATGCCGCAAGTGGGAGGAGAGCCTGGTGATCTTAGAGGTGTCGCGCTAGTTTGTCTGGTCCGAGCGGCAAATGTGGAGATTAATTTACTTTGTCAATAATTTGCAACATTAGGCATTGGGCAACAAGGCCTCCGACTGCATTAAGTCATAAAAATAATTGTCATGTTTTAATGGATGGCGCGCCACGTCGATCGGAGCACGGGATGGGGATTGGGGTTGGGGGCTGGAACCTTCACAGCTCAGAGGCCAGATCCTTTGGCAGGTGATCTGTTCGCAACTCGTTTGATGGCATTAGCAAATATTTTAATTAATCGCCATTAGACGAGTTTCCTCTGCGCGCAGTCCAAGAAACCAGGTTACTCTATCTCAAAAGTTTTGATTTAACGCAGCCGCAGAGCGTGTTTGTCGAACCTTAAAAGCAAACTCTGGTATGTGCACTTGTTAGGCGTAGTTAGGCGCGGAATCTGGGTTAGTCCAGTGGACTAGATATGGCTCCAATGTGCGTACACTTAGTGATCAGTTTCATCAGCTCTAGTATGGCTACTTGTGTCTATGATCTATTGGTTGGTAGTTTATTTTTGGCTGGGCGTTATTTAATAAGGTCAATCCCGCCACTTATCCTAATCAGCCGCCTCGCTTTCTTTCTCCAACTTGGCTCGTATTGTTCTTTGGCAGCGGGATCTCAACAATTCCCGTCTCAGGGCATTGCTCTCGGTTTCCACCGTTTGAATGAGCTG
Source organism: Drosophila orena (assembly GCA_005876975.1). NCBI lineage: Eukaryota > Metazoa > Arthropoda > Insecta > Diptera > Drosophilidae > Drosophila > Drosophila orena. The sequence continues at coordinate 3,526,116 of VCKV01000008.1, read as the reverse complement.
AAAATAAGGAACCATCAGAACCATCAGTATAGCATTAATGACAATTATGCTTTAGGCGTACACTTTGGGTAAGGGCAGCTCTTTCCATGGTTTCGGCGTCGGCATCATCATCCTTTGGGTCAGATTCACTGCTCGAGGAGCAGCGACGAGCCTGCATAGCCTTATGATGCTGTCCGGGATAGTCTTCCTCGTACTTGGGCGGCGGATCGTCATCGTTGGGGATTGAAGATGGAAGACTAGTCGCTCCTGCTACTGAGTTTTCCTTTAAAGCGGCCAATTCGTCCCGTAAGTTTTGGTTTTGCATTTCCAGTAAGTCCACCTTTAAATGAATCATCGTTACTTTAGTTTCGTAATAAGTTTACAAGTGGTCTTACGCTCTCAAGTTCAAAATCCATTTCGTCGATAATGTCGTATGACTCATCAAGGGCTCTTTGAAGTTTTTCTACTTTGGCCTTCAGCTCGTTCAATTCAATGGCATCGTTCTGGACCGATTGTCTTTTCTCAAACGCCATGCGTTGTTCTACAAAGGAATGTATGGTATCTAGTTCTAGCTGAAATCCACATAACACACCTGCATTTCTTTGATCTAAAGAGGACTTCATCACCAAGCCTGTAAGTGTCTTCTGCCGCTTAAACATCTCCTCCAAGGCACGACAGCGTTTCACCTTCTCCAGATAAGCGTCATGCAGCTTGTTGTACTTCTTCTTGTGCTTCTTCAGTGTTTCCACCAGACGATCTCGTTCCTCCTCCAACTGGAAGGCCATGATCTTGGCCTCCACATTGATTGCCGCATCGGTGCTGTGATTGGCGGACGCGCGGTTTAGTCGATGGCGCAGCAAAATGTTCTCCTCCTCCAGATCAGCACTTCTGGACTTTGCTGCAAAGGAGTGTCAATACATGGCGTATACGCAACGGCATTGCTCATACGCACCGGCTGCCAGTTCTGCATAGAGAACCTGCATGGTAGATGTGGCACGTTTTTCCATCGGATCGATCTGTATTACTTTAACTCGAAATGGTAAAAATTACTCAGCTACTCGAAAATCTTTTGTTGCTGGAAACAGTAAAGATAAGCTATCAGCGCCTTGAATTGCGTGGATATCGCTGTCAGAGTTACTTTGTTAAGTTTTTCGATTGCTCACAAACATATAAAATCGATCACATATTATTTCAATTCAATTTAATTCAATTCAACAATTTTATTAGCACTGAACATCTTTTTTTCCACATAGATGGAACCTAAATGGTTTTCCATAAAAAGATAAACTCAATAAAATCTTTTAGTATTCCTTTATTTTTGCAATTTTTAAAGGTTTTAAGGCTCTTTATTTAGGAAAACTTAATACTAGAAATAATATTATGTTAAGTCTCGATGGCTCGAAAAGAAGTGACAAGTTACATATGGAGTTAGTATTTTAAATGAATCGGAAATCTATACTATTTTATCGTTTTGTTGTTTAAATATTAACGTTATATTAACTACTTTTGTGAATCGAAATTATAAAAAACTTAAAAGCAAATTCGTATCTTAAAAAACGTAATCTAACCGTAAGGTTTGAGCCTTAGCTATTACATACAAGAAAGCATCATGGTCACACCATGCAAGTAGTTTCCAAAATCGTGCACCGTCTAGTAGGGGCGCCACTGAGCCGCAATATTGAAAAAACTACAACATGAGTTATTTTAAATGAAACATTTTTTAAAATTATTCGATTTAAATTATTAGTTCGAATTAAACACAAATATAATTGTTTATTGCAGTTTTGGTTTATTTTGTTTTTCTTTTTAGGAGTCTCATTGTTTTCATTTCATACATGTCCTTATTTAGTTTATTTGCAATATTTCTCTAAGTAAAAATATGTATTCCTTAAACACACTTTTCGCATAAACATATATATGATATATACATATATATATATGAGTTTTTGCACCGAAGACTCACTTTCTGTAGTCTGTTTTAAAATCGCTCTTCAATAATGTATAAGTTATGTTGTACAAACACGTATCCCAATACGATTATTAGCTACGCGTAGGTACTTATTAACGTACAATTGTATACATATATTTATTTATATGGATGTATCTATTTAGTGCTCGCGGAGCACTCTGCCTCCTTTCCTACTGTATGTGGCTGGCTGGTGTAAACATAGAAATAGTTGCTACTAATTAACCTAGATTGCATCACTTAGGACTACTGGGGTCTTGCACTCGGGCAGTGCGTAGGAAAACAACCGGATGGAGCGGTTGGATTCCCATTTCAGTTGAGATACTGATATTATCCGCGTGTATATTTAATTGATATTTTTTAAGGCATTATCGCATTTAAAGTACATCATTCGGTTTTAAAATCTAGGTTAGATTTTCTCGCTTCAATTAAAACAGGGAATTTAGGATTTTTCGTAAAACTATTCCAGACCTATTCTTCATTCGAACCCATCGCTTGTTTGTCCTCAAAGATTCTCTAAATGATGTATTGCATAAGAATTACATTCAGCGTATTTTCACTTTCTTTCTATTCAACGTTTTTGTTAATTTGTTGTTTTCTATACTCACAAATTGTTTCACAGCACAATTTCCATTGACAATGGTTAAATGTTCAGATTATTAAAACATTGTAATTCACTATTCGTTTCGTTTTTTTTCGCCAACTGATTCTCAGTCAATCGTTAAACTTGGAAACCGAGATTGCACAAAGTCGAAATAAAGCGAAACGTACGCAGCAGTTCAAACACTTAATCGACTTTTTACGGATCTACACTCCACTAAAATACAATAAAAAATATTCCTATCACAACGATCTACTCCTACCCTAAAATATGCTAGCTGCTTTCAAGGATTTCTATTCTAACGCCTGGTTACATAAATATTATCTGCAAAGATTCGCAATCGTATCTGACTCGGATTCGAATTCTGGTTGAATGTTGCATATATGTATCAAAAGATTTCTATTTTCAGATGCCTTCTATTAGTAGATTTGAACACTCGGTCGTAAGTACAATGAGCAGCTGAGGGATGAGTAACTTCATCAGGAAACGGGCATGAACCACACACACACTCAAAGTACGATGAGGCGAATGCCGCCAGGAATGGAGACATTGCTGATGTTGCCACAAATCGATAATCCTAGCTCCTTAAGGCTACATGGCTTAGCACTAAGCACACGCGGAGCGCTCCTCCTCTTCGTCATCATTGTCGTTGATGAGCTCGTTTCGATCGTCATCGATCTGGATCTTGTGGTGCGACGTGTTTCGCGTGTGCTGTGGATGTGCGTGCCCTGACACGGAGCTGGATGGAGCAGACTCCGGCAGCACTTGATAATTTAGATCCTTGGAGTTGGTTCGCCGATGTCGCAGCACACTTAGGCCCGTGGTGCTGGCATCCGTTGCCACCTGACCGGATGCGTTGTTTGCAGGAGTACCACTGGAAATTTTGGTGTTCAAGTCCTTCGAGTTGTTGCGGGAATGTCCACGGGATCCAGATCCGCCAGCTTCTATTTCATTTGAATTCTTTAGCTTGCCAATATCAGAAACCACATTCTTTAAAACATTCACATTCTTCTTGGGATTGTGGTGTGAATGGGGATGTCGTAGGAAGTCCGCATCGAAGCGTATGTTATTGGGCATGTAAATTTGGTCGTAGCTGTGGTTCCGGGAGTGCTTTTTAACGAAGTGTCCGCAGCCGGTGGTCAGCTCTTCGTCATCATCTTCTTCGGCGCAGTCCTGCGGCCGGAGCTGGTTCTGAATATATCTGATGGGTTGACTGGGGTCGTGTAGGTCTGTTGAGTGATTGCGCGTGTGCGCCTGGAACTTTTTGAGATTCTTGTATTTTGTGCTGCCACCACCACCAGCATCCTGACCAGCCGCATCCGCAGGTCCGCTAGATGAGTTGTGATCCCGGGCAAAGCTCTTGATCATCTTTACGTCACAGGAAGCACTTCGGAAGTGCTTCTTAGACTTGGTCTGTGGCTGGTTGCATGTGTTTGCCGGTGTCACCACACGACCGCATTTGTCGTAGCTGCAGAAAAAGAAACTAATTAGGAACATAATACTTGAATTCAAATGCAAGGTAGAACTTACCAATAATCCATTTGCATGGTGCGTGAATCATTGCGGGAATGACGAAGTATTTCTGTGGGTATGATCAGCTCTCCTCCACCACCAACAAATGCTGTTGACGTCTCGGCACCCGAAAACTTTTCTTCAAATACTGAAAATGATAGGGATTTTAATATACGAATTTTCAGTTAAGGCACTAAACTAATTACTAATTAGTAAGTGTAGTACTAATCTTACATTTGTCTAGGCTAATGATGGATCCGATTATTGGATCGCTGGCGTTAAGCGGCTTCATTTTCTCAAGCTGCTTGCGCCTGCGCACCAGCCACCAATCCACCATAAAGATAACCAAGGCAATCAGCTTTACAGATGCACACAGTCCAACATATCTAAAAAAAGAAGTAAATTTAAATTAAAATTAATAACTATAAATATTTTATAAACTTTTCATACTTGTATCGGAACTTTTCAATGTCGTAGATGAGACAGCGACCGCCCTTCTCGCCGCAGGACGATTTCCAGAGAATGCAAGTAGAGTCGATGAGGTTTCCGAACAAAATGGGTGCCGGTATGTATCCGAAGAGCCGAAAGATTACAAACTGCATTCCAAGGGCAAAGGAACGTTCCTCCTCGGATACCGATCGCAGCACGATCATAAGCAGCGGCATCTGCGTAGAGGCCACCAAAAAGGTCATGAAAAATAGCAGTATGAGGAACGGGTAGATGGTGCGGCATGGCGTGGCACATGGACCGGCGGTGGCCACCGGAACCACCGTCACCTCGGCGAAGTTCTCGTTGGCGTTGAGCGCCTGGGCTTGGCTGCCACCAGCGCCACGATAAATGCTGCTCGAGATGTTGGCGCGAACACCTATGAAATATCAATTATATAAATATAATAATATATTATTATGGCATATTTACAGTAAACTTACAGGTGCAGTTGGTGTAGTTGGTGTTGGATGTGGATGAAAAGGCAGTGCAGCCGGCGTGGCAAGGACTAAAATAGGTGAGTCCATTGTTGCCGCACACCGGTTCCACCTCGCTGGTCAGGCACTCGCAGCCAAAGTTGCAGGCGGCTGTGAGGTTCACCTGGAAGGGCTGCTCCAATGTAGATCCATGCTTGTTGCTGGTGTAGTAGGGAATCGTGGTGCCAGCCATCTTAAGATTGTCGCAACCGAGGAAGAAGAGCATCGCGTAACAGGCCAAGCAGATGACGTTAGTGATCAGCACAAATTGGACGGCACCCTTGGGCTTCAATTGGAATCGTTTCAAGATACAGCCTCCGAGGAAGATGCCAATACAGGCTCCAGGTACGGCGATCGAACCAGTAAAGATGTTGGCCTGGCTCTTGCCCAGGCTGAACTGCGTCTCTAGGTACTTGGGCAGAAAGACCACGAAACCAGAGACGATCATCAGCTCCATGCAGGCTCCCAGGCAGGTCACGATGTATACGGGATTCTTCACCAGACGCAACATCGATTGCGGAATATCCTTGATGTCCTTCCCGTAGCCCGTGTCCACCTTGGGTGGCGGCTGCGACTGGTCCTCCTTGCTGGTCACGGCAACTATCTCCAGCTTCTTTACCTTGCCCATCTCATCCGTCGTCACAGTGGCTCTAGAGTTGTTCGGCAAAACTGGCTGCACTATGCTGCTCTTCCGTATCTTCTTCTTTTCGCGGGCAAGCACTTTGGGGAAGGAGAAGAAGGGCACGGCCACCACCAGCAGAATGATTCCGCATAGCAGGAAACCTCCCCACCACATTCCCACCCAACGTCTGTCGCCGGGTGCTGCAATAAATCAATAAGATTAATATCGATCGACTTTCTCATTGAAATTTTTTATACTAATAGGGATATTACTCACTGATCGATATGGTGGTGGAGGATAGTGAGTCCATGTGGAATGATAGCAAGTAGGCGCCAAGCAGGAATCCCACCACTGGTCCAAAGGCTCCCATGCTGTACATGAATCCGATATACATCGAGGAGCTCTCCGTCCGCACGTGATCATCCACGTAGGTGGTGCCTAGCGTAAAGAGTGGGCTGCCTCCGCATCCGAGGAGCAACTGGGCGAGCACGAAGAGCAGCACCGGCCCAGTGGTGGAGGCCTTGCCCTCCAGGCAGTTGTCCTCGCGCAGCGTGTGCGGCGCCAGGGGTTGGTTGGATAGTCCGCTGGAGAGGCGACCCAGGTCCATGTCCTGATTTTTAACCAATGCGTTTTTGCAAATGTTGTCGCTGGTCCTGTTGATGATCGCTATTCCCGGATTGGGCTCGCCCGTAAAATGCGGCACCATAAACACCAGCGAGCCGATGCCCATGATTACAGCTCCGATTCCAATCCACACGGGAATGTGACGTCGGCTGCCCAGGTAGCTAACGAAGATCACCGTGATCACGTTTCCGATCTCATAGCTGGAGGCTATTAGCCCCGAGTAGCTGGAGGGGATCTCGAAACGCTTCTCGATTGTGGTGATCACAGAGTTAATGTAACCCGAACTAAGTGCCTGCTGCATCATCACCAGCAGCGAGAGCAGCACCACAAAGATCTTGATGCGGGCGAATCGCTGGATTCCGTAGGGTCTGCAGTTGAGAATGCCGCAATCGCCCGATCGGAACTGCTCCTCGTCGAAGTCCTCCTCCGGATCAGCCGGACATTTACCAGCCGATGCCTGTCGACTGTGGCACTTCACCGTCACGCTGTCGGTAACCACTGGTGGTCCACCTCCTGTGCCGCCAATTGCCGACGGCAACTGATCCCCTGCCAAGTAGGACGTGGCATGGGGCGGATTGTCCTGGTCTAGGGCCGCATCTATACTGCTGTCGTCGCCGCTATTCGTCTCCGAGTAGAGGCCGGTCATCTGGTACATCGATTCCTGCCGCCTGCAAGTGAGATTGTTTCTGTGTTCAGATCAAGAAGGATTGGACAATAGGCGCTCTTTTTTTGCATTTTTTATTGGGTTTTTGCCATACCCCAAGCCAAAACTCGTTGAAAACGTTCAATTTTATCCTAATTTCCAAACATTTTATGACAAGCCGCCTGCCTATTGGGATATTGTTGGATATGAATGATCGGTGGGTCTATTGGAGTAATCTTGAATGTGTGGTGTGTACTATGTACTACTTATAATACATTTACTACTGAATTGAACAAGTTTCTTTTATAACAGCAAACGTTTGGGGTTATGTGACCCATGTAAATATTTGTAAATAATACCATCCTGATTATACCTCACGCAAACATATACAGAATATCAGGAAAAATAATATATGACACAGTATGCATACAATTTGTATATCATAAAAGATATATATATATTTATACCCGTTACTCGTGGAGTAAAAGGGTATACAAGATTCGTTGAAAAGTATGTAACAGGCAGAAGGAAACTTTTCCGACCATATAAAGTATATATATTTCTGATCAGGATCAATAGCCAAGTCGATCTGGCCATGTTCGTCTGTCTGTATGAAAGTTCCAAAAGTTGCCACGCCCACACTACCACCCAAAACTGCCACGCCCACAATTTTGAAAAATGTTTGGAAATTGTGTCATTTTTTTATTAGTCCTATAAATTTCTATCGATTTGCCAAAAATATTTTTAACACGCCCACAAACCGCACTTTTGAACAATTTTTTTTATTTCTTAATTTTATTCGCAATTTTTACCGATATTCCAGAAAATTAGGAATTTTCTCTAATTTCTCAATTCTCTAAAAATCTGCATTCATATTTAGAAATTTATTTGTTTTTACATTTTTTTGTAATTTTATTGATGTACGATTTAGAAATTCAAAACAATTAAAAAATGTCCCAAGGCTAATGTTCTATACTCCATAATTCAGCTTATCTTAATCGGATTTTGAAGTGGCATACCTCTAAATGTTTCGGCCGCAATTCTCTAAAAAACTGCATTCAAATTTAGAAATTTATTTTATTTCAATTTTTTTGTAATTTTTTTGATGTTGTAGAAATTCAAAACCATTAAGAAATGTCCTAAGGCTGAAGTTCAAAACTCCATAACTCAACTTATCTTAATCGGATTTTGAAGTGGCATACCTCTAAATGTTTCTGGCGCAATTCTCTAAAAAACTGCATTCAAATTTAGAAATTTATTTTTTTTTAAATTTTTTTGTAATTTTTTTGATGTAGAAATTCAAAAACATTAAGAAATGTCCTAAGGCTGAAGTTCAAAACTCCATAACTCAACTTATCTTAATCGGATTTTGAAGTGGCATGCCTCTAAATGTTTCTGGCGCAATTCTGCATTTAAAAGAAAAATCTGCATTTAAATTTAGAAATCTTATATATATTTATATATATATATTATATATATATTATATATTATATATATTATATATATATTATTATATATATATATATTTTTTTTAATTTTTTTGTAATTATACCCGTTACTCGTAGAGTAAAAGTTTTAAAGTTTTCTTTTCATTTACTATTTTGTTCCCCAATTTCTACCAATATGCCAGAAAATGTTGAAATTTCTCGTTTGCACTTCCACTAGCTAAGTAACGGGTATCTGCTAGTCGGTGAACTCGACTATAGAATTCTATCTTGTTACCTTTTTTAGCATAGCAATCTTCTTTACCCCAAAAAAATTCTATTCATTTTCTTGCAAAATGTGTTTTAACCACGCGGTTACGTCCTTTCGATGTTATATAAAAATTTGATTTGGCCCAGGGTATTTAAGGATTCAGCCTTGCTTTAGTATTATGTGTCTTTTTTGCCAGCCTGATCTAAGGACGGCCTAGAACTTGGCGATGGACGGTCCAAGGACGCTCGAGGGCGAGGACGCAAGGCCCACTCAATGTCAAGCTCTTTGGGCTGTTGGCCAACACACTGGCCCATCCCTCAGGCCCCCGAACCCCGTATCCATCGCTCCTACCCACTTGGCTTTCTTGGCCTGGCAGCTGCAAGCACACACTCTGGCTATATCCTGGCACTTCGGGAGTTCAGGACTTTCCGTTCTCGTTCTCGTTCTCCGTTCGACGGCTTTTCCGGAGTTCCATCAACGGGCAGAGCGCGCGGCTGACTGCGGATGACTGCGGCGAGTTGCTAGTCGAGCCTTCAAGCTCACGTGCTCACCCTGGACTTGTTTGTCACGCTTTCCTTTTCCTTTCGGCTTGTGGGCCTTTGAATATTTCAAACTTGACCGACTCAGCGTAATCGACTGTTATCGATTGGTTTTGACGGCAAGGCAAGGCGCTGCAGTCTTATGAATTATTAACCACCCATACCCGCCCATCCACGTGCTACTAAACGTGCTCATAGAAGTTCTGAAGCTAATTATTGATATGGAGCAAAGTATCGGCAAATAATATTTGTGTTTGCTTGCCCAAGGCAAGTGTCAATAGTAAATTGTATTTCCACAGCGGGGTGGGGAGGCCTAATGTCTCAAAAAATACAAAATAATAATAACGAATACAAACAAGGAAGCTAGAAACTGTAAGCTGGCAACGGCAGCGATTTCCTCACCTGTGACCTTTGCGATTTGCCGTGCCGGCATCGTTGGCAAGGTGGCCATTGCTGCTGCTGCTGATGGCGGTGCCTGCTCCCACATCTGCCACGCCCCCCACGGGGGGAGGCGGTGGGTCGGATTCCTGCTCGAAGGAGGGATTCGTGTACTGCTCGATGTGCTTGGCCGACATTGTGTAGCATTTAACCAACTGGCAGCGCAATCATTCACTCGGTCAATCGATCAGCTTTGAGGCATATCCTGGAACAGAGAAGCGGGATAAATGGCTTAGCATGGGCGTTGACTTTCAGGGTTCAGAGGTTGCACCACGCAACTGTCATTAGGGACTTTCTAACCCCCCCTCCACACACACACACACCCACATACACACCTACACCTTCACATAATCCCCCAGGGAGCACAAGACTCCAGTTGATGAAGCCGACAATTACTTCCTGAAATGCTCGCCCCATTGCCACACTAATTGAGCTCAAACAGAAGAGTCGCTGCAACATGCGAGCAAGATGGAGTGAAAAAAGTAGGGGAAAAGATAATTACAGCAGGCGGTGACACAGGCACCACCACCCACTCACCACCCACTTCGCCACCCGTTTCACTGGCCCAGACTTCCGCAGGACGAGAAGGATGCTCGCTGACGCCGTCTTCTATTAAAAGCAAGCTCTACACTGAGCCACTTGTCCATGTGAGGATGATGGCGATGTGTGCCCATCCTTGGGTTGGCGGAGCATGTCCTTATCCGAGATGCAATCATGACACCATACTGATGGCTCACAGCTGCACGAAACTGCTTCAAGGGAATGGTATGGTAAGGGTTCAAACTAATATTCAAAGTAGAACACATTTCAAAATCGATTGCAGTAAATCTGGAACAGATATAATGTACGAGTACTATATGTATGTTTGCCCAACGAGATGAAAGGTTTCTATACGGATTCGGCACAAATCCAATACTATACGAACCCACTTTTGATAGTTAAATGTTGAGCGAGATGATTAACACTCAGTTACTACGTGGTACTCAGTTACCCTCATCAAGCTAAAAGGATTTAAGGATTTGCTCATCGCAGACCTGAAAAGTTGCAAGTTAAAGATGTTGTGCTTAACTTGCTTCGTGGCCCGATACCGTGTCTTGCAAAGGAATGAAGCCTGCCCCTTCCCCTGCAAATTTATGCCCCATTCCCAAACTCACATAAATGCGTGACAAGACCGCACAACCCAACCGCTCAAGGAAGGGCTAATGAAACTGCTATGCCCTCGTCAAGATGCAAAAAAGATTCCAATGGCGTTTTCATCGTCGTCGTCATCGTCATTGTCATCGTCATCATCACAATAACCATCCGGGTGAGAGCAGTAACAGTTGCTCACTTTGTCGGGCGATTTTCCTTTCATTAATATGCGATACTGCCAAGGACCAGCAGCTATAGCTACATATATCAATAATGGGGGCGCCGCCACTTGAACACGCCTCCCAGCACGCATTCATTCGACGGGGGCGGGGGGGAATGTGGAAGAATATTATCGATTGACTGAGCCTTGCAGCTCAGAAGAAATATGAAAATGAAAATCAGCAAAACGCTAATGCCGCTGATTGTGCTATACACAGCTACTTCTGCTACTTTGCGGCACCTCTGTATGAGCCTGTGCCTCCTCCGCCCACCGCGAAGCTGGGAGGGAACCCATGCAAATGGCGACTAATTGAGGATTTACTTGGTGGCTCACCAATATGCTTGGATGGATGACCGACCGCTTAAGTGTGATTTAGAGGGTTCCCCATCAGTACGAAGCGCTGCATCCTGGCTGGTGGGCAACACTTTACCCACTGGCCAGCCAGTTAATCAATTATCCTCATCCCAGTATCGAATCTTCCCCCCGTTGACCCACAAATGCTGCCGCTTATTGCTTCCATGTTCCACATTTGTGAATTCTGCTTCTTTTTGGGTTTTCCATTTTTCTAGAGGATTTCGGTGTCACAGATGCTGCAGCTGAACCAGGATGAAAAGAATGACGAATAAGCCAACTTTTTTGGCTCACTTATTTTGCTTCGCTTCTGGCCAATTGCCAGATACAAAATGTTACCCTGTTCTCGTTGGGGTAGTCGCGAATGTACTCGTCACAGGAAATGTTTATCCCAGAGATCAGCAAAGTAAATAAGTCTTAATGATGCCACTGCTGAATTACATCCATAATTGGAGCACAATCGGAAATGTTTTCATTAATCGGATCTATCACGGGAAATAAAAACATCGTGCAATATATTTCCTCTTCGAGCAATAATTTATCGAATGCATGATTGTCGCAAACAACTCTCCCATGAATTGCACAATGCGAGCTAATTAAGGAGCGACATGGTAGGTGAATTAACTCTTAGGGCTTTAAAGGGCATTACACGAATGGAAGTTGTACCGCAAATTGGCATAATTTATGAAATTTTTCATCTGCAAGAGGACAGGATTTCTAGAGTTCGAGCGGTGAAAGCGGTCAGGAAAAAACCCATCATATTGAGTTGAGTTCGCATTTTTCGAATATTAAACATAATGCAGGACAGCAGTGACAGGTGGAGTGTTGCATAATGCTCGCACAGTGAAGAGAAATTAAAATGTGACATGGATTATGGAAAAAGCTTTTTAACCAAGAAGCCCTTCACAATTTATTGAAAAAGTTACCCAATTGAATTTCGCAGCGAATAAAATCCTCATTTCCGCCAGGCAAACGAGTTCATATTTATTCAGAGAGCGTCGGTGATTTAATATCACTGTTTTTTTATAACGCACATGGTGGCCTGATCTCTTGATCAATTGGCATTAGTTCCGTGCCCACGCCCTTTTAGCGGGATATTCCACAGACCATGAAGATGCAGATCACGCACAGGTTCCTCAGCATTCATTCTCCCATTCATTCTCTAAGTAAGCCCTGAGTTTATTCTATATATTTCTGTCTGGGGCAGGACGTTGAACTTCCGAAGACGGCGGAGAGATGACTAACGTAATTAAAAAAGACAATAAGTAATGTAGACGACATTCAACAAAGAGGAATATCCAGCAAGTGCAAACTCAAAGCAAGATTTACTTCATGGGTTCCTTGGCCAAAATGGTAATGGTAAAGGTCAGTCGGTCCAAGTTGGAGGCAGAAAGCCTGTCATAGCCAAATAAAGAAACTTGTTTAAACTGGGGAGATTTGGACTCTGGCTGAGTCATTTACTGCCCCTCTCGTTTTTCTGCTGTTCACTTGTTCATTCAATCAATAGCCGGGCCGTCAAATTCATTTTTAGAATCTTAATGGCATTTCTCGAAGAACAATCAAAAGTAAATGGAAAGTGAATACAAGTGCATTGCCATACTCGATTCCCAAACTGCATACACGTATCTGTGAATTTGTATGCATAAACCAGACATACAGATACATTTGCGATCTTATGCGATTCGCATACAGGAAGTTAAGTTTACAAAACAAGTTTTTTTGAGCGCGGTTTCTTTTCTCGTTTTTGTTTTGCTTTGTTTTTACGCTTTTCTGCTGCTTTTTGCCCAACCGATTTCTGTGTTAGTAGATAGAAAGATACAAAGATACTTTTTGCGATGGAGTGTAAATTTCCCCTAGAATTCAAGGCACACAAATGCTTCGATCGTTAGCAACTAATTACGGAAAAATTATTTCTGTGCTGATACGAGTGCGGAGAGATGTTGTTCAGAGTTCTTATATATTTCCTGATAAGAGTGTCTACACTGCGAAAGATTTCCTTCAAAAAAGTGAGAAAAAAAAAACAAGAGGCAGATGGGCATTTTGACTTTTTCAGTCTGGAGTAATTATGGCGAAACACTTTAACAGCAGTGCGATAAAACTGCGGACGTGTATCTCGAAACAAACAATTAGATTTCCCATGCACACTATTACGAGCATTTCTTAAGGTTGATAAATATGGCACAGCGATCTTATAAGGCTCCGTTTTATTTACGCAGCTGTTTGTGGTCAAAATTAATGGCGATTACTTTCAAGGCAAGGTTCTGTGAAATAAGAAGAACAACAAAAACAACTCAAGCTAAACTGATGATATTTATTCATTTATCTCAATAAATTTCATTTTTGTTATGTTTAATACCGTGTTGAAAATTACTTCAAATACTCTTATAGCTTAATTATACATAGAGATAAGGATTATTCGAATTTGAGTCTACCACTTGGAAATTTTTTTATACGAGATTGTTCATTTGCTTGAACTTCCGACCTACATTCATACACTTTACGTAATATGTTACTGATTAATACAACCATAAATAATACCATTGTGACGTCTTTATTTAAAATGATTTTTAGCAACATTTTTCAGGTTTTAAATATTAATATTTGAAATGTTAGAAGTCATATATAACCAACAATATATGTATATGCCAACATAAATAAAAAATTTTAAGCTTTGACTAAACATCAAATTCTGAAATCATTTTATTTAAACTGTACTCAAATTCATAAAGGTTACACTTTAAATTCATTTTTTTAAGGTCGGCCTTTTTCGTGTATATTAATGTTGTTGCTATTTACGTTTTTAGCGGACCCTGGTTTTTCTTTTGAACTTTCTATAGGTTTTTCTCCAGGACTTCCTCCAGCTGCTCCGCCAGGACTACCGCCTGGTTTGCTTTCAGGACTTGCTGCTGGCTTATCCTGAGGGCTTTCCCCGGAGCCAATGCCAGGTTTTCCTTCTGGACCTACATCCGGTTTCCCTCCCGGACTTCCTCCAGCTGCTCCGCCAGAACTACCTCCTGGTTTATCTTCTGGTTTTACTACAGGTTTCCCTCCCGGACTTCCTCCAGCTGCTCCGCCAGAACTACCTCCTGGCTTGCTCTCAGAACTTCCTGCTGGTTTAGCCCCAGAATTATCTCCTGGTTTTCCTGCAGGTCTTCCTTCGCCAGTACTACCGCCAGGTTTACCAACAGGACGTGTCACAGGCTTACCTCCAGGTTTTTCTTCACGTTTTCCTCCAGGTTTTTTCGAGTTCCCCGGAGGCCCTGGTTCGGTTGGAAAATAATTATTAGCATCCAAGGTCGGGAGACAAATCATAGCCAAAGAGTTCCACTGTAAGTTTGGCGGACAACTCGGGGCCCTAAGTTGGGCGGATAGCGATGGGGCTCCCAATGGAGAAAGCGGTTCTATACCCATAATATCACGCGTCTTAATTACGACTGATTTGGATTGGCTTTTCCATGGCCTTATATGCCGCATCAAGTGGAATAATACCATTAGCTTTACATTCCGATCATAATTGAAAGGCAATTGCTACAGTTTGAAATGTCACATGGCAAATCGATATATGGATTTTGCAAAAAATTATATAAATTGCTGCTTATTTATTACCGCAAACTAATTCGTAGTGTACATTTCTAAAATGCTATGTTTGTGCCAGAACAGAATATCTAAGAGAACGCCATTCTGTTAGATATAAGATATTTCGATATTAGATATTTCCTTTAATTCGAATATGTGTTATTTAATAAAAGGGAATGTAGGAAATTATCTTTTATGCAGTCCGATACATATGTATGTCGAATTCTCATTTGAGCTCTTTGAGCCGAGTTTGTGCTATTGTAATACATTATATTCGTTTAGACCACACTCTCAAAAGCTCCGTAAGAAAAGGCTTCATTGGGGGTTTCGTTTTTCGAAATGTTTCTTTGTTGCCGATAGTCCCAAACGGTTTTGTGAGCACTGAACGGGTTCTTTTCGGCCACTCGAATGCAACTCTCAAGTTTCCAAAGCCCCAAAGGCTTAGCTTCGTGGTTCCCCTTTAAAACTCTCGTTGGTGCAACTCGAATGCGTTGCGTTTAATTATTTGGCTTTTGGAATTCGACAAACTCGTTGTAAGCTCTTTGTTTTAAATTACTTCGCACGGCGTTCGCTGGTGTTTGGCTCGGATTGGCCCAAATGAAAGGGGCTTCCGCGAAGTATTCAAGCCACCCACCCAGATGTCTTGCCAAGCACAACAAAACACCCAAATCGGTGTGAGTTAGATGGAGTGGATCGGATTACAGGCCACAGCACAGAGATTCAACAGCAACGGCGGAGTGCCACATAATCCTCTTAGTCAGCTCAGCTCAGTTCAGTTCAATTCAGACGAGCCGAGTTCAGTTCAGTTGAGTTGAGTTGAGTTGAGTTTTGGCACGAAGAGTGAGTTTCAATGGAACCGGGGTAACAATATCTGTAACTGGGGCTACAACTGCGACTGCGACTGCGACTGCAACTGCGACACATTTGCCATTGTTGCTGCTGCTCTTAATTGCAAAAGTCGCCAAAAGTCACATGTCACCGAACGAGATGTGAGATGTGCCAAGAGTGGCGGGAAACTGTGCATTAATTTATTGCCCAAGATCTCATCCCATCGCGAGTGCCTCATAAGGTGGCCCCCATCTGAATCATCGCACCTCCCACCCTGGAAAGTTCGCTGATCTTGCCGCTTTGTCTCCACTCACAGAGTGCTGACCTCGATTATTGGCCAGGGCACAGTTTTGGCCCCTCTCACGGTAATTGATCGATTCACGATCTGGTCAAGACTCAGACTCGGACTCAGACTCAGGCTCAGGCTCCAAGAAATACCCATTCTTTTTCATAATTACGTTTATTAATTACGCCCATTCATCACATTGAAAGAAATGTCAGGGAACAATTTCAATCGGTGGTAATTTGAAATTATGAAAGTAATTTTTCTTACACTTTTAATATTTAAGGTTGAAGTGGATAGTAACTTGCAATCATCAAATATTTGTAATCAAGCAAGAAAATATAAGCTAAGCATCTCAAATTTGAAGCATCTTATTTCCTAAGTTTAAAATAGAAACGTAACTAAACAGAATTTGGCAAAACCCATTGAAGCCAAAAGTATATATTGGAGATCATCAAAATAAATTAAATTTTTAATCAATTCTACCAAAAACGATCATGAGATCTATGGTATTTGTACGTCTTGGACATTTCTGCACTGAACGACAGCTTTTGAAGTGGGTGTGTTTCTGCAAACCGGTATCTGAATCTTTGGGTACATATAGATCTGCATCGGCTGTATCGCATTGGTCATTGGTACTCGTTAGACCGGCTATGAAGGCCGTTTCAAGAAAAGTGGCACCAGCCCAAGCGAAGTGACACAGATAAATCCTGAGAATTGACTAAGCCAGATAAGAATGTTATTCAATCGTTTGCTGACAATACAGTAGCCAAAACCCCTTAACCTTGTTGCTGAGTACGTTTCAGTGAAATTTGTTGAGTTTGTTGATTCAGGGAATACTCGTACATACATTTCTTAGTGTCCCGCTGCAGTTTGACGTCACAGGCATTGGGATAATAATTCACACTCGCAACAAAACTCAATATGCACGGCGAAAAAAGGTTCGCTTGTTTATTCAACTAGACTTTCTGCAGCTGATAAAACAAAAGACACTTGCCTGGGAAACGGGATGGGGAAACAGCGATGGGGATAGGGGGTTTTGGGTAAAGGAAATGAATATATGGCTCTGGGAAGCCAGAAGCAAACAAAAACAGTTATTAAGCCAACATTTGGCTGAAATCATTTCACGTACCAGTTCCCAAAGCTTGGCCATATTCCTTTATAGTCATTCATACGCGTATAGTACGTATATGTATCTATATCTGCCGCCTGTGTTTGCATCTCGGGGGCATTTGACGCACGTTTGGGAATTATAAAGATGCGGAATAATTAAAATAGAAACAATGGAAGCCGCAACAGGAGCCATGCGTCAATATGTCTGAGATAAACAAGCTGCACTGCCTGAATAAAATATGCCCATCTTTATATGACCAGATATAAAGTATAGTATTGTATAGTAGACTACTTTTTGTGGAATAAAGTGCATGTGTTTTATTTATAGAATAATCTCCGCAGAGACAGCTTACACATTTAGATAACACAAGTGCAAAATAAGACCTGATTATATTGCTTTTCTGTCAAGAACTGAGTAACTGTCAAAATAAGATAAAAGTGAAGGTTGGTGTATCTTAGTTTATTGGCGAGGAGACTACGGTGGAAATGTCAAAGGCATTCATAAAATGTGCAAAGCGTTCGATCGACTTGAGTCCATCGAACAAACGAAAATAACTCATACGCCGTGGTGGTTTCCGGTGGGTGTAACAGGGGAGGGGTGGGCTGAATAGGGCCGTGGGAGGAGCGACTTGGCAACGCTGGGTGCTGGCTGCTGGTTGCTCGAAGATTAAAAATAAGTTTTACCACAAAAAAGCAAACACTACTAACAATCACGGCCACGTCGTCTGTTCTATGTTTACCCGAGAATCAGAAGCAAACAGTCAATGAGCTGATAATGAAGACAAATCAACAGAGCACATATTATACATATGTATGTACACATATGTATGTACCACCTCTCAGATGGGATAGATCGGACTATATTAGGGTCGCCCTTCCCGCCCAGCATCATCACTTTCCCGAAAAGAGCTTTAGATTCGTTTGGTTGTTTGTTTGCTTTTCTGCCAGTTTGTATAATATCTTCTCGGCGGGACTTAATCTAGAGGGCGGGATTATCTAAAGGCGAGCATCGACCCAAGAAACTATGGGGGGGAGGAGGGAGAAGTCTATAGAAGAGTCTTAACAAAGAAATGGGAACAGTGTAGCTTTTGATTCGTGAATATGTATGACTGCACCAAGGCAGCTCATTCACTTCGGCTAAGAAGCTACCAAAATATCCATGTTCGAATTTATAAATAAAAAAGAAAGTAAACATACATTAAAATTCGAATCGCATAGGTAGAAGCACCAAAAATGCTTCAATCAAAATGGAAACTTTAATTGCCATTGCTTTGAAATGATAAAAAAAAAAAATCGGGAAAAGTGGAAAGGCACATACTATTTGGGGTAAACTTTAATTTGCGTGTGCAGGCAGGGCGAAAAAACACAGATTGGAACCGACCTAAAAACGCCAACATGCGACACAGTGAGACCAATCAACAAATTACAACAGGAAAAGTTGAAAAATACACACGAAAAATTAAACAAATAGGTGAATGGGTGAACGAGTACGCGACTCGGTGAATGAATAAATGTGAATAAATGAATGAATGAATGGATGGGTGGCCCTAAATCTCTGTTCAACGCAATTTGTGAGCAGTCGAGGAAGAAAAAACTAACGTAAACACAAAACACCAGTTTCGTTGTGCTGGGCCTTTTCTCTTACAGACTTTTGGTGAATTTACCAAAATGGTTATCATTGTTGTTATTCTGGTCGACGCCATACAACCCAAATTTGTATAATTTCTGATCGCCGTTGTTTCTGCTGGCTTTGTTAATAAAAAAAGCGCTTTCTCCGACTGAGAATGAGAAATGAAAACAAGAGTCAATGACAAATGCTTGAGAGATTTCGTTCGTTTCTCGTCTAGTAAACCTAGAAAAATTATTCACCAAATTCCCCCAAAAAAACTATTATATTACTTAGGTACTTCACCAAATCTGTACACATCGGGACAAATAGCTGAGCTGTAAACATTTTGCCAATATTTCTGGGGTACTTTGTGTGTACGTTTTTTACGACTTTTTAATTGCCACTTCGAGATGAACATTTAAAGTGTTTTCAGTAAACAAAAACGGTCATATTGGGTTGAAATTTCCACTTTTCACAGTCTGCCTAAGTAAACATGCCTTCTCCTCAACTTCTTCAAGATTTCTGCCGACGTTGTGTAAAAAGTTAATTGATATTTTCGTTCCCTTTTAATTGCAGAACTATCCATTCCCTTCATCTGCGCCGTCTCACACAAAATTAATCAACTTTCGAGTACTTTAATGACATAACAACGCCTTGCGTTGCTCTCAGATTATGAAAACGTTTCCGCCGATGACTTTTAAATGAAATTATATTCAGTGCTCGCTTAAAGCCATAATTAGACGATATGTGAAAACTCATTCGGTGCTTGCACAAAAGCCAAAGCAATCGGAGCTTTAGGAAAACATTTCACCGGCGCAGATACAAAGATACATAAAACCAAATGCATGGCGAATCGAACGTTGGTACAAACGAATAAAGATATATAGTCGGGGAATTGGGAAACAATTTGAAAAGTTCAAACGACTGTGGGTAAAAATACACAGGCTGTATATATGGTGCATGTATAAAGTATATAAGTATTATAAGTATAAATTATTCTTTAAATCTTACAAAAATGGAAGCCTGAACTATACATACTACAATAGGAAACCCATTTCATAAGCTACAGATAGTCAAGCGCATTTCGTAGATTCTTTAGATACTTCTATTAAATTAAGTAAAGTGCGAACTAACTTTCTTGGCAAAAGCATACGAATCGTGTCACAAATCGAATGGAATGAGACCTGAGGTCCTGATTTTCGGCTTAGGTTGAATGGCCTCGTGGGTAAAGTTTTAATGTTAGGAAGCCCGTAAGTCCTGCCAATCGCTGCCGCTGCAATCGATTTTCCCACAGTTGATTTTCCGACGGTCGGCAAAGTTATCCCTTCGCCGCACTCGACATTCCATTAAATCGAACTGCAGTTTCAGCTGTTGTTGAAGCTTTGTTTCAGCGACTTTGATTGATATTGTGTGACACACTCGGCGATTCGATTTCAATTTCCGTCACCATGGCAGTTCAGTTTCAGGGGTTTTCGGCGACGAAGAAATCACGTAATAAATATCTGGCCCATTTAGCCCATTTGGCCCATTGCAATGCTAACAACAACTTGATTTCATAGGCCATGTGTGTGTGGGAAGTTGGCGAAACCCGTTGACAAGTTGTCAAAACGAAAGAAACAATTGCAAAATCAAAACAAATACTTTCGTGAGGACTCACCTTCAACTTGCTTTCCTTGCGTTTCCTCCTTGCTCTCAAATTTCAAATTTCCCAGCGACTTTTCATTTAATTTGACTGTTCATTGAGATTCTTTCGCACATTCATTCGCTGATTTATTTGTAAACACACACAAATCAAAAAAATTCCTTTAATTATTTCGCATTTAAAGTGCACATATGTATTTGTTTTGCTGAAAATTATTGGATAATTTCGTTTACTTATTAAAGAATAACAATAACAATCGCGCGTTTTATCTCTATCTCTCCCTCAAGAGAGAGCGTGCGTTTTAGTGAGCGCAGCTTTAACCGGTTTGATGGAGAGAGAGAGAGGGAGGCCAGCTCAAACACCGTTAGAAAGAGAGCGTAACGCGATCGCCCGATTATGTTTATACCCCAATGTTGTTGGTGTTTTACCCGCCTGCTTTTGTTACGTGCGAAGATTTGGCAAGAAAAGCCAGCTAATTGGGGCTACCAGCAACCAAAGGGAGCGTGAGAGGTACGATGGGCAGGCGAGAAGAGAGAAGAAAGAGAGCGCCAGCCAAGCGCAAGAAATGAAACCAAGCATACGAATATTGGGATCACACATCGAGGTGTGTAAATGCAGAAAAAACAAATAAAAACAAATCTGAACACCTGTGTGAATATTGTTAAAAGCACAGAAATGTATTTATTTTATTTTGCAGCTCGGTGTTCCAAATGAAGACCTAATCTTTAAAATCACACTTTTTCAGTGATGGCTAAAATACAATTAGTATTAATTTAATTTAGTTATACTAATTAAGATACGTCATCACGTACGGCGTGGCTTTTTTGAAATCTTAGAAAATAACAAAAAAGAATTAGGTTTTCATTGAGGTCATCATTAATTCAAAAATGAATTACTCTGATAAGCGCAGAATAAGTAAGTTTAAGTTGTTAGCTGGAAACATTTGTTCTTTAAAGTGTTTCTTTACTATATACATATGTACATATGTATTTTCATTTCAAATCCTCATTTCCATGGATTTCTTTGTTGAACTAATTTTAAATCCAAATTTGTCACAGTCGTACATACATACATATACATATGTATGTAGAATAGCTTTGAGAAATCCAGCTAGCTGTTTTAAAAAAAACCTGTTTATTTTATTAAACAATTTTCGGGTGTTCAACGGTTAATTTCGAAAGGACTGAATCATTCTCGAGAAGTCGAAGTACAGAAATCGAAGTATCGGCAACCAATTGGAATATGATTTTGCCATTAGCACCGCTCTGCAAATCACTCGAAGATCACACAATCTATCTGAGATCCTATACTATGTATGTAAGCATGTGCGTACTACGTGAGTACTATATATATGTACCTACATATATACCTTTTTGTACACATGTGTCAATTGTACTTAGCGTGCGTTTTAATTTTTTTCCTCGGCTTATGAGTTGCTTTGGTCTGGCAATGAACGATTATGCAAAAATAAATCAATTGAAAGGCAACAACGAAGAAAACGCAAGAAAACGCAAGAAAACACAAGAAAACGCCACAAAGGAAAACTCAGTGGGGGAGCAAGGGAAACCAAAAGTGGGGGAGGGGGAAAAGGGAATCTGTAACAAGTGCTTTAAAAGGAAAACAGGCTCTCTCACTGAAATGAAAACTATTCCATCGTCTTTGTCATGATCATACTCATTTTCACTGACATTGAATTGCTCTTCGAACATTGAAAAATTTGTTTAGTGTTTTGCAAAATTGTAAAATCGCATTTAGTCTACAGAAAAAAGATGAAAATATGTTTTCTCGTGTAAGAACATATGACACTAATAATTTTTTTATTTGTTTACTTACAGATGTTTAAGATTGCATATATTTTTTAAATTGTTTATTCTCTTACAGTTATGATTGTTTGAATTTAATGATTTGAAATTGTGGAGATTACACACAGTACACATACTTCTCACAACTTTAGATAATCACTTAGATAATCGAAGTTATTTTTGTGTCATCGTGATCTTAAAAAATATTTTTAGTTTGCATTACGATTGAATAATTTATTGTTGCATTATGAAAGAACAACAAGCCGTTTACCACGCAGAGAGAGATGGAGAAATAGAGAGAGCAACCATGTAATCCCCCACACGCTCACACCTTTACCTGGTGGCTATGTAGAGCGAGACGAGACGAGTCTGGTCGAAAAGGGATGGCGGAAGATGGGGAGACAAAGAGACGGACGGCAACATAAGAAGACGAGACAGAACAGATGTCCGTACACACACAGGCACACAAACAGGTGAGGAGCCCCCACACACACGCACGCAGAACAAATAGGAGATTTTATTTTATCACTCCTTACACTCGTATTCATCAAGGACCTCTGGCGCTCTTATCACTTCTTTGTTTGGGTTACTGACCCGTAATTGCACGTTATTTATGTTTGATCACACCCACACACACACTCGCCAGCCGAAGCGATGCTGTCGCAAAAGTATCGCAAAATCAATTTAACACTTCTTCGTTTGGCTGCCACACGAAAGCCAGAAAACAGTTGGCTCAATCACTTCGACGCGAATTCGTTCACTTCAATCTCAACCGCTCAAAATTTTACCATCCGTCGAATTTGGATTTCAAAAGGCGAATGGTGATAAAATGAATTGGGATGAGACGGAGAGCGATTGTGCGCCGCTCTGGCTCTCATTCTAGCGATGGCACAACTGTCGATATATCGGTATTTCAACATTTCTCCTATGGAATTCATAATATGTTCAATATAAATAGAATATCAAATTTGCAGCGATATTTGGACCCTAAAATGTAATAGCAAAAAACAAGAATTTTATATCAGACGTCTTTGTGACTTTCGTCTTTATCGTCACTATTCTAGCCTTAGCCTGGACTCAAACATATTTTGTGCTTGACATTTAGTGGGTGCACAAACCGACAGACTAAAATACGTCGTTTCCACTGGCTCACATGCTTGCAGCCATGATTTTTTAAGAGGTTTTTTATGGAGATTTATCACATTCATAGACACAGCTTTTTAAAAAATAAACTTTCGTACTTTATTAGGTATACTAAAGCGGGTTAATGACATACTCTTTACGCGATCCGTCGCAGCTGAAGGCCTCCACAAAACTGGAAATGTTAAGCAACAAATTGTGCGGAGTACCACTGGGATCAGAGCTCTGGTGAAATGACCTTTCGAGTTTATTCTGGGCGAAATGTAAGTAGAAGAGTTCTTTCAGCGTCTTATCGGTGAAGCTGGGCTGGGTCTGATCAAATTCCGATTCGGAGGAGAAATATGCATCTTGTACCATATTCAAAATCACCACGATGATATCCTTATGGTTCCACATTTCGGTTTCCCTCGGACTGATACAAGGAGAATCGTCAATATAATTTCCGAGATCATCGAATGTTTCAATCAACTCGTTGTATTTGTGACAACGGGTAAAGGGATATTTTGGATAAGGAAACAGGGCCGACAGCACCTGTTCCGCAATTAGGAATCCAAGAAAGCTGACCTACACAAAATAAATGATTAAATTTTTAATCGCCAATTTTGTATCGACGAGCATACCTTAAATACGTCGTGACCACGCATTGTAAAAAAAGGCTCCTCCAAAAGGCCAAAGGGAACAACGACGGAGGTTCCATTTCTCACCAAAGCCAGCTCATGTTCATATCCAGGATACGGCTCGGTTGACTCCATGTTGTCCAATTTCTGCAGCCCAAGTTGAGTATGCAGCTTCAAGGCCTTTAGATGCATGGTTGGAAAATCATCATCCAGATTAATATCGGCGTAGAGATCGGTTAAGTAGCCACGATAACCCTGGGTCCTGCGAACATTGCCAACACTGACGGTAATGAAACTCAATATATTCCGAAGTAAAGATATATTGGATGTCGTTAGGTTCATGCGATTAATATCTAGCCTCTGTCTAAACTGTTTCCGAATCGCCTTAAAAACCCTTTGAACTTCCATTTCGTACTCCTTGACTTTCTTGGGTCCCAGGATATGCTCTTCATAAAGCAGATAGCTGGCAGATTTCATTACGTATTTCACAATATTGACGCACACGAAATCATAGTCTCGATTGGTGTGTATGTATCGCGATGATTGGGTAAAGTCGGCAAAGAGATTCATCATATAGATAGCCACAATTTCTTGGTCGTAGGAGGTCATAAGTTGGTTTAGTTTTACCAGAAACTCGAGATCATCCACCAGCACTACGAAATTTGGTGGAAATGAACGACCAAAAACGATCTCAAGATATTTTCCGAGCTTAACTCCATGATCACTTTCCAGCTCTTGCAAAGTCATGCGCCTTCTTTCGTGCTTTTCATAATCGGGCAACTGTAATAGTTTATGACGCAGCTGCTGGATACCAATCATTAAAGACCGACTCTTGTTGAATCCCAGACGAATCAACCGACTTTCAGAACCCAGTACATAATATTGCTGTAATACAAAATATGGTTTTGCAATCAATATCATGTACTGACTGGTCCCTTGGTGATCTAAGTCAAGATTCATCGTAATGAATATATTCATGCCATAGTGGTGCAATCGTCCGAGCGTTACCAACCATTGAAATTTCTCCTTGGGCCATTCAGTTCCAGGTGGTGTTTGATGTGGCCAGGAAAGACTTTCATCCGGCTGCACAATGTCCAAATAGTTGAAATCATCCAGCTCGTTCTCTTTAACCATTTCGCAGGTCTTGTAGAATTGGAGAACCTTCTCCTCTAGGCTTCCCTTTTCGAAAGTCATGTACTTCAGTTGCTCAAACAATGCCAGGAACTTGGAGTTCATTTTTTCGTGTACAACCACATGAAGGTCAAATTGACAGTACGAATTCGTATTAAGTCCGTAATTGCCTCTGGCATAATCTACAAAATTTTCACAGGGATCTTTCGATGCGCCCATAAGGTGTAGCGTTTGGTCCATCAATCTCTTGTTGGCGGAAAAAATTGTATTATCCTGCTCCAAGGATTCAGCTGATCCGCAAAGAAGGAGAACGTAGCCCAACCAAACGAATATGTGCTGCTTCATTTTCTCTTGCAAACTGATTGTTTCGCAAACAGTGACTACTATATTTATAGCAGTTTTCTCAATAATGCCGCTGATATATAAAATGCCACTAAACTCAGTTTTTGATAAAGTAGCTTGTTCGATAGCTTGTATGATGTTTTTTATCCCTCTATTTATCATCTTACCATGTATATAAATACATTTTTTCCCTTCGGACATAAAAGTAACACACACATAAAATAAACACACTGTTAGCGTAGTTTAGGTAAATATACATTTATTTCATTTAATGATTTCTTGCTTTTCAACAATGTAAATATTCAGCTAACAATTTTTGCTCTCTGGTATTCATTCTGTTAACAAACCCAGTTAATTTCGAATTGCATTTAGAGTTCATCTTATTGTATTCTTTTTGAAGAGGACTACAAGTAGATTAATTGGTTTAGTACAACTAATAGATTACAACAATCGATTACTATAACTTGTCATTGCATGGTCTCAATAAAAAAGTAAAAAATGTTCTTGTTTACACAACAAACAAAGAAACAGAAGGTGAGAAACTATTCTGTCAATACTTGAATTAATGCAACTAACATAAAATTCTAGGTCTATAGGTTTGTGTATGTATATATATCTTATGCCTAGGTATATCCTTCATGAGTGTAGAATCACAGCCTTATCATCGAACTCGCAATGGAGTTCTGTTGTGTTTGAATTGTCAAGTATTTCTGTTAGGGTGATACATCTATTAGTCGCTAGTTTAAATAAACGTACACATAAGTTAGCATTGTATTTTTGCTTATTTTTAACAATAGTCGGTTAGGTTGGGACAATTCTCGAGCACTAGCTCTCTAATTTTATACAAATAAATATGTAAACTATGACATACATGCAATTGTGCAATTGCTTTCATTCTAGTGTTAAGGCAAACAGTTTAACTAAAATTCAAATAGATAACTCGGAAATCTAAGCGATTACTCAACGAATCATTCGCTAAACAAATTATTTCAATTGCTTACTAAGTACTTTTAAGATAAGTGGATTAACTAAACTAACGCAATAGTATTAATAATCGGTGTCGAAGGCCACATATTTAGAGCAAAAGCACATGTGAACAAGTTTTAGGTTTTAGGGTTGCTAGTCGCCTTCCTTATTTTAGTTGCCACTATCTAGCCGAAGAATTGCATTTTGGCGCTTAATCAGGTAATCGTTGTTATAATCTGATTCTTAGACCCATAATCGGTGATTCTGCAAAACGGTATGAATTCAATTGGATTAGATACGAATTGCATTGAAGGTTTGCGCAACAATGTACAAATAAAAAGACACAAAATCAAAATAAACTAATACATGCTCAAAAAAGTGTACTCAAATCGTGCAAATGAAAAAGCTGCAACTTGCTTTCAAATCAAGTATTTTGTGCCTTTTTACCTATAGATTGATGAGGCTGACGTGGAGCGCGACCAAGTAACTAACAAACCCTCACCTCTGCTGCGCTCGCGTTTGCTTTGCAAGATAACTTTGGTGCTGTCGTCGGGACACAACGATATGCGCACTGTTGTTAGGAGCAACCTGTAAGAAATAAATCAAATTAGTCAACAAGATGCTTAACACGGAATTTAAACTCTATACTAACCGTGGCAGAACTGCCACCACTGTGGAGAGCATTATCACTAGCCAGTGAACAGCGGAGGCAAAGCACACAAAGATGACCCAGTATGAGGACCGGACTCCGAAGCAATTCATGCACACAGAATCGTAAACGATCGAAAAGAGGTAGAAGGAGCCAAGACTAAGCACTATGGATAAGACATGCAGCACAGTCTGTAAGAGAATATACGAAAGTTAAGTAAGCAGCTAATTTGTGTACCATGTTTAATAGACGACTCACCCAGGAACGAATTTCAATGGCACAGTGCACGAGGTTGGCGAAAAGACAGGATGCGGTTATCGTCGTACCGAACTCCCAGATTCCCACATCGCTCTCCGCATAGGCGCACAGCGCCACGAAGAATATGACCAGGCTCTGATAGAGGGCATCCAGTAGTATTAGCCAGAAGTCGTGTGGTCTATAGGCTACGCCCAGTCGACCCTGAAATAGAATGGGTTTCATATTAATTAATCGAACATCCGGTTTAATGAATGACTGACAAATGTGAATGGGTCTCATTATATATACGTGTGCATACTTAGTATATAACATATGAAGACACAACTTGCTTGTCAACTCACATTTTTGTAAAGATATGGATTTTTTAGCAGGAGATCTTCGGCCACTCGCTTGTCGTACACTCCAATGGCCAATGGCGGCAGCGAGGTGAATATTAAATTATACAGCATCAAGTACATCTGATCCATCATCACTTGGCCCGAAAATCCGCAGTACAATTGGTACCAGAATATCAGAAAGACAAAGGCCTAGAACAAAGGTTAGAACATATTGTTAGATTTAACGTTTCCCTTTTACATATATATTCAGATCTTAAAAAATAGCGGGTCTAGTTATTCAATTGCAATCAATGAAACTTACAGCATTTTTATGGAAAAAGTATAAAATCATGCGGGACAATCGATCGTAGCACCAATAGCCGTGCGCCAAGAGAAGGCGCTCCAAGTAACGAAAGCGTGGTAGAGTGAAATCGGCGGCCATGACAGCCTGCATGCCTTCTTGGCCAGAGATTCCAACGCCCACATCTGCCATCTGGATCATGGACACATCGTTGGCGCCATCCCCGATGGCTAGGGTTCTCAGGTTGAGCTCCTCCTTGACCACTTTGACTAGGTATGCCTTCTGCAGCGGAGTGGATCGGCAGCAGAGTACCGAAGCGCACCGCTTAGACAGCCGCAGAAAAGGCATAATTAGTTTGGACCTGCCAGAGTAATGAAAATAAATAAGAGAATAGAGACACACTTGGTGCACAACTCACTTGGGATCTAGAATAAATGTTAAGGTCTTTCCATCCACCACCAATGCGCGCTGTTTCCTTCTTAACGGCTGGCCATAGCCCAACGAGGATGTCGTCTTGTCATTCTCCATATCAGTCAGATAGAAATTAATGGCCGTTTCAGCAGCATCGCGGGATCGTGCTGTTAACCTAAAACCACACAGGAATTCCAATTAGATACGATAAATGTAAAAAAATGTGGGAATCCTTTTATTTAAAACTTTACTTGCCTTATGAGCTCCATTTGCTGTGTAAATAGCTTTGCAGAGTAGGCAATATTTATGGCCGTTTCGGGTTTGTCACCAGTCAGAACCCAAACTGATATCCCCGCGGAGAGAAGCGATGCTATCGTCTCCGGCACTCCATCCTGTAGGCGATCTTCGATCCCTGTCGCCCCCAACAGGGTTAGATTGCTTTCCAGCTTCGCAAATGAGTCGCGCAATCTTCGTTCGCGGTTCTCCAATGACATCTCGATTTCCTGATGCCGCGCCCACCAATCCGTATAGTCGGCAGAGTTCAGAGTCCGCTTGGCCATCACTAGGATGCGCAGACCTTCGCGGGCATAGCGATCTAGCTGTTGCTGGGTCTGCTCTCGCAATATGCCTTAAATTGATAAATTGATAAAATCGGTCATTATTAATTATCGGGACAGAAAAATGAGGTATCTAATGTATGTAAGTTATCCAACACTCACCTTCGGGGCTGTTATGCGAGCAAGGCACCAAGACGGGCATGATAGAGCTATCTGCGCCCTTGGTGTACAGCACAATCTCCTGAGTGCCAATCTGCCGAACCACAATTGACATGCACTTGCGACTGGAATCAAAAGGCAGAACCTTGAGTATCTCGTACTCCCTGGTTGCTCCTGCCATTGGCATGCTGACCAAAATCTGGTTGGGGCTGCGATTCAGTAGGCAGCAATCATAGCTATAAGCAGCATTCACGAGGGCCAACTCATCCGGACTCTCGGCTTCGTAGAGTGGTCGCCCATCGGCGGTTCTGTAAATCGTTCCCGTTTTGGATGAACTGCAAATTAAAATGGCAACCAATTAAGGTGTATCTTTTAACATATCAATAGGTGATGTTACTTACGGCAACTTCATTCGCTTTCCCTGAGTTTTGGCATTCAGAAAGGTCGCTATACTGGTAATCTTGGAGTTAATGACTGCCTTGGCCCTTCCGGTGGGTGAAATACTGTTGGAAAGGGACTTGTTCTTCATGGGCGGTGATGGTGAATCAGATTCGGAATTCGGCGACGATTCAGCAGAACTGCTGATGGGCGAAAGAGTTGGCTGATGACTCTGAGCCGGCAACGCAAAAAGCAGATTGGGGGGAGGAGAGGGAGTCACTGATCGCGATTCAGCCAGCCGGATGTAGCGATCCGCTGGGATGGACACTACCTGTTGCTGTGTCGCAGGTCCATTTAGTATGGTCGCTGTTGCGGTCGTAGTTGTGCTACATGCCAGCAGCTTCTGGCGTTGCTTGCTGTGCTTTAGGTTCGCCGGGCTGTTGCCCATTTGCTGCACTTCGATGATCCCACTGGCATTCATTATATCTCGATGGGGGGCGGCACCCACGATAACCGTGTTGCAGATGGCCAATACCACGAGGAATTCCTGGATGCGCTGCGCATGAGGTGTGAGATACGTGCCTTGTGTAAGTTGCGCCATGTCGCTATTCAGATTATCGTTCGGAATCAGTGGCGGCGCTGGGGCACCGGGCTTAGAGTATATCTTTTCAAGCTCCGAAGGCGGATGATTGTAATCCGATCCATTGACAACGCATCGTCGAAAGATCATCTTGTTCTCCGTGAGAGTACCTGTTTTATCTGTAAATATATGCTGGATCTGGCCCAACTCCTCGGTTATGTTCATCGCTCGGCATTCCGTTTGTTTGTTAGTCTCCGCATCGAATAAATCGACATTGTTGTGGATGTGAAAGACCTGCAGGATCTTGCACAGCTCGATGGTCACGTAGAGGGAGAGTGGAATCATCACCTGCAGGATGACGATGTACGTCCAGAAAATCCACATGCTCTCCATATTGGCAGTCAGTTTATTCGGGGGCAGATAGGGCACCGGGAAGTGGGTGAACGAGCTCAACCACATTCTGCATCCAATAGCGCCAACAACGCACAATATCAACAAAATTATCACACACCTGAACGTTGAGAAACCATTAATTTATTAAGTGAACATATTTTCATTATCTCCTCATTTTACTTACCATATCACATCAATATTCATTTGCTGTTCCACCTGGGATCGCTTGTACCGTGGACCACTATTATTCAGCATAGACTTCGTTTCATGTCCCGCATAGACTACAATACCCTCGATATAGTCCGTATTCTGAAGTAAAGAACACATTCGAGTTAAAGAATGTGCAATAAGCCAGGTTAGAGTTAACCCACCTTCAGTCTGCTCTCTCTCAGCAAAAGGCACTCGGTCGATATGGGCACACGCTCCCCAGTTGGATGTATTAAGGCCCCATGGAATCTATATAGTTTCGTGGTCGGGGCATCCGCTTCCACGCGACTAACAAACTTGCTGGGCACAAAAATGCTCTGCATCTCCTCGAAGCCACGTACGACCTGCGAAGAAATTCCAAATTCCAATACATATCTGTAGAATCACGTAGAGCAACTGGGCTGGCTAATTGCTGGGAACCCACCTCGCGTCGCTTCAGATTCGTTTCCCCATCCAAATCGCAGGTGTCTATGTAGCACACCCCCTGGGGGTCGCTTGTCCGCAATAGCAGGATGTCCGCCGGCACCGTCTCGTTGTTGGACAGGTGGACAATGTCCCCAACACGCAGCTCCTGCCATTTCACCTTCTTGTACCGCTCCGTCTCTCTGTAACAAAATGGAATGGCACAAATTGTTGTAGATTAGCTGTCATCCACTTTAGTAATACGATAAAGTTGAATTGTATTATATAAATATAAAAACTACAGTATTTGTTATTAAAGTCTGCCAAAAAGAAACCAATATATATTTCACATAGGCTAGCCGAAAGTGCTAGAATTCGATTTGAAAAAACAAAGTATTTTAAAGTAAATATTTGAAATGCCAAAGAATGCAGCTCCAGTTGGCTTTCAAAATGTCAACCTCTGGTCACGAAATGCCGCTCAGGCTGTCATACCTACATACGTACCTACGTACGTGTATACAGATATACATTTCAATGCAATATTCATGAAATGCTCGTCATAACCAAAACTCAATTATTGTCAAATGAACACATTGATGGTCCGCCACGCAAGACAATTTACATGCCAGTTAAGTTGGGCTGTTTTGGTTTGCTTGGGTCCGTTTGGCCGGGTTATTTGGTTAGTGGTTGAGGGTGGGCTAAGGTCAGGGATTGGGATAAGTGCTGCGTTAATGGAGGAGGTGTGCCAAGTGGGGAGACCAGCTGTGGCTTGGCGGTCAGGGCTCGCATGTGGGTGGGTTATTAAAGTAACTAGTAAATTGCGAAATAATGTGCCACCACTTGGCCTCGACCTTGACAAAAAGAAGATGACGATGAGCAGAGGCGGTGTCTGGTGACTGGTTGCTGGAGTTTCCTCCGCGTCACCGGGAAAGTATTCCTCTTCCTCTCTGTGTGCTCATGGTTTTTGTAAAATTTCGTGGGTCGCATGTCAGCTCGTTTTTGGAATCACATAGTGGCGTCATCTTTGCCCTGCTTTCATATTTATGAAAGAGTCCGCACAGAGAGTTTGCCATGGGAATGGAGGGGAGGAAGTGCAAGGACTCGGACAGGGACAGGGACATGGGCAGACACAATTCCATTTCATTCAAGTTCACTCGGTTCGACGCGAAATTGTTATGGTTGGAAAATGTAATTTTTAAGAGTCGCGTGTCCGACCCTTTGCCCTGAACTTTCTGTCATTGTGTGGACAGTGTCCTTGCAGTGCTAGAATCCAGACTGTGCTACTGGCATGTCCTGCTGTCAGCCTGCTGCGGCTTACAGTTGCCGGAAAAAAAGAAAATAAAATAAAATAAAAAGGAAAACGGGTCGGTGGTGAAAGCTCTTGCTTTGGCCATCGTTCTAATTGGGTCATTAGCAAGATTGCACATTCTAACGCAATTTGCCCGCGTCCCCTTTTAGCCCCTTTGTGACCATATAATTATATTTGTTCTTATGTTGTGTTACCATTTTTGCCGAGCAACTCTTGTTTCTGGCCCGGTAAATGCAATTCTCTAATTGACAGGTGCTGACGTTCTGCAAGCCATCCGCTCGGTTGACAGAACTGCGTTTCCTTATATATCACGTTCAATAACATGCCAGTTCGACCAGGTTCTTCAAATGTAATCGCATTTTATGAAGCACTTCCTCCGATAAGATATTGATTCGTTCACGATGAAGTGCCTTACTTATTTTATATGGCAAAAGCGTGCTATAAAGCTTTAGTGTTAGAATTTTTATTAGATCAGCCAATTCTGATTTCTTGAAATTTGCTCTGTTTTCCGAGAATTGTGTGTTAAACTTAATTAAATGAAGGTCGCGCCTTTAGCAATCACGAGTGATAAGATTTGAAATCGGCGTATACTTATTAATTACTTGTTTAACTAATCTATCTAACTTTAGTACCAGATAAAAGTTCAATTTGTTGTAGATGTTCATTTTATCAAAGCTATACATAGAATTCCGGTATATTTGATCAAAATAAAATTGATAACAACTTCAAATTAGATCGCAACGATACCCATTTTACAACCGGAACTTGGTCAATTGCATAGAAATATTTGATGTTCTTTTTATGACCATATCCATTTGTTTTGATTTTGCTTTCCCTCTCACTTTCCGTGCAACACCAAGTTTGCCATATTTTTATGCGCACACTTTCTCCGGCGATATATTGTATTTAGGTCAAGTGTTACTCACCCGCTGACCGCAGAGCCCACGTCATTAATCATATTCCTATGGATACAAAACAAAACCTTCAATAGCCGGATCGAGCGGAACAACAAGTGCAAGTTACAGCGAGAATGCGACAGCTGTTGGTCTTGTAATTATCATCATTATGGGCGTTGTCTTGCGGCGCGTGACCAACTGTTGGCCAAGTGTCAAGTCCATTAACAAGCCACCAAACCACCAAGCCACCAAGCCACCAGGCAACCAAGCAACCAAGCAGTGCACCCACCGCCAGGCGCGACAATCCGCTTGTATCCCTCGGGGAGGACATGCAGCCCAGCCACGCCAGGAGAGACCAGCTCCTCTGGATTACGGTCGCAGTGGGACAAGTTTTTTGTGCCACCCCAGCCCCAGCTGTATTGCATGTCACCTAATTGGGCCCTCCCCGCCTTAGTCGCGGATTCATATTTACCCCGAGGGCGTCTCGGCTGTTGAATCTTTAATGCGGTTTTGGCGAAGCGCAATTACCGGGCCTGACTCGATTTATTAGGCGTTTTCCAGAAATGCAAAATTAATGCGAGTTTAAGTTGACGATGAGCACGTTGATTGCTGAATTATTCGCCCCGAGCACACAACAAAAAAGAAGCCACTTGAAATAAAAGTGAAACTCACGCAACTTCGGAACCCAAATTGAAGTAGTGTTTTCGATTTCGGTTTGGATTGGATTCAAGGGAATGTGGGTCGAATTGGCAACGCCCTCTAGCGGCAATTTATTCATTCCCGCGCCCTTCTCCGCGCTTCTCATACGCCCCACTTACAGTGTGAAGTTGGGGTGTTTTCTCCCTTCAGTGTGTCTATTAAAATGGTGATGGTATCGATCTAACTGAAAAGAGTAATTACATGCCTCTCTTCAAATCGAATTTTATGATGTTCATGACGGGACCAGAACTACATTCAGCAGAGTCATGGAGATACATATGTACGAACCCCTATTATTCATTATTGATCTACGACCTCTTCAGTGTTGCACTTAATTAATGAAGTTTTATACTCTTTATAAGTAAAGTAGGGGATATTTAGTATACAAAAAATCATATTTTAAAGGCTCAACTAAGTTTACTATTTATTTCAAGCCTCGATCGTATTCCTCAATAAGTTTTTATCAAGCATATTTTTATTAGCAGTGATTCACTTCTACAGATAAGATAAATGCAACGCCAGTTTCATGCATGTCCAAACAATCAGTGCACTCATTTTATGTAGGCCAATTGCGTCATGGGTTTCGATATTACCTAGTGAAGAAAATCTTGGGCAGTGGGAAATTGTGTTCTCAGTGTATTGGACCCTGCATTCGATTATTTAGTGCTCCCATCTGGCCGAACTGCCTCCCTGTTTGCCATCGTATACATGGAAATTTATATGGCCAAAGTGGGTCATGCATGTTCGTTTGAGGTAGTTATGGACCTGGAAATGTTAGGGTAATTTTCCTAAGGTTCGCATAACATGGCCGGGCAATAGAAGTGGGCAAATGCGCCAGCCCCATTCCGTTAGCGTGGTCAATAAAGTGCTGCAACATAAACAGGAACAGGGAATGGGGATTGGGGATTGGGATGTGGGATGTGGAATGGGAATGGGCAGACAGCTATCCGCTTATATGTAGGTTCATGTAGCGACAAGGTTGTTATTTAAAAGGCACTTTCCGTAGACCAAATGTAAACATGTGCGGGCCAGGCGATTAGACAACTTACACTTGCCCAGGCAGCCAAAAAGCGACTAGCAGCCTGAACAGAGAAGTAAATTAGGCAAAAGCCAACGAAGCGTTAGCCAGGTTGTGTAAACATAACCAGAAGGACTATGCCGGCAGTATCCTACCCCGCACTGTGCTGTCATAAATAATTCAGCATTTAATAAGCCCATATCCCCCGGAAATCCCATCCCCATCCAGATGAGCCCACGCAGATAAAGTGGACTGTGCACTCCTCCACTGGTGACGGTGAACTTGGGTCTAGGTCTACGTAAATTAACACGTATTTACTCGCTTTTGATATGCACAGTATTGGCGTAGGTACGTTTAATTGGACCGATAGATGTCGATATTGTTTGTACTACTCTTTAGTCGCTAGGGAAAAGATTGCTGGCTATTGTCATACCTGGGAGGGCACCGTAAATCATTACGTTAATATACCCAAAAAAACTGATTATCCTTGATATACTTCCTTTGTATTTGCTTGGCTGCTAATGATCTTGGGGAGTAAGTATAGTGTTTTGAAGACCATTTCCGATCTGTGAGCTACTCTTGAAATGACACCAACAGCGCGCTACATTGTTTCCATTAATGAAAAGTTCGCCCACAACTTCCACTCCCACCAAGTCGGAACACTTTGAAGGTCGTCCTTGCAATGTCCGTCATGCTGAGTTTGGTTTTTCCGAGCTTTATTGGTCTAAGTTAATGCATTTAAGGCGCACCCAAAAGGCAAAGCGACGTACCCATTTCCTCGGCACCGAATGAAAGAATAAAAGCCAAGTAAACAGAGCACGCAAGTGATTTTTATGATACATTTTTAAAGTTGGCCCATTCAAGCGAAGAAAAGGGCGGTGGGTGGAAAAGAAACGCCCACGCGCACTGGCACTCAAACAGAAACAGAAACAGAAACAGTGGCAGTGCCTCATTAACTTGACTAAGAGCCATCGCGCATGAATCAATCATGTAAACATTATTAAAGCACAAGTTGTGGGTGGTGGGTGGTGGTTGGTGGGTGGTGGGCGTTGGGCGGTACGTAAAGCTGTTCAATGGAGCCCGCACTGCCTCCACACCGGTGTGTACTTAACCCACCTTTGGCCCACTCCGTGGCCAAGAAATGAAAAGACAGTTTGGTCATGTAATTAGCTCGTTGCACGCAACAGAGGACTTGGAAATGAGAAGTTCAGCTTAAGCAAACCGCCGCAACTGTGTGTGTGTGCGTGTGTGTGTGTATGTGTGTAGTCTGTTTGGCTGGCATTTCAGCGGCCATCGCTCAATTGCCCGCCCAAATTAATTATTAATAAAGCTCTTTTCCCCTGGCAAAGGAATGTGGCCGCAGGCGGCAAAAACTCATATGACAATTATCGGCCAGCACTGCAAGTAAGGTCAATTATTGGGAAAGGCCAAACAAAAGTCAGTTTATTTGTCCAGCCATCCAGCCATCCAGCCATCCAGCCATCCAGCCATCCATCCATCCATTCAGCTGACCAACCAACCGAACAAACAAACTGACCGCAAATGAATGCCCAGTATCTCATTCTAATATAATATTTCATCTAGCTATCGGCATTTGTCAGTGAAGCTATTCGAGTTGCCTCGCCTGATGTTGAATGTAAATGTTTTTCTCCGTGCGGACTACTCAAATCGTCATTTGATATCTGGGCAGGCGTCATATCTGGTCATATCTCCGAGATTCCTCTTGTATCTGAACAGCATTTTGCACTTGGCAATCGCTTGTTGGCGGCAAAAGAGAGAAACTGGAATTACGAATGGAAATGCTGGGATATGGAATTTAAATGGGGGGAAGTATCTGGCCAGTTCTGAGTGTAAATATTGTAATGGGCATTCCCCTCGCTGATTGCAAACTGTGTTACAGAGATACAAGGCAAATAAAGTTCTCCGCTTGGCCCAGCCAAATTGGAATCAAACAATCACATTCCCTGTTTACTTGCTTTTAGTTAACAATTAACGCCATTCAAATGACCTGGTGGAATTTTAGGTAATGTTTGCCAAGGGCGTTTCCGGGAATTTAGAGCGCTAATATTTGCAAACTATTCAAGCGGATGTTTGATATATCTAAATAAGTACTTAAATGCCTTACATGAGCCAAAAACAAATTTAAATAAATTATTTAACCCGAAGTTCTTGTACGTGCTTCTATTTCTTGAGATATTATATTTAGGTATGTATGTCACTGGAACTGATCAAATATTATCTCAAGTGTTTCGATAGCCTCGCAAAGAACTAGTTTAAAAATTTACCGCGTAGGTAAATAAAAGATACATTTATGTTTTACAGTTTTATGAAGTTACGTAGTTGCAGGAAAAAAATTGGGTGTCTCGTTAGTTTTTAAGTAAGTTAAGTCACTAAACTAATGATCAATTTTCGTTTTGACATATTCCGAAAAGATAACATTGGTCGTTTGGTTGCTGATAAAATAAGAGGTGAACATGTTACAAAACCTAAAACCTTGCCTAAATCATTACTGAACATTTTCCTTTTCAAGTGCCAGAGTCGTGCGTGGATTGCAACTATGTATGTGTGTCTGCTGAACCCAAAGCCATCACCTGGCTGACCATATAGCCCCTTATCTTAGCCCTGAGCAAAACTCTACCCTGAGCTTTGGCTTCACTTGAACCCAACTGAGTTGGAAACAAGCCACCGGATCAGTGACACTGCAAGAAAACCACCGAAGACAGCAAATACGAATGGAAAAACTTGACCAACAGCAAACAGCAATCGCAACTGACAATTGCAGCACGGTGTTAATGGTCTCTGGGGTTTGTTAACATGGCCATTAGACGGAGAGCATCAGCATCAGCATCAGCATCAGCATCAGGTTTAGCCAACGCCATCGAGATTGGGAATCCGGCGGCGATAGAGAGATACAGAGTCTGTGGTTCTTGCTAGACAAACACGGCGGCCGTGTGCGAGTCTCCCAGGCTGGGACTGAGATTCAAGATTGAGACCGAGTGAGTTTGAGACAGTAAACGATGATTGCCAACCGGTTTGCTTGAATGGGGGAATGGAAAACCCGTTTGCCTGTTGCTGTTGCTTTTGCTGTATTTTAGCATTTTCAATGTCATGAGTTCGGGCCTTACATTGCGTTGTGCCCGTGTGTGGCAGGCAAAATGTTAAGCCTTTTACCAAAACGAGCAAACAATAATCCATTGACCAATGAAAGCCCAAAAAAAACGAAGGAGATCAACGTGATGGCACAAGAACCGATACGCCCCAGTAGAGCAAAACCATCGGGGGGATGTGATATTTGCATTTCGATCATCATCAGCACCACCATCATCTCTAAGTGGCTTTAGAACCACATCCGACAGATACATTCGGTTGTACGGTTCTGCGGTCATATCGCGATTGCTTTTCAAGGTTACCGTTCTCTCTTTTTATTTATTATTATTTTTTTTTTCTTTTTTTTTTTTTTTTTGAACCCGCAACGTGCCCCACACAAAGTCTTCCCACAACCTTGATGACCGCGTTTTAGATTTATATTTAATGCAGAGACCTCCAAGCCAGCACCACAACCACAACCAGAATCATAGAGCTCCGGCTGCGGTGGAATATATTCATGGAGTTTCGGTGAAAGTGCACACTTGACACTTGAGAGAACCGGCAGCTGATTCCCGCCCATCCCAAGTTGACAGTTCAATAAGCTTGTTCCGGCATTTCAGGTAGCACGCTTTTATTTGGTTTTCAAATGTGCGCCTGAGCGGAAAAATGAGTCCATTAAATATTTATTGAATACTCGTATATTTCAAGGCAAGTCAAGTTTAAGATCGTAAAACACAATTGCCGCGCATTTGGCTATAAATTTTCTAAAATCAGATCCATAACGCTGCAAGTAACATTTCAATTTGCCTAAATCAACTTTTTAGAATGGCGTTTAGTGCACTTACTTTATTGCTATCATAAAAATTCAAATTTTATGGTACATGTTCCTCTCTCATTATGAATTTTGAAATTTTCATTGAAATGCAATTTCGCAAATATAGGTATTCAGCATTTACGAAATGCCATAAACAATCAAGCAGAAATATGAGGGAAAATGTAAACTTTCATGCATGGCGAGTTGCAGTGAGTGGCAATTGCAGTTTACAGTTTCCGCTTAATTCCAGAAAAAATCTCGTATGATTCAGATTGCCAGATGCGCCAGTGTGCTGCATAGTGCATTACATAAGTGCAGCGAATGAATATCTTTTTTTTTGTTCTGTAAGCGGAAACCTTTGACCATATAGCAGAAAATGCAATGCGCGACCTCGTCTTGAATGCAATAGGCGTTCAGAAAGTTGCTGTGCTATCAGTATGTCGATTGACCACGAGTGCCACAATTTCCCTTGATTGCACATTTATTGCACTACTTTGTATCAAAAACTGCCCCACGAAAAACCACTGGAAGTCAACGAGCGCAAATAAAGGGAATTCCCGACTGAATCAGCTTAGATTTTTGCATAATTCATAGAAAACGAGATTTTAATAACGTTTTCTGGGTACAGCAATCCATGATTCGCATTCCCCCTTTTTCGTAATCTACTTTCTTAAGCATTTGTTTTTCAGTAACAATATTTTTATAAATTATTTCGCTTGCTTGCCTTATTACATATCTGTGACTAATTGTATTTCTTTGTGTGCCTTCAATTTCGTATTAATTAAATTCTCAGTCTCTTCACACTTCAATTTCAGTTTAATCACCCAGTTAGCACTTTAAAACGATTCGATTTCGCTGCAATTAACACGACATTTAAAGGGAAATCGTAGCAAAAACGAATAAATAAAAATTGAAGCGAAATATAGACGTTTCCAAAAGTGAAATATTTTCAGTTCACCTTGATCCAATAAATAGTTCATTCGCAATCACAATGATAGTACAAGATGGAGCGAAGAAACCTCGAGCAGTTCGCACTCCCATTCGAGTTTGCAATAATGATTCATGAATCATTCGGCGTTCGCACTGCACATGGTCTTGAATTCGATTCGTGGACAAAAATCGGACAGGCGTGAGATGGTCAGGGCCGTTAAACTGGAAATGCTGCCCCCATCAGAAAGGTAAATATGCAATCCGGTAGGCCTGTTTCTCGGACCCCCTGCCTCACTGTGCCGAGCTTGGTTTCCAGCTCCAACCGGCTGAAGTGAGTCAGTTGTCCAGTTGGTTGGTTGGTTGGTTGGCTCCAACTGCCATATTTAGTGGGCCCGAATGCGTGCCATTTGCATGTGTCGTGCCGATTTGGTGAACGGAAAATTTAAAGTTTGATGGTGGGTAGTTGGTATATGATCGTTTTCAAGTTTTCAAATTCCTTTCAAACTGAATATTCGCGTTATCAAACCAACAATAATTACAAAGATAAGCCAACAGTTCTTTCTAAGTCCGCGTCCGTAAAGGAAACATTTTTTTTGAGGAACGGAAATATTGCAAATATAATAAACAATTATATTGTAGTAGTAGTAGTAGTAGTAGTAGTAGTAGTAGTAGTAGTAGTAGTAGTAGTAGTAGTGGAAGTATTTTTTGAAGTACCACTGTGCTGGGCAAGTTATGCGAACAATAGTGACAAGCCACAAAATCGCTGCGGTTTAGGACAATTGTGCAAAGAGCGGCAAGGAAAATAGGGAAATGCATATATAATTAGCAACAACCATGTGTAAGTTCATTGGTCAGCACACGGTGCAAAAATGGGGGTCCACATTGTAGATTTACGTGGGTATACCAACTTTTCAGTTTCTTGGGGCCATTGTCTTTTTGTCTTTTGCCGGATTTATTGTTGCCTCATTCAAACGGCAAGCCAGCTTAACAATTGAATACCAAGTAGAGTTGAAGTCAGCGCATAAAACAATGAATGCAAACAATTGAGTTCGAGGCTTTGCGCAAAGCCTACACTTACTTGATACATGTTTATTCCATGACAAAGTTATTAAAAATACTTACATATATGTTTTTAAAAAAATTATAGCATAATGTGATGTATGTAAAGGATTCAGTATTATATTCAGTTTCCAAATACATTCGCATTTCTCGCCGTGTAAGCACACGTGCAATGCAAGTAAATTGTCACTTGGTTGGAAAGTCTCGCAAAAGAAAGGTGCTGGCAGATAAAAAGTATGCGTCAACCACGCGCAAATGTGGGACAAAAACCCAATCCCAAACCCAAACCCAAACCCAAACTCATACCCAAGCCCAAGCCCAAGCCGCAGCAGAGGAGAGACAGAAGAAAGTGGGGGGGTGTGGGGGTTGGGGAAAAAGTTTAGTTCAAACAGCGAGGGAAAGTTTAGCCAGCGTTATTGTTGGCACTGCTGCTTCTGCTCTCCTGGCACTTTATCGATTTCTAGATCACGTTTTAAAACCCATACCTCGCAAGTGTGTGTGCGCCAAACAAATCGCAGACGGGGCAAACAATTTCCATCAGCAACCAGTGGCTGGTGGATGTGGCTGGAATTGGTTTGCTGGTTGGTTCGATTCTGTCCGTGTCACCGCTTCGGTTTGCTTTTCACGGGAAATTGACAAATTACCGGGAAGATTGTGTGGCAAGTGTCCCATTATTGACAAAATTATTTGTGGGCTTAAACTGGTTACTTAAATGAATGGCGCGCAAATACAATTACTTAAATTTTCGTTGGTTGAAACCAGTTTTATATACGAAGTCTCCTCTGTTTAGCCTATTCAATTTTATTATGCTCTCCTAGTTTATTACGAGTATTAATCATAATAAATTTCCCATTCTTTCAGCAAACTTTTGACTGGGCAAGGCCTTAGTTATCTAATTTCTCTTCCTCCATTAGTTTCATATTTTCCATAGAACAACTTTTAATCAGCGATTTATTTATGCAACATTTTGGAATTTTGGCATTGAAGTACTTACCCATCGTAGACCCGGCATGTGGTGTTGTTTATCCTCTTGTCGGAGGCCCTTCTTCTCCGATCCTCGAAGAGATCCTTTACAGCAGTCACTCCCAGGACGAAGAGGACCGGTATCATGGCCACCTCCTTGCCAAACGCACTGATTTCCGGCACCCAGTTCAGCAGGACAATGAAGATGAAGTACAAGTTGGCCACGCGATGGAATTGCTCCAGCAGATTCTTCGGTATGAACGAGAGCAGCGTGTACTTCGTCGTCCGTATCTTGTTGCCCACAAACTGACCGTTGGGGTGATCCCTTTTTGGGGTCTTTGGTGGCACTGTGTGATTGGGAACCACCATGCGATAGCTCCGCTCCTCGAACTTGTCGCCGGTGTTGTAATTGCACAGGGTGAGGCGTTTCCACCAGGGCGGCGCTTCCGTCCGCCGGAGTGTGTATATGGACTCGGATCGCGATGCTTGCCGCGAATGGCCACGCCCCCCGGTCGCTGAGGTGGGCGCCGAGGGTTCCCGCGCCGGTTCCTCCTTGTGACCCGGTGGCAGAATGAAATCCGTCTTGGATCCCACGCGACTGTGACCTCGGCCCGCGGGCGCAGCACTTCCGGGTGGTGAGTCTGTGATTTGTCCCTGCGAAAAGGCTCGCTGGTGGCCCTTCATGGCCGACTTGATCGGTCGCCCATTGGCTCCAACGATGGCTCCTCCGCCATGGCTAATGGAACGGGCATGACCCCGCAATGGAGCTGCCATCGCCACACCGGCTATGCCTTGTCCTCCACCAGGTGCGCTACCTACCACCGGATTGCCGCCTGGAAAGACATATGTACGCTCGGGTTCGCCGGCACCCATGGCCACACCGCCCAGACCCGTAGACGTGGTCATCATCAGGCTGGTGGTGGCGGAGCTGACACTGGCATTCGGTATACCCGACGACAGTGTATCCCCGGTCAGATTGGGCGGTGCAGAGCGCTGCTGCTGCACTACCAGAAACTTTCGCCGCAAGTCTTCCGTGTTCGCTGAAGGCATCTTCGCGAGCCACAAACATCAGATTAAATTCTTCGGCCTGGCCACGATCTACGCCGGATATGTGTGGATTCTCTGCGGTTTAGCTCAGTTCAAATGGACTTCGGTTCCAATGGCAATCTGCCAAGCGATCGATTAGTTGATCCTAGCACCTGGTCACGAATGTTGGAGGTGACCCCTTAGCTGCAGAGGCCATGATATTCTGAAATTAATTTAAATAAACATATAAATAACATATTCAATAATACTAATATTATTTAATATATAATATGTTTTATAATATATAATATTCAAAATGAAATATTTTCTCACAGGGTATGCAGCAATCCGATACAAATTTATATCGTAGCTATGAAAAAGTTAAGGAGACTGCCCAAAGTTTATCGAACCCGTCCGACGCACTCAAGCACCAAAGATATGAAAACGAAATACAACAATAGTAATAAAAACGCGCGTTTTAAGCTCGGCCTTGATTCAAGAGTTGG
Organism: Drosophila orena; assembly: GCA_005876975.1. Lineage (NCBI taxonomy): Eukaryota > Metazoa > Arthropoda > Insecta > Diptera > Drosophilidae > Drosophila > Drosophila orena. Next base: position 3,482,865 of record VCKV01000008.1, on the reverse strand, counting down.
GGCTTCCGATAAGCCCAAAATCCGAACAGAAAACATCTCGACAAGAGCTGTGGCGAGCACAAAGACCCACAAGGTCAAGCGTAATGCGGGTGCCGAGGAAATGGGGCCTTTGCTACTCCAAAAGCTGCAGGTGGGCGGTGGGTGGTGGGTGGTTTATGGCCCAGCTGCTTTTCAAGATTTCGATTTCTCGATCGATGGCCGCATTGACAGAAAAAAGTTCAAGGTGTTCGAAACTAAAAAAAACATTTATCACACTGGGCTTGAACTTTGATTTCTGAGCTGTCAAAAGTGTCTGAAACAAGGTCAACTATAATTGGAACCTTCTTTCATATTCATATTCATATTCATATCGGCAAGTGATTGAAAAGCCAGGGTGACTGGTGTCTAGTATGAATTCCAGTTCCTTAAATAGTTTAGTTTCGTAATTCGTAGTTCAGTTGCAATTTTATATGCTATAAGTATTTTAATATTTCAATCGGACTTCCGCTTGAAGCGAAATATTATTTTGATTTCGAGAACGTTCAGCTTTTTGATAGCATCTTATATTCATACTTGAATAAATACAAATGTTTACATGAAGGCATATCTTTTCGAGCAGAACTTCTTTTATAAATAAGTAAATAAACATCCAACGAGCGAATAACTAATTTGTGAAGCCATTCCGAGATGGCAAACTTGCGGCAATGGCGTAATAAAAATACCAAATATATGAATGTTCATATATGTATGTACATCCGATTGCGGTTTCTATATATGTACGTTATATTTGTGAATACCCACAGAATATTCAGTGGGCAGAAGAAAGCTAAAAATGTATTTGGCACACGACCGAGTTTAGCTATACGTTTTCTTTATACGATTTAAATTAGTAAAATCATATTGGGCAAATCATAAATCACTCGGTGTAGTAAAACTTTCTTTGTTGAATTTTTGTTTCGAATTTCCTTTAAATTTGCTTCACTTTTTCTGCAGTTCTGCCTGTAGTTTTATTAGTCACTTAGCTTTCATTGAGTTTTCGACTTTGTCATGGCTGAGAACCATAAAAAGACACCCCAGACAAGAATATGAAAAAGAAAATGAAGACAAGTGTAATAGCGAAAAGAACGAAACTTTTACCATGTCCGTCTGCGACTTTTAATTTTCCTTTCTTTCCGTTTTACGAGCTACAAGAAGAAAATACTTTCGAGTGCCAAAACTTGATTTATTTACTGGCCCCCGATGGGTTAAACGACCTGATAAGTTCACTCCTGCCCCGTCTAATTAGTGGAAGCCCCTTCAGTGGGGCTTCCAACTTCAAAGTGCATTTGTATCTCGATGTGGACGTATCCGTATCTGGCTTTTAGCTTTTGCGGCTGTCGATACATCCACCGGCAGCAGCATTAACAAAATTGAAATTATTTTTAGCCACGCACATGCGAAATAAACCGAGGAGATAAACAATTCCATCAGGCCAAGCCCAAAACCGGGTGCGATTACCACAATCGGTACCAAACAAAAAACAAAAAAAAAAAAACCAAGAAAAACGGGAGCATTAAGATACAGATAAAAATAAATGGCGACTCTGTTGTAAAGTTCATTGGATTCTCAATAGCAACCAAACAGACGCCAGATGTCTAAAGAAGCTCATTTGTCATTGTTATTGAACTCGGGGTGGAAAAACGATTGAAAACACAATTTACGAGGTGAAAAACTCACTTAAGAATCGCCCAGCTAATAATATTTCAAATGGCTCGTACATTTCGCATTTTCATTTTAGAGCTCACTTTAGTTCATTCAATGGTCGACCTTGCATTGAAAACACATTTATGGCCGGGCCAATTATAAAATAATTATATATACATATAAAGCTGTTCGCTTTTAAAACAATATGTTAAGTAATTATTATAATTCGAGGCTCATATCTTGTTTGGACACAAAGCTAGGCCTTTCAAATTTACATAAAATGAGTTTCATTAAAGATTGCGACTTAATTTAAAACAATGAAAGTTTTACTAAAAGACTAAAGAGTTCAAAGGTAAGCCATTATTTAAACCTCAATGCGCAATATGGAATTGTTTACCCATTGTTTCACTTTGTACAATTATACAAATCTATCAAAACTTGAACTCAACCATTTGGCGAAGAGGTAAATTCGACCCAATTGTTTACATCTACAATGCGCAAATATTTGAAAAATGTATTGATTTTCAGAATGATTTATGTGTTGAAGTATTATACTTGAGGCACAAAAACATTCAAATAAAACTATTATTTGTTTAGAGTTTTTAATCAATTGTGTGGTTTGCTCTCCTTGCATTTGTATCGCCTGTTCTCGTCATTAAGTTAAAAGCAAAATGAATTATTTATCGGGTTCAAAAGCACTTCGGCGGCAGCTGTTGTACCATTTTTCCAGACGAGATATTAATGTTCGTACAACGGGGCGTATAATTCATATAGCAATCCGAGTGATGAATAATTATTTCGACCGATAAGCACACATACACGTATACACCTATAGCAATAAATTATAGTAATTGCGCACGGCAATTGTTTGTTTCAGATTCTGTCTTAAATTCAAAACTGCAACTCAATAAATTATTTTGTAAGTTTCAAGTGGCGGACTGTTGTATAAATGTTATCAAGTCAACGAGCACGACAAATAGCACACAAATCCCTGGCCATACTCTCTATAAAGTCGTTCGTATGCTAATTTCGTGGGCTGCCTAATTAAGGCATCTTTGTGAGACCGAACAATGGAGTTTAAAATTTACGATGCTTTGGCATTTGACATGGGAATCTTCCAGCACTCTGAGAATATTCGCGCCAACCGGGCAAATTTGAGGCTGGCAAAAACGAAACACCCATCTCCACAAAGGGGCAACAAGTTTCGCAACTAATTAGAAACTGTTGACGGGGGCGCCTCCACAGCCTGCTGTTGCTATCTATTCAATTACATCGTCACCAGTTTGACAGATAGGGTTAATTTTTCTGATGGAGGAGAGGTCGTGACGGCCAATCGCAGTTACGTATTGAAAATATTTGTTTACATACTCTAAGCAAATAGATATGTAAGAGCATAAGTAGAAACTTCAACTGTTTATGTTACTTTTGAGATAATTTAAATTGCTATGTCATTTTTCCTTGTCAATCCCAACTATAATATATCGAATTATCGTATTCACGAACTCACGCACTCATCGCTAACTAGACAACAACGGTGCACCTACACTAAATATACGTCTGATTGAAACTTTGACCTGAGCAAAGCGCCCGAGTCCGAATTAACATACTAATGTATTCAATTATTCGCATTCCTTCCCAATCTGCCACGGTGCCAGAGATCGATTGGCTTTCGATACCAACTAAGTAAGTAATAAAACAATAGGCCCTGCCTGTTGCCACTTGCCTCCCCCTTTTACACCTGCTCAATCGCAAGTCATTAAAGTTAATGGCAAAAAGTTGGGTATATATAGAAAGGCGAATAGGAAACAAGCAAAAGTACTTCGTTTTCTATGAACCAGAAAGTGCAAGGCAGTAAAACAGCAAACGATCTGAGACATAACAATAGCACTCTTAAAATAATCATTTCAATAATCTTATTATTATTCTTTAAAGTAATAATTCAGTAGGTGTATATGAGAAGTACTTATGAGTAGCGAATCTTAGGAATTGCATCATAAATAATGTTATAACAAAGAAAAGGGAAATAAATTGCACAGTATGCGATAAGTCAAACAGCATTATCTTAGATAAAAATGAGATCACATTGCTGTTGAAGGAGATCCATTGTTTGCGGTCAGCAGAAATGCACAGTTCTATAGAGATGGACACAGATGTTCTTTTTTGCTTTTATCTTTGATCTTGTTTGGTAAACACATGTGATTTCCCTTATAGTATTTTTAGAATTTGTCAACGTCTGGTGTTTGGCAATAAACAAACCTATTATAATTTATGTTTACATAACAAAGTACGGAAACTTATTTGTAAAATTGTATACTTAGGTTTTTCAAAAGGGAAATGAAGAGAGTCGCCACCTCTTTATTTGTCACAACAAAGAAAGTTGCGAAAGATAAGGAAGACCTTATAAATGAAGTGATAACCGATAAGGCACAAATCATAATGACAGAAGGGAGTTTTACGAGCCCTATACATGCGAATTGACTATCCGCAATCGCATATTTTATTATCCATTCCATAGCCGAAAACTCAATTCACAGTCGAACCATGAGAGCGTACTGAGTACTCAATTAAGTTAGGCCAGGAATAAATATACAAATTTCCCATGCGATGTGGCAGCGATTGCTACAAATAAGCCCAATGCCACTTGAATGTTCAGCGTCCACATAGTAATATACAGCTCTGACAGCTGACGTAGTGATAAGGCCCATTATAGCTAAAAAGCCACGCGATGTGGACAAGCCACGTTCTTCGTGGAGATTACAGTGGAATTCGCTTATCAAAAGTAACACGTGTTTGTAAGGGGCATGTGGCAGTCGAATTATCCATCTGTATCCAAAGTTTTCTGCAGTAACTCAGTAAATGCCCTTTGTTAAAAATTCCAAAATGGAATTAATAAGAACGTCAATATTTCTAACATAAATGTAAGTGTGGAGATAACAGTCGGACTTGTTTATCAAAACTGACATGTTTTTGTAATGGGTAAGTGGCAGTCCAGTCACCCATCTGTATCCAAACTTTTCTACAGTAACTCAGTAAATACAATTTGAAAAAATTCCCAAAATGAAATTGATAAGAACATCAGTATTTCTAACATACATAAATGTAATGTGATTTAAATCTAATAGTGTTTCTTGACTTAATAACTTTGATTATTGCATGCACACATGTTATGTGACTAGTATTTAGGCTAAACAACCATTAATTAGATGATCCTATTATCTGATAATAGGGCCGTTTTCAGTTTGGGTTGGGAAATCATCGTAGTTAAAGAGTTCAGTAATGCTATTTAATGGAACTACAAATTTCAAACTTACAACTTGACTAATTGAAAATTCAAGATTAAATACAATTTGGTACACATTTTTGCTATTTTAATGGCGGTAGGTGTCAACAGTTTAGGACACATAGCAAACAGTGGGTATATTTTGGCTATAAACATCGAACGAGCACTAAGCCAACCATAATCGGCGGCGTTAAACTGTAAAAACAGGAGATAAGTCGACTGCTTCCGCTGTTTCGCTTTGTTTCTGCCTCTGATTCGTCTTTTTGCTGTTTTCGCGTCGACTGCAACGCGGATTGCGGATTGTGGATTGTGGACTGCGAATCGGAGTCAATTGCCTCAAGCTCTGTCTTAACGGTACTTGGAGCAAACGAGAGCGATGGAGCGTCATTGTGGGGGAAGGGAGGAGAGTGGGGGCGTGCGAGGGAGAGCGACTAATAGATTGCATGAAGCAGAGACAAACGAGCAAACAACGCATCAACAAACAGTTAAAAGTTGTTGTTTGCTCTCCGTCTTTCTCTTTCTCTCTCTCCATCTCACAACTGCAATTAGCAAACGAGTAACGTCAACTACCGTTGAACTCAATTGAATACAAGACGAAGGGGTAGGGAGGTAGATGAAGAAATACCCAAAGACATCGCACAGTGGGTAAAAATAAAACCAGAAAAGGTTTTACAAATTACATTTACAACACGAAACTAGAGTAACCCCCTTTTGCCCCTTATAACGTATGAAATGCAATAAAAAGTAAGGCTTTCTGGAATTTTAAACACGTCACAGGTAAGTGAAATTTCTTTTTTCCCGCCAGGTAAACAACGGAAACTTTTAACAGCTGCTAGCATCCACTGAATTGCTGATCGGCAACAATGTCTCCACTATAGTCTCAACATACAGCACACTTTATTGGTCGTATAGAATAATATTAAGTCTCATTGTTCAATGTTATTAAAAAGACACAAAAGTAATAAAATGTGATGTCAATAAACACCATAGCAATTTTTCACAATTGAATTCAATTTCACCGGCTTAAGGAATGAAAACAAATGTTTAACTCAAAATAGATATTACAATGTGGGGGTCGGTTTTACCCCGCCCAACGCAGTCAACTTGCTGTTTCTGGTCCCAATGTGCACAGTGAGGCCCAGCATCTTTACTGCATTACGGTGCAAACGAATTCAAAGCCGCAGAAAAACAAAAAGCAAAATTAAAACAGCGACTGTTTGAATCGTTTGCCTTTAATCAAATGCCGGTGAGACAAAGAGAGAGAGAGAGATAGGGTGTGAAAGAGAGGGGGAGAGGCCAGAACGATCGGAGGCTGTGTGTGAAGGAGTGAGCGAGATGGATGCGGGCAGGTAAAAAACCCGTCGTATTTTTGTTGTTGTTTTTGGGAGGATGGGGACCGAGGGCGGTGGGCGGGGCAGTTGGTCTGCAACGCTTAACTGGTTCTTGGCAACCAACTTGTTTTTTCTGTAGATTGCCGCCGTCTGTGGCTTATTATGTTTTTTTTTTCCCTCCGACTTTTTGCCATTGCAATTTTTAGTATGGCAACTTGGTTTAAGCGAAAAACTTACCCAATAAAATCGTTGACGTGGATTTATTTGCTCCTTTTTGCGATCAATTCAATTGCCTGGTGGTATTTTATCCTTGCCTTCGTGGGGGCTTTGTTTTATATTTTTTGTTTGAAACTATTTTTACACGGGGATGAAAACAACTTTTCAGCATGGCAACAATACAAAAATGTTGCAGCACATTCAAAGCAACAACAAGAACAACAGGGAGGAAACATATGATAACCGAGGTCAGGCAGAAAGTGTGAGCGGGACAGGAGATTATCTCTCTGTTTTCCTCTTGTACATTTCCTCAGTCAGAGAAGGAATTGCAATTAATAATTATTTCCCAAAGACATTATTTCACTTGGAGCACCGCATGAAAATCCCTGAGCCGCTCACTTTTTCCCTTCCCTTTCTTGGGTTTTCCGATTTTGGTTTTTTTTTTTTAAATTTTTTTTTGCCACGAATTCGAGGTTTGGTTTGTTGTTGCTAAGAATTTCAATACAATTATGGCCCAAATAGCATTTTCACTTTTCCACACAAGCACGCAGCCACCGCACGCACACACACACTCACACAAGTACACAGTTGTTTGGCTCCGTTTTAAATGAAAATATAATAAAACATTTACATTGCCGTGTGTTTTTGCTCCACGAAAATGTATGATTATGTATGATTAGTTTTCCTTGCTCGCTGCACGCGCGTAAATCCGACGGAACAAAGAAACAAGAAACTACGCGAAGAGAACGTAACAACCTAAATAAACCCGATACAAAAATCGCGTCCGAATCCGCTCGTCGTTTCAACCAAAATCACCAGAAAAACTTTGCAGAGGCTTCGGGCTGGTGTGACCAGACGTGCTAACAGCTGTAAGAGGAATGTCCCTAGTGTTCCGAAATTGGACCCGATATCGAATGTACATTATTTTGTGGTTATTTGAAATTATTATATATCTTGTAAAATCGAATTGTTTAATTATATTACTTTAAGAATAAAAATTAGTGCACGAATGCTCAGGAAATGGTGGAAGGAGTTATCATGTAACTGCCAACTTGAAACAGTTTAAATACTGTTTACAATAATATTAAAAACGTTGTATGTATTTCATATGATATGTGAATGCTCCGTTTTGTTGTTTAGCAATGTCCCGCTTTCTTTATTCATACCATTTAAAATAATTTAAATTGCAATTATAAACTTGCGCGCCCAGCTTGCAGCCCTGCAACACTAATAACCTATGAATGAAACGTTGGATTCGCAAAATCATAATTCATTGCAAAGTCTTGCAAGCAATTTACTTTCGCAAATTAATGTTTTTTGTGTAAAATGAAATATCCTGCCTTTTCGTTTCGTTTTTTCCCAATTTCCATGCACAATTAGCCGCCGATAACAACAAAATGCAATGCAGCCCTGTCATGTACGAAAACGTAACGTGACGTGACCAGCAAACGACGTGACGGCAAGCGGACAGCGCAAAGCGGACGAGCGAAAGACGAACGAGTAGAGAAAAATTATTGAGCGCAGAGAAAAGTCCACCAAATCGAACGTCGCAGCAAGTGAAAAGGGCGAAAACCGGATAAAAAACTATATAAATTACTGTGATTGCAATATATAAATAAGTGCGATCCAAGATGAATGAGGAATACGATGCGATTGTGCTCGGAACGGGCCTCAAGGAGTGCATCCTCAGCGGGATGCTGTCCGTGTCCGGCAAGAAGGTGCTGCATATTGATCGAAACAAGTACTACGGCGGCGAGTCCGCCTCGATAACGCCGCTGGAGGAGCTCTTCCAGCGGTACGGACTGGAGCCGCCCGGCGATCGGTTTGGGCGTGGCCGCGACTGGAACGTGGACCTGATACCCAAGTTCCTGATGGCCAACGGCCAGCTGGTCAAGCTGCTGATCCACACGGGCGTCACCCGCTATCTGGAGTTCAAGTCCATCGAGGGCAGCTACGTCTACAAGGGCGGCAAGATAGCCAAGGTGCCGGTGGACCAGAAGGAGGCCCTGGCATCCGATCTCATGGGTTCGTTAATAATGCTCATTTAAGTCCCGTTGCCTTTTTGCCTGTGTGGGAGTTGTGTGAGGGGGGGGAGGGACCCCCTCGAAAAATTGTGCAAATTACCAGCTGTGCTTGTGTGTGCGCGTGTGTATGTATGTATTTTCGTACTCGACTGTTATCTGCTTCCCCTCACTCGCTCGCTCACCCGCACCGCTCTCTTTCTCTTCTCTTCTTTGTCTCCGCTTTTTCACTCGCTGGCAACGCTCTTGTTGTTGTTATTCCCTTATTTTATTGTGACACGTATGTGTGTGCCGAAAAACAGTTGTTTTCTTCGCTGGGCAAAGAATTTCTACCAAAGTTTAACCAACAAACCCCCCTACCCCCCCACGCATTTTCATTTCCGCACCACGTTTGTTTGCCCAACTATTATCGCCCTATTCCAATTGGAGTCTCAATTTGAATCGCTCTGCGCTGATTCATACACCTTCCTCTAATTGGTTGCCTCCATTTTACACCTGAATTTCGCTGTTTGAAATTTAAGTTTTTTCTTCTTCTTCGTGGCAGCAATGCAATTAGCTAAAACACGCTCTATTTATTTATGATTGGCTCTTGAATTTTTCCATTTCAATTTTACTTAGTTTGGCAACCAGCTTTTCGGCCAGGCGCATTGAACCCCTTCACTTTACAGTGGAGATTGCCTATAAGAAAACATTTCCTGACTTCAAAAGTACTACATTTTCCATTTAACCGATTTGGCACATTCACTTGCAACATTAAAAATGCAAAAAAAAACACAAATTTTAATTTTAGACCTTTCTTTTGATTATTCTGTAGCAAAAATTCCCATTGCATGTCACAAGTTATTAATTGCTTATGCTTCACTGTGTCCGCGTTACACATATGCTCCAAATGACGTCATAGGGTGGCCAAGTGGTTTCTGATTGTTGGTGGTGTGTCCTCCGCCCCCAAAATTAAAGGTTTCCAACTGTAGTTGCGTGCTGCTACCCCAGTGTTTGTGTGTATAGAAGTGTGTGTTTGTGGCATGCAAATGAAATGGAAACGGGAAACTTGAAACCCTTGGTTCGTGCACTCCCCTTTATATGCAGATCCTGAACCCCAAACTGACCAATATGGCATGATATAGATATAGATATAAATATACAAATGTGACTATACTTGCAGGTATGTTCGAGAAGCGTCGCTTCCGGAACTTCCTCGTCTACGTGCAGGACTTCCGAGAAGATGACCCCAAGACCTGGAAGGACTTTGACCCCACCAAGGCCAACATGCAGGGTCTGTACGACAAGTTCGGACTGGACAAGAACACGCAGGACTTCACCGGCCACGCCCTGGCCCTTTTCCGCGACGATGAGTATCTAAACGAGCCGGCGGTGAACACCATCCGGCGCATCAAGCTCTACTCCGATTCGCTGGCGCGGTACGGCAAATCGCCCTACCTATACCCCATGTACGGATTGGGTGAACTGCCCCAGGGATTCGCACGCCTGTCGGCCATCTACGGCGGCACCTACATGCTGGACAAGCCCATCGACGAGATCGTCCTCGGCGAGGGCGGCAAGGTGGTGGGCGTGCGCTCCGGCGACGAGGTCGCCAAGTGCAAGCAGGTCTACTGCGATCCCAGTTACGTGCCCGAGAAGGTGAGATTCACTAAAGACTTTTGTAACTAAGTCTTAAGTCTAATGGACATAACCATTTTGGAAATGTTTAACAACATCATGACTGATATACATTGGTGCTCCTCCCTTTTATCTGACAGGTGCGCAAGCGTGGCAAGGTGATTCGCTGCATTTGCATTCTGGACCATCCGGTGGCCAGCACCAAAGATGGTCTCTCCACGCAGATTATCATTCCACAAAAGCAGGTCGGCCGCAAGTCGGATATCTATGTGTCGCTAGTGAGCTCCACTCACCAGGTGGCCGCCAAGGGTTGGTTCGTGGGCATGGTCTCGACCACCGTTGAGACCGAGAACCCGGAGGTGGAGATCAAGCCTGGCTTGGACTTGCTGGAGCCGATCGCACAAAAGTTCGTGACCATTTCGGACTACTTGGAGCCGATCGATGATGGGTCCGATTCGCAAATCTTCATTTCGGAGTCCTATGATGCGACCACGCACTTTGAGACTACTTGCCTGGATGTGTTGAACATATTCAAGCGGGGCACTGGCGAAACGTTTGACTTTTCCAAGATCAAGCACGAGTTGGGCGACGAGGAGCAGTAAACGGGGAGCGAGGCCTCATCTGGTTATGGTGCATTTGGACAGCTCAACATCAGCCACAAACATCGTAGATCGTCTCAGCGTCGTGGCCAAACCTTAAAGAAATACCCAAGATAAGAAAACCCAAAATAAAAGCCCAAAAAAAACTACAGAAAACCGAAAAACCAGAAATTGTATTACGAAAATGCTTTCCATCGAGAGATGAAGTTTTAGATGTGAATCGAATTGCTTGCTTCGCGCAATATTGGATATGCCTAGAAAATATATATATATATATATACCAATATAACATAAAATATACAACATGCGGTCGCGTATATATGTACGTCTATATATATATATGTATAACTAAGTGAGTGTCAGGCAACTAAATCAAATTCCACAGATTCAGCTTGTGACTCAACAAACAATCCCATTTTGCCGATCGGTCAGTCAGTCAGACGACTACGCTTGGACTTTAGTTGTACGAGTATATAATAAAGTATATATATAAAATATGACATCGTATATATATATTATCTATGTATATTGCCCTTCTGCTTGGTTTTCCTTTTTTTTTTGTGATCGACACAATTTGTGTGGCTGCCAAGGCCCCAAGAAAAAGCATAACACATACCTATAAACACGACACAAACTCTTACACGTGCATAATGCAGCATTATAATTGTAATTGTAATCTCCAGACGAAATCGAAGCTATTGAAAATGTAAACAGTCGAAAAAGTGCATCGCAGCATACCCAAAATATTGCAATTGATCGAAGCGCGGCAAACAACATATAAAGAAAACAGAACCTAAGAAGTTTGTCAATGGTAAAGAGAACTATGGTATTCCGCATTTTCAGAATTTACATTTTTAATAAAAATTACAAAAATATATACATGTCTGCAGTTTTTATCGGTCACATAAGTTATATATTTGTTGTGCCCACGTACTTTCAGTTTTTTTTGAATAGATTCCTTTCCTCAAAGTCTGTGGGTCTCGAAAATGGTTCCATTTCGGATTAAGGAACTTATTCACTCTCCACACTGACTCATTTAATTGGATATTTTCAGTTCCCGGTTCCGTCTTGAGCTTTTGCTATGTCCTGCAGCTTTTCACCTCCACACAGACTCATTTAATTGGAGATTTTAAGTTCTGGTTCCGGTCAAAGTGGCACTGAGTTTTGAAGTTTTCAGCTTTTGCAACAGCAAAAAGGCGGTAGGTTTGAACTACATCATTTTGGACGGCAGTTCAAGTAGTGACGAAGCGCACCAGGAGTGTACTACACACTACTTGTACACGAAGAAATGAAAAACTGCTGTGGTTGACCGACCATTTCCTAGGGATCTGGAGGAGATCTGGGAAGACTATGAAATCAATCAGTAAGGGATCTGGCGGATTCTCTGGGAGGGAACTGGGAGAGATCAAGGAGGGGTCTGGGCGTGGTCCTTGGGAGAAGGGGGGACTATAGGACTTGATGGTAAATAAAAACCTCCCGGTTCGCCATCCAAAAGCGAGGACAGTCCGGGCGTTTCTGGGTTTGTTGGCTTTTCGTCGGATTTGAATCACGTAGCCATGGGGTTATAGTTATGACCAGGACTCCTCGGTGCCTCTTTATGTGACACAATTACGAATTCCGCAGCAAGTGTTTGGGATGCATTTGAAATACTTGCCCCCTCCCCTCCCCTCCAGGCACTCGGTCCGCACAAATCAGCCCTTATGGCCGTGGTAAGTGGGAAATTCTTATTGAATTGCATGTGGCATGCCACACGAGTCGGAGGCTAGTTCGCTCACTTTGGGCTCCTCGTTCTCGTGCTCGTTCTCGTCCTGCATCCTGCATCCTGTCGATGGCCCCAGGAATGTGCAAAATGCTGAGAATGCCGCTCTCCATTCCTGTTAGTTTTAATGCTGTCACTGACAGTTTGTATGTTTTTTTTTTTCCAGCACTTCACTTCACTATGCCCCGCTTTTATTTTCCCAACCCGCCGACGACGACGACCTGTCCAACGAAATGCCGCCAGTATTTTTGCAATTTCCGTTTCCCAGAAAAGGCAGAAGTGCAAAGACGTTTCGCATTATTTCGCTCCTGCCCCAGAGTCGTTGAACATTTGAACTTGGCTATTCTCAAGAGTAAATTCAAGCCTAGGCATCAAGTAATCAAACTGATTTATTGCCCACAATTACCCAATTGCAATTGAAATTGTATATACTAAATAAATGGTTAGGAATCCCAGCTTGTGACTAACAAAGTTAACCAGAACTGCGCTTATAAGTAATTCTAAGCTGCATAGTCTGAAATCAAGTCCGCTGGCGTATGCATTATATCATTTGACCTGTAATATTGGGAAATCTCCTCCGAATTCCCGTCACACTTGCCATCTGCAACTGTCTAGTTGCGGCTGATTTGTCATCGCTCCAAGGAATGGGCCCTAACTACTTTCACCATCCAACCCCATCTATTGTGGCCGTTGTCTCTGGTGATGATGATGATGATGATGGCATGCGGCCGATGTGGCCAAAACACGTCGCCCAATGCTGGTCAAGTCTTTCACCACATTTTTGCTGCTCCTGCTTCCGTCTTGACTGTGGTTTACGTTCTTTTCTATGTTTTTTTTTTTATTTGCAAGATGGGTCGAAGCCACGAAAAAAGGAAAACAACGAGAAAAACCGCCGGAGAAGACCAAAATTTGTAACTGGGCAAATTGAAGTCAAAACTTTGGCGCTCAGCGCCGCATGCAAGTCACATACAACAGCGGGGGGCGGTTGGTGGGGGGGGATTGGCTGGATAATGGGCGTGGCAGGGCTTGGGCTTGGGTTCGGGTTTGGGTTTGGGTGAAGATAAAGCTATGATGTCGACGCAGCACTGGCAGGCATGACTAAGCTGCCAGCCCCTGTCCAAGTCTGCATCTATATTCGCGTCCTTGTTGTTACGGCTCCTGTTGGCCATGGCCAGGCTAACGAGCACAGCTCTTACACTGAGCGAAATCGAAGCTATTTAGTTCTGAGTACTACTATCGTCTTGAAAGGGCAATAAGGTATATAAGTCGCATGGTTCTTTCAGCTACATTTTTTTTGTTTTCCTTTAAGTACAACTGAATAATGTTTATTTCTATGGCCCCATTGATGTTATCTAAGTTTTTACTATTTTCACATTAATTTAACCAACAAAAGGCATATAAAAAAGTTCAAGTATTCCTTGTTTATGCCTCTGTTGCGAGTTAGCAGTATTTTTATAGGTGCGCTATATATAAAATTGATCTGTGAGTTACAGCAAATATTTGTTTTCTGTGCAGGGCTTCTAATGGGTGGCAAAAGTGGCACCGCGTCGTAATAACAGCCAACCGCAAAGGGGCATACACAGATACAAGACACATATACACGCGCACACACACGCACACACACACAAGCACACACACGGCCAGAAAACAAAAGCAACAAAAAGATGCCTTTGGGGGTCAGTTGGAGCTGTTGGAGCCATGATTTGGCGGCTTAAGGACTGTGGACTCTGGACTCTGGACTATGGACCACGGACTATGGCCGTGTGCATTGGGCTAAATTGACGCAGTGGACATGGCCGGGATAAATCTCGCACACAAATACAAGGGCATTAGGTCAAATTGAATATAATTCTTGGGCTTTCCTTACAGCGCGTGATGTGATTAATTATACAAGTTATGAATATAATGCAGCCGACATGTTGTCTCCTTCGCTGCCATCATCGTCAGCCGTCTCATCATTATCCGCAACGACATCCTTGGCTGAAAAGCTTCAGTGACTACACTGGGCAAAAAAGATTTGAGTGCCAGTTAGTCGCATTAGAATAACAAAAGCTAAAGTTAGTAGCATTGCATAACAGTGTGGAGAATTTTCAATCTATTAAATGAAAATGATTTTCTAACCAACATTCAAAGAATATTTCATTTACTTCAACATATGTATATGCATATAACTAAGGAAATTAAATATTTTACAAAGCTTCATAGATTTTTGTGTTGCTTACGCTAGTCTGCCAGTGGATTTTTCCTTTCGGCTGCTTTTCAATTACTTGCATTTCCTATTCCCATTGTCACGGCTGCTGTTGCCTTGCATTTTCTTGCCTTTGGACCACGAGCTTGTCAACAACTTCATTATCGCTTGCGACACTGTGCAACATCATCCCACATCGCATCCCGCCCCCCACCGCCCCCCACCGCCCCCCACCGCCCCCAGCCCACTATCTCTTTACTAGACAAGCAAATTTAAATCAATTAAGTAATCTTATTGCCACTGCTGCAGCTTCTCATGTTGCCGCTCTGAAGATGCTCTCTGCCCTTTGCCACTTCGCTGCTGCCTGCTCTTAGGCACTACAAAGCACTCGAGCATACACCGCGAGAAATTGCAATTCGCAAGTATCCAATTAAGGCATTTTAGAGCGAGAAACGAGATTATTCCAAATGAAATGCATGTTTGAAAGTCAGTGATTTATGTGGCACGATTGGCGAGCTTTAGTTTCGCATTGCCAGCCTGGTACAGCAAAATCAGATAGAACTGAGTAGAAATTTCTCTCTGTGCACAGACAAAGGCATTAACACACGCCCACACTTTTTATGTGTCAAGCATTATAACTGTGGCCATTTCTTCACATGTGTGAACGTCTGGCTTTATGTGTGTTTATGTGTCTGTCTGCGTTTGTTGGCTGGCAAACTTTTGCTGTGTTGCATATTTTGTGCAGATTAATTAAATTGCTGGCATGAAGCCGGTAACCAAATGGCCTGGTGGGCGGTAAAAGCGGAGGGGGTGGGCGGGCACTCTTTCGGCAAAGAGTTTGCTCAGAGAGATTGAAGTGCATTATTAAATGTTTTTTACTAATAATTCATGGATGAGGAAACTAAGCAGCAACAACAGCCACAGTCTCTGCAGTTTCCCCATCCTTGCTCGCATTTTAAGAAAAGTTCTGTTTTCGCAATTAGTTAAAAAGAGCGGCGTGGCGAAAGTTTACTTTGTTTTGAATGAACTCGGGGAAATGCTTGTAAGTAATTGTGGTTCATTACGTAATAAAACATTACATAAGTATTCAATTCAATGCCTTGTGTGCCTGTTTATATAAATCTCGATTAGGCGGCAATGGCAATGGCAGTAAATGCACAAAGATATACGCGAATGCTAAAGTTTTGTATTCCCTGAGCTAAGAAATGCTATACGCACGAATTGTACAAGAGTACTCTTGTACAGTATTGCATTTCTTTTTAAATATTGTATTTTTTTTTTAAATATTTTTTGTTTTTACATATTTTTAGGATTTTTTCGCAGTCAGATTACCGCAGAAAATTAAAGTTAACACATACATGATCTGCTTACCATGATTGCTCCTGTTAATATAATGTTAATGTTAACGCTTAACAGAGAAACAAGAGAGTTAAATCTGATTTTGATTCCTTGCAGGCTCGACTTCTAAAGCTTGCTGTACCATCCTTTAACATCCTTTTATTCGTTCTGTTACTTTAAAGCGGAAGTTTCGCGCCTTAGTTTCTTTACTGAATGGGTGTTATGTGCATGTATTTAAGATCCTTAAAGAATAGTATATTACAGTATCTAAGTACAGTTCTTACAAGAAGAAAAAGTCTAGCTCATGGGTTAAATGGCTAATGATTTCTTACACTAGCTTGATGAACCAATCCTGAACATTTTTTATTTTTTAGATTTATTGACAGCTTATAACTCAGTGAATAAATAAATATAAGTCATCTATGATTTCTGAAGAGTAAACCGATCATTTGGAACCTTTTGCATTGCCAGACCGTTATGAAAGTGTTAAATAAGTGGGCCACAATAGTGGGAAATGCATCCCTTCAGCTGAAGAAGTAAGAAATCAAAGAGCTTTGGCCCCCGCTGTTAGGCGCAAGCAGAATGTCCTTTACGCAAAAGGAAGGGGAGTTTACCCGCGAACAGCGAAGAGAATGTAATGTTAAGGCGTAACATATGTTACGAACAGTAAGGATAACAGCTTAACAGTCACTGTAAACAATTTTACATTGGCTGATGATTTGTTCTTACCACTTTGGTTTCCTCAGAGTTAATGGAAACATTTTGTATTAGGTCTTTCGACTTTAATCGCCCAATTAGAGCATAAAGTGAATTTATTACAGGATAATCATAGGTCATACAATTTTGGAGTAAATTGCACTATCGAGTGCACTTCTGCCCACATGTAAGCGAAGAACCATTGGCGCCTGGTGCATGCTGCCTTTACGCCCTTTGCCATTTGTTAGCAATTAAATGCATTCACTTGACGGAGCAATTTTCCATTCACAGCTTGCAAAGGCGTTTCCCAAAGGTAGCCCTAGACAATAAAAAGTCTTGGCCAACTTTTCATATGACCAACAATGCCTACAAGCATAACTAAAGTCGTTGCAATGCGAATGCTGGTTTGAGTTGAAAAGAAAAATAAGTGCATAGCCTTGGCATTTTTCAAAGTTTTTAAGAACATGTGTATTTGATTTTCGGAAGTATTGTTCACTGAAGTATTTATCGTCCTTGAACGCATTTCCCTAACGTATTTAATTAACTTCAATTTCTGCTAACCGACGCACGAAGTGCTTCTTCGTAAGTCTTTTAACTTGGATTCGGCATTTGATTCACGACTCACACCCGATGTCTCCCGAAGTGTCCTTCCACGGTAATAGCCTTTTCGAATACAACGGCAACTAGTCTATATAAATTAGTTTAAGGGGTAGCAGATGTATATCTGCTAAAGATTTTGGGTCAAGGAGTTTATTTGACTTAAAACCTAGTTTAAACTAGAATTTCCCAAGAAATTCTAAGTCCGCATACAAATGTATCTTCATACCACCGATTCGTGCAGCAGCTGACAATTTATGAAGTATTTATCATACTTTACTCACTTTACCCAACGCTCAATGTGTTTGTTCTCATTCATGTTACCTGGCTTGTTTACACTTTTCCCCCTGCTAAACTGTCACCAAAACCAACAGCACCTCGTCCTGCCATTTAAGTGCCATATAAATTCATTTTCCCACACAGCGAATCGTCATTTCACCCAGTTTTTATACAGTTTCCCTGGCATTTCCGCTGCGAAATGCATTTGAGCGGGCTGGCACGCATCGCACCCCTCGCCAGCCCCCATAAGTATGCAATAATTTCCTGCTGGCTTAGGCAGTCTCCTGCCTCCTGGCAATTGTTGCTCCTGCCCTGAGTTATGTTGCCACTACAGACTACAGACTACAGGACTGCAGGACTACAGGACTCTGCGACACTCTGTAAATTATCCTGCAAGCGGCACAAGATGCAATGGCCGCTTAATTGCCATCCCGATGCCACTGTACCGATAAGCCACAAAAATGACCGGCCGCGATCGATGCCAAGTAGGTTGGCTAAGAGCACGGCTTAAAGGCTGCATTCTAGGCCACTATTTACAAAACGTCTTCTATTCCAATGGCAAGAAAGCTTTCTGCCACTGATCGATCATTTTCATTTTAATCACAAACTGTGGCATATTCGTTGAAGCCACAAAATGCAAATCTTGATTTGAATCAAATTTAAGTAGATAACTTTTTTCCCAACCCAGGTATACATTGTTTAGTAAGAGCTCTTCAATCGCCCCGGGCATTCCTCTTTCCTGTTGCCAAACTGCAGCTGTGTTTACCTTGAAATTTTGGTTTTCAATAATATTTGGCTTCGGCTTTCGTGTGTGTGTGTGTGTGTGTGCAGCGTGAGTGTGTGTGTGTGTGTGTGTGTGTGCGAGCTGGCGTGTGTGTGTTTGCTAGTCTACATGTCTTTTGCAAAAATAGCAAATGCATAAATGTGGTTACGCAGCAGAATAGGGAAAACGCAAGCCAGAGAAACGAAAAGAAAAGCGAGGCCCTGCGGAAAAGCGGGCGGCTTCGAGGGGCATGGATGTGAAAGTTCAGCGGTGTTAGCGTTATCTGTGCAGCGACAGCCATATTTACCTGCCAACCTACAAAAAAATTATATATCCATGCATATACATACATATGTGGGCATGATAGCTACTTGAGTTCAACGGCGAAATTCCTTGCATTTATTTTGCCCGTGCTTGTCTGTGTTTAGAGTACTCGAGTGTGCGGGCCACATTTTGCCAGCCAGAAATTCACCTGTATGCCTCTTCAAAAGTGCGGGGTAATCGAAAAAAGGGTAGCGCACGGGGTGTGCTCTAATATGGTAGAAAATTGGAGAAAATGCTGGCTTACAGCTAAACTAAATAGAGATGCCCCTTGAAAGTTACGCCCTAATAAAGATATTAAAACGAATTCAACTTTCTAATGGATTCCTCGATTTGAATAAGCGCCACAAAGCACTTCACATGCGAACCACAAAGAATATTTTGTATGACAAGCTCTATTTCAACTGCCACAACAATTTATTAGCTTTTCCTTTGCCGTTTTGGCAGGAAACTTAATGCCTAATGTGCCAAAAGATGCAAAGCCAGGCAGGCATCTGGAGAAAGTTAAATAAAAGTGGCGAGAAACTTGTATGCCTTGAAAGCAGTGCCTTAACTGACTTTGACCATCTTTGCAAATCAGTTCACCAAGTGTATCTTGCCCATCTTTGATCTCCCTTTACCGTTTTGTTGGTCTGTAAGCCAAATTGAATGGTCTTCCAATTATCGGCTTTTGCTTACAGCTCGGCGCTGCTTGCCCGCCCACATGCGACACCTTCCTACCATCTTTTCCCTCGGTTCACATTTTTCTTGGTGGTCCATTAGTTGGGCCTGTTGGCTGTTTGGCTGTTTGGCTGTTTGGCTGCATTTGCCGCTTCCTGCCGAGATGCCACATTAGCTGATTCCTTCGTTGTTGCGATTCGAATCCTTGCTCCCTGCTGCTGCTCCATTTTGGCTACACTGGCGGAAATCACTTGGTGATCCCTTCAATATATCCGTAAAATATGGTCACAAGTTTCCATGTTGTAAAATCAAATCCAAGTAGCATGGTTAGTTCGAAATATCCCTAAAATAATGATAATTTTTAAGAAGAAACACTATTCTTTTGTGAATTTCCATGAAGATCACTTTGCTTAGATAAACAGCCGTAAATGATTTATTTATTTTTATAAGACATTTATTTGGTTTGATTTCGTTTTATTTTGTTTCAAGACTTGCACTTGGCATATCGTTTGAGTTGAAGCGTGTTGGCTTAATCCTGGAAAGAACTTTTTATTTTGTGGTGTACTTTTCCGCACTTTTGCCCCCCTCTGCACTTCCCTGAAGCATTCGGAGTTTTGAGTGTTTGTCTGCGTGTCTGTTTCAGCTATTTTTATACGATTTGCTATTTTTTCCGGACTTTTGTTTGCCATTGTTGCTGACCCCCCTCACATCCTTCCCGACACCCCTCCTTTCCGATCTAGCCCAGCGTTCACCTTCTTTTTTGCTCCGCTCTTCGCATAAAACTGACGCCAAATTTCTTTGGCGTCAACCAGTGCACAGGACCTTCCACACCCACACACTGATAGCGGGCAGGATCCCGAAAAAAAATACCGAAAATTGTTGGTTTAGTTGGTGGCTCTGACTTTTCGCGTTGTCTCTCTAACTTTTTTTCATAGTTCGATTTTTCAGGTTCCGTGTGTGTGTGTGTGTGTGTGTGTGTGTGAGTGTGTTATGGTATGGTAAAAAATATCCAAAAATAATAAATGCGTTGCTCCATATGTGTGCGAGCGTGGGTGTGTGTGCCTGTGTGTGTGTGTGTGTGTGTGTGTGGTTTGGGGTGCAGTTTGTCAGTTTTACTGGAACTTCTTTGCTTTATATGTATGTATATGCATGTGCACTCGCTTTCCACCTTTTCCACCTGCGCGGCAACCAAAGTTTCGTCCTGCATATTGGTAATTTATTAGCATAAAATGCCAGCAACGCGTAAATAATGCACAAACATTTTGTTGTTTTCGTAACATTTAGCTAGCGTTTTGCTGGCCTCGGGCTGTCCCCCACATTTGATTGCATCCGTGTTCCCAAACTATGTGTATATACATATTTGTTTATATATACAAGTATGTATATGTGTATATATATTGATGTTATTGGTTTTTCTGGCTCCCGACTGAGCATAAAATTCATTTCCGCCACATTTTCACGTCGCTCACTTGTCACACGACCTGAAGCCGATCCTGTATGCTTTTCTTTGGTTCTCCGATTTTTAACACAACTTCATTACAAGCATAACAGCGCACGGCCACGGCCACGCCCCCCGTCCACGCCCATCGCTCGCACTGTAAGGTTCAATATTTCCGGTTAGAGTGCGACATTTTATGCGACACTCGGCTGAAGAGCCTTTCCGGGTCAAGTTTTCGACTCTGGGCTCGGTCGAGTGATTTCCTTTCGCCACTGACATGTGACAAGTTTGTTTTTCTGCAGCAGCAGCAGCAGCAACACTATGGTTTAAAGTTAGTTATGACTTCCCCTTGCATGGCAGTAGGTAAATATTTGTATTTTTTTGGGATTCGAATCAGATTCATGAAATTACTCTGCTGCAAGCCTAGTGGGGATTTTTGTGTGCTTAAAAAGGACACACAAGAGTCGAAAAATAGTCATATATAGTATAGTGGTGCATATTTGCTTTGTTGTGTGCGAAGTAGCAGAGTTTGAGTGATTGTAATAAATATTAAATTTATTATTAAATGCCTGGTGGCTTTATTTTAAAATATATTCCGCAGAAAAATGCTCACAAACATATAATGCACTTACTTTTACGACCTGATAAAGTGTGATTGGCTAGTTCATATAGACATCTGTCATCGCCTGTTGGGAACTATTTAATTTTTCAAGCCGTGAAAACATAGCTTTAAAACAATAACATTAATATTTAAATTTTTACATAATTTGTTTACATTTGCATATTACACTCTATGCATAATACAATAGCTGAATTTGGAAGCAATGCAAGTAAGTAAGTAACCATCGCAACTGTTTGCTCACGTGAAAGTTTGTTTGATATTATATTTTGAGGTCTATGGAACTCTTCGTGACACCCACACATGAGCGGCGTAATGCAATGAGTATATAAAATGCACGAATATCCTTGGGCGGCTAAAAAGAAAAATCTTAATACATGTTGGCCACAAACTGGGTCACAAGTCATTCAGCTGATGCACCACTTGCAGTGCTTTGGTACTTCGGTACTTTGGTACTTTGGCCCCAAAGACATTTCGCCCCGATAAGGCAGTGCTGCTTAGTTATGCGAGTCGAGACAATGATGATGATGATGATACTGCTGTGACGATGCCAGAAATATATTTCAGTATATTTCAACAAGTTCAGCGAACTGCATCGGAAGGGGAATTCGTTGTTAATCATACAAATGACTGAGAGACAACGGCGCTGGCAGCGACGGCCTTAATTTGGTGGCTCGTACGGGTATGTGTACCTTTTGGCCATAAATAATTAGTCATTTGGCTCTGTGGCACACTTAACAGGCCATTTGCATGCACCGAAAAAATGGGGAAACACACACAGGCACACAGAGACACAGAAACACACACAGGCACACAGAGACACACACACACACACACACTTACACACATAGGCACTCAGGATATAGGAGCAAACACGTAGCCTACTTAATGGCGCCAAATGTTCGTTAAATGGTTCGCCGTTTGCGGTGTGCGAATTGTTTTAATTGAAATGGAAAACGCGTAAATTTAAGTGAAATGCTTATGTGCTCGTATTCGTATTCGCATGTGCTCGCAACAGTGTTTGTTTTTCTATTTGCATTCAATTTCAGTTAGCAACAAACACACACTTTTGCACACAATTGCCATGGACACTGAAAAGGACATGGACAAAGAGTTTGGGGCCATCAAGGGGCAAAGTGTTTATTAACTTTGGCTGTTTGATCCACTTTGCCTGCCAGTTGCTGTTGCTCTTGCTGTTGCTGTTGCTCTTGCTGTTGCTTTT
This sequence comes from Drosophila orena, assembly GCA_005876975.1. Taxonomy (NCBI): domain Eukaryota; kingdom Metazoa; phylum Arthropoda; class Insecta; order Diptera; family Drosophilidae; genus Drosophila; species Drosophila orena. Next base: position 3,460,259 of record VCKV01000008.1, on the reverse strand, counting down.
GCCGTCTGTTGGCCAAGGATGCCAGGGTGGCCATGTGGTGGTGGGGCAGCCATAGACAAAAAGGATCCACCCATCCAAATGGTCCGGCGAACGCAGCAAATGAAAGAGCCAGCGAGCAAATGAATGAATGCATGAGAAGGATCAGGATTCGGAGTGCGGGGTGGGGGGCTGCAGCTGAAATGGGGATTACAAAGGGGTCACACAGAGAGCGGATAATTCAAATGTAATTTACAAAAGCACTCGTTTGATTTGTTACTGGTGCCGCTCTGGCCCATCACCATCGCCATCGCCATAGCCATCGCCATCGCCATAGCCATCGCCATCGCCTTTCCCAGCTGCATCTGCATCCGGCTGGGAATCTACGATTCCTCGTTGCCAGTGGCCGGGGGGCTGGAGGAGCAGTTGGTGGAGCAGTTGGTGCAGCTGGCGGTTCAGTAAATTAGTTGGTCCTGACTTTTGGCTAGAGGGTGCAGCCAAAGAAATGAGGGAGATCTGGCTAACAAGCACAAAGCCCGAATGCCCAAATAAAAACCAAATGCAATGAAAGCCAAAGGAAATGCCGCCCTCCGGCTGGGCGAAACTTGGATACTCTACACCCCCGGGCGGATGAGCTGGTAATTGTAAGCCGGTTACCAGATGCTGGCAGCCAAACAATAAGTAAGCGAAACAAACAATTGTTCTACCACTTAAGTAGATAGTTGCAATAATCTCAGAACTCTTGATGCCTAAAGTAACCGCATTGAAAGGGTATTTGGTAGTGGGGCTTTCTTTTCTGTTAACCGCACCGCGAATGCGATGGAGAAACAAATAAAACTTGACCGGTGCATTCAATGCTCGTTGGGCATTCTATTATTTGAATTAAATTATCTAACTAATTGGATCGGGTCGGCTAACAGTGAAATTCAACTAATTAGGCTCGCACAAATTATAACAACATTTATGCCAGATACACGTATATACCCGCTGATATATAATATTTGCACACGAATCCCCCAAAGTCAGAGCCAACCCAGACATGACACGCCCGCCTTTAATTGCTGTCAGATTAAATTAATGCAAAGACAAATGGAGATAGTATATCAATAGACGGTAAATAGATAGGCCAAGTCCTGGCCAAGTTCGTATACCCACAATGTGGGCCCAAAGTTGGCCAAACCTTTGGGCCCAGCGACACGTACAGCAAATTAACTAAATTATTGCAATTTGTTATTCGCAATGGAAGATAACTACAATGAGAGATAACTACACCCAGTGCCGAAATATAGACTGAGATTAATGCGCTTGGAACTGAAAGGAACTGGTTAGCAGACCGCATAAACAATGGTAACAAAGTGAAATAAAACTGCGAAATTGCAGACTGATTAAGATGACCAGGTTTTTACAGCATTTTTTAGTTTAATTGGGAGCAAAAATATGGAACAAACAATAAGTAAGCGAAATAAACAATTGTTATATCACTTTAATAGATATTTGACATAATCTCAGAACTCTGGATCCCTTTAATCAACTGTATTAAGCACATAATAGTGAAGTAGCCGGATTGAAAGGGTATGTTGCGGTCTGATTGATTGGCAACCACTGACTTTGTAATTAATGGAATATTTACTCACAACATTGGCTTTGGCTCCCAAGAGCCAAGAGTATCAGTGCTTTTTATATCAGCAAATGCTCGAGTTGTTGCGACTTTAAGCCACAGATGAAGCCACAGCACGTAGCTTGGCTTGAAATGCGATCCTGTGCTGGAAGCTGAAAGTCGGCAAGGCAGCAAGGACTTAACCTGAGGGAAATTTGATTTGAGCGAGATTTGGCCAATTACACAATTCGCGGGGGAATTGTCAGGCAGCAGTCTTAACCGGCAATTTGGGGGCCATAAATGTGACAAGTTGCCATATTTGCAGACAGAAAATCAAGTGGCAAATTGGGGAATTTGATTCATTTGTCGTTTATTTAAATTCTCCACAATTTGCAGGCTAATTTCATTGTCACACTCGGATGTGGGCCAATGCTGTTGCCATTGGCATTGGGGATCGGGTCGATTGTTATGTCTGACAGCGACAAATGTCAAAATGCCAAATCACTGGGCACACGAGTATACATACACGTACATACACGCACATACACGTACATGTGTGTAAAAAAGAAAAACAAAAAGGAAAAAGATGAAAAAGATGAAAAAATGGGCAAAAAATTGTAGGCAAACAATTTGTTTTATTTGCATTTCACACATTCCCATACGAGTGATTCGGGTGAACGGCCAAAAATATGCTATCCCATGAACGTCTGTTGTTGGCCAAAAAGGAAAAGTGGCCCATACGCACACATGCACGTACGTATGCTTCATGTTCGTATGCCAACAAAAGCGAGAGAAGGAAAATGTTGGAAAATACTTTTTAGCCCAGCCATTTTAATCCACTTTTCAAAATTTATTATGCAGAAACGTTCAAAAATTTTCGCGCCAAACTTTGCACCCCAAAAAAAAAAAAAAAAAAAAACCAGGACGACAATCATCTCTTTCGGTTTAGATTTTTGCCATTTTTTTGTTGTTCTTTTTTGTGTTTTTGAATGTGTCTATCATCTCCTTGGAGCAGCGGCCGACTGGAGCTGTCCACATGTTTTGGGGGTCATAAATCTGCAATTACCAGTCATGCCCATCCAGCATTTGTCCGGCATTTCGCCGGACGACGACGCCGCCAACTTGCCGGGCAAGTTGGGAAATATGAAAATATGAAAATATGAGAATTTGAAAATATGAGAATTTGAAAATTCGAAAACTCGCTAAATGGCTTGATGAATCGGTTGGCTGTTGCGGCCATCAGAATGGCCTTCGAATTAAATCCGCAACTTAAAGCGGCACCGATGTGACATCTAAATTATGCTTAGAGTCTGTTTGCCTGCAATTTGATTGGAGGCCCCCCTCTGGGAAAGTTACCCAGTTAGTTTGCCGGCCCGCAAAAATAAATAAACAAAACAGTTGAAAAGAAAACTTGAAGTTGACGACTAGTTTGCCAGCCCTCTCGGCTTCTTTTGCTGTCTGTATTTCGGCATGGTTTTCTTTTAGGACACTTACCCCCATTACCCCCGCACCGTAACTATCTTGGCTTTTCTTTTCTTTTTCTGAGCCGGTAATTTTTGCCATTTCTTGGACGAGTCCTGGATGCTCGACTAACTTGTATGCGTTCATGCTTGGCAGCCAATTCAAGTCGTGTCATTTTGTTGAGTTTGTGTTGAGAGTTCGTTGAGATACCCATACCCACACCCATACCCATACCCATACCCTTGCTGTGGTGCAAGTATATCCCCATTTCCACAGCTTTCACCGCTTGTAATTCAAATGTCAGTCAGTCAGTCAGCCAGCCAGTCAGTCAGCCAGTCAGTCAGGCAGGCAGTCGCTTCTTCGTTGGCTCAGTCGGCACGTCAATGTGGGCCAAAGTTCCTGCCAAGCTCCTCCAACCACTTGAGCCTTGCCAACCGAGTCTCTGGTTGCCTTGTCTTTGCCATCGCCTCCATTCCCATTCCCATGCCCATTCCCATTCCCATGCCCATTCCCATTCGCATTACCAATCCCATCCCGTTCCATATCGAGGAGATCCTGGACAGGTGTTGTCTCATTTGTAGCACTGCATGCGTGTGTGGTCTGCTCTCCTAGTTTTTCCTCGACTTTTCCGTCCATCCAGTTTGCGGTTAGCAGGTTGGTGCTCGATGCTCTATCGCTCGTTTTCGTTTCGCTTGCCCTGCGTGAGTCTGTGAAGCTGGGAAAAATAAATTATTTATTGAACTCGGTTCGTCGGGCACACGAAAATTCCAAACACAATAAACTACGTACATGGATAAATTGATTCTTTGCTAGTATCTGGGTAATCAACTGAAATCTTTGGCAATCATCGATCGAAGAGTAAAAAGCACTTTGCCAAGTCCCTACGTTTAAGCGCTATGTAAGGGACACACTTACATTATTTTTATATCCATTACTCGTAGAGTAAAAGGGGTATACTAGATTCGTTGTAAGGTATGTAGCTGGCAGAAGGCAACGTTTCCGACCATATAAAGTATATATATTCTTGATCAGGGTCAATGTCCGTCTGTCCGTCCGCCTGTCCGTCCGTCCGTATTGTCCGTATGAAAGCCTCGATCTCAGGAACTACAAAAGCTATAATGTTGAGATTAAGTATGCAGCTTCCAGAGACTTAGACGCAGCGCAAAAAATGTATTTTTTTTTACTTTTTTATTAGTCTTTTAAATTTCTATAGATTTGCAAAAAACTTTTTGCCACGAACACACTTTTAAAAATTTGTTAAGTTTTTTTTTTCATTTGATTATTATTTTCCCAATTTCTACCGATATTCCAAAAATTTAATTATATTAAATTACTACAAATCGTTGGTTCCGAATACCGAATTACCGAATAATAAAAGTTTTATATTAATAAAAAAGTTCAGAAAAATGTTTAATCCTTTTGCCAAGCACCTCGATCAATCGATTTTAGTTGTAAGGCATTTACATTTACATAAATTATTTAGCTAGATTTATTTACATAAATTATTTAGCTAAAAGCTGTGTTATTTACAGGGTCATTATTTCCATAAAATACACTTGGATTGTATGGTTTTACTGAATGATGGCAGAACTTTAAGTTAATTTCTAAGACTATATCTTAGTCGTACATATTTCAAGGGGTCCTAACTTATTTGAAAGCTTCTCTAGCCAGCAAGCTCAACCGGAAGTAGTCCTCTTTGGCCAACGCATTCGCCATGAAAACACTCTTAAATATTTACCGCTACTACTGCTACTTTTCGACTTTGCATCAAGAGTGAATTCATGGCGTTGTCAACTGGCTAAAATATTCACCGGCATTGTGGCCATCCTGCCATTGTTCCCGTCCCGATTCGTCCTTGTGTATTTGCACGCCGCCGGCTGAAGTTCGCACGCCATACGCCGGAGTCCACAACTCACGGCTTATGAATTTTCGGGCCTTAGGAGAGCATCAGCTTCAGTTGCCCAGCTTGGCGCGTATAAATTTCATAAGCCTCGGCCAGCAGGGCGGATGAGTCGCCCCAGAAGGACGAGGACGAGCACGAGGACGAGGATGAGGGCGTGGACGAGGTCAGGGTATCTCGGTGCCATAAAACGCTGGCTAAGTGTAGCTCAAAACGGGTTAAATTGCAATTACGTGCCGGCCACTTGCCCCAGAGCATTACTGGGCCGCAACATGTTGATTGTCTGGGCGCCGTAAGGGTTGAGTCGACTCCTGGACTCCTTGTACTCCTGGTACTCCTGGCACGCCTTGTACGCCTTGTACGCCTTGTACTGGACTGAAACAGTAACTACGTGTTTCCCACCTTGCACTCTGACTGGGCATAAATTCAGCTGGCAACAGTGGACCAGGACGACCGGAGACGTGTCGGTTATCTATGACCCTGCTGCGTCTGCGGGTCTGCAAAGTTTTTAATTAAAAAATGCAGCCAAGTAGGATTTTGTTTCCGTTTTCCCCCCTTTGCTCCACGCTGGCTGGCATGCGTCGCAAACGAAATAATAAATAGGCAAATATATACATATTCGATTCGTATTGCCAAATCAATCTGCATATTAACAGAAATGCACATCCCCCACCCCCACCCCAGCCCCATCCATCCGATAAATATGTACATAACTTAGACGATGCCTGCCCAGCCGGCTGTTCCTGTCGTTCCTGTTCACTCAGTTCTGTTCAGTTCGGTTCTGGGAAAGTTTTTTGGTCACGGCCCGTGCACTTTGGCAGCTTTTTTGTGCCTCAGCCTCAGTGGCCCAAAGGAAAATTGAAAAACTAATTTCCAACAACAAAATCAAGGCAAAAAGCATCTGTGAAAGGAAAAATTCGGTTTGCATAAAATTACCATAATACAATTTCGATAATTTCCACAAACTACGTAGTTGACAGCAGGCGGGTTGGGGGGGGCGGCTTCAGCTTGAGCTCCAGCCTGAGCTTGAGCTGCAACTCGACTTGACTACTCGACTACTCGACTACTTGACTACTGCTGGCATATCCTCGAAGGAGTCATGAGGGTCCTGCCGCCGGCTCACAACATTGTGAGCAACAACGTGCTAACAAGTATTTGCCCCAGCTTGACAATTTTTTGGCACCTCGAGGAAGTCGGTGTGACAGCGACAGGGACAGCGACAGCGTAAGGAGCCATCAATCATGATGGCCACCAGTGCGCCGTGTGACATGCGGGCTAAGACCACGTAAGGACTAAGGAGGTCCGCGCAGGATCACCGGGCCGGTTTCAAGGCTGACGACGTGACGTGAAGGTCAAACCCAGATTTATGAGCGGATTTACTGCGGCCGGGAATAAGTTTAAATCACCGTATTCATCAAAGCAGATTTATAGCTAATTTAAAAACAATGTATTCGCACTGAACGCAAAAAGGGGAAGATGAAATCGACATGATATAATGTTTCGGATATGGATATATGATATGATAAGGTGCTGAATTACTTGTTATGTAAGGCAGAACTAAAAAATTAACCTAGCACTGTTTCATGTGCAATTAGCATTGGAGGGAATTCGAATTTTGGAAATCTTCGGAACCCAAAGACATGAAATATAATGTGTACAGCTGAACGCGATGGACTGGAAAATAATGTTGCACTTGTGTGTTGCACTTGTATCTGCTGTGGCAGCAATACGCACCCAACTAGCAGTCACTATGCCAAGGATTTATCCACTTTATCTCGGATATCATCACACCTCGCTGATATGTCACACCATATCACATTATATCGTGGGCGTATCTTCAACCCAAGTGTTTATCCAAGATGTCGTTGTGTTTTCTTCAGCTTCTTCATGCGATGAGCGAAGGGGGAGGGGGAGGGGGAGGGGGAGCGACGGCGGACCGCAGAGCTGACAAACTTTAGCTTATGCACAATTCAGATTGCATTGTCAGCAATTTTTCCATTTTTGACTTTTTCCACATGCCAACTTTTCTACGAGCTATTGTTTTTCCACCATTCTTCGGTGCTTTTTTTGCGCCCTACGCGCTCCGCCCGCTCAGCGCAGACATGACAAATGATGTCAGCGCTCGTGCATAGTTTTCCGGAAAGCAAAGGAAAGCCGGGAGCTGGAAGCTGGGAGTTTCGAGTACGGCGGAAAGGAAAAGAGCCGGATACTGACAGTGTTGAAAAATGTGCGCTACAAAATCAACACAAACATTCGCAGTGCCACCAAGTTGGCCGCACTCGGGCGTGACATGTCGCGCTAAAAGTTTTCCCAATGCAAAGAATCCCAGCGGAAAAGTCCGACTCCAGGGTGCAAGTTTCGAATCCATATGAGAGGGCATTGATTATCATAATTGAAATAAGCTGAGCTCAGAGGAAGTCAAATACCAACTAATGTGTGGAGCCCAAAGGAATCGGCGAGAAAAAGCAAACACTCAGCGATCCACTTAACCATAAATGCGAGCAGCAGCTAAAAACGGTTACCATATAATCAAAATTCGAAGATTTCCTTCTAATAAAATATTATGTTTGGAAGCATTGAAAATTAAATATTATACCATTTAAATAAACTGCGATTTTCTAACATTTTACTGTGAAGAATTCAAGTATCCTGTGTGTTTAACTAGTGTTTTCTTAAAGACTTGCAGTTTCATATTTTAAATGAATTTACAATTTACAATTGAGTACCAAATCTGTCTAGTTCTAGCTTGCTTAACAAAATATTAGGGTGTTCTAAAATACTTGGAAGAGTATTTTATTTAAGAACTGCATTTAGTTTTGCCCCACCCCACCACTGTAAATGGAATTGAAAAAACTTGCAGTAGCCAGCAGTTTTGGGCAAATAGGCCGTGTGTTAGTTTATCACTGGAAAGTATACAAATTCCATTCTATATATATTTGCATTCGCACACACAGCCCAGAAGCGGGCGTTGTAAGACAACACAAATTAATTCCAAATATCCTTGAGACACAGCCGTCGTCCTGCCGAGTGAAATCTGGCTGGCTCGAGCAATTGCAGTTGCTCTTTGCCGGTGCGCATCTTAAATGTAATTTGCATTCGAGGCGAGGCAGGGGGGCAGTGGAGTGGAGTGGAGTGGAGCAGAGCGCCAGGAAAGCCGAACCCTTCGGATTAAGGACTCAAACCCGATGCTCTGCCATGGCTAATTATAATTGTCTGTCTGGCAGGAACGGCATCTAAGTCTGTGTGTTGCGGCCAGCCTGCTGCGCTTAATTTGAGTGGCCGCAAAATGATTTCGAAAGCGCTTAAACTGTAATTAAGTTTTGACATCATTGACCAGACAGAACTCCGATTAAGAAGCGAGAAGGGGTGATATCCGTGAATGATTATCTGGAATGGCATCTGAGGGGTAGTTTCCGCTCAGTAAGGAGATTTTAACAAGCATCAACTTTTGCCGGCTCTGGCATTTGCCAGCAGTTTGTCTTCACTTCAATTTCTTCGACTATTTACGCTCCGCGGCAGATGTGTGTCAATAAGCAGCAGAGAGCTCAATGCTGGCCCAAGCGTTTTAAAACTTGCGTCTGGAGAGGCACTCATCTCCATTTGAGCCATAAAGCTAAGTAACTTAAGCACAATGCGGCAAAGTTGCCGCGACGAGTTGGGACGAGTCAGCGGAGTCAGCGGAGTCGGCGGAGTCGGAGCCGGGCAATTGGCCAAGTTATCATAGAAATGAGTTATTTGTTAGATCCATCATCGTGAATGCATAGAGTGCATAAAGGAGGAAAACACAGAACATTCAGCAATGGAACGGCGACTGACCGCGTCCACATAATCAAAAAGCAAATTGCATGGCATGAAAAAATAAACATAAATTTCAACTGCTCTAACAGACTATAAAGCAGCTAAAAAACTCGAAAAAAAGAATGAATGAACCGCCAGAACAAACACCGTGGAGGTCCAGCTGAGAAGCGTTTGGGCGGAAAACAGAAACTTGTTAACAAAATTGCTCCGAGTTCATTGACAGTTGATTGCGATGCAAGTGCAAGTTTCGCTTCTCAGACTGCACTGTGCAAATTAACTGGCAGTTTGCAAAGACTAAGTGAATAACCAAATAAACTCAATATTTACTTGTCTGCTTGCCGGCACTCGTTTTGTATAACTTCGGTGACGAAAAACCTTTTAGTCAAACACACTTGCTTTCTTAGACTTTTCTTTATTTGCAAAGTTCTGCGGAGCATTTCTCAATCAGCATTGAAAACATTAGAGCGGCATTTTAGGAAGTGCACAAAGTTTTCGTGCTGTGTGCGAATGTTGTTCCCGATCATATGGCTGGAAGCCACACAGCAGCATTTTCGTCCTGCCTTCCAGTTCGCCGCCCCCCCAAAAAAAAGTGTAGTCTACTTAACAGGGCACCGGTAGCGGCAGCCAAACGAAATTCATTATCAAAAATGGCTTGAGGCAGCTGGCCGGCCAAAGGTGGAAAAGCTGGCTAGATGGCTGCTGCTCACCTTCAAGTTGCCCACCTCGGCTAATGAATGTCTAAGGGGTGTGGGGGTGGGTGTGGGGGTGGGGTGTGGCAGCAATGACGCGGGTCGCCACTAAAATGTCAACTGGCGCATGCCTTTTGGCCAAGTAATTATGTTTGATGACCCTGGCGGTCGCTTGCTCGCTTCTATCTCCCTCTATCCATCGCCATCCATCGCTGCCTCTCGCTCACTCCGCCGAAAAGAGAGCCAATGGGGCGATGGAGCATGGCAAAAATCAGCAGGAGCAGTGGCAAGATTATAATGCAAATGTTTAATGGCTGGGCCATCTATTTTGGCAAAAGTAATAGGGCGAACTTTGCAATCAGTTCATAGTTTGGATGGCTTAATTTGTTGGCTTATCGTGAATAGAGTTAGTGCTGCATTTTATTGTTTGTTTAATTTGCCATATAATTACAACTATCTGTCTTGATATCGTGAATAGAGTTAGTGCTGCATTTTATTGTTTGTTTAATTTGCCATATAATTACAACTATCTGTCTTGATATGCAACGATTTCGGAGCCAAGATGTTTACAAAAGTCTCAGAACGAGCTGTGTTTAAAACTACATTAAGTGGAATAAACAATATGCCGCTAAGAGAAACAATTTACACGGTATTGTGCTAATTAGAACGTTTTTGACTATATAAATATTCAGCGCCTGCAGTTTTACAATTTATCAATACCAATTTTATATAGCATTGCAAAAATGCTGATTAAACTCATTCAAAAATGTGCTAAATTAACGTAAGCTAGTTTTTTAGAATCAATAAAGGATTTGCCACTTTTCCTATTTAACTTCACTTCCTAAATCTGTTTAGAGACATCTATCATCTGGCAGTTGAAATGAAATTTATGGCAAAAATCTCTGTAATATACGTATTACTGCATACGTAAGTACAGAAACATACTTATAATGTATAATATAAGTCAAGTAAGAATTGCGAAATTCTATTATTTGCCGAAAAACATTTTGCAAAGGACACAATTTTCGAAGCTAAGTTCGAAAAGTAATAGAAATTTCGCTGTAGAATATTTTTCTCGAATCTTACATTATACCTACTCCAATTTTACATGTACCTTACATTATATTGACATAGACACTCGTAAGATACAAACACGCTTCCTACGGTAAAATTCTTGTTCCAAGCCTATCAGCACAAATAAATGCTTTGGTCCGAATGTGAAAAGCGAATTCGAACTCAAAGGATATTCATACTTATATTATAAGATTGTGCCAAAATGGAGGTAAAATAATATTTTATTGCTACACAACCTATGTATTTTATCTGAGTAAAATATAAAATGTTCGAAAAGAATACATTCTCCACAAAAGAACTCATTATAATAAATAAAAAGATACCCATCAAACAAATTGGCTGCATTGACTATTTATGTACTTTCATACCATTTATTTAACTTTCAAATGAATGATCAATACTTCACAATATTTGAATTTCCAATAGCGACCTTTCAACCGACATTTTTGTAGATAAATAAACATAATATCTCAGATAATATGTGGCTTCTATATATAACATTATTTTTGCATGTCAATTTTACTAAACGTCAAACGAAACGATATGCATTTTTTATATAATTTGTTAATTTGATAATTGTATGTGTATATTTGTTTGGAGCCTCAAACTTCAACCATTTTCAAATTTCAGGATGTATTTTGAAGCCTTTATATGAATAATTATGTTGAATATTAACATCAAGGAAGTATTTCTATATGGGCATAAATTTTTCTCTAAAGAATTAACGACCATTTAGACATAATTATTTTTTTTTTAATGAAGACCCCAAAAACTGCATCCTGAAAGCTTAAAAATGATCGAGGTGGAGGACATTTCAAAAGTATATTATGATTTACTATGTATGTATATATATACTGTATTTTTCTTTCATGCCAATTTTTGTAATATTGAGACAAAATTAGATCCTTTCAAGTTGGTTGCTTTCTAGTAGTCCTTATGTTACATTAGTGCCCGTGTAAATTTATAGAAAAGTTCTGGTTTTCTAGAAAAAAACTAGTTACACATCCAAATAAAGCCAGGTGACATTTTGCAAGGCAAATCAATTTATAAATCATTCAGCGACTCGCTTTTATATATACAAAACCTTTGCATAGGCTTCAGGGAAGTCGATCTGTAGTTACGCCTTATGTGAATACTGATGAGTGCGATTCACTGACTCCTAATTTTTGTGTCTTTAGGAACAATGACTGGGTTTTCTTTTCTAGCTGAGATCATCTATCTAGGGTTTGCACAATCAGCCTATATAAACATTTGGTAACATTCGGTGCATTTGGTTACGTGATTTTGTATTCCCTTAAAATGTATTGGGATGTGTCGAAAATAATTCCGCAAAAATAAAACAAATACATTTCAGAAGCACACAAATCGAATGTATTTCTCTTCTCTGCCGAATCTGGCTCCGTCTTTTATAATATATGTAATATGTTTCTAAATAACTTTATTTATTTCAATATTTCTATATCGTCTTAGTTGCATTGCGTTTAGCTGCTTGATTTTTAAGTTTAAATAACTTGAAGTTTTTTACGTTTCCGTCTTGTTTATTTTTAAATTATATTTATAATTTAAGTATAATACATTTTGTACAGATTTAAAAATTAAATTAAATAATAAAAGATTTGATATAAAACGGTGTACCGCACACTGACACTGATAAAATAATAATTTTCTCTATGACCTTAGAGCATCCTACATATCAACATACATATATCTGCATTTAATCATTATTCTTAGTGGGATCAATCAACAAGTAGTGGAAGGGCATTACCAAAGTATAATACAGAGTTTGCATTTAAGCTTAAAGGGTGCCATTTGTTTTTGTTTTGTTGTTCGCTTCATGGTGGACATTCGTGGGTAACTTGGTAGCTTGGTAGCTTGGTCAATTGTTGGGTGACTAAGGGATCTACACCTGTATCAGTTTAGTCAATTAAGACGGTCTCTTGGTATGGGAAGAATGATCGAAGTATTACTCAAGTCTTTTAAACACTACACGTCGTAGAAGTTTAGCTTCTAGTTTCATATTCGGGACCGCTTATAAGACTGATATTCGGTATAAGATCTCTTACGATCTAATGATTTATTTTACTCGAAGCAATTTAAGTTTTGGCCTAGTGCTAAGCGCCATTGATGGATTTATTATTTACTGTACTTGATGCGTTTTGCGTGTGAGTAACTGTATTTTATGTTTTCTATATGTGTAATTCAACATTAGTTATGTTTGCGTTAAGTATCTCTGATAACCTCCATCCGATCCAGCCATCCATCTATCCATCTTTGTTCGACTTTCTGTTTGGCCCGATCCTGCCCCTGAACTTTAAACTAAGTTACGTTTTTTTCAAGCGAACCACACTTTGTCCCCCTGGTGACCCCGGATTCGCTGCCTAGAGCTGCACCTGGAATGACTGCGCCGGCGCCTTGGGCGGTGAGATAAACGGATTGGTGCTGTGCCTGGCCAGAGGCGAGCGCGCAGTGCTCGGGATCGTAAAATCTGGCGACAGTTGCTTGGCCGCTGCCACATTGGCCACCCACTCGGCGTCGAATGGATCGTCTGGGCCACCGCCACCGCCACCAACTGCAGCACCAGTGCCACTGGCCAGTGTCTGAGCTCGGCCAACATTGGCCAGATAAGTGGGCCGCTTCGGTGCAGCCGGAGACGTGCTGCGCACCACATGGCCCAGCCACTGCTCGGCATTGGGCAGTTCCGTCGAGGCTTCGATGCTCTGCTCCGATCGCGTGGGCGACTGCGAATGGAGCGTTTGATATGTGGGCGTGGTGCTGGCCACTCGTGGCGTCACCTGTGCCGTTGGCGGGGCATATGAGGTTACATGCTGCACCTGCTTCTCGGCGGCAATGATGTTCTGATTAATGCTGCGATTGTTGTTGAAGTTTAGATCCTCGCCGGCGGCCAATAGGGCGTCGGTCTGAGTCAAGAGTGAGAGTCCCTGGCTGAGCTCCTGACACAGTTGGCTCACAGAATCGGCGGCCACAGCGGCAGCTGTCGACGGATCCGCTCCAGCAGATTTGGCCGGCGAGACCTCGGCAATGGGCGAAACACTTCGCATAGGCGTCTGTAGTGGATTGCCAGCGGCGGCGGCCAGGAAGGCCCTCTGACGATCGGCGTTGGACGGAAGATCGTTGATGCGCAGTGACATCTGGCGCTTGAACGGCGATTGGCTGCCAATCGTGCTCAAACGGAACGAGCTCTGGCGCTCCAGCATATTGGGCGTGGCATGTGGGCGTTCGATGGCGAAAGGATTGAAAGGCTTAACGGTGGCTGCCGGAGGACCCGGCATTGCTGATCCCGGCCCATCTACGCTCCGCTCATTTGTGCCCACTGTGGCCATCGCCAGACGCTCCGTCAGCGTCTGCTGGCGGAACGATCCAGTCCGCGTGAAGGTCGAGTTCTTCGTGTCGAAGGTCATCGTCACGCCGCACTCCTTGTCGCGTCGCTGCTTTCGCTCCAGACAAACGGCAAAAGCACAGCCCACGGCATGGGACAATCGCTCGCCGGAGTCCTTGCAGGCCAGGAAGCCGTGGCACATCCAGCGTCGTGTGGTTCCATCCCGGCAAATGTAGCTGAAGCCGCGTTCGTGATTGCGATCCGGTGCACAGAAGCTGACCTTCTCGATGGTCTGGTCCACTATCAGGCCCTTGGTCTCGTCATCCACCACTCGCAGGCCGTCTCCGCTGACATGAAGTAATCCGCGGACAGGACGACGACGGGATTGCTAAATTATTAAAAAAAAAAAACAAGCGATTAGTAATTGATCAAGGATCATGAAGGACTCGATAATGTAGAAGACAAATAACTGACATTTTATTTTTCAAATATTATTTTTATAGAGTCACCACTTATCTCCTGTATCTTTGTGTCCATCCATAGTATATGATTTTAAGCACTTACCCTCAAGACCTTGAGTGCCTCCTCGCAGACCTGCATGCCACGCGATTCGAAGACCTCCACACATCCCAGATACTTGACCGAGAAGGAGCAGGTGGCCGATCGCACGGCCTCCTCGTCCGCCTGCCACTGATGCGGCTTCGAGGACTCGGGAACGCGATCCTTGCGACGCCTGAAGGAGTCGCGAAAGGAGCGACGCAGACGATCCATTTTCTTCGGCGATTTCTTGCTAAACCGGAAGGATGCGGATTTCTATGGGATAAGGATACATGATCAGTCATTAGTTATGTAACATAATTAAAACAGAGAGAGGGAGAGAGAGAGAGAGAGAGAGAGATCGAAACAAGTGCGGTTTGTTGCAGTTCAACCCCTTTGAGGAACTGGGGGGATCGTATCTAAATGGAGTTCAAAACCTACCCCATTTTTAACATCACCGAATTTTCCGCGTGTGAAGCCGCGCTCGAGTGGTTCGTGCGTGTGTGACGAGGAGTTTCCCATGCCTGCTCGCTAGCCCTCTCGCTCGCACTCGCTGGATTCGCTGCACTCGTTCGGGGCGTGAGTAAATTGTCGTGAATAACCGTTACAAGCTGCCAACGGACAGCGTTGCCAGATGTGAGTGGAAATCGTGTATTGTATTTCGGTTTATTGATCCGTTTATTGGCTCGTTGGACTGCGCAAATTTATTTGTTCATTGAATTTGAGTAACTGCTTTTGATTAAATTAAATTGATGGGCGCGCGTTCTGGAAAATGTGTAAAGAGTGTTGGTGTTATAGTTTCTTGTGGTGGTGTGGTGTACGCAGCGCTATCAGTGCTGACGTCTCCAATATGCATGATTCACACCCCCACCTTATCGCAATCGACACATGAAAGCACTTTGGTTTATCGGCTTTTCGGGTTATTTGATTCAACAACGCCCCCCCGATATTGTCATTGAGTCGAGATCAAGAGTGCCCTCGAATGGTACATAATTTTCATTTCTCCCCCGCCCAACAACTGCGATCCATTAAGAGCTTTTCGCGACCACGTACAGATAATACCAGCCAACCTCCACGACTTGGCCCAAACTGGAACTGAAGTCGGGAGGAGCAATTAATGCCAACGGCCTCCAATCGCTTATCGCTTATCGTGTGGGCGTCAGTGGGCGCTGGGCGTGGTCAGTCGGGTGTCTCACGTAATTGTTTACACACATATTTAATTTTTCATAATTCCTGTTCTTTTTTTGCTGACTTTTAGAATTTATTTGCTTTGACTTTGCCCGAGGCTTTTGTTTTCCCAGCGCTGCGGTGACACTGGCTGACATTTTTGTGACTTTATCACATGCCTCGTATTGCGGTAAACTGTTGATAAACTAAGCGTCTGCAATTTTCGCCAAATCATAACAGAACTGTGTATATTTAGCTTTGCTTTTCACAAGAAATAGTGTGACCCGACTTGCGTTCCTTCGCCTTTCAGGAGGAGTATCAAAAATGTAGATTTTAAGCGCGATATTGATGATGGTTTAGCAGCGATATTCTATTTTTAATAAACGTTTTGAAGTGGGTGCTTGATAAGCCCACCCAAATCACGTTACCCAGCGCATACATATTTGTTAACTCATCTAATTATTATCTAATATTTGTGTGAACTAAATAGGGGTTATCTGTACGCTGTCCCCTCTTCGTTTGCATATATTTAGATCCCCGAGAACCCGAAGGCCAGAGTTGTCATAATAAAGAAAGAGGTTTAAAGCTCAGTTCCTGCCCACCACAGCATTTTCCCAATGGTTTTCCACGTTTCAGCCAGACATCTCACGTTCTGCGACCATTAGCCTGGCCATGTTAATTGACCAGCTTGCACAGTGTCAGACCATTCAGGCCACTCAGGCTAATTGGGCTTATTTGTCCAACTTATTTGTGATTCGGCGATTGTCGAGTGATAAAATGTGAGCACAACATTTAAAGTTCAATTCGGAATTCCGTTGCAACTTGGCTTTCTTCTTGGCCAGTTAAGCCTCGTTAACTGTAAATGTTACGAAACCAGTTTGAACAGAACATTTGATTTACTGCCGAAGGCCAGAAGTTCGGTTCTTGGTTACTTGTTGACCCAGCCACCATGATCCCACAATTTGTAGCTTTGCTTGGGCTCTGGCTTGTGATATGGCTTTTGGTTTTCCGGCTTCATTAGAAGACATTTGAAGAAGGGCGTTGACTTTTTAGCTGGGATGCTGTTTGACTGCATTTTTCCCCATCGACGCTAATCGAATTGTGAACACCAAAAGCATCTAAACATTTTTTTAAGTGGGTCAGAGGCTTTTAGGAAAATATAATGGTGTGGTGGGTAGAAGAATGATTTACAAATGCTCTTGGCATTTGGCTTGAAAGTACTCACAAAAAGGGAACCAATAAATATAAAACTAAATAAATTCAGTGGCCAGAAGGCGACATTATGGCTGCTGAACTGAAGGACATTCAGTTGAATATGTTTTCGTAGAATTGGCAATGGTAAATTTTCTCAAAATGGAGAGTAAAAGCATAGAGCTATAACTTACGTTTTTTCCGTTTTCTTACACTAACCACTTTGAAAGCCCATAAACCGAATGTTTAGTATCTACACGTATGATTCATGAAATGCGTAAGCCAGCGTATAGGGGTGATGGGCAGAAAATCACAAAAATAAAATCCAAATCACGCACTAAAAGTAAACATGATTTCAGAAATGACAACAATCGACTGGCTATAGCATTTTCGAAGCACTCTTTGGAGACCGGGGTGTGGGGCACCATCCGGAAAGGGTTCATTCAACCAATAATCGAGGCACGAAACAGGTTCCAGCCGTAAAATCTGTGTACGTGTTTGCCACAGAATCAGATCCGACTGCAGTTTGCTTTGATAAAAATGAAAAAATAATATAGAAATATGGGGAGCGAGAGCTATTTGTTCGTTATCAATGTTTGCCCGATACGAACATATTTATTTTCTCTTTGTGATATGGTAATTAATATGGGGAACTAGACGGGATATTTTTTGAACGACTACATGGTAAGCAGTGATCATTCGCGGTAAGGAAAGTAATTTCGGGCGAATGGAGTTAATGAATGTATCATCCTCCTGCTCGGAAACTTAAGCGACTTTGCTGGGATAGTTGGTGAATAATTATGCCCACCACAAGTTAATTAGTGTCTGCCACTTCGTTGACCTTCGACCATTCTTCAGGGCTGTGCCTACGACACCCAGCCTAATTAATTCATTAAACTCTTTCGTTCGTGAAACCCATGCCCCGTGGACCACAGATGGCATTGTAAATCATTCGCCACATGGCTGGCTGTCCATTTGCTTGGTGATGATATGCCGCGCTAGAACATGCCAATTTTTTCCAGTTTGTTTTTAATTTAGCATTAAACAATTAACCCTGGCATGACAAAACAAGCGCAGTCAATGACACTCTCCTATACTCGTATATCGGTGTGAATATACTCGTACATCTGGGTGCTCGAGTCCATATAGAAATTTGTATTGCATAACCACAATCAAGCCTCGATCTAGAGTGGGAGCCCGGTAAATGAAATTCAATTTCACTCTGCCCTCAAAAGGGCATCGACACTTGTTGCATTCTGCTCCCAGTGCCAATGACTTTTCCAACAGTCTAGCCTTCTGGAAAATGTATGCACATACACGTGCATATGTGTGACACCTCGGAAATGCAATTGCAAAAGTTTCGTCCTTTCAGGCAGCTGGACAAGCCGTTTCCCATCATCGACAGTGCCTTCTATCTGTGCTCAAATGCAGGCCTAACTGGCATTCATCACAGTTATGGATTGTCCTTTCAGGATACGGCTGATGGCACTCGGATGTTTGATGGCAGCCAACTTTATGCAGACAGTATAAATCGAATGCAGGCCCTTAAAATAATTGGAATTTTCACTTCTGTACAAAGTGAACAAATCAGCTGTTATTGCGAAGTGGGGTTTTCAAACTCTTGATTGCGTGCTCATAGTTTTTCACTGGAATCATAACTGTAATACCTTAGCTATCAACTTTTACCCACTAATTATCCTCACTTTTGGGTATTCATTCAGTGGTTTCCCTTAGTTGGGAACGTCAGTGTTAAAACTAACATTGTAAAATGCATTTCGGAAATTTCACACGCCGCAGTGATGGTCAGAAAAGGATACACACGTTAAATGGCTTCCTACCTTATTTTTTTTTTTTTTTTTTTTTTTGCTAGTACTTGATATAAAATTATAATTATTCCCGCCATACGCTCCTATCTGTCTGCAGTCCTTCTTCATTTTTTTTTTTTGGCTTGGCTAGGGGTCTTATCAACCACCATCGAGTTCCTCTGCCCCTGGTCCTCCCTTCGCATCCTCGTCCTTCGAGGGTTGCCCTCAACTGCTGGAATTTTTAATTTTCAATGCTCTTCCTTGTGTCGGTGGTCGTGGGAACTCTTCGTGTTTTTTTTTCGAGTAATAAATTTGAAATATATCAGCCAACGTTTTGCATGAATATTTTGTCAGGAAATTAAACGTTGTACGTTGTGTGCGCTTGTGAATTTTACGTTTTTTATAGGTAGCGGGAGCTCGACGATAATGACTTCAATTAGCCACCACCATAAGGTGCAATGAGGCGTGACTCCAAGGATTTTGTGAGCGGAAATAAGGTATCACTTTTGTCCTGGGAGATTTCTGAAGGATTTTTGGTATATTTATGCTTTGTCGTTTGTGACTTACGTGACGGTAATTTAGTTATTAAATGAACTCTTTAAGTTGTGTTCTCTAATATGAAATTTATAAATGGAGCATCACGACCTTACTTAAATACTTAAAAAATCTGAATCTATCTTTGTTTTCCCAGTTTGAACCAAGCACTGATCCTTGGCCAGCATTAACAAGGCCCATAAATTGCAGGTTAGCCCCCATGGAGTCATACCAGTTAATACCAATGAGCTTTTCTAAATAGTACCTGAGACCCCCAGCAAGTAGGGGAGTGTGGAGGAGTAGAGAGGTATTAAAACAGGCCAGCATCTGGCCAAGCCAAAAACTTCACCGGATAATAAATCTTCAGGGAAAGCAGCTAGCATTGCTTTTTGCCTGGTTTGTTTGGTTACGTTGAAGGAAGTGCGCACAGAATTCGCAGCCAGAAAGCCGAAAAAGGTTTAACGCAAATAATGAGACAGCAACAAAAGAGCGCACAGCATCTGGCGAAATCTTGTGGAATCTTAAGGGAAGTATGCGATTTTTTTTCCCCGGTGACGCAATTGAACTGTTCAAACGCAGCTACGTCTTCTTGTACTTAAATCCAAAACAATGACAATGGGTATGGAAGCCAAGAAGGGGTAACAAAAAATAAAGGCTAGGATAAAAGAGTTTCTTGAACTCCGTGGGATTTCGCATGAACGATGGCTTCTTCGATCTCGAGAATCCTGGAACGCTCGCTTGGGTTGGTTACTTCACTTACGCACGGATGCAAAGGTATTTCACACGCTGACCCAAATGCACCCTTAGAAGGGAAAAATAGCAGGGGACTGGGGGGAGGGGAGGGAATGCCTATGCACCCATGTCCTATGCAGGCAGGCAGGCTCCTAATTGCACAGGGGCGTCGGGCGCAGGGGTTCGTGTCATTGAGGGAAATATCCTGGGCTATGCTGCGTATTGTTGAAAGTGCGCATAATTATTAGCTGTCAATTGGGCGTTGATCTGACCATTATGTGTCTGCCATACCTGGTTCTATATGGGAATTATCGCAAACTAGGCGGGGGGTGTGGGAAAAGGTAAGTGTGAGAAAGAAAGAAAAACGCTGACTAGGTATGCTCGCAAGATGCAAAAGTTAGGAAGCATGCGAATGTCAATATTTCAAAGACAACAAGAAATTGGAATATCGATATGATTAGAGTGGAGTATATGTAGTATACATACAGCCCTAACTGTTCCACCACATCCTTGCACAAAACAAACTCCAATACGAGTATTTTCAGCTCAAAACACTTGAGAGAAACCTCAAAAAACCCGACGAACGGAAGTGGAAATGCAGGCACAAAAAAAATAAAAACAATAGGCACGCCTGCGAGCCATACACATGTGATGTAGAGTGTGTGGAGTGTAGGTAGCTATACCATCATCCATATACCATACATACATACATACAATACCATACATATACCATACATATACCATACATATAGCTTATAAGAAGTGTTCTGTCCTGGCGAACACGAGACATGCAAGCGGGTCACAATTCGAAAAACGTCGAAATAGTTTGCATCTGTCGTTTGTAACGAAGGCAGCCCCTGCCAGCAGTTGTTGTTCTGCATCCTGTCTCTTTCGTTCGTTTTACGAGGATCCTGCCATATGCTCGGTGCACGTGGCGAAGGATGCCCGAAGGATTCTCTGGTTAAGTGGGGAATCGGACTCACACATGCCGCCGTCTGTTCTCAAGTCACTAGACTTCGATTTGCCACGATTTTCGAATTTCGGAACTTCCAGGTAGAGAAGGACTCTTTTGGTTCGTGTCTCAACAGGACGATCGCAGATCCTTGTTATCCTTTGTTTGCTCGCCAGCAGGCAGATGCCAGGGTAATTACATTCGATCCCAGCCACTTTTGTTACCGAATGATTATTTCTGCGAACTACGCTTACAAGCCTTCGTTACAGTCATTATGCAAATAAATATTTCGATGACTCAACTGGCTTTGGCATACTTAACAGAAGTTAACCGAATTTTCGGGGAACTTGTTTCTGAGTCGTGTAGCACGTTAAAGCCGTAAAAATATGCAATTCAATGAAGACAAGACTGAAGGTGAAAAAACAGAGAAATTTTCATCCAACGCACACTTATCATTACGCATTCATAACTCATAAAGCGAGGGAAAACCGGAGAGGAAAATCACTGGGGAATTCTCACAACTAATTTAATATGCACAAGAATGTGTAATGCGTTGAAAACAAATTCCTAAGACACCTTCCACTCAAAAGTTTATTTGAATTTCTTCAATCCTTACACTGAATTTGTAATCAACCAGGAAACTTGATAGAAATGCTTAGATGTGGCAGAAAGACACGTGTATATTTGTTTACAAGCCAAGATTTTTACAGGCACTAGTCTCCAAATGTTGGCATTTATCCAAATGTTAATCTCTGGAAAAGCTCGTGTAATCAAAGTATACAAGATGTAATATTTTTCTTTCCCAGACAGAAGCAAGAGCTCTTTTATCTGACAGTTTTAAAATGGGAAAGGGATTTTTCAAAATGTGACTTTGCGATAAGCGCAAAACAGGAGAATTTGTTTGCTTACAAGTTTTGTGGAAAGTTACGTGACATCACCAGCAACTATGTTTAGATAACTGCAAAGTTTGGGCGATTATCCAACCGATTTATCGCGGTAAAGGTCGTCGCGGCGGCGGCAACGTGGTCCAAAATTTGAGGCGGTGGAAATTCAACCAAGCCTGACAATTTTCCAAACGGTTGTCTCCCGCTATTTTCCACTGGCACTCTCTGCTCTGATTGTCATAGTTGGTCGCCAACGAGGGGGGGGGAGGCAAATCCATTTTGTGGCGCACAACAGTGTAACCACCACGATAGTTTTCTCTGTTCCAGTTGTCAGCGATTTTCTGTCGACGCGCGGCAAATAGACATCAAACCAAACAGCTGTTGGCCAATTGCTTAAGCAATTTCCGGGTGCCAGCGCCCAAAAGTTGGCACTGCAAACACCCAATGGAAATAATCGATGGGAAACTAAACAAACAACCCATATACACGTACTTGCCAAAAGAAGCCATCCTAGTGTTTTGTGGGGGCGCAGTAACACTGGGCCAAATATTCCCCTATTTGCCCAATAAGCCAGGTGAACAGGTGTGCCAATGGTATTGGGCGGCATCAAAGAATTTTGCGAAAGTAAACAAACGTTCTATTTCGATAGAATTCCATATGAGAGCTAAAGTAATTACATTTACGTATGCAAAGAACGAGTTGTAAGAATGCAAATAGCATTACCAATTGCTTGCAATCAAAACACTAGAGTGGGACAATCTGAAAATAAGTAAGTGTTCCCCAAGAACATTATTATACAGACTTAAGGCTTCTCATATATGTAGGTATGTACCACAGCTACTGAAAACCTAACTGAATGTTGTTTAATAATTGATTCCGCCAATGAAGCTGACAAGTAGTTTTCTTTATAAGTATAATTAGCTGCGAACAGTAATAGCAAAGGAAACTATTATATATATTTATAGAGGATCTGACAAACTATAAGATTAATCCTTTATCAGATCCCAACCGACAGTTGGACAGACCGGAAATTGAACTGGCTCATTAAAGGCCATGAAGGAGGACCCAGGAGCAGAAATCATATCGCAATCAAATCCAGGCATGCCCTTTGACATTCTTAAGCCTCTGCGGTTTTGGCCAACTTAGCCAAGCCAAGGCCAAGTTATTACCAAGTTGGCGTGTCGACTGAGTCGGGCCTTCGAGAGGCGCGAAAACCTTTTGGTATTAATGTAATTTGTTGCGATTGCAAAAAGTTTTTATAAAAGAAGAAGAAAAAAAAAGAAGTGGGGATAGCTAGAGGGTCTTTCCAGGCGATAAATGCGATATTTTCTATTAAAATCTGCCTGGTAATCACCGCAGCATTTAAGTATCAACTTAATGACAAAACGTTTACATGCATAATTATCCAATTTTTTGCATTTTTAATTTCCTGCCTTAGATGCAGAATGCCAGGTTCCCCATGCCCGCTTTGTCCCGACTCCAGAGCCAAGTTAATGGCCCAGAAGTTGAAGTTCTGGCTGGCAGCCATGACTTGGAGTTGGAGTTGGACTTGGTCTTGGACTTGTTCCCGTGTTCTTGACTTGTCCAACGTCTCTCTTTGTTGGCCGTTGGCTGGATGGCTAGCTGGCTGGCTAGCTGGCTGGTTGGATGGCTGGCTGCTGCCGTTGTTAATCATCGGAGTTGCAGCATAAAAATAGAAAGGAAATTCCATGAAATTAAAGTTTTATGCAGCCGCAGCCGAGGCAGCGATCAAGTTGAAGTTCAAGCTGAGGTCTAAACTGCCCGACTGAGTGTTGAACTTGCAGTGCGGTGGGTTGGAGCTGGGGAGGATGGGGAGCTTGGATGGTGGGGCTCGGAACGGAGAGCTGGGTCTTAGCCAAACGTTTAGCGAAAGCCGCGTCCCGAAGAATGCAGTCGGCTTGGCATAATCGAAAGGCATGTGAGAAAAGTTGGAGTCGACTGGCTGGCAGGCAGCCACCAACCAAACCGGTTCTATTGGACTCGGCTTCGCCAGCCCAGAGTTGGCTTAACTCAAGTCCAACTGCACCCAGGTAGCATTATGTTCTTACTTTTTTCCTCGGCTTGTTACCAGTTTTTTTCTTTCTTTTCGTTCGTGTTTCTGGCTTTTCTTGGAATGTTTCTGAATGGTTTTTGCCGGAGCTTTTGCCTGAAGTTTTTATGAACTGCCGAGATTTATAATCTGGCCAGGCCGAGAGGCATTGCTGCCAAAAAGAAAATGCAGCATAAACCAGGGAGCCCTTTGGTGGAACCTCAAGATCTTGAAGAACATTCCAAGTAAATCAACTTGAACAGCATAATTATGCAAAGCAAAAGTATCCCATAGTTTGCGGCTGCAAATAAAAAACTGACTGCTGGCGAAAGCCGGGGCCAAGCTGGCATTTAATTACATTGTAATTATAATATATTTTCACCCACTCTCAGCTGGTTCCGTTCTCAGCCGCCCCAAACCAATTCATTACTCATTTCAATGGGAAATTTTCCCCATTTTCCAGTTTGCCTTTGCCACTTTTCCTTTTTTTTTGTCGTTCTGTTTGTGTTATCGTAGTAATTTATGCAGTTGACAGTCAAATAATTTGGCACACAGTATACATTAAAATAAATTAACTTTACAAATGCGCTGGGAAAACGTTTGTGGAGAACGCATGCTTCTGCAGAAAGTCATTAGATTTTAAATGCAAGTGTGGGCCAATATTTGAAATATTCCAAATAGACTCGATATACGATCGATTCGAAATGTTTTAGTCATGCCAAATGATTCATCTTCACAAACGTGAGAGACTGGACACCAGTTGAATCCAGTCAATCGTAACCTTTTAGATACCTGTACGTACAAACAGTGCATGTGATGTAGCCAAAAGCAGCTAATTGCTAATTGTGTTTATATATTTGCTTTGTTAACTGTGCAAACTGCCAAGATTTACTGAGTTTTTAGCTGCATAATTCATTCTAAATTACTGGTATCGCTATAACTCTAATGGCCATTTACAATAAAAGTGTAGGATAGTGTTTCATTGTTTGAACAGCTGTTCTAAGTTTTCTATACCAATGCATATTGAAGACGCCAAAAACTGGAATTATTACAAAAATGCATATTATGGTTGTACAAATGTCAACGCAGCAACAACAACCGTAGAGCTGCGAAAGAACTACATACATATATGCAAATCTGTTTTGCACAACAAGAAACTCGTTTTGACTTGGCTTTAAATCCGAAGCTCAAGTCAAGCTCAACTTTGGCTGTTGTTACTGGTTTTTGGGCTTAAGCATTTACCATTTATATATCGGTTTGGGGATCGGTTTGCATTTGAGTTGCTGTTTTGGTACATATGTATATCCGAAAGCCGAGTTTTGTTGTCAGTCCGTGTTTTTGTTTTGGTCACATTCGTATGTATAATTAATTAATAAATCCGGTTCGGGCCTTATATAATCTTCTTGCTCATTCAGTGGATTTTTGGCAACGTTTCGGTTTTAACCACTTATTAATACCAAGAACACCTCGCACAGCACACAGCACACGGAATGTGGGGAAAATCGCGAGCAACCGACAAAACGACAACGCGACACCGATTGAAACGATCCCCGAATCGAGAACCCGGTAAATGGATGGCTGGGATCGGTTTGGCCCAAAGGACTACTTAAGTGTTAACTTTACTATGACCCCCCCGGAAATTGGCAAGGGTTTCGCTATCCCAACGCGGACATTTGGACAACCGACGACGACAGTGGGCCAAAGGCGAATGGAAGCGGAGGGAAAACGGAACGCGTTTGTCCGGCAAGCGGTAAGCGGTAAGCGGTTAGCTCGGTGCGACGGCTCAAATTGCTCTACTGTACTGGCTGGCTGACTGGCCGTTTCAACGCCGTTTGGGTTCAAGTCGAGAGGAAAGAGCAAAGAGCAGAGAGCGGAAGAGAGCGACAGCTGTTGCAGGGTGTTTCTGCCTGTGTGCGAGTGTGTGCGTGTGCACTGAGAATAATCTTTAAAAATGTACTCTGATTTAAAAAAAAAGGTGTTATGTATTGTTGCATAAACGGAAGGGAAAGGGTGATCCTAGTGATTGTTTAGGGAATTCGAACCCGCCGTTGTCTTAGGGAATCGCCCTATATAATATATTACACGCTCATAAACTAACCCAGCAGCATTATAAATCTTTTTAAATAAAATTTTTATCCTGAGTTAATAATCCGATTTCCATAAAGCTATATTATGAGTTGCACTGAGTGCACTTAAAACTTCATGTGGTTTTTCTCAGTGCATTGTGTCCCATTGTGTTTACTTACTACCAACGACGACGTCGTTTTGCCTCTTCCATCTCACCTCCGCTGTGCTGTGTTTGTATTTGTTGTGATAATGATAAAACTGCGACGCGTTTCAGCAGCTTGTAGGTTTTCTAGAGTGGGAGTGAGAGAGCTCGAGTTGGCGAGCGAGAGCGAGAGAGAGAGTTTAGTTATCTAGGCTAGGTACAATCTCAGATGCGCTGCATTTGAAGATCGCGATTTGCTGACCGTGGCTTAAAAGATTTGCGGTTGGGCAAGTTGGAAAAATTCTAGGAAAACACGAGCTCAATTTTATTATTTAACTCTGGGAATTTTCCAAACGAGCGAGTGTTAAGATTTTTACAATGCCGGCTAGTTCGAAAAGGGGACCTTCAATTGTTTTGTAATATCTCTGGCTTTCATGTTTTTCCTTAATCTATATGCATTGTATTTAAAGTCCGGAATTTTCTTTAGTCATATTCCTTGAACAGATAGGTTAAGCTCACATTCCTGGAAAATTGGTAACATAAATGGTGAGTTTTGCAATGGTGTTGAAACATACCAAGTGGTTAGAATATTATCTTTAGTTGCATACTAAGCATTACGGTTTCTTATATTTCCAATTCAAACATATGGGTTTAAAAACATATTTTTTACTGCAAGTCAGGTATTTCAGATACCCCATTCAAGTGGTAGAAGGGCATTCAAAACCAGTTGGTTTCGTTGGTTCTGCAGCTGCCAGTTTTTCACATGGAGTATGAAATGGAAGTGATTATGGCACTCAAGAGAGTCATCGAAGAGAGTTACCAAAGACTTAGATATTAACAAAATGCACAGGATGGCCAGGTGGTTATGAAATGCCAACGGACATACAAAACAAATGAAAAGAATGCAAACTGATTAAATGGATAATAGTCAAGGCTCGGTAATCAATGTATTGAACTTATCGATTTGAATTAAGTTGCCCAGCCTAAATTCCGTGACAACAATGGCAAAATGATCGATCGAAATGCGAGAGCGGAAACCGGAGAACAAAAGAGTGTGCGATGCAAGGCCGTTCGCGCCTTAAGAGAAAACTCTAGCCTAAGAGAAGCATAGATAACTCCGAAAGATAGATAAATTGCCCAATGTGTGCGTGAGAGACGCCAGTAAAACGATAATAAGAGAGAGAGTTCTCAGCAATGAAACGTGCGAAAAATTGCAATGCAGCAGCGACTTTAATCCAGGTAGCCCATAAAATCAGGTAGTAAAAAGAATGGTATCAAGACTATTGGGAACAAACCAATGCTACCTATACGTGGCAACCAATCGCGTCAACATTATCGCAATTTAAATGCAGAAAAAACAAATTGCTGCAGCTGATGTATAAAGCAGACTTACACTGAGAAAAGAGATGCTATTATTTCGTTTTGCAAATCATAAGTGCAGACTTATATGAATTGATTTGCTTGAAACACAGAAAGATGTTAGTCCAATACAGGTTATGTCCATTACCTTTTGACTACATGACAGCAAAGTAGGACATTTTTTCCGTGTGTTGAATGTGTTAAAGCCATTACAGCCATTACTCGACACTTTTAGATAAACCACAATGAAAACAGCTAGCACTGAATGAGGAGACCCCCATCCCAGACAACCCGCCCACCGCCCACCGCAGACAAAAGATAAGGCCAGACAATGGGGAAAGGGAAAGCGGCGGAAGAAGAACGGGGATGGGGGATCGGGGAAATAGGGAAATGGCCATAAGCTGAGAAATCAATGTCAGTCAATGGGGTTGCAGGGGGCAGACAAAAGCCACATGTGCAACCTAATCAAAATTTCAATCAAAATGCGCAAAATGCTGCAATGAAAGGCTCACAAATGGCAACAAATACGCTCAAACATACTCTAATAGGTTGGCATGAGTAATCCAAACCAATACAGTTCAATCCAATTGAATTGAACCCAATCTGGCCTGTAATTGCGATTAAGAAGCCAATTACTCATACAAATTGCTGGGTCAATTGTTAAGGATTTCCATTTCCAGACAAGAAGATTAACAAATCAATTGTTGGGCAATAATTGAAATAATTTGGCGGAAATTCAAAGGGGGTGATGAATAATCGATTATCCCAATGTTTTGATAATCATGATTTAGTTAAGTTGGTGTATTGACTTTATTGATTTAGTCAGGTTGTGTGTTATATGTATATCTATGCTTCGGGAAAAATTGTTTAAAATGTACATATTATAGAAAATAAAACTTGTTTCCTTCTCTCTCTTTGTATAAAATATTAGGAATTACTTACCTTTAAAAGTTTAACGTCGCTTGCAAGAGCTGAAATGAGAGAAAAACAATATTCTTCATTATAAATAGACAATATTGATTAAAAAGGTTATCAAATTTGCAAAAGAATAGCCATAAATTCAGCTGTTACCGTTACAACATTTTAAAAATGCTTGTACTCTGGCAACGCTTCCACTCAAGTCTCTCTTAAAAGAAACTTAAGAGCCTGCTTACACACACAAGCACACACATGCACATTCACACTTGGGCACTCAGCTGACAATGTCAGTGACGTTAACAAAAAGTTCCCACGGTCATTAGGGTCATGATAGCTCTAACATATTTAGTCTCGTGTTCGCTATTTGTTTTTAATTTAAAACTGCAAGTGTGTAATATATATGTGTGTACACATGTACATATGTGTTTGGCCAAGTTAATGTTGGCATACGTACATATGTGTGTGCTTTTAGCCTAGGGCTTATGAGCGTTTCTTGAGTACGTTCTTGAGACGTCGCCGAGCTGAGCCGCAAAACTTGAGTGGCTCGAGGGCTTAAAAGCTTTGTCGGGCAGGTGGGAGAGCTTTTTGAACGCTAAGCTCGGCTTGCGGTTGAATGAACTGAAGCTTAAAGTGGCTTAAAGTTATTGCACTGGGACATAAAGTATACGATCATCAGATACGTAAGATTCGTAAAAATTGGTAATACCTTTTACTGTTAATTGTGTTTAAAAGTACTTACATATCTAAGTATATATGTATGTATAAGTTGTTCATAATTATTTTGCCATAAAACATATACAATGTATTTGCAAAATTGAATTTAAAAATCAATAAAAATAATTAATATTTTTAAGTCGTTAAAAAAATCCCATTACTGGCACGCACATAAATTATAAATTAAGCATATTATTTTAGGCCAACGTCACTATTAAATCCGTTTAATTGCAACCCTACTTATTTATCTTATTGATAATTTATTTACTTTAGCGGACTTTCCAACCAATGTTATTATAAGCCGATAAAAAGTGGTTTACTTTGGCCGATTGCATCTCGGTTCTTTATCAATTTCGTCTCCCACAGGGCCACACTGTAGGGGTCCTCAATTTTCCAGGGGTTGACAGCTTTCCGAATTGTAAAAAAATTAAACTCACACATTTCACGCCCAACCAATTAGCCTAGGGTTGCTCACCGCCCTCCCAACCATAGGGTGGTTTTCAACTATATTTTCTGCCCCCAGCCCGCCCACTTTTCCCTGGCGATGCGAACGGAATTTTCAAGTGTCCCTGGAATAAGGTTGCAGATGCAATTAAAAAGCATTTAACGGATTAGAGGCAATAAAGAGAGGATTGCAATAAAAATATAGAATAAATACCAGCATTAGAGGACACGGAAACCTTGAAGGGGTGGCGAGCACCGTGTGAACCAAACACGATTTGATTGGAATTTAATTTAATAACGCCTCTGCAACCAGGGCACTGCCTTTCCAACTGCTTGTGAAAAGTATTTCAGACTAAGTCTAAGTCAAGTTTCAAGTACAAGTACAAGTTTCGAGCACTTTTATCGGATATTCCTTTGGCTGCTAATTAATTTTCCGACTAAATTATTTACCGAATCTGTTAGAGACCTCAGGTATTAGTGTATACGGTCATAAAGGCACAAAAGATTTCCATTGCAAGACCAACTTAGCTTAATGCCTTTGAGAACCATTAGGCAAGCCACCTTTCTAACTTTCGCCCATTTGGCTGAAAGTGAAATGACGTTCAAGGGGTTCCTATTGGCCATAACCATAAATAGGTATATCCATTGTGGCTCAGCTCTCGCTTAGCCATTACGCATCCAATTTGTTGGCGCATCATCAACTTCATGGCTTCGGCCTCAGATTTTCCCATCTCCAGCCATTGCAACACAAATGGCACCTAAAGTGTGTGTAATGCAATTCCATTTTACAGCATTTCTTCATCAGATACTCCTCCGTTTTTGTTCTACTCTTTCTTTTCTGCAAACGGACGAAGTCATGCGCCGGCAATTTGGAACGATTCCAGTGGACTCCGGGCTCCCATGTCTGGTGTCCAATTGTCCTCCCTGCTCCATTCGCGGCTCAGAGCTCACTGGATGTAGAAGCATAAGCAGAAGCAGGAGGAGATACAGATGCAGATGCATTTGCAGATGCAGATGCAGATGCATATGGAGATCCAGATGCAGACAAAGACCGCGGACACCAATTGGAACGTGCCCGTTTAGTTTTCCTCAGCACGGTTTCAGATGCTAAAATTGCATTAATGCAATTCGTTTTTTTCTGGTTTCCACTCACTCCGCTTCGTGACGTCCGTTTTCATTTTGGGAAAAGGGGGAAAAGGGGGAAAAGTGCCAGTCGAATGTCAAATTGTGTGTATTTTCAGACAGAAGACTTGAATTCTGGGGAACTCTTTAAACTGATGTTCTATGAGGGGGAAAATTGGGGAAAGTGTCTCGTTTGTCTGCAGCGGACAATTTGTAAATGTTGAGTTACTAATAGTAAGTCTAGCAGCACTTGGCAATTGAACTTCCTGGCTTGCCAATTAATTGCTATTGAAGACAGTCGGTTTAACACCGATTCCACCCAAGTTCACGCAACGGATGGTGCTAAGTTTCGAGCCCCCGCAAGACAATCAATAAGGCAAATGGTATGGCATCCAAGTCGGGCCTCCACCTCAAGGCGTGGCACTTCTGTTGATTGCTGCTCTCTGTGTTCGTGGGGGCATGCCACAAGATTAATGGGCGCCATAGAAGCGCCTAAACTTGTTTTAGACCGCGCCGAAATCGACACCCCCGCAAAAGTGACAGCGATAGAAAACATATAGTATAGTTGTGCAATTGCTAATCCGCCATCTAGTTGGGGACCATAAACCAGAGGCCGTCGGGCACTTAATGAGGCGCAGTCCTCGTCGTTCTGAAAGCCATAGCTTCTATCTTGTGGATGTCTTGTGGATTTTCCTCCGCGTTTTCCATCTGACTACGACCACGCCAACGGCGTTTCCTTAGCCAACGCAAATATCAACATGGCACATCCATTCGTTCGCAGTTTGCTTTTGTTGGTATTATTGCTTTTATTATTGTCGGCTCTGTGCGGTTTTGGCCTTTTCAATTGCACTTGAGGTGCTTCTTCCTCTTCGTCGTCATCAGCACACACCTTCAAGGTGGGAAAACAAGAATAATAATAATAAGACTAAGCATAATAAAGTTCTTCACTGAACTCTGAACTCTGAAACTCTATATTTTTATATTTTTTCTTATTGCCTGTGGGTTGATTGGGCTCGAGTGTGTACTGTGTCCGTGCATTAACTCGCAAAGTGTGTGGGTGTTGGCTTTTAGATTTGCTTCCTCTCATCGCTGAAATTGCTTTTTCTGGAACGAAGAACTCACAGAACGAACCGGGAATTAAATTCAGCTCAAGGACTGCAGGTAACGAATAAGGTGGAATTGATTGAAATTGATTGCCTGGATAAAGTTCGGAAAAGTTCTGTAAGTGATGGTGCTGGAGAAATCAAAAGGAGGCACGCAGAACTAAGACTTCTTTGCTATGCTTCATCCTTTTTTTAGGTTTGTGCTTAAATCCTCGAGTTTTTGGGGCAGACACAATGTTTTTGATTTCGAATTTCTTTCATTTCACGTTACGAAAATCACCTTGGGACTTAATCAAATCAACCCTACCCAACCGGATTGACATTGAGCAAAGGAGTCAGGACACTGGACAGATATTTGTTCGCACGCCCACGATATGAGATTCCTGGAAATTCCCACGGGAACTGTGGGCAGAACACGCGCCATTCGCCGACTTCTCAACTCTCCTTTCTCCAGAGAAAAAGCTGTTCTCAGCATACGCGTATACACTTGTAGCTGGGACATAAAGACAAGCGCCTGCCGCGGCGACGCTTAAGGATAATGTGCCGCACGCTCGAGGCGGCCTACAAATGTCGGGGAGTGTCCTTGTTAACTCAACAGTCCAGTCCAGTTCTGATCAGGCACGGAAAAATCGGCGAGGGTGCGCCGGAAATCATGCAAAAACGTGCCGAGCACGAGCCACTGAGGAAACTGAAGGAAAACCTTCACAAGTCACTGGCACTTCGTGCCTGCCGTTGACAGTGCCCCATCTAATTGCTGTGGCTGGCTTTCGTTTTCGTTTTCGGCTCGATTCGAGCCAACAACCCCATCAATCTGGCCAAGCCGCCGCTAACTGACACGTTAATTGCTCATAAAGCATAAGCAGTCACCACCAAAAAAGTGTAATCCCCCTGATTGGGCGCCGGGGGTTGCTCGAGAAATTGTGCAAAACATGCAAATTTTCCAGGCTGGGAACCTTGTCAGCCGCATGAGCTGCCTTTTGACCCAAGCCCATCTCGGCTCAAGTGTCTGTGGCATTATCCTTGCCCGCCAGACAGTTGCCTTAACGCTTCGCTGCCTCTTTGGCAGCGAAAGGATGGCGGTCGAGGATGTGAGTGCTCCTGCTAAATTGCTCATTAGCTGGATCACGAACTAGAGATGTGGCGGAATAGGGAAGGATGTTAGGTTCGAGTTTCTACGATCCAGGAAGGACGTGGGAACTATACTACCAGGAGGGCCAAACCATTGAGGAAGGTCAGGTTGTAAGGAATAGGTTTTAGATAGCCGCGAATGATGTGAAACCTGAGAGCACTCTGTTTGCTTTTGGACATTCGGGTATTATCACGACAAAGCCCACTCCTAATCTTCATCTTAGTTTAATCTCATCTTGAGCATCCCCGCCTACAAGCCAAGTTCTCTTCATGCACAGCAGCGCCATCAGCTGCTCGTTGCAGCCTTAATTGGTAAATTGCTCAGCTGATATCACAACTTAATTATCACACATTAATTGCCCGGCGAACGAAACTGCACCCAGGCACTTCGTCGTCCCCGGTAGGAGTAATGGACGAAGAGCCATCTGGGAACTGCCTACAATCGAATTAAAGTTAATTTTTCATGCTCTACTAAAAGTTATGCACACTTGGCGTTTGTCACCGATGGTGCCATATGCATATACATACGTGTATGTATGTACATACATATATGTTGGGGGTGTATCCGTGGTTGATATTTTGCAGGGGGAAGGGAAAGGGGATGTGGATGCGATTTACGGGTGGAGCACATCCACTCTTTAAGTGGGATGTCAGTCGATGCCGCGAAGCTGTCGTGCTTGGTTGCTCATTTATGACCATGAAGCTCTGGTAGAACGTATACGTATCTGCCAGATACTCGTACTCGTACTCGTACTCGTTCTCGGCACGCACACAGAATGCAATTGCGGGCCGGATCGGAATGGATTGGAGTGGAGTGGAGAGGAGTGGAGTGGAGTAGAGTGGAGTGGAGTCGGAAGTTGTGGATTCAAGGCACCGGGTAGCAGCTTTAAGTCACCTTCTGGTCGTTTGATGCTTCAGTGAGCTGCGACTGCAGGCGCTACCCATTTCCTCCATTCACGGGGATTGCAGTTGATTGTGCTCCATGCAACTGGGTTACCTTCTCACTGGGACAGGGCACTGATTTTATTTGGTTCTGTTCTGTGAACATGGTTAAGGAAGGGTCACTCCGGTCATGCTTGGGGAGCACTTAATTAATGTTAAGCTAACTTTAGGTTTCCGCTTTAAAAAGTCGATGCGACATGCATTTGAGAACTTTGGGGTCACTATTTCGCTTCAGTTCTGGGAAGTTTTATATTACAGGCGAAGGAAAGGCAATAGAAAATATATTTTTACGCAATGGATTTACATTTCTACGTGTCCTACTGATATTATTCATCTTCCTCTGGTTACCCATTACATTTGCATATCGATCCGATAGCCAATCGTATAATGCTCCACTATCCCAGGCTGACATTTGCCATTACATCAGGCTCAGGTCGTTCTGCATTTCCAATGACATATGACATTTGGATAGTGGTGCAGAGATGCATCTGTAATATTTATGCACGTAATGCGCGCTGCGAATGTATCTCTGTATCTCGCAGATGCCATTACATTTACGAGCATGCCGCATGACAAAGAAGCTTTTTCCAGTCTGTCTGTGCTTCGTCGTCAAAATCATGACAAATTTCTAGACAAACATTTCTAAGCTGGAAGCAAAATCCGTGACTGCTTATTCACATACATTTTTTTGTTTGGCCATAATATATCACAACTTGTTTGTGGAAATGATAAGTGATAGAGACATTTTTTAAGGTAGACGGCTCATAATTATAATATGTTTATGTATTTCAAGCTAAATTACGCACGTTATTAGCCCTAATGTAGCATTATCGGTACACTGCTCTACTAATTATTATAACATTAGAACGAAATATTTGTGATTTATCAATTTTATTTTCCATACATTTTGCTCAAGACTAATAGATTTCAGTTCTTTAGAGCCTACCGATACAGCATGATGTATGCAAAGCCAACGTTTGTAATTTGGTTTCTGGTGCTTATGTTTATAATAAAAGAGGTCAGTTAACATAAGTGTACGTAAGATAATAAAAGGAAATTCGTAACGAAAAGCATATGATAGGTAAGGCCCAGAGTGGAGTTTACTAACTTGAAGTGTACGTCTGTGGACGAAGATGTTGCCGAATTCAGCAAATGCACTCTGAAATCGATAAATCGAACGTATAAATACGTTTCGGTAAGGGTTAAGCTGTATAAACTGCCAATTACCAAAGCACGGGTAAATATACATATTTGTAAAACCGTATCCGACTAGTGAGCAATAGTATTACATTTTAGGTCAACTTTGGACTGTACAAACGGTTTAATGGCTACAAGCCCTTCCTATACAATCAAACCATAGATGCTTGCCGTTTTTTCAACAATCAGAAGGCAAATCCTGTAGCCAAGTACTTTTTTGACATGATTAAGGATGCCTCAAACCTAAACCACTCCTGTCCATACAATGTATGTATACATGAATGGTTTATGATTGCACTTACATGTATTAATAAACTTTTAAATTCTGCCCTTTCTTAGCATGATCTTATTGTGGAAAAACTTTCCATTGATACGGTTAATCACCACGTTACGAAAATTCTCCCCTACCCGAAAGGTGATTATATGTTAGAAACCCAATGGATGCTAAATGATACGTTTTACGGAGAAATTCAAATGTATTTGTCGCTGTTCTAAATATTTGAATTACTAGCATTAAAAGCGGTCGTTCTGTCCAAATAAAATAACAAAACTGCGCTGCTGTATTTTTTCAACTAATATTTATTGACATAATTGTATTACCAAAACAGATAAGCAAATAACTACACGAGTGCGTGATATTGGTGCATTGATTATTATCAGTAGATAATGGACTTTATTTAATTAAATTTGATAACAAAATTATTCGGAAATACAATAATTTCGCACTAATGATAGCGATTTATTTATGTGTATACGATTGCTGCTGAGGTAACCAATTCAACTACAGTTCGCCTGTTGAGTTACTTATTATCTCACTGCCTCAATTAAAGTCATGAAAAACGTATGCAAATTGTATATTAGTCCTTCCATTGTCTTTTCCGCATCTCAATCAATCCTACCCCAATAAAATTTCAGTTGCCAGAAGAGCTGAAAGGAACTAATTCGTTATGGGACAGAATTGGGCATCTTAAATTATATTTGACATTTAGTAATAAATGTTGATTGCTTCTATTCAATTGTTTCATACACTTGATTGCCTGATCTTCACTTCACACTTTTTTGGGTGCCATTTTGTGATGGAGTGTTAATTATATATTTTTAGTACAAATTCCAGTTTGCAGCTTTAATTAACAGATTTCTTTTCAGCGCCTTTTGTGTGTTTATTTCCAAAGTTCTAATTTATACGCTTCTTCATGGTTCAATTAACATTTTCGAGTGCAAGTCATTGGCCACGCTTTATCTGTATTTATAAATATGTACATATATAAGTACATATGTACATATATGAGGTAAGGTCGTTGTATTTGCGAAAGGCTTTTCGAAAGTAACCAATGCCAAAATGAACATAAGCCAACCAAGTAACTGAAAGGAGCTTTACTGTTACCAACTGAAATGCCGACAGCGTGGTTTAAGGGGTCTTAATACAAATTATTATGATAAATCATCGCTCACAAATACAGGCAAGTGACTGAGGTACACAGATACGTTTTGGTTTCCACGCCCTCGGGTTAAAGATACAAAAAAGTACCAAGTTAGATTTTCGAGCATTTGCCTTGTTCTTTTCACGACGAAATACAACGCCTCTGGGCAATTAACATGTTTTTTTTCTGCTGACTCGAATTCGAAGCGTGGGCATATCCAAATTAGGCAAATAAACTCGGTTCTCTGAAGTCATAACTTCAATAATTTACTGTCGAATGCTTTAAAATCAATGTTACAGGGCGATTTCAAGACGTATTTATTGGTTTGCCGATCAAAACAAGGCGAAACTGGGAAAACTGGCGAAACTGCAATTGGGGTCAAAGGATGTAAGAAGAGCGATGAAACTGAAAAGCGTGCCAGTAATGAAAAAACAAATAAGGCAAGAACAATAAACAGAAGAAATCCCAATAATGCAGGCGTCGCAGTTCGAACGTACATAAACATCAAGAAGGAACTAAAAGCAATTGCAAGGTATCAAGATTATCAAATGCCCTTACAGTTACGAAAAGTTAGGATACAAAATTAACAAATTTATTTCGTATTCATTGAGTCCTTAAACCATAGGGCATTCTCAGAACAAACATAATTTCATATGAACTCAAATACTGAGTATCTAGGCAACTTTTTAAATGGAATCCGAATTTAAAAGGTGTATGATTCGTAATTAAATGCAATTCTTAATTAATTAAATTTAAATTTTTATTACACAGTATTACACAGAAATTTTATTCTTTATTAAATGCAACTTATATGATTGTTAATCTTAAGTACCCCATAATTGCAAAAACGCAGAGCCAACCAGATAGCTATAACATATTGCAATGTAGTATTGTGCATTTTCGATTTCTTAAGACCCCCAGCGAATGAAAGTCGCCAATCCCACGGGGCAGCGAAAATAGCCGAGCTAAAGTGAATTGGGATAGGGTATCAGATCGCGACCATATGGCGTTTGAGTCGCGTTGCCTTGGCAATGTGACAAAATGCAAATGCCGCTGCTCGGCTAACGGTAAGCTGCAGAAAAACAGTTTCTGCTCTTGATTAAATACACACATACAACCATACAACCATACAACAATGACAATCACGCACACACGCTCACGTGCAGGAACAAAATCGCAGAATAATATAAAAAAGAGCGCCAGAAACGGAGCTCCGCAAAGAAAATCGATAATTCGGTGTTTTGAGGTCTGTTTTTTTTATATAGTGACCCACCAAAAAAGTGGAGCAGCGTTTATTAGCTCAGCTTTCGTGGTATTAAGTAGTAGGTAACATACATATGTACATACGTACGTGTGTACCTGTGAAATTACTCCAATTTATTATTATTATTCCAACTCACCTGCGATGATTTAATTGTCAAGTTTTGATGTTGCCGTGGAGCTTTTTCCACAAAACTCCGCAAGCTTAAAGCAATTTAAAAATATATTTGTGTTGTTGCCGAAAAATAAGCCGAGAAAAACAAACAAAGCGAGAAACTCCGTTTCGGCGAACTGATTACACAACGCAGCAACTTTACAGTGCGAAGTTGGAGGCTTGGTTTTGTTGCTTTTCTTGTTACAGCGGGGAGGCCGTCGAATTCAGTAGGGTTTAATTACAGTGTTTCAGGGCCGCAAAGCTTCTCATGTTTCTGGGCCAGCACAACTCAAAATTTGCCGTACAACTCGCTTTGGAGTTTCTGCCAAATAAATTGGCACCAAACAGTTGGCCCACCGACACACACACACACTCGCACGCGCACACAGAACCGCGCGTGCACGCACACACACGACCGCCGATGAAAGAGCGCGGAGAGAGCTCCGCCACGACTGACAGCGACTGAGCTGGAAAGCAAACTGAAACCCCAAACGGAACCAAACCGAAACGCCAACGGCGCAGTCGACGTCGCTGCCGGCGTTAGCTTGGAGCCCAAGCTCCTGAAAGGTGTGAGCGAGATGGGGAGATAGAGAGAGCACATTTTCACCCTTTGTAACGGTACGTTTAAAGACAACATGTGACTGACAGTTCGCCAGCCTGCATCCCTGCTGTGGCGTTGCCACCGTGTGCAGTGGTGCTACCCTTAATTAAAGTTTACTGGTTAGTTGAAAGTAATTAATTTAATATGTGGTATATTCCAATTTTTTTTCCATTTTTTTTACTTTGCATACACCGACGATTTCATTTAATTTTCATTTGCTAGTACCAAAGATCTTCGGAAATTTTTAGCAAACATCTCCGAAATTGCTGTTGCTCCTGCTCGAAGATGGCCAGGTTAACTCGGTGTCCTCGAAATCCACGATATCTCCCAGGCGCACGGGTCCTTTGACTGTGCGCATGAATTGCATCTTGGGTTGGTCGACCAGCTGCACCCGGACTTCGGTTAGAATGCCACGGGCTCCAATCCGATTGAGGATCTTTATGACACGTGCCTTGGACGCGATAGGTTGAGACATTTTTGGACTAAGGCTCCACAGGCTGGGGTACTGAGTGTCTTGAATTTAAAATTTTAGATCTAAAATTAACATCTGACTCTAAATACCGAGCTTTCTGGAAATTTCATTTAGAGGTATCCAATTTACAATATCTAATGACAGTATTATTTCGGATATTTTATAATACTTTAAGGTACACATCATTGCCTAATGCCAAACAGCTTATTAAGCTTGAACACTTTCGAACTTTCCGCGCAGCAGGACATCTCTCATTAATCCTGCGAGCTCCTCGTTCTTCTGCGATCGCATCTCATCGATGAGGGACTCCTTGAAACCTGGATCCTTGGCCGGATCGGGGGTTTCCTGTAGCTTCTGCTTCTCCAGCTGCAGCTGCGGAACTTCCACTCCGAATGTGGCTCCAATTCGCTCCACACTTTGGGCGCCAGTATCGCCAATTTTCGACCAACTGTCCATTCCAAACCAAATGCACAGTGGTTCATTGAAGTCCACGACATGAGAGCGGAATGGATGAGCAGGACTGCCAAATCCCAAGTGGCTAATGGTGTCCCTGAGTACCTTGGCCAGTTTGGGCATCTTCTGGGAATAGAACAGCAATGCTCCACCTATAAGGTGAGCCATCGATCGCAAGCAGCGACAGGTGTGCTTCCTGATAGCCGGATCGAAACCAGAAAACACGTCGTACTTCCCACCGACAATAACCACCGGAAAGGGCAGTGGGTCTTGTTTTTCCACATCTTTGTTTAGTTTACACACTCGCTCCATTGTTCGTTGTTCGAGGATTTCCCTGAGCTCCGGTGTTACCTTCTGCATCATCTGCTGCGCCGTATCCCTCAGTCCCTTGTAGGCACACTCCAAATCCGTCCAAAATCGCTGTGGCTGCGAGAGATCTAGCATTATGACGACGGCTAGTTGCTGCAGACCATGCGTCCGCATGGGTACTTCCAGCAGTTGCTCGGCGTTGTCCAGGGAGCCCAGTTCCCAAACATTCATCACCTGCGGTGACTTTCCGCTGCCAATCCTACGCCCAAAGCTGTACTCCAGTGCCAAAGTTGGACGCGTTGCATGTTCCTCGCGATCAAAGAACTTATTGATGGCCGTCGTCTTGCCCTAGGATATGAAAAATTAGAATGAAATTTGTTTAGGATATTCGAAATTGTAAGATATTTATATAGCTTGTGTTTTTAAGGAACTCCGTCATCGGATGTGATTTCAGTTTCGATTATTTTGGACCCATTGCTTACCACACACTTGCTTCCCAAGACAAGAAGGGTCCGCTCCTTGGGTGTCGCCGCGGCCTCCAGTTGGCGGAGCCGCTGCTGCTCCTCCGCCAGTCGACCGGCGATGTCCTGTATGCTGGGCGTGGCACTCTCGCCGGCCTCGGTTCTCTTTTCGAACATTTTTTGAAGACGCTTGTGCAGGTTGTTAAGAATTTGCGGCAAGCGCATCGCAAGAAAACGGAATAAACTAAACTACTGCGGTTTGTTGTGCATTTAAAACGGTTGCTACTGGCAACTGCGACAGAGTGGCAACTCTGGGCGGTATCAAACTGACCGTTAGATTTACCGTAAGTTGCATAAATTTGAATATATAAAATAATTGATAACTTTGGGTTTGAGTTTCCTTGGTTTATTGGTTGTCAAATATTCTTAACAATTTTTCAAAACATTTTTACCGTAAGAAATCCTGAATTCCATACAAATTCCCATAAGAAATTCAGTTAACGATAATAATACTAAGAAAAGGAACCAGTGGAACTTGTCCCGCCATTGATTTGAACGCATTAAAATTGTTTGATTATTTTCTATTCTTTAATCATAAGCCTTCCAATGACTTTAAGCTTAAGTGTTAAAAAAGTGCGCAACAAAAGATATGCATTTTAAACTTGCTTTTGCTATAATGCGGAACATAAACGTACAAGCAATGTACAGTGGCAAACAATTTAGACTGAATGGACGCGAGAATCGATACTGTATAAATAAAACAAGGATAACAAACAATGAAGACGAACTCGGCTGGGCGGTCGGAGGATTTCCGCGGCAGCCATTTGGAATATTTCGAAATGCTCAGTAGAGCCAGATCTCCTCCAGAATCCCATTGTCTAGCTGCTCGGCGGGCAGGGCTTTCAGTGTGCGAAGCGTCTCCATGTAAAAGGTCAGCTCTGATGTCACCACCCCGTGCTGCGGACCCCCATTGTTGTTCACATTCAACTTGAGCAGTTGTTCCCGCAGCTTGTCTTTAAAGTTTCGATGGACAACGCCGTAGATTTCGTGTATCTGTGCCTCTGGCAGCACTCCGGCGATGGCCTCGTGAAGTTTCACCAGGTGACGCGAGATGTGACGGAATGTCTGGGAAGGTATTGGTGGTCGGGCCTCCCATGCGTCCAGTTGAGCTGCCAATCTCTCGGACACAATTCCGTGTATCTTGTTCTCGATCTCCTTGATGTGACCCTGGTAGTCCCGCTCGATGGTTTCGTATCCACTCATCGCTTGGAAATGCTCCTTTAGCTTGGGCAGAAGCCAAAGAACTAGTTGCAGTGCTCGGGAAACCAGAGCAAGGTTGGTGCTCGTGATGGTTTTCAGGCCAGCCACTCGCATTGCTCCTGCTCCGATAATCAGTTGGCAGCTCCTTGAGTTAAAGCAGCGCAGCAGATCCACCACATTCCTTGCATGATAGCTTGCTAGCAATGGCAACCGATGAGCACTGCATCCGTACTCATACAACATTCGGATGAGCATTAGCGATGCGCTGACCAACGTGTACGGTTGCTTGCCTTCCACCAAGAGCACGGGATTGCCTGCTCCATTGCTTATCAGATTGCCCGTCTCCGGTTTGGCATAGTCCCCGGCGGCCATACGTTCAATTATCCTCTGAAACTCGTGGGGAATGTCTACTTGGCGCCAGCGCTCCTGATCCAGGAGTAAGGACAACTTCTGCTTTCGTTCAGAATGGAATCTTTGAGCGTATCGCGAGGCCTGGACCTTCAGGGCCAGCTGGAGTGGAACACTGGCCATTCCACAAATGCTTATTGTTGTCTCGCCAAACTGATCCACAATCTCAGACAGTTGGAAAAGCTCTTGCTCACTAGCTGAGCTCTTTTCCAGGCTCTGAGGGGAAACAATGTTGGCACAACGCTCATGGCAGTAGTGGCAGACGGCTTGAAGGAGTTGTTGCAACTGGTTTTTTAGTTGCTCATGGTGTCCAGGACTTAGAAAAGCTTCTGAATCTATCAGATTCACTGCATCCTGGGCTCCCACAGCTGCGTCCGCTGTTTGCTGCATTATGCCGACTACAGTTTTAATTCTTTCGAGAATGGAAACCAAAGCTTGGCTGGAACGTTGAAGTAGAGCAATCCATTCGGGGAGGGTGAGCTCTAAAGCTTGCTCCCCGTGACCCGTTAAGCTGATCTCCTGATCGCTGTCACTCCGCGCCAAAACCTCAATCAGCAACTGTTTTATGATGGCTCGAATGGTGGCAATGGCTTCTTGTTGGTAAGCCTGGACAAAGGAGAAATTCTGCTTGCGCAGCAGGCCCATCACAATAGCTACCAGTTTGTCCTCCTCGGCGCAAACGCTGTCGGTTTCCCGGAGCGCATCCGTTAGCGGTCGATTTAGATCGGCGGCAGCATAGCGTTCGAATTCCGTGGTCAGCATTTTGTCAATAAGCTTCTCCATTTCACTAAGCTGCATAGGCAGGTGCTTGAAGCAGTGAATGCCAAGGAGTTCGGCGGAAAGTATCTCCTGGGTGGTGCCAATCAAATCCAAGGCTGCCACATAGTCCTGAGTGCCCAGTAGGAGCTGCAGCATCGGTTGCGTCTTGTGTACGGTGGCCATCAGTCGGAGCTTGTCTAGGGTGAGGTTATAGTGCTGCCTTCTTTGGGCGAAGCGCAGCACTTTGAAGCTGTCTACAACCGAGTGGCTGTGGAGCTCCGCCAGTGCTGCCCTCAATTGACGTACTTGGTCTGCCGCCTGCTCCATCTCAGCCAAAATAGCATGCTGCGTGGTCATGGCATGAAAGAACGCAGCCGATTTCTGCGATACCTGTTGCGCTATTTTAACTTCCACCATGTCCAGGTAGTGACTCAGCTGTTCCTGCAGCTGACGGCCAGTTTGCTGGTGACTTTCCGGACTGGAAGCCGATGTTTGCATGTAGTTAGGAAACACCTGCTTGAAGGTAGCTGGGTGATGAAGCTGCAGCTGCGATTTTAGAAAGATATCGGGCACAGAACTCAAATGGGTTGGTGTCTGAACAGCACTTCCCAGTCCAGGTGCTCCTTGTGCTCCATTCTCCAGCGGTTTATCACGCTCCAGCTGCTGCTGCCGGCGCTCATGCCAACGATATCGCTTCCCTATGCTGCCCAGATATACGGAAAAATCCGCATGGGTTATATCTGGCAATCGGGGTGATGGGGGCACATGACTCCGTTCCACAAAGTGCTCGCCCCACTTTTTGGTGAACAGATTGCTCTGCTTTCCTCGCGAGGGATCGTTGAGGACCGCTGGCAGATTTTGGGCCGCCGAGTACACTCCCCATTCGGGAGGCATCTCACGCGTGTGCTGGTTGACATGGTATTTGGCGACATGGGCGTCGTAGTCGCGATCTGAGACGCCGTCTAGTGGAAGCGAGGCGCACACTCCATTGAAGCCATAGCGGCACACGAATGAGCCACCCTCGCGGGTGCAGTGACGATTTCGCAGGTGACTGTAATATGTAATGGGAGCATTTATCAAAACAGCTTCATTGGGTAAGAATAACATTCATTGTTCAAGCGTTCAAGCAGTAGTATTCTACTGAATTCCAATTGAATTTGCAACACAGTCAATTATCTTTAGAATGAACATATATGTAAATAAGTTATGTACATATATATTATATTACTATAAAAAAGTACTGCTTTTATACTCGGTCATGAAATGCATCGTTCTTACGGTTCTTAATGTGTTTTTCGGTACATTTTAAGGCTTTTTGTGAATACTTCGAATTAACTTAACATACAAAATTAGGTAAAACACTCCCAAACGAGACTTCTCGTTTCTTAAGTGCGACTGTAGCTACAGAATTTTAATTATTTCTACCCGCTGCCCGTGCAATTTACTTGTCATTTATCGTTTCAACTCATATGTACATACGTGCATGTACATATGAAGTTAAGATAAAATGATATTGACTCGTAGGGCTGCTCATAAAAGATACATTATATGCAAAGATTTGGACGCCACTACTCACTTGACAAAGTCGCTGATGGTCTTGAAGTGCTCCCGGGTGCAGTAGTAGCAGCTCTGCCAGCTGGGCGCCACTCCTCC
Source organism: Drosophila orena (assembly GCA_005876975.1). NCBI lineage: Eukaryota > Metazoa > Arthropoda > Insecta > Diptera > Drosophilidae > Drosophila > Drosophila orena. The sequence continues at coordinate 3,416,228 of VCKV01000008.1, read as the reverse complement.
GGCGATTGCACCGCCACTGGCCGTCGATAGCTTTCTGATACCCGAGTTCCCTGCTGCCGGTCCAGAATCAACGGACGTGGCGGCACCTCCGGCGGATCTTGTCGTGGCCATAACACATGCTCTGCGTTTAGAGCGCTGCGCCGTATGGTTTCCCCGGTGGTTCGCCTGCTCCCAATCGTTGACGTGTTATGTCAATGTTTGTTTTCTACCTTCGCTCGTCTGCCTTTCTCGCCAGATGTTGCATTTTGGTCGCTCCGCAATAAGTCCACTTTCGTTGGCTGCTCACAGGCCTGGGAATGGGCGCATTTCGTGAGGTTTCTGGGGGTTTCTGTTGCTTCTGCGGTCGCTTAATTGAGCAATTGTAAGTGGAACAATATTATGACGAAGCACAGTGTTGGCAAACGACGACGGACTGGATGGCAGCTGGCCAGGGCTGGAAACACGCTCGTTGCCAGCTGCTCAATGGAAATTTAAATAGGTTGTTACTTTCAACTGAACTTTAGAATAATAGTGTTTATTTAGTGTATTTAATAAAAAAGGATTTAATATCTAAACAAAAATATCAAATATTTGTCTAAAGTTGTATGTTGAGATATATTTATCAAATCTCCTAAAAATTTAGATTTTTTGTGAGTTTAGTGTATTATTTGGCAAAAGAGTTTTCATTTTTAAATACATGAGTTACTTTTTTTTCATATTTTATGAAGTGCTTTCATTTTGAAATAATAATGTTAATATTAATCATATTTTTTGAAGTGTGCCTCCCAAATACACACGCTTCGCAACACTGCGGCTGGGCAAAAATCAGCTGACAACTGACAGTCGAAATTGGTCCGCTCGAGCGAAATTGCGGCGCACCGGCTTTTTGAATCTTTTCGAAGGCGTACAGGAATAATATAGATTATCTGGCCAGTGAGAACTTCAAGGACAATCATGCATCTGGCACGACGTTACGCGATTGCGCTGGTTGCGCTGCTCCTGGTTTGGGTGACCATTTTGTTCTTCTGCTCTGAAAAAATCATGAACTACGACAACACCAAGTCCAAAAGTCCTGTGGAGCTGGTCTGGTGGTCCAAGCACATGTCCTGGAACTACGACGAGCTGCGCCAGTGCGGGATTCACACTTGCCGCATCACCAACAAGCGCAGACGCCTTCCGATGGCCCGGGTTCGTTTATAATGCCAAAGTCTCGACTTCCTTCTGCTTCACATCCGGCAGACTTGATAAGAATTAGATTGGGAATAATAATATAGAGCTTCAATTCTTTGAGATGCTTTGCCACTGTACCAACTGAGATATCCATAATGCTTTCTATGTTAGCTGGGCTCCGTAATATAATGTTGCTAATTGTAGATTCACTGTACTCAGTAATATATTGTTGGTAACTGTAGATTAAATGTAGTTAGTAATATAATGTTGCTAATTGTATATTCACTGTACTTATCCTACATATTCACAGGGCGTATTGTTTTACGGCTCAAATATAAAGACTGGAGACTTTCCCTTGCCTCGGATTAAGCACCAAATTTGGGCCCTGCTGCATGAAGAGTCACCCAGGAACACACCGTTTATATCCAATGATGAGTTCCTTCGCCACTTTCACTTCACTTCCACGTTTAGCCGCTACAGCAACTTTCCGCTGACCACGCAGTACTTGCCCAGTGGCGAGGCGCTCACCTCGAGGGATTACTACGTTTCGTTCGGCAGCAAGTCAAGGTATGGATACCGTCCATCCACATCGGTGGTGTTCCTTCAAACCGACTGCGACACGATGTCTGGAAGGGAGGACTACGTAAAGCAACTGATGAAGCATCTACCGATCGATTCCTACGGCAGCTGCCTGCGGAACAGAGATCTGCCAGAGAGGCAAGTAGGCTACCCCAATTGTGACCCATTTGTCATCCCATACATTTTACTCACGCATAACAATCACACGTTCTACATCACCAGAAACACTATCGTCTTAAAATTCCAATTATCATCATGACATCACCAGGAGCCACTGAGCTTCCCAAGATCTGTTGTTCAGAGTGCTGGGTGCAGTTGTACGGCTCGTTGCCATGTCGCCATTGCAATCCTCAAAAGGAACACTTTTCTAATCAAAGAATTGCACCCAGATACTGCTGCTGTCACCAGGGAAATCATGAAAATCTAGTTGAGCTTTGCCGTGACGAAGATTCAATCATGGAGTTCCAAAGTAGTTCAAATGATGATACTGACCAAGATAGCAGTGAACAATGCGGATGCACTGCATCACGTCGAGCTCGAAGAAACTAATATTTTTATTTGCAAGGGAATGCCTAGAAAACTTGGTAATTGTCTGTTGGTTTTGTTTTAGCTTGCAGAAGGATTACTTGAATAATCTCTATTCACCGGAGTTGCTACGTTTCCTGTCTGAATACAAGTTCATGATTGCCATTGAAAACGCTGCCTGTCCCGATTACATAACCGAAAAGTTCTGGCGTCCCCTGATAATGGGAGTAATTCCAATTTACTTTGGCTCACCCACAATAAAAGTAAGTCGATACTTCAAATTTAAATTTCACAATTCCTAATTGCCCCCTATAAATATTGCAGGACTGGCAACCGAATAATAAATCTGCGATTTTTGTAAACGACTTTCCCAATCCTCAGGAACTGGTGAAATATCTGAATAAGTTGGCGGATAACCAACAGCTATACGATTCGTATCGCCAACACAAACTAAATCGCCGCAACCCCATTTCCAACAACAAGCTGCTCCACAATCTCGTGACGCGCCAGTACCACATAGGCGATTCTTCTTCAGGAGCATCGCTCTTTGAAAAGTTCGAGTGTGCCGTGTGTTACCATGCCATCAATACTGCCAGGAAGGTGAAGGCCGACTGGCGTCATTACAACTGTCCCCTGGAACCGGTGTACGCTCAGCTGGAGGGTCAGGAAATTCCCCAGAATGTCGCCGATTGGCGATCCGTGATGGAGGTAGGCCAGTGCCAAGCAAAGTTACTTGATGAGTTCTTTCGCCGTAACCTCAGCTTCACCGCTGCCGAGTTCGATGCTGAGCTTAATCGGAGGGTGGAGACAAACAGTTGCAATAATAGTTCCAATACTTAGTTCGATAAATACGTGCTCAGACTGTAATCGTACGGATTTTACCATGTGATAATAAATTTACATACAACTATTTACAATAAGCTGCCATTTCTGGTATTCAGAATGTGAACTAAAGATAAGTACGCCTCACCCAGGTGTTATTTTCCTGTACACAGGTGTTCTAGGAAACCTACCAAATCTCTTGTACAAAATATAAAAAAATATAAAATATAAATATTTTTGTATATATATGTTGCTATTTTATTTATACGAGTCCTCCAAGCCGTTGCAGTCTGAAACGCTCACTGCACATAAAGTTGGCGTTGAATACTGATGAAGGGCTTAAATTTCTATTGGCTTTTCTGAAGAGTTATGGCTAGATGTTTCTGTTTCCTCCATTGCCAAGTTTTTTGGAATGGTTTTCTCTACACAGTTGTACTTTGTTTGCAAAAGAGGGCGCCTCTGAGACTGCTTGCATCCTTTTTAAACAAGGCTTGAATGCTTCTAGAGTTCCAATAGCGTACGGCATTTGCCTAGAATTTAAGGTTTTTTATGATATATGTATTAATTGCATTATGCTGCTAGTAATTTACCTCACTATTACTACTATTACTAACACTATTCTTGGACACAATCTATCTGAAATGCGCAGTCTCTGAGCGCATTTTTTGCAGCTCTTTCGAACTTTCGATTCGGTTGTCTTCCCAACCTAATCATCTCTTTTAAAATGACAGCCTTGTAAAAGGGCTCCGAAGAAATCACCGACTTTGGTTTCGGTTGAAGCAATTTGATTACATCCGGATTGGCTCGTTTCTTCGTACATGATGGAGACCATTTAAAGTCGCTGATTAGCTTTCTTCGAGTACCATTCCTGTGTTTTTTTAATTGACGATGATGTTGTTGGGGACCGGCTCTTTTTGAGGAGGTCGAGTTTGCTGTGCTAAAATCCTGCAGGCCACAAGAGTGCGGTTTGTCCAGATCCTTGTTTTGAGGAACTTTGAATTGGCATCCCAGGATGGAACGTACTGGTACTTCGGCGCCACAGCCAATGCATCCATTTTTATATGGAGTCGTATAGTTCGGCCTCGTTAAATACATATTTTGCAAATTTTGAAGCAATTTAAAAAAAAAGTGCTTTGGTAGTAAGATGATCTCAATGGTAACGAGAATTTGGTTAGTTTTGCGTTCTACGCTTTACCCTAAATCTTTTTAAAAGACTGATAAGAAATCTTTGTAAATGGTTGCTAGATTAAACAAGAAACAAGCTGCGAGGCTTAATATTTCCATCTAATTTCCAAATGATTTAACATAACACACACATTTAATAAACGTCGAAAAGTGGTCCTCTTGAAACCCCAAGCCATTTACATCTGCCAGTGCATCGTGGGCATAACCTCCTTGAGCTGGCCCATGTTGACGATCCACAGGCTGCCGTTCTTCATCATCTCCATGCCGTGGATCATTTGCATGGCTGCCTCCTCGGGCATTTGGCGCTTGGCGCTCTCGATGGCCTCCACCATGGACTCGGAATGGTGCCAGGTGACGTTGTCGCGCAGGTTCATCATCATCTCGCTGTTGGTGAGTCCGGGGCACATGGCCATGAACATGACGCCGGTCTTCTGGTAGATCATTTTGTCACCCATGGAGCGGGTGAATCCGAGGATGCCATGCATGGCAGCGGCATATACGGCAAAGGCGGGCGCAGGCTCCAGGCCATAAACAGAGGACATGTTGACCACCATGCCACCCATGCCCATCTGTGTCTTGTCCATGTAGGGCATCGCCATCATGGTCGAGTGGATCATGCCAGTCTGGGGGAAAGAACAAAAAGTTCATATACCAATCGATACCAATAATTGAATTATCTATTCCTTACCAGATTCATGCCCATCGTAGTCTCCACATCCTTGTCGAGCAGGACACCCTCGCCATTGATCATCACATCGATGTGGCCCATCAGTTGACCCATTTTCTTCATCGCCTGATCGATCGACATCTTGTCCATGAGGTTCATTTGCATGAAGACCACTTTCACGGCTGGATTAATGGCCTGCAGCTTCTTCATCATCTCGACGTTCTCCATGCGATGCATGATGCCCATCATCTTGATGTCCTTATGCATCAGCTGCATCATCATCTGCCATCCAATGCCGCTGAAGCTGCCCACGTAGACAACATTCTTGCCGGTCCAGTCAAACATCTTTGCTTGGGGTTAAGTTTTTGGGGTTGTCCGTGGCTGGGACTATGATGGGATGAGTGGCTAACTCTGTCTGATGTTCAGCGAGTAGGTGGCTGCTCTTATATAACACCCCAGATGCAGCGAGTCCAGATGTCTAGCGCATTATTACGATGACTTTTGCTCAGATTGCAATAGCCTCGCCATAATTTCAGCTATCTTCCCCGGGTCAATGGGTGAAGATCAGGTCCCTGCACATTGCTGATATTTTCAGCTGCAAGAGACGACAACAAGACCATCTCCAGCTGTTGCCAGCTGTTGCCAGTAGGGACCAGATAAGACGGCTATCGACGTTGAGGACGTTGGCTGGTTCAGGGAGATCACTCCATTCACCTGCCGACAGGGTTCCTGATTATACACTTTTAGAATTTGCCATTAATGCAATGATTAGGAAACGTTGCATCAGATTTATGTGATATTTTGGGCCATTATTTAAAAATATAAATATAAATATATAAATATAAATATAAATATAAATATAAATATAAATAAATAATAAAATAAAATAATAAAATGTCATCATTTCTTGAAACCACTCATGATTATAAGATTCTATCTCCCCATTACACACCCCGAATTTTTCTTAGATAAACAATAATATATATTTATTTAAATTTCAAATTACTTATTTAAACATTTTCTTAGACAATCACAGATGCTTATGCTACAACGATGCGAGTATGTATGTATGGAATATGTACAGGTGCCGCACAACAAGTATATTTCTATATCGATCAAAATATCAAATTGATTTTGATACATGTTTTTCCTCCTCTTCAAGTAATAATCTCTAAATTTCGTTTGGCAAGTTTGGATTGTGCTCTCTTTCATTGGGACTGCTCTTATCGATGGAGTTTCACCAGCATACAACTAATCATCAAAGTAATCAAAGTGGGTTCCAGTCCCGATCCACCGCCTCCGCTATTTGGGGGAGCAGCTGTTATGGGCTTGCTGGATGCCGAATCTTCTGTGGTGCCCCCTTCAGATCTTAGGTCTGGATTATAATCTCCGCAGGTGGGAAAGTTCTCTGGCACCGGAACCATTTGATCGTCGTTGCCCACTTTGAAGACCAAAGCCATACCAATTTCGGCATGGAACTCGATGTGGCAGTGGAAAAGCCAGTAGCCCGGATTAGAGGCCTCGAATCTGATGATGGTGTAACCTCCATCTGGAATAGTCACTGTGTCCTTCACGGGGGGATTGTCCAGATTCCGCTTGAGTAGGTTGAACTGATCCAGTTGTTTTATCTGGAGGAGTTGAATAACCAGTTTTCATAAGTTAAATAAATATTTATTATTTATTTATTCTTAGCAGAAAGTTACTCACCATTTCAATGGTGACGTTCTCGCCCAAACGCTCCAATCCCATGACTCTGAAGGCGTTTCCATGCAAATGGAAGGGATGATTGGCGTAGTACTGGAATCCCTCATCCACGATGATCATCTCGACCACGGCGCCCAAGGGAACCTGCAGGACATGATGGCACTTGCAGAACTCCTGGCGACAATCGATGCCCTGGTCCATTAAGCTCGTTTCGTTACAGAAGTCCGAGTCCTTTAGCTGATTTCTAGAAGGAAGCATTGCCAGGGAAGGAAACTTCAAGGTAATATGGTTCAGTTGGGGGGTGTAGAGGCGATTCTGCTGGGTCATCTCCATGTCCATGGCATATAGATCCTTGTCGTGAAAGTCGGGATTGTTCTTTGTATAGAAATCGTAGTAGATAAAGAACTTGTAGTCCGCTTCCGGCTTCAGTGTATCGTGATCGATGCCCGAAACATGATCATATATGGGCAGAGCCCTCATTTCCGCCACGGTTTTCGTGTCCGGATATCCAGGACCCCGGTTCATCACATTCAGTTCAATGCCCTCTGCCTTGTGGCCGTAACTCAATTCCGCAGTGGGCTCCTCATCCGGAGCTCCCTCATAGCGAAGGATGGCCACTTGAAAGGCGGAGGTAAAGACTTCGCTGCAGTCCATCAAGCCCTTTAGCCGAATCCAATAGTTTCCCACCTCAAGATTGGCATTCAGCACAAAGTCAAATCGCTCACCGGAATAGGTGACTATAGAGCCCACGTCCATTGCCTCGATATCAAAGCCATCAGAGTTTATGGCTGTCAGGTTATGACCATCTATGGAAACCACTATCGGACAGTTCAAGTATTCCGCATTTATAATCCTGAAGCGGTAACGAAAACCTCTCCGCACTGTGTAAACCTGATGGGGAACTAGTTCCAGGGGTATCTCATTCAGATTACCCCTCTTTTGTCGCGAATTCACCGGATACAGTTTGGTGCTATTGGTTTTGGCCAATCGAGCTTGTCTTGGTAGGGTCTGAACGAAGTCCACCTGGGATTTGGGAAGCGGTTCCACGGTCTGAGTGCTTCTCCCCTCAGCCCTTCGATGAGTTTGCTTCGCCTCCGCCCAAATGCGGTTGTAGTAACGTCCTTTGCCGTTTACGAGCAGGTTGTGGGGCTTATTGTCACCTCGGGAGTGATGATGATAGGAGAATATGCTGGCACCCGTGTCGTGGATCCAATCCTGGACAATCATCACATGCTCGCTGAGATCAAAGTCGTAGAGTCCGCCATGGGGTTCGGCTGTCTTTGGTTTCCGGATGATCAAGGCACCGAAGACTCCATCACCTCTCTGCATGCCCGTGTGCGAGTGCCAGAAGTGAGTGCCCGAGAGATCGGCAGGAAAGGAATACCTGAAGGTCGCATGTGGGGTAATTGGACACTGGGTGATGTGGGGCACACCATCCATGTAGGGGGTCTTTTTCTGGTGCAGACCATGCCAGTGAATCGATGTGCTCTCGCCCAACAAATGATTCTTCACATCGACCACTATTTCATCACCCTCGCAGACTTCAATCGATGGTCCGGGCATCATTCGATTGACCACAGTGATACTCCGCTCGAGGCCATCGCCCATGACACAATGTGGTCGGGAGCAATCCGTCAGATTGCGGGGACAATCGTAGCAGGCCTTGGAGAAGGTCTGGTACCATTCCACCACGAAATTGTAGCGGCAGGTCATGGGCTCGGCTCCCACTTGACAATCCCGGTTGCAGGGGTGGTTGCGGTACCATTCGGCTGTCCAAATATCATCGGTGCTCTCCTCTTCACTATCCTGCAGCTCCTCAATCCTGGTCGTTTTGAGGGGCCTGCAGAAGGGACAACAGTTGCGCTCCTCCAATCTCGAAGCTGGACAATCCTCAGTCAAAGCCGGACAATTCCTCTTGTAGGTGTTCATTACGATTTGTCCATTTTCCAGACGTCCACATTCGATAAGCGTGCAATCGGCATCATTGTGCCAGGACTCGCCCACTGCATACAGGGTGTGGTTGTGTTGACAGTGGGTCCTTACACACTCCCCGCAGCAGCTGCCTTCGACACTACGCAGCTCGGAACCCTAGAATGGATGTACACATGGATAGGATGTTGCAGTATTTCGATTTATTGGTTACCTACCACTTCGCAGTAGAACTCATTGCAATCGACTGGGGTGGCCACAATATGCGCCTGTGGATCCTTGGCCACACCAGCTGCACAGGAATACACCAAGCAGGGATCCTTTGAGGCGAACCACACCGCGCCAATCTCCTTGCGGTAGGTGGTGTTGTACTCTTGGTACAGGCAGACGGTACTTTCATCTAAATTATACAAACATGCAATATTTCACTTATCGAAACATGAAACACAATATCCTAAGGCTTTGCTAAGTACCTTCTTATATTCCTTGAATACAATTTGCAAGGATAACAACATACAGGGACATAAATGATTCTTGACACTTAAAGCATTTCATGATACCATTTTTTGAAGTACAAATTCAGCTTTGCTCGTGTTTGCCGTGGTAAACAATCGCTTAGTGGTACTTAATCTCTGGCAAATATAATTCACTGGGGGTCATAATCAAAGAAAGCCGAACAAATGTGTGTTTAAGACGAAAACCCATTCTTTTGTCTATTTTTGCAGCTTATCACGCGCCTGAAATTTGCAATTTATAGCTCATTTAATTGAAGGCATGGCTTAGTTTCGCACTTGGGTATTCCCACATACGTGTATGTACTGATTTCAAAGAGCTATTATTAGTTCATAAGTGTTCACAACGTTCGCTAATTGTCTGGCCCCAGGTGACTTGAACTCTGAATCACAGAGTGGTAGACATGTGCGAATTATAATGAAAGTGAGAATCACTGTGGATGTTATGACTTAGTTCTCACCATACAAGGAAAACCGGTTCTTTAGGTACATATATATTTTCAGTAAGCATTTAATTATTGATGTGTATTACAAATTAAAAACCTTATATAGACATTTTTAATAAACATTATCTTTCAGCAGTTTCAAACTAATTGCATGCAAGTTGGACTTGGCAAATATAAATGCTCACACAGAATGCGACAAGTGTCGACGCCTGTATGTAAATTAGTGCACAGACATTTCATATGGCTATAAAACGCAAATAAAATGCCATCAAGATCCGGATCAACGGGGACAACCTGGCCTATTAGGTGGTACATTATAAGTTTTCCCTTGCGAATGCGGAATGATTCAGCACGAGCTTGCTATAAGATATACTAGTCGGCGGATCTAAAGGAAATGTCAAGTGCTCGGTTAATCTTCATTGACTCCGCCATAGGCTCGTAAAGATATCTGGTCATGAAAACGGCTTAACCAAGTTTAACAAAAGGTAAATATTTTTTAGTTCTAATCAATGGCATGTAGCAATGACAACAATGGGCATATGCAATAGGAGGAAAATCACTGCTACAAATACACTCACATTAAAGAACAATTCATTTTACGACACGAAATTGTGATTAGATGCCAGATAGGCTGATAAAACGCTCTTGTTCGGTTTCCAAGAAGCACTACAAATATGTGATATTAAATTCAAATTACACCTTACACCTATTTAGTTTATTACCATCTGAAGCTCGCGAGCTGTCAATCTAGTTTAATAAATCACTCAAAATGTTACCTGCTCATTTGTAGGTGTTTTGTTTGACGATTTTTAGTTACTGTTTTACGATACTGCGACCAGAAGTTTGTTGGAATTTTTCGAGATGCTATGCTACTTGTGAACCTACTTTAAAACCACTTTAATAACGAAGCACATTATTCATGAATGAATCAACAGTTTGGCAGTGGAGTGAAATATGAGCTCTAGACATATGGGACTTCGGCTCATCCAGATCCTGCTTGGGATTGCCTATATTCTTGCCTCCTTTTTTTAAGCCAAAAAGGGAGACTGGGCGATGTCAGCAGCTGTTTGGCATATAAATTATACTGCGTGTATATGCGACTGCTGCACGTACGGCGCACACACATATAGCCAACTCCGTTAGGCGGATGTCTGTCAGTTGAGCATTAAGGCCGTGTTTATTGACTGCTTTTCGGTGAGAGTGGGTGTGTGGGTGTGTGTGTGTGTGTGTGGGGGGTGGGGGTTGCGCTGGGCTGCATCGTTTATTGGCTCGTTATGGCCATTATTATGATTGCCTGCCTGCCGCCTGCCGCCTGCCTGCTGCTAGCCGACATTTGTTTTAACCATCAAGCACTCGCTTGATTATTTACCGGACTTACGCAAATTCACATGCCAGGTGGGCAGATACTTCGCAGATACTTTTTCGCATGTGAGTGGCAATCGCTGTTTACATTGTCTAAAGGAAACACACTTGCATGTACACTTCGTTTTTGCTTGGTGTTAATGCTTTTGCCGGCATTAATTTGGCCAAGGTCGCTGGGCGTTAATTGCCACGTGAGGCTTCTAACGCTTTACACGGGCCTCAACTTTAATGGCCATATGTATGTAGAAAAAATTTCAAGTCGTGGGTAATGTTCAAACAATAAGTTACAAAATGCCTAGTATGCTTAAAATCGGAATTCAAAATGTTAGATACCAAAATGTCCATTAATTGTGTCAAGACACCCTTTCGTTTAAATATATGAATAACTATAGTCCCAAACAACCATATGTATTTATGTACATAACATTTTAATTAATTTTTTTTCTTTTAATTTTTTTTCAGAATATTAATTTTATTACGCTAAGTTATATGTCAATTTTTATTTTCACTGCACTCAACTCACCTGCTGACTCACTTACAGTTTGCAAGCCACTGCAGTAGCTCGCAAACTGCAGCAGCGCTGTTAGGAGGACTGTTATCCGAGATAACTCTGCTACTCTGCTGCTGACAACCGGCATTTTGGATCTGCTGTTAAATCTGCTTGGCCTTTTCGTTGCTTTTGTTTGCGCTGCTGTTGTTGCTGTTGCTGTTGTTGTTTTTGTTGATGTTGGCTGTGTCATTTGGTCATAATTATGGTTTACGCTCATTCAATTTGAGGTTATTGTTTTGGTTTTTATCCCAATTGTTGCTGGCTGTTTTTTTTTCGCTGGCTTCGCTTGTCTTTTATTGATTATTTTTGGAGCTATTTTATATGGTTATGCGGAAGTTGTTGTTGATTTTTAGCACAAATTGCCTGCAAATGGGACATATGAAATAACCATTGACCATTATTAGTACAAATTGCGGTTTCAATCACACTTAATATTGCTATTATATGTATTTATTCAGCTGCTGACTGCAGCATTTAAATTCGAATTTTATTGGACTATATTTTTCCTATTGCCCAATTGAATTTGTCTTGCTTGGCAGATGGTCTGTTGATTGTTAATAAAACGAGTTGCTCAGGTGGTAAAGATGTTATATTATTTTTATTGGACTCAATTCTGATGTATGTATATGCATACAAGAAGAAAGGCGTTGCCCTGTTTCAAGGCAAGTTAGAGTCTAAAGTCCACGGACTTGAATGAATCAGAATACTTTAACGTCAATTTAATGGAATTTCCATTTTATTTTATATTTAAACACAACACCTTTTTAATAAATTGCTTTCATATTTAATACCATTCAATCCGTATGCCTTTCTGTGCCTAATTTCATCCAATAAACACTAACAATTACACAAATGGTGTTTTCCTTCTTATTGCCAAACTCAATCAATGGAAATATCCTCTAACCCTATAGCCACATTAGCCTAGCATCCTGTATTGGCCTCCTCGCACGAATGAAAGGAGCACGCACATGGCCGAAAAGGGCAAACATATGAGAGTATATATTGTATATTAAGTTAAGTATGATTTACGGCCCGGCTGTAAATATCACTCATACGCTCTGTGGCGCTGGGCTACTGTGTGCTATTGCTTTTGGTCCTATCAGCCCATGGCCAGCCAGTTGATTCGTCGGCTCAACTCAAGACGCAAGGCACACACACACTCACACTCACAAGGCACGTACGAATTTAATTAATTAGCACGCTGTTCCTTAAGCACACACACACTCTCTCACACACCCACACACTCTCACACACACACTCACACACAGACACACACACAGAGGCAAAAGCTCACGTCCGCCAGTGGGTCCACTGTCCAGAAGCCAAAGTCCATTGGAGCCCCACACATAAAGAAAACTGCGCATAAATTATGAAAAGCAAAAGAAAACCCCAAACGGTGAGGGGAGGAAAATACGAAAGAAATGGCTCAAGACATTTTTCATATACATATGTACAGCCAGTTGTGTTTAAGCTCCAATTTTCTGGGCAGAGTGCTCAATGTGGAATTTATACATCAAAATGGTGCTTATTGCAACATTTAACTGGCTTGTTTCAAGCCAAAAATATTGAAACTTGTTAAATCCTCTTGAATTGGTAACAAACCGTTGCATATTATTATTTTATTTAAGATTTTTTTTATCTAACTTTAATATATTTTATAGAGCATTCGCACTTGTCTTAAGTCAATGAACTGCCGGCATTGTCTTCCACTTCGACTTTTTTGGCAACACTTAAAGTATCTTAAAGATTTATGTGCTGCGAGTACCTTAAGGGCCAATAGGACCTAACGCACTTCCGTTAATTACGAACTAAGTAGCCTGCTACGTGGCTCTCTATTCAAGTCAAAACATAAACAACGTTAGAATCCCCGAAATTAAAAACCTATTAAGAGATCGAATCATTTAATGAGCCATAACATTTTTTAATAAACGCTGCTGTTAGCCGGAACTAAGAGATCAATTAGTGATGGAGTCTTGGCTCAGCCAAATGAGCAATAAATCAAATTTATTTGTTCTCTGTTCGATGCTTCTCTAGCTTAATTATTTCTGATCGTCTTTCACAAATCTCAAGTGGTTCTGATCGGTATTTATTCGACATGAGTCAAAGGATAGTTGTCTGGCTCTTTTTGAGATGTCTCCAATCACTTTAATTAACATGCCTCTTGGATTCTGAAGGGCAAAAGTCACGTGGAATGGCCGATTACTCATGTGGGTTAAAAGCTGTGATTTGATTCGAGCTGTCAATAAAATCCCACTGGGGTATTCCCTGAAAACTAACACCTAGAAATGTATTTCTGCTCTTTCAATTGGTATGACTTCATTGATATTTATTTATTCGCTCCGTATATTTTGTTTAAGCCTACGTAGGGATGATGTTACACTTGAACGACTGCGATGTATGGAGATCCCCGCAATTTACATTTTACATCTTGAGAAACTAGAACAATGAAAACATTATGCGACTAAAGCTGAACGCAGAATTCCCAAGAACTTGAGTGATTAATAATGTAAATTTTATGAATTCATTGCCTTACAAACCGTATATCGATGTTTTTATTTCTATTTTTTTTAACTGAAAGGTTTCTTTATTAAAGTAAATTATTTGTTTATTTCAATTATAAACTGAACACTCTCAACCAATCGTATTATCGTATCTTTAATTTTGAACTGCATTTTGTTGCACCTTTTTTTACCTTCCAAAAAAGCTAATCAGATTTACTTTTATTGTTCATTTATTTTATGTCCAATTTCTTTGTACCAACATTAAATTTCTCCGGCAATCAATCAGCAAATGATGTTATGCAAAGTTTGCTTTTATAATTTTTTCGCCCCGGAATTTTGTAAGGTACTACCAAATCACACGTTCGTAAAAAGTTGCATAATGCCCAAAGTGTCTTTCGCTTCACGTTTTTACATATAATTATCGCGCTTGTTTATTGTAATTTGATTTGATTTATTTAAGACCCTTTTTATGCGAGCATCTTATTTTGACTGCAATTAGCCGATACTGTCTGTGGCTGCTGCTTGACCGCTTTTTCGACCGTTTTGTTGGCCATATACACATGGCATGTTGGGGTAGGCAACGAAAGACGAGTGAAATGCGATAAAAACATGGCCAGAGTGGAGATGGAGTGGAAGATTTTTAAGCGGCTTATCGCAGCTGGGCCGTTACGCTGGCCAATTGGTGTTCCCGTTTTCTCCCTGGGAAAACCCCCGCACATGAACTTTGAGCCGGGTTCTTGCCAATAACATGCCATAACACTCGTACATCCAACATCCAATTCCAAGCCATGGTCAGCCGGTTTGCCCGGCGGCTCAGTCTTTTCCCAGCTATTTTTAGTTACAGGCCACAACCAAAACAAGAAGCGGAATCAAAACAAACTTTGCGCGTTGCACGAAGCGAGCTACGTGCCGACTTGAAAGAATGAAAACAAGTGAAAAACAAAAGACCAAACCTTTTTGTATTCGCTTGAAATTATTAAGAAGTGAAAAAAAACATGCGGCAGTAATTTATGAATTGCGAATCATGATGTATTTCGAAGATTAATCTTGGGGGCCTTTCTTGTTGCTGATTAGAATCTCTATGGGTAAATGAATGGAGCAATTATTTTTCGTGTTGCTCTGCCCGACGACCGACCAGTCAAGAAACAATTAAGCTGGGTTTCTCAATGTCAAGGCCGTTTGTAAATGGCCAAGAGGCGGAGGAGGTGGAAGCTGTTGGAGCGTCGAATGGAAGTTTCCCATTGTTAATGTGAACTCATACTGGTTTGTGAGATTGGCCATTCACTTTGTCTCTAACTTTGCTATGCAATTTGAAAAATATTTTTTTTTTGATTGACTAAATGATTGAAGCAAAAAAAAGGGGACATTTATTAAAACCATCTTCAGGGCATTCAAAAACGTGTTTCATCTTATACCATAAATCAGATCAGATGTCTCTGCAATGCTAAATGTCTCACTGGGCACTAAAACAATTTCCTATCGATATTTTGAGAGCACATCAATAAAATGCAATGATTTCATACTCCAAGAGCAAGATTTCGCCACGGACTACGGTGATGTTATATCAAAGTTTCTGTTTATAAAATGTTTATGGAACACAGTTAAAACATTTATGGGCTACGTGAATTGTGTTAGTCAGTGTGCGATGAAGTTCGGTCCCGCTGGCCGTTTTATCCCAGCAAGTTAATTCACTTATCACACGACTCTGGGCATTATGATATCACAAAATACTATTTGCTTAGAACCGACGCGACCGAATTTTATTGCCTCCAGATTAGGGTCTGGCTTGTATTGCGTTCGGAACCCAATCACTCAAGGAAAACAGGTGCAAAGTCCTTAGAAAAGCTAGGGACATCTTCTTGCCGCAAAATTAACCATTTACTAGAGATGCGTACCGCTCGCCGCTTAAACCACAACTAACGCGATTCGAATGCAACTGAGGCGCTTTTGAAGATAGCCAACGGCGCGCCGAAGAAAACGCGCTAAAACTGAGTGTGACTTCTAGCCCAGTTGGACCCTTTTGGCCCGCTCGTTTCGACCGCTTCGGCAGCTGATAACGGCCCGAAACGATCGGCTAAGAGAGAGAGAGCGAGAGGTGGGCGATCGTAAGAGAGGCAGAGAGTGTTGGCGCGCTTCCGCCGTCGTAATTAACCCGCAGCTCTTGGCCATGTTAACAACTGGGTACTAGGTTTTCTGTTAACAGAGATCTCGTGCGGTTATCGGCGTTGATTGGCCAAATGTTAAGAGCTCCCCTCAGATGCTGCCGACGTCTGGCTTCCGTGTCTTGATTAGAATTCGACACATTTCCACGACTGTGTCAACAGGTGCTGCTTCCCATTTTTTGGAAGATAATGTCTACCCTTGCATTTATTAAAATCTGTCCGGCATATTTGCATTGATATTTTAATTTTAATTTTAACTACTGCCGTTTGTGCTCGGTGCTCGGCGCTTGTTCGTTTTGATTGGTTTTTTCTGCTTTTTTAATAAGCGCCTCCACGATTATTGGAATGTAGTTGCCATGGTGTGGAAACTGGATTTTTCCTCCGATTGCTACTTGAATTGGAGTTGATTGCTACTTGATATTGCCACCGCCGCTAAATAGAATATTAATTCATCGATTGGTGTCAACGATATTTTCATCATGCTTGCGCAGTTTATTCAACTTGGTGCATTCATATACGTTTAAACTAATTCGCTGGGGATTACTTACCATTTCCGTTTCCATACTTTATACATTTTCGGCAGATTCTTTAGCCTTTTTATTAAACATTTTATATATTTTATATCTGTATATCAATGTTAAGCGCCGAATTAAGGTTATATATGATATCACCTGAGCAGGGTGAAGTTCTTAAACTCGTTTATATTCCCACTGAATTGAGTTAATAAAGATACACATTTTGTTCTAATGAGACATTTATTAACGAATGTTTTGAGCAATGCTTTGCTTCTTACCAAATAAAAAATATAAGTTATGGCACTCTGAATATTGATCTAAATGACAAATTTTAATCGCTTTTATTACTTATACATAAGCCAATTGCATGCCGATTTAAATGAATATACTCACTTTGGTTGGCAAATTGTTCTCAGTGCAAAGGCGCATTTTACTCACCACACTTGGCGAAAGAGACTGAGCGGTAAAAGCTCCGCTCTCCGCCTTTCGGCAACTTCATCCGGCAGCATCCTGTCAATGGTCCTCGCGAAGGCTCGCCGAACTCACGGAACCCGAGGCCACGAAGGCTCACTACGGATAGTAGTACTACAGCATGTCCTTTTGGCAGGCTGCGCACCGCGTTCAGTTTTCCGCATTGGTTTCGGTTTTGGTTTCGGTTTCAGTTCGCTTGTGGACGTGCGTGCGGCAAGAACCTGCTGGAAAAGCCTCGGAACGGACCTGGTTAATGGCTTACGGTTTTGGCCACTGATTCCTGGCAACTGGCTAATGTGGCGGACAGACGGCAGGATCTGTGGATTGCTGCGAATGTGCCAATATGTCAGCGCCGCGCTTGTGGGTGTGTGAGTGAGTGTGTGGGTGTGCGGGTGTGAGACGGTGTCCTTGGGCGGACTAACAGGTTACCCGTCTTCCCAAGTGTTAAAGTGCGGCCAAAAGTTGTTCGTGGCAAAAAAAAAAATACGATAAAAGGTCTCAAATCTGCTGTCGCCTCTGATTTAAGCTGCAAGTTTGCCTAAAGGATTAAAAAAGCCATCTAGTACTTGTCATAGGTAAGTTTTCTAGCTTGTTTGGGTTTTTTGACTGCGCTTCGAAGGTCCTTTTTTTTTTGTTTTTTTTTTTTTGAAAACTGTCGCCTTTGTTTGCCAGCCCGAAGTTTATTGTCATCCCTTGGAAATCTTTTACTTGCTGCTGCGTAGGTTTTTTCGCACTACCATGGGAGCCATAAAATAAATCAGCCAAAACGTAGGTGGCCCTTTGTGCCGACTTTAATTTATTTTGGCCTCCGATGAGCCCAACTTTCTATGCAGATATTATCTATAGTAATGGCATCTGGTGTCTGTTAGTTATGCCTTGCTAAAATTAGCAGCCCACATGGAATACAATTATTGCTGAAACTTAGGAGATTAAATATAACGAAGTGGTAGGGCTTAAACAAACTAACTCGTTTCAATTCGTACAAAAGACCACAAGACTTTAAGGCATATAAAATAAAGAAAAAACACACATTTACACTTAATTTCACAAAGAGGTTCAAATAACTAATGCACGTACACTTTTTGTTTGTTTATAATCAAACCCTATAGGGTCGCAGTTGGGGAATTCCCCATGCTCTGCATCACGATATCTTCCCCGTTCATTTTATTGTAGTCTCTGTGTTGGCCAGCGGCAAAAAGGTTTAATTTATGGTCCTTTCAGATTGGCCCAATGCCCACGATACATTTGCGAGACACTTTTTCAGTGCCGAAAACTTTTTTGTTTACTGTCAACTTCGGTGACATTTTATGTGGACCACGCCAGGACCAGGCAGCCACCATGACCAATGAACATAAACAGAAAATAGTCGCAAGTGTTGAACAAAAAAGTCGAATGTCGTAAAAAGCCGCCAAGAAGTGCCAGTTAACTTTCCTCACATTCATCAAAGCCTTTTCCTTTATGCGCGATGCGTGCGGACAATGAAAATCCTTCATAATTTGTAATTGAGCTGTGAGCTTCTACCGAAATACAAAAACCTGCACTACTTAACTACCAACACACTCACACAGTTGCAGATAAACAAAAACATCGCTCATACATACACGTAAAATCATAGATATTGCGCATGTTTTGTATAAAAAAGTATTTTTTGCATAACGTGACAGTGAAATTTTAAATTAATTAAGCAATATTTTTGAGGGAAATTATATAAAGTACAATAAATTAAGCTTAGCTTGCAGCACATAATAATTTCATGTTTGCTTTTGGATGGATACACTTTTAATTGTTGCTAAGCTAAATACATTTAACATTTTTCTGAAAGGCGACAACTTTTTGCTGTGTAAAACCGACATCACAGACACTCAAAGCAAGGAGAGAGTAAATTACTGAAAAAGGATATAAAATGAAGCAGGATACAACCACGAGAGAGCGCAGCAGACACGAGAAATGTAATTAAGGCGGCAGAAGGAGATGCCAGGACAGGGGGACAGGGGGGGACAGGGGGGGGTGCGGGGTATTGGCGATAAAACATGTACGCAAACAAAAATTAAGGCATAAACTACAATTGCTCAGATTATTGCACGTCGTGAGCTTTATGCAGCGGACAACGAGGACTTGATGGCTCGAGGACTCGTTTTGCAAACGAGTGGGTATACGGTATATGGGTATGCGGCAGAATGCGATGTCCTTTAATGGCTTTTCGCCTGCTTTATAATTTCGCAATTGTCATCGTCGTCGGTGGCATGTCATTTCGTTTTATCGAACTACGATTTGCCTTTTGTTGCCCTCTCTGTTTCTCGTGCGGAGTGCCAGCTGAAGTGTTGCTCTAAGGTAAACGGGGCGTATACGCAATGTGAATAATTTATGCCTAAATTGGAAAATGACTCGTAAACAAATAAAATTCTAATTGCAGGGAAGGCACTTGCGATAGAAACCGAGGCCTTTGACCTAAAAACGGAAGCCATACAATTCGACATATTAAATTTGTAATCAATACATTTTTAAGCACTCCTATCATTTGCGGATAATTAAGCTATTTAGTTTTAAATATATAATTTTCTATTAATAAACATTTAAATACTGCAATTCGCATGCAATTTTAATGGTTATTGACATACACCATTAACTTTTCGCTGCACTGCGTGCTCGATGTCACTCATTCGATCCATTAACTGTTGTGTTTGATTTGCTTTCGCAGCATTGAATAATAAATATCCTACCCACCATAAAATATAAGCAAGTTCTGCGATAAGGAAACTAGCTTCCCAGTTGCTTTTCCAGCATTCGGCGATTTATAAATTAGCAACATGAAAAGTTACTTAGACTCAAGTGCAGAAGTTTTCCGGATTAATGTATGCCAAAAGCAAATGTTGAACTTACTTAATGCGGCATCAAGCGCTTTCAAGCCCTTTATTGATTAAAACGTTATAAAGTTAGCCAAATTAAAAAGTTTCAGCTGCATAAGCGCAATATATTGGCGAACAGGTTTTGAGAAATGCCACTAAAGGTAAACTCTGCTCCGCTGGCGAGTGGCTGGCGAAATGCGACCAAAAGCATTTGCAAGGAAATTCCAAGAAAATGCCGGGCCAGGAGTGGCTAGAAAAATGTTTCCTTTGGCTGCCCTGCGGGGACAGGCGGCCATCAACGGGGACTCCCCTCCATGTGGGCGAGCTGGGGGTGGGGCCCAGGGGGAACCTCGAACCCCTCGGGTCGGGTATCGCATCGGGAAAGGAGCTGGGGGCCTGTCATCGACAACAGCTGCTGCTGCTTTCATGTCTGTGACCTACTGACTTGTGTAGCCTACTTTCCGGGGCACATTCCCACTCCTTTTTGCACGCTCCTGCGGAAGCTGCGCTTAATGACATCCACGGCCTTGCTGCATTTTTCCCACCACACCCACCTCGCCCACCTCGCCCACCTCGCCCGCCTCGCCCACCTCGAATGCTCTGGCACTGACGTTGACACAATTAAGAGCATGAAAAATACTTTGAAAATTTAATTAAACAGCCCGCCACCATTGACGTCACCACATAACCGAGCTCGTCTTAACTATGTGGACTCCTTGTCGCCCCGGGAAATGCGTTTTCACGCATCCAACTCCACGGCACTTGTCATCCACGGCTCGTGATCTCATCGATGTCTTTGGCGGTCTGATTGCCATTCCGCATGACTTAATATTGTCTCGATAAGAATGGCCAGGCCTTTGAATGCTATTTGCACGGTTGGCTATACAGAATGTGTCAGGAAATGATAGCGTTGATAGCGAACGACAAGCAGCAATCATTTCGCAGATCATTTCTGGGCGAGTTACGTAGAAATGTGACTAATAGCTATTTCGTTCGGCTGTAACTTCGATGACAAACACAGTTATTTCGAACTTCTTTTAAAAGCTATTGAACCTTGAAATTTGACTGGTAGGCTGCATTCAGGCTTAAATACATATAAAAATGCGTGTTTTACATGAAGCACAGCAGCAAAACACGGACTTGTGTAAACAATTTAACAAAAATCCAATGCACGAATTTCGACAGAACACAAATTATTTAACCTGGAATCCCGACACGTGATGCAAACATACATACATACGTATGTGTGGCTCACAGGCGGAGAAGTGGGCATGGCATGTCGAGTCCTTGCCGAAATGTAATTTAAGTCTGTAAAACATTTACTTTATGGCAAATAAAATGTACTGCCATCGGTGAGTGGGTGTGTTTGCCTTGGGTTTGCAGGCAAACATGTTTGCTTTTAATTAAAGGCCAGCAAGGACATTCGCCGAGCGAAAACTAAGCAAGATTTTGACAGCCGAGCCAAATGGCCACATCCTGTGGGAATGTAATGAAATATTTTTAAAAATACTCCAGATGCAATGCGAGCGGGCAGAACTGGGGCAAGTAAATGGGTCGCGTATTTGTGCATATTGCACTCACATTATTTATGTGCATTTCATATTCTATTATATGGAATAAGTGCCGAATGAAAAGGATGTAGTTACTCAGACAGCCAATGCCGCTCGTCCCTTTCGTCACTTTGGCTGGCTTAGTTCAAATATTTTTACATGCCAAACATGAAGAAGGGGGAAATTTTGCAGTTTTACGTTTGCATTCATTCAGCACGGAATAACTGAGAAAAAGTAATGGTGGGCATTTCCAGGGAAAAGCAAGCACTAAAGTGAATTTCATACGTGCGTATACGTGTATGTAAGCTATTTCTGTTGAAGCCATCCTGTTGAAGAACTCGAGGCAGTTGAAGAGATTTCCCAAAGTTGTGAGAAAATAAAGCACTGCCAAGTGGAGCCGGGCCATAACTGCCAATGAGAGTTGACTGATGCGATGGTTTTCCACAAAAAAAAAAGGGAAATAAAATGTAAAAGCAAGTAGGGCTGGCAAATCAAAAGGAAAACATAAATTTCACTGGGTGCTGACAGCTGCTGCGGATGTCGATAATAAATCATTTGGCTATGATTTCATTTTCCTAGTTTTTTCAAAGTATGTGGCGATGAGTGCTCTATGCGAAAACGTTTTACAACTGCATTTTCGTGGCAAAAACTTATTCTACAATTGATACATTTTTCATTTCAAGCAAACGTTTTTGTTTCCCACTATTTATTAATAATTTGATATGCTTATTTTTCGTTTTACTTGATACTTGTGCCTTAGTTTTATGCAATGCAGTTCATGTTTGAGTTCAAGCTTAAACTGAAAAGCCTGTATGGCATTCTTTAGCCAGCTTAAATTCGTAGGATAAATGTATGAATGTGGTGTTGAATTAAAGAAGGTGTATCTAGACTTTCCCAGTTTTTTTCCCACTGCTTCTCTGGTCTAATTATTTATGCATCTGCAAACATATTTCATATGCATAAAAGAATGGGCTTGGCTGGCAGGAATAACAAATGGCATAAATTACAATTCAATTTCTCACGGCCTATTATTTAATGCCTGACAGGGGGAGGATATCCTGGAAGCTGCCACGCCCACACAGGGCCAGCGCGTAGGGGGCGTGGTCCTGGAGAGCCATAAAGTTGGAGCTGCCGCCAAATAGTAATCGGGATATTCGGGACTAAAAGCAAGCAACAAACAACAAACACGTTGCGGATAATCCCATTCGGTACAGGCGAATGATTTCAAATGCGCTGCATGACGCTGCCACTCCCCCTTTTCTGCGCCCCTCTCTCTCGGCGTATTCATAACTCGATTTTCCACGATTTTCCCGAAAGTCCCTGGGATGTATGTACATCTACTTGGGCGTCCCATTTGCTGAGTTGCTTTTTGCCTTGGCCAATGTTTTTGCGATTACGTGGGGTTCCTTTCCTTTGTCCTGCAGGATATTGTGAAGTTGGTCAGACAAACGAATTATGTATTTCTTGCTATTATCATGGGCCAATGCTCTTTTTGCCTCCATGCCGGATTATTGAGGCTCTTCCCTATTGTCCTGCCCAAGTCCTTGGACCCTTTGTGGCGGACCTTTTACTTACACAAAAATAGGCCTTGGCTTAAAGTACAAGTTCTTTTTTGTATCGCGTTTTACATTTATTTATACTTGGCCAGTACAATGAAAATAAATACAAATAAATTGTATAACAGTGTGCATTTGTGAAACTTATTCGATTTGTGTTCGACCGTCTCTGTCTCTGTTTCATTTTTATACTTTTCTATTTTAGTCACAAACTTTTTTGAAACATTTTAGCTTCAGCAAACTATTGCTCGAAACTGATAAATAATGCATTTCGATACAATAAACTGAAGCTAGATTGTTTGGCGTTTGGCTGGATTCCGCCTGCAAACAGCCAAGTCAGATGGAGTTTTGCTCTTCATTTACAACAATCATCTACAATCAAGTTTCATATACACTAGCTGAGGGTAATATTGATTTTAGTTTGCACATGTTTTGTAAATATTAAATGTGAAATTGTTTCCGACATAAGTAAAGTAAACAAATCGCTAAAGCAAAGAACCATTACAAAAAAAGACAAATAAATAATTGATTTATAAATAACACACTATTTTAGTAAATTAGCTTAATCGACAGCTTAAAGTCTTGAAGCTATTTTCCAATAACCGAGAAATGAACGAGGAACTTTATGCTCGCCAACAACGCCCATTTTAGCCCACTTTTCCCCACTTTCCCCACTTTTCTCCACTTTTCCCCATTTTTGCCCCATTTTTGCGCCATTTTTGGCTCTTGGCTCTGGCTATTTCCGCTCAGGACAATTGGACAATGGGCGGACTGACCTTGTCCGCAGCACTTTTCCCGCGACGCCGAAGAAGCCCGCTTCCTGGCCATTGATTTTCACCATCATCGCCATCAGGAGCATCGCCAGCAACTTGCATCCCTAATTTACAAGGAAAACGCAACTCGATTTATGGGTCTGTGTGTTGCCATTTGCTGCACTCTCCATTTGCACATTATTTCGCTGCAGCGAAAGGGAAACGTTTTGTTTGACCCGAAACTTTTTCTATTTAGTTTCGCTGTAGTTTTGTTTTCAGCCAAACTTTTCCTTCTGCCCCTCACCACCCCTTCCCACCCCATTTCGTACTGACTTTCCGGTTTTTTATTTTCCAATTGCGCTGTGGGCAGCATTGTTTCGGATTTTCTCATTTTTTTTCCCCCACTGACATTCGGATTCAGATTCAGATTCAGATTTAGATTGCGACTCGAAGTCAGCGCTATCTGAGTCCATTTGCAATGCTCCTTTTGCGTGTTTTCGCTTGGGCCATTGGGGTTGCTCCAACCATCGGGCTAATGTGGCGTATGAGTGACGTTGCATTAATGCAATTAAAATGGATATTTTGTGTAGTGCAAGCTCTTAATTTATTCGTGCCATTTATTCATATTAACATGCCTGCATAAGATAAATTAAAATGTGCGCAGATAATTAAAATATTTTATGGTTTCTGATTATGATTGTGGTTTTGAAGAAGTACCTTATCCAGCCTTTTAGGCTGAATGATTCTGAAAATTAAGTGAAAACTGAAACTTAAAGCACACTACCTGTGTTTAACTCTTCGCCTTTCAATTGCTTGAGAATACAACCGCCAAACAAATTTGACATCCCCGAAGGCAGTTAAGCAAATCGCTGGCATCACAACACAGAATTGGCAAACTCTTATTATTCACTTTAACACACATTTGCACAGGAGACTCTAAGGGAAACGAGCAAGGGACATGATGGCACCCATCCTCGCACATGCCGGGCCTCACTGAGCAAGTGATTGATTTCGGGGAGTCAGTGGGTCCTTGGTCCTTGGTCCTTAGTCCTTGGAGGCGGAGACAGCGAAGTGCCACTAGCAGGCGGTGCAGCTGTGAAGTGGGAATAAATGGGAGTGGGGGAATGGGGGAATGGGGGCTGGTGAACTGAGGACGCTGGAGGAAAGCCCAAAGACAAAGCGCGAACTGAAAGCACTCAGCGATGAGGAGCTGCTCCTGTCAATCCTTCGCGCGGCGGTAGCCACTTAATGAATGGAAAGCCTCTCTAAACGCCGCCGAGATTGATGACGCACTTGATGCTGGCCCAGCTGCTCACTCGGATTCCCATTCCCACTGCAAGTCGTACTCTCTGTCGAGTGTCCTTTTTATACAGTCCCTCTGTCTGTTAGTCAGTCTGTCAGCCTGTTAGCCAGTTAGGCAGTCAGTAAGTCGGTTGGTTGATCGGTGGAGTGGTCTTGTCGCTACCTCTTCTCTGTTCCCTTTTCTCCATTCTGACTTTTGTGCGCTCGTCGCACTTAACCAACATTTTGTCATTTTGACAGCGAACACATGGCCCCGGCTGGCTCCTCGCGAGTCCTGGCCCCAAAATGCTGCTTAAGTGCGGCCAAGTAACAAATTTGCATACTCAGCCAAAGCGACTAACGGCGGAGCCACTATTGTGTATATGTATATAAGATTTTTCAATGCAGGTCTCTCCTCTTATCTGGCCACATCATTTTGGCCATAAAACTGCCGCAGTGATGGCCCACAAGGCTTTTCTTGAGTTTCCCGTACCTTTCACTTTGCTTTGTGTGCTGTGTATTTCGCTTCACTGTTAATTTGCTGAATTGTACGGGGCTTTCAAGTGGCATTCGCATTCTTCATTTCAGGCTAAAGTGCTGAGTTGTATATTTTTTTATTTTATTTTTACTACTGCAATGGAATATTTGATTATTGAACCATTACCAAACTCGAACTATTAAATTGTATTTTTAGTAAATTATATGCAGATAATGTACAGGAGTTGCGGCGCTCGGGTCAAAATGAAATTTTAATTAATCACAGTTGATAGGAAATACCAAAAATAATAGATAATATTATAATTCGATCAAGATGAAATTAAATACTGCAGGCTTGGCTATTTCCATTGTGGCTGATGGATTTGTTGTCTTAGTTCAAGGCAAAATGTATAAGCCTCAAATAATTTGGACTATTCTGCAACTAAAATTCCAATTAAAGTTTAAGTCTGATAGTGCCTCCTTGTCGAAATACTTGAGAAATTCCGTTCGACAAAAATATCTAATTAAATTTTCGTTTGTCAAAGGAAAATAGTTTCGATGCTGGCGCACTTTTGTGCAACTGGGATTATGCCCCAAGTATTTGCATGTACATAAAGTGCTTTTAAATATACATAAGTTTGAGCGTGTGCACGTCTTCGGGGCACACAACGCTTTGCTGCACAAATATTAACCGAATCTCGGTATGCATTTTACTCTACTAAGGTCCTTGGGATCTATTTTGTTTCCCTTTTACTTACAGTCAAAGGACAACGTGGTGCCGTGGGCCAGAAGTGAATAAGGACGATGGGAAATGAAGGCAACACAGTGCTAAAACCAGCCACCCAAAGGAACAAACTCAGCTCTGAGCGCTGAAGAACCAGGAGGAGGTGAAAGTGCATCCTGCGCCCAAGGCTAATTAAAGGAACGCGGCTACAGATTGCTCATACGCCGTGTGGATCGCGAGTGCTTTGGTGTCCGTATGTACATAAATACATATGTGTGTGACGGCTTTTTGTAAAATCTAAAACATAAGACTCCTGAAAGCCATTCAAGAGGTGTTCAAGTTTTTGTTCGATTTGCTGGCGGGCCGTCGAAGAATTAGCTTGGCATGCGGCTGCTGTTGCCACAACTGTTGCATGCAACATGGATGGCGAAAATCGGATCATACTCAATGTGGGCGGAATAAGGTGAGTTTGCATAACAGCCTCAATACAACCTCAATTTTTATAATCAAACACAATATCAGAACAGAAATCTTTGCTTACATGTAAAACAGTAATAAACGCGTGTAGGGCTTTATTTCCTCTCGGGAATGTACATAAAATCAATACAAATTTATTTTGTTTCATTTGGTTTCAAGGTTTCTTGCGTATGAGCCAATAGATGGGTCCATTGTTTTTATTTATCTTAGGCATTGCCAAATCACGTAGCACATCCTGTTGATTTAATATATTCGCCATATTTGCCTAGTCGTCGCAAAACACACTCGCATTCAATCCAATTCTGCGCACTTGGACCATCGATACTGTGTTTTTGTTGGACAGGATATTGTGCCAGGATAGTTCCCATGTATTTCCGTCATTATTTGGGCATTGTTGTGATTACGCCTGGCGAAACAATGGAAGCGATACGGTCGCTGTTATCCTTGCCAACCATATGAAAGGGAAAAAATAAGAAAAACCAAATAGACGGCTAGTAAAGTTGTTCACAATTTGCGTTACAACGGGAAACGTTGACTCTTGTGCTTGTGTGTCATTCAGTTTCCGTGTGAGTTTCTGTATGTACTTTTATGTAAATAACTGTGCTGTGGCTTTGAGTTGTAAGCCCCATTATCAGCATCGTCATCGGGACCATCACCATCATCAGCATCATCAACATCATCCTCATCATCCTCATCATCCTCATCATCATCAACATCACTTTCGTGTGTGGCTGTGCTTTTTTGGGGATTTTTATACATATTTATTTGCATGTACATATGAAAACCTCCCTCGACTTGGTCCCTTGTCTGCTTGAGCGCACTTTTCTGGCTGAGAGCATTTATCCAGCTGCAGATTTTTGGGCCTAGTTAATAATTTATGACTCCGTTAATGGGCAATGTGAGTGGGCCGATTAAGAGAAAAGTCCCCCGATATTATATTATTCTGTTGCTTTTGCTCGATTTTTTCATTTCGGCAATCTGAAAGTCCTTTTTCACGTTTTCAATTACATTTATGGTGCAGTAGTAAACCTGCTTTTTGCTCATCACTGAACACAATGTTTTTAAAACCAGCTTAACCCCCACAAAGCGGGTTAATTTTATTGCTGGCAACATATTTTTAACGCTCGGTTAACCGCACTTTGCAAAATTAACAATGCAATTGCAATTGCATCAACATGGCATAAATTCTATTTCAGTGGCTTTTTGCTCCCTTCAACCGCAGTTGAAGACCACAAAAAAGAGAATGAAATATCAACAGAATGTAGAAAATTGTGGCAAAATATATTCTTGCGTGGGCGAACAATTCACATTCAAATCCACCACGCCCATAAAGCAAAGCCATTAAATTGACACATTTCTTTAAAAAAAAATGTAAAATATACTGTGGCTTACAAAGAATCACTGGAATGTGGCGTCATCAAAACACTGGAGTACTGCACTTGCGTGTTAGTTTAATGCCCAGCAAAATGGGGGAAAACTTTAACATATACCCACAACTCTAATTTCAGTTTCATAATTACAAAGAACAAAGTATTACAAGGGAATGCTTAGTAAGGCAAATCAGGGTATTGCAAATTGGTAACATATGCAGAGAGAACGTTGTTGACTTCGTCGTTTTTTTCCCCAGTGGACAGCTACAAAATCAGTCCGTTACTGCCTCAAAAAAATATACGTATATAAATATAAATCTCAAACCGACATTTGCCATATAAATGGATGAAAGCTTTGGTTTCGGTCTCTCTTAAAGGACTGTGGGCTGCAGTGGCTGCGAAATGGGTGGAAAAGGGGGCGTTGAATATGTCGCACTACTCGAATACTGGTTTAAGTCCTGTCTGTGTAGCTGTGCGCGAGAATGTGTGTGTGCGATGGCATCCTTTTAGACCAAACACACTTTTGTAGCATACTTATGCGGGCCAGCAGGCTGACTGGCAACACGCTGTCAGCTCGCCGACGTTTTTAGCACAAATAATACATGCAAGCATTGTTTGTGTGAGCATTAAATAGAATACATTGCAGTGCGACTACATATGTGTGTATATTTGGCCCTAAGTTGTTTGCTATTTGCCCAAGTTTCGCATTCAGACCCAGAGTTGTCACCTTATAGGGAACACCAAGAAAATGCGCTTAAAATACTTGTAGCCCAGCGAAGCGGGAAAGCAGGTTAAGTTTTGTCGGCTTGTGCAGGACAAGTAAATTGCGAATCACTGTTCAGAGATTCGTCAAGCTGAGTGGCATATGATCCTTATTGGGTACTGATAATCCACAGCCCATATCCGTTGCTTCGTGTGCATAATTTACGTACACCTGTGAATGTTAATCATCTGGAATCCAATTAGAGTTGGTATCCAAATGAGGCTTGTGTTTGCAAATCACGCCAGATTAACTTAGTCGTTAGAAATGCAGCAGCTCATTTGGATTACTTGACTTTAAATTGTACACATTTCTATGCAACTGAAATTTAATGTTAATAATCAACGCAGCGAGTATAGTATTAAACATAATACATTGCGGCTAAAAACACTCATACTCGTAGAAGAGGGATTAATGTATAAATTATTTGTGATATATTTTGAGATTTTGTATTAATTTTTCGTATTATTATTTATGTTCTATTAATTTAGTTCATTGCAGTTCAATTTATTAATATATTTGATATTCAGCAAACTTAAAAACTGACAACATGTACCAAACGCACTAATTCCTTTGTAGGATTGCTGATTTCAATAAAAATTCCTTCGTCAACTTTAATCATGACTGGCATAAAAAGCATTTTATTAAGCCCAATAATAATAATAAATTGTATGTATTGCGTCAAGTTCTCTTCGGCATCTGGATGTGTGATGATTATCATTGTGATTACGCGGCGTTTTCGGCCATAAAAAAGGGAGAGGAGCAAATGTGGTATGGGCACTGGCTTGGGAATGGCTCGGTTTAAGGATGGGCGACTCCCAGATCCTGCTGCTCATCAACGCAGACAATTGCGCACTGATTGTATCTTTGATTCACGCACACATACGCGAGCAGAGAGCACAAGCACCCATACACTGGCAGTAAAGTTGCCACTGTGGTTGCCTTTCAACACAAATACATTATACTTGGTGCCGCTGGTTGTTTGTTTGTGATGCTGCGTATTTCCGCTGCCATTTTAGCCTTGCCATTGACGGGACTTTCACTGCTTTCGCTGCTTTCTCAGCCCTCGAAAGCCCTCTTCAATCTCACGCCATTGTGTGCGAATTAAGCGAAATGGCTAATGAAAAGTTTAACAGTCAATAAATAAGGCGGGCTGCGACATCAAACACCACAGTATCTGCTCTTGTCCTCTGAATAGAAGATAAATGTTGACTGATTCCCATTCATTAACTTTCTTCGCAAAAGCTTTAATTTGTTTATAGGACTAAGCTAAATGGTTTAAGGATGCCTTTTTATTTTAAAATCAGGTTTAAAAATGAAGTAAATCCAATAAATCGTAATAGCTTAGCTTATCCTGTTTAATAGTGTGCAGCACTTGTAGAATCACATCATTTTGCTCCTAATTGGGCAATTAACTTTGATATCGACTTGGTAGAATTGCTTTTTAATTGCAATTAATGCCAAGAAAAATGTCTCTTTGTCCCGCTGCTGCAGAGCGGAACAAATAAGTGGAGGATGACGCTGTGGAGGATGACAAATTGCTGACAAGCATTCTGCGGCATTTGCTGCAGCACAATAAAAAAGAAAAACACAAAAAGTCGGTTGTGAAAAAGGAATAAGTGAAGGCAGAAGGAAAATGCAAATGCTCGTGCCGGTTTTACTGCTCAAGTAGCCGCTTAGAGGCAAGTGCCAAAGACAATGGCCAAAAGCGAGATCTCCCGCCTCACACAGACACAGCACACGCACACACACACACACACAGATACACGCACACACTAGCACTGGAAATCAAAGGACCTGGTGCAGGGAAAGCTGACAAAACCACAGCAAGCAACGAGAACAACAACTGGAAATCAACAGCTGCGCGTGTCCTGACAGAAGGAGCACGAGAAAAGTTGAAGTAGCGACTCGAAACGCTTGCCATTCTTATTCTGTGTTTGCCTTTGTTTAAATAGCCAAGTTAAGGGGACGTGGCTGGGCGGAAATGGCAAAGTAATAAATAAATTTCCTGCTCTTTTGCCGTTTTATGTTTGGACCGCTTTATTGCGGCTTCGTCTGCAGCGCCTAACGCTTCATTAACTTTTTGGCTTTTAATATACTCGGCCAGACCCGAAATTTCCCGCCTTCCGCCCCCAATCATCTCCCCCGCCCCCTTTAGCCACCATGCCCACGCCCATTGGTGTTGTTGTCACTCAGCCAGGCGTTCATCGAGGTCTCCTGCTGACTGCCAGCGCCCACGAAATTGGAAAACATTTTTGGTTTCTTTTTCGCCTCTACTTTGCTGTTTTCTCTGTTTTAAAACTTCAGCTGAAAAAAGGGCCATAAAATAAATAAGCAGTGAGAACGAAACAAAAACGAAAACCGCCTACGGTCCATACGAAATCCAAAAAACAACCGCCACCTTAACCCTTTTGGGTGTCGAGGTGCGAGATTTAGTGACACTTTAGCTGGCGGCTATCTTTCGAGTTCCAGGCGCCCTTGAAGAAGTTTCAAAGCTCACAGGATCATAAAGGTTTAAAGTCACTGATTCATTTAATGTGGGCGGAATATTTGAAATGTTTTGAGTTTTGCCTAAATTCTAAGCTAATTTATTACTTCACATGCGTAGTTGTTCTCAATATGGGACTCAAATAATCTTATTGACTTAGTTCCCAACCGTTTAAAATGTAATACTTTGAATATACTTGTTTCTTAACATTTTAAAGCTCACTTCAAACTACGCTCATTTAATTTGCCTAAGTTTCTTTAAACGATTCAACCAAACTAAAGTTGTGATAGTTGTTTTAAAGTTAAATAAACTATATAAACTGAGACTGAATTCAGTGGCTCAACTCGAGAACTAACAAAGGCAAAAGAAACCAACTCAACTCATGGGTTAACTCCGTCGCTCGTGCATTCGCATGTGTGTGTGAGTGTGAGTATGTGGGTGCGAGTGTATGTGTGTTTGTGTGTGTGTACTCGAGTGCGTTGAATGGTGTGTTTATATGCGGCGGGAGCAATTTTTTAACCCAGAGCAAAACAAGGACAGCAAGGAAGACCGTGCTCAAAAAATGAACAGAACCACAAAATCATATTGTAAGCCTTGTCAGCTGGCACACGCTTAGAAATACGCAGCCATGCAGTGAGAGAAAAAATGCAGACATTTAAATGGAAATGAAATTAACAAAAAAATTGGATTCAAAGATGCGATTTAGTTATTAATTAATTTAAACTAATTTTTGCAGCCAAACAAAATGACATAAATTCATATAATATAATACATAATAATATTATATATATATATTAATATAATTATTATTATTCATTTTATGTGGACGGAATATTTGAAATGTTTTGAGCTTTGTAATATAATATAATATATAAAAATATTATTTAATATAATATAATTGATTTAATATTTATGTATAATATGCATTTAAATGAAATGCAATATTCAATATTCATATTTATTTCTGTTTTACCAGAAAATCAATGTATTTTGTTAAGGCAATTTCGAAGGCAGATACTATTTTTCTGCGTGCACGCATGCACACATGCGAGTATCTGTAGCTATTTCTATGCGTCCTTGTGCCAGGACTTCCGCTCCCCCTGCCCCGTCGCTTATGCGTGTGTTATTTTAACAGCAATTTTAATGAAGCGCGAAACCGTTGAAATACAATTTGTAAAGCTGAGGGGCGGCGGATGAGGACAAGGATGAGGGGGCGGGAGCGGAAAGCAAACTGAGAAATGTTTGTGCAAAGTGAAGGAGGGGAATATCTGTTCGGGCCAGGTCTTTTTCAGCCTCTGGTAGCGCCAAATAAAAATGGCTTGCAAACTCGTTTGTGTTACTTTGTGACTCGCGAACGCGTTTTGTTCGCGAGCTTGTGCGAGTTAATTAAAAAGGGTTTTACAATCAGCGCACAAAGGTCTCCCCGGGGGCTGGTGTTTCTGTTGCCAAAGGAGCAGGTCTTCATATATTTCAATGTACTTGCGCCTAGGTCATGGGGGGGCATTAGAAGTTATGGCTAAATTTGTTTTGTCGGCAGTCCCTTCATAAAGAACGCAAGGCCGCTGCTATATTTTCAATTTAAGCTTTTCGGGAACATTTCTCCGTGAGCAAAATAAGCCATTTTAAGGCTATTATTTTAGTGTACTTAAACGAGTCTTCGCATTTGAACGCACATAAAATTTAATGCAATTTCCTATTTAAAGGAAGGCTAAGTACTTCTAATACAAATAGCTAACCTTATGTGCTGCCTCACTCAGAAATTTAATCTAGTACTCCACGAGTGACGTTTATGCCAATAACTAGTAAATATTTCCTATTGGTTGGCTTTTATTGCCAGATATAAAACTGATCTGTTCGGCTGGCTTAGATAAGAGCAAATTTAGCTGGCCAGCTTAAGTGCGACTTTAAAGCGTGCCATAAACACTTTTGCGGCTTCTAAGTGGTTTCTGCTTGTGTTCCGCAAACAAAAAAGTGTTGTTCCTTTGAAGCAGCGCTGCTTGTTGTTGCCTAGCTACTCGAGCTACCAAAGGACATTATTCCTTCCACGTTATCGCTCATTTTTGCCTGCTTTTAAAACCCGAGCGTTGTTTGCTTTGTGTTGGCCATGTTAGCTGTTCTTAGCGTCTAGTGCATCGCGGCTGCCTGAGCAAATATTTGAGCAAGTTAATAGCCAGGAGCAATGACGATGGCTATGGCTATGGCAATGGCGATGGCGATGGCGATGGCGATGCACTGCCTGGCAACTCGTCATCCTCGCCAGCGTCTCGTCTGGCATTTGTGGCGCCCCCGGCATGCCCAGAAGATTCCGAGCGGAGTGGGCTCTGGCCCAAATGGGGTATACCCGTAAGAACATAAGCGTGTTCGCTGAGGGGGGAAGGGGTACCAGCCCATCATCAATGGCCCTTCTCACGCCAATGCGCAATACACTTCCACTTTATGCACATTTCCGGACTAGCGCGGCAAACAAAAAAATGGGTGACGGGGCCACAGACAGAGGGAAACGAGCCACATGGCATTCTCCAGTTCGCGGACATCTAGGTACCTGGTAGATGCCACAAACCCAATGATATAGTTTAAACAAAACAGTAACTATCACAATAGTTACCATAATAAAGAAAACAGCTTCAAAAACAACGTGCTTATGGTAAAAATGCAAGGATATTATTACAGGATAATATTATATTCATATTTCATTTAAATAATAATGTGATATGTTCATACAGCTGATATGTTCAACCTGATTAACTTCCGATTTCCCAACTATTTTACAAATTTCCCACTCACGCGAAGGAAAAGTGAGACACCATGTCAAAGTGCGATTACAGGGTACACTGATGTTGCCGCCCTCGTGTGCGACATGTGTAACGGGGGGCGTGGCCGGGGGAGGTACACGGAAATGGCATTGCATTCGGCAAACAACAAAAGGCCCGCAACAGTCGGCGAATTCTTAGAACCAGACGACGAGCAGGATGTCGAGCAGTCGGATGATGTGTGGAAACGTTTCCATTTGAAGGGGCATCAAAGCCATCATCGTTTCCACTTTTGTTGCAGCAATGGAAGCTGCTGCTGCTGCTGCTGCTGTCGTTGCAACAGAATGTTGCTGCTAGTGTGGCGGGATTACAAAGTTCCGCCTTATTGACTGCAACAGCATTTTTGCGCATTTTCACGCTATTGCCGTCGTTGGTGTGAAACTCGACGGCATCTGCGGCGACCAAATCCGGCAAATGCGGGTTACAATGCATTTTTAATTACTGGCCTGATTTGGGCAGTGGATGAGGTCAATTAAGAGGCTTTAAATAAACCAACCAATCGATATTGATGCAGACATGCTTTAGCTATTTTTAACTATACATCTCGGTGTGTTTCACTCCATTTAAATTTCTGTAAAAAAAGTAGAAAAGCAACCCTTGACTTTTATCTTAAAACATTTCTCACCAAAAGCCCAGTAAGGCAACAAAGTGTGTGTTTGAACAGCAGTTGAAGTTTTATTTTCAAGCGGAAATTAGCAAATTTCTACAAGATTTTCGACAGCACAGTTTTTTGCACCACGATTTAATAAAGCGTTTTATTGAATACATAAGCGAACCGTAAGATTGTGTAAGATTGTATTTGTGCAAGAAGCAGCAGGACGTACGTATACTTAAGATAAACTCCTGTATCCCACATAGGAAACCGAAAGGATCACTATGCCACGAGGAAAGTTCGTTAACTACAAGGGCCGCACTCGCCAGTTCACTTCTCCCGAGGAACTGCAGCAGCAGTCTGAGGACGAAAGCGACCAGGCCAGCGGCTCAGGGTCAGAGGGCGAAGATAAGGAAGCAGCCGCCGGCGGAGCCAGTGCATCCTCCGCAACTCGCAATCAGAAGCTCACATCAGCTTCCAGTTCTTCCGAGGACAGCGAACCGGAATCTCGTGTTGCCAGAAAGGGCGTGGCCTCACTCATCGAAATCGACAATCCCAACCGTGTGGCCAAGAGGGAGCCACAAAAGAAGTCAACTATTATGCCCGATCATGCCAGCACGGGGCTAAGCCGCCGCGGCCGAGGTCAGGCCCAGGAGCAGAGTGGCCGCCAGCGTTATGAGAAGCTCCATTCCGCTGGCAAGACCATTGAGGCTAGGGCCGACTTGGCCAGGCTGGCTCTGATCCGGCAGCAGCGCGAGGAAACCGCCGCCAAGCGGGAGGCGCAGAAGAAGGTAGCCGTTGTGGTTACCAAGAAGCCGTTTGCCAAGTAGAGAATCCATTCTTTCAAATGCATACCCTTCCACAAGCGGGCATGCATGTGACACTTTCAAACACTTAAAACAAAAGAAGAATCATTTTAGGGGCGCGGTTGAAGTTATTTCAAAATATATAACCGTTAACGAGCATTCAAAATTATTGAAGTGTCTTTTGTACCTACAAATTCTACCAAAACATACCAACTGCTTGTATCAGAAATTATTATATAATCGATATTTATTTGCAATCGATATTATTACTCGTAGGGTGAAAAGTTATCTTACATTATTTGTTATTTACTTGTCAGTGGAAGTAACTCTGCTATAGCATTCTCGACTGTAGTCACATTAAGATCTAAAGTCCTTTTAACGACCAGACCTTTTTGCATTTAGCGTATTTTAGCGTATATTTTCAGCAGTTATCCCTTTTAATCCCACTGTGCGTAAATCGCATTATGGCCATAGAATGTGTCTGTGAGCGCATTTAGCCCGCTTAACGGAGGTAATAGGCCAACAACGTGGGGGAATCGCATGGTTGACACAGGGGTTGGGTGGCAGAGGGCTTTGGGGCAAAATGCTGACACATCTGGTCTGAAACTGGATCGCTGGCATTTTATTGGGTTAAGTGCGATGCAATTGCGTGGCTGAGTGCGTTGAACGCAATTTGATTTTTCACTTATGGGCTATGGGCACTTGCGATTTTCCAGCGATATTCAAGCGATTTTTAAATCGCGCCTAACGGCAAATATTCGTTGCCTAATTTTGGGCTTTGACAAAATGTAAGTTCCCTCCGAACACTTTAATACTTGTTTACAGTGCTAACGATTGTAGAGCTTTTTGCATACCCTTCTCCACACTGCATTCGCCTTTTTGTTGGCCATCGAAACGTTTTTTGTTATTTTCCCATTTGGCTTATCTGCGCCATGGCCATGGTCTTTTCCGGCTAATGATCAAAGCGCTGGCATCTCCACGATGTCCCATTGGTAGTTGTTACTTTTCTTCGAGTATTTTCCCCTTTTTTGACGGCCCTTGGCCACGGAACATCACAATGTAATCGAGTGTAGACACAGCGATAAAGTTAAATGGCAGGGCCGAAAAAAAGTGCCTGCAAATTGGCCAATGTGGCGGATACTTGTTTTTTTTTCACGCGCTCGCCCTTTTGGCGGCTTTCGCATCGGAGTTCTTGTGCTGAATTATAGTTTTGGCGTGGCAGGATAATTAAAGTACGGCTGCAGTTTATAACATTGCTGGTGAAAAACGATTTTCAACTATGTTCCGCATTCGAGCCAGAACTAAGAACTACAACGCTCGAGCGCACCTGTGCACGCGCCTCAATGCGCACGGCTGCGCTTTTGGCAATCATCATTCCTCCGCCATATCCTTCCATATCCTTCCATATCCTTCCATCTCCTTCCATCTCAGCAGCCTCCCTTTCGCCTAACTAAGGTCCTGGGCCGGTCCTGTTAGTGGCCCTTTTTCCGAGTTGGCCACCTGCCATTTTGGGGTATTAAAATTGCCCATGGATCATTTGCAATTTTAACAGTTTTTCCACACTCTCTCTGGTGCTTTTTTCTCTTCTACACTCGAATATGTATGAATGGTTGCCATCAAGCGAAAATCAATTTAAAATATCTGGTCCAGAAAAAAGCATAGAGCCAAAGTACTGAATACAAGTGGTAAAAGTAAAATAATTGCGTATACGCCGTGGGGGCTTAGTGATTTTTGCTGGTTTTTTGTTCAATACGAAAAGGTGGCACAAATCGAATTAGGTTTGAAGCGACTGCAAACGGAATGCAAAATACATTTTTGTTTTGGACTTGTTTTACTGTATGGTAAATACAAAATGATATGAAATATTTACGCTTCCAAATATTCAGATTAAATATTTATTCTATATTTCATACACGCTTTGAAATTAACAGTTCAATTGAATACCAGTTCTAAAATTAAATACAGTCACTAAGAATTAAGTGTAAAATAAATGCTAAATACATTTTTTCAGCAAGTGAAATTTTCAAAGCTAAGCAATAGTTAAAGTAAAACAAATAACCACTTGCACTTTGGGCTTTGGTCATCGCAAAAATTGAAATACAAATTTTAAATAAATTGCATACAAATGCGCTTATTCAATTTCAAAAACAACAAAGTGGAAAATAGGAGAACAAGTTTTCCACTAACCGCAAAGCACTTGACACGCTCAGCTGCTGTCCAATCTAATGGACAACTTTTTCAATTTTTTTTGCCATGATGTCGGATGAAAAACGACCCGATGTATCTGTGTAAGTGCGGGTATGTTCTGATATGCGAGTCTAAGTTTCCCAGAAAGCCACACACAGATACAAATACAAACACAAACACAAGCTTACACACACACTCAGGCACTCGGGGCTAAAACAATACGATGGAAAATGCCAATAAATGCAAATAAATGTAAGCTTATTTCTCGTAGATGGACGAGCTAGTTTTCCGAGCTCCGTGTGCTGGCTGCTCACTTTATCCATTTGCTTTTGGCTCTATGCTAAACCAATCAATGTTTCGTGCAGTTTAAGCTGTGAGGAAGTATCTGTGTGCTGGCTTGTCCCATCTCGTTGCTCTGGGATAAGCAAAATAATGACATTCAGTTCAGAGTGTGCTATAAACAAAGCCAAGAATCTATTGGCAAACATTGGAATTACACATAAAACACACAAAGGGGAGTAGGGAAAGTCAATAAAACAACTTTCGAATTGGCAGATCTGTTCCTTGGATTGCTTTATAGACGCATAACATGCCATATAAGAATAAAATATGAAAAACTTTATTTAAAAACTACAGGTTTCGCAAAATCTTTATTTCAAAATAGAAATGTACACTTAAACAGAATTAACCGAATGGAAAAAATAAAAAACTGGCCGTATATCAAACAGATGTATTTAAAACTATGTGCATATAGAGATGTAGATTGTAGATGTACGCAGTAGATTATCGCCGGAATTTAGAGCACCTAAATAGGGCGAACCATATTAAGCGTCCCTCTTGGAGGAAATCTCTGGTCCTTCTTAGGAGTTCTTCTGGGCAACCTTGACGATGACGCTCTTGACCTCCGTGTAGTTGGACAGAGCGTACTCCCCGTTCTCGCGTCCATGGCCGGACATTTTGTAGCCACCGAATGGAGCCTGGGCAGCCAGGACATTGTAGGTGTTTACCCACACGGTTCCGGCACGCAGACCACCCACAATGTAGTTGGCCTTGTCCAGATCCTTGGTGAAAACGGCGGCGGCCAATCCGTACTCGGAGTTGTTAGCCCGCTCGATGACCTCATCCAGCTTCTTGAAGCGGATCAGCTGCTGAACCGGTCCGAAGATCTCGTCCGTGGCAATGGTCATGTTATCCTGCACATCGGCGAATACCGTGGGCTGGACAAAGTAGCCGGGCAGACCTTCTGGGCGACTGCCACCGGCAACCAACTTGGCGCCCTGCTTCTTGCCCGTTTTGATCATTCCAAGGATCTTTTCCATCTGCTCCTCGTTCACCTGAGGACCTTGCTCAGTGTTCAGATCGAAGGGATTGCCCACGGTGCGCTTCTTAGCCCGCTCCGCGCTGCGCTCGACAAACTCATCGTAGATCTTGTCCTCCACGAAAGTACGAGATCCCGCACAGCAGCACTGGCCCATGTTAAAGAACAGGCCAAAGTGAGCCGTCTCGACGGCGTAGTCCATATCGGTGTCAGCCAGAATAATGTTGGGCGACTTGCCTCCCAATTCCAGTGTCACTCGCTTCAGGTTGGTGTTTCCGGAAGCGAGTTGGATAAGCTTGCCCACATCGGTGGAACCGGTGAAGGCCACCTTATCCACATCACAGTGGTTCGCCAAGGCAGCGCCAGTGTTTCCAAATCCGGGCACCACATTGACCACACCCTCAGGGAAGCCAGCCTCCTTTACCAACTGGGCAATGTACAAGGCAGTCAGACTGGTCTGCTCAGCGGGCTTCAGCACAATGGTGTTGCCGGTGGCCAAGGCGGGACCCAGTTTCCAGGCCATCATCAGGATGGGGAAGTTCCAGGGTATGATCTGGCCGCACACGCCAACGGGCTCGTGGCGGGTGTAAGTGAAGAATTCTCCGTCCATGGGAATAGTCTTGCCATGGGTCTTGTCCGCCCATCCAGCGAAATAGCGCAGGTTCTTGATGGCAGACGGGAGATCCACGTTGTAGGACATGCTGTAGGGCTTGCCGTTGTCGAGGGTCTCCAGACTCTGGCGGGAAATTTGAATTGATAAGCATATATGTAAGTATATATGAACTTTCTTAACATTCTTATCTTCTAATCAAATCATTTAAGGCCTTGAATACTTCAAATGTAATATTTTCCTGAAGAGCACAGCTCTATATAGTTCGAGATACTTACGGCAAGATAGACCTGATCGCGTTCCATGAGATCAGCCAGGCGGTAGAGAAGACGACCGCGCTCCGAGGCATCCATGCGACGCCACGGGGATCCCAGCCTGGTGGTCATGGAGTGGTCATTAACAAGCATCTATACCCATCAATCTCATACTCACTTGAATGCATTGCGGGCTGCCTGCACGGCAATATCGACATCTTCCTTATCACCACACTGGATTTCGGCGATGGCTTCCGTGGTGGTCGGGTTGATGGTTTCGAAAGTTTTGGACGACTTGCTCTTGTGCCACTCGTTGTTGATAAAGACCTGCAATAAATAGTTAACAGCTTCGTTTAGTGCCATATTATAACCACAATCTCTTGAATTTGTATTGAATTTGTATTTTACATCGCTTTGTAGCCGTGACAATCAAGCCGCTCCTCTAAGTGATAAGCCCTTGACGGCTGTTACTTGTTATTATTGGCTGCCGTGCGTGCTGTTCCTCTATCGCAATCGGCTGATTGTTCAGTTTGCATGAGACTACCTGTATCTGACAATCCCCCCATCTCGGCTAATCGGAAACGTTTACCGGCTAACTGATTAAAATTGAAACGAAGTCAGCCCTCAACACCCCTCACGTCATCCTATGTTATACTAGATTTGTTCTCCTCCTTGGTTTTTATTTTTGCATACATCACATCTAGTTTTGAATTTCACAATGTGCTTGCGAATATAAAACTTTCCACCAGACATACATAACAAAATATAAACATAGCGAAGGCACGCGTGGATTTCAGGTTTCGGGGGTCTGGCTAGACGATCATAATGGTTCGATGAGGGAACCCAATCTTATAAGTGTGCCATGTTATCTCTCCCAGCAAAAACTCCCAAAATAGTGGGGCTACCGCTGATAAGGTGTGGAAACTGCCGATGGCAACAAATGCAATTAGATAAATAAGGAGATTAGAACGTTTGTGGGCTGAAATTTCTTGTTATGAAAGCAAGTTCGCGGTTTCTGGCATGCAATAGTGTTGCATAATGTGCAATTCACTGAAAATAAACATATGCCTAAGATAAGAAAAATATTGACCTAATCAATGATTTTTTCTTCGAATTATTATCATATACATATTTATGTGATATGATACATGATATATATGACATTTAATATGATTTGGGTCTCAGCATAGGCAATGCACATTTCCTATGTGTATGATCATGTATGACTGTTATATTTTTGAGAAACTTAAATTACTAAGAACGTTTAAAAATCAAGTCATTTTTGCAAAAATATTTTTATTAGTACATACATATATTTTTGTTAGTATACGAATCTCCTCCTGCTAGATAAACTGCTCTAATTTTACTGGATCCCAATAAACATCTGTACAAAAACCCAATTTTGCTCCCATCCTAACCGCAATTCTCTCTCAATTAATGCAAATGAACGTTAGTTTTAATTGGTTACACTAACAATAAAAAATAAAAATGCCAATCGGAGAATTTATGCAAATTCCCCCAGCGAGGAATGGAAACCGCGAGGCGAAGTGTAGAATAAATGATGAGCATTTGCGGCAAACAAATTTTTGTTTTGCGTGTGCGAGCGCCACTGACGTAACAAAGAAACGGGGGGAATGGCAAACAACGAGAGGCGAAAGCAAAAATAACAACAAATATAGCCGGCGAACTACATACGACTATGTATGCAGTTGTTTTTGCTTCTTCGATATCGCTTGTGTACACATATATGTATGTATTCTTTTCAGTCGCCGGCCTTTCGATTCGCTTAGGCAGCCTAATCCCCTACAATCTCGTACAATCCCCTACAATCCCCGACATCTGGCGATAAACATTTGGTGTACGTGATCTGAATGCGGTGAGACACGCCCGCGATTCGCTGATTTGCCAATTTCTTTTCGTTAAACCCGAAATGGGAAGAACCCAAACTGGAGAACCCGAAAACTGGATTCGCATATGTAGGGTATTTGAGGTGGGGCTCTGGGTCTGATAACAGCTGCAGTTGCCCGGCTCAAGGTCAACCCAAAAACAAGTCAGATGCTTAGGGTTGTTGCGTTGAGTTCCCGTTGAGTTCTTTGCACAGATTGCAAGTGCGATTGCGACAACGGTTTATCTATATTTATTTATAATGCTTTTCACTTTTCATTCTCCCTGGACGTGCGGCTAGAACTTAC
This sequence comes from Drosophila orena, assembly GCA_005876975.1. Taxonomy (NCBI): domain Eukaryota; kingdom Metazoa; phylum Arthropoda; class Insecta; order Diptera; family Drosophilidae; genus Drosophila; species Drosophila orena. The sequence continues at coordinate 3,374,099 of VCKV01000008.1, read as the reverse complement.
CCCTGTGTAGAGGATATCGGGCGTTGTCTGCGGCTGCGGGAGGGAGGAGTAGTTCGCAGCAGCTGCTGCGAAGTTCTTGGTCTGGGCACGCAGCAGGGCACCGGTCTTCAAAACGCGCAGCATCTTGAACTGATACTTGTGCTTTTCCGGATAGAAAAACGAGTGGGGCGAAAGTAGCGAGAGCGCGAAACTAGAACTACGTCTTAATTGTTTAGCGGTCGTCGGGCAACTGAAACGCTTTCGCAGCCTTGCCGCTCGCGAAAACTACGTAGGAATATTTCAAGCGTCTAGAGGGGAACTGGCACCACGCCGCAAGTGCTGTCAGAATAACATGGCCAGAAATAGCTAGGTGCACTCCTATCTATAAGATCTTCAACTCTTGGGAGCAGAATAATAAGAAATAAAGAAATTTAGACGAAAAATTTAATAATTTTTTGTATTTATACTTCAAAATGTCTAAAAATTATGTAAACTTGAACTAAAGCACATAGCTAGCTTTATAACTGAAAAGAAAATCCTCCGAAAAATAATTACTAATAACAATAAAAATACTAAAGTATGCGTAAAGCTATTTTATAATATAATTATGTTATATAAGCATATGATGGTTTCAATGAAAATGGTAATAATTTTAATTAAATGAGAATAAAGTGATTAAAAGCCAATTTGCCAGCACCGCCGGCTGCTGATAAAGTCAGAGCGAGATAGCTACCAAATAATCTCTTCAATAGGGAAACCAGAAAGAGAAGGAGTTCAATAACAAAGAGTATTAAAAACTATAACCAAAAGTACTTAAACTAAATTGCATTTGCATGTTGAGATAAGGGTGAGGTTATTATAATAGTGTTTATCTCGTTGCGATACTCTTTATGCCACTGTAAGGAACTATAGATACATTTGTATCTTATTTGGTAAGCCACCACGGTATAATTTATCATACAATTTCGATTAAAAGCAAAATATTCCAGAACTTTGTGCTTTTCGTTTAGAATGACTGGCAATTTGTTCTAATTTCAAAACGAGAGGAAATGAATTTAAAACCAAGTGAAATATAAACATCTCAAAGGATATCAGACCATGCAATCAATTCGTATTTACAATTATCTAATATATTTATAGAACAGATTGTTCACTCTTAACAGGCAAGACTTTCATCCACATAATGATAAAGAAGGTATTTCTATTTAATTTGGTAGAACACGAAGAATTAAGGGCTTTTATTTGCTGAAAAGTTATTGAATATAGTCAGGCAATGGCGAAATGTCCGAACTCGTGTGTATTTATTGATTTTACTGTGATTTTTATTATGCTGCTGTTTTACTTCATTATTTTGCTGACTTCTGAACATTTTCATCCCTACCATGAGCACTCGCATAATAAAAATGGCTCTGGCATACTTTTCGGCTGTCAGGCATATTACGAGCACAAAATTGATGAGCGAGAAGAGGACGAAATTTATTTCAACATAATTCATTAAATGCGAGTTAGGCCAATTTGTCAAAATCTTTCGAAATTTATTTCACTCGTAAATTGAAAGCTCAGCGCCGGTTGTCAAGAGAATCACGCATCACGCATACGCATCGTTGGCCCAAACAGACGGACAAAAGCAATCGCAGTCGGAAAACTAATTCAATACAATGACCCCACTTCGTTCGCAAAACACATGCATCTGAAATGGAGGCTGAGCAAACATTTGTTCGACTCCGGCCGGCTCCATTCCGAACGATTTTCCATCCAGAGGGGCCAATTACCATCGCCGAAACACCCGAATAAACTTTAATGGCAATTGTTATGCGATGGAGCCGGTTATTGATGATTCGATTCTGCTGTCGCTGCGGTTGCTGTCCTCAGCTGCATGAAATATTTAATAACCGAGAGTAAACAGTTTGGCGTAAAAAATATATTGCATTCGGACAGCTCGGCCCAGGACACGCACTTAAATGCCATCATTGATGGCTGATTGCTGGACGCAGCACGGGTATGTACATACATATGTACATATGTGTGGCTTATAAATGCGAAAATGAAATTTACAACAATTTGCTGGAAATTACTTTCAATTGAATTTAATTACGCCTGGTGGGAGTCGATGTCGCTCCTTGTGCTCCTGCAATTTTATGGATGATTACGTAAATTAAGTTTGGCTTGTGTGTGGTGGCTTGATACTCGAGTTTGGAGCAGAGGTGGGAATATAATTAACACGCGTGATATTTGTGCTTCCTGGGAATTGAAACTGAACTGATTGGCCAGAGGGAAATGTGGTAAGAACATTGTTTTGATTCATATTGGTAATGAGTAGGAATTAATCTTTTGCCAAGTAAAGAAGATCAGCTAAAGCACTTCCACTGTTTTCAAGCAAATACGTGTAAATATTAATTAAATAACGTACATTTCACATTTCTGTGGCTTTAAGAACCTAACTTAAGAAGGACATTGGATATGATACAAGAGGCGAATTTTAACTCAAGCCCATACAGAATAGTTATTGACACAGAATCAACAAAGTGAAGCACTAAAAGCTTTTTCCTCACACCAAAGCAGTGCAATATTCAAATCATAAGAATGTTATAAATGGACTTTTGTTTGGTCAGCTAAAATCAAGAAACGTCAAGCTGGACGAAGGGAATCCATCAATTTTGTGCTGTAATGATCTCTGTCAAAGGTCAAATCAAACAATGGAAATCCCAGACCAAAATCTACGTGACCCACTTAGGACCTTGGCCAAAACCATAACCAACAACCCTAATGCCTTATGCTTTTGGCACACAATGTAAGAGAGGAAAGAAGTGGAAAAAAGGGAAGATCCGCGTAGAGCCATGGAAAATACAAGCGAAATGTATGCAAATGGCTTATGGCTGGACTTTGCTTACACTTGCTCCACCCTTTCGCATCCCCACCTTTTTTTATCGCTCACTTTTTCAGGGAGTCAGGTTTAATGGCTCGATATAATGGCAGCAGAAGGGTCAAGCGGTCTGTGCATAGTTATGACATGAGTAATTTGTTAAGTTATTAACCCGTTACCCGCAAGGGTTACTAAGGGTGTCTAATCGCATGCCTGCCAACTTATCAGATACTTTGGTAAACAAGAATTATGGCCTTTATTGCAGATATGAAACCTACAAGGCCACGCTCAAGAAAATCCCCGCAACACGTCTCTCCCGACTGACCGAAGCCCTGGCCAACTACGATCCGGTGCTCAATGAATACTTTTTCGATCGCCACCCCGGGGTCTTCACCCAAATCCTCAACTATTACAGGTGAGTGTCCCAGTGCTGAGACGGTCTAATTAGGCAGCTAAGAGCCATTCGGACGTGCAGTGACTGTGAATGTGGATTAAGCATGGTAATTACCCCATTTAGTTCAGGCCAATGAAGTGAGAAGGGTGAGACAGTTTGCTGGGGAAAATTCCAACTAAGCTCTTCTTCAGCTACCTTTGGCATTTCAATTTTTGCTCTTCTCGGCAATAATTGCCCTGATTAATGGGCGAGCATATCAGGAGTCAGTTATCGTTATAGATTGCTTGTTGAATAAACAAACTAATATTTTAATTGTTTCCCTCGGAGCAGAACGAACTTGCCTCGGCCATTAATCTAAAGTTTTTCAGCTGCAAAGTTTATCCAGAGTTTTTCGGGGTCATTAGCGGGCTCATTTATCTTTGCCGTGAGCTGAGCTGAGTTGAGTTGAGTTGAGCTGAGTTGAGGTGTTGTCCGTTGGAACGTTGGCCCGTTGGCCCGTTGCGATGACTTAAGTTGTTTAAAATTAATGAAAGTTTGCTTTGCTCATCATCCATTGCCGTCTCCATCCGCACCTGAAGCTGCATCTGCAGAATGAGTTGTTTTCGCATAAAACAACGCTGTCAGCAACCTACGGTCTTTCATCTCCATTGATTGGGCTGGAACGCTCGTAACCCCATTTTTCCGAACACCCATGGCTCCAGGGGCTTTGGCCAAACAGTTTTCCAACTCAATTAACCAGGCACCGATGGCCAGGAAAATGGTGTCAAAGAAGGGCAGCAGAAGCAAAAACCCTGCAACATCCTGCGTTGATTGGAAATGAAACTGAGTCCCTCCAGGGGGTGTGGTTACAGCTAGGGGTCCTTTGGAGAACCCACCCTCCTTGGGGAATATATGTATAATCAAATTATGCACGCACCAAATGCTCCAGACACTTTGTATGAAATGATTTTATATAGATAAGCTGTAGACGATGCAAAAATGCAGTAAAATAACAAAGCAAAATGCGGGTCGAAATAGTTATTTACCGCTTATAGTATAAAGATGGAAATTTATGCCACTGATTGCGGAATGAAAGGTTCTCTAAAGGAAAAGTCATTCTTTCAAAGAGTTGGAAAATTTAATAACTAGTACTTACACTTGTTTGAATACACTTATAGATTCTTTGGAAATTTTAGTTAATTGCTTAAAAGTGTATTACAAACTAAGCCTTTTTCGTAACTTGCGCATATGTATATACTGTTAATTCATCAGTTTTTCGGCTGTTATCCAATCGACATCATTATTTATGCGCATTTAAACGCAGAGACTCTTTTTCGCCTGATCGGCTCACGAGCTCGTTGAGGTCAGCTATAAATATTGATTGCACCGGTTGTACGCTGCGTATGCGTAATATTTGTTATGCACACTTGATAAAGGAAATCGGCGAAGAAATGCACAGGTGGGGGATTAAGAGAGAACGGGAGTGATTTCATCGAAACGTAATTTGAGGACGTGAAAAATAAATAAATGGCGGAAAAGCGGCATAAAAAGTTGACCGAATTGCGGGCTTTATGGGGAAAACCAATTAACAATCCACGTGGTCGAACGTGGAGGGATCTATCGAAAAGCCATGACAATGACTGCAGCGCGACTTAAAATATTTAAAGGTAGAGTGTGAGCCATAAAATGGACATGGATGCGAATACGAAATACTATTTGCTTCCACTGGGCTATTGATCATGGTCAATGATATATATACTTTGTATGGCTGCAAAATTCAGGTAGACATTTATAAATATTAAAAAATTATAAAGCATCAGGATCGAGAAATAAAAACGGCTATTGGTCTAGAAACATGAGGGTTACGTAGCAAAATATTCTCGTATTTTCCTTCTTTTTATAATATTTTCTTTTGGGAAATTCATGGTGGAAAATTATTTTAAGCAGCAGAAAAGCTCGGTCAGCACAAGAGCTGAAAAAGTTGCACCAAATATGTTGGGAACCATCACGGAAAAAGGATTGTCAGGATGGCCGCACATGTGTGTATGTACGTGTTTGTGTGTGTGTGTGTGTGTATGTGTGTGAGGGGGTGGCTTGGGTGGTAAGTGAAGATATCATCCAAAAATAAAGCCAGGCAAGGACTCGGCCCCGCACTCGTCGACTGTCCGGCAGCTGATATGGCATTACATGTTGGCCAACAACTGTGGACAAGGACGAGCCCTCCCCATTTTTGTATTTTTTTTTTTGCTACTCCCTCGCAGCCATTTACTGCAATTTGAGCACACACTTACATAGTCACACACACACACACACGTATAGGGCAGTGAAAGCATCACAATTTGTTGCTGGCCAAAAGAATGGAACAATGGCCAAGGCAGCATTATGAATATGCCAAGTGTTGGGGAAGGGGGTCAAGAGGTGGGTGTGGAATGGCCATGTCGGTTTCTTCCTTTTGCCAGGTGCATGCAATGCATATCCACACATTCGCCAACCATGCATATACAAGTGATATCCTTCTGCCATCACAGACCTTCAGTTGCGCAATTTGCAGCCACATTGCCAGACGTGCCGTTTTGGCCATAATACTATTCGGTCTGATGTCTAATCCCTCTGCATGCTTGGCAAAGTCCATGAATTTGTTTTGACCGGTCGAGAGAGTCGAAAATTGGAATCCCTGATGGAGAAAGCGTTTAGTCAAAGGTTAGTTATGCCATAATTGCTGTGTCTTAATGAGATTCTACGCAAACGAGGCAGCTTCAGTTTGAATAATTTGAGAACGAAGACTCTGGGAGCTTGCGGACCACTTGCTCAGTTTATTCAATTTATGATCCAACTTCTTGACAAAAATCCCTTACTGAAACACAAATAGGGAAGTATATACAGTACTTTTAATTTTATGTATATCGTTGCAATTAGAACTGGAAAACTGCACTATCCAACTGACGTGTGTGGCCCGCTTTTCGAGGAGGAGCTGGAGTTCTGGGGACTCGACTCAAATCAGGTAGAACCATGCTGTTGGTCAACATATAGCATACATCGCGATACGCAAGTAAGTTGTGGCACGATTCAATGCAGTGATTAAGTCCTGAAATACTCAATTGAAACATCTTCCGTAGAACACCTTAGCCATATTAGATAAGCTAGATATTGAAAATGAGAAGCCCACGGAGGAGCAGATAGCACGTCTATTTGGCTTTGAGGAGGCACTGAGCAACGGCGAGCTTAACTGCTGGCAGCGCATAAAACCCAAGATCTGGGCCATGTTCGATGAGCCCTCCAGCTCCACGGGTGCCAAGGTGGGTCTTGAATGTTTACCATAATCTATATCCTTAATTATATACGAGTATTTCAACTATCTAATTACTGTTGATATCTATCTACAGATCGTTGCTGGCATGTCGGTTTTCTTTATATTTGTTTCTGTGATATCATTCTGCCTGAAGACCCATCCCGGCTTTCGTGTCGATCTGCCCGCCGGAGCCCACGATGCCCACGGGCCAGGAGCGGGCGGTCCTCCCCACGGACACGATCCCATGGGGGAGCCAGCGCAGACCCATCAGTACCATCAGCACAGCATCACGCCGCCCAGCGGCAGCATCGGACCCACCTTTCGTGTCACGAACTACACGAGCTACAGCAGTGGCAACTTTACCGCTCCCGGCCAAACCACGCCCATCGCCACCATCAAGGGCGGCCAGCGGCAGCGACTGAAACGCAATATCAACGGCAGCATCCTGAACGAGTTCATCGAAGAGAAGCTATTGGGCCACAATGGGAGGAGAAAACACGGTTGGATTGAGACCTATGGCCAGCCCCACGAGGCCTTCTTCTACGTGGAACTGGTCTGCAACGTCTGGTTCTTCATCGAAGTCATCATCAGGCTTATTGTGAGTAGATCCCATAGAAAATGTAATGGAAGATACTAAGAAGAGGTTTATATCGGCAACAGGTGTCCCCTAATCTGTGGCAGTTCATCAAGTCGCCGGTGAATATCATCGATTTTACGGCCACTCTCAGCTTTTACACGGACGTAATGCAGCGCATGGGCGAGTATACGGGTCTGCTGGAGGCCTTCTCCATCGTAAGGATTATGCGGCTGTTCAAGCTGACTCGCCATTCGCCCGGCCTGAGAATCCTCATCCACACGTTCAAGGCTTCGGCCAAGGAGCTTACTCTGTTGGTTTTCTTCCTCGTCCTGGGCATAGTGTTCTTCGCCAGCTTGGCTTACTATGCGGAGAAGTTGCAGGTGAGGCTGACCTAAAGTTACCTTAAGTACAGCGGAGCAGTTAGTAGCTAAATCAATCAATAATTGCCACAAAATATATCTTAAAATGAATAATATATACAATAACGAACAATACAAATGTTTACAAGCCACTGAAATTATTTTTTCGTTAATAATTGATTCTGGAAGTTGTGGCTTCACTTAGATTTACACGTATGCATCAGTAAGAAGTATTTTATATTTTGCTTTAGGACAATCCGGACAACCAGTTCAAGAGCATACCTTTGGGCCTGTGGTGGGCCATCGTGACCATGACCACCGTGGGATATGGCGATGTGGCGCCCAAGACCTATCCGGGCATGTTTGTGGGTGCCCTCTGTGCGCTGGCCGGTGTGCTGACCATCGCCCTGCCCGTGCCCGTCATCGTTAGCAACTTCTCCATGTTCTACTCCCACACTCAGGTCTGCTAGCTTCCAGACAGCAGTTTTTCCTCATTTTTTGCTAACCAGGCTCTGCCTCCGTATTCCCAGGCTCGCTCCAAGCTGCCCAAGAAGCGACGACGTGTCCTGCCCGTGGAGCAGCCGCGCCGCAAGAGGGAGCCAACTGCTCCGCATCGCGGCAGGACGAACGCCATCAAGCAGACGCCACCCACTGGGCCGGGACTGGTGGCCGGAGGCGTGGGTCCAGTGGGCGGAGCTGGGGCGGGAGTCGGTGGCCATGCGGTGGCTCATCCTGCTGCTGGGGCGCCAATGTTTAAGGACGCATTCGGCGGTGCCAAAATCGGTGAGTACTGCAACCTGGTTTTCAATGCCCGCTACTCGCCGAAACTGAAATTGGCAAAAATGTTAATTAGGTGTATGACAATCCACTTTGGATTTTGGGCCAGTGTAAATATTATTATTTTTTCTCACTACTGCAAACTGCAACAAACAAATTTTGATGAATTCAAAACGAATAACATATTTTTAAGTTAAAATATTTAATAATTTCAAAAGGCTTAGTTTTTTTCAATTGCTTATTTTTCTAATATTCCGTTTAAATAATATAAATTGGGGCGAGTATAGGGTATCCATACGGTCGGAGTCTTCGACTTTCCATCACTCTTCTGCCTCTTTCTGTCACTTTCAAATTGTATTGAATATAATTTTCTGTTTTGTTGCTTTTTCGGCCTGCAGATGTTTAGAGCAGTCTCAGTGCAGCATACATAACACAGATACTCGCACCCACACACACACACACACACACACACACAGATACTCGCTTCTGGTACGCTTTTCCCTCGCTGTTGGGGGCTGAATTAATTTCATTCAATTTCTTGTTTAATTATTTTATTATTTATGCACCCTTCACTGGGCGAGTCAGCTGTTATTTAGCATTTAGCATTCCCCGGGGCTCTGCAGACCCCCAGAATCTGCCATCCCCCACGCCACTGGGGATTTTCCTGTGGTAAATTTCCATTTTACTGATTATTCAAAAGCATTGAAGGCAGGACTTTCGCCACATGCGAGTGGCTTGGATGCTGCTGAGGCTGCAGACCCCAGGGGCCGAAGGACTTAAGTGGATATATGCACTCGAGCGGGGACATGATTTCCCATTTCCTCGGCTCCTCCAGCAGCTGCAGTTGCACAGCAATTTCGGACTCACCAAGAGTGATAAATTTAATGTCGTATGAGGATTTATAATCGCCTCGGTTTTCCCACAATTCCAGCTAGTGCATATTGGCCCTTACTTGGTTAACTTTGACGTGCCACCAAGTTCATTAATGTTGACTTCAGATTAGCCAGATTATTTATGGTCAGTGTTTATGGAAAGCGAATAATAGTTAAACATTTTACTAAAGATAGACAAATACATACATTGTACATACATAGACATATGAGATTAGTTTCCTGCTGAAAGATATGAGGAGAGATATTAATAATTTGAGTATTTTCAATCATTTCAACCTATCAATGCTGTTTCTAATCCTATACCGTGTCGCAGATTTCAACGAATTATAAATGTATTTACGCTTGAACCGTTGTTTGAATTAACATTTTCTATAATTACTTTTACCTTGATTAATAAATTGTGCTTTACGTATATATGCCCCACTCGAAATGTTTTTCATTAATAAAAACCCTTCGCTTTTGGGGGCTTTTCGAAATTACAAACGATTATAATTATATTTTTGGCTGCCCCAAAGCCCTTTATTCGAAATTGATGTTGCTGCATATGGTTCTAAAATGAATTTATCCCATTTTTCGTTCCTTAATGTTTGTCAAATGTATTTGTAACTGTTACATTTTGTGTGTGTTGGTGTAACAACATGTAATCGAATGCGTGTGTTGTATATGTATGTGTATCCGAATGCAAATGCATCCGTCCGCCGGTCGGAAATCCAGGCACCGTGAACGTGAACGGCGTCAATGTCATTGGCCTGCATCCTGCGCAAAGGACGACGACCACGATGGCGATGGCGATGAATGAGGCGGATCCGACGCCCATGTCGGCGTTGACCTACCAAGTGCCTATGCTCCAGCCCACGCCCCCGCCCGCCCACAGTCACGGCCACGCCCATGGCCACGCCCACGGCCTTGGGCACACGTCGGTGGCAATGACGTCATCGGCATCGCTAACAGGCTCAGCTGCCTCAGCAGCCGTTGCCACAGCCGCCGCAGCCGCCCCCTCCGGTCCCTCGTTCATCAGTTGTAAGTGTTGTCCCGTCTCGTGCCTTTCTGCCTATCCGTCTATCTGTACACCTCCCTACTTTCTACTTTCTACTATCAAAACCCCTTTCTACCGCCCACCAACCCTTCTCTTTGACCCCCTTGTCTTTGTCTTCGCATGCTGCACGTGCACAAATGTTTGTTAACCATTTGCAGAAAATTTCTTTATATGCCTGTGAAAGCACTGAGAAAAAGATTCTCCATTTACTTATTTTATTTTTTATTAATACGTAAATTTAGTACATAAAAGAAATATAATAAAAACACAAAAAATATTTTATAATGAAGATAGAACGCACATTTTTTAAAAATAACTTCATTTAATCCATTTTTCTAATTCTAAGACAGTTTATATTCGCAGTACAGAAGATGCAGATTTTATTACTAATTATCTTAACATAAATAATATCTTAAAGAAGCACCCTTGGTGTCAGCTTCTTTATAGACCGTGTAAAATATGCTTATGGGTCGGGAACAATTAGTCTTTTGGGTGGGGAACCACCTCCGTGATGAGATTCTCCCCAGCTTGTTACAATTTATCGCATGCTATAAATTTCACCCGAATGCTATAACTTTGTCATTGCGAGAGTCAGTCAATAAAAGAGGTTGCAACAAACACAAAGCGGGCAAAGGAGGAACTTTTTATGTTTATTTGCATATTAAAAGCTTTTCGCAAATTCTTTTTACATTCGGCATTTAACTTTAATTACAATTTTATTATGCTAGGCGAAAATCCTTTTTATGTCATATTTCAAAAAGGCCAAACCGGCGCAAACACTCTATATGCTCTCGCCCACACTGAAGCACTCGAACATGTATAGAAATAAAGTTCATTTATCGTCAAACAAATTGAAAAACTTTTTCCATTTGCTCGCCAGTCCGCCAAAGTGCTGGAAAATAGCCCGGCTCATAAACGTAAAAAAATGGAATAAAAAGTGTAAAAATAAAAAACGTGAGAAAGGAAAACCTGTCGAAAAATGTATAATGAAAAGAACCGGTGCAAGAAAATTCCAGCATGATGTGCATTTTAATTAAAGCCACAAGAGCTCAAGTGTGCAAGCTCAAATCTCGACTTTTCCTTTTTCTTTCGTCCAGGAAAAATGAGGACCCACTCAAATGGGAAAACGGAAGGCAGTTTGTGGCTCTCAAGGCGATTAATTTCTTGAGCCAGTTGTGAGGTTGTGCAAGGAGAAAGAATAAAGAATTTTAGTCCGAAAGTTGAAAGTTGCTTAGTTGAACTTACTCGGATGTTGGATACTTGGATACTCAGGACAAAAGGGCAGGGGTTTTCCGGAGAAAGTGTTAGAAGAAAAAGGAACCATAAATGCTAATTCGAAAAGGAGATGAAAGTTTTAAGTTGTAGTTATACATGGAAAGGGTCAGGACACCAGCTTGAATATGATGGGGATTTGATTGCTGCACATTAGGAACTTTAATTCTTCAATAACATCGAGTAATTACATTTGTTAAAATAATAACTTTTAAATTATATTCGTAGTAAGACATTTGCAGAAGTAAGACGGCTGCACTACATATATTAAATTTTATATAAGTTATATGCCAATGCCTCAACATATTACCAACTTTAGAGTCAGTCAAATAACTTTTAAGATGCTTTATAAAGTGTAATTATTTATTGTTTTCCCTGTTGTTAAGGGCAGTTCACACGTAGCGAAACATTTTATAAGCCGTTTGGAAAAAGCGAGTGGCCTCATTTTTCCGCTAAAAAAAGGCAATGAGAAACAGAGTTGCATACTTTGGCACGTTCCGAGTTCCGGGGCAAATGAAATTTCTCAGTTTGCCGGAAATGCAGGCGCGGTGACATTTGACACGGCTCCTATTTACCAGCTTTTCAGTTTTTCAGTTTTCCAGTTTTTCACCTCCCTAAGCTGCTTTGCATTACGCCGAGGTGCGGAAACGCGAGGGGGCAATGCATTTGCTACCCACTTTCGGATGCAAATTGCAGGGCACAAAAATAGCAACTAAATCATTAGCAGGCCAAGTGGCTGCTGGTGCTACAGGGTTACTTCTGCGATCCTGTAGTGGTCATTTACCAGAAACACACCCGTGTACAGAAGGAGCGGCCAGGCGCTTGAACAATTTATGGCCACAGTGGGCCAAGAGTGAATGCCAACGGCCACGAATTGGCCAGGAATTTCAATTAAGGCAGTGGCCGCCAATGGGCACTGGCTCACTCACCTGATGGCGACTGTGTCTGTGGAAAAATCCCAACCCATTCCTCAGCGCGCCTCACCTGCTGAATTTTCTTTCTGTCCCTCGCACCTCGAAGTGCTCCGGGAAATTAATTTTAATATTTAAATTTGTTGCACCAGCTCAAAGACAAAGTGCAAGAGCAAACCAATTTTCACGCTAACAACTTCTCAACGACTGTCAATTATAGTTAAAAGTTTGTCCGAAAAGACGCTCCTTTGAAGGAATTTCCATTGGTTTACTCAATGGTGTTCCTGAAAAGGGTATACATATGTACGGAATGTCTTATTTTCCTTTACCAAATTCTGCGATTTCTTGATTTATTGCCCGATAAATGTATTTACTGGAATGCCTGTACCTTATTATTTGTCTGCAAGCCAATGTATTTAAATTTATTTGTCTTCGAAACTCTATTTGCATAAAGTTCATTTGTAAATTACATTTTCCCGTCTTGCAATCATGGATAGTTAAAAGTTGTCAAGTGCCTGTTGATGGCAACAATAAAGTTGTATATATTATGCGAGTGTATTTATCTATAGTTATATTAAAAATGATTTCACAACTTTTCACTTTTTTCCTCTGCCTTGCCGCCAACTTTTTTATCAAAACGCTGTGTAGAAGAAATTTTTAGCTGCGTGTGGTTTTTAAAGTTTTGTAAAACAAACCCACCATCTTGGGTTTTCCATTTCCTTCTTCGTTTTCTTTTTTTTGATGCTTTCGTGTTTGTTTTCTTTTCGGTTGTTTTGGGGAAAACTTTGGCCCTGGCTCGGCCACCGTTACATTGTTTGCTCCGACGGCACTAACGCATTTTCCCGGCTTTTCCGGCCGCCTCCTCTGACTTTGCAGCGGACTACTTGAGCGTGCCGGCGGTGCAGAGCCTCCAGCCGCGGGCGGCGACGACTGGCCACGACTTCATGCTGCCGCTCCAGCCAAAACTTCTGGGCCCCCTGGGTGAGTTGATGATGGGATTCCTCCTCGACTGCTCGACTGCTCGACTGCTCGCCTCCTCCTCCTGCCATAACTTCTCCGCCTCCAGCCGGGCTTTTCCCCATCCGACCACGTTAGCTGAAAGTTTTGCGGACAGATAATTGCAGGGCGGGGGCAGCGGCGGAGGCGGAGGCGGAGGCGGAAAAGGTGATACCAACGCAGTTGAACCCACTTGTAGCCACACACATAGTTTGAGAGCCATTGTATGGCCAGGACAATGGTGCTTGTCAGGTCGAGGGCAGGGTGTCAGCGAAAAGTTTTCACACCCTTCCACAGCCACTGCACCCTGAGATACGCAGAGCTTGGGATCGGGGAATATGGCCTAATCTGTTTAATTCATTTTAGTAACAATCACTTACTGGGGCTTTTTTAAATTCGATTAACTGTCCAACTGTTCACTCGCGCAATTTTGCTTGGAACGGAATCTGTGTTAGTTTGCAGAGCTTAAGAAAAAAATATTTGTTGCTTGCAATATTTCGAAATCGAAATCCTCTTAACTTTTGACACCCGAAAATATTTTAAGCTTATTTTATTCGTTTTTATTTTATTTCTCCCCAAAGTAAGCGATATTAAAAGAGGATTTCAATATAGCATAGTGTTGATTAGACTGCAGCATAGTTACATTTATGTATGCAGCGGATTAGCAGTCCCACAAATACTCCATACGACAATCAGCTTATTTTTCAATTTAATTAATTGGATTTTGCGAAACGTCCACGTAGCACCCATGGATGCACATTTTCATTTGAGAGCAGGGTAGCGAGTGCTTCTACTCCCGCATCTTTCCCATTCGCAAAAACCCCAGGACAGTGGGAAGCGGAAGTGATGGGGGACGCGAAGTGCTGGCTCATTCACTTGAAGCCCTCACAGATGCCTGCACAATGTGGAGGCGATAAACCAATCGCCGACATGTCCTCGAATGCACTTCCGCTTCCGTGTCCGCATCCTTCAGATACTTTGCTGTCTGAAGTGTTTATAGTTGCCATCTCTTCTGCTTTCTCCACTCGACAGAACGCAAGGATCAGCATCCGCTGCAACTGACTGCCCACAATTTGGCCTCGGACACGCACCAGCTGATGTACTCCGGCCACGCCCACGCCCACGCCCAGCACAAGGTAGGCGGAGGGGCGGCGGTGCTGAATGTGCCACCCACGTTGAGCATGTCGCACACCCAGATGCCACCCGGAATCGCCAGCATGGGTCAGCGAACCCCCAATCTGAGTTTCCGGGCCGCTCACGGGGCGTCGTCCCAGGTGGCCACTCTTCAGCAGCCCATTCCGCACTCCCACGCGTGCCACGCCTCCACGAACTGCAACATCAAGATTTCGGTTGCCTCCGCCGGCCTTTCGGTGGGATGTCCGGATGAGTTTCGGACTCCCAAGGTGACGCTGCTGGACGATCTCAGCGATGATGTCAACTCCTCGACGGACGACTGCGGGGACTGTTGTCTGGTGGACGACAGCGATACCTACGAGGGCACCACCATCAACAATGGTCCGAGTGGCCAGGAGAACGGAACGGATGCCATTGGACTGGACGACGCTCTTCTGGACAACGATGTGGAGGATGAGGAAGACGGCGAGGGAAGCGGTGTGGGTGGAGATAGCGGCGATAGTCTCGGAGGGATCTACATTGGACCCAGGCATTGATTGCCGGACATTGGATGGGATTTTCCCAACTGAAACGGACTTACAAACTTCTGACAGTACTGCCTAAAACAGCTCCAAAACTGCGGTAAAAGTAAGGAAAAGCATTAAAGTTGGAAAATTGGATGAGTATGTGTAATGTGAATGAATGGTTGAATGCAGTGTGCTATCGTAACCTGACTGTTGAATGCAACTCAATCTGACGAATTCTTAGTAAAATTCTTAGGAACTTTAAATCCAAGGTCAATCATACTCAAACCCCTGCCCAATTCCATTGACACTCAAACTTTCGGTAGTTGCTATACTATTACTTTTATCGAATTCAGCTACTGCAGTTATTCCAAAGTTTTTTTATTTCTATAAGCTTCTTAAGTAATATAAAAAAGTTAAGGTCGTGGGCAAGTAAATAATTTAATTTCACGTGTCATAGGAATTAAGAGTAGCACAGTTAGCTATGTGTTTTCAAGCGCCCACTTAAGAAAAACTACTATCACGTTCTCAAATGTTATACATAAGCAGAGATTTTAATGCTTTTAAAGTCGTAACTAACTTCAAAGTTTTGGAAACGAAGATAAAATATGTTAGGTTCCCAGATCACTGCCTGTACATTTGTAAACTTTTCAAATTAAATTTAACGGCACTGAGATAATTATCCATTAATTTTAAGATGGGACACATACATTTCGCAACCATTTATCAGCACTTTTAATCAATCTTTGCTCTCTACTCACGCCATGCAATAAACAACATTCCTTGTCCGGCCAAGACAAACATCCGTAACATTTGTATCAGTGTCCTTATAACTGTCATGTTGACAACTGTCATTGGCAGCGTGCATGTATGCGTGTGTGCGTGTCTGTGTGTGTGTGTGTGTTTGTGCAGCCGGGCACGTCCTGGCAAGGTCCTGCAAACAAAGGAAGAGTGAGTCTGGGGTCGGGAGAGGAGCTGCCCGCATACAAGGCAAACATATCGTCCACATAAATGTGACCACTTGTGTGCAGCCAGTCAGAGATGGAGCACCACCACCCACTTTGGCCATTTCCCAAGCACTCCCATCTTCCTGTCCCGTCAAGGTGTTCATTGTGCAAATCTTGGGGCAAAAATTGCATGGCCAACTATAAGTTCGCACACTTGACTCACACGCTCCGTTTGCCGGATCAGAACCTGAATCATGGCCAAAAGTGTCATCGGGCTTGTTTATCTGACACATTGACTGCCACCATTTCAATGAACTGGGGAGCAAAAACTGCGTCGACAAGACGCACACAAAAGGCGACGACAGCCAAAAACTAAAACGGCGACGACATTCGTGTCCTTGTTGTCCTGACCCATCCCATACCATCCCATCCCATGCCATCCGAATCAGTGTGAGGAGCCATCCACTTTCACCCACCACGATGGCGGTTTGTGTGGTTGACCTTGTAAATAGTTTTTTGGGGGTCGCTGTGTTAAGTTTTCACTCTTCGACATTTAGTTCCATAAATGTTAATTGATTTATGCATGGAAGCTGAAAATTGAGAAAGCTGAACGCAAGGAAGTGTAAATATTTGGGCATGACGGTCAAGAACTAACCAAATGAAAACGAAACTGAACATCAAGAAAGACAGTAGCAAACATATTTGACTTTAAATAAGGTTCAATGGTAATTTTTGGTCCAATATCTATAGTTTTTGATGTGCTAAAAACGATTAACAAACGAATAATGACAAACAATTTTGATTCAGATTCTTACCTAAGGAAGGGCTTTAAAAGTACAAAGCTCCTTAAACCAAAGCTCGCTGTAAGTCTAGCTGGAAAATAGATGGAAATGTAGATTTAAATAGATATCATGCCCAAACAATGAGGTGAGGGATGTGATTGCAATTAGTGAGTAAAGTACCATCCGCTGGTCTGAATGTGCGTCGTTCTAAATGAAATCTTTATTACTTAGCTAATCTCAGATAAAAAGTTAAATAATTGCCTAATTGTTGTGTAAGGGTATTCCCGGACTCGGCTTGCCGATTACACCTTTTTTCTCATTAGCATATGAATTCATTACTTTACATTGTATAAGGGAAATGTTGCTTTAAATACTGTTCAATTTAGAAAAACACATATTTTCTTATATTATAAAGCGAAAACTCGGTATTGGGAAAATTCCGAGAAGAGTATATAAATGTGTATTGTTAATTCGTAACACACTTTTTAACTAAATGTTACATTTAAATACTTTTACATAATCTTAAATGAGAAAGGAAATGAATCTTTTGATATAAAAGATGATGCTGCGAACCAATGCTCGTTGACATAACATTGTTTCAATAGGAATATAGTTAGTTTAAAAAACACAAGTGAGATACTAAACTAATATTAAACTTTTGCCTAGCAAATAACTAAGTTTAGGCCGGTCAATGCAGAAACAAACATTGCATACAGAAAATGATTGAAGAAAAAAATCCTTTTGAAAGAAATCACCCACCATAGACAGGAAACAAGAAACCGGCTGAAATAAAAAAAAAGAATTTTGGAAGCATAATCTGTGTGTATATAGATAATCTCAAGAACAACCTAAATTTCATTAGTTAAATGCCGAGAGCAGTGAAAAAAACATTTCTACAATATTTACTGAAAGTAAGGTGTCAAGAACAAAAGGAAAACCAAAACTGTTTACAAGCAAAGCGAATTTTTAAATGTTGAAAAAAGTGAGATCCGGAAAAGTAAACGATAAATAAACAAAAACAAAAATGTGGTGTGCAAAAGAAAAAACAAATTTAATTTTAACAAAAATAAAAATTCTTTGAAAAAGCACTTAATATTTCAATGATTTCTACACAAAACCATCATCATCACCACACGTTTTTCAGCCAAACCAGAAACACGTACCGCATTTTATGCTAATCAAACCGGGACGAGAGGAAAATTCAATTTTGGGACCGCCCAAACATAAGCCACGGACAGGATTTTTAATTTAAAAGGGCCAGCACGAGGCACTTCCATACATACGCAATCCCCGGCCAAATGCGAATCCGACTCCCACTCACATTTCATTTGGTTGGGCCATAAACAGAGGATCAGCTTCGAGGCCGCCCTCATAAGGCCATTTAGGTTGAAATTTATGCTTGCCACCTCTGCAGTAAAATGGGCCAAAAAGCACGGCCAAAAAATGCCAGCGTGCCCTTAGAAATGGGAAACTGCAAGTGATGGCGTCTAATATAGACACTTAACCACTTACAACCGGGCCAACTCACACACACTCTCACACTCACACACACTCACACACACTCACACTCACACACACACACACCCGCTCTCACGATTTTGATCCACGTACACGCAGTTGGCACATCAAAGCGCAAATCCATTAGGCCTTAAGCGGGAGTCAGGTGCCGAACTATGCGGGCCAAAACCCAGCTTATAAAAGGTGTGTGGATGCTCTGCTGCATTGTTTGCGAAAGGTAAGGACTTGAGGTAAGAGGCAATAAAAGTAAACCAAATTATTTGGATTTCTTTCCAGAGTTCTTTTGTATTTATTGTATCTCCTCTTAACTAGCTAGATTTAGTAACATTAACATTTAATATTTCGCCGTTTCGCACAGAGTATTCTTTAGTTGTATTCGCTTAGCCAGGGAAAGGGTATCATGGTAAATCCCACGCCTGGCATTGAAGCGGGCAAAGGAAATCACAAAACCAGCTACGTGAGTCCGCTGCAAAGGCGAAGAGCTTATCTGCAGCCCAGGATTCCGGAGTCCCAGGAGTGTGCTGCGGCTGTGCGGCAAGAAAAACAGACGGATACAGGAGAGTCGTTCATAAGCGTGGTAAGATTAATGAGCACCACCTGCCTGCAGACAAATTAGATGGCATAATTCAGCGTGACCCGCCCACGGAATATATTCCACGCGCTCATTCTTTGGGTCACGACTGCATGGTGGGTGATGGGTGGTGGGTGGTGGGTTCTCATAGGTGTGGCGTAGATCCCCCCCTCGTTAAGTGCTGGCAAATTTATGCAAAATAAATTATTTGCCAGTTTCAAACATGCAGGAACAACGAGGAAAGCAAGTGAATGCTGAGTTAAAGCGAGGAAATGGGGCCGACCACCCATCTCCCGATGGAATCCAGCATAAGCTGCTGATTTATGCCTGACTTGATAAAATGTCGCATATCCGGTTCCGTCTTTTCTCAGTCCCAGCAAAATGAAATACAATTTCTTTGCTTCAGCTTCTGCTTCAGCTTCTGCTTGTGCTTCTCTGCCATTTCTGACATTTCTGGGAAATGGCATAGACATTTGGGGTTGGGGTTGCGGCGATAAAAGCCAGAAGAAGTAATCAAAGTTAGCATATGGCGTCTATTGCCGCCTAGAAATGCACGGCAATCTCCAAATGTTTCCCTGATTGTCTGCAACTCGTCTGACACTCCCATTTTTATTCATTTTCAGCTGTTTTGTGTGTATTGTGTGTGTTGTGTGTATTGTGTGTTTCTTATGGCCACGCACACAGCGAGGGGATGTGGCCGACGGGGCGTATGAGGAATGCTTATTTCGATGAATAAGCGGAACATCTTATTCTGTTTTTTTCGGGAATGTCCCTGAACTTTTCATCAACACAATGCTGGCATTACAAGTGTAATAACTTGAAAAATTATGGGTACCATTTTATTATTACACGTATGTTATAAGACACTTAATATATTTTTAATTTTGTTAATATTCAATACTCGTATTAGTTGGGAGACGAAAATGATAGTTCTAGGAAAGAATACAAAATTTTCATTGTCAACACAGTAGCCAAAAGGATATAAACTGCCTTTGATGATTTTCCGATTAGTCACAGCCATCATCTTCCGATTCCGAATAATTATGAGATGCCTTGCGGCAGTTGCCCATTTTCCCGGTTAATTGGCATAACTTTAATGTCCGACGCCTAGCCTTCGTGTTCAATCTGATATAGCATCGGAACATCCGCCAGGATACGCCCATGGTGGTTCGCAGTTCGCAAGAAAACTTCCTTATATAGTACATGCCGTCGGTGGCTTCAAGGACATACCACAGCACTGATCCGCTAACGAAGCTGGTTATTAGACCTGAAAGCCAATATAAATGGGGCGAGGGTTGGCAGCTAAGCCGCATCAAATTATAGAGCGAGGGGTGGCATCTACGCTGCATCAAATTCAGGAGCTCCTTCGTCAGGCTGTACAGAAACCTTTCCAAGCCACACCAGATTATGACGGTGCCCACCTCGGCCAGGAAAATGGATGCCACAATCTCGATCAGAATATGCCAGAAGCGGCCCATGTGCATAAATCGTCGCGGATAGATGGTGGTGTCCCACAGGAAACACAACGTGGCAACCAGGAACAGCCAGCTGGCCAAATCTGGAGCCGCCGAACAGCGATCCCGCGGCTGAGCAAAAAAGAAGTAGCAGCCCGTCAGTTGTAAGAAGGCCGCCAGGCACACAGCCAGGTTCTCCATTTTAGACCCTTTATTTTGTTTCTCTGTTTAACTATTTACCAAAAAAAAGTGCTTGTCAAATTTGTAGATTTCTGTGGATAACTAGATTTGTACTTCGTGTTGTAGATTTTAATACGAAAATACAGTGTAATGAATTAAATACCTTCCCTTATTAAATGAACTAATCAATATTCATCAGTCAATCTGTACCATGTTTTTCAAAGGATAAAGGCCATTAGCGCGGAGAATACTGCTGGTTTAAGTACCTTTAAGTGCAAATTTACCCACTTGCTTTAACATGATTGACAATCCCTAGGTAATTAGCATGCTTCAATCAACAGCAGGATCCAAAGCGTCAGACGAAACCCCCTTCAAAGAGCAGCTCATTGCAATTAATTAGTGTTTGTCAGCCCATACAAATCGGTACACACACACACACACACACTCAGCCAGGCGGACTCAGCACACACACACAGACACACACACACACACACACAATGTGTGACAGGCCTTGACAGAAAATTAGTTTACCGACCCGCCCACTAATAGTCTCTCTATTACGCGCTTATCTAAAATCGGTCGACAGACAGTCGGTGCAGGCAGCCATCCAAAAAAGTGCCAGCAAATTAACATAACATTTACCGCAATTAATCAAAATTAAATCGGCCCCATCGCCACGCCCCCCAGTCGGCCATGTCAATGAACCGCATGAACAGGCCAGCTACACAGCGCCCAACCCCCCAAAAAGTCAGTTAACAACCTCTGTCTCCGACTTTTCTTTGGTAACTTGGCTGGGTGGCAACTTGGCAGATGAATGGCTACCTGGCGGCCCACTGTGAACTTGAATCTATCACAGCCATTGGCGTTGGCCAAGTGAAAGTGGCTGGATTTGACAGGGAGAAAGACCTTTTTGATACGGGCTGTCTGCCACAGTGGTGCGAAGTCTAGTCTACTTGTGGTATCCTAAAGTATATATATGAGTATATGATTATGTGAGTACATATGGGTATGAGTCAGTGATTGACCTTTGAGCGCATCTTGAATAAACTTAAAATAGGAAAAAATCAAAAAGTGCTCATCAGTGTTTCGCACCACTGTTCAAAGGCATCCACACACATTAAGCCCACTGATGAAGAGGGTTCATTGCTGTCGGGAATAGGGTCCTGTTGTGCGTGTTCGGGTTCATCGTCTATTTGAAAATTGATTTGTTGTTATTTACATGCGACATTATTTATTTGGGATATCTTTTTAAGCGATTTTATGCCAGCTCGCGTTAATGGTGTGTCCTTCAGGTCAGCTTGCCGCTGTCTGAAACCCAATTTGTAAGTGTCACTGGCAGTTTCTCGGCATAGAGAATTTTTTTTTATTGCTGAGTTCTCCAGTGGAGCGGAATCACCGTTGATTTCGGATGCAACAAGTTGGCGTGGGCCAGGAATCAAAATGACTGGAGGTGTCACGGCTTGACTTTGGTTATTGTATTTGGGGCCAAAATACAAGGATGTGTTCATTTGGCTGGATGGTGATGGGGATGCAGATGGAGATGGAGATAGGAGCGAAAAAAAGTCGAAAAGAGGCCAGTAATTGAAGGCATTTGGCTGGAAAAATCAATCAAAATTGTGTGCTTGACACTTGAACGGGTTGGGTGAGGTTGTTATTGCGGGCCATAGGAATTACATATGATAAGATAATCATTTTTGAAATCTTTCAAGTGGAAAACCAAATAAATACTCAAGCGGAACTTTAAAAACAAGCAAGCCAGGAAATGGCATTGCTGATAATAAGGGCAAATGAATAATTAATATAAATGTGCATACTCGTGTCATCGCTGATCCCCCCAAAAAACCATTCCGCCAAGGGAAGCAACTGCCGCTTTTTTTCAATTTAATAATAAATCTCTCCGGAAAGAAGTAATGACTGCAATTAAGGGTAAGCAACTGCAAAATGTCTGGGGAAAATAATTTGCACTTCCGCGACCTGTTCGCACCTCTTGGCCCTCCACGGGCTGTGGCAGGAAGCCATGAGCAGTTGGCAGCAGACACGCAGGCCATTGGGGCACTAAAAATTTTATATAATTTCGCACGTGAAACTTTAATGAAGTCTTCTCACTCACTACACACACGCAGGTAAAATTATATGGTGCCAAAAGGAGGAATAGTCGGTCTGAGATTGAGTTCGCACAGGATGCCCAGCGGCCAAGTAGGAACATGAAAGCTAGATAAGTAAGAGTCCTAATCCTGCTCTAACTTTTGCTCGAAGTTGAACTTTTGAAATTGCTTATAGAGATGTTGGTAGCGCCGTCCTGATTGGGGATTCATGTTTTTACGTATACTTGGTAATTAATTATGAAACAAGATCAAGACTAGACAAGACTACTCGTTACTCAGCTAATTGAAGTGCAAACAAGAAATTTTAACATATTCTGGAATATCGGTAGAAATTGGAAAAAATATAACAAAATGAAAAAAACTTTAAAAATTTTTAAAAGTGTGGGCGTTTTGCAATTCTATGTAAATTTACAAGACATTTAAAATACATCAAAAAAAATTAACAAAATATTTTAAAAAAAATTAAGTTAAGTTTGAATGCAGATTTTTAGAGATTTTTACATCAAAAAAAAATTGAAAAAATATTTAAAAAAAAATTAAGTTAAGTTTGAATGCAGATTTTTAGAGAATTGCGCCAGAAACATTTAGAGGTATGTCACTTCAAAATCCAATTAAGATAAGTTGAGTTATGGAGTTTAGAACTTCAGCCTTGGGACATTTTTTAATTTTTTTGAATTTCTACAACGTCATACATCAGAAAAATTAAAAAAATAATTTTCTTTAAATAAATAACTACATTTGAATGTAGATTTGTAGAGAATTGCGCCAGAAACGTCTTAGTCTCTGGAAGCTTATGCTTAATCTCAACATTTTAGCTTTTGTAGTTCCTGAGTTCGAGGTGTTCATAAGGACAGACGGACATGGCGAGATTGACTCGGCTATTGATCCTGAGTAAGAATATTTATACTTTATAGGGTCGGAAACGCTTCCTGTTACATACTTTACAATGAATCTAGCATACCCTTTTACTCTACGATTAACCGGTATAAAAATACCTATTCGTTGTTTGAAAACCCAGTAAACCAATGTACTTTATATTCGGTACACTATTCTTTTAAGTATGTTATTAGCTCTCCCGCTTTGCTTTCGGAATTCTTGGTGTTCAACATACATAACATATATATTTAGCACCGACCCCATACTGGCATTAAAAAGTGTTTAATATAGAGTGAACAGGATTCCGGTGGACCCCCATTGGTTTCAGGGGCTGCCCAGGCAACCAAATGCATTGTGTGGCGTCCTTTTCGAGGATGTGGGTGAACCAGGAGGCCGGAAACATGTGGCAACCAGGTTCTGCCGAAGATGCCAGCAGCAACAACCACCTTGGCTTGTCAAATCGTGCGCGTAAAAGTTTTAGCCATGAAAAGTTTTCAGCTGCTACCTGAAAGGTCTCTTTTTTCGCAGATTACCTGCACGTTTCCCGTCGCGGATACTTACTTTATAGCTCAAGAGTTAATAAATTGGCATACCCCTTATCTTCCCATTATCAATAGGCAAAGATACAATGGATTGAGTTGCGATTAACGGGTGTGAAGTATGGAGGGGCTTCTTTCTAAATAATTATTCGAATTAAATAATACATTTCATCATAAATTTCATGGGAAATGAGTAATATTAAATACCACTTAGTTGCCAGCTCACCCCTTTTGTATTTGCGTCTAATATGCCCCACATACCTTGCAAAAATGAGTTGCGGCAGCAACAAAGTTGTCTGTCGTGCAAGCTGCATGTTGCACACGTGTCAGGCGGCAACAAGGAAGCCAGGATCGGGGAAAGGAGCTGCATTGGGGGCTTTTTACGTGACGCTGGCGGAGCGACTTGTCAAAGCCAGTGCCATCAGTTCCGCTGCTCCTGCTCCGCCTTCCACTTCCACTTCCACTTCCAGCCCCCATCAGCCACACCGTGCTCCTCCCAGGGGACAAATTGAATTCGTTGGAATTGTTGCAACTCTGTGGCATTCGAAATGCGGACAGCCGGCGGCTGGCACTGCGGCAGTTGGCGATTTGTTTGTGTGTCGTTTTGGTGCAGGCAACGCTTGATTTGCATTTCGTTCCGGACCGCTTTTCCCACTTTTCCACTTTCACTCGCCCAGCTCCATCAACCGTTGAAAATCACGCTAATTGTCAAGGCCCAGCACACACGGAAAAACAAGAACATTTCCAGTTGAACCAACTGCTTTTTTAAGACAACTGGAAGTATCAACGGAATCAATTTCCTCCCGTTAACGGATATGGAAATTTACAGGTACAAAGGTTATTAATGCTTAAAATGTTCATTAATTAATTGTAGGCGATTTATAATAATATAGATAATATAGAGATAGGGAAACCCATATTTAAGGAATGGCCTTTAACCATGTTAATATTAATTAATTATGTATGTATTTTGATTATAAGAAAATTGTTCTCTGCAGTTGTTCCCTTGATTGCCCGCTTCTAATTCCTCTTTAAACATATTTTCTTCTTGTGTACTTAGGCGCAATGCAGCTGTTCGCGCAAGGGAAGGACAATCTCTTAGATTGGTCTGCTGAAATTTGCATTAATTGAAATGCAGAAAGTCAATGAGGCTTGAATGCAGAAGGCGTACGACGGCGAGGTTTTACGTGTACCTAATTTGCAATATAGTTTTTGATGGGATATACAAAGTTTTCGAGTTGCTTCACTTAAAGCATTGCAGGACTAGCTGCCAAAAAGCAGCCGCAGGATTCTTACTTTGTGATGCAAATCTGACAACTCTTCGTGAGCTCCCCTCCCCGGAGTCCTGCCAAAGCCGAGGCTCTAGTCCTGTTTGGTGACAAGCCACAAACACAAACGCAAACACAAACAAGAGTCAATGCTCGCAGCTATTAGGAAAACAACAACACGGCCAGAATAAATAGCGCCCCTCGTCTCTTTTCCCCCCTCTCAATCACCCACTGGGCGGAAGTGCAGCTAGTCCTGCCAAATGAAGGATGAACACAATGACAGTGTCTGCTGGTGTCCGCCAGATGTCCTGCCTCCCACAAACAAAAAACACCTTGCATAATTTATAAGCATTCCCATTTGCTGCAGCAGTGGATTAGTGGGGGAAAAGCGGAAAAACTGAGCTGCCTCCTGGCCTGCGACATTTGCATTTCAACGCAGTTTCAACACGCTCATGAGCAGCAAATGACAAGGCGGTAAAAAGCCGAGGGCAGCGAAGAGAAAAGGACTTCATTTCCATATGTCCTGCGGTCGAGCGACTCCTAATGAGCGCATTTTAAGCTGGATAGTGCTGGTGTTTAGCGCAGCTAATTTAAGGCATTAGGAAAACTAATGCAGTCTAGAAAATAAGAAACACGATAGTTTATACACCTGAAGTAGATTTAGATGTGTGAATTCTATTTAAACAACCGGAATTGAGTAAGATGGAAGAAATACCTAACTTAACATGTAATATATATATATTGAGAAGAATAATAGTCAAATGAAAATGAAAATGGTACAAATAAAAACATTTGCCTTCCTGCGGCACTAGAAAAGGCAGTTCGGAAATAAGCCTGAGCACTCTCAATCTTCCTTAACGACAAGCTGAACTTTCTTTTCTAGGACCCTCGAGATATCCTGTGCCCATGTGTTACTTTGACCTAGGCAAACATTTCAATTAGTTGAGCTCTGCCAAGGCAACAAATTTTAAATTGTTTTGTCAGTTTTATCCAAACTTGATAAATGCCAAACTGTCGAAAGTGTTTTGCCGTCGCAATGGTCTGACGTTGAAGGCATTTAAAACACGATTTTCACATTTACTTTCCAATTTTGCACTGTTATTGCCTTTACTGCTCTCCACCAGTTGAGTTTGCCCCCCTGATTTTCCCCATTTTCCCTGCCTTTTCGACCTACTTGTCTGACAATGGCGACATATTGGGGAAAAGTGTCTAGGCAAGCCAGGAATTGAATCACACTCCATGGGGCCTCAGATTCGATTAAGTTAAATCGAATTTTTTGGTTTTGGTTTTGCCGATAACAACATCAACTAAGTCAGTGAGCCACGATGGCTGCGGACCAGGAAAACGGAGGAGGAGTGAGTGAGTGTCTGGAATCCTTGCCTGTGGCCAGGTTCCATTCTTATTCCTTGCGAGCATAAACAAGATTTATATCGGCAATAAAATATTTCACGCTCCAGCGAAACACAACTAAGGGCACACACACCTTCATAAGTGGGAGTGGCAGTACCTAACGGCCAGGACTCGCAGGATTCCGAAGTGAGCCTTCACAAACTTGTCTCATTTTTGAGGAATGTGCTCGGGCATGTGGCTTCATCAAAGAGGTGTAGATAATCTGTCTTGCCAATACAAAATCTTGTGGCAGACACATAAAGGGCTACAAATAACAGGTAATGGGGTGAACATAATTGTTAGCTGGAGGTGTGGCTAATTGAAAAAGTTAGGGTATCCAACGAAGCCACATCTCGCTGGGGAAAAGCAAATCAATTTCGCTGCGTGAAATTAAAAGTACGGAGTACTATGATGAAAAGCAGAAGCAAATAAATAAATGAAGGCTTATGTTGTCTGGTAATGGCAAAAGCTGTGTCAAAGCCCTGGCAATGTTCCAGGAGTTCCTGTTCCTGTCTAGCAGTTCCATCAGCCGCCAGGCCCAATTGGCGCCTCCTCCTCCGGAGCGCACATGGCTTGTTGGAGCTTTTGTTATTGTTATCAAGCAAATAGGCTGACTTATAGTCCGCCTCCTGTTCCTTTTGTGTCCTGTTGTCTTGTCTGTTGTCTGTTGCATGTACAAACAATTTAATG
The DNA here is from genome assembly GCA_005876975.1 of Drosophila orena. Lineage (NCBI taxonomy): Eukaryota > Metazoa > Arthropoda > Insecta > Diptera > Drosophilidae > Drosophila > Drosophila orena. The sequence goes on along the minus strand of VCKV01000008.1, from coordinate 3,346,818 downwards.
CCCGGGATAACAAGTCTGCCGCACACGAGCGCACTTCGGCACGCAGCAAGTCACATACGTGTGCCATGGAGCATCTGGATGCCAGGAGCAGGGGCAACAGGACTCAGCCGGGCAGGACATCGTGCAACTCGCTCCTTGCGGCTCCGCGTGCGTAAATCCGCATTTGCCCTTAAATTTCTAATGGTTTTATAAGTTGGCACCCATGCACTTGAGACACTCGTTGTGAAACGCCCTTATGTCAATGAGATTTTATATTTTATCAAGTAAAATTACATCGAGTTGTGCGCAGGATGCACTGTTAAATATGCGCTACTTTTTGGCTTTTTCCCCCCCTTAAAGTATTTTTTGCAGTGTAAATGGCTGGGCGTGGGAGAGCAACTGCACCTGCATCTTTGGTCGTTGTGGACACTCCACGTTGTTATCATTAGGGCGACGCTTGTTGGCTATTTGCTTGACTTTGCCACCGTGACTGCTACTTTCCTGTTCCGCCTCCGGCTTTCCCGCTTTCCCGCTTTCCCGCTATCCCACTTTCCTCCTCCGGCATTAGTGAGGCATTAAGTTTGTTTTCTCTTTTAATGACTAAACCGAGCAAAACACAACTGACTGGACCGCACTGGACTGCATCCAGTCTCCGGAGCGGTTGTCCTGGTCATGACAATTAGTGAATCGTTTGTGCCACAGATAACTGGGCTTACCTGATTAGACTCTGTTAATTGCTGACATCGCAGCGTGTTTGTGGCCATCCGAAGGTCCGGTAGGTGCATCAGTCTTATCTAACCGGCAATTAATGTGCCGCTATTGCCAAATTAATTGTCAGCCGGTGGCACTTTCTGAAATTTTTACCAGAATGCCGGTTTGAGTGCTCTAGTGCCCAGTCATGTGATTTCAAGGCATACATATATATTGGTAGCGATCATTTTGATAATTGGCAAGCTAATCCATGGTAACACACTTCTAATATGAACTTGATTAAGCATTGTTAGAATTAGTAGTTAAAAGTAGTATGCTGATTTCTCGTCAGGGGCAAGTAAAAATTCGAAAAGAATGGATATATATGTTTATTTGCGAAGAATTTAATAGAATTGGAAGCCTTTAATTAAGGTATCACAAGCTAGCAACCAGCTTTGGATGTGTGGCCAGGAAATGGAAATTGGAGTCAGTCCAACTTCCCAAGTGCTCTCAGCATCTCTTAGAAATGAGTTTCCCTACACCCAAGGCGCATGCTCACCTCGGAAAAGTCGGAAAGGTCTCTCGGAAGCTGCAATGGGAAAAGCTTTCGCGTCCTAGGCAGACCCAACTGAACTGGGCTAATGCAAACATCTGGGTCCCCCGAAAAAGGACCTGCACCAACATCCAGGCTGTGAAGCCAAGCCGGCTTTTAAACTATGCAGAGTTATTAAATGCTATGCGAAAAGTTTAATTGAAAACGCTGTCGCGTAACCCGCGGGAATCGCTTGAGCAGACTGTGGGTTTTCGGGGAAGGCAGTAAGCAGGCTTTTGGGAGTAAATTGGACGTACTTAAATGAACTTAATGTGCGCAATTGAAGGCGATTTCGGACGAACGACTTAGGGCTGCTGCCAAATTTGCATAACTGTATTTAACATTTAAATGGTTTCCATCCCCCCGGCAGTCATGCATAAGTGCTTCGTCTCCCAAGAAGTTGCACTTACATACGTGTATTTGACCTGACGACCACAGACACAATTGTGTCAGCAGTAATTGTGCGAGAAATAAATATCCTTGACATCTAATTGATAGGAATGGAGGCCATAGCCTTCGCCTCTCACTGGTAAATTGTGCTGCGTTGCATCTGAAATTCGACGGGTTACAAGGATTGCCGCTTACATTACGTATACGCAGCGATGGCAAGATGTTAGTGCCATTTCCAGATAGACGTGGAAAAGGCATACTCACATTCGAACTACCTGCACTACCTGTATACCTGTATAGGTATACCTGTATCCGTTGCAGTCCAATCCGACTGCCTCTTGCCGTTGACAACTTCGCTGACAGTTCGCCGAGTCGTTTGGCCCCCAGCTTTCCTTCTTGTGGGGCGAGTTTTGCTTGCCGTGTTATTCTCTTGCTGCCACTCGAATGCCCCGCGGCACTGCGCACATTTCCATCTTAAGTATTTTTATAGCTAATGGCCCTTTTAGCTTAATATCAACACACAAGTGACACCGCCCTGAGCCTTTTCCTGCGAACGAGGCACACACGGTCGGAAGGGCCCGAGAATTTTAAAATTTTTATGTGTTTTCATAACGATTTTTATGCCTGTCTCAGGCTGGGCCATTGACTCCTTCCAAAAGGCAGGGGGAAAGGCAGTTCGTTTCCTCTGCCAACGCCACCTGTTATCAATTGATTTTTGTGTGCCTGCCAATTGCCAGAGATGCGTGACGCAAAGGATAAATGAAAAAACAAAAAATAATTCAGGGAAAAAGCGAATGGAGAGTGCCTGGTGATACAATTTAAGGGATACGCTTTTCCCAATATTTCTGCTCTTCTTCCTTTTTTTTTTTTTTGTGGGCGACTGCAAACTCAATTTCCCATTTCCCGCCTAGCCCACCTCAAAGTTCAGCCAGTGCAAGAACAACAGAGAGCACAAGTTGCACAGTTGTTGATTGACATGCCAGTGGTGCTGACTGAGTGCGACTCACAGTCCCACCGCCCTCTGTACCACACTGCGTATACATTATCTATGCCCTGGCATGCAGCATAAGCGCTCAAAGTCCTCGCTCTCTGTGTGTGTGTGTGTGTGTGAGCCGAAAATGGTTATTGTTATGTCGAGTCCCACACACACACACGGGATGTTCCCACAGCTGTTGGTTGAATGGTTAGTTACTGGCAGGGGAGGGGGAAAAAGGAGATGGATCCTTTGACACCGAACAAAACGCAGGACCCTGGATTTGGGTTCGATTTTACACTGCACATCTTGACCCTTGGCCAGCCAAATTAGACGGCATATTGCCTTGCCGACCCCCGGTGACCAATTAAGCTTTAAGTTGAACTAATTTACCACTCATTACGAAAGGGTATATATGTCCGTATATCAGATAGTAACACCCTGCTGCTGTGATATGTAATGCAAAACAAATTGCCCCTAATGCTGGTTCCTTTTTTCCGCATTTTCCCCCAACTTTTTCACCAAGAACGCTGCAGTTTTTCCTGCCAACTGTTTTGCATATTTGTACAATTTTCAAGCTGATAAAAGTGCTTTGCTGGACCAGTTCGTTCGCTGCATTTTTCCCGCTACGTTACTGCGAATTGATTTAACGGTTTTAGTTTAAATTATTTAATTGTTTCTGTTAAGCTACGCTTTTGCCACAGATGTGGCAGTTGTTGTTGCACTGTTAATTGATTTAAATTATTTAGTGGTCGGTCATGGAGCACATGAAGCACATGAAGCACTTGACCATTTGAAATTGAAATCGGAAACGCTGCTTGCAGATAAAACAAGCCCTTTAAAGTGAAAAAATCGTTTTGCTAAAGTAAAATAATAAATGAACTACCTATAGCCAGACCAGTTTATATAGAAAAACACTTCTACAGAAATGTTACATCATTTAATTATTGCTTTAAATATTCGATAAGCTTCACATAGCACATTAACTTAGCTGAAAGTCATTCAATTAAGGATGTCTGAGAAAAAACTTCTGAAAGCTGACATTGTCAAGTTGTCAAAGTTCTAATGGGGCGTGTAAAGCTGCGAATGTGTCAGCTTCCAGGTCACACCCACGAATTCCAACGACTTTCAACGAATTCCCATGAATATTTCCATATATTCCCATATATATTTGCCCATAATTATGGGCGCAGATGCATTAAAGCTGCTTAGTCCGGGTCGTGACCCTACATCCCTAAATATGCTTTAAATTTCATTTTTATTATCATAAATGCTTTTTTGTGTCCTTTCATGGTCGGGATCTGTTCGGCTCGGCAGTGTGCGGGTAAAGTTATCACAGATGCGCAGCCATTTGCAAAGAGAGCCCAACTTTTACATATTCAGGGAAAGGACAACAGACACAGACACACGCACACAGGCACACGCACACAGGCACACGCGCACGCACACGCACACGCACACGAACACACATATCCTGCGTATGAGATTTGGGTTTTATGGCCTTTTGCTGTTAGCCGCGGCATGTTGCTTCTGCTGTTTGTCTGTTTGCCATCTCTTGTTGGTTAATTTACATTTTCTTGGTAATTAAAATGTGTCTTTGCAGCACCCAACCCCATTCGGCGGCACCAATCGAGCGGAGTTGGGGTGGAAAACTCATTTACATAATTATGTGTGGCAGTTTCCAAGATTTTTCTGCCACAACCATTCAAGCTGCCACAATTATTGCGAGTGCCAGAGTAAATTTATTAGTATTGCTCTGAATTCACACATTGTAAATGTTGGTTTTGCTTCTTCTCTTGTTCCTAATTGCTGGCACACGTTTGCATATTATTAAACAATTAAATGTAACATTAATGTTTCGTGGTTCTTGTTTACCTGATTATATTTTACATTAAAAATTTACATGCAGGCAATGTACTAAAATATTTCTAGCAATTCCAATTAAAAGTTCTCTCTTCAATAATAACTACTTTAAACTCTTATTTAGTTTAAATTTAAAATCCCTAGAACTGGTTTGTTTTCGCTTTACGCTTCTGCTTCAGATATCGATTGTTTGACTATAATTTATGCGAGTTTCAGACAAGTGATTTTCAATAAATTATGCATTGGATGTAATTATTATTTATGATTGGTGAAATTGCAATTAAAATGATAATAGGCCACATAATTAAGAGTAGTAGTTCGCTAGGAGCAAACTAGTTTGGCATTAGAGCTTTCTCTTTCGCGGAGTTTCAACGACAAACACCAGTAATTGGATTTCTGCCCAATAATAATTAATGAAAACCAATTAAATTTTCGAGTAATTAAAAAAGTTCAAATGCAATCGGGATTCTTATGTAATTCAAATCAAAAAGTATGCAACTTTTGTTAGCCAAATAGGAATGTAATCATTGCCTGGGTGATTTGCCACTCAAAGCATGTGCGAAGTCAATGGGCAGCAACATAAGTCAACACTAAAGCCGGCAAATAATGAAAAGAAATGGCCAGAGACTGCTAACTGGTCCAAGTCCGAAACAAAGGACCAACCTACACTCCAACCAGCCGGAAGTGAGCTCCTTGTTGCCCCATTCCGGGCGGCCAAGTGGCATTAGAGGCGCTTAGCAGCCACGTTCCGAGTAATCCGCGTGCCAGCCGAGGGACCGGAATCTATTTGGGAAAACCCAAGGAAACGGAGGAAATTCCCAGCACTAATTATTGACAGCAGCAGAAGGTGCAGGCGGGGGGGTGAAGGACCGGCCAGCGCAAAGGAACAATTAGGAAGTCTCTGTGAGGACTGTAAATTTCTGGTCACAGTGAAGCCAACTTTAAAGGACCCACACTTACGATTTCCATCTTATTGTCCCCCACCCGAAAGCGCTCTGCATCCTGTTTTTCTTGCTGTCCTTCCTCTATCAATACATTGAAAAATGTGGCTAATTAATTGCTTTCTATTTTTTGTTTGCACAATGCCTCAGTTGGGTAATTTTTAATTTGTAGCAAATCATTTTTTATGTAAATGTCCAAATCCTTGAGGATGCCAACGAGTCCTTGGAGGGCAATTAGAAATTGTTTGCCTGTCTTCTGCTGTTGGTTTCCCAACAGCTCGCATCGAAAAACTTTTGGCATCAAGAAGCAGTCCCAAGGAAAATATTAATGGTGGGCAATAATTTCAAGTTGAGCCCCTCTTATGAATTTCATTCGGTTTTAATGATCACATTTCGGGTCTAGTAGACACACAGAATGGAAAACAAGTGGAAATGGAAAGTATATGCTTTTAATGTGAGAAGTAATAAAGACTTTAAATAAAATATTCGTGTTCACCTAAAAATGTCAAGAGTCAAGGGTTCTGGCTGTTGGACACCCCAGGACACATTTAAATTGTTGGTAAATTATAGCTCGAAATTTCATTGGCAAACTTTTAAGAGAACAAGAGAACTGCGGAGAGAATGGGAAACCGTCCAAGTATTAGACAGCCAATTAAATGGGAATTGCCTGGGGCAGAAATGAGAAAGTTGCGAAAATGGGGAAATTGTTTAGAGTTTGAGAAACGGAAATCTAATTATGTATGAACAAAGCGGACACAACGCAATTGGACAGCCAATTTGTGCACACATTCTTTTTGCCGCATTTAACCTGGAGGAGTCGTCTCGAGTCCGGCTTCGATATTCAAGGTTCCTTCTTCTCTCCATCAAGTTAATGCAAAATGAAATATATTTTTATTTTCTTTTTTTTTATTGAAGGCCGGCGCACATCAATCGCCAAGGAGCGGACAAAAGAGATTGAGCCAAGCACTTCACAGGATGAAATCGAATTGTCGACAAACTCGGGGAGGGTAGGAAAATGGGATGGTGGGATGGTGGGATGGTGGGCTGGCATAATTTCGCCTCCGAGAATAACTAATTTCAGATTCAGCACACACTTCCGCAAAGATATATCGATGATATACGGCCTTAGGATACCCCTTCTTATCGATTTATCTTCGTTATCTTCATAACGTGAAACTATTCGTACTTTCCAATTAATTTCCATTTCTTCCTTCATTTTTTTCTGTCCGGCAATGGTACATACAATTCAATTTCTGCTTTATGAACTCATGGTATCCAACTATTCTATTTATATGTATGTAAGTACGAAAAAAAAATACTTCTTATTTAACAGAATTAGTCTATAGCTTTATTTGCTTTATAATGGAAACTGATTCTTGGAAAACGAAGAATACAAATGTGATAGCTTGTTGCATCCTTTGAGCAAAGCAAGAACACTTTAAGCCTGTGTTTAGGCCCGTCAAACAAACAATGGACTTAAAGGAAAGTTTTCGGCTTTAAGAGGCCATTGAGTGTGAAATATTTAAAGACCACAAGAGCAGCTTCGAAGTTCCTGGCGAGAGTTCAGTGTTGAGCCTTCGCTCAACAACTGCTTATTAAATGTCTCTGGCAGGACGAAAGTGGGCGGCGAGGTAAACACCTTGGCCACGCCCCGTTTTACGTCCTTTACGTGGCCAGGGCATTGAGCAGGCTTTTATTGGCCGATGGGCGAGGGGAAGCATGGAAAACGTAAAAAGGATTCCCTCGGCGAAAGCTGCTTTATAAGAAGTTGATTTTGTCTGCACTTGGCCTTTCGGAATTTCTATGTATTTGCTTAACAGGCCAAAAAAAGAGAGAAAGTGAAAGCTGAGTGGGCGGCTGAGTGGGTTGAGTATGGCCGAGTGAAACCAATTGAAAATTTATTTGCTTTCATAAATGAAATTGAAAATGATTTTCCCGGACTGAGTTGGGTTCTGTTTTCCGTATACGCCCATTTCACTTGTCTCGCCATTTGCAGTGCGGGAATCTAATTGGTTGCGAACAGCAACGATATGTGAAATATTTATGGCCCGGTAGTCGGTAGTCGGTAGTCGGTAGTCGGTTGTGGTTAATGGAAACTGAACGGGAATGGCAATATCCAGGCCATTCGCATTTTCATTAGCACTTGGCTATTTCCCAGTATTACGTGGCATTTGATATGCTCGTATTCCGGTTAAAAGTGCGCACAACGATTTATAAATGCAAAATGCTGATTCCTTAAATTATACAAAAAATATACGGGTATATGTTCCCAACATCCCTCCTACGATAAGTCAATGCATACTTTTGTTTATTTTTGAGAATATACACTGTATATATTTTACTCATCTCCATCTCCTTCAGCTTTGCTAGCTTTCCTCCTCAATAATTTCAGAAGTGGTAATGATATTACTTAACAATGGAGACACCTGCGAAACCACCAGCTTTTTCCGCCAGCCCCATCGATTCTCATCCCATTTCCATTGAAAACTCGGAGGACATTTTCGCGTTCGCTGGCTTTGACTTTAAAAACCGCAGTCGATGTCCTTCGCCTCCGGCCGAGAGCCTTCAACATCAATTCTCGAAACGAAACGAAACATAAAACTTTTCCTATGAATGAAGATGGTCGAGATGGTAGGTGGTGGGTGGTGGGTGGTGGGTGGTTGGCTGTTGGTTTTGGGTTTTAACCAACAACCGATATCAGTATAATATAGCAACATAACTTTCTGAACTTTATGAGCGCCGATTGCTGTTGTCATTTCACTTGGCTGCCGTTAATGTTGCTCCTTGTTGTGGTTGTTGCCGCTTTTCATCCTGCGGCAAAAGTTGAAGAACTTTCGAGCGCGGTTGCTGAACAAATTTTGTCTTTTGATTTCGCCTGGCAAAACACAAATGTACAAGGCTGGCAGTGCCTTCCTTACATTCGAAAAGTTGAGGCTGTCGCTACTTGTTTGCGTTGTGGTAGGGCCTAGCCAATATTTACATCTAAATATCGATTTAGAGTGTCAATATCATATGGCATATCGTATTCGTTCAGCCGCATTGCCCCCCACCCCCACCTGTAATTAATCACATTTGCATGCGGATTGGGTTTTGCTCATTATGCACACAGAGACACCACACAGGATGCTGTCACCACATGGAACAAGGGTCCTTTTTCATGTGGATTTTGCTCTGACAGTTTTACTGAAATCCGAGGCCGCACAGATGCGTTTGCTGGGGCCACACTTTTGTGGGTGACTGTGCTCCATATGGCTCATTGCCTGGTTTGATTGATCCAACTGGTGACACCTCTCGGGGGGATTAGCTTGGGCTAAAATCGCGGCAAAATCTGGGCAAAATCGGGGCAAAAAATGAGGGGATCCGGATTTTCGCAGCTGTGTCGCGCCATTGTCTAAAATGTCATATATAAATATTTGTTTGGTTTCTATTTGCATTACGTTTTCGGGCTTCTAATAAACATGGCGCTTGAAAAGCTAGCAGAAATTGCGACGAATACGTGTCACGTTTTCTGTGTTTGCATTGAGACAACAGGACGAGCAGGACGAACAGGACGAGCAGGACGAGCAGGATACACAAGCACACTGCCGTTGTATTGACAGTTCATAGATGCTGCTCCTGTTGCTCATGTTTGCACTCGGGCCCCAATTGTTTCTGGTCTGCATTAATTACATTGTCAATAGATTTGCATTTGGAAGGGCGTTTATGTGTGTGTGCTGCTTTGTCTAGTTAATGAACTGCATGCACTTGTGGGGGATCGTCCATTTATGATAAGCCTCCATGTGTCGCAATAGGCAAAACAATACTCATTTGCGGTTAAAGTTTGCGTGCACTTATATTTGTTTAATTTATGAGTCGAATGTAGAGCGGGAACTGCAAGGGTTCTTTAAATTCACTGACCTCATTCATTGACCTTTCGCAAAAGCTGCTTATGATGAGCATTCATTTTTTCAAATTGTGAATTTATTAATCTTCGCGGATTAACTCGTTAGGTGCTTAACTTCATGCCTTGATCAACATGGCAAATGAAATTATAAATGTTTTTGGTTGTTTGCAGCCATAAAATCTGAAAAAATCGCCAGCTGCCAGCGGTGCGTATACGTAATACCCTCATAAATGCAATCCAGCTGCTCTTGGCGGCAAATAAACATGGCGCAGCGTTCACTACTGCAAATCCTTGAAAAAGCCAACTTAAGCTGGCACAAACACACTCGCACTGACACCGACACCGACACACACATAAGCACGGCAAAAGTAAATGGGAGCGGGTACAGGACATACATTAACGTATCAATGGCTTATTGGAGAACGTGGAACTCGACTACATCCCCATATAAATAACTTCACCCGACATTCCTTCCCCGTTTTATTGGGTCTGAGTACCTGTTCGAATCGAAATTCAATGCCAGCCCATTGGCAGACTTAACAAATCCCCTCGAGCAGTCGACCTATGTACTTTAGGAACAATATTAAGAAATATGGAATATGGTTTCATATGGAACAAAAAGAGCTATCTCATCCGGTAAACAATTTACCAAGCTAATTATTTTGGTACCCGAACAGGGCAAGGTTTTCAAGAGCTTGAAAGGGTTACATTTGCAACAATTAAATATTACATGATTAAGCAGCTTGTTGAAAAGTCAATTATATAGTTTCCATTACGCAAGCGCGAAATAAGTCTCTTGACTACATATTATATATTAATATTATTGGTTATTTCTTAACATTAGAATTAAAATGGGCATGTTTCCCTTGATTTGCTATGCTTACTTGGTTTTGTAACCGCCAATAAAAATCTGTAATGATTTATTTATAGAAAAGAAGAACCAGGCTTTGACATGTAATTTAGTTGCCTTGCTTTTTTAGCCTTAAAATGTAGATTTGTTCCGCTTATATAACCATTTTTCCTTAACATCACTATCCTAAATCAGTTTTCTCATACCTATAAAAGCGTCTTGGCGTTCGCCCTGCTTATTCTGTCTTTTGTAGGCGGTCAGAGCGGAAAGATACATCCGATCTCAGTTCGAAAGCGGATTGCGGCATCACTGTCCACAGGTTAAGTAGACTGAGGAAACAATAAGATCTGCCCTTCAAAAATAACCACGACTAATATGTACAGATCCCAAAATGAAATTCCATTGTGCCTGCATCATTTTACTGCTGTTTGTGTCTGGGAGCTGGGCCTACAATGCGGGTAAGTTGACCTGCGTATAGTGCCCTCTGTTGTGTGATAAAGCCTGAACCATTTTCAGAGGTTTGCGATGATAAGCCCTCTGTAACGGGACCTTGCTACGCAGAGTTTGATAGGTGGCGCTTCTTGAAGGAGACACAAGAATGCGAGTTTTTCATTTATGGAGGATGTTTTCCAACGAAAAATATATTCAGGAAAGAGTCGGATTGCAAAAGGAATTGTCTGCCTGCATCGGGAAGTAAATAGAAACATTTGATGCCCGCTGAGGGCGACCGTCTCTTTTTTTGTTCCACAAAATAAAAGTTTCTAGCAGCCGTTAAGTTTCTACTGTTTCCCTTTTGAGCCCCGTTGAGAATATGATTTGTCTGCAAAGTTGAAATAGATTTCTCAACAATTTTCGGTAAGCCCGTTGCATACTGATGCAACTGAACTGCCGCCGAGTTTTGATTCTAGCTGATGAAAATTGAGTTGCCCAACAAAATGTTATTTCGTTTTTTGTTCGACCACTGCAACGGGGCCAGTGATAATAGGCACCCAAACTTGGCCCCAGCAAATGCATTGTGTACTTTGGGCGCATGGCCCGCACACATGGCGTATGCTTAATCAGCCAGCGGGATGTGCGGGCTGTGCCGCCGTGTCGTATCAACTAGAGCTGCCACGCCCCGATCCGCCTGCGAAATTCAATCGGAATATGTGGCTGGTATCCTTCGATGCCGCTGTGGCCGGCCCCACTTAACATGCAGGTCCTGACACAAATTAAAACCCGGCAATACACAGCTAGTACAGCGACTAGTACGGTAGCCGGAAAACTCGGCGTTATTGTGTGTTTGCTCGCTGTCGGTTATTAGATTTTCCGACAACAGACAAAGTTCACTTGTCGCCGGCATCACATGTTAGCAGTTGCCGTGCTGTCGCCTTGTTTCCTTTTCCTTTTTCCGCTTTTCCGCTTCCCCGCCTTCCCGCTTTCCCGCTTTTCCCCATCCGTTTCCCGTTTTTGACAGCATTGTCTGCGAGCGTGTGTGCAGGGGAATTAAATTCATTAGCAATTTGCACGCCAACAAGCGGGTGAAAAGTGCATCCCAACTGACGCCAAACAACAGATTCGGATCCGTGAACCCATTGACGGAACAGACTGACAAGTGGCAGCATTTTGCAAAATATAACGTAAAAAAACCACAGTTTGCAATGCTTCAAGCTGTATTTAAGCTGCCAAAATGGCAACAGCAATGGAATCTCATGCACGTGGAGGAACCTATCGCTTGAAGCTTAGGCTCTCGGCTGGGGAACAGAAGGCCTTAATGTGATCGCAGTCCCGCCTGCCAAGTGCCATATCTGAGTGATAGTCGGTCGGATAGACGATGGGCTGGCGATCAGTGCGCCACGAGGTCGACATGGAAAGGAGTTCAACTTCGGTATCCAACTTTACGTCGCATCTGCCCGCATAGGCCGTGAACCGCTTTGGCTTGTGGACTCGATTATAGGGGTCTCTGAAATAATCCCTGTAGTCCTGGCAGTCCAAGTAGAACTTATCAACTCCCCGCACTGCGGTGTAGTCCAGCACTTTCAGTCCGGGCTTATCGCAGTTGAAGATGGAAAGGCGGTGTATCCTGCTGCTCTTGGACACATTCCACATGTCCACCTCTGGAATCAGCATCTTTGTCCCAGAATCGATGGACCGTTCTTCGAGAAACTAGATCTTCTATGAACTAAAGTGTGTGTTAGGTGTTTATCGAACCAGATTGTGTAGTTGAGTGAGTTTTGAAATGGTAGAAGTCATAGATCATGGCTTGCTGGATCCTTAAATAAGAAAAATGAGAGCTTGCAACAAAGCAGAACTTAATGAAGTTTAGTCACTTAGCTGGCGTTCTTAGTAAACTCATAAAGGACAAATAGAGCTGCAGTAAAGGCAATCTAGGCAAACAATTTGTTTTCTACTCACCGGATTGCCTCTATTACAATAAGAATGAAAAGAGTGGGGGTGATGTTACATGTACACGAGCACGGCAGCAAACTAAACAAGCTAAACAGAAAGCCATTGATCCATTAACTGGACGCCTTCGTGCCACAGAAACAGAAACTCAATCAATCAGTGCTCGGTTGCCCACACTTTGTTTGTCCACACATAGGCAAAGTTGGAAAAGTACAACCACGGGCTTCCAGGGAAATGGGCAGTGGGGTCAGAGGAAAACGTCGCCTGCCATCAATTAGCTGGGCTGTGTTGACTCAATTGTCTGCCATAAACAAAAGCAGCACAGGAGGCTTGTCTGAATTAATTAATACTCTTATTACGCATACGACTCGTGGCACAGACCATCACCTTGGAACTGCTGGCCTACATCATATTAACAGGTATTTTCGCACTCGCTTTTAGAATTGAATATGTTTCGCGTATCTGGGCATCCGAAGAAATCTATTTCCACACATTTTCGGTGAATCTTGTCATAGGTCCATTTGTCCTCGGGTGGTTTTCGACAAGCCCCACCATTACTTCTGGGATCATCACACTTAGCTACAAAATAATTAAAAATCATTAAAAATAGCTACAAACTAATACAAATCATTACAAATTAATTAATTTATTCATTTCTTGTACCAGGGTTATAGCCAAGGACACGTTGAAATTGTAAGGCACAAAAGATGACAAATGACAGTGACAGAAGCTTCATGTTCCTTGTCTGACGGCCTTAGTTCTGATTTCGAAAGCTTTTAAAAACTGTAATATTGTAATATTTCCGGAAAAGTCGAATTTCATGCACTAATTTCTTTAAAAATCGAACGAGTCTAACTTGCGGAACAAACGTAAAGCGTCGTAGTTTTGGTATTACTTCACATCAGAATCGTCACAAAAATATCATTCGATTGGCTTGGATTATGAACCTTCCTAATCAATTCCTGAGTAATTTATAAATCCAATTATCGCAGGGACTGACGCTTGATGGACGGGCCTTGGGCAAAGGTCGAAGAAAATGTGAGAATATATTCACAATAAGCCATTAAGTCATTGGTAAACAATTTACCAAGCTAATTATTTTGGTGCCCGAACAGGACAAGGTTTTCAAGAGTTTGAAAGGGTTACATTTGCAACAATTAAATATTACATGATTAAGCAGCTTGTTGAAAAGTCAATTATATAGTTTCCATTACGCAAGCGCGAAATAAGTCTCTTGACTACATATTATATATTAATATTATTGGTTATTTCTTAACATTAGAATTAAAATGGGCATGTTTCCCTTGATTTGCTATGCTTACTTGGTTTTGAAACCGCCAACAAAAAAGGTATGCTTCTGTAATGATTTATTTATAGAAAGGAAGAACCAGGCTTTGACATGTAATTTAGTTGCCTTGCTTTTTTAGCCTTAAAATGTAGATTTGTTCCGCTTATATAACCATTTTTCCTTAACATCACTATCCTAAATCAGTTTTCTCATACCTATAAAAGCGTCTTGGCGTTCGCCCTGCTTATTCTGTCTTTTGTAGGCGGTCAGAGCGGAAAGATACATCCGATCTCAGTTCGAAAGCGGATTGCGGCATCACTGTCCACAGGTTAAGTAGACTGAGGAAACAATAAGATCTGCCCTTCAAAAATAACCACGACTAATATGTACAGATCCCAAAATGAAATTCCATTGTGCCTGCATCATTTTACTGCTGTTTGTGTCTGGGAGCTGGGCCTACAATGCGGGTAAGTTGACCTGCGTATAGTGCCCTCTGTTGTGTGATAAAGCCTGAACCATTTTCAGAGGTTTGCGATGATAAGCCCTCTGTAACGGGACCTTGCAGGGCATTGCTTCATAGGTGGCGCTTCTTGAAGGAGACACAAGAATGCGAGTTCTTCATTTATGGAGGATGTTTTGCAACGAAAAATATATTCATGGAAGAGTCGGATTGCAAAAGGAATTGTCTGCCTGCGTCGGGAAGTAAATAGAAACAGTTGATGCCCGCTGAGGCGGGCTACAAGATAATTAAAAATCATTAAGAATTAATTAATTAATTTATTAATTTTACCAGTGTTATAGCCAACGACACTTTGAAATTGTAAGGCACAAAAGATGACAAATGACAGTGACAGAAGCTTCATGTTCCTTGTCTGATGGCCTTAGTTCTGATTTCGAAAGTTTTAAAAATGCACGTGTAATTTTTCTGGAAAATTCGAATTTTATGCACTAATTTATTTAAAAATCGAACGAGTCTAACTTGCGGAACAAACGTAAAGCGTCGTACTTCTGGTATTACTTCAAATCAGAATCGTCACAACAAATAATTCGATTGGCTTGGATTATGAACCTTCCTAATCAATTCCTGAGTAATTTATAAATCCAATTATCGCAGGGACTGACGCTTGATGGACGGGCCTTGGGCAAAGGTCGAAGAAAATGTGAGAATATATTCACAATAAGCCATTAAGTCATTGATTGATTTAACCCTAGATCCGCGACAGACACTTTTGGCCAGGCAACCACTTCAAGGGACCTCCTAGTGGAGGCAGAGCAGAGTCTGGATTGCAGGCCCAGCTTGTGTCCCAAACTCATTCCGCAAACTACGTCGATGGCAGCTTTATATGTTCAAACATAAATCATGCATGAATGTGGCAGAAAAGTGATTCCAGAGGGCTGGGAACTTCGTGCAAACTTCGGCGAACAACAGGCGGTGGCAAATTGCCCAACAAATCAATCAAATACATCTGACAGATCCTGGAGGAGCCGAGGCCATGTTTGGATGCTCCACAGGACATGCAAATAAAGGCGAGATGAAAACGAGCTGCCATTAAAGTAGCTTGTCGAATGGAGCGGCCAACGCCGATGACCGGACATGATGGCCAATGATGCGGTTCGATTATTTAGGCCTCGATCAAAGTTTTAAGTTGCGAAGCTGAAGAGTCCACAACCCTGAGCCTTTAGTCATCGTTCGCACCCTTGATATGAAAAGGTCTGGAGGACACTTAGTTACTTTCCTAATTTTTAGGTGCCTCTTAAATATCAAGTATACGCCATGTGTGCCAGGAACTCTAGGTATTTTAATTGCATACTTATTATGAAACACGATAATGGTCTCGTTCATTTTCCACCTACTTTGCATTCGCCGCGGGCGTCAACATTAGCATTGAAACAAATTATTCCAGCTCAAGTGAACTCAACTTCCAATCGACTTCATTATGCCACCTGCTCCTTCAGCATGGAGGCCACCTGCTCATCTGTTTCTGAATCCGCCTCTGCAGTCTCAACTTTAATTGCCAGGATTGCTCCTACATTTTGCCACCCAACTGGGGGAACTGGGGGAATGTTGTTTACTTTTCCTTTTGCAATTTTCCTCCTTACACTTTTGGCCCGGCCCTCTGCGTCTTGACGCTTGTTTATTTTTCTGTGAGACTGCGCATATTTTGCCTCCAAATTAATTGTTGACATTTGCATCAAAAAATAAGAAACAGAAACATTTGTTCCTGCGGGCCTGTGTGGACGGGTTAAGCAATTCATTTAATTCCTTTGATTGTGCCAGGTAGTTTGATTTTGGTTCATTATTTGTGGGGGACAAAAAAAAATACTCAGTCTACGCATGGCTAATTTGAACCTGCAATTGGAAACAAACATAAAAATATCATTAAAAGTTTTAAGTGCAATATAATTATTTGCTTACCAAGGGTATCACCATAGTCGTTCTCACTGAAGGCCGTTTCTTATTAATTGGCAGAAGTCTGAAAGAAATGTTATTTGATTTGTTTGTATCCAGTTGGTTAAGTGAGCATTTGCTTAACTTGATTGGCTGATGAAAATGGTGCTATACAGAAATAATTGCGCTCAGATTGAGGAACTAATTTAGCTCATTTTGTACAAACTTTTTCACAAAACTTCTTTTTCGCTTAAATAAAGCGAGGTCTTAAAAGCTGAATGATAAAAGTATGAATATGATATTTTACCATATTTTTTATTTGCTTTTTTCTTAAAATTATGAGAAACTACATGATCATACATCTGATATTGATACATTACTTTGCTGTTTTTTGAATTATAATATTTCAGAAATCTAAGATGTAAGCCAAGTTTGGCACATGGCTGTCTAGGCATGTATAAATATGTAATAGTTCAATTTCAAATCACATGTGCTACACGAAATTGCATTCCATATTGACTGGCCGGCAAAATGTCCGCAAATAACTTTTTCCGAACTTACGGAAAACTGTGAGCATAAAAAATGAATCTGCATAGAACGACTTCCAGCCCGGACGTGAACCAAAA
Source organism: Drosophila orena (assembly GCA_005876975.1). Lineage (NCBI taxonomy): Eukaryota > Metazoa > Arthropoda > Insecta > Diptera > Drosophilidae > Drosophila > Drosophila orena. The sequence continues at coordinate 3,329,969 of VCKV01000008.1, read as the reverse complement.
AATCTGTCGCCTCTGAGCCAAAATAGTTCACTGCCCACCTCATTATTCACCAAATGCATTACACAAATTGTTCGTTTATGGCAGGGCAGAGGCAGAAACTCAACCGAAAACCGCACATAAAAACTACTACCTCGATTTTCGTCCAGGTTCCCGGCGAAGCCAAACAGTTTGTCTCCGTTACCCGTTTCCTGGCCAAAGGTGGAACATCTGTCAGCGGCATTCGGGCGCGTCGTTCAGCTCAGACATGTGGGCGACAAACGGGCATTTTGGCAACATTCTGTGGCACACATACAAGTCGTAAAAAGAGCACGGCGATGCGTTAATTGCAACTAGCTGAGTACCTATTAGTTGCACCTCATACGCGGCACAAAGGGGCTATATGAATTCTTTCTAAAATCAACGTTGAATAAGCATTTGCTTTCGTTCGCCAAAATATAAGTTATCTTCAGAATCTTAATATATGTATCTATAAGTTTAATAACTGCTAACTTTATGAGCAACTTTAACATTATTTCAATACCACAATAAATCTATCACTTTAGAAAGCTATATACCCTCGCTCCCCATAAACAGTTGGTATCAAAAAATCGCATCGAAAACTAGCTGACAAACATGTTCCACTCATGCGGATAGACAGGAGCAGGAACCCGGACAGGGACATGTCCCACTCCCATAAACGGATTGACATTTCAATCTCTGGTGGAATAGGGTTCCATTGGGCGAGACTTGTGCATTCCCCACCTCTTCAGCATCGCTCTATCGTCTTATTTCTTGCATATTTCACAAATTGCATCCGTTTGTCGCATTTGGCAGCCATATTGCATAGCTAAACAACTTCCGCCCGACTGATTGTGAGTCAATTACAAAATTGCATTTTCCCCCAAGGGGCTACCAAAACCTCCAGTCCTTGAACACCACACCACATCCCCCACCATCACCATCACCACCCATTCGAAACATCCTCCGGCAGTCGCGCTTTTAGTTTTGCTTACTTGGAGTTTCGTTCATTAGGCCAAAGATGCTGGTAACTCTTTCTGGTTAAGTAGCTTTCAAAATGGCTGCAAATGTGTAGCAGCTTAAATTTTTCACAGCGCAAGTTTTGGTTAGCATTTGCATATGTACAAAACAGTTCCAAACAATAATGAAATGCACTTGGAATACATATTTGGGAATTATCTTAATTTTCACGCTGAAGCTTAGATATTGTATCTACAATTCATACTATACATACTAAGTTATGTTTGCTAAGATACATTATTCCTATGCTGGTTTGAACCATATAGTACCTTGTTTTAGGACGACATGTTCATCTGAATGGTGCTGAAGTTCAAAGAAGTACTTTGGAGGATGGCCCAGAACGCACCCAACGAACCATGAGTTGGACGTCCCCCTTTCTCAGCCAAAAACCATTAGCAGCTTCCACGTGGAGTGACCCAAACTAGCCCGGTCAAAATTGCTTGACCCTCTGGACGCAGCAAAGATTTGCGGCCAAGGCACGTAGGGCGAATAAATTTTGTATGACATTGCCGGGCATTCCGAATCCTCGACTCCTCGACTCCTCGACTCCTCGGGATCAGAACTGGCAATGAGGTGGCTGCCATCAAAGTAGCGCAAATTTGTAACGGTAATTTGGCCCGGGCGTCCACCGGATTTCAGTTTTGGAGCACGAGCCGGAGGAGGAGAAGGAGCAGGAGCTGAAGATGAGACTGCTAAGTAGCCGGGACCATATTTCACGCAATGACTGCACAACAGACATGGCCACGCCCAGTTGCTAAGGACATCCCCTCGGGGATTCGCCCACAACCGGCCGCCGCCCCATCCATTAGATGGCAAATTGAATTAAATGTAAAAATCTTTTGCACGCAATTGAGAAATGGAAAAGTGCAAAATAAATTTATGGACATAAATATGAAAAGAGGACGAGCAGAAATACTTTTCAGCGCTTTTTACGACTTCCATAGAAATTAAAATGCCATTTAATGCTGCCAGCATATAAATTAAATGGCCGCATTTCGTTGCCGTTTTATGTTCATTTCCAGGGGTTCGGACCAAGACTCGACTGCACGATTTGCCGCTAAATTGAATTGGCATAAAGACAAGCTGAGTGTCCTGCCCAAACCACCGAGTGCTCCTGCTCAGCTCCTCCTGTGCTCCAGTCAGCCAATTGAGTCCTGTCTCCCGTTTTATAGCTGCAGACTCGTACTCGCCGCAAATCTGCAATACGAGCGGAGTCAAAAACCGTGCGATATTGCGATATTGCGATATTTCGATACGTTCTATAGTTGAGATTGGAAAGCGCGTGGGGGCCCACTTTGTTGCCAATTGTTTATGCCGCTTAAATTTGTTATGCCCATTTTATGTCTCCTTGCGGTTTTATGGCCAAACTTTTATTTATGGCTTTTCCTCGCTTGAGTATACGCTCATGCCAATTGCATTTGATTAGATTTGGCTTGGCTTGGTTAGTTCGCTGATCAGAATTGGATTCACCGTTGGAAAGCAGATGCATGAGTAATCTCAAATTGATTTCCTTTTATCAAACTCATCCCGACTTAAAAGTAAATATTCACTGTCATCTGGGGTTGCGTCTATATTTCCTTGTTTTGTTTAGATATTGCAGTTGGCTTTGGGACTTGAAGGGTTAAAGCCAAACTGCTGAGTTGATTCCGATTTTGGATCACCAAAGTCATTAAACTTGAATAATTTAAATCTTATGGGGCTTCCTTCTCGGGGCGCCATGAATATAATTACAGTTTCATTTCCGTACCAACTCGAAAGTGGGAATTTGGCCATCAAACGACAACTTGTCACAGATGGAAACTCGTTCTTCAACGAGTGGAATCTGCTCACGAATAGAAGACATTAAATGGCTAGGATACAAAAATTTCAAAAGGAGCAAAATGAAAATCCTACAGCTTTAAAAGAACACAACTTTTATGGACTTTTGCACGGTACTGTATTAAGAATATAGTTCGTATCTCAACATAAGAAAACAAAAGCAGATGATTACGATGAATACAACATGCATCCTTTTCCCAACTGAGATATGGATAATTTCCTGAATACTGATGGACCAACACCTATGAAATGGCCCACCTTCTGTCAATAGCGCAGCATTTTGAAGCTCATGTAGACACCAAAGGCCATGCAGCAGCAGAAGAAGCTGCAGCGCAGCTTTTCCGGGTCGAGTTTTCCCTGACGATCGCAGCAGAGCAGGTGGAAGATGTGCCGGCAGAAGCCCATCCAGGATCGGGATCCCCGTGCTCGTTGAGTGCCTTCCAGCGCCACCTCCTCCTCGCTGTCATCGCGGAGCTCCACCCGGCCCATCAGCTCCAGCACACCGTCATCCAGACGGGAAGGCGCCTCGCTCAGGTAGTTGATGGTCTTCAGCTCACGCTCCTGCAGCAGATCCTGTTCGGTAGTCCGCTCCGCCTCCGGAATGCGCTCATCCCCCGCCTTCGCCCTCCACAGCCACCACCAGCTGAAGCGGGGCTTGGGATCCACGGGTGGCGCCGTCCGTGCCATTGGCACTTGGCTGTCGAACTCGTGATAAACAGTGGATAGGCTAATAAGACTCTTGTAGTCGCTCAGCTCATTTTGCGCTTCCCCACCATCGATCTGTCTTTGAAGTTGCCGGAAGCTGAACGGATACGGATACGGATACAAGTTTTCGGGACTGAGCTCTTTCCGCTCAACTTCCTGGCCTTCATCTTCTGAAGTACCAGACAACGTATCCCGTTCATAGTCCGAGTTGGAAGGTTTTTCGACACTGTCGTCATCGGAATCCTCCTGATAATCCTCTGGATTATCTTCATCATGCTGAAATCTATTCGTGTACTTCTCCTCTTTTTCCTGCACTGGCCCACTCTGGATCCCCACCGTGTCGTTCTGCGCACCTCCTCCCTGAGAGCGCTTGATATAGTTGGTAATCCTCGACCTGATGTCCCTAGCAGCCCCCAGTGCAAAGGGCATCTTGAAGCCCAAGAAGTTGTCTCCAGAATCCGCCGTCTTTTGGTTGCTCATCCTGTTCTCCTGCCTCCAAGTGGTGTACTGCCGTGGCTCGAGCACCGGATCCAGACGCACCCGACGATTCTGGATAGTCCAGCTGGGCGGAGGTGGACTGCGCAAATCGGTGCCAGGAGATGGCCAGTACGTTTGGGGCGGCATGGGTTGGTATTGGTTCTGCGGCTGCGGCGGCTGACCTTGTTGCATGTACGCGGTTCCACGCATGTTGCACTCAAGGGCGAACTGCTGACGGGCACGGTACTTGGCCCGCTCCGTGATCATTATTATATGGATCTTGCGCTCTGCCATGCGTCTATTTTGGAAATCGATGGGACCCAGGACGAGCCCGTGGCTATTGCACAAGGTGGTCAGCTGGGCGTCCGTTAGGCGCTGGATATCCTGATAGATGGGCCGATCCCTACTGGCATCATTCACTAGCATGGCTGACTGTGGTCCTTGGTGCTCAGTGCTCAGTGATCAGTGCTCAGTGCTCAGTGCCAAGCTGCTGCTGCTGTAGGGCATAGTTTGGGCAATGCATTCACCAGGAATTTTGGGAGTATCTAAACTAAATGCAAATATTTGAACCGTATTCCTAGAATTTGGGGCTGTCAAAAGCGTGTCAAGTGTGCTGGGTCCAACTTGCCTGATGGGTTTCTCTGAGACAATGCCGGAACACAATAGTTCAAAACATTGTACGCTGCGCAAACAAGGAAGCTAGTGAAGCTGAATGAGGAAAAAGTTGGGAAATCATCGGAATATGCTTGTGCTTCGTTTGCTCCTTGTTTTATTTTATTATATTTGTTTGTCTTGACAACCTGCCTGCATATCCTTGCCCCTACTGGCAAGGACTCTGTCCCCTTTCGAATGGCCCCCAATTTTATGTTTGGAGAGCTCTTTGTTTTCTGTTATGGTTATTTTATTTTCTTTAGGGGCAGTTACTTTTTGGAAAAGGGTTCGGCAGTGAAAACGAAGTAAGTACATGCATGTGGCACACTAAATTTGTAGATCAAAGGGATGCTAGCTTTAAAGAGAAAACTGAAGTCAACTTTTACATTTTAGCAGCATTTAATTTAATTAATATAGCAGTATGGACAATAGGACAATAGGATTTTAGGACAGCATTTTAAATGGTCAAATAAACAAAAGGAACCTACATTTTTAAGCTAAAGGATAGTATTTTTTAATGATTGCATAAAACAGCCATAAATCATTGTTTCTAAATAACATTACTACCCGGCCTTTTTGAAGCTTAACTTTTTTCCAGTTTCGTTGAGTTTACAGTGTGCGCCATCTGTGCAAAATCCAATGCAAGCTACAAAAGCTTTTGTTCAAAGGTTTGTAAACTGGCCAAAGCTCTGACTCATTTCTGAACCATAGATACATGTTAAAAATATATAATAAATAATACAGACATATTGTTAATTATTATCAGCCAGTACAATTGTATGCCTTAAGTATAAGGTTGTCTATAAGATATGAAACCCGCACATTAAATAGATCGCATGGAATTGAAATTGTACCCACTCTTGAAGATATATGGATCTTAAGACCTTAAGTTAAAATGCTGTAAAGGTTCGTTTAATATTCATAAAGATTTATTAGTAAACATATATTTAGACTACGCACAACTACAAACATTTTGGTGATTCGTAACCTAAAAAATTCTCCTTTTTGGCTGAAAGCATGGCAAACATTCAAGTATTTCATTTGTTTTATTGATTTTGTGTTTACTCAATATTTGGTTGATTTTTGCAAAGATGTGACCTAATTATGTTAGTTTTAATAATATTTTATAAGTAATTTGTTACTCGTATAAATTGACTGTATGTGTGATTGCAGCACTCTATTATTGTCATCCAAGAATTTGGTTTCCACGCTTTAAATATAAATATTTCCATAAAGTTTTATGTATGTATACTTAAGCTATTAAGTATTTACAAAGCTCAACTATGAACACGAACTTGTAACGGCATTTGAAATTCTGGTTGGATTTGAATTGGTTTTGCTTTGCACCTATTAGTGTGTAAATCGATCTGTGTTCTATTGTTAAATATTTGTCTTTTTTCATCGTTTTGTTTCGCTTTGCTATTTGCTATGTCAAAAAGTTATAGAATATGGTTTAACAAATACTAGATACGAATCTCAACAGTTTGCGACCTAATCAAATGCAATTGCTTAAAGTTGGGATTGTTTGCATGGAATTTAACTAATTTTACTCCATCAATTGTAATACTAATCATAGGGGAGAATGTAATGCAAATTTGAACTCAATTTAATATAATTATATTTAAAAATTATGTACACCTTGAAAGTAGCCCTAATTTAGACGATAAATGTTACTTTGTTTTCATCTTAAATCTTATTGCTGTTCTCGCTTTTCGATCTTCTCATTTTGGAAAAAACAAACTATTTAACGAATGTGTCACTTAAATTCGTTGCTGGCTTAGTACTTGTACTCCGGCAGATATCTATCCTCTGCCGGAGGAGCTGCTTCAAATCCATCTTGATCCATCTGAAAACTAGATGCGACTTGGTCACCCAAAATAATTCGCAAACAAACGTGATGACTCCGTCCCAGCCCTGATTCGATGCGATCCTGCGACGATCCTTAAAACTCCTCGTCGTCGTCGTCGTAGTCATCGCTATCGCTGTCGTTGCTGGGCAGGATGTGGAAACAGGCCCACAGCCGGGACATGTCCACTCATCGTTTGCGATTATAGGCGCCAAGCGAAGACTGCCTTCATTCCTTCATCTCGTGGCCATTGGGGCCCAGCTCGAGGAGCTCATGGGGCTCGGCATTCAGCTGGGGAAGAAACGAATCAAATTTGATGAAAAACTTTGGGAGGACATGCTCCAAACCTACCCTATCCACGCTGGCCAGATCGTTCTTCGACAGATGGTTAACCAAAATAGTGCCTAGGGCATCGCACATCACATTAATGGTGGTGCGGAAGCGATCCCTGAAATCACAGGGTGTTATTATAACCTTCTTCTCTTTCAAATCGAAGGCCTCCGACTTACAGTAGCCAATCGACGGCTATGATGAGGGACACATCCTTCGGCTCCAAGCCCACCGTGTCCAGCACCATGACCATGGTGACGAGTCCGGCCTGCGGGATTCCAGCTGCTCCAATCGATGCTGCCGTGGCCGTTATACTGACGGCCACAATGGTGCCGAAGGAGTAGCTCATCTCACGGTATTGGGCGATGAACAGGGCAGCCACCGCCTCGTAGAGAGCCGTTCCGTCCATGTTGATGGTGGCACCCACGGGAATGACGAAGCGAGTGACCCGCGGATCGATGCCCATGTTGTCCAGGCACTTGATGGTCAGCGGCATGGTGGCCGAGCTGGAACCTGTTCCGAATGCCGTGGCCAGGACCTGGCTAAGCTTGGCAATATAGCGGTACGGTAGACGTCGGGTGCCCAGGAAGAAGATCACCGCAATGGTGCCTGGAAGAAGAGTTGAACCAAATTGATAATTGATAATAATCTTAAATAAATTATAAAAAGACTATCATTTATAAAACTAAGCTAAAGGTTGGTTATCAGCCAAAGACACAGTGGCTTTCGACTGCATATATAAACTGAAGAAACTGAGTAGCTAGTACTTTTCATTCAGAAACTTGACTTCACTTGAATCGTTGTGAACTTATTGACGGTGTGTATTGCTTACCAAAGCCATGGAGGAATAGACCTATCATGACCGTTATGAAATACCATCCCAATGACTGAATGGTCGCGGCTATCGATTCCATCTCAATGATCTTAGCCGCTATCAGGAAGGCAACGCCCAGCGGGGAAATCCTAAAGAAATAATAGTTTGGTTTTTAAGTAAGCAAGTTGGTGATGTGTAAACAGATGTCAAGTTACCAAATAACCCATGAGGTGATGGTCATCATGGCCTCACTCAATGTGGTGAAGAAATCCTGCAGCAGTTGTCCCTTCTCCCGCATTCTTCCGATGGTGGTGCCCAGGATTACACTGAACATCACGAGACCCAGGACATTGGAGCCTTCGCGTTGCGCCGACTTGAACTCCCAGTTCTCCATGGGCTCTATATGGGTAGGTATGGGAATAAGTTTCACGATGAGTGCGGGATGAGAATGCAGGAACTTACGTGCTGGGCTAATGCTAGTGTTCTCATAGATCTCAGTGCGGTGCTAAAATGGAGCAGGTGTAAATATATAATATATACATTTATATAGTTTTTCAATCAGTTTCTCAATCATCAAGTTTCTCAGCATTATCATCCGTTGCGATTTGGCAGACTTTTTCGTTATCTGCTTTTCAAAAATGGTAGAATCTGAACGAGCGAAATTGTGGCTTCTCTGCGATTTCCCCTCATTGAGTCAACAATAATCTAATTGGGCGCATGAATATTCATTCGGCTGCCTACCTACAGCAACATCCACGCTCACATGCACATAATTATGGAGGTACAATGTCCACACATCTGCCGCAGGCCGAGCCAAGTACTTTGATTCAATTTGCGTCTGGGGCCTCCTAAACCGTGTTGATAGGACCGCTTTCCTCCCGCTCGCTCCTCGCACCTCGCTCCTCACTCCTCGCTCCCGACTCGCAGTCGCAGTCGCAGATGCGATAATTGAAATTTAAGCACTTGTGTGAAATCCCCCTGCTGGAAGCTGGGTTGTAATTGAAATTGTGGTATCCCTATCATGTCAGTTTTGATTATGTGTCGCGCTTTGTTTCAATCAAAATCTCGCCAAACCGCAAAGAATTGAATAATTGCTATCGCTGCTCTCGCCGTTCAACAGTGCGTATGAGCGATTCGCCTTGGATTCGAGTCTTACCTGGAACATGGTCGACTGTATGATGTTGTCCGTGAACATGTTTCTATTGGGGGAGTGGGGAAGGGGGGAGGGGATAAATACAATGAGTCAGAGGGCGAGCTCAGTTATCGGCAGATGGCCACATACCGCACCAGATCCATAAGCGTGTCTGGGGTGAGCACCTTGGACGCCTTATCAATGCTCTCCGTCTGGGTCTCCACGATCTTGGCTCCCTGGCCGGGACGCAGTGTGGTCACCAGACAAATTCCCAGAATCACGGCCGATATGGTGGTCACAAAGTAGTACGTAATGGCCCTGATGGGATTTACATTCGCCGTTATCCATCCGGGTTAACTAAGTGCATGCTGTTTTCGAATCAACTTACCTGGTTGCAATCTTGCTGGACATGCTCAGATCTAGTCCACCAATGGCACTGGTGATCGATGAGACCAGGAGCGGCACAATCAAGCATTTTAGCATTCTGAAAATATATGTATATTACGTATTATAGTGGTTGGTCATCGATCTATTAGGTTTCGCCCCTATAGAGAGCACATCTTATTTGATTTAATAAATGTTTCTAGAGTTTTTTTGCTCTTACTCACCGCAAGAAAATCTCGCCGGGGAAGGATATGTACATGATCTCTCGCTTCGACCACTCGCCCGTGCTATTTTTGATGATGAAGCCGACGAGTCCACCCACGAACACACCGATGACGGTGGCCATGGTGAGGACATTCTCCTGCATGAACGCCTTGAACTTGCCGCCATCCTGTTTGGGTCGCGTCATGTTGCCGATCCTTGTATTGGTTCAGGGCCTGGACAACCCTGGGTCCTGCTGGAAACCCCTTCTAACGCACTAACGCAATGCGTCGCCAAAGCCGATCTCCTCGCTCAAATATGAGTTGATATAAGAGGGTGTCCTGCAAATATATACAAGGAATTAATAGTTCGCATCGATTTGTTTTCGAGACTAGCTTAGTTACTGCGAGCAACTTCAAGTTCTCTATATAGCAAAACTAGTTCCAGATGCTTCCTAGGGGTTAGACTGTAGCGTTTCCTCCTCACCGGGCGGCCAGTGATCGCCGACTGAGCTTTCGCACAAAGCAGATACTTTCAACCCCAAAAGCGAGTGAATTCGGGCAGCTGGGCTTTTGTGATTTGTGCACACATCTAACCCCTTACCTCTGACCTCCAGTCCTCCAGTCCACGGTATCCGAGGGGTGTTACTTTTGACACGAAGCCGGACGGATGTTGTTCAGTGTTGGATTTGTAGCGGAATACTTTTGAAAATCATTTTTCGAGAGGAAAGGGCGGAAGCGGGAGCTTGATGGTGGTGTTTCCAACAAATGAAACTAACACAATGCAAAGAAGTTTACGCTGCGCATTAGCACTCATTTAGCACTGACACTTCTGTAACTTTTGCCAATTATGCACAAATGTGCGAAACGGCAAACAGCTTCCCAGAAGAATGCAGCCCAATTAATCGATGCACTGCGGCTGGGAAACGTGTCAAACTAATAAATTTACATAAACGATCGAATAATGAAAACAAATTTAATGCCTCAACTGGGTGCAAGGGCGACCAGCGTGATCGGTGATCCCAACAGATCCCATGGAGTCCGAACCAAATTGACACCGTTTGCACCATGGCCATCACTATATCCTCTCAATTGCGATACGCCACTGGCCATTTGGGATTAATCGCGAAATCTTGGCCATGCCAAATTGCCTAGCCAATTGTATAGCAATTGACGAGGAGACGGCTGGAGATTGAGATGGCAGCCAACACTTTAGAATAGCAATAGTAGAGAGAATAGAGAGGTGACTAACAAGTGACTGCGATCTCTTAGTTAAATCTAATGCAATAAAAGGCAGCGGTTCGCATCTGACGGCTTGCAATTTAATACAAATCCTAAGTTCACTTCTAGTGTTTATGTTTATGTTTAAGTTATACGTGCTTAAAAGTTTTAACATAAAAGCGAAATATTGTGTAATGTGCAGCTTGACGGATTTTCTTACTGAAATATGCTTTTTTAGACCGTACTCCACGGGCTTTTACAATTCCGGAGATGGCGGATTTCGAGATCCACGGCTTAGAAGTCGAAAAATACAGGGTAGCAAGCGAATGGGGCTCTTTGAGCAATGCACCCTCGCCAGTGAGATCACCGATCGCAATTGCCTGGGTGCTCCACACCCTTTGATAATGCCATTATGTGTCCGATGTTCGCGGTTCCGTCGGCGTTCGGTATCTGTGGCTCGCCTAATTGATGTAACTACGGAACAGTCCAGAAACTGAAACCGATTCTGAGTGGATGATTGGCATGTGCCCAGGTCGTATGTTGGTTATCAGGGGTATCGGGGGACAGGTGGGCCTTTCACTGATATGGAAACCTTTGGGCGGCCTGAACTGTGTTTACCAGGTGCATTGAGCTGTGTCGAAGCATTTTGCAGCCAGAGGTGTTTATCTGAATAGTTTAATTTGCGAACCGTTTGGGTTGGACACTTCGAGTGAGTAGATGGATGTGCAGATAAGAATTAAATTTAATAAATTTAGCGGAACTTGAGTGGAATGCACTTGCCATGCAGTTGCACTCGTGCCCAACTAAATGCATTTACTAAGCCACATTTCAGTTTTATTAAATTTGCGTTGTATACATTAGTGCACACAGTATCTATTCATATTTTTTTATTTTGAACTTGACCGTGAATGGGTTTGTCTACATAGTCTGCCTACAATATGTAAATATGTGTAATTTGTTAAAACTGTGCGATAGTTGCATTGAATTTCAATTGCAGCGGAAGTTTCATTGAACGAACACCCAAGTTCATCAACGAAAGGATGGGTTTCACGCTAAACGGAAGCCAGACCGTCGATGGCGAAGTCCTCATAATTAATGGGAATCTAAAACCCAATTTAGCATTTACCATTATAATCATTATCATTACTATTACAGGGTGATCGTGGGTGAACTTGAACTTGTCTTCATTAGCTCCAGTTGATTGGACCTATCTGCGATCGTTGGCCTCAACTATTTTTCAGATGTAGATATTCAAATAAATAGGTTTGTTTTCCGTTTCAGAAATATTTTTCCTGGTATATATGTATGTACATATGTCAGGGAATCATTTCTTTGCATTATTTGATTGGCAGACAGTTTACATGATCACAAATGCCGTACCAGTTTATTATTGTTGATAGTCAAACACAAATGTATACCCAGAGATGCATACTAATTAACGCTAGACTATGGCTTATATAACACAGAAGTACTTTTACTACTCTGCTAATTAATGCAATGCAAACTGAATTCAGAGCCCATGTGCGAGGGCAGCAAATTCATTGTCAATGCAAATTGATTTGCATATCGCGGGGGGGTTCGATTAGACAAAGGGGGCTCATGAGGAGGGGGCTGCATCTTGACCCACCCACTTGTCTTTGTGGTGTGAGGAAATTTTCTAATAAAATCCCTGAGGAAAACCAGTTAAAGCTGGCTGATCTGAGCCCAACTAACAGTCAGTAGTATGTTTGAGCTATAAAAGCAATTATCATCATTTATTAGATATATACCCTACATATACATACATATATGTTAGGCAACGTTGATTTTATTTGCTGTTTCATGGAAAAGTGTAATTACCAAATTTGACTACTCAAAATCTCTATATATCAAGTATTAGTAAATGCTAGAAATTAAGGTAGATATAACTGATACATTTAAAATTTGTACACAAAATGCGTCAGCTTAATGAAAAATACCTTCATTTGGATTTATATGATTAGGAATCGAATCATCTTCTTATAATACACAAATATGTATGAAACGGTATATGACGCTATAATCTCGACTATAGACAGCATGTCTGACTATCTCAAAACGGCAGCTAGACTCTTCCATCCAGATTTCGCTTATCAAGATCAGAATGGTTCCGCAAAACCAAGAATAAAAAGAGCAAACAGCACGTGGGTAAAATTCCAGATAATCGTTAATCTCAAATGGGAGTTTTGACATATTAAGGGGTTTTTTTTTAATATTTTTCCACGCTCCGGATTCACGAGCATATTTTATTTAGGTACGAAAATCTTGGCAAGTGCGCGAGGGAAGATTAATGAATTTGACAAATAATTATTCGTACGATAATATAATTGCATTTTCTTAAAACTGTATGCTTTGCCTCATTTTCTCATTATTACGGCGAGAGAGCAGATCAACTATTTTGGTGCATCGCACTTTGTGTGCTAAAAATAAATAAAAATAAACCGTGGTAACAGTTTGACACGCCCCTGTCTATGCAAAAGTGGGTGGGCGTTCCACCAAGGTTATTCGGGAGGTTGTTCAGCATCAGCTTATCAGCATCAGAAATCGGAAATTATTCACGCTTCTCCCTTGGCTCTCAAGAAGAGCAAATCGATTAGATGGCAAGTAAATAAATGCTGGATGGCAATCACACTGCGGCTCATCCTCATCCTCGCACAAGTTGTGAAAACCCATTTGCCTGGCTTTACTTTATCAGAATGGCCTAATACGATATTTAGCTTATGATTTTCACACGACTATCTTTTCAATATATTCAGAAAATTGTTTGATTTTAACTGCGCCATCTAACAACAGTCGATTTCTCAAATTGAAATGTATGTCTATTGCTTTAAATATGCAAAAGTACGCATTCAATAAATAAATGCACTGCGGCGTCATTCAAATAAAACAAGTAACTCAAATTGAGATGTCATGTTGTGGCATTTGTTTACAGGGTAGCAAATCAGCGACTAAGTATGTATGTATTGCCCGGCAACAAAATTCGTTTGCTCTCACAAGAAACAGAGACACTCACTTGGAAACAAGTATAAATATGCAAAACACTAACGTAAATTCCCTTGAGTTACTTGAAGGATGGATTTCACAATAGCATATTCAAGGCACAGGATTCTTGTGTGTCCAGTTAACAGATTTCCTCAAATAGCGGATACTAGCAACCACCGCGGTGGAACTTACAAAATGATTCACATGTGCCGCAGGCTGGGAACAACTCCCGGACGTATTCAAGAACCCGTCTTCAGACACGAGCCCTAATCGAAACGGGCGAGGATCGGAGGAGCGCGTGGTCCCGAGCACGCGGCTAAATGGCAACTGACTTCTGATCAGGCGTAGTGGAGTGATCCCACACACCGATTCCGATTCCGATTGCGATTCCGATGTGATCTGGTCGGCACTGCTAGCTGCGGCAGTAGAACCTGACTCGTCGGTTTGTAAAACAGCACTAGAAACTAAATCGAAATCAAATTCGAAATATAGCAAGCTGCCGCGCAAATTGCACGCTGGCAGCGACGTCGCCGTCGGCGTCCGAGTTGTGGGTGTGGGTGTGGGTGTGGGCAGAGGGTTGACTTTCATTCATCAAAAGCCGCTGCTTCTGCTGGCTGCGCCGCCCGCTGCCCGCGGCTCATCGCATTTCACGTAACGCATACGCAGCGTTGGCCGCGTAATTTGTCGCGCCTTGTTTCGCTCCGCCTGGCAGCGGCTGCGAGGAGTGCAATGAAAGGAACTCATTATGGCGGTTCGGTAACTGGGCATCAACTTTCGATGATTTCCTTTCCATTAGCAGCTGCATTGTGCGAATACTGTGCCGCCACTGCACTGATCATCCTCGCATTGTGGGCAATGGCAGCAATCAGGGAACTTTCCGCCCTCTTCAAGGTCTTCCTCTGCCAGCCCTAGATGAAAGAAAGCGAGATTCTTTTTAGATCTGGTTCATTATTATGTCACAACTCGCCTGCTCTATAAGTGGGTCAAGTTTATGCAATGATTACACCTCATCGCTTGAAAGGAACGCGGCAAACAACCCCCCAAAAACAAAGTAGGGAACAATGCCCAGAGCCACGGACTACTTAAACCTGATTGAATACACCGGGAATACAATGGCCAGATTCTAAGGGAACCAGCAAGAAAGTGCGACCGCCTCCTAGGCTGACCCAAAGAATGTTAGTCGAGCGTTTCCGGTTTCATATTCGTACCTCAATAAATATCAGTGGCAGAAATAAAGCAATAAAAATCAGCAGCAGCAGCAGCAGCATCATCATCACAGCTGCAGCTGCCTTTGATCTGCTTCAATTCGATTTGCCTTGGGGGCCAGTTCCATGCTGGTGGGAAATGAGTGTGGTATGCTCAAGCTGCGGAAGAGCAGGCCGGAGGATGGGATGCTGCTAAGTGGCGTGGTGGGCCACAGTTGACAGCGATTGCCGTAGTCCCTAAACGTGGCAGCCGGGGACTTGGACTCCCCAGCCCACTGGATCTGCCCACTGGATCGGATGGGTTACCGCGCTGGTTCATGTGGAGAGGTGAGGTGCTGCCATGGGCACAGTACACACATTCGGACCGGAACTGTCGATCTTCATTTTTGACACTGGAAAGACTGTTGAGGTTGGAAATTGCACGCCAATCGCGCTGCTGCTGGCTATGTTGTGGCATATAAATAACTGAATAATTAGATTCTAGTCGCTGTTGCTGGACCCAAGTTAATTCAGAAAATGCTCGTAATGAGGATGAGCCTTTGGTGGGGGGCCTAAGAAGCAATCGAGTTAGAACTAGTTAGTAAACAAAACGTAATTCTTATAATTAAGATTATTTAAACGTTTTACTTACCTACACGGTTTATAAAACAAAGCTTCCGATCGAAACATACAATCAATAAACTTCTCACTCACATAAAATCTAATAATATGCTGGCTTAAAGTCGCAACGAAACTTTCCGTACGTTTCTCTATAACCATATGGAAGGCAAAACTTGCTAATAAAAACATAAAGATTTAATCGATTAGGGAAAACTTCAAGCAATCAACGCTTCAAGCCTCTCCATACATTAAACATATTTATTTTAAGTTGATTATATTATGTGTAAACATATGTATTATTGATTAAGAATTTCAAGATCACAAATCAGATTTCATTTAAGCTTATAAAAAGTGAGCAAAATTCTTCTTTTCGCTTCCGTTTCGAAATGGCAACATTAAGTATGGTAAAATGCGTGGGTGCTTGAGAAATGATACGGCGACGCTGCCTCAAAAATAACTCCCAGCACTAATGGCAAACTTATCAGTAGCTCCAGGTGCTATTTTTGTTGAGGGGGGCATAATGACATTTGTATGCGTCGCAAACATGGTAAGAGAGAGTATTACGGAGCAAAAACAGCACAATGAGCAGTTTCTAGGGGATTCCTGAGTACCTATGGTGATGATGGTGATGGTGATGGCGATGGCGATGGTGGTGATAATGATGATGATGATGTTGTTGTTGATGTTTGTGCAACAGTTGGTTGTTTGGCAGCAACCACCACCACCGCCAATACAGAATATCGGCAGCAGCTGCCGGATGTATAGGTATGTGCTACAGGCTATATGGTAGAGGAGTATGTGTATGTGTTGCATTTTTCGTTGGCTAATCCGTTTTGGGTCGCCGAAACAGGAGGATGTGGGGCTCCGGCTTGTGGATCATGTAGTGGATCCAGCCGCGCGACTGCTGCACGCCAATGGATCGCCACTCGGCCTCCGTCATCAGATGGGTCTTGGGCACCATTTTGACCAGCTCCTTGGGCAAAACCACATGTCTGCGGGATGAGGGGAGTTTACAGTTGCTTCACTGGATCCAACTGGTGGCGGGATCAGGGATCACGGGTTCACTCACCTGTACTCGAACTGCTCATCGTAGTACTTGTCGGAGTAGTAAATGTCCTTGCTCATCGTGTCCGCTCCTCCGAATTCCAGGAATTCCAGTCGATGCAATGGAAGTGCGAAGTGCGCGCTGCGGAATTTGGCGTCTCTTTTTTGGGCCGGTGAAGGCGACTCCAGCGGATTCGATGTCGCAACTGGCCCGGCACGCAATATCAATTGGCAAACACTGCTAACGCTTTTCGGCCTGCGTTCCTCTGTTTTTATCACAATTCGGGCTAGTTTTATGCTGGAATTTACGTTTGGTTTGCAATTTTTTTAAATCAAGTGACGCGCTAGCTATAAGTGTGGCCGTGGTGCCAACCTAGTGAAATACCATTTGCTCCGAAAAATACCATTTCCGTGCTCTCGCTGCGTGCGGGTTGTGCACGCGCTGAGACTGGTGGGTGACAAGGATGGAGAGTGACCGTTCGATACTCATCGAAAAAAATACCGTACGCGGGAAATACAAATTTTAAAATTAACGAGCATCTCAAGTTTCTGTCGCTTTAAAAACCAATCGCCTTGTTAAATTTACAATATACAAAAGAACCAGACCTGGATTCTATAATAAATAGTAAAAAATGTTATCAATTTATTTGTAGAATTTATTTTATTTTTTTAAATGCTTTTGCTAAGCCAATTGTTCAAAATAGCAAGTAAATAAATCTTAATTATACATATAAACAATTGTAAGCGATGGGAAGAGCCTGCCCAGTGAAACCTCGAATTACCTTACCTAGAAATCGTGGCTACACACGCGAGTATTGAGGCACAAAATGGGCGAGCATTTGACCACTTGAAAGCTTTTCGCACAAACAAAAAGCAACCGTTGAAAAACATATAAATACTCGCGTAAAATCGTCTGACCATTACTATTAAACTCCCCAAACGGCCACGCCCCCTGTCTGCGTGAAAAGCCCTAAAAGGCTGCCTGCAGACCCATAAATTCGGCCGAGTTTTCGGCATCGGCTTTCAGCTCGTGCGAAATCTTACATAAATTTTGCGGCGCGGACAACGCAGCGACCAGGAAAACCAAGGATGCGGATTGCGGGGGGTCGGAGAAGGTGGAATGCATTTAGTTAACGGAGGGAACACCTAATGGTTGCGTTCGTAGTACTGCGCGGGAATAAAGATCCAGTTCTTGGCCAAGTCGTTGATGGCCTCCTGCATCAGACGGGACAGCAGATCCATGACGTGACTGGAAGTAAAATAGTCAATATATAAATATAATATAATATATGATATATGTATAATTGCACTTTCAATTCAAATAAATTTACTTACTTTCGATCGATTTCCGTGGCTGCCTCCAAGGGAGTCGTCTTATCCGGGGACACCACCTGCTCGTAGGTCTTGACCACCTTCTGCCGCTTGCGGTCGCTATTGATTCGCATGAACTTGGACTTGCTGAGGTACTTCCAGAAGAGCTTCTCGAAGATGGTGATGCGCTGGTCGATGGCCATGCTGAGCTCGATGACCTCGTTGGGACTGAGCTTGTTCTTGGCCACCAGTCGGCTGATCAGCTCCTTGCGCTCGGCCTCTTTGCGCTGCTCCTCGGCGCTCGGTCCAGGTGTCGACGGACCGTCTCCCGAGCCGTTGGCTCTGCTGCCTTCCCCAGGACCAAATTGGCTGCAGGGCTCGGGACCAGCCGTGGGGTCGATCCTATCGCCCGGCTCAACCTCATCCGAGTCCATGGCGGGCTTAATGGTGGATCGGATGTTCAGGTGCAGATAAACGTGCTCCACGTAGCTGTCCTCCTTCCATTTGGGGTCGTCGATGGACTCCACCTCCTCGAGCTCCTGCTTGGCTATGATGGTGGCGCGATCGAGGATGCGGTGCACCTCCATCACGATGGGAATGCGGCGGAAGTGCACCAGTCGGTCGAACACCGTCACCCGGATCTCGCACAACTTCGAGTGGTGGCCCTTGAGGCGGAAAATGGGCGGGTTGAACACAACCGCGAAGAAATCGTTGATTATGTAGCTGCAATGGGTAAGTAACTTGAATATGCTTATCCTTATCCTTACGCTCATGGCTTACCTCTGCCATCGGAACTCCATGCACTGCTGTCCATAGTTGTGGACATTGACGAGCTGCGTCCGATCCTCGCGCAGGCAGACTTCGAAGCTTAACCTATTGGGGTAGATGACGTGCAGGAAGTCGGCGCATTCCCGCTCCTTCAAGGGCATGTCCGTCTGCTCCTTCTCGTCCGTCAGCACACCTCGTCCTTTAATTTTGTAGCGAGCCTTGGTATTCTCATAAGTTAGGACTATCTCCGCCTGAGTTATATTGTATACAACAACTGTGTATTACAACTGTAGGAAAATCGCTGTTAGCTCATACAAGGATTACCTCATTTTCGTAGTCCAGGGGTCGGTAGTCCACCAGAAGGGGCCACACACTCTGGCGCGGCACGGTGAGATTCATATTGAGCAGCTTCAGGCCACGATCCCTTGAGGCGAACGAGAAGGACAAGTGTGACATCGTGATGTTCTGGACCCACAACGGCTGCGTTATATGGTAATAGTTCTTAATGTTCACCGGCAGCAACTCCTTTTTGAGTAGGCACTTTTCGGGGTCGAAGGACGAGATCTCCAGATGAAAGTGCCATAGAAACTTGCGATTGTCTTCGGTGCTGAGCAACATTCGGTTAGATAATAATAGTTCTAGTTGAAGGTATAAATATTTCCATATCATACTAATCTTACTGTACTTCGTAGGTGAGCAGGTGTTCGCCGTACAAGAAGAAATAGGCCGTTACGGTGAGGGCCACCACCTCGTCGGGCTTGATGTCCAGGACTTCCTGGCTGATGTGAAGCAGTCTGCGGTGCGGGCAGTGGAAGAGCTGCCGGAACTGGTTGAATCCCACTTGGGTCTGCAGCGGCTGGCACTGGCAGTTCTGGATCCGCTTCAGGGTCAACTTGGCGTTCTTGGACGAGAGATTACGCAGCCAGAAGACCATTTTCAGGGGATGACTGTGGATCTGGCGAATGGGGATCTTGAACGTATGCTCATGCTCTATGCGGTTCGAGCGCAGCTCCCGATTCAAGCTGGGCATACGGGCATAGGTGGATAGTTATAGCCTGGACGCAACTCAGTATCCTTCTCACCCCGTTATATCGAAGCTCTCCCAGTAGAAGATCTTCAGGATGGGCGGTCGGATGACGGTCAGGTTGTCGACCATCAGCTTCTGGTAGACGGCCGGCGGCTTGAACGTACCACATGGCTTCCGTTCTGGAACCGCGGGACGCACTGCAGCTTCTTCCATCTGCGACTACAAAATATATGCTATGGCAGGCCGATAGTTAAGGATTTCAAAGTATACTGTTCACTAAATGAGCTGGGACCTGACATAAAAATCTTAAGAGAAAGTTTCCACTTTCTTAAATTCAAAAAGTACATCGAATCTGTATCAATACCAGTGGTCCCACTTTCGTTGCTGTTAGATTCTTATTTATGTACTATATATAAATCATTAGTGGACTTTTGCCATCATTATTTATCCGTACTGTCAGTTGGGGATCCCCTGTTTGGCAAAAACCATAGCCATGAAATACAAAGCGCGAACGGGCGTGGGTGCCAGGGCACACTGTAGTGCACCTGTGCGTACGTGTGTGTGTGTTCCTCGATAATCCTGCGTGCAATTCGTTTTTGTTTGCGAATTGACAAAGTGCCAAAGGCCAAGTGGGTGGTCGGCAGAAAAAGAGCAAGAAAAAGACATTAGTGTCACAGTGGAAAACAAACCTCCTGCCGAGAGCCGAGTTCCAGCACACACGCACACGCTCTACTTGTTCTTCGCTGTGTGTGTGTGTGCGTGTGTGTGCGTGTGTGTGTGTGTGTGTTCAGGTGATTGTCGTTGCACGTGTGTGCGACTGCAGTTGAGCTTCATCGAGAAAACATCGTTTACAGTTAGTGCGCTGACAGTGGCAAAGGTGAAACACCAACAGCAATTATTGTACAGTGGAGCCTCCGAGCATGAGTCGCGAAGAGGTACGAAACTATTGAACTGGACCTACTTAAAATTAAAGGTCCTTGCCTAAACATTTTGTAATATCATCTTATCGAGACATAAACAAATCACAATAGTTATTCATTCAAATTATAATTATCATATTATTAATATAGATAGATGCTTTACTTTTTTTTAACATTTTTCAAAACCAATATTAGTGTGAATTTGATACCATATAAATATAAGGGGTAAAAAATATTTTCCTTATTAAAATTACCACCCTTAAAGGTTTGTTAAACAGCATAAGATAATTTTATGTTTGGAATTCTCTATTGATTTTTGATAAATGAACGGCGTATATGTAATATAGATGTAGATTATTCCGATATAAATATTGAAGGGAAATGCATTTTAATTTCTCCACAAATCGCATGCATATGTACATGAGATAAGCAGTATATCGTTAGCAGTTTTTTGCTGATGTCCATTTTCTGAGCTGCCAGTTGGGATTTCCATATTTGAAAAACACTTTTGATTTGCATTATTAACCTATTTGCTTTTTTATTATATTTTTTTTTTGTATTCCGGACCCATCTCAATTGCGGTTGATCGTGATTCGCACTCAATGTCCACTGTCGTGACAGCAGCTACAACCTGTGTGCATCAATCACAACCTTTGACAGCGTCGCTGCCGCGCTTATCAGTCATGTCCTTGTCCCTCACCCCCTCCCCGTGGCCATCATCAGCAATCTGGCGTAACAATGGTGGAAAATGGTCTATGACCAGAATACAGAGCTGCAGAGCTGCAGAGCTTCAGAACTTCGAGAATAAAAGGCAGCTGCAATTGTCGGCGCCAATTCAACGTCTTGCTCACTGCCGAGTCCTTTTGGCGGCGGAGAGAGATCGTCCTGCGAGTGTTCCACTCGGAAGCGGAAATGCCACCGTTGCACTTCGCTCAAACCGTTCCAGCTCCCAGCGTTTCAGCTCAATGCCTCTGCGAGGAGCAACTTTATGCTTTAAGCAAATATTTTGAATCCCTATTTGTGTTGATGTTGCATGAACTGTTGACCAGCGACAACTTGTTGGCCAATTGTTGCGGTTAGACTTTGCGATGCCTGTGGTTTTGGCGGCTGTTCTGCTCAGCGGTTGCACCAACTGCTGCTTGTGCCGAGCCCCTTGACGGCTCAGTCAGCTCCTTGAAAGTGTCGCTGGCTGTGCATAATTATGGCTTAATTTGCAGCTGGAAGCAGGCCCAACTAATTACTACAGCAAACTTCCCTCGCCGCCTCGTACTTCTTTTCGGCCAAGAGCACATGGCAATTAAAAACTTTTTATGCAAGACATTTTTTATTTTCCCCCAGGTAAAACTTTGTACGCAGTTCCTGAAATTTCCGCAGCTATTGTAGTTCCTCCCAATCTCCGCCTGTCGCCCTTCATAATTGAAAATCACTTAGAGCGTGAAACGGGGCACAACACATTTTCCCAGTCAGGGGTGGGAAAATGGTTGGGAACGGGCGGATATTTTCCAGAATAAGCAGTGATAAACTACTTAAGCCCGATTAAGTGACTTTTAAGGGAACTTGACAATCTACTTAAAGCTGCTAAATAATTGAGCTTAGAGTGTTGCTAAAAGTAAGCCCTAGTTTTTTTTATTTTTAGCTCCTACTCTATACCTTTAATAAATATTATATTTTATTGAAGAATATATTCATAGGTAATAGGTAGAGTAATATACAATATACCTTCATGAACTGTTTATGAACTCATGAACTTATGTTGTATGAACTTATTTTAATGCTCTACGCTGCATTTTATAAGTTATACAATAGTACTTCTTTAATGAGCTTAAATCAACTTTTTAGAATTTAAAAATAAAAATTATATTTGTTCATGCAACTGTGTGTGGTTGGACTGAATCCAAGGGGTTTTCCTGGCAACAAAAGGTTAGATAGCCGCTTGGGGGAGGTTCCATTCAAAGGGGGCGTGGCAGTCACTGACACTCAGCATCCGCTCCTGCCGTTCTCATGCAAAAAGAGGGGAAAGCGTCAGAAGAGCAAGAATTGCCAAGCCACAGAACAAAGCAATACAATGTGGGTGGGGAATTTTCGGGGCTGGGAGAGGGGGAGGCGCTTCTGTTGCTGTGGCTGCTGCAAACAATTATTGTTATTCCAATTGAAATGCAACGTTCACCCAGCGTTCCCAGTTTCCCAACCCCTCCCCCCCCAACTGCAGTCCTGTGGCCTTTGTAGAATTGCTATCAAAATTATACACCTTGCAGCAATGAACGACAAGCGGTGGAGAGAAAGGGGCGCGGGGGTATGTCGAGTTCATTGTAATGCAAATTACGTATACGCCGTGGTGCAACTGCAAACTGGATGAAGCTCCCGGCATTCCCCATCCCTCCTAGTTCCTCTTGCTTATATGCGACCATGTGTGCGTCCATATTTTTGACCTTTCCTCATTGTCGGCGCTGGAAAAATAATAATAATAGAAATATGAGTTTCCCTTGAGCTGGCCAGGTGCAGATGCCGGAATTAACCAGTGTGGAAGATAATCGCATATGCATGTGCGCCTTTGCGGCCTTGGCTTTCCCTTCATCTAAACCTGTTTGCATCAAAGTCGATCCAGCTTAACGTCCGAAATTGGTCCACTTAATTATCCAAATAAGTTTAGCTCGAAAACTTTGCCCAGTGTCCAGAGAAGCAGAGGAAATGCAACATTTTGCAGCAGGAAATGCAGCCGAGCAACTTTTCCCAGAGAGCCAAGTGGGCGGTGCGGGCGGTGCGGAACCAGTGTCAATTCAAGGGCCAGGAAGTTGTCGCATTTAAATGGGAAAACTTCAACACACAAAATGGATACACAAATACCAGAAATGTTCCCAATGGCCGCTCAGCCGAATTGCAAACGCTAACGACTGATAACAGCAAATGGACACAGCTTAGTAGCTTCTGGCGTGGTCCGCAATCCGGAAGCAAAAACCGCATCCGCCACGCCAGCGCTGTCATCATCGCCACCATCATAGTCGCCATCAACATGGAAGAGCCTTTTCCTCTGGCAGCGACTCGAAGTCTCTTTCCCATACACGTATGCAGATCCCGGACACACACGGCCACTACTGTACCTGTGACAGCTGGGCCTGCTTGCTTTTCCGCTTTTCCGCTTTTCCGACTCTTTTCCCATTCACCGCAAGGCGCTTTGTCGGTCTGCTCCCGTTTTCACCCATTCAATTGTGTGTAAAAGCCGCGGTCGCTATTTATTGTTTGCGGCAGGGTTTCATGACTAAGGAACTACATTTTATAAACTAATTGGATGTGCTAAAAATACGCAATCAATATTTAGTCGGAGTATCTTCTAAATTTCAGAATTTAGAATTTGCTACTACTTCAAAACTAAAGCTCAAGGATAAAAACTGAATTTATGCATGAATTAAAAATGAAGAACTTTCTGCCTACTACTTAGTAGTACCACACCTTTGCGTTACCTATTCGAAATGTGGCTAGAACTGATGCATTACATATGGTAAGAGCATACATTTCCTGGCGTTACGTGTTTCGACAACACTTCCAGATGTAACTTTTTACTTTGGGCCTTTTACATTTCAGCACGAATTGTGTATACCCCTCAATTAGTAGGGATACTGTTACGCAGCTAGAAGGATAGACAGATCTATACTATTAACCAGATTGCATTGCCATAGTAAATATACAAATAAAACGAATGAAAATTTGTATGAGAATGCATTTAAAGCTCCCGTTTGAGCCTTAATTTACTTTTGGTTAGTTGGCTGCGTAGTTGGTGCTCAACTGCAATGGCAACTGGAGGGGACCGACAAAAAATATTCGCTCTGAATATTTAATTGTGCGCGTTCCATGCATTTATCTCGCTGCCGCACACACACACACACACACACACACACTCGCACTCGTGCACGCACACAACAGCAAGTGGAAGTGCATGTACATATGTATGTGTGGATATGTGTGGGGGGGGGGGGGGGGGGGGGGGCGTGGCTTTTGAGTTGGTCTGTTGCGGTTGCATATTTGTGGCTCTTTGGGGTCTTTTCGATTTTCGAAATGCGCTTTTAGTTTGTAGTTTGTTGTTTGCATTTCTTTGGGCTCCTGGAGCTTGTTGTCTGTTGTCCTTTTTGTTCTGTGCCACATCCTGCTGTTGTTTGTCTCTTTACGCCAAAAAACCTGGCAACTGTATAAATACAAATTTCTCAGTTATTTTCCCTTTTTCTGGTCTGCCTCCCTTTTTTTTTGTCTGCATGAGTTTGCGGGCTTGTGGCATACTTTTTGGCTCTTTTTAGCTTAACTTATGTATATTCGGGATGCTCGGGCTTACCATATTGACATGCAAATTCTGTGGGCTCAGACGTTGTCATTGTAGTTGATTTTATCAATGCTCCAGATGATAAATACGCTTTTCCGACTTTAGCTGCAATAGAACGGTTACACTAAAAACAATGCCTAGTAAATCATTATTGAAGGTAGGGAAAACGAGTTTTGTAGGTCATTTAATCAATTTAATCCAACTAACTCATTTTCCCATCCCAGTTTAGCATGTTAATAGCAATCAGAACACAACATGCCACATCGAACATACACGTAATTCCACCAAAGTCGCCCACTACCCACAAAAAGCGATGGTATGTTTTGAAATATTTCGCAAAATGGGAAACAAATCAACATAATTTGGCCAGTTTCCCGTGGTCAGAAGCTAATTTGTTTCCTTGCTGCGGCAGTAATTCCTGCACAACGTCATTTTGCGCATTCGAGCGGGTTGCGGGTGCAGAGGAAATATTAATTAAAATTATATCGAAATTTCCGAAATTTCCGTGTATAGTTGTCGGAGATTAAATTTCAGCCGTGTGTTTCCCTCAACGGCAAGGTGAGAATTGCCCTTTAGGCAGTCATTTCGGTATTAATTAAGCGAAACTAATGCATTTTGCACGCTTTGGGTGGAGGGACGTGACTAAACTGCTTTCCTGTACTGCAGCTCCATTAAAACGTGTGTATATAAATCAATTAAATGGCTTATAAGCTTAACTTTTATGCGCAAAACATACATAGCCATTGCCTTCTGTTTAGTTTTTCATTTTTTGTCACATTGCTGCCATAACCTGGCTTAAGATTTTCATGGCCCAAAAGCCATTAAGGTTTGGCTGTAGCTTAAGGTTTACCTCAACCACGTACGTATATGGGCCGAAGGCATTCCTTGCCCCTAAAATGATTAATTACGACCATTTGGACCTTTGGCCGTTGCCTTGCCAAACAATAATGCAATTTTCCCTACCAGCAACGTCATTATCGTCATCCTAAAAATTTCCATTCGGTTGACTTGTGCAGCTTTGAGATAAGCCTTAAATTTGATTCCCAGAATGCAAATTCTGGTTTAATGCCTGGAGGTGCAGCAGACTTGAACGAATCAATTTTGTTGCTGAATTTTGGCCATAAAAGGATTTACATTGTGAGTACACCTGGATATTAATAAGACAGTGCTTAAAACTATACACTTGAACTTTATAAATGTGCGTTTAATTGTAAATTTCACCCTCTTCGGATTGACATCTTTATAATTAATAAAAAAACCAAAATGTTCCATTAGGTATAAGTTATTATTTCAAAACAATGTGTTCCTCTTTAAAATTTCCTGAAATTTGATGTCTTACTTTCCTAGACGTTAATTAAGGTACTCAGATATTTACGTTTGCTTGCCGCCGACATATTTCAAAACAATTTACGTGTCTGTCCAAAAAAATTGTACTAATGAGCAAACTCTCATCGCCTTGCGCAACTCAATTCGCAGTCGTTGTCATGCATACGAAAAACATTATTAAGAGTGGGCCACTGAAACACCGCACCACTCAACCACAAGTGCCCCATCAGCTAGTCGTGGGCGCTGGCAGAGGGAAACCAAACAATTTATCTCCAAGTAAATTTGGCGCAACACAAGCTGCCTCGAAGTTTCGTAATTGGGGCGGGAGCAAGGTGCCGACCAGGACATTGTTGTCGCCGCTGTAACCAAATGTCAACAGGCATTAAATTAAAATACCGTAAAAATATAAACCAGAGGATGGCGCAATCAGCCACCCGAATGACTCCACAGATTTGGTGGTCGGGTGTCAGCAACAGCTGTCTGCTGATGGGCTGATGGGCTGAACTCCGCCCACATGCGAATTCATATCGCTCATACGCCCTGTGCCCCGCCCCTGCTCCACACGCATTAACCATTTTCCTTGGCCTTGGCTGCGTTGGTGAGTCGGTGGCTCGTTTATGCTCGTTAGACATGCGAGATGAGTGGATAACTTTTCCTCGAGAGCCGCTCGACGGCGGAACGGGGGCTTGAGAAATTGGAATAATATTTATAATTATTATGTGGAGGAAATTACATTTCGGTGCCGGCGTTTTGAATATTTTTCCCCTTGATGATGGGTCCAAATTGAAAATGCCTTGAGCGAAGTGCAAAATGAGGTTGTTAATAATATGAAATTATTTACAAGTGCAGATTAAAAGAAATGCTATGGCCCAATACATATTCAAAATTGAATGGCTTTCCTTCTGGATTCAGTAATGGTACAGAATTTGTCATCCCATTACTTTTCATGCCAAATCCATTTAAATTTTTAAAATTAATATACAGATTTAAAAAATGGTCAAGTGTGCTGCAATATTTTTCTCGCATGGGAGCTCGCAACATTGGTATGGTAATTGTCTCTGCTAATGTTAACTAACAGAATCCGTTACGCTCTGTTAAAGCTGTAAAAATCGAGGCACTTCTATTGAATTGCCAATATCAATCGCATATCCCTTATTTTAAATTAATGGAATAATTGGAATCCGTTATATAGTAAATTATAAATTGTAGTATCAAAACAAACTGATGATTATAATTTACCGGGTAACAGAACAACCTTAAAATAAGAGAGAGCACCTTCTAAAAGTGGGTGGAAAATCTGCTACAACAGAATGCTCTCTGCTATAAAAATGTTAGTTTCAGGACACGTTTTTCTTTCGCTTTTCCGTCCGACTTTGCGGCGACTTTAAATGCTCTCTGTTTTTTGCTGCCCGCTTTCTCTGCTTTCCCTTTGCAGCCTCTTTGTTGTCTAGTTTTTCATGCGCTCGTTTTTGTTGGCTTAGAAGCTACTTAAAGTAATAAACGAGTTCGTCCCCTTATTTCACAGCCAGCCGTAAAGCGCGAAATTTCAAATAAGGCAATAAGACAAATGCAGCAAGGGCTCGGAATTACGGACATAAAAAACAAACTCCGTATGAAAAGATAACAGGAATCATCGCTACCCGAAGGAAAGGCTTCCAACAAACCGTCAAATACGTTTAGGAAGCTTCGACTTTCCTTTCGAACCCAATCAAAATGCAAACCGCTTGAGAGCATCAGTAGGTGTTTCATGCCCTGAATCGCCCTGTGATTTTCAGTCAATTTGCGAATTACGGCTCTACCTGCCCAAGGCAACTGCTGACCAGCTCTGTCCTGTTTCTGTCCATTTCCTGCCTACCTATTTTCCTTTTCCCACTAACCGAGTGAGAAGGGCTTCCTCCCGTTTGCGAGAAGGTCAATGAGCCTGGAAGGAGAATAAGGACCCCTGGGGCAGGCTTAAGGCGCAGTCTAAAAATATACATAATCGAAGTGGCTTACCTATGTTTGACTTTTCACAAAACAGACAAGAAGAGAAGTAACACACAAAATAGGGATGCAGTCCATTGTTCAATTAAATTAATGGCCATTCTCAAACAAACTTATTTTGCTCGTTGGATTTTAAGTATTTATTATAGATATTACTCCCCAATTACTCAAGTGTACACATTAAATGTATATGTTTATTTAAAATAATCCACAGAGGGTTTACTCTCCTTAGGCTTTAAAGCAATTGAATGGATGAATGGGTGCAATACCCTGCGGTGCAGTATTAAAGAAAATACTCTTTTGTCTGTACATTTAAATATTAAAAACGCTGTAGTTCCCTCCGAAACCCACAATTGTTTAATTTATCTTGGTTTTCGGAGAACCAACAGCCACATCCATTTGCTAATTACATTTCAGCTTCGGCATGGCTGCAGCATCTCGCAGAGAAAGTGCAACAGATATGCAAAATAGCTTTAATGCTGGTATGTTAAGCGTGACTGGCCACGCCCCCCGCCCGAAACGAGCAAACATTTGAGGCGCCAAAAAGTATGCAACACTACAGAAGCCCTATGCCCTATGTTGACTGCCGTGGGTGGCTGAGTTGACACACTTCTAGGACACTATCCCCACCCTTTTCCCTTTTCCCTTTTCCCTTTTCCCCTACCCTGCCACCCTCCACGCTGAATTGTGGAGCATGTGAAGTACTTGAAAGTATCTGGCTCCTTGGGCAAACACTTTGCAGTACCCTGCCAGGGGAGCGACGGGTAGTGTTAATCTGAGGGCGTTCCCCGAAAGAGATACAACTTTTCAGTTTGTTAACAGGGCACATAGCAACTCCCGCTAACTTTATATGTCAACAAATCGCTTAGATAACACTCAAATATGAAGTTCATAAAAAAATGCGGATATTTATTAACTGTTAAATAACCTTCGGGGCAAGAAAAACTACTGTTGTACCGATACGATATCTGAAAGTCAGGTTTCTACGATTAGGCTAATTTTATTTAATAAAATTTCTGTTATGGGTTCCTAGCACATGTATACATACAAAATTCATTGAATTACCATGAGCAAAGAGGACATTGTTTTGACCAATACAAATGTTAATAATAATCGATACAAAAAGACTTCTTTCTAATTGGCCTTTTGTTTTCGCTTGTCTTTGATTGATACTAGATACTTGGCTGATACTAGAAAAGTTTGTAATTTCGTGGTGAAAACTACTAGGAATGGCCTCTGGGACCATCTCCTCCGAGTCTGCGAGGCTTGAATTCCCCTAATGGCCACTTGGAGACCCCACAAAAAAAAGAGAAGGGAAAAAAACGAAATAGCACTAATGCCAGCCGCACACACTACACGTTGCTGTTGAGACAATCGGGCAACAAGCGGCAAACTGGCAGCGCTCGAGCTCGAGCTCGTTTTTTATGGGCACTTAATTGGCGCCAACGAGACCATAGCCCACCCAGTGGCTCGAATCAATGGCTATTGATTGATACCCGTTCCGCATTTCCTCCCAATTGCCCGCCCAGCTGATCGAAGGGAGATTTGTCGTCAGCAAGGTCGGGCTAGCCGCTGACTTGGCCCATACGCTGCGGGTCAGGGCCTCCATTGCTAGCCAAGTTAATAAATATGAATGCGCCGCCGGCACCCGCCATTAGGTGCAGCCTTTGCGCCGCGATTTTTCCGTCGACTTCATAGACAGTGCATCACTGTCACCGCCAGCTGCTCGTGGCGTAGTGCGGCCAAAAACATTATATAAACCACTCTGCTGAACTTACGGAATTTCGGGGCTCACATTTTTAGACAAATTTTTCCAACGGAGGGACAAGAAGGTAAACTTGACGCGCCCTGATTGCCCGACATATTGTTCTGCCCTGTTCTGATTGATGAAAGGATACGCTGCACACGCCGGGCTTGGCTCACTAATGGACATTCGATGGTCATTCTATTAATAAGGATAAAAAAAGATAGGAATTCAGTTTGGTCTACAAATAGATAGATTAAAATGTCAGTGTACAAAGCAAATAAGTAATGTATTGCAATGTATTTTAACTATTTATATTAATATAGAACATAAAGCGGAGTAACTACATTCCAACATATTAAATATTTAATTGTGCATAATATAGTAATCATTGAATGGCGGTGGATATAAATGTAGAGCGATTATTACAAGCCAGAGTACAGGAATCTGTACTCACTCCACTTTCCTTCAACCTAGTAGAATGTCCATTATAATTTATAATTCTCTGTACACTCGAGCACTTATTGTGACAGTACCGCGATCCAGTGGCTTCTGGTTCATCCATTCATCCCATTTGCCGCTGGCTTTGGGTCGCAGTCATCCGCAGTTGGCTTGTATTGTGTTTAAGAAGCGATTAGTGGCAGCTATTGAACGGACAGTCTTTGCTCAATAAGCGAGCTGTGTGCCAAAGGATTTCGACCGACTGCAGGGGATTACATGGTCCGTGTGACACGGATCACTAAAATAATGAATTATTAATAAGCAAAATGTGGGGCAGAAGCACCCCTGATGCGTCTCCTCTATGCTTTCCCAGATTGCGATACTTCACTTCTCCAAAAAAGCCATACATCGCAGGATACTGACTCCATTACTCGCTCTAGTAATCAGCAAAATTCTGGGCTCGTTTGCATATATAATTCGCGAGGCCAAAATGTATAATCCGTCTGCTGAACACTTGCCTGCCATTAAGCGCAGCCAACGTCGGGGAAACTATGCGGGGAAAAATGAAATTGTTACCAAGAACGGAAGGAAGGAAAGAGCCAAGGAGAGCCAAGAAGAGCCAAGAAGAGCCAAGAAGAGCGACTGGGACAGCAGTGGCGGCATTTTGGAATTTCCTCGCTGACTTTACCATTCGCAGGACCGGCAGAATGGAAGAAACCAAATAGAAACGGAAAGAAAGCTTCAACAAGGCCTGGCCTCCAGCCGTCCCTTTCCGACACCGCATCCCTCTCGCTCCCGCACGCTCATTGTAGTCGCAAGGCGCCAAAGCAAGATAAATGGCGCAGAAGTAAACACATTTGGTGTGAAGAGTTGCGGAAGGCGGGAAAAGCAGGAAAAGCGGGGAAATAGGGAAAGCGGAGTCGCCTCGGAAGACCAAGAAAAATCTCGGGAAGCGGCGAAACAGGCGAAACAATGGTTGCATTGACACTGAAGGGAAATCCCCTTGAAAATAAAAACCACTAAGAGAACCTCTGGTATGTTCTTAAGCACTCTTAAATACCCTTATCTTTTTTAGAAACACTTAAGGATAATAAAAATGCCTTGTCTTCTATTTCAAATATCACATATACACGTAATAGGCTGCTGGATTCTCGAGCACAAGAACTCAAAGTTACCAACTTTCTTCTTTATTTTATTTACAGTAACTAGAATTCTAAATTAACTTCCAATAATGTAATATTCAGTATACCTTCTGTACAAGCTAAATGATAGAAGCCAGGAAAGTAAAAGTGCGGCGAGCTTGGACAGAAAAGCGGGAAAGCTGGGAGCACAGATGCTTCAGATGATGGTGATGAGCTAGACTATACAAAAGGGCAAAATATGGGAGGGGCGTGCCACGCCCATTTGACAAGTGTTGTGCGGCAGATTAATTTATTTTATAGCAAGTTTTTGCCATTTTTTGTGCGCCAGCACCGCTCGCATCTTGCAGCGCCCCAAAATGTTTGGCATCATAAATAACGCACACTGAGCGCATAAATTGTCAGTTCAGGCCGGTTTTCGGTGCGATAGGTCCTAAATGTCCTGGCCGGGAGCTCCTCCCTTGCGAGCTGGACCTCTTTAGCGTCCTGGATGGCATTTGAATGGCGTGTGCAAAACATTAAATATGTGGAATGCTCTTTGAATTTCAATTCACATTTCGCTTCTTCTCTTTCAGGGATTTGTTGGATTTTGTGGGCCAGGAGCTGAGTTTTAGGAGTTTCAACGTGCGTTTCAATGATTTATGCCTGGCATTCCTACGGAAATGCTGTTCCAGATTAGGCTTGTTGACCCGGATTTTAGTCGAAGACCTCCCCGGATGGCTGAGCTATTTGGCCAAATGAAAGTACACGTACATGTGAATCAGTTGAAATTGAAAGTAAAAGTAATACTGCCATGCAATCCTCTTTATCCTCGATGTGTGCTCCACTTTAATTATACTTTTAATAATAAAACGAGTTGACACAGCGATTATACTGTATTAAAAAGAAAAGGTTATTATTTGCACTTTTCAATAAGAAATTTCATTAAGCTAATGCAATCAAAGAAGATGACTACGAAGGGGCGAAACTTTGTATCACTTCTTGTTGACGACAGCGCTTGAAACTGGTTTGAAGTGCTAGAGTTCATAATTTCCCTTTGAAGCGCCTTCATTTTTTTAACCTTTCATCCTTCCAATTCCCTTTCGGTACCAGCCAGCTCTTTTTGCTGGCAACTGGGCGAAACTTTTTATGCGAACTGAACTGCTCGTGCTGAACTGTTTCAACTGCTGTCACTTTATTGCTGCGGAAGCCATTCAGGGCAGATTTGAGTCTCAGGGACCCACGCACATAAGATGCTTATCCTTGGCTCTATCGCACACACACACACACTCAAACACACACACACACAAACACACAGATAGTTGAAATGGGAAATTCCACCTACTTTTCGGTTCCGCTTGCCTCGCCTCCTGGCAATCAGCTTTTACCCCTTTCGAGGAAGAGACCGGCAAGAAAACCCAAAATGAAATCCCGCTTTTAATTATATTTATACCCAAGTGGCCAATGCCAAGTAAACACACACGCATACAAGCACAATCGGGGCAGGCACACACACACTCACTCGGAATTAAAATCACAACCGGACTCACATACACGAACTTTGGCATTCTTCTCCCGCACCTCAACCCCTTCTCCATCCAACCCGGTTAAAAGACAAACACAATAGCAAAACAACAGGAGATAACTCTAGAGTCGAGTGTCGCGACTATACGATACCCGTTAGTCAGATGGTATGATTGCTGGATAGATTCAGATATAAAAGCAGTAGATCAACACATTTTTGCACAACGTAAGCATTACTAGGATCTGCATCCAAATTAAATAAATCTTGTAGGATTCTTGAGATAGCAACATTCATTTGGACAGCCAGACTGACTAGTGACGCTTCCTTCTACCTGTTACATACTTTCCAACGACTCTAGCATACCTTTTTACTTTACGAGTACCGGGTAAAATAGCAAAAAATTAAAGAAGCGCAAACTTTCTGTTGTGCGTGATGTGAATCTGTAAGAAAACTTAAAATGGGTTTGGCACTATGTAAATGTTCTATCCACATATTTACCTCTGTTCGAACTTAAAAATTTAACATAAAACTTAAAACCTGTTAAATTTTTAGCGAATATGCAGGCTGATGAGCTTAATTGTAATATTGGATCTACAGAGAAAAATGCGACCTCCACCGAGATCGATTTGGGTTGCCTTGAGCACCATTTCCCATGTTCGGCGAGTTTTGTAACCCATTTTAATCCAATTTCAGTACGGACAATCCTTTTCGGGGCTCCTGGGCCCATTGTCAAAAGTTAATCAAATCAATGTTTGCCGCCCTGCCAGCCAGCCGCTTAGCTTAGTTACGTGTCTATTTGTTATTTGTCAATCACTAAGCTACTTCATGTGTGTCAATATGGGAGGTTGGGACGGGGCGGCGCGGGATGCCGATTGATGGCCCTCCAATTTCAACCCCGAACCCATGAGCACTAGACCAGGTGCCAGAATCGGTGTGGCCCCTTTAAGCTCGGCCTGGGATATGCCCTCGAGTACTTTGTTCTTACACTTGACTGACTGCCATGTCCTTCTCCGTCGTTCCTTGTATGCGTCTGTGTATGTGTGTGTGCATGTGTGTGTGTGTGTGTGTGTGTGTTCTTGCGCCTACGGTGGCTTTCTGTCTCACTTCGCCGTGCTTCTGACCCTCCTGTCCCTTTTGGCCAATGTCTATGCTCCATGTAGTTCACATAACACCGCTTCCAATTTGAGCACCAAATCAAACTGGGACAAAGAGCCAGGAAACAAAATCGAGAGCAAGAGCTGCTGCGACTGTGGCAACATTGGAGAGCAACTTTGTGATGCTTTTGCTTCAAATTTAGCAATCTATTGGCACGAGGACAGCTTTTGGGATGAAATTGGAGAAAATGTAGGAAAGAAGTTTGGGGGAGGCAAATGAATGATTCAATAAGACTACAAAAAGCATTCCTTAAAATCTTACAAATAGTTTTACAATGCAATGACAATGCAATACATTTTCATCACTCACTTAAAGTATTATGTTGCATTTATTAATTTTGGGCCTCAAAAACGAAAGATTATCACATTTCAGGAGCATTCCGAGTTTCATTTCTAAGCAAACAATGTTGATGTCCGAAATTTCGTTTCTGTGCAATTTAATTGAATTTGCCCAAGGGCACACTATTTCCTTCTACCAAAATCTCTCTCCTGTGCTTATCCCTTGGCTCACCTGTCTTAGCCACCCAAAAAACTCCTGCAACCGTCTTCAACACCCACATACACAGCCACACACCCACACACCCACACACCCACACACACACACAACCACCCACTGATGGCAGTGTACTTTGTTTGCCGTTTGCAATCGCACGTGGCTTACAATAAATTTTCAGTTACGATTCCCCGCTTTTGTGACTGCTCCGTTCTCCTAGCAAAGCAAAAACATAAACATTATTATACGCGTTACTCGTAGAGTAATAAATAGATGGAGTAATACATTTTTGAATTGCTGTTTTGGATAATTGAAATCCTTGTGCCTTGAAAAACTATTACCCAAATAAGGAAATAGAGATAGAAATAGAATGATATATGGTACAGTAGATTGCACAGTGCAGATCGCAGTGCACCTACACTGTTGCAGGACGTAGTTCATCCAAATTGGCTGCTTCGTAAGCAGCAAAACCGTTTGCGATGACAAATGCAAAAGCAGCACTCGCTCACACACACACGCACACAGCCGGAAAATGCACACACTCAGACACTCAGACACTCAGACAGAGAACAGATTTTACGGGGAAATTCCTAAGAATTCTCTGGAGATGGAACCAAGAGTTTTCTGCAAAGTCTTCCTTCTCTGCAGGGAGATTCTTCAAACGAGTTTGATTCTGTTATTGTTGTTTGTAGATTTTAAATTGCTCTGATATATAGAAAGTTTTCACATATTTATCTACTTGGGGTGCAATAAATATTTCCAAATGAACGGAACAAGGATTGCACCTTGAAAATTGTAGATCAACTATAAATCTTTTTGGCATGTGTTGTTTCATATAATAGAGGCAGGTAATAGTCTGATAAGATGGACAATATAGGGTTATCGCTTAAACACTATTGATTAATTGAGGCACTGACCGCATTATTAGTTCACAGTGCCATAAAAAAGTGAGAACAAAATTGCAGCCTTCATCCGAGTGCGGAAAAACTTGGAAAACAGCACGCACTCGCAATTTGGGGCATTTTATTAGCCACTCAGCCGTTTGGAGGCAGCACATTGTGGTGCAATGCCAAAGCCACAAAATGTGGGGCAACTAGCAGCCTTTGCCAGCGCTTTCCCAGCTTTCCCAGCTGCTGCGAGCAGTCATGACAAAAGCGCAGCCAAAAAAATGGAGGAATTGAAAGCAAAAAAAATGCGACGCAAAATGTGAGAAACTTTCGGGACACGAGCGAAGTGGGCGGGCGGCAACAGCCTGCCACACCCACATCCACATCCACATCCACAATCACAAACACAGGCGCACTTGCTGCACAACTGGCAATGAAGCTAATTTTTCACGCAGTTCTGAGTACACATGCCACAAAAGATGCCTTCAAGCGCAGCTCCTGCTCCTGCGCCCCCACAGCCTCCTCCTCCGCCCTCCGTTGCCATCTTGGCTCCGGCTCCACCACCGAAACTAGAGAATACAGAGGGGCTCGACCCACAGGGCACCATCAAGCAGCATCTAGAGTCGCGTCGAGGTCAAGCGAATGCAATTTGCCAGGCGGCACTCCCCCAAAAGCAGCGCCTTCTGGCCACACTGCTTTGTTTTAAGCCCACTTTTGGCGGGACTGTACTTTGCTCCCATTGTAGTTTTCCCGTTTGCACAGCCGTGTGGATAGCCAGCTAGCTTACGCAGCTTTAATAGGTAATTGGATTTGCAGAGAGTAAATTGAACTGGAAAGGAACTTCCTAATTTGCAAACTTGTTAAGCTGTTACATTCTAATACTCATCCAATCGTTTGTGATATTCCTTTAGTATATCTGTTTTGACCAGCTTTTTAAGTATAAGGACTGTTGGCAATGAACCAGTAATACATTTAGAATAATAGTAGACTGATTGATTATTTAAAGTTCATATAAATCGCTATGTTTTTAAGGAGTAGTCCCCTGCCCTTTTCCGAAGAGTGAATAGCACTTTGGCGTGACTGTACCTCGCCTGCTAGGGAAACCTAGCGGAACAATTAGCTTTCGTTTGCCAACCGCCGTGCACTTTGACCCGAGACCCTAGTATCGCATCTTTTTCGACGTGTTCAGAGGCCCAAATTGAATTGCTGCCACGCGAAGTGGTATGAGCCGCCATTTGGGCCCATAGCCCGACACCTGGATCTGGCTAATTAAGTGAGGCGACGCAAACGGCGGCGTCAGCGGTGTCGATGGCTAGTTCATTGGACTGGGCTGAGTTGGCTAATTAAAAGGCGGTCGCGTCTACGTGGATGCAATGCCAAAAACGTAACCGCAAACAGAAATTAGAAGCTTCGCCCCACAATCCCTTTGGCATGCAAAACACGTGCGTCCTGCAAAACAATTAAATGGAACGCCAAGGCCCCGCACATCCGGCTACTTGATGTTGATGTAGTAGTTGCCCCCTGATGTTGTTCGTGTCCTGGTCAATGCTCAATGTCGTCGCCAATTGGCAGTTTCACGATGGCAAGGGGCTTTTCAGGGGGCGGAGCCAGTCAAACACGCCCCCACTGCGTAGCCTTGATTGCCGGAGGTTAGGGATTCGCCATGGGTGGTGGGACAATTAATGTAGTTACTTTCCCCTTGCAATTGACAACCGGTTGAGCGCCAAAGTGGCCCATGAAATTTTAAACTTTAACTCAATTTTGCTACCTTTCGAACTACACAGTGTGTACGGGAAACTGGGAATAAACGGATGACTACCAGCTTTTTGCTATTTTTCAACCCCTTTTAATAACACTTATGAGCACCGAGCTCGCTAGCTGTAAATGTCAACACATTTTATTCGTTAATTGGACCCAATTAATAGTAAAGCACACGTTGTACTATATATCCTTTTAGCTACGATTTTCACGGCTCTTTGGTCAAACTCACGCAGTAACTGTCATTAACTGTCATTAAAAACTCAGCTTTCCGTCACATTTTCCAGCTCGATCCCAACGCACGTAAGCCAGATTTAAACTTAATGATGCCCTGGAAGGATTTGTGCCACTCAACTGTAAAATGAGATGCATTCCACATGCCGCAGTGGAAGTAGTGGAGACATATTAAAGCTGCCAATAAAGTGTCAGCATTGGATCGAAATGCACCCTGCCAGCGGCTTTATTAGACATCCGGCCTTAGCTGGAATTTCGCCCTGTAAGATACATTGATTCCCCATTCCATTTTCATAACCTTCCATTTCACTTAGCATAACACCCACGCGAAATGCATCTGCGATATGGATAGGTTCTACTTTCGCATCGGCTGCTTTACAGAGCTTTGTCATCATCGCCGTCATGAGAGCTGCATTTCCATAGACGGTATCAAGGGGTATTATAAGCTGTGTTGAAGACTTAAGTTTATTCCCATTTTACAGGGTTCTTTAATCATGACATTCTGAATTCACTATGAAGGATTCCCCCCGCTTGCTGCTCTCATTTTTACTGTCATCGTTGGCTTTAAAATGAAATGTTGTAACTGCTGGGACTTTAATGATTTGGGTATCTCGCTGTTCGACGACTGCTTTTACTAGTCAGTCCATTACTCCGCGCCTTTAATGTCAATCCTCGCACCTGTGGCTCAGTGCGAGCCCCGTAAGGTATGCAGCGTTTTTTAAGTGTCCCGCCACATTTGAATATGCCAAAAGCAGCTGCAAGGCGTCAAACTGACGGGAAGGGTGAGGTGACAGGATGAGGAGTGGCAGGATTGCGAGAAGGGACCAAGCATAACCTGGGCGTGGTCGGAATGCGGATTCCCACGGCTCCAGCTGCGAATGCCACGAATTTCGTTCTCCCAGAGCTGACACAGATTTCAGGGCGATTTATGCTCCCTTTCGATTCCGCATCCTTTCGCATCGCTTCTTCTTCGTCGCATCCTGATTTTGGCATATGTGTTCAATGGGTTGCCTGCGCGTGTGTCTGTGTCTGTGCGGATGTGTTTGCATGGGAAGCGCCGGATTGCCAGCTTTCTTTTGTGTCCTTCGATAAGGAATTGGTTGATGGGCGGCGCTTTAAAGTTAATGCCAAGGTGAGAGAGTACCCAGAATAAAGCGAATGTATTTTGCATCGATAGAGATTACGCAAAGGTTAAGGGCAGGGTAAGCTTGAGGTATCTCGGTTTTTTCTGCTGGTTAGCGAGTGATTGAAAAACTCAATAAATCCGTAGCGGATATTATTAGCTTCCTTTTACACTCGCAAAATGGGAATTATTCCGTTGAAGAAATCTTCTCCTGAACAATCACATCCATAGTATCTTTATGTAAGATGTATCACTTTGTGTACTCCCCTGTGAACCTATCACTTTCTTTTATTATACTTTCCATTTGTTAAACAATAAGATTATCAGCGAACGGGACTGCGAAGTACAGGGCAGCTTGTGTATTCAATAGATTGCTTTTAAGTAAGGCACCGGCAATTGTTACAATCTGCACACTTTTCCCGCTCTTCTGCTTTTCCTCGCCGCACTATTGATTTAATAGTCACTTTTAATCCAGCTTGTGGCCAGAGTTTTTTCATTCTCATTGTATTTAACTTCTACTTCTCCGGCGGGATGACGCTAATGCGATTTGCTTAGAGACAAGATTGAGCAGCTGACAAATTTTTGAGTGCGGTAAAAGTTTGGCGAATCTTTGGCAACTATTCCCCAGTTGTTGAGACGAACCTGCTGCCGCACAAAAATAAATATTTAAGACGAACACGTGTCGTGGCCCGGCACGAATTCGTTCTTGGAGCAGACAGGACAGCTCACATACGCCGCGCGTCCCGCAAATAAACCCAACTTGGCGACGAGGCGTATACTTTATTCCTACGCACACAACATTCCGTATTCTCCTCAGCATTCTCCGGCGTTTAGTTGCCCCCTCCCCATCCCCCTCCCACAACCACCCCCATCCCAAACAGCAAATGGCCGGCGACAGCATCACACGTTGCGTATACGTAATCGCATTTGTGGCACAGTGCGGCCCACTTGTTACGGACACCAGCTTATGAACGGGACGCGGAGGGTGGGGGGTCTTCGAAGTGCGGGGCAGCGTGTCGTCCTTTATTTGGCCATAGCCGTTGACTTTTACATGACCATAACAAAAATGTGTCAAGAATTCTGTGCTCAATTGCTGGTGGCTGGCTTCCTGGCTGGCTGGATGGGAATAAGAGGGGGGGCAACACTGAGGACAGAACAAATAAACTAAACTAGCTTTTTGGCTGTATCCTTTGTATACTGTGGAGCTGGCAAATTTATAGAAATTGTAAGTTTGGCATTCCCTGCCATACCTTGAACATTGAATTTGTGACACTAAAGCACTGTTTAAAGCATTTGCTATCTGGTCACGATTCCCTAAACAACTTTCATAATTTCCGTGTTCTGCTTTGCTAGCACGATGTGGCTCAAATGAAAATCAGCTTCGCCACGCTTCAACTGCAACAATGACATGGCCGAAATCAAAGGCAAGCAACGGAAATCAATTGGCCAGTTTGGGCCACTTGAATGCGCTTAGTTAGTGCATTCGGTTTAAGCCAAACTTTTGCGCATAATTGCGCCTGAAAGTGTGAACGCGCTGATTGGAAAACGTGGCTCCGCACGGGGACTCCTAATGGGGCACATAGGACACAGGACGCCAATTTTCGATTGCCCTCATCCGCAGAGCGCCCAGTTGCACTTTGAGGAGAAGTTCGGCTCGGTCGAAAAGTATGCAAACAGTGCAGTTGGCTCATGGCCTTCATGCGTCTCATCCTCTTTCCCACATACCGACACTTTCGCCATTTCGTCCTGCAAAGGCTTGGTCCTCAGTGCTCAGTGCTCGGTTTTGGCCAATGCAGCCAGTTTGGAAAATCCATTTTCTGAGCGCGGCACGCCCTGGAAAAGCCAGAGCTCCGAACGCCAAACGCATTCACAACTAGTCGAAGCTTTGCAGCGGGACAATGGCCAAATGAAATATCAGCCAGGAGCGGCTACTGGAATACGTGCAATGGCCAACTCCAGGGATTGGCCAGGAAATGACGGGAAAATGTGAGCATGACGGAGGCGCTCCGCAGTCATGCAAATTCTGGGAGAATTTAGGGAATTTTGCAATTGCCTGAACTTAAGTTCAAGGCGTTTCTGGGATATTGCGTAATAAACATGTTATACAGTTTAAAACAAGAGAACAAATAAAATCCCCATTGAAATTCTACATTATGATAGCTGATGATAGCCTGATAGCTGATGTTGTATGATACATTTTTAAGTTATTTTAATATTTATATATTTATATTTATATTTATTTATATTTAATATCTCTTGTTTCCTCTTAACTTGAAATACTTGATATAAACTTGAAATAAACTTAACGTATGGGCATAAGTGCTCAGTGTGCATGAGTTGAAATCAGAGCGCGTTCATTAGATTGACATTCCCATTCATCCGCTGCTCATCGTTTGATGCTATCCGTAATCAGCAGAAATGCAGCAACTACGCACCAGCTCAATGTCAATCCTGGAAGCCCCAACCCCAACCCCAACCACGACCCCGATCCCGATCCCGACCACAATTGCAATTCACCCGCCGCACCTACAGCCACTGCATTATAACATATGCAATCACAATTGTCAATTGTACAAATGACAGCGGGCACAAAGGAAGACAGCAGGAGACATCGTACTCGTACTATTCGTAGTCAACAATTACGGTTAGTGCCACAGTTTGACTGCGGTGGATCCTGCCCACAGTCATTGCAATCATGGTTAGTTGAGTCCTCTGTCGGGTCCACTCTACACTGCAAAAAACTGTTGGATACGCCGCAGCATATGAATGGCTATGTATAAAGCTTTATATTCAAATGTAGAAGTCTCAAAGCCTGCATATATTTACCTTCTTTCATACGTCGATGATACATCAAACTTGATACCTTTATTATTTTTCCCACCGTGTGGTTGAATCTTAATGTGATTGTCAGGCGAGTGAATGCAAAAAAAGAAAAGGAAAGCACCGAGGGAAAATAAAGGAAAAGTGCAGAGCTGTCAGCTCGCCGCAGCTCCTCCTTCATTCGGAATGTGTGTATAATGGGCATGAATGAGCTGAGGCCGATGGCGA
The DNA here is from genome assembly GCA_005876975.1 of Drosophila orena. Lineage (NCBI taxonomy): Eukaryota > Metazoa > Arthropoda > Insecta > Diptera > Drosophilidae > Drosophila > Drosophila orena. Next base: position 3,288,356 of record VCKV01000008.1, on the reverse strand, counting down.
TGTCGATGCCTCAGAGACATGTGGCAGGTGGGAAATGGTGGAAATGGTGGAAAAGGTTGCAGTGGGGGGCGGCAGAGGAAAAACATGGCCTGCCGACAGGCGCTTGACAGCGTAACATTTGCCAGAAGAGCGGCAACAATGCAGCGCCCAGAAAAGCTCATTGTCATTGCAATTGAACGAGTCAGTGGATGAGTGAATGAGTGAATGAGTGAATGAACGAATGAACGAATGACTTGCCGGCTGTATGCAAAAGAAAATCCCCATCTGACCGAGCGGCCGGCCTCGGGTGGAAAAGCTTTTAGAATAATGCCCAACGAAATGAAAATCGAGTAAGGCGTACACGCCCAAAAGGCAAAGCCGGAAAAACATTTAACTAAATTGCAAATGGCAAACAAAAAAGGGGACGTCGAAGGCAGAAAAGGAAACTCTTGTTACGGTCGATATTCTTGCCTCGAGGCGGGAATTTTCCCTAAGTAGGGTTTTGCCGGAGAATTGCAAACTTAATTTGAAGTGGATGGAAAGTATGCCGCAATAAATTCTAATTAAAAGCAAGTGCCATCAATCAGGACTCAACAAGGCCAAGGAACATTTTTCACTTCAATTAATCAGCGGATGATGATGTCTCACTTCAGAACCGCCTTTTCTCATGCACAGAATCCCTTCATCAAAGGGCCAGACAACTTTCGGACTATTTTATCGCATTACGCATTTATCACCAGCGGGAGAGGACGATATGCAAGGACTCGAGTGTGTGTGCTCTGTATGCTGATAAAAGGACAATGGGCTGGAGAACCATGTGCGATAATTATGGGGGCGTTTCTGAGTGCGTTGCAACACCAGAGGAATAAAGACGCCAAGTGACCCACAAGCTAAGTCGGCCTGCCCGCAAAAAACTGAGAAGAAAGGGCCAACAAAATGCAACGCAAAGTGAAATGTAAGTAGACTTGAGACCCAAAGCGATGGGACTTATGCATACAGAATGCGAGGGGGGCGAGAGGCGAGGGGGCGAGGGGGGCAGTCTGCCAAACTGACCCCGTTCTGGATTCTATGCTAATGAACTGCCCTTCGTGTCCTTTTCGGACAGCCTAAAAAGGACCCTCGAAAACAGACAAAGAGCAAGTGGTATTCGATCGAGGGAAAGATATGCATAAGCACAATGCAAATTGAGATTGATTTGCAAGTCAAAAGAAGGCACTTCTCTTCAAAAACTTGCATGTCGTTTTCATTAGGCGAAATGAAAATTGTTGGCAAATATTTGGTTCATTTAGCACTTAAAGGATTTAAATTAACTTCCCCACCATATAAACCAAAATTCTGTAATCGCCAAAAAGCATAAACCACTCTAAATGTTGTAAGCCCAGTTATCTGACATGTCCATCGCGTTGGACTTTTAATGAAATCCCCGCCTGAAATGCCGAAATGAAATAGTCTCGCGGAGCGCTTTTCATTACGCGCCAAACTTTTCACGAAAATGTATTAAAAAAATAACAATTCCGCGACCTGTTAGAACTATTCGCGTGCAAACCAAAAGGGAAGAACAAAAAAGGCAGACAAGTCGAAAAAGTGCAATAAGTGCACAGGCTGGTAAAAGTTATAAATTTAAAACTCCTACTTGTTCTCGCATTAATTACCTTCTCTTTTACTCAGCGGCTTTCACCACGTCGAATTTTGCAACTTGCAACGCGTCGTTGCAGCAAATTAACGCAGCGGAAACGGAAAATATAATAAGAAGCCGCATAATGGGGCATAAATCACACGGATCTCGTTATGTGGGAGAAAAAAGAAGTTTTCAGCTGCCAAGGAGACTTCTTTTAATATTTTAACTTCTTCGTTTAAGATGAACGCAGAAGGTGAAGGAAAGGGAATACTTCTATGAGTAGTGTCACAAAATAATTAACACATTTAATGGGGAATTTTAAATGAATTGTTCCTTCACCTAAGCAACCATTTTTATTAAACTCTTGTTTTCAAATGGAGCATATTTGTATTATTCATATTTAGATGCGGAGTGTATTCTTTGAGCTGGCCTTAAACTTAATTCGCTCACGGTGCTTATATGTATATTAATTTAAATATAACAATTTTTTCGTGACCACCGCCAACTGAGCCCCTTTGCTAACAATTATTTTAAACGTACCGCCTCTGGTCATGTTCGTTGGCCATTCATTTTTATTTTTATTTCAACTTTTTCTCCCCGACCTTCATTTCGCGTTGGCGTCGACATAAAAGAATGTTTCATTATTTATGCGGCTTTTTGTGGACTTAGCCTTATTCAGCTGCTGCTGATGATGATGGCAGTGACGATGGCATTACTGGGCTCGATTATGTAGATGATGCGCTTAATAGTTAATAATACATTAATGCATTTCACACGGCAATCTGGTGGCCATGACAGCATTATCATTTCAGATGGTTACAAGAACTTCTATTAGATAACAACATGGCATTTGACAACGATTCAGATGAAGTGTAGCAAAAATCATTGTGTATACCCCTCGACTGCACAAATTGGTTCAATTAGGAAATCAATTTCAATAAAACAACCATCAAACGACCGTTCCTGATGGAACAAAACCGAAGGAGGATGGGCAGGATCCATTGCCACGACGACTGGGGCACAAATCAAACGATAAATCGAAAGCAAAGAAGGCAAACTCAATGCCTGACCATTCCTAAGTAACAAAACGATATGGTGACTGAGAACAACAATGAAAACAGCTGAAATGGGGAAAAAGTGGGCCATAAGGGAGGCTAATGCTTTCTTTGTGCTCTGGGACACGTGGAGGATGTGTGTGATTCACTCCTTTGCCTTATTTAATGTGCATTGATTCAGCATTGAAGATAGAAATCCACAATATAAATATATAAAATCATAGAAATGTATTGTGCAACTATTCATATATTTGTGTATACTATTTATCAACGATGTCGACATGGAATAATGTACTCACAACTAAATTCTTTCGCCGCAAGCTCCTAATTCTTGGGCCAACATTCAAATTCGAAATGGAAATATATTTCCAACTACGTGCCACGCTGCCACCTACAATTTGCCGAGTATTGTGTTCTATGGTATTTATTTTTCCAGCTCACATCCGCACACAAATAAGCGGGGGAAATATTTATCAATGGAGCGCGAGACAGAAAGTAAATATAATGCCAGTAGCAGTCCCTTTGTCAACTATACGGAAAGTGCTGCCAGCTTTGTGCCCTGTTTGTTTAGGCCAACTCTGACTTGGGAGCCTTTCAATTCCAATTTAAATATTTAGAGAGCATCAGCATTTGGCACCTCTTTGAACTCCGTTCCGATCAATCAGCGAAAGCATCCTGTTCCATCCAAATTGATGGCTCGCCCGAAGAACGCCAGTGAAATTTTTAATTGAAATTAGCATTCGAAATTTCCACCAGTAACCGCGAAATTGTTGCGGCTTTTTCCGTTCTGTGAAGCTGAATTTCATGCCGTGGGCTGCCAGTCTATAATTACAATTGAAAATGGCGTGGGCGTGGGCGTGGGCGTGGCGCCGCAGGCGGTGGGTGGAAGTGGGCGTGTTGCTGGACAAGCGCCAAATTGGACGAGCCTAATAAGAACCGGGGTTGGCAATTTGGGCAGCATTTCTTGTGAAACTATTTCCCTTTTCCATTCCATGAATTCGCAGCAGGACCTCCTGTCGTCTCCTGTCGTGTCAAATCAAATCAGCACGAATTGAAGAGAAGCAAAGCGGGAATATTCATGGAAATACTTACACAAATAAGCGCATTAAATTCAAATTCCACGAAAAAGCATATAGCGATCTATTTCTGGCCTCGTTGACACCCACACCTCGACATCCTTGTCTCGTTCATGCTTCATTTGGTCCTGGCTCTCGCACTAATAACAAATTTATTATGGCCGCTTATCAATCAAAAGCTTTTGTCATTCGAGTGGAATGCGTAAGTGGCAGCGGAGGGGCGGCGTGGGACTCGGACTCCAAGTGGCAGTGCCAGCAAGAGGTCGTTAAAAGCCAAAACAGCGAAGAAACAGCGAAGGGGAGATTAGGACACCAATGTTAGCCACTCCCAGGATGGCCAACAAGGTCTGTGGCTGACTGGGCAACATAACTGAGAGCGATAAGATGCCACAGTTTCAATCAAATATTTATTCAAACTCAAACACAATGAGTTTTTGAAGAACAACTATATCACTTTCGCTTTAGCCCTTTTGTCATGTTCAAGCACCTTAAGTGACGGAGCCTAGGACGTGTGCCTAAATACATAATTTCATATTTAATTTAGTAATATAGTTTATTATCCCCGCTGGCATTATGCATGCAGCTTGGTGGCAACTTTATTTTATCCAGCTCATTAGCAAATCGTAAGCATGGCTGACTGAGCCAACACACTCTAGTCCACTGACAAATGTGGCCTTGGGCCATGTTAACGACTGCAAACAAAGCCATTGGCAAGCAGAAGCACCAAACTCAAACACACCGACAGACACTCCGATGTCCGGCTAGTGTAACCTTTTGGAACGGAGAGATATTGGGGAGAGATCGCATTAATTCCGGGCCAACACTTGAGCCGCTTATTAGCAGGCAGGCAGGCAGGCAGGCAGTCAGGCAGTCAGGCAGGCAGGCAAATGATGGTCATGTCTGGCACTGTACTCGCCCATAGTGGGCGTGTCCCGCACCATGATGCCGAACCATAACTTTTAGGCTTTTCCATGTCAACAAACATAAACAGAGCGCAGACACACAAGAGCAAACATACACGTATTCCGGCGAGCAGGCAGGCCAAGGACAAACAATGGGCGGAAATGTGTGTCATATGAGGAAGGGGTGGCTCGAAAACACTATTCGTGCACTTTTGTTGCCCTTCTGAGGGCGTATTAACATATTCTTAGCTCTGCAGGACGAAAAGGTCAGCCCTCGAGCGCACAGATGTATGCAAAATCCGGACGCCGATAAAGTTATCACTTTCATTCTCCATTCCCTGGTTCCTTGCCATCCTTGCAATCCTTTCTTGCCGTCTTTGATTAGAGAGTTGCTCTGGCCGAAAGTTTTGAACAGGAATGGGCAGGAATGGAAATTCGAGTGCTGCACAAATACGCGTGGAAAGTTCTGCGTTTTCCATTTTTCACTTTAAGCCACGACCATTATCCTGGCAAGTAAATAAACAAATTACTTTCACTATAGCCGCCCCGCCCCGCCCCGCCCCAGTGGAGAGCCAAAAGTAAGCTACGACTAAAGTGTTGGGCAAATAAGCCAAAACGGCAACAGCTTTCGATGGCTGCCAGCCGCTTTAATGTTATTAAAAAGCCCTATATTTGCTCTTATTAAGACCGACTCTTTCACTCAGCTCGGTCTGCGTGTGCAAAGTGCAAGCTAACGAGCCGTGTTCCCTCAAAAGAGCCCACATATCAGCGGAATCTGCAGATCCCGATGGCTCATCATGCTCCATAAGGGTGAATGCACCACGCGCAGCCAGTCGATGCAGAAACGGAAAACCTTCTGGCGTTATTAATTAAGGAACTGCTACTGAAACGTATACGATTGCCGTTTTATGCAGTTGATGGCCATAATTAACTTGAACATGTGGAGCAGATGAGCCACCTATGAGCCACCTAAGTTAACTAACCGTAACCTGAAAATCTAGTAGGTTCTTTATTTTCCAAACATTTTCTTAAGCAACAAGCTTAAAAGTATATGAAAATATAAAAAATATCATTTTATGTGGTACCTTTTCTGCGGATGTTTCACTGTAGAGGTTTCACCAAGAGTATTAGCCACTTCGGCCAGCACAGACTGATTTTTATTCTGCTTCATTGCCCACTTCGCCGGGAAATATTTTAATAAATCTGTGTTACCCGCACACACTCGCAGGGCGGAACAAAAGTTGGCCGTAAAAGAAAAACATATTTTTATTGGCTTTCTCCTCGGCACTTGGAAGTGCAAATACGGCTGGCCGCCCAAAAAGGGGTTGAAAGTACGGCCACACCCGAGTGAAACAGATTTTCCTGCGCCCGGCATTATAGGTATCCATTTATGTAATTGGAACAGTTCTCGCTTTAATTAAGGGAAAGTGAAAAACGCTTGCGTGACTGGCAAATATTTTGCTTAACTTTTGCCCGGCACTTTTGACTGTTCGACTGCTGCCCGTTGTCATCAGCTGTTGCCTCATTTTCGCATACTTTTCGCTCTGTGCACTCCAGTTAGCAGACGAAATTTCATTTAAATGCCCAACATCCCGCAAAGTATGCAACTATCTCCCTTCGAAATTCGAATGCATTCCTGTGAGCTGTAATTGTGTGCGTCTCTATTTGCATGACTGTGTCCGTGTCCGTGTGGATGTGTGCTAAATGCACTTGTTCTAGATAATTAAAAATGTCATGCCGCCTTTTTTTGGCCACCCCTGCTGGCCAAGTTTTTTGCATTTACTCGCAATTTCGCTCCACGTTTAATATTGTGTTTCTATATTTGGGCGCATTTTCGCTGCATACTCTGCGGCGCTCTAGTTACGTATTCATCGTCTGTGCTCGCTCCTGATTTTTGCCTTTGTTATTTGCAGGAATTCTGGGTTTATGCGTGAATAGTTTTTGCTTACACGTCATTTTGAATTTATTCAGTTTTTGTTGATTTTCTGTTGGTGAGTTTTTCCTTCAGTCATGCGTTTATTTTTACCGTGTGCAAATCGGCTTTTGTTCGGGGTGTCCTTACACTCGACTGGGTCGTGAGTGTGTGAGTGGAATATGGGATTAAAAAATATATGCCAATATTATGTTAGGCCTTGATGGAAAATGAAAATAAAAATAAAAATGTATTGTAACACATTTGTTGCTTTGTAATCTCCGATTTGCCGCGCAGATAACTCTTGTTACTGCTGAGCAGCAGTCAGTATTTTTTTAATTAAATCAGGAAAATCCACTTCAACTAGTGAGATGAGAAAGTCATTAAGGTTTTTTGCAGCTCAAAAGATCACACCCCCTTAACGCATTTGCATAATTATTTCTACCAATGCCGCAACCGCAAAGAGAACTTTCCTGAATAGGGCGCAGCTATTGGCGAAACACTCAACGAATTGCAGGGAAACTCGAACCGCAGAGTGTAAATACACCCAGCCACATATTAAGACCCCAAATACCCCAAACTATTCTCTGTCATTCTATGTTGGCAGCTGGCAAATTAATTGAATTGAGGTGGGATGAGCCGCTCGCTAACTTGGCACTCGAAATTAATTCGACGGCCGCCTTTGGAACCGTTTCAAAATGTAGCTAAACAAATTCCCTTTATTTCCCAGCTTACCGTAGCATTCAAAACTTTTGGCGCTTTTCCGAGAACTTGCCAACAATTGGGTGCTAAGTGTTTTTGCTTTCATTGCGAATCGGGGGATATTAAGCATTTGCAACCGTTTTCGGGTAGCAGGTGATCATTTTTTTCATCCGTAATTGAGTGCAGAACCTTTCAACACTTCGGCACACAAAAGGGGTTAATCGGCCCCGGTCCTCGGCGGGATCCACCCGCAAGTAATTTGCATAATTGTGCCAGAAACACGGGCCAACTGACGGGTCACAGGATGTAAGGATACGCCGGTCGCCCACATGACTGCCCTCGACCCCAAGTCGCTCGCAATTAAATTTAATGAGAATTAATGCTTATAGGATTTGACTGGATGCCATATTTTTTCCACTCGGTCGAGTCTCAAAAGCCCAATAGCGTAAATTATACAAAAATATATATCAAAAGCCATTGAAATGGGGCGGAAACATAAAGAGGTAATGCTTACCGTAAATTTGGATTTTTTATCGATAAGAAAGCACAGAGGGCGAACCTAACTAACAATTTACTAATACCAAGAGTAGAAAGACGAAAATCAGACTAATTTTACTTTTTTGGGCGCGGAAATTTACTTACCATTCAAATTAACCAAGCACTGCACGAAAAACTTTCGAAACTTTTAGAATGAACTTGTGATTTTACATTTCTGATTAATTTCAAGGGGTTGTGACCTTTCAGTGGTTGGGTCCGCAGCCAATTTACAGCTCCTTTCATTATTCATGTTTAAATCCAGCTTCCTGGTGGCCTCCTTTTTGCTGTTTTTATCACCAACCGACCGCCCAAAGAAACTTTCGCCGGCCATGGAAAAAGCGCAAAGCGACCGCAAGATAAACGATAAACAAACTTTATGCAAGCCAGGCCAACAGGAAAACACACAGAACATCACGAAAAAAGTGGCCGAAAGTAAGTCCTGATAATTTTGCTGTCGCTTTTTAAATAAAATATAAATCAAGCCATGTGTTTTCTTTCGAGGGGGGTGGGGTGGAGCGTAAAAACGGAGGTGTTCTGAGTGCTCTTTAGGTTACAGCTTGTCAGCAGTAAGCAGTCAGCAGTCCGTCCGTCAGTTGGACAGAAAGGGAAAGAGGACAGGCGGGCGTTAACTAAGCCAGACTGTCAAACAGTTGGCTTTCCCATGGTGAGATTTCCCAGCACTTTCCAGCTTTTTCCGAGCAGTGATAAATCCCAGGGCTGACAGTTCGTTGACTGCCTTAGCGGCTCCTGTTCGCTCACCTGAGCGATACCCTTGCGGCGGAAAAGCGCAGACAGTGATAGAGCTTATACTGGCATACTGGCATACTGGCATACTGGCATACGCTGCGTATACTTGATAAGCATTCCCCCGCCGACATGTTAATTAGGATAGCGGGACAGGCCTTGACGATATTCCGGTCATATTGTGGTGTCTCATTAAAACCCAGCATCGCCGCAGACCCGAAACCATAACCATTTCATAGTCAAACAGCAGCGAAGTCACCGAAAACCAAGGCCGCAGCATAACAAGTCATGTCAATTGCATTAGAAATTGCACTTAATGAGCACTGCAGAGGGGTGCAAAATTGTAGGGACAGCACAAATGGCGTAGAAAATGGCGACACTGAGGCGCTAAAATTGCAAACAGCAAGTAACAAATTGGTCGAGAGGGTGAATAGCTGAGTGGGTGCATAAAATGTGACTTTCATCTGCCTTAAAGTCCACGAGTATGTACACGTACTGCAGTTTTGCGCTTTAATTACCGCTAAATCATTCAATTTCGCACATACAGTTATTAAGCACATTTATCGAACCGAACTGATAGGCATGCACAAAAGCCAATTTATAATCACTGCCGGGGATTGGCATTTTCATATTCATATTCATCCATTGGCCGGCCATTGTGTTTCTGCAATTGTCAGTGCATTCTGGGTCATTGAAATGTTAATTTGATTGTTCAGCCAAGTATGTGAAATAAATTTGACAAATTTTCAGTTTGCTCGGCGCCTCGGGGATTCTTTTGAATGGGTTAAACCGGCCTCAAACACCCTTTAATTCGAACGCTTCCATACCAAAGGCCACCAAATCGAACGGTGTACAGTATCGATCCGCACCACCCACTGTACTTGTATCCTGCTGAGAAAAGGTTTGCAATCTGTTTTGAGGAGACCACATACCGGGCTCCTTACAACAAGAGTGGCAAATAAATACTTGATAAACCAGATGCTAAGAGATGGGCAATAAATACCCAGAACGCTCCACGAATGCGGAGAGAAGGATATTCTTCCGTTCTGGCCTCCTGTCTTCTTTTATCGCTTCATGGTAATTTAAGCACATCCGGGTTTCCCCTGGACTTTTCCCGTTGGCCCCTGGGTGGCATTAATTTCGCACTCCTGCAATTGGCATATAAATTCGAAATTTTTCCCGTTTTTTCGGTCCGCACGGTAGTCAGCTCAATTTGCATATGAAATGTGTCTAAATATGAAGATATTTGACAGCCACTTGTGCGCCATATCAGGCAGTTAGGCAGTTAGGCAGTTAGGCAGTTAGGCAGTTAAGGCGCTCATATACCAACATGTTAAAGGGAAAATGCAAACTGAATTAAAATCTGTAAAGGAAGGAAAGTGGAAAAGTACTCAGTGTTTAGTTTAAGCTTTATTTATTTTTGCAGCATCTGACACAATACACATTTCCAAAACCCATTGAGTTTGAAACAATTCCCAATCATTGCCAGGCGGTAATCAGGCGCATGACTCATTGCTCTCTGGCAGACAAAGGCGAGTAGCAAATGCCAATCCATTTTCAAAACGAGTTTAGATGCCAGGCTTTGCTGTTCATTGGCGCCCGATTGATTTGCTCAGCCAAAACGTTATTTGATCCCCCTTCATCATGAGTTATTTACTCGACGTCTTTTCTGAGTTTAAACTTAATTCACCCATAAAAGACGGGAAAACGGATTTTAAGTAAGGTCCATAGCCTCAAATAAATGGATAATTAAGCATACGCACCGTTTGCTAATTACTTGAAACATGTTCTGCAACAATGGAACAACTTGATGAAACTCAAAAGGGGAAGTTGGCCCGGCTGAAAGTTTTGTGCTTATCCCGCAAGCTGGCAAGAAAGCTAGTAGATGGAAAAAAGTTGGCAACAACAGATGCAGTTTAAGAAACTGTCGCCGGCTGCTCTTTATTCCGTGATATCCTTTTATACTTACGCCAAGTGCAATTGTCAGGGCAGGAATGCTGAAATAAGGTTTGGCCCAAAGTTTTTTGGCACTCTTTGAGTAGTCGAGGTTAATCTGGAGAAATACATTTAAATTTGCTCAACAACGAAGCTCAAGCGCAATTATGTACAGGCCAAAAAGCAGATATACGAAATAATACCAACTGATACTGAATACGATAAGTATGGAACTTAGGCAAAGCATGGCAAAGGAATAGGGAAAGCACAAGGCATCAACAGCATCATCATCAAAGCACAATAATCATCATCATCAACATCAACATCAACATCAACAAGTCGGGGAAGGATCTTAGCACGGTCGGGAAAGCTTCATCGGCTGACGGGAAATTGGGGGAAATAAAACACAATCGACATTTTTGTAGTTTTTGGTTTTTTTTTTATAGAGAGGGTAGTTTTTCTCCGCTAAGGATTTTCAAAGTTTACTTTTATTTAGAGAAGTTCCTTTAATGATAATCATACTTATGGTTGGTTTTTCATTTTGGTTTTAGGTCAATTTAGCTCTTTTGCCTCTTGCTTACTGTGGTTTTTTAGTAGATGTTTTTAACAGCTAAATACATGTTCGTTATATCATACTATTTGAGTTTCGTGTTTGTTTTCTTCCGGTGTACTTCTTTCTCTCACCTATTCGTGTGGTTTGTTTTTGCATGGCTGCGTTAAAATTCTCTTACTAACTAGGTTTAGCTTTTTTTTCTTGTTTTGTCTAAATTATAATTGTTTTGTTTGGTTTGATTTGGTTTCTGGTTTCGCCTTGGTTGTAATTCGGCACCGTGATTTTGTTTGTCTGAGTTCGCAATTCGACAAGTTTAAGAATCAATCATATCATATAAGTTATAGAATCGTAATCTATATGTCCATATATCTTAGTAATAACGTCACTTAATACCCTAAATTGTAACAATAATTTTTTTTCGACTGGTAAATAGTACACACATTTAATAAATACACATAGTAATATTTGCCATAAGGCGTATCGTAAATATTGAGTTAATCTTTAATCGATAATATACTGGTTTGTCCATATATAATTTAAACACTTTCAATGAACTGTAACGTCAACTTAGCGCCTAGACAATCGTGTCCTTTGTATTTACCTAGTTCGACTTTGGCCTGACATCGCTATTGCTCTGCTCAAGGCAGCACGCGGTTATCGCAGCTTTTGGCACATACTGTACTTCTGCCCCTGTGCAATTGTCAACTGTCTTCACTTATCTGCTAGATTCAGTAATTGAGTTCGCGTCGATTCATTTAACTTGCAGTAACTGTTGGTGTAATATTTATCTTGCATATATATTTATATATTTAGATTTCAATAGTTAATATTATGTTTAACATTTATATAATTGCATATGATAATGCCTAAACTTGCTGGAAAAATGACTAAATTTATCCTCTGCTGAACATTTCCATCATTCCGTCTATCCTTTCACAAATGACCCTCAACATTAATTTTTCTATGACTTGCATTTTTCTGACTAATTCTAATGCGATTATTGAACGATTTTCGATTAAATACTGACAAAGTGTGAGAACACCTTTCCAACGAGCTTTTCCGTTGCTCCATACCCAGTCGAAACCGTCGGAAAATCGTATGTTATCTAATCGAAGGAAACTTCTCAAGAACTAATCCTTATCTGGTCGGAGACACTTGTTCAATTTTGGCGACACCCTCACACCCATTTTGCCGGGACTCCATGCTCGACTACTCCGCGTGCTTAGTGCTCTCTTGAACGCATGTACAACTCCGCGTGGAAACCAACTGGAACTGGCTAAAAAACGGCGGTCTGAACTGAGTTTGGGGCACAAAACTGAACTGCTCTTGCGTACAAGACTATACATATATATATATTTATTTATTTAACTTGAACTTCATGCTTTGATTTTAACTTCCAAGCAGACGTAGACACCTGAAGGATATGAAGCATGCAAGTGAGGTCTGGCCACACTGATTGTTTCACATCCCATGGCGTTCCACCTGTCTGTGAAGCCTGGCAATGCTGTTACGTCATGGCCAGCCTTCAAGCCTTTTGATTATACTTCACTAAATCATTTCATTAACTTCCCTATATGCCAATTCTTCGTATGAGTATATAATATATCGATTTATATATGCTTGTTTTGTAACCACCAATACCTTATTTTAGTTTTGTGTGTTTGTTCTGCTCAATTTTGGGACGCAGCTTCTGTGTTTTCGGGTTGCACACACTCTGTTTAGCCCTCGGATGGTTGATGTTCGATCTTGACGTAGCGGATTGCTACTTTGTGCTGTTTGTAATCCTAATCGTGTTCCATTTCCACATCGTTTTGTTGCCCAAAAGGTTCGTTGTTGCAACTGGGGCTCCTTGACTTGATTTCCTTACGATTTACCTCTATTTCGTAAGCTACTGTGTTCTGATGCATCTTATTCTCTGCCGAACTTCACGTCTCTTTTCATCTATTTGTTTTCTCGGAATTTGCGCCTTACGTTGGCTTTTATCTGCATCGTTTGCTTCTTATTTGTAAGATTACTTTTCTGCTTGTTGTAATTGGAGTTTCTGTAGACTTTTGCGCGACTTACTTATAATTAATTTTACGCTCACTGCTCAATTTGCTACATTGTTCCTCAACTTAACATTATCATTTAATGTGTTCATTTTAGTCGCTACATAATTGAAGTGTTTTTCATTAAGATTCTGTTTTATATATTATTTTTTTGTAACCTCAGTTTGTCGTTTCACTAATTTGAAGTATGTATGTGTCGGGTTGAATGTATTGGGTTTAAGTGTTTTGATTGTTGTCTTTTTCTCTTCATCTTCTTGTTCATCTTAATGGTGAAAACATATGATTAACTTATTAATGAAAATCATCGCGATAAGCTGAACTTAGTATTTTATTAACGTAAACTCATAAAATCGTCTTTGCTAGACATTTTTAAGATTTTTTTCAAACAGCTGAACAGCGTCTTGTTTTTTTGGAACCGCCACTGGGGCTCGCCCGTTTAATATTGTTTATAATAGTTAATAATATAATATAGTTTACTCTTGTTCGTTTTGTTTTATCAAGTCCTTTCCGCGTTACGCATATAACATATAAAGTTTCAGCTGACTTTTGTGGATCTCTCTAAAGTTTTCACTAAGCTGGTTCAACTATGATCCATAAAAATGTTTTGGGGTCTTTTTCGATAGTTAGTTGTTCTTATATGGTTTTCCAGTGTTTGTGTATGTTGTCTGCGTATATAATAATGTTTCGCTAGTTGATCGTAAACATATTTGTTAAAACTAAATATAATATTATCATCCTCGAGTAACTACAGCGTCTGCCTTTAAATAGCTCATTTGCCTAGCATATAACTATAAGTATGTTGTATATAAAATTATAATATCCATATATTCGTATATTCTATATGTTTAATTAAGTAAAACAATTGAATTTCTGTTTGGTTAGCGTTTGCCTGGCTACCAAATAAAAAAGCGCTACTCAAAATACGAATCTACTTAAAGAGTAAGCCATTGATCTTAATCGCATTCTTTTGAATGGTGAAAAAGTTTTCTCTAAACAAAGTATTATCTATTTCGATCAATTATCCGTTTGGGGGTAGTTTCTAAGACAAGCTTTGCAGGAGAAACCTTTTATAAAAGTTGGTAGATCTTTTGGTTTCGCATGGGATTCGAGGGCGTTTCTAAGGCTTCTTGTTGACTCTACTAATGATGGGTGGGTTACATTTATCAAGGCGCGTGCCCATCTTCTTGTTTATGACTGATATGATTGAATTAGCGTTGTCGACTACTGTGTTTTGTTTTTGGTTTGGTTTCGGTTTGGTTCGGCTGGGATTGGATGATGGAATGCGATGTTGATGATAATGTGTGCAAAGAAATACATAGCGATATAAAACGGAAACTTCAAAAGAATGTATGGCATGCAAAAACGACTAGGAGCGATTGCTAGAAAGAACAAAGAGGGATGAACGAGCGAGTAGATTTGTAGAGAAGTAAAAGAGACGAGCTTAAAACGACGAGAGAGGAACGACGAAAGAACGACAACGATGAGGAGCGCACGATGATGAATCGAGTTCGTGATGAAGTAACGAGTGGCGAGTAGCTTGTGTAGCCCGCACTCGTTGTTTTCGGGGTGTTCAGGATGTTTTTCTCTGTTTTCTCTGCTTTCGTTTCGGGAGGCTAAGTTCACACAGAAGCTTTGGCTGAAGTTCACTGCTTCCACTACGCAGCGAATTTTGATTATTTTTATTGAGATGAGATTGTAAGAGTGTGGGCATAATTTTCACAACTTAAGCCTAGATCGAACTCATACCAAGCAACACCCGATGTCCTTCGCCCCTCAGTGCCACCTCCTGCGGCGGTAGGTCACCTGTTCGTTGACCAGCTGCCAGAACTTGGCATTCAGCCAAAGGACGAACAGGAGCAGCTGCATCAGTAGCGGCCATTGCTGCAGCTCGTGCCGCGTCCTTCGCACCAGTTGCTGCAGGCGTTGGACGCTCCGCTTTCCACCGCCGCCCAGCGACCGTTCGACCGGCGGCTCGTAGCTCAAGTTGTAGTTGTAATAGTAGTAGTAGTTGTTGTTGTAGTGCTGCATCTCTACCGGCACCAGATCCGGGGATTCACCCGAATCCCGCCCCGAATCTTGGCTGCTACATTGGCTTGGGGTATCTAATTGCTGTTGGAGATGTTGAGGTTGTGCCTCAAAGGTATATTGATTGGTTTCTGTTCTAGTTGCTGTTGTTGTTCTAGTTGTTGTGTTATGAGTCGTGGAATGGGTTGCATTATTATTGTTTGGCTGGCTATCATAGTTATGGCGGTATTTCTGTGGTTTACGATAATATTACATAATAACGCATTTGCCCTTTTCGGCCCACGGATTGTTCTTCTTATCCGGCGCATTGATCAACGGATCGTTTTTCTCGTTCTCCTCGATGAACGAGCGCATTCTGTAAATAAATTTGTTTATGAATTAGATTTTTGTGCATTTCTTACGTGTATTTCGATTCACTAAGTAAATAGATATGCAAGTTAAAGAAAATTATTTAGAAGTACTTTTATTCTTATATCTTATATTCATCCTGTACTCGACAAAACTACTGAAAACGTACAGTTTACTCAATTCTTTAAAGAGCAGTTTATAAATTTGGTCTCATTGCGCCCACCTTTGCCATAAAACGGGGCACCATCAATTTAATTTGGTAATCTTGTTCCTTAAAGCTCATAAAATGTGTAAGCTCTGGGTGAGGATGGTCTTTGTTAGAAATCAAGACATTTTAAAGGTATAAATACAAAAGGGGACCTCCATCCGCACTTACAGCTAAGCGGACATAAACTTGTAAATACCCCACTTTTGGAGGAAAAGGTTTGAATTCAGGTCTGAATGGCGGAGGACAGCAGATTTTATGTTAATCCACACGCAGATGGACATTAAAATGTTTGAACAGTTTGCACGCGCCAAGGAAACTAACATTTCAAAAGCTCCTTTCGGTTCCTTCGTCGCTCTCCGAAAAATTCGCATATAAATTTTGACATTGTTGTTTTCACTCTTGGTGTAATACGCTTATCCTTTGGGCCATAAAAATGGTAGCCGTTTGCATTAGTCCCTTACTTTATTCGCTCTGTCTGACTGCCTGTCTCCTTCGCCATGGTCTGTTTATCTATTTTTATTTCGTTTTCCCTGCTGCTCCTCAAGACAAAACATTTCTTTCTATTCTTTTCCCTTCCATTTTCCTTTCGTTTTTTTTTCGCAATATTTGCAAGAATTTATTTATTTAAAGGGAGTGTTGGGAGTGTTTGCGAGGAGCAGAAAGCAGCTTGAAGGCACTTGCTTTGGCAGCCAAGAAATAGACAGTTTGAGAGACAGTCGACTGGGAATGAGTTTTGCATTTCAATTTGTTAGTTTCGTATCTTGCCGTCTCTTGCTCTTAACTTCCCTTCGTAAGTCTCTCAACTGGAAAACCTACTTCATTGTTTTCTTGTTAATAAGACTTTTTGGGAAGTTCTCAAATTAAAAGAGCACAAATGATGCTTGCTGCACCTTCGGCAACTTTCCAGTTGAAAATTCCTGAGCATTTAGCATAAATTTGTAAAATGCACATTAAGTTATTTCAATTTGTTTGAAATGTAGTACTAAATGAATAAGCAACAGCAAATATTTTAATACTTCATTTTGAAGAAGCAAAGTATTTATTTATCTGAAAGAGTTTACTTCGTTTGCGATTAAAAGTTCGATTGAATACAACACTTCATGGAAATGATTGCTTTTGTGCTGGCAAAATCTTATTTTATCAGAGAAAGGAAAATGCTTCGGGCACTTTTCCCAGCCCCATCCCCAATCCCAGTAAATAAATACTTTGATTGCCCATTTGCCTTGGTTGCTTTCTGCACTTTCCGGCAAACAAATTGCATATTTCAGAAGCGCCAGCCATTTGTGGCTTTATTTATCGGACAAATGTTTTCTTTTGGCTTCTTGACCAAGTCCTGCAGATGTTCCTCGCCTCTAAGCTACCCTGTCCACTACCCATTATTTGTGTGTTCGGGTTCTGTGTGCGCTTTCATTTGACCGCAAAATGTCTTTAAACACTGTGGGGTTACTTTGATGTCGTGTTTGTTCGATTAAATCCAATAATTTGCATTGCATGTGGCGAGGTGTTTAGAAGTTTGCCATTAATAGTTCTGATTGCTGCCACCAACCCCGTTCCCTGATGCCTCCTGCCTGGATCTCAATTATCGCATGTCGAGGTGTGTAGGTGTACAGGTGTGGCGGTGTGCAGGTGGGCTCCGCCCCTCGTGTAATAGTGGGCGTGGCATGCATGCATAATTTAACTTAACAAGAGCATGTCGTCGGCAGCGATGTCCTTGTTACACCGGTGTCGTTATCCTCATGCCAGTGCTCGGCATTTTCTCTATTTCCTTGCTCATTTTCCGCATCAACAGAGCAAAAGGCAATGTCATGCCAGCGGTTGGGGACATTTGTCCCATGAAGGACTGCCTAAAACAATGCCCCCTGCCTACTGCTTTTTCCACCAACCCATTTTCCATCCTATTCGTTCTGGCTAATGGGCTTATGACTTTGCGGTTTCAGTCCGTGCAGCCGGGAAAACTCAAAACACACATACAGCCACACTCGGAGAAAACTAAAAATGAAAATCCACTGAGCTTGGGAAATATTCTTGTAGGTTTTCTGCTCTTTTTTAAGGGTAAACAAAGGCCAAGGGTTTTCTGGGCTTCGAGATTTGACTCGGCAGTCAAGGCCAGGTCGAAGCGCAGTAAACAAAGTTGTTATGATGACGTTGGATATTTGGCAGCCAAAAAGTAAATTTGGAAAATTCCTAGGGATCTGGGACCTTCTGGCGACCCAAGGTTATATAGACTCCAGCCTGGCTCTTATCACTAAACCCTTTTAGTAAGCGTGCTGCTGCTGAACATGCATTTTTAATGAGCGTATCAAAGCGGCTTGAAAAGCGCATGGAACAATGACATGGGACCCCCGGAAAATCTTGTTCACGAATTCAGATCAAAAAGACGCAAAAATGAAGTAGAAGCAATTAACATCTTTTTTCTTGCCATCATAGGGGCTTCTCTAACTTTGGTAGAAGCCAAGGAATAGACTAGAATTTCGCTCTTGAGTTTTCCTTTTACCTTCGGGCTGCTCAGACCCACAAGTGCATGACATCATTAGCATCTGTGATGAGATTCCCTTGTTTTGGAGAACTTTTCTCATAACACAAGTAGGTAATGGGAATGTAAGTAGAAGTAGGCGAAATGCCACAGGGACATAAAAACTTTTATTCGTCATCTGCATTTAATTTGAGTGCCTTTGCCGAACATCGTTGCTTTGCCAACACAAGTTGATTGCCTTTCAAACTGCCATTCAGCGGCGAACACATTGAAAACTAATTCAGCAGCCGTTAATTTAATATGTTGACCGCAAGACCGTAGTCGTTCCCCATCAGGTCTGGAGCCCCTTTAACTAACCACAAAACCACATGGCCATGTGGACCATGCTGGGCTTTTATGTCCTAATTGAAATGCCTCCCATTTCACATGTGCACATTTCCTGGGCAGAATGAGGGGCAGAACTGAATAATGCTAAGAGTCTGGAATGAAAAGTCATTTGGACGCACTTCACGACATAATTACCGAGTGCCTGACAACATTTTGCTTTTAGGGTTAGGCGATTGAAGTTCCGTGGCGAGTCATAGGGAAATCCAAGCGAAGGGAAACAGAAGGTCGAGTCACAAAAGCCAAAAGATGATGGAAATCAAACAATACTGGAAATCGGCGGTGGTATGCATTAGGAGAAATTAATTTTTAATTTACACAATACAATCGAAACAATCAAATGGGCTGAAAGGAAAGGCTTTTATATAAAGTACAAGGCAATTAGAATCAAACCCTAATTGACAGAAAACCAGCCACCGTTTTCTGATTGGCATCGAACCGAAATTAAATGTACGTTAAATTCATGCTGATGACTTCGGTTAATGAAGTAATTTGTGTTATATATCCGCCAGCAAAAATTCGATTTCAGGGTCTAGCCAACCCACATCAATCTAAGCCCAGCGGAATGAGGGACACACGCACAATCTATAATTAAATGCGAAAGCAACATTTGGTATACCTGCCCTTTTCGGCCCGAAAGCAGCCAGGCAATCATTTACCTTGAAAAGTTTTCTACCTTTTCCGGTCTGTCAGCTGCGCAAAAAAAACATAAACATAAACACGATGTAAATGTTGATTTATGACAACCACAAGCACACACAAATGCCATTGTGCGTATACGTAATCACACGCAATCTCGAGCGCCCGAAAGCAGGCTACAAAAAGCATTATTTATCGATGGCAGCTGCAGTGGCAGACGCCGCTCGTACTCGAAAGCAGATAGCTTGGATCCAGCAGCTTAGAAATTAGAATTGCCTGCCTTTGCGAAAGCCCAGAGCTCACCTCAACCCAAAGCCCAAAAAAGAAGCCCCAAACGCTCCCACATACTCGTACATTTCATATTCAGCTTGGGTAAACAAATGCGTCAGCCACATGTCAATTTGCATCTGCTTGTGTTTTCCTCTGTCTGGGCGCCTTTATCTCAGCCCCAGCCCCTCGATTCAATTCGCTTGGCACACATTGCTTATCTTTGCCACGCATGTGACAGAAATGAAAAGCTTAAAATTTCATTTGAAGCCTTTTGTAATTGTTTACACACCACGGACGGTGGGGGATATCCGAAAACATTCCTAGTGCTCTTCCCTTCCATCAGATATCCATTATATTTCAATTTACAGGGTTGAAGTTGCTATACTCTATTACAAATGAAATATTTCAAATGATTTTTGGGTTTATGGACTGCACGAAATATTCCAAGGAAAAGCCAAAATCATTTTAGTATGTTTTAACGTACTAAAATCTTCAGCACCATCTAAGCTGAATGTAAATAATTTCGAAGCAGGGCATTTTGGCGTCTCATTATAGAAATAATATATTCATATCCTCGGCTAGTTTTCATAAACTCATATTTAGAAAGTGTTTCTTCGCACGACCTTCGCCATAAACTAATTTCTAGCTCATTTCACCCTCACACACACACAGAGACCCGCACACACATGCACGTTCTCATCCGGATAAGGGTGTGTGTGTGTGTGTGTCGCGGCCTTCTGCTAAATTTAGCACAATTTTAAGCGCCACAGCAAGAAAAACAGAATTCCAGCGCCGAAGAAACGCAAATGGCACTTAAAACCCAGCAGACAAAACTTTGAGGGTCTTCCTGCCATAATTTGCATACATATGTGTGTTTTTATGTGTACGTGTATGTGTATATGTATGCACGTGTATACCTGTTTTGGTATTTGTAAGCCAACATGCTCTTGTACTCATTCAGCTAATTGCATTTTAATGCGCATTATTTAGCTGCCCATTGCATATTTCTCAGGTGCTTACAACACAGAAATATGCATAAAATTCCGCTGTCGTTATTTGTTTTTCTATTTAGCATAAATAAATTGCATGTGGGATATGCAAATTTGCCGTTGTAATGCGCTAAATGGATGTGGATGCATTTTATTAGGTAAGCTGTGGGCGAGATTTGCATACCTAAGATGGTGTGGCATAGGAGGATTCTGCCAGGTGTGCACAAATCATGGCGGTTGTGCTGAGCTCTAATAAAACTTGTGTAAATATACGATGGACAGCGCATATGATGCTTATAGTGCATCCAATTCAGCACTGATCAGCCCAGTTTTAAATATTTAAAATCAATGGCATGGCATTTATTGGATTACTGAGTAGAATGGTTGGCTTAAAGCGTAAGCGAACTGCAACTCACTACTGCTTGCCAAAGGTAGAAAAAACTCAATCGGAATAACTATGTTAAGAACCGAGTTGTGCAGTGAATTGTCAAAAGCCAAGTCAAGAATGAGCAACTGCTGGCAGACTTGGCAGTTTGACTGACTGGGTCATTGTTTGCACTCACCATTGGCAAGAATTTCGTGGGTTTCGCCAAAACCAATCTGTCCATGTCATATACACCGAAATGCACAAAACGCTAATCGCTGGGCCAAAAGGATGCCCCCCACCTGATCCACTCAATGAAGGGTATCCGTTTTGCCCCTTTCCCTTGCATTTGCTCCACCAACAAACAGCTTTATTATGCACTAGCCGACATCCAAGCCCCTTCCGTCTTCATTTTAGGCCCACCACAGAAGTGTGCTCGGCATTTTCTTAACCATTTCCTTGGCTCGCTGGCATTCTTTTGGCCCCAGGCTCAGCCTCAGCCTCAGCCACCACTGCCTTTTCATGAATAACAAATCAGGCTAAAAGACAAAATCTTCTCCACACCCAAGCCCGCGCCCCACACTCTGCCGCCGGATTCTAGGATCTGTACCATTCCGGAGGTCGGGGTCCATAGCCCGAACGGGCAAAAGCCGCAAGTTCTATGCATAGGAAACTACGCCGAGCACGATGACGAGGATGAAAGCCTTAAAAACAAAAAGCGGCCAGAGAAAAAGGATGTTTAGCATGGGGGAGGTGGTTGGACTAGGCACGGGAATGGCTGGCTGGCTGGCTGGCTGACTGGCTGGAAAGGGCTCGGCCGGTCCACTTTCGTTGAATTGAAAAGAAATTGTGCAAAAAACACTTGTGCCGAGCTCTTCTCAGTTTTCGATTCAGAGTCCTCGACGTCGTCGTCAAGTGTTTGTCAAAGTTTGCCCCAGGTTAGGCCATGGAATTGTAGCCCGTTTTTGTTCAGTTCAAAAGTAGCAAATCAAATGACGTGTGACAAGTGCGGTCCGCAAGGATATTTATGCGAAAAGCAACTCTGAAAAGGCACTGACAAATAACCGGCTCAACTGGCAAGGCCACCTTGGCATATATACATAAATAAGAGCATAAAAAGTCAACAACTTCGACAAAAAACATTCCGTGTGGTGAGCAGAAAACAGGTAACTCTAATGCCTCATAGTACAATTTCGTCTCCGATTCCAAGTTGTATGCATCGAACTGTCAAGTTTTCTAATCTTAAAGATTTTATGGAACTTATCAATGTTAATTACTTGTGCAGAAGCTTATGCTTTAGCTGGTATTCATTTTATTTCATTTAAGATATTTCATAAATGGGTCATTCGGGAACTTACATAATTGAGACTAAATTATGTGTGGGAAGACATTTATTACATTATGACATTCGTTACATTTTATAGCCTTTTCTAAATCAACTCAAAATCGTTCACACTAAAACTTGACATGCAATTTCACTTAAGTTGCGCCCACTTCTCCACGCAATTTTCCAGGTGAAATTCGATTGAGTGCAGAGGGAAAACAGAAATCGATGGCAAGTGGAAACAGGCTAAGCTCAGCTCGCACGTATCTTATGTACACGTATGTATGTGCCAACTGGAGGAGACATACATACTTAAGTTGCGTGTGGAATAAAGCAATATTTTGCATTTCCCACCGCCCAATCGCACGACCACAAGCCGACTTAACTCAAACTGTGCAGATATCGAAAACACTGAAACAGAAAGCTAGGCACATGTGTCTGTATCTGAGAGCTGATTGCTTATTTACCATTCACGGCACGCACAATTCTGGGGGGGTGGGGGGTAAACGCTTTTGGGGAAGGGGCTTCGATTTTAAGAGAGCTTAAGTACATAATACCTGGGCTCACTTCGATAATTACAGATCGGATGGCGTCTAGATACACGTATGTATGTACAAATGGCCCGGGAAAGGTGGGCAATGCAAATGCATAATGCTCGTCTGCCGATGAAGTGAATGCTGAGGCGGAAATTTAATGCCAGAAATTGCAAATTTCCTGCTATCAAAAACTTGTCGAGCGGCGTGGAAGAAGCTCCCCGCCTCCATCCAGCACCCAAATACCCATGCCACCCCACAAATGTACGTGTGTGCTTGATGCAAAAATGGTTAGCCAAGTGTTTTTGTTGTCCCCGTTTCGGTTGTTATGTATATTTGCATATTTGATTTGCAGCAGAACCAGTTTTGCTGCTGCAACCAGATTTGGCCTCCACTTTCTACTCATTTTGTGTCCTTGCCACACATGTCACACACTTCTGGCAACAGTTGAAAATGAATCTCTATCTTCAACACATGTAAATCGCAGGGACGCCACCATCTTATGATTTCAGAAAATTTGAATCATCTAATTTTCAAACGATTCTGCTTCTAAGAGCGAAAAGCAGAAAAATACATAATGAGCTTTTCTTCAACGAAAGGATTCGAATTGTGCAATATACGTGTATGCACATAAATAGTACGAGTTATTTTAAGAAAATTACAAAACTAATATTTAACTAAACAGCAGAGTTGTAGCTTAATCGGAACTTTAATAAATTAATTTTACCTATATAAAGTTAATGGCGTCAAAGATTGAGAAATGTCCTCAGCTTTAGTAGACTATGAAACAATATGAAGTAGATTTTCTGGCTTAGCTTGCTTTCCGGCCAAGGCCTGTCGCTGACTGATTAATTGAAGCGGAAAAAAAGATGGCCAAGTCAGCGAAAAAGCCATGATTGATAGTTTAAGTTGAGTTTAATGAGGCCTGAAGCCCACAGAAAACCAAGTTTGTTAGTCGGGGCTTAGCACTCGCCACTTTCGCAGCAAATCCTTAACCACACAATCAAGACACACTTTCGAGACACTTCGCTCCACAAATTCCGCTTCGTGAGTCACGCACTTTGTTTATTAATATTTATACACATTTAATCGGCACGCAAAACTTAATTAAACTTTCCGCATTGCCTTTTTCCCGACCTCCTAAACCAGCAAACGCGCCAAAAAAAAACAAAAAAAAGGGAATGAGCATTGCATGACTACCCTGACAAATTGCCAGTGAGGATGTCGAAGGATTTCGAAGGATGAGTGGGTGGTGTAAGCATGGCTGGGTGGATGGCATGTCCAGAGCCGAAAAGCAATTTGCAAGCTAAATGATGATGGTTCCCCGCACTTTGTTATGCAATTTTTAGCAGCCCAGCTTGCTGCTCTTTTAAATGCAAATTCTCCACAGCGACAATTAATTCTGTTCCTCGTTTTGGTTAGCAAAATAGCAAAAGTGTGTGTAAGTTATGTGTCAGGCCCACATCCGCCGAAAACTAGGCTACAATTTGTTTGGCCCGAGCCGAAAATGGTTACAGTTTGATGGGACATCATCAATTAACTGCGCACACAACTGTACTTCCCAGCCAGCAGAGTGGTCGAAAGGGGGTGGTACTTTAGTGGCGGGAAAGGGGGTGGCCATCATTTCTGACGTCCTGCGGTTTTCGCCCAATGGTCGGTCAATTGCAAACGAGGATACAAAGTTGTTGCTCTGTACGCTTGAAAAGTTTGCCGTATCCTTTTAGCGTTAACTGTACTTTTTTGTTAGTTAGTTGTCGCTGCTCTCAACTCGCTCTCACCCAGTTGCAATTCTTGTTGTTGTTGCGCTCTAATTCGCCGTTAAGTGGCTTTTGGACATTTGTTGCGAAACTTTTCTCCTTTTTTCCCCATCGTCTTTTGTGGCTACGGTTTTTTCATTGTCGATACTTCTAACTGCGGTTTTCCCCGCAGCCAGTGTTGCTAAACGACAGCAGGTTAAGTCCTGTCGCTGTAGCTTAATGAGTGCCGAGTGGTCAGGAAGAAAAGCTAGGGTGGCGCAAGTGACGGCATCTCAAGGACACCAAAAACAACTTGGACAAAAGACCTCTAGTAAATTGGGTTTTCAATTGTTGAATTCTAGTTGTAAATGGTTGCAAGACAATGATATTATATCTTTTCAGAAGCTGCCTTTGCACCAATTGCACAATGCTATAAATTCATTGTAAAAAAATACCACGCTTTAATTTACTAGAAATCAATAAATATGAGCCAAAAAACCCTCTCGAAGTACACGTATGAATTCTAAATTCATTCAGGTGTTTGTAGGGTAATGAATACATTTCCACTGATCAATCAAACAGCGTAAATATTTATAAGTACAAATAAATATAGCTATTCCTCAAAATTTTTGTGTGTCACAACTAAATAGCAGAACCAATGTTTGTTTAAGATATTTGGTTTTCGGTTTTCCAACCCATGCGTGCGTCGGCTTTTCCGCCTCCGCCATATAAAGCAATTCCCCCGCTTTATCTGCAATCACAATCTCGATTTGATGACCATTTCGCTGCATAAATAAACCAATAATTTTATTTTAAGCCCACATTGGCGCTGGAGCACCTGGGTGCGGCGGAAACAAAGCGATTTTATCCATGGGCCATGAAGCCCAAATGGCCATCATGGAGCACACACATGTGCTCTCATCTGTTGTGTACCTGTGTGTAACTACACTGAGCCGAAATAGATCGGGAAATCTTAATTATGGAGCTCACACATGCGCTCGAATCTGTAGTGTATCTGTGTGTAAGGACACTGATAGATCAATGCTTACAGCATTTGGTAGCATAAAAGTATACATATATGGTGCACGCTATTAATGAATAGTCCTCTGACCTACTAGTGTTTTTTCCCAGTGTGATCGTAATACCACCTACCGACCAGGGAACAACCGTGTTTGGTGAGCAACGCTGTCTCATTGTTATGGACAATGATGCAGGCAGATAGCCAGAGATTTTATGGCGCACATTACATGTGCAAAGAGTAACCAAAGAAGACGCCATCGCCGGGGAAAAGTTGTTTTAATTACAGGAACATGGCACACTCATGAAACTCAGACGGAGGCGGAACGTCTTGCCAGTTCAGCTGCTCCTAATAACCGACTGACACTCTGCCATGCATGAATGCATGGCTCTGAGTGTGCGCGTGCTTGTATGTGTATGTGTATGTGTGTGGGAGAGGTCCTGGTCCAGTACAGTCAGCGACAAAAGGCTCTCGACGTGACCGTCCACCATTACGTATGCAAAATTTAATTTCGCAAATGAAAACGGGGACGAACGGGCAAGAAAGCCGTGGAAAAGTGGCACGTTGATGCTGCCCCGACAGTCGCAGTCACATTCGCAGTCACTGTGACTGGCAAAAGTCATGCCTTGCACTTAAAATTAAAATCACCAGCCTCTGGCTCGCTCTTCCATTGTCTGCCAGCAACTTTCCCCTTTCCTCTCACTCTGCCCATCTCTCCCAGCCAGACACAATTTAACAAATTAAAAAAATGGACGACCTAAAGGATTGAGGGCTGGCGTGAAGAAAGGATGCAAACAGGCCAACAGGAAGGGACAGCGCTGTGGAAGGACCATGGCCAAGAGATTTGCCAGCCGAGGCGGGAAATATGCAAAAGGCTTTGGGGAATTGGCCATAAAAATCTCATCTAAGTTCTAAGTTCCAAGGAATGATGAGTGAATTAAAGTTTAAGGTTTGATTAAGCACAAACTTTGTGCAGCTTACGAGTTGTAGGTAGTTTATCAGTAACAATTATTCACTTATAACTTTGATTCGCCTTAAAAAGGCTTGGGATCTCGGGATCTTCGGGATCTCATGACTTACTCAGCGTAAATAGAGCGATATGAAATTCATTCAAAAACACTTACCTGAAAAAAAGAAAATATATATAGATATTAGAAACTTTATGTAGAAGAACACAAGTATAGCAATTATTAAGTGATCATTTATTGAAGAAGTGCCTCAATGATTATTAGTAAGAATACCAAAGTTGGTAACCTGTCACCCAACTCCATCTCTGCCATCGACCACTACACATCATGTATTCTGGCACTTTTCCGCCAAAAACTGCAGGAACCGGGCCAAGAGAATTCCCCAGACAGTCGGAGAAGCGAAAACATTTCGACCTTTTCGCTATATATATATATATATATAGAATGTTAGCATAGATGGCCGTGGGATTTGCAGAAGGACGTGCATGATTCATTGGATCGGGGACACGGGGCCAATGCTTTAATACGGTATTAAGTCATTTCATTTATTATTTAAGCCGCGAACTGTGGGCTGTCAAAAATGCAATCGCCGTGGAGCGGGAAAGCGGGAAAGCGGAAAAGTGGCAGCAAAAATGGTGGCTTGCAGCGAAATTCAATTACGACCTCTATGGCAGCCAACAGTCGGGGCTAACGAGACGTAACCGTTGTTTGCCCATAAATTGTTTGTAGTTATGTCAATAATGTGTGCTGCCATCGCTGATGCGAAAGCGGATGCGGATGCGGATGTGGATGCGGATGCGAGCGCGGATGTGGATGCCTATGCTGGAACACACGGCAGCCGACGGTTTTTTACGTTGCCCCCCATGTGTCAATGGGCAAAATGCGCGCAATAAGAAAAATGGAAACGCCAAAGCATCGCCATTTTCCAGGACATTTCAGGAGCGGAGAGGCCCCGTCATCTCCTCCCCCCCCCCCTCGTTACATGTGTTCATAATTTCTGTTTTTATTAACAGCAGCAAAAAGCTGACTGTCGCTGCAAGAACAACGGCACCAAAAGCAGAAACAGCAAGAAAAGCAATAATATTGTACAAATAATGCCATAAATATTTGCAATGCCAGGCGCTGAACGCGAGGGTGGACTCAGATGTTTCTGAATAAATATTGCAACAGAGTTGTAAAAGCATAAGATATAAATATGTGCAGCAGAAGTGCTTCGGCGTATTTATTTTAAATTATTTATATTTTCAAAAGCTTAGTTCCCATAAAATACTCTGCATTTGCTGGTTAATGGAAAGCTTGAATGTGCCTAGTATTTCAAGAATCAACTACATCAAGTCCACAATGAGCGATGGAAAACAAAACGAACTGTAATGCAAAATGACAATGCTGATGGAGTGGCGGTCGTCATCTTTATGGCCAACATTACAGCCATCTTGTCCCTCGGGCCAATTGTTCAATCATTGGGCTAATCAACGGTAGCTAATGGCGATGGAAAGCGAAAGGAGCAGAGAGTGGGCGGTAATTGCAGCTTGTAGTTGGAGGGCGTGGCCTTCGAGGGCAGCGTTTTCTCATTAGACAACTGCTTAATTGGCTTCTGCTGCTCCTGCTTAAATGTGTTGGAGGAGCGAATTTCTCGCAGCTCTGGAATTTCCTGGGGGAGCTAATTGGATGTTTTTGGCTGATCATCGTGGCTGGCTTGATGCACTTGTGTCTGCCACGAAAATCCGTTCGGAATTGACTTTTTGTGGCAAGTGAAGCGCGTGCCGCAGGTAATGCAGTTGCCATCGATAGCATATACGTTAGAATTCCTTCGAGGCTCAGACACTCTTAGCATTCCTTGCTGCAACCAAGCATTCCAAAGCCAATAAAAATTTATAAAGACATATACAGTTGAAGTAGACACTACAGCCTTCATACATCTTTTGGAGAAATTACCATTCGTTTTAGGAGTAACTGCTTAAGTGCATTTCATATGAAACGAGCTCAAATAGAATACAAATTAGTTAATAAATGATTAAATAACCTTATCCAACACTTACGCAAGAGTGTACAGTTACAGTGCCGCAGGTCATTCTTAGTAATATCGTTTTACCCCAAGGCTATTGTTTCCGTTTTGTATCGCAAAGCAAACATACAATTAGACCCAATAATCATAACTCATGGTATCTCATCGTATATGGAGGAATGCCTCCAACTCAGGACTCAGGACTCAGAACTCGTTCGGTTCAGATGGTTTTCCCCCACCAATTTCATGGCACTGCCACATTACAATTCATTTATATGTGGCATGCAACGTTCGCAACCATTAATCAGCATTAAATGTGTCAACAAAAACAGAAGAGGCACCCGGAAAAGCAGGAAAAGCTGGAACAGAAGGAACAGAAGGAACTCCTTGGCAGTATGCAAAGCAAAATGAATATAAGAGCGAAAAGCTCTTATAAATAGCTGCCAAGACGCTGGAGAAAGGCGAAGAAAGGCGGAGAAAGGTGAGTGGTAAACTGCGTAGTCATAAAGCAATCAGCAGGTGCTTGTCATATTCCAGGACACAGTCCGCTAGCCGGTGTAATTTATTCTCCATACCTAATGGTTGTTGTTATTGTTTTCTATATAGTATAGGGTAGGTTTATTATACCGTTACTCGTGGAGAAAGAGGATATTCTAGATTCGTCGAAAATAAATTCGTCTGTCCGTATGAACTACAAAAACTACAGGAACTACAAAAGCTAGAATGTTGAGATTAGGAATGCAGCTTCCACAGACTTAGAAACTCAAAAAAATTAAGAATTGTCCTAAGGCTGAAGTTCTAAACTCCATAACTCTATTTAGCTTAATCGGATTTTGAAGTGGCATACCTCTAAATGTTTCTGGGGCAATTCTCTAAAAATCTGCATTCAAATTTAGAAATAAATTTTTTTTTATTTCTTTTGTATTTTTTTGATGTGATTATGTAGAAATTCAAAAAAATTAAAAAATGCCCCAAGGCTGAAGTTGTAAGCCCTTTAACTCAACTTATCTTAATCGGATTTTGAAGTGACATACCTCTAAATGTTTCTGGCGCAATTCTCTAAAAATCTACATTCAAATTTAGAAATTAATTTTTTCTTAACTTTTTTGTAATTTTTTTGATGTTGTAGAAATTCGAAAAAATTAAAAAATGCCCCAAGGATGAAGTTCTAAACTCCATAACTCAACTTATCTTAGTCTGATTTTGAAGTGGCATACCTCTAAATGTTTCTGGCACAATTCTCTAAAAATCTGCATTCAAATTTAAAAATTAATTTTTTTTTTAATTTTTTTGAAATTTTGTTGAAGAAAAAACCAAGAAACTTGAGATAAATAGAACCACAAATTGATTAAGCTTTTGCTTTCAAAGTTTGTCTCGCTGACCGAAAACCTTTTGTTCGGAATGTTTTGCATTTAAATGAAATTGAATAAGCCGCTAATCCAATCCAACGGTCCACCGGGCGGGGGGCGGTGGTTGCCATGTGGGCGTGGCCCTCTAGCGGCACAAACAAACAAAGGTTAAGCCACAAGCCAGAGGTGGCCAAAACCACAACCGAAAGCAGCAGTTTCCACACTCACTTCCTGCTGTTTTCACTGTGCGTACGTACCGGCAATTAATTTGCATGCGCAGCCATTTTAGAGTTTAAACGTACGAAAAGCAATTTCAGCATTTCCCTGGCCAGTTGAAAATCGTGAAACATTTCTTAGACGCTTTCCGCTCGATGGAAACTCGACCGTTTTCCCAACTGCCATTTCGGAAATCGCATCTAATGCCTGCATGAGTGTTTTACGCGCGTAATGGGGCATTGGGGAAAAATGCCAGACAGGATTTTCCATTTGTAGCCGCTGTACCACGTTCAACTGAGTTTCATTTCGCTAGCTTAATCAAAGTTTGTGCTGCATCTGTCGCAGCTTTCATTCTCATCCGACATTTTTTCAAGAAAGCCAGCTTGCGGGGCAGCCAGCCAAAAAGCTGAAAAGTTGTGCGCCAGCAATGGAGAATTAACAAGAGCTGGAAGAAAACAGTTCGCTGCGAGCTGGAAAATCCAATGATTCGGCAAACTTTTCATCACTTTACCAGCCATGATACTGCATTATTTAAGGTACAAGCGCTGGGTTGAAGGAAAAGCAAGTAAATGGGGTTTATTTATTGTAAGAATAGAGTTGTAATATTCATGAAATGGAGCAAACATTTTATTGTTAGCCCATTCTCTGAAAGCAAATGTTCAAATGTAATCAAAATGCATTAGTAGATCTAGATAGCTGCTAATTTGTGTTTCTTGAGAATGAAAAATAAATTGTGCTTCTATCTCGGGACATCAGCAGCCCCAATTATTGAGAGCAAGCAATTTATGGAGCCCAAATCGAAAGCCCTAAAAAAGTACAGGAAAATATGAATATTTGAATATTTCGGTTGATTTACGGGCACTTTCGCAATTGATTGCCCATATACGTGTATGTAAGCGAAGTAAGTAAATGTACATAAATAAATCTACTGATTTAATTGGGAATAAAGAATGACGAGTGCATGAAGTTCTTGTATTTTATGTTTGCCAAGTACTTTACTCGCGACACCGAAGCCCAAATGCAACAAAGATTAGAGGGAGAGCAAAATGCATCCGCTGCCGCCGGAAATATTTACAGCGTATAATAAACCGCAAGGAAAAAGGGGGCGTGGCGGGTGGCCATAAACCGCCAGCGAGCGGCAGTAAAATATGAAATGCCATAAAGATATATGCGGAACATTCCGAACGAGAAGCCCCCAAACCAAACAGCCACAAAAGTAACATAATTTTCCGCTTGAAATGCGCTCCAAAGCGTTTCCCACATTTTGTAGCCCAGTGTCTCATTCTGCATTATTTATACGCCACACATTGCATGAACGTGGAAAAAAGCACCAGCAGCCGCAAATAAATTGCGAAGCGCCAAGAATTATATGCAGCAGCGGCAGAAGTTTCCGAGTGAAGTGAACTGAAATTCATTTCATGCGATGTAAAGTAAAAGTTTCTCCGCTGGACACCTGCGATCCATGGCAAAGTTTTGCTGAAAGGCGCCCGAAGCACCGACGTACATGCGTCCTGACCAAACATTAAGGTGAAATGTATGCGCCCGGGGGTATGCAACATTTTGTCTGCGACACCCGAACGGCCGACAGGACGAAAACGAAACAGAACGGATCGGAACGGAGCGGAACGGAAGGGAGCGGAGCGGAGGGGAGTGGCAGGAACGGAACGAGGGGAAATTGCGGACAGAAGCTTGTCACGCACGGTGGTTTCTGTGGTTCCAACACAAGCCCATGCTCGTCCATCAATCATGGGTTGCAGGACTCCACATAAGTTGGTCTCTGTGTGAGTGTGAGTGTGAGTGTGTATGCGTGTGTGTGTGTGTGTGTGTGTGTGTGTGCCGGTTTCGGGTTCCATTTCGTTGTTACGATGCCTGCAACAAATCGGCGTAATGTGCGGTGTTTGCTGCACTTAACGAGTACATTCTTCGCCCTCCCAACCAATCAGCCACCTACTGTCCACATCCTTTGAGTCCCACATTGTGGTCAGTCCTGTGCAATTGCGACCATCAATCAGGAGCGCTCGATACCGCTCTCAAAATTTAATTGACTTTGATTTTGCAAAAGTTTGACATACATACATGTGTCATCAGTGACGGATGATCGTCTAATTTGGCCCGCTTTTGAGCTTTGTGAGCTAATTAAGTGACAAACGCTTGGCTGTTTTGTGAAATGGAGTGCGATGAGTAAAATAAAAACATGCAATACCAGTTAAAATAGATTTGCAAATTTGGTCACTCCAACATTTATGTTGGTTTTCTCTCACATTTCGTTTACCAACTTTTTTACGACAAACTGGCGACACTTTATTTGTAGAATATCAAACGAGTTTGCGGTTGAAAATTGGAAATATTTTGCAATTGGCAGTTTGCTTTTGCGATTATTCCATCAACTTGTGGCTTGAAAATCAAATTAAACCAGCAATTTAAAACAGCAAAAATTATTTCTCTTTGTTTATAACACATACAGTCCTTAAACTAAGTTTTGTAGAATGTCAGAAGAACTCAGCACAAATTTCAATTTTGAGCACTTCATTGTTTGCAATAGTGGAAACTTTATAACATTTCGTTACGAAGCAGCACCTCTGCAGTAATTAGCACATATGTGGCCACACTTAATAGCATTACGCTTAATTACACTTTACGTACGTATCTGTAATTAACACCTCCAAACTGGGAGCCAACGTGACTAAGTAGCTGGAGTAGTAGACTGGATCGGCCAAAAAAGAGGGTTAATGCTGCGAATTTGGCCGAGAGCAATGCGAAGCGTGAGCAGATTCGGCTAATTGAAAAGAGCCCCAACGCGACGCGTTGCAAATTAGTAAACAGAAACAGAGAACAGAGAACAGAGAACAGAATCTCAGCTGCAAATTGGCAAATCCGAGGGGTTTTGGTGGTAGGCGTATGTGGGCGTGGCCGGGAGGCTGGCGGGTCTAAAGTCGGGTGTTAAATTATTTATGAAAGCCGCTGGCGACTACCAGCAACGAACACACTCGAAGCCAGCTTGGGCCACGTTAAGTCGGAGTTGAGCCACCAAGCCGGATGATGAGTGAGTACGGAGGAGTGGAGGAGCGGAGGAGTGGAGGAGTGGAGGACGCAGACTGTGCACTGTGTGCCAATTAATTATTCATAATTAGCTGCTGACTAAATGTTTAACTAAATCAGAGGACGTCTGCTTCGTCCTCGGTTGCGTGTTTATTTAAAAGATGACATTAGAAACGCAATCCGTGGGGCTAAGTGTGGGATGGTATTTGCCTGCGGGCCCAGAGCTAAATTAAATGCCGGCCATTAGAAAGCAGCAGTGTTAATTGTGATTTATGGTGCAGGATTCGTGCCCGCCTATAAAAGTTTGAAATAAAATATACGGCTTCCGTAAAGCAAGCTGCACAATTTATTTGCAATACCATCAGCCACATATATAAGCAAAAAAGAGGCATACACAAATGTTTTAGGGAAATCGATGTGCTGAATTGGTAACAAAATGAAAATGAAATGTATCTTAATTTTCTCCTATAAAGAAGTTCTTAATTCATATTTTCGGCAAGAGCATTTCATATATAATATATTATTGCTACCTCTTTTTAGTAATGATATTTAGTTCAATATGTGCCAGTTTTGAGTAGGTGATATTTAAATTTCAAAACAATTGTAAGTAAGAAGGTTTTTAAGATACAAATCGAATAATTGCTGTGTACTTTGAGTATGAAATATGTAGTAGATCTTTTGTGTTTTCTTTCTAGTTTTTACATATTAAATGATCGTTTGTAATGCTTTATTTAAACTATTTAAAACAATTTGCTTCATAGTCACCGACTTGCATGAAACGCTAAATTTGTTCTGGCGGAAAAAGGTATTTCAAAGAGGCATTTAACTTTTAATATAGAAATGTGTTTTAGAGAAGTGAAATACCATCTGAATGGGACTTTGAGTGTAATTCGTGCTACTGATTTCGCTATTCAACTAACAAAAATGGTCTAGTTCAACTTAAATGGAAAACACCTTGCATTCTGTATATACCCCTGAGTAATACTTCTTATTGTGAGTCGTCTTTCATTCACTGAAGGGCAAATTAAAATAAAGTGAATGGCAGGACATCCCTCCGAAGGACGGAATTTGTCATGCAGCAAAATCAATTTACCGACGGCGACCATTCGAATCCTTTGCACCTTGGCCAAAACCGTTTGCAATCGTTACCTGAGCAGTTTCTTGTAGCAAAGTGAGAATTTCACTTGACGTTTTTCCCTTTTCCGTTTAGGGGGGGGGGGGTTGGCTCTGCTCGTGTCTAGCCAATGTCTACACAAGGACATACACACACACCGACACGCACGCACACACACACACACACAAACACACTCTGGCAAAGAAGGGAGTCTGAGACGAAGCAGTCGTTGTCATTCGAATTAGAGGCGAGCCAACGGCAACAACACGACGGCTTTATATTTGTGTAAATATTTAGCAAACAAGCGGCAAAAATTCTTGGCCAACTCAGGTGTTGGCTTTTAGCACACGTGTGCGAATACTTTGCGGGCAGTCACTCGACGAATCTGGGGGAGCAGCTCAGATTTGCTCTGCGTTCGAGTCTAGACGAGATGCAAATGCCTAATGGGGTCGTAGGTCAAACCAAGCACATAGTCGTACCAACACTTTCACAATTACACGCACAGACACTGAAAATCGAACAACTTTCTGAACTGAATTCCATTTAATTATTGCAATTTACGGCTTCTCCACTTGCACAACTCGCTGTTTATGATAGCTTAGTAATATACGTGTCATTAGTTTTACTCACTCTGCTATGGATTTAGACAACGGCCAGCGTTCCATGGAGGCCTGATATTTCATATTCTCGATTTGCTTCTTTAATGCGTCCCGATCCATGTTTTGTAGAGCACTGGGATCCATGGCGGCTAAAATTTATCCACATACCACCCCTGCAAAGATAAAATCGTACGAGAGAGCGTGAGAGAGCGCCGCTTTGGGGGTATTTGTGAGGTGTTTGTGAGGTGAGAGCCCTTGCCATAAAAAGCTGCAAAGGCTGCCTCTCGTTGCGGCGTGCTAATTTGATGAGATGAGCGTGGACAGGGTGACTTTTGGGCGCTGTGAGCCGCCGCGCGGCACCCTGTATGCCCAAAAAACATTTCCCGGTCCCAGTTTGCAGCCCAATTCGAGTGGCGATTGCGCAGAGCATGCATAACAAATCGATAGAGAGCTATTTGGGGAGCAGGCCATGCAGGCTAACAGTGCCGCCGACAAGGCTGCCATAAACTCTGTTGACTTTTACAGGGTGGAAAGCGTTTGTTTACAACCGACAAGCGTGGGGGAAAGTGCGGAAATCGAGCACGGCGTAAAAAGGGCGCGCCCTCTTGACCAAAAACTTCGAAAGGCAAATGAAAACCGAACAGCTGAGCTGCTGGACAGCATTGCACACTAAGACTCCTCACTTCCGCGCATTTTCCTCAGCTTATGTCTTGTTATTTATGAAACTTTCTTTCCACCATGTTTACCCAATTAAAGACGTTTGGCTCCTTTCGTATTCTATTAATATCCCCCAAACAAATGCGAGCAAGGAAAACCCATAGAAGGCTGAAAATGCGGGGGCGAAAAAGCAAGAAGCATTTTGCGTGTCCTTAGACAATTAGTATTTGCTGTTTACACTTGGGCCGGCATTAAAGATATCCTTTTTCGGGGGTGAATTCGGACAGTGATGAAGATGATAGGTGAGATAAAGGGCCAAAGTTAAGATACTTTGGGGATGATAAAATGAAAGCAGGGAGGCGGAGGAGGTTAACCAAGACGCCATTCCGGGAAAGGGACCTTCAGGTTTCTGGCTTAATCAAGCAAAAGCTTAAAGAGCTTAAAGAACAATATTGTTCAGAAGCTTACAAAAATATTTTATAAATTTGTAAGTTAATGCTTAGTTACAAGTTTTAATTAATTCTGAGAACACCTAACATTTATGTTATCTGGCTAACATAACAGCAGTCACCGTTGAGCCAGGACACGAACCCATTACTGAGTTTGTTACCATTAACAGACGTCTAAAATCGCATGCGAGAACAGAAATAGCACTCCAACTTCTTAACAGAATGTTAAGCAAAAGAATGTCTGTATTTAAAAAAATAACCGACTTTGAATACATCAATATAAAAGAAAACATCTAGCCCACAACTCATCGATTACTTACAAAACTACACAAATAAAAAGCCGCAGAAAGCGGCATAAACAGGTTGAGTTTTTCGATATGCGCAACATCATAAACGAAAAAGGAAAACGAGCAGGAGCTGGAGAAGCAGGAGGAGCAGGAGGAGCAGGACCAGCCCCAAATCCACTGAACCGACTAAAGACGCAACATGACAGCCCTAGGATGAGGATGACACCGAAACACAGCTGACGCCTCTGTAGGTGTAACTTTAAATACAAAAAGGACGAACTGGGCAGCCCCAACGAGCTCCGCTCAGCAGCCTTTTTCCTGTCCAGTTTGATACATCATTTTTTGTCGCTTCGATGGGCAACTTTGACACAGGTCCAGCGTCCTGGACCCATTGTCTCTGGACCCCTTCACACGGCTTGTTTGCATCTCCTGCCCAGCCCACTTCCCGCTCTCCATTTCCATCTTCTTTCCGCCAAAGGACCAACCTCGCTTTTCTACAGCTGTCAGGCTGCTAAAGGACTTTGGGCTTTAACCCAATCCGATACTGCCGCTGCGAGAAAAGGTTGCACCTCTCGACAACCTGCGGGTTGTTTGCAATTTTCGTATTCTGTTTTTCCAGAACAGCTTATGGCCCAGTGTCTGGTGACACTGTTGGCCAAATGTGTTAATGGCAAAATTGTTGTAAAACAGCTCAGATTTAATATAGCCCATGTGCAGGTCTTGTTGGCTTATGTGGGCAAGTTGCAGCAGGGAAGTTCATATGGACCATGGCCCACTCCATCCCGTCCGTCCGGCATGTCCTGGCACATGTTGACAGCACTGACCAGCAGGAACACTAAAAGCTTTAAAGTTGGTTTAATTAAAACTTTTCAAAGTTGTCCCACCAGGGGGATTCGACTTTAGGGAAGGGGGCAGGGTTGAAAGTGCAAATGTTGCTAGCTGGTTGAATAGTGCAAAGTTCGGGATAATTGATGAGTGGCCTTTACACATTTCTCAAATTTAAGACTCCAATCGCATACACGTATATATATTGAGTAGCCATTTAAAGTTTACACTGCCCTTGAATCACATATCTCCCAATCATGTGATTTTCAGATTTTCTATAAAGCTAGCAAAGTACTAGCCACATCATAAAATTAGCATAAATTAGCACAGCAACTTAATCCAACGTTATCACGGTTCCCTGCAAATAGCAAACATAAAGCTGGTGCACTGTTGAGAGTTCAAAGCGCATTTGCTTATCAAAAACCTGCGTAATTTGGTTAATGAATTAGATCAAGAGCAGTTTCACTCGGTGCTTCACTCGGTTTCACTCAGTTCAAAGGTACTTTGCTCTGCAGGAATTTACCCCAGCAAAATCCAATGTTTTCCCTTAACCCCTGGCTGCCTGAGTCACCAACTAATCCCTGAAATCATCGCCACCACTTAAAGAGCAACACCCAAGGGAAAGGGGCAGCGGCGGAAGCTGTCACCGAAGAGCCCCATTTAGCCCCGATGGCAAATCTTCAGCGTAAAACTAAACTAATTGCTTCGAGCTATTGCCGCCATCGACTATCCTTCCCCAAGTCCTCCACTTGCGGCTGTCCTGCAACCCAATATGATGGCAATGCGCCATTAAGCACCGATGCACCAGGAGCAACCGAACTCTTCTGAAAAACTAGCAGAAATTTGTCTGCGGGCGAAGGACGCAGGGGCGGCGATGGGCGGCGAGGGGCTGAGGAAGTCAGCATGCAACGGACATAAATCGTTAGCAAAATGTTTTTGGCGGCTACAAGCGGCAGCCACAAACCAAAGTCACAAGCCCCCCCCCCCCCCCCACCCACTCGCCCCTGCCGCTCAAGTTTTTCGCGTGTGTGTCAACAGGCGTTCAAGTTTTTTGCCAGCCCCCAGCCCCCAGCCCCCAGCCCCCAGCCCCCATCCACTACCCACAGCCCATGGCACATAATATAGGGTCTCTGAAAGCGACAAGGACAACTGCGACAAGTCAAGTGATTCCCTTTCCCCACAATTCTCCCCGATAAGACATACAAATAGTGAGCTCTGCCCGCAAAGTTACTCAATCTCGAAAAGCATGAGCGTGGCAGTAGCATCTACTTGCTCGTTAATAGATATCCCCAGCACCCCCGTAATGGTCAGTGGCTATTTTTCCAGCAATTTGGGCATTTCCTCGGGCCCACTTTGAGCCTGGTTTCCTTCGATATTGTTACCATAATTGGCATTAGCCAAGAATGTCCCTCCAACCGACTGGGGCTGCCGGTTGGGGTGCGAGAAACGATTTCAGCTTGTTAGCTTAATTTTAAATGCGGAAACTTTCCGCTCGACACGAAATACTTTAGGGCATATTTTCATTGTTGGCTCAAGAAATTGAAAGGTGGCTGAAATTCCAAAGAATTTCATTGAAGAAGAGCGTGTAAAGAGAATTTACATGCATAAAAAGGACCAGACTGCACTAATTGGAGGCAAAGGGATCCAAGCGGGACTCAGGCTGATAATACCAGGACCCTTTAAAAAATGAAATGTACCTCCTTATAAAGTGCAAAAAGTACATTTTACAAACCCTAGTACGGCGTCACTTAATTTTCTAAAACATTTTGAAAGCAATCTCTTCCAATGCCACTTTTTAACTTTCCAGCACAGTAATCAAATCATAATTATCAAAACCCATTTTCATTTAATTATAACTCGAAAGCTGGTGAAACTTTTCGCTATGTTGCCCAAATCGCGTTTGTCACGTTTTAAAGAAGCAATCCAAACATGGAAGGACAAATATTTATCCAGTCATTAGCGACGTTTCATTCGGTTACCTTTTTGCGGTTACAAACACTTCAACCAACTAGCACTAGCACTAAAACTGAAACAAAACCCGAAGCTGCACTGAACAAAACCAACTTATGATCTGAAGATGATACATACTCATAGAAAGCATTTAACGATAAATAGTCGAATATTTCAAACTAGAAACAAAAACGGAATTTTGAAACACTGCTTTTGCGGAAACAAAGATGTGTATTATTTTTCTCACTGTTTCGCAGCGAACTCTAGAGCGATGCGCACAACAATTTGTCCCAAAGAACTTTCGACGGGCAAACTTTTTGGCACAGTTTTAAAGAGGGGTTTGGGTTTGGCAGAGTGTCGACAACAACTAACAAGAACCACAAACAAGCAGACCGACTGCGAGTCGCTGGAGCCGCGATGAAGTGCGAACAAACTAGCCCGCACATTTTGCTAAATCAATTTGCAGAGCTTAATGATTAGAATACAGCATAATGACGTTCGGTTTTTGGGTCTTGCAATCTGCTGTCATTTGTGTGGGCAAGTCGATCAGTGTTTTTGGCCAAACTGGCTTTTAAGCAGGCTTCAAATGCGCTAAGCTGTGGTCAACAATTTCAAATGTACACATAACTCACACTGATAGGCGACAAGTGGGAGGATCATTTAAGGCAGTGCTGTTAGCATTAACTAATATACATATGCATATACTAACGAAACTAACTACGTGCAGTAAAAATATTTCGATATTTCGATGGCACGGATTACGATATTCTTAATAATCTCTTCATCCAATGATTATGGGAAATATTAGTATTTTTAATAACATTATCACGTTGTTTTGTTTTTCAAGCCAGCTTTTTATATTTAGCTAGGAAAAAGACAACATAGTACATCCAACGATGTACACGCACAACGTGGCGTATGCGTGACTTACACAGGGCCACCCAAAACATCGAACATCACCTGCCAAATGCCCAGGAAGGGCAGCTCTAATGAGCATTTCATTGCTCATTACATCACGTATGTACATATATGGGAAACTCACCTTAAAGCTAGGGCCTTGGCAAACTTGGGCAGTATGTCTTTGGAAAATGACATAAATCAAGCGATGCAAACGTCAGGCCCAGAGGCTATTAAATTTACTAACCGACCGAGGGAAAAACCCTTGCTGGAGTATCATCATTTTTTAGCCGTATCATTGGCGCTCTGTTTGTTTATCTCTCGTTTGCCTGCCTGTTTGTTTATTGTTGTTTGCCAACCGTTGATGCCAAGTGCAGGATGGAAGAGCAAAGGAGGAAAAAGGGGCTACAAAAATGCAATTAAAATCGTTTCATGTGACAATTCAGTTACTATCCCCTGCCCCTCCTCTCACACTCACACTCACACTCACACTCACACCCACACTCAGTTGGCCGTGTTTGTTTGGCTTTGGCCTAGACTGTTAATGGTCGGATGGCTTTCCCTTGCAGGTGAACCCAATATCCTATTGCACTGCCAAGCACATTGATGAATAGTTAGCCGGAAGATGGAGATGTACGAAGGACAAGCGATAACTGTTAACTGCTTCACTGAGCGCAAAGTAAGACGAAACAAAAGGTCAGGGATCGAATGGATTGAAAGAAGTGCAGGGCTAATGGCACTTTTTCACAGGGGAAACTGTCCTAAATGAGTGATATTCCAAGGCAAAAAGTAGAAACAACGAGTGCCAGTTGAGTTTAGTTGGGTCATCAGGGAATTCAGGGAAAGTCAATCAACTGAAGATTATCAAATCCCTAATGATAAATATAGCTACTACATAAAAAGTTAAGTGACCAAGGAATAAGCGAACAGCTTAAAAGTTTTGTACGTTTTTAGGTAGAATCTGGGATCCCAAGATCCAAAACTTGTCCATTTCCCTCAGAGAACCGCATAGTTTTTATATAAGTACGCCTCCCACAGCGACTATAAATATACCCTACCCGAGCTGCTGAAGCAATTACTACATGCACATCCCGCAACACTACGGCCGGAATGTAAGGATGCGTGCTGGAAGGAGCCCCCGGGGAGCCATTGCCATAGAGCAGCAACAAAGCAACTGGAAGTACAACTTGAGACAAAATTAAATGGGATGCCGGGCAGAAAACAAAAACCTCCATTAAATTTGCATTAAAATATTCAATTTGGAGCGAGGCACAGTGCGGAAGGTGGCAGCCAAACCAGGACAAGCTCATTTGCACATTCAACAAGGAGTTGCTTCTGCGGCCAGCTCCTCCAGCTCCTCCAGCCCCTCCAGCCCCTCCATCCCACCACACCCTTTCCAGGCCGTCACAAACCTACCATTTTCCTTCTTGAGATCTTCAAAGGATGGCGCCCAACGGTTGACACGATGGCAACTTTCAGAAGATGACACATGCTGCTCAGCTGGCTGCTGGCTGCTGGCTGCTGGCTGCTGGCTGCTGGCTTTCCGTTTCGTCCTTTCCCCCAATCCCAGCCTGCCCCTGTCTGCAGCGCCTTCTTTTATGCTTTAATTATTTGCAGCATGCAAAGTTAAGCTCCCCTACATGCACACACACTCACACACACACACACACCGCACACACCGCACACACGCACACACTGGCAAACATTGGGCAAGGTATTAAGTTGTAAATATGTAAAAGTGTTCGCAGCTGCCGAGAGTTCCTCATTCATTCAGCTCTCTTCCCTTTCATACCCAGTGCTCGAGAAGACTCCGGGTATATTGACAACTCGGTCAATAGCTTCCATACAAAAATATATTGTACTGAACCTGGAATGCCTAGTTCTTGCAATCCAAAGTGTGAAATGTATCTAAATCAATACACGGAATATATATTCATAATCTATACAGCCATGATGGTCGCATTTCCGCTTTTAAGAACAGGATATCGCTATATCGAGTAAAGTGACTCCATGTTACACTCCATGTTACCGCAGTCACAGATTCTATTTTAAAAGAAAAACTGTTTTCCATTCCTTTTCCCCCCCTTCAACCCTCCTTCCCGCCTGTGCGTTCTGTGCGTTACGTGTGTCAAAAATGAATTACATTGCACACTGCAGCTCGCCTTCTGCATCTGTGTGCGTGTCAGACAGTTGTGTGTGCTGGCGATTGTGTGTGTGTGTGTGTGTCTGCATATTTAAGTGCGCCACAAAGTATGCAGCAAAGTACAACAAACAGCTGCGCGGTCTGGTTACTTTTCGGATTTGGATGTGTTTTCCTACCCAGCACACACACACTACGTCAAAACACACACACTCACGAACCTACACAGCAACCAATTTAATTAGTTTGTGATACTGTAAGAAGATTTGCAGCTCTTCCTTTCGCAAAGCCGAAGCTAGAATGCAACAAAAGGACGCAATATCAATCATATTTGGAGAGAGCATGCAAACTAATCCTATTATTTAATAGTGACTTTCAAGTATATAATATTTTTCGGAACATGTATCCTAATTCCTATACACAAACTCCTGCAGCGGCTGAGAGCCATTTAGTTAGTGGTTCGTCGGCTTCTGCAGAGTGCTTAGTTTTAAATCCGATACAATTTAGTTAAAGCTTGAGCCATAAATTTAGTACATCCCCCACACACCCAAGAACACACATACACATACGTGTATGAACGTTGAGAGAAACAGATGGAGAATGGAGTGGGTAAGGAGATAAAAAATACGAACTGCAGATGAACAGTCTTTTGATTCTAGTTTAGAGCTCAAGGATGCCTGGGATAGCAATTTGTGCACTTTTAATTGAGTGCACCTCAGGTTTGGGGAAATAATAAACAGAAAAATATGTGTTTTTCTTGTTTCTTGGATGTGTATATACAAGAATTTTGAAATGTAATTAATAGAGCTTTCCCACACTTGCAAGGATGAACAAAGATACCACCAATAAACACTATAATAAAAGCTTCTGCAGCGATTTCCATTTCAATTACTTAGATAGTATTCCCAGCAGCCTTTATGCCATAGATACATTCCAATAATAGGTATGTTCGAAAGCTCCTGGGCTTAAATAATATACGAATATATCAATAGTTGGGCTAAAGCTGAGTTTATAATGACACCATCTATATCTATAGAGATTCTGAACAACTAGGAACTGTGGGCTTGGTACTCGGATCAATGACCATCCATCCTTATACAGCATTTCACAAATTGGCTGTTCTATCTGCAAACGTCAGATGCAAAAATCCTTCCCCATCAATTTCTTTCAGTCAGTCAGTCAATCACGCACAATGCAATTGAAGTGATTGTACGAAAACGGTGCCACGCCCCCAATCACTTAGCGCCCACTAGGGGTCGGCGGGGGGGGATGGGATAATTGAACACACTTGTTGCCGGGCAACATTTAATCAAATCAATTTTTCTCTTTTACACATGCTACAAATGTTGCTAGCCAATCTCCCAAATTCCTTCTCGACCATTTCGACTATGCAAATCCATTGTGACAGGTCGAGGGGGGAGAGAGATGGGGATAGGGGGTGGCAGCGAGAGGGAGAGGGGGAGATAGCGCAAAAAAAATCTAATTGAATTTAGTTTACGGCAGTTTTTCGGCCCATGGCCAACGAATCCCCAAACGGCTTTTCCCGCTCCCCCTCCCAAGAGCCGAAAGCCGAAAATTGGAACAACCGAAAAGCGCAACGCACAGGGGGCGTGGCTTGGGGGCGGTGGAGTGTTTGGGTGGTTGGGTGGTTGGGCGGCTACGCGGGTGTGATGCGGGTTTGATATAGTGCCAAGCAATGCCACGGCAACGATGTCGAGGCATCCATAGAAATGCCAAGTTGCATTATCCGGATGGTTTGGCGGGGTCGGGATTGGCGCCTTTGTCTGGCATTTTCGTTAACAGCACAGCGGGCTGAAGGCCGTTCCCCCACCCACAACCACCCACCATCCACCACCCACCACCCACCAACGCCCCTTGCCCACTCAGAAGAGCACGGCTGAATGACGACGCAAATAATTGAATGGGCGATCAATAGGTGAACAAGTCCGGGGCCGGGCAAGCCAAGCTGGGTTCAAAACGCGCCTCAGCAGAGCTGGTTAATTGAATTAGCCAAGCTGCACTGGCCTGAATAGAGTTCAGCCCGAAGTGGACGCCCAGCTGAGATTTGCTAATGAATGGAGTTCGCGACTCTGCTTTTTTATCGAGGTCCTTAAGTGGAGTGCTTAAAAGTTAGTGAAGCTCGAATTACTGCAAGAGCACTCGTGTAAATAGTTGCAGAGCTCATCTCGGCGTGTCATTGACAGTCGTTTAAGCCATTTCGCCCCGTCACCTGCCCACAACTTGCCACCACTCATTCCAGATAATCCCGTCACACACACACAGACAATTGCATGCACATTTGCCTTGCACCTTATTATGCAATTCTGGACAGCAGGAGGACACTCAAAGGATGCAGATACAATGATGGGCAGCACAGTTGAATTGATGACCTGAGCTTCAGATCTCCTTGGGCGGTGTTTAAATAAGTCCATAGAGCAATTACCGCCAAGTCGGAGAAAATCGGAGGAAATCGTAGAAAATCGGAGAAAATCGTAGAAGCTTGAATGTCAGCCAGCAACTATTAACCTCTGATTGCAGCGCCCAACCCGATGGCAAAAGCAATTCAATATACTTCGATAGCATTTCAAATCCAATCAAA
The DNA here is from genome assembly GCA_005876975.1 of Drosophila orena. NCBI lineage: Eukaryota > Metazoa > Arthropoda > Insecta > Diptera > Drosophilidae > Drosophila > Drosophila orena. The sequence goes on along the minus strand of VCKV01000008.1, from coordinate 3,243,890 downwards.
TCGAAACTGGCATCAATTTTTCATGGAAAAGCGGAGCCGGAGGGAAACTCCGACAGCAATGAAAAATTATGAGCCATGCGGCAGTAACAGATACAACAACAAGTTCCGCAGAAAGCAGTTTAAAGCGAGGGAGATCGCCGGGAAAATCCGGGGAAAAAGGACACAAAATGACTGCGACCCTATCAACATTTTACCCCTCGAAGTCAACAAAAGAAGATTCGGAATCCATTTAACGTCGATTCCACAGCTGAAGCCAAGTGGCCATCGATGCGTTAAATAAAAAGTTCAGCTAAATATTTTGCAAAGCTAAAAAACAAAGCAACCACGTGCAGGAGATGGGGATTCGCTATTTGCGGAAAGGTGGAGCGTTACTTTCCAGCGTGCAATGCTAAAAGTAATGCAAAGTTTGCACACGAGCCACGGAGAAAGCCCAGAAGTTGGGAAAGACCAAAGAACTTGGGCAAATAAGCAATAAGACAACAACTAACCAGTTTCGTGCAGGTCAGGGTATTCACTTTGGGCATACCCTGTAGATGTATGACATGTGACTTTTCATTACATCCCAATTATCTCAGCAAACCCATCTACCATTAGGTAATCTATAACATATATTTACCCCGGTTACTGGCATTGCTCACCATGCAAATCACGAAGTTTGTTACCCGAAACTCAAAACCTACGCTTTTTAAGGGCGCCCATTTACAGGGTAGCAGTGGGGCCCAACCACCCACCATAACGCCTCCTCCGTCCTTCCGCCTCCGTAGGCGACTCAATAGCAGCCTCCGATCCGGACCGGAATGCTCCCCGTGCCCGGGACACCGCTTGTCAGTTTCTATCCTTCGGCCAGGACACGTACACAAACATTTCATGGTTCAATAAATTTGCTGCCGAGCGTACCGGAAACTTTGCGAAAAATACATTGGGAAAATGTTCGGCGCTGCACTGGGGAAGGCAGAGAAATTATCTGTAGACCAGGTCCTGCCTCCCCCCCACACACACACACACAAGCACGCACACACGAAGGAGGCACCTGCACACCAGCACAAACACACACACACACACACACACACACATGGAGAAGAATTGAAATTGCAGCTGTGTGCGAGCAGCGCCTCGTATAATTTAGCAGCCGATTTTTTTCACTTCCTTCCTATTGCCAGTTACAATCATTCGTTCTCCGCTATTTTTGCAATTTTTATTCGGTGCAATTTCTGGGTTTTTCCGCTTGCCATGTTCCGCCACGCCCCCTGATTATGTATTTTGGCCTACTTCGCAAGGCGTTGATGCTAAATTATGCTGCTCCTGCTCAGCCCATTGCCAGTCAGCAGCTCCAGTCGCCTTGGATGGTCGTGTTCGTGGATGCGGATCCCCTTAATATGTTGCACAAATAGCAATTAAAAATGCAGTTAAGCGGAAAACAGGCAAATTGAACATATTATAGCCAGGCGTAATTAATGGCTTTAATTGGAGCAATGCTAAAACGGAAGCGATAATCGCTGTTTTCTCCTCCGTCAGATTAAATTGTTTATTCAAAGGGGAAGGCAATGCATATGATTAATCTGTTAGCCATTTTAACTGTTGATTGAAACTGTTAACTGTTTAATTTTAAAAACAAGCTCATCGACAATTTATCGTTTGAAAAACAATTAAAATATCACAGTTTTCTTTAAGTTGCTACATTTTCATTGATATTTAAGCCAGACAAAGTTTTTTATTTGTTTTTCCCCGAAAAAATAGAGAAAACTGGGAACCCTTTCCCTGGTCATTCAACATTTATCGAGAACCGCACACGATTGTTTGCTTTACCCCAAAGAGGAGGTCATTAAATATTTTATCATTACATTTTCTAATAGTTGGCTGGGAAAGAAAAGGAAATACGAGTGCGCCACGAAATGTCGCAACTCGAGGCGAGGGTTGTAAAATTTAATTTATCAAACTTCTGCTACGCTGAACTCGGGCCAGAGCGAGACAGACGCAGCGGAGAAAGAGACACCGCACGGAAACCGGATGGAGGGAGCAAATTCTGTGCCTGTACTTCCGCTTATAGTTGCATTTGTGGATGATGCGGCTCGTGGCTCGTGGCTCGTGGCTGGAAATCCAGCCACCATGTCGCGTGTGTTATTTATAATGCGACAGGGCCAGATGAACAGCACGAGTTTATTAGCCAGTGCGATTTACGAGCTGACACAATTTTAGGACCCGTCTACGTTGGGTTTTATGTGCAAAATACACGTATGTGCAGTCAGCCGGATGGAGGGGCATATTTATGTGATTTGATTTGTGATTTCATTTGTAAAATGATGCGGTGATGCTAATCTAGGCAAATGGAAATCCGAAAACGTACCAGTTGGTGCGGCTGGCTATGATTGATTACATGTACCACGTGCTAACTGTTGCGTCCCTAAAGCCAAACGAGTTCAAAGCTCGATCTACTTATTACTGCATATAAAGCAAGCCCATCGATTTTCATTCTATCCGTAGTTTTTCGTCTTTGCTTGGGAATAAGTCCACACATCTTTGTTTAGCTTCAAGATCCAGCACCAATTAAAGCCCAGTCATAATCGAAACCGAAATATGAAAACTTTCCTCAACCCATCAACCCATCAACCCTTCCGAAAGCCCTCCTTCTCCATCGCCCCGCAGAACCTCTTTGTGTGGGTCTGTAACTAATGCACGCCAATTTTCAATACAGAAAATCGAACTTTGAAGTGGACGCCGCGCTGCCTCGCTGCCTCGCTGCCACGCCCACATTGCTTTACTTTCACCGAGGGGCGCTATGCGAGAGGGGGGTGCAATTGGGGCAGGGATCTGCGGCGCAACTTGGCGTGCGTTTCTAGTTTGCTTGGCCGAAAAACTCTTGAAACTATTATCGATGAGGCGCCCGTTCAGCGGGGAGGCTACTTCTAAGTGGACGAGGGCGTCACTGACACCGTCAATACGATCGACTGGGGGCTGTGCACTCTAAGAAACTGTTAGCTAATCACGATTTTATTGGAAAAGAAGAAAGAAAATACTCGGCGAGCCAAGAATCACATTTGATTAGTGTAGAATCTTAGAGAAGAATAAGTACTCTTCTTAAATACATAAATGTAATAACAATAATGTTAAATAATCCATAAATGATCACATTTTTTCTGAGTGCAGCGGCCAGTGAGCGCTCAAACGATGGCGATGCCAATGAACGCGTTTTGTGCGTGTTAAAGCACACAGGGAATATAAAAATGGAAAATATGAAAATATGAAAATATGAAAATATCCGAGCGAGGAAAACGGCAAGGAAAAGCGAAGGGCCTGCCCACCCAGCACTTAACCACTTTTTATGCCTGGCGATAAATTAAAATTTTTATTAACATACTTTCTACGGCGGCAAAATAGTGGCAGAGAACCAGCCAGCGGACCAAAAACGTCAACTTGTCCGCCACTTGTCGGCGATTCCCTGCCAGGATGGAGGATTCTTTCTGACTTTTGCCAACGCACGCTGGAACTGCCCGACCCCGCCCCCATCCCAGTTCCCATTCAAGCTGGAGCTGGATCTGGGAGCCCTTACAATTATAATTCGTTGACGCAGGAGTAGATGGAACCCGGGAAAATGCAGTTTTTCATCGGACTTACCAATGGCAACGAGAGCGGAGCGGCGGAAAATCGGGATGGTTAGTTGGGGACAGAGTCTGCAGCCTGCCGCATTATCTATGCATTATTGTGGCTCGGCCATTGGCCAGCTGCTGTCTCAGCAGAAAATAATATTATATTAAATTATGTATACGTTTCTCTCGGCAATTTCGTAGAGTGAACATTCCTCTTATCGTGTGTACAAGCTGCACAGAAGAAAAACCCATTTAAAAAATGGTACAAATGATGCAAAAAAAGAAACCCATTTTAAATTGAAGAGCAATAGAAAAAATGAATTGTTTTTAGTTAACGCTCGGCTATTTGCAAATTCCATTTCAATGAGTTTCGCGCAGCCAGCGTAGCTGCATAAAAAATGCCATTAAATATTATTCATTCATTACACGAAACCGACAAAAATGAATGAGTCGTATTCGCGTTTAATTTTTGCGCTCATTTAATGAATTATTAAATGCAGCATGCATAATTCCGTTACGGACAATGCGAAACGGAAAAGCCCACGTCAAAGCGCCTCTACCTAAAGGACCTCACAGGAATATCCTTCGCATGGCACGTAGGCAAATATCCTGTGGAATGCAAATATTTTCCACTGTAATTGAGGCGCGACAAATGCGAATTGTGAGCGAATGTGATTGCGTTGGCTTAGGCGATTTTCGACGGGTTGTTGGAGCAGTTGCCTCGAAATAGGTAAAACGACACGTATTTGATGCACATGCCATTCAATCATTCAATTTGGCAGGCAAACAAGAATGATGTGTTCAATTTACCCAAACGGCAATGAGGACATGGACTTTTTCGAAATGCTTTTTAAATTGACAAATGAAAAAACGGCTTATAATTGCAGTGGCGCTTCAAACAATTAATGATTGCACGTACAACAATTACAGCGCGGTGAATTGCAACTGCAGACAGCAGCGGCGAAATCGAGCAATTGTCGCACATTAACCACAGATGCGATGGGATCGTCAAGGATGGGCAGGAATTATGAGTGGGCGGGGTGGGTGGTGCCGGGATACTGATTGTGTTAATTTCGGTTCACTTGTTTCACATCGATAAGGACATTTTCGGGTTAATACTTCCCCCGACTTCTGAATTACATTTTTATCATTAAGTAAGATCGTACCTTGCTTATATGCGTAAGAAAAGTATATCAATAGTTATAGTACTATATAATATAATATAGATATTTATTATCTCTATCAATGACTGTTGAATATAGACTGCCTTTCCCCGTTTCCAGACAGTGCCCCATTATTCAGTTTTGATTATTCCATTTTCTTAATAGATTCTTTAAATGGAGTCATTGGACTGTAAAATGATAGTATATAGGATATCCAAAAATAAGGAAGTAGTTGCTATCTACACTTCGCTAAAAAGCTTTTTTTCTTAACTCTTTTCTTAACTGTTAAAACATGAAATAATTTCAAAAAATGTCCATTATTTTGCTAACGACATGGACCTTCGATGACCACAGTGTTTCTGTGAAATTCATCGCATTCTTAAATATGATAAAAGAGATTTTCATATTTTCAGAAATTTCCAGATACTTGAAACCGCTCAACTGGAACACAACCACAAATAATTTCTTATAAAGGTTTATATGAAAATGCGTATGGCAATAAAATGGAAATCATTTTACGTTCCTTCGTTATTTTAAAGCACCCGAAATCTACAAAGTTTTGGGTAATTATTAAATATTCTTGATTTCATCATAGTTTTACTTTATTTTATATAGCGTTTGTCCCAAAATCTTTATTTACTTCTTCTGATCGTTTGTCGCACTTAATAGCCTTTTTGAATGTGTAAGATCAGACAAGATAAGCTTCTAAAGGTCACGATCTAGGCCGACATTTTCACACCAATTTTGCCAAAACATTCACCAGCCCGAGGCACTTTTCCCGGAATTTTCTTGTTAGCTTCAAGCTTTGCCTTTTATTGCCAGCAGTTCTATTGTCTTTTATGTCAACTCACCAGACACAAGAGTTGATGAATTTTGTCGCTTCGCAGGATGGGCGACTTTAGATGGCACTGTCACACAGACACAGGCACAGGCACACACACGCACACACACACGCAGCAATCGAGCCTGATTGTGTTGGTGTGTTGTATTGGTGTACGTGTTGGTGTGTTTATTTCGATGCGCGCCAAAAAGTATGCAATGCGAACTGTGAGTCTTGTGTTGCGGGTCTGCGATTCGGTCTCCGACTGACGATGGTCTAATGGCTGATGGCTTGATGGCTGATGTCTGATGGCTGATGGCTGGTAATGTGATTAGTTGGCTCGTCTATCGATGCTAGTGCGCTACTGTGTGCGAGTATATTTTAATTTAATTATGTCGCTCTCGTTTCAATTACGAAAACCGCTCGCAGCGAAGACACGCACTAATAAACAAAGGCCAGCAAGAACAGAATAACGAAAAAATAAGCGACGGCTGGTATCGCCGCCGAGGGAAAACCAAAGGAAAATGTGTCGAATGAGTGGTACCAAAAGGAAGACCAACCAGCGAATGTGTTCTGCCTCTCCCTCTCCGTTCGCGCGTTCTCTCCCTCTCTCCGTCCGGCTTTTTTGGCTGCTCTCTGGCCTTTCCGCTGATGAAAGTGCTGGCAATCGAATGCAACTGCCTCCCACAAGCGACTGAATGCGTTGCATACGCCAAGGCGCACGGCGAGTGCCCGAGGAACGAGTGGAAGTGGAACGCGCCCGTCACTTGAGTGACTTTCGAGTGAGTGCCAAGTGCACTTGCGAGTGCTTTCGTGCCCGGAACGAATGGCATTGGGCAGCACCTGTGCGACGGGCTGGGGGGGGGGGGGATGGATAGCCCGATTCTCTCTTTATCGCCACAAAAACGGGCAGTCAAATTTTTAATTGGGTTTGTCCAACTTACGGCACACAATTCAATTGAACCGCTCCCCCACTCGGTGCTCATTAAGCTGGAGGGTTGCAACTTACAACTACTTATATATCGGTGGGTCACAAGCTCGTAACGATTGCCTTGGTTTTTGTTGGGTAGGGTAGTCGCAGTTCCAATGCCCGTGGGTTCCTTCCTTAAAATGGTATCCTACACACACGTCTACTTCTTTGTTCTGGCGCTGAACTCGAACGTAGTGGTTGTTTCTTTACTTTTTAATGCACTGCATACTTTTAGACAGCTTGCATTATAAATACGTAATGAAAACCTTGAATATAAGCTGAAAAATCAAAGCGACTTTAATAATGTAATATTAATATATATTTCTAGAAGGGGGGCTATATAAAGGATAAAGGATATAGGAACGCTCCTAAGCGCCCCATCAGAATTCAACATAATTATAATTTGTGTCCCTCGTGACACGTTGACATTAGCAGAGATGCCCTGCACCATCGGCAGCTGACACAGAAACACTTTTACTGGCTGCACTTTGTGAAATGGATCTCTGGCCGGCATTACCTGAAGGCGCTCCCAAAAGATGCCATTCCGGGTCCGTCTGCTGTCATCCGGCGTGGAGATGATGACGCAGCTTAAGGGCGGACCTACTCCACAGCCAGCTCCACAGGCAGCTCCCCCACTCCGCAATCCCGGCCAGATTCCCCTGACAATGACTGGCACTCGTTCACGGACTCCGGGGCTGACTTCTCCGCCGCCAGCAGGTGTTTCCATTAACATCGGGACAATAAAGGCAGCGCACGCACTGCAATATGCAACAGTTGCAGACACGCAGGAAAGCGCTGGAAATGGGAAATGTGGGTGGGTGATGGGTGGTGGGCGCTTAATCGCACATTTGTAAGTAGTTGTGTAATCTATCCATGAACGTCGCTTCCGCTTTGCATTTTATATGCTCAACGCATCGTTTGGCCGACGCAAATTGAGTTTCGTTGTCGTTGCTGCTGCTGAAATATCTGCTCTCGGATGGATGGATAGATGGATGGATGGATAGATAAACAGATGGATGGATAGGTGCCTGGATGAATGCCACGGATATATCCCTTTTCCGCGTGATATTAACACAGCCATCGATGGGGAATGAAGTTTGGCGACTTTGGGCGAGCACGAGCAGCCAGCCAATTAAAACTTTTAGCCCATCAACTTAATTAACAAAAGGCCGAAATTAAGCGACTATCATAAGGGGCGGAAAGCGATGGGTATGCAGAGAACAAAAAGATTTCTGAATAGGATGTTCCTAATTGGCAAGCAATATAACCTGTTAATAGTTTTAAGAACCAATAACCCATTTGCCCGAAGTTGTAAATAGTTTTGAACGCTTTAAAAGGTCTTTAGTTGCGGATTGTTATTTCGTTAAGGGGTGTGACACAGAAGCTAATATCCAGAAACAGTACGCCTTGAAGATCGAGGCTAGCAGGTTATACGTAGTAGTATGTTCAAGTATCATTTTGTACACGTCATTTTAGCCTGCACTTCGTGGGTGGTTTTTGCTAAGAATACGAATAATCCGGAAGGCCGGACTGGTTGGAGCAATCCGCTGTTAATTGATCATGTGGCTATAAATCAGCAACAATGGTTCACATACAACGCGCTGAAGGAAAGTGAAATTCAAAAGAAACTCGAGATGTTCGAAAGGACAATCGAAGGACGACTGATGGTCCTGCAAAACAAGCTGAGATACGAACTGAATGAGCTCCAGACCATGATAGGAAACAAGAGCAAGGAGATTGTGGCGATACAGCGAATCTCGCCCTGGATCGACCTGGAGCAGTTCGAGCAGATTGGCAAAAGGCGCTTCTACATTGAGAAGCACACGACACAGAACTGGTTTGGTGCCTCACTAACTTGCCGCAAAATGGGCGGCCACCTTGCCACCATCTATGATCAGAAGGAGATGCATGCTGTATTCAACAGGGCGCCGCCCGCTGCCTATTGGATAGACATAAATAGCTTATATAAGAAAAGCCTGTTCACTTCAACACTCACTGGCAGAAAGCCACCCTTCCTGAAGTGGAATACTGAAAAACAAAACCGTGGCGGTCAGTGTGTTACCATATACAACTGGCATATGTACACTGAAGATTGCGATAGTAAGTATATGTTCATATGTCAAACCGAGCAGTGGGTCGACGCGAATGAATACAAATAATTCAAGCAAGTTGTCTTCATTTCGCATTTATGCAATTTACCGCCAGCCTTTAATAAACCTATGAGCAATTATTCGTTCCTCTTGTCTTTTTTATTTCACTACAAGACTTTCAATTGGGTGATATGATATGATGGGTATCGACATTGAAAAACCCAAAAATGCAGCCAAACTTTCCCCATTTGCCAGACGATCATTGAGACCCAAGTGATGGAAATAGAAATATTTCCCCTTAAGTTACAGAAATATATTCGTCCTCAATTGAAAAGCAGGCCCATCCAGATATTCAAATGGGGTTTCTTTGGTAGCAAGCCATCAAGTGCAGAAAGGCGGTGCGTATTATTTTCAAATGCCTTACACATGATGTGTCCACGTTCTGTGCATGAGTGGGGCCCCAAGGAAGCCCCCCAAATGGTGACAAAAATGCTTTTGATTTGTGGGCCACTCGCACACCCATCGCCACCCACGCTTATTAGAATCCTGCCATTGTGGCAGCTAGCAGAGACAGATAGCAAACATCCAACAATGTGGAGCCGAGCGCAATTTATGGCCAGGGAACGAGATTGGGCAACGGACTAATAGGATTGCGGCTCCAATTTTTGGGGCTTTTCATTTCAGATACCTCCGCACTTACGATGCAAGCCCATGTCTAGAGATTCCATTCATATCGTTCTACACCTTAAAGCCTTTACATTCCTCCATTATTAATATTCAAGCATTTATATTCTAACACTATTTATAAGTATGTTGTTATTGTGTATTACATTAAAATCTTATATAAATCTTATATATTTTGCAATTCGAAAACAGTTTAAAATAAAAGCGTGGTAATCAACAATGAATTTGATAGTTAAGTATATATATACATATAGACTTATATATTTTTGTTATTTTTATTAATCCTTAAATTTATGCGGTGCATTTACAGAATATCTCTATATTTTAAAACGTCTAATAATATTCGAGTTCAAAATCGGTTGTTTGATCCTTAAGACATAAGGAACTAGTTCATTAAACGAAATTAATTGCAAAAACCCACTAGAATCGGTGGTAGTTGATTTTCAAGTTCATCGAAGTTGAAGTAATTGGTTTTCTGCTATTTATAGATAAAAGATTATTATATACATTATTTTGGAGTGACTTGAGTTTAGCTATAATTATTTAATTGAATTTACCGCGCATTAGTGTTACCATTTTACACTTCCAGCGCGATAATATTTGTAGTATTCTTAATCGGTCGCGAACTTGGCAGTGGGCTGCACATCTGGCAACACTGTTCGATGACGCTTGAATTTTAGCGGAAAAACAAGAAATAGCAGAAAACCACGCTCGCTACGAAAATTGTAATTCCCTGCAAAGAGCCCAGCAGTTTTAACAAGGAACGACGAGTAATCAAAAGCCGCTGCCAGAATGCCGCGCACCAAGATACCAAAGAACTCCAAGCGCAACCGCGAGGTGGCCAATCGCGAGGAGAAGGTGCGCCTGTACGAGCTGAAAATGGATTCCCGCCTGATCAGCATCGATTCGCTGGAGACGAAGTTCCTCTCCGCCGTGGACCACCAGGTGAAGACCCTGCTGAGCCAGGTGCAGAAGGAGCTGGCCAACCTCAAGATGCCCGAGGTGCTGCGCCTGTTCGAGGAGCTGGACCGCTTCAGCGACTTCAAGGCCAGCGATCAGACGCAGCTGCTCGCCTCCATGTCCATGAGTGGCAGCGTCACCGAGGGCCACGCCCCCTCCGCCACCGGGAACCGCAATGACGAAGGTTTGTCCGCCCCACCAGGCCTATGAAATCATAAGCAGGGATTTCATGAGCAGAATGCCGCGCGAATTCCGGTTTAACATACCGCATTGCAGCGCCAAATGTTCAAATTTCATTGTCAATACGTTGTTAACTTAACCACCTCCTTGAAGATGATATAGTCTCTTGGAGATGTCAAAGTTATCCGCTTAGTTCTACCGATTTAGTTCGGTTTTTCATGCAAAACATGCGTATTTTACTATAACCACAAGTAGAAGCTGGAAGGCTGTTAGTTTAGTGTTAGCAAATTATTTAAATCTTCGGTTCCCGAAGCCATCATGGCCTCTTGTTGCCATCTTCACTATTAATTTTAATCTAACTGGTGTCCGGCTTTGTGACTAACTCAACTTTGCTTTCTAACTCCGCACCGCACATTTCAATGCACTCAAAATGCATCTCCACACATCCGCATCCACATCCACATCCTGTTCCGGTCACTCTATCTAGGCTACCTTACAGAGGACAGCAGCATCGGTGCCAGCGGTGTGAGCATCACGGCCGCCCACACAGGCTCCCTGCTGCGGTCCACGAGGGCGATGCGAACACCCGGACCACTGCATTCGGCGAGGGCCCGTCGAGCCCGCCGCAGTCGCTCCGCCTGCGGGGATCTCAACATATTGCACTCGGCCAAACCGCCGTCTATTTCGAGCAACTCCGGACGCAATTCGCGCAGCAAGCTACGCACACCAATGGCATCGCGCACGAAGGCCTTCAGTGCCGATCGCACTCCCCTAAAGAAGCAAGTGCGCTCCGGATCGCCCACAACACCGCCGATGGCGTTCCTGCGCTATCCAAAGCCCGGCGAGGTGGCCCTCTCTAAGTACGGCAGCCCCATGGTGGCTCAAGTGTAAGTGTGCATCATATACGTGTCGATACCCATTTGCTAAAACCATTTTCCCGCACGACAGAATGCCAGACAAGTTCGCCAATGTGAACATACCTATTCGGAACGGAGTTCTTAGCTTGCGGCCCAAAAAACTGGATGCCGACGAGGTGGAGTCAAATCTGTTGGAGAACCTGGACGAGGACACCCTTAACCAGATCAAAACGCTGCACGAGAACTTGCAGATGATTGTTAATAAGGCCAGCCAGGCGGTGTTCAAGTAGCTGCCATTTCAAACGCTTTTCTAGATATAATGCTATATCATATATTTTAGTACGTTTCGTTTAAGTTCAGTTTTCTTTTTACTCATTTAGCCCAAGTATTTTGTCTTCATATATAAAAATCTATCGTATTTACATAAGTTTCAATAGAAGTGCATATTACATGTTCATACCCAAGTGTGCGGCGACTTAAATGTAATGTTTTAAATACATGTTTATCAAAAAAAAAAAAAAATAAACTCGCCTTCAAGCAAAATTGTACTGATTTGACAGGAAAAACTTCCTCTGAATAACATCTTGCTACATTTTTGAATCTGTTTTGTATCGTCTGTTCACCAAAGAGCCCTTTGACTTTGTTGCCTTTGGGTAATCAGTAATCGATTAGATTACAGGAATATAGAGATCGTGAAAAATATGCCGCGCACCAAGATTTCAGCACGTCGTCAGGCGCAGCGCCAGGAGGCTGATCGCGAGGAGAAGGTGCGTCTGGCCGAAATCAAGATGGACTCGGCTCTGGAGAAGATCGATGAGATGGCCAAGCGCTACAAGCAAGAGGTGAACAACCAAATTAAGGTGTTACGTGGACGGACTGACAAGAGGCTGCTGGATATGAAGATGCCAGAATTGTTGGCTCTCAGGATTAAAACCTTCGCCGATCATCAGTGGGCAGGTGAGATTAAACAAAATGGTCGGCAATCCAAGAGTAAATGTTATATGTATATCTGACTCCTTCTACCCAGCTCCCAAGCCGCCGACAACTCGCAGTCAGTCCATCAGCCATCGTGCTCGGACCCGGACTCCGCAGAATGACCAGCGGACGAGGCTTCAGGTGCAGTCGGCGGACAGGGCTCTCGTAGGCGACACCATGAGCTTTGTGCGCTGGCCGCGCGCCGGGGAGACGGTGCTCTCGAAGGCGGGAAGCCCGCTGGCCGTCCAGAAGGTGCCAGGTCGCTATGCGGACGTGCATATTCCCACCAAAGCCGGCGTGATCACCGTGAAGCCGCACAAGATCAACTCCGTGAAGCGGGAAGTACTGATGCAGCTGGACGAGAACACCCTGAACCAGGTGAAAACCCTAAATGCCAATCTCGGCTTGATCGTGGATATGGCCAACAAGCTGGGCAAATCGAAACCGTAAAAGCCATCGAAGGAAACTGCAAGATCACGTACTTGTACGCTTATTTCATTAATATTTTATTTAGTCTTTTTCATTTTCTCATTTTCAATGTTTTTGTTCAGTTGTTAAACATTAAGTGAACGTGTCTGTTGTTCTTGTTGCTGTCTGCTGCATTTTGCTTGCTTTTTGTTGTATAATTAATTAATAAATTTAATTACTTTTATGTATATATATATATCGATTTGTAAGTACAAACATAGCGTACAGAATTTCGTCTCCACTAGCTTTAAATTGAATTGTTTAAACATTTTTCTATTGTGTTGCATGTGTGTATTTTGTGTGTCTGTGTGTGAACATTCTCAATTATGCTTGTAAGTACTTAGTTAAATTAAAGTGTATTGTGTTTTCTTTCAAATGAGAATTCAATTGAAACTCTTTTTGGTTTACCAACTTTTCATCTTCAGTTTTAACTGTGTGAATCCTTAGACGAACGTTACATTTACACATATACAGATTTAGTTATTAAAAATTATCATTAATTTTTAGTGTTTATAGTGTTAGATTTAGCATTTAGCATTTGTTTTCCGGTTTCCCATTAGAGTGTGAAATGTGAGTGGGAGTGGGAGTGGGGCGTGTGGTACGCGTTTATATAGTTACAGATACATAAAAATACAATATATAGCAAAAGGTACATATATAGAGACTTAAAATACGCTTGTTTTCACTGAATTATTCAATACGATTTTTAGGGACAAAGACAACATATATGTGGACAATCAATCAATCAATCGATACGTGTAAACAGTGACAGATGACAACAACATAACACTCAGATTTGTAACATTCAGTATGTTTGTGTGGTTAGGGTTTGATAGTTTTTGTAAAACGATTTCAAATAATTAAACATATGTATGTCAAAACCAGCAATAAACGAGTATAATCTAATCAGAATGCTCATGATAATCTTGAAACAATTTGTCGTTCTCTTGAGTACAGTCTTCCCTCCAAATCACGTATTATAGCATACCCAAATTACCAAATTACCAATAATACGAGTATGTTCATCAAAGCGCTAAGTAATCGTTGATGAGTGAACAAAATTAGATGCATATGTGACATTTTGAACTGAAGTTGCCTGCTCTTAAAGATCTGATCCCTTCCGTAAATTCAGCATTAATCCAAACTCCTATATACGTGGCAAAACCAATCTATTTGAATATCGGTTTCGATTCCTATGCCTCTAACTACGCTAACCTCGACCAACTATTTCAAACTCGCTTGCTTCTTTTGAAAATGGTTTCCAGTTCCAAATTTTGCACATTGTTTAGGCCTATTTCGTCGTACGTTTTTCGGTCTTTCAACTTTTTTTCCCCATTTGGTAACACAGCCAATCAACGATGCCTTCTTCCATCAAACCGATACTTTTGTTGCTCTATTTTTTTTTTTTTTTTTTTTGCATAGACTGAAAAGAAGTTAATTTAAATATTGAGTAGTTGTGCTGCGTGATCTGCGTGAAATTTGTAGTTATATTGCTCTCGGCTCTGATCTATTTTGCGTTCGTATAAATTGCTACTCGTTTTTATTTTATTTCTTTACAAAATTGTGCTATTTTTGCTATTTTGTTTAAAAACTATTTTTTTTGAGGCTGTTGTTTTAGAATTCGTTATAACCTTTAAATGCTAGTTTATATATTAGGTTTGTATTTCGTTATTCTTATGTTTGGGCACTACTCATTGCGGTTCAGGGCATCTTTTGTATTTAGTAAATAGTATTTTATTTGTAATATCAAGTTTAACAAATCTTTGTAGGCTTTATGCACGGGTACAGGGCGTTGCATTATTTGTTTTGTAATTCTCATTCCATCTCCAATCCATCTTCTCGGCTAATATCTTAAATCGTCAGTATGTGATTTGGTACAAATTTTATGGTACTAGGTTGCATACAAATTAAATCCATTAATGACTGTACAGTGTATGAAGAAATGAGTACGTCCGCTAGTCAGATTCGGAATATAAAATTAACTTTTACATCGGATGTGTCCAGCGAAACCAATTTGTATCTTCAATTCGAAAAGAGCTTAGATCGAGAGTTGCTATAAAACTAGATTAATTTTGTTATCAAATTCTAAGATGCCTGTATTTACAAAAATGGATCGGTTAAACGTGCGTGATAACAGACCAACTTACCAAATCATACATACTCGTATATGCACTTTTTAGTAGGTAGGCTTATCAAAACTAACTCCGCTTTGCACTCACGTAAATATTATTTGCATTTGGGTTAGTTAGCTTTATGTGTAGTGTACTTAGTTAATGCCTAGTATACTCCATGAAGTTTATACCACTTGTAAATATTTGTTTATTTTAAATATATACTCGAAATAAACCCAATATTTGTTCATGCTTATAAATTAATTAATTTCATTAAATGCTTAAATTCATTAATGCACTTTATATGTACTTTTTGTGTTGCTGTGTGTGAAATTTGCTATATCCTTACCCCGTATAAATATATATATATATATTTATGAATCGGTATATATGAATAACTGGCATTAAAACTATTAATATAGTGTATATATAATGCTAAATGCAGTATACTTGTGTATATTCATTTGTCATACTTATACTTTCCTGGTTTGAGGTTTTGTCAGTATAAAAACTATGGGGAGAGCTGGGGTCCGAAAATTGGCCACCATCTTTGCATTTGTCTTGTTTTATAATTTTTAATTTAATTGCATTAAATGTAGCCTCTTAAAGAAAATCTCGTTCTAAGCTAACTTGAAGTGTGACAATTATAATTTAGCTAGCAGCGTCTAGAAATTTGTTCTTTAATAGATATTGAATTAATTTTATGTGAACTATTTGCAATCTATTTACAATTTACCATAGTCGTCTTAATATACATATATTAATAAATTTTCGGTTATGCTTAATATTTTTTATAAATTTGTATTTTTTTCATACGCTTTTGAACTTAACGAGAGGTATTTCTATTTTCCCAAGTTTTAATATCGCCGTTTCCCTTTATTATTTATTCCATTTATTCGTGTTGGTTGTCGTTGTTTTCGCGTCCGAATTCAGTGTAAAAATTTGTTAAAAAATACGATTTTTAATAAATAAGGAAAACATGAAATTTGTAAAATATTGTATATAAATTTTTATTTAGGGCTTTGCAGTTTAAACAGTATTTTAATAAAATTATAAACTAAATTTATATCAGTAATATTTGTATAGCATTTGTATCGTTTCTTCTCTAAAATAATATTTATAACGATTGAACCCAACTTAATAGACTTAAAGATTTAAACAAAATCAAAAATCAATAAAAAATTACATAATAGAAAACGTGAAACGTTTTTGCCTAGCTCTAGCTTGCAAAATGTTAATTGAAAGTGTTTTGAATCATACATGCCAATTTTGTATATTTAATGTGTAATAGTTAATATAAAAATGGTTAAGATTACATATTAGTTTAAACAAAACCTGTAAAATAGCCTTCACATGAAATTGCAACGCCAATTTTGCTATGCGCGCTTTGCTTTCTCGCTTTGATATAAAAGTATTTAAACATAATTACAATAAATTTAAACGAGCATTAACTAAATTACAATTTTAAATTAAAGGCGGTACAACTTAGAAAAGTTATTCAATGAAAATATTTACAGGAAAGGGATAGTTTTTCTAGCCCTAGTCAAAGTGATATTTTTTGGGTCTAATTGGTCAATTGGTGAATTGAAAAGTCATTTCTCAAGATGATTGAAAGGATTAAGAAGGTATACATAAAGCAAAGGCTTTGGAGGTCGAGGTCCTCATGCTTTTGCAGCAACAAATTAGCAACATTTAGTACATAAAATTCAACAAATTATCACACTGAAAAAATTCAACACTACTTTTAAATGTACAGCAAGTTTGTGTTTTTGTGTGTTTTACATGTTACATGTTACATGTTACATGCTACATGTTACATTCCCATCCAATTGTATACATCCATTGTATATATTATCGCTTCTCGTCATATATCTAGAGCTTAGCCAACTGCTGCCGTTGCCAACGCTTCTCCAAATGTTATACAATATTAATGTTAATTCTCTTTAAATATACATATATCAATTTAACAACACCTCGAAACGGCCAGCACTTAACGCATAATTATTTATGTATGTTTCTGCTTTCTTTCTATTGTATATATAGCTCTTAGTACTAGGCTTTATGTTTAAACGTAATAAATATGCATTCCTTATATCATGTTTGCATCCTCTCTTGAAGTTATTATATGCGGTTTTGAAAATATTTAACTAGAGCTTGTGTCTGGTATTTACGTTTTCGCGATTTCATTTCTTTTAGACGAGGTTCCCATTTTGCTTTAAAATTAATATTTGCTAGTATTATAAAATAAATATATTTAGGTATATATTTTTTAAATAGTGCTGCTAATATTTTGTAATTAGATGTACATGCTTCGCCACTCATCCGTTCATTTCCTATTGTTTTTCGTATCTAGAGCCATAAATGCGTGCGCAAGAGAAGTTTTGGTTGTACGTGATCCTTGGGTCTGAACTAGGCACCTTAGGGTCACCTCGTAGCGCTGCTGGTGAAGAAGTCCGCTGTGGAAATTCGAGGAAAACTTTGAAGTTATAACCACAATAAATATACATATGTGCCAATACTCACGCGTCTCGAAGCTGAAGCTCAGCGTTGGGTCTGGTGGCGTGTTGAGCATGGAGTTGCTGACATTGCCGCTGCCCGTGGGCGTCACGTTGCCCATGGTGTTTGTACTGTTGACCCCGCCCACAATGCCGCCGCCGCCGACGCCGCCGCCCCCGATCACCGAGCCCTGCTGCAGCGGACTCTGCGGCGTCTGTCCCCGTTGAGCGACGCCACCACCGCCTCCAGCTCCTCCGGTGGCTGCCGCAGCCGCCTGCTGGGCCCGCACACTGACCACCGCGCGCAGCTCCTGCTTGACGAATTCGGAGTTGGCACTACCACCGGCTACGCCGCCACCGCCGCCGCCAGCTGAAAGATTGAAAGGGAATCGCTTGAGTGACTATGGATCTATGACTGGGCTCCAGGCCACAACATAACATAGGGTTTAGTCACATTGGTTTGGCTCAATTCTAAACATAAAACATAAAACATAAAATAAACACAAAACATACACAACGAAATACAACATAGAACACAAAGGTTGGAGGAGGCACACTGAAATTGGGATTACAAATTGGGAATTAATTTTGCTAGGTGGGTACCGATAAACGTACTAAACTCCTACAGCGGTGACCAATTTGAATTTTGCTTTTGATAATCTATAGTTTACATATCATACGATATATTTTTGATAAGGAACAAACGTGGTTATCTTGTTGATCGAAATGTGTTCTTAGGACTAGACATTGTAGGGGAACTTTAGGTACACCAAATGTTTTTGTGGGGGTGCAGCGCCTGCAACTATGTATGCTAGATATTATGTACAGCTCAACCAAGTTGACATATTGGGCGGATGGTATTGGGTTAATTACAATGATCGTACAGAGTTATACAGAGATATATGTGTGGGTTAGGGGTGTGATACGTGTGTTTTCCAGCTCAGATGTAGATTTTGGATATGTATATACAGAATGCGCCCAAAATTTTGATTGCTTTACGATGCGTGGCAATGGATTATACAGCCATATTATATATATATATATATATGTATATACACAGAGTTCAAGACGGGGTGATTTATACAGCGATCGCGTGAGATATTTAAGTGATGCTTTCAGTTTTGAGAGAGAGAAAATAGCACACAGGCTTACCGGTCTGGGCGCGACCATAGAAATCATTCGCCTGCTGCGACTGCCCGTAGCCGCCAAGGGTGGCCCCATAGTTGCCGCCCCCGCCGCCAAGGCCAATGATGCCGTTGCCACCGCCGCTGCCCATGCCGCCCACGCCCATCATCGCCGGGTGCGGATGCGGATGTGGCGACATGCTCAGCCCGTTCATCAGCTGCTGCTGCTGCTGATGTTGCTGCTGCTGCTGCTGCTGCTGTTGCTGCTGCTGCTGCTGCTGGTTGCCGGCGGCAGCTGAACTATCAGTGTTGTTGCTGCTGCCCGGTGAGGAGCCAAAGCGTGGCGAGCCTGTTTTGGTTAAGCGGTTTTGGTTGGTTTCGTTTGGCTTTGATTAGAACTAGTTCAGGTCATCAAGTGTGTGTGGTGTGTGTGTGTTTGTGTGTGTGTTTGTGTGTGTGTGTATGTGTGAGTTTGTTTAAAGCTGTCTAAGTATGTAGTTTAATGTTTAGTATGTGGATTAAGGGGTGCTTAAATCACAAGAGATATGTATATCAACTACATTTGTTTGGCATACTTGTTTTTGAAGGCATTAATAGGTACTTTTATCTCGATATCCTAATTGTACGCCCCCTTACTTGCTACTAAAACGTTTTTGATACGCCATAAGCAAACTAAACGCCTAGTTTTCAGTTCAATGGTTGATCCAGCATGGCTCCCCGTTCCCTTCCTTACCTGGCAGATGCTGGGTGGCCTGTGGCACGCTGCCCTGTCGCTGCAGTCGCTGCAACTGTTGCTGCTGGAAAACATTTACATTGCTGCCGTAGGGGGACTGTGGACCGCCGAAGCCCACGCCGGAACCATCGGGCGTGGTGGCTCCGCCACCGCCTTGTCCCTGGAACGAGTTCTGCCGCTGGAGAGCCGCTTGGGCCGCCGGATTGCCACCGGGTCCGACTGCTCCTGGCGAATTGAGGCCGCGTCTCTGGTTCTGTTGGTATTGACGCGCATTGTACGGACTCCCGCCCTGCAGCGCGGCCATGGAAAGGTGTTAATGGGTCTGCTTTGGCCGGATCAATACTCAGACACTCACCTGCAGCTGTGCAATGAGCATCGGATTGTGTTGCTGCAGTGTTCTTCCGGCATTGCCAGACGGCAGTGGGCCGCCGGGTCCACCGCCTCCTCCGCCGCCAGCACCCCACTGCTGTGGGCTATTCTGCATGCCCGGCGACTGCATTCCCGAGTTTGAGCCGAACGGTGTGTTGGAACGTCCGCCATCGCCCACCTGCTGCTGCTGGTAGGCCAACTGTTGCTGCTGCACATTGTTCTGCTGCTGCTGGCTGAGTTGCTGCTGCTGCTGCGGGGAAAGTCGTTGGCCAGGTTGCGGAAACTGAGGGGCATAGCCTGAAAGTCCAAATTCACCATAATTCACCATCAATGCAATGCTATGGCATTTGTAGGATCAGCATACCTTGGTTGGGCTGCGGGCTGTAGGGCGCGCTACGACCGGGACTGAGCTGCTGCTGCATCAGGGTCTGAGCAAAGTTTGGACTGAGCTGGGCATCTGACGGCAGGTTCGTGCGGGATAGGGACACATTTGGAGCCACCGTCGTGTTGAGCAGCGAGCCAATGTTGTTCAGGCCCGCATTCATGCCAGCTAAAACGAAAGGAAGCCAAATGCTTAATAATCTATTTTTAAACAAGGACTAACTAATTATTTTTTTGTGGTACTTTAAAACGTGACAGGGCTAATACTAACTGGCATTCTCGGGAACGAGCATTTGCTGCTTTTGCTGTTGCTGCAACAAACGCTCCTTCTGCTGCTGTTGTCGCATGTTTCGCAGTTGCTGCTGGGCAGGCAACACCACGCCCCCCGGAGTGGCCACCGCATTCATGGGCCCACGGCCGCGGGCGGAATACATGGGTGGTGGTCGCTGGAAGCCCTGGTTGCCCTGATTGCGCATGGCTTCCAGGCGCTGTAAGATGTGTTGCTGGTTTTGCTGCTGCTGCTGTTGGTGCTGCTGCTGCTGCTGTTGCATGTTCAGCATTCCCGGATAGGCAGGGGGCTGCTGCAGATGCTGCTGTCGCTGCTGCTGCTGCTGCTGCTGGGCAAGCTGCAACGCCAGCAGCTGTTGCTGCTGCTGTTGTTGCTGGTGCTGCTGCTGCTGGCTCATCATATGCTGCTGGCTTAGATCGTTTCCAAAGGCCGCCGACTCCACGTCTAGCATTAGCGACTTTTGAATGTCGTTGATTGCCGAGGCCTCGGATGGGGCACTGGTCACGATGGGAGTATCATCTGGATAATACTCCATTACACTGTCCAGCAACTTGGACAGCTCCGAGTCGCTTTCGCACAGCATGGCCGCCGCTGCCGCTGCTGCAGCCGAAGTGGAGGCCGCTGTGGTAATTGAGGTAGTTGCTGTGGTCGCCAGTTGCTGTTGCTGGTGCTGGAAGGCCAGCTGCGGCGGCTGGAGTTGCTGTTGCTGCTGCTGACTGAGGTAGACATCGTTTGGCTGCTGTGGTTGCTGCTGGGAAGGAATGCCGGCGACCTGTTGCTGCTGCTGCTGCTGCTGCTGTTGTTGCTGCTGCAGCTGTTGCTGCTGCTTTCGGTTGCGATTGGCTGCCGCTTTGGGTCCGGTGCTGCCAGCGCTAATGAGGTTACCCGGAGCGGCCAGCGTGCTGCTAACCGTGGAGCTGGTGATGTCCGGCAGCGTCTTCACTTGCAGCGGCTGCTCGGGATTGGGTGCTTTGGGTATCTTTGGCGGATTCTGCAGTAGCTTGGCCAACATCTTATTCTGCGTGCACAGTTTGCTGGGCTTGTCCTCCGACCGCTTGGCAGAGGGATCGTCGTCGGGCTCGTTTAACGATCTCTTTCGAGTCAACGATGGATCGCTTTGGATCTTGAGCATGGCCTTTAGATCCTCGGTGCTCATGTTGCCGCTGGCACTGTTACGGTGCATCCCATGGCTGCCACCGTCCGGATTCTTTAGCTGGCGCATCAGCTCGCTCTGCCGGGAGTTGTTCATGGAACCTGGCCCACCACCCGATCCGCTGCCATCATCGTCCTCGGACTTCTCGTTGAGTAGCTGCAAGTAAGTCTGTATTCAGAATGGGGGCGGTTACTCTTCGTAATATTAGAATCATACCTTAAGCAGCATGGGGTTTTGGGAATTGCCTGCCTTGTGCAGCATACTTGAGTTGCCGACACCACGCCCCATCGAACCCATGGGGCCGAACAGTCCCAATCCTCCGGGCTGGCCACCCATCTTGAAAGCACCGCTAGGATGCTTCTCATCCTCGCTGCCCTCGGGCTTGAAGTACTGCGAATTAATTATACTTGCATTAGTACAGATCCGTGAATTTTTATGTGCAAAACCTGTTTCAGCCAAGTTCAAGTTGTTGACCTACATCTTACATTGGGACTCACCTTCTCATCATCGCCCAGTCCTCCCAGACCGCCGGCCATGCTCTGCGACTTGGTCAGCAAATGGCGCAATCGCTCCGAGGATTCCTGTTGCTGCTGCTGCTGTTGCGGCGGTGTCTGTTGCTGCTGTTGCTGCTGCTGCTGCTGCTGCTGCTGGGAGAGCAACATTCCACCAACTCCGTTCGGCAAACCACCGCCCAATAGTGGGTTACTGCTGTTGCTATTGTTGTTTGCCTGCTGCTGGTTCTGTTGCTGCTGGACATCCTTCTCGGGCTTCACATCGCCCGCCTCGAAGGAGTGGAAGTTGAAGCCACCGTAGTTGCCTCCGCCGGCACTGGCATTTGATTGCGGCGAGGGTAGGCTGGCGGCGGAGTGCGAGGAGAGCTGATACGGCGTGGCCGGAGATGCGCAAACAGCCGGACTAAATCCGTGTCCAGACGGAGGGCGCGGCGTGCTGACGGGCGTGGCCACCGAGGCTCGCGAATTGGGACGCGAATCCGTCCAGGCTCCCACACCGCCACTGGGATCCAATTCGAATGAGGAGGAATGTGCTGCAATGTCGAATTCGAAGGTATCGCTTCCGTAGAAGCTGTGCTCCGCAGGCGCCGGCGAGGCGGTAAACGCGTTAACCAGCGCATTTGCGGACGAGCTGGCCGATGAGCTGGCGCCGGATCGCTGCTGCTGCTGCTGTTGTTGCTGCTGCAGTCCGGTGCCGTTTAAAATGGCGCTACTCATCAGCGGTCCGCCCACGCTTGTTGTCTGTGTGCTGTTGCCACCGCCGCCCTGTTGACCGCCGCCCACCAGTCCGCCCAGCAGATGGGTGGGCAACATGCCAGAGGCCGCTGGCGAAGACGAGGATCCCGAACCGGTTCCCCCATGCAGCCCATCCATGGAAAGGCTGCTGAGCAGTGAGCTGGCAAGCGAGGGACTGGGTACCATGGCACACAGTTGGCCCAAGCCCAATCCGCCGCTGCCCGCTCCAGTGTTGCTGCTGTTCATGTCGTTCTCCGAGTTGAGCAGCGTCTGTACGGACATTATGAAGTCGCCCTCACCAGGCGTCTGGTTGAGGAACAGTCTCGAGTTTGCCTTCACATGCACGTATACATCCGGTGCTCCCAATCGTAAACGAAACGGACGAGATACCACACTGGTGCCTGCCCCAGCACCCGGCGAATTGGCGCTGGCCGAGTCCTGTATGTCGCGCAGGTGCGACTTGAGGGTGGAGAGGTCGTGTGGATGACAGAGATCCTGCCACAGGCGTCCCACCCACGTCTGCAGGTGCTGCTTGAACGGCTCCCGCAGTGCCGTGGGATCGAGGGTGAGTATTTTGCCGTGGATGTCCAGCTTGAAGGTCATCTGCTCGATCGGCTGCTGATGCACATGCTGTTGAATGTTGATCTCCAAGGGCGACTCATCCTCCGGTCGTGTGATCAGGCACAGCACCGAGCTGCTGGCATCGGCATCGTCTGTAAGTATTACATTATTATTATTTAAGTTGTTTCAACTACTTTAGTTCGCGTTTGGGTACTCACCCTTGACGGGTGCCGCTATAAGGACCACCTCCTCGTACTTGTCCTGATGGCCGGACTGCCTCAGTGGCTTCTCATCGCAGTTTGACGACGTTTGGGTGGCAGTGCGCGTGTCCTTAACTAGCATGCGCACCTTGGTGGAGATGCTGCCCTTCGACTTGCCCGCCGCTGCGCCACCGGCTCGTCCTAGGCCGCCCGCTCCGCTGGAATTGGAGCCCTGTGAGGCATTGCCGTTGTTCAGCTCCTCGAGATCGCCCCAAACGCCCGCCGAGGGGCCAGCAGAGCCGCCACCCGGGCCAGAATTGTTGGCGGAGTTGCTACTTCCGCCATTGGGATTGTTGTACATTGTGTTGATGATCGGCTCTAGCTTGGCGTGATCCCCCGAATAGAGGTACATGTAGAGCGGCTGGTGGTACAGCTCCTGCTTCTCATAGCCGATCAGGTCGCGGATGTTCTGCGTGCAGGACTCAATGATGCCGTTGGCGTTCACCTGCAGCAGGACCCAGCCGACGCCGCTGATATAGTGCTCGAGTGCCTCAAAGTATGCCGATATCTCGGGCACCTGGCCGAGCAGGAGTGATGGCTCCGCTAGAGGTGGTTCCGTCGAGGAGACCTCGCCCTGTTGCACCGGATGGATCGAGCAGTTGTCCGTGGCACAGCGGCTGCAGCGTGTTGAGGTTGCTTGCGGTTTGCTGGTGTTGTTGTTGTTGTTGTTGTTGCTATTCGTGTTGTTGTTGGTCGTTGTCGTGGAATTGTTGTTGTTCGTCGACGTTGAGGATATATCACGATTTTGGCCCTTGTCACAAATCTCACGATACTGGAAAGAGCAGGGTATTTGAAAGAGTGTTTAATTTAATATGTGGTTTTGAGGTATTAAGGATAACTTATCGATCTTTTTAATATAAAACTTCCTTGACAAAATCGGAGGGTTGCAATGGAAATATGCCTGCCGAGTGTAAATATTCGTCTTAAATTCTACTTTGTGACGGGCCTCATAAAGACTCATCTCTTGCTCGGATCGCATCTGTGAGATACATATGCGCATATAAAAACTTCATTCATATCGCGCCCACTTTATCGCCGACATTTAAACTGCGGGCATTATTTATTTGGCGATGATGCGGAAGCATCCCGAGCAGAAACTCATGCATAATATGACACAGAGCCAGTAATAATATTAATAATTATAGCACAAAGATCGGCACACTTTGTGTGGAGTAGTAGGTAGGTAGAAGGGCAGGAAGGCGGGAAGGCGGGGAGCTCGCGAATATTATTATATGTGTAATATCATTGTATTGACACAATGCAAGTGCAATAAACCGCATTTTATCGGAGGCATGTGTGTGTTAGGGTTCTATGTTTGTGTTATTTTTACGCGCGCGTTTGAAAATAAAGTCATTGACATTTGCGAAAAACAAAAAACAAGAAACACGCGAAATGCGCTCGTCATATTCAAATATTATTGTTACGGTGAGGATTCGGATTCGGATTCGTTTTCCTTAGAATTTCCATGGCCGCCTCACACTGCCACCCACTGCCACCCACTTTCCAGTGGCTCCCCATTCTCTCACTTGCTCTCTCCCGAAACTGTTTCGCTCTCACACATGGGAATTCAAGGTCAGTCAACTTCAACTTCGCATGGACAAATGTCAATGGCATTTCACTTTTGTTTTGGTTTCTCGTGGCTCCTCTTATTTGCGTTTTTTGTTTTATTTTTACTTAATTTTTTTTGTTTGCTCTTATTAGAGTCTAGGCTCTGAATGTGTGACTCAATTCGGGCCGAAAAAGCGCACAAATTACTCACGAAATCTCAGAAATACTGAAAAGCGGAGAACACAGAACGTTCGCACAGTCACAAAGTTGCCGAAATACTAAGCACACAATTTTTGAATGCAATTGTGTTAAAAAACGCACAACGACAACAACAGCAACAGCAACAACCACAACGAAGACGAACAACAATGGCAACACGAAGCTTCTTCGCGCTCTTTGCCAAAAAAAGGAAGCTTTTCTCTCTCGCACTCTCTCTCTCCAGTTTTGTTTACCGGCTTGCACGTCGAGCGTGTGCGTGTGTGTGTGTGTGCGTGTGCGTGTGTGTTATCACATTGTGCACCTGTTTTGTGCGGCCGTATGTGTGAGTGGAGGAGTGGGGGAGTGGGGGAGTGGGGGCAGCAACAACAATTAAGAACAATATAGAACGAATCGCAAGCGCAACTATATGAAATTGCAAATAGCCGATACGTCATCGGTGCAAAAGCATTCAAAGCAGTTCGTTGATCTCCCAAAAAAGAGTGGAGAGCGAGCTTTTGTTGTTTGAAATTTTTGGAAGTGGATGGAAGGGAAGCTTGACCAGGAAAAGTTGCTCCCGAGCACGAATTCGGGGTGAAGGCACTCCGAAAAATATCAGTCAAATGATTAAGTAAACATCGCAATAACAACAACAATGAGAGCAACGGTAGCCGTTGCAAAAAAAAAGAAGAATAACAACAACAACAACAACAATGCCTGGGGCGCGTGCAGTCGCGAAAATGTCCAAAACGTGTCTGGCTTTATCTCTTTGCCACCCCACCCCACCCCGTCCCCTGTGCCAACCTTGTCTTGTGCTTCGTTTATTGGCGCGCTGTGACCCATAGACTCTGCCAAAATGATCAAATCAGGTAAAATGCGAGCGTTGGATAAAACCGAGCAGCTGTGCAACGCAAAAGGGGTTTGTCAACGCCCGTATCTCAGCAGCGATCGAGGGATAAAAGGCGCAGATACAATTGAATTGAGGCGAACGGCAGTTCTTGAGATACTTTCGGCTTCCAGTGGCTTAGGGGTGTGTGTGCCATTTCCTGTAGCCAAAATGATTTAATTAATGTACTTTAGATTTTAATCTTGCTTAAGCATTTTGTGTAGCATACTGCTCAGAGCAGCATAGTTTAAATCATTAGAATAATAGGTATCTTTTTGATTCGGCTGATCTATGAATGGTTTTCAATTTTCCCTATTTTTGTACAGCTTAAGTTTTTGAAACTAACTTGCACTAGTTGCAAAGTCAGATTGTTTTTTAACCAATCCAAGTTTTTATTAGGCAGTCCTTGTTATAAATCTTTACCAATATATTATAATTAGAGCTATAAGTCTATTAGGATAGGAAATACCATCTAGGGTTCTTATAAAACGAAATAGTAGAAATACCAAAGGCAAGATACCTATAATGCAGAGAGATTCTTTTCATAGATACTTTTTTTTCTCAATCATGGCAAAATATCTTGAGGTAGCACTTGCCATTTTCATTTCATTTTCCCAAGCTAGCGTGGCCCCTTATGATTGCTATTTTCAACCCAAGGGGCTAAAAATAAACACCCACGAACAGCTCGTCGAACCTTATCAGCCAATCATCAGCTGATAACGTACAAATGGCGCGGACGAGCAAGCCAAGTAGAATTTATAGAACGCGGGAAGACAGGTGGCGCCGTGGCTTAGTTGGTTAAAGCGCCTGTCTAGTAAACAGGAGATCGTGAGTTCGAATCTCGCCGGGGCCTTTCCAGTTTGGGATGTATCTTTTTTTCAACTTCAACACTGTGTATTTCGTTTTCAGCAGCTAATCGAGTTGTGTTCTGCCAAGTGAGTGATAATATGTGATGAGGGGTCCAGCAATTGGATTAGCGCTGAAAATTGTCTGGGTTCGATCCCTGCGTTGGCTTTCCTCATTAGGGAAAAACCAACATGACACGAACGCGTTTAATTCAATTTGTTTATTATGTACGGAACTCATGTGCGAGCTGAGCTGGTTGTACCCCTTTAATTGCATTTCACTGACCGATGAGTTGTTTTGTTTTTGCCCGCCCGGATTACAAAATAAAGTTATGTATTTTTTGGCGTTGGCTGTGCGCCGCGTTTCATTTAAAAAGCCATTTGTTGGTTTGTGTCTTTTTCCGCTTTTTGTTTGCCTCTCTTCTTTTTTTTACATTTTTCGGTTTTTGGTTTTGTCGGTTTTTTGGATGTTCGGCAAAGCGTGGCGCTTGGCTCAAAAATAATTTGCATAATAAAGTGCTTAGGCTACCTGAAGCCAATAAAAGAAGTGCGGCGCAACAACAATATTAATGCCTAAAACAACATAAGGTCGGGTCGGGCCATTGAAACATAAATAAATTTATGTAAATTAAATAAAAATATTAATTAAATTGTGTTGCGGCGGCGGGGTCCAAATTACGTCAGCCAACTCTTCATCGCCGCTTCGGCACCTCTCTTATTCCCATTCCCATTCGCGAAATTCTTTTAAGCTCTTTTTCGGCTGAGCTTTTAATTGCTTTTTAATTGGAACGCGTTTTTCGATGCACAGAGAGAAAAGTCAGGCACGATGGCAGAAAGTTGGCGATAAGATATTACACAAATCATTTACATCGATAACGCATCCCTTGATTATACAATTTTAATAGTTAATTACTTAGTATGAGTGATGACTAAATATATGAACATTTTCTCGCTGTGTAGGAAAAATATCAAAAAGAACGAAGACGAAGCTGAAGCTGCGGGCAAGCTGCATGGAAATTACATTGGGGAATTTCACCGGGCTGTGTTTTTGCGCTGTAATTGATCATTTGGTATTCCGGACAGAGCAGTGGAATCGACTGGCCAAGTCCACCAAGTCAGTCATTCCCAGGGTGTTATAACAACTTGTATTGCTTTTTTTTCATTTTTTTTTTCTTTGTAGTTGGTCGCGTTTCGGGCTTATTAGTTTCGTTTGATGAGCTTATGCATTGGGGTCTTGACGGTAATTAACTTGTATGCGTGTGGGGGTGGGGAGGGGGGGGGGGAGTGGATAAACAAATGTGATTATGTAATAGATTTCGTACCGTTCGAACCACTTGGTTTAGTATAGCCGCCTTGTCCGGTTTCGTTGAGGTCATATCTCCACGCTTGTTCAGCGTCAATATCTCCGAAAGCTGCTCGATATAGCCATTCTCCGCCTCGCGACGTCGCTTCTCATTGTTGCATTTGTTGATTTGTGATTGGGGCTGCAAAGAGCGGAATGTTGTTAGCAAATGTGTACCACTTGGGAAACGGGTAGGAGCACACTGAGTTTGAGCCCTCAATTAAGCATAGTTTATGGCTAGTTTTGCATAGTTTAGCATATCATCTTTATGAGACGGTTTCATATTAATATTCATATTAATAAGCTGTCTTTCTATGCACATCTCTAATTTCGGAGCAATAGATTGGTTAGAAAACTTCAAGTCTACCTTCCTACAAAATTATTTAGCAAGTTAGCTTTGTACCAATCAAGTTGAGCAGTGAAATGTGTGCGCTGAACGTAAGCTAGCATTGGAATGCCAAAGTGGCGTATACGTAATATTTGCATGTTTATTAATAGGGTGTTCGAAACTCCTGGCTCGTTATAAGAGAAACTTAATGGTTCGCATGGGGAGGGACTTCCCCGGCCCGAAACCTACCAGATTGACCTTTGAATCCGTCTTGCGCCGTATCTTTCGGACGCCGGACGTCGCTGAGCTGGCTGAATTGGCTGAGATCGGCGATGCCACCGCATTCATAATGGCAGCCGATCGCTGCAGGGCAGCAGCAAGATTTGCCGTATGTGCGGCAGCTGTGGCCGCCGCCTTGTTTTGTATGGAACGCTGCGAGATGATCTGCTGTTGCAGTTGCAACTGCTGGTGCTGGTAGGCCAATTGCTGCTGTTGCGCCTGCTGTTGGTGCTGCTGCTGCTGTTGCTGCTGCTGCTGGTGTTGCGTCTGCTGCTGCTGTTGTTGCTGCTGATGTTGCTGCTGGTGCTGATGCTGATGCTGATGTTGCTGGAGTGTAAGTGCCGCTGCTGTCGAGGCGCCTGCCACGCCCCCAGCACCAGCTCCGCCTCCGCTGGCTGCCGTCGCGCGCTGCAATTGATGCGTACCGGGCGCCAGTCCGTGATGCAAGCCGCTCAGCAAGTTGCTGCCAATGCCGCCGGCGGCCGACGATAAAGTAACGGCTGCTGTTGCAGCGGCCGGCGATGAGCGCAGCAGGTTGCAGACCGATATGTTGCCGCTGTTGTACTTGTTGTTGCTGTTGGTGTGGCTGCCGCTAATGCTACTGCTGCTGCTGCTGCTGCTGCTGCTGGTCGAGGTCGATGGATTTGATGTACCTGAGGCCCAATGATCTGGTAAGTCACTTGGGCTAAGCCTGCAACGAAGAGGTCAAGTTTGAAATTAGCCAGGAAAATTGTTTAAAAGCATAAGTAAAATATATTTGAGCGCTTGTTTAAAGCGCATTTACGAGTGTTTCATAGCTCGCTCTAAAACTATATTAAATATTTGATTTACACATATTTGAAAGTTATCTTGTCGCTTTGTTAGCTGCTTTGTGGTTTCAGTTCAGCCTTTCGATACAGTTGTTTTCAGTAAACTTAATCAAAAAGCTAACTTACATTTGTATATGCCCTTGTATTTGGTCATAGACTTTGTTTTTGCGGCTTGGCCTCGAATTCTTATCAGAATGTTAAATTTCCTATGCCCCTGTGTTTCTATTTCTATATATTTGACTGGTATTACTTTGGGTAATGTGCTGCCTCAATTACTCTTTATTGCTCAACGAATTTGCATATGAGCAGCGCACCGACAGAAGCACCGACAAAAATTAGCTGGTTGATGTCTTAAGTACACGGTATTTATAGCAATATCATATATCTATTAAAGTGCACATCAGATTAGGTAGTTTTATTAAAAAAATAATATAATATTATAATATATTGATTATTGTTCCTATTAAAAGGTATGTTTTCGCAACAGTTTAGCCCCGTTTACGTTGAGGTTTCACTTAGCAATCCCAAGTATTTGAGCACGGATGGCATTCCAGCCAATCTGGCCAATCTTTCACCAAAGAATGTTTATTTTTCTGCGGAATGTTACTTCACTTCCACTTCAGAGGATGTGGAGATGTGTTACTTGTTTTCCGCACAAACTTCATCATTTGTTAGCCGGTATCTTAGCAAGTATTTCGTATTTCGGTGACGGAAGTTGGCCTTTGGGTTGCCACCGCAACGTGAGTCAAATGAATGTTGTCAGCTGGCTTAGAACCCGGACCTGAAGTGGTCATCATGACCATTACTCTTGTTGTAGCTCTGGTGTCGTGTCCCCTCAGCATTCAACATTTTTATTTGGGCTCTTTCATGTCAGTTTTCATTCGGCTAGATGATTGATTGTTTGTTTTACTCGCTTAAAGTGCGGAATAAATTACATTTTGGCCAATCTGTGTGACGCTCGACAAAACTGTTCTTCTGCCAGGAAACGAATATGTATGAATATGCTTAATCAAAATACAAGCGTGCTCATCAATCCGATTGCAGTGAACTATGTATCTGTTTGTATCCCTTTTTTGTGGACCGCATTGGCCACTGAGACTCGACTCACCCAACCAGTTGAGCGTGAAGCCTTCAGTCCAAATTGAGGACCACCCGGTGCAGTAACTACTTCTTATTCCTCCGCTTTTTTAATTACATTATATGCATAATGAAGAGAGCCCCAGAGATTGGGGAGCGGGCGAGAACTGGGAGCTGCAGCCAAATAATTACAGGCAACTGGACATGATGGGGAGATGTAATCAGCGCCGAGAACGAAAAACTAGGGAAAACACCAACATAATGAGGTATTTGCGGTAGTCCATGCTTACAAAGCACTTGTGTATCCACATCTACCACGATCTACTATTATCTAAGAACTTTTTGTTAAAAACAATCAAAACATGGTTACTGTTTCATGCATGGTTGGAGTATACCCACAAGTTTTGAAAATATCATAAAAACCTAAAATACATTACAGGGTATACAATTGCATTATTTTATACACGTTATAATTATTTATTATTATTTTATTTTGTAAGCTATTTCCTAATGGCTCCTGATTTACACAAATAAGCACTACCTGTTTGAGGGTATACACGAATGTGGGTGAGCTGTGATGTGCCGTCCGTTGAGTGCCAAAATGAGTGACGTACCGCCTACCAGATACCCCGTCACCATCCCCTTTCTCCCGCCGCTCGAGCGCCATAATTGTGCGAATTCTTTGCGTTGCTGCCTCTGTTCGCCGCTGGCTATTTTGACAGGGCGACACTTAAATGTGGCAGGCAGCCCGCTATGATCATAATCAACCACATCAGGCACATTCCCATCCAATGCTCTATCGCTGCCGCTCGCCTGCCACACAGGGCGTATGATTGACGCGCTTAATTAAGGCGGCCA
Organism: Drosophila orena; assembly: GCA_005876975.1. Lineage (NCBI taxonomy): Eukaryota > Metazoa > Arthropoda > Insecta > Diptera > Drosophilidae > Drosophila > Drosophila orena. The sequence goes on along the minus strand of VCKV01000008.1, from coordinate 3,212,249 downwards.
GAAAAGAGCGAAACGGAGGCGAGTAGCGTAAATTAATGAAATTACAATTAATGCAGTAAGTCAGTTGACTTGTTCGCGCTGTTTGCGTTGTTTGCTTTTTTATTCAGTTCCTCTTCTCTTTTTTTTTTTGGTTTTCATTTTTTTTTTCGCTGTTGTTGGGCTTATCAATTTGCACTTTGCCGCTTGGGCTTTCAATGTGCCTCAGTGCTTTGCTATTTTCGCCATTTAATCGTCATGAGCTGAGGGAAACACATCGTATTTATAGACAAACAGCCAAGTACATATATGCAAAAACCAAAAATGTGTGAGAGGATGGCCAAAAGAGACAGAAGGAGGCAATACTTTCGCCCCAAAAGAAAACAAACAATGTGCCTTAAAATGACAATGGAAGGCATTTGTTTGATCATCGGGAAATCGAGTGGTTGGGATAGTACAGAGATAATACAGAGATAAAACAGAGAAAATACAGAAATAATACAGACGTAGGAATGAAAAGTGCAGCAGTGTACATTTTTTTGGGAAATGCTAAATATTTAAGAGCTATTGGAATATATTTATTATAGTTAAAAACTTGAAGAGCAAGCAAAATAATAATAATAATACTTATTGAACTTCAGGATATATTTAATACGTATAAATATATTTAAGTGAAATAACCAAAGCCGAATTGACTCACTAAATTACGCAATGGTGAAATAAGCGCCACCGCATTGTTTCATCACCGCTGTCAATAAAATTCCACTGAATTCATATAGCAACCTGTCAGCAGAAATAATTACCCGAAAGTTCTGGTAATGATTGCTCCCTCTTTGATGATGAATTTGCATACCAATGGAGACATAAGCCCACTGGCAAGGTCGATCCATTTCACATGAATCACAACTCGCGCCTGTTGGCCAACACAGTACAGAATCCAAATGTACAGAAACCAAATTACTCATTACATTTAATGTTGATCGTTATGTCAGCCAGCGTTTTGGCACTTGGCTTCAGCTCTCCGAAGCTTTCGCTTACACCTATGCCAGAGCTTGGGCAAATTGAGTCACGACTCACGTGATGATGAGCATGCTGCGCACTCCACAATCGCATCACTCATACGCACCGTATGCCAACAAATCGGGGAAGCGAAGAAAGTGGAAAACGTACCTCGGGGGCAAAGCTCAAAAAATTGTTTTGATTTTGTTTTGGATTTTTGGAGGTATACGTGTTGTGTGGCCTCTCGGCTCAGACTTGGAATTTGGAATTCAAAGAGGAATATGCTAAAGTAAAAAAGTAAATAAAAAACATTACAAGCCATTGAATTTTCGACTGTAAAACTGGCATTTTAAATATAAGTAAACGTTTTCTCTAATGTATTAACATTTTTGGACATATACTTCATATCTGTAACTATTGTTTCTATGAGCTGGAATATAAATGATTGTTTAACGAATTGATTATATTGTCATATTTAGAAATGGTACCAATTAACACTACATTAAAAACTTTTAGCCTTTACATTATTATGTAATTATGTATATTTTTTTAAATAGTGATAAGTTCCTTGGATGTTCCTTGGATTCTCATTTAACTGACTCACATTTTGATTCACTTCCGCATACTGCACAGTATCCTTGACATCAATTGCAAATTGATATCACCGTGGAAAACAAATAAAATTTGTAAATATTTTTTTGTGTTCGGCTTATGTGTGCATGCGGAATGGAGTTTCTTTGGAATTTAAATGGCAACATGCTCACAAATGCTGATTCATTCTGACTAACCCAAATATGCGGGTTGGCTTTGAAGGTGAGGCTATCATACTTTGGGAATTCCCGAAGGCTTTTACCATGACTGATATCTGCAGTTTTGCTCCTTTAAAAATGTTTAGCTATGATCATTGGCATCTTTGCTATATGTTTTATCAACCATGTAACTAATGTTTCATCAAACATGTAACTAATGTTTTATCAAACATTTAACTAATGTTTTATCAAACATGTAACTATTTATTAACATTGTTCAGCAACTTTAGTTAAACTCGTCTTTCTGTTTTTTTTTTGTTTTTTTGTTGCGAGAGCTTTTCTTGACTGGTCTCAGCTGTGCGAGCTGCCACATTTGCCATAAGCGGAGACCTGGTTACTTGTGCAGGTTACTTGTTTAGGCCAAGTTAACTAAGTCTAGTCTGGTCTAGACTAGGTCCCATTTGCTCAGCTGCTGCTGTGTGTGTCAGACTGCTGTGTGTGTGTGTTGGTGTGTGTGTGTGTTGGTGTGTGTGTGTGTGGGAGGGGGTAAGCCTGAATTTTTAGCAAACTAATTGTGTGAATGGTGTGAATAAAACATATGTTCAGTTCGGTGCGCTGCGGTCTCTCCGCTCGGGAGAGACACAATGCTCTCAGTCTGTTGCTGTTTTTGTTGCTGTTGCTGTTTGTGGGTCGCTCTCGGCTACAGTCATTGCTACAAATAATAAAGTGGGTCATGGATGAAAGAAAAAGCGTTTTATAAAGTGGGTCATGAATTTTGTTTCACTCACGTTCAAGTGTATTTCGATTGCCGCTCGCCGTTGCTGTTGCTGTTGCTTTTGTATTACTGCGGCTGCTAGCTGATTTTTTATATATGTACATATATATTTTTCTCTATATACACTTTGTTGATATTTGATAAATCGATGATTCAGGTTTCGACTGGCTGTCTATTTAATTGAGTAGCAGCTTAAACACTTTTGAACTTGAAAACGCAGTTGCGGAACATAAATGCAGTGCCCAATTGGTACGAGTATATCAAAATGTTTGAAAGCATAATAATATTCACTTTTCCATATTATGTGGAATTCCTTTTCGCTGAGTTTATCGTTAAATGATTATTTTCGACCTAATGAATCAGTTGCAATCGAGCGAGTAGTCAATTAATTGGCATTGATTTATGTGACACATGCTTAAATTAGTTTTATTTATTTTTTATGATGTCTCTCGCCAGTGCGTTTAGCCACTTTAATTGCCCCATCAAAGAGCCGCACGAGAAAGGGGGCGGTGAAAGACTCGTGCCATCTGCTACACTTTCACTGACTAATTGCCAATTCAGGCATTGACAGTTTTCACTTTCCATTGAACGCCGTCGCAATAACACTGCTAAGTAACTTTGTGAAAGGCGAAGAGCCGCCATTTGTGCAATAAAAATAGTTTTCAAATTGCACTTTTGAAGTCATTTTACTGCTAGAGGAGTTAGTTTTCAAATAAATAATAGTAGTTCAGCATATAAGCAACTTAACAATGTGTAGATTCTGAATTCAGCGTTTTGGTAGAGTATCAATCAAGGCAGTCGCTTTAATAGTTAAAATTGCTACCATTTCCCCAGGCCTGTAATCACCATTTAACTTGCCTGGCAATTTATTTGATCTGAGTGAACCAGAACGGGGGTCTATTATATCAGAACTGTAACTGAATGATTCAATAGACAGTAACTACGGCAAAAACATGGATGATAACATCTAATGAGCGACCGGGCGAACGGCTATGCAATCGGCGGCCTTCCTCCCCCAAAGGCCCCCCACTTCAACCCACTCGTATGTACATATATAGTATACATACATATATACTTCCCCAATCCGAAGCGACCTTATAGACCAGAAGTCTCTCTTTCCGGCACTTTTCGTACTGCCCCGCTCAGAGTCTCGCATTTCGAGTGTTTCACCTGCCGACTGAATGCACTCTTCGTTTTTTTCTGGTTTTTTTTTGCTGCTTTTGCCGTCTATGTCGGCGAAATAATGTCAGTGGGTCAGAGTCGATTTAGCATTTTGCAGTTGTTGTTGTTGTTGTTGTTGTTGTTGCTCTCATACGCTGCACTTGTTTACGTTTTGTGGGTAAGGTTAGCTCACAAGCAGCTGAAACAGCTGTTTAAGCCCCAACTGCCTCGCAGCCAGCACCACTTAACTGAAGCTATAGCCGGCAATCAGTAGTATTTGGGGTGAAAGATTTCGGAGTTCTCTGGTGGCCATTGGCCAACTGCATTGCTGCACGTGCTGCCATATGGGACATAGACGCCATAGATGCCATTCGAGTAATCAGCGCATTTGTATGCCATCGCTCGGATCGGTGAAGTTAACAATTTGCGGGCATATCCCAATGATTTATGGCTGTTCCTAGCTATGTTATGCAGTATAGACTCTTTAAAGAAGGCGCATACTTCTCAGTTGTGTACTTTTACTGGCACAACTATCCAAGTGTAATGGGAAATTGCCTCACGTAGTTATATACATGAAAATGTGTTTCCATTTCAAGTGGTTATATTCCATGACATCATGAAGTCAAATATCGGAAAATCCCCCCACAGACTGACTTACGATGTGTCAAATAATTTAATTAAAACCTTCGGCTGTCCTACAAATGCAAACGCACCTTATAATCGAATATGTGGAATACGAGTATGTGCTGTGTGCTTAATCTTTGAGCAATCTCTCAAGTTGATTTCCTCTACCTTGTTCGCGCTGTCTTGGCTGCGTTTCAATGAAATCTCAGCCAGACTGCAAAAATTTAATTTATGAGTAAATAAAATGTATAATGCTAACCTTCGCAGTGCCGTTGCTGTTGTTGCTTATTTGTCGACTTTTGTTGCTGGCTTTGAGCACTTTGCATTTTGTTTACATGTCGCAGGCAAGAGTTTCAACCACTTTCACAGTTTTTTGTCTAGTGTATTTCTTCGGTTGCGTGCTCTTTCGATTCGCGTGCATTACTACTCACCTGTAATCAGAGTGAGAAAGATGCGATTAGCACATGTGGAAAAGGGTTGATAAAGTTTCCAGATAAGCTCGATTATAAGCTGCATTAATATAAAACTTCAAAGGGTTCAGGGTTGTGGATTAAGCCATTGTGTTGCAAGGTGCATTATGATATCAGATGCGACACATATTATTCACGTGTTGTGGAGCAAGGCAAAGTTTTCCAATGCTACAATTGGAAATGAATTGCTAACGAGAACAGGATTCAGATAAAAGGAATATTTTGATTTCTAAATATTTAGCGCAGAAACCGTTTACTGGCAATTTCATGTCTAATAGATAGTTTCATTAAAGCCACGTTGGCCGTCTGGATGTCTGGATGTCTGGCATTCCACTACATTTCCGCTCATAGATAGGCCTAGTCATAGTCCCAGTTCAGGACCTAAATCTGGACCAGCGAATGAGAGGATTTGAGACCGTGTGCTTTTTTGTCCTTTGGCTGATGGGGTGCTTGTGATTTTTCTACCGGATTACAATTGTTTACACACACGACTGAACATTGTCACAGTTTCCACGACGGCGACGGCTGCAATTGTTCCACAAGGCAAGCCCCCTTGTCCCCTCCCATCACCCATCTCCTCGGAACCCCCCTTTGTAGCCATGGCATATCCTTTTAAGCCCCCTCGTGTAATTGTGCGTCTTCATGTGACAAACTCTGGCAACTCTGACGTTGCCTTCGTTTGTTGTTTGCACAAAAGTATAAGTTTACAGCGGCAAAAACTGATTTGCATGCAAGTCGGTGTGTCGGTGTGTGTCGGTGTGTGTGTGTGTGTGTGTACGCTGCCACTTTGTCTAACATTTCACTCTATATGCCAGCCACGCCCCCTATATATCCAACGCCCACCGCAATTGCCCGGCGTTTTGTATGCTTTTCACTTTACGTTGCCAGTCAGCAAGCATTTTATTCCATTTTTCTCTTCCTTTCCACGTTTTTTTCCACATATACATATGTAATTTTTTTTTTCGCCTATCCTGCGCTCAGTGTTTTTCCAGAGTTTTTCCAATTTTCCGCTCATGCGACTTCCTGCTGTGTCTGTTTGCCTTGCTGACCGATAATGGTAGGCGAGAATGGCGGAGGTTGGGTTGGTATGGGATGGTATGGTATGGTATGGTATGGTATGGTATGGTGTGGTATGGTATGGTATGTGGGCACTTCCATTATCAGTTGAGCTCCGGTTTTATCCACAAAAAAAAGAAAAAATCCACACTGGCACGAACAAAATCTCGTATTGGTTTCACAGTTTCTGACAGTTGTTTGACTTGATGGCTGTGGCAGGTGCAATAAGTCCAGTTATTGAAGAGCCATCATATTGTGGCAGGTCTTCTATTTGCTTGGACGGAGTTCTGATGCCACTGGAATGTGGATGGGGGCATTTCAAATTGAATTCACTCGGACAGCACGAGTTGGGGCTTGTAAACAATTACATGTAAGTCAGAGGAAGTCAAGGGCTGCAAATAGGGTTGTTACCAATTGAAACTTTATACGTCAATGGGCATGAAGTGTGAGTTAATCCAAGACTTGAATTGGTCAACATATAATTATAGATCGCTAAGTGTGTGATAGCAATTCAGGGCATCAAATATATTTACTAAATGCACAAAGAACTTAAGTTTTTAAGTACGCTGTACTTAAGTCCAAGCTAAGAAACTTTAATATGCTGTGTCAAATTATTTCGGTCATTTTCAAACGTGTAGCATAATTAATTCCGGTGCTTTCAAGTCGACAGACGTGGGCAATAAAAATCACATCATTTCTGGCCGGGCCATCATTACCATATTCTCTTTCTGGCCGCGAGTCCTTAACCCTTTTCCGCCGCTGGCCGCTCGCCGCTCGGTCGGCTGTCACAGTTTGACAGCCACTGGCATTGACGCCGTCGCTCAGATTGCATTCGCAGGTTTGCCGCTTCGTTGTTTGCATTTGTGTGGGTATTTGTGTTGCGTTGTTGTGCTCATGCAAATTTAATTAAATGGATTTCTTCTCCGGCTCCAAGCCCCCACATTTCCACTTCTCCCCCCTTCACCACCCTCCCCCAGCTTACTCTTTAATTCATTCCATTTCTGTTTTGTTTGTAAGCCGAGCAGCGAGCAGCCAGCAAGTAATTAAGTTGGACAGAGCTTGAATCCTAGGCCCCTCGATTCTCACCCGACCTTTTCACACACTATCCAACTGAATCTGTGGAACAGTCTTGCATCTCTTAGATACTTATTTTCGGATTGCCAGTTAGGGGAAAACTGCGCACCTGACTGAGCAAGATTTAGAGGGAAAAGGTAAATATTATCAAAGCAGCATGACTCACAAAGTGAATAGAAGTTTGCAAAATGTAATAATTTGTATTCTACTAAGTACAAGTGAGCTGCAATCTTCACAATGCCTTAAGACAGCTATGTACATGTAAGCTATATAAGAGAGAGATAAAATGTATTACTCATAGTTCTCATTATCGCTTTGAGTGTATAAAATGCTTGAATTTGCTGGGCTACACTGAGAGAAACGCGCTCAGCAGCACACCCTGTATGGGCTGGCATGTTGGTCCGTCGATGGTAATTCGATATTGCGCCGGTATTAAAAATTCCCTTTTTCCCTGCCCTCCGATGTGTGTGTGTGTGTTTGTGTGTGTGTGTGTGTGTGTGTAGCTGCCAAATTAATTACAGAGCGCTGCACCAACGCACAGAGCACTGAGAGAAATAAAGGGTAGGGCGGGGCGGGGCGGGGCAGGGCAGTACCGAGGGGGGGAAGTGGGTGGGCGGGTGTAGGACAAACAAACAGAGCCGGCTGAGATTTTTGTATTCTACCTTTTTGGATTTCTTTTTTTTTCGTTTCGTTTTGTATGCAGAGAGCGTCCCCCTTTTAACCCTTTAGTCCCCGCCCGTTAACCCTTTGCCGCCCGGCTGAGAGGCGGCTTTAAACTGGCTGTTGGCCGTTGGCTGCGGCTTTTTGTTTCCAAACTGGATTTACCTGAGGTACGTTGAGGTGAGGCGAGTTGTCTGCCTCGTTTGCTGTACTCTTTAGCTGTAGGTTTGTAGGTCTATTACGGTGCTCTCTCTCCGGGTTTTTTACTTCGCTTTTTGCTGCTTTTTGCTGCTTTTTAGCAGCTACCTCCGCTTTTTAGCCCGACGTCCTTTGTTTGCAGTGGGCCCTTTTGTCTACCGGTTCCAAAGGCCATCGTCGCTGTCGATCAGCGATTACAATGCCGGCGGAAAGGCAAGGGAACCGCGGGGGATCTCAATCTTAAAGATAGTTCCTGCTCAGCTCACCAGCTATCGTTAACTGTGCCATGTGCCTACGAACCGCAAATTTGGCAATTATGATTGATGAAGTATAAAAATCTTAAGCCGGAGAAATATCTCAGCGAATTATTTATGCAAAACTGCCACGGTATTTAACCAGTTTTTGGGTTTAAATACAGATTATTCTTAGCTTCCGCTTAACCAACTTCATCATAATCAATAGCAGTAGCTTATTTACGTATCTTAAAGATACTTGTATTGGTGGCATTGCAGTACAATCTCCACTCCAATTTGCTATGAAGATATTTCAGTGTCACAGTTCGGGTTTTTAGTTGATCGATTTATATGCATAACGATAACTAGTTCAGTTGTTAGAATAAAAGCCTTCTTTCTGGTTTCTTATGAAATCTAACCTTATTATATTTGTATTTTTGAATACAATATGCTGCGGGCAAGGCTCGTAACAATTTCAATATGATTAACCACTCAGAAAGCCAATTTATCGTAATTTGCTTCGACAATTGTCGTTGCCATATTTTTCTCTTTTTTTTTATTCGCTACCCATAAAAGTCGAGTTCTGTTTCGCTACTCCGGCAAACAAACCGGTGCGTAATTTGTTGTAATGCTTTTGGATATTTTTCTAATGGGGAAGCACACCCACGACCCCCTCCCCATCCCCCTCCCCCTCCCTTATCATCATCATATCCAATTACAAGCGTCTGAACGACGACGCCATCATAATTTCGAGCTCAAGCTTCGAGCGAATCGAAAGCTTGGCTTCAGATACAGATACAGATACAGATACAGATACCCATTCCGAATCAGAATCGGCCATTTTTACCTTGCTTCTCTGGCTTTCTGTTCTTTTCTGTGTGTTTCCTGTGTGTTCTGGTTTCGTATCGCTTTATTCTTTTGCAGAGCGCAACACGAAATTAAATGCGCAGTAAATTACGCAATTTTATGCTTCGTTAGGTTTGCTTTTTTTCCAATTCACCACGGCAATGGGCGGAGAATTGCTGGAAAATGCGAAGAAAGTAGTCAGAAGGAAGGAACAACGGGCGACAACAACAAGTCTTCACAGATCCCCAGCGGAGTTACTTTCCTCCATCGGTTTTCGTTTTCGTTTTAGTTATTTAATTCTTTTTTTTTTGCTCAAATTTATTATTCGCACTTGAGGGTTGAAAAGTTCTTTGTTGTTATGTTACATACTTGTACATATGTATATGTATGCATATATGTACATATGTATATAGTAAGCAGTATATAATGCCATGGCCCTACCCCAATGCAATGCAACATGATGCATTCAGCCTGCGGCAGCTGCAGTGGCAAAGACTTGCATAACAAATTCTCAATTGTGCAACAGACCCTCTCTTTCATTTCTCCTTTAATGAAAAGTTGTTCGGCTGGTGCTTTGTGCTTGGCCTGCGGTGATATTGCGGAAATATGTCACCGCTCTTACACTGGCCAAAACGAGAGTACACTCGGTGCATGTAATAAAATATATTGCAAAAAAGGTCCAGCCACTAAGAGAGATTAACTTCTAGAGTGACGAAAGAATCTTTCAATTCCGTTCAGCTGAAGAATTCGCGTTTTGAATTGAACGCCGCTCTTTTATACAAATTTCAAAAATACTAAATACCAATATTAAATACTCATATTCTAGAATACTCGCTTCGTTTATTTTAATGCTTAATAAAAAAGTTTGATTTTTCCAAAAATTCATCATCAGTGTTAAAAAATCTTTTACTCATTTTCGAAAAATTCTTTAGTGTGCAGTTTTGGTTTCACCCTGTACTGTTTTGAAGTTGAAGTTTGCATCTTCATCGCTGCATTTGCGTTAGCCGAGGCTATGTTCACACACAGGACCACGCTCACACTCACACTAACAGACAGGCACACACACACACACACACACACACACACTTTCAGCCACATAAAAGGTTGTCACGCATAGTGTAATTCCATGTGACGTAAATGCAAAAATATGTTAAAACTTCACCAAGATGAATGTGGAGAGAAGAACGGTTATGCATTGGAATGAGATGCTGGGCAGATTGATGGGCAGTATATGTATGTTTCCAAGGACCCTCGAAGTTGTATTCAGCCAGAAGCTCGAGCTCAAAAGGGGTTGCAGGCGAAACTTCATCATGGAAATGTCAAGGAACTGTCAAGCGGCTCATTTCATTCGAATTTGAGTTATTTCATATCGCTTGGCTGGATGTATTGCCAATGGCCTGAAAGTTTAATAAGTGAGTTGAATGAAGGGCTCTAGCGTTTGGCTAGTGAAATAAATTAGAACTGACCATATGGCATTACATGACAAACAAATTCACTCGCAATTCTGAAAGTAGACCACGTACTGAATGCTTACCGCAAAACCATAAATAGCCTGAAATGTAAAAGTGTAAAAGTCTACTGCCATAAATTGCGTATACGCGTATGTACGTATGAAAAACACCGTAGATTAACATTGTGTGATTGTACATCAGATCTCTAAGCAAAATCCCAAGCGCCACCCAAATTCCCACCCACCTCCTCCTAACCATTATGCAAATTGGCCACGAAACGACTTCAACTACTTGTTAAATGTTATCGCTGCCATCGGGCCAACATTTAGCCAAATAATAAACTGGCTGAGGGGCGGAAATAAGCGTGAGAGGCATTAAAAGCGATGGGAACTGTGACCCAAACGGCAATGCAACTGTAAATCCCATTTAGCCATAAGCCATAGGGTCGCTCGGTTGGCTGGCAGAAGAGATTTCCATGGAGCACAATGCGACATCGCAAAACGCAAAACGCAAAACGCAACTCGCATGCAAATCTGTCAACCGCCGCAATTTCCCCCAGCCACTGCAAACAGTTATCATTATGATGGAAAAACCAGAAATGAAAATTCAACGGCAGTTTTCTGAATTACACGGCAAATTGCCGCGGGGCAGGCACTAAAACCAAGTGGAAAATTAAGCCGCAAAATGAACAGTGTATTGCCATGGAAATGGCATGTCACTTTAGAATAGAAAACAGGTGTGACATCCATTTTAAATATACGTTAATCGATTACTTTCAACATTTCTATAGACATTCAATATAAAAGCTATTAGCATATGTATATGTACTTGTAAAATGAATGGTTTGTTGAAACTTGAATAGTTTTCAAAGAGTGAACATCTTAGTTTTCTGTTACAATTACAACATGATTGAAAGTCATAGAGAATCTTGATTACATGAACATTTCCATACTTATATCTTGAATTGTTTCCGAATCTTCAGGCAGCCAATGATCACATTACGAATATTTCGCAATCTCGGATGCAAAATTTTGGTGGATTGCATTCTGTGGCAGCGATTTGTGACCCCTGCTCCCCGACAAACCAGCACAAACATTTCACTAATTGCGAACACGCTCCTCAAATTATTCGCCTATATGTACATATAGTATAGTATGGTATAGTATAGAAATCAGCTAGCTATATGGAGCAGTTCAAGGGGGTCTCGAAGGGAATGGGGATTATCGCAGGGGCCAACCAGAAGTCGAAGTCAAGCAAAGGTCTTCGCTATTTATAAAGAAAATGTTTCTCGTTAATTCGGAATTCGGAATAAATGCGAAAGAGGAAAGAACGCATGTTTCAGTGTGCCATTTTATGTGGGGCAAACAAATATTCGACTAACGGACTTTACAACTTGAAATATCATAAATATACACACATATATACATATACATATATACATATGTATATATATGTATAAGTATCTGTGCAGTGGGGCCAACGAACCTTTGGTTCTATGACTAATGTACGCAAAGCCAAGTGAACTGCCTCATTGGCAAATATTTGCATTTGAGTCGCACGCGCCGAGAGGAAAGCAACAGATAAATACCAGAAAGTTCAAAACTCAAAAAATAACGAGAGCAAACAAGAAGAAAATGTATCAGTAAATAAATGCAATAAGGAAATAAGCCAAATCTGGGCCAAATGTTTATTGGATCCCTTGCGATCCCTTATGAATGTGGTAAATGGTAAATGGTATATATGGTATATATGGCAGGCATGCAAATAAATGTGGTATCTATAGACGACTTGGTGACTTGGTCAACCCGTTTGGGTAATTAAAATTTTAGTATGTGGCTCGTAAAACGAATGCATGTACAGATCTTGTGGGCTACTAGGAAAGGTCGTAAGAGCGCCAGTAACATATTATATTATATCTTTTTAGCCAGAAGCCGTCTCCCCACCCTCCCCTTTGGCATTCGATGGAGTGCATTCGCTGGAAGTGGACCATAAAAAAGGGAAATGGATTGGGAGGTGTGAGGGAAAATAGCCCAATAAAAGCGGCTGGAAAATAAAACCGAAGACAGCGAAAGTGGGTTCAGAATTGAAATAACTCGAATAAAAGTAGCCACAAGTGTTTGGTTACGGAGAAATGTACCGTGAGTGTGGGATTTAAGGCGAGGGCAGTTCGAGGTGTTCTTTAAATGCACACATACATATGTATTTAAATATCAACTCTCTCTCTCTCTCTGCACAATAATTGATATTTTTGCCATTCAGACCACACATACTGGTATGTATATGCTGTCTTTGCTGGCTGTCTCGCCCACAATATACCCTTTCCCAATGAAAAGCTGCCCACACACAATATCTATCAGCATTTACATCGCCCCATTACACGCGGCATGGAAAAATAAGCAAAATAATTAATCTGCTGGGTAAATATTCCACACGTATGGCGCCCACAGAGAAGCCGAGAGGAGCGAGCCAAGAAAAAGTGGCAGTACGTTTGGGGACAAACCATTTTCTTAATGCCCGAAAAAGCAGCGAAATCAAAGCCAAAAGAAAACGAAGCGAGGCTGCGATATAATGCTTTTGCTATGGCCGCAATTAATTTTCATTACATGGCAATAAGCTAAATTAAACACGAATCAAGCGGCACGAAAAGCGAGCAAGCGACCAATTTCGCTCTCTGTGATTAAATCGTGTTGACATAAACCATTTAAAGGAGTTTTTGATTTATTTTCAACATCATTTGAAAAGGGGTGACAGAAACATCTTAGGAACTCTAATTACACTTTGCCATTATTTATCATCATGTCTTATCTAAAGACAATAACTCAAAGGACAGGGTAAATTATATAAATAACCCTTTAAGCCTGAAATGATTTAAAAACTTACGCGGCTCGCAAGAAAGATGCATATCAAAAGTTGCTTACCTGCAAAGAAAGAAGGGATTATATTTAGTTAGCTGACTTAGACAACTTATTTTAACATGCTAGAAAGGTAGGCTAGTGTACTTGGCTAAGCATCTATAAACATTTTGTGCCTGAATTTTATGCCTTTTAGAAATGATTTATCACTTGGCCATCAACAAATTGTTTTCCCACTGTTGCACAAACTTTTTCGTACACATGCGAGGCAATTGAATTGTAATAATGCCTCAACTTCCATGCCGAAGAGAAACAAGTATTTCTCGGTTTGATGAATCTGTTAGATAAAAATAGATTGAAGCTCGATTTTTCAGGGTTAAGTAAGCCAATCGAGCGTGAGTACAAGGCAAAAGCAGCAACTTAGTGTTATACAACACTTGTGCTTATTCTTCGCTATATTTGCTAAAATCAGACAAGTGGTTTTTGGGTCATAAGTCTGCGCGATCAGCTTTTGAAACAAGTTTGAAACAAATCCAGCCATATTTGCCATTATAATACCATTTCCGTTTTAGGAACTGCATCTCAACACTTTCAAAGATATTTTCTCTACGATAGCCAATTGCCACCATTGATCCCCCAATAAATTGAGCTTCGTATACAATATTCTTTAACGGTGCCGCACTGGCTGATAATCTGAAAAGTAGTCGCGTCATGCCATCAAATTGAACGAGCCGCGCATTCGAATGACAGTCTATTCCCGCCAATTGTGTGATAGACCCCCAGATATACCCCTTATATAGGAAAGGAAAGGAAAGGAGAGGAGAGGAGAGGAGAGCGAGATAGGGAGGAAGTAAGCCGCCGTGGAGAAATGCGGAAGAAAGGTGCCAATGCCAATGAACCGCAGCAAATGAATGAAGATATCGCAGGGTTCAATAGAGTTTGCCACATTTTCTTTTGGGAGCAGGGGGCACACGTGTTGAGTGAAACTTATCAAATGATTAGATAAGAACCACACACACATAACACCTTCCATTTCAGGGGCGCTTGGGGACCACTTCGAGGGCTAATCAATTAGAATACAAGTCGAAAAAGGATTTCGGTTAATGTCCTGCTAACGAACTTCGGGTTCACTGAACTCAACGCCCAATGAACTGTGTGTGTGTGTGTGTGCGCGCGAAGAAAAAACCAGCTAAAATACAAAAAAAAAAAAAACGGTTTCGGCCAGAAGCCACGAACAAATGTCCCAAACATGCCCACATTTTATTCGATACGCGTGGCTCCTACACGTTGCTGGTTATAAAAATAGTTCAATTTATGCGCTGACGTCATTCTGGGAGCCTAGGAAATGACCGTACAGAAAGAAGTAAACGCAATGGAAATGGAGCAGGAAGCAAATCGGGGGGCTAGTGGGGGCACTCCGACTTGTTATTGGACGGGTTCTAGTCGGTTCGACGGTCGACAGTTTCTTGGCCTCCTGTTCGATTCGATTTAATTATTATAGCCGCGTGTTATAGCCGTTATAGCCGATGTTGTTCTTGGAAAAATCGATTTTCAATTGAGTTTTGCTTTTTTATTTGGCAGAGGTTGGACAACAGCTTCAAATTGGCATCAAAACTAAGTTAAAAAACTCACTTTCCTTAAATTATTTTACAATATTTAAAGTTTTATTAGTTCATTTGCATATTTGTTGTTATTTTATAGCACGTAAGCCGCCAACAATATATCAACTTCCTTCCTGCACTTTCTTCACAGTTTTCCCCGCGCTGATCCTTTACTTTTCCAGGCACTTGGCTCGAACAATAAATCAGCGGTAGGCACACACACACACACACTCTCGCTTTTCCACTGGGATCCAACTTAGCATTGCTGCTCCATCTGTCTCCATCACCATCACCATCGCCATCACCATCAGCATTTCCACTGGTGTCGCCATCTATCCATCTAATTCATTCGGCTGTGGCCCCATTTGCTTTGACTTCTATTTGGCTACGTGGTGATTTAATAAATTGTTCATTTATCACTGACATGTGAGCAACGTTTCATCATCCCCCCCCCCGCTTTTCCATTGCTGATGGAAGTCCTTCTTCGAATTCGGTATTTTGTTGTGTTTGTGTTTGTGTTTGTTTTTGTGCCTGCTTTGGTTTATGTCGCCGTTGTTGTGTAATTGTGTAATTATGAGTGCGCGTGTCCTCATCCGCGGCAGGACATCACTTGCTTGCCGCTCCCTCCTCCAGCCGCCTCGAGGAAAATTGAGTTTTGGGGCTGAGAACGATTGGAGCTACTTTGATTCGAGCATTTGATAAAACTGATAGAATATGTTCTGGCGTACTACTTCTTAACCAGACCTTACTACTTCGATTAGAGCATTAAATAAAACTGATAGAATATGTTCTGGTCTACTACTTCTCAGAATAGAGTTATGTATTTGTTTGAATATTAAAATGTCATGAAACTGTAATACTCTTTTGTTCACATATCAATTAATCTAGTGAATGCTACGTCGCCATCAGAGCAAGGACTTTTTGTTCTATCCCTCTGCGCAGAGACATACAAATCCAGAGAAAAGTTTATTGCCTGCTTTTAGGCGCTGCGAAGTGCCTTAAGCCTTCGGCAGCATTTTATCATATTTCGCCGGGCAGCTGGGGAAAGCCGCATGGAAATTAGCATAATTCATTTTCAAACGTCTTGGCTTGGGCGGAATCAAATGGTGTTTTTATCTGTTATAGTGATATAGACATATTTATGGCATTTGTCCATGATGGACTGAACGAAAGCGGGGTTTTCCTTTCATTGACTGCGGTCAATGATCTCCTGTCCTTCGATGTCTTCCTTTTCGGAGTGGTTTTCATGTGGTTCATCAATTGTTCTTTGGGAATTTGTTTGTTTTTTGTTTTCGTGTTCTTTTATTGTTTTTGGTTCGGAGAGGTTTTCATTGGGTTTGCTTTTGTTGTTTTAATATTAACCCACTTCAAAAGTCTCGCACACGCATTTTATTTGCATACATTTACGCCCACACCAACACACATACGCAGCTCGCACTATTTGCATCTCTTTCCCCAGCTGTCGCACTATCTCTTTCTCACTTCGCCGCGAAGTGCGTTAAAAGCTTTTGTTCGATTTCGGTTTTTGTTTTGTATTTTTGTTTCTTGTGCCATTTGTTCTTATTTATATTTTGCATTACACTGAGCCAAAAAACTAGGCCTTATCCTGGAATAAAACTAGCATTTTTTTATAGATTTATAGATACAATATATCCACAAAATGCGTTATTTGATAGGTTAAATTGCTGTACTAAGAGATAAGAAATCAAACCGTTTTCCTTGCCTCCTTTTCGTTTCAATTGCGAATTTCTTACACTCGACTCGTGTGTTTCTCGCAGTGTACTTTTGTTTCTGTGCGTTCTTTTCAGTACGTTTTTCTTTTCGCATTTCACTTCTTTTGGCTTTGCGCTGCGTCTTACGACTGCGCTGCCGGCGTCGCAGTTGCCGTTTTGTATCTTGATTTTGGTTTCGACGGTGAATGAACTCAGGACCTGCGGACGTTCAACTGCGTCCCAAAAGCGCTTCGATTCTGCACCAGCATTGCTTTTGTAATGCTGCGTAACACATTGTGTTATTATTGTTTTAGTTACTGTTGGCCTTTTTCGTTGCCTGCCATTCGCGCTGTTTTTTTAAGCCCAATGCTGCTCGCAGCCCATTTTTAACTGTTCTTTTCGGCTGTCGCCTGGCTGGAAAATTGCAAATTTTTTGGCTACATTTCGACTGGCTGCCAAACATTAATTTGACATCTTGTATTTTACGCAGGGTATTAAGTTAAGTTGAGTTCTCTGCCGGCCGTCAAATTAAATGAAAATTTGCGGTCGACTTTGAGGCGTCTTGGCCGAATTAAGGGTCTTTTCGGCCAACTTAATTGACTGTGAACACTTTTGCTGCGACAAAATAAAAGGGTTTTAACATCAAAAGATACAATTTAGTTTGGCGGAAAGAGGGGTTGGCGATTAAATGAAACACTTTACTTATATATCAAATTAATTTTTATATTGCATATTATATTGTTATAAGAAATGCGAGTGCATATATCTATTGGTAAATATTGAACACAATCGTAAAATGTTTTAAATTTCACATATGTATTTCCCAAAACCCCTTGAAAACAACTCAGCATACAATAACTAACAAACCAATAACTTCGTTGTTGTCAACGTATCATATATCTTGCTAATTTTCCTCAATTAAGCCAAGATTTGATCAACTTTCCAACCAATATCGCAAAAGGTCACCCAAGTCCCTTTTAAAACGCCCACATAATTGATTGTTTCATGGAAAACTTGAGCATTCCGGTGGCTTTAAGTAAACATTTTGGGCAGCGGCAAAAGGGCAACAAACATTTGTTTGCCCAGTTTTCTTATTTTGGAAACCGTCGAGCAGCTGCCACCGCACACCGCACACCGCCCACCGCCCACCGCCCACATTGGCAAAGTGGGAGGGGCTGGGCTGGCAGGCTAAAACCTTTTGCGAACAATAAAAATTCAAGTTCAACGAATTGTACGCTTTGGGTAAACAACCTCGAATCGGACGCGTTGAGTTGTCGCTCACTGATGTTTTTGATGCTTTTTTGGGCGACAACACCCCGAAAAAGCAGCGCAAAAGCAAAAGCAGCAGTGGCAGCCAAACTGAAATCCTAGCCCAAAAGCACATGACATCCTTGCAAAACAAAATTCACGCCCAAAAACTCGGCGAACAGGCAGTACGTGCGAGAGAAAATGGCCAAATGAGAGCGGCCTCGAATAACCTTGAACTTGAGACGCGTTGCAAAGTCTGCCGAAAAGCATGGCAAGAGGAAAACGTCAAGAGAAAATGGCGCTGAAAAGAAAATCTACACAGCGCCCACCGCGCAACGAAATGTTTTTCTTTCCTCCGCCCACCATTGTCGTATCCTTTTTATGCAAATTTCTTCTTCATTTTTCGACCACGTCTGGCAACTAGGAAGGTCCAAAATGGGTTTTATGCTATAATTTTTTTTTTAGAAAATTACACACGTACTTGAATCGTTTAGTTTATTTGATAATGGAATATTACATGGCTGTAAGTCGAGAGTAAACGAGTTTGCAGCAACAGCTGAGCAGAAAATTGGCAAGCAACAAGCACAACTGTACTTGAGACATTGCCCATGAATTATTCAACGAATGGATTTCAGTCTACCATCTTGATGCTTAACATTAGAAATGGCAAAACAATATATTGCAAATTTAAGCCTTAGCGAAAAAGAACCTAACAGAATCATAATTATAGTATGTATGTAAGTACTTTGCAAGGATTATTCATCAGGCCAACCAGACAGCCTCCCAAGTTTCCTTTAAAGTTAATAACTTTTGGCCTAATCTACGGAATACCCAAACTACAAGTGAGGGGAAAGGGAAAGGGGAAGTGAGTGTGTTGGCCCGCTAGTCTTAGAGGATGTTAATAACTTGGTCGTGCACCGTGAACATGGCACACATTCCATGCAACATTAATTAGTTTTGTCTAATTACAGTCGACAGAAGATACAGCTAGAATCCAGCAGATACAAAGTTGCACGGCCAGCTATGTTTCATGCTGTTCTGTCGCCAAAGAACAAGTTAACGACTTCAGCGGAATGGCATGGGATGTTGCATGATTGCGGCTTACTGTTAGAAATCTATGCACATGTGCACATATCTACTGGATGCTCTATGGATATATAGATAGATAGATGGATATACAAATGTATCCGTATCTGTGTTAGATGGCTGGGCGCAAAAACTCGTTCACTAATGGCCTGCCAATGGTGGAATGGTGGAAGAGTTGTCACAGCTCGTTTTGATGTGCCTAGGGAGAAAATCCCCCATCGAGTCGCAAAAACTCAAATGGGTTGGATTAGCTTGGATTTTGAAAGTTTGGGTCGTAGTTTGATTAGGGCTAATTAAATCGGTTGAAGAACTAGAAAATACTATGACAACGCAATAATTTTTGATAAATAATTTAAAACCAGCTCTTTCTTTGCTCTTTAAACTAATTTTCCTTAAATATTAGTAATACGTTCATTATGTAACACCTGAAACTCGTTTAGCTTCTAAAAATGGCTGCCATGAGGAAATACACCCGCCATTTTCGAAATATGTCAAACTGTCACTGCCATTCATCAGCCAAAAGTGGTAACAACAAGCATTTCCACATTCATGCAAAGTTCCCACAGCGGAAAATAAAAAGGATGAAAAGAGTAACACTTTTCTAAAAATAACAAAGAGCCATGTTGTTAATTTAATTTTATGACATGACAGCAACAGCAACTGAAACTACAACAACAACAACAGCAACAACAAATGCAAAACTACCTTTGTACAGTCTGTCAAATGGCAAAAAGAAAACCTGGTCGATGAGGTGGCCCTAAGCAGCGAGGAAAGGCAACAACCAAAGAGCCATCTTGGCTAAGTCAAACGAGAAACTTTAGCGGCTTCTAACGGTAAATATAAATATGAGAAGAGTGAGAAAAAGGCGGAAAATGAATACCTAACAACAAACAGAAATGCAAACAAACACGCATACACACACACACACACACACACACACACACACACACACACACGCACACATCACTTTTCCAGAGGCAAGTGCAGTCGCAAAGTAGGCGCGTCTCGTTGTTTTTAGCCTTGTTCAACAAGGCAGCAACAACAACCAGTTACAACTGGCAACACGAGCAACAACAACTTACAGCACCAACAACTTACAACTAACAACGACAACAACAACAACGACTAACAACAACGACAACAACAACAACAACGACTAACAACAACAAAAACCGTTTGCATTCCTGACCTACTCTGCAACTTTGCATTGACTTCAAACGGCCAAAACCAGCCGCGCCCCCTTTTCCACCTGCCGCCCACCTGAAAGCCAGACACTCTCTTGCCGCATAGAAAATAGGCGGGAAAACAAAGGAAAAGCGGAGGGGGCGACGAGGGGCTGCGGGTGGTGCGTCATTGGCTGAAAGGATACGAAACAAGCGGCAACAACAACAACAGCCGGGATGGCCATAAAAATGTTGTTTTTTATTTTTGTTGCTTTTTCGCTTGCCTCCAAAAGTAGTTAAACTTCAAAAGCCGTCGGACAAAAAGAAGAAGACGCAAAAGCAGTCGCAAAGCGCTGGAAAAACGAAAAACGAAAAACACAAAATATGGCTAGCTGTGCATGAAAACGAGTTTTCACTACTTTTGCCCATTTTACAACGAATCGAGATGGGGATGGAGTGATGTGGACGATGCCACCAGGCGGGCGTGCAACACCAAAAACGCAAGAGACCCCCAAATGCAGAGTGCAACAACAACAAGGCATTGCAAGCCGATGACGTGCGCACAGTGGGCAGGTGCCTTTGGCAATTACATAATCATAATAATAAATAAATTCATTAAATATTTGCATTTTGGCAAACACATATAAAGGGCAAAAAGTGTTTATTTGGTTACCTGGTCGTTAAAAAGAGCAATTTTAAAATAGTTTATCACTTTATCTCAACAAATGAAATAATACGAATGTGATCGATCACCATTTGTTATTATAATTTAGACCGTTTCTGACCTCAGACTATTAAACAAGTTTTTTCTCAATTTATTTTACAAGTAATTATGTTTTCATAATTAATATAAAAATTTGCATTGAGAAATATAGACATTGTATCTTTAAAAAACCAACCACAATGATAAAAAATTAAGAAAAAACGTATAATTAAGGAACAAGTTTCTTTTTTACTTCAACAGTACTGTACGCAAATTGGATATTATTTTCATAAACCGAATTTTGTACCTTGCCGAAACCAGTTTATCTAAGAGGTATAATCATTGAATCATAAACTAAATACTTATTTTTCCCACAATTTTCTTGGCTTAGTGTCTAGTTTGGGGCTCCAAGATTTGTTTCACTACTTTACTTGATTGGTTGGTTGGTGCCTCTAATCCAGTTTCTGTGTTACCAAATCCGCCTGACGTCGAATGCGCCTCATTGGCATGCAACGCGAACAAGTTTACAGCTACAACAAAGCCAACAAAAACCGGGCTAACGAAAAAACGCGACTCCAACAACATGTTACAAGTGCAAAGGCAATGCGCGATGGTCACGTTGCAATGTTAGACATGCACCGCCCCCTCCTATCGTTGGTGTATCTCCAACCTCCAACTGGCGGCAGCCAAACAACTTCGCGCCCATAGACCATCATTTTTTCACACAGTTATTTTCTCCAGCTACACGGCATCAAAATGTTATATTGTTATAGCACACTTAAAAGTAGTCAAACTGTCTTTATTTATCAGCGTCCTCATAGATTTCTTTAGTTTTGGTTTACAGACAACTTTCTTTGATTACTTTCAAATGATAGTATGGATAGATATCTATCTAGATAGATAGATAGATAGATAGATATATAGATAAATAGATAGATAGATACTTATAAAGTATCTATAATGCTATTGCTATTTACAATACATAATTACATATTGATAAATTTGTATAATTTGTCGATAGAGAATAATATTCTACTAATGAAATACTTGGATAACGACAAAGTCCTCATGAATAATCGAGTATTTCCTCTCAAGAGAAGGTCCAAATATGATTATATTGATTAAATGATTTATTTTGGGCTAATAATAAACTTCTTTTCTGTCCGTGTAGCTCTTTCCTTTTCTCTTTCCATCGCTATCCGTCTCTTTCAGTGCCTGTTTTCTAGGTAGGTGCCGACCTGCCCCTGGCAACAATGCAGACGGCCTATTACCACACAGCCAGCCCCAAGTCAAGTTGAAGTTGCCCATGTTGTTGGCTTTTTACCCTTTTTTCGCTTTTTTGCCACCGTTGTTGCCGCTTTGCCCCACTGCAATTGCCGTTAGTCGAGCCTTGGTGTGTGTATGCGTATGTGTGTGTGTGTGTGTGTGTGTGCCAATGTCGTTTATAATGAAGTTTCCTGTCGATAAAGGTAAACTTCAAAGCTTTGGCCAAGTTTGGAGGCCTCGCATCACTGCTTCTTTTTCCTTCTATTGGATTTTATTTTGTTGCTTGCATGGGAAACAGCCGAAGGTGACTTAAATGCGATTTATTGCCCTGGAGGGCACTATAATTTAATATTTAAGTAAAACCAAGGAAGCGTTTAGTTGTGGAAGGTAAGGGAGTTTACTTAATGTACTTCAATTTGGGACTTAAGCGAAATATACATATGTAACTGTCGATCGCATTCCTCCTATATATGTATGTACATATCCATAATTTAAAAAGCGCATCTAAGAAATTCCGCACACAAAGTCCCAACAATGCAAGGCACTCACACATACAGAAGCAACACCCACGTGACGTAACAGCATCACAACAAGGCGGCAAAAAAAAGAAAGGCGAGAAAGAGAGAGAGGGAGAGGGAGAGCGGCAAAAGTCGCAGACAAACATTGAAAATGTAGCGAGATCAATGCAATGATAAGAACGAAGAGAGAGCGACGACGAAAGAGAGACCAAAAACTATGCAAAAAGGAAGGAACAGAGAGCGGGGGTCGTGTAAGTCCCGAAAGAGCAGCATAAAATCCTGGCGCATTACAGTTACAGTTGTGTAAGGACCAACATAAAAAATAATAAATTGAAAACAGTGGAGACAACCTCCAGGCGCGTTCCTTCTCACTCGCACGCTCACAATTCCACAGCAACGACCTACCTAACAACAACAACGGCAGTGCAAAAAAAAGAAGAGAAGCTCCACACAGAAACAGAAACTACGTCAACAAAGCGGGAACGAAATGGAAGCGGGATATTGGAACATTCCCATTGCCATTTTGTTTGTGTTTGTTTTGCTCCAATTAGCAACTCGCTCGCTCGCTCGTTCTCTCTCTCTCGCTCTCTCTCATTCTCGCTCTAGCTCTCGCACTCTCTGTCCCGCTCTTGTGGCTTTGTCGCTTGCGTCATTTTGGCTTTGCAAAGACAGCATTTCGTTGGCACGGTGAAAGCTTTTCTTTGGGAATCCAAACAGCTGCTGTGGCTTTGTCGCCTTGTCGCCGTGCAGCTCTCACAGTGTGTTTCATTGTCATCTCGCCTCATTCATGATGACGCCAAAAGAAAGCAACAACAGCACTAGCAAAATCAAAAGCAGAAAGAAAACGCCGGTTGGGATAGGGTCTCAATTCCATGTGGGATTCCCTGTCCCTGTCCCTGTCCACCCTCACCATCCGCATATCTCGCTATCTCATTTTCGCCCTCTTCATTTCTTTTAATTACTTATGTTTCGCCACTACTTTCTTCTATTATGCGTCTATTGCAATCTTTTTTAAATGTTTTAATATGCATATAAATATAAGATAATTCATGTATGTAGTGCTATTATGAACATACATATGTAGCTTTTTTAAACTATTATCCATTACCTTTTCAGTTTTCACGATTATTATTATATTAAGCTCTCCTTTGAAATATTTCGATGTGCTAATGATTTCATTACTACTTTTTTTTTTGGGCGTCCATTAATTGCATGTTACGATGTCAAGAAAGCCACAAGTTACGCAAAATAAGGAAAAAGGATTGTGAGTGGGGCAAATTATAGACGTTTTTAATATGCTAATACAAAAAATGGAGAAAGCTATAGTTAAGCCGCAGCTGAAGGTCATTTGGAAGGTCTAGAAACTTGAAATTCCACAATAAGTATGTACGTTTGTGTTTCTTTTTTTTCAAGGAACAGCACAATAGTTTCCGCAACCGAAGACATTGGCGATCTACTGCTGAGATACGGATACACTTAACCACAACCATTAGCTGTGTATTTGTGCCTATTTGTGTATTTGGGCTTATCAACATGAAAAACGACAAGTGACCCAATCATAACGCACCGTGGAAAATGAGGTAAACTCAAACTAAGGTTACCACACGATTATGAAACTAATTAAATGTTCTGCAAACACAATTTCGTACCCATTCATAAATCTCTCAATGGGCCAATCAAATCAAGTAAAAGACTTTTTAATAAAAGCGCCAAGATTTATAAACAGACGAGATCGCATTTTTAATTAACACACAAAACGGACGAGTGTAGATGAGAATGGGAGCTTTCAGAAATTGAGCAGAAATAGTTTGCTGTATCTTTCGGATGCGAAATTCGGATTGCGAGGCAGGCAAATGGGTGTTATTTATTCACACATTCACATTAGGGTATTGATGTTTATTTTGATTACTATAAAAAACAAGTACGAAAGGCAATCGATTAATGAAAATTTGCTGTGGGACAAGGGAAATTAATAGGACACAGCTGTCCTGGGAAAAATTAGATAAATCAATTTTCAAATAAATAACTTCTTTGTTTTCTAAGAAGCATTTTTTAAGCCCCATAGGGGATTATTTAAAATCATAAAAAATATGTGTATATGTTTATTATAAACTTTCTCTAAACGACCTCTAGGTACATTTAAAAATTATAAAATAATTTAATTAGGTTTTTATATTTTTATTTAATTTTTATAGCAAGAATAAAGCTTCTTTACTGGCAGGAAGCACAATTTGTTTTTGTGACTGGAAAACTGCCAGATGTTCGGGAAGATCGCGGGAAGATCTGCACAGGAATACCTTTAATTGGGCATAAAAAGGTCGGGGGAATGGGTCTGAAATAAACGAGGATTAGTTTTAACAGCCTTTAACAGCTTCGCCAACTACAGCGTGTACGCCACGAAATGCTCCATAAAAGTGTCGAGATTTCTCTGAAGTGAGAACATGAAACCCGCGCATTATCACAACTTTAATGAGTTGTTCTACGGCTGGAAGCAATATTTTTTTTTTTTTTTTTTTTTGTTAAATATGAGGGAAAAAAAGGAAAATAAAAACTGGCAGAAGGCAACGTGTTCTGGCCATTGCCATCCGTTCCGCTCTCTCACCGGTTCGCTTGCGCTCTCGCGCGAACGAAAAACGCTAGCGAAACGAAAATGCAAAATGTCAATGTCCTCCACTGTACAGTTCAGCGTCAGAATTGCGTCGCAGTTTTTGTGTTTTTGCCCACAGAACGCAGAACTGTTCTCGCGGCCAGCGGAACGCCGGAATGGAACGCGATGCAAGCCAGCCCACAGAAACGAACAAATAAGACGAACGTAAGCGTGGACTTCTGGAATGGAGCCAGTATGCGTGTGTGTGTGTGTAAGAGAGTGTGGGGTACGGGGTACTCGCATGTGTGCGTACTCCTCTTTGGGGCTTCTCTTCTCTTAAGGGGTATAACACCATTCTGAACACAAATTCATCAATAACTAAGTACACTACATTTGCCTAGACTACATGTAAATAAAAATTATTGCATGGGTATTTTCCATTAACTAGAATTCAAGCTACGCAGTCCTAAGATACTTTAGCAAAAAGTATCTTTCGTTTAAATTCAAGGAAAATGTGCGTAGGTAGGTGTTGCAAAAGAGTTAACATAATCTTATACAAATTTAACTATTCATAGATACACCTCAATTACCTAATACATTGATGAATTTAAGTTATTTAAAAAATGAAAAATTATAGGGTATGCATGGTGGCGCTTCAAAAACGATTATACTGCCTTATTTTCCGTATAGTTCCATTCAGAGCAATCCAAAGCAAATATCAAATACAAATAATGTCATTTGTCCGAGCCTTGGTATCCATATCCATCTTAGTGCTCCTCTCATATTGCATTGGTTGGAGCAACTTTTTTAATAAGCGGCGATAGCTGGCGAGGAACGGGGGCGATTCGAATGAAATGAGTTCTTGTGGAGCCCAATACTTAATGAAAAACGGAAATGCCATTTTAGATTTATAGTCGTGATAAACAGCAACCGCAACGGGCAGCCGGCAAAGCGCAATTGGCCAGTTGAAAGTTGGTAACAACTTTTGGCCGGCTTTGCCAACAGATGTTGGCGGAACTTGTTCCTCGCCTGCGGCCAAAAAGTTAGCCAAGCCACTGTTGCTCAAACTCGAAAAAAGATTTAGGGCTTCCTCACTACGAAGCTAAAGAAAAGCTGCTCCAAACTAAAGTTAAATAGTTATATTTCATTTTGTAAGAGTTCTACCACCAAAGCCACCTCTTTCGAAATATTTGATTCAGCCAACTAACTTATACCTTATACCAACTTGCGCTAATCACGGTAATATTCACTTTCTTCCAATCCATGCGATACATACCTGCAATGGGAAGAAAACCAAATTGAATTAGTAATGCGTTGGGGAAAAACAATTCTAAAGAAATGGAAACCTCTTCGAAGAGGCGCCCGCACAATGGGAAACCCACAAATAACCAATATATGTACATACATATGTATGTAAGTAAGTAAGTACCGAGTTTGGTGTTGTAGTCTGTGGCTGGTTTTGTTATTGTTGCTCGCGCTACACCTGCACGTGTAATCAAATACAATAAGCCATAAAAAATTATCATAAACAAGACGCTGCCAATGCGGCCAAATGAAAAATAAAGTTGACAATGAGACTGGCATATACTCGTACATGGGTGGTTGGGTGGTGCCTGCCATTGTTATTGGGTCGAAGGTGAGCCCCAGCTGGAGCCCTCGAAAATCCTTTGGCACACACAGACAAGGACACGATGGCCAGCAACAGCCACAACAACAACAACAACAACAACAGCAACTGGCAATGGCATAAATTAAGGACCAACATGTTCGACGGCAACAACAAGGCTCCACAAGTGTTGACAATAATGGCAACACGAAAAGCTCCGAGGCTGTGTCAATTCGATGGCTGTCCTTGCTGAGCTCCGATTTTCCCCGACAGTTGCTCCCTACTTTCCCCCATTTCCCCACACGCCCACACTCTCCATTTGCTTAGAATATTTTACAGTTCGTGCCGTTTTGAGTGAAACATGATGTTTGGCTAATTCAAAAGATTTACACTGAATTTCGCTATTCAATTTGCCCATGATTGAACAGTTGCCATGCCAGAGAAATTTTCCCCGCTCACTTTGCGACCCATTGCATTTATGTTTTTTTCCTTGAATTGCAGCACTCATAAATTGCTGATTTGCTTCGGAACTAAATTCTCATTTAAAGAGTTTCTCTATGTATGGATTTATATTAAAAATAAATAACAGAAGACCTTTTATAAAAACGCACTGTATATTTGTCTAGCTTTTAAGCGAAATTCTAGCCATTGAATTACATTGGAAAACTGAGAAATATTTCACCTTTGTTATGCCCTCTTAGAGGACATTAAACTTGAAGCTTTAATAGCGTAATAGCCACCTACCTTCTGCCTTTTGGCGAAACAAAAAAAAGTCAGCAAATGAATGTGGCGCCCATGACGTCACCGCGGGGAATACAAATAAATATATATATGAGACAACCACACACAAAAAAAAAGAAGAAAAAAAAACGCATCAACCCCTGACGAAAAAGTTCATTGTCTTAGCTTTACAGTTTATTGCACTTAATTAACGTGAAAAGTGGGGTGGGGCGGAGGGGGTAGGCTGGATGGCAGCACCTACCAGCTGCAGATACATAGATACTCGTACAGATACAGATACAGATACAGATACAAAGCGCCAGCGATAATGAATTATTAGCGAAAGCAGCAGGGCAACCGCCACAGTATCTTTATCCCGAATCTCGGGCTGTATCTGCCGGATATTAGAGCGCTGCCAACAAAGCGACAACATGTGTCGCCCCTTCGGCAACATGCAACGTGCAACAGCAGCAGCAGCAGCAGCAGCAGCAGCAGCAGCAACAGAAGGCGGAGGCGTTGCAAGTTCTTAGGAACTGTGAATCACTGTCTTTTCTTCCCCCAATTTCCACACCTTCCCCGGCTCCCCCCCCCCCCCACGCACTTGAAGTTCTTTTAATGTTGCATGGCAAATTTAATTTCTAAATTGCAGCTGTCGTCGCTCTGCCGCACACTCGACTCGGTCCCCGTGTGTCCATAGTCTTGCCAATAGTATCGTCATAAATCATGCCAGCCGAACAGCGCAGACATTTCATCACAATCCGCAAGAAGTCGCAAAAGTCAGTCCCTCCAGACATTGCGTATACGCCGCGTGTGCAGCCAGGAATCGAAGCGTGGTGTCCCAGACCCAGACGCTCGAAAGAGCCACATTTCCAATGATTGGCAGACAAACTAAGGAAGTTCTAATAATGAAGAATAAGATGGCAAAATATAAGAAGGTCCAGTAATGAGGAATATGCTGACATTCTTTGCAACTAACTGGTTAGTTGGTTCGTTGTAAACGTAAATTGCTAACATTCCAGAGCACATTATGGATGTTATGTTTCTTTACCATATTTTAAGCCAAAAGAGATAATTTGCAAATATTTATACATATAAACGAGGGATGAATGTGATTTTCAATGCAGCGAACATGTTTCCAATTTGAAAATTGCTTCATTGTTCACAGAATGCAAGCTAACTTAAAGTCGCAATGAAAGTAAAATCTGTGAATCACTCGAAACGCATTCCCCGCATTCATTCGCATTCAGATACATGTGGCATGACAATGGGCAGACTGCACCTATGTATGCTTTATGGTCTGGCCCCAAATTGCATGTTTAATTGCAATAAAGAAACAACGCTGGCGAAAAAAACGAAAAAAAAACAACTAAAAACACACAAAAAAACAAACAATGCCATGGCGGAGAGAAAATACAGAAGCAATTTTCATGAAATTTCGCGCACAGCTGAAAGACACAAAACAGCTGCAGCGAAGTGCAGTTGGAAAATGGAAAATGGGGAAATTTCCGTGCACAGGCAAGGCAGGGGGGGAACTGCAGAGGGAAAATCCACCTACCACCTACCGCTGTTTAATCAGCGGGAATGAATGAAACCGCACCCAAAAATGCTCTGAGTGAGACTGAAAACTCCATTCGGAAAGTCACAAAAGACAGAAAGTATCCTTACATGCTAGAATCCAATTAATAATTTAATTCGCAGTAAATGGCGTTTTCATTAAAGCTTTTGTTCGGTTGCCTTTTTCCGCCACTGAAGTTCAACAAGGAAAACTTTGAACAAAGAGCAACAACAATGGTAATGAGTCGAACTTGAAAGTTCTGTGAAACGGAAGTTGCAGTAATTAACATTCATGTGAATGTTCAAATGAATGTGGCAAAAAGCAACCAAGAACTATAAAGTTACAAAAGGCGATCATAAAAACGCTCATAATTAGCAATAGTAATTTGTATTAATAAAGGTTATTTTTTGTAGTTAATAACTGGGCTCTGGAAAATCACTAATTAATCCTGCTTATATTGAGAACATCGATTGGTTTGTTCCAGCCTTCAATTTAAACGCGTTGAATTGTTTATAACTAATTCCAGTTAACTCTGTAGATTAGCTAATTGATTCTTTTGGGGCCTATAATCGATTAGTTATAGTTTTTGCCCACTTACATTGATTTACAGCGAAAAATTAATTGACTTGTGCTCCCAAAGTAGAAAGATTTACAGCAGCAATAGTGTAGAATTTGAAATGAACTATTTTTATGATTGATTTATTATTTTATGAATTGTTAATTTGCGTACACAAACACTTATTTGAATATTTTGTGCCACTCAGCGAAATGTACATATAAAACAATTCTCTTTCCATGATTTTAACGATGTCAAATACTTATTTAATAATAATTTATGCAGCAATCAAAACTCATTGTTGCTGCCATTAAATTAATTGATGGCCGGCCAGCGCAGAAAGCAGTCATTTGCATAATTGAAACTAATATTTTAATGGTAACAAAGATTAAAGTCGAACCTGGCAAAGAAGTGGCTAATCGTGGCCATATCGAATATGCAAATAATATATGTATGTAAGCGTTCGAAAGTTCATGTCACAATAAAAACTAAATGCCTGGCTCATTGTCGTAAAAGTTGCTGTCGGCTTTATGGGTGGGGAAATTGGGGTTGGGGTCGGGGAAGGGAAGGGAAGGGAATGGAATGGATTTTTATTATAAACGAAAACGAAATGTGCACCGATGGGTGGGATTTTGGGATTTTGGGGGAGAGGAGGGGCGCTTCAATGGCCCCAAGATGCTGATGCATACCGAAAAGTCTTCAGAGCGTTGATGAGACATGAAACGAAGCGGCAGTCGGACAGACAGACAGACAGACAGACAGAGGGACAGACAGACGGATCCACAGATACAGATACATTCGCAGATTCGGACACAGATACAGTTGCTCAGAATGCAGCGTGTGTCTGTGTGGAGAGATTCAGCGATGCCTTTTAGCTTTTATTACATATGGTGGGGCTGCTGTGGCTGTGGATGGATGCAGCAGGCGGCGATGGAGATGCTGGAGAAGATGGAGACGGAGACCGAGACGAGACATGACCTACCCCAAGGCAAAAATTATTATTATTTTCTTCTTCTTCGTATTATACGATTCCATATCCATATATACATATATACACGAGTATATACATATACGAGTATGTATATTTTTTTGTTGCTTGGCTCGTTTTCATTTATATGATTTTCTTTATTATTACTCTCGCTCTGGGCTTCTCCGGTCTGCCCTGGGTTGGGTTTGCCGAAATGAAGCCGTAAAATTATATATGTATGTACGCATGCCACGGCATTCCGTTCCCCAATCAGTCTCCCCAACCCCCCATACCCCCCATATCCCCACATATCCCCACATATCGCCAATATGCCCGACTTCATTGTTTCAAACTGCAGCGGGCAATAAATGAGTAATACGGTAATAAAAACAAAGTTTGAACAGCACACCACTGAAGGGAACCTTTGTCCCTCGAAATGCTGGCCAAGAAATGTGTTTATCCTGGTTAGTTCTTAATAAACCACAATGCACAAGTACCAATCAATACCTTATTCACAAAGAATTTCCACATAAAAACCTGAATCTTGCAACTAATCGAATAATGGCAACAAATGTATGTATAAAAAAGTGATTAACCATTCAAATAGATCTTCTTCCGGAAAAGTACTATATGTATAAACAATGGAAAATTAGAAAAACTGCAGCGCATGACATTTTGAACATAATTTGCTATTATATTAATACCATCGCTTACATATCTATGCATTTATCAAATAATCAGACCGTGTCTAATGCCGGCAATGATACCGAAAACGAACCATCTGTGTATCTATGCATAGAGTAGATCCCATATGAAAAGCCAGCATGGCAGCAAGATCGCACTCACGGATACGAAAGCCAGCCCATAAAGACAAAGGCATTAAGTTACACCAGGCAAACGAAGCAGCACAGAAGTGTAGCTAATACTTTGCTACCTGCCACCCAAAACCGCCTCAAAGCACCACACAAAAAAAAAAAAAAAAAAAAAAATACCAAACGAAACCATAATGTAATAGCAGCTACTACACCAACGAACGCTCGCTGTGTTAGTCTAAACTTGATTTCAAAGTTAAACCAACCTTAACCAACATTTATAGACATCAAAACTTTGGCGGCGCAACAAAAACGACAAAAAAAAAAAAAAATACATACATATATAAAAATCCAAGCAAAAACGATTTTTTAGTTTTGGGCTTAAACTTGATT
Source organism: Drosophila orena (assembly GCA_005876975.1). NCBI lineage: Eukaryota > Metazoa > Arthropoda > Insecta > Diptera > Drosophilidae > Drosophila > Drosophila orena. Next base: position 3,180,632 of record VCKV01000008.1, on the reverse strand, counting down.
TGCGGAGAAAAAACCAAAAATACACAAGCAAACACTTTGGATTTGAAGGTGAAGTTGGCTTTATTGAGGTAGGAATGCCAACTGATGGAGTACCGAGGAGAAGTAAAACTGACGTACTCGATGGGCAATTAAGCAGACTCTTGAGCCACAAAACCTTGTGTTCGCGGCTGAGCCGAGCCTTCCAAATTGCCCAAGGAAAGGTAAACATTACCATATAATACGGGGAGACATTTATTGCAAGTATACGATCATTAAAACATTGAGAGACCCAATGGTTGGTAAGGCCTAATCTTTGGCAGGCTATTATGGCCAAGATTTCTGGCATTCTTTCTTTTATGTTAATAGCTGTGACTCGGTATACGTTGTTAATGGCTTGCTACAAGTATTACACCCATCGTATTGCTTTCCAAGTGATGACATAAGAATGTGCTTAAATATTTACAATTCCCATCGGCGCATTTCGAAACAAATTAAATGCAAACTTTTGCCCAAACAGCTCTATTTATCCGCTTAGCCATGCAAACCATGCAAGCCACAATTAATAATTAATTCACTGCATTGGCAAAGTGCGGGATCGATAAGTAAAACGCCGAACCGCAGTACTCAAGTCAAAATATTCAATAATTTAAAAGTGGCCAGCGGAGGAGTAAGTTGTCTAAGGGTGCGAATTGGGCCAATGTTCTATATTTAAACGTTTTCTTGCCGTTTCGATTGAGCTTTATAAATGTGTGAGCATCGACAACTGACTGTTGTTCTTTGACAAAACCCATACAATTCGTAATCGTTTTTGTTTCGAAGCAGAAGGAAGAAAAAAACATTGCATATATAATATTTGCCCGGGGTAATTAGCTCATTCCACCTGAAGGATTCCTGCTTGTCTGCCGACTGTCTGCAAGCAACGAGGATCACATTACAAATTTTCTGCCTGTCAGCATGAACAAATTTCCAGCAGCTTGTAATTAATATTTTGACATGTATCCCCATGGGCAGCTCGCCACCTCTCAAATGGGAGGCAATATAAGATTCGATTTCATTCGACGCCGCTGTGCAGGCTTTTCTCGCCAATAAGCCCAAAAATAATTATATTTATATTAGGCTAATGACATAGACGGATTGTGTATCAAATGTTGTTTGGCCTCCGGTAACGAGCCTGCTTGCCACTGATGCTACTTTCAATCCAAATCCATGCATCCAACCTCATGCAGAATGTATCTATTGAATGCTTACCGCGTGTCATACGATTTGAGTTATTTGAATTCTAGTTTTTTAGTTAGTTTTACAACAAAAGACAAGCCAAAAGTTATAGACTCCGTTGAGAGCCAATAAATTAAGCTTACAATGTCAGAGTCAAGAAAGCCAGTATAATTATATGACTGCAATCACAAAGGAATTTATTTTTCTATGTGCAGAAAGAAGCTACAGTGATAAAAACTATTGAAGGAGGAGCATACTGGAAGCACACTTCTATTTGTTGTTTGCCTTTTACTCAATTTCTAAGTTTTTCATAGCATTTATTCGCGTGTTAGTGTACGTATAAGCACAGTTATAACGCACAAAGTCGGGAAAAACTATAAGAAATTGAAAGCAATTTGCCAGGCAGAAAGGCAAGAATAAAGAACCGAGCTATGTTTGCCATAACAGAAGCGAAAATTATTTTTCTAGCTCGCAGAGCGAAATGTACGATTGGGGGAAAAAGGAACGCCAACTGCATATAAATTTTGGTTAGGCGACACAAAGGCAGGGAGCCAGAGGGAAAATGCGTCTGATAAGGATGAAAATAAAAGGCGATATTTTCTTCTCTTTGCGCCAAAATGCTTTTCATGAAACGGACCGTTTGTGGGTGCCATTTGGGTATGGTGATGGGTATGGCGAAGTGGTTTTATAGGGGGAGCTGGAGAGTTTCAGCTGCGGAATGACAAAGTATCAGGCCAACAACGAAGCTTAAGTCATAAAATAAAAAAAGTTTCCTATGAGGCGTCAACGAGACGGAGCTCTCTTCCATTTTCTTGGTATTTTCGCTTTTTGTGTTGGGAATTTTCCTCAAGCCAGTTGCCTGATTGCATCCAACAAGGGAAAATTTAGCCAGGCGACGCAGAGAGCCTCTTTATACACTTGCCCCCATCCGTGGCAACGAAATCTGTTTACAAATTTGATTTGCCTGCCACGCCCAGCGCAATTAGGGCGAGCAAAAAACCATCGCAACATTCTCACACTCAACTGGAGGCCTACGAAACAGGGGCGTAGTTCGCATGGGCGCTCCATGGGGGGGGGATTCGTTAAGATAAGTATTCAGTTGGCATAGTCTCTCTTATTCACCCATCGATCCTGTGTTAAAGAACCATCTACGAACTTGGGTTGGTACATCACGAATGTGTTGCACACACCACGAATCTAATATAAATATCATAAATGTATTATCGGTTGTAATAATGCTTAAACTATGGCAAGTTCAGGTTATTAGTTGGAGTCTGTGTGCCACTAAGACCCAATGCGATCTCAACTATTCAGTATTCAGTATTGAGTGCATTAACTTAAGATCTACATATGTTTCCAGCTGAAGTTAGGGACGTTTGAAACCCCCTTTCGAGGACGCCGCCGCCCATGGGGCAGCGCAGATATGGTGAAGCGGGCCTGCAGTCTTAGTCGCATTGATTGTTATGTAAGCGGCTTATAATTTCTTCTCGGCGAGCCCCTCCACTGGGATGATGGGGAAAACGAATTTAATTTCTGTTGTCGGGCGTAGCCAAGTGTCGATTGCCGTTTCCCATGTTCACTTTGTGTGTGGGCTGCTATCGGCTATCGCTGTTGTTGCTGCCCTGTAAATTGCTGTTGCCAAATGGAAAAAGTATGTTTTCAGGCGCTTAAAAAGTAAATTATAGACGGTTTGACCAGTGCCCACTCCCCTCATTTCCTATTGCCCATCGTAGCCGCTGCCATTTATTTTCCTGTCGCACATAGTTAGTCGTATTCCTTGGCCAGTGAACAAAGTGGCAAATTCACTTGGCCTGTGAGAAAAGCTTGGCAAGAGGCTGGATTAAGCCGGGTTGGAGCATAGACCTAATCACTGGGTAAAGTGGTGGGAAAAGTGCGCTCACTTAGCCAATTACTTTAGTTTTGGTCAAGCAGAGGGTTCGAATTCAATTGAAATGGTACTTATTCTAAAAAGATATCATACACATACAGATAAACAGAAGATAACTAACTACAAACCAAAGAATCTTTATCATTATCCAGATGGTTATTACACATACATGCCTTTGTAACTAATCCCCAAAAAACCAGACCAATTTCATAACCAGCGTGCTCTTTAAGGCCAAACTCGCTTTCCCGCCGCGGCGCAGAAAGAAACGATTTTCACTAAATTATTTTCACTTTTCTTCATAGGCCGTTGAAAACGACGCGATGAAAACGAAAGTGAAGCAAAGTCAAATCCCCGGCGACCATCGAAGCCACCGTTACCGGAGTGGAGTGATGTGGACATGGATGTGGACTGCAGCGGAGTGGAGGGATTGAAGTGGCGTGGTGTGGAGTGCTGTGGAGTGGAGTGATTGCATTGTTTTCTGCGTCCATGTACATGGATATATTAGATAGGCCTACCAACCGACACACAGAGACCCGATGAGCTCAAGTCGGAGTCCGGAGTCCGGAGTCAAAGTCGGGGAATCGAGCATGCTGATGAGTTTGGCCTACTTTCACTTTCATTTTCTAGTTTCGGCTTACAAGCGTAATCATTTTTGGTTTTTCTCTTTTTGATATTCACGCGTTTTTGAGCCGGTTTTCCAGAGAGCCATGCCACGAGAGACCCACTGACAATGAAATAAAGTTGTTTCACATTTCATGGTTGCTGCACTGACAGACCAAAAAAATTAATATATATATGTATATATACCTATCTTATAGGCATAGAAAAACTAAAAACAATGGGCAAAAAGTTCATTTTAGACTGGGTTGGCAAAGAAAAATGTTTGGAGATTGCTCATCACAACGTGGTCATTGATGGATTTCCCACTTTTCTCGCCATTTTTGCGCTCTAAAGTGCTGCGTTTACACTGGACTACATAAAAAAAAGTACCGCACCGCACACTTTCACTTTTTTTCAATGACAATTAGTGGCCACAAAACATAAACACCAAACTGAAGCCACAGCGATTCACGTTTCTCATTTTAATTGCGAGCCAAAGCTTTGAATAATATCATTTTAATTGTTTTTTTTTGTATCAGCTGTTTAGTGTTATAATAATTGTTTCCCCCAAAGTGAAGAGTAACTGTACTTAGGTATGGAAAACTTTTAATTAGTTGTTGGGCCTGGCCGGTTGCATATAATATGATTTGCATGAGTGCTTTTCGATTTGTATTTAATTGAGGGGAAAAGTTGCCTGGAAAGTCGGTTGATAGTGCAAGACTTATGGGCGTACATTGGAATTTTAGCCAAAAACTTTGATAAAACTAACCATTAACCCATGGTTGCCAGGTGCCCTTCCGAATGGCACTTGCCATAGATTCCACTTGGGATATCTAAAAACCAAACAAGTTCGTGCGACAGTTAAACTCGAGCCGAGGGCGAAAATAAAATCATAAAGTCCGGCCACATAATTCCCACTCACACACAGCTGAAGGCAAGTTAAACTAATAAAAAGTCTAATAAAATCAATTTCAATCAAAATACCAAAGTAAAATAAATACGACCAAAAAACGCGAGAAGTTATGAAGGCAAGCAGCGAAAGCGGAGACATCACAAAAAAGTCCAAAGACGCGGCAACAGCAAATTGGGGGCCATAAATCAAATGCCGAAATATGCGCCAAATATTATAGGAAATGCGGGGAGTAGCGGGGGGGAAATGGGGGTCACTTGGAGATAGAATGCACTCTACGCAGAGAGCACGAATTTTACGTGGTATGCCTCGAGGTATATTGGTTTCTATATCTGTAGCTGTAGCTGTATCTGCGTCTGTAGCTGTATCTGCATCTGTAGCTGTATCTGCATCTGTATCTGTTTCTGTTTCTGTTTCTGCATCTGTATTGGTATCTGTATCCGAGCGATTCGGCGGCTAGAGCGTGCAATTAATGATTTTGTCGGGGCGTGATGTCGCAATATTCAATGAGCTCCTAATGACTGGCACATGAGTGTTAGGACGCCGGTTATAGCACTTTAGATTAAATGTCTAGCCCAGTCAGAACGAAGGGGGAGGGGCAGGGCAAATAAGCAGCTATCGCCTCTGTGATAAATGATGGTTTCTTTACTTCATATTGAGCACTGGAACCTGGATGGCAGCAAAAACTAGACATTTAAGGGTAATAAGTTCAAATACTAAATATTTAAGGGAAATAAGTTAAAATACTAAACATTTAAGGGTAACACAGTAAGCTCAAATACTAAAAATGTAAGCGTAATAAGTTCAAATACCAAATATTTAAGGGAAATCAGTTAAAATACTAAACATTTAAGGGTAACATAGTAAGCTCAAATACTAAAAATGTAAGCGAAATAAGTTTAAATACCAAACATTTAAGGGTGTCAAAAGTACACAAAGCTATGGGAAAAAGTATCTAACACTTATTTACTTTGAATTATTACACTGATACATCTTTACTGAACATTTGAAGATTTCATTAAACCTACATGTTAAGCCAATAGAAAATAAGTTTTTCACTTCATTTTTGGCACACAAGAAGTTTCTTTCCAAGTTAAAGTCACGTATGTTCTTTAAGGTTTTCCCTGCCAGTAAGTAAAGCCCTCTAAGATCTTGCCCCATTCAGCTGCCTCTGTTTCATCCAATTTAGCTCATTAGCCATAAGGCTCCAGTTCGAACCCTCTGGGATTGGCATCCCCGTACAGATACATCCGTATCTCATCTCTTTCAAACTTACCCTGCATTTTCGGCTGCAGCAATTGACATCTGTTGTTGGGGCTCATCTGTTAGCCGCAGCGTTAGATGTGCCCTTCGTTGTTGTTGTTGTTGTTGCTATTGTTGTTGTTGCTGTAGTGCTTATTGTTGTTGTAGTGGTTATTGTTGTTTCTGGCGGCGCTGATGATGATGCTGCTAATTTCTTGCCTTCGTTTATTTGATGTCTACACATGAAATTCGCGCACGAAACGTAAATGAAACACTGCAAAAATGAGGAAAGAGAGAGAGAGAGGGGGGAAAATAAAAGAAAATTTTATTAACATTTGTTGTACATCTCGCTTTGTTCAGACATTTTACAGTATTATTTCAAACAAAACGCTGGGCTTGACATAAGTTGCCGCACTTGAAAGAAACACACACAGAGAAAAAGGGACCCCCGAGAAAACAAGAAAAACTGGCAAAAGCAAATGCCAGCTGGCCACTTGTAGACTCAAGTTACAAGAAACACTTGGAGCCAAGCCGAGCCGAGCCGAGCCCCCTTTCTCCATCTCCACCAGATGATGAAAGCCCCAAAAAAAAAAAAAAAAAAATAAAAAAAAAACGAAGAAAACCCTAGGAAAACCCAAGACGACATGAAATGAGTAAAAGGCGCCAAGTGTGTGTCTGCGCAAGGTGAAGGGGAAAAGGGTCCAAAAAATATGAGGGAGGTACTGAGGTCTCTTTTGTGTTGCCAAGGGCTAAATGTAAGTTGCCTATCTTGCTCATTCCCCCAAATCTTTTTTTTTTGGCCAGCAAGGGTTACGGTTTAACCCTAAATGTACCTCGCAAAATGATGCAAAGTGAGAGCCGCGAGGGGCTGAAGACTTCTTCAATTAAAAGGGTTTTCCATGACAAGGATCCAAGTTGCTAAGCACTGACTAGCGATTACACGTAAATAAAACTGTTTTTATCATATCTTAAAACAATTAAACCATGTTGCTAGCAATCTTTTTTGGTAGTTTAAGCACTGACTATCGATTAGACATAAAGAAAACTTTTTGTTATCATATCTTAAAACAATTAAGCCATGTTGCTATCAATCTTTTTTGGTAGTTCAAATGCATTTCGTACACTTTATAAATGCCTCTGCTTTGTTTTTTAGAAGTTTCATCAAGTGGGTAGAGGAAATCCCTTGACAAAATCCGATTTACCCTGGCGAACTCTCTACGTAAGCTTCTTGTAAGCAAACAGAATCATCTGCTATAAGCCCATGAGCTGATGTATAATCTGCAGACTGTGCGCAAATTAAAGTTTCATTTTTCAGTTGCTGCCCCGCTCTGCACCCAGCACTCGGCTATTTGTTATTGTGTTCGTCTTCTTCACTTGGCCAACGTGTCGTATACTCAACTCGTCAGCCACCACCCAAAAGAGTTTTCCACACGCATGTAGCATTCTCGGCCGGGAAATACTTATGCATGTACGAGTATGCAAGTGTTCGTGGCATGAGGAGAATGCTTTATTGTATTTGCTTTTAAAACATCAACAACATTTGCTGTTGCCATACGAAGTACATGCATATGCATATGTAGTATGTATGTATGTAAAACACGCATACACACACACGCACACACACACACACACACACAGACACACACTTAGGTGGATAAAACTGCTGCAACTGCGACTGCATTGCGTTTTTCTCATTGTTTTTACCCCCGTCGCCGTCGCCCCTTTGGGGCTCCAGAAACTTGTTTATATAATTTCCTGTACGCGTGGCACAAAAGCCAGCAGTAGAAGCATAATCTTCCCGTCTTATTCTCTCCCTACATACATATATACGTATGTACATACATACATATGTACACGTATGTACATATATGTATGTATCTCCATCAAAATCCCTCTCGGCCGCCCATTCTTTTGTCATGTATTTTTGCTGATAATAATAATGCATTTCATTGTTGTTGCTGCTGGCTTTGCTGCTCTTGTCATTGTTTATAATTGTTGCTTTGTGCGAGCCTAGCAGATGCATAGATACACATGTATCTGCTAGATACGCCAAGTGACGACTGCGAGCGCAAAAACAACTTACACACTTTCTGATATCGCTTCTTCCAGTCTGTTTGCCGTTTGATTGATTAAAACAAGAAAGCAATATCCTTGCCTCGGCTACTTGTTAGCAATTTTCATTACTTGGGGGGCAGTAGAATAAGCAGAAATCGGATTTGATTTTGCTTGAAGGATTAAAATGCACAAGAACCTACAAGTCATTAATATTAGTTTACACATATGTATATGTTAACTGTAAGAAACCTATGAGAAACATATACACGTATATTCACAGCCACATTTCATGCTCATTAGTTGCAGTATTCTAGTTAAATATTTAATTTAAATATTCTAGAACTACAATAGTTTTATCAGCACCACGTTTGGCTGCAGGGGAAGTAACAGCCTTCGGACATGGCACTTCATTAAAGAAGAGATTCAATAAATTTTCACAAAAGCATGTTAATTGAGCGCCAGAGTTGGGATGTTATTGATGAGCTGGGGACTGGGGACTGGGGACTGGGGCTTAAGTTGATTTCTGCGCTTGAAATAGTTTCAACAAGTCGCAGACGAGACAAGAGAAAGGAAAATATGACGTTGGAAAACAATTTCAGTTTGTTTACTTTATTGTCGTCGTCGTGTAGCGTTGAAATTCTTTCTGTTTGTGGACTGGACTTTATTTTTATCAGCGCCGAGAAGACAAGGACAAAATTGTGGAGTGCGAGCGAGAGCGAGCGGGAATGGTAAACAAGAAATAATGAATTTGTGATAATGGTAAATGTTCCTTTTGGCTCACTTATCTTCATTTCCTTCCCCGGGTTTCCTTCTCCTTTTCCTTCTATCCACATTTTTATTTATAGCCTTTAAATTTTTGTGAGTAAACAGTATACGTTTTCTTTTTTATTTGTATTTCCGCAACTGTCGGTGGAAATGTGTAAGTGATTGAGTGCAGCGCAGCAAATTTGCCGCCTCGCCTTGGAAAACCAGCTTAGAACCGTGCTAAGCGGTCCAACAATGTGACAACAGAAGCCCGGAGACGCGATAACTTGGCCAAGACGCTGGCGATGGCGATGGCGATGGCGATGACAACGAGGCAACTTAATACGCGGGTTATGCAACATACACACTCGCGCTCGCCAAAGAAGCGAATCAGTTGCACAAAGCAAACGACGACGACAAGGCCCAAAGGCCCAAAGCCCCAACGGCCCAAAGGCCCCCTTTACCTGAAGACCGGTTTTTGGCCCCATCGCGAGCAGAGAAGAGAAGAGAAGGGACGAGAAGAGCAGAGAACAGAAGAGAACAGAAGACAAGAAACTCCATTTCGCATGGCCAGGAGATTCTGCACATTTTACCGTTAACATAATGGCTAAATCACCGTTTAGAAAACCGCCAAGATGACGTTGTAGCTGCGCGGGGGTGGTGGTGGGCGGGGTTGTGTGGAAGTAAGACTCCAATTCGTGGCAAAAAAAAAAAAAAAAAAACACAAAAAAAAAGGAAAAAGGCAAAGATTTCAAAAGAATTCTCCTCGCCTCTTGGTTCTTGCCAATTTTTCTTCGTCTCTTTGAGCAGTTTTGTTTCCCTGCCTCGCACTTTGCAAAAAAACGTAATTACAGTTGTTGGTTATATTTTTTCCCAGACGTGCTTAGAATTAAATTAAATTAAAATTACAGTGAGTGCCAAAAGTTGCGGCCAAACTCGTCAGCGATGAGATAATGCCGCGAATTGGCAATTGCCGCAATTTCCAAAAGGTAGTGAAATCAAGATGAAATTCATGTTGCAACACATCAGTAATAATAAAAACACTTTTCTACATTTCCTGCCGCACACTTATCATTAAAACTCAATGATGCAATAATTCAGTTTCCTAATTTATTATAATTGTTTAATTTATTACCCTCCCCAACTCCTAACAGCAACAAATAAAAACCTTTGCGCGCAACTCACTTCACAAATATTACGTGACATTTTTTTCAAATGTTTCCGATACCAGAACAAATAAATAAACGAAATCAAAAATTATTTATATAACTACAAACGGAAAAGACATGTACCGTAAATCGTGCGTAAGCTATGAACTCTGCAGCCGAAAAGATGAACAGATTTTCAAACACATGATTGATTGAGTGTTTAGTTTCCAGGGGTAAAATAAGTATAAATACCATGGGAATAAAGCGAGAAATGTACAAAAACCGATATGCGGTTGCTGAAACCGAATTGAAATCGAAGTTGACGATATAAAAGGCCTCGAATCGGTTGTCAAGATAAGCGAAATTCCCACCTTATCAGCCAAATAAATTACAGCTATTGGCTCCAATTGTTTTGTTAGCTTATCGCCCCGAATAATTATTAACAATACTGTACTCCGGATTTCGCTGTGTGTCGTGTCAGGCATTCTGGTTTAGGCTAGCCAAAACTTCAATAAAGTGCCATTTGTTAATAACTTGTTCCTTCCACGCTGTGTGTGCAAAAACAATTTTTCTCCATAATGAGGTCAGTTTTAAAATACATAAACTCATTATTCGTATTTTTTTGTTTTTTTTTTTTGTTTTTTTCTCTTTTTTTTTTGCCCGCCTGTGTGAGCTGCGAGCTCGTGGCTGTGCACACAAAAAGTAAAAAGAAACATTCGGCGTAAAAATTATTTTATTGTCGCGTACGCAAGACGACGTACAAAAATGTGTGGCCCAAATAGGGAGTACAAGTACAGCGAAAATAAATAAAGCTAAAAGCAAAAATAACAATGACACATTAATAATGTTAAGCAAATAGAGAAATTTACAAAATAAAATCAACACACGATAGGCAGTCAAGGCAAATGAAATGCCTATGACTATGGCCATGTCTGAAAGATTCAGATCAAGTTAAGATCAACGGAGATCATATAATGTGTATCTATGCAATTGTCATATATGCTTACTAGAATCTTTGAAAAACAGGAAGTTGAAGGTTTATATTAGGTAACTTTGGTTACTCATTAGGGTTTTTTTTCAGCAGCTGTTCGAACATTGGATGTCTAACAATAGACCAAAGTTTGTGGATTGTCTAAGGTTAATCAATTTTGGGAAAGTGCTTCCGCCTTTGGAGAATTGCACAAGAAGCCACTTACATACATACGTATGTATGTATGCGAGTGGGTTTTCCGTGTAATGGGCCGCTATCAAATGCTATGGGCCGTGAAGTAATGGGTAGTAATGGGAGGTTCCATAGGGGCTAGCCGCACAAAACCGAACCGAAACTATCTGAATCGGAGGCACATGCTTTGCATATCGCTGGGAGAGAGCTTCGAGTAGCAGTACCCGCCCGTGGAGTCTTTTCAACAAGTGGCCAAAATCCGTATGCTCGGGTTTACGTGCCCCGAATGTATTAGCCGCAAAATGAACCAATTGAAGTCCGTTTTTAAGCGTTTGCCATAGTTACCCAGGGTACAACGCGCAGCTGTTTAAATGCCACTGATAAGCCGTAGCAAGCCGTAGGAAAACATACATACACATGCACGTGTATACTTGGGCATTACTTCGACGATCGTCATAGATAGATAGACACCGAAGTACATAGCTCGAGATTATCCTCCGCACTTGGCCAAATGTGCGTTCAAGTTGAGCAAACACAAATGCGGGAATTACCCGCCGCCGAACTGATCAATTTAGGTTAGCCCAGTTAGCCCAGTGTGAACAGCAACAATGCTGGCATAAATCAATACGGTTAAAACCACGAAATTCCCCTCGACACGGCCTGGAACATTGGGCTGTATATTAGCCAAAACCGAAGCATTAACTCTCACATATTTCGTTCGGGCCTAAACTGCCTATTAGCATGCAAGCCGAATGGCTACAAGAATCATTAGCCAGCCAACGGACAGAACAGAGAATCCGGCCAGAATACTATTTAAGCAACTAAACTAAACTAAGCGCAGTATGTAAAAATACAAATAAATGGACAAAGTGGCGGGTTTTCATGCTTAAATGTTGAAAAAGCGAACACGACTATATAGCGAATAGTATGAAACCCCTGAAAATCCAGTTAGGCAATAATACTTATGATGGCTTGATCAATTAACCAAATGAATCTTTTGTTCTTTATGCCCCTCTTTGCCATCCGTGAACCCTTCAGAAATTTGGAAAAGCAAAGAAACTCCGCAAGAACAAATGCCCGGAAGCGTTTTAGTTCCTTGGTGGTCAGATTTCTGGTGCGGCCCAAGTCCAGAGATTAGGAAAAAAAAAGAAAATAACAACACGGACAGAGGCTCTACTGCTGTGCGTTTTGTTTTCAATCATTTCATTAATCACTTCGTCCAGGGAATCTGGACAAGAGTTTTTTGTTCTTGGCGAGGCTGCTGTTTATATCGCTGCCTTCTGCTTCATTTGTGGCCCGAAACGTGTTAGTGTCAAATTTGGGTAATTAATCAAATTGAACGAGCGGGAGCGAGGGATTGCGATCCACCTAGGAGCTGTCTGCTAATTTTCCATTACTCATTTTCCTTTCGGGCACATTGCTTCCTGTTTCGCCGGCTTGCCAATTGAAATGTTTTTTTTTTTTTTTTTTTTTTTTTTGCCTTTTCATGTCAAGTTGGCTAGTTGCTTTCACTGACAAAATGTCAACGATTGTGTTGACATTAGCTGCTGGTGTGAAAATTAGTCTCGGTCGTTAAAATTGAAAACTGAACCAAAACCGAAGTGTTGATATTTATACAAATGCACGTATTTCTTTTTTTTTTTTTTTTTGCTTTTAGTAGGCCCAGTTTCCCTATGTATATGTATATGTACTTATCTGTAGGTGTCACGCATTTTCCCCGTCCTGAATACGCTTGAAACTTTCATTTGTCAGCGACATTTTTATGGGTTTTCCTTCACTAAATATCGCGAGAAATTTTTATTAGTTCGCCATTAAATAATGTTTCCCTGCGTTTGAGTGTGTAAATTGTCATAAACAATAATGTCGTAAAGGATCTGGAAACGTTGTTAAAGCCAGCTAACTTGTAGTCGTAAAACTTAATTAGTTTGGGCAACATTTAGAAGGTAACTCTAGCGAGCATTTTACAGGAAATGACCCAGAAGTTTTAGAGTTGGTAGGAAATGCAGATAATTAAAATGCATATACAAGCAATAAAACCCGATTAAATATAAATATGTTGCCACCAATTATTTCACAGAAATCACAGTACTACACGTATATTACCATATTTCTTACTGAACTTGTGGCTACATTCACCATAAATTATAAAGGTCTGACATCATTTAACCATTGCCATTCTTTTAAAACGTAAATAACTCACTTCTGAAGTAAGTAACACACAAACACAGCAAGCCCTCGATAAAAGAGCCATCTCCAACTGCTAAGCGTCAAGATGGGACACCGAACAAAAAGTAAATTTATGAAGTAAACAAGAAGCGCAAAAAAAAATGCTCAGCAATCGAATTAAATTTACATAAAAGCCAAATAAATAACAGACAGGCCCACCACAAAGAGCAGATAAGTAGGCATTTGTTTATGGACTGCAGATGTCTCTATTAAAGATACAATCAATACAATTTCACAACAACTATAGAGGAAAGCTCTGGTCAGTGAGAAAATATGAAAATTTAGCCAACGAAATTTCAGATTGCTAATATTGTGATACTAATCAGGCAATCGATTGGCGGCTTATATGTATATATCTCTTCATATTCGTATTCACACATATATCTTCACATTGTTTACACTTGAATGCAAATTAGTTTTGTGCCCGAAATGGCGTAGAAAAACTGTTTTCGATTGTAGCCAGTTTCTTTCTGCATAATGCGGATGCTTTATATGTATATATACTATACATACTATGTACATATTCAAGATATATACTATATGCACGCAAACGAGTCCGAATCCATTTGCAATGGCTGCATAAGTGTGGACTTATTTTATGGGGCACTCGACTTAAACTGAACCACGTCGCCAGTTCTCAAAAACGTCGGATGGTCATCAAAATAAAAAGGTACAAATTCTTTTTCTACTTCAGCTGCGCGATGACGCACACAAAAATTTATTCGCACACAGATACTTTTTGCATTCGCTTGCTCTATATTTTTGGTGATGTATAGTTGCATGCAAATATGCGGGAAAAAACAATATTTTTCAAAAAATGTTGGGTATACCCTTTGTAAGTGCACACGTTTCAAAACTTAATCAGTAAAATCTGGATTGTTGCAAGTTTCATCTGCGAGGTATTACAATTGGATAGGCACTTTTTTCTCAGTGCTTATTGCGCGTTATACATTTTTAATTGAATATCACTTTGGCACGCGGAATGCCAGACCAAAATTCGATTGAAATCGTGGGCCAGGAAAAAAGTATATAAATTGTTGGGGGTGAGATTGAATCGAGCTACCACTCAATCAAACAGGTGTTGTGGTCGCCCAACCTTTATTGTTCTATTTCTGGGCATTGCTGAAATTAATTACACATCTCAGTCTCAGTGCTTAAAGCGGATTATTGGGGCGTGTACAGTGTTCTGTATTTCGATTATATCGAAATGAAGTGAAATGACGCGAAATAGAATAAAATACGCACCATTAATTGCATACTTTGAGGCGCCATTACATGGACACTCGTCAAAATCAATAAACTGCTGCTGTTCCCCATTGGAATTGAACTCAAGCCATGTGTAAAACTGATTTGTCTGCAGAAAACATGTCCTGAGATCCTTGGAATTTCACAACCTTGCTGGGCTCCATGAGTAATCGTTAAATGCCGCAACATGAATACACAAAATTAAAGTCAGTTTTGTTTGAAAGCAGATAGTACTGATTAAAAATCAGCAAAAAATAATAGATAAGTTGAGAAATCCATATAAAGCATTTGAAGAACTGCTCTCAACTTACAGGATACAAACATCTGACCACCGAAAAGCAATCCAGCTCCTCAGGTTCCTTGGGTCAGAACCGAAAATAATTCGATGCCAAGGAGAGGAAAAGACAAACCGGCTCACTTCACTGCCAACAGCTGCATCTGCTCCCATCACAATCAAAAAATCATTCCGAAAAAGTGTGTTTTTACTTTCCCATATGCCAAAAGATATGCCAACAAACAAGACGAGGAGCCAGCAAACGAGTCGTCGTGGTCGTCTAATAATTTGTAAAGAGGCTGCAGATCTGGTGAACTGGAGAACTGGAGAACTGGTGAACTGGAGAACCCAAGCCCGGCGTCTCTCATTGTCTCGGGATTCAAATTATTGTGTGTGTAGTGGGGCTTCCTCGGCATTATTTTCATTTTTTCTTATTGTTTTTTTTTGTTTTCGACTGCCAGATTTGAATACACAGCGGCACAGAGCAGGCATAAATCTTGTTTTGATTTATATGTTTGTATAAAACTCGGTGAGATGTGTCGCCTGAAGAGAGAAGCCTATAGTTTTTCAATTGAAAGCCTTTCTAGGCATGTGCGAAAGAGACGAAGGATCAAGATTCTTCATTCTGCTGGAAGAATCTCCCGCGTTTTTTCTGATGGTGCTGCCTCCTTTTTTTGTGTGTGTTTTTTTTTTTTTTTTTGGGTACGTTTCGTCGTTTTTTCGTTGATGACCTTGAAAAGCTTTATCTAAAAATCGAGTGCAATCAACTTTATAAACACTCACGCACACAGGCTCACTGGCGTTTCCCCTACATTTCACACACACACACACACACACACATAGGGGGCTTTGAGAACCGAGCGTTATAACGCGTTAGGTAAAGTCTTGGAGCTCGCTCGCTCGCCCTCGCTCTTTGGCTCTTGGGCTCTCTGGAGACCCCGAGCATGGGCCAACCGCACATAATAATTATTCTAGATCCCCAGGTTCGGTTCCCAAAGTATCTGCGAGTGTGCGAGAGTATCTGGGCAAAAGGTGGTCGCTCCGATGGTCAAATGGCGCTCTTGTTTTCACGCTTTATGGCATCTTTTTGGTTTTTGGTTTTGGTTTCGGTTTCGGTTTCTTTTTGTGTTGGTAATAATAGAGTTTTGGCTCAAAGCCTTTGGCCAAGCAACCCAAAATTGCTGTGTGTGTGTTGATTTTCGATTGGGGGTTAGGCAACAGGTAGTTGATGGGTGAGAAGTTAGGTGGGCTTCCTATCTGAGCGATATGAATGCAGTTAAAACCGGAACTCGAACCCTTTCGGAATAGAAATACCACCAATTGGTATTAATAAATGCAAAAGTAAGACTCGTAATGTTATTTATTTCATGCAAATAGTGTTGCATTATATTTACTATTCCAGCCTACACATATTAGGGAATCCCGCCTTGCGTAGTGGTAAATATAGTAGTAGTATTTAATTAACTTTTCACATACTCATAGCTTCTACTATTTAAGCATTTCTGCCATGGTTGTTGCTTAATAGCTTGCAAACTCCTCAAACTAATGCGCATTATCTTGGCTTACAAGGGACCAGGTTTCGGTATCAGCTTTCGAATCCGTGACTCATACTTCCTAATCAGTCGAAGCTATAGTTTATAGACACCACTTTTCGTACTTCCCACTGCCCTCCTTCCTGTTGGCCCATTCAATCACTACGAAATCAACTAATACCCATAAAACAAACCAGAAAAATACTTTGACAAAACAAATATTTGGCATATATAATGGGCATTCCTGAGTCGTTTTCAAATGTTGTTGTTTCTTGTGTTATTTCGTTTTTTTTTTCTTTCGCCTTGTGGATGCTTGCATTAGCCGCACACATACATACACACACACACACACACACACACTCATACACACAGCTTCGAACTGAATGCCTACCAACGATTTTTTACGCCCAGCCAACGAACCTATGACATCAACATTATTTCGGCCAAAAAAGCCAGCTGAAAATTATTCATTTCGTATATTCGAATTTCAAC
The DNA here is from genome assembly GCA_005876975.1 of Drosophila orena. Taxonomy (NCBI): domain Eukaryota; kingdom Metazoa; phylum Arthropoda; class Insecta; order Diptera; family Drosophilidae; genus Drosophila; species Drosophila orena. The sequence continues at coordinate 3,163,920 of VCKV01000008.1, read as the reverse complement.
AGAGCAATGTGCAAGTAATGAGTGGTCAGAGGGGTTTTCGGAGGGGGGGGTTACCAAGGAGCTCTTTATCGACTAAAAGCCGAGATTGTCTCAAGCTTTTCCATGCCATTTAAACGACGTTGATTGCTCAATTCGCCAGAAAACCAGATGAGCTAATCGCCGGCTTGGCTTATTCTGACTCTGGCTCTGACTTTCGACTACTGGGCCAAAACGTTGACTTTAGATTTTTAATTAAGATAATTATAGTTGGACTCGAGCAAGTGATTCGCGATCTGGCTGGGAACGAGAGTGCAGACCTCAATGAATGGTCGGATGCCCAGAGTGAGTTGAAACATTTGTTGGCCCAAATGTCAGTCCGTCAAATATTTGTGGGTCGAGGAAGCGCGTTCTTTCTTTTTTCTGCCTATAGATAAACACAGACGTCAATTAGTTAATATGCTTTTAAAAAAAGGAACCGCCGAGCGATATTTCAGCACTTCGACTGTGACTAAGCCAACCAACCAACCACATGACAAGAAGAGAAAACTCAGATAGAGAGCATTATAATCACACATATCTTTCGGTCAAGTACGTGTACAGTACGGCTCAAAAAACTGCAATTTAATGGGGTTTTCTTTTATTTAACCTATTGTACAATAAATACAGAGGGGGGCCAGCAAACGGTGCACTGAAAAATGAGTGTGAATTCAACGAATCCGGTTGAAGAAGCACTCACACAGATACGCGAGCCGCACACATTGCGAAGCGGGAACAATATATGGCATACATAATATTAAAGAAATCGCACCCAAAAACCAAATTGGCATAAACTACGCCGAAAATAAATTGAAATCTAAAAATGAAATTCAAATGCGGCAAACGCCCCAAAGCGGAGAAGTTCGCAAAGCAACACAACAAACAAATCAAAATAAGGCACACAAGAAGCGCAAAGCGCAGGCAAAGTCAAATAAAAAACACAACAATGTGGATAAGTGGATGTGTGGAGGAAATAGAGGAGCACATATCAAAATATCCAACCATGTCAGTCGCACTACCATGCCGAGAAAACTGCGAAAGTCTTCTGGGAATGCCAATCGACATTCATATGCATACCATTTAACGTGTATTTGCATAAGGAAATGGTTAATCTTTCGTTTAAATGCGATTTTTTGAGAGATCTATACTTAGTTAGTAGTAACTTTAAGCCTAAATTGTATTACTAAGTACATTTGGCATCACCATCATTACAAACTGCAATGAGTTTAGTGCGGGAGAATTCGAAGATTTCAATAGCAGTTAAGAGAACTTCAACACACTTGCGCAGAACTTCAAAAAGAAATTCAAATTATAGCAAAACTCGTGCAGTGGTACGTTCAGAAATGGAAAAAAATTATATATATATATAAAAAAAAAAAAAAACAGAAAAATTACTGACAAAATGAGGCATTCAGAAACCAGTTTTACCTGGAAAGAAACAAAAATTGGTCTGATATTGTACGTAAGCAGTAATTGAAGTTAACGTAATTATAAACGTAGTCCCGGCCAACAAGAATCATGTGCAGCACATACAAAACAACAAAAAACAGATCAAAAATAAAAGCATAAAAAGAAGTTGAACAAAAAAATGTCTTATACACACGACGAAGATTTCGAGTGAGGAGAGCGAATGGTCAAGCTTAATTTCCAATTAACGTGGAAAACTTCAAAGGGACAAATTCATTTACGCTTCACAGGAAAGTGTGTCCAAAACCGTGTGACCTCAAGTTTTCCCCACAGCAAAGGAAAATAGCGCTCGGAATCGCTAAATTTGAGATATTTCTAAACGTACTAATTTTGTTGGCTTTACCCTATACTTTTATATAAAATAGCCTTTTTATATAAAAAGTAACAAAAGAAAAATATAGGCATATGTATATTCAAGGTTTCCAATAAAAAAGAGTCATAAAAATTGTTATATGAATAGAATAACACCTCATAATAATACTTTAAGTACTAGTTACGAAAACTGTTACATTCAAATAAAAATGTATCATAAATTTATACATAAACCACATTCACGTTCTAAACTGACTTAAGACTGAAAATTATTCCTCTAATCTCTATAATTTGAGCACACATAAATTAGTCGATGATTATTTGGCAAGTCCCAAATTATAGCAATTCATTTGGAAGTAATCAAGATTGCATTTGCCCAACCAAACCATGTTAAAGATCTATTTCCTCTCCGTACTCCGTACAATTAGAATTGGTCGAAATTCTGTATGGGTTTCCTCCACACTACGCACACACTCACAATTCCTCTCTGGGCGATTTCCTACGATACTCTCAGTTGGCCTGTCTATGTGGGCAATGGGCTGGCTGTCTTATCAGCCTTTTTCAGTTTTCAAAACAAAGTCCATTTCCATTGTGTGTTGGTCACTGCTCGTGCGTGTTTCGCGACTCTACTGTACAGTAGAGACATCGTTTAAAATGCCATTATCTAATCGCTGCTTTGTGTGTGTGTGCGCGCGCGTGTGTGTGTGTGTGTGTGTGTGTGTGTGTGTGTGTGGGGTTGCTGGTTTGTGTGAGCGGTGGGGGCACCGGCGATAAGCCTAAGCGCAGCAATTTTAGTTAGTTTCTTCCTCATGCTTTTATTGAATTATGAGCGGCGAAGATTAGGTTGAGGGGCGCCCAAAAAATATACAAAAATCCAAAAGAAACACAGCGAACGTATCTGAAACTATGAAATATATATGTACATATGTTTGAGGTGCTCTTTTTTTGATTTTAATTTTGAGTAGAGGAAAACTGGTTTAACCTGTATACAAAAAAAAAAAAGAGAAAAAAAACACCACATTGACGACAGCCAGTTAATAGCGAAACTCAAAAACACCAAGTCTAGCAACAATAAACTAATTAAATCAAACCAAAATACGTCGCAAAATGTTCTAAGAGCTCACTTCTCACTTCTCACATGTAAGAGAGTGTGATTAGGTAAAAATAGCTGAGGATTTTCATTGACGGTATAAATAAAATGTTCTCAAAATAAATATTTCAATATCATATGCAAAACTTGGCGTTGATAAAGAACGGAAAAAAAAATAAAATAGAATAAAACAGCCGACATGCGCTCGCTCGCTTGACAAATGTATCTGTGAGATACGTAGCGCCGAAAGAGAGAGAACCTGAGTTAAGAACCACGAACGGAACGGCGAATAAAATAAACCTTTTCGATTCGTGTGCGCCGATTTTCAGTCGGTTTTCTCAGCTCCCCGGTGATACCGATATAAGTTTCTTTTGGGCTTAGTTCTCAGTTTAGGTTTTGGTTTTGGTTTCGGTTTCGGTTTCTGTGTGGGTTTTGGTTTTGGTTTTGGTTTGGGTTTGGGTTTGGGCACTGAGTTTGGGGTTTGTTTGCAGCCGAGAGATCGGATCGCAGCGAACGAGAATGAATGACAAACACCGAGGCAGTTTACAATGTTTGCTCGTGTATTAGCAAAAGAATTCTAACTGAACCGAGCAGCGCGACTCGACTCACGTTTTCTTATGTAACAGCCAGCACTTCCACACTCCTGTACTCTCGGACTATTATTTCTATTGGAAATGGCCAGAGTTCTGTTCGAACCAGAGTTCTGATAAGTGTTCTTGCAAAAGGCGAATCTTGCCAAAGACAAAATGTTGGGAAACTCAAATGGACAAATGGACATATGGACATATGGACATATGGGTACCTTTCCCAAGAATTAATCGCACTTGCTGAGTCAGCTGAGAACCAAGAAAATCTTTCAGATATCTTTCGTTATTAGTCTTTAGAAAGCTTCGAAAGCTTTGAATTTTCTGAACTGAATTGTTTTTCTTACATTTTGAATGATCTCCAGAACATAAAAACTTTCAAATTGCAACCTAATCAATAAAGCAAAGGTGGGATTAAAATAATATCTATAATATCGATACTTTTATCTAATAGGGTCTTCGTTGTCTTAACCCAAGAAGGTTTAAATATTTGGCATAATTCGTATTTATATCTGCATTTGTTTTCAGAAGACATTGCTACGGATTGCTAAATTTCTAAAGTAAATCTTTCAGAGAAGGTCAAAATGAGTTAATACCTTTCAGTTGATGATTAACGTTGATCAAACCTTGCTCGTTGACATCAATCCAATAGATAACAATCTACAATAAGTGCGTTAATCCATGTTTGCTTAGTTTTTTAGACGGCATTATACGTGTTAATTATTGAATATATCATTTGATTTTGCACATTGATTTGCACTTCTTTGTGTATTATACTTTATTTTGAGAGGTTTTTAAAGACCGCGAGGCAAACAATTGAACAATTTGCGTCGATAACTGTAAATCGCTTTTGGTTTTATCTTTACATTATTATTTACTTTGTATACAACTCGCAAAGTGAAACCGTTGTGTGTATAAATATATATATCTTTAGATCGATTTGGTTTTTATCTCTTTTTTTATGTATTTTTTCCTTTTCTTTAATATTTTTTTCAATGACTTTCCAAGGCTAGCTTGAATTTATTTATGGTTTTTATTTGTATTTATTTTGCACAAAATATATACACCCAGATCTCGGGTAAATCATATAGTATTTTGTCAGAGAAACTGCTGGGGGACGAGAAGAATGTAGAACTATTAATATTGTGTGTGCTTTTGCTACTTTATTTTTTGACGAGGGTGGGGGGAATTTTGTATTTTGAATTTTCCAAAAAGTGGGCAATTAAGATTCACACTGAGCGAAACGCAGTGGAAACGAAACAAAATATAAATAAAGATACGCAAGCGAAAAGCGACAAAATTATGAAACCCGAAAGCGGCAAAGCGACACGAGAGAGCCAAGAAGAAGAGAGCGAGTGCGAAAGAGAGTTCGAGGAACGTTTGGGCAATGGAACGCCACACAAAAATTCCGCAACAAAACGAGGAAATTTTCTTCAAAACCCTATAATTGTTACAAAAACACAAAAAAAAAAACAATAAACGGGAGAACCTAAGCTGATTATCAGATTTCTGCTGTTTGGGTCTTGGATAATTGTCGTGTATCTGAAGATACTTGTTTGTTTTTGCAAAGGGAGCGACGGAAAAGACACGCACTCACACACACGCACGCACACGTAAACACACACGCGCACTTTGCATTGCTTTTTTCTTCATTCTTTTCGGGCTGTGCCAACTCTTCCCCTTCGCTTTGGTGCCTTTTCTACGCACTTTTCAACGGCTATAACTTTCAGTTGATCTTTATTCTTCGTGAAACGTGAGCTATAAGGTAAATAAAGTCGGGACAGACACGCACGGCGAACAGAGGCGGATGGAGAGAGAGTGAGAGAGAGAGACACGTCGACAGTGGACAAAGACGAACTGTTGCGAACAGTGAACCTCACCAAACGAAATACAAACTCGAACTGAAATGCATCTCACCGATACGCACATCCATATCCACCAGCTGTGTGACGTGCCGTGCCAAGCTCTTATCGCTCTCTTAGCCCTCTCTTTGCGCTGTGTCAAGTGTCAAGATGGGAGACCGTGGTAGCGCACTGTTGCCGGCCCCTTCTTTCTGCCGACGGGGGGCGGCCCCACTAGAGCGGGACGGCTAGTTGGGCCTTCGGCCCTGGCCGCTCTCTTTTTGTGCTCTTTTCGCTCTTTCAACTGCCGGCATTTTCGCTTGGGCTCCCCACCACACACAAAACACAAATAAACACAAAAACAAAATCAAAAGTAACTTTGACTTTTAATGGCGGATTGGCGAAATCAAAACCACAACCGATCCCAGTTTTTGAATATTTAAAAAAAATTGTTTTTTGTCTCAAAATTCATAAATGCGTATTTTTTATGTACCTAAATCTTAATAATGAAAGTTTTATAATGCACATTGAAATTAAAACATTCATTCAACCTTTTCGAATTAATGGACTTGTTTACGCGTAACAATTTAGCAGATTATAATTTCCTGACTTTGTTTTATTTAAGAGCTTATAAGAAGTGTATATAATATTTAATTTTTATAGTAACAATCAAAGTTAATAACATTGAAAACTTAACGTTGTTTCAATACTTTTTAAAGAGATTTTTCTGTAATTTTATATATAAAAAATACTTGATTTGCCCTTAAGAGCTTCTTGTAACTTATTCATTTCAAAAACCAACATTTTCAACCACCTACAAAAATATATAAAATTCGTATAAAAAATTGATTTTTTAGCAACACCACAAACACAACACTTTGATGACGAAACACATGTTGTGTTTGGGGCTGACCGCAAGGAAAAGAGAGCAAAAGTGGCGAAGAGCGGCGATTTTGGACTCTCTCGCGCTCGGTTGTAGCTTTGTAGCCGGCGCAAAACGCAAAACAAAATTAAGCACGAAAATAAACAGAAAAAGATGGCAAAGCTCGCCGCGAACGTCGTCTGCCGCTGCTGCGTTGTCGCCTTCAATTTCAATAGCAGCCAGTGCTAGAGAGCTGTTCCTACACAAATACCTACATGCATACACACATGCACACATACACACATGCGTGTGCATATATAGATAGATAGCTCTGGGATTGCCGACCACGTATATCTGCACGAACGAGCGTATATATGTTGCAGATACTTAGATACTTCTACGGCTCCTTCTACGGATTTCTTGCGTCTAGTTTCACTTATAAATTGGTTTATTGGCCAAGTTTGTCAGAGTCTACAAATCCTTTCCATCAAATACATATGTATATTCCATTTGTAGTTCACAAATTTGACAAGTGACGCAGATATCTTAAGATATTAAGGAATATTAATGATATTTGTAAATATTAGTTCAGTTCCTAAGTTGTATGCAAGTTTATAAGCTATGAAATATTTTCTAAATTAAATAATTGTTTATATACCAAATGTGCTTAAACTTTATTAATTTTCATAAATTTTTTTTAATTACCAATACATACAATATTTTGTATTAAGAAAACGGTTTTACATATGTATATGTATGTATTTTGTACATGCATATTTCACAACCCATTCCTTAAAACGAAACTGTTATTTCGTAAGTATCTTTGAGATTCGAATCTGTAAAATTGGAATATTTTTAAGTAAAAAGAACGCTGCCAAAACCGAGCAAAAAATGGAGCTAACTGCCCTTGCCAATGACATCATTACACATTTTTTTTGGCATTCCCTAGCTTCAAAGTTCCAGAAATGGAGCTATAAGCCGAGAAAATGCCAAGCGAATGTCAGGTTTTGGCCCTCCGGAAAAAAGCCCTTGCAAAGCTTCTGCCGTTAACTCTTTTTGTCAACACTTGAGATTTTCCTTGGATTTTTCCGAGCCTTAATTATGCATGACTATTGTACGTTTTGCGTTGGCTGGGACCTCCTAATGTTGTTTAATAATAATTTTATGCGCATAATGGCCAACAATATCAACGGCATTGCCAAACTGGCAAAGCCACATGAAGAGCTACTTTAACTGCTGACTCTTTAAAAACTTTACACTTGCCATTTTCTTTGTGTCTACGTTGGCTTTTTTGGCCGCTTAATGTGGCCAACAATTAGACACAAAATGACTCAAAACAATAATAATGGAGTGCAGAAAGGTGTTGGGAAAAACATTCGCGCCGACTGAGTTTTCCTCAGCGCTGTTTCGTGTAGATCTTGGCCATGATCTTAGCCGAATTTTGTTCTAACTCTTACCTGAGCCAACTCAGGCATAAGTGTGAGCAGAAAAACAGAGCAGCAAAAAGTGAATTTGAAAAAGGCAATTATAAAGCCGCAAATTGTTGGAGCGCCGGCGAAGGCAAGCTCTAAAAATAAAAATCAAAACCAGTAGTTGCTAACGTGACGCCATAAATTTCCCACCTACCCCCTCGATGGCCCACCTCCAGTTGGCCACGATAAATAAAAAAAAAAAGGCCAGCGAAAAATTAAAATCAAAGCCGGGAACCAAAAAACGAAGGCGTTTTGGCCAAACTTCATGCGAAAATGATTGTGTTTCTATTTTTTGATTGTTTGTTTGCCAGGGCCTTTGCCTTGGATTTGTTTTGCGGAAAACATTAAACGTACTTTTTCATGGTATTCATGCTCCATTTGGATATACATACATATATCGATATATGTATACGTATTTGATATTTACTTACTAAACTGTTGAGTACTCAATCATGACACAAAAGTCTTGCAATCATATTTTACTTTGCACTACTCTATACAGTGCTGGAAAAAATAATAGAAACACGTTGGTTGAATCATTGAAAGTAATATTTTTTAATCTTTATTTTTTTTTTTAATATTTTTTCATCTTTATATAATATTAACTAAAAATAATTAACTTCATTTTTGGCGCTTGGAAAAAATAATAGAAACAAAACTCTTAAAACTAAGAAAAACTTCTTTTTTATGAATTATCTTATAAAAATAGTTGTAATATTAATAGTTTGTGGTATTTCCTTTATTGTTTATAACTGTATAACTGTATTATCAGTATCTGCAAATGGCAATGGCAAGAAAAGTTTCATAAAAAGTGGCTTCAATGGTGCATTTTAAATGCGCAATGTAATTATTTAATATTATTTATTTAGGCGATTGTTCCTGACACGCGTCTCGAATTCGCGCTGACAGAAAATTCCATTTGGCATTTAGTAAATATTGAATCTCGCTCTATTTGCTTATATTCGTATTTGTCTAAGTTTCAGCACACATGGCTTTGTTTCGACTTTCCATCCTTTTTTTTTTTACCTTTTTCTCACCTATTTTCGAGAGTTGTATTTTGTTAATATTTTGTTCGTGCCATTTGTTTAATATTGTGCTGTGTGCATTTCTTCTGCTTCGTATTTGCGATGTTTGCTGTTTTTTTTGTTTTTGGTTTCTGCTGGGTTTTCTCTGTGTCTGCTCTCGCAACGAGCTTTATATTTAATATATTCATATACTATATGCATTTGGCTTCTATTTATGCTGATGTCCACAATTCGACAGGTGTTGCAGCCGTGAAAGATAGAAAAAAGCGTGTTTTTGTCTTCTTTTGCTCGCAATTTGTGGAGTTATACCAGCCACAGTAACACCCAAAAACTGTAGTTTTCCATTTCGCTTGCTGCGTCACAGGTATCTGATAGTCGAGGTAAAAAGGAACGTTAATTAAGTACTCAGTACGAGATCTCAGGCACAATTACAAATTCCAAAACTTAGAGGTGCTACTCGGCACCATCCTGTTTAAAGCTTTGCATTTTGTTCTGCTCAGCTAAGTAATGGGTATGCCATAGTCGAGATACCCAACTGTAGCGTTCACTCTGGGCTGCCATATATTTTGCGGATTTGTTGCGTATCAAATTAAAAGTTTCTGTGCGGCAGTTACTCATTTGATGGTGTTGCAGGTTCAAGGAGCTCCACTGAAGAGCTCTTTAATTAGAGTCGAGGAAGAAATTCCCATTGCCAGCGGCAAGTACAACAACAGCAACAGCAACTGCAACAACTGCAACAACAGCAACAACAGCAACAACAACAACTGAGCACGAGCAGCGACACGTGCTCCACATGTAAAATTGACAAGGTGACGAGGCCGATGGAAAAGGCGAGTTTGAGGGCGGGGGTTGGGGGGTTGAGTGGCAAATTCGCACCTGAAGAGGTGAGGTGGCTACTCTACGTGCTGCTGTTGTTGCTCTGTCTGCATTTATGGCATTTTTTATGAATGATGCAGGGGCAGCAACAGCAACAGCGGCAACAACAGCGGCAACTGCAGCAACATTTGGCGTTGATGAAGTGCTGAAAGGCAACTGCAATGTGGGGAGTCCTTCCCCCCTTCACCCCCAGTTGTGTGTTGTGTGCTGTGTGTTGTGTGTTGTGTGCGCTCTCTGCGCATTTGTTTATGAATTAATAAAATTTTAATTATGTTGCACAAATAATTGCTCACTTGTGCAGAAATGCATGGAAGGCGCTGGCAAGTGAAAACCGAAAACAAATGCGATATAGGTGTAAATAGGAAATGCCCATAAAAGCCCGAGTCCAAAGTGCATTTTAATAAATAATTGATCAAATGCGAAATGAAGCACCCGTATGAAAATGACTTTTTTTCAGCGTATTTATAAAATGTTTTTATAAATTCGAAATGGATAAACGGGGGCAGAAAAAATGCTGAAAAAAGCCTACATTTAAGTTGGCTTGTTGAAAATATAAGTAAATTGCTACATAAATAAGTTAACTAACTCTATAGCTTCGGTTCCAATGTTTATTTTAGCCGCATAAATAACAGTTTAAAGTTTCCATTTATGAAAACCCCTTGTTAAACCGATTTTGGGGCCAATGAAATTCTGCGAAGCGAGCGCATCAAGTGACTGACTCTTGTATACAAACCAAAATAATAAATATTTATACCAATCTTCTAAATATTCTCACACATAACCAACCAACCAACCAACCAACCAAGCAACCAAGCAACCAGTGGGGGAAAAAATGACAGAAATTATGTACAATGTCTTCAAATTACACGAATCTTATCATTTATTAAAATTCACAGAATTTATTAAGAGAGCCCCACGGACGGGGAGCGCCAACAGCAGCAGAAAAGAGCCCATAAAATAATATACATATTTAAATATATCGAATTTCCCCAAGTAAATGCCAGCGAAGGTACCCAGCAGAGCCCCAAATATCCAACTATTTGGTACCTAATGTCCGAGAGGTTAAAGACACAACACGACCCAAAACGCAAATGCCAAAAAAGATCAAAAAAGCAAAAAAAGTAAAAAAAGCAAAAAAACAAAAGAGAGAAAAAAGTGGAAAAAAAAAGGAATATAAGAAAGAAAAGATTCCTGGTAAAGCTCAAATCCTGTTTACTTCCTTTTGAGCTACCTAAGCAACGAGAGCCAGAAGACGAGCCACTAAATCTTCTATGGGTTGGTTTTTAGGAGCCTCTTCTTCCCAGCATCTCAATCCCCCGAACAGCATGTGTGTGAATCGCAGCATTATGTACACTTCCTTTGCTTCATTTTCATATACAGTGTGTATCGTCTCGTCGCTGATTTATTATTTACTTTATAAGATATGTTCGTCCAGCGAAATCGAGTTTGCCTCCCTACTTTGATAGGGCAGCTTTGGGGATCTGCTTTGGGGCTCCGGAGGGGGTGTGCAAGCATAAAGTTTTGCTTAATTTGTGGCCGTGGATGAGCAGCTTCTATCTAATGGATAGAAGGGGCAAGATTGCGGATGGGAAGATGCGATGATGGGAAGATGTGAAGAAAGGGCAGCCGCTTCACGGAAATCTTGTTAAATTTCGCTTGATTGAATTTGCTTGCATTTTCTTATATTTTTTATTTGTATTTGTATTTATAATGCTGGTGTGTATGGTATTTTGTCAATTTGGACCACACGCAGCAATCGGTTAGATGAATATTTCTTGGCTGGCTCATAAATTGCGATCCAAGCGTATGTATCAAGCATTATAAAAACATATTGCTCACTGGCGCTCCGCTCCTCTCAATTTCTCTCAATACTTGCCATTTTAGCCGCAGAATTTATGGCTAGGAAGTGGAACGTAAACAAGACAGGAAGCTGGCCAAAACAATGCGAATTTCGAATGCACTTACACGTATTGGGATGCACAAATATAACGCATCATACGAAGTATTACCAAAACAAATTCTTTAAATTCCTAATACATAAGGTATATATTAAATAATCATAGTTATTAGGTGAGCTTTTGCTTTGACTTGCTTTGTAAAGTTGTACTTCAATGCATATTTGGTTTATAGCAAAAACCTTTTCATATAATTAAGTTGGTTATTGAGTTTGATTGCATTCACCTGCTGTTCAAATGTTGCATTCATTAATGCGAGTTCACACCGTAGCCCAGTAATTAGTGGTATGATTCATGGGTTGCCAACCAACTAACTTGGCTAAAACCGACAAGCCCGCTTGTGGGCAGAGCATTGGCCATCAGCTAGAAGCAAAAGCGTGTTAGCATCGCTGGCGGAAAAGCTTGTGAAGATTGCAATGAAGTCGCTACCTGGGTGGAGTTTTATTGCAGGCACCACGCCCCCCCTCGCCCCTCGCCCCCGCCACCTCAACGCCCACGGAAAATCCCCCTGCTAGTGGTAGCATGGAAAAACCGCAGAAAATTGCTGTACATCGCGAGCAAATCCACGTTAAGCCCAGCTCGGCTCGTGTAGATGAAACTGGCTTTTTGCACAATGAGATTTATTTATCGTGATTGTGCGCTTAATTGAAAATTGTTTGCCAGCATCCATATCCATGGAGCAGGAGGTGACCACCGCCTGGGAGTCTTGGGCGCAACAGGAGTCGCTTGTGCGGAGCACCACATACATATATACATATATCACCATGACGCTACTGCCTAACGGTATTTTTAACACACATTTATTGACACACATTTAAGGGCTCTCCCCCCCACTCCATCAGTTACCAGGGTTCCCATACGAACCCACACATCCACCCATCTAGACAATTTGTCAACGACATGGCAATGATACAGCACAAGGAAAAGCGACAGCGGGAAAAACAGTAGCCCCACTGTAGCAAAATGAAAATGTCAGCGGCAGCAGCAGCAGCAGCAGCAGCAGCAGTAGCAACAACCACATGCCCCAATCCATCGAAATAGTTAAGTGGATACAAGGGGGCACCGTGAATGGAATCCATCAACCGCCCATGGTGCCCCCCAATGGTATCCAACTGGCAGCCCCGGCCGACGAAGCCTTTTCAATCACATTACTGAGTGCCAGGCGATGTCCTCCGGGGCAAATGGTCCGGGTTCGGGAACCAGGCAGCTACTTAGCATTCCAACTGGAAGCGGCGAATCCTTCAGGAGCCGAAAATCAAATGGAATGTAACAGATGGATTCCTTAAGATAACAGCAGGCCCTTTGCGCAATTCTCGTGAAATAAGGATATCAACTTGATGATTACAAATATCATTAGCAAACAACTTTATTAGAAATAAGATAGAGCAATGCAGATGGAAAAAACAAGTTAATTTTCCTTTTAAATACTTGGAATCATTGCCAACATTAAATACATTGTTACGTTGCTTATAAAAAGAATAGAATGAGATACATTTTCACATTTCTGAATAGCTTACTTTAATTTAAGGCCATACTAAATTCGAAAACAAAAAGCACACATATGTATGTATGTTTCCAGTCACACAACGCGGAACCAGCGGCAACCAAATAAGCAATGGCATTATAGAGATCACAGCCACACACACACACACACACACACACACCACTTCACTTTCACTGTGGGCGGTCCTGGAAAATTCCACGAGCAGCCATAATGGAAAGCGCTTTGCAGGATAAGCGCCGCGTGGCATCCTCGAAAAGCCCCAAAACCCACCCGTTGGCTGAATGGTTTTGGCCATGTGAAGTGCAGCTTCACATCTAAGTTCGCAAGCCAAATTGTGTTGTTTCTGCCTTTGACTTGTTGCGTTTTCCATTCGATTGAATGGCCGCAAGCCTGCGTTTATGATATGGAAATCAATTGAATTTAATCGCACAATTAGGGCCACGATTTTGGCCGATTTGCAGCGGGCAAAGCCATCGAGCAAATCTGCCATAAAGCAGCGAACCAGAATTTCTTATGGGCGACGAGGGCGTGTCCACTACCAACTGGCAGTGGAAAAGAGCCGTAAAAACACAAGGAACCAAGCTGATGAGTACGCACAGTGGGCTGAAAACGAAACAGCAATGAAATAAAAAACATGAGACTTTTTCAATGAGTCTTTTTCAATGAGTCTTTTTGACAATGAGTCAGCAGCACTAACTGAGTCGTTTAAACATTTTGGAAAAACTCTTTTTTATTGCTTACGAGTATATAGCACAGCTTTGTGCCACTGTGCTCGATTGCAATAGCGTAAGCAATGAAACGTGTGAATTTTATGGGCTCGCAGAAACTTAAATGGGTCTCCAATTTAATGACGAATTCATTGAAGATGTTGAAGAAAAGCCGAGCTTTTATGGACATTTCAGGCCGAGGCATTCTTCGTTTGGCCGTGCTTTTGATTTTCCGGTTTTCAACTTACCGCTGCCGCTGAATCAGTCAACACCCTGCCCCCCCCTTGGCCCATTAACATGTGTCGTCTGCCTGCCTGCTGCCTGCGTCAATTACTTAATTTTAATGGCTTTTATTATGCATACACAAACACAAACACAAACACAGAGGCGTGTGTGCATGCATGAGTGTGCACGCGGATTGGAAAGTGTGAAACACTCACATTTACAAGCCCATAAACAAGCCGGGCTCATTAAAAAAGCAGTCAACACAACGCGGCAAGTCGATGGGGCGGGGCAGCCAAGTGGGCGGAGCTCCTGTGGGTGGCAGGATGCTGCGGATGCGGCAGGACCAACTCCATTCTCGCAGCAGGAGCGCCCAAACATACAGATATCTCAATATATTTACCTGTGTGCAACCAACGCCACATTTTGTTCATTTCACATCATTTCTTTGTTTTTGCAATTAGGCTCACGTCTTTTTGGTTTGTTTTTGTAGTTAAGCTCACGTCTTTTTGGTCTTTGGTTTCAATTTTTTGTTTTCTACGCGACATGTGATTTTCAAAATATGCTCAAATTTTACCAGTAAGTTGCATAACAAAATCATAAGTCAACCAATACTCGTAAAAAATATATCTAAGCCTTTTTAAATGGAAAGAATTTCAACTGTAATTTATTGTTAACGAAAAACCATTTATTGGTTCTATAACATTACTTTCTTAACTGCTGAGCTTTGTGGAGTAGCTTAGTTAATTACACTTTTTTATTTGCTTTTAAAACAAAATAAAGGAAATAAGCATTAAATAAACAGTGTAAGTTGTAGGATTTATTAGATATGCAGTATTTATGAAACATATTTCGATTTGAATGGGTTATGATAAAGATTTGTACAATTAAAACTTATTTTTGAAAAATTTTCGAAAAAGATAATACAATTTATAATACATATGTAAAACCATTTGCATATCTATTGCAGGGATAAATATACTTATTTGCTTATTCGGTTAATATTTTAAATAGTAATCAATGAATGAGTCTTATTTGGCAATCTGGAAATCAGGAAAATATCAAATTCCAGGCCTGCCGCAACTGGAAAGTGTAGTTTCCAATGGGTATCACTAACCTCAGGTTAACTTGACGAAGGGATTTCTATATTGCAAAGCTGAATATACTTCTTCGCTTATTCGGTTAATATTTTAAATATTTATCAATGAATGAGTCTGGTTTGGCAATCTGGAAAATATCAAATTCCAGGCCTGCCGCAACTGGAAAGTGTACTTTCCAATGGCTATCACTCGCCTCAGGTTAACTTGACTACGGTATTTCTCTATTGCAAAGGTGAATTCGCTTATTCGGTTAATATTTTAAATAGTTATCAATGAATGAGTCTGGGTTGGCAATCTGGAGAATATCAAACTCCAGGCCTGCCGCAACTGGAAAGTGTACTTTCCAATGGGTATCACTAACCTCAGGTTAACTTGACGAAGGGATTTCTATATTGCAAAGCTGAATATACTTCTTCGCTTATTCGGTTAATATTTTAATTAGTTATCAATGAATGAGTCTGGTTTGGCAATCTGGAAAATATCAAATTCCAGGCCTGCCGCAACTGGAAAGTGTAGTTTCCAATGGGTATCACTAACCTCGGGTTAACTTGACGAAGGGATTCATCGGCGACTTGGAAATCACTCGCAAGCATGGGGATGTATGAAATTCGTTTGTATATATTCCACTTGTTGCCAACGGCACACGCGTGTGTGTGTGTGCGCTTTTCCTTCTTTACGTGCTTCTTTTTCTCTCCCCTTTTTGTTTATAGCGTCTGCCGACGACGCAACAACAAATAAACAAAAGCCGAAGGCGACGACAGCGGCGACGGCAGCAACAATAACAGTAACAATAACAACACAACTTTGGCGACAGCGACGCAGGTGTCGCAGACGTGTGACGTTGTTGCTGCAATTTGTTATTGTTGCTCTCGCTTTTGCTTTTGCTTTTGTTTTTGCTTTTGGTTTTGCTCTTGGTTTTGCTCTTGGTTTTGCTTTTGCTTTCGCTGCTTGCTGCGATGCGAGTTATCAGAAGGCGAACGAAAATCACCAACACACGCGCAGCCAAGTAACATCGCACACACACGAACGCACATGCACGCACAAAACCGTATGCATATTTCAGTAGTCACAAGAAACAAACAAATTGTTTATAAGTCTATCTCCATTTGACGCCCTTAGGTTCGTCGCAAGTCGTTGTTGTTGTAAGACAATAAGAGATGCACGGCCAGGGGGAGCACATTTCGAAGGGCTGACAGAGTTTCAAACGCGCAGCAGTTATTATTTCATTTTCAAACAAAAAGCGTAAAGATTTCTTAATCGGCAAACAACTAAAAGGTGTGCAGCTGTTTACCAACACTGCGACAACAGCTGGCCGCGGCTAGCTAACAGATGGTTAACAGTTGGCTAACAGTGGTGTTCAGGTGACAGTGTTGCCAGCAACAAGTTTTGCCAATGTTACCGTGAGTTATTATTAAAAAATGGGAAGAACAATAAATAAGCTTGTGAACATACTTAATAACTTAGACATAACATATACAAAATATTATTTTTGCAGTAATAATAATATTCTTTTAGTTGAACTTTTGTTTTTGCGGGCAGTTGGCAGAGCCGCTGCAACAGCTGTTCGCCTGCCAACGCTTACCAACACTGCGCCACATGCTCCACAATTTTCCTGTTGCCTTTTGCGGCTAATTTCTCACTGCCCGTGTATTCCGCAAGCGAAAACCCTCCATATATGATATTTAACTAAGCAGCAAGCAGCCATGAGCGCCACTGACGAGTTCCAGAGCTGGCTCAACGAGCAGCTGCGCAAGCTGAACACCGACGAGAACGTTTTCGGCTCGTACATCGTTGGCATCTTGGAGGGCGACGAAACCAGAGAGGAAAAAGTCGAGGCTCTCGAGGGCATCCTCAGCGAAACAGGTGTAAGTGTTGCTCAATAATAGCACATTCTGCATAAACCAACGTGCGTGCACTTTGCAGTCGGCGAACATGGACGAACTGGTGGCCACCATACTGCAAAAATGGCTACAGAGCCATCCCAGCGCCGATGATCCGCCCAAAAAGGGCCTGGACATCGATGTGAATGCCCAGTTGGCCAAGTTGCTGGAGCAACAGAAGCTGCAACTCGCCGTAACCAAGGAACGTGAATACACCGACGAGGAGCGTCGCATCAAGCAGCAGATCCTAGCCCAATACTCCCAGGTTACTATCTGCTGGCTCCAGCCTGCTCTCAAACTTCCAACCTTGTATACCAACCTTGGCACGAACTAATGATCATACTTACTGTCCCGCAGACGGCCGTCGCAAGCCAGGACGACGAGGATTCCGAGGAGGAGAGCGAGGATGACAGCGGGACCCTCACGAAGAACACCAACAAATCGGATGTCCAGGCGCTTGCCAAGGAAAAGCGGGAGCAAGCCCGCATGGACAGCGCGGCCAAGAAGCAGAAGGACAAGGAGGATCGGGAGAAGCAAAAGCAACTGCGCGAGGAAAAGAAAGAGAAACGCAAGACCGTCAAAGGCGAACGGCGTCGATAACCGTCCTCCCCAAGTGCATATTTTTAGACTCTTTCTATAGAAGCAACCAGCGATCTGTACAACTTTGTACAAAGTGCATTTCGCTTATATGCTTGCATATATACAGTAGAATCATTGAAGCGAATGGCGCTTTGAGGGGGGGATTTCACGAACTGTTGAATATAAATGTATTATAATTGAAACGCCAAAGTTTTAATTTGATATCTCAATGTTTTCACTTTTCTTTGATTTTCATTTTGTTGTCTGGGCTTTTTTAATTTACTAAATTAAATTTAAAGTGGTTTTCACATAGCTGTTATAAGGAAATTTGGTGTTTAACGCTAACTTGGCCAACTAGTTCTAAACACTAATGAAAATGTTAGTTGTGTGTATATTTAGTAGTTCTTTAAGAATCAGCTTCATTTGGCTTCGCTTCCTTCGCCTCCTCCTCCTCCTCCTCCTCCGCCTCCGAATCGTCCTCCTTGTCCGATGTCGATTTCTTATTTCGCTCTGATTGTAGTTCCATGGAGATTTTCTTGACCGCCTCCAGATCGTGTAGTTTAATACGCCGATTGTTGGGATCCAAGCAGTTGACCTTGACCTCTATGAAGTCGCTCGTCTGCTGATCATCGCAGCTGGAGTACTGGAAAGTTAAGTATATTAATATGATAGCTATGATATAGCTGTGACCACCATGGTTATAAGTGTAATGCACTCACTACGGAACTGGAGGTGAAGAGCAGTTCCTCCTCCTCGGCAGCCGACTTGACCCGCAGATACTTTTGGAGTAGATTCGTCTGCTCATCTTTGCGCCACAGACACAAGCGATTGTTCTTCAGCCAGTCGTTTTCCATGAGATCCGACTTTTTCACCAGCAAATCCAGTTGATTCAACTTAACAAACTGCTTCTTGGGCGGCAGACTCTGGGGTCGCTTCGAGGTGCTGGCCGACGGGAAGTCGAAGTCGTCGTCGCTGGGATCTGTTTCTAGGTCATCCTCCTCGTCGGACTCCTCGTCGCTCACCTTGGTCATCCGGCGCTTGGCCTTGGAGGCAGTGGCCGCCGTCGATTTCCGCTTTCTGGCGCCATCGGAGCCAGATGGCTTGGAGGGACGTTTCTTGGTGGGCCGCCAGTCCTCCTCGGAGTCGGAATCGTCCGGACTGAAGTCCTCCTCGTCGCTCTCCTCGAAGGTGGTGGTCACCAGTTCCGTGCGACTCCGCATCCTGACGCGAAAATTCTCTACTCCTGCTGCTCCTGGTTGGACCGACCGCTAAATCCTGCAGCGGCTGCCTCTGCTGCTGCTGCTGCTGTGGCTGCTGCGTCTCAAAGCTGACTGAAAATTTTATTGTTGACTCCGAAAAGCCCATTCCATTGCCCGCACAAGGGGGTCGCGCAGAATTATCCTTCAAGGGGTTGCAGCTCGTCCTCTCTTTCAGCTGAAGCTTTTGCGCTGGCGAGCTTTTAGGTGTTGCATCTTTTATAAGACATTTCCGAAAAGCTCTCCGAACGCGAGCTTAATCGAAGGGAGTCCTGCACATCCAGCACATCCTGAAAGCTTTCGGCCAAATCATTGGAAGCTCGATCTCCGCATCGTCTAAACTAGGTCAAAGCTCCATCTAGTATGCATCTTTCCGAAATGAAGTTATTCATTTATTTGTAATCAACAGTTAATTTTAAAAATTTGGAATTTTATATTTAAGCAGTCTTTATTAAAGCATTAAGCAATAGGAAAGTTTTCCCCTATATTTGAGCCCTTCCTTTCCCAAAAACAGTAGGCAGTTTTGTATTATCTTTTATTAAGATGCTTTTCACTAATGTACATATATTTTATTTAAACATTTACATAAAGCTGGACATTGGAGCACACACACTACGAGTACTACTACACAGTTAAGATTTAGTTACTACGCGTATTCTCTACCTTCGTTGAAGTATTTTCTATGCAAATATGCAAATAATTTCCAAACTTTGTATCAAGTCGACTAATTCAGCGCTTACATCATTACTAAACTAGTGGGGGGAGTAATCACTTCTCCATCGATTTGGATTATCCTTAGACCTTTAGGCGCTATACACGCGTGGGCGTGCCGTATATAGCCCCCGATCCGACTCCGGATCCGAGTCCACCATTATTCCGCCGCTGGGCGAGGGGCGAGGCTGGCTGGGGGGTGGGTCCATTGTTGTTGTTCAGGCGACGCTGCTGACTGTCCGAGTAGGCCCGCTCTACAAGTGGGTAAAGGATGGCTTTATCTATGTATATCTTCCCGATCTTCTCATGCACTTTTGGGGCCAGTCTGCTGGACACTTGTGTTGCATGCACAGTTTGGGTTTTTGGGGCAAGTTTACCACATATTTTCTGATTCTTCTTTATATTGATAGCATGCAAAAGTAAAGTGGTAGAAAGTATACATTATAAGTGGGCTTTAAGGTGTTGTGTTTGATAACAAATGATAAATGGGGTGAGCATGATTTATTTACAAAAAAGTAAACCATTTAATAAGATCCCTATCATCCCCTTTAAGATGTGTGTTACTAATAAAATATAATGTTGTTGAAGCTTACAGTGACAAGAAACTAACTTCTTAAGTCTAAAAACATAATCAAATAAGAGTAGAAAACAAAATGTGAGAAAGAATGATATCGATTAAAACTAAAGAGGCTACAAAACTATCTTAACTAAGTACAGAGCATTCCAGGAACCACATAGGTGTTCCAAAACCAATCCAAGTATGATGCTAAAGCCATCCCATAACCATGCCAGACGAACGATGAGTGATGCAAGCAAAACCATACAAATCCAAATCCTCAAACCTACCTCGGAACTTAAGGCCCTGGGCTTCGTTGATGATGGCGGCCAGGGCAGGGTGTTGGTATCGCTCCCGGAAAATGGCCGATCCGTTCATCCGATCCGATCCGTGGGTGTTGCCGTTGAGGGTGCCGCCCATGTTGCCGTTGCCATTGCCATGGTGCAGCATCATCAGCTTGTGCTGCGGCGTGTGCTGGGGCGTCAGTGAGGCGGGGGGCGTGGCATTGCCATTTCCATTCTTATAGTAGCGATTCTGATTGGGATCGTAGGTGGCCGGCTCCTGGTTCTGATTGAGGCGATTGGCCATCTTGATGGAGGCGCAGCGATCCTCCTCGTTGTTGCGCATCTTCAGGATGCGCTGATCGTGCACCGAGTATCTCGATCCGTGCAGGGAGTTCAGCTGATTGAGATTGCTGACTTGGGCGCTCAGCTTTTTGGCCCGAAAACTGCCGCCTGGCGATGAGTTCGAGTTGTTCAGCAGCGTTCCCCTCGACGAGCTGCCATTCGTCTCCGTGCTGTCCCTGCTCGCCTCCCGGTAGCTCGAGGGGCGGTGCGTCGATGGGGGCGTGTCCAGGCCACTATCATGGGCCGAGCAGTCCAGTTCGGTTTTGGCCAGCCCGATGCTGCTGCCGCCGCCAGTGGGCAACATTGGTTGAACTAAACAACGAAAATAGGTAAATATAAGTATCTAATTCGTTCAAAGTAAAGGCTGTAAACGATGAAGCGGCTTTCTTGGCAGCTGATGCATCATTTAACATTAGTTCCAAGTAGTTGGACCCACCTGAGTGCCTCATATCAGTGGGCGCCCTTGGCTTCCGGTACAGCCAATCGCGGTCCAGTTCGTTGCCATTATCGGGAGTAGCGCTCACTCCCCGGAACAGTCTGGGTCTCCGCAGCTGAACCTCCGTCTCCTCGGTCTCCTCATCCACCACCTGGTTGGAGCCAAAGCTGCTGTTGATGAAGATCCTCCTGGGCGAACCGTACAGTGCACCGGCCTGGGTGAAACTGTTCTGGGCCGAGACATATCCATTGGAGTATCGACTGAGATTCGCATTGCTGTGGTGCGGTATCTTTTGCGGCGTTGAGTGATTCGTGCTGATGCCGCTCAGATGGTGATTGTGGTTTTCGTTGTTCAGAGCGCTCAGATCCGGCACCGAGTCGGAGAACAGGAAGGGATTGGCCCCGCCATAGCCGTTCAGACTGCCGGCACCGATCTTGTGGCGTGCCAGGCCACCAGTTCCATTGCTCATCAGCCAGTCATCCAGGGCACTCGAGTAGGTGCCTCCCAGCCCGAAGTGCTGGAACTGCAGCGAGGCGTGCGAAACGGGAGCTGCCAAGGAGGCTCGCGATCTGGGTCCTTGGGCGATCTTCAGGACTCGTCTGCGCTCCTTGGAGGTCATGGTGCATTCCTAAAGGCAAATACAGCATTATTTACTGCTCTGTGGATCTATTTTGCTTCTACATCAAATTGAAAAAGCTATCAGCAACTTCTTGTCCAATGAGCCAAGTTAGTTCTACTATTTAGCCACTTCATGGCCACTCACCTCCAGCAGCTCGAACCAGTCCTCGAGGCCATCATCGCAGCGGAGGAGAACACGACCCTCGCGACCCAGTAGCAGTCCAATGGCGCTGTAGGAGCGCCGATTCAGCCACTCCACCTTCTCCACGTCCACCAGCTTGACCTGCAGCGAAACCGCCGAAGACAATGCAAATGGTTAGCCAATCAAGTCAAAGGTTAAGCCAACGTTTTTCCGCCGAATGTAAAACAAAAAGATTTGCCCGGGTCACACTCAGTGGGGCGCTGGGAGAATGGTTCACAATTCACAATTGTTGGGTGGGAAAGGGGTGCACAGCTTGAATGCTCAGTTTAATGGGTAAATTTTAAATACAAACAATTACTTTTGGGCATAATTTATGTTCAGATCATTTCAGCAGAACGTAGACTGTAAAACCATACATGTGGTACTGCAATAGCACGACTTATGTAAAAGAACATTTTTCTTATAGCATTACTATTAATCCATATGCCACAACTATTTAATATGACTAACATTACTCTGAAGCTATTCATCTATGTGCCGCAATTAACATTACTCTTAAGATATTCATCTATGTGCCACAACTATTTAATATGACTAACATTACTCTTAAGATATTCATCTATGTGCCACAACTATTTAATATGAATAACATTACTCTGAAGCTATTCATACACGTATATGTGCCACAACTAACATTACTCTGAAGTTACTCATCTATGTGCCAAAACTATTTAATATGAATAATATTACACTTAAGTTATTCATCTATGTGCCACAACTATTTAATATGAGTAACATTTCTATTAATCCATATGCTACAAGTATTTAAGATGACTAACATTTGGGAGAGCATCTATGTAACTCCTTCGCTTTTCTAGCCGCAGAACAAAAGTTAGCAAATAACTTAAATAAATGAATGATATAAAATGGTGAGCTGAATAATGCACCAATTAAGCGAGAGGCTTTTACTATGCTCTAGTACGTGGCCCACTGCCTCTTGCATTTTGCAACTCGGCTAAAAGTCATTAGGCCAGAAGGTCTCTCCTCGGTGTTCCAGCTACCTCATCCCACAGGGACCGCAAACTTCTTAGCATGCCAAACTTTTTATTGAACTTCATCGTTTTTTTTTTTAGCTTGCAGCTCTTGTTTATGGGGGAAACTTTAACTCTGCCAGCGATTCATCGTGCTGTCGCTCGCTTATGGCCAAGAACTATGCGAGGCCATTAGGCAAATATGTCAGCAGGCCCAGAAAGAGGGGAGAAATCAAGAAGCTGGACCGAGCCACTGCCACTGGTAGCCACCGCGTGTGGCAATTAGCCAAGTTATGCGGCCCCTGTAAGTTCGCCCCTTCCCGCTTTTCTTATTTCCCTCATTGGTTCCATCTCCCTTCGTCTAATGGCCAGCATAATTAAGTTCTTAAAGTGTTCCGATCGTTTTTTATGACGAATAGTGGCGGCAGCGGAGGCAATATGGAATATTGCATAAAGCTCCCATTCGTTTGATGGATGATTTAGTGGGGTTCGCTGGTGCTGAGATCAAAGATCAAAATCAGAACTCACTGGGGAGTTGTACACATAAGTGTTGTGTGGGTGGTGACATGCAAGAAATACATCGAATTTCCATATTTATGATAGTGGATATCCAGAAAAAATAAAATTTAAATGGTAAAATCTTTAGACATAAGCTTTATATCTATATGCATACTCTTACACATTTCACCGTTTTCTTTTGCGTTTATTTTGTGTAAATATATAGTTTTTTGTAAGATTTTCTGACCTCTATTTCCTGCCCAATCTCTGACCTCACAATTTCGTAATGTGTGCCAACCCACAATCGATGGCTAAATATTTTCCAAATTTCCGTTTCACCTTTATCAAGGTCGATATTGATCGGCTTGTTGGCTCGCCTGCTATTGTTTATTAATATTATTTATGGGTCTTATGAACAAATGCCATTGTTGTTGCTGTCGCTTTATGTTTTGACATGTTTAACAGCATGAGCTGTCAAAACTAACGCAGAAGCTCAACTGGTCATTGGTTTAAATTTTGGCATTGCAATTCGGGAAAGTAAAATTGAACTCAAATTGTTAGCTACATCAGCTTAGCCTTGTCTCTTTTAATATTCACTTTGATTTCTCGCCTTTTTCTATCTGCCATACGCTTTTAATTATGCATGCTTAAGTTTTGAACTTAATTAAATACTTCAGCATCGATATCCAATCTCGGCAGTGCAACCCAATTAATAATGCTCATTAACGTTGAGCAGGCGGAAATTGCATTTCCCGGCAGGCACAGCCACCCCCCTTTTGGCATTATCCACATGCCGCCCACCCAAGGACAAAAATCAATATAGCTTTCCATCACTGTCGGGGTGCAAAACTGCAAAATTCTGAGGCGGAAAACTTTACCCATCCGCAGGCAGGTGAGCCGAGCCATCAGGCCCACACTCATACCACCAATTTTCCCAAGCCCCCTGCACTTTCATCGCCTGTAATTATGCCCGATTGATTTCCCCCAGGTACACAGACGTCAGACAATCAGACAAATTCAGTTTCATCGCTTTTGCCACGTTTAGTGTTCTCTATATGCAAATTGGAATCTCTGATTGATGACACGAATTTTAGAACTCGCAATCTTATTTCTTAACAATTGTTATTTCTATAAGAAAAGCTCCCTGTGTACTCCTTTTTAAATTTATTCAGAGTTTTGCTATAGTTCTACTATTAAATTAAATAGGGTGAAAGATATTTAAGATCCAATAAGATACAATCTTTGCACAAATGAAAGATACAAGATAGTTATACTCTGATTTTGTATAATAAATCTTCTGAATGTCATATTCCTATGCTTTGGTTATTTTCTCTTTGCTTAAAATTCACTGAAAAGGGCGTTAAAATCAAATTAAATAATTAGACTGAAACCAGCTGTCTTTCAACCCAGTTGCGCCTCTTTTCGCCTAATTGATTAAGGTGATTACATTGACGAGCCAATATCGAATCATTGTAGTGTCAGGGAAACATCAATGAACAAGCGAAAAGCATAGAGAAGCGATAAAAGGAGGTGCCGCCTTCCCGCATTAATGAGTCAAACATTTTCAGATGTTCCTCGTCTCTTTCACACCCGCACAGGGCCTCTCTCTCACACCTTTCTGTTCAGTGACTCGTTCCACGGCTGACATCTCCGGGTTCGCGTCTCGGCTGCATCTGACACGCGTGTGGGTGGGTTGGTGTCTGCGCTGTGGTTTTACGCACCAAAAATGGTTGAATTTATAAGATTGAATTTATAAGGTTGAACTTATAAGGTTGAATTTATAAGGTTGAATTTATAACTTGAAGGTCACATGGGTGTTTATTTCATTTGTAATTTTGGGAAAATTTGATGGAATTTTCCGCAGAATAACTCCAAAATTGTGAAACGAATTGTGTAACTTGTATCTAGTCGAACGAATTCTACGCGTAATTCCTTTATAAATGTTTGCCCTCACATTAAATAAGTTAATCTCCCGCATGGTGCCGGATTTTTCACCATTTAGTTCCACCTATGTCATTATTTTCCCCCGTGTCTGCTTTTCCCATTTCTCTCTCCACTCTTGCTTATTTACTTTGGAAAATTGCCCGCACAACAACGGAGCGGAGCGTTTTTCACTTTGTTTTATTTGCGAGAAAAAAATGTATTTTAATTTTAAATTAAACTGTAAACAACAACAACCTGCTGCTGGCTGTGTATTGACAATGCTTTTAAGAGAGAGAATTTAGCAGAAAAGCGCCAGCAAACAGAAAAAACGACACGAATTTAAAACAAAATAAAATTAAATTCAAGAGGGGGAAAAGCGCCAAAGTAATTTTCCCATGATCTCTTTTTGCAGTGGCGTTGCATTTGTTGTTGGTCCGCAGTTTTATGTGCATTTTCCTTATTTGTTTAAGCAGCGACAACAATAATGTCATCAGCAACAACAACAAAACACATCGGTAGCTGAGGTAATGAACAATTTCACGGCAATCGTGTATCCGATACTCTCACTTAAACATTTGCCATGTCTTTAGGCATTCAAAATATAAGTATTCATAGATAAATAATTATTTTCACTATTTAATGAGTTCTAAAATGATTAAATCAGCAAATGTTGTATTTCAAATGGGTAACAAGAAATAAAATAATTCTTGAAATTATACAATAGCAATATATTAAGCCATGAACTCAATCTTGAGCGATTAATTCCGCGAAATACTTTATAGAGTATTTTGCTTTAATCTGTTATAACATCATCTTTAGAAAGAAAACAATATTTGCAAATATTTTTTCTAGATAAAAATTGTTCAGATTATTCAAAACATTAACCAGAAACCTGAGTTATATCCAGTTCAGAGTGTTTATACATCGACTTTTCGCGATTAGCATTTTCCTGTATTTGTGTTTTTCACAGTTGTTGTTGCTATTGCAGTTGTTCCTGTTTGTGTTTTGTTGCTGCCTGTGTGCAATATTTGCCCGTTTTCCCGTTTGCCTTTAGTATTTCTCGTATTTGCCTTGTTTTCCTCGCAAAAGTTGTGCGGAGTGGGGGAATGGAGGGGGGCACTCGAGGAGGGGGCGCCCCAAGAAGGCGGGCGGGGCAAGTAGCTGGGCAAATTAACATGCAGCAGATGCAAGTTTTAGCCAATTAGCTGAGCTTAGTTGAAGTTTTTCTGCTCGTTTTCAAACGGCCCCTCCTTCGATCAGGATTTGTTTGACTAAAATAGAGGAGAAATACCCAGACAATTGGCATAGTTTATACGGATTTCCATCGAAGATTACCTATCAATTGATCCCCCTACATGGACGGCTATCATTCATCTATCTGGCTGCGAAGTCAATTGCAAAACGTGACTGGATGTGTCTGGCATTGTCAACCGCAAAAGACTTCATTTATAAGGCATATATGTACATAGGTGTGTCCTAGCCCCACTCTATGACAAAAAAAAAAAAAAACGAACAGGTTATTCATGGGTTGTTCATAATGCTGGGCATAAATCTCTTTCTGGCTGCAATAGAATTAAACACAATGCGCAGTAAATATAAAAGTTAGCTTGGCACTTTGGGGAAGTGGAGGCGTTTTGAAAAGGGGATTTAAGCGCGGACTGGCAACTTTTGGGGAGCTCTCCCTTTGTCGAGCTTTTGCATGGCAGTTTCTACTTTTTGGATTATCTTACAGCTTGCATCCACTTACCTTGAAGATAAACTGCCCCATATCCGAGGCACGTTCATTGGCCGATCCCGAGGCTCTTTTGAAGCAGTGCAAGTAGTCGCGAGTGAGCACAAAGTATCTGCAAGAGAAGATGGCCTTTAGTCAGTACAAATCCGTTCACAACTGGGGGAGTGACCTTTAAACTCATGTACATCTGCCGACTGTCTTCGGTTAAAGGTCAGATACTCCTATTGATGGCATTTCGATATGTTATTAATAAATCATAAATCATGCGCCAAAAAATCAAAACCGTTGCTCGCATTTGAGCAGAAAAGTACTTCAAGCTTTACGACTTCCCCAAAACGATAATAGTATTATTATACCCGTTACTCGTAGAGTAGAAGGGTATACTAGATTCGTTGAAAGTATGGAAAAGTATGTATGGCTCAATTCTCCACATATCTTCATTCAAATTTGGAAATATATTTTTTTTGATTTTTTTTGATGTATTTTGTTGTAAAAATTCAAAAAACTTAAGAAATGTGCCAAGCCTGAAGTTCTAAACTTCATAACTCAACTTATCTTAATCGGATTTTGAAGTGGCTTACCTCTAAATGTTTCTGAGGCAATTCTCTAAAAAACTGCATTAAAATTTAAAAATTTATTTTTTTTAAATTTTTTGTAATTGTTTTGATATTGTAGAAATTCAAAAAACTTAATACAAGGCTGATGTTCTAAACTCTATAACTGAACTTATCTTTAACGTATTTTAAAGTGGAATTTAATTTTTAAGTTTTTTTAATTTTATAATTTTTTTCCTATTTTTACTGGTATTCCAGGAAATGTTGAAATTTCTCGTTTGAACTTCTACTAGCTGAGTAAGGGGTATCTGATAGTCGGGGAACTCGACTAAAGCATTTTCTCTTTTTTTTCTTATTTTGTGGCAATGAAAATCGACTTTATTAATGTGGCCAGCCATTCTCTGGTGCACATAAATTTCACATTTGTTTATTATGTATGAAGCGTACCAGCCAATCGCGATAAACGAGCGAAAAGTTCTCAAGCTGAACAGAAATCTGAAATGGCTCTTAGTTGGATTTTTTGATCGCCTAATAGCTCACTTCCTAGGTGGAAGTTCTCGCTTTGTTAAGCTTGTTAACGTGGTCAAGTAAATTGAGCCAAGAAAATCGGAGTTCGACTCTGCGGAAGAGTTAAATGGCTTGCGGGCTCACTCGGTTTTCTTCTGTGGGTGGTTTTTAGAAGATTTTAATCAGTTCTGTTATTAGCTTAGCTTGGTAAAAGTACGAGGCATGCAACATAATGATGGACTCCAAGATTTAAGCCAAAGATAAGCAATAAGTGGGGGGTTTTTGGAAACTGAAATCAACAATATAAAGTTGATTCGGAACAAAAAGTATAGATAAATGGGAATTTAGGTCTGCATTATTATGTTTTTGTTAAGCCGATTAAGATGATTCGGAATAAGAATGTAGGTCTACTTAATTATTTTTCATAAAGTCGATTAGAAACATGGAAGAACCTTTCTGCTGATGCTAACTGCCTTTGTATTTGTCTAATCAATTTAGTAGCAAATAGCGTTTTCAATTAATTAAATGCAAAAAAAAGTTGCGATGACAATTCAGAGCTATTTGGAAGCTATCGTACTGAGCTTGATGCTTGATGTATTTTCAGAGCCTTTTAATAAATCGCATTTGGCGGAATGCAAAACTGCAAATCGAATATTGATCAGCGAAATGCCGGGCTTAGTTGCTCATTAAGGGTCAATTAAAATGGCGCTGTTAAATGAAAAGCGATAAACGCAATTATCGGTTCAAAAGGGCAAAAGCCGAAAGTGAAACAAAAACACCGAATTGCATTGCAACATAATTAAATTTCAATTAAATGCAGCTTGGGGGAAACAAAAGCAAAAGAGCTGTCAAATGTTCCACCCCCCGAATTTCCTTGCTCCATTTTCCCCCATTAGCATTATCTGGAAAAAAGGATGCGCCAGCATGCAGCCACTGTCAATTATGCCCTTTTTCGCAATTAACAACCCTTGAAGGTTGGGAAATATATTTGCATATTTTCCGGGCCGGTGGGGTTGGTGGTCCGCTCATGTCTGGTGTTTCAGCCAACGCAGATTGCGGTGGAGGTAAATTTAAAAGCGCTTAACATTTATGCATCCCCACTCGACCACCGAAGAAACTGGTCATCAAATTTAAACTGCATTTTATGAAAATATAGGGGGGCTATGGCTGAGAATTTTATTATATTGCTAAACAGCAAGCTAATCACTTTATTACAGTAAGATTTACAGACTACGTGTTGGCTTAAAGAAGTATCTTACATATCGCCGATAAGAAAGATCTGTGTATCTTCTTTGTGAGTATCTTTTTTATATGAAGTAGTAGTTGTAGAAGTAGAACATTTCTGTGCAGTGTACTTACCGCTCCTTCCAGCGCGAGAAGAGCCGATCCCTCTGCTGCCAGAGCAGTCCGCGTTTAATGGGTCCTGTCATGGAGGCCACCGGAATGCGTCCTGCCAGCAAGGATTGCTGCCGAAGCGAGCCAGAAGCGAGAACGAGAAAGAGAGAGAGAGAGGCGGGAAAATGTTGCTGATTGTGCATTCTTCAAATTTAATTATGGGAATATTTGTGTGCATGTAGTTAACGCACTTCTATGCCTCAGCTGTTTCGCTCGTAAATTCTTGTATTCTTTTATAAATTATTAAAAAGCCCGGCATGGAAAAGCCAATTTCCCACACACTCTGCACTAGGAGCGGTGAAAGCGGCAGGGAGAAAGCGAGGCACTCTCGTGAGCTCATGATTAATGTTGCTTTAAAAACGCCGCCACTTGCGCCCCGCTCTTCAACCCCAAAACGCCCTCTGAACCCCAACCGCCCCATCGCCCCATCGCCCCACGCCCCCTCCCACTGCCACGCCCACCGCCTACTGCCCCACGCTCGACTTGCAGCATTACGCTGCCATAAATTCTGTTTGTTGCCGTGCGGTTTGTTGTTTTGGCTTTATGAGCATTAAGGCAATTTATTATCAGCCATAGTGTTACAATATTTTACATTAACAAATGTTGCCCGCCGTGTGTCCTGGTTTATTTGCCATAATTATCTTGTATCTGTATCTGCATGTGTTTTTTTTTTGCGGCTGAAGATTAAATTAGCTGTCAAGTAAGATCATCCGCGATCGATGGATATGTTTACTTGTGAACATGCTTCATTAACTTCATTAACTGAAGAGGAGCACACAGTGTAGGAAAGAAAGATAAATTAAGGAGAAATTATCCACCATCGCATATTCACGTTTATAAGTGATTATTATTCAGGTATTCAATCGCATTGACCAATTCAATTTAACGACTCAATTTAAACTTTATTCAGAGACCCCTTTGGCGAATTATCAGCTGTATCTTCAACGAAAAATGTCAAACAATTTCGGAGTCATAAAAACAAAGCTATCCGAATCTGAAACGAATTGATTCAAAATGAGATGCTCAAATGCCAATGGCAAAAGGCAAAAGCCACTGTCGAAACGAAAAACCATAAATGCGAAAATCTATCAAAATGCTAACGGGTCGTTTTATTTGCGAATTGACAAAAGCGGGATTCCAAAATCGAATTATAATTGAGATGAACAGAGGAGACGGACTGAATTGGGTAGCTACAAAGTAGCAGAAACAATTTCAGCCGAAATCTGGCAAATACCCGAAACGTGGCAATAAATCTTTTGGCCGCTGAAATTGAAGATACTTTTCTTGTTTTATCTGCTACGAACCATCTATCCTATAAATGGAATGAAGTTCTTAGCCAGTTCTGGTCAAATTAATGTTAGTCACGAGCTGCGAGCAGACAAAAGCCAACTTCAAGCTCAATATGGTCAAGAGGAAAGCTGGCTGAAATGGCGGAAAACGGAGGAAAATGAAAGAGTTTGTGCGGATAATTCCCAGCGAAGGGAGGGAAGGTCTAAAAAACTCGGCTGAAACTTAATTTGGCGCATTAAAAACTATTGTGCGCTCGGAATGCCAACGAAAGAGAGCGACTGATGCTGCGCGAAAGAGAAGGGACGAAACGTGCTTCAGCCATTGCAGTTAATGAGCAAAATGAGTTTGCTTTAGCCTTTTCGCAATTGGGGCTCCAATTTTGTAGCATTTTTTCAACTGCTGTGGGCGAAAACTCACAGACATACAATAGTTTTTTTTTTTTGAAGTTTTATGGGACCAAAATAAATACAGTTCTGTGTCAAATCAATGGCATAGGGGTGGCAATAAAAGTTAGAACTAGAGAAGTTGGTAAGTAAACTTGTAAATTAGCGGAAATCGTAACTAAAGAACTGCATAAATCCAACTTCAGATAAGTACAAAAGAGTGTTTCTTATCATCACTGAGACCTACCTATATTTGCCTTTCATTCAGGCATTATCTTTCCACTCAGCTACCTATTTGTTCTGTATGTCTGTGCTATTAAAGATAAATTAGCATTTCTTATCGTTCTTTAAACACCCATTTAAATAAATAAATGTATTTTTAATTAGCAATCCTCGGTGTTTGTTTGACGTTAACCGAAGCGACAAAGAAATCAACTCAAACTGAGAACAATTGCTGAAGTGTTAAAACTTCCGTGAGCCGGGAAAAAACGTAACCTTTTTTGGAAAAAATTCAAAAAGATGTCTTTGTGCAACTCTGAAGTGATTATATAACCCATATGACTTCAGTGTCTTAATGCCCTCATTTTCATTGCAGTTCATGTCATTTTTTCGTGTGTGAAAACTTTTGCAATTGCAGAAATTCCGTTGCCCCCAACAACTTTGATTATTTATGCTGCGGGCCTCACTGTGTTTGTTGCCAATTCAGACAGAAAGTGGCAAAACATATATATATTTCTGGTATTCCTTTTCGATTGCACTCAACTGGGCTTATATAATTACCTGACCAGGCTTGGTCTGCCAGGCGCCCCATTTATGGCGGCTTTCAATTGAGGTTGCTCTGGACGAGGATGAGTACTGAAACTCTCTGCCACACAGCATCATTTTGATGGATTCACACCCTGTTTTATTTGTGTACACCAATGCACCAATACAACAATACACCAATGCGCCAACACAGACAATGCAGCCTCTTCAGACAATTATAAATGGCTAAGTCTTCAATCTGACTCTTGATTTCCGTTCACCAAGCCCAAATGTGTCATCGCCAACTTCCCATGTTTATCCAAAATTGTTATAAATATTGAATATATTTAAAATCTGCCCCTAATTCACAATTTCTTTTAATAATTCACAGTTTTCCTTCTCGCAATCACTCCACTTTTATTCAATTTCTTAAATTTCAAATCTTTAAGTTATGAGAAAGCTTCCCTTGAATATACAAAAATAAACACATAAGTACTTTGTTTTATATAAAAATATATATTGGATAAATTAAATACATGTTCAAAACATGAGGTTAATCCAAATTAAATTGTTCTCTTTGATATTTAATCGATGCTCTCGTAATTTTTTGTAAAAGGCTAGCATATATAAACAACTTGAACTTGTGCGTTAAAAATACAAAATACATTTAACCTATATATTGAGTTTGAAATTAACTTGTCAATGCTAATAATCTTTCAACTCTTTTGCTCACATATATTGTTATATAGTATTATAGTATAGTAGTGGTTGTATATTAATCGGCAGTATCAAAGGCGGCTCTTTAAAACAATTACCGCTTTAAAAGGCAGTCCGTGAGTCAATGACTTTTATAATAGAAAACTTTTTTAATTTAATTATGCACACGCATCCACAGACACAAACTACTTTCAGCGTTGGCGGGTTCAGTGAAAAGAACACACAAAGTGAAAATTTGTGCAACAGCTGGAAATGTGAGGGGAAATATGAAGTTAGGCCCGGCAAACCCGGCAAAGAAAAAGGAAAATGGCATCAAATGGCATATGAAAAGGTGGGCCAGGAGTTGCTTTTTTATTTAATAAATATTTTTCTCTTTTGCCAGTTGAGAGCACAGCAAGTATTTATGACTTTGGTTGGATGAGTTAACATCAAAAGGCAACAAAATACAAGCAACAAAAACCGAAGAAAAACAATGGTCTGCTTTTTTTTTGGTGAATGTTGAGCAAAAGTCAAATATAATCCGCAGTTGAAAATGAAATTCCATTTGCCAACAAGTCATGTTGAAACAATTGAAAAAGCAGTGCCAAATTGGAAATGTTGGACGTTCAAATGCTTGTTTCGTTTTAATTGAAAGTCAACTAAAGTTGAAAGTTGCTTACCCAATGCAAATCCGTTGAAAAAATCATTTAGCTCTCTGGTAAATTGAACTATAAATGGATTTATTTTTCCGTTGACTAAAAAATTTCATAAAGAAATCTTTTCCACAGTTATTATTACTCGTTATTGGTTAGTTTTTATTCGAATTTCGATGGTGTTCCACACTGACACTCAACACTGCACTCAACACTGCACTCAACACTTTGGCTAAGATCAGCTCGAACCGAAACGTACCAACTTCCATTGACGACTATTCAAAATTTGGTTGAGCAAAGATTTTCACGACAGAGTCCGCCTAAACATTTATTTTATTTGATTTTTTCCCCCATCACATATGGCGAAAACAAGCCCAGTTCAGTTCAAGGGGTCTGGCTGTGTGTGTTCTACACATGCTCGTGCTCGAGCACATGCAAAAAGTATCTGAGTTTGTGAGTATCTTTGTATCTTAGTATCTGTTGCGGCGCATTGTCGTCTGCCGTGACGTGACACACATGTGGGCAATTCTAAGCAGGCAAGCCATGAAGATTTTCGGTGCTGCTTTGCCGTTCTTGTTTTGGCCAAACATGTGCCTACGGCTTTTGGCTTTTATGGTTTATGTGTTAATAAGGCGACCTTCATGACCACAAAGCTGAGATTTTTCTATGTTTTTCTTTCTGGCTGTTTAGCTGTAAACAAAACTCAAACGCAACTGGCTGCCGATGTGGCAATGGGCGTGGTAAGTGAATAAAAAATGAGAAATTAGTTTTTAACTGCCTTGCCACATCAAAGATATTTATGGTCAAGTTTCTGAAGAATTCGCGTTGGATGCATATGAAAGGAATTCAAGGAAAACTAAATCTACAAATCAAAAGCGGAAAATAGTACAATTTAAAGTCGATGAAAAGCAAATATTTCATTGACCCACTAGGTAAATTTAAAAGTTCCAATTGTTAGATCAGCTGAAGCATATCTTTTAGATAGTCTGTCACATAACTGCGATTGAACTCATCTTTGGTGAGTTGTGTTTGCCTACTTGTGCACTTTTCCACCAAGCTCTCAGCAGCCACAACTCACAATCTCCTCGAGCAATTCAACCCATCGACCTTCAGCAGACTCCCCCCAGTCTGGCCACATACATTCTATCTTTTTGTCAGTCAGTCAGTGTGCCTGACTGTCAGTCACTTAGGATGGCAAGCTGCGTTTCAATTCCAATTGCCTAGGTCTTTTGAAATGCATTTGGCAACGGGAAATGGAAAACTGCGCCTGCCTGTTTCTCAGTGGGGTGGCTGCCCGAAAAAAAAACCCATTTTATGCCCCAGAAGAACCTCAAAACCAGCCATGTTCACACGGCCAGAAATACAAAAAAAAACAAAAGGAACAAAAATACGAGATCCTGTTGTGCAACACTAAGAAATGAATAAAAGAGCAGAAACCAGAACGAGAATTTCAGTTGTTCTCCGCTGGCTTCTCAGAAATTCATCATCACCATCATCTTCACTTTAGATGTGTCCCTGGGCCGGCGACTCTGGGTCTGCCAAAAACAAAAAAAAAGTAAATGATATGATATAAATGCTAACGCAAAGTGTTGGGAATTTGGTGTGCCATGTGTGCAGTGGGAAAACGAGAACCGGAAGCCGAAGGAGGAGCAAGAGCAGCCCTTGAACTTGGCCAGGAAGTGTTGGCCCATTGCCTGCCAGCCTAAATGGTATTTTTTCTTTGATCCCGAGGAGCAGGGGAAAGGCTTTGGTTGCAACACATGTGGTGTTTGTTCTGGATAAAATTAGCGCAACAAAGTTTACCCTATATGGTTATGGATATGGAAAGACGAGCTCAAGGAAGTGTGTTCCAGGGCAGAAGTTAACAGAAGTATTCCTAATATATAAATATTTTTATAACCAAAATTGCGGTTTTTTCTTGCTTTTATAGATAATTTAATATTTTCCAAAATCCCTTTTAGTTTAAGTATGTCTATGCCAACTCTGCCATTCAAATATCCAGGGTAGCAAAATTCGTTGGCGGCTTTATTTTTAAAATTCTATGCATATTTTTGCAAGCCCTCCATCTCTCTCTCTCTCTCTTGCGCTATGCCCATCTCCCTCTTGGGAACTATGGCGTCATGCGGACTCGAGGAAAACCATGAAGTTTCCTTTCTATTCAGACAACTTCAAAAGGCTCAGAGGTGATGGGCGAGATGCTGGGCAGGCAGACTGCAATTGATGGCCAACTCTGCGGCGGAGGAACTGAGCTGTAGCTGGCTTTACATGTATCTGTATCTTATGTGTATCTATTAGCCGCAACTATGTAAGGTCACGCCTAGCATGGAACCCCGCCCACCGAAAAACCGTGCTGCCTCACATGCTGCTCCAAGTCAACTTTGTATCTAGATAAACTTGCTGCGAGCTGTAGCTGTTCGCCATGCCTGATTATGACATTTAACATGAACACGTAGCGAGTGCAGCACATGCGAGCGACAGCCCTGGTATTTTTCGCAGTCTTTTGGTATTTCTTTCGCCGCTCACAGCATGACACGCCTGGCAGAAGCCCAGAAAACTGCAATCCAGCGAATTTTTTCACATTTCTTACTTTCTTTCCTCCTACCCCCGTCGCACTGTAGTGCTCTGTAGGGCCAAACCCTGGCAATAAGCTAGCTGCCTACATTTGAGACGTTAGTGGCACCTATTCATTGCTGAAATTGCATCAAAGTTCTAAGGAAAGCTGCCAAAAAATTGGCAGGAAAAGAAATGTTTATTGCTTACGTCTTGTTTGAAATTCAGCCAATTGGTTTGTTTGTCGCAACTCACCTGGAAAGAGAAAGACGCATTTTGTAGTGCATTTGATATAAAAGAGGGATGAGGACCATTTGCAGCCCCATTAGAAATATAATTACATTTAAACAAAGACTAAAGACCACACAGAGTAGTTCTATGAGTGCTTTTAGTATTTATCTAATTCCTAATGGTGGTATTAAAGTACTGAATGCTCTGTAAGCTGCCAGAAGAATGTTTCAGAATATTCGGCTAAAATCTAAAATGAAGCTTGCCCACCTGCATTTTCTAATTATGTTATAAACTTATTACAAAAAATTCCAAGTCAGCTTGAAAAAATATATAGGCACGACAACACGGCTTATCCGATCGGAGCAACAAAAACGAGTTCCATTAAGCAAAATCGAGTGTGCCCGCGACTTATTTGTCACTAGAGCTGTTTTGTGTTTATTATGATCGCGATCGAGTGTGGGCGATTCAGCACTCGTTCTGGCTAAGGTCAGGCGTTCACCAGTGCGTATGAGTAATAAATTCATAATTGTCGCATTAAACAATTAATGGACGGCGCGCTCTGTAAATACACTATCTTTCAGGCTGGCTATTCAAGTGCAATCATCTTTTTTGTTTGCATTCAAGTTTTCACTTGTTATTTCGGGCCTTTTTATTTTCGCTCGCTTCGCTGCCTTTAATTGTTTATGTAAATTAGAATTTTGTATTTTTGCATTTTTTTGCCGCCTCTGGCTGATGAGCAATTTAAATACACACGACGAGGAAGTGAATGTGCGCATCGACTGAAGCAGAGTGAATCTTTTGGCCACTTTTGGCACGACTCGCAACTGATTCACAGGGCAAACAAAGGTGTGAAGTACATTAGCCAGTCAATATTAACAAGATGTTGTTCGGTGGATCAGGGGCTTGGTCAAAACCACAAACTAAATTCCCTAAGCATTGACTGACTTGAACAGCTCTTTGTGGCTCCGTAGCCAAATTGGCTGCCAGTTGTCAATGGCTGCGTTGTTGGATCGGCAGGTGGACAAAGTTTGGCCACAAGTCCATCCATCTTCATGTGTGTCCAGATATATCCATCCAGCTACCACTACGCTTTCTTCCACTTCCGTTTCCTGGCCCGTTCAGTCAAATTAGCTTTGCCTGCCAGCCGTTAGTTAGCCAACTTTCAGTACTCTTTTACGCTTTTGTCACACTCGTCTAGACTTTCGTTTGATTGAGCGCTGTGATGACAAGAGACATCTCTGTCACGGCTGTTGGCCAGGTCAGCCAACAGCCAACAGCCAACAGCCAACTACCAACTACCAACCATCAGTAGCCAGCAACCTGCCTCCTTCCGCTGCCACTTGGCCATCATGTTTTGGCCAGCTCTCTGCTCGCAGGTTCAACGCTTCAATTAAGCCCGCTGTCAATCATTTTTCGAGCTTCACACTTTTGTTTAAAAAAGTCGTGAACAATTTTATGACTTGTTTTGATTAGGCGAAAATGACTGAAAGGTGTCTGCCAGCTAAATGGGATATTTTGATTTTCTCGTTACGATAGACACCCCCTAAAGAGCCATTTAGTTGTAAGATTAAAGTCAACAAATAAGCGGAGAATGTTTTCTGAGAAATCTGATTGATATGAGTATGTGCAGTGTTATTAGATTTACAATAAGATTTGATCAAAAGAAAGCTACTTTAAGTAAATGAAATATTGGGAAGACTCATAAATTGTGTTGCATTTCACATTATATATGCTTGTGTTCTTTTATATTCCGGGCCATGGAAAGTAAACTCATTTCCATTCCAAATCGTTCTCATCTGAGAATTCTGTTTCGTGCTGGACTTCCGATTATAGATCTTGAATATTTTGCTTTCCATTTATCATCGATTTACACCTTTGTCGCCTCTTACTTCTGCTTCCGCCCACTTTCCTATCCTATCCGATTCGATCCCAATCTTCGCCAGACAAAAGACAAACGCAAGTCGCCCTGCCCACGAGCCCAGCGATTTTGGCCGGGCCGTGGGAACTGTGCCAGGTGTATATGCCTCCACCTCCATCTCATCCAGACCATTGTCAACAGCCAGTGGCGGGGAAACTTTGCACTGTTTTACCTATTTTCTTGTGCAATTATTTATAATAGCGCCCGGTTTGAGACACTAATGCCCGGTTGGCTACCTCGATGCAGGTAAAGTTCCTACTCCAGACATTGTCTCGAGGTCCTGGGTTCATTAAGGGTAATGCATGCCAAAAAAAAAAAACAGAAAAAGGATGAAGAAAGGGACGTGGGTGGGTGAAACAAAAAGATTGAAAAGAGAGACACACCGTCTGACAAACGTTTTGCGAGCCAGACTGGCACACACCCACATGTATCCGAGTATCTGCGTATCTACGGGATGCCAGGATACGTTCTTAATGAACGCCTGTCGCCTAGCACCTGCTGCAGTTCTTAAGAAAACGTACCCTCATTTGTCGGCTACCATATCCTGCAGGTAGGGGAGTGATTTGCCACAGAGCCCTGGCTCTCAACTATTTATAAATAATTAAAGTGCAACGAGTTCTGGCCAGTAGTTTGCTATTGATTTCCTTAAGGAAGTTTCTACGACTTTGTGCAGTTGCAATGTGCTGTCTTTTTCGTTTAAGTATGTATATTTTTACAGTCTTTAGTCTAATAATAGATA
Organism: Drosophila orena; assembly: GCA_005876975.1. Classification (NCBI taxonomy): domain Eukaryota; kingdom Metazoa; phylum Arthropoda; class Insecta; order Diptera; family Drosophilidae; genus Drosophila; species Drosophila orena. The sequence goes on along the minus strand of VCKV01000008.1, from coordinate 3,125,240 downwards.
AAGTTGGAGTTTTTGCCGTCCAGCGGTCTGGCATATGCATTGAGGGTGGTCCGACCCACAAAAGACCAACTCAAGAACCTTCCGGGGGTTTCCCCCAAGACTGCCAGCACTTCCGCCAATCAAAGCCATACTACTTGCGCTTCAGGAAGATATCTTTGGTATATCTTTGGTATTCCAAACAGAAGTCTTACATGTGTTGTTCGGGTGCTTTTGTTTTTACCGCCTGTCATATGTACATACACGTATACATATGTCATATGCAAAGCAAAGAAGTCTCGTATTTCCCAACATTTGCTTATTAGCGGAGGTACTCGAAGGACCCTCGTCATTCGAGGGGCAAGGTTGTTGTGTGGGAAATAGCTGTGGCCCTCTGCTACCGCACTGCCCCGCCCCCTTTTTATGGTGTGCTAATGGGCGGTAAATATTTTGTAAGCTTCATTGATTTTCATGCATTCGCTGTGGTATGGGGAAATACTTCAAGTGGGTCATGCAGAACGAAGAAGCCAATGATGAATGGTTTTATGCACATACACGTACATAGTATACGTGTACGTCTTAGTTTTATATTATATTATATTTGTATTAGTGCATATTGTCGCTTTATTAACTGGCTACTTGCAAGGACTTCCGGCATCATAAGTTTGCAATCAACGCCCATTAAAAATAAGTAAACCTGCTCCCAATTTAAACGCCTCACATGGCAAACAAATTAATAATTGATACACAAATATTTGGTTTCTTGTGCGGCGAGAAAACTCGTTGCTTTTCCGCCAAATGAAAATGAAAAACTGGTCAAGCGTTGCTGAGTGACAGTTTCAAATGTGGCGAATGGCGAAAACGGCTTTGGCAGCTCCCAGCCGCTTTTGTGCCCAATAACTTGGCAAGAGAGTGAAATCTTGGCTGGGAAAAGCGAACCAAGTGGCTGGAACATGTGGCTCAAGAGATTTAGCTGGCGGCATCATCATCATTAACCACGACAGTCCTTTGTCATTTTTATCGCACAAGTGTGGGGAGGTCCTTGGACTGGGCCAGAAAGTTTATGATAAATGAAATTTTTGCACCCAGCGGTTTTGCCCCACTTGTCCTGCTTTGTTGTCGGCTAGATGGCCAAAAGGAGTGAGGGAATGGATGGCCTCCATCATTATTGTAATTTTCGAACAAAACACGCACGACTTCGGTTTCGGTTGGACTTGGGCCAGAAATGCTATTTGGCCAGCTGACCAACAGACACCATGTGTGATTGATTGTAATTGAGGTTGGGAAAAGTTGGATGTTGGATGTTGGCCGTTGGATGTTGGATGTTGGTGTCAATGTCAAGAGTGAAGCGGAACTGGTCCACACAAATGCCATTTGACACTTTTGTAAGCCGAAATAAACCATTCTTCAAAGAATTCTTCGTGGGTTTTAGCCATTAGTCAGCATATCTAATACAATGACAATTTGCTGTTTTGTCAATCGAAAAAGTGGTAGCGATTCCTTCGGGGCTTCAATAATAAATTGAACTTAACAAATTTAATGGGGATCTGGAATTGTGGAATTTCATGCAGCTTGTCCAATTATACTTCCAGTCTGCCACCTAGTAGTTTCTAAAGTTTTGTAATTAACCCGGCTTAGTTCCGCGTTGACCCTCTTCACAGTAGTTACAGAAAAAGTGGACTCATCTAATTAACACAGAAACCCAAGAAATCCCCAGCAAGCAAAATAAACACAAAAATAAATTATACTCCCCACATTAAAGGCCAACAAAAAATGTAATGTATATAAGCCGAACGCGGAGTGTTCAACTCGGTTTTCTTTTCGTTGGCTGTGCCAACAATTTCACTTGCGAAAGCGGTCTGTGAAAAGCCAGAGAGCTGAATTTGTGACTCGGATTTGAAGTTGAATTCGGAGTTATATACCATTTCGTAATGGACGGCGGGCGAGAAGCGCAATGCACATTAACACGTTTCAAAATGGGTTCAAAGACATTGCCAAATTTTGAAATATACATATAAACAAAACAAAATCTTGGGAAAGTTTCTCGAGGGCTATCTGGAAATGTGTCAGAGTCAGAAAATTATGAATGAAGTCACGAAAGCACAATGGCCAGACCGGCACTGGAACAGAAACAAAACCCAATTAGTGTTGGTCTTTATCACAATGTGTATCTTGAACTACTTGGGCAACGATTACCCAAGAAAAAGTTTGAAGATGGGTGCGAAGGGTGCGCTATACTCGCTCTCAAATTTGAGACTTATGCAATTGTCGTTTTTCTTATAATTACGAAGCGGAAAGAAAAGCCTTTAATGCTCAAGGAACAATTATGGATTTTTCAAAATATTATGAAAAGTATTTGTTTTCTGTGCAAAGCAGATTGTCGCCAGCAGCGAGTTTTTGGTCTTTAAAAGATGCGTTGAAGTTGAAAATTTCTTTGTTTGGCTTGAAATGGAGCCACAACATACGGTTGTTTTCATCAGTAATTAAAATGTGCCATAAGCGTAAATTTTAATTAAATTAATTGTTCAACAAAAAAATGAAACGTTTACAGCAGAATGCCAGTTGGAATTCCACAGAGGCCAAACTATGCACCAGATTGAGATATAAGCCCCCATTGCCGTATCTATTGCTTGCGAAATATATATCTGAAACAATTATCCGGCACATGACAGTCCTACCCACTCAGTGACTAATTGACTTGGCTGCTCGATAATTTAGATAAAGCTCCAGCACAAAATAGCATCCAGCACTTAAGCGAAAGTATCTCGTTTCGCTCGCCGCGGTTCTTGAGTGCTTTTATTTGCCATAAATTTGCATAAAACGAGCTAAATGAGCTTACTCATTCACAGTTGTCTGGCGGTCAGATCGAGCGACAAGTGAATCACCAGATGATCTTTCCCAAATACGCAAATCTACCTATAGTATCTACGTATCTGCAAGTTCGCCGTCGGCCGGAACAAAACAACTGACGCAAGTTCATTCAAGAAATGTGTGCTTATTGCGAATCAAAAATACAATTTGTATCCGAAACGTGATTTGTATGCAAATTGCAACTTTTAAATTTATTTTTGCCGCATTTTTTTGTGACTTTTTAATAAGCGACCACCGAAATAAACTGTATCTGATGGATGCAAATTACTGTAGCGCTGATGCTGGGTGACATTGCACAGTGTTTCTTTCATGTTAAAACATAAAAATTAAAATGCCTGCGGTTTGTATTCATGGCTTTCCCATCTCCCCTCCTTTTCTTTGCGCCATTCGCTGCGGTCTTCCGGACTCCGGAGTGAATAAATTTCATTAATGTGGCCAATCGTAAAGTGGACAAATAGTCGCGTTGTTGTGCATGATAGGTCAGTTTATCGTATAAATCGTGTTTTGATGCCGTTGCCATTGTTTATTGTGTCGTTTCTTTCAGTCGTTTGTAACGGTTCTTCTTAACGCATGATTACCAGGCTGATAAACAAATTATTTTAGTTGCGCAATACAAATTTAATCAGCACATTCACATTTTGATTAAAATTATAAGCCCTTCAGATATTTAAAATTCAAGAAGTAGCATTTCTTTGAGGTTTAAATTTAAACATATAATAATTACACTTATATTACCCCTTTAGAATTTCCATTTGCAAATTCTGGTGCTGAATGATAATTTCAAAGGCGGATTGCCTGAAATGAAAACTAATTACCAAACACACACTTGCCGTCCTCCATCAGACTGAGTATCCGTGAGGAAACTGTCAAAAAGTATCTTTCCCCACTTGGCTTTCACATTTCAACGCCATCAGGCAACTGTCAACACTTGTCCTACCTCCCCTTCATCCCCATTTCCGCTTCCGAAAACCCCCCAAAAAGCACATACATGTATGTATTGGTATTTATTTTTTGTAACCCGGGAGGGGGCAACTAAAAGTGTCATTCTTCATTTAAAGAGCTAATTTCCATGGCTTTGCAAAATCATGCGGCGGGCGTGGACTTATTTAGAATGAAAGTTTGCTTCTTGTGAAATATAACAAACTGACATTTGACATTAAAGCTAAGTGGTGTGCCACTGGGAAACTGTTGCAATCGCTCAAAAGTGTGCCATTTAAAAGTTTTGTCATTGACGAAAGATTTGATGGAATTCCGAAAGTGAGCCAGCTCGGATTTTTCCAGTTAATTTAAATAGAAGGGGAGCAGTTTGCCCTGAGGGCAATTTAGAGCTATTGTTCTTTTACCCGCTTTTCCCCCACATTTTCCCCCACATTTTCCACCACATTTTCACCACTTTGCTGCCCTTTCTCATCTTCAACAAGCCGCACTAATGAGCGTCATGGCATGCATAATGCAAAAGCCCACCACCACCCACCTACCATCACCCACCAGTCGCCGCAAGTAACATAATCGCCGCTGTCAAGTGCAGCGCTTCGCAAAAAAAGAGAGAAAAAAAAACGAGAAGGAAAAGATACAAAGATACTTCCTTGTCCAAGTGGGTGAAGCTAAACCTAGAGTGCCGAGAGTTCCACAGTCGAGTGCGCACACACCAAACTAATGACAATATCAAATTACAAGCGGAGCAGCTGGAAAATTTGCATGACACACTTAGGCCCAGTCGAGATACTCAGCTACTAAGATACTTAGATACTCAGATACTCAGATATTCAGATACTAAGATACTCGGATACTCAGACTGAATAGCCAGGCGGGAGCGGTGAAGGGTTGGATGGCTTTAATCCTCAGCGTGTCCACAACTTCGACTTTGGCTGACAGTTTGTCAATGACTTGTTAGCCATGGCATTTTCTCCACAGCCACAGCAATTTCTAAAAGCCGAGCCAGCAACTTTTGTGCAGAAAATGAAAGTAATTTGCAAAAGCCACGAATCGTCTTCTTTAATCAACACAAAAAGATCGTGTGCTTCGACGGTCAATGGAAGACGGGCTGCATGAGGCACGGAGAAAAACGTACAGATATTATGATTACGATTTCCATAAATTACAAAAATGTATTTTACAGGTAAACAATTTGAAACTGACTTTGTTATTTGAATAGACAATCTGTGCAAGTCAAAGTGGACGTTAATTAAAGATGTTTTACTGAATGTTTTATACAACATTTGGTTAAAAGTATATATTATTGACCATAAATATGTGAAGCTACTCAGCAGAATTATGATTTAGTTGTGTGGACTTACAAGCCGTTTATATTTCTCTCAGTGCAGATACTAGTATGTGAAAGTAGCAGAGGGTCGCATCGGATCGAATCCAATCGGAACGGATCGCAGTTGCGGAGGCCGTGTCCGAACGAAAGTGTGTCCAAAGACCAGACTAGTTGGCTAATGAAATTAGCTCCGACTTGGCCCGGCTGGTGAAATGGGACGCCTCCTCTTGGCGCCTAATTGAAATGCTGAGGAGCGCACAGACTGAGAGATAGGAACCTGACAAATAAGGAAGCCAGCTATGGAGCCAGTTTGGCGATTTGCCGATCAAGTCTGGTAAGTGCTCGAATTAATCTGAGATAAGGTCGCGGCTTGGAAACTTAAGAAGTTGCATTGCATTGTCGCACAGCTACCCACACATTTTTCCAAGATTTTCAAATTGTAAATGTGAATTACCAGCCCTAACAATCTGTGAAAGTCTGGTACACTTTTAATCCCATTCTTTTCGAACTGAGTTCTTCCCATCGAATCTAGTTCTTTTCTAAATTATGAACAGGAAATAATTGCCCAGCAGGGGCAACCCATCAACACTGTCCAATTTCCTCATTTCTCACGATCGGCGAGACTTCTGCCTTCGAGTGCATCATCCATTCACATGTGGAGCACCTTCGACAACTTTACTTCCTGCATAGTTATCTCAGCCCACCCAATTAATCAAAAATCAAAAATGAAAACTGGAAAAACATCAACCAACTGCAGGGGTGGAGAGCCGCATTCACGCGATACATCTCAGGCCTTAAGGAGCAATGGAATCCCAAAGATATGAGCCGAAGTGCTTTCTCACCGATCACTTAGAATGTTAAGGGGGCATTACTCACGGCGATAAGGTAATCGAGGAACCACAAACTGAACTCAAGGCAGCTATGAATGTTGGTTGAACTCTAATAAAAGCTCTCCACTTACTCATGCCAGCGGAAGATCAATGTCGATCGAACAAGGGCGAAAACTTACCTAGAAATAGAGGAAATCGGGGAAAAATAATGTCAATTTGTTGTGGAATGAGTCAGAGTCAAGTGCGAGATATAATAAAAAATGCAGCCAGATCACCAAGCGGAACAAGAATATCTAGAATATCTATGGATGTGCATGAGTGTGGCACACTTAATTGAGTGCGAAATTATTTATATTTTTCATTCGAGGTTAGCGAACTCTGCTCAGCGAGACAGACAAATAAGTGCTAGAGAACCCATCGAGATCGTTGCACTTGTCATCCATAGGACGTAATTAGCATTAAATAAAGTATCTGAAGATGGATCCTTTTGTGCGTGTGATGGGAAAAGAGTTGGGCGCTGTCAGCTTCGATTTCTGATGTCAGACGTGGATGGATAATACGAATGCCATAAGCACACAGATACTATATATGTACTCGCACATAACTCATAACGTGCAACACATTGACCCTGAGTGGCAACAAAGCGTTGCATTGTTCGCGGCCGATGAGAGAGTGGCGTTTGTAATTGGCTGGGGGCTTCGATCCGATGGCGGCTTTCTTAATTAATAGATGAGTTTCGAAAGGCGGAAGTGGCAGACTTTCAGTCTGGATGAACACAAGAAGAGTATACTCCATTCTACCTGCTGGCTGGCAGATCACTCCTTCGCTGAAGTCATCTCTTCAGTTCGCAAGGCCTAATCATCGCCATAAATAACTCCGAAATAATTCCAGCTGACAGGCGAACATTTGAAATGTCGCCTCTAAAGTCGGCCCACAACCGAACAAAATCAATAAGCAAATAAAAAACAAAAACAGACTTGAAATATTTGTCGAGTAATTTTTGCCATATTCGGTTGCTCTCCACCAAAAAAGGTTAAACTATTTTTTTGTGGACTGTTCAGTGCTTAAGCGCGTGGCCAAAATGAAAACTCTGAGATCTACTTTAACGAAAATTAGCTTAAGCTTTTGGCCAATTTTTTGTTTTTCTTCGATTGCCGCTGATTTTGGTGCGGCATGCGAACACAAACTTATCGTTAGAGTTTGTATCTTATCGCAGCTGGTGCAACTTTTGTGCCTTAAACTCCCTCGATGCAATTTCCAAAGATACAAAGATACGTCACCGAACTCGTGCACTCGTACATTTGAGTTCTGGAACTGCTGGCTTTGTGTAAACTCTTAAGTGATTAAGGTCAGGCCGCTAATTTGCTGGAAGACCAATAAATGAAAGGTGCCGCCTGGAAGTGCAGTTGCAGTGGCAGCTCAAATTGAATTTAACCAAATTGTCAGGGATGTAAGTCTGGCATGGAGTTTACTAGAATTGAGCAGTTGTTCCCTAGATCAACTACCTTGTGCTCTGGCGCCACATATCGATTTCAATTAAATATTTACAAGTGGAAAACATGTGGCCGGCCAAAGTTCCAATGCAGTTTGCCGCTCCCAACTGAAGTCATCAAGGTAAACAGAATTAATATCAGTTGAGTTGTGGCTGAATCAACTGCTCTTCGTTTGCTGTTCGCCATTCGAATGTCAGATGTCGCCGCCGAACAAGGGGCAAACATTGCCTTTTTCCTGGCCCAAAATGCAACAAAGTTTCCACTGTGGCCGCAGTTCGATTCCCGGGGACAATTGCACCCGGGTCAACAGATGGAAAAGCGGTGAAAAAAGTGCAGATGAAATCAAGTGGAAATACCCAGTACCCAATACCCAGTACCAATATCAATAGCCATGCCCAATCCATTGTTCTCCGTCCAATGGCAGCTGTCAGATTGTATATTTCTGTCGTTCCTATTCCACTGCCAATGTGTTTTCCAAATTTTACTTCCGCTCTCCAGATTCTGGTTTTTGGCTATGATTTGTATGTGGCATATCTGTAGAGTGCATCGCCAAGGGCCGCAAATATGATTTTCTAGCTGCCACCGAGGAAAATGGCTTTGAATTGCATTCGGTTTTGGGTCGCAGGTTCTCGCTTCGCTTGCCACTCCAATATAAATTGGCTTTATATAGATTTTGCTGATGCCGCGACTGCATTATGGCCAATATTACTCTATACTCCATCTCCTTTCATTTTCTTCTCTTCTTTCCTTCTATTTTTCCTCCCTTTTTTTTACAGCCGTTTATTTTCCTGCGGCCGCGTTTGTCTGGAGCAAAACCTGTTTGCCTTGTAGGCTTTTTCACTCTCCTGCTGCCGCCGCTCTATAAATCGAATCATGTAATAACATAAAAAGCAGGCAATTTGATTGATATCGTTTAGCCGTTTTATGTAAGTCAAAAGCTTGAGCCGCAAAATTTCATTAACTTTCAGCAGCTGCCCGCATATCAAGCAGCAGATGCCATTATTAATAGACATGTGGAGTTGTGTTTTCTATATATTATACTTGTGTTTTTTCCCTTCTGCTTTAGTGGCGAATATATAAATAATAGACAGCCAGCCAGTTGGCCAAGTTATAATTACAGGACTTGCGTGTCTGAATTGCTAATCGCCAAGATGAGTCGCACCGACTTTCCGTCTTGGGTGCAAAATAAGTTACTTTTTTTTTTCATATTTTCTTGGGATGGAGGTTTCTTGGTATTTCTCTATTATTCAATCTGGTTACTCTGACATCACACCCATTCAAGTGACCCACTTGCATCGCCCAGCTGAGATATCGATGGCCATTCGCCGGTTCTACATTCACATATCAATCATCATTTTTCCCCCATTCACTCCACTTAGATAAACACCACTCGATAACTCGATCGTTTTCCTTGTGATATGTGATGTATGTGATTTTTTGCTCACTACGCGGCTTGAACTCCAATTATAATTATGTTGGCTCAAAAGACGTTTGCTGGCGGCCAAAAACAAACGTCAAGCCGGAGATCTCGAAATGAAATTGAAAATTACAGTGTGTCTTGGGGCAGACAGAACTGGAGATGGGAGCTGAGCGCTCCAAGTTGGGGATGGTGGACCATCGATCGTTGGGCTGTAACTGGCCACCGAAAACCGGTTAGGCGGTGCGCATGCGCCGGAAAACCTGTCCATCGATTCGCTCTGCCCCCAAGCCATGAAGACAATATAATGGCTCGAAGAGTCGCAGCCGCCGAGTCGTCCAATGGCGCATCAATTATGTTAATGAAGCTTCGAATGTGTGTCTTGATATTGAAAAATAAAAAACACCGAGTTGTTCAGGTTTTATCATTCGAAAATGTATTCGAATATAGCGGCCGGCTTGGCTTTTAGCCGGTTTTCCTCTAGCCCCACATCTAAATGTCAGCTGCCCAACAATGAACCACAATTGACTAGAACCTAGACGAGTAGGATCCTAAAATGCAATTTGCATACAGCGACCTTTGCCTACGTCACCTTCACGCTTTTCAGAAAACCTCGGCGTTTCTGGGCAGCTTTTCTCGCTTCGGAGCGTTGCTTATGCTGCCAGCGGCTAAAAGATACTTTTGACCCTGAGCTGATTTATCTTAAAGCTTATGACAACCGCACGTAGCTGACATTAAATGGCTGTCCGCTGTGAGGGCTTGTAAATACTGTGTGTTAGCCATTTCGCAAAGTTGCACAAAATGCCATGCAAAATGTCAAACTAAATTTGTTGTGCTGCTGCTTGCACAGCATGAAAATACTTTTATATTATAAAGTTAAATAATGTATAGTCAAGAAAGTGCGGTGCGTTCAAAAAGCGGGGGTTGAACTGTGGGGTGGAAAACGTTTGGGGCTTTTTATGTGTATGTGCAGATGGAGTTGGGGAGCCGTAGTCATGTGGTGCACAGTAAAAACTATACGACATTTTTGTTAACTGGCAGGCTACCCCAAAGGACCTTTTTCATATGAGCTTTCATTGTGTTAGCTTGTCAAAACATATAAGGAAAAATGGTGCATGGTATGCAGTGCACTTGCATTGATCTAAAAATAATGGCATTCCCAATTTAAAGATCAAGATAGATAAAGAAGATAAAGATCAAATAGTTTTCAGCTTAAGTTCCTTTAGCTTACTACAATCCTAATAAAATCACATAATTCATTCATTTTTGTATTGTTTTACATTTAATTTAATACATTTTAAGGTTTTTAATAACTTTAAGTTCCCTTAGCTTAATGCAATCCCATTAGAATCACATAATTCGGGTTTGTTTTATTTTATATTTAATTTAATTTAAATTCATTTTAATTCATTCGTTTTTAATAATTTAAAGATCAAGTGATATGTACAAAAATAGTTTTCAGCTTAAGTGCCTTTAGCTTACTACAATCCTAATAAAATCACATAATTCACATTTGTTTTACTTTACATTTAATTTAATGAAAGTATTTATTTCGCTGTACTTGATCTCTACTGTAGTTCACTTGCACACTATGGCGCACATACAATGCCAACCCCCAAATGCTCAACTTTGCATGCATCATAAAGTTGAGCTTGCTGATTTTGTGGTGCACTTGTCCTTTTCAGTTTTGCACTTTTGTGTGGGGTTGCCTTGGCAAAGTCAATTGCTGGCAGTTTGCTATGTCGCTGGTTAATGACGATCATTATTATGATTATGATTATTGCATTCGAAATTGCGCTTAATGCAACGCTGGGCTCCCAAGAGTTTTGGATGCACTAAAAACGCGCCATGGAATGCGAAATCAGGGCTAAAAAATCGGTTGCCAGGGTAACGAGACGCGTAAGCTGTTGTGTAACGAAACCAAAGTCAAAGAACCATAAAACCATTAGCCAGAAAGGGAATTAACGTAAATTAGGGCTTAAAATAGCGCTGGGGAGATGGATGAAGAGTGCCATAAACGAAAAAGAAAACAAGATATAAGACTATAAGACTATAAGCGAATTTCCAGCCATTTCTACTGTGAGTGGGGGAATAACCAAAACCAAGTCAATCCAAAACCATGCCAGTAAACTCTATTTTATGAAGGAATTAGCTTAAGTTCGTACCATATCGGGCCTGAAGTACACCTGTTGCGTGTACATAGAGCTTTTCAGGGAGGCCGTCTTATCCGGAAATAGAATGCATTTTCCGGGCGTTGATGTCATTGTTCCCATTGCCGTTGCCGTTGTTGTTTTTGTTGTTGCTGCTGTTGCTGTTGTTGCATTTGGTGTCATGTTCGGATGATGGCCCACGCCCACATCCGTTTTCTGGGCGGTCAGGCTGCTCGTCGAATTGACTTTGGAGGCGTGCGAGAGGCGTTTCATGTGCGTCCACATCTGATGCCAGGGCGCCGTTTCTTTCTAAATTGTTTTTCGTATTTTCCCGATAGTTTTTTTTTTATTGGTTTTCATTTGGTTTGTTGTTGTGGTGGTTGTGTGTTTGGTTGTTTTGTTGTTTTGTTGTGTTGGAGGGGGGTGGAAAGGTAGAAACGCAGGGCGGGATTGAGTAAACATATTGGATTGGCGTTTATATAAGAGAGATGTTTCGTTTTGTTTGCAGTTTTTTGTGTGGGAACGAAAAAAACAGAAATAAATGCGAATTTTATTGTCAATTAAATTGTTTGCCAATTTTCGAATAACTAAAATATATAGTATATTGTTTCAGGTAATTAATAAAACTTGTATGTGGTAAGGAGGAGACATATATTTGGTTTGAATTTTTCAATTGTATCAAGAAGTTGCATGTTTTGTTCAAATCTTTATAATATTCGAAAAATATATTTTATGCCTACTGGAATATGGCTGTTTTTTTTATGACATGTGCACAGCTTTTTTAATGGTGGATAAGTTATGTAAGAGCCACACGCACTTGTCACCCACTTGGCACTCAGCAACCCCTTTCCACTCCACAATTACTGCCTCCCCCACACATTCGCCCAACTATGATGTCATACGCAGCGAAACGCGCTACCAATTTTAATTCTATTTGCCTTGGTTGTTTAATTTTGTGGTTTATTTTTTTTTTGCATCGGCTGTAGATACCAGGGTATGATGTCAACTTTTAGCCGCCGGCGCCGTGTTTAAGAGTATCTAGAATTCCCCAGATAAGAGACACAGAACGCTAAATTAGACGACATCGATTGATAAGGTTTTCGAAATAAATACCAGTATAGCTATTTCTCCTGATAGCGTTGACTAATTTGCTCCAAGAGAGCCAAAGAAGGAAATCGAATTCCTAGGAAAATTGTTGAGCACAGCTGTTGAGGTAGGTGAACTATTAATAGGGTTGAAATAATCCAATCATTTAAATGAGTCATTCTGGAGTGGAATGAGATTGAACAGGGAGGTTGTTTGAAAACTTTAAATTCACCATTTGGGACAGCCATTAATATCGCAGAATTGATAGTTATATCTTCCATCTATTTATGGGGTAAAATTTTGCTGAAAGTAGGTAACTAGAGTATGACTACCATGATGATGAATGCCCGATATCATAATATATCGCCCCACGCGACTTGGCTTAATGATGTGTGAGTGCAGCACTCCTTGGTCCTATTATATCATTAAAAGCTCGTAAAACACGTAGTCTGGGCTGGACAACACACCTTCAGCCCCATAACCATAACCATCCCCATCATCATCATTATCTTAGTCGGCAAATGCATTAGGAGTTCGTGCCCTTGTAGCGAAATGCGGTTATGGCTTGGGGGTCGCACCCAACGTACCCTTTTTCCACAAAAAAGCCCCCAACGTGTATGTGGCACCCACACACATGTACACCACCTTCCACGCAACTCGCACTAATCAAATGAAAACAATTTCCGTTTGTCATGCAAACACTTGCAACAACCTACCCCCAAAAAAGAGTAAACTGCAACGGCAAGTGGAGAACGGAAGCAATGAAAATGGTCAGCCCATGATTGCCCCTCGGCTCGTTTTTGTCAGTGCACCGAAAGAATTTCGAATAAATATTTGAGTTTTTGAAACAAAATCAACTGTTCAATGCTTAAACATTTTGAAAGCAAAGCTTAAATTGTTTCTTCAAATAGTATCATCTTGCAGATTGAACTTAAATATATGTAAATACAAAATCTATCTGTTATTTTCAGTAATATTTTTTTTAGGTGCACCATGCGTGTGCTCGTTTGAGTGAGTGGGTTTGGGTCCGTATTTTAGGTTGCCCCATTCGGGGGCACATGAGTGTTTGCATTGTTGCTGTTGCCATGACCCCTGTTTTTATGCCTGTTCTCTCTCTCTGTGTATTTCTCTTTATAGTATAAACAATTCATTACAACGGGAAATGGCAATTATAAAGAAATTATACACAAAGAGCAATGAATAATTTTTTTTCTGCTTCCGACGGGCGGCGGAGGGGGCGTGGCGCTTGGAGGCCTAAGTAGATATTGCTTATTTCTGTGCGCTGTGTTTTGTGAATATTTAATGCGAAGACAGGCTTTAAGTGTGGCAAGTGCACGCAGTAGCCCCCCACATAGTTGGTTGCAGAAACTTGGGAAACAAATGCTCGCGCGACTCACGCATTCGACTTGCCACAGAAAATGCAGCGAAAACAAAAGCAAGCAACTGATTGCAATGCGGCTGTGTCTTCCACATCGTCTGCATCATCATCGGTATCATCATCATTATCGTCGTCATCATCGGCTTTGGATGCATCTTGTTGCCACGCCTCGTTTAACTTCGAGGGGGCGTGGCAGCTGGGGGAGTGCAGGGCGCTTAGCTCAATTGCATATGCAACATTTCGCTGCTGCTACAAACTGCAATCTTGACTGTGCCGGCATGCAACATGTTGATGGTTGATGTAATATGCAAATTGTATGCAGTTGCCATTGTCTTGGCAGATTTCCTAAGAAACATTTCTCCGCCTGCCGCATTGCTGTTGTCGCGAAAAATGAGGAAGCTGGGAAAAGCGCGATCTCAGAAGCTTTCGACCATGGAAGTAACTGTCAGACCGCGGATCTGGGAAAATCCGCGGAAAATGCACTTCTCACTCGTAACATCGTAATGGATGAAAAACAAGCCAATAAATGAGTTCTACAAATTGTTTAGGCTATCAACAGTGCCATAACATTATTGTTTGCTATTGCTTAGATTAATATAAATATATTAATATTTACTATTATATTTTCCATTTTCAAAAGAGCTCTCCCATGTCTGAAATGTCTTTTATTTTGAACTGCATTTTGCTTCTATAAAAAAGCGCTATTTCCAATTTGTTTACAAACAAATGTTATTAAAAGGCAACAGCATGCAGTTTACCATATGTTTTTTAATGCGTCTTCCATACGTTTTATAGAATCTTAAAATGAAAGCCTGAAACAAATTGAAGCAGTTGCTACTTAACAAATCTTCCGATCGTCGCTCGAGGTCAACCCTTTCACACTCACTTCCCCTGCCACCCACATTACCGCCCCTTTGCCACCGAACACAATCAATTTAAAAGTTGCTCCACATTATGCCATCTCCACGCACTTAATGCAATCTATCAAAATGCATTAAGTGAAGAGCAAGAAATATTGCAGCTGTTGTGCACTGGAAGGCAATGTAATTTTTGGACAAATAAACCTTTAAATACATATCCTTTAAATACAAGGAACTTGAGAAGTGCAAGAAAACAAAGTTTTACAAATTTGCAAAACTACCACAAAGTACATACAAATTTCCCTCTGTGTGGTTTTCCGATGTTGCTGTGAAATTTAGTGGGTCACTGTGTAGCAGCTTAATTGTGATATATCACTTTACACGCCCGAAGAGGGAAACCAAATTGAGATATGTACATAGTATGGTATGTAAAACAAAAAAACAAGAACGGAACTTCAAAACGTTCCGACAGACCCAATAAAACCAGAAGCCACAAAATATTAAATGCAATTGCTTAGCCGGAAAAATGTAACCCAGAAAAAATGAGCTTTAAGGCGTTGGCAAACCCCACTTGGCTGGCAATACGCGTAAGGAAAACATTTTTCCATTGGCATTTCCTTTTTGCATTTGTGATTTGCTCCCCTTTTTGCCCCCAATTCGCCGACGAAAATTGCACTTCTGTGTGCCATTTGGTTTTTCTGCCTTGACTGGAAAATTCCCTCGCGTAGCCCCAACACCACCCACCACCCACCACCCCTTCCAGCCATTTCAAAGAGCCTATCAAAGCCACACAGCCTCCCAAGCAGCCCACCCCCCTTTTATTTGCATTAAGCCCGGCCATTTATTTGTATATTTTATTGTTGAGCATATTTTCCGCTAAAGTTTCCTCTCCTTCTCGCCCTTATGAATGGTGATGGGGGTGGGCGTTTTCCGGGGGTGGCCGGGGGAGGGGGTTGGGGTTGAATGAAATGATTTTCTCTGCATTATTTTTTTCGGCTCATTTTTATTTTTACGCATTTCTTGCGTGTCGTCTTTGCGACGCTTTTGTCTTTCCCTCAGCTCTTTCTCGTCTCTTTTTGGGCCCCATCCCACCACCCCCCCCCCCCCGAAAATTCAGTTGTTTAGTTTACTTTTAGTTTATCCAAGGGTTTTCTTTCCGAGGGGTTTGCTCTATTTTCCTCCCCGATAAGAGCTATATGTGTGTGTGTGTGTGTGCTGCGTTCACTTGTCTCTCGATTTATTCCACGATTTTTGGTGCCTTGCGTGCGCGAAGGCAATTCTGAGTGGCAAATGGCCAAACGACTCACATTTCCCGGCTGCATTTGGCTTAACCCCACCGAAATGCTGTTTTCTACTTATTTACCTTTCGGCGGTTACCAGGCTTACTGTTATTCCGATTGTTCCCCAACAATCTCCCCTCTCACTCGAGGTTTTTGTGAGCTGTTTGCATTTCTGGAACGATTTATAGTCCGCTAATTGAAGCAATGGGTTCAGATCTATTTGCTCTGTATGATTATAGAAATAGTTATCTCACGTTTGGTACTCGAACTCACAAAAACTCGAAAATAGCCACCATGAATAATTAAACTCAAATGAATAACATTCAATTTGCAGTATTTGAGTTAGAGCTATAAGATAAAAGATCTATATCTAAGATATATAATATATAAATCGATCGGCTTGATCTGTTTCGTTAGTCAGAGAGACCATTCCTGTCATTTGACCAATCCTTAAATCACAAATTTCCTCCAACTTTTTCTCCCTGTGTGCCCCCACAACTGACTCATCCAACATCCAATGACCAACTCAACCCAACAGTCGACCATTCAACACTCGCATTTGCTGACCATTTCTAAGGCCGCTCTGCGCATTCAGGCGTGTAAAATGCGAAAACATGTATTTTTCATTTTTCATTTATCATTCTATTTTTTTGCCTGATTTTCGTTTTGTAATTTGCTTGCAAAAACACACTGTGCGCAGCAGAACATTTTCGCACATTCGTGTGGAATGTGTGCCGCGTTAAATTGAATAGAGCGCTTAAAAGACTAGAAAATAAATTGACATTGAATGTAGAATTCATTGAAATGGTTTGCGTGGCACTGGGTCCTCTGACATGGTCGAGCCATTGAAATATGAAAGAGATTTCTCCTCTCGAGGCCTTTTCACTGGAGCCACCTTTCTGCTCCAGATGCGCCCTCAACTGGGCCCTTCTGCAGTTGCAGCCAAGTGCAACGAGCCGCTGCAAGATGGACAATGGTGGGGGTATCATGCCACTTCCACCTTGGGTCAAGCATATACCTGCACACAGATACCTATGTATGCATCTCAAAGTACGGCACATGGCAAAGCATTTTCTGGCTTTTCACTCGCCACTAGCCGGGTTTTCTCCGGTTACCAAAGTGGGTTTCGTCTTCGCTTCGCGGTGTCTGCCTCACTTTTGCTCATATTTCGCATGGCCAACTAACGGGCCGCGTTGTCTTTGGGCCAATGCCTTTTTAAGTGTGACTAATTATGACTCGGCTGAGGTGTTATTTCTTGCCGCGAGTTCAACGCTCTGCCACTTGAGGCCCACAAAAGGGTTGACCCGAAATCGTTTTTCATGCCTTTGGCGCAATTTGTATCGATTTCGTGGGGCAAGAAGATATCCTGCAACAATTTCGGAGACCTAGGGGCGCCAGCAATTGACGGAGGAGCCTGCTTGCGAAAAGGAATAGCTCAACCAAGTGAGCTGGCCAAATATTTTGGCTGCAGTTTCCCAAAAAAGGTGGGGTGGGGTGGGGTGCCGCACAGAAATTATGCAGTCAATTTGGCCCGAAAACTCTTACGTACACTTTGTTGCAAGTTGACTGGGCCAAAGCTCTGCCTGTATCAGGTAATCAGTCTTGACTTGGCTGCTGGCATAGCGCCAAACAGAATTGATGATGTGACATAAGAGCTGAGGAATTGAGCTTTGGCTGCACTTTGAGGCAGTTACTCAGGATAATCACAGCGTTGAATGTGAGGAAATGCTAAAAGAAGTGCTTTGCAGATATTATCTTTTCAATCGCATCCATTCATTCCCAGGTAAATAGTATCCATGTATAGCAGATAAGAGTTCACAAAATCCTATCTAACATGTTAGCTCATCGCTATCTACGAGCATAACATCGTTATTGCCCACCCGGCAGATATCTATATTTCGCAATTCATTATCTGAGTTTATTTCTTCGGCCATGAGGTGAGGCCAGCTACCTGAGAACTAGGTTCTGAGCTACCTGGACACACAGCCACTTATCCATGTACGTGTGTGCCAAGGTACTGGGCAACTCGACTGTGGTCGTGGTCCCCTCGCTAAGCTTTAAAGAAATAAAAATGAGCAGAGACTAAAGGGGCTTTTGCCAGATGATGAGAGCCCAGCACAGGGTAGATAAAAAACCGGCAGCGATAAGAGCGTTAACAAAATAATAACAAAATAAAAAGCATTTACATATAGCCAGAAGGTCGTGTCCGGACAGCGAGAAGTAGCCATCGCCACAGTTCGCCAGGCAGTCAGTAACCTATAGCTTAAAGGGGGCTACTTTAGGCCGCCAGGAGGACTTGGGCCATTAGTGAAATGGCCCTGTCAAGAACTGCGGCGTGGCCAGCAAAAAAATGTGTGTATGGCTTACTCGGTTTAGGCCCGTCTGCTCTTCTTGCCTTTTCCCCGCTCCCAACGTGCTTCATTTGGCTTTAGTAGAAGGTAGCCACTAATTTGCAGCATCATGATGGCATTTGTTTTGGTTATGGACCAAATCTAATAAGAGCTTTATGAGATTGAAGGAATTGGATATCTAATGGGCGTACTTGCACTTGGCAACATGTAATGGAGATTGGTCTAATTATTTATTTAAGAGGTTTTTAGTTAAGTACCCTAAGTATGCCAATATTTACTGTACTATCATCTGGGCATTTAAAGAGCATATATCCAATAAATTTATCTTACATTTACAAAACACTAACTGGGTATATAGATTATTTGGCTTTCCAAAATGTTGTTCAAGCATTATCTTTGGAATATTTTCTATGGGATGATGTAATATTCAGAATCGGGGAATTTAAAGAATTTCTTGAGCTGGAAAAAATAAACTCCCCGACTATTTATATGATTGTATTTTCTATGATGAACTCCCCCGACATTTATCAAGCTCTTAAGGTATGCGAGAAGTATCTGACGAACATTTTCAATAAATTAAAAGATTAAAATATATGCTTTGAGCAGATTGTGAAGATGTTTTCAGATGACTCGCCGCGATAATATGCTTGGTTACTTAGGCCTTCATTGTCACGTAGGATTTTCACGATCCCCCTCCTAATTGTAATTTATTTCATACTAGTACATACATATGTGGAAGGGCACACTGAGAAAAAATAGTTACGCTTCAACAAAATATAGCAACATATTCATAGGAAGTTTGCGTAAGAGCAAAAAGGAATATATTTAATTTTTTTTTAATATAAAGAAATTAAAAAAAAAACTCCCAAAATGTTGTTTAAGAAAATTGCTAAGAATATTTTGTACATAGGATGACAGAACACTCAGAATTGGGGAATTTAAACAATTTCTTGAGCTGAAAATAATAATCTTCCCAAACATTTATATGATTGTATTTTCTTGTATTTTGATTCTGAGATCTTAATTTTAGTCTAGCGAATGTGGATGCAGGATCACTTTTTAGGATCGCTTCTTGTGTTCTGTGTGCAGAGTTTGCTGCAAGCTCACCTTGGGATCCAAAATGCTGCGCTCCAGGCTATCCTCACGATTCATGGTTGTGGCGGTGCTGGCGGTGCCCGTGCTGCTGCCACCGCCGCCGCCCCCTCCGCTGCCGCTGCCGCCGCCCACCTCCCGCTGGCTGCTCCGCTCCCGGTCCCGCTCCCGCTCCTGCTGCTCCAGTCGCAGACGAGCCCGCTCCACGCGCGCCAGCGTCGGACTGTCCAGGATGGAGGGGGCCCGCGAGGGGGGGCGCGAGTTGTTGGCGGCGTTCGTGTGCAACTGCTGCAGTTGTTGCTGCAGCTGATGCTGCTGCTGCTGCTGCTGTTGCTGCTGCTGGTGCAGCGCGTCGAGCGTGGCACTGTTGTTGGAGGAGGTCGAGCCGGGCGTGGGCGTGGCGGAGGACGATGAGTTGGTCATGGTGGCAGTCGATGTTGTGGAAATTGATGTGGTGTGCATGAGCATTTTCCGTTCTGTTTCTTAGCTTACGTTGATGGTTTTTCTTTTTCTTTTTCTCTTGTTTGTTGCTTTTGTTTTTTGCTTGCTAGTTGGATCGTTGGATTTAGCGGTAACTTAACTGCAACGCTTGCTTATTATTTATGGGGGAATGTTGCACTTTTCGAGTTGACTGTGGGTGGAGAATTAAAGGGGCTTCCATTAGACTCAGTACTTTTGATAACTATAACACATACTTATGTTGGTTTGGTTCTGAAAGCGTTTCTAACTGAACTACTTTTTCGAAACTATATCAAATTTTAAGTGCTCCTAGTCTAGAAACAAGCAATGCAAATATTTGACTGTCTAAACCTTGATAGATGTATCATTTTTTCATTGTATCAGACAATGTAACAAAAATCGTTGCTATAAGTACGATCGTAATTTAACAGCATTTACATAAAAAACCTAACCACTCAATCCATGAAAGCCATGTTAACACCGCAGCTTTAAGCTGGAGCCCCTTGACACCTTGGCTAATTTATGTCTCCCCCAATTGCATTTCTTATCAATGCTATCCACTCCGCTCACTTTATTTATGACTCCTCTATCTGTCCGCTGGCAGCCGCCAATTTCGGCTTGTTATTATTGCCATTTTCCTTTCAGCAATCCACAAAGGAGTGCAACCAAGAAATAGCAACAACAACAAAGGAGAAGCATAACGAGATATAAAAACTAAACTAAAACCAACACAAGAGCGCAGTCAATAATTTTCACAAAACTGGTTTTCTTTTTCGGGTTTTTCGGTCTGGGCAGGTCTGTCTCTAAAGTCTGTTGCAGGTAGTTTTTACTTTCGCACAACAAACACTGCGTATATTTTTGTTTTTTTCGGCGAAATGGATGGGGGAACTGCAAAGTGCATGCCCAAAGATACAAATGTATCTTTTCGCATTCGCAACGATTCTTGGGCACTTTTCAAGCCGTTTATTGGCCGGGTCGGGTCGTATGAGTTTGTTTGCTGACGCTGGTGGGGCTTAGTATTATTTTTATTTTCTTGGCGCGTTGCTTTCGCATATTGGATGCCAAACACGTTTGTTTTCATATTTCCGCTGACATATTAATTCTTGAATTTGGTTTCGTTGGTAATTGGTTTGTTGGCTTGTTGGTTTGTTGGTTTATTGGTATATTGCACATACTTCTTTAGGTTAAATTTAATTTGTTGGCAGCGTGTCGCGTCGCATTTCTTTGCGGTTTCTCGGTGCGGCTAATGGCTTGGCAAATTGAAAAAACCAATTTTGTTATTGGCCAAAATTTTATTTTCAAATTGACTTGGTCGCGCAAAGCAAACGAGCGACCGAAGCGAAGGCGAACTATCCACGCGAGCTGCCCGTCGATGACTGGCGCAACGAAAACTGGTTTGCCACCGAATCCCGTGCATCGGCATGCGGGGCTCCCATCGAACATGTTCGAAAGGCGCACAGTGGGCCGCACAGTGGGTCGCACAGTGCCGGCAGAATAATGTTTTTTCGCAAACATCTAACTCTTAATCAGCATAACTGCGAATTTTGTTATTTTTTATACATTTCTTCATTTTACAGAGTATGTAGCGCAACCCGAAACATTACTTTTCAATCTTAAAAAAAAGTGTTTACCCGAACTATGCTCTTTAAATATATTTTTTATAAGTATATGTTAATTTTTTTTACCACTATCCCAGTTGGAACGTTTAAAATTAGGAACTGACAATTAAATAAATTTCTCATCGTATTTCTGTTTAATATTTACAATCGCATGAATGTATTTGCCACCACATATACTTCATATATTACTATACAGAAGTCCCACTGTATCGAGTTGCGTAGAGAAATTCCCTGTATTTTGATTTGTTCGATTCGTCAGCAGCGCATCAACAAAAATTAATAAAAATAAATCTTTTGCTTCCCGGAATTTTAGAGTAATATCTTAAAAAATGTCTTTCATATGATGTGGATTATTTTGTATATTTATTTTTATTTTTTTTAGTCAAGGCATTCGGTCTTATCTTTTCTTTGGAAATCATTTCTTTATACCTTATTTCATATAATTATATGGATATAATAATTAAATTGAAAGCAATTAAATTCTTAAAACTACCATAGGGCTTGCTTATCTTAAAGATTTATTTAAAAGAATCATACTATGTCTGGGAAATAAAATTTCCCAAAACAAACCGACTTGCAACATCGCGCATGTTGAACGCGAACGCGCAGTAGAGAAATTCCTTCACACAACAGGAATAAAATATTATTAAAATGATGAATGCGAATATGTAAGATAAACACTAAAGCCCGAAGTCGCATTATAATGATCGGATTGATACATAACAATTGCCACATACATATTTATATCTTTTATATTATTTTATTCTAACTTATTTAATTCAAATGACTTGTGATTATTCCTTCTTCCCTGCCCGTAGAAAGATTTATTATTGCGATGGTGGAGGGAAACAGGTTGTTCCCTTCGTGGTGTACTGGGCACTTAAGAGGTTTACCAGCCTCTCTGCAAACGCACCACAAATTGTTGCATGCATCGGATTGTGAATCGTTTGGATGGCGTTCATGATTACTTTTTCGAATGAAATAATCGAACACTCGACAATGGAGGCGAAAGCGACCAGCACTTGACTCATTGTATCATTGAATTACCATAAGTCTTGGGAATGGCTGTGGACTGTGGACTCATCGGGTCTAAGAGTTGTCTGGGATTCCATCTCGCCTTAAGAAAGATGATTCACAGTGAATTTCACATACTGGCACACATGCCAGCAGTTTTGCGGTATGCGAATCACGCAATTATGCAAATCATCGGCAAATCGCTAAATCGCTATCTGTTTTTATTTTGCGACAAACTCCAAGATGGAACGTGCCTTTTCTGGACGATCTAAGCGGGTCTCTAAAGCTTTTTGGCTACTCCTCGACTTTAGTTTCCAATTACCAAATTGACACGCCATTCATGAGTCTCGAAATCTTTTTTGGGATGGGTTCTTTGCTTCTTTGGTTCTTTGGCGCCAGGCATAATTTTTTAATTTCGGCTATAAATGCGATGAAAATTTGTCGTCTCTCACGCATCGCTTCTTATGTCTATATGCTTGGTGTTTTTTGGGGATTCTCGGAATTTTACGTGTTCTTCGGGTAGATTTCGAATGGATTTTATTTTTTGATTTTGTGTCTGGCGACCGTCACAAGTGGTTTGATAACTTTATTGGCTGTGTTCTCAATGCTCCCCTGTCTGGTTTGTGTTCGTGTAATTTGTGGTGATTATCATCGGATCATGATTGGGTGGTTTTGGAAACGTGATCTTGGAGCGGGAGAGAAAAGTTCCTCAAAGAGGCACACATTTGGAAATCCATTTGGAGCTAACGTATCAAAATTATGATTGAGGAACCATTGTGTCAGCCCCTATCTAATCATAGATGGATTATAAGAACATATATGTATATATGAACATATGTATATGCAGGGGTACTGTAAAAAATATAACTGGGATGTCAGAGAAACATGGAATTATAACCTTTTGTTTGTTTAGCTTTATCTTCTCGGTAAATAAGTGAAATCATTACTTCTTCGCGTTCTATGACTAACATACACGTATAGTTAGTCAATCGCTCAGAATTTCTTATCTAATAAGTCTTTTACTAATTGAATTAAAAAGTAAAAAATTCTTTAAAATGAAATCTAATCTGTGTGGCAAAAAACACTATTGTTCGTAGCGTTAATCTTTGCAGAAAATACATACATACACGTATGTATGTTACATCTTGCCGCAGAAGTTGGGTTCTACTTATGTTTTATTTATTATTGTAATAAATATCTTCTTGCCAATCGAATGCTTATCTAATCGGAATTTATAGATACATTTAATAGGCCACTAAGTGTGCCATTTGCGGTGTCTCCTCATAATCACTCAAGTGCTTCCATGTCTTTCAATAGCTGCCATAGAAGGCGCTGCTCGTTGTGGGTTCTTTGCTTTTCTGGTTCTGTGCCGCATTTCCGTTCCGTATTGGAAAAGCTTTGTTTTAATGATTTTTTTGTTATCTAACTTTTTGAATGGTTTATCAAAATGCCGGCGACGCCGTTTCGTCTGGCCGCCATTTAAGACTAAAGTTGCTTCTGTTCTTCCTCGGCTTTGTTCTTCCCCTCTCTGTTTGTCCGTCTATTGCCGTCCCCCTTCCGCCCGCTCAGTCTGCGCGATTCTTTCCCATGCATATCGGCTTGGCCATATCTTTAGTATGCATTCGACGCATTCGAGAAGTTTTTCTCCTTTTATCGCCAACTTTGGCAGGGCAGGAAAAGGCGCGTTCGGACTTTGCGTTGCACTCTTTTTCCCCCTTTTTTCCATATTTTATTCCATTTTATTCGAGTGTATGGGGGGGGCAAGATTTGTCATGTGTTTTGTATGCACTGCATAAAACAATGCAAAAGTGACATTTCCTCAACGCGCCTTTCACTCTTATCACTCTGGCAAAGGAAAAGCAGCTGGGCTCTGCTCAACATGCTGGTTGTCGGATGCCGATTGCTGATTCCACTCCCAATCCGCCTCCGCTCCTCCACTTCTGCCTAGTCAGTGAGGCGATCTTTAATACTTTTACAATCGCCTGACTGGACTTCCGATAAGCCCCACTAGCCCAATGATAATAAGGCAAACAAACTGCGGAGTCAAAAGAGCAAACTTCGCTCTGATTGCCAACTGATGATTGTCGATGCGCTGCAATTGAAGATTGCGAAATGTTCCCATAGTGCAGGAAATACGTTCTTTGTATAGAAGTAGTTAGCTTCTGATGAGTAAAATCCCTGAAATCTTATAAAGGTGTTTACCTCAACTAGAAGTAAAAATGCTATAATATCGGCTGCTTAACACTTCAAAATAAATTGCAATTAAATATTGCAAGTAACTGGCATGATTACTAAGTTCCTGCTAATAAATTCTATAAGTAAATTGATTTCTGCATCAGTGCAAGTAACTGCAATACTTTTATGCCGCCATTGATTTATATTTTATGGGCAGATTGCATATTTTTCCGATTGCAAATTTCATCTTGCTGCGCTGATGGCTTGTTTTCAAAACAGCACTCATAAATCACTGATAAAATGCCCAAGCACCATTTCATTTATATTAATTTATATGCCTGTTTTTTTTTTGTTTGCCTCCACTGATTGCGCATTTTTCTCTGAATCAGTTTCCGCGGATTGCCCGTTTCGTGGCACTGACCATGATCAATTAGTTAACGTGCGGCGCTTGTAATGGAAATAGAATGTAATAGAAATGTAATAGAATAGCCACTCCCATTACAATTCCTATTGCTATCCCCATTCCACATATAAAGGCATTCCGAAAACACGCATTCTCTTCTAAGAACTTCAAAGAGGCCGTCCCATCGGGGGACCGGGGGTACTTTTAATTAGCTGTGTAAATTGGTCAACGAAAACTCAATTAATTAGCCCAAGCGATGTTAATAACTTTATCGGCGTTGACAACTTTATTGGCCATCAACAGGAGACTGGACTTTGATTGCCAGTTGTGCTGAGAATAGATTGGATTAGATAGTGAAGCATTAAGAAATTTGGAAAATTGATATAGGGGCAGTTAGCCCCTCATGCGTAAATTAAATTTATGGTTAAGCTAAGGTATTTGTGTATGCCAATTCTTCAAGACAGCAATGACATAATTTATTTAATTAATCTACAGACAACTCGAAGTTTCGTAAACTCGTCCTTATCCCATTTCAATCACAACATATCAATATCAGCTCTATACGTTTATTTTATAGTTGGCTGCCTTTAAGCCACAATAATCTGGCTTCATAGAGTTTGAGCCCTGGCTTTAACCCGCTCTTAACTCCTTTCTCAAGTATAGTGCGCATACCGATACACATTCCTTGGTCGACTGACTACCTGGTCAACTTGGCTCACAGGTAGCCGCAATCCGTCCACTGAAAACGCTCATAATCTTATTAGAATTCGAATCGTTTCAATGCGGAGAGAAAAAGGTTTCCCATTCCAACCATCGCATTTCATTAAAATGGTTTCGGTGTTTTCGGTGGTCGGTATTTCTTTTGTGCCTCTGATATTGACGCCCGCCTGTCTATCGCATCTTTTCAATAATAACTTGGGTTTTATTTAGCCGCCAGCGAAATAAAAAAATATCATCGTTCGAGTCACTTTTTGTGAGAGGTGCAAAAGGAGGAGGCTGAGTCACGATGTCGGTTTCGTGGAAGATATAACGATAAAGATGGGATCTTTGATGATACACAGCAAGCAGGACAAATTGATGGGGCCTTATAACTTATAAATGACTGATTAATTGCTCGCATGGCGGCAAGCAGCAGAAATATTTATTTTGGAAGCTACAAATTCGCATTTCATTGCCGTTTCAATTGCCACTTTTGAGCAGAGCAACTATAAATTCCGAATTGTCGACTTTTCATAGCATACTTTTAAGTGGCCATAAATATTCGATGGCAACCAGTCGCAGAGATGCACTTTTAGGCAGCCCGATGGATATCAGGCAAAATGAAAACTTTAGAACGTGATAGTTGCACCGACCATTTTGGGGGCGTGGCAGGGTATAAGGCGCGTGCCTAAGTGCCGCTTGTCTAGACTGCTCCACCAGCAAATGTCAAATGAAATAAATTTCTATCCGCTCCGCAACGTGCAAGGTAAATATTAGTGAGTAATTGAAAAGGCTTTCCAGGAGTGCTCCCAGGGCAGCGAATGCTCCACTGCTAAGCGTCAGTCATTGTTGTTTGTTGTCGCTTATTTTTGGTGGGAAAGCGGAAAACTTAAAGGACCAAAAGAAACCGTCGAGGGAGTCCACAAGTCCAGACCCGACTGCATTGGGATTCAACGAGGCAAATCAAAAGAAGTAAACAGACGGATTGATGTAATACATGTTAACGGCCATTGGATGCACTTTCTGTTTATGAAGAAAGAAGTTAAGGGTTTTTAAAACATAGATAGGCTTTTATAAATATATTTTAAACTTTATTTAATATTTTCATTTGATATAGTCAATGACAATTAACTTCAAAAAGAGTGTGCCTGCTTGTAGTAGAGTATTTTTGAAGAGAAAAAAATTGCTTGGCGTCCTGAGGAAATCCCCTTCTACCCATTTTCCCACTTGTAGATAGGCTGTTAAAAATTTTTAAAATATTTTCATTTGTTTATGACAAATGACAAATCACTTCAAAAAGATGGCGTTTGCTTGGAGAAGAGTATTTTTGAAGAGAAAAAAATCGCTTGGCGTCTTGAGAAAATCCCCTTCTACCCATTTTCCCACTTGTCTTCATCCCCTTTTCATAAGCTAGCCTGCAGCCATCATTCAAAGGCCTCAGTCCCATTTGGCGTTAATTAGTTTGGCAAGGCTGCGGGCGTGTGACTTTCACCAATCATTTACAACAGCAGCAGCCCGTTTTCTTTGCTCCGCCGCCAGTCGGAAAATTCACGGATTGCCGCGTATTTTTTTCACGCAGCCAAAACAATTTTCATTAACAGTCAGTCGCCGTCATCGACAGTTGCTGACTTGCCCCTTCGGAATCCACCTCTGACCTCTGACCTACCAATTTGCCAGCCAAGTGCTGATCCCCTTTTCGTGTCGCTTCTCTGATTACACATTTTAACGCCATTTTTGGCGCAACGCAACTTTTTCCCTTCTGACTTGGCCGTTAAACCCTTTAGGCCAGCGTAGGAAAAAAGTTGTTCCTTTTGGCTGGCTGAACAGAAAATGAAAAGAATCTCAATGAAGGGTTAACAAGGAAAATTTGATTTATTTGATGAGTTTCACTGTTTGCCAGAGAAGACGCCTTTAATGAGCATGAAAATGAACTTGCCAAAGGTTGTGGGTGCTTTGTGGAAATGGCCAAAACAGCAAGTAGAAAAAAGTCTGGCTGGGAATATTTTGCAACTGTAATTAATCAGGAATGTTAAATGCAATAGAAAATTGCTTACTTTTTGATCGAACAGAAAACAGTGACTTTAGTTCAATAAAAGTTTGGCTGTTTAAGATAATCGTAAAACATTGCACTGGACTCTGCTGCCCATTTTTTATTGCCTTCTGTCTATTTGTTTTATTCTATTTGCGATTGACAACTGAAAACTTTCTTTATTTCCTGTCTATTGTCGTT
This sequence comes from Drosophila orena, assembly GCA_005876975.1. Classification (NCBI taxonomy): domain Eukaryota; kingdom Metazoa; phylum Arthropoda; class Insecta; order Diptera; family Drosophilidae; genus Drosophila; species Drosophila orena. The sequence continues at coordinate 3,097,594 of VCKV01000008.1, read as the reverse complement.
TGGCTGGCATTGCTTATGTATGTCACATTATTGCCTCACCATTGCCAGGCCATTCGGACTTAGACAAAGGACACTTCTGTGCTGGCAATGGAATTTCAATGCACTCCCATTATCCGCCCATCTCGGTCCGCCCAGGATCGGTCTCTAATAAACAAGCGATACATTTTCCCGCTTTCCCACTTTCTCTAAATTCAATAAAACGCCAAGATGGCAAAGGGAAACTTTTCAGTGTCGCAACACAACAAAGCCGCTGATTATCCAAGTAGCTTATCCAAGTATATCCCTCTGGCGCCTTCTATTTCTCGGAATTGGGGGCGTGTCAAGTAAGCAAGTGACATGAATAATTCCCAAGTCGGTTGGGCAAACATATCCATAGCCTTCTGTACCCCTGTACCGTATTGTAATCACATTTGGGCAAACTCAAATGGAACTTGTAAATTCAATTAGATTTAATTTACGCAACTTTGCAGCGCACCGAAATGAAAGGGAGTGAAATAATTTCAAGGGGATGAGCGCCACAAAACTTCAGAAGCAAAGTTTTACTCACTCAGGTTGTTCGGGCATAATTAACTAAGAATGCGCAGTCTTAAACTTTAAGAAAACTTCAACAAGTCCGCTGCAGCGTCAAATGTCAAGCAAGTGGCTGACATTTAATGTGCAAAAATTGCAAAACTTTTCTCATATAAAAGGCATATTAAATCATTTTTATGGCAACATTTCTTGGTTTTTAGTTTGGAGGGGAAACCCACCGACTGCTACTACCTGTTTACATTGTTCTTGTTCATTTTTTATGCCCAGCTCATTCTCTTTTTATGCGCCATTTGGCCAGGCTCGTTTACTGTTTTTCGTCTCGTCTAGGCTTCACAGTGCCACACTGGGCCACAGTGCGTATGAGTGATATTTTTATGATCGACGAATCTAGAGTTATGGCTCATCTAGAGAATTATGAGGGAGATGTTTATGAGCACTTCTGCAGCATATTTGCACCTAAATTTCTGTCAACTTGGATGCACATACTAATGCTGGCAAAGACCAGATTATTACTAGTAAAATTGTTTATTTTTTATTTAGTTTTTTGGTTATTTACTTGGGCATACTATTACTTTAATGGAAAAATTATGTAAAAATAATTTAGCAAAGGTGGGGTTACAATTATGTGGACTACTCTGCTACCATTACCTAATATTATTTACATGAAGTGGTTTCTATCTATTTTATTCCTCGAAAATTTTTAATATAAAGCAGATATTACATCATTAACCAAAGTAATGGTAAGATAGTGGTCTCCTATTGAAGTTGACGTTGCAGCGACTTAGGGACCTAGCAGCATATACCTTTTGGTCATTGTAAATATATATATATATATATACCGTATACATGGCAACTGAATTATGATAAGAAGTCACGTCAAGTGTTTGGCAACTGCTGCATTGAAATTTCCACGGAGAGTGCAAAGTAATCGGAATGCAAAATAGTTTGCCAACAGCAGCTGTGACCAAAAAGTGAACTTGACATTTGACATGTGACAGCGACTGTGACAGCCAGACAAATAAAATGTAAGCGAAGCTAAAGCTAAACTACTGAAATCGAAACAAAGAACACAGAACGCAGCCACCAGCAGTTGACAGCGTCATAATTTTGGGAAAAGTTTCGACCAACTATTCCAATCCGCCATGCAAATAAGACTGAGAAATGTTAATTAACATCCAACTAACATGGGGATGGGTGACTGTACCTGGGCTGGTCGCATTCTCGGTTAAATTAGCTAATTGACTGAATATGGCGTGACTAAATGAGCCGGCAAATGTCAACATGCCCAAGTTGTAAAAATATTTATGACCATCCAGATAAAAGCGGGCTTTAAGTGAGAGCTGTTTAAATTCCTTAATTCTTAAAGTTATACTTAAGAAGAAGTGTGAACATTGCGCCCTTCGCACTCCCAATATAATATTTAAATTAGAATTGAAATGTTTAAAAGGCAAAAAGGAAAGCAAATGGCACTCGACTCCATTGGCCATGACGGTGATAATCTACCCAGGAGACTAAACAGGCCCAAATGGAGTAGACGGAAAGAAAGAGGAAATGGAGAAGACAGGACAAAACGACAGGCCACAACAAAGTGTCAAAGCCACCAGACAAGCGGCTTAAGAAAAACAGCCAACATTTTGTTAGACAACTTGCAGCAAGGAGAAATGGATAATAAAGAAATTGCAAGCATTAAAAAATGTATAAAATAGGATGTGTATAAAAAGAAAATACGATAATCAAATTGGAATAACACGAAGTAATCGAAAGAAACTACAATTCAATTGAAAATGTCAGGAGGGAAGGACGATAAAAGAACAGAATCTTCGACAAAGAAAGAAAGCCCTTGCGGCATGATTGCCAATAGAAATTGGTTAATGCTGAAAATTAGCTTACAATAAGTGGTTTGGTTTACAAAGCCGCAAATTGGCTTAGAGGAAATCGTAATAAAGGTAATCGTTTTCTGGACTATTCAAATTTTGCTGTACTAGGCAGTGTTTGAACAATTAACAGTTTAAGATAATGTTTTTCATACAAAATAAAATCCCTCGTGATCCTTAGAAAGTCCGATTCAGATGTGTAAATACGCTTTTATCACCTGAAAGTGTTTTTAACATCATCTACATCATCTAAGAGCATCAGCATTGCTACAAACTTTTTTTTTTGAAATTTTTCATGACACAATTCGAAGAACTGTGAGACTTGCACTTTGTTTCTGCCAGAATGTGAAAGGTGAAAGGCTTTCAGACTGCAATTGGCCTGCAGCCCAAAACGACACTAGTCAAACAGAGGAGCATGAAGTGGTCGGCGACCGGCTCCAAAATCCTGGCCAAAAAGGAGGCACTGGTCACGCACACTCGTTTGGCATTCATAAATCGCTTACCTAACTAAAAGCCTAACCAGATTTGTGCAGCAATTTCGATGGCATTTTGCAGATCCTGCCGACCTGTCCAGAACGTAAATAGCAATTTACCAGACAGGCAACCAGCAGAGAGCAATCGGCACTTTTGGCCCGAAACTAAGCGCTTTTTATCGAAGAATTTGCAACTTTGATTCTGATTGGCAGTCATTTCAAGCCGCTCCTCGTACCGCAAATGCATAGAGGCCTGCAATCCAGTTGACCAAACTAATTTCATTAGCCTGGCAAATACACATAAGGCAAACGCCACCGCGTACACGACGGCCAGCTGTTTAGTCAGTTAATTAAATTTGATTTGGCCACACACAAAAGCCACTTTGCTCTGAATTATGCAAGAGGTACAATAACGCTGGTTGAGCTTTTAGTTTCAATTACCCTTGCAATGCAACTGAAATTGCGCTTAATTATTCAGAGCATGCTCTAATGGAAAACTTCGGTCCTCAGATAATTTATTGGCATTGATGTCATTTGGACACGGGTCAAGGCAACTAATGGAAGGAGAATTCGAATCTCGTGTCCAAAGGATTGACATAGATTGTGGCTGATAGTGCAACCAATTAAAGACATTAGGAAAACACTCTCTCACCTGGCAGATATGAGCTCTATCTTTTGGGATTTTGATAACTTAAAGGAATGTACACAAAAATCAGAACGTAATATAATATTAAAATAAAGGCATACATTATTAAAAAAGCCTTTCTGTTGCACTTTCTATTTCATAAGACAAAACATGTTTAACATTTGTTTTTGGCCCTTTAAGCGTAAGAAATATCTCTCAAGTTTTTGTAGCATAAATTGCAACTCAACTTGAGCAAATTTCGTTTGTGCCAGGACTCTCCGCCTTGCCCATTAAACTTTTTGTGTAGCTGCAGGCAAACATCATAAAACCCTTGAAAGGTTTTTATTTAACACACTCACAGAAAGAGCATAAAACACTTGACCGCCTGACCCAAATTTCCCAACCAGAGCAGGATCAACGACACTCGTTGACTGTCCATTTTGGCCCGGTCAAAAGTCAAATGTCAACAAAATGAGCGGAGCAGAACACGAGAAATGTTTTAAAAATTCCAACACGTAGGCAATTTCTGGATGATGCGCATAAAGCAAGCACGGAATTCGAGGGGCGAAAACTATGAAAGAAAATTCACGAATCGTAGGGTTGCAGAGTTCGATGAAGAAGGGTTGCACTCGTATCAAAGTCGCCTCATTAAACACGGCCGTGTAGTCATGACTTCCACTCAGGCACTCTGCTCACATAACTTGGCCCGAGGCGAGAATGGACGTAAATTGATTTGGGGCCGGGATAAATTTCGAATGCCTGGGGCGCGCTGTTTCCACTGCCACCTGCCTGCGAAATTAAAGACTGCCAAAAAGTGTTGTCACCTTGGCTACTTTTTACAGTTATGATAGTATTTGAGTATTTCATTTGGTTACTCTAAAAAGAAAACTCTAAATAAAATATTTTTGTATCTATTGCTAAGCGATTTTTAGTGTAAGTATCTTTTTGGCAAGCTACAGCTGCCATCACTGCTCGCCTCCTGCTTTTTGCTGTTTGAGTTGATAAGCTCCATGCTCGCACGTACTACATTTTAGCACACTATTTGGGATGCGGGATGCGGGAATATCCGCCCTAGAAATGTGTCAATTTGGCGTCAAAGACATTGACGGAGCAACAACATGTTTACATTAGCAATAAAACAGGCGCAGTACCATCTGAAATTCAAGATGGGCCAGCTGCCATCCGGATAAACGATGGAGTGGGTAGCTCCTGAGGTGCTCACCAACCTCACGTACTCCTGGATGGCTGAAGTGGGGGGAATCTTAGCTGATCCTATACACCCCAGACCAGCCAGACAATAACTATAATTGTCGCATCAGCATTTTTTCCGGCCTCCGCCTCAGTCTCGGAGCCAAAAAGTATGCAGTAAAACGCGCCAGTCATGATTCGCTGGATTCCGGCAAGGAGGTGAATTCCATTAAGCCAGCCGACTCAGACACAGACGCAGACAATGCCTGAAGGCTCGTCAAGCGATTCTATTTGTGGGTCTGCCACCGACTTCTGCTTCCTGACTTCAGTTGGCCTGCGGATCTGTGAGGGGCATATCAAAAATTCTTAAATTAAAGTCGAACTCTGAGAGGGATGTGGATGGGGGATAGAGGCATGACTCTGAAGTGAAAGTTAATGTTGATTAGGGAAATTGAAGTGATAATGTCAGCAATGTATGGGGGGCTTCACTTGAAGTAAAGGCATCTAAATAAAGGGGAAAACCAGGCATGCGAAATAAATACTTAGGACAAAACAAGGTGGAAAACCAGGAAGATAAGCAAAGGCACCTGATAATAATTATATAAATAGCTAATGAAATAGTCTTCATATTTTGCACTTTGTTGCTTAACAAAATAAAATTATTTAAAATTATTGATGGTGCTTGTATTAGAGATAAAAAAATCGATTATTGAGGATTGCATTGCTAAGAGCATCCTTTTGTGCCACCAAACTTTTCCACTCCTATACAATGACCTCATTGGGGATAAATAACGGAGTTTCCAATTTCCAGCATTAATTAACAATTTCGCTTACTTGGAATTTGTAACCAATTTCGGACAACATAATGGTAAGTGGCCATGGAACCGGTCATGGAATCCCTGTATCAGCTGGCGGCAGACTGGACAACGTTTACTTTACGAGAACATTTTAATCTAATTTAGCACACTTTAGATTTATATTTGCTTAAATAGAAGTTATCTGAATGGCACGTGCCGGGCATAACAATGAGCCAACAACAAAAGGAAGCGCCCGTGGTCAACTGCCAGGCCAAGATGTGGTCGAAAGGGCAACAAAGGATCCCACAGAAGCAATTTTATTATAGTTTATTTCGCTGGCCGCTCCCTTGGAATATTTCGGAGACGTGTTGCAGTTGCCCCGAATGCATTTGCAACAATCCAATTGCAGCGCATTTGCCCTTCCACAATATCTCTTGAGAGGAGCATTTGCTGCTTAAATGCAATCAATTGTGGCAATTGTTCCTCCAAAGGGTGGGGGGAGGGGGGGGGGGATATTTCTTAGCCGTAAACGCGACGCAGGAGGGTGAAGAAGGAGTAAATGGCGTTCAGCAGTGACTGGAGCATTTTCAAGTTCATGGGATAGGTGCCACCCACCAGAATCTGAGGGGGAAATAATGGTTAGCAATAGGACATAACTGAGCTGCTGTCTATAAGACTTCACCGCCAAGGGCTTCTGGGAGCGCATGATGAGGAACTTCAGAGTCTTTTGTGTGTCCACATCAAAGTCCATCCAATTGCTCTCATAGGCAGCGATGGCTATATCAAAGCTCTGCAAAATGCCATACTTAAACATAAATTGAAGAGGAAATGGGTATAAATTCTTACTTGAAAGTAGAGTTCATTGGCCACGTAGTAGAGGACCACACTGTTGGCAAATATCATTACCATGTATGCGATGACTATGACGGTCTGCGCAATAGTTTGAGCCTGTTGAATGGGGGTAATAACATTTAATACATTTAACATTTTGTGAATAATGCCCACCACTCACAATTATCAAGGAGAAAAGAAGAACACAGAGCATGGCCCCAAAGCAAAGGAACTCCACCAAATGAAGATGGGTGTTCAAGGCATTCATTGAGTCCACAAATCTGTATTTCAAAATGATTAAATGTTAAGCGACTTTTAAAAACACTGCCCAAAGAGCTTACCCTGCCAATTTTAAGTGGTATTTTATGCACCATATGATCTCACCACGCACTTGGTCATTTTCCAGCTTTTCTAGGCTTCTCAACTTATGCTGCAGAACTCGACACATGAGTATGGCAAAAAGGGTAAAGGTCACTATCATGTTCGTGTACGGTATGTACATACAGCAGCCCATTGGGGCCATAATGCCTTGAATCACAAAGAAGATCTCGTAGTAGGGGGATGCGTATTTGTACTCATCAATAGTGGGCAAATACATGCCATATGGCAGAACTGCAGGGGAAGAAATCGACAATGAAATCATCTAAGCAAATAGAGATAGATAGAGCCCACCTCTTTCCGAACCAAAAATGGGATATGTAACGAAGCCAATGCAAGTGCAGCAGCCCATTAATAAATTTATCCTGCTTATGAAAAGTGAAAGGCGTGTGGTTTCCTCCACCAAATGGCTGATGGTGGGGTCATCTGATTTCTGTAAAACTCCTTTCATACAATACGTATCTTTGAGATAGCTCACCAACGTACGCACCAACAACTCAAGGTAGAAGCTCTTCAAAATACCAATGAAGCGCTCGTAACTGAGCCGCTGTACGCACAACAATACACCTCTGACCACCGTGTTGGTAAACAATACAGCCAGGTATACGTTTCTGATGATAAAGTCCAGGGACTCGGTGCTCAGGTATATATCCACATACTGAGTACAGTTGATAACGATGTACGGAGCCATTGCGACGTAGCGGCGCCAGTTGTGAACGAACAGATAGGACCAGAACTTCATTAGCTTAAGAGTGCTCCCGAAAATGGGCATCTCCACCGTGTCCATCGAGTTCAATTCCATATTGTCCGTGTCAATATCCACAATGTTGTGAATTTCACAGCCCACACCGGCTTCATTATATAGGTATCCAGGTGATTAGGGGTGGGATTTGACTGTCTTTGGATTTGTCGTGATGTCATCATAATTAGCACTTAATTAATGGGTTTACTTCGTGAGTGTGTTAGGGGTATGTGTTAATTAGCCATCTAAGGGGTATTATTAGAGGTGTAAAGAGTACAATGGATTTTGGGGCCATTGGACAAGGCGCCAGTTCAATTTGAAGTCAGTACGGATTCTTAAATTTATAAAACTTAAAGTTGGTTTGAAAAGGTCCTATTTAACCTCAACATCTTCATTTTTCATGGCAGTAGTCCTCAGTAGTCCGATAAAAAATCTTAATCGCCGGCAATTTGTCTGTTTCCCAGCCGGACGAACCTATAGAAATCCCAAAAACCTCGAGCCAACAAAAGGCGTTCAAAGAGCAACCTTTTTCATTAGAGCCCAACAACACCCACTACACATGTAACAGACTCCCAATCTGTGTGCCAATTACAAGTTGTAGACCCTCGACTTTCTTTGAACTTTGAACTCACACTTGGGGCTTTCACTTAATATTTATGGCCATATAAACAGCCAGGAAACCAACTCATTTGTCATCAAGTCGGCAGCTTCGGAATTCCCTTTATTACCAAGATAGGGAATCTTAATTGAGTTGCAATTGGAAATACTTTTGAGTGGACAAAGCAAAGGAAATGAGTTATCAATCAAACAAGTTATTAAGGAAAAGAACCAGACAAACCTTAATTACGTTCTTTCTTGGCTGAGATATATAAGTTGCGTATACGCCCTGTTTGCCCCGAGTTTCGCCGTCACTTAAGCTTTATATCAAGGTGTTACTTACGCTTGATTTGCTTTATGATGTATGGGATCCACCCTGCTCCTCGTTTTTCAGTCTGGCAGCTGTCTTAATATGAAACTTAGTTAGTCGGATGCACTGCGAAAAGTTAACAGGGCTTAAAGGGAGATTTTCCTTGGATGGCGCTACGTATTTGGCAGTTAGCTTTTACGTTGGCCAATTATAATTTTAATTGCTTGAACGTGGCCATTAACAGAGGCAACTATAAAAGGCATAAAGACAATGTCGGAAAATTACCAGCACTTGCTGGGAGAAATATCTTAATATTAACCGATATGCTTTAAGTGTTTCCCAAAAATGGAAAAAGAGTGGAGGAAATCCAGGAAAAGCAAGCTGCAGGGCTCACCTTTTTGCGAATGCGGAAACTAACAAGCAAAAAGGACGAAACAGTTGAACTTGCAGTATCTTGTATCTTGTATCTGCGACGGGGAAGCACTTAACACGCGTTATGAGAACTTGCCGTTGGGGTGTTGGAGGAAATGCAACGGGCTTGCAACTTTTCCTAGCTGCTAAGTAGGAAAATCGCTCCCAGACAGGGCAACAAAACAAAGAAGGGAAATGGCGCAGGGGATTGGCGGCAAACTACGTGTCATGTGACAAGTGAAATGTGCGCAAAATTACTTGTTTAGTTGCGGTTAAGACGCCTTTGCAGGTCCCGTGTTTGCCAGACCAACTACAGATATTTGCATTTCTTGAGGTTTGCTTTATGAATTGCGCCAGTAGTAGAGGTAGTAGATATGCAAGATAAACATTTGCCACGGCTGTCGGGAAAAGCGGCCAAAGTTTGTGGCAAAACAAAATTAGAGGCGACGATGAAGAGAAGAATTTAATAAATGGAAATAGAAATATTATTAAATTCTGTTCAGCCATTTTTATGCCTTTCACGTGGCTGTGCTGGAAAAGCAACCCTCAAGGCAGGGTAAGAGGAAAGTTTGTGCCACTTTTCTTTTTCTTGGCATTGTTGCTGCCGCTTTTCCCCCTATATGTATGTATATATATATACGTGTATATATGTATATACCTCAGGGGATGTCATTTGAAGGCGGCAAGTGTAAAAATTAAGCAGCTAGGGGGCGAGGCAATGAGTGAGATAAAATTACTCGGAAAACGGAGGGCGGTGGTAGCTAAAAGTAATTGTAAAGTATGCTAAGAGGCGTGGCTTGGCAGCCTCAAGAGATGCGTTTCCTTTTTGTCATTTTGCACTCAACAGATACAAAGGAAGCGGCAGCGGGCGGAAAATGTGGCACAAGGCTGAATTAGTTCTCCATGTGGGTAATTAGCCACAGTTCTGCCCTCAAAAGCGGCCCAAACATAGTCCCAGGATCCAATTCAGGATCATAGCATTATTGATTTTCATAGAGAATGTCAAATGTTTATTTAAACAAAAAAAAACTAGATACGTAATGGGATAAAACTTTTTCAATCAAAAATTATCAAAGCAAACATCAAAGTTGATACAGCAGTAAAAAGCGTCAACAAATTAGCAAAATGGCAGAGCACGGAAAAAGAAAAACCGGGAAAAACTGTCAACATGAAAGGGAGACCAGCAAAAACTTTTACAAGCCGAGGCACAACAAACATTTTCACACCTCATGAGTGGAATTTAAATTTCTGCCTCGCAGAACTTTCTTGATGTGCGGCACTGTGTGTGTGTGTGTGTGTGTGTGTGTGTGTGTGTGTTTGTGTGTTACTCATACGCCCCGTGTGTCGCTGGTGTGTCTGTAAAATTTCATATCAATTTCGTTGGGATTAAGTTATATTTTAGTGCTCGGCAAAGGTGTTTATCGCAGGTTGAGAGTGTGTGCCTTCCCTGCTGAGATTTTGAGCACGTGCTAGTCCTTAAGGCTTTCACACACTTTGTGTGTATTCGCTTTTTTAAGCCGAGTGGGGCTTCTCATTCAAACCAAAATATTGATACAGCCTTAAGTGTTTGTGAGAGACAAGGAAAGTACATTTGGCCCATAACTCACTGTGTGGGAAAATAGAGGAAACATGCAATGAAAAATATGTACTAAAGCATCCCACTAAAGTGGGAAAATATTTAAATGGAAGTATTAATACTTGATGTATAAGTAAACCAATATAATATTTTTTTACTCTCTCTCACTTCATCATTTTGGCTAATTCAACGAGTTTAGTGAGTGAAGCTGCAGGCATGCGAGTGCTTACTTACCAAAAGGCTCCGTGAGCCCATGGACTTACAAATCATAAAAGTCATGACCCGAGAAGTTCATAAAAAATTCGGTCCAGAGTAGCAATTGCCATACAAGCAGGCGCATTACGGCAGCGGAGCTATGGAGTTATATTGGGGGTCCCCCAATTCGGGATCCAAATCCCGATTCCCAGCATGACCGGCATATAATTCAAACACGTAGCAATACAGGGCCCAGAATGCTGGGCAAAACGATTTGGCCAACGGTAATCAGGCAATTTCATATGAATAAGTAAGCAGGCAATGCCGCCTGAGTGTGTGCAATAAATTTCGTTGTTTCGAGTATTACGAATGCGACGCCCGGTGCGCCTTATGAAAATTTTAAAAGCCGCCAAACTATGCACCCGACTGTGATTGCTTCCATCCTGGCTGCGCCCGTCCTGCCAACCCGAGTCCTTTTTACCACCCGCAGCCAGTACAAGCCAGTACAAGTCAGTACAGGCCAGAACAACAGGAAAATAGAAATATATTACTACGAAACGTGCAGGAGGAGGCCCAGTCAAGGTGTTTATTACTTATTTAGAGCGAAGGTAGTACCTTCGAAACTCCCAGGAAGCGGAGCAGGACCAGATAAGAGAAGCAGCTTGGAGTAATGTAGCATTGTGGCAGAATGGATACCCTGAAAACGTACTGCCAAGGAAATTATCTATTAGATCCCTTGATAAACTAGCCATTTTTAGGCAGCAATAATCGGGAAAAATAATGCTAGGTACAGTTGCATTCTCTGGCTAGTTCTTTATAAACTGATGCAATTGGAATACAACTTAAGCATTATGGTTTTATCCCGTATTAAATGCCCCTTTGAGGCACACATTTTGCGACACAATTTCCACGGCAGCCAATACACTCGCCGTTGCACAGGTAACTCAAGTTCGTGCCCCTCGCAGCGGGCGGCACTCGAGCTACTTGGCGGGGAACCCCCGAGTGGAAAACGTGCCTGAGGCTTTGGCGCTTTGGCGCCATCAAGTGGCAATCGAGGAGCTATCCGCAGAGTTGAGTATTGGAAGGAATGGAGGGACGGACGATCGTGACTGCCACTAAACATTTTAATTAGAAAATGTTGCACAGCCAGTTGAGCCGGCCACAAATCCAATTACCAAGTAATTATGCATTTAATTTGGCACAGCGGTGAGATGGCGAAGCAGACTCTTCATGGCCAGTCATTAATGCAGATGGTTGGCCATCAAATCAGCTCAACTCGACACCAACACTTGCCCACACTGCATTTGCCATGTGTGTGTGTGTGCTGTATGGAAAATAGCAAAAACTTTTTGCCGCATAACTTTGGGCGCCAAGGCTTGAAAATTTCAATTTGCTGTGTGTGTCTAGCCCCACTCCCTCCATCATCTCGAGGGCTTACCGTACTATCTGCCATGCAATTAAAAGTTGTTTCCATGTTTTGTCGGCTCCCAGACGCTTATTACAAATGTCGAGACCAGCAGACCACAATCAAAGAGGTCAAGTGCAGTCTGCGAATGTTTTTTCCAGTGCTTAATTTATGGCCGCTTGTCTTGTAATTGGCCCAGGTCGTGGTTCGTGGTTCAGGCGTTGAACAACTTTTTCTCCACCATACAAATAATGTATCCCTTTTTTTTGGCCGATTTTCCGGCCTGCTATAAAACTGTCAGCATGCCAGTAGGAAAATATTTACCATATTAATGCCAAGGGACCGAACTTCTGGCACGAATAGTGCCAAAAAGTGAGCTAAAATTTATGTGGTGACCTGGTTTCAAATCGCCATTCTGTGCTTGTAAAACAAATGAAAAACTAAACACACTTCGCTTTAGGGCATTGGTATGCTATTTCCAAGATGGATTACCCATGTCTGCATAATTTAGGTTAACTAGGAAACCGCAAAATCCTTTCTACCTTCGCAGACCATCAATCGATAGACAGCTTTACTTGATTGGCGAGTTCGGAAATTGTGTTTATTTTCAGCTTAGTTCGGACGGAAGTCCTTTTTTTTCCTCGCCTTGACACACTTTTTGTGGAAGGCCTAAACAGGAAAATTTGCCTAAACAGAAAAGAAAGAGGGGAAACTTTCCACGAAGCAACGCGCCTTCGATTTCGTGTCGATTTTCTACGCATTTGGGGCAAAGGTTGAGATTGATGAAGGCATCCTTTCCGCCAGGAAAGTTAAATTATCCGCACTTGCCACAAAGAAAATTATATAAACTTAAATTGTGCATATGTATTGATTTTTTTTATTCATCAAACTGATTATAAATTAATTTTAATTGAGTTCGTGGACTAATTGTTTGTTTTGTCGCGTTGTTGATGCAGCAACACAGCGATTTGCTGCATTTGCATGTTCTCGCGAGTGGAATTCAATCAAATTTCAAAACTTGCCCATGTTTGATAAATACTTAATGCGCATAATTTAATTAAAAACATATAACAAATAATAAAAGCAGCATAAAATGACCAGACGCGGTGGAAATGTTTCGCTGGGAGAGTGAGCATGTTTGCTCGTTTTTCCATGCATTTAAATTAGTTACATGCATTTTTTATTACCATATGATGGGTAAAAAATTTCACGTTGACATGGCTAATATTTTGGCATATACTTTTTATGATCAACCGCTAATGGGGACTGATGGCTGAAATACGAGGTAAAAATGTTGCAGAATTTAAAAGAAAAACCGTGTAAGAACCAAACTAAATTTATTTATAAACCAAACAGGTTTAAGGGCAAATATATTTGATTCTGTGCCCATAAGTCAATCAATCAATATCCAGCCAGAAGGACACGCACACATTCAACGTGTCAAGTACTTGCTTGGCCTTAAATAACTTTTGTGCCACTTTTCTAGCATATTTGGGTGCGCCACTATTTAGTCAACCTAAATCCACAAGCAAAGTACACAGAGGAGGAAACGAAGAAAACCCGGGGAAGAAAAATCCAGGCAGACTCATCAATAAGCCAGCCCAATAAACAGGATGTATGCTTGAAGGCGCCGGTAGCCAGGATTTGGCGTCCTCCCTCTGAGGCAACTTCGCTCCTCAATCAGCGCGGCCAAGTGGAAAATGCCTTGGCGTAGCGCCCTCTGACACCTTGTTGGGGTAAGATAGACAGGCGGGCCAGAAGACTTATTAACATTTAGATGAAATGCCACAGGAGGGGGGAAGAACAAAGGACGAAGCTGTACGGTGGTGGCCTTTGGTTTGCTTACTTTTTTGCATTTGAATGCCACCAGAAAGCTGGCAATTCACCTCTGTGATTTCATTTATATGAGCAGTTGTGGCTGGTAGCTGCGACTTTTGTTTGATTGCAAATAATTTGCATTGACTAATGAAAGCAAAAACTCAGAAACGCTGAACAAAGCACAACTTTCCCCGGGCACTCACACAAAACAAGGAGGCAACTTTAAAGTTTGGCAGCTTCAACACTTCCGACAAAAAGTTGACAAAATCTGCAAATTACTGGCCTCGAGGCAAAGACAATTGTCAAGCCAGACAATTGAGCCAATTGTCTCAATTTCTTGTCCTCCTTTGTTTGCCATTTTCGTTGGCTTTGTTTGGTCTCATTCTGATTTTGTTTAACCAGGGAACCAGGAAACCAGGAAACCAGGAAATGCTAATTTTCCACCAAATTCCACGGATTACTTCGAGGACCCGGGTACAGTCCCACACAAAGCTGGTCAACTGGCGCTCATTAGCCATGCACTCAACGTGCTAATGAGTCCGCTTGGGCTTTTGGGAAAGGCCAATAAAAGTGTAACAAGAATTGCATGATTAGTGTAAATGCCCTCGCCATAAAACAGCCAAACTAAACCGCAGCAAACACATGTGCTGCTGGCCTGGTCAGGGATTATTTGCGTTGGCCCGAAAGTGAACGAATCCCTCGCAATGAGTAGGAGCCATATGCTGGGCCTGAAAGCAAGCTATAGGCACATATAAAGTGTGGCATTGTACCAAGAAAATCACTTAAGACAGCAAAAGTGTAGGCATTGAGCTTCGTGGACGCACAAATATCCTGCAATAATAACACACAGTAGTCTATTTTTCCCAAGGAATAATAAAACCAAAAATACGAAGCCCATATCCTCATTGACTTCACATTGCTAAGCCAAATTTTTACAAATATTTGTTCAGTTCAAAAGCACAACTGCTGCTCTGTAGAGTATCTGCAACTAGCTTAACCTCAAATCTGTGGCTTAATAATAAACTCAGGATATAGAGTGATCTCCTGCTCCGCAGCAGTACTAACTAAATCTAGATATGCTCGAGAATAAAACGAAATGTGTGAGCACAATAATCGTAAATATGCAGCTGAAGCATGGGAAAACGTTTGCAGGACGAACCGAAGGATAAATAGCAAATAAGCCGAGTAGATACCTTCGAGAATACTTTATATCAATGATTGCTTTATTCCGGCGATTCTTTTCTTGGTGCCTGTCCATCTGGGTTTTTGTCTTGCCCACTAGTTGGCCGTGCAGAACTGCTCTTGTTGTTTGTATTAAAATAAGGAAATTAAGTTCCAGTCATGCGTGTGCCACATAAACAAGTGCCGCAATCTGTGCGTGTGTGTATTTGCTTACCCAGTGGTTTCCGGTTTGCATCTGTGTGCGAGCGTCTCATGTCTGGCGGGTTTCCTTTTCCCCATCTGCCGCATACAAAGCCTCCCCAATCAATCTTTATCAAGTGCGCTAATTATACGCATTAATAATGACAGCTCACAGAGCGAAAGATTGAGAAAGAGTCGGGCGGAGGATTTGAGGAGGGGGAACAGCAACACGTACACGCGTCGTATACTTAATGTCTTAAAGCGGCAATAACTTACTGTCTTCGCTCTACAGGGAAAAGAGTTCTCTTTTTGGTTTTATAAAATAATATTTTGTGCCTTATTTTCGAACAAATTACGCTTCCTACTGTAACACACTAACTACATATTTTTAAAATTAAAACCCATATATCCCAAGGCAAAGTAACATCACAGTTCACGTAGTGACGAATGCGCAAGTATGCTAAACGTGAAATCCTCTTCAACGGCTGTAACATTTATTTGAATATTCCCTCCGAAAATGTGGTCTTAACATTTGAATTGTTTGAGCTTAAATTAGTTGAACAGTGTGTGTGTAAGACACAAAGAACTATTTTTCAGAAAGACATGCGATCTGCAGCGCGGCTGACTTTCAACCAAGGAATTTATAAATAATGCGCAACTGATTTTTAATTTTCCCCTCTCGGTAGTGTCGACCGCAGCGACGACAGCAAATTATTCGCGTGGCAGCTGGAAAAAGGATGCCGAAACCACTGCAGACCCGGTCAGAAATAAAATAATGCAGATCTGCTCCACAGGCATGCAAGGACATCAACAGGAGGAGCAGCAGCCACAGGCGGAGTTGGGGAAAATAACTTGCAATTAGTTGATGTCAGGCGCTGTGGCAAGCTGTGGAGTTGCTGCTGCTGGGAAGTTAAGGTCGAAAACCCAGAAAACATTGTATGAGTACAAAATGACATCAGGTATGCAAGTGGAAGCCTTATTTGTGTCTGAGATTTTTCACTTTCCCCTTGAACTTGGGCTCCAGTCTAGCTTAACCCTGGCATTGGGTAAATGTCTGGTTTTCGACTTGAAATTGAATCGAGAGTGGAAACGGAAATTCTGTTTGGCTAATGAAAATCAATGAACAAGAATTTTGCTTTTGCCATTTTCTCTCCATCGTGCAGATGAAATGTGTCTGGATCCAAATTGAGTCATCGAGTTTTCAGATGAAACGTGCCAAGTGCCAGAGAAAAATAAATAAAATATGCTGCACAGTTGTTGTTCCTTAAAATAAATTTAAGTCTATGCCACGCTATGGCTCGTTTATGTGCCACGTAAGCTGTCTTGAGTACATCTAATCTATGCATAATTATTATGAAAATAGCCCAGCAGAAAACACCTGCGGTTAAGCAAAAGGATTGGGGCCAAAAAGGGAAAATCTCAGCACATTTCCACCTCGGGCCCAAGCTCATTATTATGCACAAGCTGTGCCCAAGCCGAAAATTACATTTTGATGTCCTACATCGTTGAGTTTTGTTGATATTTTAATGGATTTGCTATCGAGGAAGTTTCCGTGGCCTGGGGCCTGTCACATTGAATTTGGCTTTTTGAATTTCGAATGAAGTTAACAGCCGGTGAGTTCAGCCATCGTTCCAAATGGAATCCGAATGGATAGCTAAGCTCGCTGGAAAAAGGAATCACAACTTTCCCGGCGAATCAATGGGCCTTTAGTGTGTGTCGGTATCGGAAAAAAGGGGGATACCTCTAATCCTCTCTAATTGTTCATTAAATCCCCCTCTGACGCCCCACCGACATTCATCTTGTGCGGGGCTCCAACATACTCGTATCTCCACCTCGAAGTTTTTCACACGCTTCCAAGCCATAAATTCCAATTAATTTGTCGCATTTTATCTTGCCAGACCTTCGCCTTTTATTATCTTTCTTTTTTTTTCGGGGGCGGTACCCTCTTAAGGAAATACGCAAATCATTGTTTTATAGCAATTTAATTTTGTTTTCTGCTGCAATAAATAAGTAAAATGGTAGTTAGAAGCAGGAAAAACGTAGGAAATCCGAGTCAACTGAGAGCTTTCTTATTTATTTATAGCAAATTGCCCGATTACGTTGTTGCTGTCCCGAATTGCTTATCAATATTTAAGGCCAGGGAGTCTCCCTTTGGCCCTTGCAAATTCCATTAGAAATGTGTCAAAAAAATGCCATAAAAAATGCAATAATGGTCAGAACCGAAGCAGGCATTGCACATGCAGTCCGGCCGGAAATCGAGTCAAGGGTTCGGTTGGGGTTTTGGTAACCATTCCCATTGATATTTGCCAGCTGCAGTCTTAAGCCAGCTGAGGCTTAAATGTACGCCATAAAATGCCAAACAGACAATAGACCAAGCCTGCGGAGTGTGAGACAATGAAAACTGGTGCTGGGTAAGGAGCGTCAAACTCCATGCGGCTTTATTGCATGCAAATATACAGCAAAACAGCCAGACAGACAGTTGGCCGGGACACGTGAAATGATGTGCAAATCTTATTAACAATTGCTGCCAGGAGCAGGCCACAGAAGCAAGTGCAGCCGAATGGATGGGATACCACTTTGGTCTTGGGTCTTGCCCTCGGTCTGGACGAGCTCTTCGTCCTTTTCGTCCTGCACATCTCCTCTGTCTGGCTGCATTTGTGTTGAGTGCAGCTTTGTTGCTCCTTGCTCCTTTGGGGGTTTTTCTGGTTAGCAAATGCAGGCAAGCATTGTGGTCTATTGGCATTGGGTGGGGACTCGTTTGAGGTATGTGTAGTTAAAGTTGTCCTGGGGCTTACGAATTGCAGGTTAGCGTTGGAATATGAAAGGGTATGGATGCATGCCAGTCTTACCAAAGATAAATGAATAGGTGGGGAATAGTTTTCAGTCAAAAAAGAAAACATGGGAACCTTCTTAGCCATCGAGTGTTTCACAACTCTGAAGTTCTAGCAACACTCAACACTCAACACTCCACACAATGCAGCTTTAATAATCCTCCGACTTTAAACCTAAAGTATTTACCATCTAGAACTCTAAGCTCATATTAATTTGCATGACATCAGCTTTCCTAGCAGCCCAAAAATCCCTAGTTTTATGTCTTGGCATAAGTCTCCGCCCGCAACAATTATGTATGCCAAGTGTTCGGCGGGGTTTTTCCATTAAAATCAACTAATAAATATCCACAGCGGACCGACGGAGCAAAGCCAAGGAAAAGGGACCCACAGAAGTCTCCGGCGGATATTAAACACTTAAATGCTGGCATAATTTTTACGCCAAGCGGTGCCGAGCAGCGGCTAAGTATTTAATTTAATGCGGCATACCTTACTACCATTACTACCACGGCCAGAAGCTAAAACAAATAAATTGAGTTTGGGCTTGGGGGACGGACCGACAGTTGGATAGACAGACAGATGGTGGGGCAGCCCCACATGGTGGCGGAAAATTAAAGATTAAACGCTGGCAAAAAATATTCTCGCCCTCAGACTGGGATGCCAGAACAATGTCTGACTAGACGGGCAGACAGATGGACTCGGATGGACTCGGTTGGACTGCAGCTGGGGGCGCCAAGTCAAACAAAGGCCAAATGAAACGCTGGCGTGCTCCCCACTCGATTTCCAAATTCGTGTCCGAGGAATGAAGCAGTCAAAAGGTCCGCATACGACTACCAATTTATGCGCATTATTAAAGTAAACGCATGATATGCCCGGAATCCTGGATCCCAACCCTCCCCTAGCAAAGAGGCGTCTCCACATGGACAGCTTCCCCCATCAGCTTTCTCTGGAATTGCTGCTGGCCACGTTCGTAGGTGTCCAAAATGGACATTTATTTATTTAGATTTTAGTTGAGGGCAACATGGTAGGAATTACGTTTGGGGCTGGCTGTTTGACTTTGGCATCTTATTGGTGTTATTAAATCAAGTGGATTGGGTTGGAGCAGGTACACAAAACTGAGGATGGGCACCCCAAAGCACTATACAAGACCTAAATCCCCAGAAATGGCTATACAAACTGTTTAGGCTCTCAGTGTATTTGTGCCTTTTAAATAGATTTTGCTTTGACCTGATTGTTTCGTTTTTTATTTTCAATTATCAGCCCTAAAGTCGAATATAGAATTTTGTTCATTGATTTGCGATTTCATCATTTACGGCTATACTTTGAGCACCAAATTAAAACATTAACCAGAAAGCCATTTCAATGCCACTGCCTCATTAAGTCGAGCATTTTGTGGCAATAAAAGGAATTTATGTGCACCGCCAATGGCAGAAATTATAAGTTTTTAATACGCCCCCAATCCGCACAAAACATCTGTAATGAGGCCTGGGTGCAGTGCGTCGCATTATGAACGCGCCATTTGAGGGAGAGCGGCAATGGCCAACTTGGGGCAAGATGGCCAACACAATAGGCATAAAAATCAATTATGAACCATTAGACGGGCCCAGAAGAAGTGCCCGAACAAAAGGCCAGGCCAAGAGCCAAGGTCATAAATCATCTGCCCAGGCTGTTGCTCCGATGGTTCCACTGGGAGGTTCCCGAGGTCCCCAGTCCCCACCAAACCCACAAGCTCCAACTGCTCTCCAGTTGTTCACGCATTAAATATTTATTTAGCAAGATTTTAATGGAGCCAAATAAGTTAAGTGTACGGAACAGTCCATGGTCGAGGCGGAAGGTGGCCCGAACACGTGTTCCCTCGACCTCGAGAGCAGTGGGAAGTGGCAAGGATCTGGGTGGAGGGCAGGACATTCGCTGCGAGTCAGTCAGGCAGGCACACTTTGCTGGTGCTTTGTGTATTTGACAGCTGGAGGAACTGGGGCTGGGAAAAACGAGAGACAGAGCGTTTACAAAGCTCCAGACAAATTCATTTCATTCGTGCGGAAATTAAATGCATATTTGACCTATTTAAATTTTCAGCTCGAGTGTCGAGACGGAAACAAGTCTGCCTGAAATTTAATTTATTGTGAACGATTTTTCAAATCGTTGAACTGACAGAACAGTCAAATGATGTTGGACAGCAGCAACAGATGATGTCAGAGTTGCTGGTTGGTGATTTACATATCAAGAGATAAATGTTAAATAGGCCGAGAGCCATTTCTAGTTGACTTTCGATTTAAAAAACAACTTGGAATCGTTATGTCCAGGATACTCTTGTTAATATTAACTTTAAAACAAAGCAACTGTAATGGAGTTTTTGTGTTCTTAAGGATAACTTTGCTTCACCATTCAGATAGTTGTTTGTGCTTCAAAAATGAAAACTATTTCGAAACCTTTTCCCCTGGACAAAGTTCAACGCAATTCTTTTTAATTTACGAGTGTACGTCCTCCACCCGCCAGCCTCTCATATTACCCATTTAATTGGCTCGCTCCGACCATCAAGCCCAGACGATGTCTGTACACCTGATCCCTGTCGCTCCCGAGCGCCCTAAATAACCACAAGTTGCTCATTAACCATAAAAGTAGTCACATCCAGAGCCAAGTGGCAATTAAATGGCCGAAACACAACATAATCAGTCATAAAAGTCTTGGGGGACTGACGAAGGTGGGATGGAGCGGAAAAGCAACGTGAGCAGAAAGTTAAGTAGGTAGCTCGGAAACACCTCCAATTCCCGCTGCAGGATCAGATCCTGCTGGCCAACACCACAGGCAACGAAAGTGTCACATGACCAAATGGGAATGTTCGACATTTAAGTGGGAACTGCTTTTATGATTGCTAATTAAGCCTAACGAGCGGTGTGGTCCATGTAAAGAGGCCAGAATGGGCAAACAAAATTCTTTCCAATTAGCAGGGCATTTTCTTTTGTGACTATTATCTATCTATCTATCTTTTCCCGGCGCAGCATAAATTTGAGCTGGAAACTACGAAGTTTACTTCCGCAGACAGTTGCGAATTTTCCCTGGGGATTTGGGCAAGGCATCAACAAAGGCGAGTTCATCTCATCATGAGCCGCATCTGCATTCGCTGCCAAAAGTTATTGCAGCCTGCGGGAAAATGCCAATATACTCGTACGGCTGTAGCAGATGGAAAATGGCAAATTGCATGTCAAAAAAAAACATAAAATTGTTGATAAATAACCCAGGGAGTCTGTGAAAATAGATATGTTGCAGAGTCTGGGTGGCTTTCAAATTGCTTCAAACGGTTTGACTTAATGGCCGTCGCCCAGATTGGCAGCAAACAGACGTCTAGAGAGATATATAATACATATATACATATAGCCGTGGTAAGTAAAATGGAAAATGCAGTAGAGAGACGGCTAAAAGAAAACGCATTACAACCAACTCGACGGGAAGTTCTTTCTTTCAAACTGAAATTATGCGTTTGCACAACGAATCAAAAGTTAACTTGCAGCCAATTGGTGTTGGCAATGGTGACTTTCGGATACCCTTTCTATTGGTATACTCATAGCTCCGACTTGTCCCAATCGTCCCATTTGTCCCAGTTGTCGATATCCTCCTCGAACTCCTCCTCCTCTTCTTCTTCGTTGAAGTCTCCTTCCCTTTTCTTCCGATTTGCCGGTCTGTACACCCGGCAGGTGTTCAAGCACTCCTCTTTCGTATAAAATCGATTTGGATTTCCACCACAGCCTCCATAGTAGAAGAAAATGCAACGATTGGTCATATAATCGTAGCCCCAGACCTTTACAAAATCATCACAGGGTCCGGGGTTCGCCACATACCAGCATTTTGCTAAGCATACAATGTGATTTATTGTATGATTGATTTCCAATGTATGTTTCGGTTTTTCCAAGACTTACGTTCTTTAATTGTGACGCCATGAGGAATTACTGCTACCACTGGATACAGAAAGAAGAGAAAGATTGTTGGAAAAGAAAGATGCATGATAAGAGATTTGAAAATTAGAAACACATTATAAATGGTTTTGTTTATATTGAATTGAAGTTCAAGGCTAGTATGACAGAAGGGAAAAATGTAATAGATATTTCAATATTTCACTTGAAATGAAATTTAGCTGATTTGTAAAAATAAAATGATTGTTTTAAAATTAAGTTACCAGTACATTCAATCCGTTCGGAAATTTCCATGTACCCTTTTTTCCATTGTTGGGTATGCATGGAAACTAAAGGATATGCCAGGAATGCAAGCTTTTCTAACGTCTTCTCTTATTTTGCCAGCCCAGTCCTAGTAGCACTTTCAAAGTACTTCATCATTTTTATTGCCACGAGAGACTTGGGCGAAGAGCAAAGAACTTAAATATTTTTTCTTTTCCCGCATTTGACTAACGATTTGATGACGTTGATGGGTCTTTGAGATGCAATGTCGCGACTATGCAGACACCAAAGTAAAACTGCAGATGCATATTTTCGAGCTTAAAGCTCTAGTGCCAAACCGGAAACGGAAATAAGAAGCCATAATGTATATTTACAAGCCCTGCAACTTTTGTTTGAACAACTTTCCCTCCGCCCGACTTTATCGTCTTGAAGAAATCGATTTAATTTAATTTGCAAAGCGATTTTCACTTAAAATGTGATTACGGAAATTTTCAATTTGAAAACGATAACGTAAATTGGCAGACACAATGTGGGGGAAATGGCTAAGAAGCAGGGGTATACCCCGAAAATTTCGTCGTCAGCCAAAAGGAAGCGATTCGAAAATTGTTTTGCACAAGAAATTGGGGTGGTGGCTAAGATAAGCCAGCCGCTTTTTGTCTCGCGGGTATTAACTGTCTCTGCATAATTCTTTATTACACGTTAAAGGTGTTATTTAGCGCGGGATGAGGAACGCCAGATCCTATCGAGGTGCATTTCAATTTTAAAATTAAGGCTTTCATTTTTTGGCTTGAAGCCGGTGAGATGTAGATAAATCCATCACACAGAGTGTAGCTTGAAATAAGGAACTGAAATATCTGTGTAAAGCCTCTAGCTTAAAGATGACAATCGTTAAACAAGTTATTAAGCCCATTACTCGTTACTAGACTCGTTAAAAAGTAGTTAAAATTAAAAAAAATTAAAATATGACCCAAGGCTGAAGTTCTACACTCCATAACTCACCTTATCTTAATCGGATTTTGAAGAGGCATACCTCTAAATGTTTCTTGCGCAATGCTCTAAAAAACTGCATTCAAATTTAAAAATGATTTTTTTTTTAATTTTTTTGTAATTTTTTTGATGTAAAAATTCAAAAAAATTAAGAAACGTCCTAAGCTGAAGTTCTAAACTCCATAACTCCACTTATCTTAATCGGATTTTGAGGTGGCATACCTCTAAATGTTTCTGGCGCAATTCTCTACAAATCTGCATTCAAATTTAGAAACTTATTTTTTTTTAAGTTTGTTTCCAAATGGTGCCACGCCCACTCCTACGCCCCTTAACCTCCCAAAACTGTCACGCTCACACTTTTGAAAAATGTGGCATTTTTTCACTTTTTTATATAACTTGTAAATTTAAATAGACTTTAAAAAAAATTTTAAAGATTTTTTCATTTCATTTTTCTTTCACCAACTTCTACCGATATTCCAGAAAATGTTGAATTGTCTCGTTTGCACTTCCACTAGCTGAGTAACGGGTATCTGATAGTCGGGGAACTCGCCTATAGTATTCTATCTTGTTCTTTGACTCTTAAACTTTTATTCCTTGGTATACCTTGAATTTAGCCATTTAAATGTAAAACCCAAAAATCAACTAGCAGTTTGTTACACAAAACACATATCCGTTAGAATTTGTTAGTGACCGCCGTACATTCATTTTCCATTCCAGCTGCAGGACTCAGTTGCATTCGGTCCTCTGGACCCGGCACTTAATTAAGTCTCGATATAACTTCATGTCGTGTGCTATCCCCAAAATCATCGAGCAGCAACCACGGCAAAGCTCAGTGCGAACCACCAAAGTGGTTTAGTCCGTCCACTAGCCACAATTTGGCAATTCGATGTAAAACTCTGTCGGCAGTTGATTTCAGTTCGCTGATTATCGTCGCATCGACAGTGCGACGCAAAAATTACAACTATGGCCAACTGTAGGCGATTTTCCAAAAACGGATCTGGCATTTCCAAATTCAAATAGTTGCCAAGTGAGGAATTCCACGGAGGCAGGAGAACCCTCATCAACTACCATTAGAGTGTCAAAGTTCAGCGGATGTCGGAGGCTTTCGGTTAAACCGTGCGCAAAAGTGTCAAAATGTTTAACATATGCCCACATGAGACACTGCAGGACCGACCACCAGGACGAGAATGTCCTGTCCCAGTTGCTCCTGTGACTGTTGCTATTTCGGTGTCGCTATTGCTATTTCCACTGACAGCGTTGATAACAATGACAATAACAAGCGTCCTGCGCCCAGGGACTTGTTGGCGCTGTGATTAGGGGAATGGGGGCCATGGAGCGGGATCGGAGCGGTTATCCTTCCCAGAGCTGTGTTTTGTGAGTAATCACATGAAATGGGCTGTTGACCCGTTAGTGGCTGCACTGATGTGGGATTGCACACGGTGGGGTCGCTTGGATTTGATGGACGCCAAGGGGAAATCCGAGACGGGCTGAGATGTGAGATCAAATGTGTGATTTTAGTTTAAATTGCAAATACACATAAATTACTTGCGCTTCGGTTGCAACTTTGTCATGGCTAAGAAAGGGTTTGTAAGAAAGGAAATTGAGATTGATATTAAGCGACTTAGGTAATGATACAGTCCAAACAGCCTTCATATTAATAAAATGTATTTATTTATTTGTATATAAGTAAAATAGAATCAACTTATGGCAATTTGTTACATTGATTACAATTTTGGATCACTCAATAAATTAGCTATTGATAAGTTTTGTAAGTTTCAAGTTGCCGCCATATTAAAGAAAATAACTTATTAACACAAGTTTGAGTTTGCCAGATTCCCACAACCATTAACAATTGCTTAAAATATTTATTAATGCGCAGTCGAGCCCCGTTGAACACTGTGCTAATTACACAACCCTCAAGAATTTTCACCGCCCTTCCCGGCAAATATTTTCATTAGCTGTCAGCCGCGGCGCCGCATTTCCACACAATTTTCTTTGGCAGCAGGAAATTCTTAAAATTACATACAATTTAGGCAAGCAGCTTGTGCCTTAATGTTCAACTTAATTTAAACGAACGAGTTAACAAGCATCCAGAGAAATGTGATTTATCGCTGGCCAAACTTTTTCGGCTTGATGAGCTTCGGCAAAAGTTTTTGGGAATGGGTGGGCGCCTGAGAGTGTGGGCGTGGCAGGAGCAAAACGTCTGCTGCACTTTTGGTATCCTTTGCGTGTTTTTGGGTGGCTCAGCAATGGGCTATGCAAAATCGCCCACTAAACTTTAATGGCCTGACATTGAAGCGCCGCCGTCGACATGCCCGCCACTTGGGCGCCAGTTTGGAACCAGAAGTTGCCACATGCAACACGCAGCTGGAGCTGCAGCTGGAGCTGGAGCTGGAGTTTTGGATGGGCCGCTTTAATTGCTTGGCGTGCCATGCGAAAATGTTTGGATATTGGTGGCGGAGGCCCGCACATTTTTCCCCTTTTTGATTTTATGTGCACTTTTATGGGACACGAGCTGGCAGTTTGCAACAACATTTGAAAGGGCAACATTTATTTGGGAATCGGCTGCTTGGGGTTGGTCAGTTTTCCAAAGCGTTTTCCTTTGTTTCAACTTGTTTTTCTCGTCAGGCTGTTACCTGACGAGAAGTAAAACTTTTGTCTAGACACGGCGCTTGAGCACGCGCTCTAAAAATACTTGAAGTGTGTAACAATTAATGCGAAATGTTCTTTTCATGGACAGTGATGACTCGGAATACTAGCTCATACGTATGTTCCAGCAAAAGTGGGTCTAAATTTGGCAGCAACAATTGGTGCAAGGTAAGTGGATTTCCCACCAGCCATATCAATATGCAAAGGAGGTTTGGCACATCCTTGCACTAAGTGAATGTGAAGGCACGAGCTCGAAAGGGGAGCAGGGAAACCTGGGAAATGCTGGAAAAGCTGGAAAAGGCTGGAGCTTGGGCTCAGGACACACAAGTGGCTAGACGTGACTAGCTTACATTATTTTTGCTCTGGCCACAATAAATGCAAAGTATATGTATGCATCAAGTGCGAAATTCGCCGTGGAGGCAAAAAATACAAGTGCGGGCGACAGCTTAAAATGGAAAGCGAAGAAAATATTCAATCAGACACAAAAAATGAAAATGAACGAAGAGAAATGCGTGAGCAAAATCGCGAAACATTTTCAGAAGGCAGTTAACATACATGGAATCTCCAGCGAAAAAATAAAAAAATACTTTTTAGCAATGTTAAGTATACAAAAAATGCCCTTATTTTGTATATTAAAATATTGCATGTATAGTTGAGAAATTTAATTGGCAATCTGGGAATCGATGGAATATCACCAAGAAAATGTATTTCAATATCAATTTTATACGTGCCAGCAAAAAGAACACACGTTATTTTTTGTCAGCAAAATAAAATGAAAATCCGCTCAAATTTAATGCATATTATTAATCTTATGCTTATTTCATTTGACTGCAGACGGGGGTAACCTGGTAAAGAAAAACTCTTGAGGAAAATCCATTTGTTGTGAGAAATTCAATTTATATTCGATTACTCGACGATGTCTAAGTAGGAAAATAGAGAATGGCTGAAGTGCTTGTAAGCGAATTTTTTTTATATTTTTGGCTTGGAGCGCATTGAGAATGTCTTGTCATGCGTTAAAATTGCAATTTCTTTGCCAGGCAAAGCAGGAAAACCTAGGTTGATAAATGAAAAATATAAAGCCATTGAAAAAATCAATCCCGGTCCCAAAATCCTTCTGGCCCTTCGCGCGAGCCCCTCTGTCCGCTATATCCCCTCTAATTGTAAAACACAGAGCAGCAAGAAACATAACAATCATAGTCAATTGTTGGCAGTTAAATATTCATGAGCCGAGTGAGAAATAAAACTGGAAATAGATATCCCAAGCGGAAAGGAAGGGGGCTTAAAACCAGAAGAAAGTATCCCATGGACATGAGCGCTGATTGCCCACATGACGTGCATAGGAAATGCCCAAAACTGCTATGGGTGTTAGACTCTATATACCATACAGTATGTTGTATCCTGTATACTGTATACCGTATTCAATACTGTATTGGAAAACAATTTCCATTCAATGGCAGGCGAGCAGACAAAACAAAGACAGACCCAGCCAGCCACTTGCGAAAATTTCATTGCAAATGAAACGAAAAGCGTTTTATTTTGATTTTCCGCACACGCTCCATTGAAGGAGTTTGGGAAGGCCAATCGGTGTGGGGTTGGTCGACTCCTCTTCAAAGGCAAATGTTTTGGCACTTTTTCTATTTTCATTCACCAATTGCCGAAGAGCATCCTGTTTTTCTGCTTTTTACGTCGGCAATTTGCGAACATTCGGGCAGGCGGAGGTACGAGTTTGGTTAGCCAGGAAAGAGGGTTTAGCCACATGCCGACAGCAGGATGTCATTAGAAGCAGGGAAACAAGGACTTTAAAATGTTATTAACTTGGCTTAAAGCAATCCAAGTCAAGGGGTTTTAGTTTAAATAAAATACTTTTAATAAACGAGAGCTTTAAGGACTGGCAGTGTGCCGTAACACTATTCTGTGCATTCGAGAGTAAAATAAAAATAGAATTAGATTTCCTCTGTCACTTTTCACTTTCCTTCTAAACTTTGACGTATTGTCTGCTCCATTTCAGCTCGACACCGAGCCATGTACGTCCTGCTCCTCTTACAGGAATTAATAAACCACTCAGCAGAGGACTCCGAAGACAATTGTCATTACCTCCCCGAAGCCAAATGAAATCTGGACAGAGTCGAGATGGCGCTGAGAAGTGCTGGGAAAGTGGCAGACAGAATGCAAGTCTGATTCCGCTGCAGCTAAAATGCTTTCCATGTTGTAAATCTACACCATGCCATCCCTATCCTCTTTCTTCCAAGGACTTCATCCAGGCGGACAAATAACTGAGCACACAAAACACGAACGAATCGAAGTCTAGATGGAGGGATGTCAAAGTGAAACAACTCGAAAAATATCAACTTATGCAAATCGCTATAGACGAGACTGTGAGGGGGAAGGAGGGAGGAGGGAGGAAGTTGCCACTATTTGTATTGACAGGACTCAGGACTGTCTGCCAGCTGCCAGGCAGTCCCTCAAGGAATTGTGGGCATATTTGCTTCTGCTGAAATGAGCAAAAATAATTGCGAATCGTAGAAGAGAAAAACTCTCGCCAGAGAAAGGGAATTTTTCCAGGCGGCTGTCGTCGCTTTTCCATATGTGCAAGGCCTCAGGACGCCGAAGGACGAGCAGCCGAGGGAGGTGGTTGGGGGCTAGTCCGGCCTGAAGGAAACGGAAATATGCAATGAAGCAGAAGTTGGCAGGAAATTGTTAAGACGCCGCGCCTCCTTCGCCCCGTCTCGCT
Organism: Drosophila orena; assembly: GCA_005876975.1. NCBI lineage: Eukaryota > Metazoa > Arthropoda > Insecta > Diptera > Drosophilidae > Drosophila > Drosophila orena. Next base: position 3,069,117 of record VCKV01000008.1, on the reverse strand, counting down.
TTAACTCTCGCTGCCTCTCACTCGCTCACTCGCTCACTGGGTTTCCGTTCTCGTTCTCGTTCTCGTTTTACAACTCTACTTTATTTTCCATCATCGAAAGGGTTCCCCGAAGGTTCCCCTGGCCTGCGTTTTATGTTCTTGGAGGAATTGAAAAGCCGCATGCAAATAAAATTTGCCTTCTTTTTAGTGTTGTCCTATGACCTGAGTAATACCCCCTTCGGTTTTTCTCTTTTCCGTTTCCGTCATTTTGTTCTTTGTGTTCTTGTGGTTTTTATATTTCAACCGAGTCCTTTGTATGCCTTAAAGTGTTTTTCGTTTTCTGCCCTTGAGTTTGGCCAAAATTTATAGAACGCTTTTAAGACATGCAAATGATGATCTATTGCAGGAGTAGCTCCTCGGGGATCTGAACTCCGATTATGTAATGGGTACCCCGCTATGAGCAAGAGCACAGAAATAAGCAAAAATTTCAGTTTATACTTTTTTAGATAAAATTATGTAGGTTTCATATAATTTAGGTCAGTGAAATTATTAATATAAATTCCTTTCAGCATTATAATAATCCTTTTACATCCTGTTTGATTCAAACATGATAACAAACACATAATGCGCTAAAACAAATGTTTGCATAATTTTAACAACTGTCAGCATAAATTTCAAACAGCGACAGCAATATATGAACTGCGAACTGAATTGCTGGCCAAATGCGAAAAGTTGGCCCAAACGAAAGCCAAAAAATACAGCACAGCAAAGTAGCACGAAAACTTTGGCTGACAACTTTCCAAATAAAGTAAACAATAAAATGTGCCAATTGTGATAATGTGCCAAGCGAATATAATTAGAAAAGCGTATAGACAGCCCCAACTATGACGCCATAAAATGCTAAAAATATTCGCTTTATTAATTGCACGTGGATTGTTCCTACGAAGGGTAATCATTGTACATATAACCGTTTTGTGTATAACATTTTCGCCGGTTGCGCCACTGATTGAATAATAATACATCACTGTGAGCTGGGCAAAAATGTGCAAGATACTATAAAAAGTAATATGCATTTTAAAATCCACTCCTGCAGGGGCGGCATGTAGATTGATACGGCCATGCCACTGGTGGAGCACACGTGCCATGGTTTAGTCTGCACGCGATTCCCCCAGCCGCAATCGTCGTCCATCCGCTGCGTCTGCCGCCTGTCGCCAAAAAAGTGGCTAAAAACGTGATGTGCATTGCAAATCGGAGTTCCCATCATCGCCTAGCTGCATCCCTGCCCTTACCAAGGCCCAAACCCAACCCCAACCCCAACCCATCCCAACCCATCCCAACCCAACCCAATCCTCTAGCACCTTTGCCTATTCTTGCACCTGCTCAACGCATCCGATGAATCGCTTGCACTTTTGTTTATGCCCCTTGCAAAAGCGCGGGAGATTGGAACAACGAAGGGTAGCTCCATGTGAATTCTTGGGGGTGTTTGGAGCAGCTTCCTCCACCAGAGCAAGTTAAGTGGCAGCGTGTTTCGGGTAGGAATTTCACACGTCATTAGCTCTCGGAAAGTGTCGTTAGCGCGCGACTTGAAAAAAGTGCCAGATTTTGACTTATAACATAAACATGTAATCAAGCCGTATAATTATTATTATTAGCTGTCTACAATAAAATTGATTAGTATTGTACAGTATTATGTTAAAAATCTATATCTACAGAAGGACAACTAAATTGATAAAACAAAAATAATAAAATTGAAATAAAAAAAAATATAAACATTTTTGTATTCTTACAAATATTACATTGAAAATTTTACATTTACAATTCTACATTCATATTAAGCTCTACACTTGCTTACACTTGCTTAGTTTAAACCTTCGCTTAATCTATTCAAGCTGCTTAAAGAGCTTTTTAAAAGCTGTACAGTTTCTTTAGTATATTTCTAAGCCATGTCTAAAAATATACGCAGCTTATCTTGAAAACTTTAGAAATACAAATAAAATACAAATATAATTATTTTTAAAAGTCTTCAGGGTCTTAAGAAAACTTTAATTTTATTTCTATACAAGAGGTTGTATTTTATTTTTTTGGTGTATCAAACTATTCGCTGCAACAAAACTAAGTTCAATGTAGTATAATCTTACAAAATTCTGAGCATAGGCAAATTTAATAGCATTATTCTGTTCAAGTCTCTATTTTTGTGGAAAAATGCGGGTGTACATTTGAATTGCTGGTTTTGAAAGCTATCCCTGAGGTGAAATTCTATTAGTTCAGGGCTGAAAACAGAGCCTTGGAACATTTTTTTTTTACTAGTTCACTGAATCTTTTAGGGATCCCATATATTTTGAGTTTCGCACAACTAAGCTTGCAAAAGCTACAAAGAGCCGCCAAAATTAAATTTGATTTAGGAAATGTAATTAAGCGTACTTAAATAAGTGAGGCATCTTAAATTGCGATTTTAGAATCAGATAGCCGTCAGTTCAGACTCATTCCCAAATTTAATGAAAAGTATTTAAAGCTTTTATATAAATAAAAGTCAATACTTATTTGTATTTTTTTTAAACTTTGTATATTTTACAAAAGTATTTTTATTGCACCCATAATTGTATTGACAAAGTATTAATCTGATTCTATATTTTTCGGATTTTATCAAAATACATTTTCCAAACATTATGATGTTTTGTTCTTATACCTTTGTTTCTGCATCAGAGCGACTTCCCTTCAATGGCATGGCATGCGGCATCGAATACATTAGCTTGTTCCAGAAGTTTGGGTTATCCCTCTCCAGGTAGGTATTCAGCACCATGTAAGCCCTCAACTCACTGTCCAGATCATCGAAGTTTTCCACGTCGGGATAAAGGACTACGATCAGGCGCTTGCAGCGATCCTTCGATGTTGCATGTAGCGCTAGTCGGAACTCGAGGCGACCCCAGGTGGACTTAAGGAAGTTCTTCGTCATCAGGATGATGATGCGCCTTGACCCCTTGACAGATTGGTGAATGCAATCGGGAATGGACTCGCCCACCAGCCAATCTCGCAGGTAGAAGCATAGCCTAAACTTGTGCCTGCCGTTCTCCAGACGATCAACGAACTCCTCGATAAGCTCCTCGTCCTTGTGGGTGAATGATAGGAATGCATCGTATGTCTTGTCCTCGTCGAGTTCGCGGCGAACGGCCAAACTAAGGCATATTTCGTGTTCGTAGAACCAGATCATTATGGGTTGCCTGAAGCAGATAAATACGTTAATCGACAGAGCGATGACCAGCAAAGAGACGGCGAGGGAGGTATAGTAGATAAGGACCGAGGGACATATGTCAGTCTCTTCGACCTCAAGGAGCGATCTTCCTGTGTCCCCGCATTGTATAGCTGAAGGGTTTGCAATATTTTTCGCTTGCTCCTTTACGAATTGCAGAAAGTCCTTCTCTTCGCAACTGCAAGTCCACGGATTTCCGAAAAGTGATAGTTTCATCTGGGATGAACTCATTCTTTTCTGAAGGAATCCCCGTACTCGATCGCCTAGAGCCGAGAAATTATTGTTACTGATGTCCAGGTGTTCCAGTTTGTCTGGCAGTTGATCTATATCGGTAAGACTGTTGTTGGCCAAATAAAATCTTGTCACTTTTGAGAGTCCTGGTAGCCAGCGGGATGGCCATTTCTCGAGTTTATTTCTTTCAAAGATGAGAGTTGTTTGTCCAAATGCTGGTGTGGGTAATAGTGGTACTTCGCGTAGCTTCTTTCCGCTGCAGTCGACCATCAATGTGGGCGATTCGGAATTGGAGGTGTCGACGCAGCAAATGCAGTCCACAGGACACTTATCATGAGTTATGTTAGCGCGGCGCAGGACTATTTCGTATTCCATCGGCTCATGCCGCCTGAGAAAAGATAGGAAGGCCTTTGCCCTGCAATTACATTTCCATGGGTTCCCAGAAAGTTCTACCTTGGTGATGTTCTCTCGATATTCCAGGAAGGCTACCACACCATCGTCCAGATACTCTAGGAAATTATTGCGTACGTCTAGGTAAGTTATGTTTTCTGGCAGCAGGTGGAGTGGAAGTTCTCTTAACAGGTTTTGAGACATGTGCAGTTTCTGTATCGAGGCATGACCAGAAGGCATTACAGATTCTGGGCTCGTGATTTTTTGTATGTCATTCACATCCAGATATAATGTCGTGTTGTACGGAATCGCGTTCGGCAGCATTGGATACAAGTCAAGAGTTAAATTGTAGCAATTTATAAAGAATTCGCTCGTTTGCCGTTCGAAACAACATAAGCATCTGTAAGGACAGGATGCGTTGAGATGGTGGAGAACAATTTCATCGTACTCCCCCGAAAACAGCCAAATGACGTGATTTAAGGACTCCATTAACTTTAAGTTGGAGCTTTCATTCGAACTTACAAGTGTATTTATAATGTCATCTTCATTTGCTTCTAGGTATAGTTTATCTTTATCTTCAGCAAAAAATTGTCTCAAGTATGAAGCGTTTGAACTTACTTCCATAAATTCCATTATAGCGTCGAATTTGGATGGTATTATCCGTACAAATCTTGCTCTATACCAAAAGAAATCCTGTAAATGGTAGTCATCGCAGTAGATATTCCATTTGTTACCAAACTGATTGAAAGTATGAACACTGTAAAGATAATCAACAACCTCTGGGCTTAGGGTAGTGATTTTATTATGTCTGATGTCCAGATAGTATAGACTTTCAGGCAGTTGACTTATGCTCAAACTAGTTAGTTGGTTGTATGACACGTCCAAGCTTTTTACGTCGTTATAGCCCTCCAACGATTTATTGGGGAGTTCCGCCAACAGGTTGTTCTGAAAGAAAAGAACTGAATATCCTTTTTTCGGAACAGGTAACGATGGAATATTTGTTAGATTTTTCTGCACACAATCGATTTCTAACTGTAACGTTTCTCGATTATATGTGCAATTGCATTGAAAGGGGCATGCAACATTATTAATTCCGAATGTAAATAGACAGTAGCTCCTATATGGGTCACATATGAGAGCCGTAAGATTTTTAAATAATTTGTATCGGCTAACTTCTATGATTTCAAGATTCGTGAATTGCTCAAAGCTCTTCAAGTCCACCATATTCTCGACATTCAAAATGCAATATCTTAGTGATTCCCGAAGCGTAGAAGATCTGAAATGCAGGCACACATTAATATAAGAAGCGCGGTACTTTTTTTTTTTACTAACCTCAAAAACGAAAGATCCTTTAAAACAACATTATTGAAAATAAGATAATGTAAGCTGGTTAAATTCTCAAAGCTCCTTTCCGTCAAACCTTCTAAAGTTAATCCAGTAAATATTAGGGCGCTCATGTTATATTTGCCATGATAAACATTTTCTTCAATTGTTAGTGTTGATTTTTCATAAGTATTGGGATTATAAATTTTGATTTGATTGGTGTTGTTCATGGTCTTCCGAATGTAATTGTTTGTAATTATAGAATTGTTTGGATTGTCATATAAATATTTAAAAGTTACAACTTGCGGTCCATTTGCGTAGTGTACATCCGACTCAGTTATCAGCATGGATGGAAGGTAAATATCGAAGCCATTAATTTCCCGAATGCCAACTAGGCCAAGATAATGTACGCCGGGGCTTATTCTCATATCGACTGCACTTCGAATTCCATGCACGGTAATTCCAACAAGTTCGTAATCGGTTTCATTGCTTATTTTGAAAATATTCCACTGGTGAAACACTGGACTTGTCCAATGGATATGTAGAACAAGAAACACTAATTTCAGTTTATAATCTTCAGTGGTTACAATATTGTTAGATATTGAGCATGTTCCGATTTCGCCGAATTCACCACAGTATGTTTCGCAATAATCCTCTCTAATATGGCCCAATCCCGTGGAACAGTGAATAGTAGAATATTGAGTATAAGCAAGAAGAAACAGAAATATTATTTTACTCGACATTGTACGATGTTGCCTGTGCCGAACTTTAAACTGCACTGAATTGGCTGGAAATATGATTTGCTTTTGCCTACCAAACGAAAAATGAATAAATCCGCTGGGAGCAATAGCAGATTAGTTTTGTAATTATTTGTTTACCCTAGAGTGATATTTAAGATTTAATACAAGGAAAAAAAGAGTGTACATAAATGCCAAGAATATTAGTTGTGGTCCAATTCTCTGTTGGGCAATCAAAATGAAGCCGCCCAAATCTGCCACTTTTGATATGTTGATACGATAACCATATTTTCAAACTATATTTTTTAAAAATATTTTAATTATCATTTCACAACGAATAGTGACCCATTAAAATTGTGATAATAATAAAAAAAAAATTAACATTATATCCTAATGAGGTGAGAGTGGAAAGCGGCTTAGTTGGTAGTATACTTTATATACTCTATAGGAAATATTTCTACTTTTTAAATTCACTCACACTTTACCTAAATCGCGCCGGTTTCTTTTCGCAATTTGGCTCACATCCTCGGCAGTGCTTCACCGTCTTTTCCTCCCTTCAGCCGGAGCCCGTCCACCTTTGGAACCGCCTTGCTGGTTCCTGGGCTGTCAGACCTTCGTTGGTCACATGCCGTGGCAATTGATGTCAAATTTATAACGACAAATACTCGAAAAGTTTGCCACGTAGCCCAAACACACACTCATGCATTTATAGTGGCCCCAGACATGCCCACATTTCACACCTCCCGTCTGCATCTCGCCAGGCAGCCCGGATTCGAACCCGGACCCGGATCCGGCTGTTCAGATTTCGAGCATCATTATTGCTTTTTGATTTTTGGTGTGAATTTGCCGAGCAACAGAGGTCCGGCGATAGTTGTGTGTGTGTTCATGCTGCCCCCCAGATGAATTATGGCCGGCAGATCCGGGGAAGGCACGAATAGCTCTTCTCTTAGCTGGAAATTTGCCCAGGACACAGGCTGCAGCTGGAGATCCTTTTCGGTGCAGAGAACATATTAATGCAATTTTATTTAAATTACGCTACATTTATGCCCCTTGCTCGCTTTGATATATTTGTTTTTTCACTGCCGTCTCTCTCCCTCTCTCTCCCTCTCTCTCTCTCTCTATCTCTCACTTTTGGCGGCAAGGGGAAAACGGCAATCGGAACTGGGGTCCTTATTGTCCTGTTGTGCATTTCATATTGGCTTGTCTGCAAAGTTTTCTGCCTCCGTTCGCTGGCAGAAATATTTATGGCCGTCAAACAATTTATGTCAGCTGATAATTTTAAATGTTAATTAGGCTTGTTGTTTTGACTCAAAAGGCCGTGCCAATTATTAAAGATTTAATAAATGACAAATAAATTTGTGTTTCACAGGAAGGATGAATTAAATACAAATTGATATATTAATGTTAATAATTAAATTGTAGTAATGCGTAATCATTTGTCAACGCGTGTTATTATGCAAGGCGAGTTGCCTGGTTGAGAATTGCAAATGCGGCTTTAATTCTTAAAAAGCTGTTTAAATTCATGTTGGCTAGACTGACTTAACTGATATTCTGCAATTTGAAGGCTTCCTAATAAACCAACCAGTAATTATTCATTGGAGTTGTTCGAATGAGTCCCATAAGTCTGAAACGATTTTCCTGCGTTGTACGAGTATTTGCGAAATCATTAAGTGAACTCAGTGAGGCGGGAAAGGACCTTAAGTAAATTGGAATTGCTTAATTTCATTCACATACACATTGAAAATCACTCGGAATTGTTTGCGGACAGCCTGTGGGATGAGCTGAGGCCCCAAGGAGTCGCTGGAGCGGGAACTTTGCAATTATGGCTAAGGAATAGAAATTCCCGTCGAGCCGTCAAAACCGGAAATGGCAAAGTGGCAAAGCGCAAAGCGGAAATGGCAGGCACAACACAACGCAACGCAACAGAAAAATGCAAATTTCCACGAAAAGGAAATTATAAAAATATTTGTTGGCGTCGCACCTGGGAGGAGCAGGTTGCCCCCATTGAAAAATAGCAAAAGAATTTTTGCCCGTGGATCGTCCTTGTTATTGCATCACCCCAATTGTTGTTGTTGTTGTTGTTGTTGTTTTTGTTGTTGTTGTTGTTGTTGTTGTCGCTGGCCGTCTGAAGTCCACTTGAAGCGACGTTCCCGCACTTCGGAACGAAGGTCCCACAACCTCGAGTGCTCCATCGTCTGGCGGAAAGTTCACTTTTTATTTTATTTTATTCCACTTTTTTTTATTTTTTTGTTGCTTGCCACTATATAACAAATAACAAGTAGCCCAACCGTATATATCGCAGCCCAGATATAAATGGCTATGCGAGCGAGTAAATTTATGCACTGGCAAGTGAAAGGTGGAGTTCATATTTTAGCCAGCCAGCGCGAGCGATTTCGACTTTAATTATTTTTACAGGTGCAATTTATTTACATGAATTTCAATCTCCGCACCGGAGTATAAATTACCATAAACATATCCTATATGGATATATGTGGCTATACGTATTGGGCTCTGTCATTTCTTTTTTTTTTTTATTCCACCTTATCCACTTGCCAGTGCTTTTTCCATGATGAATATTTAATGCACGTGAAGGACGGGGGGTGGAAAACCACTCGAAATGTCAGAAACAGCGAGACAGCAAAACGAGCAGTACAAACAAAGCCTGTTCCAGACTTACTTTTCCGAGGCCTTTTTCCGAAATCATAAATGCACAAGCACAAACACACGGTTGAGTGTGCGAGTGAGTGTGCCGATGCACAGGTGAAAAGCCAGGCAAAGTCAAATTAATTCCACTTAATTTGTTTTAACCACAAAAGCCGAAGCATCGAATGGCAAATGGATGTTACTATTGCCACTTCATTTTTACGCAACCACTTTTCAGGGAGTCTACAGATTTGTAGTGTCGTAAAAACCGGCTAAAAACAAATTTAGCCACATTCAAAAGAAAACTTGATTATAGTGCACATATTTCATTTAATAATTAAATTAAACAATTTATTTTGTCGTTATTGTTCTGAAATAACTGCATTCGATTCAAATACCTTTCCGGTTTTGGAAGAATTCCTCTAAGTATTACATAATCCTCTCAAGACATTTTGAGTAACAGTTCTGTTATTGAAAGTAAGTATGTAAAGGAAAACATTGTGTTAAGGTATTGCATTACTGCTACTTACAGTGCTCTGTTACTTTTCTCTTCCGCTGTTAGGATGTCTGCTAAAAAGTTCCCATGTTAAACACTCTGAATTTCTCCATCATGGCTTTTCGCAAAATATCCTTAACATTACTGTTATCTAACATTTTCCTTAAATAATGGTATATTTTCCCCAGCAAGGATCTGCGTTTCAAGCAACTTTCAAGTTTCGCCGAAAAGCTTTACTTGCCTAACAGTGGCTTTTCTAAACAGCAACCCCCAATGTTACCCACTCCCTGACTGGATTTTAACAACTTTATGTCTTGGCTCCCATTGGCTGAGCCACATTATAAAAGCCAGGGCAATGCCCAATTGAAGTTTAGTTAGGTTTTTGAGCGGAACTCAGTGGCAGCTGCCGGAGGATATGACGGACATTAGTGTCTTCCCTACACTGGGCTGCAAGAAGTACTATTTATTTATTATTTCGACAACAACAAAATATTCCAAATAAATATAAATCAATTTTGTTGATGTGTTTTACTGGCCAGATAGCTTAGATTAGCTTAGTTGTAAGAACAACATTTTTATTAAAAATCTTGGCTTATCTGTGCCAAGCCATTTATTTAATGACTTGGTATGACTTGGTATAGTGATCATGTTTATGATTTCATAGTGTACGATTGGTCGATATTTGTTTGAAGTGATAGAAAGCAGGGTATCCATTAATTTTGTAGTTTTATTTGTTATCAGATTAATTTAATTTCTGCCAATAATTTTGAAAAAAAAACAATATTGAAACTAGATTTATTAATTGTAAACCACTGTATAACATTATCTGCACGTGAGTAAATAAGTACATCGTATCACGTATCCGCCAAATAAAACCAGCTTACTTATAATCAAAGTGTCTTTTAATTGGGAGCAGTTTAAGTTTTGGATATGATAGGCGAAACGGTTTTTAATAGGTTTGGCAGCGATGGAAAACCTAGAAAACTAGACTATCTCGCCATTAAAACCATCAACTAATCTTTTCTTCGGAGATTTGGATTTTTTTCAGTTGTAAAAATTGCAATTTAATAATCATTTATTACAATAGATCAGATTGATTTTATGCACGATTTTCATATAGTTTCACAAACGTCTTTATTTTTATTTATATGTGGAGGTCTTAAATGCATCTCCACCAAAATAATGCAATTACTTGGATCAGATTGATTTTATGCACGATTTTCATATAGTTTCACAAACGTCTTTATTTTTATTTATATGTGGAGGTCTTAAATGCATCTCCACCAAAATAATGCAATTACTTCTTATACTACATAAAAACTGTAGATAGGAAACTAAGTTACATTTTCCTAGCCTATTCCCATTGGAATCTCAATTGCAGCATGTTCAAATTAGTTTCAAAATAGTTTTAATCAAGTTTTGATACCATTACTATCCTTCCCAAAAAAATATCCCAAGTTCTCGTTGCGCACATAGCATCCAACTTACTGCGATTATTCACCCTTTTATTACACGTAAGTAATGTCCTTGGGGAAGTCACCCTCGACCGCTTTGAGCCCCAGTGAAAAACTCCAATTACGACCTAATTAACAGCGCCTAATTACATCCAGCCACGCCCACTCTGCGCCCAATGCAACTCCCTCCAATAACCCTAAACGCATTTCTCTTGTGCAGTTCACCAGAGTCATGGGAAAATTAAGTGAAACGCGGATATTTTGCTCCTCTTTATGTTCGCCAATTTGGCCAAGTGAGGAAGGTGGGAGGAGGGAGGAGGGAGGAGGGAGGAGGCGGAACTACTCGAGGCTGGAAACAATTTATTGGAAATGCAATTGAAAATGCAGCAAGCGTGTCGAGGTCGATTCAGAAAAATGCCAGCCATCGAAACGTTTTGAACTTGCGGCAATAAATTCTTCGCTTTTTTGGCAAGCTATAAAATATCCAAAAGAAATAAAAATCCTAATGAAGAGCCAGGGCTGCAGTCAGAGCCTACAAATTGTATTAAAAGTTATACGCTTCCATTTTTTGGGCCACATCTCGTTTTGTGGCATCTCATATTCATTGGTAAAAAACTCACGTATCGGGAGGGAAAAATACAAACGGTATGGGTGGGACAATAGTTGAGCCAAAGAGCCGGAAAAGTCGACTACTTTTGATATTTGACTTCATCTGATACGCCCAAAGTCCATGGAGAACATTAAACTATCCCACTGCTAAACGGACTAATTCCAGTTTTCAACTTATTTACTCTTTTCCATGTCCATCTCGGGCGGGCAAACAAGTTGTCAGACCATCGGACTATCCATGACTGACTGGCTAACAAGTCGTTTAACGCCCACTCAGCTCCTGTTCCTGGTCCCTGGTCCCTGGTCCCTGGCCCTTGGTCCTTGGTCCTTGGTCCTTGCCAGCCCCTAAACATATGCCACAAATAATTTGTTATTCAATACGAAACACGAAAAAGTACACAAAGCGGCAAACGAGCTTCAACAATTCAACACACACTGGACATTTAGTAAATTGGCTAACAACTTTTTGTTCGGCTTCACTGTTGTTGTTGTTACGTGATTGCCCACCGTATGGGCAAGTGTGAGTGTGTGTGTGTGTGAGTGTGTATCTGTGTGGGGACGGAATAGCATGTTGTGCTGTGTTGTGTGCCATATGCTTGACCACAGTCACAAAAACCCAGCCAGACGACGAAAACCCAAACAACATGAAGTCCGCCAAAAACGAAAGAGATTTCCTGGGACAGATGACACCCAGGACTTTCGGACAGGACGACGGTCCAAATGGAGGCGTGGGATTAGGGTGTCCAAAAGGGTTTGTCGCGACCAATTAATCGTTGTGACTTTCAGCTTCATTTCAGATTTCCCACTCATGTATAACATACTTACATATATAATATATAAAAGATTATTATTATTATGAAAGTAAATATTAGTTGTTCGAAACTATATTCTACTTTTTGATTGCTTGCTGTTCAAATTTCGAGTACTGAATAAAAAGAAGATCAAACAGGTATATTGGAAAGAAATAAATTTAGTTAATGACTTAGTATATTTTATTGCCTTAAAAAATATTGCCAACCAACGTTAACCAGAAAATAGTTGCACCATTTTACGAGCAGTTTTCGGTTAGTACTTTGGGTTAGACCTCCTCCACCTAGAATGTTTTCCCAAGTTTTTCCCCACTGGCCGTACTTCCTTTGTTGTTTACGCTTTGGCCACTTGAGCTGCTTTTATTTTATTGAAGATTTGTATCAAAATGTCAACAGGAGCGCAAGTCAACAACAACGAAGGGAACAGGAGCAACAACATCGACAACGAGAACGGGGGAAAATGCAGAAGTTGCTCTTTTGATGTGGGTTGTGTGTCTCAAGTTCCATTCTCACTCCATCTTCAATGGCGCTGTTGGTGCTTTTTCTAGCATTTCTAGCAAATAAAATGTTTGCTTAAAAAATTGCAGACATGCATTGCCAGTTTCCCTGTCTCATGTTATTTTTTTTGTTATTTTTTTCTTATATTTATATGTGTATATATATGTATATATTTTTCCTGCTTAAGCTGAAAATGTTGAAATGCTCATTTCTATCAAGTTTGCCATTCTTCGTTATCTGAGAATTTTTGGGTAGTCAGGAATTTACTGCAGTCACGACTTCGGCCTGACACAAACACATTTAAAAATGTGGTAACATATGTACGCAGTCTGCCAGAAGCTCACATATTTCTTAACCATCCGTTTCGTTGACAGAAGCCCCAAAGCCCAGCAAAGGCCCCCAAAAAAACCATCTTATCACCCATTCTGGAGCTGGGAGCAACTAACGACTCTTGGCATTTAAGTTGGTATAATGCCCACGGGGGCGGTGTTTCGGTATCACAGTATCACAGAGTGTGTGAAGATAATCTGCCAAGCTATATACAACTCTGAATCTGATTTCAGCCCGCAGTTAGTTAGGGGTAAAATAGGGGTGATTATAGGGTGGTCGATAGGGCTTGCTTATTACCTGTAATTTGGATATTAGCCATATAGAATCAATTCAGATGGACAACATTGTGCTACCTTGTCTAAATACATATAAATATAGTTCTTTTGTATTTAAACGGATAACAGAAGAAGTCTGCAGCATAGCTGAGAGAGCGCATTAATCAGAATTTAGGTGCACTTCATCAACTCTCCCAGCAAATCACAAACAATGGACACACAGCAATTCCACAAGACAAAAAACACACAACCCGCACTTCATGACTTTCTGCTGATCCGATCCCCAGACATGTAAGATGTGAAATATTTAATATACCTTCCCCTTGTTTTCCGTTTCCCATGCCATTGGGCTTCAGTGGCAGCAACATCGAGTCAACACAAGAACAAATTCAATTACTCAACACTGGGGCAAAATGGGGTGGTTGAATGTGGCACGTGAGTGTGGGTGACATTAATGCGATTCCAGCAACCGTCAATCATATTAGTATTTCCAAAGCAATTGCCAAAAATAATGTTCTACTCTTGTTTTTCTTGCACTTTATTTTTATTCGCCCGCCCTTTGATGAGCAGTCCCATACAGAATTTGCAATTCAATCGACTGCATCTAAAAGCCTACAAATAAATTGGTGTAAATATTTGTGTAGGGTGTGAAGTTCTCGAAATAAAATTTCTCTTCAAACTGAAGAGTTCCAACGGAAAATGTGTTTTGAAAGTGTAAAGGTTTGGGTATTACAAATTGTGCAGATTATTAACTTTATTAAAAAGTCTATAGTCATTTAAAAGAAATTTTTACGTTTTTATCAATAGTATTCAAAGCATTTTGAATTACATTTCTCAATAAAAAAATTAAATTTTATTATCATAGAAATGTGAAATTGTAATCTCATTAAAGTTAAATAAATTTCATTTAAGAAAAATTATAAGGCTTTACTACCTTAAATTTGCAATTTTGTAAGCTAGACGAATCTCGAACTGCCTTGCGATACGCTGTCAATTACCTAACGAATAAATAACACCCCTGACACACTCATTAACACCCCACTCCCGCCCCTGGATTCATTCGCACCGATTCCGCCGCAGCAGAGAAAGAAATACAAACAGAATCGCTTTCAACATATTTCGAAACGAAATCGAATGTCGAACGTTTGTCGGACAGATTAAAAATACAATTTACGGCAAATCAATTGCGGCTAACATGGCAACAACGGTGATGGCGAGGCGAGGAATAAAGGCGAAATTAAAATGGCCACCGCAAGGAAAACAGTTGGAGCAAAAAATGAAAAGCAAACAATGGGAGGACCGAGTTCCGGAAAATCGAAAAATAAGAGGCATACCGCTCCATCCCGATTCCCCACAAAACCGAAAAGAATGGACGACAACAATAAGGATAAGCGATAGCAACAGCTGTTGGCATAAATTTGTATAAATAATAAACAATTTACGGGGACAACTCGTGGACGATTGCCGGTTCTGGTGCCGATTTTCCGGCGTCCATTTGATTCTCGGATTCCTGGACAGCAGGTTCACCTGGTTCCACGTCCCGTCGATTCCTGTAGCGCAATTGAGCCTCGAAGGCGTGTACTGATAGCATGCGTTCCTGCCGAGTCAGTTGGCAAAAGTATTTGGCGCCCCACACAAAGGTGCGCACATCATGAATGTATGCAAACACTGGTCCGGCGCCCTGAGGAAAGAGCAAGCCGGCGACGTCCTTCAGCTTTTGGGGAAGGAACACCGCGAGCACAATGAAGAGTGACCCAACGGAGCCTAAGATGCTGCAGGAAGTCATCAATGCGTAACTGCATCCAGATCTTCCGCGGCACACAAAGTAGACAGTGCGGTAGGTCATCCTCTCGAGGCCACACCAACCCACCAGCAGGATTAGTTCGGTGAAGAGGATGGTGAGTAAAAGATCGCCGCAGGCAAAAATCCTTGGCGAAAATGGTTTCAATTTCTTTGGAATCATGTCCGAGTCCCAAAACAGCAGCAGTATGGCCAGTAGGAAGATGTACTTTCCAACGGGCGGAGCTGGCGAGCACTGATCCTCTGGCTGGGCCACGAAAAAGGATATGCCCAGGATGTTCAGCACACCGGCAGCCACAATCGTTCTTGCACTCACCATCTTCGATTTAGTTACGTTTTCAGTTGTTTGTTAAATTTCGTTTTGTACTTATCGACTTTTCAAATCTTTTTAACAGCCTACTTTGTGTTGCTGTCAACTGATAAATACATCTACAAGACTAGAAGGTCAAATGAAAGCGTGTTCAACATCAACTGAAGCTGCCTGACGGCTTTCCTGTGCCACCTGCTTTTCAGGAGTCGGGAAAATACACCTTTACAGCTTCTGCAGGTGCAGGCGGATTCCACCTGCCTCGTTCTCATACGCACATATCCTGGCTCAGCTTGGCCTTAACATTTATTGCATACTTTTAAGGGCCATGGCTTATGTAACACATTCTGAGCTGAAGTGGCGTAGGTGAAAGATGCTCTATCACAGTTGAGCAGCATGATCGCAGCAGTCCTTTTGATGAAGTCTTTTAATTTATATTTAATTCAATTTAATTTAATTCAATGTAATATTTAAAATTTAGGTTCGGACATGTTTGCTAAGTTGACATTTGTTTTTTAATATTTTTTTTTAGTTATATATATTGTTATATATATATTTTGTTATATTTGTTCTATAATATTTCCTACATATGCAAGCAGTTAAAATATTGCGTAAATAATGCTTAGTTCTTGGGATTCGGAAAATAAAGAGCATTAAAATGCCGGTGTGTAGGTAATAAACAACCCAAATTTCTGTCCTGCTTGTATTTGCTCGTTGGAATTTATATTGGGCACTTTTCTGACGGCTTTCTGGTTTAAGTTTGTGCGCTTTTGATTGGCCTCATAAATTATTTGTAGTCCGAGAAAAAAACAAGTTTTAGTGCACACTTTGTGGCAAGCCCACAAACAGACACTTAATATGCTATCAAACAATTTCAGGGGCAGTATCAAGCCTGAAATTTTGACAAATATTTCGGAAAAGTCCAACACTTTAAATTATCATATCCCTGGGCCCAGCCAGAGGCTTTTCCTAGGAGGGGCCGTGAACAAACATTGACCAAAGTCAATGACAAAACTTTTCGGTGCAGCAATAAAAATCAACATTATTATGCTAATTGGCTCGGCTGCCGCGGACCAGCAAATGGAGGCCAAGCCCCTTGGCATTCCCCGGTTGGGTCAAGATTTTAATCTCTAAATTAGTTTACAAAATATGTAAGAATTCTTCCAGAGTTGAGTTTTTTACCGAGTGCCTTAGGTCAGGTACGAACAATCAGGATGCTAAAACGCCTAAAAGCATGTGGTCCCTATTTGTCTTATGGCGGTAAGGCAAAAGGTAAATGCTGGGTTCTTTTGTTAACTGCGTAAAGTTTGCACTTGGTAATATTTCTTACCTTGCCTTCATTCTTTTTCGGCCAAAAA
Source organism: Drosophila orena (assembly GCA_005876975.1). Lineage (NCBI taxonomy): Eukaryota > Metazoa > Arthropoda > Insecta > Diptera > Drosophilidae > Drosophila > Drosophila orena. Next base: position 3,052,631 of record VCKV01000008.1, on the reverse strand, counting down.
ATAATAAGTAAACATTATTTGTTTTAAAGGAAGCAGCCAAAGCCGCTGCATACCTTCGGGCGTTTCAAAGTGGAAACAATACCGAAACGCAGGAAGTTGGCTTGTCATGGTCGCGGGCAGGACGTCAAAGTAATTAAACAAAAGTAATTAAGATTAGCGGACTTGAAGTAGCTCCGAGTCATCAGCCAGGCGCTCACCTCTCAACCCGCCGCCATTATGCTCATTATCATTATCATAGTGAAGAGGGGCAGGCACAAAAGTGCAAAGGGTTACCCCCTTCATTTTGAAGGCAACAATATGAAAAAACCCCTGACAACTTTGACGTCATTATAGCTGGCCATCTTCCGCGGACACCTATATATATATATATAAATATATATATATATATATATTAATGGGGGGACCGCATACCCTTCAACTTCTCATTGGGAAGCTTCAGGGCTATTTGGGGAAGTATTATTGTTATGAAGAGTTTTGCGCGAACAAAGCTAATGATCTTTAAAGCTTAGTTTCAAACAATAACAGCACACTCACTCGAAACTGGACTCGGGCAGTCAGCAAGGGGTCACGACCCCCCAGGAACAATCATCATCAGGCACTAAACTTAATCGACAGCTGACTGGCCATATTTCTCTTGACCCCGGAACCCCCAATCGGCGTGCTTCATTAACTCCCACATACTCGCCCTCCCATATCAATCCAATCCCAACCCATCCCATCCCATCCAATCCAATCCAATCCCAATCCTTCATTGGCTTAACTCCAGGCTATCATCAACTAAAAAGAAAATCCCTTCGACTCTGATTCTTGGCCGGACCCACTCGCAAAACTTTCGGCCAACAACTTTCGCAGATATTTGGCCGCTTAAATTATATTTGCCGCTGCCAAAGGTCGGGCTTAAGCGTTGATAGGCAGCCCAGCCACGCACCGAACTAGATTTATTAGCATTCAAAGAGGCATTTTAGCCTGCCGCTTACCTCCTGTGTATGGGGTAATTTTTCACCAGGCCAACTTTTTGTTTTGATTAAATGAAGCTTAACGAGCGACCGCACAAGCCACGAACAAGTACACCGCCACAAAAAGTGCGCTTAATTAGAAATTACATAAGCTATTTTTATGACAAAGTGGGATATAGTAGCAAAAACCTGGCTAGTAGTTGCATCACACCTATCTGCTTTTGTTATTAAAATATATTATTTGCTAAATATAGAATATAAGTAGTGTACATAAGCGATGCGAATTTTGTTTTTATAATTAGACTAATTACAGTTGCATAACTTAACCTACGGGTAAATATATTTCTCTCACTGGAGCAGCTGCTACGTGTTACTCATAGACTGGTCTTAGCCGAGCTCGAGGTGCTGCCAACTAACTAATGAGCTGATTTACAGCCCAACACGTCCAGGACAAAGGCCAAGGACTGCAGTTGGCCAAAAGGTGAATGTCAGCGGAGTGGGGATCGGGCATTGGGCATCGGGATTTGGGAGGCGGGACTTGGGACTTGGGAGGCGGGAGTGGAGGTGAAGGGAGGTCGTATGACAAATGCGCTTTTCTGTTATTTATGGTGACCGCAGGACAAGATGTTCTACGTGCGGTCATTAGGCCCGTAGGCGTTGCCACCCAGCCATATGAAAGCCATTTGTACTGGTTATCGATGTATCACGGCCAACTGCGCAAGAATGGGTAAAATAAAAGTGCTATAAAATATAAGGCATATTTAAAAACCGATTGGAAGTTGAGTGGACCTTCTCCTGACCAACCAAACCTGTTTTTCATAAATTAAAAACAAAACCTACCAAGCCGAAAAAAATAAATGAAAGAGAAATCCCTTGCAATCGTTTATGTTATGCTCTGCTTATTAATTCAGTTAAATACTCTAGATTTTACATCTTATTTGCACTCCTTCGCGATTATCCCTCATTAGACTGGGATATACATGTATATCCATTTGCCAGCCAATCAGGCGAAGGACAAAAGCAATCCCGACGACCTAAGCCCCAACTGACAAATTGTAATTGTGTGACAAACAAGCGGAAATCGGCTTAGGCTTGCCTTGCCACAAAGGAAATCCGCTGAAGGTGGCGGCGGATGGTTTAGGCCACGACTTCCTTTATTGAGTTATTAGCCGCACAACGTGGCAGCGGCAGCTCGCTTTCAGGCCATGTGGCAAGTCAATTTGTCAGTGGGAAAAAGTTTCATCAGTCGCGCTAAGTCATGATTGCTAATAAAGTGCAGACAGATTTCGGCGAATTTTTTGAGGCCCACCGTCATGGTATTGACAACCAGTGTATATGCTAATTTTCATTAGCTATGACAATGACAGTGCAATTTTCTTTCCAGTTTTTCATAACACGGTTTTTAAAGGTCATGCGGAAATGAACACAAAATGCTATATAAATGAAACCAAACTTGACAACTGAATAATACTGAAACGGCAATTACACGTAGAGAAAATGTTGGGGAACAGAGAACAGCTGAAAAACGTATCTGTCCTTCCTTTTAAGTGGGTGGAAAGCACAAATGTTTCTCCGTATAATAAGCCCTCATCGACTGCCAGAAAAAGTGAAATAAAAAATGTTCAACTTGCTAGGTGCTAAAGGGCACTTATGCGTAACATTGCGTAAGTGCAGCTGTCAGATAAAACGTGGGGATGCATCTGGGGGAAATGCAGCAAAGTGCATGCCAGCTTGAGTGTGAAAATTGCTGGAAAAACGAATGCATGCTTATGGGGAGTTGGTTTTAAATCCATTCCATTTTCGCCACCGCTGGGAGAATGGAAATGCGACGTCAGCCTGCGGTTTTTCAACCCTCACATTACGTGATGTTATTACGTTTGTTGGCCATAAAAGGGTCTACAAATCTCCGCCCATTAAACTTTCGATTCTCATCTTTAATCTTGTTTTATTACTCGGTCGGATTTTCGTACATGTATTGTTTTCTTTCGGAAACTTAAACATCCCCAGTATAAATCTCCCCAGACAAGCCGAGGAAAAACTTTGCCGATAGTATTCCCCAAACTATTTTACCTCATTTGGGCAGTCCTTAGCAGAGAGACTAGACTGCAAGGCATACTTAACCCAAGTCGCAGACAAACTGCAAAAGAAATTGTGAATATATATCTATACAGGAAAACAGGAACGAAACTTTCCATTTTCAATTTGCTGCAGACTTTGGCTAAGTACCACAGAAGGAGGTCCAATATTTCCGACCGGTTTCGTATTCTTTTTCTATTCTGTGTAGCTCTGTCTACTTTAACTCGCATTGAACTGGAAGAATAACATTGAACAGCACACAATCAGCAGTCAAAAATTTCATTGTTAAGGCGGCAGCGGGAAAAAATAGCAAAACAAGTAGAGGGGGAAAACAGGAAACTTTCGGACAAGGCGTGAAAAATACAAAAAGACTGGGGGGTGGGGAGCAAAAAAAAACTTTTGCCATAGTGAGAAAAAGTTTACAAAGCAGCCAACAAAGTGTTGTAATGGCTGGCATCCAAGGGGATACCCCTCCCCCCCCCCCCCACCCGATACACCCGTCCAACGCTTGACTTTTGACCCAACGAAGCGAATGTGTTGCAACGACCTTTGTGGCCTTTCCGCATCCGCCTCCCCACTCGCCACCACCATGACCGAACCGCCCACTCTTCCTGTTTTGGTCACATCCTGGCGCAACAGTCGACCACGCCCACTCGCCGCCCAGCACCTCTGGGACTCCCCCACAATGAACTTGCCAAGCGATGGTGCACGTATCTCCTTGGGTGTGTGGCATGCAGGGAATTCCCAGGGAGAGGGTCACAGAGCAGTCATCTTGTCTGCCGTCTAGCCTTGTCAGTTTTAATGTTTTTGGCATTGAGCGATGTCTGTGATTTGAAAGAGTTCATTAAGATAGAGTTCAGTGTGGCCAACAGGGAGCATTCATCACTCTCCACATCGCCTACGGTCCGTCTATATATTGACTGACTTTCGGTACGTATGTGCATCCTTTTATTATCCTTCTGCAAAAACCGACCAGTGTTTGTCTGGGATGATTACTACCTACAGGCTGTAGGTAGCCGTAGTACTTACTAATTTGTAAAAACAATGTTTTAAACTAGCCAAATCTTGTTTTCTTTGGAGCCCTAAAAGCAAGTTCTAGTTTTAAGGACCAAAATCATTTTAGTGCGCAGAGCTTAATCGTATCTAAGGAATCAAATCATAATGATATAATCAGAAAAATAAGAAACATAAGCATGTTTAGAAAGCATGAAAAAGCAGATGCACTTTGAACTCCGAAAATAACTTCTCAATTAACCGTCTACCAACTGACCAGCTTTGCTAGCTCAGTCAGCCATAAAACGCAATTATCACCCTCAATTAGATGGTCCTGCATCAGCGAAAATCGAATAAGCAACGCTTGCAAATTGAATATCTCAAATTAATTGCACTTTTTCGCTCAGCACACGCACATGGACTTGAAATGAAATGCAAATAAATTTAATTAACTTGTCTAATTAAATGCTTGGCTCCAAATAGCAATATGCAGCTAACCAACGGAAAGCAAAAATGTGTTTTGATTTTGTTTCCGTTTTATCTTAATTCGATTATTATTAAAAGGGTTCAGCTTCCACTTCAGCTTCAGCCGGAACGAGTTAAAATGTTCGACGGCGCAATTGGCTTGCAACTCGAACGTTGAAAGGTGCTTTTGGGGCATGGTGTTGCCGGTTTGACTCTGTTAACATTTTTGTCGCGTGTTTTGCGGTCTGTTGTTGTGGTTGCGGTTGCACGCAAACAACAAGCCTCCGAACATAACAAGGATACCGGGCATATCCTGCAACCGCCAGCAACAACTAACAATGGACAGCATCCTGCGTCCTTTGGTTGGCTTAAACCGAACCCGCACTTCGGCTCGCTCTGTCGGACGTCGGCCGTCGGCTCGTCCCCGCCTGTTATCACTCGGCGAACGCGGCGTATACGTAACAGCACTTCCCATTCGTTAGATTTTCCCCCATTGTTGTTGGTGGAAACCCAGAGCCTGGCTCTGTGCGAGCATTGAGTTTCGTCGGCAAATCAGTTTCGCAACGGATTCTGCACGAAGCGGACGCGTTTTATCGCTGTTAACCTGAAAACATGTGTGAAAGATCCCCGGCAAATGGAAAGTCGTACTCAAGTGTCATGTGATCGATGAAAAATTGGGAGCACCTGACTCAACGTGATCGTGATCAGAAATGACATAAAAGTCGAGTTCTTTGCTTGTTAAATTTTAAAAATACCGAAACTTGTAAGCATTTCACTGATAAGATAATACCATTTATCGTAGTGGTTTTAAAGTTGAAAGCATATATCACAAGTAACACAGAACTAAGCCAAAGAATTTAATATGCGCAAAAATAAAAAAGTTTTGGGTTCTAATAGTTACACAATTTACATCAATTTATTCAATACATGCCACAATAAATAGATTAAAAATCTTAATCAGAAGAATATTTTAATCATCGGGAATAGTTTCATTGGCTGTTTCATAAGTGATTCACAGAGATCTTCAAATATGGTAGTTTAAGTTGATTAATTTCTAAAATATTTCTTTCTTACATAGTATTTAAAAATTAAATGGTATAATAAACAATACAAAAATGTGGTTTATGTGATAAAATTTAGATATTTAAAAAGATTAGTAAATACAGAATGAGAAATCTAAATGTCCGAGTGCTGGTTTTCAATTATTTCAATCATAATTTGAATTAGTAATTATAGGCTATGATCAGAATTGGAAGATCATGCTTTTCATCTCGCTATTAGTTACAATAGAATGATGTAGAAGGGGAAAGAAGTTTTGGCCTACAGATCTCTTGAATGCTTTCGAATGAACTTAGTGCGAGTAGTTCAAGCAGCCGAACACCATTTTAAGGTTAACCACAACTACAATCCAGACCGCAAGCTCACATGCCACTTGTCAGGAACTCGAAATGGGTAAACAATTAACAGTTAACTCTGCTAATGCACATTTCATGCCAACAAAAAGTAAACAAACAGCGAGACGAACTCCAGGACCCTCGATGTCCTTAAATCCCGAAAACCGGCAGACACGCACACAACGCCACTCTTCAATCTCTGAAAAATTCCCAAACAAACTTATAAGCGAATAAATGAATCCACTAGAGTTCAGTTTGGGACGACTCGAAAAAAAGTAGTCGAAGGGGAATTTGGTAGCGATTGATAAAGGACAGCAGTTGTTGCCACTGCAACGCAATGCACAACACACAAACACAACCGAAAACAGCAAGGCAAATATAAACAAAGAATTTAGCTTAAAAATACATTAACCCACTGCATCCATGAGAATCAGGATACGCAGGGAAAAGGGCCAGGACCCCCGACTGCCAACTGCTGAAAACTTGCATACTTAATGGGGTAGGAGATAGAAACAGGCAGCGCAGAGAGTACAGTGAGGCTTATGTGTTGCTGGAATGCAAAATAATTCATTGAGTATTGAAATGGTCAAAGCATATTTTAATCCTTCTTTCGCACTTCCTTACAATGTATTTCAATTACAACAAAATATTAAAGAGACAGTGTTAGAATTTGAATATTATTTAATAGGAGTTTACAACACTGGAAACTAACTTTTTATAGTCTAAATAGCTTAAATCCATTTAATACATCATATACATTTAAAATATCTCGAGAACCATATGTGAAGTAGTTCATGATGTTGGGTATCCACTGTAGCATGAGATGTTTTGCATTCAGGCATCATTGCAGATCAATGGCAATATGGAGCTGATACAGTTTGAGTAAGACACGTAAGCACACAGAGCAAAAGAAGGATGCGAAACTCATGGATGTCAGCTGTTTCAGAACATTTTTTTCCAGCAGCCAGTGGGGCTCTTTTTGGTTTTATATTTATTTCCATCCTTTTTGAATTGTTTTTAGTGTTCAGTTTTGTTTCGTTTTGTTTGCTCGAGTTTGGTTTGCCGTTTGCAGTTACAGAAACTTTACAAATTGTGCAGAGTAAAAGATACAAAATTGCAAAACTATGATGCAGCTGATGATGATGTCGAAATTATGTGTGAGCTTTGTTCAAAAGTGTATATTTATTGATGCATTTATTTGGTAAACTTATGATCTATATTACACTTCTTCTGAGAACATAAAAGAGTGCTGTATCCAGAAAATATCACTGATAAATTGAGTCAGGCTAAAATTATATTATCCGATTAAATAGTAACGCTAATTAAAGAATTTTCGATCAAAGAGAGAGTTATGAAAATCCATTAAAACTAAATTTTTTATTTTAATTTTGACTGTTTGTGCTAAATGATAGCATTTAAATCGATGAATTCAGCTGCCAAATAAAATGTAATACTCTCTTCCCAGCTTAATTTTCCATTGATGGTCCTTTTAATGTAAATATATTCGGCCATAGGTAAACATACCTTAATTCCATTTCGACCTTCTTTTTGCTACTTTCTTTTCTCCCCTCCATGACCACAAAACCATGGAAGTTAAAAGCTGTCAGGCTTTAACAGAAGCTTAGGAGAAATCGCCTGAGAGCCAGGAACATTTTGCTTGGGCTAATGACAATGTCAAGACTAATTTACGTTAACACAGAACCTTTTAAAAAATTTTAGCCTTGAAATACCCACTAAGAATAATTATATAAAATAATATAATACAATGTTTCTAAGACAGCATGGACACAACATAAGCAAGATAAATGTTGTACAAATTGGTATCCTTTATCTACACACCCGTTTAATCCCCCAACAATTAACTAGCAATTCGATTTACCGAAAATGATAACTTTTACAAAAACAGCCAAAACCAAACAATCACTAAATAGCCCCATTAAAATTTAATTTGCTAGCATAAAAACACAAGTAAAACACATTCAGAACAAGCTCCTCCCTCAACAATTTATTAATTTAATTACAAACACTTTGCCAAACTCATAAAAAAGTGCATAAAATTTGTTGGACTTCTTGTTCTTGTTTCGGATGGTAAATCTGCTTCGGTCCACACCAAAAAAGCTTTATCATGTGTGCGTGGTTTTTGGGGGAAGGGGTGGCGCCAAAATTGCTTAATTTCATAAGCGAGTCATAAGGGAAAAAGTTTTGTGTCTGTGCAAGTGTTTGGCAAGCTGCGTGTGGACCCCTAAAAAGCTGAAGGCGACACGCTCAAAAGCCATAAAAAATACAATTTTTAAGAGAAAGTTTTGGATGAGATGGCCAAGAAGCAGGAAACAGAGGAAAGGACTGCGCGTGACACAACTATATTTCAAAGACCTATGAATTTAAACTACAACTAGATACACATTGCGGCCTGCCAATCGAGGCTTAAAATTTATGGAAGTCGATTCTCTAAGAATAATAATAGCAAATTCTATCATACATTTTTAGATGTTTATGGAAAAAGTTAGTCAAATAATGCTTGTTTCTATATTAGTTGGGTATGATTGCGCCTGATACGATATGATATATCTTATCAGTAAAATCTTAAGCATAGAAATAATACTCTAAATCCAATGTTGAGAGGAAACTGAAACGCACTGTACGTCTATCAAAGGATGTTGTGCACATTTCTTTGGGAAAAACTTAAGATACTACGGCATAGACAAAAATCAAGTAGTAAAAGTAAAAAACGAACAGTCAGAAGAGGGGAAGGAAGCAAGAGAAGGAACCAAAACTTAAGATAAACAACAAATGAAAAGAGCATTTAAATTAATTGGCATAAACTTGGCTGTCAGCACATGCGGTATAGAAACTTTATTTCTCCAAGACTTCATAAAGTTCGCAGACTCAAGTATCTCAAATATGAAAGAAAATGTATGTATTTCTTATGAGTTCCGGTTAGGCCTTTGCCGACATTTAATTTTTCACCCACAGATAAGCCATATAAAAAAGGACATTTATCAACTGCCCGCCAGAGGGCGCTCCAGTTGCTACTTGTGAGGCAAATCTTTATGACTTTTTGGTTATTCCGTTGGCCCTTTTTCCTTTTTGGTGGCTTAAACTTTGCTGCAACACGTGCGAACCGCCTACGCATTGGGGGCGTGGCAGGCAGCTAGCGTGCAGCTCTATGGCATAATATTTTGCCAAACTTTATTGAATTCCCCAGCAAATCTGCATGGCATCTGTGTGCATGCGTGGAAAGTTACTAGACAGCAAACAATTGGGCAGGGAACAGGAATGTGGGAATCCAGTGCATTGAAAGCAAATTTATGGGTGCTAAAGTCAAATGGAAAACTCGAGAATTAAGGCTGTTTTTTCTTCGTTTTGCCTCTGGCAATATCACTGAAAACAAGTGGGTCTTTAAAGTTGGAAAGTACTAGTCAACATGTTTAAATCTTGTTTGAACAATTTTAGAGTCTAAAGTCTGACAATACTTGAAAGTAATATTTAAATAGTAGGTGCCAAGTTAAAGAAGATCATTTATTAATGAAACATATTAATTATTAATCTAAAAATAATTCAAAATTATAATTTTCAATTTTAGCCATATTGCACCAGAGCTTTATGAAATGATTTTACCAAAATGGCGTGGCTTACAAACAGTACATATTAAGCAAATGCCTGAGGGAAATAATCCAGTGAAAAAAATCTAAAATTTGGTAATTGCCACGAGCCAAAAACTGCGATAACAAAACCGTGTGAAAAACTCCGAAACAAAAGCGAAAACACAAACAAACCCCGCGGCGTTTTAAAAACCAGACCGCGGCAGTGAGGTGGTAAAAACCGAGCCAGTAGATCCGAGAGGATGCACTTTGGCCAGGAGGCGAGGCCATCATTGGGGCTCCTGGCTGTGGCTGAGTCGACCGCAACGGCAAGTTGATGTTGCCCCCGTCCTGGCATCTAATTGGGGCCCTCCTAGTGCTCGCGGCAACAGCGGGGGACTCCACCAACAAGATCATCTTGCCGCAGATTCTAAACGGTGGCGGCGGCGGCGGCGGCGGCGGCGGGGGCATCGGAGCTGCCCAGGGCAAGCATCCGTCTGGATCCAAGACGGTGGTGGCTGGGGCTGGAGTGGTTCCAAACTTCGGAGGCGGAGCTGGCAATGGAGGCAATGGAGGAGGACCTGTGGCTGGCAGCGGCACCGGAAGCACGGTGGTCGGGAGCAATGGCGTGATTGTGGCCGGCGGCGGGGCCAATGTGCCGACCTCGAATTTAAACAGTGAGTATCCGATATGACATGGCACATGTAAATAGATTGCCTTTCAGTAATAGGTGCTCTTACTCTTAATGAACACTGCTTTATAGCCATCCCATTGAATATGTTTTCAAGTTTAAATGCGACTTTTATGATAAATAACGTACCGTGCACAATTTCTCTGGACTTTTATTGCCTAGTAACCATTGAATTCGGGACTCCCCACAGCGCCATGTTTGCATTGGGGACTGGCAATTTTGTAGGGCAGCGTAAATATTGCAATCGCACTTTATCCTTATCCGCGATTGCCTTTTGGCTGCTTTCCGACTCCCGCTGCCTGATGCCATCAATAACACTCTGATACCACGTAGGCGACCGAGGCCCCCGCAGCCAATCATATTTGCACGGACAAATGGGGAGAAGGGCACAAATACCCACAGATTGGGCGAGATTTGGGCCGCAGGGCAAAGGTGATACACGGCTTTATGCCAAAAATTGAAAGCCACCTGGGCAGAATGAGCGGCAAAGGTAGCAGTTCACAGGTAACCTCATGCACACAAACACGTTACTGATCCTGCACTTTGGATAAGCTCCATTTCAACTATTTGTTGCATTACACTTTTATGCAAAAATACATTACGTACAATGACTAGAATATTGTAATACACTATTGACAATACGTTCCAGTAAATATTTTGAATTTGCTGATTTTCGAAGAACGTTCTACGTTGCGTTAATTCAAATATAGTAGAACTTGTAGAACATTAAATGAGCTGAAATTCAACTGGAATTTTTCACTTTGAAGTGCAGTGTGTAGTTCTGAGTGTGACGCCATGTGACGGGGCAAAAATGAATCCCGAATGGTGGCAGAGCCGCGGGGTGAGCACGCCTCCAACTCCGATTTGCCACATGAGTCCTGTGAGTGCCGGCTGTCATTGTTCTCAGGTGCAGCGGCAACAAAATCGGTGGCAACAGGAGCGGCAACAGCAATAATGCCGTTTAACTGCGCGCAAAATTCATTCAGGCAGCGCAATTTATGTCGCAACAGGCGACATCCACCGCATCATCCTCGTCCTTATGCACATCCTCGTGGATATCCTGCCGCGGATGTCCTTCGTCTTCCTGTTGCGAAGTCTCAACTGCCGATGGCCAATATCATAGCCAGCGTGTTTATGCATTGCGAGCTGCGAATTTATTCATGAATCGAGCACCTTCACTGCTCACAGGCAAAAATGCAATATCAACTTCAATTAACTGCTGAATATTAAGTTAAGGGCAAAGCGAAAAACGCATCCAGTTGTGTTCAAATTTTTACATTTTGCGCAATAATGATTTCAATTCCTCATTTTCAATTTCAATTTAAATTCCTCATTAGAGTATTCATAGAAATGACGGGGTACCTATATATTATTCATAAATTACAGCTATAATGCGATAGTTTTAGTTATGCGATAGTTTACCTATAGTTTCTCTTTACGAGTATAAGTAATATTTTCTTTAAATAAAAGTATTATTTCGTTTACAATTCATTACAATTCCTTAACTTTAAGTTATATTTAAAATCATCATTACTATGTTATGTTGTTTTCCTCTTAAGTGACTTATTGTGATACCATTTTTTATTCATTTCCACAAAATTCTCAAAATACATTTGCAGTTTAAGAACTCTGACAAGCTTACAACATTTCCTGATACCTGTCATCTCTATCACACACTTCCCATTTGATTGCATGTTGCCTCTATTTAAGGGCGTGGTCATGTGGGCGTTGGGGGCGTGGTGGCAAAAGGCTGAGACCTCAACAAAATTTATATGCAGACACGCGCTCTGGCGCGAAAATTGCAGCTGGATGAAATCCCATGATTATGCAGGCCATTTTCCCCCTTTGCTGTTACCATTGCGTAAACTTCCCACGCTAGCATTGCATCATTGGATCGCAAAATCTGCCCATTGGTCCTGTTTTTTCGTCAGATATAAGTCACTCAAAAAGAGTTGTATTGTTTTCATCGCAGTATGAATAACATAAACTATTGCCACTGGCGAAAGGTAGAAAGGTGTTTATATTCCATATATATTGCGATAAAAACACACTTTTTAGAATTTCCCTACAATTTCCCAATTGTAAAATTGTACTTGTTATGCTTACACAACTTAATAAAGAATGTATAACTTTATATACAGGTGACCTTTGTTTTTTGGTGATTTAAAATTTCATTTATTTAAACATAATTTCTTCCCTGAATTTGATGCTGGGCCACAGTCTGTCTACATTTTCTGTGTTGAATAAACAAAGCTGTACATTTTTGCCCGTTTTATGCAACTTTGGTGTTATTGTTTCATAATTAGTTGGACTTTACTGGAGGCGGAGAGGTTGGCTTATTGTTTGCAGCGCCCATGGCCTGTGGAGTCAACCAAATTCTAACGACTTGTGCACATTTCGATTCGGGAATTGCATATTTGTACATAACTCTCTATTTGGCTTTCAGTTTACACTTTACATACTGTATACTATATACACATGACTGGCAGGCACGCCACTCATCATAAATATCTAATTAAGCTAAAGCAATAGTTCGCAACCAATTCTGGGTCGTGAAATTAAGTTGCCCACATGGAAATGCGGCCAGCTCGATTCTAATTAAAATGTGCACATTGCCTTCTAAATTAAGAACCAATAAATATCAAAATTGTAAAATAAATCGGGAAAGGAGTCAATAAGATTATTATATTTTAAGTTTATTATCTAATACTTTCAATACAAAAAATACTTTGAATGAAGCAAAAACGACTTTAAAGTGTACCGAAGCGGTTTAATAATGTGATTTTGAAAACGATTTCACTCCAATTTCAAAAGTCCTTGAATGTCCCTCTAAGCCGCATTTCGACTTCATTGAAATCGTGTGATTTGTTATGCATAATTGTTGCCTTTTCAGGAATGCGATTAAATAATTGCAACTCAAACAGTTTAATTGAATTGCCGAAGCTATTTCGTTAGGCTATCATGCTCAAAGCAAACAAAAATTGAATTCCTATATTAAATATTTGCTTGGCTCAACTAAATTAGCAGCTAAATGATTGAAGGCAAGTCTCCTCCTCCTTGGCCAACCCCTGTGGACTATCAATATTTGTCTGAATAATGGGGGAAAAGCCGCTGGCAGCTTTCCGAGTTGCCTTCACGACGCCATTTAAATGCATTTCGATAAAATTGTGTGGTCATTAAAAGTTAATCGATGCAGTGGCTGAATATATTCGCATTCGTGGATTGCGAGAAAGAGTTTAACTTGTTGATGTTTGAAGCAAATACGTGTATTGCAGTGAAATTTCGTTTACGGTTGTGCGATCAAACATGTGTTTAATTATAATTGTACACATTTGTTGCTGCTCCAGTTGCCCGCCAGCGAATTGCCAAACAGCAGCAAAAATAATGAGCCAACGCAAAAATCAATGAAATAATTATTTTGCACCCCGAAGTGTCATTTTCCAAACCAATGCCACACCCACCCACTTCGGTGTCGCACGAATTTCGAAACATTTTTACAATTAATTTTGCTCGCATAATTGATTTGTATGTTTTATTTGATTATGCAAATTCATGGGCGGCATATTGACATAGAACTAAGTCAAATAGGAATAAAACTGTTTGAATATTTCATGCACTAAATGAAAATATATTTACTTTTTTATTCGTTGTTTTGTTTATCTCTGTTCTTTGCAGTTGTCGTCGAAGAACCCGAATTTACCGAATACATCGAAAACGTAACTGTACCTGCTGGACGTAATGTTAAACTCGGTTGCTCTGTTAAAAATCTCGGCTCATATAAGGTGAGTAAAACTGGCCAAGACCCACTACCCAAAAACAGGAGATATTTTCTTTCAACAAGGCGAAGATATTAACTACTGGTTAGTAGGGATCTCATGGCGAACTTAGCTCGCGACAAATATTATTTAACCAGTGGCCATGTGGAACCGCCTGAAATCCTTGCAGAAAAGTGCTGACGGCGAATCGCGTAGTTTTTATGCACCATTAGCCGTTTTCCTTGCGGCGGCAAAAAAAAAAAGAAGTCCGAACGAAGCAGGAAAAGCGAAGGGGCCACAATAAATGGGGTTGTACGAGGAGGGACGTGAAATGATTTATTAATTAAGCAGCTTGTAATGAGTGCTAATGATTTGATTACTTGGCACAAAAATCATGTTCTAAAAGATTAAGCCGGGAGTGCATAGCAAATGAGTTGGCAGCGCAATGGTTAACGAGTCCACTAATTAATTTCCATTGACTGCAGCTTGAAGACTTCAGCCTGCAGCTTGCATTCTTCCCGAATTAAACACTCGAATGCCAGCGCTTTTGACGGAACTTAAGCAGATCATTACCATGAATGGCGAAAGCGGCTTACTTGCCCCAACTGGGGGCATCATTAGGGGACACTCGGAGTGCCAGATTTCCCGGCTCAAGTAGCCAACGTAGACGGCCTTGTTAGCGCGCGTGGAAACCCATTCCTGGAAACCCATCCGATGGTCTGTCGGAACGCAGGAAATAGAATCAAATTGAGGTGTAAATGAGAGCAACAAGAAAATGTGCTGCAAAACGAGAAACGTGCAGTGCATGCAGGTTTGGGTATGGGAAATGGGAAATGGGAAATGGGAAAAACCCTTGGAAAATTCCTGCCCAAGGTGGAGAAGCCGGAGAGACCCGGCTTGGCTTTAGTCGAATGGCATGTTTAAGTAGCTGGGCGTCTGTAAGTAAGGCTTCCCTTACATCCTTCCCCCAGATATTATATGTACTTATATTGGCTGCATGTAATTCATAGCTATCACCACACACTCACACAGGACTCGCTGCTTTTGCTTTTCCCGCACATCCTGCGACTTGTAACCGGTTGCGTTTATTTTTATGTGCGACACTATGATGCAATTTTCTTGCTTCCGCTCTCTGCCACCCATTTCCCATTTCCCTTTTCCCATTTTCCAGCCCCACCCACTTTTTTGTCCTTTTGCCCCATTTTGACTGCTGATGCTGAGCTGTGAAATTGCTGGATGTTCTATACAGTACGTGTGCGGTGGCAGACCGAAAAAAATGACTGGTGTTGGGATGTTATTAAAAAGTTCACTTTTTCTTAGGCACCAGCAGTGTTTGAAAACGTACTAAATAGTTAAAAATCGGATTAAAACTAAAAGCCCTCGGGATTTGTTTACCTCGCTGGTATGTAAATTAATTAAAGCTTAATGGCAGCAGATATATAGGGTTCAAGTAAAAGAATTGAAGGTTAAGGTAATGTACCTATATAGCTCATTTATAAGGGTAGAATTCTCTTAGGAAACGGATTCGTAAATTCTGAAAATAGTGTTGGTGATAACTATCAATGATCTCTTTACATAGCCAGCTGGTTAGATCATGGAATCCACTCCCGTTTCAGGTCGCCTGGATGCACTTCGAGCAGTCCGCCATCCTGACCGTGCACAACCACGTGATCACGCGCAATCCGCGCATCAGTGTCACGCACGACAAGCACGACAGGCACCGCACGTGGTATTTGCACATAAACAACGTGCACGAGGAGGACCGGGGTCGATATATGTGCCAGATCAATACGGTGACGGCCAAAACGCAGTTTGGCTACCTGAACGTTGTGGGTAAGTTGTGGGGCATCTAATCAGGGCCGGGCGCGGCAGCTTGGGGACTTTCACAGGAAAATCCTCTGCAAATACGGGGGGAATTAAAAAATAATTTATGTGCCTTAAAGCGGGGTGTAAACATGGCCGAAACAAAACGAAAACGGCGGCGAAGTGGAGTCCAGAGCCGAGTCCTGGCATCAGGATTCGAGGAGCAGCAGCCGGAACGGAGCACAGTTCAGTGAATCCTTTGGCGAGGCGAAATTATTTTCCCTGCCTGGGCAAACAACAAACAAATTATTAAAAATGCATGCCAT
The DNA here is from genome assembly GCA_005876975.1 of Drosophila orena. Taxonomy (NCBI): domain Eukaryota; kingdom Metazoa; phylum Arthropoda; class Insecta; order Diptera; family Drosophilidae; genus Drosophila; species Drosophila orena. Next base: position 3,036,591 of record VCKV01000008.1, on the reverse strand, counting down.
ATTTGTGGAAAAGGGAGCGAATTCGCGTGCTTTTAATTAAAAAGTGCGAGAAAAAGAAACCAAATTGTACGCGAACAGCAAAAAAGACATAGAGCGAGCTTTAAAATCATATACATATGTACGAGTATATCAAAATGTATGGCACATATGTACATGACCGCTTAAATCAAATGTTTTTCTAATGAAATTAAATATTAAAAGCATTGATAATTGCGCTGGCCGAGGAGTAAGCTGCATATTGAAATGGCCGAAATAAATTCAAATTTTAGAATGAGACCTCTGTTAAATGCTATTCGAATGCAACGCATAATGAGGAATTGGAAAATAATTGCTGTGTGACAGCGGAGTTTGCATTAAAAGCAATTTCCTGATGCCAAACTACAGTTTTTATGTGTTGGCAAATATTTATCATGCATAAATACGAGGGCAGAGTTCAATTTTAAATGACTGCTGACTGCGTCTATTTAAGAGGATTACCAGAGTTTAGCGGATATTGCAGTTTATTCCCCTCTCTCCCCTCCCCCTATATTTTCCAGTTCCCCCCAACATCGACGACTCGCTGAGCTCCAGCGATGTGATTGTGCGGGAGGGAGCCAACATTTCGCTGAGGTGCCGGGCCAGTGGTAGTCCCAGACCCATTATCAAATGGAAGCGCGACGATAACTCCCGCATAGCCATCAATAAGAATCACATAGGTAAGTGCGGATGCAGTGCATCCATCATTTAGCGCTCTCGCCCCTGTCATTTCGCCAGCTGATTTTCACACCTTTTCCGCTCACCTTCTCCTTTCACCTTTCACCTTTCACCATTCACCATTCCAGTGAACGAGTGGGAGGGCGACACCCTGGAGATAACTCGCATCTCTCGACTGGACATGGGCGCCTATCTGTGCATCGCCTCCAATGGGGTGCCTCCCACGGTTTCCAAGCGCATCAAAGTCAGTGTGGACTGTAAGTACAGTAGCCCTTCGAAATTGGTCTAGTAACCAACCACAGGAACCGTTGATTCCGCTCTTTCTAGATAGCAAAGATTTGTAACTACTCGATAAAGTATGCGCGAAAAAGTTAGTTAACATCTAAATGAAAGCGTTGTTGTTTCTATTTGCATTCCCCAATTTTTTCGTTTTGGCTTGCAATTTATTTTCGTTACGTGCGTACTGGGAATTTGTTTTGCTGCTGAAAATGGTTGGGTTTTATTATTTTTTTGTTGTTTACTTCGGGATTCGTTGCCGCTCATATTTCCATTTGTCAGCAGCGGATTAAAGTCGAACTTTTAGGAAAAATTGTTGAGGATTGATTGAAGCTACGATGGATATCGCCTATAGCACGCTGAAAACTATCTATAATATATTCTTTTATTTTATCTAATTGGTTTAGCAGAACCGAGCATTGAATTATTAATTAAATGTATATCTTACTGTTATCATGTTTAAACATTCCCTAACTGTTTCAAATATAACAAATTAAATGTGCAACAAGTGTATTCCGATTGGAGAGCCCAGAAAAATATTTATAAATAATAATAATAGTAGCAATCCAAAGTGAAATTTGTTGTTCAGTTGTTATTTTCGGAGTATTTTATCATAGTGCACAACCCTCTTGTCCCAAAACATAACTGGCAAATGCCTTAAAGCAGCTTTTTATGGCTCAGTACCAGAGCTCCCGCAAAAACCCCACAAAGAGGCCCATGGATACCACTTTTTTTCAATCGGAAGCACACTTGTAGCTGCTGCAGCTTGTGGCTTATACTATGGCAGAGGCACAAAAAAATGAAAAGACAGAATCAAATCACTGCGTTGCCGTTGTGCACTTTTTTAAGATTTATTACAGGCGACAGACACATCACATGTGCTGTCAAGTCCTGTCATGCCCTGGGAGGTGGGCGTCAGGACTTTCAGTGGGCGTGGTCGTGGCCGTGGTCGTGGTCGTCACAGAAATTTGCTCGTTTGCTGTCACTTAAAAATGCCGCAAGCATAAATCTATTTTTGTTTTGTACACGACACTCGCTGCTGTAACCAAACAAACCTCCGTCGAACAGTGGCTCGCAGTACCGTAACAAACTGGGCTGAAACCAGTTCCAGTTTCCGTTAACAGTCGGCAGTGGCTAACCTCTGGCCGGCAAAAAGTGCAATACCAAATGTACTTGTGGCAGGGGAGTCGCAAAAAATGGGCAAAATACAAACAGCAGAGTCGAAAATACCTTGATTGCTGCAGATGTCCTCCATAAAAAATGAATTGTTCAATGTTTGTGAGTGTTCAGGTTCTCTAGATAGAATCTGTGTGTCTAAATTGGAACATTTTTCGGGGCATATTATACAGGCATTCTTTAATTTATAAAACAAGTAACATTAAAGCTTTGTAAATAGTCTATGAAATTTAATAATAATTTCAAGCTAAATTCTCTAAGCAAGAACATCATTTTCTTTAAGTATGCTCAAGCCGTTTAAGAAGGAAAAAAAGGAATAGAACCAGCTTATATTACATTCCATGCCCGTATTCAATCGACTGATAGCCATTACCAATCGACGATTACCGAGAATAGAGGAAAAGGATCCCAGACACACTTTTCCAGTGCGACAATCAAGTCCTTGCCGTCATTGCCATTTGGACCCGCACTAATTCCACAAATATTGTCGCAGGACATTTTCCAGGATGGTCTCCCCGGTGGTGCAATCAATGGCTAGCAACTGCTCGACAATGCTGCCACTTGAACAGTAATCCTCTCGGCCACCATTCAACCCCTTAACGAGGCTTCATTAACGGCTAATTTTCAAGTTGTTTACACTCGCAGTCAGTCAGCTCACCTTTTTTTCTAGAAATTTTCTATGGAGTCGGAGGCGGAAAGAAAAGAATGTCACTCAATGTCCAGGCCACTTTGCCACCTTGCCACCGCCCAAGCTAAATTATTGTTGACTCAACGCGAGTCCTTGTGGCACTTAACAGCTGCTTGACTCGACTGCTGGCTTTTCCGGCTTTCCTTTCGCCAATATTGTCGCCACTCAATTGTAATTTAAATCAGTGCTCGAAAGGAGTGGCGAGTGGAAGAAGCTGTTATCCCGGACAAATGTTTGTCCTTCCACTCCGTGCAGTCGGCACTGGGCACTCGGTACCGGGTTTCCCTTTTGTGTGGGCAATTAAAATGAATGGAAATAAAGGAAACGACAACTTCAAGGTGATTTCTGCTTGACTTTCGCTTAAGCTGCGCTCAAAAGTTGTCTGCTGGCGAAAAATGAACAGAAATTATATCAATATGGAATATCTGTGCTGCATACGAAATAAGTGAGGGAAATGTTTCGCTTTTGGTTTTTGCCTTGGACGGTTTCCTTTGGATTGGGACAGGTTAAGGGTCGTTTGCAGCATATGTTGCCCTTTTGCCGGCGAACTTTTCCGTTTCTGATTCTGTTTCTGTTTCTGTTTCTGATTCTGTTGCTAGTGCTATTGCTGTTTCTGTGTCGCTTGCACAAAGGCAACAAATCAGTATGCAGTCAGAAATATGTACATATAAGAACCAGTCTCTATCGCCCTCACTCTCTCTGCCTCTCTCTCTCTCTATCTCGCTCTCCCTCTCTCTTCGGAACCGGAAACAGAAACTGAATTTGTTGCTTCCTGCTTGCTAAGCAACGCACGCCACAAAAATAAACGTATGCGTGTGTGGCCCGATGTAAGTGTATGTGTGTGCCAGCCAAAGGACATATGCAAGCTGTCACAGTTGTTTTAACAAATTGTTCGGGCTCTCCCTGTGTGTGTGTGCGTGTGTGTGTGCGTGTGTTTCCCCATAAGTTTGAAAAATCAAAGAAAAATCTTCGTGTTTTTATTAAAGAATCTGCCAATCAAAATATTATTGGTAGATTGGGGGAACTCTAAAGGCAAAGATGGGAAATTGGATTTTCTTTCTCTTCTGTTATTCGTAATTGGCGAGGATAGCCATTTGAGTACCAACTAACCCACTTGACCCAACTCGCTGACAGGCTAATTAAGCTGCTCACTTCGTCACACTTAAGCTTGTTTTGGTAAAAAGGATAATACCCAGCTCTGATGGCTCTGATGGTGCTCTGAGCAGCTCATCAAAAATACAAAAGATCCACGAGATACTTTTCATAAGCGTACAGAAAAGCCAGCAGGACCGACGCTAATTTGTGTCCAAGCTGATTAAAAATTCAATTGGACCATCGGGCGGAATCCCTTTCCATGCCATTTTCCGTTTGCCTTCAGCTTAATTGCCAGCTCTTGGTGGACATAAATCAACAAAAGGTAAAACAGGCAGACAAATGACAAGGCAAAACAAAAAATATACCAGAAGAACATCCATTGTGCCCCTTAATGATGATGAAGACGCTGATGATGCTGCGATGGTGCGATGCTGCGATGCTGGGATGCTGACAATAATGATAGGAAAAACGTAGTGCTCGAGTGTTCATTAGTCCCACCCTCTGCGGCATTTCCCCATTTAATATCTTAATTAAAACTGTGCGCCAAATGCGCCAGAAGTGCGAGAGGTTTTTATGTTTGGTTTCTCGAGGTGGCAAAGGTTGGATTTCCATAGATGTCCTCGCATATAATTGCAAAGGTGCAGCAGGCGTTGCAAGCTGGGAGCCGCCTCAAGATGGGAAAAAATCCCGAATAATGCTATTCATAAGATTTCGTTGAAAGAAAATAGTTTCTTTTTTTTCGCTTTATTCGAGGCTTTCGAGAACTTTCTCTTGGCGACTCGGCTTGACTTGCAATTTAAATGAAAATCAGTCTGCGCAGAAAATGCCTGCTTAAATCAAAACTAAAATAGAGCATTTGCATAAACCTAAAAAGGCAGGAAAAAATATATTAAACACACGCATTTATATATTTTGGTCTTCAAACTTTGTTGTTTGTCAATAAAAAATGGAAAGAAGGACTTTCGAACTAACTCAAATGAATTATAGAAAACTTGACCACAAGTTTTCTTCCAAGTCAAGTTTGTACATTTGCTGAGTTGAACTTTTTTGATTACCGAAATGTCCCAGCAGCAGTTAGATGATAGAGAAACGCAAAATGATTGAATGCATAATTTTAGGTAGGGCTCCTGCGATCTCTCAGCTATATAAATCAATCTCGTTTCAGTTCCCCCAATGCTGCTCATACCCCATCAGTTGGTTGGTGCTCCAGAAGGTTTCAACGTCACCATCGAATGCTTCACTGAGGCTCATCCCACATCTCTGAACTATTGGACACGTGGCGAGGGACCAATCATTCACGATTCGCACAAGTACAAGTGGGTGAACACCATTAAAAATTGTTAAATACCACATTAAAATACATTGTGAACCGATTAATATCCGATTAATATGATTTCCAAACGTCTTGTTCCGCTGCAGAGTGGAGGCAACAATCGGAGTGCCGGCTTATAAAACCCATATGAAGTTGACCATCATCAATGTGAGCAGTGGCGATGATGGCATTTACAAATGTGTGGCCAAGAATCCGAGAGGGGAAACGGATGGCATTATACGCTTGTACGGTAAGTTAAGAGCACCTAAATATTCTAACTTGAATCAGTTAGCTAAGAACCCATGTAGTAGAAGAACAGAGATGCATTTCAAGCTTTAAGCCCTTTCAGTGCCAGTTGAAACCCAACTAATTAAGCTCTCCATGTCCAGCGGGTCCCATTGAGGACTCGAGGCATTGAAAAACTACCGCATTGGCCTTAACACGAATTGACAAATCTAAGTCATTTGGATGTTTGTCCGTGCCAGGGACAAATCCCAATGAAAGGCCAAAAAGAAAAGGGGCGTAGAAAAAAGCGTCGGCCACATTCGTGGCCCGACTTAATTGCCTGTCTGCGAGAACTCACTCTCCTCCTCTTCGTGCCATGTGCAACTTGGCCCGAATGAACCGAAATGGCCGCCCAGCAATGTGGTAGTTCTGGCTCGTTGAGCGGCCATAATCAAGCCAGTGAAAAATCAAGTCACGTCCCTATACCAAGGTGTGGAATTTCTGGCCAGGCTTCTCTGGCTTATCCTCGCCCAAGAGCGCTGAGAAGTTTCAGTCTCATATGAGCCAACGGCGAATCTTGGCCTTAGAGTTGAGATGCGTGTATGCGCCATAAGATGGCTAGCAAGTTAATATCACGTATTAAGTTTAATTACGTGATGGATTCGATGGTAGCGAACGTTTTTAAGTTATCGATCGGAGAATGGTTATTGCTCGTTCTTGACAGTGGATTGAAAGTCGGACTGAGATTAAAGACTTCAGGAATATCAACACAGAAGATGAAACATACTTCTTTTAACAAGTTCCCAAAACAAAAGTACAAAACAAAAAGTAAATGTTGTTTCTTTAAATTAGAGGCTATAGCTGTTCATAATGATAAATACATTACATATGACATTCAACTGGAAATTCCAGCTGCCAATTTGATGAGTTTTTCCATTTTAGGATTTTTTTCTTGCATTGACTTTATAAAAATGGCTGGCATACATTTAAACAGTTAATTTATATGTTCAACAAATTGAAACGGGAAGCGAACGAAGCAATAGCCTTTTATTATTGACGGTATTTATTGCGATGCCCCGCGGCATGCAAAAATTATGCATATTGACATATTATTATGAAAATACAAAATAATTAGCATTTCGCATAAACCACTGAGGCGTATGAAGTACCCAAAGAGAGACAACTGCAAAAATTATTCAGAACGATGCAAAAAAAATCTGTGAATTGGGACTCCATCAAACCTTAAATAAGTACAGAGTCAAACAGTGCATAAAAATGAAATTTAACGGAACGTGTTGCAAATGCCAAATAAAAAAATTTAAATTATATGACAACAAGTACAGTTTTCCACAAATAGAATTCTTATGTTTGCTATTGTTCGTCGTTGGACAATGTAAATAAAAAACCAGTACAATTCAATGTCACAATAAAATAAAAATTTCTCTTACAGTACATATTAAAAGACTTTATAAATGCTGATCGTATTGTTATTTTTAATCAAATTTGGATAACGCCTTCTACAGATATAAACTGGTTTAAAGAAACACTCAATTAAGTTTAAGTTATAGTTAACTTTAATTTGGGCATACATTTAATAATAATAATACATTTATATCAAATAATAATTCAGATTTTCTTGCATACTGTTTAGTTTCATATCCTCCAACCACTGCCTCATCGGGTATATACTCCACGGATCCGCATTGGGCAGAAAATGGGATCAACAATAATTATGCATATGGTGGCCCCGACTCCACACGATCGATTTATGCGCAGGATAAAAGTGAGTGGCTAAACAATATGTAGTATATGAACTATTTCTATTTCTATACCCGAGCACCCTACTTATGTCACTGATTCACTACTCCCAACTCACACGATTTCTTCGGCTTCTATTTGTGCTCTATTTCATTCCATGCCCACCATTTCATGGCCATCCACTCAGATACGCGATATCAATCGAATTTGAACGAAATCGGTTTATCTGAACAAAAATCCTTCCTAGATAAGACGCAGAATCCGTTGTTGGCCAATGGCAACGCCAACGAGGCGGATGCGGAATCCAACGGGGTCAGGGGTCACAACCCCTCGATGGCCATTGCGTGGCTGTTCGTCGTCATCGCGACGTTGTTGTTAACAATCCGATCTGCGGTTGGTTCTAGCCTTAGCCTAAGTCTATGTTAGTTAACGCAAATCTAGCTTATAGTTACCAGATCAACCATGTATGGGTTAGCTGTAAGGCTTTAAGTAACACGAAACCACGAAAAGTTCGCGAATGCCGTTTACGTACGTTCGTATCAAAGATGTGTGTGTAATCAACTAGAGCCTAGTGTAAGAGACCCTAATTACAATCCGCCCTTTCCCCATATACGTCACAAGGTATATATATCATATATATATATATATATATATATATACATATATGAGAGACCAGGTCCGACTGAGCTCGTTAAGCATATGTATAGCCATCAACCATCAGCCATCAATCATACACTCACATTCGCATATATTTCTAAAAGGTAAGATGAATCAAACAAAGGGTAAATGCAATTTCATTTTGCTTTCAATGCTGTGCTTCAAACTGAGAAAGTTTCATAGTTACCATATAATCTACCACGGTCTATACTTGTAGCTATGCATACACATCTATATATTCGTGCGTTAAACGCTGCTGACTCACACTTGCATATAAGATTACAGACACTTAATTATATTATTATATATGCATATGCCTTAAGGCTTGCAAGCTGAAATGCAAATTAAACTAAGAAAAAAAAGCCATCACACATATCGATCATGGAAATTGTTTAATTAGGCCAAAAAATAACGAAACACGTATACAGTTTTGTAGATATAGGCAGTTTGCACTTTATTTGATTTAAGCTATAATTTGAATGATTTTAACACCATAAGCTTAATATTACATAAAATGATATCAACATGGAGTAAAATAGAATACAACCTTCACCCAACAAGGGGTTTAATCTATATATGTCAAATTATATTCATTATATTCGATTTATCATTCGTTTATACAATTTCACTAAACAAACCGCAAAGTATTTACACCCAGGCTCATTGGATAAGATCATGTTCGGTTATTAAATAGCAACAACCTAATTACGATGTAACTAATAACAGAATTATTAATGTACTAATGTAAAGACAAAACGAAATGTTAAACATTTAAGCTAAAATAAACTACATTTAAATTGTGTTGCTTTACAGATAAATGAAATTAGAGGCAAGAAGGCATGTTGAATGTTGAGAAATATAATTGAATTGAACGCAGAGCTATGGACACAATGGAAAAAGGATTTACAGATATATTACATTATATACCATTATAGACTACGTATTATATATACAAAAAGAAACACACGCATACACGAACTACACTTATGTAACATGTATTTAAGCATATAAAATGAGTTGTAACTGAGGCATTAAATTAAATAAAAATCCCAAAAAGACAAATAAAGCTACTGAATGCCATTCAGGGGGAAGTCACGGAAAGTAATGAAATGAAAAGCAGATTGAAATGAAAACGAAATGCATCGGCAAGGAGCAGGAATGATGTATTAAATGCTTAATTAGCAACCAAATTAAATAACGTCCATGCAAACACCAAACATTCATATTAAACAAAATAAAAAACCCTGCAAAACATTAATAAACAATTAACCTGGTTGATATTTTTTTACTTCGATCCAGCAGGCGGCTGAAACAGGAAAGGAGGTCCAGTTCACTCTGACCGCATTTTATTCGTTATACAATTTTATTGTATCCATTTTTCATACCCATCACTTGAAAAACAGCAACCATAACAACGTTCCTCAGTCAGATCGACTGACAAAACTTTCGAATACCCTTGAAGTAGCTGTTAATACTGATTAAAACATTACTTCAAAGGATTTGAAAGTTGTAATGTAGCATAAAAAGCACAGTTTGTTTAGTAAGTTTAAGTGTTTAAGTGTTTTCTTTTTATAAGTGATTTTTCAAATGTCTTGCAGAAGCCGTAATACCCTCTGAGAAGGGTACGAAACAAGGGAAATTGCGCAAAATTGCCATATTCAATTTAATTATTACGCGGACGTGTGATGTCTGAGGGTTTAACAGCAGGGATTGCGGGATGGGATTCGTGTGTCACTTGAATTTCAATGACACAAATGCACCAAACTTTAGCATGCATTTTTCATCACGGTTTTTAATCATTTGAAAGTGCAACCTTTGTTGCCATGGTTAATGAGGCATCCCAGCGGATGTGGACGTTCGGGATAATGGCTTACCGAAGCTTACGAGTTATTGTCGCCTCCGGATGTCGATTTTATAGATTAATATTCATCTCAATGTCAATAAAAATGGTACTCAAAAAAATGGTACAAGTTATTTACCAAATTGGGTGCATTCCATTCTACAAAGGCACTTAACAAAGTTATGTTATGTTAGTAACACCATTTGTTTATGCCAAAACTTGAACTTATTATTATGGTAGTAGATTCAGCTTGAGATTCTTATGTGCAGTGATAGGTATGGGAAGGCCAGAAAATGCGAAAATTGAAAAAGGATATTAAATGTTACTTTTAGCCTGAAAGCAAAAATAGAGTGGTTGTGCAGAGTCCCAAATGCCTGATGAGGAAATTCGCAAAACTCAGGAAGCATAACAGAGTGGAACAAAAACGAAATCAGCTTGAAATCGCGACACAAAATGTCAATTTCATTACATAAAAGGACACTGCAAACGGGACTCATCTGCATAAAAGGGAAATTATTTTTCCTATTTTTTGCTGGTTACTCTGCTTCTCCGTTTCGCAATTGCAATCTGCTTGGACAAAGTTTTCGCCAAGGTTGATGGCAAAAACGATGGATAAATTATACCGAGGAAAAACTGCTGAAATGAAGTATTCAAAACAATTTCCGCAATGCACTGCGAAAGGCACTGAATTTATGTAAAGTTAATAAACTCAATCAAACAAACTAAGCATCAGATGAACTAAATTAAGTTCGAAGAAAGTGGAAAAAAGGCACCTATCCAAAGGAAATGTTGAAAACACGTGAAATGCCTTAAGTAATCGCATGCCCATGCCATTATTAGCCCAATGCATTGGCTGCGGCCTCTTTTTTTTACGCGCCATCCATTGTTAAAAACTTTGAAAAACCCACGGAATCTGGTTCAAAATATGTATATGCAGCTGCGACTGCATTCTTTTGGGGCTGCCTTGAAAACAGAATGGAAAAACTCGAGCAGGGGCCAAAATGTCTTTGTGGATGCCTCGCAAGCCTAACAACAGAGATAATTCCTGGGATACTACGTGTTTTATGCGCAGGATGGGGCCAACATATGGCAGTCGGAAAAGTTCTTGTGAAACATGCTCTCCATACTTTTCGTCCTTTCCGAATGGAATGAGAGTGCTGTATTGTGGAGCCAGTACAAAACCAGTCCAAATATGTGGAATGGTAGAAATGTGACTCAGCCTATGAAGGCAAATAAAAATAAATGAACTGCCGAAAAGGTCCTGGAAATAACTGAATGGATTTGTATAACAAATATTTGACACCGAGTTGGTGCAAGTAATAGTCCACTGAATTTTAAGTAATTCAACTTTCTATTCTTCTTTCCCCTTTAGCCCTTGTAATTGCCACAAATGGGCCATATCAAATTTGATTTGATTTCAGCATTTAGGCCACAGCAATGCCAGCGAGGATAACAATTGAAGGGCAACACTAAAGGAAAATCAGTGGAAAACGGGGAGAGGCAAAGGTGGAGGAATGATAAAAATATCAACAAGCCAGCAATAAAACATTCAGCCGGCGAAGTGGGAATAAGAGATCTGAGCTGAGGCAGCCAAGTGAGCACTGGAGGACTATTGTCCAAATGACATCAATAAAATATTTAAAGCCAGCAACAAGGCACGGCTAAGAAGGGAGAAACGCAGCGTCGAATGTCCTTGTGCCACGCCCCCTCAACTGGTATGAGGAAAATACCCAGAGAGGGCAGACTGGGGGCGGAAAACTCCACTTGAGTGGCGCCGCAGCAAACGAGCTTAACAGGACAAACAGGAATAAGGATGTGCATGAAAACTCACTTGAAGCTGGAGCTGGAGCTGGAGCTCAGTCCTGGCTAGAGTCTGTCGTCTCGGTTTCATCTTGACTTTGAAGTGGCATGACGGAATTTGAATTCAATTGCAATCGCTAACCAATCCCTCTTTTATATTCCCCCCTTAGAGCAGCCATAACCGGGTTTTTATTGCGGCTTCACCCTTTTATTTTGCCTGAATCACTTGTCGGCACAAACACGCCCTGCAAAAGACTTAACTTGTTGGTTGAATGGCGAGGCGAGGACTGCAAAGGAGGGTCTAAGTTTGTTTTGCCAATGCCTTGATCCGCTCCAGAAACCGCGGCAAGAAACCAAAGGAGGAGCCACTGAAAGGACGCATGATGGGTTCTCGATGATAGGATACCAATTGAGATGGCAGATAGCAAATGGACAACCCAGTGTGGAATCCTTTAGGGATCCTTTTCCGCCTTGGCTGCCATTTCTCGTTCCTTGATTTCTCATAATTTGTGCACTGCTATTGGAATTTGCTCGTTGGTGTAATCATTCGCCTTTGAAGAGCTCGTATCTCGGTGCTCCAATTTTGCTGCCACAAATTTACATATTTTAATCAGAAATTGTCGATTTCCCAACGGCAATCAATTTGCGGCAACGTTCCTGCTACACTTTCTGCCTCAGATCCAGTCTCGTTTTTAGTTCAGTGGAGATTTCATCTTTGATTTGGCCGAAGTTCATTTCGTTGGACTGTTGCAAATTCGTTTTTGAGAGCTTCAACTTTAGGCTAAGCTAAAAGTGTTTAGAATGCCATGGTCCGCCGAACAAAAACTTAGAGGTGTCCCCGGAATGATAAATGACTCGTGGTAAAGTAGATTTCTAATAAATGTCCACCCTCGAAGTGTTCAGAGTCAATAAAGTATCAAATCACCTTTTAATATGCGACATGGCTTAATGAGCCGCCCATCCTGTCCTTGCGGAACAATCACGTTAAGTGTTTTACAGCGTTTTTCCACATGCCTATGTACAGTTTTTATGGGGTCCTCAATCTGTTCGTGACCTAGTAATGCGTTCAGGAAATTTTACAATTTTAATGCGAATTTAATACAATTAGGCAAGGGAGGAGCAACACGGAAGCGCCGAGTTTAAAGTGGAAATGAGGGAAATGGCGGGAAGCAGAAGGTTGAACACGAGGAAAACCAATAATCAGCCTGAGCAAACTTTCTTTGAGGTTCGTGGGGTTAGGGGACGTTAACGAGGGCAGGGGAATGCCGGCAAACCCGAAAATGCAATTGGGACATAAATTTCCATTTTCGGTTTTATGCCCCCGAGAGTTCGCAGTAATTTAACGCTAAGTTTTCCGCTCCGGCCGCCTGCTGCCCTTGGGGCCACAATAAAATAGTAAACATGAATAAGAAAATAAGTCGCGCAAAAAATGAGAAAAGGAAATTTTTGCTAAGTGTCCTGCCTGTCCTGTCTGACTGGGTCTCCAGTTGACCGCCATCGCCATCGCCATCGCCATCGCATCCTGGGATAAAGTTTTCCCCTGCAAAGGGCGGCTGCAGGATCTTCAATTTACGCAGCTGTGAGTGGTTTTTGTTTTGCTATTTATCTTGGCCTGGTTACCAACTCAGCTCTTAGCCCTTTTCCGCTGTTTTCTCTGTTTTTTTTTTTTTGTTTTTTCGGCTGTGGCGGCAATTTAATGTCATCATAAATACAAATTCAAGTTGCTGAAAGCCTCTGTTTCGGCTCCCATTCGTTTTTCTTCAACTTGAACTTCACGGTTAGCCACTCTATTTTTCTGGCCGCTACATCTAGTTACTTTCCGCGGCTTTAAGCCATTGTCCGGCTGCAATTCTATTAAGCGAATTCAGCCGCAAGTTGCCCGACCCTCTGGATTGCCAATAAATTTCAACTGTTATCAAGCTAACCCGTCCACTTATTCATACCCCTAAAACAGCGGGCAGCTGCTCGGAAACCGGAGCTCCATAGCTCTACTTGCCTGTGACTACATTATTTAGCATTTTTCCCCAACAGCACATAAAACTATCAGGGTAAAAAGATTGCTTAAAGCCACATCGGAATGCTCTTTATATAACATCAAGCAAATTTGGAGTGGGTAATCAAAAATCAAGTTGCTTATATGGTTTTATATAATCTCCTTATATTTGTGAAAAAAGTATATTGCTGAGATTATTACAAATTTTAAAACTAATGAGCCAGCAGTAAATTTAAAGTATTTACGATTTTTCATTTAAATGATATTTGAGAAACTGTTGCATTTTCTTGTATCTCAATGATTTCCTAATTTCCTATGCAATTAAATATAGGGGGCTGCCCACATTTTGTTGCCTGCTTTGTATCCTGAATTACCTAGAGTTCCTAAAATACATGTAAGTAACCCAAGAAGGGCATTCACGAACCACAATTCCCCAGGGGGCAAGCCTCTTTGCGGAAGAGGAAAAACAGACGCACTTGTGCCTGCGCCATGTCCTTGCACTTGAGCAGCACTAACAAATGCAATCAACGGAAAAACTCTGGAGCGGCAAAAGGCAAAAGGCAAACCACCAGGGCACGGTACCCCCATCTACATACATACATACACATACATACATACATAGGTTGCACATCCGGTAAAGGGAATCCCCATCGCTGGCAACTAAAGCGCTACAAGTGCCGACTTTGCCTCTTTGGCTTGCATTCGCCTCCGCCTCGCGTTTTGTTTTACCACTGAGTGCAAATTATTTATGCCACATGGGGGAATAACACACCTCAGACCCTTTTGCACCTGGCAATGCAATCAAAGCGAGCGGTGAGAGGCAAATAACAAAAGCCACAGTGCCACAATGCCACATTGCCACTTTCCACTTGCCACTTGCCACTTTCCACTTTCACTCGAGTGCAATTCGGCAACGGCAACGGCTACGGCTCCAGTTTCCCTCTCGCTCTGCCCCCAGACCGGAAGTTGAAGTCTTTTGTTTTCATTTCCGTTATTTAATGCGAGTGCCAGCCAAGGCTGTTTGTTGCTTTGTCCGTGCTGTTTTTAGGTGCCAGCTGCCTTGCTGCCTTGCTGGTTTGCTGCCTCTGACTAACATAATATATGGGGAAGGCCCCGCGGTGGCAGCTCCCCATGATGAAAGTTGCCCCCCCCCCCTCCCACTTTCAACAACTTTTAACGCAAACTTGTTGGCACCTAGTTCCCTTCACCACTTGAAAAGAATTTGCATTTTAGTCTCCGTCCGTGTTTGTTTGTTTGTTGGTTTTTTGACTGCATTTTGAAAAATGTTTACCTTCTACCTGGCGAACTTTTCTTCGGCTTGCTCTCATTTTCCCACTATACTTTTCGCGGTTCCTTTCTAAACGAAGTTAACCAGATTTTCATGTGCAGATAATGATTTTGGCTTTATTTGCATGCAATTTTTTCTTCTTCTGCAGCTTCCTCTTTTATGCTGGTTTCCTCGCCTCCCTTTTTTTTTTAACGATTTTTCACTTTGCTTTGAAGTTGGTTTAGTGGCTGTGCGGAATTTATTGCATACTTTTGTGCGCGCGGAAAATGAACTTGGTCTAGGACTCTGGACTGCATTTAGAAGGTAAAATCTGGATTAGGGTAGTGGAAAAGGAAAAGAGTTGCTATTGAGACGAAATTTATAATCCCCTTTTGAATATGAACTTTAGTAATTAGCGACAGAATTCCGAATCACATTAATTTTGCAATTACAAGGTGTCTATTAAATCATTTCTTTAAGCTACAAAACTTGGCATTAAAACCTCTTTATTAAAGAACATTTCAGTATGGATTTATATATCATTTGCTCATCCTTAAGTATTCGCCTGTAGCATTATATTCAAATGCCTAATATATAAGCTGCTGAATAAGAAGGCTTTCTAAGCCTTTTAAAAGTACATTTACCCTTTCCTGGCAATTGATTGGCTCAATTTTGCTGAGCTGCTTACTTAACCCATTGATGCCCATCTTTGGGCCAGCAAGTTTGCTAGTGCAACTTTTTCGCCCAGCTGCTGGCTCAATCTGCTGCCACACACATTCCCAAACTAGCGACGGCCACAAATTGCTTTTTAATAACTCAACTAAGCCAACTTAAAACAAGCAAAACAACCGCCGTGTGGCAGCACCCAAAACAACAAGCATCAACCTTCAACGGGAAGTTAAAAGGAGGCAGCAACTATAACATTAGAAGCAACTTCACAATACACTAAAAAAAAAAATGTCTTAAACTCGACAGTTTTGTGATACCCAAATCTAAAGCCTTGTTGAAGATAGTGGTGCACATATTTATGAATCAAACTGTAATCAGCAAATAAAGAACATTAGACTCATTTATTTGAAGTGTAGGCAAATCTGCATTCCCAACCAGAAATCTCTCCCCCCTTCTGCCTCCTGTGGCTGCTCCAAATCTCTGTTTCTGAATAGTTTCCCGGCCTGCCCACACACAAACAAACACCCTTGATCCTGGATGAAGTCCAACCCAGTTGCCATCCTCATCCCTCCTGTCGAAACTTTAAAACTTGAGCAATTTGTGAATTTAGTGGCAAAGTTTTGCATCAATTCTGTGGTTGCCACTTTTTCATTATCGCTAGTTGTTCATGTTGTTGTCATCATTTCCAATCCTCATTCCGATTGTTGTTTCTCGGCACATTGCGTGTAGCCTGATTTCTCGCCAGGCAACCGGAAAATGATAAACTGCTTAGAGAAATATTGCAATCACTTCGGCCCACAATCCCCCATTTTGTTGGTCTTGGGCAGAGGAAAGTTTGCTTGTGGCAGCTTTTGAATTAAGCCAGCTAAAAGGATAATCAGGATGATCGTGCCAAAGAGTTTTGCTCAGTTTGATTCGTATTTTAGGGAATTAACAGACAAAACGAAGGATTCATAATGAGCTGACGTATTCTTCCTATTAAAACAAAAGTATATGATGTTTTGAGTTCAGCGCTAGTGTTAGTACTGGTTATCAAAGCTAAATCAGTTTAAGTGAGTTTCAATATATTCTAAAGAAGTCTCCTAATTGTCTCGAACAACGGTACGTATGAGTAAAAGACTTTTAGGCTAATTTATGACAGTCTTACCCATTTATCCCTACAACTTTTTCAAGGACGCCCCATTAAAAGTGTTAACATGCCCGCCATTCCCTACATAAAATAATATTTAAATAGTTATGAGTGCCGAGGATGTAGTTTCACAACCTAGGCAACTCAAAAGTGTGCAGCATCAAATGGAACTATTAGGAGGCGCCACCAAATGGAAAGAGGGAGAGAGGCAAGTGTCAAAAAGGGACAGAAAACAGCAGACAGCCATGAAAAGTTCCACATGCAACAACAAACAATCTTCGTCCGTTTTTTTGCTGTGTTGTGGTAATAAAAACTAATTAAATCTGCACGGAATAACATGGAAAACCCGGAAAGCAAAAGAGCAGATTCTCGCCCCATCTCTCTCTAACTAGCCATATCCCTCTCTTTCTCTTAACAGTAGCTGCTGGTGTAACATGTTTTAACACTTTGCGTCTAGCCGGAAAACAACAGGCCAAGTGGGTGGTGGTGGTGGTGGTGGTGGTGGGGGAGAAGCGAAGGGATCTGGCTCTGAAGAGCAATTCAAATTCCCATTGAAAATTTAATAACCGAAAATGTACGGAGCAAGTGGATTTTCCTTGAATTTTTTTTTTTTTATTTTTTTGTCTTTCCCTTTTGGATTTTCCCTGCAGCTGCCAAATTGCAAAAGCGAATGGAGTCTATCGGCCTGTCTCTGTCTGCTCTTAGCTGCTAATTGTTGTTGTTATTCATTTATGTTTTATGCCGCGTTTCCCGCTGCCGGGACAGTTGCCTCTAGCTCTCATCCTTTCTGAATTTTCCTCCTGGTGGCACTTGCTGACAAAAAACTTTTCCCGTCTGGCAGGCAAAGTGTTGTTGCTGCTGCTGTTGCAATTATTATTGTTGGCACTTTCTGCTAAGTAATAAGCAACCGCAACAACTAGCAAAATCAGTGCGGAAGTGTCGACAAACGAAAATGTAATAAAATTGTTGGCAAACTTCCGAGGCGAGACGAGTGCCAAAAAAGCGGGTGGAAAGTGGAGTGCTTTTGGCGCCCCCTCCCCCAACACTCATATTCAAACACCTCTGTGGTGAGCAGGTGTAATTGAATGGCCTAGACTTCCGCTTTTCCCCAGGGAAACTCCACTTCCACTTTTGGCACGAGTCTCGAAATGAGCAGCACACGCCAACGTTGTCTGTCCCTCTCTACACCGTCATGCTCTGTCTCCCTCTAGCCGCCTGCTTGGGCGGATTTTCCTCAGGAAATTTCCATATGCATTGTGCACGGGCATTAAATGAGATAATTGTATTAATTGCGCGACGGTTTCCCACAAAAGCCGAGGAAAACAATGTGCCTGGAACGGAAGGCAACGATTGGAGGGAAATTCAACTAGCGAAAGTCTGCAGGCAGGAAAACCCTCTCGACAGCGAAGAAGGGCTTGCAGGAAAAATACTTTTCAATTTGGACATATATTTATGCTTTAACGTTGTGCGACTGTATGATAAATTATGACCTAAAAATGGGAAACAAGAGGGGAAAATCAATATCTATTCAATTTTAAGGGAAATACCTTGAATGTGTATCTAATACCCTTTGTTTTAGTTTCAAGCGTTCCAAGCATCGCTACCTAACCGCATTGAAACTAAATTGGCAAAAATTAATAACCCATCCGAAATGGAAAGCCGAACTTAATTATCGTTTGACCACGGCCATCAAATGAAATTGTAACTAGTTTATGACTTACCCCGAGCTGGGAAGCCAAGCCCGCGGGCATTGCGAGGCAGTTCAAAGGCTTGCAATGGCCCATGGGCTCAAATGCTAATTTGATATTTTATTGACTTGGCCATGGCAACTCCACCTGCTATTCATACCCCTGGAAAATAGCCACTGATGCTTTAAAATTAAATGCAAATTTGCCAGCCAGCAACAGACAAGCCAACTTGGCGGAGTCGTTTATCATTCTGCGTGGACTTCTGTAAGCTTTGGTCGCGACGCTGGCGGACAGCTGGCAGCCGGAAAATCCATGGCGGATATCCAAGGCGTCGACACGGGATTAGATCAGTTTTAAAGAATCCTTAACGCTTTGCAGCCTAGAATTTTCCAGCACATTTTGCCACAGGCCGGGATGCGATGCCAAATCAAAGATTAAATCTGCAATAGTCTTAGGAAATGGGAGAGAAGAGATGCCAAACCAGCACATAGATTGCCGCTGGGAAATCGAACATTTCTGATTAAAATATGTAAATTTTTGCCAAAATAAATTGTGCAACGAATCGATTTCTTAAGAGGAATGTTCGGCTGTACAATTATGGGCAAGCAGCCACAGCAGAACCATATCCACGTGGACCAAACCACTTCGTGGATTGTCCATTTCATATCTACCATCTCAATTGGTGTCCTATCGCCGACGACCCATCTATAAGTCCTTTCTGGTCTCCCCTCCCCTTTTGATTGGCCTTCACGATTTCTCGAGCGGATCACCGCAATGGCAAAACAAACTTAAGTCTCAAATCCGCCGGCACCCTCTTCTCCATTCAACCGCCTAAGACCCGTAAGCAGCTGAAAGACCTTGCTAACAAGTCTAAGTCCTTGGCAGCAGGCTTCCATCCGCACAAATGACTCCAGCCACAAGGAAGCCGCAATAAAATCTCTGTTATTGCTGGTTAAAGGGGTGGACCGAAGTGAACAGAGGGGCGAAAGCATAAAAAAGAGGGATTGCTTAGCGATTGCAATTGAATTCAAATTCCCGCATCCCCTTCACAGCATCAACATGAAACGGAGACGAGGAGCAAGTGCTTCTGATTGAGCTCCATCTCCAGTTCCAGCTCCAGCTCCAGCTCCAGCTCCTGCTCCAGCTTCAAGTGAGTTTTCATGCACATCCTTATTCCTGTTTATCCTGTTAAGCTCGTTTGCCACATCGAATCTCAGCCGAAGCTTGCCACCTCCTGCGTCCCCTTCCTTGGATTTTCTCAAAGCAAGGACGTCTCCTTTTTCAGCCGTGCATTGTTATTGGGTTTAAATGTTTTATTGATGTCATTTGGACAATACTCCTCCAGTGCTCACTTGGCTGTTCGGTTCAGTCCTCAGTTCAGATCTCCTATCCCCACTTCGCCGGCTGAATGTTTTATTGCTGGTTTGTTGATATTTTTATCCTGGCCACAACAACTTTCTCCTCCGCCTCATCCACCACTTATTGTGTTTTAAGTGTTGTCCTTCGATTGTTATCAACATTGTTGTTTCTATGCCAATTCCTGGTTATGGCTTAAATGCTCAAATCAAATTTTATGCGGCTCATTTGTGGCAATTTCAAGGGATAGAAGTGCTGATGGGGAGGCGGCAAGTTGGCTTATTCAAATTTCAGTTTACTGTTAACTCGATGAAACTTTGCTGGGGTTAGCCGAGTTGACCAGCATCGAAAATATTTATCTTTTCAATTTCGTAAAGTTATTCCTCTGGCCACGTTCCGAGTTTCAATTCTTTGTGTTTATCTCGATAAATTGAACAATTTCCCATTTATGCGAAATGCACTTACAACTTTTTCACCCCTACCCCGTTTTCCCCTCCACAAATTTGGGATTCTTTTGTGCTTTCTCCTTAATAAACTCTCATCCTTTCCTCAAAAAAAAAAATGATAAGGAATATGGCAAGCATGTTCCACAAAAAAACTTTTACCCATATGTTCTGCGCCCCCCCATTATTCGGTTGCCACGCCCCCCTAACCAAAGGGGCGGAACTGTGCTGTTAGGCAGGAATGCATAAAGAATTTTCAACGCTTTTCCGCATTTTCCCGTTTGTTTTTTCTTGGCTAGCGGCGGAAACTATTTTGCCGAATGCGCTGGCGAAATTGGCACAGAATTTTAAGGATACTTGAAATGGTAATGCCATGAATGCAGTTAAATTCCTTTTAAGCCAAAATCTGTTTGCATAACTATGTTACAACTAGAAGCACAAAAGTGCTTCTTATAAATGCCTGGCCCATATTTGTTTCAAACGTTTTGGGTAGATTTTCGCAATGCTATTGCGAAGGGGTAATAAGGACTTTATATTTTCTGATACTATAACAGTGACTAATTTAGAAAGCTTGCCACTTTGAATTGGCTCACTTCTTCTTGAAACGATTATACGAGTATATTTCTGTTACCCCTTAAAGGCATTAAAGCGTGGCTATATAGGCACCTTTTTCAGCAGGCTCCTCCCCCTCGCCCTCTTTTCTTTCTTCCCCCCGATAATCGAAAGCTATTACGCCCACATTAGTCTGACTCCCAGATTTTCCGAGATGGTGTCGCCTCTTTGCAAATATTTACATATGCTCAACGACGACATTGGCGGCTGTGGCACACTTCCCTCGTGTCCTTGTCACTTGGGGGGTATTTCTGCACCTCCCACCTCCCACACCTCCCACAACGCCCCCTGCCGCATTTATTTTTCGATTGTTTGCAGAGGCTGGCAGCTTTTCTCCATGCCATGTCCCGAAAAACCAAAAAAAAATGCCCGTCTCGCTTGTCTCGTATTTTATTGTTATTTTTCCTATTAAATTGCGTCGGCTTATCGCACGTTTAAAATGGCAGCAACAACAACATCAGCGGCATGCTGCAGCCCCGCGGAAACCGTTTGAATTGTAACTTTTAACTCCATTTATTGTAAATTGCTGTCTGTACGCCCGGCGCGCATGTTGCGTGTGGGCGTGGCATCTATCATTACAGATAAGAAAGGAAATAAAATGGAGCGTGTGCTTTACGGCCTTTCTTGGTGGGGGGGGGGGGGGTGGCTGGAAAAGGGGGCGGGGTATTGAAGCTGGAACCACTGCCATCGATTCCGATTTTCCATAAGTACACGTATATATAATATTTTTATAGAATTTATTGGCACTGTTCTAGCAAGGATCTCCCTTTATTTTAGAACATGTACATGTTGGTGTAGTCTCGTGTAATAAATAATTCATTCTTAATTCCATCTAGGCAAAAATCAAGAATAAATGTATATATATATTTCTGTATATTACGAGTATACATATATTAAAGAAAATAAATAAGAATCAGTACTTTCTACATCGCCATAACGCACAGAAAGTCACTTTCCTTTCAACCTAATTCTTAGGTCAAGAGCGTAATTATTTTGCATATTTCATTCAACTGCCGAAAGGATAAGGGGATTGAGTAGTTGGGTGAATGGCAAACGAGCTGAATAGCTGTCGACTTGGGGCTGACTCCCTGATACCCACTCAAGTTCACAACTTGTCTATCTCTTCAGCTGCCCGCCCAGGCATTCGACTCTTTTCAAATTGAATCAACACAATTTTCTTTGCCAGAATTATCATAATCATCATCATCATCAGCATCATCATCACCATCATCATTATCATTATCAACCTCGTCGTCGTCTTCGATGTCAGTATGTCAGTATGTATGTATGTATGTATGTATATAAGTGTAAGTGACCAAAGGACTTGAGGACTTCTGTGTGCAGGGAAAACAACTTTTTGAGACTGTGACAACCACTTAATTACAAAATAATAAAGATTTCGGCTGCAGACGGTGGGGCTTTCATTAACACAATTCCAACGTGTCGCCCCGCCCCCCTCGAGTTATATTCTAATTTCAGACTCGTCGTCGTCCATGATGACCTGGTTACCAGGATCACATCCCCATCTCAGCCCGGCCCCCTGCTAATTTCAATTTGAAGAGGCCGCGTCCTGACTTCTGGGACTCGTCCGTGGCCCGTTCGTCTGATTTGATTATTAATTGAAATTATGTTTGCCGCGGCAACGCGCATTGAATTTCTGACAGTTTTGTGGCAGCTCTGTGGCAGGGATTTACATTTTCCGGTTCGACCCCGGAATTCCCTTCGGGTCGTTAGTGGGGCAGTAAGCCCATTGTGGGTTTCGAGCCAATGAGAGACGATTATCACGGCGCATTCAGTCTTGAAAAATATTCCTGTCGTATTTCATTCGATCTCATATAGAGGTAAGTGACGGAAATGCAAATGTTATTACAATGTTAAAACAAGTTAGCCCTGATAACTAGCCAACAATATCTACCTTTACATGAAAAAAGTAAAGTATTAAGGGAAATAAAATGCTGCAAATCTCGCAAGTCTGGCTATGATATGCGCAAGCCGCGATGTTGCACTTTATTGGAAGGCCTATTCCCAAAAACGCCTTTGTCGGATCTCACTTTGATATGCAGGCACATGTCGGAGTAGGTTTCATCTGGCGAAGCGCCGGAGTTTCCCCATCCCATTTGACATTTATGATGACAGGCGGTCATGTCGGGAAGTGTGTGTGAGCGTCATTCGTTACAATTCCAACTGATGTTGACACGTGCTACATCATCATAGATGGCGATGGCGATCCCCCCAGCATTGCCCACCACCTCGTCCCTGGCAGCTCCTCTGATGCTTTCCTCGGAGGCACGTACAAAACATAAAAGTAACTGCACTGCGCTTTGTTGAAATAGTTGCAAAAGGAAACGGGTAGCAAAGCACCAGAGGACGGACACAGGGCGAAACGGAAAACGGAAAAAAAGGCAGGCAAAATTAGAAAATGAAGGGAAAAACGCAAGCCAACACACAGGACGTCCAAATTCGACTGGACTTCAAAGTGTTCAAATTGCAGCGTCACGGAAAGTGCGAGAGAGATTTCCGTCGAGTGCAATGCACCCAGAAAAAATTACAAAAAAAAAAGGGAACGAAAAAAAGGATAGCTTGAATAAAGACAGACAGCGAGCGATAAGCCTGGAAAAAATGCAGAGCCTAATGACGAACGGGATACCAAGAAAATATCTCACAAAAGATTCCGGATCCGTTTGAAGTGCGAGCCCACATTCATGCAGGCTAGATCGAAGAATTCCGGCGGAAAAGCGCAACACTGATTGAAGCTGCAATCTTCGAAAAGTTGTTATAATTTGACGATGAAAACCCTACACTTTTAATATACACACTTTGTAAAAATAAAACAAATTGCCGCAATCAAGCTCAGTGTTTGCAATCTCTCAGAATTGCTGATTAAATGCGGCTCTTTAAACTCATTTCAACTACCGTAACCCAATCACATCAGCAGTAAGCCACTTTAGGTAAACATTAGCTTTAGAAGGCAGGATACACAAACATACATACATACATGCATACATACATCCATCCATGTGGCCAAAAGGTTGCATTTCAATGCTTACAAGGTCTCTGGAACCACCCACATGATTCGCAGGGATGGGGATGGGGAGTGGGTAGGTCCTGGGAGAGAACACCGATGGCAACTCTCACTTGACTGCCCTGAAAGTGCATTTCATGTTCAAATCAAAGTAAAGGTTGCCGGCAGTCAACCCGCTTTTACTCGACTCAATCACCCACAAAGTTCAGTTTTGCTGGCAATTTTTCAATGATGATGTGCCAGCGACCATGGAAGCTGGGCTTTAAGAATTTATGAAAATGAAAACGATGGTTGCCATGGCCATCAGATAGGGCGAAAGCAGCCCAAGGCAAAGGCAAACAAAAGGCGCTGGGAGGGGCAGCAAAGATCCTTTCGCTGGGATTGTGGGAAAAGGTTGCCAATGCCATTACCACAATGCAGTCGTCGTGGTTGTGCTTATACATCCTTGCAATGATTTCCAGCGTTCTGTTTACTCACGTTGCCCCCCCTACGTGCCCCTTTTCCACTCCTCTGCTGCCCAGTGAACTGAACAGGGCGGGGAACTGGAGGTCCTGGCCGGGAATAAATTATTAAATCATACAACGTTTTAGTGCGGCTTAAACCTGGCGATTTGCCTTGCTATTGCTTGGCAGGATTTTCTATGATTAGAAGGGATATAAATATAAATACATACTATTTTAACTCGGCAAAGAACTTCTTTCTACACAACAAGACCAGATACCAAAACGATGTCAAAAATATAAATTTATATTTCATTTATTTAAAAAAGATCCTGGTCACTTGAGGTGAGAAACATGAGACGGTGTCTTAAGGCGCAGCAGTTTATTGACTCTAGTTTCCTTTTTTTTTTTTTGTGAAAAATCTGGCACTATTTTTTAACGTGTTTTAAGTTCTTTTTCTTTTAGGCAACTTAAGCCAGTTATGAATACGAGCGGCTTAGAGAGCGAACAACAAATTTCACAGTCAGCGCTTTTCGCTTTGCAAAAATCCCCATCCAACTTAAACACAAACGCAGACGAAAAGGAGGAGTATCCTTCGCTCAAGCGCTTAATTGAAGTCGGATAAGGACGCCGAAAGAGAGTGAAAAAGTGTAGCATACCTACGGGGGCTTGGGCCATAAATCCTCGCCAATTCGGAAAGCGAGTGGAGTGAAGACGCCCAAATCGATAAGCGCTTAATTGGCCACACGAAAGACATCTTGATGCAGTCGAAGGAGGCTGAGACAGCTCGGGCAATTGGCTTAGCCGTGAAATCAGGAGCTGAGACCTCGCTCGCTAAATAAAGCTGCCCACTGGCGGTGGGGAATTGTCAGATAGTCATTATAGGGGTTTTCTTTGCGAGGGTAGCACCGAGCTGCCAACTCTTTAAATGATTCATTAAAATGTAGCGGGTATGAAAGTTTTACGCCTGACCAAAGGACCATAATTGCGGAAAGTTTTCACCCCACAGAAGCTGGTATTCCGTACACATATGCTCCAATTTTATGAGCACAATGAGAGGTTGTAGCGTGGGATCAGATCACATTGTAAATAAAACATTGTAGAAAATGACAGAGAAGCCGCACCGTAAAACGAGCAGCGACCAAGAGTTCCATAAAACAAAATTTACAAAAAAAAAAATAAAATCAAACTGTGAAAAGGCAAAGGCAAAGTGCCGCGAGTGCCGTCAAGTGCGAAATTTAAATTTGCATAAATTATACAATGGACCGACCCCCGAACAAAAAACTGACAACGGAATCCAACCACAAACACGAAAGACAAAAGCTCGAAAATGTTCCGAACAAATTTTTTGTGTTAAGTCATGAAATATATATGCGATAATCACGAAGGCGTGAGATTTGAGTGGCCATAAAGTGTTTGACAAGGGAGGAAAAACCGGAATGGAATGGCTTATGAAGGAATGAATTCGGGGTCACCATAATGACCAGCGAAAATATTTACGGACGAGGAAATAAATTAATTTTAAATTAAGTTAGGTTCTGCATTTGAAGCAGCTGCCTTAAAAGCTTATTTTGTTTCCCAAATACATTGTCAGGTTATATTTTTATATAGATTTAGCTTACTACGTTAACTTTGAACTTTCTCAAGTAACGAATCTAAGCCACATGAATCACCTGAAATCTTATAATTCCAGCTCAAGAAAGGCAAACCGTGCGGGCAAAAACATTTACAAAAAGCAACAATTGTCTGGAATATTCGCAAGCATTAATCACAATAACTAGCCCCAGGCCAACGGAAATCTGCTGGCCGCAGAAACCAACACAGAAACCCCAAAATCCCCATAAATATGCGCAACAACAGCAAACTATTAAATATAAGCACACACATATGCATACATGACTGACTTATGCCAGGACATTTGGGACACGCAAGGACTTTCTCAAACAAAAACCCAGAACCGCAACTTGTCATAATAAAGGAGGTAGAAGGGCGGGAGCACGTTTATATTGGCCTAGGAATCAAAAGGGGGAAGGCGGCTGCGGTATACGATGGACACGAGGTAGTCGAGGTCCTGGCAAGACCCCATCCCTGGTTCAGTGGGACGTGACTTTGTGATTTTATGAGCGCCGAGAATGCCACACGTACTCGGCAAGGATTTGCCTCGCCCGGCACTCCGCCCATTTCCAAATCCCCTGCATTAACACTCAACTAGTGGGGAGTCCTGGCAATGCTTTTTATGGCTGTGTTTAGTGAAAAAAAGGATTCAACTTGATTGCACCCCCAGGAATCTCGGCCTGTGTCGGGATATGGGCCTTATGGCGAATTTAATTGGTTAAAGGACTGAGCAAGTGGGCTGGCTAATCCCGGCCAATTAGGAACCTTAGACAGTCACTTGAAATGATTCGGCATTACTGGTATAATTTCCTTTTTTTATTTTTCCATTTCTTCGAGCCCAAAACGAAAGTAATTCCATTTGTTTGTGGTCAAAAGGCATCGGATCGCAGTCAAGCTATGCAACTAGGGGCAATTTAATGCAAAGTCGTCTGTAAAGTTTCCATTTCTTCCATGCTCCTCGTGTTCCTCCGCTGGCTGGCTGAATTTTTTAAAGCCCGGCGAAATGTTTCAAGTGCACAGAAACAAAGAGAACAAAATTCCGATACAGAGGCCAAAGCTGGGAAAAAAAGAAGGGGTTTCATTTTGCATTTTTCCTTTTGTATTTCAACCAGGACCGAGCCCCAGAGAAAAGAAATTGAAAGACAGCAGTAGCTGGAGCTGGGCTGTCTGGCTGCGGATTTCCTGATGATTTTATTGGGCCGCCAGCAAACATTTTTGAGTGTTGCCCAACAGCGGTGGACTGCGGAATGCGCCAAAGTATTTGGCAACTTTTTTCCCCACCGCCATCATTCCTACCCCCCTCTCACCTCCCCACTCCTCCACCGGCCCCAGGCCAGCCAAAGGATGTGGCATAAAGGATTAAGCATGGGTAGCCGGCAGGCTTGTGAATTGTTCAGCAACTTTTCGCTGGGTGTTTTTAAATTTCATTTTTTACTTAGCCGCACAGCCGAAGAGGGCGAAACCGAAGACGACACAATAAAATGTGGCAAAATATTGAGCACTTGTAATGGGCATGAACAGGACCCACCCCACCCACACATGAGCTGCAAATGCATCCTTGGGATTCTTCTTGCCGTCATTCCCACTACGGTTTAGTTCCCTTATTGCTGCCGACAGCCTGCAGGCTACTTATGGCTGCATATAGTGAAAACCAGGCCGGAACCCCCCACACCCCACACCCCGCACCCCGCACCACTCCATTCCCGATTCCTGCCTTCAGCACATGTGTGTGCTATATATTTTAGCCAGGGTTCCTGCTCCTGCTCCTGCTCCTGCTCCTGCTCCTCCTGCACCTCGGGCTTTACGTATCGCTGCTTATAGACTGTGGCATGGCTTCTGGGCAACTTACTTAGCGGTTGAGTGCAAATCTTGTGCGAGTGTGTTTGTCTGCACACACACGAGTGGGTGTGTGTGTGAGGAGGGGGGAGGGGGCGTATGTGTGAAGTGGCTGTTTTGTAGGTTTAAGTTGCATTTGCAGCACGGGTATGTTAAACATTTGGTCTGACTGCAGCGCATTACCTGAATGTGATTGAAATTACCCATAAGGGCGCCGTAATCCGCAAATAAGGAAGCAGGGTCATTTGATAGGAGAAGTAGCCAAAAGATCAGTTGGCTTTATTTGAAATGGTTCAACAGGATAACATTAAGCAAATTCAACATAATAACAGGCATGCCAATAAGTGTTTCAAAATGTTAGCAATGTTTACTTTTCATCTGATATATACGAGTATATATAGATAAGTTAGGAGACAACACTAGGTTCATGATTAATTAATGTTAATTGTAAAACAAAATGTATTTATTTTACTATCGCAAAGATAGTCAGATGTGAAACTCCTCAGTTAACCCTCTCTTTAAGCTCATATCTTATCGAAAATACTTTTTAAAACTTTGAACTTAAGGTGGAAAAACTTTAGCCTGCTTCTCATAATTATCTGACACAAATAGTTTGTAAAGTGTAAGAAGCAAACTTATTTTTAGCAATTTTATTGAACTCTTCATTTCTGTATGGCATCTTTTTTACTTTCTCTAAGCTTTAATGCTCATCTTACGAGTAAGACTATTGCCCTGCGAACAAATGCTTCATCCTATTTTAATGCCATGAAGTCATAGACCAGACGAGTCGGCACTTGAATCGTTAATCATTTGCGGCAAGAAATTACGTATACGTCAAGTGTAGCCGGTCAGATAAGCGGCCCAAGGAGAGTCTGAAAGAAAGCGGGTAAAGGAGCGAAACAAGGTTAAGGTTTGAGTGGGACAAAAGGGTTTATCGCTTGATAAATGGCCCCAGAAGTTCCCCGACCTCTGAGCCCTGTCCTCGCCCCAAAATTTTCATATGTTTGCGGTGGAGTTCAAGGTGAGTCCGTGAACTGGCTTGGTGCCCAGAAGTGGGCAAAGACCTGAGATGAGATGCGACATTCAGGGATAAAATTATGCAAATGGGCGCCCACCTCCACCTCCACCTCCACCGAGCCGAACAATTTGTCAGTCGTTCGGAGGAGAAGCGGTTGCCAAAAAACTTTCAAGACAAATCAATGGCAGACCTCGATTGCAATTAAAATAGTTGGGCGAAAGTTTTTCCGAACCCAACGACGTGACTGAAAGGGATTTACCCCTTAATTAGACACAAGGGAAAATCAATAAAAGCTTTCATCCGCAATCTATGCCACATTTCCACTAATTCAGCTTCATATCAATCGCATCGACAAATGCAGTTTTACAAGCAACTGAAGACAGTCAATGGATTCTCCTCGAAAAAGAAGTGGATTTTCGCTCCACACAAGACGGTGGCTATACTCGTATGTATATGCGATAACACTCAGTCAGTTGGGGATATTGCTGAAGTGGGTGTTGCACATTTTTATGCAGCCCCTCACTCTCGACCCACCCACCCCCCATCGGGCGCCCGCCCAACCCCTTTGATCAACCCCCACTGTCATTTAACTGTCAGTTGCGCTGCTTGTTTGTGTCGCCCCGCTGTCGCTTAAACGTCGCCCCAGGAAATCGCTGGGGGCGGCGGATAGGGACGGGGCGTGGCGTGGCCGAAATACAAATGGATAAATTCTTCTGGGCATACATATGTACATATATGCGACTCTTTGCGGTGATTATCTCCGCGGCCTGCTGGTTATTTTGAGTTCAGCGTGCGGCAAATTGGCCATCAGATAATTGATAAAGAAGGCGGATAGTAAGTACATGTTGGATAACCCAAATTGAGTAGGCTATCAAAAAATATATGACACTAAAGGGAAAATAAAACGAATTTTTTATGATTTCATGTTTTAAAAAGGTGATTTAATATCCCATACATGTTATATGCATCTATTCTTATAAAGTATCTTACAATAATGAAATAGAGGTAGCATTCGAAAACCTAATATAATTATTATTTAGCAATGCCAGTTTCCTTCCAAATGGCTACCATTTTGCATTCCCGTTAACGAGCCTTACATTTTGCAACCAAAAATTGCAAATGCCGGCTCCCTTTCATGCTAATTGATTTCATTGCAGCCACTTGCAGGCCAAAAAAGGAGAAAATTTAAATAAACTAGTTAGCCAAGAGCCATGAAAAAGTGCATAGAGAAAGGGGATGGACTAAAAGCCAAACGGGAAACATATTTTAGCCATGAAATTTATGCCGCCACACACTAAATGAATTTCGCAGACCGAGGACCTTCAGCAGGCCAGGACGAGAACAGTAGCAACAACAGCAATAGCAACAGCAACAGCAACAGCAACAGCAACAGCAACAGCAACAGCAACAATAGCAACAAAGGACAAATGCAAACAATGCAGATAATTTAGTTGGCGGCGGATAGTTTTGCAACAAAAGCAGAACAGGGAAAGAGATCAGGCTGGCCTATAACCAGCGGAGCGGGGCGAGGGAAAGCGCGGAAAATTCGTTTGCCCAACTAGGCCTGCCAACTTGTTTAAATTGGCGCTAGCTCGACGGCAAAGTGGGTGGCAGTGGGCCCGGCAAATCCATTGGCACGCCACAAAAATAGTTAACTTTGTGCAGGCAACGTTTAAATTATGCAAGCTCCGCAGGACACTGGACCACGGACCCCGCATGCACCCATCCTCCCATCCCGCCATCTGCCCACACATCCCCATATCCCCACATTCGCAGAACCCCCAACTCCCCACCCCATCGTCCACTCATTTGTGAACGTTCGCTTGTTTGTTCGTTTGTTTGCTAAACGTCTGTCAGGCTTCACAAATGTTTGCATTTGGCATTCAAAAAGTTCATGCAAAATGAAATTAAGTTGACTCCGCAGTGGCTTTAAGGATTTACAAGTATCTAAGCCGTATCCGTATCTGTATCTGTATCTGCTTGTGCCTGTGCTTGTGCTTTTGCCCCAGCAAATGCAGCTCATTTAAACACATGTCACAATACTTTCGCACAGCTGTCACTTTGACAATTTTCTAGATGAGTTTCTTGCGATTTCGTCGACGCTTCCGCATACCGAGTCCCGAATCGGGCAAAAATGCGAATCTTTAAGCCATCTTTTGGGTGGTGTCTGCGTAGGTCTGTCAACGTCATCAACTCGCTCATAATGTGGCTGATCACAGGACCCCAGGAAACGGTCTTCCAGGGAGACGCCCACAGACATCACCAGCCGGCTTCTTTGGCTTCCAGACGCATAATGAAAACTTATATCACGAGTATTAGAGAAATTGCGAGCACATGTGGCCCTCGACTTGGGTTGAATCCCAGATATGAGGTCTTTAAACGGGATGTGAATGTGCTTTCAGGTGGATTGAACTATTATATAATCCATAATCACGCACAATATATTTGCTTGGCAAAGCTTCGCTCTCTTATGCGCACATTCAAGTTCTTTATTTTAGTAAAGATACATTTTTCATCTAATTGAAAATTCGGAAACAGTCATCTTACCTTATCTTACCTTTAATGAAGAATTTCAAGCATGTACTTAGGGATTTAAAACAAACAATTTATAGAGATTATATTAAATATATTATACAATTATATTGAGATACTACGCACATACTACGCATACTACTACCGCATCAGATATTTGTGTCCCTGCATTTATATAGTATGCATCTATGAATAAGGTAGCCACTCAAGATTATCTAATCTTAAAAAATAAATCAAATTAATCACAGTAACACGAGTAAGCCCAAAAAAGGACGAAAAAAATCCCTTCGACTTTCCCTGCATTAGCGAAATTAAAATCCATGACCGAGGAGTGCACACTTCCTGCGCTTCCCTAGTAATCCTATTCCACTAGTTGGGTGGCATGAAATTTCATAACAAGAGTCCTTGCCCCAAATGGGAAGGATGCGCTTTGTGGCACCTACATCCGCATCCGCATCCGCATTCGCATCCGCGCCCGTATCCGCTCCATCTTCGTGCTCGCGGTTTCCTAGGAAGTAAATTTCGTTATCGTTTATTATTATTATTATGCGCGATGTGTGAAATGTCTAAGTCCGGCGTCTTCCCGCCCACTTGATTCTTTTTGCCAGTGTCGGTGTTTGTGTTGTGACGTGGGAAATAAATTTATATTCATAACACACAGGACGAGCCAGGAAGCTGAGACCAGGAAAAGCGGCGAGGAAACGGAGGGGCTCCCGACATGCATACAAAGTGCTTTATGTGTGCCACAAGATGCTGAAAGATGGGTCCTCCTAGATGCGGCTGTGTAGCATAGCTCCTGTAGCATTCCATCAACAGACTCGGCAAGTTTTTTGATTAAACTCGAGTGCCTCGGCGGCAGTCAGTGGGTTCTTTTTGGGCCTGTCCCTCCGCATGGTAGCTTATTAAAGCCACGTCAAGTGCGTGTCGGGAGTAAAGTGCTGGCTGAGCATGTGCAGCTAATGGGATTAGCGATGCATCCACCGACGGAGTCCTTCCTCGGAGCATCCGACCAGGGCTCCTTCAATCCCCTCATATTGATTACTAATTTACTTGCCCCAGCGCTCTATCAACTTCCACAAAACTTTCCTCACAGTGGAACACCCGATCGTGCCTTTTGTTGACTTTCAGAAGCAGTTATACATTTCGTAGGCCATGTGATATAAAATGTTTTATTTTAGCTAAATAAGAACATAGGATTTAAGTGATATAGTTGTTCTAGCATAGTGGTTCAGTCCTAAGAGTATTGACTGTATCATCAGATACAGACCAGATGCACAGGCAGACAGACGCAGATAACTCGATTTTAGGTAGCCAAACTTGGCATTAACATGACGACATGACGACAAGGACCAAAGTTGAGACATGCGTCTGGAGTCGTCCCGTCGCTGGACAAGTTTGCCGTAATATAAAATGTACAAAGCACAGGTAGAACATAGTTCTCCGTACATCAGGGGACAGTCTGGGAGCGAGTCTGGGACGGAATCTCGGGATCCGTCTGCCATCGAAGCAATGCCTTCCAGCCGCATAAAGTCCAACAACTTCCACTCAACGGCATTCATGCATAAAGTCAAACGGCAGCCGAACATCGCGGCACAACAATCAAAAAAGCGTTTCTGAAGTCAAAGACGCCGCCGGGCAACTGGAACTACCAAAAAAAGAGGTGGAACTGGTCATGGAAATGAGTTGGGAATAGGCGAGCGAATGGGTATGGCAATAACTTGCCCAAACTGACACCATGTCCTTGGGGCCTACTTTTTTCGGGAAGAGAGCGCGTTGTATCGATAACGGTTGGTCCACATCTATAAGGGGGTGGCGCTTGGGGCGGCTAAACAAGTGTATCTGTTCATCATATGTCGGTGGACATCGAGGGGATTACACAGTGCCAAACTGTCACTCCCTATTATACGATATATTATTTACTATTCCTCCCTTTTTATCAGATACCTTTAGACTAATCGGGAAACTGTTTCTAAAAAATCTGTTTTCCTGCTACTCGTACATCATAAAATGAGAGATTAATAGTTTATTGATGAAGTAATTGCCACTACTAATAAATAATCAGAAAGTATGGAACAAATATTAAGCCATTGTTTATTGATTAGTACAAAAGTATTTTATTAATATTTATCTTTTGATATTTAAGCTAGCTTACAGCTCTTAAATTTCCTAATATAATTTAAAACACAAACGATTAATATCACCCTGCACTTCTCGCAGTGCACTTGCCTGCGCAAACAATGAGAAATCATGAAAAAATCGAGAAGATTGCATATTTCTTATTTCTACGCTGGCGACTTTTAATTTTTTATGCGAATTGCAGTTGAGACACGACTGCGACTGCAGATCCTTTTCCGTTTCTCGCCCCTATTTCCATTCCGATTCCCAAAAAATGCATTCCCCGTTGGCCAAAATAAAAAAATGAGTACGGAAAGTTGAAGCCCAACCGCATTCCCTGCCTTTGCCATCTTCCGAGTGCTATATTTTGTACGCTCGTGTGTGACTTGTAAATTTCCCTTGTCGGACTCTTAGAGGCGCCTGATTGAGCTCACGTTCTCCAACTCCGGGTACTACGGGTACTCCGGCTACTCCGGGTACCCCGGGTAGTCCTCCAGCTCCTTTCCCGTATCCGTCTTCGGTTTGACTGTCAGACGGAATGCACACTTGGCTCGACTTTTTATTCAAAATATATGAAATGAAGTGCATACCCGAACAAGTCCTGAAATTAAACCGGGCGCTCTTCATTTCCCCCGTGAATGTGAGATAAGTTTGCCGCAATTTTCGTTTAGTTTTTGGGCTGCGAGTCGGACGTGAGCCCGGAATTCCTGGGGCCCAAATGAGTTTTCAAACTTCGACATCATTGTCTTTAATCAAAGAGCATTAAAATGTGCATGCGTTGAGCAGAACCCTAATCCCGAACCCAACCCGGAACCCTCTGCCCACCCAACTGCCATTCTTTTCGAGTCCGGAGCAACATTTTTGCATGTCACACGGCGTATTGCGAAACATGAGTATGTAAATTTTTTGCTCAGCTCCATCCTGTTCATCGTGGTATTTCTATGGCGAGCTCTTATGGGTGTTCCCTATGCCATTATACTGTATTAAGTACAGAGTTGATTTCACATGTGTCCCTTCAGCAGGGGTGGCTGCTGTGAAAAATGTTGCAAAGATGCAAAACAACTGTTGGCAGTTTGTCAAATTTGATTTGTCATACATCAAATGGCTTTAAAATGACAAGGAGACGTCTGATGTGCTGCTGACAGTGGGTTTTTCGCCGGCTTCCCATTTCTATGCGCTGCTATTCAGGAAAATGCGGAGAAGGGCAAAAAAACAGAGTGGGAGCTGAGTGAAATTCTGTGAAAGTCTGCTTATTCTGCTCTTGAAATAAATGTCCAGCAAATAACTGAAGTGTTGATGTGTAAACTCAATTGTGGGTTGCTTTTTGACACGGGACTGGTCAGTAAAAAACTTGCACAAGATAAGGGTTCAGCTAATGAAATGAGTTGTGTTTGCAGAATATTAAATGGTCTGACTATAGCTGGAAAGTGAACCTTAGTCAGAGTTAATAAACATACACGTACGTGAAAAGGGAGTATTTGATCATTTGATCACAAATTGTCTAACTCTAATAAACATTAAGACCGCCTCGTAGACTTTCCCTTTCCCATTGAACTGCCATCTATCAAGGTAATTTTGCACTCGGTGAGCTTCTCGACTTAATGGCCAAGTCATCAGTCACTGGGGCAACTCCAAATGCGGCCAGCTTAAGCCACAAATTGACGCCACTTCACCCCACTTGAGAGCCCTGCTCATTGCCCTAATATTCTAATATAAATTTAACGCTCTCCATCAGGATGCCAGGATACGAAAACAGAAGAGGGACTGAGCAGCCGGCGGCAATGAGCTGACTTATGAACAACGACCTGGGTAACCCGACGCCAAAAGGTACTTCAGGCCAACAAGGCAGGCATTCAAGGAGCAGCTGAAGGACATGGAAACGAAACTCATTTGCCTCATCAGGACAACGAAGAGAATAGGACGTTCCACAGTTGGTTGCCACCAGGACATGGTCTGCAATTGTGCAGCGTGACAGGCAAATTGCCGGGATACACACCTAGCCACAGACAATGTGGGGTTCTTCACTCCTCTGCTCGCGTGTTAAACTTGGCTGAATGGACTTCACTCCACTCCACTCCACTCCGCCCCGCCCCGCCCGGCTACACACAACCAGCCCAACACCACACATTGCTACATAACTGGGCCAAAATAGCTGGCGTGGGCACGAGGATGAAGATGAGGATGAGGATGA
Organism: Drosophila orena; assembly: GCA_005876975.1. Lineage (NCBI taxonomy): Eukaryota > Metazoa > Arthropoda > Insecta > Diptera > Drosophilidae > Drosophila > Drosophila orena. The sequence continues at coordinate 3,001,146 of VCKV01000008.1, read as the reverse complement.
GTACTGAATGGGGTTCACAAAAGAGCTGGGGCTGGCCTGTGCGACCATGACTAATTTGTTAGCAATTATGTTGGATTGACGTCCCGGATTGGGCCACATTAGCATAATTGTTGTTATGAGATCGCCCAGGAGTCCACCAGCACAACCGACATTTTGATATGGGGCATGGGCATGGGAATGGAACTTCCTACATCCAGTGCACTTGACATTCATTAACATGGCACTCGGAGCTTCATTAGAGCGTGGCTAAAACAACGAGGCGAAAAATAACCAGAGAGGTCCTTAAAGTAACTACTAACAAGCTGCTTGTTTCGCAGTCGCTTTATGGATCATATCTAAGGGAAAATTGATTAATTGAACTTGAATATATACATGATTCAGCTGAAATGGCTACTTTAATAGACCTGAATTCCCATTTTAGCTGATAATTATTTTTATTAGCCTTAATTACGTTCTAAGCAATAAATTCTAAATGGCAATACACTGTCAAATTCTAACAAGATATAATGCTAATTAAATGCTGGAAACAAACTTGCGCTGCGTCTATGTCTCTGGAAGCTGCATGCTTAATCTCAACATTATGGCCTTTGTAGTTCCTGAAATCGATGCTTTCATACGGACAGCCGGACAGACGGACGGACGGACAGACGGACAGACGGACATGGCCAGATCGACTCGGCTATTGATCCTGGTCAACGTTTCCTTCTGCCTGTAACATTATTTTCAACGATGTAATGCCTCTATGCTTTTATTATTTTACTTTGGGTGATTGTTTTAATTAACAACTTTAGTTGTGTATATTTAAAACTAGTTATTGGCAGCTTATAATTTTATTAAGTCATATTAATGTTATGCCCTAAGAGGTTCAAGGTTTCTAAGAACAACATACTCATATTATAAGCGAAAGGTATATATCATCTGCATAATACTTGGCTTTTAAGTCAGAGTCGGAAGTGCTTGTTTTGTTTTCCGACAACATGTGTTTAGACGAAATTCGAAATTATTTGTCGTTGGATGGCGATCCCTTTTGAAGTGACGGTCCGTCCGCTGGCGCACTGGCAATTTTTGGCTGGCGGATTGGCTGGCTTCATCGAGATTATCTGCTTTCATCCCCTGGATGTGGTGAAGACGCGGATACAAATACAGGGTAGCCAATCCTTTCGCGGCGAGCTGATCTACAGTGGTCCTCTGGACGCCTTTGTCAAGATATATCGCTACGAGGGGTTGGCTTCCCTGTGGAAAGGTATTGTGCCACCGATCTGCGTGGAAACTCCAAAGAGGGGCGGCAAGTTTTTGATGTACGAGCTCTTCAAGCCCTACTTCCACTTTGGCGCCCCTCAGCCAACTCCGCTCACCCACGCCACGGCCGGTTCAGTAGCCGCAATCCTGGAGTCCTTTCTCGTCAATCCCTTCGAGGTGGTCAAGATCACCCAGCAGGCGTATCGAGAGAAGCGCCTGAAAACCCTGTCGGTGGTCAAGTACATCATCAAGCACGATGGCTATGGCATCAAGGGATTGTATCGAGGTATCACTGCACTGGTGGCCCGAAATGCAGTCTTTCACTTTGGATTCTTTGGCTTCTACAATGCGATCAAGGACATTGTTCCACGCCCGGAGGATGGTAGACATGACTTCATTCGAAAGGTCATGATAGCTGGGTTAGCCAGCTCCCTGGCGTGCGTGATGAGTGTTACTTTGGATATGGCCAAGTGCAGGATTCAAGGGCCCCAGCCAGTGAAGGGCGAGGTGAAATATCGGTGGACCATAAACACGATTCGCACGACCTTCAGGGAGGAGGGCTTTCGATCGTTGTTCAAGGGTCTGGGTGCTATGATAATGCGTGTAGGCCCCGGTGGCGCCATGCTCCTGGTGTCCTACGAGTACATATTTGAGTTCCTTAAGAGTAAAAATATGTGATCTATTTTAATAGTTAAATTATCCTTAAGTCACTTTTCCACGACACACCCTCCATTGATAGCCCTAAATTAAATGAAATTAGTTGATATACTTAAGTGTTGGAGTACATTTCGTTAACAGGCTAATAAATCCACTTATTTTCCCAGCCCAAACTGCTCAAATAACCCATTTCCTTAATTCGAAATCTGTTTACATACCCGTTCATAATATTCACGTAAAGAATACAAATTTATCTTCGGCACTCGAAAAAGTACCTTTAATAGTTTGTGGAATGCTTTCGTTACAGTTTCAGTTTCTGTTTCAGTTTCTGTTTCCACTTCCGTTTCCGTTTCCGTTTCGGGACTTCCCCACACTCACACACACTCACACACTCACGCACACACAGAGACATGACCGCAGACCGCAGCTCAGCATGTTTTACACTTTACACTTAATTGTTTAGCACGACAACAAGAGAAATACCGAAAACAGCAACTGGAACGGCATCAACAAGACCGACAATTATAAGCCAGCCATAACAACAATTACAATTACACGGAGCACTCGCACTTAGAGGGGGAATTATAATTAATTTATGCCGGGTGCTGCGCAAGTGTTTGCTCGGACGCCTCTAAGTGAACTACTGACTTGGTTTTCCTCCTAATTTCCCACAGTTTTTGTGCTCCTCCTCCGTTTTTTTTTTTGTTTTTTTTTTTTGGTTTCATTCCACTTGACACTCGCACCTAATTGCACGGTAATTGAAGGGTCCTGCAGGACGAACGGAATGGCAATTAAGAGCCATTACGGTGAGCAAAGTGGTGGAGCGGCACTAGGATCCTGTATTATCATATCCAAAATCCAGACCCAATTAAGCCGCTTAATTCCCGTAATCCCTGTAAATCAAAGTTGAATGCCTGGCAAATTTGGGCGGAAAATTTGGGGGGCAAATCAACATTTGTTGCCATCGATCAAATTTTGAGACCGAACAGGAAGTTTTCCCCAACGCAAAGAGCAGCAGGGCGGCGGGTCATCAAATACAGTTTCATGCTTAATTAGTTTTAATGCGTAATAAGCATATTTCGGCTGAATTAGCCAAAAACATCGACCGTAACTGCGATTGCAACGACATCACAGCCCAAACATTCAATTGTAATACCAATTTGGGCCTTAAAGTATGCTGTGCACATTTTCAATTATTCATGCCCGAAATTGCAAATGCGTAATGAAATGAAATCAAAAGCAGAATTTCCGATATGTGCAGTCCAATTCCAAATCCCCCCACCACCCACCGTCCACCGTCCACCGCCCACAAGCCCCAACCCATTCGTTTTCGTCCCCAATGGAGTGGAAATGCCCTTGAGCCGTTTGCCATGTTCATGTCGACGTCATTTTCCATGGTATAGTAATTACACTAATCTATATTTCGAGTATCTGTGTGCGTGTCCCTCTGAGCATGCGAGTGTGTGTGTGTGTGTGTGTGTGTGTGTGTGTGTTTGCCTATGTAAATGCATTTGAAATTGACCCTGGAGACATTTTCGTTGGCCAGAAAATGCATTCGCAAACGCATTCATTGTTTTGTGCCCTTGTTGTTTGCTTTTTGTTACTCAGCTTGTTTAATTGTTTGCCAGCTTCAAGTGTTTCGAGCTTGTTGGCAATTTGTCAAGCGGTTTAAAATTTATCGTGTGCATATATTGGTCAAATTTAAATGATGGTTTTCGAAAATGCCTCATTAATTGAGTGAAACATGGCGCATTTGGTAATTTATAGTGTGCTTACTTACGGAACAACTAACTAATTTGATTATATCGCCGGCGAAGCCATTGAATATAAAAGCCAGTAACATAATATTGCCAACGTGGGATCATCAACTTTTTCACTCAGTTGCTCAATCAATTGCTAAACAAATTTTGCTTTGAAAAATTTCGAAAAACAAATTGAATTAACACAGAAGTGCACAATACAATTTAATTGCGCTGGTCAGAGAGTTGGCTGTGTTTTCCCCACTCTGCTGGCCAGGTCCAGTCAATAAAATATGAATTATTTGAAATATTTAAACGTCCCAAATAAATCAAATGCCAACACTCAACACCATCAAAGCCAGAGAAGGCAGAATTTACAAGTATTTTTTCGTGTTGCCGAATTGTGTGTTGCCTGCCACAAAAATTTTCCAACCGAGGATAGTATTTTTTTTTTTTTTGTTTTTTTTATCAGGAAACAGCAAAAATTTGTGTTGCCGTTGTGGTTGTCTAAATAAATTTTTTATTGACCATGGTTAACGCTCCACTGGCCAATAACCAGAGACAGGCCACGGGGGCGGGATGTGGGCGTGGAAAAGGCAAAAACCACTGGAGAATGCCAAATTGTGGGCTTTCCCAGGGAGGGCTGGCGGTGCACAGGAGTGGAGTGCTCAAAGTTCTGGCTTCCCACACAAACGCCTCAAAGCATGCCACAAGTTATTTCACAGCCCAGCTCACTCACACAAACAGGCATTCGTTCAAGTGTGTGCGTGGCCGGGTGTGAGCTTGTGTGTGTCATTGTGTGTGTGTGTGTGTTGTGTGCGAACGAATAAATGTATGAATGAATGAACGAAATGCTCAAATTACACATGTTATACAATTGTTGGTAGAAAATATGATTATGCTGCGGGGGAAAAAGGCCAGCAAAACACCGACGCACGCACAACAAAATTTTGAAATGTCTAAACGTGGCTTTTGTGTGCCTTCTTAGAGGTGTTAATCTGGAAAATATAGAACGACTCCATTAAATACCCTTCAGAGCACTCTTGGTCCGTTTATATTAAATGTGAAATTTCAAAAACAGAACAACAAAACAAAGCAAACGTTTATATTAAATGTGAAATTTCAAAAACAGAGCAACAAAACCAAACAAACAAGTGTTGATTAAGTTAAAAATCATCTTTTAAAGATGGTTATGTTCCATTTGCTGCTAGGACATTCAGCAGTCGCTCTGCTCCTGGACGATCACATTCCATAAATTCATAACACGTCTTCCAGTTACCTTATTTCGCCTAGCTATCGACTGTTCGTTCGGATTTCATGCTTCTTGACTGGCTTTTATTCTGGCATTTTACGTGTCTCATGTGCGCTCATTTTCAACTTTAAAGCAGCCAAAGGAACGGGACAGAGGGCTGGTTGAAAACGAAATGAAATTAATATGAAGTTTGACTTAACGCCTCATAAATCATTGTCCAATTTTCAGACGACAACGATACGGGGACACTGGACTCGGTACTCGGTGCTCGGTGCTCGGGATCCAGGATTCAGCAGGATGCGTAACTCTGAAAATACGGGCCATCCTGCGGTGGCATCGCTGTCCTGCTGACGTTGTAACACAAACACACTTAAAATGATTGAAATATATGTAGAGTCGCATACATACATATATGTATGCGTAACATGGCACGACATTGCCTCATATATAGCACACATCCCGACTATATTGGCTGGCTAGCGTTCTAGACGGGCGAAGACTGAAGACTTCCTCATTACACGCTTGTCACGTGCACATTTAACGTTCCGTTGCACACACACACACACACACACACACACACACACACATCCACATAATTATACGCACACACAGGCAGGACCACCAACACCAAGGCATGACACTCATTCATATTAATATTGTTGGTCAAAAAAAAACCAAGATATACCATAGAGAAAAAACAAGGGCACGCAGTAACGACTCTTTAGACGCTGGAAAGTCAGACTTGCATACCAATTTTAACATTTTAAAGATCTCCTTAAGTTACAATTTAAAATAGCTCAAAAATAAGTAATATGTGCAAACTCACATGGTGCACTTTTGATAAATATATCAATCTAAGCCTTAAAATCCAGATAAATTCAATAACAAACTGCACATGTTTGGAAGCTTAAACTGCTGGACCAATAAAACTAAGCTCAAGTCCCTGTGAACAACTTTACGCCATGGAAAAACAAGCTATTGAAAAGAAAAGCCAAGCAGACCATATCAAGTTCTAGTTAAGTTAGTCGAAATGTTCATTCCCACAACTGCTGGGATATGTAAATTCATCCTGTGGACAAGCTGAAGAGCACAATATACAGCAGTATAAGCAATGCATGGCAAGTGTTTTTCAATTTGCTTTGCAAATTATGCAGCAAAGTGGGAACTCGAAAATGAAAGTTCCCAAACCATGGGTGAAGATTTAAGCCAAGCGAAACTGGCGAAGCTTATACACCAAAAATTGTAACCCTCTGAAATGGACCTAATCAAATTTTCAGTTTGGAGATTTAATTTCATTTCGAATTGCAGGCAACGTGTTCATGTGTAGTTTAATGCCAACTAAACAGACCCAGTTCCGAGCCGGGTCATTAAGCTTGGACTTGAAACGCTGACCACATGGGCGGCAACCACATGACGCCGCTGCCCCACTCAGCTAAATATCCGCATCCAGGCATCCACATTCGAGATAATTAAACATGCTGCGCACGTGCAGCGGCTGCTTTCAACATTTTATGCTCAAGCAAAAATGAAATAAAATGTTTGGGGCCCTGCGGGCCAGACCCACAGGATTGGGGCATAGAAGGCGGAGAGAGGGGGGGGGGGGATGGGTGACTCGTGTCTGGCTCTGTGTTCCACAAATTGAACCGCAAGTAGACGGAGCAACTGCTGACCGAGAACAGCAACAATTTTATATATATTAATTAAAGGGAATTTTACGCGCTAATGAAATAAAATGCGAAAGTGTGTGTGCGAAGGGAAGTTTAATAAGGATGTGTGTGTGTGTGGTGTCTGGGTGTGTGGGTGGCGCATATGCAATGAAAAAGAATTCCACAATTTAATTTGCCAAGGAATTAATGCACACAAAAATGAGATGCACGTTACACATACGCCCCGTGGAACACGCAATTTCAACGTTATCCCAAGATCCGAAGGAGCGTAGTCCTTGCGGAATCGTGGCAGTTCCAACAGCAGTTGCCGCGCAACTAACGGAGTGTTAAGTTGGCTGAAACAGTGCGGCTGGCACACCAAGGCATGTTGCATGTGAAACAGGTTTGATCGAACCACTGTTAAAGTGGGCGGTAACTGTAAATGTTATCGAGGCTGCAAACGTAATGATGTGTGGCCATTGGTAATTGAATATGTGCGGAGTTCAGGGCAGCAAAAATTAATGGCATACCCAGAAACACTCATCTTTCGGTGCAGCTTCCCATTCATTATAATTAAGGAAATAAATTTATTTTCGTATTTGGCAATGCATTGGACAGCAACCTGAAAGCATTCCGAGATCGCATTCGCAAACACCCTGATTCAAGCCATATCCAACCAGCCATTCCATCTGCCGCCGATTGCTGACCCATATCGTGCGGTTCTCTCAACGTTGGCTGACAAATATTGTGACAGCTGTCACCGAAAGCGAAAGTGACAGGCCAGTGACCCGCACTTCCGGTTTGCTGTGGACTTTCCTGCTGCCCGTCTCCCTGCACAACTGTACCTCGATTCGCGCCGGGATTCGAGTTGACGCATCTTTATAATTGAAAATTAATAGTCGCTAGTTGCTTGTTTATGCATTCTCCGGCGAAAAGCGGCCTCTTTTTTTTGCATTTTTGCTTGCATTCCACTGGTATCCATTCCGCATTTTCGGCGGCCCTGCTGGAATAATGGGTGTGGGTGGCAACCATGGCCATTCCCGGAGAGTGGACACGCGTTCAGGCAAACAATACCAATTACCAGGAGCGTAACGGTGCGGCACTGGGTATGTGCCAGGTTGGAGGATATGAGGATATGAGGATATGAGAGCCCATACGTGTGTGTGAGCACTTCCTGGCTGCCCTCACATATTCATATAGATATATATGCACGTGGGTGAGCGGGATGCATGGGTGTGTCAGCCATGGCCAATGCAGATGTCTGCTTGTGTTTGTTTTTTGCTGTTTGTTCGTTTAACTGACATTCGTCCCGTGTTGTTTCTCCGCCCACCGCCCCACCACTTTTTGGGTTTTTTGTTTGGAGTCAGTGCCTGACCGAGAAGCCATTGTACAATTTTAATTGGCGTTTCAGTTATTGAAATGTTGCACCCAGATCGATTTATATATGCCCTATGCATCGTGGTATCATGACAAGGTGGTGCCAGAAAAGATCATTAAATTTAACAAAATGTGCAGACTATACAAATTTTATTTTATATTCACCAATTTAATATTCTCGAAGCAGCTTTGTACTTTATAATAATAATCAATAAGCATTTATGAAGAGCCTTTCGATTGCAGCAAAAAGTCAAAGCGCTAAGAGAGTAAGAGTATGCACACTTCACCATTCAGAAAAAGTGACATTCACTGTTTTCCAGGATATTAACAGTCAATAATGTCAGGTTTTTGTCGAACATATGCGGCAGCGATTTTTCATTGTCGCCTTTTTCTCGCAGTCTATCTTAATATTTTAATTTTTCCAGCATTTCACATTTGATACGCTTAAATGCTGCCAAAGAAAAAACCATAACTTTGTGAAGTATCACTTTTACGGGAGCAAGTAATGATTGATTTTCAGCTTGAGCGGCATTCTGGATTTAAATGCAACAGACTGCTCGCTTGAAGTAAATTCGTTGGCGTTCAGTGTCTGCATTTGTTTATCGTTTTCGATTTTGGTGTTAATAATAATACACGCAGTGTTTTCTAACAACAAACACGACCACCACCCTAATTCCCTGTCCCTGCAAAATCCCTCGGATATCCATCCTCCCAGAATCTGACAGCTCACGTTGGCGCCTCGCAAGGATTAAGTCATGCTGCTGTCATGCATAAATTCTGCAAGTTGTACAACGAGAAACGACTCAACCTGCGTGGGAAATAGTTCCGAATTTAATGCAGTAGGGGTATTATAGTGTGGGGTATTCAGGTCGAGCACAGTTATGTAAGACGTAGAGTTCATAACCGAAGAAAGACTAAATCCTTACCGCTTATTTATCAGCAGGATACTGAAATGAAATCACTGGGCAGCAAATGAAGTAAGGCCAGTCTAATTAAACTGACTTAAGTTATTCACTAACTTGAACGAATTCAAGTGTGAATCAATTTTCCCTGTGACAAATACGTATATGTACGAGTATGTGTCACAAGCACACACACACACACACACACTATGCCCAAGATCTGAAAATGATTAGCTTAAACTTGCCTCGGTTCTCACATCATTATTAGCATAATAATAAAGTTGTTGGGTCGGCACAAAATCACCAGCATATACAAGTAGAACAAATATCTTTCTAATTACTTACAAACAAGGCCCAAACCAAAACCCAACCCAAAAACAAGGCTAAGCAAAAGTTACATTGGCAGCAGAAGCACCAAGCCATTTGCTAATCTTTCAACAAAACCCCAAATCCAATCCTTTCCCAGCTCGTTATACTGTATATTACGGCAATGTGATAAACGTTTTAGGCAAATATTTCAATAATAATTTTCAAAGAGATTCGAGGAGTTTTGGAGCCAAGGGATTTTAAGCTGCATTAAACCGGATTTTACCCCACATACACGTATTTCGTTGGGATTTTCGTTTTTATTTACGAATTCTTGGTGTTTACACATAGGCTGATTCTCATAAATTATGAATTCTCCGAATTTATACGATGTCAATTTGTATATAAACAATTGATAGTCTATGTGCCGAAATTTCTAAAAATACCCAGTGAATGTGTGAATTTTTTCTACCTGATTTATTTGTTTGACGTTGAATTTTTTTAATCTGTTTTTTCCTTGTCCTGATATACTAACAAACAATTTTTAAGCTGACTCCGATCAGATTGTTAAAACAATTTACTTAACTGCAGTATTTATGCCAGCATAATAGAATTTACATTTTCATCTTAATCATTTGCGTTGCAGAAATTAATGGTAAATGTGAATAATTCAAACAGGCCCATTTATTCATTGAAAATAAAATGCCATGCTATCATGGGCATAAAGCAAATCATAAAGCAATTCGAAATTTATGCAAAATATTGAATTGCTTATTTGGTCTTTAGTATCGGCATGTCAAAATTTAATTCAGATTGCAGCATCATTATTCAAATTGCCTTTCTTTGATTTACATACCAAAAATTCACAAAGCATCAAGCAATACCGCAGACATTTTGCGACAATTTATAATGATAATACATATTTAATTTCAGCATTTGTTCACAAAAAAAGCTAAATACAAAGGGAAATCGAAATAACTGTCAGGCATCCCGTGTCAAATTAATATAATAATATAATCGCACAGAACGGACCAAAACTAACAATGTAAAATTGATAAAAGTTACCAAAGAAGAAGCTGGAAAAAACCGAATTAACCGCGAATTACAAATCAATTTAAATGCGCCAAAGTTTTTTCCAAAAACCAAACAATGCATCTTCTTCATCTCGTTATTCTATTTCCGCGCAGAAGGACGAAAACTTTTAATTCAATTCCTGTCTCAGGCATGTCAATGAGTTTGTCTTTGCGGCGGAAGACAAGTTTTGGGCCTCTTTTGGCCTCTTGAATGCAACATTTTCGGTCGCCGCGAAGAATGGAAATTTGTTTAGTAAATGAAAAGTACTTAAAGTGCAAGTCAAGATCCCGGCCTCCCCCGACTAATACCACGTCCTTAGTTCCCCGTCTCATCTGTGTGGCATTATGTATTCTTTTTTAAAACATGCAAAATCACGTCTATGCATCTTAATAACTTTTCGTGCTCGTGCAAACAATGCGAACGTGAAAGTTGAATAGGTTTGGCTTAGTTATCAGAGGGTTCCCGTCCACGTTTTCGCAGGAGGAAATTTCCCGGGGTTGCGGGCAGGTTGCTCCATGGTCTCTCAATGCATAAATCAAATGTACATATTGTAGTTGAAGCTAAACTTAATTTAGTTTCCGGGAGTTCCCAACAAGTTTCGGCAAATCCATCGAGGGTGGATTTGGAGCCGAGATAAGGGGAAAGTAGGAAAATTCCTGGTGGTTTTTGAGTCTAGGCAAATTTCAAAGGTAGCAGTTGTTTGCAATGGAGTATTTAAGACTATTAACAAGACTTTTTGTTGAGCCCGTTAAGAAACGATTTGTATCAGAAGTGGTGACTTCCCATTGCTAACTATTTCTTAAAGTCAGACCTTTTATTTTGTTAATATGTTATTTTCTTAGTATTGTATAGATCAACCTAAGCCTAGACCATAGCCATAACTTTGTTTAGCAAAAATACATCCATTCCCATTGCGAGGCACACATGAAGCAATTGAATCGAAAAGAAACCAATCAGTCAACAGGGGGATTCCCCACGAGACCAAGGGGGGCGGCAAAAAACCAGTCAAAAAACACAGTAACAATACAAAAATTAATTGATGACGTGCACACACACACACACTCACACACGCACACACCCACACCACTACACACCACTACACAGATGACGCACCAACACTAATTGGCAGCAGGAACAACGTATGGCATATACGTGTATGTACTCGTATGCATGTATGCCAGGAAGTCGATTTGATAACCGTGCAGGATATGATGGGCGGCATGGATACCTTCCGTTTTGGTTATGAAACATCCCAAAGGGGTCGCTGTAACGGACTCGGAGAAGGAAGGGGTGGTGTGAACACGGCCAAATCGATGCAGACATAGACGAGCAACAATCAATCAATTAAATGCCTGAATGCAGCTCCAAACAAACCGAGCCACGATAGCCATAACATGGCCATAGCCCACTGGATAATGTTCGGCATGGAGAAGTGAGGCTGCCTTTTAGCACTATTAAAGATTTATTCCTGTTTCTCGGCTCGTTCGAAACTTCGACGTTCTCTGAGATAGTTTGCCCATTTAAGTGACGGAGTGAAATTTTTAGAGCTCCCTGGTTGAGGCATGCAACAAACGGAATTGCTATGCAGCAAGTTGTGGCAAAGAACTCACTTTCTGTTAACCACTTTTATATTGGCAAGTAATTCCGATGTCTACAACTATTGCAAACTATCGTTTAATGGGTTAAGTGCAAGATAAAACATATGTATGTATGTATTAAAGGCAAGTATTTCTGTTTGTGCTAGCTAGAATGTTTATGATTTATAGAAATAATGGCACAGTCAATTTGTCAATACGAATTCATTAATTCCAGGACTGGTGTCTAAGAGCCTAATGTACATTTATGGCTTATCAGACTTCCATCAACTGCACAATTAGTCTGCCCAAGCTATGTAAGGCCTAATATAGTCATAAATTCTATACTACTGATTATATTGAGAAAACGTGAACGTCTCGAAAGTCCAGGCAGCCAATCTAATCACTGGTGATAAGAGGCAAAATGCTTTAAGACATTCGAAAAAGAAATAATTTATTACGGCATAGCTCCGAGTTCCTCTACATCTACAGTCGCACTAGGCATAGATCTTGACCAGCAGGAGACCCAGAACGCTGGCCACTATGGTGATGGTGCTGCTGCTCATCCTTCCGGCCGGACTCTTGTTGCACTTGTCACCCGAACAGGTCAGACAGCGAGTCTTATTGTAGTGGCCATAGGCCGGCTTAAGGGTTAAGGTGCAGGCTGCAACGCCTGGATGCACGCAGCCATGGAGCTGGTGGATCACATCGTTATCTGGATGGCGGAATTGGGTTTATGAATAAAGCTGGTCTGCTTCTGGGGGTCCACGCTACTCACTCCAGGTGTACTGCAGAGCCAGGCAATCGAATCGCGTGCTGGTCAGATCGCGAACATTCTGATGATAGACACTCAGCTGGTGGCTAGTCTCATTGGCAGCCGCATTCGTACAGGTGACTTTCTTGGGACTCTTGCAGTCCTTTGGAGTCACGCAGGTGTAGCACACCAGAGAATCAGCTAATCCATGTGAAAGATACTCAGCTCAACTCGAATTTCACATTTCACGCATTTGACTCACCGATTTGCACACAGACAAAGGCCACAAGTATGCTGACTATTAATGTTTTCCTATACATTTTGGCTTGTATATGCACTTAGCAGTAGTACAACTCCCCAAGTCGCCTGTTCGCTTTAAACTAAACTCTTTTTAAGAGTCAAGAACTCTTTTATAAGGCTAGTCTCTTCAGAATTCGCACCATACTCAATGCTTTGAGATAAGCGCGTATGGAAGTATATTTTTGTTAAGCTAATCTTATCGCTATGTTTACAGGCTAATAGACTTATCATAAACCTTTCAATGGGGAAGCATTAGGGGTTTCCCCTTCCGAAACTCATTCAGTTTGGCATACATTTTTGTATTACTAAACTCTACTCAATACATTAAGCCAAATTGGAATCTACTACTCTTTATTTGACCACGAATTTCCTTATGCCATTCATATCGTTATAAAAAGGTTTTTTTTTCTTAAATTTTTAAAAAGCTAACGCAATAACAATATAACATTTTTCGGCTGCCAGCAACCTATATACAAGTTCAATTTTATTTGCAAAAGTGTGAGACCTAACCCACAGTTTCAAGTATTAGTCACAACCTGGCAATATCACACCTGAGCGGCTTTAATAAATAGCGCTTATCTTAGTCCGCACCTAATCTATTTGCAATAAAAAGATAAGGCCGCTGCGTACAATTGGTAGCCATCAAGAATGAAAAGTTCTTACCTAATTAACATGGAAAGTTGATTGAAAAACTATAAATAAATGCACCGAAAAAAAGAACTTCAATTTGTTATATTACAGCAAACAGTACTAGGATTAACTCATTTGATAACTTTAAGAAACCTTGTTAAGAATACCTTGTTAAAAAAAATATTATTAAAGTTATAAATACCATATACATAGTATTTCTTGTGATAAGGCCCCAGGGAACTGAAACTTTATAAGCTAAAACAATTTTAATTGTGAACCCCTTAAAACACTTGACAAACAAAAGCGACATATGCTACATTCTTAACTAAACCAATGTTAGATTTTCCTTCATTGTTTGTAATCTCAAAAGGCTTTATTTTTAATTCAAATAAATATTACACATCGAAAAGTAGTTGGACAGATCTTGGGTCTAGCCTAGAACCTTGGCCAGAACCAGGAGGATGGCGGATCCCACGATGGTATAGAGACTGCTGCTGTAGGTTCCAGCTGGATTGCAGTAGTCGGTGCCGCACTGTAGGCACCTCTTGCTCCATCCAGTCTGGGTGTTGGTCAGGGCGAGATTGCAGACATTTGTCTCGTTGAAGACGCAGCCCAGGAACTCAAAGGTGTGCGAGTTGTCTGAGGGGAAATGCAAAAGGGAATGGTAAGTATGGTCCACTTCCAACGGCATAAGTCAGGAAAAAGCATACTTGCTGAATGGTAGTAAGTGAGATTGGCGCAGGAAAAATTCAGACTGCCACTCACGGCGGGCACATTACTATGGTACCCCTCCAGAAATTGTTTATTGGCATTGGCCGTCGAATTGGAGCAGGTTTCGGAGGTGGGACTTTTGCATCCAGACGGCGAGTTGCACTTGTTGCAGGTCAGCGAGTCGGCTAATGCAAGTATATGAAAATATTCCATGAGCAAAGATACCACTTTGTATTCACATTTTCTTCTCACCCAACGGCACTGCCACAAAGGCCACAAGGACCACACAGAGAATCAAGTTCTTCCACATTTCGATTAGCTAATATTTTTCCTAATACTCTTCGCAAGGCTGCCTCAGCGAAACTGAATCAATTGTAGCCCATAGCTGCTCGTTTTGTAGTCCAATATTTTACCATAGAAATGCGGCTTTTATGCCGGCTATAAAGATTAGATTAAGGCCCCGAACAAGCATTGAGTCAATAATGGTTGACTAAGCCCCAAAACGGGGACTTCTGCTGATGAAAAGCGTTTCCAGGTCATCAACAAAATTCCAATACGATACGATATAGCCAAAATGGGAACCCAACATTTATGAAAAGTGACATCATTTTGCAAGTATTGATAGGTCGTCCTGATTATCAGCTGATAATATTCCTATAAATAATACCCGGCTTATTTATAAGATAAGTTTTATATGTGGGATTGCACTACACATTCAAGAACAAATTCCTATATAGTTTTTAGTATTTTTACTATATCTATATATTACTATGTTACTACTACATCTAGAATACTATATATAAATAGTTCTGTTCCTACTTTGAGGTACTGTTAAATAATTATTAAAGTCAAAGTTTATTTATTCGAATAAACATGTAAATGTTCAATTAATTTGGAATAATTACACGAAAGCAAACACGTTGCTTAGCCGCAAAGTAAACAGACGGTAAACCACAAAAAAAAAACGTTTCTATTTTATTTTATTTTGTTTTTGCTTAAGCCAAGGAATAATTTGAAGGATTCGAGAAGAAGACTCGCCGTAGGTGGAATTGAAAATCATACATCACAATCGTGGCCATTGCCCCGGACATGTCACGAATAGCTAAGCAGCTATAACAACAAGGATGCTAAGCCGCTGTCAAGGATGCGTAGGAGAATATAACAAATGGCAGGACCGATGACTGACTTCGCATTGCATTGGGAGGGAGCACTCCAGTTCGGCAAGCGGAAAAAAATAAGGGATCGCCTGCGGTCGAGATTTAAGAAGTACGTGTATCCGAGTGTCCAAACAGGTAAACAACAGAATTACAATATGCTTTCTTAAAAATTAAAAAAAGCAAAAAGGCAGCAGACAACGAGCAGCAGCAACGACTGCTCTCCGACAGGACAATAAGCAAGGATAAGCATCGAAATGATGATGATGATGATGATGATGATGCTGATGATGACGATGATGATGACAATGGTAGTGGTGCTAAGAGCTGGCAAGACAAATACAAGCACAAGCATAGATACAGATACGCGACAGGCGACAACGATAGCACAAGTCGAGGAGTCTGACAGATACATTTTATTCCTGTTGCGGCTCCTGTTTGTCTACTTTTTCCGCTTTTTGTTCCTGCCCTTTTTGTCCCGAGTCGCGCAGGTCCTGGCCACATTTCCGCTTGCACATTGCACTCGTATTCCGGTCACGTATCCTTTTTAATCCTGACAAGAATATTATTTCCATAAAAAACACACACACACACTCCCCGGAAAAAGCGACTTGCGGCACCATCCCGGCAGATCAAGCATACGCCCCCCTAACTGGCCACCTAACTGAGTCGTAGACATAGACAACCCGCAACTGCCCTAGAGCAGATGTATTTAATCTTTCGAGTACATATATACACGTGTATGTATAAATTGCCAGCCCTATAAACAAATTTAAATAAGTAGAAAGGCGAATTTGCTAGCACAAAAGTTTTCAACGAAAACATACCAACAGTATACAATTTAAAAGGAATATTGTTTAATTAGACATGGCCCAAATAATTCATTTTTTATTTAAATATAGCGAATAATTTACCTCTCCTTCCTATATTGAATTGAAAAAAAGTTAAGAAGTACAATGGCGGTATTACGAAGCTCTCTTCTGTCCTCATCAATATGCAGTCTGTCATTGGGAAGGATGCAAGCAAGGATTCAATAGATTTTTTGTGCTTTCGACAATATTTGTTGTTCACATAACAAATTACAAAAGCTGCAAAATAATTTATAACAATCGATTGTTGTTGGACCATCTGGGCACACCCACCCACACCCACCCACTCACACACACACACACACTCGCTTTTGGACTGGCTAAGAGAACAACAATGTGGACTACAATGCAAACAAATCGACAAACTATAATAATAAGACAGTCCCCTGGCATGCCAGCAGATAAAATTAGAGTCCGAGGAGGGACTGGAGATATGGGCGGGAAAATGGGACCCGACTCGGTGCATTGTCTGCAGCAGCTGCAAAAACTTTCAACATCAATGAAAGGAAACAAACAAATTTTACATTTTCTATGTCTATGTCTATGTCTATGTCGGTGCCTCCAATGAGCAACGAGAAGGGGGACTGGAATGGAGAAAAGTGCCAGGCGGAGGGGGATTCGGCAAGAAAAACAATAACAAAAGCAGCTTAAGTACTGCCACAAGTCGTTAGTCGAGGTCGCCACTCCTGGAAAGGGACCCTTTAAACTTTAAAGGATCAGCTGAAGCATCCTAATTGCAACTTGAAAAGTAAAATGGGCAAGTACGATTGCAGCTTATGATGTAAGCATGATGTATGTGCACATTATAGGAATGTAAGGATTGTACAATGCCATATAATGTAGAATATAGTAGTAGCGTTCTTAAAAGGCTTCTTATAGCTATCAGCGAGCTTAATAATAATAACAAAATGTTATAGTACAGCCAGAAGGAAAGATATCCCTCCTCTGGCGTCAGAAATAGTAGAGTTATGCCATTCCTTTCCCTCCGTTGATTAAATACCCCTGAAAGTGTGCTGCACATTGACCCACTTGAGTTCATTTGGAAGTTGAAACTTGTGCCCCATCTCTGGACGTAACCGTTCAATTTGCAGTTCATGTCTTGGCTTCGTTCAGTTCACTTTTCCATTTTTTGCAGCTCCTTGCTGTTAACAAGTTCACGTGCGAAATTGCAATGACCCAAAGGACACAACGACACACCTGCCGGGCGACTCTCCTCCACCCGTCCCTCCACTTTTCGCACCTGTGGTTTCACTGCCAACTGCTATGACAACCGTAGATGGTGGAGAGTAGTCGAAGCGTCAACGGAAGAGCCAGAAGAAAGGCAGCGATGTGATGTGGGAAACCCCGCAGCAATTTGCAGCATTTAATCAACAATTAGTGAGGCCAGGAAAATGGCTAGGAAAACCAAAAGGGACACCGCACTCGCTGATGAAAAACTTCCTTGCCACTCTTGCCATGCAATTCACTCTGCCTATGCGAACTTTGTGCTTTTTCCTCCTCCCGGAAACTTGTATTTGCCTTCGGTCCAATCATTAGGTAAATTTGATCTTGCTTCTTTCGTCTGTCTGCAGTTATTGATATAATGTGGTCATCCATGCCACTTCCTCCTCCCAGACTGCGCCAATATTGGGTCCTGGGCTTTTTCTGGGTCAATTGCTTCAGTGGGCGATGATGAATGGACCGCAAGAAAGGTGCAGCTGGTACAGGGCAATGTTCCTCGATTCAATGCTTTTTAAAAACATTAAAATCTGTCATTTTCATATTCACAATTCCATTTACAGCGGCACTTTAGGTTTTCCTTAAAAGTACTTGGGTTACCAAAACAGTTCTGGTTTTTTTGGTAACTATGAAACCAGTACTCAAATCATGACGTATTTCCATATTATTTTATTCATTTAGTTAAGCGATGATGATTTAATGATCTCAGATGCCACTAACGGAGCCAATCCAATCACGAACCGCCGAGACGCGTGAGTAAACGCCGGGATAGTTTGGCCTGGCACAGCCGTAGCCCCAGGAGACCACGCCCCAAAGGACACCAGAGGCAGTCAGAGGACCCCCGGAGTCCCCTTGGCAGGCGTCCTTGCCGCCCTCCGGCAATCCGGCGCAGAGCATGCGATCCGTGATACTTCCAAAGTTCCCATAAGCCTCTGTGCACTGCATCTGACTGACTTTGGGCACTGTAACGGACCGCAGGATGGCTGTGGTCTCCTGGGCGTTCTGCGTGTTTCCCCAGCCGGACACCAGGACCGGAGTACCATCGGCAATTTCCGCATCCTGCTCGGGAAGCCCTACGAAAGCCTGCGTCACGTTCGCGGCACTGTACTCCTCCAGCTCGAGGAGCGAAAAGTCAAAGTCAATGGTGTAGGCATCAAATTTGGGATGTCGATGGACTCGCTTGATCCCCACCAGTTGGCCGCCTACAGATGTCCGAGAGGATCCAATGCGCACCTTGGATGAGAGTATGGCCGATCCTTCAGTGCAGTGGGCAGCTGTGAGTACCCAGCCCTGAGCGATTAGGGAGCCACCACAGAAGTGATAACTACGCTGCAGGGAAACCTGATAGGGAATGTCCTTTATGCTGGCCACCTGGCCGCCCACAATGCGTCCATCCAGGCGAGGGCGCCTCACAGTGGCTCCCAAGCTCAGATTTACCAGGAGAATGCCGCCGAGTAACAGCTGAAGAATCGCCTTTGCCATGCCGGTCAATCCAATGCTCGATCGCATTTGCTGCAGGTGCAACATAATCCGCCTTTATATGGAGTTTGCCAATCGATCAAGCTATTATCGATTGCGCTTTCAGGGTCAATTCCCGCACTCTCGGCTCACCTCGCTCTGTCCACTTGGCCTAGTTTGATGAGCAGGCACTTCGACGACAATAAACTTTATTGCCGGCAAAATAAACCATGTTATCTAGGAGGCGGCAATCGCCCAATAGCCTTAGTCTGGTGCACTACTTCACAGCTTTAGCCAGGTCAGGAACTTGTTGTTTGACGGCATCTCCACAAGCTTTTCCAGCTGCAGGCCGTTTTCGGCCGCCAAGGCATTCAGGTCCTTAATGTCGCGAACGCCCCAGGAGGCGTCCCTCTGTCGAAGGCTCCGATCGAAGTCCACATTGCTCTGGGGAACGAGGATGCCGTCTTGTGCATATGGACCATACGTGAACATCCTTCCGCCCTTCTTCAGCAGCTGTCCGGCAGCCCGGAATAGTCCAATGGAGCAGGCCCACGGACTGATGTGCATCATGTTGGAGTTGAACATGTAGTCGTAGCTGCCAGGTTCCGGGGGAGCCTCCCAGTCCCTGGGATCCCGTGTGATGTCCACATGGAATGGTGGGCGAATATTTCCAGTGGGACACTCGCCCGCATAGGCAGCAATCGAAGCGAACTGGTTTCGTTCGTACTCCGTCGGCTGGAAGCTCACGTTGGGCATCAGGGGCGCCAGAAATCCCGCATGTTGTCCCGAGCCCGAAGCAATCTCAAGCAATTGCAAATTCTGGGTGCTTTTGTCCACTTGAGGGAGCAGCGCCTCCGAAATCGGATGCGAGTTACGATCCGCCGATGGGTGCGATCTCTTGGCGAAACTGCAACGGGGAAGGATGTGCAGGAGGCGCTTGGTCAGGCTGTGTTTGTTCTGCATTTAATAAATTAAAAGTTTCGATATCCGGATTGTTTACCTCATATTACTTGCCAAAAAGGATGAACTTACATGCCGATGTAAGTGATGGGCAGCACTGTCTGAAACCAGGGATGGGCAGAACTGTTACAGCCGTTAGGTAGCAGGGAAGCAGTCACGGAATTCCGAAACTAAATGTCAGCCATTTGAAATAAAATATAGATTTCTACCATTTGGGTTAACAAAAAAACACAATGCATGTTAATATTTTCAATTTGTGATTAAATTACAATTAATAACACACCATCAACATCAAGTTTAAAATCAAACAGTCACTATTTAGCTTGGGCATCTCTATTAGTCACAGCTATGGATTTCAACAGCTGACGGCCACACTTGGCAGCAATATTTTGCTAGTAAGTAGACGGTCACACAGTTCTTATGCTTTGTGTTTTTTTAAGCAAAAATATTTCAGATTGACAATTATTTGCTCGTAAAGTGTGATTTACAAAGCCAA
Source organism: Drosophila orena (assembly GCA_005876975.1). Taxonomy (NCBI): domain Eukaryota; kingdom Metazoa; phylum Arthropoda; class Insecta; order Diptera; family Drosophilidae; genus Drosophila; species Drosophila orena. The sequence goes on along the minus strand of VCKV01000008.1, from coordinate 2,980,830 downwards.
ACTCTGCAAAATGTCCGACAACGATGACGATTTCATGTGCGACGATGATGAGGATTATGGATTGGTAACCACCATAGCAATTTGGCTGATTTCGCCGAATTCACATAAAGCCGGCTTCTGTTGACTCTCCGCTCTTTAAAATCGTAAATATAGGAATATTCCGAGGATAGCAACTCGGAACCGGATGTGGATCTGGAGAATCAGTACTACAACAGCAAGGCTCTGAAGGAGGAGGAGCCCAAGGCGGCGCTGGCCAGCTTCCAGAAGGTGCTCGACCTGGAAAATGGCGAAAAAGGAGAGTGGGGATTCAAGGCGCTGAAGCAGATGATCAAGATCAACTTCAGGCTGGTAAGATAGCATAGTATGCACTCGGTTGACATGTATCCCCAGTTAATGGCTCATCCCTCCAGTGCAACTACGATGAAATGATGGTGCGCTATAAGCAGCTTCTCACCTACATCAAGAGTGCCGTCACCAGGAATCATTCGGAGAAGAGCATCAATTCGATCCTGGACTACATATCCACATCAAAGAATGTGAGTATCGGAAAAAGGTGTACTTCCTTTGAATGCTAACCCTTTCGTATTTAAAATAAATGAATTGCGAAGACTATATTCATAAGAATTCATAACAAAACCATCAGAGGCTTTTGTGCAGTTGTAGAATCCTCTTTAACTATCTAACCAATATACCTGATTTCAGATGGCACTGCTCCAAAACTTTTACGAGACCACGCTGGATGCTTTGCGGGATGCCAAAAACGATCGGTTGTGGTTTAAGACCAACACCAAGCTGGGCAAACTCTACTTCGACCGCAGTGACTTCACCAAGCTGCAAAAGATACTCAAGCAGCTGCATCAAAGCTGTCAGACGGACGATGGCGAGGACGACCTGAAGAAGGGCACCCAGCTGCTGGAAATCTATGCCCTGGAGATTCAGATGTACACGGTGCAGAAGAACAACAAGAAGCTTAAGGCCCTCTATGAACAGTCGCTCCACATCAAGTCGGCCATTCCCCATCCCCTCATCATGGGTGTGATCCGTGAGTGCGGCGGTAAAATGCATCTGCGAGAGGGCGAGTTCGAAAAGGCACACACGGACTTCTTCGAGGCGTTCAAGAACTACGATGAGAGCGGTTCGCCACGCAGAACCACTTGCCTTAAGTACTTGGTGCTAGCCAACATGTATGTAGAACAGAAAACAAACGAAGGCGATTGTCCAATTAATTATTCAACTCATTTTCAGGCTGATGAAATCAGGCATAAATCCTTTTGACTCACAGGAAGCCAAGCCGTACAAGAATGATCCCGAAATCCTGGCTATGACAAACCTGGTCAATTCCTATCAAAACAATGACATTAATGAGTTTGAAACCATCTTAAGGCAACACCGCAGCAACATCATGGCCGATCAGTTTATACGGGAACACATCGAGGACTTGCTGCGCAACATTCGCACCCAGGTGCTTATAAAACTAATCAGGCCCTATAAGAACATCGCGATACCCTTCATAGCCAATGCACTGAACATAGAGCCGGCTGAGGTGGAAAGCTTGCTGGTATCATGCATCCTAGATGAGTAAGATTTAACTACTAAAGAAGATGTGAACTCGACTAACGTTTATTTCATCCGCAGCACAATCAAGGGACGCATCGACCAGGTGAATCAGGTACTGCAGCTGGACAAGATCAACAGCAGTGCCTCGCGGTACAATGCCCTGGAGAAATGGTTCAACCAAATTCAATCGCTGCAGTTCGCCGTGGTCCAGAAAATGGCCTAAGCACAGCTATTTCCAATACGATAAACATTATTAAATTTGCTAGAATTTATCTTAAACAGTTGCTGATGATTCCTTGGAAGTAGTTTTTAAGGTCGGTACTTCCTGCTTCGTTTTGCCACAACAGTTGTACATTGAAATCCGCAACCTGTAAATTCCAAAGGCAACGAGGGAAAAGCAACAGATCAATGCCAAACTCGCGCAAACGAATCCAATCGCCAGACCAGGTCGTGCCCAGTCCAAGGCGAAGTAGATAAAGCGATTTCCGTCGCTGCAAATATAATATTAAGCTCATAGTTGGATAATATTGCTTAACTTCACTTACATGTCAGTTCCGCCGGCCCAATAGTAAATCAAGGAATGCACCATGAATATAAGCACAACGGAAAAGGGATACACAAAGTGCATGAGCCGGTTAGGATAAGCCACCATAAAGCAGTCGAAGACCATGCAGATCGAGTTGAATGCATGGCACCACAAGTTGTAGAGCTCACCTGCCACTTCGGGCATGGCTAAGAGAAAGACGTAAAGAGTTCCTTAAAAAAGGGTTATACAGATTTTGAGAACTTAGCTTACTGGATGAGAGGGCTGCCCAGAAGACGGTGGTTATCAACATGGATAGTACCGATGTGGTGTAGTGTGAGATCCAGTACATTTTCAGAGCACGATGTCCGGGAGCTGAAAGTTTTTATTATTGGTCGTGTATACTGATTGAATCTTTAGGCTTGCAGAATTAAGGCTTAGCTAATACTCACCAAAATATGATTGATTAAAGTAGTAAATAGTAGCGATTACAGCCCCGTAAGTGCAGGTAAGCAGACACAGTGTGAATCCCCAATCCGTGAGATAAATGAACCATCGACCTCCATTGAAATCCTGCATCATGCTGCCAGTGACTCCAGCGGCAAAGAAAGCAGCCAGAATCCATCGATACAGAACCCAGATTAGATTCCGCTCTCCCTTCTGCCATTGCGATCGACAGAAGACGCCAGGATCTTCGTGGTAAAGTGAGAACTTTGAGGTCTGGAACTCCTCCTTAAGGGTCAGGCAGCATGACTCTGTGCTCGGGTCACTCATTATTGGATGGACTAGACTGGACGAGTGTTCCCAGGGCTAGTTATTACTTTGGTGGTAAAATGCAGACTGACGAAGGAACAGGTGTTCCATTAGCCCAATAGCCACATTTAACGCTCTGAATGGAGGTAATCGTGTGATACAGGCCGCAGGCATTATCACGATCCTTATCATCCTGTTAAGAACCTTTTAGGGCTGATTCGGCAGCACAGCTCGCCCTCGATAAGACCCCCAACGTGGAAAAGTGCGGTCGGAATTAAAAGCTATTTGGATTTGAAAAGGAATTTCGGAATTTCATGGTTTACTGATGGGGCATAAAATTGGTAATGATTGGTCATTATTGGACTTCGTTGGTCGCATGATTTCAGCTCGGTAGTACGACTTTTTTCTAATAGCAGGTATCGGTTGGAAATTCTTGATCAGAGTCCATGATAAGCCCGATCGGCTCACCCAATATTCCCCAGCAGCGAATCACGGAAACCCTATCAGTAGTGGTTGTTGAGATAGAGAGCAAAAACTACATATACCTAACTATAACTATAACACTTGAACAGCCACTATCGACCTGTCTAGCAAATCGATTTCAGATATGAAAATTACATTTTATAGTGGCCATTGATACTGCCAAATCAAACCACATTGAATGTGCTTGGGAGTACAATGGCACCTATAGAGCGAAATATTGGTATATCAATCAAAAATATTATTGTGTGAATATGAATATGAATAACAAACAAATTTCCTGTTGATAGAAAGAGTAGTACATCATGAAGTGATTTGATCCATTCATTTTGTAACAGAAATTTTTAATATTAAAAGGTAATTTGCTTTTGCTTACTCGCTATCAATTTAACATTAACACAATTTCCATTTGAGGTCTTAAATAATAATTCATTCAACAGCAAACTCTATTCCTTTTTACTCAAAGTGAATGCTTGTGTTCATGGAGGTAGATTAATGGAAAATAGTTAGTGGAACCTCTGGAGGTCATTCAAAAATGATCCAAATGTATTTTCAAAAATCCACAGCCTTTCTATTTGGAAACCAAATAACAACTTTATAACCAGACTCAAACAGTTTGTACTGGTTCCTTGGGCGGAGCAGTAGTAGCTGGAATTTCCTCAGGCTTCCTACTGCACGACTCGTAGATAGAGATACGTAATCTGTAGAACCCAAAGACCAACACACAAAAGCAGCAGGCCAAGACCACACATCCACATACAGTTCCAATGGCCAGACCTGGTCGCTCCCAGTCTAAGATGAAGTAGATGAAGCGATTGCCCATTCTGTGAAGTTTATATGGAAACTATAATTTGTTTTCCATTTTGTAACGCCTTACTTACGCATCTATGCCGCCAGCCCAAAAGTAAATCAAGGAGAAAACGCCATAAGTAATGCCAGCGGTAAAGGGATACACGAAGTGCATGATTCTGGTGGGGAAAGCCACCATAAAGCAGTCGAAGATCAGGCAAATGGAGTTGAACGCATGGGCCCACAAGTTGTACAGCTCAGCACCCATGGCAGGCATGGCTATAGGAAACTATCTTAAGTACACGCATATTTGCTGACTATTCATTGGCACAACTCACATGGATATAGGGCGGCCCAGAAAACCAGGGTGATCAGCATGGCCAGAACTACAGTTGTGTAGTGGGATATCCAGTAGATCTTCAGTGCCCAACTGCCAGGAGCTAGAAGTTGTAATAGTTGATAACTTTTTATTACGGGACAAGTAATGAACCTGTGGAATATTCCCAGAGGTCGCATTTATATTCGCTAATTATGCCTTATCTTGATCATTAATAGTTATTACACAGCTATGTTTAACCGCATATGAAATGGTTAAGTTACTGCAATTTGTGAGAGAACTTTATAATATGATTAGTAATATATTTTTAATTTGGTTGTTCCCAGAGAAAGGGGGCCTCATAAACTTGGCTACTCGCGTCCAACAATGCTCACCGAAATAAGAGGGCTTTATGAAGTAGATGGTGGCGATTATGGCGCCATAGGTGCAGCAATAAAAGCACAGGGAAAACCCCCAATCCGTGAGATAAATGAACCAGCGACCAGCGTTGAAGGACTGCACCAGGCTGCCGATCACGCCGGCAGCGAAGAAGGCGGCCAGAATCCATCGGTAGAGCAGCCAGATGATGTTCCGATCGCCCTTCTGCCACTGCGATCGACAGAAGACGCCAGGATCATCGTGGTGCAGCGAGAACTTGGAGCGCTGGAACTCCTCCTTCAGGGGCAGGCAACAGGGCTCCTGGCTCGGGTCACGCATCGCGGTGGCTGGGTGAACACGTCGTCGGTTTCGCTGGACTAGGAGGGCCAATAGAGTCCAGAGCAGGTGGCTTCCCTGCCGGTAGATCGCAGACTGACGAAGGCAGGCGGCACAGGTGTCAAGTACGCCGAATTGATGGCCATTTTTTCCGCAAATCGTTTCGGCTTGAGTCGGGGTAATCGGCTGTGATAGGCAACGCTTCAGTTATCTGAATCCTTATCACCTGGACAAGTACCGCTTATGTCAAATTCGTCGGCAGCACACGACTTCGATAAGCCCAACAGACGTGGTTAACGTGGTTGTGCACAACTGCGGTCAGCGTCATGGACTGAATTGAACACAGACGAGTGGTCAATGAATGGAACTATGGAACTTTCGCCGCACCATTAGTATCCTGATTGGGCCCAGACCCACGGCAATCGATGGCCCTGAATTTTTAAACATTTTTGGGAATTTTCGCATATGCAAGGTAGTAAACATATTCATAAACAAACGTGCTCCTCAAGGTCTGGCGGCTTTTCCTCTTTGACAAGCCAACAAGTCGTATACCCCCAGACTCATTTGCGATAGGAGTCCGCCAAATAATAATCAATTCATAATCATACTTGATTGAAAGCCCTTCAACTTAAGGACCGTAAAAACTATGACTTTTCTTAGGAATACTCACAAAAAATCATTTTTTTTGTGCCTTTTCAAAGAATCAAGAGTAAAACATGACTGATAAGGCGCGAAATTTTCAAATGACTATTTTTAGTGATGAATGTTGAGTGTTGAGTAACTCAAAAAATCCCCTAGTCCATTATGTGAGTTAATTGTGTTTAAAGGTGTATAAATTTGAATCATTACTCAAATAGGGAGTGTCTGTCACCCTTATTTGCGCAATTTATTGGGGTCGACTATTATACACCATGTTCAAAGTGAAGAAAAATCGATTGACGTTGTTGCCTTTGTTGATACGAAGTATTGAACTTCAAATGTGCAGGGCACATAGAAAACTATTCTACTTGAACTTCGGTGAATGAATGAATCATGGGTTCTGTGATAAGGGAAATGGTAAGACAGACAGCAACGTAGATAGAGCTGTATGGCAAAACAGGGTGTTTTTTATGTGCGCAAGAGGTAAACTAAAAGTAGTCGTAGTTTTGAAAAAGTTGAAAAGTTTGTTTCAAATCAATGTAAGAGAAATGTAAATAAGCCAATTCTATTCCATTAAAATAAGTTTTGTTTTGGGAAATTCTAGGGAAGATTCTTATGTCGAACATCCATTAATAAATTCAGCGTCTCTGATTTCAAAACACGCAAACTATCGTTCATTGGAAATTTAGCACAAAAATCCGTAAGTTCTCAGGGTTTTCCCACAGAATCAAGGCAAAGGTTAAATGAATACATCTCCGTTGAAATTGGCTTTCAATTACAAGCAAAATTAAATTTATTCAAGAACGAGGAAGTTTCTTCACTTACAACAAATGCCAACGACACTTTCGCTTTCTTGTGGTCGGCCAATGGCATGGTCACATACGAGTATAGGGTATCGATCTAGTTGCCCTTTTGATTATTTACGACCGGGGTGTGAATTTGACGAAATGGGGGGTATGCCGAATAAGTGTTCATGGAATGTCCAGTGTAATCGATGCCGTCCGTTTGTTAGTCGCTCGAATTGCTCCAAGTTCAGGCAGAAATTGAGACTGCAGTGCAGCTTGCTGCCTAGCTCAATAACAGGGTATCAATAATAATAAATAAAGCAAAACCGTATGGAAGTTGTTTATTCACTGTTGAAAGTTGCATAAAATCGGAAATTGATAATGATTGCCCAGTAGGTAGTATTATTAATAATCTGCAAATACATCACCGGCGGCAACTGCTCATTAAAATTTCAAGTGTTTTCATTGATAGACGGTGACTGCACGTGAATCCGGCTAATGCGATTCCTACTTAAATAGATAAATAACGCACACATGCTGCAATGAGAAATAGATTTTTGCTTATCTAACACACAGAGCTCAATTTATTACCAATTAGCTATTTTGAAGTGCATAGTTGGGTTCCCTCTCCGATGGATTAGATAAGAACTAGCCCACTGTGCTTATCGCTCTGCAGAAATCCACAAAAGTCCACCAAAATATAGGTCAGCTGGAATTTCGAGCATCCACTGCTGTACGCCAATTTGGTGGGTGTTAATGTCGCTAATGGAGATCTTAATTGGCCGACCTCCATGGCTTCAAGTTCAGTGCTGGTCAATCGTGACATACACGATGTGAGTGCTGCCAATAAATACCACCGATACACTGATAGTGATACTGGTAATGCCGCTCGTAAAACGGTTCCCATCGACCCCAGAGGGCGATACTTGCTATTTGACACTCTTTCGGCGGGCAAGTGCTCCACATTACATTAAATTAAATTTGGTGGCGATGTCGCGCTATAAAGCATGATCAATGTGCCCAATTCCCGTTAGTACGCCGACTGGGATCGAACGATTCGAACACCCATTCTCGATCGGGTTGCCAATCGATCCAATCCGAACCGAACCGAACCGAACCGATACGATCTGAACCGATACGATCTGAACCGATACGATCTGAACCGATTCGATTCGATTCGATTCGATTTGATTCGACTCGACTCGGCATTCAGTCCGCCGTTTGAGGAGCTCGAGTGCGCGTGCCAACTGGATCAGCCGCCCAATAGCCCCACCATCCCATCCCTCTGGACCTTAAAAACCATATACGTGTATAAATATAGCTTAGTTTTTTCAAGATCACCGCAGAGAGCAGGGCATCGCTCCTTACTCGCTATTCGCATTTCGACTTATCTCTCAGTTCTCTCCAGTTCGGTGCTCGTGTCGGTCGTAAACATAACTCAAAAAGTCGGTGGAAAAAGTGGTGAAGTCAGTAGCCGGCTAAACGCGACTCGGGTCGGAAGTCTTCGCTCCTGGCAATCCCCTGGGAAGTCCCCTCCACGCGATAAGGGTGTACAGAAAAAGAAAAATAAATAACTAAATAAAACAAGTTGAATAAATACATAAGAAAATCATATGAAATGCAATTTTTCGACGACTTTTGCAAGAGCTTCAACAAGGAACTGCAAAGGGCGAATTTCGGCTTTGCGTACAATCGAGTTCATTTGTTCTACAGATCTCAGGTGAGGACAGTTACACGTAGATTTCCTCCAAAAACACAACAGTCTTTATCGCTGCTGTTACAACTCAGGTGCTATCATGCGAGCAATACAAATAGCAGTAGCGAAAATAAGTATATACATACATACATACATATGTACAGTACATAGTAGTTACTGTCATTGGGGTAACGTGCAAAAACTTCGTGTGAGATCACAGAGGCACGTGTTCCTTAAATATGAAAAGCCAAGGGGTTAGTTGGGTGTGTTAACTAAATACGAGCACATTTGAAGTGTTGTTCCACAGACAGAGATTACCAAACCTATTGTTCTGCACAGACGACGGCGCACTACGACCCCGAGCTATCAGCAATTTAAGTAGATAAGTGCAATTAAAAACATCATAAGCATGATAAGCGAGACAGCCGAAAAAGTGAACTATTAAACATTCCTATGACAACAATAACACAGCCAAAACATAACCTGAGTTCCCCAGGGCATTGTATGTTCGCCATCCATTAGGAATACACTTAAAAGGTAAAAGGGGCTTATACATACATTTACCAAGAGTTCATTAGAGTTTGCTCAACGAAAAGGGGAAGTTCACAGAGAACATAAAATGTTATGGTGAGAACAAACTGTACACGCAGGCATTGTTAATTAATTCGTGTTTAATTAGCACAGCTAAACTAAACAGCTCTATACAAAGTTGTAGTGCTCCAAACAAATATCATACATAGAGCAAGCTAAAGTGTAACCCACATATGTATGTAGTATATATGGAACTATGTTTCTAACCAACTGTTCATGAATGAAAGCCATCGAGTATTATTAGAAAATTGTACACTTATAAGCAAACATAAGAGTTATATGGTATCTATGATGATACCACGTTAGATAACAATAATGTAGTTTGCAGCCCCTTTTTTTGGCGATTCATTCTGAGTGTAATCAAGAAAATACCAATCGGTTAAAATAACGTATGTATCAACATCATGAGTCATTTTAAAATCACCAAAATAAATTCCCCTGAATTCGCAAAGTGCTGGAAACCTCTGATAGTTGTTGAAACTATTCCAAAAAAGTGATTACACATTTCCAACGAATGAAATTCTAATCAAATCAAAATAGGAACCAGACAATAGTTTTGGCGCTTGCCATAAATTTCTTGGTAGACCTTATCACACAGCAAACATGTCCATAAACCTCAATGAAAAATCGCGCGAATTTGACGAATCAATGACTTTAGTTCCGCAATATTTAAGTTCAAAACAAATTCGTTTGAAAAATACTACGCACTACCCAACTAAGAAGTGTGATCCGAAGGCGATATCAGTTAGACAGGCCCTAATTCTGACTACGTCATAGCGAGTGATAAGCGCTTGGCTGTCGTTAGCATATTTGTTTTCGCTAATTAAGGCGGGCAAAGGTGTGGAATATTTTAATTAAAATATTACATGATTATTAATCGACGATCGTGTAAGGGTCAGGCTATGGCACGCGATAAGGATTCGCTATCGGTCGCTGTCAGAGCAACAATGTACAATACACTAATGCCCATGTACAATAATTATGAATAAATGAATTGTACTACTTAAGTGACTAAAACTAAATCATTCTCGTCTTGCAGTGGCAAAAAGATGAGATCAACACAATATACTTGCTCTACCGATGGATTTGGGCCCTGTTTTTCCTGGGCGTGTACCTCATGTGCGTCATCGTTCAGTTTTGCGACGGAAAGTTCTTCATCTACATGACCAACTGGGGATTCGGACTCTGCACGATCACCATGCTGATCTCCGCCGTGCAAGTCACCTGCTGGCACTTCGATGTGAGGAGCACCCGGAGCCTGGTACAGGAGTCCGGCCACAAGGCGGAGACCACGAGGGGCCTGAAAATCTACTGGTGGCTATACAATATGACACTGTCGCTGGCTCTGATCATATCAACAGTATACTGGGTGTTTCTCCATGGAAAAATGAGTGAGTATTGCCATACCGCTGCTTGATAAACACTTTGTTTTGAATGGAACTGGTGGGCGTGGCAGTGCCTTACTCTATTTACACTATTTGATTTTGTTTTGTGATCCAACTTACAGACAAGCCGATGCGATTCCCAGCCATCAGCATACTCACCCACGGAATGAATTCGGTGATGATGATGATCGATTTCCTGGTCGTTGCATTTCCACTGAGGATACTGCACATGGTGTACGCAATGAGTCTGGCGATATTCTTCTTTATCTTCACTCTTATCTACCATTTATGCGGGGGCACAGACGAGTGAGTACTTGGAATATTACCCGTATGTCCCTTCAATTTGAGGCTAACCACCTTGCACCACTCTCATGCAGATTTGGCAATCACTATGTGTATCCCATTCTGGACTGGAACAAACCCAACCGCTGCATGGTGACCTTTGTGGGCATCTTCGTGCTCATTATGTGCTACTGGGTGCTGCTCTTTGGACTCTACAAGTTGAAGAGAATGTTCAATAGGGCGTTCAGTGTGGTTTGGTCCCCCCATGCCGTGGGCCTGATATGAGGGATATAATCCACATTGGAGACACCACACACAGTCATGTAATATCATCACCTCATTGGAACCCGCACATATACGCATTATGTAACTCCCATTAACAATCCTCCAAAATCGACGCTGAAAGGGAGTCGCACACTTGCATGCATTTATTTATATCTAGTATTTCATATTGTAAGATTTAATCATCTGGTTCCTTAACATTGAATTGGTTTAGTTAGGTTAATTCTTATACGTTATGTTGTTATTGCATATTTCGATAAAATAGTTTAAATATGAAATTTGTTGAAAATACTCTGCCTAAGGGATAGACCAAGAAAATAATGGAATTGTACACAAATTTATAACGAATATCAAAAACCGGAAGAAACGAAAGTGAATAAAGAAAATGAGCCATAATTTAATTTAATTGTGGGAATCGAATTTATTATTACAATATAGGCATGAACAATATTTGCAAGGTAAAGTGTATATAGTTTTGTAATATTAGTATCTATGTATCTTTTTGCAGTTGTTCGTTCAACAATTATATCAGTAATTTAACCAGATTATAAGTCATTTAAAATTTAACAATTTGCGGCAAGAGGTAAAATTTTAATCTATCTGCATTTTAAGCAAGTTTATCTCCTGTTTTTAGAGCAATCAGTAAATAATTTTTTAATTTTTTGTTTTCTCAGCACAGTAAAGGTTATTAGACCATTTACTGTAAAGTGAAACAGGTTGAATGACACAAAGATTTCGATAACCGAAAAATAAGTACTTACTTTTTTCACTTACTTTTTCTAACCCAAATTTCAAGACTTTTGTTGTTCTTCAATGAAATGGTGATTAAGCTTTCTTCTTTGTAATGTTGCAATTGGACCACAAGTCCAGTTTTGGAGCAAAAAGTGTCAAGTTCTTTCTAAATATTACGAAATAGAACAATTAAGACATTAGCCAGATGGAGCTTTTCTCCTTGGTTTTAACCAAGCTGTACCCGCAGGTAAAACCGACTTTTATGTGGCTGCAAACATTTGCCAAATAAAAGCACACACAAATGCACATATTTAGGTGAGCGAGTAATTAAGCCCAAAGTGGATAAAAGAGGAGGGCAAAAACACAACAGAGCCAAAAAGCATCCATCGTTTTTATGGCTACTTGGTCGTTCTGCCAATACAATACCCGGACACTATAAAAAATAAAGTCATATCAATTTGACAATTTTATTCAAAACATAATGTAGAGATTATATGAATAAAAATATATTGTTTAATTTAATATACTTAGATTATATTTTAACAGATTTAAGATCATTTCACTGGCTTCCAAAAACATTTAAGATGTCATGCGACAATGGTATACTCTGTATTCAAAAAAATTATTTCTAACTGAAGGCATTTTTAAAAAATAAACTTCTCAAAAAATGACTTCCACAATTCAAAAGTTTCCAAAAAAAAAACTCCATTTAGGGATAAAATACCAAATTATCAAATAAAAAGGCAAATTTGAAATGTTTGGGCCCTTTGTTATAAAAAAATTATTTTTGTATATAAAATTTTTTTTGAGTAATATTATATACATATAATATAATATTATTACATATATAATATAATATTATATTATCTAAGCGTTATTAAAACGAAAATTAAATTTGCATTAAACTAAAATGCTTTGGAAACGAAATACATAGATAACAACAAAATTCCTAAGAAACATTTAAGTAATAGTACTGCTGAATTATTTTCTCTGTTCAGCTTCTCTCTCTCTCTCTACTCTGCCGTAAACTACATGTGCCAACACACCTGCCTGCGTCGACGTCGCCGTCGGCTGCGCAGCTGCCGTCGCGTCTGCGCTTACGATATTGTATCGCAATACGATATAGGTGCAGCCAAGCCACGATCAGTTTTGATTCGTTCTTCGCAGCGAGAAGTTGTGATTTTCCGTTCCGATCTGCGTGTGTATCAACTTTTTGGTGCGTTACTTAGTAGTATTAACACGGTTTTTGCTGTTGTCCTATGGCTGTTCTGGTGCATCGGTGCGTGAATGTGAAGTGATCGGTGGGTGTAATACCCAAACAGACTGCAAATCCACTCACAGCAAACAGCAAACAAACAAACCAGCTCGCAATGGCTAGATACCGTTATGCAAAGTTGTTGTTGCTGTGGTGACCCAAATAGAAATAACCAACCGGGCCAAAACATAAAAGACAGTTCAAGCCAACAGACCCCGTTTATAATCGACAAAGTACATGGCGAAAAAATTAAGAAAAATGACAAATTGACAAATTGACAATTGACAAATTGGCAAAATAAAAAAACCAAAACAGCAAATATTGAAAAAAGCTAACATTTATTTTAAGAACTCTTGTTAGTGTGCTGTATGTGCTCAGTTAATTTAAAAGGCAAATAATTCAAAAACTCAAATCAACAAACTGTATAAATACCTGAAAAAAGCTTTTCTAAATAACGATTTTTTCCCAAGGCTGTTATTCAAATTAGTTATTAGATTTCGATATATGCACTCATTTAAATGATTTGACTTGAATTGAAAATAAAATCTTGGTGGCTTATTTTAGTTCAAGGCCCTGCCAATACTCAATACACTTTTTTTTTTATTTGCATTTCACGAAAGTTTGCGTTCTTAGATGTAAATAGTTCTACTTTAGAAACAAAGGTTTTGCATACGTATTGACTGATTGGATTTACGATTCGCTTGAAATTTTAGGCACGTTCCCAAAAAACGTTAATGAAAAAACGAGCCCAGTGAACGATTAAAAGTTTCCTGTTCGCCAACTAACAACAATTCCAAGGAGCGGCTGACCAATTTGGACAACAAAATTAATCACAGTTTAAAGTGGCAGTTTGAAGGTGAGTTTGGCCATGTAAATCTGCAAATGCGGTCTAAATACACATTAAATCTTTAGAGTTAGATAATTGACCGGTGTGCATTAGCAAACTAGTTAGTTGGCATTTTTCTGCGGCTTACTTTGGTTTGCTTGGAATTAGTAGCAAATACAGGCCATGCCGGATTTGTTTATATTTATATTATCACAAATATTAAACATTTATTAGCACTTTAGTACTTGGCTTCCGCTTGATTATCGAGTGAGATAATGGTTTTCTTACACTTTCGGTTATTGTACACTGACCTCGTTCAATTCCATAATGACACCTATCGGAAAACCGGCTTTATTTCGTAACAGAAAATGGTCTTTGAGAATAAGGGGCATAAGTTGATTATGAGCTATATACAACAAACTGGATTTAGCAAAATGATAGCTAGTTTAAGTAAGAATGCAATGAAGCAGACACTCTAATCTATATGGTTGTATTTCTGAGATATTTTAGCCAAGCAAAGAAAATGGCAAAATAATCATAATTGGCACTGTGCGTTTAATCAACAATCCGCAGACTAATTATATTGAGGGCTTCAATAGCCAATCAGGATTTATCAATCGGCTAATTAACTTCTAAAGTGGTCGATTAAAAACTCGAGAATTTTTACGATCATTTTCGGATTGGCCTTTGGACCAAACTTTTGGACATCCACTTGAAGTCCATATGAAAGTCTCGGTCTCGATTGGCTATGATTAACATTAACATAAGAAACACTTTCAATGGCGTTGAACTCTATTGATTTCACTTTCTCAATAGAAATGATGTGATTGAAAAGCTTGTGACTGCTGAATATATGACGTGTCTTATCTAATCGAGTGGATCTTGATGAGGGAGGTAGATACCATGGGAATCTAAAGACTTCGGCTTGCCATTCACTCGAGTGGTTTGACGGCATTCAAGACGAAAATTTATTTACACAGCTTGTAAAGGTCAACAAGTTTTATTTTTTAAGGTTCAATGTGGTACAACTTCAAGAGTCATAAGCCTATATATCATTTGCCTACAGTTCGTTTCATTGATTTGAGGAAGTTTGATAAAGAAACTCAGTTATGCCTGAAAAAAATTATCGTACAGGAAATAATCTTTAAAAAATGTATCGTGTGAATCGTAACGAAATACTCAGAATAAAGTCATGACTAGTTAAACGAAACCGCCAATGTTGATAATGTTTTAAGCTATTTGGACAAAAAAAATAAAATAAAATATTTATGAATACTTCATTTTAGCCTTACCGTTTCGTCACGCAAGTTAAACATTTGTAGGCTGAAGGTAGTTTTTGGCATCTTTTGTTGACGAAAACGGAGCTCAAGCGACAGTCGAAAAATCGTGTAAATAAAATACACACCAAACAAGACACCAAAATGTCTTGGCCACCAAAGCGGAGGGCTCTGTGCTTGTTAACTGAATTAGTTGGCCTGCTTCCCTCACTTTTTAGCTCGTTAAAAATATTCATTAGCGTGGCATGCGAGCAAGTTCAGGGACAATGAACATCGCACTCGAAAAATGCTTATATCGGAGTTATACTCTAGAGAAGTAATTATAATTTAGACGGGTATGGCGCCATGTTTGCGTAAAGCCAACGCGATTGCCGTGAAAATGATGACTGAATGCAATTTTAGGGTCTAGTGTTTCGGTTAGAAAAGCTGTTCGCGATTCTGGTCTAGACCAAGCATATGCCGCCTTAATGAATACTTGCTCCGTCCATTGATATTTAGCTTTTTATTTAGGCACAAGCTAATTACTGTATTATTGCATCACTAAATGATTTTGAGACCAAGGTTAAAGAAAAACTGGCTATCTTATCGGGAATGCTGAGGTTGCTCAGGTAATGGGAAGAAAAACAAAGATGTTTTATCTAGTCATAGGCCATTATGGCAGATTGCTGTAAATATTCTTTAGAGCTTAAGTACTTTATTAATTACTCAGCTCTTTTATTGGCGTCCTACCTCAAGCAATTTATTTACAGAGCCCCATTTCTGGACCTTAGTATATTCAATTTTTGCAATTAACAATCAACACACGACGGGCATACAATGTCGGACATTAAATGCAATAAACTGCTGAAGGTCTCTCTTTTTGTTACCCTGATTAAGCGAATAATTATTCACTGAATACATAATAATAGTGCGCTACACGAAGCGAATGAACTATATGGTGACTTGAATAGTCAGCCATACAATACTAGTATTATTACCACGATAAGCAATCTACTGGGTCCAGTCTACTGAACCCTTGCAACTTGGGTTTCGCATTTTGCGCACTAGCCTTTAACCTTTTTGGGTCCGCTTAATCTTAAAAACATGTTTATGGCTATGGTTATGGCTTGGTAGATAAACTAAACAAACAAAAACAGCACGAGCATGGGCCAAAAGTTCAGGGATAAATGATAGATGAAAAACCTTTTTACGTATAGTCAAGTTAAATTCAAATTTATGTAATGCATGCACACAGTCGGTAGGACCAAAATTTTTTTAAAAATAATTCGAACCAATAGTAAGTGTCAAAACGGAAATATTGGTCAGATTGAAAGTACACGTTTTTCTAGGGTTCCATTCCACCAGATTCAGCATCGATCTTGTGATCGTTATAGATGGGTTGCAGTAGCTCACGGGCAGCCTCGTGATCGGCCTTTCCCAGGGCCTGAGATTTTCCGTAGAGCTTGATGTACTTCTTTTCCTTGTCGTGGACCAAGTAACCACCTCCAAGACCCTGGGTGCACAAGCCCATCGCCTCGGCCTCTTTTTTCAACTCATCGTACACATCAACTGGGAAAATGGAAGAACGGCTGTAACCTTAAGGTCATGAGAACTATCTCAACTCACGATGGTACTTGGCCTTGGAATGGCTACGAATCACCTGCTTGGCGCTGCCCATTTCCCCATGGATGTAAACGTGGGCCATCATGTACTTGGACTTTCCACTTTCCACTTTGGCAACAGGAAACGCGACTAGACTTCGCATCGGCTTCTCACAATAAAGTCGAGCCACTAAATTAATAAAGGTTCCATGTTAATTAGGATAACCTACTGGTCACTGGTCATTAGGTGAATGGTGACTCACCTTGCATCATTGGCCGCCAAATGGGCTTAAGAAATTTTCCAGCAAACTCCATCACAAAATTTTTTTTTTTTTATTTGTGTACGTGCTGTCGACTATACTGAGAATGAAAAGTGAACAAGTGAATAGAATAGAACAAGAACGATGAGTTTGTTTTGGATGTTTACTGAGGTTCGGAAAATTGTGTGCTTGTTACGTACGACCACGAATAGATTTCTATAAACATAAAACATGAAATGAAAACCATATCCATCGATAGTAAACAAATTTCGTGTTGTTAATATAATCAGATTGTTTAAAGGTTTAAATCGATCCCGTTTTTATACCCGTTACTCGTAGAATAAAAGGGTATACTAGATACATACTAGAAAAGTATGTAACAGGCAGAAGAAGGCGTTTCCGACCATATAAAGTATATATATTCTTGATCAAGATCAATTGCCGAGTCGAACTAGCCATGTCTGTCCGTCCGTCCGTCCGTCCGTCTGTCCGTATGAACGTGAGATTAAGATCTCGGAACTACAAATGCTAGAATGTTGAGATTATTACTTTTTCCTCAATTTCTAACGAAATTTCTCGTTTGCACTTCCACTAGCTGAGTAAGGGGTATCTGATAGTCGGGGAACTCGACTATAGCATTTCTATCTTGTTTTGTATTCAAACACAAGCTCCACGACAATGTATAATGCTCTTCAGATTATATTACATACAGTCATCAATTATTACATTCTGGCGTGTTTATAAGTAGGCAATAATTTAATGGTCCGAAATGTAATTAATTAAGTTTATTTTTCTACTTATTTACAACTGTATTTTCCAACTAATTACAGCGAATCGTGATAAGCAATACACAGCTGCGCGGAGAATGGAATCGCTGAGTACAATTGGGATTGCATAATCGTTCTGGGAATCGCTGCTTTCACAAAAGCTCCAATCCAAATATAAAGCCAGGTTCTTAAGGGCTCAGAAGCTAACGAGATGAGCAAACTACAGGTGATCGTGCACCCCGTGAAGAAGGAGTTTCAGCGCAAAAGCTGCGGTTTCGACCATGATACGCCCGATGATTTTGTCAAGTCACAGGTAAAAATGAACTCAGGGGATGGGTCAATTTAAATAGTTCAATGAAACGTTGACGACAGTACAAATAATCGCGTCCTTGGGCCTACGAGAAAAACGCCTCCACTCGACACGCACCTGACCACCTGACCACCTGACCACTTGAGGTGTGCTTCTGTTTGCTTTGCACTCAGGTCAATGTACACGGTGGGCATGTTGAAGTGCAGGCTGTCGTAAGCTACGATAGTATAAGATAGTTCTAGGGATACATCTGGTTACTCTTGGTAACGATCTTGGCTTATATCGCTGCCTGAATGTCGCGTTTTAAAGTGCGAGGTTACTTTGTTACAAAACCTTAGAGTGACATGTGCATGCCATACCGACTTTGCCGTTGGATCACACTCATTGAAGTATTATGAAAATTGCTATTTTTATACCTCACCCAAAAAAATGCCAATTTGTTTTATAATCCTTAACCGAATCGAATCTCCTCACCAAACGTGAAATACATTGGCCGTTTTACCATTTTGTATGGCACTCACCTTGAGCATTTTTAATGACTTCTTTTATTCAGAGTATCAACAGAATGAGTGGGCTCTGGATACGAATATACGAATATACCTCGTATATGTACAAACTGATATATGTATATGACAGCACACTTTGACTTGTGTACACCGATTGCTCTTGCATTGTAAATTACTGTTTTGAAATATTCATAAGCAGCAAGCCGTTACAAATTGTGTGGCAAGTCAAGTAAAAGCAATACTTTAAACATGCGACAGGTACAACAAATTGCGCTTCTCCCTAATGGTGACCTTTAACGCTTCTAAAATACAAATTTTGGTTAGGTTCTAGCTGTATAATACATTTATACGAGCAATCTTATGCAATTCCTCTACTGGGCAGATTTTAAACGACCAAAGTGTTATGTTAGTTTTAATATTTTTGTATCCATCCATTGCAGTGGCAGTCATGTACCAAGAGCATGGCCTATTTGTTTTATCGCTGGTTCATGGCCCTGTTCTTCGTGGTCGTGGTAATAATCTCAATGTGGCCAGAAGCAGACGACGAAAGCAGTTATTGGCTCTACTTTATCTACATGACCAACTGGGGCATCTGGATGTGCATGTTGACGAACGTCTTGGGAGCTGTGCTAGTCACCATATGGCATTATCATCCAGAATATGCGGGTGAGTTTGACAATTTTACAAGAACAAATAAGCATGCTAATATGCATGGCTTTATATATTTTCCCCAGATAAGCTGTTGCGTATGAAGAGCTCCTTTAGCTTCTTTAGATTGTACTGGGGTATGCACATCATATCTTTGGTCTTGTCCATCGTCATCACCATCATCTACTGGAGTCTTCTATATGACGGTGAGTTATTCTTGCACCAAGTTGCCACTTATCATTGACTGGTTTTCCGTTCCTTTAGCCAACGAAAGCGCTTTGGATGCCACGAATGTACTCACTCATGCATTCAACTCCATTTGCATGTTCATCGATCTGTGGATTGTAGCCCATCCCCTGCGGTTGCTGCATATATTTCTGCCCGTGGTATTTGGAGTTGTGTTTGCCATCTTTTCCTATATCTATCATTTGTGTGGTGGCCTTAATAAGTGAGTCTCACATTTCAAGCCGCAACAAATGAGCCCTTGTTTTAAAATACGCCATTCTCTATGTACTCGTAGGAAAGGAAAGCCTTATATCTACCATGTTATCGACTGGAGCAAGCCTCAGAACGCCTTCATCACGGTCGTTGGCGTACTTATTTTGTCTTGTTTCATTTATGTGCTGCTGTTTGCCTTCTTCAAGCTGAGATTATTCCTCCATCGACGCTGTCGAAATGCTAATTTCGTACTGCCCACCAGTGCGAAATCAAGTGGGCAAGCTAATGGACCAGATGACAAGTCCGGAAATGGAATACAGCACTCACCATCTCGCATTTCAATGGTACTGGGCAATTTCGCTGGCTATGAGAATCAGGCTTATTTGCCCACTGGCGACGTGTCCAATAAAAGCTAATAGTGCAGTAATCAATTTAGTTGGTAGTATTAGTCGAATCAACTTGTAGAATTTATGACCAGTGATATTATATTATATTGTGTTAAGTAAAGTGTTAAGTAAATAAATTCGCTCTGTGAATTATTGTTGCTTAACGGCAACTATGTCCTTCGGGGGAATCAATATTTATACTTCGACAAAAAACATGCTCAAGAATTCTGATCAAAAATTCAAATAGTTCAGAGTTCGAGAGGGAAAGCATGAATCTACCCAATAGCCTTCGGGGTTTTTCAATTCGTTTGACACGCCCGCCTTTGGGAACTTCACAGTTGATAATTAAGAATTTATATCAGACCATATCAGGATGGCTCGAGGTTCATGTGCACCCAGAGAAATTCGAGGCCAATTAGGCTTTCAGTGCGGCTGAGTAAGAGATGTGTAAATATTTTACTCAAGCTCCTAATCACATTTGAATGGCCACATTAGCCCAAATAGGCCCTGAAGGACATTGAGTTTGAGCTGGAGTTAGTAAACCGTCAAGGACTGAAGTTGTTCTGATAGTGGGGCATCTATTAATAAATGCTCGCAAGTGCCAAGAGATTTTCATTGTTTGTTTCATATAACTACATAAATAGATCGATTGTTCGTCTTATGAAACGCCCATTAAATCAATTCGAAAAAGCCCTTATTTTTTAAACAAAACCAGTTGTATCTATTTTGTGACTCGAACGTAAATTATGAAAAATATATATTATTTAATATGACGTCTGCTATATCATCATTGGAAATTATTATTTAATTCAATTTAAGGTTGTATGTGTCATACATTTTTATTAGACCATCCTCAAACAATGGGCTCAAATAATTTATTGGATTGCAGCAGTAATTCGATTGAAGGTATTTTCATAATTTCTCATCCTTTCAACGCACTTTACGCCAACAAAGGGGCTCCTTAGCCAGTGTCCTTAATCACAGATGTTCGGTTCGAGTTGCTTAACCCTAAGTTGGCCGTCCCGTCTGCCACTGTGTACACACGTTGGCCAAAACGCGTA
The DNA here is from genome assembly GCA_005876975.1 of Drosophila orena. Taxonomy (NCBI): domain Eukaryota; kingdom Metazoa; phylum Arthropoda; class Insecta; order Diptera; family Drosophilidae; genus Drosophila; species Drosophila orena. The sequence goes on along the minus strand of VCKV01000008.1, from coordinate 2,959,992 downwards.
GCCTTAATTAAGCTTGAAAAGGGGATTTAATAGCCAAAGGACCCGCCCAGAGGGCCCAAGGACGAGCAAGCGACACGAGCTGCGGCTGTTTCCCTGTTCCCCTCTCCCCTGCTCCACTGCTTTGTGGTCACTGGTGGCCACTGGTGGTCATTGCACGGATTTGCCTTACGCATAAGCTGGAAAAGCAAGCCCAGGACTGCTGGTCGGTCAGGTGTGTGGGTTCAATGTCAATTGCTTGCTTGGCCGGTGGTTCGTTTTGGTCAATTCGGCTGTTGTTATCTTTGTTGTTGCCGTCCTTGTGGCGACGGCACATGACATGTCACAAATTCCAACAAATTAGGCGTCGCATCTGTGGTTGTCCATGGATCGATATGACACCAATTTGATCGATATGAAGTTTCCTTGAGCTTTGAACTTCTTTGAGCGTCCTTGACGGGCCTATTCCACCTGTTCCCTCGTCCTGTTCCAGTGTCCACTTCACAAGACCCCCAGCGTATCCAATCAAATTTTAATCGAACACATTTTGGAAACACTGACAGCTGTCCACACATTGCGTCTAGTCCTCCCCCAAAAAAAATGAGGTATCATTGAACTGCAACCAGAAGTGAGCTAAATAATTAACGCCAATTAATAGTGTGAAATATTTATTGAAGGCACGCCCGCTGCACAACACACAGCCCAGTGTTCCAATTCCCATCTACTGTATAAGGAATACAGCCCTATGTTACCCCACTCCCCCCGCCCCTTTTTGAATCAGTTATCAATTTGGGGCTCTTGTCACTGGGGATCGCCATGACTGCGCCATTTCTCTGCCATCGAAGTCACGAAAGTGATTCACAATGAACTCATACTCGTAGCTTGTGGCAGACTCATGATGGGTGAACCCTTCTTCCGAAAGCACCAAAGGACATTTTTGTAGCGCTAGTTTTATCATATCTGCCAATTGATAATGGTTATTTATTTATACATTTGTTATTTATATTTTAATAAATTATTTATTAATTATTTTGACTATTGGAGTTGTTGATTTCTAGGCATTCGGTATTAAATTCTCACGTGGAAGCAAGGCTTTCAAAGTTAAGCAATTTCCTATTTCCTAACTCATCTAATGTATAAAATCTATTAAAGCCTAGTACCAAACGCTTTATATATCTGAATTGTGATAAAACTCTAATCTTCCGAGGCTTATATTATCTGTAACTATTTTGTTGGACCACATAAACGGGTATATAGCCTCTTGACTTGAACAGCTGCAAGTCAAAGGATTTATTTACACCCATGTCCTGTGGAAACGGCAGGCTTGCCGCCAACAACAAATGGCATAGAAGACAGCACGGAATTCAAAACAAAAGCCGGGAAAATGTTTTAAAAACCATGCCACATACGCGAGAGCCCACACACATGTGTGTAATGGAACGCACTGCTGCTCCCAGGACACAGGACACGGGACACAGGACACTTTGTTTGGAGCGCATAAACAAATGGCGGCCCATGAATGACACGGACATGTGAGGTCGTGCGTGAGACTTCCAATGGGGCAGGACAAGGAAATCCCGACCGCCCACGCCAAACTGGAACTGCATGGGGGGTACGAAACTGCTGGAACCGCTGCTCATAAAGTATTCATTAATTGGAATAGTGACCAGGGGAACCGGGCTCGTGCAGCTAAAAACCGAGTCAGTTGTCAATTCTGAAACTCAGTTTCGTTTCGGACGTTCGTCGAGGTGTACGTGCTCGGTTTGTTGAACCGTCGAACCGTTGAACTGTTGAACCGTCGAACTGTTGAACTGTTGAACTGTTGAGCTGTGCCACACCGTGCAGCACTCGGCAATCAAAAATCGGAAATCGGAAACCAAGTCGGCCGAGTTGGCGGCTAATGCAGGAATCAAAACATCAAAACCGGCAACGTCATGTAGTTCGTTGTGGTGCGTGTTGCCGACAATAAAGCGCGAGAACAAGTATCCCAGAGATACCAATAATAAATGTACACATATTTATAATATACATCGGGCGAATACCACACACGGTAGTCATGGACAGACGCCGTTGCAGAGTGCAAAACATTCGTGGAATTCTACCAATTTCCATTGAGAACTGCTCCTGAATAACACGCTACTAATACTTTTTATTTTAAACGAGAGATAATCATTTTAAAGTAGAAAGTGAGTGGGCTCGATTGTGTGGGTGTGAGGGTGGGTGTGGGTGTGTGCGGTAGGGAAAACACTATTGCGAAAATTCAGCTATACTGGCCACCGAATGGATAATGGGTATTTGTTTAGACACAGGTGAGTAATGCCACATGCAGGAGATTTGTAATCAAAGATTAGCATTGCCTCTCCACGGCCAAAGATAACAAAAAGAACCCTAATGAGTCGCGCAGGCGAACACGACAGGTGAAACACAGTATAGAATTTTCCTAGGTCCTTGTGACCACGAATTTTCAATAGCAATGGACAATGGGTCAGCTTTTAGCTGATCGCTGAAAGATATGCACTATTTTGTAGCATACTTTTGGGATATTCTCTATACCATCTTTGTACCACCTTACGTATTTATGGTTTACGTATTTGTACAAAAATCTGTAGCATAGCTGAAGTTATTCAAAAGGTTTTTTTTTTTTTCTTATCTGGGGAAATCCCTTTATGTCCTTTTTCTCTATTGATTTCGCCGGCTAACTATAGTCTAGTTATATACAAAAGTAATGTAAGAACAGAAATATAAATGAGCTACAAGAAAATGAGCTAACATTTTTTGAACCCCATGTCAGACGTAACTCTTTTTTCGATTTCGTCCCGGTGACATATATAATTGAGCTCAATTCAAGAGACAGGTACAATTGAAATTACTGCAATCACTTTGCTTGAAATTTATTGAAAGAAGAAACAATTATCTGTGACAAAACGTTGCTTTTATATGTGTATACATAGCGTTATATCAAAATCGAGACCTTGCCCAACGCTATAATTTGTATCGGAACTTGGACTCTTTGGCCTCCATGGCTGCCAGGTCCTTGGCCATGTTCGTTGACCACCGCCGCAGCTAGTACACATAAATCCTGAAACTAGCGTCACTAAGTCACTCACAAAAAAAAAAAAAAAAAAAAAAAAAAAAAAAAAAATCAACAAAAAGGAGCACGATACAAAAGGGAAATCCCCGAGACGAAAAGGGATAGCAACAATAACAAAACATGTCAATTAAATAAAACTGCAGGAAAATCAATAAAAATGTCACAAGACTGAACTGGTTCCGCGGTTGGGAAATCGTGAAAATTCAATGGGGAAATTTGGAGTGGCGTGGGTGGTACGATATTGAATGCTATTTGGAATGCTATTCGCTGTGCCGCAGCTGATTTTCCATGAATGAATTCAGCGGTGACGCCATTCTATACGAAATACGGTTGCCATACAATTAAATAATTGTTAAACATGTTTTAATAATGGGCTTTGCGATTTGTTTGGCTTCCTGGCTGCATTCCGCCCATCGGGTGCGTGTGCCTTCTGTCACTAATTTCCTACTCCTGGCAAATTGCTTCCGGCCTCGGTGAAGGCTGGCTAATGGCTAATGCCAACTTGGCACGTTATGTCTGCCCTTGCCTTTATCCACGGCCCGGTTTCCTTTCGCTAACTTGCCAACACTTCCGGTTTCCGGTTGAGAAATTTCTGCGCTTTTGCCGCAGTCAACTGTTGCTTCTACTTGGCACTTAAAACAGTCCCTTATATAACAAATTATATAACAAATGATGTGTTTTTCCATAACTTTAGGTGGTTTATCATTCGAATAATAGGTAGATTAAGTAATTCTCCTTCAGCACTAAAAGCTTGAGAAAGATACAAAATGTTTTGAATGGTACAACGAAAGTCTTCCCATTGTAGAATATATTGATTTTTTTTATTTATTTTTTAATCGATACAATTTGTGTATTCATGTGAAATAATTTAATTTAATTTGCTAGATGCCAGCGCGGCACAAGATACCGGCGAACCAGGCAACGATTGGAATCTTACACGGAATCGAAATGGCCAAAATGCTGGCGATTTGGAGGCCGCTGCGGCGGCAGGACGAATGGGTTCTACCAATGTCGGCGCTATCGATATGCAAAATGCTGGAAAAATCAAATTCGATCCGCCCAAAGTGCCAGTGATATTTGTTTTAGGCGGCCCCGGTAGTGGCAAGGTCACCCATTGCGATACCTTCATGCAGGAGCGACGCGGCGTGACGCACATCAATATGATGGATCTCCTCCAGCAATATGCAATGGGCAATGGTAAGATACAGCATATGGGGTTCTACAGCCGAAAAGGTATCTAAAAGTATGCGTTAATGGAGCGACAGCCTAAGTGCGCATAGTGATGCATACTTTTAGACACCTTGGCCGTTGGCAAGTCTAAAGAAAATGATTTCCCTACAGACATGCAAGACTTTTCGCAACTGTCGTCGAAAACCGTCACTGAGGTGCTGATGTTGGAAATGAAAATGGCTCCAGCTGCCAAAGCATACCTGATATCGGGATATCCACGCTCCATGCGCGACGTAGTCGAGTATTCTGAAAAGGTAATTTTCCACCAGCTCACCCAGTTAATATCAGGCCACTTCGGTTGCCGCACACACTCTATTTGCCCAGTAAATTGTTGCCGTACTATTTCAACTAATTAACTGGCAAATGGGTCGCCGACAGTGTGTTTATTTGGCCATAATTCCCATGGCTTATACATATGCATATGCAAGTGCTAATTGGACAGACTTGGTGCAAACGGCTCTTGGGGAGTTTCAAACACATGGCGTTAACTGTGGTACATTTACCCCTATCACTGCATAAGTGGGACATAACAATTTGGTGCCACAAATGAAAACGAATCTTCTGCGATTGACTTTTTCTTCTTCCTCCTTTTCAGATTCAAGTCGTGAATGGCGTGATTCTAATATCCTGGCGTCAATCGGTTCTGCAGAAGCAAATCGATTATGGGGCCAAATTAGGTCATGTAGTACTCTCCTTAGCCAAAATGGAATTAGAAAATTTCTTTAAAAATGTGATGCCAGTCGCCGATTATTTTGATCAGAGCGACATGTTGTTGGCCGTAAGTGATATATTACTTGAGTAATATATAAATATATTAAAAAAATAAATTAATACATTTTTGTTTACTTTCTTTTTACAGGTAAATGGCGAACGTGCGCCCACAGAGGTTTACAAAGACTTTCGCACCGCTGTCCTCGACATACTGAGCACCCTCGAGAACCAAGAGGCCGTGATGAATGGAGTTACAGGTATGGGCAGAGGGATACATGATATACCCGGCAGTATAGTTAGCGTAGACACTGCACCAAGTCAAGCCCAACAAGGGACTCAAATTGCAGAAGACAGCGCGACGAATGCCTCTGAAACTGCGGGAACCGTTTTGGCCAGAGATTTGGCCATCGAACGGATGGACGGTGGGCCAAATGGGGGCGTGACAGCCCCGAAAACGGGCACCACCAGTGCGGATGATGACAGCGGTGTTGTGGTCACCCAGCAGCCAAAGTTGCGCCCGGCTGCTGGACCAGATGAATTGGGATCGGATCTGCCACCGATTATCTGGGTGATCGGCGGTCCGGGCAGCAACAAGGCCACACTTTGCCTCAAGGCAGTGGGACTGAATCCTGGCTGGGCTCACATCAGGTATGTTGCATATGTTGCATATGTTGTTAAATAGATAATAGATAAATAAGTTTGCATATACTGACATTTTTTTTTTGAAGCGTCGGTCGTCTTTTGCGCAATATCACGGACTCTGCACCACGTGCCAATACGGAAAGCTTCGCCGTCAAGGAAGCCTTGGCCGCTGGGGATATGGCCCCGGAAAAGTCGCTGAATCAGCTCCTGGAAACCAATCTGCGCCAGTTACGAGATAGAACTGGAATTATCGTAGATGGGTATCCCAGAAACCTGCAGCAAGTCAAGTACTTTGAGAACAAGGTAATCTATACGGTGGCTAAGTCCCAATCTATAAGTTAGCCTACTGATTGGTAATTGGTAATTGGTAATTGGCAAATGCTCAAATCATTTGTATGCTTTTTACTCCCTTTTGTATTGCTTAGTACAAACAACGACCGCCTATTATCCTGCTGGATTGCTCAAAACTCCAGTTAGGCAGAGGACGTATAGATGACACGGTGTCCTCCTTTCGCCGCCGCTTGGAACTCTTTCGTGAGCAAACTCTGCCCATGCTTAAGATTCTGGATACCAGTAATCGTTTGCAGATTGTAAGTAACGGAAGAAACAAGCAGAATATAAAAAATTACTATATATAATATTTGACTATGATGACAGGTTGACGGAGACACGGATAGTCCATCTGTGCAGCGTGAGTTTGAGCGTCTCATCCGGAATCACATCCAGCGTTTGTTGAACAAAACCGACGATATAGACGACTCAGCCAACTTGGGTAACCAGATGATGCGGAACGAGCAAACGGATGCCATTCTCCATGATCTGGAGACCAATGTGCCAGGTGCCGTGCCCACAATTAGTCACCACGTGAGCATGATGAACGGCCATCTGAAGAGTCGCGGAAGCGCCTTGGGGAGTGGGAAACCGCACGGCCAGATGATGAACGGACATGTTCCCGGCAGACCCGGAACCGGAACCGGACCAGTTGGCCAACCAGTACCCGTCGATTTCCGGCACATGCTGGAGGAGGCCGAGCGATATCCGGTCGACTCGTATATGTAGATGTCGACTCAAAGGAATGTCTAAGTTTTATAGTTTTCTAATTCACCTAGACTAAGCGTACTGTTGAATTGTCGAAAGTGGTGCGGGGGACCAATGCGTAAGTTAGTCCGGCTAGATTAAGAGTTAGAAGAATTCAATTCAATACTTTACTTCACTAGACGAGTACCAACTTAGCCTAAGAGTGCGTTAGGGGCAGCCGTTAGAATGTACGATTTCAATAAAATCTTAAGAGAGTCGAAAGTTGCTCAAGGAACTATTCGTTATAATCTATAATTTTTCAAACTATTACTATACTTCGATACACTAGTAATTTTCCCAAGTGGGAGTCGGCACCTCATGAATTGAATACTCCATAGACTTATCATCAAGACTCGCCATCGGATCTTAAATGTTTCCTTTAAGCTTCCTCTCCTTCGGATTGTCCAAATCGAGTTCGCCTTTCTCCTTCAGTTGCTAATAATTCTCTAAAATGACTTTATTTTCGGCATCCGAAACTTTGCTCGGTGACACGCTGAATCCTATCCGAGTTTGGACTTTCCCGATTGCGGTGTTGCATAAAATGTTGGGCATCTTGATTAACAACGTGGTTTTCAGCAGAGCCAACCTGGTCAACGGGACTTTCTAGCCTGGCAGGACTATTGTGATTGCACCATATAAATACTAAAAGCATGGGAAACAAAATAATTACAAACTTCCTAATCTTGATCATGGTTTTCCGCCCTACTATGGTATCAAATTCAACTTGAAATTGTATTAAAATATTTCATGTAAATAGTTTTCTGACGAGTGAGAAAATGGATGTTTGATGTTAAGCACTTACTTATCAACTGATATCAACTGGTTGGTTATGGAACCTGTGAAGATCACATCGCACTTTCAATGGAATTTATATATCACTTCATTCTCCTAAGCTGTCTGTCCGCCCTTAAAACTTTATTTAACTTGAGGCCATGACAATCGCGATCGACATTCAGAGTCATCATATTGTTCATCCGGCTTACAGGCAATTGCCAAGTCTTATTATGAAAAGTCTGGTGCGATCTGCCTCAAAGGCCTGACAAAAAAAACTAAAATAAAGGTTTTACAACTTAGTTCAAAGTTTATTTGGTACTTAAGAGCCTGTATTAGTCACGGTATTATCAGTGATTGAGGTCACTGAAGCAGATACAATATAGTTTTGCGATCTTATCATCGATGCATGTGGAGTCTTTTTTGTAGGAATTCGTTCTGCTGATTTTCTCCACATTTACTTCAGCATATTGGGTGGAATTATGGTAGACCACTGTGGCCTGGAAGTCAGCACTATTCTGTTCCACTTTGAACTTAATACGATAAACGGCAGTTTCCGTTTCCTTCAGTTCTTGGTGCCAATCGATGTTCAGACCCGTTTTCATCTCAGTCTTATGGATATAGCTTAGCGTCAGGTTGCTGCAAAGGCTGGTTAGGTTCTTTTGAACGAAATACTCGTTCATTCGATCGATCACACTGGTGGCAATAGGAGTGGTCCAAGCCTGTCCCGATATAAGCCTGAAGGGTTCGCAGGTGCACCAGTGCTCCTCAATGCCCGCCTCCGAACAGGTACGACCCTCCGGCAGGGGATAGAACAGCGACTGGCAGGTGGGGCAGTCGAAGGACTTGGGCAGCTCTCGACCATCTGGGGTACCCCCAATCTCTATGATATGTTTCAGCGTATTGTGGAGGTCAAAGTTGGAACTAAGCCTGTGCTGATTTACCTCCAGTGCCCTCACATAAGATGGATATGTCTCACGGAACCAGGGCGGCAGATATATAAACATCATCGGCAGCCGCTCCTCCAGAAAGCCCTCCTTCAGATAGGTCAACTCGCCAAATCTGGTCCCATGGTCGGCGAAAAATATCATTATCATTTCCTCAAAATCCCCATCCTCGTGCATATCTAGCAGATCTCCCAGAACCTTTTCCTGCATGGACGAAGGTATAAATGGATCGTCGTGACTGAAGTGATTTGACCAGAACATTCCCCAAATGGGTCGATCGTGGACAAAACGTTGCGTGAACTGTAGACCATAGTCGTAGATATAACGATTCGCTATCCTGCGCCCCAGACAGTATCGCATGAAGTCATGTTCCGGCAATCGGTACACATCCATTTCGGACTCCAGTGCCCTAAGCATTGGGCGAAAGTAAAAGTCCATCGGCTTCTTGGAGAAGCCGGGCTTTAGGTAACTGAAATGATTCAAGTTACTCTCGTCCTCCGCGTATCCAGTCAAATAACTGGCGTTCTTGAAATACTTCCATATCATTGGCATCTCGTCCAAACAGCCTTCATTATCAGTATCGCAAACATGTTCCTTGGCCGTACTGGCCGAATATCCACTGAGAATAGCGAGTATATTGGGAAATGAGTTGTCGGCCACCTGAAAGCAAAATGATGTAACCACTTATAACCAAAATTCTTAGATTAAAACTAAAATAGGGGAAAATTCTATAGTCGAGTTCCCCGACTATCAGATACCCATTACTCAGCTAAAAATTAAAAAAATTTTCAAAAATGTGGGCGTGACCGTTTTGGCCGGTTTGTGGGCGGTAAAGTGACGTGGCAAAATATGTTTGGGCAATCGCTAGCAATTTAAAAGACTAATAAAAAAAATATCAAACATTTTTCAAGAGTATGGCCGTGGCATTTTTGGGCGTTTTATGGGCGGGGCAACATCGGGGCAACAAACTGCCGTTGCGTCTTTGTCTCTGGAATCTGCTTTCCTAATCTCTCTTCTAGCTTTTATAGTTCATGAGATCTCGACGTTAACTTCGGACAGACAGACGGAATATATATACTTTATATGGTCGGAAATGCTTCCTGTTACATACTTTTCAACGAAAATAGTACACCCTATACTCTACGAGTGATGGGTATAAAAATTTCCATAATTAGCCAACATGTCAAATATCCAAGCTTTAGGCATCTAAATAATTATTTATTTTAGCAATGTCAAACAAGTACGCAAAGATATTTACTCTCGTCGGGGCCATTGTTCCGTGTCGGTCGTAAAAATGGTCTATTTTTAACGATTGAAACAGTTGTTTACTTGTTTTATGGCTTCAGCGAAATAAGCATTCATTTAAATAATGAGAATGGGCCGTTAGAACAAACACCAAAGCGGCATTTGCTTCTGACAAATAATACTTATTTAGTCAATTATAAGATGTCAATTATACTCGTATATTGTTAAAGTGATTCTAATCAATGCCGTTCATTTGAAAATGAATTATATTAATAGACTTAATAGACATTTTGACAAAAATTTAAATCAAGCATTCGCATGACGGAGTTCAGATGTGTAATGTATCATTCCTACCTTGTTGTATCCTTGCATCTCGTACCATCCTGGGCCCTGTAGAAAGTGAAAAACTTTGGGCATAGTACGGCGTAAGTTTATCCGGGAAAGTGAGTCAATACCGTACATTATCACACTTGGCTTTCGAGCTGCCTTGGACTTTTTGAGGTCCTTGGGCAACGGCCGATGCTGGACGAAGGTGAAGGCGTCCTTCTGGAGGACAACTATCGGATCCTCAGCAGTCTGGCACTCGACGACCATTCCCTCCACATGAACTGGCACCTCGTAACCACTCGTGAAATACTTTTTGCCCTTAAGACTACGAAATATAAGAGGATGATTGGATATCGTTTCTTCAGCGAAAAAGCTCAAGCTCCCACTTGTCTTACTTGTCGTAGGTATCTGCATGCTTTCCGTATTTGATTTCGCGGTAGAAGCAATTGTATTCGGTGTCTGTGAAATTAATCAGTTTTTGAGCGACTTCGTCGTCAATGTGCAAAACATGCCGCTTAATAACTTTATTGTATTTTGTCGATATGAGATCGGTTTCATTCGAGCAGGTGACTAGTGTTTGTGGTTTGTATATCTTCATAGCTTCGTCGTTGAAAGGATCCACATAGGGTATACGGCACTTGGATGTTTTCACATAGAATTTCTGCGGCTCAGTCTTTTTCGAAACTCGCGAAAATCGCGTGGTAGGCGGATATATTTCACTATTGCCATTCAAAGACGTTTTCGATAGATATATTACAAAAAGCACGATGGACAAAAGGCAGCAAAAAAATACATTATTAAACAGCGAATGGCTGTAACAAATTCGTAACTCCATGTTCTTCCTTCGACCACATACACGACGCTACTAAGACTCAGTTGAAGAGAATACCCCTAAATAAGAATATACCTGGCCTTCTTAACATTTCTTATCAATAAGCCACGAACGTGCGCGTAAATTTGTTCCCGAGCCCACACCCGAACTTCTTTAGCCATCGGGCTGCCAAAAAATGGGCAGTAATATCTTTAAGAAAGGTCAGGCTCGGGAATTTTCGGCAAACACCACGAAGACGCTATTAAAGTTCAGTTCGATGAGCTCAGTCAATGCACTTTTAGATAGATAAGCTTTTAGTTGTAAAATTTTTGAGCTCTTCGCTTGACCGACCGTACTTTTATTTATCTACCGACCTGTCAACGCTAGTCATTATGTTACAAGTATTTACAACCCAGTTGTAATAGCTTCCGCAAGTCCATTTTAAAATTGAAAATTTATCATACCGCAATATTCAATATTATTTGATAGATACCAAGTTATGATAACAATGTTATATTTCTCTATTTTTACAAATTTATTGCCTTATTCCGTTTCCGATTATTTCTGTATAAAATTTAAATTCGAAAAAAATTAAATTCATAAAGAATATACATATAAATATAACATATGTATAAATAAATAAATATAACATATGTATAAATAAATAAATATAACATATGTATATCCCCTTTTTGATTACTGGATAGTTAATGTGGTTTGATTGTTTCTTATCCTTGATAGGCATATGCAGTACAACTTTAGAATAACATCGTCTAAGCACTCCGCATCCGGCCGATACATATTAATTCGGCTGATTAGCTCCACATTGATCTGTAGCTCTTCTGTTCTTCTATCGTAGAGAACGACGGCAGAGAACTGCGCCAAATTCTGATGAACTTGGAATTTAGTGTGATAATGTCGCAATCCCTTTCGCAGACTTGCTTTTCCATCGATCTCCAGCATTCTTACTTCGGTGACGTTGACTACCCTAAGGGTGAGATTGCTACACAGATTCTGCAGGTTGTGGTATTGGAGTTATTGGTTAATGCGATCGACCACCAGTTCGGCCATGCGCCAAGTCCCGTGGTCCTCCGTGACTTCCTCGTAGTTGTGGCAGGTACAGTAAGTCTCCGGTATAGCAGCCTCCGAGCAGCTTCTATTTTCTGGCAACGGGTAGAATAGCGACTGACACTGGGGGCAGTCGTAGGACCACTTGGTATCCTCCACCAATCCTTCAATGTTAATAATATGTTTCAAGGTATTGTACACGTCGAAGTTGGAACTCAACCGATTCTGATTCTGGGCCAGAGCCTCCACATAGTGGGGATATTTCTCACGGAACCAGGGTGGTAAGTAAATGAACATAATGGATTGTCTCTCCTCCAGAAACTTTTCCTTCGTGGTCGTTAGGGGACCAAACCGAGATCCGTGATCCGAGAAGAATATCATAATCGTATGCTCGAAAGATCCATCCTTCTCGAAATTAAGCAGGTCGCCTAAGACCTTGTGTTGCATGGCAGAGAGCATTGCAAAGCCATCGTGACTGAAATGAGTGGACCAAAACATGCCCCAGATGGGACGGTCGGCCACGAATCGTTGCATAAACTGGCGGCAGTAATCGAAGATATAGCTAGCAGTTTACAGCTTGGGCAATACAGGTTATGAGTTTCTTTTTCCAGGGCATCCAAAAGGGGACGAAAGTAGTAATCTGTGGGCCTACTGGAAAACCCTGGCTTCAAATAATTAAAAGTATTGAGGTTCAGTGTATCCTCGGCGTAGGCTGTTAGAAAGCCTTCCTTTTTCATTTCCTTCCATATAAAGGGTATTTCATCTAAACATCCTGGTTGATTTACATCGCATATCTGATTTTTTGCCGAGTGTGGGGAATATCCTGTTAGGATGGCAAATATGTTGGGAATCGAATTATCAGCTACCTGAAATAAAACTTAAGTCTTAAAATAACTATGCTATTGGTTTTATAAACGATATACCAATTGTGGAACAATTCTTTGGAGTTTCTTACCTTATTGTAGCCCATCATTTCGTACCATCCTGGAGACTTTAGGAACTCGAATACCATAGGCATCAACCGCCGAAGATTGGTTCTTGAGACGGTATTTATGCCGTACATTATTACACTAGCCTTTCGATCTTTCGATCTTTGTAGAACCTCTCTTCACTTCACTTTAAAAGCACTTTCACTTTAAAAAGAAGAGAGGATGCTAAGTCGTGTTCCCCGACTATTAGATACCTGATCGACTCCGGCTATCGATCCTGATCAAAAATATTTATTCTTTGTATGGTCGGAAATGCTTCCATCTATCTGTTACATACTTTTCAACGAATATAGTACACCCTATACTCTACGAGTGATGGGTATACAAATTTCCATAATTAGCCAACATGTCAAATATCCAAGCTTTAGACATCTAAATAATTATTTATTTTAGCAATGTCAAACAAGTACGCAAAGATATTTACTCTCGTCGGGGCCATTGTTCCGTGTCGGTCGTAAAAATGGTCTATTTTTAACGATTGAAACAGTTGTTTACTTGTTTTATGGCTTCAGCGAAATAAGCATTCATTTAAATAATGAGAATGGGCCGTTAGAACAAACACCAAAGCGGCATTTGCTTCTGACAAATAATACTTATTTAGTCAATTATAAGATGTCAATTATACTCGTATATTGTTAAAGTGATTCTAATCAATGCAGTTCATTTGAAAATGAATTATATTAATAGACTTAATAGACATTTTGACAAAAATTTAAATCAAGCATTCGCATGACGGAGTCCAGATGTGTAATGTATCAAATATTCCTACCTTGTTGTATCCTTGCATCTCGTACCATCCTGGGCCCTGTAGAAAGTGAAAAACTTTGGGCATAGTACGGCGTAAGTTTATCCGGGAAAGTGAGTCAATACCGTACATTATCACACTTGGCTTTCGAGCTGCTCTGGACTTTTTGAGGTCCTTGGGCAACGGCCGATGCTGGACGAAGGTGAAGGCGTCCTTCTGGAGGACAACTATCGGATCCTCAGCAGTAGTCCCCGGATTTTGCCGTAGAAGCAATGGTATTCCGTGTCTGTGAAATTGAGCAATTTTTAAGCCACTTCGTCGTCAATGTGCATGAAAAAAAATAATTATTAACTTCCTAATTTTCATCATGGAGAAAATGGATGTTTGATGTTAAGCACTTACTTATCAGCTGATATCAACTGGTTGGTTAAGGAACCTGTGAGGATCACATCGCACTTTCTATGGAATTTATATATCACTTCATTCTCCTAAGCTGTCTGTCGGCCCTTAAAACTTTATTTAACTTGAGGCCATGACAATCGCGATCGACATTCAGAGTCATCATATTGTTCATCCGGCTTACAGGCAATTGCCAAGTCTTATTATGAAAAGTCTGGTGCGATCTGCCTCAAAGGCCTGACAAAAAAAAACTAAAATAAAGGTTTTACAACTTAGTTCAAAGTTTATTTGGTACTTAAGAGCCTGTATTAGTCACGGTATTATCAGTGATTGAGGTCACTGAAGCAGATACAATATAGTTTTGCGATCTTATCATCGATGCATGTGGAGTCTTTTTTGTAGGAATTCGTTCTGCTGATTTTCTCCACATTTACTTCAGCATATTGGGTGGAATTATGGTAGACCACTGTGGCCTGGAAGTCAGCACTATTCTGTTTCACTTTGAACTTAATACGATAAACGGCAGTTTCCGTTTCCTTCAGTTCTTGGTGCCAATCGATGTTCAGACCCGTTTTCATCTCAGTCTTATGGATATAGCTTAGCGTCAGGTTGCTGCAAAGGCTGGTTAGGTTCTTTTGAACGAAATACTCGTTCATTCGATCGATCACACTGGTGGCAATAGGAGTGGTCCAAGCCTGTCCCGATATAAGCCTGAAGGGTTCGCAGGTGCACCAGTGCTCCTCAATGCCCGCCTCCGAACAGGTACGACCCTCCGGCAGGGGATAGAACAGCGACTGGCAGGTGGGGCAGTCGAAGGACTTGGGCAGCTCTCGACCATCTGGGGTACCCCCAATCTCTATGATATGTTTCAGCGTATTGTGGAGGTCAAAGTTGGAACTAAGCCTGTGCTGATTTAACTCCAGTGCCCTCACATAAGATGGATATGTCTCACGGAACCAGGGCGGCAGATATATAAACATCATCGGCAGCCGCTCCTCCAAAAAGCCCTCCTTCAGATGGGTCAACTCTCCAAATCTGGTACCATGGTCGGCGAAAAATATCATTATCATTTCCTCAAAATCCCCATCCTCATGCATATCTAGGAGATCTCCCAGAACCTTTTCCTGCATGGACGAAGGCATAAATGGATCGTCGTGACTGAAGTGATTTGACCAGAACATTCCCCAAATGGGTCGATCGTGGACAAAACGTTGCGTGAACTGTAGACCATAGTCGTAGATATAACGATTCGCTATCCTGCGCCCCAGACAGTATCGCATGTAGTCATGTTCCGGCAATCGGTACACATCCATTTCGGACTCCAGTGCCCTAAGCATTGGGCGAAAGTAAAAGTCCATCGGCTTCTTGGAGAAGCCGGGCTTTAGGTAATTGAAATGATTCGAGTTACTCTCGTCCTCCGCGTATCCAGTCAAATAACTGGCGTTCTTGAAATACTTCCATATCATTGGCATCTCGTCCAAACAGCCTTCATTATCAGTATCGCAAACATGTTCCTTGGCCGTACTGGCCGAATATCCACTGAGAATAGCGAGTATGTTGGGAAATGAGTTGTCGGCCACCTGAAAGCAATATGATGAACAATTTATAACCAAAATTCTTAGATTAAAACTAAAAAAGGAAAAATTCTATAGTCGAGTTCCCCGACTATCAGATACCCATTACTCAGCTAAAAATTAAAAAATGGTAAAAAGCGGTAAAGTGACGTGGCAAAAAATGTTTGGGCAATCGCTAGCAATTTAAAAGACTAATAAAAAAAATATCAAACATTTTTCAAGAGTATGGCCGTGGCATTTTTGGGCGTTTTATGGGCGGGGCAACATCGGGGCAACAAACTTCCGTTGCGTCTTTGTCTCTGGAATCTGCTTTCCTAATCTCTCTTCTAGCTTTTATAGTTCATGAGATCTCGACGTTAACTTCGGACAGACAGACGGAATATATATACTTTATATGGTCGGAAATGCTTCCTGTTACATACTTTTCAACGAAAATAGTACACCCTATACTCTACGAGTGATGGGTATACAAATTTCCCTAATTAGTCAACATGTCAAATATCCAAGCTTTAGACATCTAAATAATTATTTATTTTAGCAATGTCAAACAAGTACGAAAAGATATTTACTCTCACGTTGTTTCATAGCCGTCGTAAACTGGTCAATATTTAACGATTGAAACAGATGTACACGTTTTTGATCTTTTAGCTTCAACGATATACATATGTAAACAAACTGTAACGGCTCTTGACAAATAATACTTATTAGGTCAGTTATCAAATGTCAATAATAAAATGTAATGAATGCAGTTCATTTGAAAATGAAATCAAATTTTTGACTTCGTCTTAAAAATTCGTATATATATATGTATGTATATATGTATGTAGGTCCCACTGACATAACAGACACGTTAATTATGGAAAAAGGAATAAGAAGCAAAGGAGTAATAAGCACAAATACCCGTTAGAATTAAGAACAACATTTTCATCCCTTTCTGTCATGTACATTCAGCATATAAGATCGAATCTGCTATGGCCCGTTCGCACAAATGAAGAAGAAGAAGAGTTTCAAGGCGTCATTCGGTGGCGTGCTCTCAAAGGGTACAGTTAAAATAAAGTTACATATATTAAAAGCAAGTGTGTACTAGTCTTTTGCAACATTAGAAGTTGTCCTTACTCACAATGCCAATTCGCCGTTGTTCAGCTAAAAACTTGGCTGGCAGCTCTCGGACTGCAAACTTCAGGCTCAAAAGCCGAATTAGTGGAGCGCCTGCAAGCCATTTAACGAGAAGCACGCGGCAACGGGCCACCACATTTAACAAATTCGCAAGAAGAGCAGCCACTGGGACAGGAGGCAAAACACAAGGATCTCCAAATTATTCCCGATTTCACTTCTATAACGTCACTGGAATGAGTTGAAATCGGCATGAAACAGCAGTCCAATCTGGACGCGGAAAAAGCCATATTACAAAAAATGCGAGACGACATCGAGGAAAGTAAGGTCGGTACTACGTACACTTAATGCCGAGATCGAGGACGCCACCAAGAACCGGTAAGAACGGCAAATTCATGACGTCACAGACAGAAATTTCCAGAATGCCGACGACTTTAACAGCTGCTCAAACAGCGATGCTGTCAACGTTAACAGCACCGAAGTTTACGCTCAAGCGGGCACGTTTAGTGTTGGAAAGGAGACGGCAGAGAGTGATGTTAGGCGATGGATCACGGACGTAAACAAACTTTTAGGATCGCGCGCGGCATCCCTTTCATTCGCGAAGGAAGTAAAGATGTAAAGATTGACGCCAGTCTATGTGCTTAGACTGGATCATACAGTTCCACAACATTACGAAGGTCTATAGTCTGGGCTCATTTTCAATGCATATGCCCTATATCGCTTAGCTCAGCATTGGCTACATGCAAATGAGACGCGTATTCTGGAGCCGGCAGATCGCCTATGTGATCAGCTGATCACAGCGTTCGGAACCAACAAGTCTAAAGGAGAATTAGAAAACGGCTTCCAAAGTCGTCAGTGGCGGTCAGGGGAGAAGTTCGTTTCCTACTTTGAGGAAAAATTCATGTTGGCAAATGACAAACATCGACTTGGAGGAACTTCTCGAGAAGATCATCGACGGAATTCCGACACCGTCACTGCTACACCAGGCTCGCATACAATGTTTCATTGAACCAGGCCAGTATTAAACAATTTCCAAGCAAAATGTTATTTGGTATAGAACAAGGAGGACAACTAGTGAACAAGGTAAGAGATAAATTAGAGGAGTTAAACAATACACCAGAAAAATCATGTGAATTATATGATATCAAAAGTGTTAGAATATGATAGATTCATATTGAAAACCGTAGAAGGATTCCAGGTATCCCGCAACCCAAAAATATTTGGAACATAAAATATATTAAGCATTGGATAGGAAGCAAATAAACTATGTAATGACTTAACTAAGAAACTGGAATGAAAAGATTATAATTACATTACTTTACGCAGTGATCATGGGGTCAAACGGTCAGGATGACCGAGTTGCAGTAGGACATATGTATGTATATATATAGGTCCCACTATATTATACATGACGTAATAGATATGTATTGAGACCCAAAGGAAGCAAAAGAGTAATAAGCAGAAATCTCCGTTAGAATTAAGCACAACATTGTTATCTCTTTCTGCCATGTATGTACATTCAGCAAATAAGATCGAATCTGTTATGGCCCGTTCGCACAAATGAAGAAGATTAGAAGAATTTCGAGACTTCTAAGGTAACAGTTGAAACAAAGTTATATTAAACCAAGAGTGTGTTCTAGTCTTTTACATACGCCAGAGTTTAGGTGTGTCATGTAACTTATATACCTACCTTGTTGTATCCTTGCATCTCGTACCATCCTGGGCCTTGTAGAAAATTAAAAACTTTGGGCATAGTGCGGCGTAAGTTTATCCGGGAAAGTGAGTCAATACCGTACATTATCACACTTGGCTTTCGAGCTGCTCTGGACTTTTTGAGGTCCTTGGGCAACGGCCGATGCTGGACGAAGGTGAAGGCGTCCTTCTGGAGGACAACTATCGGATCCTCAGCAGTCTGGCACTCGACGACCATTCCCTCCACATGAACTGGCACCTCGTAACCACTCGTGAAATACTTTTTGCCCTCAAGACTACGAAATATAAGAGGATGATTGGATATCGTTTCTTCAGCGAAAAAGCTCAAGCTCCCACTTGTCTTACTTGTCGTAGGTATCTGCATGCTTTCCGTATTTGATTTCGCGGTAGAAGCAATTGTATTCGGTGTCTGTGAAATTAATCAGTTTTTGAGCGACTTCGTCGTCAATGTGCAAAACATGCCGCTTAATAACTTTATTGTATTTTGTCGATATGAGATCGGTTTCATTCGAGCAGGTGACTAGTGTTTGTGGTTTGTATATCTTCATAGCTTCGTCGTTGAAAGGATCCACATAGGGTATACGGCACTTGGATGTTTTCACATAGAATTTCTGCGGCTCAGTCTTTTTCGAAACTCGCGAAAATCGCGTGGTAGGCGGATATATTTCACTATTGCCATTCAAAGACGTTTTCGATAGATATATTACAAAAAGCACGATGGACAAAAGGCAGCAAAAAAAGACGTTATTAAACAGCGAATGGCCGTAACCAACTCGTAACTCCATGTTCTTCCTTCTACCACATACACGACGCTACTAAGACTCAGTTGAAGAGAATACCCCTAAATAAGAGTATGCCTCGCCTTCTTTACATTTCTTATCAATAAACCACGAGCGTGCGCATAAATTTGTTCCCTAGCCCACATTCGAACTTCTTTAGCCATCGGGCTGCCAAAAAATGGAATGTCAAATGGCACGGCCAGTGATATCTTGAAAAAAGGTCAGGCTCGGGAATTTTCGCAAACACCACGTAGAAGCTATTAAAGTTCAGTTCGATGAGCTCAGTCAATGCACTTCTTAGACAGAGTATTTTTAAAGTTAAATAAGCTTCTAGTTGTATCATTTTTGAGCACTTCGCTCGAGCGACCATACGTTTTTTTATCTACTGTCAACGCTAGTCATTATGTTACAAGTACTTACAACCCAGTTATAATAGCTTCCGCAAGTCCATTTTAAAATTGAAAATTTATCATACCGCAATATTCAATATTATTTGATAGATAAAAAGTTATGATAACAATGTTATATTTCTCTATTTTTAAA
The DNA here is from genome assembly GCA_005876975.1 of Drosophila orena. Lineage (NCBI taxonomy): Eukaryota > Metazoa > Arthropoda > Insecta > Diptera > Drosophilidae > Drosophila > Drosophila orena. The sequence continues at coordinate 2,940,241 of VCKV01000008.1, read as the reverse complement.
AAATTTATTGCCTAATTCACTTTTCGATTATTTCTGTATAAAATTTAAATTCGAAAAAAATTAAATTCAAAAAGATTATACATATAAATATAACATATGTATAAATAAATAAATATAACATATGTATGTATATCCCCTTTTTGATTACTGGATAGTTAATGTGGTTTGATTGTTTCTTATCCTTGATAGGCATATGCAGTACAACTTTTGAATAACATCGTCTAAGCACTCCGCATCCGGCCGATACATATTAATTCGGCTGATTAGCTCCACATTGATCTGTAGCTCTTCTGTTCTTCTATCGTAGAGAACGACGGCAGAGAACTGCGCCAAATTCTGATGAACTTGGAATTTAGTGTGATAATGTCGCAATCCCTTTCGCAGACTTGCTTTTCCATCGATCTCCAGCATTCTTACTTCGGTGACGTTGACTACCCTAAGGGTGAGATTGCTACACAGATTCTGCAGGTTGTGGTATTGGAGGTATTGGTTAATGCGATCGACCACCAGTTCGGCCATGCGCCAAGTACCGTGGTCCTCCGTGACTTCCTCGTAGTTGTGGCAGGTACAGTAAGTCTCCGGTATAGCAGCCTCCGAGCAGCTTCTATTTTCTGGCAACGGGTAGAATAGCGACTGACACTGGGGGCAGTCGTAGGACCACTTGGTATCCTCCACCAATCCTTCAATGTTAATAATATGTTTCAAGGTATTGTACACGTCGAAGTTGGAACTCAACCGATTCTGATTCTGGGCCAGAGCCTCCACATAGTGGGGATACTTCTCACGGAACCAGGGTGGTAAGTAAATGAACATAATGGGTTGTCTCTCCTCCAGAAACCATTCCTTCGTGGTCATTAGGGGACCAAACCGAGATCCGTGATCCGAGAAGAATATCATAATCGTATGCTCGAAAGATCCATCCTTCTCGAAATTAAGCAGGTCGCCTAAGACCTTGTGTTGCATGGCAGAGAGCATTGCAAAGCCATCGTGACTGAAATGAGTGGACCAAAACATGCCCCAGATGGGACGGTCGGCCACGAATCGTTGCATAAACTGGCGGCAGTAATCGAAGATATAGCTATTGGCAAGTCGGCGACCCAGGCAATATGTCAGTTTACAGCTTGGGCAATACAGGTTATGAGTTTCTTTTTCCAGGGCATCCAAAAGGGGACGAAAGTAGTAATCTGTGGGCCTACTGGAAAACCCTGGCTTCAAATAATTAAAAGTATTGAGGTTCAGTGTATCCTCGGCGTAGGCTGTTAGAAAGCCTTCCTTTTTCATTTCCTTCCATATAAAGGGTATTTCATCTAAACATCCTGGTTGATTTACATCGCATATCTGATTTTTTGCCGAGTGTGGGGAATATCCTGTTAGGATGGCAAATATGTTGGGAAACGAAATATCAGCTACCTGAAATAAAACTTAAGTCTTAAAATAACTATGCTATTGGTTTTATAAACGATATACCAATTGTGGAACAATTCCTTGGAGTTTCTTACCTTATTGTAGCCCATCATTTCGTACCATCCTGGAGACTTTAGGAACTCGAATACCATAGGCATCAACCGCCGAAGATTGGTTCTTGAGACGGTATCTATGCCGTACATTATTACACTAGCCTTTCGATCTTTCTCCAAATTCGGAGGAGGTTTCTGGTATTGTACAAACGTAAAAGCGTCCTCTTGCAGGATGCGTTTCTCGTCCGCTGACCTACAGTCCACCAATATTCCTTCCACATTCAGGGGTACTAGGTAGTCGTGAGTGAATTTAGTTCTGTTCCCCAGCCTAGTCAGCATAAAAAAGCCTTTTTAGACCTCAGCTTCACTTTAAAAATAACATTACCTTTCGTAGCGATCCGCTGATTGTCCGTAAATAATATTCTGGTAAAAGCAAGCAAAGTCATTACTGTTTGACTGCGATAGCTTGTGAAGCACTTCCTTATTGACATGCAGGACATAGTGTTTTAAAATGGAATCAAAGTGTACTGTAACCAGATCACTTTGATTGGAGCAGGGTGTGAAGTTTTTTGGCGTGTACAGTTTTTTGAACTCCGAATTAAAGGGCTCAATGTACGGCATTTGGCACTTAGAGCTATTTACGTAGAAACGTTTTTCGCCTTTCTTGTATTTCATTTTCAGTTCATCGTTTACTCCAAAAGTCGTTATGTTCCACACAATTAAGAGAAATAAAATAAATATGCACAAAATAAATTGTTTAGATGACACCAAAGTAAACGTCTTAGTTTTCAACATCATCCTAAATTAAATCAAACATAAGCTAACTGCTAAATTCAGAAAGAAATTGCACAACTAATAGGATTGTAAAGAAATAATTTTACATATATCGTTTTTCAATAAGAAATGCACTGAACCGATTGGGCTGATCTATCCCTAACAACTGACTTCGAGCAGCTCCCAGAGATCGCAATCATTAAACAATGTCAATAGAGTGAAAACGAATAAATACGAGATGAATGTCCATCGACGATGATAATGAATGTTTACTTTTTTATTATCAGTGTGAGAGTGGCAATAGCTTTTTTCAACACAACCTCAATTCTGAATTAATTAATAGAGCCTTAGTTTGTTTTATTGAACACAAAGTTTAGTTTCACTTTATTATAGCTCGCAGCTTTGACAAGCAAACGCAATATAACTTTTGAATCTTATTGCTGACGCACTCTGAATCGGTACCATACATATTAGTTCGACTGATGAGCTCCACATTTATCTGGAGTTCTTCTGTCTCCCTATCGTAGAGAACGGTGGCAAAAAACTCAGCCAAATTTTGATGAACTTGAAATTTGGTATGGTAGTGTCGCATTCCCTTTGCTGGATTTACGTGATTATAGTGCATTCTTACTTCAGTGTTATTGACTACCCTCAGGGTGAGATTACTACAAAGATTCTGCAGATTATGATATTGCAGGTATTTGTTCATGCGATCGACCACCAGTTCGGCCATGCGCCAAGTCCCGTGGTCCTCCGTGACTTCCTCGTAGTTGTGGCACGTACAGTAAGCCTCCGCTATGCCAGCCTCCGCACAGCTTCGACTCTCTGGTAGTGGATAAAAAAGCGACTGACACTGGGGGCAGTCGTAGGACCGTTTGGTATTCTCCACCAATCCTTCAATGTTAATAATATGTTTCAAGGTATTGTACACGTCGAAGTTGGAACTCAACCGATTCTGATTCTGGGCCAGAGCCTCCACATAGTGGGGATATTTCTCACGGAACCAGGGTGGTAAGTAAATGAACATCATAGGCAGCCGCTCTTCTAAAAACGCTTCTTTCGTGTACATAAGAGGACCGAAACGAGCTCCGTGATCTGAGAAGAATATCATTATGGTATGCTCGAAAGCCCCATCCTTTTCAAAATTGAGCAAATCTTCTAGGATCTTGTGTTGCATGGCCGAGAGCATAAATAAGTCGTCGTGGCTGTAATGGTTCGTCCAAAACATGCCCCAGATAGGGCGATCGGCAACGAATCGTTGCATAAACTGGCGGCAGTAATCGAAGATATAGCTGTTGGCAAGTCGACGACCCAGACAATATTTCATTAGGCAACCAGGGCAATATTGGACCAAAGTCTCATTTTCAAGGGCGGTTAGAAATGGACGAAAATAATAATCTGTGGGCTTCACGGCGAAGCCTGGCTTTGCATAGTTGAAGGTATTTGAGTGCTCCTCATCTTCAGCATAGGCCGTTAAGTACCCGTCTTTCTTAAACTCCTTCCATATAAAAGGTATTTTATCCAAACATCCATCAACATCCGTATTACAAATTCGTTTTTCGGCCGACTCGGGCGAAAAGCCAGTTAGCATAGCGAATATGTTGGGAAAGGAATTATCAGCCACCTATATTGGGAATATTTGAAATATGTTTTTAACGATAGAAAATAAAGTTCCAATGGAATACATTCAATGACCTTATTGTAGCCCATCATTTCGTACCATCCTGGAGACTTTAGGAACTCGAATACCATAGGCATCAACCGCCGAAGATTGGTTCTTGAGACGGTATCTATACCGTACATAATAACACTGGCCTTATTATTTGGCTTTAATTTCTGAGGACGATCCTTGTATTGCACAAATAGAAAAGCATCTCTTTGGAGGACTCTCATTTCGTCAGCGGTCCTGCATTCCACCAACATCCCTTCGACATCCAAGGGCACCAAATAGTTCTGACTGATTTTGGTTCTTCTACCTTTCCTGTATTTAAGGATACATAATTGTATGGTCACCCTACTTTACATAATACTCAATACTCAATTACCTGTCATAATGATCCGCTGATTGACCATAAATAATTTTCTGATAAAAACAAGCAAAGTCATTCGTTATTGACTCGGACAGCTCGTGAAGCACTTCCTCATTTGTGTGAAGCACATATCGATTCAATATTTTATCGTAGTGTACAGAAACAAGATCACTTTCATTTGTGCACGGTATAAATTTCTTCGGGTGATTGATTTTTAAGAACTCCGCATTATAGGGATCTACATAATGCATTTCACACTTTCCGGATTTCACATAAAAGCGTTTTTTCACTCCCTGTGGTTCCCGAACACTAGTCCAAAACTTTTCATCGACTCTTGAGGAATTCATGCTCCACAGACATATTAAGATTACAGCCAGAAAACTCACAATAAGTCTTTTAAAAGTGTATGAAATAGACCGCGCCATTGTAAATATTTCTGCCAACTAATATTTTCAAATACTTTTAAAATCTGGCTAGGCTACCGGGGAGAAATTCATTTCACGGTGAGTTTTTATTTTGTATCCTATTTAAATGAACTTGGAAGAAACACGTACAAACGAAAGGGCATGCAAATTATATTTAATCATTTAAACTAAGAGACTCTGGGATATGTCAAATACTGAGTTCAGTTAGCAGTTAGCATGGAACCTTGTAGGACGCTGCTTTTGATAATAACCGTATTCCTACAAAGTCATTTGTCTATGACTACGAAAAAGAAGCCAGTTTTTCGAAACTCGCTAAATCAAGTCCATCATGAACACTTTATCAAGACATCAGAGTGTTATATTCCATACATCGTAAAATCAGTAAAAAGTAATAAAAGGAACATAAAACATGACAACGTTTGTTCCAAAGATGCTGGTTTAATAAACCTTCGTTTCGACGAGAAAATCCAGCAATATGTGTTAGATGTAAATGATTCTGTGGCCCAGCAGAAACTTAGGTCTATGGAAAAGAAATCTCCGAACTTGGTTGGATACAATTGCAGTTATCGTGAGATAAGAGGTGTAAATCGCAACTTTACTTTTGATGCACCTATTGTGTATGTATTCCATTTAACATGTGAAAGCCTTATAATTTGATACCAATTTTTGTATAGCCTTGGTGACGAAGTTCCTTTTTGGGATGGCTATATGGTTCCCCGTACCGTGGACGGCATAAGAGCAGCCTGCCGAAATGAACTGGCAGAGGATCTGCAATCAAATACTTTTGCCCTAGTCCAACCTCGTAAAACATATGCACCACTTTTTTCCTGGCACCGCAGACCGACTGTTATAATGATTGGAATCGATGGAATTTCCCAGATCAACTTTCGCCGCAACTTCCCCATTGTATTCAACCATCTTAAAATGCAGGGCTGGTTCAAGATGGATGGATACACAGATATTGGTGAGAATACCCAGTCCAATTTAATGGCTGTACTGACGGGCTACAGTCCGCACACTTTGATGAATCTTAAATGCAATTCGAGTGGGAATGGTTGCCTGAAAACTGTTCCACTGATTTGGAAGTATTTTAAGGAGAAGGGTTACATAACCGCCTATGGTGAGGGAATGTCCGATGGGACAATCTTTAATTCAGAAAAGTATGGGTTTTTCGAAGGTCCCATTGACTTTTATGCTCGGCATATTCTGGAGCAGAAGAATGGTGAAAGTTGCATTGATAGACGTTTTAATATCAAGTATAACTACGACTATTGTAAGGAATTTTTAAAACGACATTCTAATTCATCCCGACCTTTACTCGGAATTTTCTTTGGAAACGGAATGCCACATAAGACCTATGATAATGACAAAATACAAGCTGAACTGTTGGATAGGGTGAAGAATTTCAAGAAAATGGGTACTCTTACCCAGTCAATTGTCGTCCTGTTCAGCTATCCTGTGTCATCTGCACAAGGAAAGAAAAGGAACTTTCTTGGGGAAAGTTTACCCGTCTTGTACATTTGGTTACCACCCTGGTTTAGAGCATTGCGTCCTGAAATAGTTCAAGCCTTGAGGATCAATAGTAAACGTTTGACTTCTCCATACGATCTTCATCTCACACTGCAACATCTCTTGGAACTGGGAGAGCGTTGGCCTCATGCGGTGGACAAACTGGTGGATTGCCCCACTTGTCAGACCCTTTTTGCTCCAGTTCCCGAGAATCGAACCTGTTCAGATGCTGGCATAGGGGAATCCAACTGCCCGTGTGATACCTACAAGTTGCTTAACGCCAATCAAATAAAACAATGGTCTTTGGGAAAGCTACTCGTGCGCAGCATAAATCAATTCCTTTATCATCACAACTTGCAGGAGCTGTGCTACAATCTTACACTTAAATCAATCAAAATGGTGCTGCAAAGAAAGGACATGAAATTATCAAGTGGCAGCACCTATAGAGTATATTTCACTGCCACCCCAAATAACCCAGAATTTTCAACGACTACTCGCTACAATCACAATCGTCAAGAACTGGAATATATAAATGTAGAGTCCATAAACCGATTGAATCACTATCAAAATGACTCGAGTTGCATGCGAAGATTACGAGGCAGAAAGTTTTGCATATGCAAGAGTCGAATACTAGACGAAATTTCAGTTACCGCTAAGGGAAATGTGAAAAGCCAAAAGAAAAATAAACAAGAGCTTAAAAAAAAAGTCCCAAATAAACATAAAGTAGATGATAGTTTATATGACTTACCAGAGATGCGAGAAAGCGACCAGAACATTGAAATTATCTCGGTGTAAATGGTGTAAAAATTTATACACTCAATTTTTTAACAATTTCAGGAACAATCATCTTTGTGACTGACATAGCCATCGGTTAAACCGAAGATCTGAATCTTATGCTCATTCTTTTTTAACATAAATGACTCGTTATAAGAACGAGGGTTATTTCAATTTAACCTTTTCAGTTAAACCTTGCTAAAGCAATCTTAGATAGTACATGCATAAACAATAACCCCATAATTTACAGATTGCAAACGATTTTTACGATTTTGCTATATATTTCTTGGAGCATTATCTTAACAACTCCCAGCCAACAACCGCACCAGTCATATATACATTGTCCAAACAAAGAAAATGTCACGAAAATACAACAGGAGAGCTAATCAAAATATGTAGATATCAACAGGTTAAGGAAAATGCTTTTTAACTATGAGTATGTAATGCAATCATTTTTAAAATCTACAAACACCTGAGAGAAAATAATCTCTTTTTAATGCACATCTTTCCACATTTCAATAAAATAATTTGCAGTAGATAAGATTAACTGGCCGTAAATCCCTAACTTATTTGCTGTCTAGAACTCTCAAGTCGGGTATACTAAAGGGGATGCGTCAAGAAGAAGAAGAAGAAGAAGAAATATTATACCCGTCACACGTAGAGGAAAAGTTGAAAGGTGTGTAGCAGGTAGAAGGAACCGTTTCCGGTTACATACATATACTCTTCTTAATCAGGATATCAAGAATAGTTGGGTCGATCAAGATACAAGCCGCTGAAACCGTCGCGAGTACCATTTACAAAATTGTTAGATTTTTAAAAATGATTTTTCTTGGTAATTTCTATCGACATGACAGATAGCAAAACACGATTGAAGAACAGCAGGAAGCGATAAAAATGTTTTACAATCGGCCGTGAATCTTTCTGTGCATCTTTTTTACGTCAAGCCATTATTTTGCAAAGCGGAAATTAATGTAATTTTCTAATTGTAACTATGGGAATTGTGATGAGGGACATACAATATACATATACATATACATACTTACATATAACTATCCAATCAATATGTCAAATCGTCTGATAAATTGATACCTGTGTCCAGGTTCAAAGCCAGGGCTTCTGCCTCATGATTAGTCGCTTATCATTTGAAAGGCTGTGTTTTGTCTACTTATTAACATTGTTTACTAATTCATTATGATAATAAGCCGTCGTCGACTATCAGTATCAGTTCAGATGAGGACAGGCACCCCCGTAGCACAGTGGCGCTACTCAAAATTTTTAATACATATATAGTTTTCTTTTTTTTTAAATTGAAAAAAAATCTTGTATTACGATGTAACCAGGAAACATAATTTTATGATTATGATTAATGGTTTTTAAGAGCCTTAAATAAATAAACCACTCAATTTATTTGATTTTCGCAGCGTATTTTGCTTTAGCGAACCACTGTGCGACGTCTGTTTGGACTAAGCGTCATCGTTATCCCAAACACTGCCCACAGTCGGCTCTGTCCCGATTTGGATTATACTCATTTCATTAGTTCATTGCGATAATTCGCAGCCGACGGTTCAACTCTGTCTCCGATTTCAGTTCTTTAAAGCAATTTAATTTATTATCCAGCATGGCCAACAAAAAGATGTTCAACAGGACTACGTCAGTAAGTCCTGGACAATTGCATTACTATCATACGGATTTCTATTACTCAATGCCCGATTTGCATAGTAAGTACTGGCGAAAATTAGATACAATCCTTTTGTAAACCAAGGACATTTTGTAGCTACAAAATATGGTTGTTAATCTTTCATTATTATTAAATTCGTGTAAGCTACAATATTTTAGTTCTCTATCTATTTAGTTCCCCTATCTTTTTGTATAACCACATCATACGTGTATGTGAGCATCGTCTTCTCATCGGTAATTTTATGTACGAGTATGCTGATTTCAATATGCTATGCTATGCTATTTCCCAAAGCTATGTCGTTAATTATATTGTAAAATATTTTTTTTTTTTAAATGCTAACCAAATAAAATAAGTTTTAATCCCACGTTACTTAAGTTTTATTAATTCAGTGAATCTAGATAGAATTCAATCTTTTCATTCGTCAAAATCGTAAATTCCCGCCTTCATGTTAGCCCAGTTCTCAACCAAATTTTCATCGCAGCCAACTTCACTTCACTTGATTTTCCCATGGTTTTTCTCTTTTTCTACTTTCTACAACCCACAAGAGAGCGAGAGGAAATACTCTAAAAAAATGGTTGACAAACCTTTTTTACATATAACTTTGAAGTTTTCTGTGTTAGTACTTAAATATAATATTAGTATCCATTTCTTAAAATGAAAAAAAAACCGTATATAGTTATTTTTAATGACATCTTGAACTCACAACTGAAATATTAAAATTGTTGTCAAGTTAAATTTTGTACAGTGCACCCTTAAAACAAAGAGCACAGAGAGCGTCTACATTTCTTTGGGGTTAAAATTTCCACTGAGCAGTTTCCCGTCTCATTCGTTGGTTTGCTTTGTAGTGAATTGAAGCGTTTTGTTATTCCTCTGTCCAGTCTGTTGAAAATTTCGTAATAATAATGCTGGATAAATATTTAAGCCTTTGGAAAATGGGCGAAACAGGCTAAATTGTGCGAGCGGAGACAATGAAAGTGGCCCTTTATTTAGAAATATTCCACGGCAATTCTCAAAAACAAACAAAGATATGCGGAAACAGTGTGTTAACAAAAAGAGTAAAAAATAGAGAGAGTGTCGCGATAAGCGGTTGAGCGAGATAGAGAAAATTGTTGATTAAAATGTGTGTCAAAATAAAACATAAAGCCACTTGAACAGTCAGTTGCTTCTAATACAAATCATGGGAAGCGGCACGTGCGCTTCGCTTCTTGGATTTATAAAATATTTACCCGTATGCATTTCTATAATTCCTTTAATTTTGGATATATGCTCACCTGAGCCACTTTTTTAGGCGACAAATAGCAATCCAACCAAACGAATAGAAAACGATCTCGACAGCTACATGTGAAATTCACAAATCAAATCGCAATTGTCACATCTCAAAGATATAGAACAACTATAGGGCAGATACAGAATGTAAGTGCAACGCTAAAATAAACAAACAAGAATAACATTTCCACAGGTGTTTTTTGCTTTTCAATGCATATTTCCGTCGCGGCTGCAAATCGTTTGAAAAACCGGATAAAAACAAGCTACGGGTATTTCAAGGATTTTCACGATACACTGAAGACAACTGATAGTGCCCAGAAACACACTTTTAATATTACCCATGGCTACGAAACAATTTCAAAACGTAAAAGCAAAATAAGCAAATTATGAAATTCGTTAACAACAAATTAAATTGTTTAATTAAATCAACTTGACACCTGCAACGGAAACAAATGACAACATTGCCAGAAATGCAAAACAAAATATAAAGCAAAATAAAATACCAATAATTCACGACCTATACCATTTTTTGAGGCCACATAGTATGTGTGTCGTTGTCATGGGAAAGACCCGGGAAAACCTGACAAAGGAAAATTAAAACCGACATTTGCATACAGAAATAGTAATTCAGAAATTTAACGTAATATAGGCATTATTAAACTATTTTTTAGACCAATGCTGTAAATATTAACGCAACAAGTCTTTGAAAAGAAGGGCAGAACAAGTCTATCAAATCAAGTCCATCACTTTTCTTAATTTGATGATAGATATGTTATCACTGACATTTAAAAATATGACTTTTAAATTATTTCTTCCAACTGCTTGGTTATAATAGTATTGATTTGATATTTCTGTGTGCTACTTGAATGATTTTTTATAGTTAAGCTAATTAACGCATTTCGAGGTTTTTTTATTTGTGCTTTATTATGAACCAAAGTCTGTGAATAACATGGAATCGTTGATAAGATGGCGATCAGCAAAATGTTTTTATGATACGGCTTTTATCTCGAAGCACATTCACATTTCAGTCTGGTTCAAAAGGCACTCGACAAAAACGTGACAAAGAAGCACTAACCGTGTATGCCATAAATTCTGTATTTATGTCACATAAGTATGGCATATATGAATTTATTTATGCCTGATCACAACGCGCTGACGTCGATAAGACCTGACTAATATTAAGATCATTTTGTAAAGGAAAAACAGGGCTTATCGCATTTGGCATCAATAGGCGGGAGGTAATTAGCTGGGTCCCTGATAAGGCACCAAAAACTGTTCGTAATCATGTGAGTTTGCAGAGTAACTAAAGCTAAATAAAAATTATATCAAAACTAAGTTAGAAGAAACTATAACTATTTGCGTTTCATTTTAAATGCTAGTAAAAATTAAAATAATATTATAAAAATGTATTTTTTTCCTTTCCCGACTCAAACATAAGGAATCAGTTTTACAAAAAGTTTTACAAACAGATTATGTTTAACATCTATATGTTCATTTCACTATGATTATCCGTTAATTAAAAAATTTACCACCCTAGAAAAAGGTACCGCTCCTGATCTAAATTTTTGTTGTTAACGGCGATAAGCACGTCTTTTTCCGCAAAACCTAGTAATTGTGGGGAATGATCCAGAGACGCGGGTCGCTAAACATCGATCAAACATCGGCTGTCACTTGGCTGGCCATCGATCGGAGTCTGCCAATTGAATCTTGTGAATAGCTTAGTTATACACATTCGGCCAATATCAACAATCGTGTTGAATTGTTGATACAATCTCGCCTCTCACAATTGCTCAGTTGAACTTATAAGATCGTAGGGAGGGGGAGCCGTGAAAATATGCCGGTTCCAGTGGCCCAGACTAATTTGATAATCGCGGAATCAGACAGTGTACAACAAACCTGCCTGGCAATCAGACGTGGTCGCAGGAAAACTATTTCGCAGTCGGGGGAAAACTTTAAGCCGCCAGGATGCAGCCGATAACGGAATATCACTTTGAAGGTGCCCCGTCAGGCCATATAAAAATATATATGAAAAAAACTATTTCAATATCTTCAGATTACAATCTTTATCTTTTCTCCCTTTTTATTTGCAGAAACCCGCAAAATGCACGGTGTGAAGAGGGTGCTGGTTTTCTGCCTGATGATTGTGATACTGCCGGCCATCCTTATCATTATGCCGCTGCACTTGCGAAAGACAGTGTTTGCCGATGTCATCTATCCCATGGCAGAGTCTGATATCATTGAGATTCGGGCAGGAATCTCGTCGATCTTTTGCTCGAAGCACACACTGCGTATGAGCTCCAATTTCAACGCGTTTCAACTACGTAATAAGCCCGAGATTGCGACGAATCGAAAACACATTAGGCTGAAGAAGTCTATGACTTTGCCGGATGATACCCTGGAATACTGGGGCTTCTTCTTGCTGAAAGGCGCCAAGGTGCGAGTGAAATTCTGCTCCCGCTACGATGGATCCCGCATCCTAATCATCCATGGTCACAGGGAGCTTAATCTTTGCGGTCTGACCGATCACAATAAGAACAAATTGGGCGCCAATTATGCCAAAGGCCACGAACAGGTGCAGGTGTTCTTCGAAGACAACGTGGAGATCACGGAAGAAAAGGGAAACCAGGATGTCCTAATGGAACACGAGAATCACGGTGGAGAGGATTTGACTGACGATGTTTCACAGCCGCAGTTGAACATACCTGTGAAGCAAAACAATTCTATACAGCCTAAGTTGATCAGGAAAAAACTGAAAAAGGGCACAATTCATCATGGCGAACATGATCCGTCGTATGCTGTTACAGATTTGCAGGGATCACATCATACAGAACACATATTGAATCACCATGATCACAGCTCTAATTCGCCAGCACATCATAGAGATCAGAGTTCGAATATCACAAACAAAGAAACTAGTCGCAATCACATACCATATGTAGATTTTGCAGATCAAAATTCGAGTAAGGCCCATCATAGTGCGGAAAGTCCGCCTCATCGGGAACGTCTCAAAAGACACAATAGAGGAACCAATAGGAATCAGAAGAGACAGGATCTTTACGAAACGCTTTATAAAAGATCAAAGAGGGAGAATGTCTACGATAGAAAGACCATCCACGGAGGAAATGCCATAAACTTCACGGAAACCGACGAGTCCAATTCGGTGTCCAGCTTTGAGACGGGACTATTTCAGTGTTTCAATGGAATGATCCTGCTGCAGGAGTTCTTTAGGCCAAAAAATGAGTGCTCAAATCCGCACATAATGGACACTTCGCCCAACAAGAGTTCGATGGTGGTGCACAACGTCATCGAGGATGGGTACTACTATTACATATTCTACAGCGACAACGATCACGTGCAAAACGAGATCCACGCCATATTCGATATTTACAAGCCGACGTACCAGTACTCGAACATGAGCGAATCGCAAAGCTGTCTGAATACCACGAATTGCACATTCAACATCAGTTTCCTTTCGGACGAGATCGTGGTGGTGGAGGTTCCCACTCGGGACGGTATTGAGCACGAGGAGGACGATATAACCAACCTGGTCTCCACCTGTCATCCGCGCAGCGAGATATACGCCATCTTTCCCATTACGGTGCTGGTCCTGATCCTTTGCTGCTCCTTCCTGTAGTCCTCTTGATCCAATATTATTAATTTACTATTGTGATATTTATGGTGAGGTAACTACCGGGTGATATACTCGCTTGTGAGTGTGTTAACGTTATGGCCGGCCCCAAAACACGAGCTTTTAAAGTAGCCATAGAATATTCCATATCGGTTATACACACGGAATGAACAGTCTGAACAATTAAGGTCTACAAATTAAAATAGGAATTTAAGGAAAAATATATAAATTGTATATTGTGTACAAATAATGGTAGATACAAAGTAATTTTAAGAAAGAACTGTAGTACTTACCAACTAAATCATTAACTATCATTTTACAAACGACTTTGATGTCTTCGTTTAAAGACAATACTTTTGTACTCATTTGAAAAGAATTAGTTATAATGCTTTTGTTGAATTTGTATTAGTGATTTGAATTTTAAGCTAATTTCCATTAGTTTTTAAAGAAATATAAAATAAATTGTAATTATGCGTTGTGATTTTTCATACTTTTTTACTTTTTTTTATACTTAAGGCCTAAATTTTGACGTTGCTGCAGATAATTTTCCACTGGCTGAAGTTTCAGGACAGAAAACAATTTTGTTGATTCTAGTTATTTTAGATTAATTCACACACAAATCAGGCATTCAAAGCTAATTTGCCGATCGTTTGTGTCTGACTCGTTTCGTAATTTGTCCACGAGAGTAATGCAAATATTTATTTAAAATTATTGTACATATGCAGTTTACATAAGAAATAGGGGAAAATACCATTGTCATTGAAAATGAATTGAATAGAATCACTTACTAGTCTTTTAGTTTATACACTGCACACAATGAGCAGCGTATGCAAAGTGCCTTGGATTATCCGATTAATATAGTTTTATAATAATATAAGAATAACTAATAAAAGAAAACAATAAAATATTATAAACAGTATTCAGCAAACCAACTTAATTTTAGAAAATGGGGGAACAAAAATTTAAATTTAGCAGATCGATAACAACGTCAGCAATATAAAGCTGATTGCTATGAAACTAAGTTTCTACCTTGAAATTTCTACATCGTGTATTGTTGTGTAGATATTGTGTAAGATTACAGTAAACTTAAAAAGATTTGTCAACTATTCTTATACCCGTTACTTGTTAAGTAAAAGGGTATACTAGATTCGTTGAAAAGTGTGTCTTGATCTTATTTAAAATTCTATTGTTTGGCAATTCCAAGCGATTCGTCTAAAAATGTTGATCTTACTCCTTTGAACTCAGGCTCGCTTAGTAATGGGTATCGGTCAGATACCAAATACTATCTGATAGTCAAGAAACAAGCGTTTAAAAACTTCTGCAGGGGCGAAACTTCATTCGTTTCTCACTAATTAGATGATTGAATTATGCCTTATCAGAGTTGTCAGATGTATGTGAACATGAAATACTATCTTATCAGAAGTGATTGATTGCAAAAAGTTATATGAACCATTACCCATTACCCAGCCCCAAATCAATAAATATTTATTGAAGGCATTCGTCACTAATTGCAAAATTATCCATATCTGAGTTTTAAATTACTTATCATTACTTTCGGCTGAAACCATGCAGTTACCTTAATACATGTTCAAGTAGTCGAGCATCAGGTTTCGAATATGAAGAATTTGAAGTCTTTAGCATCTTAGAAGCCGGTTGTTAATGTAGATAACGAATCAAACAATAAAGGCTCTTAACGAGTTAGCGCGTATACATAACTTGTTTAATTACAGTCGAATCTAAACAATTAATATTATTTTGGAAAGGTCAATTATAACTCACTTAGAAAGCACTATCACCAATTTTTCACGTACAATGCAATACATTTCTTGTTTTTAAATTGTATAAATTTTATAAATTGCATAAATTCTATAAAAGATCTTTCCAAACGTTGGCTACAAAACCTTTATTTAAAGAAATTTCTTTGAGAAATTTTTATAACCAAAATACACAGCATGAAAGAATATTCAAAAGAGGGGACTCACGCAATTTATTTTATTTTAAGAGATCGCCATATTTTAAAATCAACCCCAAATACAAACCCTTAACATAGTTTCCAACAGCTGTTTTGCCCATTATAGGGTGACTAGTAGAGAGTCATGAGAGAGATTAGCCAATGATAAAGATAATTTTAAGGTCATGCAACATATAAATATAAGCTACATATGTATATACTTAAAATCTTTTACTTTAATAAAAGTTTTCTTATAATTTCCAAATCATCATTCTCGCTCTTTATAGAAAGCCGGTACCGGTTTACACCCCCTTTTCAAAACCAACACACTTCCACAAAAAGAACAGCGAGAGAGTGAGAGAGTGCTCTCTTAATTCTGTTCGTTACACAGGTAAAAACAAATAACTATTACTTAATTAGTATTCGAATTATTATTATTATCTAATAATTATATTGATTTAACTATATTCTAAGTAAATGTTAAATAGTGGAAATTATTATTTGGAAATCGATATTTTAAATAACGCATTTAATAATACTTGGTGTTATCATATTTGATAAGGTTATATTTGTACTAGGCAGAAGAGATATCTTTATGTTTCTGATTCGAAGAAAATAATTTTAACATTTTTTAATTGGTAACAATGAACAATGAACAATAGCAATTTTTTGGCCGTGTACTCTCTTCTCGTTCTCGTTCGTGCTCAGTTTTAGAATTCGCGGCAGTTGTTTTTGTTTGTCCGGCGCGTTCGCTCGCTTCACGTATGCGCTTGTCGAAAATCAAGAAAAGGGCGCGGAATATAAGTTTAATTAAATATTTCGAGTGCCTCGACTAACACAGCAATTAGGCGAATGTGCAAAACGTGAAAGCAGTTGCGAATAAAACGTACTCGTCGCGAAACTAAAAGCTTTTTGGGAGCGTCCTGCGATGGAGAAACGCGTGAGGAAAAATCAATTCGTAAGTAAATGGGCGACGCGAAAAACGGTGATTTAAAAATCAACAGAAATGAAACGCGTGCGGAATTTACCGGAACACCAAATCGTTCGCTCAGCAAAAAAAGCGTTTTGTGCCAAAACAGAAAGCGCAATAAATATTATATATGTACAATTGTGCATATGATGCTCATATGTATGTACATATGTACATATAGTGCAAGAACTACGTGCCTGTGAAGACCAAATGAAGGCGAAGAGTGTGAATAAAAACAAAACAATATAAACGAACAAGTTTAAGTCACTGTTACGGCAAGTAATGGACAAGAATATACATACATGTGTATATTGGTTTCCAACTGGATGGATTGGAATGGAATGGCAACTGAAATTGACTAGAAGGAAGTGGAAGGAAGAATCGCCGTTGATGGCCCTTTTTCCAGTCCGACCACTCACACTTTCATAGCCCCTGCAGCAAGGATGTTAAAATAAACCCAGTAAAAAAAGAATTGGGAACAGTTCAAAAAAACCATGATAACTTCAGATATCAGTTAGGATCATAAGTACCAACTAATATTTTTACAACTATTCCTAATTTATTAGTAAACTCATATTGATTTTATGACTGCTTTAAAATGTCAAACTTATACAAAATATATAATATAATATAAAAATATATAATTTAAAATATAAATTTAAAGGGAACGAAATATAGTTTATTAAATTTAATGTGCTACTTCAGTAGTGTTTGAGTCATTTAAGGCGACACAATCAACTCTAATATGTTATCGGTACGAGGGTCGTTGTTCTCGAGTATTTATAAAAACTCGCCAAACACAAAGGAATATTTTGATAAAGAGGCGAGAAGTGGCTTTCAAATTCGTGGCGTCTTATCCTGTTGGCGTTGTTGTCACTATTAATGCAGTGACATTCCCCAAACAGCTGCACGAGGTCTCTCGCTCTCCGGCTCTCTTCAGATGTCATTTCCGTTATGCCTTGCCATGCACTCTCGCCCTCCCCCATCCCTTTGCATCCGGTGGGTGAATTAACTGCAGTCGAAACGCATTTACTTTAATTTATTTGTGGTTCCAGTGGGCGTCACTTTCTCTCTCTCTCTTCTCTCGACAGAGAGCAGCACATGTCATTGTGCTTGCATATGTATTTGTATTTGTATTTGTATTTGTATTTGTATTTGTATTTGCCGTCTCTGCTCTCTGATTAGCCTCCTGTTGTTATTGTTGTGGGGATAATTCGCATGCAGATTGCACCTAGTGATTGCCATACAAATTCGACTGATAGTGGAAGCTGGAATTCGCGCTATAAGCATATGTTCTTCCTGGGTCAAGTGGAAATACAGAACATATAACTTTATCGCCATTACCATATGTAATCAAAATAATGAATAATTTTATAAGAACTATAGCTAGTGCTATGTTTAAGTTTTTTTTTTTCAGAAAATAACTAACAAGTGCATGATGAATAGTACCCCTGTCATCAATTTATAGTTATACCCGTTACTTGTAGAGGAAACGGGTATACTAGATTCGTTGAACAGTATGTAACAGGAAGAAGGAAGCGTTTCCGACCTTATTAAGTATATATATTCTTGATCAGGATCAATAGCCGAGTCGAACTGACCATGTCCGTCTATCCGTCCGTCCGTCCGCCTGTCCGTATGAACGCCTCGATCTCAGGAACTACAAAAACTAGAATGTTGAGATTATGCATACAGCTTCCAGAGACATAGACGCACCGCAAGTTTGTTTCCAAATGTTGCCACGCCCACTCTAACGCCCGCAAACCGCACAAAACTCTCACGCCCACACTTTTCAAAAATGTTTAATTTTTTTTTCATTTTATTACAATTGTCCCAATTTCTACCGATATTCCAGAAAACGTTGAAATTTCTCATTTGCACTTCCACTAGCTGAGTAATCTTTCTTTTTTTTGATTATTATGAATGACTCTAAAGTAAACGCTTAATGAAGATCCTTAAAGTGCTCTTTAATCAAATAAAACTGTTTTAAAACTATTCAATGCGAGTTCAAATAGTCTTCTAATACATCATGCTTGTATTGGGTGTATTTCATCCTACATGTATGCGAATCCGTAGATGCGAAAATCTGAATATGAATAGACCTTGAATCTTAAACCCAGCTGTGCCATGCCTTGCGGGCTATACTATAGAATATTGTTCAAAAGCCCCAAAAAGGTGCCATTATAAACCTATACCAATTCATCAATCAGCAATCAATTATCTACATATCAGCAATGCCGTTTAATCAACATTTTATTAAGAACTCCTATTCTTATCCGTTGCTTTTGTCGCTGTCGTTTGAACAACAGGGTAATAGATATTATGAATTGGGACAGAAAATAATAGTCACTTGAGAACGGTTATAGATAAGCTCTCCATAAGGTTGAACAAGTTTTAGGGAATATAATTGTAAAAAGTTTAATTAATGATATAATCATATTGTTTTCTTATGGGGTGTGTACTTGTGATCGTTCGTTATATGAATCATAGTAATGCAACATGATGTGTTGTACGACGACTAAATGAACAAAGAAACTGAGTTTGAAAAACGGATGTCCTGCTTCTTTTTGTTTTTGTGTCTGATAACAATTCAGCTGTGAAGTTCCACTTTGATAAACAGCCGGCTACTGCGTTGATTATCTGAATAGGAAGTTACTGAAAGTGAAAAGTCCGAAAATACAATACAATTACTGAATTGAAATATTTGCGGGATCGTAGAGCGTGGCTGATTTTATTGACCGCAGATGAACAGCGGCCAAACAAAACAATTGTACCATTGGTTTGGGTTTGGGTTTTGGTTTTGGTTTTGATTTTGATTTTGGTTTTTATTACTGGTCTGGCTTTCGGTTCTTATTTTTATAAGTACGATGAATGGACTGTCACGCTAGTCTGAGTTTAGGGCAGCAAAAAAAAAGCACTCTATTAACTGAATGACATAATAATAAATTTAGTTTAGCTTAATTTCTATTAACAGGTGGTCCATTACGCGCTTCCGATGAGCTAGTTAAGAAATCTTTTTATTTTCTAAAAAAAGCTTCGCAACTTAAACATATACATATATAGTTAGAATATAAGTTGACTTTGGGGCAAAGCTAATTACAATATTGAGCTGGTTTCGAAGAACCCACAAACATAGTAGCGCTTATCTATTTGAGTTATGGTGAGGGCGGTTCTACACACACACGGTTTCAGCATTTTTGAAGCTTTACAATGTCACAAAATATATATACTTTTTGTATTATCTTTGCATGGTACTATATTTTTCGCTGGACAAACTGGTGTTATTATGTTTTATTATCTTTGGCGTTATCTGAGTGCGCCACAAAACCCGAATTTTCAAAGATAACTACTCAAATACGTAATGGCACGAATAAAGCAATCACCGTGGATATCAAATAGATCACTAAAATAGAATTGCTAGGCAGCATGAATTATATACACGTTTACATTCGTGCCACTGAACAACATGTGATTATATAATTTTCTTTTTTGCCCGTCTAGTAATTTTTCAATTGGCCGCTGCAGTGCATGGGAATAGTTTTGTATTGGCAATGGATCTAATATTAGAACATTTGTACATACAATATTTGCCACGATTCGCAAACTCTTGTTTGTTGTGCACTCCGCGCAAATCGGGCATCAAAAAAGCGTTTGAATCCGCTCAGTAGACCACAATGATAAGCAAATACGCTGCTAAATTGCGTTTAATTGCTATCGTACATTAGACTGGAACGCGCTGGCTGTCTGACTTGTTGTTCATGCTTAAATTTAATTAATTTGCAATTACAATTGCAATTGCAAGGCACCCAGCGGCAAGTTGGGCAAAAGCACAGTGGTCTCTGGCATTGCATTCCCACAGAGCGACAACAATTTTCACTTGATGATTGCTGGGCTCAGGGATCTATCTCAGATTTTCCAAAGCCTTGACCTGGTGACTGCACATCCCCAGTGGGATTTGGTCTGAAGCTGTCAAAGTCATCGATGCGCAGCGGAATGGCGACGAGCTTAGCCAGGCCGTAAAAGACGGCTAAGCACAGGCAAATGGTCAGAATCACATGACCGGGCGGCACTAAAAAAGACATCATATTTTATTAAACTGGATTTTTAAACCTATATGCTAAGCAGACCCTTGCTGGAGGACCAAGACCGTTTAATCCTAGACGATATCATTTTTATCACACTTTACACTTTGAAGACAGAGTTCCAAATGAGATATAAAGTCAAATTGAAGTATCGGGTTCAAAAAGCCACCAACTGATCAAACAAAAATTACGCCAAGCCATTCAAACATACAGTGATCTCTAGTAATGAAGGGAACAAGTAAATATATATTAAGACACGGAAATGGAAAGAATTTTATACATCTAGATTCAATGCGCCTTTTGTTTTCTTTAAACTATTCAAAATTATCGTTATATACCGTCTATAAATAACATATTTAAAAAAGAATAAAAGGAACAATCAAACAAAAATTAAGATCCGGAAATTGAAAGAATATTAAACATCTAGATTCAATACAACTTTGGAATTCTTGAAACTATTAAAAAGTATCGTAATATACCGTCTACAGATACTATCTCAAGATAGTTACTTATATATTTCCCAACATCGATGTACTTGATGTATGTTTCCAATGATATCGGAAATTCCTGGAAATCAGTATATGCCGCAAAGATACTGTTAGTCTGAAATTATATAGTGGCAGCAATTTCCGACCCAGAAAATGTTATTAGCACACCCATGTAATCTGCAATTGAAGTTTCTGATAACTACTAATAATACGTTGCTGATAAGTCTAGCTAGTGCCGAGAATGATAAGAACCGTCCATGATAATGGACAAGCCCATGTGATTCAGCGAGAATCAATTACCAAAATGTCCGTGCCACGATATGCATACCCATGAACTTAGAAACATGCATTTGAAAGGCTTTTACTTCGTTGCTTCTTCCTTCTTCGCTTTACTTCCATTTAACTGATAAGTGGAAACAAGTGCGAAACATGAAAAGAGAACAAAGCGGAGAACTGCGGAAAATGCAATTGTAAATTGCTTAAAAGCCATCTGCATTTCGGTGTTCTAGCCGCATTTGTAAGCCAAGTGCCGACTCGTTCGGGCCCAAAACTGCAGTCAAGCTTAATTTACTTTAGCCACATTCGGTTGGCGCAGCTGTTTTGCATTCCCCTGCCTGTGTTACTACCAATATTATTGTTTTATCCATGCAAACAAAATTATTAAGTAAGTGCTAAACGAAAGATTCATTAAACAATGACGGCGACGGGAGGAAACAAAGAGATTTTCGTGCTCAAATCAAAGATTTAATTGTTCTAACAAATGTGACGACTGCAACTAATTATTCCAATATAACGTTTATTTTTGGTCAGTAAATGTGGTCATTCCAAAGGTTTAAGGTGGTGCCCTTTCAGAACCAAAAACCATTTAAGCATAGTTCTTTCAAATCAGTGACTTCTAGTTGGAATATAGTTTATTAATTAACATCAATTATGCTATTATCACTAAGTGTGTGCGCAGTTCAACGACACCAGCGAAAGCCATTCAATTATATTGGTTTAGTACGCGTTTTAGTGCGCTCATTCCTAACTAAACAAAACTGCGAAACTAAAAGAAACCCATGACGAAAAAGTTATCTTTACTGCGGTGTCAAAAGTGTAATTGCGTTTCTATTTGATCTTTGCCACAGAATAGGCCACCAAGTATTTGTGTCCAAAATCCCACAAGATGCTCTATGTTGTCCGCTAGTTTTATGACACAAACTCGAAAATAGCAAAATATTCTCTGCGCAGACTTTTGATTTTTCTGGCTTTTCTGCCATCTTTACGTGGAACAAAAAGGCAAAAAGACCTATTGCGGCTATCTGGGCAGGAAAAAAAGCGCAGGCACGTTCAAAACTCAGAAAGAGCAAATATAGAAAATTAAAATGTTTTTTGAAATAAGTATTTATCATCGACGACTCTGCACTTGCAGAATGCAACGCCGAGCGGCGGCAATGGTCACGTTTTGCATAAGATTAACACAGTTCGAGTTAAGCGGGCGGAGGCGGAGGCGGCGAGCCAGAACCGAGCAAAAACAACCAGCTCCATGCTCAGATAGTTGACACAAATGGCCGGGTGCAGATGCGATCCGAAAAACGCAACGATTTATTATAAGAACACATACGCGTACACGTGGCTAATCTACTGCGACTTTGCTCGACCTTATTGCAGAAAATGTAAGGAGGAGCCTCACCAAATTCCCCAGCCGAAGTAACGCAACCAAAGAAGCTGACAGTCCTGACAGTCGAGAAAGGTCCTTGCAAGTTCCTTCCATCCAACCCCAAGACAGTGAACTCAACTAAAGCCAAATGACTGCCAACAGTCTGCTAGGAAGGTCCATACTCAATGAAGGTGAGTACAACTGCAATGCACCAGCTTTCTGATTGGATCCAATAGACATGGTAAACGGCGTACAGTTGTGCAGTTACATTCATAAGTTACATTCACATAAATTAATTCAGTTAAACATTTTGCGCAGGGCGCTCAAACAAGCGATCATTTGTGTCCCTGATCGTGGGCCTGATCGTGGGCTTCTGCCTGGCGGAGCTGTTCGTCTACTCCACGCCGGAGCGGAGTGAATTCATGCCATACGATGGCCATCGGCATGGCGACGTGAACGATGCCCATCACAGCCACGACCTGATGGAGCTGTCCGGGCCCGAACAGGACGTGGGTGGACACGAGCACGTGCACGAGAACGCGACGATTGCGGAGCGACTGTATAGCGAGGTGCGGGTGCTCTGCTGGATCATGACCAATCCGAGCAACCATCAGAAGAAGGCGCGCCACGTGAAGCGCACCTGGGGCAAGCGGTGCAACAAGCTGATCTTCATGAGCTCCGCCAAGGACGACGAGCTGGACGCAGTGGCTCTGCCCGTCGGCGAGGGTCGCAACAACCTGTGGGGCAAGACCAAGGAGGCGTACAAGTACATCTACGAGCACCACATCAACGACGCCGACTGGTTCCTGAAGGCGGACGATGACACCTACACGATAGTGGAGAACATGCGCTACATGCTCTATCCGTACAGTCCGGAAACTCCCGTCTACTTCGGCTGCAAGTTCAAGCCGTATGTGAAACAAGGCTACATGTCCGGCGGTGCTGGATATGTCCTCAGCCGGGAGGCTGTGCGTCGCTTTGTCGTCGAAGCCCTGCCGAATCCGAAGCTGTGCAAGGAGGAAAACTCGGGTGCCGAGGACGTCGAGATTGGCAAATGCCTGCAGAATGTAAATGTGCTCGCTGGCGACTCGCGCGACTCAAACGGTCGGGGTCGCTTCTTTCCATTTGTTCCGGAGCACCATCTGATTCCATCGCACACGGACAAGAAGTTCTGGTACTGGCAGTACATCTTCTACAAGACGGATGAGGTAAGACCAGAATCAGTTCAAAAGTGTCGCATTACAACCGTTAAAACGAGTTCTTCTCATTTCAGGGACTTGACTGCTGCTCGGACAACGCCATATCCTTCCACTACGTCTCCCCCAATCAAATGTATGTGCTGGACTATCTGATCTACCATCTGAGACCGTACGGCATCATCAACACACCCGAAGCATTGCCCAATAAGCTGGCCGTGGGCGAACTGATGCCGCAGATTAAGGATCAGGAGACGGAAAGTACGAGCGACGGCGTCTCCAAGAGATCCGCCGAGACGAAGACGCAATAATAGAGAGACACTGGTAGACTCTTCAATGTACATATAGCTTTTGTATATATCAATAGATATAATAGATTGTGTAATCCCTCCCACACGATGAATCGCCGCTATAAGCTATCCTAGCAATGCCATTACCACTTCCATAAACCAGCTTTATGTCGTCGGTCCATTTATCCACATCCCGAAAGGTTTCCTTTTGGCTCTACTGCAGAGCTCTTTCCTTTTGTACAAATACCAAAACTAGGTTTAATTTAGTTATGTTACTGTAGTGTGTAATTAAATCTAGGTTGTAATTATACAGTCATCACTAATAGGGCGCATTTACTACTGAATTCTGGTTTTCCGTCACTAAGTTGGCCATTACGTATTTATGAGTCGCCTAAGTAATTCCTATAAATATGTATGTAGTTGTATACTTAATCTCTTTTGTGATTGAGATTATTACGTATTTTAGATCTTAATCTTCTGCATGTATTGAATAAAATGCAAATGTATTACCACGGAAGCTATTCGCCTCTTTGAAATTTGAGTGCATTTTTTCTAAGTGCAACCGTCACAGTTTTAAATGCACTGCATTCAATTGGGCTGGCCAAGTACTAATATCGGTGCATGTCTCAGCTATTTGGCATGTGTGAACAATCGGTTAATCGTTGGCTATCGGTTTTCCTGCCATCTCTATAACACATGTCTTGTTTGTAAATAAAATTAGTAATAATGTTGGCGCCAATTAAGCACTTATTGGGGAACTATCGCATTGTCTTAGCCAGCGGCTCTCCCCGGAGACAGGAACTGGTCAAGATGTTGGTAGGCTACACCAGAAATCGAAGTCCATTCAAGGCATAACCCAATTACCAATTTAAGGGCCTCAATGCGGAATTGTGCCCATCGACTTTTGAGGAGAATTTAAACCTGGAGGATTTCAAAGAGTTCTCGGATTACATAGAAGCCACTGCTCTGGGAAAAGCCGAGGAGGTGTACTCGAGACTGAGCTCCGCGGGGGACTCCAAACACCTAATTGTCATAGCCGCAGATACGATGGTGACCTTGGGAAAGGAGATCTATGGAAAGCCCAAGGATCCTGCGGATGCTAAACGCATGCTAACCAAGTAATGCCCTTTCCCTGTGCATTTGTCTATCCGGACCAAAACTACACGCATTGGATATACAAATAATGTCAGAACTACTTGCGAATAATTTGCATAACAGGCAGTTGGAGGAGTACCTACATTTAATAAGAACTTGCTATAATTGTTTTTAATTGTTGTCTTGCAGTCTCTCTGGAACCTCCAACCGCGTTTTCAGCGGCGTTGTGCTGAAACATGCCAACGGTATTTGCAAATTTACGGACACGGCGGACGTGTACTTTGGTGATCTGCTGCCAGAACAAATTCAGAGCTATGTGGACTCCGGAGATCCCCTGTAAGCAGCTAAAATCGAAGATATGATATGATGGGCATACATTGTGATTCTCAAATTGCAGAGATAAAGCTGGTGCTTATGGCGTCCAGGGACCTGGCGGTGCGCTCATCCACCGGATCGATGGGGACTTCTATTGTGTCATGGGACTGCCCCTGCATCGACTGTGCTGTGAACTGAATAAGCTTTTCCTAGAGGAGCTATCCTCCTAAAAGCTGGTGTCATCGTCGCCGTCATCACAACCAAACTAGCTGAAGTTTATGTGGCAACAAGCGTCAGAGGCTACACACACTACAGTGATTTTAATCTTGGTTGATAAGCGGCTATATGTCTACGACGTTGAGAGCTGCTTGCTCTTTTTTTAGCTTAAGTCAATTAAAAATAGGAATTATAGAACATTTTTTAAGAGAGTTTGACTTAGATTTTATAACTTGGTTAGGCTCTCTACATTTTGTTAGTTGGCACATAGACATAAACCATTTGTTTTTGAATTCAAACCATCTAATTACAGACGTGATTATACCATTTTTTGTTTGAAACTACTGTTCCCACTGAGAGAATCTCGCTTTTGGCGTGCCCTAATCATTTAAAAATGAGCAACTTTGGTTTTAAAGATAACATGGCTGTACGACACAATTAAGTACTGTATTTACGAGCTTGGCTGCAGAGCAACCAGCACAGCCCCAGTAGACAAACATCTGTTGCGCCGATCGGATCCATCATGACACAGATCCCCGAGAGCAGTTATAAGATGTGGGGCGGACGGTTCAGCGAGGGTCCGCATGAGGCCCTCCAGTCGCTCAATAACAGCCTGCCCTACGATGCCCGCCTCTATGCGGATGATCTGGATGCCAGCAAGGCGTATGCGGAGGCGCTCAAACGGGCTGGTCTCCTAACCGCGGCCGAGACGGACAAGCTGGTCAAGAATCTGGAGCTGTTGCGATTCGATTGGATCGAGGGAACTGTGAAGTTGCTACCAAGTGACGAGGATGTGCACACGGTCAACGAGCGACTGCTGGTGGAGATTACCGGCGAACTGGGCCAGCGCCTTCACACGGGCAGAAGCAGAAATGACCAGGTGGTCACGGACATGAAGCTTTGGCTCCGCAAGGCCATTCGTGAGACCTTGGGCCGCCTGAGTCGCATCATCGAAACAGTCGCCCGGCAGGCGGAACTCCACCTGGGCGTCCTCATGCCGGGATACACGCATCTGCAGCGGGCCCAGACCGTCCAGTTCTCCCACTGGCTGCTCTCGCACGCCTTTGCCCTGAGGGAGGATGGCCAGCGGCTGGTGGAGCTCAGGGATCGGGCCAATGTCCTGCCACTGGGAAGCGGCGCTCTGGCGGGGAACCCCCTCGGCATCGATCGTTTGTGGCTGGCGGAGAGACTGGGATTCTCGGGCGTCACAGCCAATAGCATGCACACCGTGGGAGATCGGGATTTCGTAGGTGAGTCTGGCGCAGCAACGCCCATTTAAGTCATTTCAAAGTCGTTGATAATGGATTTGTGTTCGATTGATTTCTTATCAGCCCACCGCTCCACTTTTGATTATTCAGGGGAGACACTGATAAGTGGGGCCGGTATAATTGCTCAGATTACGCTTCTTGGTTTTGGCTTTTTTTCCCACAAAACAGAATATTGTTTATATATGCACTGATAAATTTGTAAAAAGTTTGGATTGTAATATGAACAACGAATATACTCGTACTTTAATTGGTTCATTTAGTTGACTTCATCTACTGCTGCTCTATGGTGAGCCTCCATTTGTCCCGGTTGGCGGAGGACTTGATTATCTACAGCACCAAGGAGTTCGACTTCATCAAACTGGCCGATGGCTATTCCAGTGGCAGCAGCCTGATGCCCCAGAAAAGAAATCCGGACAGCTTGGAGCTGATTCGCGGCATGGCCGGGGTGATCACCTCCAATCTGACGGGCATAATGATGACCATCAAGGGCACTCCGTCCACCTACAACAAGGACTTGCAGTACGACAAGCAATTCTGCTTCCAGTGCTTCGACAAGCTGTCCCAAGTGCTCGAGGTCACCGATGGTGTCCTGCAGACGATTGAGGTGAAGCAGGAGTCGATGGAGGTGGCACTCAGCACAGACATGTTGGCCACTGACTGGGTAAGTGTGCCTCAAGAAATAATGAACTAAAATTACATAGATTCCCATTTTGTAGGCCTACTATCTGGTGAGGAAGGGGGTTCCATTCCGCCAGGCGCACCACATTATCGGACGCGTGGTTTCCGAGGCCGAGAAGCGAGGTGTGGGCATCACCGATTTGCCGCTGGGAAAGCTGCAGACATTCTGTCCTCTCTTTGGATCGGATATCGTTGCGGTGGCCGATTACTCCAACAATGTCCAGCAATATAATGCGATTGGCGGAACCGCCAGTAGCAGCATCGTGGAACAACTGCGATTGCTCAAGAAGTGCGCAAGCCACTTGGCCAATCAGTCCTAGGACGAACACCATACCATATTTCGGTGGCAAATCAATTTCTAATCAAAATAAAACCGAAAAAAACTGGTGTACACCGAAATATAACATATTATACAATAAATAAATACGAAGAAGGTACAATTTTGTTGCCATGTCTTCACTGCCTCTGGCAGATATTCGATCTAGTAGTACTCCTACCTGCAATAAAATCAATATACTCTCTGCAAGGGTATCAAAATAGTGTGCATTATAAGATATTTCATCTATAGCTTTAGCAGGCGGTCTAGAACCACCGCGTTTATTTCGTTTCACTATATTTGTAGCTAACAAGTTAAGAAGTAACATTTACAAGGGGATCTCTTTGGGAATGCTATACGGTATAAATAGGGCTGCGATTGGTGTCGCCGCCTAGTTCACGCTGGGGCTCTGGGGCGTGTAGGTGTAGGGTTCGTGGGTGCCCTGCCCTCCGTTGTCCAACTGCTGGTAGCCGGTGACCGCGGAGTTCTGGGGCGGACACATCTTTCCGCCGGAGATGAGGACGCCGAGGCTCTGCTGCAGCTGCCAGCGGCGGGCCTCGCGAATGGACTTGTTCCGGCGGAGCGTCTTGGCCAGCATGAAGGCGCAGAGGACGCCGAGGAGCTGGACAAAGGCCACCGTGGTGGCTCCGGTGGCAATGAGCATGGCGCTCTGCGACACAATGAAGTTCATCTTGCGTAGGCAGCCGTAGTCGAAGGTCTCCAGACAGTCCATCGCGGTGGCGCCTTTCACACTCTTTTGCGGGATGCCGCAGCAGGAGTTGGGCACCAGCACGTCATCGGGTCCCAGAGTGGTGTTCATGTTGGGGGAGTAGTTGTCCTTCCAGTCCTCCGGCTCATAAACTCCGCAGCACTCAAGCTGTAGTCAGGAAATGCGTGAAATTTCCTTTCGTGCATATGGCTTATTTCAAGGATGCTACATACCATAGATTGCATGAAGTCCACTCCAGCCCCCACATAGGGATCGCGTTCGTAATCGGCCAGGGCCTGGTTCATGGTGCGGATCAGCATGCCCCTCACCTGCGATTGCATCACAAAGGCGGCGATGGCGGCGGCAACCTCGAGGATGAACACCAGGAACAGGCACACTCCGTACTACACAAATACATACATATGTCATCGTATTAGCACAGTACCCATTTCAACTTAATAACATAACTTGGCATGCATGGCTACATCGTAGATGTGTATTGAGGATATTCAATTCAGTTAGTGCCCCTACCAGATTAATGACCATCACACTCTCCT
The DNA here is from genome assembly GCA_005876975.1 of Drosophila orena. Taxonomy (NCBI): domain Eukaryota; kingdom Metazoa; phylum Arthropoda; class Insecta; order Diptera; family Drosophilidae; genus Drosophila; species Drosophila orena. Next base: position 2,910,930 of record VCKV01000008.1, on the reverse strand, counting down.
TGACGGCTCCGTAGGCGCCCAGGGTGGCCACCGCGATCAGAATGAATCCAATGGCAATGAGGAGTGCCGGTGGTGACGAGAAGTGACCATCGATGAAGAGGCTGAAGTCGCCGAAGACGGTCTGGATCGTAGTTCCCACCATGATCAGGAGGATGGCGGTCAGCTGGCGGGAAATGGGAAACACGGTAAGATTAGGAATCGTTAGGAATCGTTAGGAATTGCATGTCAAATGCAATTTGCGGTGAGATATTCAGTGTGACATTGTGAGCACATGAAACACGGTTGATTTGCAGTGAGTGCATTCAGTCGGGCTTTTCATCTATTATTACGAGTATGAATGATTTTTATTCTGCCAACACTTTATTCTACTTATATTTCGCAGTCAGGCCAAAAATAAATCGCGTTTTAGTTATTAGTAATAAAAGTATCGCAATGCGTTGCAGATAATGGATTGGCATTGTTAGCTTTTTGAGGCATGTTTGCCTCAACCGCACACCCACTCAGTTTACACACTAACGTCTTTATTGGCTTGCTTAAAAACATGATTGTTAATATTTGAATATTGTAGATCAACAAGCAGGTTGAGAAAACATTTATCACCTAACCGGAAATACATACGTACGTGTATGTACATTGTTTTACCCACACTATAAAAGGTATTTTGGTCTGGCTATCTTATCAAAATGAGTAATTGTTAAACTGAGTTATCGCAGCGAATGGTGAAATATGAAATACATATATTTGTAACCGAAATTTAAGATTTTCACAGCACCAACGTATATGGTTGTCAAAAGTTGTCCTAATTATTTTCGATCTTGTTGGAAAGCAAGCAAAAAACAGTTGGTAAGAGAAAATGCTTCTTGCGCTCTTTCTCTTTCCTCCGATTTCCCAGCTTGCTCTCAAATATTTTCCTATCAGCGACTTACGTAGGCGCAAAACAAAAAAACAAAGTGCTACACCCACACATGCTTACCTCGACGGATGATAAGACTAGGTGTGCTCTGTGTGATAAAAAAGGCAAACGCAGAAAGTGGAAAATGAGTCAAGATGGCGGAGCAATGATTCACGGGTGGCCTTGGTGAAGGACTGCGATCCAGGATGCAGGATGCAGGATGCAGGATGCAGGATCTACTCACCGCAAACATGAAGCTCACGATGACGAGCATGTACTTGGCGCACTTCATGCCCGAATTCAGCTGCAGTTCCCTATTCGCCATTTCCCTGGATTTTAGCTGCAATTTGTGGAGGTTTTAATCGCAGCCCACTCCGAAATAGTACAGTATAGTATAGTATAGTGTATTGCTCGCTTTAATTGGCCGCCGATCGAACCGGTGGTGCACGTACTTTAACTTTTGCTAGTCTCACCTGAACTGAGTGGCAAAACGGTTAAGGCAATCGGCCAACTCAACCAGCCAGCCAGCCAGCCAGCCAGCCGTCTCTCTCCCACGCTCCGAAAGGGGAAGTCCGCCCTTGCCGCCCTCTCTCTCCCACTCGCTCTGACACTGCGAGAAATGTATAGCCAAATACCAGTTTAATATCATACAAAGATTTGCTTTTGGATTGCCGTTTTCCTTTTATACAGCTGAATGCCTATATCTAAGAATCTATTCTGAGCCTTAAAAATATAGCATAAATAAATATTTTAAAACATTCAGTTCCGCAACATTTATTGATAAATAAATATATTTTCATATATATATTATATTGAAAATATATTTATTTATATATAAATATTAAATGCCATTTACTTTTACAGTGAACGTGCCACTTCGACTCTCTGGAAAGCTTTCCAAGCGACCGTTATCAGCTTGTAATTGCTCATTGCCTTTCAGTTGGACAAATATACTCGTATGATAAGATAACGATTTCCTCGCTTTCATTAGGCAAGTTTTCGCAATAGAATGGATTTTCCAATATTTTCCAATTATCCAATATGGTACATGCAGTGCATTCACATTTCGAATGTTAAACTTACTGAAACCAGAAGGAATTCATCTACTTATAGGACTTCACTTCCCCTAAACCCACATACACATATGTACATATACCGTGCTGGTCAAGTTCACATGTCAATGCCAGTGGCTCTATCGAGTATATTATCGATTTAGGTTCAGTTTTAAGTGAGTCAACTTCTATGGGCTATCGATTTTTTAATCGCGCTGCATTTCCAAATTGCTTAAATTATTTACAGGTAAACACAGGTGTGCCTGCTCATAAGTATTTTAGCTGTCTGTCTGGCTTCGAAAGGGAAAAATATGATGTCTGTACATACATATGTATGTACATATGTGTATTTGCGTTGACTTCTTTGTAATATGTCATATATAGATCTTTATAATATGCATTATTCTGAAACCCTATATAACAACTATATGTGTACATATATTAAAAAATGTACACCATATCATATTTAATATAATAAAAAAATGTGATTATATTACACAAGATTATTTGGTGTTATATAGCATAGTATTATTTGTATTAGCTATGGCTCAAAACGTATTTGATTTAAAAACGCAGTATTTCTATAATCTGTTAGTAAGGCAACATTTTATAGACCACGATAGAACGATAAGATTGCATTGCTGAAATGCGATCAATATAAAAAAAGTAAGAAAATAAGCGAACACCGAGTTAATACACATTTGTTACAATTTTCGTTTAGAAATAAATTTATTTATTTATACAAGCAACGGTAGAAGTCAGTATATGTACGCATATGTCTAAGAACATCATCGAATTCAGCAGTGTCTTAAAGTAAATATCGGCACTATCCTCAACTAGCTCGCTATCCTCGTCCTACGGAGTCAGCTCGTCAGGATCCGGACCTACATAAAGCCAGTGATGCCATTACGGATTTTGATCTCACGTGCAATGTAGCAGGCAAAGATTACTCCAAAGAACTGGAAGGTACAGAAACGTTGTTATAAACGGTTTGATGCATAGTCCGGTATTTCATAGAAAGAATTTCATTCACCTGGAGAATGGCAATGACCACGCCCGCCGCCCCCAGGCTGACCGCATGGGCGGAAATGTAGGCGGAGAATCCGTCGAGGCATCCGACCGCGTGTCGGTCTGCAACGCTCTCCATTTCGTTACTGCAGGTGAATGTGCCCACTGCGCCAACCGGAATGTTGCAGCAGGAGATGGGCAGGCTACCGTTGGGGAAGGTAACGATCCAGTCCTTGTAGGTGGTCACACCACAGCAGTCGAACTCCTCCTGGATGTCGTCCCACAGCTCGGTGGTCGCATTCTGATTGAGACTGTTGTACTCGTTCAGCGAGTAGGTCAGCGAGTTTTTGATCAAATCGCTGGCATCGTTGCGCAGCACATAGCCACTGATGCCAGCAGCCAGCTCCAGGATGAAGATGATGGCCAGCATGACCGAGAAGCTGAGCACAAGGCAGTAGTTCTCCTTCAGGGCGCCCCAGCAGCCAAAGAAAGAGATCACGATGATGAACGATCCGATCACGATCAGGAACGTGGGTATCGAGAAGAACTTTCCGGCCAGGAAGAGCTTGTAGCCCGTGTAGACGGCGCCAACTCCGGCTCCAACGGCAATCAAGATAATGCCAGTGATCTGGATGGATGGTTGCAATGGTCAATATCAACGTCCTTGTTTACGGTCTATTAGCAATTATCATTTGGACTTATCATTGTTGATTAATTTGTAATTTTTTCTAACACAAGGTGCCATTATTTATCTAAGTTAAATTAAATTTGTTGTCAAAAGAGATACAAGCATTATGTAGGATTTCCAAAAATAATAATTTATAAATTGTATCTATTTAAGCCCCTTTCAAAAAGTATCTTATAGTTGTGTTACAATTTCGGACAAAATGGCCTATAAGCAAATAACACATTGATAGCCTGTAGTTAAAGCCCAATAATTGATAGCCTGTAGTTAAAGACCAATAATCGTTAAGTCGGTATAATCTGAAGTGTCCTATGACTGGTGACTCATCCAAACAAAGACATAAGCATTTACTTACCAAAAAGATCAAGTTAAATCCGAAAAGCGTGTACTTCACAGCATTGGCGCTGCCCGTTAGAAGCGACATCTTGTTGGTTTTAGTTTATGCGCTGTAAAATATATAGTATTATTAATAAAAGGCCTTAGACCAAAGCGAGATTGGGTTTTTGTACGGGTCGAAAATAAAACGCAGCCGACGCAAATCGATTCTGAAAGTTAAATACACCGCAGTCGAAACTAAGACACCAATGAAGGTTTGACTCCTAATCAACAGAACTCAATATATATACATTGTATATATATTAACTTATCAGTAAGTGATATGGCACATAGCTTTTGTCTCAGCCAAATGTGGTCAACTGTTGTATTTTAATGTGCTGATGTTGCCGAGACCGCCATTTCGGACCAGATAAACGAACGTTTTGAATGAGATAAGATACGATACTATTTGATAGAGAATAGAGAATTTGCACATATCTAAATGGAAAAACTATATAAAAAATTAAATATTTTATTATAATATCAACATCTATACAGCCTTTTCAAGCGATCGGCTATCTTTTGTTTGATAGCTGTCACCTGGCCCTTCAATAAATTCATTCGACTTGTGTCATAGTTCAATGACTCACTTTGGCAGCGAAAGAATTCCAAACACACTAAAATTTCGTGGAAGACACACATATAGTAACTTGGCTTGATAGTGAAGATTGTAATCATGTTTGTAGATACGAAAGCCTATCGGATCACTGACTCATCTATATGCCAGACCAGGCCTCAAATCACTTCACACATTGGCACACATAATTATGTGGGTTCTTGAAAGTTATTGGTGGAAACGCTCCCCATTGGCTATCTCAATGTTGCATTTGCCCTTATCAGTTGAAGCCAGTTGAAACATAACGCAGTGGCACTTGAGTTTTACTTTATCAATTTGTTCTGTTTTCCCAATCTAACATACTCACGGCGCTGAAAGTGAACAATTTTAGTATAACCTGACGGCAGTTGGACAACAACTGAGAGGCTCTTCCATTTCCCGAAACGCTCGCAGAGGATTATTATTGCGAGCAGCCGTGAGCTTTGCTGCCTATCGAGTTGCTGGCTTGCGTGAGTTCGGTGATAAACGGTAACAATATAACGAAATACCTTGGGGAAAAGCTGCGAAAAGCTTTTCACACAGTTAGCACGGGTCTGCGAAAACAGAACTTCCACGTTGTTTTTTTCGAATCGCACGAGCGAATGTGTATGTCATACATATATACTCGTATTTTGTGTTTTTGTTAAAGTAAAGTATATTGTCTGCAAATATGACTTTGGTTGGCCGCGGCCTATATCATTATATAACCGCTTTATGTCGGCCCACATGGACTACGCGTCGTATACGCGATCTATCCCAACTCCCCGTAAGAATAAAGTAAAGTCCTTCGCATTTAACTGAAAAATGTATTATATTTATTTTCATTCACTTTGCTTGTCGTACACTAAATGCTATCGAAGAATATATATGAGTATCATTTGTTATTTAATATGTTTAGTTTTTAGTTTAATTTTGTGTAGTTGCTGGCATAATTTTAATACTTGAATTTCGCGTGCAATGCCAAAGCGTGGGTTTTCTTCTTTTTTTTTTTTTTCAGTGTGCGTGGGAAATGCAATGAGGAAATGCGAACAGGAACTGGGAACTGGAACATTTTCAAAGTCACATTTTGCCATATTAGTAGGTCAGTTAGTTTGGGTGCCGTCAACCTGGAGTAATTTGTTTGAAATTTATCGCATTGCCAGAAAATTTCGCAAATTACCAAGAGAAAGTAGTCTCATCGAATTGGGTTGGTCGTTCAGGGGTTAGTGCGTATTGCAATTATTACAATTGTGGATGCAAATCCTCTTAATTAGATGCTTTATTTTTTAGTGGTTCGTTGCCTCCGCGCCAGAGTTCCCATATCCTACTTCCTATCCTTGCCGTGGCGATCCCGCGGATGCCTGCTACTCGAGATCGTCGAGGTGGCCAGGCTGTGGACATGATGTGGCTGCTGCTCCCGATGACCATGTCCCGATCCCTGATGCTTGCCGCTGCTGCTGTGCTGGTGCTGATGATGCTGGTGTCCATTCAGTGTGCTTTTACCGTGTCTGTGGAGGAGGAGAACAGCCTGTTAGATAAACGATGACACCGCTGGCAGTGCATATAATTTTAATGATTTTTCTACGGTTTGGTTTCTTAGCATAGTGTTTCCAAATTGCTACTTCAACTACGTAGTTCCAGTTGCTAGAGAGAAATAGTATAGAGCAAGGCCGTTTGATGTTGTGTTTCGTTTTTTTAAATTCCAATTTCATTGATGATTTCTGTTGATATTTTTTGGTTTTCTGCTTTCCAGCAACATGTTCATAGTCAGTTTCTAGAGTTCATTCTACTGATAGAGCGGAGTGTGCGAGGGGTTAGAAATTTAAGTGGTGTGTTGTGAGTAGTTCATTAGTACTAGTCAAACATGCGAGGTCAATTGAGAAACGAGAATTATTTGGTTAAATTATATAATTGTTGTATTAGTGGAGTTCGAATTCGTGTCGAATAAAACGATTCTTATAGTGCTACACCTGATGGTGGAGAAATTATAATTTAATGCCCGTTTCCAAACCACTTTTCGTACTTCCCGCCAAAGCCCAACATGCAATACTAACTGGTGGTTAGACGGTAAGTAAACGGAATTTGGAAAAAACGCTTACGCTGTGAAAAGTAAAAACAGAACCCAGACAGGCCCCTTTTTCTTTTGTGCTTGTGTGCATTGGCCGAGTTTTTGATTGTGTGTGCGCTCCAAAATAAATATAAATCAAAATTAACAACGAAAGTCTCTCACACTCGAGTATTATTTCTGGGGATTTAGTATTAGTATGGGGAACACAGTGGTTGGGTGGTTTTTGGGTGGTGGTGGTGGTGGTGGTTAGGAAAATGCGGTTCGCTTTTTGGCCGGGATACATTGGCTGTGGTATATATGTATATCAAACGTAATCGTGCATTTCAAATTATTTGGGTGTGTGACTTGTGTGCTCTTGGTGACGAGATCCTGTCAGCCAAAGGATGTGTGATATAATTTATTTGGATTTTTGGTTTCTTGTGGGCTTAGGTCTGTCCCGCGCTGACTATGAACATGTGCAGATGCCGAATGGCTGGTGCGTGGACACGCTGCTGCGCACTTGCCGCATTTTCAGCCTTTTTGGCCAGCCCCCCAACCGGCCACGCCCCTCCCGAGCCACCGCCCCTGCCGCCGAGGCGCCAAAGAGCTGCGCATGCTCATTGCTCAGATTGTTCTGGTAGGGACGCAGCTTGTCCGCCTTTCCCACCTCCTCGCTGGTGGCATACAGCAGGTAGTTGTCATAGACATGGCTAACACTCGAGTTCCTCTTGGCCGGCAGGTAGGGCAGAAAGGCGAAGCTCGAGCTGGTCGATTGGGTGGCCTTCAGAGCGGGTTTCCTGTGCGCCACACTGCGACACCTGAGGGTGGACTGATTCGAGTAGCTGGGCGGTATCATCTGCAGCCTGGTGCGATACTCGTAGCTGGCGGGCGGTTTCACTGGCACTGGGATTAGGGATCTCTTCCGCTTGCTGCGCGGCGGTGGCTGCGGTGCTTTCGTCACCGGCTCAACCTCATCAATGCTCGCGTAGTCCGCCTCTATAGCGGGCTCTTCGGCGCTTTCGGCACTATGCTGTCCCGGTGACTCCTCGCTGGTTTCGGTATGGGCTAAATTCGTTACGTATACGTACGTCAGTTCGTGGTGGTGCGTGGGTGGTGCTGTGCTGGTGCTGGCTGATGCAGATGCAGATGCAGATGCGGATGCAGATGCAGATGGTTTATGCACTGTGGTTTTCGATGCTTTCGAACTGGCTGTCGTGCTCGTGGTCGACTTTTTGTGTATCGTTGCCGAGTCATGGCTACTGCGACTGGATCTCGTCTTACTTGGCCGACTGCTCTCCCGGGTTCCCGACGTCGGGTGCTCACTGTGCCTAGAGCGACTGGAGTGACCTGTAGTTGGGAAAACGGAGTATTGTCAGAGTAAGTTTTAGGAATATGAAATGTGGCTTAAAAGGATTTTTCTATCATATTATACTACATCTTTTAAACATCTCAGATTGCGAATCAATATTAACATGCTGTGTGTGGAGTCATTGTAAGTCTTTGAGTAAGATTGTTTAAATACTGCCTTCTTTTAATTATTACAAATTACTTTACTTAGCTTAAAGTTCAAACTGAGCAGTCTCAGTGTGGGCCTGGTTTAAAATTATATAGTGCTATGTATGTGTGTATGACGGTGGTGTAAAAATAAATCATTAACAATTTAATCAGTTCTAGTTTTTAATAATCTGTTAAGTGTACAGAAAAAATGTGTAAAACTCATACGTGTTTGTTGCAAGTGAATAATATAATGACAAACAAAATCGAAGCAATCGATCAACACTGCACAGTGTGGCCAAGATCATTTGATCAGAGTGATGTATGTTCTGGTACAAGTGTGTTTTTAATTGTTAATTAATCTGATCGAAACCGAAACTCAACTGGCGAACCTAAAACGTTTGTTCAGCCTCTGCGGCTGTGTGGCACCCATAATGAGTAAGCCCAAAACAAGAAGTTCTGCAAAAGACAGGATCAGGTTAACCGGATTTGATCACTCGGTTGCATCCTTTCTACAAGAAGATTGAAGATTGATTTTTCTTGATCTTACCCCTGGAGCGAGTGAGTTCATCGCGGTGCTTCTCTGTGCCTCGAGAGCGTTCCCGATCGCGTTCCTTTTCCCGATCCCGATGGCTGCTCTGCCGGGAGCGAGTTTCGTCCGCCACCCGGGAGGATCTTATCAAGCGACTGGAAGATGAGTTCTTGGTCTCAGTGGATTGATCCATCTCCCGGCTGTGGCGACTGTGATGGGAGCTTCGCTTGGACTCCAGGGAAGATGTTCCTGCCCCTGTGGCACTGGAAATGCTCCTGGGCTTGCTGCTGTTCCGATGGACTCGAACTTCGATTGGCTCATGGCGCGACTTCTCTCGCTTGGGGGTACGCATGCGCAGACGCTCGGCTCGCTGCTTGGTGGCCACTTGGTCGTCGGAGGATCCGCCGCCGTGGGTCATGGACTCCCGCGAACTGGAGCGGGACCGGTCCCGTGGACAGCACTCGATGGAGGACTGCGATGAGCTGCGAGCCCGCGTCGGCGAAGGAGTCGACTGCCTGGAGTTGCGACGCGCCTCGGAGGCAAAGGTGCCGCGGGCCACGCCCATCGATTGCGGGTACACCTTCACCTTCTCGTCAATGGTCTCCAAGGGCTTGGCGCTGCGCCGCTGCAGGGAACAGGATCTGCGCCGCTGATCCTTGATGGCTGCCTCGTCGGAGAGAGCCTGTTAAAGATATTAGATTTAGTCCAGCTTTATGTATGTTTATAAATGTGTCTAATGGATGGGCAGCTTGCCTTCAAAGTCTGATCAGCGTTGCGGGTCATTTCGCTTAGGATCTGGGCGTCTCTCTGCAGGTCGGTCTTTCGCTCATAGCTGCCCGGCGATCGGGATCGCTCCGGCGAGTGGGCTGGTGACTTCACCCTGAAGGTGGTGGTCAGTTCGGTGGCTATGTTCTCGTAGCAGTGCTCCTCGTCCTCATCCAGATCATCGTCATCATCGTCATTGTGGTTGTAGTCGTTGGCCGTGTCCTTATGCTGCGGACTACTGTGCCGCAGTAGGTCGGGTCGATCGTTGAGCAGTTGCCACTTGGTCGTGGTCGTGGTGTTTGCCTTCACCTCATCATTGTGGCTCACTTTGCTGCGACTGGGCAGTGTCCTTCTGGGATTCGTCGTGGTCGTTGTGGAGAGCTTCGCTTGCTGTTGCTGCTGCTGTTGCTGTTGCTGTTGCTGCTTCTGCTGCACTCCAAAGTAGGACAGTTCGTGCTCACGCAACTTGCGGGCGCCGCGTGCCTCCTTCACAATCTTCAAGGACTCGCTGCCGGATTCATCGGCATTATCCACGGTGGACTGCGCTTGGACTTGCGGCTGAATGAAGAGGGTTCTTGGCTTGGCCACTGGTATCAGTTGGCCGATTCGTAGGGTGGGCGGAGTTGCCTTGGGCTTCTCGATTTGTGGAGCATGGAGCGCAATATTCATCACATTCGACTTGGGAAGATCTGGAAAGGTGATGAAGAAATAAGTAAGGGAGCTAATTGATTATAATTTCTTTAATATATATCATCTGAATTGTTTAAGCTAAAAAAGCTTAATGGATACTAGCATAAGTATCACCATAAAAATCGGACTATAGACATCTACTTCGCTAGTTCAATTACTCAGGATCCCTATTATTTTGGATGCCTTATAGGAACTCCTCTAACTCAACCCTCTTTTCGTCTGAAGTCTTAGCAGGCGTTACCTGCTCGCTGCAGCATCTGATCCTGTGCCTCGATTTTCCAGATGGTTCGCTTGGCCTTGAGGCGACTCCAGCTGCTGGAGTACTCGCTGCCCTTGAACGACACTGCCGGCTGCTGATCTGGCGAGGAACTGCCCTGGGTTCCCCCACCACTGTCACTGTTGCTGTCACGGAAGTAGCGCTTCACTTCCTCGTCGGCACTGTCTTCCTGATCCTGCTCGGCGGCATCGTAGAGCCTGCGCAGCTGGGTCAACTGCTGGCTCACCGGGATCTGGGTGTTTCCCAGTAATTTCAGACGCGGTGGAGCCAACGGAGTTCGGGGCAGCGAATCATACAACGTGCTCCCGAAGAGATCACTGCTCGTAATGGAGGTGGTGGATATGGTGGAGGGACGACGGGAGGAGGAGGAGTGGGAGTGGGATTCGGATCCCTCCTCCTGGTAACTGTGCGATCGCAGCATGGGCGTGGGCACCACTATCGTGGGTTGAACCAAGGCGGACTCAATCGAAGCTATGCTCAGGCGACGCATGGCCTCATCGAATTCACTGGCCGATCGCATGGTCCTCATAATCAGGGATGTGGACTTTAAGCCCTCGTCCAGGATGCGCTGATGCTGGCGCAGATCCTCCAGCAACAGCTCCTGGGCACTGGGTCGTCGGTGATGGCGATATTTCGAGCTGGGATGTTGATGCATTGCGCTGCCTGTGTGGGAAATGTGCGGAAAGTGTCGTTGGTGGATTTGGAAATTCATGGTTTTCTTTTTCTTTTGTTTGATTTTTTTTAGAGCGTGGTTATCGAGCTGAGCTTAGCGGGTGGTGTTAGATGTAGCATTAGATGTGGTTTAGAAAAGCGGCAGTCAGAGTTCACAACATGCATTAAATATACAATTCAGAGTACAGAGAGTTCGAGTCAAGTAGAGGAGTCCATGGCTAAAACCCAGATAGACTAGATCATACAACGTAATTCAGTGGACAAGGTACTACAAACTACTACAGGCATTCCAACTAGCTAATCAAATGTACAACTAAGTATACTTGGTTATATATAAAGCACCAACCTGATTCAGACCAGTCCTCGGATCCCAGGCTCACATTGATCTTGGTCGAGTACCCATTGCCAGCTGGAGAGGATTGCTGCTGCTGTTGGCGCTGCTCCACGATGCGAATCCTCTCGGCCACGGACTTGGGACTAACGGGTGAATCACTGGTGATTCCTTTCCGTAAGAAATACACTTTATTATTTCTAATGCGTTCATACTATTATCTTCGATATACTTACCACTATCCCTTGCCGATGGACTCTCCCGATCCGCTTTCATGGCTGGAACACTCCAAAGGACGTCGGCACTCTCAATGTTCTCGCCCAGGTGATAGGGTTTCGGCTTTACTGGCTTGTTCTTCAGGATCCCCCGGATATTGGATAGCTCGTCCGTCTCGTTATCCGTCGTATCCACACCACTGGTGGAGGTGTAACTGTTCCGCGACGTGGACTCCATCAGACGGTAGCGTGGCTCGAGCACCGGCTTGGCCGCCGTGGTCACCGTCACTTGGGTGCCGCTGGAGTTGCTGCTACTGCTGCTGGAAGTCTGTTGGTAATGCGATTAGTTGAGTTCTATAAAATCTCGTGAGTCAAATATATTTATAATTCCCTTGGGGATTTTATTTAAGTAGAGTACTCACCGGCTGGCTAACCACCTCCGGCGGATCCATGAGAGTCGCTCGGTAGGCCACGGTACTGGTGGCTATCGTCTTGCGGCGCTGCGAATCGTCGCCAAAGTGGGTCACCTCGCTGCTCGGAGTGCTGCTGGTGGAGCTCCCTCCTCCGACGGCACTGGCCGACTTAACCAGACTCTGCAGCGGACCACTGGTGGTCGTGGTGGTGGAGGTGGTGGAGCGGCGGCGTCGGCGAAAGTTTTGCGTTGGCGGCGGCTTGCCGTCGGTCTCCACGATATTAACGCGACCCGATTCGGCGGCAAAGTGCACCTCCGTCTTGCAGAACTCCACTCGCTTCTGGGCGCTACCTTTGCTCAGGTGACTGGTGGTGGTGGTGTGGGAGGTGCTGGAAACGGCAGTGCCTCCATTCACATGAACCTGCGAGGTTTTGCGCACATCACGCCAGGTTTCCTCCACGGCAATCGAGTGCCGTTTACTCAGCTCCCCCTCTGTGGGGCTGGATGAGGGGATGATGGGTTTCACGGAGCGGCCAAAGTGCACTATTGTGCCAACGCCATTCTGTTGCTGTGCCATGGAGGCGTTCTTCTCGTTTCTCTCCCGCTCCCTTTCGGTGGGCGACCAGTTGCCCAGTTGCTCACCGGATCTGCCAAGGCCACTGTCCGTGGATGCGTCCACACGGTAGATGCTCTTATCCTCCGGCGGCGACATCTTCTCGAAGCCGTAGGACTTGCGCCGCAGATGCCACTCACTGGAACTGGTGTCCTTCTGCCGCTGGCGTGACTCCAAGCTGTGGGTATTGTGGACGGGTCGAAAGGCCGAGGGAGTGGATTGAGTCGGCGGCTTTGGATCTATCTTCTCCACGCTGATCTCCCGCACCACCACTGGCTTCTTTTGGTGATAGGCCAGGAAGTCCTCTTTGTAGAGACTCTCGTCCGAGAGCTTCTTCAGCTTGCCGCGTATCTCCTGCAGGGATTCGGCGGTAAGGAAGGTGTTCCTCTTAGCCACCGTGGGCTTGGCCGAGGGAGGAGTATTCAATATGTTGTCCAGAGCGGCCAGATCCACGTGATTATTCCGCATGGCCGTGTGGAGGCGACGACCGTTCTCCAGTTCCGCTCGCAGACGCGCCACGCTCACCGAATTACCCGGCAAATCCAGGGGTCGAGGTCGGGCCGAGGAGGCCGGACTCTTGTAGTGATCCTGCGACTGAAAGGAGCGACGCAGCTTGCTGACCCTGCGCCACTCACCCACCGGCTGTTCGGCGGGATCCTCTCGCTCCCAGTCGTTGCTGAGATCATCCGTGGAAATGGAGCGTGACCGCTGGAGCAGCGTGGATCCAATCGAGGGCAATGGAGGGGCGTAGACCGACTGGGACACCTGCTGGCGACGCTGATGGCGAGCGGTGAGTCTGTGTGTGGCGATAGAGATAAAGACGGGAATGCGATGTGTTACTGGACTCAGGGCCGATCGGCTAATGGACCGAAATTTCTGTGCGCGACTTACCGCAGATCGTCGTCGTCGTCGTCGTCATCGTTATAATGCCGGAAACTTTCCAAATCACGGCGCTGCGTTGGCGGGGCAACAGCTACGTCAGCACCAGCAGCTCCAGCAGCTCCAGCAGCTCCACCAGCTCCACCAGAACCACCCACGCCGCCTGCGAGCTGGCCATATAAGTCAGCCTGCTTGGCCCAAACCGCTGACGACGATGGCGATGGCGATGATGATGATGATGATTCTGGCCCCACAATTGCATGTAGGCTTACTTTGCCCGCACTTCTGTGGGTGTTGCCCGCCGCTTGTGCTGCAGTTGTCAGGTTCGAATTGCTGCTGCTCTGGCTGGAAATGCTCGAACTGCTTTTCTGTAAATGGCAAGCACAACAGCGAGTGGCGCAAAATTAAAATCAAAATTAAACAGAATCGAAATCAGCATATTCAAAGCCAGCACAAAGACGAGCTCAGTCCCACCAAGCGCATTACACTCGTATAGCCAGGCTGTATTGCGATCTCGAGTGGATGGTTATGGAGTGAATGGATGTATGTAGGAGTGGGTGCAGTGTTTGACAGGAACTGCTTAAGGAAGCTGGGCACTTAAGTCGCATAAGTGAATGAGCCGTGGCAAATGAGTTTCCGCATTCGAGGCGAATAAAGTCCTCGAATGAATTAGGAACTGATAATGGAATAGAACTCACAATCCTATAATACAAAGCGGATTAAGTAGCTGAAGTGAATGTTATCTTTATATAAAGTTCACAATTATAAAGTAATATAAAAAAAACTGTTTTCTCCATTAAGTTACATATATTTTTGTTCAGTTTCTGAGCTTAACAAATTGTGAAACAAAACGAAATTCCCCGAATACGTTTTCGCAGTGAGATTAATGACCAGAACCTCAGGTGACTGGGACTGTGGGCGTTGATCTTGTCTCAAGACACTTTCTCATCATTTTTTTCGCCGCCCAATAATTAGACACTTTTAACTATGCGAATGGCGATTTGAGAGAGTTGGCGTAGAAATTTCCTTTGTGGTCATGACCCAAATGTCCAGCCGAAGTGCTAAGCAACGCCTAATTGAGCCACGCTATTATAAATATTTCCATTCGATTTCGATTCGCTTGATGAGTCAAATATTCAGCCGTACCAGACAGTTGGTGGAAAGTCTGGTGAGGTTTAATTTGATATATGAGCTATGGCCAATTGCAGAGAACTAGCTACTTTTATAGGTTTATTTTGGTAACTGTAAGATGTTCTGAAATGGCACTGTCATTTATTTATAACAGAGTTTATTTGGCTTAGACTAATTCGTCTATAAGACAATTATGGGCGATAGCGATAGGACCATATAGTAACGTTTCCGAGGAAATGTTGTGAATTATTTTGCAGCTCTATGATTTATTTTAAGCACCCCGATAAAATCTTAAAGTTGTGAAGTTAACAACCACCTTAGGATTTTCCCGATCCCTGTTCGTTACACGTTTTCCTTGAATTTCCCAGAGCCATCAATTTTCCCCAAAACACGACAATCGGCCACTGTTAACCACTGGCCATTTTCGGTCATTGCCATGGCCATGGTCAAAAGATTGCTGCTGAGTAAAAAACGCGATGGAAGAAAGCAAACATTGGCTCATGCTAATGAGCGAACTAAACAAAGCCAGCTACACCGAGAAAACAGTTGAACTTAAATATTTCCCACATTAAATTGCAACGAATGTTAGCTAACATCCTTTAACTTGCTTATTTTAAAGAACTGTTGCTTAAAATTTCACTAATCAATTTATATGATCTAGAATGCAATAAGCAAAAAGTGTTTTTTATTTATTATGTGCAAGGTGTTATTATAAACAAAAATGAAATGATTATGGCAGTGTAGAATAGCGAAAATTGTTAAAAGAATTATTTTCCAAAAAATTACTCTTTTAAGGTCATAAGAACTCGCAGTTTATTGCAGTGTGGCAAAGGCGATTGAAACGAGACCCTGACTGGGGACCTCTGCATTTGAGCCTGGCTCAAACTTACCATTAGATTGCTTAATTTCAGACTGGGAGCCGTATCGGGTAACAAATTGTGGCAGCCTCTGTGCAGAGGCTCGTCGGCAGCGTCCTCTTTATCGCTCCCCTCGCCATTAATCACAACAAAATCAACATGATCGTCGATTAGCTCCTGGCTTAGTGCGGATGCGGATGCGGAGGCGAAGGCGGAGGCGGAGGCGGATGTGGCTGCGGATGCTGTACGAACAATGCCAGCATCGCTGCCACTGAGACTGCAATCGTCGCTAAGCTCGCAGATGTCAACACCCTGGCTGATGGGGGATAGGATAGTGGGCTTTGGAGGTGGATCGTGGCCATTACTCTGACTCGTGCGGTGGTGGGTGGTGGATGTGGTGGTGGTGGATGTGGAGGAGGACCACGAGGACGAGCTCTTTTGCACCGTCTGGGTGCGGATCACCTGCATGGCGCCGTTGGCGGTGCGGGCCTTCAGCACCTCCAACTGTTTGCGCTGCGTGTGCTGTGTGCCATTCGGCTGTGAGATGTTTTGGGAGTCGGATATCTGGGGAGAGAGTGGAGAGAGAGACGGGGATTCAGTGGTGGCAGGATAATGAGTGGATGCTGCAGGGGGGATTTAGCATGGTATTAATACAAACATAATGTAGCATTAGCGTTTTAGTAAGGATTTTTTTAGAATTTAGTTGGTGGGTGCTTTGGCAATCTAAACTAGTAATCCCACATTGCCAGATCTAATTAATACATCAAGAGATGCCTGGCTATATCGATTTCATACCCGTAAAAGCCTTTAAATGGGTGCAAAGTAAGATAAACAAAACGCTGAGCAGGCGATCGCTATGTGATTGTCCAAACTCCATCGCGGGTGTGGGTGTGTCCCATGCGAGGCGTAAAGTGCTTTGTCGCACGGCATTCGGCCGTTGGCAACGGGGCGTATGAAAGTTGCCAGACGAAACACTTGACCGTCAGCCGGCCCGCTCCCCTCGCTTCCCTCGCTCCAGTTGCCCCTCCACAATGGCCAGATGCCTCTTATCTCGACAGCTGGGCGTGCTCTGCTCAGCTCAGTTCGCTCGCTTGGCACACGTGACCAAACGCCAGCCACAAATCAAAAGACTCTCGAGAGCAACTGCAATTGCAACGGCAAACAAAGCAGCAACTGAACTGCACCCTTTTGTGTTAGTGCACTCAAAAGAAAAAATAGGCTTTAAAAACAAATGTTTCCTTGAATGATTAACTCTTCAAAAGTAGTCCAATATTCTTTGTAAAAGCCCAATAAACTGCAAATATTTTAAAAATAAAGCTTGATGGAGCTACAAGTTAATAAACTTTATAGGAAAATATTCTTTACATATTTTCACATTTTCCTTTGTGCATAGACCCGAACAATTAGCAGATCCGTTCATTGGATCGTGCCATGACACACCATCGAAGGTAAGAAACACACTCGAATCGAACTGGCCAAAAGATCGATTGTGGCAATCGAATGCATTGATGATTTATGGTGCTAAAATGCATAATATGCGCCAAATGATAACTTTAACCCGCCGGTTGTCCAGTTCGCGGCGTATTCGTGTCAATGACCAAAATGCAGCCGCACATTTGACTGTGAGTCAAAGTGCAGCATTGTCTATATAGAATATAAAAATTTGAATGCTCCCCAAGCGGGTCGAAACAAAGAAAATTGCATATTGTACGTGTATGCAAGTTGTATGCAAGGTTGAGTCAGCTCACTGTTCTGGCTTCTCACTGGAAGTCTTGTCTTTTTTGGACCGCAACTCGAATGGCGAATTTAATTTCTGTGGTTATATACTCTTGGTAATTAGCTTCATTAGATGGGAATTTTTACGGGTCGCTGAACAAAGAGCGGAATATAAATAAGGAATACGCCAATTCTGGGCAGTTGTAAAGCTGTATATTATATTTTATGATATGCCCGTTGTACGAGTTCAGGGTTATCCCTTTCAAAGTTCTCCAACTGGCGGCTTCGCCTATTCAGTACAATTCAGTGTGGTTCGATTTCTGTTCTGCCTAGTTCTGGCTAGTGATTTCAATTCGGCACTCAGCTCTTCAAGCTTCCCATTGACCCGAGGGCAAACGGACAATGCATAATAATTTCAGCGGCTCCCTAAAGTCACACTCATCCTTGGGACTTGGAACTGAACAACTGGAAGGAGTGCAGAATAGCGTGGCAGACATAAATTATAAGCCCAGTTTGGCACCCGCGGCCATGCACGTTCTGCCGGAGTTTCTCACGATGGTCAGAAGGGGACTCTTGGCGATCTGGGACCGCTTTTCCTTAATGCCTCGCAATTTCCTGCAGACTGAACGCTGCGATATGTGTATGCCTGTCTATCTATCGATGACCTCTTTTCGCTGGCTCGCTGATTTTCCAGCCGGCTGCGCCGATTTAGTTTAGGCCGGCATGTGTAGGCTGCTTGGCTAGTTGGCTGGTTGGCTGGTTGGCTGGTCTTGATCTTGGCCAGGCTAATTAAGCTGTTCGGTACCAATCTGCATGGCCCAGGGGGTGGCTCAATCATGGCAACAGCTGGCGAGCAATGAAAGCCAACTGTAAATGAATTATTCCGGCCTGGCCAAAATCAGCCAGCCAGCGATCAGTGTCATGATCTTGTGCAGCCTCCAACGACCAGCTGATGATGTACACCCAGGCAAAAAAAAAAAAAAGGAAACCACATAATTGAAAGCATTGAATCCAAAACCGCTCCGAACTGAACCGAACCGAACCGAACCGAACCGAACCGAAGCGCAAAGTCAAGTTGAAGGTTCAATGAAATGCAGAGACTTGCCACGACTTCCACGGAGCCTAGCACTCGCATATATTATATGCCAGCCAAAGTCGTGATGATGTAGAGGAAGACTTGGCTTTCGGCTCTGCACTGATAAAAATCGCTTGAAAATATTGCAACTATTTCTACATTCAAACGGCAATCGAACCATTACAAACCGCATCGTATCATCAACGAAAATTTGTACAATTTTTAACAATCAAATCAATTTAGAGATCCAAATATTTTGTTCAGTTCATGGATATGCCGAAATATGTTGTTGCCTGCGCCTGAAACGAATTTAATGATGCTGCACCATCATCATCATCATCATGATCCCAGTGGCAGTCGCAGTCGTCTGCCTGGTCGTGTTCGTCTGTCTGTGGCCATAAGATTGACTGTCTATCTCCCGACTCTGACTTCTGCCGTGTGACTCTGCCCCTTCCATGTCGTCCATGTCGTCCATGTCGTCCATGTCGTCCATGTCGTCCATGTGGCATACAGTCCAGCTCATGGTCCCTATGTCCACCAGTTCGTGGCATGCATGTCGCCTTTTCTACCTTTTCTGGCTCTCCCGGCTTTTCTGGCTGCCAGTTCGCACAGATCGTTGGCATAGACATGCCAAACCATTGACTCTTTTTATTTTTAGCTGGCACTGACTTTGGTACTTTGCAGCGGACCACTGCACAGTGGGATTGGCACTAAATGATGGCAAAAGGAAAATACGGTCTACGATTCATAAATGGCCAATTCTTCATTTACCTATACGGTTTGATGTCGAGTGCATTTGAGCATAGCTTTCATTTTCCTTGGCACCATTTTATTACAGTCCTAAACCTTATCAAAGCCATTCTTGATCCTATTTTGTCAAATTCATGCAAAATACTTATAGAACTATTCTTTTTATGATTCAGGCATATGTAACTGGGCATTTAGTCAAGGTCGTGCCAAATGACTCATATGAAGTAAGTTTCTGAGAGTCACCACAGTGCACTGTGAAGTATTTTCCATTCTGATTTGTGCCATTGTGTGAACCGCATGCCTTACGACCTGTGGCTTAGGCCATAATAATATACATTTGTAAGTGCATTATTTCTGTCACGATCTCGTTGGCTTTATATCTCTATACACGTGTATGCTCAAGCTTTTGAGTGCAGTCTATCATATAATCATAAGAGTGCCTATCTGTGCGTCACTGACTGCCCTGCCACCTCCAACCAAAAACCCACTTCGGTCTCGGTGTGGAGTTCATTAGCGGCAGAGGAAACACTTAATTGCGGCAAGACACGTCAGTTGACATCCTCAATTAGTTGCAAGTAATTTACGTGTGTCGGCCAAATGGCTTGAAGAGCACTCGAGCACTAGAAAGACAAATGAAATGCTGGTAGTTGACCACAGGCAAGTCCCGTGAGTGGCCGGTTGCATCTTCTCCGCGGGCAGCATCTCTGGATTTTATTTATGTTTTTTTTTTTTTTTTTTTTTCTTTTTCTTGTTAGACTTGTGGCAACCCAGTGACCCACAAAGGCGGCGGCATTGCCAGCGGCCCGGTACCGTTAGGCGGCAACATTGTGGCAACATGGCCAGCAACTGAAACCCCAACTGCACCAACTGAACCAACTGCAACTGCTAGCGAATAATTCAAACTCTGCTGCGCTTGCATGCTGCAAACCAAAAAAGAATCTTGCTAAATGTAAATTTCTGTCTTGCCTTGCCGTGCTTTTCCTTCTCCACAACTCTCCTTCTCCGCCAACCATAATGCTAATGAAGAAGTTGTCAGGAGATCCCTGATCCGTCCATCTGGCTGCCTAACGGTGTCTGGGTGCGTCTGCATGGCGATCTGCTCTGGTCTAGACCGTGGCAATTCGATATTGGATAATGGGTATTGCCAAATTGATTTCCCTGCGATCCGTGGCGGCAATCGCTGCCTTTGACTTTGTCTTTGGCTTTGTATTTGTCTTTGTCGGCAAAAGCGCTTCGAATGAACAGCGGGACATCGGTGATATAAATCCCGGACTTGGCCATCAAAAAGAGCCGAGTCGAGCTCTTTAAACTGAAACTAATGCGGGCTAGGACCAGCGATGGCAAGCTTGTAGCTCTGAATTTGTACTTAGAAATCTGACTTGGACTAAAATAAATATTTAAAAAGATTCCGCTAATAAAAAGACTAAAAATATTTATATGATATGATATGATATCGTATCTTCTATGATATTTTGTTCAAAAATGTATTATTGGAAAGTTGTTGGTATAACTTTCTTATAACATATTGAAAAATATTTGTATGTTGTAACTTATATTGTTAAAAACTTGAGTGAGCCATACAATTCTTTTCGGGTTTTCAGGTTTTCATTTTCATTTTATAGCATAAATTCTATTCAAGGCGAAAGTAGGATACATATTCCCATCACTGGCAAGGACTTGGTGTCTTCTTTCGACTGATCGTTTCCAATTGATTGTATTGATCGCTTCCACAGCCAATCCCCCACTCTATAACCCTTTCAGCTTTTGACCAGGCTCACAGCATCGCCAGTCGCAGTGGCAACAAAGTTCAATCGCGATAAGATACAAAGTCAGCGGAATGAAACAACTTTCCGAGGTATTTTTCTTTCGGGTCTCGGTGTTTCTCCACCGAATGAATACCCTGCAGCCATAAAGTATGGCTCAAAAGGGCATATCAACACTGATCGGGTGAATGTAACAGTTGCCAAATTGAGTGATTGTGGGGCCACTAAATGATCTCGAATTTGGCTGCAGGAAGAATGCATTTCAAATGTCAACTTTGAACTGAACCGCGTTCGATCGAGATCGTTACTACGGAAATAAGGGGTAATAAGCTGCAATTATGTATGGTCCTCAATTTTTGCGCGCTGCTCCCAAATATGAGTAGAGATAAATATGTCGTACAAATTCTCGGATGGCTGGGCAATCCTAAGGTCAACAGTCTTCAGATATTTCGCCATGATCTCACCATCGGGGCAATAGGATATTCTATTGTTTCGTAAGCCGATCCGTATTCAGTTAGAGCAAAAAATCACATAATTATTTGGATCAATCTCTTCAGCTCGAGTGCGGCAATGCCAAAGCCATGATGTCATTGCATTTGATGGACGTTCCCGGGCAGACCAACGCGAACAGCTCGCAGTTGGCTAGAGTATCTTAAGGTCCAGATCTCGTTAAGTATGTTGGGCTATTTCAGCTTGACCGGACCACGAGCACAGCCACGAACTAAGATCCAAGATTCTATTTTGATTTGGTTCTGGGCCGAGCTCTCGAGGCGCGAACTCCATCCAACTTGGCCCCACACACACCACACACACCACCTCGACCACACGACTACACGACTCGATGGCCACATGGCCAGATGATGATGATGGGCCAGGTTGATGACGGCTGCCAGTGGATGAAATAGCATAAAATTAACGATAGGCCCCGAAGTGCTGATGTGCCATCCAGCCAAAGGCATTTATAATTAACCGACAAATTCTAGAGCAATCAATGCTGAAGCGTAGCCCAAAGACAAGTGAAATCTGAAATCTGCAGAAGAATAGCGCGAATTAATTAAGTGCGGACGTACCGAAAACACCACAAGTGCTTCGCCTTTTGCTGAAAATCTCTCCGATGCGAAATCGAATCGTAAGTGGCACAGCGTGTGCAACTGCGTTAAAGCTCTTTAATTTCCTTTCCTTTCTATTAATTGTATTTTATTTTAACTTATTCAGCAGCAATCAGAGCCATGCGTGTGACCTGTTAATTATGGTTGAGTAAAAACGGTCAACGAATCTCCCTCCATGTCCAAGTCCATGTCTGTGGCTTAGTAGGAGCTTGGGTAAAAGCCGTCTGACACGCAAAACAGTCTCAACTGGCTTATCGAAATTGCGGTATTCCGTAACCATCATCGAGCAGCTGACGAGTTTTCCAGCGATTAACTATGCTATGCGTAGTAAGCGTTACGTTCTTGCCGAATTACTCACAGCCAGATGCTTGAGTTTTCATCTGGAGAATTTGTGTTGAATTTAATTGCGCTTACATTTCTCAAGTGCTAGGCAATCTAAACATCATATTAAACAGCACAGAAGTTGCTTTTAACTACTTTTGAATTGCCGTGTACTTCATGCACCTTAATCGATCAACTTCTGTTTCTGGCTGCATACTCACGGATCCAAGCTTTGGGTATTCAACTAAATAAACTATTAACTGATTAAAATCGAACAGCAAGGAAACCGAAACTAGCAATCAAGCCGCAATTGCCGCAGACTCTGCTAAATTAGTGAACGCCTTCCCATTTAGAGAGTCTGGACCTTTCAATTTCATTTAAAATACGATGGACAAACAGAGAGCCCAGCAATTAGGTCTAGACCCGAGGGGAGCTGAGCAGACTAGAGCCAGCAGCCGCATGGACTGGAGCCACTGGTACCATCAATCAGACCCAAAAGTAATCGCATTGTGGTCGGGGCTCCATTTCAGGGATGAGTGCTTAGCTCGTGAGTGGCAGAAGTGCTACCGGTGTTTACTACAATCTAGAAAGTCATTTCTTAAGGCTCATTTCAAGAAACTGATGAATGATCTTAAATAGAAAATATATATTCTTTCAGGTGGAGTATAGAGCAAACAAATATATAACGTTGTTTAACTCCACTTCATATATGGAGATATAGGAAAATTCTGCAATTGAGGTTTTTAGGTTTCTTGAGACCTGTGTATAGAAGCCACACGCAATCTGTGTATATTCCCGGACACAAGCCCACTGTTGGGCTACTCCGGATCACGCTGCCACCTTTAGTGGACACCTCTGTAGACACTCACCTTGCCGTAGCTGTTCAGCGGTCCGTTGATCCAGCGGTCTGCCTCCAAGCGCCCGCTGAAAAGGGCTCCGGTATTGGGATCGATGCGTTGCCATTCACGCACCTCCCTCTGGAAGGGGGACCTGGTGCCCCCCGCTCCGCCGACCGCCGTCGTCGGCTGCAGATGATGATGATGATGCTGATGCTGATGCTGATGCTGATGCTGATGATGATGATGATGGCTCTGACTGTGATTGTTTGTTGTGGCCACTTCCATGTCGAGAAGATGGAGCTGGGGCTACTGTGGTGCGCTTTTAATTTGCACGCTCGATGCGCTCGAGCTGCCTTTTCCGCTTTATGTTTTCCTCTTGCTGCTTTGCTGGCTGCTCCTCTGGAAACGGGAGGCTGCACTTGGCCAGTGCTTTGTGGTCGTCTTCTGCTGCTTTCTGGTGCTCGCCTATTTCAAATTATTATTTATTGTTATTATGCTACCGTCTAGCTGTTCGTGGCCGCTTCCCAGGCCTCGTTCGCGTTCGCGTTCGCGTTCGCGCTCCGTTCCGTTTTGGCTAAATTAATGGCAACTTTAATTCATTATCATAATAATAATTTTCTAGCTATTCTAGCCCTGCTACTGTGTGCACGTGGCTGCTGCCACCTCCTCTGCCCCCCCACCCGACAACACCTATAATAATTTCCTCTGCTTTTCTTTTTGCACGCTTTGCTAACTATTTGCTTTGTGGCTTTCACGGTCTAATTTGAGAACCCTCTGTGTGCCTTTGGTGTTTTGTGTGTGCTGAAATGACAAGAACAAAGTAAACAGAGTTTTCGTTAGTTAATTATGTTGCAAAGTGTGGATATATAGGGTATATGGTATATACACGTATATGCGACTTTTTGCCGATCTCCAGCGGAAGTAAAAGTGCTTTAACCCGCCGTCGTGCAGATTTCTAATTAAATTTGCGGCCAACGTCCAACGGATATGAGACGAGTCTATAGACAGTGCTATATACTCATTGAGACTGATAGCCGCCAGCGGCAGAGGCTTGGATTCTTTTGAATCCCCTCTCTCGCTGTCAGCGGATGTCACAGTCTATTTCCGCCTCACAGACCCCTCAGTTAATCGCGGACATGTGTGTCCACTTATTGTTTCTCTTTTTAATTCAATTTATTTCGCTGTTTCATTATTATTTCAGGTAGTCGGGCGATAAGTCCGCATCCCCAATGCGTGGCTATTTTTTTTTCTTTGCTGTTGTCGTCATATGTCTGACACATCATTTGTAATTGTCAAAGTTATGCAAGAACTTCATTTATTTGGGGGCACAGTGGTTGGTTGGTCATCAAGGTAAGGTTAAGGTTACCAAAAGTTATTGGGATAAACTAATGATTTCAGTTCGGATTTCAGTTAATGGAGTTTTGGCCACGAAATTCGATTTACTAAATATATATAGTAGCATATGTACCATAGTATAACACTTTGTCACACATACACACCACACACACAGTACATATGTACCACTTGATCACACCCACCCAATCCATTTGCCCTAACACATAAGTCAGATCCCAAGCTCTTGGTGACAATAACAATTTCGGCCGCGTTAACATAAACAATTGATTCATAGACATAAACATCCGCCGATGCCGAAATTCGTCATTCCCACTAAGCAACCAAATAGCTTACGCAGCACAAATCCTGGTAATTTTCCATGCGCAACTCTCTTAAAGAGCGCAACCCATTTGAATAGAGAGGAGAGCCTTCAAGCTCATATAAACAAAGTCGACCAAGGGTTTGCTAAGCGTTCAACTCACACTCCAGATTTAGTTCTAATTCATCCACTATACCATTAAGACGTGAATTGACTCCGATTCAAAGTTGTATCATTATCTTGAAATAAAAACTTATATTTTTTTCAAAACTTGCAACCGCGAACTCGTTATTGGCGCAGTCGGTGGTCCTAAACTTATAGTGACCAACAAAGAACCTTCGTGTGTGATTTAACTTCAACTTTGTGGCTAATCAATGCTACAAGAAGTAACTATCCGCCAGTCATACAGTGCTTAATAATTAAAACCGCTTCAACTTGGTAGCCCACCATAATAGTGTGACCGCTACTAGAAGAAAAAATTATTATTACATAAGTGCTGCAAAGACAAGACCACTAAAGGGTAACTGAAGCCCCAGGTTTTGCATATCAACCAAAGACAGTGTGTAGCCCGCAAAACAAAAAGCGTGACCGCTACGAGGAGTGAAAAATAAAATAAAATCAACAAACAACAAAAACAAGAGAAACAACAATGGCACTACCACAACAACAAGTGCAACTACTCTCCGAGAATCATCTGAGCCAGGCTCTTGGTCAGATTCGACAGGTACCAACATTTACCGGTACGACACTGGAACTGAGCTCGTTCATAAGAAGAATAGAGTTCATACTTCAACTATATCCATCAACTGACGTCCGTCAGTCACACGTACTCTTCAGTGCAATCGAAATGCAAATTGGAGGCGACGCCCAACGAGTATCCCAGCTCAGTGCAGCTAATACATGGCCGGAATTGAAGGAAGCCCTAATCGCCGAGTTCAAGACCCAGACACCATTCGAAGAGCTTTTGAGACGACTATATAACACCCAATTCAATGGATCAGTTCGTAAGTTCATAGAAGAACTTGAAGCAAAATGCTTTGTAATAACAAATAAGCTAGCTTTAGAAAATAATGATCTACATAATCACATTTATACAAACGCAATGAACGATACAGTAAAAAATGTAATTATTAAAAAACTCCCAGATAGACTCTACATGCAATTAGCCAGATTCGATATAACAACAGTCAGTAAATTAAAGCAAATTGTACAGCAGGAGGGTTGTTATGACAGTACATGGTCCGATCACCCAAAATTCCAAAATACTCAAAATACCCAATATAAAAATCAGTACAGCCCAAACTATAACAACACTTCAAATAATCAAAATAAAAATCAAAATTATAATCAAACATCAATTAGCCAAAATAAAAATCAACATATGAACAAAAACAATAACAGCCATGACCAGCCTTTCGAATACCTATTCCAAGAATTTAAGCAAAAACTCAACCAAGCACAGACACAAAATCCTTTAAATTATTCCTCCAACTATCAACAAAATCCAGTTTCTTCATCCGCTCCGAATCCGGCAACAAAAAGGCAAAGACCTAGTACCAGCGGGCATTCAAAAATGGATACGTCCGAAAATTTTCATCTACATGCCTCGGACGAAGAAGAAGACACAATTCCTTCATAAATATTGTTTTAAACAATATACCGCTCCGATGTGTTATAGACACTGGGTCTACAATAAACATCATAAGAGCAAACATTTTTAATTTCCCGGTTAAAACTACTAATTTACAAACACATACCATTAACGGCACAATAACCCTAAAGAAAATCATAATTCTAAAACCAAGTAAGCTTTGCCCTACTAAACAAGTTTTTTATATTCATAATTTTTCCGAAAATTACGATATGATATTAGGTACAGGGTTCCTAGAAGACGCCAACGCCCAAATAAACCTTGGCAAAAGAAGTGTAGTTTTAAACAACAACAGTTTCTTAATGGACTACCTACCAGAACGAGAAGGTAGCCTAGAAGACAACCCCGACTATGTGAATGTTTCACCGCCATCATTATCCACTGATGATGAAGCCACAAATTATGCAATAGGAAACGAGATAAGGGAATCAAATGAATTCAGGCTTGACCATCTAAATAAAGAAGAGTCAAATGCCCTTACTAAAATTCTTCAAGAATTTAGGGACATACAATACAGAGAAGGTGAAAATTTGACCTTCACAAGTACTGTAAAGCATGTCATCAAAACTAAACATGAAGACCCAATCTATAGGAAACCTTATAAATACCCCCAGGCCTACGACAAAGAAGTCGAGGTACAAATCAAAGAAATGATTAAACAAGGCATTGTTCGAAAATCGAACTCACCCTACTGTTCCCCTATCTGGATAATACCGAAAAAAAGCGATGCTTCTGGTAAAACAAAGTTCAGATTAGTAATCGACTATCGCAAACTAAACGAAATTACTATTGATGATAAATACCCAATTCCTGTCATGGATGAAATACTAGATAAGCTAGGTAGGTCTCAATATTTCACTACCATAGATTTAGCAAAAGGTTTTCATCAGATCCAAATGGATGAAAGCTCGATTCAAAAAACAGCTTTTTCCACAAAAAATGGACATTACGAGTACACTCGAATGCCGTTTGGACTGAAGAACGCACCTGCAACATTTCAACGTTGTATTAACAATCTATTAGAAGACCTAATTTACAAAGATTGTTTAGTTTACATGGACGATATAATAGTTTTTTCCACTTCATTGGAAGAACACTTGTTATCTCTACGTAAAGTATTTGCTAAATTACAAGAAGCTAATCTAAAGTTACAACTTGACAAATGTGAATTTATGAAAAGAGAAACAGAGTTCTTAGGACACATTGTAACTACGGAAGGCATAAAACCCAACCCAAATAAAATAGAAGCCATACAGAAATTCCCATTACCTAAAACTAATAAAGAAATAAAATCATTTTTAGGACTTTGCGGTTTCTACCGTAAATTTATCCCTAACTTTGCAAAAATTGCTAAACCAATAACACAAAAACTAAAAAAAGGTTCCGTTATAAATTCTAAAGATACCGAGTATATATCAGCCTTCGAAAAATTAAAATGTTTAATTATGTCCGAACCAATATTAATTTACCCAAATTTCGAAAAAACATTCTCATTAACCACAGATGCAAGCAATGTCGCTCTAGGTGCTGTATTATCACAGGATCGTAAACCCGTTTGTTACGCTAGCCGTACTCTCAATGAACATGAACTTAATTATTCAGCAATAGAAAAAGAACTTTTAGCTATTGTTTGGGCCACTAAATACTTCAGGTCCTATCTTTTTGGTCGTAAATTCCAGATTCTTAGTGATCATCAACCTTTAGTTTGGCTCGATAATATCAAGGAACCAAACATGAAACTCCAAAGATGGAAAATCAGACTAAATGAGTTTGATTACCATATAAAATATGTACCAGGAAAAGAAAACCATGTCGCCGACGCACTTTCACGTGTAAAAATAGAAAACTTCTACGGCGAATCTCCCACTTCAGCCGCTACCGTACATAGTAGCCATGAAGATAACCAAAATTACATTTCCTTTACAGAAAGACCAATAAACTACTATAATAGACAAATAGAATTTGTCAAAGACGACAATAACAATACAGATATAAGAAAATATTTTCATAAAACAAAACTAAAAATCCATTATAAAGAAATGACAAGCGCATATGCAAAAGAATTAATAAAAGAATATTTGTGTACAAAAAATAGCGTAATTTATTTTCATAATGAAATAGATTTCCTTACATTTCAAAACGCCTTCTTAGAAATTGTCAGTCCGAACAACATAACTAAAGTTATGAGAGCAACCAGTAAATTAATAGATATTGAAACATATTCAGAATTTAAAGAAGTAATAATAAAAACCCACAGAGAACTCTTACATCCAGGTATAGAAAAACAAACCAAAATTTTTAAAGAAAAATATTACTACCCAGACTATCAAAAGTTAATACAGAACATTATCAACGAATGTGAAGTGTGTAACATGTGCAAAACAGAACATAGAGACACTAAATTAAATTACGAGTTAACGCCAGAAATTTTCAATCCTAGAGAAAAATATGTTATCGATTTTTATTTAATCGATAATAAAACATTCCTGTCATGTATTGACGTTTATTCCAAATATGCCGCCTTAATTGAAGTCAGCTCTAGGGATTGGCTCGAAGCAAAAAGAGCTCTACTTAAAATTTTTAATGAAATGGGAAAACCGTCCGAAATAAAAGCCGATAAAGACTCAGCATTTATGTGTGCTGCATTACATTTATGGCTAAAGTCCGAAAATGTTCACATTAACGTCACAACAAGTAAAAATGGAATTTCAGACATTGAGAGATTTCATAAAACTGTCAACGAAAAGTTAAGAATTATAAGCACTGAGTCCGACCCAGAGAATAAAATAACAAAATTTGAAACCCTACTCTATGTTTATAACCATAAAATTAAACATAATACAACAGGTAAAACACCAGCAGATATTTTTATATATGCAGGAACACCTGCACATGACACCCAGCAAGAGAAAATTAATAAAATAAATAAATTAAACGAAAATAGACATAGTTATGAAGTAGATACCAGATATAGACAAGCACCATTAGTAAAATCAAAGACAACAAACCCATATAAAAAGACAGGAGAAATTACACAGATTGACGAAAAACATTATGAAGAGAAAAACAGAGGCAGGAAAATAACCCACTATAAATCAAAATATAAAAAGAAAAAGAAAATTAATGAAACTAAATATAACAATAATTCCAGCACAACCCAAAACGACCAAGGCAATCCAACATAATTACACAATTTTGATGATCCTTTGCTATTTTCTATTATGTTTTATCCAACATGTCCAAGGACAAAATCTTGAAGTTAATCCAATTCAAGCCAAAAATGGCTACCTTATATTTAATACTGGATCAATAAGTTTACCAATCAATTACGAGTATCACTACTTAGCTGTAAATATTACAAAAATAGAACAAACATATGATAACTTAGTAAAACAATCAGAAGAATATGAAACTTTATCCCAAGTTCAATATTTAGCAGAGAAATTAAAAAGAGAAATGAATGGCATTAGAATAGCAAAGCGTAGCAAACGCGGCTTAGCTAATTTTATGGGCACAATTTATAAATACCTTTTTGGAACCTTAGATCAAGCAGATAAAGAAGAGCTAGAATATAAAATTCAAAATTTGTCCGAAAACAGCGTCCAAGCTAATGAACTCAACGAAGTCATAAAAACAGTAAATGAAGGCATAACATTAATAAATTTATTAAGTGCATTACATGAAAGCGATCAAAGATTAAACATTTTATTATTTAATTTACAACAGTTTACTGAGTATGTAGAAGATATTGAACTTGGAATGCAGTTAACAAGACTTGGCATTTTTAATCCTAAATTACTAAAACATGATTATCTAACAAATATAAACTCAGAAAAACTTCTACATATTAAAACTTCCACTTGGCTGAAAACGGATACAAATGAAATTCTAATATTTTCCCATATTCCAAAAGAAATAATTAAGACCCCAATCTTTACAATAATTCCATATCCAGATAATAATCAAAACATTTTAATAGAAAATGTACAAAATAAATTTTATGTTCAAAATAATCAAACTTATTTGGCATCTACAAAAACTTTAATAATAAACAAATGCTTAACGGGCATACTTAACCAATTCAATACAGAATGCAGATATGTAAAAACTCATAAAGAGTTTGAAATCAATTATGTCGAACCTAATATAATATTAACTTGGAACTTACCAAAAACCATACTTAACCAAAATTGCATAAATAGAGATATAATAATAGAGGGAGACAACATAATAAAAGCTTTTAACTGTTCCATACAAATCGAAGACATCTCAATATCAAACACTATGTTAGATTACACACAAACGATTTATGTTAACAACAATATCACTAAGTTAAAAGCCCTTTCTTATATACAAGCTAAAGAAATTTTTGAAATCCACAATAAAGCAAACAATAAATTTCAAATAATTACATTTACTATTTTAATAGTTTTAGTTGTCATAATAATATTCTATTATATCTACAAATATAAGAATATACCTAAGAAAATTATAATCAAATTCAAAAGACAAGTACCCACTCCTATTGAATCAAATATTATAAACAATGATGTAACAGAAATAGAAAATAATGTAAATCCTGTCTTGTATCCTAAATTATCCGCCTGAGGACAGGCTAATTTCTTAAGGATGGGGAAGTAGCATATGTACCATAGTATAACACTTTGTCACACATACACACCACACACACAGTACATATGTACCACTTGATCACACCCACCCAATCCATTTGCCCTAACACATAAGTCAGATCCCAAGCTCTTGGTGACAATAACAATTTCGGCCGCGTTAACATAAACAATTGATTCATAGACATAAACATCCGCCGATGCCGAAATTCGTCATTCCCACTAAGCAACCAAATAGCTTACGCAGCACAAATCCTGGTAATTTTCCATGCGCAACTCTCTTAAAGAGCGCAACCCATTTGAATAGAGAGGAGAGCCTTCAAGCTCATATAAACAAAGTCGACCAAGGGTTTGCTAAGCGTTCAACTCACACTCCAGATTTAGTTCTAATTCATCCACTATACCATTAAGACGTGAATTGACTCCGATTCAAAGTTGTATCATTATCTTGAAATAAAAACTTATATTTTTTTCAAAACTTGCAACCGCGAACTCGTTATTATATACATATATGGGTTTGGAAAATTTTGAAAATTGAGAAATCAAGTTCGTTGCCTAAGTCTTTCGTTTTGCGAAAAACTTGTTCCATATTTCTAAAGTGATTGTTACCTTGAATATATTTTATTTTGTTGAATAACAAGACAAGTTACTTATGTACAAAAAATACCTTTTTTTATTCTTAAAAAAACCATTATCACCTCACTGTTTCCCCCCATTAGGACTGTCCAAATAAGTGCCGGTCGACATTAACACTGAAATAGTTGTGTTTTATAGCTCTGGCAACATAAACCAAAAAATAAAACGAAGAAAACGAATTCTCATTCGGCGCAATCCACATCTCGAAGACCCAAGTGGTAAGAAAACCAGCGGATGCAATGGGGCGGACAGCACCCTCTTTCCCCGCCAAAAAAAACACCCACGAAAGGGGAGAGAAAACCAATTTTCCAAATATTTCATGCAGCTCTGGCCGACCGCTAAATAGTAACTGTTACTGAATTTTCCACAGCTCGCCTCGCTTGTTGGCTATTGGTCGTCGGCTTTCGTTAGTCGAGCTGCTCAGCCATTAACTTCCTCATATGCCCAAAGAGCTGGCGGTGGAAACCCGTTTTCCCCGTTGAACTTGCACTCGTTTTGGTTTTTGGATTCGGTTTCTGTTTTGGCGAGTGCGTCGCTGAATCTTTTAGCACTTTGGCTAGAAATAAAAGCAGCTCGAAACTGTGGCCGCGCACTCTTTTTGCGATTTTTTTCTTCGGCACGCAGACTTACTCCATATTCACAAATTGGATTCGTATTTCGGACACGTTTTGCCGGTTTTCATTGGTGACTCTGTGTTTATGCATCCCAGTGTGTGCGCCCTAGTTGATTGTGTTAATTAAAATTTAATTAGGCGTAATTTAGTGTAATTAAGCGATGGCATAAATTTAATGACATGGAACTGGCCACTGGGGCGTAAGAATGGCCAATTTATTAGTGTTATCCTATTTCAATTTTTTGATTTAAGGTTTTTGCCGCCTTACATGCACAAAAGTATTAAATGAGACTATCAAGTTTGTTGCCTATGTCTTTCGTTGCTTTTCGTTGTATATAGCTTTCAGCTTTATTCAAGCAGTTAAGATGCTGGTAGTTGCATTCTAGCTATTGGAAGAAATAACCACAAAAATACAATTTTCAACTTGAGTTGTTCACGTCCACTTGGCGACTTTGGGCACAATACCAGCAATGATGTGACAATGAAGGTCAGCGTAATTATTACTATTATATATTTTACAGTTTGGCTGTCACCCAACCGCAGTAAGGAAATACTGAAAATGCTATGGCCGCTCACAACGGTTATTTCCGTTGCAATACTTGGCCAAAACGAAAGTCATTTTGCTTGAGGTTTCTGCGGTTGATTTTGTATTGGGTTCCAGTTATTTCAATATCAATTTGATGCGTAATTCGCCAGAAATTCGTTCGATTTGTTGTTGTTTATTCATGGGTTAAGTGTCCCTATGTAGGTTAATCCCTCATTTTTGGTTTTGCATTACATTTTTTCGCCACCCACTCGAAATTTATTTAAAAATAGTTCGAAATGAGTGGGCTGAGACAAAAACAATAGGTCCATGCTTATTAATAAACACAAAAATACGAGCCTAAAAACAGACAGCAGTGACATGAGGGTGTTTAATTGGCATTGAAAGTGCGTGACAGGGAAAATATTGGTGTTACAAAATTTAAGCGAGCAACTGGAATTGTAATTCACACTTTTCTGTATTTGCAACGCGTGCGCAGTCCACGAAAATCGTGCAACAATTGACCGATATGCAAATCGTTCTTTTTCTTTCAGACAGCGGAAAATTTGCATAATTGGCTCGCATTCGCGTGTTTTTCGTGTGTTCTAATTTGAATTTGATTTGTGCGACACAAAAACAGAAGCAGCACGCTCCACAAGACTTGGACAACAAGTGTGAACAGAAAAGTTGGCACACCAATAAATTGTCAGTTTTATTTTAACAACAAAGGCTGTCTTGCAAAGCAACTAAGACAGCTGCAGAGTAAATATTGCAATTCCTACGTCGCCTTAATTTAGTTCAAGACAACTATTACAAACATACATCTTAAAAGTGAAGTTCTTCACTGTCAGTTATTTAATCTGATCAATCATTTCCAGTTCTCGCTGCCTTTTTTCAATTAATTGTTTCCCTTGTTCTGATTCTGGCATACACAAGTTTTCCAAAACTCAGCCGCTTATTATTATTTTTTTCTTACTTATCTCTTTTGCTTTCAACAGTAATCTTTAACCTTATGATTTGTGTGTCTCAATCAATTCTTAACGTTTGGCTTCATTCTTTAAGAAAGGCAATTTTTTCGCGTTGCTACAATTCAATTATCAGAATATAAAACCTTTTTGATCGCCGCCACAATTGAACAGCAACGCCTCTATGTGTCTATTGATATATCTAACCATAAATATGAATACCTATCTACATACACGTATGAAAAAACCACAATTGAGGCAAGCTTCCGTCTTTTATTGCCTGGGCTGGGTTTTTAATATACTATGACTGAATGGTTTTTGTGAGGCTTGGAAAATAATTTATATTTAATATTTTTTTCAGATTTGCTTCGTTTAGCCGTCATTATTAGTCACACGCAAAATAATCTTTGAGTCTTTGTTTGACTTCCGTATGAGACATGCCGTGCTACAGGCAAATGCGCAAATCGGTTAATTATATAGACGGTGGAATATTGTAACGATGTCCGCCAATTAGCAGCTCCCGCACTGGATTTAGCCGTACAAGGTATCACAGTGTGTTCTCTCATTTTTATTTAATTAGGCAAACGAGATGTAATCGCGTTGACATTTGTGCAAACTACATACCTATGATTTGCAGTTGGTTGTTCAAGTAAATGGTTCCTTCGAGCATTTCACTCTCGTATTACACAATTACATAACTTGGGCCCGACAGAGTGCCAAAAGCAGAGACAGGTTCCAGCCCCTGAGCCATTCACACTCTGCCCACGAAACAGGTAATTGTGGTCGTTGTTTTTGCTGCCGTGTCTCAAATGTACAGACATATCATAGATATAAGTATAATGATATATCTACTTGTTCCGTCCAATGAAAATTGTAATTTTATGATTTCCTGCTGACGCCCACAAGCAGTCCGTGCGATCAATTTTCCGCTACCTGCACACAAGTCAGTGCGTATGCGTAATATGCAAACGATGCGTATGCGTAATGTGCAATTTTATATCCAACTTGTGTAACAACTCTCTGTGGCAGCCAAAGCTGAAAGCTAATTTTCGAAAGTTTTCAACCATCCTCAATATTTATGATGCTCTATAAAGTTGGAAAATTATACATATTTTGGGTGTTAACCCATCTTATACAGTTGGCTTTAACACTTGCACTTGCCTTTGGCGTGAAACCAAATGTTAGAGTTTTAAATTAGCAAGCGAAGACTGAATCAACAGTAAGCATAAAGCAACGCTATGTCTGCGTAAACAATCAAAAGTGTTTACATTGAGAAATTCAGTCATGAATATATGAATGAAATAGTAGGTAGTGTTATTAAGATTTAAAAGTTTTTGTGAAGTCAATACATATTTTTGCCTTACATTCAAATATTTCGTGAGTCACTGGGCAGACTCTAGTATATTCAAGTTAACAACAACATATTGCAGAGCTGTCTTGGCAAACTAAAGTTAAGTTCGTCACATAAATACCATTCGGCGGGGCAAGCAAATTGAGTTGCATGCCACGGCGCCTGCAATTGTCAGGCAACATTTACAACAAGCCGCCCTCACAGCGGTTTACGCCGAAAGTGAAACAGGCCAATAAATAAAGCCAACATCCAGGGTTTATCGCAGTTAAGAGATCGGGCCGCAAAATGTGTTCGCCCTTCTTTTTTCGGGCTCCCACATGCATTTCGGACTTCAATGTGACAAAATAAATTAGCCGTTTGGCAATGCGAACAGGCAGGGCGAAAAGAAAAAGCGAATCGAAATCAGGAACTGCATATTAAATGAAGCGTAACGAGTGGAAAACGAAAAGAGGTTACCGCACATGGCTTGGATGATGGGTTGGGGTTTTCGGTGGAAAGGGTCGCTGCAGGGCACAAACTTAATTGCAAGTGACGCCCACCCGGGAACCGAGCCGAGCTGAGCCAGCTGGGTGGCCCACAAACTCCTTGACTTGCGGCTCACATTTTGACCGGGTCGGCTAAGTGAAATATGAGCCTGTAAGCATATATTTTTGCGAATTTTTCACGGTTTCCTTTTGGCCAGCCGCCGAAACATAATTTCATCATTGTTCAACACTTTTACTCTTCGGACAACGCGCAACGCGGTCAGTATGAAATTATAATTTACATAATAATTTGGCGCTATTTGCTGATTGATTTGCGCCGCTTGTCGCTCATTTCTTGTCGCCAGCTAATCTCCAGCCTTGAACACCTCGAACATGCCCAGTCTTTTATTTGGCTTTAATTGGTTTCGATTTTGGCAAGAGAAGGTAGAGGAAAACATACAAAGTTTTGCCATAGATGCCGAAAGAAAGCAACAAAACAGAAAGAGTGTCTGAATTTGCATATAAAGTTGGTATGCCATGATAAATGACATGGGCGGTGTGCGAATTTTGTTTGCAGATTAAGATAGATTAGGCTTTCATTTGCATAAATGGAGTTAAGTTAGGATAAAGACTCCTGCTGGCGAGCACCCACGGCTTTTAGAATGTTAATTGACAGCAAGAGATATGCTTTTAAGATTGATTTAGAATTATTTTTGCGAAGCACATCAATAGTTTATAAACCCGGACCTGATTTTGTTTTCAAGTTGTGAGTTGCAGATCTCATGATATAAATATAAGCAACTGAAGTTATGAGGGAATAAATAATAATATATTTAGTCCCGAAGCAAAGAACGTTCATTTTGCATCATTATGCAAGTATATATTGCTTTAAGCTTTTACCTGACTCACTTAAGATGAAATCGGTGCATTCAACAAGTTTCTACAAGTCCAACATCCATTGCCCGAAAACAGAACTTTCATTCTTCAAGCCGCCGACACCAATCGTGTCTTTCAATGTCATTACAGAAAATTATACACCCAAGTACATCTCAAGTACCCACTGCACAGTGAAAAACCGAAAAGCAAACGACTTTCACCCAACAGCTGGCGGCTGCTACCAGATGTTACCATTTGCTACCGCTGCTGTGAGAAATCTCTGACATTTCTCCCGATTTCAGTTCACCTTATTTTGCACCATTTTATGACACATTCATCGTGTCGCCTTTCTGTCAATTGTGGCCCACAAGCCACGGGTACAATGGGCGCCATGGCTTAAGCAGAAAGCAAAAGCGAGCAGTACTTCGGCAGTAGAATGGCAGTAGTCTTCTGACCGTAATTATATGCACGGCAAAGAGTAAAATAAAATAACTTGATACTTATTAAGTCCCAGCCAGAAGAAAGTCAGAAGTGAAGCGAAGTGATTTGTCAGGCGTGACAAAAGCGGTATAAGAAAAGCAGGTAATAGTACAATATTGGAGTGTTCTTTGGGAACTCGGATCTCCCCAACAATGGAAGGGGAAAGTGCTCAGTGCCCCATGCTACGGTGAGTATTCCTCATTTTGTGCGACTAATTTCATGCAACAGAAGCAGTTTATGGCCTATTAGATATGCAAATTGAACACGATTCGCAATCAGCCTTATCACATTAATTATTTAACAACTTGCCGTTGCCGCTGTTGTTGTGCCTTATGCCCAACTAAGCTTAGCTTAGCTTTGGATGCTTTTGTTTGCTTTGTCATTGCCATATATGATTATGGTTGTACAACAACCTATCTTATCGCCCGAACCTTTCCTGATACTTGCCGCGAGTATTTTCAGTACTTGATGGCATGAGTACGTCATTGAACTTGACTTTGAAGGCGTTCCACTTTATAATACCATGTTTAGCTTTAGATCTTCACCAGAGCCAGCAATCCCGCCTCCTTCTGCCACTCGGTGTCAGTTGGAAACGCATTCGGAGTCACATCTGCTGGCCAGAGGAAACCAGTTTTCTAAGCGT
The DNA here is from genome assembly GCA_005876975.1 of Drosophila orena. Classification (NCBI taxonomy): domain Eukaryota; kingdom Metazoa; phylum Arthropoda; class Insecta; order Diptera; family Drosophilidae; genus Drosophila; species Drosophila orena. The sequence goes on along the minus strand of VCKV01000008.1, from coordinate 2,873,372 downwards.
CTGCTGCTGCCCCGATGGTCACTCATAGTCGGTACGGTACGGCACGGTCCGGTCGGTTGGAAATTAAAGTTAATTTTTGCTTTGCTTTTTACTTTGCTGATCAACGGGCAGTGTGGGGGCGTCATCAGACAGAAAGAACTGGGGGCAAAAGTTGGCTGCCGTCTCATGGCTGCTCGCATCAATATGCTAATTAAAACTGGAAACTGGAAATCATCCACGTAGTGAAACAAACAAAATGTGCTTTTTTCAACCTTTTCGTTTTGTCATGAAATTTCCCCCCTTTGCCCCATCGACGGTCTGTTCCCATTGAGTCACAGTAATATCGTTCTTTATTATCGGCTTACAACTTGCATGCGCCCATTTCGACAAGTTCGTCGCTTGAGTCTTTCGTTTTTTTCACTTACTCATCCCAGAACTGCGAAGAAAAATCCCAGTTAATACGGCTGAATGACTTGTTAAAACACAAATTATGAATTGCCGTTAGGATTTTGGTTGAAATTACACAACTTAACGGTTAATTTCGTATTTTTTTGCGTAATTTGCGTTTCGTTTGTCTGGACAAAACGAAATAACGAGCGCAAAGGGCAACTCTGCGGCATTTGTTGCACTTAATGAAAGAGAAAAACCGACTGAAAAAACAGACAGGGCCAAATAAAAGACAAAACGCTCGGGCAATCCGTCAGACTGACAGGCTTTTGACAGCTGAAATGCTTTTGAGGGAATTTCGCTTCGCTCTTTGTTCATTCTTTGTTTCGGTAAAAAAAAACAAAAAATAAAAATTAATTTTCATTATTTATTTATTTTGCTTTTCGGTTTTGTCGTTTCACAGTTGCATGCGGAAATAATTCAGATAATCGATGACAGCTTCATTTTTACGTCGCTCGACTGCCGAGTAAGTGGGTTTTTAAAGAAATGTAATAAAGTGTTCTCGTTTAGTTTGCTGGATATCCAACTTCAAAGAAACCGTTCTGGACTTTACAGCGATTGCATATTATTCTTAAAGTGCTGCCATATCCTTTACAGTTTATGATAAAGATATAAGATTATCTACAGTTTTCAATTATTATACTCTATAATTTCCTGTGTGTTGGTGATCTGATTTGATCAGAGAGAAGGTTCAATTTCCAGCTTCGATTACGTTATATCTTCTTTTCTTCTTGGCTAATTTCCATATTGATTGTCCGTCACACGGCTTGCGACTTTATATATTTTTTTGCCGATTTCGCCGTTTAGTCATGAATCGTTGACCCGGAGAACTTGTTTGGCTAGGCTGCGCCATCAGTTGGTCAGATCTCCGATTGGGAAAGGTTAGGTTAGGTTGAGCAGAGTCGCGAATTGGGCTCTGATGGATGTCAGTCAATGAACGAGAGCTAAAGATCAGATTTCCAAGAGTTCTATCATAATCCCGTTGCGTGGGCGATGACAAATTTTTTCGGGCCACACGTGCCTGTGCAAAAAGATCAAACGAATTGTGGCTGGATTTGTCGGCATATTGCGTCATTTGGATTATTCCGCATGAGTCGCCACACGCTGGCCATAAAACTGCAGTTTATGGGATTGGGAATGGAGGCCATTCCAACCATATCAAGGAAGTGGTAGTTAAAATGGCCAAAAACTAGCCTGACACTACCACTGCACGTCTTTGCCTTTAAGATCCGAATCGCCTTTGGCGGATGGACCCAAAAGTGCACGGAACATGGTAGAATCTCCTCTTTTGTAGAAACTCTAGTTCTTCGACCTTTTGGGACCAATACAATACGAGCTCGCCACAACGCAATGCACATACCAAATAGATTGTGATTCAGCCGTTTGATTAGCACTGACACTTTTCCCATAAATAACCAGGTAAAACATGTGCCCCCAAAGGCAGCCAAAGAACTGTAGATTCGAATGCGCCCCTGACACGCAAAAGTACTTAACAATGACCAAAGTGTACTTAAAAGGCTTAAAATGGTCAATGCTGCAAGTACGTGGTACGTACAAGCGACAAACTTGAAATGGCAGAAAACAGACAGCAGCTGGACTGGCTGGCTAACAAGCTCTGATGCCTTTTGGCCAAAAGACAAAAGGATGCCTCTTTGAACTGACTGTGCAGAATGGCAATAGCAACGGCAGCAGGAAATAAGCTCCAGCTCCTTTTAAAGCTAACCAAGGCCTTAAACAAACAGCCATTGGCACACGGCTCTCCTCCGCCAGAATCGCAGCCAGAAGAATCCAAAGAAGGGGTCTTGGCCAGAGCATCCTAAGTGCTGCAGCTTGTTAGGGCCCAAACTGCCCGGTTTTGGCCATCTCTGTCTCGCTGTGTGAGAAATCATTTCAAGGTGTCTTCTGATTGCCGTGCTAAGGCACTTCCTTGCGGGGTATATCAATTCGAAAGTAAGAATGGGTTTTTAAGTCAAGGTAAAATCAAATAAATATAATATATAATGAATAAACTACCGCAAAACATGGTATATTTCATATATGTGAATTCTTTCTAATCCCGAAAATTCCAGCTATACACCTCGATGTGTACAGGGCATCAATTCAGCCTAACCCTCCTTCTGAATCATTTCTTTCCTGTTGTTATTACCTTTGCGGCCGCTGCGTCGTTTGTTCCTTTTGTGGCTGTCTTTAAAAATAGTTTATCGCCCGATCGCGCATTTATTTCGTTTGTCTCTGTCGAAGTGTTGGCCCCCCATCCACCCCATTCACCCCATCCACCCCCTTGGGCCCCTTCAGACCCCAAAAGTTAATGCTGTCAAGATAGCGAAAAGGAAATCAATGCAGCAGCTTGTTTGGCCGGGGCTCTAAGGGCTCTTACCACCTCTTACCACCGCCGTTTTGCCCCCTGCCACCAGATGTCCGTCTCTGTGTGAGTTACATGATAAATGCAACAGCTGTGCCACCAACAACTGCAGTGCCAGTAATGCTACAAAGTGTCCAAGAAACAGGAAATGAAATCTGGGCCCTCCACCACTCGAGATCTTTTGTGCTGCGCTTTTTGGCCTCAGCAGGGAAAAACAAACTGAAGGCGGGAAAATATTCTAAATTGCTGATCAACACGCCGCCATTCGCTTGCGCGATCGACTAACTTTCAAGCTGAATATAATGAGGTGGCTTGTGCAATGGCCATAAGCTCAAATGCAAATCTGGCCGGAGGATGACTTGTTTTTTTGCTAAGTAGTTTCGGCCAGCAATCAGTGGTGAAAATTGCACAATTGAGGAAGATTTTCTTAGTACCCATACGCCTCTCGAGCTTTAAAATTGAATATTTAAAATGAATCATATATTCATGATTATAAATCAATTAAGGAATTTAGAGACGAACGGCGAAGTAAAGCCATTTAGTTTATTAGCTTAAAAATGAATATTTTTCCTAGACCAGCAGTCTCAAGACAAATAGTAGTATTTCTACTACCCCAAAAGTAGTCTTTCATTGTAACTTTCGCCTCGGTCGATTTATCACCTACGACGACACTCAATCACACCGCATCACGTCTAAGGCCCTCTAACAGTAGAGGGCAGACTTGATAAAAGACTTGAATCCGGCCACAGACCTAATGACTTTCAAAATGCTCACTTTGTGCAGCCGGTGATTTTCAGTTGTGGCCATTTCTTTCAACAATTAAATCATAAAGCGCAAAAATTAATTATGACAAATGGCGAAACGAAAACTTTTCATTTCACAAGCAAAGAAGAAAAAACACATGGACCGAAATGAGAGCAATAATCAATAATCGATACAAAAGTGAGTTGTTAAGGAAAAGTGAACAGCGAAATGGAAAAGTGAAAGCCACCCAAGCGCAGAATGAAGTTGAAAAAGTTTAAGGAAACCATGTCTGACTGTCTCTGAGTGTCGGGCACAGCCGCAAGTTAAATTCGCAATGAAAATTGTTATCGAAGTTCCGCATTTTGGTATTGAGTAACACAAACTATAGTACTGCACTGCACCCTGGCAGATAACTGAACCCGCTGGGCCAATGGACTTATTATAGCCCGACTAGCCAAGCCGACAATAATGTGCAAAGATAGAGAGTACTATTGAGTATTCCCTCGCTGTACGAAGTCAATTAATTTTCAGGGTCAGGGCCCAGAAAAGAGCCCGAAAATGAAACCTGAAATTGCTTATTTCCTCGCCCAGTTATCGCACCTCAATAGTCACACAAAGCCATTTCTGTCTATAATTCTAGGTCAGCGACGACCTTCACGTGTGTGCCGACAAAAATTTGCATATCGCCCCATATAAACGCGGTTATATAACGCCAGCCAATTAGCCCGCATTATTAAATTTCAACTTGAACTTTTCTAACGACCCAAATGTAAACAGAGGAAATTGAGCTATCAAAAAACGCTCAAAACGACGCTACAAAAATGAACTAGAAGCCAACAAATTTGCTGCAACATTTTTATCTTAATTTAAAGTCAAAGATCTTGTTGTCAGTTTAAGAAATGGTTTTTATTAAAACGATTTTTGTATTCAATTTCAAAAATGTTCTCACTTTGTTTAATAATGCCACAATAAAACTAGTAAAAACATAGACAATTAATCACACAAAAAATGTATTAAAATTTTAATCGCGACGGCAGATTATTTATTTTATAGCCCGCATGTTGTATGCAATTCGTCACTTGATTTTAATTAGTTGGCTGGCAATTAAGCCCTGAAGTTTGGCAAGTGTTTAGTACCTACGTCGGCTTCTTACGAATGGGAATATATATAAGTAATTGCAAATCTTCTAGATAATTAATAGATTGTGGTTGCAGCTAATTAAAACATTAAAATTGAAATGGTAAAACAAGTTAACTAAACAAACAATTAATGAGGCAAGTTATGTGGGTTAACGGAAAAGCTCCGATCGTCTGTCAAAGTTTTCAATTTAGAAATCGTGTAAAAGTTAATTGCGATTGGCGATCAGAGTTAATTGAAAAAAATTGTTTCAGTTTTCTTGCAACGATGACAGAAAGTGTAAGTGGGAAAGGCTTGAAAAAATAATGAAAATTGTTGGAAAACCAATATGTATATCTATATACCTATTGGATAGCATTTGCATTGGACCAGCATGTAAAATCGCGATTATCTCTTACACATTGCACAACTATTTTCATTGCCATACTTTAGCATTTTGCAAGCCAATCAACTCAAGAGCGTGAAAAGTATTCACAGTATATTTGGAAAAAACGTTCAAGATAAAAAAAATAAGCAATAATAAGAAATATAATTGCTTGACTTCATCGGATAAGCACAGACGCACAAATTAAAACCATGAAACACAAGTCAGAAAATGCTATAAAACGCCAGCAATGAAATACCAACATCAACTAAAACTAAGACCACAAAAAATGTTACAAATTTTCTAGCTGTATTGTAGAGCTTGGCGCTGCTCAGATTGCGCAGTCAAAGACCTTCATGCTCGTAATTGGCAGCTCCACATTAAGCCCATAACCGAAAATCCCCTAAAAACCGAAGGAAAAAGCCACAAGGCGAGAGTCCAAAGGTGACGTCCCTCTGAACACGAGAATATCGTGAACATAATTTATGCAGGCAACTTAAGCTACACTAAGTAAACAAAAAGCTAGGCATTGGGACAGGAGCCCACTCAGGTCTGAACCGAACTGAACCCCCAACTAATGGAAGTTAATATGGCTTCCCTGCACCCATATGATGGCTCCAATGGGCTAACCCCTGATCAGAGAAAATATGCTCCACAAAATATGGCAAAATCTCAGACAAGACAATGGCCAGTGTTTGATGTCCGCGACCAATGGGTGATGTTTAACAAGGGGTATTTAGTTTAAAAGCGGCGACATCGGTTAAATGGTGCTCATGCTAAAACACGTTAATAATCGACAACATACTTTGAATTTGTTAAGAAGCTAAATAGCTGGACACCGAAAAGATTGCCTTAAACATCTAACCTAGCTATTTAACAAAGATTTTTATCAGCTGAAAATTTTGAATTGCTGGGTATCAAATAGTCTCTTAAAAACAGACCCCTTTTCGTGGATCTCATTTTTTCACCTCGCCTTAGTGTCTCTGTAATTGTCTGCAATTATTACAATTCGCAGGCAGTTTTTGGCTTTGGCTTTGGCTTCGGTTACGGCTCAGCGGGTGGGGTTGGTTGGCCTGACCAGCCCCCTGGATGCCTGGATTTTCTCCACATTAAAAGTTTTTTGCCTGTCGGCTTGGTGGTTCCATGGAATGACGTCAATAAAAACATTTCGGCTTTTTGTTCGCTGTCATTTGGTTACTGGTTTTAGTTGGCGTTTGCTGCAGCCTTTTTCACTCCACTATTTTATGACACTCTGCTGCGTAAATAATTGTCACTCGCCATTACTTGGCTTGTCATCAATCCGGAGCGTTGACGACTGTAAGGCAAGAGTCTTTGTGAGACTTTTGGTAAGCGGCTTTTGATTTGTTAGTTCAATGACACAAGCTAGGAGACGCGTCTCAGTTGGGGTGCCGATTTGACGGCTCATTTAAATGGCACCAGCAGGATGGGAGGTGGATTGAAGTGACAGTTGATGAACGCGGACAGTTTGATATTTAGACGATTTCCATTGCCAATGGAAACTTTCACTTAGAGCAGAGTCGCCGAGTTTGGATAAAGAGATTAATTACATGCATTCGCGGCGGAGTAATCTTGATCAAGTTTGTGTCCTAAGTCTTTCGTATTGGAATGGCTGCTTTGCACAAGCTAACAAATTTTGAGAGGATTTTCAGCTTTTGGGCTGTTGACATCTCTAAATCTACTCAGTATTAAGGGATACAAAAATGAATATATTTGAATGTACTTTTTCATCAAGTATTCATTAAAAATGTATAAATGGTATACATACAAGAAATCAGAAGGTAATCTAAATCCGATCAGCTTAAAATATCATCAGAAATCACTTCGAGCTACAATAAATTCGTATAGCAATATGCACAGCAATATCTGCATTCGATTCTCTATGAAATAACTTTATGACTCAGTGGTACATTTGCATTTTATAAATCTAAAAGCAAAGCCGACACCCACCAAACTCCGAAACCCTGTCCATTATGCATATCGAATGAAGCCATTAAACGTTTAATTGCCAGCCATTGGCCAATGCCGAAGTTATGTTAGATATGCATGCATCCATTTCAGACTCGGGAAATCTAAACAAATTAGTGGCATTTCCTCATTTGCATTTCATTTATGCAGATGCAGATGCAGATGCTGATGCCGAACTAAAGACTTTTCGCAATGTCCACGGCACCGCGAACAAAGAGCCTAATTGAAGGTAATTTAAATTGATTAAACACGTCTATAGGCTGGGCCCCACCGTTAACTGTTCACTATTCACTGTTCACTGTTCAGTGGATCGTGGTCGCTGTCTGTTTTTGCGGAGGTGTTTGTTTGCTGCAGTTTTTTGGCTGCTCGATGATTTGGCATTGTCTTGGAAAAAATGAAAAATGAAGCGAAACAATCGATGTCGTGTGGGTCGTTTGCCAGTTGGGATGGGTGGGTCACCACCACCACGATGTGTGGGGTTCTGCAGTATTTTAAATATAGTAGCATGTTTTGAGGTGTTTATGGTTCAATTATGGCTGGCGATGATGAAAAATGATAGGACTGAAAATGGCAAACTAAGAAAACAGTCACTATAAGTGTGTGCTCCAAACCAAAGTCAGCAAGCCTGCTGAGCTCATCATAGCCAGTAAAAGACCTTGGCACAGGCTTTAATTCCATAATTTCTATGAATCACATTTGAACATCCTGTTCCAACCCGAAAAGCTAATGCAAAAAGATAAATATTTGGATGCGAAATGCAAACGAATTGCAAACGACCTGCCAAAGTTCATTGGAAGCATTAGCTAGAAAATGATTTATAAAGAATTCTATTTAAGCCTCAGCCATACAAGGTACAGTTAATAATTATGAAAACAAAATGCTTTGTCTTTATAAATTTCGTGTGTTATTTGATTTTTTAAATATAACAATAGAAATATATTTCTCGAGAAAAAGTCAAAAATATCATTAATGATTATTGAGAATACAAAGCAAAGTTCCACAAAAGATGAATTTTGGACCGCATTCACCATTAAACCTTTTTCGGTCAAAAAGGGTGTGTAAACCAAAGTGTCAGTTGCAATTTTGGCATACCAAATGCGACAATAAACGTGAGGAGCTACACTAATTTGCAACCCATTCAATTGGGAATTGACTGGATTGCTCGTTTTATATTTCTAAAAACCATGGATAGCTTCGGCTTGATTAAAAAGTCTCTCGCTGTGGTGTTGAAATGGTCTTAATGTCAACTTCAGCTGCCATGAGCAACTCAAGTTCTAACTTTGACATTCAGCTCGACCGATAAAACGACCAACAGGCGCGTGCCCATAGAAATACGTACAAAATAGCATGTAGTGGTAAAGAAATCGAGTATTATCGCAGTTTTTTGACGAAGTAATGCAATATGCCATTGGCTGCGAGTTCCACACCCAGTTTTCCGTTTCAATATCTTTCTGAGGTGACAATTGGGGCCAACACCTTTTGAGCGCAATGGTAATTTGCACTAATGGACGCCACAAGTTTCTAATGCGACATTTGTAGTCCCCGAAATCACTGGATATAGTCATAAATATAACTAAGTTTCGGTGCACATAAAATGTAACCGTTAGTATTGAATTTCCAATATAAATAAAAGTGTAAATGAGAAAAAACCAGACAACTATCCCGATATGGCTGGAGTGGTATATTCCGATCTGGTCTGGACATTGTGATGACTAATGGGCATTCTGGGAACTCATGCCCAGCACTAGAATCATTGAACCCCAATTGTTCAAAAATATATTAATGATTCATGATATGTGGATAGGGTGATTTGGTTCCCCAATGATCGCTGATGAGTTGGGTGGAGGTGGTGGTAAGATAAATTGGCAAACTTCGGAGTAAACAAAATATCATGGCAGACCAAATAATTAACTGAGAAAAATAACTCTATAAATCAGACAAAGGAAAGCATAAGAATGTTCTCTTCTATTGTTGGATGCTTTAAAATGGAGCAGGGCGAAATGACTTCGGAAATCATTATTATAATTATGGGATTGGTTTCCTAGCATAAAAGAGCATTCTCTTTCTTTCATTTGCAATGTTTCTCAGCTTTGAATAGCAAATAAATTAACAGCAATTCAAAACAATAAGCCCTAGTCAATGACCTCAGCTAAAATATGACTAGTTTTATATACTACTGTGTACATATGTTTATTGGTTTTATTTATTATGGAACTCAATCAAGTTATCTCTTAATTATTCTTTTTTTAATATGTCATGTTCATGGTGAATATCTAAATTTTCCTCAATTTTCTGACTGATACATTGCATCATCGACTATAGTTATTTTCTCATTAGCTGTTTGATTTTCTAGCAGCAATTCATCATGGGTACTAACTCCACTCACCGAATTGCTGAAAATAAGCATGTGAGTTTTAATGCCCGGCAAGTCTAGCAAAATATACATGACAATTTATGGCTCTGGGCCCAATCGAAATAAATCAAAATGAGACGAATTGCACGTACCTGTCCGTTTGCTATCTCTTTGCAGCCTGAAGTCCACTGAAGGCGTTTTAGCTTATATTTTATTTGGCTTTATTTCATTATATTCTGGTCCGATGCAAACAGCAACAACAACTGCACTGCCGATTGGCATCAATGTCGCTTGGCCGCTTTTTTCCTTTTTTCTCCGTGCTCCGTTGATTGTATTCACCAATACTCACGTACGCACACACACACACACACACACACACACACACACACAAAGGCACACAGACACGGGGCTCAATGAATCAATGGCAAATCGACTTAATACAAAAACGCGTGGTATACGCCACATTTTTTTATTTTTAATAATTTTTGTTAGCTCTCGTTGAGTACGAAAAACGCGTAGTCAGCCAGGCATTGGACAAAAATTATTGAAAATGTTCGCTTTGTGGCAAAAAAGTCTCAATGATCAGTGGGCGATTGTCTGAGTGCAACAGCTGTTTGCATTCAGGGGAATAGATGGCAACCGGCAATAAATGGCTTCTAATCTCGATGCACCTGACGGAGCATCTGAAATGAAAACTCGAGTAGCCGCAACCTTTCCCTTTCTCGGACTTTTCCTTTCCTGTCTCTGGTCTTTCACTTTCTTTGCAATTGTTTTCGGGACTCGGGCTGCTCAGTCTTTGAGACGAACTTTGTGATCTCGGGGTCTTGAATTTGCCCGTTTTGCATTTCACACTCAACGCTTGGCTTCACTCCAAGTCACAACATTCAGGCACTCTTCAATGTTTGCTCGTGTTTTGTCTCTAGATTATTTGTATACTTTTGTTTTCGGCACAGAAGAGTGTGTGTGTTCATACAGTGTCTGCTGGCACACACAGCTATATACACATTAATATTTGCTTTATAACGAACTCGTTTTGAGGCTTCAAAGCTTCCCAGAAACCGAACCGTCTGTCTCGCACGCCAACGCTGTACTAAAAGAGTTTCGCGCTCGCACCGCGCATTAAATAGCCGACAATCCGACAACCAGGCAATCCGACAATCTGGCTATAGTTTTTCAACTTGGCCAGGTCCGGAGGAGACTGGGCCTCTCGATGATGTCAGCCCCGTGGGGAGCGGCTCTCCGCTGGAAAGAGATTTCCTAGGCCCACTGCAAAGTTACGAGAAGAGAACCTGATCGAAGCCGCTCTTTGGCTTAGCTCCACTTTTTCGCAGGGGGATAAGTGTATTTATTATGGCTCACAATAACCATTCCTACACACTGTGCTTAGCTCATTGTGGTAACTGGTGATTTATGTGTCTATCTCAAAAAGGAGCTGAGCAATATAAGTTAATAACAATTGAATGCTTTCAATAAGTTAAACGCCAGCAAATGATATCATATCTTATCGCAACTACACCTTTTTTTGTCCAGTCAAACGATAACCTTGAGAACCCAAGTGCTTGTAATGCAAATTTTGTATTAAATTATTGTTTCATGATTTAAGATTCTTTGCAAGCATCGACAACCCTACTCACCGCTCTCTTACTCACTCCAACGAACTCTTTTCACCCGGCTTTTGCTCGTCAGACAACCGGCGTTTTCTACGTAACGTAAGGGCAGCTCACGTTACGTATCCGCATCGAGTGTGCCATTGAACCAGACTTTATGGGTCTTACACCAAAATTGGGCTTTATTACAAATATTTTTACGATGCTTGTGACTGCATCTAATTAAACATTTATTGTTTTCAGCCTTAAGGTGTCATTGGGTCCGACTGGGTGGGCAAATGAAGCCATTAATTGGAACAGCACACTTGCGATATGCGAACATATCTCAATGCTGAACGTGGGATGAGCCCAATGCAGTCTAGACTGATTACTACCCTACCTACCTACAGCACTCATGCAACACGCACCAGCCGGTTAATCACGATCGGGGGGTACTATACTATATGCACATATATACAAGTATGTATGCATCTACGCGTACATATGCATGTCAAGTTCAGACGCAAGTAAGGTCTCGCCACGCACTGGGGCATGAAGATCGAATGCTCGGCTGGGAGATCGGTTCTCCTTCGTTTGGAAAACCCTTCAGTGGGTGGCCTATATGCTATATGCTAGGCATAAAACCCAGTTGGATCGGCTACTGCTGGCAGCGGTTTGAGGTTTTAGCCATGGCTTTCGCTACACGCGCCACTTGACCCTTTCGGGGTTGCATAGTTCAAAAACGTGGGGCTCTGGCTGCCGCATTCGCAATGCAATTGAAATTGGATTTGGACTTGGAGTTGCACTTATTCAGATCCGCGAATTGGTTAGTCGGTTGGCCCGTTGGTCGGTTGCCTGGCCAACTGGTGTCATGCCGTTCCCTTCTTCCACCGCTTTCTGGAACAAATTTTTGAACAAATCGCATTTGAAAGTTATGGCACGAGTTGTGAGCTGCCGTCGTTGGGTCTACAAATTGCATTTGGAAGTGTTATTATAACCGTTAGAGTAAAAGGGTATACTAGATTCGTTGAAAAGTATGTAACAGGCAGAACGAAGCGTTTCCGACCATATAAACTATATACATATATTCTTGATCAGGATCAAAAGCGGAGTTGATCTGGCCATTTCCGTCTGTCCGTCCGTCTGTCCGTATGAACACCTCGATCTCAGGAACTACAAAAGCTGAAATGTTGAGATTAAGCATGCAGTTTCCAGAGACATATGCGCAACGCATTTCTCTTCAAATCTGCATTCAAATTTAGAAATTTATTTTATATTAATTTTTTTAAAATTTTTCTGATGTAGAAATTCAAGAAAATAAGAAATGTCCAAGACTGAAGCTCTATACTCCATAACTCAACTTATCTTAATCGGATTTAGAAGTGGCATACCTCTAAATGTTTCTGGCGCAATTCTCTAAAAATCTGCATTCTAATTTAAAAATAATTTTTTTAAAATTTTTTTTTGTCATTTTTCTGATGTGATGATGTAGAAATTCTAGAAAATAAGAAATGTCCCAAGGCTAAAGCTTTATACTCCATAACTCAACTTATCTTAATCGGATTTTGAAGTGGCATAGCTCTAAATGTTTCTGGCGCAATTCTCTAAAAATCTGCATTCAAATTTAGAAATAATTTTTTTTAAATTTTTTTGTCATTTTTTTGATGTGATGATGTTGTAGAAATTCAAGAAAATAAGAAAGGCTGAAGTTCCAAACTCCCTATCTCAACTTATCCTAATCGGATTTGGAAGTGGCATTCCTCTAAATGTTTCTGGCGCAATTCTCTAAAAATCTGCATTCAAATTAAAAAAAAATTTTTTTTTAAGTTTTTATGTAATTTATTTTTGATGTGATGATGTTGTAGAAATTCAAGAAAATAAGAAATGCCCAAGGCTAAAGTTCCAAACTCCATATCTCAACTTATCCTAATCGGATTTTGAAGTGGCATACCTCTAAATGTTTCTGACGCAATTCTCTAAAAATCTGCATTAAAATTTAAAAACAATTTTGTTTTTAAAATTTTTTGTCATTTTTTTGATGTGATGATGTTTTAGAAATTAAAAAAAATTAAAAAATGTGCCAAGGTTGAAGTTGCAAACTCCACTTTTTTATATATCTTGTATAGATTTGCAAAAAACTTTTTGCCACGCCCACACCTTAAAAAATATTTAAGTTTTTTTACATTTTATTATTTTTCCCCCAATTTCTACCGATGCTAAAATTTCTCGCTTGCACTTGCACTAGCTGAGTAACGGGTATCTGATAGTCGGGGAACTCGACCATCTTCTATTCTATCTTGTTTTTGCCTGTGTCTGTAACACTTTCAGTGTTCCATTTTTGGCCCTCAATCATTTCTTTACACTAGTAAATTGTAGCTGCTGAAAAAGGGAAGAAGTGTTACCAGCCGAAATGCAAGATATCCATTTTGGCCGGGGCATATTATTAAAGCTTGACGAAGTCGGAAAAAATGGATTGGTTGAGTAATTATGTTTTATTTCCTACTAATAAAGTGTTTATTTGTTAATACAAGTTCAAATGGCAATGACTTGTCGGCAAAAAAGTCAAAGCTTCACACATTAATGCATCAACTAATGGGCAGCAAATGGGCGTGACCGATAATATCAGTCCATCGTTGGGTCCACCACGTGCCACACGCATACATATTTTTCAAAAAATACACAAAAATCAACATAACAAAACAAGATGCAAAAAGAAATCTCAAAAAAGGTAAGCTAGTAATTTTTGTGTGTTCACCTGGGTGCTTCCTCAAGCAAATTGTTGTACGTGTTTTGACAATCTTCCTGATTTTGAGTAGACAGTGCATGCCTGACTAATTGCTAAACACAAAACCGAAAAAAACCAAAAAACGAGAGCCAGACTGTGGGAAATTAAATGTCTAAATACGCTCTAATCTCAGGCCAATATAGTAGCACTTACTTCTCACTAATATTTGATTAGTAATGCGTTTTAATTTGATAATTACAGCGTGCGACAAAGATTTACTTACAGATTGCAAACGGCTTAATTCTTTTGTGCATTCTCAAACCATTAAGGAAATCTTATACTTGGTAGTATTTACTTAAGAGTAAGTTATGGTTACTTACCAAATATTAAATGCCAAATGAGTTAACAAACATGTTTAGATTATAATAGTTTGTTTCTGCAGAAACCCTAATAATTGTATGATTTCTGGTGCCATACGAGTATATGAAATCAAAGTACCCAAAAAAAGGGTATGGAAACACCGAAAATGTTTAATTAGCCGCAAAGCATGAAGATGATGTTGTTGCTGAATATTTGCTTTTTTCAGTTGGGCTTGGAGACACGCCCTGCTAATGGGCAAAGGTTCACCTGTTGCCGATGGCCAGAGGCTTCCGGTGCCGCCACTCAACCAGGTGAGCCAGCTGATTTGCTAAAATAAGATTTAGGAAGCGTTCGCCAATTTATTAAATTTAATTTTTTATCAATTTATACATTGGCTTAAAGGTACGCGTCACTCACACACTCGAAATTTTTCATCGAATTCACTGTATTTAAAAAGAGATGAGATAACATAGTATAGTTTTACTTTATATTAGCTCTTGAACATTTGTTTATTGTCGGCTGCGGATTTTTGTTTGATTTACGTCCCAATTTGCATTTGCCAAAGATACGTGCCCTTTTTGTCAAAAAAGAAAATCATAAAAAAAGGAATCGGGTATTTATGAGACATTTATGGTGGGAATATGTTTTGAATATCTAATTGGCGATCGTCTTGGCCACGCGCTAGACTTGGCCGCATTTTGGGAGTGTGGGCTGATAGACAAATAGGTACTATGAACCCGGTTACAATGCAGGATCATTGTTCCAGTGGCATAAGCAAGTTATGATCGATTCAGGGCTGATTTTTAGTACGGAACCATTGAGTTTCAAGCAAACCTTGTAATGCATAATAACACTCTAAACAGCCAACTCTTTTTTCGCACCACAAATTGAGTCATATTGTGCTATGTTTTTGCCAAAGCCTATTTGCCAAAAGTTTCGGTTTCGGTTTCGTTTAGTTCACTTGGTTCGACTCACGATTAGCCCCCGTAAACTTTGACCCCGGCTAATCAGTGTTCATCTCCGTACCTGATGTGTGTGGCATGCCCCAAAAGCCTCCATTCAAGCCAGGTTGGCTGTGCCAGCCAAGTTGCCTGGCCAGACTAGACTCTGCAGCTCACATGCGCCATAAGTAAATACTTAGTCGCATACATAACACTTTGCTGACCCAATTCAAGAGTCGAGAGTGTGCTTGGGCTCTGAACCTTTTAAAGAGCTATTACATGTTGCAGCCAAAAGATTAAACGGGCTGCCATCAGAAACAACGGCGAATGCCAGAGTTAAGCTGGCTAAAAAAAATATTGCGTTGTCTCGGCCTGACTGACTGACAAGACAGAAGTCGGCTGAGAAAACGCTGAGGAAATGGAAAAAGAGCCAGCGAAACGGTTATATGAATTTGAGGCGAAAGGAAAAGGTAAACAAATGTTGAGTATATTATTAGAGCGGCTTATACCAAACAAGTCCCTACATAATTTCATATAATTTTAGCTTATTTAAGTTACAATATCTAAGCACCAAATAAGCTCAAGACAAAACAAAATTCCAGACGGAATGGTTTAGGCCAACATCAACATTCCACGCACTTCCTTCCTGTCCTTTTTGCGCAGTTCAAGTTCATCTGACTTTTCGACGATCACTTAATTAACTTAAATCGTGGCTATTTGATATTTCCTACGGCTTCAGCCAAAGATCAAGCGATAACAATCTTCAGACGGCTTAGAGATGCGGCCAGCAAGAAACGTCAAATAGTTTAGGCCATATAGAGCTAAACTAATTGGCTTCCTGGCGAACCGAAATGGCAAAGACCACATCGGCCGCTAAATAAACAATTTAATTATAAATAAATAATTAAATAAATGCCCGACACGGACAGCCAAGCCAATTTACATGGCATGTAAATGTTTTTTGTTCTGTTTAGCTCTTGCCAAATTCTATAAATAAAATTCATATAAATCAGTCAGTCAAACGATTTTGGACAAGTTCAAGTTTTTACGGAGACGCGCAAATATTTATGGAAAACGTACAGTGCGTTCCACGGCTATAAGACTCTGCCCTTTCAGTTGACATTTCATTATGAGTAAGAAAAAGTTCTCATTGAACCTTATCAAGTTGCCAAGTTGTAGTTATTATATTATTAGCAGCATTAAAGTTTCGTTGGGAACTGTAGATTTGGCATAGGCTGCCAGTGGATCGTTCTGCCTTATATGGCAACTGGACCATGTGGCAAAAGTGAATATCAATTCGAATTTCAGTGTGTTCAAGTATTTCTATATCGTCGGATCGTCTCAGTCTGAGACCCACGCGTGTTAATTACAAATTGTTTGTTGTGCCTGCTGCTGATGTGGTTTTTGCCATTGCGGGCATTATTTTGTAGTAGACTTTTGTATTTCTAATTTTTTAACTTTATTCTCCTCCTTATAGTTTGGGGCGCGCAACTTGTGTCACATTTAGACGCAACGTATTTGTCATGTCAGCAATTAATCAATGGAATTTTATAATTTCATGCCAGTTACATGAAAATCTCTGGGGGCTGACTGAAAAGTAGTCAATGTGAATAAAATTCGAATAAAGCTCGACATGGTATTGAAGCATGTGTTTTGAGTCTCGAATTCGTTCTCGAAATCAAACGGTTAGTTTATATTGCAGTTTTACTATTTCCTTGCCATGTTTTCCTTAGCATTCATTTTCATTTGCGGAGCTGGTATCTAGCTGGCGTCTTTCGCAACTTTTCTTCATCTTTAGTACTCACCATGCCATAAAGTCTGTGCCAGTAAGGCAGTTACTCGGTGAGCTGGGCTGTTATTCATTAGGTCTCCGTAAATGGTCCGCAACAAATACTTCAGTTGCTGGATGGCTAAATGCGAATTTCTTGTTTTTCCGACCAGTCGAGAAAGCCGGGTGAGCTGAGCTTTGTTGTGCCATGATCTAATCAATAAACCATAAAGTACATGCTCAAATCGATTCCAATGCTGGGAACTAATCTGATATTGATTGATATCATTTAGGCTACTAATTAAAAGTATTACCAAAGATTGCACAGTAACCTGTTCTATTTCATTCTGACCCACATCCATTCATGTTTCAGCCTAGTTTAGGTGGTGCGAGTATTGTATAATCCAATTAAGATGTGGAAACATCGAGCTTAAGGCCATATTATACGAGTATGTTGTTATGTTGTTCATAATTAAACACCCTGTTAATTGCCATAAATGAATGAGGTCCAAGTAGGCGTTTCTTCCTCTCTAACTAAACACCTTTGATTTTGGGGTTGCCCAATGCGGGTTTTGGGGTCCAAATGCAAGAGCTTTTGCCATTGCGCACTTCATGTGTGCCACGGGTCTTGGAGGCTGAGGCTGAGGCTGATTCACCTACATTAGTTAATTATGCGCCCCATTAAGTGCGAGCCAAACGGGGGGAGTTGACGGGTCAGGT
The DNA here is from genome assembly GCA_005876975.1 of Drosophila orena. NCBI lineage: Eukaryota > Metazoa > Arthropoda > Insecta > Diptera > Drosophilidae > Drosophila > Drosophila orena. The sequence goes on along the minus strand of VCKV01000008.1, from coordinate 2,855,900 downwards.
GTTGGGTAATCCTTCAGTGGGCAATTGTCTCTGGAGCGACTATGTATCTGGCACCTTTATTGCGCGCTCAAGCAGCCCACACCCCAGATCGGTACAGTGAACGCCGCTTACAAAGAATTTGCTACTGGCGCTGAAGTATTAAAACGGAGGAAGACAAATAATTTAATCAATCAATGTTAAAGCAATGTTTCAATAAATAATAAATAATAATTTTGAATGCTAGTTTCGAAGAGTGCGGCTGAAGTACCCATCATCTTAGAAACTGATAAGCTTTTAATACGGTTTTACTGTACCGAACTGTCTATTGTTGTCGCTCGTTGGCGCTGATGGCATCATTTCAGCAGCTTCACCAAATCTGCAAAGCACATGCAATGTCTGCTCTTTTGTAATTTAACATTTTGGCTGGTGGGAAGCTCACTGCCTTATTGACTAACTGACTGACTGACTGACTGAGTGACTGACTGAGTGACTGACTTACTTACTGGCTGCTCCCTCGAACTCCACGCGATTCCATCCAGCGTTGGCATAAAGTTCGTCGCTTAAGTCTTTCTCCATTTTAATTATTCATTCAATTGTGTTAATTGTATGCGTGCCCCACACGGCACAACGATTCAATTTTCTATATGCCCCAGACATAATGGCAGCATTCGATACACTCGAGTTGCGGGGGCGTTGTTTCATGACAACAAAAAGCACGAGAGAATTCATTTCTGAAAAGATGCTAATGATTGATTGCGTTTGCATCGGTGGATCTCTCTCAGACATTCGGCTAAATGTCAAGATGCATTGCGTGAGTTTTCCTTGTAATTGCTTTTATTTCGATTGTTGGTGTGCTGATTAATTTGGGTGCAGCATGAGGTGCTGCATGAGATTACACAAGTGTCTGGTATTTCAATTGATTTTGTTTGCAACTAACATTTTCGAGGTTTGGTGGTTAAGCATCCACAATTTCGGGAATCAATTTCGGGGCGAACCAATTAAAGAGATTGAAATGAAATACTGTCATAAGATTTTCCCATGCCCAGGGTTTTTCCCCAAGATGAAACAAGCATACAATCTTTCAGCTTGGCATATCTTCTGCAACTTCTTGGTTTCTTTTATATAACACTAAACACGATTCATGCGGGAAATTGGAATAGATTCCCTGCTTAGGATCGTCGAACGCAGAGCCGTTGGCAGTCGCTCAACTTGCAAAAACGATTGCGGTTGCCCTTGCAGCCCAGGTAATTCATCTTGAGGCACTTTTTTTCATGTTGGTTATAGTACCACATCTCTGCATTGGGATCACTATTGCAATTCCTACCGCGTTGCGTTCCTTCGTCCATGCGGTTTAAGCAGTTCTGGTAGGCTATTTTATGTTTAAGTTTTAGAAAGCAACATTCCTTAAATCACTTAAGATTGAACTCACGAGGAAGTCCGGGACAGGACTGAGCAGAGGTGAGGGCCACATAGAGGACCAGACTGGACAGGATCAAGAACAGCTTCATATTAATTGACTACTTTCGAATTAACGATTTGAAGTGTTTCTTAAAAACTTACAGCCGCTTATATAGGAACAAGCTGAACGTTCAAAAACGTTTAAAAGGTACAACCACACGTGCCAAATTTTCAATAGGCGGAATATAAAGCAAAATAATTTCCATTAAACAGATACTCATCATTATGATCATTAATTTTAGTTCATTGAACGTCATTTCCTTGTTTTTCCATGTACCATTTAACAATGCGAATTTTTATTTGTATTGTAGGTAAAACCATTGTTAAGCTACTGTATTAATATTAACTCTAGTAAGTTTCGTATACACAACATACTCTTTTGTAATGTTTCATTAATGCACTGTCATAATCGAAAGTGAATATGGATGAGACAAGTAAATTTATTCAGTTAACCAAAATGTGGAGAAAACGTATAATACAGTGCGAAGATATGTCAGTTCTGAAGCTAAAAAGTTCTGTCGATTTACGACTGCCTAAAGCACAGCATTCTCAATTAATATAATCGAATCGCTTTTTTTGAAAGTGGACATATAAATTCCCGAAATGCGGCAGACTTAGCTTTAATAAGCTAATAAAAATAAGTTGTATAAAAATAAAATACGATGAGCCGTGTAACGCCCACCGATCGTGGCTTTAACTTCAAAGCAGGTACCCTAAAAGCGGGACAGAATCTTCGAGCCCGACATAAACCCAATGGAAATGCTCGGCTTGTGATGCCAAGTATCCATAACGATCAGCATTTTATTGTCCATCTTTCTGGGCAATCGAAATCACACGACTTGGCACCGATTCGTCTGCCAACGCCAACTCTTTGACGCAGAAAGCTATCTACGTGAACGTCCATATGGATATCGATGGCAGCGATGATTGATTGCCATTGGCGATTCGTAACGGTTGCGCCTTTGTCTCTAACTGTGATTTACCACCAACTTGGCAGTGGTGCCATCATCACATCAATCATACGCCCAGCTGCCACGAGTCGAGCTCCAGATCACTGCAGCTGGCACCTTCGGATGCACTGGATACGACCGACTTAAAGGTTACACCAATGGCTTGGTTTTTCATATGGGAGAAAGTTTGAGCGAGAACTTATATTCATGACTGACACCTACTCCCGAATTCAGTGCCATTAAAATGTCACATACGTTTATCAAATGAAGTGTATCGCCCGTCAAAATTTCATTATCTGTATAACTGTTGATAATCGCTTAAGAAGGTGGTTTTATTATTATCCGAACATATAAGTTTGGCAAACTTCAAAGATTTCTGTTGCCAACTGAATTCCGAGATTCTCAAAGCTGCCCAAATTCTGTTGATTTAGTTTATTGGCATCTATTTGTCAACTTGCCATAAAATGTTGAATTTTCTTGTTTCTTCCAAATGTGGCATCACCATTTCTGCTTCTTATATAAATTTTGTGTTTTCTTTCAAATTATATTAAAAATGTTTATACCTACATAAGTGAAAGTAATTCCCCGCTAGAGCTGAGGTAATACTAACATCCTGTCAATGGTCTTTATTTCCTAGAACCGATCTTATACTTTATATGTATTCGATAATCTTTTACTCTAAGTGACATTTTCAGATTGCCAAGTCACTAAAACTATTTTGATTAATATCTCCTAATTAATCATTAATAATTTAATTAATAAACCATTGTTTTGGCATTCTTTGTTCATCTGCAAATCTTTGATATTCTTAGCGCCGCTCGCATAAAAGTGAATACGAAATATTTTCATTGATTTTCTATATTTGTTTACATTAGATCTCTTTGTTTAGTGCCTCACGACTATACAAACACCTTCGACCGCCGAGTTGGGGGTGTGGGAAGCGGGGGGCCCATTTATTTGAATGATTTGACAGTTCTCTAAGGCGATTGAATCAACTCGTAAAGTCGTAAGCATTTGAATTGCTCAAAGAAATACCATTAAATAATAATAGTTGGAGTACATGCTGTGCAAGCTGAGCTGAAACTCGAAAATCTCGTCGTTAATGTCTTAATAATGCTGTTCCACTCAGGAAATAGGGATCCGAAAACCGCAGAAGGGAGCTACGCAGAAGTTGACTACGATCGGTTCTCGGTTCTCGATAGGTGGATTTGCGGAATTGATGATCGTGCCACCAAAGGGCCTTCAAACTGACACTTAAACGTTGGTTCCTCCAAGCTGGGTGTCTACATATTTATCGTTTAGCTATAAAAACATAAATCGGAGGGGCAGCTGCTGTCAGATCTGGACTTCCTTATGGCTATCGGTGATCCATTGTGCGTGGAGATCGTAAATCGAAGCGAATCAAGGCACATTACAATGGCACTTCTGTGACTGCGCATAATGAATGACGCGATTATGGTTTTATTTGCTCATCAGCGCTAAAGGCTAGAACGTGATTGAATGTCCCTTGACGAAGTGCCGGACCAATCGATGTAATAAAAAATAGATAAGTATCTTAAGGATGGACAACGCTGCATCAGACAGATACCTGAAGAGTTCGCTGTCGGAACTTGCCTATTGTGACTACTCTTTAATACTGCTCATTAGTTGGGTTAGTGATGTCCTCTCTGTGCAAGAAACATTGGCATGGTAAGGGTATAAAATGTTCGTTAAGGTTTTTTTAATAAACGAATACAGTTATCAGCGACATGAACCAATAAAAACTTCCAAGCCAAGTGTCAAACCATCGTAGAAGCTAGTGGATACTCAAACCAATTATGTATTCCCTGCATTGCACTTTAAAAGAAGCGTACTTTTGCAGTACTTTTTCAGTATTTTCACAGTTGCCATCCTGATTTCTAAGAATTTCGGTCGCTGTCTTCTAGATTTCTATAAAGTCAAGCGTTGCCACTCCGATTTCAAAGAACGTCAATGATACACATGTGTATAAATCTGGATGAAAGCTCTTGTAATGTGTAGAAATAGGTATGGCAGCTCTAGAAATGTGTGGAAATCAGTATGGCAGCTGCTGATATGTGTAGAAATCGGGATGGTAACGTAAAAATACCGAAGATTGCCGCCAATGTACGTTATTTTCAAATTTCTAGCTGGGAATTGAATTTTTGTATACATATATGTTACATTAACGGCGCAATGTTTTTAAAATATTCATGTTTGAATCAGGAAAATGTTCATAGCCATACGAAGTTAACAAATATCTATATTTAACATTTCACTAAACAGAACACCTAATGTAGCCGCCTTATTTCAGTTTGTATTTATATTTTAAATATCAAATTGAAGGCGAAACATAGTTCGCGCTTGTAATATCTTTACAGTGCAATGTATTGCTTAGTCTGAGACAGTATCTGTATCTTTGGGCAGCCCCGAACCGGTTCGATATCGCATTACCAGTCGGACATCCCCGATGAGGGACTCGGCGGAGCCGGAGTTTCGAGTCCGCCTCAGGTGTCAATGTACGTGTTGGGCAATTCTAATTAATTAATAAATTAAGAATGACAAATGATTTCCAAATGCCTTAATTAATCATTTTTAACGCACCAGCGACAGCTTCGAACGTGCGATGGACAGGTGACGCCAACCAAAATGGTCAAGGAAGGTGCCAACGAAAATGTTTGTCCGGCTCAACTTACGATTTCTTTCGGTGGGGATCGGGCGATAAAAGATTCATTTGGTGGTTAATTGGAAAAGCGCACGGAATACTATATGAGTCACATCGAAATGTTTCGCTTAGAAAAACTATTATATTCCTGTATTATATTTGTTTATGATGTTAAAATAAAATTATACGTGCTTTTCAAATGCGTTTACGTGATCAATAATTCACAAAATGAAGTAGTATAATAACTACGGCCACTTAAATCATAATTTACCCCAAATTAGCGTACTGATGCCATATGAAACCGCTTAGTATCTCATGTAATTCCAGCAAATTTACACTGTACTCGGTGAGTTTTTGGCTCGATCTGAATCCGTATCGCTTGGCCACAATCAGTTTGGTAAGCGTTTAATTGGCCGACAATGGAGCTGTTTGGGCCCCGGAAAAATGTCAGGCGTGGAATGCCGGACAAATGCGGCGGCTAATCAGAGGCCGGGGCCACAAAGACACCCGCTTGGAGTGGAGGCCAGGGAACCATGAACATGGACCCATGGACCGATGGACCCATGGACCGATGGACCCATGATCGATTGCAGTCACCCCAACGCGAGGTGACAGTCACCGTCCGTGTCGCAGTTGACACACAATCCACAATCGACAGTCGACTCTGGGCGAGGCACTTGCGATATTCCACATCGCCATCGATTTCCATTTCAAATGGTGGCAATTACAAAAGGCGACCCCCGAACTATTTGACACTGTTTGCCCGCTGAATGTTGATTAATTAGATCAGAGTGGAGTGGAGTGGATTGGATTGGATTGGATTGGATTGGTTTGGATTGGATTGGATTGGGTACGACTGGATTGGCCAAGATGGCGGGGGACTCCTCTCCCTACGAGACTAGCGCATCTCGAGAGGATGGGCCCCCAAGATATACATATGTACATGGGTGTACGAGTATATATGTATGTAGATGTAAACACAAATATCTGGCGTCGGCACTGCGCATTTGATCCATGATGACTCGGTTGTATTACCGAAATATGCTGAGTCTTGGTCTTTGGATTCCAACTCGTATCGCATTCGATCGCCAAACACTTTTTAGAGTAATTTCAATTTCATAATTCGTTGCGCTAATCTCGTCTTTCTCATGATCGCAGAGAACTCGCAGCTGAGTCAGTGCATCTCCATCCCCATTCCCATCCCCAACCCCATCTCCATCTCCATCTCCACAGATCCCAGATCCATTTCCAGCTACTTGGGATTGTGCCGCATCATGCCAATGGATCCGCGCTCCTCTGATTGATACATAAACACGCGCAAAACTCCTGCTCCGATCGGATCCGTATCTATTTGGGCACCATTGGCGGCGTTTCCAATAGAAATGTCGAGTATCCAAAGAAATCAGAAGACTTTCGTTTTTCCCCGGCTTACTTTTGTTGCGGGCGGCTTCTTCCGTCGGCCGCCTTTTGACTGTCTAAGCCCTTCCGCCGCCCTTATCAATAAGCCAGCCGAGATAAGCCCGCTGCCTTGGGGCGAAGGAGTCGAGCGACCCAGCTTCCTTGGCATGTCAGCTATTTTGCATAACTGACAGCAGCACCCATACCCACAAGCACCCATACCCATATACCCATACCCATGCTCAGACCTCCGGCAAACAATCCAATGCTGTCTGGTGCCAGGAATGGGCGTTCCAGGGGGAGTTTTCCGACCAAAAATGCCCTGCACAGTGGTCAGCATCTAGGTTACGGATTAAAGTTGGCCAACATATACTAAAGAATGAATAAGAACACTTTTGCCCTATTTTTTAAAGCATGCTATCCATTTAAATGTAGTATATGTTGCATCCATAAATGTATCAATGTTATGTATATGGTATATCATGTTGGGGTAGCTTTTCCTCATTTGGTAAGGCTACCATTTCCAAGGTTTTTTCATTGAAGATTTTGTTATTAAACTAGTTTTTTTCTGTATTGAACGACTTTTTGGACTGTTTGCTGCTGAAACGAATGTAATATTTCGTATCACATCACTTAATGCCACTGTACGACTTTCAAGTCCGCCCAGTCAGAGCGAGAAGGGGCGTTTTCGTGGGGAGTTGGGTGGCCTGTGGCGCTGGGCGTGGGCTGGGTCAGGGGGCGTGGCGCCACTTGTGGTTGTTGCTGCCGCTGTTGTTGTTGTTCTGGCTGCGTATTTGGCGCTTCCTTCTCCTGCATACATGAATAAGTAATTGAATTTTGCGGCGCGTTGTCAATTCTGCTCTGTTCTGCCTTTTGGCCCACTGCCACGCAGAACTGTGTTTTCCTTGACTTCGCTGCACATTTCCCAGTGCATGCACTTCATTTGAAGACTTTTCCTTTCCGCCAAGAGACTTGTTGCATAAAGACTTGTTGAATAAAATTAAGTTCATTTGCTGCTTGTTGAAGGGGCAAGAGAAGGCCTAAAATAAGCAGAAATAAAAATCAAATAATAGGAAATTGTTGAGAAGAAGCTAGCGCTTGGAGTCAAAAATAAGCGATATAAATATAGCATCCGATAAAAAAAAACCGTGAAGGATGTTTGATTTCTAGCCGGATTTCGCTGGTCACTTGACTTAATTGCAATTGGCATTGGCCGCTGGAATGGAGCCTTCAATGGAGCGCAGAACTCTAATGCAGTCGGCATAATAAGTATCTGCAGCATCTGGAGAGGAGGAACGGCCAGAAGTCTGTGACATGAAATTGAAATTAAATATGAGTACTTCATATAAATGTGTGTGAGTTTTTTCCCTATGGCGCAGACCCATAACGACGTGCCCGGCATGTTTAATTATTTACGATGATATTCAAAAATGGCATGAGTGAGAAGAGATGAGTAGGAATACCGATTTTTATATGCGCTGCGATGACCGTTTAATAAAATCCCAAATTAGCGGCGCACAAATGTGAGCGATCCCGATCTGGGCTCTGCATCTGAGTCAGACATTTCGACGTCTATGCGTGTAGCTATGTATCTGCAGCTCGAGCTGTGGATGCTGGGTATCTCAGGCACGCAGACTCCATTTAATTGCGTGGCCCGAGATGGAGGAGCACTTTGGGTGATTGCATCGATGCATGCAATTAGAGCGCATCATCACTCACCATTTTTTAACACTTTCCGACCCCTAGAGGCACCTACCTACCTACCTACCCACCTAACCACCTAACCGCCTAACTACTGCCCTAATGTCCGTTCATCAATCAGATTGGCGGCCTGGTAGAACCGTATATCTCTGCTTCAGCTTCAGCTCCAGCTTCAGCTAAAATCATTGCTATATAGGTGGAGTCGGCGGGGCTGGAGTCATTATTTTCACATTTACCCTGCTCATTTATCAGTATTTTCTGTCCCTTTGCATTTTGCGCCCACAACTTCCCGACAAAAAAAAAAGGGAAAAAGGGAAACAGTCGAGGAAAATTTCGAATTTCGGATTGTTACACTTGGCATTTGGAAAAATGTACCGCACTTTTGGCTGGCTTTGTAATTTGGACATTAATATAAATGTCTCACTCATTTTGTTGGCTTCTCGTTGCGGCAAGTTCAGTTGCTCTGAAATCATCCGATGAAAGTAATTATTAGCCAGTCAGTCGGAAAAGTCAGTTGGGGAAACTGGGAAATATACGTGTACGTGTATTTTTTAAGCAGAAGTTATGATCATTACTCTGGCGGCACAAATCGGCGAGAAATCCATTGAAATCCGTTGAAATCCTTCCGCAACTGTTCGCAATAACTAAGTCCTGCCAAATTGAATCCGACACTGAAGTCAAGTGATATAGTGATATATCGATGGGCGGCTTTGAGGTCATTTAGTGGCATTAGCCTGGGCGCCTCAGCAGTCGGCTTGATCCGCTCAAATTACCGCAGTGAGCTGAGCCCCGTTTTTTACCACTTTACCACTCGGCACCCCTTGGCACCCCTTGGCACCCCTCGTTTCGATGGGCCGTAAAAAATGACAAGTGTAAGGTGCAAAGGGGTGCATAAATTTAGCCAAAATGTATCGCAATTGTTTCTGGCCCATTCCATTTCCATGGCGGCTTTGGCCCGGCAACCCTCGCAACTGTTTTCCCAGAGGGTGGAAATCGGAGGACTGGCCGCGTAGCATGTGTTTATGGGTTTGACTTTTCATTTGATTTAATTTGCCATGGCCGAGGGGAGGAAACTGCGGCCCCAGATTAACTGTTAGCTTTTGGCACGTTCGCCCAGAAACAATAAAATCAAATAAAAATCCTGAACGCCCACTTAGTTATGGTTGTTGTCACTTCATTAGGAATGAACTGTGAATGTTTTTAGCACACGTATATGGTTGCGGGGAAACGCCAATTGGGGAAAGACAATGAAAATGTATCAGTACGGCAATGAACAAAAAAGGGTGAAATTCAAATTGTTGAAAGTGCAGAAAGTGGTTGGAAATTCTAGAGGAATATTGAAAAATAAGAATTCAAATAGATGTAGAAAAGTAGATGTAAAAGTTCAGAAAACCATTTCTACCGATCTAGTATCTACTGTAGTTCCTAACTTTTGTCACCCACGCACTTATTGTGACATATTGTGAGTCTACGTCTTGAGCCGCCTTTAGGCCGCAATTTGCAATCTGTTGCGGTTAAGGGTGCATCGGATAAATTATAGAGGTGCCGCCGCAAAACCCTTTTTCTACCAGCAGCTCTTTGCATTCACGTTTTTTGCTCGCCAATTCATTTGCGGATAATTTGCGGTTGGCAATACCAGCAGCTGTGTGGCAGCACTTGTTGGCTGAGAAGGATCAGAGGAACGACACCGGCTGCCGTAGGGAAATGTGATTTAAATGCCTAGATTTAGTTGCAATTACATGCAGCAGCCAGTGCCACTGGGCACTTTGCACTGCGGTTTTTCTGGGCCAAGACAGATGCCGCATAGCCGCATAGCCGCATAGCTTCCATAGTTTCTCCAGGCCTGGCTTTTGCAATGGGTCGTGCGGTTTCTCGAATCGGTCATAGTCCAAAATGAATTTCGTGCCAATCACGGTAATATCTGTGTCACTGGAGCGTTGCTAAGCCGGTGGCCCGGTGGCCTCCGCAAACAATAGTCCGTTGAATGTCCGATGGATGGCCAAAGCCCAGAAGTGGCTCTCGAAAAAAAGATATCGACGGCCAATTAGCGATCGGGCCCAGAACAGCAATGACTTTGGCTCACTTTCCCCGTATTCCTTCCATTCCACACAGCTCAGAGCGAAGTGGAATTCAGCGAATAATGAATGACAAATTCTGCAACGTTTCCAATGTCCAGCACTTTTTATTTGGCCAAATAATAGTCACGCTGGCCTGTTCGCTCTAAGCGGCTTAGCTTGTCTTCGCAGTGGCCAGCGGACGACTTTAATTAACAGCTCATCAAGATGAAGTTGTTGAGCATTAATTACATCTCACCACCTGGTATACGGCATCTTAGTTGCCTCGTTTGCTTGCCTCGGCGCTTTTCCTCCCTCCCACAGCAAATCGAGTGTAGGAAAGTAGTCAGCCTCTCAGCCTCTGAAAACGAATAACTTAGGCAACAAACTTGTTTGGAAAACTTAAGCCTAGTTCAAGAAAGCATTCAATAAAAATAAACATACGTTTAGTTATATGCACTAATTCATAGTTCATGAGCTTACTTTTTCGCGTTCAGGATCTCAACTTTAAAAGCCGCCCTCGCACTGCCCGATCGTTTCACTTGATGGCCGATGCAGGCAACCCAAGATTCCGACAACGATGTGTAAATCGATTCATCGTTTGATGCCGGCGATCGTGGATGCTGATGATGATGTTGATGATGATTTGGTGATTTTCTTTATTATTATTACTGTTTTTAACCAACTTCTTATTACAGCTGCTTTTTGGTTGTTTTTTTTTTGTTTTCTTCTTTTTTTTTTTCGTTATGGCTTGTTGTTTTTCCCCTCGCGCTTCCTTCGCGGCGCACTCGAGAGGTGTTGAAGACTTGGCGGTGCCAGATAAAAGGCGCTACAAAATTGCTTTCTACCCGCCGCGCCTCCATCGACTGGGCGTCGGGGGAGAGGGTTGGGGGGGCAGCACAGTCAAATCGAGATGGGGCTAGATATTCCACACTCCACACATCAATTCATTTGGACTGCTATGGTATGCTATGGAGTATTTGAAGTGTGAGAGGAAAAAACTACCGTTTGGCAATCAAAAGGCCATGGAGTACCAGTACCAGTACGCCAGCGGATGGTGCTGCTGATGCTGCTGAGCTATGATGATGAAAAAAGTGGGCTGTAAGGCGTTAATTGCTCATTATTGGGCACACTTCATGTCACACACAAAATGCAGACGCAGAAATTTATACGCTGATTGAGTTGTCCAAGCCGACGATGATGATCATCGTAATGACGACAATGACGCACTTCTCCAGTTACCTTTTTTTATTTTTTACATTTTTTTCCACCTTCGCTGCCGCCCTCCTTTTTAACACATCGTCTGCTTCTTGTTCAAGTGCTAAATTACATAGTTTTTCAAGTGGAAAACTCAAGAAATTAAGTTTAGGCTGCTGTAGCTGCGGCTGTTTGCTGCTGCCTTTGTTAATTGTAGGTTTTGGATCTGCTGCTGCCGTTGAAGTTGCACTTGGAATTCACAACGCCTCTAAATAGATACAAATCTACATCTAATAACAATATGTGTGATGTATCTTGAGGTGAACAATAACATGTTAGAGTTGAAAGTTAAGACAACATTTTCTTCTCAATATTTTGTAATACAAAATATAACTTTTTTGGCAAGAAATATACATTTTTATATTACAATCTGGTATTTTTAAAATCATGCTTTAAAATTTATCTTAGTTTATGGACAGTTTGAAATACCAAGAGGTCAATTAGAAAGTTGTGGGTGTTGCTCTTAGCTCTAAGAGAAAAAGACGAAATTGTCGATTTCTCTGAGTGTACTGCGGTTGCATTCGGCTGGACGACAGCTCACGTCCGGGGCTAGCCCGATGGATGGATAGATGGATAGATGGATGGATGGATGGATGGTCCACTGGCCATGCGCAGCTGCGTTTGCGGCGGCGAAAAATCTAAGTTGCCCGGACTTGAGTTTGACTTTAATTGCTCTTGACAGTCATCACTGTCAGCGGCGGCAACTGCGCACACCCTCCCATCGTCAAAGTCACCTTAATCATCGCCATTATCATCATCATCATCATCGTCATCATCATCATCATCGTCATGATGGTGGTAACGTGGCAACAGTTGTTGCCGTTCGCCAATCTCGCTGCCCCAATCAACGTGCGCTTGTCAAACCAGACTGGGTCCGTATTTTCTGGTTGGGTTAGACCAACCTACTGCGGCTGGTGGACGTCGAGGCAAAGGTAGTCTTACTGGTACTGGCTCTTGGGTTTTGGCCCGGGCTTCTTGCCTAATACGGCCGCCATTTTGCAGAGTCATTTGCGTTAATGGCGGCCCCGTCTTTGCCGACTTTGCCGACTTGGCTATGACTTTTTGGCTCTAAGGCCTGAGCAGCCGCCATCCCAGGCACACTATATAATTAAACGAAAACGTAGAAATTAACATTTAATGAATACGATTGCGAGAGAACGATATAACTGTAGCAGAACTTACACATATAGTCGCCGTTCGATATGAGGACACATCTAACCAGAAAGCTAACCGAACAAAAACTTGAAGATAGATATATCGGGTTTTTGCGAAATGAATCACAATTCTATAAGCACAACTCGCAAAAAATTATATATTTATATGAATTTGTATATTTAGACATCATTCTCCAATAAATAACTGTTTGCCTAAATATAAAGCGCTACTAGTCAATAAGCCAATTGGGATTGATGTTGATAAATTGCCAAAGATTACCGCCGTGGATAAGCCAAAAGCCTGAAGACAAAGAGAAACGACACTCGAGGCAATTTAAAACGGTTCTACAACTAATAATATACTTATTTAAATCCCAGCTAAATATTTTCTTAATTGCTGAAAGCTTTTTAATTTCTAGTTAATGTAGCTAATTTGTCAAACATGTTTTGTTTGTGCTTGCAAAAAGTTGTTTACAAAATATGCATTGTTCTTCGTGTTTTTTATTTCCCATATATCGCTACCAATTCGCTCGTTAGTTGTGACTCATTCTAAGGCGTAAATTATTAATTTTCCAATTTCAGCAATTTATTCACATATTCCGATGAGTTATGTTTATTAATGCAAGGTTCGCGAACCGTTAACAGTTTTTGTTTTAGCCGAAATGATTATTATGAAATACTATTACTTTTACTGCCTGTGCTCTTTGTTTTTGCTCGGCAATTGTGAACTTGTAATTAATGTTGACACATTTGTTGTGATATAAGCAGCTGGAAAAAAATGTAAACTAAATTTGTAGAATAAAAGTATCGTGCTGGGCAACTATAATCAAGACTATAATCAAGTCGAGCTAAAAGCTATTGAAATATTCAAAGCCAGAATTATCCTTCAAGTCTTGCGTGCATTTATGACTAGAGAGCCGCTGTGAAAACTCCCCATTTAATCATAATGAATCAAATTTCGAATGCATATCCATCCATTAACATTTGTCGCTGTCAATATTTTCCGACCGACCCATTCCATTTCCATTGCGACAAAACAATATTGAAATGCGCATACCAAATTATTCAAATGCGTTAAGTTATGAAGTTATCACGATGGCACTTCTGCTCCAGCATTCCCCCAGTACGATACGATCCGATACGATCCGATACGATCCAATCCGATCCGAACCACTGGGCGACAATGGGTTTTCCTCACGCAGAGCACCCCGTTGTCAGTTTTTTTTTTTTTTTTTATATTTTAGTGGGCAAGAGCGACCGGCCATGGACTCATGTGTATGGCCCCCATTGTCGGGGGGCATTTGTTTTTGTGCGCTACAATTTCGATGAGCGGCGACTCCCCTAGCAGGCATTTATTTATGGGGTATTAGGCGGTCCGCAGCGGTCCATAGCAGTCCGCTTCTTGGCCCATCTCACTCCGCGGCTATTTTGACAGTAACAAGTTGGCCAGCAAATATATGAGCCGGGACAGTCACTAACTGTCGTCGTTCGCCTCGCCGTGTCGCTTCGCTTCGCTTTGGTACATATTTCATCGATTCATTTTAAAGATGAAGTTATGAACGCCGAAGCCGCACAAAAAAAATTCGAAAAAACGCGTATTCCAATTTGAATATTTGATTGGGACGCTCGCGAGCTGTGAGCTCCAAGTCAACTCTCCGGTTCAATCGTCAATTTATGCGGCGTGAACGGTTATCATTTGTTGTTGCTGGCCGCTTTAAGGTAGCCGTGGCAGTTGGCCAAGAGGATGAGGGAGGGCTACGTGACATGCGCAGGTGTTCCAGCCATCGATCCATCGATCCATTGATCCGAAATCGGAAGTCGCCCAAATACGTGGGCCTTGGTCAAGGGTGGTTCGGCCAAAAAAAGCTTTGACTGAGCTAGTAGATCAAGTTTAAAAAGTTAAGTTAACTTTTAAATGTTGCCAGAAATACTAAATATTTGAGTTTGTTATCTTTCATTCACGTTCTAGGAGTTTAAAACATATATTTTCGAGTTTAAGAAAGGGATGCATTTCTTTCTTGGAGAGAAAGCTTAGCAGAAACCTTACAGAAAGTTGTTAGACTGCATCATTCTGATAAACAAACATTCTCTTGAGATACTTAACAAAGTCAAAATGCCGATGCTGGCAGAATGCATTTGCGGCAGGAGAGGATTGCACCTGATGATGCATGCATCTGACAAACCTCATCAGTTGGCAACTGATCTGTTGGGTCAAGTGCGGCGCAGTCGTATATAGGGTTTATAGTCGCCGTTATCGAGCTTATCAGATCGGGGCAGCACTCTGCCGACAACAACTTAATTTTCTCGCCTCGCCTCGGATTGAGAAAATGTAGCCGGGTTTATGGGTGTGAATAAATCAAGAGGAGCTGTCAGAGCTCGTCTATGGGTCAAAGGCAAGAGATCATGGCATCTGCACATCATGGCTAACGGTAATGGGCCGGAGTGTGATTGAGATCGGACTGAAATCGGAGTCGGACTCGGAGTTGCGTTTGCGATGGATGCTCGCTTCATTTAAATTTACGAGAGGCAACCACCTCAGACATCAACTACTTAACGCAGCCATTACACGATCGATGATGAGGCCCAGTCGATGGGGACTTTGGTAACTTCATTACCACACTCCAGATCCCCAGTTCCCCAGACCCCCAGACCCCCAGACCTCCAGACCCCCAGACCTCCAGATTCCAGACCCCCACTCTGGCAGCTACTCAATAGTCGGTTGGGTTGTGCGGTGCGGTGCGATGAGATGCGGTTCGGTTCGGTTTCGTTTCATTTTTCCAACATTCGTGCACTAATGACACTTTAATAAATCATTCGAAAGGTGAGACATCGAGTGCAAGTTAAAGTCGATGATGGTCCGAAAGGGTGTTCACAAGGGAAAATGAAAAACCCAATCCGGCACCAACACCAAATGAGAAATGCGGTTACCCGGCTCGTTCAGCAGAACACTGAAATAACTCCGTGGAATGATATTTCATGGATAGTGGCAGGCTTCAGGAGCGAGAAAGAGAGTTATGTAAATTTACGAGGCCGTAGTTATGAGGAATTGAAACGTCTTGTCGATCCATTTGTAATGCGATACGGCGATGGTAAACTGTAAATGGAGGAAACGCTCTTGACAAATATAAATGGCTTACTAGAAGTATTTAGAAACCAATCCAAACCAGTTGACTAGTTAACATAATGTTATTATAACAAATATTTATCGCGACACAAGAACGCCCCTTGAATAAAACTCATTTCATTCATTCGACAAACTTTTGTACCTTCTAAAGTGAGCTATTTTTAAGTATGCACACCCAAAGGGTCTTAAAATCTAAATTATGATGGCTTCTGCATAAAAACAATGGTCTGGCCTAAAGCTCCAAAAAACCCAAAACAAGACAAAACAACCTGCCTCGACTTAAAGAAGATGATACCAAATTCGAATTATTTACGAAATTAACATTTTCCCGTTGACATCTTATTAATACTTCACACCTTTTTCTTCGACTCCAAAATCGATTGGTATTTTATTAAAATTAGTCAACGCGCCGTAGCAGGGACCACAAATCTCCCCAAAGGCGAAATGACTAAAAACTCTGAAAAGTCCAAAGAGTCAAAAAAGTCAAAGGCCAGACTCGAGAAGATATTCTTCTCGATAACGAGTTATGTTTGAGATACAAACCTAGAACCGATAAGGCTGTTTAGCTGAAGAACTAGATGGAATAAAACGGGGCTGGTTCCTCCAAATAATCAGAGGGGTTATTGAATCTTTATGCGCTATTGCTGCTTTTGAATTATTTTAACAATTTAAATATTTTTTTAGCCTGCTGCTGTATTTAGAATTTTGATTACTGGCCGCTTTGACGCCGCTTCGCTTGTTTTAATATTAATTAGTGGCTGGGCGCTGCTTATAATACATTCGCGGAGCTATATAAATAAATATTAAATTAAGGCAGCCTCGCTGGGAGCCACACTCAACATTATTGAAATATTAATAATGCAGGCAAACAACAAGCGTAGCCGCCAAAATGGAAAATAAGGCAAAACGTTTATGCATAATCCTAATTCGCTGGTGTGAGCTTCTCGGGCAAATGCGACAAATTAAAAATTCACATAAAATATATTAAAAATTGATCGTCAAATTCGTGCACTCAGCAAACACGAAAACTCCCTCGCAAAACCACTAATAAAAATAATAAAACCCTGGCCGTCGTTGTTGTTCGTGGTTATTAAGCAGCATTAATTTTGAAATTTTTTGCTTTTGTGTGTTTTATAATCATTCCCTAATGAAGTGTAGGTTGAAGCTGTAATTGAATTTAATACTTTTCTGATTACAGTTGCACTTTATTCATCACAACTTAAGCTTTATTGCATTCCCGAATGACAAGTGAAACGGCATACTTTAAGATCTCATGTGCAGAAACTACAGGATGCAGCAGTAACATAACTACTTTTGAAAGCCTAGTGAAATATTACTAAAACTATAGTGAAAATCGATTCTATGCACAAGCTTTGAAGTATATAATTACATTCAAATCCGATAACAGTGGTTACATGTTCTGGTATACAAAACATTTGAGCAACATGTGGGTCTGGTCCATCCTGACCAATTTACTGCAGCTTGGCGGAGGGCATGATGGGCCCTATAAATCAGCTTTCGTCCGGCTGACAAACCAAAATCATATTTAATTTATTTTGGCCAAATGATTTGGCATAAATGGTCGATGCATTATGAGGAGAACCGCTTTAAATGACCATGACTGTGAAAATTTCTGGCAATGAAAAACATTTGTCATACGCACGGCGATTGGATGGGAGGGGGTGTGGTGGCGGTGGTGGTGGTGGTGACGAAGAGGTCCCGGAACCAGAGGATCCCAGGAGCACAATCCCCAGCACCCCTCTCCCCACCCAACGAAATTACCATGGAAAGTGCTGCATCATCGAAGGCAAAGCAACTAACTGCCCGGCTCGTTAATGTCCTCCTTCTCGTCCTCGTCCTCGTCCTCGTTTTCGTCGTTGTCCTTGTTGTCCTGGCTTTATCTTGCCCTACCCCCACCCTGTGCCAGCATATACTTGTATTGCGAGTTGCTGCCTGTGTCTGTGACTAATGTGCACACCTGAGTCGTCGCAGGACGCGCACAGGTGCAGGACTTCGGGCTGCCAGGCAGCAGGCAGCAGGGAGCAGGCAGCCCGAGGACCTGAAGGCCTGCAGGCGGAACATTAACGCCAGGCTGTCTGCTGCACCGCCTCGGGCCTGATCGATATATTCCGATTAATCAGTCGACTTTTGTCGCCTTGGTCCTGCTCTCCCGACTCCCAGCCGCGCCGGAGGTGTGAAGGATTTTACGATCCTTAGGTCGGCTTAGCTGGAAAAGTGCTCACCCCGCTGGGCGGTGGGGTCTCCGAGCCAGGATCATGCTGTGTGTCCTGGAATCCCGGGACCCACCTGGTGTGGGAAACTTCTCAACATTTGCTTGTTTTATTTGCCATGGGAATGCACACAAATGTTCCGACTTTCTTTCCTTCACCAGGTGTTTAAAAAAACTGTTTGTGTTTTAGTTTATTGTGTACACTTACAAATTTAAATAGCAGTACGTAAATCTAATACTACGTAAGTATTACGTAAGTATATTCAATTTTAAATAATTGCAAAGCGATTAAATGCGCCGAACTAGGCAAATACCCGCCAGAATATTTGGCCATCCCCGTAATTTGTTTTCATTTATTTCCGTGGACATTTCGCCATTACTCACCAACACTTCTGCTCCAGGAATGGACGGATGGACGGATGGATGGAGTGAGTCGCTGGTGGGCGACTGGCGGAGATTGATATTGACTTAAACCGCCGGGTCGGCGGTCGGTTGACATTACCGGGCCCAAGCTCGTCGCCCCCAATGGCAAATGGCAAATGACAGATGCTGTCAGCCACAAAATGCATAAACAAATACGAGTACACGCTCGAGGGGTAGCGGGCGGGGCTGGGAGGGGGGTGTGGTTGGGGGTGGTTTCTGGGCGGCGGCTGTGCATATGCATTTTGTGCACGAGGTCGCAGCGGACGCTCATTAATTATGGAGGTATTAATATTGGACCGGAGCACACACACTCTCGCACAAAAGGACTTGCCTACATACATACATGTGCATACATACGTATATGGGCATAAATTTTAAGCAAACATAATTTATTACAGCACACACACACACACATACGTGTATGACTGTCGCTGCTGCCTATGACTTTGTTTATTTGTTTGTCGGTTTTAACGCTCAAAATATTGTTGTTTGCCCGGGCCAGCAAAAAAAAATTAGCACAACACACACATACATACACACGTACATCCACAAAGTTGGGGTCACCGCACCGATGGCAGCCGCCATTTTGTCCACTTGGGTGCCATTTTGTTGGCGTCGGAAAAATGCAAAGCGAGTATGCCTTTAAAGAATCAAAACACTAGTAGTTCTTTCTTTCAAGAACAGAAAGTATACAGTTTCATTACACAACACACACACCGACGCTGGATTTTTTAAGAAGCTGTGATAATGTGATAATAGCCTATTGGAGTTTGAGAAAACGTTTATTGATTCAGCTGGCACAAGTGTGGTAACGTTTCATTGCCCAACTTTGTGCCTAACCGTTTGATAATCACGTCTAGTAGCATTTTAGGAAATATAGTTAAGGACACGCGGGATAAATTGACATTTGCAATTACCTCCACTACCTTTGCAGCGGAATATCTATAATTTTGTCGCCGCAGGGCAAGTAAAATGGCTTCCATAAGCCACTCGGGGAAGCCGCAAAAAATGGTTTAATTAAAAAAGCAATATGAAATGTGAAATGAAAAATGTGATGAAAGGTTTTAGCCATCAGCGAGTCAGGCAGCCGTGAACCTTGACAATTATCTTCACACATTTGCAGGGAGGCGGGGGAGTATCAGAGTATCAGGGTAACAGGGTATCAGGGTATCAGGGTATCCGGGGTATCCGGGTATCGGGCGACTGAGGATAATCTGCTGACAGTCGCATCGAGTCCTTGTGTGTGACCTCCTTTTGTGCCACTCCGATTGGGATTGGAAGAGACAACGCCTAAGTCGAGGAGGATAACTCGCGTTCAATCACGGCCGCTGAAAAGGAAATGAAAGCAGACTTCCACATACAATAATCGAATAAGCCGCGTATTCATTGCGCGAAAATGGAGGCAAGAATAAATCCGCACATGTCCACCGGGAAGGAGTCGCGCTGAAGATACAGCCATCCAGATACAAAGACGCTACACGGGACGGGATACACAAAAAAGCAGCGGATACAGGGAGTTGCAGGCGTTGCAGCAGTTGCTGATGCATCAAAAGCCTAACACGAGGATTTGTCTTTTCAAATGCTCTTCCATCTGAAGTGAAAAAGAAGGGGTTTTCGCTTGGGGTCCTGGGTCCTGCCATTACGGCTTAGGCCCGATAGATATAATAGCCTTATGAGCAGCTCGCTCCGTGCCAATTTCATCCGCTTAGCAATCGAGCTGAGATGGGTGGAAAACTCAGGGGATGGCGCGGTTTGAGGTCGCTTTACATGATTATTATTGCCAATGAAATGGCAAGAGGAAAATCAAATTAAAATATACAATTTTAATGGCCACTGGGATGGCACTTTGGCCAGGCCTTTTGTTCTTGGCCCATAACATTTTGCCAGCTGAGTTCAGTTCAGTTCAGTTCAGTTCAGTTCAGTACAGTTCAGTACAGCTCGGCTTGGTCCGGTTCGCTGGTTCAATCTGCGATATGACATAATGCGTTTGGCGTCACGTTACGTTGCGTTGCAACTGTCTACAGGGCAGACTGCTCCCATTTCCCTTCTCCCACTTCCTACCCTTTACGTAATTCATTAAAAAAGTTAATTTTTACCATCCGCTCGGCGGACCGCGGGCCTGATTGTGTGCTGATTATGGCCACAGGCCCGAAAGGATATGCCGCCTTATTGGCTTTGGCTGGTGGTCAGATAGTTCGCAACGATTATGCGGCCAGGACACACAACGCACTTGGGAAACATCATTTCAGCGCCATAGATTTAAATTATGCGATATGGACGCAAAGTTGGGGAACTGGCGTTTGTTCAGCACTCAGTGTATCAGTGCAGTTCAAGTTGCTATCAGCGACCTGTAATTCCAGCTAGTTCTACAGCGATTATGAGTTGTAGCACTACAACGAGCTATGCCTTACAGTATGTCTTCAGAATCTCCCTAACTAAAGTGAATCCTCTCTATACAGCACTACTCCCTGCAACGTATCAAATCAGTGACCCCTGGTGCGCCTTTTCGCATGCCTTCGCAACTGCCCTTACACACCTTTTCCCATTCCAAGGGGCTACCATAAAAATATTTTAATTAAATTTCACATCTATGCCCAAGACATCCTTTTGCCGAGCGACTTGGACAGACCCGGGCAAACCTTCAACTGTGACCGGAACACTGGCATAAAGCGCAGTCCATTAATCATTCAAATTACCCATACATCATCATTACCCACAGCTCTCAGTGTCTCCCTGCAGTTTCCATTTCCATTTCCATTTTCCACTCCGCTCGCCTCTGGCCCCTTTCTGTCTGCGGAAAATCTTGGCTTCGGAAAAAAGAAGGAAAAATCTTCGGAAATTATTCAATGAGGGCGGTCTCAATTAGTTTTAGGCGTTTCACGGCCTCAGTAAACAGGTAGAGTTGAGGGTCGCCTCGGCTTCTGCGGGGGGCAATGGGAAATTGTTCAATGCTCAGTTACCTGATTCGGGCATTTGGCCAAGTGGAAGTTCTTAGACAGAACGGCGTCTGCAGCGTTTTCCACGAACCGCACTAAGCCGCTTGAAAACGGACTCTGGCCAAGTGGAATGAATTCGGGAAATGTCCGATCAGTTGGCGCTAAATGCTGCTTATGTACATTCCTGGACATTATTTGATAGCTGGCAGGAATATATCCATTTTTAATATGTTTATCGAGGTTTTTCGTCGGGATGGTAACTAATCAAGTTTCAATAGTTTCCTAAATGTCAAAATGCTATTTTTACTCAAAGTTAAATTCATCAATCGAGACTTTAACCACTTTTCCTTAGCTATTTAACCCTAATAAATCATCCCTGACCGGGGTTTAAAAAAAGTAAAAAAAAAAGTGCCTTGCAAATGAGATCCGAGTGCACCTCAAGTGCTGCACTCGCCTCATTTGGCGTAATTCCATCTGCGACATCTGAGTCCCCTGCCACCCCATTTCCCCTCCCATTTCCCCTCCCATTTCCACTCCCATTTCCACTCCCATTTCCATTTCCATTTCCATTGCCGTTCCCGTTTTGCCAGCGCCTGCGGTTGTCGCGCTTTCATCGCTAAAGAGCGTTAACTAACCGCAGCGAATGATCAAATATCGAAAATCAATTCCGCAGCCCATTGTCACCCATAATTAAAGTCCACAGAGCCGAATGCCCGCTGAGGTGGTGTCACATTCGAGTCCAAGTCAGGAGGCAGTCAGTCGAGCGATTCGAGGTCTGCCGAGCTGGGAATTCTCTCACGAGTGCCACTCCAGGCTGTGATAAGGATATGGGATATGGGATGTGGGATAGGGCTAGGGATGTGGGACAGACGGAACGAACAAATTGGAAAGACATTTAAATGCGTCCACCACTAAAACAAAACCCAAGGAGCGGCCTACCCTCTGTAGGGTAGTCTGAGGTTCGGTCGACCGCAGCTTCCGAAACCCATTTGGGTTAGTTTTTGATTTTGCGTTTTTGAGTTTTTGAGTTTTCAGTTACTCCTGCCGGTCTCAATGTCAACTGCAGCAGTTTCTCAAGCGTAACCAGAAATAAGTTACATGACTTTCAGCGGAAGTTGTGCGAATGGTATCACTTCACCCCAAAAGGCAGAAGAATATGTACACACACATACACGTACGAGTATGTACGAGTATGTACGAGTATGTACGAGTATGTGTGGAGGAACCTTTGAGGGTCGACTTACGACTGTCTGATCTGGTCTGGTCCACTTCGTTGGCAACTTGATTCTTAATTATTGCATTTATGCTCTGCCGACAAATTTGCGGTAATTGAATATGCCCAGATCTGGTTCTGGGCCCAGTGATGAAGTCAATGTGCAATTGCCATTTGGTTAGAGCCAACCACCTTTGTCTCTCACGTAATTAGTGCGTTGAGTTATAGTTCATTTGGGGTTAGAACTTGTTATCCCTTCTCGGGCTGACTGAGTTTTGGGTGATTTTTATGCCGGAATATGACCGGACCACCGAGGTCTGGCTATAACCAGATTAGGCGTGTCAAAGCCAACGGCTTCGAAAGTGGGTTAATGAGACTATTGAGGATCTCGTTCAAAAGTGCCCGTGATAAGTGGTAAAAGTTGGAAAACACCTCTTGGCTGTTACTGAGTTACCCCTTTATCTGTCCTCTCAATTGTCTAAATTATTTTCCAATTAATCTGCTTTATGCAGAGTTCATTTAATTGCCATTGTGCCAGGAAACCTCTAAAGATACTTTAAGGTTGTCTGTCCCGTTAAAGGTTAACATGCAAAATGCTGAAGTAAGTGTTTTTACCTAATTATTTGACTATTAATTTACTTGGGTTTTTCGATTACCACCCTTGAGAATATTCTTGCATACCCTGTACCAGGCGAGAATTTCGATTAAATGTGTTTCAAATGTAGTTTCAAGCACGGATTCGCCTTGCCCAAGTCCATTACGCATTCAAATTGTATCTTTTGCTTTAATTGGTTTACTTGTTTGTTATTTGTTGCAGAGTATATTTCGCCTCAGGTGCAGACACAACCACATCCGCGCCCGTTGCATTTGTCAATATTTTGGTCCGGAACTGCAGAGCCGGAGGATTGGTGGACCGGTGAACTGGAGGACTGGCGGACTGGAGGACTGGCGGACTGGAGGGCTGTAGGCAAACAAACATGCTTAAAATAACAAATTAGCATAGGCCGGGGGAACGCGGCCCTGGGACTACGGACTAAAACAACAAATATACAGCCCGAGGGCTTCTGGGAGGAGGGCGGATGAGATGGCCTGGAATGGGTTGGGTTGCCAGCAAGCTACCAATTTGGTATACTCACTCCAGATCGGGTTCCAAGTGGTGCGGCTATGGTGCTGGCTGGCTGCCTGGCTGGCTCAAAAGTTACATCAATCACCATCAGCACTCAACAACTCATCGACATCGAAATACCAAAATGGCGCATTGGTGTTAATGATGCCGACTTTGAAATTTTACCGACGCCCCCACAAGAGTTGTTTTTTTGCAAAAATACAAAAAAAAATACGCAAAAAGCAAATAAGGCAAGTGTCGTTTTCAAGTTTTCATCATCATCATCATCATCACCATCGCCATCGCCATCGCCATCGTTCGTCACTGGAGGGTCACATTCGTCATTGGGCAAACAAATGAAGGGGACGTCGAGCTGACAGATCATTTTTTCCAGCTTGTGCTGAATGATGTGCGAACAAGTTGTAATTATTTCGCATTAAGCCACGGAACGCAGCGAAACGAAGATATGCTGATGACACCGACTTATTGGCCAATGGTTCTGGTATTTCCCCACCACAATTCCTCCCAAGAACCAAACATCTCAAGATGCCTGCATTAAAGCGAATCGGAGAGGAATCCAAAAGTGAAACAATGCGGTCAAAAGAAGTCTAAGAATTTACTTAAGATGCAAATGTACATATTAAACAGATTACTAAATTAAGTAAGCGACAAAATTATTATAAATACGTTCCTGTAAAAGGAATTTCTGCAGTGTGGAAAATAGAATGAAGTAAAATCGATCCCAATTGATTTCTTTAAAATATTTGAATGGCAACGAAATATGCTTCTTTACGATAACTGCATTTGCAGAGATTGAAGCCCACTGTAGATTCTTATTTTCTCACAAAAATCACAAAATTATATTTGTACTATTTATTTTGAGGAGTCAAGATAACCAGTTTCCTGTCGCATGAAGATACTGACCCAACAAATGTATCTAAAGTAACCTTTAGCGACTAGTTTTCGTTGGCCATTAGGACCAGCACCTAATGTAAGCGATTATGTCAAATTCCACCACCCTGGGCGGAGTTATCTGGGAGAGAAATCAAACTGCTGCTGCCACATTTCGTTGCACTTAATTATGCGAAAGCCTTCGATAGCCAGCTACCAGTTGACACTGAAGTCCCGCTTTCCCACGTTAAGGCGCACACAACCAACCGCCTACCAAAGTCGTTAGCAGTCGCTGGGCGGAAAAGTCGAGCCCCCCGTCCTCTCGGCTCGATTTTCAATGCCTCCGCGTATTTTATTTTATTTATATATATATATATATTTTTTTTTTGTCACCGGAAAGGTAAATCACAAGCTGACCACGCAACAAGCGGAATTGTGCCCTTTTCCCCATTTTCCACTCGTACCTTTTGGGGGTGAAAATGAGAGTTTGGAAGGCGCGCAAGTTTTCCGCGCGCATTAACAACCCCTGGCCATCGGAAAAGTGGGATTGGGTTTCGGGTGGCAAAGTAACCACCGCGAGACGTCGCGAGCGTTTAATTGCATTCGATATGCGCTTTTCGGAATTTTCCCACGATTTTCGTGTAAGATTTTCCCGAGAGGTAACTAGCTCAGGTCAGTTAGGCGCAGCTCGGGTCCAGATGCTGGCATCGAAAGCTGCTGCCAGCGAGTGAATGCGAATGCACTTAGAGAAATGTGTAGAGCTTATGTTCCATTAATCAAAATATAAATAAATAAAAAAGATCCGTAGAAATTGGTTGCAGATATTACATTTATTTTAATAATAAACATTATTCCTGATTTTCTATAAAAGATGTGTTGCATACGTATTCCCCTACAAGCCGTAGCATTATTTCTCGCAGTGTTCATGGTGGTGGCAGCCGTTGATCATCACCATCATCATCATCACTATCGCTATGCACACTATCATCCCGATAATCAACATTTATGGCCGCTGATTGTTTTCGCGACTGACCGCGACGCCTTCGAATAAAAGGGTTGCAACTCCCAAAAGATGCGGCAGACACTTAGTAGATGTGGATCTGGATCTGGATCTGGATCGGCGACCCTCGCCGCGAAGCTTGAGATTTGTGTGACTCATAACGAGTTTCCTCTCGCCTCGCTTGGACTTAAGTGGATATTGCATTGTCGAAGGACTCGCGATCCTTTGTCTCGCCCAGCTGCCGCTTTGTTTGGTCTTGGACAGTCCAGTACCCTGCTCGATTAATCCTGTTTCCGGTGGCACTTCTTGTGTTACGGCAGCCTATCAAATAGACGGAGTGGAGTAGAGGATTCCTTATGTAAATTTCGTTTGGGAGTTACGTCTACCCCCGGCTTAATCCAGTTCAAATCGATGCGCGAGTTTCTTATTAAAGCTGCACGGGGATGGTTATGAGCTCGGACAAACGGAATTCCAGAGGATTTGCTATTCTTCACGCCTAAGTGATTCAATCCCATAACAACGGAAGCTGCCTATTTACACAAATCTTAAGAACTGTATATATAAATCTATTTGAACTGAGTTATTACGAAATTGATTGCAAATATGAATCCGGTTTCGAAATCTCCCGCTTGCTGTTTACCTACCCAATAAAGCTTGCTGATTCAGATGTGCAGTGAATGAAAGGCATCACCATACACGCCCCACTAAAATTGAGACACGTTGCAGTGCCAATTTAGCGGGTTGTTTATTTATTTCACTTCCAGACAATCCCCCATTGTTCGCAACTGGCGCATGCCAAGGAACTCTGTCCGTAGTCCCAAAACAATGAGTTGAAAATTTCGATCAGAACAATGCAATAACCATATGCACAATAATGCAAAATACCAAAATTAGCTGTTCAAGTTATCTTCCGCGTTGATGAGTCTAGCTTCGACACAGGCTATTCAGTAACTTCATTAACCAAAATTTTAGGATATTCCAAATTCCATACGACTGCCCAGAGAGACCTGCATTCAACAACTGGTCTCTAGCGTACTTGTAAAGGATATGGCCAGGATGCGTTCGTGCAGGATCATGTAGGAGAAGAACTGCAGGACACTGAGGAACAGATACTCGTTCTTGGGCACATCGAACTGGCGATCGTGGATAATGGTGGCCGTGTACATGACCATGCAGATGGCCACCAAGGCGAATGTGTTCCGAACGGCATAGTATATGCCCTGGTATTTGATAAAAAGGACATTGATGAAGAATATGATCATCATAATGTTGGCTATGGCCACCAAGCAGCTGAGCAGCAGATCGCCGGGAACAATGAACATGGGAAAGTAGGCGCCCCAAAATATCGAGGCCAACATCAAGGCAACCACCACAGTACCGGCATAGAAGTTGACCAGACTATTCGCATTGTGCCTCTGCTCCATGGCTATATATAAGGTCGAGCTCTCCACGATCGCTGCGATAATGATGTAGTTAAAGGGCACCTTCCGTCCTAGCTTGGTCCAGGATAGAGTGGCCACTGCGAAGTAGGTGCACAGAAGCCACCAGCCGTAGCGCTCCTCCGATTGGTTGTGGCTCAGCAAATCGGTGAAGCCTATGATGACCCACTGCGTCAATGCGATGGCGGCCAGGATCACACTAAGTCCGTATATCTTGGCCGCATGACTGATGCTATCATCGGGCGGTACGCCATAAACCTCCTGATCGGTGGCCCGAAACGTGTTCTTGGTAATACTTTGCATTGGACTATAATAGTGTGGTGAAATTCAAATTGTCGATTTCCTGACGTTGTTTCCCAAAAATCTAAAAAGCTGAAGCCAAACAAATTTTGAGCTGAAAAGTTTCTACCGAGTTATCTTGATCGGATTTAAAAAACTTATCTTGTACGGCCTGCGTACTGTAGAAAATATAACAATTGGTAAACATTTTTATTAATCACATTTACATTGGAATAGTAGCTAGGGCTGCTAAATGATTATTGAAAGGTCCATTAATCTGCGATTCAATGGCACAGGAAAACACGCATATGCAGAAGAACACGGTAAACGTGCAAAGGTAGATCAGAACGGAGCAGATCGCTTCTAGGCCAATTGGGGAGTACTGCAATCGGCCGTGGATGAACTGCGTTTGCAGGGGGATGACTGTCATAACCAGGATGCACAGGACAGAGCAGAAGCTCGCAAAAAAGTATCGGATGGAGTAAAGCGACAGAAAGCTGAGCGGCAGGAGCGCTGCCAGGCAGATGGTCACAATCACTCCGGTGACGAGGCCATTGGGAAGACACGATTTCCGGCACTTGGCTCCACAGACCATCAGTCCGCCCACCACCATTAGCATAACGACAAAGTAGAGCACCAGGTCGGGAATGTCAAAGATGCACATAAAGCATGCGGCGGCCAGCGTTGTGAAAAACACGATGCCGCCGACCACTGTCCAGACGATCAGTGGTCGGGTGCGCCGGATGGGCAGGCAGATCAGGAACACCAGGAGGGCGATGGCGATCAGCAGCCAGACGTACGGCGGAACCGGCAGGATGTTAACCACGCTTATGCTGAGCGACGAGATGACCAGTAGAGAGACTGCCGATGCAGAACACAGTATTCCGGCTTCTATGTAAACAGTGCGGATGAACACTAGCAACTCCTTGTCTGTTTCCTCTTCGGTGTTCACTTGCTCTGGCGAACAACAAGGCATCGAGCACGATTTTTAAGACAGAAATTTCAGAAACTGATGTATTTCGACATTTTGCTGAGACTGTTCACTACTTGGGTGTGTTGGTTTCACATGTATTATACAATGAACACTGGAAGAAATTGGGGATCCATGGTACACAATAACATATTATGATATCTATCAATAATTTTATTTAAGCCAGCAACATGCATTCGACACCAATCAGTTTTTACCCAGGATAGTCGCTTATGCTTTCCTGCCAATAATATATTTTAAGTTTACCTGCACATCAGTACATACACCGCACCGATTCAATTATTG
This sequence comes from Drosophila orena, assembly GCA_005876975.1. NCBI lineage: Eukaryota > Metazoa > Arthropoda > Insecta > Diptera > Drosophilidae > Drosophila > Drosophila orena. Next base: position 2,827,371 of record VCKV01000008.1, on the reverse strand, counting down.
ACTTCCTCATAGTAGAAGGCAAACCCGAACATGCAGCCGACCAGGATATTGAAGTGCATGTAAACGCGAATGGCGCACCCAACAGTGTTCCCATACGGCACCAGCTGTAGCCTTCCACAAATGAAGCTAGCCTCAAAGGGAGCCATTAGGAAGACATTGATGACTAGGATGATAAGGACGCCCAGTAGGTACGACCAGTCTTTGATGACCAAGAAGAGTATGATCAGCACAAAACTGGTGATGAGGAGCAGCATATAAATGCAGAAGATACATATAAAGTTGGGTAGCATAATCTCCGGACTTTTGGCCCCGTACAAGTGCAGCAGGGCCAGCAGGACGCCGGCAACCAAAATTACCACCAAGAGCAACCAGACGGACTCTTGAGGTATAAAATACGTTCCGAACAGAGTGAGGAAGAACACGAATCCCAGCGCCAATCCCCAACGGAGCAACGTCAGTGCTGGAATCGGTGGGATGCAGCAGAGCACCGTGATGATGAAGAAAGCCAGTATGCACCACACGTACGGCGGCACAGTAGTGCGCTTGAAGACTTCCACGTCGAGTGCCGACAGAATGATCAACGGAATGTAAGAAAGGAGACACAGCACTACGGAGGATGAGTACACCTGGAAAATAAAGGCCCGCAACTCCCGCTCGTTAATGACTAAGACCTCCGCCCCCTCCTCAGGATCTGGTCCGCCACCAGCTCTTCCGGTCCCTTGACCCCGCCGCCAATTGTTTTGATTCATGTGGTAATCAAAGATTTCGGATCAATACTCGTACAATGCAATTTTGACAAAGGAATCTTGGATAGCTATAACCAGCGTTTGAAAGCCTCAATATGTAAAGTAAATGAGTATTTGTTCCTAAATTGAGATAACCGATTGTTTGTAATGCTCTGGCATTATTTTAATTGCCTTACAATGAGACGGTATTTGTATATTCTGTACCGCGCGAAGTGATTAGACTGGATGACAGTAGCCCCTTTGGTCCAGGGATCCATAGTGACTCAGTCGTCAGATCGCTAAGCAGTTTCGATCACATGATGACAGCGATTGCGCTCAATCGAAATCATTTTCGAGTGAAATTGCCGTCCCCTCCGTTGTTCGCCTGATGGCCTCCTTCCTCTCGTCGACCATTATGAAGTAGCATACGCAGAAGAAGAACATCATGGAGTGCAGGTATAAGGTCAGGGTGCAGACCATGAGGTGCTCCTCGGGAACCACCTCCACGATGTCCAGGCGGCCGTGGTTGAACTGCGCCTGGATGGTGATCGCTATGATCAGCATCACGAACAAAATGCTGACGAAGGCATCGAGTAGCTCCACATTCCCGGTGCTGAGCTGAATGATACCCACTATGACCAGCACCAACAGCAGGATCGTCATTAGCAGCGTGGAACAGACACCGCCGGGCAGGAACTCCTGCGGGCACATAGCCCCCGAAAAGTTAAGGATCAAGATGATCAGGGCCACGCCGATCATCACGAGACTGATGACGAGTGTGCTCAACTCGTCGATGAGATAGCAACCGAACAGAGTGGTACAGACAACCACTACACCCGCCATGAACCACTTGCAGGGGGAGTAGTAGGATATACTTGGGATGCAGTGCATGCATACCATTGCCAGGAAGCAGATAATGGCCAGGACGTAGGAGGGAAACGGAAGGTACTTGTGCAGGTGAACATTGGTCAGCAGGAGCAGAACCCATGCGGTCACCGTAACTCCGATGAGGATCAGGCCGATGTTGTAGATGCTGCGGATGAACTGCGTCATCGGGTCCAGCTCCATGATTGTCGGGCGGACACTGTCCTGGTGGTAAATGTTGTCCATCCTGCCAAAAATCCTTATGGACTGAGTGCTGAGACTAGGTCTGGCCTGCACCTTGACACTTACCTCCCGGCAAAGCTGCTCACCTTCTATTTGTACATCTTTTATTTACAAATTGGCATCTTGCCCATCATAGCATTGTTTTTATTTTTTATTTAACAACAAAATATTCCGCTTATATCATGGAATATCTGCTGACTACACAATACGATATACTCTTTGCTTAGCTTGGCATGGACACGACTCCACATATAAACTCTATGGCTATACAGAATTATTCTTTATTAGCCAAAGACAGTAGATTCTGCTAGCTTCTAGGACGAACTACATGGCCATCTTTCCGATCAAGGAACTCCTCTAGTAACTAACCTGCATTTCTCACCATTTGGGCGTCCAGATGACAAAGTAGAAGGCCACAAAGAACAACAGAAAGTGCAGATACACGTTGACGGCACAAATCACAAATTCGTAGTCGGGCAGCTGGAATCGCCTGGAATGAACCACCTGAGCATGATAAACGGATACGGGTACTAGCAAAGTGGCCAGTAACGTGAAGTACACCAACTGGTAGATCCAATTGTCCGTGAAAATTAACATGGTCATCACAAAGAAGGAGGCCATCACGTGGATGACGAGCAGGAGCAACATAGTCCTCTCTCCGGGTAGGAATATCTTGGGTATCCATGCGCCAGCGATATAGCAGATCACAGTCATGGCAGACGCCACCAGAAGGGCAATGCATACGCGGACAAGATTCCGCTCCAGGAGAAGCAGAGATACGCCCAACCCGGCCAGACTCACAAACAACCCGGCCATGATGAAGCTGAACCAATAAAACCGCCGCAACTTGGCCGAAACACATAGGACAAAGAGAGCCACCAGGGAAACCATTGCGCAAATGAAGCCTGCCAGTATGAGATCTGCATCCGGAGGAATCGCCTTGGACATAATTATGACCAGGATCGCAGCCTTGATCGAGTACACGCCGGCCATCATGTAGCACCTCCGCACAAAGACCACTTTTGACGAGGCGCCATTTCCGGTCTCCTGTCCTCCGGATCCTTCGCCTTCCACAACCGAACGCGGTGCCCTTAATCTGCGGTGAGCAAGGCGAAGCTGGGGTATCGAAGGATACTCGTACCGAACCAAAGGTCCTGCAGTCTGCTCCTGCTCCTGGGGCGAAGGAAAGTTGAGCAGCTGGAGGGCAGGGGGCCAGAGGACACAGTCATTTCTTAAACTGCCACCTAACATTCTCTGTGGGAGCACTTGGATGGCAATAACTTACAAATTTTGACAAAATATTTACGGCACACCACGAAAAGTATGAAAAAAACGAAAACAATACATACACGTAGGATGATGCAAATTTGGTTTAAGAACTGGAAATATTTGTGCACACTGTATACATTACAATAGCCCTAAGATTAAGATTCACGTAAGAGATAATTACGGTGACTTACCGAATGCGATGGCAAGCATAATATTTTCCATTTTCCAAGTCTAAGCAGTATGCAGTATTCCACTCGATCAGGGCGGAAAACTCAGCGAGGCATGCTGCATTCCAAGGGGACTACAAAGCCAGCGAGGGAAAAGCTAAGTAGCTCCGATCGAAGCTAACAAAACAGCCACAAAGGATGCTTACTCCTTTCCCCTGTCTGCATTGTTTGTTGTTGTTTTGCTGATCGCCTGAGTGACACGCAAAGCAAAGGATACAAGGATACAAAGCAGCAGATACAGAGCAGTAGAAAGGCGATCCCGAGATGTGTTTACTGCCGCATCTGCGGCCTCGATCACGATCACTTTCACAGACGGTTGATGCTTGATGCTTGATGGTTGATGGTTGATGGTTGACGGTTGGACGGCATTGTTCCGGGTATGACTCAATCTCAATCAGCTGGCTCCGCTTATCCTTGATCCCCGCTAAAGACATGCAAATGCCAAGGCAGCAGACGGTCGGGGGAATGTCAGTTATCTGGCAGCTGCACTCAATGCAATAGATACGCTTGCAGTCGAAGGAGTGTAACCCTTGAGTTGCCAATCAAGTCATTAACTCGCCTGGTCCTCGTGATTGGATTATTGAGTTGGTTGGTGGAGAGTGAATACCATCCGCAAATTGAAAATCGAGCCGCGGTCGTCAGTATTACGGCTGGATACTAATACTATTTCCTCTGCACATTAATAGAACATCTTGAAAATAAGCAAATTCAGCTAAAGGGAAACTAATTTGGAGACATTCATATGCTTTGCTTATTGATTTTTCTCTTGCAGTTTTCGGCCTTGGGCCAGATACTCACAGTATTCACAAACTATTCACTATTCTACAATGGCCTCTTCAGGGCGGGTCAATGCACCGTGGTACAACTTTTTCGGCTTATATTTTTCCACCCACACTGACTGACAACGATGAGAGGGCCAACGACGAGTGGTCGGGAGGAAAGTGAAAGCGTTGGCAAGTGCTTGACAACAACGACATGCGAGCGTATGCAGTGGACCAGGCCGGGTCCAAACCATCACCATCGCCATCGCCATTGCCATCACCAGCACCATCCTAACCCCATCTCAGACAGAGCCGGACAAACTAACGGCATTTCCCCCGTCGACTTTTCCCGGCCCTAACTTCATTTGGGATTTTGCATGCGAACACGAAATGTTCGGGAGCCGCAAAAAGCACAAGCCAAAAAGCTTACAGAAGCGTAACGAACGAGAACCGCCCGGAGATTTGGAGGAGGAAAGGGCAGGGCAGGGCAGGGCACCGTCATCCGTGGGTCAGTGGAGAGGACAGGTTGTCTCATTCTACGTGCTCGGGGCACGATTTATAATATTCTATTAGTTCCACGACCCGAGCTCGAGCTCAAACCCGATCCCGAGCTTGGGCCCAGACCCGGCTGCCTCTGACTGACTGACTGTTGTGTGTGGCAGCGCAGTTAGCGCAGATAATACATCCGTTTCCGGTTAAGCCCATATTTTTGTGTCATTCAGTCGGTGGGGCGACGGGGGTCGGCGGGAGGAGGGCGGATGGCGGAAGGCGGGGCAGTGCGGCAAGTGCCGAGACCGCTTGTGTGGGAGTGGAGCAGACAGCCACAGATGCTGGCTACACTGTGCGAATAGTAGCTGTTCTTGGTGATCATAAGCATCTCAACACAATGGATTTTGTTAAGAGTTCGTTAGAAGGTAATCACTAGTAATGTTATACAAATGTGTAGACTGTGAAAACTTGTGAATATAATTTAGAATATTTTTGAGAGACAAACTTATTTTCGGCCAGCGTACACGCAGACTTTAAAATGCCGCTGACATGCCAGCTAACGAGGGGTGGAACGGAGGATGGGGTGGGTGGCGCATGGGGAGTGGGCAGGAGCTGGGGCAGGGGCAGGGGCATGTGCATGGACACGGACACGGGCTGAAACTGGAACTGAATCTGAAAATGGGGCTGGGCGCATCAAGTGATGCGACAAGTGCAGCAGACGCTGGAGCGGAATCGTCAACGCTTCCGCATATTTCTCATTTCCACAATTAAACATTGTGAGTGGAGCGTTATGGCGAATGCTCCAAGGGTTGCATAAGTTGTGTGGGGTTGGGGGGCATTGGGGGTTAGGGGGCCGGCACTGAGGTCGGCTGGGGCCTGCTTCTTAGATAAATCAAAGGCAAAGCAATTAATAATGCATTTTTGGAGCGGGAGCACATGCATACACGTATGTGGGGGATTGGTAAATTTGCTGCATTTCCTCCAAAACGGAAGCTCAAATGGAGCTTGCACCTAGCGAAGTCGGGTAATTATGTTCCCCTCCCCCACTTTTCGCCTTTTCGAAACGGAAGTTCTGCATGACTTTCCCGGCACGGGACCCGTAACCCCACTATCTTATCGGGAATCCAGAAGCCAGCACCACCCAGGCAGCTGGAAATGAATGGCTGCCCGTCCAGCGTTACATTATATACGTATTAATGAGTTATTGTATAACACCTTCTGATTCGGCGGCTGCTGTTTCGGGGTCTTCCTAGTTCGTCACCAAAAATGTATACAATGTATACATACAATGCAAACAAACAACGTTGTGTCAACAATGCTGGAAAGCTGTTTAAACACACACCCACCCACCCAGCAGAAAGTGAAAAGGTTTTTAAAAATAAAATTGTAATAAAAATTGTACAAGGCATGGAAATGGTTTTCGATGAGCTACCACCTGTCGTGCATTTAAAGTAATATTTCATATGCAACTCAAATTCATCCGTACAGAAAGCTTATCTTTGCAAGAATACAGCTTAAAGTTATGTTGAAAGTTATGGTGCTGTGATTAGTAAAGGAAATTTGACGCATTTCCACCGCAACGGATAAATGAATTTGGTTTAGAAGCCCGGCCAACACGGCGTTACTAATTACATTTGTGCTAATGTTAATTTGTTACAATTTCCGGAATTTCGCTAATTTATTTTCCAACTTTTTATTAGTGGCATAAATTTACGTTCTAGAAGCATTGGGGTGGCCGCTGTGGTACTTCCTCTCCAATTGTTGAATGTATCAACAGTGGAGGAAATACATTAGCATATTTTCTATGTAGAACGGGGGAAATGCAGTTTACGATTTGAAATAAATTGTGCTGGCCAGGTAACGACATTTTAACCAGAAGTTCCTCCCATTTGCCAGCGAAACACTCCAGTTTCTGATCGATTACTATCACTTTTCTTGGCGACCCACAACTGACCCACTGAAGGCCCACACAAATCCGCTGGTCAGACGATCGATAGTCATAATGCCATATTGTTGAATGTCTTTTGTTCGGGTGAATAATACTTTTCGTGGGTGTTTGAATTTATGAACAGTTTATGGGTTATGGGCGAATTTTGCACTCGTCCAACCGGAACGCGCCGAGCGAACGGACATGCCATGAATTTTGATTGATTTTCAAGATATTAATATTTATTTATTTTATATTTTTCATTCCCCTTTGGCAACATATTTTTATACTCTTTATGGCTTGGCAGAATGTTGAAATAAACACGTTGTATTGCCGCTGTTAATGGCCGCATAAATTGTTGTCAGATATTAGTAATAAATATATATTTTTCCATATGTGTCACCGTTTGTTTATTTATCATAACAAATTTGTCGGTATTTGCCTCGCACGTGCCAACAATTTTGAGGCCCGCAAGTCGCTCTAATGTATTAGCAATGCATTAGTATCCATTAATCGAAACTACAAGAAATCTTTTGCCTGCAGGCCAGAAAGGTTAAAAGCCCGCTTACTGCTGGCATTTTGCCATCACGAAAACGCGCAAGGAAGCCACACTACTGGTACTGGTGCCCCATAGACCACATCCTTGCCTCGTCCTCGCTACACTGGGAAGGAGCACTAATCGATGGGAACGGGTCGGTTCTAGGGGGTGTACCAGGGCACTTTATGGGATCTAAATTGTTTGCTTTTAGCTGCGTGGTTTCCTCACACGTGACTGGGCAAATTGATTGCAGCAGACTCATTAAGTGTTTTAATGTTGGTGGCTTAATGCATTCGATTTAAATACCAAATACGAGGAACATGCTACTTTTTGGAACCTAATCCAAAGTTTTGCCAAGGTTTTAACCATTTCGGAATATCTTTTCATTTGATGTTTGATATTTTCATTAAATTAACTGCCGCTTTCTTGTGCTTGTATGTCAGTTTAAATCTGCCTACTACCTAAATGTATCTGGCTAAGACCGCCGAATTTGGTTGCGCCTCCGGAACCTCCCTCTACTAACTGATAACTGATGGCCGACACCCTTGGCTCTGAATCAGTAGTCATTGATAGGCGACCGGCCGGTTGCCATGGTTCATTAGAACCCATTAAGGTAAACCAAACAAAGAACCGACCGGCAGAACCCAGAGATGCCGGCCGTATTCAGTTCCATCTACTCATAAAATTTCGCAGCTGAGCGCCAAAAGCCGAAAACGAAATCCAAGTTGAACGAAGCGTACAAAATCATTTCCTACTAAAATCAACGAAACGGACATGCCACAGAGGTGGAGTCGCCGTCGCCCATGTCGGTGGATTGTTTGAGTGGACGCGCGGAGGTGTTATGGCATGGTATGGGCCATGGACTCTGGGCAATGGGATCTGGATGGGCAGTGGTGGGGGTTGCATGTACGGCCACTTCATACTCCATCTCGGACACCGGCTCGACTCAAAATGCGTGACTGCGACTAATGACCCGCACGTGTTCCGACTGGCAGCGGTACGAGTTCTACGATGACTATGCGTCGCGCTGAACGGCGAGAATTGATTACGATCGCTGGACGCATATTAATTGTGGCAGCCAGCCAAGGCAGCCTGGCAGCCAAGCCAGCCTGGCAGCCTGGCAGTCAACGTAAAGGATACCCGAAAAGGACACTGTACCGGTACTGGGTGCCGGGTACTCCGCGGTGGAGCCGCGCTGCGCATATGATTAACAACTTAATGGATTCTCGGATGGGGATACTTTACTCTCGCCCATCCAGAGATCGTTCGTGTTGCTGCAGGTAAACAGCGCATTTGTCGATCGTCGCCAGCCACACACCGAGATCTGTATTTTCCGGCAATCCCTGGGGAATCGGTCGCTAACGGGATGACCGAAAATTTGTCACGCCCTCGAGGTTGGGGACCCCATCCCTACCCCACCCAGCAATCTTCTCTATGAGTGATGGTCCAACGAGTTGTCCCATCCCAGTCGACGTGTTGGCGATCTTATCCAATAGTTTGGTGAGCTGCCACGCACCTGGGCATAGGTGATCAAAAATGTTAATGAGTGCTAATTAAATAATTTATTATCGCTGAGCTCGGACGGTGTCAGGCATCAGTAATAAGCGAAATGATAAGGGGTTATAACGAATTACTACCAACTTTCTAAGTATCCAGCTCTCTAAGCAAACAACGCATATCTATAATTGTTTGCTAAATTAGCAATATTTTAGCAGAAAGTAACAGAGATATCTTCCCTTGAAAACAGCCACCGTATTTTGCCCAGTGCAGATGTAATCAGTAAATACTTGAGTGTCTATCAATCAGTGGCATCTTGATAAGCCAAAACAAGCGCCAGCTTACAATCCTGTCTCGGCGATTTCAATTGAAACGGTAACAGAAGCCCAGTTCCTCAGCAGCAAGTCTACATGATAAACTATAAACGCAATTACCTAGACAAACGGACGCGGGGCCACAAAGGCGTCTACATAACGTGGCCAAAAGGAGCGCAGCCGCACTACCAAGTTACTCGGGTTACAAAGAAATTTGTCTGAGGCAAGTAAACATTGCCACCGCACGTTGGCCCAAGTTGCGAGTTGCAAGTTGCATGTTGCCAGTTGCGCAGGCGTGCAGCAAATGGAGTTTCGGTTTCGGTAGCCAAGGGATCCTGCAACCGAAACGACAGGAAGCCCCAAGAAAAAAGAGGGCGAACATCATGATGAGGAATGTGCTGGCCGCACGTCTTTTGCTAATAACCATCATAAATTTTGCAGCGGCAACAAATTGAAATTAAACGAACAGACACCGCGGAGCGAAATCTTCCCGAGGAGAATCTGCAGATTCTGCAGCCGCAGAATGCAATCAGAGAAGAGACCGAAAGTTCGTGATTTTTTGTTGTGTGTGGGGTGTATGAAAGGAAGTGTAACTACTTTGTTGTTGTCATGTAGTTAGCACTTGAAGATTTATCCGCGTGAATTAATTGCGATCTTGTTGCGCAGATTCGCTTGCAGATTCGCCTGCAGATTTGCGTGCAGATTCACCACATGTGGCGTCGGTGGGTCCCTTATCAGAATTTAAACGGTAGCCCAGCTGGTGGTGGTGTCTCTTATAGTATTCTCGAAAACAGAGTATACTGGTATAATGGTAGCCCAGTAAGCAGCTCGGAACCCCAAGTGGTAGCTACTTGTTGGCCATACAGAGACCCATGACAATTATGGGGGGCCATAAATCGACGACTGCAGTGCCCGGCGAGATCAAGCGATCCCTACGCCCCAAAATCACCTTCCATATTATTCACCGGCATTGTCGGCCATTGGCTCGTAAATCACCCGTTTCCATTTCAATTCGCCACATTTCTCCCCGGTTTGTGCCTCGTTTTGGCAGTCTTCTGATGTGTCACAAGCCATTGAACTGACGCGACAACATTATTAGGCGAGATCAGCGATGGACGATCGGCGATCGACACTTGCTGACATTATGGATTATGGATTATGGCGCTCGCGTGCTGCTTATGTATGCCAGTCGAATAATTTCGAAAAATATTATCACGCTACGTGGCAAGCGATCGCCAATTGGCGATGGGCGAACGGTCGATCCAGGCCGATCCTCCGATGATCGTTCATCAGCATGCAGCGCATCATCATCTCCATCATCCTCGTTGTTGGAAGTGCACCGGGAGCAACTCAGAGAAGTTTATGTTTGAAATATTAAAATATGTTCTAAAATCGTGTTACTCATTATTATTATACCCGCTACTCGTAGAGGATCAGGATCAATAGCCGAGTCGATCTGGCCATGTCCGTCTGTCCGTCTGTCCGTCCGTCTGTCCGTATGAACGCCTCGATCTCAGGAACTACAAAAGCTAGAATGTTGAGATTAAGCATGCAGCTTCCAGAGACATGCGCATTTCTCTAAAATTCTGCATATCTAAATATAATTTTTGTTCTAATTTTTTTTGTCATCTTTTTGATGTGATGATGTTGTAGAAATTCAAGAAAATGAGTAATGTCCCAAGGCTGAAGTTCTAAACTCCATAACTCAACTTATCGTAATCGGATTTTGAAGTGACATACCTCTAAATTCAAATTTAGAAAATTTTGTTCATTTAATTTTTTTGTACTTTTTTTTTGATGTGAAGTTAGAAATGTGTTTGATGGTTGTAGAAATTAAAAAACATTAAAAAAATGAAAATGTTGAAATTTCTCGTTTGCAACTCCACTGGCTGAGTAACGGGTATCTGATAGTCGGGAAACTCGACCATAGCATTCTATCTTGTAGTATTATTAGAAACATGAAACTGTTGTGGTACCAATACTTTTTATACTTTTATACATTTACTTTATTGCAGATTTTATTAAAACACAACCAATCGATCATCACAGAACTTAATAACTCGTTTTCCAGTGCGTTGGGTCGGTGGAAAGGTGGGGGGTGCCGCTTCAACTTGGGCTGCTGATCAATCAGCGCCTTAAAAAGCGAACTGCAGCCGTGCCCGTACCCTTCCATACCAGTTTCTTATTACCAAGTTTGCCCCAGCCGCCTCACATTTGGCAAATACATTTTCGCGCATTTTGCGACGTTTACAAATTGCCGCCATTAATTAGGCAAAAAACGCACGCACCGCCAACGCTTCGAGGGAACCTAAAAAAACCCCTCGCGTAGGCGAATTCACAAAAATACTGAGAATATATATATGTCGATATATATATGAGAGCTAAACCCCCAGGCAGTGCTACCAGCAGACAACCGATCTGGTGGCCTGGAGCTGGGAGCTTGGAGATGGAGCCGTCGATGTGGGACTCACATAATAATCAGCGGGTGGACAGCAACCAGGATTGCTTTTGGCATGCGTTCGAAATTAATTACCCCCCCACATTCTCGCTCTTGGTGTGCATGTGCTTCTTTCATTATTATTTCATTTAATTTTTTTGTTGGCTTGCTGCTACCTGGTTGCTAATTAAGTTGTTTACGTTGCTGAGTTATTGAACCGCATTTTGGCCTATTGGGAAAGGGGGGCTTGGGCGGGGCCTCCGATTTGGGACAGGGCCATCGGCTTGCTTCCAGATACGTGGTGGAATGCAATCCAGAAGGGATCGTTGGAGTGCATAACTTGGGGCTCTAGTTCACAATAAAGCATAAAATGCTAATCAAGAATTACCAATTATTTCATTTAACATGGCACTAAGCAGTGCACAGATCTCCACATATTTAAACATATTCTAACATGATCAGGCCAGTCTTAAATAATAAAACACTAGCACTTGGAATTATTAAGTAGTCAATAAAATATATATAGATAGACTTAAGAACACGTTGTATTCATTCATTATAATATTATTTTTAATATTATTATTATTATTTTATTATTATCAATAATTTATTTAATTATTTAATAAAAAATTTAATTTTATTTAATATTAGTTTATTATAAATATTATTTTATTATTAGATTTAATAAGCTGTGTACACAGCTTCCTTAGTTTCCACAAATAACATATTTAAATAAATAAATTGGGTTGACATGACAAGTCTTAACTCTTTATTTACTCTTAATCACATATTTACTGAGATGCATTGTGGCCGGCCGGGTGGGTAGGCAATCAACATGTCTCAGCCCAATAAATGTGGTTGTTACCCATACGAATGCAAACCGTCGAGAACTTGCCCGTAAAAACGAGCTCTATTCCATATTGCCCATACTTTCCATCTTTCCACCTCGATTCCGCCCCACGTAACTTCCACATTTCACTCGCTTGACTAAGTTGTCAACCTGTCAGCCAGGCCAACTGTCAGTTGTTGCATTTTTCAGTTCGGAACGAGTATCGCGTGCCCAGTGCGATCCGGAGGCCCGGAGTTGGAGTCACTCCCTGCCCACTGGACCATGGCCCATCGTCAAGAAATTAAGATGCACTTTGGCTGTCATCGCTGTGTTTGTTGTGGTCACTTGCCGTTGTCGTCATTTGTTTCAGCCGCCTTGACCAGGGACCCCAGTATCGAATCTAATACCCAAACAGACATCACATAATTAGTCTCTCTGAATAAATCAGCCTGCCTTCCTATTCGGCAAATAGGTTTTCCAATCGAGGCACTTGATTTGTTTTCGAGTTATTCGGGCCTGTTGTTTGGTTTTTTGTTTTTTGTACTCTCGTTATCTCGCCGCTTGTCTGTGAGGTGATTTAAGTGGTTTTTCCTCAGATCCCCAACCAATTTGATGTCTCAATTTCAGAGTCGAGCGGAATGATTACCAATGTTTTCGGATTGGGAATGGTTCTTCTACACTTTCCCCACCGCCGAGGCGGCGCTTTCGTTTTGATTCGAATGTAAATTTAGGTAACATCATCGGAATTGGGTTTCTATTAAGTGCGTCCGCGGCCCCGTGTTGTTCCTGTTCCATTCAGATGGGATAAGATAATCTCTTTTTAAAAGCTTGTAAAATGTGCGCGTCTGTCTGAGGCCAATCGTCTGGTCCGCCACTTAAAGCGGCAAACATCAACAATGGCAGGGCGACAACATTACGGCGTGCCATTCAGCCCGTTATCAATAAGCACATTAATTTGATTAATAACCACCTGCAAATCATTTCCACACTGCGCCCCACACAAAAGACCCCACGATTGACAAGAAAAATAGTATACTCGTATACACCCCACTAAGTAGCAAAAATGTCAGCAACAAATGCTGATGATGCCGCGGTGCAGAGCTGCCGAGATGAGAAGTGCCATTACAGCAGAAGCCACATCAATTTACGCATCGACTTGCCAACCCTTTTCCACATAAATCGCTATCTTTATGGAATTTTTATGGCCAATCTCCTTGCAGGCATCCCCGCACAACCGCAGCCCCAACCACCCCGGCTAATACATCGCATCCTGAGTCCTGAGTCCTGAGTTCTGAGTCCTGAATTCTGTGCCCTCCATTCCCAATCCGCAACCCCATCACAGAATCCGGGTGGAAAAAAGGTGCACGCGACACTTGCGCATCATCATTATGTGGGATGTGGCCCCGACGGGCGAAAAGGTGAGGGTTCTGCTTTTCTGGGGGTTTTCTGGGGTTTTCTGGGGTTTTGGGGGTCCGGGTTAAGTGGCGGGGTTGCCAAATAAAATTTCCTGCCCCAATCTTCGGCGATTCTGCGCCTGCTGCTGGCAGTGCAATTTGTTTTGATAACACAAAAACCAATCCGCAAAGCACCGGGACTCCATCGCTTCGAGTTGGGAAAGATAGATAGTTGGTGGATGGAGGCAGGAAAATTCCCAGCCATTTAGTCGGTTCGCGTTCTGCAAATCGCTAAGGAAAATTACTGAGCCACCCTGAAAACTGTTTAGACTTTTGAAATTCAACTAAACTAAGTTAGGTTGTAGAATATGAAATGTTTGCTTATATACAACTGTTAAGCAATGACGTTAGTAATTTATGATAACCTTTTTCCAATAATACATGCAGATTGAAATCGTTGCAGGGCACCTGACACAAAATGGACGAATGGACGGTTTTCCGAATGTGCGTGGGTTAAAGTGTCAGTTTTCCAACGGCTTACGTGCCAGTTGTTCAGTGGCACACAGTGCTACTCCCCCGCACCATGGAAAACTGTCAAAACAAATATGAGTCGCAACATGTCAATGGGATGTCAAAGGTCTTAACCTCCCCAATCTCCCCAACCTGCCACTGCAACCCCCGCCACACGCTAATTGGTTAATGTAAACAAGCAGTAGGAAAAAAAGAAGAAGTGCGGCGGCAGTGGGAATGTTTCAAATTTCAAGTGTTGACGCGTCGCAGAAACAACAACCATGGAAAAGCAAACAGACGACAGGCGGCGACGCCGATGACGACAACACTCTGAACAAATACTTCAATTAATAAACAGACACGCGTCCATCGATAAATAAGTATGTATGCTCGCACAATGCGTTACTTACAACGCATATCCCAAACATCAGTCGTCGAACCCGGGAATCCGAGCCCAAGGGTCTCATCTCTGCCAGGTCTTCCAACTTGGACTGCGGTGGTGTAACCAAACACCAAACACCAAATATCCAATACCAAACACCGCTCACCGCAAAACAGCCTGATAAAAGCCTGCCAAGAGCCAGGGACAAGGACTTAGGACATCTCGGCTGACGAGCACTTCTCGAAGGACCTTCAAGGATGTCCGAGCCATGTAATGTTCGTTCGATTATGGTTGCACATGCACGGGCACACTCTATACAAGGAACTTGCTCGCACCTGTAATTATAATAATGTAAAATATTATGGTATAGCATAATAGGGAACCTATTGATAGCTATTTTACCTTTAAACAAATTAATAGCACCAAAATGTTACGGCTATTCCTGAAATCAGTTTGAAAGGCTAACCCCATTTATTTTAAAAATAATCACACTACATTTAAATTGATTGATTAGCGCAGTCATTTATTTTGATTCGTTCAAATACTCAGTTCCTCTTAGCTAAGCAAATTGGTTAATACCCTCTTTATGTGAAGCAAAAACACTCCCTTCGCCACTATGTTATAGATAAGCTCATTATATGGCCTAAAATATACTTTACAACCACAACCGATGTCCAGTCGAACTCTTGACTGTGACTATTTGAAAGCAAACCGAGTTCCATTCACAGTTTCGAGCTGTCAGCTAACAACTTCTTTAAGCAGAATTTATGGGACAACCAACTCGAAATGCAGGAACAAAAAAGAGTTGGTAACCTGTCTTAGGATTAGAATTTCACACAAATGATTGCGCTGTCTTAAGCATAATTTGGCAATCATTAACTAACAGTTAAATTTAAATATTTAACAACTTATAAGTGGGCATTAAGAGAAAAATGTTACAGAAAGTTCTGTCAGTCCAGTGGATCCAGATCATTCATAAAACGCTACTGTTGTCTCCACTCCACTCGAAAAAAAAATACGCATTAGCTGGGTTCGGATATGTTAATGGTCGGTCCGAAAGTCGTATCTAATATCGCATAGACTCGATGCTCCACATGCAGATAAGTCCGGGAACTGTCGACGGTTTTTGACTGCTCGCAAATCATTAGCGTAAAGTGTTGATTTTGCATAAATTTTGATTGGCTTGTATTGGCTTGTCTTGGCTTGTATTGGCTTTGATTTGCAAAGCAAGTCTCCGAATCTCTTGACTTGAGGCCATGTATTATGTTAATTGGAGTTTATCGACTAATTTGTCCACCTTTTTCGGAGCTCTGAGTTTTTTGGCGTGGGTAGATGCTGAACCATTTTACCAAGTAGTCCGTGGTTTGATTTGTTTGATTCGTCGTTGACTTGTGGCGGAATCAAATAACTTTATCTCCAGACTCCATGGTGGCGTTTTTATATACCTGTCCGACAGCTTGATTTAAAATGTAAGTATTCGGCGTAAAAACAGACCACATCTGATTCCCAGCACACAATCCCCTCTTTGGCTGCGCTCTTAAAGCGAGATTATCTCGGCTGCGAAACTTGCAAGCGTAAGCTTCTTTTTGGCCAGACTCTGGCATCGGAAATTCCGACCCTATCATACTCGCTTCTGCGAAATATATTTTTTTGTCCGCCATACCTTTCCTGGAGATTGCAAATACATTAACACTTTTTTATGGTTCCGGCTGGACTGCAAGCTCCGAGCTCCAAGTTCCACGTTCCAAGCTCCAGGAGCCTGGAGTCCGGAGTCCGGAGTCCGGAGACCGGCGTCAGTGCCTGGCGGGTGGCAAGCGGCTACGGTTTTTCGCATCATTTGTTGCCCGGCCCGCTGGTTGGGGGAGTCCCCCATATGTTGATGCTACATTAGAGCAGCCAGCTCTCATATTTTGTAGTTTTTTTCTACGCTTGGTTCTGCGGCATAAGCTTGCGCATCATTGATTTCAATTTGAAGCTCGAGTTGTCGTCTTCGCAGGACCGGCAGAATCTGGCAGGACCCCGAACTATCCGCATTAAATGTTGTGTGCTGCTGCGTCGACTCCATCTCCATCTCCATCGCCATCGCCATCTCCAGCCCAACCGCTCCATCCACCAGATGTCCGTAGTCGTGTCCGTGCGTTATCTGTTTCCGCAACATGATGCCGCAAAGTGTGAGGCGATGGGGCAGCGACAACGTTGTCGTTCTGCTGATAATGATTATTGAAGTTGCCGGCGCCCACACACGCGGTTATTTTATACGTATCTATATATATATTTATGATGTATGCGATTTGGTCCAGCTGAAAAATTTCAACGCATAAAAATATCTTGGACCTGCCACCCTGCACCACCCTCCAGCATCCAACCACCCCGCACCGCCGCTTCTCCCCGCCACGTTGCTGTCGTCGACACTGTGAGCAAGATGGACTTCCGGTTTCCTGTTTCCGTCTGTCGAAGTTCTTTACTTTTTTCAATGCTTCAGCACACACTCTCACACACACACCCACACACACACACACGCACACACTAATGCACAGCAACACCCTGTCATATGTACAACAATTTTTATATCGCTTTTGCTCTTCTTCATCGCTGTGGGCGGCGGTTGTCTAGGCGTGGCATTGGTTGTGGCACATCCTTGCATCGACATCTGATGTTGCCCAGTTGGGTGTGAGTCCTGTGAAAGTTGAACGCAGCATTCCTAATAAATCGATTACAGCTAAATCTGAGTTATGGTCCATTTTTGCTTTGGATCACACACTGAAGCGACTCAGCTGGTGTTTTGGAGCATTTGCAGCATTTGCAGCATTTCAGAGGATCTTAAATTGGAATAATACGCATAATCACCACTCATGCTCAGGGGCAGCTGATGGCAGCCTTGAAATTCACAAGTAGGCAAACGCAACCCTTCAGATGGCCAAACACCGGGCCAAAGACCAATGACAATTCGTCTCAAGCATCATTAGGGCCCTTCCATGACCATGACTTTCACAAATGGCCGAGAATGCAGCCCAGACAACATGACGCTGCTCAACCGCATGGGAGTTTCCGCGCCGCAACACCTGCAACTTGCAGTGCAACTGCAACATCCTCGGCATTCAGCAGCCGCATGCTGTGCACCGAATCTGCAGTCCAGCCGCTTTCCAGTTTCCATTTTCCACTTTAAACGGGGCGTCTAGCAGTCTGGCGGTTCTTGCTTTTTCGACCTCTTCCCGTCCAGATCGCGCTGGGAGTTGGCCTTGCTGCGAGGACACGCTGCGAACTGTCCGGGGAGTGGAACCCGCGGAGGACGTCCTGGCCAAATGGTCACCCCGTGGAATTGCCAGACTCTTAGGCGTCTGCAAATTGGACACGGATCAGGTAAAACGTGAACAGGTTGCAAGTAAAATCTACTCAGTGTAGTTTTCATTGTAGTAAAACTATTTCGAAACTTTTTAAAGTAGCAACAAAAGCATAGGCCTATATATAACCAACTTAAACGATATGTTGTACCGCACACGATTCCCATTTCACTGCATATCACCTAATGCCGACTAATAGAACATGTTCGAGGTACAAATAAAAATCCCAATCGAGTTGAAAGCATTCACATGATGTAAACTAGTCCGCCCTTTTCATTTCGCTTATCAATTAATGGTCACTAATAGATCATAATAGAATACCATAAAATAAGCATAGAAAAGATACTTTTAGCTACTTAAAGATGTAGGTAGTCTATGGTCTTTGTGTGTGGCAAGCTTTCAAGTCGAACTCATTGTCTGCGGTATGCGTCTTTGTGGCATTTAAGTTTTTGTAGCCTTTTTATTCTTTCTAAATATAGGGGCCAACCGATAGGCGAGTTTTAATGAGGCAATGGCTACCAGGTTATCAATGATGATTTGGGTCCATTTAATTTGAATTATATTCTTATTAGACTTTGATGACCCCTGGAATATCGGGGAACCGGACTGAACATCCTCAACTAAAGCGAAAAATATATGTTGAACGATATTTTTTATTGATTTTTTACGAGCACTCTGGATTCCAGACGCAAAGAACTATGGCTGGACCTCATAGATTTGCATAATTTCCGAATTTCGGTACGGGGTCACCAGCGGGACGAGGGTCGGTGCCAAGCGATTTGTTCGATCCGCGGGAATGGGCAGTGTGATCGTAAAACAGAAACATTTAGGAGGCGATCGTTGAGAGGCGATCTTTGTTCGATGCGACGACTGTCTCGAAAAAGTCGTAAAGTCATATCAAAAAGTCACAACAGCGCTGGTCCCGAAGCCCATTTCGCACCTGCGATGGGTGGATCTATGGATCTATGAGCTGAAAACTTTTTACGACCTTCTATCTGTTGGATGGATCTTAAAAACATACTATAAAACCAATGAACCGCCCCATTCTGAAGGCCTCTGCCCCCAAATAATCGGAGACTTATGTGACATTATTGATCGTTAAGGCCGCTACATTTGAGATGCGAAGTGACCTGTCATTTAGCGTAATTTTCTAATTTATTTTCCAAACGGCTCTCGACTACTTAGAATCGTATCACACGGAGTAGATCCGTGCCGGTGGTCCTCCCTCCCCTTCTCATAGGCGATTTTCAAATTTCAATAAGATATGGCTTTTTATGACAAACTGTTGAGTTGGACCAAGTTGAGTTGAGCTTTTATGTCGTCAGGGCCTTTACGATCGACTTTTATGAGGTGCGATGGCTTAGACCTTGCCCTGAACTCGATTTCAGTTTAGGTCTTTGGTGTGGGGCTTCTAACGGTACTAGTTTTAGACTCGCACATATATAAATATGAGATGTTGTTAAAATAAAAACAAAACTAGAAAGTTTGCTTCCTCTCGAAACGAGCTAATGCTAAGCAACCATAGAGAAGGGATACAGAATCGTTAGTAATGAATATTTTAAATAAAAATCGTCAGCGACAAATTGGTTGAAGAAACCCAAACACCAATCCGAGTATTTGAACAGCCTCCATTCGAGCCCATTTGACAATATTATTATTTACATAGAAGTAAATCCCTAAATAAATTTGGTGCTGAATGCAGCTGCTCGGTTCTAAACACAACGGGGATCCTACGAGAACCTACAAGTAAATTTTATTGCATCGAGAGCCGGTGGACATTTCTCCCATTGTTCCTCATATTTCTGGGGGAAAATTGTTGGGAAATGTTAAGTAGGCTGGACCGTGGACAAAATGAATCCAAATCCAATGATTTCATTCTTGACTTTTCTGCTCTAGGGATGTGGGCTAACTTTTTGACATGGGTTTTATGGATCGTGGCGATCTTGAACTCCTGCCCCTCAAGAGTGCGTAAAATGTGTGAAGAAACTGGAAACTGGAATAAAAATCGAAACACATATTATTTATGATGTTCATCAGGAGTTTACGACGGCTCAATGTTCATTCAGAGCCGCCGGAGCGAAGGAGAAGACCTGGAAAAGATACCTGACCGGGCCATAAAAATTATAAAAGTAACGTATGCATCTGCCCCCGACCACTTTGCACCTCCAAGGCAACCTCATGCTGTGCGGAGGGTTCTCCGAGCTCCGAGCTCCGAACTCCGAAGTCTGGTATATGGTGACTGGTGTATGGTAACTGGTGTCTGGTCGGCACAGACTTCATGACGTCCCCGCTTAATGTCCGTCGTTGTAACGAAAGTACATTTTTCATAACTCGCCGATGAGCCAGCCGATCGATAAATATTTCCAGACTGCAGCAGGTAGGTAGGTAGGTAGTAGTTGGGTTCGGTTCGGTTTGGTTCTGTTCAGTTCTCTTCTGTTTGGGCCCTGTAGGTAGCTGGTCTTCCTCCGGCCAGGTTATTTACTCTTTGCTGTTCCATATCCATATCTCGGCCCAGACAAACTGGCAGCAGCATCATTAGCAACTGTATGCGTCTCCTCAATGACAGAGAACAGGAATCCAGGGAACACGATGCGGGCCCGCTTTTATTTGCTTTTCGATATTGGGTACTGGGTAGTGGATACTGGGTCTTCCCTGGCCGGGTAGACGGACTCGGAGCCGGTCGTAAATGACTAATCGAATTGGTAGCCAAATGGTTAACTGGAGAAATAACCAATTACCTCAGGATCTGCATCTCGATTCAATCAATGTAATTTATTAGTGCCATTAAATCAAATCATTATAAGCTTAAATACTAAAAAAAAAATACTTGTAAAAAAATAAATTTATTTTCTTGTTAAGAAATAATTACGGCTTATCAGTAATTTTAAAAAACACTTACAGGGTATCTGTATCCATAAATTTGTTATATATTATTTTTGAGCAGAATCTGGCACCGTTCCCACTAAAAACCGAAGCACTTGTCCTTCCCACTTATCGTCCTTCCATCCAAATCGTCCTTCACCTTCCGTTCCGTTCACACCCTTCAAGTGTCCTGTGCTATTACTATTTACTATTTGCTTAAGGTCAGAGGGCTGGTCGAATGCAAATAGATCATAAAACTCAAAAATATTTGGTTGCCGTGCCAAAGGAAAAAAGGTGTCAAGTGTTCGGTGAAAATGCGTGGTAAAGGTCGCAAAGGTGGCTAACACGGACAAATAAACACGACTCTCTATGTATATATGTGCTGACTAGCAGTTGAGTAAATACGGGGAGAGCGGAACGCAGAACTATATTGCCAACATTTCTGGGCTGTAAAGAGGTGTTTTTGACTGCGCTTGATCAATAATTACTTCTTGTCTAAATGTATCTCGAAGTAACAGGAGTGTAAGTAACGAGTTCCCACCCTGGCCTTTTGCGTATAGCATTACGAGTCTGATAATGTTGCGGGCTAACCAATTAGAGTCGACAGGTGGCTTATGCTGGATTTGAACTCTTCAAATATGCACAAATCGCGTTAATTGGCATCGCCGATTTTCGTGGAGTAGCCCGGCCGACAAAAGGATAATATTCTTGCGGCGGTTGGCTAATTAGGCGCACACGCCACGTTCACGTTCACATTCACATTCACATTCACATTCAGTTTGTCTGACAAGCGGCTTGCGTGCCACATTTCTGGTCGCTTGATATAAATTGCGCAAATGTTGCGAAGCCAATCAATCGGTTGTTGTCATGGTTAGCACCTACCCACAGGCATTCACCCCCTTTGCATAGAGCCCCCTCAGTGCTTTTTAGCCAACTTAAGGCGACCTTATTGCCCGTTGCCAAGGTGCACCGCCAATTAAACGGATTTCAGCGGCGATACGCAACTGCGACCGCTCCTCGACTTTTTATTGGTGGGTAGTAGTCGCAAATTTGACGGTAAGGAGATTCCACAAGATAAAATGAATATCTTTTAAAATGTAATGATAAAGGGAGAGAATGAACATGTATTTGATGTCTCAAGGTGATCATTTAATTGGACTTTCATATTACTTACAATTTACATGTCAATTAGAACAGCTTTGCTTAATTATTTGATACGTTTGTGCAAACTGCTGCCTATACTAATCACTAAAATATATAAATGCCATCAAGCCTCTAAAACAGCTCTTTGAATATCTTAGCTTTTTGGGAACAACTGCGTGTGCCCTCGAATACAAATATCAAGTTTCCAGACGAAGACCTCTGCCAGCTCAACTCGAGTGCCGCGGTCCACTTGAAATTATGCCAAGAGATGTTCGAGTGGGCACAGCCGCCAATAACCACGCACAACACTCATCCAGATCCCGTCCCTATTCACTCCCAGCCCAGAAAGAGCCCAATCCGTACCCAAACCCAAACCCAAACCCAAGCCGCAAACAACCCTCGAGGTCCAAGAGCTGCCACTACAACCCATCTTAGGGGTTGCGGGGGATTGGTATAGGCATTGGGATTGGGATTGGGATTGGGATTGGGATTGGAATTGGTCCTGCTCTCAATCAAAGCTGCTGCGCCGATCTTTCTACTTCGCTAAACGTTTCGGACTCGCCTCTATGTGAATTCTGATTGTGAATCACAACCTGGATCTGTCAGTCAGTTGCGGCCGCATTCGAAATTGCCACCAATTAGGCATTCCAGTTTGGGTACTCTCCTCTAGTCCTTGGCGGCCATCTGCATTGTTGGCATAATTATAGGCTTAACGCAAATTATTGACAAGTGAATTAGAAAGAAATATTTTTGTTTGAAATCGCTGGCATTCATTGTTTGTTTGAATTGCTTGTAAAGGGCAGTGAGTCGGAAAGTTTTAGGGAATGCCCCGAATGTGGAACTATTTTGAATTATAAAAAGGACTAAACGGTTGCCCTGAAAATAGGTCACACGAAAACAGCTTGATTTAAGTCATTAACGTAATACCATAAATAATAATAATTCGATTTGTCGACTAAATGGAACACATAAAATACTCCAGTTTCTTGAACTAACTTCAACTGCCATTTGAGTAATACTGAGTGCAGTTAAAATGCCAATCCTTGTCTAGCTAAGCCGCTGATCGTTTAAAGAACTAAACCTGTCACTCAGCCACTCCCACAGTCGCCGTGAAAAAAAACTTAAAAATAACATAGTGACAACAGACGCCAACGCACACGGCCAGCCAATTAATATTCATATGAGTTTCGTTACGCTTTTGCCACAAGCAGGAGAAAAACTACACAGTCACCATCCAAAGCTGTAAGGTTGCCCTCCCTCAAGCACTCGAAAATATTCAAAATCCAAGAACGAAATGGGAAAAAACGCAGAGCACAAGGCACTTACCTCGACCACTCGGTGCATATAGCACATAGTAAGTACACACACACAGTCTTCGGAGGGGTTCGCAAGTACTGCACTGAACTGGAGTAGAAGAGCTGACATGGGCGGCGTTTTTCGGAGGGTGGTTCAAGTAGCATCGGATCGAGAGGGGAGTAAAATGTTCAAATGTTATAACAAACGTATCGAATCGAGTATGGTAGCCATGTCTGTTCGACCAGGCCGAGATTCCCAAGCCCGAGTACCCAAAATGTGAGTACTTGATGTGACCGATGGGGGAAAAGTGTTAATTCTTCATGATGACGTCACGGCTGGGAAAATTGATTACCTAAGCGAACATAGCGTATCCTCATCCTCGAACATCCTCGAACATCCTCGTCCTGTCGTAGCCACCCCGAAAGAGATACACTCGAATTGGTTTTGGAAAATGGGCTGGCTAGCCGATGTCACCGCCTATTCGAAATGCCACATAAATTCCGGCGTATGAATAAACATTTTGACAGATTTTTGTTTGGTTTTCGGCTCTAAATTTAATAGTTTGCCGAATTTCATGTTACTATTTAGAAATTTAAATTTTACTGAGAGACATAAATAACAATTTATGCATATGTATAGGTCTGGTTTCTGATTTTTTACGGGTCATTTGAACACTCGACGAAACGACCAATAAAATTTGATTCGGGAAAACTTGTTAATTTTTCGATGATTAATAAAAACCAGTCAATCATATGATTGCAGGTGATTTTCAACAACAACATATATTCAAAAATAAAAAAGAAATCTTTACTCAGATAATCCAGCAAGCGCATAATTCACACTTATTGCACTAAACCCTATTTAATTCATGCAAAGACTCATTTAAAGAAGACCCTCGCCTTCGCCCTTCAAGGGCTTTTTCCCACACTATTTCTTCGTTTTTCCCCAAACAAATACACCTTTCGTACATTATCACGATTTTCACATTTCATATCAGTTGAAAGTAAACAATTTATGCGCCCACACTGACGTCTGGCTGGCTGATTGTGCAGTCCCAGCATAATCTACATCAGCGGAGAGTCTGCAGCCCCGGGCTCCAAATTATCATCTCGCCCACATGGGAACGACACCTGAGTCCGCATTTAGGGGACCCCTGGAATCGGGGGATAATACGTAAGGGTTCTGCCTTGATGGTTTATAATGCCACATGCCTCCTCACCGCTCACCGCTCACCGCGCAGACATTCGCTGAGTTTTTTGTTATGCTAATTGGCATTTAGACAGATCCATCTCCATCCTCAACCATCCTAGTGCCATCCCGTTGGCGGAGTCCATCCGCACGCACTCACCTATCCGGCCAGAACTCACCTCGCAGACGGACGGACCTTAAAACGCTTAACCAAACAACAGCAAATAGTTTCACTTTTCACTTTTTCCATGCGAAAAAGCGAAGGAAGCCCGGCTTCAATTGTAAGTGAGAAGTGAATGTTGCCATTTTGTTGGATTGCAGCGAATGGGTTCTATGGAGTTGGATGCTGTGCACTGGGAGAAAAGTGTACGTAGATATATATATAAAATTGCAAAATTTTAATCGGCTAACAAAGGCTTTTTACTTTGATCCTCTAAAAGGCTTTAAATTTTTGTAGAAATACACATTTACGATATTTAATAATGTCACTTACAAATAAATTAAAATATTGGAATTTTTATATTTTGAAAGCAATAAATCAAACCAGTTAAGAACGAGTTTATTTTAATAAGTTTGTCATTGGTACAATTATTAGACTACTTTTGATGAAGTTCAAGTTGGGTTATGTGATGTTTGTTTAATAAAATGATTCATCTGAATTGCAGACTCCGAACCCTTTGACTCCTCCAAATCGAACCCATAAACAACTTTTTCTCCAAGTGAAGTTTGCACTTGATGCAAGCCGCAGATGGGCTTTTTTTCGGGCAGTGCACGGCAGTTGGGCCACGTTTGTGTTGGCTGTTAAACTCAGTGCTATTAAAGGCTAAGGCCGACTTTTTGTCAGCCATTATGGTGCACACCTTTTGTGCTCCCCGTGTTGTTGTTGCTTTGGCTGCTGCCTTGGTTGGCAGTAGTTGTAGTAGTAGTTTTCCAGGGAAACCCTCACACACACACACAAACACACACACGGAGGGAGAGGCACAGATAGTGATACGAATACAGATGCAGATACAGTTGCTGGCTCACTCGCATATCGCATTCATGAAATGTATAGGATAATAAATCTTTACCTAGACCCAGGACGAGGGACATATTTTACGCCGATGCTCCGCAGGTAGCTCCGAGTTTTTGCCACCTTTGCACACAGGATGTAACAGGCAGAGGCTGCTGCGTAGGAGTATTTCAGAGCTGGAGGGTAGGTCCTGTCCCGAAACACTGAAGTCCTGAAGTCCTGAAATCCAGAAATCCAGAAATCCAGCAATCCTGAAATCCAGGAGGAAGAGGGTTGGTCCTGGCCCTTTCTGGGTTCTGGAAACTATGAATCCTCGCATTTTTACGTACCATTTTACAATTTCGATTCCTATCTCCACTTCTTCTCCACTCCGATCCCTGTGTGTGTGTTGTTTTTTGCGGTATTCGATCCAGGAGACAAAGGACTGTGCACTGTGCATGGGTAATCATTGCTTGCGGACTACTGTGCACTCGATCCTGCTCCGGTTCGAAGGATCCTCCGCTTGCGGTTCGTTTGATTTGGCGATCTCTTATCGACAGTTGCATCGTCAGCGGCGATAAGATTAGCTGGGCGGACTGCAGGCAGACTGCCTGTCGCTTTCCATTGAATTCTGCGGCTTGGATGCGGCCAGGGATTTCCATTCCATTGCAGGGGAGGTCTGTTTTGGGCCAGAGGCGTTCAGACATGAGGGCGCACCGATAGAGATAAGCCTAATCGCGGCGAAAGTCAGGCATCCTGATTGGCCACAAAAACTGGCAGAGTTTCAAGTAAGACCTATATTAAATATATTTATTTTAGTTTCGTTGCAAAATCAAGGTTATGTACACAAAGTTGTCGATCTTCCATTGACCTAAAAACGCCTATCAAGTCTTATTGGCCGAGGTCAGTGGAAGTTTTCCCATCACAGATGGCCAACAGACCTACGACAAGATAACTGTTCTGGGCGCATTTTCACTTTTCATGCATTCGAATGGAAACTTTTCCGATGGTCGTATGGGCTAAACCATTGAGACAGATTGCAACAGCTATTGTACCCCGACTCCGAATGGATTTATGAGCATTAGGTTGCCAGCAACGGAGCACTGGCATTTTCGAAATTTTCATAAAAACTAGTTTGGCGACGTTTTCGCCGTCAGGCTGATCCATCCATCGATTGAAAACGCCAGAGTGAAATAAATAAGCGCGTTGATTTTTAAGTGTTGTGCATAATTTTAAATACAAATTTTTGGCTTTTGCCTCTTAGTTGGCTGTGAATGCTCTCGTGGCCCGTAGTTTTGTGTTAAAAGCAGCCGGTGACAGACGTTTATTTTCTGTTTTAAATTATAGTAAAGCTCCACCAGCTCCACCAGCTCTGGCCAAGCTCGTCGAGTTGACAGGCGGGTTTTCGGGCTGTTTGGTTTCAGTTTTCGGTTTTCTGTTTTCCGTTTTCTGTTTTGGGATTGCGAATGGGTTTTGATCTGCCGGCTATGGCGCTGCGAAACCGTTAACACCCATAATAAGTACCGCTATGTACCCTAATTATGTGAAGACGATGGCAGCCAAAAGTTGGCCCACCGACAGCAGCAGCAACAGCCAGTTTTAATGGCCCCATCTTATGCATAATAACTTCGAACGAACCTTTTTAGAGAAATCACTGGAGAGCGGCGCGGCGAACCGCGTTTCTCGAACAGATTCCAGATTGAGATTCAGATTCGATCCGGCCAGATTTTTCGTGGCCATATTTCTAGTTGATTTGTGAAATGCATTCAGCGGCGCGTGACTTTACTCTGAACTTGAGTGAAGAACTTTTCCGCTCGCAGTTTGTTTTCTTTTTCTTTTTCAGTTTCAGTTTCATTTTGTATTTTTCATTTTTCAGCTTTGGAGTTTTTTATGCTTTGGCAGCGGCGAGGGCGGAAATTATTTAATGGCGCGTACATGGGCGACATCGCCGGGCGGAAATCACGCACAGCAGCTGGAGTCTGTCGTTTTGGGGAGGCTGCGTGAAATTTTTATTTAATTTTATGCGTTCGCTGCGAAGACTTTTATTAGCCCCAAACCAATGCGGCCACTACGCTTGCAGAAATGCCAATTTTTGGCTTGCCAAATTATTTGTCACGCGCATTTTTCAAATTCATACGTTTTTCCAGCCGCAGATGGGGGGCGGGGGATGCGGTTGAGTGGTGGGTGTGTGGGTGTGTGGCACAACATAAATGAAATATTTGAAATTTGTCAAACATTTGCTTGGTTGATTGGTTGGTAAACGGCTTGAAAAATCCGTATTAAAAATTAGCTCTTGCGGTTATAGTTTTAGTACACATAATATTGTTATTTTGTTATAAACGGTTTTCATATATAATCAAATCTAAAATTCTAATTTTACTTAATTATTTTCATTATTTTCTTTTAGGCGTTTAGCTTTTCAAACAGTTGGCTCTGCAGACCGATTTATTTGCTTGTTGGCGCCCAAAATGCTTCGATACATGTTTACCTTATTTTCTCAGATCGAACTGCACTCTGCAATCTGGTTGGCAAACACGGCAGGCAACTCGACTCACCTGCAATCAGGCATCTCACACTCATTACCGGCAGCCGAAGGCAGTGTCAACTGGAGGACATCGAGTGGCGCATCTGAATGCAGTGCGAGTGGCATGGGCAAGTCGGACAACGTTGCGTATGAGCAATGCGATGTGGCGAGACATTTGTGTAATTGTGGCAATGTCAATGCTGGATACGTGCCACTTGAAAATTAGTTGCAAATTACCTACTTAAGTTTGTTTGGCTTCGCAGAAGGACATGTGCAATTTGGCATTGTGGGCAGTTGGTTGCGTGGCAACCCCGCCCACTTCGGGGAACTCAAGCTCGTCTTGGGCAGTGGCACTTATGCAAGCTGGACACTTGACCAGCAACCTGTTATCACACAATCAACAAGTGCAATTAGCAGCCCTGGTTCGGCACAATGAAGCGTGTGACAGAGCAAACAAATTGCCAAGCGGCAAACAAATAAACAAACACACAAGCCAGCGAGCAAACACAATTGCACATGCAACTGCAACAGCAACAGAAACAGAAACAGAAGCTGCAGCGAATGCAATTGTGTGGCATAGCGTCTTCGGGCTAACCGTCTTTGTGCGTTGTCATCGATAAAGTTATGAAAGGGTCTGTCATTGGCGCTACCAATCCAGCATTGTCCTGGCCATCCTGCCAGGTATTCCGCCACTATGCATGCAACTTGTGGCCAAGACAGCTCGGTTGCGAAACACTTGTGCGGCTGTTCGAGACAGGCCCTTTGCAATGGCAATTATCGGGCCAGAAATGAGCATATGTCGGGTGGCAAGTGAACGTGACCCGAAGGGGTTACGTGCTGCAAGTTAGCGCGAGCTGGAAACCCAAAGACAAGTTTATTAGTCAAAACTCTAGCAAAAATGGCTAACAATTAAGCATCGGTAATACATTGCTTTAATTTATATTTAATCATGGGTAGAATCACTTATCCCTTATCCACTAACTTTAGGTGTTTTCCCAGCTTTTGCAACTTCTTGTGATTCTTTGATATAGATGTGGATGTCACTGTCCAGTCCACCCTATCTGGCTATCGATGATTACCTGGCTGGTGAAAGGGCATCTTCAAAAACGCATTAGCAACTTCACACCCAGAGCTGCTCAGACCCTTTGCTGGCTTATTTAAATGCAACTCCAATTTATTGTCAACGCGCGGCCATTTCATTCATTCATGGGCATTGTCCTGGTCCGAACCGGGCCGCATCCCTCCCTCCTCGCCGGGGTAATCCTTTGGCCCTCGGGCGACTCCTTGCCACATTAGCCGCCTCGCATCGCGTATCTCGGGCCGCCTTGCCACGTCTCGACCTAACGACTTCCGTTTGGGCTTTGCGCACGCGCGAATCGCCTGGAGTGCTCCTTTTGGTCTCGGGACTTGGCACTTGGGACTTGGGATTTGGGATCTGGAATCGAGTCGGGGTCTCAGTTCGCACTCCATTTCGTTTTTGCCTCTTTGCGCCCACAGCTTTTAATGATAATCTCCTGAGTTATGTGTTTTTAAATATAATTTCGTTGTTGGCGTGCAGACGACGGAGCCATAACTCACATAGCGCCAAGACCAAGTCACGAACTGTCAGACGCACAGACTCGCAACGAAACCGAGAAACCGAGAACCCGGGAAACCGGGAAACTGAGAAACCGAGCCTGGGACTCAGGAGCAGATATTTTGGGAGCCGGCGGAAGGTGAAGCTACTGGCGTCCAACAATTTGATCCAAATGCTTACATGTGTTACATGTTTGCACTCCCACGGCAGCTCATTAATTGCCGTATAAAGTAATGACTTCAATGCACTGAGAAAAAGCCTGGCTACCACATTAAGGTGGGTAATTCCAATTAAATTACGAATTCGTATATAAATTAGCATGCAATAGTCAAAAGGAAACGAATACTCCTTGCTGCCTTCAAAGGAAACCAGTTTCGTAAACTGAAACAAATGTTTTCCAATTCGTACAGAGGTGTTTAAGGATTAAAATGAACGATAAGCTTAAGTAAATGTTACTTTGAACTCTGAACATGTTGCACACTTTAGGTGTAATTATTTCATTGCTTAATTCGACCTCGTTCAGTTTATTCCAATTGCCATAATCTGCGCCCTAATCCGATTACCGCATGTACTTATCACCCCGATATTCTCGCTGTGTAAGAAATGCTTGTGCGCCGGTGAATTGCGTGTTCCCCACACATTTGCAAGGGGAGCGTTTAACTTTTTACAACTTTCGCACTGTGTGCCATGGTTTGGCACCCAATTTATCAACCGAGAGCATTTGTCGTCGCACTTTTTCTCGAGATGCGAGATGCGAAATGTGAGATGTGAGTGCGTGGGAACCCGGCCAGTTGAGCGATGGACTCTGGGCCTCATCCCAGCAGCCCAGCAGTCCAGCATCCCAGCAGCCCATCTTCCCATTTTGGATGGGAATGATGCGAGCGAGCTCTTGCGTATTTAGCATTGATTGGGAGCCGGCACCAGTCTAGCGCTATTAATGCGAATTACTGTCCAAAACAGGCAGCTGCTGTTGTAATCCTGCCGGCAGGCTCAAGTCATCGGTGAAAGGGGTTCCCGGTGGGCAGATGGGTGGAAGCCGTGGGATGGAAACGCTATTGGTACCCGGGTATGGGAACCACCCTCTCCCGAAGGTCGCCTGCTGGGCTGCCCGTGCTCGAATCGAATGAAATCAAATCAAACATAAATTAAAATCCACTTTGAGCCTATTAAAGTGGGCCAGCTCTCCCACAGGCCTCGTCCGTGTCCTCGTCCGTGTCCTGGTCCTGGTGTTGGTCCCCGTCCTGATCATCATCCCGCCATCCCGTCGCTATTGCTGTCACTGTCAGTCTCCTAGTTTTAATTGACACGCAAGTCAACGTCCAGCCGTCGGCGACATGTCAATCAAAAACTGCATCCCTCCCATTTGTCACCCCCCAAAAGCGAGTCCGCCTCATTAGAGGGCTGCGGTTTGTTGACAACACCACGCTCCTCGGCAGCTGCCGCTTTGCCCAATTTCTTTTTATTGCCAAATCTGCCTTTTTTATGTTATTACCCCATCGGTTGGCCAGCCCACATTTTTGGGCCTGTAATTGGTTCACTCAGCGGCAAGCAACTAGTCAGCAAACTAATTTAGCCTAAGTGGATTGCACCAAGTGGATCAAGTGAGGCGGGCGGGCTAATGATTAAGTGGCAACTAGTTGTGGCTATTAATCCGCTGGCAATTGGGGGAGAATGCAAGTGAGCAAACAAAATATTCACTTGATTAATCTAAATGAAATCTTGAATTCTCCACCTGCCGATTGGCAATACAAATGCCACTTGGCTCGATTAGACCAGCTCCCAAAAATAGTAGCAAAATCCGCTCGAGACACAACCTATATTTTATCGCACAGATCGAATAACTCTTGGCCAGAAATCATTGTCAGACAGGCGTTTAATTAATGTCTGGGGTCGGGACAGATACAACCCAGCATAGTTCGAGTTCCATTTGGGTGGAAAGAAAGTTGGAGCCATTTGGCATGGTTGGCATGGTCCACACAGAGGGCATATGATAAATTCGGCGTTTAAAATGCTATAAAATGACAACGAAGTCGGGGGATTCAATGCAGGTACGATGCCCCGCCGGGTTGCCTCATAAACAAATCAACCGAAGATCTCCGCAGGTTCCATTGTTTTCACGAGTCGGTGGTCGATCCATCTGAGAAACGGTATTTTGGCGCACGCTAAATTATAAGTCTTAATTTGTTATGCTTTTTGTCAAGTCTCGTTTGGTATTTTAAATATATTTTCTTGTCATCGCAACGCTCGGATTTTGTTAGTTTTTGGTCAGGCTCTTTGTTTTCGATACATTTGTATTCTGGTTTCCCATTGTTGATAGGCCAAGATGTGTGAAAACAGTTATCATGATTTGTGGATTTGTTTACCACACACTGTTGGGCTTTGAACTCGGAACTTGTGAGCGATCAATGGTCTTCACTAGGTTAATATCGATTAATTGTACTTAGCCAGTAGCCACAATGAAGATTTGTTTATGACTTTTTGCCTGGCGCACAACCAAGTAGACCAAGTAAACCAGTTTAGCATGACATGACATCATATTGTGTGCTTGAATTTATATATTCACACTGACTTCCGATGAGAATTCAGGTCACAGACAGATAGTTTCTATAGGTACGTGTATATGTTTAAATTAAATGATATGCCCCTGTAATTAAGTTCAGTTGCAGCCCAGCCCAGCCCAGCCCAAGTCGATTAAATTATATACTCGTGCGGATCCTATATACCATATATACCATACGTGTATATACCACATATACCCACCTATATGGTGTACATTTTCGCCATATACTCGTAACGTCCAGTGGCTTGGCCCGGCCTTTGAGGCTAGTCGGGCCAACAAACATAAGCAAATTAATTAAAGTTGCCACTTCAGTTGAATTTTCCAGGTGAGTGATGCGGAACAAATAATCAATCAATCAGCGCACACACATTCCAGCAAAAAGCTGCACGCCCTATCTAGACGGCACAGCACAGACGTCGGCTTTCATTGGTCACTGCGACGCTTGATCAATCCAGCAGTCCGTCAGTCCGTCAGTCTGTCATTCAGTCACTCAGTCTCTCAGTCAGTCAGCCAGCCAGTCAGTCATTCATTGGGGCTGACATTGCTGTTCAAATGACGTCGCTTTGCCGGACATGGCGAAATGTTCGAAATAAGTATGAGACGGTGTGCGTATGTAAATGCTGCACGCCCCATTCCCATTTTGCCCCTCTTAATGCAACATAAGCTACAACCGAATTGCCATTGCACAGTGGTGCGAATGCAATTTTATATAATATCTTACAAAATAATACATATTGGATGTATATGTAAGATGTAATCAATAAAAATCGCATAATAACCCATTGCACAGTAACATGAACTATATTCAATTTCCCTCTTAACAAATGAGTTTCTATGTAAAATCTACTGTTCGAACTTTACCTTGTATGAAACTCCACTGAATGAACTGGATGAATACCCACAAATTAATCGCTTTTCGACCACTGTGCATGGGTCAGCGTGATTGCAGTGCTGCAGCGGCCGACTTCGTCGCATTTATCGGCAGCTTTTGCAGTCATGTGTCTGTGATTCTGGTCCTGCTGCAGAGTCTGAGTTTCGGAGTCCGGTCAGGTCGTAGTCGCCATTTCGGGCTAGGGTCCCCGCCCCATTTTCCCCATTTTTCCATGTCCATACCCATACCCACACCCATACCCATACGCAAGCCAGAGCGTGTGTGTGCGTTTGAACTTTTCCAATTTGCAAGCGAAAAATTGAAAATGCGACGACGACGAATGTGATGAGCGGCGATGGATCGGGGAGGTACAGTGGATACGGGGTATATGCGAGGGGTAACGTCAAGTAAATAAATCCATACGGTTCATAAAAAGAGTTGTGTACCATATATAAAAACAATCTGTAGCTGCTTTGCGGCTCAACAAACTGCCGGACATTCGAAATGAAAGCCACTGAAAATGTTGTTAAGCGTTTGTGTCTGGGCGCGGTTGATTAAAAATATATACACAAAAGTGCACAGCCACATACATACAAATATATATATATATTATACATATATAAAACATTACACACACGACCATGTACAAATTGCGGAAAAAATTGGTTAGTAAAATCGATTTGAGTGGCGAAAAGGGCGAGAGACTGAGGTAAAAAATTGTAATTAAAATTGAATTTCAGCTAGTGGGTGTGTTATATTATTTTTTTTTTAACCGTGGGGCCATGGGCAGTTGCATGGACCACGCCCTCGAGCAGCAACAACAACAACGTGGGCTGACTAGCGAATAAAAATGTTGTGCGAGATTTGTGCAGACTTGGTAGTTGTCATGGCGCCAACAGCCCAAAGAGGGTGCAATTTATTTAATTAGATGCATAAAAACTCATTAAGATAAGAGCTGCTGCTGCTGCTGCTACTGGGTTGTTGTGCCTCCAGCTCCGTGCCACTGCCACTGCCTCTGCCCCTCGGCATTTTCCGTGCCCCCCCCGGCAGGTCCATCACCATCACGTTGTTCAAGTGCGCGAATCAACAAATGCGCCAAAGTGCAGGACTCAGAACTCAGGACTCGGCATCCTGGGAAGAGTGGGGAATTGTTATGCTCACTTGCAGCCAGTTGAAAAGTAGTGGCAGTGCCTTCCACAGGTAGGGATTTGCTGGGGGATTGACTGGCAGTCAGCCACCTCCTCTGAGTAATTAACTTGAGCTACGATGCTGCCTGCGATGACGACAATAAAACGTCGACTTAATTAAGTGACACAAGTGCATCTCGCCTGGAGTTGTTGTTCCTGCGCCCACCTCCCCCACATTTAAAACCTATTGCGATTTGAAGTTGTGCCTTGAATGGCAACATTTGCAATGTAATGTTCATTTCTAGTTTAAAATAGAAAGTTCATAGCAGTTAATAAAGAGTGTTGGATGTAGCTACTGCAAACATAATCCAACCAATGATTTTCCATCGAAGTCTGCTGATTTTAGATAGGATATTTCAAATTTGCATATATTCGAGTATGATGCATTTCTTGCCCCACTATATCGTGTAAGTGATAGCTGTATCTTACAATAGTCTGATATCTTGCAGATACTTTGAGATGATCCCCCAAAACGGGAAACCACCAAAGACGGGCATCGCATATCGTGTTCCCTGCCTGTTATCTGCATATTTTACCCCGCCCCCATGTCAGATGTACCACTAACCCAACCCGCATAGTTTATATAGTTACAGGGTGTCGGTTCCATCTAGTACTGCCACATAACACTCATAGCAGCAAAAACTGAGCAATCGAGCGAACGGAGTATCAATGACAAATCAGGGCGTGACTAATCGCCTAATTGCAAAACAAACCGCATCCGAAACAGAACGGCCTTGCCGGCCCCCTCTCCCTAATACCCAAAATACCCAAAGTGCCCAAAATGCCCAAAATGCCCAAAATGCCTAGACCCTTAGCGATAAAAATGCAAAATTATAATTAGACAGCGATTAGCCAATGGGTTTGGCCCCATGGGATTCAGATTGCGCATTTTATGCAGGCGGGAGGAACGCGGTCTCTGTGATTGAATTACACTAGGCGAAAATGCGGGTGGCGGTCGAGGAATACCAGGAATCGTTCAGATACCGAGCGCAAGTATGCAGTATTATGCAGATAAACTTCGGGAGTTGTAGTGCGCCGCAAATCCCTGAATGCAACCGGAGGCCCGGAATGGTTTGCTGTGCATTAGTTTGCGACTAGGGTTTTATTGGTGATTATGATAATATGCACTGCGATCTATAGGGACTTATTGTCGTGCCTGTTTGTTTAGCCCTTTTTTGCCCAAATGCGAGGATGAGTGCGAGGATGCGGATCTGAGCATCCGCTCGAGGATTTGCGAGGCGTGGATTTTAGAGGTTCATTATCCGTGCGCACAGGTATGAGCAGGTCGACCTGCCTACGGTGGTTGGGTTTTCCCGTTTTCCCGTTTTCACGTTTTCCGGTGCAGGTGGACGGAATGTCGGCTTATCTCCGGGGTCGCCAGGCAGTCTGAGCATTTGCATGTGTGGCATGGAGTGTAGCACCTCCTCCCCAGAGGTTTACCTGTACCATTTACCAGTACCTGCCTCGTAAATCATCGGGCCTATCGATCAAATCACGGCTCTATAAATTCTTACGCCTGCCACACATCCATCAAATGCTCGAGTTAGTTTTCCCTCCACTGCCAGTTGCAAATGGTCAAACGTTTTGGGTTTGGGGCCCACGGCTAATTGGATTTTTGTCAACTAATCCGATTTGTTTATGTACTCGCATCTCGGAAATGTAGCCGAAAAAATGCGCGTAGAAAAGGCCCGAATCCGAATTGGTTACAGTTTTAGGCTTACGAATCCACTCGATTTCGTTGCATGTCTCACTCGGTTAACCTACATTCCTGAAAATGTGTCAACCAGCAGCCCAAGCCGAAAACTCGAACCACTCAGAGTCTACTACTTACTGACCAGACTGAAGTCGAAGTAATGACATTTGTTTGCCAACTTTGCGCCATTGTTCAAGTTTAATTAGTTGTTCAACTCTATCCATCTATCTCTGCATCCCATCTGACGTCTCTTTCTGGCACTCGCTAAGCTTTTGCTTTTTGTTGCCATTATTGAGGGAAGGGTTGAAGTAGAAGTTCCCCGAAGAAAGAGAGAGTATCTCTAGATACATAGCCTCACAGAGTATACTTATGGATATACATATATACTTTGGATATTTCTAACACTTGACGAGCCTCTAATGAATGTCAAGTTCACCACTGATGTAGGCCCAGTTATAAAACAAAACTATTATGGCCAATTAATGAACTAAATCGAAAGATCCAAAACAAAGGCAACGAGAAACTCTCACGATCGGCGATTGCTGACTCAGCTGCAGCCAAAAAATAAAAATAAGCTAAGCACCTGTCCGCTGTTTCCACTATAAAGCCAACAAAAAATTAAATACAAAGTGATCGGAGCCAGAAACCACCGAATAAACAAACACACAACAAAATCTTGTTAAACGTGTGATTAGCTCCTAATTTTAATGGCAAGCGGGCAGCAATAAAAATGTTGTCATCGGGATTTCGTTTAATTTTCTCACTGATTGCAACAAATGACAGCGCCACAAAAAATTAGTAGGAGAACTAACGTACAAATAAAACGGAAAGCAGAACAATTTTTTAGCTAATTAAAGGTAGGCAAACACAGCTGGCTGACAAGAGAACAAACCGAATACATTCAATTTCGAAATAAATCCAAATCAAATACCAGGCGCAACTGACTGAAACGATCTCTCCGCTACGATTTGCATGTCAAACGAAGTCGCATTTTCAGCTAGATTGTATCTGCTGCAACTTAGCTCAAATGACACCCATATGGCATTAATAAATTTCTCGTTTTGCATTTGTTTCACACAGCGAGCAGAAATATACACACGAATTATGCATGTATGTATCTCAAACATGCCACTCGACAATCTCGCATTTCAACAGAAATACAAATACAACAGGCCTCAAAATCGAAGATAAGCAGAGGCCCACAGAAAATCTGTGAATATTATGAAAATTGCGACAAATGCAAATCGAAGCTCGTTTTTTATGCATGCGAACTATCCGAGCAGAGACAGCAACAAAAAATTGATGTTTTGAAGCCAAAGGAAAAGGTTAAACATTTTTAATCAATTGGGGGCTTGGGTAAGGGTTAAGCATCCGAAGCGAAAAATAATTTAGATGCGAGATTTAATAATTAAAACTCGTTGCCACTAATTGATTGCAATGTGGAAATAATAATAGAAACAAGCAGGGGAACGGGAAGGGTGTTAAAAAATTGAAAATATATTAATTGAAATTCCCTGGCAGCTTTCATTTTAAGCCAAACCATTTACCCAAATTACAATAATCAGCAGCTTTCGCACGACACAAAAAAAAAGAAAAAAATAAGAAAAAGAGTAGTAAACAGTGTATAATGTTTGCACATAATAAATAAATTGTATTGTAGCCAATGTGTTTGTTTTTGGGCCCAGTCGCTCTGAATTTGCAATTTTCATTAATAATACATATCATAATTTTTTATGAGCTTTTTGAAATGTTGGCACAGCGCGTGGGCCAGATGTGATGGTTTGGCCAGCATGAATTAGCCATATTAAGTGGATATTATAGGGTTTTGTAGGCCCGTTCATAGCCGAGTGATTGGACAATCTGGATCTGGTGAGCGGCTCTGAAAATATGGTATATGATAAATCGCACTATCGAAACTCCTATTGGTTGTATTTCAACCTTGATGCATGATCGGTGGAATTAGTGTGGCCGGTGTCGGCTACAAAGCGTCGCCTTCCGGTCACGAAAATTGCAGTTAATCATTGTAAAAATGCACTTAAATAAATATTGGAGCGCCAGATTGCAGCATGCGCGATTCACATGAAGCTTCCAAGTAATTGCCGTGGCTGGATATACATATGTATATCAAATGTAGATGGAATACCATTTTTATGGGCGTCTCGTATCATGTTTTGTTCTAATTTGTCAGCGTTTGTTTAATGACATTTTTATTTATGTTGACAATGCGTGAATTTCATTTGATTTTTACTACTCTAATCGCCTTTGTCTTAGGAATTACGCATCCCACTCGAAAATGAGGGGAAGCCATAAAATCCAAACTGGAACCTAAGCCATCTGACACATTAGTGCGCCTGCATATCGATTCGGTATGCAAAACTCTTGGATCTCCCCATTTTGCCGACGGCAAATTGTAGTAAAAAATGTGGTGCGAAATTTTTGTAAAGATTTTTCTTTTATTTGTTTTTTTGTGGATTTTTTGCGGATTTTGTTTTTATTATCTCCAGGTGCTTGGCAATGTTCTGTTGGATTTGTTTGTTTTCGCTGCCTTGCGCCGCCATGTTTCACAATCGCGTTTGCACGCTTCTTGATTTGTTTTTACTAAATTTGCTTTAGGTTTACTAACATTTTTCTGGTTGTGTTTGTATTATGCAGTAGATGCTTGCCTGCGATTCGATTTATGTTTTAATAATAATAATAATTTTGTTTTCGCTTTATTACAATTAATTATGGTTGTCTTGTCTGGTATTTGTAAGCATAATTAATAATTAAATTGTTTATATAATAGATAATAATTATAATTACTTAATGCATAAGAGAATTTATAAAATAGAATGTTCTTCGACACTTTTCTTTGCTTTTCTGCATCATTTCATTCTCATTTTCATTTTCATTTTCATCGCCTCGCCTCGCCTCAACTGCAAAGGAGTAAGGGTACTCCTGCGCCTACTACACTTGTGCTTGATTCCGCGTCCGGTTGCTCCTTCAATTGAACGCATATTTAATGTCTGAGAATGGTTTGTACAGCAAAAGGTGAGTGGAAATGAAATGCTAAACCCAACGATTTGTTGTCCCAGTAATGGGGAACAGTTTATTTGTATCACACAATTGTTTTAGCAATGCAGCAAGCGGGAAATCAGGGGAAATCGAAGCAGAACGGTATGGAATGCAAGTGAGTTGTCATCTTACTATTGTGGTACAACAGTGCGTATGCTTCATTTAAATGACTAAACATTAATCCTATTCTCATTTATTTATATGCGCGTGTGTTACTCTGCCACTTCGAAATTCGAATTAAACCTGCTTAAGAACTAAGGCTAAAATTGTGTTTGTGTGTTTTTTGTGGGTGTGGTTGTGGGTGTAGTTATGGGTGTAGTTGTGGGTGTGGTTGTGGGCGTGGGTGTGCGTATCCTAGGGCTTTAGTTAATATTTTCAATAATTTACAATGTGGATATATCCAGGAGGCCAGCACTGGCAGCCACCGCTGCCTCGTGGCCAGGATGATAGTGATGGTACAGCTGGTGTTGCTGCTGCTGCGGGAGGTGCTGCTGCTGCTGTTGCTGCTGCTGCTGCTGGTAGTGTTGCTGTTGCTGCTGCTGGTAG
This sequence comes from Drosophila orena, assembly GCA_005876975.1. Lineage (NCBI taxonomy): Eukaryota > Metazoa > Arthropoda > Insecta > Diptera > Drosophilidae > Drosophila > Drosophila orena. The sequence goes on along the minus strand of VCKV01000008.1, from coordinate 2,788,133 downwards.
TGCAGGTGGTGGTGCTGCTGCTGCTCCTCGAGATGCTGCTGCTGCATGTCCAGCATGCTGGCCGAGGCGGCAAAGGAGCTGCCTGCAGCCGCAGCAGCAGCAACGGCCGCAGCAGTCGCCGCCGCAGCAGCAGCCGATGTGACGGAGGAGGTGGCAGCGGAGGGGGTCAGCTGGTAGGCGGCTGCCAAGGCGGGTGAATGCGCGGCGGTATGGCCACTGGAATGCGCCGAGGAGCGGCCGCCCGACGACCCCGATGCCGTCGGACTAGGCCGTCCGTTAAGCAACTGTTGCTGCTGTTGTTGCTGCTGCTGCTGTTGCTGCTGCTGTTGCTGCGGGGCCGTCGGCATGTACGGCGGCAGTGGAGGCGAAACGCTCACACTGGAGCCTGCTGCTCCATAGGCGCTGGCCATTTCTCACATGTGTGCCAGCGGCGCCATCGCCCTCAGCGATTGCTGATGCTGCAGGTGGTGTTGCTGCTGCTGCTGCTGCATGGTCTGGTGTTGCTGCGGGATCTGTTGGTGCTGCTGCGAAAGGTGTTGCTGCGGGAGGTGCTGGTGCTGCTGCTGCTGTTGCATCGACTGGTGCTGCTGCTGCAGATCGGGCGAGTCAGTCTGGTAGTGCAGCAGGTGGCGCTGCTCATCAGGCAGATGGTACATGTTCATCAGGTGATTCAGCTCACCGCCGCCGGCGGCTGCTGCCGCTGCTGCTGCTGCTGCCGCAGCCGCTGCAGAGCTGTATTCCCGCTTCATGATGTGATTGTTGTTGATGTTGTTGTTGTTGTTGAGCGCTATGGCACTGGGACTGGGCGACACCGGCTCGGACTTGATGCTCGAGTCGCTGGGGCTGTGGCTCTGGCAGGAAACCTGGCCGCCACCGCTTCCTCCCCCACCGCCATACGGAGCCGGACTGCCCGGCTGCTGCTGCAAGCTACTGCCGCCGTACGGAGACGGTGATCCGGGCTGCTGCAGACTGCTGCCGTACGGCGAGGTCTGTCCGCCGGACACCGTCTGGTACATCGCATACCCGTTGTTGTACATGTGCCCCATGTCGTACCGCTGCGCCGCGTAGTGCTGGCCCATGTAGGAGGTCTGGTAGGCTGCCGCTCCGGCCGGATCCGCGTGCATCATGTAGCCATTGGGCATGTATCCATTGGGCGCGTTCATCTGGTACATGTCCTGGCGCGCCTGTTGCGCTGCCGCTGCTGCCGCCGCCGCCGCCGCTGCTGCACTGCCTCCGCTGCCGTTCAGCGACTGATTCTGGCCCGGCTGACCTTGCACCCGCGTGGGCGTCACCGGCTCACCCGGCGCACCGCCGCCCACCGTCTGTCCGGGCATCAGGCCGCCCATCGGGTACTTCTCCTTGGTCTTAGTCAGCGTTTTGGTCTTGCGACGCGGCCGGTACTTGTAGTCCGGATGCTCCTTCATGTGCACCGCCCTTAGGCGCTTGGCCTCGTCGATGAACGGTCGCTTCTCCGACTCCGAGAGGTCCTTCCACTGGGCGCCCAGTCGCTTCGAGATCTCCGAGTTGTGCATCTTGGGATTGTCCGAGGCCATCTTCCTCCGCTGGCCCCGTGACCACACCATGAACGCGTTCATGGGCCGCTTCACCCGATCCGCGTGCTGTTGGTTCTTGTTGGCCGTGGCGCTGTTGTTGTTGTTGTTGCTGGATCCACCAGTTAGGCTGCTCAGTGCGGATCCGGCGCCGAGATGCTGCTGCTGCGCGTGCTGCTGCTGCTGCGTGTGCTGCTGGTGGCTGACCGGCGAGGTCATGTGGTGGCTCCCAATGCTGCTCTGGGTGGGACTCAGTTCGCTGGAGCTGTGCAGCGGGGAGCTCTGCTGCTGCTGCTGCTGTTGCTGCTGCTGCTGCCCCACCTGGCTGCCATTGAGGGTGTTGGCCATCGAGGACTGCAGCGAGCTGAGCGGATTGGGGCTCTGGCTGGCCGCGATGTGGGCACTCATGTGATGGTGGTGGTGGTTGTGGTGGCTCAGCTGCGAGTGGGTCAGGTGCGACTGGCCCAGGTTCATGAGTGGTGCCAGTGCGGAGTACGGCGATGCCGCATGTCCGTGCAACGCGGCACTTGTGTGATGCGGCGGCATGGTGGCATGCAGCAGGCTGCCCTTCATATCCGATTCCATGGTCAGCATCTTGCGGGGATTGCTTCCAGTTTTCAGTGCGATAAAGCTGATTTGGTTCAAAGCTGCTTCTCCGTGGATTTAAATCGCCTCTTGGGTGCAGTTACTCTTTAGCTTTAGTTTACTCTTTTCTTAGTTAGACATTTTGAACATTTTGTGGGAAACCATGTTGCACTTGTGATTTTTGATTTTTGATTTTTGATTTTTACTGTAGTTTGTAGTTGTATTTCGTAGTTTTTCGTATCTTAACGCGTATCAAAAATGTGGCGCTCGGCTCTCTTTGGATTTGTAGCTAAACAGCTTGAATTGCGTTTTTTTCCACAGTCACAGATATCAGATATATATACTATATAGGTTGTTTGCTAGCAAACAAACAAGAGGCGGCGAAAAACACTTGAAAATTGTTGCTAAAACCCGACGCGAAAGTGCCACAGACAATTGTTGTTGCTGCTTGTAGTTGTTGAATTTGTTGTAAATATATTTGGTTTGGTTATATTTTTGTTGTTTCTTATTTTTCGTATGTGAATAGCGGGAACACCGAAAAAATACCTCCACACTGGGCGGAATTGAGCACCTTTCTGTTTCTCCGGACGACGGCGAAACCTGTTCGAGGTGCGTTCTACGCTGCTTTTTCCCTGGCTATATGATGACTGTTTTTTTTTTTTTTTTTGTATTCTCTTCTTTCGTATCACCGCTTTTTGGCTAGCTGATGACGAGGCACGAACCACCGATGCGATGCGATGCGATGCGAAACGATACGGATGCGGATACGATACGATGCGATACGATACGATACGACACGAAACCGAATTCGAAACAGCGAACAACCGAGTTGATGTTGCTGCGTGATGTTGCTGCTGCGTGCTGCGGCTGCCGTACGTTGCGTGCGCGTGTGCTGACGACGGCGAATGCGAGAGTCGAATGAGAGACCGTCTGCCGCTGGCCGCTCGAGCAGGCGGTAAATGCGGTACGGTCCGCCAGACAGGGTGGCTGGGAAAACTGGTCTTGAGTCGCTAGTATCTGTGTGTGCGTCGCCGCTGTGCATGTGTGCGTCGGCATTTCCATTGCTCGTCGCCTGGGCGCGAGCGAGATGAATATAGGCTGGCTGCCCTGCTAATAAATCAAATAAACGCGCAGCTGTGCATGTGTGTATCTGTGTGCGGTGAGCGCTGGCTGGGTTGGATTTTGCGCACACTGCTCCGCCAATCAGCGGACGGTGAGAGCGGCACGGATGTATCTGTATCTCGTTTCGGCGCTTCATCGAACCGCGTTGCGCTCAACGCTGCCATAAAAATGTCGTCTCTGCGTTTATGGCAAGCGCTGTTGCCGTTCTTCTAGCGCCGAACGACACTCTGGAGGAATTTCTCGTATAAATTTCGAGCTTTAAACATGGCCGAAACGCTATAGAGGCGGCTGGAGTGGGCTAGGGGTACTTTCAACCCAGTCCAGGGATCCAGGCACCCAGGGGCCTTAGTGTTTGCGGCGTTTTCGCCGTTACAGCGCGTCTCACGCGCATAGTTTTTCCTGGTTTTCTTTCCATTTTTTTCCTTTTTGGCCCAGCTATACATACAAAAAAATATATATATAATATATATATATGTATAGATATAGTCACTCTGCGTCTTGCGCTGCGCTTCTTATTAACCTAATGGGTTTGCCAAGGTAGCTGACGAATAATTGTGTAGGCAGGCAGATGGAAAAATTTATTAAGCAAGTGCAGCTGCAAATGTATCTTGCTGGCGGCAGTCGGTAGTTGTATCTCAGAACTTTGATGCGGTTTGGCATACACGTATCACGTATCCGCCACATGAGCCGGCCCGTCCTACGGCATTGTCTTAGGGCACCAGCTCCCCCGTCACCACCCCACCCCCCTTTAATTTACCACCACCCCGCGATGAATGCGTTTTTCTTCAGCCAACTCTGGTATTCCGTTTTTTAGGTTGCCCATGAGTAAATGTTGGGCTTGTTTTTTGTGCGACTTTCAGCAGTGCAAAGTGATTGGATTCCAGTTCTGAGCTGGTGGAAACTACTTACCGACTTGCAATGCAGACTATCAATCATTTATTGGCGTTTTTAATAGTAAGAATATATTAACTATGTAATAAAATTGTAAATTATACTTTATATAAACAAAAATACCAAAATAAAACGTACGCATGCAGCCGAAAACTACAAATATTATGGCGGTATATGTTTTATTCCTGAATAAATAAAACACAAATTAAATGAGAAAATGTATAAACATTCTTGGATAAATAATCAATAATACATATTTTCTCCCTTTAAAGCGCTATCGAAATTTCTTTTGTACGTTTCCTTAAGCCTCGTTTTCACATTTCCTGCAAAGTCATCAAACACTTGAATCGAGCTACTAACCCATTAAAAATGTATAATGCAAACAAAGCCGATATGTGGGCTCGTCGGCTTAATGAATTTATGGCCAATTGCTAAACATTTGACAATGGGGCGAAAACACTGGGGCAAAACACGGGCACAATAATAAAGGCAAGACTGGCAAACAATGCAAAACCTGCCCCAGTAACTGACCTACAACAAAGCAACATCACAGCATCAAAAACAACAAGAACGCAAATCTTAGCCGCAAAAAGTTGGCCAAAGAAGAGGAATAAGTCAAAGTCGTTGTTGATTCTACGGCGGCTATTGTGTAATTTCAAATACAAAATGCAGAAAAAGAAAAAGAACAAGAACAAGAAATACAATTCTCGGTTCATTATCAATGTACTTGGCCTCCCTGTTTGTTTTGCTATTGTATGAGTACGAGTACGAGTACGAGTACCAGGCATCGATTCTTTTGATGGGAAGACTGTTGCTCCCCAGAAAGTATTGTGCTGAAAATGGGAAAACAAACCGAAAGCCGCAAAAAACGAACAGAACCAGACTTGTACTCAGACTCAGACTCCGATTCGGATTGCGATTCCGATTCTGATTCTGATTCCGATTCCGATTCTGAATCCGATTCGGAATCCGATTCTGATTCGGATCCAGAATGAGCCACTCAGACGGCTTTGTTGCTACTTGTGTTTCGTATTTTGTGTTTTGTGTTTCATGTTTTATGTTTTATGTTTGACGTTTGAGCGTGCTGGGCGCGTGTGAATGAAAAGGAAGCTCACTCACAAACACTCACAAATACTCACAAGCAGGCGGACCATGAGCAATACAAAAAACAAAGTCAAGGTCATTGTAAAGAGTTTTAATTGTTCACACACAAAAAATACAAATGAAAATACACACACACCACTATGCGACTGGGAAATAAAGCAGAAAAACACAATGGGCGGGAGAGCATTGCACAAACAAACAGGCAAACATTCGCATTCGTACATAATAAAAGAAATAAAAACGCAACAACAATGGCCAAATGGCAACAGGAGGAGCAGCGCCGCAACAACAAAACACAGAATTGGCAGCAAACAAGTTGAGCAAATCTGAATAACGCCAAAAAGAATATATGCATATGGTGCCGCTCGAGACTTGGCCAAAATCTAAGCAAGCCTCAAATCAGTAGATTTTATCTTAAATATAAATATATCATATTTAATAGCTAAAAATCGATTCAAATAGTTTCATAATTTCTAAGATATGCGGACAGGAAATGTATGAATTCTATTAACTAATAAGTACTTACAAATATTTCCCTTTGATGTCAAATATTATCATCAAGCTAATTATTCATTTTCTTTCCGTTGACTAGAATGAAAGTTCTTGGAATGATATTGGCACCCCTCCAGTGATATAAGCCATATTGCATCCGCTTCGCTGGCCAAACTTTGGGCCACTCCTTGCTGCCGCATTCTGCGCAACTCGTCCTCTCTTTTGCCAGCTTTCTGCCGCCGTGTTGACTCTAAACTCGGATCTGAATGTTCCCTAAATGCTTTGCTCTTGCAACTTTGCCGGCAACTGTTTTACGAGTTTATCCGTTTAACAACGCCCGAAAAAGAAAGTGGCGCAAAATAAAAAAATCTGCAAACACTCACCCGGGCCGAGAACAAAAACAAGTGCAGAAAAACGTATATTACGTATACGACCCGTCTCGACACTTGTAGACGACCATTCGCATCGCATTGCAGGGCGGGCGAGCGAGCGAGATGGGGCGAGTGTGCGAGGGAGAGGCACTCTCGCACTCACACTCGCACTCACACGCAGACACATCTACAGACCCTATTCAGACTTATTCATTTTACACATTCATTTCCTCATTCAATTCGCAATTGTATACGAAATTTCAATTGTTTGTTGAATGTATTATATGCGTTGTGGCTTTGGAAGGCCCTGTTGTTGCCACTGAGGATGATGATGATGATGACGTTGTTGAAAATTGCATTCCCTGGCGAAGTTCAGGTCGTTTTCGCATGTGTAGTCTAGTGGCAATGCGAGTGTGTAAGTGTATGGCTATGGCTATTTGGCAACAGGTTGCTCTGCTCGGCGTCTAGCTTTTTGAATTCCTGCCACAGGGAGACAAAAGGCTCTCGCTCTGGATGTGTGTATGTGTGTCTATCCTGATTGCATGATGATGATAAGCGCGAAGTTCTGGCCATTGAAATTGCGAACGTGTTGATGAGTACCGCATTCATTCATTCACTCACTCACTCATTCATTCAGTCAGTCAGTCAGTCAGACATTCACTCGCCTTGATTGTCGGTGCCTCCATTCTTCACTACCCATTCTGTTCTGTTCCGGCTGGCTAAAAGTGAAAGTCGGTCGGTCGGACCGGGTCGTAATCGTAATCGTAATGGGAATGGGCATGCGGCATGCGGCATGGGGCATGGAGCATGGGGCATGTGGCATGGGGATCGGAATCAGAATCGGAATAGTTAGGATGGTCTGTCTGTCGCCAGCAGAACAATAAAATGGCATTAGTTTTTGGGCTCTGAACTTGATGCAGGGCATTGCGTTGAACAATATAGGTGGTAGTGGGACGAAGGCCTGTCATCGATTTTCTGCGGTCAAACGAGAGGACTACACATCTACATACATCCCAATAGAGAGAGAGAGAGAGAGAGAGACAGAGGGAGAGAGGGAGAGACTGAGAGAGGTAGAGAGGGAGAGCGACTGAGAGCGAGAGAGCACTGCCCCACATTCCATGGAGTCTATTCACAGGACGAACCCCCAAAGAGTTGAAAAGTGAAAGATGCAAATAATGGCTCGCTTCTGCCATCCAGTACTGCCATCCCGCTCGCAGACGGGGCGTGTTTGTCAGCCAAGGCGAACAATGCGCCAAAGATATTATATCTTATTGTTATTCTGTATTATTTTTGTGTCATTGAACTTATTTCGCCATAAAGGAAAAGTGAGTAAGGCCATCGGAATATGAATGAGCGGGATGGCTAGACGGCGCTGGAGGGACAGGAGTGGCAGGACGAGCCAAGGCAATCATAATCAATAGAATAGCAGGAAGACTGCAATTGTTTCAGCCTGTTTTTATACCACTTTTACTTACTTCCCCAAATGGTTATGGTTATCGAGCGCCCACACAATGGGAAATTTAAATGTTTCACAGACCTCCGGCAGACGGATCGCCAGACATTTTATACAGCCGAGATTTAGCGATTACGGAATTGATTTTCCATTTGCAAGCACTTGAAATTAAGGATACTGAGCAGCTTTAAGCTCAAACTTATTTGCTGTTAAAGGATTCAGCTCACTCTGAATCTCTCATTATATAATAATATATATAATAAAAACTGATTTACTCCAAACTGATTGGAAGTTCACGTTTCTCGCCACCATTTACTTGTAGTAATGCTTCCTGCTAAGCATCCGCATAGGAATTGCCCATTTATTGAAACTAATAAAGTAGCTGAGTAGCTGAGTAGCTGAATCCCCAGAATCCCACAAAGAATCGTAGGTGCAGGAATGATTTTTAAAAGATGGAATACGAAGACCATCGCATGACTGTCGCCATATTTTCATTTAGTGGCTCTTGGGCGGATACATCCAATTGACATGACGACGATGGCTGGCGACTGCAGAAGTTCTTTGTTCATGGGCAGGGCGTAATTTATCGCATCATTATCATTATTATCAACGTGATGTGGGGACGAGCTCGTTAAAGGTTGTTGTCGCTGGCTACTCCTATTGGCGGTGCCGCGCAAATTGCAGCCATTTAATTCAATTTAAATAAATTTAAAATGCGTTGAACTAGTTGAAAGACTTCTCCAGCGACAGGCCTGATTTCTCAGGGTGTTTGCGTAGTTTACAGTGAGTTTAGAGTGCTACAATTGAAATACTCGCCAGTTGAGACGAATGCCTTAGGAGGTAAAGCGATAAATTGCATCAAGTGTGTGAATCATTTTGGGTATTTCTGTTAAATTTCAATCCAAAATGGAAGAAGGTGGGTTCAGCATTTAAGTGGCACTAATAAAGCTCCAAGATACTAGCGTAAAGATACTCTTTAAGACCACTTTTACACTGTTATGTGCATTACTTCATAAACAAAAATTGTGTTCATGGGAAGATTTAAAATAAAGTAAATTATCCTGAACAAATTAACCCATAAATGTGACTTCAAAACTGAAGCATTTATGCAACAACGTCCGGTTAAACAGCCGAGTGACAGACGACAAATCGCTGACTTCCACAACGAGCCCAATAATTTGAAGCGAAGGGTGGAGGATGAGTCCGGGTGAAGAGTCTTCAGTTGTTGGGCTCCGATGCCTTGTCGAAAGCGTCAAACTTCTGGCCAGAAACTGGAAGGCAAACAACAAGGAAGGGCTCATCCATCTAGCGCTTCGCTCCGGGCGTGAATAAATGAAGTTTGCAAATTGCACCACGCCTGACCACCACCGAAACACAGAACTACAGAAACACCGAAACATTTGCAGCCCAACCCGCTGCAGCACAGTGCAATCTCAGTCTTCCAAGTCCACAGTGCACACTCCACAGTCCGCATTACGAATGCAAAACTTTGTCCTCATTACTCGAGATGTCGAGATGTTGGGCTGTTGCCTATGTTGGTATGCTGGGTGGATGGGTTGCTGGGTAGCTGGGTAGCTGGTAGCTGGATCGTTGGGTAGCTGGAAGTGGAATGGTGCCACAAGGAAGCTGCCCCTGGGTTAAGGCGTTGCTCGGCGGCCCAAGTTATGGCGTCTGTCAACGTCGTTGGGCGGGCAAGAAAAACTTGTCGTCATCTCGCATTGTCCGGTGGCCCAAGTTCTCGGCAGCTGCTGAGCGGCTGAAGGACAACGAGAATCGCCACGATGACGACAACATCTGCACTCCGAACATCCCGATTCCAATCCCAAGCCCAAGCCCAAGCCCAAACCCAATCCCAATCCCAAACCCAATCCCAATCCAAGTTCCCGACTCCCGGCTCCTGGCCAAAGTCCAGCAGCTGTCAGCCCGTCTAACAAGTGTCACAGCAAGTTTTTGTTGCTCTCCTCTGGACACCGAACTGGACATGAACATGGATATATATACCCCATGCATATACTATATAACATATAGTATATACGAACGTATTCCGGCTGAGTCCTCGGACTGTGGACTTTTTGTGAAAGATTAAAATCTGCAAACAGTTGTCATCCCAGTTTGAGTTTTGCAAATATAGCAAACGGCCCGGGGACTTTGGTGCTGATTAAATAATTTAAGGTCAGTTGAATTTTGTTTGGTTTTCTACTTACTGGCCAGCCCACTCACTAATTCATAGGTAATTAGTAAGCAAAAGTTATGTAATTGACTTGGGCCTGATCTAATTGTTAAGCGAAGCGAGCTTTTGTTTCAAGTTTAATGCGCCTTCGGGTTTTGCGGCTCAGTTTTGATGTTCGTGGCTACTTTAAACATAATTATAAGTATTTTCATAGGAAATTTAAGCATGAATCTGGCAATAATCTAGATAATTGAAAACGGATTAAGGTCCAATTTTACAAAATTTTAAATTACTTATCAAGGAAGATACATATTTCTTATTACATGGTGGTGAACTGAACCGGAAAACTTGCAAAATAATTACAGTTTTATCCCTGCCAAATACCTTAGATTCCTGAGAATTATTCGCCAGCCCGGCAAAGGTAATGGATTCAAATGGGAATACTTTCGGCATCTTGCTGTAATCGATGCCGCCTTATGTAAGACAGATAATTAGACCACCTGTATCGGCGCTATCACCCAATCGAATCTCTTTATCCCCAATGAAGACATGGGCCAGTATCGTTTAGGGTAACATTAAACTAAGTACCCATAGAAACCCATGACCGCATGAAATTAAGGACAACAAACAAAGCGATGCGAAATCGAAATCCCCGGCAATTTACAAGCTAGTTGTACTCATCGAAACGGGGCTCGAGATCAATCGGCAAAGGGATCGCCGCTCAAATTTAGCAGAAAGTACACTGCGCAAAATCCTGCCGGCCGACAGCTGGCAATTAGGGCACGCAAATTTTATTCCAAGCTGCACTGTAAACACGAAACCCTCCTCCGTCGAGATTTGCTGGGGTATGGGTAGGGGTAGTGCCACCAGCAGCACCACAGTACCAGTACCAGTACCAGTACCAAAAACCAGTAGCTATGCGAGTATACTCGTTTATGCCAGTAGCGACCCGAGATCCGATGCTAAGTCTCTGTAATTTGAGTCGATTTTTCCGGCATGCTGTTCGCTTCGTCTGAAATCATCTAGATGCTCTGCTATGGGCCTTGCCTTGCTCGTGGTTCCATTTTAATTGCAGTCGCCGGGGCTGGGCAAAAAAAAAAAAAAAATAGTAGAAAAAAAAAACAAGTAGGGAAGGAGAAAAAGGTCGCCCCGTTCTGCAATTAGATCCAAGAACGTAAGACGAAGCCGCAGCCGAAGGATCGCAAGATGTGTACCCAGTGATATGCTCCTCATCTCTGGCCCTTACAGCGATCTCCCTGTAATTATGGAACTGGTCGTGAGAAGTGACCTGCCCATAACCATACCGAGAATCCATCCTCGATCTCGATCCATCCAGCCATCCAGCCATCCATCCATCCAGCCATCCATCCATCCATCCGATCTGAACCCGCTTTTATCCGGCAAATTAGAGGCATTTGAATGACAATGAGAATGCAATGAGAAATCAGTTGGCGGAAGTTCGGTTTTAAATATTTTGTAAATTTTGTGGGCGTCCACTCGAGCACTGGGCGTCCCAATTGCCGACAGGAAATTTGCTTAATAATATAATCGAATTAGGAGCTTGAAAATGTGAAAATGGCGCAGCTCAGAAGACCTCGAGCATGTTCGAATCTTAGCAGCTCGTCTTGGACACTCCCCTCGTGATTTTGGACTTAGTGACAGATCGAAGTGAGGAGTAGAGGCAACCCCACGGCTCATTCCAGTTGGCTGGTGATGAGTTTTTAATGGCCGGCGCTGACTGCGGCCAATGTGAATAATGGTTTTCATATGTGCCGCACCAAACTGGTTATGGTCGTCGGGCTGGAAGCGCTGAAATCGCCAGGCAAACTGGAGCTAATCGCATAGCTTTTGCTTCGTTTTGCGGGACAATTTTGCAAAATATATAGATCTAGAAGATCGTGGAAGATCTAGAAGAATAGTTTGACCGGAAAAGTTTTATAAAATAATAAATTTATCATAAGAAAACACAGTCAAAGAATTTAGCTAAGCAAAAACCATTTATAGCGATATATGCTATTGTAACACATAATCGGTATATTAACATATAAATATTTATAGCCTTTGAGTCTTTAGCGTTAGAATCTTTTCACCTAACCTAACCCATTTGACAACCATCAAACTATATAGAAGAAGTCCACCACAAGTGTGCCTAATTATTCAGTAGATAAATTTTAATGTTAACAGCCTATCCAAGCTTTCATCAATCGGGCTAACACAAACTATATATCTATGATAATACCAACAGCGATAGAGCCTTTTGCCCCAAAATACCTGTCGAGTGTGGCATGATCCACAGATCTGAGAGATCCGTTCATATGTTAATTCATATTGATAAAATATCGAAGGGAAGCGAAAGGCTGGTTCGCGTTCGCCCTTTTCATTAATAGGTATAGGCCTAAGACTTGGTAATTTACAACGCATACAGTTAAGACGCAGGGGCAATATATTATAGACTTTATTTGGACTGGAAACTTATGTACCCACCGATGTGGATGCTCGAAGATTTCGCATAACTTAGACAGAGGTCGTGATTAAAAATGCAAAAAGTAGGATGTTGAAGAAGAGCAGTTGGTTCCAATAAATATCCAATGATATGGGAAAGCCTGTCACATTAATTGCTTTCAAAGGAAACCACACTCGAGGCAGAAAAAATTCAAATCTCTCGCCTGCGATAAATTTATATTAATATCAATGAACTATGAATTCATTTGGCTGCCACATGGCGACACATATTAATAATTTCGCTTATGTCTTTATTCACTGAAAATAAAATACGAGAATAACGAGCCACGAAATTCTTTTAAAACACTTTGAGCAGTCCAACACAAGAAAGAGCCAAGCGCATCAAAAAGACCTTCTAATGGCCGTAATAAATTACTCCCGAGAAATTCAAATATTTTGCTAATATCTTAGGAAATTAATTCATAATTAGGCATCTTCACGCCGCCATCTCCATCTCCATCACACTCCAAAATCCAAAATCCAAAACCCAACTCCCAATTCCTTTCGGGGAGGCAAACAAAAGTGGACAGTGATTGGGGCATAAATTATGAGACTCTTCGTTATCGGACAGTCGGACAGTCGGATAGCTGGATAGCTGGATCTTGTTCGACCTGAGGACGGACTGGAACTGGACTGGCTGAGTGTGAGATTAGTCAAACATAAATTAGGCAGGGGTCATCCGCACTGTGGAAAGAATTCGGTTGGAAAGGTGTTTCTCTGAGGCAAACATGTGGATTCAAAAATATTTATAAAACTAGATATAGTTATCACAGGGATATGGCTTAATAAAGTTTATATGCATATGGGAAGATTGATTTCTTACATCCTTGCTGAAAATGGCATTCACATTCAAGGGCCACTGTAAATGGGCAGTCAATGTGGATAGATGACTGTGACTGTAGCACTCGTACTTCTCCGCTTTTCAGATGCGAGCACGCACTTGGAGGGAACAAAGAACTTGCTGACCGCAGAGCATGTGGTACTCGTATGGCTGGACCTGGATTACTGGGGGATCGGGAGTGGATCTGGATGGAGATGAAGGTGAATGGGGGCAGACTGCGAGTTACAAGTAATAAGCAAGCCGCTGTCGTCGCCATTGAAATGCTGTTACAAGTAACTGAAAGTGCGGACAATGAGCGCTCCGCTTGGTCAGGGAACAAAGAGCCGGGTGTGGACTGTGCTCCACCTCGGGGATGTTATTAATATGGCTGACAATTTGTCGTTGTCGTCGCTCCACGTCGGTCAATGAAACTGAATGTCTCTAAAATAAAAAGCCAGGGCAGCTGAAATTGTCGCACTTGGAATCCACCACTCGCCGCCGCTCGCCATTTGGCATTTTATTCAATTAACTTGCAAGACAAATAATACAAATCGGATATATATGTACATACATACGTGCGGTACAGCCAATATGGATGGGTATGGATATGGGTATGGGTATGGGGATGGGTATATATGCATCTTGTAGGAGCCATTTCCAATCTGCTGCTCTCAGCAGTTTCGGCATCCGACTGAAAGGAAGTGCATCATCAGCATTTGCATTCAAAGGCGGCCGAAGTCTTGAAACTTGAAATTACTTGAGCTCGTTAAAGTGGGAATGGTGGAGCTGATGATGGTGGGAATGCCAAGGATCCCAGGACGAGGGCGTAAATTACCAAAAAAAAAAAAGAACGAAATGTATATATATAAAAAGCGAGGAAAAAGAACAAAATTGAAATGGCCACTGGCAATTGACACCACCAATAATCCACATCGAACAAAGGCGAAAGTTCGACAGGCTGATGAAATTTGCGCTGAGCTCGGCATTTGTTTTGTTTGCTATTCGGAGCGGTAACTTTGTGTTTTGTGAGCTACAATTTGTGCTGGAATATATACTTTGCTCGCATTTTCGCTGCTGCCACTATTTGTGCTTTGCATTTGACCACTTCTAATTGCCAGAACCGAAGCGTTCCAATTTTCTGCTTGATTAAAGCCCAGTTGCTCAGCTAATTACAGGGAGGGGCTAAAACAAGCAGCGGCGTGGAGCCAATTTGGTTCGACGGGGATTGGTTTACACAGTGCCTAAAAATAACTATAAACAGCCAGAAACCTATTCCTTGTTGAGTTGCTGAAAGAACAACTTGTTCTAAACTGGTTAAATATATTTATTATATATGTTAGTGAGTAGTGCAAGTACTTATTCATTTTTAATACCAATCTTTACGGGCCAAAACAAATGAGTTCCCTATTGAAACACAAATTTTCAAAGAAACACAGATCAAGAGATAATGTTACCTCTCATTTTTTAATACTTCGTTTGTCCTTTGAGCTTGCATTATCGTAACAAACACCTGGTTCATCTGGGAACAATCGACAGAGCCTGTGATTACTTCAATATACTTTGCGCAGTTTCCGAGCAATTTCACCCAAAGCAGCAGAATAATGTTCAGTTCTAGAAGGTGGGAGTGGCAGAAGGCACAGCAAAACAAAATCAATCAAAAATCTCAGACATTCGCTTTTGATTCAAAGTAATTTGAAAGCAATCTCCGACAGGGCAACAAACAAACAAACAAACAAACAAACTCTGCAGATACCAGGGCCAACTTGGTGCCACTCTGGAGGGGATCGCATATCCCATGCCCCAGGAGCAGGTAAAAGCACTTTGGCTTTTGGGCTCGGTGGGTTGAGAGTGGATCCGCCAGTTCCGATTTAACCCATGGCATCATCAAGTGGGCCACCTCGTCATAAGTAAGCCAAGCACTTTGCCTGAGCAAATGTGCAAACAGGCAGCGGGCGGTGACTCTCAAACTGTGCCCCGCCAAGTGCAACGAACGTTGCAGGTTTTCCCGTCGACAGTTGCAAGTTGCTAGCTTGCCAGCAAGGGCACATCGCACATGGGCACATGGGTGCAGCTAGACGCATTCAACCCCACGCCTGCCACTCGCATTCTATTTTTGCACATGAGTTATTTTACTTAAGTTCTAGCGTTGCACTCTCAAGGCACATGCACCTTGCCCCAAACCGCACTCGCCACCCCAGCAGCACTCAGCAGTCTGGCTAAAACGCTGCCAAACGCGGCTCGAATGTCAGCAGCAGCTTCTTCGTGGATAGGAGGAGGAGGAGGAGGAGGAGCAGGGTCTTGGATGGAGGCACTGCCACTGTTGTTATTCAGTGCTCAAGTAATCAGTGCTACTGTCGCTTATTGTTTGTCCGCCACCGCTCTTGCAGTCGCATTTTCAGTCGTCGGTGTCTGTTTCGGAGTCGGCAATGCAGCCACAGTGGTTCCAAAATATAAAAAGAAAATTAAACAAAAATTTAAGGCAAATAAATACGGAATTTTGTATTAAAGTTCATAATAAATATATAAAAATATACCTATACTGGTAACTTTTGGAAGAGCATTTCCGGATGCATATAGCCGTATCTACCCACTGTACTTCACCAATGGCGGATAGTCTGAGTCGGGGTCTTCGCTTGCAATGGTCTGGGACTTGGCAATGAGTCGTCTCTCGCCTTGGACGCTGCCATCTTGCCACTCCCCCCACGTGCTCCCCGTTCCCCTGGCTCGTTGTTTCTTCTTCTATTTCTGTTGCAAATATGGCGCCCCATGCACATATACTGTTTTTTTTCTTCCATTTTTGCCGGCATTTTTTGTGATTTATGGCGGTCGTAAGTGGAAACTTGGTGCACTTGCCTGGTAAATTAAGTGCTTATTTGGAGTTTAAGTTGCCGCAATTAGACATTTTCTCAAGGGGGCTGCACTTGGCCAGATACCTGAAGAGTGGATGACAAGTTAGTGGATGCTCGGCGCCCCATGGGTCTCATCAGGACTTTTGATCCCCCCGAGGACTACGTGGCTATATTGTCTGTTCGCTCATATATTTGTCACCACATTCGGAGTTTGAGGCCCGGCATAAGTATAATTGAGAAACTTTGCAGACGATGGTATTGTCGAAAATGACGAGATCTTTGCTTTTTGTCTCCATCGACATTGGAGTTATTCAAATGGAAAAGATGAGATTGAATGAAGATTTACTCATTTACAAAAATGAGTTTCAATTGCCTTTGAAATTATTTTAATTGAAATTGTTCAGCGCGGGGTTTCCAGCGTTAATTTTCGTTTATTGGTAACCTGTCGGGATAATCCGTGTATAATGCCCAAATACTCAAAAATATCTCGCTAGCCTTGACCGAAATCGCACAAAAGCTCGGTGGTCCTGGCAGCGAGGCAGTAAAGTTCAAAATATAAATTTAATTACAATCCCATATGCAGTGTCCCCCTGGGAACGAGAACACTAAATCAGTGCTAATCCTGTGCTCGTGGAGTAGCATCAGGAACTCTGATGCTCGCATAAATCAAGGCTGGCATAAAATTTCACACCTTGCCTGGTTTTACGATTTTACGCTTAATTTACTGCCCAGATACAAAAAAAAAATGGGATGGGAATGGGGATGGCGATGGGGATGGGGCATACTCGCACGTATATACATAAAAAAATTTGAAATTTACTCTGCTTACTGGAATGTCATAAAAACGGGATTCAATAAAAATTAAGAAATGCTGGCAAGATAAGCAGGATGAGCAGATCCTTTTGTCAGGAACAACCAGCTGCCCTCCGATTTTTCCATCGTGTTAAAGGCAGCGGAATCCTTTCCGAGAGCAGCCTGATAGCATTTTATTAAATTCCTGGCGAGGCCAGACAATTCGACGCCAATCGTCGTCGAAGGCAATTGCCATCCATCCCAATCTGAGATTTTACTCGTCTCACAGGTCGTAAAAATCGCGCGCGCAGCTCCACAAGATTTATGACGGAACAATAAATTTTCCACTCCAACCCAAAGTCGCCCGTTGCAATGGGCGCTGGGTGAAAGTTGCTCGGCTGGGCCGGAATTAAATACTAGCATTCTATCGATCAAAAGTCAGGGTGGGGGAAAGGCAAATCATTAAGTGCCATAAATTACGCCCACCAACCAACAAGTCCTTCCATGAATTTTTTCGCCACAGTTCACCTTTCTGTGTCGTGTGAAAATGAATTGCATTTCTTGTGCAATTCCCTCGAAGTGCAAAAAATCAATAGACAATGGGCCCAAGTAACCCTCCATTCTACCAGTTTTCATCTGCCACTGGCCCTGCTCTTATTATTCGGTTTTTCTCAAGTACACCGACTCGCATTATTGTTTCGCTAACTGTTTGTCGTTCGGGTTGAGGGCACTTGCAACTTCCCGTTTTCCCGTTTTTCCCGTTTTTCACGTTTTTGCCGATTTTCCCGATTTTCCCAACTTGCCCGTCAACCGACAATGGCCGTATAATGATATAGGTAAATGCATCCATCCTTCTATTCAGCAACAGCCAACAGGTATTTTTATTGTATTTGCTCATGCCGAATATATCCTGCGGCTGGCCATTGTCAATGGAAATTGCATGGGACTTATTGGGAATGCCGCCGCCGCCCTCCTCGATGCCTGGGAAAATGTGTGCAGGAGCCGTAAAATTTGTATCCTGCCGGTGCGGGTGACGGTGGGAATGCTAATAAAGATCACTTGTGCCGGGCAGCTTGGGAAATTACATAAAATAATAGGTTGCCTCTAATTTTATTACCAGATAACAGTTGAGTTCTGGATTCAAATCTCAATTATGACTCATTGTATAGCTCTAACAAAAGTAGGGTCATAACTCAACAAAAGTAAAATAAATATTCTTAGACGAACTGTAGTCAGATGTGCGTTGGTAATGATCAAAATTAGTGGATTAGGTACTCATTTTCATTTAAATTAGTTTCTGATCATAATATTTTTAAAGAAATCCATTTATTTCATATTTTTCCTCATTCGCATTTTATCATTTAGTGTCGAAATCCAGCGTTGCTAAGTAGATGAAATCTCCAGTGAATCTCAGAAATCATTCGCCAGCGGCAAAGCAACTGAAAGTGCTGAAATGCAGTGCCAAATGCGCAATAGTTGAAGGCAGTAGGGCGATTCAAGGGGGGATTGGGCTCTCGAGATGGAAAAGTGCCAACGGCGCAATAACATGACAAGTATCTGAACGGATCTCCCTCTCGAGTCCGCTGGCTGGAACACCTGAGGCAGACACAATGGCAGACAGCGAATGACGATGATCGATGTAATGTGTTGAATGCAGTGGACTTTTGGACGATTGGACGATTTGCAATTGCTGTTGAGGACTGAGGACTGAGGACTGCCGACTGGAGTTGCCAACAGTTTGGGGGGCACTGGCAAGCAAACTTTGTGACAGGCAGTTTGGGCTTAATTGAAGATCGTAATGCTCCAGGGCTCAACCCGTTACAACTGCGCAGTTATTTCGCCAAGATGTGAAAGGAATCCTAATTTGCATGAGCATTAGGCGGCGAATCAACCCCCCGAGGAGTCCAGAAAATGGAAAGCCACCTGGCCGGAGTGACGATCGCAACTTGTTTGCAGGGCAAGCCCTGTTGCCAACTGCGGGCCATCCTGTTGTTTGCCAATTACCAGGAAGCATGAAATTATTATACCTTTTCCAGCATTTCAATTTCCCAATTTCGGATTTTCGGTGCGCAGTGCGCACTCAAAGTGCCCATTGAAACGCAAAATATTAAGCATTATCCCTGCCCCCAAAAACCTCGTATGTGTGTTGTGTGTGTATCTGGCAGATTTTACGGATACACCTTTCCGTGCGTATTTAGTCAGCAAATTGATCCTCCTACAAGGATCGCAGGATCACAGGATCGCAGGATCGCTCAGTTGCGCAGGTAGGCAACCATCCCTCTCCAACCGTAACTCGCTCACTCTTTCGCACTCACTGATCGCCCCCAGTGCACAGTTTAATCCTCACAAATCGCCTACAAAGCTGATTGCGCACCGGCACGGGCACACCTGGCCCTCGATTCGGTCCCGATTCCTCGTCCTGACAGCAGGGTTGGTCCTCCGAATCGAGCGGTGTCGGGTTTTGTTCCCTGCCCAAGTGAAATACAGATCTCGGAACACATGTACTCTGCAATCGGTATGTGTGTTCCATTCTCGATTCTGTGTAGCAAACATGGGCTTCGGAATTGGCAGCGGCAGTTTCTGAAGGCTTAAGGCGAATTAGAACGAAAAACTGGGCTCTGGACTGAGTCCTGCGATCTGAGCCCAAATCTGGGCCCGGATTGAATTCGATCCTGACCGTAAGCCGAGTTGACTTGATGGCTGTCGGCACTGCTGTGCGAGGGATTGGCTTGATTAAGTCCAGATTGCTACAGTTTTTGGTCGGAGGCTTATGCAAATGAAAGCTGATCAAAAATGCAGTATAAACATTATCCTTTCCATTGTATACGTGATTCAAGTGATTTTTAATTTATCAATTTTAAATATATATAAGCAGTTGCTAACATGCTTTGTGCGCGACTGTACCTAGTTTTTGGGGCCATACCCGTTTTCGGTGCTCTATTAACCCCAACCTCGCGGCGACATATGTCAGCATTTTTCATTCAGATCGATGGAACACACACTCAGGGATCAACCCACCCTTTGTGGCGTGTGTTAGGCAGTCGAAATCGAAAGTTGGGTCGATGGGCGATGGGTCCAGGGCGAATCCGCAACTCCAGGCAGCTGCCTATGCGCGATCGAGGGGAACACCTTTTGGGCGCCCGAGCCGCGTGCGCAATATATAAATACCATAAATTTTCTATGGAAAACCTCTTCAGATGCCACGCTATAATGGAGAAAACTTCCATTCAGCAGCCGTCGCCTTTTGATAGAACTACACAGCTAACAATGGACACGATCGCATTGTCGTCATCGTCGTCGTCGTCGTCGTCATCTCCACATCCACATCTTTCGCGATCATATAGTCTTTTGTCTTGGACGTGAGCTGGGTTTGCTCAATGAACCAAGGACGGGGTGAAGTAGAACATAAACATCAACACGTGTTGCAATTCATTCAAGTTTCGATTCGGTTTTATATTATCAATATTATTTATGGAAAGATGCCAGTGCCTTGGCGCTGATTTATAGACATCTCACATTGTTTTCATCCATTTTTCCATTTTTCTGTGGGGATTGGGTCAAGGAGAGCACGGTATACAGCTGCCGATGAGTGGAAATGGAACCCAAAGGTGTTCAATGAACTTGGGTATAATAAAATGGGTTTTTGGTGATCATTAAGCAAGACCTTGTGAACTTGAATGGGACTGGATACGCTTTGTGTTCATAGTTTTGGTAATATTTAGGGGAAGTTTGTCAGCACCATTAAAAGACTATATTATAATCGCACACGATTTAGGCTTTTTCTTCTGAAGGTTTTCCTAAAATAGCTTCAAAAAACATTTGCTTTGCTTAAGTTCCTCTAACTAACCAGTCCATTCCCCTGCCCTCGTCTATGTCACTTCCTTTAACAACTCACATCAGCAACTGAGTAACATCAAACATGATTCAAATATTTTTCGGGCTTTGCAAATTTGCAGTTTTCCTTTTTTTTGGACCATGGGGAAGAAGCTCGTACTTTGTTTGCACTCCGGCACATGACATCCTCTTCCTCTTTGCGAGTTGAAAGGGCCGGAGCACATCAAATAAACTCACATGTTTAGTTAACTTCCAGGTGAAAATTAAAAGCGAAGCGTAACCGAAAAACAACCAAGGATGGCCGAGTGGGTCGGCACTCGGTACTTGGTACTTGGTACACTGTGCTCGGTGCTCGGTGCTGGGTGCTCCTGAATATCCTGTCCTGCTTTTGGTCGAGCAAGCCACTTTAAGTATATCCAACTGGCATTGCATACTTTGGGGCGCATGCAAATGTCACATTGCTATGCAGACTGAGAGCTCCAGGTCCCAGATTCCCGACTCAGATATGTGCAGATGCAGCTACCCATTTCGGATTTGGATTTGGACTTGGTTTTGGATTTTCTTTTTGTGCGCTGCGCCTGGCTGGCAATCTGAAAATGATTTCAGCAGGAAGCTGGCATGTCCAGAGCAATTTACTTTACTTTTGCAAGGCAAACAGGAAGTAGAAAGCATATACAAACAGGAGCTGCAGACAAACTGGCATTAAGCTCAATGGCTAGGGCCCGACCCCGAATATTTCCACAGCAAAAGTTTCCAGCTCTGGTTTGCTGCTCTTTGACATTCCCGATTCGTTTTCAGTTGTTTTAGGGAGCCCGGCATATAATTCATTGCATACATATTTGGGTCGCTGCGAGGTGGAACTTTGCGTGCCATCCGTTGCTTTTAATCAGCCATAAATCGTTGGCCAAGCAGCATTTGGCCAGGCGGATGGCCTTCAGCAAGGGCATAGTGTCTTCGAATCGTAAAATATGGAATTGCGTGCAAGTGTTCAATTATGTTCTCGGATATATGCGCATTTCGCCACACTTCACGCACTTAATGCGGTCAGTCACTGGTAATGGATTCCTAAGTAGTTTCATGTTCTGATCATAAATCGTGCTCGCTTTATGGACACTTAGGTGATTAACAAATGGACCTCATCATATTGGGGATGGAACTTCGGCCTTGCCCTAGGGCAGATCTATCAGGTAAGGATCGATATTAATAAAGGATTTCAGTATGAGGATTTCATATACCTTAAGTATTAGTAAACTGGTAGACTAGTAGATAATAGTATAGCTAAGGGAGACTTTTCCAAACATTATATTATGGACCAATAAGCCTTGGTTTTTCCTTAGTTCCAACTCAAATACTTATGTTCAAGGGTCGCTACCTTTAAGAGCGATTCAACTTGAAGTGGTTTCCATTCAGGCCGCAAATTTGCCTGGCCAAACTCCTGACAACACTTCACACACAGGATGCACGCCGCTCAAACTGGCCAAATAAAATGCAGTGCATCGGAGGGCTTCTTCTGCCACTTCGCGCGCTTCTGGCACTTGGGTTTATTGAATAAATCAACGCTTCAAAAATTCCAACTAAACTTAACGGCTTTCATTGGCCTGGGCAAATAGCTTTGGCTATTATACAAAGACCCACACACACGCTTCAAAAAAAAAAGAGAAAAATAAGGAGGAAAAAATATGTAGCCGAAATGTGCACGTTTTTCGCTCAAAAAACTGACATCTAGATGGGATTTTGTGGGGGAAGGAAGGGGCCCAAACAAATGGCCAATGCAAATACAAAGTGGAAATTCAATGAAGCTTAGCGCTACAGACTAAAACTTGGTCTACTAATTGGGCGTGTGACTTGCTGGCCCAAATGGAGGGTGGTACCGAAAAAAAAGGGGGGGACTTGCTACGTGCATCAATGAACCGTAAAGCTATTTCGTCATTTAACGTTAAAAGCAAGGCAACGGGCCATACAAAGGCCAACAACGACAAACAACCAAAAATAAAATAAATAAAAAGTCCAGGGAAGGAGGGAAGAACGCGAACGAGCGCGACCAAAGTGAAAAAACTAATTTGCGCTGCTTCAAAAGCAAACACAGCCACCACATCTGTGTGCGTGAGTGGGTGTTTGTGCGTGTGTGTGTGTGTGTGTGTGTATGCTGAGGAGAGGGTAGGGGGCTTAAGGATAATAGCGGACAGGGGGCCTTGAGGGTTAAGGATCCGGCGGGGGCGATGGCAAGGTAGCTGCTACGGCTAAGGAAAAACATACACGTATTTTCGGCCAGGCAAAAAGAAAATTGTGTTCGCGCTGAGTGCTAACCGAAAAACTTTTTCATTTATGCTTCACAAAATATCGGAGCAGAAGAAGCAGCCAGCCACCGTGTCACCGAAATCATGGAAAACTCTGCAATATGGTTTTCCATAATGCTATTCAAAAGTTTCCACCTTCTAAAGATGAGATTTGCTCCTTCATGATATACAAATTAGAGTTTTCCAACTGAATGGAAATCATTTTATTAATATTTAATTACTGTTTTCTTTTTGTTTTAGTGCTCTTGCTAAAAAATATATTCCACATTAACTGAGGGTTTCAAATTCCCTTATGATTCTACAAAGAAATATTCTGAGTATCTGAAAAAGTGATCTTCAGTCAGATGCAGTCAACCCACTGTGCGCATCTGAAAGGCTCCTACCGCATGGCCACATGGAAGTACTCATTCCCTAGTCCTCCACCAGGATGTATGTACGAGTGTGTGCTAACCTGTCAATATTGCATCACCGCCGCCCCAGGTGGCACAAGCAGAAAGGGGCAGATATCCGACTGAGGCTCCTGCTTCTGCTCCGGATCGGGCTTGTGTTCCAGCTCCGGCTTCAGGTTCCTGCCCAGATTGAGCTTGTGTAGTTAACGCGTCGAGCTTACTTGTATGCTGGGCTGGAACCCGGTGTCAATCAAAAATTCCCATAACCAATGCAGCTCCCAATGGTCGAGTGGTTTGCAGGGATGTTCATATATAATATATACACATATATATGGAAGGATGTGTGGTTGGGGTGTGTGTTTGCTTTATGAATGCTGTTGGCACATGTGGCGCATAAAAAACGAGAGGAAAATGGTGATGAAAAGGTTGAAAGCGGGCAAGTTCCGCCCCATCTCCGTTTTCGGGGGTTTTCCTTTTCGGCAGTGGCCAACCAAGGAGCATGTGATGAAAAGGATTTTGCTGCCCCTTGCATCTTCCGCTGCCCTCATCGGCCACGCCCACAAGTCCATACGCCCCACCTGGACAGGTTGCAAAGGTAGCTTTGCCAAATTAAATTGCCAAAAAAATCAATTAGGAACATGTCAAGTTGCGGAAAAGCTGCTTCTGAAAATTGGTGTCAGCAGCAAATTAAATTTCTAGCTTTCCATCCGCACTCGGAAAATGGCAGCTTGGGAACAAGGAGTGTCGAGCATGATGATGAGTGTATGAACCAATAAGAAACTGATAGGAAATGATCTGTATACATTTCTATTGATACCGAGCGTTTCCTTCTTTTCCTTAAGTGTTCTAAAAAGTATTGCCCAAAAATTGGAGCGTTCCAATATCCATTGCTCGCTTCTTGGGTTACTTCTTCTTATTGAGATATATAATCGATTTGATACAGGTTTTTATACCCGTTACTCGTAGAGTAAAAGGGTAAACCAGATTCGTTGAAATGTATGTAACAGTATGTATATAGCATTCTATATTGGTTTTTTTTGTAATTTTTCTGATGTATGATAATGATAATCCATAACTCTACTTATTTCATTCGGATTTTGAAGCGGCATACCTCTAAATGTTTCTGGCGCAATTCTCTTAAAATCTGCATTCAAATTTAGAAATTTTTTTTTTTTTTAATTTTTTTGTCATTTTTTTGATGTGATGATGTTGTAGAAATTCAAGAAAATAAGAAATGTCCCAAGGCTGAAGTTCTAAACTCTATAACTGAACCTATCTTAATCGTATTTTGAAGTGGCATTTAATTTTTAAGTTTATTTTCATTTCAATATTTTTTCCCTAATTTCTACCGATATTCCAGAAATTGTTGAAACTTCTAGTTTGCACTTCCACTAGTTGGGTAACGGGTATCTGAGTCGAGTCGAGTTCCCCGACTATAGCATTCTATCTTGTATTTTTATGTAATTACAACTTTTATCAGTTATTAAACACATTTGCTTCAACTTATATAAGCTTCAGTTCTCTCTTACTAATAGACTTGTAAACTTTATTAAATAAACTTTAATGTCCTGTCATGATTATCAATATACACGTATATATAAAGTCCAGTGACCCAGAGAGACTCCGCTCACAACTTCCCCAACTTCAAGACATTTAATCGTTGACAAGCAGAAGTTTGAAATTTGCATTAACATTAAACCGGAACTAAAGCCCAGTGAAGCGAAAGAGGCACACGAATGTTATTATTAATAGCAGACAATATTTGAGTCCTGGGGGAAGTACAACGAAGTTGAGCCCATGATGCCAAAGTCTGATGATGAAGATGAAGCGCTGGAGCAGATGATGTAGAAGTGCCGACGAGCGACGACGATTCTGACGAGCAGTCTAGCGCAAAGTTTAGATAAACACATCAGCAGAGGACAGAACACAGATACACAGATACGAATTTGTAGCTTGTCAAACCGAATGCAGAGTGAAAGATACAAATGGCAATTTATAAGGATGCCGATGCCAATGCCTCGCCCTGGTCATTAATGTCAAAAGTTATTGCGCAGGCGGCCCTGTTGGCCGATAATGTCCTGGGAACACTGGCCTTGTGGGCGTGGCCGGTGTGGGCGGGGCGGTCGATTGGCTGACCACAACAGCACACGCACACACACACACCGCATTGGGCGTCCTTCGTCGCCATCATCATCATCATCCAGCTAAACATCCATCCATCCATCCATCCATCCATCCATCGTCTTCTCCTGGTTTCTGATGCTGCACACGCTTGGCCAAGTTAGCGGCACGTGTCCTGCCACGCTGCCCCACGCTGCGAGTCCTTCACGGCCACATCAGCATCGCAGTCGCAATCCTCATCCTCATCCTCATCCTCGTCCAAGTCATCTCACATCCGAAATCACCGCCCGGAGGCATCACAGTTGTCTGCGGATGGTTCCGGGTGTCGGCTGTCGCTTAATGGTGTTGCCCCTGGCCAATGAGTTGAATTTAAAGTGATGGGATTTTTTCACTTCTGCGTGCTTTTAATTAACCCAAAATGTAAATTCGTCCCTGCATAATATAAAAGCATTTAATTTCAAAAATCGTGTGCCACGTTGGCCGCAAGGAACATAAACAAACAAAAATACCCTTGATATCGCTTCATTAGTTGGTACACCTAGTACCGAAAAAGTAATGGCTAAAAGTGGTTGTATGTGTACTTTAAATACAAGAAATTAACAAATAAAATCAGAGAAATATATTAATATTTTCTAATACGTGTAGGTTGTATTGTGCATTGAAATAGATTCCAACTGTCGTAGTGTCACTCAATCGTGATGGCTTGATGGCCATCCTACAAGGACACCTATTTGGAGTCTCTTCCTGGGTTTTCCGCTCCGGACTCAGTCTTCCACACTCAGCTTCATCTCCTGGTTAGCATAATAAATCGATTAACTCGACAACGTCGGTGGCTCTGGAGCCCATTTTTTGTCATATTTAATATTCAGGGGCCGCATGGCAGGACTTTCTCCATTCCGATGACGTTGGCTGATTATTTTAATTCCCTAAAACCCCTGATTCTGTCTCTGTTTGGCCCCCTGCATCCAAGGATCCAAGTTCCCGGGTTCCAGAACCCACTCCACCGCTTGCCCCTTTCGCTCAAAATGATTGATGGCTTTTGTGGCACGCAGTACTTAGTTCTCGGGTTGTCCGGGTGCACATAATATACATGTGTATATATATCTATATACTTTCTGTGCCTTGCTTTGCATTTTTTGTTTATGGTCCATCATCACATCAGCATCTCACGAACCTCGCCACCGCCTGCGTAATAAATCTCCTTTTTTACATTTCTTGTTTATCATTTTGTGTCATGCGATTCTGTCTGCTACCCATCTGCGTGCCACTGTGTTATTAAAAATACTCGGATAAAAAAACGTCCGATTAGGTGGTGGTGGAGGTGGTGGTGGAGGTCCCAGTGCCATATTAAAGTATTCCCAGGCATTAAAATTTCATATGAGCTGGCCCAACGACTGACAACCCATCCAGCCGAACCGAAATACTATACTCGCCCATCCATCCAGGCGAACCTTCTGTCCTCCTGTCCTCCTGTCCTCCTGTCCTCCTGTCCTTCTGCCCGGCCATCCAAGTCATCCATCTCGGCTTTGGCAGCTTTCGCATTAATGCTTGAATAATTCCCCTGTATAATTTGTTGATCATCGCTGGCATTAGTAACATTAGTTTACGGGCTGCGGTGCCCACAGCCTCCCCATTGCATAATGAGCGGAACATTTCATAATTCCGTTTAAGAGGAGGGCGGGAAGGATATCCACAGAGCAAAATTAGGTTTCTATCGCTGCAAGCAAAGTTAAAAAATATTTGGTAATTTGGTAATATAGAGAGTTAACTAACAATTATATTTAAACCATTCTTTAGCAACAGTAAGTCCTTAAAACTTCAACCCAAAAATGGAATAGCTAAGCGACGTAAACAATTCTTTGCTTTACATCACTTTGATGTTTTGAAGAACAGCACTTATCATCTGCAACATAATTTTTAAGTAAACATGTTTGTGTTCAACTAAAACTATTAAAGTGTGTGTTACACCCTCTCAGACTTTCGAGCATTAATAAAATCTGAGCAGATCCCGTTCCCCCAAAAGAGCCAATTCTTCCGCCACTTGACGGATCCGTCCAATAAACCAAGGCAAACAAAGCATTTAAAATGCACAAAGAAAATATTGCGACACACGTCAAGTATGAGGATGGGCAGAACGATAAGTATACGCCGTGTGGGCTGCGGTGGAGGCTGGGCAATGTATACAATGTGCATATACATTCGAGTGGGCGGTGGTAATACATATATTAAGGACCCCGGGGCCATTAATGACTAAGTTTGCATTGCGTCCCAGCACACAGCACACACACACACACACACACACACACTCTGGCTGACATCAATTATTCACGGAATTTATACACGGATTTTTGCCGAGCCCGGATTGTTTACTCTAGGCGCATGTCAAATTGGGCGTGATTTTCAAGTGGCTGGTGCTCGCTGCTCCCTGGCGTACTTTTGATTATGTTTGTCTATTTGTTGTGCGGCTTCATGCATTTTTGAGTTGCTCGACTGAGGGCCAGCCAGCCTGTTTGCTTACGGTCAAGGCAATTAGGTTTTCCTGCCCTCGGGTCGAAATGTGCTGCAAATATTCAATAAGTAAGCGCCTTAGCCCCATCGCCCCACCAGTCTGCGCCTCCCAGTCCATCCTCCCAATTCTCTAGAAGCGCAAAAAAAGACAGGCCACAGGAACACAGGTTGCGCACCAAGAGCAGGTCAGGCCCATCTCACAGGAGCTGGACTGCTTTTCTGACATTTAATTTTCGATTTTAATTGGATACTAACAGCAGGATGCTGCCCGACTATAACTATGGACCTAGAGGGTCCGGGGACCGGAGTCCGGAGTCCGAAGTCCGGAGCTCAGTACCTGGCCAAGGAAGGAGCAAAAATAGTAAATTAAAAGGTACACAACATGGCCAACCAGCAGGAGGAGCGAGGGAACAGGGGAGTGGGGGAGTGGGGGAAGGTTTGACGGGTAAAAGCAGCCAGAAACTCTTGGCAAAAAGGAGTTGGCTAACATAATTGAAAAGCGCTTTTCTATTAAGAACGCGCGCCAGGGTTGCCATCTCCCATCTCCGCTGTGTGTGTGTGTGTGCGTGGGAGGGATTCTGTCTCTCTTGGTGTGCGTGAGTGTGGAGGCTACACTTGAAAACATAGCCGTATCTACCCATATATCATTTGAAAGAAACAGTGTAGATATGCACATATAGGGTTACCTTTCGTTATTTCACGCAATAGCAAAAAAAAGTGCTATATTAATATACAGAAAAATGTTTGGGAAATTTAATAGTTCTGGGCCATTTAGTAACTGCATCTTTTTCGGTGCATCATAACCAATTTTGAACCAAAAAATAGTTGACGTAATATTTTCTTATTTATCTTATGCTTTTGGGGTAGCAGAACTTTGCATAATTTGCAGAGATTGGCGGAGATCTAAAGCTCTGCTTTAACCAACACATTCTCAAGTGACATTTTTTTTCGCAGTGTCGGAATCATCATGGCTCCTTGGCAGCTGGAGCACTGATTGGCGGCGGCGCCTATTGACTGACTTAACACGCCATTGAGTTGGCGGAGACCCAGGACGCAAATTGGCGCGCCGGCATCGAGGACCAAGCGAATGGAGCATTAAAAGGAGCCGTTGAAACCATTGGGAACTAACGGGGAATTAAAGCCACGTCTGCCATTCTGGCCAATTAACAGGCCCGCTTCGATTTGAGACTAATTAAAACAAGAATGCAATGCAAATGCTGCCCGCACTCGAATATTAACTATAGTATTCTTATTTTCCATAGAAAAACATATGTTCAATTTGCTTAGAGACCTTGTTCTATATACAAACGTATACCAAATTCTATTATCCCTTTTATTAGTATTAATTGTAATATGTGTATTCCATGTGTTTGATATAAGACATTAAATAGAAGTCTTGCCATATTGGCAATTAAATTTAATCACATACGTATGTATATTTACAAGAAATATAACACCTGATATGCAGTGTGCATACCCTAGAACCCTATTACTGCATTCTGGAAACTGCTTTCCAATCAATCAATCACACATCATGCTTGCTGCATGCTGCATGGGAAAATTAGGCATTTGGGAAATGAGTGCCATGAATCGGTTTTTGGGGAATGGGACTGTGAATTTCCCTGGGCGAATTGTGCTCGTTCCCATCATCAGCGGATCCGCTCGAGTAAAAATATGGCATAATTATCGCTGATAATTGTGAGGCAAGGCAAGCTCTACCCCCTTCCCTCCCAGCCCATCCAGTTGTTCGGGTTCCGGGTTTCGAGATCCAAGGGTTGTTTGTTGACAACTCGATGTGGTTGGTTGTTCCATCTTAAAGCCAGTTGCCTGGGACTTTAAGGAAGTCAGTAAGGCAACGGAGGCGAAATAGCTTGATTGACAGTCAGTCGGCAACTCGTTGAGGCCCAGCATGCCGAACGGAATTATGGCTTAATTGACATATGCTGAGCACACTCATCTGAGATTCCCCGACTCCGGGGTAGATGTATCCTATACTATATAGCCGCATAGCTTCGTTCACACCCTTTCACACAATATTTATATATTTATATGTCCCCGAGCGGTGCGGGATAATATTTCCCTAAGTAGACACCAACTGACAGCGCAATTAAGGCGAAGTAATTATTTTAAGTAGGGTTACATTTGTCATTACAACAGGAATTGTAAAGTTGTGCCGAGATTGAAGGGGACACATACACATAAGAGGTTCTCAAGAGCTACGAACCCCTAGCGATATTATGTCTACCAACGGCAGGAATCATTTTCAGCTTTTGTTAGTCCTATGGACTTTTTATTATACATATATCTTAAAGACGATTCTGATATTTTATGCCCTTGCTTAGTGCTGGCTATATATTTATAATTCACCAAATAGGAAAGTCAGCTTTTACATTATTTTCATAAGCCATTAAACCTTCTTGAAAGCTGCATCGCCCTTCAATACGCCTTTGTTCGGTGCAAGTAGTATCACTCCACTAGTTTTCTCCCCATAAATCAGCCTGCTCAGTAAAGACCCCGATTAGCTGTGAAAGATGAAGAAAGCTGCAAGACCGAAATCATTAAATCATGAACAATTAGCCATTTATTACTTCCCCTTAATCATGCGCCATTTGCAATTAATTTAAACGCAATTTTCGTAGTCCGCACAGCGGGACCAGAACCAGAAGCAGACTACGGCGGACATATAAAATCCCGAGAGCCAAGAAAGCTCTTCCGGCCGGAGTCGGGGGCACCAGAAAAAGATGAGAGACCGTCTTACATGGATGCTCACTCACACGGCCACACGACTCCGGCAAATCTTTTGCACAAACATAATTTTGAAACAGACACACGGCCGGGAAAGATGCCACCCACCACTGCCCTGCAAATGGGAACATCTTGGGAAATCTGGGCAGCAAATTGCAGGCAATCCACGCAAATGGCTTAGAACAACGGGTGGCATTAAAGTCGAAGGGGGGTGGAGCGGGATGGGGGCGGGGGCGGATAAGGGAAGGACTACTTTGCCGGGGCAAATAATTTTTCGCGCAGCCCCAAAAAACTTTTCGCCCAGGACACCCCTAGTCCAATGGCGTGCCAGGCATAAATCACGGCGTGCAAAGAGAAAACTTGGGGCGAAAGTTTATACCCCCCTTCTCAGTGAGGGGAGTGGAGAAGGGGGGGAGGGGCTGGGTGGAGACCTACGGCGGATCTGCGAAATTTGTCTTGGCGTTCGGATTTATGTTTTTGCGACGCTTCTCGAAACAAACACCGGAGGAGAAAAGGCCAAGAAGTGCCAAAGTCCGTGGTATACACTCGAAAAAAAATCGTTCTGGATGCTGAAAACCATACATTTCACAAGGTTAAATAAGGTATCAGTTTTCTAATAATCAAAATTATTTCACTTAATATATTTGAAAATGTATACTTGAAATTAATGAGTAGATAATATACATTTTTATAAGTATTATTATTATTTATTTTATTATTAAATACAATTTTAGAAACTATAAAATTGTAGAATTACAAAGACATTGCGCCCTAACTCAATAAACTGCTGTATTTGTTATAACATGTACATGTTACTCTACTTAATCCTTAATATACAAAAAGAATTGAAAGACGTGTGATTACCCATATATCACCGAATTTTTTAGAGTAATAGATACACAGATACAAGAGAGACAGACGTAGGAACGAAGGTAAGTTCAGGAAACGCTGTCCTCAACAAAACAAAGCCAAAAGAATCGGTGAATACGTAGAACACCAGCCTACAAAACTCGGCTCTCGGGATCTACGGGGTGGAGTGGAGTGCCGTGATTTATGGCAGCCAAGGTAGCAAAAGTTGAGGGTGGTACACGACAGCGGTACATAACTTTAAAAAAGTTTTACAGGTTTGCCGAGGATTTGCATTTGAACACACACAGAGACAGTAGGTTTCCGGGGAAGGCGGTGGATCCAAGGATCTCAAGGAGCGTTTTGTTCCACAGCTCTTGGCGCTGAGTTTCCTGTTTGTTCACGGGCCCGAATTTGTCATATTTTGTCGCTGATTTCTTGCCGGCTAAAATTCGGTTGCCGCATTCGGTTTGTTTGTTTATTTGTTCCTCCGGTTTTGGGTTCTTCACCAACAAATTTGTCGTTTAAACTTGACCTTTTTTTTCGGGACACAGATAAGAAACTCCATGGAAAATAAGATAGCTTGTGGGTTGTTTTTAATTTAAGTTTATTTGCGTTTGGGGAAACTGAATATTACCGATTTATTTATGTGTATATCTAAGTATATAATAATGCTTGGCAAGTTTTTAAAATAGACTACTTTTGATAGCAATAACTATGAAGCATCTACCTAATGTTACTATATATTCCAGTATTTGAATATCCTCATAAATGCATATATTTTCATAGTAAAAGTAAAAAAATTGTCTTTGCCATAAATACAGTTCAAGCTGTTTTTGTCTCGAACCAAATGTATAAACTACCAAATTGAGGTAATGGCGACGACATCGATATTTATAGCTTTTTCATTGTTTGTCATCAACTTTTTGTTTCACTCGCCCTCTAAATCGGCATAAAAAGTGAAACCCCCCAATAAAAGCAATCAAAACTCCGCAGAAATGTTGCAAGTGGCTGGCGAAGGCCACCCGGTCCCCAAAGTACTTGCAACAAAGCAATTCGCATCGGTTCCAGATCGCATGGAATCGAGAGCACAGAAACAGAAACTCCCAGGCGACGGGCAAACTTTTGGCCCGAAACCGAGTTGGAGTCGGAAGGTCGAGCCGAAGCTCGCGCATGGCCAACACGGATCCAAATCCGCCATTTTGAGTGGAGAGTGCCAGAGAGTGGAGTACAAAGTATGCGGAAGTCGAAAGTATGATGCGGAAGTCTGTATGACTGCGATTGCTAATGGATGTCGACTCCGAGCACTGGATCCCGACTAAGTCGCACTGAAACCGCCAGGCGGAGTGGGGGCTTGACTATACGGTCGAATGGACTTCAAATTTTCAAGTGAATCCCGTCCACAACCCAGTGTCCCGTTTCCATTCTGCTGCTGGCCTGGGCAACAGGAGAAATTGATGCAACTCGGGCTGGGATTTTGGACGCTCAGCTAGTTTTCGGGGTATCAAGTCCAACGGTGTACGAAGCTAGATAAACGGATTAGGTGGCAACAATGTGGCACACACTCTCCATGCGGCACGGATGGAATGCCATTCTACCAAGGATGGGACCAGATGACCAGAAGGTGAAAGCAGCAGGGAAACGACGAGGTTATGCCCCAGCACGGCGTTAGCCGCTAATCGATATTCCATCAAGTACCACTATTGCTCCAAACAACAGATGTAACAATAACAAAAGCAAGGTATCAGGTGTGTGAGATACAGTAATAATGTTGAAAACCTTACAATCCCAAAATCGTAAAGTGCAAAATTATGGAGTATACGTTTGCTAGGGGCTTTAGATTGCCAGCCTCTAATTTATGGTTTCGTCAGGTAACCAAACTATGGAATATGCAATTAAATAGCTGCAACTGGAATTACTCCGTGCACTTGTTTATATCTCTACCCTTACGTGCTGTCCTCTTCTGCTGGTTAAGCATTACTGTAGTCCAATTTACTGCCCCACTAAATTTGATTCGTATCTCAGCATATTATACCTGCAATTTAAAGAGCACTGTTCCCCAAGAAGAGGTCCTCGGGACCCTTTTAACCTGTTCCCCTGTTTTTGCCCGTTCCCACCATTCTATTACAGAGCCACTTGCGATCCATCTACCACCACTCCTGTTTCGTCCTTTTGCGTTTAATCAAACACACTTCCGTTGCAAACGGCTTGAGCTGCTTCAATCAAACAACAACCACAAATATTTCAAGTGCGGCTGGCTGAAGGATTGCTGGAATGACTGCCCCGGCTGGTTCTCC
Organism: Drosophila orena; assembly: GCA_005876975.1. Classification (NCBI taxonomy): domain Eukaryota; kingdom Metazoa; phylum Arthropoda; class Insecta; order Diptera; family Drosophilidae; genus Drosophila; species Drosophila orena. The sequence continues at coordinate 2,754,395 of VCKV01000008.1, read as the reverse complement.
ATGTCCTTAGTCCTGAGACAAAACTCGTCAGCGAAGAAAATACCACAACGTTGTTGTTGATCACGAGGACGAGGACGACGACGACGATGATGATGTTGATGATGAACCCTTTGCCTGGCTCTCGAGTGCACACGGGTGTAGCACTCATAATAAGGACTAGCTTCTATTACCCATCATTGTTTCTCCACGAGGGAAATGTGGGTGAACGATTCCGGTCTGGCCACACTGGGAACAAAACCCACTTTTCAATCGAGAAATTTAGCATAAATGGCAAATAGAACGAGGTAGAGAAACAAAGCAACTTTAAATGAAAACGGTAGGATTATTATTTTTAGAATTCAAAGTAGATTCATTTCAAAAAATGTTGAAAAATGTCTTTCAAAACAAGTCAATGTTGCGTTTCTACGCAGAGTTTTTGACAATAATTTTATCCACGCTGCGATGCATTAGTGCGTTTGTTTCTTTCCTTTCTCCGAGTGCATTGATGGTTTAACTCGCATTTAGGCATGGATTGGCAGCCTTTTGCCAGCCAGTCCACTTGAACATCACGTGGAAATATTTCGCAAATTACGAGCCTAATTAAAAGCCCCGCCGTCTGAAACGGGTTAAAGCCGAAAAATCTCGAAACCAGCCGCCAGCGGGCAACTCATTGAACAAAGTCGAGTGTCTGGCCACGCTGACCAGACGACCGGGCAGACGCGATGCCCCAGCTCCACTACACTTGTTGGCCCTTTGCATGCACCACAGTCCAGTGCCACCACCACCACCACCACCACCACCACCACCAACCACCGTGGAACCACCAGCACCACCATCACCACGAAAGCCACCACCCACTAGAAGCCGCTCGTGCGCCACTCAATTATTGGAGCCCTGATTTATTGCAGCGGACACCCCCACTCCTTGGACCTGAAAAAGACGAGTTATTGGTGCTCCCCTGATTTTTCCGTGATGAATCCCCATTCGAGTGGGTAGGTGGGTCGGGGCTATGATGGCGATGATGGCGGCTGTTCATTTGCATTTCGAGGGGACTGGGCGGGCTTATTGGTGGTTGACCGCCGGCCAAAGGATGATAGCAATTTCAAGTGCAATTCTTTATTCAGCAGGGAGTGTGTATCGATGTTGCCAACCATAAATTCCACTTCCATCTTATTGCATGAAAGTTTCAGTGAGCAAGTTTCAAGTTAAAGTTCAACCGATTTGGTTGCCATTGCAATCACAGTGTGGAAAACTGAAAAAGTCGAACCAGTAGGTGGTTATTTTGAAAAGGGTTATTTATGTGCAAGACTTCAAGTTCAATAAACATGCATGCCTTTCATGTTTTTCATTTTTCATTCTCAGATAACTATTTTAAGTCTCGAATCTAGTGCAGTGTTTGTGTTCTGTAACCAGGAATAAACTAGTGAAATATTGTGCAACTGAAAGTGTGGCATAAGTAAATCATATTTATAATTATCAAAGCTGATATTAATCCAAATAGGATGAAAATTGTATTATCTATAATAGTATGCATTGTGTCACCTTTTTCCCTTTTTGCAAGTATTTCCCAACGAACGCTGCGTATTAACCCAGTTTCCCATTCAACCACTATGCCTACAGCTAAATTGAAAATTCCATTAAGTCACCAGATTTGCGAGTAACTCTTTCGCCCTCAACGGAAAGGCTTTCCTTCCTTTAATCTACAAGTTAATTTCTTACCAAAATAAGCAAGTGCTGCCATAATTGAATTCCGTGAGCAACATGTGCCGCCTTTGAGCAGACCCTGGTCCGAGCACGGTACCGGATCTGAATCTGAATCCGAATCCGAATCCCAGTTCCAATTCCAATTCCCCCGAAATGAGGCCCAAAATACCACTTTATATAATACTGTTGACATATGTTAATCAGGCGTACGAACACGCGCCGCAAGGAGAGAGACAGGAGGATGGGGATAATGCCGAGGACCCGGACCAAATCGAGCCGTGTGGAACGAGGATGATGTTGCTGCTGCTGCTGCTGCTGCTGATGAGGATGATGATGATGCTGATGATGATGGTGTTGCTGCTGTAATTCCTGGCGAGGGGGTGATGGTAATGAGGTTGCTGCGGGGCGGGTCAAAGGCATTAATTCGAATTCAATCTGCAAGGCGCAGCTCAGCGACAAAGTAAAAAGCCTATTTGAGGCACACACACACACACACACACACAAACGCACTCAGCCATACACACACAGCGAGCCAGTGAGATGAAGGACGAAGGACGAAGGACGAGAGGCAGCCACGGAAACAATCTGATTGGAATAAAAGCTGCAGAGCGGCGGGGGCGAAAGAACTTTTGAAACAAGGGTTGTCCTCCAATTCGACGTCTGTTGGCAGTTTGGGAGATAATTTAATTTCGGATTCGCATGAACGATGAGATAAAGCCCACGGCCGAAACGTTACGAAACGTGAGGGTGAATCGAATCGGACGGCTAGCATATTGATGCAATCAACTAATCTTCGCGCTTCCGTAGCGCTGACCCACTCCACCTTTTCAGTGGCCGTGTCCTTGGAAGCCATCCCGGCGATAGACCACAGTTGATAAGAAAAACGCCCATATGCAATCCCATCCCCATGCGATTGATTTAACATATTTCAATCGGATGTGCCACTGATGCGTGATTAGAATGGCGATCGGGATCGTAATCGACCCATAATGCTCGCAAAATAGGACTGAAATTAAACATATCCTTGTTCCAAATCAGAAAATTCATAAATATTTCGACTGTATTTCAGAAACTTCTTTTGAGTGAACTTGCTCTATAACTATCGCATGTTTTTATAGAGGCTGCCATCTCTAAAACAACCGACTCATTTGAGGGCACACAATTAGGATGGACCGAACGATCCGCTTTGATTTTGATCTATTTTGTGCATTGGGCCGCGCTAAAAGGTAGAAATTCAAACAGTTTGTGAAGAGCTGGTATCCATTTGGTAATTTGCCAAGACAAAGGCGGCAAAAACATAAGTTTTTCACTTTGTATATTTGGGTGCGAGGGTCCACTCGTAATTTGTCTACCAGACGCTGCCTCATTTCTTCACTATTTCACATTACATTTTCCCTTTTTTTTTGTTGTTTGCAATTAAACGCAATTGCGTTGGCCAGTAACGACCCACTCCCCCAAAACCCTCCATTTTCCGTGGGTTTTCCCCGGGTTTTCCCAGCGACGCGACGTCGCCATCGCCATCGTCGCCTGTCGCGCTTTTAAAACTGTTTCCTGTGCGCTAAATGGCGTTTTTGTGTTGGATCCCATCTACTTCTTCTTCTTCTCTTGCTGCTTCTTCTTGTTTTTGTTTTCCATCAGTGATGGAGGGGCGGCGAAAATTGGGGGAGGGGCATCCATTGCAGGCGGCGATAGTTTATGTCCCTATATACCCAGCAAAAATGGCGACATTAAATGAGCAAAAACTTTTTTATATCATTTCTTTGCACTCCACGTAGTTCTGAATGGCGTACACTGGAAACATTAATGGGCACAAGACTGGGGGTTCGATTTACGATTTACATGACTTCATAATATTCAAAACGAAAAGCATTTTTATATATTTTCATAAATTTCGAAATTTAAAAAAATTGAAAATCTATATGTAAGCTATTTTTTTATATTATCTGCTTAGAATATAATCAATTTAAATATGTTATATAGAAATATTCAAATTAATAATTATACAAAAATAAATTAGTTATAATTTCAACAAATTATATGATAAGAAACCAACCATTAAATATTTATTTTGCATACAATTTACATTCTGTCGGTGCACTTATTTTGCGTGTGCACTTCTGGCTGCATTTCTTAAACAATTAAAACTTTGCTCGTCTACCTACAAAGTTGCCAATTTGGATAACCTCTAAACCAGAACCGATGAGAGAGGGCCAAAAGGGGCGGCTGGGTGGAGGATGAAGTATGGAGGATGGCATGGTGAATGAAAAGCGGCAAGAAAAACCGAGCGAACGAACGAGCGACAATGAAAATGAAAAACTTTAGCGCAGAGCAGTCAAAACCAATTTGGAGAATTTAATTAAAATTGCAAAACTTTGGCAACTGATTAAATTTTCCCAACAAGAGGCAGCTGCAGCGAAGTGGGGCCAGGTAAAAGGCTTAAAACAACCAACAAGAAAATGGGGAGTCCACAGCGACAAGTTTAAATTTTTAAACATATCAGGGGGAAGCGTTGAAAAAATCTACATTCGCTTTCGTTTGCAGTGAAAATGTTTCAGCAACAGAATAATGCAGATACATACACACACACACACATATATATATATATATATATGTATATATATATACGTGCATGTTTGTGTATATATAAAATATGGCAGCCGGAGCAGCACGAGGACTGAAAGCAGCCCAAAAACAGAAGGACACCAGACTCACAGCCCGCTGGTGGATGTAGCTGCTCTGGCGATGGCAGCCATCATCGTCATCATCATCATCCGCAGCAGAAGCAAAAGCAGCAGCAGCAGCAGCAGCAGCAGCAGCAGCAGCAGCAGCAGCAGCAGCAGCAAAAGCAGCAGAGGGACGACAGACGACGACTGGCAGCAAAGTTTCCCCAATTTAATTTCATCATACTCCCGGGTGTGCGTTGAACTAACGAATGGAACGAAGGCCCCGAGATCGCTGGAGCTGTGGGGCGAGGGCAGACATCCATCGCCCAGCAATCACGTAGACGACCCCCATCTGCATCCCCCTCATCCCCCTCATCCCCACAACCCATCATAACCAAACCTGCGCCCTGAAAAGTACTCTTCTGGGGGTGGCTATCCAATCGCCATGCTGGCCATGGGCTCCATGGTTTGGGCACCCAGAATTGAGGACTGCCAGGACTCTGTTATTTTAATGAAAATTGGAAAGTGCTCCTCGCTCCGCTTGGGCCCCAGTTACTGCTCCAATTTTGTTACCCTGACCGGCGCATTAATTTCAAGATGTCTTCGTGGGCACTTTATGAATATTGGGCGTTCCTTTGATTTTCTGTTTCTGTTTTCGTTTCGAATTAGGCTTAAAGCCGTCTTCAACGGCGCCCGATTGTGGGTAGAAGGCGCCTTCAATAAGATATGAACCTCTTATTGAAATTGGAATTTCAGTCACGCAAAATGAAGACATGGAAATGGACTTTCTGAAAAACTGTGGGCGAAACACGTATGGTACGGGTTCTTAGTTATGAGAGAACACTTTTGAATTTCACTAATAGTATATAGAAAAATAGTTGTATTATTACTTAACTACATTGCTTGATTTGTACAAATTGAAACAGCAACAAATGCATCTGACCTTCAATACGTATTCAAATCGCCATCTTTTCCAGGTCCGTTTTTCACTGTCAGTCGCAGAGCGTGAATATGAAGCTCCCACCTCCAAGGAGACCTGGAGGTCTCAGGCCAAGCTAATTAGCACCCATAAAACGCACATAAATATGCGCAGCCCAATAAATTATAAATTATGACTTTGGCACCACCACCAGAGCCGTAGATCGTTGGCCAAACCGCAGACAGACAGGCAACAGTTTCATAAAATTTCCACTCGACTGCGCAGAATCTCTGCACAAAGATACGACTATACGATATACGAGGGGAATGAGAACCCAAATCAGACTTGAGGCGGATGCACGAAACAGTGCGATGACTTCCGGTATTAACTAATTTTTTGCGCCTTTTTCCCCCAGGCGCATCTTTAAAGCCGCTTTCCCAAGGTTGTGCGAAAAAATAAAGGAGGGAAAGGATCCCATCCTGAGCTATCCGCTATCCTATCCCTGGAGTGAAGTGGCTGCCTGGATGGTTGGATGGTTGGATGGTTGGATGGTTGGATGCCTGGATGGTTGGATGGCTGGATGGTTGGATGGCCAAAGTGCCGGAGGATGGGGAGAACTAATCCCCAGTACTCATGATGCCTTTGGCAAATACTTTGCACCGCCGACTGCGCGACGAATTGGAAGCAATCCGATGTCTGTCTGCACATAGACTCCGCTTTCCACTTGTGGGGGAGGTGGTGGTGGTGCTGCTACCCTCAGTGGTGCTGCATGGGCGTTGCTCTTGGCTGGGGGTTGCAAAAAAATCTTAAACAAAGTATCGGGCCCAGACCCTCGGAGCACTCCAGGCCACTCGTCACTCCGGCGACCGGATTTCTATGGGCCGGCTGGGTTTCGGGGCCAGAATAGGAGGCTTAGAGTCAAGTGAGTCTCAGCTTCTCGACGGCCTAGAGTCGGCAAGTTAGTTCAGGTTCAAAGCTGACTTCTGCCGGGATAAAGCCGACAGGCTATCTGAAAGTATCTGGCAGAACAGTAAGCCTCCGAGAGACAAGTTTCTAGGAATGAAATATTATTAAAATAATACTACTAGAATATAGGGACTTTGAAGCATATTTTTAGGCTTACTTTCCGAACGCAAATATCTTCACAAAAATGTTGAGCTTGCAGAGCAATTTTTGTATAATATTCGACTACAATTTTCCCTTTTCATTTGCACCATTCAATGCGAACTTTGCGATTCAGTGAACGGAAAAATTATAGACAACTAATCGATGTGGCGTCGCTATATAAACTTTTCCCAATACATTTCCTTCGGGATAAACTTCGCAAGGTGTTTGCGCTTGTTTTACCAACAATTTGCTGGTCTAATGGCCCAAAGCAGAGTGCGGAATAGGCTGGCAAATGTTTTCCACTTGGCCAACACCAACAAAAGTCTTTGTGACGGCTTTAGGGGCTTTCCCTCTGTTTTCTGTGCTTCTTGTTTGCGGGTCGGTGTAAACCGCCAACTTTTATGGTAATTGTTGTTCCGCTATACATTTATATTTGCATTTTTTCTAGCATTTTTCAGTAGGAGATATTTTTTTCTCGGAAATGGATGGGAAAAATTTGCTGTGAGAGCCGGAAAGATGAAAAATATTCAGTTCTCTTTAAAGAAAATAATTTGTATATAGCTTCCTAAGTTTCCTAAACTTCTACATAAGGAAAGTTATTATTGATTACTTTTTTCGAACACATCTTTCAAGTTATGTATTGAAAACCCTTTCACAGCGTTAGATACAATTGAGGCTGTAAAAACCGTATGCACTTAAGGAGAAACCATTAGGTGAAATCAAAGCAAACGACAATCCAGGGGTACGATTCCCAATGATTCCCTTTTTTATGAATGAACCAACATAGTGGCAATTCATTAGAAATTTCACAATATATTACGGAATAGAAGGAATTGCAAGTAATACAGAAAGGTGAAGTTGAAAGTGCGGATTACTGGCCATAATAACAAACATCGCTTGACTTTTGGGCCGAGTTTCAGTTTCCAGGTCCAGGTCCAGGTACTCGGGGGCGATTCACGTGAAATATGTTCGATTGGAAGGGAAGAAGGACTCGGTCGGTGCCTGGCTTGTTGAACAATGCCAAATGACGAATGACGCATTATTCCCGACATCGAATTGTGTCACTGACAGCCGCATTCAGGGACATTTCCTTGTGGCTCGTTTTTTCTTATCCTGCCCCTCAGTCTGCCCATTTTGCACCCACACAGGCAGCACAGGCAAGAGGCTAAACAATAAATAATGCCAATGTCATGTTGTTTAAGGTCTATAGGTCCTAGCATAATGCGCAATCATTCACTTTAGCTCGATCGTAATGTGAAAAATGCATGTGAACAATTTGATTGATTTTTACTCGCTTTTTGGGACTAGCCAATCCTCAATAATCAATTGGAAAACTGAAAGGTTGGGGATTTTCCCAAAGGAAAAGGCCTGTAAAACTGTAAGACATAAAAGTCAGCGGATAGTAAAATACACTGCTCAAAGTGCGGAATCTAGGCGTTGTAAAATCAAAATGTAGATAATTTTTCATTTCGAGAGCTCAAGTATTTGTCTCCTATCTTCTCATATAAACATTTTTCCAACACATACTTCAACTTCCGACGACGCCTTTAATCAACACCTTTGCGCGAAGTATTTCTCATTGTGTAAACGCTGCGCTTAAGTTCTGTACAAATCTTTTTTCACGCTCAGCTGTACATTTACTTTATTTTAAATATAAATTTCGCATTTACACTTGAACTCTGCTGGCAGTTGAGCGCCCATTGAGCTGGCCAGGGGGTGGGGCTTTTTGTGGGGCAGGAGGAGGACCTCCTGGCATCGCCTGTCAGTCAGTTAGACATCGGCGGGAACGTCATCGTTGAGGCACAAGAACAAAAGGACTTCCGGTGACGTTTAAATGCGTGGCATGTCACAGCGCAGCGGCAGACAGCAGCATCCTGGCTGAAGGCTGCCTTTGCTCTGAGTCTGAGTCTGAGTCCTGAATCCTGAGTCCTGAATCCTGCTGAAGGCTGAAGCTTCGGCAGCGGCGTGTGCCGGCAGGAAACGCGCCAGAACGCAGAGGGGAAGAACCCAGAGGGTTGCCCCGTGAACTTGCATTCCATTTATGCATATTTTTTGGGGGGTAATGCCCAGCAAAAGGGGGAAAAAAAAAGACAAAACATAAAACTTTTGCATTGATTACTATTAACTAATGAAGCAGTGGCAGCAGTCACCCTTGCGGCAAGTTCAAGTACACATGTTGTGGGGCACGCCTCCATTTCCATTTCCATGCCCACTCCCACTCCCACTCCACTTTCCGCAGATTGAACAATCAGCCGAGCAGAAGTCGCAAGTATATCAACTTATTAATTTCATGAAGTGCCAGGCACATCAATGTCTTCCCATAGAGGCATCCACAATGAAGTCTCCCTGTCACCGCCTAACAAGGTCCGCAAGGAGCGTCCTGGCATGAGGACTAGATCCTGGACTGGGGCACATCACATCATCATCACGTATGATTACGCACATTGTTCGTGCGCAGCTCAAAATGCTGTCGAAAATTAAAATTCAGAGACCCTCCTACTTAACTTACCTTACCTAAGCCCAGGAATGCACTGAGAGATGTGGGTGCTCTAGAAGATTACAATATAATTGTATTTCCACATTATAGGACTAACTTAATCGAACGATGTATTGTGGTACCTTTTTTATAAAGGAAATTAATGAATGTGAGAGAGACATTGCAGTCGCCCTTCTTTTTTCAAGTGTACCAAAACTGTAAGGGGAAAAAAGTGAAGCAAAACAACGACGTGATTGCATTACACAATCAAAACAGGCACAGCAGCTCCCAGGTCGCAGTTCGCAGCTCGCAGTTGGCAGTTGGCAGGGGTTGTGTCCTTCCCCCGGCGGATCGAGACGAGAATCCGGCGAAAAATCAAAGCCGGGACACTAAAGCACTAAAGTAATAGACCAACCGGCCGAGCTCGAATCCGAATCCGAATCCGCATCCGAATGCGAGTGCGAATGTGGAAACGTGTGCGTGGGCGTTGCAACTACTCCGCCCCATCATCAGAATCCAATCAAATTAACAACAACAGGCCGCAGAAGCGGCAGCAGGAACAGGAATCGGAATTGGAATGGAACGGAGTCTGGGCTTATGAAGCCCCTGATGAACCCGATCCCCTTTTCCCTTTTCCCTTTCCCTTCTCCCTTTTCCAAAAACTGCACCCCCTTATCCGCCGGAGCCGCCTGTCGATGGTACGTTAATTTCAATTTGATTTCCTCTTGGTTGGGTGGTGGGGGGAGGGGGGTGTGTAGGAGGGGTAGAAAGGGACTGGAAGGTCTGAGCAACAATTATACGGCAACTTCATTAGGTCAACATGCGGCATTACTGTGCGAACTGTAAGAACTTGCCAACTGGAGAGGGTGGCGTTGGCCAAGGGGGCGGGATCGCTGGTTTGCGGCTTACGCAATGCTCTCGATGGCGATGATGATGGGGGCGGATGCGCAAGGGGTAGATTAATCAGGGTAAAACTATTAATTAAATACCAATTCATTTCCGCAAATTCAAAGCACACACACACACACCCACCCACACAACCAGCCACCCATCAAGCCAGCCAGCAACCCACAGATGTGGTCCTTTGTGTGGACTATGGCTGGATTTCTATTTCAGCCGGAACATTTGGCCGCAATGAGCAACCTGATGGCTGCTTTGATTTCGATTTGATTTGGATTTAGATTTGGCGGTAATATGCGTCAGGTATGCTAAGACGTTTGTGGTTCTCGGTTGTGTTTATGAAACTTTCGGACGGATTAAATTGCAAAGCCCTAGCCACAAATATTTTAAGTTCCTGAGCAGATCTTCTACTCAACGCAGGAAATCGGAAATAAATAGGTGATTACACTAATATTCTCAGCACATCAGAATAGGTATAAACATGAAATCTGTAAAATCATAGCCGGACTAAATTTCCCAAAGTGCTTTGCTTTATTTTTAGCAAACCCATTCAGGACTAAATTACCCAAATCAGGAACCCATAAATAGCCCTCAAGCCTAAAGGCTAACGTCCTCCCTCTAAAATGTCACAGTTTCACTGTACCTAGCAGTGGATTTTGCCTCACAGGCAAAAATAACCAAAAATAAAAGAGAATAATGCAGAATGACGGGGAAAAGTGGCAACAAAAAATCGTCATAATAAAATCCCAAAGCTTATCAGTAAGCGCAGCAGTCAGAGTATTAACAGAAACAAAAAAAGAAAAAAAAAATGGGGAGAAAGGGGAAGAAAGGCCGAGGTGGGGCGATATGATACACCCCAGAAGGATCTCGGCATGGAGCTCTGCTCATCCGGTGTGTCAACAATTCCCAAGCTTCAACGCTTTGATGTTTCGCCGGCAAAGGGAGCAGGACCAGGACCACGCCCACGCCGAAAAGCGTGATGATGATGAGCAGACGGACGGAGCCACTAAGCCCAGACAGTGTCATCCACTCTGACGGCTCGATGGCATCATTAACGCATATCCCGGACTGCCTTTCGGGCACAGGCAGACACCCGGATCCGGCGACCAGGATCCGGGATGCAGTATCTGCAATCCGAGGCAGCCGAGGTTAGAGGCTCGCTCCGTTTCCGGCTTTTGAAGTTCGAGCGGCGGGCTTTTAATTTTCTTTGTTTTCACACTGACGTTTGAGGCCAAAAGGCGTAAATTAATCGAAGGCTTAATTAGCACACACCAGCCAAGGACTCCCCGATGGCGATGATGGCTCGTTGAGTCGGCGCCAACGTGGCGTATGATTAATAAACAGCTCCCTGGCGGATAAAATCCCCCCCGCTGCCGTTCCATGCTGTTGTTGTTGTGTGCTGCACTAATTATAGGCATCAATGAAGGTGAAGGTTGTCAATATCGCCGCCGCAACAGCCCGGCGCACTGGCGGGAGTAAAATTTCCATTTGAAATGTTTTGTAGGTTGCGAAAACAATGGCCCGCCTCCGACGAGGTAATCCTACTGCACCACCCACACCCACTCCGCGTCCCCTTTTTTTTTTTTTGCTATTCTCGTTTTCTTTTTCCATGAGTACTGAGTACTGCGGCAACGTAGTTGGCTGCCACTTAGTGTGTTTTGCATACTAATTAGGTTGTTTGGCGGCTGCCGTCACATTTCAAGTGTTGAAACAGGTGACAGAAATAAAAAAAAAAAAAAAGATTGAAACACAAAAACGACATTAGGAGCAGCAGCAGGAAAACGAAACTCGTTGCTGCAACAGAACCAACTGCACTTGAAGCCAACACTTTGTGGATGCAGCCAAGGAAAACGGCAATTGTTTAGATTAGGCTTAAGTAGTTGAGGAATGCGCTACTTGCGAGGAAAGTTGCATGTGGCAACAACGGAAATTTCAATTAACTCCTAATCACCTTATTGCAAAAATGCTCAAGCGATTTAAGTGGAAGTCTCAGCGAGAAGCGCATTATTGAGTAATAGTCCTATCATTTTTTCTGATAATTACCATTGATTACTTTAAGCTTCATTTTCGATTTCAAGTGATTTTTAATTCAGAATTTCACACGTTTCCGCCACCTAATCAGTTGGCTTACAAGGGCGCAATCTTTAATTGCATTATAATTCTTGTTAAGTGTGCCATTAGGATTATCAATTGACAACTCGAAGCAATAAATTTTTGAGAAATTAAAGTGGTTCGGGCTTTGCTTACCTATTTGATAAGGCCAAACCAATAATGCAGATAATGTTTTTTCAGATGGCAACACAAAAGCGTAAGTGATTAGTTCGGTCCAAAAATTAAAATGCAAGCCATTTCATTAGATGGAAATTTGTATTGGGATGCAAAAAGTTAGAACTAAAGTAGCAGATCTGTGGCCTGACATGCCCCAACCCAAACTCATCTTCAATTCATGCTTTACAACTTGTAAGAAGCGCGTGGCTCAAAAACAAACTAGAACATAAACAGCAAAGCAGGAGAGATGCAAAGTGAAAAATGTTTTAATTACTCATCTCAAGGCAAATCCGTAGCCCCTTTGCCCTACGCCCCTGATGATTGACGTATTGAAGGCAACACGAAAGTGAGTTCATGAAATTTAATGAGTTTGTTAAAATATACCTTATTCTGAATCAAATACTTTTTATACCCGTTACTCTAAGCTCCATTAGTTCTAAACTCCATAACTCAACTTATCTTAATCGGATTTTGAAGTGGCATACCTCTAAATGTTTCTGGCGTAATTTTCTAAACATTTGCATTTAAATTTAAAAATGATTTTTTTTTTAAATTTTGTTGTGTTTTTTTTTGATGTTATGATGTTGTAGAAACTGAAAAAAAATAAGAAATGTCCCAAGGCTGAACCTCTAAACTCCATAACTTAACTTATCTTAATCGGATTTTGAAGGTGCACACCTCGAAATGTTTCTGGCATGATTCTCTAAAAATCTGCATTCAAATTTAGTAATAATTTTTTTTTTTATTTTATTATCATTTTTTCGATGTGATGATATTGTAGAAATTCAAGAAAATAAGAAATGTCCCAGGGCTGAAGTTCTAAACTCCATAACTCAACTTATATTAATCGGATTTTGAAGTGGCATACCTCTAAATGTTTCTGGCGCAATTCTCTAAAAATCTGCATTCAAATTTAGAAATAATTTTTTTTTTTAATTTTTTTGTTTTTTTTTTTGATATGATGATGTTGTAGAAATTCAATATAATAAGAAATCTCCCAAGGCTGAAGTTCTAAACTCCATAACTCAACTTATATAAATCGGATTTTGAAATGGCATACCTCTAAATGTTTCTGGCGCAATTCTCTAGTGGCATTCAATTTTTAAGTTTTTTTTCATTTTATTACTTTTCTCCACTTTCTACTGATATTCCAGAAAATGTAGAAATTTCTCGTTTGCACTTCCACTAGCTGAGTAACGGGTATCTGATAGTCGGGGAACTCGACTATATCATTCTATCTTGTTCATACTGCTGTAAATACAAAATTAGCTCCAGTACTGTAGAATCGACAAAGTTCTTCTCGCAATTGTTGCTGTAACGTAACACTCGAATGCCTTCATTCTGATATTTTCCCCCCGTTTGCCGCTGTTGTGTGCTTAATAGTTCCCCCAGGGCCGAATCCACTCGAGTCGTGCTAATGAGAACACCCCAGTGACAAGGAGATGCTCACAAGGACGAGCGAGTTCAGATGCCAAAGGAGGCCTTTAATTCATGGTGCTGCATTATGCAATACTCGAGCGGGACGAAACAATATTTTACTGCAGTGCCGGAGTGGAGCGGAGTGGTGCCAGCCAAGAAGGGAATAAGGAGGTGTGCAGATCCTTAGCCAGGACCTGCGGCACTGCAGCGTGCTCCATTTGCACACATTTCGACAAGGCAATTAATTATGCTAAACTCGTTAAGAGAAGGACAACAGTCTCATGGAAAAGAACAAAACAACATTTGAATTCGTTAATTCGCTGCTTGCTCGACTGAATATCCAGTAGCTTAAGGATTTCAATCAATATAGGTAATAAAGTATAAAATTTAAACATCTAAGTGCTCAACAGCCTAGAACCTGGAGCATCTCATATGTTTTAAACTAAGTATACTCGTATAAGCCAGAATGAAATCTAAGAAAAATCATAAGCCCATTAATCTTTTCCGCATCCGTTTACCGCTCGAAAAGCTCCGTAATTCATCCCTGAAATGTTGCGTGGCATCCGGAACCACCTTTGACCAACGCACTGGATGACTTTTGAGTGGATCTAAGGCGGAGATCTCCGGCCGGAACACTAAGGTCCTGAGGTCCTGAGGTCCTGAGGTCCTGACATTTGCGCTGGCCATGCGCAATTAATTACAAAAGTGTTTGCGGACAACTGGGCTGATGCGGTGTTTATCCTGTGAACCCCAACTGGACATGGCCATGAGGAAAGCGAGCATTTCTAGCCAGCTAGCTAGCCAGCGTTTATGGGGCTCAAGTGGTCCAGAGAGACCGAGAGAAGCGGCAGCTCTTTGCTTTGAGGTTATTTGCTTTTAATGACTCGCAAACTACACCCGCACACACGGCGTATGCGTCATGTGTGTGGATGTGTGGACTGCTTAAGTGTTTTCAGATATCACACATCAGTAGCCAGCGACAGTCAGCCCTGGGCCCCATGGTTTGTTGACTTTTAGACGCTGTTTGTTTGTCAGCACAATTTTGCTTTCCTGCTTTCTTTTTTCTTGCATTTTGCATGTTTTTTTGCCAATGTACTTTTTGGCTTTTCATCTTGGCATCGACGCAGACAAGCGACCACATAAATGAGCTTTGAAGTTTGCATACGCGAGTGCAGGCAGTGCAGTCTCACTGGCTGAAGGGATAATGCGACGCAATTATAGACTGAGACTGGGACTGGGACTGGGACTGGGACTGGAACTGGGACTGAGACCCCAGCCCGGCCCGGCTATATCCTTGAAAATAAATTGTTTTGTTAATTATTTATGGTTGGTTTAATGAGTGTGTGCCGTTCGCTGTGTGTTTACTGTACCCACTGTTCGCCGGCGGTCTGGGACGTCGACTTCCATGTGTTTGTTATACTTTTGCATTTTGCAATTATTTTAATGAGTTTTGCATTTAAGCGATTTTATGCAATCATCGTCATTCGCAATAGTGTTGGCTGGCAAAAAGGGATATGTGCATAAATACGAATGTGCTGCATAATTGCCGTTTTTGCTTCATTAAAAAATATGTCTTTATATGCGCGGCAGTCTCATTAAAAGTTGAATAAATTTGTTCCCATTGAGTTCATCCAGGTCGTTCGTCAGTGCATTTGATCAACGAATTCAAATTCATATTCAGATATTTCCCCCTAATATTAACTTATTAAATAACCTTAGGAAAACTAAGAAAATCATATATCCTTTTCCATTCACTTCCCATTTAGTGTGTAAAAGAAAGGGTGCAAAATTGTTTGTGAGAAGCAGATCAAGATAATGGAACAACTCGTGGAGCTGGGAGATCCCTATCTCTATATGGTTGGCTTACCGGCTGAACTTCACTTGCACTGGACCTACATCGCCGACTTTCTAAGCCCGGAAGAGACTCATCCACAACACGACGAACCAAATGTGGAAATAGTCCCTCTATCACATTGGCAGCCCCGGGAAGAGTCTGCGGAGATCGAAGTGGTGCCCTTGCCCGAAGAACCCAGCATTGACCTATCTGCTGCTGGCGATGGACGCCATGTCATTCCGCGGATCGATGACAACGAGAGGCCGGTTGTGATCATCTTTCGGCCCAAAAGAAATGCAATACCCTGGTTGAGTTTGAGGCGTCTGATGCCGGTGATCATTGCGATCTCAAGTATACTGTTCAAAAAGATGCTCTCCCTTTTTGGAATCAATTTAAATCAAGTCTTTGCCCTCGGCTTATCATACAACATGCATTTGACAATATTTCAGTGCTTTATCGAATGGCTTACGTCCTAATGAATGCAAGAATTTTGAGTACTCAAAGAAGTTTATAATGTTTTAAATTTACCAGTCTTTTAAAGTGTGTGTGCAAACAAAAATGGCATAAGTTTTAATTGCCCAATGCGAGTCGTTTTTTTACAATCGAAAACAAAACTCTTAATTGATTGCGATTAATAATTAAGTGTTTATGATAGCAAATTCAAATCATTTGCCTGTGGTCCTAGTATTCAAAACACTCCTCGATGTAATCAGGTACTCACGGTTTGCTGAAGGGCTATTAAAACAGACCGAAAATAGACCTTTAGCCCCCCAAGTATTAGCGCCCCGTTTGGGGTCTGAATGTTCTGGTCCGCATGAAATAATTGCCGGCACTACTCTTTGGTACAAATCCATAAACATTGCATAAGAAGTACCATCGCGTAATCGTCAATGGGAAGTCATTTTACTAATCGCTTGGCAGCGAATAGAACCAATTAAGATACCAATTAAGATATGCATTGCCACTGAATCGCAAATACACTGAACTTGAACTTCGCAGTTAGAGTATCAGGTTATACCTAAGCTTTGGGTTATCGTTAAAGCGTTTTATTGGCCCTAAGCTTATGCACAAGCCTCTCGAGGGTCTAAAGTATTTGCTTATCAGGCTAAAACCGCTTGGAGCCCTCCTATAAAAGCAGTGCCATTTTCTTAAGAAAGTCAGTTCTGTTCTCGAATCGAAACTGTATTCGCGGTCAGTTCGAAAGGAAATTGGATAGTCGTCGCCATGAAGTATTTGAGTGGCATTGTGCTTTTTGTAGCCCTTTTGGCCCTCAGTGTGAGGCCATCTGAGGAGGCTTGTGGATACGAGGTGAGAAGTGAATGCCAGAATGCCGCAGGAATAATATCTGCAATTCGAAAATGAAGTGAATACCGTGAAAATATTATAAATAATATATATAGAAAGAAAAGCTCTTGACTTCTAAGGCTTACTTACGTTCTCTAAGGCTTTAAAAACGGCAAAATAAGTGTTTAATGAACATGAGATTTAATGCTCAAGTCGCTAATCATGAAATCATCAAACAACTAAACTGTACGAAATGTATAATGCTTTTCAGGCATGCCCCAAAACCAAGACGAACATGATCAACATCCACATGGTGCCCCACTCCCATGACGATGTCGGATGGCTGAAGACCGTCGACCAGTACTTCTATGGACACAGGAGCAACATCCAGCACGCTGGAGTGCAGTACATCATCGACACCGTGATCGCTGAGCTGATCAAGGATCCCTCCCGCCGCTTCATCCAGGTGGAGACCTCCTTCTTCGCCAAATGGTGGGCGGAGCAGTCGGAGACCGTGAAGCAGGTGGTAAAGAAACTGGTCAACGAGGGTCGCCTGGAATTCACCGGCGGAGCATGGAGCATGAACGATGAGGCCGCTGTGAACTACCAGAGTGTTATCGATCAGTTCACGCTGGGATTGAAGTAAGTGTTGAGGAGACAAGTCAAGACACAGTCAGGAATCTAATGGCAATTGGTATATATCAGATTCCTGGACGACACCTTCGGCTCCTGCGCCCGTCCTCGCATTGGCTGGCAGATCGATCCCTTCGGTCATTCCCGTGAGCAGGCCTCGATCTTCGCTCAGATGGGATTTGATGGAGAGTTCTTCGCCCGCATGGATCACCGCGACAAGAACGACCGTAAAGATAACTTGGGCATGGAGATGATCTGGGATGCCAGTGATTCGCTGAGCAACGATGAAATCTTCACTGGTCTCTTGTACCGTCACTACTCGGCTCCTCCCGGCTACTGCTTCGATGTCCACTGCGGTGACGATCCGATTATTGACACCAAGAGCTACGACAACAACGTCAAGTCCCGCGTGGATGACTTCCTCAAGTACGTGACTGAGGTGGCCGAGCACTTCCGGTCCAACCACATCATGATCCCCATGGGTGATGACTTCCAGTACGAAGATGCCCAGGTCAACTTCAAGAACATGGACAAGCTCATCAAGTAAGTGCTAAGGATCCTGATAACTGCTTACCCATACTCATCCTTTGACTCCACCCAGGTACGTTAATGAGCGCCAGTCCGAGGGCTCCACCTTTAACCTGTTCTACTCCACCCCCGCTTGCTACCTGAACTCCCTTCATGAAGGTCTCCAGACCTGGCCCAACAAGACCCAGGACTTCTTCCCCTACGGCAGTGACGATAACAGCTACTGGACCGGATACTACACCTCGCGTCCCACCCAGAAGCGCTTCGAACGCGATGGCAACCACATCCTGCAGGTGGCCAAGCAGCTCAGTGTCTTCGCCGACCTGAACAGCAAGCAGCAGAAGGAGGACCTGGAGTACCTTCGCGAGATCATGGGTGTGATGCAGCACCACGACGCCATCACTGGCACCGAGAAGCAGCACGTGTCTGATGACTACGATCGCATTTTGTACGATGCCATCCTCGGAGGAGTTAACACTGCTCGCGATGGTCTGCGCAAGCTGACCAATCTGCCCAACGGAGAGTTCGAGAGTTGCCTGCAGTTGAACATCAGCGAGTGCGCCTTCACCAAGGATGGTGCCGACAACGTGGTGGTGACCCTGTACAACCCATTGGCCCACACTTCCACCCAGTATGTGCGCGTGCCGGTGAAGAACGAGAACTACCAGGTGACCGATGAGAAGGGACGCGTGGTGGCCTCCGAAGTGGTTCCAGTTGCCTGGCAGGTTCTGGCCCTGGAGTTCCGCAACAATGATACCCAGCACGAGCTGGTCTTCAAGGCTTCCGTTGATAAGATCGCTAACTACTACATTAAGAAGATCGCCAGCCAGGAGACAAAGAACGCCGCTGCACACACTCATTCGAAGAGGTCCATCAAGGATGAGGAGTCTAAGCTGGAGGTGCCCAATCGTTTCAAGAAGGCTCACTCCCTGAAGAATGCTACTGAGACCTATGACGACGTTGAAGGAGAGACTGTGGTGCAGACTTCGGTAAGTTATTGATTTTCAGTTCATTTTGTATGTAAAGTAACATTGTGATACCTTCCTTCAATAGCAAGTCAAACTTGTGATCGACAACAAAACCGGTCTGCTGAAGACTGTCGAAATGAACGGAGTTTCCGAGAACATCGACCAGAGCTATGGTATCTACAGGACCTATGACTCCGGTGCATACGTCTTCCGTCAATATCACCAGGCTGACTTCATCGTCCAGTACGAAGGTGTTGAGTTCACCGTCTACGATGGAGCATTGGTCAAGGAAGTCCACCAGCAGTTTAGCGAATATATCTCCCAAGTCATTCGCATCTACGAGGGCAAGAACCTTGTGGAGTTCGAATGGCAGGTGGGACCCATTGAACGGGAAGAAGAGTTCGGCAGGGAAGTGGTTATCATCTTCAACAGTACCATTGCCTCCGACGGCGTTTCCTACACCGACTCCAATGGCCGTGAAATGATCAAGCGTGTGAAGGACCAGCGTGAGAACTTCACCCCCGGTCTGGACAGGCAGCCAACTGCAGCCAACTACTACCCAGTGACATCCCGCATTGCTCTGCAGGACAGCAAGAAGCGCATTGCCGTCCTGAACGATCGTGCTCAGGGAGGAGCCAGTATGATCAACGGCCAGCTGGAGCTCATGTTGCACCGTCGTCTCGTCCGGGATGATGGCTACGGAGTGGGCGAGGCCTTGAACGAGCAGAAGTACGGCCAGCCCATGATTGCCCGTGGAAAGGTGTACCTGATTCTCAGCCCCAGCGATGAGCCCACGTCCGCGGAACGCGATGCCGAAAAGGAAATCCACCTGCCCTTCTGGAAGTTCTTCAGCAAGAACACTGGAAGCACCACCGCTGCTGCCAAGTCGCTGCCCAGTTTTGACGACTTCCCCAAGTCGGTGCATCTGCTCACCCTGGAGCCCTTCAACGACGATGAGGTGCTGCTGCGTGTGGAGAACTTCCTGGATCACACCGAGGGCAAGGTGGTCAGCTTCAACATTCGCCCGATCTTTGACTACCTGAACGGAGTCGAAATCCGCGAAACCACCTTGGACGGCAACCTGCCACTGAGCAACATGAAGCGCTTCAAGTTCCACCACGATAGATCAGGACACAAGCCGGATGCTGTCGAGTACTTCACCTCCGCCCACAAGCCTCTGGCCGCAGAGCAGTCTCACGAGGCCTCCGAGTTCAGCGTCACCTTGCACCCAATGCAGATCCGTACCTTCATTATCAAGACGGAGTAAACCAACGTTCTCAATGCAGTATTTCATGAAATGTAAATAATTTAATAAATAAATACAATGTCAAAAAAGTAAAGAATTCCTTGAAAACTAATTGCACTACGGGTAGAAATAGGTTACATTATGGACAAATAATGTTACAGCTATTTTGAACCTTATTAGCCTAAACCCTTAGCTTTACCGTTTGCTATCTGTACAAGAAAATCATATGTTGGTTGCCTGGACTATAACTGTCAATATATGAGGGTTTTTTTTACAACATAAAGCAGCATTTTAAGAAGCTTTAGTTTAAGTGCCAAATAAAACTTGTTAATCAAGCCTGTTGTCTATTAATTGGGCTGAAACTCCTGTTTCGATTATATTTTCTTTAAATACCATGTGTTAATATTGAACTGTAGGGTTTTATTAATTCGTATTATTCGAAATATGAATACCACTTTATATAAATGAAGCTTAATATTATACTCGCAGAATAATATTTACGTCAAAATAATTGTTATCTTAATCAGCTATTTTATAGAGTGCGGAATCGCGGGTTAGGCACTTTTTATATCATAATTTTTCAATGCAGCACGCTTTATGTGTAATATATAATTTAAATCGGTTTAAGTTTTGTAATTCTTAGCTATTAAATGTTGCTGTGCTTTTATGAAACTAAGCTTTTGCTTCAACTTAAAATATTACCTAGCATTAGTATGAACTTGAAAACAAGAATCCACGATAGTCACGTAAGTATTTTGCTGCTAAGGAGAATCCAGGTCACCATGAGTGGTTGGATTATTTTATCGTTAGCCTCGGTACTTCACTGTATCTCATAACTTCCACTTTGCGTGGGGCTTTTAAGTTTCCACATAGAAGTAACTTGTGTGTTGCTATAGAGCATATTACCTTCTGATAATTTCCAGTACAATCCCATAAATGGTGTTTGGATGCAATCGACAACTACAAATTGATTTGACTAATCAGCAGATAAGCACTGCAACTCTGTCAAAACAGAAGCAATCTTTTATGGAGGCCTATTAAGATAAAAGTCACCAATGACCAGTAGTAGCAATAAGGTTCATTTGTTTATACGCTTAACCATTGATCGAAGCGCAGGAGTCATTATGATTAAAATACACTTAACTGAATTTTAAGTGCGCTTGAGGTAACGTAATCCGATAATGATTCAAGTACCGATTGCTTATCAACAATCTCTGATATAAATGGCCCGGTTTTCAAAAGTTAAGAATTCAGTTGCGGTTCTCACCTGGAACCATCGTTTACATAGACTTGGAAGATCAAGGAATCCCACAATGAAGTTCTTGGGCATCGTCCTTAGCGTTGCCTTCCTGGTCCTTCAAGCTAACTCAGCCCAAGCTGTTTGTGGCTATGAGGTGAGGAAAAGGAAAGTGTCACCCGAATTAACTAAGCTAAAATGTGCATTACTGTTTGTTAGTCATGCCATGAAACCAAGTCGAACATGATCAACATACACTTGGTGCCCCACTCCCACGATGATGTGGGCTGGCTGAAGACCGTTGATCAGTACTACTACGGCCACAGGAACAACATTCAGCACGCTGGAGTGCAGTACATCATCGACACGGTCATCTCCGAGCTGATCAAGAATCCCGATCGTCGGTTCATCCAGGTGGAGACATCCTTCTTTGCCAAATGGTGGGACGAGCAGTCGGAGACCATGCGGGCAATCGTGAGGAAGCTGGTGGACGAGGGTCGCCTTCAGTTCATCAACGGAGCCTGGAGTATGAACGATGAGGCTGCCGTGAACTACCAGAGTGTGATCGACCAGTTCACAGTCGGATTGAAGTAAGTTATGGTGGTGATCCGTTTTTGGATACAAATTGTAAAAGTACCATTTACATAAAAGGTTCCTGGATGACACTTTTGGAGTTTGTGGTCGCCCTCGTGTTGGATGGCAAATCGATCCCTTTGGTCACTCCCGTGAACAAGCCTCCATCTACGCCCAGATGGGATTCGATGGTGAGTTCTTTTCCCGCATGGATCACAACGACAAAGGCAGACGGATGAACGACCTGGCTCTGGAGATGATTTGGGATGCCAGTGAGTCCTTGAGCCAAGTCAAGCTCTTCACTGGACTCCTGTACACCTTCTACTGGGAAACTCCCGGTTTTTGCTTCGACGTTCACTGCAGCGACGATCCAATAATTGACAGCGATAGTTACGACAACAATGTCAAGTCCAGGGTGGATGACTTCATCGCCTACGCCGCCAAAGTAGCCGAAAAGTTCCGCACAAACCACATTATGATTCCAATGGGCGGTGACTTCCAGTACGAAGATGCCGAGGTTAACTACAAGAACATGGACAAGCTGATCAAGTACGGATAGAATCTGGTTACCTTAAATTCCGTGTTTTCTAACTACGTTAATATCTATGTTAGGTACGTCAACGAACGTCAATCCAGCGGCTCGAAGTACAACATCATCTACTCAACACCCACGTGCTACTTGAACTCCGTGCACAAGAGTGTGCAGTCCTACCCAAACAAAACTCTGGACTTCTTCCCGTACGGCAGTGATACCAACAGCTTTTGGACTGGCTATTACACCTCCCGTCCCACCCAGAAGCGATTCGAGCGTGATGGCAACCACATCCTGCAGGTGGCCAAGCAGCTTAGCGCCTTCGCGGAGCTCTCGAGTACGGAACAGAAAGAGGACCTGGAGTACCTTCGCGAGATCATGGGTGTGATGCAGCACCACGACGCCATCACTGGAACCGAGAAGCAGCACGTGTCCGATGACTACGATCGCATTCTGTACGATGCCATCCTCGGAGGAGTTAACACTGCTCGCGATGGTCTGCGCAAGCTTACCAATCTGCCCAACGGAGAGTTCGAGAGTTGCCTGCAGTTGAACATCAGCGAGTGTGCCTTCACCAAGGATGGTGCCGACAACGTGGTGGTGACCGTGTACAACCCATTGGCCCACACCACCAAGCAATATGTTCGAGTGCCGGTGAAGAACGAGAACTACCAGGTGACCGATGAGAAGGGACGCGTGGTGGCCTCCGAAGTGGTTCCAGTGCCTGCGGAGGTCCTGGCTTTGGAGTTCCGTGACAGCAGCACTAAGCACGAACTGGTCTTCAAGGCATCCGTTGACAAAATCGCTAGTTACTACATCAAGAAGGTTGATAGCAAGGAGAGTTCGAATGGCGTAAGGATAATTTCTCAACCTAAGGAGAATGCTGAGACCTACGATGACGAAGAGACTGTAGTGCAGACATCGGTAAGTGCCCAAAACTGAATTATGGAAACACTTTTACCAAACTGTTTCATATCCATTAGCTGATCAAGTTGGTGCTCGACAACAAAACTGGCCTATTGAAGAGGGTTGAAATGAACGGAGTATCCGAGAACATTGAGCAGAGCTATGGTCTCTATAGGACCTATGACTCTGGTGCCTATGTGTTCCGTCAGTACAACCAGGGAGACTTCGTCATCCAGAAAGATGGTGTCGAGTTCACGGTTTACGATGGAGCATTAGTCAAAGAAGTCCACCAGCGCTTCAGCGACTACATTTCCCAGGTCATCCGTATCAGCGAAGACAAACCCTACGTGGAGTTCGAGTGGCTAGTGGGCCCTATTCCAGTTGAAGAGGACTTTGGCACAGAAGTAGTTACTGTCTTCAGCAGTGAAATTGCCTCTAATGGCGTGTTCTATACTGATTCCAATGGACGCGAGTTGATTAGACGCGAAAAGAACAAGCGAGAGGACTTCTCCCCTGAGCTTGCTGTCCAGCCTACTTCCGGAAACTACTACCCAATCACATCCCGCATTGCTCTGCAGGACAGCAAAAAGCGCCTTGCGCTCCTCAACGATCGTGCTCAAGGAGGCTCCAGCATGAAGGATGGTCAGATTGAACTCATGTTGCACCGTCGTCTCGTCCGGGATGATGGCTACGGAGTGGGAGAGGCCTTGAACGAGCAGAAGTACGGCCAGCCCCTGATTGCCCGTGGTAAGGTGTTCCTAATCCTGAACGACGCCGATGAGTCCACGTCCGCGGAGCGCGAAGCCGAAAAGGAGTTCCACCTGCCCCTTTGGAAATTCTTCAGCAAGAACACTGGAAGCACCAACGCTGCTGCCAAGTCGGCTCCCAGTTTTGACGACTTCCCCAAGTCGGTGCATCTGCTCACCCTGGAGCCCTTCAACGACGATGAGGTGCTGCTGCGTGTGGAGAACTTCAAGGATCACATCGAAGGCAAAGTGGTCAGCTTCAACATTCGCCCGATCTTTGACTACCTGAACGGAGTCGAAATCCGCGAAACCACCTTGGACGGCAACATGCCATTGAGTGACATGAAACAATTCAAGTTCCACGCTGAGGGTTCAGGAGCTAGGGGATCGGAACCTGAGTACTACACCTCGTCCCACAAGCCGCTTTCCGCAAATCAGACGCAAGATGCCGGCGAGTTCGCTGTCACCTTGTATCCAATGCAGATTCGAACATTCATCATTAAACATGAATAATTGTATTTCAAAGAAAATCAAAGAAATAAATAAAATGATGTCTACATAAAATACAATATTGTTTCGCTTATACTTTGTCAGATATATCTCTAGTTACTACATAAAGAGGAATGTGAATATTAAAGAACTTTACAAAATTCAATTAACTGATCCAGTTTTAATGCAATTTACTTTAACAGTAAATGTAGGTGGAGTATTACTATGTTGCTTAATAAGAATAAGTAATAAACATTTTCATGGTACTAACAGTTACTGCCCTAAGAATTCAAGTTACTATTGACTAGGGTTTATTTCAAGAATCTTTTCTACGGAATGTAAGCAGGCTCGACATAGTAATTTCTTTTCTTTTATTTAACCAAAAGTAAGTCTAGAGAATACTCGTTTTAAAGTGCTAATTTATTAATTAGTGTGCAAGTGCATTACAGGAGCTTCAAGCCTCATGAAGTGGTTGATAAATAATGTGTCCAATTGTTATTGCTACGTGGAGGGGGCGTTCTAAAGAAAGAACCCGTATTCATCAGGTTTTAAGTATTTAATGACCCCTAATTACTAATTAGGTTACCTTATCTAAGTGACCATCATGTACTTTCTTATCACTGCATACTTGGAAACGGTGCGCCCTATAAAGCAGCAGTCTTGGTTTAATAGAAATTCAGTATTTGGTAATGACAAGATGGCATATTTTGGTCGCACTTTACTTCTGTCCATCTTATTGGTGGTCCTCGTGAATCAATCCAAAGCAGTTTGTGGCTATGAGGTAGGATATACATATATGTTAATTCTTATGAAATGATAAGACTGCCAAGACATTTTGCAGTCATGTCCCGAAACAAAAGCGAACATGGTCAACATCCATTTGGTTCCCCACTCACACAACGATGTTGGTTGGCTAAAAACAGTTGATCAGTCGTACTATGGTTACAAAAACAAAATCCATCATGCCGGTGTGCAATACATATTGGATAGTGTGGTGTCTCAGCTGCTCCAGGACTCCAAGCGCCGCTTTATTCAGGTGGAGACGGCCTTCTTTGCCAAGTGGTGGAACGTCCAGTCCGAGACCACGAAAAAGGTGGTCACCAAGCTGGTCAACGAGGGGCGTTTCGAGTTCACTGGCGGAGCTTGGAGTATGAACGACGAGGCAGATGTCAACTACCAAGCCGTAATTGATCAGTTCTCAATAGGATTAAAGTGGGTTTACCTCTTTACCGCTTCAGAGTTTTTTTTAAGGTAATGTTCGTAGGTTCCTCGACGAGACCTTTGGCGCCTGTGGTCGTCCTCGAGTTGGCTGGCAGATCGATACTTTTGGCCACTCCCGCGAGCAGGCAGCCATTTTCGCCCACATGGGCTACGATGGCCAGTTTTTTTCACGAATGGATCATAATGACAAGGATACGCGTATGAGTAACTTGACAATGGAGATGATTTGGGACGCCAGTGAATCGATGAGCGGCGTCAGTCTCTTCAGCGGCATGTTGTACAACTTCTACTCGGACACTCCAGGCTTTTGTTTCGACATACTTTGCACTGATGAGCCTGTTATCGATGGCGACAGCGAAGAAAACAATGTGAAACAGAGGGTAGATGACTTCATCAGTTATGCGAAGAATGTGTCAGATGTCTACATCACCAATCACATCATGGTTCCTATGGGCGGGGATTTCCAGTACGAGGACGCAAAAGTCAACTACAAGAACATGGACAAGCTGATAAAGTAGGTGTAATTCAGAAATATAAATAGTTTCTAGTTTTATAACCCGATAGGTACATCAACGAACGTCAGGCGTCTGGATCCAATTACAATATCTTCTACTCCACTCCAAGCTGCTATCTGAACTCCCTACACCGGAGCCTGCAGTCCTGGCCAAACAAGACACAGGACTTCTTCCCATATGCTCACGAGAAGAATAGCTTTTGGACTGGATTCTTTACTTCCCGACCCACTCAGAAAAGATTCGAGCGGGACGGTAATCACATGTTGCAGGTTGCCAAGCAGCTTTCTGTACTCGCAAACCTTACTAGCGAACAGCACAACAAAGACTTGGACCATCTGCGCCAGGTCATGGGAGTGATGCAACATCATGATGCCATTACGGGCACTGAGAGGCAGGCTGTCTCGGACGACTATGATCGAATGATGTACGACGCCATTGTTGGGGCATCTAACAATGCCCGCGATGCCTTGCGGATTCTGGCCAACATGCCCCATGGAGAGTTCGAGAGTTGCCTGAGGTTGAACATCAGCGAGTGTGCCTTCACCAAAGATGGTGCCGACAACGTGGTGGTGACCCTGTACAATCCCCTGGCCCATGGCTCCACTCAGTATGTTCGCATTCCGGTTAAGGCGGAGAACTACCAAGTGACTGATGAGAAGGGCAGAGCAGTTCCATCGGAGGTGGTTCCAGTGCCGTGGCAAGTGTTGGCATTGGCGTACAGACCCAATGATACCCAGCACGAGTTGGTTTTCCAGGCCACGGCAAATAAAATAGCCAGTTACTATATCAAAAAGGTCGAGAGCTCGGTGACTAAACCTACAACTATAAAGCAGTTAAGTCCCTGGGAAGATGAAAATTCAGAGACTGTTGTAGAAAACTCAGTAAGTGCCTGTAATTGTCTAATAACTAAAACGTTGTATACCTTCGATAAATAACCCACAGCTTGTCAAACTAGTGATTGACAACCAAACAGGACGATTGAAGTCGGTCGAGATGAACGGTGTGTCTGAGCAAATAGTCCAGAACTTTGGCATTTACAAGACCCACACTTCCTGCGCATACACTTTCCGCCAGGATGGGGATATTGAAGTTTTTGAAAATGATTTTGAGTTCACAGTCTATGAAGGAAGTTTGGTCAAGGAAGTCCACCAGCATGTGAACGATTGGATCTCGCAAGTGATCCGCATCTACGAGGGCGTAAACAGAGTGGAGTTGGAGTGGTTGGTGGGTCCAATTCCCATCGATGACAAACTAGGTAGTGAGTTTGTCACAAATTTCAAGAGTGAGATTTCTTCGAAAGGGGTTTTCTATACCGATTCCAATGGTCGTGAATTGATGAAACGTGTGAAGGATAAGCGTGAGGACTTCGTCTCCGATTTAAGCCGTCAGCCTGTGAGCGGCAACTTCTATCCAGTCACATCGAGAATTGCTCTTCAAGACGATGCCAAGCGATTGGTCCTCCTGAATGATCGCTCCCAGGGAGGAGCCAGCTTGGAGGATGGAGCCCTGGAGTTGCTGCTCCATCGTCGTCATCTCTTCAACGACGGTGGTGGGGTGGGCGAAGCCCTGAATGAGACGCAGTATGGGAAAGGTCTTATTGCCCGAGGAAGACTTTACCTCATCCTCGATTCCGTGACAGATGGAGATACTGTGACCGAACGCCAGACTGAGAAGGAGCTCTTCCTTCCCTTTGGGAAGTTTTTTAGCAAGGCTGGTGGAGTGCAAAGGGCTCCAACAAAATCCGTACCCGACTTTAACGATCTTCCCCAGTCGGTTCACCTACTCACCTTGGAGCACTTCTCCGAGAATGAAATTTTGATCCGCTTTGAGCACTTCTTGGATAAATTCGAAGGAAGGGTGATTAGCTTCAACATACGTGATATATTCGATAGTCTTGGTGGCTTGGAGATTAGGGAAACCACCTTAGATGGCAACATGCCACTGAGCGATATGAAGCGATTTAAGTTCCATGCCCAAGAATCCGGAACTAGTCCAGCATCCGTAGAATACTCTACGGCTCGGCACAAGCCACTTGAGGCGGTCAAATCGGACGACGCTTCACTGTTTGCTGTAACACTATATCCCATGCAAATTCGCACTTTTATTATTAAAATGGAGTAAGAAACTTTTGAGAAATAAATGATCAACAGTGAAATTACTTTGTTAATAAGTTTTTGGGCTCATAATCATTATTGGCTACTTCTCATGTGGTGCTTTCCCTTTTCTGTAGATTAGAGTTCAATTGACTGCAATCCTAAAACTGAATGGCGCTCGCAATCATAAGCCTTTAGTTATCTTCAAGAGGGTAATTAGCTATTAAAATCCATTTAAGTTATTGAATGATAAGAACTGCAATTCATGCCAATCGAAGATAGGCCAACAAGTACAGTGTGATTATGCCAGAAACTCTGGAACATTGCATGGGGACCAAATACAATATAGCGGATGGTACTTACCCTTTGAGACTTTTCACTAGCGGTTGGTTTTTAGTTAATCGGCTCTCTCGACTACTTAAAATTCAAAACATGCTGAAGTGGTGATTACTTATCAGATAACCCCCCATTGAGAAGTTTATAAAAGTGGAAACGTTTATTGTACGGCCAGTTCTTGGTTTGTAGTCGTTTGGTTAGGGAACTCAGCAAGATGAGTTCCTTAAAGACTTTTGCCATTTTGTTGGCCTTGTTTGCCTCTTATATCACGCAATCTGAGGCTGTTTGTGGCTATGAGGTGCGCAGAACAAGAGATCTTTGAAAGCATAGGTATTAAAGTGTTTCATTTATATACAGTCATGTCCCGACACAAAGTCCAATATGATCAATATTCACTTGGTGCCCCACTCGCATGATGACTTGGGTTGGCTGAAAACGGTCGATCAGTACTATTATGGCAATAAGCACAACATTCAACACGCCGGAGTGCAATACATATTTGATACCGTGGTTGCCGAGCTGAGCAAGGACTCCCGTCGCCGCTTCATCCAGGTGGAGACCGGTTTCTTTGCCAAGTGGTGGGAGGACCAGTCGGAAGCCAAGAAGCAGGTGGTCAGGACTTTGGTGAACGAGGGTCGTCTGGAGTTCACCGGTGGCGCCTGGAGCATGAACGACGAAGCTGCCGTGAACTACCAGAGTGTAATTGACCAGTTCGCCGTTGGCTTAAAGTAAGTACAGTATGAATCAACATTACTTCATTATGTAATCGTAAAACCATTCTGATTAGATTCTTGAATGACAACTTTGGGGTTTGTGGTCGCCCTCGTGTTGGCTGGCAGATCGATGCCTTTGGCCATTCTAGGGAGCAGGCATCAATGTTTGCCCAAATGGCTTTCGATGGCCAGTTCTTTGCGCGCATGGATCAGAATGACAAGAACAAACGAGTGGATAACCTGGGCCTTGAAATGGTCTGGGATGCCAGCGAGACCCTGGAGGAAATGGACTTCTTCACGGGCATGCTCTACAATCACTACTCCGCTCCACCTGGCTTTTGCTTTGACTCCCTCTGCCAAGATGATCCCATAATTGATGGAAAGAGCTACGACAACAACGTCAAGTCCAAGGTGGACGATTTCCTCAACTATGCTTCCAATTTGGCTAGGTACTATCGCTCTAGTCACATAATGGTGCCCATGGGTGATGACTTTCAATATGAAAATGCCTACATGAACTACAAGAACATGGACAAGCTGATCAAGTAGGTTTAATATTCCCAATAAGTAAGTACAGCTTTGTAAATCATTATCTCTAGATATGTCAACCAGCGTCAAGCCAGTGGCTCCAAGTACAATGTGTTCTATTCAACTGCTGGTTGCTATCTGAACTCCCTGCACAAGAGCCTCCAAAGCTGGCCAAACAAGACCCAGGACTTCCTGCCCCATTCCCATGAGGCCAAGAGCTTCTGGACAGGATTCTTCACCTCTCGCCCCACCCAGAAGCGATTTGAGCGCGATGGCAACCATATCCTCCAGGTGGCCAAGCAACTGAGTGTCCTTGCTGATCTTTCAGGTGCAGAACAAAACAAAGACTTGGACTATCTGCGTCAGATCATGGGTGTGATGCAGCACCACGATGCCATCACAGGCACCGAGAAACAGGAAGTGTCCAATGACTACGATCGCCTCCTGTATGATGCCATCTTGGGAGGAGCCAACACAGCCCGCGATGCTCTTCGCGTGCTAACCAATCAGCCAAATGGAGAGTTCGAAAGCTGTCTAAAACTGAATATAAGCGAGTGCGCCTTCACCAGGGAAAATGCTGATGACTTCATGGTTACCCTGTACAATCCATTGGCTCACACGTCGGTGCAGTACGTGCGAGTGCCTGTCCAGGAGGAAAACTACCAGGTTACAGACGAGAAGGGTCGGGTGGTGGCTTCGGAGTTGGTCCCAGTTCCCTGGCAAGTCCTGGCTCTGGAATTCCGCAACAACGACACTCAGCATGAGCTGGTTTTCAAGGCATCCGTCAATAAGATCGCTACGTACTTTATCAAAAAGATTGATAAGACTATAGCAAC
The DNA here is from genome assembly GCA_005876975.1 of Drosophila orena. NCBI lineage: Eukaryota > Metazoa > Arthropoda > Insecta > Diptera > Drosophilidae > Drosophila > Drosophila orena. Next base: position 2,723,742 of record VCKV01000008.1, on the reverse strand, counting down.
CCCTCAAACTAAACAGCTCTTCTATGAGAAAGAATCCAATGTGAATGTTCCTAGACGTTTCAAGAAGGTTCACTCCTTGAAAACCGATGTAGAAGCCCTTGATGATCCAGAGACAATTGTCCAAAATTCGGTGAGTTCTACAGTGAGAACAACTCGAGGTAACTCATCCCTAAATATTTTCCTTTGTTACTAGCTTATAAAACTAGTGATCGACAATAACACAGGGCGCTTGAAGACCGTTGAAATGAACGGAGTTTCCGAAGACATTGAGCAGACTTTTGGAATGTACAAGACTGCCCGGTCTTGTCATTACATATTCCGCCAGGATGCAGACTTGGAACTTCTGGAAGATGCTTTTGCCTTCACTGTTCACGAGGGTGAATCCGTCAAGGAAGTCCACCAGCACGTAAACGAGTGGATCTCGCAAGTGATCCGCATCTACGAGGGAGTGAATCGAGTGGAGTTCGAGTGGCTGGTGGGCCCTGTTCCAATTGACGATGAGCTGGGCAAGGAGATCGTCACCGTCTTCAAAAGTGGAATCTCCTCCGGAGGCGTCTTCTACACCGACTCAAATGGTCGTGAAATTATGAGGAGAGAAAAGGACAAGCGGGAGGACTTTAGTCCGGATTTGAGTGAGCAGCCTGTGAGCGGAAACTACTATCCAGTCACGTCCAGGATGGCTCTGCAGGATAGTAGCAAGCGAATGGTCCTGCTCAATGACCGTTCTCAGGGAGGCGCCAGCCTGGTGGACGGACGTTTGGAGATGATGCTGCATCGACGTCACATTTTCGCCGACGGCTCAGGAGCTGCCGAAGCCATCAATGAACAACAATTCGGAAAGGGACTGATTGCCCGTGGGAAGCTGTTCCTTTACCTCAACGCTGTCGCAGATGGAGCCACAGCATCCGAACGAGTGGCCGAGAAAGAGATTCATCTGCCCTTCTGGAAGTTCTTCAGCAAATCTAGTAACATCCAAAGTGGTGTAACTAAGTCGTTGCCCGATCTTAATGACTTGCCCCGGTCTGTTCATCTGCTTACCCTAGAACCCTATTCCAAGGACGAGATCCTGCTGCGCTTCGAGAACTTCTTGGATCAGACTGAGGGCAATGTGGTTAGCTTCAGCATTCGGGATATTTTCGATGACCTCGGTGGACTGGAGATTCGTGAAATGACCTTGGACGGCAACCTTCCACTAAGCGACATGAAGCGTCTGAAGTTCCACCATGATAGTTCTGGTCCTGCTCCCTTAAAACCGGAGTATTTCACCAGTTTGCACAAGCCCTTGGCAGCTGATAAGTCCCAGAATGCCTCGGAGTTCAGTGTTAGTTTGAAACCCATGCAAATCCGTACTTTCATCATTAAAAAGAAGTAGGCTGCCTCCTAAGTACAGGGAAAATAAATGCCTAAAATTATTCGAGAGCACTTAAACGAATATAGTAATTAATGGTAATATTTTGCGGCTTATTGTAATGCTCCCCAAATAGACGAGCCGCATTGATAATTACAAGTTCGCTATGTCGAATCGAGATTATGAGAAGCAGCCGCTCCGCAGGATTTTCATATTTGCCGCTTACAATGCAGATACATTTACTGCATTGGCTTCCAACCACCCATGAGCCCCATTCCCACTGAAAACACCTCAAATCCCGGCCTGAGTCGGCATAAGTCCTTTGGTTATTTGGTGAACCCGTGGCTTCCACTCTTCCCCCGTTTTGCATTTTGCCTGTGGGCTTTGTGTCGGTGTGTTGTGCAATGCCTGCTTCATATATCTATACATAAATGTATATATATGTATAAAAATATATATGTGTAGAAGTAGAAGTAGAAGTGATATCTGTATGCGATAGCTTGTTGTTGTTGTTGGTCTAATGCTGCTAATGTCTGGCACTCGAAAAAAGATTTGCGCCCAATATCCCTTGGTTTTGGCCCCTGCCCACTAAATACTTTTGTGCCAACACCACACTCGCATTGCAGGAGAGCTGTGGTCCTGGGCTTTTATTATTAAGTTCGCCACGGGAGACTTTAATCTTTCGTCTCCTGGTTGGGACAGCCGGCTCACACACACAGATACCCACAGCTTTGCACAGCTACACCCTCGGCTCTACTCCATTTCACTTCACTGCGATGCAAAACAATGAGCTCCTGAATTCATGCCATATGTGTGTGTACCGAGTCCTGCGTCCTGCGTCCTGCGTCCTGCGTCCTGGTAGATGGGAAAAATTATTTAATATTGCCCGTCTTAGGCGATGAGGCGTGGCAAGTTGAGGCGTTGTTTGGTACTAATCCTTGGCGAGCATTAGACACGGAATTTAATTTAGTTCCAGCTGCAGCCTGAAACGGCACACAGAGCCAAAATATCAACAAAATGAAATAAACATCCCAAAAAAGTTGCACATTTACTTAATAACTTATTCACAGAGTGAATTTACTATTCGATTATACACTAATACCAAGTTTAATTACAATGACGACTTTATTTTGGTAAAACAACTTAAACAACTTCCTTTTCTCTTTGTGGCTGCTTAAGTATGCCTAATTTAATAAGCGTGTACACTCTTGCTTAGCATTTCTTTCTCTGTACCGGACTTGCCACAGTGTGGCCTGGCATATGTGTGCCAAGTACCCCATGCTGGCTGCCAAACTCTGCATTGCCGACTTCCGGTCGAGTTGGCGCTTTTAATTCAAATGGAACCCATGCAAGAAGCCACCCATCCACCCATCCACCCATCATCACCCACTTGCCGCCTGTTTGCTCGCTGAGCTGGGCAGATAATCCAACTTTGATTAAGTAATTTCAGCATTGGGGAACGTAATAAGTTGGGTGTTCAAATCCAAGACTCAGCCGCTTATTCCCATGTGAGGCCGTTGTGCAGCCGACACAACAAAAAAAAAAAATGAAAATCATCATAAAAGCACCGAAGATGATTAGCACAATGCCCAGTATTGCAGGGTTTTCCTGCTGTTTTGGGTTTACTGTTTTCAGGTTTCTGGGGTTGGGTTAATGTCTTTGACATCCCCGTCATAACGCGATAACTACTCCCTCAAGTGGAGTGATTACGACCGAATCAATAAATCATAATTGGTATAATATTACATAGCTTGAATTGTAATTTACATGTAATTTGCAAGCGATGTACGTTTTTTAAGTTTTAAAACCTTTTAGTAGCATGATTTTCTGTTTAATATATAACTATATAATTAATAAATTTTGCAATAATCAGGTTGCAATGGAATGCTATTCAATATTTGCTTAACTTTTTTCGGAATTAAAGTTTATAATCTGATTGTAAAGCTTAAATCTTCGCTAACTTTTTTGAGAAATACTGTGCAGCAAATTCTGCGCTTAAGCCGAGTTCAAAGGGAACGCGCATCGGAAAAATGAAAAACAATGGACAAATGGTAAACTAAGCGGCTAAACAAATATCGCCATCGAGCATAAATCCTTGCCAAAGCGCTCACTCGACAACTCAATAATACGAGCACAAGCGGCGCAAAAAAAAATGGCATCCAAAGTGTGCTTTTTGGCACTTCAAATACAGGGAACTGCAGCCGGCTTATAGACAATCGACTGTTGTTGTGCGCCCCCCCCTCCCCGGGGAAAATCCATGGGTCCAATGGCCCCAGCGGCAAATTGTGGCCCTGTGTCCCTATGTATGTCATTTTAATCAACGGAAACATGCATCGGATTATCCGACAGCTAAACAACACCCGCTGCTGCCGATGAATGGAGAAGCGTTTCGTTTTGACAATTGCCACTACGACGCTTAACTTGCCCGCTCCACATATCCCCCTCCTCTTCCTCTTCCCCTTCCCCTTCCCCTACCCCTTTCCCATCCCCCCTCAACCCTTCTTCAGCGACAATTAAATGCGCAGTGAGACTCAAGCCTACTTAGGATCTATATAGCCATGTACGCGTTCTGAACACACAAGCGCCATCACTGCAAGAAACTTCAAAGGGAGATCCGATGGATAGCTGCAAGGTAGAGCCACATTAGAGTTATAGCCACATTATTGTGGAAATAACTACTCGTTTAAGCCAGTCTTGTATTACAAATGGGGCTTAGCTTGCACTCAACTTTGTAATAAACAAACGAATGCGAATTAAGCTGCAATTCACTTAAGTACAACTATAGCAATTTTAAATGTATCTGCTAGAACCGCATACACTCCAAGCTCAAGCACTTTCAGAGCAACGCAAGCAATGCACTCCATATTAAACCACTTTGAGAGCAATGCTATCAATGCGTTTTTCTCAGTGTATGCGATGACTGTGTGTGTGTGTTGGTGTGTTGCCAAGCGCTTGCGAATTTATTGAACCGCAACAAATGTCATTGATGTCATCATCAACAGCATCATCTGCCACTGCACCCAGTGATGATCATCGGGGGCATTATGAAAATGCGACATCGACAACCATAGCCGAATCTTTTTATTAGCAACAAGTTTTTAATATCGCAGCGGGACCTCACATCCATGTACACTGAGGTAGTGGTATTGGTAGCGGTAGTGGTAGTGGTAGTGGTGAGGGTTCCATGAAATCCTTCCAGCTTTTAACAATAGCGCCCTAGTCTATCTATATCCCATCTCGCGCCCCTCCCTTCCCCCGCCAGGACGAGCATCCCTTGCTGAGTGCCGATTTGATAAGAATTTAATATGCGCCACGTATTTCGATGTCGAGGATGTGTTTCGGTTTATTCCTACTCGTCCTTTCAATTTTGCGCAGTTCCTTGAATCATTCACACTGTGAGCTGCATCCCAGATTCCCAAACACGAGGGCTATGAGATATGTATTATTGGGATTTGCAATCCTATACGCTATATACTATATACTACATACTAGAAGACTTCCATATACAAATATTGAATTGTAAATGCTTTAGTTGTGGAAAAATGCACATGATCCGAATCTGCAATCCCGTCCAATCGCTCGACGATGTCGACGCTTTCTTCATTACATCATAACGATTATGAAATAAATACTTCCGTTTCTTTGAAACATCTCCCGAGTTTGCGGGTTGCGGGGTGGAAAATTGCGCTCCTCTGTGATTTTCCATAGAGGAGAAATAAATCAACTGCATGTCCTGTTTCTGGCGATTGCCAGGAGTCCTCCTTCGTTCCCCTTCCTCCGTGAGAGTCGTGTATTTATTGTTGCGTTTTTAAGTTTGGAATTTTTAATTTATGGCGCATCCTTCATTGTTGAAAGTTATAATTCTTGCTTCTTGGGAGAAGGGGGTTGGGAGTGCTTAAGGAATAAAATATATTTGCCAGCGAGTCTCGAGGAATTATGATGTATGTGCAATAAATAATCCGAAATAAATAAATTATCGCCTCGCCAGAGGTTTCTCGGTTTCTCGGTTTTTTGGTTTCTTGGGCAGGGCGCCCCGAGTGGCGCAACTAATGGATGCTGGTTATTCGTTATTCGTCCAGGATGGGATTCCACTTTTTCTGTACCACTCGGATTTTTATGATTTGTTGGCGTCCCCGTGTCCCTGGCGGTTTTACACATTTACAAGGGTGCTAATGCTAGTTTTGTGCACTTTTTCTCCGCTGCCGTGTGTGAGTTCCTATTCCAGCTCCTTGGCAATCCTTTGGCTGGGCCATAAATCACAGCTTGATTTGGCGCCTCGCATGTGTCCTGGCATGTCCTTTGTCTATTTGCCTAGCACACGGCATCCTTTTGTTTAAATGCGCCAAATATACTCGTCCTTGCCGCCGTGGACTGTCCTGCCAACAACCATTTTCGTTGGTTTTCCTTCCACATCGCAGCGCTCGCTCCTTTTTGTTTCAGCCAAGGGTTAACCCTTTTAACCCTTGGCCAGCAACTCCTCTTTGGCTAACCACGGACAGCGCTGGATGACATTTTTCCAGGACATATTGCCACGACACTGAGGTCAACCTTTTTCATGTTCATTGGCTTTGCCACTTGCAGCATGCGATTCGCCGCTTGGTCCCAACAGTTTTTCAAAATGGTTGGGTTACTTCTTTCTCATGTGGCCAACTAATTAAGGTTAACTTGACACAACGAGCCTAACTTTTATGGGAATCGAAGTTATTATCATACATGAACGGAAGTAGAATCACTTATTACTGATTTACACTTCCATTTTAGAAATATTTAGACTAATGTAGGCACATATGAACATTTATTGGAAGGCATAGGAACATCCAGCAAAAGAATCTTATAGAAAAGATCATTGAATGTGCCCTTGAAGGGAAAGGACAAGACTTAGGAAATGAGTTTTGAACAACGTGAGTTTGGGCAGCAAGACATGGTGCATCTGTCCCATTGACTTGACCTCGTACCGCTCACTGCCTGGGGGTCAGCGGCGGGTCAGGAACAAAGTCGGGCAGTCGAGGAGTCAGGGAGTCAGGGGCACGGGCGGTGGCCATGTAGAGGGGCACAGGCCCCGAGGGTACGGGGTGCATTTTGCTGTAACTCTGTCTTTGTCGCAATGTCGTAAATAAAGTCGGGGCAGGCATCCTCGCCGAACACTGGAATTTATGCGCGTTGATTTATTTGCTGTTAGCGATTTATTGCTGCCGCAGCCGCAACCCATCGTCCGGAGGAGTGGCAGAGTGGGGGGGGGGGGGGGGGGGGGGGGGTGAGGGGGATTGGTGACGTGACTGCGGATGTCGCCAGGAGCAGGACACACGTATTGGGCATGTCCTGGTTGCGGCTCGGATCCTGCGCGCCGCTCGTTATTAAGTTTTTAATTTATGGGCATGTGAATGCAATGGGATGCAGATCCCAACCAGGATCTTCCCGGCTCCCGTTGTTTCGCCCATTTTGCTCCCGTCGTTTTTCGCCAAAAATTATATATTTTAATTGAGCGTGCCGCCCAAAACCACCGACCACCGATCCATACGCCCCATTGGCCAACAGTCACTTCTTCAACCCCTCCCCTAATCCCCAGCGGCTGTCAAATAAACGCCTTGTGCTGACAGTTTGCCGCTGACAGCCACATCAACGACAAGCAAAATATTGAAATTATTATGACTTTGTCTCCGCCAGATTCTGGCCTGATTCTCTCGCGATAAGCTGCATACTCGACTAGCGGCTACTCATTACGCGCTACTCTTTTCACTGAAAATGAGATATAGCACAAAGTATGCACAGTGATAATACTCATCATAGATTCATGATGTTTAAAATAATATTGTTTTTTTTTCTGATTCTAATTGAAAGTGAGGTTCCATTTAATAGATATATACAGAGAGTATGCGGCAGCCATTTCTGCTCTCTGGGAATATTTTAAAATCCTCTAATCGCTCTATTTTCAACTATCGGGAAACATTCCAAAAATCCGTATATAGCTCCGCATCTGTTTTCGTACCCTGTATAAATATATTAAATTCTGGGTGCTTCCGGTGGGATGGAAGGGGGGGACGGGGTGTCAGGATATGCGGCCGGAGGCGATGGCGGCATCGTCGGCGTCCAAATGCGGCGACCGCAGACACACGCAAAAATTCTAATTTCTCCACTCGGTAAAGAACCCAAAAAAGAAATAAGGAAAAATAACAAAAATGCGGCAAAACTGAGGGAGAGAAATACCAGAAATATTTTTCTAAGCATGCGTCGGCGACCCATCACCATCATCATCATCGTCCTCGTCCTCGTCATCGTCCTCGTCATCCTTGGTTAGCCCAGGGCTTCAAAATGAAATTAAATTTGATGGCCCTGGTGCTTGGGTTTGTTTAGTTCCGTATACCTTTTCCGCCCCAATCCAGAAATACTGTGAACCATTCCGGTAGCCCGGAGTTGGGAGCACCACGGGCAACTCTGGAATCGCATTAAGCAAACATTTAAATTTAATTTCGCATGTAATGCGGCATTTGTTTGTTTATTTTATTTAACTTGGGCTTTTTTTCGGCCGCCCTTTCGGTTTGCACCCCTGAAATCGGTCAGCGATTTTGATTCGAGTTTGGCATTTTGGGGTTTACTGATGATCTGAGGCTTTTCATATTTTCGCCTGCATTAAAAACAGCTCTAAGAATGCCTCCCACTCTAGGTTTTTCTTCATTAAAGGGTGGCCACATTTGCGTGGAAAGAATTATGCATGATTTATCTTAGAGATATGTTTTAAATACTTCAACTAAAACTTCCTTCCAACATCTTTTTGGTATCCAACAAAAGAATATCTTCAGGTAAGTTGAGAAACCCATATTTTCGGCGCTGAGTGTTTAATTACAGCAAGGGAAACATAGACAACCATTAGACCATGGCTCATTAAATCAAAAATAGTCTGCTCCATTTTGGCTAATGGACAACACCCTAACCAGTCCACGCCCACAATGAAAACAAATCGCGGAAGTTAAAAACTTCAAATAAATATATTTCATACGTATATATTATATATTTCTTGTTCTATAAATTTTTAGAAATAACTGAAAGATATTATTCATATTTAGTGATACATTCTTAAATGCTAGTAATTAAACAGGTAAGTAAAATGTGTTTATCTTGTCTTGAAAACACGACTGTAGCCATATAGTTCCAGGCCTGACAAAGAGTATTCAGACGCCCATTGTCTGGTGTCCTTTCGGATATTTTTGCATCCTGGTGGGCTGTTTGGCTGGTTGGCTGGTTGGCTGGTTAGCTGCTTCCTTGCCAGGCACTTAAGCCAAGCGGCAGAAGCCAACCAGAAGGGCGGGATGCGCTGAAATATTCAAATTGGAAATAGCACACAATTTCCCTAATTGGCGCTAGGATGGCGGCAAAAAAAAAAAAAACAAAAAAAAGCACGAACGGCTTATTATAATCGCGAAAAATGTTGATGATAATGAGCCGCTGGTGGCGATGATGATGAGCACATGCCGCGTTTAATTATTATGCCTCTAATGCATCACTGCCACCCACTTCCACCTGCAGCCAGGTTTTCCCCTCAATGCCCTCGCACCTACATGCAATTTCACACATGTGAGGAAAATCACAATACAGGCGTCGCATTTTCATAATGGCAACATAAAAAATGCAAACGCATACGTACATATACATATTTGATGGGGGAAGCCGTGGCAAACAATATTTTTAATATGCAAAACAAAATGGGGAAAGAGAGATCCTGCCGGCTTATCAAAATGTGTTGCAAAATTAGCTGAGTGGGTGCGATGTTTAAAGAGCTGGAAGTGCTCAGGTGCTCAGGTGTTCAGGTGTTCAGCTGCTCGGGGAGTGGGAACACATTTGGCTAATTTCAGAGCCTTATGGCACAAGAAAATGTAACTGCAATCATTCCGGTACAATGCCATGCAACGTCCATGAATTTTATAGCCTTACTCATATGACTAACTACCAAATTGCTAGCTTATTTAGATGTGCTTGCAGTTCAGCACTAATCGGTTTTATCATGTATTTTAGCCTTGTAATGAACAATCCTACTTTGTAAGTACGCAAGCACCTAAAACGACTGGCATTTGCCTTCAACCACAGGCCAAAAACTTGCGACTCCTCTTAATTTGGCAGTACCAAAAAGCCAACATCATTTATTTCAATCATTTATCAAAACGCTCAAGCCAAAAAAAAAAAGAGAATGAAACTGAAAAAATATCGCATTTCAGGCTTTCGACACGACCGGCTAATGAGCCAAATTCCTGTTGTTGTTCCATGGAAACCAATGAGTCAAAATTTATCTTTGGAGGATGGCGGCCAGACAAGTTGACAGGCCCAACCTCAAAGTCCGAAAGTTGGGGCATCCAACCCACACCCGCGATGGAGGGCAGAGTTAAGTGCGCAGATTCATTAATTTACATTAAAATGTAATTAGCGGTCAAATAAGTGGCAGGAAAATACTGAAACCGCAAAATATGCGAGCTGCCATTAAAGAAGGCAGCGAAAACAAAAAAAAAGAAAACATAACAAAAAAGCACAAAACCAATTGAAATGCAATTTGAAAATATTTATTTTATTGCTTTACGTTGAGCTGAGTGGCGCGATAATAAATATTCATATTTTATTGTGTCATAAGAGAATTAATATCCATACCTACACCGCTTTTGGCCCAAATAAAAGTGGTTCCTCTAATTGCATTTGCCGTCTGGCATTTGCAAAACACAAGACCATAATTCGCTGGGTTTCTTCGGGATCTCATTAGCGAAACTTTGGCTGAATTTGTTTAGTTTAACATAATGCATGATGTACAACCCATTCACCACAAACGCAAACGTTTATACGCACTTTTCGAATCTAGAACAATTTTCAAAAATAGCCATGCAAACTAGAAGTTATGAGTGCTCTTTTTGAGAATTTTCAACATGAAGCTAAAATGTTTTGCCCAGAAGAACAAGTTTTATCTATTAAACAATAATTTCTTTATAAGCCTGGAACATTTCGGTAATTTTACACTTACTAATTATATGATGGAGGAATACAATTCTGCAAATACTTTACTATCTGCCAGATTATTTAGGAGAAACTTGCCTTTAGAAAGGACTTATCCTTTTGGCAAGGGTATCAGAAAGGAAATTTCGCGCTTGTTAACTACTTCCGCTAAGAAAATGGATGCCTTGTTGTGGGTGCTGGCCACCCTCGAATAAGTATGAGAAAGGCATTATGCTTTCCTGCTTATTTTATTTTATATATTTTTTTTTTTGGCTTGTTAACAAATTTTATGCATTTCTTAACTTTCGGAGGCGAGTTAACGAGTCCCGTGCTCTGGAATCCAACTTGCTTATTATTATTTGCGGCGATTCTTTGGCTTGGAATTTTCTCGGAAAACGCATGCAGATGGCGGAGGGCGGAAAATGGCGAGGGTGTGGCCTGCATTGTGGTTATCATACTTTAACAAGTTTTCAAAGAGCATGAAATTTTCTTTGGTCTGGTCTGAAAAATGCAACTTGGGCGCAAAAATGCAGAATGCAGAATGCAAAATGCTCAAAATGCTGAAAATGCTGCGTGCAGCAAACTTTTTATCATGGCGGCCTGAGCAAAAAAAAAATCTCATGCAAAATATGGCATTAAAAGCAACCCACGGCCAAATGGGAAGAATGACGATCGGGAAGCTGCTTCCCAGCGATGCAGGTGCATTGTCCGAGTGCGGTCGCATTTCGTTAATTTCTGGGACCTGGCCAAAGGACCAAGGGACCAAAAGGACCAAGGGACCAAAAGGACCAAAAGGACCAAAGCCCAAGAAAGCCAGTTGTTGTGGGTGCGGCGGCGGCATAGAAAACGAAAATGAATTCATAATTAGATGACACCATCCGTGCGTAAATAATAATTTTTGCCAGTTTTTCCTTCTGCTTACGCGGCTCACTCTGCTAGTTAGTTAAAACGCGCGAATGAGTTTTCTTGAGTTTTCTTGAGTTTTCCCGAGTTCTCCCTCCGCTTTTCCATTGTCAGCGAAAAATCCAGCTTCTGTCGAAGTTTTATATTTAGCCAGCCCAGCCGGCGGCTCCACGGGTTGAGGCTGAGCAAGTTTTTATCCAATCGCTGCCTCGAAATGCCCTGCCATTTGCTCTTCGCGTCGGGTATATAAGTACTCTAAAGAGTATGTAACATTTATTATTAATTTAATAAATAAACCAAGCCGAAATCATCTGCACTTTCCAAACTCAATACGATATGTGTTTGAGCTCGAATTAAAAAAAGAGAATAAATCAAACATAGACTAGAGATCCTTCCGCAACATAAACAGTCTTGTTAGTGATCAGTTTTCTTTGTAGCTCTAACGCATACAATACCAATATATTGTTGATTTCATACTTAAAGAATCACTGTGATTTTTTAAGGAAATAAAATTAAATGAGTAGCAAGCCACAATTCAATTATTATATATTATATTGTAATATTCTTATATATTATATTATATTATGATGTGGAAACGTAGCACCAAACAGCTGGAAAGAACGCATAGTTCGCAGGGAGCCAGGATAAGGTGCTGCCATTTTGCTTTCGGCCAAGTTAGCACTGCCACTGGTATCAGCTCGACGGCATCTCCTCCGCCCCTAGTTCGGCTGCTCATCTCATCTCTCCTTGGAGCCCGGCTCTATTTTGCTGGGCTCTGTTCCGTTTGTTTCTTTATCGCGCATTTGCCAAGTGGCAAAGTTTTCTCGTTATAAGTTTTGTAGCCTTTGTGTGTCTGCCGCGCAGCTCGCAGCTCGCAGCTTTTTGCTTTTTAGCGAGCCGAACGCGATGCGAGCAAACTTTCGATATTCCTTGAAAAGTTTATGGCCCAGCGTCGCACGAGTCGCGAATTGCCAAAAAAAAATACAAATAATGGCGCGGGGTATTCGTGTACGAACCCAATTGAGAGTTGGCAAACAAAAAAATTATATTATTTTATTGTTGTTTGGCTGGCGCATAACTTTATGCCAAACACTTCGTTCTTCGTTCTCTGTGCGACTCGCATTATCCCAGCGAAAGTTTTCCGAACTGGAATCGGAGTTGCGCCCCCATAACTTTTGGCTCCATTTGCCACCGTATTGCCACCGAAAAGTCGCAGTCAGAATCGGTGGCAGATAAGGAAAACTATTTCCATATTCATATGCACATGCAACTGGCAAGTGCACTTTAAACTCTTGCAAATGAGCAGCTTGGCTCAATGCAGTTTCTTTTGGCTTGCCAAAACTTTGTTCTCGAACGCTGATAAATGTAAGCCACAGATGGCAGAAGCTTAAATAAATGTATTAACTCAAACTGTTTTTAGTGTCAGGAAAATCAGTGATAATAGGCTTTAAATAATTCTGTTTCACTAATTGAATATATATTTTAAACACACTTGTTTTTAACAAAATGCGCTCGTAAACAACATTCATCGCATTATTGTATGCGCTTCGGTCCACTGAATTTTATATGGCCTTAATGGATCTTCCTGCCGCTGACCAAAAGCGGATGCAGTGCATCAGCCATGTGCTGATTTCGAGCATATTGTCGCTGCTTCGGGCCGACCAGCCATATGTTTGTAATGGCAAATTAAAATGGAATTTTTGTCACATGGCCAGCAATTAATATGCCATCGGCGATAAATAATAAACAATGATTAAGAACTTATTATGGGCAGCAGTGTGTGTGTGGTGTGTGTGGTGTGTGTGGCAGTGATCAGTGGGTGTGGGTGTGGGTGTGGGTGTGGGAGATTTATGCAGGAACTAATTTTCAAGGTCATTAGAATGCTCACCCAAGTGGGCTGAGCGGGAAAGGGGCTAGTGGCATCCAGCGACACTGAGCATCCTATTGTTTGGCTAATGCTTATTGATAATCGCAGACAATGGACTAGCCAGCCCACTGTCATTGTTGTTCGAGCGTAACCCATAAATACTCAGGGGCAGTCAAAACAATTGGATGGGTGGATGGGTGGTTGGGTGGTTGGGTGGATGGGAGGGGGTCTTATAAGGGGGCGATCCGTCGCCTTAGCCGACACAATAAACAAGGCAAATCAACGCCATCGATAGGCACTTTGATTTTGGTAGTAACTCTAACCCAGTGCCACGCCCACGGTGGCGTACGCCCATCGCCGGGACGACAACTACACATTTATTGTCCATTTCTTTTGGGGGGGGTGGGGGAGGGGGATTGTGAGGGGATTGTGCAGCAAATGGCATAACTTCCGCTTTCGCTTGACTGCTGCAAAATTCACGGAAATTATCAATAAATATGCGAGGCCCGACCCGTAAAATGAATGAAACTGGCAAATTTTTCGCCATATCTCACTGGCTGATTTTTATGTGCAGCACGGCGCACACAATCCAATGTCCTGTGCCATCCAGTGTCCAGTTTTGTGCTCCCCATAACGGAAGCATCATTATCATAAATTATCATTTTGTAGGAATTGCATCCGCTGCGAGCCAGAAAAACCGAGCAATAACAACACAAACGACGACAATTTCAATTGCCCGGCCATCTCTTCCTCAATATCGCCCCCTCCTTTTTTGGTCCACCCCACTCCGCAACTTTGCTCGGACATTTGAATGGCCAAATACTATTCCAGTTTAATTTATGGCCAGCCGACCGTTGTGACCATGATTCCATAATTTTCGCCCTTTTTTGCCACACGAAAATCTGCTTCGTGTTCAACAATTTAATGGGACTTTTAATTGATTTCGCATTATCAAAGTGTTAAGTCTTACTGCCAGAACTTCACATTTGTAAATTCCGTTTAACACTTATTTACTAAATAAATCATTCATAGTTATGGGAGGACCGAAATGAAACAAGTGAAACTTTCCCAGAGATTTAAATTGAAGATCAGCTCTCGAGTCACGTATCCCCACATTGCACCAGGCACGTGATTGAGGCTATATATACCATACATATATACTCATCAGTTGCGGAACCGATAACGCATGACACCATTTCCAGATCGCTTTGAAAATGAGTACAAACACGTCATGCTCATCGAAAAGGAATTGACTATATACGACGACTCTAGTATATAGAAAAGCCTTTTTAGTGAAACACTGATTATTAAAAAGTTCGCCTAAGATCTAATCAGTTGAAAATTAGAGACATTCAGGCTTATACAGAGAAAGTACATGTGCCGAAGTGAATACATCACACAGTTTTACGATATTCTTCATCCGAGTCAGCATACTTTGAAATGGTCGTTGTATTGGAGTGATTTCCCTCGATATAGACGGCGGAAAGGCGACAGGCGATGAGGAACAGTATATAGGCGATGTAGAGCACTATGGCGACCAACAAGCAGTCATCTCTGCCCAGGAATCCGAAGCTGTGGTAGGTGATCAGCACGTGGGAGATGACCAAAGTCGATACACTGACAAAAAACACACCAATAGCCACATTCTGCCAATACCACCAGGACAGGAGGATATTCATCATTTCAATGCAGAATGTCAGAACGAATAGCATTCCGCCCACAACAGCCAGTTTGAAGGGGTTCATATGAAATCCAGTGCAAATTAGAAGTGTACAAATTAACAGCGTGATGCCAAGGAATACTAGAGCCACGGCCATCACCGCAATGGCCCAACGGAGACGCCAATTCATCAGGAAACTTGCAGATCCGAGGGTCAGCAGTTCGTAGCAAACGAGGATGGCGACATAGTTGTAGGGCCTCCTGTACTTCAGCGGCTCAATCAAATGGATGCAGATGAGCAGCACGAAGGCCACGAAGAAGCACCCGATGGTGTATATCAATGCATCCTTTCCGAACAGACACAACATCATCCATTGCGGAATGGCGCCCAGCACACAGATTACAAAAGCTAGCAGGGTCCACGCAATGAACTTGCCCAGCCCAATGGCATTCTGGTTCTCATTATCCGGCATGGTGCGATTCGATCGAAGAACTTAACAATTTGGCACATAATTATACAAAATATTACTAAAATTCCACTGACTCTACAAACATTTGAGATTAAGTTCGAAACAACTGAGATGGCCGCAAATAAAGCTGGCAGCTAGACACTACCGCTAGAAAACATTAAAAAAAAACGTATTAATTACTTTCGGAAATGTAAATTTGTAGAACTGGCACCCAATTCCCTATAAGGGCTGCTCAATTCAATCGCAACCTATGCAATTTGGCAGCCTCACCGAGCAATTCTAATGTGTGGCAGCCGCAAAAGTGCCGACTGTGCCACACCTCTTGAGGGCTTATTCTCCATCGTTTTTGGGCCATCAATTTGAGGCCCACTCATCCTGCTTCGGAGAAGAAAACAAAAAATGAAATCAGAGAGCCGAAGCCCGAGAAGCGCTACACAAATGAGAAAAAATGAGAAAAGAAAAATGTCGCATAAGCCGGCGCAGGACATACTGCAAGGACACTTGAGGCTCAGCAGCGGCCGAAAGTCCTTTGAAGTTGGATAAAAACTCGAGTCCTGTGGGTGGGCCAGTATGTCGCCAAGGAAATACAAAACACACAGATCGCAGACGGGCGGAGTGAGGGGGGAAATCAATCTGCGACTGCCAATGGTAAGGCTATGAGAGCCTCCATAATACTATACAATAACAACTACCAGGAAGCGACCTCGGAGTCCAGAGAAAATAAACGATTACACTCGCCGGCAAGATAATAGTTCCCCATGAATAATTCAATTCGATTTAAAGCGTTTGTGTAAAATACTCATAGTTTTATCTCCGCAACTGCACACACATGCGAGTATATGGGCAGCATAATGAAATAAAAATAGGAGAAAATGTTTCGCAGCGAAATTGAATTAAAAAAGAGACCACATTGAAACACACACGAATCGAAACCTGGAAAAAAACAATCAAATGGCGGAGGCCGCACCAACTGGTCCTGGACTTCACCTGTCGCCGATTTCGATCTTAATTTTAATTGAAAAGTGTACAACATCACATTTCCCTCTCTGTTGTTTGTTGCCGGCGTGCTCCTTCACGTATAATTACAAGCGATTAAAATCTGTGGAAATTTATTAAATTCCATAAATCAGCACTGCCATGAACCACCCCACTTCGTTGCCCCCGTTCGCTCGTCGGACATTCCCTTGACAATTATAAATTGTGCGTTCGTTGCCAGGCGCAGTAAAGTCCTTCGCCGAAAAGGACGAAATTGCTTAACCACAAAATGTCACTTCACCCGTTCACGTTTGCCCCGCCCCACTGACAATGGCCGTTTTTTAACGTTCCTGATTATGTAATTATCTGGGTTTGGGTCTGCGTACCTCACAGCTTCATCCACCCAAATAAAAATATGCGGCCACCCCATCTCGAAAGCTGAGATTGCACATCTCTCAGTACGCAGTTACTGCGGCAACCTGTTCACATCGGTGTGACAGACAGACCACAAATCCATATGCCAATTAGTGGTTTTAGGCCAACTGATTTCATTGACTGATATGCCTTTGCTGAAAATAATCAAAAGAAGTATAGGAGAAGTGCTTATACGGATAAATATATAAACATTCTCAAGTCAGAGAACCAAAATAGTACTCAAAAGCAGCTGGAGTCCTATGCCAGCACACCCATGCCTCGAAATCAATAAATACATATTACACTATATTACCTAGACCAATAATTGCTAACATTCATCACGACAAATTGCAATGCCCCACCAAAACAGAACCTGAAAACCAAATAATACAAACAAAAAAAGGAAACCGACCACAGACAGCAGTTAAATGATGCTACTTGGGCGATAAGGACGAAAAAACATCCTCCTCCAAAATCAGGACGACCCCGGGAGCGTTATTTGTTTTGTGCGTTGTCCAAAACAATTTCCTTCCTTAATCACAAGCTAACTGAGTGGGGGAAAACAGCCGAAAATGCATTTATCTGACCAAGGGTCGAAAAAAACGGTGGAGAAAAACACTGACAAAAATTCATTTCAATTTACCGAAAAGAAGTTTCTGATTTCGTGTACCTTTCTCATTTCAAAAATAATATTATTAATGGAACCACAAAAGTATTTCGCATTCTTCTGAGCATTGCCTCTACTAAAATTGCTCTGCTTTTACCTATGTCTTTTATAAATATAGGTAGCTTACAGAAGTTTTTCCCACTCTGTAAATATATGGAAAACGCAGGGACAACGCTTCTAATTGTAAAAGATAAAAAAAAAAAGCGAGGCAACAAACTTTGGGCTGCTCGACATTTCTCGTTAGACCCGGCAACAAACAAAATAATAAAAAAAAAACGGCGAAGATAAATGACAGGCAACTTTTGGGAATGGGTGCCGTGGATTTTGGATTGGACTGAAGAATGGGATTGGGAACGAGTCCTAAAGTGTGCTTCTGTGTGCGTGCGTGCCTGTGTGTGTGTACCTCTATGGGTGTGTGTGTGTGTGTGTGAAGACATTTCCCGGCCACTGTAGCATACTTTCGAGTGTCTCTGGGCTTTCAGCACATTCTATGTGTGCCAACAGCTTGTCGAGTGGTTCAGTCCGCCTTTCCCGCTTTTTAGGGGTTTCTCTCCATTTTTTTTTTTGCTTTTTTTTTCTATTTGTCCTATCGATGTCGCCATAAGTTGCACAAACCCCTTCAGATGTCCGCCTGCCACAATTCGCCCGATTCCCCATCGCTCTCTGCTTGACCAAGTGCAAAATGTCAAGTTTCTCGCTTTGATGTACGTCTGGATCTGAATGTATATATATCTGTATGTAAATACGTGTAGCTCATCGACTGCCCGCCCTGCAGTGTGTTTTAATCGAAAACCTAGCCACCCTAACCTAGGCCAAGTAATCTGGTCCCAAAGCTGATTATTCAACGTAATGGGAGCTGACTTATCTGCGATCTGCCCTGAGCCGTATGATTAATTGAACTGTTTTGATTTTGTCGTCATATGTCTGCATTTCGTTTGACAATAAATCTATTGATTGCGAACGCGGACTTTAAAGGTTTAAGTCAGGTGCGTATTTGAATTTGCGCATTAAAAAGGTCGATTAATAGAAAAAATATGCTTCGCTGATGATTTATATAAGCTGATGCGACAATTTATCTCAAATTCCATCTACTTAGGGGCAAACCGCACAAGTAATCATCGGAAACGATCCATAACGAACAACTGAGCATTTTCTCATGGCAAATTATCGAAGATTAACGATAATTAAATTTATTGTTGGCATACTCGTATACAACCCCCATCGATACGAATTTCCAGCCAACATCATTAGTCTGGGGCATACAAATGGACCATACACATGGAGTTCTTGGTAGGGGTGTCCTGTGTTCATAAAACTAGGGTCACTGAGATAATGTGTCATTTGCGTTCTCAAATCCAACTACAAGCTAATAGTTATGCAATTGCTCATAAATGCTCAAGAACGCTGCATTTCGAGGGCAAATGCGGGGAAAATAAAGGAAAATTTCGTTGCATTCCGCCCCGAAACTTCTGCATAAATCTGATCTAATTAAATGCATTGAATCTGTCACTGAACTTGACCTTCATTCGAGTATGCGGGTCGCACACCTATTCTATTGCATGTAAATTCAATATATTTGTACATCGCTTTCTACATCCTTTTTGTTTATAAGTCGAATTCCTTGAGTTGGACTGTTTAGGGGCGACCCACAGGAAAGGCAATTTTTATTGGATTTTATTTTTATTGTCCTACACAAATGTATTTATTTATGGCACATTGATATTTGACAGTTATTGCGGGTTCCGGAAACGCCCAGTTTTCTGGTTGCTTTTTATGGAATGCAATTTTTGGGTTGTTATTTGTTTTTCTGCTTTTTTTGTAAGTGTGGGCCAAGAAGGTGAAGTTTTGATAGTGTGGGCAAAGCATACACTTTTATATTTATATTTAAGAAATATAATAACAGCAGACAATATATTTGAGAAGATAATTAATTTATCATACAACAAAATGGTAATTAAGTACACTAGTTCGTAGTATTTTTGCTTAAAAATAATAAAATAAAATACAGAGTGCCGCCTAAGTATGCTATAGTATTTACTTGATCAAAGCATAGAAATGTGCTGGCTAATGAAAACTTTTTTTGCAGGACTTCAGGTTGATGAAGCTCGTCGACTGCTCCACGGGTCAAGGATATTAAATCGTGTACAACACCCTCGTAAACAGGGTTCTTCCCCCCCAACCGCCGAGCTCCTCCTGCCCGAAAGCCAAGTAGTCGTAAAAAATCAGGGAGCGCACGTGTCCATTTTTTTTTGCTTTCGTCCTTTTCATGATTCTCGGCCGCTTGCATGTCCTGGACGGAGATGCGTGAATAATTTTGTTGCAGGACCTTTGGTCACGCTGTGAATCAATCTTGCGGGCACAGGAAGTAAACAACAGCTCCCTCCCGAATCAGTGAGCATGGGCATTAATGAATGCAATTTCGGAATATTTTACGAGCCAGTTCGCCGGACATTTTAAGCTTGAATCCTGAATGCTCTTAAAGCCTCCCCGAGTGGCGGCAGCAACAAAATGGAGCAGCTCCATTTGTCTGGAGGGTGGTTTTCTGGGGGCGAAGGGCAAACTATTAGCGTTTAGTGCGCATGTTTAAGGACGAAATCCCCGCCAACAGGGAGCAGAGCAAACAGCAACACTTCAAAGTGGTTGCAACCCTGAGTAACTTTTTCTCCCCACCATTTTTTTGTTCCTCCTTCTGCGGCTGGAGCAGCCGCGCGTCCTTTTTTGCGCCATTTGTATTGGCATTTGGCAGCGCGTGCTCCAATAAGAACAAAAGGATTCCCTCACACCCACACCCACACCCACACCCAATCCCCATCCCAATCCCACGCCCATCGCCGCCCTGCGTCCTCCAATTTTGTTTGTTTGGTTTCTCGTTCCTTTTATTTTCATTTTTTTGGGCACTTCCGAGTCGGGAGGCCAGGACGCGAAGGACCCGCAGACATGGCCAAAGGTTATTGGAATGGCAATGCGAAGTGGCTTCCTGAGAGGGGATCCCCCATTAATCACCCAACGCCTCTTTAAACATCCCACTTTCACGGTTTCAATTATCAACTATGATTTTTCATTGTTATACATTGTTTATACTGTTGTGAGTTGCTATAAAGACACGAAATGATGTCATTACTAAGATAATTTGCTGAAGAACTGATTTATACGTTTATTCATTTTTAACTCTAGTATACGTTGACTCAGTCACAAATGCTCATTACAATCTGTTTATTGCTTAGAATGAGTTCTTGGCACAGTTAATAAAAGTTTCAATTTCAACATCTGCGTAACTTTGCTTAGAAAATCATTTGATTTTAAGAAAATGGAGTTCAACAAGCGGAAAGGAATTGTTTAATATTTGCCGAGCTCCTAACTGAGCTATAATAGAAACCCACTTTGTATATATGTATGTAGTAAATGAAATCAAATTTTTTATTTTGCAGCCACCAAAAACAGCGGTACGCCCATCATTCCCACCCAATTTGCTTAGACCACAAGTAACACCCGAAAGATGCGAAACCACAGCAACAACTTATCGCCGTACTCATCAGGTTCATGAATGAATCTGTCATATTATTTCGGCAATGATGCTGACAACAACAACAGCGGCTGTATCCCCGTTTATGGCCTCGAAAAATCCCCCTGTGTGCAATATTTATCATGTCACATAATATTTTTCTGGCATTTGCACGTCACCCCCGCCCAGCACTCCACCCCCCACTTTTTTGCTGGATCTCCCCCGAAATTCTGGCTTAAGCAGCTGATACGCACACTCGCCCACTCACACACACACACACAGCCAGGAAGGTCCTGGCATCACAACCCCTTCGCTAGCCAAACGATGTGGGCGGCAGCGGGTCGGAGTTTTGGGGGCGGGGCAGCGGTTGCTTGCCAGCCATCAATTGCAGCCATCATCCACCGACGACAGGGCGTCTGGCTGCCTGATATCACTGCAAAACTCCAAGAGCACAATGCACCGAAAAAAATATATATTATATATCTACGATATCGAATAGAAAATAGGAAATCTCATAGGTATCTCAGAGAATTCGGATTATCGTAACTCTACGAGTATTGTAAATTTATAAAAAAATTTATTGAAATACAATTTTATTAAATACAATAAATAATACATAATACGTAATATTTTATAATATAATATAATAATATATAATATTAATAATATACGTAATCCCATTCTTTTATAATACTAACTACGAATATTATATTATAAAATAATTTTTTTAAAAATAATCACAATCTTTTAAACTAATAACTACGAATATTATATTATAAAATTATTTTCTTAAATATAATCCAATTCTTTTCAACAATGTTTTATTTTCCTATACCCATGTACCGCTCTGCAGATAGTAATAAATGTTCCAATAAATAGTCTCTATGTTGTGCCTAGCATATTCTCTTTTTCTATTAAACAATTAAGCATTAGTAATATTATTAATGAAAACAAAGTGAACACCGAATTATGCTCAACTACTACAGGGTTTAATTGCAGTGTAGCACTTCTTGCTGCTCATTGAATTTTCTGCTGATTTCATTTCGACTTCTTTTGCTCCGCTGGGAACAAACTTAAAGTGGGTGGGTGGGTGAGTGGGTGGGTTCGGTGGGTGGGTGGGTGAGTGGGTGGGCTTGGGGTGGCTGATTGTTGTTGTGCCAGCTTCTGTTTTGCCTGTAAATATTTTTGGCAATTGTCGCTTTCCCCCCACCCCGATTTCCCCAGAGGGCAAATTAATGATGTCTTTCCTCTTGGTCCCAAAATGGAAATTACTTATAAATTGCTCTAGGCCTGCTTGTTCGTGTTGTTTTTGTTTGCTCACACTATTTGGGCATAATTATTAACCCAATCAGGAATCCGAAAAGATCTGCTTGTAAAGTTGTCATTAATATTCTGTAAATAGGCAATTATTTATCCGCTGCCAATACTCCGACTAATATACTCCCTAAATCCTACAACGAAGCTATAGATGACAGAAGACCTCACTTTAAATCAAAGATTAAAGAATATTCGACATCTTTGAGCCAAGTCATGTCTCTGCGATGTGGTAGGGATAAGATTATCTTAGAACACTAACATTATAAAGCAGGTGAATGCGAAGACTTCATTTAATTCCAGCTCTTGACAAGGGAATTAATTCTCGCAGTTAAGTTGGGCTTGGGCTCGTAACGCAACTACGGTTAACTTCCAGGATCTTATTCATGGCTAACTCTGAATGCGCCGGTTTGTCGTCCAAGTGTCCGCCACTCAGCAGTTGCCCTCACAATTTTCATCCATCAACACCTGAGCAGAAAGGCGCAACCCCACCACCCAACCAGTTGGCCAAATCCAAGGCGGAGTGCCGAGCGCCGAGGACGAGGATGAGGACGAGGAGGAGCACGAGGAGGAGGGCTAGGACGTCGGACCGCACTTGAGGCGCTCCAGAGAAGCGGAACGAGCGGAAGAAGGAGCGGCAGCTGGCCAAGTACCGCGCCGCCATCATCGACATCAGCGGCGTCGTCCTTCCTCGCAACACTCTCAATTAAAATGTCCTCGCTTGGTAAGCGTGAGCGTTCAAGAGGCCATGAAAACTCCTTATTACACGGTGTCAGCGGACCAGCCACACTGAGAATGTTCCTATGTTTTATTTAGCAAAAAAAAGAAGGAAAATCTTACAATCAGTTGCAGTGAGTGTAAAGTAAGTCTAACAACTGGAAAAGCTACGAGTGAAATCAGTGAGGTGTCACGCTATAAGTGGCGCAGATACTCTAAACCAAACAATAACTATAACTGGAAAATTATTAGAAATTCTAATAACATGTATTTTAATCTGGATATGGACTTTTCGAACTTATAACATACTATAAACTTGTATAAACATAATATAGTGTGTATTAACACCACTTAGATGGCTTTTGTATTACTATAGGATGGTCTCTGCAGAGACACAAGCTTCTTGAATTATTTTTTTTATATAAATATTTATTTTTTTCGTAGTGCAGGCCACCCTTAACCCGCACCAAAGTCCCGAATCCGCTGGTAACCCGAAGCTGCGAGGGTTCTTGGCACCTACGTGTTAATAACGCGAAATGCAGTGAAATTTTTGTATTTTCAAGCACGCACTCGAGTGTGCCACGCCTCGCAGTCCTTGCCGCCCCCCGCCCACCGTCCACGCCCACAACCACCGCCCACCACCCAGTCGACTTGAAACAGAAACCCTTCACGGGGCAAAAGTAGAAAATAAAAATTGCTGCAAACCAGAAATCATTGAGTGAGTTGGCAACACTCGGTGTCCCAAAAGGAGATTCCTTGGTGGAAATGAGGGGGTAGTTCTGTGTTCTCCGTGTGTAGTAGGGTGTGTTTGTGGCGACTAAAAAACACTTTAAAGAAGGCACAAATTTTGTTTTAATTTTGTGTTGCTTGCTCCCCTGAAATCCGAAACACTTCAAATATTTGGCAAGCAGAAAGCCAGGCCAAAATGCTGGGACAAGTTGACGCCAAGCGGACCGAATGCCACAAAATGGACATGGGAAATTTTAAACCCACTTGCCAGCTGCCTAAAGGGCAGCACTTAAGAGGACCTCCCTCCAACCCCCACCAACCCCCACCAACCCCCACCAACTTTGCCCTCAGTCCATGTTTACTTTTGCAATATTGACACGAAAATGTTTACACAAAAATACAAATCGCGCCATGCCTTCTCCATCACAAAAAAGTTGAAACTCTCTACAGAGATTTGCAATGCCCTTCAATTTGGTTCAAACTAATACAAAATGAAGATTACTTCTTGAACTGCTAAGTTATGTTTGCTTCCAGCAGTTGCTAAAGTTTTAGTTTTAGTTTAGTTACTTTAGTTTTAGATACTCACCTACCATTTACATACAAGGATACAAATGGAGTGCAATTCAACATGCGCTTATATATATTTGCTATATCAAAACGCATTTTAAAGCATTTCATCTAAAGCATATCCCACTTAACTGCTTCAAACGTAGAGTATTTTAGTTCTGAAACTGAAAACAGTGCTTCCATCTTCGGTGCGACCCGGTGGGGCAAGCATTCTTGCGGATTTTTGTGTCTTGTGTTGTGTCTGCTTGTCGTCTACAATTTCCACATGTGGCTTTTCCTTGAAGGGCTTTTTGCTCGGGAAAACTTTTCGCTGCAGCTGGAGGGCACCAATAAACGTCAGACGCGTGTCAGGACGCGTCCTTTGTACACTGACACCTCCACGGCTGATTTGATCCAAACTTTGGAGAACTTCGAGGTGAGCAGGTGCACAGGTGAACAGGTGAACAGGTGAACAGCTGAACAGGATGTACTTGGCCACTGTGTAGCTGTCACCTTCGATTGGACAAATCGGTTAAGTTGGCCGTGGGAAACGCTGCGGTTCAAGTGGCTAAGAGGCACAATTGGTAAGAAGGAAATGGCTAGATATTAACATAGGGTACCCGTCAAACTTAATCGAATAAAGCTGGGATTCAAATGCAGTCCAAGGGCAATAAAATAATTTTAAAACATATTAGCTCCTTGCTTGGGAAATCTAGATATTATATTGATTATTTAGGAATGTCACCGCCACACTTTGCAGATTAAAGCGTTTCCATCTTGTCGCTACACTACATAAGTACATTCTAATCAGCAAACACACACACGCGCAGAACTGAGAAAAAAAGTAAATCCTTTCGGCTAATACAATTAAACTGATAACTTAACTAAATCAAACAAGTCGCCCGACCTAAACACACCCACTGAAAAGTGTCGACCTTTTTTCGGTTTTTTTTTGGCTTGTGGTTGTGGCGCGACTTAATTCGAAGTCCCCTGTTTTACTCGAACTCGGGTGGAGCTGCGAGTCTAGAACTGAAAACTTATGTCAGTGGCACGCGTCTGCGGCACGTGACCCCGACATGAAAATCACTCTCAAGATCGCTGAGGATGGCAAATGGATAGGGCTGATGGTGACGAAGGAACTGGGTACTCTGAACTGGGTACTGACAACTGGCAACTGGGAATTGGGAACTGGGAACTGGGCACTGAGTTTTGGGTGGCATTGTCCAAGTGATGGAGGTGATGAATGCCTGTGTGCAGATGCTTTTAAATTTAAATCGAATCAAATTGATTTGCGCACAGTTCCAGTTTCACTTTTTACCCAACGAAAGCTTTACACTCGAAGAAGTATATAGCTTAGAAACCAGGAGCAGAAAAAATGCATAATTTTGTTGAGGAATTCTAATAATAGGGTTATTTTATTGGAGTATCTCTACTACATTATTGCTCATTTCTTAAATTTAATATTAATTGCAAAGGTTTCTTTTAAAGTGACACAACTGAAAAATTCGCGTTCATATAACCATAATATTGTATAAATCCATATAAATTCGTAAAAATCTATACAAATCCATAAAAATAGATATAAATCCATATAAATAGATATAAATCTCTACAAATTCATATAAATCCATATAAATCCATACAAATCCATATAAATCCATAAAAATCCATATAAATCAATATAAATCCATATAAATCCAACGTTATCCTAATGAAAAGGCTTTAAGCTCGTGATTTCTTCGAGTGTAGTATCAATTGGCATCGCCCTTTTTGGCAAAGAAGAGCACACTGCGCCCTGACCACGTCCCAGTCGCATTGTTTAGCCATTTGACAAGTGTTTTGACAATATTTATTCGAGTTGCTACAAGCCACGGCAACGGCCACGCCCACAGTCCCGCCCCCTGCGTCATGCCACCCCCCTTCCACCCCTCCTCCCAAACACTAGAGCCACTGCCGCTGGGTAATTTGATTTCCTCGAGGCTGCCATCATCTGCATCCTTGACGTCGGACACGTTTCTGCCTAATGGAGTTGCTCGAGTGGCGTGAATTTCAATTAAATTAAATCAAAATGTTGCATTTTTTATTAAGGCCATTAGCGGCACACACGGAACACACACCCCTCACCCCCCCCCCCCCCTGTCCCTGGCCCCTAGTTGGTTAAATTAAGTTAAGATACCACAGCGTCAGTGCGAAACGAACTTGTATCTTAATGTGCATGATGAAGTGCCAGACTTGACGTGCCATCCACGACCTCCTGGATGTGCCAATATAAATCCGTTGGGTGCACGGATCCTACGGCTGCGCGGAAAAGCTATCGGGAAAATTCCAATTTCGAGTAAATTGAGCCATTCATTAACTGGGGTTTCTGAACCCAGGAAAAGCTCGTTAATGCAAGAAAAGCATAAGCAATTCACAAGGATTTCCCAATATTCAGCCAGCAATCATGCGTTCTATTAATCTATAAATTCTAAATAGTGCAATAAGCATCTTAAATGGTTCAAGATCGCTAAAAATAATTGATAAAATGTTCTAGTAATGAGTATTTGTTTGCGGGAGAACATTGAGGAAAATGCTGCAATTTTTCGGACTGCTTCTGGTAAAAGCGAGGTATCAGGGCGCAGAGTGGGTGTGTGAGGAAAAGTGGGCGTGGAGTTTGTTGCATTGTTGCACGTGCATTAAGAGTAATGCTGCAGTGCTCAGCAAAAGGTGGAAAGAGGGTGCAAATGCTACTTTGAGTGGCAATAAACAATGCATAATGAGTTGAGAGTCGCGTTCTTATGGCTGCAGCCCGTGCCTGAGACTGTGCATTACTCAAACAGGTAATTTAAATTAAGCCAAAACAATACGCAAAGCTGGCATTTGAGGCAGCTGCAAGACGCACTCCTCCATTAGGAAATTGCAAATTAAAAAGCAAACACTTCTGGGCCCATCCATTACTGCGGCACTGGCAATCAAATCGTTTGAGTTTCTTTCGAAAATATACATAAATCAGCAGAGTCTCTTTCGATTTCACAAACCCATAGTTCTTAATACCAATCAAACTGCCATTTACAGACAGGCAAAATCAAAATAAGACAAATTTAGCAAATCAAAAATATTCGAAAGACCAAGTATTGTGTTAAAGAAAGGAGCATTAATATGCGACTCCTATTTAAATATCCTATTATCTTAAAAAGAGCTATTCTCAATTTACGAGTTAATTGCAAAAGGTAGATCGGAGCAAACTCGACAAAGATTCAAATACAACTTTTTCCAATTATCAAAATAAAGATATGTAATATAATTCTGTAATAAATACAGCTGCAAATTCACAGCATTTCATAATGTTAATCAAATGTTATTGTTAACAGAACAGAGGTGAGAGAATCAACTATACTTATGTTTCTACACACATTCGTGACAGGAACCATTATGTAAAATTTTCTATCGATTGAGCCGAGTACACAACCTAGTTCTCAGCATGGCAGCGCCTCAAATCCTTACAAATATGGATGGCAGGGCGTGTCATTCGTAAAAATTAGTACGGCAGCGCCGAACATCCTTAAAATGCGTAGAAGTGTTATACAGTGCTGAAAATCTAGCGCTTTTCACGTCAAATGTGTTTTTTGAATGATTAAGCGACAAAAAATATGGAAACAAACGTTCTGACCTTAAAGTATATTTAGCCACCCTTCGCCTAAAATTGGTTGTGACTAAAGCTGCCAACACTGCTCACATAGGTAGATGCTAAGATAGATAACCGACTTTTAGTTAATACCGACCGCCGTGATGAACATCATTTTTGAAAACATCACAGTTTTTACGTGCAGATGCACTCGTAACTCAGCCAAAAATCTTGGAGTTACCCTTGACCGCAGACTAACCATGTACAAACATGTGACGGTAATAAGAATGCATTCGAGAAGTAAATTGTAAACAAATAGACAATCTACTTGTTTAGTTATTGTTTAGTTTTTGCTCCAATTTGGAGGTACGTCAACCAAGGGACTTGATTCTTCGTTCTCCTGTGATGAAAAGCTACTGAGAAACTGATGGACCTGACTGTTCCCATTCCAGAACTCAATGTTTTCATTTGTTATATTTGTTATAGTTTTGCTATTGTTACTGAACGGGCTAAGAGAATAGATAAATAGGGGTTTTTGGTTTAGCCCGTTTGCCTTAGTAAATACAATAAAATAATTAGTATTTGTGATTCATGTTAACATGCAGTCCAATCCTTAGTGTTACCAGTCTAGTGTTACTAGTCTTTTTTTGAATGTTATTATCCGATCTGTTATTTTATCCGTTCCGCCATCTGGTCACACCAGACACGAAATTAGAAATCTAAGGAGAACCCAACAATTTCTGAGTGCAAATACAATAAACTAATTGTTTAAAATGTGACATCAGTGAACGAAGTGTTTGCCAAGTAATAAACCAAAGGGTGTACTATTTTTTTCTTAAACGTGCCAAGTGAATCGGCGCTACGCAAAAGCGCGAGCGGGGGAGTGTGGTCTGAAAACAATGGGGCTGCCGTGAAAATTGATTAAACAAAACAGTCGAGAAGAGAGCGCAAAATGCACAAAATGGTTAAATTATTCCTCAGGTAATTTCAATCACAACAAAAACAACATGTGCCAGATGGCTTTCGTGCTCTTATTGTTGTTGTTCTGGACTCTCTTTGGCGTTTAATATTATGAATGACGTAAGCGCGCCTCTTTGGTAGCAGCACGAAAGCAATAACAACAATTTGGTTTTGTTGCTTTTGCAAACAAGGAAAATAACAGAATGGTTTTGTTCTGTGCGTGTGCGTGTGTATGTGTGAGTGAGCTTCGCACTCACCTATGCACACACATGCATACGCAGGTAAAAGTGGCGTCGTTGAATTTGTACTTGGAAAACGTGCTCGAACTATAAAGAGCGAAAGTAAGAGAGCGCTTAGCTCTCTTTCTCTCTTGGCAATGCTATTTCTTTTTTTGGTCAATGACCTAAGCTTTTTGTCCGTTAGTTGGATTCGTTTCAATCGCCAATTTCCGTGCTTTTGTGTGCGAGCTAAAAAATTTAGTCCATTTCCGAAAAAGTAGTTTTTTACACTTTGTAATTTTCCAAGGCTTTCTTCACTTCGTTATTTATTAAATATAGTAAACACAAAGTTGAAACTTGTGAACTAGTGAACGGTAAAAAGCTTAATTTTTAAAGACATCTGACTACAAATTTCAGTATTAAATCTTAGGATTATTATACAAAACTATGGGCACAAATCTAAATTTTATATCTAGGAACTATAGTCAATAAAGTTGTGTAAATGAAATGTTCAAGAACTTTATTTTCCGAACTTATGCACATAGAATGAAATGAGTCTTGATAGTGCATCCTTAGATTTATTCAACTAAGTAGAATTTCACTCCATCATCCAATTGCCTCGCTGTTTTGACATTTTTGACATTTTAAGAGTAATTAAGTTTATGCACTCAATTGTCGGAAACAAAAGTTCACAAAGATGTAACATGTTGATAAATATTTGGCAGTGAAAACAGCACGCGAATTAGTAAACATGCCGGCCCAATGACAATGCACTGTTTATTAAATAAATAAATAAATATTATAAAATAAATATTATTGTTGTTATACGATCAGAAACCGATTACCAGGAAGCTGTGACTGCAGCACAGGTATATTTGCATTCGTGATAGCTTTTTGGTAAACAAATTATCTAAGCAGAAAAAGTACATATTAAACTTGTAGGATTTTCTTTTGTTATTCAAACATACTATATCCCATAAATACAAATAATTTATTTTAGATCTTTGTTATGGAATGGAAAATTTTAAGTAACTAAGTGAACAATAATTGAAAAATACTACAAATTAAATAGGAGCATGAAAGCAAGAAGAATCTGAAAAAATATTGGTTTGATTGTAGCACCCTATATAACTTTCGGAATCTTACACAATCTTGAGCGGTACTTCTGCGTATTAAGATTAATTGTTTTTTTTTTTTTTTTTTTAGTCTGTTTCACTGGAATAAACATTTAACTAGTACTCAGATTTTGTAGGGCACTCTGAATGCGGTGTACTTTGCTGAATGAAAAGGCAGAAGATACATATATGTACATATGTATGTATAAATAAAGGTTGAGAGCGTAGGAAATCGCCTTTGTGCTCTGCTTGGTTTAAAAATTTAAACGCCAGTGCTGACCGAGCAATTAAAATGTAAACAGGCGGGAAATGAATAAGCGTGCCAGGGGAAAATAAAATGAAATGCGAAAATATTAACAATTATGCATCAGTTGCACAAAAAAACTAGGAAGCCAAGAATATGTGTACATATAAACGGCAAATTGGCAATAAGAAACCGACGCGACATTAATATGGCTGGGTAAATACAAAGGCATCATTGCTGAAGGTCGTTTTTGTTTGCGTGCGATAAACTTTTTCCTTTTTTTCGACTTTATAGCAAATAGCCCACATACACTACACGTACATATGAACACACAAGCCCAAATGCTTCCCTGTGTTTGCGATTGGCATTATCTGTAGGCCTTTGTTATCCAACCATTTGCTTATCTGGGCACGGCTCCCACTTGCAATGCGAGTGTTTGTGATGGACGCTTGATTGAATTGTTGTCCGTATGTTAGCGGCTAAAAAACAATCGACAGCCGCTTATCAGCTGCCAGAAACATAAATAAAGGTTCCCGAAACCAAATCCGAAGGTTGGATGCTCTCCAGAGTATGGTGTATCCAATACCACTATCTCGAGAAGCAATGTTCAAACTTCAAATAGTAAAAGTATCTTTTGTAGGGTATGCAATAGTCGTGAGGTATGCCATTGAAAAGGCGCTGCCCCTCCTCGCACACATCCAAACAATTTGTCAATCAACCGACAATCGCTTGCCAATCGAAAAATTCGTGGGTGAGGTGAGTTCTAGATTTTCTTTGCTTGGAGGATGGGAAAACTGTCGGAAAAGTGGGACAGCAATTGACGGACTAATCGAACACATTGTTTAAGGCAATTATTTCCATTTAAGCTGCATGATTTGTGCCGAAAATATTTCACAGTATATATTTGAATACTTAGTCAAAATATTTGATTTCGCGATAAGCACTTTCCATGCATTAAAAATATAAATTGTATTGCACTTCAGTTTTGAATAACACTACATTTTATTAAAATACATTTTTATGAATCTTTAGTATTCATCGTATTCATCTGTTAGTAGAGTTTATATATTTGAAAATGTTTCACTCATTGCGTTCTAATAAATCCCTTAATACATATTAAACAAAATTAACCAGATTGTTTTCCATTTGCAGTACAAATATTATTGCTTTGTTGTTTGTAATCTTATCTAATTGTTTTAAAATGGCAATGACAATCCAGTAGCAAACATCTGATTACAACAAGCTACATATAATATATTGCAATTATGCAGTGCGATTTTGTACCAACTAAAGATGATGGGCACATAATTACAATCACAACTAAGAATCTCCTTGTTATCTCATTTTTTCTGCTACTTTGTGTGTCAAGTATAAAGTCGTCAACAATATGTTATCCCATTTTATCTCCTGCAATTAAGGACCCAAAATAATGGCTTCCATTGTTGTTGGTACGTTGATAAATTGTAATCGGCGATTATCCGGAACCGCAATTAAAATGTTTTCACCTTGCTCGCAACCCGTGGCCAGCAATTAATAAGGCTTAGATGGATTTATGGCCACCATATAACCCCAGATAACCCATAACCCACAGTCGCATGGCATCATCGCGAAATGCTCATAAAAGGCGCGTCTATGACAGCATCTCCTCCGCCTGGTGCCGTGCAAAATTGAGTATTTTTGGCCAAAACAACAAGCAGGGCAAATAAATACACGAAAAAACCAAAAACCGAAAACCGAAAGCCGAAAACCGAAAACCGAAAACTGAAACCTAAAACAAAGAGCCAAAGCAAACGTCTTGGACATGTGCGCAAAAATCTTTTGAACTTTCGCATACGCGGCAGGCGAAACAAGTGCCAAGAGCAAACCCTGACATACATAATAATTTGTAGCAACGCCCTCTTTTTGTTGGAAACCGATTTTTTTTATTATAAATATATATGTATATTTGGTTTTTTTGTGGATATTTTGTTCACCTACACGCGCGACTAATCCCATTTTGAGCGGCATCAATAAATTTTCTGCCAGATTTCTATTCGCATTTTAGCTGTTTAAATAGGTGAGTTTTTCGGTTATAGTATATTGGGCCACCTATTTGGTAAATAGTCTTTGGCCCGCCCACAACAGCTGCTGACACTCACCCACGAAATGGAAAAGGGAAACGCTCCGGAAATAGCATTACCTGGTCTGGTATCCCGATTTTTTGGCAATACCAAGTCGGACCCACCGAAAGAAAGCCCAATTAATGCCGAAGGGAGCCCCAATGTTAGTCACTCACCTGACTCTCGGTCAACTACAATCTATATTGGCATTTTTTCGGACATGAGTAACCCCGGTAATTAGTAATTGGGAGCAAATCGGGTTGGATACAAGTGACTAAGGCACCTCGAACCATAGAAATGGAAATGCACAGCCCGTTTGGAAAATCAATGGCCTTGCAAATCAATCATCGGCTAATAATGAGGCCTCACTGTTGATTAGCCAATATAAATAAATGGATTTTTGTAAGCTTACCTCGCAAATGCAGCATCTTATTGTTTAAATAACACGAAATTCAGGTATTATTTTATTTGAGATTCTGCACTTGGTATTATAGTTTTCATGCGCACTATAGATTGTGCTGACTTTCATTTGAGTTTCCATTTGATTGCAAAAACTTAGGAAAGCTGAAAAGAGAAAGTACCAAGAAACAATGGTATCTATGTGTAAAATTATGACTTAAAGCTAAGATCTGATAGCGGCAAAGAAATAAAGTGGATAGAAGCAAAAAAATATATTTCAATATACATATATAGGGCACATAAAAATATGAATTTCCGCGGTATATCTAATCGTATATCTGCATAAGTACTGTAGTTCTTACACTCAATAGGCTATGATATATTAATATTGAAGACATAGTTTGCAATCGAGTGCGAGTGGTGTGAATCGGTTTTTGGCCTGGTCAACGAAAATTGTTAAACAATCGAGAGTTGCCCACGCGCACGGTGAATTTGGTGGCGTCTTCCTACTCAGTTTCTGATTTTTGATTGAATGTGGTTTGTTTTGAACGGGCGCTGTGGGCTGCGAGAAAAGAGAGGGCCTGGCTCTCTTTTGAATTTATCGAATCGAATTCTCAAATTCTCTGCTCTCTGCTCTCTGCTCTCTACTCTCTGCGATGGCGATCGATGTTGGAGGTACTGGTGTTGGCTTTTCTGAGTGCTGCGACTCATTCGCTTGCGTTCATTCGACGCGTTCACAACGTTGCGTATACGCCTCGTCGGTCGCGCTGCATGAGTGTTGGTTAGCCGTCGCCTACGTGTACGTGTGTGCGTGCTCGAGTGTGTGAGTCTCTTTTTCGAGTTCTCCTGATATTTACGAATATTATTCAGCCGACTTCCGTTCCGATCGCATATAAAAGCGCGCCTGTGTGCGCGCCATATAAACTCATTTCTAAATTTATAAAAACAAACGCGTATACACACACACACACACACACACACACTCACACACCCACAATCACTCGCCGCCAAAAAGAAATCAATTTAATTTGTGCAAGACGTAACGCCTTAAGATGTATATTTATGCATAAATATTTGCCAAAAGAGCACCCACACACAATAACCAAACAAAAATCAACAACCAAGTGCCTAGCTCTAGCTGCTAAACAACATTAAAAAGTGGGAAATAAACTTTCTTGATTTATTTTGAGCCAGACAAATATCGATATAGACACACGCACACAGCGAAATCTCTTCGCTGCATTTGAATTATATTTATTGTTTGCCTTTTTGTTGCTCTTCTATATGAGTTTTTGAACATTGTTTATTTTCGCATAAATTCTTCAGTTGAAAGTGAAAGCGGCGTCGCATCATCAGCGTCGTGAAATGTTGTTGCCGGCGAGTCGAAATCGCAGAATGGACAAGTTATGCTAATGGCCAAGAAGTATCCCGCAAAAACAAACTGACAAACAAATGCAACAAATTGCACAAAAAAGCTGACAAACAAATGCAACAAATCGGACGAAAAATCGAAATTGAAAAGCTAAATAAGAAGAAGCTATCTAGGCAAAATGCGCTTGCAACATCGTTATGCCAGCAATCCAACTTCAAATTCGAGTAATAATAGCACCATAAGCGCCGTCAACGCCAACGCCAGCAGCAACAACAACAACAACAACATCATCAAGCGGGCCAAGAAACTAAGTGGCCAGAACATTATCAAATTGCGCTCCGCCAAGCAATCGGGCCCCAAATCAAACCATCAAGCCACCTCCACCTCCACCACAACCACAATGCCACCAGC
The DNA here is from genome assembly GCA_005876975.1 of Drosophila orena. NCBI lineage: Eukaryota > Metazoa > Arthropoda > Insecta > Diptera > Drosophilidae > Drosophila > Drosophila orena. Next base: position 2,689,242 of record VCKV01000008.1, on the reverse strand, counting down.
AACCCCACAGCCGTTGTGTCGGCAGCACCCAATCATGATGGATAAGGAGCTGGAATCGGCCAAGGAATCGGCGGCATTATCATCGAATAGTAACCAAAAGTTGGAGGACGATGGCATCGAGGAGAGCAGCAGTACGACCACCACCACATCCGTGGAGCTGCGATGCTCGGCCAGTTCGCATTATAGGGCCTATACCACCATCCGGAGCAATTCGACATCGGCGATTCTGCACGAGGCGGTACTGCCGCCCCCCCTCACCCCCGCCGGAATGCTATACGCCCGCCCACGCACCCTCAATGTCCACAATGTCTGCCAGACGCCCGCGCAGATAACGCAAATGTTTTTTGGGTACGTTTTTCAGTTTGTTTTCCCCCCGTTTGGTTTGCGGCCATTACTAATCTACTAACAACAAACCATACACGCTTTTTAATCAGAAAAATCCATAGAAACATTTTAACATTATGTTTATACTTTATACGTTTATACTTTATATTTGAATTTATACTTTATACGATGGGAAGCTATTATTTAATGCTTGTATGAATTCGAACACGAACACCAAACTTTTTATGTTGATGCATTAGAAATACGAAATAGAAGGAGTAAATATTTAGATAGGCAAAGAATCTGCGAGTCAAGGGCATAAATAAGAGTTTGCTTTACAGTTTGCCATTCATTATTCCAATCGATGGGTGATCAAGTGGGAGGTCAAGCTCTGTGCACCTCGCCAAGGTCGCCCAACAAGCGATCCAGATGTGAATGGGCATTCGCATAAATATTTATGGGTTCTTCAGTGAATTGATGGGTTTTGAGGTGGTACACACGGCACATAAAACAGGAAAACTACATATGCTAACATCATCATGATTTTAGAACGGTTCAATATCCTCCCAAGGCATTGCACGTAGTGACGAAACGCACCGTTCACCAATCAAGATATGCACCCAAGTTGCTTGACATTTTTAGGGTTATTCACTTTATTAGCCATTATCCGTTCGTTGTGCATTATCCGATCAGTTCGATTCAGTACGCTGCTGGCAGAGATTTATCTGCTGGGCGTCACGATATGCCACGCCCCCATTTGCGGCGGTGGGAACCGCGATCCGTTCCGTTTGGTGCGCTCGTTCTTGGGAGATTTTGTCATCGTTATTTTAAAACTCATATATGTTTATATACATATAATATATGTATATATATTTTGCGCGCGCTCAAAAACAGAAAACGAAAATATTCAATTAAACGAAAGTACCACCGCTCCCCGTTAATCGGTGGGTCTCCATTCTTGTCGCTGTGTGAAAATTCATTGAACTTGATCTTTGTGTGATGTTTTCATACTTGTATTTATTTATTTTCGTTGCCTCCATACACAGAAGCGCGTGGCATTGCAGTTTTGCTTAGTGTTTCATTTTGTTTTTTGTCTCTTTGTCAATTGGAATTGAAATTGCAATTGAAATTCAAAATAATAACAAAGCATTTAAATGTCAAAGCGCGCTGTAAACACGATCTGGCCAATATCGAGTATCGAGTGCGATTGCTGGTATCGAGTACACGCTGTAGATTGGACATTTGTCTCAATTTGCATATAATAAAGTCATAAATAAGGCTACAAATTGTCACTTTTATAACGTATGTATTTATTGAGCACATTGCCTCCAGCAATGGAAGACATTTTCCGTTGGATAACATCGAATTGGTGATTCCCTGCAATAATTAGTATATATTTATAATGTGCAACTCATTCGGCTAAAACCGGCTATCTTAATAGCATCATTATCACCTGAAAACTCACAAGTTTGTTTAATTTGGTGAGTGGGTTATGCGTTTTCACACTGGCTAATTATCGAATCAAAGCTTAATTGACGTCTTTGTCTGCCGAATAGTATATACCTCTTAAAAAGCTGTATATTGGGGTTATGAGCAGTATTTTCGGTTATTAGAAAGTAGTGGAGATATATAAATTGATTTTAAGTTGCGGAACCACGCCCAAGTTCATCAAGTTAGCTGCGGGGTATGAACAAAGTTCGATCCATCGAGTATCTGGCTAGATGGCTATCGCTCTCCTGCTTCCCACCGTCTTCGTGGTCGATGATGTTATGGCTGAAATTTAATTTTAGCCATGATCTATTGTCGACCGACCTTCTTCGTGACACACTCAATTTGTAAATCCACACGTGTCGGCGATTTGCAGAGTATTGCACTGGAAACTTGGTTACTTGTTGCCCCATGGAGAGATGATGAAAAGGCGTCAACTAATTTCAACCCATAAATCACGGACCACCGCGTTCATTGAAGACTATGTGGTCTAGAAAATATATATGTATAAACAAAGTTCAATTAAAAGAGCTGGATGCTTTTGGCTTTGTTTTTATTTCGCCTTAATTTGATTTTATTGATGCAAGCATAAATCAAGCATTGACCGGGCAAAAGTCGCCATTAAGATGAGTTTATCAAAGGCACTTCAATTCAGCGAAATGCCGCATTCCTTTGTCAATTATTCTAGTAGCATTATTTGTCTTGCTTTTATTGTTTTGTTATTCCTCTTGACATGAAGTGCATTTATCAATTTGTCTCCCCCACATACTTACTCCTACATACGCGTACATACATACATATGTATGTATGTATGTATATTAATTTGCCCTCTCATTTTGCTGTCTGGTGGTATTATGCTTTATTTTTAACTCGATTATGGTATAATGCAATATAGCAATGTATACAATATTGCCAAGTAGCAATCGCGGTTAATTCACTTAAATCGTAATTGGCGAATGCGATTCATTTGGTTGACGAATAGAAATTCTAGGTACTCGCAATTCGCAGTTGAAAGTTATTCATTAGGTTGATCATCTGAATTGCGGAAAAGTTGCTGTGTAGAATGATACTATTTGTATTTTTAGAAGTGTTTTAACTGATGGATCCCTTCAACCGGAACGCTTTAAAATTCATTCAGATGGGCAAAACTCCAGCGGAGGGATTCACTTGAATTTATGGCTTTGTTTACTCAGATTTTCCAAACAAGCGAAAGGCTGCTTCAATTCAAGTTTTACAGATCTTCCCTTGTGGTAGCAAACTAATGGATAGACATCAATTTTATACGTACGTGTATAGCAAATTCCGTGCTATTTACATTATTTACATTATGGATTGTCATCTTTCGCAGTGTGAAAACACTCTTCTATCCAAACGGGTTCAACTCGTTTTGAGGGAATTCATTTATCAAAAGCCCGTAGAAATTGCAATGGACGTCAGGTAGATAAACCCGACGGATTGGAAATCGGGAGAAGTCAATTAGGAAAATTACTCGCCCACCCAATTCTCACACAATTCTCGTTTGCGGAACTGCGGCACGTTGGCAAATAAATAGCAATAAATGTGCTGGGAAATGCATTAATAGGCTAAGCAAATGTGCGCATTAATTATTCCATCGACATAATTGAGAAACGTGCTGTAAACAATTAATTGAACGACTGCAGAGAGCCGTGTGCTGTAAATAGTATTCGCATCCAGAGCCAAACATAAATATCCCATAGCGCACACTGAGCTAATCGTTTAAAAATACCAACAGACCAACCGACCAACAGAGTCCGCAGAGTGCAGATTGCACTTTGCTGCAATCAGCGACTAAGAATAGCCAGTCTATCAGAACTAGTTTATATCGATGTTCCGCCATAAAAAGTCGGCTATCTAAAGGGCCAAATGGTTAGCGGAATCAGAATCAGTATCAGAATCAGGAAGTTCGACAGCTACGTATATCCCACTTGATTGCCCGATAATGTCAACCGATAAAGTGGCATTGTGATTGCGATGGATGAGCCAATCAAGTGATGTTGTCACCTCTAAAAAGGTTTTCGGCATTTATTTGGCTATTGAATTGATAAAACCGAAATATGTGCGTATGTACTAATAATCGTAGATTCAGTATCCCTAGAGAGCATTTTAAGGGTTTGATTTCACTGATAAGCTCTGCTGATAAGGTCGATTTGGAGATGATCCAACCGATCGATGACACCATCAAAGTATTTCCAAACAAATCAATGCCCAAGTCGGCGATGTGGTCACCACCAAAAATTGGGCTGATGCAGCAAATGGAGAATTTTTTTATGATATCTTTGATAAGCGTTATTGTATCAGAGATTGGGTAAATAAACTGTTTGAACGCAAGCTAAAAGTGTTTGCTTTAAATTTAAAGTTAAAATTCGTTCGCTTTTATCAACCAAATATTGATATGTTCGCTTTATACACTTTCGTGCACGATCTACTTGCGATGGTCTTGGCCACCTATCACTCACTTGCACTTGGTCTATTTTCATGGTCAAAACGAGCAGAGTTTTGGCTACGCTCAGTGTCATGCCTCTGGCTATTAAACTGTTCACTGTGCAAACTAAAAAGCGCTTTAAAAATGTTTTCTTATTTTCATTGTTTACGAATGTCTATCCCTCGTTTTGTTTACGCGAGCGTGTTCTAAAAATAATATGCATCGTCCAAAGTCAAAAGAAAGTGTGAATTTTTGAGGGCCATAACTGAGGCTACTTCATAATTTACACAGCAAACACATCAACAGCCGAAATGCAAACAACACGAATTAAAAACAAAAAAAATAGCACCACAATTTAATAGCAATATATAAAGAAATGCCATTAAATCTTGTGAGAGCCAAAAAAAAAAAGAAGATATATCTACCGCAATATGAACGGCGATAAAGAAACCCATTTTTTAGAATATTCCTTTATTGTTTGGTTAAATTTTAGAATATTCCTTTATTGCTTGGTTAAATTTTGTGTGGGATCTGATTGCGTTTCACTCCGAATTGAGCATACTCACGATGATTGTGTAGATAGGATCATGTATTTATATTTATTGTGTCTATCTAGGTTCTTAAAAAAATGGTATGATTGGATGTGTAAATTTCGCTTTATTTCGTTGCTTTGGTTTCGATTATAAAAGGATTGGTTGTAATTACATATTAGTGTAATTAGTGCAATCCACAATTATCATATTCATAATTTTCCATCAATTTCACTATGACTTCACCACGTGTCATGCATCTTTAATGTAGCCTGGATTGATCAGCTCCACCCACAGATTCCATAGGTCTCACAAGCAATTGCGAACGCCGAACTGACTCACATTTCTCGGCCTTTTGCATTTTGCATTTTGCATTCACCTATTACAGGAAACCAGATGTCGAATCGATCGATGCCTCACTAACCTTGCGCAAATACCCATTATTATGTGGGTTTCTGTGCTATCGATCGCTTCGATCTGGGCTTTTGGTTCTTTGTTAGTCGCCCGATGTGTGGAATATGTAACCTATTTATTCTTGAAATGTTGACCTCATACACACGCACTGTGTTGCCCAAGTGGGAGTAAAACGATAGCGGCCAAATGTGTCGATGACAACTTCATTTGGCGCAGCATGTGGACGTTTGATTGACCGACTGACTGACTAGCGTACTGAATGACTGAATAACCGGCAGATTGGCAAACTGACAAGGTGACAATACGTAGGCCTTTTGTTCTAGGCCGACGATGGTCGATGGTCGTCGAGGGTCGGTTTCACTATCTCCCCACTTTCAATCAGAAACCGATAATTCATGACATCACCTCACCATCACCATCACTATCACCATCGCCATCGCCATCATCATCACCAGCCGCCCGTAACACTCTGCCGCTTTCCGCTTGAGTGGCACGCTTAATTAGTAATTTAACACAATATTAAATAAATGTGAGCCCCCTGGTTTTCAGTCGTTGACCCCCTTCTCAAGTCGACGCCCCTGACTCGCGTTGTAATTCCTATTAATATACTCGTAATCCACAGCGACTTTTGTTTCTTCATGACATCAAAAGTTCGTGAGCTCGGACGGGCAATTTTCTCATAATCAGAATTTCATCGAGCACTCCGTTTAGCTGTTTCATTTTATTTTTATATTACTATTTTGCCCGGATGGAGCCATTGAAAAGCTAAACTGGAAACAATGAAAAGCGGCAGAGGAAAGCGTTGCACGCGAGCAAAACCAAATCAGTTGCCCGTTTGCTCGTCCAATGAGCAGTCGTGTTTGTCTGCATCTCGGCTTCGAACTCGCCTCGTATAAGGATTTCAGTTTACATTTATTGAATATCCTTTTTACACTTTAGAAAAAAAAAAAGAATTAGATATAGGACTTCAAACAAAATACTTTGGGGTTACGGAATTTTCAAATTGAAACTACATCTAATTTGGTAAACCTTTCATTTATTTTAAACTATTTCGATTTTTAATAATTATTTGTTTAATTTAATAAAATATTTTTAATTTTTTATTTAAATCACAAGTACTGATTTCCTAAATTTACAATCAAATTCAAAACTTTCAGTGTTTTAATATTTATTTTTCTTGTTTAATTACAAAGCCACATCAAGAGTAACTGAAACATTTCTTGCGAATTTCCAACACATTTTTGATTTATGTGAATTGTACTTTAACAAAATTGTTATTTTCCTATTTCAAACTATTGTATTTTTTTTTGTATATATTTACTGCAAATAATTTGGTGCCCCATGCTGGGGGAACTAACTCTGAATTTGGCAATAGTGACTAGCTAATTTCAATTCCAAGGAAGAGTAAATAATGTGCGCATCAAGCGAGCAGTTGATTCGCTTCGATTTCCCAGGGAGGGAAAGTCACGCTCCAAATTTTCCCCCATTTTTTGGCGCGCATATTCTTTTTCCGGAGCATGATCGAATCGTGTTCGTACGCCAATCTGAATCGATTTCAGCACACATAGATCGACTGTTGTTCCCAACGACTCTTCGCGGTTCGGCGATTGGAAATGGTATAGGAGTCGCTGTTAGATTAGATTAGATGCCAGTGCGATAGGGCAAATCACATTGTACACTCGAGAGAAACCCAAAAAGATTGGAAATCAGACAGTTTAGTTGGCTTAACAATACAGGCCAATTCGTTTTTTGTCTGGCCTCCAGCTGGATGGAATTTCTGGCCGAGCAGCGCCAAGTGTTTTGCGAAGGTAAACAAATTACCCGCTAGTGATATCATGGCGCTCTACAAATTTGGTATACCATCGAATGAATAATAAATAAATGCAAACATGGTGAGAGGGCCAAATAAATAAATAAATACAAAACACAAATGCTTAAGTGTGGGGAGCTTCAGAAATAAACGTTGATGTCACAAACCGCAGACGAGCACCACAAAAAAAAAAGGGAAAGAAAAAAGAAGTATTAAATAAAGTCGCTAGCGAACCGCAGAATGAAGCGAAAATAAAAGGTTATAGGACAACGACTCTGCAATCAAGATGTGAGCCGCCAACTAAACCGATTCCCAGGCAAACGATGACGCTATATCTTCTTCAGCAGGCGATGGCCTAACTGCTTTGTGAAAGTTTCGGCCTGGCCCATAGCTGGCGTGGAAATTCTGGCCATGATTGCCCAGACTCTATATTTAGCCGCTGGTCGAAGCAGGCCAAAACGGCGGCAAAAGCGGCGCTTCATAAATAAACAAACCACCGACCGATTAATCGGACATGAATACCTCTTGAGGTAGGGTTTCTTCTAAAGTGGCCAAAACAGGCAGGTAATTAGCTTGGCTTCGAGCACGCCAAACATAGATTCTCTACCAAGTGATAAGCTTAAAGCAAACCAGACACTTTGGGCAAAAGTACACACAACTAATTTTAAGCAGAATTTTGATTCGAGTCATTAATTTACGGGGAAGATAAGATGCATTAGAAATTCATACTCTTAGAACTGCAAATTTTGTTAAGTTGTTCATTGTAAATTCAGCCAATTCTTCTTCAAGCAATGATACTGTTTTTTCCCCGAATGGGAATATCTGATTTGGTTCTTGCAAAGCTAGTGAACTCTGCAATGCCAAATGTTATTTGCCAAACTTATATATTGTGCAAATAATTACATTTTTAAAGTTCACTGCACCCGATAAGGCATAAGCCTAAGACAAAGCTTAATGTGTTACTAAAGGTTCAACGTTTTTTCACACCATAACATTTTACCATGTATGCATCTGTCCTAATAGCAAACCGAATTAATGGCCAGTAAAGATTTGGCGAAATCCTTATCTTTGGTAGCTACCCAAAAAATTGGCAAGGTCCTGTTAAACGCAATTAACTGCTTAAAAGCCAGAATATTGGTGTACATATTTTCTTTACCGATTAGGGGATTTCGGTGGGGGGGGGGGGGGGGGGGGGTGATTTATTGACTTGGGGTACCTCTGCCATATTGCGATATCATTGCCGATTAAAACACGGATTTCGATAAGCACCGGAACATCTGCAGAAAGTTCAAAGAGCTCTGCGATGACGCCAGGCAGTTTCATTGATAAAGAAGATAGCAGATAGCAGATAGCAGATAGCAGATAGCAGATAGCGCTTATTTAATGGGGGAGATACATGCATATGTATTGCCAAGATTGCTTGGATTCTCTGTTGGCCGGCCCACCAAAAACAGCTGTTCGCCCCTCTCTTCGCTGGCGCGGCTCTCTTTGCTGAGAGGCGCTCTTTTTGTGGCTGGTGAGTAAGCGTCATTTTTATTATTAGTTATGACCTCATCATCGATTATTGCCGGGCGAGTTGCGCTGGTGTTGGTGGCTCAGTCTGTTTGTATTGAAACGAGTCGTCGCTGAGCAAGCTGCACTGGCCCCCACTGCCCCCGTCCCACCTCTTTGGCCCCACCAGCGCCCCTCTCTCTCTTTCACTCACTCTCTATCTCGGTCTACCTGTTACCAACAGAGAGCGATTGAGTGTGCATGAGTGTGTGTGTTCTGATGAGGGCGCCACAAGTCTTGTGCAAATATACACTTCAAGAAAAAATGTTCATTAAATTGTAATTTGATGTGGAATTTGGTTTCTATCCCTTTTATTGCCAAGTTTATGTAGGTTTAAAACCCTTTACATACATTAAATCACTAGCTGAAAAAGTTACAATGGTCTTCAAAGTTATTTATAAACACATTTTAAATAATTTGAACTACAATTTTTTTTTTTAAGTTAATTCTGTATAGTCCGGACAGTAAAATCTATTTTTCCCCTGCTTATTGATTGCTTATTGTGATAAAATTGATTACAAATCTATTGGTTCTTATCAATCGGCAAACAAATGTTTCCTTAAGAATACCAATTAGTTGATATCAAATCGTTGGACCCCATCTTAGTTGGTGGTAGAGTATAAATATCATTACCTTTTTTATGTACGAGTATGTATCATAGCCAAGCTTTACATTTTCTCTGAGTGTAGTGCGAAACACACCTCTCTTTGAGATTTGCCTACATCTTTGCATAGATGACTACTGATTAATCCGCGTGTGGTTGACATGTGTTCTATAAACTTGTACGCAAATATTTTGCACTTGATTTACAAGCTGTTAAATGCAAATATATGTACAACGTTTAGTCAGTCAAAAGCTCGTCGTTGCTTTTGGCCGATTCATAATAACATCATAACACCTCTTCCCCGCCAAGTTTAAAAACTGTCAAATGGAAAAAGCATGTTTACTATTGTGTTTTGCTGCTGATGATGCGACTAGCAGCACTTAATCTTCCTTTCTTCTCTCACGCGCCGAGTTCAATGTACATTTTGTCACTTTGTTCAATTGTATTCGGAAATTGTTTATTACTCATTTATATGGCAGTCGACGGGGAGCGTGGGTCAATGAAATCATTTCCACAAATGCATTTCTCAATGGGTATCTGTTAGCTGTAAGATTGCACATTTGCACATTGACCGCAGCGTCATTCAGCTTGGACGCTGGCCAAAAGTGTTGCATGCGATTTGTTTGGAAAAGTTCATTGATCATTTGCGGAAATGCTCATCTGCTGAATACATTGAGCCATAGATACCCGTTGACAATGGCAGGAAATAGCTAGTGAGCTTTGTAAGCGTCTTCTCTATGAAATTATTCAGCCAATCTATTTCTCTTGAAAGGCATTGGCTCCCTAATGGAAAATATAACTTACATGCCATTCATAAGCCCTCATTCAGAGAAGCAAGATATAAGATAAGCTATGCTTTATTTATGAAACAAATATACTTTATTGATTTCGACATTTTTTCATTGACAAGATAATAAGACAGATAAAAGTGTAATCAACAATGATTGTGTGCACTATCGAATGAATCACAGATACTCCGTTTCTATCTCCGCATTTGATGGCCTAATGTATATTACTAAGTTGAACACGTACTAGGATTTCATCATAAGCCAATTCTGCTGGCTACCGAGGGAGAGGCCTGTAGATTGCCTTGTCTTAACTCATTTGTAAATGGTTGGTATATCGTTATCTTAGGCACGTAGGGCCAGTGTAAATGTGAGATAAAGATACAAAGAAGGAAAGGACCTTGGCTCATTACCTTGGCCTTATCTGCCCACCTTTTAATGGGTCACCACGTATTTCCGGTAGCCAATCATCCCGGCATTTTTGCGTGCCTTATTATGTTCCCTATTTTGCCTTTGTTTTTCCACTCGGTTGGTCAAAACGCAAAACATGTTTACCACTAAATTTCGTCGCAGTTTTAGTAGCTCATCGTGTCGGGTTCTAAGAAACCATCTGGTTCCCCAATTTCATCATGAGACCCGCTTGTGAATCATGCGTGACCTGTTTGATTTTTGGAGCTGGGAATGGAAAGTACCCATATTGTATACCATGCACAGTTTCATAGTATTTCCTTATAAGGTGCTAATTCAATGGGCATACTTCATTCTAATCACATGCATCTGGAACACTACAATGCGTATTATTCCCGAAAGTTCAATGCGTTTTCTTGTAAAATCAACTTTTATATAAACATATGATCTTTGTGCATCTGCATACGCAGTTCTATAGTATTTACAGGAAATATAGCATCTAAATATAAACTGAACACAATGATCCTACAGCTGCTTGTACACTTATGACCAAAATTGAAAATCCTTTAATTGCATCGCTGCTGCACTTCCTCGTGTGCGCCGAACCTCTTTTCCTCATCCCGGAAATGTTTCGACAGCCAAATTTGAGCGTTGGATGGGGGCCGTTGCTCCTCCACTTTATGGATGTGATCTCTCTGTTTCTGCCGTGTTTGTGGTAAACAAAGCATAAATTCTGCGGCTGCTGCGTCTGTTTGCCATAAAAATTCCAAAAAAGTAAACCTAACATATATGGCGCAACTTCACCCACACGAAAGCGACGGGGCAAACGGAGGCAGAAGCTGGCCAAAAATAGAAGGCCAGGCCAGAACCAAATAAAACTTAAAGAGAGGCCAGGCCAAATTTAGTGAATGATGTGGGGCTGTGGGCGTGCCTAGTCGCTTGATGCTGATGTAGATGTTGATGGTGCTGGTGGTGGTGCTGGTGATGGTGATGGTGATGGTGATGCAGTCATGTAATTGGCATCTAGACGAGTTTGACCGCCGCCTGCACTTGGTCTTGAGTTGTTTCACAGCCAACTAGTCTGTGTTGCCAGAAATTGGGAGCACAGACTTGGAGCAGCTAGGAAAACATGCAACAGGAATGAGCGGTGAGCGGTCTTCTAGACCTATACCATATTTTATAGTTTATTAGCACTACTATTATGGTCGCTAAATGCATTTTATTTTACCATTTAAATAGCTAAATTGGCAGACAAAATTGCTGATAGTTGCATCAGTGTTCCCTTCCCTTCCTAAACTCCGTCTTTCTCTTACATAATCGCCTGGTATTGGGGTTTACTTTTGCCACCTGGCTCCTTTGTTACTTAGCTATGTTTGGTTTGAGTGGGTAGCGGCCCAAACAGTTAAACAGTTAAAAGACAAGTTTGTTGAGCTATAAAACCAAAAATGTTGCTCCTCATTCATGATTTTTCAGACGCTCACCCGTTTTGGCCGATGCGTGTTGGCCGAATAGGGAAAACGGGTAAATTTGTTTGTAAATATACAGGGGATATATTATATCACATCCTAAAAATATTGTTAATTTGATATTTCATAATATTTGAAAAGGAATTCAAACGTAGCTTGAAAGACGCAGTGAGAACAGGGTATCACAAAGTTAGGCCTTTATCAATTCTTAAGTTTCCTCATTTAGTCTACGAAATAAAAGTTAATAATCTACGAATAAATGTAAAAGTAAATTTAAATACTTTGTTCTTAATATTTATTTTAAATAACTTTTTAATTGTTTTTTCGTCTGCTATTTGTCACTTCACTTGACGTCATTTCACAAAATAGCTCTCTGTAAATGATAAGCCAGCAATCAAATGAAATAATTCTCGACACTAAATGGAATATACTTGTATTAACAAAGATCGCTCTAGAGTTCAGTCGTGATTTTCAATCGTATGCGGAATAAAGCCGAGAATAGAATACGCAACACATTACAACATTTAATTATTTATTTGGTTTGTGCTGTGCAAATTGTGAAGAACGCAAAAGATATATTAAGAAATATAAGCGAATTTGTGGATGAATTATATTTGCGTTTTCCATTTCAAGCTCGAACCAAGTGAAATAAATAAGAACGAAAGAAGGGAAAAAAGCGAAAACAGTTTCGAAATAAAATGGAAATCAAGTAACTGCGCCGCAAAGTATTGTTCAGCTGTATACGATAAATATTACCCATTTAGCTACTTGGCATCCCGTTCCAATCTGTTTTTCTCCCATTGTGGCTGGCACACGCTACGTATACGCGATATTTGAATTTCCATCGCTCAAATGATGCAATTGTCGATGATATTTTTGTTGCTTCTGACGACGACGATGACAGTGATTTCTTGCCAAAACACGGAAGACACAGAAGGAGCCGACGAAGCTGCCACACAAATCTCGTAATATTTCCATGTATTTACTATTTTGGCATTGTTGTATTTCGCTTTTCCATTTTCGCGCTTACATGACTCAAATTGGTGGCTTTAAAACATGTGTCGGCCCGGGAAACGTGACTGGCGTACGATTCTGATTCGATAATGATTTATTCGATATATATACAAGTTAAAACTCGGAATTTGTTCGGCTTCTGTGTCCTTGGGCGGGTTCATTGTCGTAATCCATCTATATAAGGAGGCAACGCGTTGGAGTAATTTCCCGAGTTGATTTTATTGGGCATTTGAGTTGTGAGTTAACCGATCTAAAACAGTAGTGCCTTGCGGGATTGTAAAGCGATTTTATGATTTGTTTTTAGTATAAACAAACTCATAATAAACTAATCATTTGATTAACTCTCTAATTTCGTATTGAAAATGATTACATTCGTGTTGAAGCTACAGCGTGATCAATTAAATCCCTTATGCAATTATGAATCATCAAAAACTTTCTTTGTCAGCACTATTGACTTAATCATTTTGTTTACCTCAGGGCTCATATGAACATCATTTCATTTCCTTCAACGGGTACAAGTGCATGAATAATTTTATAAAATATTCTACAATATGCTCCACAAATCTTTTGGGGTGGCCACTAAATCGTTAAATTGTGTAATAAGGCCATAAAACGTCGAATCAGTGATTACCTCACTGGGGTTATTTATAAATCTCCAACAAAGCTACCAATTTATGGCTCCGCACTGATGATTTCCCTCTTTTTGTTCCCACAGAGAAGTTCTGAATGCATGGCGAGCGAAGGCCAGATGCAATGTGGTGCCCGACGAGCGGACACAGGAACTCTTCCACGAGCTAAGCTTCCATCCCAGCCAAAAGCAGAGTAAGTGCTCGGTAAATAAAATATTAAGTGTACGTACTAAACTTATGTATTTCGAAACAGTTAGCGAAATGCTGCAGACTGCCAAGAAAGTGGCCCGCAAGGGAGGAAGTGGACAGGCAAACGGGCTGACCTTTGGCCAGTTTTGTGTTTTAGCCGCGGATCTGAAACGCTTCAGGTAAGTTGCCATAAAAGTTATACATCAAAATAAAAAAGAATTATTTGGTAACCATAAAAGATTTTAATAAAACATATCAATTATCTTCGTCTCCGCAGAGCTTCAACAATTTCGAATCAGCCATCGTACTGCGACTATCAGTCTCTGTCCTCGGGACTGCTGCTCCCGGAGCAAGATGATCCTGCCAGCTCCTCCAAGCAAAACCTGCAGTCGCCAGCGGCAACCAACTCGTCACCTGCGTACAGCTCCAAGAAGCCAGACAACCACGGTACCGAACTGAGGAGTACCAAGTCCTTTAGCAGTGTGGATGATACCAAAAAGAAGAAGAACGCCACCAATGAGCCCGTCGAGGTGTTCCTTGGCGGATCCTGTAATCCAACCACCTGGCGAGCCGACGTTGCCATACCAGCCCTCAAGGAGCTGGGCATTTCGTTCTACAATCCTGTGAGTATGCCTGAGAAGGGAACGTCTCCCGTGAAGCCAAACTTATTTTTTTACCTTCCTTTGTCCAACAGCAAGTATCCGATTGGACGCCCGATCTCATCGAGCTCGAGCATCGAGCTAAGGAAAAGGCCCGTGTATTATTCTTCGTTATGGATTCGGAAACACGCGCATCTGCTGGTGCCATCGAGGCGGCACACATAGCGGGTCAAAACTGCAAGCAGCTGGTGTTGGTTTTGCATCCGTACAAACCAAATCAGAAGATCCTCAATGAGCCTATTTCGCAGCAGTACGTATTTTAAATATTGCGCATTCATTTTAACTTGTGTGCTCATCTGAATCTTGTGCAAATATTTTCGCAAGCATACAGTTTAATCTCAGTAATTAAATTTTCGTTCTTATCTTTCAGAGAATACCTCGATCTATATCGCAATCAGTTGATACTTAAGGAGCTGGTCTCCCGTCGCGGTCTGCCCGTTTTGGATAACATACCTCTGGGTCTGCAGCGCACTAAGGATATCCTGTCTGGCATCAGGGATCCACCGTCCAAAATATCTTCTATTTTAGAGTAAGTTGTTCAGAATGTAATCAATTCAGTATCAACTAACTTATGTATTTTGCATTTTCTAGTACCGTTCGCGGCGCCTTTGATCGTGTTAACCCGCAAAACGATCTGCTCACTGTGGAACAATGCAAACGTGCTCTCTTATTCCTAGGCTATGCTCAGAGTTTAGTTAATTTAGACAATCTAAATAAGATCATTATCAACCAACGCGAATCGCTGAAATTGCTCCAAACGCACAGTCCAAGAGCTGTCGCCGATGATTCGGATGTGGATGCCGGTGGCGACAACTGCAGACAGCCCATCGTGGCCAGCCAGGAGCTCATCGACTTCGATCTGTTTTGTGTGATCTCGGCGTATCTGTCCGTCCTGCAGCAGGAGATCCACGAGAGCGGCTGCATTTCGCCCATCAAGGGCACCAATGTGCCGCCGCCGCAAGTTTACTTTACCAACGGTAAGAGCCAAACTACAGAAGTTTAGTTTTACAAGCTTTATTAATGTCCAATTTATTATTTAGCTCCCGATGTGGACATTTACTACTCGGCCAACAAGAATATTTCGCGCACGTCGAGCAACGCCAGTGTTCCGTCCAATAGTAGCAGTGGCATCGGCCATGACCTGGAGCGCCAGAGTCTCTTCGAGCAGCTCAGTCGCAGCCGGGACAGTGGAACTTCTTCGCCACAGCCCACGAGCAGTTTGGGCAAAAGCCCTCGACCACAGATCCTGCTAAACGTGGAGTCCATCGAGACAACGGAAATAATCACCACCAAAACCATTGAGACCAAGCCCAATCCGGTGACTGTACCAACTGTTGTGCACGCCGAGGAGGAGGAGAGTGATTCCAACGACTCGGTCTTCTCCAGCAGCAGCTCCATAGCAAGTGCCGGCGATGTACTCTGCTGCGGTGGTGGCTTGGATCTGCGGGATGTCTATCTCGGCGGAAGTTGTGTGCTTCGCACCAAGTGGCGTCAGGAGCTGGCCGTCCCCTACCTGCAGTCCAAGAGTGTCAGTTTCCACACCCCGGCGCTGCATGAGAGCATCCAGCAAGTGATTCTGAACCAGGAACAAAACCTGGAACAGGGACAGCAGCAAACAGTGCCCCCGCAGGAACAGCAGCAGCAGCAGCGTTCGTTTGTGCGCACTCGCAGAAAGTGCAGAGGCAACCAGCTGCAGCTGGAGGAGCAGGAGGAGCTGACAGTGGCCGAGGAGTCACTCAGCTGGTCCCTAGCACCGGTCACCGTTCGTCAGAGCCTGTTCAACCCATCGCTGCTCGACTCCAGTCGAGTGTTGCTCTTCGTCATCACCAACGAGACCCGTTCCCTGGCACCCATGACCCTGGCCGCCCACTGCATTGGCCTCATGTACAACGTGGTGCTGGCGGTGCAAATGCTGCCGGAAGACTGTGTCCTGGGTGGCGAGAAGGTGAGTTGTTGTGGAAAATACCTCAAGACATTTTGGGGGCTGCCTTACATTGTGGCTGTAGTTGATTTCCTTTTCACTTATATTAACCAAGCGTTATGTTTCTCCTTCCAGCTGACTGTGGCGGCCATCAAGGACTACAATCGCGGACGGTCGTACCTGATCGACTTGGCCAAAAGGCAGGGTGTGCCCGTGTTCAGCGACATTCGGGCAGCCCTCGAGTGCACCGTGGCCAAGGTGAAGGCGTATAACAACCGCGACCGCTGCTAAATCGTACCTGTATTTAAGTTCCAGCACGTGACAATTTAAGCTTATGTCTAAGTATATGGCCTAGTGCAATTTACGTTCTACTCTTAACCCCCACTAACTTAAATGGTGTCTGATCGTATTCGGAGAACACTCTTCTACCTAGTTAACGCTATACGTAATATTTTATAGAAGATAAAACGAGTGTAAAGCCACTAAAATGTCGTCGCCCAGAGAGCGCATTTCATAACCTTATGGAGAAAGCCATGCATTCAGCTCCCCTCTCTCTATAATCGCTATAAGCTATTTGCTTTATGCTAATTTATTATTTATTTAACACCATACACGTGGTACATGTGCTAAATTAAATGTAAATATTCGAACGTGTACAATTCTTTGTGCATATATGTATGTACAATGGAACACCAACTAAAAAATAAATATTTTTAATCATAGTAAACATTCAGATCTAAAATAATATCTATATAAAAGCCCCGTCATGTATATGTATACCCATAGTGACCCACTGTACCAGTTAGCTGGCAAAAAATATCTCAATAAACCAATTTTTCTAACATACACGTATGATTAAAGAAGTTTGTTTGGATTTGAACATTTGCGAAAATTAGATCTGGTTTTTTTTATATATTTTAATATAATATAATTTTAATATAAAAAAAAAAATTTTTAAGGAGGATACTTTTTGTGGATTTTATTATCAAATAATTTCAGGTATTGATGCGTACTTTATAGCAGGCTTATATTTAAAACAATAAATTGTGGAATTTGAAATGCGCGCGCAGTAATTAGCTTTTCCAAATGTCAAAAAAGCTTGGCAAGCTAACGAAGTGCTACCACACCGTATGCTTTTTACATGGTCTGGCAGCCCTCCATCGCGATCGCTGAAAATTGACGTGATGGAAGTCACACGCACACTACAGCAACTGCACTTTTACTCTCCGCAAATCGCTTTGTTGCTATTTTCGCGTGGCTCCGTTTTGAAATCTGTCGTCATACAGAATATTAGCAACAAAATGTGATATTATCGCTCTTGTTTAGCTCACGCGTTTTCCGCTTTTCGCAACGGTTGTGTGCTGTGAGTTGATGGTACCATTTCCATTTCTATTTTATATCTTTCGTTCGATTTGGCGACTTTGATTTTGATTTCAGTCGCCAATCGTCAATCGGTGCGCCGGGTTCTCTTCTCCGCCAATTTGAACGTGGGTGTGCGAGTGTGTGCGTGAGAGAGCGGGTTCAACCAACTGCAGTTCGCAAGTCCAGTACATTCCCCACCCCGCCCCCTACAAGAAACGCCACATTTATGCAATTAATGCATATTAAACTTATAAAGTGAACGGAATATTTGTTTGGCAAAAACAACTACGTAACAGCCATGTTCTAGTGTGCGTGTGTGAGGCAGAGAGCGGAGAGAGTGGGTGGCTAGAGAGAGAGAGAGAAAGAGAGAGTGATAAGTGAGCGCTTTGTAACGGAACACAGAAGCCGTAGTTGAATTCCAGTGACGTTGGAAGAAACAACTGCAAAAGGCAAAAACAAAGACAATGTTTATAAGCTGTATATTCCGCTTTGATTGATATAAATGAATATATGCAGTGCGCCAGTTATACAACTGGCCTGCAAAAAGTCACTCATTAAAAAAACGCCCGAGATGAATTTCACAGCGGCGGCAACAAGTGCAATTATAGTAGAAAATCAAAAGCCAAACAACGAAATCTCTCCCAAAAAAACGGAGAAGCGTGTCGCGGTGCCAAAAAGAAAACAAAAATAGAAAAATACGTAACAAAAAAATACGGAGAAACGTTATATTATTATAACGAGCCACAAAATCGCATAAAGAAATCAACAAGTGTGTGTCTGCTTTTTTTTCCCTATTCGCTTTCATTCATGCGGTCAACTCAACAATAACAACTCGAAAAGCAAATACAAAAACAACAGCAGCAGCCGTTGCTGATAAAAAGCCCTGCAGCTGCAACAACAACAACAACAACAGAAACAACACAGATAGTTAGAACATTGTCTGGCCATTGAGCTTTAAGTAAGTTTATTAAGTTCTTAGTTACTGCGTTCAAGTCGCTTAACTCAACCAGTTGGCAACATTTGCTACGACTATTTGCTGAGCATTTGAGTTGGACAAGCTTTTCGGATTAATATACAGTACGTTACAAAATCGTAATGATCGCAAGTCGTAGGCCCCTTAAATTGCAAACCATATGCATATGTACGATGGAATGCATTGAAATTGCATTATGATCAAGTGGGAATTTCATATTCAGCATTCAAACGTCTTACTTACCTTCTAGAAAAGTACTTGGTAGAATAAGAGAATTGGCGATCTCTACAGCAAACAGTTCACAGTCTTTAAAATAATATTTAATGTGCAATATATGTATATTCAGTAATTAAGTGACCAACTGAAGATTTAACAATCTGGCTATGCAGTCCATTATGGAGACATACATTTTGAAATTAAATATAATAACTAAATAACATTTAAATCAAACCCTTTTATGCCGAAACGCACTGTACTTCGGCGAATTCAATCAAGCACAGAACGCCCAGACACGTGTGCAGCATGTAAACAGAGCGACTAGCTAATGACAGATCTCGATGGGTTGGAATGGGGAGAGGTCTCCGAAAGGGCATTATCATCCGGGTTGGATAATCACAGCCAGCAGATCCGTTGGGTAACCAGATTAGCGGCGATCCGACCAGTAGTCAAGGTCAACTCCTGAAAGTATGCTAAGTAAATGAAGTTTAAATACATTTATTGACTATTTTAATGTATCCACAAATATTTAATATTTTTATTTTTAAAATGTACGTAAATGCTATAATGTTCAGTTCAAGTGTATGATAATCTCGCACTTTTCATATATGTATGTATATTGAGCCCACAAAGATTTCAAGTTTCAAACTCAAATGTAGATTCAATTAAAATTTCTCATTTACTCTTCAGTTGGGGCACATTTTGAAAGATCAAAAATAAATTTTTGAAACAATAATTTAAAAAAGTACGCCAGGTATTTCAAAAGCCCATTGTCTACTCAAGTGCCTCATACATCCTAGAACTTGGAAATTCTGGCCGTGTTGAGGGCCTCCGTCATCAGTCTCCCGAAATCGGAGTGCACCATGGTGAACAGTTTCACTGCCCGCTCCTGGAGGAACTGGCTGGCCTCAGTCAGATGCTCGGACAAATTGCGAATTAGCCGCTTCCGGCCGCAGTTATCCAGGGTGTAGGTCCAAAAGTCAGTGACCTGGCTGAAGTTATCCTCGGTGTCGCCGCTCATAAATCGATAGACATCGCCACTCAAGGGACAGCACGTCTGCAGGCCCAAAGCCCGCGAACTCTCCTTCGGTCCACAGAACGAATTGGGGAAGTAGTTGGGTGCCCCGTTCTGATTGTCAGTGACTGTCATGCCACCATCCCGCTGGAAGTTGCGAACATTCACGCGATACGGACAATTCACCGGTATCTGCATATAGTTGACGCCCAAGCGATGGCGCTGCGAATCTCCGTAGGCGAAGAGGCGACCCTGGAGCATCTTATCCGGCGATGGCTCGATGCCCGGTACCATGTGGGCCGGACTGAAGGCCAGCTGCTCCACCTCGGTGAAATAGTTGGTGGGATTGCGATCGAGGACGAGCTTGCCAACTGGCAGCAGGGGGAAGTCCTTCTGGGGCCATACCTTGGTCACATCGAACGGATTGAAACGACACTTTTTCGCCTCCTCATTGAGCATCACCTAGTTGGTTGTAAATAAAGATATAGTTGATATAACAAGTCTGTACTACAGAGCGTGTTCTTTGCGATAAGGTATATAACGATCAACGCTCTCAGAGATTCTCTCAAATGATTCCTACCTGAATGTGCATGGACCAGCTGGGATAGTTGCCCTTCTTGATCGAGTTGTACAGATCCCTGATGGCATAGTCCGGATCGTGGGACATCAGCTCCTCGCATCGTCGGGCGTCCAAGTTCTTGATGCCCTGGTCCGTCTTGAAGTGGAACCGAACGTACTGCGTTTCCCCACTGGCATTGATCATGCGGTAGGTGTGCACTCCGTATCCGTGCAGGTGGCGATAGCCATCTGGAGTACCCCGATCGCTGAAGTACATGAGCAGGGCATGAAGGGTTTCCGGACGCAGGGTCATGAAGTCCCAGAACATGTCCGGATCCTTCAGGTGGGTCTGCGGATTGCGCTTTTGGGCATGGACCAGGCTGGGGAACAGCATGGGATCCCGGACATAATGCACGGGCATGTTGCAGCCCACAATGTCCCAGATGCCGTCGTCCGTGTAGAATTTGACGGCAAATCCACGCTGTTCTCGCACCGTATCCGCCGAGCCCGGTTCTCCACAGGCCACCGAGAATCTCATCGCGATGGCAGTTCGCTTTCTAACCTTATCGAATATGCTGGCCGCACAGAATTTGGAAATGTCATGGGTGCACTCAAAGTACCCAAAGGCCCCGGCTCCCTTGGCGTAGGCCACCCTTTCGGGAATCCGCTCCGAGTCGAAGTGCATCACCTCGTCGAGGAACTGAAAGTCCTGCAACAAAGCAGGACCCCTTGGTCCCACCGTCTGTATGGCATCCTTGACGCCAACTGGAGTTCCACTGGATGTCGTGATCTCCCTTTGCACCTCGGAGTCATTGTTCTTGTAGTCGATCAATTGATTTGACGCCGCATCGCGTGAGCACATTTTTCAATTTTGTCTTTGCTCTTAAAGCTTCCAAAAAATGGGTATTTCAGATAAAATATTTTACACAATTGATTTGAACTGCAATCGAGAGCGTTGTGAGTGATTCTAGTCGTTAGTTGTGTGATCTCAAAATGAAGTCTATTTCTAAAAAGACCTGACGCGATGTGAATTACATTTGTAAAGTTCATATTTGGATAGGTATATGATAGGTCAACTACATTTGCGAGCTATATTAAGACTGTATTATTTTATGGATCCAGAGCCTTAGGGTATACAAAGTATATCACCTTTTTCCGCAAATTTAGAAGCTTATTAAACACTTCTGTTTGTGTAGTTTCTGGCACCTATTCAGCGACTCACGGCTGTCACAAGGGTTCAAAGGTCACGAATTGACAATGCAGACGAGAGGGTCTGCGTCAGCAGCCCCACGATAAGCGATAAGAGGGAGAAACTAACGGGAGATACAGGGGTCCCAGTGCGATAGAGTCCCTAGAGCCCATGGGGCTTATCGGCCTTTCTGGCACTCGAGCGAAAATCGCAAAAACTCGGGGGAGAAAAGCAAATTCGCATAATGGTAAATGGGCAGGAGAAACAATAAATGCCCGATAATCAGAAATTCTGTTTCGGCACTATCGGCAAACAGTCAATACTCTTTCTCTTTTCTACCTTTCTGACTTTTACCTTTTTTGCGGGAATGAGTGTTTTTATCTGCTAGTCAATAAAGCATTGAAGATTATGATTTCGGGTATTTATTAAAGCTTACGTATTAACTTTTGGACAGTTTTGATATTCGAAGGGGGAGTGTACATAGCATTGCTTTATACAAATACCCATAGGCGCTGTTCCTAGTACAGGTCTGTCCGGCATATTGCTGATATGGGATCGTAAACCAAATGACTCCTCCCCACCAAAAATATCCGATGGGGGCCTTGTAATGTGAAGCGTTTGGTTGTCGGCCACTCGAGTTGACACCTACATTGTATGCACAAACGACAAACACCCATATTGTATATACAGGCTTGTAGATTTACGGGCGATACTTCCCTCGATTAGCGGCCATCATTAAAAATTTAATATGTTCGACTTGCCTCTTGTGTGTGTTTAGCCAGTAGTAGATTGATATACGACAGCTTATCGATTGCCTTTTCCACTTACAGTTGCCGGGCGTTACTACGAGTATATGACTATGTGATTGGATCTCCCCGACCGACTTGTAAATAAAAAGTAACCCGTGTACGATGAAGCATCCGCAGGATCTGAGTCTCACGGATGGCCAGCAGCTAATGAAGGTGAAGAAGATTGAGAAAATGGAGCAGGAGCTGCACGATCCCGGTAAGTGTGCTTAGATAAAGCCTATATAGATGTAATGGTATATCTGTAAGATCTTGTCTCTTGATCACACACAAAAGTTGATAACACAAAAGTTAACTCAAAAAAATATTTGATATCATGTTAATGCGACTTAAAAATAATTTCATAAATTGTTTGTGTTCAGTAAGCCGACAAGTCGTTGAACACGTGCCACGTGTGGTGGCAAAATCATGTCTGATATTGGTAGACCTGTGGTGGTATGGTATAAATAGAGCGCCATGGCCTTGATAAGAACGCGTTTCCACCGATAAGCCTGCAATCATTATAAATGTTTATAATTTCTCTATTGATTAGGAAAATTTGCTGGCCTGTACCGGCTGTTGCAACCGCTGATGATGGAATTAAAGTTACAATTGAAACGGGGGAACCGAAAAATCAAGACGCCGAGTAAATAGGGCTGTGAAAAACAAAGAAAACGCGCACAACATTTAAGCGATGTGAAACGTAATCGTAATGTTTAACTTAACCCCAAAGGGTTAAGTATGCGCAATGGCAAACACACGGCGACTAAATACTGTGGCTTATATGCACATATGTACATACGTGTATATGCCCAGCTTTCAAGCCAGCAACGTCTCCAAGCTGTTGAATATTTATAGAGACGATCAGCCCGACTGTCTATAGCCTTAGCTCAGCCTTTTTCAAAGGGCTCATGTCGTGTCACCTTAGTCGATGTGCATTAACTTTCTTGTTTTTACTATACCCACAATTGTAGGCAAATTCGAACCTATTTATGCCTCCTGTCATTATGCATGGCTGAGGATCAGGGGCCCGGGCCTTCATCCATACATATATATACATATAATGTACATATGTATATATAAGTATGTATAAAGCGAGGACCGACTCTCCCACCCGACTGATATGATATGGGGGTTATCGCCCAGACACGAACTCCATTGATTTGTATTCGCCTTCGCAAATCGCCGCCGTTCTGCGATCCATTGAGGCTTTTTATTTCTGTTATGGTTCTTTTGATTTTGGGTCAAGCATAATTAAAAATACTGTTTTCCGCTATCTAAGATGGAATTGTCGCAGTGGCATTGGCAGACTAACAAAGTAACCCACATGGGGCTGTACTTTTGTGCCTTTTTATATGATATCCGCTTTGGACATTCATTAATTTCCATGGTAGATAATGCAAGAAGTGCCTTGCGTCACTTGCGATATAAAGTAAACAAATATATCACTTTGCTTGAGGTCTAGAGCCGTTTCGCAATCGTCTAGCATATATACATACATGCATGTATGGGATAATAAAAACTGAGGATGACCGCCAGATAAGCCAGTATCATATTGCTAGTACACATGACATCAATGGTGGTCAATGCAAAAGTGGCCAAGAAGTGGCGGAAACAATTGGTGGTAAGCTTTAAAAATTATACAAATTATGTCACACTGCATAATATAACATAATACAATTTATAATATAATATAATATATTATAATATACATAATACAACTTGCATATTTATACCCGTTACTCATAGAGTAAAAAGGTATACTAGATTCGTTGAAAAGTATGTAACAGGCAGAAAGAAGCGTTTCCGACCATATAAAGTATATATATTCTTGATCAGAATCCATAGTCGAGTCGCTCTGGCCATGTCCGTCTGTCCGTATGAACACCTCGATCTCAAACTACAAAAGCTAGAATGTTAAGATTAAGCATGCAGCTTACACAAACATAAACGCAGCGGGAGTTTATTTCTAAATGTTGGCACGCCCACTCTAACGCCCACAAACCGCACAAAACTGACACGGCCACATTTTTTGTAAAGGCTGTAACATTTTTTTACCATTTTCTAAATTTTTATCGATTTGCCAAATATAGTTTTGCCATGCCCAGTCTACCACCCACAAATTTTGTTGTAATTTTTCTGATGTATGATGTAGAAATTAAAAAAAAATTTCCCATGCTGAAGTTCTAAGCTTCAAACCTCAACTTATCTTAATTGGATTTTGAAGTGGAGTACCTCTAAATATTTCTGGCGCCATTCTCTAAAAATTTGCATTCAAATTTAGAATTTTTTTTTTTTAATTTTTTGTTTAGTTTTTATGATGTAAAAATTAAAAAAAAATGAAAAATGCCCCAAGGCTGAAGTTCTAAACGCCATAACTCAACTTATCTTAATCGGATTTTAAAGTGGCATACCTCTAAATATTTCTGGCGCAATTCTCTAAAAATCTGCTTTCAAATCTAAAAATTTTTTTTTTCATTTTTTTGTAATTTTTTTGATGTGATGATGTAAAAATTCAAGAAAATATGAAATGTCCCAAGGCTGAAGTTCTAAACTCCATAACTCAGCTTACCTTAATCGGATTTTGAAGTGGCATACATCTAAATGTTTCTGACGCTATTCCCTAAAAATCTGCATTCAAATTTAGAAATTTATTTTTTTTACATTTTTTTGTAATTTTTCTGATGTTATTATGTTGTAGAAATCAAAAAATGTCCCAAAAATGAAGTTCTATACTCCATAACTCAACCTATCTTAATCGGATTTTGAAGTGGCATACCTTTCAATATTTCAATTAATTCTCTACAAATCCGCATTCAAATTTAAAAATATATATATTTATTAATTTTTTTTGTAATTTTTTTGATGTTATTATGTTGTAGAAATTTAATAAAATTAATAAAATATTTAGGTTTTTTTAATTTTATTATTTGATTCCTAATTTCTACCGAAATTGTTGAAATTTCTCGTTTGCACTTTCACTAGCTGAGTAACGGGTATCTGATAGTCGACTATAGCATTCTATCTTGTTTTGAATGAATAGTAAAGCATGGCTACTTCTTTCAATTTAACATGAATTGCTGACCGCGGCAGTGGCTGAATCTTTGAAACTTAAGTCGCATTACATAATGGCGATTTGGGAAAAGCTTTCCGCGTCGAGTGTCATCTTTTATCATTGCTTTTAGTAGTAGTCCTCAGTGAACCCATTTCCGAGGCTCACTCCTTACACAACCCACTTGGCTGGACTATCCTCACACTTGAGCCAATTCTCCAATTAGTTGGAGCTGCGGGCAGCTTTATTCAATTGCGATGCTTATTATATCTTATTGTTTCACGCAGGAGAATCGCCGTGGCGAGTATCTCACAGATGCGGGAAAGCGAGCGAACCACTCAGGCCATGTGGACACATTTCACTTAAAGTTGTCGCCGCTAAATGAAGTGTAAATAGTAAATTGCAGTCAAACATTATGAAAACCTACCACAATCGTCATTATTGCCATCGTCATCATGGCATTGCATTCATATGTGGCTGTCAGGCGACGGCGAGTGATCGTGATGATGATCGTCATGAAGGCGATGACGAACCGCACATGCAAATCACATGTGTGAGGCATGTCCATGTCCCATGTCCCATGGCTCGTTCTTCGGTGTGTTGTCTCTATAAAAATGTATGCAAATAAAATAATAAGTTTCGCACAAAACTCACTTAACGAAGCACCGCACCAGCTGAAGATCGAGCGAAGAAATGAAATGGCAGCTTGCCTTCGGCTTGGCTAATTTTCATAATTCTCTGGAAATTGCACGCCAGCAAGGGTCGCCACATGTGGCCGGGAAAAGCGACAGCCATCAGCACGAACATGACATGCATTTTATTTCAATTCTATCTCTGTGCCCGTTGTTTTCCACTCTTACTGCGATTTTTGTCCGGCTAAATGCATTATTTTCATCACCACCACACCCCCGGAAATGTATCTCTCAGATAGCAACTGCCGGAGTTGCTGGATTCGAATTCCGATTCGGATCCACGATTGTGGGGACAACACTTGTTGTGTGCGGCTGTGACTCACTACCCAAATCGGATTGGATTGGATCGAATAAGTTGGTCGCTGCATTCAAACCAAAACATATGCGTCATGTCCTGATCACTCGGTTCCGTACCATACAGTCGGTCTCACAGATTACAGATGGGTGCTGGTAAACATATTTTGTAATTGCACTTAATGCAATCGCTCAACCCCATTTCGAGGGATCATCCAGATGATGTTTTGCATCAATGCCGCAGAATGAGAGGGAGGACAGAATCGGTTCTTTTGGTGAGAATAACTTTTACATATGGAAATAAGTTTAATTAAAGTTAAATAGGGCCTATAGAGAAATAAGTATGAGTATTAAAAGAGGTGTTCTAAAGGGGGTCACTTTCTTTAAGAAGCACTCCATAATGAAGAAACCCAATCTATTTCAAACGAAGTTTAAAAGTAGCTAAAAATATTGTTCACCAAACATGTACATTTAATTAAAATGAGCTGTGAACAGCAATTAGCCAACTGAACCCCTTTGTCGCCACCAGAATCAACGAATCATAATCGTATCAAGTTTCCGCAAGCCCAACGTTTATGTGGTGGCCGATGATGACGCCAAACGGGCGGCATTCGGAATGGATTCCTCATTCGAATCCAAAGTGCACCGTGAGTGGGCAACTGGGGCTGGCGTGGAGCTCCGTTTCGTCACAGAAATTCCGGCGTATAAAGTACGGCTGGCGGTGACCAGCTGACTGCGATTGTGCATGGTGCGGTGGTGCTGAATGACAGCGAATTATATTCAATTGAATCAGAAGTATCAATCAGCGCTGGGGCCCAAGAAACCGAAAAGCCAAACAAGTCATTTGAAGAGACACAACCCCACCCGTCATCGCTTTTCCACTATTCCAGTATCTCTGGCAAATCGGAATTTTCCGACTGATTTTTCACCATTCCACTGATAAGCGACCGAGAAGCGGATGCCCTGTCGCTTACTAATCGACTCAGCCAAGACTATGAAATCAGAAACAACGACCTACTATAATGCCTCCCTATATAATATATCTGAATCTCTATCTCTTTCTCTCGCTTTCGCTGTCGCTGTCTGAGGCGACGAGGCGCTGCAGCTCCGGCTCTGATAAGAAACTACGGAGATACCAGACTGGCTGTTTGCCAAGCTGAAAGTGAAGTGATCTACAAATAGAATAATAGAGAAACACATTTCACCTAGGCTAGAAAGCTCTTAGGTTGTTAAAGCAAGCTAAGAGTGTTTGAAGAACTTAACCATTTTATCAGATTAGGAAACAGCAAGTGAGATCTTTAGATGTAATCCGTAAAAAGTCAGATTTGATATATTTGCATTTCGTCACTTGTACACGTACACATTGGAATGATCGTAGATATATTGTATTATTCTCTCAAATAAAGATCGAAAAAAGTTAATTTAATATGTATATATGCAATATTAAATCAATTCTCTTTAGTTATGCTCAATCAAATTTAAAAATCAAGCAACTATATTATTAAAATTCGAATATTCTACAACACCTTCTTTCATGTATCTCGAGAGGCGCTGGAACTCAGGATTGTTTTTTCGGAGTGGCCAACTTTTGGTTATCTTCTAAACTGTGAAAAAACAACTATTTATTTAATGAAAGCTCAAAAGCACACATAGCACCGAAAACAAATACACAGAGATATGGTTTTATTATATGTGCCATTAAACAATTTGAATTATATACGGAGCGGCGTGCGTTCGTGTGAGTGGAATCCGCTTAATCTAGTCTGATAAGACCGGCGGTACTAGCGCGTCGATCTTATGCGCATGCCCCCGATTCGAGGCGATCGAAAGCAATCCAAGCCGATCCAAGCCGATCCGAGCAATCCCACCGATCCGAACGATCCGCTCCGATACGATACGATCCGATCCGAGCTGAAGTGTTAACAATTTTGCCAAGACGACGGCTGCGCTGCAATATTATTAATCACGGTGCCAACAACAACAGTCTAGTCAGAATAGCCAGAATTATATTTATTAAAGTTTCTGTACGATCGTTGGGCTCGGTCAGCTTCGAGCCAGCCGAGCGATCCAGAGCTTTCGTAGCCGCTTCGTCGGGGCCGTCGGCTTCTATATCTACAACAAATAATATTAAGACAGTTAGTACGTGTTGAGAACATTATTTGAGGTTTAGTCAGTGTTTTGCACTAGGCGGTAATAATACAGGCGCCGCAGGCACACACCCTTTTACCTTTCTACCAACAATAAAATAGATAGAGACAAGCCGGCTTGAGCTACCCAACTTGCCACTCGGAACATTTTGCAAGACCACCTGTGCCGCATAGGAAAAGGATTCGCGAAAAAACCTGTGATATTCCTAAACAATTCTGTCCACCGTCCAATTTTTATTTATTTACTTAAGCGGCTCGCATGTAAATAGATATACATATATCTATATATTATATATCTACATCGTATCGAACCAATTGCCGACGGTTCGGTTCGCTCCGGTTTTCCTGAGCAGTGCGGTGTATTCCCTCGCTCCTTAACTTTCATCGCTTCAGCTATTTTCGGTTTTAATTTGTGCAAATATTTAACTTTACTTAAGTGTGTCTCTGGCCCCTCACCTTAGCTGGCTTTAAAAAAAAATCGGCAACAAAAAACAAAAAGGCGAGAGAATTATACAAAAAAAATGTACACCACCAATAACAACAAAGTCGGCAGCAGCGACAAAAGCAGCAACCGTTTGTGAAAAACTCAATTTGCCCAAGAGTGTGAAGGATTTCCAAATATTTACACTCGTCTACGATCTTCATTAACTGCGTACCAGGAACTAGGGACGCGTCTCCCACACTTTGTAGAATTCATTGGTACCAACCGGATCGGTTTTATAAATACACATCATTTCAATACGTGAACTATCAGCCAGAGATTAAAGCAATCTAAATGTACGCCTCAATGTTGCCCAGTTTGCTAAATATGAAAACGGAGAATCTGACTAACTCAAGCTACGACGATGCATTTCTTCTCGAAGAAAATCTTCTGCACATTATGGGTGAGTGGGAAATGTGAGGAAGGATACCTCTTTAAAAATATACCCAACTTCTTAGGTGCCCAAAAAGTCATGAAAAAGGTCCTTAAACTTCGGACAGGGCTTTAGCATATTGCATAGCACACTTTCAGACTGATCTATCTATAATAACATATCTATAATTCAATTAACATATACCCAATAAATGTTAAGTAGAAATGAAACTGAGTTATAAGTTGTTTAGCAACCTACTCCAGATTTCTTCATCTCAATAAATAACTTTTTATGCTGCAATGAAATACTTTATAGATAACGCAAATTATTGCGATTAGAAGTAATCGTAAACCAATGGGGGTAAGGTTAATTAAAAATGCGAAGTTTTGGCGATAATCTACATACATACATAGGTAAACAATATCAGGCTTAAATATGAATCTGCAGGAACCCCCGCAATCTAAAATTTCATCGACTCATGCTGAGAAAGACTTTTGCAAAAGTTAACACGATAACACGCTTGTCGCGAAGAATGGGATCTTCCAAACGAAATGAAAGATTATGCACTGAAACTTAAGGTTATTGTTTAGTAGGATGTGACAAATTTTCCTCAATAGCAATCCCTCTGCTACTAGTTTTGATGGGTATCTAAAAGTCTAGACTGACCATCTCCGCAATGTGTTCCGTTCCCAGAGTTTAACGCCTCTGATAAGATACACTTAATAGCGCCCATGACAACATCGCAAATAATTCAAAGCCAAAATCAGGCGATACAATTCATGTAGATCTCTCCTCATTATGTGTTCATCGATTCGCGATTTGTGGGGCTAAACAAACAGTTGCACTGTAATTCGTTGCCCCATTCCCGATATGGGTTTTATCATGAACTATATCTGGACGCAGATTGCTGATACCATCGTGTGCAAGCCATTCACTGGGGGGTAGGGGATTAATAGCGGCACCCTGGGCCCATTATCATTATTATACATAGCCGAACCATAAAAACAAGTTTATTGCAATGCTTATCAGCGATTATGATTCTATGCCCGTGTGCATCCAAAGCGATAAGATTTCGTCAAGAGCCAAGAAACAGAGAAAGCCATAAACAGCCAACGGCAAATACAATTAGCCAAGTTGTGTTGTTAATGCTATAAGCTGATTCCTTAAATGAAATGAACATAAATTAAACGACATTCAAAAATGCTGTTTAGCTAAGCGTAACTGTTTTGCCCTCGTACTAGCCATCAATGGTGCTCAAATATTCGAGCATTAAATTCGGACAAACCCATTTTGCTTCGCTTAGAACAATATTATACGATTATAATGGATGCCTTAATTTGAGATTAAAAACATTAAAATATTTGTTTTTGTTTACTTCATTGTTTGTGCGCGCGGCTTCGGTAGAATAAAATGTGATGTGATTATCAAACTCAAGATAGAATAAACCTAAAATCACTCAGCCGAATTAGTATTGGTTCCTATGCTTTTTTTGCACACGACTGGTTGGATTAATTGTCATTTGCCATTCGGTCAATTTGAAAGCATTCACATTACTAATACATTTATTACTGATATAAGTAGCCCCCTCGATCCTAAGTCATCAAGGGCGAAGAGCACTTGGCAACCCCTCCACAGTCATAGGAAAATCAACTTCAACCACAACTACAACTACGTGTGCCATTTGTACTTAATTTCTTGCAATTATTCAGCTTCATACTTATTGAACTAATCACTGTTCTCGGATGGCTGTCAATTAACCGGAAATACTAGCCGTACTATATGCATATCGCTATGTATAACAAAAGGCCACTCGAGATTTACATCTACAGAAGTTCGCTGTTATCGTTAAGTATTGTCAAAAAGCTTCGAAATCGAGTCTGATTGAGTAGGGACTCTTGGACACTTCAAGCACCAGAAACAGATAAGTTAAAAACCGAAAGTTTTCTTGCCTAAATTTTGTTCACACAATTAGTTCTGCAATAAATTTACGGAACGAGTTCTGCCTGTATTTTTTTTATAAAAGTGCTTTTAAGATTAAACCAAAGAATCATGCAAAATATGGTATCTATGCAAGTTGAAGTACTTCAAAAGTTTTTTTTTTAACGATTTCTTATATTTCTTGGCTTCTTAGGGCTATCAAATGAAAGTGGTTTATCCTTAGATAACTAGATAGAGTAATAATCACAGTGATGGCATCTGTGAAAAGCCCGAAAACGTGATTTTTCGCAACAAGTGGATTTCACCCAGATTAATCGAATTTCATTTCACCGCAGAAAAACCCGTATTAAAATCTGCTCCGTAAATGTATCTTGTTTTTGGGGTAGGTTATGATAACCCCTCATTTATGTCGGATCATGCTGAGCAGCTGCAAAGTTGTTATATCAAATACATCCCATTTGCTGAAGTGCTAATAAAAACGTTGTTTTGGATTTTTTTTAATCACTGCTTTCACACACTTTCAGTCACTGCATTGCTCACCGTGACTTGCAGTTAGATATTCGCTAGAAAGAGAGATATGATATATGATATATGTTTATATATGCTAATTAGTAGTTTAATAGAACGCCCAAGCGCTTGCGCATTTTGAAACTCAAAAGGATGAGCAAAGAATACAAAATACTTAAAAAATCAATTCCAAGACGAGTAATTCAGAGCCAGGCTTTGGGGATTTGAGCTAAACGAGTGCTTGGCGCAGTCAAGTTCTAAATGTCATGATACGCGGTTCAAGGCGAGGATTGCTTTAATTGCTCTCGGCTATTTGCTATTTGGAGATACAAATGTATCTGAAACACGTTAGCGCCCAATTAAGAGGCCAGACGGACACGGCGACCATAACAAACATAGTTAATGGAAATTACACTTGACTCGATTCTAAGTACCGGGCGAGAAGTTTTACTTTCAGCATCAGGTCTAGAGATACAAATACTCGGATGCAATAGTTTTAGCTGTCGGCTTTTGCCATTTGATTGGTCCGAGTGCTGCTTGCCGCTTTGGCTTTTTGTTAATAACAATTTAATTGAGACGTTTTTAGTATTTTAATTATAGACAATATGAGCGCAATTATTAGTCATAAAAATAATGATAATGCCAATAAAAAGTTGAATCTAACGAGACGCCATCGCTTTTAATTGGATCAAGCCAGCGGAGGGGAATCTGAGAAGTTGCCTGTATACGATCAATAATGGTTCTCTTCTGTGCCTAAATAAACTACCTAACCTAGCCCAACTTAAGCCAATGATCGCATTCGGTTAGCTGGAAAAGGCACAAAGTGTTGACACTACCTATATTTGCCAGGCAAACATGACCAAACTATTTCGCAACCGCAAGAGGGTTTTCCAATTTCATATAATCCACTAAAATCAAATAAACAAAAATGAATGGCAAAACAAACAATACAATACGTGTTCATAAAAGTAAACATCATTAAGAAATCATTACATTATTGAAATTAAAATGTCATATGAAAACTTCATCTAATTCAATACAGTGCAATACAATACTTTAAAAGTATTTAATTTTTCGCAGTGTACTATTATCACTTTTATTACAATATTTGTTTTCAGCTGACTTCATAGTTTTCTCACAAATAATGGCAAGTTAAATATTTCTAATGTCCAGGGTAAATATCCGTGGGGAAATTATCTCCAGTTAATGGCCAAGGAATCGTTTCCAAAGTTCGCAATTGGGTGCGAATGGAATCCTATAAAGATCACCACGTAGATTCCTGGAGATGAGCTCAACCTTAAGTGATTTCACAGATATTTCCACCCACAAGTGTTTGCTCCATCCAAACTCTAAATTTTCCCCCTGATTTCCCCATCGTGATGCAATGCTCAACTTGGGTTTTCGGCTTTCTGGTAATGCCCGTTCATTATTTATGGTATGTTGTTTGTATAACACGGGATTTAAATGCACTTTGCGAATATTAAACATAACCTCTCCGTGGATGGGTCAAAATCATTAGCTGGAACAACAGTAGTGGTCAAAGACAATTCCCCACCACCACGAATGCGCTACTAAAATCTTGCCAGTTGAAGCAACTTTCGGAACCCCGTTGATTATAGCCGCACCAAAAGGAACGGAACAGACAACCTTCAAAGTTGCATCATTTCGGGGCGTTGTCATGAGCTCAGATCGTGGGTGGGTGCATGCAGCTGTGCAGGTTACTGATAATATTGTATATGTACCCTCCCTCCCTAGATGTTTGCTTTCCAAGCGAGATTTCTACCTGGCAATTAGACAGTGTTTTGCGGCGTCCGTCTTACGCATATTTATTGACTTTGATCTCTGACATGCCATTTAAATTTAAACGATTTAACCTAAATACAGCCCATAAGCTGGTTCTAAGTAATGACTCAACTGAAAAGGTACCTTCATGTACTTAGGGCTTCTGGTGAAGATGCTCGTAAAATGTTTTTATTGTAAGTCGTCGTAAGAGTCGGAAAAAAACCTCGCAAGAGTTAGAGATATGCAAGCATATGATATAATATATTAAAATGGAAAGTCAATCGTGAAACCACTAAGTTTCAATCATTAAGTACTGAAAAGTACTGAAAGTAGAGTATATTTCTGCTACCCATTGCATTCAGCTTGCATTTCATTTGGCACACGTGTCCCTCTATGCGTTTTGCTTTACAGCGCATGCAGGCATACTCGTTTAGGAATAGGAATATCACCAAGAGCCCCACTGATATCGCGCTGATTCATACTTCATTTTTCTCCCCCTGCCTTCGATTTACGAGTATTTTCAATTTCTGCTAATTGCTCTTGTCGCATGTGGCCACCGTGTGTGCAGCTATTGTTTCGGATTTGGTTTCGGTTTCGGTTTCGATTTCGATTTTCAGTGTTTTCATTTCGCTCGCCAATTTCAAATTGATCATACGCCGTGTGTGCTATCAGCGGAGCCGTTGGGAGCCACGCTGCCATTAGGCACGTTATTGAGTCTCTGCCGCGGAGCTGCGACGCCGATAAGAGTCTATATATTCAATAGGTAGCCTGTATGTATGTATAGTGCTCGCTTGATTGGGGGCTGTAAGTGTGTGTGCGCCCAGATGGGGTTAGGGGTTTCAAAATTACACATTTATGTGGGCTAATGCTAGTCGTTCGCATTGCTGCTGAAACAAAACAATAATTAAGGTCTCTGCTAAATTGCCCTCCTCTATCGAATGTACATATGTATGTATTCAATAATCTGTGCGTGTGAGCGTGATCAAGATTTTTCTGATTTCGCTAGCTTCCCTAAGGCGAGCACAGCCCAAATCATTGTAGAAAAATAATGAGGTATTATCACAGCTATTTTTACCTTGATATTTATATAATCCTAATCAAGTCGAGCCTACAATTTCCTCGTTTAAATGGTGCCCATTAGTTTAGTTAGTCTAATAAAACCAGAGCTGTAATTTACAAACACAGCCTACCATTTTTCAGATAAAGACACTCTGACTTGTAGCAACCATGAAATGCAACCATAAAGGCTTATCAATTATAAAGATCAAATCGGTTGCTTAGTTTTTCAAGCGGGGACAGTGAATATTTCAATATTTATACTCCCATTTACAATTCACAATCCCATAAACTGTTTGGCTGTTATCAAATCGCATTGTTCTTCTGACTAATGGCTGACTAATGCAATGCAAAGGTTCTTATTCATACGAACGCCTCCGGAAATAAATGTGATCACGTCTGTCAATGCATTGTTTAATAAAAACCGAGTTAAATTCAATTATCAGACAAGGGTTTTAAGTGTATTTATATTTTCGCTTCCATCGCTCAAGCTTATATAAAGATCTTTTTTAAAAAGAACGTACATATATATTTGCTTGGTAAACAACAACATTGTATCCAAAAATAAATACAAATTTTGCGTAGTTCGAGCAAAGTTCCCACCCAACTTGTCTTTGGCAGACGAATCATATGAATATGAATATACTCGTATACTCGTATATGATATAGAGAGCGGCCACATGCCTGCTTAACACTGTAGGCCAAAAAATTCAAACACCTAACGCAAATAAATAAATAAATCCAATAGTCATATATCTCAGCAGATATATCACTATTTTCTATTATTTAAAAATAACTAAATAATAGATACTTCTGGGATACAGAGAGTTTGCTACTGTCCAGTACCGATGGTTCGCTGAATAAAAAATGATCATCGTGGCGCGAATACTTGATTCTCTTATTTTGGAACCGCTCTACAGATCAATTTATTTATACTTTTTGGGGGCTCGTCGTGGGCCTCTTACGAGTATTGTGTTCGGCATGTTAATTAAATAAGTTTTTAGCGAACACATTAGCGTATTAATAGATAAAAGTGCTGCTTTGCTTGTTTGTGGCTTCTTATCGGGAAACGTGAAATCCATGTATGTACATTTGTACATATACTTGTTCTTTTGTTTTCGGATGCTTCGTTTTATCAACTATTTGCGGAATACCATCCAAATAATAATATTTTGCGAATCAGAATCTGATATTTTCTAATCTCAGATTACGATTTGCCCACTTCAGTGTGTGGCATCAACATTTTTTGCAATACTAACGATGACGCGGTCGAAAAAAAGTGAACTCTAACGATGACTTGGCTAAAAATATAAAACTTACACCGGGGCCTGTTTCCCCCACCCGTGGAGTGTGCGAGCGAGATGGCGGCGGTGGGCGAGAGAGATGGCGAGTGTGGGGCGAGAAAGTTTTATGCGCGAAATGTTAGCAAACGAGTATTAGGGTTTTTTATTTACCATTTTTATTCGTCGCTGTTTCACTGTATCTTGGCATATTTCTCTCGAGCTGGTAGAACAACAATATTAGGTGTAATTAAACAACAAATGCACACCCATAAACAGAGAGATAAGAACTTTTGGCAGTTGTGTTTTTTACTTATACTTCCCTTGAAAGCAACTGCTCTTATTTCGCGTTGGATTTTCAAGCGGTGAAGATATATACTTGTATTTCAGGTGTACAATATATCGGGTGGCGATCGA
This sequence comes from Drosophila orena, assembly GCA_005876975.1. Taxonomy (NCBI): domain Eukaryota; kingdom Metazoa; phylum Arthropoda; class Insecta; order Diptera; family Drosophilidae; genus Drosophila; species Drosophila orena. The sequence continues at coordinate 2,652,890 of VCKV01000008.1, read as the reverse complement.
AATTGTCGGGGTGCCGTGATTAACTGTCTGAGAATCTGTAAGCAATCGGGCCGGGCCAATTTGCTGTTTGGATTGTAATCATGAAAAGTCTATTAAAATTGTAAATGTTTACCAATCAATTAAGTCCCAGAGAATTCCTGGTATATGAAAACTAATAAGACAAATAGTGGAAAATCTGTGGAGACCACCCACAGCGATCGTTTCGAAATAATCACGGTATTTATAGAACAAATAAAAATATATTAATTGAAAGAATATTTTATGCGAAGCCAGCTTGTCTTCAAAGTTCTTTTCGTAACATCCAGAGATAGAAAAGTGAAAAGATATTCTTTATTATTATACAGTTGCTGTTGTATTCACATTGAAGATCAAACATTTTGCTTAATATCTTTTCACGTAAGTAAATGAGCACGCTTCTGGTTAAAAATATTTAATATAAAAATGCAAAAACAGGAATTTTGTATATCTAATTGTTTTTAATTTGTATTTTTAATAAACAAGTATTCGTTTTTATTGCCATCCACTGTACGAGCACTTGTATTGTTGTTTATTAAAAGTAACTACTATTTTCCGTCTATTTCTCTTCTCCCCTTTTTACTAGTATTTCTAGTTTCTCTCTTTCTCCGTCTCCCCAAATGATTTTCTCACACACGCGAACAATCCCTCATAACGTTGTCCAAATTAAAGCCGGCTTCTTTTTCTACACATTTTATTTATTTATTTGTTTATTCGTTTGGCCGATGTCGTTGTCGTTATGGTTGTTTTTGTTGTTGTTGTTCTTGCTGTTGCTGTTGCTGTTGCTTTTGCCTCTGCTTCTGTCCATTAAATGAATTTCTATCTCCGCGGCTGCGTGCCTCTGTATTGGTGAGAGCCCCAAGTCTGGTTTTGGGGTCTCGCTGCCTCTCTCCGCGAAAGAAAGAGAGGGGTCGAGATATGCAAACACAGTTGAATTGATTTAAGCGTCGATTAACGCACACACTCAAACGCACGGTGGGGACTCGAGCTTTCAAATGTAAATTTAGAAATTTCAGAACGCGTAGTGACGTGGTCAATTATGGATATATTCACACTTTCGAATACCTAATAAAAAATGTTTTGCATCTAACAATTAAAAGAATAAAAAATTAAAAGGATTCTAAAGATATAAAATGTTTAAAATTCAGTATTTATTTAGTTTTATTTTTAAATAAAAATTTCTATTGATATTGTTTCCAAATGTAATCCTTCGAAGATAAATGTACTCTTAAAATAGATATAAACCATTATGAAATAATACTAAAAAGGCCTAATATATTTATAAGTTTTTTATTAGGGTTACTTAGTTTGCAAAATGTAACCAAAGAGAGAAATAATTATTTGATAGAATTTTCTGAAATCAGACCACTGTGCGGCGGCGCAGAGAGAGCAGGAGAGGTGCCAAGACACAACATACGATACGACTGACTGAAAAATTTCGAGTCGTGTGTTTTTTCATTAATCAGTTGCATTAAAATGGTGCGCAAGTCCGGTAGAGTTAAGATTTCTAGTCGCGATCGCGTCGCCGTTGGCAACATTCTGTTGCGTGGCAAAGTGGGGGGCAGTGGGCGGGTGGCAGTGGCAGCGGCAGCGGCAGCAGTGGCGGGGGCTGCGGCAGTGGAGGCGGGGGCGGGGGGACGTCGACGCAGGCGCGACAGCAGCGCCAGCCGAACTGCATCCAGTGACGGTCAGTTGTTGTTGATTTTATTGTTGCTATTATTGTTGTTGTTATTTGTGCAATTTCTGTTTGTTGCTATTGCGCGAATTTTCGCTAGTTTTTACAAAATCCCAAATTAATGACCCCCGTGTAACGTACGTAGTACAGCTGCGGTCGTAGTAAAAGAACAACGAACCAAATTTACATTTAACTAATTAATATTGATATGATCTCTTAGGTCTCAAGTACATAAAAGTAAAAGGATATATTACTTAGTATGGACTTCTCTCATTTTATATAAGTATGTTAAATCAAATAAATTCCTTCTCTATTAAAAAAACGTTTTTTATCGTACTGTACAGAAATTTCTGACTGTGTATGCTTTAATTGCTCTTTGATTGCAAAAATTGTCAGTGGATTAAAAATGGTATATCCAGTTGCTACCAAACCTTAGCCAGGAATTTGCGTAGGCACAAGCAACTTCTAAAACTGTGCGTGCGCCCAGCCCCTGCGGCTACAAAACTGTGGAGCTCAGCATGATGAGACACTTTTACAACGAAGATATTTACATTTGAAGATAACTTAGATAGAATATATTCCATTTTTAAAAACTTGACCGTACCAGCCGTACATACTACATATGGGAATATATTGAGCGTATCTCAGAAATTACGTTTTAGTTATGGAATTTTTTTTCATACAGCTTATGATTTACAGCTTAACTTTTACTGATCATCGTACTGATTAGAATTTTACCCGTTTTTTATTGCAGAATCAGAGAGTCACATAATGCACGCGGATGCCCTGGCCTCTGGCTATCCGGCTGCCTCGCAGCCCCACAGTCCGATCGGCCACGCCCTCAGCCCCAATGGCGGTGGGCTGGGGTTGAGCAACAGTAGCAATCAGAGCAGCGAGAATTTTGCGCTCTGCAACGGAAACGGAAACGGGAATGCGGGCAGCGCAGGAGGCGGAAGTGCCAGCAGTGGCAGCAACAACAACAACAGCATGTTCTCGCCCAACAACAATCTGAGCGGAAACGGTAGTGGGGCCAGCAGCAGTCAGCAGCAATTGCAGCAGCAACAGCAGCAATCACCGACGGTCTGCGCCATTTGTGGAGATCGGGCGACGGGGAAACACTACGGGGCCTCCAGCTGCGACGGCTGCAAAGGATTCTTCAGGAGGAGTGTCAGGAAGAACCATCAGTACACTTGCAGGTACGCACAGATACATACATATGTGGTGAAAATGTCAGGGAGACTGAGATTTTGTTTTTCCTTGGCAGATTTTCGCGCAACTGCGTTGTGGACAAGGACAAGCGGAACCAGTGCCGCTACTGCCGGCTGAGGAAGTGCTTCAAGGCGGGCATGAAGAAGGAGGCGGTGCAGAATGAGCGGGATCGAATTAGCTGCCGACGGACCTCCAATGACGACCCGGATCCGGGCAACGGGCTGTCTGTGATCTCCTTGGTCAAGGCGGAGAATGAGTCGCGCCAGTCGAAGGCAGGTGCTGCCATGGAGCCAAACATAAACGAGGACCTCTCCAATAAGCAATTCGCCAGCATCAACGATGTGTGCGAATCGATGAAGCAGCAACTGCTGACCCTGGTCGAGTGGGCCAAGCAGATTCCGGCCTTCAACGAGCTGCAGCTGGATGACCAGGTGGCCCTGCTACGCGCCCATGCTGGCGAGCATCTGCTCCTCGGCCTGTCGCGTCGATCGATGCATTTGAAGGATGTTCTGCTGCTGAGCAACAACTGTGTGATCACTAGACACTGTCCAGGTAATGTGCTTCATACTTTTGAAACCTATATTTGAAAGTTGTATAACCTTTCAAATAATTTTCCTTGCAGATCCTCTTGTGTCGCCAAATTTGGACATCTCGCGGATCGGCGCCCGCATCATCGATGAACTGGTGACGGTCATGAAGGATGTGGGCATTGATGATACCGAGTTCGCTTGCATCAAGGCCCTAGTCTTCTTCGATCCCAGTGAGTTATTCGACCTATTTACAAAAGTAACCCCTTAATAATATGTTCTTCAAATCTGTTTAGATGCCAAGGGTCTAAATGAACCGCATCGCATCAAATCGCTTCGGCATCAGATACTCAATAATCTCGAGGACTACATATCGGATCGGCAATACGAGTCGCGCGGTCGCTTTGGCGAGATCCTGCTCATCCTGCCGGTTCTGCAGTCTATTACCTGGCAGATGATCGAGCAGATCCAGTTTGCCAAGATCTTTGGAGTGGCCCACATTGATTCATTGCTGCAGGAGATGCTGCTGGGAGGTGAGTTCTTAAATATTTCAGATATATGTTTGGAACAATTGATTGACTTGATGTGTTTGCGTATGTTAACAGGAGAGTTGGCCGACAATCCTTTGCCGCTATCGCCGCCCAATCAGTCGAATGACTACCAGAGTCCTACCCACACAGGCAACATGGATGGCAATAGTCAGGTTAACTCTTCTCTGGACTCGCTGGCCACGTCTGGTGGTCCTGGCTCGCATAGTTTGGACCTAGAGGTCCAGCACATCCAGGCTCTTATCGAGGCGAACAGTGCGGATGATACTTTCCGGGCCTACGCGGCAAGCACTGCAGCGGCAGCCGCAGCAGCCGTCTCGTCCTCCTCCTCTGCACCCGCATCTGTTGCTCCAGCCGCGATCTCTCCTCCGCTCAACAGCCCCAAGTCACAACATCAACATCAGCAACATGCGACGCACCAGCAACATCAGGAGAGCTCCTACTTGGACATGCCCGTCAAGCACTACAACGGCACTCGGTCCGGACCGCTGCCAACACAGCACAGTCCTCAGAGGATGCATCCCTACCAAAGAGCGGTCGCCTCGCCGGCGGAAGTGTCCAGCGGGGGTGGCGGATTGGGTCTGCGCAATCCTGCCGACATTACGCTCAACGAGTACAATCGGAGCGAGGGCAGCAGCGCCGAGGAGCTGCTGCGACGGACTCCACTGAAGATCCGGGTACCCGAGCTGCTAACCGCACCCTCTGGTTATGGAATTGGTGAGTAGCATTTGGGGTTACACGCTATTCCTTATATTTCCTGTATTTAAGACAAATAACATTAACACATTTTGTGTACTCTTTCAGAACCCTGTCGCATGACACTTAAACAGGAGCCAGAGACTGGTTACTAGAAGAATAACGAACGGTGCAATATGCAGTTGGCAACAGCACACCCTTCAAGCACACAACCCACACACATACAGGCCCTCTCTTGCTGTACTCCCCACCAAGTGCTATATAGAGATGAAATTGAAATGAAGAACTTACTTAATTGTTATGCCTTGAACCATTTTGATACTTTTTATTAGTCCCTAAGTAGGTATTTTGGAAATTGTTGCTTAATTTTTAAATGTTTAACGCAGTTGCAATTTATTTTTGGAGTCATATTTTGCTCAAGAAGTTTATTATACACAATTATACTATATATGTATACACCATTTAGCATGTACTGAGTTTGTTGGTTATTTGGTTATCTTCTACTTGCGCGTGGATCACAAAACATTCATATAGGCCATGCAATATATTGTTTTAGGTTAGGGTGTTGTCTAGATTATGCGCTGAAAGTGTAATATATATTTAATTTTAAACAAAGAACTATTTTTATATGAATATGTATAATATACAAACTATTTCTAAGATGGCTGAATGAATAAACACAAAATCAAAATAAACAGTGGAGAATATGAATGTAAATCGTGTAACTCTTGCATTTTTGATGTTTCTATAAAATAAGTGTATTTTCCATCTTTCAGCAACAATTTTCGATATTAAAACTGATTAGGCGACACAATTCACAATTGTGATAATTAGAATATACAAATTTAAATATGAGTTTTGTACTTCGCGCAACTTTACTGCAGAAAAATATACTTTATACTTCCCACATGACCCTGATCCTAGCAGAAGACAAATTCATTAACAATTTACAAAGTCTAACTAACGTTTATTTATCGATATTGCTAATGCCCGTTTTCTCGACCTGGGCGAGGAGCTCTTGGAGCTTGTTGTCGAAGAGCTCGCATCGGATGGGCATCTCCAGGGAGTAGAAGGGGTTCTTGAGAACGTAGTCCGAGTACAGCTCGTAAACCTTTCGCAGCAGCAGATCGACCCCAATGAGGCCCGTTTCCGAAATTATAATGAACTTGATCCCGGTCAGCGTTTGGAAGCAGTGCAGTGTGAAGGTGTCCGCCTCCAGAAGCTCGATGCCGGAACTCTTGGGCTCGGGACTCAGTTGGCTGGCGATGGCGAACAGCGGGTAGAACATGCTGGCCAGGAAGATTTTCTCGTTGGTGGTCATCTTTGGCCGGCTGAACTTCAGGTTAATGGGATAGTTCTCCGCTGCCTCCAGCGTTGTCCTCACATCGCGACCATCATCCAGGGTGACTCCATTCACAGGCATACCGTTGACCGCCACCAGGACATGGCCAACTGTTTATAAGCATATGGTGAGCTGATTATATTTCTAGAATTCCCAGACACACCAACCATTTATTCCATCCTTTCTGTTGAACGACACCGATACCTTCTTGGAATCGTAGTCCAGCACCAAGTCCAGTGGGTATGTGAAGGTCTTCTCGTGCTCGATGCGCGGCACATTGTTGTCCAGGTTGAATATAAGGCCACCCGATTTACTAACTATGTAGACGCCATATATAATCATTTCTAACTATTACTAGTTTTGTGTTTCCTAGGAATGTTTTCTTATTTTATGCGAATTAGCGATGGTCGCGGCCAGCTGTTTGTCGCGGATCCAGTTCCAGTTCCAGTTCCAGTTCCAGATTAGTTCCCATTAACATTCCGACTTAACAGTTGGCTCAAGAAGAGAATTACAACTATTGGGGTGGATTATCCTTTAAATTACTATATGAAAAATTATTTAAAATTGGGGAATAAAAAGGCCAGTAAAATCTTTACCGATTCTCTGGATGCCCTAAAAGTATTTACAAATTCAACCAATAACTAGTTCCCCCAGGGTGGCATAGGTATCGCAGTCAGAACAGATGGAACTGATTCCATATCGGGTATCGCATTAATTGAACTAGTTCTCAGCCAATCAGCTGGCTGGACATTAGAATTAAAAATAAACATAATTGATTTTCTGCCCGAAAGTATACGTAAACGCGTAGGCGCTCCCACCTGGCAGTGCAACCGATTGACCGACTTGCAACCTCCACGGGCAGCGATGGGCTCCGACGACCAGAGTGCCGGGGACAGGATCCAGAAGGGATTCCAGATCAATTACATGATTCTGCGGGATGCCGACAGTGGAAAGATAATCTGGCAGGAGAACAAGGACTTCTCGGCACCGGACCAGGAGCACGAGGCGCGGGTGCCGGTAAAGATACTGGACATGCGGGCTGTATCCCGGGAGATCAACTTCAGCACCATCGAGTCGATGGAGAACTTCCGCCTGGACCAGAAGGTGCTCTTCAAGGGCCGCATCATGGAGGAGTGGTTCTTCGAGATGGGATTCGTTGGTGCCAACACCACCAACACCTGGCAGTCGACAATTGAGGCGGCACCCGAATCCCAGATGATGCCCGCCAAGGTCTTGAACGGCAATGTGACTATCCAAACCAGTTTCTACGACAACGAGACACTCATCACCAAATCGGTTGTGCGCCTGTACTACATTTAGGCAACTGTGAGTCATCTGGTCTTCTGCTGCTCGACCAGGTGTTCTCGCATCCACTCACTAATTCTTCTGGATGTACTTCAAGATGTTCTCTACACAACATGCATACTTCGCTTTAAAGTACTTCTGCATTTCAATGCAATTGTTTGCGCGTTTATTGAGCGAGATCTAGCCTAATGCATTTTAACCTAATTTTACGTTTATCACAGTAACTTATTAATAAAAATTAACAATTGTAATGCGCATTAACCAAGGAGTCTGCCAACCCGAATTCGAACGCAACATGCATGCTTATGTACAAATCTTTTGTAGACTGTCATATATGGACTAAAAATAGCTGCAGCACAGTATGTCACTTGAGATATTTTGTATCTATGGATCTCTGTACCAGTTGTAATCAATCCATAAAGTCTACTTAAGTCTGTTGAAGCTGTATGAGAAGAAATTTACTCATACAATCGAAAGAGTTGTATTAGATATAGACGAGCTGTACGCAATTAGTCAGCAAAAATAAACAGATGTTAACAGAAAGTTAGTGTTTCAACATCTTTGTAAATGAAAATAAGCAATTCGTTAGATCAACCCTTTTAGGATACAGCTGTTTGGCCCCAAACATAACATCCATATATTCCTGTAGTGAAAAGAAATTAGCATAATGCAATTTCTCATCGTATACAGATTCGCTGGATCTTGTTCAGGGGAGAAAATGCTTTGGGGGTCAATCGTAGAACAGGTTGCGTCTGGCTCTATTTTACTTTCATGCCAACCAGCATAATCCCATTTAAAACGCGGGCTTGCCTTTCGGCAATACATCGCCAAAGTTTGCTTTTAGATTAGGCGTCAATGAATATTCAACGATTGGATTCGCGAAAAGTGGCCATGAAGTTAAGAGGAAGATTGGAACGGAGAGTGCTGACTTGACCCCATTTAATTCGAAATAGAATCCGTGCCCGGTCAAGAGTCACTCGAATATGCCGAGAAAGTCTTCTTGGTGGGGAGAGATCTCAGATGGCCAACAGTTCGCTTCCATCTAGCCACAACAGCGGATCGAAAATATATAATGGCTCGGCTTAGTGGAGTTGTAATGCTCCTGGCAATCGTCCTTCTGGCCGTTTTTGTTGCACAAGGCCTGGCGCAGAAGAACCCAAACAGGCAGAGGCAACAAAAGCCCAGACCGGGAAATCAAAACTTGGGTATCCAGAAAAACAAGCGACCAAAGCCCCAAAAAGTCCAGAAACAGAAACCCAACAAGCAACAGGTGCTAAATGTTCAAGAGCCAAAGGTGTTCACCACAACGGTTCCTGATTTGGGCAGGCTCCGTGGACGAACTCTCAACACCGTTTCGTCAGGAAAGAAGATAATGCAGTTCCTGGACATTCCATACGGCAAGGCAGAGCGATTTATGGTGAGTTTAAAGTATTATAATCGCAAGATTAATAAGGACATACATTGCTTACTAGTTTTTGATTCCTAAAGTTGGCGAATTCGCCCACTTCTATCTTGTTTGATATTTGAGTTCCGTCGTTCACCGTCCTCGATAGTATAGTGGTTAGTATCCCCGCCTGTCACGCGGGAGACCGGGGTTCAATTCCCCGTCGGGGAGAATGTGAGAGCATATTTTTTATTTTTGTAATTAAAATGAATACTATTTTGGTTATATTAAATATAATCTATTCGCGTTAAATTAAGCCAGATATTTATTATTATTTTTTTCACTTAGCAAATGCTTTCCGTGGAATTATTTTTCTTTCTTATTACCAAAGAAACAATAAACCTGACCTAGAAATATTAATGTTCATGCATTTATCAAGTGTTGAAAAAATATAATAAAAAATGAATTTGAAAAATAAATGTTTTAACATTCTCCCCGACGGGGAATTGAACCCCGGTCTCCCGCGTGACAGGCGGGGATACTAACCACTATACTATCGAGGACGGTGAACGGCGCTTGCCAAATACCGGAAACGAACTGTGTGTAGGGTAAATGTTCTAATTCCAATCAGAACCAAATGGTGTAACAAGAAATTTAAGAATATGTACAAGGTATATATAAAACATTTTTTCGTCCACAGCCAGCTGAGCCAGCACCATCCTGGAAGGGCGTCCTTCCCGCCCATCGACCCCACGCCGGCTGTCCATCCATTCAGGATCTGATCGTATTCGCCAAGCTTGAAGAGAACGGCTTCGATGTGGAGGACTGTCTGCGTCTTACAGTGAACACCAAGGCGGTGAGTAAGCTGCCCATACTTAATATTGATATTTAACGAAAATACTCAATATACTCAATACTCAAATATCAAAGACCCATTTTGCAAGTATTAATATAGAATAGCAATGAATGACCAATTAAATCCTGTTTTTATTACAGATGGAGGGCAAGTCGCTGCCGGTGATGGTGTACATCCACGGCGATTTCTTCTACGATGGCGACTCTGTGGAGGCAGCTCCTGGGTATTTGTTGGAGCAGGATGTGGTCTTGGTGTCCGTGCGCTATCGTCTGGGACCCTTCGGCTTTCTGTCCACGCTGACGGACGAGATGCCTGGCAATGCGGCGGTCACCGACATCATACTGGCGCTCAAGTGGGTGCAACAGCACATCGCATCCTTCGGCGGCGATCCCCAGCGAGTTACGCTCTTCGGCCAAGTGGGCGGAGCAGCATTGGTCAATGTTCTCACCCTGAGTCCTGCGGTTCCGTCCGGCCTCTTTCACCGCGTCATCTATCAGTCCGGCACGGCGCTGTCGCCCGCCTTCATCACTGATGCGCCCCTGGTCGCCACCAAGGCCATCGCTCGGATTGCGGGATGCAAACAGTCCACTAAGGTGGATCAGCTGAACAAGTGTCTGAGCCGCATGAACGCCACCATGCTACTGGCCGCCTTCAGCGTGCACGGCGAAAATCAGCCCTCCTTGTCCGGCGGAGCCTATGGCGGTGTGCAGCTGGTGATCGGAGGACCATCTGGCATTCTGCCGGAGCACCCTGGTCGTCTGTTGGCCGCCGAGAAGTTCCAGGCGTATCCCACGATGGGCGGCAGCGTCAAGCACGGAGGCACCTTCATGCTGAGAGGTAACTAAAAAGATATTTCTCCTATATTGTGTTTTAACCTTTTAATATTCTCTAAACCATAGACATTTTTGCGGATATCTTTAATGAGACCATTTTGGACGACAAAATGAACGGAAGGCAGTACATCGACACCATTATTGAACAGGCTAATGGAGCCGATCCCAGTGGATCGTGGAAGGAATTCTCCGACGAGGAGATATTCACACAGGCTGATGTTAAGAATGGCACCTTCAGGCGTCTGACCCCAGGTCTGATCGATGTAAGTATAGCCATTCTTTCAATGTTCCTAATATATGTTATTTGTTACAAAACCATCTTTACCCAGCTTTGCAGCACCATTTCCCTGAAGAACCCAGTATTGCTGGTCCTGCAGGCCAACGCCAAGAAACTTCCCAATAGTACGTACCTGTACAGCTTTGACTACGAGGGCGATCAGAATCGCTACGCGACAGGTGAGGACGAGGCCAACTTCGTGCCCTTCGACATGGGTGTCTCTTTGACGGACGACAACCTGTACCTGTTCCCGTGGCCGCGATTCCTGGCCCTGAATTCGAACCGCGACCTCAAGGTGGCTCGGCGCATGGTGGCCCTTTGGACGTCCTTCGCCACGACGGGGATTCCCCAAGCACCCGGACTGCCCACCTGGCCAGCGATGAGCGACGAGACCGGACCCTATATGAAGATCGATCGCACTGTCAGTTTCGGGGACAATTACCTGGACGAGTACCGCATCGCCGTGGATGAGGCGAAGAATGGCTATAGCCTGGTCAACGAGGACTACTATGATCTAGAGGCAGCTCTTTTGGCGGCCAGCGATGCCAACGAGGAGGATGAACAGGATCAGGACGATGTTAAGGGGCAGAGGGCTGCCAGTGAGGCTGGTGGCCAGAACTGGGTCTTCATCGCCAGGAAGTCGACGCGTGTCCAGAAACAGTAGAGTTGCCCAGCCTATCCACCTAATTTATCCCTTTATTTATTTAAAGCATAAACTTCCCTAATAAACATAAAAAAAGGAAAATATTTATATTGGGCATTAGGAAAAGTGAATTAATAATAGATTATTTACTTGATTGCCAACCAAAAATAACTGTACAAGAGCGTTTAAGAGCGGCAAATCTTCTTTGAGTTAAATAAGTGCTTAATACATAGTTGAGAACTTGCTTTCTTCATCGGCCTCATAAATCATATTTTGCCTGTCCAAAAACCAGGTGAGCAAAAGTCTGTTTTGGAGCTAAATTCAAGTTAGAATTCATTAAGGAACATAATCAAGTTTTAATTGAGTGTGACAACTTATTTGTTCTACAAGTATGGTGTTTTTATATGGCTAGTTTCGTATCAGAATTGGCAGGTCATGATGGAAAAAAATCTTCGGCTTGCTTTGATTAACTAACGAGAGTTTATTTCAAGCGTTAATTAGTCAAAACACTAATGCTTTTCTATTAAAAAATCCGGATCTGAATACCAAAAATTGGCTTACGATATGAGTCAACAGTTCCAACCGTTCCAATTCCCTTGACATTGATCTCTCAAAAACCAATAATAAAGATATATATTTTACCACTTCGCTTTCTATTTTCCTTATACATTGGGGTTTTCCAATTTCGTCGATAGTTAAATGCAGTCAAATTTGGGAATTATCTCGTTCGACTAGTGAGGAGACGTCGATCTTTTTTGGCATCGAGGCATCAAGAATGCTTTCTCCCCTAGCTCGCGATGATGATGATTAATATTATAGCTCGTGCTATGAATACCAGTAGCGAAGAGAATTTCTGGAAAGAATTAGGTAAAATCGAAAATCTAAAATTTAAATCAGTTCCCGCTTCTCTCAAGAAATTAATTTCGCCTGGCGCTACCCGCACTTTCATCGTCGTGAGAAAGACAAACCAAGTTAATGGACGATGTCCCATGCTTGCCGGCAAATATTCGCATCAATATGAGCGACTAATGACTGACTATCTTACAATCAGAAGATCGAGCCCGAGGCTGCTCTTAAAGGTTTCCCTTTTACTTAAGATGATCAAGCAAGCACCCAAGCATCTAAAACCGGAGCGAAATCTGTTCTTGCACTTAAGATGATCAAGCAAGCACCCAAGCATCTAAAACCGGAGCGAAATCTGTTCTTGCACTTGGAGAAAAAGTTCTTTTTAAAACTTTCGGTAAAAGTCAAAAATCAAGTATTGAAATATTAAGAAGTATCTAAGATTATTTAAGTAAAAGTTGATAACATTTTCTACACATATTTTCTGTGTAAGTATTAGCATAAATCAGTGGCTAGAGCCTCGCGGGCGCCGCATTATTTGCAGTTTATTTCGCGTTTCGTTTTAGCCAGTTTCCGTTTGCAAGCTCTTCATTTGGCTATTTCGGTCAGAGGTGGGGTGAAACTTCGGGTTACAGCGGACTAAAATCTATTGGTTCCCGATGGCCACAGATCAGTTGCGATCGGTTCCTCAGAGCGAGTGTTGGTTCGGTTCGCGAAATCCTCTGCAATGCAGCTCTCATGGTGGCAAACAGTTTCCCTGCTCCTCGTACTCCAATCCGTGGTGGAGTCTAGGGTTCGCGACAGGCAATATGATGAGGAGAAAGACACTATTATCGAGCTGCCCAGCTTGGGCAGCATCCAGGGAAAGATTCTCGAAACTGCCTGGACGAAGCGCGAAGTGTTGCAGTTCGTCGATGTCAGATATGCGGAACCTCCGACAGGATTGCATCGGTTTAAGGTATACAAGTGGATATTGATGGCAATCCGTAAATTTCAGTGTTAATATGATATGAAAAAGTTGTTAGTGATTCTAGCAAAGGCTCGAAAGTGTGTCAACAGAACAAAAGTGATAGATATACATATGCAAAAAAATTAAAATCTACGGTATGCAAAATGAGGTTGACGCAGAGGAACATTGCCAAAAATTCCAAATAGAAATGTTTGATTTTATCGATCGTCTGTCTTATAGCATTTTAAAACTTTCAAAATTATGTAAATTTTTTTAGAAACAATAAATACGCTAACAGATTCTGAGAGAGGAAAAAAAATCGAATTACTCGCATCTCCCCGACGGGGAATTGAACCCCGGTCTCCCGCGTGACAGGCGGGGATACTAACCACTATACTATCGAGGACTTGGTAGTGGCTTTGTACAATCACTAATACTAACTATTGGGACTTTTCGTTTGCAGATCTTATCGAAAAGAGAAATATTAGAATATTCCAAGATAAACGAAAGCTATGAGTCATAAGCAAACATTTATAGCTGCAAATCTGATTAATCAATTGTAAATATATAAAATGAATACCCGAGCTAGTGTTACTTACCCATTAACAAAGTTAAGCAAAGCGGATGGATAAATACCAAGAAATGTTATTATTTAAATATTATTTTTTACTTAGAGCTGTTTCTAGACCATTTGGTGCCTGTGCCGTCAGTTCTCACATGATTATGCTTTTATAGGCCCCTCGACCGATTGAGCCTTGGGAGGATGTGATGGATGCCACTGCGGAGAAGATTGGCTGCCCATCGGTGGTGTCGATGGAATCGCTCCGGCAGCTGGATGACGTCTTGGACGTCGAGGACTGTCTGACCATGACCATCACCACCCCGAATGTGACCGCACGACTCCCCGTTCTCGTTTATATCCACGGCGAGTATTTGTACGAGGGCAGCAACTCGGAGGCTCCGCCGGACTATCTGCTTGAGAAGGATGTGGTGCTGGTCACACCACAGTACCGCCTTGGACCCTTCGGCTTTCTTTCTACCAAGACAGACGAGATTCCTGGTAACGCTGGCTTCATGGATATCTTCCTGGCCTTGCAGTTCATAAAGCACTTCATCAAATACTTCGGCGGTGACCCTTCGAAGGTCACAGTAGCTGGACAAGTGGGCGGCGCTGCTATTGCGCACCTGCTCACGCTCTCGCCTATTGTGCAGCGCGGCCTGTTTCACCAGGTTATATATCAGTCGGGATCGGCCATTATGCCCATTTTTCTTGAGGAGGATCCGCGAAAGCAGGCTCAGGAAATCGCTAAGAAGGCCGAGTGTAAAATGGTTACTGTGCGGGATTTGAACACCTGCCTAATGGAGCTCTCGGCATTGGAGTTGCTCACTGCCTTCATGGAGCATGCGGTAAGCGGACCCTTGATAGCCAACACTTGGCTAGTTAGTTTAAGCGAAGTCTTTACCCTGCAATGATGTTTTGAAAGTAGCGATAGGTTATGAAAGAATGCTTATAAAGTCTCAAAAGAAGTCCGAAATATTGATATAAATAATGTCGATAAAATAATCTTTAATCTTTTTCGTTTAATCTCGTATTAGCTGGAGAAATCTGACCTGGGCATTGGGCATACCGGCGGCATACAGTTCACCATCGGCGGACCTAGTGGTGTTTTGCCCAAGCATCCGTATGACCTGATGCTGGAGTCCAACTTTTCTTATCCGGCGATGGGCGGGTGTCCCAAAAATGCGGGATCTCGAGTGCTCAACGAGATTGTGGACAATGACTTCGAGAAGAAGATACCGGATGACGACTACAACACGTACGACTACATCGACCACGTGATCCGGCAAACGGTGGGCACCGATAAGACGATGCTCCTCACGAGCTTTGTGACCCACGATTTCTTCAACCGTCCTCTGATGGAAAACGGCACCTTCGACACACTGATCCCCAGGCTAATCGATGTGAGTTACTTTTCTAAAACAAACTATTCTCAGCATAGTAATTGTACTGAATAATAATAAATAATTTAAATAATAATTTAAATTAAATTAAATGAATAATTTAATTTAAAGTAATACAAATACCTAACACATTTTCTAATATACTCCTTGAATCATAACGGCCAGAACTACATTTTATATAATAATTTTTCAAATTATTAGGTTGCTGGCACTCTGAACCACAAGCTTCCTGTCCTGCTGGCTCTGAACATGAACAACAAGCACAATCCGGACAACACGTTCCTCTACACGTTCGATTATGCGGGCGAGTTTAATCGCTACAAGGAAATGGACGAGGAGACCAACATGCAGAGCCCCTTCAAGGCGGGCGTTTCGCTTACCGACGAGGCTCTTTACCTGTTCCCCTACCCCGATCACGTGACTCGCCTCAGTCGCCCGGATCAGTTGATGGCCCGCCGGATGGTGGACCTTTGGACAAACTTTGTAATCAGTGGAAATCCATTGGGATCCGCTCGAATCGGCTACTGGCCGCCGATGACCACCCTCTACGGTCCATACATGAGGATCGACGAGACGATGACAATCGGGGGTAACTACTTCACCGAGTTCTCCGCCACGTTGAGCGACGAGGAAAATGGCCGAAGTCTGATTCGCGAGGTTTATTATTTGAGAAGCCGCAGCCGGAAGCGGGCTCAAAATAAACGTCGAAAGCAGCTGGCCAAATCGAATGTAAGAAGGTTGCAGAATCCAAAGCTCGGCGGACGGAAGAGCCTAGTTAAACGGCCAAATCGCAACAAGATACGTTTTTGACCAATATTAGATATAGAGTATATAAAACCAAAAGATATGTTGTAAGCTGTATTTCAAAAATGTATTTATTTAAAAACATAAGCATTCGATATAATTGTATAGATATCAGAGCGCGGAAAATTTTTAAATTTCTGTGGTGTGTACAGATTATTATGAAAGGTGGTTTTACATCGTTACAATATGGACCATTGATCTGGTTCCTTAGTTGCGAAAATTGCGTTCCCTCTCTGCCTGGATGCGGTCCTTCTCCTCCTGTTCGGCCCTATAACGCTCGTCTTCCAGTTTTTCTTGTTCCTCCTGCTCAAAGCGAAGCCTGGTTGCGGCCTCCAGGTAAGCCTCATAGGTGGGGTAATCCGCCACCTTGAGAGCTCCCTGTTCTTCTGCCTCTTCCTCATCAGGTGATCTCTCGTATTCTTCTCCTTGGTCCTCACCAAGCTGTCGCTCCCTTTCCTGTTCAACCTGATCCAATCGCTGTTGCTCGCGCTCCTGCTCCTCGATATAGGTGCGGTCAAGATCGTAAGCTTCGTAGACGGGGTGGGTTGGCGGTTCCTCCGGCAAACTTTCTTCCGGATGCCGTTGATTTTCTTGAAGCAATTCATCTTGCTGCTGTCGCTCCCGCTCTTGCTCCTCGGCATAGGCTCGATCACTTTCCGCATTTTTCTCCTGTAGGGCTTTAAGGTATTCCTCGTAGCTAGGGTATTCTTCAGGGCGAAGTTCCTGCTGCTCACGTTCCTGCTGCTCACGAACCTGCTGTTCACGTACCTGCTGCTCACGTTCCTGCTGCTCACGTTCCTGCTGCTCACGTTCCTGCTGCTCTGGTAACCGATCATCTTCCCAATTATAATCTGGTTGTGGCTCTCGTTCTTGGTTGTTTCCCTGCTGCTGGTCATCTTCCGGCACAGGATCATATGTGGGCTGCTGGTACTCTCGCTCTCGTTGCTCACGTTCTTGCTCCTCTCGTTCTCGTTCTCTTTGCTCTCGCTCTTGCTGCTCGCGTTCATACTGTTCCAGACGAATTCGGTCTTCTTGCTCTCGCTGCTGACGTAACCGCTCTTCTTGCTCTCGCTGCTGACGTAACCGCTCTTCTTGCTCTAGCTGCTGGCGTAGTCGTTCTTCCTGCTGCTCCCATGACTCCTGTTGGGGGTGAAGCTGTTCTTCTCGCTGTTGTTGCTCCGCTCGTTCTCGCTCTCGTTGCTCTCGCTCTTGCTGCTCGCGTTCATACTGTTCCTGACGAATTCGGTCTTCTTGCTCTCGCTGCTGACGTAACCGCTCTTCTTGCTCTCTCTGCTGACGTAACCGCTCTTCTTGCTCTAGCTGCTGGCTTAATTGTTCTTCCTGCTGCTGACGTAACCGCTCTTCTTGCTCTAGCTGCTGGCGTAGTCTTTCTTTCTGCTCTCGTGACTCCTGCTGGGGGCGAAGCTGTTCGTCTCGCTGTTGTTGCTGTCGCCTACGCTGCTCCCTTTCGCGGATGAACTCTTGCTGACGAGCTTCCTGTGCTCTGACATATTCCGGATCTGCAGGATGCCAATTCGGATGCTGCTGTGTAGGCCTGTTTTGCCAATTGGCATACGGGTTGTAGGCGTATGGACGGCTGGTAGTTGCTGCTGTGGTGGTAATCGGAGGTGAAAAGATAGTGGTCGGCTTATAGCTCACCCGGCTATGATTTGGCAAGTTAATTCCCTCGCCAAAGTGCTGATCTAGCTCAATCGGAATTTGCTGATCATTTGTAAATCGTATTACGGGGCCGTACTCAGAGGTAGCCTGCGGCCATACACCAGAATTTGGAACGGGCACGCCAGTAGTAGCAAAGTTCACCCACATGGTGACCAAGTCACGGGACCGAGACCTGTCCGCGGGGTTCAGGCGACTAGCCTCCGGTGGATAGGGGAACAAATACACGCTGTCATCGCTGAGCGAGGCATCAACTCCAAAGGGAAGAGGGTTGGACATGTATCCGAACCGATGGTGCTCTCCGCGATAGTCGAAGGTGTACAAGTAGGCTGGGGTGGAGCGGTACGACTGACGGATGGAGTTAATCACGGGGCCGCGATACAGGATGTAGTTGCTCAGCTCGAGCAGTCCATGGGCCACTGTTTTCAGACTAGCCGTCTGTTCCTGAATCGGACTAAAGATCTCGCGCAGTGCCCACTGCTTCCAAAGGCGGTGCTCGCTTGGCGGTGCTGTGTGGCGCAGGACAACGTCGATGTAGTCACTAACATTGCGGGACTGCACGAGAGCAATCTGGTCATAGATTCCTGGATTTAAAAGGATACAAATGTTATCAGCCATTTATTCTAAAGCATTCTAAAACATAATACATATTAAAATATATTTGTTACACCCCAAAATTAAACGAAATCTTAAAGCATTTTTGCTTATGTCGAAAGGCTATCTGCTTAGTCAGGATTTCTTAATTGGATTGTCATTTTAAACTAGACCTAATCAGTTTGACCTCGAGAACAGCACTTTATCAGCAAAAGTGTTTCTCAATCGGCGCCTTCCGAAATAGATTAGCTTGACTCCATCATAGATTGCAACAGTGATGTTCTGTTTTGAAGTCATATATGTATTCACTACACATCTTGGCCACTTTAACTCAATAGCTCACTAAGAATAACAGATGTGAGTACTCACGCGACAAGATGAAGGCGCTTGCGTCCTTGGTGGCCCCGACGATCATTGGCAGCGCAAGGCTGCTGTTGGTGACCAGTGAGGCTGGGTGGCTGGGCAGGAAGCCCAGAGGGTCGCCGACCACGAGCTTGAAGCCGCCCAGTTGTGTAAGACCCAGGTGCTCGTTTTGCTGGAGCAGCTGTTCGAAGGCCGCCACCAGCTGGGAGGTGGCCAGTCGGCTGAGGCACTCGTAGAGGGGCTTAAATCCTTGTGGGAATGGGTTTATGGGTGGTGGTGGGCAGCGGGCTAGGCGGGCGAAGGTACTCAAGGTGTCAAGTGGCTGGTTGTCAATCAGGTACGGATTCAGGGCGGTGCCCGACTGCAGGATTAGCTTCTGGAAGAGATTACCGGCACGACCGCTGAGGCTCAAGGCGTGAGCCAACGTGGCGCCACCGGCCTGACCCACTAGGGTTACCTGTTGCGCATCGCCACCAAAGTGGTGCAGATTGCGTTGCAGCCACTCCAGTGCTAAGTGCAGATCGGATAGGGCCACGTTTCCGGGAAGCTCATCGGTTAAAGCACTTAAGAAGCCGAAGGGCGCCAGTCGGTAGTTAATGGAGACCAACAGCACATCCTTCTCCAGGATATAGTCTGGTTGGGCCTCCTCTGAGCCACCATCGAACAGCATTTCGCCGTGAACAAAGACCAACACGGGCAGCTGATTGGCACCTTCCGGAGCGTAGATGTCCAAGGTAAGGCAGTCGTCGACATTTTGTCCCTGGAGCTCAGACAACCTCAGGCGATCGAGTTCCGGAAACTGCGCACAATTGGGACTCTGGACGGTGGCATTAACCCGTCCCTGGTACCCAATTGGTTGGGCTGCCTGGAAGCGTGCCAATCCGCCTCCAACCGTGCCATAGCGTATACCCAAGAAGGCATTCACCGGGCGATTGGCAATGGTCTTATAGCCACTAATTCCCAAGAATTGAGGCTGTGGACTTGACGGCAAGGGAAGAGGCTTCAACGGCGCGGGCTGCCAATCGCTTCTGGTATCCTCGTCGTATTTGTCGGTATAGTTCCGTCGACCCAGAGAGATTGCATGGATTTGGGCTCCACAAAGGGCCAGTACTAGGAGCAACGGCTTCATGTTGCTCACTCCGTCGCGTTTTAAAGAGAACTGATTTCCGAATGGGATTCGACGGCCTGTAAAGCTCCAAGCACTATCACTAATCAAAACAGCCTTGGGTCGATCTGCGAGGTTGGCTTGATAACACGTTAGAACAATGAATACGAAAGGTTTAGAACTTAGTGGTTTTTCAGCCGCTAGTTTGCATGGATACCTAAACTACTTGTTCAAAGGAAAGATATAAAAGAATTATGAAATAACAAAGATTATGTTGGATGTTTTTGATCCACCCTCGAAGTTTGTTTTACTTATCTAACTGTTGGCGGAGTCTACTGTAAGCACAGTAGTGGAAGTAGTTAAAACTTCTGAGACTAACAGCTTTATATTATTAATTATAATTATAAAATGGTATATGTACATATACTATACAAACTATTCAAATTACCGAGCCAACACTTTTCCAATTCTTGGTTGAACATATACATATAGCTTTGCTGGGACCCAATACTCGGACTTAATCTCATCCGGTCGGCGGCCGATAGAGGATTATCGGTGGGTCAAGCTTCTCTTGTTGTTGAAGTGTGTTTCGCCATGTTAAATTAAGTTCAACCCCTATTTATATGTATATGCAACTTATACACAGCTCAACAGTTGTGGAGCAGTTTTAAGCAACTGTTGATTTAAAATTTTTTTAAACAATTGATTGCTTAAAATAGCAATCCTACTACGGAACACCATTTTCCTTCATTTAATTCGTTGTTAAAACTGTATTCCAAAATATTTCATGTCCACAGTAGTTTGGTTAACTTTTTGCTCTGAATCAAAAGTTGCCTTTCGCAAAGTGGCTTACTCCTCATTTCCGAGGAATAAATCTACGGATACAATCTTCGACGGTCCAATTCATGTCGCCAATTTAGGAAAACCGCTTCCTTCCCAGCTGCATCCGAGATAAACTCCCCCTCCATGGCAATGCCATGTGCATATATCCAGCATCTTAAATTGCCATTACCCAAGCCATTACAGAAGGCCCCCGGGAGTCAGTCCTGTATAAAATATAACTGGGATCCAACTCTATCATATGCCAGAATTCTGAGCACTCCGTTAGTACTTCTGAAACAGTTATCTGCATATACAGTCGTTAGAGTTCGTTGCAAAATCTGTAGTTCAATAGGAATAAAACGCATTGGGGAGTTCGTAATATAATATTCTCTATATTTTCATTTTTATTAATCATTTTAGATTCCATTCCCTCCGTTTTGTTTTTTTTTAAGTTTCATTTCAATTTCTTCTTTTGCTTCGTCTTGTTCAGTATGTATCTATAATAATATGTTATAATTAAGAATCGTCATTTCATCTAAATATTTCAGTTATAATAATACAATATAATAATCATTAATAATATGCGGTTTTCATTAATCGATTTCTCTTTTTCGCCATGCATGTTCAACTTTTGTGTGGCTTGCTTCAGAATGTATTCCGATCCGTTTGGTTTGTGTGGAATTAAGTGTGTCTCGGACCAAATCTTTGAGCTCGTGTCGTTTTTATCAGCTTCAGTTTGATTATTTCGCGTCTAAGACCGACTATCTCTTATTCTCGCAGCTTACTATACGTTCAAGTATGGAAATCAGAGTTCTAGGAAAGCTAAAAGCAAGTGTATGCATATATACTTGAGTCTATATATGTATATACGTGTTTATATATATTCATTCTAGGTATTTTAATCTCGATTATGCTGTGGCAGTGGCCCAAATTAAACAAGAAGCCTCTTAATTCAAATCCAAATTCAAACTTAAAAGTAGTGTGTGAAATTACGTATTTTTATTAGCAGCTCCCTACGATTTCAAAAAACCCTCGTGCGCTGAGAAGTAAATGCAGAAGTTCCTTCTAGATACATACACGTAGGTGCACAATTGAACCTGGCTTGAAATTGATTGGTAATGGATTTGCCTGCGTTTTGTGTTAGGAACTTCTTAACAAATTTACGACCGATGAAACTGAAAACTGTAACGAATTGCTACGCTTCTGTTTGTCAAAAATCGTTTACCCAAAAATGCACGTTAATTAATTTGTTACTGAATCAAGGTTATTCACTGATTTGTTTCTAGCTTTTGTTTCTTTTGTGTTTTCTTGTATATTTTGTAGCTCAGTCTTTTTACTAACAATTTGTTGTTGTTCATGTTGTTGCTTTATATAGCTTCTTCATGCTGTAGATTCTCGATTTGCGGTGCCGTTCTGATTTATGATACTGCACATACCACATTCATGAATAATTAAGTGTTGTGTATTAGTTTCTGAATCCAAAACTTGACGAATTCCTAATGGGAGTTGTGTAGAGCAGATTTCTATGAAGGAATTAGAAGACAGGGCTACCTTTTCGCACCAACCGTTACCGATCTTCGGATTTGCTTGAGAAGATCTGGGGCTTATATCGGTGCAACCTATCAGCGGATTTAAACCGGGATCGGGACGGGATGTCAATTCATACAGTTTAGTTCGCATTTGAGTTCTTTCATTTAAATGGCTTGCTGTTAGCTCTATAGTTGCTTGGAAGTACCGTTTTGTGTCTAACTTTCGTAACTTATTTGGTTAAATATTTGTTATTCGCTTTGGGCTTTCATTTAGTTTGTTACTCATTACGTTCTTGCGCTACATTTTCAACAATTTAAATTTATCCTTACGTATTTGTAACCGCTAAAGAATGGATAACATACTCGTGGCTCGTATGCTTCGATAATACCTAACCGATAAGCATTTCTTTGGGACTGTGTTTGGATGTGGGTGTTGGAAGGAAATCAAATGATTCGATTAAGTTAGGGTTCGGATCTTGTTTTGCTTGAATGAAGGAGTATTTATTTGGTTGGTGAAGTATTTACAAAGATTGGCATAATAGTATTCATATGGGTAATGCATACGTTAGGCTTGTTGCGTTATAAAATCTTAACATAATTATATATTGTAGAATTCATGAACTCGCTTTACTTTGCTGCATTGATGGCCTTCAAGTAAGTAAAATGCATCGATTACGTGTCAGTGTGTGTTGTTCGTCTTTATTCTATTTGCATAGAGAGCTGGCTACTTAGAGATTAAAAAACCAAACGGAACCGGATATAGTACAAAGTTAGTACGCTTACGCTAAGTCCGCTCAGTTATCTGATTTTCTTTATCTGTAATAGTTCGCTCGATTTCACAAAACATAATAATACAGTTCATAATAATCAAGTTTGTGGTAAATGCCTTAAACTATTTAGTAGGTATTTGTAATGTAATGCCTGCTCGTAATAATATCTATCATGTAATCATTAATATATTTTTTGTTTCATATATATTTATATTTATTTTATGTAAGAAGCACTTGAATATATATCGTTTTTAATGGAAAATGAAAACTTGGGTGTGTGGTGTCATGGATTCATGTTTTCATTTTCATTTTCATTTTTGTTTGTTTTTTTTTCTCATTTTTTGTTTGGGTTCCTGCTTTCTGCTCTAGCTTTTAAATGTTGCTTGTTCTTTATAGTTTAATAAGTTGCTAATTAGCAAATATGAATGCGCTTCTACCATTTGTAGGTATTAATTGTTTTTGTCTTATTCGGAGAAAGTTAAAAATCGTTTTCGTTTAGCTTATAATTATCTTTAAAGTATCTGCAACGACGTCTAGTGATCATCATCATCGTCAACCCCAATTTCTGATGTTCTAAAAAAGTGTCTGAGTTGGCTTATTTCACAAATGTTTGCCTTTCGCTGAAAGTTTTAAGAAATTTATATATGTTTTTTTTTGTTTTGTGTTTTTGCGCTTGAATTTGCCATTTCCTTACTGAGTGTTTTTAATAAAATACTTTGCTTAAATCAGTTAGTTTTCTTGTTTATTACTTCTTTTTTTTTTGTTATTTTTCGTGGATTTTTTAATTTAAAAGCATTTCTAGAGAAACTCTCTTCTAAAGTATCTAATAAGTGTATGTATATGGGTCATCTATATTATGTATAAGTATATATTTACGGATTCTCTGATCTTGTTACTGTTGTTGCTGGTTTATGTGTGTAGGCATGATTTACTGTAAAACCTTTCAATTGCAGCCTGGCTTCAAATTACAATTACATGTTAAATTTGCCTTGTATATTGAATAATCGGTAATCGGCAATCAGTTTGCTTGTATATATGTAAATGGTAAAGTGTATAAAAGTTAATGATCTGATTCAATTAATACTTGTATGCAATTGTATAAGTAGTTGATGTAGATCTAGAATTAGTTCAAAACTCTAGTGTATTCCTAAGTTTTACCATGAGCTGCTACTCTATGTGTCTGAATCTCATTTATATTTTTCATATATTTTTTTCAAGGTTTTTTATTGCTTTCAAAGTACTCGACACTATTTCGTGTAAAAAAAATAAGATAATACAAAAAGGGTAGAATTGAATAACTAAATATTTAGAAACTGTAACAATTGTTATGACATTGTTTGTTTAGCGGTTTAAATTGCTTTAAATAATATTTATGTACAAATAAAACTAATTAAAAATTAGCACAAACAATTTTAAAACAAAATTTTAAAATCACTCGTGTCTTTGGCTGTCTAAATGTAATCGTAATGATTTAACTTGGTTTCTATGCATTTTTGTTTTCCGCTTTTGATGATTTTTCTTCGGTTGTATACATTTTGTCAAAAAGTAAAATTGCATATAAAAAGCATTAAATTGCAGCTGCATAAAGTATATATTAATCAATATATACGCTTACGTTTCTGTGTGGATTTACTTTTTATATCTACTGCTTTTTATGGGTCTTGTTGTTTATACATTTGCTTTGATTTAGATATTTCTACGCTTTTTTACTCGTCTTGCAACGCAATTTCCAAGTTTGATCGGATGATTTTAATGTTTCTCATACAAAATATTGAGTATCAATTAGCTTATCCTATTTCTAATATACTTTAATATGAGAACAACATTAGCAATGCCCCTAGTGAAAATATTTTCAAAAGTTCTGTTCTGCCCTCTGTCCAGTCTATATTACAAACCCTATGTGGCTAGGCTAAAGTTCAGTTTTAATGCTTTCACTAAATTTTGATCGATCACTTCACATGAAATTTGTGTATCCCTCTTCATGCATACGAGTATATGTATGTATATGTATATATGTATGTATATATTTATATATATATATATATATATATTCGAATATATACAAAGATAGCGAGTTGTGTTCTCGGTAAAGAACTATTCTGAATCAATGCAAACAATAACAACTAAACTCAAAGTGGGCACAAACCCAATTATGGCACATATCGCACATACTGCAGATCGCACTGTACAGATCGGTTGAATAATGCACACAATGCACTGTACATAATTTACACGTTCCTATAGCAGACTGAAGCGCAGGAGTCTGGAGTCTGGAGTCTGAAGAAGTACTATAGCTTGAGGCTCTGCAAATGAAATTGACAATGGAAAATGCACTCGATGGATTCGATTTCGTTGGGAGCGCTGCATCGCGTTTGGCAGTTACAGTTCCAGTTCCAGTTCGGAATGAATCCCGAATGCAATCCCCTTATGTTTCCCCGATTTCTGACGGCTTAAGACTAATTTGTTTGCCCTCCTACTATTTCGGTAACTTATTTCATTTGTATAAATCAGTAATAAGCGTTTCGTTTTGTTTTGTTTTGTTTTGTTTTGTTTTATCTTTGTTCTTAACCATTTGTTATGACTTTCTAATTTTATCTATTTTAAATTTCTCTGGGTTAAATGCAAAAAATCGTGTATATCATGTATACTCTATTCGAATAAGGTTTGCTTAGAGTACGTTACGTCTTTCCCATTTCTAGGATTCATATTTACATCTGTTGCTCTTTCTCTAATCGTATTTAACAATATCATTTTGTAGCTCTAATTTAGCGTAGCCGATCCTTGTGAAACGTCTATGAAATCTATTGGTATATATAGAGTCATATATACGTATGTTATGTTATGCTTGTGTATACTTAGCAGATCGGGGAGTATGTATAAAGGCTATATAACTATAAACTTCGTGTATAACTTCTGTGGCTTTTTGTGTGTAAGTAAATCCCCATCCAGTTTCTAACGCTAATGAATGATTTTCTCGATTGCTACTTTAAGTTTAAGGGAAGGGAGGGGTTATTCCTATGTTTCAGCGCCACGTTGGAAATGATTTGAGTGCACGAATGAAGGTAGCAGAAACCTACTTTACAACATCTTTCAAAAAGTTCAAATAAATTACTTTAAGGCTTTAATCAACGCAAGCACAAGGAATCTCTTCCATCTTTGGAAACAAAGGTGTATAAGTTCTGAATCAAAGTGTTTCTGCTATCCCATTACTGGTTTGCGTGCTAGTACATCTCGTTCTCATCCCAGTCGACCGATTGCAGGACCAGCTTGTCGAGCTCCTTGGAGTCGCCGGAGCTGCTGTTGCGCCTGCGCCGCCTCCTCTGCAGATGAGCCCACTTCCGGTTGAGTTGGGTGGCCATTTGAGGTGCGGCAAACATGGCGGCTGCCGCCGCACTCAACTTGGTGGGCGTTATGGCGCTGCTGCTGCGGTTGCCTGATGAGGCGGTGGGCGTGGCTCCGCCTCCGGCTGGACTCATGCTGAACAGCTCCCTGTTGCCAAAGCGAAATCGACGTGGCGGCGGCAGTGGTGGCGATGCAACCAGGTGCGGAGTGTCGTAGGGCGGCGGCGGCGTGATCATGGCCAGCGATGAGGTGTCCCCCTGGTCGTGCTCGTAATCATCCTCATCGTCATCATCCCCGAAATGGTAGGTGGCGGCATCGGAGTGGCGCTCGTAGAGCTCATAGGAGGGCGTATCAGCTAGCGGCGATTGCGGTTGAACTGGCGTCACAGGCATGGACTTGGCATATGTCCTGCTGATCATTGGACTCCTGGTGCGTGGCTGGGCTGGGGGCGTGCTCGGACCGGGGGGCGGTGGCGGGTGTGGATGTGGATGTGGATGTGGGTGTGGGTGTGGCTGGGCGTGCGTGGACTGGGCCTGGATGAGTGGCATCGATTTGGTGTTGCATATCAATCAATCACGGTAGATGTAGCTGCAGTTCTTGGGGCTCTCCTGCGGACTGGGACTACTGGAGGGCGGAGCCGGACTGCTGCTGCTGTTGGACATTACGGGCGAGGAGCCGGAACTGGAGTGCGGCTGCTGTGACTGCTGTTGCTGCTGGGGGCTATTCGAGCGGTGTTGAGTTACTGCAAGAGCCGGAAAGCACACGGATTAGTGAAAATAGCGACATATCGACTTGGCATGGGTGCTTGGGTGCATGTTGCATCGATGCTTGGGATAGGAGACACATACGAAGACTGTGAAATGAATATTTGGATACAACACTGAATCTGCTGCAACATGCACATAAACACTCGCACACACACACACACACATCGTTAAACTACTAGTACACGTACTAAATAATATATATATATCAAGGTATGGAAGAGAAAAAATACAGCACACAAATTATAAAAAAACGTGTTGTAATAGTTTAAACAAAAGAATTCGACTTCAGAGAACTGTCCAACCCATTTGGGTCTCGAATCACGGATCGATCAGATCTCCATGTAGATGGGAAAAAAGCCTGGCGACATATGTATAAAAAAAGTACTTTCAAAGTGGGTGTCTGTGTTGGTGTTGGTGTCAGTGTATTTGGGTTCTGTGGGCCAGTCAAGTACTAACTCTAACTTAATGCAACTCAGGATTTTGGACTTACCAATGCCATGACGGGGCGGCTGTCTTCTTGCGCGACCAAGACTTCTGTTACGTGTGTTTGTGTTGTTTACAGCCTATGGGGTTGGAGTGTTATCAATTTCTCATCTTTCATAGTCAAAAGAATATGTTTTTTGGAAAAGTTACATATGTCATTGTTGAAGGAAATCAAACACAAGAAAATATAATTTGCTAATTTGCTTGAATCTAAGGAAAAACGTTCGCAATCAGTTTTTGCTCTCAAATGTTGCAAGGCAATGCCAATTTCAATTTGTATTTCAAGAGTGTGGCTCTATGAGCCGAAAACAAAAGATCTGGTTAAAATGTAACTATTAGTGTATCGTTGTATTTTGGAATTCTGGTGGATTAATGCAATAACTTCCAATTAATATCGGCTCTGAAGATTTTAGTGGGCAAGCAATAAAATAAATAATACGTTTAGCATATACCATATATAGAAACGAAAGCAAAAGAGTACACGTATCATGGTGGGGTGGGTAGTAGTTTTATTATTATCGGGTTATACGGTAATACGTTATATTTGTTTCTTAAATATCAAATGTAGTCTAAGATGCACACACGCACTTCCTATTGTTTCAAATATCTTTGAAGTATTTTGGTGTAATCAAAGGGGTTTATTGAATTGCGAGTTTGGCGCCCATGCAGAAGAGTTCAAGTGGTTCAAGGGGGTTCAGGCTTGTTGGGAATATGGTACTGGAATGTGGGTACATCGGATGGCGCCGCATCCAACCAGACAACACACACACACACACTCATACACACACTCTCAACCACACAGAGGTCAAACAAAGGTCGAAGGAAGCGCTGGCGTTGGCGATGGCGATTTGCGAAGCGAGTTGGGCGCGGGATGGCTGACTGGGCTGGACTGGACTGGCCTGATTGAACGATTGAGCTATTGATTGATCGATAACCTTTTTAGCCATTCGAAAATGTGTAATGTGGAACAAAAAGAAAGGTTGAGTGAAGAGAGTAGGAGATAGCAAACAACAAAGCTTCTGCAACAGTGCCTAAATATCTAGCGAAAATTGAAATAAAATTTGCAATGGTGCTCAAAATTTGAAATTGAATTATGCAAAGTGTGAGCGAAATCGGGGAGATTTTGAAAATTACTTTTTGCCTATGGAATTTCGGGTTTGCTCGTTGCGAAGAGAGCTTCCGTATTGCAGCTTTGAGCAAAATATTTTCCAGATTAATAATGACAGCAAACGAAAACCCGCCAAAGAAACGTGAAACCATAAAGGACAGAAGAAACTAAGAATAAATTAAAATCAAACTGAAATAAATAAACTAAAATGGCTTTAGTTATAAATAAGTATTTACCATATTTTGGGTAATTAGTCCCTGACTGGTTTCAGCCGCCCCACTCCCGTCTCAAAGGTAAACCTAATGTAAAAAGGGGAAGAAGAATAGAGAAAAGATAGAGATAGATTTTTGGTTTTTGGTTTTCGGTTTTTTTTGTTGTCTTTTTGTGTTGTTCTTAGAATGCAAAAGTTAGTATCGATAGAAAGAGTTTCTCTTTGAGCTGAAGTAGTGAGTGAGTGAGTAGTAAGAATGTAGCTGTACAAATGCTTAGATAGAGATAGGGGTACAAAGAAAGCCCTGCAGAGATCCAATCCCACTTATCTGAGCGATTGGTGTATTTCCAGCCTTTGGACAGAACCCGAAAATATAAGCTTTGTTTATGCAATGAAGATGGTATAAATAAACATGCTGTTGATCATGAGTGATGGAAGTCGGGGTTAAATTATGAAGGCATTAATAATATATAAGGGAAACCGAGTTCATTGTTCATTTTAGAAGGTGATATTATGCCAAACACCCCAAAAAAAAATGTTCTATCCGGTGTTCTTATATTAGTTTAAATAGCGATTACAAGTGTTTAAATAATAGATAAGCATGCAGAGGTTACGAGTAAAAAAAATAAGATCACAACAACATTAACTACGATGTTAGCAATATGATTCGATTGGGTAATGATATATGACAGTGATGCGACTTGGTGCTATATACTTGTTAACACACACATAGAGGGAGTGAGGGCAAGGCACTCGCACACACTCGAACACAAAAACACACAGATAGTAAAGGTGAGGCTAAGAAATACACCAATCGACGATTGTGTGAGGAGAGTTCAATCAAATACAAGCGCAGCACAAGGACTCTCGATGGGCGAGCAAGTTAGTTAACTATAGTAATGTCAATAAATGTCGAACAACATCGAAAAGAGCGCAATGGATACGGTTAGAGATTAGTAGTAGTACGAATACGATAGTCGGAAAATAAAAACAAATCGGTCTGCTCTCCCAGAACGCTATAGATGCTGCCTGAACTCACCTTCTTGACGCTGCGGGTGGTGGAAAAGCCATCGCCGCGCCTGTAATTGTCGCCCTGCGAATGGTAAACAAAAGGGTTATAAATCGGATATAGAGCGCGTTATAGTAGGTTCCCGCTACTCACCATCACCTGGTGGGAACGCAGTGTTCCGAAGTTGTCGCGACCGCGGTACGACTGCTGGGTATTGTAGCCGTCGGGCTGGAACTGGAAGAGGGTCTCCGAGTTGGGACCCTGGTGCATCTGGTGCATCGGGGGCTTGCGCAGCGTGTTCTTCGGCGAGTGCATCTTATTTGGCGGCGGCGGCTGGGGCAGGAGCACCGGTTCCGCATACGTCACCTCCTCCACCTGGGGCAGCAGCTTGGGCTCCTGCTGGATGCGGCAGGACGAGGGGAAGCTGTGTGGACGAAACAGATGGTTACTAACTGGTACAGATACACCGGAGGTAAGTTATAGGAACTGCTTTAGTTTAAGCTTACGTCCATAAAAGGAAGAACGCCTAGTTTGCAAAATCATTGCCTACTTTTTGGCGCCAGCTTACTAACTTCAAGTAATCCTATCAAGTAAACCTATACCCACCTATTGACATTCTGGCGCTGCTCGAAGTACTCGTACTCCGTATCCGGATACGGCAGATTGTCGTCCTCGTCCTTGTGGCAACGGCGACCGCAGAAGTAGCCTGTAAAGAAGCCGACCAGCAGCGAGAAGATCGAACCGGCCAGAACGGCCATCACAAGGGTCTCCACCGTGTACTGGGCGTTGATTATATCTGCAGAGATTTGGGGACCTTCGGTTAGTGGATGTTCGGGTATCGGGTTCAGTTCGTTTCGCATCGATACAGTGTGCATTAGGCAAAACATTCAACAAACATTCCAAATCACAACAAATATGTAACGATTTTATTGATTTGGTTTGTTGTCATAGTGTGGGTATCGGGTTTTATGGAGGTTGGTCCATTATTGCAACGACATCAATAAACATCCAAACATCGAATTTAGAACGCACGGTATAAGGTAATTGCACGGTAATTGTTCAGAAATCATAATGAAAGAAACAAGAAAATATGAATAGGAACAGTTAGTAGTCTTGTACAACAACGAGAATTCAACTTGAAAAAGATTTGTTCATTAGTTTAATAAAAACATAAACATATGGAAGTCTTTTTATGAAATTTATACACATTAAATGAAGCAAAGGCAGGCAAAACATTGAGTATACATTCAAAAGCATTTAAGATTAGTAATTTTATCGTTTAATAATATCGTAAAGTAGTTAAATCATGTTATATTGATTATCTTTTAAAAGAAATGGTAGTTTGATTAAACAACTGTTTTAGCAAATTTAGTAAATCATCAAATGATCCTTGTATCCCTGACTTCTTATCAATTACAGCCAAAGGTGGTGTTTTGCACCCATGTTCAGGGCTTACAAATAAATTGAAGCTCATAAAAAGCAAATTCGCTTTGGATGAAATGCAAGTGCCAGACACTTGAATGGCATAAAGTGCCAACAAGCCGGCAGTCGGAGTCCGGGGAATCCTGACAAAATGAAAATATGATTTGCAAGGTAGACAACACGGAGTAGACAACAAGCAAAGGTCGAAGGTAGCAAAGGAGGTGGGCAAAGTGGCAAGCGGGCACGTGCATAATGCATAATACAGATAAAAAGGAACAAATGCAAAATAAATATGATGGAAAAATATGCTGGAAATGCGTTTAGGTAAATCACCTTCAAAGTTCTTATCAATATTGTCGATGATTTCCTGGTCCTTGCTCTGGCGTCGCGAATCCAATAAGTCCATGTCGTTGCGGAAGCCCTTCTGCTCCCCAGCGTTGGCATCCTTCGAATTGATTTTGCCTGCACGACCAGAAAGGCGTTAATATCGGCAATCTTGGCCAGTTAGGACTGCAGCACTTGGCACTCACCTGAGGGGCAGGCCGCATGCTGGCCAGTGGCCACATTCTGGTAGAAGTAGTTCTCCTCCAGCCATCGAGGAGCACCGTGGGAGCGGCACTTGCCAGCGATTTTGTCCCAGGCGCAGTACGGATCCTGCAGTGCGACGCACTCACTGCGAACAGACGTTAAATTGTGAATAAATACGTGCACTCAGAAAAAATCTACAAGCTAGTATGTAAATGTGAAGGGCTATAAAGGAGTGAAATACAGTGATTTTATATATTATTTAAATTGCAACCCTAAGGGATTTTCTTATATATTATTTCTAGCATTTTCTCCGTGTGATACCATTTTGAAATATGAAAAATTCAAGTGTAGCCCCACGAATATACTGCATATTGAGGCTGTCAAGTGTCTGACAGGCGACACGAGAGTCACGCAGAATGTTACATGATAATAAAAATGCCATTGTCTGCAGTTGGAGGGCAGGGCACTCACCTGCAGCTGGTGATTTTGTCATTGTGACAACGATGCAATTGTATGGCTACCACTTGGCTGTCCGTCACTATGATTAATTTGCCATCGTCGTAGCTGCCATCTTTGGGTTGATCTGCGGATCACAAAAAGGGTTTGATACTTGACTTGCCTGCATAGTCCTTTTGGCCAGAAGCACTACTCACCGTACTGCATGGTTCTGACTATCTCCAGATTGCGAATGGGCTCACTCTTGGTCAGGACATCGATCTCCTCGATGACAACGGAGGTGACTTTTTCTGCAGAATCGGCGGACTCGGCGTTCACAGACTTGATAATCTTTCCATGATCTGTTGCAATATTAGATTTATTATTATTATTATTATACAAATTGCAGAAGTTTGTTATTGAATTTGGTATTATCTACACACCTGTGCCCACAAAAATAACATCATATGTCTTTCCGCCAGGAGTTTTGATCTGCGCATCTACGGCTATTTGAGTGAAGCGGTATCTGCAACAGAGGACACGAAATTAATAGGGTGAGATGTATATATTAAATGTCGCCCATATTTATTCAGCTTCTTAATTACTTTTCCCCATTCGGTTTCATTTGTATCTAATACTTCTTTCATCAACGACTCTGGTGGTCAGCATCCAAATGGTGGAATGAATGTCAATCCATGTTTTCTTTATTTTGCGACAATGTATTTCGCCAGTTCTTCTGACATCCTGACAATGGACGTACGTCTGTCATTTCGGTTAGATGTCCATTAATAATGGACGGATGCCAAAATGGTTCTCGCTGTCGGAATGTGAAGAAGGAGTAGTCTGTGGCCAGCTGGTTGGCTGGATGGCTGGATGGCTGGTTGGCTGGCAGGACTGGTTAGTCGAGGACTTGAACAAACAACTACCGCTGCAACATGACTGCCAATACAAGATACATACAAACGGCAAGGCAACGAGTGCTGCAACAGCAGCAAACTGTTTGTGTTTTTATGGAAAAACATATTCCAAACAACAACACAAGTAGATGAAATAAAAACGAAAACTTCCCTCTGATTTCACCGCAAAAAGCCCCCGTTGTTGCAACATTTGTGGCCTGGTCCATGTCCATTGTTGCTGTCATGCCTTCTGCCTCGATTTAAATGCAAATGCCCGGCAGCTGGAATGGGCCACCAAATGGGAGCTGGGATCTGGGATCTGGGAACTGTGCTCCATTGCTTTGCTTTTTTATTGTTAATTAACTAATCTTGTTTTCGGGACTCCGGTTCGTGTGGAGCAACCATTTCCAAATTGCTCAACAATTGCGCAAAAAAACTCATCGAACAAAGTTTTCATTTCAAAGCAGTTATGCTAAGTGTGGATTTTCAAATACAAAAACCAGTTGGCTGTAAGCTCTTTGCCAGCAATTTAATATATTTTGCAGATTTTAACCAAAGTTCAACTACAATGAAATGCATAGTTCGGAGTTTTGGTTATTATTATAATATTTCCCTCACTATTTGGAAAAGAAACTTTATTGTGGAAATGTGGAGCATTTACTCAACCAATTAGAATAACTTTCTTTTTTTGTTTTGAAATTTTCAAATATACACCATTTTAAAGCTGACGGACTTCATGAAACTTCAGCATATGCAAAACAAATATGTGAGCAGGAGGAGAGAAAAAATGCCAGCACAGGACCTAAGAACACGTCCTGCTCCGGGTCAAAGTCCAAAGTTCTGGCAATTGAAACTTGCAAAAATGTTGCCAACTTTTTGTATCGCTCCGATGAGTTCAAAGGGCGACGATGACAGCCAACTTGCCAGACAAATGGGCGGTACACAATGGGCGGGAAGTTGGTCGTCATTTGTCCACCTCCTACTCGGAGTAAGTCGCCACCCCGCTTGGCAACCTGGCAGTGAAAGCGATAAGAACACGTTAAGGATGTTCTCCAATGCGATATGCGATATCTTGGGACAGGAAGATGCAGACGGGATATGGTCAGCCAGCTGGCTGGAATCGCTTGAATATGGGATGCTTCCGGTCTGCGTCAGGAAACAATTTGTAACGGAGCCCGAGCTGGTACATTCAACTTTTGTCGACATTTCATGAGTACGCCTTTCAACTTGGTGCAAAACTTTCGGCACTCTGCCCTCCGCTCCGTACCACTATGCAAATTATTTGCCTTTTTTCCAGATTTATTTCGGCCACGCCCCCCACACCCACCCACACACACTCACACACACACACACGCGCACGCACGCACACACACACAGGCAGCTGGCACTCGAGGAGCGGAAATGGGCTGGCCAAACCGAACGGAATTATAATAAATTTATGTTTTGGCCAAATGCCATAAATTCTGTAGAATTTCTGATTTGATTTTGTCATTTGCGTTCAATAAATCCCCCACATTATCCAGCCTATCTTACGAGTATTGGCGACGCCCTCGTTTTGCGGTATTTCGCCCTGGTTTCAGCTCGAGAATAATTTATGCGCATTGTTTGCGGCGAATTGGAAAACATGATAAATGAATTTTCCTCACAAGATTGACCTGCCTCAAAGACTAAGCGGCCAAGAGCCGATGGGAATTAAAAGTAATCTTACGATTCCTGTTGACAGAAAAGCGAAATGCTGAATGTGGCTTAAAGTATTTAAAAACTTGAAAAACTATCCCTTTTCTTGAATGTGTTTTCCAGTTTATCAGCAACAGTTCTCCTCCAGCGCCACATCTTTCCTCTTATGAATATTGCTAATGAAATGTATTAACCAGTTGCACACATCGTTGCGATGATTAAATATTGACTCGTCCCCAATAAGACGGATACATCTATGACCCAGTTAATAAATTGATTTATAGACTGAAGATGACGCCTAATGATGCCTTCAAATATTAAAATCTCAGTTTAAGGCAGTCCGATTTAAATCTAGATGAAGTCAAAAAGTTGACGTTCTGCCATATGAGAGAACAGCTGAGGCACAAAATGAGAAAAAATGCTGAAGTAACTTTTGCGCATTTTTATGGCTTTCAATTGAGTGTCCTGGGGTCTTGATTAAATTCCAATGCATGCCCGCGTCCTGGGGCGGAGCATCCGCTGCACCAGCCCCCCAAAATGCAGTGAGTCAGTTGCAGAAAGTGGCTGCCCCACCACACCCACTCCACCCACTCCACCCACTTCACCCACTTCACCCACTCCACGTGCATTTGTTGTGGTGTGCTCATGTGGCACAGAAAATGTTCAGGGGATGCGGATGTGGATGTGGATGTGGAAGGGATGCCAATGCGGATGGGGCTGGGAATGGGAATGGGAATGGGAATGGGGATTGGGATGCGGATGCAGGAGCAGGTCCGCAGCCTGCGTTGTTGCTACGTGTTCCATATTTCATTCTAATTTATTCAGTTGTGCATACATATTTTCGTTACGGGTTGCCTCCTCAGCGCATCCATGCATTTCCTTCTGGCTGGCTCGCTTCGTTTGCTTCAAACTATCGCAAGAGCAAGAGCAACTGCACCTGCCCCACCACCTGAGCCACCATTCGGCCACAGTGGTTCTTGCTGCTCCCAAAAATCATTTTGGCAAGTGGGCCTCTCTACTCAATGCAGTAATCTTTGATTTTTGATTACAAACTTGTGGGTTGCACTCAGCAAAACTACCCAAAAGTTTTTGATTTTAATTTTGATGTGTTGAATAGTGTTCCTACTTTTAATGCCATGTAATACTAGGCACTACTTTTCCTTTTGGCTTTCATATGTTCTCTTGTGAACAGATACATTTCATTTGTATAATTTGTGCAAATGCTGTTGAAATTGCCCCACTGTGCGCACCACTAACTTCCAGTCGCAAGTGGTGCTCAGTGGCTCGCCTATGATTTAGCCCTCTTTAAAGTTTCACCACTTTGCCAGCACACATCTCGGCGCTTTTCGCCATAATTGTGGCTCAATTACATGGAAAAGTTACCAAATTGAATTTTTAAATTCTCCCTCCGGCCAGGGAGGGCGAAATCGCTGGCAAATAATTTATTGCAACAACCCACCCGTTTTCTTTCCGTTTGCAGTTCAGGCTGCTACGGTTTACGGTTATTTGCGCTGACTAACACCTTATCGAATTTCCATAAACTGAAACAGATGCTGCAACATGGAGGGAGTAAACCCATACGATGGCAGATCTATGGCAGGATATGCTTGTTGAAAGCCAGTAAGTTTGAGTATTCTGTGTGCGACGACAGACCCAAGCATCGTACTCATGAATTCAGCAATAGTTTAAGAGCTGGCGAATGTACATGTGATATGTGTCGTGTATTTTTAAATCAACAACAACCACGAAACCAGGCGAAGTTGGCTAGTTGGCTAGTTGGCCAGTTGGTGGGGTACGGATTTATTTACTACCATTTAGAGTTCTGTCATATCTCTCGCACCGGAAACGGAAGTGACGAAGCAACGAAATAAGGACCACGTGCATATACGTGTATACATACATATGTATACACGAGTATGTGTGTACGTTTGTTGCCATGCAGCTACTCACATTGTGCTCGTCCGGACCAAAATCGGTTGACTGAAAAATGCCGGCACATTCTCGTCCATTAGCGAATGTGTTTTGATGAAGTTCAGTGTGGGATCCGGAAGCGCTCTCGAATCGTTGTGACAGGAACCGGGTCGAGGATCGGGCACCTGAAAAACAAGGAGGATGGTAATAATTATAGATTGAAGACTTGAATAGTGGGATAAGTATTGGTAGTTCCAATAAGGCGATTCCTTAGTCCTTATGGCAAATGAAGGCAAGCCCCCAAATCGATGGCGACATGTGCAGTCATCTGCTGGAAATTGGCAAAGCCATTCGAAAATGCAAATGCAGAATTTGTGGCAAGCGAAGAATACATTTTTACGGCAAGTCGGCCCCATAAGTCATAAATTTTCCAGGCAACAGATGTGCCGGAGTGCGGTCACAAGAAATCCGGGATTTGTGGGATTTCCACGCTCCGGGATTGTGGCTCTTACCTTGGCGTTGTTAACTGGCAGCCAGTTGGAGTTGATGCCGGTCTGCTCCTTGAACTGACCCTCAAACGTATCGGCAATGTCCTGGGCGGCGAGGGACCAAAGGCGAGGACCAAAATTAAATTTTCCATTTCAAGAAACAATTCGGTGGCAAGGCAACTCACCTGGAGGGCAAAGGCACAAACCGCTGAGCCGGGAATCGAGTTGCTCGGCGTGTTGAAGACTCCGTAGATCAGTTTCGAGCTCATCGAGCCGTACTGTCCCTCCACCAGATTGCTGGCAGATTCTAAACGCGGCAAATTAAATTAAATATTTTTATTTCATCATTTTGTACGCATTTCAGCCAGTGCTGATGTATTATTGAACATATTTTCAGCAATTTAACTGTTTGCTTTCAATTAGGAACATAATTTACGTTGTTCACAAAACATTTTATTTAGTTTAAGCAACGGCAACATGTATTTTTGGTATTTTTGGTGATTGCCAAACGGCAATTTGCTAATTAATACTGTGAAAACTAATTTTAGCTGGATGAGCGAACCTGTCATTTTTAATCACAAACGTCATACACACTTGTTCAATTGCACAGCCAAATGCAGTTCATTCGTTCACTTAAAGCCGAGCACTTACGGATTTCGTTAAAGTAGAAAGGATAATCGCCAGGAATGGAGCAGTTGAGGCGGGACTTGAGAAAGGATGTCCAGCGGTTGCGGAATCGATGCGGGCCACCTTTGTCCCATTTGCAGACGCGGGCAACGCGCGAATAAATCGCCTGAAAAGACCAACGGATGATAAGATATTAATTCTGCTCAGCTTGGGGCTAGCAAACGTCTGGATACAAATCTGTTGGATACAGCAACAAATGCGACAATCTGCGAATCATAAATAATCCGAGCATCAGCAGTTGTTTTCTGTCCAACTTTGATTGTATCCGCGCCGCGTTTGATTGCATTTGCTGATGCTTGGGCCCCAAATCGATTGGAAAACTCGATTCGATTGGATGTTGCACGTGTGTACTCACCTTGCCGCAGTTGATGAACTCCACGGCGGTTTCGCGAAAGAAGAAATAGACAAAGTCTCCCTGCGTAAATGAGCTCACAAAGTTCGGGGCTGCGGAACGAGAAATGGCCAAAAGTTCGGTCATCAAATTCATTTATAGTTTTCGAGATTGTAAACAATTTTATAGCTAACGATTTTGGAATATTTTCAATTTCCATGAATTTATGATGGATATGGGCGAGTAATACATAATACATATATGATGTCAGTCGGTGATTTTGGCTTTATGGGTTCATTCTTATGCAAAGGTTCCGAATAAACGACGTATTTGGGTTTAATAGTTACATTGAAATTCAGTAGTTTTCCCAATGACAAAGTGTAAATATGTTTATTCAGTAGATGTCCCAATGACAAAGTGTACATATGTTAACACAAGCACAGAGTTGAAAAGGAAGAGTTTTTGTTTAACAGTTGTCTCTGACTTGAATTTTTCCTTAAATTGTAGTAATCTAACAAGTTGATATGCATCCAATAAATGTGAATCACTTTAGAGCAACCAAGTAATAGTTTCCGATGCGGGCTATTTAATATGAATTATGAAGTCTGTCGCACATCTTCGGTGGTAAATGACAGTCGAACGTGCCATGTCGGTTCGGATTCAGATTCAGTTAATGGAAGCTGAACATGGCCAAGGCCCTTGAAATATGCAAAAGGCAATCGCGGGCCATCGTAAACTGACATTCGACAGGACACCATGGACAATCATGGGCGGCGGTGGTGGCGGCGGGCACAAGGATCTGCGTGCCCAGGACTCGCACTGCGCTTATGAAACGGAAGCGCCATCCTGACAGGGTCCATGACATTTTCAATTACCACAAGTGGCTACAATCGCGGCCAGGAACTTACCGTTGAGACTTAGGCTATCGTACTGCTCGGTCTGCAGGGGCTCTCGGTAGATAATCGGATCGCTGCCACTGAAATCCGCCACGGTGCCGGAATACAGTTCGTTGTCTGCAAGGAGAGCAAGGATATATGGAAACGCTGGTTTAGTAAATTCGAATACTTTAAGAAATGGTTGTTGCCTAAAACGTGGCGTTTTTGGCATTAAATTGTCACAGTTGAATGTCAATTACGTGTAATTCTATTACCTGCACTAACGTACAAATGTACTAATGTACTTTTTCAATTAAATTGTATCACTACTGCATCTATTATGCATTAAAGAAAACTCATCTCGGGCATTATAAAGTATTTTGCCGTACATCGGGCTGTACATCGGGCTGTACATCGGGCCAACAAGCCAACAAGCCAACAAGCCAACACACATACGCCCTGTTGGCGGACTAAATGCTAGCGACAAATTCCATTAAGCTAAACGACAACATTGAGGGGAGAAGTTTGACATGTCTTCTTGGATGGCATTGAATGCGCCTGCGGCCACATTGAGAAGATAAATGAGATTTTCTTGTTTTTATTTTCATTTTCATTTTCATTTTCATTTTGTCGTTTTCGTTTTGATTTTTGTTGGTGCAGCGAATTGGCTTGGAAATCGCGCTCGTCGGAGACTTTGCCTTTGTCCTTTTCGAGCTCCGGCAGCAATAAAATAAAGACAGCCAGTGAAATAAATATGGAAAAACAGAATCGAAACGCGAACAATGGAAACGGAAATGCCGAGCTTCCATTCCAGCTTTTTGTCTGGCCGGAAATGGTTTTGCTGTCTCGGCATCGAAATCTCAGCGCCTCCATTCACACAACTCGGCTAAACAAACGACATGTGTATATCTAAATATCTACCCGCAGACATTTTATTCAAATAATGTTTAATTTATCTTTAATTGTTGCAACTACCAGGAGTTTCCTTTTTAAAATACGTATACACAGCCTATGCTCAGTAAAGTGTTCACGTTCCAAATATAAAAAACATTTCAATGTTTGATAGTCGATCTCTCAGTCAGTTTTGATTGATGCAAAGCCTGTAGGCGAGATAACATGTTTATGACTTCTGAGGGATGGGTAAATGAGCGATGGGTAGCAGCTCAATAGAATTCCATGATTATTGCCTTGCAAAGTTGAGCGCATTGTGATTTTGGGTCGTGTTTCTTGGGCTTTCAGTAATCTATCAAATTTACAATGCGGCACGTGGGCGTGGCAGGTACACTGAAGGGCGGAATGGAAAATGGGAATTACGTGACAGGAACGTGAGCAGCAAAATGTAAAGAGGCATCGAGCGAGGGAACAAGCGAGTGGCACATTAATTTAACACAAAGCCACATTAAAAGCGTCGTCTGCAACAAATTAATTTTTGCCCCCAACCCCGCCAAACACGGCTCCTATTAGCCACCGTCGAAAGAAACCCTCTGAATCTTCGACGGGCGAGTGCTCAAATTAAGAGGCTGTAAAAGTCACGCTGTGAGTGAAAAGTAAAAGTGGGGGAAGTACCGAAAAGTCTTTTAAAGGGCGGTGGAGCAGCAGGAAGCAAAAGGGGGTTGCTACAGGCAGCGTAGGGGGGGGGGCAGGTGGGGCTAACGGCCAATAAAAACAATCCTCCAAGTGGAGTTAATGGGCAGGGAATTTTAAATCAAAATCATAAAACCTATTCTTGAATATGTTACAAAGCTAGTTAGGAAACAAAACCGAAATCTGTTTGCAATGTGCTTGTTCTTCCTTCTTCTTAAATTATTAAAAATAAACTCTGTAGATTAGTTTTTGGCAAAAGATTTTAAAACATCCACCTTTACACCCTATTTGCTGAATTTAACATATTCCATTGATAATAATCCTGCTGACATTCAAGTTCCGTGTTCAGAACCCTGCAGTGCTATGAAAAAGAAAACTTTTGCTTAAATGCTTGTAATTAACAATGAGAATGCAATTAGCATAGCGATAGATGGCTGCCATTGTCGTAGTTGTATTTAGGATACTTTTTTGCTGAACTGGAGCTGCTTTCTTTGGCCCTCGCTAACAAGGGGCACAATGGGAAAAGGACGTAACCCCCGTTCCACTCAGTCGCCGCAGCCAACCGTCGAACTGTCGCAACATCGACAGGACACGAAAAGTTGCAGCTGCCACCTTTGGCCTTCGCTGTCCTCGCTGCATCTAATTGGTTTTTGTTTGTGTGTGTTTTTTGCCCCGTCTCTTTCATTTTCCACGCTGTCTGTCTCTGTCTCTTTCTCGTTCTCGTTCTCGTCATTGTTTCGTGCAGAGACGTTTGCTTTTATTGTTTGCTCATTATAACGCCAGTTACCTGACGACCCACGTCCAACCGTCCAACCGACCAACCGACCAACCGACCAGGACTCGGACTCAAAATCCGACTCAGACTGAGGCTTTGCGAAGTTTTCCGCATTGCAGCAATTGCCCGAGCTTAACTCATTTTAAATGACAATCTAGCGTGCAAAAATTATGCACATCGGCCATGTCTGTGCGCCATCCCTTTCGCACACTGCGCCTCTCTACGCGCTTCTCACAAAGTCTTGGTGGGCTTGAAGCGGTTGTCGCTGCTTCTGACTGTGGCATAAAGTTCGATAAACTCTTTAAGTGATTTAATCGATTTTCTAGGCTAGTCGAGGAAAGCGGAAAATGCTCTTTAGAGCGACGGGAACAAGGCGTAATGAAAGTTCATCGCGTTGACTGCGGCAATTTGCATATTTTTGCATGTTTTATTATGCGGCCGGCATACACATACACACACGAGCACACGCTAATACATAAATTACACTCATTTTCAATGACAGGACGTAACACAGGGATAGAGGGTCGAAATAACGAGCACGCCGGCGGGAATCGAGCTGGAAAACGGGTAAAGCTTTATTACCGGTACGTTGTGTTTTAAATATTTGATATCTAACACACACACTCGCGCCCAAACACACTTATAATTGCCATTTTTCAGGGTCTAAGCATAAAAACATTGCTTTTGGCCCTTGTTTAATACCTTGAACTGCGTTCATTCATGCCTGCATACGTGTGTGTCGAGTGTAAGGCCCTTAGTCAAATAGCCCACTTAGGAGTAATTACCCTCAACCGTGCACACTTACATTATGCATATCAATGCATTTCTAGATGGACTCTTGGAGTACAATTGTCTGCTGTGTTGCAATCCGGTAAATTGCTTAATTTTATGAAAATGACCGGAAATATAGCGTGGTGTTCGATAATATTCATATTAGATGATATTTAAGCGAAGTGGGATTTATTTATTCTAGATAATCAGGCGGAAAAGGCACCCCCTGTCTATTATATTGTTTGGTCTTATCCTTTACGCAGTCTAATTAGTTTCAAGTCATGTAATCTCGGTTAAAACTTTATTACGCTTGTAGAAAAGTTCGATTTTCGTTTGAAATTTGGCATTTTGCTGAGGCTTTATGCCGTATCAATTGGGTTAATTACACTATACGCCTGACCCACTTTCAAGAGGAGGCTATACCCATCTTCAGCCCCGACTTTAATTGCGCTGGCTGGCTGAGCGCCATTTTTGTGTGTTATCAATTTTTGGCTGTAATTACACTCCACTTGTACTCTGATAGAAATGCAGACGTCGGGAAATAACGAGGGAGGAATAAAGGCTGAAAAGTTTTGGCAACATGTGCGCTCCTCTGTAGCAGTTTCGCATTTTGCTCCACTTTCATTACTCTTTTGGGCTTTTTGTTGCTTTTGGGGCATCTTTGTGCTGGCACTGGTACTTTCCAATTCCTAATGTTTTTGGGGGAATTTGAAAATTTGGCAATTAGCTTAATTCGCTTTTTATTGGCGCACCGCAATTATCAGCTTTTGGTCTCTCTTTGGCCAGATTTGCATTTGCAGATGCATCTGCTGGGGATTTTGCATTGTGCTTATAAACGATCGAATTAAAAGTTAATGTCTTTCCGCTCTTTTTCCCCAAAGTGCCTTGGAGAAAATGTGTCCAAACATAAGCTTGGTTGGTGGCGCATCTCTTCATTGATTTTCGAGAGCACTTCAGTGCAGTCTAACAGAGATTTGGCAGCCATTGTAAGTGGCAACTTATGAAACATCCTTTATTTGTGTTTATTTGGTAATGGTACTGCATTTATTTTTTGTTGGGCATTTCGGAACTTAAGCAAAGGCATCTAATCGCTTCTACGTTGTATTATAATAATTTCTTTGAAACAAATACGTTTGCGCTCTTTTTAAACCTCAGTTTCCCGTAATTTCAAGGATCCAGTGGTTTTGAACTATGAAAAGATGGGCTGTCCTGTTGGCCTCATTTTTGGCAGCTAATTGTTTCTTGTAATGGTTTTTTTTCTTGTCTTAGACATAAATAGGAGAAAGGAACCAAGAAAAGTCCGCGCATTGTCCGCTTAAAAGGGTCAGAAGCTGTGCTTGTTTGGGGTTTTATATAGCTTATTTTGCAAACGTTTTCTCTCTGCTTTTCCGCCATTTGGTTTATTGTTTGGACTTTGTTTTCGAGTACATATTTTACTGCAGACGTTTTTGCCTGACTTTTTTTCAAGAGCTTTTCGAGTGCCCTTTTAGGTATGTGTATGTGCGCGCTGGTGTCCTTTTTATCCTTTGCAGTTGTTAGACGGTCATTTAAACTTTTGGCTCTTAGCAGATTTCATTGTTTTTAATGAAACTGACAGTTGTTGCTGTCGCTGGTCTTGTTTTTTTGCCCAGCACAGTTGTTGTTCTCATTTTGCATTGCACCCGCACTTTGACCAGGGCCATCCCTTTAGCCGGCTTTGGTTTCCAGATAACGCGCCATTTGTTTTCTTCTGGTCATTCGCCTAAGCCAATTTAAGTTGGCTAAAATAAATTAGCTCTCCTTCGCTTTTTAACGAGCCCTGGCCCGCACGTTGCAAACGACCCGAAACATCGGTAAAAATAACCCTAAGCAGC
This sequence comes from Drosophila orena, assembly GCA_005876975.1. NCBI lineage: Eukaryota > Metazoa > Arthropoda > Insecta > Diptera > Drosophilidae > Drosophila > Drosophila orena. The sequence goes on along the minus strand of VCKV01000008.1, from coordinate 2,609,009 downwards.
AAATGATGCGACACAATGGTCCTTAATTATTAAATACATAAATTAGATCATTTCAAGTAACTCCAGTTTTCTGCACAAAATATTGCTTCAGCTTTTTGAAATCGCATAATTTATTTAACGGTTTTTAAGCATTGATTCTAAGAAGTTGACTTAGTTTATATTTATTTTCTTTATAAAACTTACACATCTCCGATTGACGTTCCCCTAGGTGTGCTTAAAATGCGGAAATAAATGGTGCAGCATCAAAATGAATTTAATCGAAGAGCGCGAGGACTTTAAAGAGGCGAAAAAAGGACGAAAAGTGGCAACGTGGTGTGAAATTGAAGCGGTTTGTGCGATATGCAAATGCAGCTTGGAACGGTTTTGGCAATGGTGTTCCCGGTTCATAGGTCACCGTATACGGCATGTCCTGCCGAGTCCTTGACATTTTTCGGCGGCGCCAATGTCCGACCAGCCCCTTTCGCCCCCCCTTGCCACTGCTGCCCCTTTGGCCAACATTCGTCAGCATTTTAATCGCGTTTGTGCATTTGCTTGGAAAAGTCTAAAATTGAACGCAAGTGATGGCAATTTGTACGCTTCGCTGTGCCTGAGAATCCACGGACGTGCAGAGGGAAAATCCGAAGGACACCGATGGAGTGTGAGGGGGAGGGGATGGGGTCTGAATGGGGAGTGTGCCGAAATTAATATGCGTCGGCTTTTTGGGGAACGGGACAAACTTTGCCGGAAAGGGATTTGGCCGCTGTTGGCCATTTTCCTCTTGCTTTTTGTTTTTTTTTTTTTCTCTCTTTTGGCCGGCAGCACAGCAGCGTTGGCTCGTGATTAATGTGGCAAATGCGCAGTTATAAATTATTTATTACTATTCTTCGCATTGTTTCCTGAGGCGTGTGCGAATTGGTAAGACATTTAAGCCATATTTTCGAGTGCCACAAAAGGTCAAAATGGGGGATGAAATCAGCGTGATAACAGTTTAATATTCAGGGCATCGAATTGCCGCAAAGCGGGTCAGTTAACACAAAATGCTGTAAAATATTGAAAGATAACTTATCAATGCTTAAAGGGCTCAGGCATAGGAAAGTCGAATGAGTGTTTAGGTATTCAAAAATAACTGATTTTAAATGATTTTTAGGATTTTTGAATGGGGAAAGCCACCAAAGAATGTAAGATTGTTATTTCTTAATATTATGTTCAAAATTAAGCTTGTTTTGAAACTTCTCTTAATAAAGTAAGGGTTGTTCTTGTTAATGGAAACCTTGTGGGCCCAGACTTTCCGAAATTCTCCACTGCCGCCCATTACGTTTAACAATTCCCGTTCTAACCTTAATTCCCAATGAAAACATTTAACAAATTAAACGACAAAGCCGGCTAATACGTGTTTCCCCTGACCATTTTCTCCGGATCTACAAAAAAAAAGAACTGTTCTGCTTTTCTGTGCTTTTTTATTTTGTTTCCTCCTCTTTTGGGTGTGCTTAATTTTTTATTGGTAAAGTTTTGTACTCGCTGGCCGATCTCGATGGGTGACACTGTCAGCGATTGAAATTTATTTCGCATGCACTTTTTAAATCGAACAAAAATATATTCCTTCCGCCATATTGAAACACCAGGAAAGCGAACAGGATAAGGCGGTTGGACTGGACTGAGCTGGGTGGCTAGATGTCGTATATTGGTGGAAAAAGCAATTGAAAACTTCATCATGGTTACAACAATATTTTTACAACGAAATTGGCACAAAAATGTGTCCACGAACTTTTTGCGCAAAGCGTTAGAAAACTGTGGCCAAGTGAGGACATGGGGGGGGCATAGAATGGTCATGGGCGGCGGAGGTGGAGGGTAAACTTTTGTGCCAGTTACCGACCACGCCCACGTCAGCCCATGACATCAACGCCCTGTCACGAATAAAAACTGAATTGATAACATTTTTCAGCTTGTTCTGGTTTTTCGGCGACTTTTTTGCGCTCGTGCTTATTTCTTTTTTTCTAGTTTTTTCATTTCTGAATCGGAACTTTTCTAGACTCACTGCCATTGTTGTTGTTATTTAGTGCACCACCATGATGGGGTTTTTTTTATGGGTTGCCTCAGTCCGGGCAATTTGTAATCTAAACAACATGGCCCGGCTAACCGTTCCCCAATCCGCGTCGCATATCCTTAAATCCTGGCAAAACTGACAGCCAGTAAATGGCTAAAGACGCAGCTCGTCGTTTGAGGGGTATGTACGTGTATGTAAAAATTTCGATTTAATATTAGCTCCATGAAGGGAAATCAATGTGGAATAAGAACAAAGTGGGTAGGCCAAGGGGAAAACTGCGGAGAGTATGCAAAAGCTAAGCGGATCAGACTTGTTAGTACCTAGTAGTAAAATTCGTAACTCTGGCTAAGTGCAATTAAAGGTGACTTTTACATCGACTTAAAATCGGCTTATCCGTGAGTGCTAAAAGTGATTGTGATCTCAATAAAACTCTATACTCAATCTACGTAGCAATTGGATATACCCGGCGGCAGTGTGGCAAGTAATGGGCGTATAAATGGCTGCAAGCAATAAAGAAAATGGCGGCTGACAACAGCTTCAGGTTTGGCTGCTTCTTTTTTGGCCAGGATGTGGCAGCTTGTTGATGATAAACTCTTATGACCCACATTGGCGCGGTGTTGCGGGGGGCGCACGGGGGTCACGAGCGTGGAAAAGTGGGCGAGTTGCCAACACACATGTGTGTGTGTGTATGCGAATGAGTGAGTGAGTGTGGATGGAAGAAGCACACACCCATATAGCCAAGCACATAGCGAAGGCAGCTGCATCCGGCGGAAGTTGTGGCAACACTCGGTGCCCTCTCATGCCGATGGACCAACCAAAACCCGTCACACACATAACACACACACACACACACACTTTCAAGTTAGTTATAAACGTTTATCGATATTATCTATGCCCGACCCACTGTTCCTGGCTCCTGGCAAAGTTTTCGCTGGCTGCAGACAATGAAATGCAAACAAATCACTGCACGAAAACTTCACAACATGGCGGCAAGGAATGTCGATTTATGGGTGCCAAGTGGAAATATTATCAAAACTATGACTTTGCAGGCGCTAGAACGTGGGTGTTGGCTGCAGTGGGGTTCTCAAAATATTTCCCCCGCCGTTGCACTAGCCAAATGCGCTTGTTTATTGGCTGAGTTTCTGGGTTGCACGAGTGGCGAAAATAAAAGTTCATTCTATATGCAGCGCGCATTCAGTGTCACAAGGAGAAATGTAACTTTATTCTACTCACCACTACTTTGAAATGGAAGTGCTTTGAAAGCAGAACAGTTGCAAACGCCATAAAGTCAGGTTTAATAATAAGTATTGCAGCATTTACAGCTTGAACCTTTCAATTTATACATTTTTAACGAGTTTCTTTTCAGGGGTCCGACCCACTTAACACACCTGCAGGGGCCATAAATTTCAATCAAATATCGAGTATGTAGGTAATTTGGAAATCTTTTATCAGTTTGGTGGGCGGGGAAATATATTTCGCACATAATTTGCAGTTGTCTGCCATTCGGCAGCCGAACAATAATACTACAAATTTATCATGCGGCTCCGTTCACGAAGTCAAAGCTGAAAAAAAACGCCATCGCATGATGAATGACAATTTTTAAGCGATTTATATGCCTGGGCGGAGTGGCAATGCGATGAGTCTACTCACAGTCACATTCCTTGCATTTTTCTCTCTTATTGCAAATGGCGATAACAGCCGGAACAAAATGGACAATTCGCATACAAAATGCTTGTGAACAATAAATTATTCGAGTGGCATAACAAAACGGGGAAAAAACCCAAGAAAAAGGCACAAAGAAAAAGTCTTCGCAACTGAATTTGTTGGAAATGGTTGATATGGGCAACGGGGCGTATGCGTGTTTTTGCAATTCCTTTCTTGACCTCAAAAGTGATGCAATTTATATATTTAAATTTCTCCCCAGCGTATATTGTTGTGGTTTCAATGCTGTTGGGATCTTTAAAAGTAATTGGTAAATGAGTTACTTATGGACATCAGGCGTATTACGTATACGCAGTGTTGTCGCTATGTAGTTTTCTCATGTCTTTTGCTATACGAATCTATTATTTATCGCTCGTCGATTTGTTTGTAAATTACTGTAACCCTTTTGAAATTAAATAGTGGCACAATGTGCTGATGGGAAATTGTACACTTACCGGCCAGCACAGAGGTGGAGTTGTGACGGGGGTCGTAGGGGCACACCGCCTGTCCGTTCTTCGTGGCCTCCAGCGTGTAGTTGCTGTCACTGATGATATACGTGTTGCACATGGGCCGGAACGAGTTGGTGCCGCAAACGAAGAGGCGACCCGGCGATGGCACCACCATGATGCGGATGTAGTTCTGACAGGCCTCCTGAAAACGTTCAAGTTGAAGAATTTATGCAAAGCGACTGTAAAATTTAAGAACTAGCTGGATTTGCAATTTGGAAGGGCTTCCAAAAGTCCAAAGATCCCATGATATTATTTGGAAAAGTTCAAACATTCGGTTAGCTATAAGCTAGGTAAATCGCATACATGAACGGTCGGTTTGCGAAATAATATATAGACCCGAAATAACATAGTTAAAGGGGTCACAGTGTGAACATATATGCTCTGCTCTTCCACTTTCAACCTATTTTGCATAAATGTTTCGCAAATTGTAATATTTGATGCGTTGCAAAAGCACTTCGAAAGCAAACAATGAATGTTGCCGGGGTGCTGCACCTGCAACTCAATAAATATTAAAAGGCAAATGCGCAACTTGCTCCCATTTAGCAGGCGAGGTGGGGCAAACTTTTCCCATAGTGGTGGAAAATTGTTGCCTGACATTTCCGGCGCCACTACCACACACTCCCCCCGTCTCCCGCCCCCTGTGTCACCATTACGGCCGGAAGTGTTTGCACTCTGACATGACAAATCATTTGAAATACTCGCAGGCAGCTGATTTTACTGTATACCTTTTATGTGTCTCTTGCATTTCCTGTGTGCGCTGAAATATTTAAATATTTGGTTTGCCTGTTAATAATGAGGCCAGTTTTTAGTTGCATTTAATATTATAACCGCCAGCTATTTTACTCTACCAAAGTATTGCCTCACGTCATTGTCAAATATTTTCCCAAATGTTCGAGCCAATTAAGTGCTTATAAAGTGTGCAGCAATAAGTATTGCACTTACATAAAATGTTATTGCTAATTATCCCTAAGTGTGCTAATTAATTTATAAGTCCTTGAATAAGTTGATTGGAGTTGCCTAAGAAATACTCAGCTTTTCAATTTATGCCCATACCCGCTTTCCCCCAGCATTTGCTATCTTGTTCGTTTTCCATTTAATTTGGGTTACTGTTCGTAAAGTAATTAACATGTTTTGGCCTTTTTGTGTGTGGCGAACTGCTAGAGCATAAATTTAAATAATTTATCAAAACAATAACATGAAGTGCTGGGTTGGTTGCGAAGTCGTAGTTTCCTTTATATCGCTTGTAATTAACACGCATTGCAGACATGGAACAATGTTTAGAATGCAATTAACTGTGATATTTATTAATTTGTTTTCGAAATTTGGCCTTAGCCACTAGTCTGTGCGCCGCTGGTTAATAAATTATCCTTAATTATAGTTTTTGCCCATACATTGTCGCTCAACCTCCCTCAAAAACATACACATAGTCATGTTTGTATCAACAAATACATATATTTCGCTTTAACCATATTGTCAAGTGGAAATATTGATTTGGCAGGCATTTTAATTACAATTATAAATCTGTGGTTGTGCGAAATCACGGAGTGGTTTCTGGCTGTCTAAGTCCTGTCAGTCAAATAAAGCTATTAAAAATTATGAAGTTAAAAGATTTTTCAGGCTCATTACTTGTGGACTGATTTGGCTCATTTTGTCGTGTTTTGCCATCATTTAGGAAATTTTTGTCTGCCCTCAAGCGTCAAAATATTTTCATGCTTTTTCCTTTCCAACTTTTCATTCCATTGACAACGCACAATAATGAACAATGAAACTTTTTGCGGCGCAAGAATTTGATTTTCCTCTGGCTTTGTCGAGCTATGTTTTATCTTGTACAGTTTGTGTGTATATTTCATTAAATCGTAATTTAGGCGAGAGTAAAGTACCTAATTAGTTTGAAAATCGTCTGGTAATGCTGATTTGAATGGAAGCCAGGACAAGTTGCTTAATAGAGCCGTATGCAGATGGGGATGGGCCCAAAGGTATTCAGAACACTTTTGCCTGGACCCCGGCAGACAAAGAAGGCCAGTGTTGGTAAGACCCGCATGAATTCAACAGCATTTTCCAATGGAACAATGGGCGACTGCAGTCGCACTTTCAGACTCAGAACTGTGTTTCTGGGCAGGGCAGATTCTGGGAAAAGCCATTTGCAAACCAAATCGAATGTGGGATGGAAAACCAGAGAAGGGTAATGCTCTGTGGCCTGTTCGATGATTAAGGTCATAGTTGAACTTAATAAGGATAACAACCATATGGTGTTCCACAATCACTCTCTTAAGTTCGGGAATCACTATTGAAACTTACTGCATAATTGTTCGCTGCTATGTGGTTCGTGAATTAATATTGAAAATTACTCCATAATTGTTTATTGCATTCCTACTTTGATTTAACATAATTGGCTTTAATTACGTATTTCGAAAATGTGAAAAAAAATGTTCTGCGATTTATTTGCTTTACTTATGTTGAACACACACAGAAAGTTAAATAAAAAATATTTGTCGCTTATGTTGGTCAGCTTTACATCGTTGCCCACTTTTGAATATTTTATAAATCATCCATGCAATGGACTACAGCTATACACTTTATGGAATTTAAAGTGAAAAAATCGAATGATTGAACAATTTGCAGCAGCAAATGATAAAAAGCAGATCACGTAACTCTAACATAACTTATTTTAGAGTGTAATTACTTTATATACTTTGTATATATATATTATATTACTTTGTATACGAGTATATATATACATTCGGCATTAAAAAGATTGCAGGCGTGTGCCTCCTTTGGCTGATTATCAGCTTGATTAACTCGACATTTTCGCATCCGAATTAGTGGCCAAAATGTCGGTTAATTAAAATTGTAAATTTTGAACTTTTCGTTTCATTTCTTCTGGCCAGCTAAACAATTGCAATTTATTTTCAGAGGCAAAAACCAGCTCTACAAAATGGCATCGCAGCACGCCATGGCCAGAAGTCCTAAGAAACTTTGCTCCCAAGCTCCCTGCCACCCTGTGATGCCATAAATAACGCGACCCACCCGGGCACAGACATATAAAGTGACCCCACTCAGGTGGAGCCGGCAAGCAAATTGAGTTCAACAAATTACACCTGCTAATGCGCTGGCTTGCCGTATTTTCGTTGCCACTGCTATTTTTGTTGGCCCTGCAATTGCTGGCACGACCAGCCAACAAGTGTTGGCTAATTACGTGAGCAAAAAGCCAAACTTGAAGTGCACTTGGGCATGCACAGAAATGGCAAAGAAAGCACAGTGCCTTGACTTCAAATGGGCACTCCAAGTGTAGTATTCGTGCTATCCAGATACACACATATATATAAAATATATATTCCAAAAACTTATTGTATATATGTATATAGAAAGCTTATATATCATTATAAACCGTTTTGATATAATATTTTATCAATAATTCAATATGAAAAAGCTTTTAAGCCATTTAAATAATTCAAGACAACTACAATGCTGTGCTCTCTACTCACTGGAGTGAGTGAGACGCAGTATTTGGCCTAGTTGACCGGAAACGGAAGGCGAAACAAAAAGCCAGCAACAAAGACAATTTGAAAGCCAAAATATTTGCCATTTCCATTAGGCAAAAGTTTGCACTCGGGCTTTGATTCGCCTTTGGACTCGACTCGTTCCCTTTGGACTCAATTTAGCCCGTTGCCACTGCTTAACTGGCATTTTCTTAATAGGTCAACTGCAGTGGCGAAGAGTTTCCAATAAATTTCCTTGATTTCTTAGCCACAAAGAAGGAAAACACAAGTACGAAGCAACAACAGAAAAAGTTGCATAAATCAATTTCGTCTTGTATGGCGCACTTCTTCCTCATAGTTTTCCATGTTTTTAGCGCGAAAAAAGTTAAGATAGATGGCGAGAAGGACGGAGCAACACTTTATTGCCTTGTTTTTGCATTTCTATGACAACGGAAGCAACAGCCAAAGTTGAAATCGAAATGGAAATAGGAATGGAAATGGAAATTGCAAGGCCATTTGGCCAAAGTGCTGCAAAGTTAACGAACAGCACGAAAAAAGCTGCAAATGAACTGCAGCGAATGCACGAAAATGTTATTTCAGGTGTCCACGATTAATTTATTGCAAATCTATTCTATTGAAAATCTATTCTAAATCCGTTAGAAGTTTTGTAAAGTAACGAATCTTGTTCACGTCATAACAATAAAGTTTGTTTTGATGGATGTAAGAACTCAAACTGAATACATAAATGTAATTTAATGGATTTCCATGCTATGACAAGATCTCTTTATATGATGGCAACTTTTCACTCACCTCATCCTTGCCCTTGACGAGACACATTTTGGTATCATCCTCCGGCGATGTCCAGACCAATCGCTGCTGCTCCACGAGATCGTGTATGCTTAAATTAAAAACCGTATTCCTGCAAAGAGACAAGCAATGGATGTGGCATAAGAAATGGTCCAATCGCAAGTTGTGGTCAACAATAAATGGGGCAATCTTTGCCGCAGATAGAATGTGTGCGGTTCTCGTTTTATCAGTGCTATCGGTTGTGTAAAAGGGACATGGCCATCTGGCGGTTTCGGAGAATTAATTAAAAAATTAATTAAAATTCATTTGGCCTTTTTTGGGTGCCGAGCAATCAACACGCAGCCTGTGACCAGGACCACAAAAAGCTTCTGGTCTATGTTTTGTTTTCCTTTTAACCTTTCACCCTCCTGTCGGCTTGAATGTGATATTTGTGCAGAAATTCCAAAATTCTCGTTAATAAAATTGCACACACACCCACACACCCACACACCAACACACATGCGGTGCATGCTCGTGTGTCCAAGTGCGACCCACAAAATGAAGTGGTGTGCAAGGATGGGCGTGTCACATCCTGGAATTCGAGGTGTAGGGGTAAAATTTCATAAAATCAACTCATTGATTATTGAAACCACAACTACGTGTGTGTGCGACTGTGTGTGTGTGTTTCTGTATGTGTGTGCGTTTTGCTAGGCCACCTTGCTGTGGGTGCACTTCGGTCGAACACTTTATGGCTACCGAATACGGGAATCGGCCATCACACCATCACACCATCACCCAAAAATCACCCGAAAAACCAGCATAACCTTATCGAAACTTTTCAAATTTGCCTCACATTTTTTGTTGTGTTTGCTTTTTTTTTGTTGTTCCGTCGGTCTAAGTGCAGCAAAAGGAGCGTAAAATTTTAAATAAATACATAGATATGCAGATACTATTTGCGTTTTGCGTGTGAGCAGTGGGCTTGCATATAGATGACCAAATTGGGCAAAACTTCTAGTTAAGAAACGAAATGAATTGTATCACATATGGGTTAGGTTTACCATAGGGGTATTTTCGAAATAAATTAATATCTTACCGAGAAAAGCACAAAACTTGAATCAATATGAATGTGTATGGCTATATAATCAGTACTTAGTTATATATTACGCATTTGCCAAAGTGGGATAATTATAAGTTTGGGGTTGCACTCTGCAAATATGCAGCTAAAGCCATCAAAACTGAGGCAAATGAGGAGTGACCAACTTTGGTGGCATTGTGAACAGGACTTTCCCCAGAACAGGACACAACCTTTGTTTGGCAATTATGCAGCGCGTTTTAATTATGACAACGGCAAAAGGCAACTTCAAACGACGTGAATGTGCACCATCAGCAACATCGCAGGTTGCCAGCAAAATCAGCAAAGTTGCTGCAGCTGCATTCTTCCACCCTTCCCTTCCCTTCCCTTCCATTCCCCTTCCTTCCCAACTCTCAACTGACAGCGCCTCCTGCTCGCAGGACGTACTACATGGCTATGTGCCACTGGATATATGCGCCAGTACATATGTACACATAAAATGCGCCGAACCAAATTAGCATATAAAGGGGACAGTCGCCATAATGGGTTGCAACCGGGCCAGAAAGGCAGGTGGAAAGGCTCGAGTGCTGGTGATGGGTTAAGGGATTCGTGCTTGGAGTACTACTGAAGGCAAACTCCGAATACGCTACTCAAGAATGGGAAATAGGCCACCACTAAGCTGCAAGTTTCTCGAAATATAAATAATAGACAGAACTTATATAAATACACAACAGTGAGTATATTTTTTAAGCTTTGCTACTGAATTTGAATTAAACAGTCTATTAAGTTCAGTAAAATTCAGTTTAATTAGTTCTAAACGTTATTCTCCAACCAAATATTTGTATATTAGTTGTAGTAACAGTGGGCAATAGAAAAGTGGGTTAAAGGGTGTTGAAATTGCTGGTGTTGCAACTGCGGCAGATTGCTGTTGTTGCTATCGCTTGTCGGCTTGCAACGCTCACGAACACATAAACACTATAGCGCATTGCTTAACACACATAGGAACACACGCACACTGGTGCAGAGTGCAACAAGCAATGCAAGCGCTTGTGAAAATGTCGCGGAAAATGCCAAAGCGAGGTGAAAGCAAAGGGAAATGGCAAAGCCATGGCTGTGTGCGTGTGTGCTCTGTGTGTGTGGAGTGGAGTGGAGAGTAGAGAGTGGAGAGTGTAGAGTTGGGAGTGGAGTGGAGCATTTTAAAGAACGCATTTGGCGTGAAAACCGAGCTCATAAATATTTTCCACACGGCATAGTGTGTTAGTGTTGCAGTTAGTTGTTCCAGTTGTTGTTGCCTGCCAGCAGTGAACGCAACGATTACGCCAGGATTTCCACTGCTTTGGCTCGTATTATCCTGGCCCTGTTGTTGTCCCTCTTCTTCTTGCCATCCTTGTTGCAGTTGCACATTTAGCAATTCTCGTTGTTGCCGCTGCTTTGCAGTTTATTATTATGCAGCTTAAGCGCAGTTGGCAAATATAAAGGGAAATACACGTACATATGTGGGGAGTTCCTCTAGGAAAACGTTTACAGTTTACATTTAGTGGGTTGAAACGCTGGCGATAATGAGGCAAACACAATTGCAACGAATTTTGGTGAGCATTTAAGAGGCTCGCGCGGAAATATGCTTAAAATTTAACAAGTTAGTGTTTTAAATATACAGTCAAATGGTAAAAACCACTCCAGGCAATAAACTACATAATCTATTGCTAACAATTGTAGAAATATAAATAAGTACACCCAATCTGAACGAAAACACAACATGCATGAAACCAAATATAATAAAAGGATAAATGCAGGAAGCAAATTTACGAGCTTGTCTGCTAACGATAACTAGGCAAATCAGGCAAAACAACACTTTGCATGGTAACCATTTGATGGCAGACCATGGGTTTGAAATTCCTGCGGTTTGTGGTAATGCCATTAAGCCCCAAAATAATTCGTGGTTTACACAGACGTGTGCCAAATATCGTTTGAACATGAAATGATTTGAAGCTGCATGCATTTAAATATACATTTTCAACATTCCACATTCCACATACAGAAAGTTAATTCAAATTAAAATATATTTAGCAGAAACGAAAAGTATCCAAAACAATACGCTATGGTTTAAAATTTCATAAAATGTTAATTAAATTACGAAACACCAGACAAACACTACACATATACAATTTACTTGCCAAAAAAAAAAACAAGTTTAAATTCATTTAATATGCGCTCATTAACCAAGCAAAAACCAGAAAGCAAATCAACCATACGCCACGTTGCCATCCATCGGAAAAGCACAAGCCACAAGGACAACCAGCAGGAAAATAAAAGCCGCCGACAGGACCCTCTTCACGAAACAAAAGCCACATGCACATAAATAACAGCATAGTGGTCGAGAAGACATCGCCAAAACCTCTGAGAAGAGGGTACATACGTTACAAAAGAAGGTAACAGTCGTAAAATCGATTCGAGCCACCTCTGCAAAGGCAAGACGAATGACGAAAACTGGTGTAGGCATCATTTCAGTCGGCGTTTTTGTGGTTTGGCCCACAAAAGTATCGGTTATCAACAGAATAGGACAAGATTTCCAAACAAATATATGACTAGACTCAAAAGGAAAGTACGTAGAAAGAAGCCGTAAATTATTCATACTCATACGCAATGTTGGACGACCTTGGCTAGACAAACATAACACCCGCTCTTCTTCATTTAATGCCGCTTGAATGATTGATTGGATTGTGGTAGCTTGTTTTCTTGGTATTTGCATCGTTTCGTACATAAAATTTCAAGGTGACACGTAAATTTTTGTGGAATTATGTAAATTAAAAAGACTGGCATTCCAAGAAAAATGATTCGTTTTGTGTTACAGCAGAAAAGCAGTGTCGTGCAAAATTGGCAATTCACTTGAATAATGAAAATTCTCCTGACACTCGACTTCAATCATCAACTTCGTGGAAATTTTTCAACAAGTTTAAGACTACTTTGAACCATTTATACATATATATATATACAAAGTATTTAAGGCTTTTAGATTTGCATATAGAAATTGTATTTTATTTTGCATGTTTTGTTATGCATTTGAATTTAATTAATTTTTTTTTTTTTTTTTGAAAGAAGGAATAGTTTTCGATTGAATTAAATTTTAAGGCGTTCTTTAAAGTGAGTTATATTTTTGATATATAGAAAAATAACACTTTCTAAAATAGGTTTTCATTTACTTAATGTAAACCCATATTTTAACATATTTTGTACGACCTTCTCATAAGCACTGCTAAGCGCTCTGCTTTTCCGTAAATCAATTCCTTATCTCCATAAATTTCCTTTGAATGGCCAATTGAGATGGCAAATTGCAGGACTGAATTCATCATGGAAAATGCCAGCAACGTTCAATGTCACACGTCATCAGCGCCCCAAAGGAATGCCCAAAGGCAATCAGAGAAAAGAACACTCGACTTCCGGAATGCATTGATGCATTGATGCGTTGATGCCGATTCTGATGCTGATGCAGATGCTGCTGCTGCTGCTGCTGCTGCTGCTGCTGCTGATTCCGATTTCGATGCAGCGCTGCCTGCGGCATACATATATATCGTGGGCGTGGCATATGGGGGTTGACATAACGGTAAATGGCTTTTCTGAATAGCTAAGCAAATCAGGCGAACATCTCATGTTTCTTCGCATTCAAGGCTTTTTCGGTTTGCGTTGGTTTGGCTAGAATTTATGTTTGTCGCCGCCATTTGCATGCGCTTCGCTGTCTTAGTGTGCGTATCCGAGTGTTCGAAATGGCAGCCATTGCAAAGAGAAAAAAAAAAAAGAATATATTGAAGTCCAACAGAGGAAATGGGGGCAGCCCCCGCGCCCTTCCTCACTCACATCCATCACCATTCCGAGCTGAGCCTTTGTCATTTTTCATTGACTTTTCGACTCTGCCAGGGATATGGCTTCGACTTCAACTTCATTCCACATCAGTCCATGATGCTGACTAAGCCAATTCAGGCTTCAGGACTTTGGGTGCTGCTATTTTACACTGGCAATAAAATTAGCATTTCAAATCGCTTATTCAATGCGCCCGCCGCCTTGAAATGTGTAAATGGATACTAAAGCAGTTAAGGTGCTGTGCATATTTTGGAATGAGGCATAAATTCGAAACTTTTTTGTTTAAGTGTGTGACTTGAATCGGCTTGCATTTCCATGTTATTGACCAACGGGTTTTTTCCCATGTGTGCAACAAGCCCAGCACAACCAAGCCAAACCAAATCAACCAACCAAACTCCGAACTGAGCCACGTTATGCCGTGCCATTCACTCAATGGAGGCAGAAAATGTCGAAACTGTCAAATGCCAAAAACCCAAATGTGAATTGCCCGAGCTGAGCTGACCCACAACTTGATAGCGTTGTAGTTGCGCCACCCTCGGCACCACCCATCCGCCCACCAAACCAATCAGTCCCGTTAACCAGGTGGTGGCATTTGACTTTTGCCCTTTGGCCAAGTCAGGTGCGGAGCGATTGTTCCTGGCCACAGGCAAACATGGCAAAGCGAATTGCATTTCATCATTGTGGTCCCATAAGCATGATTAAACCCCATTTCGTAGCCAAAATTGGACATTCTTGGCACAGCCACATAAAATATTAACTGCATTTCGAATCACTTTTAATTTGATGGCTCTTGGCCAGACTGCTTGGGCTTATATCCCAGACGTCCATTTAACAAATTGTCAAATAAGAGCTGACTGCGCTATTAGAATATTTTCTCTTAAGGCAGTTAAGTACAATGGAAGGAAAAGAGAAATGGATTGGCAATCAGAATGGCATACGTGTATTATTAATGATAAAACGATACATAACCGAATTGGACATAATCAATTATAAAAATCACGGATCAACCACATTGCTCACTTAAAGGCAAGTCAATAAATTAATGAAACCAATTCTGTTCGGTACGAAGGACTTCTGAACAATGGCCATTGCCCCAGAAGAAATACCTTTTACACAAACCTATTTTCCGAGCTTAAGGCACCGACTAGTCCATAAACAATGGCCCATTGAAAACAATGCGTACACTTTCCCAGGCTCTGAAGCCTGTGAAATGGCCAGATAATTTAATTCGAAATCCTTTAATCCATTTATAGGGACGATTACATTTCAATCCTAACTTCTGATGGGCTTGGCCACGCAGAAATGGACTTAAATCGTCAGAAATTAGCGGATGCATGCGGCATTCACACATACACACTGATGTGAGCAAAAACGAGCGCAAACGGAAATGAATTTGCGGTGCCGAAATGATTGTTGTGCGGTTGCACAAAGGACTCGACACACACAAATGCGCAGTATAAGAACAAAATGAAATAAGAGATGGACAACGCCGTGAGATTGTGCGCGTGTTTGTGAGCAAAGGAATTTTCAGACCTGCCGACAAAAGGAAAATTGCATGCAAAAATTGTATACGCGAGTGCAAGCGAACAGTGGGGTTTAAACCAGAAAGTTGCCTCTTTCAAGTGTGAGAAACTAATATTATTAATTAAATTGATTCGAATTTTATCACTCAAGAAGATGAATTAGTTAGAGTTCTTATTCTACTGGTGGTTGCCTTATTCGATTAACCTAATACTTAAGCTTCAATGCACCACTGTGCTCGGTTAACAATTGCGTTGAAAAAGACGTTAAAAGCCGAGAGATAGGCTGGCATATAGAACACACTCGAATTCAAAGCGTGAGAGACAAGGACAGGCACACAGAGACAGTGAGATAGAGAGAGACGGCGAATGAAGCAAGGCCCGTTGGGCAATGAAATGGATTTTCCTTTGTTCGCTTAGCAATTTTATTTCCGCCTTTGTCGCGATTCATTCGATTGCCTGCCAACCTGACATGGACGGGATGGAATGAAATGGAATGGCACGGAAACGCGCGGGCGGAACGGAATGGAAATGCGAACGGATGGGTTGGGATGGCATGGCATGGAATGTGGCAATGACAGCAGGCAAAATGTTGGCACATTTTTCCCATCTTAATGTGTTAACCCAATTTTCATGTCGAGCGCATTGCCGTGGAATATTTATAGATCGCGGCGAGAAAATCTAGCAGCGGATGAAAAGCTTTACAAGTATTTACCCGACGAGCATTCGCAACGCGCATAGCAGCGGAGGAGGTGTCCTGGTTTAGACAACCACTTTTAGCTTATTTGCATAAGTGTCGCAAGAGATACCAACAGTAATGGCTAAGGTAGTTGCGTAATAAGTTTACATTCCAAAAGGGCTTTTATTCCCAATAAAAATAAAGTGTGAAACGAACGAATTTGCAATCAAACTTTATACTGTGTAATTACTGTTTGAACTGATTGGATTTATATGATAGAAAAACCATTTTGTTAGCTTCAACTAGGTATTTGAATACACAAAATAGTAGTTTTAGTATTCTTATTATTTTCTCAAATAATAATAGAATAATAAAACATTATTAAATAAGAAAAGACGTGATTAAAGTATTTCTAAATTTCTACAATATCATAATATCAGAAAAATTACAAAAACAATTAATTTCCAAATTTGAATGCCGATTTTTAGAGAATTATGCCACTTCAAAATCCGATTAAGATAAGTTGAGTTATGGAGTTTTGAACTTCAGCCCTGGGACATTTCCTTATTTTCTTGAATTTCTACAACATCATACATCAAAAAAATGACAAAAAAAAAATACAAAAAAAATATTTCTAAATTTGAATGCAGATTTTTAGAGAATCATGCCAGAAACATTTCGAGGTATGTCACTTCAAAATACGATTAAGATAAGTTGAGTTATGGAGTCTAGAACTTTAGTCGTGGGACATTTCTTATTTTCTTGAATTTCTACATCATCACATCAAAAAATGACAAAAAAATTAAAAAAAAAAATATTTCTAAATTTGAATGCAGATTTTTAGAGAATTGCTCCAGAAATATTTAGAGGTATGCCAGTTCAAAATCCGATTAAGATAAGTTGAGTTATGGATTTTAGAACTTCAGCCTTTGGACATTTTTTGAATTTCTACAATATCATAACATCAAAAAAATTACAAAAAATTAATAAAAAAGAAATTTTCAGATTTTAATGCAGAATTTTAGAGAATTATGCCAGAAACATTTAGAGGTATGCCACTTTCAATTACGATTAAGATAGGTTGAGTTATGAAGTTTAGAAATTCAGCCTTGGAACATTTTTTAATTTTTGAAAAAAGCCTCTTGGCAGGGTTGACATCATGTGCCGCCTTAAATCCATCGTAGTACCTGCTTGCCACAGGAAATGTAGCGATCTAGCTATGCCATAGAAAAGGTGCGTTGTGGGTGTGTGTGTGTATGGTTGCCTTGCAGAACTTTCCCTTTACACTCTCCTTTTTTTAACATTGTTCATGACGTTTCACATGCAAAACGCGTGTCACATTCGCATTTCCGCCTGTCATCCTAGTTTAGTTGGTCCACCCCAGCCATACACACTGCATACCGCCACAAGTACATACATGCACACTAGGAAACCCAAGCCCACGCACACACTCAAACACACGTGGTGCTTTTTGGCTTTCGCCGACAGTCGCAGAAGAGGTTTTCCTTTGGTTACTTTGACTCTTTTGGGGTCTGATAAGTGGATATGTGCGTGTGTGAATTCCCTTTCGCAGTGCGAGTGTGCAACTTGTTAAAAATCCATTAATCACGTAAGTGGCAACTCTGGATACGACATTGCCGGCATACAAATTTGTTCATGCGTGTGAAAATACAAAAAAAAATACGTAAGAACGGCAGAAGAAACCCTAACGCTTATATGTATGTGTGTATGTTTGTATGCTGTACAAGTATATGTATGCGAGTAGGGGGTTTCCCTTAATTTTCCTGCTTTGGTTATGGTTTTGCATTTTATTGCCTCATTATCTGCACATTGTAAATAACTCTGCAGCAAAACGGCTCAGAAAGTGCTTTCCAACTTTATTTATAGCAACTATAAAGGCGTAGTATTTTGCAAATTTATTTAGAACGTAATTAAGAAATTCAGCGCTTATATTTAAACGTTAGCATTTAAGAATTTCGTATTGCCTAAACTGCATTCCTCAGAAAATCTAAATATTATTTATGCAAACTTATTCCAAGCTTGGCCCACCAAGTTGTTAAATTACAACTGCATTCTTTCCATTTAATTCTGTGAGCGTTGAACGACCACTAACTATTTAAAATTGAAGTGCTGTCATTTTCCCATTGTTCCATTTGATGTAGGAATTCTGGTCCATTCATTACAAGCTGCAAGCATTCTTTGACTACAAAAGTTTACACGACGCCACATTCACAATTACACACACACACACACAAACACACACACATGAGGAGCCGGAGTGAAGCAAGTTTATTAAGACTCGTTGAGCCCCAAAAAGTATGCAACATTTTAATATGTATGCCAGTGCGATGTCCATGTGTGAGTGGTAATGTGGGTGTATTTATATGCTCATATGCTGGCATTGTCTAGGCAAAATACAACAAACCCCACATTTGCAGCAAACATATTTTGTGGTCTCTGACAACGACAATACCCACCGTAACCCGTAACCCGCACTTTCGAACAAAAAAAACCCGGGTCTCGCCAAAAACCTTGGCAACCCTTTAAGTCTTCTGGGGTTATATCTCGAGCAGGAAGTACTGGAAACTTTAGCACAGTTCCTCATATCTTTGGGGCACCTGCTGCAAAAGTTTCCGCTTCCTTTTGCACTGGTTTTTGTTTCTGTTTCTCTTGCCAGCGTTGCAAAATCAAAGTTGCTAAGGGTAGACTTCATGCCCCCGAAAACCCCATACTTTCTAACCATTTTCGGCTCCGAGAAAGTTTGTCATGTTGGTACGCATATATGGGGAAGTGAACATGCTAGTATCTTCTACTTAAATTAAATACAATGTGTGCAGAAAATAAATTGAAGTTTGCTTTATGTGTATTTTTCACTTGCCCTTATTCTTCCCAATTTCAGAGATTCTCTCCATCTCTTTAGTTGGCGCCGACTTACGAGGAATCCAACCTTGTGGGAATTGACAATATAACAAAGCCAACATAAAAGCGAACATAATTGGGGGTGCCCCTCATAAATAATTTAACTGAATGGTTTTTTGTTACAATTTAATACCAGCTAGGTCAAGGAGGACTAAGCTCACATTTTATTTCAATGGTTTATAATTGACAGAAGTTGTTTTTCAAGGAACCAACAAGACACAATTTTGAGCAAATGGTTAGACTGAAAATGGTTTGATAAGATTTTTTGTTGCTGGTTTTTAATTCCTTAAAGCAATAACGTGCTATTTGCAACGCATCACAAAATATAACATCTGTATCGTCAAGGGATAAAATTTCTCTTACCTGGCACCGATGAGCAGACTGTTGCCATCCTTGGTGACGAGCTTGAAGTGATCCACAACACTTTCGTTGCCCACAAACTTCAGTACATCTTCAGGACCTGGAAGGCGGAAAGAAAAGAGGATTATAAATAAATTGCACCAGGCAACGGGGAGTGGATAGAAACCGGCTGGCTGGGAGACAGATGAGATGGCCGGATGGTTTTGGTTCGGCCAGCAAATGCCTAATTAGGCAATTAGGCGGCGTTAAAGGCGACAAAAGGCAGTTAAGAAGAAAGCAAAAAAAAAAAAAAAGGCAAGCGGATTATCTGGCAGCAAAGTAAAAAGCAGTGGAATATTCTGCCACATGGCGGTGCACAGGGAACCCATGCAGCTGAAGCTGGAAAAAAGGAAATGGGCCATGGGGCAAGAGGCATGCGGCAAGGGGCATGCGGCATGACGCTGGGAGTCCTGATGGCAACTTTCCCCCGCTGATATGCAAAAAAGGGCAGCTGCACTTAGAATGACCCGTTTAGCAACAGCAACATAATCAGCAGCTGAAAGTACAATTTTTGTCGTTTGTTTACTTTGGTTATTTGCATCTACTTTATGCAGCCGTTCCGGAAAACCTTTGTTGCCTTGCCACTTGCCACTTGCCACAAACTGCAACCAGTTCATCCATCTGTGTGGCCGATAAAAAGAGAAACGGTTGCCACCGGGATTAAGCCGCAAGGTAAACTCTGAAGTTTCAATAATTTATATAGTTTCTTCCGTGAAATAACGCTGTGTTAAGCAATAATGTCATTTCAAAACGTTTGACTTGAACATGATTATAACAACATAAGGGAAAGTTCTGAATTGAATCATGTACCTTAAAAGACCACCTATAACTTGCTTAATGAAAAACCAGTTGGATTGCATAGATCCATGTGGCTTTATCTTTTTATCGGGCATTTAGTACTTATTTCACTCCTAGCCAGCGTTTATTCAATGATGTTGCAGGAGCTAAAAATAATTTTTCTTATTTTTCCAAACTTTTTTGCCTTTCCAGTGAGCTTTTAACTTTTAACTGCAAATGTTCGGTCAACCTCAAAAGAGCAAAAAATTTGTTCTCGTTTTTTTTTTTTTGCACCCAACGTCCTTTTCAACGCGGAAATGGGTGCCTGGAAAAGGACTGGTGAATGCCACCTGGTTATTGAAAGCGCATTTGGACTCTTTTCATGCTCGTCCACTTTTCATTTCAACGGGTGGGAATAAAAAACAAGCAGCGGGAATGGCAAAAAACGAATGCTAAAATTAATGGGTAGAATGAACGCTTTTATACACGAGACAGAAGAGCCTTTTGTTTGCTTGACATTTAACGTGACACGCGGGACATGTGCACAAATGTGGGGGCGTCCTTTTTTGAGGGTGAGGAGCCCCTTCCCCCAGGAGAAGGGGATGTTGGCAGGAGATCTGTGCCAACTATGGAAAAAGTTAAAACCTGGACCCGCAACACCGTCCTTCAAATGAAGCGACATTTTTTTAATTTTGCCTTGTAATTAAAAGCAACAAAAGCAACAAAAGCAACAAATAGTAGCCGAAGGAGAGGGACATAAGACAAAAGCTGCAGAAAGTCAGGGAAAATGAAAATACGAAATGGAAAAATAATTATTGCAGACAAAAACCTGAGAAATGTTGAAGGTAGAAGGATAGACAAACAAGTCGGGGTGCTATGACGTGATAAGTAGGAAAAGCTTCAAGAAAGCGGTAGGTGAACTAATGGTTAAGAGTAAATTAAAATATAAATCTTTATTCATTCACTTGAAAAACGGTGCAGCTATGTGTTTCATTTAATTTAATTTAGCACTTACATTTCAAGAGCTAAAGTTTAATTTAGAAAACTATAACATTCTTGTAAATTCAAAACATACTGCTTATGACTTTAAGGCTAAATTTGCGTTGCATTTTAACTGAGTTCGTTTTGAAGACGATTTTCAAGACCTTAGCCATGGCTGCCAACCATTCTCATTTGTATGATAATGATTCTCATTTGTTGTCCCTGAAGCTTTTCCTCACTCACAAAAGGCCCGTGCCAGCCCATCTCATTACTCAGCCTGCTGTCCCCCGAAGCGCTTTTTGTGCTACAAGTCCAACTTTTGTTTAATGCCACCGTGGGCCTTTTGTCGACCTGGCCAAAAACTTTGTAAGCCCAAAATTGTAAGCTAATATTTGCCTTACCTACATCTGCACACAATACCGCACACTGGCACACACACACACACACACACACATATATCCGTTCATCTGCATAGAGGGAAAAGTGGAAGCGGAAAAGAGCGAGAAATTCCGCAACCAAAAATCTAATATTTACCTTGACTTTGCAAAAAGCAAACTGCAAGCTAAAAAATAGAGAGAACAAAAAAAATTACACTGAAAGCGAAGCGGTCCCAGTCCAATTCCTGTGTTTCCCCATGAGCACACTCGCATAGTATGTATATTTGAACAAAGGACCGGCCAGACAGGAAAAAGCAAAGGGAACCCCGTGTCAGAGTCTATCACTTTAATCAACTGGACCGGGCACTGACTGCTCGAAATTATGCAAATTCAACGGAAAATAAAATAAAATTTCTGACGTACGGCACATCTAGCGGCGAGTGGAGTGCCGGAGTCCTTCGTGTTTGACATTGACTTGCGAACGTGACTGTGCAAGGACCAGCCAACTTAATGGTCAACTTTTCCTTTTCCATCCTGCGGCATTTGCTTGCCCACCGCTTGCGCACACAAACAAATCGAACCATACCAAAAAATAAAGGCGAAAAACCACGTTGATTATTAAATATTTTCTTAATGAATTTTTCATTTGCACTCGCGGAATTCCTGAACAGGTTGGCAGTCCCGGTTACAACGGTAAATATTTCCCCAAGATGGCGCGCGCAAACAAAATGGCGTCCATTTACAGGTGTGATGACCACTCGCCAAGGCCTCATTCCTTGCAAATATTTCAGATTCACATTCGCCTGCAATGGGAGAGCGGAAGGCAGACAACAATGCGGCATTAAAAATGCAAAAACCTCTTCTTAAATGCAAGTCAAATGTTGCTCTTAGTGCTGCCGAAAGAAATAAGAGAAGACGGATTCAAGATGCCAGGACTAGAGCTCCGCAGAAAGGCAACGGCAACGTCTGTCAATAATGAAGGCTTCCGGAAGGAAAATATGCAAGGCAGAGGTCTTCTGGCCTCCTAAGATGATTATGAACGGAGCAGGCGAAAAAGTGCGATTGTTGAATTAACCAGTTGTTAAATCACGTTCACTGAAAAACTTCAAATGATTCAAGGATTCACTTTTTAAATGCTTTCCCTCTGCCTTTATAATTAATACAGCTTGTACTATAAAAACCATGTAAAATGATTAAAAATTCCTATTAATTCTTTGCAGTATTTTCAACCGTAATCAACAGATAATGGTTTTTATGTGGATTTAATTAGGAATTTCACAAGTTGTTCATGCGAATTTCTTGAATTTAAAGACGCTCTTCATTGTTTAACGAAAAATCCAACGATAGTTGTCTTGAAAGAAATGAAGACCTTACTTCAAGGAAACGAAGCAAATTTATTCCTGACACCTCTCATAAAAATTATATGAAAGCCGAAAAAAGAAATAAAGTTCGCCGTTCCAAGGGCAGAAGGAGAAAAGCGGCTTGGCTTGCCGGAAAACAAAATGCAGCGACGCGTGAAAAGCATTTCCCGACTTTGGAAACGATTCCACACACCCCGGGAAAAAGCAACAATAACACGAAGGCCGAAGAAAAAAAAAAGTGTGGAGCAGAAAAAATCCCTCGTTGAGATTTGCATTTAATTGAAATGAACGCCAACGGTCGACAGAGGACACATCAAATGGCCAGACCAGACAGAATCCGAATCTGAATGTGAATCCGAATCTGAATGTGAATCCGAATCCGAATCGGAATCCGAAACCGAATCGGACGCACAAACGATATGGGGGAAAAGAGCAAGCGGCAAGCGTTCAAAATTCAGGGGATCCTGGAGTTTATTCTTCTTATTCTGAAGGACCTCGAAACGAACTCTGAAATAAATGCCGCGAGCTGACCCTGGTACAGGACATATCTCAGCTTATCGCACCACTGGCTCCATTCCATTCCATCCCCCTCTTAGCAGCTCAATGGCAATTGTTGATTTGCTCTGTTTTGCCACCTTGCCACCACTGCGTCCTTCCCAAAGTTGTCAATTTGGTTTTTGCTGAAGTCTGCAACTTGATGGAGTTACGTAATTAAATAGGGATTTTCGAAATTCTACGTGTAAATGCGATTGGTTAGAGAGGCAGTTACAGTCACAGTTACAAGCTGATTGGCTTATTAGGCCATTGAGTTTAGCTGAAATTCCCTTTGACAACCATCTCTTCTTCCCAAATGATTGATTTCACAGCAGTCCCCCCAATCAGCTATCTAAAATAATTAAAAATAGCCTTGCTTTATGTAACTGTCAAAAAAAAAAGCGTTAAAACAGCCTCCAATCAGTGGTGAATATTTGTACACATCATATGCTTTTTTATTTTGCATTTTCATGTATACAATTTTGGCCAAATCAAATTTATTTAGCATGTAACGAAAGCCACAACTGGAAATTCGCGCAAAAAAAGAATAGTTTTGAAGCTGCGGGACCCCATTTTTTTCGTTAAATTGAAAGCGTCATTAATATTTTAAATCGTATGCCAATTACATTCGAATTCATCAACAATTTATCAACGAAAAAACGCTATTAAAAAATCAAAGCGCGTAAATAGAATTATGTAAATGTTACGGAATTCATTTAGCTGCAAGTGAAATACATTTCAGATTCACACAGAAAATAAACGGAGGTTATTGTGGCTATTTTAAATTTTTTTCGGTAGTTTTAGATGTATGCAAAAGCACTACAAAACAAATGCATACATTTTTGCAGTATCTGAACGGAGCTCCGATGAACAACTGCGCTACATAAAATGGAGTAAAATCAATATATTAACATGTTTCCTACTTTTCGCTGCGGACAAGCGGGTTTCCAGCGAAATGAAATTAATTGGGAGACGTTAAGGGAAATGCCGTAAAGGCTTGTAAATTCATTTAGTCCAAAAGAGCCGAGCTGCGGGCAACGAAGTCGTTTCTGCGACCTGCGGTTGCCACGAACTGTGACAGGATATGAACTCCATGTCATTTATGCAGCAATTAACGCCAGGCACATGCGCTACAGGATACAAAGGACCTGCACCTGCAGGACCTCGCCGTCGCATTGCATGCCTCTTTAATTATTATTGTATTATATTGCATTTATTTACGCACATCGCGCCCGGCTCCCAGATATCCATTGTGCACTCACCGGAAAAGTATGCTTTTTCCCGACATTTCCCGACCCTGCTGATGTCTTGCGCGGCTTGTTGGACCATCGGATGGGCCACAGTTGGGTTGCTTGATGGCAACAAAACGTCGCAGCAAATAACCAGGTGTTTCCGCAAAGGAAACCAAAGGATTCCACCAGACATATGTATGTATGTATGCCAACGAATGCGAGGCGACACTATCTGCGAGTTGCAGCGGAATAAATATGTTCGATTAAGTGGCAAGAAATGAAGTTAAGTAAGAGCTGCTACATTGGCAAGGTTTTTTCGTTGAAATATTTTCTTTTAACGCGCCATATTTATATGACTACGTAATTGTTCCTGCGTTCTTACTGCGTTTTAAAAACAATTTACATTTATCTTTCGAACTTTCGCGGCGAAAATTGAAATATTTGAAATTAAGCATACTCCACTTTTGTGAATACATTTCATCGTCATCGTCGTTAAGGAGCATCCTCCATTCGCAGGAACGTGATATGTTATCCAAACAGGGTCTAAATGATGCCACTGAGCCCCACATCCCCATCCTGCCCAGCCATGTGCTGTTTACTCGCATAATCCCGGATCTTGGCTCCTGGAACCCAAACTCACAGCGACATGACTCAGATAAGATGTGCTTTACATGCGCCTAAACAAACACGAGATGGGGGCATGTATGTACCTGGGTGCCATTCAGTCAGGAGCAGCGTACTCTACTCCGGCTCCCGTACCCACATCCATTTACAACTGGGGCACACGAGAATGAATCTCAAGCTGACACAGTGACAGTGTTGGCATTTCTGTTCTAGCAAAAGTAGCTTGTAAAGTGGCTTGTAAAAAAAGCTACAAAATAGTATTAACATACTTGAATCAGAGAGCTATTAGGACATTTTATAGATTTTTATACTTTATGTTCTCAATTCTAATTCAATTGATTGATATTACAAAACAAGTGGCGAAGCCTTTTTTTGAATGATGTAAGTCTCTTAATATGGCACTTAATACCATACAAAGTGGTAGTATGATTTATCGATTAAGAGCTCTATATCTGGCTAAGAAACGACTATCCTGCGAGTACTGGCGGGATGTCAGGACTCAGGTGTATGCACTAAGTACACGCGTCACTTATTACAGTGACAATGATATGCCGCTTGCACACAAATATGGGCACGACCCGGTTTAAAAGCCTGGCTGGGCTGTTGGGGGAGGGGGCCCGGCTCCAAGGACTCAAGGATCCTGGGCCCGAGCCTTCAAACAAATGTCGGCGGGTGTAATTGATCAGGAGTGACTGGGGCACGCACACAATCAAACAATGACTTGCAGTTGCCCCATAAATCGGCTGCACTTAATGCCACGGTAGAAAGGAGGTGCCGCCTAAGAAATGCTCGGCACGAAATCCAAAATGTCAGGACGAGCGGATGGCGGATGATACAACCATGTGTGCGATGCATTTTATACAGGAAGAAAATTTCTCGAAAACCGTGAGGCTTTCACAGCGATAGGACACGTTCAAGTCGTACGAGCTGGTAATCATACTAAAACGAACTTATGTATAGCCATAAAGTGGACCAACTTTATTGGAGGCTGCTGCCTATTGTTGCCCATTGTTTTCAAAAATACTACTTTAATGATTTAGTTATCCATAAGTTGTTCTATTAAAACACTAGGATGTTGTTGTTGTGTTGCTGGTTAATGTTGCCCATCTCGTTATATTTAAATTATAACCTAGCTAGGCATTTGGCAAGTATGTTTAACGACTTTGGGTACCCTGGATTTTAATTTTCTTGCAGTGCCCCGGGCGCAGGCACGTGCTGAGGCTGATGTGTATTGCCACATGACAATACATCATGACCCATCCTCGGTGGAATCGCCAACTGGTGCTCCGCTCGGATGATGATGAAGCTGATGATGGCGACGACGAGGATGGGCACTTTGCTCCTGTTTAATGATGCCGTTTGCCTGTCGTTCGGAGGACATCTGCCCGGCTCATCTCGACGTGGCTGAGCCATCTCAGTGCCGTGACAGCAGCATGTAGGTTATGCGCTCGCTTTGCGCTTTTCATCAGTACGGTTCCGGATCCGGACACGGACATGGATACGGACACGGAGTGGGGCCACCTCGAGTCTCTAGTCCCCCTTTCTCCGAGTGCAAGCCCCAACTGCTGCACTGATGATCCAATGACCCATAAAACGGACGCTGCCACCGGGCGGAATCAGCTTTGCCGGGCTTTTGTGGTTCACGTGGCACGCGCACTCTAACACAAAGTGCCAACTGCAGTGATGACCAGACCAAGGTACAATTTCTTTAATTGACCCACAAAGGGTTGTGTGCCAAAATATGTAGCAAACTTAATGGAAACTCATACAGTAATACAAATATGATAACATTCTTATGCTACACAAGTCTTTTTTTACAGAATAATTATGTAATCATTAGCTAAAAATTCCCTCTATGATAGTAATTTCTTGCTTAGGTATTTGAAACTGTCCAGCAAAACTGCCTTTAGGTACTTCGCATCTCTGAGGGAAACTTATGCTATGTGGAGCATTGGCAACTAGCCGGATCAGATACACAAACGTCCGCGGACGAGGACTTAACTTTGCAGCTGTGCTAAGCGAACCGCCCACCAATTTGCATCGATGCAACTGCCACGGATTGGGGATCTGCCACCGATTGCCACAACCTGCCTTTCTGGTGTCTTTGTGAAGTCCAGAAATAGCCAAATGTCCATCTGTTCGGACTGCCAAGTCGATTAAAGATTTTTAAAATGATCGACATAACGTCATTATGTCAAAAACTCCTGGGTATTTATTTAGTATATTTCCGTTGAGGGTTTTGGGTACAGGCAAAGCAAAGGGTTCTGACATAAATCGTAGAAAACGCTTTCAGAATTCAACTCGTCAATGTCATCGTGCATGATGTTATAATGAAGGCACATACACGTACATAGACACTTTTAGATGCCTTCGACTACTTGTGGCTTTACGAGGTCCTTGCAAGGAGTTTTCAGCCCGCTCAGCACTTTGTCGGGATAAACTTCTTCCGCAGCGTTTTATTTATTTAAACGGAAAGCCGATGAAGCTGAATGTCTTAAGTGCCGAATGGGTGGTTCGGTGGAAAAAGGCTTTGCTTTGAAATCGGGCAAAAGAGGACGCCGCTTTTATAATTTTACGCAGCTGAATACGTACAGCACACGTAGCAGAGATACAAAAGGCATAAAGAGTACAAAAGATATAAAGTAAACTGAAAGTAAAGATAAAAGCGCCACAGGCTCAGAAGAAGTGCAAAGACAATGATAAGGGCGAGTCGGAAAATGCTTGTCAAAATGAAAGCGGAAAACAGGGAAAAATGTGAAAACGTTAAAGTCGTCTCTAGGGTTCGGTTTTCCTTCTGTCATTTTTTTTTCTACTTGTCATGGCGGGTGCGCGACCTCTCAAAGGCAATAATTTTTGCCTTGGAATTTTCACCTTGGCAACTGATGAATTGAAAAACCTAAAAATTTAAGAGATGCTAATAGAGTGCAGCTACTAAGAGGGAAGCCGAAGGCAGATGTATCCATAGGCACACTTAGGGAACACCTCTAGATACTTGGTAATGTTGAAGCCTTCATGGTAAATTAAGTAATTCCAAAAATGACATGATACACACCTGAAAAGATACAAAAGTAAAAGGTTTCATTAGTTTATAGGTTACAAATATGGTTAGCACATGAGTAATTTATATAATTACTAACATTATATGTTTTTTGCTAGTACATTAAAAAACACGAAATAAATAGTATTTATTTGTAATTTAAGTGGCAAATGTATTTTGTTTCCTTTCCCCTATATACCTAATTTCCATGGACATCTTCTAGACGCGATTTAATGCAATACCAATTAAATTTTTTCCAATTGAGCTTTGGCAGTAGTTTCATTAGTTTGTATTGCTATACATTTTTAATAGCACACACTTGCAGCAGTGATTTCCATTTGCGCTACCCCGTTTTTTTGTCAATTTACTCAATTCACTGATTAGTTTTCAATTGGAGCAGCCATTAGAGCTCCATTTGAGTAATGCACATCGTGTTTTGCAACTGCAACTGTGTTGGACAGTTGCCTGGCGACTGTCGGCTAAAATGAATAATCGAATGGTGCTCGGAATTGGGAGCTGAATGGAATTCTGGTCCTGCCCCTTTGTGCATATTGCCATTTTGGTTCGCTGCTCGCTCGCTTCCGTTGCAGCTGGTTTTCCCGAGCTGGCTTTCCCTCGCCCTCGCCCTCGCCCTCCCCCTCGCCAGCCCCCACGAAAATGTTTTTGCCTCTTTTCCGATTGCTTTCCAGCAAGCCGGCAATTTATTTGCTCGTGACAAGGGGTTGCAACCAAAGAAACAAAACAACGTTTAAAAGATGCAAATACCGCTGGGGTTCCCCATATATTGCGAATGGCAAAATGGCAATAAAGAGAACTAAAATCAATGGAAATATTCGCGTTGGCATAAATTCCCTTTGAGGGAAACACAAGCGGGCACAAAAAACTGCTCACACAGAACGAGAATACAATTCGAAAAAGTTTGTAACCCAGATTCCTTTACCCTTTCGCTGGCAATTTTTCACCAATTTTGTGTTATTATTATATTTTCCGAAACTTTAGCCGCAGGTGTATGGCGCATATATGTATGTATGTATGTATGTATGCTGGAAATGGCGGAAAATGGGTATTCATTGTTTGCATCAGATTGGTCTGGAATCCACTTTTATATCAATATCACCTCAATTGCTAATCATATGAACTGTTGCTGAATAGACACTTCAAATTATAAAACCCGTGCAGGTACTAAGATAATAATTAAACAGCATACATTCAAATTAGTTAGCCCCCTTGATAATTTTCTGCTTACGTCTCTGATGGGAAAAGTTGCTTTCGGGTGCCATTCTGTGTTCTTCATATTACAGGATCTGTGCAAACTTTTTCCACTAGCTGGTCTTCATCCTGTTTTGTTTCTGTTGTAGCTGCTATTCTCGAATTCGCTTTGCCTGTCCTAAACAAAAACACATTCACACACATTCACACACATTCACACACATACACACACATACACACAGGCACATGTCCTGAGGCAAATTTATTGAATTCGCATAGCAGCCAGGAAGGCAACTTAATTTTGAGGAGAAACTTTGTTAAGGTTTGCCATGTGCTCCAGCAAACAGGAAACAACCCAAAAGGGCCAAACCCAGCCCCCAGCCCCCAACCCCCCACCCGCAGTCCCCTCCAGACATTTTCAAGTTCCTTTTGCATGGGCGGTGGATGGAGGGGGCGTGACCAGCCAACAACCAACGATGCTGAAGTTGGAGGCTTCGGTTTGTGTTTGCATTTTGTTAAGTGTTGAAAATTTATTAGTTTCACCTTAATTTGTTTGTTGGCTGTGCAAGTGGGCAAAATCCCAAAGGAGTATCCGAAAACGTTATTTTTTCGCAAGCAATTTATTGTTATTGCTTTTAACACCCAGCCACAACATTTCCATACCAAAATTAATGAGAGAAGTCGCACCGCCGTCAATCACGCAATGTGTTCGTTTCAGATGTGTTTTTAAAATCATTAAAATCTTGTTTTGTTGCTTAATACTACTGTTTTTATATGTTGTTTATTATAAAATAAAAATAAAAAATATATCATCGATGATCTCCCCGACGGGGAATTGAACCCCGGTCTCCCGCGTGACAGGCGGGGATACTAACCACTATACTATCGAGGATGTTGTTTGCCACGTGTCTCATTCTAAACTTCTAAGCTTAGATAGCGATAACTATCAGTGCTCACGAACTGATGAGAGCTTTAATCTAATTAGATTATTCCGATCGTATTCACGGCACATAACGTAAATACGTATGCGAAAGCTTTAAAGCCTTAAAGCACACATCGCACAGTGGGCAGAAGGGCAAAAAAGATGAACGGACTACAATAAAGAGGCGTGCGAGAGGGATGGCAAATCAAAGTCAGCAGCGCAGCCAAATGGGGAAACATTGTTTTAAAACAATGAAATACAAGCTGCTGCTGCTGCTGCTGCTGTTGCTTGTGCTGGTACGGTTACTGGTGGGCTTTCAACCGGGGAGCCAAGCTGAGCTACAAGCTGCAGGGAGCAGCAACACGCAATAAAAGACAAAAGTGGAATATGTGCCACAACGCTGAACAGATGCCAACGACCAACATTCTCCCGATCCCTATCCCATTCCCATTCCCATTTCAATTGCCACCCCCTGACGACCCCCTCTGACCGCCTGACGACCCCCTTCCGCCGCCACCCCTGCCAGAACATGCGAGTCCACTTGAAACTTTGCGCTATTGTACTTTCACCCCCTACCAGCCATACATATTTTTTCTACAGCCGCTTCCAGCTGCGGACTTTCTCTAGAATCTTTGGCCAACTAAAGCCACTAACAACTGACTAAAAAACTGGGCGAAATAAAAAAATATAAAGTACAGAGTCAGCAGAATCCAACCGATTTTTAGTTCACAGTAGCTTGCTTCGTGAAATACTAAAAAAATATAGTTATTTCAGGAATATGGATGATATTTTGCAAAGGTTATTTAGCTTCAGATATTTGCATGAAAAAACACAAAAAATGTTTCGTATTTATAAAAACGTATAAACTATATATGAATGATATCATCAGAGAATTATACTAATAAGTTATACATTTTACTTAATTCCAAGTACTTAACCATTTCAAATTTTCTGGGATATATAGTATAAAAAAGTATAGCGTATAGGGTATACAACCCATAGCAAATAAAAATGATTACTCATGCAGCTACTGAAACTGCTGTTGGGAAAAAAGTTTGAAAATATAATTGCTGTGCTGCTTTGGCAAACTCCATTAAATTTATAAAGTGGGCAAAAGTTTTATGCTCATACCTCCGCATTTTTTATCCGCCACTTCAGACTGTGTGAATGGGCATATGAGCGCTTATTGATTAATAGTTTTATTGCATTCATGCAGACCCCGGTCATTAATTTTGCATGTTAAATAAAAGAGCACTCAATTATGTGGGCTGCATTCGAGGCGGGTAGTTGCTGAATGAAATATTCATGCACTTTATGCTGGGCCCACCGTCAAACAATGCATGTTTGATATGGAATTAAAGTCCTTTTCGCTCTCTGCGCACGAATATTGATTAGTTTAGGCCGGAAAATGATATTAAATATTCCTGTAAGCTCCAAAGGGTGGGATTATGTTCTTGATGCATTTAATAGTTAAGCTTCTTTCCGCATTGTGTTCCATTGTGAAATGTGCGCCATAAGCTATAACATCTAAAGCTATTTATTCATGTAAAGTGTACCAAAAAGTAATCAGTTCCCATCAGGACAAAGTTTAAATAGCTTAAGAATTTGATTAGAAAACTGTACCCAAGATGGCAAGGCATCAAAGCAATAGTGGGCAGATCCCAAGGACGAGGCGCCAAAATGCCTTCGAGGCGGAAAAACCTGAACGGAATATTAAAAAAAAATTAACAGAAAATGGGGAGGGGGGGGGGGATAGCTTGGCACCCGAGAGATTTTCTCAGCCGCCCGGAAGAGGCTGCGAAAAGCTTTTTCCATTTCATTTTCATAATTTCGCCATTTGGCAAGTATCTCACGCGTTTGCAATTATGTGAGGATTTTTCATTTCATTTGAGTTCGGGTGCATTCGAGACCGCAGTTCTAAGAGATTCTTCTATTGTTAATGTTTTGCTTGCTGCACATTTATGCGCAACCGCATTTCAAAAGCAATAAATTCTGCAGCTTTGCCCCAAAGTTGAGGAAACAACAAAAATAGGGACAAACGCAACACAAAAAGTACGTGTAAGCTGTGAAAGAAAACTTTGCTCATTTGTGGCCACCGAATATTTTGATTTCCATTTTTATATTCACTCGGCAAAGCTCTGCGTGAAATATAAATTAATAAGTGTTCACACAGCAAGAAATCGAAGCTATTTTTGCAGTATCGTTTCAAATAATTTTTTATACATATATATTAAGAAAATATAATATTATATATATAATAATATATATTTTTCTGTTTAAAGAAACACAAATGGAATTTGACTATTTTTTGTATATGCATTAAGCATCTCAATATGTAACACCTCACATATAATTTGAAAAATGATTGTCCCCACACTTTAACAACTATTTCTTCATTTAAAATTCATATTTTAGTTGCATAAATTTGTGCGCACGGTTGAAGAACTGGAGAAAAGGCACAAATATTTCACACGCTTGTTTTTATTGAAAAGAATATTTTTTGATGTTCCGGCAGCTGTTTACTTGGCTGCCTTTCATTACTTGATTTCATTTTTTCTGTTGCCTCCATTCTAAGCAAAGTTTTGTGGACTTTTCGCCAGAGCCAAGCAGCTTGTTATTATTATTTTTTGCCTTCAATGGTAAAAGTTGTAGTAGAAAACAACAATTTCTCCAAAACCACCAACAGCCCCACTCTCGACCCTCGACTCCCACCACTTTACTCAGTTCAACCTTTGGTCCAAGTTCCCGTCGAGTTTTACCATGAAAATTAATTGCGCATTTATTTTGAGTGAGTTTTCTGAGCATCCTGGCGCAGTAAAGGACGAGACCAGGGGGCTTCCCCTATAACAACCTGCCAGCACTCGCTGTTGCCATTCGCCGTCTTCTGCGGCTCCTTTCATCCCCCGGAAAACACGGCAGTGGCAAAAGTTAAGTAACCGTGCTCGAGTGGCATCGCCCGTCTACAGGTGACTGCGAAGAGGTTTATGCGTGTGCCGCTCACGTTACATTCGGGCCATCGGTATGGCAGCTACTTGCGGTTTTGCACGAGATAGGATACCATCTCGGGAAATTTAGGGGGAATATTACCAAAGGGATGTGGGGTAAGACCAACTATCCGATAGAGAAACTCCATGAAGGTGCGGGTTTGTATCTAAGCAAATGCGTTTTGAAAACTAAAGCATTAGGATAAAGCCTTATATAAAGAACTACCTATCTGATAAAATACTCTTCAAAAGATTATGTGTTTGCTCTATAAGCCTGTTGGTTTGTATCTAAGCTCATAAACTAGAAAAGCATACTAGCAGCATACAAATCGCATCATAAAAGTGCTGATATGTAGCTACAACACGTATGTACAACTAATAAATGTTAAAAACTAAACCATAGTTGTTATATGAAGTCTTACAAACATTATTGTATTATTATTGGTAAAAATGTTGAACAGCTTGAGTACAGCTACTATGTTAAGTCAACTGATAAGCCCCCAAACTATTGAGATAAACAAGCAGCCCGTAAATCAATGTGGTTACGATTAAATTTAGCGAATCGAAATGAAACCGCAGAAACTAATAATGAAAAATCCAAACGTTGCACGAACCCTGGGGTAGACAGTTATTGCAACACCCAGTCAAGTTCGATGGAAAGTTCCAGGCATCCAAATTGTTCATTCCAACCATCATGCAACAACCCATCCCATCCCATCCCACCCACATCATTTGCAATCCGATAACAATGCGGGTGCGTTTAGTTGCACGATACACGAGCGCCAACAAGAAATGCCTCTCGGATAGTTATGGTCCAGGCAAATTGCGTTAGGCCGGCAACTTTGATGTCGTCAGCAGAGAAATCGAATCACAGGGCAAACACTCAATGTGGCACGTTATCCGATCCGTTGTGGCAACCTGATTTGCTAACGATAATTTCCAGTTTTGAAAGCCATAGCATTTGCATTTCAGGATAGTGTGAGCAGGAGGCACTGTGGTGGATTATTGGAGTAGTCCATTGAGGAGATCCTACTTTAATTGGAAATTATACAAGTAGTACTGAATGTGGTCGAGAACTTGCTGAGCGGTAACGAGGATTGGGGATTGAATGAAACATTTAGTATTCCTAAAATTCGTCTTGTAAAAATAAGTTAGATAGAAAAGCTCCACCAGATATACATCCAATTTATAACACATCTATGACGTCATTAAATACTTCCACCCATTTCATAGGACGTTCTGGTTAGTCATGTTAGTCATTCTGATAAATGTAGTCATTCTGTATATTTAATCAAGATATCAGGCTGATTTCCACCCCTCATTTATTGGGGTTGCAGCTGCCAGGACTGTGACGACACTAATCAGAATTAGTTCCTCCGACTTGTACGAGTATATCCATCCGGCAGTCAGTTTGCCCCCACACTGCTTAGTCGTACTTTGTGTCTACAATTTATTTCAGTCGTTTTAATTGATTCTGTCGCTTCCCCAGCTCGGGGCTTTCCGGCTCCATGGGATGCCAAAGACGCAGAGTGCAGCCAGCGCATCTTGTTATTTGTACCAATTAATATCCAATATCTGGGTGCTGGCATCATTAGTTTATTTTCCTATCTCTGCCAACTTTATTTTTCTCCCTTTCCAAAAAATATCTGTATATATATATATATGTATTCTTTTTTGTTATTCTTTTCTATCTGTGCGATACGTTGGCGCTGCAAAGAGAGCTACTAATATCAATGGGAAAACTACAACAAAGGCGCAGGGCAACTTCAGTACTGTTATTAAGAAGTTAAGGAGAAATACACCGGCAAAATCTCGAAATATAATTTTTAATTTATAGAAGCTAATCAATGTGCTAAAACTTCAAGTCAGCCTAAATTGTTTAGTAAAGTTTCCTCTTATCTTAACTTGTTAATTTGCAAGTCGAAGTATGCTTATCTTGTTTTTTATAAGAATTCTTATAAGATCCTTAGAATTGAAATTTAAAGTGCAACTTTTGCAGTAGTGTACAGGATGACCAGGGTTGACTGGCTTTTGCTCGGCTCCCTCCCAAAGATGCTGCATTTGACAGACCATTTATCATCCCACTAATTGTGTATCATTAAAAAAAAAGAGGCAAGTCCGCGCACAGATCCGACACTGGCGCCGCTGTTAACCCAAAGGAGCCGGTATAGGAGCGGAAAATACAAAATAAAAACAGCTCCGTTTTCCTCCATTTTCCTCCGCTTTCCTCCGCAGGACGAAGCCACAGCCGGCGGTATCGATGTTCGCTGACAATAGCAGACTGTGACAAGCAGCCGGGCTTGGCTCGAATGCCGGCGACATTAACAGGGGGCACTGGCTACAACAAACAGCCGTGACAGTGATAGAAATCTGTGGCAAGCAGATTAAACGTGTTCACAGTCCGCCGGCAGGAGGCAAAATGGAAGGAGGCGTGCCTTTGTAGAAGTCAGTCATCATTATCGCCACTTTGCCACCCGCCGAAACAGGAACGCAAACACAATGGGTACAAGAAATCGATACGGGGGCACAACTAATGATTTTCAAGAATATATATCTGTTACCTCTAGATAGAAAACATTTAGAAAGCAACAACCATACAGCTTTTGCTCGGCTTTACCAATTCCCCATGGGATCCCTTTTCATTTGGAGCATATTAAATGTTTATAAATAATAAAATAGATTTCTGATAAGTTGCTACATTTATGACCACGATTTAATTTAATATGATTTTGTAAGTGCTAAGCGTTCTAGATCAGGAATCAATAACTTGGGGTGTGCTTAACCTTTCCATGCGATTTTATTTTAGCAAAACAAAAGCATACAGCATAGTCATACAAAGGTCCGTTTTCGGAACTTAACCCTTTTCAACAGTAATCCCTACTGTTCAAGAACGCGGACAACAATAGAGCCGGATGTGTGTCGGTGGCGGGGAAGGCAGACTAATGAGAAACGTGCGCCATGAGTTGCGATAAATGGTTAAGTCAGCGGAATCGCCGATAGTAAGCCATCCATTGCAGGTTCTAGCCCGCGGCACATCCTCGCAACGCACAAATACATACATAATAATCATAAAAATTCAAAGCTCCACCGCCCCCAGTAAATGGCATCGATGATGGATTACGACGTCAACTCGTTGGGGATGGTACTGAAATGAGGCCCGAGGCCTGATGAAAATGTTAATGTCGTTGCCAATCGCTTTGTTAATCCATCCCCATCCATCCATCCATCCATCCATCCGACCATCCAACCAACCAGGACGAGTTGCTTGATTTTGCGATTCCCCGGCCTCGATTCATTCCCATGGTGAGGTCGGAAAACAATTATGACCAGCATTCGTCAGGATCTCCCTGGACTGGTGGCCAAGTTAGTCCAGGAGTCCAGGGACCGGGCGAAAGTTGTCACGTAATACACACTAATTAATATTGATATTTTCTGATAATGAGCCTTCGATGGCGTGGACATTGCAGTTTCTGCTTAGTCAATGGCACTTTGATAGGCCGGAATCGATATTCTGCCCGGGGTTAACTTGCTTCTAATTAGAGGGAAATGCTAATTGAAATAGTAGAGTTGGAAATTCACTTAAGTGTATAGAGGAATTTAGGCGTAATCCCCATCGATTGCAAAGTATGTCAGCGAACTCTCTGCATTGATGACTGTGCTTACTTCCTATTAGCTGCTTATGCTTATCTGAGTTTTTGCTCAAACTTGGGCACACGCATCAAACATAAATTTGTTTATGACGCATGTGAAACAGCATAGCGTCATTAGTTGGAGTTAGCAAGTCGCAAAGCTACAATAATCCCTCCACTCTCGTAATTAGTTATGTCTGACAGCAAATCTCGATTGCCACACCCAACAAACCAGCAATGTGTATTGCCATTAAAAAGCCCAACACGTATCTTGTTCGACATTTGATAGAACAAACAATACACAGAGAAGCGGGCAAAAGAAAAGGAAAACTCGTTTCGACCTTAACGTGGTCGTAAAGGAGCCAGGAGTTGGTTGCTAGCTGGCTGGTTTC
The DNA here is from genome assembly GCA_005876975.1 of Drosophila orena. NCBI lineage: Eukaryota > Metazoa > Arthropoda > Insecta > Diptera > Drosophilidae > Drosophila > Drosophila orena. Next base: position 2,572,008 of record VCKV01000008.1, on the reverse strand, counting down.
GGTTAGTATGCCAAATGCATTCACTGCGGCAGGTCCTGCAGATCACACTTAATGGTTATGCCCACGTCTACAGCAGCGTCGTAAAAGTGAGAGGGACAAAAGCAATGAAAGGCCCCTACACTGTACGAAAAGCACATAACAAGTTTCAAATTAAGAAGCTTCAAGGTAATGCTCCGGATCCTTGCAAGATGAGTATCTCGAAAACTTAGGTTCTAAGGAACAGGAACCTATGAGTTTTAAATGTAAAACTTTAATTTTTAACAAGCTTCTCCGATTAAATACAATATTCAAAAGCTTATAGATAGATTTATTATTTATTTTAAATTGTTTTTTATCAGTGTACTCTTTTACATCTTCTGGCCACCGATAAGGTGGGAGTGGGTAGGGCAACAAAAATATTTAATGAAATCAGCAGTGGCACAACAGACAGCGTGGAGATGGAAGCATAACAAAATGCAATTGTTGCATTATTAATTTATATTATGCGCAATTGTTGCAAACTGTGGGCAGAAGGTCCTCGCACACACACACACACACACACACACGCACACAGATGCACACACATGGCCGCTGTTCATGCGGAAAATCGTGGCAAGGACGAGGGGGAGTAATCGGGGTGGGAAACAGAAACAGGCCGCAAGATAAGCACCATGTAAAGGTTGCTCGACTGAAACCGTAAAAGAAGCACAAACATAACAAAAAAAAAAAAAAAAAAGAAGAGATATATACACTGCAAAGGATAACGACAGCGGGAGGAAGTAGAGCCAACCAATTTGCTACCGCTCGCGCAGCCTTTGTTTCTCGCCCGGAAAGGTGAAGGAAAATGTGGTAATAAAAACAACAATTGAACACAGTTATGATTGAAGTGGCAGCAAAGCCAGCACAAAGGACCTCGCCATACAGGGTAGTTAAGTTAAGGGATCTGGGGCCAAGCCACCGCACCACCGCATCCACCACCACCATCACCACCACCCACACCACCATCAGCACCACAGGTCCATCCCCAGCTGGCGGTGGTATTGTAATACGTATCGATCGATTTGATGCCTGCCACTGCCGATGACACACACACACACACACACAGCCTCTTCTAATCGTACGTGATACACAATGAAAGTCGGAAAAATCCACAAACTTATTTCAGATTTGTTGGTGGAAGCCACGTATACACAACGTGTCTAAAAATGCAGCTTTTCCGCCTACTTGCATGACCTTAAAATTTCAATTGCCCGCCAATGCTACACATTGACCATTAACGAAATATGGGCTAACTGTTGTTTTTTGCGAAAAGGATTCGACCTTTGAGACAATATTCATACAATTGCTCACATTAATATATTAATTTTTATGGTAGGTAATAAATGAAGCTTAAGCTAGCGCCTTTCAATGGGAAACGAAGTTTGAAAGATGATAGTAGATTAAAGCATTATCCGAAATACTTTCGCAGCCCCTTTGAGCTGATTAATGGCACTTGACTAGAAAATACCATGGTAATCACATTTAAAATTTAAGTACGGAAATATTCTAAGCAAATCAATAACTCATATGAATGACAGAGGTGGAGAGTTTTCGCATCGATTCCATGTCTAATGCTCAGCTGGCTAATTTGGTAAACCGATTTCTTGCGCATTACTTCCAGCTCAGTTGCTCAATTGATTGAACTAATCAAAGTTTCTGCCTGAGTGAAACTTTCTCGCAGTGTAGCCGGCACAGGAAATGGTAAGTTTGCCAACAATTATGGCTCGCAAGCCGCCCGCCGTTCATCCCATGTGTGTTGTGTTTGTGATCGAACTAAGCGCTGCTCCGTTTACCGCTTTGGGGCCAAGGCCCATCATCCAACTTGGGGTTTTTGGCTGGGTGGTTTGTGGGTGTGGGGGTGGGGGTGGACAGTGGGCCGAGACTTTGATTATGCCGTTGCCTCAATAGTGGGGAGGCAACAAGAGCGGGTGGCGCCACCAAGGTGGGAGCGGGACAGAGCACTGGCCCACGGCGCTCCATCTCTGTTCGTAACCGGTTTATGGTTTGCGTTTGCATTTTCAACTAGTTAGCAGCTTCGACGAGTCAGGCAGCCAAATTGCGGTTCACTATTCCAATGAGACACACACCAGTACACTGGGCGAAAAAATATAGATGCGCACTCCTAGGAACTCCTATGACATATGTAACTATTTGTGTAAATATCTAATTCATTTGAAGGCATTACGAAAGCTGGCATTGCATTCTAAAGTGCGCTGCTCTTCATCTTTCATCTTTCATCATTCTTCTTTCTCAGTGTATTCAGTATCTGTGTGTGCTTGATCAAAATAATTGTTATTGTTGCTCGGGTGGAAGGGGAAATGGGGTGGGATGTGGGGTAGGCAATGAAGAACCGCATCCTCCAAACATTATAACGTTTTGTGGTATTGTGATTAACATTTCGGCCCGAGCCCCTAATGACCAAGTTGTCGACTTAGGATCGACCGTTCTCGGCAGCGGCAAAGTTATTAAACTCATATGTGTAACTTGGCATTGATTGGCGCCTGGTAGTGTGCGTGTGCGGCTTCCCACTGTGTGAGAGTGTGTGTGTGTGCGTGTGTGAATGACAGAGTGTGCATGTGTGGGTGGTTTTGTATGTATATAAGGGCTTGTGCTCGCGCTTGTTTGTCCAACGCCTCGTATACGTAATGAGTTTGCATGTGCATTTTCAATAAAAATTCATTTCACAATCGCTTCAGTCGAGTGTGTACAATGCTCGAGTAATTGCATTTTAAAAATTGCTTATTAAGGCACAAATGGACACGCCCCGTACGCCCAACTCCCTGATATCCTTTGTGTCGCCTGCCCAACTGGAGCCGAGCTCTCGATTCATTCTCCTCCTTAATGGCCATTAATTAAAGTTGTAGCCATGCAATTTCTGATTAGCCCACAAATTACATTTACGTAGCTATCTGCCAAATAGGCACTTATACCATTTAATTTCTTACTCAACTTAACCACATCGTAAATTGCCGGTCAAGTTATCAGATTGGGTCAAGAATTGTTGATTTTACGAACCTGCAATGAGAGCAAGGACCAGATAAGAATAATTAGAATGCTGTTTTGATAACTATTAAATCATATTTTTTTTCATTATGTACGTATATCATATATAATTTATCGAGTTCTTGAGTTGGAAACATGGCTTGGATGTCTGGTCGTATACGTAATACCGCATAACTAGAGAGACAATAATAACGTTTTGATATATTTGGAATATTAGAATTATTCCTACACTATATGGAAAATGAAAACGCACTCCAACTTAAAGTAAAATGTATGGTTGCGGAAAAACTTCGAGCTCAGGAGACGGATCTCGTCTGTCAAATCAACGTGGAGAGCGCCGCGAAGTATGCAATTTACAAAAATAACGTGAAATATTTTCGCAACGCATCGCTGAAGAAAGAAATGCAAAAAAAAACAAGCCACAAACTGCATCCTTAACCCAACTTTAGCTTCGACACGAACTGATTTATAAAGTTTACAAATGCGTGGCAAAAACCTCGTGACTTGACTTGACTGACGGACCCGGGCTTTTGGCTTGAGCTGGCTTCAGTTTCTGGGATTTTGGTTGAAAAACGTTTGCCACTTAACACGTACGCCGCATATTTTGTGCCACGCCCATCCCTTTCCTTCTTGGAGCGTACCCGGTCCGAAATGTGTTTTTGCACCCCGAAAATTTTTGCTGATTTTGCCGAGTTCGTTTGCAGCCGAGGAAAATTTATACGCTGAGTGCAGAAGTTGCTCCGCTGACTGCTGCTGCCATGTGCTTTGTTTGTGCCGCTCTGATCCTTGAATAATCAACAACGGCAGCAGTACTGTAGTGTATACATATATATATATATATATATATATATTTAGCCGGGCGAGTTGAACAGATAAACACACACACACACACACACAGAGAAAATCGAAAAAACTATAGTCGAGGATGGCGAATCGCAGGCAGCGTACGTTGCTCAAATATTAATGTTGACCCTGGACAGGCAGACAGGACTCGACTGCTCGTTAGCCGGATGCACAGTCCGCAAGGATACTTGCAGTATGCCATGCCACAGATGCGGCGGCCGCATCATTCGTAATCATGAGATGAACTTTTGCTGTCATTAACAATTTTTAAAAGAATTGACAAAGATTGCTCAAGCTTGCGTGCAGAATTTGTTGATTTCTTTGAAATTGATTAGTTTTGGTTACAAATTCAATTGTGCCCAAGAACACCTGACAAAAACCAATTGGTTTCAAGACCATAACTTAAAGTGAAAGGTTTACACAACTCGCATAAACAAAGGCCCGTTTGACGTTGCATCATGTAAATGTTATTAAAGCGCATCAAATATCAGATGTATTCCTCAAGCAAATCACGATTCGATGCCCCATCTTTCACTGCGACTCCTGCGATGCAACTGTTATTTATATCTTTGTTATTGTTTTTCCAGCAGCTGGCGATGTAGGGATTTTCCTGTCTGCGTTTTTGGCCATTCGATGAGGAAAAACCCCGAACCCAAGTCGCTTATCTTTCGCCCTTTGGCTGGTTGATTTTCGCTTTGCTTTTCCGTCCTTTTTGTTTTACGCGATTTCGCGATGTTTTATGGCATAGTACAGAGGATGCTGGATGCGCCGGCGAAAAGGAAAATATTGTCTATATTTTTGAACTTATTGTGCTCATGTTTACACTACTGCTCCGGCAGGACTCCCTTGCTGTCTAAGCTGGCGGCCATTTCAATCGGTATTTCGCTTAGTCTCGGCGCTCGTTTAATATGTATTTCATGTTTTAATATTTGACACGATTGCACAACAGTTGCTCGCTGTGTTGCGCCAACATTCTTTTCGTTTCCCAGTCGCCCGTCCATCGAATTCTTGGCAACCAGCAAGCCAGCAAAGTTTCTTCCCCACGACCTTTGACCCAACTCAGACCGTGTCTCTGCTAACCTTTCCCCCTTGCTGACAAACATTTGGGATGGAATAAGTTGGCTCCGGTGCTTGCCAAGATTCGGCCAAAGAAACGCCAAGGAAAAGGAATTAAAAAATAAAATGTGCCGTAGAAAAGTTGATGACACTTATTACTGGCAGAAGTTGAGGCGATTTAGATGACTGCACAAAGTTGGAATCATTGCGTTTTTAATTTATACATTTAAATGTATTGCTTTGCCCAGGGCTAAAATATATATAATAATGAACAGTACAGATGCTATAGATAGGCAGCAATTTTAAAATATTTATTTATCTAGTTATCAAATAGCTGAAGTTTATTAGAATACAGCCGCTTTTGTATTGCAATGGAATGCAAAATGAATATAAGAAACTACTTGATCGACTTGTGGGGTAATGTGTGCTTGCCCATAATGGCACTTCTTAGATAACCATCATAAAATCTCAAGTTTATTTCAAATATTTTTCTTCGATTAGTCCCAGCCCAAGTAGAAGGCCAAGTTGACAGTTTCTCGTTGAGCTGAACATTTTTATTTGGTCTGCTCATTTCCTTGGCTCCAATTCATCCCCAGGCCCCATGAGTCCACCAGCTGTTGACTTCAACTTATAGAAGCTCGGGATTTAAGTGTTATTGTGGGCAATTTGATACTTTCGATTGAGCAACAACATTTGCTTGTGCGTTCAACTGAAGCGTGCAATCCAGACAGGCCCCACCTAACCACACGCCCATCCCCAACCGCACCACCAACCACCCACCACCCACCACCCACCACCCACCACCCACCATCGTGCACCACTCAGCAGTGAGAAACCCAGAAACCCACCACATAATGCTGTAAAAACACGCAAAAATGGCTGCCACACATGTGCACAGTGAATGGGAAAATAAATATCTTAATATGTTTTGTACATTTTAAAAAATAATACTTTAGACAAGTGGAAAATAAGGTGCAATCGAAGATCTACTGTAAAATCTAACTAAAAATACGAAGTATTTGTTATAGTTATACTTGCTAAGGTTAAAGTGGGAAATTTAAGGAGACGACATCTCATAAATGACAGTATTATAGGTTTTCTTTTCGAGTGTAAAAGTCTCCAATACTCTTTTTCACAAAGTTACTCAGACGCTTCGAAAACAAGTTGAATATAAATGATGTTGGGTGAAGCAGCAGCAGAATAAGAATGAGAGGAAAGGACGAAGGATAAACCAGGACTCGGTACTAAGAAAGATGTCTTGTCTGCAAGTGTGGGTGTGTCTGTGTGTGTGTGTGTGTGTCTGTGTGTGGGGGGGTGGTTGTTGTGCTGGTTATTTATTTGTATGCTAAGCTGAAACATTCAAAATATCCAATATAAATCGTTAGCCAACTTTAACCAATAAAATATAATGCTCATAGACATTTATAAACTGACCGAGGATGGGAGAGATAAAATGTGCTCTGTTAAATCTGAAGAGCCGAGCAAAATATACATTTTGCCAATTTCAAGCACAACATCAAATTTAACGAAATATCAAAGGCACCTACCTACCAATGAACCAAATTCAATGTACATTTTAAATGTGTTTACCTTGGAGGCGATTGCAAGCTGTCTCCCTTTGGAAGGCACATGCACTCATAAGACGTAACGTAATGCAATTATCCTTAAATGCATAGTTAATGCTAAATGAAATAGGAACAAAATCCATTGTCCTTAGGTATGTTTAGCCTTTGTTCCCCTTCGGTCGAATTAATCAGGATTTGCTGGTGGACTAATTTCACTAATAAATGGCCTGGGGCATTAATTACAAAACCCAATTATCTCGCCTGTGAGCAGCAGCAATTTTAACAATATTCCCTACTGTTAACCCACTTTGGTTCTGCACACAAGTGGCTGATGAAAATATGGATAGTAGAAAGCCTTTTTTGTGCGAAAATGTTGCAAAACTTGATTAGCCGGGTGCACGACAGTATACAGGACGCACAGGACACACAGGACCCTCTGATCCACTCCTGTTCACTAACCGCTACTTTATTCCATTTTAACTTTTCTATGACGATGCCGCACAAATTTGCACAGCTGCAAACAAAAAGTTTCGCCACCAAAAACAGGACGAACAAAAAAAAAATGCAAATCCAACCAAGTGCAATGGAAGCCCGAGCACTATCAGTGGCAAATTAATCCGACTCCAATCCGATGGCCAACTGGGAGTCACAGCACAAGTTGCCGTTGAACTTTCAGTGCCAGTTGCAACCAGGTGGCCGGCATTCGCATTCATCACGGCATGCAACAGCATAATCGGGCTGCAGCTTCCCACTTGGAGCTCTATTCCCAGTTCCCGGTCCCCGTTCACTTAGCAGTGCGCATAATTTGGCCACTGGACTGGGGGAAAAAGGCAGAACTAATGCCAATATATGCTGATGGAATCGTGCCAAGACTTAAGCTCAGTGCACAATGGCACAAGCATGCATCTAATGTTGGCATTAATAAGCTTTCCTTATTAGTACTACTGCACTGTAGTACTAAACTTGGAAAACTGTAAGTAAATTAAATGCAAACTGATCAAACTGGTTAGCAAGTACACGTATGTATATGAAGGAAGGCTCGCTCAGGTTTTAAATCGCACATTTAAGTTTTGTTTGTGCGAAGAAAGCCGTGACTCACTTGGAAAGTCACATCTCTAAGTCCACGGCGAAAATGTGGTTGATTGCGGCATTAGGAGAGTGTTTTCCGCATTGAAAATCTGGCTACGTTTTCGCCATTTGTCGGCCGCTTGGAGCGGTGGAAATTTTTGGGGGCGCTACCGCGTGATTGAATGGATCGCTGGACTCTGGAGCTATGACCCGGCTCCGGATCGGATGCCACATAATGAGAGTTATGGCTAATGCATTCAGGGGTTGGCCATCGGTTGGCTTCTGGTTGGTACTGGCCACACAGCAGGCCAACTTGATGGATTGCCGAGGGCGTAACCCCGACTGGACTTTTACGTTCCGCCGCCCAGTCCAACCGAATCGCCCATTGAATGGGCATCTAAAATGAAACACTAAACTGGTGTCTAGGATGCAGGTGCAGTTTTTCTCCATCGAGATTTGCATAGTCCAGTGTCTGTGTCTGTGTCTGTGTCTGTGTGCCTGAGTTCGGGTGGAATTCTTTTTAACCCCCAACTTTTCTGTGGCCTTTTCATGTTCTTGCCTTGAACTCAATGCCCAAGCAAGGTGAAAGTCAAATGTGTCCTGCCACAGCTCGAATTTCAAAGCATACTCAAATAAATGTGGCTAGCCAATTTTACCCTTCTGTTGCTCATTTTTAATTTATTTAATGGTCTGACGGGGGCTGCCACACAAAGATCAAGGTGGTAAATCATGGCCATGGCTTATTTGTAGAAGACTGAAAGGGTTGCTACATCGATATGACTACATTTCTACCATATGCTGCTCTCTAATGGGATTACGAATGCGATTCGGATGTCAGTTGTGATTAGATCCAGTTGAATAATGTATTTATTGATTTCTGAATAGGTCTATCACAGCAAGTTCTGTGTTTTTTTATCTATTCTCGTACATTTTTCTAGACCACACCTTTTTATAATTTCTTTTTGACCCCTACCAATCAGTTCGCTTCCGTTGTCCGTAATTTTTGTGTTCAGTTCAATCCGGCAAAGTGAAACGGGCACTGTAAGTACCACAAAAAGTGAATACCAAAGAGGATGTCCCAGGAAGATATAGAATCGCATCAGGATCTGGGCAGGGAGTCGACAAAGGCGAGACCAAAGACCAGTTGAGTAAGCAAAAGAAGAATGTTGCTGAACAAGCAAAAATTTTATGACATTGCCAACATTGCCAGCTGAATGTGAGGGGCTCGAGAAGCGTGGCACGGGGCAATGGTGCAACAAAGGAAATAAAAAGATGCGAAAAACGACTGAAAAACGCAAACACAATTATAACAAGTGGCAGCGGGCAAAGCCATCCCAACCAGTGCCCATCCCCCAATCCCCAATCCCCAATCCGCCCACCTCCCACTTTTGAGTGTGTTGACCAACAATGTTGGTCACAACATGTACACACCCCTCGTCCTGGCCTTCCTGCGCGTCCTGCTCGTCCTTCCACTAACAAGAACTAATATTTGACAGCTGCCTCAGACCCAAAAAGCCGGGCGAACAAAAAAATGGCAGCAACGTTCAACGACTTTTGGCTGATTTCATAAAAGGTCAAACAGAGTGGCGAATAAAAAAAAGAAAACAAAATGCCCACGGCTCCAGCAACAAAAGTCAAGTAGCCAGCCCAGGGAGATGGCCAAAATACAATACAAAAAAAATGAATTCTTAAAAAAATTCTAGCAACCAAAAAGAAAACAATTTAGCATGCACAACACATGCTGTCGCTGCTCATTTTGGTGGAAACAAAGCGCACTGCGGCGTTTTCCCTACGGTGCCCAGCCAACAATAATGAAAAAATAAAAGAAAAAACACCAAAGTACAACAACAGCAAAGAAAGCAAAGAAAAAGCGAAATATAGGTTGGCAAAAACCATGGCGAAAAGCAATATTCAAAGCTCCAGAGAAATGCCCACATACACATCCTGCATGCCACAACAATGTTGCAGGTACTCAGGTTATTGCAGCCGAATCAAATTACAACGTTGAAAAAACTAAATTACAAGTGCGGCTTACAGATATTTTATTTGTGGAATGAAGAAAGCCTTGGATTAGTTTATTGAATTCTTCGCTGCATGCATACACATTCTTCTAAGGTAAACTTTTAAATAAAAACGAAATATGTTTTAATATAACAGGCAACATTTTATAGTTTTCTTCACAATTCAGGTAATCTTTATTGGTTGTTTTTGCTTATTCATAACCACCCTGAAAATTTGAGCAGCCCATTTGACCAGTTCCCAGCTCAACTAAGCGCTTTAAATAATTTACTTATTCCAGTCCAAACGCAACGGCCACGCCCAAATCCACAGACAACTAACTTGATGAACCATTCAAACATGGCCCGGTTTGTTTGGCCAGAAAAAGAAAAATGGGAAAGCGGGTAACCCAAGCGCACATCAAACAATTCACCAAATTTAAGCGCACTTTCAGTTATTGTTATTTGAACCCTTTTTAAACCCAGCCCACAAACACACCCACACACACACACACACACACACACACACACACACACACACACACACACATCAACAAGTACAGTGAAAACAGCCCTGTTATGGCCAGTTTAATCAGCAAATGGAAAAATTATATCATACATACTCGTATATACGTATGTACGTAAAGGAATTCTTAACAAATGTGCAGAAAAGAGGAAAAATAAATGCTGAATAATTTGAAAATGTATGCAAAATCCCCCAAATGAGCAGCCACCGGTGGCAGTTGTCATTCTTATCAATGCTGACACTCGTCCTTGGCATGGGTTTTGGCTCCTCACCACCCACCGCCCACGACCCACCAACACCCAACCACAACCCACCGCACACCACCCACCGCCACCTTGCAAGCACTCCATGCCATCCTTGGTGGCAATTCCTTTGTTGTCGCTCCAAAAAAGAATCTAATTTGAAATAAATGAACTAAATATGCTTAACACGCGCGCTTCCACACACACAAACGATGCCGTAAGCCAGCCCCTGCACTGAGAGAAATAAGCAAAAGAGAATTTTTATTCAAAGGTCTTCAGGTCGAAGTCTTCAAAGCACACTTTTTTCAACTTAAAAAGGCTTTAGTTATAATTTTAAATTATTTTTTGTCAATCTCAGTACATATTTCTTACAGTGTAGCAAGCCCCATATAATCGCCTGCCCCTCCACCTATGTCCTGCCTTGGAAAAAGTCCTTGGCACGGCTGGTCCTTTATGTTTTTTTTTGGTGGGGTTGTTGCTCGACTGTTTTGTCTGGCGCATATGAAATAACTTTTCGTTAGGTTTTCACTTATTTTCCTCCATTCTTTGGCTGCACAGTCGAAACAATTGTTGCCACAAAACACACACACACACACACGCACGTCACAGTGAAAAGGGGGTGGGGATTACGCCCACAGTAGTCACCATAAACGAATTTGCATGGAATTTTAATAAGACCAACAAATATTTTTTATTCCCCCCTTTTTTGGGTCTGCATTTGTCTATTTTTTGATATTTTTCGTCGCCATTTTGGTTGGATTTCGTGCCATGCTTTTCATATGATGTGACTTTATATTTTGTGTAGCCATACAAATAAGCATAAAAATGGAATTGTGATGACGGGCAATCAAAGAATTTGAAATTGTTTAAGTTGCTGCCATGTTTTGGGTAAGTCTGAACAATAGTTTTGAATTACAAGCATTCTTGCATCGCCAATGTAGTTTGGTGTGGCAACCAACACCAGGCAGTAAATAAGCATAATGGTTAATCGGATCAAAATTCGCAACAACGCTTAAGTAACTGCACATCAAGTGAAAGTCATAAAAAGGTTATGGCCACAGCAATAACATTAGCCATGGTAAATCAGCAGCAAATAAAATGCGGCACTTAATTCAAATTTATTGCCCATTTGTCTTGCAGCTTTCCCTCGCAGCCCATTTCAATCGCCCCTGAAAGTATGCTAAGCCTTTTAGAATCTAAAACTGATTAGGTGGCAAAAAACCAGGGCGCATTTCAGTGAGAACCCTTTTTTTCCAAAATAATTTCCAACCAAACTTTTTAGTTTTTTTCAACTGCTGTTGTGGCCGATGTTCGGTTGGAGCGCGACATTAGCGCCATGAACATGGCAAACAGACAAAGCCGGCTAGTTTGCCAAATCGCATGCACAGAAAAAAAATGTTAAATTAAATCAAAATGTCCCTTGCAAAAACTTTAAACTTTTTCTTAACTTTATTTGAAAACTTAACTTAACTGATATTTGAAAAGTTATAATAGATCAACTTCTTCCTAATTTTTTGTAGAAGTCCAGCTTCTATAAAGAAAGGTCCGGGCTCAAGCACCACAGCTGCCAATGATTTATTTTTTAACGTTTTTTAAGCTATATTGATAATATAACAGTTTGCACACGCGATTGAAAACATGGCATTTTTATCAATAGTAGAAAAGTAGTAGAGTTCACGTTCTGCTTAATTTTTTTCCGTGTATTTTTTGCAGGGTGGACTTGCATTAGCTACTGACCCATGGCCCGGGGTTGCGGTTTATTCGAGTGCAGAGCCAAAAACTTATTTTCTGCCGTCAGATGGACACTGGACACGGGGTTCTCTGGTTCCTGACGCTTCTCCGGCTGTGACTCGCCTAACAACTGCACAATGATGTTGTTTTCCCCGCACTGGCCGCCCAGCATGTCAGGCTAATAGTTTTCATTCGGGCCCCTGCACTGCACATTGGCCACAGGACCAGAAACGAACAGACCCGGCCACTTCACTCGGCACATTTGTCATTCCCATTTGCTGGGCCATATTTCACAAATAATTTTTGGACTACACAAGAGCGAAGCTAGTGACTAACACCCAAGTAAGTCAAGGGTAGTCACTCATCATTTTACCCTTATTGACGCAATGTTCCAAAGACGAGTGACATACTACCACTCTAGTGTCCATCTGCCATTTGTTTTGGGTGTTTTATGTGATAGTTTTTGAGTGCATCATGGTGCGAAACTTATCCGTAATGACTACGGCCTAATTCACTGCAAATCTCTTCTCGTCTATTGTTTCGAAATTGCTTCAGTGTTTTGAACTGAAAATGAAGTGAACTTCAATCAAGATACGAACGAGAAAACGGCTATCAATAAATTGCAACACGGATTTTAGTTTACGAGACTCGCAGCAGAAAGCCATGCAAAAAATGGCTTTAAATGGCAATCACTTTAGCATAAATTTGCACGTTTAAAGAATAATATATAAAATAAAAGTGTTGAGTTACGTAATACTATTTAATGGCCACGAGCCATCAAAATGTGAAAGATGTGTACGCAAAAACTAGGCAATCACACAACCAAAATACTTGATTGCCTATTTGTGAATATGGTAAAATGGCTAACTCATTTAAAGTATATAAATAAGGAAACTCAAATGGAATCGTTTTGGCCATCAATCATTTTCGTCGGAGGCTGAATTAAATATGCAAGTGCAGGCTGCAGGAATACTTCTTTTCCCATTTCCTCCGCCTGCTGAGGGAAGGAATACATGTAGATTTCGATTTATATGTATGAAATTCCATGAACAATTTTCACAAAGACATTTTCGGCTCATTTTTTGCACAAAGCAATTGCTGCAGCAGCTGGACAAACATGATAAGAATGCCCACCAATCGAATCGTTGCACGTTCAAGTCAAGAAATTCCGAAAAAAAAAGTAAAAAAAAAAAAAAAAAGAAACCATAAAACCATTTACGCACATGCAGAACTTGGGCTAAGAATATTCAATTCTGCAATTTACATCCGAATGTATAAAATAGAGTCGTAAATTGATTTTTATCTTTTGTTCTTAGTAAATTGACAGGCGGGCAAATATGCTTGGATTTGCATTCTCCGAAAAAAGAGACGTGGTAAATCAAGAGAGTACGAAAAATCGTTACTATTTAGTTTTCCCAAATCATTGCAAGAAAGCTCGTGGTGGCCAAAAATGTGCAAAGTTATATTGATAAATGCAGATAGACACCCAAAGAGCACTTCTTTGGCATCAGTCTTATTATGGGTTTTGTGTTCCAGGCTGCAGCTGCTGTCGTTTCGGTGGTGTCATGCAAAAACTCAATAAATTTTGCGCAAACGATTTATCATGAGCTTGATTACGAAAATGCAGACACAATCACAAGGAGTTTGTGTGTGTGTCTGTGTGTGTGTTTGCATGGGGGTGTGTGTGTGTGTGTGCCCCATGGACACAGTTGCATGCATAAAATAATACGCCAATATTATAATAGACATACAACAACAATGGAACCCCGTTTTGGCAGACATTTTTCACATGTCAGGACATTGATTTGCCGTTATTACACAAAATGGCGGCCGGGTACCGTTAGTAACCCACTAATGGTTCGAGTCCTTTACTGCGCATATGTGTAGGTGTATGTGTAAGTGTAGGTGTGTATGGATTCTGGGTTCAAGAAAGGTTATAACTAAATTAGCATAAATTGCGGCACGAATATCGACATTAGAAAATGGCCTTTGATTGCACACAATGTGAAGTGTCGAGTAAATGTTTGAGCATGCCCCTTATCACAATTGAACATTAACAGTTTTGGCTTTGATTTATGAATGGCACTGGCACTGGCACTGGCTCTGCCGATTGCCATTCCATTGAGTGGGCGGAATACAAATTAATAGATTAATATTTTATAATCGAATTTCGTTCGTGATTTGCATACACGGCATGTCCTTAAGCAGATGGCGAGGCATTTAAACAATCTCGCCCAAAATTATTAACTGCACTTTGTCGGAGAGGCCGTCAAACAGTTTCCATTAACTTTAATTTACTGCCAGACCACCTCGGCTCCGGAATCCTGACAGCACCTCATCCAGTGCATCTGTCAAAGCTTCTGCCAGAGCCGAACGACAGCCAAGACCAAGTCCATGGCACAGTAAATTAATTAACTTTATTGTCTGGGGCTGCCCGGTCCGTAATTTGATTAAACAGCTCTAACAGCATTTCCCATACACACACACACACACATGTCTATGTGCACGCACGCACGCACATAAATTCTAAGAAACGTTTCAGATGGGTCTATCAAATTGATGGCTGCATTTATCATTTTTGGTCGCAATTTTAAATCGCAAACTTTAAGCCTGCCAAACTCAAATTCATAGACTAGTGCTAATGGAGTGCAAAGTCATCGAGAAAAGACGTCCGGATAATAACTCTTTCATTTGCTCTTTAAAGTGGCCAAAACGAATGCATTCACGGAATTAGGAATCTTAAATAAATGATGTAACTTCATATGATAGCAATATTTTTAGCACAAGAACGTACTATTATGGGTACAATAGTAAATTATTACGGGTTTTATTGTTGGAAAATGCCATAACATGTTTTTTCTAATATATGATAAGCTGTTTAAATGTTCAAAGAAATTGTTCGTTAAAACTCATTTACATAACATAACTTAAAAAAAAAAGCAATCACCTTAGCACTTGAACCGAAAGCAGTAAATAATGAGGAGAATAAGAATATTCAACGAAAAAATGCAGTTTTGCACTTTTCGCCGTGCTTTGCGAGTTTCTCTGAGCTGTTACGCAAAATGAAAGTATAAAAGAAGAAAAAAAAATGGAAAAACACGTAGATGGAAAATAATATTCCCTAGTTGATTTCGAAGTTCGTAATGTAATTTAAGTTTTTTTTAGCAGTAATTTGGCCAGAGCAATGCAATTTCAAAGATTGATTGTCAGGAATTTTTTGCATAGTTGAGTTAAGATTGAAATAAAAAATATATTAGGGACAAGGTAAAAAGTGTAAATATAAGCAGAAACGCTAAGATGGTACGCAATTTACAATTGAAACTTATATGCAATATGTACACTATATTCACCATATTCGCCAGTATATTTTATGAGAGTTAAGAAGAAATTCCAACTGGAATAAGATTTACAAAATATTCAGAAATGAATGAAATGTGATTCAAGTGTGACTCTTAAATTATAAGGAAAACTATAATGGAATCCCCCGAAATTGTAGCTATTTTCAAGCATCTCTGTGGATCTTTAGGGCTTTTAATAAAGTACGATAATAAGGGTGTATGAATCACAGTTATGCACCGCTGAAGCCAAAGCAAAAACAATTTCAATAGGTTCTGTAACCCAGTGTTTCCCTCTGCAGTTGATAAGAAGTAGATGAAGTATAAATTCTCAAGGGAAGTTATGTAGCAATAAATGGTTCTTATCAAATGGTATATATATTGTATATCCAACTCAAATTGCGCTCAGTTCAAAAGTGTCCAGCAGTCAAAGGAGTTCGACATGAAATTCTTTACCATAAGCTTCTTCAAGTTAATTTTAATTTTTCTTTTATCAATCGTTTTAGAACCGGAGGGCGAACCCCGACAATGGTACGTATAGTACTTAAAAACTGTTAAAGATCAAATCAGAAAAAAAGTGATTTTGAATTGTAAATAGCGGTGATTAAACTTTAAAAGAAAGTGATGATACAAATTTGAATTTTAATATAAGGAAAAGAATAATACTATGTTTCTTTTTCACCGTTTTTTCTAGTCTGCCCTTTTCGAAGGATATAAAAAACATAAAGCAAGAGAAGACGAGGTCCTACTATACAATACAACATTACTAAAATGCATTCGGAGTCCCAGACTAATCATTTTTCTTTGATTTACAACAATATACAATGTAAAATGTGTATGTGTCAACTTTAATTTCATCACACAATGCTATAAAACAAGTTCACATGTAGTTATAATTAGTTTTGAACGATAACGAAATAACGAAAAGAAACCTACGCAATATCAAACTGCTTTAATTGAAAATAAAAAAAAACATTTGAATAGAATTATACCCTTGCAAAGGGTATTTTATTTATTTATTTATTATTTTAATCAGAAGCTTGAAAAGTAGCGATGATTAGATAAGATTAGATTAGCTTTGCTTCCTTTTTTTTAGTTGTTTCCGGTTTACAGCTATTTGTTGACTTTTACACAAGCAAAGAGTGACGTAGTTTTATATCAAAACACGATTTACTAAATAAATAATCTGTTGCTTGTCAGTCAAACGCGATTAGCAAACGAGTTCCACATTTCCCAAGAACTCAGTCGAGATCCAGTGCAATCAAATGCAACTAATTGCAATGAACCTGAAGTTGGGTAGACATAGAACCGAGACGTTGGGTATTTCACATTCAGCGTAGGGCAATACCACACGTAAAATTTCAAAAGCGGTTTTGCCCGAGCCACGAAAACAAATAACCTGATAACAGATGATCACATCGGATTGACGGCAGACTATAAAAGCGAATGGATTCGATGGAGCAATGCATCAGTTCAGTTTGCACCTCTGTTCTACCTACTTCAAAGATGAAAATCCTTTCGGTTGCTTTCCTGCTCGGCCTTTTGGCTCTGACCAGCGGTAAGTAGTGCCCACAATCAATCCTATTTCCCAATTTATTAATAACAAATATTGTCTATGTTTAGCTACTCCTCTGAATCCCGGCAATGTCATAATCAATGGAGATTGCCGAGTCTGCAACGTTCACGGCGGATAATGGATATGGCTACATTTGAAAGGAATTCGGCGAATTCGGAATTCGGATTATTGACCAACAGAACATGCACAAATTTATTATCAATCTTTGATTGGACTACTTGAAATAAAAAATCGCTCACTAATCTCTGCTACTTTTGATTTAATCTCTCTGACCCAATTCCGTGTACGATTATACACCCAATCGAACATATGTCGTTGAGCATTAACATCTCATTTCAACATTATGGCCTGAAACCGTTTGGCATTACCGCATTTATATTCAGGGCCCAAATGGTTGGCTGATTTGGTTTGAAAGGCGGTACTGGTAATGCAGTTAATTGATTTGTTGTAAAATTGTTGCATAAATTCATTCATTTGCTGTTGGCGCATTGTTGGGCCCTTTATTGTCTGGATTAAGGAACATAATGTTCACTTAATATGCACATAACTGCTATGTTAACGTTCCACTGAGAACACCTATTTTTACTGCCATGGATGTTCGCTTTTGGCATTTGCATTGATTTATTAGCATTTTCCAGCGCGGAAAATATGGCCCTGATAAAAGTTTTCGTTTACCTCTCGCTACACATTATTTAATACTTTTCGAAAATGGATAATAATGAATATAATATTCTCATTAAAAACTCCACGCCCACGATAATCTTATTGGTTTTAATTTCGTTGGCATCGAAAATTGTAATTCGATGATGTTCAGATAATTTGTGCATTCAAATAAGGCGTTTTTAAGCGAAACCCCAAAATGTATTATTTTTACGTTAATGAAAGCAATAAAAGTAATTAAGCATATTAAATTTGCAATCTAGTGTGCATGGTAGCAAAGTATTCTTAGTCAATGACAAATTTAAAGTGGAAACAAAGGTTTTCAATTTGAATATTTCCCTTAGAATAATGAAAATAACCTTTTGCGATGGAATTTTGAAATCCAAATATTTTACTTAAGTAGGTCAATTTTACTCACGGAAACATATATTTACAGCATTTTGTGGTCTTGCAAGACTTACCTGAAATAAAAATAAAATGATTCATTAGTTTAATGACAATATCAATATATATCTTCAAATTTAGTGTTCTATAAATTATCGAATTTTGAAACAGTTCGAATTGATTCACTCTGCAATTGCGAATGCAGATTTATGTCCCAGCAGCGCCAATAATCAAAATGCATTTTTTTGGAGCCCGTTTTTGGTCTTTTGGCAAGCACACAAAAATTTCTTTTCACTTTTGCCACAAACAGACTCACAAAGGAAGTCCTGATGATGGGGGGGAATCATCATCAGCCAACATGAGCTAGAGAGCGAAATAATTTCAGTGCCCAAAGAAGCCCAATGCGCATAATTTAACTGACGAGCCGACGTGCACTGATAGAAATGAATTTTTTTACGAATTTAACGTACTTAACAATGCATTACTTAAGTTATGGTAGAAACACAATCGCTTAATTTGATTTATATTCCTTTATTAATTTATAGGAGATATTAAAGCGTTTGCTTTGATCACACTCGTATTACAAACTGTTGTGCTATTTTCTCTCAGTGCGTTGTGCGGTTGTGGGAGTGTCAGAAGTTAGGGCGTTGACTGCATTTCATTTGAGTTTTCGACAGCCAGCAAAATGGCAGCATGCTGTGTGGCTGAAAGCCGCAGAAAGGCGTAGGTCTGCGAAGTGGGAGGGGTGTACGGGATCGGGGGATATAGCCTGGCCATCTCAACTTCACTGCCAAAGTGTGTGTGTGTGTGT
The DNA here is from genome assembly GCA_005876975.1 of Drosophila orena. NCBI lineage: Eukaryota > Metazoa > Arthropoda > Insecta > Diptera > Drosophilidae > Drosophila > Drosophila orena. Next base: position 2,553,193 of record VCKV01000008.1, on the reverse strand, counting down.
GTGTGTGTGTGCGGGTTGTCGGTGTGCTTTATCGCATAATCTCGGTCCCTGGGCCTTGGCATCATTTTGGTGATTTTTCTTCTGGTTTCCGTGCAACTCCATGGCCCGATAATGACGTTAATGATGGGTTCGCTGATGTGTTGCATACTTTTTGGCAGCCAGTGTAAAGTGGATGGTGAAGACTCTCTTCTGCGCGACTCAAAGGAAGCTTGTATTTTTGCTCATGGATATTGCTTCACGGAGAACTCCTTATTGTATAAAGCTGGCCCCCCCAGGGTATGCCATAAAAATTGTATTGTAACAACTCGTTGAACGTTGAAGACAAAACACCAAAAAGCGACAAAACAAACAAGAGCAAGAAAAACTTCAGAAAAACTTCAGAAAACCACATCGCAACCCTCCTTTTGACCAAGCCGCCCCTTTTCAACCTTTTTCCACTGATGCTTAGCATAAAATTTACTGCACCAAGCGGCATTTGAGCGTTGGCCCGGCCCGTAAATCCAGCTAATCAAATTTATTACCCATATATACTGGCAGACCAACCGCAAGCCATGGCCCTCTCTCTCTCTCTCACTCACTGACTCACTCACTCACTCCAGCCGTCTCTTTCTCTTTCCCCTTTGAACTTAGTGCCCGTGTCTGGCCACTTCGAATGCCTTGGCAATATGCATATTAAATTTAATTAGAGCGACTGGTAAACATAAATTCATCCAGAGGAACACGAAGCCCGCAATGACCAGACTTCAAAGGCAGCTTAGAGCTTTTAGCAGGAAATCTGGCATTATATTGAGTGCACACACATACAAACGGGGTAAGAGCACTAAACAAAAACCAAATCATTCCGAAGAATTTGGAGTTAAAACATATTGCAATCTATTGTGAGCTTTTATTGAAAATTAAAACGAAAAATAGCTATATGTATGTATGTATTTTCCAAAAAACAAATTAAATTTGATTACTATTTGGAAGGGTTAAAGATTTAATTTCCGTGTAATCCGTGCGATGTTTAAGCATAAATATAAACCAAAGCTACTGAGCCGAATTCGTTTACCAGCCGCAAATAAACGCACCGCACTATTATATAAAAATAATCGTTTAGTGCGGCAATGGGCGAAAAGCAAAGATATTCCCGAAAATTAATTGGAGCCCAGAACGCCCTAAACGGTGGTGGCTCTTTTGGCTAATTTTGATTATTTTACTATAGCACTTTGGGTGTGGGGTCCCACGTTAATTGCCTTACAGGCCCACAAACTGGCTTAACACACACACACACACACACACACACACATATACACACAAGGACCCAACAAATTGTTGTGTGCACTCAATTTAAATGGAGTTTGGTCCCAGCTCAGGGGATACTCTGATAGAATTTTTGCTCATTTTATACTGTTTCCGGAGTTGCCATGAATGTGACATTAATGAGCTCCCGGCTTATCCCACAGGCGAAAAGGCTCTGCAGCTCGTGGCCACACAAGCTTTATGGCTATAACTTGTCCTTGAGTTATGGAGAGGAAGCCAAAATTAAGGGGGCTGGAGGCCTGAGCATGTTCATAATTAAATTGTTATTTGGCTGAGGAATATGGCCCTAAAACTGCCTGTTCATTTGAAGGTTATAAAAGGTCGCTTCTGGCTGCCCAAATATCGCCTCTTATGTGGGTTTGAATGGGCGGGATTAAAAAATTACATTCATGGCTTAATGGAATAGCCTTTTGTGCGGTGTCCCTGCAAACTCTGCTGTCCACTATTCGGTGGTAACCATTCAATAAAAAGTTCCTGGGTTGGCTAGTAAAAGTTTTTGATTTTACTCCAAAAATCAACGTAATTACTGTTAGGTTAGCTAGCTTAAAAATTAACTCAATAACCGTGAAATTGATTTCATTAACATCACTTCTCCACGGCTTTTCACCAAAGAAGAGAGGAGAGAATTTGATTGCTTATTATTTTGCTAAAGAAAGACATTTTTTGTCTCACATCATAAGCAGCGGTCAGGGATTTTAAACTTAACGAAATTACTTAAAAGTTTAAGCGGCTTAAATAAATCTCATTACTCGATTGGCTTGACAATACACACAAGTATCACAAGGATGGGACTTTGTTTAATGTTGACTTGAAATCGAAAAGTCTTAAAGTTGAGTAATGAACATAATATTCATTAATAATGTTACAAGTTCTTGGTGTATTTGCTGTACGGCTTCTAGAAATTAATAACAATATCTCCTAATAACTTAAATCCTAGACGAAATGAAACCCCCCAAATCTCATTAAAGTCTTATCGCCACCAGACCGCCCAATTTGCAGCGCCAGATTGAGATTTATATGCCTCATGGAGTGCATGCCATAAATCTCGATCCCAGGCGCAACATACTTACATGCTCGTTTGATGTCATCCTCAAATCTTCGGGGAGGAGACGGAGGCCAAGCCACCTCAGAACACCTCAATGTATCCATGATGAGTCGGCGGCACACCATTCATTCGGATGCCGCCAATCGGTGGTGCATTTTGGGCGGCATAATGAAGTTGCATTCGCCAGGGCGTTACGCAATCAACAAAAATGTATAACACACACACGACCCAGACACACGGTGATTTTATCTAAATCAATTCAACGAAAGCTCCATCCAATCCAAAATGCAGGCAGCCAGATGCAGACAGGCAGAAGGAAGTAGCATCCCGCATGGATTTCTGGATGATGCCGGCAAACAGGGAGTGCTAAAATACACAGAACTCAAAGTTGGGAGCTGGGAATCCGGAGTTCAGGAATACAAAATACCGAATACAGAGTACGGAATACGGAATACGGAATACGGAAAACGGAAAACGTAACCCTCATCCGCCCCTGGAAAGGCAAACACAATAACAGAGTCAGACTGCGATAAGAGAAACAGAAACTCAAATTAAATTAAAATCTTTCAGTTTCAATTACGAGTTTTTGTGTGCACCACTCCGGTTCCAGCATACAAAACACAAATTGCATTCAAAATGCATTAAAAGCAATTTGCACGAAAAATTTACATAAAATCCAGGAGGAAGACAGAGACAGATACAGATACAGATACAGAACGAGATAGACTGCAATAGCTACAGCGACAGCACAAAATTATATTGCTATCAATTATAATGGCAATGACAAAACGCAAATGCAACACAAGGTGAAGTTGAAGGAACTTTTCACAGTCAAAGCGAATGGGGAGTGCCACACGGGGTGGCAAACAGTTGGTGGAAGTGAAAAACCGAACAAATTGCAGTGTTGCCAAGCGCAAAGAATAAACACCCGAATGCAACAGTGAAACATTCGGGGAAGGCAGATCATTTGCTTACAAATATAGAAAAAGCAATGCATATTCATTTGTATCGCGCAGAGTGCTAAAGACGACACTGTGATCTTGGGATGAATACTTTTCAAATTTAGCAATATTTTTCCAAATCTTTAAAATACAATAACTTTTAATACACTATTCATACGCGCTTTATGTGCTAATAGTGAGGTAATCCCACAGTAATGAGTTTGGCAAATATATCGCTTAGGTGTTTTCCTCATTTACCATCTCTAATTGAAATGCAGCTGACTATGCAAATTCGTTTTTGTTGACGCTGTTGGTGGTGCAACACAACACAGACACGCTTCGAAGGTGCAACCGATTGCCGTTGCATTTGCGGCGGAGAGACGGAAGAGATGACTCCGCACTGACTCCTTGCCCTTTGGCAAGCCCCTTGTGCTGAATCCTTGCAGAAAGAGGGTTGGCAGACCTGGGGACAGATTGGTGGCAGGGGCAGATTGGCAGGCCAGACAGATTGCAGTTGCAAGCAGGCGGCGCCTGGCCTGCCACGCCCCCCCATACACAGCTCGTAACTCCCGACCCCCGACTCGCCACATTCCCCTCGCCATGCGACAGCGACATTGTCGAAGGTGTTGGAATATCGCAGCAATGAAGCAGCTTTTGTCTCCTGCCCGCCATCTCGACTCCCTGCATGCCCCATCCATCCATAGAACATTGAATTATGCTTGCTGCATGCTACAAATCAGCCATAAAGTTGCTGCTATTTCTGTGGTGGCGCGCCACCAAATGGTTGCAGTGCTGCAACAAACAGGCGGTATCTGCTTGGATAAATATTGTTGCACTCGTTCAACAGAATTCCGATTGATCTTTAAATGAAATTTGCTATATTGTTTATAAGTTGCTATTGCACTGAGATCGCCATGTTTATATGATTGTTTGGGAATTTCAATTGAGTTGGTAAATTATAAAAAAAAAAATACTTTAATTATTCGAGTTGCAGTAGTGAAGGCTTAAAATATTTTATTTTCAAAAGCAAAGCCTATACTTTCCATCTATTCACTTTGAGTTTGATTTCATTTTCCAGGTGTATTTCTATTTAATGCAAAACTGGAATTGGTCATTAAGAATATATAATTTAAATATTTATCAGTAAGATTGTTAAATATTTGTTTTTGTAGAGTTGAAAATAGAACTGAACTGAGCTCGAAAAAAAGGACTAGAATCCTTCTTTCCAATTGTGCTACTTTCCGCTCCTCTCGAAGTTGTTTCGCCATTGTGCAATCTTATTTCCTTTATCCCTCGCCATTTGCAGAGATTTGTTGAGAGCCAGTATATACTCAGCTAATTGGAGCGGAAAATTAGCAAGTTTTATTGATTCGCTGCACAAGATTTATTGTTCCAGGCGAACTCACTGGATCAGGATCTGACTGGGGAGTGAAAAGTTTGGACTGCTTTAAAAGTTTTCAAATGGATTGAATGAAAGCTGTGCTCAAGGGAAAGCCGCCAAATCATCCATCCATTCATGCATAGTTCGGATGGATAGATTTGCATCAAACAAATGTGGCGGAATTTCGGCAATGCACAGGTTTCAAAATGAGTTTTTTTCAATTTGTTCTTTCATTATTGTGAAAGCGGATTACAAAACATTGCCGAAAGCCCCCAGGCATGGCTGTCACACCCAACCGAACATGAAAAATGCCCTACAGCGATATTAAATTTTTAAACAAAAACAAGAAAAAAATATACAAAAAAGGGACAACTTTGCTTCGCTAAATCGGTCATGATATATACATATCACTGCGTGCTTCACTCCATCCTCTGGCTAAACAAAATGCAACTCAGCAAAAAAAAATAAAACTTCCTTCCCTTTTTGTTTGTACACCTATTAAACTCGGATTCGAAGGGTATATACGGCAAACGTTTGTCAGTAAATTACCTCGCATTATACAGTATTTGAATAGCTTTCAACAATTTTTGGCAGTTATTTTTAAGTATCTCTTAAAAGTCTGCTACTATTTTATTTGTAATCGTAAGTTCTGAAAATAATTGCGAATTTTATAGAAAAATAATAAGTTCTATGATGATTCATGTTTTAAGAAAACATCAATGTAATAAAGAGTACTCTGTAGTCGAGTCCTAAGATTGCAGCAGTTGTGCTTTCTTTCTGTTACCAAGTAATAAGTATTTCATTTTGGCATTTGCCGCAAACACTCCAAATGCATTTGCCATTCCCTAGATTTGGCTCTTCCCTTATTTATGTGTGCTTGTGTATCTTTTTATCGAAACCCTGCATGGGGGATGTTCTTTTTTGTATATATTTTATTTCTCGGATGGGGGGATGGACATGCATGTTGGTTGTTGCCTTTTGGGGGGTAAACTTCTGCCGGAAGCGTGGATTTTTAATGCATGCTGGCTTGCCTCACTTGTGTGAAGCTTCCTTTTGGCGCCGATGCGAAAGTAGACACATGTTTCTATTACTCTTACTTCAGTTCCTTTCCATTTAGCTTGCCCCGAGGACAGTGGGCGTGGCACTAGTAGGGCGTGTTCTACATACTAGTACGGCACACTACGATTACGTACAAAAGTTGTTTTTATTCTTTCCATTTATTTGTCTTGCTCAAGAAAAACAACACTCGTTGCCTTTGATTACTATTATTATTATAAGCAGTAATTGTACATATTTATGTGGGTAAGCTTTAGTTTTTTAAACCAATCATTTGTTTTGTTTTTCAGGCCGCAGGTTGAGAAACATTCACTTTTCACTTGTATCGCAGTAGCTAAATACGTGTAAGTAAATGAATTTCTGTTTGTCCACTTTTCTTAGCACCGCCATTTCGTATCCAAAATAAACGCAGGTTGCTGCAGAGACTTTTATAAATAGGATTGATCTTTAATTTCCTATTTATATACTATAATAATGCCATTGAAATTAATGTTGTAGTTGCGGAATTTGAAGCCTATGAAATCTGAGAGATCTTAGTATATTCTTCATTGCGAATAAAATATCTTGCTAATTGGACGCCTTGTTTGTGGCACTCTGAAGTTTGAAGAGCTATTTTACAAGGATTTCGAAAACAGGTGCATTGAGCTCAGCAGCTCCCCGTTTTGGCACTTTTATTGCCAGCATTTTTCCACTCCGTCTGGGGAAAATCTGCAACAAAAGTCCGGACAAAGGCGGCGAATGGGTTGGGGAGAACTTAATCCCGTCGCCGAAGGCATGTCGTGACAAATAGTTCTCCCTGTCAGTCCACGACCATACATGTGTATGTATATATTATCGGCGGAAAGTTTAAGGGGTATGCTGTAGATATGGCCAAGCCAGATCACGTAGCAAGGCGCGATTTTGTCACCAGCAACTGCAGCTCACTTTCTACACGTTCGCGTCGAATGCATTTGCAGGCGGGTGGCGCCTCAAACCAAGGCAAGATTCACCAGACAGACATTTACATTTGGTGGGGGGTATACTCGTATACATATGTATATGGATGCTGCCCGGCTAGCAGCGCTGAAAAGATACAAATGTATCTCGGGGATGCGACTGTTGCGTGTGTGGCATGCAACGCCCCTGAAAACACTTTGCACACTGCATGCAAGCTGTGTTTACACTCAAATATTTCTTCGTTTATAGCAGTGCGGTTGCCGGGTCGAGTTGGATCCACCTCCCAAATCCCGAGTCCCGAGTCCCAAATCCCCGGGCCAGAATCTCGTACCCTCGTCAAGATTACCGGCGCCCATTCGTTAAAGTTTTTAGTGTAGTGTAATTAGTCTTTTCTATGGCATGTTCTCGTTTTTCAGGGTTTTCCCATTTCCCCACTTGTATTTTTTGTTTTTCTGTTTGAGGGGCGGTAGGGCGTAGCGTGTTTGAATAGTTTTGAAAATCCTTTGCGGCTTACACTAATTTGATGGTTTGGCATGTTTAATTTTTTGGTCTTTGTTTTCACGTTCATTTTTCGTGCGTCGGTCAGGAGGTGAAATCACCATAATGGGAAAATAATTGTTGTGGAAATACATTTTGTTGTTTTGTTGCCAGTGGTTGCGGGCAGCGGAGGAAAAGTGTTGAAGATTCTGATTGAAATAATTTCAAATTTAAGCGAATCTCTTCAGTCAAATTGTTTTATTATAAATCGCTGGTCAAGCGTTATAGAAATAATTACTTTGGCAGGCAAAATTCAAACACATGGAATTCCGATTAGCAGCCATAAGTATCAATATAATTTAAATGGATTATTTATTATCAGAATTGCTTTTTAATGTCATTTGCCAGCGGACTACAATTGAACAAATTTACATTTCACTTTACGGCTTTTGTTCTCATTATTACACAAAGTGTTAAGGCCTTTTTTTGACCAATAAAAGTAATTTACCATTTCAATAAGAGATTGTATGTACCTATAGAATAGTTTTAGGTATAATTCAAGGTAAAATTCAAGCAACATTTGTTTTCTTTCTCATCTTACATTACAATTGCATTCCAATTAATACAAGAAGCTGTTTTCACATTTTCCTCATGTTATTCCAAGTTTTTCCATTTTCCCATCAAGAGTATCGATTTCGATTTCAATTCAGCAGCATCTGAAATCTAACCCAAAACAGCAACCCATTTTCTGTGTAAGAGAGTACCATCGACATTTGGCATTTCATTTAGACTTGAGCACAAGTCGATGATGGTTACTGAAGATACAATTGAATTCAATTACTTAACGAAACTGTGTCGAATTCAGCACAGACAAACGGGCAAAGACAAATATAGAAATAATTTTCCTCGACTTCACAATTGGTGCAGAATTGCTGCAGAGCAGCTGAAGGGAGGCAAAGACGAGACTTCTTTTATAATCGCCACATGTGTGTTGAACTGCAACTGTTGCATTCGATTGGGATAACAAATAGAGATAAATTTTTTTATCCGTATCTTTTTCGCACAAAAGTCATTGGCAGTCGTTGCCAACAAATGAGCTTAAGAAAACTGTCATTTTCCGTTGAACCATTTTTGCTTCATTCCACTTGACTGTGTGTATCCATATCATATGGATATTGTTCCACCAGCACTCAAGCTGCAAGCTCCTCTATTCTCCTCGTAATAAATATGTGTAATATAAAACTTTGATGGTAATTATTTTCCAGCACAACACCCGCATGGAATTCCCACATGGGAGGCAGCTATAAATTGAAAACCCGGGAGCCCCGCACTCGGGAAATGGGGGGAACTGCTGTTGCGAGTTGGGTGTGAAAAATGGAAAGCATCTATAATCTAATTTTATCATTATCACAGTTGTCTGAGCTAAGTGACGTCACAGGCTGCATGTGCAAGAAATGTTTCAGCTGAGTGGAGTTACAGATGAAATGAAAGTTCGGCTGGTGCTCGGTATTAGACTTTTTGATGACCTATCATATCATACTATGTTTATATTATATTACTGATCTGTTGTCATAGCGTTTGTCAAAAGCTATTTTTAATATATTATTCTCCCAATGCGTTCTAAAACTTTCAGATCTTAAAATGCGTTGCATTTGCACTACAATTATCATACCTTCCGAACACTTAGCTACGGGATATTAAAGTGGAGCCCTGTCAGCGAAATGGGAAAAGTGTATTATTGTGTAAGAAAAATCGCCCGGCACTTGACTTTGCCGGCAGCAACAGCAAAGCTGCATCTATTTCCTGCAACTTTCATGTGACTTTTGTTTTTGTCAGAACGCACACAACCACACACCCAAAGGCACTGCGAAAAAAGTGTGTGTGTGTGTGGAGTGTGGAGTGTGGGGGCGGTTGAATGCAGCGGAGTGGAGTGGAATGAAGTGCAGAGGGTGACCATTCACCATTCAGCATCCTGCTTAGCTTCTCTCCGGTTGTCCTTGTGCTTATTGTGCAGCTCGGCTTTCCTGTGTCTGAAGTTAAGTGCAACTCTAACATTGTGCAGCACGGAGATAGCACGACATTCCATTGTTGTGTGCTGACTGCTCCCTGAAAAGACTTAATTCACCCCACTCAGCCTGGAGCCAATTTGGTGGGAAGCCCCCTCAGCTGTCCTTCGATAAATATATAGGTTTGTGTATATATCTCTATATACATACACGTACATATATGTGTGATGCAGGGTGGCAACTAACCGACTCTATTACACAGCGCGGTTGTTCCCATTGTTGCTGCTGCCGTGGCATTCAACGCAAATGGCGACAACATTCAGACGCTTAGCAAAAAATGGGAGAAAATTAATCCCCGGGGGGCTGGGTTGGCAAGGTTAAGCTTTCACGCTGCCATCAAATAACCCACAAAACTTTAATTTGCTAAGCTGTGAAAATAAAACGGGGAGCACAACTCAAGAGGTAAACTTCCAAATGTAGTGGTCGTATAAAAAAGTCCTCGAGTTGAGAGTGGAAAATATACATAAATGAAGTGTAAAAGAGACCACTACTACTCACTACTTTTAACTTCTAAGAACCGTTGTGTTTAAGATACATACCTGAAACGAAAAAAAAGAAAGAACGTATATTAGCTACTTCATCAATAGTTTAATAGATTTATATACTAAGCTATAAAATTTAACATGTATTAACTTCAGCTAAAGTGCTATGTACTTAAACCTTTTAAATAAGTGTGTGTATCCATTTCGAGAACCAAATAATCCAAATGAGATAAAAAACCTTTTAAATCAATCCTGTCCCAGAACAATTAAATGGATCTCCCACTCGGGGGCATCGAATTAAAGATGCCCAAGGAACGCGTAAACTGAATCATTTACCAGGGCCCAGACAGGTCAGGTACTCACAGATGTCAGCGGTAATTACGAGTATACATACGTTGCCCTTTTCTCAGCGAGTTCGGCAAAGAGGTAAGAAATCAATTGTTAACATCGAGCAGACACGGCCACATCAGTCAATGAACCGCAGAGCGGGAGTGACATGCAGCATGAGCAATTGTGACCTCGAACCTTTGGAATTGGACCCGCCCACGATCCAGCAATTCATGGATCATTAAGCTGGCACAGAAATTAAAAGAGCCCCACCAGCACAAACAAATGCCTGTTAAGCAATAATAACAATAATAGCAATAGCAATAATAATAATAACAAGAACAATGCCAGCCACAACAACCGACAGATGCAGTAATTAATTCTATGAAATTTACGAGCGGTCAATGTGCGGGGCGATAAACTTCAGATGATGACCAGATGACCCAATGGCCAGTGGATAAGTGGGCCTTTATTCTTGATATCATGACTAAGCCAATTTATCGATTTGAACAGACGACTAAACAGGTAAATGGGTGGAGTATATATGTATACTTGTATTTCTCGTTCGTTCTGTTCTCATATTTCCAAACTTTGTTCTCATTAAAATCTATCTTTAGATATATGTAATAGTTTGGTTAAAGTATCTTTGGATTTAATATATGTAAAAGTTTTATGAAAGTATCTTTAGATATATGTAGTTTGATTAAAATATCTTTAGATATATGTAATAGTTTTATTAAAGTATCTTTAGATATATGTATGTAGTTGGATTAAAATATCTTTAGATATATGTAATAGTTTGATGAAAGTATCTTTAGATATATGCAATAGTTTGATTTAAGTATGCCAAAATCTGTTGCAGATTTATGTAACTCAACAATTTAATTGATATGCTTGTCGTGTGATTTATCGGACACAATTCCAATGCAGACTTGCGTACTAATTTTTAGCGGCAATAAATTTGTACATGTTTCATGGCTGCCGATGTCAGGCAATTGTAGAAAGTAAGTAGCATAGAAGCGAGTTTTTATTCCCAGATACTGGACTCAATGTACGATTTATGGCATCGCTTTGTCTTCAACGCAGACACACACTTGCATCTGCTAAATGTTTACATGGCTAATTATGATTTATTGGAGCAATCATTTTTCTCAACTGCCGACCAAATGTATATACATGTAGACGAGAACGGAAGTCTGTCGACTTCTAGGACATGCCACACTGCTTCTTCAACTTTTCTTGCCCCACTCTCTCACTCTCCTCTATCTCTTTCTTGCACATCTTTCCTCTCTTTCGCTTCGGTGTTCGTTGGCAGTGTTGGTGGTCCTTGAAGGACACATAGTCGCACTTGCCGGCGAATGTCCCTTTGGCGTCTTTGTTTATCTAAGTTAATTACAGCAAAACATTTTTAGGGTGGCCCGCCACCACACTCCCCCTCTCTGTCATATTCATCCATCTCTTTCGGACACGGGCAAGGGTTTTATGATGGGCGGTGGGTATTCACGCATGTTTGGGTGCGGACAGTTCCGCTGATTAATTGCCGCTAAGCATACAAGCCGCCATTATTCAGCCGCCCTCACATAAAGGCCTAAATATACATGGCCAAAAGCGTGGCTCTAGCAGGGTAGTTAGTCTCTATATGGGTTAGGTTTAGGTCCACATAAATGGCCGGGTGGAAAACTGCGTTTACAGACGACTTTACGAACTGCTTCCAATTTTCTTTGCACATTACACTCTTCTAAAAGAGCAAGCTTATTAAATGCATTTAAATCTACTTCTATATAATTCATGTATGATATTGGAAAAGATACATCTTATTTTCTATGTGTTTGTATTATTTCCTGTATTACCATCTGCAACATTTATCCATTAAGGTTTCTATATCGAAAATAAAATATTAAATATGAGATCTATATTTTCAGTTTCTGTGCACTAAAGCTAGTCTAAGCTTGCAGCTGCAATCGGTGAATATTGAAATGCAAATGCGAGTGAAACCCATTTCCGACGCCGCCTCGATGAGGATTGATTGTCGAGTGACGTGGCCAAGTGGCCACGTAGAGCCAGTCGAGTTCCTGCCCCATTCCGAGCCCCAACCACCAGATGCCCGATTACCAATCCCGGCCAGACCGCTCCTCACTTATTGTTTGCCAGTTTGCTAGCTCGGCTAGCCCGTGTCCAAGTTCCCTGGCAAGGAAGTTGCCCGCTTGTCCGATGAATAAAGAAACAAACAAACAAGAATTTCGTACGCCTGACTGCATGTCTGCATGAGCGAATGAATGAATGAATGAATGAATGAGCGAGTGAGTGAGTGAGTGAGTGTGTGACTGAATGGGTGACTGGGTGGGTGAGTGGTGCAAATGGCTGAATGAATTGTCGGTGGGTTGTATAAATCAACTTGGCGTTTATCTCAAAGCAAATAAGTCAACAGTGTAGACGGATAGCAAAATGCAATGTGAATGTGAATGAGAGTGGAGGGGTCGAAGGGAAATGCTGCGTTTCGGAGTTGCTTCGCAAGAGGTCAGGGGTCAGGGGAAACTTTCCCCGGCTTACAGTGCGTGTGGTTGTGTGTGTGTGTGTGTGTTTGTGTGTGAGTATCTGTGTGCGATGACATGGACGATTTAGTTGCGCATCCGTTGGCAGCTTCAAGTGACCCCATCAAGCTCAAGCCCCCCACTCAGCGCCAGAATTAAGATTTTGCACTCGACAGATTCAAGTTGAAATTATAAAACTTTCGAATTGCAAACTGAACTCACTGAATCTGAACAAGCAACAGAATTTCCAAGTAAAGTTGTTTCTACTAATTAAGGTCATCCAAAGATTGAGTTCGTCGAAAATATCCTTTGTCCAAAACGAAGAAATAGGTATTTGTTTCTCCTAATTAATATCTAATTATATAGTTATATACCATCATTTTAAAATATTTAAAATTCCAATACCAAATCATCATTAATTTAAGATAATTGTAATTGTATTGCCAGTACATGGCAGAATAGAAATTATAGTATGTCTTATCGAATCAGATATAAACACAGACCATTAATTTAAGGTATCCATCTCGTCTTTAGTCCTGTCATTAATCGTTTTATATAAATGAAATTTGGAATGCAATCTAACTATGCCTTGTGTTGTTCACCCAGGACATTTGGAAGTTATAGTATTTGCTCTCAGAATTTCACAACCGGGAATCTTGTAATCTAGATATCTCTGTGCAATGTGCCGGTACGAATGGAAAACGTAATATGATAATGTGATGATTCAGATGCACAACCGTCTGATTGCCTCGTCAGCTGTGCGAATTATCTTTTGTGGACACACACATGAAATTTGCTAGCAGACCGACCAGACCGCAAGAGATCCATATATACAGACACATAGCCATACAATGGGAATGGCAATGATGATACATTCGAACCATTTGGTTTTCAGCGATTCCGGAGTGCAGCTGTAATTCATCAATTAAACTGCGCCTTTATAGAATTACCGATTACCATTCCACAGCCGACAGCCCACAAAATGCAAATGCGAGCCCCCAAAAAGATTTCGATATTGGGATCTGCTGTTCTAAGCTCTTACCACCCAATTCTCGATTCTCCGGCAATGTGCGGCTTTTGGCCATTCGGCAACCAACTAATCGATGGCGAAACATTTGCCCAGACACAAAGCGAACCTAATGCAAACTCAGAAGCCCAAAACTCCAGGCCCATAGGCAGACAGTCGGTGCTGTGTCGTTGCCATCTCATAAAAGATGCACATTGTATCTCATAGTATGCAGAGTATCAACGGCATTCAACTCCGTCCTCTGGCTCCCAGTGCAGTTCACCTCCTCCACCGTTCTCCTCCTCCGGCAGCTTACTTTGCGGCCAGCTTCGGTTTGGGCCGGTCCTAATGCCCATTTGGCCCTGCATTTGCATTAAAAGCGGTCCGAGCAGAAACTGTCAGGCGGACGGGCAAACAGAACCAAATAGCCAGGCCTGCAAATCACGCGGCACAGTGGTTCAAAGATACGCAGATACTGCAGCGACATAATAGTTATGAATCCTAAATAATAATGCATTATATGTTTGGAGCATCATATATCCTTTGTGTAATTAACAAAATAATGTTAAATTATCGTACAGTTATGTGAAACAATACTTGTACAACATTATTCATTTAGCTACAACTGAGCAGCTGCGATCCCAATAAATAACATTTCAACCACGGTCCATCCAAAACAGCACACAATGCACATGTGGAGTGGAGGAGCAAAAGTGGGAAGTGGCATGTGCAAGAGGCCGGTGTAATTGTGAGAGGGCGCCCGGTCTGCGCCACATTGCTTATTTAATGAGATTAACGTCTAAAGACAAATGTCATGTGCATGTTAACAGACCGAAAGCAGATGCACTGCAAAATATATATGTATATATTTTGGAGTGCGTACTGAGCAGGCTGTGGCTCCCATCTTTTGGGCCTGCGGTCGGGCAGTTTGGCAGCTGCTACTGCTTCCGTTTGCGTTCACGTTCCCGTTCCCGTTCCTCTTCCCCCTGACGATTGTGGGCTATGCCATAAAAGGCAGAAGGCGGCACATTTAAAATTCTAAAATGTTTTTGTCCAGCCTACCGCACCATAAGCTGCAGAAACACGGAGCGACAGGCGAGGAAAGACATGCCCCAAACAAGGGGCATCCGAAAGAGTTGGAGCGATACGAGGTACAAGGCCTTAGATACCAGAAGTTTTGGGGTGCCACTTAAAATAACGAACTGTGGCTTGGAAATAAAGTTATAGATTTAATAGAACTGCAAGTATCTAAAGAATATAACCCTTACCCATCGAATCAATTCATTGCAATTTGTCTTTAAGTCGCGTTAAAACAAACTCTTTTATTGTGCTTGAAAAAAATGAGATAAATGTGGTGGAGACACTCACAGGTTGTGGTCCATCCTAAGCTACGCATTTTTTTTAATGATTTACTTATGTTTTTTAACAAGTAAGATTCGCTTTCGGTCCACGGTGCATTGGTGGGACTTCAAAGTGGCCGAATGCCATTACGGAAACTGCAAGGAGCGGGCGAACATTTGCAGCAGATGCCATGGTTTCCAGGCAGAAGAATCGGAGGTGAACCACAAAGGACTCCGCTGCAAATGATGACAGCTCAAGCATCTGAAGCGACAGCCTTGACCGCGGTGAAAAGTGAAAAGCTGTCAGCAGTTTCTGCCTCGCTGTCCGTCTATAAAATATATATGGCCAGAATCAGCCAACTATAAAGAGCTAACGAGCTGTAAACTATGAAAAAGCGAACTCTTTGGCGCTTCATATTATTGCAGTTTTTGTTCAGAGATTATAGCCTGCTTAAATTGAGCTATAAATTTAAGTGAAGTGAATGTAAATACGCTAGAAAGACACAAATTCAACATGTTTGCAAAATGCTTTATTGACCACGTAATGAAAAAGCTGAAAAGATTTTATACAAAGTGTATTAAAATATCTTTGTTTAATTATTAAATCCGAAGTTAAGCACACCTTAACTGCACAGAAAGAATTTAAACGATTTAAGAGAAACATCAGTTTACCAATTAGTATAATTAGACGATATTAAATTCAATTGACAAACACCTAAGAAGCTTAGTTGAAAACTCGCAAATGACCTCTAAATCTAATCCACTTGAAATGCCGAAAGACAGATACTTTACTAACTCCGCAGCGGATGTTGCCCTAACAAATCATCAGTCAAGAAAAGGAACAAATGCCCACAGATACAAAGAACGATACGGGAAACAGATACAGCAGGCAGATACGAAACACTGATTCTGGGGCACACACTTGCGGTGGATTCCTGGCTGATTTGCCGATTGTCACAACGACATGCGTCTCAATAATTCATCACGAAGGCCGAAAGGCGTCACGAAAAGATTTCCCCCACAGAGACTTTCTAGGCTAAACTTCGATCCCGACATGGCGGCAAATTGCGTTGACGCGGTTGCACGTTGTCACCGCAGAAAAATCGAGCAAAAAGTCCCTGGAACCCAGCCCCAATCTCTCAGGGCGACTCCTCTCGGTGTGACAATGATGTATAAAATGCGATAAATCTCGCCAAAAGGAAACGTACAGAGCCGCAAGAGAAGGAGTCTACAGCGGATTTACTCTAGCTAAGACGGTGGGAAGGTGGTTGCTGAAAGGCACTGCGAGAAAAGGCGTGCTTTACTTAAAATATTATCACATTTTACAAGTTTAGTATATGGACTACAAATCTATTCAATATTTATATCCCATTCCATATTATAACATTTATGAGTATGAAATTTCACTAACCCACTGGTTTCTCTCGTTTAGAAAGCGCATAAAGCTCGCTATCTTGGCTCTTATACGAAATATTTAAGAAATACTATTTTCTTCTAGTGCAAATCAAGAGCTGGCACAACGGAAGGCATTTGTTTTAGGCCGGGATCTGCTGGGTTTGGCACTCGGTGGTGGTGGTGAACGGAGGTTTTCCTATAGCGGTAGCCCGCCTGATGACAACAAATTGTACAGCGGCTGCGTGGGATGTCAACTCCTGTCGCCGGCGATGATGATGATGCGTATAAGGAAATGGGATTGGATGGTCTTCCCGAAGACGTCATCGCAACGAGGGTTGTTCGCACAATTGCTCATAAGCGTATGAGACCCGTGTAATGAGTTATAATGGAAGCCTTAAGGGTTGACCGACGTAGTTTAATAACGTCTTTGGGAATGATGGATGATGTTTAGTACGAAGCAGATGTTTCAATTATGAACAGATTTCTTAGGAGACGATTATAGCAAGGGGTTATAGGGTTTTTCACGATTGGTTTCATAACCGTAAATCTTTAAGGGCTTTATACAAATATACTTCCCAGACATCATCGCACATCTGATTATATAAAGGCCAGCCAACCACCACCACACAAGTCATCAATAAGAAACATCGATTTGTTATGGGCTATCGTAAGTTTTGCATCTCCAGACTGAATGCAGCCAAATGGACGTCACGTGAGCACTTTGCAATCCAGCTGTGAAAGAGGAAAGTCCTAGGGAAATAGGCATACGGTGCTGGACGAGGCTGAGGTTGTTACGTGGGCGCCAGTGGATCATTAGCGTGGCGGGAAAAGTGGGCAAGGTGAAGGAAACTGCGGGAGTGACACAAACGACGACAGGCGTCCCCATGCGGGCTAAACGCTTACTTCTTTTACAAACTAAAATAAAAAATATATAAAAACTTTCCGGCCCTGCAACTGACAGCACAACGACTACAAAAAGAAAAAAAAAAAAGGAGAAAAAACGACCGCAACAGCGTGGCCTTAACTTGAAAAAGTTTATGTCCAAGACAAAAGTTTGATTTATGTTTTATGGCGCATAATTCAGGAGGAAGAAATAAAAAAAACAACAAGCTTTCAAGAAAAGTGTTTATTATTTCACTGCCTGCAGGAGTACTGCGAAGGCCCAAATAGGTAATTAGGACCTAGGCAATCACAAGGGTCCAAAACTTTTCGCTCCCCAGCCAAAACAATAAATTTCGGGTGATATTATAATTACTTATTGGCCTTGTAGCAGGGGGAAAGCAATGAAAAGTTAAGCAATTTTTGCAATAAAACTAGATCAATAGTATTAAAGCAATACGAGTTGAGTACCATACCCATTCTACTGAAAAACATAAAATTTTAAGTAGCCAAACCATTTGCGCTTCTCATTGCCAGATTCGACACATAAATGTCGGATAAGCTGCACTTGCACATGCTAAAATCTTTCACTTACCGTGTTGCCAACTGTTGAGCAACTCATTTTCCTGTTAATTAAATTAATTAGAGCACAGCGAGTGAGGAGAAAGCGTACCATACACGTATAAAAAAGATGGGAGCCAAGTTAAACTTTTTTAATTGCATTCAATGTAGCTGCCAACTACAACGACTAGGATAAAGCGACTATAAGGCGTTAAACAGAGACAGACGATGGCACTGATGACGTCGGCAAGTTGGCTGAATGTAGTTGGTAGTTGGGCGCATTCCTGGCCATCATTTAATGACATTTTCATCAAGGCCCCAACGCCGCACCGCCCCACCACCGCCCGCAGAACCCGAAAACCCCCTCATTATCATTATAATTGTCATGCTGATTTTTGTGCTCCCACTTTCGCATGGCGGTGCCTCAGCATTTTCTGCATTTGTTTGGGGTAAAAGTTTTGGCAAAAGTTCGCTCGCATTGTGATTTGTGCGCAGTGGGCGAGATTGTTGTCGGAATTCATCAGCCTGCAGCCTCCATCCTCCATCCTTAATCCTTGACGCGGCGCGACTTTATTTGGTAATGAGCGCACTGCAAGGATGTGTCCCCCATAGAGACTCCGAAGAATGTCGAAAGTTCGCGAAGGCGAATACGATGAGGAACTACAGAATGGTTCCGCATTACAATAGATAATGAAAATACACAATTTACTTGAAGTAAAAGAATATAGAAAAATGAAAATACATTTAAAAAAAATGTTGGCTGCCGAAACCCGGGATTGAACCGGGGACCTTTAGATCTTCAGTCTAACGCTCTCCCAACTGAGCTATTTCGGCACTTGAACGTGCGGCGATAAAAGCTCAATACAAGAACAATCAGGACAAGGGTCAAGTTTATTATGTGTTCTCACGCTAGTTCTTATCGCTCAGATACTCAAGAGTACAAAGCCGGATTGAGAGAGAGACACTAAATAGCTCTCATAGCAACTCACAGGTATAGTGATAATACAAATCGCATTTGGAGTGTGATAGTATTGGTTTAGTATTGTGATAGATTAGTGTTATTAATAGAGCGTTTACTAAATCAGTTTAATTGAATCATAAAAGAGATGGGGCTTGTGAAAAACGTACATCCTCGCGTAGTGATTTATTTAATTTTAAACAACAATATAATCTCTCAAACAAAAACAAAAAAGAACGCTACAGTCGAGTGGCGCGACTATCAGATACCCGTTACTCGGCTGAAGGTACAATGAGAAAATAGCATTTATAAAAAACCAACTATTAAACTAGCTTTTGCAATTAATCTATAATTTGTACCCCCTTTGACGCCTGGCTTGCATAACTTTAAGTTTGCTGATTCCAATCGCTACAATTTTTCCCTCACTGCTCTTTGCTCTTTTCTAAAAAGGGGAATTATTAAACTTTTAATCAATTTATCAATATTAACTTTTTACAAACTTTTCAACAGCCAGCCAGTCGTTTTTCACATTTTAGACCACCTCGAATGTATGTATGTCGTATACCGGAGCTAAGACTCTTTAACTTTTTCATTAGAGTTGTGAGCGGGATTCGCTTCAATTTTTAGTCGTTACGCCATTTCAATTACTGGCCAAGTGCCAGGACGAGCCAGAGAAGGACACACGACGCACGATGTAGTGGGGCAGAAAGGGAAAGAGCATGTCCATGGCAGGACCAGGACGATCAGTGGCAAATTTATAGAGACAAAAAGCTAGGACAACCAGAACAAAGGGAATAAGTAAAATGTGTAAAAATGGTGGAGGGAATGGCGACGACAACGTCGGCACCGCCATCGAGCTCATTTGTCCACAGATGCAGTGGAAAATGGGGCGGTGAACGGCTAAAGTGGGGTAACTGGTAAATGGGTGGTGGGGTGGTAATGCTGCTGCACTTGTCGTATTACTAATTTCCCTGGTGACCAAGACCAAGCCATTGAACCTCTCACATTCGTGCACTGATACAAACAAGATCTACAGGATTCAATATCTAAAGCACTGACAACAAAAAAATGGATATTGAACTTTTGCAAGTTAGCCAAAGCATAAAATGAATTCATTTCGAGAAATGAAATGAAATGAATTTCAATTATGTATTTTAAAGATAAAAATCGAAAAATGTTTAATGTGTATCTATAAGTTACGCAGTTAAACGACCAGTCGTTCCAGTGCAACTTGCTGCATCAACAGAGTTGCCACGTGCAACTTTTTGATTAACGCCATTATGAGGTGATTGTTCAGTTCGGTTCAGGCCCGGCCTGGAAAAAGATGGGACGGGTTAAGACCGTTAAGGCTCGTTCCTGGTGACTGCATCCTGCGTCCTGGAGCAACTGCCGCTACCAAATTGCACTCATGTGTGTAATTTATTTTCTCGGCATGAAAAACTTCCTAACCGGAAAATGAGGCACTCAATTAAGAAAACGTTTAATCCATGAAATGTTCCAATTGCACAGACACACTCGTACGAGCAAGTGCAGCATTGGGAGGCTGGACACGAATCCATGGGGCGGGTTTTCCGTACGGCAAGGATATGGAATGGGTTATGGGAGGGGATGGAACGACACTGCCCGGTGGGGGCTGTAAAATTGCTGTCTATATAATTGATTGGGTGTGCCTTTCGGATTTGCTCTTCCGCTTCGTTTTTCCTCACATTTTTTTCTTTTGTTCATTGTGTTTAAAGCACAACCCAGTGATTTGTAATTCCCATTTCAAATTACATGGCCGAAATGTGGCCAATTTAAATGTTGGCATAGTCAAATGAGGAAAATATGTACATATATTACAAGCTAAAGAGCTGGAAAATAAACTTTAAGCACCAAATATATGTAAAACTTTGTCGTGAAGTTATGAAATATTTTATAAATAACATTTACTGTTCTGCTTACATAGTCCTAAACTTAAACATTAATTTTTCATTTGAACGGATAGAAAAATAAATAAAAAAAAACCCTCTGACTTCATTTTTTCTTTGATGACAACAAGCACATCGTTGCGTTTTGTCTATGAATGAATTTCAAATTATTTTTTTGGCTTACGTAATCCTCCGTAATCCCTATCATCAATTTAACTATGCGTCTCACATATTTCGAAAATCTAAATATAGACAGAGCCAAGCGTTGACAGCCACGATTATCAATCCACAATTTATTTAAGTGAAATATAAATGGAATCAAAATAATATGTAAATATGGACAAGTGGACAAGTGGACAAGTGGAGAGGAAACAAAGCCAGACAGAAAACACAATCGAAGTTGGGCAAATGGGGAGTTGGGGGGTTTTTTGTAGTTGTCGCATTTCCGCCCTTTTCGGCTTTCGACTACTGCCAAAAATGCATATGGCAAGGAAATGAAAGTGCTGGGTGTAGAATCGTAAGAGGCTGCATACATATGCGAGTTTTGCGGCACACAAGACGTGTGGAAATTATGCGAGGCGCGTGTCAAGTGGCGCAAAACTGCAAGAAAACTTTTCGCCAAGTCGGTGGTTGCAATACCCCTGCTTAGTTGCTCACCCCCCCCCCCCCTCCCCCCTCAAAAATCCGCATTTCTACACTCGTACACACACACACACACACACATACACAGCCCATTTCATTACCATTCCGCATCCCACTCAACGCTTGCAATTACATTGTGAATTAAATTGTAATGAGGCGCATGCGGCGAAATATGAAAATGAGACCGAAGTGCCGGCGGAACCAAGTGAAACCGGAAAATGAAGAGGGGGTTTTCTGCACGGAATTCCGACTTCGCGCACAAATGGCAATTAACAGTTATGTTTGCTGTTCTGACACGTTGCAGACAGTTTTAATGACGGCCAGAAGAACAGAACTATTTTTGGGCGACTTCGAGGAAAGGCCGCAGACACCCTCTGCAAAACGGAGACTTCAAACAGGAAGTAAAAGTTCTGGGTGGGGGGACTGTCTTTATACGGAAATGATTTTATTATCACTTCTAATCGTGTAACTTAATATTTATGATTCTTCATTACAGTCAGCATTGGATGTAAATCAACATAAATGTTTTGAGGTTTAACAAATGCTTAGCGAAATTAATCAGCTCAATTAATTTAATTGAATTTATTTTTTGACTTATTATATTATTTAATATTTATTTATTATATTTTTATTTTTCACTTGTTTCGGTTTTAAGCCGAAATATAATTTTTAAGTTTGTGGTTTTATTAAACACTATTATGTAGCTTTTTTCTCACAGTGCAGAAGCTGAGTAATGCAGTTTTTGCTCGCCTAATTGGCTGCCAACGGAAGTTCGTGGCATTTAAAGTCAATGATGACAACTCTGGTCAGCATCTGGAGGTCTTAAACTTCTACAGGTTCAATTGAGCGGAAAATATCAATTTAACAGCCACATCCAGATAGAGAAATAGTAATGACACCTTCTCGAAAATTATTTTACAGCTTTGACATCAGAAAATATAAGATTTGGTTCTTAAAAAAAGTCATTGCTCCGATATCTATTTTATCTTAAGAAGACAAAATCGTGTCCTATTTACCAAGACGATTCATTTGCATGCGATTTATAGTGTTCGTTTTATCCCCTTTTTCCAGAAATTGGCTTTGTGGCAATCAGGAAATCTGCGCACGTACGAAAATATAAGCAAAAGAAACATTTTGCAAAATGTCCACAAAATTTAGCTAAGAAAGAATGAGGGGCCAGAAGAATGCAGCGCGATAGTGCCCCAAAACGATCAGCATTAGCTGGCTCCCCGAGCCACCCACTTGATATACGTAATTTTACCGCAAATGTTGCGCCCACTTTGGCGTAAAAGTTGTGGAAGAAGCGACAGCGGCAGCAAGAAGAAGAGTGCATTTAAATGACCGTTTTGTCGCAGCTCCTAATGACAACCACTTGCGGCTGTCAAATGCAACTCTGGCCACGCAGGGTTGTAATATTTTATGGTCCAAGTGGTCCAATGGTGGAGAAACAGCATGAGCAAGCGTCGCAAGAAAGGGTTGTTCGCTTTTTTATATACCCAGTAAATGCGGGTATGTTCTGGAGGTGTATGGACAAAAACGGCTAAAGATTCTATTCAAAATTGGTATTAACACACATACGAATATGTAACTTTTATTGATTAGGAAGGATATTTATAACTGCTGTAAAAGCTTTTTTTTTTTACCAGGTACTTGATAGTCGAGACGCTTGGCAGTAGTGTATCCACTTTTTTTCGCTCCTTTGACCAACAATGGCATATGAATGCATTGCCCCACTCACACATTCAGCCCACCCAACATCCTTGCTCATTTGGTCTGCGCCTCCTAGGGCGCATTCATAATTTCCCCATTAACCCTATTTTCCTGTTATGCACGAGTGCCCCAAACAGCGTAAAGAAGAGGAGATTGTCACCCAGCCACCCCATGGAAATAACGCTTTTCCGTGCCCACTCTCTGGCTCCCTGATGGATTTTAAATGAACTTTAACACGTGCAATGTCCCCTGACAGTACGAAATGAAGGGGACCAGAGCTAAGTAATTGGTTTAGCACTGCGCGAGTGGGATGGTCGAAGAGGACCGACCAGGTTCGCTTCACAGATTATCCTTGAGTCGATTTTACAGCTAAACTAATAACAAAAAATGTTCATTCCAGTTGGCAACAGCAGTTGGCGCAGAACGAAGACTTTCCTAATGAGATATTGAGCATGCAGAAATTGCAAATTGCATGGCATTCGTAAGAAGATGTTACTCAATCCTTAAAGTCTGGCAAAAAGTGAACACCATCCGTTTAATAACTTTACCTATAACGTTCCCTAAAATCGTATTAAGAAACCTATACATTACGAAGTTCAATTTCTGCAGCCAAACTTTACAAAGTTCCATTTCTGCAGCCAAACTCATTTCCTGATCCTAAAATGTACTTTTCGCTATGCTACTTAATGTTTACGAATTTTCCCAAATGTGATTTCCAGTTCAAATTCATAGGTAAGAAAGCATTTGTAAAATCCATTCGGTTGAACAACTTCCTGGTATACAAGGAATCTGTTTTCAACACCTAGTGGAACGACTTGCGACTCCATATCCTTGCTGCTGAAATTGTCTTCAAGAATGCAACATTTGCTTTGGCAGTCTGGTTTTTGCCCTCTCCCGTTCCCATTTTAGAGTGTGCCAAATGCACATTTAATAACGTAATTTCTGAAGCGTGCACAAGATATTTTTAGAATTTAGTTCTTCTGCGCCAAAACTCCAGCATCGCCTCGACTTTTTCTCCATCTGCTGCCGGCAACTTTTCTGCTTCATCTTGCACAAACAAAAAGCGGTGCAGAAATACATATGTAACCAGGACTATGTACATTGTACGCCGTATAAATATACAAGCATATACATACTACATACATAGGTATATGTACCATATATCTGTCTCCAACCTACGTGAGCACGATGAAGCAGTCGCCCAACTTTTTGGCCAAAAAAAAATAGTGGGTAAGGAACAAAATTTGCATATGCAACGTAACTCCTGACGACGATCATGACGGCAACGATGATGAGCACGACGATGATGGGCACGATGATGATGTCGCACATTGAGGACATACACAGGACACTAGAAATAGCTGCTGGCAACAGCTAACCAACCCAACCAAGCCATTCCAAGCCATTCCAAGCCATCCAGCCCAGCCAACCCAGCCAACCCATCCAACCCAACACCACCCGACGACTATCCCCACTCATTTCAGCACTGAAAGCTTCGCCACTTTTATGCAAATAATGTCTTCCAGGAATTTTTGTTATTTATAGTTAAGATAGCAAAACGTGTGGATGTCTGGATATATCTCAAAAAGTGTGTGCATTAGTAGCTCCATGTCTCCTGCTCACACACGCCTTGTCCAAGTTATTGCTTCATTTCTTGAGCAAACTTCTTCACCTGCCAAAAGTGGATACTTTCGAAGGATGGCAAAAAGGTTTCCTGATGAGTTGCGAGTTAGGAGTGGAGCGTTGGGCGTTGGGTGTTGGGCGTTGGGCGTTGGACGAGTTTTTTTGGATGCCAAACTTGAACGAAATATCAGCAACTATCTTCCGGTTTCCTGTCATTGCCATCACATGAAAGTCTGGCAGTCAAATTACATTTTGTAGCTCATAAAAATGTTGTCATTAAAGTTTTTGGCAGCTGACTTCGATTCGTTGCTTTCGTAGCCTTATATTCCGACTCTGCATCTTTTATTGCTCATAATTCAAATTGGCATTTGCTTTTGTCTTAATTTGGTTAGAACGATTGTGACTCTGCACAGTGACATTGGAAATTCTCTTTAGTTTCTCTTTGACTGGCATTAAAACAAATGACAAATAAATTTGATTATCGGAGTCAAAAAGTTACAATAAATATGCACATTTCTTTGTACATATTTCTTGAGCATATAAAATGTTATATGAAAATAAGCAAATATTGTGACAACGATTGTGACTAAATTAAGCAAATTTCTAGACCACAAAATTGAAACCCTATTGTGGACATTCTTCAAAAATCGATGTGTAACTTCCACCATTCAAATACCTTTTGTGTAAAATAAGCACATGAATACTTTTATGAATTCTTTGGAACTAAACTCACCTAATTCAACGTAGAGTTTTGGTCGTATATTCTCCTGCCAGGCACTTTGATTACCAATCACGAGGACTGTAAGTAGTAGGAAGACTTGCATCCAACCGTATCCGTAAAATTTGCTTAACTTATGTTTCATTATTGTTGCTTTCGCCGTTGCACCTTTCAAATGCATTTTGTGGCCTTTGTTGTAGTTGCTGTTGCTGTTGCTGTTGGTGCCGCTGTTGTTATTGTGGTTTGTGTTGTGTGAATTTAACATTTCTATTTTGCATAAAATTTAGTTGAATTTCAGTTGGTTTGATTAAATTTGCAACATTTATTACTGTTGCTTTTCTGTGTGTGCCTTGCCTCTAACTTTATTGCAGTTAAATGGATTTGGCTTGGTTGTGCGTGTACTAGAGTTATTGCAGCTGAATTTACTTTTTACTTTAAGTTGATTTTAAATTATTTCAAAATATATTGATTCATTTTTTCGTTCAACAACTTTTCATAACAGGGCTTAAATTGTCTCTGGGTTTGATGGGCGAACAAATGGGTTGAGGGATGAAAGTTCAGTCATTTCTGTAACGAAAGAGAAAGTTGTAAGGTATTAGTTTGAGATGAATAATGAATGCACGGCACACTGGTCGTATGCGTAATTTTAAAGATTTTTTTACGTAACCATATGCTTTTGCCCAAGAAGACACTTTTTGAATAATTGAACCCAATATATATTGTCTTCCACCCCTTGTTTTAGCAATTTTTTCAATTTCGCATGCATACATTTTGTGCTCGATTTAATGTAGGTCTCGTTTACCCTCTGCGCTTAAATGGGCTTATTGTGCAATCGTGTGTGTGCACACTCGCACAAACACACACACACACACACACACACACACACACACACACACACACACACGCACGCACACACACACGCACATGACCACGCCCTCTTTTTGGGGAGTCGCAGAAATTGTATTCTTTTTCTCCGCCCCATGCAGATAATTTTAGCGACCTTAGCCCACAAATGGAAAACTGTAAGAAGTGGAAAACAAAAAATATAAAAAAAATAAAAAAAATCAACAAAAAATAAAATAAATGAAGAAAGCAAGAACAAGGCGAGGAGAGGAGAGGAGAAGCGAGGCGAAAAGAACTTGAAAGGCAGCAAGGAATGGGTGAAATGGGCAAAAGGCGGACGAAGAAAGCCAGCAAAGAGTGGGCGAGAAGAGAAAAGGTGCCAAGTAGCGTGCACAGTTAATGAGTTTTTCAGCACATCCCATCGAAACCACCCCCCTGTAGGGAAATGCTCCTGCCCCAAGCAGAGAAATGCAGAGAAATTAAAATGTGGCACGAAAATGTACAAATCTAGCACACGAAGGGGTTGACAAGGTGCGGCGAACGGAGGCGGAATGAGGCGGAATGGGGGCGGAATGGGGTTATTCGGTGTCATAAATCTGCCACAGGTGAACTTTGAGGTGGGTGTGGTTGTTTGGCTGGGTGGCTGGGTGGCCAGAGTGCAGCGCAATTTGTTTCTCCAAGTCATGTGCATCTGTGTTGGCTTCGTTCTAATTATGACGTCAACGAAGCGCCGAGGTGCCAACCAAAAGTGAACTAGAATGCACAAAAAAGACGACAAAATACCCGCTAATTAAACTTAAAATCGGTTTATAGGCTTAGTTGATAAAGTTTCTGTACTGTGAAAACTGCAGCTTGATATTTTAATTAATACTATTAAACAAAATCCCTAACCTGTAATATGGCATTTTTAAGTAATGACATGTTTGTAATAAAACTATTAAAAAATATGTTTTAAAATAACCTATAAAAGTGTGAAAAATATCCTGTTGCTAAAATATATATTATACATTATTTTTGTATGTATACAGAATACAGAATTTAAATTAGACGACGGACCAGTACTATATTATTCCAACCAAAATGGCATATACGCTACCCATTGCAGGAATGACCCAAAAACGAAGGCGAGGTGAAAGGGCAGCGGGGGTTACACACATACGAGTGGAGTATCCACTTTGCAGCTCCTGTGCCCTTTTGCTGTTCTAGCTGCGAACACTCTAGCGATTGTTAGTTTGGATAAAAAGCAGACAGACACACTTGCCGGCTTAGATGTGAATTTGTTTGAGGGCAGTATAAGTGGCCGTGTGTGTTTGCCAAGTACCTGTAAGTGTTCACGCAAAATTTAACTGAAAACGCTGTCACTGCACAGTAAGCCATAAACTATCGAGAGCAATCGATGTCTTTTTGATGAGCACATGATAAGGACAGGCCTGTCTCATAGTACTAGGGAAAAGGAAATCAAAAATCAAAATAAAATAATAGTTCAAAATTTGTTCCAATTTTTAAAAAATAATTCAATTTAAAAAAAAATTAAAATCCTACCTTTAAGTTAAACCCATTAAAACCAATTAAAAATATTTAACAATGCTGATACGATTTCCGCAGACACAAAATATAATGGCACACTTGACCCAACCATTTTCATAAGTCAAAACCTAATTGTGTGTCCCATTTAGCTGCAATTGCAGCATTTCCAACACACAAGTTTCAATGTTTAGGAATAATTTAGAGCTAAGCATTCGGAAGCCATCTACTATTTCAACTCGTAACCCGCTTACAAAGTGCAAACATAAAACATTTTTGGGGAAAACCATCAAAAGAGACCCGCTTTGCCAGGCATATAAAATTATTTTTCATGCAGAGCCAACCACAAGAACTGGCTAACGAAAAATGAGGCAGTGCCACGCCCACTGGGCTGGCGTCGACTGAGTTTTGGCGGCATTTTTAACTGCATTTTGCACGGAAAGCTGAAAAACTGAATTTTCCGTTGTGCAAGGACTTAGGGGAATGGGGTCTGTAAATGGCTACCAAAAATTAAATGCCTCGAATCCCTGCAGACAGCACGAATATGTCAAGTGTGCGTGTGTGTGTGAGTGTGAGTGTGCGGGTGAGTGTGTGTGCGGATGAGTGTGTGTGTTTAAACAACAAATGTAGCGAACGGCTGGCAGTAAGAAAAACTGAATAGTCCAGATCCTGCGTCTGAGTCTGATGCATTGCGCATATTACTCAAAAATAATGCCTGCTTCAAAAATAAAAACAATAATAAATCCAAACGAAATTGGCTTTTGTGCAGTGCTGGCAAAAACAATACCCTGGCTGAAGTTAACTATTTAGTTTTAAATCTTTTTTTAAAAAATATAAAATGAATATAAATTATAAATTCTGGGAAAGAAAAGCTAGGTAACTATTTACCTTAAAACAACTACAAATGTGTAAAAGCAATATTAAATGTTAAATTTTTAATTGATTTAGCACATTTGAGCTATGTTTTTAGACCTATTCATCGAAGGAAAGATGTCGCTTAAAGAAAATATATTATTATAAACTCGTTCTGAAAATCGTGCATACTTTAGTCCGCCAGTGTGCCATGGGTTCCTCCCGCGATTGTCAAGTATAAAAGGGCATCAGTTTGCAATTTCAGTTACCCCATTGCACACACTCCCACCCAACCAGCACACACCCAACACACACTCAACACACACCACCCACTCACTTAACACTCATCAGGCGATGCAATTTGTTTTTTGCGGCCGCCATTTTGTTGCAGCCTTTTGCAAAATGGCCGCGCCGCCATTGCGAGCACAAGAGTTGAGAGCAAAAAATCAGCTCTTAATATACAAATAAATGGCGCAATTCGCGTTTTGTTTTCCATTTCAGTGTGTGTGTGTGGAAATGTGTTTTTTTATCGTTTGTCTGCCATGGAAAATATTTATGTTGCAAATCTTTTGCGGCCCGACGAGTTTTTCTTCATTTTCCGTTGTGCTTTATCGCTCTTTTTCCCTTTGGTTTCAACTCGTGACTTGTTTGTCTTGTCTGCATATCCTGCAGCGATTTGTTGTGTTTTCCCCGTTTTTGGCCTGCAATGGCTCCTCAGCTCCTTCAAATCCTTGTAAAAATGGGATTTGCCCTTGTTGTCGCGCAAAAGTTCTCATTTATTAGCCTTGCTTATGTCTGTGTCTGTTTGAAAATATATTTTACAATTTGTACCAGCTTCTAAGCGATTGTGAGTGTGTGTATGTATTCGTATATGTGCGTGTTTGTGTCCTGGCACCAAGACAAACAGATTTATTCGCTTAGAAAACTTTGTATCCTTATCTCGGTCCATGTGTCTTTGTTTGTGTTTCGTGTTTTATGTTCATCTTCGAAGGGGTGTGGAAGTGGGTGTGTTTCGGCACTAGAGTAAATAATCATAATGGAATTTTTAAGGCTTTTGACAATTTAACATGTTGCTCGCATGCGGGGTGTACAAACTTGTCTTCGTTCTGCCTCAAGCCTAACTGTGAATAATGGGATCTAAGTCTAAATGAAATGAATGTACGGTTTTGAAAATTTAAAATGCATTTTGGAGTGATAAAGGACAGAGAGCACAGCAATTTGAAGCATTTATGTAAAAATGCTGTATATAATAAAAAGTAAAACCAATCTTCTTTAAAATCTATGGATTCTTGAGCTATTTAATGAAGATTTGTGGTTTAAATATGCATAAATCCCTTTTATATACGTTCTATTTTTTTTTTATCGAACTTAACACAAATGCAGTTTATAGTTCTTTGGTATTTCTCTAATTACAACTGAGCTCAGTCACGCGTTTAAATCATTGGTAAGTTTGCTCCTGCAAGTCGTGTCTATTAGCATTATCTTATCAAGATCCCAATCTCATCTGCTAATTTATCTGCTGTGCAGAATTCAAAGCTCATTTGAAGCTGGGAGTTTATTGTCCTGCGGAAGATGCTGGAGCTCAGTGCTTCGAGGGGATTTAATTCTTATTTCTTATGCCATGACACGTTCTCGGAATTTTTTTTTTCGTCTTTGCTTGTGAGGCTGTGGCAACTTGTGCGGCTGTTCTGAGCTGTGGTTGTTGTGACTTATTTTTTAGTAAATACTAGTTAGCTAGTTGGTGCTGGTGGTGCTGGTGGTGCTGGTGGTGGTGTGCTGACGCTGTTTTCCCTCGTAATTATTATTCGGATTCCGGACTCCGAGAGCCCTGGTCTCCAGTCTTCCTGGCAGCTGCTGCCCGAGTTCCGACAGGAGCTAATGCTTCCTTTTCCCTTAGTTTTTTCTGGTGTTGGGTGGAGGGGAGGGGCTGAGGATGGCAGAGAGACTAGCCCGAAAAGCTTTCCTTACTTTTGCCGCATTCTGTTTGGCCTGGATTAGCATAATGCTATTTATTGTTGTACTTTTCTTGTTGCCAGCTCTCATTGTTGGCGCTCAGTTAATGTTGCCCCAGCAACTTGAATTTCATTCTTTTGTGGTTGCTCAAGTTTTCGCAACTTGGAGCGTCCTTTCCTCCATTCCACATTTTTGGCAACACTTTGTGCATCCGAATTTCCTTGTAGTATGCATTTTGCACACCGATGTACTTGCTTGTTTGTTTTCTCGCTTGTTATGGATAAGTTTGATGCTGATTCCTCTAGTCGATTCATTATTAATTTCGTTTTTGCAGCTCGCTCTTTGCAAACATGCAAATTGATACTCCCAGCTAGCAATTTTCCAGAGGGCGAAAGTTTCACGCCGCCAGAGTCCTTGGAATTTTATGCAAAACTGCATGGAAACCAATTTGTAATTTGATGATGGAACGAATGCCATGTAAAGAGAAAGTATGGCTAAGTAAAAGTCCTTCAATTTGAGTGGCCAAGTGCAGAGTTTAGTTGTATAAATTCGTGGAGTTGATTGAATAAATTGCAAAAATACCTTGACAAAAGCAAGCAAGTTTGGAAAATGTTCACGGAAACTGGTGTTTAATAAAATTTTAATGTCAAATTATTCAAAACACTTAAGTTTCACCGGTATTCTGTACCAAATCTATCATAACATTGACATTGGAAAATGTCTCATATTTATTCAGCGCTGGAAAATCAATTCACATTTCCATTTCCCTTTCCGTTCGTTGCCTGTCTATCCAATACAATCAGTAAGAAATTGTTGAACAAATATTTTCCCATAAATACCTTCCACGTCACGTCTGCGCACTGTCACGTTGCCCGTCCGGATTCCCCCATCTCCGGATTTCTGTTGACAAGCATTTAGTACGTGTTAGACCTCGGCCAAAGGGCTTAACGCATACCCCGTCCCCGAAACTCAGTCAAAAATGTGGCACTTTGATTCCATGATTTATGGGCACCAAGAAGGGGCAGTGCACTCCCAGCTCTTTTGCATTTGATAATCCCCTGAAATTTTGCGTATGCCCAATGCCACTGATGGACCATTTGACTTGCCCTTTTTGGCCGCGTGTTTACTCTCGGCTTAAACTCCCTCATAAATAATGAAGCTAAGACTGCTAATCCTCCGAAAGTCGTTGATATTGATATACTGATTTATAAAACTTAAGACAATCAAAGCAATATTTAACATTTCTTTTCAACTGTAATGCAAATGATTCCAATTCCACAAAATAAAGTTACATTTCTGTGCATAAGAAATGATCTCTTGAAGCAAAACGTGACTAAAAAATGATTTCAGAACCCTCCCATTAAACAAAGTTGACATTTACAAAGCGATGAAAAGTTAACCATTAACAAAACCAGAGAAGCACAATCAATCATCCCCATTTGTATGGTTAGGTCTTTTCGACCTTATCAAATAAAACCACGAGACAAACAAGAATACTAAAAGAGCGTATCATAAAATATTAATGAAATCCCCTGAACCAAACTCAATTTTTGGAGGTGTAGCACGGATTTGAACTTACATCATTTTGATGTTTGTCACAAATTAGTGGAGTACTTGACCTCAATGGTGGAGCATTGAAAAGCACGGCTGAAATGGGACTTCTCAGTACTTGAAAATTCAGGAAGCGTACTAAATGTATTTACGATCTGTTCAATCGATTTGGAGGAGAAGTAGCACATTGCGGAAACACTTTGTGGTTATCAATGGGCGGTCATCAATTAAGGGCAATAAAATTCATAATTTGATGAGCAAAGAGCAGAAGTAAGAAATGCTGACTTGGAAAAAATTGTGCCAAGAAAATTGAACAAACAAAAATCAAGCCACACCAGAGACTTCAAAAAGTAAACAATTTATTTCATACCTTTTGATGAGGCCAAAGAATCAGTGGAAAGAAAATATATGAGCGGTAACTAGAAGAGGTTGAGCTAGGTACACAATGTGGCACATCATAAATGTCACGGACACATTTTGTACCTCTCCTTTTTCGGTTTAGTGCAGCCATAAATTTTTATATTCGCTCTTCAAGAGTTCAAACAGCAACAAACAAATAATAAAAACGAGCAGCAGCAAAATTGTTGAGCAGGGTCAATGGAGTCCATTTAAACGAGGACGAACATGAGGTGGCGCCACCTCCCCCTTTTTCAGCTCGCACAAAAACTCATAAATCACTTAATCACATAATTAGAATGTGGAAAAAAAATTGATTTACGAGATTTCGAATGAGAATTATTATTGTTGGCGCTGCCAGTCGTCGCGTGTTTGGGATTATTTACTAACTTTCAACCCCAAAACCGCACATCTCCATCCACCGTCCAGCATGAGATTGCATAATAGTTGTTGTTCCCTTGATTATATGGAATGCAAATTGGCAATCCGTGAAAGACCGAACCACCCCAGCGATGGGGAAAATGCAAATTGATGGATGGTGAATGCAACGCTGAATGTGGGCACCCCCCATTTTGCCACATTTTCCCAAGTGCGATGAGTAGAAGGGGTGCCCCATTGTTAAGGAGAGGATTCAGTTTCAAGGTGATTTGAAAAATATTCGCTGCAGTATGCTTCAAGTTTTAATACAAATATATTTCTTATCTTAGAACTGCTTTAAGTTATTACATTCTCAAGATCCTGCTGACCTCGATAAGGAGCAATATAGAAAACAAACGTTAACTCTTTTGCAACCCATCGAAAGGACATTCGCTTTGAAGGCTGGCACGTGCCTACAGTTTGAGTGATATTCCCGTCCGTCCTGTCTGATCCTTTCGCTGCCCGAAAACTCAGAGCGAACGAACTTCAACATGAATTTCCACAACATTTTCATTGGGGCGGCGGGCTGTCAAAAGTCAAAGTAAGCCGACAGACGGCAAAATAGAAGATGAGTGCAAAATAAATAAAACCCAAAAGGTTTGAGGTACGTGACACCGCCGATTGCCTCCCTCGGCCATGCAGCATCCCTTTAATCTCGTTTGACTCGAGGGCTTTGTACACAGTTGACATCGATAGAAGTTTTCCTTTTTCATTTTACGCTCTAAGGATCATTTCCAAGGGGGTTGGTCGGTTGGTTGGTTGGTTCGTTGGTTGGTTGGTCGCTGTCATAACCGTTTTTATAGAAACCGGTTGGCCCGGTTCAGTTTGCCACTTCGCTTGAATTCATGCGTGAGTGTTGAGTATAAATCGTTCGGATGATCTCATTAGGCAAAAAAATGGTTTTTGAGTTTCTAAACGACAGTATATTCGAAATTTTCCAGCATCTAATAAGAAAATCAGCACTTTTAAAAGTGTTATACAAAGTAATAAGTATGTGTTAGTGGAGCCATTCAAAATTGTTTTCGCAAGGCTTTAGCTTGCGAATAATTTTGAATTGCACAGTTTTTTATAGCACGATTACCACAAGGTGTGGCTACTTCCTTTATATTTGTTTATTAATTCCTTTTCTATTTTCCCACTGGGATTGGTCGATTTTCAAGGCGCTTCAAGCACGCACACACGCATGCCTCGCCCACGCTTTTCCTGCCCTTCTCCCTCGCGCACTCTCGCTCTCACTGTCTCTCTCTATTTCCCTGCTGTTAACACCGTTTTTTTTATTGCATCATAAATTTAATATTTTTATGTAATGTTTGTTAACGGTACACGCTTTTACTACCCTCCTTGTGGGCAAGCCGGTGTCCTTGCTTTTCTCGCTCTCCTCGCTTTTCTCGCTTTCCCCGCTTCGCATCGTCCCCCGCATTTTGTAGCAAACAAAAAGGGAAAATTCACAACATGCAAGAAGCGGGCGCCCTTGGCTTTTCCCACCCAGCCCCGCCCACCAACACACACGCCCACCCAGCAAAAATGTTTGCCCCTCGAAAGTGTCGCCAGCGCGTGCCATGGGAATTCTGTTTGCTGTTATTTTTGCAAAAATCTGACTGCGAAATATGGGCGGCAGTATGCGACGCAGGGCGGGGGTGAAACATTTCTGTTGTCATTTCTTGAATGCTTGACTTTTTCCTTGCATCTTCTCCAATAGCTCACAAGTTCTCGTCCTTGTTTCCATTTCTTTCTTTTTTTGGATTTTTTTTTTGTTTTTTGGTTTTGGCCCAATCAAAGATACTGACTTTTGGCAGACAGGCAGGCAACGCAAGTTTCAATCTCACAGAATCATGTGTCATTCCCTAAATAATTGAAAAGTAAACTTTGGCAAGCATTAGCAAGTCAGATAAGATTGCAAGAATTCGTAGAAAGTAATAATTGTTTCTTGATTCGCTCTAAGAGATTCAGATTTTATTCGCTTCCAAGAGTAAATGAAAAAAAAATATACCTAGTGAATACCAATCAAAGTGTATTTTGATCGTCCCAATTTTGGGAAGCAATCAGTTATAACAATACCGTAAGCCAAGTTGGGCAGAGTCCTTTTTTATGAAAACCCACTTTCTGGTGAGCCCAAAATTATTACCTGTAACGAGAGAACAAATGTATAGGGCCAAATTAAATAAAGCTCAACTCGTGGGAATACGGCAAAAAAAAAGGGGAATGAAAACAAAGCGTTTTCAATTTAATTTCATTTTGGGACTGGCGGCCTAAACATCAGTGATATTGCAATTCCCCTAATGGCCCACGCAGAACCTTTAAAAAGGAATTACCCATCATATTTACTTAGGATATGGGGTGATATAGGGTAAGCGCAAAAAAAAGAGAAAAAAAACGAAAGAAGCAAAAGCGAAAAATCCATCACAAAGCCTCGCCTCTTGTCGCACACATCTTGCATACGAAATTACGAATTCCCACGGCAAACTCATCCTGACTGACTGAAAAACGCAAGAGGAACACCCTCAGGACAAGGCGAATGTGTCTAACTCACTCATCAAACCATCAAAATGAAAGCCGACACCCCATCGAAACCGAAGTGAATCGAACCCACCTAACCAAAGCCAATCGCAAACACAGTGGCTCCTCGCTAACCGAAAGCCATAATTTGGGTTTCGATTGGGGTAGACCCAAGAAGAATATATTCTCGGGCTCTCATCTATGCAAACTGGATTTTTCAAACAATAGCACTTTTGGGCCAATTTAAAATATTTTGTAAAATCCATAAACATTACCTAACCTACTTCTGATTTTTCTGGGATTGTTAGATTAACAAAAATGTATCAACTATAGGTATATAGATTTGTTGAACCACTGTACTGTTTACATCATCCCCTTAACCTAACTCGAGCTATGGCCATTAGTGTTACGCCAACAACATTGGTAAGAAATCAATAAATCACATGGAAAAAAGGGGAGAATAAAAACCGGAATCGAATGCCGCCTGCCCAAATGATCGAATGTAATGTCCCAGAGACTCGGTGTCGATAAAGAAAAGAGCCGAACGAAATCAATTTCAATAAATTCCGGCAAACACAAAGCCAGGAATTATGTGTTCCCTGTGTAAGCGAGTGTTATCTGCACCAGTCGCGGGTTAAGGCACTGCGATGGGTTAAGCATGGGGAATGGGGAGTGGGGAGTGGGGCGCTGTTCGTGGGGATTTGACCACCAACAAAAGCCTCTTAGTATGCAAATCGAGACTTTGGGCTACATTAAGTGAGTGAATCATACTCGGCGCTCTGCTGGCAGCACATCTCAAGACCCTGATAATTTATGCTGTAATAATTAAGCAGCCGCTCGAGAACCCAAACCCAAATGACAGCCAACTGTCGTGGGGAAGATAAGGGGGATATGGTGGGGATATCTCAGCGGAAATGCGACTGGTGGCCGCACACACACGACCCAATATGCATACGCTATATTGTATATTTAGTATATTGCAGACCCCAAGCTGAGCTGAAACAGCGGGAGACGAAGGCGTTCAAAGTGGGGGTGTGGCCCCAACCGCACGATATCAGCTGCTGACAGAAGCAAATGCCGGCGAAACTGGGGATGGAAGCTATGGGGGATACATAAAGCTATCTCTGATGAATGAGACAACAAAGATGCACACGAATACGATGGAAAAGCTATACTTGTTTGCCAAACTTTACTAGAAAATAATTAATACGTGTAATAATTCAGCTCAAGGCAGTTTTATTTCCAAATCATAAAATATAAATATCTAGTACAATGCTGTTTTCTACTTTAGAAACATAGTTTTAAGTCCAAGGTGCTAGCATATGTACTCGTTTGCTTTGTATCTTTAACACCCATCGCACTTTTCGTAAACTTTCCAGATGTCAACGAAACACAAAATGAATGGAAACACTTTGAATGATGGCTGCTGCGGAAAGTTCATTTATGTGGCAGCAAAGTTGACTTGATGCACTTAGTTGTTGCACTTGTAATTGAAATTTAGCAACAAGACGACAACCCACTGAAATGGGGGCGGGGCAGCATTGTCTCTGGGAATTGAATTGAGCTGAGTGACTGCATGAGTGACTCGAGTGTCAGATGCCAGGGCTTTGATTGATGAAGATGAAGACATTTTCCGTTTGGTCGACAACGACGACGACAACAGCACAATTTGCTCGACCCACGCTCTGGACGGCGATCCTCGCCAGAGAAATGCAACAACAGCGAACTGCACTTGACCATTGGTCCATTGGACCACTGGACCACCGTCGTGGTATGCGGCACCACCCCCAACATTCGGGCATGGATGTCCCCATCCATTCCCTTGGCCCCCTTGGCGTTGTCAACGCCGTTGACCTCATCTCCGCCGTCCAATGGCTTTAAGCCTCGAATGGTTTGGTCGGAATTTCGCATACAGTGGGCTCGACTGGAGCAAGCTGTTCCCAAAGCGCAACTATAGCAAATATGTTCCCACAAAATAAAAAAAAATTATAGATAATAAATGAATAATGAATTAATAAAATGTATAATAGTTATATTTAGCTGCATAGATAGTAACTGCCTAAGATTTCTCACTTTCGCCCCACTGTGGCCAATAGGTATTTGGCGCCCTGCTTTACCTTTCGACCCGCAAACTTAACAACAGAACTTTGACAACGACTGGCACTCACGCATTGCAATCAGTTGGCTCCATCAACTTAGATGCCATTACGCTGGTCTGGCCTGCTCATTACCAGGGACCGAACCCAAGAAGTCCGGCCGCAGTTCAAATGAATTTAATTGAAATTTCAAACTTGTCAAGCAGCTACCGCCCGCTATCAGTATCATGCCCGGGCTACACTGAGAAAAGTTTGTAAAATTCGACCAAGATTGCCAGCAAGGTGGAGATTTTGGATAAACGAAATTCGAAGAAACCCGTAAAACCATTTACGGGGACATAGAAAATTATCGTA
Source organism: Drosophila orena (assembly GCA_005876975.1). Taxonomy (NCBI): domain Eukaryota; kingdom Metazoa; phylum Arthropoda; class Insecta; order Diptera; family Drosophilidae; genus Drosophila; species Drosophila orena. The sequence continues at coordinate 2,515,428 of VCKV01000008.1, read as the reverse complement.
TGTTACAGTAACATGTTTCTTTCGGTGTAGCGTTCTTTCGAAGGAGACAACGTAGAACGCATTGGCTAAAGGGGTATGGTGCGGGGATCGTTTTTTTTTTTTTTATTTTTTTAACTCCAACTTGAAAAGCCGCATCCAACGTCCAAGCAGGCGAGGCAGTCAAGTGCTGCGAAATGTGAAAAAGTAAATAAGTTTTCGCCGGCGTTGCACTTTTAATGTTTTCCTGGCAACATCTGGCCAAGACTTCCACTGCCCGCCGCCCCCTCGTTTCCACCAGCAGAAGTGTCATCCAGTGTACGTAACTTTTTAAAAGAAAAGTTTCCCACTCGCCGAGACTTGTCGTCTTTTCCTTTGGCTTCTCTCTGCTTTTCTGATTTTCCACCCCTACCTTTCAATGCAGTTGGTTACTTATTATTTTTTTTTTCCTTAAGTAGCTAGGCCAAAAATGTTGCGGGACTTTGTGTACAATTTGTTAAGTTATTTAATACTTTTTCCCCACAAAGAAAGGACTTTTATGACATTTCAATATCGAACGATAAAGTATTACGTGGGCTATCGATATTTTTAACGAGGCTAGCGAAAAGTTTTAAGCTAAGCCGCTTTCGCAATTAAATTGAGTCTGTATGTATTTTGTTTGAGTCCTAAGATTTGATTTGATACAACTTAAAAGAAAAACATTTTTTATTTGCCCTTTTGGGGTTACAACAGATCAACAAGTGTGTTCATTATTACATCAATCAATTACATTTGTGATATCTACACATTTAAACAACTTTGATTGGCATATCAAATTACGAATCTTCGATTAAATAAAGGGAAACTGTTAAGAACTTTGCACACGTGTTGGCCCGGCAAATTGGCCGAGTTCAATTTATTGTTATTAGATTTTGCCTAGGCAACATTTGGTAACCCTAATGGTTCGTACATTGGCACAACATGTGTCACATCCAGATCCATCAGCCCATTCAAGCCACACACACCCAGTGTTTCTTGCAGTGGGAGCACCAACATCTGGAAGCATTTAAGTGTTAATTTTATAACTTTTGCTCAACGAATTGTGCTTCCCTTGGAAGAGCCAAGAACGAAAACTACCACAACTCGTGGCCGGACCAGCTGGATTTCGCAGGCTGGAAGGCCAAAAGGATAGCTTGCCGCTCGGCACAGAGCACAGAGCACAGAGCACAGAGAGTGGAATTTACATTTTCAATTTAAATTTGAATTTCAATTTTAATTGAGATGAAATAGACCAAATGAAGCCAAACCTCCCCGCCCCCCGCCCCCAACACATTGTATTATGCACACAATTTTTGCCATCTTGGCGCTTTCCTCTTCAGCCTTAACCCAATTACGCTCAAATTACTAAGCGCAACGGACGCTCATGGGTTAAATGCGGTGGCGTCGCCCCGGGCTGAACGGAGAAAAAAATTGTTGAATACTAGAACGCCATGCAACGATACCAAAAAGTTCAATTTGCAGCTGTCGCAACTTTCGGCGTTGAGTGCACTTTAACCGGAGTGAACCGAAAACCAGACTTTCCTTTCTTTCGGGGGTTGATTCTCCATTTCGAATGCAAATGCGCGTATGCATTACCAAAATATATTATTTTAGAGGGTTAGACCCCTTTTTTTTTTTGGTAGAAGGTTTGTTGTTAATGATGCTTGTGGCAAATGGAGAATGAGTCCTACATCCTCTCGCTTTCCGTTCGCTAAGAGCTCTACAACATATTTGCATTGCTCATTTGAACATTATATTATTTTCGGCTGGAAAAACATGTTTAATTTTAAGTATCAAATTTTATAGGGGAAAACCCGTAGCTATTTATTTCTGCGGTCTTGCCATTCTGTTTAGGTAAATGGAGGCTTTGAATCATACAACTTTTACAATTAGTTAAATAAAGTCTATGTTTGGATTTTATCAAAAGCATTTCCTTTCAGTTAAATCCAACCGCCTGACAAAAAACACAAAATACTATCATATGTCAGTTTTTAGATGAGATTAAAAACAGTATAAGCAGCAGGATGTCTGATAGATATCGTAAAAATAAAATTCAACTACGCATGAATCGAGCGAAAAACGTTGAAAAAATGTGTAGAAGGATTTTCATAATTCGCGCAAACCATAATTTATAATATCAATAAAGCGGAGGGAAAATGGCGGACTAAAAATAATAACCAAGTATAAAACAAACGCCATTAACATTGTACGCAAATGTAGGAGAAATCCCAAAAAATAGGCATCCATGTATGTATATGTATACATACATATGTATACATCCATGTATGAATATCTATGCGTGTTGTATGTGCAAATAAATGAATGCAGGAAGAAATGGCAAACATTGAATTTTTAATTGCTGGAAATTTGTGTTCTCTGGTTTTTATGGTTTTATCGCAAATTTCTGTATGTCTGCATGTGTTTGTGCATTTGCGTTTATTTATTTGGAGCTTTTTTATCGCAGTTTTCCCGGATTCACCCAACGCCACCCACATTAGCCATTCAAATTATTAACTGCTTTTCACTCGAAACTCTTTTTTTAACAATTACCGCTTTTCTTCTCATGCAAAATTTATGCGTGTTTGCTATTTTCATGATAATAACTAAATTGTTCACGTTCAACATTCCATGAACGTTCAAATAAAAAATCGTACTGCGAGTACTTTTTATATACATATTTCCCTGTAGTTTGTGAATCGAAAGTAAATAGTAATCAGACCAAAAACACTTTTTGCACCTTTATCAAAATTGTTAATCATGTTTAAAAGCATGTCTTAAGCAAATATGAATTGTATTGTAGATAATAAATATATACAATTGATACAATATTATTACAAGACACAATCTTTGTAAAACTAAATAAATATTTAATAACATTACATTCGAACATGCATTTACATTCAACAGGAAAATTAAATGAACCAAACCGATAAACAAATTTAAGTTTCGACTTGATGTGGTTTTCAGTGTGAATATCGCTATTTGGCTGTACACCGAGGTAATTTGTCAATTTAATTTAGTATTGTGAGAGTTATTCAGCTTAATTAGCAATTCAATGGACATAAATATTTGATAGAATTCTGTACCAGCTATTTCAACATTTGTTTCTGATTTACCAAAAAACAAGTGCATTTACATACGAGTATATCTAATATTTTGAATTGAATGTACAATACAGACAGTAAATAATATTATAAAATTTTAGTGTAAGCCACAATAATGCATCTATATGGTAGTAACTTGGCCCTCATGTTTTTTTTTATTCAACAGAAAAAATGTTTGCCATAAAGTCATAAACAAAGAATGTTACTAAAGCATTTTTAAACGGAAGCATACCGATATAATTCAATAGGTTCATTAAAAAGTGTGCCATAAAAAGAACTATAGTCGCTTTTGTTGTTTACTTTTTTTTTGCAATTAACTTTACACACGCGAATGGCCATTGAAAAGTGTCGATTGAGAGAAGGGGAGAAGGGGGGGATTAGGGCCAAGGGAGGAGCTCTTCAAAGCAAGAGCTTTAATAATATTTTAATTAATAAATTAATTATATATTCATGGTTTTTTTACTGTGCAAGAGATTTTAGATTAAGTGGAAATTTTAATTGCGATTTTATTGTGCTCCTTAACAAATTCCAATTTGTGCGCCCACTGAATTTGTATGCGGGCAAAGTATTTAATTGCATACTGAAAGTGGTGTGTAATTGTAGAACACATATGTAAGTAGCCATTTTCGCTTAGATTACGTTTGTATAAAATGAAACCAACAACAAGGTATACAATTTGTTATCAATAAACATGACTTTTATGTTGTTCTGCGGCAAAAATCGAAAGATCAACTTTGTGTTTTCTCTTTTTTTTTTTTTGATTTAATTAAGCGAAATACATTTGTCCCTGCCATCTACAGGCATTTCCAAAATATATAGGTAGGTGTGGCCGAGATAGCAGCCCGAATTGGGTGTCAATGATACCGTCAGTAAATCAATCATTTTGGCCAGCCAGCCAGCCACTTGCGGTCTTAATTTGGTCAACACGCCAGGCGAGGAATATTTTATTTTCTTACCTTGGCTTCGCTATTTGTTTTTCCCTGTCCTTTTATTTATAAGTGTTTACTTTGCTTTCTTGTTTTCCCAAAAATTCTTCGACTATTTCGTTACCCACATTTCACTTTTGCAGGGCTGACAAAGAAAAATGATTATAATCAAATAAATGACGAAATTCTTTACCGAAATTTCATCGTTTGGTAAATAACAAGCATTGGTATTGTGCCAATATTGATTGGTTTGTAATTAATGCAAGTAATTTATTTTCTTTGCAATGTAATCTTACATTCCTGATTTTCATAATTAAATGATGTGGATAAATATTGCCACCAATCCAAGTGCAGATTTTAATAAAAACGTTATGCTATTTCCTAGCCAAAAGAAAATAAATCATGATTCCAGCTAAATTGGAAAAAAAAGGAGAAGAAACGAGTGGAATGTAGGGCATGGAGAGAAAAAGAGTTAAAATAACATTTTAGACTCGTGTATCTTGATTAGTACAAAACGCCCACAGCGCAGATCTGGAAAAACGAAACGAATTCAGTTTTTTTTCCTTATTTATCCCTCTATGTGTTGTTGGCTATAAATTCTGGTAAAAGCAACTCCAGCTGCACTGCGTATTAGTCGGATTAGAGCGGCAACAAAATAGGAAAAACATCACTAGCTACAGATACAAATGCATAGGACCAACGAGCGAGATTTAGGCCGTAAAATAATTCATGAATTTATTGAAATTTATTAGCATAAGCATGGGGACCATTTGCTGGTTGGAATATCCAGAAAAAGTATCTCATGGATGCGACGCTACACTTTTTGCTCTTATTGCCAAGTTGCAGTCTGGGCGATTCGATGAAATCGTAGAAATTGAATTGAATCGCTTCGGAGTTGGGGGCAAATGGCGAATGGCAAATGGCAAATGGCAAATAGCAAATGGCAAACGATATGCGTATCAATGGATAACAAAGCGAGGAAAAATTGTATCGGTAGACAACAGCATAGCATCAGTAGACAACTTATACAAATAGCAAGCATGGCCAAAGAAGAAAAACAGTCCAAAGGCTAGCAAAACACCCAACTGAGAACCAGTTAGCTAGTCGGAAAGAATTCGAGTTCGGTCAGTGATGATTATTTGGTTCACTTCTATTGGCTATTACATTTAAGTCACCCAAAATATTATCACCGTAGGTTCAATATGCAGTCCACTTAAATAGTATATACTTCAATAAACAAACCGATAAAGATTAATTTATAAATTGTTTCATATTTATCCTATAGTTATATATCAGTTTGCAAAACTAAAGTATTTCATTTTTGTAAAATGTATTTATAGGATAAATATCGGTGTTTCGACTATATTGCTAGCACTTTTGCGGGACAACCCAGTTTGAATTTGCCTGTGTGAATCTATCTATATGCTAGTCTTCTCATTCAATTTCTTTGGTAGTGATAACTTACTGCACGACTTTGGCATTTCTAGTTTTGTTTGGTGGGAAGATAGGGGATTTCCACCACCCACTGCGCTCAGCACCCGCACATTTAACTGAAATGTAACTTTTCCTTCCGAGGCGCTGTTGTTGTTGCGCTTTTCCTTGGCTCTTTTCTTCTACACATATTTGTGTATCTTGAACGCGTTTCGTTGTATCTACTTAAGGCAGCTTAAATATTTGTGTAACATAATACAAAACATACGGGCTTCTTTGGTTATACTTAGATACATAGATTAGATACTTGGCTGGGAATGGGTCTGTGTGAAATGGGTCTGGGAGTGGCGAAGGAGGTTAATGCCAGAAGTCCGCAGTCATCTAAACCACAGACGAAGCTCAGCCGCATTGCACAATGGGAAGCAAATCAAATTTATTAAAAAAATATATAACTAATAAATAAGTGGAAACTGTATGCAAAGAGACCGTATCTAAACTACGAAGTCAACAGGGCATTTGAAGAAAACCATCAATTGTATCTCAATTTTTATCAGATACAGATTTGCCGTTTACCATAAGAGAGGGAATCAAATTACCATAAGAACTTGGAATAACATTTCAAGAAGTGACCATTTACAAAAATGAAAGATTATGGGGAAATACAACTGGAGATACAAAGTCCCATTAGGCTAATCTCAGCGGATTACCGTAGATGGCTCTCTTTTAAATTCCTAAATATCCAAGCGATTAAAAGATTAAAGCTATCAAAAACGACGACGAAGACCATTTCTTCAATCAAAAGTGCATCTCACAACGAGAGTAAAAAAGAGGGAATCACAGATAGGAATAGAACAGATTACAGCTGTGAAATCGGTTAGGTAATGCAGACAAAAATGCGGGTGAGGCAGAACTAAATCGGATTCCCGGGTCGAATACATGTTTTTCTGATTTTTCTGCTCGCATTCCAATGAGTAGGCGCCTAAAGGATTGAGCACATAAAAGATACTCCATATGAAGTGTTTGCAGTTGTTTACAATTTCAATTTCATTCGAAACTAATCAAAAGATCTGATATGCAACATAGGAAAATTAAACAAATAAAGTCGTAGTTATTTAAACACAACCTAAGAACTTGGCTACGAAATTGTTCAAGCTGGTATCCTCATTAATTTACTTAACAGCTACCACATTTTTATCAACATTTTCAAATCACTAGTTGTCCGTGTCCCTCTTGTGTGGTTTCCACTGTAGCCGTATCTTAAGTGTACGGTTCGCCTTTGCTTTTCATCTGCTCCACTGTGCGGGTATCAGCGTGCTTTGTTTACATTTCAAATGGAAATTGCTCCGCTTTGTATCTCTGTCTGAGCTCCGATATCTCCTGCTGTGTGGCCGAGTGTATATCTGTCTGCAAAAGTGCATTCCAACCATTTTCGGTTCGTCCTAATGAGTCTCGTCCCATACCCACACCCTTCGCACCCACACAGTCGTGTGTGCGGCGTACGCAAATATCGAGAACGGCTTTTGTTGTTGACCCCTCCCAAGGCATGTCCTTTCTTATCCTAGAACGTGGCCAGAGGACAATACGTGTGCTAAATATAGATATTCCCCGGCACGACCGATGTGCATCCGCTTAACCCATAACGAGACCAGTGTTAATGAAATTTCTAACTCCCAAAGTACATACATACATACATATGTATCTCGCTTAAAATACGTTCGGATTTTCCATCAAATTAACTTCACCATTTCCTGCGATTAATCTTAATCGAAACTTCACTTCCGTCAATTGAAAATTATAAGCATATCTTTGCTTTATGCTAAATGACTTAATAAAATAAGACATTTATTTCTGTGCTTACCTTTCCAAAAACTGTCCTATTGAATGGATTATGTAATCCAAAACTTTTGTTCAAAAGTTGAAACTCCTTGGACGTTGGGATCCAAAATATTCGGAAGATTACGCAATTGATTAGTCCCAGCGAGTCCTGTTTATCGTTTATTTGCTGGCATTGATCGATTGATTGGGTTGCTGTTGTTGTTGTTGTTGTTGTTGTTGTTGTCGTTGTTGTTGTGGCCGTTCTGATAGCTCGATTATCGATTTGCACACACAGACTGGTGAATTTGAATTTTTTGATTCGCACCGATCGCTTGTCGTACTTAAACAAATTATAGACACTTACACGAGACAACACCGAAGAACACAAATTTGTTATATTTACTTTATACGCAGATTAATGCCAGCGGACGACGATGAATAATAGGATAACAGCAAGAACAACAACAACGACGACGACGACAAATATTGTACATATGTACAGAGGATACAAGGACTCACGCACACAGATGCAGACGCAGATGCACGGGCGCGATAACGGTTATATCGGATATATGAACGGGCGAAACGGCAAAGTGGGGAGGGGCGGGGCGATTCGGTGCGGTGCAGGAGTCGAATTAACGCGACGGCGATTATCCGCTAACGGTACCGGTTCTTCATGCGATAAGTAGGCTATGAATGCGTTTTCTGAGCATATTTCCTTGGTTTATTCGTTATTCGTTTCTTTATTCAATTTCGCCTTATTCACTTTGTTTCTGGCTTAAATACTGTGGGGATGGAAGCAGGAGAACTGGATTAGATTTCAGTTTCTTGAGCAAAAGTTATGGCCGCAGAGAGGGCTTATCTTGAACATCCATTTCTGGCAGAGATCCACATCTCACAGATATGGCACAGCCCTATTTAAATTAAAATCTATTTGTTTTATTTTAGTAAGCTTTTTAACAAAGAGAAGAATGTTTGGCAATATAAATTCAAATATTTTTACTTAAAAAAAACTCTTAAAATCCAGTTTAATTTACAATCTCTACTCTTTTCCCTGGCTAATTTTTTATTATGACAACAGTACTTTAGTTTTTTTTCGGTTGGCAACGCGCTGCGGGCAAAGGACAACGACTGCAGAGAGATGCGAATGGGGGGCACAAGGCAGAGCCGAAAAACATTATGCGGGGGGTGTGTATGGGGAGAAGAATAAGAGAGAGCTGCCCGCTCTCTCATTTTCTCTCTGAGTCGGTGTGTGGCCAATTTGAAACGCGCGAGAATGAAATGCAGCGAAACGAATGGTGTGCACAAAACGTGGCCAGGAAAATAGAGAAATAAACAAAATATAAAAAGGATAATCCAGCCAGGGAGGGTGAGTTAGAGAGAGCAAGAGAGTGACAGAACCGTTCCATTGCCAAAACGTACACAAAACAGAATACAATAGCCTGGCTCTCCTTCCAACTCTCTCACCCTCTCGCTCACACCCGCAGGATGGGTGCGCGCCAGGCGAAAAATCAATGAAAAATATGTGGAAAAATTGCCGAAATTGTATATTTTTTTGATTCGCTGCGCTGCGGCCTAAACTTTGAGTGAAGCACAGTTTTGTTAATTTTCTTTTTTCTTATATGCCATAATATTCCAATATCGTTGCAATTGCCAATTGCAATTGGGCAATTTTCGGCTTTATTATTGTTGCACACACGCACTCACACCAGCACTCGATTGCACATGTTTCTAAATTGAGCAATTACCAATTTATTAATTAATGTACACAATGGACAAATCACTTTTCACAATTGCGCGACACAAAGGTTGCGGTGCAGGAATTTGTTTATCAACGCGAAAGATGCAGAGATATCGTCGTCGAATTTACCGAAATAAACAAGAAAATATCTTGAAAAATAATATTTATACAAGAAACCAAATTTCGTTATTTGCAGCGTTTTTCCGGCGATTTATCCAATATTTTTGTTTATTTATTAATGCTGTTCTCAGATATTTTCCAACCGGAGCAACGCGCTGCAGCAGCGCGGGCGTTAAATTTTCGAATGAAAAGAGAACTCGCATGAAAGAGAGATGGCAGGCACTTTCTCTGGCGCTAGTGCATTGCCGCGCGTTAGTGTGTTTCTTGCAGGTAAATGAAAAGCAGCAAACGGTCACTTTTTTGGTTCGACGTCAAACATGTCCACTCTCTTTTGCTCTCTCTTAACAGCTGGTCAGCCAACAAAAAAGCAAAAAAAAAAAAAACACGCAATAAGGAAATTATTATATTGACCTAAATAAAAAAACTAAGAGTCAAAAAAAAGTAATAACTTATTAATACGAATTGCAAGTACGCATAATTATGTTAATATTACCGAGATATAATGAATAAAAAGAAACTATTTCTATGGGCATTTTGAAAATTATAAATAAAATTATACAGATATGTTTTAAAATAAATCAAACTGTTATTAAAATGTCGGATACTATGGAAATCCCTGAACTGATTTATTTATTTACTCAAAAAGAGTTCTCGCTCAAGTAAAGTTCCTTATTTTACAAAAATCTTGTTTTTTGTGTCCTTCATCAGGAACAGGACTTAAGAGAAATTACAATATGAAGGGCTCTCTTCAATAACCTCTCTCCTCTCCCTTTCTTTCTCATCGACAACTAAAACCCCCCTCACCAAAATCGGAAACTTTAAATTGTAATTCTCCCTCGCAGTACTTAAATAATTATGTTATTTATTCATGAAAATCATAAATATTTAAGCATAAAATTAAAATACTATTGAAAAATCACCGTTTTTAGAAAGCTCTTAACTTTAAATAGAAAATAGAAATAGTGTTTATGAAAGTTCCAACGTTCCCCTCTCAGTGGGCGGGTGCGACTGCGCGTGTCAAGGGCGTTTGTGTACGAATTTTTTATAGCAACGAACTGGAGGCACGTGCAGAAATAATATAAATAAAATAAAATATAATAAGAGATTCCCACTAATATTTTCAGAAAAATTTTTTAATCATCATTAATAGTTTCGAAGATTCTCGAATAATTTATGGGCATTGCTTTTAAGCCTATAATATTCCAAAACATAACATTAGTTGTGTACCGGCTTACAATGTGGTACCTAACGGAAACCTGGCAACTCTGTTTTTTCGTATTTGGCTCTCTCTTAAAAGTTGCGCTCTCTGTTTTGCCGGCCGTTTATATGTATTGCTTTATTTATAATTTACAATTTATCTAATTCAGTCGCACAAGCTTTTGTTCATATTTGTTTTATTCACAACTTAAATAAAAAGTAGGGCACTCCACGCAATTTATTGTTTATGTTTTTACAAGAGCACCTCGCAAATAAAACAATCAGAATGTTTTGTTGTACAAACACACACCAATACGAATGAAAACTGGTCGTCTAGCGTTGCCAGTGGTATTTTATAAAATCAGCGTTGCCATTTTGGGTGCTGAGCCCAATGGGTTCCGTTTTCAGTTACTCCGTAAATAAACTTTTTTACTCGTAAGGAGCGAAATAAGTTTAACAATGAACTTTTTATTCATATATATATTATTATTGTTTTATCAAGATTTTAAATCGATATATAGTGAAGTATTTTAATTGAAATTCGTTATTCTAAAACGTGTTTGCATTACATATTCTGAAAGTACAATTTTGTAAAGATTTAAGTAACTGCGGACTATTTATTTATTTAAAGGTTTTGTTTAAATGGCATTTGTATGCAAAAAAAAAAAAAAAAGGCCAAAATGATGTACTCCTCTCCCCGACGGGGAATTGAACCCCGGTCTCCCGCGTGACAGGCGGGGATACTAACCACTATACTATCGAGGATGTTGCTTGAGTTGTGTCAAACAATCATCTTTACCTAGCGCGCTGTCTTCTGAGTAAAAATGTGAAACAAACGAAATTGAAACGAGCATGCACACTGCGTAAACCCAAAAAGCGAGTTGGACACGAAATGTTCAACATCCTCGATAGTATAGTGGTTAGTATCCCCGCCTGTCACGCGGGAGACCGGGGTTCAATTCCCCGTCGGGGAGAGATGTACAACTTTTTTTAAATGTTCAAGTATGGTTTATTTTAAATAAAATTATGATAGATAGATGATATTTATGTAGATGTAACCTAACTACAAATATTATGATATATGTTGGATTTCCTTTTAATTTTTTATAGATATATTGTATATAATCCTTTGTTGTTTTTTTGTGGTAAAATACAATTTATTTTGTAATATCAATAAGTAACTCAATAAAACGGACATCTGAATACTGCGGAATTGTTTGGACAGGTCATTGCTTAGAAGATAATACACAAAACGCATAAGCAGGTACCAAAGGCTAATACATTTTAAACAATAAAAACTTGGACAAAGTGGTTAACAAACATATATGAATGTATATCTGGAGTGCGACTAGTCAACCTGCTTGCCCTCGTCGCGATTTCGTTTGAAGGACACGGAATGGATAAGTAAGGGCGGTAGATTACCGCGCAGCATCTGGAGTCGTTTGCTCTTCTCCTTCTCTGGGCGACGCAGCTCGTCCTTGGAGGATCCGGGCGAGGCAGCGGACGAGGCCATCGATGGCGACATAGATGCCAAAGAACTGGCGCCGGGCAGGACCTCGGAGCTCTGGGTCAATAGCATCGCAGATCGACGGAAGTAGCGCGGCATGGAGTAATCATCTTGTGTGGCCCGCGCAGCATTTGCCGTCTGAATGGAATAGAGACTCTGCGATACCCTGTACTTCTCGATGGTGGGCGTGTCTTCGTAGTTCTTCGGCAGATTACTAAACGATATCGATGGCACCTCCGGCGTCATGCTGATCTGGCTGCTTCCGGTCATCGTACCGCTTATGGAGAATATATCCGTCTCACTGGCCGACGAACGCACATTCATGTGCGGAACGCTCTTGGCGGATCGCAGGATCCGTTTGGGCGTGGTGGTCAGGCCACTGGGGTTGGCCAGCAGATGGGGATGCCGGTCGATGAGTCGAGGTCGTAGCACCACCTCCTCCATGACCTCATCCTCCTCCTCATCGGCCTTGTCGTCCTCCTTATCCTCCTCAGCAATGGCCTCGAACTTTTTGGGAGTAAGGGTCGTTTGGCTACCCGAGGGAGAGCATTCGGCGGAACTGGGAGCCAAGGTAAAGGTGATACGCTTCTCAGCCGATCCTGTTCTCGCATCAGTGGCATCTCCTGCAAAAAGAAGGCACACTCATCTTAAAAAGGGTTAGGCACTTGCAAAATCCTGTTCGTTTAATAAATATATACTTATTTAACTTGGAGATATTGTCCCGATTTAAATGTACCCTAATTAGCGAACTGCCAGAAAGAACAATATTATATTTCTAAGACCTCAGTAATATCAAGTTAACTGGAGAGTTGAGAAAGTAGATGACAACTAAGACGCATAAAAGGTTGGCAAATAAGATAAGGGCTGAGTTGATGGCAGATAGGAAAGATATTTTGCAGATAATAAGTAGCCCTCGACTGTGGCTAAAATGGAAATTTAAGAGTCTGAATTCGCTAGTTACTATAATAGAAGTACTAGATTTTTAAGCTTACTTGTCCTGAAGTCAAAATTCATTTTACTGTACTTTTAAGATTTGTATATTAAATTTGACTTTTTAAAGTGTTTTTCACTACAAATACCCATTGTACATTCAAACATTAAATGAAAAAAGTCGCACGATTTTCTTATCAGTATTATATATAGTAATCATTCTGATTCAGTCAATATTTGCAATGTAAACAATTCTTCTTATTTGGATAACTAGAATGCGATTCAAAGGCTACCCATTGTCAAATACCAACTTAGTAAAGTCAGCTTCCTATGCATTTGTAAACATTAATAAAAAGTAAAATAACATTTACACTTCAAGATTGTTCTAAATATATTATGTAAAAAATTCAATTCTTATGAAATAGTTTAATTCACTCATTAATAATTCTTAATCGGAAACTAATTGGATCATATGTATATCGGAAAAGCAAGAGGTATTAAACGATACAAGATGACGTGTGATGAGGTCGTCAAGCCCCCGACAATAAACGTCCGCTTTATAAGATAAAAGGAGCTGACGAAATAATATAATGTAGATGGGGAAATATCCACAACAAAGAACCTATAAATGTACAGGAGCCCTCGACTGGCGAATCGGAAAACTCATCCAAAATCAGTGACAGAACGTGATGACTACGTGAGTATAGTTAAGATATCATACACACGTATAACAATATAAACAATATAATTTACAAGTTTTAATAAAAATACAAATACCCCAGGGCATAAAACTTGCATGCCAATTCTCCGAAATTGGGGTATTAATTGTACATTGTTCTATTTTGCACTGATTGTTGTTAATGTTTTGTTATATTTCGAAATGAAACCTGAGATTATCCGAACATACAATTAATTAAACACGATTTGTTAAGTATTGATACATACAACAACTGCTGTTTAAATATTAAGACCTACTCTCTTTGAAATGGAAACGATCAATAATATATTAAGATAAATAAAAATTTCATACAGTCAACATACAAAATATTAACTTCGATTTCATTTTGTATAGAGATAACCATGTTGAAGAGTTGATTATTTTTTAATGAAACTAAACAATAAACGATGATACATATAAAATTCTTTGTGTTGTTGTTGGAGTGTTGGAGTAAGTGAGTTCTATAGAATGAAATGACAAGCCCCACACATCTACAAATTTGACGGTTTCTTTGCACCTTTACTTTTATCAGCTGAGGAAAAGCTGAGGAATCGATCGTTTGCATGCAAAAACTGATTACCAGCTCGAGTCTCTTATCTATAAAAAATACACCTATAAATGTATTTTGGATGATATATGTACATAGATGGGCAAACATATTCATATTGCCTGGGTGTTTATTTGCTGTTAACACTCTTTTATGGTCTCGATAAGAAAATCGAAATTTGACTAATTGGGTTCGGTTCGGTTCGTTTTGCTGATGGAATGGGCTTGGTGGAATAATTCTGGCGCAGTGATTAACCAATTTGCCAATATTGCAATAAATCAGTGGCCGGCCCAATAGCCCATTAAATCATCTACAATTGGCTATGGTTTTATCACTCCTCCCAAATATGATATCAAATGCGTGACGTACAGCAAAATATTTTCTTCTCTTTTTTTTAACTCCAGATGGAACCGGCATCTTAAGGTGCTGTCTGCGTCATCGAGAAATAAAATTGTTAATTAAATCTGGCTTCAGATCCAGATTTGTTCTTTTCCGCGCTTCCTCGTTGGCGGTTCGAATGAATGAATGAATGAATGAATATATTTTGAAGCTAAATGCGGTTAATGGTTTGTGAGGCAAGCCTGCGGAAAAATTTCGACTGCAAAAATATAATAATTGTTTCAGCAAATATGACATATGACGCTGATAAAAACTCGTTCAAATATTGTTTATGCGCTTTTTAGATTCCCTTTTAATTTAAATTTCCTTTTGAAACGTGATTATAAGACCACACTATTTTCATTTAATTTTCCGTTTGAAATGTGATTATCAGCCCACACTATTTTAGTTTAAATTTCCGCTTGAAAAGTGACTTGAGCCCAGACTATACATTCCATTGACGGCTTTTGTTAAAGATTGATTTTCGTAGTTTCTCAGTGAAATCATTTCAACCACATCTGAGAAATCTCTCTACAGGCTGAACGTTTGGAATGTGAATATGTTTGACTAAGCGATCCCAGTCCCTTGCAATTAGCAAAAGCTGTTGAGTAATGCCAACTTGACAAACAAAGCAATTGTTCTGAGTGCACAAAATAATTAACTGAAAAGCTGGTAAACGCGATTTAAAGGCACGATGATGTGTTTATCAGAACTTTTGCCTAAAGATAAAGTCAATCGATCAATTTGAATAAAACATTTCAGAATGTGTAGCACACTATATTTAAAATGTGGAGGAGCGTATAAGTGAAACCCAAGCGAAATTTTTGTTTTAAAACTTTATGAAAATCGTACTGTTTGCTATTGGTCACTTAGGACTAAACAATTACAAGGTCCAACAATTAAGACTTAAATAGTAAACGTTTAAGTTAACTTAAGTTAGGCTACTTAGGAGTATAGATAATACTAAATGCCAGCCACACTGGCCTTGCTGTCTCTTTCGAATATTTTGTTGCGTTGTGTAGGTGCGATATGGGCCACACTTACAGCTAAATTAATTAATAATATTAAGTCACATTTTGGCGATATTGGTCACGCTCTGCGAGAGTAGCTCCTCAATCTTTGGCACAAATACTGCTAGTACCCATTGAACCCCAAAACCCATCGATGCCGCCGAGTCTCAGTTCAGATAGAACTTGACCTTGGGCACACCGCTGGATACGATGCTGCTGCTGCGGGTGCTCTTGCCGCTGATTTTACCATTACCAGCACCACCCAAAAGTGGGGTGTGCGCACCACTGGGGCCATCATTACCTTCCAGACGCCGCAGCAATCGATCCTGATCGCTGAGCCGCGGTGTTGTTGGCATCTCGCGATTCGGCGAATGGATACCGGCCAGATAGGTCTTGGTGCTGATCCGATTGAGTTTGGTGGGCTGATGGTCCTGGAAGATCTGCGAGTTGGCAAACACCGCCAATATCTCCGGCCCCAAGTTGGGCACATTGATCTGCGTCTCTCGACGATAGTCCTCCTCGTGGATCTTGCCGCTAAAAGGGCCACAAAGAAAGTAGATATTGGTTATACATATGTATGCCAATTGATATTGCCAACAGCAAGCCAACACGAGCATGCCAATTAATCGCTAATCGCCAGCCACCCAAACAAAGTGCGAAATGCGATCTCTGTATCGGGATTTAATCTATCTATTAGTACCTCATTAGGCTCAGGCCCAAGCTCGAGTTGCCCTGCCTCATTTGCGGCTGATCGCAAATCGGCTGGGGCACCGTCAGCGAATTATTGTTATCAGCCGATGTTGGCTGCATGCGTCCAATAATCTGGCCATTCTTCCTGGATGCCAAGTAGTCCTCGTCCTCCTCGGGATTGTAGTTGGCTAAAGGGACAAAGAGGCGAGAAAATCAGTACATGAAATAAGCAAATAATCGTATAAACAAATTGGTTCTGGATACTTCCAAGTCCTCACTTCTTACATTACATTTCCAAACAAATGCGAGAAATCGAATTTGATCTAGAGTATAAGCCTAACTCTATCGCTCTATAAACATACGCTTGTTAAATTGCTTTTAGTACACTTCATAATGTAAAAAACCAAAATATTTCTTGCCATTCCTTATATGTACATACATATGTATGGATGTTAATATATGTAAGCGTATGTAAACAAAACTGCGAAGTTTACTAAGGCGAAACTTTTTAAGATACCCTACGTGAAGTTTGGCACACAAAAAATGCCATAAAACTGATTTATCTGCTTGTGTTTTATTTTTCCCCTTTTACGTACTCGTACTCGATTCCAAATGCCAAACACGTTAAATCGCGCAAAATCGCCGTAGCATTGTGCGTTTCAAGATCTTATTAGTTTTTTTGTGTGAGTGCCGCGCGCGAAGAGAGTATTTGAGTATTTGAGTGGCGGTAGCCGGAGTACTCATTTCAATCGTAACAGTAACCAGCATATCCGTCAACTGCCCCCAATCAAAGTATCTCGAAAACTCACCGATGGATTCGTCGTAGCAGAAACGCTCCTCGAAGCAATTCCAGTAGAAATCCTCCCAGCAGCTACAAGTGAAAATGGGAAAGAAGGCGATTCGGAGTGTGTTAGCCAAATGAATTGTTGGCTCGAATGCGGAGCAAGTTGGTAAGCGAGAGGGGGGTGTTTGGGGGGAAAATTCACAGCGTTTACTCACTTTTGACAGCAGCGGCACATTTTGTTGTGCTCTTCCTCTTCCTCTTGCTTTCTTGACTTTTTTTTTTGCGCTCCGCCCGAACAAAAAAAATGAAGAGAATCCGAGTCCGATAATCGTTTTTGTGTTGTAACAATTGCTTTGATTAATTTATGATTTCTGTTTGGGAATAATAAATTAAATTCGGATTTGTGCGACGACGACGACGAGTTATGTTGTTATTGTTTTTGGTGTTTCTCTGCGGAGGAACGTGAGGTGCGTGCGACTCGTTCCAGAAATTTTTTTTCAGTGGCGAGCGGTGAGCGTGTGGAAACTGCTTTTATCGGCACATGAAGTGGCCCCAAATCGCGCTCTGATGGCGCTCTCCACCCGCTCTCGACTCTACACTGAGGGAAACAGCCCACTACATTTCAAGAAATTGGTTTTGCATTTTCAATATATTGGAGGGGTTATTTTACACTAAATATATATTCTTAAAAATATATTTTTACATAAAACTTCTAGATTTTGGCCTTTGTTATTTGGAAAAAGAATTTATTTATTTGAATTGAAGCGCAACTCAAATAGTCTCGTTTCACCAAAATATTGCTCATACGACACGTATACCATGTAGAACCAGAACCAAAAGTAGTACATTCCCAACAATGACGAATTTATTTGAATATGTCTCAATTCATTTCGTTATTCGCTAAGTAATATATTTTTATCGAAATATTTAATTGTTTACTGAGAATATTTTCTTATTGGAATTTTTTTTGAGTGTGCGTGTGTGTGATAAAAGTGAGTAAATTTGAGAGGAGCTACTGGAGAAGGCTCTCTCTCACCCACTTTATGAACTCCTCTCTCTGGAGGTGGTGCCATGGGAGGGAGTGGTGGTGGGCAGGGGCAGAAGCAGTTTCAGAGAGCCGTTGATCGATCGCGCATGATAGATTACTGCCAGAGAGTGATGATTTTGCGACAATTTTTAACTATTTTAGACGCTCTCCCGATTAAACAGCGCCAACTCTCTACTTTTCTCGCTCTCTTCTGCACCGTGGGTCAGGCGGCGAGGCGCGTCCCCAACATTATCAGATTAAATTTGCAAGAATATTTTAATAATTTATGACCATCCGTTATCGCATTCTATGCCGTTCAGCTTAAATTCCGCTCGCTTTATTTCGCAGACATTCAAGTTGCTGAACGCGCTGTTTGTACACGGTGTTCATTTCAATAATATTTATAAAGAAATAAAAATGAAATGGGACTGTTTAATACATTGCTTAAATCTGCATAGCTAAATAAACAACAAAAATAAACAAATTTAATTACAAATCCCTGATTTAAAATGAATGTACAAAATGCAGGCATGGAATAATTTTGTTCAATGTGGCCTAGTATCGTCCCACTGTAACCTGTTGCTGTATTGTAACACCTGCCCAAGCCTTGCACTTCTGTCTGTGGGTGTGCGTGTGTGTGTGGGCGTGTGTTGGTGGAGTAATTGAAACTTTTTAAACTTGCACCGCGCACACGAAGATAACCTCGCTACACATGTACTCGTGTTTGCCCGCCTGAGTTTACTTAACGCTTTGAACGATAAGCGCTTCTGCAAATTGAGGCCACATTCTCTGCACAGGTGGTTGGCTGCAAGGGGGGGGTGAAAGATGGGTGGAAGGTGGGTATCCATCCAAGGTTCCCCAATAAGCATACTTTTAGGCTGTCGAAATATCTCCTTTACTGCCTTTCAACCTAGTTTACGAGCTTCGCCTCTTTGTTATCTCAGTTTTCTGTTCTCTACAATCTTATCAATAGATTGCAAATTCAGTTTTGTAAAGTCATATCAATAGATTATTAAGTCAGTTTTGTAAGTTCTTATCAAACGATTGCTAATTGAATTTAAACGAGTTGATAACGACAACTCCGAAAACAAAGTTCAACAAACTGAACCGTGAACCCAAGTGATTTAGTTCAGATAAGTCCGTTTATAAAATTGTTTTATAACATTTTATAGCATCAAATTATAAAAAAGTTTTATAACATTTTATAGTATCAAAATATAAAATAGTTATACCCGTTACTCGTAGAGTGAAAGGGTAGATTCGATTCGTTAAAAAGTATGTAACAGGCAGAAGGAAGCGTTTCCGACCATATACAGTATATATATTCTTGATCAGAATCAATAGCCGAGTCGATCTGGCCATGTCCGTCTGTCCGTCCGTCTGTCCGTATGAACGCCTCGATCTCAGGAACATCAATAGCTAGAATGTTGAGATTAAGCATATAGAGACATAGACGCAGCGCAAGTTTGTTTCCAAATGTTGTCACGCCCACTCTAATGCCCACAAACCGCACAAAACTCTCACGCCCACACTTTTAAAAAATTTTTAAGTTTTTTTCATTTTATTACTTTTTTTCCCCAATTTTTACCGATATTATGTTGAATACATACGTATGTTGAAAATTCTCGTTTGCACTTTCACTAGCTGAGTAACGGGTATCTGATAGTCGAGGACCTCGACTATAGCATTCTATCTTGTTTTTTAATATTTTACAGCATCAAATTACATGTTAAATTCTCAATAACTACTTTTATTGCGCCGGCTTAACAAATTTGTTTTGCTCAGATCTCTTTTATTTGCTTTATCTCCAAGTTCATTCTAAGAACATAATCTCTGAGTGCAGATAAGGTAACTCCCCGATTTCATTTGAGTTAAAGGTGTCAAGAAGCAAGACAATTGTTTGCTGGTTGTAAAGATATGTTTAACACCGAAAGAAAATAATATATAATTGAAGCATTCGTGTAAGCTTCTCCCGAGTTCATAGACCACAGCGGATCATGTGAGACCCAGCTGCGACAATCGATCAATTGATTGTCTTTTGATAAAGCCGTAGCTATATTCATAGCATTCGAAGCATTCGGCGACAGTTGAATTGAAAAGCGCTCAACACTCATTAAAGTTCCTGCGATGACGAGAAAGGGGTTGGTAATTGAATGTCAATCAGCTGCGCTGAAATGAATGGCAGTAATTTTGTTGCTACCTTTCTGTTGTCACTGTTACTTTAAGCCGTGTAATGCAATTTGTTGATGTCTACACGTTTTATGCGTGAAACTCATTCCAACTCAAATGACGTTATACAATACACCACGAGGGGGGTTTGAGTAATATTGGAATTTGGTAATCTAATGGGATTTCAGAAACAAGTGAAATTTCATATAACACCATCTTCACTATCACACCTTTTGCGCCCAATGTGTTCTATAACCAAATCTCTATACTTAAACTTTTATCTTAAATAAAACTTTGAATATCAAAAATCCATATTTTCTTCCTTAAGCTACATTGTTTTGATAAATGTTTGCGCAAATGGGTTTTGCATAAAGTGTGCTTATTAAATTAAAATTAAACCTTAATTGTAATTATAATTTATCTTGACATAAATTTGAATTACCTTGAAACAAGTCAAACAACTTTGGCTAAAGCTAAGTGTAAAAATCATAATTTGTGGGCAAAAGCTTAGCCACTTAGTCAGCTTCGACTTGCAATATATGTATGTATGTACCAACCATTTTCCGAGTCATTAATTAGGGTAAACAATTAAAAAGCATTCAGCAAAAATCATTTAACTTGTTTCTGTCTTTTTAATGGGCTGTGAAAAGTTTGCGATTAATATCTCGTTAAGTAAAGCTGACAAAGCAATCAGCATTTTGTGGGTATATCGTTCTTTATTGTTTTGCCCTGACCTTTGAACTGGGTCGAAATAGAAATGTTTCGTTAATTTGACAGAAAAAATCGCATGCCACAGGTAAAAATTTGCGAGCGAATAACTTCCGCACAGAGTGCAAAACAAATTCAGCACCAAAACTGCAAACAATAAAATTCGGATTACAATGTATAATTTCACGAGTCACTCGAGCGATGCATGCAATGCGGTGAATTCTTTCGAACAAAATTATAATATTATAATAAAAACGAAATTGAAATTCATATGCATAACCCATTTCCACGATTCAAATTAACAAGCGAAATCATTCCCGTGCTTTGATTGCAGTATTGAAGTAGAAAATCTTTAGCTAAGCGGTTCCAATTCGAAAGATTGTCTAGTAAGTTGCATCTAGCACCTAATGAATTAATGAATTAACTTTTTATACGCCTGTCAGACATCCCTTCACAACATCAGCCCCTCTCTTTAACCATATAAAACATTTTACGACAAAACGAGTTTTGTGGCAGTAAAAAATATATATGTACATGCCCATATACAATATAATAAACGACGAAATGAACATTATCTAGAATCTCTCACTGGAAAATCACCGAAAAGTTCAAAAGCGTAAAAAACTTGGTTAATTATAATTTTTGTTTATTTTTTTTTTTTTGCATTCCAGGAGAGAAACATGTATTTTATCTACATAGTTTTTATCAACTTTAGTTGGCTAAGTAGAAATTCAAATCGAGTTCCCACTCCATTTAATTGAGCTTGGCATTGTTTGAGATATTTGCGAGGCTAAAAATGCACATATCAATATGTATGTACATATGTAGGTAAATAATGAATGATTACTTATAGGGGTATTAAAAACTGTAGAGTAACTAAACATTTACAATGCTCTAACAAGTTTTTAACGAGTTTTTTAAGAATTTTTGGAAACCTTTACAGCCACGAAATGTGTAAAAATGGGTTCCATAACAACAGCTTTATTTATCACTTTGAGTATTAATATCTCAATTTACAATGCTTGAGATCGACTCCAGCCATATAGGATATGCATTTTCCGTTTCCGAAAATCAACAGCTGATTGTTTGCTGTTGACTTTTGGATTAAATACAAAGTGTAAATTACAATAACCCATCGAATAAAATCATTCACACGCATCGGGCATCTCGGACTTAGCCTCTATAATTGACCAGAAAGATCGAGCGCAGGTGTCATTAACCGCAGCCCGGCTTGCAGCTTGGATATGAACATATGCATGTACATACATATATATATGTATATAGATAGTGCCTTGATCGGTTCATGGTAAACTAAAAGCCACAGACGACAAGCGGCGTGCATTGGCCTCGTTTCAGTTTTGGGCTTTGACAGGCATCAGACATCAGACATCAGAGACTGACTTGTATTCCGATCGAGTTGGACCTGCTGCATTGCCATCGAGTTTCACTTGGCAACCGAAAACTTTCCGCACCCCGTCGTTTTCGCAACTGCAGATCGATTCTCGAATGTTAAATCTATATATTTACGTTTTTAGAGCACGCGCGGTGTTCTCTGTTGATCTTTTAAATTAGTAAGTCAAACTCAAAGCGTAATGGACCTCACAAATATTTTCGATTCGTGCCTGTCGGCTCAACTTTCTGCCTTTATAGCCATTTTGTTGGCATTTATACCTTTTGATGAACGCACAACAACGTGAAATTGAATTATACTTTCCATTAAGCTACCAGATAATTTTAAAATCAAAGTATTGAAGTTATTCTGACCACAGTTGTTTTTAATGAGTGAAACCGGAATAAAGTGTATAAAAATAAAAACAAATTAATTGATAATGCTGAATAATTGATTATTAAGGGATATTAAATCAGTTGAAGTCGGAAGTGTACACTTTTACTCTTCTAAATACTTTTGAGGCATTGAAAACCAGAACGATTTTAAGATATAAATACATATATAAATATCCCATTGAGAAATACATTTCACCTTGTTGCTCCACAACGTATACCGTAATCAATTAATACAAATGCATGTTTTACCTTTGTTCACAGAGATAATAGCTCCGATTACCAACAAAGGTTCCCTAAATGGTTTGCCCATTAAATGAGTGGAGAAAAAACACCCTGAATGTAAAAGTAATTCCAGCTTAAACGGGAAATACTTTACGTGAATCTGACTCTGTTCTTCGGAATACAGATTCCCATGACATTACATTCCCCTTCTAAATGTGGCTAGAACGATTTTATTGTGCTTTTTATGAATGAATGCGATTTATGTAGGCGATCCTCGTTCCATTGTGATTTTTTCAGTTCCGCGATTTTGTATCTCAGGCGAGTGAGTCACAGGTGTCTCATAAGTCTCATAAGTAATATTTACTTGAATCATTCACTCAGAGCACGTCCCTCCGCCAAGATGCTTCCTTAAAATACATTTCGTGTATAGGTATACGAGTATGGGCACTTATCTCGGCCAAATCCGCCTGCCAAGTATTTTGTTTGTCAGACCATTTGCTTCAATTTGCTTTTATCAGTAATCACTTGATTGTTCATGACCATATAGCGCGAGCACTAAAGCTACGTTATAGCACTTATTTCGCATTTGACGATAGTGCAAGTTCTCCTCACCACACCGTTTGCAAGGCAAATGCAACGCCCGATTTCGAAAGGCTATTGACCAAGTTTGATTTTGAAGCGTATGGCTTGAACACGATAGCAGCAGCACTTTTTCGGCTGTCTACGATTATTGATTAGATATGACATGACGAAAGGAAGAGTTTGGGAATGTTAACCAGCCGAAAAACTAATCGCTGGGATATATACTATCAATCAAAATTGTGTTCAAAAGCATGATAACCAGAAATGGTTGTGGCGATTATACATACATATATACTTGGTAACTCCTGATCATGTTTAGTATTTCAAATGTGTTTATCTTTCCCAATGCGGCTGACACACAAATAATGTGGAGTTTTTTAATTAAAATATAGTATAAGATCTCATAAAATGTATCTTTGAATGTTATGAATTACTTTGTGTTTAACAGTATGACTCAATAAGTAAGGATCGAAGATGCCGAAATTCAATGAGTCATAAGCAAATGACTAGCTTCAAAGTGTTGTCCGTTTGTTAATTGTTTATTTGGACTCGTATCTAAGGCGCTGAAGAGGTAAAAAATTGTTTGTTTATTAGCCACATTTTATGGACGCGACACACGACGAGGCACGACAAATCAAAGTGAAATGAATCGCAAATATCTAATTGAATTTTCGCATTGCATTTGCAATGAAAACTGGCGAGCACACACCATGTTTTTTATAGATGCCATATGAGTACGTATATATGAGTACGTATGTATGTAAGTGATTCGCAGAATTCGAGAAAATCCCGGGCGTGACCAGAAAACCGGAACACCAAGTAAGGTAGCAGAATCTCCCTGCAAGGCGCAAACGGTTTTTTTCCAGAAACAGGAGGCAGAACGAGTGCAATAAACTGCAACATAAATTCTTATGCTAAATAATTGCCATCATCGAGTGGTTTTTCTTTTGTGCGAGGGGTGGGGGGAGCTGAACTTGTTCTTGGAAAATCACGAGGCTCTGGCTCAGGGTCAACAACGTGTTGTATGGCGTATTATTGGGCTTATTTTTTATACACATGTATTATTCTTGCCTGTTTTGGGTGTATGGGTGTACTTCAAGTGCGTTTTCAATTACAGGTTCTGAAACAGCGCGGTGTTGTTGTACTTCACTTTTTGTGTTTTGATTTTATTCCACTCTCTCACAAGATCGTTCACTTCGCAACCGGCGGCTCCTTGCAATTACTATACAACTTTCAATCAACTCCTTTTCGCAGACACTTTCTTTTCACTCACAAGGGTTTTTGTATGCTGATCTCGTTGGCAGTTTTACAGAACCTTTGCTTAAAAAACTGCGTCACACATGGGGCAAAACACAAAGCACTTTTTGGCAATGATCACGCTTTGCACGCGAATTGTCGAAAAAAACGGGTAAAGCTCGCCGATCGAGCTGGCTGACATATGTAGTGCGCGCACGTCTGTCGGGTTCAACAATCGTCGGCTGACTGAATGCGAATAAACCGGAGACAACAACTCCACCGGCCCCCGACAACAAAGCAACAACAACCACACCAGGCAGGCCCAGGCCTCATCAAATCCGATGGAGCATAAGCTTTCGGAAGTTGTTTCAGACACGATTCGCTCGCATTGCTGATTAAAGATCTGACCTGGCTTGCGACCCGTCATTGTCGAAAATTGTAATTGATGGCCGTGCGGCTTCGAGAACGTGGCCATGATATTGAAAATAATATTTATACCGTTACCTATGCGACCAAGAATAACTTAGCTTACCTATATTTAACTTTATAGGATGGCTTTTAATTTAACAAAGTCTTGTAAATAGTACTTTATCAATTATTTCATACCGAACAGATTAGACTTTTAACGCTTCCCGCCATGGACCGATATCACTTGAAAGTGCGATATCGATATCTCTATCAACTGCTTGCTTAAAGCCTATGAATATCACTCAATGAAATGCACATCAAATGTACATTGTAACAATACTCAAAAATAACATGCAAACAGTCATATTTTTGATTCAATACTATATCATAATATACAACAAATTAAAAAATATATCGTATATCACAACAGGCCATCCCAAGTTTCACTGCTTGAACGACAGTTAGCTCAGTCTACAGTGCTACAGTCCATCACTACGACCAATCGGGCAATCGATATCCACACCTATCGACCTATTTTCAGCAGCCTAACTAAAGAAAAAAGGCAATATTTTGCAAAAAACATTCGGAAACGGTAGAAAAACCCCCGCTTCATTTGCCAGAGGACCCGTATTCCATGCAACGCAAAGCGGCGACAAGCCAGACAATTACAGTGTGAGACAAATGTGCGCAAAATGAAAGTGACAATCAAGTCATGGACGGGAGTTGCAACTTGGCGTTGGATAGCGAATGACGAGAACTGCGGTATCTGTCGCATGTCCTTCGAGAGCACCTGCCCGGAGTGCGCTCTGCCCGGTGACGACTGCCCGCTGGTGTGGGGTGTATGCTCCCATTGCTTCCACATGCACTGCATCGTCAAGTGGCTGAACCTGCAACCGTTGAACAAACAGTGCCCCATGTGCCGCCAGAGCTGGAAGTTCAACGTGCATTAAGCCCGCGTTATTGTCCTAGTTACTAAATACCCGTGAGGATCAGCAGTAAGAAGAAACCGAGAGAGACATAGTAAGCTTTATCAAATGATGGAGAACAGCAGCAACGATGCCCAGCCGCACTTGACGGGTCTGCCGCCACTGCCAAAAAGTCTGAGCGCCGCTACGGCGACTCCTGTGGCCATTGGCCCCCATCCCCGCACAGCCTCGCCAGCGTCCAGTGTTTCCGCACTGACAGTAGCCGCCGGTGAACTATACCTGGGCCCCTCCACCTCCTCATCGGCGGCGGCGGCGTCCCGAAATCGCAGCTACAATGGACACGGACACAGCCAGCGGCACGGTAGTCTTTCGTCCACGCAGGAATCGCTCAGTGATCGGGAGTCTGTGCACAGTCGCGCTTCTAGCACCCACAGCGCTGGAGCGGTTCATACGCCCACTAACAGCTCAAGCAGCACTGGAGCCACCTCGTCCACCATCGACAACCAGTTGGCAATTTTACGACGGGAAATGTACGGTCTGAGGCAGTTGGATCTGTCGCTGCTGTCCCAGCTGTGGGCGCTAAACGAGTCGATACAGGGATTCCGTGTGTTCCTGCAAGAGCAGGACGCACTGTCGCCGCCCTCGAGGTCTCGTACTCCATCGGACGCGAATTCATTGAGCTCCGACGAAGAGGACGATGGCTCCTATGCGCCAATAGCATTGCCTAAGATGACAGATGCTGCAGGAGCTGGGAGCGCGGGGATTGTGAACTCCAGGACCATGGCCTCGCCGGCAGCCAGCGGGGGACTGCCTACCAAACTGGCCACTGGGTCGACCACTTCCCACGCCTCAACTAGCTCCACTTCAGGAGCCTCCGGCTCCTCGTCTGCTGCCTCCTCGATGGGCAAGCACCAACAAATGCAGCAGCAACAACAGCAGCAGCCACAATCGGCTAATCACTACCATCAGAGGCCAGCGCCACCACCCGCACCACCAGCTCAGCACAAGGCGCATCCACAGTTGCCGAGAATCCTGCAGCAGCGCATGAGACAGGCACCGCCTCCGCCGCCACCCACAAGGCAAAAGGCGGGCGGCGTTGGTGGAGGAGGAGCTAGCACCAGCAGCAGTAACCACAGCATCAGCAGCGTCACCCAGCCGCATCCACATTCACACCAACATCCCCAACATACCCACCATTCGCGACCTGTATGACAAAACCCGTTCTTGGACTAAGCCAAGTTCAAGAACAGAAACAGATTCAAATAGCAGCCGCTGCCAACACTTCGGAAAGGGTCAATTAGACGACATTTCTCCAAGAGTCAATTCAAATTCAAGTGCAGAAAGATCCCACACACACTCAGTCTATCAACTCTGAACTCATAAAGCTTGCCATGGTCCCTCGTTCTAAATATTGAATCTAGACACATATGAATGAATATGGTTTATAAATGTTTTTTGCAAAACGATGAAAATCTATGAATGTAAGCGTACCACTTTTCACGTTTAATATTAAATAATAAACACAAGAAATTTGTATTCAATAATAATCGCTAAGTAGTAAAGGATAAGATCCTTATATGCATCTATGTATTACTCGATTGTATAAACATAAATCTCAAATGCTTGAAATTCCGCATCGAATTCATAGATCTAGTTCTATTATTTGCGTTGACTCTGAAATGTTTTGTTAGAATGCATACTATCCAACAAAAACTAAATCGAATTGTTCCAACTCATGTAGCACTAACCAAAACTAAACTCTTGGCCTATACATATGAATATCTGGATTGATTTTATAGCCCTGTTAAGTCTTAGTTTCGTAATGGCGAATCGATTGGAAAATTATATAATACGAACATGTATCTGCATCTCAAAGGAAATTCTAGCTGATCTTACTGTTAGTCCAATAATCCTATCATTAAAAATACACAAAAAAAAACTAGGCATATATATGTAAAGCTCAAGTATTGGAGCAAATCCCCCGAGCAGTTGTACAGTGCGTTTCGGATGTATAAGTCAGTTGCCTGCAAGTTGCACGTTCCGCGAAGCAGAAAACCATTTTAAGCTATTTTCGATTGTAAATTTTCCCAATTTGTTCAAAAATTGTATTCCGCAATTAGGGATAACTGTCTTGTAAGTCTGGAACGCATTGCATATAATATTTATATCCTAAATACATATACAATTTTTACCAAGTAACAGTTAAAGCGATAATTGATAAAAACGCAGTAGATACCATCGGTATCTCCCATATCACAAGCATAAAGCGGGAGATTGCGAAATGAAAACAGATTTACATATATTACCTAATCAAAAATTATACAATTTCCAATATTTATTGTTAGTTCTTAGATTGTTTTATTTCTCAAAACAAATTCCTTATAATCTACTTAAATTAAATCACTCTATGAAGTTAAACGATTGGAATTAAAATCCACACGATCATAATTGACTGTTCTTTATTTCGTTATCAAATACACAACTCCAACAGAGACTACAAATCAAAATGTACGGATATTTGAAACCAACCAGATCACAAAAGCATCGATATATTAGCAGAATATAGAACATACATATTCTGCAGCACAAGTCGCTAACTATAATAACTGACCTAGCTTTGAATATCTCGGGTAGAATATGACCTATAAGCATTCAGTCTAAGGAGCACCACTTTACAAAAACATTTTCTCAATATTCACTTGATTTCAGTCTCAGCAAGACCTATGATTGATTTCTACAATTCAACAAAAGTTCTTTTAATTTACAATTTTTTTTATGAGTGACCAACCTGAATTCAGTATAAATATTCACTGTTTACTATGCGCGATGAATAAACCAACAGGTTCCATAAACACTGATATAAACGTTCATATTTTATGCGAGTTATTCAAAGTGGCATCCAGTTAGAAGCATCAAATAAATTTGAGATGAACTTTTGAGCGCTTTTGCTGTGTACAAAAAGGCAAGCAAGATATCGAAAATTTACACTGACCGAAACATATACAACTTTGTGGTTGAGATAGAAACACAATTCACGAAAGGATATAATTTATACAATTTGCTTTATGACGAAAGATGGTGAGATATCGTTAAAAGTGTATTATGTAATGGCAATTTATTAATGAAACGAAAGAAACGATACGAATGAATCGATACAATAAATATCAATTTAAATATCAATGCGCACATGTATAATTAATTATCACTCTTATCAAGTTTATTTTGTTTGTTTATGACAGACTAAAGCAAATATTTGTTGCGGGTCCTAATAACCTCAAGTCAAGTTGTGGATGGCTCAGTCTAGGTGCTAAATGTTCCACAGCAATCAGATGGGATTTCTGCAAAGGAAAGGTTTCGAATTTCAAATTTTGTAAGTTGCAGCAACTTTTCTTTAAATGCAATCACTTACTGTCTGTTGGTCCCCAACCCAATGGCACGCCCAAGCGACTGTTCTCCTGCTTAAGCCACTGGTAGAGCGGCTCAAAGTACTCCAGCAGAGCAGCTGGGTCCATTTCGGTTTCGCCCGTGAACTCCTCCAGTACCCCCTTCCAATGGCGGGAGTTGCCCTTTGAGAGGAACTGACTTAGTGATCGTCCGGCTGCCTTGCTCCCGAAGATATCACAGTTGTCCAGAGTCAGGAGACTGTTGTTAGGCTCATATTGGCCGGCCTTACGGCATAGGGCCTTGTGGAACTGAAACTGGAAGATGTGGGCGGCAAAGTAGCGCAGGTACTCCACATCTGCATCAATGTGGTACTTGGCTGGCGGGTCAAAGTCTTTTTCGGTGCGGAATACTGGTGGCTCGACGCCGCCAAACTCGGATCGCATCTGCCAGAAGCCGCAGTTCCACTGCGACTCATCTAATTCATTGCGAAAAACGGCATAGCGATACTTATCCACGGCGTAGCCAAAGGGCAGGAAGACAATCTTGGAGAGAGCCTGCTTGAACAACTGATTGATTCGACTCTTTTCATCTAGTCTACCATTTTCGATCAGCCCAATGGCCTTCAAGTGCTTTGCCGACATCACCGATAGGGCTATCACATCGCCCACAGCTTCATGGAAGCCGGGATTGGGGGCTCCCCGGTAGACAGCCGGCTGTTGCTCGTATTGCAGATAGTACTGGATGTGTCCTAACTCATGATGCACTACATAAAAGTAGTGGGTGTCCACTTCGGTGCACATCTTGATCCGCACATCGCTGTCTTGGTAAAAGTCCCAGGCGGAGGCATGGCAAACCACCTGACGATCGTCGGGACGGGTGAGCACACTCAGATTCCAGAAACTGAGAGGCAGGGCGCGCATTCCGAGCGACTGGAAGAACTGATCACCCAGCTCAAACAGCTTCTGCACCGTGTATCCCTGCTTCTCCATTTCGGCCTTCACATCCACAAACGGCTTCTCCGGATAGGGAGTGAACAAATCGAGCAGCTCGTTCCACGACTGACCCCACATGTTGCCCAGGAGGCTTATGGGAATGTTACCCTCCGCCGGCATCACATCCGGACCATAGTGCTGCCGCAAACGAAAGCGAACGTAGCCGTGGAGCTGGCGGTAGAAGGGTAGCAGCTGCTTAAATGTGGCATCCAGTTGTCGCTCAAAGTCCGGGTCCTCGTAGAACTGCACCCAGTAGTCGGCATAGGAGCGGTGACCTTTAAGTAGACAGAAATATTACATTATAAGCTAGATTTGTAATGTGCATTCTATTAATATTCAATTTGCAACAAAAAAAAACTAAGTTTTGCAATTAAATCAAAGTCTGAAAAAGTGATAACCCCTTTTAACCTATCATAAAAAAAAAACAAAATAAATAAACTTTGGTAGTACATTATTTTTAGAACTTTTGAAAATGTTTCAGCTTTTGTGGGATATATATATCTACATATATCTATATATATCACACAAGTAAATATTTTGCATATCAAACTTGCTTATCTCAAGACATCGTAAAAGGTGACTGATTATACCCAATATTGTGGATAATTATGGATAAATGTGAAGTTAATAACCCACTTTGAATACATTTCTCCCTGTGCTGGCTAAACTATTTCCCCCGATTCGGGTCAGACATCGGGTTATCGGGGCGTCCATTACTTACCATTCAGTTGCGATGCCTTGCGCGTCAGGCGCACGTACTCGGCGAAGTTCTCCCGCATGGGAGTTCCGGACTTATCGTGCCACTCACGCCAATACCAGGCCAGTTCGGCAGGATCACGGCTGTGGGACAGACGCTCCTGGATGTGCGGCTCCAGGGTGAGGGAGCAATCACTGCGATTGGTGTAGGAACACACGGTGGCGGTGGCATAGTTCGTCTGCATCGAACTGATGGCATTCTGCAGGGTCAGGTAGTCGTCGGCATTAAGGGCGGATGCTCCCAGTTTGGAGAGGTGATCGGCCTGTCGTCGTATATCCGCATCCTCGGACTGAATGTAATCGGAGGCCTTTATCTGCTGCGCCAGGCGCTTATTGAGCTCCGCATTGCGGACATACACTTCGATCATGGCCTGGCGGTTCGCCTCCGTCACATTGGTGTTATAGTTGTAGCCGGACAGGAATTCCTCGTGGAAGCGCCTCCGCAGTTGTTCATTTTGCAGCTCGAAAAACCTGCGCGCCTCTAGCACAGATGCAGAGCAGGTATTGCCCATGGAGAGTCCATGGGGCAGCTAATAAGTTATACATGTTTAATATAGAACTTAAGAGAATTACTCGCGGTTCGTGATGGTATAACTCACCCACAACATCATGACCAGCAATAACACTATTATTTTGCATCCCCCCATCTTTGGCGCCTTTTCCGGGTCAAGCCGTGCTTATCAGCTACTCCGCACTTTAAATTTTTAGTACTACGAACCCAAAGCTAGGACGTATTCAGCCCAGATTGCTTGGTCTTCCCGTCGCTGCTGTGGAGCTACTGATTTCTCGGTGCAACGGAGAACGGTTTTTATAAGAGCGTTCACGAGCATCGTACAGTAGAACCAGATAAAGCAGTTCACCAGTGCTGACGACTGAGGGTCGACAGAAATCGCTAAAGTTGTACAGTGGCAGCGAAATGAAGCAATCCTTACACATTTTAAGGCTACACACAAATCCAAATAAGTCAACCATGATTATTATTTTGCACACATTTTACAGTGTTTTTAGCAAAGAAATACCATTTTGTGTTATGTTGACAAGTTGAAATATACAGTTTACTGTATTGTATGTATATGGCGGGAAAATGGCTGAGCTAACCGCACTGCTGCTGAAAGCGCTCTCGATATCGATACAAATGCAAAACTGCTTGCCGTCTCGCATTCATAGCCAATCACAAAAGTGTGCGTGTTCCGAAATTTTACACCTGCCCGCCAATCTACCTGCTTGCTTATACATTTTGTTGTTGTCTGCATTATCTGCGGCTTGAGCGCCGCTCAGCTGTTGAGTGCAGCGCTAACGGTTTATTTGTACGCCAAACTCAAACGCAGTCAGCTGATACTCCATTGTAAAGTCGTTATATGTGCAGTGTTATTGTTAAAAAGTAATGCATTTATATTAGCTTTAAGCATTTAATCTACAAACTTGAAATAGATTGAAATTTTTCAACTATCATAAAATTTCGTATATACACCGGAGACTTCAGGCTAACCTCAATGCTCTTAAAGTATTTATTGGCAATTAGACTGTACAATATCCACACAAACTTTCCCATAACCAAGCACAGTACAAGTTGACGGCATCGATGCAGTAGGTAAAATTGAAAGCGACATTGAATTTGGATAATTGCAAGCAAATCAGAATTCTACGCACCTGAACAAACGCTTTTCAGCGTATTTCAAGGTGTCCCAGGATTCCTTGAAAAGGAACACCCGCAAGCCGGCCAAGATTGGAACGAAGTACTCATCCATGTCGAAGGGAAATATACAGCCGAGCTTAAACAACCAACGGCTGGTGGTGAAGTGGGCAAATGGATACCAAATCGTTTTGGTCACCGAAACCTTATAGTTATGATAGATGCCCTTCATTGGCCTTCAAATAATCAATCTGTTCCATTTTGTATTTGATTACATGCAATTACGGGAGGGGGAAAACTGGTGGAACTGATCGGTTTTCTTTAGCAGAACTGACTTGAATGGATATATGGAAGAATTATAATATTAATGGATTCCATAATTTTCTGAAATAGTTATATGTTAGCTTTATCCAGTTAAGTATCCTACATCGTTTTAAAAATAGTTATTTTCGGTAATCCCTGAAACAATATTTACAGACTAAAAATCCATAGTTTGACCTCCTGAAAGAAGAAAATGATGTAAGGATATGCCAAACTTTTGTGTCCACTTGTGAAGAAGTCCTCTATTAAAACCCGTAAGATATGCAATGAAAAGGAGCAGAAATGAATTATTTTATTACACCAACTTTGTATTTGTGATAACAAGACAGACGTATAAACTAGGTTCATAGAAAATAAAACCAATGCAATGCAGGAGAATCAAATAATAATTCTACATATATACGTATTCGTCGGATTAGTATATCGGAAAACTGGGGTCTACGACGTTCGTCCAGGCGTGCAGTCCACCAATCAGGTCTCGAACGGAATGCATGGGGAATCGGTTGCGCACATGCTGAACGGCGATCTGGGAATCATTGCCCCGACGGCAGAGCAGGACGATGGGTAGTTCCTTATCCTCCAACTGCTTGCCAAATCGCTTAAGATAGCTGTCGTCTAGGATCTCTACCAGTGGCACATTCACAGCATCGGGCAGCTGGCAAATCTCGAATTCGGCCGTTGGCCGCACATCAATTAGCAAATGTGGTTGAGCCTGGAGCTTCTCCTGGTAGTTCTTCACCGACAAACGCTCATCCGTCGACAACAGTTGCAAGGGATTGTCCTTGTCGGTTGCATGCATCCCGCAGAACATTTCGTAGTCGATGAGCTCCGTGATCAGCGGCTGGGCGGAGCACACATGGCAGTTGGGTCTCTTGCTGCGTATGCGGATATTCCGAAACAAGCCGCTACTGCCATCGAAGATTAGGAGGCGTCCGGCGAGGACATCTCCCAGTCCCACAATCACCTTGATGGCCTCCAGGGCCTGCATGGCTCCAATTGTGCCCGTGACAGCACCCAGGACTCCGCCATCTCCGCAATTGGTGACTGCTTCCGGGGGCGGAGGCACTGGGTAGATACACCTGTAGCAGGGCCCATTACCGTAGCCGTAAACAGTGAGCTGACCGTCCATCTTGAGGGCACTCCCGGAGACGAGGGGTTTCCCCAGCATGACGCACGCATCGCTGAGTAGATACCGGGTGGGCACATTGTCGCTGCAGTCCAGAACCACGTCATAGCCACGGATGATGTGCATGGCGTTTTGACTGTACAGCAGCCTGGAATGGCAATGGATCTCGCAGTGCGGATTCAGTTCGAGCAGCGCTATCCTCGCCGATTCAGCTTTGGGCATACCGCACCGGTCCTCGGAGTGCAAGATCTGGCGGTGAAAGTTGCTTCGCTCCACCTCGTCGTAGTCTATGAGTCCCAGGCGCCCGCATCCGGCTGACGCCAGGTATTGCGCCGCCGGACATCCTAGTCCGCCCAGGCCCACAATAAGGACAGAACTGTTTTTCAGCTTTAGTTGTCCCTGGACCCCGAAGTCGGGCAGTATAAGCTGCCGGCTGTATCGTGCAATATCGTCGTTGGTCAACTTGGTGTGC
This sequence comes from Drosophila orena, assembly GCA_005876975.1. Lineage (NCBI taxonomy): Eukaryota > Metazoa > Arthropoda > Insecta > Diptera > Drosophilidae > Drosophila > Drosophila orena. The sequence goes on along the minus strand of VCKV01000008.1, from coordinate 2,480,789 downwards.
ATTTTGACTGCACCACCAGGCGATTCCACAGCATTTCCCGGGATTTCCTGTTCCGCCCTAGCGGTGGTGGACACCGAAACCTCTAATTCCCGGAGGCACTGCTCCTTCCGGTGGAGCGCTGCGCGCAGGTCGGCGATCTCCCGCTTCAGCCTGCTTCGCTCGGAATCTACCTCGGATTCCATCATTGGGGTGCTGGAGCAGGATTTTGTGTTGGTCGGTCAGTCGAAGAAACAATTTGAAACAAATGCCTCTCACGGCAATCAGCTGTTGAATGTCGATTACACTTACCGCCACTTTCGATGGTCCACTGCTTCGATTCCGAGTTCGCGGTGTAACTAGGTACTTGTACACGGAGCTGTTTTTGTATACAAGTTTATTACACCACAAATTCGAATTGTTAACACAAATAATAAAAGAAGAATCGTATACCTTACCAACAAACTTATATTGGCATATGCCTTGTACCGAATTTAGGTACAGCCCAATACATTTTCCAACACTGCCGGCATGCCAGCAAAAACAGCTGTTCTGTTCGTGTTTTTTTCACCCATTTCCAGACAGTGTTTACAATTATCTAATCGTAAATTAAAACATAGCCATGTCCTGGCTGGGAAGTACGATTCAAAAGCTTGGCAGAGCCGCGCTCCTTGCTGTGGGCGGAAAACCCTTAGCTCCGATGGCATCAACGAGCTACACCGTGCGGCAGCTATCCCATGCCGAGCGACGAGCACGCGGTCCCACTGTGCGGCGCTATGGATATGAGGACAAGATCTTCAAGAGCGGGCTACTTCCCCATGTGGACAACGGACAAAAGCTGCCCATGCCAGTGTATCGTCCGAAGAACGCCTGGGCAAGGAAACGTGCCTTGTTCGGCCAGAACGACTACATCGACATACTGGGCAACGATCGTCTGCATCCAGTCAAGGTGCTCTACTCCCTGCCATCCTGGCTGCGCGGCGTCTCCGGCAATGAGTACCAGGTGCTTCTCCGTAAGCGTAAGCTGCTGGAGAAGTCCAAGTACCCAATCGCCCGACCCACCAAGTGGCGAGAAATGGAGAAGCGCATCCTGTACTTGTACAGGTTCCTCAACCGCAAGACTAAGACGGGATATTCACATCAGTAAAACCATTAGAATCAAATAAAATATTTTGTTTAATCTGATATTGTTCGGAGTTGACTTATCTTAAGAGTATGCCTGGCTGCCATTAGGAAGCACATTTTGCATCTGTACAAAGTTCCTGGATTCTGTCCGTCATACTGATACTGTTTATGCTTACTTCAAGACTATCCTCGCCTCCTCGCCATCGATCAGTATCTTCTGACCATTGAACAGGCAGAAGTCACGTTTAACGTGAGCGAACAGCAGATCGGTGATGAGAAATATCTGGCCGGTGGAGAACGCAAGAGTGGCACCGAAATAGAAATTGGCATTTGCCGAGCCAGCATAGATCCACAAGTGCCAAAGGGCTCCCATCATAGATAGAGTGACCAGAAAGAACGTGAAGACCACAAAGCCATGGGCCATGACTGAAAAATATTACCATAACGCTTAGCAGTTGAACTTACTAAGTGGACAATACAACTTACATTTCCAACATCTCTTCCACAGGGGAAGCAAGGCCAAATAAAAGCCCACATCGCCCAGGCTGGGATACGCTCTAAAAACGGCCATTAGGGCCACCAATACCGTGGCTAGCAGTAGGGGCTCCTTGCGCAGCTTAATACTTAGGGGCACCAGGTATAATACGGTGGCATTCAATTGGAATGTGATAAGGAACATGGTGCGGAAGTGTTCAAACATTTCAGTAAAAAAGTACCAGAACAGGCCGATATTCGGCTGCAGATCGCGGAAATAAAATCTGTAAGACATTTAGAAACGTAAAAATAAAGATAGAACTATTAGGGTAGCTATAGCTTACATGAAACCCAACGTTCCATCCAGGAAGTTCCAGCTGTTCAGCACAAAATAGTTAGCAATTGCCACGATGAGACAACTGACGATAAAAAGCACAGATATAGCCACACCCCTCCTGACCGAGTTCCGTGAAAATACCAGTAGCAGCGGTGCTATCAGTACGATGGGATAAAAGCTGCGGACGGTCTCGAACGCCAGGACCAGAAGGCATGGAAGGAGCAGTCCTTTCACAAGGCAGTAGAAAAAGAAAGCAAGGAACAGATTGCTTATCACGGTGGAGGTCATGCCGATGCAGCTCATAACAGTCAGCGGATTAAAAAGATATGCCACGATCACAAGTTCCGGAATGTCAAACTTGTCCAGCGGGTTAAACTGCAGCTCCTCCGTATCCTTTGCATATTCCTTTCGCTCCACGTCCTGCTGATCCTGCTTTTGCTTTACGAATCGCAGACTCATCACATAAAGCAGAGCCGCCGTGCAAACATCCAGGATTATGTAGAATATGGGCAAAAAGTGCGGGTATTTTTGAAACAATCCGGAGAGAGCGCTTAGTATCAGCGGCGATTCGTGCACCAGGTCGCCCTGATACGGATCAATGCCGCTCTGTAGCAAGAAAATCCCCTCTTGCACTGCAATAATAATCCCATTCAGACTTGCACATTTACATATGTGATGTGTACTTTGTTTACTCACTGCGCTTGTGTGAATTTAAAGGCGTCGCGAACTCCACTCGGTTGCCAATCATGGGAGCCAGTGGCGTGCGACAGAAATAGAAGCGCACGGCGCCGCCCAAGAGGAGCAGTTTATAGAACTTTGAATCCATCTTCTAGTTGGGCATAGTTTTTAGGAACGGACTCCGCCTGTAAAAAAGCCGCTTACAGCTGGCTTGGTGATGGCACAGACCTTCGATAAGTTATCGATTTCCCTGTCACGATATATGGCTTAGCTTCTGCTGAGTTAGCAAATAGGATTTGTTTTCTAAAAAAGGTTCAAAAGTTTATTAGAGTTGGAATTAAAAATGTTAGCTCAAACTTTTGGAGAAACTTCGTATATGGTTACTTTTCATCGTTCCATAGGTTTTCGATCCTCACGCGCTCATCTCTATGTATCTTGCCCATCTCTTACCGTCTTGTTGTTGTTTTTGGAACCTCTTTGGAACTCGCAATATTAAAATATATATTTCATTTAATTAAGCACAAAAACCCACAATAGAAATGATTAGCAGTAAAGAACCGAAGAAGGCGGATGTCTTTGAGGAAATCGCAGAGGACTTCAAGCAGCTGACCAAGAATCCGGAGCGTTTTCTCAAGTTTGTTTTCCTCCCAAAGACCGCGCACGTGTTTTTTTCAAACGTAGTATAAACAATTTATATTCTAGGCCACAGCCGGATCAACTGGAGGCTATCCAGCAGCTCGTCCAGAAGACCTACGCCGTTAGCATCAGCGAGGATGTGGCGAACAAGAATGAACTGCTGCCGGAATTGGTGCTGGAGCAGATGGACGAGGAGCAAATCTGGCAGCAACTGGAAATGCGCAACGAACTGGTGTTCCCACAGATGGTGGAGCAAATCGCTCAGCTGACGGCGATGCGAGAGCAGCGCCTGGGCATCGAACTAGACGATGGTGAAGAACAGGAGGAAGAAGACGAAGATATAGAAGCTGAAGACTCAGGTGATGAGGAACAAGATGAGGAATCCGACTTCAGCGAGGAGGATGGAACGCAAGAAAAGCTGAAGACCACGTCGCCGAAAGACCAAAGAAAAAAGCGAGTACGCAACTCTGTGGTGGACGATACCTTTTTCAAGTTGGAAGAGATGAATGAGTTCCTGGAGCAGGAGGATGCTAAGGAAATGCGCCGGCTGAACAGCAAGAAGCGCGTTGAGCAGACCAATGATATAGATCATTTTGCAGAGGATTTCGGCGTTGGCGAAGATGAGGAGGAGGGCAATGTCAACTATGCGGACTTCTTTGACATGAATGATGAACTGACAGAGCATGCTAAAAAGATTAACAAAGGCAGGCAGAAAGATTACTTTAATGAAAACGAGAGTGAAAATGAAGATCAACCAGATGAGGATGAAAATCACAAAGAGGGCGAATCTGAAGAGGAACACGATGAACCTAAAAATGATCAAGAGGAGGCGGCCAGCGAAATAGATGAGTCCGAATTCGTTGCGAAAAGTGGCATAGAACCCGTCAGCGATTCAGACTCGGACTCGGAGAAAGAAGAGGAGGAGCCACAACCCACAGAGCAACCGTCCCAATCATCCAATGAGATGAGAGAGGCCCGTTTGTTCCAACGCATCCGCGACTACGAAGACGTTGTCCTAGGCGAAAAGCCTTGGCAGCTCAAAGGCGAAGTAAAGGCGGCCAATCGGCCCCAGAACTCACTGCTTGAGGAGATTCTCGACTTCGATTCGACCACCAGGCCAACGGCACCAATTACGGAAGAGGATAACCGCTCCATTGAGGACATAATTAAGCAGCGTATTCGCGACAAAGCATGGGACGATGTGGAGCGCACTGTGCGACCGGTGAACACCCCGCAAGAGTACAGAAAACAACTGGTGCTAGATCAGGAAAAGTCAAAACAATCTCTGTCCCAAATTTACGAGGCGCAGTATCAGCGCGAAATGGAAAAACTCGATCCCAATCGCGATGCCGATGACAGGTCTGGTCCGGAACCGAAAGAACACCAAGAAATCAAGCGGTCAATGCGTTCGCTGTTTCTTAAACTGGACGCTTTATCCAACTTCCACTTCACTCCGAAACCGGTGGCGCCAGAGGTCAAGATCGTAACCAACACACCAGCAGTACACATGGAAGAGGTGGCACCGCTGGCGGTGAGCGATGCCAAGCTGTTGGCACCCGAGGAGGTGTTCCGCGGACCCAAGCACGCTCCACTTGGCAAGACCGAACGCGATCGGACGGACAAGAACCGCGAGCGCCGCAAAAAGAAGCAAAAGCAGCGAGCCATCAACTCGGCTCTGGAACAGCGCGAGCTGCAGCGAGCCAAGGACGGCAAGGCGCCCACAAAGAAGGAGGCGGATGCCAAGCTGCTTAAGACAATCACCAAGAATCGCAATGTTCAAAAGGTAAATACAATTTTACTTTATCTCCATTTTATGTTTTGTATGTAAATGGTATTCCTGAGCGGTTTCTAAATGAATCCAACGCTTAAGTTCTCGAACGATTGAGTTGGTCGAAAAATGTTTTACTTCCTTGTACTTTTCAAACGCAATGCAAAATTAACTCGACCTTTTTCTTGCAGATCAATGCCAGCAGCAACGACCAGGGAGCTCTGAAGTCCTCAAAGGCCTTCTTCAACAAACTGCAGGATACCGCAGCGGCTACAGCTTCCAACAAGCGACCGAAAAAGGATCCCGCCAAGGCGGATGCCAAGAAGCTAAAGCTTTAAACGTACATGTTAGGACTCCTTCATATTGTAATTGGCTTAAGCTATAAAGTTTTTTCGTGTCCAGTCACGTGCCAGAAAGTTGTCACAAGCACACACGTCTGCCCACAAAGCAATCCTGGTTGCAAGAATATATTTAGCGTGTACTGTGAGTCTGGGGAGTCCCCAATTTGGTGCTCCATGGGAGTTGCCATGTGCCGGTACTTTTAATGTTCCATGTGCGCGAGTCCTGCGTATGTGTATGTGATGCGTGGGCTCTTTGCGTGTGGCGGTGTGTGAGTCAAGGACATTCTGTGTCCTGGTGAGGCGATTAGGCACGCGTGCAGTTTGCAGAATACGACTATTTTTAGAATTATTTACTTAAAATAACTGTTTGCTATGTAAATAGTACCCTTATTAAAACAAGCAAAGCAAGTAACGAAACCACTTGAAATGTTCATGTTCTTTTCTTGAATGGGAGTACAATGAATAAAATTGAATTGATTTTTTATTGTTTTAAAATTAGCTTTTGGGCTTAACAATGCTTTTGTATATTTTGTTGACCTTTGCCTTATTTTGGATCCTTGCTGAATTTTTTATTGTTTTTAAGATGTGTTTGGAATACTACCGTTCTGTGTATGCCTATCTCTACTAATCTTGCAGATTTAAAGCTTTATCTTTATCTTTATGCAACAAATACACCTGTCAAGCCTACAATTTGTAAACAATTGAAAGAATTATAGAAAAGCGTGCAACAACAAAAAAAATTAATTTTATCTGTTGGCGCCAACAATTAAACAAAACTAGAGATGAAATACAAATCGAAATCGATATGCTGTAACGGACCACTTTTTAATCGGTTCCGCCTCTGCAAACGGAGGGTGTATTGGCTAAATTTGAACGGAGCTCGAGACATCGTTTATCGAAACATTCCCGATATCGACTGTATCTGCGTTTTGCGAACCTGGTTATATCGATACTATAGCGTAGCACGTGTAGTTGTGTTGCATTTTAAATATAATTTTGCTCGAGTTTATACGCATCTGTCGGAAAAGTTAATATGGTTAAAGTACAGAAACCGCAGCCCAAGTCGCTGAACAAAAGCGCCAGCATCGAGAACGTGGTTAAGAAGAAGGGCAAACCGGAAAAAACTAAGAAACTCGCCACAGACGCTTCCCTGGAGCTGCTCAGCAACAAAATGGCAAAGAACGCGGCTCCGGTGAAAAAAGCTGCCATCAAGCAGGAGCAGGAGGTGTCCAAGAAGGAAACCGAGAAGAAGCAGTCAAAACCGGCCAAGAGGCCACTGATTCTGGCTCCACCTGAGTCGCCGGCTGCTCCCCCACCAGCGGCGAAAAAGTCTAAGTCAACGTCAACGGCTTCTGCGGCTCCTTTGGCCAAAAAGATCGCATCCCAAAAGCCTTTGATTTTGGCTCCTCCAGAGTCCCCAGTGCCACCGAAAAAGCAAGAGAAAAAGACTAAAGCTGCTCCTGTGGAAGCCAAAAAAGAGCAAGCACCAGCCAAGAAGTCTGTCCAAGATCCCGCACCTTCTATAAAGAAGGCTGCCCAGGTGGCTCCTGCTGCTAAGAAGTCAGAACAAACTAAAAAGACTGTCAAGAAGGCCCAGAAGCCATCGACTGAAGCACTAATAAAGGCCCAGAAACCCGGAAAAGAGGCAGCACAAGCTAAACCAGTCAAGGCTCAGCCCGCTACGCAGCTCCAAAAGAAGGCAAAGCCGGTGCAAAAGCTGTCGAAGCCTGCCAAGGCACCTAAATCCAAGAAGCCATTCAACAAGTCCAAGCCTGGCCAGGCAAAAGGAAACGCTGTCAAGGAAGAGCCTGCCAAGACAAAGAAACCAGTTGAGCTGACCTTCGAATTGAAGTCCTTTGACGAGAAGCGGTTCCAGGAGATTGTCAACGAGAATAATGTGACAAAGGTGTGCGAGGCATTGAAGTCTGTTGTGTCTGAGGAGGTGGAAAAGAAGAAGAACACCTCGATCTTCTCCGATTACCGTTACATTCTGCAAGTTTGCAGCTACAAGATACCCAGCTGCCCAAAGCGCATGGTGAAGTTGAATCTAAAGCATTCGTTGGTGGGCAAGGACGACGATGTGGCTATCATCGTGCCAGATTTGCAGCGTGGAGCCAAATTCGACTCTGATCCCACTAAGCAGCACTACGAGGATCTATTGCGAGAGGCCGGTGTGAAGCAGCGCCTAACCATCGTTCCATTCAACCAGCTGCGCAACGAGATGGGTTCCTTCGAGGCCAAGCGCAAGTTCCTCAACAGTTACGACTACCTGTTGTGCGACGGCCGATTGGCAGGACAGGCTACTGCCTTTTTGGGCAAGGTAAGAAATTCTGCCTGCTAATGAGTGTGTTCCAGGAACACAAAGTACCTTTCTTTAATCCTCATGAAAGGTCGCGAACCTTCGTATGTATTTTCAAAAGGTATTCATGTAAATATGTAACTTCGGATTACCTATCTGAATCAGGGTATCATTTGTACTGCTTTATGATGAAAGGAGATTATACACCTCGTATAAGTGTTATACTCTTTCCAATTTTAAAACGTATTTTAAATCGGACGACTTCATATGTACGCAGCCATATGGATTACTTGGAATTTATAGAAAGCTAGAATGTATTTTAAAGTTTTTAATATGAAAAAACATGAAATTATAAAATATTTTCTAAATGTGTAATACACTTGTTTCCTCCATCTGTAGAACACCCAGAAGCCCCGCAACGTACTCCACGCTGTGCGTCTCAGCAAGGACAACGATAAGCTGCCACAGGAGGTGACCCGCGCCCTCACCCGCACCGCATTCAGGCAGTTGTCCAAGGGTGATCTAACTGCCATTCCGGTGGGCAATCACGAGATCACAGCCGAGCAGTTGGCTGAGAACATCCTGCTGGTGAGCAAGCAGCTCCAGCAAGTCTATCCTGGCGGACTGGCCAACATCCGTTCGATGTACCTCAAGATCGACATTACGGGCACCACTGCATTGCCACTATATGTCAGCATGTGTGCGCCACCGGAGGATGCACCATATGTTGTGGGTCCTCGTGAGCAGCGTATGCTCAAGCTTAAGAAGCAGGCCAACGAGGTGTTGTCCAAATTTGCCATGACCAAGGATGCGGAGTTCATTAAGCTCACCAAGAACCAGGTCAAGCGCAAGGCCGAGTTGCGCGAAGAGAAGGCAGCATTGCTGGCTGCTGATGCCGCTCTAAAGGACAATGATGGCGAGGACACAGCAGTGCCCACAAAAAAGGCTCGCAAGGATTCGAGCAGCAAGGACGCCAAGGCCGAAGCAGAATCCGATGATGAGGAGGAAGTCGAGGAGGCAGAGGACAGTGCCGGCGAAAGTGGCGACGAGGGCGAGGATGGCGATGGTGGCGATGATACTGAAGATGATGACGATGAAGAAAATGAAGATGATGATGATGACGATGAGGACGACGATGAGGAAGATGACGACGAGGAAGACGATGACGATGATGATGATGATGACGATGACGAGTAATAGTCAGTCTCATTCCTCCTCGTTAATTATAGGTTATTTCTATATATGCAAACCAATCTTACTATAATTCCGTTTGCAATTTTTAAAACAGTTTTAAGTAATAAACGAATGTTTTAAGTATGGAGACATAGCTCTTCCTAATTAAAGATCTTTTTAAACCGATTGAATATGCTTACACATCTGAACGCGATCAATTTATTCGAGTGTCATTTTTTTCCCATGTACACAAGTGTAACATTACCCATCCGCCATGATGGTTGTGAAGGCAATAATGTGATTTCAAGCAGACAAGCAACTATAACGATCCGATAACTAATTGAATGTAATATGTAATATGTAATGTAATATGTAATGTAATTGTAATAGTATGCAAATATCGCTTTTAAAATCGCTCTTTGCCCAATGGCTTGCAATGGATTCCCATGCATATTCATTCACAAAGCGTATCTGCATTCTATGAAATCAAGCATGAATATTTTACCTTATGGTCTCCGATTTTGAATGCCTTTTCCAGATTGCCAGCTCGCGGAAAATGGCGCAAGTTCCTGTTGACATATCGCAGCTCAAAGTGGATGCCAACAACCCTGCGTGGCATCCTTTGAGGTCATAAAATCCAAATATGCATTATGGCAACGGTCTTTGCCCAGCGGGAAGTTGCAACGTGTACACAACAAAGTCAATTTCAATTTTCATAAGAACTGATTTATATGCATATACATATTTTTCTATATGTTTTTCGTAAAACTCCTTGAGTCCCAACCATCCAGTGGGAGTACAGCAAAATGCAATTTCTTTGATGTCTCGCCTCCAACGAATTATGTTTTTCGATGAGATGGTTGACCAAAAGTGACCATCCGCTTGCATAATTCCTCCTAATTAGCCTTAGTAATTGCTCCTGGCTCGCAGGAACTTTGACTTTCCGGCTGTCTTGTCCATTTCCATCGTGCGAGATCCATTGAGCTCTTTTACATGGGCAAGGTCGCGGCTCTAGAGATTACAATCACGTTCATGGTAAGCGTCAAATAAATATGGCAAAAACCAAAAACCAAATACCAAGCCGGACACGTCGTCGGAAGCAACAAAAACATTGTAAAGCTTTTATCAGCCCAAATTATCATTAGCCGCGTTTTCTGTGGCTGCCATAAAATCCATATATGTATGTATGTTATGTGCAGATAAACATGTATACTTCTATGTGGATATGGGCGGTTAGGATTCCCTACATACGCACTTGGCATTTCCCCATTTCCGCTTGCCAACCTTTTTGGTACACACGAATTAGCTTCAGTTGAAGCTCTGAAAAAATGTGGGTCAATGAATGGATTGACATGGATTACAGGGTATTAAGCTACGTTAGAAAAAAAAAACTTGTAATTTGTTAGCAATAATTTCAATTGTTATCAACGAAAATGCACTATAAAAAATACCTTACGTAACATTGAAAGTCCCATTGGTTTGTGGGTAGTTGAAAAATATTAGATAATTGCAAATTTGGAAACGGTTTGTAAAGTTCTGAATATGGAACAATTTTTGTTTAAGCCTTATCACTATTTTGGATTGGGATTGCCATTATTCACATATCCAAATCAGCCATTCAATTTACATCAGTCAGCCCGGATATAGCCAATGATATAACTTCCTTATCAATATGGGTACTTATCACATTACGTTATATGGCTTTTAGAGACGACTAATTGTGAAAATAACCGAATAATTGTGATGGCAATCTCATCTGATTAGTCAGAGTTGCTACACAGAACGAAGCGAGAGTTTATGCACTGCCAATTACGAGATAGTGCCCATGAAATTATTAATAATCTGGAATATTGGGGGGGATTTATATTGGATTTGACGGCTGACAGCTGCCGGAGTCGAGGCACTAATTGAAAACAATCAGATGCTGATTAATCCAATGCTGATAGCCATGATCGATGGACAATGGCTCGATAAACGCTTCGATAATTGTGCGTAATAGATGATTAATAAACTGATACAGGACGTATCCAACTGGTTGGGTTGCCCTATTGCCATTGCCGTTGCCCCTTTGCCACGTGTTGCGTATACGACCGGTTGGCCAGCACCCACCGACTAGCCATGACTGCGCAAAATCGCCATCGAAATCGGCCAAAAGCAGCAAGTACTACCACTTTCGTGGGCGGCAGTCCTCGTGGACCGAACTTCGGAGCTTCCACTCGGGTGCCACCTGAACGCGTTGAAATCTTTCGTATCCTGGCCTCGTATAAATCGCGGTCTCCTTGGCTGCCGATTTCACTTGCGTTTCAGTCTCAAAGCGGTGCAGTCAGCAGCAGTAACGGTTAATATTACAATAGAGCGATTCCAAAAAGTTTTTCAAAATCCCATCGACCGTTTCTCAACAGTTTTTGAACTGTGTTTTTGTGTTTTGCAGTGGAATCGATCGAGAGCAATTGAACTTTGATCGCATATAAAGCAAAAGTGTTGTGTGCATTTGTGAAAAAGGGTGAGTGATAAAAAATGTATCATTATATGCCATTTGAATTAGAACAGTAATAAATACAAATTACGTATGTTTTATATTACCAGTTTAAATTCATATATTTTAATAATCCTTTTAAAATACATTAAAACAACATTTTGATGCTAAAAATTTAAAAAGTCTTAAACATTTTGAAAGTAAAAAAAAAATAATTTGATGATTATATTTTATATTTAAAACATATAAGAATATTTACAAAAGAATTAAAAAAAAACTAATTCTATATTGTTTTAACGGAAAGCTTTATAATCGCAAATAATACGATTTCAAGCTATTAATTTTTGCCGACGGGAACATTATTTACAAAATAATTTATATTTGGTAAAGCTAGTAATCAATTTGGAATAGATTTATATTAACAACATTTTCGAAAACGAGAAGATTGTTTTTTATGCTTTAGTTTGGTACAAAAATTTCCTTAATGAATATGCTTATCTTAATACAGACTGATTGTCAATCAATAAGACATTATAAACATCTAGTACCCACTCTTTTTTAATCAATTAGACGCCTTTTCTTAAATATTTCAATTTTAAGAAAGCGAACTTTTTAATAAAATATGTGCTTGTGTTCAAATTGTTTTTCCGACTTGCTTTTAATTAGGTTTTCATGGCTCAAAATGGCCAACGCTTATGTTCAGAAAATGAGGCGGCCTTTTGTAAATTGCTTCTTAGCTGGCCCAAGCCGTTAAGTCAACATGTAACCCAGGACCGATGCAGAGGTCCTTCGATGATGTGTGTTGAGCCTAGGACATTTGTTGCATCCCCTTTGTCCTTCCCAAATGGGCTGGGTTCTCTATGGGTTTTGGCCTGGCGACCTTTTGCCCCTAGTATCCTGGGAAAATCTTTATTTTCTTGCTGCAAAATTGAAGCTGGCTCCTTGGCTTTATTACCTCTTGGCTGGGCTCGGGGCAAGTAAGTCCTTTGGATTATCGCAATCATTTTGAGCTTTATTTTGCTGCCACATTAGAGCGCCCTTATAGTTTTATGATCTCATGGGCTAACGCTCTTGGCTGTTTCTAACTTAAATTGCCAAAAACTTTAGTGTGGAACTTCTGATCTTAAATTAAATTATTTTCCCTGTATTGTAAACAACAGTTGGGCGATTCGATTCGATTTCGCAGAAACGGTTTACTTGTTCAGTGATTCGAATGACTTGATGCGCCCCAAAAAGTTAAAGAAAATTCAATTGAAGTTGCTCAATAAGTTCAATAAATGAGCAATTTAATTTCGATTAGGTGGGCATCAAATTGAAGACCATTTAACCATGTAGATTAACAAAAGTATAATTGAAAAATGGTGAAATGAAAAATGTATTAAGTGCGGTGCATCGCAAAAGCCGCTTAGCTGCGGCAGCAGAAAACGTGAGTTGGTTTTCCACAGTGTCCACGCCAATTGCTTCTAATCCTTTCCATTTTTTACATTCGCTTTTCAAATTGAATATACAGTATCATGAAGGAAATTGTAAACAAGGCGGATTATGTTTTTACTGGCTTTGAATGTGGTAATACCATCAACTCAATTCGGATACTATTTTGAGCTTTACTTTTAATTGGTTTCAGTTCGCATGATTTCGAAAAGATCAGCCATTAATCACAAAGCGATTCATTGCTATTTTAATATTAAAGTTAGTTTATAACCACAGAGTACCTCAAAATAATAACACCGAAGTATTATCCCAAAAAATCCGAAATCGTTAACTCAAAAGTAGTCTTCTTTATCCACTATTTTGTTGCACATTTCAATTGGCATAATAGAAAAGCTTAACTAAACCCACATCCAACACTTTCTGCAGTAAATGCATTTTTATTCGCTGTCCAGACTCCGCCGACCTTTTGATCACTTTGTGTTGCCTACTTTCTTGCGCAAAATCCCATTTCTGGAAAATTCAATTCGCCTGCTCAGGTGCTTCGGATGAAATGGAGGGCGTTGAAAACTACTTATTTTCACGTCCTGCCCTCGGGTTGTTTACGAAATGCTCTCTACTGTGACAATTTGTGGCCAATTCTTGTTTTCTTTAAATTTACAATGGGGAACACACAGGAGGTGCCGACAGTAAGAGGGCAGATGATTTGGGTCTTGGGATTTCCTTTTCATGGCCGTTCGTTTTCTTTTATCCCCGGGTCTGTGAAAACACTCAGATGCGGAAACTTTCATACTTAATTAATTCGTGTTGGAATAAAGGAGTTTACCTCAACTGGGCAACAATTAAAAAATGCTTAAGCGAGAGGTTTTAAAAATTCACTTGAGCATGGCGAAAGGGGCTTAAGCCCCAAAACTCGGAATACACCGACGCATAGGGAAGCTTAGGGAACTTTTGGGCCAAAAATGTTTCTCAGCCAGCTCGGCAGTGGGGAAGTCTCCTTGAACTGCTCTCGCTCTAATTAAATTTGCATATTTTTATTAATTAAATTGTTTAGCCAGTGCTTACTGGGTAGCTACCGAACTTTGGCCCCGACTCACATGTGCATGCTAATCACCGCCGGGCAGGGGAATCCCCATCCAAAATTAACACGCCCCCAAAGGCAATGGCAATGGCAATGCAAACAAACTGGGGACAATTGCAGATGAGATGCGGATGCTTTTCATTCGGAGGAGTCCTGTTTACTCCCTGCTAAATACAAAGATTCGGGACCACTTTTCAGGCTCATCTGCCCCAATTTATTGCATTCTTATTATGCGGCGTACTTTGCTCGTAATATTTCCACTTTATATTTCCCCAAACGACCCTGCTGCATGTATTTAATTGGGCACGATTTTCAGTCCGAAAATGTTTACGCCTCTAATTGGGCGAGTTTATGAATTCATAAACTCACAAATAGCAGGGGTGTTAGAAGTCAAGTAAAGGGGCTTTATGTAGTGCGTAACAAGCTGCTAAAAGTTGGCTTGAATATAAGCAGCATGTGGTGTTTCAGTAATTAATTACTATACCATATATCAGGTCTCAAGATTCAACTAAAATTGTGAAATAATAAAACGTTGCCTTTAGTAGAGAGTGTAGAATGCATAAATCATTTAAATAGTGCAAGTATTCCCACATTCGATCTGCCCTATTTATCTAACGGATATATTTTGGTGCCCTTCGGTTGCGATACTCTATCTGCAATTCGGCAGCCAATTTGGCGCTCAACTGCAGGCAATTTCTTACCCCATTTGATTCATTCTGTGCTGCTTACGCCTCAATGGAAGATAAATTCGGTGAGGCAGTATGTTAACCTCTTAACATATAAATTTTCACTCTCCTCCTGCATTTGCATCGCAATGAACCCCACCATCCCCCATACAGCTCCACGAGCAACGCTTTGATGGTATGCCACCGCACAGCAGCCAAATATTTATTCGCATTTAAAAAGTATTTTATGTTGCATTTTCCCATAAGCATTCGCCGGTTACTCTGGCTCCTGCTGCCACGTGAGTCCAAATACCAGTGCTCGGTGATAAGACATGCATTCAGCCTTCCCAGAAGCCTCCTCTCCCCCCCCCCCCCCCCCCCCCCCATCCCATCCCATCCCATCTGCCGCCTGTGTCCTCAAAAATGCTTTGGCGTTGGGTTTTATGCGTGCTCCTCCTTGGGAGTGTTTGTTTTAATCCCCCCTCCTCCCTCCTCCCTCCTATCCATTTGCCGCCATTTCGCCCGCATTGTTTGTATGACAAAGTTAGCATTTTGTAATAAATTTCGGTTTAAAAATATTCAAATCTTTATGGTCGTCGGTATTCAAATTAAATACTATTCGCCAGCTCAGCTGGCTGTGCGAAATAAGTATATAAAATGTATTTAAGCGCATGCGAGTGTTTAAGAATTCGCCTTTGAGTTTGGCCACGTTGGAAATGTTCATTATTATAATGGAAACCGTTATTTAGGACGGAAGAGGAGAGTTTTCAAACAAAAAAAAACATGTTAAATAAAACGTATTACCTTAATGAAAACAAGGCAACGGGACACGTTTCGCCAAGGACCTTCAACTGCATTCTCGTGTTTACTTTTTCGGCTCACAGGACCAAGATGTGTGGAATCCAAACTGAAATGCCACAAAATTAGCAGAGGTCGTACCATTGCCATTCCTGCAGGCAATTAAGGGCACTTGAGCTGCCATGGAGCAACTGCTGCGGTAAGTATCACAATGCGTTGGCAGCGAGGGCTCAAAGTAAAGCTTTGTGTTATCGAGGAGAAACATTTACATTTTGCAACTGGCAAACAGCAATTCAATGCAAAATAAGAGCAATCGAGCGGGGTTAGCTGTTTGTGTTGGGCGAAAGTTGTGGCAACAATACCCATAAAACATAAACAAACACACAAATAAACAAACAAACAAACAAACAAACGTCATTGCGACCGGCAGTTCATCAGTCAGCCAATGGGTTGTGGGTTCAACTGGGTGGCTCTTGGGTGGCTGTGGGTGGCTGTGGGTGGCTGTGGGTGGCTGTGGGTGGCTGTGGGTGGCAGTGGGTTGCATAATACATGTGTGCGGAGTGGCTTCACCGCACCGACCTGACAATGCAATCAAGCGAAAGTGACAGAGCAGCAGGAGCTGCGCCAGTGACATCGATATGTCGACAACTGGTAACTGGTGCACATGATGACGGCACCGGGGATTTGGATTTGCTGCCGGCGGCGGATGTGGCATGCTGGCTGGCAGTACTGTGGGCACAACAAAACGGCAGCGCCAAAGTATTTAGCCAAACTTTTGACACAAGTTTTCCTTTTCGCATTTTTTGTGCTCTGATTCCCCCTCTAACATAGTTGATGGTCTTCGTTTCATTTGAATTTGTTGTCACTCTACTGACGCACTTGGCTTTCGGCGCCATTCCTCATATGAGCTACGTAGAAGTTTATCCAGTGCGAAAAGTATTTGCAAAGTTTCTTTTTTTCCAGCTTATACTTTTTTAAGATACACTTACGTGGCATCATCGCCGCAAAACCCACACAGAGAGTTTTTGCGCACTTTTTTTAAGGGCTTAAAAGTGTGCTAGTATGTTTTTCATGCCGTTGTCATGTTTTCATTATTATTCATAATAACTTTATGTGTATGTTGATTTTATGCAGCACAAAATATATGCATGCTACAGAAAAATTGAAACGCAATCGAAGAATCAATACTTCTTCATTACTAGATCTCCTGCATAAGTGAGCTGAAATCTTTTTCAGCCTCAACTTATATGAGCCTTTTTTCGAAATACATTTGACATAAATAAAACATTTATAGCATTTTGTCGAACATACCTTGGGGACATGCTTTATTTTCTCTTGCATTTAAAATCATCGGCTTGGTCATACAACGAAAACTCATCAAAGAATAAAACACTGTATCGAATTGTGGCTGGCAAGACCACAGAGAAAAGATCCCAACAATTCCGAATCACCGGAGGCTAATTCACAAATTCCCACAGTTTGCATACAGAAATGTGAAAGAATAAAAGCATTTGCCCAACACAAGATTCCCATTTGGCATAAACCTGTTGCCGGCATAATTTGTGGCTTGTACGGTGTTAACTCCAACCGCAAGCTCCAAGTCCAACCAAATGCCCCAAAATACCCATTCGAAACTTCGCTCTAGTTGAGTGCAATTATTTTAATCTGTTGCCGACATTGTCGGCATAATTTTTCATCAATTTTAAAGATTCAAGGTTTGGGGCCGAAGCGAAGTAAAAGAATTCCTTGGGCCGCAATGAATTTTTAAGTAAATGCAAAGAGTGCCGGGCCCCAAGTAAAGATTCCGCCCAGTGCCGCCTCTGCCCCACTCCCCGAAATCTGATTCCGCCTCATTCTCATCCTTATCCACGTCCACATCCACGTTCACCTCCACGTTCACCTCCACGTCCACGTCCTCAGCCTCATCCAGGTCCTGAAAGGCTCGGTCTCGAAAGAAACCCAAGGCGGCGCTAGCGTGGCAACTCCCAGGAGGATGTTATCCTGTCGGTTGTTGTGGGCAATGCTTTTAGCCTCCGCAAGTTAAATGCTCCAACAAACCCTCACCCCTTACCCCTCACCCGCACGGTTTCCCCCTCACCTCTGGGCCCACCTTGCCGTTCGCCTTTTTCACCTCATTGTCTTTATGTGTGCGGCAAAGGAGCTCCTTACCTCATCCCTGCCCCGCCCCGCCCGCTCCTGGTTGGGTCAACAATTTTTACATTGTTTTTGGCATCCGAGAAATTCTCAGTTGTCTCTGCTCCATGTCCCTTCAACGGGAACCAAGGAAACTTTCGCCCCAAAGTTCAGCTCCCGCGAGGAACGGGCTAAAGTTTTTCCACAGCTCTTTTAATGGTACATAACCATTATAGGTTATACAATTATAATTATGACCTTTTAGGCCAGCGTGTGTGAAGGATAAGTCGCTGGCTTGTCGCAAAAGGAGCGCACTCAAATTGTATAAGAAATACAGCAGGTTGCAGTGTTTGAGTGAAATTGAAACCGCCTTCTAATCATTATGAATACCTGTAAATAAAACTTGTACTAAAGTGTTGTTGTTGAGCTTGAAGTGCTGACGTCGCGTGCTATAAAGTGTTAACAGCTGTGGCCATAACCAGCTTAACTGACTCGACGACCAATCTAATCGGTTAAAGATTATTGCCGTGATTGATATTCGACACTCGAAGTTGTCGCGTTTCTGACTTGTTGATATCTCCCAGATTTGCGCCGGATTCCAAGTAAACAATATATGGTTCGAACTTCGGAGTCTAGGGTACTTAAGCTTGGGAAAACTCACTACTCACTACTCACCACGCTCTGCGACTTTGGATAGTTAAGTGCGAGAGCCTATTAGCAGTTTTCCATTAGCCAGTCTGTGCTGGAGACTTTTGCACCGGAATGTGGTGCTCCGAAGGCAACTCACCTGTTTGCGGACATTCAGCCGACTTAGGCCTAGTGGCTTTGCCAACTAATCAGTTAAGATGGCATCGCTTTCGCACACAATGCGAACCGCAGGGACGAGGGACACGCTCGGCCGGATCGGGCCAAATCAAATGTCTGCCAACACAAATCCAAATCAATCTCCTGTCTCCGACTGTGCGGGTCTTGTTTGCTTAATTTGACAAACGGAATAATTTGATGTATATCTAAAATGGCAGCCACGAACCCAGCGGGGCCACCACCTCCTCCTTGGGTGTCCAGCGGCACGGACACCGCAGAATCCTCCTACTCCTCCTCCTCCTCCTTCGCCCAATCCGCCGACTTTGTCGCTAATTCAATAAGCATCCAATTACAACGCGGCGGGAATGGTATTCTGGGCAGGATCCCCACCCAGTGCCACCCCCTTTCGTGCGTATACGCAATTTTCATTTGGTATATGAAAATTTAATGCAACTAAAAGTGGCTGCCGTGGCAATAATTTGCCCTAATTATTTAGCCTTCCCTTCCATTGCCAGGCTTTGCTAAATTACGTACAATTTATTCAATTTCAGGCGTCAACGATAACGCAAGTAATGCAACACTAATTAAATAATGGTTAAGGCTAAGGGCTTAGGCAGCACAAATTAAAGGATTGGCATAACTTTTCATTTCGAGCCAAAAATGACTGCATATTCTGTTTAATTATATTACAAAGAAATTTTAAGCTGAAGGTATAATTCTATTAGGAAGGCAGATAAAGCACTTTCAGCTGGTTACTAAGTTTGAAAATATTTATATTCAGTATATAACTAAATCGAATTATTACTTGTACTTAAATCAAATCATGTTTAAAGTGCTTTGTTTTTGGGAGTACCTAGCCTAAATGGGTTCATTTGAAACAATCCAAATTTAGTTGGGCGGAACCTTTCTTTGTAACAATCAAGTATAGGACACTGAGTATACCCATCAAAGTCAATTAATGCTGGGTATTGGGATTAAAGCACGTGGACCCATTTTTGATTGTCGCCGCTGAGGAAGTGGGCTAAAGTCCTTAGCCCTGGCCTTGCGATTGAATGACCCAAATTCAATTTCCCCATGCGTGTGGCCAGATCCCAGATTCCAGGTTCGCACCACAAGCACCACCTCCGATTGCCCCACCCACCAATCATAAGTACGTTTCCAGTTACCAACGCAGCGGGCCGCCGAGCGACCCACAAAAGCCGGGGGCTCACAGGGTGCGAGTGTGTCTTGTGTTGTTTGGCCCCCAATCAAGGCAATGCAATTTCAATGTCTGACTCTCGTGTTACACTTTTGTCCAGGCTGCACCCACCTTCCACCACCCACCTCCCACCTCCCACCACCCAACTGCCACCGCCCACCATCAACATCGCCATCCAGACTGCCACTTGGCCAAGGTGAGAGTTTTGCGTGGCAGGTGGGGCTGCCGGCCAGGAATCTCATCTCGTTAGACAAACGCCTGTGCTGACTGGGCAACACTTGATTTGGGTTAACCGCCAAGCGGCCCAAACAGTTTGGCCAATTCCTATTTGATGGGATTTGAATGCTGCGGCCAGGGCATTCCGACCACTCGGTTGGGATGGCTTTTCATGCTCGAGGGGGGTTTTTAAATGCCAGATTAAGGAGTCAACTTCTGATTGCTGGACATCTCTTTGAAGTTCCTTAGAGCTGCTTGTTAAGCGATAACATCTCCATTCCTGAGTAGTTCGTTTGTGGTAGTCAATCTCCAATTAGCTCTTTCGAACCGAAAATCCCAAACTTTACATTTAATGATGATAGATACCCTTTAGTTTACTTTTAGTATTACTCAAAGTTAATATCCCTTTTAAATCCCTTTAAATCCTTTGCCACTATTTCGTATGTAATTGAAAGCATTAAATAAACTACTTTCACTTATTTCATTTATCTGTCGTCGCAGTCGGGTTATATTTAATGTGCTTATAGGCCAAAGTTCGCGGCTAGTGTTCATTGGAATCTTCAGTATCTTGCTCGATTAATCGCCTGGCACTTGACTGACTCCGAGGCGCATAAACCACGAGTGGGTGCATCGGAGATCAAGCAAGCTGTGAAAATGCAATCGGCGGAAAGAGGTCAATGTGTAGGAGGACGAGGAGGAGGAGTGGGTGCTCCAGCCGGATGGAACCTGCCACCCATTGGTGACTCGGAGGCAAATGCTCACTGACCGAACCGGATACCGGATTCCATAATAGCAATTTATTTGTTCTCTGGCTCCTCCTGTGCTGTATGAAATATTTACCAATTGTGAATGTTTGCTGATTATTATTATTTTCGGTTAAATATTATTTGCATCTCGGCCTAAGCCTTTAAGCCATGTCCACGCACAGCAAATAAAAATAAATCGAAATTCATGCGAGCGCGCACACATTTCGGTGAGTTGTTCGGTTAGTTGGCCAGCCACCCCGGGCGTATACTTTATTTATGTATTTGTCGACTACAATCAACTCCAGTTCAATCCACTCGCGCTGGCCCATAAATCAAAAATGATTGATAAACGGCTGGCGCGGCCGGGAGACTGGCACGAGTGCCATTTGGTATCTGAGCAGCCTAATAATTGCACATGAAATGTCACCGCAGGAATACAAGAAACAAAAAGTCAGTAATCATACGCCCCGTGTGCCCAGCGCCAAATACCACTATGGTTACCGAAATTGGCCGACGGTGCGTGAAATCCGTTGATTACTTTATTTGGGTCGAAAGTGCGCAACGCACTCGTCCGTGGACACCTCCATGTGGTCCCTTGTCTGTCCGCGTGCTGAAAGCCCTTGACGATAAAAGCGGATGCTCTGCACCACAATTAACCTGTGGCTGACCACGCAGGACCACCCGAGATCCCACCCAGGAACCCACATTACTGCCCACCATGCCACATGTGCAAACAGTCGCTGCGCTAGCAGTAAAACGCAATCGAACCCATGAATCTCCATTGTCCTCCTTGACCAATTGAAGTGGCATTTTATTTCATTTGATTTTGAATCTGATTCCAATAGGGTCTTAAGCTTAATGGTAAGAAGATGACTGCCGGACCTGCATTGGCTTTTATCTGCCCAAACGAAATTTATATTTTTATATGACCGGGCAAATCGCCGGGGGAAGTGCTCAACTGTAACCACTTGATTGGAAGGGAATTTAAGCCGAATTGGATGCGTTTCCTCTTGGCTGAAAACGATCAAATGCCCACGTTTCTTGAAATTAACCAATTGAGAATGGCTTCATTCTGCTAATGCGTCGTATTTTGTGGGTTACATGTGTATACCTTGACTTACATAAATATTTAATATTACCTATGATTGCTCAATATATTGCACAGTTAATGGTCAAGCAATTATTTCATCATCGTAACCAAATATTTTGACATTTTGCTAAACAATGGTTTTGCCCATAATGCCTGTTGGTTTTTACCAAACTCTTGGTTATTCCCACAGGCCAAACGCACTTATCGCTATCTCTATTATTGGCTAATATGTGAGCTTAGTAAAAATGATATTGACAGATTAGCATGGAGAGTCACTTATTAATATCGCATAATGTAGCCATTATCAAAGTCACTCGAAATGCCCAATCAAAACAAAGTCCAGCTGCGTATTGGAATTTTAGGATTCACTTCTTTAGAAAAGCGCTTTCGGGAAGATAGCCAAAATATCACCTCACACCTGAAATGATAGTATGCCCGATTACATTTATCGGATGGGTGAGCATTAGGAATTCATACCGCTTGACATTCGAGTGGTCAACAAATCTTATCACCGGACAATTTGGGCTGTGATTGATGGCAAGTGCTATAAATTAGACCCGCTGCTCCGATCGTCAGTTAGTCGAACTCAAGTAGACGAAGAAACCAAATAGAATGTTTAAGACCATCGCTGTAGTGGTGCTCCTGGCGGCCTTGGCCAGCGCCGAGCTCCATCGCGTACCGATCCTCAAGGAGCAGAACTTCGTGAAGACGCGCCAGAATGTTCTGGCCGAGAAGTCCTATCTGCGCACCAAGTACCAGCTGCCCTCGCTACGCAGCGTGAATGAGGAGCAGCTGTCCAACTCGATGAACATGGCCTACTACGGAGCCATCAGCATCGGAACGCCCGCACAGAGCTTCAAGGTTCTGTTCGATTCGGGCTCCTCCAACCTGTGGGTGCCCTCGAACACCTGCCAGAGCGATGCCTGCCAGACCCACAACCAGTACGACTCCAGCGCCAGCTCCACCTACGTGGCCAACGGCGAGTCCTTCTCCATCCAGTACGGAACTGGCAGCCTCACTGGCTACCTGTCCACCGATACCGTCGATGTCAACGGCCTGAGCATCCAGAGCCAGACCTTTGCCGAGTCCACCGCCGAGCCGGGCACCAACTTCAACGACGCCAACTTCGATGGCATTCTGGGCATGGCCTATGATTCCCTGGCCGTGGATGGAGTCACTCCCCCGTTCTACAACATGGTGTCCCAGGATCTGGTCGATAGCTCTGTATTCTCGTTCTATCTGGCGCGCGATGGCACCTCCACTTTGGGTGGCGAACTGATCCTCGGTGGCTCCGATTCGTCCTTGTACTCTGGCTCCCTGACCTACGTTCCCATCTCGGAGCAGGGCTACTGGCAGTTCAACATGGCCAGTTCCTCCATCGACGGTTACTCCCTGTGCGAGGACTGCCAGGCTATTGCCGATACCGGCACCTCCCTGATCGTGGCTCCCTACAACGCCTACATCACCCTCTCCGAGATCCTGGATGTGGGCGAGGATGGCTACCTGGACTGCTCCACCGTCAGCTCTCTGCCCGATATCACCTTCAACATCGGTGGCACCGACTTCGTTCTGAGTCCCTCGGCCTACGTCATCCAGTCGGACGGCAACTGCATGTCCGCCTTCGAGTACATGGGCACCGACTTCTGGATTCTGGGCGATGTCTTCATTGGCCAGTACTACACCGAGTTCGACCTGGGCAACAACCGCATTGGCTTCGCCCCAGTCGCCTAATTTACGATCAGCAATCAATATATTTGGTAATCAATAAAATACGAGCTCTTTGAATTTTACACCGAATGTCTGGGTCACCTGAAGTGGGTCACCTTCTGAAGGCTGATGGTGTAACAATCTAATCTGTTTACGACTTTGTAAGTGGGTGGGCTTTGAGTAAGCGTTTTCAATTACAGTTTTACAGTCATGGCTATTTATGCTTATCTGTTTTCCATTTATTATAAATGAATTACATCATAAAAGTAAGGAATTAACTATGCACCGCATTTATTGTCACTAATAACTTGCTAATTGCTGATAAGATGCGTGCGTGATAAGATTAAACATTTTTTACAAAAAATGAGTGAGTGTTACAAAATGATTGCGTTTAATTGAACTACTATTAATATCCCTATCCATTGCAGTAGTCCCAAATTGTTCAAGAATATATAATGCATAAGGTAATTGATTATCACTTAAGTACGAACGTTTCTCAACTATACCACTCAGACTATCTCGTGCCTGTGATTTATTGACACTTAAGGAGACTGAACCGGTTATCCAACTGTGTTATCCGGTGCTCCGCAAATCCCCAGCTGGCAGTGGGACGAATGTTGACTCTGGACCCAAAGGAGATGATGTGCGATGGCGGGGAGGGGACGTGTTATGAAGGCAATGACAGAAACCATCAGCTCCGGGAGCCAATTCATTTGTCCAGCCTGTTGCCCGGGCAATGAAGTGTGTCACCGGGTGTCAGGAGGCGACTCTGGGACCCGGGGGAATGCCACAGATGTCAGGGCAGGGATAGTGCTGGGGTGTCAACGGATGGCCACTGATGTCAGAGAATTGTGCGGGACTATAGTTTTGCGACAGCAAACACAACAGTGACAACACCATTTGGGAGAAGCGGCAGGAGGACGAGGGGCATCCGTGTACGATGACAGGAAGTGGAAGTGCAGTTGAGCAATGCAAAAAGTGGAGGTCTTGCGAAACGTCGGGAAGGTGGACAACAGGTTACATTGGCCCTGCTGGCTAGTTGTTTCCAACGCAAATGAGTGGAGCAGGAAGGTCGGAAAACAGGAAGGGTAACCCAGATTGGGACTGCTTCGTTGAGCAGTTAATGAATCACTTAATGGAAAAACCTGGTCGCCACTCGACTTCCGTTCTGTGTGTAAACTCAACCGCCCCCATCGACTTCTAATTGATGTTGACCTTAGAACACTAAGCTGCTTGGCTTTTCGAAAAGTTTATGAAAGCACTGGAAAGCGGCCAAAATGTCTGGCCACGAAAATGTGTGAAATGCCTTTCTAGATATATGTATAGTACATACAATACAAAACTTATAGGGTGGTAAAGGTGCGATCGTCACTAGTA
The DNA here is from genome assembly GCA_005876975.1 of Drosophila orena. Lineage (NCBI taxonomy): Eukaryota > Metazoa > Arthropoda > Insecta > Diptera > Drosophilidae > Drosophila > Drosophila orena. Next base: position 2,456,263 of record VCKV01000008.1, on the reverse strand, counting down.
ATTTAGCTTAAATGTACTTTAAAGTGCTTAAACTGCAGTTTTTGTTTATTAAATTAAATTCGAATCTCTTCCAGGAGACAGCCGCACAAAGATGACAAACCGATGCGCTTGCTTCGCCCTGGCCTTCCTCCTCTTCTGCCTCTTGGCCATCTCGAGCATCGAGGCAGCTCCGATGCCCAGGTAGTTGTACCCTATTCCGCCACCCAATTGCAGGCATATCCTTTCCAATTTGGCTGAACACATACAAAGGGACATACATAGTCTAATTGAATTCTGGCACTTAAGCTGCGAAGACCAAAAAATGTGCCACACAAATATTTGAGCAAAGCAATTACCCCACTGAGTGCGAGTCTTGGCCATGTGCGAGATAAAATAATATACTTAGACGGGCGGAAAAGCGCTCACATGGCGAGTGAAATTTTCAATTAACAAAATGTAAACGTTGACAGAAAAGTGTGTTAAAAATTTGCGGCACTTGGCCATACACTCGCGCCGCTTACGTGTATGTATGTAGATAGCAGATTCTAAGGACATCTCTTGTGTGGGGGGTTTTAAGACTCAATTTCCCTTTATCAAAGTATCTATTAAAAATTCATTGAGCCTGCCCGACTAATTAGCGATTGCTCGAATGGAAAATGCTCGGAAACATTTAGGCTTTAACAAATAATTGGGTTTCCATGCAAATGAAGATTTTAGGCCAGTCGAATGTCAAATTCAACGGGGCCAACGTAATTAGATATCCGGCTCAGCCGCCTTGTGCAGATGTATAAATACAACACAATCAAACACCCCACAAGCCAATCTCTAATTTTCCATTTCGCTGACTTTTAAATAGCCAATCCAATGGAGGATACGGTGGCGCTGGCTATAACGAGCTGGAGGAGGTGCCCGACGACTTGCTCATGGAACTGATGACTCGCTTTGGACGCACCATCATACGGGCCCGAAACGATCTGGAGAAGTAAGTGATGGACCCAAACCTATAGTTCCCATATATATCATGTCTAACTGCAAAACTTAATCCTCTTCAAAGCTCCAAACGAACCGTGGACTTTGGCCTGGCCCGGGGATATTCGGGAACCCAGGAGGCGAAACATCGCATGGGTCTGGCTGCAGCCAACTTTGCCGGAGGTCCCGGGCGAAGGAGGCGATCCGAGACCGATGTCTAAGTCGGTGTCTGGACGAGTCCGGACTGCGCGTATCCTGCGGACGTTAAGGACGAGTGTCAACTTCTCCACCCAAACTGGACCCATACTTTGATAATTTCCTAGAGCTTTCATTTGCATTACGTTTGAATTGTTTGTTATTCATTGTACATAAATATTTATTACGGAAATGTCCTCATGAATTCATCACATTTTTCCCCTTCAAGAATTATGCAAAACTAATATTCAACAGATATCGAAATTATATATACCAAAGGCGAACACCCGAATAAAAGCGTTAAACTGTTGCTCCGAATGAAAATGTTGAACACTATTAATGAAAATTTTCATCTCTGCTAATCGCTCGTTTTAACCCAAGATTAGGGGAAAAGGTAGAGAGAGAAGGGAGAAACTTAAATAAATATCCTAAATATATATTCAAGTGTAAGCATAATCGCGCAAAAAATCTTTAACTAGGTATGTCTTACATAAACTAACAAAAAACGAAAAAAGAGATACACAAAAATACACACATACATACTTATATGCTACACACTTTTGGCCCCCAAATGAAGCCAAGAAAAGAAACCCCAACGAAACTGAAAGTTTATGTTATCAATAGCCGACTTGGTCTCACGCGACTCTTGAGTATTGTAAATATAAATTATTAAAACACGCGTACAACTAATGCGGTACAAATATATTACGGAATTCTACTTGCATATATATTTAATAATTATTGTGTCTATGCTGCAAACAAATATCTTAACGTGAGTCGGACACGATCAAATAAAAATCTACATTTTGGGAATTGGCTTGTGTTTCATTATTTCTTCATTATTTATTTTAACCGGGGGTTCCCCTAATTTGGAAATGGCCATTTCATCCTTGGCCCCAAGCCGAGCAAACTCGCACACCTGACGCATCCGGCCATCCAATTGCCAGAGCTCATAAAATGTATCTTTCCATTTGGGAGTTGCCAATGCATTGCACATGGCCTAGTCGAGCAAACCAGCCATTAAAGAAGCGAGCGAACTGCAAATGCAATTGATTTTATTTATGTATGAATGTACATATTTACACGAGAATTGGGATCGGCTGATTTATGCATGGGGCTCCAAGGGTTAGCTGGCCAGATAAGTGTACTGCAAGGAACCATAAATTCCACCACACTCAACACGCAGTTGGTAATAAATGGGGTACAACTAATTAAACGTAGACACATAAATACATATATGGTATATGGTAAATATAGAAGCGTCAAAGGTAACAAGTGCGAATCAGCAAACATTAACTGAAACAATGAAAATCGAATTGGGCACAGTTTTTCTTGTTGTATCTTTATCATATACTGAGTGTGTTTGAGTTCTGTGATTCAGAAATATATTTTTATGAAGCGTGACAACAAAGATAAGGCCATATATTTTAAGTGGTTTGTATGTGGTCGGAAGTGGCTAATGGACTTTTTTGGTAAATACATTCTGATTTCGAGTAATCAGCCATTAGTTTAATCCAGTTTGCGTCCGTATCGCTGCTCCTGGAGTGGGCTTTTGAGCTGAGGGGACACCATTCCAGCAGAAGCTTGCTGTCGATAGCAGCGACGCTCGCTGCGAGTTGCTGGATCCTCCTCCAAGTCCCTATGAATCACACCCACCTCCTCGGCCTTCAGCATCATCAATTCATCGCGTAGCCATTGATTTTGCAGAGCCAGTATATCAACCTATGCTCAGATAGAAGTCGATTACATTTTGAACGCTTGTGTCTATGGTACACCTTACACTATCCAATTCGAATTTTATTTCAGCAATAAAGTCATTAGCTTCATCAAGTTCTTTTTGAACTTCGAACAATTTATATTTTAGTTGAACGGTCTCACTATGTCCGCAATTTAGAATCCGCCGCATTTTATGTTTAAATTCATTTACATTTGACCGATTCATTAGCAATTGTATCCGTACTTAAGAAGCTCTAGAGCTGAACTGCATTGAGGCAACATCGTTGCCATCCACTAAGCTTTTGCAGGCAAACAAAGGTTGGGGCACTTGCCCCAATAAAGATAGAGCCTTATCATTCTTAGACATTGTTATTTTGAAATCTTAGCAGCCAAAATTTGGTGATACCTTTGGAGCTTTTAAATTAAAGTCTAAAACACATATTATTTACTTGAATTTGAAACGATCTATTTGATCCTATTCCCTTGCAAAGGATATGATACTTTAGTCAGAATGTATAATCTGGATCTCCATCATCCGTAGGATTGATATAGCCATCTACGCCTATTTGTCGATTGAGGTAGAAACAAATGCCATTTTAGGTTTTCTAAATGACTACTACGAGTCTGGACTGAATTCGATTTCCACAAATCGGGAACTCCAAATATTCAAATGTACGGGCTCAAAGGAGATTTTCAGAGAAGCACAATCGAAATCCCGCTGAACCTAGGGTGATAATATAACTTAGAAGTCATGGAACAATTTGGTTGTGCAACTCACTTTACTAGCATCCAACCCAGTGTTGTGGAGATGCAGGGTCAGCGGAATCCTGCGACTAAGCAGAACTTTTGACAGGCAAGAGTTTCTGAGATCCACCCACTGGCTGCTCAACTTAGTAGACGATAGGTTTAGGATCCTAAGAAAGTGGCAGTGACCTATAGAGTTCCATAGATGGCTGGGAGAGGGAACTTCTCGCATCGCCAAAAGGTGCAGTTCTTCTAAATTAGGCAATTTATGGCAGATGTTGTGCAGCTGCTCCGAGTCGATGTCATCTTCCTGCAGGACCAGCCGACGAAGATTGGTCATATGCATTATACTATCCTCCACCCGTTCACTGCTCCAGAAAGAGTCGTTGAACAGAAGCGATTGAACCTTCAGCGGCTTGTGCCTGGCCACCAAACCTAGCAAAAACTCATAGTAGTCCCGCGTGTAAAAGGCCAAGCGGCGAAAGTGCGGCAGATTCATCAGTCGGGGCAGAAAATCGCCCAACAAATGGTGGTCGTCGAGGTGGAGCTCTTCAAGCGTGCTACACCGGGTTATATCCACAACATTTTCGCCCAGGTTCACGTTGTATCCATAGTAAAGCAAAGTCAGCTTGGTCAGCTTTAGGCTGCCAAAGATCTCCGCGAAGTAATCCGGGTCCAGATACTCACACCAGGTGAGATTCAGCTCCTTCAGTTGCCTCCAGTGCCACAAATGACGACCTGTGGTGCTGCTATTGAGTGACAACTTGGTCAGGAGCGGAAATAGCTTGGTAAGCAGAAGGGTTTCCTCGTCCGCCTCCTCGAGGTTGTAGTCCATGTGGCAGTGCAGCGATCGAAGGTGTGGGAAGCTGTAGTCGGTCCACTTCCTAAGCAAATCACTGCTGGCACTTGGCAGATTCAGATGCTCCACTGTTGCCGAGCAGCTACCCAGGCATTCCCGCATCAGTTCTAGGTACACAATTACGTATATTAGTATGGGATCGAATCTATATCATTGGCACTAACTCCTATTCCGGTCCAGAAATTCCAGATCCTCGCGGGCCAGGGTCACTGCTTTGAGATGACCCCATTGATACTTCACGTAGGACGATATATTCTCGTTGACTTGGGCTAGTGAAAACTGATCACACATGGGCAGGTACTTTAGTATATTTATCCATATGTCTTCATTTATTTGCTCCATCTCACATCGAAATTTTTGTTCAAAACGAGATTAACAAAAACAAATACTGTCAGCTGTTGGTTTGCATGCTTGCCGATCGAGACTTGAACTACTTGCTTTTGTACTGCTTGCGAACAACGCGGCGATTTCCAACACTATAACCCAAAATATATACATACACACATGTAAACATTTCGAAATATTTAAAATCAGCGCGGGAAAAAATGAGTACATATACATACATACATAAGTTGTCTGAACATTATCTATTATTACTAGCTATTTTGCAGAAACATCGCGTATTTATGTAATAAAACAAGCAAGATACTTTAAATATTTCAATGTATGCTTCGTTTATTTGAATGACAAAATGAATCTTAGTCTAATAAAATGCACAATTCTTAAGTGAAATCAAAAAATAATAATTGAATGGTGTTGTTGAAACTTAGTTAACTAATTACTTAACGGCAAATAATGTAATCTCAGTAACATGTAAAATACTTATGATTTAGATGGAAGAACTTATTTGATTGGCACTTGTGGGTATGTAATTGAAGCTACAACCTATCGATTGGCGTTTATTTATAAACACGACAATAATAATACTACGTAAGTCCGGGCCCAATTAAAGCACCTCAGTTAGCATGCACTTCGTAGAAAGAATGCTTGTTGTTACATCTACCAAGTGGAATATTTACAGTCTTAAAACATTGGGGCGTCTATTATCCGAAACAGTTGAAAACGTGAAAACGTAGACAGCCAGACATCCATCTTTTAAATTTGTACACCAATGGCCAGGGCAGACAGAATCATAACCAGTTCGTTTCCACCAGTGGACTCGCCACTATTTACTGAGTGTCATGAACTGGAAGGGAACATGGAAGCTCTGCCCCTTGTGCTCCACCATCAGGTGACCCCGAACGGTGGAGGCCCCCACCACGGTCACCGCCTCGCCCTTCTTCAGCTGCGGCGCCTCCGACTGTCCCTCCTCCGGAAAGTTCATCTTCATGATCCGGTTTTGGGGATAGCTTATTTTCGAGTTCCCGGTGATCGTGTAGGATCGGGATGGCGGCACGGGCGGCGGACGCTCCTGTAATGTAAATTGTATAATCAAGTAAACCATCAAGTAAACCAACTTCGAGAAAACCTACCAAATCGAGTCCAAACAGGTTACAGGTCTGCTGAATGATCTTCTGGTCGCACTTCTCTTGCGGATCCGGCGGAGGAGTCCCAGCAATGGGTTGTGGTCTGGGTCTGGCCACTGTGCCCCCAATTCCCAGGTTCGTTGTCTTGGCCGAGAGGCGTGGTACTACATCACAGAGTTTGGGGATTAGATTGGCGGAGAAGGGGACTACCCGTGGGCGGTTCTCACCAGAAATGGGTGCAGCAGCTGCCACCGCGGCAAGGGCGGCCATCGTCGAGGATGCGGCCTTGCTCTGCGCGGCGGAGTTCGGCGTGGTCTTGGTGTTCGGCAGTGGCGCCTGCTGAAGACCTGGGATTTTAGAGCGCTTGAGCCCGCCACTGCCCATCTTCTTGCGCCACCACCAGCCGCGCCAGGTGGCCTGCATCAGGGTGGCGCTCTTGTGCCTGATCTCGGTCCGCAAGTGCTCCAAGTGCTGGCGGATGCCCTCGCTGAGGAAGACATGTCGCTTGCCGGGCGCCCAGGCCAGGGTCACTGAGCCATCCAGCACCGGTGGCTGCTCCAGGGCGTACTGCAGTATCAACTGGCAATCCTCCAGAGCCTTGTCCTCGCTGCGACGCAGGAGCCGGAATGGGGCCAGCATCCGGTAGCGGGCGTTGAACTGCTTGAAGCGCATGCGATGCGGGAACCCACTGGCCATTAGGTTGACCGTCTCCAGCACCTGCAGGGATCGAATCTGGCGCACCACAGTAGCTCTATCGAAGCTGCCTGCCGCCTCGGTTCCATTGCTCCGGATGCAGCGCACAAAGTGTGGCCTGGCGTGCACCAGGGTTCTCAGCAGATTGTCCAGCCTGGTGTGGAAGTCTTGGGTCAGCGTGGAGACCGGCTCGTCCCCGTTCAGCAGATCCGAGTGTGAAGTGGGCGAAATACGGAAGCTAAGACCACGCGGCGCCTGCTGCTGGGCATATAGGGCTTTCAGCTCGGAGCCAAAGAGATGGGTGGCGAAGCCGAAGTTGCAGGTGTGCTTGTAGAAGACACCTACCAAGTCGTCGGGCACCACATCCCGGTTGGTGTCCAGGAAGTCGGTGGTGTCGTACTCTACGCGCCCGGCAAAGTGACGGATGAGAAACATGCGTGGATCGTGTGGTTCGGCGGTGGGCTTCGTCTCCAAGCGGCTGGAGCTGCGGTGCTGCACCTTCAACTTGGTCACATAGCTCTCGGCAGTGCCTCTAACCGAACACTCCGCATCCAGCATGCTAAGCAAGCCAGTTCGCAGCGAGGATATCAGGTCGATGCAGGGCACATTGTCCACGTAGTCCACCTCGGTGTCGCACACGATGCCCTCGTCGCGGCAGGATTCCACGGAGGACTTGAAGATGTGCGTGTTGTAGAAGTGCTGCATGGTCTCGGCGCACAGGTTGATGCACAAGTGCTCCAGATGGGCATGCGGCGAAGGCTCCTCGAAGCCGAACATGTCCAGGATTCCGATGAAGCCATCGGAAGTGGCATGGCGCACCGCATTATTGAGCGCGGCCATCGACTTGGAGCCCGCGTTGCCGCCGCCAATGGTGGAGGCGTGTTGGGAGGCGACATCCGCCTGATTGTGCACCGATTCGTTGGAGTCCGAGCTGAGGGTGCCCAGCGTGGATCCCAGCCGCTTCAGGCTGTTGGCCCGCCGCACAATGGTGGCCACCGTGCGGCAGTACAGCGCCTTTGCCAGGCAGTCCCGCGTCATGTTGGCATCGCCATCGCCACACACGGACTTCACCAGCTGGCCACGAACGTTGTGGGTACGGGTGGTCAGTCCACGGAAGAGTGCCGCCGGCGGAACGCCGAGTAGACTGGCCACCGAGTTCAGTTCCGTTTCACCCTTCACGTCCACCTCGAGACCCTGTAAAACCATAATTAGTTAACGTTTTCAGAACATTCATAATCTAATAATTCTACTTGCGCTAACCTAAAGGCAAATAACTTTGTAAACAGATCATAGAATTTAGAGTATAACTTTGGAATTCGATCATAATCAGATCATAAAATATTCAAAATATAACATTGTAATCACATCGTAAAATATTCAAAATATATGTTTGTAATCAGATCATAAAATAAAATATTCAAAATATTTCTCGCTCAGAGTGTTTTGTCGATCACGGCTTTTTCAGTCGTAAATTACCTCCATTATTGTGACGAATGGAATATGGCATCAGCGCAAGAAATTTTGCATTCTGTAATATGAATGCCAGAGTTGGACTCGAACTCGCGCGAACGGATTCGAAAGCCAGCACTCTGACCACCACACCAATGAAGCATCAACTTACCAAGCGGCTAATAACGAATTTAGCTAGAACTTAAAATTGCCGCTAGATGGCGGTGAAGCAATCCAATAGAACAAAGGTGGAGCTGTTGACGCATTGGTTTTAGTTTTGCAACCGGTTAGGCATAAAATCTTACAAATTGAATAGCTGATTGCTCACAAATAAATAAATATTAAAAGAATGTATATATAATATACAAAATGAAACTATCCAATTGGTCAGGTTCTATCAACTACTACTCACCCCTCCGTCAATAAACTGAACATTTCCCAGCAGCAAAACGGCGGCAAGCACACGAACGACGTCGAGGAATGGAATGCCCAGGATGCCGAGGCAGGTCTTCCAAGCCTGGAACCGTGCCGCATCCTCCTGCTCGTTCTGGCCGATGTCTCCGCGCAGATAGCGTAGATTGGCCGGCGAGTAGCCATCCAGGTGGAGCTTCTGGCGCTCCTCCCGGCTGAGACCAGCCAGTAGTTGATAGAAGATGTGATAGTTCTTCTCCTTCGGCAGTGGACGAATGACGCGCGTCTGGTCCAGGAAGTAGCAGTGGATCTTGGTGCGGTAGAGCGCCCCATCCGTGACCTGCACCTCGATAAACTGGCCAATGCGACTCGACTCCGAGTTGGTTGTGGTTTTGGCCGATCCCAGGGATCGTAGTACCGTGAATGCAGCTGCCAGGTGCTTGAAGGCATCAGTCTCCGGGCCGCCGCCGGCGATGGCAAAAAGCTGACGCAGCATCAGCATCGCATTGGCCGTCTTTCCAGCGCCCGATGTGCCCGACAGGATGATGGCCTGCGGATAGCCCGTCTCGCTCTGCTGACGCACTGCCTCCTGGACGATCTTCTGCAGCTGCGGGGCCAGCGGCATGGCGCGTGTGGAGGTGAGGGTCAGCGGGTTGCCCACGTCCAGGTACGGGTTGATGGAGAGCAAGATCGGACCCACGTTCGTCTGAAACGCCGCGCAAGATAAATGATAGCACATTAATTAACCCGGTGAGTCAAAAGCTTCGCGGGTCATTTGATGAATTCGAGGAAAAAAGTAAATCACTATAAATCAGTTAACAATGGGGTCAGCAAGCTATTTTGCAGGATATTTGATACCTCAAAACAAAAGTATGTAAGTTGTTTGACAAATTACCTAATTACCTTAGTTCAAATCACGATTATATTTTTAGAATCTTAATTATTTTAATTGATAAACAGAACACTTAACTAGAAGAACAAAAAACACAATATGTTGACTTCTGTACCACAATGGTATTAATTGCCATAGAAGTGCTTACTTTGCTTACTCAAATAATGTTTATAATTACAGCTATTAAAACTTTTAGTGGGAAACTCCAAAGCTATAGTTGGATAGAGTAAGAACGTGGTGGCTGACTAACATTCTCGATCCCATCAAATGTGTAAAACCCGCTTCAGGCCCCAGACCTGATCTGTCCATATGCTCACACCTCATCCGCAACTCCGGTTGTCAAACGGTTCCCCTCGACTAGATCATATCGACTTCCTCGGCCTTCCGCCAAGTAATTGTCGAAATTAGCAGTTAATCTGAGGCTGAGTGCAAACGGAGTTGGCTTTTAATGACAACCTATCAGAATAATTGCCGTAGACCCGTCTCCCCAGACCGGTTCCTCTGGCTCTGTGCTGTCCGGTGTGGACACAAGAGATTCGTAGGGGCGGATCCCGATAATACTCACAAAGTACCGCTGCTCGTTGAAGCGGGCCTGCAGCGTCCGCATCACGGCGTGCTCGGTGAGCGGCCCCGACAAGTGGATAAGATCCTGCATGTCCTTGGGCGAGGAGTTGGCCTGCTGCTGCTTTTGCTGCTGCACCTTCTGCTGGCTCTCGGAGAATCCGAATCCGAAGGGCAGTGTCTTCACACTCTGGCAGGGATTCGTGTGCTTCGACTGCAGGATGTATGGCAATTGCTGGCTGTGGGCGTGGCTGAGATGGTGTCCAACGCCTCCGACATTGGTGCCCAGGTGTCCAGAGTTGGACGACCGCATGGGCAGCGTGTTGGAGTTGGTGTTGCTGTTGTTGTTGTGGTTGAGCGGTGCATGGGAGTGGGAACCTTGCCCCAGGATACTTCCCATGCCGCCCATGTGCGGCAGTGTCCCGGTGGACTGGCCATGTCCGCTGCCATTCTGCTGATGCGACAGGCCTGGCTTCTCGGCCAGCTGGTGCGGAAGTGGGTGTGGAATCGAGGTGTTCCTCGCCGACACCACCGCGCCACCTCCAGCTCCTCCTCCTCCTCCTCCCCCGGAGCCCGAGTTCGAAGGCAATGTGTGGCTGAAGCTGTGATTCTGTAGGAGCAGTAAAATGAAAGAAATAAACATCTCTATGTAAGGCGAGGAAGAAAAAGTACTAGATTGCACTTTAGAAATCAAGTGGGTACAAACGTAGTATAGTTCGTTTAAATATTCCAAAGTCCAAGAGTTGTGGGTCCTCGGTCATTGCTAGGATGAGCTTTTCTTCCCACTTTTCGTCCCACTTACCTTCGATGTCGTGTGGTGTCCATTGGTGTGCTGCTGAACGGCGGTGGCTGAAAGTCCTGCGCCGCTGGAACTCAGGTTGAGATTCGGACTGGATGCGTTTAGGTCAAAGTTGTTGGCCTTGGGACCCGCACTGGGACCTGGAGGGACTGGCTGTGAGCCATTGCCCTGGCTCTGACCCTGACCGGGTCCATGACCCACGTGTAGCCGATTTCGCAGTGTAACCAACTCGGTGCTTAGGCTTTTGAGCCGCTGCTGCAGATGAACCGCCTCGTTGGATGAAGATGCATCTGAAGAAGAGATTGTCAGAACAACGATGAAAAATGAAATAGGCACACTTAACATTCCCACATTTATTTTAATTGTTAAAACTTTAGATTTTTTACTGCGAGCTCTGTTGACAAATGAACTGAGATGATCTGCGAGCGTCTTTCTGACCACCAAGTAGATGCCACTTAATGGGAAACAAAGACTTCGCAAAAAATCTCAGCTCGCCTGCAATCGCATAAAAATCAATTTGCCTAACGAAGAAAAGATACGCAAGTCGACTTGTCGTAGTGGCCAATGATCATGGATGAAATCGGTATGCCCACCATCATGGCGGTGTCCTTTGAAGAAGGATAGACCACTGGCTGTCCCTCCTTGACACAACGGATCGGACGGGAGAAGTGCTGGACACTGGTGTCCAGTTTAATGCCGCACTTTCCCTGATGGTGCCGAAAACGTGGCGGCTTGTGCAGAGTGTTGTGCGGGTCGCGGTAATAGTCTCGGTACCTCTGGGTCTCCAAGTAGAAGTTGTCGATCCTGTCCAGATCATCGTAGTCGACACTGACCATTCCGATCCGAGGAGCAAAGCCAAAAATGCCCCGCCGATGAGCGTCGGCATTTTTGGCCACCAACCTCATGTCTACTTCAGGAATTGGTTCCTTTACCATATTCAACAAGTTTACTTATATGAAAGTTAACAGTGAACGAGTAAGCTACAAGGGCTACCTAATAAAATGTTTGTCAAAAACTACAACCTATGACTGGTAGTTAACGGAAAGGGTGATAAATATTAATAAATGAGATACCTTTTACCAACTGGGTACAGGTTTTATTTTATTCATAGTTTTGCTCAGCGTAGGTTAATCTATTTTCCTAAATTAGTTGTGTACGTTTGCTTGAAGTCTTAGTACCATAATTTGCAGTGAGAACACCAAGGAATCGGAAATATAACTATTTGCAACATGTGGTCAACATCCTCGATAGTATAGTGGTTAGTATCCCCGCCTGTCACGCGGGAGACCGGGGTTCAATTCCCCGTCGGGGAGGTGGTGTAGACTTTTTTTTAAGATAAATTAAATCTAAATCTAATAAATCTAAATATCATTCCTGAAAAAAATGCCTTTACGAAGATAAGTGTGAATAGTGTAGTATAGTAAAGAAAATACATGAAATTTGTTGTTTATATCTTTTAGTTTATAATCGAAAAACTATTAAATGTTTTCAAGAGAAAAAAATAAAAAGTTCGCACATGCGTCTCTCCCCGACGGGGAATTGAACCCCGGTCTCCCGCGTGACAGGCGGGGATACTAACCACTATACTATCGAGGACGTTGAACGCCGTCGGCCAATAGTTCTATTCGAATTCTCTGCTTTATTTGAAACTTTGTAGACCAAACCATAAACAATAACTATAAAAATAGTTGATTTTTGCAGAAATAAAAATAAACAAATTGCCCTAAAAAGCAATTCCAAATATAGTAAAGTATTTTAAGGACAGTAAAATAGTTATACAAAATTAAAGATTGTTTCCTTACTTCGTTAGCGCGCTTTAAAGCTTAATTGAATGATGTGAGATTTTAAACACTTTGAATATTTATGAATAGGGAACAAAAATTGTATATATGCATATTATATGATCTTCTTTCGTTGAAAGTATGCATTGAATAGTGGTACTTTGACTCTCCCTTAAAACATATAATCAGCAGACCATATGGAAATCTTCATTATGGCGAAAAGGAATTTAATTAGTTCTAATTAACAACTCAATACAACGAAAATCAATTCACACCGATTAATTTCGCCAGGGCGAACAGGCTTTGGTGCACGCGAATCGCTTTGGTAGACTTGTGCCTACGGAGCAGAAAAAGTCATTTTAATAGATATAGATGGTGAGCATTTACATAAAATGTTAATGAACCAATTTCGCCGGAGTTGAAGAAAAATAGAGACACCGAAAGCGCTAAGATGAAACACAAATTGGCGGCAGGTGGATACTAAATTTCAAAGACGTGTGTACATCTAGAATAGAAGATCAATGGGCAGACTCGACGAACAGCTTATAGTGCCAGCTGATTTATGAAGACTTTCAAAACAGGGCCGAGAGGTCATTGTTACATCCCAACACCCCAAAGACGCTGACAAGCTAACAAGATTTTATTAAGCTTATGCGTTTCAGAAACCTGTCTACTATTTTGTACAGCCTTCAGCGGGAAATGAAACTAATTAGGTAGTGAAAAACGAAGAAAAGCTTGGATGAAGAGTACAACTACCAAAGGTATACCTTCGACCTATGTATCGGTGAGCCTAAACATAGAGGCAGACTGGAGCTTATAACAAAATCAGAGTCGACAATATACAAGAAAACAATATCATTGATGACTTGAGCTCAGACAGAGGAAACCAGTTTTGGTGTAGTTTTTTAGTGCTTTCTGTGGCCCAAAGTTGCACTCAAGAAATAAGACAAAAGCCACAGAAAAAGGTACAGAAAAGTCTTCCATCGCAGTCAGGCGAACATTTTCGAGTCTCTGTTCCAATCAACTAATTGGGGATAATTTAACCAACTAGACTAATGCAATACAATTAATGTAATTAGCAATTAGGTTTATTGGCTTTTCCTTAACGCTTCAGTTCTCTGTATTTTTGCATTGAGCGGGCGACAAAATTTCGTGGAAGCTGAGTAACCAGGTTGGCCCAAACTGGTCCCCAGCACAAGTTATCTGCTTTTGGCGGGCCAGGGGCTTGGGAGGGGAGAAGGTTGGTGTGGAAGAACAGTCGCGTCGCTCAAATGAAATGTTGCAAGTCGAGAGGCAAGCGACACCCGTACAACCAGGTATCCATATAAGCGGATTCGGTTCGTAGTTATTGCCGATGATTATGAATATGAATGCGATCGACTGCGAATGCTCATGGAGGTTGATTGAAAAACTCAAGCAGGCAGCCCAAGATGGCAAAGACAGGTAAGTCGAGAACCAATCAACTGACACTCTTGACAGATAGTCCAGAAAATAAATCCAGCAAATGGCTCGACTAATGGTCAATAATATTGGTCAATAATATAAAGCTAAGCTTCTGTTTCAGTCGGATGTGTATTTGTTGTTAAAACAGGAAATGGGCATATAAAATATTTAAATAACAACACTAAACTTTCAAAAAGCAGTAAAATAAGAAAGATACTAATGTTGTTTGCATAAAAATTTAATCGATTAATAACTTAAGAGTAAACAACTTATATCGGATTAACCGACTTTACACTGAGATGCTTTACAATTGGCGCTCTTGTCTATAACTATCGAAAGACTTAAGCAACAAACTTGAAAGTAGCGCCTCAGTTCTTAAGGCTGCAGTATCTGTTTGAATGACATCCGTTAGCTACTATATGAAGAAAACTCCTTTTTATTTGCTGTCTTGAAAAGTAATTGGACTTAAGCAACTAACATTATTGCTCAAACGATTTATGTGCATATGTTTTTCCGTGAAAGTTGTTTATCTTCAAGATGGTGATGAATATTTTCCTTACCCCTGTACATAAGACTTGGACAACAAACTCAATATTCCTGTCACTAATAGAAGACTATCTTATTCACAGGGATGTTATCCAACTTACCCTGCAGCTTCTTCTCCGTCTCCCAAAATTTTTGCAATTCGGTAAAGTATTTATCCAGTATGAAGACTTTTGACAGGCCCAATGTGGCCATCGTTGTTGAACATTTGTGTGGCCACGACTACGACGACGACCAAGACGGCGATTTTCTTATTTGAATAATTCCGTATACAGGCTCTCACCGCCACCGATACACTCGCAAATGGCCGGAGGAACAGGTTTTCGTATTCGTATTCGTATTCGTATTCGTATTTCGTTTTTCGTTTTCCGCACAGGCTCTGGCAGGCACCGTATCTATATCTATGCCATACAGACCGAACCCGAAACCGAGTCCGAATAAATATATATACAGATGTATGTGGCGAGAGGGATATACATATACATATGTATGTTTGGGCGAACGTATGTGCAGCTGCAACAAGTGAAGCAGCCGCACAGCACACGAAAATAAGTAAACAAGCGAAAAGAATGCAGAAGGGCGAGAGACGGCCAAAAACCAAACCGAACCAAATCACTGGAAGCCTGGCCGTCAGGTTTTTGGCTTTGGCTTTGGTTTTGGTTTTGGCTTTGGTTTTGGTTCTGGATCTGCTTTTGCTTTTCCTATATTATTGTGCTTTATTTTTTCACCCCCCTCCTCTAGTTTACGCTACTGCTGCTGTTGTTTTCTTCGCGGCCGCGCTTATTTTCTCGTTTTGTGCAGACTTTTTTCGTCGTTTTGGTTTTGAAAAACGAGTTTCCAACTTTAACTCCAGGTCCAACCAGGCAGCCAGACCCAGTGTAGATGTGCGCTTAGATACCTCGATGCCTCTCGATGCCTCTCGATACCTCGAAGGTACACACGAGCACAGTACGCTAGGCAGATACAGCCACACAGAGATGGAGATGGATTGGAGTTTTCAGATCGATCTCCACTGGATCTGCGAATTAGCTTGTGGCACTTTCAACTCTCGGCTAGCGTGACCTCTTCGCCGATTAATTATAAACTTTAATTGGGTTTTGTGCGGCCGTTTCACTTGGTTTTCTTAGTCGAGCAAGAGAGGCGAGCGGGTTGAGATACGAGATACAACATTCGAACGCGAGCACCCGATGCGAACGAACCAAACTCAAGCGGCAGACTGAACGCGTCTGCTGCTTGGGAGCAGCTCCCTAAGATCTTGGGTCGGGTCTCTCAGCTCTGGTTACGTGCTCTCCCGCTCGGCCAGGTAACATTTCTAACAGGTAAAAGGCTCTACCTCTACCCTCTGAGATGCGTGCAGTTGCTCAAATATGAGGTCAAGTGTTTGAACCTCCGCCCGCCGACCATCTCGACTCGTTTCGCTGGTCGCGTGATAATTAGTGACGATTGTTTGTTGCTTTGCTGCATTTCGCAATTCCCACAGCACTGCAAAGTGAATGCGCATAGGTTCACAAGGGTGTTTACATGTGTAGCTGCTCGGCGCACACACAGCAACACAGCTGCGCGACTTTAATAATGATCCGTAAATATTAGGAAAAGCAAAGCCTTTTTTGCTAAACAATTTGTACCGTACCACTTAATCATAGGTAGAACAATTTTGAAGTCCATTTTTAAAATAACGGTTGCCAATTTTTGCGGTTAAACTGCTTCGCTGGCGATCGGCGAATGTTTTATCGATAACTCTATAACCGCTTCGTGGGCGCAAGCAGGCGAACTGCTTAAAGAACAATGAGGGTCGATTTCAACTGCTTATTTAACACCTTAACTCGCGACGACTGCTTGCTCGTAAAAACCGTTTTTTTCGAATTTCAATTTTATTTAATAATTTAAAATGTGTATGGAAATAGCTCCTAATATTCCCGAAAAACAAATGTTTCAATTAAAAACATTTTAAATTCTAGTAGATCAATAATAAATCAGTTTTCTATAAAACTAAAGTTAAGAAATGAAAATTAATTAAACATTTTTTGGGCCATTTTTTTCTCACTCATTTGGTCCGTTTGATGTCTATAATTTTGACTCTTCCAATTCGATGACAAATTGAATGCCACCGGTTTTTTTGCCATTTCTTACATAATTAATATTGAACTGGTTTAGGCCTCGATACAAAACCGTAGGCCAGCTTTGAGGTTCGAGCTTGACGTTTTGCACATAATATTCACCCTTTGGAAAGACACACATCTCTTTAATGGACGGTAAATTTGAGTCCTTGACCATGGGAAGGAAGAATTTACCAAAGTAGTTGGTGAACCAATCGCAGGGCTTTGTGCGCACTTTGATGTTTCCTTGAGTCCATTCTCCGTTCTTAAATTGCAGAATATCCATCCACACCTCGAAGGAGTCGTCCATGTCGACTTTGTGCGTAATCGATCCATTTAACATACGATCTCTACCAACGAGCCGCAATGAACAAGTGAATAGAGTTTCCGTTTCGCCTTCTATACCATTTATCGACTCAAATCGGCCGATCAATTTGTTTCCCAAGCACTGTGAATCCAACATTGATCAATTATATTTCAAAATTCCTACAAATAGCTCTATAACTCGAGATAGACGTTTTCTGCATTTACCTCTAATATCAATACATCTGAGACCGTCCACAGGACTAGAAATCCTATAAGTTTCCAAAGACACATTTTCCCGAGCAAAGCCGATTTTAATTATAATGCAACTATGCCAGTCACTCTAATATATAACAAGATCAGGCAAAACTGTGTCATGTCTAAGGTCTATAAAATTTGGTTTTATCGCTGGTCAATGTCTGATAATAAGAGGGAGTGGCCAAATCACATGTTGCCATTTTTAAAGCAAATACATAACCATTTAGCCATACAGCAAGCATTTTCAACAGTAAGAGGGTATACTAGACTCGTTGAAAAGTATGTAACAGGCAGAAGGAAGCGTTTCCGAAAGTATAAAGTATATATATTCTTGATCAGGACCAAAAGCCGAGTCGAACTGGCCAACTCCATAACTCAACTTGTCTTAATCGAATTTTGAAGTGGCATACCTCTAAATGTTTCTGGCGCAATTCTCTAAAATTCTGCATTCAAATTTGGAAAAAAAAATTTTTTTAATTTTTTTGTCATTTATTTGTATAAATTCAAGAAAATAAAAAATGTCCCATGGCTGAAGTTCTAAACTCCATAACTCAACTTATCTTGATCGGATTTTGAAGTGGCATACCTCTAAATGTTTCTGGCGCAATTCTCTAAAAATCTGCATTTAAATTTAGAAATTTATTTTTTTTGAATTTTTTTGTAGGTTTTTTGATGTTATGACGTTGCAGAAATTCAAGAAAATAAGAAATGTCCCTAGGCTAAAGTTCTAAACTCCATTACTCAACTTATCTTGATCGGATTTTGAAGTGGCATACCTCTAAATGTTTCTGGAGCATTCAAATTTAGAAATTTTTGAAATATAATTTTTGTAATTGTACGTGTTACTCGTAGAGTAGACTATATTGGCTGAAAAGTATGTAACAGGCAGAAGGAAGCGTTTCCGACTATATAAAGTAACCGCACAAAACTTTTTAAGCTTAAGTTTTTATTTGGTGTTTTTTATATTGTTATTACTTTTTTTTTCCAATTTCTACCGATATTACAGAAAATGTTGAAATTTCTCGTTTGCACTTCCACCAGCTGAGTAAAGGGTATGTGATAGTCGGGGAACTCGACTATAGCATTCTATCTTGTTTTTACTTTCTAATAATAATAGAGTGCACTTCAGTTCTTAAATTTTGTGTTCCAATTATCATTATATTATATGTACAAGAATTTTAATCAAGGTTTCGTGTAAATTGGTTTCACCTGTAATATTTCCTGTGGTTTTGTTGCATGTCTTTTTCCTCTTGGGCACTGGAAGCGTGTAAATGGCTGAGAACTTGGCAAACCTTTCCACCACAGCACTCGTCCTGCTCGACTTGAGGTCCTTCTTGTCCGCTTGGACTTTTCCTGGCGGGGATGCGGACTTGCACTGCACAATGGGGGTTGAGGTTTTCGTTTGCTTTGGTGACGGCGTTGTGGAACTAAAATTACAGACTTTGTAAGTATTGAAAACATGACATGGGATGAGATGATTTTACACTGTAATAATAATGCCGCATCAATTGTGACTTGAAATTGAAAGGGCAATTGCCATATAAATTGAAATACAAATGAGGGAAATAGTCAATATTTTCTCTAATCCTACAATTTTTTAACATTATTTGATTTTATGGTATTAAGCACTCACCTGACTGCCTTGTGGTACTGGCAGAAAAAGTCGGGTCGCATGCGATGGCGACAGAGGAAGTCCTCGCACAGTCGCAGGACATCGTCATCCTCGCAGTTGTCGCTCTGGCTGGTGGTCTCGCTATCCTGGTCCTGGTCCTGGTCCTCATCCTCATCCCCATCCTGCAGCTGATCCCGCTCCAATCGCACCTCGCCGCCCTTCGCCTGGGCATCCTGCTGCTCCGGCGGACTGTAGAGAAAGGTTGGCAGGGAATCGCCAAGGAAGTCCGGTATGTTCTCGAAGAAGTCCGCCGTTCGCTCGTAGCTGCTGCTGCTGGCATCGGAGCTCTTGGAACGCTGCAGCTTGGACTTCAAGCCGCGACTCCTGCTCTTGTGGTAGGTCAGCAGCTGGTGGCGGCCCACGTCGTAGTCGGCATAAGTCTGGTCCGGCAGCAACATAGCAGCCTCATCCTGATCGACCCATCCACTGGTCAACAGCTGAAACGGCCAAAAACTTCATTACATTGTAATGAGTATATGATGATATTAGGTTAGTTATAGTTATCCTCCTTCTTTACAAACTTTAGCTGACACAATTTCTCGCAAAGCGTCTTTCTAACCAGACAGCTTATAAACAAAAATTGTAATACTAGGAAGTACTGAGCTGGATCTTTCCACTTTGACGAAAGTAGGATTGAGGACTTGGCCCGCTTTTGGCATTTGGCCAGCACCGACTCCGAGCGAAGCGACTGGTGAAAAATCGATCGCGACATCAATTCGCATTTTAATTGCTTTTAAATCAAGTGCGCATGCGTCTGGTCGCAGGAGGCCGGCTTCCGCGTCTGCAGTTCCATAAACCTGTCGGTTTATTGGCGCAGCCGATTACCACGATTAGCGTGACCATGACGAAGGTGACAGACACGGACGCTAATGCCTTTTACTGCCCAGCTCAGATGGGTCTGGCAGTGGGAATGGATCTCGTCTGGGGGCGGGGCCGCTGGCGGAGATGGACCTGGAGCTCGGCCTGGGCCTGGGCCACACCACGCCACGCCATGCAACATGTTGCAAGTGCGGCTAAACAGATGAGTTGCTTGGCCAAATGAGACGCAGTATTTACGCCACACGCGGCCACTTCGCCGTGTGGTCCACCGCGTACCTGGCCCGTTGGCAATTAACTCAAATGATTGTCATAAAGTGTTGGACGTGTGCGGAGGAACATGTGGCCGCCATCGGCAGCAGAAATCGGAGATCTGGCCGCTGGCGTCGGCATTTTTCAATGTCGCCACAGCAGGCGGCGGCGTTTGATTAAAGTCACAGGGAACACCAAGAAAAAGCTCCAATGGAAATCGCTCAAAAATTCTGATTCGCAGATATCACTCACAATGTCTCCCTGATGACAAAAATATAACTGATAAGATGGATACGTACTATGCATACTTGAACAGATTTATATTTGATCCCGAAATGAGTTTCATTTTGTTCAGTATAGTTTCAATACATAAACATAGCTCCCTCTTCGTCTTTATAACATATGATGTGATAATCTAACGAGAAAGTGCCCATTTTCTCTCCCTGTAAATGTCAGTTGGAGATCAGAGATATCAGAGCCACTTGTGGTTTATTACGCAACATGAGGGAAAAGGCATTGAAGGAAGGGGATACGTGAAAGGCCTATTCCCACAGGGCCAACAATCTAGTACTTTGATTTAGTCAATATATATCGCTGCTGATTGGCTCCACCTTGCCCAAATGCCCATGTTCCCCACCACGAATCCTATCTCTCGCGGCTGACAGATTACACGGCCAAGGAAATGTTTGGCCATAAATCGGCTTGGCCAGCGGAAACGAAACGGCAGCCATGCCATCCGGAACAATTTGGCTATCTGAACATGGCTAATCGCCTGGTCGCCGGTCCTTTTAGAATGAATAAAATATGTCATCTAATAAATGCGCACGGACAGCAGGAGCCGGAGTATCCCAGTATCCCAGTATCCCAGTATCCGAGTATCCGAGTATCAGGTAGCGACATCGCATAAAATAAAATAAATCTCATAAATATGCAGGCTGTGTGGAGCTGGAGTTGGAGCTACAGATGCAGATGCAGATGGAGGTGGAGGTGGAGGTGGAGCTCCAGCTGGAGTTGGAGTTGGAGTTGGTCCGTCTAGACCCGTTCGCTGGAATACCTAAGCGATGGGTCTACCTGGGCAAATGTTGCGACTGACTGCTGCTCGTTTGCTCCGACGGGAATTTATTTATTCTAACCACCAATGCGATATACAATTTCCACTCCAATCTGTAAAGTGGAAGACAAACGCTGCTGTGGGTCGCTCCACTCCCCAAGCCGAAACCTTTCCAAGGGAGCACCCTTCCTGGCCTGCGGATCGACTTCCCATGTGGGGGGCCGCTGGCGATTTGCATTCGCTGCCATTTCAACAAATCAGCATTCGTACGCTGAGTTCAGGTATGAATTAATAGGTAAGCTAAAACTCGGACAGATAGAAATGTTTCTTCTAGCTCCACTCATATCAAGTGAGAAGTGGACCACAGTGGGGAGATACATAGATCTTCTGGCGGAAGATTAGCTCCTCTTATATAAACTAATGTGGCGAACTGTCGACTTTTATTACCTACTCATTTCAATAGTTATGTGCTATGTATAGGTATTTTAACTATATCTTCATATATCTTTCTTGTATAAGCTATTGAAATCTTTTCGTTACTTTTAAGGAATGAATAAACTTCTATAAAACCATTTAAAAAACAACACGGATATCTGATTAAGCTTAAGCCCGCCTGGGCAAACATTTACAATCAATTTGAAGGCATCGACTGAGCAATTTCCCAGGCCTGCAGATGATTGCAGGCCTAGAATGTGGCCCTTCTCTGGGGCCCAGAGCTCCGCCCCGAGTAAGAAGTGCACTTTTGACTCGATACATGGAAATTACATGATTTAACTTAATTTAATAAAGAGCCAAGGGCGGCAAGTCCATCTCAAGGCCTAGTCGGTGCCCCCAACAAACTACAGCTGCTATCGCATCGTGGTATCGTGGCTCGCTTTTGTGATTTACCGCAGCTTTGCTGCCCCCCACTCCATGGAATCCCTGCCAAGGGTCGAGCGCCGCCCCCGCCAATCTCCTCCAAAGTTACACTGCCCAACAGGGTTGGGTACTATGTATGATACGATAGTGCCACATACACTCTTTACCAAACAAGAATTATTAAATTATTATAAAGCATTATTAAAGTGTTCTTAGTACCCTTAGTTACCACCAAGTGATCCAAAAATCAAACAAATAACAGGGTATACTTGGAAATATGGAATAAAACCTAGGCTTCCAAAGGCAATACACCCCAGTTTTGTTGATCTGTGTAGCCAGAAACAAAGTTTTCGGTGGAGTCAAAGTCGGAGCCATGGCGTCTTGATCGTCCATCAACGTGGAGGGGCTACGGATGTGGATGTGGATGCTGTCCTCGAACTTGGACACACTTCAAGAAATCTCTTAGCCAGCCACTTGGGCTGGCTCCGCATGGCCGGATATTCGACTGATGCGCGATTTCTCGCAGTGCATGGCTTTGTGTAGATCAAGAGATTTTGATTAATAGGTGGTGGTGGCCAGGGTCTGGACGAAGGTAGTCGAAGGTAGACCGTTGGAGATCCGGACGACTCCTTGGCCATGGCCTCGGGTTAGACATTGAGAAATATTTTCGCGAATCGAGTCGACAGACAGACGAAGGCATTCGAAACTGAATGAATTTGGCGCGGATGCCATGTGGTTGTAGCTCTCGTTGATTTGGTAATCGCGTTTGTTCTGCCCGTTGTTCCAGAATTGAACCATTCCATTCTGGACATTAATAATAATTTTCTAAGAAAATCGATATCTGCATTCGTATGTGATTTTCCACGTAATTATGAATTATCATTTCGATGTCGATTTAAGCGGAAAGTACTGTGTTTGCAATGCAAGTAATCCGATTGAAAATAGCAGCTGGAAACTAATTGTATACGTAATTGTACGTATACTTAATACTCAACTTCTCAAATCAGTTGACCTCTATTTACTCTACATAATGCCTTCGAAATACCCTGTGTAGTCGATCTTATGATGGGTACCTCTATCCTCTGCTCAGGGCTACAATTAAAAACCTACCCGGCTGTCAGGGAAAAGGCGAAAAAAAGTGGTTTATCCAGCGAATCAGCTACAATGTGTGCGAAATTGGAATCCGCATTGAGTTCGCATTCGGCATTAATATTCGCAGGCCTGCCGAACATTTTCAACGGAACTTAAATGCATGAAAATTGCAAATATCGTCACGTTTCTGGCTTTAAGGATAATTACGTGTGCATAGCTCAGCAGGCTGTGAGGCAGTGAGGCTGTGATGCTGGCAAAGAAGAGGCAGTTGCTCTTCAACCTGTGCAAGATTCAATTTGCGAATTTCACAGCCATAAACAAAGAACCAGCAGCGACCAAGGCGAAGACGATGAGGTTTCAGTCACGAATGAGCCCAGTGGCCGAGGGCGGGAGCTGAGGATCTCTGGATCTCTGGATCGCTGGATCCCAGAAAATGGAAAGTACTTGGAAAGCTCGTTCTGAGCAGAAGCCCAGAACCCAGAAGCGGAAACGGATGAGGATGAGGAAGTGCACAGCGGAAAGCGGCTGCACACTCAACGGCACGTAACGTGCTAATTTATGTGGGAGTACCGCTCCATGCTCCATCCCAATCCCGGATTGGCACACCTGACATCCGAGCCCGCCATCCCCCAACGAGGAAAGGTGTGTGAAAACTTTTAATCGAATCTTAATTGCATTAGGTCCCAACAAGGCACATCTATCCGGCTTTAAATTCGACTTCTGCAATGTCGATTGGAAGCACGACGATCGCTCCATAATAGATCGATCTAAGTCCACGCACAGTGGTTGGCATAAAAATAGGTACATGTATGTACATCTACACTGCAAGTAAATTTAGGGAACAGATAATCTTCGAAAACTTCTTTGCATACTGTATTTCTAGATGCGTACTGTAAAGAGATGAATTTTATACTGAATAAAGTGTTACATTCAATACATACATTTATATAGATAATCATAGGTATTTTCATTGCAATTCAGGTTTATTTAAAAATAAAACAATTTCACAATAATAACCTATTGTGTTGGCCGCCGCTGTGCCTGCATCGATCTATCCGCATTGCGTTAAATTTCTTGTCGCGTGCAGGTTACGCAATATCGCTGCGAATCACGATGCAAGTGGATGTGGATGCCAGCACGTGTAGCCCGCTAAGGACCTGGCCAAGATCACAATCGCGGTTGGCCCACAAAAACTTGTCCTCGCCATTCCGACGGCGCTGCACAGTGGCATTGGCATTGGCATTGGCAGTGGCAGTGGCAGTGGATCGATGGCCAATAAAAGGAGGCAAACAATTAGACGAGACTTCTCTGGTTCCCGAAGCCACCAGAGTGCTCAAGCCCGACTCGAAATATTTATGAATTGCAAAAGTCGCTGTTGCATAAGCCATCATCAGTCAGTTCTCATCAAGACAAACAGCCTGTGGATGACTCCAACTTGACCCGTGGCTGCCATTGATCTTGGATCCTAGCTGTTTTGGAGCCACAGGTACACAAACGGTATACAAACCAATCAGCGGATGCTTAACGATTGAGTTTTTATACTAATTGTGGGTTTCGAGCGTCCGCAAGGCATTGTAAAATAAACTTCAATTTGCCAAAAGTGCTAAAAAGTTTTATTAGCTGTTGAATTTGTTGTAACATTCGAGCCTGCTGCTTGAAACTGCCCAGCTTAAACATTAACTATTGATGTTCAAACTATTTAGCAAACTGATTTTAACAACAGTGAATAAAACTGAAACATTTTCAATATTGTAGCATGATTAAAATTAGCAGGCTGGATTCCTTTTTGAGTGCATTACGAGTTTTCATTAATCGCGCTTCCTTTCACAATGAGTTATTAAATAGCAATAGCCATATATGATTCCAGGTTAACTAATCCCGACCCAATTTGGCTTAACCAGTTTGCAATTACTCGGTAGCTTACTCCAATTTTTTGTTTCGCTATGAATTCTGCTAGAATGTGCGTGCAAAAAACGAGTTAGCAGACTATAATACTGAATTTAAAAATGGTTAACTTTTCAAGTTGAGAACAAAGACCATAAATAAGCAGATATTAGATATTAGATGCAGACGACTCCCATGAACTTGCCGCCAAGCTGGAAAAGATAGTAAGTAACCTGCTATGGGTGCATTTCCTATTGGCAGCCACATAGTTATCTATCTCTCCCACGCGGCAAGTCAAAGAGCACGGGGATCGGAGCAGGAACAGGAACAGGGACAGGGAATTCCTCAATAGAGCTCTGTGGCCAAACAAATGTGGACACGTTCGATGGGCAAGTGACCCAGGGAGGCACCGGCACAGCCTCCTCACATACAAATAAGTTGGCCAAACCTCGGGGAACGTGAAATATTTTCGTAATTTGTGCAGGATGCGATAAAGAAAATGCAATCGCAATTGCCATGGCCAAAGAGCTACGGCAATGGCCATGGCAATGGCTATGGCTATGGCTATGGCCATGGATATGGATGTGGATGTGGCCAAAGCAATTGCACACCCTTGGACAACATTTCCGCATGGGCACTATGGATCACTGGCCAGTTGACAGCGCACACACACACACAGCTGCACACCCACACCCACACCCACACCCACACCAGATTCTGGAGGTGATTCTGGGTATCCTGTGCAAGAAGGGTATACATACATAGGGAAGCAGTATACTGCCGCTCCGGGGCCCAATTCCAAGATTGAACCTCACCTCGCATCACCTGCGCCATTCGCAGCGGATCGGTGGGTCCGGGTCAAAATTGCTTGTAGAGGAATTTATTCGCAAGGGTTCTGCAATTGGTCGCTGGATCGATGTGGCCAGTTTCAGTTGGCGGGCCCACTAATTTGTGACTGTTCCTCGCAGACAAGAGGCATTTCTCAAAAGTGGAAATGCCGATTCGACTCGAGCAATTTACACAATTATGGAAATCACCTGGCATGAGCGGCGGTTAAAAATATCCGATCCAAATACTGGATAGGGTTGTATTTCGAAAAAAAGAACACACAATGAATGCAACACAATAGAAGACACCATTTATTTCGACATTTACTGAAAAGCTTACAGCACTCTTAGTTGATAAATCTTCAACTGCCACATCCATTCGCAGCTGGGTGTATGGAATTTCCTGCTTATCTGGATAGATTAATAAGCAGTTGGCTGGGCACTGGCACTGGGCACTGGGCACTGGGCACTGGGCACTGGGCAGAGGCACTCACGATTGACATTGGAGCTGCAGTGGCGCTCATTAAGTATATGTATATACCATATCCTCGATGGGCAGGCGGAGACACTAACAACTAATTAACACTTCCAGCTACTACCACGCCCACCGAACCGGCTAACCGTTTGCCGGCTGAATTAATGAACGAATTAAGGCTTGCGTGACGACATGATGTGATCCGAGGACAGGGAGGGCGAGGAGATGGACAGGGACTTTGATGGTGCTGTGGAGACGACGTCATAGCCATCGTCACCAGAATCGCCACCATGGAAAAGTCGGAGGCGTGCCACTGCCATTCGGATGGGCCAACAGCACAACATCGCCACGGCCACGGCCACGGCCAAGAAGCAAATGTCGTGCCAAACAAATACCTCATGAGATCGTCGAGGACGGGGAGCCAAGGAACTGGTTTCTGGCGGCAACCTCATCGCGCGACAGTCAGCGAGACGGGGAAAAAAGTGGCTAGGATTCCGCTCGAAGCTGGGAGCACCTTTGAAATGGTGATCATAAGGGGATATTTATGTTAATGGACAGCAATATGGAATATATAGGTTTTAATTGGATTACTTTTGAACTAGACGCTTTAACCTTGTTGATCCTGAATTGAACTTTCGGAACTTCTATAGACCTTATCATCTAAGCAACGATGCTGTCATGCATGGTGATCCTCATCATAGCGTATTAACTATAATCTGACTTTCTCAACGTCATAACAAAACGATCCACGGAACGCAAAGACCCTTTGTGAGGACGGAAAGACAAAAAGTTGGCATGAATGTTTATGATACAGTAAGCGGATGGCGACAAAAACGACTGAAGATGATGAAAAACCGGAGGTCTAACACCGCCTGTCAGCCAAGTGGAACGTTATACTCGTACATACTATACATACTATACATGCAGCATTTGCTGCATCGCATTGTCTGCGAAGAAGAAAGTGAATTGAAATTAAATTGCATAAATCTGATCAAAAACAAGCGAAGCGGATGTGAAACGAAAACGTCTTTCTCTCAACAGCGAAATACTTTTCAGCGAAACAGTATGGGGAGTACTTATGAGAGATTAGCTGGGTAGTGCCTGGCATATACATACATCTACATCTATAGGGGGCACAGAGGAGGCACTGCGTCCGATTGACAGATGTAAAAGTGTCGTCTGTCTGGCTGACATTGATGCATTCGAACTGGTATTCGTATTCCCATCAGTCCACCGATTTGCAATACATGATGCACAATGTTGGGATGGGTCGATAAGGTCTTCCCTGAAAGGGAAGACAGCCTGGGAATGGTGCAAGCTTGAGGGTATCTCCAACACATATCGTTCCATACAAAATGATGTATCTTTTGGTCGCGGTTCAGTGAGTTTGGCAGCTAAGATATCAACTTACAAATTTAAATCAATTATTTTTTCAGTTTGAACACCAAAATCAGGCTTCAAATTAAGTTGTAAACATAATTCCAATATTATTTTTATTTCACATTAAAAAAAAGAATAAAACTGAAGTTTGAACAACTGGGAAATGGGCTTTAATAATGTAAAACATACTCAGATCTAGAAGATATCCGCCCAAGGGGATGTTCATAGTGCGTGTAAATTATGAGTAATTAAGTTGTTGCAAGCTGCACTATGGCTGAAGAACTCGCGCCCGAAGGCTTATATGGCACAATTTCTGTAAAATATTGTAAATCAGTTCTAGTTGCGTGCTAAATAGAGTTTTCCATCAAACTAGCGTCCATTTATCTTCCCAGGAAGTGGAATCGTACGTCCGCCAGTCCGCCAGCTAATCGGAATGAGTAAGACTTAACCCTTTGCATCCGCAGAAGTAAAATTGCTCTCGCAAATGTTCGCAAGTCCACAATCGCGGCACTTTCGCACCACAGGTGGTTCCACGGATTCTCGTGCAATCCCGACACGCAATCCACAAAGGAAGCTAGCGAGTCCATTTCACTGCGGTAGCTTATTTATCGACGGCTTCAAAGATTCTAATGAAAGCTGTCAAGAAGTTAAGGGTTTTGCCACTCTATTGGTTTATGGTTGACTAATTCGTGTAGGACAGTAAGTAAAGGAAAATAAAGACATTATCCTATAAATCGAATAAAAAGGAAATAGCTTGGCGACTATAAAGAAGACTAAACCATAAAGAAAACTTCTCTCTAAGCAAGCACAGCTTTTTTTATAAAATGATTAAGCCTGAAACGTAGCCAAAAGGTTACCATAGGCTACACAAAAGAGAACCCCTCGCATTCTTTGAGGTTTAAGTGCACAAAAAGCGACGACACGAAGGACTCGATGTCTGGCAACTGGGGTTCTACGTGCCTTTTACTGCCTCTCGTGCCCCTTATCTTTTTGGGAATGACAAAAGTTGCTGGTGCTACTCAAATCATGCAAGCTTCCGTGGCTACCCCGCTCCTTGGTCCACCCAGCCTTGTGGATATTTCAATTCAATCAAAGGAAAGCAGCGCGGAGCGCTGATCATGCCCCGGCAACATGTTCATTTGTCATGGCTGGGGATGGGTCAGTATCTGGCCGAGGATTGGGGGACTGGGAACTGAGTGCGCCCAGCGGGAACGCCAACACCTAAACACCCAAAGACCCAAAGACCCCGGGCCAGCACAGCACCGACATACACATAAATCGTCTGCGAAGTGACCCTTGCCGGTGCCAAGGTAATTGCGTACTTACCGCTCTCAGCGGAACCTGAACCTATCCAAACCCAAGCGAACCGTAAGGTGGATTCGAATTCCCTCGATTGCGTGCCCGTTTCGGGAATAGATTTATCGTCTCGTTTGAAATCCGCACTTTATTTATGGTAGCTTGGCCACATTTCTTTGTGGATTCCCCCCTCCTATTCTTATTATTTATTATTCTATCAAGCGTTACACTGTCAGCACCAGCACAATTCACTACGCGCACTTCGAGACGATTACGAGATCTCAAGGCGATCGAGATCCGAGCGATGGGCGAGGCACTACCGTACGAGGCGACCTCACGAAAGAGTCTGCAGCGTTGCAGTTGCTTTGAGGCTTTCGGTGAAGACTGTCTTCGTATCGGACAACTTGCAACTTGTTGCACGCAACATGCTGGTCTGCGATGTCGGCTGAGAAGTGGGCTCTCCAAAATGTATAATGGTTAATAAACTTTTATATTAAACGAATAAATACCTTGACTCCTCTAAAAAATAACAAATATTTTAACAATACTTATGCTTAATTACGTTAAGAAAATCGCCTATTTAGATTTTAAAAATATTTCGTTGTCCAATTGTATTCCTTAATATTTTATTTATAAATAAATAAAACTATGTACTCATTTAGTCCAACATCTATAGAGAAGTTTTTAAGTAAAGCAGAAACCCTACTTATATATAATATGTATGTACATATACATATGAGGAAATTTGAATATCTTTACAAAATCAGTCGATCTCAAAGATAACTTGTTCAGATTTGGCCTTTTATTAAAAACCGTTAAGCTAATTTTGGCAGACATTAGACAGATGACTTAAACTACACAGATCCATTTCCATCAATGGAACATAAGTTGACCTGAACGACTAAAACAGCCGTGACCTACAAAACTTTTTCAACCTATTAACTAAGCTTTTTAAATATGTAAATATGTAAATATGTAATTCTACTCCTCGGGACGAGTCTCGCTATAGAAGCCCAGATTCATTGTGGGAATCATGTTGCTGTAGAAGGACAGTTCCGCTGCCGAAGGACGCATTGGCTGGGGTTCCTGAACTATCGGAGCCGGCAGAGCCACTGGAGCCTGTTCGGCCATTTTTAGGGGCAAAATAGAAGCCTCTTGAGCCCGCTGGGCCATCTTGTGCTGCAACTGATGAACCTTAAGGTGATTCTCCAGCTCAATTTGATGCAGAAAGCTAATGCAGCAGATTCCGCACGTAAAGCTGGGCCCATGGGCTTCCAGCTCATGGCGCTGCAGTTGCTCGCGTCGGTTGAAACCTTGATTGCATGTCTTGCAGGCGAACAGCGAGTCCATGTGAAGAGCTCGATGGCGTTGCAGGTCCCTGTCCCGTTGAAAAGTTCGATCGCAGACATCGCATCGGTAATTGCGCGAGTTTTTGGTTTGTGCGGGAGTCTTTTGTTTTGCCTGAAACGCCTGTTGCTGCAAGTCACCCTCCATCGGGGGAATTTGACCCATTTGCTGCTGCTGCTCTATGTCCCGCCTGGTGTGGACTTGCTGATGGGCTAGTAGCTTATCCCTGCGCGAAAACGAGTAAGGGCAGCGACCACATTGAAAAGCCTTTACCTCTCCATGGGATCGTCTATGGCGCATCATTTCCACAGCCGTCTGGAAGGATCGCGGACACTGCTGGCACACAAACGGCTTGACACCGCTGTGAATGCGCATATGCTTGGTCAGATTGGTGTTCCGCGAGAAACTCTTGGAGCAAACGTTGCATGTGTAGGGCCTCACGCCAGTATGCACGATTGTGTGCTTTTTAAGATCGGAGCGGCGCACAAAGCCCTTCCGACAGTGGGCACACACGTACGGACGCTCCGGATCATGCAGTGTCTTTATGTGCGAAATCAAAGCGGGCCGGGTAGCCAGCTTAAGATTGCAGTAGGTGCAGCAGTACGGCGCGTTAGGATCATGTGCAGTCCGCTCGTGCTCTTGACAATCAGCGGGCAGGGTGAAGCCTAGATCACAGTATTGACAGAGGAACGCTCGTTTGGGCCGTGCCTCCGCGGTGTTGGCGTTGGTGGCAACGGCCTTTTGAGCCGCCATCTGGGCCGCATCCATGCCCAGTGGCATGTCGACGTCGTCGCCGTTCTGGCCATCCTCATCATCCTCCACATCATAGTCTTCCTCCTCCTCATCATCATCGTCGTCATAGGTTTCGAACTCCCCGTCGGAGCCGAGTGCGAACTCGTCTTCACTGCTGTCAGCCAGCTTTTCTGGATCGACATCCACAATAATACAGCCCTCCTCGGGCACAAATTCTCCGGGGTTGCCATTTAAGCCTGGACGGTACTTGGGATCATCTCTAATTAACTCCTTCAGCTGCTCCTGCAGGGACTTTTCCAGCTCCTGCATCCCCCTTCGCAGTTCGAAAGCATCTTTCACGATCTCCAGACAAGTTGAGCAAATGAGCTCCGACAAACATTCGTGGCGATCGTACTGCAAGTGGAGAAATTATTTCTGCACTTGTCCCATGGATTATCAAAGGCCCACTCACATGAACGCTCCAGAGACCCTCGGAAACCTCTGCAATGGACACATCCTTGCAAAACTCCACAGAGCCTTCGAAAATGTTTAGCGAGTTAGGATCCGTTTCACGGTGGCACAGCCGGCAAGTGCTCACATCCTCATCCTGGGTCATGTTGATCTCCGATGAATGCATTCTTCGATTATATGCATTTAAACCAGAATTTCATTAGATTATCCAATTGTTTAAGCAAACAAAAAGCCGCATCGGTAGGAAATAAAACGCGTTGGTTAATGGTCAATCCACCACGATAGTATCGATAAGTCGCGAAATTAAGCAACATGGCCCAATCGATTGTGGGAGGAAACCGATATACCGCTGCACAGTGGGTTACTTATATTAATTATTTGAATGTTTGAATATACCACTACCAATTGAAATTATACTAATTTTTAACACTAATTTGCCTTTTAATAAAGTTCCGATTTAAACAAGTACTTTTCCATTTTAATATATTTTGACCATAATTTTAGTAACTAATAAACTTATTTCTTAAATCTGAAGCGCAATAAAGATCAGAGTGTTTAGTGTGTTATTCTTTGGGGTTGAAGTTTTGGGGATGCGCAAATACAATACAACGTAATTTCTTACAACACGTTGACATTTTTAAAACGGTTCGCATAATATATCAATCATAAGATTTATATATATATTTATTGCTAGTGCCACACTTTTAAATAGGAGTTGCATGTACCATTAATGAAAGTTATTGTTTAGAACGCGCATTGTACTTAATTGATGCGTACCTTTGTAGGTACTTGCGGTGAACATGCGAAGCGAAAGCTTTTTCAATTGCCCGCGGACTGTTGATTAAAGCGGAGGTATTTTCAAGTGCCGGCAGTTTTTCGGCGAAAGTGGGAATTGTTTGAAAATCTGTGCGTACGCGCTAATATTCCTTTAACTAATCCTGATTGAGTGCTTGCGCGGTTTTTGTTTAATAGTAGTGCGATTATTTGTTCTTTGGAAAGTGGCTGACGTTCGCTTGGAAGAATTTATTGCATTGCAGATGCTGCAAATTACACTAGAACGCACACATACACATCGGCAAAACAACTGTTACGCCTACGCAGCAGCAGAAACAACAACAACAGCAGCAACAATTTTCCACCCAAAGAGGGAAATAACTGTTCCGTGAGTTTGTACAATTTACGGTGCAATTGTTGTTGTTCTCCCACGTACTTTTTGTCTTTATTATGCTTCTACTGCTTCTCCTTCCTCCACTCCTTTTCTCTCCCCACCACCTCCCTCTTCCGCAACAATCCTCTCCCATGCGGTTAGTGTGTTATTCACGTCCTGAAGGAATAAAAGCAACAGCAACCCCGTGTACATTTATTGTTCTCTCCCCCATTGCACAGAGAGAAAATTTTGAACGTCATGTCTTTCAATGTTTTTATTTTGATTATATGGTTGAAATGATTAACTAATTGGATTGGAAACACATTGTGCTTTTAAAATCTTTCAATAAATAGGAAGAACACTTTACTTTATATTATGATTAATTTGTAATATTTTAAGTTCCATAAACTAAAATTAATATAAATTAATATTATTTTCTGTGTACCTATCATGCTGTTAACCCGAGCTTGGTCTTACGCCCTGTAGTTCCCATGAGTGTTACTTGTTTCGCCACCAAGTCCCTGTTGATTTTGGGTTATTGGGATTCCTCACTTTTCACTGTTGCCATGGTGCGTATATTAATAAATTAATGCGTGAATTATTCATGAATAGGACTACAAAAAGGGAATTTATAATGTCATGAAATTTCCTAAATTGGTCTCTGCAAAATGTGTCTATTAGCCTATTTAGCCTATGATTTTAAAAGTATTTAAGAACAAAAACACTATCGCCGCGCACTAGCTACGCTTAAAAGGCTGAACATAAAGATAAAATATAATTGTTAAAGTGAAATCAGCGCAAAGATTGCATTTGAGCTTAATGACAGGTTCAAGCCCCTTAAAGCAGATAATATCACCGTATCGAATCAGCAAATTTGCTATCCTATGAGACTTCTGCTAGTTTAATGTTTGTTTACACTTGCATTCAATTACCTCGAAACAGAAATATGGCATTTGCCGGCCACATGAGAGTGCCTTCCCGTTTTGGGTACAGTGAAAAACAAGCAAAGATTACGGTCCTAAACATTCCACTCGGCAATTAAGTGTTAGGCAATGATCATTCGATGAGGAAGGTCCAATCACCAGATCAAATGAATCGGTGTCGTGACTCAAGCTAGGTCTAGTTCTAGAGCTTAGAGTCTTCCCGTTGACTTTGAACTTGACTTTAAACGCAGACGCTAAATTGACCGGCAAATGGAGACTGTGTGGAAGGTTCGGACCCCAGACCCCGGGTCTGGACTTAAGTTAATTTCCGCGCTCGTCACACGCGTAGCAGTTTTGTAACGAAACACTGCCCAGCGTTAAATCATGCCACAATCTTATCAGTACCATGAGCTTATGCTGGCTGAATGAATTCCCATGTTCCCCTGTCGCACACCGAACGCTTCGCTGAGATTGTCGTACGTCGATACTGATAATGGAAGTCAAAGCATTTACCCCCTTCGCGATGTATTGAAAGCAGGCGGTGACGGTGGAAATTGTTAACAAAAAGTCAAACAAGTGCAGTAGATAAATTGATTCTAGCACACTGTCAGAAATGTAATTTAGAATCTTGACCCCTTTGAGTGTTCTGAAATGTCTTAATTTGCATTCTAATCACTTGCAGGCTGTAAAACCATATCTGTAATTTACTTCTCATTTAGCCCTCTAAAATAATAACAATGTAAGTTCTTCCAAAAACTACGTTGGGCATTTTTCTTACAATAGAAATAGTGTCTTATATCATTGTTTATTTTTCCGTGTGTACTTGGAACCCAATAAACACAGAGGTATAAATAACGATAAATACGTGGAAATACTATCGCTAAGCGTTTTTTTTTTGCAGAACCAATAACATAAGCCATTTATGACCAATTACTGAGCCGCTATATCGAAAATCTAATATCGCCTTACAAATTAAATAGAGAGTTAGAAGGAAAATGTGACATTCACAATAATTTCCTTACACGTTATGGAAAAAATCAATGAAAATCCAAGGAAAATGGTATTACCACTAGATCTTGGCGCTTGATTAAGCCTTATTAGTATCCATTCAACACGTAATTACTCTGCAAAAGGTCACGTCGTTATCAAGAGTTTGACATCAATTCAGAGCTTCAACAGCCTAATTTCGTATATACATACATATATGCTATAATTATAATTGTCTTAATTGCTATTGCCAACATTAGAAGTCGTTTCGTATATAATTTACAAGCACAGGTCGTTAAAAGTTACTTCAAGATTGACAAAACAATTGAAAGCAAATAAGTTCTGATTAGACCTCCAGTGCTGGAAGCTGAATTTAATGCCTGATCGGCATATGCCGATATGCCTGAGTTTAATGTTGAACAATACACGAATCCCTTGTGGGTAATTACTTGAGTTTTAAGGTTGGAGTAATGATGTTCCTTTAAAAGTACAGATGAGCTCTAACCTGAATGTCAAAGTTCGAGCTGTGACTTTCAGCGAAAAGTACAAAAAGAAATAACATTGAAACCCCGGCTTTTTTCGCTCAAGCGTTGGGTTGGGTTGTACTTACTTACCGCTTACTTAGTTCTTTCCACTCCAGCATAACTATTATTTTATTATTTATGTGTAATCTTTTAATCAAGCTGATTGTGCTCCTTCATTAATAAAACAAATGTGTGTTGCTATAAAAAGACTACCATACCCCAAAACAACAGTAATCTTTTGGTAAAAGCAAATGCCTCCTTTTGGGGCCACTTGAGGCATATCGCCAACAGTTGATTACCATTGTGATCTCTCGAATCTTTGTATGAACTATTCGTCATGGTTTTACCAAGAGCTGATAGAGAAACTGACTCGAACATTTTGCTTATAACAACATGTATCAGCCTGATATCAAAGTTCACTGCCTTAATCCAAACAAAAGCAATTGGACACTTTCTGATAAGTCTTGCGCGATTTCCAGTTTAAACGGACCCACCTGTAGTGGGCTTCTCAGTTTTATTTGCCCGATCGGCGGTATCGGACGTGTGGCGACCTTGTTAAGGTCTTTTAAAGGTTTGTTACCAAAGGAATAACGCTCATGTATTTATAATCCAACTTGAGAAATATAGAAGTACTGGCAATAAAGCTTTAATCACCCCAACTTCGAGTGGAACTATTTGTTCTGTTTGAAAAGCTATCGTGGAACATGGGTATAGAATTGATAAACGCATCACATGATAGTTTTTTGCCCAATCAAGACTGTATGCAAATTAGAGGGAATTGAAAATAATTGCCGCAGTGCGCCTTTTCCAACAATCTCGTAATAATCTCGTTATTCCAAGTCTTTTTTAAATTCAATAATGAAGATTTTTTAAATGAACCTAGTCACGAATTTTGATTTTCACTCTTAGCTTGTAGAAAGCCAAGCATTAAATGTTCAATACAAAGGCCCAAGATTTCGAAAGATATTCGTCCAGCTTATAAAAATTAGTATCAGTAATCATTGAATTTAAATCTTGGGTTTTTTTTTCAGGAAACGGAACCTTTGCGGTTAAGTAGCTTCACAAAATGGCTTGCACATGCGAAGTAATTGGCCTGGCCTGCGTGGTGGCTCTAATCCTGAGCGTTACGGCCAAAGCTCCCTATCAGATGCGCATGTTCTTCATATTTTTTGGAGCTGGTGTGATAGTCTTTCTGTGTGTGCCCTTTATGATCCTGCGACCGAGGGACTATCGAAACGCGCTGTAAGTAAAAATACTTAACGCTCCCACCAAGTTTCCAAATTTATTCGAATATTTCAATCTTACAGTTTTCCATCGTGGTGCTTCCGCCAGCTTTGCCGCCTGGTGGGCATAACAATGGAGGTGCGCGGTCTGGAGAATGTCCGTAAGGACCACGGAGCAGTGGTGATTATGAACCACCAGAGTGCTGTTGATCTTTGCGTTCTGGCTTATTTGTGGCCGGTTATCGGAAGAGCAACAGTCGTCTCCAAGAAGGAGGTTCTCTACATCCCATTCTTTGGCATTGGCGCATGGCTCTGGGGAACCCTCTACATAAACCGGTCCCGCAAGACCGACTCGATCAACTCTCTGCAAAAGGAGGCCAAGGCGATACAGGAGCGCAACTGCAAGCTACTGCTCTTCCCGGAGGGCACGCGGAACTCCAAGGACTCGCTGCTGCCGTTTAAGAAGGGCTCGTTCCACATCGCCCTCCAGGGCAAGAGTCCCGTTCAGCCGGTGGTCATATCGAAGTACTCATTCATGGATGACGAGAAGAAGACATTCCGTCCTGGCCACGCCCTAATCCACATCCTTCCCGAGGTGTCCACCGAGAAGTACCAGAAAGAGGACGTACAGCTGCTGATCGACGAATGCCAGTCCATCATGCAGGCGGAGTACACAAAACTGAGCAAAGAAGGCCAAGCCTCAAGCTCGAAGAAGCAGGCATAAGACTGCGATCAAACTCAGGTTACATAAAAATGACACCCAAACACCAGTGTATGTTGGGTTTGATTTGGGTTTTAATGTACAATCGATCTAAAAGATTTGCCTATCCATGGATGGAGATGAATCAAAAGCAACAGAAAGCCGATATTTGAGAGACGTTAAACGGTTGGCCTAGTATTAAGCTTACACTATATCACCCCATCGGTGAATTTTCGATTAACATATTAATATATTAACTGTTTTACCTCCAGAGTACATGCATGTGTATGCCCAGAGCTTTTTTTCGACTTGGCGAGAATTAAACGGAAAACAAATTTTACAAGCGAAAAAAGCGCATTTGTTAGATGTTTAGCTTTATGCAAATAATGTATTGATTTATATGTGAATAATGAAATGAGACCTATTTAATAAAACATTTTGCACTGAACAAATTTTTACCATTTTTTGTTTCTTCAAAGTTTGGCAAGTTGTATTTTTGAATTCTTTTTTTGTTTTCCGCCAATAGTGTGGTAATTGCCTATCGCTTACATCCCATCCACAGACGGAACAGCTGTCTCGATTGTTGATATCGATTGCCGGCCATACAGATTATTATTATTGTTTCGTCTTAATTTTATTTACTGATTTTTTATGTGTTTCTGGGACCTAGTCTGTTTTCACTAGCACGATTGCTGCACTGGTCGAACCCATCTATCTGAAAATCTGTTTTACCATTTATAAAAACTTGTTTTGTAAACAAACAAAAATATGGCATCTGATGGGATGAATCCTCAATTGGCGGCAGATGCATCGCCAGGACACGGTGATTCGCCTCAGATTGTGGGGCTGCAGACTCAATCAGATGTGGACCTAAGTGAATCGGAGCAGTCGGACAAGCTTTACGACATCAACAGAATCCAAGCGTTTGAGGATGTTCCTTTCCTGATAAGCCGCATGGAGCACAAGGACACGATCGTGACATACGGCGATGCAGTAGAACAGATCCAGGCTTTGCTGGATTTTCTGCGAATGAACGAGGTCCCAGCCGGAGCCGGAATTGCCCTACGAATCACGGAGCACACGCCGGCAACTTCTCTTATGATTTTAGCGTAAGTATTTACGTATGTATGTTATTTGGTTGATATTATTTGAATTAAAGAATAATAATCATCCAGAATCCTCAACAACAAGGGTCACTTCTTTCCCACGGATAAGATGACACTGTCGCAGGATCTGTGCGTACAGATGAGCACTGCCGGAGTGGACTATCTATTGGTCAACAAACATTTGACCGTTGCACCTTTATACTTTACATTTCTTGGTAGCATCTTGGTATTTGAGGAGGACTGCAGGCTGTACACGGTTAAGTTGAAATCCGCCGATCATGCTGTACAGACCAAGCAGCTGCCCGCCAATATGTGCTACACCATCTCCACGACGGGCACTACGGGAAAGCCAAAGCTCATACATGTGCCTTACGAATGCATTGCGCCCAACATAGTGGGGCTCAGGTAAATATCGACTGATTATACTAAAACTCTAACTGACCAAAATGCCCCCAAGCCAGAAATTAAACGTCTCCATGGCCGACATCATTTACCTTGGCACACCCATTACCTTCGATCCCTTCGTGGTGGAGTTCTTCCTAGCTCTTCACAATGGGGCTACGTTACTGACCAGTCGTCACTCCATGAGGGACTCCCCTAGCAAGGTGCTTAGTGCCCTCTTCCCCGACAACCTGGCCACGCCGGGAATCACCATCCTGCAAATGACTCCATCGCTGTTTCGGCAATTTGGAGCTTCTTCCATCAGAGAGCGAGTGCTAGGCAGATCCAGTTCATTGAGGTCCGTTTTTATTTATAGGTTTTTAGATCTTTATGAGAGAAACTTTAATTTTTCTTTAGTTTATATATTCCTGTTGGGTAACATGTTATTTACGACTAATTGACATAGGCATCGTTTTCAGAGTACTGCTCCTTGGTGGCGAACCATTTCCCAGCAATGTCGAGCTCGTTACTTGGATGAATCCCAGTGTGCTGCTGCAAAAACACATATGTAACATATATGGCATCACAGAAATATCCTGCTGGAGCCTCCTGCACATTGTTCAGTCATTACAATCACCTGTGCCTTTGGGAACGCCTATCGACAAGGATACGGTTATACGGATTGAATCCCAAAACGATGAAACTTCGCAGCAAGGAGAGCTATTTCTGGGTAGTAGCAGGCGTCGTTGCTATATCCCAGAAATTGATGACCAGGCGAATGCTTTAAAAGACGACTCAGGCATTTGTTTCAGGGCAACAGGAGATCTAGTCACTCGACGGCAGGATGGCACTTTGTTCTACAGCGAGAGGTCGAACGATGTCGTGAAGCGAGCTGGTAATCGGATTAGCTTGGGTAAGATAAGATCTCCCAATAGTTTCAGGCAATGAATGTATGCTCTATTAATATTTTACAAATATGCAGGTTTAATCACTCGAAAAATTCAAAAATGTCTGCCGAGCACTGAACTGACTACATGCCTGTGGCTCGAGGACTTGCAGAAACTCATTTGCTGCATTCGCTCTTTAGTGTCAAAAACTAGAGTTGAACAGCGCGTCCAGACCTTTGATATACTTTCCAAGGTATCGATCGCCGAGCAGCCAGATAGATTTGTCTATCTGCAGCACTTTCCCTGCAACGTACATGGAAAACTGGACAAGCAACAGCTCCTCAAGATGTGCATTCCGCTTGCTCAACCAGCTCAGCAGATTTTAAAGAGTTATCTGCACGATAGACTGGAATATGTGGAAGAGCCCGATGATACCTTAGCGAAAAGGCAGCGACTTGACGACGCCGCTCCCTGTGGCTATGACTTAAGTTTTCGCCATGCTGGTGGGACGTCGTTCCATGCCATCACCATTTGTCGAGAGATAGGTCTACAAATGTGCATCGATGATGAGCAACGCCACTTGTTCGAAATGCTACTGGATGAGAATATTCCGTTGCGCACAGTGCTGAGATTCTTGGACACAGCCAAGTTGGTGGCGAACAACATCAAGCGGAAGAATGTTGAGCCAGCGGTGGTTGCCTCGTCGTGCCAAGGAGCCCTGGTAATCAAACGAATCGAACAGCCGGTCCTCAAGCTTCAGTTCTACTGGAAGGTAAACTTCGAAAAGTGCATAGACTCCCCAGTGACCGAGTACGAGGGACGCTTCATCTGCGTGGGCGCCCATTCGAAAATTCTTCGAACTCTTAATCCCCAGACGGGCAGCGAATACAGTACAGTCAAACTTCCCGACCGCATCGAGTGTAAGGTGACGTTTCTCAGCGAGCAGCTCGCAATGGTGGGCTGCTACGACGGATGCCTCTACGGTTTCAATCCCCAGACTGGTGACATTGTGTTTCGCGTTGGAATTGGGGGCATGATTAAGTCGCAGCCCATGCTAACCGCCGATGGCCGCCGAATTATTGTATGCAGCTATGCGGATGACTACAATGTCTATTGCTTGTCAGCCGAGCGACAGGAGGTGCTGTGGTGCCTAAGAATTGGTGAAAAGCCGATCTTCGCAAGCCCACTGGAGCTGCCAAGGGAACAGTCGCTGATAATCTGCACCTTGGACGGTAGCTACTCGCGCGTGGCCATCACCGATGGCTCAGTGGAGTGGACGCAAAAGTATAGGGAACCCGTATTCTCCACACCTGTTCTTTTGGAGTCCATGTCCAATATTTTTCTAAGCGCGGAAGTTGCTGGACGAGTCCATGCCTGTCATGTGGGCAATGGTAAAATTGTGAGTAGTGTTCTTCTGTACCCAATTTCAAACTTGGTCATAACAACTGCAATCTTTAGCTAGCTACCTTCAGCGCAGAAGGAAACATTTTCTCTTCGCTGGTGGTCAAGACCCCACCGACTTTTATGGGGCATTCCTTTGCCGTTTTCGGTTGTATAGACCAACATGTGTATTGCCTGCGATGCAAGGCCGGATCGGGTGGCAAATCTGTCGACTTTGAGCTGCACTGGAAGGTCAATGTGGGTGCACCCGTTTATGCCACGCCAACTCTGCTCACAGTGCAACCGAACGGACTTCTGGTTTGGTGTGCCGCCACCGATGGACGCGTCATGCTGATGAACTTTCGAAATGGCGAGATCCAGTGGTCGGATAAACTACCCGGTCAAGTCTTTTCCAGTGCTTGCTTTATTGACGACCTGCGTCGTGTTTTTGTGGGATGCCGAGACAATTTCCTTTACTGTCTGGGCATCTAAATATTAACTGAAACTGACCTTTCCATTTACAATCAACTTGTAGCTGAACTGTAAGATAAGAAAACCG
The DNA here is from genome assembly GCA_005876975.1 of Drosophila orena. Classification (NCBI taxonomy): domain Eukaryota; kingdom Metazoa; phylum Arthropoda; class Insecta; order Diptera; family Drosophilidae; genus Drosophila; species Drosophila orena. The sequence goes on along the minus strand of VCKV01000008.1, from coordinate 2,415,136 downwards.
TGCCTATATATGTATATACATATGTACATATATACCAAATGACTAGCCATGTTTCCAGATTGGTTTTAAGAATAACAAAAATATTCGAGAAAAAAATTAAGAGACACACCAAAAAGGATCAAATTCTTTTACAATATTTATATGAGCCCTTATAAATATGATTATATGATTATAATATATATATTATATATGATATGATATGTGGTGAAAAAATGTTGCCCACTTTTACTAGCGCACTTCCTTGCCGTATGGCTGCTTCTGCTGCTGGCCGAGCACACACCCAGTGACCAGGTATTTCCGATCCCGCATCCGATCCTCTTCCCTGCGAACGGCACGCTCCGCAGCCGTATGCGTCATATACTGCTGGTGCCAATCACGATTGTGGGTCTGGAGCAAAAGAAAGGAGTTGGGTTGGGATTGGTTAGGAGCAAAAGGCAGTTAAAGCAAATCAAGCTCACCCTGGCGCAACGCTTCTCCACGAGCTCTTCGTAAATCTGACGGTCTTCGAGAATGTTGTAGACCACATCCTGACGGATATTAGCCTGGGATTGCTTGGCGCTGATGGCGAGATTCTGTTTTATCTGATCCTGCAAGTCAGTGAGTTGCTGGCGCCGTTTATCTTTTAGCTTCTTGAGATCTTGTTGTTTCTTGAGGACTTCCATTTCGGCAGCTAGTTCCAGGCTACGAAAGCGAGTTGGGTACATCTTGAGATAAATAACTAATCTCTAAGCAACCAGGTACTTACGCCTGCGAACATTCCCGCTGGTCTGCCAACACCTCCTTGGCGAACAGGGCCTTCTGCTCTCGATCAGTGTCCAGGTTGTGGGCTTGGCACCTATTCTCAATCAAGTTCCGCAGCTTCAGCTCATACTGCTCCTGCTGGGCCTTACTCTCATCCAATCTCTGCCAGACCCGCTGCCAAAGAATCTCAACGCAGGCCTGACGGCGCTTTAGCGCCTTTTTCTCCTCGATTTGATGGAGTTGAGCTTGTTTGGACTCCAACAGGATCTCCTTAGTTAGCATGTGACGATGCGCCTCAGAGTTCTCACTGAAAGTAGGATCGGGAAGTAGAGTAGATCAGGAAGGCCTTGAAGTCCTACAGAAGACCACCTACATCTCCCTTTGCTGCTTCTTCACTTTGACCAATTCCGTTTCGGCCTCCTCTCGCTTCAGCCGCTCCATTTCGATCCACTCGTGTCGCTTTCGATCCGCTTCATCCGCTTGCTCCTGGAGCATTTCTGCAATCTGCTGATCCGCCTCCAAAGCCTCCTTTTGGAGGAGAAGACTGAGGTTCCAACGGCGGTTGTCCACATCCTCGTGCCATTCGCGCATCTTTCGCGCCACCTGAAAACCTATTTGAGATTTTAGATTGCGCCGATCGGTCCGAGTCAGAAATTCCACCACATCCATTTTTTAAGCTGCTTTATTGTAATTGGACTTAATAAGGTGAACTTTCTATTGTTTTCTGGTATCTAAGCAGTGCAAAAACAATTAATATTCCCATGACAACTATTTTTGATTGTTAATATTGCATTGGTAAATTTACAAAAAAACTACTTCACAGTGAATCGGTTTTTATTTTTTTTAAATTCAATAATTTCAAATAAATATTGTATTCCAACTTATTATGACCAAAAATGGGTGACTTGGATGCCCAAATAGTTACCAACATTTTACTCATAGAATTAATTTTTTATATATATGTAAGTAATATTGGATTGAACTTTGATTTCTCTTATTTTTTCATATTACTCCTTTTTAAAACGGTATGTTCATTTTGAAATTCAAAAAAAAGTGGGCTTTGCAATAATGGTATTTTGCATCCCTAAAGCCCAAAAGCAAAATACTAGTTAATTAGGAAAATGCACTTTGTGGTACAACTAGCAGCGCACCATCTGGCAACACTGCGAGCAGATGTTTCCGGATGGCCTTTGAACAGGCTTAAATTGGACCCGAATTGGCATCAAACCCTTGGAGAGCAAGCAATGAAACCGTGGACAGCCAGGAGAAGGGGGCACTGAAGGTCGAGGCAACGCAGGAACCGAGGCATATCGCCCAGCACATTGCCAGAAATCGGAGGTAGCGAACCGGAAGCACCCTGTGCCGGAGTTTGTGACGCAGTTACACAACAAAATTCTTAGTAGGCGCCCAAAGTCGGGGCAACAACAAGCTGCTTGCCGAATCAACGTGTGCCAGCTAATTGGTGCCACTCACACTGCACTCTGGAGCTCTAGAGCCGTAAGACCCCGCTCTTCGACCTCCTCGGAAAGGTACGTCCATCGATTTGGCGATCTATTTTTAGCCGGCAACATGCGATTGCAATTGATGATTATCGGTTTACTTTTCTGTTCAGGGACACGGCGGCTTTCACTTTCGCATTCATCGGCGAGTTCATTGGTCCACCTTCAACATGGTCGTGGCCGCATCCACCTGCCGCACGGAGACGGTCTTCGATTACAGCTGGATGAACGTTGTGGTCGCCTACTGGAACCGCTACCCAAATCCTTCCAGCGCCCACGTCCTCACCGAGGATACCATTCAGCGGGAGGTGCGCGATGGCAAGCTCTTCTCGCGCCGACTCCTCTCCAAGACGAATCCCGTGCCCAAGTGGGGTGCTCGCTTCTATAACAATGTGCCGGTCAAGATTGTTGAGGACTCCGTGCTGGACCCGGTCAAAAAGACATTCACCACATTCACCAGGAACCTGGGCATGACGAAGATTATGGCAAGTGATCTCTTACCTACTGGGTTTGATCGAAATAGTTTACATATTCAGTTGTTGATTAGCTAATAGATCAATAGTCAATGCTGTGGCCTTGTTTGTTATATTTAACCTATGAAACGCATATTGAACATATGGATCCGGCCAAGATTATTGTACGCCTCGGTTTATTGCACTCTTTTTAGCGCATATGTAAACCGTGATTTTCTATATGTTAAAACTCCTATGTTTAGTTTAATCTTTATTAAATAATCCATGTTTTTATTTCAGAAAGTCGATGAAATCGTCATCTACACCGAGCAGAAGGACGGCAGTACTCTGGCAGTGCGAAGAGCCTACATCAGTTCTCAGGTGTTCGGATTCTCGCGGGCCATTCGAGCCTTCGGCATCGAGCGGTTCAAGGCCAACGGCAACAAGGCCTCCAATGGATTCAACTACGTGCTGCGGCGCATGTTTCCGAACAGCTTGATGGGTGGAGGACATCACCAGCACGCGGTTACAACGACTTCCTCAGCGGGAGAACTTGCAGCAACGACCACCACCGTATCCACCACAAATGGCAATCACAACAACCCAGGAACGCTAAAGAGTGCCGCGAAAGTGGGCTACGAGTTCTTCAAGAGTCACGCCTCCAAGATTGCGCAACTGTTTTCTGTCAAGAACTGAAGGACGTCTAATCTGAAGTTTTTGGAATAGATGTCGAATGGGGCCGAGGATTCTAACGCTTGCGGCTCCGGAGTTAAGGATTTTGCGGATTTGGCCAGGACGGAAGAAGAATGAGGAGCGCAGGAGTCGTGTCGGCGGCTGTTTTTAAACATATATTCCAAAGCAAATCCAACCACATACTTTGCTGCATTTCATTCCGTGTGTGCGCGAATCAACCGGCTGATCTGAACGGAGACGTTATTTGCTGAACACATTTCCTGCATCCTACAAAATTCTATTATTTATCCTTAGTAATTTGCATTACATTATTATGTACCATTCTATTAGGTCAAAAGGGAGACGAAAAGCCGTGTGTCAAAATTGGTATTGCTATGTAATCTGTTGTATATTTTTTCAAAAAATAAGAAACCAACACTTGTAGTTCTTAAAAGTAATTATTTAAATAAATTTAGTTTGTTAGAAGTGGAAGGTGTTTTATTTTAAACTAAACTGGTCTTTATGTGATTCATAATTGAATAAACACCTGTTTCTTTATGTTATTTATTTAAAAAGGACAGCACTTTTATTTAAAATATATTAAAAATTATTAATATTGGTTTTCGACTGTTTAATATTTGCTCGAAAATTTCCGTAGCACTACAATTGATTTGTTTTTTGTTTTTTACACATTTTTATATTTTAAAATTCGTTTTGTAGTATTTCGCCGCAAATATTCGGTAAAACCAGGGATGCCACCTTTTTAACAGAAGTCAGCTGGACCGGTGCTGCCGGACCCGTGACCCAATTCAGACCCTTTCGAACACTGCAGCTCTGGAGTCGCATTCTCAATCCGAATTCCCAACCGTACGCGTCGAAGTCGCGCAAAAACAAACAACTGCGAGTATAATTAATCGCACGAAGAACTGCAGCTGAAATCGCGAGACAACAGTGCACAAAAGAGACACAGCGAAGCAAATACCGTACAAATTAGCTACGTTTATGGCGCACCAGGAGAAGAGGAAGAATCTGCGCCCAGCCGCCCCCGCTTTTCAACACAAAAACAACAACAACAACGAGGAGGAGCAGAGCTAACACAAAGAAGAAATATAGAATAACTTATGCGTATATTTTTGGTACCGCTTTTGTATGGTAAAAACTAATCAGAACGCTCCATTGATTTATTGAGCGCGCCACTGCCAGAGTTTTCGAGTTTTTCAAGACGTTGCCAGCTGTTTTTGCCGCTCTTCGTCCCACACCCCCGCCACCTTGCTTCAAAGAAAGCGAGAGCGCGGTCAACGTCCTGCGAAGGACGCGATAAAAGCGAAGGTGAGCGAAAGGACACCGGCAACCGCTTCATCTTCTTCTTCCCCTTCTCAACGCGAAATAATTTAAAGCGAGTCTAGAGTGGCAAACAAAGTTGTTGAAGATAAAGACCCAGCGGAACCAACCGGCAAACGTAATCAGCACCGTAATCCCCCGCGAACCAGAAAAATATAGCCAACATGCGCCTGTTTCCAGTCCGATTCTCAGCCGCCTCCTCGTCGATGGCGAGTTTGGCCAAAATGCTCGACTTCTACTCGGGCTTCAACCCGTCGCCCCTCTCGATAAAGCAGTTCATGGACTTTGGTGAGTAACTGGGCCTCAGTTGCCTGAACCCTAGGTGTAATATACATCTACAATTTTAATCGATCTTATCGAAGTGCTGTTGTGTGTGTAATCGTGCAAGTTAAATAAGCCTAGGATCTTTGATATTATGGAGATTGCCTATATATGTATGTAGCTTGCTACTATGGAAATTTTGACTCACTTTGTTTTGATATGCCTCCAAAAGATATCAAAACACTTGGGTTGCTCGCTTCGCAAAATTATAAACATTTTAATTAACGTAGATGGATTTTTAATATACTCGTATTTGTTGCATAACCAGATGGCATAGAAAAGCTATAGGCAGATCTCCCATGTAGAGAGTAATATCTTTATGTTGTCTAAAGTTTCGTTTTTAGTTTAGAATAAACCGATCTCAGAGAACTGCTAAACTGCGCAAATATCCCGTTATCTAATAGCCAATTTTGTTCCATTGAATAGTCAATTATGCATTTGCATTTATATTATTTTGTGGACTGTGCGCGAGACTGAGAGGCAGACACAGACACAGACACAGACAGAGACAGGCAGTATAAACAATTGAATGCTCAGTTCAGTTCAATTCAGCTTGGCTTTGGCTTTTCCCCGACCGCCCCCCAGCAACAGCCCCACCCCCCTCTATTCAATTTCAATTCAACCGCCTGTTGCAAAAACGGAAGTGAGAAAAGCTCAACTTGTTTATGAGATGGCCGTGTTCGAATTCATAAACAAGTTTCGTCAATGAAACTGAAACACGAGGATGGGCGCGAGAAAGGCGCTTTTTTCCGCCCACACTTCATTAAGCGCCAACAGCCGGCACGTGGCCTTCAATGACGTTTCAATGTCAACCCACCACTCCCAGCACCCAGTAATATCCTAAAATCCAGGGCTTCAACCTGCCCCAATAAATGAACACGCAACCGTCGAATCGAGTGTCTCTCGAGTGTTCCCAGAGCAGTCACACTTAGTTTGCAGTGTATATTCTAAAATTTGTATTATATCTAGATAGATATAGATAGTGTTCCACCTAACCTCTCATTTGCTGCACATGCCCCACTCGAAAATCAATGTTGTCCTGTGTTGCCAGCAGACTCGAGTGCTAACTTCTAGGGCATTCTCGTTGAAAAACTGGCAACCGACGTGAGCAGAAATAAAAGCCAGGCCAAGTAGCTCGGCTGGAAGGTGGTGGCGGTGGCAGGAGACAGATGTGGAAAAGGTTGGCCTCCGGAGGCTGAGCTATTATCATCTAAATTTAGACAAAACCAACAGGCTTTGGTTGCCTGTTCTCTATCCCTTTAAGGCAACTTGTGCTGAGCTCTTTGCTTTTTATGCCGACTGGTATGCGATGCGTTCATTTATGAGCTACAAAACAGCGGAATTGGTTTACAAGCCTTTATAGCCGTATATTCAATATGCCAGCACCCCTCGGTGAACTGACCAAATAAATAGGTATATATACCTGTCCAAACTTGAACTTTGATGTCGGTCTGTAGATAAGGTTGCTTTGCGCGTGTGTTTTGTCCCCTACTGTACCCGTCACTTAATTGTGTTTTTTCCGTCGTTTGTGGGGGTCCATAAACTTGGAGTAATTATGCTTATATCTATAGATAGATGGCTTGTTATTGGTTTGGTGCGTTGTTTTTATAATGCCACGCACCCGATTTTATGATGATTCAGGTTAACCATCGATTAGCGCTTTGTGGGCTCAGTAAGCGGGGCGTCATAACTGGAAATGGGGTTCTAAATTTCACGTCTGAGTGACAAGACTAGTCTAGAATTTTATTCGAGGGCGTCTGCTGTACCCATATTGTTAATCCGAAATTCACAATATATGCGCCACGCCAAATCACACGAAGGCCAAGTTTTAATATCAATGGAAAATATAAAATACGTATGGTATATAGGGAGTCCAATTTGGAAATGATGATGAGGTTGCTCATGTGCCGATTCTCCGTGCGACAAGGAGAAATAATTATATCAGACGCCAAAGGGGGAAAAATGGAAAACACAGCGTCTGCCAATTCCAAAGTGTATTGTATAATGGATGCATTGCGATGGATCAGATCACTGTGACCATTTCGGGCAAAGTCCAGGATGCTGTCACCTCAGTTCGTCCACGATTCGGACCTGAACTTTGGAACCTCTTTGGGAAAGAAAGGCGAAACGCGCACGTCAACAGTTAGCCAAAATAAAAACAGAAACAAATGGCCAGAAGAAGAGTGAGCACCAACCCGGCGATAATAAAGACGTAGTCGTAGTCACACGCGCCGTATTTTTGTCACAGGGCGAATGTGAGTCAAATATACATATTTTCGCAAAAGACTTTCACACAAATTCTCCCCCCAATTGGGGGGCCAATAGGTGTGGGCTGATGCAACTCAAGAGTCCGCTGGCCGTGCTCCCAAACAGCTGTTTTACAAAAAAGGGGTTGGTCGTGGTTTGGAGGAGGGGCCAGCTGTGACGTCAGCCGGTCTATAGATAGATGCATATGCGAGTCTCCCCATTCTAATGTAATTGCATTGGGGCACTGAGTGAACGATTGAGTCGTTTGCAGAAATTCAATTTCTTTGCGCCCTCAGCTGATTGCGTGCCATGCGTTATAAATTATTTAATGCGCCATTAGCGGACAAATTAGCTTACATCGCCAATTGAACGGCTCGCACTGATAATGAGGATGGGATTGAAACCGCAGCTCATTTTCGATACTGGGCTCCAGTAATGAATTCGTGTGGTGCCCAGTTTTCAATTTCACTGCTAGAACACGCAACAGTTTTTCACCTACTAGCAGCTAAGTTCTGGTTACATAACATCCATTACATACTTTTGCCCATCGTTTTTACGAAACCTGTTGCGGCTCACATGAATTTGTGATAAGCTAAAGCGTAAAAGGGTTAATAGGTTGGAAAATACACACCACGCAGTTATTGAATATTCAATGTTTTTGAATTTAAAACATTAAATATTCAAATGGTGCCAAATCAACAGGGAAGTGGATTAGACCGGACACCCCAAGTGTAACCCATTTAACAAGGAAGGTGTTTATACACCTTCAATCTTTAATCCTCCTAACTCGACTTCCTTTTTTATAGCGGCCCATTATCTGAATGCATACACCACTTATGATTAGGACACTTAACGGCGCTGCGAATTTATCACCGATGAAAGTGAGGGTGTGTGTCACTTATCAGGCAAAAGCAATACATCAAAAGCAATGCCAGACGCTCTACCAAGCTGACGATCCGATCCAGTCTGGAGGTTTCTTTGCTCTGTTTTCCTCCAGCTACAATCAAAACAAGTGCATACACTGAGAGACAGAGAGATAGGGCGTAGAGTGAGTCTAAATGGCAAACAAGTAAACAAAAACAAAGCGTTAAAAGCTTGGTTTTGAGGTCATCGGCGGCAGCTTTTCGATTGCGGAGCGGGCAGTAGCGCGTGTACTGGAGCAGCCCCCCTATCTAGCAGTATGATATCTGTATCTCGCAGCTGAGATCTCTAGCTTTTGCGATCGCCTTCTGGCAGGTTCTTGACAACAATATCATCAGGTTATCGACTCTCTTTCCGTATTCTCAGGCTCGTCTTTATAACTCGTTTTATTGATTCTGTTTTGTTTGGCCAATTCGTTGCAATTGACTCATAAAGCGGTTCCAGTCCAATTTATTCGGCATAGCCACGTATATACATGTACATATCTAGTTGCTTTTTGCGTTGTGTCTGAAATCTTAATTAAGCCTGGCGAATTTCGCGATTATTGTGGCTATTGGATGTTAGCAAAGAGCAATTGCTGGAAAAGAAGGCGTGTCTGTGCCGGCTGGTCAAGGTCCCGTCGATAAGGTGGATCCATCGTTATCACCTCGACGGCTGTTTCTTGTTTCTTGGTGTTCTCTTTGTTACGAAACTGTTGACTCGCCACAAACAAACAGAAAAAACCCAATCACATGGACATACACACTAAGACAATCGGAAGCAAATACAAAATAACAATACAAAGGCACATTCAAAAGCTTGGCGAGGGCAAAGTTTTCTGCGGTTGATTTATTTCACATTTGCCAGAGAGCTCTGAACTTAGCTTGTTTATAAGAAAGTGCAGACCGTGTACATACTAAGTGTACGTGTAGATATGTATTCAGCTCAAGTACTTTTGGGCTCTCTGATAATTAATCCAATTGAATTTATGTGCAGCTCAGAACTGTTTTCTTTTGTGTACGTCAAGGCTGTTAATTCTAGCATGTTTGTTCCTCCCCATGAGGTTTTCACTCGTGAGCTCATGATCACTGAATGCCTAAAGCCGATATGATAAGCCAATGATTTTCCATAATCTAGAACAGCAGGAAAATATATTTAATAATCTAGAACAACAATTATATATGCAGCGATAACTTTGACAAAACAAGTAGCTCAAAAGTAGCTATCAGGCTGAATTTCAAACAATTGATTTGATCTTCCGATGCCTTTGTTGTTTGGAGTACCATCAGAGTACCACCAAAGTCATTACTATCATATTGAACATCGATTGATCTTAGGTTTAATAAAAGGTAATTTCATTGAACAGGTCAGAATGCTTGCGAGAAGAAATCGTACATATTCCTGCGCAAGGAGCTCCCGGTTCGACTGGCGAACATCATGAAGGAGATCGCCCTTCTGCCGGACAACCTGTTGCACACCAGATCCGTAAGCGAAGTTAGTTCCTGGTATGTCAAAAGTTTCGAGGATGTGCTGGTGTACGAGAAAGCAGAGCCCACCCACGACAATCTGCAAAAGTAAGTAATATCACATTTCGAATAGATCAGCATCTTACTAATCATATTTGCCTTTCAGGTTTGTGGCCGATTTGGATCTCATTAGGAATCGGCACAACGATGTGGTGCAAACGATGGCCCAGGGTGTGATCGAAATGAAGGAGAACGAGGGCGGCCAGGTGGATGCGCCCACAGAGAGTTCCATTCAGTACTTTCTCGACAGGCTCTACATGTCTCGCATCAGCATTCGAATGCTGATTAATCAGCACAGTAAGACAGACTCCAGATATTGCTAGTACTCACTCACATAACTGACTATGTTCTATCCCTTATTTTAGCCCTTCTCTTTGGCGGAAATCCCCATGCGGGTGGCCGCCACATTGGTTGCTTGGATCCCGCCTGTGATCTGTCGGATGTGGTTCGCGATGCCTACGAGAATGCCCGATTCCTGTGCGATCAATACTACCTGACCAGTCCGGCGCTGGAGATCCAGCAGCACAGCAGCGAGCCTGGAGACCACCTGCCCATCCGGACGGTGTACGTGCCCTCGCACCTGTACTACATGCTTTTCGAGCTCTTCAAGAACTCTATGCGAGCTGTTGTTGAGCACCATGGCCATGACAACAATGACACATTGCCCCCCTTGAAAGTAGCCATTTGCAAGGGCAAGGAGGACATCTGCGTAAAAATTTCTGACCAGGGCGGCGGTATTCCCCGTTCCCAGTCCGATCAGCTCTTCAAGTATATGTACAGCACAGCGCCGCAGCCCTCGAAATCGGATCTGCACACGGTGCCCTTAGCGGGCTACGGATACGGTCTACCGATCTCGAGACTTTACGCCCGCTATTTCCACGGCGACATTGTGCTGCTCTCCTGCGAGGGATTCGGCACCGATGCAATCATCTATCTAAAGGTGCGTTTTCCATTCATGCACATTTCCCAATGCAAGCTAACCCAAACCAACTCCCTTGCAGGCTCTGTCCGACGAAGCAAACGAATTGCTGCCGATCTTCAACAAGACAAGCTCAAAGTTCTATCGCGCCACCGTGCCAACCGGTGACTGGTCCAATCAGGTAAAATACGCTAAAAAGAAGAAGACGAGCGCTGTCAGCCAGTAGACGTGTGAAAATGCCCAAAAGCAAAAAAAAACAAAAAAAAAACAGAAATGAAAAGAAATAATGAGATGAGTTGAGAAATGAAGCGAAACCCCCTGGCTGTGTAAAGAGTTTGCGCCACCCTGCACCAATTGAATTCAATCCAATCAAACCCAATCCCAGCAAGCAAGCAACCCTCATCCCGCATCCGCAACCCAGTCAAGTGAAAAGTGTTTATTTATTGTTTAATGTAATGTTAATGTTAAATACTACCTATGTTTGTATGTGCCCCAAACTCCGCAACACGATTGATTTTCGAAAATTTGTTGAAATATTGTCATTTAACATTTGACATTCCACAAACATTTTCGCCCATTTTGGAGCGGGCTGAAGCTATGTTACTTTTTGTGGGAACCGAGTGGCGCAGCGTCCTTGGCCCTAATATTACGTTTGTAGCCAATAAATTCTATATATATATATTTATATAAACTTATATACACGACAAACATTTATACTCTGAAGTAAGCAGATGTTTTGAAACATTTACGAAATTAACTTTAATTTGTGGATTTTAGTTAGGCTAAAGCCCGAACTGCATGCAATGTTCAAATACATTTATCTTTTTGAGCGCACTATTTAATTTTACTTGTTAAGCCATACACGTTTTAAACAAATAAACTGAAAGTATACACCAAAACTGAACAATTGCTCTGTTTGTGTTTGATTTTTATTTGTAACAATTCGAATATTATTTAAAACACTTTATATGTGCTAAATTGGTTTTTTAAAGGCATAATTTTATCTTTTTTGACTACCCCGAAAATTCCGTATTTCATTTGCCTTTCCTCTCTTCCTTTAACTTGTTTCATTAACAGCTTAAATGCAACTTAATGCCTATGGTAATTTCTATTGATTTTAAATACCTCTTTCTTTACTTATATACTCTCCACTGATGATTTCTTTCAGAACTTTTCCAATCGTTGGCGTTATTTATATGGTTTTTTAAAGAATTCATAAGACTGCATCTGATCCAGACGCGTTTGCAGTTCATTGGTTTTCATTTCCCTCCACACAGGGTCACCATTAAGCTTTCAATACTCTCTGATCTTCTAGAGCTCCGATATGAACGCACGCCAGTTGTCGGCCACCACACCCAAACGATGCGACTTTCTTCAGGACGCGTGAAGGAGGTGCTCCAGCAACTGCTACTCAGGTTAAGCACACAGGACTATTCAGGAAAAAAAACTGTTGGATATTGAAATCACTATATATATCACTAGCCCTAGGCAAACATTCCCAAACTGCAGCAGCAACAGAAGCAGCTCAAATGTGTATTCATGGCAGTTACGTGTAGTTATCGAGTTGTTATTTAAAATAAAACGGATGCATAACAAATATGGCAGTTTGTTAAAGATCAAACAATGGAGTTTTCTTTTAGGCACTACATTTTATTCTTTACATACACAATAATAATAGTAATAATAATATTTCTCTATATTGCATCAATAACATTAAATATTGTTCATTTCGCTTTAATTCTCCTCATATTTCGGCTCTATACAGTAATCGATTCATTTGCTTCTGGTTATGCCTTTATAATTATTTTATACAAAATTCTCACATTCAGTTAGCATTGTTTAGCAGTTTTCACATTTATCACTTGTTAACATTTTTTCGTTCGCTTTACTTGACCATCAATTAATCTACTCAACTACAGCAACAAATTGATACATTTAAACAAAGTGCTTTGCGGTTGGTTGTGGTGCTCTTTTGATCTTGACCTCAGAATATTATAATATTTATAATTATAATAATAGTAGAATTCATAATATGCAATATAAAATCGACAAAAAATCAATGATAATAAATACAATACAATATATAAACAATAATACACATTAAATAAATCGAATTGCAATTGGATTGGAATGCATGTGAATCGGAGCAACATAGAAGGATTAACGATGAGACAAACTTTTGGGATGTCATAAAGTTCCAATCATGTTGAAGTGTGAAAATGGCCTTGGTAGCACCGCTCTACTTGCGTAGGGGATCCAAACTCTCCAGCGAGAAGTCGTCAAGGTTTAGCTGATTTTGCTTTAAGTGTATTAACGCATTAACATATTAATGATGCCTTACAGCCTTACATAATTCCAACAAAACTCACCTTGGAAATGGTCGGTCCATTTTTCCATTCGAAAGGATCCGAACCGAATATATCTGTGTTGCCATTCAGACCGTTGCCCGTTGTCACCGAGTTTAGGCGCCTGGGAGCGGCAATCTTTGGCGGAGGGGCCACTGTGAAATGAAAAGCGATCATATAAGTAACTTATTTGCTTAGATATGCATTTATAAACATACACAATGGCGGCGTTATGTTTAGCTCGCTGGAAAAGCCACTGCTGTTAATGCTGTTGTTATTGCTCGTTATCAGTAAGCTGCTGTTGTTATTTTGGAGCTTATGGTCGTTGTTGTTGGAAAACAAATGCTGACCGAAGCTATTGGCCGGCTCGAAGCCAAACAGATTGCTTATCGCATTCCGACCAGTGCTTCCACTGTCCTGAGTCTCATCCGCGCGCGGATCGAAATCACTATCGGAATCGGAGTTCAGCAACAGCTCGTCCATCTTTTGGCTGTTGCTCTTGCCGCCGATGCTGATCTGACTGGACAAATTGTTCCGCGGCGGGACAATGGGCAAGAACGAGCTGGGCGACGCTGAGTGGGTCGATGCTGTCGTGGAATTGGTGTCGATTAGCAGCTTATCATCATCTGAAATACAATTATGGAATACAGTTATTTGTGAACGACAAATAGTTAAGTATAATTTTACCTAGCTTGCCGTTGCTGAGGGCTTCGCTGGCCACCTCGATTCCATTCTGGGACTCTATGGTGGGTGGTGCTTCAAGGATATCCTTGATTCCCAGATTGAAGAGCAGGGCATCTAGCTCGGCCTTTGGCAATTTGGCGGAAACTTCTCGCAGTCGCTCCTGGTAGACGTTGACAGTTTGCTGCAGATGATTTATCTGTTGCTGCGCCTTGTTCAGATTCGTCTTTTCGGTGCTATCCATGTACTTTCTGTTTATAAAAGGTAGTCATTAAAATGGCTTAAGTAAAACTGCTAAGTAACCCACCTGTAGGCCAAATCAAAGGCCTGACCAATGGTCAGCGTGATATCCGAGGCCAATTTGTTTGAAATGAAGACAAAGCACTCGTGGCTCTCCTCGACTTTGGCACCACCATCGCCATTTCCGTTTGCATGGCCATTTGTCGCCGGATCGCTGCCGTCCCGCGTCTTCACCGTCTTGGCAATGAAGCTGAAGAACTTCTTCACACCCTTCTCGTCCGCACAATACGAAATGTTGTACAGCGGAAACTGGTGGAGGATCTTGTGGGTGCGCGGCTCCTGAATAGCCACGCCCTTGATGCTAATGGTGATCTCAAGCTTCTTAAACTTCTCCTGGGTGCCCGTCTCCGCCTTCTTCATCTGCTGGGCAAACTGCAGCTTCCGAATGGCCTCCTTGACCACCTCAATCCCTTTGGGCTGATCCACGCTCAGGTTACCAAAGAACTGCAAAAGGAAAGCATCGACATACAATAAAAAAAATAATTTTCGTATTGAAACTACTTTTTAAACTATTTCGTTTTACGTCAGGCTTTTGAAAAGGAATTTGCCTATTAATGCAAAAATATGTTTTCTCTGAAAAAAAATGTGTTCGATTTTACGGTCGACTTAAAACTTGGAAACACAATTGCTTTCAACTAAAACGAAGTTATTTGACTTTGCTTGGTAAGTACTAGGTTTCACCATATAAGGAATGTTAGTTACATATACTTCAAATTTATTTGGTAAATTATTAACCGTAATTAGTGAATATGTAATAAAAATAATGTATTTACTAATGTTTAAACAGTGACCTATCAAAATTTAAGCCAGGAATACGATAAATATTAAAATTAGGTACATAGGTACATCTACATCAATAAACAAAAATGTCTAAAAGAGACTTTATATAAAGTTTATGGCCATTCAATCTAAACTGATGCTGTATTGATGCTGTATTCGCTTTCTTTTTCACTTTGAGGTGTAACTTTTTTTGGTTTCCGAGTTATGGAAGGTTTCTATAGACAGCACAATGAAGCGAAATCGACGGTGATGTTTCTCGCCATGTACCGCCTATCGGGGTCGTCACAGGTGGGTTGTCCCTTGCTCACCTTGACTAGATAGACCGCGTGTCCGCTGATGAGCTGCTCCGGCGTGTGCAGCCAGTTGCGCTTGCCGTTCTTGGCCTCGCTTTTGGCATCCCCGTTGCTGTTGCTGCCAGTGCCGCCGCCACTGATGTTGCCCCCGTCGGCGGCGTCCTTGTCCTTGTCCTGCTGCTGCTGCTTGCTGCTGTTCTGCTTGTTCCAGAACTTCAGCTGGGCCATCTTGGCCGCCGCCTTGCTGCCACCAGACGTCCCGCCGCTGTTGGCTGGCTGATAAGGCATTGTTGTGGTCGGCGCCGTTTTTAAGCGTTTGAGGGAGCTGCAATGGGAATCAGAATTGGCAAATGAGCTGCGAGTTGAACTTTGCCCGTCGACGGCATTGTTGGGTTTTTCCTCTCGGATCCCTCGAGTATAAAATACACTGTGCATACAAATACCAGCTGCCGCTGTACTGCTAATTATCGTTATACAACCAACTGAATCTGAATGTATTCTTTTGGCTAATTGCAAATCGTGTTCAGAGAGAGGGACAGCAAAGAATCTACTGTGCTCGCCTGGAGAGGGGGAGATTGGGATCCATGAAAGCCAATCCCATCTGCGTCATCGCAGACTCAAACCTGATTTATTTGTTGCCTTCGTCAGCTGTCGAGATCGGTGCACTTGGACCTACATAGACACTTCTATAAAAATATACACACCGCAGGTTTACACATAGAAAAAAAACCATTAAGGCAATTCAATTTAATACTCTTAAGCGTGTTGAAAATAAGCGCGATTCTAGGAAGTTTAAATCACTTATTTATCAACCTTGAAGTTCAAATTTTGGCATCTTTCAAATCGAACAACAAAGCGAATCGATGTTGTTTAAGCGGGCACTGAAGTGTGCTATTTGATTAATTGCTTATTTATTTAAAGTTTAGACGGCTTTAGATGGATTTCTTGGGGGCGTGAGGAGCCTAGAGTAATCTAACATTTGAGTATTAAAATCAAATTAATAAGAATCACTCATGTGCTCTCAAAACATTGATTGCTTCCTCTGAAAACATTATGAAACATTTAATTAGTTAAGACCCAAAAATACCTCAATAAGTAGTACTCAACTAGTAACTGTGACTGCTTTCATTTTTCATTTTTCCAGACTATCATTTTTCCAGACTACGGAACTCACACATTTTGAGTGACGAAACGCACTGTATGGATGTACATAGAAATGCACTCAAACAGCCGTCATTGTGCAAAGACAATACGGCAACAGTTTCTCAGAAGTAAAAACCACAAAAACGAAACAAAAAAAAACATAAACCAAAATTAGAACAAAGTCGCTAGCTAAGCTGAGCTCACACCGGATCAAAGTCACACCTTGTGGACAGAGATGATGTGACGACCGGATTTTTGAGAGTTGATTCTTTCGTGCAATTCTCACATTTCGTGCCGTGCCGTTTCATAATTAAGAAAAATCTTGCAAAAAATTAATGAAGCTCTGCTGGGTTTTTGGCTCTCTTTTCCTTTGTTTGGTGCTTGCATGTGTGTATTTTACGGGTTTGATTTATTTGGCGTTGGCCAAAAAGGAGGGAAGTGCGGTTGGGGATTGCGACCGGGGATTTTGTTAGGCAATCGCACAAAAGCGAAAGCTAAATTGGCCAAAAACGGCAAACGACGCCGATGACGACAGCCCTGGTTATAAAATACAAAATTCGAAAATAGCACAACGCTTGGCTTTCGTAGCTAAAAATCAAAAAACAAAGACCCGAAGCACCCTGTGCCCCCACAATTGTGCGCAATTACCCCAACAACTACGTCTGTACATACATTTTTTAAAATACAAACAAAAGATAATGTCGACAACTAAGCCGCATATATGCATATGTTTATGTACTTCGTACAAGTCGTTGTACTACGCACATACACGTACATATACATGGTATATTTAACAAAATACAGGCAATTCGCGGAAGTGATTCTCCGCATATTATAGCACTTAGGGATTCCGCCCCACAATACATCCCGCATCATTCGGAATGCAGACTGCGTGCCAGATCTGGCCGTATATCGTCTAAATTGATATTAGCCGACTAGAGCAACTTGACACTATTTTTCTGTGGCTGTCACTTTACAGAAATTGTGCAGATAATAGAGGGTTTTCTTATGTAGTATTTCGCAATCAGCTTTTTTGGAGGGCGTTTTTATATGAGTTCCTTTAGTACAAAGTACATAGTACATAGTACACAGTCATGTATGCCTTCAGATTTAATTTCATTAGTTTGAAACTTGTATTTAAAACTGTATCCAAATAGATTCAGATGAAATTAATAACATAATTGTGCTTTTTATGTATTTGATGTTTCCAGACCATACAAAAATTCAAATTTCTTTAATAAAATGATTTTTATAAGATGCAAATGTTTTATTTTTACGTTGTAGCAGCACTTAAGGTTAAACAATCAACTTTAATGTTATAAAGGTAGTAAGACAAGGGTTTTATAATATTTTATTTTGCCAGCTAGTTTTATGCTGGTGAAACTAAAGGTTTCCTCCAAAACGCTTCTAAACAATAAATATCCATAAGCTTCAATCAACTCCAAACTTCACAAGACTTAGCTAGGAACAAGCCAAGTTGCCAGCCCTAATTACTGAGATTTCCAGCGACTGCGATTAGACAACGACAACGTTGTGTGTACTTACACATCAGATATGTATGCAAATGCGGCAAGGGAATGTGGTCAAGAGAGGGGGTGATGGAGGGGGGAGTGGGAGGAGGAGCGAAATTTAAATTCAATTGGGCCTGCGCACTGACTGTGAAATTATTGTGAACCATTTTCGGTACTCCATTTCCACTCTCTTTGCTGACTTGTGTTTTTTCAGTTTTAGTTTTATGGCTTTATGTTGCCATGTGTTTACGGGCATTTTCTTTCCATGCTGGCCAGACACTTTCTTTGCCGTTTTGCAGTCTTTTTTCGGGCGGCATTCAACAGGTGTTTGGCCAACACAAGGCATTGCACAAGGCTAACAAAAACAAACAAACAAAGTAAAGCGTCGGTGTTTTTTTTCAACTTTCATAATTAGCAGAAGCTGAAGCTGGGACACGCGGACCTTGCGTGCTTATTTCCCATTGTGCGTGACTGTTTCTCTAAGTGTACACAGAAAAAAACAGGTGAACATTTTGTTAAGTCCGCACGAAAATTAAGAGCAGTGCATCAGTAACGCTTCTAGGAAATGCTTACAAATATTATCTGACTGTTAAAAAGAGATACGTGATAACAAGGCTTCGTGATGAATAAAAACCATTCATAGGCGCATAAACTTAAATCAATCAATTAAAATGTCTTAAGCATACAGCTGATCTGATCGTATAATTCCTAACAAGTTCAATTGAGGCTCTACATTTTTTCTTTCTGTGTCCTAGTTTTGAAAGCCAATGCTATAAGCACAACATGGGACTTCATTAGGCACTCTGACACACAAACCGCTAGTTTCAGTGGATATTGTAATTGCTTTATGAGCACTTTTGCTTTTGCACTTGGCTTTCTGTCTGTATTTCCTTCTTCTTTTCTGCACGCACGCATACCGTTACAAGTGGAAGGAGAAGTAGGAGTAAGAGGACCAGGCACAGTCACAGTCACAGGCACAGGCACTACAATTCACCGCTATTTCTGGAGCGCCACGGCGCCAAACACAAACGAACGCGACGGGAGACAGCAGCGAATAGCACAACAAAAAAGCTGGGCTCCAACTTTTTCAAGACGATTCGTTTTAATTCACTCGAGAGAGCCGGAGATAGAGAGCGCGAGCGCCGACATGAGAGATAAACAATTGTAGAGATTAGAGATGGAAAGCAATGGTGATTTGTAATTTTAATTTTTCAAGTGCCATTAAAATTAAACAAAGACTTTGTTTCTAGCTCCAGTCGTTTCGATCTCGCGTTATCCTCCCACTCAACGCTCTCTGCCTTTGCTCTCTCTTTCTCTCTTGACCTGCCTTTGGCTAATGACTTTGCAGAAAATAACGTTTAAAGCGCGACTTTGGATGTATTTAATCGCTCACTTACTTTTGCCAAACTATTTGCGCCTGTTTTCACTCGTTATGCTCGCCTTGTTCGTTGATTAAAATAATTTGTGCAGCTTGTAGTACTACTTCTTATTTTCCAACTGCACGCGAGACGAAAACAAAATCACAACAACAACAAGAATGGCGTGATGCTGGCGGGGAGAGTTGAAAGACAACGGTTTAGTTTTATTTTTATGTTTTCGCGCGCTCTCTCTCTCTTTTTCTCAGCTTTCAAGCTGAACTGCGCAAATTTACACTGTAACACAGCAGCAACAACAACGACGACCAGCGACAACAACAACAGTGTGCTATGTGGAATATCCTTTGCACCTTCACGGTCCGCTACTTCGATTTACCGATCACGAGCCCATCAACGAACTGACTGGCTTGGCAGCGATTGCCATTGCGACCAAAACACGGCTCTCCAAGCTGCGCAGTCGAAATTGGTATCGGCTGGCTCTCTCTCTGTCCGGCTTGGATGCACTTCCAGAGAGAGCAGAGGCTTCAGATGCAAAACTAGTTATGGAACAGGAAAGGTCGGCCAGGGGAAGTTGGTGGGCGCCCTATACCAAATGATATATCTGTTCATGGGAACATATTTTTGTAAAATCAAAAATTTTTAAGAAAGAGAGAGATAATAATAATAATTTTGGAAGTTAAAAACAATATTTTGTAATGAACAGTTAACAAAAAATTTTCGTTTGTAACAAAAAAATAAACATTCAATTGAATGCTATAGTAAGAATGTATTTGAAGCAAGTTGAATAAAGAATAGAAATATTTAACTATTAATTTGAATGCTTGGTGCATTTTTAAAATAGTTGATTATAACCGTTTAATAAAGGTTTTACTCTTTAGTTAGAAAATTAGGACATTTGCACTTGAAGTCGTCGTGCCGTTACGAAAAGACCTACCATTTTTGAGTAGGTGAGAACGTGATCGGCTGTAGTTTTCTCTTTTGCGGTTGGAACCTCACTGCCACACAAACATATGTCCGCTTAGTAATGCCTGCATGTGTGTGTGGGTATTTCTGCTTGTTTACCTGTTGCTTTTCAATTGTTTCAGATTTTGCCAGAAAAATGATTTTCCACAAATGCCAGAACATATGGTATTGTCTCGAGATTCCACCGAAGTGCTTTTGGCCAATTAAAATTACGGCAACAGGTGAGGCAAGTGCTCTTACACGCACACACACAGATGTAACCTGGCGTTTACCTGTATGTGTGCTTGTAATCTCGACCTGACGTAAAAACAAAGACACAGCGTTGCCGTTGATTTTGTTATAAGCCGCAGAAGACGAAGAGCAGAAGCTGCTTCGAGAAAAATATATTTATTTTCGTAATACGTAATTTCTGGGGCTGTTTGGCCGCTTCAAATACAAATTGCAATCAAACTGGTTCCCCAAGTCGACCATATAATAATGTATCAGGATTTTGATTATTGTTGTCGTTATACGTTGTCCAATTGTTGGTTTCGTCGCTGCCGTGGAGTTGTTATTGTTTTGTTGCATGCCTTGCATTTTTCTAGTACACATTTTCCTTTTTCCATTTTGCCACATTTTAGCTGCAGTCCCTTCCCCTTTGACTGCCCCTCTCCCTTCACCAACCAAAATAAAACCGGCTTGACATAAAGGAGTGTGCGTGAGGAGGGTACTTGTGTGTGTGTGTGTGTGTGTGTGTGTGGGCCATTGCAATTGTAGTTTCAGTTTGGATGCAGGCACTGTGGAATGCAAAAGCCGTTTAGCAAAATAAATTGGCGTGAAAGCCTAAAAACCACAAATAGGTAATGGTACTTAAGATTTAATAGCTGTTCGGTTTCTAGGTAACCGATATTAAAAACTGTAAATGCCGTTGAAACACTCAACAGCTTTTTAAAGATCAAATGAGTTTAAGTACGAAATACTTCACTAATATCCCACATTCTTTTTAGGTATTTGTGGCATGTGCTCCTTGTGGAACTGCCTGCTGTCCTTACTAGCTTTTCGGTCCACTGTGCTCTCCTTGTCGTTTCGCTGCATATACATGTACATGTATGTATGTACGTACAATTTTCCCACACCCGCTCTCTGTCACCGCGATCTCTCTTTATCTTTATCTCTTCGCCGGACTTTTAAGCTCCTGTTTCGGTTTTCCTCTCCACTCATTATTGGACATTTACAGTTAGAGGCCGCTCGCTGCTCGCTGTAATATTATTACCAGTTTCCCTTCCGCCGGCCAAAAGGAAAACTACGAATGGCTTTTCATTGAGAGATTTTCCCGTGTAGCAACAGGGTGACCTCTGGCAGGCTCACACGCGGATAAATGCAATGCAATTTTTGGGCTTTCCAAACTGCAATCTCTCAAGTTCTTAATATATGTACATAAATCGTTTAAAGGGGCTGAGCGCAACTGGCAGCCATCAACATGGTTCAATGTGCACTTATTGAGGGGGCGTCCGATCGGCCCCTCATTTGCAAGTAATAATGGCCTTTAAAAACTCGCAATTGCATTTTGATCGCGGTTCGGGGTTCGGGGTCTCTATCAAATTGTTATCGTCGCCAAGGGGCGTTGACTGCGGATGTTCGCTGGGGGGAGGGGAGCGCTGAGGGGGCGTGTCTTCGAGTTTTGTCGCACATGACGTTATCTTGGCGTCGTTTTCATCAGCGCAGCAATAGAGTTCAAAGGCCCAATGAGCCAAATAAAATGCATGAAACCAGAAAATACGTTTCTCGTTCATTGTTTTATAAGGCGAAATGTCATTAAATAGTATTGTAAATATTTGTGCGCTGCGATCAAATGGCAGCAGCCGAAGCCTGTTATTCTTGTTGCTTTGCAGCTCGTAGGAACGTGCTGGTATTTTTCAAGCGCAATCGCCCGCTTTTTTCCCTCTGAGTTTTGGTTTTCAGTTTTCAGTTTTCAGCGTTTTCAGAGCCTGGGTGCGGAGCCGGTGTCATCAGCATAATTTACGTGCCGATGCCCGCCCAGCCGAGTGTCACGTTTCCACCTCGCCCTCCTTATCACATGTCGTTGAGCAGGGGAATTCAAGTGTAGGCAATCAAGTGCGGGGAGTACTGTCAAAATGCCACAAAATGCATATAAATATGGAACACAAAGCATTTCCAGCTTCCCATTAGTTCCAATGCCTAATTTTATCCCTGTAAATACCCTTAGCATTATATTGTTTTAAATAAATATATCTGAATCGCTGTTCCCATTTTATAAAAGTGTGTTATACATGTAAAAGTGTAACTTGTCTAACTTGACTTTGAAATTTGGCCAGAAGATCATATTGAAATATCCTAACAAAACATATAAATATGGATTTTGAATTAGGTTTCATATGAGCAGCTTTATAAAGCGTACGTCAGCATAAATATGTTTTATACAAGTAAATATTGAACTGCTTTATATACAAGAACAATTTACTGGCTGTACTGAAACTTCGTTAGAAGATAATGCATGAGACAAATGTAATTATCTCTGGAAGCCCGAGTTCTTGGGGTGCGGGTTCATTTAGGGGGGTTTTCCCTGTGCTTGCAAATGAGCAGCGCTTATCTCGTTTACCTCTTGATCATCGCTTATCAGCGGGGCCCTGAACGCCCCCATAAAGGCACGAAACACATACGCAGGTCTCACGCACACGGACATGCACACATTTCGAGTAATTCAATTATTTTGTGTATTATTTTCAATGTGCAACAAAAGCGACAATAAAATAACAAGCCAGCGGCAATACAGCCCGACTTATCACCGCGTCGCCGCTGTTGTTGCAATGCTTGTTGCTGATGTTGTCGTCGATTTCAAACTGGCACTGGCACTGACTGGCACTGGCACAGAGCTCAGCTATGGCAATTATTCTGTGTTCGCTTCAGTCGCCGCCCGTTGATTTTGATAGAGCCAGAGCCCCGGAGACTTCCGCTGCTCGAGGTGGCGGAGGGGGCCGAGGAGGGGCGGAAAACCGCGGGGTCGGCTGCTGGAAAAATCCAAGGAAAGTTCGGCGAAAGTCGCTGCCTATCGAAGATAGGCACTCAAGGGCTGTGCGTATGTATATTTTGATAGCAGAACAACTTACAATATGCATATCTTATATACAAACTGAAAACCACTTTAATCGGTTATTGACATTTTATTTCCCATGCTTCTGCTAAGAGATTTTGACATA
This sequence comes from Drosophila orena, assembly GCA_005876975.1. Classification (NCBI taxonomy): domain Eukaryota; kingdom Metazoa; phylum Arthropoda; class Insecta; order Diptera; family Drosophilidae; genus Drosophila; species Drosophila orena. The sequence goes on along the minus strand of VCKV01000008.1, from coordinate 2,391,929 downwards.
AAACTGCAACTACACTTTATGAAGCTGAAAACAAGAGGGTAAATAGGATTGAACTAAGCTGAACTAGTCTGGTATGAGTCGATCACAGTAATGATACAGGAAAGGACCCTTTAGTTTCGTCATTATACAGACCCATAAGCATTCTGGAGGATACGTAACATTATTCCAGCGCATTAGTTCGGTCTTCGTGAGAAACATGGAACCATTGATGAAGTCAATCAAATAACATCAGCAATTTAAAGGGCTTTCGCCCCATTCAAAGATAAGTTAATTCATAAAAATTCAACAGAAAGAAAATAATTATAAAACGCACACAAATAATGAGGCATAATGATAACAGAATTTTACATTTTTAAATTGGCGCCATATATTCGATAATTCAACTGCGCAGTTGCCATCTTGACTTCTACACCAATCAGTGTACAACCGATACACCGATAAATTTCACTCTTGGTGTGCTGCCAGATGGCCAGATATATTTGAAGCGTATTTTATGGATCAATAGATTCAAAGCTCGTTACAGTTACAATGTTTTTTATTTGAAAAGTATTTTTGCTTACTTTTATATAAAGTTATACATTTTGAAGAATTTTTTGAAGTTACATTTAATCATCGCTCAATTTCGTGGTAGCTCGCCCTTTCCAGCTTCTGGCAACTCTGCCGTCATATGTTTAACAGTTTGACATGCACACAGTTTTGGAGTAACTCAAAATATTTTCGCTATCGTTTTTTTTTAATAATTTCGTGTGTGAAACGGTGATATTATTGATTTTTGTTGCATTTTATGCATCGTCCAGCTGGAGCACATCGAAATCCGCTAAAGGACTCCACGGCTGGCGCACAGGGAGGCAGTGAAAAAGTTTTGTTTACCTTTTTTCGATATCCCAGAGTTCTGCGATTTCGGTGCCACTGTGTGCGTGTGCGAGAGCCCATGTTACCTGTGTGTGTGTGCGAGCTGGTGTGCAAAAATGAAAATGCATTCTCAATAAAGCAAAATAAATGTGCCAACCGCTAAGAGAGTAGTGCATTCTAAAATTGGTAGTTAAAGCTGCGCACATGGAAAATGTGCCCGATATTTCCACCAGCGCTTCGTCCTCTTCAACTTCTACTTCTAATTCAACTTCCACACTGAAACTCCAAAGTAAGTAATCCCCAACTCCCACTCCCCCTCCGCCGCCCACACCTCCTCTTGTGCATATGTATGTATGTGTATGTAAGCTATATCTGTGCTGTAGCCCCCGTTTTTCCCGATTTTCGATCTGATAACCGTGCTCTCCTCGATATTGGTTTTCCAATTAGTTATTGTTTTGTTGTGTTTCGCTTTGCGCTGCGTTTTGTTTTCACGCTGTTGGGGCTTTCTTTGGGCCGTTAACCCATTGGTGGCCGCTGTGTCTTATTACGCCTTTCCTGTTATTACTCAAATCAAATAGTTTTTAAAGATTCCTCTGTTTGGAAATTCCTATAGACAAAACCAGCTTTTAACTGGATTTTTCAAACATAAATATGGCAACTCTGCTCTTGAAAACTGATTGGCTTACAGCTTAAATTGTATCAATAACCAAACTCTTAGTTGGTCATAATTTCATGAGTACAGATAAGATAAATGAAAACATTCCTTTTCCACACACAAAACTAGTTGACGTAAGTGTTTATGTACAAAGATTGTTTAAAAGATTGGAGAGTGGTCAGGAGTGAGTCCAAGAACCTTAGTAAAATGACTTAAGCCCCGAATAGCAATGCAATGTCTATACACTAAGTACCAATCAGTTGCAGACTGATAGAGACTATCAAAAGCTTGATATGAATGTACTTCCCATTTAAAGTTCTTGGGGTTTGTTCATCTTTGATTTGTCCTCTCTCTTAACCCTTTGGCGGCTATCTATGTGCAGAATCTATTGACATATTTATCGAACTCTTTCCCCAGCTGGCAAATCTAACGCTATTTGATTTATGCTTCTAATAAAAATTCAATAGACTTGCAATTTGTCCAGCTACCCAGAAACTTTTGTTTACCCTCCAGTTCCCAACTAAGCAAGTAGTGTAAAGCACGTGGAACACCACAGTGGGGTAACATAGAACAAATTATGTTCAAAATCTTGCATTCAAATGAAATTAAAATTCATAATTTTTTTAAAATATTTCAGCAATATATTTCCTATAATGGGCCATTATACGAATATTATGTTTTAAACCGTTTTAATAGTATTTATTACTGAAAAAAAATGTTACATTGAATGAAAGCAAATTAATTTTTAAATAATTACAAACATCTCTTTTTCCATTTAAAAAGGCGTTCTTATGTTCTAATGTTTTATACATTGTATTTAATAGTTTTAGTTTTTTACTTAAATTAACAATTATCGAGCCCACTGTGACTGGTCCGTTGCACATCAAAAGCCGCGACGAACGCAAAAATATGCGAAGCTTCAGCCAAGAGTGTTTTATGTGTTACGCGGCTTCCCGATCCCCGCCGAGTGCCCCGAATCCTGGGATCTCAGTGCTGTTGTGGCTGGTCTGCCATACATTACAATGAAGTATGTGCGCCCGAATGGATGGCCCAACGACCAACGGCCAAACAGCCAGTGGCCCCACCTATTCTATTCCGATCCTGGTCCAATTCAGTCGGTTTATTTTCCCTGGCGGCAGGCGACCTTTTCGCACAGACACTCCAAAGAAGGCGAAGGGGACACCGACACTTGTCCACTTGGGGTCAGATGGTCGCATGTGGCGCTTTCTCCTGCCCGGTTGTCCGCTTTTCCGCTTTTCCACTTTTTCCCCAAAGCACAGCCGACTGAAGGCGGCGTCAACGGCTAATTATGACCCGCACGTTTTTGCGAAAACAAACACACACATGATTTGGGGGTGTGGAAAGCACATGGAAGGGTGCTGGATGCAGGGGTAGGAGAAGGAGATAGGGAAGGGAGAGGGAGAGGGAGAGGGAAAAGCAGGGGAGCCGGACAAGTGTTTAGGCTACATTTCGAAATGTTTCCGGCGCGCACTTTACGTTCCGTGTCGCCTTCAGCCTTGAGAGTCTATATTTGGCAACGCATGCCAGGGCAGAGACCCCCGTTTGCCTACACCCCTGAACGTACCCCATTACTTTCTCCTCCTTTCTTGGCTGAAAACTCGCTGTTTGTTTGTTGCACTTTTATTGCGTTTTGTGCTGGGGCTCCTCGGCTAAGTAGTCCTTCGTCCCTGCCATAAACATGTCGTCTTTCGCTTGATTTAGCGTTCGGCTACCGCCCATCCTCCCCAATTGTTGGCCAACAAAATGGAGTGTCCGAGCCACTGACCGCTCTAGGCATACGCGGCGTATACGTAATGCTCGACATCCCTTCAGTCCATTTCCACGGGCTCTGGGAAAGTGCAACAATGGGAGCCACGCCTCCTGCTCTGTCACATGCCCTTCTAATGCAAAGCTTTCCAAACTCGATCAAGATGGAGTCATAAATCTTGCGCCCCTCATGAAGTTTCCATTGAATCTGCATACAATGGGGCTGTCCGCTTTTTGGGGCCACTCGAAATTGCTCAATTCAAGAAATCGAGCAAACAAAACGCTACAGTTGCACTTAAACCAATACTGAACCATCACATTGTTTAGATAAATATAATAAAAATAAATAAGACTCTCTTTTGATACATGCAGAAGTTTAAGGATTTCTCTTTAAATTGAATTTGTATTTGATTTTGATTTTATTATGCATAGTATTCCATATCCCTGAATTGATTACTTAGGTCTGTGGTGCACAGTTCTTTACTGATTTGTTTTCGTTATTCCTTTCTAGGCCAAATCAACTCTAAAAATGTCCTAATCCGGTCGCAGAGCAGTGGCAAGCTAAGCTGCAATGAAGCAAAATCAGCAAAGCCAACAGCAACAACCAGTACAACGACGACTCTGCGAGCGGCCAAGCTCAAGATCGGGGCCATGCAACAGCAGAAGCAGCAACACCAGCAGCAGCAGCAGCAGCAGCATCAGGCCCCAAGCGGCGGCAACATCATCCTGCTGCGCGGCACTCGCAACGAGAATGGCCAGATCATCATCCAGAACAAGCAGGACATACTCAGCCTGCTCAGCGAGCAACAGCAGCAGCAGGAGAAGAGCCACTCCGCCACGGCCATCACGCTCAACCAACTGCCCACGGCCACAACGGTGGCTAGGAAGACCATTGTGCAGGGCTCGAGTGGAGCCGGCGGAAGCAGCTCCACCATTTCCATTGTGGCCAACAGTAACAACAAGGAGGCCAGCAGCAACACGATCCTACTGCAAACCCCCATCAATGCCAGTCAGCTGGAGAGTGTTCTAAAGGCCCAGGAGCGTTCCAAGCAGGCCAACGCCACGCAAACCAAGATGGTGGAGAGGCCCTTTATGCTGAAGCATGTAAGAGCGTGCAGGCCCATTTGTGCTATATTTCGTTAACCCGTTCAATCACTTTTACAGGCCACACGCAGCTTGAGTTCCGAGAGCAACTGCGACAGCAAGTCGCCCTTTGTGCTGCAAACGCTGAAGCGTCTGGAGAAGTCTCAATCCATACTGGTCATACGCAACTCCACAGCGTCGTCCTCTGCAACCAACACTTCCATGGCCACTTCGCCACCAAATGGCAAAAGTCTTGCCACCTCGAGTATTCTAAGCGTGACGCGCACCACGAAGGCGGCCAAGGGCGTGGCAGGAGCGCTCCACAAGCTTAAGGCAGCGGCAGCCACAACAGCCACGAGCGGAGGAGCCGCTTCAGCCGCAGCAACATCATCTGCGGCCACCACCATACTTAGGCTGGGCAAAAGCGCCACCACAGTGGCCATTAATGGAGGAAGCAAGCTAGAGGCAGCGACGAGCACAACCACAGCGGTGGCAGCACCGGCGACAACATCAAATAAATTGTCCAACGCGGTGACAACCGAGCAGCAGCAACAGCAGCAGCAGCAGCAACAATCGACAACAACGCAAACGAATGTGCCACTTGGGAACGGTAAGTCTCGAGGATTTGGTATCACCGAATTTCAAATGCGGCGCATAAATTGCTGGCGGGGTTTTCGGCAGGTGTTGCAGCTGCAGCTGCAGCTGCATTTGCATCGGGACCGAACAACAAAGCCTGACGCAGTCTCCTGGCTGAAGATTTCCCCGGCTTTTGTACCCCCATCTTTGTTGCCTATTTTGGGGCTCTCTCCGGGCGGCTGGCTTCTATTTTCTGTTTAGTTTCGGAATTTTCGCTGATTTACCAGGAATTCGGCGAACGTGGCCTGCCTCACAATTATTCAATTAAATCGAGGAACGTCTTGACCGCCCCCTCGGGGGTTCAGCTGCACTCAGCTGTGAATCTCATTGATTTTAGCACCCGAGTCAGTCCGCTGCTCCCTGGTGTCCGGTGCTTTGCTCTTGGCCAGGGCAAAACAAACAGCCAACAAGACACCCCTTGTTGTGTGTGTGTGTGTGTGTGTGTGTGTGTTTGTGTGCCGTCTTCATTAGCGCTGTGTGCGCTGTGTAACAAGTTACGAGTTATCAGAAAGTTTCCACCAGCTTCGGCAAGTGGAGGCCGGCTCAATGATTTCTTAAGGAACACAACAAACAAACAAACAAAAAAAATAATATATAAAAGCAATGAAAACAAATCCATTCCTGTGAACCCAAAGTTTTCAAGACTTTCAATGATTCCAATTTGAGCCAATTGAAAGTTGCAAAGCAACTTGGGAAATTATTAGGCTGTCTTTCCAAATATACACATGCTAAAAAGCCTAATTCGACAAATTTAAGTAATTTGTGGCAGGTTGCCTTTGAGCTTTTGATTGGAATATGATTGACGTCTTAAAATATCATATCTATTAAATACTTCTTGATACTAAGCAGAAATATCCCTAATGAAAGCTTATGAACTGGCAGATGTATTTAATAATCATCCCCGACGAGCATTTTAGCCATTTCAACTGGTTCAACTAGTTTGAGGACCCTGCCCATGCATTTTGGCTGAGCCTAATACACATCCAGTAAGGTCCTTGGAGATCGGAGAGAGCAGATTAGCCAAGTCGACAACTCGAAAACGTTTGGCGAGCAACGCCCTGGGAAACGGGCAATCGCAATGTGCTGAGGTCCACAGAAAAGGCGGCGTTTGAAATTTTCGTGGGGGAGCAGTGATGATTATTGCACTCGAAACACGAGTGTCGTCTTGGCCGGCGATTCTGCTGACGGGCCAAAACGATGGGCGAAGTGTCTAAGTGATTTTTAAGCCTGATTCGAGTTATGGCCAAAGGCAACATCCCGTTCTGTGGGGGTGTCGGGCTGTTGAGCTGTCGACATATTGGAAAGCTCAAGTATTGCTGATGTTTCAATTGCCATTCGACTGTATGTACATAGATGCATATGTATGTACATATGTACATACATACATCCGTGTTGAATGCAGACATTTAGAAGATCTCTATCTGATTTGCAGTTAAACAAATGTAAAAGCAAAGCGGCCAAAAAAAACTCGCTGAACAGACGACTTTGGCCGCTTGCATTTTATTGATAAAACTTTTGCCGGCTCTGAATTTAAAATATTTTAATTTAGTTTGGCTTTAGTTTTTCGGCACCAGTTGTTGTTCCTCCTGTTATCCTATCATATTTGCCATGGCCATTAGCTAAAAGGCGGCCAACCTTCAAAAAAAAAAACAAAAAATGTAAAAAAGAGAACTGAAATAAAGCCACGAAATTTGCCTTTCGGTGAGGTCTTCTATCACATTTTTTTTTCGCCCGAAAGGCAAGCAAATTAAACAAATTACCCCCCACACACATGTGGATCGGATCCGTGAGATACTTTTGCATGCAAGTCAAGTCGAACAGAGGAGTTCTAAAAAGCGTTCAGAAAAAGCGTTACAATTCGCTTTCCACTTTTTGTGCATTTTTCTTCAAAAATCCTTTTGGACGAGCCTTGTGTGCTTCATTATCATTATTTGAGTCCGTTTCTCTGTCTCTTTCCTTGAGCACATAATTGCCAAGAGAAATAAAAAAGTTGCCGCTTTGTTTTGCACAAAACTTTTGCATTTCCGTTGTTATGAAACTTGAGCGCGTCCAAAAAAAAAAAAAATAGAAGGGAAAGATATGGCAGTGAGTGCCAGAAATGAGTGAAAAAAATTGGCCGAAAAAGAAAGAATAGGGCCGACAACAATCTTTTCGTGTGAGTTAAATTGCAAAATATGATGGCCGGCGCCTGGCACCACTTCACACAGGGCTAAAAAAAGAAGGAAGACGAGGGGGCAAACCGGTGGATTCCAGAAAGGTGTCGTCCTGTAGGTGGCTAATTAGATAACACTGGGCCTAATTTGACGCTGCCACGCCCACCATACGCCCTTGCTTTTCACTTGTTTTTCCTTTGCGGACACACACACACACACACACACACACAGGACACCTCGTTTGATTATTGTGTCAAAGTGCTGCCTCTTGTTTTCTTTGCTCTTTTACCCAGTTTTAGTCCGTGTTTGCCATGCCCTGATTTGCTTTGGCCATTTGTGCCGCATTTCATTTAGAACTCTAATCACACATTATTTTCCCAAAATCGTTTTCCTTGTTTTCGGATGCTTAGTCAAGCGAGGCTGCAGTTTAGTTACAGAGCGCGAATGGGGACATATCTCTGACGTCTCGTTTTCAATACAGCAGTCACAGTTTGTTACACTTAATAATAAATTGAAAAAACACACTTTTCAGAAGTGAGTGCGTTGCGTCTTCGTACCTACAATCTGCATGCCCCATTTTAATCTTAACTTTCTAGCCCGAGATCACAGCCTTCATACAGGAAAAAGGACATACTGACAAACAAACGGACGGACAGAAAAACTTGACTTGGTTCGCTAATCTGATCAATAACTTGTATTCATGTTCGGGGAATATATTCTTATATTCTTGTTATTGAGAAACTATATCCAGTCTTTTTTAAAGAGTTCCCAACAAATCAAAATTTCACCCTAATCTTGGTGAAAGCACAGCCATCATGGCTGGGCAAAGTCTATAAAAAATTTATGTAGCTGAATAAAACAGTGTGAAACATGTGTACACGTAGAATTGATGGAGTTTTAGATACTCAATATTTTATTGTCGTTAAATAACACAAATCGTCTTCCAGCCCGGAAAAAAAAATATGTATATGTGCTGGTGTTACCTTTTTGGAAGCATTATTCGGTTGTAGGGACTACATATCTCTACATATTAGTGCTCACGATAGTTGTAGTATTCCACAGATCCATTCAGGGTCAACGTGACTTTCCTCTGGACAATGAAGCTCAGCTGGAGAGCGTATTCTCCGGTTTCTATAGGAAATCGAACTCGGAACTTTTCGATATCAAACTCGAGGTCGGTACACTTAATCAAATGACCTTTCTGAAATATAAGGGTAGATGGTAAGCGGTTTTGGTTTTCTGATACTAAAGAGTATTTACCTTAAACGGGCAAGTGTAATTCGTCATTGGGATGTACGGTTTGAGATATTCGTACCCGAGGCTCACGATCACATTGTTTCTTTTAGATAGGAAATCGCACAGATTAAACGAAATATTGTACAAAAAAGGACGCCAGCCGTTGGCTCGTTTAAAAAGCTCCAAACGCATCTAACCAAAGACACATAGATATCAATGTCGTGGCGAAAATGGCCAAAAGTTTCACTAACATGGACATTATTGACGGTTCTCAATTGCCTGAATTGAATACTTAACGAGTTCCTGTACCGATTGATGGCCTTGATTTTGCACAGCAAAATTTCGCCATAGGATCTGTCGTAGTTAGTACAGTGAAGACTCTTGAACTTGGTCTCCACCTGCAGAGGTGTCAGGAGCACCAGGACGAAGATCAGAACTGCTAACATGACTTCTAGGTGCCGAATGGAGAACTGAGCTGGCGTGAACATCGAGGCGCTATTATATCATATTTTAGTCGCCGGATTTATATCAGATAGTCGCCGGATTCACTTAAATGAACCTTATAATCAACCCGTTAAATTGTTTGTTGAGTGGAACATAAAATTTGCATATTTGCAAACAAATTCTTTTAGAGTAACCAAAAATGTATATGTTTACAGCTAGGAAAAAGAGCGAACGCTATAGTCGACATCCTCGACTATCAGATACCCGTTACTCAACTAGGAGTGCGAACGAGAAATTACAACATTTTCTGGAGTATCGGTACAAATTGGGGGTAAAAAATTATTAAATGAAAAGATTGGACTCCGCTATTGATCTTAAATATATAAACTTCATATGGTCGGAAACGCTTCCTTCTACCTGTTATATACTTTTATACCAATCTAGTACACCCTTTTACTCTACTAGGAACGGGTATAAAAAGATGTAGAACTCCCTTATCGGGAAAATAAATTCATCCACGTTTAGGTCGGTTATAAGGGAACCATTGCTTTGAAATATAGTATTCAATGAAGTGAAACCCAATTTTTAACCACCCACGATTCAGCTATATTAAATAGTTAAAATCTAAAATGTATATTAGTCGAGCCCGAAAAAAAACTTCAAATGGAAAAAAACGTTGCTATAAGCCGATTTTTTTTTGATATTCTGATTTTGACTTATTTAACTGATGCTAACATTTAAATAATTGTTAGGAAGGACTCATAGGTCTTGAAAAAGTCACTTTTAATTTACATCCATCTATGACACGAAATAGAAAAAAAAAAAATTAGTGGAACCAAAGGAAGTTGTGAAGCGGAATGACTTCTTATAATAATTATTTTTTAACGAGCTTTTGTTCAGATTCGGATTGGAATAACTAAATTGCTAATAGTTCTATAACGTTAGTTTTTAACATTTGAGCAAATTGAAGTTTTTTTATTAAATTTACACCGTTGTTAGCATGTAAATGTTCTTCACGTTTTACAATTGACCCCATTTCAGAAAGGTTTCTAACTTTTTGAGCGCTTTGTCGCTTTTATTTTAAGCAGGAGTAATATCGAAATTCTTCCATAAAATATTTCTATCAATAAGCCAAATATTAGCCTAATATTAATATCCCTCCAAAATATATGTTTATAATGACAAATATATGAAATAAACCACACGGATTGTGGCGTGTGTTGCAGGTGCATCCGTGTCCATGTGGCATAGTTGCGCTTCAGGTTTGATTAAAAATTCCAGCGCCAACTTGACTGCCCACCGGAAGGTGTGCGAAGGCTTTCCAGGCACGTGCACATTCCTCACCAGCCCCTCCTTGGATGCATTATCGTCGTGCTTCCTGGATTTTGTTATTGTTTTGGTTCCGCTGGGCCTTTTGGGGTAGGACCAAGTGGAGCCGACCACGAGCCTCTCCGCCGTTGGTGGGGGCAGGGGGTTAATCTATTGCGCAGGTCTCTAACGGTCGGGAACAACCCCTAAATATTGTTGTGCAATAGAAGTGTGTAGGTGCCGTTGGTGGACCAACCCACACAGCTCTTTGCCATTCCGCCGAAATTAGGCTAAAGTCGTTTGTTAACGGCTTATTTGCCGGCTAGAAATGAGTTCAATTCAAAACGTCAACTATTTCAAGCTTGGCTTAACGGATTGCACATTGCTTTCAAACTAAGCTGCTGCTTGTTAGCTAAATACGTGTACTTTGCTGAAGGCACAGACCTTGCCGCCCACATGTTCGGTATTTTGGAGACCGATGCCCCGGTGCCACCCCTACTGAATCCATCATCTCGCTGACCCTCTCGCTCGCTCTTGCTTAGGCTTAAAGCTGCTGGCAGCCGACGAATCCGGGCCCAAATGCAATAACTCGGCCCGAACAGCAGGACTCGGATCCTGTCGGCGAGCCGAATGTCCTTGCCATCCGCTGCCAGTTGCCAGCTCTCAGACGTCCGCGTTCAGTTTTCAGTTTTCAGTTTTCAGACCTTGGCCAAGCGTGTCGGACGTGGCTTTACTCTTGGCCCTGCGCGAAAAAGCCAGATACGTTACGTACCGCATCTACGTACATCGCCATGCTTACGTGAGGATGGCCCATCATCCAGTATTTGGCCGTGCATCGGCATTAAGTGTCCACAGAGTGGTTGATCTGGCAATAAGGTTTACACAAACATGATTTAATCGGGAGAGTTCGCTCGCTGAATCTTCCAATTTCCCTCAATTTGTTTATGTAATTTGTTTACACTTCACTCAAGCCCCTTCGGCTCTGTTTGTTGTTTGCTTTCCGTTCTGGTTGTTGTTTCTTTCGATGTTGTGTGGTGTACTTAATTGGTGTACTTAAGATCTCTGGACCATACTTGTATATGGATATGTATATGTATATGTATATTCCCAATATGTGTTTTATGTGTACTTGATGTTTATTTATGTAGTGATTTATTGGTTGAATGCTGTTGTTAATTGGTGTTTTAATGCAAACAGACCTATTTGTATGGCATATATTTTAAGGAAAATTAAGATAAGCATTGTTTTTGATATAGCACCGACCAAATGTGAATCACGAAATTCTTGGACCTTGCTTAGGGACACGAGACTAGAGCTTATCTGAGTCTAGTTTTCAGCTGGCAGCTGTCACTTGATAACCCGGATAAATATATACATTTTTTTGAAATTTTTGAAATTGCTTACTCGCGACTTGGGCAACTTGTTTAAGGTTAAACTTTGGCTCAAGGTTCAGCTTGTCAGCAATGGAAATTAAAAAAAAAAACAAATTACGTACAAATTACGTTTTAAATGTAACATACATAAATGTTTAACCATTTGCATAGTTGGTTCGGTTGTCCAGGAAATTTGTGAAATTTCAGTGCCGCTTGTTTTGAGATTTGTGTTGACACACGACTCGAGATGCACAGTAGGAGATGTCGAGATAGGCGGCCTACCTTATCAGCATCACGGAGCGACATTATCAACCCGAACTAAGCCTAAAATCTACTGCCCCCACTAATTTATGGCTGAGAAAAATATAATACAACTTACAAATTTAACGACAAAATTGTAGGAAATAATCCGCTGCGGTCGGTCCATTCAGTCAACTCTCGTATCGCCAAGCGATCAGACGCTCCAAAGGCGGACCAAAAACGATATCCGGACATATACGTGTAGTATATATAGTATATAAAGTGTTTACAGTGATCAGTGATCAGTGATCGGTGGACAGTTAACTGTTCGAGCTATGGCGGGCTACAGATCGCTGCCCTTGGCTCCGGTGGCAGCAACGGCGGCAGTGCAGCCGACGATGGGAGGAGTGCCGCCCACGATGGCCGCCTATGCCCACCACCAATCGATGACGGCGATGTCGAACAACGGTATTATCTATCAGTCGGCGGTGCACGCCTCCATTCACAGCCTCAATACGGTCCAGAGCCAGCACCGATCCTCAACCACCACCCATCATCACATTCTAGCCACGGCAACAGCAACGGCGACTGCAACAGCGGCGGCTGCAGCTGCAACAGCAACCGCTGCCGCGGCGGCAGCAGCAGCAGTGGTGGCCCTGCCGACGGCATCAGCAACAGCCGCAGCACCGCAGCAGCACGCTGCCTACGGACAGCAGCAGCAGCAGCAGCAGCCGCAGCAGCATCTCCAGCAGCAGCAGCAGCAACATCTTGGCCAGCACCACCAGCAACATCCGCATCAACACTCGCAGCAGCAGCAGCAGCAGCAACTGATGACCCATCAGCAGCACGCTGTGGCGCAGCAGCAGCACCATCACCTGCAGCAGCAGCAGCAACAGCATCTTCAGCAGCAGCAGCAGCACCACCACCACCATCACCACCACCACCATCAGCAGTTGTCGCTGCACCAGAACCACCTGTACTTCAGTGGTGCCAGTTTGGGTCACCACCATCACCATCGGCAGATCTTCAGTCATCTGCAGAGCGCTCTAATGCCTCTGAGTGTCAGTAAGTATGCCGCCTCAAGGCCTCCCAAAAGGGGCGTGGCAGGTCCAGTTCTTTGGTGAGGGATCGAAAAATAAGGTTGGAATATATCTGCAAACTTTGTGGTTTTTGCAGTTGGTAAAGAGGAGTGAAAAAATTCAATTTAGGTACTAAATTCTAAAACTAAAAAAGATCTCTTTCCAAATCAAATACAACTTTATTGCACTTTTCCAAAGCTGTACAAATCTTCTTTACCAACTGGCAAAAACCATGGGTCTGATGTGTTATTGGTGTCGCATGATCTGTCCTATAGAGTGTCCTTATAGAGTGTTTTTACTATCGATGTTGTGCTTATTTATCATACATTCATAACTTAGTATATCTGTGTGTTTCTGTATGACACATGAATATGCCTCACTAACGATATCATTGTTATCTTAAATGTTGTTTCCGTGTATTCTTCTATGTAGTGTAACGATTTCAATAACTCTACTTACATATTATTACTTCACCATTTGTATTTGCTGAACTTTGAGTTTCATATTTTCAATTGTGCTATTCTGGCTTGGGGTTTTTTAATCGTACAATGGAATTTAAATCTAACTCAATTTGACTTTAAACAACCTCTTCACCGCGATTTCGATTTTCACTTAAGTCACACCCCTTTGCGAAAGCAAACACTCTTGGGGGAGCCGAGAACATGGATTTTAGCATTTTCTGAACATTTCATTAAATTTTATGTCATATCTTCCTGGGCAATAATTCGCACGCCATTCCAGAGGCGCGTGCACGGGTGGCTCGCGCATATGTTGACAGTCGTTTATTGTTCGCAAAGGACACCCAGCACACACACACACACACACACATACACATACACGGAAGCACACAAGGATGTGTCTGCATACATGTGTGTGCGCCGTTACCAGTTACAGTTACAGTTACAGTTACCTATAACGAGGCTCGCACGCCTAAAACCTAAACTACAGACAATTGAAACAAAAGGCCGCCGAAAGAAGGCCCAAAGGAAAGGCTTTCACCTTTCCTTTCTTCCCCCCCACTGGCGTGTGTGTGTGTGTTTTTATTGTGCGTGTGTGAGTGTGTGTGGGGAACAATGGAAAATATGCCCAACATTCGGCGTCTTTTTTCCATTCACTGCGATGGGCCCTCAGCTCTTGTGCTGGCTTAGTTTTTTGTCACCTCACCTGTCCCTTTTCCTTGTCTTTTGTTGCACATTGTGAAATATGTCAGCAATTGTTGCAACTTTCGTTGTTTTCCTTATGGTTTCTGTTATTGTTGTTGCCGTGTGGCCATTGTCACATTAGATTTTGTTGCTGCCCGGCGGCCGCTTAACTTTATTATTTTAACTTAATGGCGTTTTAAGTGTTTTTTATGAGATGGCAAAACAATGGCACCGTCGAGTGCACAAGTGTGAGTGGGTGTGGCAGCACTCGTTTGCAAGTAAACATTTCACACACCAACGCACACGCACACGCACACATGGACACTCCGTTTGTGAGTAGCTTCATTATGCGCTTCATTTTTTGTAGCACACTTTTTGGGGTTGTGAAAAACCAACAAGTGCGCTGCTTTATGCTCGTGTGGGTGGGGCCATTGTTGTTCCCAGTCAATTGGATTGTTTTTGTGACACCCAGGAGTTCGTTGTCTTCTTTGCCAACTTAAAATCTTTAATAACACATTCCTCATTTGGCCAAATAACTCATTTAAAGCTTGATATCTTGAAGCTTGATATCTTGATAGCTTGAAACTAACTACTTTGTTTCTTTCTTAAGGCATTTAATTTTTACTATTTATCTTTTAAACAATTATGACAAGCGATGTTCAGAGAAAGATTCTCGCTAAAACAGAACTTTTCTGGTCTTTAGTGAATTGAGAAAACCAAAGTTCAGGCATCTCCTGTCTAATATATATGCATATGGCCAGGGGAGTGTGAAAAAGTCGTAAAAAAGTGGATGAGCGGAAAGAGCTGGTCGAGGAAACTCGCAAGTTGACAAAATTTTTAATAAGCCACTTTGCTGTCCGCCTTTTGCATGCCAAAAAAGGCCACCAAAGAAATCCAGAAGTTGGCAGCTGTCAGGAAACACACACACATACCTACCCATGCATGTGGGGAGGACACTTTTGATGGTGTGTATGTGTGTGTGTGTGTGTGTGTGCCGGCCATCCCGGGGCGCAATAAAAAATTCAAAACTCTCGCTCACATTTGGATTTGGTCAGAAGATCACGTACTCAATAAATATTACTCAAGCTTCGAATGCTCGCACACAGTTGGCTACACTTGTTATCCTTTCGGCCAAGACCTAATGTCCTGCCGTTATAGGTTTCCCTTTAATTTCGCTGCCAGCTGGTGGGCGTTTGGAAGTTTGGGCCTTTGCTCATTTTTTCGATTTGATGTGCGCCTATTAATTTCGAGTTTGTTCCTTTTCCGCGACAGCAATTCAATTAGTTGTCCTTGGTTCAGGTCCTCTCCTGATCCGTCACGTAATATATTTGCTCATATTACTAAAAGCCACATAAATCGTGCCAAGGGCTTTGGATGAGCGCTTCTATTGCCCATTTGGCTCCAAGAGTTTGAAGCAGACTCCAAAAGGACTTTAAATTGCAGCAGCCGTATGTGTGTGTGTGTGTGTGTGTGTGTGTGTGTGTGCATGCGAGTCCTGTTGTTAGCCTGATCGATGGCCAAATGTTGACAAAACGCAGCCAGGTGGGGCCACTCCTTTTTGGGCATGTTTACAAGTGTCCTTCGCTGGGGCCGAAAAGTCGAAAAGTGTTTGCCAACGCCGAAATTCCAAGCAATTAAATCACTTTGATGCTAATTTGGATTAATATGTTGTTGCTGCTTCCGGTCTTGTGCCTATCCAATGGCAATTTGTTGCCTTTTCCAGGTAGCATCCCCCCACCTCTGTGTGCCCCCGATTAGAGGCCAAATAGATTTATTGAACAATGCATCCAACGTTGTTGCATGATGCTCCCATCCTGGCCACCGCCCCCCATCTGCCCCCCTTTGGTCCTGCGTTATTTATTTGGCTTATCGGTCGAAAGGGTTGCGCCTCTGGGCGGCAGGATGCGTTGCCGAAAATTGTGCTACATTCGATCGTTTGTTTTTGGTTAGACAAACAGTTTTTGCCACATACCCCCCTCCCCACCTACCCACACGCTGTCTCTATTTGGCTTACAAACCATATTAATTTTGTTAGATAAATATTAGTTTTTAGCTCAACCGGCAGTGGAGGATGGCGGACTGGCTGTGTGTCGATTTTATGTATTTTTAATGAACCATTGCCATTGCCGTCACCGGAGGCCATGTGTTTTTGGGGGTCCGGCTGGGCGGTGCCAATTTCATGGCACTTTAAATGTTTAATTTACAATTTATGTAAAAACAAAACACCAAAAATAGCCACATAGAAATAACATTTTCTTTTTTTTATCCACCGGCCAGGGAAACGTATGTGTATCATGATAAATACCCGGCATTAAAATAAATTACACCTTTCTGCTGCCTCTGCACCTCTCGCTCCTTAAAAAATGTATCTAGAAAAAAGTGTTTTTTAATATACTCACAGAAAGGCAGACATTTGGGGAAACTTATACAAACGTTGCATGCGAGCCGAGGAGCCAGAGAAAAAAACTGGGGAATGAATCCGGAAAAAATATGTGATATGAAGAGCCCCAATATTAATATAATTTGCAGGCAGCTTAACAGAGTGGCTCCCCTTTATCCTTCGCCCTCCTGTCGGCAAATCAGACATCCTTTCAGTTTTCCCTGCCCGTGGTGCATTAAATTTATTCTTTCGCGGTTTCCACCAATAGGGGGAAAACTACACCTTGAAAGTAAACTGGTTTAAGGCAGGATCGTACAACTACCATGTTATACAAGTAGTTCCAAACGTAAAGTGTGGTTTTGTATATTGAACCGAATGTAATATTAACTGAATTCACATCTTATAGAGCAGTCAACATTTAGGAATCGTAAATATCCATACAAAGAGCACTAAATCCTTAGAAACTACGGTTGGAGCAGGGAAAAGTAATGAAATCCGCACGTAATTGCATTGCCCGTAGACACAAAAGACGATGACGATTCGAGTTTGAGTTTCAGTTTGAGTTTGAGTTTGAGTTAGGACCCACTACACCATTACACCATTACACCATTACTTAGTAGCATTCCTCGTAGAATGCCCTCTGACCCAGCCGTAACTTGTAAATAATTTATAACATTTTTGCAAAGTTTTGTTTTGGCTTTGGCTTTGTTTTCCACATTTTCTGTTTAGATTTCATTCATTAATAGGACTTTTATGACTTTCAGACCTGCCCGTTGTGGCCCCCATTTGTTGCATTTTTATGTTAATCGCTGTTGTGTGTTGTTCAGTACGGTTTTGCTTCCTATGGCTTCTGCAAATATTCCTCATTTGAGGTGAAATTGCATTTTGCTGCTGCTTTTGGGCTAATTATTGTTTGGCCCCGTCGCGCCTGACATGCATATTTGCTGTTATGTGTCTTTTAATTGCTGTTCTTGGGCGAAATATGCAAAACTGGATGAGAAATGTTTCCTTGTAATGCCACAGCGGCACTGAGCCAAATGCAAAGCGACTGTAGTGAGTGACTTAGTCGTTGCCTTATGCCAAAATGTGATTTTTATCAACCGCAACGTGTGGAGGGAGCAGTGTGTGTTTGTTTTGGGCTTGCTATCGCCATAAATCATCCGCACATCTGTCATTTGTGCGGACTTCGCCTGCTTCTAGATACTTTATAAGTTTTGTATCTGCTAGGCAGTCAACTAAGTTTTGATGCTCCGAATTTTTGTGAATATCATGGGTAATGAAGCTGCGTAAAGATACTCTTAACGGACGGAGATGGGGCTATGAACTTTTATTTTATAATGGTTTAAACTACTTTGGGCTAGTTAAAGGATAGTTAATTGATAAGCAAATCCAAGTGGCATTCACACATTTCAGCGGGGAGCATGCATGTTGATAGGCGAACTGACTGATCAAGAATATATATATATATATGGCTTATAGATTTGGGTTGCTTCATGCTAACTGGCATTATGTACACGCTTACTCTACGCGTAAGGGGTATAAAAGTACTACAATGTATCATATTTATACCCTTACTATGAGTAATAAACATCTTTTACCCAGCCGTGCGGAATTTGCCAACAACGACAACCCTGTCCAGTTGACACATAAACAAATATTTGTGCTCACTATCGTGCACAACTTTTACTTTGCCTCACTCCTTGGCTACTTGTTCCAACCATGACGTCTGTTCTGGCCTTCTCCTCCACACGCTCTATCTTCGACTAACCCCACTTGGTATTGGCTGGGAACGTCATCATGCGTTATCTGCAAAAATCCCTCCACGGCGATATTTATTTCCCCACTTCTGTGGCGATAAAGAATTGCGTAGACATGGCCTATTCCATGGGCTCCGCTTGGCAGTTGGTGTGTAGCCATTTCCGAGACACTTAATGGCTTTTAATTGTGGCTAGAGTGTGTGACTGAACAAAAGTAATTTCACACTCGCTGACTTTTCGGCGACGTTGGCGGCCACGAAAGTGCAAAACAAATTGTTCCTTCTATGTTTTATACTTGTAGGGCCCAAATAAACTGCAACTGACCGTGCACACACACACACACACACACACACACGCAGAGACATGCCTAGCTACCTGGTATTTGTTGGTGAGATATTTATTAGCCACAATTTGGCAGGCAGCTCAAATTGGCAGCTCTCGGGTTCATAAAACGCAAATTTATTATTTATATCAACTCTTTTGTGCTATTTGCCATGTCAATTCGAGGGACATGGCCCATGGCCCATGGCCCATGGACATCCGACCATCCGACCATTTATCCATTCCATCCATCCATCCCCAGAGCTCGCCGGCTGCTGTTTAAGTTCCTCGGCCAAATTATGAGAGAATCTTGTGTACCAAAGCGCATTTGTCACAATTAAGCGGCGGTTAAAACTGCGAAGGGCGCTTACCTGTACCCTTTCCCCCCCGCTTAAAGTTGTAATAATGCAAAACCGCCGAAAAGGCGGAAAAAAAATGGGAAATGGGGGGAAACTTCTGCCACGTTGACGTTGCCATCGACATTGGCGACATGGGACCGAGGTCCTCTCACCTGCGATTTACCTTCTTTTTTGGCAGTCCCGGCTGCTGGGCCTTCGGTTTTTATTTTCTTTTTGGCCCAGCTCCTTTTTGGTTTTTGTGGCAGTCTATTATGATGGCGGGCAACGTCAGTTTTTGAAGCTCTTCGCCATGAAATATGCAGAGAGCAGTTAAAAAAACTTTTTATTTGTATTAATCAAACAGAGTTATTCCTTCCACAGCGCCGCCCCTCCACCCCTCCACCCCTCCCCCACCGAACAGCCCGCACTTTTGACAACAATGGCAGCAACTGCATTATAAATAGGTGCAAGGACTGTCTGGAAAGGGGAGGGGGGGCAAGGTGCTGTGATTGTTTCGACATTTTTGACAATTATCGCTGGAGCATTTTTCAATGGCTGTGGGGTTTTCTTGGGGGAATAGGGTGGGCTGGGGTTCTGGGATTGGGAGCCCAAGGCAGCGATGACAAATTAGTTTGGCCATAAAACTGGAGAGTGCGATCAAAGCAAACAGTTTGTCGCCAGTCCAACCCACTTAAAACCCCCACCACCCACCGGGTTACCGTCTGCTTTTCCGAGCGTGTGTCCTCTGCCAAAACGTGCGCCATATAAAAATCGCATAAACAACTTCAACTGCCACTACAACAACGCCCTGAAAAAGTAACTACATCAACGTCATCATTGCGACTGAAGTGTGACGAGGGGCCGGGAAAGTCCTTGGTTCGTCAGGGATGCGTGCGTGATTTTAAAGGATTTTCTGCAAGGACTAGCGAGTTTTTTGCAATACTATTCGATATGAAAGAGGAGAGTCACAGCAGATTTTCAGTTATGCGTGCAACGCCTCTGCTTCGTTACTTACTCAACTAAGCTGGACTTTGGGAGCGAAAGTTCTGGCCACTGAGGTTCTACTAGATAATGCAGTATATAACGATCTGGTTTTCCTGATTGAATCTCCAAAAATGACTACATTTGATACGCATTACTCGATCATGATATGAGCGGCACATCCCTGGTCGTGTGTGCACACCTCTTCGAGGGGCACAGACACAACTACCCCACGCACCCCAAAGTGCCGCCCCTGTCCCCCTGCCGCCCCACGTCTGGCATTTGCAATTTGGCAACACATTTTGGTTACGCGGCCTTTGCCGGCGAAATGGCAAACTGGTAAACTGGCAAACTGGCAAACTGGCAAAGCGAAGTCGCTCCGCTCCGAGCACTTTATATAAATTGTGGACAAATACTTTTTATGGCTCTTCGAGTGCAACCTATTGGCTCTTTGATATACGACAAGTGGACAAGGGGACGGGGACGTGGAGCTGGGAGCGGGATGTCGCGTAGATGTCCGCTTTTATTACACATTTTGCTAAATTACAGTTTGGCCGCAAAGTTTATTTACCCTCGCGAGTTGCGTGGCATTTTAATAAACCGAAAGTTGGTTCGATTTACGTTGCAAGCTCCATTAAGTGTGGGTAATTATTCAATGACTCAATGACTCAAAGCCCAAAGCCGAAACTGAAAACTTTGCCACGCATTCTGCCCGGCTAATGCTGAGGATTGGATTTGATAAATGGAGAAGTGCAGCAACTCGTTTATTAATGTTGACATTATAGGATTTCTTTCCCCTTTTTTTCTTTTTTTTTTTTTGTTGTATACTACACATAAACTATAAATCATCGCTCTAAAGTGATTTACATTTTTGTCGCATTTATGAATGTCCGACAGTTGCACCTGTTGGGTGTCGGGTCGGGAAAGTGGGCTGGGATTTTCCTGAGTGGGCTGAGGAGTGCCAGAGCTGGCAGAGATATGCGAAATTGATTTCCCGACTTGCGCTTTCCGTGCACTTAACATCTATTTTTCTTTCTACCCCCACATTTTCCAGATGGCGAACCCATCAAGCTGCCCGACAATTTGGAGAGCCTGCCAAGAGCCGACAGTTTTCCATCACAGCGTCATCGTTGGAATACAAATGAGGTCAGTTTTAGTTCTAAGTTGGCATTGCTGTTTGCATTTTCCGCCACTGTATTGTGTTTGTGTTTGTGTTTGTGTTTCTATTTGCATTTGATTGCACATAAAATTGTCGAAACGGGGAAGTCAAGTGAAAGCCAAAAGGAAGTCGACGACTTCAGCCGTGGGCCGTGGGCCATGGGCCATGGGACATGGGTCCTGGGTCCTGGCCAGTTGACAGGCGGATGAGCCTGCCAGTCCTCCGCCAGGACACTTTGACAGCCTTCGACGACGGCTCTTCCTTGGCGAGCACACACTTGCGGATTCCTATATGCAGATTAACGAGATGGTGGTCAGTCCATTAGGAAGGAGCTCGCGACGTTTTTATTGCGCCACAAACTATAATGCAAACACCAGTAAAACTAGAACTTTGGATCTGTGCTCCGGGGAGCCGCTTTTAAAAACCTGGCCACGCGTCGCTGAAAAGTTTTTATTTGTTTTTTTTTTTTTCATCCCGCGGATACAGTTCGGTTTGCAATAAAAGTTTTCGCTCGCGGGAAATGAGAACACAAAAACGGGGAAAATTCTTTGCAATGAGCTTGGCCTGTTGTTTTACTTGTGAATTAAGCGCAACCGCAAATATTCATTTGGACAGTTGTAAAGTTTGGGGCTCTTTTTTATCTGGTTCCAGGGGTTTCACGGTTAGCAGATTCTACACTCACTAAAGTTACACGGTTGACTAAATGAAAAGCGGCTGATAGTGACTTTTACACTTGTAATCCAGTGTTAAGCAATATTATTCTTATTAATAATTTAGAATTGCTTAAGCAGTATTATTCAAAGAAAAAAGTAGCACAAATTAAGTAAGTCAAGCATTTCCAGGGTTTAATGAGTTTAATTCAAGCGCCGTAAGGGCATCTCATAGTTGATTAAAATACAGTTTACCCACCGAAGAGCAAGGAAGTCAGGGTCCAGCGGCAGGACTTGTGGACTCAACTACCTACAGGACTTGCCGCACTCCCTCCTGCCGCATCGGGATGCAAAAATTACAAAATGTGGCCGTGTACGGGGCATAAATAAAATTACGCACGCTTATTTTAGTCTGCTTACAGGAAAAACGGGGCAGATGGGGCGGGGCAGAATGGTTGGAAAAGCGGCAGGATGACCCCACTCCAACCGGCGACTGTCGCTTTAACCACATGGTTTTAATTTGGCATTTAAGCAGTAGCCGGGGGGCCAGAACTCTCGACCTGGCTCATAAAGCAACTGCAAAGTAATAGCAACAACAGGAACAGCAAACAGCAAAAAGCCGACCGTGTGTGGTTGCAAAAGGGCGCAGCTTAAAAATCAAAAAGTTAAATTGATAATGAGTCGCAATTTTATGTTTACTTTTTCCGCCCCATTCGCTTTCTGGGTGACCCGAAGTGGTCCTTCTGCCCAAAGGAGCACTTGACTGCAAATGATTAAATGGCATGGCTCGGAATTGGGTTGGAATCTAGTTGCAATCTTTAGGATTTTAAATATGCCATAATTAATAAGCAACTGTAGTATTTCGGTACGGTTTATGGTACTTATACAAAGTCTAACATCCATTTTTGAATGTGATGGATGCAACATTTGCTCATTTCGACGGAGAAAGTGTTTGACTAGGGCCACGCCCATGGCCAAAAAATGGCGGGCTATGCGCTGAGGTGGGCATAAATTCTTAATGCCCCGCCCATCGCAGTATGTGCCTGGAATTCATCATCATCAGTACGGCGAGAAAGGAGTTTGGAGCAGGTCGCTCGAGTAGCTCGAGTAGCTCGAGCCATGCATAAGTAAGCAACAGCCATCCATCCATATATCTATCTATCTTTCCATATGTCCTTCCATATCCTACATATGCTCTTCGGCGGCTCGGCGAAAGAGCCCAGTCAGGGGCAATTTTGGCCGAAATGCAACGTTTGCCACTTGACAAACACGCGCCTGTGATTTGCTCGGTAGTCCCCCTCCTTCGATCCCGATATACAATTTTTATGACACTCGCAAATGCTGCGATATCTCGCCCGAAAGCGGAGGCACATGGCGAATGTTTGGCTGCACACAGCTGAGGATGCTGAGGATGCTGGGAATGGATGGATGGGCACTTTGCATTATTCATGCAACGTCAAGGAAGCAAACAAATTGATAACTTTATCGGCAAAACATGCTATGAAATGTCTAAATCCGTTGAATTCCCTCTGAACTTTCGCTGACTGTTGTGTGATTTGCATGCGAATCGCTTTCAACTGTCTAAATCTTGAGCTCCAGCGTTTTTAAGATTTTATATTCCCTGGTGACAGGGCATTTCAAGTATGCACACAAATTGCACTCGGGATGCGTCTGTGCTGGCTTTTGGCCACCTGGCCGCCTGGCCGCCAAGCTGGTTAAGTGTCAACTGCCGGCGACACCTGTAAATTGTGGTTAACACACGACCACCATCTCAACCTACCTTTTTTCGTTGGCCGTGTCCGCTTTGCGGTCAAATGAAATTTCTAAAATGTTTTCCTTTGTTTTATGGCGCAGAAATGCCTCCTCTCCAGCTTTTGGCGGAGGAAATGCCGCGAGTTTCGTGACTGGGCAGCGGATCCGTTTGCCCATTAAGTCCGGAAATTGTTAGCACGTTAGTTAAGGTCAGTTAGCCAAGTTAGCGGGTGAACTGGGGACCCCGACAAGTGATGGAGTGGTGGAGTGATGGGGAAATAACTTTGCCAGTGTCGCAGCGACAATAGGACCGCTGCGAAGGCCACTCGCGCTATCTGTGAATTCTTTCGTTGAGATGTATTTCATATGCAAATATAGCAGATACATTGTACAGGCCTTGTTTGTATATTCCAGGAAATCGCTGCGATTCTTATCAGCTTTGATAAGCATGGCGAGTGGCAGTCCAAAGAGGTTCGAACCAGGTGAGTAATAAAACGAGACACGTTCTCTAGTCTAGTTTTAAATCCAATAAAATCAATTATTAATATGATATGTATTCTTATCGTGGCAGACCCAAAAGCGGATCGCTCTTGCTCTACTCGAGGAAGAAGGTGCGCTACAGACGCGATGGCTACTGCTGGAAGAAACGCAAGGACGGCAAGACGACGCGCGAGGATCACATGAAACTGAAAGTACAAGGCACTGAGGTGAGTCGGAGGAACAGCTCTTCAGTGTCCGTCTGCAGCCTTTCCTAGGACTTGCTAGGCATTCCCTGCACAATTAGGCAATTAGCCGGAATCGTTTTCCAGCTATTGCCATCATTTGTCAAGGGTTAAAAAAGCGTCTTCAATTCCGCGGACTTCCTGGGAGCTCCCTTTTTTTTCGTTTCTTTGCTATTTCGTTCTTGACCGTGTGGTGGTTCCTTTGGGTGAGTTATGATTTCCCGCCGGAAGTTGACAGAAACTTACGGTGTCCTCCCCTTGTCCCTGTGTAAGTGTTTGCTCAAGGATGTGTACATCGCCGCCTTTGCCTGCTAATGAAATAAGTCTTGCCAAGGGTTAAGCTTATTTATAATGTCTGTCTGTCGGAGTATGGAGTATCCATCCCCGCGGCCAAGCCATTACAGAAACATAAAAACATTTGGCAATTTCACGCCAATTTTTTGCACAGTTCCTCCTCGGGCGTTTGTTTTTGGTTTGGTTTGGTTTGGTTTTGTTTCTATTTTAATTTTTATTTTAATACATTCGCAAGTAAACGTGGCCGGCGAAGATTTATGCAGTTGGCAGTGCCGGCGGGGTGCCGTCTTCTTACATGATAACTGGGCCCAAACGAGGCAGATAGTACAAAGGAAATGCCATGGCGAAGCAGAAGAAGTCAGCGGCATATCGCGGCCAACGAGAGCCAACAAATTTATCAGCGGGTAGAAGTTCTCAAAAAAAATAATATATATACGTATATAAACTATGCTAGAAGAAGGGGAAAAAACTGTGAGGAACAAGAAAAATGCGCAACGAAATGTTTTATAAGACAGGGGGAATACCAAATACCAAATACCAAATACCAAACCCTTTTCCTTGGCTCTTCCGTTTCGATTCGTTGGCTTTCGGTTTGAGTTTGAGTCCTGATTTTTGGCACTTACCAAGTCCAAGTGGCGCCCCCTAGCGTGGGCGGTTGGTAATTTAATTTGAACTCCACTTGCTCTTCGTTTTTATGTTTTCCAATTAAATGGATTTCTTCTCCACGGGGTAGAACGAGCTGCGTGCGGAGCCGAGTAGGAACTGCCCAAGTTTTAGTCCCTTTTTATGCTCTTGTTTGTGCTTGCCGGATTGATAAATTGAGTTTCCTTCTATTTCTGCCCCCCTCTTTTCCACAGTGCATCTATGGTTGTTATGTACACTCGGCCATATTGCCCACATTTCATCGCAGATGTTACTGGCTGTTGCAGGTAGGTTGCTATCCCCTTGCTATCCCTTAACATATTTAAATCCTGGGAGCACCTTGCTCCTCCTTTCCGTGTAGAATCCGGACATTGTTTTGGTGCACTACCTGAATGTCCCCTATCCGGATGATAATAAAATGGCCGTGATTGCACCCAGTATCACTCTTTGGGGCGATAAAAAGGAGTGGACCAAGGAGGAGCTGGTCAGCCAGCTTAAGCCCATGCGTAAGTATAGATTTGAAGAATATAGTATTCCATTTATTAATTAAAGCTGCTATGAAAGAAAGTTACAAAAAATACGTTCATTTTGTTTGATCTTAAATTTGTATAAAAGCTATAGTCAGAAGAACATAGTTCCCCTATCAGCTAACCCAGAAAAAATTCTCTTATGTGATGTTAAATCATGAACTTATAAGAACTTAATTATTAAAGCTAACTCACATAATTTTCAGTATCCACAATTAATTCTGATGACGACTCCGACTCGGGAAACGATATAGAAATATCAGTAAGTCTAGAAGAGATTAAAACTCAGCCGTAGAGCGAATTGAAATGCATTTTGTTCCTCTAGACGGCGGAGACGGTGGAGTCCATAGTTTGCCAGCTGATGGAGAAGCAGAGGTTGTCGCGCCAGGCGGCCTTGGTCAAGCAGCTGGACTGCGGTTGCGGGGATGGAGGATGTGTGGACGGAAAGACCTGTACGCATCCCGTGATGCGCCGATCGGCCGCCATGCTGAAGTCCTCGGTGCAGGAGAAACGGCTGGGCGAACCCTTCAACAGCAACACGCCCAACGTGGTGGTGGCCAGCAAGCTCTACTCCCGCTGGGCGGAGCGGCCAAGACAGCACGTGGACAATCATGGCCAGTTCCACAACGTTACGCAGCAGTTGCCGCAGGAATCGGCCATTAAGTTTCAGATCATTCCGCCGCAGCAACAGCAGCAGCAGGATGCGAACTACCTGCAGCAGCAGCAGCAGCAGCAGCAGTATCGGGGTGCAAGTCATATGCTCGCCGCAAGGAGTAATCTGGTGATGCAGCAACAGCAACAGCAACAGCAGCAGCAGCAACAGCAGCAACTCCAGCAGCAGCAGCAGCAGCAGCAGCAATACCAGCAACAGCAACAGCAGCACCAACAACAGCAGCAGCAGCAGCAGCACTTGAGCCTCCAGCGATTTGTTGCCAGTCAGGGCCAGAATTCGGTGCATCTCAATCAGCAGCACAGGCTGCAAATAGCCAATACAACGATCACGGCCACAGCCAGAGATCCTGCGACGTCTTCAGCAGCGGCAGCTTCAGGAGCAGCAGCAGTCGCCTCGAATATAATGGACACCGAACTAATTGAAAACCAAAACCACATGACCGCAAACAAAATCACAAACTCCGGCAGCAGCAATAGCAGTAGCAGCAATGCCAGCAAGCAATTAGCAGCCCAAACAAACAACGAATTAAATATCGTAAATAATAACGACCCCGGCAACAATAACTTTATGTACAATCAACAGCAGCAACTCAATGCTTCCAGCAACAGCAACAACAGCAGCCAGCAGCAGCAGCAGCAGCAGCAACATTATTATAAATTGCAACAGACAACAGCAACCCCAACTAGTGGTCAACCGCCTCCTCTGGCGCAAGTTCAACCCCACTCCTTGGCCCAACCTCCCGTGGAAGCCATGTGCATGTCACCCGAGCATCGCAGCAGCAGCCAGGCCACACCTGCAACGTCTTCCGCTGGCAGCATCCCCTCCTCCGTATCCGTATCCATATCCGTGTCGACATCCACATCCACACCCACTCCCACTCCCAATCCCACGTCCATATCCACGCCCACATCGGGCACTTCGTCCACTTCGAGTTCCTTACAATCGATTATCGATGGCAATCAGCAGCAGCAAATTACAACGACGTCGACGGCAGCAACTTGTGATAATTTAATGAGCGCCAATGCGCTCGCTGAGGTGAGTGCAACCGCAAAATCGCCTGCAATCATTGTATTTATGTTGATTAAATTCAAACTTATTCAGCAGCAGGACAGCCACACAGTCAACAATCAGGCCACAGAAGCCCCCAACAGGAGTCAGCTGCACTCGCACTCGCAGTCGCAGTTGCAGCCGCAGTTGCAGCCGCAGCCGCTAACTCAATCCCTGAACCAAAATGGTTGTGCAACATACAGTGCTTCCAGTGATAACAGCAGCCAAATTAGTGACGAAAGCAGCAGCTTTGGCGGTAACAATCAAAACAGCAGCAACAGCAGCAGCAGCTGCAGCGAAGAGGAGCCCCAGGTGGAAACGTTGAGCTTTTTCAACGAGACCTTGGACCTATCCCACGAGGATATCCAGCGCACTTTGATAGCGAATATGCCGTACAATACGACAGCAGCGGGAGCCACTGCATCAAGTACAACGATAGCAACAGGCCACAGCAAACTGGAGTTAAGTCAAGAGGAGCCGGAGAAGAAACCCTCGATGAGAACAGATCCCGCAACTGAGGTTGATGAGGATGAAACCGACGATGTGTTTGCCAATCTGGATGCCTTCGACATGCTCGTGGAGTTTCCCGAACTGGATTTGGATGACAAGCAGGCCCTGAATAACACGGCGTTGGAGCAGGGCTCCTTCTTGAGAGAGACCGCCCCATCGCAGCCACGCAAGGTACACAACATATGCGACTTTAGTCCGGAATGGTCGTACACGGAGGGAGGTGTTAAGGTTTTGGTGGCCGGACCTTGGACGAGCTCGAATGGCGGCGCCTATACGGTGCTATTTGATGCGCAGCCCGTACCCACGCAACTGGTCCAGGAGGGAGTACTCCGCTGCTATTGTCCAGCCCACGAGGCCGGATTTGTGACTCTGCAGGTGGCTTGTGGTGGATTCCTTGTTTCCAACTCCGTGATGTTTGAGTACAAGCTATCCCTGCTGGCGGATGCTCCATTCGATGCCACCAGCTCCAACGATTGCCTGTACAAGTTTACGCTGCTTAATCGCCTGTCTACCATTGACGAGAAGCTGCAGGTGAAGACGGAGCACGAGCTCACGGTAAGTGTGATTGTTTTGGTTGTGCCCTACATTAAGATCTTTTGGACTTGTAGACCGACAACACTGCTCTCTGCCTGGAGCCAAACTTCGAAGAGAAGCTGGTAGCATATTGCCACAAGCTGATCAAGCACGCCTGGAGCATGCCCAGCACAGCCGCCTCATGGACGGTGGGATTACGTGGCATGACCCTGCTCCATTTGGCCGCCGCCTTGGGCTATGCCAAGCTGGTGGGCGCCATGCTCAATTGGCGTTCGGAAAATCCACATATCATTCTTGAAACCGAACTGGACGCCCTCAGCCAGGATGTCTACGGCTTTACTCCGCTCGCCTGGGCCTGCGTGCGTGGCCATGTGGAGTGCTCGCTGCTGCTCTACAAGTGGAACCACAATGCGCTGAAGATCAAGACGCAGGCACAGCAAACTCCTCTGGATTTGGCCAGCATGCGGGGTCACAAAAGCTTACTGGCGCAGATGTATCGCCTGGAGAAGGAGCGCTGCCGCAAGCCGCAACTGCGCGGAGGCTTGGCCAATCTTTCCATGAACATGGGCGTGGAAGCGGAGCCGGAGGAACAGCACCAGAGCTTCAGCGCTTTCGATTTGGAGCTCCAGCGCAAGCATGATGGGGTTTTCCTGAGACCCGTTGCGGTGCATAGGTACGGAGCTCCCCATTTTCGATTTTCAATAACTTGTTATATAGTTGTAATTTTCCCATCCGAACCCACAGCAATCAGAGTCCACCCAATAGTAGCAGTCGTTACTCCAAACGTTCCTCTATAGATAGTGGCATTAACATGGACATACGCAGCAAGTCTGGAAAACCGCTGGCCAGGCTCCATAGGTAAGTTGGAAACCGAGTCGCATAAGGCTTCCACTAACTTTATTTCTAATCTTTTAGCAACTTTGAGAGCCATGACAGCTATGCTTTGGGCGTTGATTCGCCGTTGGATTCGCTGACTGGAACCAACTGTCTTCTGTCGCCGCTGCGCAAAATGGACTTTGCCCTCTGTAAGTTTGGGTATCAGACTCTGCATGCTTCAAACTCCTAGTCATAGACTTTATCTTTATGGATTGAACCAAATGCTCAAATTTTCTCGGTAAATTCAAACTAGGCGAGGTATCTACGGGCGAATCGAGTCCCGTGCACGACAAAGATTGCGACGACAATTCAACGAGCGCGACCGACGTGACCATTGGCAATGATTTGGCCCTGCCCGATGCCGTTGTAGGTCAGTGATGGCAGACGGATGGAGCCCAGCTCCATTCTCAATCCAATCTCAAAGTGTCAACCCGTAACAAACTCACCCGTTATCTGTACTGTAGCTAATTACATACTAACCATGTGGGGATGGCTCTCGATGTTGTTGATGTTGTGTTGCTATTGCTGTTTGTTGTTATATGTAATCACGTATTTGGGGGGGAAGCTCGTTTAATCAATGTAAATGTTCGTTATTAATATTGGTTGCTGGTTTAGCGCCCTAAATGGGCGCTTTTATCGATGTCTACACTTAACCGATTACTACTAATTTTAAACTAACAAACACTCGCCGCCTAATTAACCACGAATTGATCGTTGTAAATATAAATCCGAGGTGTATGTAAATAGCTAGCTAATCACCCTAAACACTAAAATCAATGCTTGTCGGTGTATAATACAATTAATAATTAGCCGTGTTCAGCGACTTCTATTATCGTGATCAATTTGGAGAGTCATAGACGTAGCTTTGTCAATTTAAGCTCCATTAGATCATTGGAGCTCTAATTGAGCTTAAAATAACAGAGAAAATATTCGATACTGTATATGTGTACATGAAAGTGTCCAACTCAATTATGTAGACTCGTTTGCCATGTATTTGTATGAGCGATTTGTTTGGAAATCATTTTGTAACGAGTTTGGTGCACTTTCAGGGGACTCCGATGCCAAAGTTCTGACATTAGCTGAACACATAATAGCAGCCATGCCGGAACGGATCAAGGTGAGCTACTATCAACTGCTTATATTGAAGTTCTTCTAATGTGATTTATTATTTATTAGAACGAAGCCGATGAAATGATGGTGCTGGGCAGTCCCTTGACAGAACCGCTCACATCAGAATCTTCAGCGCTGACGGACAGCTTTATGGATCCCCTGCTTGATTCGCTGCCCAACACACATTTCGACAGCGACTTCAGCTTCGACTTCCATGACCATAGCTATCGCTATCACGACGTCAGCACGCCCTGCTCCAGTTTGAGTCCTGCCAGCTCGGGACCGCTGCAGTCGCCAGCCAGTTACTCTATTTTGGGAACCGATCCCTCTGTCAGTTCGCCCAGTCCCCCGCCATCCACCAAACAGTTGACGGAGTTTCTGCACGCCTCCAGTATCTCGTCCTATCCTTTTGAGGCGGATTTCTCCAAGCTAACCCTAACAGACACGGAGCAGCGGGAGCTTTACGAGGCTGCCAAGTGCATTCAGAAGGCCTATCGCTCGTACAAGGGTAGACAGAAGCTGGAGGAGCAGAACAAGGAACGGGGCGCTGCCACTGTTATCCAGAACTACTACAGGCGGTACAAGCAGTATGCCTATTACAGGCAGATGACGAACGCCGCCCTGGTGATCCAACATGGCTACCGCTCCTACAGACGAAACAAGCGATTCAAGAAGAGCGGCTTGTGCCTGAGCAGCTCCAGTGATCATGGAAGTGTGAGCAGCAATTCCCAGTGCCTGTCCAGCTTTTACGATCACTACAAACAGGATCAGCAGCAGCTTCACGAGATGGGCTCCCAGCCCAGCACGCCCAAGGAAACCAGCCCATCGGGTCCCTTGAAGTGAGTTAGAGAACTACATAGGTAGTTTTTGAAAAGATGCAAATTAATTATCAAATTAAATGAAATTTCACAGGCGTACCTACTCGCAGTCCACTCAAAATCAAGCTGCCAGAAAAATACAACAGTTTATGAGACAATCACGCATCAAGTAAGTACAACTAATTGATCCGACTAATTAGGATTAATTGAACACTAAGCTAATTCATGGATGATGTAATTGCACGCAAGCATTTGGGATGGCAATTTGGCGACTGTGGTAAGGCCGTGTGTATAGTTTTGGTTTGTTGGTAGCTTTGAATTCTCTTACTGATTTGGTAAACACTTTTCAATATTATTTAGCATTTTCTTCTTTTTTTTTTGTTGATTCTTATACATTTTTTTAACTCAACAGACTACAGAAAGAGCGAGCCGAAAAAGAGAAGCTGGTGCACCAACGCAGGGCGGAATACCTTCAAAACTTGCAGTTTCAAGGGCAGCAGGAAATGTTGGTGTGTCACGAAAATAAGTAAGCCAACCTACCATAGTCTTAATTTAATGTTTCCAAACTAATATGCCCCTTTTTTTTATAGCATTTCTGCGCCAAGCAGTGGCAACACCAATGCGAGCAACAACAACAATCTACACCAAATACAATCCAATCAGTGAGGGTCAACTGAGTGAATTTTTAACATAGGAACAAGCTGCGCGGTTCCTTAAGAATTTATGAATAGCTTTAACAACCGAGTGAAACTTTCTACTTTCGTATTTGCTCCGATGATTAGGAAACATAATCCCAAGCACCTCTGTAGTGAAACTTTGTTTCAAACTCTCTTTTACACAGACAACAAAAGATCTAAATTAGTAGCAAATACCTGCACTTTTATTAATTTGCCTAACGAATTTTAAGAATCACACATTGTTTTCGAAGTGAATGTAGCTTAGGCAAGAGGTCTTTTAAGATATTACTTAAACCTAAACTTAACTGAAGATCGGACTCCAACTCGAAAGAACTTATTACTGAAGCCTTTAAAAACTTTTTAACTCCAATTATAGTAAAAAAAAGTAGCCTGCTATATATACATATTATATACATACAATTTAAACCAATATTACGCATGTGTATGCATCTATATAGTTACATTTGTATATAGATATTGCCTAACTAACTAAACTCTAGTCTATTTTAACGTACTACCAAGCTCTGCGATGCGACTAAGCTTGTCTCTAAAGCAAAATACAAAAATAACGAAAAACCTACAACATTAATCCTCGATACTAACTAGCTGCTAACTGCTCTTTAGGTTTAATCATAAGACTCCACTGAAAGTCCAAAGTTGTTGTTGATTTCTAAAATCAAGTTCGTGTGGAGAGCGCAGCAGATACCGATTAATCATATTTCAAAGAAAGTAAACCCTATTTTAATTTTCTAATACGGAAGTACTTAATTCGATAATGTGTACTAAGTCTTAACTTATCTGACTATACAGACTAAGCATAGCTAATAATAGTTTAAATCACAGGATGTGTGCATGGGCACATATCCAAATCAATGTGCAGTCAGCCAGCAAACTGATGAAAAGTATTGATACATGGAATTTCCGACTTTTTGCTGCTGCAAATCCATTAATCCCGATTGATCGCGCCAGTCAATCTTAACTGCTTGAAGACACAGCCAAACACACAAAAAGAAAAGCAAGAGAGAAAAGTTTTTAAACTAAATGTAACAATAAATGAATTTTTGTAAATTATTTTTGTCCGTCCACATTGTTAGCTTTCATAACATACCAACAAAAACATATATACTTACAAATATACATCATATATAATATAGAAAGAGCCGATACTGAAGAGCCGATTCGAAAACTCAAGAAACCATTTTTAAAGGATCGTTCTAGTTCAAGTTAATAAACACTGGCAAATGATGGGCGATAGATGTATATAAACCAGCTCCAAAACTATGTCCTGCACGTAGGAATGGACACACTTACCTCTAGCAGTCCCAAACAACATAAAATAAAAACCCAAAAACCAAAAACCAAACTCACAAAAACCCAAGTGCAAATAAAGCAACTTCAAGTGCGAGAGTGTAAAATCTGCGCATTGCGATGTGCAAATGGGCTGTAAGTTAACTTTTACTCGACGAATGTTTGTCACAACAAAAATGCGCAGCTGTTGAGTATGGGCGGGATTTAGATCTATCACATTGTTAACTATTAAACTACGAACTATTATACTTAATTCGCACTATTATAACTCTACGAATAGGAAACTTTGATTGCATTTTGCTCTAACTAAACTATGTTTAAATCTGATCAACTGATTCGAAATAAAGACTAAATACGATTTCACTACTCAACTGACTTAAGAATTGCAATCAATTTTGTTAACTGTTTAGGCAGGGTGTTAGACATGTACCAGCTGAATACTATCTCCAATTAATTGCAATATTTGCACATACTACACACACAAGACACGCTCTGGCTCACAAAAAGGACACACACAGACACACAATTTACAAACCTCAAAGTAGCAACCTGAGTGTGTTTTAATGGAATGAAGTCTTTTTAGATAGCGGGAGGCCAAAAGGCAAAGAAAACTTAAGTACCTTAAGCCAATTGGCACTAAAACAAAACTTAAATCTAACAAGCAATTATGAATACTTACAACAGACTATGTATCTATGTATATCGAAGTGGGTGTCTGCGAATGTAGGGCATTTCCCCCAACCTAGTTTTATTTGTACTCTCCCCCTTCAACTGAACTAAATCATCTAATGCAACACCAAAATTGTTGATATCTAACGAAACTATACAATAGGAAAACTATTATAGCTAATGTAATTGGATATTCGGTACTCACATATCTGTTAGATAATTTATACCTATCTTCGTCCTAATAGAACTTTTAAGTGCGGCGCATGTACGGAACAAGCATTCTTCTTCAACTTCAACTAGTTAACTAACCTACCATCCAACTTTGTCCCAAGAAATCAAAATTCAGCTACTTAAACTGTTTGTTTCCGACTTTCAGCTTAGTAGACCAGCAAAATAGGAACGGATATGAAACTGTTAACTAAACTTTTAAGCGAAATATACCTAGAGTGTAATCTTTTTAAATATTATACCTTACTTGTATGGGATACTTAGCATGAACTATACACATACACATATATCGGAAAACTAAACAATGTTTAACAAATCAACGTATTATATGTATATGTACAGACACAGACACAGACACTGATACACCCCAGCCACAAACAAAACATAGAGTTATACATATATACATATATATATATATATATATATATAATTGTAAAAGGACTTTCCAGTTTCTGTAAAATTGTAATTACATCCAATAAAGTTTAATTCAACACTTTAACTGGTCCTTGCGCCGTTCCTGGTTTATCTTCCTTTCTTGTCGCCGTCCTGACAAACCAATTAGTAATCAATTTGTCTAAGTGAGCCGCCAACCAGCTGGCGCCAGTCATTATCAATGAATTGTCCTTAACGCTTAACGCTAACCCTATCGGTCCGAGAAAGTATCTGCAGGTAACAAGGAAAAAAGGAAACCTCCAGCTGCTTGGGTCAGCGCGCATTTCCCTTTTTCCCAGTTTTCCTTTTGCACCTTCTCGTTTTTTGTTTTTCTTTTTTTTTTCTTTTTTTCTTCTAGTTCAGCTCAATTAACACTTGCTGCGTGGCGGGGGTGAGGATGAGCTAATGGGGCGTAGATACATCTGTATCTGCTGGCTGCGTTGTTTCGTAATTACGAGCACAATGCAAAATGCCAAGGCGTTCGCAGTGTCTTGTTAATAAATCGGCCTGCTCTCGGTTCGCGACCTTTTGCCGCTGCCTGAAATCGGATGCTGCGTTCGCTGCGTTGGCTGCGTTGGCTGCGTTTTCCGCTTTTCCAGCTCAATTTACACTTGTTTATGGGCAATCCTAGTTAAGTCCAAAAAATCATTTTCCGAATGCGATTTTCTCGCTCCTCGGAGGACGGATCGCTTCACTGGTTGCTTGGTTGCCTGGTTGCTTGTTTGTTTGGTAGCTTGGTTGCCTGGCTGTTGGCTGGCTGGTTTGCTGGCTTATTTGGCTGCTTGACATTCGGTCTGTCAGCGGAAGCTGGGTGTAATGTGAAACCAAGCGTTGCCCTCAGCCAGCGCTTTCCAGCCGCAACAATAAACACCGAAAGCAATTCTCCTCCACGCTCCGCATTTTTATTGTATTTCGGTTTTTGGTAATGTTGTTGTTTAGCTGGAATTTTCGGGCCATTCTCGATTGTTTCATGGCGGTGCTTTGTTTTTTGTGTATTTTATACATTATTTTATTGCCATTGACTGACGCTGCCACTGAAGTGGCGTAAGCCGGCTTCAATGCATTGAAAAGGCCAAAGGTATCCAATAAAATGTAGAATGGGTTTTTTAGCTCCTAGTTTTATGGCGAGTAATTAGGTTAGTCTACTTAAATGTAAAATATTTCTATCATTAAAAAACTGAAGCGTAAACAAAAGGCTTAGATCTAAACTTTCTACTCAATTCAATTGTTACTACTGAGACCAACCAAATTAGAGGTTTACGTCAAAGATAAATCGAAAGACTTAAACAAAAAACTTGAAGTAAGTCATTGCGTGGTTACTAAAATATTTTATGTATACAACGTGTTGTGAGATGTTAGAGCAGGCCTTAGCAGCAGCTTCAAAACATAAAAATATTTTGTTATGTAATTTTGCAGGCTTCAGCAACTCAAGTGCAAATCACAGCTTGATTAAAACAATGCATGATTTGAGTGTCCGCTCACGCTGAAAACCCCACAATCCTCGAAATCGTCGATACAATGTTGCCAGCGACATTTTCACGCTGCTGCGGCTAATCAACAATCGATTCGCTGCCATAAAGATACTTTGGAGGGGCCATAAAACAATTATCTGGAATTTAAAAGTCTTGGCACACAGTATTATAGTAGTATAAGCACTTGAGCCAGCAACTCCGTCTGCAATCTGGGTTAGGCTAAACTAAGCTCCGATTCAAGTACGGGTACTTAAGGCAGCCGCAGCCGGAGACGAATGCAATTTCCGATAATTGACGTCAACCATTATTGGGACCAGCAGCACATCATCCAAGTGAGTCAGTGAGTCATAGAGTAGAGTCTGGCTAAAACCAAGTAAACAACAATGGTTGTTCAATTGTTTTCGAGCCTGAGCCGCGGGCACCTGTTTATTGTTAGCTGTCATCGCTTTCCACAAAACTGTTTAAATTAACTTAATTGCATTTAATAGTCTGCCGACGAGTGTTACTCGACTCCAAATGCACCTAAGCACATCTTGTAGCCCGTCAAGATAGCGAATTCCTATGCTCTCTGGCCAGGAATTAGCATAAATGACATATCAATTAAGGCGACACTCGTATCCGAGAAATGCATTAGATGCTGGCCTAAAGTTTTAGCCACTCCTCCCTGCTTTTGGCCACGCGGCTACCGTGTGCCTGTGCCGTGTGCCATGGAGTATTCACTGCCAATGTGAAGAAGCCGAGGCGCGTGGAAAATAAAAAATGAACAATTTTGCCAGCTAGCCAAGAGGCGGACTGTAAATAACCGACAATAAATCACTTTGAACAAATGTTCAAAAACAATTTGTAAAACTGCAAGCTGCAGCTATCGCATCTGAAGCTAGAGTCAACACAACTAGTTATAAATTTGGCATACAAAAAACGCCACAAAACACACATTTTTAGCCACACTTTGATGAACATGATTTGTGTTTTGTTCGACACGCTGACAAATCACCGAAAGCACCCATGGGACAATGAAGATTTGATCACTTCTCGAAAAGGAGCCACAGCATTTAGGCACTCTAAAAATTCTGCCAGCCAGAAAAACACGACTTTTACCCACATAATTGATTTGATTGCCGATGAAAGTTGCTCCCCCCAAAAAGGCCAGACCATCAAATTGAGGTCTGCGTCATTATCGTTCAGCCAAAAGCCCGAGTCACGTGCAGGATCGCTTATTAGCCATCGCTGGAGAATCACTTAAAACAAGGCCTATTGCATCCAGCTTCATCGAACAGGGCTCAAACATGCTGAACGAACCTGTTCGCAGCGAACCTGGTTTGGTTCATACCTGAGTCGCGGCTTGAGTTGCAGTTCGATTGTCCTGTTCAAACTCAAATTAATATTAATATGTTTAATGTTTTTATTGTGGCCTGTTGTAACAAAACGGTTTTTTTTGTTTCTCATAAGTTTGTAAGTCTTGCACAGACTTTTCTTTGTCAGTTGCAGCACAAACCTAGGAAAGTTGACATCAAGAGTTTTATTTAAATGGACTAGAAATACGAAAGTGCATTCAACATCCCAGTCTATATAGCCTTCTTTGCAGTTTGCATAACATTTTTGTTGCCATTTTTATACCCGTTTCTCTTAGTGTAAAAGGTGAATTAGATTCGTCGAAAACAGAAGTCGATCTAAGCACCTTCGTCTGTATATCCGTCTATCCATATGAATTTTGAGATCGAGGAACCTATTAGATTTAGAAAATTGAAAAAAGATTTGGAAGATTAAAAACATTTAAGCGTACAAATCATAAGGTTTCTTATGAAATACAAAATTTGGCATTGTTATATATTCGGAACTGTTTGAAGTACATGAGAATTGGATTATAAACTGTGATTAGCTTAATTATTATGCATGCTTTTAATATTTTCAATTGCACGAAGTTTAATTGGTTGAAAGGTTTTTATTTATTTTTTTTTTTTTGAAACGGGTTACGGTCAATTGAGCTGAAGACGGCATCCGAAAAACCTTTTAACCACTTCAACCTCATCGAACTGCAACTTGTTTGGCCAAGTGAGTGAGGTGGTGTGTTGATAGTTTCTGAATTTGGAGTCCCCGCTCAGTTCTTATACGACACTCGCACCCGTCGGTCGAGCGATCACTTGGTGCCTCCACTCGATAAAGTCGGAACGATCCGCATCCATCTCGGGGTTCCTGGACCACTCCGTTTGGCGGTTGGTCGGCTCTTTAATTGCGTCACTAATGAGCTGCATTTATGTTAATCTCCGCACCCGGGACGTCTAAGCGCTACACGATCCCAAGATTTGGGATCTCGCGGCATTCGGCACTTCTTCTGCTTTTCTTTTTTGGTAGTTTTCACCTGCTGAGCCGTTTATGGTTATTGCCGCAATTCCGTTGTGACAGTCGGAGGCGCTTTATCATAAATTAAAAATCGTGTAGTCCGACGAGGGTCCGCTGGACCGCTGGACCGCTGGACCGTTGGACCGTTGGACAGCCCCGCCCCCTGATATCCACTGATGGATGATGTTGCCGCTGATGGCAGTTTCGGCTTTGAGTTATGGCCAAGTCGGGCCAAGTCGGAGATTTGCATGAATGAAACGCACGCGTTGCCCGAAAACTGTTTGGTGATCCGATCTCGCGATGACTTAATTGAAACGCCGTTGGCTGGAGCAGAAGAAGGTGTTAATTAGCATACGAACAAATGGACAAAAGCTCGCGTGTATTTCGTATATTTTGTATATTTCGTATAGATTGTGTTTCGGCATTCGATCGTCGGTTTTGGTTTTGGTTTCGGATTTGGATTTGGTCATAGTCGCAGAAGTATTGAATGCTGCCGTCTGCGTTTTCGGTTCATTAATAACAACAGAGTGGAGCCGATCGTTCGGTTTACATCCAAATAGTTTTGATTCTCGGCTCCTATGGCGGCGTTTTATGGGTAAAAAAAGAAGAAGAAAAACATAAAACAAAAGGCCCTGCGGAATTGTGGAATTGTGGAATTGTGGAACTGTGGAAATCGGAGCCTGCTAAGCTCAGCAGAAACCAGAAAGGAAGGGAAATTAAGCCTCAAATGCATTGAGTATTGAGACTTTTAGTGCGAATAGAATATGATGATAGTGCCAGCTGCTGGGCTCGTATTCGTGTTGTGTGCCTCGGATTTGCATCGTCATGTGGAAAATACATAACAAGCTCTTAATCTACATACTCTGGATTATGGAAATAAGGTATAGTAGCCCCATAAACGGTATGCCCATTAACTTTAACGGCCAAACGGTTATGCCAATGCTATGATCCCCAGGCGGGGATATGTGTTATGTTGGGTTGGGTTTTTCTTTCGCATTTCCTTGGACTTGGACTTACAGCGGATTTTCCTTTTATCGCTGACAGATCTGCACGAGTTGACAACTCTTTCGTTACCTTTCGCCATATCGCGCACATCGCCGGACACGATCGCTAATTTTATCTGCGAAGCCACGGCGCGATGTATGTTAAATCCTTATCGAACGCCCAAACAGTAAACGCCTCGTTCTATATAGTTGTTGGCCGATCGAAAGTTACGGGGGGCGCAGCGCTGGGAGCGATGGAAAACGCTGGAAAAAATCTCATTAAAATTGGCAATTAAATGGCAGGCAGCAAGTAAGGCACAAAACTGACAGTAAGACAGCGGTCTCTCATTTGTAGCGAGGAGCAGCTAAGAGCCGCGTCTAAAATCCCATTGGGGCGGTAGGCGGGGCTGCGACAACTGGAAATCAATTTTTGCCATAAACTCATCAACGTTGCCTCTGCCTCTGCCTCTGTGTATCTGTGTACCTGTGTCTCTGTGTGTGTTTCAGCCGCTATCTAATTGCCTTGATGCAGTTGCAGTTGCAATAAGTTGAGTGTATCTCAAAGATACGCGGTGTATCTTTCCCCTCACCACTTTCTGTGTTTTATACCCTCGAGGAAGGTATTTTGAATTTGGTGAAATGCTTGGAAAGCATCTACAATTTCAATGGATATAAAATTTCATTCCAATTTTTAATTTCATTTCAAAGTTCATTTTTTTGGATAAGTTTATGAACGAACTGTATGGAAGTAGTAGCTATATATAATCTTTATCAATCCGTGTAACCGCAAGGGCATATACACTTCCGATTGCCCAATCTAGCTCCTCTGCTGGCATTCATTCCCTTCTTGTCAGTGGGCTGGTCTTGTGGGCAGAGCTTCGGCGAACAGAACCTGAACTTCACCGAAAAGAAAAAAACACGAAAACCTTCAAAGGGTCTTAACCCAGAAATGCTTAGCTCGTGTAATTGAGGTTACTGCAATTTCGCGGCAGGAAACCAGCTGCATCCTCCAGATACATCTCGTTCTCGTACTCGTACTCGTGCTTTTACATGGACAATTGGAACGCATGAACGTGCAGACAAACGCTCAAATTGCGATCAAGATCACTCTGCGCCAGTTGTGGCTGCATTTACAAGCCCAAAATGGCATAAACTCTTGCTTGTTGCCAGTTGCAAGTTGCCAGTTGCAAGTTGCCAATTGCAAGTTGCCAGGCCGCCAGGCTGCCATGCGACGAGGTTTCCACGTTTCCCAGGCCAACCTGCAGAATTGAGTCTCAGTGCGGGAGCCGTCGGCGCGGTGGTCGAGGAATCTGTGCCTGGTCACTGGTCGGCTGGCATTGTTGCCGCATTTTGCCGCTCTTACCATTTTTCTGCGGCTATGGATGAGTGATCGACTGCAAACCTCAAAGCCCAAACAAAACTATCTGCGTTGATCTGTTTGCCAGGGCGTGATGGGATGGGATTGGACGGGATGGGAGGGAATTGGATGGCAAGGGCGGTTGGAGCGGTTGGAGCGGTGGCCGACTGGCTAACTGCCTGAGTGGCCATTCGACCACTTGGTCTCTGCCAATTGTCCATGACGAACGATCCGTTTTGGCTTTTACCTGTTACATGGACGCGGCATGCGCACACTGAGCGAAAGAGTGTTGAGCCCGCTAACGCATGAATATATCAACACATTCAATTTAATTGAAAAATATGCAGGTTTTGAGAAGTCAGAGAACTCGAAATGATAACTGCTTCGTATCCAAGATCGCTCTATCAATGATGGGATTTTCCCAGCCTGCACGTACCTTTTCTCACAGTGCCGTACATATGTCTTTCTCTGGTCAATTACGTCGTCTTTTTTGTGGCCAGGATGGCCAGCAATTGTTGCCGGCCGTTTGGCTGAGCGTGGCAGCGACATTTTTCTTGGCCATGACCATGGTTCGCCCAGCTTCGCTCCGCTGCTC
The DNA here is from genome assembly GCA_005876975.1 of Drosophila orena. Classification (NCBI taxonomy): domain Eukaryota; kingdom Metazoa; phylum Arthropoda; class Insecta; order Diptera; family Drosophilidae; genus Drosophila; species Drosophila orena. The sequence continues at coordinate 2,350,809 of VCKV01000008.1, read as the reverse complement.
CTGCCTGCCCCCACCCCCTATGGAATATTTGTGTTTTATTGATGGCATGTTGAACAGCCTTTATGGGTTTTCGGTTTGTCCGCTCCCACCGCCGACCACTCCTTCCCGGCCCCGCCCACTTTACATGCAGCTGTAGAGCAAAGCTGTTTTATCAGCGCACACAAAACTTTCAAATGCCCCGAAAACCGAGGGACGGAGGGATTGCGGGATGGCGGGATAGAGGGATGGATGCATGGCGGGATGGAGGGAGCCCAATGAACATTTTTTCCCTGGACCAACGCATTGTTTTGGCCGGATTAAGGCGCCTTTGTTGCTTCCGCCTCCAATTGGCGCTTGCCTGTTGTCCCAACTTTGGCTGTGTGCCTGTTTTGGCGGAGCAGGAGGAGAAGGAGGAGGTGGAGGAGTAGGAGTAGGAGGAGGAGTAGAAGGAGGAGTAGTAAAAGAGTCCGAGGAGGGCCATGAACATGTCAGCAAGGCATGTAATTACCAGACGGAGCGCCGGCCATATATATCTGGCTGCTATTGGAGGCGCTACTGGTCAAGAGCCGCATTTCCATGGTTAGCCAGGCCCAAACAACAGCCGCCTGCGCAGCGGTGGGTCGAAACTATTTGGTCGACTAGATTCGCACAATTATGACAGGGCCCTAGCCTCCAGTCCGGCGATGCATCCGGGGTATTGGGGCAATCGGGGATCACCGGTTGCTGCTGTGGGGATTGGGGGGAGCTGGCTGCTACGCCTGCGCGTGAAAATATTAAAGCCATATTTTTATGAGGCTCCGAAGTGCGCATTAAGTTAGCGTTTCTGGGTTTTAAGTTTTCCTTGCTGCTGCTGCTGCTGCTGCTGTTGGCCAAGCCAAGCTTGTTATTGGCCATTTATGCTGCTGGCGGCCAACTCATAAGTGGCTGCGCTTCAGCTGCCGCTGAATTATGCACCGGGTTTAATCCATTTTTAATGAGTCCACGTTGTCGTGGCAAATATTTTTGTGCAAATTAGTGCCTAAGGAATCACCAATTTGTCGGACCGCTGAAGCCATAAGACTGTCAATGGAACTAGTTTGGTATTTTGTAAATGCCAGCTCTATTTGCGATTCGCTGGATGCGGATTGTGGCGGGGAGATGGTGCATGTCGGTGGCGGTGGCAGTGGCGGAGGCGGAAGTGGTATCAAGTTCATGGCAGGTCCTTGCTCTCACGCAGCATAAAGGGTTGCGAGGCGACTGGGAACTACGATTCAGAACCAGAGATAAATGCAGAAGTAAAGCAGTCCAAGGACTGCGACAATAAAGGGGTACTCCAAACAAAGCGCAAATCAAGCACACGTGACTCGGACTCCTCGAGGGCCTGAAGATCATGGAGTGGATTGGGCTAGGCCTTACACAGAGAGAAACAAGTGAAAGTCTAAATGGTTGAGATGAGCGAGCTGTTTGCAAGCAATGTATAACTTAGTAGGGCAATACTGCGAAAATAACAGTTGTGTTGTTAACTGCAAAGCTAATAAATTGCCTAGTTACACTACATATTTGAGGTATTGCTCACGTGTGATCTCAATTTGTATCTTATAAATGCTTGTTACCCGAAATGCGTCATAATAATATAATTATTATTTCGGTTAGGCATCACAAATTGTATAAGCAGATAGTTGAATCTCAAGTGAAACTATTATTGTATAAAATCGTGGAGTGCGCATAATTTTCTCGCTGTGCATGGGTCTGGAACTGAAATCTGTTCTGGTAATGGCGATGATGATGATGAAATTGTCGGCGTTGACATGCAACAGGCAAACAGCAGACGGGCGGGCCAAGCGACAAATTAAATAAAGCAGCTAAAAACAAAAGGGTTGCGAGGAGCTGGAGATGGCCGCCTTGATTGCCGGCTGCTTTTGGAGTACTATATACCCTACAGCATGTGTTTTGGGGTGCGGGGAGCTTGACGGTCACGCTGGGCGAACGCACGTAAAAGCTATGAGCGACTGACTGACTGACTGACTGAGCGACTGACGGACTGATTGACTGCCTGACTGCCTGACTGATTGGATGACTGACTGGGCAAGCGGATGCGCTGACAGATCGATCGCGTATTTCGGGCCAACTTTGGCCACAGCGTTGGTTGAAGGTCTGCGGTGCCCTCCTTTTGGCCCTGTTAAACGGGCCTAATTATTAGTTTTACCAGCAATTTCGCCGTCGATCGTCGACGCTCGACTCCAGTTTGAGCCATGTTAACAGCGTGTTCGACAAAACTGCAACAACAAATGCGATGCCATATCAGAAATCAGCGTTCGACCATCGACATTTTGCCGAGGGTTTAAGCTCATGTCTTCGTGCTCCTCTGCGGTTGGTAAAATGTGTAATTTCTGTAAATTGATTTAATTGCTGCGTTTAAGAGTGCCTCGCATGCTGGAGCTCCAGCTCCACTTGGAGCTGACTTGGAGCTGACTTGGAGCTGGAGTGGAGACACTCGAGTGGCAGGTATCGAAAGCCATTTCCATTTGTAGACACGTAGAAAAATACATATTGGATTTCGGACTTTTAGTACACCAACTAATAGATATCTGGAATTGGAATGTCACATGCACATTTCTAGATTTCGACAGCAAGATCTCAATAATATTTCCATTAGTGCTGCTAGCAAATGTTTTCAAATTACGAATTTCTAGATAAATCGCAGTAGTTTTCGGTAATTATTACGTTTAAATATTCATGCTATCTATTAAACAAAACTGACACGATTATATGCCACATTTCGTAGTTAAAACCTTTGATTTTCCTATTCACACTAGTTTTGTAGTATTAGGAGCCGCTGCTGAAAATCTGTGGCATGTGAATATGCCTTGCGACAATATCCAATCAGAAATGATCGATATATGTTTCGGTGTAACCATGTGGCTGGCAATCGGAGTGCAAGCTTGCGTTGCATTTGTATTTTAATATCGGGGTTGCCCACCCGTGCGCCAGTTGTTTGGCCCCGGGATGTGTTTCTCTGGCTTTTCCCGGCTGTAACCCGGTCCATGGCCAAAAGGCGAGCAGGCGATCGATCGATCGCATGATTATTGCCGCAGCTGTTTGATGCTGATTGGTTTGGCAGCCGCGAGTCGACAGGTTAGACAGCCGACACGTCTTGGGAGTGGGTGGCAGGTGGGTGGCAGGTTGGCGGCAGGTGGGAGGCAGTGCAGCGCGATTGAGAGAGAGAAATATCCGAAATTGGCAATTTGCAACTCATTGTCAAAACTCATTAATCCCATTTGCCATTTTTTGACTGCGAGCATTAATTCCGCCATTTAACCCGACAACTCAAGTGGAGCTGTAGCTGAAGACCGAGTGAACGCGACTTGATTAGACACTCCAGCGAGTCACGACGGATGGCCATGCTCCTCCATCTCCATCTGCATCTGCATCTGTAGCTCCGTGCAATTATGGCTAATAATACAGCTGGCGGCTGGGATTTGACTAAAGCTGACAGTACAACGCCCAAGCCCACAGCCACCTGCCATGGATGCACAGGCAGAAAAGAACTACTGCTAAAGGTGTAGGCAGAACACATTGATATTAAAATAATTAGGAATATATAGAGGAGAATACTAGATTGGTTGAAAAGTATGTAACAGGCAGAAGGAAACGTTTCCGACCATATTGATCAGGATCAATAGCCGAGTTGTTCTGGCCATGTCCGTCTGTCCGTCCGTCTGTCCGTATGAACGCCTCGATCTCAGGAACTACAAAAGCTAGAATGTTGAGATTAAGCGTGCAGCTTCCATAGACATAGATGCCCTCTCTAATGCCCACAAGCTGCAAAAAACTCTCACGCCCACACTTTTAAAAAATTCTTAAGTTTTTTAATTTTATTACTTTTTTTTCCAATTTCTACCGATATTCCAGAAAATGTTGAAATTTCTCGTTTGCACTTCCACTAGCTGAGTAACGGGTATCTGATAGTCGGGGAACTCGACTATAGCATTCTATCTAGTTTAGTTTCCAGAAAGCCCATGTAGTCCGATTATTAAATTACAAATAAATTTGTCCCTGTGCGGCAGACAACTGCAGCGCATTAATCTTGGACAGACTCGACTCGATTGGCTGAGATCTGGAGCTGGGGCTCGCGGCTTGGAGCTCGCAGCTCGGAGCAGAAACTGAACCCTCCAATGGCAAACGAAATGGAAATGAAAATGCATTCAGCCAGCCCAAAAGAGCCGCCGGCGTTTGCTGTGCACGACTTTTCAGCTTTTCAGCTTTTCAGCTTTTCAGCTTTTTGCAGCCATTGGCAATCGAACGATCGATTTGGATTGGGATCGATCGCTCGACCGATCGGCGTTCGTTTGTCATTTATTTATTTGTTTATTTATTTAATTGACTATTATGGCTCTACAGGGTGTTATTTATGGTTCTGTTTGTTTTGCCTTCTTGTCAGATTAGTGTCCAGCTTTACATCCGCCATGCTCTGCGGCCGGATTCCCGGCCTGACCCCGGGCCAGCGAAATATGTGCCGCGAGATGCCCGACGCCCTGATCGCCCTGGGCGAGGGCCACCAACTGGGCGCCCAGGAGTGCCAGCACCAGTTCCGTGGACACCGCTGGAACTGCTCGGAGGTGTGGCAGCGCAACGTCTTCGCCCATGTCATACCCACAGGTGAGTGCATCTGCATCTGCATCTGCATCCCAATCCCATTTCGATGCAAATGCCCGTTGCCATCTGGAGTGCAATCAATGTATCTTTTAACCCAATTCGGTCGACCATACAAGTTCAAGCTGACTTTCATTGTGAGAGGTTTTTATTTAAAACTCGTATAATAAAGAAATATTTAGGCAATGCTTTAAAGTATCAACTTAAACAAACACAAGCCAACAAAAATATTATTTTTCAAAAGTTTGTTTGTTTTGAAAGTGTAATTTCGGTTCAGAGCTTCTAAACTTACGAAAAAAATCATTTTTATTATTGAGTTAGCCAATATAAAGACTACATTATAACACCTATAACTATTTACTTCTGTTGTTTTAAAAATAACTTCCTAAAGCTACGTTCAACTGAGACAATTGGTTGGCATTTAGTTACCATATGCTATGCTGTATGCCATACAGATTCTATAACTACGATTCTAGTTATGGCGGTTTCCTTAATAATTTGCACACAAGCACAAAGTTTCTGATTTATTTAATATATCAAGACAAATTTGTCTTACTCATCTCAATTCGAATTACTTATTTTGTTCCAGCTTCGCGGGAGGCTGCCTACACCTATGCGATAGCAAGTGCCGGAGCGGCGTACGCGGTGACCGCCGCCTGTGCCCGCGGCAACATCTCCGCCTGCGGCTGCGATGTGCGGCACAAGGCCACGCCCACTGGCGGCAGTGCGCCCGACGAGCCCTGGAAGTGGGGCGGCTGCTCGGCGGACGTGGATTTCGGGATGCGGTATGCGCGCCGATTCATGGATGCCCGCGAACTGGAGCGGGACTCCCGCACGCTGATGAACCTGCACAATAACCGGGCAGGTAGAACGGTCCGTATGACTAGCAGCATATTGCATAAATGCAACAAAAATATAAGCACTATTATATAGCTACCTTTGTGCCTTCTCAGCTGGTCAAGAAGATGCTGCGCACGGACTGCAAGTGCCATGGCGTCAGTGGCTCCTGCGTGATGAAGACCTGCTGGAAGAGCCTGCCGCCCTTTCGCCTGATCGGCGATAGGCTCATGCTGAAGTATCAAAAAGCCAAAACTGTTCAAGCCGTCAAAGGCAAACGTGGACTGAGATTAGTATTAAGCAGGTAAGAAGCTAACAATAATATCTCAATTTAGCCTTTAGACGCGTTCTAACAAATAAATTAATCATATTACAGTATTAATTAAAGATACAGCTTAAATACAATATGAATTACAGTATGACCCTTTTTAAACAAAAATGTTTTAACACAAGCACTAAATTAATAATTTTCAAAATCCTAGGTACATAAAGCGTTGAATTTATCCTAGAGAATTAAAAAAAACATGTATCAAGAAATAGTTGCTTAACATTTCGTGAAGATTTTCATGCCATTCCTGCAAGTATTTAGCACATGCCTACCTCGTTATTTTCTTGCAGAAAGAAGCATGCCGGCACCGCTCGTGCCCAGAAACCGGTCCTCGATTGGCCAAAGCGCATGGAGCTGATCTACCTGGAGGCGTCGCCCAACTACTGCGAGCGGAGCCTGCAGACGGGCAGCCAGGGCACCGCCGGCCGAACCTGCCAGCGGACCGGCCACGGCCCCCTGAGCTGCGACCTGCTCTGCTGTGGGCGTGGCCACAGCACGCAGCACATCCGACGGACCACGCAGTGCCGCTGCCAGTTCCGCTGGTGCTGCGAGGTCAAGTGCGATGAGTGCGACGAGAGCTACGAGGAGTTCACCTGTAAATAGATGCGGCCAGGGGCAGATCGCTTAAGCGAGGGCTATGTCATAGGAAATGCGTCGATTAAGTATTATGAGAAATGTATTACACCCACAGATACGCACCGCGCCACCATACAGACACATTCCAGAATAAACATAACAAGTTAACATCCACAATCAAAACGGTGTTTTAGTTCATATGATCCAAGTTCGTGTTGAAGTATTCCTTCAAAATAACCCCTTTGGATAGAATATAATGTTGCATACAATTAGACCAACAAAGTTAGAATATAAAATTCATCTGGTTGAGCTGCTTACAATGTGATACATTCGGTTATATATTTATATTTCTATACCTATTTCTGGTTTCTTAATTATTAAAAAGGGTTTCAAAAACAATCACATCCCTTTGACACTTTTCACTTTATACACTTTATACCTTGGAATCTATTTGTATCATCATTATCATAAGGACCTGTTCCTGGGACCACTGATTTCATAGCCTACCTTTGAGGGCGGTTTAAATAGTTGGCGCGCAGCATTGCCAACGCTGAATGTGGAGCAATACGTAAGACCCACTTTCGGTTGGCGTAACGCAATGCGCTGGCTCTATATTTCCGTATTGGAATTCCAGAATCCATTAAGCTGGCAGCTCGAGATGCCAGCACTCGCTGAACTGCGCGAGCGCCGAAAGGAAAATTCATTGATTGCAATCCCGTGCTCTCCCGCTCGCTCTCACGGCCTGTTGGCCAGGGGAAGTGCCAGCACGGAAAAGTCGGAAAACTCACCACTTGCCAGCGAATCGGCGACTATATTAGCGACTGGCTCGCACGAGCGGCGCTCAGTTCTTTGAGGGTAGTTAGTTGGACAACGGCGTTGCCGAAAACGGGCCACCTCAGCTGCCGCACAATACATTTTTGGGTTAGGAACACACATACACGCGTACACTGGCACGAATACCAATACACTCCCGCATGCACATACACACACACACACACGCACACACACACACACACGCGCAGTATATGTATCTGGCCGAGAAATGTATAAGGCCAAGAAAAGTCTAACTTAATTGCATTCGCAGCGGAGAAAAGTGAAAGAACAGCGCGAGAAAATTCCATTGACTGGCGAAAAGTGATTCGATCAAATGCACAAAGTCCCCGTGAATGTGTGTGTATGGGTGCGCGTGAGTGAGTGTGCGTGAGTGGCAGCAATAGCGCTAGAGGCTGCTCCCTGGATACAGAAAAGTGATTTCCTGCAAAAAGTGCGAAAAAAGCGAGTTCAAAGCAAATCGAGCAGGCCAAAAAGCCGCCTATAGCGCTCAAAATCGTGTGACAAAACTCAAGAAACCATTAAACGCACACCCTTTATACGTATATAAATATATATATATGTGTGCATTCGTGTATATCTGTGTGTAGCACACACGTACAAACACACACTGTCAATCAAAAGGAGTCATCTGCCCCACTAAACGCTGCCTATCGATTGGGGCGAAAGCAAAAAAATTATTATAAATTGCTTCAACCTACATATAAGCCATGCGAGTTATACACACATACTCGCATTCGCACACCCACAAAACCGCACACACACAAACACACACACACACAGACACACACACGCATACGCCTACAAAGAGACATTAAGTTTGAAAAGCTATAAGCTGTATAACAGAGCCTAGAGCCGAGCGAATGAAGTGGCGGAAGGTGGGGCGCCAGCATAATGTGGAGCCACCCAAACCACCCGCTCAGCTCCAAGCCCCCCCTCTGCCCACCCCTTCACCTAACCGCCCCACAACCCCCTTTCGTTACGTCGAACCTTACGTTGTTCGTGAGCGTAACTCGTGCGTAGAACACTCTCCACTCCATTTTGCGGAGCACTCTTCAACTCCCTATCTCTCCATATCGCTGTGTGTGTGTGTGTGTGTGTCTATGGGGCTCAAATGTGTGTCAGCGGGAACGAGTGTAAAAAATATCCTCGTTGGGCACGAAGCCACCAAACCACTTGAAAAAATAAATGAAACACAAAAAAACGCACTCAGTGAATGAAGACTTTAATTAGTTTAGCTGGAAACTCACGCGGTTTAATTATCCTCCCACACAGCCATGTACATAAAACAAAAGCCGTTTAAATCATAAACACAAAATGCAATTAGCCAGCGAGCGCACGCCACGAAAGTCAACAAACTAACTAAGCCAGTGTCATCAACTAAATTAGTGCAAGCAGCTAGCCGACCGGAACCGGAAATGCCCATTGAGCCGCCTGACAACAAACACAAACGCAATCACATTCGCAGTCACCAGCACCATTGCATTGGCAACGGCCATAAGGACGAGCAACAAATCGCCCACACACACATGTAGTTGCAGCGCGAGTGCGTCAGTGTGTGCGGGCTCTGAAAACCGGAAGCGGAAGTCGAGGAGCAGGAGCCGGAGGATTAACCGGAGGAGAAGGAGCAGGAGCAGGAGCTAGCTTAGCCAGTTTTTCATTCGCCCGCAGTTCGTTAAGGAAAATCATTCAAAATTCATCGCCTAAGCAAAGCGGGTGAGCTATTTAACCGTATTACGTATACGTAACGACACCCACGCTCACACTGACACCATGAGACACACACGCATACACACACACACAGACATACCACACACACACACACACACACACACATGCAAAAACTTCAATTTGTAATGTGAACCATAAGCGATATTGATTTCTGATTTGTGCGTATGCCTTGTGTAACAGGAGCCGCCATAATTTAACCGTAATCAGTTATGAGTAATCTGTTTTTGTGCCTGCCTCTGTTCTCTCTGTGTAACTTCTATATAACTCCATTTCCGTATCTGTTGTGATTTCATTTATTCCACCGACGAATATTTCCAGCTGCATATTAAGTACGATCCCCGATTGCCTAGACCTAGTTGCAGTTGCAGCCCTAGAACGTAGCCGAGTAACTTAGTTTAGCGAGTAATTTTAGTCTGTTTTCCATGCATTACCCATACGCCCCGTTCAATCAACCAATCAATCAATCCATCATGCGGAGATTGGCAAGCAATTTGAAAACTTATAATTAGATCTATGGATGGTGTCTTGTGGGGCAGGCTCGACGCATTCGAATGCTCGCATGATTTGTCAGTTTTTTGTTTAGCTTTCTTTTTTTTTCGTGGGGTGGGGGGGGGGGAGGGGGGCAATCACCTCCTTTGCGTGTCAATGATGCGGTGTTTGCCTTTATTATTTATTTCTTTCGGCTGTTATTTGAGTTGCCTGCTCTAATTTTAGATCAGCCGAATAACTTTTATTGATTTCAAATTTCAACCTTATTTTACATGTGGCCTGAGTCAGTGTGTGTCCATGTGTGTGTGTGTGTGTGTGTGTGTGTGTGTGGCAAAGAAAACGCCGCCAATCCATATATTGGGGCAGTGGTAACAACAAAATACGGCAAATATTTTACGATGACGCTATTGTTGTGAGCGGGAGCGAATGGAGAAGGCAGCAAGAAGAACGGAGAAACTGAGAAACGGAGAAACGGAGAAAGGGGGAGAATGGGAGAAAGGAAAGTCCGCTGGTGAGATGGCACGCATTTGCGCACTGCCTCCAGTGTGGTGAGTTCTCTCTCTCTCCGGCTTTCTCCGGGGACGCCTCTTGGTTTTTTTTTGTTTTTTTTTTCGGGGGCTATTCAACATGTTTGTTTTGGGGTGGGGGCCCCCGGAGCAGATAGCTTGATAAGATGGCCTCCGGACGGACAACAATCGTAGTGGCCAGCAGCTACCAGCTACCAGCTTCAAGCTACCAGCCTCAGCTCCAGGTCCCCCAAGTATGCAGCTCGAAGTGCAATCCGTCACCCTCTCTGCATCTACATACAAGTACAGCTGGCAGTATATATGTATCTGAATATCTGGATAGCTGGATGTGTTTGCACAGCAAAGTGCACTGCCTGGGGCTCCCTAATGGCATGGCGATGTAATCGAATCTGGGCCTGATATTTTATGGCCTGTCTGCCATATCCTGACCTCATCGGCTGCGCTTCCTCCATCTTTTTATGTCCCCATTCTCTGCCGCACACATAGAGCAGGCACATCCACATCCACATCCACATCCACATCGACATTTACAGGATCAAACTGAGGCTTCCTTGCCATGGCTCATGGCTGTGTGAATGGGCTTCCGGCTTGCTGATTCATTTAGCACTCATTTGAGCCGCTGCAGCTGTCGCACTGCTGCCTTTGATATCCGCACCCGTGGCCCATTCACAACATTCACATCATTCACAGCAGCCGAAGCTTCAACATTTCGCTGCGTCTTATCACCGTGCCGCATTGTTTATGCGGGCAGCTTAATTGCAACTTGGCTATTCATGACATTCCTGTATAAAAATCTGAGCAGTAAGAACGAATCAAAACTGAGCCTTTCTGATTATTATAGTTTCTAAGTACTAATCAGCAAGAAAGAGATACGTTTTTGGGTTCTTCATTTAAAAGTATATGCTCTTATCTATTTTTTTAATATATATTAATATTTATATATTGCGTTGCTATTAATTATAGTACTCGGACAGCTGAAACGGATGCTATACCTTGCGATCAAAGATCCATTGACATATTTTTAAGCGCTAACTGAACACAGTAAAGGTTTTCCAGGGGAAAGTTCACTGTTTCCATTAGAATAGAGTAATATGTTTTTGCCGCAAACGGCCATATCTGTCTTATTAGAGAAAGGCCTATGCCAATTTGAAGATGAGCCGCATAAACTCCGGCTGACAGCTTTGGTTGCAGACTTCCTTGCAACCGAGAGGCAGCCGCTCGAGTGGCAATTTGCATGCGATTTGTTGCCGTCGCCGTAGAACACGAATTTGCATAGAGCTGGGCTGGCCTCATCGCAAGCGGTTCCGTCCTTTGAGTCCTGTTAAGTGTGTTTATCGTATTTGTTTATGCGCTTTTGTCCCGGTAGTGGGACAGCTCCCGACCGAGATTTAGGTAAGAAGGTTAAGGATATGCAAGTTGAGCTACAGCCAATTTAAATGCAAAGGAGAAGGCTGCCGAGGAGCGGCAGTGGCTTGGCTTTTAGTGTGCAACGGGGCGTATGCGTAATGCAATATATTGTTTATGACGAGATAGAGATTGTGCTGTGTGCCATTGTACTATTGTGTGTATGTTTTTCGTTCTCTTCTCAATTCTTCCACTTGCAGATGCCGCACAAGAAAGAGAGAAAGAGTGATAAGGTGGCGAATAGATCAATCAATTAATCAATCAAAACCGAGCATATCAACCGAGAGGCCAATACCAATACCAATACACCAACCAGAGAACCGAAATCAAAGTTCAACGTTGCATTTAACTGGTAGCCCAGTTCGACTCCAACTGCAACCACCGGTTCCACGTACCACGTACCACGTTCCACGTACCACATTCCACTTGCACCCCGTGTGTGATTGCATGCCGCGGATGAGCCGCGGATTATGTCACGTGACGATTATAATCCAGTAACTAGCTCTGGTGTGCGCAGTCCGGGTCGCGTGCGGCGTCTCCAGGAATTGCCGACGGTCGATCGATCCCCATCCCGGGACTACGGAGCGCCACGCGGAAGTCCTTTAGGTGAATGACCACTCCATCCCGAAACTTAACCCACAACTGAAACTGAAACCAAAACCGAACTGAATCTCTGGACCTAGTCCACGCAATCTGAGCACAAACGTAGTCCAGCACTTGGCCAGTATATCAGTATATTGTTTGTGCGAGAGCCCTGCGAACATTGATTATTTACCACCCCCTCCCCCCAATACGATTACGATCAATTGGCTTTGCTTTCACCGATCTAGAAAGTACTAACCCGCTCTGCAGACCCAATGCAGATGTCATAACAAATTCCAAATACCAAATTCCAAATTCCAAATTCGATTCGCCAAAAAATCATTATGCAAAATTAACGCTTATGTTTGGAGATTTGTGTATCGCTCGCTAGCTCTCTACTTGTTACCGCCATATATAACTATTTTCATTTCGTACTATTTGTAGTCGACTCAACTAATGCAATTTCTAACTAAAGTCTATTATTTCTGTCTAACATCACACGCATGCGCATGGTACATAAATTTGATTTCATTTCATTTCACTTGATTCGATTTTCATTTATTTCGTATTCCGTTTCGCTTCACTCATCCTGCGAATCTCAACCGATTTTCATTTCAATTAACCCACACAAAAACCGGCACTCGACACTCCACCCTCCACACTCCACCCTCCACACTCCACACCCGCCGACACTCCAACACATGCAAATTGAATTCCACGCGGGGATTGGATGGGAATTTTCCGTGGTGCAGCTGCCGCTGCCGCTGCCGGGAAATTGCATTAGAACCGGGAACAGAACCGGGACAACAGAACTAGGAAATGGCCCACAGCTGAGCCGTTTGACTCTAGAAAAACCATCGCGGAGAAGTGCACCTTGGAAAATATCGCCTGACAACTAACACTAGCACAACTAGCGAAACTGAACTGAATCTGTATCTGAAACTTTGCCCGGAGCCGCGCGTTTGATATCAAAGCCTCAAACTGGATTACAATTATGGTTAGCTAAACTGTTTTGCACTTGAACGGGGTCAGCACTTGATTACGCCAGCTAATTAGCATGTGGTCGCCATTGCGGGGGGGGTGGGCGGTGGGCGGTGGCTTGAATAAACCATTTATGAGTCAAACACTGAACACTGAATACAGAGTAGTGAACACTGAGTAGTGAACAGTGGCGGACAAGGACGTTGGCGGAACCGCAAACTCAGTTTCGTGCTCTGACGTGCAAAATGATTTCGTGCCGGGCCAAACTTAGTTTATGACCCTCGACGGTGGTCCGGGATATGAAATATGAAATATGGAATATGAACGAGGCGCCAGGACATACAGGGTAGCGGGTTTTACGAGCGAGTTGCGGGTTGGGCGGAGAGCAAAGCCAGGACACGACCGACACTCCTACCCGCCTTCGTTTGTTGACTTTACCTTTTGCATATCCTTTTTTTTTAGTAACCTGCGTTCCTTGCCACTAACCAACCTAACCTAACCCAACCCGAACCAAACCAGATCCAAGTAAAAAAATTCGAAAAAAAAATATAAGAAAAAAAGCGAAGGAAATGAGGCAGAGAGTCCACTGCACTAGTTGCCACGTCTAGAAAATCACTCTGTATACTTTTCTTTGGTTGCGTTCCTTTTGTTCTGGTGGCCAAAACGAAAACACGATACAACCACCTGAACCACCACCACCACCAGAGATAAAACCTACACCTGTTCCGCCCGTTCCGTCATCCTCATTTGGTCATCCTCATGAATTCTGTGTGTGTGTGAATTTCAGCAATGGGCAGTCCATACTACCGCGACATGGATGAGCCAACCAGTCCGGCCGGAGCGGGTCACCATCGCAGCCGGAGCGCCAGCAGACCACCGATGGCCCATGCCATGGACTATCCAAGTAATAACCGTCGCCCACTTTCAAATGGGTCACATAATAAGGCTCAGTAGCTTCGAGGTCAATTTGAGATGATTATCCTCCAGGCATTTAAATCTAGATACTCAAAATATCAATACCATTCAAAACATCAAATTGACCTCGAAGCACTATAATCCTATGTTAAAAGTGAAGTAACCCCAGCTGAAGTGAAAACACAAGCCCACAACTAAAGCATTCCTCTCCCCGAACCAATCCCACTTAGGAACCCGCTACCAATCGCTGGATCGCGGCGGACTCGTGGATCCCCACGATCGCGAGTTCATACCCATTCGGGAGCCTCGCGACCGCTCCAGGGACAGATCCCTCGAACGGGGCCTGTACCTAGAGGACGAGCTCTATGGCAGATCAGCGCGCCAGAGTCCCAGCGCCATGGGTGGTTACAATACGGGCATGGGCCCCACATCGGATCGAGCTTATTTGGGCGACCTGCAGCACCAGAACACCGACCTGCAGCGGGAGCTGGGGAACCTGAAGCGGGAACTGGAGCTGACCAACCAAAAGCTGGGCAGCTCGATGCACAGCATCAAGACCTTCTGGTCGCCGGAGCTCAAGAAGGAGCGGGCACTGCGCAAGGAGGAGAGCGCCAAGTACAGTCTGATCAACGATCAGTTGAAGCTGCTCAGCACGGAGAACCAGGTGAGTGCGGATATCATCAGGATTATCGGTATATCAATTTTGTTTGGTTAGTCTATCTAACCAGCTAATCTAGCTAACTGACTTTAAAAATTGTAGTATATATGGTTTCAATGCCATGCCATTAACAATATATTTATAATAAGTATGTTTTGTTAACAATATAAACGATACACTCCACAGAAACAAGCCATGTTGGTGCGCCAGCTGGAGGAGGAGCTGCGCCTGCGGATGCGGCAGCCCAACTTGGAGATGCAGCAGCAGATGGAGGCGATCTACGCGGAGAACGACCACTTGCAGCGGGAGATCAGCATCCTGCGCGAGACGATCAAGGATCTCGAGTGCCGGGTGGAGACCCAGAAGCAAACACTGATTGCCCGCGACGAGAGCATCAAGAAGCTGCTGGAAATGCTGCAGGCCAAGGGAATGGGTGAGTCCTTCGATTATGCCAGAATGCATCATTTGTATTCATGATATCCCTAATGGGTTGCAGGCAAGGAGGAGGAGCGCCAGATGTTCCAGCAGATGCAGGCGATGGCCCAGAAGCAGGTAAGAACCGATCATATGCTTTGGAGCCCCTTGCCACTTGGAACGAGGTCGAGCCCCACTCTCGCTCCCTGACTCTCAGCCAACCTTTCTATATGTCTCTGTCAATCTATCTCTCTAATTTTCTTTCGTTCGGCAAACAATGCTCTAGAGAATGATTTCGTACACGGTCAGCTGGGGAGAAAGGGAGAACTTTCCCCCATTCCCCTTTCTCCCCGCCCGGCCTCTCCCTCTGAATACGAAAAACACTTTTTATGCATCTTGAGTTCGATACATTTTGATGCAACATCAGAACTTTTACCACTTTTTGTTTAACCCAAGACACACACACGCAGACCTTAAGCCTTATATACTCGATATACCTACACACATACTACATCTTATAAATACGTACCGCTTTATAACTGTTACAATATAGTTACAACAAAAAACCAAAAAAAAAAAATGGAAAAGTAGAGCCTAGAATATGTTCGCTTTTATGCCAACTAAAGCTTGAGTTGTTCGTAGTGTTTTCACACTGTTTCCCACTGTTGATTTTTCATTTCCCACATGGACACACAGACACACGACCACAGGCACACGCCTGACACTTTCCATTTATTTTGCTACATGTTTTGCATATTTTGTACTGTTTTGTTCTTGTTGCCGTTGTCGCTTAATTAATTTGCAACTTTCTGCCGACGCGAATGAGGACAGTGGAGGCAGTCAACATCAATGAACGTCGTTCAAATTAACATTAAGTGCAGTGCACCCCTACACGTACCCCACACACTTACTACACCTTCACACACACACACACACACACACTCACACACACACTTACACTCCCATTCACACTCACGCACACTGCGACAGCAGCTTAGTCATTTCTTTGTTCGCCACCCAATAAAATCTCGATTTTGTTGCACACTTTTCGGCGCCACAATGGAGGCATCTTCGCGTGCCCCATTTATGTGTGCAGCAGTAATGCATTGCCAGTTCCAAGAAAAGTGCATTTACCCCTCCATTGTTGCATTCCATTATTTATCGGCGAAGGCCTGGGCGGCAACGTAATGCCTCCCCCCGGGAAATCAATCTGAAATAAGTCCGAAGTTGCCGCTGCAGTTGCAGCTTAACTTTCAGCCCGTCGACCTCCCCAAGGACACGACAAACAACCAACTGCTTATTACTGATCCCAATTCGTACACCATCCCCCTTTAATTACATGTGTGCCCCCGAGCTAAACTCCCTCACAAGCACACACGGCGTATGCGTAATATTAAGCGCAAACAAAACAAAAGGCAGCCAGGCACACAGAAAATATAAAGTGCGCAAAAGGGAAGAGAGGGAACTGGGTGGAAAATAGGAAAAGCCATTTCCACAGACTGGTCAGACAGTTGGGCATACTCCCAGTGGGCAGCATAAATAACCTTGATACAGAAACGAAATCTATTTAAGGACAACCGACGCCGGCCAAGGAGCAATCCAATGGGAATACGCTGTGCAAATGGAAAATGTTCTCATTGTCCGATTGGCATTCAAGTATTCGAGGAAAACCCGAACTAGAGTCACTCTGCGAAGTCATCAAATTACCAACACTTTAAACACTTAGCTGTCCATTGCTATAGATATCGACAATAAGAGCTAGAGAAAGGGTCAGCCTCAGAATCAAAATTTGCATATTATCCATGGGCTTTGGCCATAAAAATGACAGATATTAGCCAAGAATGGCCACTGCTCTTCCATGAATGCTGAACTTCATATTTTATCTCAGCTCTGCACTGAGTCCCCGTGGCGTTAAAGCCATTTGCATGAGCTCAACATCCTTTTCGGGCCACCATTTCTATGGCATGCCCTGCACAATAAGTATTCAAATGGCGTTTTTTTACCCGCCCATCTTTTTTGGCTCATCGCCCACTGGCATTTTTCGGGAATCGCATTTCATTTCTGCGTAAGGCTTTGTACATTTTTTTTTTTGCTTTTTTTGCAGCCAGTGGGATTGGAGGTCTTTCGTATATAGTATTTTACTATGCCAATTGAATGGAACAACAAACGCCTTGACCGGCAATTGGAGGGGCTCGAAATTAATTTGTCACTGATAAAGCAAACAAATGGTGGGCGGAAATGCGGCTTAGTTACACGGCCGGACAGCAGTAATTAAAAATCAGCCCACAAGACCGGTCTAAAGAAAAGAGCCACCCACATGACCATACACAAAAGAAAACAAATTTCGCCCACCGCTTCGTTTCGTTTCCTGTTTTTTTTTGTTGTACTTTCTGATGGGCGAGCAATTAAAAGTTGTTGCGTATTCGCCACGTTAACAGGGCCGCAAAAAGAGAGCAATCGGCTGGCGCAGTTCTTTCGAGGCCACTGCGTTTTACATTTCCTATTTTCGGTGGCGCAGATTCTATTTATTGCAAGCTGCAGCTGCCAGCCCCCTTTAACCCCCTTTAGCCCCCCTTAGCCCCCTTTAACCCCCTTTCGGGTGAAAAACTTTCAATAATTCATTTTGTTTAGCAAGTTGGCCCAAGCTGAGCCGCATTGAATCGACTTTTTCCACTCTGGCCGCCACGACTTTTGGCACTCTTATGTAAGGAGTCCGGAGGACCAGGACACACACGCATGTACATATGTATGTGTGTGCCTATATTTGCTGGAAAATGCGAATAAGAGTATACTTTGTAGTGGGGGGAGGGGAGGGGGTTCCCACTTGGTTTTATTGTCAGCTTCTTATGGCCATTTAACCGACGCCACTTTGTCTGCTTGATGCTCGAACTTTCGTCTTACATTTATGCACATACATCTATGTATAATATGTGTACACAAATCTAACAAACTTATGCGATACTCAACCTTCTCACTTTGGCTGAACCCCACAACAACAACAAACACGACAACAACAACGAGACAGCTTGATTTGGAGCGTGAAATCAAGAAATACGCTCAGGAGGAGCAAGGGGTAAGGGTGAGTGTGTGTTTGCTACTCGTAGAAGAAGAAACAAAAAATGCTAAATGCTAAATGCGAACGCTACTGAGCTTAAGACCTTACTGGGGCCAATCCAACCCGTCTTAACCCGCGACTGCCGTTGACCAAAGCTTAGCATGCTGCTCAGTATGCCAGACCACACAGATCCATATTCAAATATTCATGTTGTTTGGCTCGCCCTCACTCGGTTTTATGTCCTGTAACGCCCCCTCCTGCCCCTCCACTCCCTCCTGCCCCTCCTGCCACCTCTGTCTTCTCGTAACGCCCTGGCAAATTAGAAACTATGCAAAACGATGCCAATGGCTGAATTTTAATTAGCAACCTAAGCCGGTCCCCGAACGGGGTAAACGGGGTAAGCGGGGTGAACGGGGTGAACGGGGTGAACGGGGTGAACGGGGCTGTGGATGTCTTACGGGGATTGGCACATGCCCTGCTCAGGAGCGGACTTAAGTGCGTTGGGGCCGAACCACAGAAGTGGCTCTGAGTTGGGACAATCCAGGAAAGGCTGCTACTTACTGGAAAGGAACGTCTGAGAAGTTATTTAAATAGCAGCTCTCGCAAAGCCACTTCACAGTATTATTCAATATTAGCTTCCAAAATATAAAATACCAATAAATGGGTATTAGCTGCACTAATTGCTGGTCTAAGCAATCCCTTGCGATTGCCCAATTTGAGGTGAATAACTCATAAATTGCGCTGTAATTGAGGGGATGACCTAAAGCACCCCAGGAAGCAGTGAAAATTTCGCTCTGTCGTAAATTTAAAGGCTTAAATTGCATATGGCTTTAATACATGACAGCAAAACCATAAAATACTGCTCGACTGCGTATTAAACTCCCCCAGCAGCGCCAACCGATTGTGGCAGGCATTTCACTCGCAGGTCACTAAATAAAACTCACACGACACCCGCACACATAAAGTTGCCGGCAAAGGAACCAGCCCTGTGTCCTATGCATACGCATAAATAATAATGGGCATGGGGCACGGAAGACATGGGTAACCATGGTAACGGCGCCACGAGGGGAGACTGGGTGCTGGGTGCTGGGTACTGGGTACTGGGTACTGGGTGCTGGGAGCTCGTTATGGTTGCCAGTGGGCCGCGCTCAACGCTTGATATATTATGCTGCTGGTTGCCGGCGCTCTTTGTTTTTTTTTTTTTTGCGGGTGGAGGGTGGGGGAGCATAAAATAATTACGCGGCCTACCGCAAAATTCATTTTCCAGTCGCTGAAAAAGAAAACCCCTGCAAGTTAAGTGTGTTAAGGAGATACAAATGCATTTAAGAGACAGGTGCCGGCGGGAGTTTCACTCCCAATTATCGATTAGCCGGACGCAGAGGCATTCAATTTGTGCTGGCATATCCGAAAACAAATGACTGCCTAATGAGTTGCCCACTTAGCATAATAATTGTATGGAAGCTGCCTTAATATGCAAAGTGTTGCCTACTTTTGTGGGCCACGACGTTTGCGGGCGGAATGCCGTTTGTTGGGGCCATTTCTGATGTGATGGATGGGCTGGGGGGTGGGGGGAGGGGCGGGTTGGTATTGGGCTTATCCGGAATGGGGGCGTGGCAGGTGGCAGAGGTGGGACCGCCCGCAAGTCAGCTGCTCGAGAAGTGCAGCACACGTCGTGCGCAGGCCTTCAGTTGCAGGAAAGTTGCCGTTTCGACCAGCCGCAGCCAGTGCAGGGTTAAGCTCGCAGCGAGTAGCTGCAAAGCGAGTTCGCCCACTCCCAATTCCACTCCTACTCCCACTGCCACAGCCGCCCGCCGCCCCCGCCCGCCGCCCGACAACCGCCGCAACCCGCTCCACTGGCCTTTGGCAAGCAATCAATACTGCCGCCAGCTTTTGAGCGTAAATGAACGTAAAAGCTCTCGCTCGGCCTGGGAAGCTTTTCTCGTGCCACAGACCACATGACTGGACTTGAGAGCGGATATGGGGAGAACGACTCAATCGGGACGAGTGCCGAATCCCGAAAGCTGCGAGGATGAGTTGTGAGCTTAATGCCGATGCCGATTGACTGCGAACTAAATACTCAAAGCTAAAGGCATCATGATGTATGATGTTAGCGCTTAGTTCAGAATAAGAAACGAGCTAGTGCCGATCGCAAATGTTCAAGGCCTATATTCGAAAAGATATATAAATAGCATGTTGTACATTGCTCTCAATTTAATTAATCCCAATTTAAATTTGCAAAGATTTACGGATTGTCATTGTAGTTAGTCTAAAGCTAAATATCAATATACTCGTACAATATAAAATGAATTGCTAATATCAGGATGTTACATCAGTTAGAAACTATTTGAACATATAATCTATTTCTGAGAACCAGATAACTGAGTATCGAATGAACGAGCTTCCGCAAATCTTTCCGAAACCCAACGCAAGGAGCATTGATTCGAATGAGGGCCAAAAGTTGAGCCCACAAAGTGCCGAAATCTAAGTGACTCAAACGAGTCAAGAACGAGCGACGAGTGAAAGCTGAGCGGACGAGAGTCGAGTGGCCGAGCCACGGTGCGGATGAGCGATATGCCATGCTGCCTGAGTAGCCTCGTGGTCGCAAAAGCTCCGCAGGCGCGAACAGTTGTACACGCAACGCTCCAGCCGACGAGCCGAGATACGGACTAAAAAAGTAACTGATTTTGAATCGAGCAGAGCGCGTCGCCAATCGCACAGAACAAATTAAGTTTTGGCACAGGCAAATGGCAAAAAAGTTGGGTAGTGGGCAGCGAGCCAAAGCCAAGTGAACTAGGATTGCGCTAGGATACGAAAAAATCCACACGAACACCAACATCATCCGTATAGAATCGCTAAAGAAGATCCCACTCGTGGCGCGAACGCGTGTGCTGTGCAGGAAAAAAAAAGAAAGAATAAAGGAGAATATTTAAATGAAAATTCCATTCCTTGACCGCAAAAGGATGTAGATAAAGTGGAATGTCGAGCATTTCATTATTGTGCCTTTACCTGTAAATGTCAGTGTCTGTGTGAAAATAATAGCTTAAATCGAGAGTGCCAGTGCAATTTCAATTCAAATCCTGCATCCCATCGTTCAGCAGCCGAAGGCAAAGCAGTAGGAAAATCAGCAGGAAAAGCAGCAGCACAGAAGCAGAAAAGCAGAGCAGCAGTAGCAGCATAAAATCAATAATTTTTGCTTAAGCAGCCACAGCAGCCCAAAAAAAAAAAATCTTTCGCAGCAAACATTAACTAGCAACAACAGCAAAGGACATCGAGAAAAACAACAACAATTTCTTTTTATAGCTTCTCGTCCTGTCTGTGTGGCAGTGTGCGTGTGCGTATACGTGTACGTGTACGTGTCCCTTCGCCCGGTGAGAATGTGTGCGTGTGTATGGTGAGCCAGAAGGTTACACTCACACTCACACTCGCAATTTGCATTTGCACTAAGCAGACAGCGCTAAGAATCAGGAAGCAGCGCCAAGAAAATACAAGTACAAGTTTTCCCAGCACAGCGGAACAGGGGAGAAGTGGAGAGTGAATGGTATAAAGTAAAAAGCAAAAAAGTAACGTGGAAGCAGCAGTCTATTATTGTACTACAATAACACACACCTGCGCACAACAACGGCGGCCAGATCAAATTACATAAATAGCAGCTAGGCAGCACTAAGCCCAAGTACAACGAACTGCAATTCTGCAATTCTGCAATACTGCAACCCTGCAACACTGCAACATTGCGATTGCAGCAACATTAGCACTTAAAGACTCAGGCGAGAGACCCAGAAATCTATGGACAATGCCTATGTCTACTACAAGGTATTGTACCGCCCACTGCTTCCAACGGAAACAGTCACCCCATCCAGTCAGTCAGTCAGTCAGTCAGACAGCTGCGGCAACTGAAATCCACGAAAACCAACAGCGAATCATCATCCAGTCATCAAATCAACTCAGCTCGCAATGTCATTACTCATCATTTAGCACACAAGAACAAGAACCAGAACCAGAACCAGAACCAGAACAGAACAGAACCTTCAACTCCATTCAAAGAGTCAATCAGCCAAAAGGCAGCTCGCATAACAAACCAACCAAACCGACGAAATGCATCTAACCAAAATGTCTGTGGGCGGAAATTCCAAGGGTGGCGATGGTACACAGGGTGTAGTGTAAATCAAAACGATGGCTATTGGCAATCCCCCATCTATGGGGCGCTGCAATAGGCGCTGCAAGGCACCCAGACACCGAAAGCCATTTAAATGTCCTGTCAAGGCGTAACATGAGCAACTCCCAAGGGGGGCGGGGAGGTGGAAGGATGGGCTGCAGGAGGAAGGAGGAAGGAGACTCGCAGAGAGAGGGAAAGGACATGAAAACTTCCTGCAGAGGAAAAACAGTTTCGGTTTCAATGTTTGGCCAAATAAATTCAGGATATATCGGCACTGAGAGGAGGAGCTCCAAATACAAACGATTTTTTATCTAGGATGACACAGAATTGTATTCAACCAGAGATGGTTGGTATCTGCTCTTTACGAAATGAACAAATTGCCTTACTTAAACAAGTCATTACTTATATCAAAAGTGACATTAGATCCTTCTAGTGGAAGAGGATGTGGTATATTACGGAATAGTGTCGTAGAGAAACTAAAAATAACTAAGTTAAGAGCGAATAGGGCTTGAGAGTTTCTCTCTGTGCTTGCAACTTGCACGCAAAACAAACAAAACTGGTTAAACTTCTTTAGTTTAGCCTGTCCTTTTGTGGCCTCGAGTTGCAAATTAAATTTCACACACACAGTGGCACTGGGGTGTGTGTGTGTGCGCGTATAACACACACACCAGGACACTTTCGGGCTAACACAGACGCACACTAATACTGGCTAAAATGGGGAAAGCGCATTGCCTGCTTTTCTGCGTAATTAGTGAAATTCGGCAACAGGGCGAACTTGCAGAAAAGTGCAAGAAGCATATACGAGTACACAGCCATGCAACCTTAACACCCCTTTCGCCTTAACCCTTCGGTATCCACGCTCATTAACAGAAAAGCCTAGCGCACCGAAATTCTAAAAAAAAATAAGAAGAAACGAGAGCCAACAGGGATGCACTTCATAAATGTCACTTGAAATACATTTCCATCAGGCACGTGCGTGGAGGCGAGAGATGGGACAGCAACTGACAATGGGTTAAGGTGGGGGACTCTGAGGGACGATGGGTAGTGAATGGCAGACAGGACACAATAGGGAAAGGGACTCTGTCTGGCCTTGCTCACAAAAAAAAAAAAAACACGGGCACAAACGAAACGAAACGTGAACGTGATGATTTGTCATGATTAACGCGACGAAAAGGGGATCCCCATTGAAAAGCGGGACTTCCCCCGACCACCGCATTCATGTTTTGCATTTTCTTTGTTTGTCCTGCGTGATGTGATGTGATGTGATGTGCCCACATGTCAATGTCGTGGTGGTACAGTCTCTCTCTTCCTCTCGCTCTCTCTTGCCCCTCTTTGTGGCCTTATCCTTCTGCCTCACGGAGTCATAAAATTGAAATTGTTACCACCAGCTTTCTTTTCGGTTTGCAAGACTCCGTTTTACGGGTTTGTTTTTAATTTTGTGATTTTTGCTGGGCACGCAACAAACGAAAATAGCAACAAAATGGTTGAATAGCCACAAAATATACACTCTGCTACATGTATTTGGCACTTAACACACTTCCACCCACACACAGCCACACACATCCACCCACTCGGCTTTTGATTTCGCCTCCCACTTTGCCTTTGTTCTCTCACTCTCTCTCCCTCTCTCTCCCTCTCTCTCTCTTTCTATCCATCTCTCTTTCCGTCTTTGTAGCCCCCTCTCTTTCCATTGTAGTCCCACACAAACACACGTGACGTATACGTAACCTTGTAACCAAAATGTTGTTATTTCGGTCCGCCATTTCCATGTGTTTGTGTGCGAGTGTGTGTGTGCGTGGGTGAGCAAAAGTTCTTGGCATTATTTTAAGTGTTCTGCTCACCTGCGCTCTCTTTCTCATATTCCTTCCCTGCCTCGCTCTATCTCTCTTCCTCTTTCTCTCTATCTCTCTTGGCATCATTTTTCAAATAAATACTAATCATTGTTTCACTACGATCGTTGAAATATGTAAATGTATGTTTTGTGTCTTAATGTTGTTTGTGTAATCGTTTAATTATAGTATATATAGTATAGTTTTCTACACTCGCTTTGTACTTTCGTTTTACTTTGTGACCCCACACACACCCAAACACACACACACACACTCACGAAATGTTTGTTAAACTTTAAACTTAGCATTTTGAACGGAACGCTGATTTTTGAACTCCTTTTTCTTACTGTTCTTACATAATCAAAAAGTAATATATAACATTTAACCAACACACCAAAGAGCAAACCTTAGAAATCAAAGTAAAACATTTATCGCAAATCAGAAAGTAAAACCTCAACTGAATTGATCAGATACGAATTAACAAACCATTAGTGAACTGTGATCTGTTTAGCATACAAGAATAATTCTTTTGTCATTTTATTGCCAAAAGATGCAGATGATTTTTTCACGAAACTTATCGAATTGTAATGGCTCCAATAATTGGCTTTATGAACCAAAATTAAATCCACACAAAAACGTCTTAAATCGTAGGCGAGCAGTCTTGAATAATAAATTATCAATCAAGCGACGCAATTAATGAATTCAAAGTATATATTTGTTTCCAGAATTGATCTTTTTTAATTACATCAAAAACATATATTTTGTTGTTGTTCTAAAAGCGATCACCAAAAAAAAATAAAAAAAAAACAAAAAACAATTGAAGAAATGCTATGACAAATATGAAAACAAATTTGTTTACCAAGAATCGAAAAGAACGTATGCAACTATTTACAATATGCTTTTGTAATATTTTCGCACGATACCAAAAAAATAACATCAACATAAATATAAATAACAAAAAAGGACCAAAGGGAAAGCAATAACAAATTGATTAATACATCGAGTAGACGGAAGAAAGGAAAGAAAAGATGAAGAAAGCAAATCTTTCATTTACTGACAACTTTTTGACGATAAAATGATAAAACAATTATGACGTGTATATATATCCACAATATGGCTAACAAACATATGAATATATACTCCTACTTCTCTGTTTCTGTCTCTCTTTCTCCCACTCTCTCTCTCTCTCTCTGTCTCTCTGTCTCTGTCGCTCTTTATATATACATATATTCGAATATCTGCAAATTCAATTATTTATATATATATATATAAATATGTTACTCTTCAGTATGTTGTTTTTGATATACATATATTGCGTTATTCCGCTTACTACAGACCGAGACCCCAAAAACCACCAAACTTCCGACCCGCCACCCACCGCCCACCAAAAAGCCCAGATTCCAAGCCCATCTCGAGGCCGAAAAATAGGCAACAATTGTTGTCGTGTCGTTGCACCTGACTCACACACATTCACATGTGTCCGTGTGCGCTCGTGTTTGTGTATGATATATTACTTTTTGGTTTTTGTAAATATCGAACGTACCAACTATCTTACAAACATTGACCGGATCCACTCGAAATCGAAATCGAACTATAACTCTCACATAACATGCAATGCAACAACTACAACACTCTGTTCATAATGGGTTCCACTCGCACACTCACACACACACACACAAAACACACACTGTTCCGACCCTCTCTCACCAACACACCAACACTGGAAGACACACTCTGTATATGGAAAGAATTAAGAAAATAAGTGATATTCTGCTCTGTCTGACACGACTTACACACAACTAGCGTTCTTTTCATCTTTCTCTCTCAATAAGTCTCTTTGTAACCGTCTATCTCTCTCTCTAACACAATCTCAATCTCAATCTCAATCTCTGACTGTCTCTTTCACACACACACTCTCTGTCTCTCTCTTTCACTGTCTGTCTAAACAACTATATGAATATATATTTTGTTTGTTTCTCCAACACACAGAACCAAATTATTTAACAAATATACTTTTGCACGTTATTTCTATAATGCATCTGAACTATATATTGTTATACGAATATTTATGTTTCTTTTCTGCGTACAAACAAAATACCGAAAGCAAATTGTACAAAACCAAAAATACCGCAATACTAAAGTACTCAAATACCCAAAAAATATACCTGAGAAATACGAAATCAGAATCCGAGTTGCATTTGTATGCCGCGTCGATCATACGAACCAAGTCCAATGCAGCAACAAAAGAGAAGCATCGACACACAGATACATTCACAGATATATTCACCCAGACACACAGACACACTTACAGGGCCACCCACACACGTTCAGTTACAAAGATACAGGCATTCACACATAAATAGATACAAAAACCAGTGACATCCTCGTGGATGTCAACCAAGTGACACACATTTCATGTTGCGCCTCCTCTCCTCTCCGCCCCCAAAAACCGAAACCACACCCCCTTTCTCACAGACACACACAATCACACCACGCACACACACTCACACTCACACTCACACCTAAGCCCAACCCCCCGCCCTTGTTGAACTTTTTTTGGGTGCCTACAAGAGCCGTTGAAAGTGCCTCAGAACTAACTATATAACTAACCATATAAAGCCAAACGAAAGTTAACCAATGGAAAAACGAAAAGAGAACCAAACCAAACAGAACCGAAAAATCATAACTCATAATCAACCAAACTCATTCTATTACAAAACCTTATTGTAAATTAAGCGCAAAAAGTGTAAAAAGTCGAACAAGAAACAAACTGATGAACTTGTAGAAAAACAACAAAAATAATGATAACAAGAACTAAGCAAATAAATCACGTTACAAATATGGGGCCAGAATAGTCCGTAAGTGTTTCGGGCAAAAATCGCATTCGCTATGTTAAATGTAAGCCAATTCTACTATACATATATGTGCAAATCACCTCAATATATAAATATTTATATATATATATATATATATATGTGTATGTATATAGACAGATAGCTAATGTTTGTTAAGCCACGATCATGATCAAGAAATCAAGAGCAAAAGCTGCCAAAAGCTGTGTGAGCGATAACGCATCGAAGCCGGAAAATCGAAACAGATAACAGATAACAACACCAGACCCAAGAACAGACCCAAAAAAGAGAGAGCTCTCTATATTGACACCACAGAATCAGATACCAGATACCAGATACCAGATAACAGATAACAGTTAACAGAAACCAGAAAAACCAACCAACCAAAACCCAACTACCAGTCAGTCAGTCAGTCACAGCAGTTACAGCAACCAACCATTTGAAATCGCCCGTTTCAGATGTACAATAACTACACGGGCGCCAGCGGAAGCAGTCCTCCATTGCCGGACATTATTGGCCAGTACTACGGGCCGGGAAGTCTGGGTCCGGGCCCCCTGTCCTACGGCTCGGGCAATGGTTACGGCCCACCCGGTTACGATTTGTACGGCCCCTCGACCTCGACGGCAGCCGGTGGATACGGACTGTACGAACCCCAGGTCTACGGACCGTGCCAGCAGACCTCGCCTATACGGAGAAGGCGCTACAGCATTGCCGGCCTGCCGTCGGCCACCATGTACAATGATGTCTACGGCTATCCGGCACCACCGCTCCAGCAGACCAGCTCCTCGAACATTGTGAATCTGTTGAACGAGGCACACAAGTCGATATCGCGCAGCTCGCAGATACTGAATCTCACGAATCAGGCCCGTCAATTGGGTCAGCTGGTGACCACGCCACTGGGCGGAGGCGGAGTGGGCATGGGCCTGGGTCGAGTGGTGTCCAGTTACCCCACCCTGCATCCGGGTGACACATCGCCGCCGTACCTCAACGATAACCTTATGCAGATGTCCACGAGCTTCTCCTCGCAGCCGAACATGTACTTCCAGCCGCAGGCGCAGGTGCTGCCCACCCAGCTGACGGCGGCCCAGAGTGCCGCTGCAGCGGCTGCCCGACTGCGTCCGGCCTATTCCGTAACGAATCTGGTGTCTAGCTATCCGACCACGACAGCGGCGGGCTATGGCTGCAAGTACGGGGGCTACGGGAATCCGTACCAGAGCGATCTGGGCTACGGCAATCCCCTGGCACCCTTCCAGCAGCGCCAGCTGATGGCCCACCAGTCGCTGCACGCCTCCAATCCCGCCATTTCGCAGTACTACCAGAACCAGGGAGCCGCATCCGGAACGGGAGCCTCGGCGGCCGCCCTGGCCTACAACCTGCAGCAGCAGTTCGCGGGAACGCAACACTATGGCGGCGGATCGCAAGGACCGCCGCTGGGACACTCGCACATCCAGGCGTCGGTGCAGCAGCAGATGCATCCGCAGTACCAGTACCATGTGCACCAGCATCAGAATCATCTGCAGACGCATCCGCTTGCGGCGCTGGCCAACACGAGCGGTCCGTTTGGTGGAACGCTGGCCAGCAGTGCCAGGGACTATGTGGATGGACTGCATCATGCGGCCCACTCCCATACGCATACGCATCCGCATTCGCATCCGCATCCGCACCACTCCTCGCATCACTCGCATCACACGGCATACCCGCACTCGCATTCGCACCATCAGCAGCAGCAGCCACATCAAGCCCACCATCACCACCATCTGCCATACTCGAAACTAGACTTAGATTACCCGAAACTGCCGCAAGAGCATAAGCGACAAGTAAGTTTTAAATTTGACGTAGACACGCTATCCCTAGACTCCTAAAGAAACCGAGAAATCCCCATTCCCGATATCTGACGACCCCGACATCGAAAAATCGAAAAATCGAAAATGATCATCAATCAGCCCCATTAATCAGAATCAGCATCAAAATCAGCATCAGAATCAGCATCAGCATCCTATATATATAACAATCAGAGAGCAAACGATCCCAATTGGAAGGGCTAACCGTCTATAAGCGGCTATATATACCGATTAAGATATAGACGGCTGGCCGATCTGCATTTAACGCTTTCCTCTGCATCAACCAGTTGTCGCGTAGGGAGAAGAAATGACACCAAGTATTATACAAACAATATACAACATATATGATAATAAAGTGGATACTCTTAGAAGACCTAGGCTAAGTTAAGAAAGTTCGCGATGGAGAATGTGGATGAGGAGAACTATTGTTTCATGTGCCATTTTAAAGTAGATACAGTGAAGCGTAAGGCAAAGCTAACAAATTCCAATGTTACTCCGATTTAATTTAAACATTTGGATTTACGTTCTTTGCATAGAGCACTCAGGGCATTAAGAAAACCGAAGGCCGAGTTCGGCTGAGAATTCAAATTGTTGTGGATGTTTTCCCTATTTTTTTTTGTGGAAAATTATAGAACCTTGCTCTTGACTCTCAAAAGTAAAAGACTGTATATAAAACTAAATGAGATTTACTCACACGTAACAACAATTTATATATACACAAGAGGAGAAATGCGAAATGAAATAACGTTTACTTTAAAACTTGTCTCGCCTGTGAAAGTAGCAAGTTTTGCCTGCTGACAAAACGAAAAACAAAAAACAAAAAACAAAAATCGAAATCGAAATCGAAATCGAGAAGTAAAACGAAAATGAAGCTTGAAATTTATTAAATCAAAACCTATAGAGAGTAACTCGTACTTAGTATGAACATTCGACAACTTAGCCAATTGTTAGTGCAGCACAGACACACACTCTATCTAATCTAATCTAATCTAATATAATCTAATCTAAGCTTAATCTAAGCTTAAGCGAGTAAGTAACGAACCCTTGCATGGACATAGTATTTCCGCGCCATCAAGGACCTCCTATACCCAACCTACTAACTACCTAGCCTAACTAACCAGGAGCCTAATCCAATTATAACTTTCTCTCTCTCTCGCATTAGTGGGCATAATGTGCATTGCTAAATTATTTACCTTACTCGACTTTCTTCCGCCTCCTCCGTGCAACACTTCGTTTTAAGTGCCCCAAACGCCTTCCCCAGCAAAAGCAAATGCAAGAGTTACGAACAAACTAGCGTGTGATTAGCAATGAAGGTCAATTATGAACGAGAACGTGGAAATTTGTATGTGCAATCTATAACCGTGTAGGTGATGGGGGATCGAATCGCTTAGGATCGCCTGGTTGAGTTAGTTTTTGTGTGTCTGAGACAACAAGCAAGCAAAGTGAATCGAAGAAGCATTCAAAATGTGTCTATGCGAATACTATATTGCATTATTATGTACTCGACTCAACTAGTGTTTGTATTTCGTATTCGAAGAAGCGCTTTAAACAACACTAATAAATCGGTAGACATCGATAGGTATACAAAATATACATATATGTATGTATGTAGAGTGCAACATTTGGTTCAGTGCATTTGGTTTGTGCCCCAAAGAAACCCGATGGAAATTGTTTCAAAACTCACAGTGAATGCATGCTAGACTTTACTACTTACTGATTACTTTTGAATATAGAAACCTTTTAGTCGAACTATCGGTTATAGTGTGCTAACTTGTTTTTTGTGCTTGAAAATCGAAATTACGCGTAGATATTTCTCAAAGAAAGTAAAAAGTCTTGTTAAAGTAGTGTTTAAATATATACTAGATGAATTGATACGGGGATGTGAGTCTGGAGTTACTTTAATTTTGCCTAGTCGTAGTTCGTAGTTCGAAATCCCCTAAAATATGCAGCAATCGTAAAACAAAAACAGAAATTGTGTTCATAGATAAACATTTTTCAATTGTTTATATACGTAAATAAAGTATATTTATATATATATATAAAAAAATAATATATATATATATATATATATGTACACCAAAGAATGTGAGCGTAACCGAAAGATAAAAGCTTATCACTAGCCAATTCGAAAGATAGCACAATGTGCGAGCGTGTGAATAGATAAATAGATACAAAGATACTATCCACTTGCTGTCCACTTTTCCTACTTCTGTTCTTGTTGCTCAGCCAAACTTGATTCTCCTCTTCGACTCAGATTGATTTGTAACCCTTTTCTACAAGACGACGAACAGAACAAGAGAAACGAGGCATTTGAATATTGATATAAGATATACACATTATACATAACTCTCTATATACTAGTATTGTATTTAAATAATTATGGTTAATATTCTATTATACGCATATACATTTATGATCCCACGGGATGTACTATTTATACAATGATTTAACTGTAAACCTAATTAAGATTGCATTCAGACTTAATTCCGACAAGCAAGAATATTCTCGAAATCTGTTAAACTTAACCTAAGCTGTAAGCATTATAAAATGGAAACTTTTCGAAAGCAAACAATAAAATTACATACGAAAACCGAACGTCGAGCATCGTACGGAAATGCAGCCCAGCCACCAACTAGCTCAGAACACCCTACCTCCTACCTATCCCCAAAAGAAAAAAGAAAAACGAAAAAAGAAAAAAGAAAAAACACCAGACATACACCAAAACAGACCATCCCACTACACGATAACACCGAACAGGACACCCAACGAGGGCGGTTAGGTTAAGGTTAAGGTTAAGTACCAAACTAAACCCGATAACTGGGATTGGGGGGCCAAGGCATTACCCACCCATCCACCAATCAATCCATCATTCTATACAAAGCGTAAGCTCGCTGTCCGCACCTCCTACTCGCTCATTTCACACTCAGTTGCAACAGCAAATGATACTTTGAGACAACAAGCAGACCAAGAACACCAACCACCAAGTAATCGTAGTCCTGGCTAAGGATCAGTCCCCGGCCCAGGCAACACCATGTGTGGCAACACTCTCTGATCTAATGTTATCTGTACTTGTTCCTTTCCAACCAACCCAAAAAAACCAAAAAACCACCACCCAAAACCCATCCGATTCGAAACTCAGCTGGACGAATTCCGTCTTGAAATACAGAGAAGGGATCAAGAGATCCTGGCGATGGCGGCCAAAATGAAAACCCTCGAGGAGCAGCATCAGGTAAATTGAAACGCCAGCGTTCAAGTTTTCCGTTTGCACAGTAAAGTAATTCCCGTCAGGACTACCAGCGGCACATAGCGGTGCTCAAGGAGTCGCTATGTGCCAAAGAGGAGCACTACAACATGCTGCAGACCGATGTCGAGGAGATGCGCGCCCGGCTCGAGGAGAAGAACCGCCTCATCGAGAAGAAGACCCAGGGCACCCTGCAGACGGTCCAGGAGCGCAATCGCCTCACCAGCGAGCTCACCGAGCTCAAGGACCACATGGACATCAAGGACCGCAAGATCAGCGTGCTGCAGCGCAAGGTTAGACATCCTATCCCACCTATCCTTTCCACTTTCAGCAACCATTTGTTGCTTTGTTGCTAGAGAGAGCATTATTATGCTAAAAAAACATTATTATTATGCAAAAATAGTTTGGATTAAACATTAATTGGGGAACTTTAAGTGCTTTGAAGCGATCTCTGGGAACCTTACTATAAAATCCTTCTACCTAAACCCAATGCTCAGATATTTTATTATACAAATTTAAATTATACATTCTGTTTACAAGAATCTTCAAAAGCAATCGTTTAATATCTATAGTAACGTTTCAAAGGCTCCTTTGAAAGAGATAGAAAATATCTTGGCAAACTGCTAACACACCAAAGCTTTCCAGATTGAAAAGAGTCACCATAGTTTTGTTTAGCTTTATGAGGTTACCTTTCTATGGGTGTTCGCTCCTCAATTCCCGCTCTCTTCCGCTAGATTGAAAACCTCGAGGATCTGCTGAAGGAGAAGGACAACCAGGTGGACATGGCGCGAGCCCGTTTGTCGGCCATGCAGGCGCACCACAGCAGCTCCGAGGGCGCCTTGACCAGCCTGGAGGAGGCCATCGGCGACAAGGAGAAGCAGATGGCCCAGCTGCGGGATCAGCGGGATCGGGCCGAGCACGAGAAGCAGGAGGAGCGGGATCTCCACGAGCGCGAGGTGGCTGACTACAAGATCAAGCTGCGGGCCGCCGAGAGCGAGGTGGAGAAGCTGCAGACGCGCCTGGAGCGGGCGGTCACCGAGCGGGAGCGGCTGGAGATCAAGCTGGAGGCATCGCAGAGCGAACTGGGCAAGTCGAAGGCTGAGCTGGAGAAGGCCACCTGTGAGATGGGCAGGAGCAGCGCCGACTGGGAGTCCACCAAGCAGAGGATCGCCCGCCTGGAGCTGGAGAACGAGCGGCTGAAACACGATCTGGAGCGTTCGCAGGTACTCGTGCATTATGACCAGTTTTTCCCCAACATTAACCGACATAACTTATCATCAGTCCAATTCGTATGTATGTTTGCGCTGTGTACATATAATCGAGAGACTTGCATACATACTCGTACTGCTATTGATAATCTATGAACCCATATGCATACAAACACATATCTATGTGCTATCTGTATCTACATCTATATCTATATCTATATCTGTATCTGAATATGTATTTACATGTACACATTACGCATCCCAACTACCAACTACCCAACTACAACAACTACAATTATAATAACTACAACAACCAACCAATCAACCTGAATTATAAAACTCACCCGACATAAATCAAATATAGATGCAGCTAGAAGAACAGACCACACTACACAAAGTAAGCCCAAAAATCCGAATTCCAAACTTCCAATTACCAACTAGATTGCATAATATCGAGTATCGTAGTTTTCGAGTAACGTAGTTTGAAATCCTTTCACTTACCATACGACTGCCCAAATTGTTCACTGCTGTATAAATGGCTTTGACTTCAATCGAACCTAGTAATACTCGTATTTTGGTAATGTCATAAACTTGGCTTTGTTCAAAGACCAAACTGAAAGAAAGATTGGTAATTAGTTGCATCGAAAACGAATATGGAATATCGCTATTATGCAAAAGCGCACCTTTGATGTATCGCCGACACATATATCGCATCGCATCGAACCTAGAACCTTGTAACTATAACCCTAATCACCCAGAACACGTAGTACTTTTGTTTGCCTGCCCTCCATCCACTATCACTCGCCATTTAGAGCCAGCAGGCTGAAGTCGAACTTAGCCAACCACCCACCAGCAACGACTTCAGATCCGATAAAGCCCTGACATATTGCGCACTTAGATACTTAGACAGGATTAGCAGCACTCGCCTACATAGTTGGGTTTTGATTTAATCGCTGTGCAGACAGTGGGAGGTGTGAACAAGTTGTATGGCCGCCGAACATGCATACACTCGTATAAGCGTACCCTAAGATTAAGATATAAATGTGTTCGTATCGTACTTTGCAGAATGTACAAAAGTTAATGTTCGAAACGGGCAAGATATCGGTAAGTCGGCCAATGCCGCTGACCCAGCCTAATCCACATAGCCAATCCACTAAGCGCCATAGCAGCCCAAATACAAAAGCAAATTTAGAGTACCAAGCGTCAAATGCACCCAAATATGAGAGAAACGTGTGTGTCGAAATCCAAAATGCCAAAATCTCATTGAATCATTCACAGCTTCATGGATTGGATGCGGATCCAATGTAAACAGCTTGCCTGCTGGACTCATCGACTCATTGATCTATCACCACCATCGACTCATCACCTCAAGTCACCCGTATTCGAAACCATCTCTGTAAATCCACTTGCTAATGCCTTGAACTGCTTTCGATTGTTGTCTTGCACTTGTTATCCTTATCGCCCCCCATCCTCCTTGGGCAACCAACTAATTTGAATGTTTCCCGTTTACCGCCGAAAGACAACCTTTGGCAGGACCACGATGACCACGTCCCAGGAACTGGATCGAGCCCAGGAGCGGGCCGACAAGGCCTCAGCCGAGCTGCGACGCACCCAGGCCGAGCTGAGAGTCACACAGGTATGGTCCAAATGCTCCCCCATTTGCCTGCGAATCGAGACAGCCATATACATATATCGATATGCATATCTGAATGCTCTTTTAGTTAGCTTTACATATATTATTTACGTATACTTTATGTATAAATCGAACTGTGAACTCGCAATTGCAAGTGCAATTCTCACATACAACTGTCTCTGTGTGTGTATATATGCTCTACATGTACATAACTCGGTGTGCGTGTGCTTTGTTGATGGACCGCAAAAAATTTCGCCTGGCAATGAGGAGATTCTACACACCCACACAGAACACCAATACAAAGACGAAAGTCGAAGGGATCCCCATCCACCACCTGTCTTAAAACTTTCTCTGCTGCAACATGCCACCCCAACCAAACACACACAAACACACACGCACACGCACACACACACACACCCGAGCACTTGCTATGGCAAACACACTGAGTCCTTTTGCGGGGATAAAGGATAGGGATAAAGGATAAAGTTGCTCAACTCGATTTAAACTGCTTTTATGTTTGCTTCTTTCGTAACTTTAACTTTAAATCTAACGTAACCGTAACCGTAACCGTAACCGTAAATGTATTAGTGAACTGTAAATGTAATCGTAATTGTAAAGAATTTTATTGCAAATACCGCCGTTGAGACCATGTATACTAAAACCAAACTCTATCTAAACCGTTGTGCTTACATTCATTCTCTAAATATAGGGCGAAACTGAAAAACGTTTTGTGAGTAAACCGCTTCCAAGCAATCAATCAATCAAACAAGTTTTTAGTAACGCAACTAACCGTAATTGAATTCGATTGCAAACTTGAACTGCATCTGATTATGCCAAAGTAATCCAAAGAAACCCGAAACAAAAAGATAACCAAAGCTAGTTGCAATCTGTCACTTGTTCAATTTAATGTAACTTGCATTGCCTGATGTACTAACATTGCCATACCAGCATATACATACGCACATACCCATACACACATCTATACGTGCCTATAAATATAGCCAACACACACGCATACATCATTGACCTTGTACGATATAGCCTCGAGCTCATCTGTCCCTCTTCCGGTTTGTTCAGAAGAGAGAGCAGCCTGCCCCGAAAACCGGATGTAAGCAAAGTATGACAAAGTATCCTTACACAGTATTCCCACACAAACAAACAAACACACACACACACACACGTACACACGTAGAAGGACTGAAGGAAGCGGAAGGCCGCTGATATCCCCAGCTAATTGACTTAACTGCTCTCTCGCGCTCACAAATACTCGTACATTGACACCCACACATACGCCAGCATTTCTTACGCACACTTTGCCTTACTTTGCTCTCGCACTTTCGCCAATTTTCCCTTAATTTCCTCTTGCACTAATGAGCCATCTGTGGGCGTCTAATCCATTGCCCAAATCCTCATGCCCAAATGCCCGCCATGTGTCCCATAACAAGAGGGTCCACTGTTTTAATGCCGTCTGTTTCAAGCCATTACCCAGCTACACCCTTTCTTTTTTAACGCACTGAACTTCTTTACATTCGGTTGGAACTTCGTATTTGTTTTGCAAGTTTCTTCAAACTTTATTTGTCCGTTTGTTTCCCATATATATTTATCTGAGATATCTTTATCCATTTCTTTGTTTTTCAAAAGTTTTTTAAGCTTTTCCCACTGTTGTTTCCTGTACTTACTCGTTCTATACCTTCTGTTAAGCTTTTCTTAACCCAAGTATTTCCTAAGCTCGCACCAAGCCCTCTGCTCCTCTTCTGTTCTCTCAACTACCAATTTTCCTCCTCATTGTGAATCCCGCTGTATATCTCCATCAAAGTCAGCCGCTCGCTGGCAGCATAAATCGCTCTATATCGCTCGCTAGAAGTTGTGAACGTGTTCGTAATCGTTATCGTAATTTAAGTACTTTTTGTCGTTATATTTGTCGTTTGTCACCTTAACCACTCTGTTTCGTGTCTACTAATCAGTCAGACATTCAGTCAGTCAGTCAATCAGTCAATCAGTCAGTCAGTCAGTCAGTCAGTCAGTCGAATCAGTCATTTAAGAACCTTTGTCCCACATAATGGCCTGTAAATAATATCCGTTATCCAACATCCACTCTACCCACCCGACAACATGACAAACCCCTCGATCCCCCACGATCGATTGATAATGAAAACCGACCAAACCGAAATCCGAAATCCGCAAACAGTCGGATGCGGAAAGAGCACGCGAGGA
Source organism: Drosophila orena (assembly GCA_005876975.1). Taxonomy (NCBI): domain Eukaryota; kingdom Metazoa; phylum Arthropoda; class Insecta; order Diptera; family Drosophilidae; genus Drosophila; species Drosophila orena. The sequence continues at coordinate 2,313,899 of VCKV01000008.1, read as the reverse complement.
GGCGGCCGCCCTGCAGGAGAAGCTGGAGAAGAGCCAGGGCGAGGTGTACCGACTCAAGGCCAAGCTGGAGAACGCCCAGGGCGAGCAGGAGAGTCTGCGCCAGGAGCTGGAGAAGGCGCAGAGCGGTGTCTCTCGCATCCACGCCGATCGCGATCGGGTAGGCAAAACCACACAAAAAACCGAATAAAATGAACCCCCAAATGAAACCCCATGAAAGACCCAACCAACCATCCTCACTCAGTCACTCACCCAAACCACCATCCGTTGCACAGGCCTTCTCCGAGGTGGAAAAGATCAAGGAGGAGATGGAGCGCACCCAGGCCACGTTGGGCAAGTCGCAGCTGCAGCACGAGAAGCTGCAGAACTCGCTGGACAAGGCCCAGAACGAGGTCGATCATCTGCAGGATAAGCTGGACAAGGCCAGCACGGAGAACCGACGCCTGGTGCTCGAGAAGGAGAAGCTCACCTACGACTACGACAATCTGCAGTCGCAGCTGGACAAGGCGTTGGGCCAGGCGGCCAGGATGCAGAAGGAGCGCGAGACCCTCTCCTTGGACACGGATCGCATTCGCGAGAAGCTCGAGAAGACGCAGGTATGCCCGGGTCCCAGTCCCAGCCCCCAGAACCACCTACCCACCACGCCACACTCTATCTGAACCACACACCCATCTTCGAAGAGACTAGCTAACCGAAAATCTATGACTGTAAACGTAACTGTGTTGTGCTAATCCCCAGAGATAAACTATTAACCGACATGCCACTAAAACCTCGCTTAGATCGATGTGATTGCTATTGCTTAATCCCAGAACACCCCTAACCCCTAGCCCGCCTTGTACATAACTAAAAACTATTTATCCCTAACATATATCTCTACGTATGCGTAACTATCTTTCGACTGTCACACCCCAACATCACTCACACTCACAACTAAAACATACACACACAACTACGAAATACCAGGTGCAACTGGGTCGCATACAGAAGGAGCGGGATCAATTCTCCGACGAGCTGGAAACGCTCAAGGAGCGCTCGGAATCGGCACAGACCCTGCTGATGAAGGCCGCCCGCGACCGGGAGGCGATGCAAACGGATCTGGAGGTCCTCAAGGAGCGCTACGAGAAGTCACATGCCATCCAGCAGAAACTCCAGGTAATTGACACCCAGCCCCCCACCCGACCCCCACCCACCAGCGAAGGCAATTGCTTCAGGTATCCTCTTCGAAAACGAAACCCAAAACTATTGGCTATCACCCCTACTAAACTAAACTCTATACTAAGATACGTTGTCTGTACTGCATATTGTTTGAGAAACCGCATGAGAACTGAACTAAGAAATCAGAACAATTGGCTGTTTGTGTAAATCCGTAGCTACGTGCCATTGGTAACTTAAGTTTCCACACCTAACCCCTTATGCCCTATCACTTCCTTTCAGATGGAGCGCGACGATGCGGTCACCGAAGTCGAGATCCTCAAGGAGAAACTGGACAAGGCACTGTACGCCAGCCAGAAGCTGATCGACGAGAAGGACACGTCCAACAAGGAGTTTGAAAAGATGCTGGAGAAGTACGATCGGGCCCAGAACGAGATCTATCGCCTGCAGTCGCGCTGCGATACGGCCGAAGCGGATAGAGCGCGCCTGGAGGTGGAGGCGGAGCGATCCGGCCTGGCTGCCAGCAAGGCTCGCGAGGATCTGCGCAAGCTGCAGGACGAGAGCACACGGCTGCAGGAGGCCTGCGATCGGGCGGCGCTCCAGTTGAGCCGCGCCAAGGAGTGCGAGGACAATGCGCGCAGCGAACTGGAGCACAGTCGCGATCGCTTCGACAAGCTGCAAACGGACATACGGCGGGCGCAGGGCGAGAAGGAGCACTTCCAGTCCGAGCTGGAGCGGGTCACCTACGAACTGGAGCGGGCACATGCCGCCCAAACCAAGGCGGGCGCCAGCGTGGAGGCGGCCAAGGAGGAGGCGGCCCATTATGCCGTAGAGTTGGAGAAGATGCGCGACCGCTACGAGAAGAGCCAGGTGGAGCTGCGCAAGCTGCAGGACACAGATACCTTCGGGCGGGAGACGCGACGCCTCAAGGAGGAGAACGAGCGGCTGCGCGAGAAGCTGGACAAGACGCTCATGGAGCTGGAGACCATTCGTGGCAAATCGCAGTACGAGTCGGAGTCGTTCGAGAAGTACAAGGACAAGTACGAGAAGATCGAGATGGAGGTGCAGAATATGGAGTCGAAGCTGCACGAGACCAGCCTGCAGCTGGAGCTGTCGAAGGGCGAGGTCGCCAAAATGCTGGCCAACCAGGACAAGCAGCGATCCGAACTGGAACGGGCGCACATCGAGCGGGAGAAGGCCAGGGATAAGCATGAGAAGCTACTGAAGGAGGTCGATCGTTTGCGCCTGCAACAGTCCTCGGTGAGCCCCGGCGATCCGGTCCGAGCGTCGACGTCCTCCTCTTCCGCTCTGTCCGCTGGCGAGCGGCAGGAGATCGACCGCCTGCGGGATCGCCTGGAAAAGGCGCTGCAGTCGCGTGACGCCACCGAGCTGGAGGCCGGTCGCTTGGCCAAGGAACTGGAGAAGGCGCAAATGCATCTGGCCAAGCAGCAGGAGAACACCGAGTCCACGCGCATCGAGTTCGAGCGCATGGGCGCTGAACTTGGTCGCCTGCACGATCGCCTCGAGAAGGCCGAGGCTGAACGGGAAGCACTGCGTCAAGCAAGCCGGAGCGGCGGCGCTGGCGCTGCCCCCCATCCGCAGCTGGAGAAGCATGTCCAGAAGCTGGAGTCAGACGTCAAGCAGTTGGCCATGGAGCGGGAGCAGCTGGTACTGCAACTGGAGAAGAGCCAGGAGATCCTCATGAACTTCCAGAAGGAGCTCCAGAACGCAGAGGCCGAGTTGCAGAAGACGCGCGAGGAGAACCGCAAGCTGCGCAACGGTCACCAACTGCCGCCTGCCGCCGCTCCACCCGCCGGAGCCACTCCCGCCGAGATCCAGGCCATGCAGAAGGAGATCCAGACCCTCCAGCAGAAGCTACAGGAGTCGGAGCGCGCCCTGCAAGCCGCCGGTCCCCAGCAGGCCCAGGCTGCAGCGGCGGCGGGAGCGAGTCGCGAGGAGATCGAGCAGTGGCGCAAGGTCATCGAGCAGGAGAAGGGTCGCGCCGACATGGCGGACAAGGCCGCCCAGGAGATGCACAAGCGCATTCAGGTGAGGATCGATGCGTGGGCGCATTGCTACAGGACACACCGAGCACAAGGAGTTTGTCCTTAACACAACTAAACATTCTGATACTTTCTAACACATTCAATCACTTATTTCCACACATTTTTTATGTCAATATGTAAGTACTTAATGTTATCATTTGGTTATTGCGTTTCAAATTACGTTTCGTTACTATTAATGGGAGTTGAACAATTTTTAATTGACGTTCCATGTTACACAATTATATATCGCAATGAAAACTAAACTGAGATTGTAATGCATTAAAATGGTTTAGCTTATGGACCAACACATCAAGGATCAGCACGCCCAGATGCAAAAGATGCAGCAGCAGATGCAACAGCAGCAGCAGCAGGCAGCGCAGCAGCAGCAGCAGGCGGCGCAGCAGCAGCAGTCCGCAGCAAGTGCCGGCGGAGCGGACGCCAAAGAGTTGGAGAAGGTCAGGGGCGAACTGCAAGCGGCGTGCACCGAACGGGATCGCTTCCAGCAGCAGCTGGAGCTTCTGGTTACAGAGCTGGAGAAGAGCAAGGTGGGTTAACCCAGCCATCAAATAATCATACATCCTCCAGTAAACGCTTTTGTCCCATCCAGATGTCCAACCAGGAGCAGACAAAACAGCTCCAAGCGGCACAGCAGCAAGTGCAGCAGCTGCAGCAGCAGGTACAACAGTTGCAGCAGCAGATGCAGCAACTGCAGCAGGCGGCCAGTGCGGGAGCAGGCGCCACCGACGTGCAGCGCCAGCAGCTGGAGCAGCAGCAGAAGCAGCTGGAGGAGGTGCGCAAGCAGATCGACAACCAGGCCAAGGCCACCGAGGGCGAGCGCAAGATCATCGACGAGCAGCGCAAGCAGATCGACGCCAAGCGCAAGGACATCGAGGACAAGGAGAAGAAGATGGCCGAGTTCGACGTCCAGCTGCGCAAGCGCAAGGAGCAGATGGACCAGCTGGAGAAGTCCCTCCAGACGCAAGGAGGCGGAGCGGCGGCCGCCGGCGAGCTGAACAAGAAGCTCATGGATACGCAGCGGCAGCTGGAAGCGTAAGTGTTTCACAAACCATCGAAATATTTTCTTACCAAAGTAGAAAGCGTTTTCAAAAACGTTCAAAATCGATAACATAGAACAAGATAAAGCGCGAAATGCGATTTACTTTAACTTTACGAAAACACTTTAGTAACTTGTAACTTAAGTTAGAAATCTCTAAATACGGACACTTCGACGTTTATACGGACAAAAAAAGGGACAAGGGAGTGGGACATTTGTTCTAATCAAGAGTACATAAACCATATAGGATCTTAATGGCTTATTTTTTTTATTCAAGGAATACCATGTATTATATATATGTTGTTGTATCTCGATTTCAGATGCGTCAAGGAGCTGCAGAATACAAAGGAGGAGCACAAGAAGGCGGCAACCGAGACGGAGCGTTTGCTGCAATTGGTACAAATGTCGCAGGAGGAGCAGAACGCCAAGGAGAAGACCATCATGGATTTGCAACAGTAAGTGGCTCTATTATCCTCAATAGATTTTATGAATTCATTCCCTGCTTACCCTTTTTTAGAGCCTTAAAGATCGCTCAAGCCAAAGTCAAACAAGCACAAACGCAGCAGCAGCAACAGCAGGATGTAAGTTAGGATTCAGTGGGTGGTATCCAAAGATGTGTCTAATCCCCGATCCATATCCCATTTCAGGCTGGGCCAGCTGGCTTCTTGAAGAGCTTTTTCTAAACAGTGCCCTCGCAGAGCCACAGATACACACATCTAGTGATGCAGATGAGGCAAAAGGATTTTACCCCTACTATTTACCCAAAGCGATAATGGAAAACCAAAATACAACAGCAAGAAGTTACCAAAAGCACTGTCTACTATTTTGTATACTACCGATGCCGATACCAATACCAACTATGCAGTATTTCTACGACTCTCACACTCATACACTCTACACACACACACACAGCCACACACACACACTGAAACACTAAAGGGACACACACATTTGTAAATGACACTATGTAAATGCAATGCGAAATGCATATTATTTGATATTTATGTGTATTGTGTAATTAGGTTGCCGCTATACTCAAATTGTGGATGCATTTAAAAGTCAGCTCGTATAGCGTACTTTGTCAACTCTCTCTTTACTCTCTCTCTCTAACTCACTAACTCAATCCTTTTCGAAATCAAAATCGAACTCAACTTAAAGTTTATCGTTAGCCAAAAACACCAAGTCCTTCTTAGCCCAATTAACCCCACTTGAGAGTCCTTCTGTCCGTCACTTTCTCTCTGTCGCTCGTAGCTGCAGCACGTAGACTACGTCCTCGGGCACTGCATCCCCATCCCCATTCCCATACCCATACCCATACCCATATCCATACCCATCAGCCTGTAAGACCCACCCATTAGTTTTCCCACTGCGCGGATGTTATGGCATTGAAATTGAAACGAGAAGAAAGGCAGAGCATTAATTGCATTAATTGTGTGCAGCATGCACTTACAATTATCGACGATATATACATATACGTGTATGTATGCTAGCCTCAGTTATAGTTAGTCAAACATGAGCATCCATCCCATACGCCCATCAATCGCACTGTATATAAGACATTCGCATCGGACTCATGGCGGAGAAGTATGGAGGTACAGATACAGATACGGATACGGATACGGATACAATACGTAGAGCAATAAATGATAGACCACAGATAATACAAGTATGATATAGATACGAGTACCATATGTAAAATTATTGCGATTATAAAATTATATTGCCTAGCCTTTAGCCGTGTACCAAAGAACTATCACTACAGAACCCAAAAGGAAGATCACTACCTACCATTCAGCTATTATGGATATTATCGATAAAATAAACTCGAACGTCAACTACAACAAGTGCAATCTATATTTTAATTAGTTAAATCTACACGATACCCCCACGTTCCTTAGCCCCCGACTAAATAGATCGAGTCCACTACGCAAGCTTTACCCAAGTCAGCTGTGAATGCGCATAGTACGAGTACTCCTCTAGTACTTATAGTACTCATAGTACTTACAGTACTTATAGTACTTATAGTAGATCGATAGTTCCACTCTAGTCCAGGCCACTCGAAACGTTGCTTTTGGTTTAGATAAGGTGCAAAAGTGTTATTGTTATCAGACATGAAGGATGCATACATAGTATGTAATGCATACATAGCTATAGCTATAGAGGAATAGTTGCAAGTGTGTACAAATTATATAGTACCCTATTGACTAGCATGAACTAGTGTTTTCATTGAGTGCATTTTCGTTCCCTATTATTTTTCTTAACTTAATGAAGGTAGAAATTGAAAGGAAGAGGCAAGAAATACGATGGTTGAACGAAGTATGGAGTTATCACTGCCAGTGTAAGCAAGAATATTGATAGATGGGGAAATGTAAGATCCGTTTAATCCTAGGGCCTATCATTAGGATATCATTTGACTTTCGGTTACCCAAGAAACCAATCACGAAGACATTCAGCGAGAGACGAGAAGCAAGAGACACAACACAATCATATCATACAAGCCTATATCATAGCCCCCCTCCCTCCCCCAAAAAAAAAACGAAGGATAGCTGACCCTAGCGCTTTAAATGTCCTCGGATCCTTCCACCCATTCTAGAACGATCGATTGTTGGAATTGATAGAGCACCCCTCCCTCCTACCTTCTAGGTAATCGATTAACGACCAAGTAAACTACGATAGAGCTGCACTCTCTGCTTTCTTTTCGGTTTCGCAATCGTTCGATTTGTGTACATAAGTTAGGGTCCTGCTTTGCGCACCCCACCTCTCTCGCCAAATGAGTTCCCCAAAAAGTTCCTATAGCAGGAACCTCGGGTTTTCCGGTGCAGCTGGTGGGTCAGAAGGCCATACGAGTTCGCGAGTCAAGTAAAAGTTAGTAACATCTTCATGCTCGACAGAAGTGTACATAAGTGTCTAGTTATGTAAGCATAACAGAAGCTGTATAATATATGAAAGTTTACTATATACGATATAATGTAGTCATCAATCTATATCCAGACCATTGAGAACACGAGAACAATTACTATCGACAAATCAAACCGAACAGACTTCACACAGTAGGACACATCACTTTGGCCACTACCGAAGCTGCAAACAAGTTACACACCACGTTGACAATACAATCACCCACAAATACACGTTAACACTGAACACCCTTTGGATGCCCCCCTCCACCCCCCCAAAATATACCACTCAATTACGATCCATTGACGCTAGATGAAAGCCAACATATCCGAGACGAGATGGCGCTAATCCCATGTTAACTGAGCCCCCAAATATCACACACTCTTATGTACATACATATGTGTATGTACGAACCGACATTTTGGGAGCGATTTCCTAGCGCTAATCACTCGATTAGTAGGTCACCAGTCACTAGTCACTGTTCTGTAGTCACTGGTCACTGGTCACTTTCACCTTCGATCTTGATCTCGATTTGCAGTTATAGAGGATGAAACGTTTGCCTTTAACTACTTAACTTAACTTACCACGTATCGTATTGTTAGCCTAGATAGTCTCAATTACAGCAGCAGCAGCAGCAGCAGTGACGAACAAACTGAGATTAAGAACATGAACTAACGGTCTATCTACTTATAGTATTTGCCGTAACACTTTAATCATATTATCCCCGCCGTCGTGTACCCTACTTACAAATACAACTACAAAAATACAAATACAAATACGAATACGAAACTATCGGATAGCAAGGAAAGCTTCGACAACTTTTTCTATACAAATCTAGCGAGCATAACAATAACAAGAGATATATGATAAATCGAAAAACAGCAAACCCCTACCCCAGTTCCTCCCCCAATTCTCGTATAATGTAATTTAGCAAATTGTAAACTCAATATAGGCAGACACTCTCTCGCAAACAAAACCCCGAATATCAGGCGAGAATTGATGGCAGATTAAAGAATTTATATGGGAGAGTCTCGATCGGAAGACGAGCGATGAAGAAGACCTATCGATAATGCTAGCGAAGAATTATAGCCCCAGTGTGTACTTCTCTGTACATAGACCTATATATATATATATATATATATAAATACTTACGATTATGACTAGAGCAAAGCATACGATAGATGAAATATAGGAATATAGGGAAACAATGCATATACATACATAGCAGATATGGAAAGAGAGCGCAAATTATATAGATACTACTGCATCACCCATCAAGATCAAAGCCGAAGATCGTAGTCAGAGCAAAACTTCGATGGAGAGGAGGAGGCAGAGCAGAAGTCTAGATCTCCCAGAAACAAGTCCCCAAACTGAAACCGATACCGAATTATCCGCAGATGAGCAACAAAAAGCATTAAACAAATGAAAGAACAACAATTTCGTGTAACATTTTTTTAAACAAGTTTGGTGATCTATGATATTGGTAATAATTATTGATAAATAAAATAATATAAAAGGATATATATATATATATATATATATATATATATACACATACATATATTATACAAATATATGAAGCAAGGCCCAGTACTCAGAACGACAATTTGGTCTTGTTAAGTGACGAAGTCATGTTTAACACAGTGTGACTCGTCGTCTGTGACTTGTCAATGGATTGCAAAAATCACCGATGCTGTGCTGTCGCAATGGCACTCTGATTTTTTTCAAAAATTTTGCATTGAAAAACTTGTGATTGAACAAATAAAGCTTGCCGATCTGAGCACTGGACTTTAAGCAGAAGTAGGCAAAAAATAAGAACGGAAACAAGGGGAGGCATACATAAAGTACGAGTAAATATTTATTATATAATGTTTTTTAAGTAACTTATAGTAAGCCATTATATATACACACATATATATATATAAATTATACATATATGAAACTACATAAGTTTACAAGGTATATGACAAAAACAAAAACAAAAACAAAAACAACAAGAACAACAAAAAAACCAAATTAAGAATCAACCACAACAAAAAAGAGCAACAAAAATGGTAAACAACAAAAAACAAACGCAACCGCAGCAACTAAACAAAGTAAACGATTAGAGATGAGGTGGGAAAATATTATAATAATAAAGTAAATAAATTTATTATATACATACATACATAGAAGAATATTACAAATGGGAGAAAAGTCGAGCAAAATGAAAGCGAGATGAAAATGATTATTTGAAACATGTTCATTATATATAAATGTCATTAAAAATGTTCTTCAAAACTGCCTACCAATAAAATATATTTCAAATAATATCAACCAGTCTTCTATTAAATTGTTTATGCTTTCGAAAGGTTTTCTCATTGCTAGTGGGAAAAAAGTTTCAGTTACTATTACTCTTTTTGTAATTAATAAATTTACGTTGTTAGTCCTCCCGCGATAAGTGAGAGGTTTGGTTATATTATTTATATGTTAATTGCAATGTTATGGTACTAGTACTGCATGTACGGATTCGTCGCTTTAATAAAAAAAAAAAAATACAAAAATAAAAAAAAATAATAAATTTACGTAAGTCTTACATTATACTTGTTTTGAAATACGCGCTTTTGTTATGGCGCTGCCACGTCTAATCAAATTGGCGTTGCCATATCAGCGTTTTCTAACTCTACACGGATTCTGTAAGCTAGTGATGTAAGTTTTACGTAAAATAAAATGTATGTACATTGGCTTGAATCTCTGCTAACAATACAATTGCGAAAATAATATATTTTTTTAAATTATATTTGAACGTATTTATTTTTATTAAGATGAAACTAAAGAAACCTTATCTCATTACCCCTTTTTAAACAAGCGTAACCTGCAGCTTAAGAGCTGCAGCTGCAATAAACAGGAGCAATTAAATTGTATGGTTTTATAAGTATATACATTTTCATAAGCAAACACGACAAAATTGCATTGTACCAAGAACAATGCCATAAAGTACAAAATTCTTCTGTCACTTTTGAAACAAAATGGCCCCAAGCACTTAGAAAATCCATTTTACACCGCTCGGACAAAAGTTTCGAGTTCCAGGGAAACTTTTGCCTGCGCCGCAATGTTGAACATTCCTGTGGGATAAGATATTTAGGATTGCTGGCAAAAAATATTTAATCAGCCCTGGAAGAGAAACATTCATTACGGCTCCTTAACTTATGTATTTTATCAGCTTGCAACGGACACCATGCCCCAAAAACTCCGCTTTTCCAGCCCGCAGTCTTCTGGGTACGGGGCGTGTTTCGTTGGGTGGCAAGTGGAGCAGTGACAGCTGCCCTATAAAATATTAAAAGTCGCACATACACATACAGCCAGAATGGGCTGCAGAACGTCGTGTGATGTAATCCATATTGCTGGAGCCATGTAACGCAGGAAGGGTACTCTAAATACATACATACACCTATATACACACAGTACATAAGGCACATGACTCCTATGTGTAATGTATACATTACATGGCCCCATACATATATCTAGCCCACCTACAATTGGATTACCACCAACAACAGGGTCTCGGAAAAAGGAAAAGCGGTGGAAAAGCTCCTTGGGCGCCACACCCACCCATACCCCCATACCCGCGCCCCTTTTTGGCGCATGTGCCGCTGCCGACGCCACCGTCGCTGCCTCTTTTATCGATTGACCCAATTTGCGGGCATAAAGTAGTTGGGCGGTTTTTATACCACCCACCCAACTCAAACCAACTCAAGCCAACTGAAAGCAAGCCACCCAACCACCCACTAAATTGCGCCATTCGCAGTGTGTATGTATGTAATGCGTTTGTAGCCACCCCCGCAGATTCCAATGGTTTCCTTGTCCTTTCAACGTCCTTTACTTTCCACTCGGGAAATCACCCACATACACATACATACATATGTGCATTCCAAGGGAGTGTTTATTTTTACTGCAAAGGCCCTATGAGTAAAACTATCTAATCACTAACTACTACTATTTACTTTTCGAAGGTAAGTTCAATGTATATGCGACAATATCTAATCAGTACCTCTTTTGTGCCAAGAAAGCTATCTATTATACATAAATATACATATGTATGTATATATATTCCATTTCTGTAGCTTCGCTCTATAATTTGATGCTATCTTAGAGTTCCAGTCTCTAAGATAGCATCATATTAAACCATATTTCAGGCCAACAAATTTTCCAATCTGTGCTTAACACAGAACTACATAGAAGTGGCCCCAATTTATCAACTAGCGGGTTTATCTTTGGTCCGAGTTCCGTCCATAAAACTCCACTGAAAGATAAACAAGAAGAACGCCCATTGCAGCGTTTTGGCCTAGAAAAGAAACCCAAAGGGGGGCCGAGAAAGAGAAAACAAAGAGCGGAGCATGAAGAACGGAGAATGGAGAATGGAGAATGGAGCACTGGGCGGCAAGTAGTAGACTTTTGAACGGGCCACGAAGAAGCGACAACAAAGCGCTTGTTTGATTATGCTGGCCAAGCATAAAAACCACTATGTACAAACGAATGCCGCAGATACAAAACACAAATACGAAATACGAAATACAAAATACAAAATACAGATGTACATACACACACGACACGTGTAATTGACCTACTTTCCCCACTCGAAAAACTGTATCTGTGTGAGTTGCCTGTCCAGCTATTTGGATGCCATAGAAAAAGTGATGGGGGGGGGGGGGTTAACAAGAAGAAAAAAACAAAGAGTGGTGTGAGCAGAAGAGGCGGCTGAAAAAGCACAAAACCTAGATAAGATAAACGAAACAAGTACAGCATTACTCACCGAAAGTCACTGTGATGTGTGCACATATGTATGTATGCATGTTATGTATGTGTGTATGTACACGAACCCCGATCGTGTGTAATAAACCAGAATTTGTGTAATTAAAGCAGGAAAAAATGTAAAAAGTATCTTGCAGATACGAAGTACATAGGAGCTTTTGCCGCTATCAAAGCTCACAAATACGCTTTGACCACAATTGAAATAGTTTGTCGCCCTGTCGCCAACCACTTTTGTAGCCATGTGGCTGGCGACCTATTTACTGCGGCGTATCCATCAGATACATGCACAGAACAATTGGAAACACAGTCACAAGTAAGGTGGCTATTAAGGGGGTATCCGAGAGATCCATTGGAATGCGCTGGCTGCCCAATCGAACAATGCTGAAAATGTAAAATGCGAAAAATCGCCGCCTCCGTTGGTGGTGGCCAAAATGTTAAACGGAGCCCCAAAAGGCAATTACACGCTATGTTCTGGAACGCTACCTGCAGATAGTTTTGTTTGCTCTCCGGCGCGACACTGATAAAGGCAATTAGCAGCGAACATGTGCGGCGAAACTGGAGAGTCGAAAAGACCAGAAAGTCGGACTAAATATAAAACAAAAACTCTGAAAGAGCAGCGCTAAGCGAGAAACTTAATTAATTAGTTTCTAGCGAAACGCCCCTCTGCAATTTGCGTATCTCCAGCACACAGCAAGCTAGATACAAAATAACGAGCTTCAACTGAAATGTATCTTTAACAAATGTTCGCACATATCTTGGCCTATAAGGATTCTAATTTCTAGAGTAAGAATATTCTAAGATATTTTCACCTTGGTTCAAAAATATGCAGTATTGATTTTATAACTCATAGCATTAACTCCGTAGACACCGTACTTTCATCAGCACTACATCTGATACAGCTTCAAGGCCTATATTGCCAAAGCGCAGCCACATTTTTGCACAGTGCAAAACGCTTTTTAGCCGTACTTAATAGTTAGTCAGCAAGTCGCTGGCCGCGCTCGCCGTGTTTGTTGATTGTTAACACGCTGTCGACCAGCTATTTTTGCCGCTGATGTAATCACAATTTTTCTCAGCTACAGCAGAACGGAACAGAGCCCTCCTTCAAGTCACAAAAAATAAAAAAACAGGCCATGTACATAACCAAAATTCAGTTTCGATTTAGTTTCGTCAGTCGGCGGATCGCGTCGACCCGCAAAATACCCTCTATATGGTCGGTTCACAGATATTAAGTCAAGAAATTACACATCGAGTAGCTAGTTACCCAACCGCATAACAAACCAGCTCAATCGGAGCGATCTGGACTGGAGATTTGGTCTCCGGCGAAGGTCACACTAGCACTAGCATCGTGTCCTTGACCCGTGGGAATCACTCTTATCAGCTCGGAACGGCGTCGTTTTAGCTCCTGGCGCGACGAACTGAGCCTCTTGCTTCGCTTCATGTTGGTGAATCTCACGTAGATTTTGCCCCTCCGCTCGGTGCGATAGTAGCTGAGCTGTTCCTGCGGGAAGAGCTGCAGTATCTCGCGTTCTAGCAAGTGACTCCGCTGCAGGGTCAGGTGCAGCTGGTTCTCCTCGTAGTAGCTGCACACCAATTGGATGAGCAATAAGCGCTGCACTGCATCCAGCGGCTCGTCCTGGCCAATACGCTCCAGCAAGCTCTGTGCCTTCATGCCCGAGGATCGCAGAATGCCCAATATGCTGACTTCTTGGTCGGGAGTGGCACTTGCATCCTCCTTGCTAACGGAGTTTCCTACTGATGACCCAGCCACCGAAACAGCTTCAGGTTGTTTCCTTAGTTGCTGCATCGGCATCAGCTCCTGTTTGACCATCATCATGTCGTTGGCTGTCTGCGCAGGCGGATGAACCAAGGGCAATGGAAACGGAACTGTCATATCCCTTTGCTCACTGAGGGCCACCAACGATTCAGCTGGTATTGTCTTGGCCAGATCATCAGGTTTATGTACATCTTCCTGCTCGGACGGTTGGTCCATGTGCAACGGCGTCTGGCCCTGGCAATGTGACTGGCCCAGAACCTCCGGGCAGCGGCATCCGGAGCAGTGACTGGATCCCTGCCCCTGAGCGCCCTGGAGCGGTACGTTCAGCCAGCGGCGCCAGCGCTCCAAGTGGTGCTCGAAGCGAATGCGGGTTCCAAAGCGAAAGTTTCGCAGCAACTCGGACAGATGATGACGTTTAATCATCTGCAGCTCGTCGACGTTAATGGCTTCATCTGCAAAATGGGGTGGCAAAAATGTGTTAGACTTTCTGCGCTGAAGAGTACATTCTTTTTACATATAAGACAACATTTACTATCAAGAAATTAAATTCTTATCAATAAAGACAGAGCTATCACTATTAGGATTTTTTTTAGCATTTTTTTGGACAGTTTACTTTAACAATATAATTGCATACTAAAACATATACAAAAGTTCTATAAGAAATCAATCTTTGCAACTTGGAGCACAGATTTCTAACTAAACAAAACTGGAGTGTTAACCCTTACCCCAATTTCTAGTATTTCCAAATCTAACGGAAGATAAGTATGCAGATCTCAACTCAACGAAACCAATGCTTAAAATCAACCGCCAGCGACACACACATATGGTTAAAGTCGCAGCCTCTTTTTGCTCGCTCTTTATCGGCATCTACACTTTGCTTTGTTTACCTATGTACGTATGTAAGCATGCATACTCATATACGAATGTAATGTGTATGTGCTTATGTACATACCTTGCAGGTGGGGTAGCAGATCGGCGACATCCCACGACTGCAGAAGGTCACGCAGCTCCTCGTAGTCCTCCTTTCCAGGCATCTCGAGCAGTTGCAGGCCGTGAGATTCCAGTGTGGAGTTTTCCACCGATCCAGAGCCACGTGGCATCTGTGGGGGCGATGATGTACACGGATTCATTCGACTACAACCGGGCGTACATCCTTTCGTCACGAATGAGAGTGCAGCACTGAAATTTTGCAACAGGCGCGTTGCTCTCTTCCGTCCCTCGCCGCACACACACACGCTCATACATACGGTTTTCGTTTCGGTTTCATCGCCTTCTATTCTGTTCTTCATCGTTTTTGTTTCGTTCATTCGTAGTCGGCTCCGCCAACTCAACGAACATCGTATGTACCATGGGCGTAGTTAGTGGTGCAGGAGGGGGTCTCTTAATGGATATGTGGCTTAGAATAGTCGCGCTTTTAAACACATGACCATTTATTTCGCGTATTTTCTTTTGGCGCGCAATCAGTTGTACTGACAAATAAATACATATGTACATAAGTACCCACCAATCCTAATCCCGACTACGCCCATGGTATGTACGCGTATGTACGTACACATTCATACCTCAGCTGGCGTGTGTGTAATGCAGCGTATTACTGCTTTCGTCTGTTTTTGTGTGTTTTTATGTGGCTGCACGTATGTATGTACATATGTAAGTTTGTTTGAAAGCTTATTGATAAAATTTCGCACCGAGCTCGTGATACGAACACCCAGGAAAAAAGCCGACCGAAGTCTACCCTATTATTTTATTTTACATATAATATGTAGTAATAATATCAAAGACTCATATTACAAAAGAAAAATAAATAGATCTTGTTTAACTTGACTAGTTAAACTGGAAAATTACCTTACAATTATTTAAATACATATAAACATACATATATAACTGTTATACATAAGTAATCGTTTCCGCCATTGCTTAGAACATACATATATAAAAACATACGTACATATGTGCATATGAAGACGTTTAATTAGAATATCATCTTATTGGATGAGTACAGGGTATCTCATACTTCGTGAGATCGACTATAGCGTTCCTATTAATTTCTGCTTACATACAAAATATATACATAGTTCTGTGAATCCGGTAGAAGAGTATAAGCTTCAACGCCTAGAACCTTTTCTGTTTTGTCTTTGGTATTGGCACCAAAAGTGCCTGAGTATGTTTACATATTTAAATTCTATGCTGAAGTGCGTCTGAACAGTTATTCCTCGGGAAGTTTGGTATTAACAACAATCTAACAATCTTTTGCCAGAATTAACAAAAAAACTATTTGTAAGATCACATTGTAATTTCGTTGGAAGTATATACGCAACACCCCTGTGCATGTGTTTCTAACTAAAGGCGATCGCCGTTCGCGGAGTACTTTTGCGATAGTGAAAAGTGGGTGGTGGGGGGCAAATTCAGCGGTCACTGACGCGGTCACAGTCCTGCAGTTCTGGGTTGTTTGGAGCACATATCGGTTTGAAATTCAACCTCAAGACGTCATCAGCATCCATGGCTCATAAGTGAAGTAGCCAGCGACGAACGCGCGCTGGCACACCGGTTCATTGAACTTTCTTTTGTAAATGTTTTCCTTTCTCTCTAACCCTGTCTCCCTCTCTCTCTCTATCGCTCTCTGTATATATTTCTCTCTCTCTCTCCCTCTCTCTCTCTGTCTCTTTATGCTTTCTTTGGGCCCCTCTTTTTGTTTATTTAGCTGCTTAGTCGCCGTGTGTCGGCTGCCTTTTCTTTTTCCCTCATTTTGGGACGACTACTTTTTGGAGTCGCAGTTTCCTCTGTCTTTTCGGGTTTCCTATTTCAAAGAAGGGGCACTGCAACTTGTTCGCTTCAAATGCCTTCATTAACGACGAACCCAGAGCGCGGAGGGGAGGGGGCATGTGAAGGGGCCTGTGGAAATTCCGTGTCACAGATTCCCGGACAAACGACCTTCTCATCCCACCGAAATCATTTCGCTTTACATTTTCGCAACCTCTACCTGACCCGACAGGACTTCCCCCCACCAACGATCCGTAAGGAGCCCGCTCTGATTGTGATACGGCAAACTCATATCCGAAATCCGTGACTCAAACTCTGGGACCTTCTAATTATATTTATTTCAGAGGCAGCCAGCTCTTTTGGTTACCAATTAGGCGCGGATTGTTTGGCCCCGACCGAGATTGACGGCCAGGAAATTAAGCACTCTCAGAAAGATATCCCTAAATGGGTCATTAATAGGTACATAGGTACATCAGTACATACATAGGTACTTGGCTTGGAATATCAAATGAATAGTTTAGTGACCCTGGCATGTATGTATGAATTTCTATGTCGCATTTATAAGATACTTACTAAAATGTATCTTTTAGCTACATTTATTATCATAATGTGCTGAAATTACTTATCTTCATTAGCATGCATTTATAGTTAGGAGATCCTATCTTGTATCATATAGTGTTACTTTTTTTACAAGATTGTAGTTTTCAGTTTCGGATTTTTAGTTTAACGAAATACATACATACCGTTTAAGATGCTGTATGCATTCGTCTTGAACTGTAATTTTCCATATTTTGCCAGTATACATAGATGCTATATAACACATTAAATAAGATCGTAGTTTTCAGTTCTTATATAAGGTTGTCAAATATCTCCCTTCCGGCAGCTTCATAATACCTCCCTCGTAGAAGCCCCCCTCCTTATTTGCGAAGAACTCGGACAGCCACTTTTCACAAGACTCTTTTGAGTTCAACTTTACACCACCAAGGGCATTCGCCATGGACAGGAACAGGTGGTAATCACTTGGCGCTATGTCCGGGCTATATGGTGGATGCGATATAACCTCCCATCCGAGCTCCGGTAGCTTCTGACGAGTCATCAACGAAGTGTGTGGTCTGGCGATGTCCTGGTGGAACACTACACCCTTCCTGTTGGCCAATTCTGGACGCTTCTGGTCGATCGCCTGCTTCAAGCGGTCCAGTTGTTCGCAGTAGATGGTAGAATTAAGCGTCTGGCCATATGGGAGCAGCTCATAGTGGATGATTCCCTTCCAGTCCCACCAAACACACAGCAAAACCATTAATCTCACGGAACGTTTTTTTAGCGGATTTGCCTTTTACGAAGGAAAACTTTAAAATAGCGAGAATTTCGGCGTTAGTGAACTCCATGTTTACACGTCTATAACTGTTGAACGCAATATCCAAATCCAAAATATCCAAAATCCAATATATCAAATATTATGTCAAGACCTTTCAAATTATGTATAGTATTGCCAGATACGAGCTCTGTAGCGCTTTGTACATAGCCGCGAAATTCAAAAGACAAAAAGGCGGAAGGGAGATATCTGACAAGGGTGTAAGATGAAATTGCTTAGCTACTTTCCCCATTTACATACATATGTACATACCTTCCACATTGAGTGAAACGAGCTGATTGCATTCATTGTACACGCAAATACCAGAACTCGCTCGATCAAGCCATTACCACCAAAGATCCACAAATGTATCTTTTACAGGAACATTCAAAGGTACGTGTACATATGTATGTATGTATGCATGTGCATACAAATAGGGAAAAGCCACCAAACTGGTTTCAGTTCCAAATAACCTCCCCGGGCATTGCAATTGTATTCGGGGAAAATAAAAATAGTAAACAAAGGAAGCGGAAGCCCCTTGATAAGACGCAATTTCTTGCCAAGTTATCATTCTAATGAAAAATTCCTTGGCCGCCGCCAGGTAAGAACAAGAAACAAAGAGCCATTTTCAGTTCGTATATTGTATGTTCCACTTATGCAGGCCCGAATCGCTTCACAAAGGGGAAGTGCAAAAGAATGTGGAAACATGCGCAGTACCGCCCGACTTTCCAGGGCGGGTTTGAGCTCTTGAGGTTTTGAGGCGGGAAAAGAAAGCCCAGGGGTGACTAGATTTTCTCAAAAACGGAAACAAGTTGCAATGCCAATTGCTTCGCCGGAGTAGCACCAGAACAGCGAGCTGCGCATTATGACGGATTATTCAGTCTGGCTGCAGCGCATTCAAGGCTGGAAAATCCACTTTCCATATACCAGTGGCCTAATGGCCTAATCATTGCGAAGGCGGAAACGCCAGAACTTTTATCGCCTGGAAGTGACCAAGTCTTTTTCATCGCTTTCCCTATCAACTGCGCAGCAGCTGGCCAAGATTTTCCGCCTTTTGTGCGCAATTCCCAGTTCCCAGTTCCCAGTTCCCAGTTCCCCCGCCTTCGTCTTCAGATCTCTGGCCATTGAAGAGCGTTCCTCGTCGAGCTTTGTGCGCCAAATGGGGGGTTTGTCCAAGTCTGAGACTCTGTCGCAGACATCTTGGTGGCCCCGCGAGCAGCGAAATCGAAGTCGACGTCGTGCCTCGGTGACCTACACACTGGCACACACCCAACGGCCCCAACCATACCCCCACCCCCTCTCCTCGCCCCACACACACACATACGTATGTACACATACACACACCGCCCACAAAAGTACATGGAAAAGCTTATACAGAACCTAACTTTATGTACACTTTTATGGCCATGTGCAGGGGCTTTTGTGGGGCCCGTGTTACGCATATAGAAACGATGGGTTTTCGGCCGAACAGAATGCGAGTTGGAGTCCGATGGGGCATTCGCCAAACTTGATCCGCTGGCATTAGACGCGTGTTGCTCACGCGGATGCGAGTGTATGGGTGTGTGGCGCGCGATTTCGCTTATCAGTTGGCTGATAAACCGTAAGCCAGTTACTGGACAATCTGGACCAAGTAAGTATCGCACCACAGGCGGGTAGTCTCTATTCCCAACCATCTGGCCCACAAAATCGGTCACTTGTATTGACAATTCGGTGCCAAAATCGATGCCAAGTGCTATCTAGCACTCCCTAGCACTTAAACTGACTGCAGTTCTGTGTTTCAAGTGGTAAATACATATGTACGTGTACGTTCAACGGACTTTTCAGTGCAGAAATAGCTGGTACCAAAGATCTATCCAACGAAAGTTCTGCCCTTTAACCCGTTCCCAGTTGCTCTTGAATTTATAGATCTGGTACTTGTTCGCTTACTAGACGCTACAACAATTTACAAATAGCAACTGACAGCTATGGAATTTCGAACGCTTGATGTAGGCATATTGATAACAGCACTGGGTAGTACGTCCATAGACATCGCCTCATATCCCCCAACCAAATCGCATTTGTTTAAAGTCCAACTTTGGACCAGATGCCGATGTGTTGGGGCAGCAGCTACCATTAAGTATTAATAGCTATTATAGCTTGGCAAACGGCAAACTTGCACGATAATTGCATTAAATTACAGAGAAGCTGCATTATTCGACATCGATTTTTCTAGCTGTTCTCGGCGACTCAGCAACTCGGCAACTCTCTAATTAGCCATTAATACGTGTAGGTTGCTCAAGGTGTACGGCTTTTCGCTCCCAGACCCCCAGCTGATGGATTAGCATTTAAAGTTCAAATGCTCGCTCGGTCCACAAGGCTGTAGCTCGCCTCCAATCAAAAATGTGGTCTCGTGTGGTTGTGGAGCCACAGAAACCTGTTCCAAGACGGCTAACCAGCAAGTCCACCGAAAGTGCTCCAAAGAACGTCGTGTTCTTCAAATCGTCATATTTCGTGCACTTAGGACTATGAGAGCAAATCAAGCATATGTGAGTAATTCAATGAAAGATACAAACTATGCTAAGCTTTTCTTAGTATATATAATGTACATACATACATTAAATGTACACATACAAGTGAGATTCTTGAGCCTTTTATAATTTCAATGTTATGGTTTTTAAATTGTAAAGTAATTGAAAGACAGTCTGCAAAGAATTGAGGGGAAGAACCCAGAGATTCGTGCCTGAAGCGCATTAACTTTTAACCCAAAAAACAAAAAGAAGAAGACAGGAGATTTTCTGGGCTTTTTCGGTTTCTGTTTTGCGGTTTAGTAAACGTAAACAGAGACGAAAATTAAAAGAAATCATATGCAACGCACGTCTGCAGAGCGAACGGGATGGCAATAGCTCTCTGCCAGCTTTCTTTCTTTTGCGTTTCTCGTTTTCTTCCCAGGCGGCTCTTCAATTTTGAGCATAAAAACATAAAACGCAAAAGGCAGCGGCAATTGTGGCGTCATCGCCCAAAATTTGTTTCGCTTTCGAACTGGTTTGTGTTTTTTGTTTTCCATTTTATTTAATTTTGATGTCGTCATCGCGAAGATCCCAAAAATTGCATCAACATCCACCCACTTCCAAGCCCGCCCCCTTAGCTCCCGTTGCCTGGCAACCGAAAATGTAGAATTGGAAGCAGAAACAAATACTGCGGTGCAGCTGCAGCTTTGCGTGCCAAGTGGAAAATGGAAGAAAAAGAAGAAGAGGAAGAGGTAGAGGTGGTGGTGGAGGAGGAGGTGGCGGAGGGCGAGGGAGAAGAAGCAGAATGATGTATGAAGAAAGGGAGAGGCGAGGCAAGATTCGCAAGAGATTCGCGCGCCAATAACCCAGTTTTCAGTTTTCCGTTTCTAGTTGGCAAGTAGCACACAAGGAACTATCTATGTATGCATGCATGTATGTGTGTGAGCAGTGGAAAAACTGGTGTATGCATGCATTTACACGCTTACTTATATACCCAGTACATAACAAGTGATGACACACTTTTACACACATGTTTTGCCAAGAATAAGTGTGTGCCTTACAACTAATCAAACTAACCCACTTTCTTTGGCCAACATGCAGATTTCTAATTAGATTGCAGGTTTATCTTTCGTAATTTACATGGTTAGGTTGCCTTTCAATGGAAAAAACAACGAGACGCGGAAAATTTCATCAAAAGTGCGCTACACGGCCACAAAGCTACACTTCAATGGAAAACCAGCAACAACAAATGTGTGTCAGCGACAAAGCAGCACACACACTCGCGCACACGGACTGACGCACATATACAACGTTTATATACAGCACAGAAAGCTTTGTGCTGCCTCACGCTCGCACTCGCGCGGAGTATATAGCGCTGCACTGTACTTGCGCGCAACTCTCCACAACGTCGACGTCGACGCCAACTCTCCACTAGCGCGTTTGGAAGCGATTTTGGCTCGCGTTTTTCCGTTCTACGTTTCATTCGTCGCCGAACGGCGAACAGTGCGGTTGGTTCAGCGCTTGCAGTTAGGAATACAAAATATAAAGTACAAATCGCAGAGTATAAACCAGTATAAAAAAAAACCCTGCATGGGAAAACCCCAAGAAGAGAGCTACTGGCGGAGAGAAAGAGCGCGTCCTATGCTGTTGCTAACGTCGAAAATAGTCGCGGCGGTCCAATTGGTGGTGGTTTTCCCAGTGAACTTTGCCTGCAGAGCCATAAATCAAAAACAACTAAAGAAAACAGGCAATTTAATTTACAAAAAAAATTTTTAAATGTATAATCAAACCGCGTATTACGTAAAGAGCAGGAGTTTGAAGGAGAACAAAACGAAAAGAGGGAGACGGCAGCAGGAACTGGATGACACATTTCTTTTGCCGAATCAATTACGCAACTTGCAAATGGCGCTGCCAGCTGTCGCTGTCTCGCTCGCTCGCGTGTTTCTAAGGCCTCGTAAATGTGTGCTTTTCATTATCGGAAGACAAACGGGAAGTCGGAAAAAATTCATACAAGCACACGTACATATTTTTTCACCCAAATCCAAAGAGGGAGAGAGCGAAAAAGCTCTTTCGACGTCATATTTTTATGGAACAAACACTCACTTATACATGCCTACGCACGCGTGAATTCTAACGAAACGCTTTCGGTTCGTTCAGCTTGGCTTTCGTCAAGTCTGTTGCCTTGGTTTCGCTTCGTGCTTCGTCAACTCGCGTCATTTGCAGCTGCACAGCGACCAAAGTTGGCCGCGTTTTTGCCGCGCGTTTCGCTTTTCCTTCGCGCCAATCTAATGGAATTTTTTGCGACCGCGAGTGTTTTCAGTCAGCAACCAACAGTGGACTAGTTTTCATTATTTATCAGCCAGCCAGCAACAACAACGTAACGTACTGCAACCTATGTGGGAGCGAGACGGGGACTCACTGTGCTTATTAAATAGTCAGTCTTTTTCTCTCTCCTATACAAATTGCGGGCGTATCATCATGGCACGAGCAAACCATAGTTTTGTGACGTATTATTAAGCAGACATGATTGTAATTGAAATGAATAAATGCCCTCTATATTTCCAGCAGCAGCCATTCAACCGAATCCGTTTGTCTCTTTCCATTGTGCTCTCTTCTCTCTGCTCTCCTCTCCAATCGCTTTATTACATGTTTTATCATTTCACACACACACACAAGCACACCAACCATCCACGAATAATCATACGCACACAAAGTTTTGGATGTATGCGCGCAAAGCTAACGGGTGGGAGGGAGAGGGAGCGCCAAGAACCGTTACGACAGCGCGTGCTGTTGTTGGTCTTTTTGCTGTTGCCAAGAGTGAATGATATATTATTGTTGTATGGCAGCAAATGAAACTGTACAATGAGCGACAGCGGACAAGGAGAAGCATAGAGAGCGGTATAGAGGGGGAGGTACGAACTACACAAAAGCGAAACTTACGTAAACACGCATGTCTACGCATCAGTGTGTGTGTGTGTGCTTGTGTGTTGTTTCTAGTTTTTCGAAAAGGAGAAGTAGAAAATCAAGTTTCTATCAGTGGAATGATTCATAATTCGTGGAATGAGTCTCTCAGACTAATAAACAATCTCCATTTGTCATGGGACTATTTCTTCCCAATAATTAGTCGATATGAATAAGAATTGCCATTGCTGGTGATGCAATTTTCATCATTGCTGAAATTAGTTAACAAAAAATGGCTTATTGCATTTTCAGGTGGCTATTAGACGAATCATTCGCATGGAAAAAAAAAATGTAGATATATGTACGAAATGGCATGTTAACAACTCGATTAGAGATATTATATGCAAGTTAATTGCGTTTGGACCTTGGGAATCCACACAATTACTATTACTATTCGCAATGTATAATTTATACTTTTTGCATTCGAAACTTTGACTTTGCAGTCCGGAGTCGACTTCGTTCTATCCCTCTCTAACGCCTGCAGCAGCTGACCTTGAGAACGAGACAGCAAAGCCGACTGGCAAACAAAGCGGTCAGAAAGAGACAGGCAAACAGACATACCTATAACTACAGTGCGACTACTACATATAACTCGAAACGATATTTATACATTGTGCACCGATACTCAATTGTTCCACTAAACCACCAGTTACTAATAGCGAACATTAGAACGATTAGTTCTATTAAATTGTCAATTTACCATAATAATAACTAAAGATTCGCAATACTAACTATACTCGGTAGTTAGATAAAATGGGAAACACAACGAACGGAAGTTCTAGATTCGTAGTTATCACAAATGAATTGAATAGGGTTTCCTTCCTGAAAACATAACACATCACACTAGAACGGAAGCGCAGCACAAAGTAGCAACTCTCAAGTGATATATGTAAGCATTCTAGTAAATTCTGGTTTTCGAAGTCGTACTGTAGTATATGCCCACACTTGTTACTCATTAGCAGCGACACCCCCAACCCCCAAACACCCGAATCGAACCCCTTATTCAAGCAGCCATCCGGGTAGATTCCACATCAGTTGCCAAGCTGAAATGACGCCATCTTGCATTTGACGATCTTCAAAGCTAGTTTTACAATAAACCAATAGAACTGAGCTAACTAATGCCCGTCCCACTTTTGATCTTTGCTCGGTGTGTAATTATAACCCCATCCAGTCCTTCAGCTGCCCCGTGCAACTTTTCAATGCGGCTTCCACTCGGCGACTCACATCTTGGCATTTAATAAGAAGTTGGCCTTGAACGCAGCCAGTTTCAAATTTCTGAGTTCTGAGTTTCTGAGTTCTGAGCTTCTGAGTTTCTGAGCCGCACTTCGACCGAGTGAGTGTGTGTGATTAATGGGGATTCTTGCGGTTGAAGCAGCCTGCCTTCTGCTTCGAATTAGACATTGACTCCACTGAAGCTTTGAGCTTTACGCTGCGGATGCAGGAAGGGTCAAAGTGAAGTTTCCCAAGAAAATCCAGCTTTGGATTTGGCAGATACGTGTATCTCAAACTTCTCTGAGAAACATAGAGATGCCAGAGAAGCCCATACCATCAGGCCATACCATCCACTAAATTATTTCCCTTCATATAGGAAAGTTGCTTGTTTTAACAACTACCAGCTGGCTGCATGGTACTTGACTGAAAAAACGTTTTCGTTTGCACATAAGTCAGCCAAAAGAAAATCTAGAATACTCAGATACTAGAATACTTAGATCTACAATAATTACTCTACATTTCAGGGAGTCTTCGAGCTTTTAAAGCAGCAAAAGTATGTTTTCTAACACTTGCAGCACGATGCTAGGCAATTGATTACATTCATCCATTAAACGGGCCTTAATTAACGTCGGTTTGGTTTCCCCACCACTCCACGCAGCCTTGTAACGCTGAGCATGTTGATGTCAGCACATTTGTCGCCCCGAATTAGCGGAAATGAACACTCATGTTTCGGTCTGTAATGTGGCCACAGACACAGATGCACAATCGATCCGCGCTAATTGTCATTAATCAGAGGCGTTCGTTTGCCTGGGAAAAATGGAGGAGCATGTGGGGATGTGGGGATGTGGGGCCCACTGCCGGTCAGCTGACATCTCCATTCGTTCGGTAATAATACGCTGCACTTTTGGCGCGGGGAGAGGCCAGCGCCTTAAGATCTCACTTCTGGCTAACTTAGTAGCGCCAAACCGCAGACCTCCGCCCACCCAAAACCAGATAGCACCACCCCCTCACCCACTCAACCGCTCAACTGCTCAACCACTCGACCATTCAACCACATGACATGCGAAGCGGTACCAATTTATCGTACTGACAACGCTCGCCAGCCATTGGAAAAGCGATTCAACAAAATTTAAAACAATTTAGCTTATGTCACGTCTGCTTGCAGCCAAAAGGGGGGCATTTGGGGGGCAGAACGAAGAGTTTCAAGCGCTTAGAACAAAGCGCCACAAATTGTATTGTGTCACGCTCGATCTGTGGCCATGCGAACGGAGATATGAGCCCCACATACCCATGTGTACATACATATGTAAATACTAGGCTGTAAAGTACTATATACACACATACATATGTACATATGTACATATGTAGTACATATGCCTGTATATGCGAGCACTTATAGTGCCAGGCCATATAGATATGACTCGGCGAACATAGTCATGTACATGCTATTTATACGTTTATTCATTTAGTTGGCCTGTTTTAATTATAATTAACGCCGCTTTGCAAATTAACCAGCGGAAAACGAAGCAATTGGGGCGGGGGGGCTGTCGTCTACCCCAAGGGAAACTAGTTGGCTCGGATTAGTGCAGAACATCTGAAAGCATCGGAAGGTAATACCTAATGCTTCCATTCTGATAAAAATCATCTGGGTTAACTGCTTCTGGCGTGTCCATGTGATCACGCACACCCAACTGGAATGCCATGTCAAAACCTTATAAAACTAAAGCGAAAGCTTCGTTTTTTCTATCTTGATTATAGGGCAGTGGGCTTGTTCCCAGGCATCTGGTTCCACTGTCTCTTGAATAGTAACTACTAATAGTATAAGTTGATACTAACCTTTGTATGATTTCAATTGGTATTGGCCAAACCAATACCTTGTATAAGCCACATTTAAGTTATGTAATTTGGAATGTTTTGTTAGAAGGAATCATAGCTATTGTAACGCATATCCAGATTACCTTTCAACGTATTTTAAGATACTATTGCTGTCCCAACCGATTGTCCACCGTGAATGAGTTTGTGCCACTCGGATGACGTGCTGAAAACCTCTGAGCAGGTTGTCAATCAGGTTGTCGCACATACAACCCGAGCGGCGCCTTAATAATTGATACCGCCTGCAGCTGGATGACGATGATGATGGCAGTGGGAGCGGGAGTGGGAGTGGGAGTGGGTCGGATGGGATGTGGGGCTACACAGGGAGAAAGCATAGCATGTGATTGGGTTACTTTAACTGGAGTAAGTCATCTTTTGGTAGAACGGAGGGGAACAGGGTGTTTATTTGCTTTGCATCACTCACTTATCAAAAATATACAATTCACTACATCGATCCATATTCTCGGTGCATATGGCGGCATGTGATGTGGGCTGGTGGCTGGGCTGTGGAATATGGTGTCCAATGGGATGGTGGCGCTGACAGGCACCGAATCCAGCGAATCCAACGAATCCAGCGAATACGGCAACTTCAGCGAGGCCAACTCCAACTGGGCCATGACGTGAGGCGACGCATCAGAGCGGAGCCCAAAGGAAGCGTGTGAAATCCCATTTGGCTAATGGCCAACGGCGTCAGCAGGAAAATCAACCTGTTTCGAAGTGCCCCCCCTCCTTTGAAACTGG
The DNA here is from genome assembly GCA_005876975.1 of Drosophila orena. Lineage (NCBI taxonomy): Eukaryota > Metazoa > Arthropoda > Insecta > Diptera > Drosophilidae > Drosophila > Drosophila orena. The sequence goes on along the minus strand of VCKV01000008.1, from coordinate 2,286,805 downwards.
GAAAACTCGCTTCCAATTTCCACAGCGACACAAGGCGAATGTGGGCCAACCAGCGTGTCTTCTGTGTTGGTGGAAAAACGGGTTTTTCATTCGGGTTCTGCAACTGTTTTTTGGCGACTCGCTGACACGCTGGCCTCCTTTTTTCTCGCTTCCAGCACTGGCACTCCCAGCTTTTCCACTTGCTGTGCTGTGCTTGTGCTGATTTTCCTCATTTTCCTCTTTTCCCTGTTGCAGGATCGGGGAAAATGTAATGAGATGGGGCCCTTCCAGTCAAGATATTCCAAGGAGATGGCCGGGTGGCTCAGCACGGTGTGTCGGGGTCACCTTTGTTGCCGTTTTTTCGGGGGTGGTTAACCATAAAACGAGGCGCCGAAATTCTGCGGCCTGGGCGCTCGGTGGGTGGTGCGATGATATCAGCCTTAGGGGTGGATGTTTTTCCGCTCGGAGAAACGAAGCTCCAAGTCCAAACCCACCCCCGGTCCACATAATCATAATCAAAAGTGCCCTACTGGAACTGGAAATCAATACCGCAGCAGAGCGACTATACGCATTGCTCATACGCAACGCATGAGTCGAGCTGAGAACTTTGGACTGAATCAGGAGTGATTCAGCTCATAGGGCCAAAGCCAGCAAACGTTGCATGCATCAACATAAATCTGTGTGCGGCGAATCCCATGCAAATCCGCGAAGGGAATCGCCTGACCCACATCTCCTGCTGATTTGAAATTCGAATTCGTCGCGAGTTCATCGGCACCCCGGCACTCCGGCAAACTTCCCACAACAAGCCAAAAAACACGGCCAAAAAGGCCAAACACAAATTTATACTCGGAGCTCATATTTATGGATGCTGGTTTGGCTGCTTTGAAATGCTTGACGAATTCCTGCTCCCTTCATCGAGCTTATATAATATACGATTTCCTTAAGAACAAGTATATGCTGATATGGTAAAAATTTAAAATTCCCAAATACTTGTACATATACATTTCTTAGAATACATATATTCTGAAGTTTTCAAAAGCTTAAAGTTTTTAAAGAATTCAAATTTGATTACTTGAAGAAATTCCTTTGCTAATTACACCCGTTACTCGTAGAGTAAAAGGGTATACTATATTCGTTGAAAACTATGTAACAGGCAGAAGGAAGCGTTTCCGACCATATAAAGTATATATATTCTTGATCATGATCAATAGCCGAGTCGAACTAGCTACTAGCACGTCCACTTGCTGAGTTAACTATCTATCAGTTCTTTCTTTTTTTTTTAATTTTTATGTAAATTTTTTGATGTTGTAGAAATTTAAAAAATTAAGAAATGTCCCCAAGCTGAAGTTCTTAACTCCATAACTCAACTTATCTTAATCGGATTTTGAAGTGGGATACCTCTAAATGTTTCTGGCGTAATTCTCTAAACATCTGCACTTAAATTTAAAAATCATTTTTTTTTATTTTTTTTTGGAATTTTTTTTGATGTGAAACTCAAATAAAATAAGAAATGTCCCTAAGCTGAAGTTCTTAACTCCATAACTCAACTTATCTTAATCGGATTTTGAAGTGGCATACTCTAAATGTTTCTAGCTCAATTCTCTAAAAATCTGTATTCTAATTTAGAAACTTTTTTTTATTTAATTTTTTTGTACATACTACAAGCGTATTTAAACTTCGCCTTTTCGAAACTATCTTCCCTTCTTTTTATGTATCAAATGTATCTCACAAGTACACACGACTACAGATCTGACTTACGAGCTTGCCAGCTGTTTTCAACTGCCCAAGTTCTGAGTTAGCAATCAAACATTTCAAATGATTTCAACGGATTAAGGGAACATTTTTAATTAAAAGGGCTGGCTCATTAAGATAATAACACGTTTTGGACGTCAGGGATCGTCGCCCACTCAATTAGGTCCTGCAAGTAATCCCGTCATTAAACACGGCCAGGTGTCGTTTGTTCTGGCTGCAAAACAATTATTAAACCATTAGGTGGTATTCTTGGGGGTGCTATATAAGGAAATGGTTCTGTTAGCGGGTGCAATCATGTATCCGCGATTTCTGGACCGTAACTATCCGCTGGCAAAGCATTTGTTCTTCGTCACCAGATACTCCTTTGGCCTGCTGGGCCTGAGATTTGGCAAAGAGCAATCGTGGCTTCAGCTCTCGTGGCTGGTGTTCAATTTCGTGAACCTGGCGCACTGCTGCCAGGCGGAGTTCGTCTTCGGCTGGCTTCACTTGCGCACCAGTCCCGTGGACGCCATGGATGCCTTCTGTCCGCTGGCCTGCAGTTTCACCACGCTCTTCAAGCTGGGCTGGATGTGGTGGCGTCGCCATGAAGTAGCTGACCTGATGGAACGCATCCGCTTGCTCATCGGTGAGCAGGAGAAGAGGGAGGATTCCCGGAGAAATGTGGCTCAACGGAGTTACTATCTTATGGTCACCAGGTGTGGGATGCTTGTCTTCACCCTGGGCAGCATTACCACTGGAGCCTTCGTCCTGCGATCCCTTTGGGAAATGTGGGTGCGTCGGCATCAGGAGTTCAAGTTCGATATGCCTTTTCGCATGCTGTGTGTGATGTTGTGAGTATGTCAGTGAGGAGCCATATCTGATTAGATGATCCGCAGGTTCCACGACTTTGCGCATCGCATGCCCTGGTTTCCAGTTTTCTACCTCTACTCCGCTTGGAGTGGTCAGGTCACCGTATATGCCTTTGTTGGAACCGATGGGTTCTTCTTTGGCTTCACCCTCTACATTGCCTTCTTGCTTCAGGCCTTAAGATACGATATTCAGGATGCCCTTAAGCCCATAAGAGGTGGGTGCTACGCTATGTACACACGAGTATATGGTAAACAATAAAATTGGGCATATACTTTTTAGATCCCTCGGTTAGGGAATCAAAAATCTGCTGTCAGCCTCCAATCGTGGATCGCCATAATGAAATAGAGAAGATTGTCATGGAATTTTCAGGAATCATGGCTGCTCCCACTTTTGTTCACTTTGTATCAGCCAGCTTAGTGATAGCCACCAGCGTCATTGATATACTACTGGTAATAGCCGTCTTTTCAGTGTTACCAATCAGTGCTACAAATCAATCCCTTAGTATTCCGGCTATAACATCATCCGCTACGTGGTGTACACCTTCACGGTTTCCTCGGCCATATTCCTCTACTGCTATGGAGGCACCGAAATGTCAACTGAGGTGCGTTCGCCCGAATCCCTTGAGTGACCTTTGATTTTCCCCTCTCACTTCTAGAGCCTATCCTTGGGAGAAACTGCCTACAGCTGTGCCTGGTATACTTGGGATCGGGAGGTGCGCAGGCGGGTCTTCCTCATTATCCTGCGAGCTCAGCGACCCATGACAGTGAGGGTGCCATTTTTTTCACCTTCGTTACCGGTCTTCACATCGGTGGGTTGCAATCTGCATTGCACTCTGAGTGCCTTTATTAACGAAAACCTTATTTTAGGTCATCAAGTTTACAGGTTCCATTGTGGCACTGGCTAAGACTATATTGTGAAGGGAATGCTCAATTAAAAAACCATCATGTACTTAAGTTCACTGGCTACTCTTTATATTAGTTTGTGGTTGCTGCCTAGCCCGAAAGTATGCAATTCACTCAATACAAGCACAATTGTGCAGACTCAAAGTCAATTACTAGCCGGGGTCAAGGGTTCAAATGTGGAATTAAAGCGCTTGAGGTGAAGTTCGGACCAGAAAGTTTCCCACTAGCAGTGAAGCCATTTATTCTTCATCGTTAAACAAAGCTACTGGTTAGTAAACAATGCTTAAAAGTTGAGGGAAACAGGATTGTCCGACTTCAGATTGATTACGTATCTAGCTCGTATAGTATACGCAATCGGTTACTTGGAACCAAGGCACGTGAGTGTGTTTTGGCATCGGTTTGGCCTGGCCTACGACTTCTGTCAACTTATTCGTGGCCAGCCATAAATGATGATTTGATTGAACCGTCTAGATTAGTTTCCTTTGATTAGATTTACTCTGATACTGAGCGATAGCTCCGAGGCAGTGTCCAATTCCTTGGTCGCCAATCGGTTCAGTCTTTAACAAAGGTCTGACCTCCACACAAGTTACCAAGTTAACTTGGGATTAGCCGAAAATGGCCAGGAGATACATTCTTTTGCTCGTCGTAGCTGTCTGCCTGAGCGGAATCGCCAGCGGGCAAAGAGGTAAAGTGCTCTGGTCCTGGATTTTAGAATTCTATGAATATTTGGTAAACGTTGCGGTATTTTGATTTATTTAGTTTAGCACAACAGTTCAGGAAATTGTTTCTTGAAGGAGTGTAAATAGTTTTCGTAACTAAAACTTATTGGTATACAGATAACTAAAATTAATTAACCAAAGTTATTGAAAACATAGACCCATTTTGGTGTTTGTAGTCCCAAAGGATTTCGTCTCTTTTCCAGCAGTTAACTTATACTTGTCTTAGCGGTAGAAAGTTTCAGCGTGTAGAACGAGGTACTTTAGAATTAAGTTCTATAAAAAATTCCTATCGCCCATGTTTACTGGTAAAACGTGTGTAGAGATAAGACTTCATTAATCCCAAAATCAAAATTATTTATGATCCTTCCATTTTTTTTTACCAATGGCATTAGTAATATTGCCTTACCGATGAGCACTAAAGTGCGTTAAAGTGTCTTATTAATTAGAATTCAAAAAGTATTTTAACCATTTTACATACTCATAAAAAGAACTGGAATGGTATGTTATAGGAATTGCTTCCAGCAATGATCAGCACTTCCATTTTAACTGTCTTTTGTTATCGGTGTAGACCACCCTCGAGGGCGTTCCTTTGATGCCGAATCGCATCCCATCAAGCATGCAGAGGAGCAGCAGACGCAGTACTGGGTGGATAAGGCCCAGGCGAAGCTGTTATCGAAACTGGCCGAGGAGCAGTCGGCACCCACAAACAAGGCCAAGAATGTGATTATGTTCCTGGGCGACGGAATGTCCGTTCACACGGTCACCGCCACCCGGAATCTGCTGGGCGACAGTGCGGAGCAGGTGTACTTCGAGGGATTTCCGTACACTGGCTTGTCCAAGACGTACTGCGTGAACCGCCAGGTGGCCGATTCCGCTTGCACGGCCACTGCCTATTTGGGTGGTGTGAAGGGGAACTATGGAACCATTGGCGTGAACGCCAATGTACCCAGGTACAGCTGTGATGGCGCCGCAAACGAAGAGGATCGTGTGCTCAGCATCGCGCAGTGGGCACAGGCGGCTGGCAAGGACGCGGGATTGGTCACCACAGCCAGGGTGACACACGCATCGCCGGCTGGCGTTTATGCCCACATCGCAGATCGCAATTGGGAGAACGACTGGGAGGTGGCCAACGGAAATTGCGATCCCGAGCAGGCCATCGATATTGCCCGCCAGCTCGTGGAGCAGCCTGTGGGTCAGCAGCTGAAGGTAATCCTTGGCGGTGGTCGCAAGAACTTCATCAACACTACGCTTAACGATGAGGAGGGATATCCCGGCAAGCGTACCGACGGTCGCCACTTAATCCGCAGCTGGTTGGATCAGAAGAAGGAGGCCAATGTGTCAGCCAAATACGTCTGGAGTCGCAAGGGACTCAGTCTAGTGGATCTCGAGAATACGGACTACCTCCTGGGACTCTTTGCCAACGACCACCTGCCGTACAATGGTGATCGGGAGAGGAAGCGTAGTCAGTTGGCGGATCCCTCACTGAGTGAGCTCACGGAGGCTGCCATCAAGGTTTTGAGGCGCAATGACAAGGGATTTTTCCTCTTCGTCGAGGGTGCTCGTATCGACATGGCCCACCACGACACCTTCGCCAGGAGATCCCTCGAGGACACCGCCGAGTTTGCGAGGGCGGTCCAAATGGCACGCGAACTTACCTCCGCGGATGACACACTGATCGTAGTGACTGCCGATCATGCTCATGTTATGTCCATCAATGGTTATCCTGTGAGTAGCTGGAGGAGGTTTTCCTTTTCATAACAATTTCGGTATTTGACTTGTGAATGGTTTATTCCGGCAGTATCGTGACCAGGAGATCACCGGATTGGCTCAGCTGGCGGATGATAATCTGCCCTATACGATTTTGTCCTATGCCAATGGACCTGGCTACTACACTGGATACAATCGTGCCGAGGGACGCGCCCTTCTAAAGGAGAAGTTGGTGGCGGACACAGACTATCGGTATCCGACGCTGGCGCCCCTGGATGCCGAAACCCACGGCGGAGACGATGTGGCGGTTACGCCTCTGGACCTTATGCCCAGTACTTCAGTGGCAACTACGAGCAGAGCAATATTCCGGCTATGATGGCGAGAGCAGCGGGTATCGGTCCCTTTGCCTAGGACCAGACTGCTTTTCTTGGCATATTGGTGTATTGAAAACTCGTCTCGGTGAAATGGAATAATTAAAATGCATCATTGCCAAACGAATCTTGCATGGAAAACTGTTTCGGGTATGGGGCAAATCGAATTCCGTCTAATTGAACTGACAAGCTGTGCAATTTCCTGTGGAGCAGGGGAGCTGCCCCCCAATAAATGCCACCTGACGGCAAATTCAATTAAGTGGCAATGGCAACTGGCATCTGACAACCTGCAGGCAGCCTCAATCAGTCAGCTGCAATCACTTTGGGGCTGAGCCAATTGACCAGGTGGTTTCTGGCCAAATGAAGACAAAATCGCGGCCAAAATGAACGGTCCGCCATCAGCCGTTTCATGTTTCATCATAAGCCCGAGAAAATGTGACATTTAAATGGAATTCATCGAGAATCCGTGCATTTCCTGAGTGAAGAAGGGTGGCTATGAATATCTAAGGGGATATAATTCTCATGGACTTTGATAACCACCAGTCAAGCGATATTTAAAAGTTGATATCTCCAGGAGAGTACAAAAAACCAACGCCCATACATTTTTGTACATTATTGGAATGGAAGGAGCTAAGAATATTATGTTCTGCTTCACCTTATACACCATCAAGAATATTTAATTTATCAATTTAAAATTTAATGCATTTTAGATTCATGTTATGCAGACTTTACCCTAGAGTATCTAAAGACATAAAGTCCATTTTATATCATTTTGATGCTTTAAACCTATTTCCAAATAATTTCCCATGGCAACCCCGTCTGAATGATTGAATTAGGATTCCCATTTGGTGTTAACATGCGGGAAGAATTGGTAATGGTATGTGTTCCATTTCCGATTTAACTTGATCTGTGATAGAATTGTATTTTCTGGCAATTTCCGCTTCAATTTCAGCTGAAGAGGAGCCTCTACGTTCACTGAGTCTCGATTTGTGCGGTCAAGAAGGGGCCCAGTTTCGACTGGAATGGGCCTAAACACAGGGTTTTGGTCAAAGCGGCGGTGCAACGGGCCTAGAGAAACTGAAACTGGGTCATCAAGAGTGCTGGCAAATAGGGGACAAATACATAGCTCCAAAGAAATGCAGCTGCGGTCTGGTTTTGGATATTCCACCGCAAGGCGTGGGGGAAGGGAGGTGGGGGGTTTTTACCAATTATGTATATCTGTATCCGCAGGGACAGAATAAGAGAAGAGAAAAAACTAATGGCAGCATACACAAAAGTTGCTCACAACTAATGGTGCTGCTTTTTAGCTGACTCAGCCAAGAAGCTTGCCGCAAAGATACAAAGATACGCCGTCACAGATACAAAAAACACGTGACTGTGTTGGAGCAACTGGACTGAACTGGCGAGCTTTTTAACGAAACTCCATATCCGGCTCTCTCGCACGGCGCGCGCACACTTCTAAGCCGATTCAAATGGCCATGTAGAGCCACAAAGCTGCAGCGCCGCTCTTTCGCTTTTTGTATCTTTCGGATACATGCGACGCGGATTGGGGGCCACATAATGTACGGCCAGGGCAGTAGGGGAATTTTTTGCTTTTGCGCAGCGACGTCGGCAGAGCGCTAAGTGTGCCACATTCTGTTTCCAAGCGCTCTCACAGATACGCCACACACACACACTTAGGCAGCTCGGTGAGCATTTTTTTGTACTCTACACTATACACTCGACAAAAATTCGCCTCGTTATATGAAAGCCTGGCTGCAAAAAAAATTCCATTTACTTGAAGCCTAACTGAAATTGATATTAATTAGGTGTATTTTTAGTTGCAAGATACAGAAGAAACGAACAGGAAGAAGGCTGGAAAGGGAAAAATTTGTTTCTGGGCTACTTTTTTGAAGAGTGCACTCTACACCAGTGTCGTTTATCAGCCTTATGACAAATTCATGTGAATTGGCAACGAAAGCAAGCGGCGACGGGAACACTACGATGACTGCAGCATTTCAATTAATGCTGAATTCGTGTCGCACAATAGATACATAGATACAGCCGCACATTTGGGCTTTCCAAGCTGCGGCCGCTCCCTCCGCATTTATCGACGTTTGTGTTTTTGTGTTTACTTAACCCAAATGCGCCCCAACAACCAGCCAGAAAGGGGAGGGGGGATTTGTGTTTGAAGGGGGGTTATGTAAGCCAGGGTGCGGAAGTGGGCTACATATGTACCAAGTATGCACGAGTATGTGGGGGCCGCCTTTGCTCCAATGAAACGAGCTTTTTTAAGTGTTTGCCCCCCCCACACACACACACACGGTCGCAGATACGACCAGGGAACCAGAACACCAGGGAACAAAGTAGTAGTTCAAATGCAGGGCTTTTTTAAAATTTTGCCATTTATACATTTAATATTTGTTTTGTATACATAATAATTTTTATATATATATATATTGTTTTCTTAATGCATACCGTTACTTATATCGATTTTAATGGATTATTATTTATCAATGTAGATTTGTTGTGGGTTTCTTGTGTCGCAGCTTTCGTTAATGAATGTGTCGGTCGATCGGTGAACGAATGTCTGTACACCATCATATACATACTTCTTAGCCATTGCAAACGGAATTAGTCTATAAATGAGTTGGGCCTTTGGCTAAAAAGCTACCCCCCTTCCTCCATCGTCTACTCACTACACTCTTCTACACCCATCGCTTTCTACATGTGCACTATGCTTCACTCAGCTTCAGGCTTCAATTCAGTTTAATTCAAAATAGATTTGACTTGCGTTAATAAATACGTTAGTTAATGAATGTTCATTTGCGGTAGTGACTACTAACTAATAGAGTTGCCGAGTGTCGAGTGGGAGAGGGACTGAATAACACGTACATACATAACTCGCAAATTGCCTAACGTAGGATAATGAATTTAGAATTGATCTCGCTTCGCAGCCCTTCCACCTACCCTACCACCTACCACCTGACACCCACTGCGCATCAATCGAATTCGATTTACGTTACGTATTTATATTAAGAAATACATATTTTATATATTTATATAAAGATCTGATCTATATAGATAATGGCTTCGACTCAGCGCCGCGCTTTCTCTACATCTTTCTGATTCTAACAGCGTTTATCTTTACATGGATGATCGATTATACGTTTAACAAGCTAGAGGTGTTCAATGTATTTCCATTCCAGTTAATAATCAGTTCATAAAATTATGTAGGTTAAAACAAAACATATCGCTTACATTGTGTATTAGAAGATCAAACATTGGCTGGTTCTGGTTAATGTTGCATTGGCTGCTCTTGTTGTGCGGAAACATTTTAAAAAGTTAACGTATACGAGTAGACTAACTGAGGGACTCTTAGAGGTTACGAATTTGCAAATGATACATCATTGAGTTGGGCTGGGAGGTAAGCTACTTTGACAACTCGAATTATTATTGACTTGAGGATCTTTCTTTTCAACTTTCTGCTCCTGCGCTCTTCCATTCACGTCTATAAATATCGCTCTCAGCGGCGTTGATAGTAGGTTTACTCGGTCTCTGTTTCCTGTTTCCATCGCTTTTCAATATGTGTACACAAGTTTCATATGTGACCGTTCGCATTTGTTAGTTTTTTCGCATTTTCATTGTACATTTTGCCATTTTTTTGTAGAAAATATTTTTCTTTTTTCGATTTTCATTTTTTTTCTTTTTATTTTGTTTTTCGCTTTTCTGTTTTAATCTGATTTGATTGATTTCTTTACACAGTATCTGTCATCAACACTTTAACGCCTTCATCTACCATTTATAATACAACTCAATTAAAAATTTGTAACATTCCCCGACAAAGGGGGAGGCATTTAAAATATCGCTTCCGTTCGTTTAAATACATGTCGATTTTCGGTTTCCAGCACAGCAGTTGGCCTGGCCTGCTGTTTCCCTATTCTTATTGTTGCGGTTGTTTTGTAAATGTTTGTGTGTGCTGTTTGTTTGCTGATTTCACTGTCTCCTTAAAACGATTTGCTAAGAACTAAACACAGTAATGGTTAGTAGAATTCAATGAATGCTGTACTGTGTGGTGTGGTGTTGTGGTGGTGTGCTGCCCAGGCAGCTACTGCCTGCGTCTGGGTCTCGCGCAGACCTCCAGGCAGAAGCGTCGGACGGTGGCGTTTTCTCAGTTGATGTTGGCTACCTCCTGGGCCTCGCCATCGACGACTGGCATGTTCAACTGCTGGGTGACGTTCGACTTGGCCAGACAGGACCGGGCCACCGATTCAAAGAGCCTACGGAATATGAAAAACACGTTGCGGCTTAATATAAAGTCGTTTCGCTTGTGGAACGAAGAGATGTGCTTACTAAAAAGTTATATTTTCATTGATTAATGCTAAATTGTATAAAATAGGAGTTTACAAACAAATACATAGAAAGGTAACATGCAAAATGAGTGGAATGGGGCTGGTCGACTCGCTTTAAGATCGAACTTGATTTCTTGCTACGATGCACACCGAATGCCAATTGAATTCTCAAATCGCTTAACTACAACCAAACATTCACCGAAATATCTGAAAACAGAAGGGGTGGTAAAATGTAAGTTAGGTAAGAATTTGGGTTAGAAATAGAAAAAGCCGGGTTCGTGCAATGCAAAACTACTACAAACTACATATAATGGGCCTAGCGGGGATTCGGTATAGATCAATTTGATTAACATTAAAAATGAAAAAAAAAGCCATCTATCAGGCGAGCTCACTTGGTAATCTCTGGCGCACAGTGCACAAAGTCATGGTCCCAGAACTTGTAGATGGGATTTTTGATCAGCTCAATAAAAGTGATCAGCAGTCCCCAAGGATGCGGGCGATTAACGATCAAACGTTCCAGAAGCACGCGAGTGATCTGCTCCTGAATTGCCTCCGAGTTGGCCTCGGCAAACAGATGCAACACGGCACAGCTGAAGTAGTGTGTGTGGCTGTTGGGATAGCGCAACTGGTTCGCAATTGCATTCAAGAACAAATATCGACCCTCCGTATCCAAATCAACAGCAAGATTCTGGAAGATATCCATGTGAGCGCTGTGTGCTATGTTGGAGGTGTTGGGCACAAAGTTTTTGTTTCTGAAAGTTTTTATCTCGATTAGCAAACAATTTCGCAGAGTAGTTTAACATTTAGAACTCACCTGATTAAAGCAATCGCTTGGGTTCCCACATACATGACCAGAGCATTCATCAGTGCCATATTGTATCGAGTTCCTGGCTCGCTGGTCACCTGCAAGTGACCACGTAACTCCGAGAGGAAAGTAACCGGCGCCCGGGCCTTGAGGTACGAGTCCAAATCCTTCTTGAAGTTCGGCGGCTGGATGTTCACAATGTAGCTGCTAAGCACCTTAGGTGCATTACTACTGTCCGACAGCATGTCCACCTTTAGGTTGGGCGTGAAGGGATCGGGCAAGCGCATGTTGCGCGGAAACGCCGACAGGATGATGTTACGCATCTGGACGCAGTTGGGCGGGATGGTGTCACAGAAGCCAAAATGATAGTCGCACAAGAACTCAGGGAAGTCGTGAAGTAGAACGAGTAGAACACGTAGCGTCCCCTTGTATAAAAGTTGGACTGGTTTGCCGAGCTCAGTGTTCCGTAAGAAGGGTGCAAGATATTTAAAGAGGTCTTGCAACAATTGAGCGTAAAGTGGCCAGCCCTTTTGCCCGGGAATCTGGACGAGGATGCGACCCAGAAAGACGCGATGCGAAATGAGCTCCAACCAAGCAAAGCAGAAGCCCGGTGCCACGCTGGGACTCAATAAGTGATATGTGTAGGCAAAGGCCGACACAATGCTGTGCATCAGAGACTCGAGTATCACATCGGCCGTGCACAGCTCCATGAACAGCATCATGAAGAAGCGATGGTAGCCAACCTGCTGAAAGCTCACGCCGCGCATTTCATGGTCCTTAAGCAGCGTTCCCAGCACAATACCCAACACTTTGTTTAACAGGTTGATCTTGGTAGTTGGATTACCTGCTTCACCTGAGTGTCGCACGAGCATTGCGATCAGATGGACGAACGCATCGATCCACTGGAATATCTTGTTCTTGGCCTGGTTAATTGGTAAACTTGGCTCGGCGAACATTCTGTACACAACATCTGTGCAAATGTGTGTGGCCTGTCGGAAAAAGCGGGTGATCAAGTCGTCCGTTTTCAGAATTCCATATGTGTTCATCTTTTGGACAAATGCCCCGAAGTTGCGTGCATCGCGTGTAGACTGCTGGTTCTGTTGTGTATATAGTGCAACCCAATCCTTAAGCAGAAACTCTGTCTTCTCTTGCAAGCCCGGCGGATCATCTGTATCGCATGACTAATAAACGCGTTTCGTTAGCAATTTAATATGCAATTTATAAAACAAAATTATATTTTCGTCCTTACCCTGACGTGATGCATGCCGGAGTGGATGTAGTGGGAGGCTCCAGACAAGTAACGCTCACTGCCGTTGAACGGGCTGTAGTCGCTGCTTGAGTTAAAGTTTCCGCTCCACAGCGTATCAATAGCATTCAAAATGCATTCTGGATACCGATGGCGATGCTGAGTGAGCCTACCTAACAGCTCAACAGTGGCCATGAATTCGTTGTCCGAAACAATGTTAATCACTCGATCGTCCATGATAAGGCGCTCCAGCAGTGCGATACCAAACGATATGGCCACATAATTGTTTCCGTTGTCCATGCAGTCGCGTAGCATTCCGTCAAACTGATTGAGATTGACAAAGTGCGACGTAATCAGTGCGCGAGCTGCCTCTACGTTATATCGCGCCTCCTCTCGGATGTCAAAGAAACATTTTGTTACCGCTCGCTCTGTGTTCGGAGCACCAAAACTGTTGTGCAGCAAGCCAATAATACGGAGATGAATGTTTTGATACAGCTTCATTTGTTCCATGTTTTCATGCATGTTAACCAATCCTTCGGTCAAACCCTCGACCGCACGAGACACCAGATTGAAGGCAGACTCCTGGTCACGTAGTCGACGCGTCGCCAACATTGCGTTGAGTAGCATGTGCATCTTGCTAGCCTGGATCTGGAGCGACGGCACACCGATTACAGAGTTCATGAAGGTCTCCATTTTGGTTACTATTTCCGCGTATACCATGCTGCTCTCATCATTAGCAAACACATTTGGCTGAGACAAATCCGTCGGCTTGGGCACAAATAGGGCAATATCCCGATCGCTCATCTGCTGGAAGCCAGGTATGCTTCTAGCGAATTCCGAGTACACAGCATATAGTGTAGCTGGAGCCGGGCCCACCTTGATTCGCACTGCTTCTGGAAGACGCTCCTGTTGATAGCTGAGACTCTGGGCGTCCACAAAACGATTGCCCTCTTCACGAGCAATTTTTCTGGTCTCGAAATCGGTGCTTAGACGCCTATCAATCTCAGCCGCTGCCTTTTCAGCCGATGTTTTCTGAATGAAGGCGCAAACCAGCTCAACATTTTCGCTTGCCAGCTGCATAGCAGCAGCTTGAATCTCCGCCATGCTGGGCATCCCATTTAAGGCCGACAGCAAGGCCTTGTGCAGATTCTGGCTAATAGCACGCGCTATCTCATCCTTACCGGTAATCATAGCCATGCCGGCGGCCAGGTTTCGTACCATCTGATGAGCGGCAGTGCGCATTCGGTTCTCGTCAGCATCTAAGGCGAAGTCCTTGCGGATGATCTGCTCGGTGGTGGCACAGGCAATGCGGATGCTTCGGTCCACAATAGGCTGCAACCAGTCGGTTATCGTGCGCTCCACGGCGTTGACCACAATATGTTTGATTCCGGGATTGGCGTGCAGGAACTGTGTATTGGGTGGCAGTACCAACTGCTGACCAATAAGCTGGAAGTTGCTCACATTTACATCCACGTACGAATAGCGCGGCTCTGGTGGCGGTAGTACCACTTGGCTGGGATCGGTGGGTAGATTGGGCGAAGATACCGATCCAGGAGTACTATTAGCTCCACCTGCTACCATCATCATGGCAGCCGCATTTTGAGCGTCCACGTCCGCAGAGGATGGCGGTGGAGGTGCCTGCTGCTGCTGCGGCTGTGGTTGTTGCTGCTGTTGTGGTGGCGGCGGCGGTTGTGCCGGGGATGGCTGTTCACGCGGTAGTGTGGGTGCAGGAGCCACTGCCTCAAGTTGTTTCGGTTTCGGTTGCGACATCTGCTGTTCAATAAGAAGAGCTCGACTGGGATCCTTCAGGTAGATCACTGGTCGCAACTTGGCCAATTCCAGATTTAGCGTTTTGCATAGTACTTCGATTTCAAACTTCAGGTTTAGTTTGAGGTCTGGCTCCTGGTGAAGCTCACCAAGCACGTACATGATACCCATAGTCCATGGATTGGGCGATCGGAAGATGCGAGACTTGGCGGATGACTCAAGGATCTTTGCTACGAAAGGAACCACAAATAGCAGTTCCTGCTGGCCCTTATGGTAAGCTTCAGCCAAAAGGGATTTCAGATCTAGGTCCAACTGCAGGATGGGGCGATTGCGACCTAAGGTCATCATGCCTAACCAGTGTCCGAGGTTCTTCAGAAGACTCCGATCGGAGAAATTAATAACTCCCTTATCGGAGCGCAAGAGTACCTTGATGTTGCGTAGGGTCTCTTTGGTAACGAATCGGTTGATCTCGCCGTTCTTAAGGGCATCCAAAAAGTTGTAATAGAGTGTGTGGAAGTTGAACTCCATTGATGCGCGTTTGAGGACCAAATATTGCGCTAGCCACGGCCAATACTCCTTGGTCATAATCTCCTTTATCTCATCGCACTTCTGCGGTATGTTCAGCTGGCTCAGGTTGTTGAAAATGAAGGCAGTTTTGTCCTGTACAGGTTCGGGTGGCACAGTCACTTTCTCTTCTTGGTTGGCCACTAAAAGTGTGTCGATATTGGTGGCATTGGCGATGGACTTCATTCTCGTGGCATGCGACATAGCAGAGCTTGATTTCGGACCCGATCCTGGGGTGCTGGCGGGCATATTACCTACAGAAGAAAGAGTGGAAATCAAAGTTATTCTCTATTCTCTTTAACCTGAGGTTTGCGGAAAACGTTTGTTTATAGAAGCTTTCCATACTATCTATTGTGTTTACTTATTTAGATTAATGTTGTATATCGATTTGGTTATATAGATTAAGATTTAGTTTAACATCAATGTTTTGTATAATACTACGAAAACCTAATTTATGCAAATTACTCATAATTACCTAACATGGAGCTGTTTCTGTAAATTGGTTCCGTTACTGGTCCGGTGGATATCGCAGAAGGAATCGTATTGCTGAGGCCAATCAACTTCTGCGGCGGTGGCTCCTGGCCATGCATTCCGTATTCCACATACTGAATAAGGTGCGGCGGGAAGTCTGAGAAGTGAGGAATGGAGCGGATATGCTCGCAGTATTTGTTGTAGGTGTGCAATCGAGTTCTGAACCTGTCTAGTGCGGTCACACCGAAATAGTAAAGCTTGGATCCATCGGGCTTCCGGAGAGCGTCCAAGACACAGCGCAGAGAAAGCCCCAGAGCTACAAAGGTGGGCACCAGATTTCGGTCAATAATGCCACCAAATAGCTGCGCAGTAATCTGCAGCTCTTTCTCTGGATATTGACAGAAAAAGCGATATTCCTCGAAAAGATTGCGCAGCATACACAAAAAGACTTCCTGCTCTCGCCGGTTGCTTGACTCTTTAAATCGTTGCAAAATGTCCAGCACTTCATCGATGGACAGCGTTGGATTCGGCTGGTGGTTGTAGATGCGTTGAAAGTATGAGTTGACCTCGTCTTCAACTTCCTTCGACACAGGTATCTGGAGATCGGCCATCACAGGGTTGTTTGGATTGGGGGCCGTTGGAGTCGGCGTTGGAGTCTGCTGTTGTGGACCCCCTGGCAGCATGCGGCCAAGGTTTCCTACATTGGGCGGTGGTGGAGCCTGCGGCATCTGCATGAGGTTTAGCGGATATGGATTGGCTCCTGGAGTCATCAGACGCGATGGAGAGGCTAAAATTGCACGACATCTGGAATAGATAATGCATTCTTTGCAAATGAATGCCACTTACTCAGCATGTTGCCAAAATTAAATGCTCCGTTCGGGCCGCTCAAGTTCAGGCCGGCTATGTTGTTGGACATATTTGTCAGCGGATCCATTCCAGGTCCGAACATCTGCGCGTTGAGGTTTCCGGAGAACGGTTGCTGCGGTGGCGGGGGGACAATTCCTCCAGGCAGATCCATACCACGATGGCCGCGCAGAATTGTTGGTGGAGGCGGCGGAACCAATCCTGGCTGCTGCTGTTGGGCACGCGCCTTGTTAGCCATAATGGCCACGTTCGCGGTCATTTGCATGATGACTTCGACCATCTCCGGCTGCATGCAGTTATTGATGCACGTTTGCAGACAATTGATCATGGTAGAAACTGTCTCGGGCAAGAGCTGTGCCTGCTTGGGAGGCAGCTGGTCTTCTGGCACTTTGGCGTTGATAACCTGCGGGCACCGGCGGTGCAGAACCTTGATTATAGCCTGCATAAAGGGCTCCCCATGCTCGCGAATTTTATCGGTAAGCCACTTTTCCAGCTTCAGGTACTCGCGCCGAGAGGCAAGGCAAGCCAGGTCGATAATGAATAAAAAGGAGCGGGCGTTGAGAAGCGCCGATAGCGCTTTTAAGTCCTGGGCAAGATCCAAGATGCGCGACAGTTTCACCTGATCGAACTCATTGCCTCGCAGATACCACTCGGACATAGCATTCATGATATTGGAACGAAGTTGGAAGGTGTTCGAGCTCCAGGCGCTGGCCAAGATCACGTTCGAGTTTGGGTGGTTGCCAAGGAACGTTGGTATCAGTTGGTTAAACAGATCCTGACGCAGTGGCGTCATCGGCGGACTTGTGTTCAATAAGGCCAAAAATAGTACATCTGGACAGTTCTGCGCTGGGAACTTAAATAGCTCATGGACCTGCGTATAGTATCCCTTGTCCGCAATGGAAAGTAAAACCTCTACAAGGTGAAGCGACTTCCAGGCCGAGATCTCCTTATTGTCCGCATCCGGAGCCGTCTTAAGCACATCCAACGCTGGTTGGCTAAATACAAAGTCAGCGAAGGAGAAGAGATCCGGGTTCTTCAGCATTGTCGCGATAAGCGAAAGCTGACCTTCCGTGTTTGCCCAGTGACGGTAAATGCATTCTGGATGTGGAAATATGTTAGAGCCAGTGGCTAGCCGAAGGATGGTGAGCAATAGCTCCAAGCCGATGCGATCCTTCAACACGAACTCGGGATGATCAAGTTCTATAAATTAAGAATGATATTCATTTAGATTGGTAATTGCGAAGCAGTTATCTAGCTATTACCCATGCACACGTCCTTCCAGTTGAGCTGAGGCACCACCTCCTTGAGCGCCTGCACAAAGACATCTGGTTTCCAAGTTTGCGTGGCCTCCGTCGTCTCCTTCTTGTCCTTCTTATCACTGGACGAATTGCCATCGCTGCCATCGTTGTTGTTACTGCTGCCCGGGGTCTGTTGCTGCGGAGTGATTTGTGTCTGCGAAGAGCCACTGCTGTTGCTGCTAGCGCCCTGCCCCTGACCAGGCCAGAAGTTTGCCGGTGTCGGTAGATTCACATTACAATCGAGCAGGGAGGAGTGCCTGCGGCACATAAGACCCACAATCTTGGCAACATCTTTGGACTGGAGCTCAGCGCGTTCTCGCTCACGGGAACACAAATGATTTTTACACTCTTCAACGCTCGATGTAAATTCATAACCGATTTCAAGGATTAGATTAATCCAAGATGTGTCCATAATATTATTTTTGCCCTGTAACATAAGATTTAATTAGCAAATTGTCTTTTAAATATAAGTTGCTTACGCACCTGGTTGGTGAATATTATCTCGCTTAAATGGTCATAAATATCCTCGATTCCCACCTCGTTCAGAGCATCTGCCTCGGAACTGGAGCTGTTGCTGCTAGTCGTCGCTTCGGCCTCCGCATCCGTTTCGCTGGCGCCTGTTCCCGCAATTGTCGCCGTCGTCGAGCCGTACAGAAACGGCGCTAGAACCAGCGGTACTGCCTGGCGAGGAAACTCCTCCCGAAGCTTTTCCAAAAACTGTGCTTCCAGCTGCGGTTTTACGTACTCCCTAAGGCAGCACAATAAATACTGCAGTAGATCGAAGGAGATCTCCTGAAGACCGCTGCTAGCAGGACTGCTACTGTTTTTACCCAAATAAGAGTCGATCAGTTCGCTGAGGCTACCTGTTAGATTGTTCCTGGCCGAATGTCTGAGTTCTGTGTACGAGGAGTGGGTCACGGCCAAGGCGAAGACGCACTCACAAACCTTGTTGATGCCGGTCAGTCGGGCGACTTGGCCAACGAGATCCGCTACCGCAGCAGGCTTTAAGGACTGCTCAGGTATGAGTATCCATAAGTAATCAAATCTTTTTGGACATCACACACAACTCACCTTCTGGTTGCTGGCGAAGTACTGGTCAAAAGCGTAGCAGATGTTGGATACAAACGAAGAACTCTGCAGCTGCCGCTGCAACTGGGCGCCCAGGAGCTTCGCCTGCAGCTGAACGGTAAATGATGGCGCAGGATCGCTGAAGCTAATCACGGAGAACAGGTGGCGCAGGGTGCTGCGATCCGCTTCCAGGCCGTGCTCTTTAACGAACTGCAAGATATCGGAGAAGCTATCAGTATCGTCTGGTTTAGTATCGCAGAGATGCATTGCACAGGGCTTTGAAACCAGTAAAAGTGCCTTGACAGCGACTGCCCGCAATCTGGTACACATATCACTGTATAATGGGCAGTGTATGTTTCAAATGATTCCTCAGATTCTGCGGTGACCGGGATTTTTTTTATGTGATTTTCATCGCAAACTTGGAAATTTTGACAGGTTCTATTATGTTCTGTGAGTGTCTCAATTTTTCTCTGTTCGGCTGGAAATGTGTACTCGGTTACAAGGCGAGATCTAAAGTAACATTTTGGATTGGTTATTTTTAATTCAAGGCAACTGCTTTCAAAAATAAAATCATTTTGCCATTACTTCCTTTCCCGCCAAAAAATTAATATCACTATTTAGATAATTGGCTTTTAAAACACGGAATCTAAATGCATTTTATCAACTTTTTTCAACTTTAGGTTCCTGAGAATATCTCTATAACTCTATAGAAAACACAAATTGGGCTATCGTTAAGATGTGTATATAAATAACAGTGGAAAAATAAGGTAATCCTTTTTGCGTGCGCATAACTTTGCAACTTATCAGGCTGTTTAAAATGAAAACATAGATAGTTGAGTTATTAGCAATAGTGGAGTATATGACTCTCGTTTAGCTATAATCCTCTTTTAAATTGAATTTTTGAGGTCTGAAAGATACTATGTATATTACAAATAACAATTACTTGTAGGGGATTGTTGGGTAAATGGGGCCATTCTAAATCGAGTATTTGTTATGATACTCATTTGAATGCGAAAACTTTGCGAGGTTGCCAGATATCCCCTGTCCCCCATCCGGGACCCAAAACTGTTGAAATATGTGATCCGGAGTTCGGAGTCCGGACTCAAGGCCTCTCCGAGCGGGGGAGCGAGACAACAGCTGTGGTCCCGCCGTCGCAGCTGCTGCACAACAAATTACCCTCGCGCCCTCTCGCTCGTACGCGTTGGCAAAACGTTACATGGATGAGGAGAGGAGAGAACATGACGGTGCGAGAAAGGAAGGGGGTCACAGGAAAAAGAGCGACATATTGCAAACTCTAGCGAAAAGAAAGCGGCCGCAATTGATATTCCCACGATATTTAACCACGAACTTACTATTTAAGTTGGTCTCTCGATTGGTAATGGAAAAATTTAAGTTTTGGGGCCGAAAAGCCCTTCGCTTGGCTTGGGCTTTTCAATTCGATTTTTGCAACTCGATTTCGCACTACTCCGCTGCGAATTTCATACTGCCGACCACTCACGAAACTCGTGCGTGGCTAAGCGCACACAATTAGCCTGGTTTTACACATTCTAGAAGACTTTTAGCTTAAGCAAATCGCTCACAAAACGCGCAACGCCGTGCAGAGAAATTTTTTCAGCTGCCTTTACTAAAAACTGTAATGGCGTCGGCAAAATGCACGAGCGAGTGAAATGGCAATAGTGCTCATGGCAATGCTCTAGCCAACTCGTGAGTGCGAACAATTGGCAACTCTGGTTGGCCAGGTGCGATATGTTTTCGGTTTGGCAACACTAACCCCCCACCACTTTGTTGTTGTTATTGTTGACAAAATGAATTGAAAATGGTTCATGGAAACGTTAGTAGAATAACTTGGGGCACCCACCTGCTTTATTTGTTCGCTGCTCTCATTAAAATTTCGCTTGTTTACGTGCTTGACCAGATTTCGTATGTGCGTTAGCGGTGTCTTCAGTTGGCTCTCTACGTTCATAATTCTACGTATCAGTTGTCAATTCCTCAGCGGATGTTTCTTGTTGCTGTTGTTTTTGTTTGGGGGCCACTAGAATTTTTTTGTTGAGCACACACGTTTAGTGTGCACTTGTAGTGGATATTAGAGATATTTGACGTATTCGCTGTTGCGTCTTCTGCTTCTTGGCGCTTTTCACCTACGGCGTAATTTGTTTTTGTCTCTGCCTTCGTTTTTTTTTTTTTTTTGTTCTTTTTTTGGGCTGTAGATTCATTGGCCGCGGCCCCCGTATAAAAGGGGCCATCAGCAGCTCTACATCGGAGGCAGCATCTATTTACGCATAAATGGAATAAAAAATAAGCTCGAGTTCATAGTCCGGGAGAAATCCGATAGGCTTTGTCCTCGTCCCAATATGTACAATATTGCAATAGCTCACGTAATGAAACAATATGAATCAATCCGCACGTACAGCGAAAACAGAAATGAAAAAAATACTACTACTACCGCACACACGGACAAGGGCACAGAATATATGGTTGCTCCTCGTCGGCCTCTTCTTCCACTTCCTTCCGGTCCTTTTGTGGTTCCGGCTCGTGTTTTTGTCTCGTTTGTATTTGTTTGCTGGGAAAATAACTTCAGATTTGTTTGCACTCGTGGATTTTTAATTATTGCCGAAAATGAAAATTATGCATTCGCTTGGAAGCGTGTTAACACGACTACTTGGCACTCACAGCGAATGGTAACAAATTACGATTTCGTGATTGAAATCCCTAGCGCCTTAAATAAATTATACCAGAAAAGCAGTAGTATTTTTTGTAACTACCACAAACTGCAAGTTTGCCGATTAGTATTCGATATATATCCGTTAATATTTAAACTCATTAAAATAAATCAGCATAAATCATGTTGTAGTTTTAACCCTTTTTTATTTTAATGTTTCTGGTAATTCCTGACTGAAAAGTTTTGAATTTTAAAACGTTTAGTTAATGAATTTATATACGCATATGACCACAGTAAATCAAACCGCAAGACAGTATTTTTGGAGGGCCTCTGTGCGGTCACACCCCACCCCATCCACATGCATCCCACTCCGCCCCCACATAGTGTACATAACAAACGGGCTTAATTGGCAATTTAGTAACCAGTTAAATGTGCGCGGCAGGCAGTCCCATCGTGAGCGCGCTCCTCCGGCATAATGTGCTCCTGCGAGCTGGTGGTGTCCTCCGGAGCTGGTACTCCATCTCCAGCCTGTCCGCCTCGCCGTGCAATCTGAACTATAGATCGGAGGCGCGCGCTTTCGCGTCGGACGGTGGAGCCTCCGCTCCATCTGCGTCCACCCAGATCTCGCACCCAAAAACAGTGAGTGATTTCCAAAAGCTTCACGAAGCCACCAAAAAGAAGTTCCAATGTAAGCCTCAACCATTCGAAGGCATATGCATATATGCGTAGTATGTGCACGATCTATAAATACCCAGCCGCCAAGTGGTCCCATTAGTAACACCCCCCGTTTCGCACCACTTGACATTTTCAGCCAAGAAGCTGCCCTCTGATGTGCATCCAGATGCGGTATTCGCCTGCAACGAGCTCGATCTTAGCGAGGTGCAGGTGTACGGATTCGATTACGACTACACCCTGGCCTGCTATAAACCCATCCTGGAGGACCTGCTGTACAATCTGGCCCGCGAGATGCTGGTGAAGAGGTTTCGCTACCCGGAGGACATCCTCCAGCTGGAATACGAGCCGAACTTTGCGGTGCGCGGCCTGCACTACGACGTGGAGAAGGGGCTGCTGGTGAAACTGGACAGCTTTCTGCAGTTGCAGTTGGGCTCGGTATACAGGGGACGAACCAAAGTGGAGGCGGATGAGGTGCTGAAGCTCTACCACAACCGCCTGCTGCCCATTGCATACGTGGAGGGGCCCAACAATAGCTACAGGGTACGTATCTATATCTTATCACCTGGCTTTTTGTTTATCAATAAGTGCTTGGGATCAGTGATATACAATCTTCTTCCGCACAGCATAACACCAACTCCAAAATGGTGCAACTGGCCGACCTTTTTTCTGTACCTGAAATGTGCCTGCTGTGCAATGTAATCGAATATTTTGAGCGCAATCGCATCGACTATAATCCGGAGATTGTTTTCCATGACACCAGGACCGCCATGGGTTCCTGCCATCCCATAATGCACGGCAAGGTTATGCGGAACACCGAGAAGTACATAGAACGAAACCCGAAGCTGGTCAAGTTCTTCGAGAAGCTGCAGCAGGCGGGCAAGAATCTCTTTCTGGTCACCAACAGCCCGTACTCGTTTGTGTAAGGCAATTGTAAATTTTTAATTTTACCAATATCACAATTTCTCAAATCATAATGTCTGCATCTGTAGAAACTGTGGCATGTCCTTTCTAGTGGGCTCCAACTGGCGTGATTTCTTTGATGTGGTCATCGTGCAGGCTCGCAAACCAAAGTTCTTCACAGATGAATCTCGACCTATAAGGCTGTTCGACGAGCGAACGCAGTCGCACTTGTGGGATCGGGTATTCAAGCTGGAGAAGGGAAAAATCTACTACGAGGTAAGACTGTCCCATTCCAAATTTGTGTAACCAAGACTGTAGTCTGATTTTCTACCCAGGGTTCGGTGAAACAGCTGCAAGAGCTCAAGGGCTGGCGTGGTCACTCTGTCCTCTATTTCGGAGATCATCCGTATAGCGATCTAGCAGATGTTACTCTAAAGCACAGCTGGAGGACGGGAGCCATCATCAGTGAACTTGCTGTGGGTGTTTTATATAAAACAATTAACGCATTGCCTCTAAGGGTGTTTCCATATTGCAGCACGAAATTAAAACCCTCAATCGTGAGGACTTTAAGATGAGCGCTAACTGGCTGCAAATGCTGACGCAGCTCATCGAGGAGACCCAGGACGATGATAGCGAGGCAGCCCAGATTTGCCTGAAGGAGTGGATGGAAGAGCGGGATCAGTTGCGGTATGCAAATATACATTTCTCCCAAAGCGTACGATAATACCTCATTCACTCTCCAACCTTTAACAGCAACAAAACGAAGAACGTGTTCAACGAGCAGTTTGGCAGCGTTTTCCGCACTTATCATAACCCCACGTACTTCTCAAGACGCCTCTTCCGCTTTGCCGACATCTACACCAGCGATATAACCAACCTGCTCAAGTTCTCCACCACCCACACCTTCTATCCCCGACGGGGAGTAATGCCTCACGAATATGCCTCCCACTTCATCTAGAGAAAGTGGAAACGAATGCCCCTTAGGATGCTCAGATTAGTTGTAGGTGAAAAAAAGTGCCAGTGCTTACTGCTTGTAGCTCGAAACTAGTGAATTTAATGCGTGTATGTATATCGTTAGTTACATTGTTGCTCAATAAAATCGTTGTAATAGTTCAAGAAAACCTCGCGATGCTCGCTAGCCAGATATTCCACCTTACCTTTCATCTCTAGAAGTTCCTTTTTGCTGGTGCGGCATTTCTTCTGGGCTATGATATCCCACAAATAGGTCATGCGGGCAATGTATTCCATGGAGGTATCGCCACACTGCGCAGCAGTGCCTTCCAGCTGTTTTCGTATAATCCTCGCAAGATCTTCATATTCCAACTCATCCAGCGTAGTCCCCTCTGTTTGAGTAATAGTTCATGAATTACGTAATTACAAAAGCCAGCTATAGCGTACCATCTATCTCCACAAAACAGGCTGTTACCAGTTCCTCGCCCATAATTCTTTTTAAACTGTGGTAATCTACAAGCCATTGGTCTAGATCATCGAATGCCTTGAAGAGCGCCTGCCTTTTTAACGAATCAGCACAGTTCCAGATGAGTTCAAGGAACTCCTTGTACCAGGCGAAATGTTGACGCTCCTGGCAGACCGTGCAAATAATCGGGTTCTCTACATTGGATGCCATCCACCAGATGAGATTATTCCGTAGAACTTTGGCGTCTGGGAGGAACTCTTGTCGGCAGTTGGGGTTTTCGCAGCGATAACGATGGAAAGAAAGCTGAAAGTTTAAGAAACACATTTACAAATGGCTGTGCATGAATTAAAAAACATACATAGTTTTGGTCGGGATCACTTTGTGTGCACTTAGTGCATGCGCACTCAAATTTGTAGATGTCCTTTAGGGGTTTGCAACGCTGAAGCTTTAAGCTGTTCATGTAATCACTTGTATAGCAATTGAAGATCTCCTCGCCGTGTAATATGTCCTTTGCAGCGTAGTTCACCACAGAACATCCATCGAACTTGGTGCGAATCGAGGGTTCGCATGCGTGGTTGCACAAGCTCAAGTAAGGCAGATTGATGGCTGTAATAAGCTCCGAGTGGGATAGATTGTGCAGCTGCCCGCGCTTCAGGTGTCGAGGCTTTTGCCACAAGTCCGGCTGCAACGCGACAAACTCATTTGGCTCCATGCCAACTGCGAGCAACGCATAGCCCACATGCCCATTCGCCAGCAGCTGACCGGCGAATCGAAGAATCAGTGCTGATATAATCAGTTGCCAATCTTCAGTGCTGGCCGACAGTGAGTGGAACTGATCGAAGAAATCGGTGTGCCCTTTCAGATAGAGTTGAAGAAAGTTGGCACAGAGGATGTGGTAAGTTAACTCCGCCTTGGGAGCCTGATCCAATAGACTGACCATGCGCAGACTTCGCAAATACTCTGGAGCGTGTTCACATGCTTCCGGTTTCCGGGCGAGATTCATAATTTCATCCCAAATACTCTGTGCACTGGTCGTCTCCTGCAAATGAAGCATTATGTAGGGAATGTAAGCCAGAACCAATCGCAAGGCCAAATGCGAAACACCCAACAGTTTGAGCAGATCCTTTCTGTAGGCGGCGCACTCGTATTTATGGATTGCCGTGTGTGCCTGCCGACATTTCCTAGAGCAGTAGACGACCCGTTGATGGCACTTTGGGCAGGGTATGGGGGCGCTCATTAAGCTAGCGGCGCATTGCTGGCAAATAAGCAGTTGTTCCAGTGGAACAAAACAGGAAGCTCGCTCGGAAAAGATTACATTGCCTTTGCTAATGTTTTCCTTAGCCACCATATATCGTCCGCGCTGACCAGGATCTGTAAGGCTGAATAGTAAAGGTTAACAAACCAAAAATTCGCCAGTTTATCAAATTGGAAACCTACATTTCCCCTAAAGGTTTATCCTCCTCTTTCTCTTGTGTTTCCTGCTCGTTGGTCTGGTTCTTAAGTAGCTCCAGTTTCTGCTTCAGGTTGTCCAGCTGCTGTTGGAAGCTCTCGTTAAGCTTCAGCTCCTCCAGACAATCCAAGTGCTCCTCCAGCAAAGCAATCTTTTTCAGCTTCCAGGCGCAGTAGGCCTGCCGCATGATCACCTTGTGCCGCAGCTTTTCCGGATATCCACACTCCAGCGCATTGGCGCAGTCGTCGTAGGCTTCTCTGTAGTATCCGTACTCCTGCAAAGCCATTCCTCGGTTGGCGAACGCCAGCGACAGCTCATCCACGGCGTCCTCAGCCTCGAATACGGCTCCCGTATAAAGCCTGCAGGCGCTCAGAACCGCATCCTCGGAGGAACCTCTGAACACAAGGTTCCCTTTCTCGCGCAGATTTCGCGATCTTTCTGCGCACATTTTCTTGTCGTGTGGTTGCTCGAAGTCCTGCAGCAACTTGAGCGCCAGCTGCTGGAATCTCTGCAGCTTGTCCACTGGCATTGAGGCCAGTGACTTGAAGGTTTCGAACTCATCCTTGTAGCCCCCATCCAGAGCTATCAGTTCGTCCTGCTGGGAGAAAACTCTGGCCAAACGTTCCATGTTCGCCGGCTAAATAATCTGTTTATAAAAATTAAATCATGCACTTGGTAATTTTTAGGTTCTTTTGGGGCAGCCGCTATTGAATGAATCGATTATTTTTCAAATAGCACTTCAGTTCTATTCCGTCTATAATTATTTCACATTTTTTTTGAAATTGAAAATGTGGTAAATACATGGTAAATTATAAAGACCGTCGAAACAAATAACCCTTTTATAACCCTTCGCGGGGTATATCAGAATCTGGAGTATCTTCACCGCTTCACAGCATACCCTTTCAAAGAAAACGAACTAACTTTTCATTAGTCGGACGAATACGTACACTTGATGAGATATATGAATAATTCCTAATTCGGGAGAACAATGATTTCTGATTAATTGAGCAACAATGAAAAGCTGTCAAGATTTCCTAATTATCGATCTGCCGGCGGCTATCGGACTTCTCCCACCACCACGGGAAAACGTAAACAAAGTCCGGCAGAACGCACACTCATGCAGAATTGCAGAATTCCGTGACGGATTTCAGCAAATATACGGGTTTCTTTAGTGGAAATAACTTCGGTAGCTTTCTACAAACCTTTTGACAGCCAATAGTCACTATGAAAGACGCAAAGGTGAGTTTCCCAGCTGATCGGAATGGCCCCCACAGTTACATCATGTCGGTTGGACTTCGATTGTTGGGTCTCTGTATTTTCCTGTTGAAAAACGTGAAATCTGACAAAATTGAATTTGGGTTTCAGCCTTTTCCCGTGCTCAAGAATGATAACCTGCTGCGGGCCGCACGTGGCGAAGTGGTGGACCGTGTGCCCGTGTGGGTGATGCGCCAGGCGGGGCGCTACCTTCCAGAGTTTCAGGAGCTGCGAAAGCTGCACGACTTTTTCACCGTCTGCCGCACCCCAGAACTGGCGTGCGAAGTGACCATGCAGCCATTGCGCCGCTTCGACCTAGACGCCTCTATCATCTTTTCGGACATCCTTGTCATTCCGCAAGCGCTCGGCCTCACCGTGGAGATGCACGCGGGCGTGGGTCCCGTCCTGCCGCAGCCCATTGTGGTGCCGGAGGATCTCAAGCGCCTTACGCCGGACGGAGCCTTGTCCCGGCTGAGCTACGTGGGCGACGCAATCACCATGATGCGCCACAAGCTGGAAGGTCGAGTGCCGCTTATTGGCTTTACAGGAGCGCCGTGGACACTGATGGGATATATGATCGAGGGTGGCGGCAGCAAGACCATGTCAAAAGCTAAAGCTTGGCTCAACGAACATCCTGAGGACTCCAAGCTTTTCCTTAACCTGCTGACCGACGCTATTGTGGACTATCTGGAGATGCAGGTGAAAGCTGGCGCCCAAATGCTGCAGGTATTCGAATCCTCCGCCGAGCATCTCTCGAAGGAGCAGTTCCTGCAGTGGGGAGTGCCCTACCTGAAAAGAATACGTGACGAGCTGGTGGACCGTCTCACAAAGAAGGCCATCCCCGTGGTTCCAATGGTAAATCTAAATTAAAACATCTTATCGTGCTTACTAAATGGAATTTCTTTGCAGACGCTGTTCGCTAAGGGCGCTGGGCACTCGCTGAAGGAGCAGAGCGAACTGGGCTACGACGTCATTGGCTTAGATTGGACTGTGGATCCTCTGGAGGCACGCAACTTGGTTGGACCGAACATTACGTTGCAGGGCAACTTGGATCCCCAGGACATGTACCGCGATCCTGAGGAACTGCGCAACCTGACCACCGAAATGGTGCACAAGTTCGGCAAGTCGCGTTACATCGCCAATCTGGGACATGGAATCACGCCCCAGACTCCGATAGCGAGCATGGAAGTGCTGGTGGAGGCGGTGCATAAGGCTCTGTAAGATGCGCCTTACTCTAACCTTTAATTTTACGATGCTTTTATCGAATGCAATAAAGACAATTGGCCTTGGGTTTAGGGTAACCTTATTGGAATGTTATATTTAGCTGGTGTTGAGCCTGTTCTTGCAGAATCTTATCGTAAATCATCAGGATACTGCCACAACAGACGAGCAGGGTGCCCAGGATAACTTCTGCAGAAGCATATAATATACAATGTGCAATAAGTTATACATAAACATTTAGCTTACTCCTTCCGGGCAGCTTTTCCCCCAGTGCATAGCCAGCTATTGCCGTAAATGCGAAGCTCAGGGAATTGGCCACTGGCACCGCCACTGTAATGCTGGTTCTCTGGAGCGTCCATACGTACAGAGCACTGCCGCACTGGTTGAGTCCAAAGGGTATCCAATAGCGCCACCGGGAGCCGATTGTGCGTGCTTCCTGGGCAAAGTTGCGCCACTTGGAACCGGTATCTCTGACCGAATCGATTCCCTGGCTACCGAGCCGAATAAACGGATTGGTAACGCCCCACAAGAGGCCCACAGCAAGAAGTTGTGCTAGAAACAGATTTTGAGTGTTAAGCACGATTATATTTTGGATTATTTACCTGCAATCTCCAGCATACTAATTTGTTTACATCTGATCAGCTGTTTCGTGGTACCCCATCGGCTTAGAATCTAAATTTCAGAGCAACAATTTAGGGCATTCCATTTATAGCTATCTAACAATGCAATAATAATTTGTATATTAATCATTTTATTGTATTTATAATTTAATTAAACAAAATACACATGCATTAAAACATATGCAACACTTGTTTTGAGATTGTTATTAATTCAATCGAAAAAATATATGTTAATGTATTTATATTTTGCAAATTTAAAAGTATTACAGATGCTTAATAATATTGTTTTTATGAAGTCAGCTTTTGGGTATGTCCTAGCATTTGGAAAACTAATTTGACTTGTTTTCAACAGGGACTTTACTGCATTTGAATAAAAATCATTTGAAAAAACAGAGCCATTTCAATTGACAACCAGTGAAACCACTGAAACCAGCAGCATAGACGATTTGAATATAATAATTGTTAAGTAAGCTTTTGGGGTCAATGGGTCAATCGATTCCAAAATTCAAGAAGTTATTCTCATAATATTACTCTTTATGGAATACCCTCTTTTCGGAATACCGTCAAGCTAGTTTTTCTGGCAGCACGATAGTCACGATAGCGCAGCCACACTATTTTCTGCTCACCTCTAGCATCTCTTCTTCTATCCTTTTCTTTTCGCTGCGTTTCCGGAAGAGGTTCGTAATTTGCGATTTTATATTTAAATCGAAAAACATCGCATATTTCCACGAAGTAAATGCAATGAAACTGTGTGCGCAATGTTCCGGATCGAACGACCGATCACGGCTTATGTTCATTTTCCCTGTGCAACAATTTCGGAGTCATTACTTGGCGGATGGAATATTCCTTTGCAGTTTTGTTTATGTTGTGGCAATAACTAAAATTGATTGTTGCACATTTGCAGGATATTGAGTAGCACCGTTTCGGGCTAAACAGCACAATGACCAAGACCAAGGGCGAGAAAATCAACAAATCCGCTATCAATGAAGTCGTGACCCGCGAGTGCACCATTCACTTGGCCAAGCGTGTCCACAACATCGGCTTCAAGAAGCGCGCGCCCCGCGCCATCAAGGAGATCCGCAAGTTCGCCGAGCGGGAGATGGGCACCACCGATGTGAGGATCGACACCCGTCTTAACAAGCACATCTGGTCCAAGGGTATCAGGTGCGTAGTCCTTACACTGCCCGGAACTAGCATCCTCTCTAATACGCCTTTAATCCCTTCCAGGTCCACGCCTTTCCGCATTCGCGTGCGCCTGGCGCGTCGTCGCAACGACGATGAGGACTCCCCCAACAAGCTATACACCTACGTGACCTATGTGCCGGTGTCCACGTTCAAGAACTTGCAGACCGAGAACGTCGAGTCCAGCGACGACTAAGCAACGTAACTGACGGCCAACAAAACACGGTTAATAAAAAGTAATTTTTATTTAGAAAAAACAAACAAAACAAGTGAATTAAAGTGTGGTAAACTGCGGCTGCAGCAAGTAGACTGCCTCCTGCGTGGCCATGGACAGCAGTCGAAGCTTGTGGCTGGGCAGCTGGAGCACTTCCAAGGCATGACTCCTTGGCAAGGCACTGTCGCCGAGGATCTGCTGGAATCCCGCTGCTCCGCGGTGCTGGTAGATGCTAAGCGGTTGCTGTGGCAGGACGTTGGACACACAGAGCAGTAGATCATCGGACTCTGGCAGATGCATAAAGCGCATTACCCGTGACTGCTGAGCGTCCTGGAGTTCGAGAACTTGGTCCAGTTGGAAGCCGCTTGGGTCTAGGCTACCGAAGCTGCGAAGCGATTAAAGACTTTGTAAATGCCAAATTAGTGAAGTGCTCATATATCTACCTGTAAATCCGAATCTCTGCTGCTGGCGACGAAGCCATTAGTGACACATATCCGTTTTCCATGCCAGCGCCTCGTTGACTGAGCGCCATTTGCTCCGCCTGCCCATCCATCAGTCTGCTTGATAGGGAGTAATTGCCATTACTCCATTTCCATAGCTCCACCGATCTGGCGGAACTAAGTAGAATGGGCATCTCATCTGAATCAGCGACCGCCAACAACTGTTTTACAGCCCGCCTGGGCAAGATTGCTTCTCTGCTGTTGTTTTCCATATCTAGGCATCGTATTACTATCTGGTTCTCTTCTTGTAGTGCCCGGCACTGAAATCCATGTGATCTGAACTGCAGCTTGTTTTGAGTTTGTGCATTCTCTGTGATTTCATCCAAGATTGGGTTATTTAGCTGTTTCAGTGCGAATAAGCCTACAGAAACAAAGCACTCAGTTATATTGATGTGGACTTTGGGATACCCTTCCTATATTTGAAATTTGCGTTTGATATAAATTGGCGTTTAGGCTTTTTTTTTATGATAACTTGCGTCTCTACGTTAATCTACGTTGAACGATTTTCATGTTTTAAGATATTGTTTGGACCCTATTGAAAACCCTTAGGACTCTTTTAAAGGGTATATCAAAACAACAGATAAGTAAGCAAACCAGCGAGGTTAGACTGCTAGCATTTAAAAGCAGAAATCGACCATTTTCCGCCAGAACCCAAAGAGATTGCGATAAAACAACGACTCCTCGTAAAGACAATTAGAATTTACCATGAAAAGGCACTTGAGGACATGTCTTTGGGTCCTGTGCTTGGCGTCAACAGCGTTTTCCAGCCTTGCGGTGACTACTTCGCCCAAGCCAACGCTGGCTTCGGCATTTAGGTGAGCAACGCATACAGTGTACTCTTTGTTTGCTAAGATCCGCCCATTTGCAGCGGCAAATCCAAAACAACCACTGCTACCACTGCCGTGAAGGCGAATAAGACGACGGTTGAGCTGCTGCCCATGGTCATTAACACTTGGAACTTCACGGCTGCCAATGTGCTGGCCTGGCGGATTCTCAAGCAGAGCAAGGGTGGACTCCGGCAGACGCGGAACGCGGTAGTGGAGGGCTGTTCGAAGTGTGAGAAGCTGCAGTGTGACCGAACGGTGGGCTATGGCGGATCCCCGGATGAGTTGGGCGAAACCACGCTGGATGCCATGGTCATGGACGGCGCGACCATGGATGTGGGGGCAGTTGCGGGGCTGCGACGCATTAAGGATGCCATCAAGGTGGCCCGGCACGTTCTGGAACACACGCAGCACACAATGCTGGTGGGTGATGCGGCGTCCGCTTTCGCCAATGCTATGGGATTTGAGTCAGAATCGCTGATCACGCCGGAGTCGAAGGACATGTGGTTGCAGTGGACGGCGGAGAACTGCCAGCCAAACTTTTGGAAGAACGTTCACCCGGATCCCAAGGTCTCCTGCGGTCCGTACAAGCCGCGGCCGACTCCCCTGACCCGCTGGAAGGAGGACCGTGCCCGAAATGAGTACGAGATCGGACGCAAGAACCACGACACCATTGGCATGATCGCTATCGACGTGGAAAGCAACATCCACGCCGGCACCTCCACCAACGGGGCGCGTCACAAGATTCCCGGACGAGTCGGAGACTCCCCCATTCCGGGTGCCGGTGCTTATGCAGACAACGAGGTGGGTGCAGCCGTAGCCACCGGCGACGGAGATGTAATGATGCGCTTCCTGCCCTCACTGCTCGCTGTAGAGGCTATGCGGGCAGGAAAGCCGCCGGCTGAGGCAGCTCAAGAGGGAATTCGCCGAATTCTTAAGTACCACAAGGACTTTATGGGTGCCCTCATCGCCGTGGATCGGCTGGGAAATTATGCCGCCGCCTGCTACGGACTAGACGAATTCCCCTTTATGGTGAGCAGTCCAGCCGGAACAGATGGGCCTACGCGCTTGGAAACGGTGAAATGTATAGCTGGTCAAGACAAAGTAAATGTAGTGTCGTTGTGAGGTGGCGAAAACTGTAAAGGATTTCAATAAAATGTATAATTCGTTGGATATTCTCTCATTAAACATTGTGGTGTTCCAAAGGCGGTATTTGTTTGGGCCTATCGGCAGAACGATAGGCGAGTGCTTATACCGTAAAGGTGTAGTAACAAAAATTATCGATATGTAGGTATTTTAACATTATGGTCACTCTTAAGTACAGTGGTAAGTGCAGTTGGACATCCGCATTTACGTAATGGTGTTAAAATAATGAAGTATTAGAATAGATTAGAAATCGAGGTTTAAAATATTTGATAATATCTAATTATAATAAAGCCTAAGCCTAATTACGTGAATAATTGGGACTTACGTTTAGAACTCAGCACTAAGTGCGAAATGTTAAATATTGGAAATCAATATTATTTGCCGGGTATTAGTTTATAATTCAAAATAAAGAAGTATGAATATTTATTTTTATATATATAATATATATTAAAATTTTAAATATTTCGGTTGAAACATTGCAACGAGAGAGTACTGTGCACTTATATGTTGCCACATTTGGCTCATCCCTATGTTACTGTACCAAAAAGCGGCATTTCTGGTATTTGCATGACGCACGGTCACATTTTCCGCCAATTTACCGACGCCAAATACAGAAGAGGAAAAGAGAAGCGAACGGTGCGAAAGCGGAGAGAAAAAAGAAGCGAATCTAAGTTATATATATTAATTAGTGTGTCGCGTGTAAACAAAACAGCCTCCAAAATTATCAGGAACGCGCAACCAGCGGGCCGCAAGTCGCTGACTAAGATGGCAATCCAACTGGACAAGATTCTGCAGGACATCGCTAAAGAAAAGGTACTGCATCCAAACAATGGCGGCGCCAGCAAGCAGGAGCAGGAGGAGGCGTGGGCTAGGATCGGGCGCCTCAACAAGCTTTCCGTGCACGAATCGCGCTCCATCTTCATAGTGCTGCAGAAGAAGTACGAGCAGGAGAAGCAAAAGGGCAATTCGGCTTGGAAGCTCTTCAGCTTGATGCATCAGATTCACCAGGAGCCCCAGATCTCAATCAAGGAGGAGAAGTAAGTGGCATATATAGCCATCTGGGAATGAAAAACTAACAATTATTCGAACTTCCTGCAGTGATCAAGTTCCCATGGACGAGGTGGAGGAGTACGAAATGCTGGAGGTTCAGGAGCCTGAGGACGAGGATGACGCCCATCAGTACGGACAGCACGCCAACTCTACCGGCTCGGCGTCCTCCGACGGTGAAAGTCCCACAAAGTCCCACAGCACCGGCTCGCCGGAAAAGGACGAGCGGGTGTACGCCAAACCCAACGTAGACACTCCTCGTCCAGCCATCGAGGAGAAAAAGCTGCTTAACACACTGGCTAATAACACACCGCGAAGTAGCTCGCTGTCCGCCGCCGCAGCAGTACTCCAAAAAAAAGGAATCACTGTTAAGAAGACGCCCAGCTCAGTATCAGGGCTTGTATCCAAACCTACGATTGTGCAACCGGCGCCAGTCAGTGGGCAGAGATCAAGCTCCTCGCGCACTACCATTCAGCTGCCAGATTCTTTAAAGCGCAAACTCTCGGAGGAGTACACCTCGTCATCGGCGCCAAAAAAGCAGTCCAAGGCAACGAGCCCGAAACAAGCAGCTTCATCTGCAGCCGCCACTTTAGCGCCCACCATAGTTCCAGATCAACTGCCGGCGGGAAGTAATGTGGTGCATACAACAACTGCCCAGCTGATGCAAGTAAAAAAGGAGCGTGAAGACAACCAGACACCGCCGCCGGGCATCAATATCATCACCATTCCAGCGGCGCAACAGATTAATGGTGGCGGTGGAGGACCCAACTCGTCGACAGCCGCCACCATTGCTTCCACCTCAGTGGCTTCCACAAACGGCTTTTCGCCACACATTGAGGAGCTGGACTTTAAGAATGACATTATCTTCGACCCGAAGATCAACGCTGCCTCCTCTAATACACCTGAAATTATCAACCTTGGCAACTTTGACAACTCGCTGCCGCCGACCTTTTTTAAGAATCTGTGCAACTCGTCGCGACACGAGTCTCTCGGGCTGTACGTGGCCAATGTGATGAACAGACTCTCTTCGCGTGCCTCCGCCAAACTTGAGCTGGCCATCTTGCGCGCCATCCTTGATGTGCAGAGCGACGAACTGGAGCAGTAGCCCGACTGATACTCGCAAATTAAATGATTACTCAGCTTACTTATTAGACAAACTCGAAGGTAGTTATGTAGGCCTGCCTGAACCCTTTCTCGTATTTATCGTATACTTTTAATCGTGTTTAAGCGTCTGCGTTGTGGGCTGTCCAATTGTATAATGTATTTACCCACAGTTCTGGTATGTGTATTCATACCAGTTGGGAAACGATTTCAAAGCTAAATTTTAAATGTAATTCTACTATTTGAGATTTCGAATTTGTCCCTATTTAAGGTTCAATATGCTACTTGATTTTAAAATACGTTCATATGCAAATAAATCTACATAACTTACTTGAATTTCGGCCAAACATATGCTTATCCGGTTGCCAGGTATACGGGACTACTTCGTTCGACATATGCTCCCAGATGGCCAGTACATCATCGTTGTCCATGGAGATGATCTTCATATGCGAGGCTTTATGAGGAAATTGCTGCAGCACAGAAAAGCCTTTCAGCACTTTAGGCGGCTCTGTTGGTTGAGTTTAATACACATTACTAAAGGAGAATTTGTATTAATATGTTTTTAACATACTGGCCAATCTGTTCTTAATAGCTGCAACATTTTCCTGAAGCTGCTGCCAATCTTGAATGTCATTGGTTTGGACACCCCGCTTTTGTTTGTAATAATTATCCAGGTAGCCATTTCCGTTGCCCGAATCATAGTGCCCCACAATTAGTGGCTGGGTGAAGATCAGTTGGTTCTCCACATGAAGATTAGGACGGTTTTCTGCCTTGCTGACCAGCAACTCATTTACTGGCAGACCATTGACGAGATCCACCCAGAGATTCTTCACATTATTGCTCATAACTCGCTGCTGCTCGGGAAGACTGTTCGCCACCACCAGGGAGCCCGGCACATCCTGATCCTTGTCCATCAAAAGAAGCTTGTCCTCGTGCCAGGGGACACCATTTACAGTCCCCTTCACGGTAAGATCATTGTAGAGATTAACATTATTCAGCTGAGTAGTGCCAGCAATGCTGTGGTTCCCGTATAGGTAGGCTGCACCATTGATCCACTTGGACAAAGGTACCTCCGCCACTTGGCTTTCAGGGGTAGTATGGAGGCGATTTATAATGCAGCTAGGAACGGTTTTCAGTGCGTCGACAGTCAAGGGAGAATTGCTACTGTAATTATTATGAGGTATTCTCACGATATCATTAGCTAGGTTTAAATGATTTATCATGACGTGGTTCAAATTTGCCGAAATAAGAGCCTCTGGCAGTTCCCATTTTCCACTTATAGAGTGAGATCCGGCTGTTTTCATAGAGTGAGCTACAAAATCATCAAAATCTAGAGAGAAGTTGCTAGAAAAAGATAAAGATAGATTTTAATATGGTATACAACATTTAGAAGGATCGAATTATTTACCACACATTCCATTCATATGGTTTAGAGTAGGACTTATATATATAAGCCGAAAATTAATTATATTTAAACTTATAAACTTAGACTATAAATTCGTCTAATATTTAAATTCAACGATAGCTGGTTGGATCGATTATAGTTTTAAAACCATCGATAGACCGATGCTTCTGGCATCTCTAGCTGTCAGGCGTTTGGGATTCTAGCGAAGACGTTTTTGTTGTTTCAAATCACAAACCTCTGCTCTGCCGAAACTGCCCGACCGTAAAAAGTGCATTTAACCAAACCCAATCAGCGACCAATTGACGAGGTAATTAAGCACAACTGCTACTATTCGAAACAAGTGCAACCCCCGCACCGCTCTATTTGTAAACGTGTACAGAAATTTCACCTGCCAAACGGAATGCACAGCTGACTTCTGCTGATGCAGTGCCTCTAAAACTGTTAGCGCGTAAACAATTGCGAAAGTGAAACGTGATACCAACAATACACCTGCCCATTGCCCCTTGCCCCATGTTCATTTGGACAATTTCACTTACCTACTGGAGCCCTCCATTAAAACGTCGCTGCTGCCACGTCGTAGTTTTACGTATTTGGCGACAGGAGGCTGTGCGAACGTGACGTCATGCTGGAAGCTCAGGGGATTTTTCAGCAGATTGCTACGCGTCCGGCTGAAGTAGTTGCTCCTGATATGCTCCACTTGGTGCCCGTTAATGGGTCCCTATAGGAAAAGGCGTTCTTGTGAACACCATAGGTTTCTGCTATGGAAAACCCACTAACCTGGAATTCCAGCAGGCCTTCAAATTGTCCAGATTCCAGTTTTAGTTCCCTGAACTCAATCTGTTCGTTGTCCAGCCACACTTGGTCTAGGAGTTTTCCTAGATTGTGTCCATTCAGGAGGTGATAAGAGGGTTCACCGCCAAACCTTACATTCTCCGCCACAAAGGTGTCCACATTTTGTCCAGTTAAATACTGCTCCAATGCCTCCATAGGATAACCATTCAGGCTGGTTATGTTAGACAACTCTGCTGCCTCTAGGTTACCTTCTATACTAACTGGAGTAGAGATGTAACCTCCACCATTATGGTAAATAATGTCCTCTGGGACGCGAAGTAAATTCAAGTGATCCAACTGTAGCTCCGATTGCAACACAATGGGATTCGCTGAGAGGTAATGTTGTTATAGTTGATGACGTTGTAGTACTCCGTATGCTACTCACCAAATCGCACTAATTGCAGGTGCTCCGGCGCGTTGAGTCTGTAGCTACGGTTCTCTAGATCTTCAATGGTGTGGTTGTTGAGTTGCCCTCTTAGCCAGAGGCCTTGCTGGCTGTCCAGGGAAGACAGCTGCTGCGGGGCTGTGAAATTCTGTTCCCCGTCGGTCGCCAACCAACAGCTACCAAGTTTATTAGCTTCGATTCCATTCAGAGAGTTTACAAAGCTGAGGGAACTGATGTTTACATTATGCTCAAAAGTAAAGTCGCCAACGTATTTGATGTTGCCCGCCAGTTGCTGCAACTGCTGCTCCAATTGGACCACCTTCACTTTATTGATACTGTCACTAAGCCACAGATTCTGGGTGTGAAGGGTGCCATTAAAATTGGGTGGTATATGCCAGCTGTCCAGGGCCTTGCTTCCATGCTCATAGATGGAGGACAGTGTTTGGCCAAAGAGATGGCCATTTAGGTGCAGATCATCCACGCTCATTTTCCCCACATCCAGGTTGTCAATATACAGTGTTCCATTTGACTTTTGATCCTGACCTGTTTGAAGATAATCCTCAACTCCCAACCCATTCAATAACACATGTGATGAAGTGACCTGGTCCATTTCCACGCCTTGTAATTGAATTGAATTCGAAATAGTTTGGTTGCCGCTCTTGCTGAGCAGTATTTCCGGGAGTGTTTCCGTATCAATGCCATTTAGCCATTTGATCTCACCGAACCCATCGATAATCTCTACATTCTGGGGAAATATTTTACTTGCCTGCACCAACTGCACCTCAGCAACGTTTAGTTTAACCAGATGTTGCAAATCTCTTGTATTGAGGAAGCTTAGCTCGGTATTGTTGGCAATAAGTGGCTCCACAAAACTCATGCTCACATCCTCCAAAGGTTGATCCAATCGCAGGCTCCGACTCAATGCTTCTGCTGCAGATGTCTGCGTAGACGCGTCCATAAAATCTTTCATTTGTAGCAACCGTCCAATAGTCACATCGCCATCAACGACGAAATCACCATTAAGTTGCAACGATTTGTGGGTAACTTTTGCCGGTGACATCGCTCTCAATTCAGCACCCATAATTTGACCCTTAAGAAATATAAGTTGATAATCTAAACTTTTCCAAGAATAAAATATCTGTGTTTACTTACCGCTATGGTTATCGGTTCCATTACTCGAACATTCTCGAATCGCACGGAACCCTCGATGATCTGAGTGTGATTTGCCTGCTTGGTCAGGACATCAAAGCGCTGACGATCGACGTGGATGTGATTAAGCCGCTGGTTGATAAGCAGCCGATTCACCTGAATTGGTTGAGAAAACTGAACATCGTTTTGGACAATGAAGTCCCCACCATCCACTGGAATCAGCTGACCCAACGGTCGATCGTTAATCTCGTTGTTATTGACTTGGACAGCGTCGGATTCAAGATGATCCAAGTCTACTGCTGCCTTGATAAACTGCACATCCATGTTGCTGCGTTTTAGAGTTAGATCAAAGAGTTCTGCCCATTTCAGACCATTTAGTCGCCCGTCAATTTGCAGATCCTTCACTGTTAGCTCCTCCAGTAGAAGTTTTCTTTCTTTTCCGGCTGGTTCGGTGTATTTCGCGCTTACATAAACCTTATTGGCAGTCACGGAATCGTAAACAGGGTTCCTCATATCAACTCCATTGATATGGTCTGCGCTAACTGTGCCGTGCACCACCAAGTGTCCACCGTGACTTCATCGAAGTTGAGTTCCTCATTTGGTTGATCAATGGATCTCTTATTGGGATGTCTGGAAGCTGCTAGAGTCGCTTTCTGTTCGATCTTATCCAGGGCCTGCTTGGTCAGCTTTAAAGCCTTCCAGTAATTAGGTGTGAGCTTCATGTGCTTATCCTCGAACTGAAAGTACATGTTTTTTGAATCAAAATAAATGATTTTCGAGCTACTTACCGATTTGGCGTTCACTTGTTTGATAATCGACCATTTTAGCTTCTCCTCACGGTGCTTTAACTTGTCCTATATGTACATGAATTCTTTAAATATTGAATCTGATAAAACACAATACTCACTTCCAGTCTTTTTAATAGATGCCCTAAATTTACTTGCTCCAAACGCCTTCTTTGCTCGCGAGCCCAGTCAATGATTTGCTGGCGAAGTATGTTGGCATGCTCATCTTGTTTGTAAAGTGGCTGAAAGATGTTTGTCTCGTTGGCGCCATATTCTCATTCGCAATCACTGTATGTTGGACAATCTTAGTTTAGGTTGTACAAAAAGCAAACAAATTCCTACCCAAATAGCTATGATCAGCCTCCTCATAGCTTCTCATACGTGCCACACCACGACTTAAAGCGCCCTCAGTGAACTGCACCTTAGATTCCTCAAATCTCCAGTCGTTAAGGTTATAGATCTTGACATCCTGTTTACTACAAGCAACCAGGAGTAGAAACTTCTCCGATATTGAGTGCTAAAGGATACAACATTTTATGTTGGCCATTAAAAAGTTAGATCCGAAAGTACCTGAACTGGCAAAACCCTCTCCAATGCATAGAAACTCAATCGCTGGTAGGGCACAAACTGCCCCTTTTCAAAGACGTAAATCACGGTGTCCGCTTCGCCCACCTCGGCGCCAGTTCCTCCAAATGTGTTGCCCAGAATGAGAAAGTGCCTGCGGCTGACCTCGTTTACTGGGAGGCTGAAGTACTTTACGTCCACGGCTCCATTGCTGCGCAGTCGCTGGAAGAGCTGAAATCTCTGGGATTTGGCATCCCATCTAAAGATCTCTGAGTGGGTGGCAGTGCGTCCCTCCGCATCTGCGTAGTTGGCTACGGCCACATAGTCGGTGTAATCGATGCCGAAGGCTTCCATTCTACGAGCATTGCTGCAGTGGATCGCGCCCATTCTCTGGAAACTCTTGCCCATCCACTTGAAATAGGGGCACTGCGCTTGCGACTCGAAGGCTTGCAGTAGAGTAAGTTCTTGACTGCTGATCCGAAGGTACATTCCCCGCAGATGCGTTCCCGAAAAATACTGCACTGTCCGTATCCCCGTTTCCGGGGAAATCTCATAGATGGGTGATCCTTCACGGGCCTGGCTTACGGGTTCTGTAAGATTGTAACTTACTGCAACGTAGCCACGTCCAGCGAAGGCCAGGCAATCCAGAGCCACCGCTTTGGGTGTTTCCAACTCCATGAGCAGCTGGTAGTCCTGCTCAGCTGGACGCCAGGTATAGACGGCAAAGTGAAGCAGTCCTGCGGCACTTTTATGCAAAGCCGTTGCGTACTTGACCGTGGGCAGTTGGAGGATGCATATGTCGAGGGGAAAGGACACTGGCACGGAGGCCACTCGTGTTAGCCCATTGAAACTGAAGCTAGCTGGGAGAGGAGGCATAGGAGATTTAGACAATAAGTTTTATACAAACTAATCACATACGATTCTTCTTCAGCTCTTTGTACTTTAAGTCGCCTACATCTCTAGGTTAGGGTCGTACGTAATGCGTCGCCGCTGACTAAACCAAACAATTCTTTCTAACTCTCGTTAGCCATGGCCGAGGAAGAGCTGCAAACCTACCGCCGCTGCATTGGCCTGCAGCTGGAGGAGCTGGAGCTGTTGAGCTCCATATATTGCGCGCCCGGAGAGCTGCATATGCTCGATGCCGGCGTAGTGGCTGATTTCAATGAGTTTCTCGAGGAAGATAAGACCAAACCGGCAGCTAGTCTACTCTCCCATTTGGAGTATGTGGTGAAGCTAAATCTGCCGGGCAAACAGTGCGTGGAAGTCCGAGTGGAGCTGCCGCATTTATATCCGCTTTTGGAACAGGCACGCGTCAGTGTATACACTGCGCTACTGGGAAAATCCAAGGAGCAGTGTTTGAAGAGAGATTTAGAAAAGTATCAGAGTGAAAGGAGCGAGGAGGACGCCGAGCCGTACATCTTCCAGCTGTTGAGCTGGCTGCAGGAGCACCTCGAGGATCTGTTTAAACGACCAGCTTCCGAGTTTGAGGTGCAGCTAGTAGCATCACAAGATCCACAACAGCCACCAGTTAGTCAGCTTGAGAGAATTTGGATTTATTCCCATCACATCAAATCCACCGCCAAGCGGCAGGA
Organism: Drosophila orena; assembly: GCA_005876975.1. NCBI lineage: Eukaryota > Metazoa > Arthropoda > Insecta > Diptera > Drosophilidae > Drosophila > Drosophila orena. The sequence continues at coordinate 2,245,191 of VCKV01000008.1, read as the reverse complement.
GCTGATTCGACAGGCCCGTCAGTTGGAACTCACAGGATTCAGTCGACCTGGAAAACCTGGCATCATATGCGTGGAAGGTGATGCAGCGAATGTTCAGGAATTTTGGCGCACAATCAAGGCCCTTCGGTGGCAAAAGATCTCTGTGGTGCGGAATGAGCCTCGGCAGCGCAAGCGAGGATTCGATGATTTCAGCGAGCAGCTTTTCAATGCCGAAGAGGGCGTCATGAATATGGGTCAGTTCATTCGGTTCCTCGAGGCCCACGGATTTGGCTACATGAAATCTGAATTGTTTGGTTTAGCCTGAGCGGTACGCACAGCCAAATTTAAATTGTAAATAAAGTTTGTTATATCATTGCAAACCTTGGTCGAAGAACTGAGGCACATCAGTCGCCCGTTTGTGGAGCGGCGATGTGTGATCCGAGTTCAGGAAGTGTGTGGGATAGGTTTCCTGGAAGCTTACTTGGAAACTGATCGCGCGGGCGATCACAGCCGCAAAGATCAATATAAACAAATTGCGACACATTTGATACATATATTTATTTTTTTGTAAACTATACAAAACGTAACATTGAAACTTTACCACGTGCACTGGCTGCAAAATAACTTTTACTACCAGTCATTATAGTTTACGGTTCTTAAAGCTTCATTTAGAGATATAGTCAGATGTTTGGATACCCTATTTCATAGTGGGTGTATCAGAACTGAGAGAAGTTTATATTTTGGTATTTTTTCATTGGGTCTTGAAAATATATCAGAATATGAAAGACATAGTATTTGCTGCTCTTCAAGTTCTTTTATATAAACCCGTCTGCCTCGATTTCTGATACCAGCAAATCAGTCGGGTCATTTTCCATTATCTTACTTGACTTGGCCGATTCCTTCTCCGAGGATATATCCTTGCTTAGGTCCCCTTCTACAGGTCCCGCCTGTTGTGCTGCTTCTGGGCTCCGTTTGCCCTTCTTCATGAAGGCACAGTAGCAGCAGTGATTTGATGCTCCAGAAACCTTCTTCATTTTCGCAGCCTCTCGCCAACGGCGAACCCAAGAGATTTGGTAGTAGGCCCTTCTAAAGTTCTCATTGTTGAAGCCATAGATCAGCGGATTGACGGCGGCGTTCAGAAACATCAAATACTGTGAGATGTACCAGAATAGCTGCATTCCACTGCCGACAGAGACATCCTCACCGAAGTATTTTTCCCGTAGTACAACAAGAATGGTAAATGGCAGCCGTAGGGCTGCAAACACAGCGACCACAATGAACAGTGTCTTGGCCACGCTGCGTTTGTAGCTCACTGTAAGCGGATTCTCGCGACTAAGGACCCGCTTTTCATACCGATCGAGCTGTGTTTGAGATGGCTTATTAGTTGTAAATCCAAGTCCATGAGACTACTGAGACTACAATCGTTGCTTACCTTATAAAATATGGCTATGTAGCAGATGAGCATGATGCCCAATGGCAGCCACACCAGAATGGTGATTAGTACATACCAGTACTTGGGCAAGACGGAGGTGTTCTCCTTGCAATACCGCTCCGTAAAGTTCTTCCAGACGCGCACCTTGTAAGAGCGATAGAAAGCCAATGGTGATGCCAATAGGATGCCCGAGACCCAGGTGCAGACGACCACTATCTGGACGCCCCTAATGGTGAGCCGCGTCTCCATTGGGAGCACGATGGCCGTGAGACGATCGTAGCTGACTACCGAGAGATTGAGCACGGCTGTGATGAGGAAAAGCACCACCAAAAAGCCCTCCAGCTTGCAGCCCACGCATCCCAACTGGTAGTTCTGATAGAAGTCGTTCACCATAAACATGGCTGGGCAAATGGCCAGGGTCAGTAGATCGGCAACGGCCATATTTGCAATAATCAGATTGGTGGGCGATCGCAAGGAACGATTGGTGGCTATCAGATACAGCATGGTGAAGTTTCCATACAGACCAAAGGCAATCAGTGGCAGAAAAGTGCAGATCTTCCAGATGATCTCCCCGCTGGACTTGTGCAGCCAGATGCGCTCGGCTGGGAAGTCCCACTTGCCGAAGTCGAACTAGGGCAAAAGGTTTAGCTACTGTGCAATTGGAACCCTGCTCATACTAACTTCGTCGTTGCTTGAAAGCAAAGCCATTCCGTTGGATTCCTGCCTCGTCGCCATCCGCAGAGGAACTGGCTTAGGGCTCGCCAAAAAAACATGACCAAAACTTGATCCCACTGAATTTTGTTAGCTGATTGACAAAGCTATTAACAAGTGTCACAGATAGTGCTAGCTAAAAGCTAATGGCCCTGCGATTTGGCCATCTGTCGCGTTGCTCTCGGCGATTCTCATAAAGACCAGTTAGCCTTTTTGAAGATTGTTTTTGATTTTTATTGAGGTATTTTCCGTTCCGTTCATATTCATTCAATAACTAAGTGAAACTTGTTACGAGTTTAATCGATGTCGAGTTTTCGGAAGGATCCCTCAACACCGAAAATGGAATCCGCATTAACACGCTTTCCAGGTCGCAGATGCTCATCCACTCCGTACTGGGAATCCTCGGCAAAGTAGCTCTTGTAGGACAGCAATTGCTTCTCCGCCTCCGCCTGAATGTCGGCAATACGTCCATTGTTGCCGCCATATTCTTCCGGCAGGTATTCGCGTGGTATCACCTCATTCAATTGCTCCAGATTTTTATACACGTGAAACTGGAAAAGTAGAGCGCCATGTGTGTTGGATGAGTCAGGCGAATAGATTATTCTGCTACTCGCACTTTTCCCCATGTGCGTTCCTTAGACCTCGGCCAAACATTTCAATGATAAGCCGCCCAAGTGAGTGGTCAACTGACCTTAGGCAATGCTGTTCCACACACTGTATATCACAGTAGGCGGGCACAGCTCGAAAGCCTGTTGCTTTGATTCGAGAATTATTAATTAATAGTTCAAGGGTGAGAGAGTGTCAGAGTGTCAGAGCTCTTCAACGCACATATCAGCTGCCTGCTGCTAGACCAGCTGATAATCTCGGTAAAGTGTCCGATAAGGGAACGAAAATAAATTAGCAAAAGTGGCAACGACTATTCAATTATTCTAGCCCACTTACCCGCTGCTGGAGCTTGCTGGGCATGAGGCTCTTGGCCAGATTCAGTAACGCCACTCCCTCCTTGGGGCAATTGATCAGGTGGACTCCCTTCAGGCGAGTGGGCTGGGCCTTCTCTGCGAATATGCCCATCCTTTTGATGAGCGTGAAATCCAGTTGGGCCAAAAAACTGAGGCTCAATTTGGCCATGTCGATGATCTCGACGTAGCCGCTGATGTTGCTGTGGTCATCCTCACGGATTGACTGTTCCGATATCATGGTTTGGTAGCGGAAGAGATCCAATAACTTGAACTGCTTCGGATCGAATTTCTCATAGTTCGTAAGCTGCAGGCGTGGGCCATCGGCTCCCCAGGGTTTGGGCAATCGAACATAGGTTCTAGGTGCGAAATATAAATATGAGTTTATTCAAAATCCTTGATGAGCACGTCTAAACTCACCCAGATCGACACAAGATTAGGTTCTTTTCATCCACCAATCTTTTGCCAAAGAGCTCAGGCATTAGCGTCTTAATAGTGTAAAAGTGATCCAGCTTGGACTTGGTCTTCTCCAGGCTGAACTTGCAGCCACGCAAGAAGCCAACCAGGAACTGGTCATCCTGGCGTACCTTCAGATGGGGTTGCTTGGCCAACCAATCCCGAAGGGCTTTCAGATCCGCTGGCAATCGCTCCTCCACCTCGTTGAGTTCCGTTTCGGCAATGCGTCGAAGCTCGACGCTCAGGGGACGCAGATCGGCCATTTCTGGGAAGTCGCTTGCTTCGTGGCAGCTGGATGGCTACTAAACGCTCTTCCTAATCGCACCGCGTCCAAAATCCCAGGCCGAAACGGAACCGTTAAAAGCTAATCTGGTGCTTTTATGGCCACTCATTCTGTTGATAGCGCACACAACCATCAATCCAACCCATTTCTGTTGTGTGGGCGGTCGAAGTCTCTCGTCGGCGGAGATAAGATTACGGCTCGACTGCATCTGTGGCGGGTATGCGTGCAGCTGGTGAAGAAGCCGTTGAGTCTGTGGACAGAAACACGCCACAGTTCAAACGGCTGTGAGTATGCAGACGGTATCTTATCGCCGGATTGGAAAAGCACAGTTGGCTGGAATTACCCAATTACGGGTTTTAAAAGTTAATGCCATTTCAAGTGGATGTGTTTTCTAAAAATAGATAAGTTAAATGCAAAAAATTGTGTTTTATCGAATGGGTGAGAAATCATTAAAACAACCAGAAACCACCATATTAAGAAGTGATTGCTCAGGGAATAAACTTAAAATATCCAAATATCTTAAGCTAAAAGACAAACAAAAGGATCAAGATCAATAATATACACGTATGTATGGACGGAAACACTTCCTTCTACCTGTCAATGAAGCATAATACATACATACATACATACATACATCTACTACGCATTCATTACCCTAACCGAAACTAGTGAGGCTTAAATATATTTTCAAGTGTACTTATCATATCCACGAAACATTGCTATTTGTGCTTGTTCTATCGCCCACTGATATCGCATAATCTGAAGCTCAAATGGCTTGTGTTTTTGGGGTGCTTCTGCACCAGTGTGCCCGCTATCCAATCCGGAGGGTTCCCGATCCGATCAGAATCGGAACACAGTCCAAGCAGGCGGCCGCAAACTTTTCTGTTAGTCGTGTTCGCACTTGGCCACAGAACATACACCCTGTAGCACACTCCAAAATCTTCGCTATCGTATCTCAAAATTTAAGGCAAGTATCCATCAATTTGCAGATCCCCTGTGACCATGGCCAAGATACGATCGCTGGTGCCGGAGCTGGCCGAGGTGGCTCGAACCCAGCTCTGCGAGGATCCGTCCTCAATGGTGCCGAAGATCGAGGCCCTGAGGACCTGGATCATCGAACAGAATTACCTAAAGGCGCGGACCGACGATCAGTTCCTGGTGGCCTTCCTGCGCTTCTGCCACTGGGACGTGGAGGAGGCCAAGAAGAGAGTACTCTTCTACTACACCTACAAGTCCAAGGAGAGAGAATTGCTCAAGAGTCGCCTGGTTGACGATAAGCTGCTAGAACTGGCTCGTTCAGGGTAAGTCGGGGACTCCCCATTTTCTGCAGATGGGTGTTCTAGAAAAACGTTTCCATTTGCAGAATCTTCGCCACATTGCCCAAACCCATTGGCCTTGGGGGCCCGCGTATCCACTACACACGAATGGGCCACATTGAGCCTTCCAAGCACAGTGTCAGCGACATTTTCCGCTTTCACGCATTTCGCGCTGAGATCGAGATCAACACGGACGACAATTGGAACATATCCGGCGTGGTGGAGATTATCGATTTTACCAAGATCCCCTACTCCCTGCTACTGCAGTTCGATCCTGGTATGTTCAAGCGGATGAATGCATTCCTAGAGCATGGTATTCCAGCGAATTTGGTGGCCACCCACATTGTTAATGCCTCAAGGGAGACGCAGTTTGTCCTGGGACTGGTTCGGAATGTCATGAAGCAAAAGGAGCTGGTGAGTCTGAAAGAGAAAAACTAGAGATTTCGATTTACTAACTCTTTGCTGCGCATCCTGCAGTTACACATCCACTCTAACGTGGAGTCTCTGCAAAAGGCCATTGGCAAGGAGTATTTGCCCGTGGAGATGGGCGGCGAGAATGGCTCTTTGGCGGATGCGATGACGCGGTACGAGACCCAGCTGACCAGCTTTTCCACGTACTTTAAGGAGGACGAGCGATATGGCGTGGACGAGAAATTGCGGGCGGCCAGTGAGAGGGAGCAGGATAGGTCCGCTCCGTTAGTGACCGTCGTTCCGAGCGACGGAACCTTCCGGAAGCTGAACTTCGATTGAGGCAATGATCGGGCAGGTAGTTTTACATTCTGATGCACATCCTATAAGTACGCCCTCTTAACACACAGCCCGATATATACACACTGAAATGTATAGACACTACAGCGATCTTTGGTCATAGCAGAACCTGATATTTTATAAATGAAACCATAGAGGAGGAACATCGAAACTAAAAGCAAATTGAACAATTTGATAGACAAGTTCACACTAAATCGAAATAAGAAGCAAATGGATCGCCATCAAATGGCACAAAAACCTCACAAGTTTGTCGATTTTAATTTATTGTTGTCCTTATCAACGCACACACTTATACACATTCTAACGTCCGGTCGGTGGGAGTTTTAACTATCCCCGAGCGATTGATTCATTCTACCATGATCCCACAATGCATTTTCATGACGAAATCCTCAACGTCTTCTACTTGCGTGCTAAGTTGTTGTTGGCTTTTATTTTATCGCATACTTTTATAAATACGGTACATGAGTATATATATTTTCGATATTTTTTCAGTTGTCGTTTTAAGTGTCGTTTCTACTAATTTTTGATACTAGTTTACACATATACATGCATCTCTATATTTATGGATAATACATACATAGTTAAACGACTATATTTAAAAGTGACAATGTACTGTAGACCCCATGTTGAGTGCGTTAATAAATTAAAGCGAATTTGTTTAAATGTCGGTAAAACTAACACGCAAATTCTATCACTTGGGGGGGGGGTTCTATTTTTTATATATGGTGGTAATGTGTTTTATCTGGTCGAGATAAACGCGATGGTGGTTGATGTCTGCTTGACATATCGCTATTTGAACTAAGGTTCTGATAAGTAATATCAATAAGCTTTGAGTTATGTGAAAAGCAAGGTTAAAGCATTTCATTATATTGATAATTGGTTTTTACACACATACTTCTTACCTGATTATTTTGAACTTTTAATTTTGCCCGCCCTTTTGGGATTCCACATAGTAAGGGATGGCTATATCATTTAAAGTCCAGTGTTGAAAAGCGACCAAATTGAACTTTGGACCGGTATAAAGCTTGTTGCTTCGAGCTTTTTGACATTTCATTAGGGACTACAAATGTACATATGTATATTGTTTTCGTGTTTACCGGCTTTGCTTAAGTTAACTGAAAATATTTGGCCAAGATGTCGAAGGCAATTAAGTTCTATTACGATTTCCTATCGCAGCCATCCCGTGCCCTTTGGATTGCCATGAAACTGGGCAAGACCCCTTTTGAAGACTGCCCAGTGGCGCTGCGAAAACGTAAGAATAAATAGCAAGTTACTAACATATAAACCATGTACATCTGCTGATCTGCAACTTTGGGATGGTTATATTCCAGAGGAGCAATTGACCGACGAGTACCGCAGCATCAATCGATTCCAAAAGGTGCCGGCCATCGTGGATGGTAAATTTCAGTTGGGTGAGAGCGTCTCCATAGTGCGGTAAGTTCAAGTTTGCAGACACCTTGGATAATAAGGGGACCACTAAAGATAAACATGGCATGTTTTAGATATCTCGCGGACAAAGGTGTCTTCAATGAACAGCTGTACCCCAAGGCCTTGGAGGATCGGGCCCGAGTGGACGAGTTCCTCGAGTGGCAGCACTTAAATGTCCGCCTGGTCTGCACCCTGTTTTTCCGTCAGGTGTGGTTTCTTCCGGCAAAGGGACTGGCGCCGGCTCCAAAGCCAGAGGTTGTCAAGAAGCTTATCAAGGATGTGGAGGGCAATTTGGGTCTACTGGAACGCCTCTGGCTGGAAAAGGACTTTTTGATCGGAGACAAACTAACCGTGGCAGACATCTTCGGGGCTTCAGAAATCAATCAGATGAGTAAGGCTAAGGTTACTGCAGTATCTTAAATGCATGCAATTAATTATTATTCATTTAGAACTCTGTCAGTACAACGTCAATGAGAAGCAATTCCCCAAGGTGGCCAAGTGGATGGAGCGCGTTCGAGACGCTACCAATCCCTACTATGATGAGGCCCACAGCTTCATCTACAAGACCTCTCAGCAGGCAGCCAAGGCCAAGAACTGATTTTCTAACGATTTTGGCTGCTTTCTTGTTTATTTGTTTATTGCATTTATTAGGATTATAAGACCATTTTGTGCCTTATACGATGTTCATTGTGTTCAGTTCTGCACTGTCAAACCACTAAATGTTCAAATTAGACTCTTTTATATGCTATGTGTTATCATTTGACAGATAAATAATTGTTTTATTTGGGACCTTTATGTAATATATAGTATTTGAAGTTAGGATCCACATTTGAATTTGCCCCCAAGAGCGAGACAACCATAATAGCCCAACCAGTGCTGCAAGGTGCCACTAATGATCTTTGGACTGGAGCTTTGTTTAATTTCTATTTTTTCCAGCTGGGGAGATTCGTGTTTACCGGCTGTTCCTCAGTTGGGATTGAGTAACGAGGGGCAATTGAGCACCATGTCCAAGTCAATTAAATTCTATTACGATTTGCTGTCCCCGATCTCCCGTGGTCTATGGTTAGGTCTAAAATTGGGCAACTCGCCCATTGAGTATTGCCCCATTGCCCTGCGAAAATGTGAGTGAAAGTAATCATTTACACCGCCCCAACTCATTTATGATTTACGAATTTTAGTTGAGCAATTGACCGAGGAGTACAAGAAGATCAATCGATTCCAGAAGGTGCCGGCCATCGTGGATGGTGACTTCCACTTGTCCGAGACCATAGCGATTATAAGGTAGGTCAACGCCATCATTGGGATTACTTCTCTCTCATTTGCCTCGTACAATGCACCTTGCAGATATCTCTCAGACAAGGGTAAGTTCGATGAGAAGCTCTATCCGAAGTCAGTGGAGGCTCGTGCTCGAGTGGATGAGTTCCTTGAGTGGCAGCACCTGACCATTCGTCTGGCCTGTTCCGTGTACTTCCGGGACGCCTGGCTATTTCCCACAAATGGAATGGCACCGAAGCCCAAGCCAGAGAAGATTCAAGCACTGATTCAGGAAGTGGAAACCAATCTGGGTCTCATGGAGCTCCTGTGGCTGGAAAATGACTTTTTGGTGGGGAGAAACCTGACAATCGCTGATATCATTGGCTCTTCCGAAATCAACCAGCTGAGTGCGTTAAGCTAGAATGGATATAACTTAACGAAACTAATTAGCATTTTTATTGCATTTAAGGGCTTTGCCAATACAGAGTGGACGATGTAAAGTTCCCAAAGGTGGCCAAATGGTTGGAACGCGTAAGGGATACCGCCAATCCCTTCCATGACGAGGCACTGACTTTTATTAACCGAAAGTCTCAGCAGGCAGCAGCGGCAAAGTTATAAAGTCTGCAGTACTTACCAGTTTTCAGATAATCAAATTTACTTAATTAGTTTTTAGTTGCTTAGTTTTGATTTGTCTGCGTTTATACATAGATTAAAAATTACTGTGTTTGATATGTAATGCTCTAGACTAGTCGATGTCTAGTTTTCTGAAGGATCCTTCGATTCCAAAAAGTGATTCGGCATTGACGGGCTGTCCCCGTCTAAGCTTTTCATTCGTGCCATAAGAAGCCTCCTCCACGAAGAACGGCTTGTAGGCCAGGAGCTTAGTCCTCCATGTACTGACGACGTCCTGGATGGTTCCATTGCTGCCCCCATACTCAGCAGGCAAGCACTCCCTGGGCACATACTTGTAGAGGCTGTCCAGTTTGGAGTGAATGTGAAACTGGGCGGGTAGAAAATGTTCATTAGTTGTTACATTTTCGCGATATGCATGATAAACTCACCCGCTTTCGAATCTTTTCGCTCATCAGACTCTTGGCAATGGACATGAACTTCTCGGCACTGGAGTGCGCATTTACGAAGTGGAAGCCCTTGGGCCTATAGGGATACGCTTTATCGCCCAAGACGGCCAGTTTCTTGACCAGCACCGCATCGAACTGGAAGAGGTGACCTGCCCCAACGCCCTTCATGTCGATGATCTCCACAAAGCCGGATATCATAGCATTATCGTCTTCCCTTATCTGAATCTCACCGAGCATCGTGTTTACCTGGACAACCTCGGCAATGGAGTACTTCTTGGAGTCGTATTGGCCGTATCGTGAGATGTGGATGCGTGGACCATCAGCCTGCAATGGCTGTGGCAATCGCAGAAGGCAACTGTAATTGTAGGAAACTATTAGTGGACATCTTAGTTAATATCTCTAGTTGATCTCACCCTGTGTCCAGAATGCTTAGCTGCTTCTCACCCACAATGCGATTCTTGTAGAGCTCTGGCACGGCACCCCTCATCGCATAGAAGTTGTCCAGCTTGAGTTTGGTTTTCTCCAAGCTGTATTTGCAGCCCCGCAGGAAGGCCACCAGAAACTGGGCATCCTGGCGAGCCTTGAGATGAGGTTGCTTGGAGATCCAAGTGCGCAGCGTTTCGATGTCCTCATCGATCCTCTCGGGAACCTCTCCCAGCTCGTCGTTTGCCTTTTTCGCCAGCTCTGGACTCAGGCTGCGTATGGAATTCGAATAGGCCTCCGACATGGCTACTTTTGGGTGGGTTTCCCTTATCAGCACCTGTTCGATGCAAAGCATTGGTTTGATTTATTGAAATTTTTCCAGGTGCGATTAGTCAAACGGTAGCTTTTGGCCCTGATTTCAGCCTAGTTATGTTATGACAGTAACTGGTGTCTCTTGGGGAACGATTAGATAGTACCCATGCCATATGGCCACCATTTTTTCGTCACTGAAGTTCGACATGGTCCGATTTGATTAATATAGCTGCTACTTAAGTAGAGATCTAAATCTCTGTGGAATTTTCGGTGTGTCACAGTCTTAAAACGATTAAGAAATGCGCTTACCACTAACAGCAGTATTAAGTAAAAGTCAGGCACACAAGAACAATCAACTTGCTTGTCCTGTTTAATCAATGTCTAATCAACTGCCTAAACAGAATCAAAATATTTGTGTAATAACCGGTAAATTGAGGTCATAAATGTTAAAGGGCAAACTAGGATAAGGAAACAATAGATGCATACACTTGCAATTTCTGGACCTTGTAAACTCTCACTTAGCATGTGGTATAAACTTTCCGGATTATTAACAGCCGTATGTAGTAAAACCAGGTAATTAGTATGGGCGCTCAGGCGCTATCCGAAATCAAGAACACACCGCTCCCCGGGGCCAACAAAAGATACCGCTTATCGGCAGGGATCACCAATCAGTTTTCAAGTGCTCGTAAACCCAGATATCAGGTTGTCTTTGCACCGGGATCAAAAGCAACCGTTCGGTTGTAGCTTTGTGTTGTCGCGACCTCTACTCACAATTGTCTTTAATTTAATACGAGCTGGCCTATATGCATATATGCATATATATGAATGTATATAATAGATATCGTATACTTGATAAGTGCCGCCTCCTCGCCAAAATCGAGTGTTGTACCGCTGGGCTTGACTGTGGGCGCGCGACTGTCACCGAGTCGCCGTGGAATCGCCTACTTTGGGTATGGTTCTGGGGACGGGACTACATGGAGAACGCTGGAACTGTGGAACTGTGTGGACGTCACGGCTGCGAGGTGAGGTGACGCATAGCTTAATGACAGTCGAGCGATATACATATGTACGCCGGTAGAATCGAGCGAAAGATCTCGCATGTTGTTGCCATTAGCCGACCCAAACAGCTGGTGACTGTTACACTAAATTAACACCTTGTGTCAAACGGCAGCTAATTCCCGGCGATAAGATAAGGTCATCGGAGGCCAACAACAGCACAGTTATCATTACAATGCAATACCATTACGATCGCCGGGGATCTATAGTGCTCCAGATAGCGGTGGCACAAGGATGAGCCGACCGGAAGTCTCCATTTCAGCGGAAATGCTTTATACCTTTTCAAAAAATTGCACATCCTGCATGTCCTGCAGAGCGTCAAACATTTTCCGATTGCATTGCCTGGTCATTGTTATAAGCACACTAACTTTTCAGGAGATAACGATATTATCGCTTATGATACATTCGTTATTTTCAGTTAGATACAATGATACGTATGTATATGATAGATAATATTGTATCGAAGTGAACTTCCATTTCGGGTTTTTTGCCCCGTCATCATGGCTATATCAAATTTTTGTGCCCATCAGGGCCGTTTGTTTTACAAACCCTACAATCTAGCACTGGTTTATGTCTCTTATATGACAAGCTGGTAACACCCTAACTAAAAACTTACCTTTTAAAACCTTCACTCGAGTAGTGATAAATCACAATCACTCAATTTTCGTGACGAAATGTTGCATTATATATTTCTTTATTTATATAGTTTTGTTTGGGTAGAAAACGTGTAGAAAATTATAGTTTGCAGCTTAAGTATCTTATGTAAATATAACTAAAAACTAACCAAAAGGTAAGGTTATTGTTTTCTTCAGTTTACATTTTGGTAACAATCGTTCAGAATTTATGATAATATCACATTTATATATAAATAATTATAAAGGTTCGTCGAAATAAGAAAAGCGGAATATACCGTCCAACTTTCTTCAATAAAAGTCGTTGCTATTACTTATCCATAAGGCAGTAGTGGTCTCGAATTTCGATGCTTTCTGTATACAAATATAAACATTTATTTTTACGTTTAAGTAGACTATAGTCTTGTGCTTTTCTTATATGTATGTATGTACGGTGTATAGATCTGGTAAAACAGCCCTGCTATTTGTCCAACAGATGGCGCCACTGTGTCCAATTGGCAAGTGTCCATGAATAAATCGAATAAATTGCCCAATGGCAAGTCGCAGGTTAGTCATCTATGTGCGACTATGTGGTCTATTGATTTATTTGCCTTAAATCTAAGGAAAGGCCGCTGGGTGTCGTCTTTATATTTAAGTTTCACTTTTTTTTTTAGCTTAAGTAATTTGCTGCTGTTTATGCGAGACGTTGAATACTAGCTCTACCTGTTTTTATTTCGAAAACCATAATTTTGTGTGAATAATTTGAGGCGAACCATTGTTCTTAATTCTAGGCATTTTTTAGGCTACTATCCATATTTAATCTTAACTCCGCCAAGTCGCGATGGCTAGCAAAAGGATCGAAATAAGGATGAGGTTGATCCTTAGCTCCCTGGAGCCACTTTTCCCCGTTTCCCCATCTTCGTTCTCCGCGGATACCAAGGGAGCCGTCCAGCCCTGCTCGTCGTCCACCTCGTTAGAGCTCATGGCGCACCGCATCCACTTTCGCGCCGACAGCTTAGGCCTGGGATGGGCCACCTTCATGCGATCGTCGTCGAACTCCCAGTAGGTCAGATTCTTAAAGAAGTACGTCTTGCCATCCTTGTACTGGAATGCCGCATCGATGTCGTAGCCCACTCCCGACCAGATGCTCATGTCCCGCGGATAACTAAATTCCACCTGCAACTTATTGTCGTCGATGCGCCAGTACAGTCTGCCGCTGGTCAAGAAGGTGTGGTTGTTGTGGCCCCATACGAAGGCGGCATCGATGTGATCCAAAGTGGGCGACAGACCCATACTGGTAAGTGGTTTCGGGTAGCCAGGAGCTAGCGTTGCCGAGTTGAATACATAATACTGGCGACCTAGGGCACAAAAAAGCAGAGTAATGGTTATTTATTTCAATATATGTAGGTTTCATTTGCATTAATACTTTTTTGAAATCATTGAATTTCAAGATCTAACTCACCTACGAAGAACACAATCTGTCCGTTTATGTTCTCGTATACGGCATCCACCGTGGTGAGATTCACGGGCAGAGCGGGCCATTGTCTCCTGGTCTCCGTGGGATAGCCTGGATACAGACCAGAATTTCCAATGCGCCACATGTACTGTCAAACGAGATTTCATAGGTAATCGTTGGTAATATACTCGTATGTACATGGGTCTTAAGTTGCAAAACTTACCGGTCCCTGGAAGATGAACAGTTCACCGCGAATCATCGAGATGGCATCGTACTTGGCAATCATACAGTTGTCCGGCTTGAAATTCCGCGGCTTTTTATGGTGGTGGTTGTGCTGGTGAACAATGGTGGGATATGGCTTGCGGGTGCGCCTCGTGGTTGGAGGAGTAACTGGTTTCCGGACTCCAATCCGCTCCCTATTCTTACGTTCTCGGTTCAACCGCTCCTCCCGTTCGCGCTCTTTTTGCTCGTGCCGCTCTCTTCGCTCTATCTCAAATTGGCGTTCGCGTCGGCGATTCTCCTGCTCTTGCCGCTCATTCTTTTGTCGCTCCTGCTCCTGTCGCACCTTCTCTTCTCGCTCCTGTGCCTCCTTCTCTTCGCGCTCCTTCTCTTCGCGCTCCTTCTCTTCTCGCTCCTGCTTCTGTTTCTGAAACCTCCACTCCAGCTCCTTACGCCTCCGCTCCTGATCCTGACGCCTCCGCTCCTGCTCCTGACGCCTCCGCTCCTCCTCCTGGCGCTCCCTGGCCCGATTCCGTTCCTCGTTGGGATCCTTGCTGGGTTCGTACCGGGGCCGGTAGCGCGGATTATCTGCCTGGTAAACCATCGTGCGCATGGTCGTCGTGGTTGTTGTGGTTGGTGTGGTTTGTGGTCTGTAGGGTCCCCAGGTCTTCTCCTTAGAGCCGTACAACTCCTGGATGCCGTTGCGATCGTCGTCGGGCAGATTGCCCTCCACGTACATGTTCTGGTACCACGGATACATGACCGCCTTCGTGTCCGAGGAGTGGCCCAGTCCCAGAGAATGACCCAGTTCGTGCAGGGCCACGTTCAGAAAATTGGTTCCTGCAACGGCACGACACGGAATGCAACATAAATACGCTGACTGGTTAATGGCGGGCGGGAAAGAAGGGCCAAATACTGGCGGAACGGGGTGGGGCAAGACGGGCGCGTCGCCTTGACGACTTTGTAAGTGGCATAAAAATGGCGACGCTTGCAACATTTTAAAATGGCTGCCAACGTCACGCGTCATGCTGACAATTTTTTATTGGCATTAAAAACCATTAAAAATGCCGAAGCGCAATTCGGAGTCCTCGGTGTTTCAGGGGGGTCTACGGGATCTACGGGGTCTACGGGGTCCTTGAAGTCTTTGGGGTCTGTCCTGACGATTTATTGTGCTAAATTACAAAACGCAAGCGGCAGGCTGCAGGCTGCAGGCAACGCGTCGCCAGTCATGGTCTTCTCTTCCACTGCCTCCCTCCTGCCCTCCGGTGTGGGCCATCTTCCCGACCTATTCCTTATTCCCTGCCGCAGCGGCGTATGCAGCTTTTATTGATTTTGCCCGCGTGTGGTTACGGCGTAACAGGCCCTGCACTTGCCAAAAAAAACGTAGCTCACTTATGCCAAAAAAAGCATTGTAAAACTAAATTAGTTAGTCGTGCGCTACTACTATTTTGTAATAGTAACAATCAGTTTTCAAATTAATTATAATGAATTGTAGTTCGAAATGATATTTATGAAAGTACGTATCACGCCCTGCACTTAGCAGAATATTTAGAAGTCAATTTGGCAAACATTGTTATACAACCTAATTGCTAAACTAAGGATATCAATTAAAGCATTTTTCCCTCAGTGTAAGCCCAAAAAAAACCACAGACCAGACAGCACAGCCCAAACACTATTGCTCTCTAATGCAATTAGTTAACGTCACAAGGAGAACATTATTATGTGGCATGGCCAAATGGAGTTGATGAACTGCACCCACCGCGGCTATCATCGGATCCGTCGTCAAAGTTCCAGGTCTCGTCAGCATCGAAGTGGGCATCTCCGCCACGCCCCTCGGCGGGATAGAAGGCGTGGGCCAGCACCTGACCAGGTCCATCGAATTGATAGCCATCGCCGTGCTGGCGCCTGCAAAGCGTTAAGAAAAGGTCCAGCCAGGATGTACTGGATTAGTTCGGTGGAATTCAAAGGAATTACGAGCACGGCCAGGGGGAAATCATATTCACAGCTTATCTAAGAACAAGCAGCTGCCACATAAACTCTTTGATTCAGACACGACACGGCAGACCAACCCTGGCTGCTCGCATCTCGGCCATCGACTTTGTCATCGGTGGCATTTCATCATCGACGTCGTTCCATGGATTTAATACTTGGCTTATTTATCGTTCGCCTGCTTTTAAGTGCAATTTTATGTGCGTTTGTTTATGGCACTAAAGACTCGCTTTTTTTATGATCTCCCCCACCCTCCAGTGCTCGTATCCATGCCATCCCCAGTCCGCAAAATTCGCAATCCCCGTAGATTTTGTGAGTACTCACCGTGCAAAGAGTATCTGGATGTCGGCCTGGTCGCTATAGACCTCGCGGAATGTCAGCTTCGAGTGGTATTCCCAAACGCGCAGGGCACGAGTCACCACAGAGCGGGCTTTGTAGGCGTCGGGCATCGACTGGTTGACCATGCTGCAAGTGAAGTTGGGGAAACATGATATCAGCATGCTTAGACATTCCACTTTGTAAGGGTTCCCTCCTTTGCATAATGCGAAACTCCAGGGAAAGTTTTGCACACACAGAGAGAATAAATGCGTATGGTATACGAGTATATTTCATGAGCTTCAATTGTATATTTATATTTATATTTATATTTATATATTTGTGGAAGCATTGAATGCTTGGCATCTTTCAGCAGTTGCTGGATATTGATAAGCAAACCAATGGCCCAACTTTTCCCTTACAAAACACTATAAACCTTTAAATATAGATATGGCGTTGGCATTCCTTTCCCAGTGCATGCCTTCCTTGTAGGCACCTAGTCTCTCTCTGTCTTATCTTGGAATATTTTGCAAGCCGCTAATATGGTGGCCAGTGCCAACTTTCACCCGCCCACACGCTCCACTTTCACTTTGTCATGCAAAAGTTTCCGCTCACCTAAAGACATGGGCGGTCCGGAGTTTGGTGGCCAGCACTTAGTTTTGTATTTTGTGCATTCTGGCTGAAAGGGTCTGGCAAACACACACATACGAGTGCCCGAGTACCTGAGTACCTGAGTTCCTGGGAAGTCAAAACCTGGCTCAAAACCGCTGGCTTGCAGCTGGTTTGCCTTTTGGCGTCAACTCTCCACTGGCCATTTTTGCCCCATTTCCGTCAACAAAGTTTCCGTATTTCCACTCCCTCCGCTCCGGACAAACTGAGATATCTGTGTGCTGCTGCCGTGTTTCCGCATTTTATGCAAATTAGTTATGTTTCTTTTATGCCGGCCCCAGTCTGCCGCTGGTGCTTACTAACGTTGAAAAAATAGGGCCCAAAAGTTGATCCTTTTTTGCGGTTTACCCAGTACCTTGTTTGTATCTCTGCCGTATGCTTTCTCCATACCAATTTGCCGTACTTCGTTCTCCTTTGCCTAGTTTGACATTCTGCCATTGTCTTTTGGCCAGGATTCTCTAGGTGCGTGCTGTTCCTCAATATGCATTGTGGCACTTAGCCACTTGCAGCCGGAGTGATCGCCCCACTTAATAGGGACTGCCCTGCTGAACTGCCTCGTTTCCAATTACGATTTTTCGATCCATTAAGCCAGGTCATGCAGATGGATCTAGCTTTTTCGGACTGGTTAGGTAACAGGAAGTTTGAAAAAGCCACCTTTTTTTTTCTTGTGTTACACTTGGAAACCATTTGGCTTTGAATTAGTATTGATGTGTGTTTTATTTACATCCTACGTAAATTTCTGTATGTTCAGAGTGCCACAAGTGCAGTTTTCTTATACATTTTCTTAAAAGCTTTTGATTTTCCGTCGAAATGCGCACAAGAAGTCAGCGCGAAGCAGTACAGTATGCTTAGGCGGTGGCACACATGTCCTGTGAAAACATCATTGGGCGCACGTCCTGTCAGCTGCCGCATGCCACTTGACCTGCCACATGAACTGGGCAGCATGGACGGGCTAAAACTTGGGCCCGAACTTTGACTTCGACTTCCATTTGGAGCTCTTGGCGCTGGCCAAACTGAATCACCGTGTCGCAGTTCATTTCCATTGCTCGACAAAAACGTGCTCAATTGCAACGCCATTTGTTTGCTCGGCTGTTGATCTGAAGGGCCCAAGCCTTTCGGACTCGGACTCCGGCCTCGGATTCAGATTCTGGCTGGGAATGGGACTTGGACTGGCCATGGATGTCATGGGGTGGTCATGGGGTGGTCATGGGTGGTCATGGTGGCAGAACTGTAGACCGTTTGTCGTTTGGTATTTGCGCAGAGCTTGTTGCTTGCCGGGGTAAATTAACTCAAGCCGGTTCCCGCTCACTCCGGAATGCCAAATCGCCCGGTTGTTAGGACACTACGACTGGCAACCCTTTGTCGTGCTAATTCTGATGCTGCCGCTTTTGGATTTAAATGCATGCCGCTGCAGTGCATCCGGTCACGTAGCCATTTGCAGTTGCTTCTGCTGCAACAGTCCCACTGACGCAGCTTGACCTCTGTTTGTCTTTGCCATGTCACTCTGTGTGCCCAGCATTTAAATTATTATGAACCCGACAGGCGGCAGGCGGCAGGCGGCAAAACCTTTTGGCTCCCTTTTTCGGTGGGTGGAGGGGTGGTGGTGGGGGGGGCACGGAAAAGCGGAACGTGCAT
Source organism: Drosophila orena (assembly GCA_005876975.1). Classification (NCBI taxonomy): domain Eukaryota; kingdom Metazoa; phylum Arthropoda; class Insecta; order Diptera; family Drosophilidae; genus Drosophila; species Drosophila orena. Next base: position 2,226,844 of record VCKV01000008.1, on the reverse strand, counting down.
TCGGTGCTTTCACTACGGGCACTACGGATACTACGGCACTGACTAGCTGTCTGGGGAAACGTGTGCTTCGGCCAATTTGTAGCCTTACACGTAAAACAAACTGAACAATTAGCCAAATGGATGGAGCCCACTCTCTATGGCCTGTGAATAACAAAAGGAAATTGCTGCGCTGGGCTGCTTTGCCTGCGAGTCCTTTGCGCTGACAAATAGTCCAAAGACTACACCCGTGATGTTTTTCCACCGAAATTACACAAATGCTGTACCCAAGAAAAGAAATAGTTCATAATTATAAGCTTAAACTATATCTTCATGCTACTTAAAATTGTTTTTGGGAACTTAGTGTCGAGTCGCATACGTGTATATAAGGAGTTGTAGCTTAAAGAACCTTACATTTCTGAAAAACCATTTAGACCGAGGAGATCTCATCACTTCCTTAGGTTCCGTTGATGGTAAGTTGGTTGCGTCGATTTGGGAATGGTTTTAATGCACAACGTGGCCAAACATCAAGTGGGCTAACAAAGGCTTGAGCCGCAAGCGAGTCCCCGATATCCTTGCTCATCCTGTGCGATGTCGCCATTACGCCAACCTGTGACAACTAAAGGCGCTGCCTTCGCACACATGCGAATTTTGATTAAAATTGCACCGGGGCCGGCGGTCGACAGGATGTGGGGTATCCTTGCAGACTGCCGTCTGTCGATGGCAATTGATTGAATTGAGCACATCGAGCCATGAAATGTTTGTCCGCAGGCTAACAACTAAATCACCGTCGGCTGGGGGAAAGCTTTGCATGAAGTCGACACTAAGTCATGGCCAAAATGCGGAGGCGGTCAGGTGGCGGGGGGCGTGGCATGTGCCTGTAGCCGTAGCCGTAGCCGTAGCCGGAATGAAGATGCCGTAATGGAAAAAGCCGGAGGCTCAGACTACTGCGGGCATTGAATTTTGCAATTTCTCCTCAATCGCATAGATTTTTCTTCCGCGCAGAGACAATTTCGTGCACATTTTACTCGAGTTTTCCTGCCATCAACTTCCGCTGAAAGTTTTTCCAGCTTTTTACTTCGTTTTTTTTTTCTTCTTGTTTTTTTTTTTTTTTTTAGATTTTTCGCTTTGTTGTCAGACAGCTATCGAAAAAGTTTCGCCATGTTTGTGATGCTGCTGCTGCTGCTGCTGCTGCAGCTGGCAAAATGAGTTTATTTTTTGCTTAATTTCGCACAAATTAAAACGCTTGGAAAATGAGAAATCTTCATTTTTTTCGGCAATTTTTCCTTGTCGTCACGCGAAACTTTGCTGCTGTTTAAAATTTCCAAATGCTCCGAGGGCATTTCGAGTCAATTACATAACTCTTGTTGCTCAGCTGGACGACGCACTTCGACACGAGAGGCAAAAGTGCTGGCGGCCAAAATTTTCGCTAAAGTGCAAAGTGGCAGGAACATGTCTCATAAGTGTCGAGCTCAAGTTGGTTTACTCTGGATATTACGGCCAAAGAGCCACCGAATCGGGGTTAATTTAAAGCCAGCGGATAAACTTTGTCGAGCTCTTGAAGCCAGCTTAAAATGCCGGAGCTGTATTATTTTACCTTTGTGCACCTGTTCGGGGTCGAAAATCTGAACTCCGCCCCATCGACAAACATAATTATGCTTAACCGTCTGCTCGGCATTAAAAATGAAAGCCTTTGTTGTGCGATGCGTGTGTGTGGGTGGGTGGGCCAAAAAGGGTTTGAAAAGGGACGGTTGGGCGTGGAAAACCCAATAAAATAGCTTGAGAGCAGGACAGCCAACCGGCTGAGTCTTGAAATAATAGCCCGAACGGACTGTCCGCTTGTATTTTACGTGGTTTTCTCGGGCTTTCTGGCCCGAAAGCCACAGAAACCCACAGAAATCCACAGAAACCCACACGCAGCGAGGCAAACAAATGACTTTGCATCTTGTGTTGTCATAACAAATTTAATTAATAAATAATCGCAATTCAGCCACAAGAGTAATAACGAAAAAGTACGAGAGTATAATAACTGGAAATTTGCCATTAGCCAGAGATGCGAGATATTGATATGGGTATATCCGTGGTATGGGTATATACGTGTATGCATATACAGATATCCGGAGCCACCTCAACCAGAGACTCATGTCTCAAGTGCTTTAAATTGCAAATGTTATTTTCTCATAGAGAGCACACAGCCAGACGGACGAGCGACACATGCGGGATGCCAAAGGCCCCAAAAGGTAAATATTTGCCACAAGAAGCTGCCCGGAGTATGCCATCCATATGACATCCATCCGCTTGGCCCCCGGGGAAACGGAATCCAGGATGGGCGGGCAGGAGCAGGAGGAGCGTAGCCGCCGAGTTCCGGAAGCTGGCGGTATCAGATAACATTCCTTTCCTGCGAGTGCCATATGCACTTATACATTTATTGCCCGAAATGATTCGTGCCATTAGGCGTTATTAAATTGACATGCTTTTGCATTTCGCCCGCGGCCTCTAAATTCTTGATGCTTTAAGACATTTGTTTTCGTTTCAAATTTTACATTTAATTTGATTACTTTAATCAAATATAAATAGCCAGGAAAAGAAAATGTTAAAAACAAACGAGGCTTTTTAGGTAATCACTTTATTATCTTACTGGCATTTCATTCAGAGTTTACTCACTTAAGTTAAATGACAATCAAAAGATATAGAAATGCATCCGTACATGCAAATGAAGTTGCTGCTTCTAGTTGCAATTCCTAAAGTCTGATTGCGTTTGTATCTTTTCACTTTTTGGTGACATTTTGTATTTTATAACGCACTGGTGCCAGTTAGTTTCGTGGATACTCTGTCCTGCTATCGCTCACTCAAGGAGGTTGTGATGGATACCATATCGAAATAACATCACACCCAGGTTGAGTGAGTCAAAGCAAGACAAAATGCTGCTAACTTTGCATCGGTTTCACTTTTTTGTCTAGACAAGCAACTTTTGGCACTTCATTTGCCAACTTTATGCCGGGGCTTAGCTAACAAACACACCAACACCAACACCAACACCAACACCAACACCAACACCAACGCTAACAGCAACAGATTCATTTTGAAGTGAAAGGACCAAGTCCGCATCCTGTGAGCCCAAGAAGGGACCACATTACGCACGACTTTTGGCAAACAAATTGCATGTTTTATACATTTTTTGATTTGTTGGTCCTGGCTGGGCATTTGGACTAGGGTCTGAATCCGTATCCCAATCCGCATCCGAATCCGAATCCGAATGCGAGTTCGTACCCAAAAAAAAACCCCGACCCGGACTTACGCCCTAATTGAGTGGCAGCCCGAATATTTTATTTATGAAGGGAGTAGTAGGTAGGGTGAAGAGAACAGGGACTTGACGTGGAATGGCTGCTTAAATTAAGAATCCCCACTAATTTGACACTTGATTGAATGACAATTTTTAAATGCTTCTGCTGCGGAACAGGAATTGCTGCAAAGCCTGACCGATTTGCAAGTGTTAACAATGGGTAGCAGATAAATGTGAATCCTCGGACAGCATACACAATAAGTATACGCAATAAATCATAAAATAAATCGCTTACATTCATCGCCGTCGGGACACAATGCTCCTCCATTCAGTTCGAGCCATTGCTGTTCCGGTTTTTCTTGCAACTGCCAGGATACGTCTAACAAGCTGTCACAAAAACCCATGCCATATAGATGTGCACGGTGGAAAATGGAAAGAAAAAAAAATGGAAATAGTGGGTGGGCGGGAATGGTGGGTGGAAATGGGAAACTATGGGGGGAAATCTATACAAAACCATTTGACAAGCACCGGCGCACCACATCTCGTGGCAAAGTAAGCAGTCGAGCTGGGGTGCCAAATGATGCGCTACGTTATCTAAACTTCGACAAATGTGGGTGGGGTGTGGGTGTGGGTGTGGTCGGGATTTGGCCGCCCCATTCCCATTCCCATTCCCATTCCCTCCAACCTCCATCAGGTAAAAGGATCGAAGCGCTGTCACACGCTTTTCAATCAAATTCAAATTTACTCGGCGCACACACACAGACACACACACAAATTCAACTGTGAAAATTTAACACATTACCGAGCGGAGAAAAGTGTAGCGCACAAATTGGGGCCGCATGCTAGGGTAGGGGTATCCTGGTATCCTTGTATCCTGCGGATATGCGGTGGTTACCAAGAAGCAGGGAAAGGCACAAAGTGAACTGCGGTTAATGCATATTTAATATGCAATCTGTGCGTCAGGCGGTGGCAAATGTTTAAATGAATTTGCATAACTTCGGGCCATCCATACATGCAATTAAAATGTCTCGAGTCACCGGCATCTCAATAAACTTGAAAATTAAACTTTAATCAATCTGGCAAATATCTCGAAGCATCATAATTAACGTGTGCGCCACTATGGAGCGTTCTTATTTTCCACTCAGTGGCTTGTCTGCTTGAATTGCATTTGAATAAAATATATTATTATATAGACATACTCTAATATGACAAAAGGGCAATTAAATGGGAATTCACAAGGAACCCCAATTAATAATATACTATACGTTTTAAGTCCACAATTAACTTGTTCGTATCATAACTGGCAGTTTCACAATTATTTAGCGTAAAGTTGGGTAATATTTAGAAGTATGTTTACAGAATACTCATATATGTAACAATTTTAATAGTAATCTATTTCACGTGCTTAAAAAAGTTTCTGCTGTTTACAGCAAATATTTGCGACAACTCATTAAAAAGTTTGTGATATTGCATTATTACTGCAACTGACTGAGTTTCGCTCCGCTTTCTATGTAGTAACCAAAAAATTAAACCCATTCACTGCCAACTTCCAACAAGTGAGCCACTTAATTACGTTATTACGTCTCGTCCCAAAAGGGCCAGAAATATCAGGCATATATCATGTGTTCCATAACTTTTTTCCTTCCCCCTTCTCACCAACCCCTCCCTTAAAAAAAACTTCAGACTGCAAACTGTTGCTAAATATTTAAGCCCAGTGAGCCACAGGGATTGGGCCAAAAAGAGATTCCATCAGCTGGACAGCTGGACAGCCGGACGACCTGGTCTCGCTTTTGGACATTTTGAAGCGAGCTTTTGTCGGCTTTTCATTTGGCTTGCTTTTGCCTGCTTTGCTTTTGGCCCCAAAAAGCTGCTTTTTGCCGGTATTTACACTAGCCACTGTCCACTGTCCGCTGTCCACTGTCCACTCAGTGGACGCTTACTGCTTTTGCGGTGTTTAATCTACTTTGCTTATGCTGCAGCTTCCCCCCTTCGTTTGCCATTCGCTTTTCCGCGGCATTTCCCTCGGCAGAGCCGGCGAACCCTGAATACTCGACCCTTGACCCCCAATCCCAAGCCCAATCGCAATTCCAAGCCCAGACCCAAACCCTAACCCAAACACACTCCCAACCTGCAACCCATCATCATCCGGCGGCATCTGTGTTGTACATGTGTGTTTATCCCGATTTTGTGCGCCCCCCTTTGTGTGTTTTGTTGGCTGTGTAAAAAACAGCTTAAGCTGCGTTTCACTGACTTTGAATTTTTTATGCGCTAAGTCGACCCCGGCAAGCGGTCTCCTCCGGTTCACAGGCAGGCTAAGCTGCTTTCTGCGCTGCTTTTCTGGTTAACAACATGCCGAATCCGTGCCCTCGGTTTGCCCCCCAAAAAGCACAGCTAAAAAATGATCTCGATTTGGAAATGAGCTCCAGAAATTGGAATAGCTCTAGGAAAAGTTCAATTCTGCAGCGGTTCAGTTATAAGATACAAGATAGTATCTAATTTGTGCCTAAGCAGCTAAGAAGTTAGAATTAGTCACAAAATTGGATTGTTAAATGAAGTTGCATTTTTTGGCTAGAGATATTTCTTGCAGTGCACTGCTCTGGTTGTACTGCCTTGTTTGTTTGGATGGAGTTTCCCAAATTGAATTGCACATTTGAGCGCATTCACCTAAATGCAAATCGGATAACGGAGGGGAGGATACCTTTTCCTGCCGGGGCGTCGAAACTGCACTAAATTGTTTGGCATTAGGAGTGCGTTTCCTTGACGGGAGTTCACACCCAGGGCTATCATAACAACTGCAGATGCAGATGCAGATGCAGTTGCAGATGCAGATGCATATACAGATGCAGTTGGCCATAACGCTTGGCATTATCGAAGCGCTTTGCATGGCATTCGCTGCAGGAGCAGTCGGTTCCGCAGTCCTTGTGGCCCAAGGTAAAGTCAAAGTCATGGCTTTGGTGAAACGCTTTAGCCAAATGCTGGTTGGCAGTGGGAAGATAAAGACATATTGTAAACATTAAACAGCTATCAGCACGATACGTTCGACTTTATTGATTTCAGGCACCGTCTTCCCCACTTTTCCATTGTGCTCTTTGTGGTGTGGGGGGAGTGTGGGGGGAGTGTGGGGGGAGTGTGGGAGGTGTCAGCCGAAGTACGTACTTTGATTTTACAATTCGCCGGGCAGTGGCAAAAGGCAAAGCCAATGGCAAAGACGTTGGAAAAGTGTCTGAGAAAGCAAAGCAAAGCAACTCACCTGCAATGAAAGCAGAGAAAGAAATTGAAATTTTAGTCAAATGTATATGGAAAAACACTCCCTGCTCCTATAAATATATACTTATTGTATATAAGTTATATACCCCTGCATATACAAATTTATGTTTATTTTGCTGACAACGTAAGCTCGCGAAAACTGGTTGCTGGGGACAACTGAGAAGTGGGGTTCTGAGGTGTGGGTCCTGTATCCTTTTCCTCGCTCACATATCGATTACCAAGTGACGTCGACGGGGCCAAAAAACAAAACAATTTGTCAAGCAAATGTGCCAAAAGTTGATGCCAGCCAATGGGTAACTTATGGCAAGCAAACAAACAAACAAACAAACAAGCAAACAGGGCAAGGCAAACAGAAACAGAAACAGCAACAGCAGCAACGAGCAGAGGGCAAACAAGAGAGTACAGTTGAGAATCCTTAATGCAATGACGCAAGAACTTACGTCAGCCAGTCGAAGGAAGCTTATACTTTCACCTCAAAGGTTGCGTACTAATTGGAAGACCTGGCGGGCCATTAAAGGTTATGAAACCGATGGTAAAATATCAAAAGAACTGTCCACTGAAAGAAACTGCCTCTTAATGGGCTTTTTCGTGCCAAAACGTAACACTTCCGAATGTTCGTAGTTCTAAGCGCACATAACAACGATACAAGACCCATCAAAATATTAGTCCATTGTACATAGTGGGGGGCATAAAACTATGGACCCACAAATGGATCCACAAAAACATTGTTCGATGAGTAATATGTGGTTAATAGCAATGGCGGAGGAGCAGTTGGCCAAGGACCGCTGAACGGACCGCCGCCATCCATATGCTACATCCATAAAATCGAAGTGTCTCGATGCTGGGGAGCCCATCAACTTAATGATGCATAATGATATGGGACGCGAGACGCGCCCCATTACCCACACGCAGGGAACTGGGCTCAGGACATCTAGAGCTCGAGAGCTAAGTCCTGGCCATTATACTATGCTGCATATATACATACACTCGTATATAGACGTATATGTATATCTATAAGCCGCCCAACAGTAAATACCACCCACTGGTAACCACTTTGACGTTTCTGCTTAGCCAAATGGCCAGTGTCATCGCCGCACAGTTTGCCGACTTGTCAATTATTTATTTTTATTGGCATCATTATGATTTCTGGCTGCGATAATGATGATGGAAATATAGCTGGATGAAGTCCTGCTCAAGGGCACTTTGTTTATTTTAATTTCATTCAATCCAAATATTTAAGCAGCTGCAGGAAGCGCTGAAAACGGATAAGATAGTGTTTATCTATGGAATATTCTTCCACTGACCAGCTAAGTGATGCTTGCACTTAGAATACACACCATCAACATTTTCTTTGAACGCATTGTAATAATGTAGCTTTCTAACTATTCATATAAAGAACCAGATACTCAAGGGCAGAACTTCAGTTTGGGGTTTTCTGGTCCTTCGGCGAGCGTATCTTTGTTTAAACTATCCAATATCGCCTAAATGTTTTTGGGAGCTTGTTTATCTGTTCGAATGGTTGCTTGATGAGTTGAGTGGCTTCTGAAGTGCATTTCCCGGGACTTGGCCGTATGTAATGCTGTTTGTAGTCCTGTGTGTGTGTGGGGTGTGTGTGTGTGGGTGTGTGTGGATGTGAGGGTGTGCTTGTCATGTACACACTTAATGCTGAAAGAGTGTCACTAACAATATCATACTCTGTTTGTCCACCGCCCCCCGATGGCCGCCCCTTTGGCGTATTTGTTTAGTGCAGGTGACATTTAAATTAAGCTGCTGCCGTTGCCGTTGCCGTCGTTGTTGTTGGTGGTGGTGGTGGTGGGGGAGGTGGAGTTGGTGTTCCCAATCCCCAGCCCCATCATCGCTAAAAGTCCTTTCGTGTAAACACTGATACTGTCACACAGACAGCGGCCCACGCACACACATGCAGGCATTCAAGAGCGACTGAGTGCAGACGGCGCTCGTTAAACTCAATAAACGTTTGCACTTTTTATTTTTGTACCCCTGCAATTGTTCGTCGCTTGATTAAATTTCTTTGTTGTCTTTATTGGGTAGTGTGTGTGTGTGTGTGTATGCATGTGTGTGTTTGTGTGTGTGTGTGTGTGTACTTGCTAGTCCCTCTGACAATTAAACTAGCCAATTAAACTTTAGCCCCTGAAACCCCAGGAACATCAGTCCAATGGCCAACTGGCCACTGTCTGTTTGTGTTAACCCGACTCCCGATCCTGCTCCACCGGATCCCTAGTCCTGCGTCCGGAGTCCTGAAGCCTGGAGCCTGGATCCTTCTGTGCGACTCCCTCGCAAAGTGTTAATACACAAATACCCAAATGTGTAGTTAACACGAGTTTGCGCTGCCTGCCCCATTCTGCTCGGCTTTATCCTTTGGCTGTTTGGGTTTTCGCTTCGTTTGCCTTGCAGTTGGTTGAGGTGAAAAGAAACGAGAGAAAACTAAACCAAAGCCGGGGGGAATAAATAACTGGTGGGCAATCCAAAAAAGCCAATCCCAAAGAAAGCGGATAGCATTTGTCCTGCCACAGGATAATGAAATTGGTATAAGGCACGATAAGACGTATTTAAGGAAAAAAAACCAGGTAAACACTAAGTTCGATTGAACTGGCATTTCAATTTAATAGTTATTACTCAAAATATAAATGTGAACATTTCAAAATTAACCTTTTTATACCAGTTACAGTTATTCGTAGAGCATTCCAATGTAAAAATTTATTATTTTTAAATTTTTTTGTAATTTTTTCAATGTTATGATGTTGCAGAACTTCAAAAAACTTAATAAATGTCCTAAAGCTGAAGTTCTAAACTCCATAACTCAACTTATCTTAATCGGATTTTGAAGTGGCGCAATTTTCTGGCGCAATTCTATAAAAATCTGCATACAAATTTAAAATTTTTGAATATAATTTTTGTTATTATACCCTATACTCAGATTAATAGGGTATAATATTTAAGTTTTTTTCATTTTATTATGTGTTTCCCAATATCTACCGATATTCCAGAAAATGTTGAAATTTCTCTTTTGCTCTTCCACTAGCTGAGTTACGGGTATCTCCTATAGCATTCTATCTCGTTTAAAGTGTATTTTAAAGCATTTATTCGACCTTTTCTTCAGTTTTCATCTTTCAATTTTCTATTTGCCAATTTGTTCGCAGGGGATTGGCATTGTGTGTTCATATTTACTTTGCATTTTTATTTCTGGTGTTGATTTTTCTATTTTCTCCAACAAGAAGTTTTGCCAAAAGTTTGGTCACAAAGTCGAATGGCTTTGAGTGCAGTTTTTGGCGCAAGCCAAAGCCAAGTTTTAGCCTTGTGGGGAGATAAGCGAACTCAAATGAATTCCAATCTCACTGTGAATTAAACATGAATTCCCGTGGAGCTGAAAATCCTCGTAGAATGTGTGATGAACGCTTGTTAAGCTGAAACTGAGCCGAAGCTGATGTATTAATATCCCCTCATTTATTAGCCATTTTGGCTCGGGGCTTAACGGCTTATTGAGCACTTAACAGTCAATTCAATTTAACTCAAACCGATTCTTAGAATGCCAATATCCATTCCTTCTTCGTCATTTTCCGTTGTATAAATCAGAACAAAGTGAAATTATCCTTTGAAAGGCAAACGAATTGCTGCGCATATTACGTATACGCCGCATGTTGCGAGGTTGCTGCGACTTGAAATGGGCACAAATCCATTGGTTATTTATACGAGTATATGGCATGCGAAAGGTGTACAGAGCGTTGTTTGACAGATTCAATTGTATATATATCCGATCGAAATGTAGCCACTTCGTTCGAGTGCGAGTGTTTGTGAGTTATTTCCGTTTTATATTGAGTCGAAAATGTCAAATGCATAACGAGAGAAATTCACAATTTTGATGTAATTGACAGCCAAGGAGAAGGCTGCACGGTTCACAGGATGGGGTTTTTTGGGGGGGGAGTTTGCCTGGCAGTGTGGTCATATCATAAAATGTCAAACTTGTTTGCCGAACCAGTTAGTTGTTCGTGTGCTGGCAACGGCAACGGCAACGGCAACATTTGGACAAAATGACTTCTTATTTGACAGGCCATTTGGCAGTGACACGCCGTTACAACGAACAGCTGCGACCACAGACGGGGCCACAATTATAGTCGCAGGCCACGCCTGATTTATTATGCAAAGCGCTTTAATTAGAGTTCGGACAGAACTCCACTGGAGCCATCTGGCTGCAAACACCGCACTAACAATGAACTCTACTAAATGCAACATACAGTAAATGGCGCACTGAGAAAAATTCGTTCTGCTTTTAAACTAACTATCTAGATCCAAACTAAAAGAAAATATCTAATGAGGAAGGGTAAGCATTTTTGTTAACTTTTGGAGAAATTCCATTTTTTCAGATGCCTTTAACTATATTATTTTATACTATATTATATTATATTATATTTATATTACTTTAGAGAACGCAGATCTATTTCCTACGCGTGTACTGCATATACACACACATAATAATTAAACAATGAACCGCAAAACAATTAGCAGACTGGGCAGGATACGCAGGAGCCACGCCGCAGCTGTTCGGGTTCTTTTGGCTGGGAAAAACGGAAACGGGTACGGTATCACGCCAAGGTTTTTCCATCGAGCTATAGGTATTGCAGTATATATGCATATACTCGTGGGCTTGGAGCTCCCAGTGCTGTCGCATATGCAAAAATCAAGCTGACATCTGCTTAAGTGGCCCGGGGTTTTGGGCCATGGCAGTGTACCTGGCCTTTAGCAGATTCCGATGCTTCGGTGCCACCCAGAAAATGAAGAGTGGCCCGGTGGCGTGTCCTGTCTGCCAGGTTGATTGGACATGAAATTGATAGCTCACCCACATGTGCATTTTGGAGTGTGTGTGTGTGTGTGTGTGTGTGTGTGTGTGGCTTGTATGTGTCTGTGCTTAAGCAAGTTAATTGAATTTTGCACTCAAGTCGCCGCCGCTGCTCGTGTTGCAAGTGCCACCAGTCGCTGGTGGGGTGTTGCAGTTGCATATGCAGCTGCAGCTGCAACTTTTGCTGCTGCTGCCATATTCAAACATTGACGAGACATCTCTGATGTTTTAAGTGCATTATGTGTCAGCTTGCTATTCTGCATTCGTGGGCGATTGTTCCGAAAAGTAAACTTCGTATCTAGTGGACATTTAATCATGTAAATGACTCTAAAGGCATTTTATAATAACTTACTTAAAACTCAAATTACACGTAGCTAAAACTGCAACTCACTTTAATGCTTTGTTATAGGCATAACTGGAGAGAATTCTTGTTCAATTCTTAAGTAACTGCAGCTGCTAATCAATTTTATATTTGCGCAAAGAGTTGCAACTGAATTGCCAAGTAGCTTGCCTTGCAATTTAAACAATACCCGAAATGGAAAATATGCATTCTAGAGGATCGAAATGGAATATTTATTGAGGGTCCAACCCACAAGGAAAGAGCTGAAAATTAATTTTCATCAGTAGCTTTCGCCGCCACCAACTCCCGGCTCGAGAGATTTCCCGAAACATTTTTCGAGTGCCGAAAGAAGTGCAACTGTGAGCAAATACGAGTGAAGGGGGGCGGGCGGGGCCCCAAGAAAACAGGGCAAAATGTGGGAGAACTACTGTCTGCCATTCCATTGCATAGATAAGCACATGCTATAAGTTTCCTGCATAACTGGCAGAGGAACAAAACGCAGAACCACTGTGCTATTACCATCCGCGCATCCATAAATACAGCAGCGCGCTTTCCCTCGCTTTCCGCGTTGAAAATGTGCGCCAACTAAAGCAATTTACAGTTCTTAAAACAGCCAGAGCGGCGAGGCATGCCACTGAAACTGAACCGAAACTGAACCGAAACTGACCTGCCACCAGCAAACAGCACGCGGAATGAGTCCCGAAACGGAGCAGGACCTCTGGAAAGGAGCAGCAGCCAAGCCAGGCAAATGGGAAAAATTCAAATTATCCGAAAGCGGTGAAATGGGTGAAAATGCAGCGAAATAATACCGTACACGGTGAGAAAAGAGCTACAGGTTCCTAATATTTCAGATCTATGATATAATATGAAGAATAATTTATATCATACGTGTATGTGATAAGCTAAGATCAAATATCATATCATAAGATCAATATCAAATATTGAACACCTTATAATACTGATTATTATCTATAAATACCTTATAAATACTGATTATTTCTACTAGATTTGACGACCTTGAGCTTTGTCGGATCTATTTTACAAAGCAATCACTTTGATAAAATCAAAACGATTGCACCAAATACTTTGGATTAATAGAGAAATCATATTACAAGAACTACAACTCTTTCAAGGACCATGCTGTGAAACAGTGGCGAGTGCAATAAAATGCCTCTATTGTATTTCCGAATCAGTTTTCCACTCTGTACGGACTGCTGAAGATGCAAACGGACTTGCAGCCGGACCCACACTCCAGGGCAGGAGTTTGAAGTTGGTTTCCTTGGTCCTGGCTGGCATGTCCTGCCGCCTCGCGCTTGTGTGCGGCCAACTTGAGTTCTTTGCACACATTCTGGCACTTGAACATTTTTCTTATTGTTCCGTGGGCGGCGGGGCGCAGGAAGAGTGCTGCTAGCAAATTGTGCGCGCTGTGTTCTCTAACGTGTTGGGCTTAACTTGGCTTGGTTTTTGGTCTCGGTTTCGGATTCGGTTTCGGGTTGCCTTGCCCGATGTATTTGCATGCCAAAAGGCAGCACACAAAGACCCTAAGTGAAAAAGTAACTCGCCATGTGGCAGACACACACACGCTGCTTGTGTGTGTGCGTGAGTATCTGTGTGAGTACTGGAGGCAACTCACTTCGCTGCCTAATGCATGAGTACCAGATGAAAAATGAACTTAATACAGTTGCTAGCTACATGCTACATCCAAAAGGCAAATTTCCGGGAGGGCGGAGGCGACTCAACAAATCAGCCCCAGCTCGGGTAATTTGCACGCTGATTTGCCAAAATTGGATATTGGAGTGGCCGGCAGTTAGGGCCCACGAACAGCTTAAAGTCGAATCAAAGTGGCCACCAACCGAATGGTTGAATTCGGTCTGGTTTTATGGCAAATATTTTCTGTTTGTCCCTTTTGCGATCTGGCCAAGCGGCAAAAGTTCAGTTTCAAAACAAAAGCCACGCACAAGAAGTTGACAGTTGGCATTTGCTACCGTTTAGAAGGGCTGCCGGAAATGTTAGGAGTGCGAAAGTATTGAAATGTAGGGCCAGGCCAGACTCTCCCCTTCTTGGGACTTGCAACTTTGGCGGGCTTTATCTCGAAAGAAACGTTCTTGTGGCTGCCTCCTCTGTCAAGCAATCCGACAAATTTATTCATTGTACAGCTTGGCTTAATCCATTAACGACCCCTTTTAGCCGTCACTTTTCTTGGGCAAAGTTTACGGACATTTTTGACAAATTACAAAGCAGCCGCATCATAAAGAAGAGTCCAATGGGAAAATCACAATAAATATGACCGATTTGTTTGCTTAACACTGATTGAATTGGATTCAGAATCCGAGAAGCAAACTTTTCAATAAATGTACTTGGCAAAAGTGAGAGGTTAATATTTAAAAGATAAACAAGGCAGTGCACAGTGTTCTGGGTTCTTTAAAGTGTCAATCTTTACTTTTGCAACTAGGTTGTTTTATTAAACTTTTTTAAATATTGCTTCGCAATGCCCGGCAGCCTTGGAAGTGTTTCTATTTTTCGCATTTGATTATTCTGCTGAATATACAAATCTACGTGTTACCAGCTCTGTATTTACTTTTTGCCGAACTGGAACACCGAGCCGAGGCACTGAATTTGAATACATTTTTTCAATTACGGCAAAAATGGCAAAACAGTTGTCAACATTTCCAGCCAAGACAAAACAGCAAGAGCAGCAGCAGAAACAGCGGCAACAGCTTCTACGGTATCAGCAGCCATGAAACGGAGGCAACAAAAGCAGCCAACTGACAGCTGCAGAAAGAAAGATGTCAGTTGTCAACAACAATGCCCCAAGTTGCAACAATAAAATTCTGACACATTGAAAAATGTCATTGTGTAACTTAAGTAGCCGGCATGCGAATGGGGGAAATGGGAAATCGGGTGGGCGGACTGGTCCGCAAAAAAGGGGGGCTTGTGTAAAGTCTCGCACACACACACACACAAACACACACCCACACATGCAGATACGCAGGATGTACCGCCTTCGCCTTCATCTTTATGCGTCCTGCCTGTTAATTTACTTGCAGTTCCGTTCCATTTTTATGGACTGCCGCCATCATACTGCTCCCCTCCCCTTCTAAGCATGTTGTGCTGCTGCCCCAAGTGCGCGTGTGTGGGTGTGTGTTTGTGTGTGTGCGTGTGTGTGTATGTGTCGACCATTTGTTATGCAGTGATATGGCATCAGGCTAGGCTAGCAGCTTTTTGTGTGCTTTACATAACAATCCCATTAGAGATGTGTGCGTGATAAGCCAGAACAGGATGACAGATTGGATTGGCCAAAGAAAGCAGAAATCTGCCTTATTTGATAATAAAAATGTGCCGATAAACATAATTTACAATGCCTACATATTTGGTTTGGCTTATCACTTTGAACATTTGAATTCAACATATTACAATAAATTAAACGTTTATCTCATGCACCTTTGTTAATAATTATTGAATGTTGAGCTACAGTCAAATTCATAAGTAATGGTCTTAATGAAAAGCCTGTGCTGTTCTGAGTGCTTTCGCTCACGCACACACCTCTGAAAAATATGGACGCACTGCTCGCAGCCGTCAGGACACTCACACAGCTCACACAAGCAAACAAAACACACACATACGTGAGTATGTGAACACATGCACACACACACACCCACACAGCCGCTTGCATGTCGAGTGTGTTGCTTATGCAAGCGGGAAATTTGTTATAATGTGCAGGCCATAGAAATGGAGTGTGGAGCAGACGAATCGGATAATGCCGGAGTGGAGCAGAAAATACGTACAAATATGGCACACATTATTCAGCATACATATATGTGTGTGCACATGCATACAAACGAAGGACGAAGGACACAGGACACAGGACACAGGGCGAACGGGTCTGATAAACGCATACAAAGCCAGCGAGGCGTACACTTTAGCCCGGCCTAAATGGGCGAATAACGGGGTGTTCGAGAGCCAAAGCTAAAGCCATTTTCGCCGTCGATCAAGTGCACTGAGCCGGTTTATGGCTACATTCAACAAACCTCGACGGCGAGATTGCCGCCAGCACTTATTGTTGTGCGAATTTTTGCACCACCTCTTTATTGTAATATTTTTTGTTTACTTTTGTAATGCCATTTTGTATTATTTTTCCTTCAACACGGCCGTTGTAAGTGTTGTCTGCGCCTGCGGCATCAGCCTCAAAAGTCGGGGGAAAAAATAAAGTCCAGGGCATAATTTAATTCACTCCCCCTCACTTTTCCATCGCTGTTATCGCTGGGCCTGCATCATTATTACGTTGAATGGAAAATAATTGCTTTTGGATCAGGCAAAGTGAAAAAAATAACGAAAAAATTAAGCCGTCACGAAGCGAAGCGAAAAGTGTCCTCTGCGAAGAAAGTCAGTAGGAAGTGGCGGGAAGGGCCGTGGAAAAGCCGAAGGAAAATGCTCCGCCGTTGTTTTCGCCGCCTTAAGTGATTTGCGTAAGCGAATGGAAATGGCCAGATGCTGATCTCATTAGCTTACGTTACGGCATTTCGTTTCGAAATCGGATAGGAAAAACACTTCGAGCTACCAAGTTATGCAACGTGATTAAACACCAATGCTTGGCTTGATGCTTGGCTTTCCAAATGAATAAGTCGAGACTTGCCGGCAAGAGTCAAAATTTTCCCTCACAGTTGGTAATCAAATCGAGACGTCAATTTAAGTGGCAGCCTCTCCATTTGGTCTGTGCTAACTGAATAAATTGGCCAAATTGTAATTAGTTTCACACTTTATGCTGTCAAAAAACATACGAATGCAGGCATAAATCGCTTTAAACGTATACGGCTGGATAAATTTGCATGTGGCTCATATGCATATAAGCCAGGACGAGGACGAGGCAACAAGGACGAGGCGTCTGCAGGACGAAGACGCTTACGCAGACAGTAATTGCTTTAGTCTATGCGAGTGCGTGCTGCATTTGTCGAGGACTTGCGAGCTTTTCCATCTACTCGATATTTTTCACCCCCTTTCCCATTCCCCGTTCCCCATTCCCCATTCCCCATTCCCCTCACCCCTGACTAATGAGCAAAAATGTTCACACTGCCTGCCGGCACATAACCCACTTAAATATGTCATGTGCACACCACGACACGCCGACGACACCCCGCCTAATCACACGGCTCAGCATTTGAATATCCAATGCCGGCACACGCCCCTCCAAGTGTGCAATGAAATATGTATCGCATGAATGTCACAAACAGCAGCGCCATCCAGCTAAATGTCAGCCAGGATGTGGATGTGGATGTGGATGTGGATATGGATGTGGATGTGGGATGCTCAGAGTCTGCACGCGAAGAAAAAACCAGGCTATCGAACAGGACCACAAAATGCAATGAAATTATGCGCTTCACACTTTCTTGAAGCACCCACCAAGATGTTAAATAGTTTGTGTTCAATTTGTACACTTTTTGGGGCAAAGTGTAGTGGACTTTCTGCCAGTGTAGCTTGGCCAATGCTCTGAACTGGGAACGGGTGTTGCTGTCAAAGCACTTTATGTCACAATAATTTGCAGCCTCGTTGCCAGAGACCGTGTTGTGTCTATCTATTCATTCCACGTAGCTGCAGCCAGCAGCCAGCAGCAGCATCTTCAGGTTGCGAACTGAGTTACGGCTTTCTGAGTTGGCCAATATGCATATGTAAAATATTTATGAGCGCGTGCAAATTCATTTCATTGCTTCAGCGCTCTTTGCTCTTTGCTCTTTGCCCTTTGCACTGCTTCCGTTGCGAGCAGCAAACTGAAACGGGGTTATGACGAAGGGGTTATGTGAATAGCAGCAATATGCATATAATTTGTGAGCACATTTCCTCAGTTGACGGCTCATATTTGCACATCAAAAGCGTGAAGACTATTTGGCTGTTTTAGTTAAAGCCTACTCTATCATGCGTTCATTGGGCAGAAGCGAAAAGTCGGCTATTGAATACATCTACAATTTTAAATAAAAGCACAAGTACATACATGCCAGCTGCTGGAGGTACACACGTGTATTCCTGCTTCTATTTGCTTAAATATCTAAATCTAAATCAGCCACCAGGACCTGCCCACATAATACACCCTGGGCTTGTTTGTCCCATTCGCCAGATAGTTTATGGTGCCATTTTATTATTGTTTCCAGTGTTTTTGGCCCGTGCACACGGGCTTAATGCAGCGCGCGACAAATTTTCACAGCACATTTGCAAACATTTTCCAGCGAGGTCGTTGTTCCGCCCAGCTTATGTGGCCCTAACTTGGCTAAATGGGTGGCTGACAAATTGTTAACGCGGCCAGCCAGCAAAAGAGCCAAACAGCAAAACAGCAGAACTGCAGAACAGCAGAACAGCAGAACCGCCAGCCAGGCAAGCAAAGAGCCAACATTTGTTGCCATTTCTGTGCTGTTGATTCGGGCCGGGCTCTCTTGCTGGTTGCCGCCATTGCTGTTGGCGTGTAAATAAATACAACATTGTAGATTGTACAATATGCACGACACGCGTTTATTTGTATTGTATTTATATTTCATGCTGGGCCGCCGCACCAGGATTCAGTATTCAGTATTCAGCATGCAGGATTCAGGATTCAGGATTCAGCAGGATCCCGTCGATGGCCGTGCGGAAATCGCAAAAATATGTTGCGCCCGTTGCGGAAATGAGAAAATATTTCAGCTCGAAGGACGATGGGTGGTGGCTGGTGCCATGCCGCTTATGCCATGCAATTTTAATGCCGAATATTATTTGTAAATGAATGAGGGGCACTGTTTGCTGCTATTTTTGTTGTTGTTCTTTTTCCTTCTGGCTTTTAACTGATTTCGCCCGCCAGTTAGCGCTGGTAATCTTATTATGCAACACTTTTGCATAAAATTGAATGTTATTTCGCTGTCTAGCTTGTTTATGAGTGGCTGCATACGCGCCGTATGCGTAATATTCATACGCCCCCCCCCGCCGGGGGCAGCAATCCCCCCAGCAATCCGCATCACTCATGCACACGCGAGTGCTGCGTGGCAATTTCAAAGGATTAAGCGCTTCAGTGCGCAAGGACATGACAGTACTGCGATGCCTCTACGTGGGTCTATGTGGCATGACGCCCCTGTCCTCGTATCCACTGATTTCCCCCCTCATTCGCATTGACTTTGCATACAAATTAAAGTTTCCGAATACTGTCTGCTGTCTGCTGTTTGGGTTCGGGTTTGGGTTTATGTAATTGAATTAGGCGACTAGAGACAACGACCCGTTCTCGATTGCAGGGTGTGTTTGGGGCAACATTCGATGCGATGCGATGCGATGCGATGCGATGCATTGCACTTGATTTGAGACCTAAACCGATTTCATCATGAACCACCATTAATCGAAGCTAAAGGGGTTCTGGGATTAAGCTCCGATTAGCTTTGAATTTGGAGTCATCCACGGTTGTAAGCTGATTGCATTAAATTGTATGTACTTATCGAATTAGAGTGTATGCATTTATCGATCAGTTCGGAAATGTGCTTACACTGAGCAAACACATTTTAATTCTAAAGAAATAATCACGCATCAGATTTAATTATAGATTTTTCTTTAAGCTGGCTTTTAAGCATAAATTGAATTGGTAAGGGTATGGATTTCGAAATGGGATTTTCCTGCATGTTTCAATTTGCCATTTTTGTGCAAAAAATCGATTACTTTGATCTTGCTTTTGGGTTTTGACCTATGCGAGGGGCAACGTGCATTGAACTGGTCGCGTGTCAGATTGCGTTCAATCGCCTCGCCCCCTACGACCCCTACACCCCCTACACCCCCTTTATGCCCACTGGCCTCCCTTTTCGATGGGGCTCTGAGCCCCTGGGGTGCCATAGCAATTGATTGGCTCTGGGGCGGCGCGATGCGATGCGACGCGACGCGTCGCATTTGTCCTTTTTGTTTATTGGCCCTGCCAGGCGAGAGGGGAGCGGCAAACGGCAAACGGCGAGCGGCGAGTCCTTGCGAATGTGTGTCTGTCGTTGGAAGTTTTCATTGTATTTAGCGGAGGAGCAGCTCTATGGATTGCGGATCGGGTTTCCACGCTTTTCACCAGTAGCAGTAGCAGCAGTAGCAGCAGTAGCAGCAGTAGCAGCAGTAGCAGCAGCTGCATTAATCCGATTTTCGAGCCATTGTGTAGCTGCTGGAGCAGCGAAGTGCACTTTAAGTTATATAATGCTATTGTTTGTTGCATATTTACTTTTTGACGGTTGGCTGTCAGTGCTCGCCTGTTCCTGTTCGCCTTTTGTGTTGCGATTCTGTCACGTACTATACTCGCATGTCGTTTATGTCGTTTTGCAACTCCACATACAGGGCTCCATACTCCACTCCATCTGTCGTCTCCAAACAGCCAGCTCCAGCCACTCGAAGGCAATCCATTCAGCATTTTTCGATTTTATTCGAAGGAAGGCAAGCTGTTGCCAACCGTAACTAATATTGGCAGTTGCATTTGGGTTATTGTCTTTCTACTCCAGTTGCATTCGGAATTGAAAATGCATGCGAATTCGGCCCAAGGGAGCAGCAATCCTTGCTGCCTGCCGTGTCATCTGCCACCGGCATCGAGTGTTGCACGTTGCATGTGGATATCTGTCCATGGCCAATTGACTCCGCCCACACAATGTTTATCGAATTTGACTATTTGCCATCAGCCTGGGATTTTAGCTTCCAATATAGACGTACAATCGAATGCTTTTGGCTACTGCCTCCAAGCACCTGAAGATAATTTGGTTTTATGAATGTGCTTTTGTGCGACTGACACAAAAGGGTATTAAGCACCGATTGATTGATTAATTGTTCATCACATATGGGGTTTTGTGAAGCCATTTATTAAATGCTCTATAGCTCACTGATGGATGGATATGCATTTCAAGCTTCGAGATGACGAATTGAAGCTTAGTCTTTGACTTATTGCCAGAGGTAGTTGTTGATACTTTGATTTCGGATTTCAAAGCTTGCAAACTTAGCTTGCTTTTCCGAAAGCTAATTACTGAAATCTTTCTTGAATTTAATGGAGAAAGCGAGCTTGGGTGGATTTTGTTCAATTGAGAAACTATTTTCCCAGAGCTGCGTTTACTCAGCCATTAAACGGGAGTAGCTGCAATGGAAACTTTAACGCAATCTCGCTTCACTACCAATGGAAAATTAAATATTTTCAGCTCGGGCACCTGACCCACCTCTTTTCCCCAACCCAAGCCCAATCCCAATCCCAACCCCAATGTCATGCTATCCGGCACTCTGTGTTCGCACTCGAGCTCACCAAATTTAAACTTGATTTTCGTATTTGCTCTGGCAATTTCTTCTCCTGCCTCAGTGTTTTTTCGGTTGCCCATTTCGGGTGGCTACCTACATTTATGGTTAAAAGTTTCCATTTTTTTCCAACCCACTATGCTCTGGATTTGGCCTCCACTTCCCCGCCACCCCAGTTCCCCGATGCATTTGAGCATTGTGTGATGGCCACTGGCCACTGAACAGGGGGAACCTGCCAACATGGAAGCCCGTAGGGAACATTTGTCCGTGGGTCTTGCGGTTGGTCCAATGTGCGTGCCGTTGGCCATTATTACACCTCTCACTCGATCGGGGAAAGTGGGTGGCGGAGGCGAGTGGAAGTGGAGTGGGAGTCGAGTGGGTTGAGGGCGCGGCGTTGAGTGGCACGCGGAGTTGTTCCCTTGTTCCCTAGTAGTTTCGCATAAAGTGCATTTTGTTGCCATTTTTCCACGGCGCTTGGCTTATTTCGTTTGATTTTATGCGGTTACGTGAATTCATTCGAGTGCTGCTGCTTTCCGGCAACACCAAAAACCCCTCCACCCACCACCCTTTGTTTCCTCGCTTTCCCGCTTTCCCGATTTTCCGACCAGCCGCCACCCTCCACCGTATCTCTTGTGTGAGCTTTTAACGTAAGCGATTTTTTATGTTCGTTTGTGGTTTTAATTTCAATCATTTGGATGGTGGCTCGTTCACTTGGTTAGTTTGTCGGTTGGTTAGTTGGTTTCTGCCAAAGGGTCCGGAAGTGGGCGATCTGGGCGGGGTATTAAATTGGAATCGCACTTAAAAATCAACGTTAATAATTATGCAAATACCAGCACGATGTGCGTTGAAATGCGATTAGCGTGAAACGGATTCCCTGTTTGTCTTTTGCCATTCAACACTGCACGCAAAACTATAGTAGGTAATAGGTAATGATTATTATTCACAATGGAACATCTGATGCCTTCACTACTAAATTTTATGTAGGTTTTTTTCTAAGTACGTACACACGTGCATCCGGCTAATTGCTGTATCAACATTGGCCATGGCTTTAATGCTTTAATGGCCACTTGAGCCGCAAAAGTTGAGGTTGGTTGGTCCGGGCACTTTTTCATCCCGCCTCCTGCCTACACATATGCTACAAATTAGTTATAATTAAGTCGGAGCACACGTTGCTCCAGAGTCCGGAGCACTCTACGTGCCGCCTCCAAGTGTTTTAATAAGCCGACTGTAACCCACTCCGACGCCCACTCCTTGTGGCCCAAAGTAACACAATTCGCGCTGCCAAGTTGCTTACTAGACACATTAAATGTAATTAGCTGCGCTAAGGTTAACACAGAACTACAGTTAAGTCAGCGGGCTCGGGATCTGGCTCGGGGTCTGGCTCTGGCTCTGGTCGTCGCTTCCTAATTAGTTATCTAAAGTTAGTTGGCGACACTAATGGCAGTGGCACACTACCACTACTGCAGCATTAGCCTCGCCAACTGGATTGTGTAGCATACTTTCCTGCATAAGCATTTCGCCTTTGCCGCCGCGGCGTCGCAAATCATTTGCTCAAGTGCAGAAACAAAAGGGCAGCGGAGATGTCTTAGTTTTTATTTGCCATATTTTCGCCTCTCATTGTTTCAACCCCTCGATGCCAAACCAGCCCCTCCACCCCCTCCACCCCCTCCACCTTGCCACCCCCATCAGCGACCGTAAATCACTCAAAACATAATGCGCTGTAGTTAAAATATGCGCACAAAATGCGGGGAAATTTGTTGAAAGTTTTTCTTGTTGCTCGCAATTTTTATGTATGTATATACATGTACGAATATACAATATTTTTTGTTTTGCAGCGATTTTTCAACGCTGTTCAACGTTTTTTGCTCTGTTCTTCGAGCAAGTTGTGGCCTGGCTTATTGAGTTCCCAGTGCTGCTAAGGACACGTCCATAAATGTATGACTAGCAAAGAAGCCAGACTGCAGCTGAACTGACTTTGTAGTCAGTTGAAGCAGTCTCTGAAAAATTGTTTGATATATGTTCTGCGCTGCGAAACTTTTGTGCATGTATATATTTTACCACGGATTTGGCCATAGATAGATACACGGAAATTTACATTTTATACCCGACCAACATGAGCAATGAGCTCATTTATCGTTATGACTGCAGTCGTTCCTTGAAGCGAAATGGGAATAATAAGAGTTGTGTGATGAACCCAAACCAAGATGCTATTCATGCAATCAACATTATTGTGTGACCAGTGTTTGCTTAGTTTTCCATTGTTTTCCTTTTTTCGGCTCTCCCACATTCGTTGGCCCCGGGGACAGTTTAAATATTTTTATTAATTTCTGTTCAACTTTACCCTATTCGTTGCCGTTGTTAAACAAGGGAGCAAGTGTTTTCACAGGGGCGCAGGAAAATGGGAGAAAAGCGCCCGCGGGCACAGTTTTTGCCAATTTGTAAATATCTTTTTGCCGACTCCGCACGAAATGGAAAATGGAAAATCATAATAAATAAATACAGTTTTTATTATTATATATTGTGGCAGCAAGCAGCGTGATGTGTGGGGTGTGTCCCATGTTGTGAGCGAGCCTTTTTATTTACTTTTCCAGGGCGGAAAGTCGAACACCCAGCCAGTCAGCCAGCCATCCCGCAGTTCCAATTTATTTTCAATGTTTCAAATAATTGTGAAAAAAAAAGAAAAGAAAAAGGAAGGAGCAGCACACGTAAATTGAGCATTTTAGCGGGCTTTTAAGCCATGTTCAAGGTGGCAGTGGCACTCAACCCACCTGACAGAAACAACAACCTCATTGCACTTAGAACTTCCGCACGATAAAATTAAATGACGGCTGCTGCCGCACATCCCAGTACTTCCCTGTTCTGAACAATCTATATCAAAGTGGGAACAACAAAATATACTTGATGGAAAAAAATGGTATGGACTGGTATGGAATGGTATGGAATGGTGCGAGTGCTTGGCTGGTTGGGTGGTTGGAATCACTTATGGCAAAGTTGTTGCCCTGAAATTATGTTACCGGTAACAAGGTGAAAGCGCAAAATGAAAAATCACTTAAACAATTTGATATTTGATTTGCCTGACTCTCAGCAGCACTCCTGCTTAAAGATTTATAGAGTTTTCTGCGCTGCGCAGTTCATAAATACACGCATAAAAGTCGCTTGATTTTGGATTTTCCCACACTCTCGCCTCTGCGTTATTCCTGTGTGTTTGGCCTGAACTGAATTATGGCTATAACAAATCTTCGCCCCAGTTACGGCCAACGTCACGTAGCAACAGCCAGGCGGAAAGTTCGGAAAGTGGGTAGAATGCGGCGGGCACGAGGATCGGGAGCCTAGACTTTATTGATAAAGGCATAATTTATTTGAACAATCGACAAAACGCTTTTGTCAATAAAGCCAGATAAATATCTGGCATTGTAGCAGCTTTATGGTCGTTTTTTCGTCATTCCCATTTTTTCCGCTCATTGTTTTGCGGTTGCGTGACAATGGCATTGGCCAAAGGAGTGGGAGTGGAGTCAAGTGGGCCTGAGATAGGTCGGCCTGGCACTCGGAAACGGTTTATGGCCGCTACAGTGAACTATAAATACAACGCACTCTGCATGCCAACAGTTCTATCAGCTAGGATCGTGTGCGCTTTATTAGTGCGGCATTATGCAGGGATTTATTTATTATTGTGTGACTCAGAGTTCTGTCGCATAAAGTCCTTTAAGTCCTTTAAGTCCTAGCAATTTGTATATAGGAACGCCTTGAGCTGTGTTGTAATTTTTAGCAGTGTCTGTCTGTGTGTTAATCATGGCTGTAATTTAATTTTAACAGTTTAAGTAGATAATAAAATTTACTTGCCATTTTCCGGTATTTATGCTAGGAAGCCACTCGCAGCATTTCAGTTTTACGCATTTATTACTCTTTTTTTATATCGGCTTTTTTATATTGTCAATGGTTAATTGAAATGTTGAGCCATTTATAAATAAAAGGTCAGTTTTAATGAACAAATTGGTTTAATTACTTTTGAGGAAAGCGCACTGCAAGTCAATGAATAAATAGCATTGCTTGTCTGCCAACGAGCGATGTGAAAAATGCAACTTTCCGGGCTTTGGCATAAACTCGTAAAATGGTGACACCATGGAAATTTATATATATACACATATAATACCTATGGGGATATGTTTGTTCCTGCATATGTTAAACAAGAGGATTTATGCGAGGAAAACAAAAACACGGAAAGCACAGCAAAACACGTCGCACTATTTTGCAATTTTTTGCCTCGGCTTTAACGTGACGTGTCAGCCTGGGGGCGTCTGACTTGCCCAAAGGATCTGGAGTCCTGGAATCCTACTCTCCCCCCTCCTCGCAAGAAACCAACTCACTTGGCAGGCAAACATTATCGCCTACGTGAGCTGGAAGCAAAAGTGAAGCAGCCAGCTGGCGTCGCAGCTTGCCACGTGTGTGGCGGCCAGTGTATGAAGAAAGTATCTATAGCTGTGAGTGTATCTGTATCTGTATCTGAACGAAGGGCCTTGGCTTTCGTCAATTTGTTAAGCATTCACACGTTGCACTGATAATTTTATTTGATTTTTATTTGATGCTACAAATTAGATGTTGATAACGCTGCCATGCTCCACTTAAATTATAATTCTATTTGGGTCCTTTTTCGGGCTGCCACCCTTATCTACACTGCCTCCGTTCTCCCACCCTTCTTGCTGCCAGCTTCAAATAATTATTTTATCGCTGTTGGCAAACATTTGTAAGCATTTTAATTACATTAGAAAGCGAATACTTGAAACTTTGTCAACCGGCAAGCGGCAAGCGCAAAAACTTACCGCAGAGTAGCGCAAAAATAAACGCCAAGAAATTACAGCGAGTCGAGTGGCAAAGACTAAAGACCAAGTGCAGCCGAAATGGAGCAAGTCTGCTGCAGCGGAAAACTGTCGCCTTGGCCATAACGACAGCATGTTGTTAGCCGCCCCTTCCCCCCGCTTGTCCCGCGCTTTTCCGCTGCCAAATGGCAGGATGAGAGCCTGCTGCGGCAGCGGAAAATGGCGCCCTTTTTGCTATTTGACGTTCTGCCCACTTTATGTGCTCCAATCGATAGATACATACCTGCAATGAGACGGAACGAGAGGAAATATTATTAATAAAGGCTGTGCAACTACGAGTTTCAGTCAACTGACGCCCCCTGGCCGTTCTAATAAGTTGGGCCATGTACTTGGTTAATTGGCGTTGGCCTAAAAGATATTTTGCCAGAGACACCTGAATGTACTGCCATTTGGCAGATGATGTTATATGCGAAGTGAGAAAAGAATTAAAGAACTGTGCTTATATCTAAAGATACTTCACTTCAATCAATGTGACACGTTTTGTGGTGCATTTGTACTTAGTTTTGAGTTGGTTTCACAATTTGCGATCGATCTGATAAACCGTTCTTCAGATGGCATTTCTAAACGTGTAAGGACTTGTTTATCACCACTCTACTCTGTATGTACATAAATTGCAAGTTAGGCAACAATGAAGTTATGTATATAGTTTCATAAAATGTAGACAGTTTATTTTGGAAACACGAGATCCCTACAAAGTGAAATCGCAAAACACGAAATGTAATTTGAAAACTTTTTGCTGCCGCTTTGTTTCTGGCAAACAACACTTGGTCAGCGGCGTCCTTTTTTTTCCCGTCGGCCCTTTTCCCGCCCCCTATCCACTTTCCGCCCACACTGATCACACTGTGCGTGTTTCATCAGTCAGCGATTCTTGGGAGGGGTCAGTGTACATAGGCGCGCATGTGGATGTGTGAGGGGGTCAACGGTGACACCGCGACAGCAAACAAAATGCTCGCACATGAAAAACGCCCCTTTTTGCTGGCAAAATGGTCAGACAGCCACGCCCAGGGGCTGGTTGGGTTAACTGCTGTTATCCTGCTGCCCCAGGACTCCACTGGCCGGGTTGTTTGCGTGTCCAACTTTTTCCACACAAACCTACGACCATATTGATCCGGACGGGCTCAATCTGCGTCAATCTAATTCAATACGATTTCCGGGGAAACAGCAAATTGTGCAACGCATTACATGTGAATAATTACGATTCAATTGCCATAGGTCATACATCAATATTAATGGTATTACTGCGTGTAATAATTAATAACTTTGCGCCACAACTTTCGGTTCCTTTCGGTGGGTCATAGAGAACAAAAGCTGAATGGTAACTTTGACCAAATGCGATTTGAGTAAAAGTGATTATAGTGTCCAGAATAGGATAAGGACAGGATTTTAAGGCTTGTGTCATTATTAAAAAAAAAAAACGCAATATCCTTGGACCTCAATCTATTGTTTTATGTTTATGTTGCAAATGCAGATCAAGAGAAAATTGCGACGGTTTGTATCTTTTTGTGCGGAAGAAATCCTAGCCATTTATAAATTTATGCAGACTAAACATGCAGACGATTCCCAGCGGATGACGCTCTCCCCGGCCAATTTCCCCAGCCAAATAGCCAAGTCGGGAGTCAAGTGCAATTATAATAACTAACTGCAGACGGTCGAGATCTAAAGCTCAATGAATGCGAATGCGAGTGCGAGTGCGAGTGCGAATACGAGTGCAGAGCCAGAAGCACAGATACATACACATACACATACAGAGACAGATACAGATAGATATACAAAGATGGAGCTGCAGATGGAGATGTGCGACCGAAACTTGTGTGCAATTGTGTTGTCTTAATTGCTGGCTCGGACTGACATGGACTGCGACAAAAGCGGGCCAACAATCCGCAATCCAGATTCTAGACAAATGGAACAGGAAATAATGGTTGGCGAGAAATGGGAGCTGAACGGAATGGTACGAAGCGAAAACTAAATCTAACGCTGCATCTGAAGTTGCGCAGGAGATGGCTGACTGGATGGCTGACTGGCTGGCTTGCGAAAATAAAATTAATTTAAAAGTTTTAAACAAGTTTTCCATTATATGGCAGCACGTCGAGCACGGGGCATTGGGACCCGGATCGGGATCCGGATCGGAAAAGGCAACTTTGCTTGCCGAGCAGTTAGAAACATTAAAAGTTATGCCGCGCCGTTGTTTCGCAACGCCTCTGTTCACATTTCTGATTTCTGATTTCTGAGTATGATTTTTTGGATTTCAGCGCCGAGCTTTTAGCGATTCCTCAACTGCCTTCGACATTCTGGCCATTTAATTATGTTTATTGAATTTTAAATGTCGCAAAAAGAGGGTTGCATTTACCTGCTTTAAAGCCATATGCCGCTTTCCATTTTCTTTAGCTATGTGCGTAATAAATAAATTATCAGGTTCACTCCCGCTGTTCTCTAATTAAATTGCTGTCTTTATGGAAGGACTAATGGACGCGGACAGCGGGCTCCAAAATATTGTTGCGCAATAAAGCAAGCCAAAATATGTTGACATAAAAGCCCATTGAAAGTGAGGCAAAAAATGCAAACAGCACTAAGCCAATAGCAAATCCATTTACAAATACATGCCAACGAACTTAATGAATATTCGCTAATAAAACAAATTTATGGCCAAAAAAAAGTGAACAAAATGCTCGCCGCCACGTGAGTATTTAAAAATGATTGGTGGTCAACATGAATTTAAATGATGTGGCAGATCAAATACTCGTAGTTCTGTGAAAAGCGAACTCTAAAATATTCAACTAATTATTGGTTCATAAATACCATTTGGGAAAGGTATAGATAGTTCCTTAGAAATCAACTGCATCGATTCTATTTATCACATTTATCACCACACATTTTGAAGTGATTTAGCAGATTGTTGCAATCGGGTAATGATTGATTGTGGACTGCGATTAAAGCACTTTCTAAAAGTTCCCTTGAAAAACCCCTAGTTTAACCCAAGCGAAAAAGGAGTTCTGGGTTTTCTGAGTTTTCTTGAATCCATTTGCTCGAGGATTTGAGACTTAACATTATTGTTTTGTTTTACAATGATGGTGGTAACGATTTCGCCTCATCCGACAAGATTGTTAAGCCGCCAGCAGAATGCCGTCACTTAACTTCATTACGGCTGATGCCCAAGTCCATGAAAAGCTGGGGGTGGGAAAAATGGGTAAATGGGTAAATGGCAAAATGGCAGAGCTAGGAAAAGCGGGCGTGGAAAAAGGCTAAGCATTATGGCGTGCGTAATGCCAAAGTAGAAATGAGCGCACGTTAGCCCAAAACGTGCTAAAATTTAATGTTTCAGGTTCCGTTCGAATAATGTAAGCGAGCGCAAAATGAATGATAAACGAGCACACGTCAAATTCTTTGCCAACCCGAAGACGGCATCGTTGGGTTAAGGGCAAGGACTAAGGACTAAGGACTCAGGACTAGGGACCACGGACCGAGAAGCCGTCTCAGCTGCCAGAGCAGCCAACACTGGTTATATAAATGGAGCATGAAAAAGCCAAAATAACAAAACGAAGGAGAAGTGAGTTGCACGTTTACTGTGGAAAGTGGGATGTGGGATGTGGGATGTGGCATGCCCCAGTCCCTTTTTATATTCCTCATTTTATCCCCTGTCTGTGGGCATTGTTTGCGTTCGGTAAACATTTCCAGCGCTTTTAGCCAGCCGCCGTGTTTTTCTTGCTAAATTAGAATTATTGAAATTTCGTTTAAGCCATAGCTTCAGTTTTGGATTGACAACGGAGTCAGCTGTTTTAATGGGGCTTACGCTTGAATAATAAATTGCACGCTCCTTGGAGCCATTAAATACGCATAATATACAGACGCATATGTACGTATACATTTGGCCAAAAAGGTGTGAAAAAGGCTTCATCGACCAGCTCTGGCTGGTTTAAGCCAAACAGAGTGTACGTTGGCTTGATTATTCGCCACATATGTCAGTCTCAGCCAGGAATTTGAAAACGGAATCGCGCATAGGTTTGTCGTCCTTCTAGCCAGAATTTTGTTGGCCTTTTTGTTTGTTTTTTCGGTCCTGCATTGTTTGCTGCCTGCATATTTGACTGTTGACAGCTGTCTGGCCGAGGCTCATGACTCGCACTGCGAGTGCGAGTTTTCCTGGCCCTCAAAATGATGGTAAAAACTTTTTGGCATGTCTACGCTTTTTTCCACGCGCCAGCATCGCGACTTTTGCCTTTCGCACCGCATATGTTTGCATAAAATCCAACTGTGCTATCAGCATAAACGCGTCAAAACGAAAGATAAATTTCGCACACGCGCGGAAATCACTGAATGAGAAAGTTGCAATCAAAATGGGATTTCATATAGAGATACATATGGTGAAAAATATAGACAACAATTTGCGAGTTTTTGGCCGGCTTGCTGATAACATAAACATAAATATTAATAAAGTGTTTTGGAAAAGTACAAATTACGTTTGCATTACACACATATTAAGTTGCAATTAGCCTTTTAAATCACGTAGCTTTAAGTATTAACAACCAAATGTAATTGCAGACATATTCGGAGTTCCGTGACATCGACAAATTAATTGATATAAAGCACTGGCACAGGCCGCCCGATAAATCAACATTGTTATTAACCAGTTGTAATAGTTTTGGAAAGTCATAAATATAACCCGGACAATTTTCGTTATGTAACGTATTAATGTATATGCCTGCAACTATGCGGCAATGATTTATACCGCCTGTGGCCTATAGTCTCCGTAATAAAGTTCATCATTCACGTATTCGTATGTATACAAGTATGCGAATGTAATCGATCAATTAAGGCTGGTGTTTCATTTCATTAAGCCCAGCACTGTGGCGCTATATAACAATTAAGCCACCAGCAGCAGCCAATCAACGGTTAACTCTTGTTTTAACCAAACCGAACCCAACCGAACCCAACCAAACTCAACCCAATCCAGCCAAACCAATCCGAACAGAATCGTCAGGTTGGCCAGACATCGATCATCCCATCAGCAGGTCCATGGTGGCCACCCGGCAATGAAGACAAAACATTGCTGCTATCATATCTGCCCAGTTGGCAGACTGACCACCCACAGTGCCCATTCCTCGGGGGGGATAATTTTTCATTTTCATCCCGACACCTTTTTCAATTTCAGCAATACAAATGTTTGAATTTGTGCCGCTTGACTGACTTGACTGGCGACCCAAAAGTCTGGCTCTGGTATCAAGCCTCCTCCTCATCCTCATCCTCATCCTCATCCTCCTCCAGTTGCCAGCCCCGTCGGGCTGAATGCAATAAAATTTCAATATGCAGCTGGTAAAAGTCATTTGGGCATCTGACCAGGTGGGTCAGGGTTCAGATTTTTTTTACACTCAGCAAACTGAGTTGAATTGGTTGAGTAGTGTAAGAGATTTTACTTATTTTACATACATATGTTCTAGGGAGTCCTCGAAACTGCTTTAGGTCCTTGAAGACCTTTTCAAAATCAATTAATATAAAACAGAAAGTGTTATGCTGCTGTGGCAAGCTGTGGAGCACTTCTGCATTTAATCTGGAATAGATTGAAAAGCTTTTCTCCGAGTGCGCACCTGTTTTTTGGAACTCATTTGCTGTGTTGGCTGGAGTGTGACATCCAACGAAAGTGAAGTGCAAAGTGGGGTGCAGGGTACGGCTGACTCGAGTCGAGTGCAGCCTGGAGCGTTGGCTCAGCAATCAATATGGAGCAGCCACTTGTTTGGCTTTCTTAGCCCGGCCAAGACTTGAGGCAAAGTAGCTTCGCTTCGACCAGCTTTCTGCCGGAGCCGGAGGTGCCCTCAAGTGACCTCGTCCCCCGAGTGCGACGCCACTTTTTCCATATCTCGTTTGTGTTTTTTGAGACTAGACTGGCTTTCCTTTTTCTTTTTTTTGTTTTCGAAGGAGCACGAAAGAAAAGCTATATTGCAGTTTTTGGCTCAAGTTGCCGCTTCCCGCTTCCCGCATCCTCTTGCTATTTATAAGTTTTCCCTGGCGCGTTCAGAAATATCAATTGAACACGTTTCCACACACACACACACACACACACACACACACACACGCACACACAATACAGACCGAATACCGCCTCAAGTTGTCGAGCTTAGAGTGCACTTGAGTTGAAAGTACAGGCAGATACAGGAGATACAGGAGGGAGATACACGGGGTTCTGGAACGGCGTTGACAGCGGAAGTTTTTTGTTTCTGCGATTTTTCCAGCTCCTGACTGGTGACTGGTGACTGGTCGTGGTCCCCCATTTCGTATTTAGTTACAACGCCCGGTCATGCCTTTTGTTACAGTTTGCTTAATTGCAACGTTTTGTAACATAATTGCGGCACTGCTGCATCCGCCAGATACATTCTGCTCGCCGCTCCTGCAGCTGCTGCAGCTTCCTTTTGTCCGCCGCCTCAAGTGGCATTTTAACCATCCTTACTCCGGCGATTGTAGATTGCGCACATTTTCAGTTCGGTTCAGTTCAGTTCAGTTCAGTTCAATTCAGTTCGAAATTCGAATCCAACAATGGCCCATTGATTGGCCGGCGAACACGTACGACAGGTTCATTAAAATCACGCTGCTTGCAAGTAGGCAGAACGAAACACTTTCGGGGCTTACAAATCATAATTAGCGCTGCGGACCCTGCATAATTAACGCTATCAGTGTGCAAACACATTATAATGTACGATTATTATCAATGGGGGCGAATGGGGTTTTTCGGGGGCGGGGCACTTCCCTCCCCCACGCTTCTCGGGGGTGGCAAAAGCCCACTTAGTATGCCAGACAGGCAGACGCAGTCTCCGGCCTTAGGCAGCTGCCAATAAAAATACAGCTCAAACACCACATCCCCACAGCCCCACAGCCCCACATCCTTCGGATCTCAGCACGGAGCGCGATGTGCCCGCTTGTTTGCCGTTTTTTGGTTAGGTTGGCATATGCAAATGACTTTGGCGCCTGGTGCGTCATTATGCGTGTCTGCCGCCCACGCTCCGCGCACATGGATTCCTCAGCCACTGATGGTGCACTGCACAAAATGCTATGCTCCCATCACTGAGAACAGCATTCAAATCATTTGATATTACACAGCATATACTATGGGGCATAGATACAACTACACTTTCAAGGGATTTCTATGAAATCTAATCAATGTGTTAGTAGTATATAACTTCATTTCTTTCAAAGCAAGCAGCATTGAACTGAAAGTAACGAATGCATTGATTTTCGCTCACTGCACGTGACTGTGGCCAAATGAAGGTAATGGCGTCAAATTCAAATCGCGTCTCATATGTTTTACTTTTGTGCGCTAATTTTATGATCATTTTGGCCCGGCAACCGGGGCAGGACGTGTGCCTCTGTCAACCCAGGAACATCTTCCTTCCAAATTCCGACCCCCAACCATTTAGCATGTCACGTGTAATTTGCAGCGACCTTTTCCACCCACACACCACACACCACACACCACCCACACCCAAGGCCTTACCACCACCCACTGCCAATGTGCTAACGACCAATTTGGGCCCTAAAATATCTTCTACCGAGCCATTGTTGTTTTTTATGCTGCTGTATCACTGTATTCTGAATATTAAATTAAATGTATTTTAAAGTGAGTTCAGGTTTCGCATGCTGAATAAAAATCCCGTGTACTTGATGGTGAAATTCCATGGTCAATTCCACGGTAATTTTCATTTGTACATATTTGATATTCTTGCAGCAAATGCCAGGAATTTTGCTCATTTTTCAGCAGCAGAAACAAACACCCATAATGATGGCTCATAGATACCTAAAAAAAAAAACACAGCCGCAATTGCAAAAGCCATCCAAGTTGAATAAACTGCATTGTTGGTTAGTAAAGTGGTTGGCATTTTGGCATTTTCGCATCCAATCAATTTCGAACTGCCCAATGAACCTATGCATAGCTTTGATGCGAGTCTCCTGGGCAGCCGGCCAAGTTCATTGTGCAAAATCTGCTTTGTTGCACGGTATTTCCCTTGATGGCGTTGGCTTTATTAGTTATGTAAATGCTCGTGTGTGCGAACAAAATTAATTATTGAGTGCGCATGCAAAACGAAATGCGGCCTCTCGCATGTGGCTTGCCTTAAATAGCGCGACAGTTGCTCGAAACAAAAGCCAGGCACTCGAGGTCCTGGAACTTAGACAGGCCGAAAACACTCGACAAAAGCGCTGCAATTGCCGACTAAGAGATGAAATTCTACATTTTTAATTTTTTTTTTCTATTTTTTTATTTTTATGCGCCTCACCTGACACGCCAGTCGCCTGTGTCAAGTCGGGCCAGCCACTTCAGCAGGACGACACATATAAGGACGAGTGTGTGTATGTAATATATGTACATATATATGCATGCGCAAAACAATGCAGAAAGGATTCCGTTGATGAGGTGAGTTTTCCGCGGTGGGAAATGGGATGGAGAAGGACTCTGCGCGGCTTGTTAATTTCAAGTGGCATGTTAACTTTCTGACATTAAGTTGGCATTTCATGTCAACTATGCAGCCGTTGTTGAGTGCCACCCCCTATCCCCGTATCCCCGTATCCCCGTATCCCCAAATCCCCGACTCCTGCGCCGTATCCTTGCCACTCAACCTATCTCTTTGGCCGTGTGTGTTACATGCGGAAAACGGTGTTTAGCAAAATGCCATCATTATGTTAATTATAAATGCAACCGACTACGGCTTGGCCTAAAAGGAGGGGAGTGGCCCGAGGGCGGGACAAAGAGCCAGTGCATGCGCCTCTGCGGCAGTTACACTTCCGTTTCCGGCGCCAAAGCGGAAGTGCTAAAACGCTGCGTTTTTGCCAACTCCGCCCTTTCCGTAATAGCCAGGCATTATCTTTTATTCTGCAGATGTGTGCAATTATCGGATAGTGATATGGCTACTACTACTACTTATGTATGTATTCGTGTTCTGCAAGATACAAGTTCTACGTTCTTTCACTCGATTTGCGTACGAGCCTCGGATTGAAGTTCGGCCACATGACTTGACACTTTCAGTTGATCTCAATTAGGTGCGCGCATAAACAACCTCGATGACTCGCATCGCTTCCTCTGCTCTAACAGTCTACCTCTCCCTGTCGCTCTAGATTTTCTCGTGGTCGTGATGCAAATTGTATTTGATTGCTGTCAGCGAGAAAATATTCAATTTGTTTTCGGTGCTGCTTCTATTTTTATTCCGAGCTTTTACAACAAGGCATTTTTAATTTAAGCTTAATTACTCTAGGAATACGCCATATTCTGTATATTTCTTTCAGTGCACGCCACGCAGAATCAGATTGCAAGTATCCAATGAGTCTAAGATAAGGTCTTTCCCAAATTTATGTTCCATTTTCGTGATCAAACAACAACAGCGCAGAAATCTCTAAATCAAAATATTAAAAAAATGAGCAGGAACATAAATTCTCTCCATTTGATTTATCCAACTTAACCAAAACAAATTCAGTTGATAAATGAGCTAATTATGTTGTCATTGCTCCGGCGAGAGAAAAGATGGGTGGCAAATTCTCACCACTTCACCGAACGCAAATTTACTGAAAACAAGGGTAACTTTTGTGGCCCAGCGGGAAACGAAGACGCAGCAAATTATGTATACTTTCATCATCCGTTGGGATGCCTAAGTTTGCGTCCGTCCACTCAGCCCCCATCCTGGCCATGGAACCCATCATCCAGTCCAATTCCATAGCACTAGGAGCAGCTGCTTAACCGCACCAACTTTTTGGCATATCTCTCATAATCTGTGTCTGTCAACGCCTCGGACTCCACTTGCTCGTCCACTTGCCCACTTCCCCACTTCCCCACTTTCCCACCACCCATTATCCTTCTCGGACTATCCAAGCGAAATCTCATTAAAAACGTCCTTGCAGCCATGGGCATAAATCTGAAAATTAAAGCCTCACAAATCGGCGGGAATTCAAGAAGAAAAGCGAATCCCAATTCGTGTCGAGAAAAACTTCACCCCAGGGCCAGTTGTGCGACTATAAGGTGGCGGTTCCTTGAATTTATGACTCTCCGCCATGTCCAGGATCCAGCCACTGTTCTCTCACCCGGTGCCGGCATAAAAACCCATTTAAAAAGCAATTATTTTGCGTTGATTCAATATGGCGGTGTTTGATGGATGCCAGGCGAGCAGCATCATCAGTGGCAGAACGGCAGGACCGGATTCGGTGGCATCCAGCTGGTTGGCCAGGTAAAAACTGCCAACTGGCCTCCCACTCATTTTTCTGCGGTTGCCCAAAGACGCTTTCATTCAGAAAAATGTGTTGGAAAATCAAGAGCATACCGCTAACAAATCTGAAGTGACACATTCACTAAAGCTTCCAAAAAAAATAGGGAACAGAAAGTTGGACTTTGAAACTATTAATACGGTCGCTACCATAGTATTTGCACTATCTTAACTCGAATTCTAGTCATACGTCCTCTATATTGAGTGAAGAACTAAATGTTTTCCTTGAATTCGTTATTGGGCATGTATGTATATAGAATACAAATTTACCGGCAAGCTGAAACTCAGTGTGGTGTTACATAAAGAAAATGCATTTCAACATGTTTCTTAGACATGAGTTTTCAAATTTTATGGCTGCCTTTCTGTGCGCGCACCCACTGTAGTTGCCACTGTAGTTGCCACTGCAGTTGGCTCTGGCTCTGGCTCTGGCTCAGCTTTCAGGTTTCCTCTTTATGACGGGGCCAGCTGCAGGATGCTTCGAGTCCTGCCACTGGAGCCCCCTGCAGCCTCAGCAGAAATCTGCATCTGTCTGTGTCACAGTCGCTGTGCCGGGGAGTAAGTGGGGGCATGGGTGTGCTCTATCAACACTTTGCGCCTTAGTGCATGCACTGCATAAAACAGTGTGTCCTAGCTGCGTGTCCTGGCTCAGCCCCGATTTGGGCCCCGAATCTTTGGTAGTCATGTAACTGGAGTCCAGAGTAAGGAGCACCGAGTCCGGAGTCCGGAGCCCGGAGCCCGGAGCCCAGAGTCCGGAGTCCGTGCCTATCTGGAAATTGTGCTGACAGGCAACAGGCAACATGTTGGCCAGCCGCCAACTCGGTCAACAGTTCGATGACGTATGCAGACTGCAGCCGAAAGTGTCCTGCAGTGCGCCCTGTCCGCATCCTGTCCGCATCCTGCTGCTTGGCCAAGGAAAAACTACGTGCGCAACATAAAAATAGAAATAACTGAGAGGCATTGTCGCATATGAGCGGTCTGGAATTTTTGACCGCACATCAAAATTTAAATTAAAAAGCGTGCCGGATTAAAGGCTTAACTGCTAAATGCGAGTAAACGAAAATATTTGGAAAGTTTGTTGAGAATTTTCATAAGCTCGGCTTGTCATTCGACTAATTGGGGCTTAGTTATTAATTGGCAACATTCAAAGTTAATAATTTAATTACACAAAGCCCTTAATGCGCTAAACGTCTTAAGATAATTGGTACATCGTTGCCGTTTTCTTTTACAATTAACGGCGCATTACTTGGGCGGTCCCTTCCAGAGACTAGGGCATCATCCCAAATCCAGAATCCCCCCTTGCTAAAGGGAATATATTTCACTTTGGCAATTTGTGTTTTCCCCCAACTTGTTCGCTGTCGATAACAATGGATCATCTCGAACCTGCAGCCATAATCTATACAGCACTTCCCCGCCCCATAATCCTTCTTTAGGAGCCTGTACTTTACACTCCAGTTCACACAGCATCCTTCCAACCCATTTGTAGGCCGAACATATTTCAATTTCCTTGGGCTACTGCCTCCTGCCAATTTATTGCCCCTTCATTGTTTTTCTGCCGCCTGCGACAAACCCAAAATGTCTAAAAACATTTAGGCCGCATTTCATTTCATTACGTTTTTATCTTTTTTCGGCTCTAATTTCATTTTGTGCATATTTTGGTCCTGGTCCTGGTCGTGGTCCTTTCTTTTTGGTCCGGCCCGTGCAGGGGCTTAATTAATTCCCCCGAAAATATTTATAACTTTGGGCCCAATACGGCTGCTGCCGACTGCTGAAACATATTTTAATTTCCATTTCTTGGAGTGTGTGCGGCTTGTCAATGGCTGGGAATCTATGAAATTTATGCATGACTGCAACAGGGTCAAGTTGCAAAGCCCTTAGCCTTTAATGCCACGCAGCTGCCGGGAAAGCTGGAAAAGCTGGGAAAACAAAACTGACTCCAACTGAAGCTGAAACTGATAGAACTTTTAGTCCTACAAGTATTCCAGGGGTTTGCGGATGGATCCCACTCCCCAGACCAGATAAGCAGATTTATGAGCTAAACACCGAAACTCAAATAACTGGAGACACAATTCGGTTTTTCGGTTTTTCGGTTTTCGTATTGGATCCGGGTTCGCCAGCCCCCAGGATTGGGGGTCATGGCAGAGCGCCCGGAAGCGTGAAAGCCAGATAAAAGCAAACACACACCCAGAAATATGCGAGCCGAAGATTTATGAGCGGACAGGACAGGGCAGGACAGGGCAGGACAGGACACACAAGGATGTGAGTGGCGTGGCCCGATGATGGGCAGCAGAATGTCACAGGAAGTGCGAAGCGGGCAACTATTGACATGTCCTTTCCCCCGGAACAGAAAGACAAAAAAGCAGAACCGCCCTGCCATGTCCCATGGTACCATGCACTCCACAGTACAAGTATGCTGGGTATAACTTTACAGTTGTGGTCAGGATCGGAGGACGGGGTTGCAGGAACCGAAGGAGCTGCACAGACATTCTCATGCCCAGGTAGGTAGGTAGGTAGGTGTCAATTTCGTTTTCATTAAGTTGCTTCTGCTTGACTTGCTCCTGACCAGGGGTTCTCTTAATTTGCGTCACTTTGCTTGGACGACGGGTATCAAATTACAAAAAAAAAAAAAAAAAAACAAAAAAAAAATCAAGCAACAACTAAAATTAAGGGGAAGAACTGCAAAACGGCTGCTCTTTTGTAAAAGAAGAAGCGAGAGCAACATCGACAGAAGCCCTACTTACGTTTCGTCTTCATTTTGCATTAATTAATACTTATTACAAAAAGTATATACATATATATGTATAAATAGTCGAGGCAGCAAAGGTAAAAGGGAGCAAAAGGGAGCAAAAGGGCAGCGAGATGCCTTTGGTCTTCATTTTTGGGTTTTGGGTCTGGGTCTGGAGTTTGGGGCTTTGGGGCTAGGTAAAATTTTAATCACTTCCTTCGGCGGCTACATTTTGGTTTCAGTTTGTTGCTTAACTTGGCTGAGTCCTTCTTCTTTTTTTTTATGGGATTCCTGGGGCTGGGAGGTGGTAATTTGAGTCTGTTAACATTTTTCTGGCCAGGATGGGAATTTGGTTTGTGGCTTCGCCTAACCTAGCTAGGGACTTAATTAAAACTAATTCCATTTAAATATAATAGGGAACATTTTGTGCCAGCGACAAACGATTTTCACTTCCTTTCTGTTTAATTGAATTTTTAGGCACTCTTTGTCTTTCACGCAAATCTACAAAAGATTCTAAGTCTCGGGGCGAATGGCCAAAAGGCAGGGGAGGGTTGACTTTTTGGCTTAAAATCTTTTGGTTTTGTTTGTGGCGAGTTGCCATAAACAAAGCCAGAGGTTTTGTAAGGAACGGGGGACTTGAAGGCAAAGTTTGTTAGCTAATTTCGCATATTCCTGAACGTTTCGTGAGTGATTTACATACATAGCACATATTATCAGTCTTTTTATATGATGCAGTTGCACTTAAATGATAAGCTAGAAACCAGGCACAATGTCAGATATTTCAAATAATTGCATACATAAATATCTCTATTTTTGATATATTTATTAATTGCATAGCTAGCATCTTGATTGATTGCTACATGAACAACGCCTGATGGTTTTTTATTTATTTCCATTATTTAGGTATTTGAATTAGATAAAAATCCGCATTAATAGAGTAAGTTTAATTGAATTCTCTTACCTTTTGCAAATCGCTTTGACACAACAATTACCATATATTTCTATTAAGTATCAAGAGCGTATTATGAATGCAAATCAGCCGTATGGAATAATTACTTTATAAAAAAGCCAAATAAATAGTATTCATTTCACCAAACAAGCCAGAGTATCAGCAAAAAAAAAAAAAACAAAATCAAATGAGCAAAATTCAAAACCACAAACAGAACGGCAAACAAAAAATGACAATCGTTAGAATTGGGAATTCAAAGAATAAAAAAAAAAAAACGTCAGTAATCAACTAGAAAATGTTTGACAATTGATGGTTGATTGCAGGCAGACAAATCAGCAAACCCATTTGCATTTTAGTGCCATATATATAGGCATATATATGTATATATGTATACCCTAATTGGCAGGCTGACAGCGGCAGTGGCGGCGATGCGATGAGAAATTGTGGCGTATAATTTCAAATTGATTGCTGGCATATGCCAACAGGGCTAATGGCCTCAGCCGGAAAAGCGGGTGAAAATTGTGTAATTTATGAAGAGATTCGCACGACACTCAATTAACATGGAGCCGGGAATCACTGGGAATAGGAGATCCAGAGGGTATCAAGGCTAATTTAGACCAGAATATATAGCCCGCCCGATGGTCGAGGTTGCAATCTAATATTAATGCCCTGCGACCGCCTGCATTTATTGGCGCATAAATCACTGGGACAGGGCAAAATCACAGCACTCGAAGGAGTTTTGCTTGGTTGGTTGGTTGGTTGGTTGGTTGGTAGGGGGTAAAGTCGTCTTAGCCAAAGGCACTTACCCATTAAGAAGGCTCCGCTTTGTCGTGCACTCATTAGAAGGCGCACATCCTTTTCTGTTGGCTGCACTCGGTGGTCCTTTTCTCTTAGCATTTTCATTTTTTTATTTCTCGTGACTCTTTCATGTCAATTAATGCGACGCACTCTTCAAATATTAGCAGACATTATGTGCCCGCACTAAGCCCTCGGCTGGCGGGGCTCTTAAAGCGTTTCCGGCGCAGGAGCCAGGAACAAGGACCCGGGATCTGTTTGCACAATGAGCACACAAATGACTTGCAGCACTTCAGCCTGGCTTTTTGTTCTTTAATCGGGGGCATTATTATGATGCCTCCACCTCGGCGTAGATGATGAGAGCGACGAGAGCGAGTCCTTGCGGGGATTACGTGTTGACGTTGAATGCGCCGCTGATTCACGATTCATGTCTAGAGTGGCTTACTTCCTCTGCCATCTCCATCTCCATCTGCATCATCAATCCGTCCACTGCCACCTCCATCTCCACTTCCACTTCCATTTCCATGCCGAGATGATCTTGATGGTGTGACTGGAGGGCACATTCTCCGGCTGAGGCCTTCCATTGCATTCGCCAGAAGGCTCGTCCTGCCCTGGGAGCTCCACTCACACTGACCACTTGGCAGTAACTGAGCTCCGTGCCAAGTGTGCCGCCGTATTTCAACGAAAAGTGTCACCAAGCTCGGCTCGATCTCGGAGCTTTTTCGCAGAGCTTTCGTTGGAGTATAAGAGATTACTGCGCAGGCGCATCCTTAAATGCCGCTCGGCTCCCTAATGAGTTCGGCCGGCGGACTCGGGTTCGCTCGTCACGCTTCGTGTTTGGCTCACCTCCCTCGACTTCACACATGTGAAAATTAAAAGCGCTTAACCACAATTAACAATTGGCTTCCCTCACATTCCTTTTCCGGCCGTAACAAACAAACAAATTCAGCTGGACCAAACATTAATCAAGACGGTTGTGACACTAAAGCGCCCATCTATTAATCAACTAGAGCTCAGAAAACATAAAAAAAAAAGAATTAGAATTAGACATAGAAATAGAAATAGAAATAGAAGAAGAAAAGTAGTAAGCCATGCCGCACCGGCTGCATTAACTGATTGTTGTTGGTCTGGCCACGAAAACTTGTCAGTTTGAATAAAAGTTTGGAC
Organism: Drosophila orena; assembly: GCA_005876975.1. Classification (NCBI taxonomy): domain Eukaryota; kingdom Metazoa; phylum Arthropoda; class Insecta; order Diptera; family Drosophilidae; genus Drosophila; species Drosophila orena. The sequence goes on along the minus strand of VCKV01000008.1, from coordinate 2,185,159 downwards.
ACCGGCCAGTTGGTGTATCGAATCAAATCAAAGTTTGATTTGACAGCCAGACAAACAGACGACGACGAACCGAAAAGGATACCCGCAATTGATGTTGTTCTTTCCGATTCGCCCAAAACTTCAGCTTTGAGTGGAAACTTTGCGGCCAGCAGGCCAGTGCAGTGTAACACCACGAAGTCCATGAATTCATTTCGCCCGATCCCTCAGCCACCTCACCCACCATCCACTTTTGCCCCAAAGCCAATATCAATTTATCAATTAATGCGGCTAATGAGAGGGCGAACTGTGACTCGTTGCTGTGTCACTTAATGCAAGGCTCCACCAAACACACGTATGTACATATGTATGTAGATACAAACATTCTCGTACGTACAATGTGCTGTATGTGTGTATTACAAAATTAATTAGGATTCGCTCGTCATCAACTCTGGCACATAGCGCCATAAATATGTGTGGGCACAAAGTATATAGATTGTCTGCCTGGGCGACTTGGCGGCCATATAAACGTAACGAGATTCCACCGCACGGCAAATTGTTGTTGGGCTTTAATTGACAATCAAAGCCAGTAATCAAATTTGCCTCCTGACATTTTTCATTAGAATTATTATGTAGTTACAGCGAGTGTAACCCACTTGCGATTGCAGTGTCCCCCCCTCGTTCCGCTCCGTCCCTTCCTCTCGAGGACTATATCAACAGCATTATATCGCGGCCACATCAAAGGCGTAAAATTGTGAGGACAAGAGACCTTTAATCAAAAGTTCCCTGGGTTTATGCGTAGTGCAGAGTTCACAGAAATGCCGCGAGGGCAGAGGGCGGAAAATTATAGGGAAAATCGGAATAAGGAGACTCTTCGCTTTTATAAGTACATCTTCCACTTCTTAAGTAACATTAGAAAGCGATGCAGAACAAATTTCATTTATCCCTTTTTTTATGAACTGACCTTCCTTACTTGTAATTACTTCAATTGCCATGTGCATTAGAAAAGGATGTCGCAAGGAACCATATAGGGTTCTTTAGGTATATATGTATGTATATATGTACATACATTTTTATGTACCCCTGCAGTATGTTATTTCATATACAAAAATCTAGTCATTTTTTCCTAGGAAAGCCCTGTTTATTATATCCCATGTTTACTGCAAATCATCATGCTGCCATCAGGAAGAGCGGTTCTAGTCGGGAAAGAATGACAGAAAATTAGAGAGCTCATTTTTTTGCATTTTCAGTTCGATTTGATTCTGGCGCTTGTCATTTAATATCCGCAATTAAAGTGGTCATCAATCAAAGCGAAACCTAAATGAATTAAAAGTAAACGAAAGAACAAAGCAAAGGATGAATGCACGGGGCACAACAGTAAACAGAAGAACCACCAAACGAACAGGGATAAGCGGAATGGAGCAAATGAACGGGAAACGAAAGGAAAGAAGCGACTAAAAAGGAAACCGAAAAGCGGCGGCAACAACCGAAGGATGAAACCCAACACAAGCAGCGGTCGCTTACGCACACAGTCACACCAACGATGACCGTTATCGCTGTCCAGTCCTGCACTGAGAAAAATGTGTTCCTCGTGCTCTGCTGTTTGCTTAATTTGGAAAAGTTGTATTACAATTTAAATATGAAGTCCTACTTAATAACTTTCTATTTTGAAATTATTTGAAGGACTTTACTTTAAGTCATTATTTTTTTCTTAATTAACCTGCATTTTTAAACCTTTGTATATTCTATTTCAGAACTTTTCTCCGTGTACCCTTATTCCTGCCCTGCGAGTGTCTCCGCTCGTCCAGGACAGCGATAAACAAGTGCTATACAAACAAAGACGGCGCTGTACGCTGAACCATTGATGATTGAACAGGACATTAATCTAACAAAATGCAGACAGCCTGCAGGAGGGGTGGCGGAGTGGTTCTGGGGTCGAGTAAATCAACTGACCAACTGTGAAAGTGTCAAATTTCAAGCCACACATTGTTGGCTCCACCTCCTCCACCTCCTCCACGCCCTCCGCATCCTGACCATCCGCATCCTTGTGGTTGCCGCTGCTCCTGGCCACGGAGGCAAACATAATTACGCGGATGCCAATGCCATACAGACGCGTATAATAATACAGCAGGATCATATGTATGCTCACATACGTTTATATAAATAGTGGGCTTGGGTTCCTGGCCAGCGTCATTGGCGTTTGCGTCATGGCACAAGGTGAATTCCTGGCAATATTGTGTGTCATTGCTAATTTATGTCAATTTTCCGATACATTTTAAGTGGAGCAGCCTTGGGAGCTGCACTTTCAGGTAGCTATTAATTTGTCCTGAATATTTAAGGATACTTCTCTATTTACTATTAGTTCAAGTGGAATTGTAAATGATTTATGTATGTATAAGTTACAAATCACTGTTGGATTTATCAAACTACAACCTGCTGTTTCATCTAATCTGCTCGTATAGGATCCAGTTCTGATATCACTGCTTATCATACACACATTCACGCCAACCCTTAGTGTGGTCAGTATGAAATCTGGTTCTCCTATGCTAATTTTCAGAGTGTCGCCCTGATATTTCGAAATCTATTCTATCCTCATCATATCATATGAGCAGAGTGGCGCAGTGGAAGCGTGCTGGGCCCATAACCCAGAGGTCCGAGGATCGAAACCTTGCTCTGCTATGGTGATGATATATTTTTTTTATTTTAATTTGTATGTATTTTTTTATTGTGTATTGCATATACTCGTATATAAATTGCATGCATATAAATGCGTACTGCAATTCTGTCTGCTGCTAATGAAGTTTTGTTGTGCGAATTTCGGTGTCAAATCACAAAAGTGACAAAATGCAATCGCTTTCGTGGCTTCAATTCCTGCGTCATCTCGTTTTGATGGTTTTGACACAGCAGAGGAACAAAGGCACCCGAAAATCGCCAGTTGAAGCTGCTCATTTGCTGTCCATGGAAAATTAGACGTTAAATTAGCACACAAAATTGATGCACCAACGGCTTCTGTGAGGCAAGTGGGGTGTTTCTGGGTGCTCTTGGGTGGCAACTATGGCCAAGCGACAGCCTGCAAGTGTTAAGTTGCCCAAAAAGGACGTTCTGCAACGGCGGGTGTGTTTGTGCTGCTCCTGATGTTTCTGTGGCGCAGTGACTGATGTGGCACAAAAACCAAATGCCCAGCCTGACTGACTAGTAGCCAGCGGAAAAACACAGACCCAGCCCATTACACTGAGCCAAATGAATCGTATGCTTCTCAGAGCTGTTATGATGCATTTCTTTGAGTGAAGAAATGAAAAACGTTGAACAGCGATAGCAATGTACTATTTAGTTTTATAAACTATATAACTAATCGATAGTTTGCACTCTTCGTTCTTAGGAATTATTTAAGTGCTTCATTTTTTCTCCAAGTTACCAATTTTGACTGCAGAGGGTAGCGAAACATTTGGACATGCTAACATATTTTTTGTGTGTGCAAAAACCAGTCTTTGGCCCCCGAATTGACACGTACAAAGAAGCGGACCGCTCGTCCATCCGCTCCCCCTCCCTCCCCCCTCCTTCCTCGCCCCACCAATGCCCCTTCTTAGCCACCACCAGGCAGCTGCTGTTGTTGCGGCTGTGTCAGCGGGCGGTTGGCAAATGGGTTTTCAATGGATTGCGTCCCTCGGAAGCCCAATCCTCCAGCCGAGGATTCGATGGCTCGAATTTGCTTCGCCCGCAGCTCGAACAGGAAGCGAGGGACTTATAGGCATTTGTTCGGTGGCAACAATCCTGCAGCCCACTTGGTTATTAAATTTTGAAATGCTACACCTTTTGCGGTATCGGATTGCCTACTCAAGGAGTAATCGCTAAGACAAAAGATATACTGCACGTAGATACATACATATACATGTGTGTGTGCGTGTGTGCTGAAGGAAAGAAAGGAAACCCTTAGCTATATGCTATCAAAGTTCATGCAAAATTCAATGGCCCCAGCCAGCATAAGAAAATATGCCACATCATAAATTTGGCATATATCACGGGGTGTGTGGGGGTGTGTGCTGGTGTGTGTTGGTGTGTCTTAGTGTGTGTTGGTGTGTGCGAGTGCAATCCTTTCACAGACACTGCCCGCACACAGACAGATGTTGACACAGTTTCCTTGAGCTCCGTCTGAGCTCAGCACAAAATGTCTATTTTAATATGAACCCAAATTGAGGATTTTATTTATGCACGAGCTCAGTTTACAATACTTGCTAGCTTTACCTCAAGCAGCTTTTGTTCCCTACTGTACGCGCACTTTTGTTTCTCTGGTGCCCTGTGTTTTCGATTTTATTCACCCCTTTGCCCCATAAAGACAACCAGACAAGTGGCGAATGACTTAAAAAATACGAAAATACAGATACGAAATTTGATGAAAAAAATATCATAATAAAAATCTCCAGCAGTTAAAATAATTGTCACAGTAATAAAGCAATGTACGAAATTATAACTGACCCGCCGCCAAAGGGCAGATCGTAAAGTTATTCCTATGACATACACATAATGCTTTCAGTAAATGAGAACTTTGAAAGACTGAGCTACTGTGCATAAGCCGCTTTCGATTTCCTGGCATGGCACTCAATTTAGCATCACGTGTCCTGAAATTCACCTGCTAACAGAGCCTTTTCATTGTGCAATTCCATTTAACCCGAATAGCTTAGGTCGTACTTATATAGTAATATTCCATCGGGAAGTTCCTTAAAGCTGCCCTCTGCAAGTCGCCTACTGCCAGCAGTAGGTAGTAGACTGGGTACAGTCCGGTTCGCTGTTGCAGTGCCGTTCTGGCTGCACTTGCTCCGTTTTATAGCTGGCAAACATTATGGCCATGATTAATGGCAGATAATAATTTCGAGTGCCGAGCACTTGACAGCATACGAAAAGTCAGAAAACTATGGCCAATGGACGCCCATTAGCCCGCGCCGCCCCCCGAAAAAATGCACAACGAACCAACGGCGGAATGCGAGGATAGATGAGGGGGGGTTGGAGGTCACAGGCGGAGGACGCGAAGGATGAGACGGATAAAGGACAAAGTGCAGTAAAGGCAACTCTGCAAATGACTGCTGCAAAATAAACAGCAACAGCAACAGCAACAGCAACAGGAACAGAAGCTGAAGCTGAAGCAGCATAAAACTATTGCCATGTTCTGTTTGCGGCATTAAATGCCCTTTCCCTCTCGCTCGCTCCTTGCAGCCCTCTCTTTTGCACGCCATAGCTGCCATCTCTTTCGGCCTAGTGCGTGTGATTTACTCTGCCCGGCGAATAAATTATGCTGAGAAAAACGCACGCTGTTGTTGATCAGCAAATTATTTTATGCAAATTAAAAATCGTAAAAAATGGGTTATAAATAAAGGCGATATAGGAGGGATAAATGTTGCACAAGTTGAGGCAGTTAGTATCTTCCATTTGAAAGTCAGCGGACCACAATTTAGTTGCCATCGTGCGGTCATCCAAAACTGATTTTGCCAAACTCTCTTTTTTGGCTGATTTGTACATGCCACAGCTGTTGCAAATGACTATTATATGCGGTTTTTTTTTTGGTTATAACCGTATTATTAAAGAATTAATAAAACTAAAAATTGTTTAAGCTGTGTTGTACACATTAACGCTTTAAGCGCTGGTCCAACGCAGATTTGGGGTTTGGCTGGGAGTTCGCGGTTACATCCTTCGGTTAAAAGCTTTCCCATAAGGAGCAGGGACACCAAACTGGCCAAGGACACAATGTTCCGCAACCAAGTGATGCAGTTTGAGATGGAGCTGCATTCTGTTCCAAGGATGCGGTCCTTTTCTTTTGTGGGCGTGCGAGTGGTCGTCATAAAATTACTTTTTATCATTGTAACATGGGCAGCAGGATGGCGCATTTGGGAAAGTCCTTGTCTGCTCGATATTTTGCCGAGTGGCTCATAGTTTTTATGACATTTGCCCGAAGACATCCGTTCACGTCTCCGCTTTATACAGCTGCCGCTAAAAGGTCGCCCCACGTGCTAGCCCTTCCCTTTATTTTTCTCTCAGTGCACCGTATTAATGGCTCGCATGCACGCTAATAAGCATAAACGCAAACGCAAGAATGTGCGTGTTAAGGACTTTCGGCACATTGGTCCTTTGCCTTCGCCGTGCACTTTATTAATGTTGTTAAAAATCTAACAAATGCCCAGTAAGTGCGCACTGCACATTCACTGCTGTTTATTAATGCCACAAAAAGCGGCAATTAATGGCCAGCTCTTGACCACATTGTTACTGCTAATAGAGAGAAGGCTTGGAAACAAGCGAAAGCTGGTCAAAACGAAAAAACTCTCTGCAGCTCGTGAAAACTTTCCTTTCGCAATATTTAAAGAATTTTTCCAACAATTTTTCTAGTACTCCAAAAAAACAAAAAGAGCAAGAATTACGAACGGTTAAGCTAGAACAAAAGGTAAATGGGAAAGAGCAACAGGTGCGAGGACCAGTTTTCCTTTTATTGACACTTTTCCTGGCTGGACAATTGTTTGCCGATGCATTAAGAGAGAAATGGAAAATGGGAAATGAAATGTGAAAAATGAAAAATTGAAACTTAAGCGAAGTGAGTAAAGGAAAAGCATTTTTTTATTCTCCCCTCAATAGCTATTTGACAAGTTGACTCTGGAGCTGAAGCACGACTGCATAGCTGACTTAATTAAGGCAGATTTAAGTTGAAGGAAAAGTGAGTAAACACTCCACAATGGGCGAAGCTTCATTTGCAGCCAAGTAAATGCCACATTACGACTATTGCAACTGCCAAACAAGGATTCTCCCCCTATTCTCTGGCAGGACAATTGCCAATTTAGTTTAAACATTTGAGCAAAGTGCAAGTTTTTGGTCACTTCCGCTGAAGCTGCTGCTGTCACTTGATTTGTGGCTGCACTGCAACCGAAATGTATTAATAAATAACTATAGTTTGAAATAATTTAAGGAACTTTAGATTTGTATTAAAATTTGAGCCGCATAACCTTTGCTTTTCTTTATCCATTGGTTCTTAATTGTGAAAAAAAATTTTAAAAACAGAGATAAACAGTTTTGTAAATGTATTTCTTTCGGTGCAGCCAAGAGCAATTCCGACAGTTAATATCCCAAAGAATTCTGAGATGGCGACAACTTTGTGGCAGGATGTTGTCATTGTGTGTTTTCGCGAGAACGCGGTGAAAACAAAATGAGTACAAAACTGCTAAGAACGACTTCCGTCCCACAATTTCCATGCTGAGCGGAAATGGAAAAACACTTGCCAGCACACAATCAGCCAAACTGAAGCCACTGCCACCCTGCTTTCATCTCGTCCCCTCGTCTTCGTTCGCTTTGTGCTGCAATTAAGGAGAACACATGCAGCTAGGCGAAAAGCAGGTCAATACATATTGATATGCCATCGCCGACCTCATCGGTATATGTATATTTCATGTAAAGTCAATTTGATGCGAACAACCACCGCTGTGATCCGGGATGCCGGGAAGGCTGCGAGTCCAGGCATCCTGACATCCTGGCATCCTGGCATCCTGTATGCTGCGTAATGCTTTAATTTAGTCGCAATATTGTCCTGCCGTTTCTGCCCCTTTTGGTCGCTTGCCACTTAATGGCCAATTAAGGGTAGACGACACAAGAAATAATTAAATAGCTATCGCTGCATGAACCCCAATGAACCGAACGGGGAGGGAACAGCAGCTTTAAGGGCCACCACGGCGTATGTGCAATGTGGCGATGAGCTTTTGCACTTTAGCCCGCTCAGCCCGAAAGTATGCAACGCTCGCCGACTCGCCGGCGAAAGACCAGCCAGCCAACTCCTCGAAGCTATGCAAATTTAATTGGAAATTTTCCTAATGAGATAGACTCCTCCGGCGCACTGTCCTGTTTAATATTTCAAGCGCAATTATGCAGCTGCACATTAAAAATCAAACACAGCACTAAAAGTGACAGCTGCAATCAGAGCGCCTTCGTTTCGGCTCATCGTAAAATTCAATTTGGCGCAAAGTGTTTAATGAAAGGCAGCCCCAGCCACCCATCCGACATTCGAGTTCCTCGGATGCCCGGAGGGTCATCTTGGCCAACAGCCGGGAAACAGCAGCCAACTAAGGTTCCGCAGAGCACTGAATTGTTTTACATAAAAATAAATATAAAAAAAATAAAAACAATGCTCTCGGGCACCAAAATTATGCAATCCCATTCTGGGGGCCAGTGCAATGGCCGTAATAAAAATTAACAAGCTACGCAACGTTTGAGTTTTGAATTAATTGACAGCCCGCATGCACAGGACAACCGAGCAAAAACAGGATTCTCGGTTCACAGCTAGAAGAACCCCCGTCCGCGTGGCAGCTCCTTGTAAATTATAAATTCGCATCTAAATGAACGCTGCAAAATTAATGAACTGCATGCAGTTTAATTGAAATGAACATCCGCAGGGGGGAAAGTAAAGCCAGTCGATGGGGGGTTGCCAACGGAGGTGCATAATGATGGGTTGCCAGGTTAAGAAGGAGCAAGGTTAAGAAACCTATTTCATTTGGGAAACTTCATCAGATGATCCGAATAACTTAAGGCTAACAGTTGTCTACAACAATAATATCGAAATTTTGTGTTACAAGACTTTTTGCACTATATTACTCAATAAGTTACAATCATAATGATAAGTTATAATAATCTGGTCTATTAAGAGACCATACATTAGCCGCACTGATTTCCCTTCCTATTGCGCTGTAAAATATATACCTTTATAATAATATAATTTAACTTACCTCCACGTAAGATCCGTTTTATCCCACTTGGCTCCCTGCAGGACGTAGCGCCGCACTCGCACATGGGGGCCGATGTTGTGATATAGGTTATCTGAAGAGAAGCTGTCCGCGGACTTGTGGTCGCCCACGCCGCACCGAGGTTTCTGTATTAGCCGGGCCGTTGCCGAGTCGATTTGGCCAGTAACTGGAATGTTGCCAAAAGACTGCAGACGGTAATGTTAGTTGTGAAATTGTGCATAATAGATGCGATGGTGGATGGCATCGAGTGGGATGGCATTGCATGGCATGGCACGGCACGGCATGGAATGGCTGGGAGAGAATGGCTGGGAGGGAATGGCTCTTACCTGGAGACTCCGGATTGCATCTTTCAGCTGCTCGTCGGTGCGCAGAGCACCCGTTTCCAGGTCCGACTTGGGCAGATAATCAAACTGCATGAGGTAATTGTACTGCAAGGAGAGATGGATAGATACATTAGGGAAGTGTGCCAAAGGAACGGGTATCTCAACAATGGCCCTGTCTGCCATATGGCCAGTTCGGTGAGCCAAACTATTTGTCGTTTTGCAAATGATGCTGCCTGCCAGCATCAACAAAAAACGAAAAAAAAACCAAACAAAAAAAATAAAAATACCCATCGTCCCGAAAAAGGACCGACCAGGACGAAAACTTTTTGCATAAAGTTAATGATAAAAGCAACGCCAGATAGGGCGGCAACAACAACAACAACCGAACATAAACAGCAACAAAAACTTTAACATTAATAACCAAAAAAGTATGCCACAGAAAAAGTGCAAGGAATCGCTGATGGAGAAGTGCTCGAAGGAAGAAAGCTTGGCAGGGATGTTAGCCATTTCCATATCTCCTGGCCAAAACCATAAAGCCGCCTTCTCGGCCGCCCAGTGCTTAAGGGCATTGCCACATATTTATGCATATTTTTTCAACAATCAGCTAGGTTTGTTATGTATTTTGGTAAGCGAATTGCGTATGGCTTAAATGGTTTATGATGAACTAAGCCTAAATCTATTTGTGGTATTTTGAAAAATGCATTATTTACCAATGTGAAAGAGTTTGAAGTGCTGTAACATCACTTGCCACGTACTTTATTATACAAATGATTATAGGATATGCCCCCGAATTGCTTTCCTTAAGTCATCGATAACGCTTTGAAGTTTATCTTTGGGATGGTGCTATGTTGAATAGTACTCTCCGTGGAATGGCAGTATTCCCTAGGGAATTTCGCACAGATCCAAAACACGAATGAATACTGGGTCATAACTGTAAAGTGCGAAAACAGAAAACAAATATAACCCAGCTCGAATATCGAATCGATTCCATTGGCCATATGTGCGTTGCCTGTGGATTTACATATTTTTACATCGCGTGCGCGCATATTTATTAACTAACGCACACAGTGGCACGCAGAGCAAACTTGACACATACACCAGCAAATTACGTGACCTGCAAATTTAATTTTCTCTTTCATTTTCCCCATACTCGCGTATATGAGAAAATTGTCACACTCGCACCACGCTTTCCATCCCCCGCGCCAGCAATTTCGCCTTTCTTGTTATTGTCAGTCGCTTAAAAAATTGCACACACAGAGGGGGGAGTTACCAACTTTTGAATGGCCAAACGATTTGCAAATTTCATGCAAAGAATCGTTAGCCAAAAGTTCCAGCCAGATTTGTAGTGGCTTTCTTATAGAGGCAACGTGATGTGTGGCGATTAGTTGGGATTTATTTCGAATGATGAATGGCCTATCCGCCCATCGTGTTTAGGTGCTGAAAAGTATCTATGTGCGCTGCATATCAATGCACCGATTACTAACTGGTCTTTAATAAAGCCGAATTTGTGTCGGTTAAACGTTGTTTGTTTAACTACTTTCAGTTGGTCCCAAAGTATCCAGATTGGCTTCGACTACGAGGAACCCTTCCGCATTTAATTGTTTCCTCTCAAAGGAGCATAAAAGCAAACAGGGGTTGATTGCTAAGTGAATCCACAGATTTGATTCCACTTTTGTGACTTTTCGCCCGAATGCGACATTTAAAAGACCACAAAACCAACACTAAAGAAACCTCATGTAGTTTAAACCAATGGAAACTTTCTTGGCCGGAATAGCATTTCGCATGCTTCTGCCATTTTATTTATTATTATACCCATTACTCGTAGAGTAAAAGGATATACTAGATTCGTTGAAAGGTATGTAACAGGTAGAAAAAGCGTATATAGGTTTATTCTTGGCCAGGATCAATAGCCGAGTTGATCTGGCCATGTTCGTCTGTCCGTATGAACGCCTTGATCTCAGGAACAATAAAAGCTAGAAAGTTGAGATTAAATTAGTTTGTTGACTTTTCTATCGATAGGCCAAAAAGAATGTTCCACGTTCGCACGCCCACTAGCGGAGTAATGGGTATCTGATAGCCGAGGAACTTGACTCAAGTGTTACCTCTTGTTTTTTACTTAACTCACGCAGCGCTGCAAGTGCATCAAGTTCGTAATAAAGGACGAAGGCGGAGCAATGGAAATAAACCCGACACTAGAACCGGGCCGGTGGAGCATTAACCAGCTCCTGACCCCGGCACAGCACAGATCCCCCATCCGAATGTGCGCAACAAAAAGTTGGCTTGGCCCACCTTTCACCACCTCCCTTCGATGGCTCCCACCTGTCACGTTGTTGGAAATGCGTCACCAGCGCAGCACCGGCCGCCATACGTAACGCCAACAAATGTAAGAAAGCCCACACTAGCAAATTGAAATTCACATAACGATCCCCGTAGCTATGTGGAGCTCTCTGTCGCCGCCACTGTCTTTATGCCCCATCCATACCCCCCACAGCCCCCCACTCCTCTTCGGCTACACGAAAACAATACCAATTAATAAATGTATGTTGCTTGAAATGCAAAGGCGAAATCCAAGTACTGTGGAAACTGCATAAGACAACTCTCAAGTAGCTCAGAGCACATACATTCTGGGTTGTGATATTGAATATATAAATTAGTAAACAACTATCTCTTAGATTATTTTATAGGCTTAACCAATAAAACGTGTTCAAAGGGTTAATGTTTTTGCTGAGTTCTCCATAGGCAGATCTGCCTGTTTAATCTGTGGGTGGGGATAAGACTAATGTGGCACACAGCGGAAGCCGAATGTCTGGCCAGCGGAGACATCGGCAGACGCCTCAAGTTTCCTAATGAATGGAAGAGGAGCTGGATAATGGAGGCAATCGATCGGAGCCTTGGTTCCTTTCGTGCGGACGGACGCAACTAGTCAATTTGGCTAATCGAAGGCTTTGCGGGCTGTAAACAGTACTTAGAAAAGGTGTGCCATATGACAGAGAAGCGAGCATTTTACGACGACAATAAACTATAATTCGTAGTTATGAATGGATGGGTATGTGAATGAATTGCTCGTCTTGAAGCGACGGAAGTGCTCACACTTGACCCCCCCCCCCCCTCTCCAGCGCTTTTAAACCGTCACCATCCCCATCCCCATCCCCATCCCCACTTTGGTATCAATCATTTATGCATTGGCCTTTTGCGTTTTTAATGGGAAATTTGTGGCCCGGTCTACGTGTTTGAAAGTCGAGGGGGGAGCAGCGGGGCTAAGTGGCAGTGGGGGTCTACGTACGTGGCCAAGCCATGATTCTGACTAATAGAAAAGCGCCAGTGGAGTGGAAAAAGTCGGGCAACAGAGGTGAGCATCGTATCAGAATCAGAAACAATAACAGTAAAACATTGCTACGTGAGTATTTGTCGTGTAAACAAAATCATGTTATCAAAATATAATAACGAACAGCAATAACGAAAAACAATTGAGAAAAGTGCGAATGGCTGGGCAAGGGGCAGGGGGCATGGGGCAAGGGGTGATTGGGTACGGATATATGTATGTGTGTGGAAATCCACACTGCCATCCAATAATTGTGGGGCTTAATTTAGTTAAGTTGGCGTGTCTCAAGGAAAACTTCTCGCCACCGTCAGCTGGTGAAAGTGTGAAAGTAAATTGAACGATGGACGCGGCGATATGTTTATTATTTTATTGGATTATAAATATACGAGCGCGGGTCGCACAGAAATAAAAATAAAGACCTTATCCGGGCGCCTAATTCAATTAATTCCGCGGCGAGTGTGTGTGCTCTTCATTAATGGGGAAAGGGCATGGATGTAGAATGTGTTGTGGGGTCAAGGCAATAAACAAAAAGTAATTAAAATCATAAGGTAAGCAATTGGGTTACTTATACAAGGGAAAACTTCCGGAAAGGGTATTTCAAGTTATTATGAATGTAATTAGGAACGAATGTATAGAGCACCAACCATAGACAAAATCACTTTAAACATGTGTGGTAAGTTTTATTAAAAAACAATCGCAAGTTTTCGAACTGCCTTTAGGGAGTTTAGGAACCGCAAAAACAAATCATAATGGCTCGAATATGGTGGCCATATCTCAGTGCTCCACATGCGACTGTGGCCAATAAAAACCACCTACAAATGTCGTCGGATTGGCAGGCAAACAAACCAATAAAAATGACAGGCAACTGCAACAAACGAGCGCATCCATCTGAGCCCTCCTTGCTCCTTGCCTGCCAAGAAGGACATAGCCTCAGATCCTGCCACAAATTCTGTGGAATGCGCAAAGGAACAAGAGCGAAAGCAGATGGAGCAGGAATCTAGAGATGGAGAGACCACAAAGAGCATAAACTCGAGGCCAAATTGCCAGGATATGGACCCAAATGTGTCGCCAGGACAACAGGTCCTTGCCACAAACAAATTTACTGCAATCGAGTGTGTGAAATGGTTCACAAATCAATAATATTAATGGCTTTATTGAGTTCGCACTGAAAATAATATTGAATCCGCTTTTAATCATACAACATTTAGTGAGGGCTTTGCAAGGCATGGAAAGATACAATTTGAAGCTCATTATGTATGTATATCAGTTCTAGATTGATATTAAAACGTAGCTAGTATTCTCAGTTTTAATATTTAATATTAAATATTTTAGCCAGCAGGTATTTTCTATACCAAACTTGAGTAACTTTATCAGACAGGGACTTGCCTGTAAATCCAAGCGCTTGAAAACTTCGGATTTCTATGTTTTATTCGTTTGACACAAATACTTTGATGCTGCAAAGTAATAAGTAATTATATGGCAGAATTCAGAAGCATTCTTCAGACTGCCACACGCTTCGGTTGACCTGCTCCATTTGGAGAAACACACGTTCCCCTTTTTGGCGGCCCAGCCCATACCATTTCCATGCATTTCCTGTTGCTGTCTCATAAAAGTCTTGGATACACACACGTCTTTTGAAACATGTGCACCAGTCATACCCCATTTCCTCCTCTCAACGCATCCCCATGCCCATCGAATCCCACGACCGCCCATCCCACATGAGCTCCTTGGCAATTTATAGACTGCGAATTTTAATAAAAAGGATGTGCCAGCTAGCGGCTCGAGTGATGACCACGCCCACTACCGCACTGGCAAACATTTAATAAAACAACACAGACACAGACCCGCCCACCCACGCACTCCTTCAAAGGCTGGACAATGTGAAGAGATGGTTAAATTAATTGAAATCAACATTGATTAATGTGGGATAAGAAAAGCAACGAAGCCAAAGGAAAGAGCAGAGAGATAGGGTTGGATACTATATTATTGAAAGTTGCTTTGTTGGCCCCATCGTCGCCAGTACAGAGGGAGAAAGGGGTAACCAATTAGGAGGGACTGAGACAATTTACTATTACTACTGCCTGCACTAACGCATACATCTCGAAATACAGCCATCCTAGACGTACATATTTCTGCTGGCACTTTTCAGTCTAGTGACTCTATTTTCTCGCCGTGTACTCCATCAAATGAACTCACCGCAAAGCTGCAAACACGCAACGTTCAATGCGCCTGGCGAATAGCTCGTGGTCCGTCCGTCTTTCAACCTGCCACAAGTTGAGTTGGCAGTTGGCCGTTGGTGCTTGGTGCTTGTGTTTGTGTTTGTGCTTGTGTTAGTGTTTGTGCTTGCACTTTAATTAGACCACAGGACGTAAATTGCAATATCCCCGCCCACGGCCCCACTGGCAGTCCCATCTGGGGCCCAGAGTTTATGGGAAAGTGATGAGATACTCGCCACTCGCCACTTGCCACTTGCCACTTGCCACTTGCCAGCCGCCAGGTTCTCGAGGCCCGAGCGTTTACTTTGTCGCCGCGTCCGAGCAACAAGTCATCAAAGGCATCCCAACCCAATACCAATCCCAATCCCAATCCCAGTCCCACCTCACGAAACCTCAACCTCAATCATACCGTTCCAAATCAGTCTATACCCGCCGCCCTCAATCGCCGCAGACAATAGGTCCAATCCGCAGAAGAGGCGGCGTAAATAGCAAAGATGGGTAGATAAAAATGTAAATGGAAATGGGAAATGGCAAGGCGAACTGCACTCTTGATTAACTGCGCTTTGTGTCCGAGAGCCATTTGCAATAAACAAATAAATCATTATTTATATCAACGCACTCTGGCGCTCTGTTCCGCTCAAAAACAAAGCATCCAAGTTTGCGTTCAATGACTCGGCATGACAGTTAAATAAACAGAAATCGATGTGTGGACATGCAACGCCTTGAGATCCGAGACCTGGAATAGCTGCAGCATATATGCATATATGCATATATGCAGCCATATGGCTGGCCAATTACACTCGTATGCAAAGTCCGCATACCAATACCAGCCTGGCTAAAAGGTTTTAACTTGTGACATTAAGACCATTTGCAGACGAAGCAACTCGATATGGTCGTTGATATATGGTCGGAATCCTCCGCGCCCCGTCGTTTCGAGTCAGCTTTCTGCATTCAGGGGATAGTGCATAAATTCGCTTAATAATTCAATTGAGGGTGCCATGTTTTAGCCAACTTTATTTCCTTGGTCAGCGGCAGCAGCTCAAACAACCGTCTTACTATAGGTTGGGACATACAAAAGATGCGGATATTGTTTTTCAATAAACATATAAAGTATGAAATTATCCATCTCCATGGCCAATGAAACATTTCACGACAGGTAAAACTAATTTTGATTTATAGCGACTTTTATATTAAACCTTAATTCAGGCCAAATAGTTCCTTTGCAAAATCTGATTTTGTTCGGATTAAACTTCTTGCTCTCCCACTGGAATGCAAAGTCCATTTACAGTTTTTTTACATGAACTGAGACGAGATATTATCTTCCGCAGAGCTACTGGTTGTTTGCCGCCAATTGTGTAGTTAGTCTTACATAAATAAGGCCAGAAACCTGCTGCGAACTGCTATTATTTTGACCAGCCTAGCTGGATAACTATCGTCCAGTATCTTTTGCTGCCGTCCAAACCCGTTTTGGCCATATCCCGACTGCCGTTTGATGAAATTAGCTGACTAGCTGCTGATGAGAGTGGCAAAATGAGGTGGCAAGCGGAAAAACAAAATCCCCGAACGGCCAAATGAGTTGGTCAATATTTGTGGACTTTGAAGCGCAGATGAGTCTGGGTTGAGAAAGAGCTTGGAGGGAATGTCGCTGACTCAGAGAACCGGGCTTAAATGATTGGTGGCCAACAGGTAAGCAGTCAGTTCACACGGCCAAAAAAAAGGCATGACTCAAAAGATTATCTCTTATAATCAGCCAAGTGAAAGCAGGTTTTTTAAATTACAATCACGTTTATCGTCTACCAACGCTTGGGTCACCCTATAATAAATAATTCAATTAATTGATAAATTATTCACTAAATTGAATAGTTCGATACATATTTTTGGACTTTTCCCACTGTGCACGTATGACTGACACACGCGTTGCAACACCTACATGTGTGTTATGTTGTTCCTTTCGTACCTTCTTTGGCTTTTTTGAGGCTTCGAGCCGCGCTGAGTTGCAGTTGTAAGTGCAGCTGGATCTCGGAGTTGCAGCTAAAGCCTCGGATCGGCAACATGCCGCATAATTGATGGCACATTCAGAGCTTAAAAGGAAACCTGCTCGCTGCACAAATGTCGCCCAAAAAAGGCGTTGTCATTGCCATTGTTGCTTGGAGCTGCCCGCTGGTTGCTGCCGCCGCCTGCTGGTTGCTGGATGTCAGTGGTTGGATGTTTCTCCGGAAAAGGCCAGGCCAAGCAGCTGCGGCATCTTGTGCATCATTAAATTCAAGTCAAGGAATCAAGACTCCGCCGATCTGCCTTCTGCCTGCAGCCTTCAGCCAAAATATCAAAGATTTTTCATTACGAGGCAGCTCGATTCGGTTCTTGGGTAGATTCTTTTGGGGCATTCGTATGTATGTACAAGTACACATACTTGTACGCGTCACTGGGGCTTAACAACTCCCGTTAGCTCGCGTGCTCCTCGGCATTTTGATTCCCCCAAATCAAGGCAAGCCAAAATAAATAAATCGAAAATAAATGCTTTTTATATGCTCCCCCGATTGTTGATGCTGTTTTTTTTTTTTTTGGTTTTGTGCTGCTGCAATCAAAAGCGCGCGTCGTGGTCCAAAAAGTGATAATTAATACAGGCGCACAGAACCCAAAAACAAATAAAACAAAAAAAAGGGGGCAAAGAACAGGCAGCAGCAATGAATCTGGGTCAATCCAATTGTTTTATATTCTGTTTATGTTTTTCTTCTATGTGCAGCTTTTCGTGGCGCTCTTATAACTCCACCAACGAATTTCTAGCTTTGTATATGTGCATACATACATATGTGCATATACATTTATTTATGCATTTCCACCTTTGCCAGCGCCAACCACTTGGATTTATTGCGCTTTTATTCTTCCTGCCATTATAGACCGTTGGAAACAAATCTGCATACGGGTTTTTGGAGTGTGAATGCATGTGTTTCTGCTAATGGCTGGATGTCCGGATCGGTTTTTCAGCTCCTTTCAGCAATTCACCCCGAGTTTATCTTTTAGTCCTCCTCGGGCTCTGCGTAAGTGAAATGCAAAACAGATAAAGCTGAAACTTTTCGCAATGATTGTGCAATTCCAATAATGCATTATTCGCTGTTCAGTACTTATTTCAGTGATATGCTCGAGTGGCAAAAGCATAAGTTCACGACTGTTTAGAAAATCATTGATGCTCAAGATGCTGCTTTAATGCTCAAGAACGCATAAAGCTGCGACTTTTCCCCAACTTTAATAATTAACGAATTAATTAAAGAATGCGTAATTTATATAACGCGTATTTAGCACAAGCTATTAGTATCCAGACATGAAATCTTTATAATTAAATATTTTAATTATAGAGCCCATTATATGTACTTAATATGTATTATACGTACTACACCATTAAAAATACCTATAGCATATTTCATATGCGTATCCTGCTTGCTAAAATATGAGCTATCGGATTCTCCCCCCGAGAAATTTTACCTTTATTCACCCTTTTGTGGGAATGAATAGTGGAATACACCCATAAGTATGAATGTTGCTGAAAGTTTATAGAGGACTGGTCGTCCGTACGGATGTCCGCGCTGGAGTCCGCATCCGCGTCCACATCCGCATCCGCGTTGGCGTTGGCGTTCCATCGGCTAATGTGTATGCAGATTGAGTTTGAGCGCTGTTTGGCAGGCAGACTGTCAGAAATTGTGTATGCACAACAAATGTCTCATATTTTTGGGTACGCAGCCATAATGATGCAGAAAATGCAGTGAGACAACGAAAAAAGCGGCGGAAAGCGAAAGAAAATCAACATAAATGCATCAATCATACGCCGCGTGGGTCGGCCAGACGATAACACTTCAATCTCCACATTCTCTTTCTTCCTGTGTCTAAATTTCCCATCCCCCCAATGTCATTAAAAATCAATCAATGGCACATTAAATTAATGAATAAGACAACAACAATGGAGATCGGTTGGCTACTGTTGATGCTTCTGCCTGCGTGCTTATCGCCCAGCTAAGTGTTTTCTTTTCGATGCACCTTTTTATGTTATCAGTACATTAATTATGTATGTATATACTCGTAATGCAAACGTATGAAAACCGTAATGCTTCCTATTTACTCGCCTTTGTATATATTAGCTTAAACGAGCACGTTTTTATTTCGACGCCGCGTAATTGCAAGGAAGATGCCATTTCTGAGATCGCAATTAAAAGCAAAAGACAATGAATGGTCGGTCGAGTTTCTCGACTATCAGATACCTGTACTCAGCTGAATGGAGTGCGAGGCAGACGTAGATACATCAGTCAAAGATACTATAATAATAAATGACCAGTTTCCAGCATTTGAAATGCAAATATAATTTTGTTGAATGTTTGTGATATTTTATTTTATTTATTATACAACGAAATTGACCAAAACTTTAATAAAATTCGTTTCTTAGATCAAAATTGATTTCGGACCGAAAATCGTCTTCTAGCATAACTTCACTCACATTCTATTTTCTATCTATTTTTTTTCTAGTATTTATATTTTTTAATTTATATATAACTTCGAAAGAAATGCAGTTTTTGGAGAGTCGCTAGATGTTAACTGTGATTTGTAATCCTAGTAATCCTGGTCGAGACTATATATACTTTATATGTATAGAAAATCTAGCGTACTCATTTATTCGACAGATAATAAAGCGGAATATTTCTGGGCAAGATTTCAAATGTAATTTGCATTTATTAATGAAAAATACATATTCTTAAAAGTTTAACATAAATTACGTGTTGCTAAAAAACTGGATGTCATTTTTTCGATGAAATCCTATTTGTTTTTTTTTTTCTACATATACGAGTATATATTTTTTTACAACATATACTTCTGTTTGGTACTAACAGAGTTTTTGTATTCCGCTCTTTTACCAATGCAAATTGGGCATTATTTGTTCTTGTGCTCGGCTCGAAAATTTTTCCGCTCCTTGCATTTCAATGCGTGTTTAGCTGCAGCGCACACACAAACACGTATCGGATGTAGTTTATTTTACATACCTTTTTTCTGGGCTGCTAGCAAGCAGTGCCAGAAAGGCAGCTGGATTTTTCTATAGGTCCCTACGTGACACAATTAAAAAAATAAATAGAAAACAAGCCCGCAGCGACTGCATCTGCCACCAGCATTATGTATTGAAAGCGAAATTTAATAAAAGCTTTTTAAGCCAGGTAAATGCACGCCCGTGTTGCATGACTGGCCAGCAGGGGGCGCCAGTGAGCACAGCCCTTTTACTTCGCACAGGATTAAATTTGTGTCGCCTAAAAGTCAGTGGAAAATTGGCTTTTCCACGAATAATAACTCTAATTACAACTACGGTTTGGAGGAAAACAGCTAAGAGTTTGTAAAATGTAAAATTCTGAAATTTGAAATAATACAGATTGAGAGTCCTGGGTTTTGTAGACCCTATGCAACTTTTCTGCTTAATTAGTCTTAGTGATTTAGAATTCCCATGACACCTAAGAAATTGTATAGGGCTGTTAGTCACTGACTTAATACGGGTTTCAGGGATTTCCTACTCTCGAATCCATTCATATAACTTTCTAAGTAGCCGGGCAAGTTTCATTAATGCGTTTTACAGGTGTCAAGCGGCATTTGTCAGTGGGTCGCATTTATTCACTGACAAATTACCTTAAAAAAATGTTAATTTATTCGAGGGAAACGACATCGGTGCCGTGTCAACGATTCGAGCGGAAATATCAGTTATTGTTATTGATAATAACATTAAAGTGCTGCTCAATTTATTAAAATTCCCCCCTGTATTTGCCCGGCTTTTGGAACCGCACTGAATCAGCAGCTCTGACTTGACTTAATGTGCCTGGATACCAGACCGTCGGCAGTTAATTAATAGCGGCAAATTTAATCAGTTGCAAGTTGGATCTGACTCGAATCGCTCCCAGTGTCTGTGTCTGTGTCTGTGTCTCCTTCCTGTGTCTGATTATCGCGTCTGAAGTTGGCATTAAAAAATTATACGATCTGATCTGGCTGCTGTCATATATTCGGCCGTGCACATATGTACGTGTATGCATGACTGTTACCGCTCGAGGCACTCAACTGGCGCTCCAAGAATTGTCATAAGCCTATTAAGAGGCCGATTGTTCTTGCCAGGGACTTGGGGGTGCCCTTCCCAGTCCTGAGTGTGCCATAAAAGTGATGCCACCGATCGGGGAGGGTTGAGTTCCGAGCTGGGGACTGGCTCTCTTACCAGGAAGCCGTAAAACAATCAACGAAAATGCCCAGAATGACTGCCATCAGCTGCAACTGCGTTAATTGCATTCCGAAAATGAGGAATTTGGTGGCTCTGACAATGGATCAATTAAAAATGAGTAATAAAGCGTATAACTGCACTGTGTGAATTGCCTTAAATGGCGGCATAAATAAGAATTGTGCATTTTATGCAGGGATTCTTGTAAAGATACAGTCACTCCTTCTGATTGCACATATTCCATATCTGGAATGCTTTATTGGTTAATCATACATTTTCCCACATATTCCAACTCAACTGGAATTACACTTAAAATGGGTTCTTTGCTAAAGAACTGATAATGTCGAGTCATGAAGCAAATATTTAAAGGCATCGTATTAAAACACCAGAAATTGTATGTTTTCTCAGCTGCCAGTATTTGGAAATATTCTAAAAAAAGTGTTTGAAATTCGTTCTAGATTTCGAGCAGTTCTCTCGCGCAGATCTTCCATGCACGTTGTTCGATCACTTTCATTTCTCATGAGGAACAGGAAACACCTGTTCTTGTCGCTGACCAAAATTTCATTGTGCTTTCTTTTCACGAACTCATGCGGGAGAACTACCCCTGAGTGGCAGATAGACCTCGGCCGCAAATAGCAATTACAAATACAAACACGAAAGTTGAAAGTCCCCAAAGTCTGCGGATGACAACGCTTCCTTCCATAGTTGTACCAATTAGAATTTTGCGAAACTCCAAAGAAAATAGCAACAGTTTGCTCACTCCGCCTTTATTTTGTCCCTGTCAGTGTCCCTGCCCCTGCCCCTGCCCCTGCCCCTGTCCCTGTCCCTGCCCCAGTGCCAGTCCCAGTGGCAGTGGCAGTGGCAACTTACACATACATCTTAACAGGCCCCTTTCCCTCAGACAGATATATGCACATTTCTATGTGTGTATGTGCGATACTGCGTGGCAACATGCAAATGTGTGTGCTTGTGCGCCTGCAGATAAGTTAACTTCACTTCACTTTCTATATGTGTATGTACATTTTCCGGACTACTTCCGTTGGGGCATGCAACCGCAGAGCAGACCAGAGCAGCGCCATACCGTGACCCTGCCACCCGCCCCCCGCCGTTCTTCCAAGTATCTAAGGGCTTACTCCCGCCACCCCAAGAATAAAACGAACGGCTGCAGTTAGGAAAATCGGCGTCTTTAGTATGCTATTGTATTATACCTCAAAACCTCATGAGCAGACAGTCTTAGATTCATAGCAAAAATATATACTATTTAAAATAAGCTATCTATTTAAAAGTTCGTTAAATTGCAGTTGATTTTCCATGGTTACATGTTTACATGTTTTTTGATTCTTGCGTTACCACTTGAATAATTTATTAAAATTTTTTTTGTGCTGTTGGATGGAGTAATCATTGCCTACTTTTAGCACCATCTGTTATCAGCAACCAATATTGTGCAGCGTTTTTTTCTCCGTGTACGGCATCTTGCACTTCGTCTTGGCTCCATTTCCATCATTTATTTGATTACACGCCACTCATAAGCGTGAGTGCGTGAGTGTATGCGAGCCATTCGGAGAGTGTGTGAGTGGGCCGGGCAGAGGGTGTGCTTGTATGTGTGCAGGCGGGGGGGTGTTCGAGTACGTTTATTGAACCGACTTCATGGCATCGCCTAGCTGGCGACACTCGGGCGAACCCAACCCAGTAAGACTAAATTCAACTCGCCGACTTGCCCGCTCGCTCCGCCTCGGATTTTCGATTCTTTTCTTTTCAGTTTAGCTCGGTTGAGTTCAGTTCCGCTCATATCGCAGCTATATATAGTGCTCCATATATGCAATATACATATGCATATGCATATACCTATCTCTATATGGCACATGTTCGCTCATCCAACGGGCAGCTGTTAAGCGGTATCCTTACTAAAGAAACGAAATGAGCTCAAAGAAGCTGGGTTCGCTAAAATCGAATTTTTGAAAGCTGGAATCGTTTGCCCACCAATTAGTTTCTTTTTTTCTCACGTCCAGTTTTGAAGATATGAAATTTCGAAAATTGTCAAAAATCAAAAGACTTTTGTGAATTTGTTTTTTTAAATCGCAATAAGTTTGTTTGCCCACCCTTTAGAATTTTGAAAAAGCCTTTAAGTTTAGAAAATAAAAGCCTTTAAAGAATTAAGCCATATCTCAAAACAAACAAAATCGTTTGCCCACCCTTTAAAAATGGTTTTTATCGTTCGTCCACCCTTTTAAAATTGTTTTTATCGTTTGTCCAAGTATCCCACTTGAAATTGTAAATATAACTCGAATGTTATATTTTCAAGCGAAGTTACAGTTCTGTCGGTTATACAATGATGAAAAAATCCACACAAACTTCGGTGTCTTACAACCGTGGGGGAGCAGGGCCTATGTGCGTCCTACTTCGCTCAATCTCTTACATGTTTTTGCCGAACGTTTCAGACCCTTCAATTACGGCTTTTGCACTTTAATAAACGCCAAGATTTGGCCCAGCCACACGAGGAGAATCGCCTCAATGGCTGGCTGTACATAAATAGTTCATCCTGGCCGCCCCGCATGTCTGGCGCTGCTGAGTCAGTGGCGCGGGTTCAATGTCCTGGCGCGCCTTAAAGAATGCCACCGCGACTCCTTGGCACACACGAGCGAGGAAAACAAAAGGCGAGCATAATGGGTAAATTGCTCATATTTTGTTATTCTGATTAAAAAAGGCGCCCGCGCTCATTAACTGCAGAAATCCGCGAGCAAATGTCCTAGTGGCCAGGGCAGCAGCACTAAACACTAAAGGGTAAGGTGGTGGGGGCGGGGTAGGGGTGGGAGATTGGGTTAAAGATGGGGGCAGACCCACAAATGCATTAAGAGCCATGCGATGCATGCCCCAAACAATAAGCGTGCATTGTGCACCACGAGCTGCAGTGGCCAAGCCTGAGACTACTGGGGGCCCTCATCTCGTGGCGTCTGTATGCACACATGTACAGTGCGTTTCGAACGAGTAAGGCGGCCTTCATTGAGCGAAGCAAGTTGTATACTGGTATATTCTTCCGCGTATTAAAAATCAGAAGTTATTGAAAATCTTGGAATCTGTTTATTTCTTTTTTCTTTATATTATAACTCCTTACCCTTTAACATTTTGCTTATTCCACAGTTTCCAGAAACGCCAATTAAGTATAATTGTTATTCACGTTACTTAAGAAAGATTGATACTGGTCCTTTGTTTAAACACTTAGTGTTTACTGAATATTCATCTTAGTTCAAGTGCATACAAATATCGAAATATTCAATAGCTCTCCCAAAACTAAATGCCGTCCTAACTTACAGAGACATATGTAGATATAATTACGTCTCGCGCTGTCTATGCATATGTAGACCATTTTGGGATTTTGAGGTCATAGGCTCGAGCAGCCACAGCAGCATCTGCATAGCGGAGGAAGTCAGGGGAGGGGAGGGTAGGGGTGCTAGGGGCCTTTAGATCCGAATTATCTCGATGGCACTTAACCCGCCTCTCGATTTACTGTCTGCTACCGAATGCAGCGATACGGATTGAGTATCTGAACCGCCGGAACAAGAATGCGCCTCCTATAGGCTGACTTTGTTTTCAGATATCTATCTACCTTTGTTCCCCTTTCTAATTTCACTTCTTATTTACAATGTTTAATTATGTATGCCACATGCAATAATTGCTGTTACAATTTGTATTGCAAATTGCAGTGTTTTATTATTGTCCGACTTCAACTAGCTCTAGGGGTTCAAAAGTCAATTATTGATGCAGTTTTATTAAAATCTGCAATTGGGTCAACAGTGCTTAAGCATTTACCATCAGCCATGGAATGATTGATTACATTTCGTGTTATTTTAGGGAACTTTTCACTATTACAACACTATGTATCAATTTGCATGACATTGGGGAAAATCAGTTCATATTTAGGATATATGTATTGCAATCTTACCATTATATCTTCGGAGATGGCGCTTTTATCTTTCTTGGACTTGGTCGCCTGCATTTCCACCTGTTCATCGGTGAGCGGTGATCCGTCGGGTAGGAGGGATAGGTCCTGGATGCACATGGAGTGCGCAACGAGTGCGAGCAGGGTAGCGAGAACATATTTGGAACACATTTCGCTGGCTTTCGTCGCTCTCTTTCGCTCGCGTTATGATAACACTTGGACACGACACTTATGTATGTATTACTCGATCAGTGGGGGTCACAACTATGTATTTATCTTGATCCTTTGTTCGGGGCCTAATTAACCGATGTGGTGGACGAACAATTCGTAATGCTAAGCTGGGAATTGAACTTTTCACTTTTGGTTTAGATTCGCTGCTGTTGTTGTGTTTGCTGTTTTCTTGGCCGCGGGGGTTGACACAGACACACATGCGCATTGGCGGCACTCACACAAATAGCCGGCAGCATAAATACAGCTGCAGCAGCAACAAAAACAACGGAAGGAGTGTCGGGGTGTGACGGGGAGCGGTGGGGATTGGGCGGGGGGTCTTCCCGTTTTTCCGTTTGGCGCTTCTCGTTCTGCGTTTTGTGCCAGCCGCTTTGTTGTGGCCACTGCTTTTTTCCTTGGCTTTCCTTTCTCTCTCCTTCCGCCCTTTTGCGGTCTTTTACATATGACGCACACGAATGGTGGGAGAACAAGGAGCAGGGGGCGTTGAGTTGGGTTGGGCTGGATAGAATTTAAATGTGATGTATAAAGAATGCACGACACTAGCCACTTGGCCACAAAAACACAATTAACTAGCACGCAGTGACTGCACAAAGGAAAGGCTTTCCTTGTTCATCCGTTTTTTAGTATATTTCCGATACCAATACCGATTCCCGTTCCGCGTTACCCGATTGCTGTCAACCGTTACACGGCTTTGTTTGCCCCACAAAAGAAAACACAAGAAGTGGGCGGTGCTCTTTTATTCGTGTGTTTTGTGCAAGCATAAATCTCGATGTTTTTCTCCTTTTTTACATTTATGTATTTGTTTTTGTCGTGTTCGAACTGAAAAATCTCGTTACACCGCCGAAAAGCGGGTTTACCGCGCGGATGTCTAAATGTGACTGAACGCTGACTTGCCTCAACATAAAGCGACTTCAAGCGGCACGCACAAAGAGCACAAAGAGTCGTTTCTCTTCCCCTTCATTTGGCCGGAGAAAGAGCGGGAGAGACAGCGATCGCGGTTGAAATTTTGAAATATGTTTTCATACTGCAGTGCGCTGGTAAGAAATGGCACCCGTTCTCTTAAAACTTCACAGAAAGAAAAAGGATAGTTTCATTCATAATGTTTGATTCATAAAATTGAATCATTTTTTTCTTGTTAATTATTCTGTAAAACACCCCAATAAATTTCACATAATTTAACTTAAATATGTAGTAGATTTGTTTTTGATGAGTTCATCATAATTACTACTCATACTCATAGAATAAAAGGCAGAAGGAAACATTTCCGACCATATTAAGTATATATATTCTTGATCAGGATCAATGGCCGATTCGATCTGGCCATGTCCGTTCGTCTGTCCTTATGTACGCCTCGATCTCAGGAACTACAAAAGCTTGACTAAGATTTAAAGAATTTTATAGTTACTCTTGAACATAAATTGTGATGTAAGCTTACACACATCCCTGTTAACATAAAGCACTTAAGGCTTTGTGTAGGTTGTTTTCTTGGGTGTAATTTTTGTACAGTATTTAAGAGCATATCCGATAGTTGTTGCTCTTTGGTTTTACATTTTCTAGCTGCTCTTTGATTTTTGCTACCTAAAAGTGTCAGTCTAACACGTTACCGCCAAGTTTGAACTCCATTCGCCTATTGCACAATAACCCCAAAGTAGATTTCGTTAAATATTGATTAAAGGGAAACAGGAAAAGGGAAACAAAAATTTAAAAATATAAGAAGTGTTGGAAACTATATACCAAAATATGATTTTGGATATATACGAATAATTACGATGTTTTCCTCAACAGTACTAAACACTCCAAAAAACAAGAAAATTAGGCTGGACATTCGGGGGTATTTGTTATCATATACTGCAAAGTCTTGTTAACCAAACCGGTTTCTTTTCTTAAGCGAAGGACTAATCAAATCGCTAACTAATGTTACCGCCAACGAATTACTCATTTGTAGTATTCCGCAGCATCATCACTTTCTTAATGTCATCTTCATTTGGAAATCCCAAGAGCTCATTGACAATGCGTTCGCATAAACAGCCTTCAATTATGCATATACTTTAGTCAGCATCGATATTCACTTAAGCTCAATTTACTGTCACTTAATCATAACCAATCCAGAACAGTAGTTGGTCTAGTACCTTGATGACTCGAAATGGCTGGGAAAGTCTATTAAATTATAATGGAAGTATAATAATAAATGCAAGTTCAGCTTAAACACTTATATTTGACATTTATTTATAAGGTAAAATAAAACAGTATTTCGGTATATTGAGAATCAAATGTTTGCGTGCACCACTGTAGTCACAGATATCCGAAACAACTTGCCGACAATTTCCGAACTTAGACTGAGGTCTTGGGTTCAAGTGCTAATTGGGCTCGAAATTGAATGCAAAACCGATTTCTGATCTGCGACTGACCCAAATAAAGTTTAAATGAAAAAACTTTGAGGTGACACATGGTCAGGCCCTCGAAAGGTGCAAAGTTACGACATCAATATATATAATCGTCTTATCAGTACGATGGACTTACCGCCTATTACTCAATGGCAGTTACGCTGATTTTGGGGGAAGTTGCCCGTTTATCATTGATTTTGACATACATATAGCCGTAGTACTACGTATAGCCATGGTAAGGATCGAGAAATCAGTAACCGGAAGGAAAAACAAGATAGTACGGAAAGGTTAGTAACTCTTCAATGATTCACTGCCTCAGTGGCATATCTTTCTTGTTTACTGCCTTTCTCCACAACTGCTGATAGCTGTATCTGCATCGTTAGGTTATGTTCCTTCCATTCCACTTGAGCTGGTCGGGAGTATCCAAACAGTCCCTGATTTAAGATCGCCGGGAGCAAGTTCGTGACATATTCATTATGGACTTCGTACGACTACAACAGCGCTGTGTGGGGGTGGTGGCATTTACATACTGTCCGATTTGGGGACACTTATTTACTTACATGCGTGCCTACAAATAAACGGAGTTCCTGTGCCTACACTCAAAAGATCATATTTTATTTAAATCAATTTAAAATGAAATAGTCACATGTACAATCCGAAAGTATATCATCTACTTACTTCAGTTCTTGTCAAATGGACTTTGCAAAATGTATGTTTATCTTGAAAAACTTGACAACTTACCTTCCCAACCACTCCATTCACAACTCATGTTTTCACTGTACTCGGGCGTGAGTGTGGGCATCAATTGCCACACTGAACAATGACTCAATTTTGAGGTGCTCTAATATGGAAGTGCGCCATTCGTCGGACATGCGATTTACATACTATCATTTCCCAAACGTGCGAAATCGAACACGCTCCTCCAGGCAGGAAATCCAAGCAAACTAATTGTGTTTTACACAACCCCAAACTTTCTCAACGTGACGCATATCCATAGGCGACTTATGGCCAAATGGGCAGGAAATGCCTGCCCAATTGACCTTCCCCCATCCGCAAGCAGATGTATCTGTGTCCGAGTAATTAATTAAAATATGCATCCAGTGCATCACGTGCATTGCTCTCGGCTCGCCTTGATGTGTCCATCTGGGACAACGCCAGGCAGCGATTTCCATTCAGCAGGTCCATCAATCACTTTCGGAGGAGTTTGGCTCATTATCGCTCTGAAAGTGTCACACGGCCAAGCGGATATTTATTGAATTCATTCAGTCAATGGCAAGAGAAAACAAACAATTAATATAGAAAACAAGTGCAGATTAAAATTCCGTATCCGATTTGCATAAAAATGCGATGCTGTATACCACCAAAAGTCAAAGAATGGCAGAATGACAGTGTATGTGACAACAGGTTGTGGGATGTCAAACAAAAGATTTGCATTTCCGGCCGCCGCTGATCGAAGTCAGTATTCCCTACCCTAAGTGCAAAAAATGTTTCGTATTCAAACAGCGAGCATTTAGCGCAATAAGCGGTCGCGATAAAACAGAAATTCGGTTTAAAATTTACGAATTAGCATTGTTTGTTACACATGGAAGCAGAAGTCATAGATAAGTGGTTCCCAAAAAAATAAAAAAAATCCAATGACAGACTGTGTGGCGCTAGGCAGATAATCATCCGCCAAAAAGTGACGCACACTTTACGCGAATTCGGCGAAATTTATATCTAGGGTTCATCCGCACGAATCACGCAAAATACTATAGTCAGCGGGAAAAAAATGACAATGAAAAAAATCAAAATGACTGCACTTTAATGAGTATAAAGATGCCCAGCTTAATCTTGGATGCAGAAAAACAAGATACCAAATGAGCAATATTTAATATTTGGTTTACCCATTTTGAGACAAAATTGTCCTAGCTTAGTCAATTGAATTCCCTAGAATATGTGAATATGTCAAACGACTTTGAAATACATGTTTAAATACAAATGTATTTACGCACATATGTAATGCATACCATATGCTTGAAGGTATGCTCCACGAAGTAGATTTGCTGCGTAAAAACGTTTTTTTTAATCCGTAGTAGCCAAGAATTTTCAATTCTTCTAGTTGATGATTGAAAGAAGTGTAATGTTCCATTCTTGTGCCTTAATTTTAGCTAGATATTACTTCCACTTGCACTTTGTAAATTCTCCCTTTAAAACCAAGTTCTAATACGATCCTTCAAACAAAAGCGTAGATGCTAACCGTTAGAGCACCAGGGAATCGAACAACAAACCCGAAACTTTGATTACCCTGCCTAGAACATACTTATTCGACGGATTCAAAGCGGATCGGCCACAGCCACTTTCCCCGCTTGTTTGTTTCATTAAGTGCATAATTTAAGCAAGTTATCCAAAAAGCCGCAAAAGGCCAAGAGTGAGATGCGAAACTGCATAACTTTGGCCATACTTCAGTTGCATTGCGTGTAATATTTAATTATAAGAGGACGCCGCCACTCCGCCCGCCGCATTCCACGAGCAGTGCAACTTTACGGCACTTGCCAATTGCACTTTGGTGGCAGCCACCTCCTTGGGGGTGGCATAAACGTCTTGAGAGGGCATAAAATATTTAATTGTGTCACGTAACTTTCTGAAACTGACTGGCGTACGGATAGATGGCATCCACTATACACTTCACTTGCAGAGCAGTATGCATTACAATTTTAATTTCCGAAGTGGCGGGGGAAATGAGATTACCAGACGTCAAGTGCTGAACGAAATTATCTGAGTCGCCTAGCAGGACGATTACCATATATGATACAGCTTTATTCATTTGCTTTACTCCTTTGTAATACAATGACGTAATTAGTTTATGCATTCATATAAAAAAAAATACGAGTGAAGTGAAATTATTCGCCTGGCTCATTCAGTTTTCAATTTCCAAATAATCAATGCGATTTAAGTCAGCTTTCTGTTTTCCGTCCGTAATTTGTTACCTTTACAACTATGCTGAGCAGAGAGTTTCATCAGATGCAGTTAAAATGTTGCTTTTAGTCGAGTCTTTGTATTTCGTATGCGTATTATTTTGCCATTCCTTAGAGGATTCACACACATAATATATAATTTCTAGATCTGGGCTGCTCTTGGTAATGGTGTTGTGAAAATTAAAATGCAAACAGCTAGACAGTAACTCCTGCGTTGGAGCTGCGCGATTTCCAAACGCGTCGCCGACAACAAAACGGGATCGTAAAATAATTTAATGGTTAAATTAAGAATATATAGGCGCTTAGGGCAGGGTGTAACGGACATAGGGTACCTCCACATCCTCGCCTTCGACATCGTTGCAGCAGATCTCGAATACCAGGGACCGCTCGTGCGGCTCCAGGCGACGCTTGGAAACGCGACGCACGACCTCCGACATGGGCAACGGCAGTCTCTCGGAGCACTTGGCCTTGGGCATAAAGAAGGAGTACAGCATGGACACGCCCTGCGAGAGCATGGTGATTTTAAGCTGCTCATTCTCCTCGAAGTAGTTGAGGAACTCCTGCAGCGACAGCTCGCCGGTCACCTCAAAGCGGTCCCACAGCGTCCACTCCTTGCCGTAGTATGTGTTCTTGGCGGCAGGTACCGGTTCAGAGAAGGCCATGAACGGCAATGCAAGGTTGGCAAAGCCATTCTTGAATTTCACGAGATCACGGTGGCCGACGATCAGCTTAATCACTTCGAGCACAGCCAAGCCAGAGAGCACCGACGTGGTGGTGGCAATAGCAGGTATGATTTTGCCAGCAATCAGCTTGGACTTGTGGCGATCCGCTGGCGGAATCTTGTAGTTGGCGGCGCGTAGATTTGAGCAGGCCACAATAAAGTCCATGTGCAAGTTACTGTCGTCGTCCTTTTCAAACTCTATTGGCTTGACCATGGAACTTTTGTCGGCGAACTTCACCAGTTCTGTAATGATCTTGTTGACGCGATCCTGGTCCAACTCACCATCATCAAAGTTATTGGCCGAGGCGGCGGCTGCTGCCTCATTGGTCTCAATTTTTACGCCCGAACGGGGTTTAAATTCAGGCACCTAAAAATAAATAATATTAGTAATGGTTCCTGACGGTATTAATCTCGAACCACTAACCTTAACCTTCTGCACCAGCTCTGCGATCGTCTCGCGATTGCGAACCTGTTCAATGCCAAAGACCTCCGCTCGGAGATTGGCCCCTGCGTAGATAAAGTCTAGGTGCATGGGATTGTTGACATCAAAGACCAGGGGATCGGGGCACCGCTTGGGACCAGACCAAAACGGCTGACCACTGGAGGTGATCTGATCGGGTGGGAAATTAAAGAGCAGCTGCTTAATCTGGTTAACATATTGATCCTCCCAATATAGACGGGCCCACTCTACGCAGTTCACGAAGTTCTTGGGCTTGTCGTCGATCAGGGCTTTCTGTAAAAATAAAAGACGATTCAGTATAATATATCAGGCGTTGAAATAAATTCTTGTCTTACCTTAATGGAATCAAGGATCTCCAGAGGCTGAATACCAGGCAGCTTGGCGATTCGATCGATGAACTGAGAATCAAGGAGGTATTGAGCAGCGTTTTCTGCAGACTGCTTGAAGACGCCTTCGAAGGCGTCACGCGCCCACTGCAGAGTGTGCTCGATGGCATTGGGGAAGTTCTTCAGCGTGCAGATGGGAATACTCTTCTCTGGGGGATCCTGGGAGGAGCTGTAAGATTCGGTGGCGAAGGGCACAATCACTTGAACGTTGCCCAAAGTTCCCAGAGTTCCGGTCTCAACGAGCGGAATGCGGTTGAAGATGCATTTGCGATCCATATATATGCGAGCATCTACGTTATCCAGCGCATTGGCAACACCATCCAGCTTGCCAAAAAAGTCTTCGGAGAAGACCTTCTCAGTTTCGGCACCAACGCGCAACTCGTATGCGGTGACATTTACTTCCGGATTCATACGCTTAATAGCGTCGGCGGCAGTCATTGATTTTGGCTTCTGGACGTCGTGCGGCCGGAACAGGAACTGCCGGTTCAGATTCGACTTCTCAATGAGATCCATGTCTGTGACGAAAATCTGGCCCTTGCCAGTTCCCAGGCCCAGCATTCCAAAGTTTTTCAATAGCTCACAACCGATGGCTCCGGCGCCGACAATAAACCATTTAGAGTCAGCCAACTTCTCTTGGAACTTTTTGCCAAAAATGGCAATCTGAGAATCGTAGCGCGAGCCCACGGGCTGGGCATCCGCCTCCTCAACACCCTCTGTGGGCAGACACTCCAAAGCGTCAAAGTACAACCACTGGTAGATGGGTGTGAACTTTCCGCTGCAGGCCTTTAGCACCTCCTGGGCCACAATTCCACCAACGGCCGCGTCCAGCGGGCACGTGTTGCCCGAGCAGATTTTGGCGAATTGCAGCACCAGCTTTTCATCAACTTCCGCGCTGCTGCTGGCCCGGACCACCTCCAGGAAGCTGTTGGCATCTTCCTCGTTCCAGGGACGCGGCAAGGCGCCATTATGGGCCTTGCGGTAGCAGGAGAGGGCATTGAAGGCCACATGCAGTGTGGCCGGCGAGTCCAGCTTAGCGAAATCGGAGATCAAAAACTCGGGCTCTTCAGAGGCCTGTGCCAGGGGCTTGAAGCTGATGGTCTTGGGCATCTTCACCTGGGTGGCCACTCCGCCGCTCTTGTAGTCTCCAAACTTGCTGGTGTCACCAATACTAAAGGTGTATGGTCCTAGCACTGTGATCTTAATTGGCTGGCAGCCGTTCAGTTCCTGCATTCCCTGCACCTCCGAGAAGGTGACATAGTCGCCGTCATTAAAGCCATGGCGCGTCTCGTCCAGGCAGGTGACCACTCCCTGTGCGTCGTGCGTGATACTAGCTATCATGGTGGAGATCGGCTGTGTGCCATCCTGGTCGTAAATGGTAAAGCTTTCACCAAAGTCACAGAACACCTTGGCAAACAGTCCCCGGGTCTCGGCGATGATCAGGGCAATACCATTTTCATGGGCAAACTTGCCGATCCTCTGCTGCTCCTCCCCATCGGAGTTGGTCAGCACCACAACGCGAAACTTGCGCAGGAACTCCTCGGTAAGCGGGCCTGTGTGCGAAACGGTGCGCACATAGCTGTTTAACTCGGCCAACTGGGCGCAAGAGGCCTCAGCACGATTCTTGCCGATATCGGCTTCAGTGAGATAGAATTGCGACGACAAGTCATTGAGCTGCAAGGCAAAAACACAGAAGTTAATATATATATATCACCGGTGATGAAATCAGCATAAACGGTAGCCATGACTAACAATGAAAAATTGGTTCTGTGCCGAGCATATAACGAAAACATCTTTGACATCTTCTTTGATACATGGAAACAATAAATTGAAAGGTTATTTACTACATAATTGATATATTCCGATCTAAATGAAAACTCTGGAGTTTAACTTTAGTTTGTTGAATCTTTCAGTGCATAAAACAAAACCGAATGCGTTGAGCAAAAGGGAATGCAAAAGCAACGGAAGCCAATGATGCGCATACGGTTGTCCCGCTCACACACTTTTCGCATGGCGTAGACATTTTGAGGCAAATAGAAAAAGAAGAAAAACTAAATTACACACACAAAACGAAATTTTTGCAAGCAAATAGAGATGTTAACCTAACCTTATTTCGCGCGGAGTCTGAAACAAAGAAATAAAATAAAAACTGAATGATTCACTAAGACCAGGGCTGCCAAGTTAGCCTTCCCGGCATTTCCCGCGTCCGCCTGGAAAATTATCGATTTTTTCTTCGCCCCACACACATACCCCACAAGTTGCTGTGTCATGCAAGGTGATGGATTTCACACCGCCCAGAATCACATTCTTGGCAATCTCCAAGCCGAGTCCTCCCAGTCCCGACAGAAGGATATCCGAATTGGCCATCCGGCGCATCGCATCGTGACCCAGAACGTACAATTGGCGCGAGTACAGCGATTCATCGATATCTCCGCCGGCGGCGGCACTGTTTCCAGCCATGCTGCTGCTTCCTCCCAGTTGTCGGTTATTGGTGCTGTTATTACTATTGTTGTTGCTGGAGCTAACGTTATTGTTACTGTTGCTAGTGGCGGATCCACTGGAGGAGGCTTCTTGCGATTCTATTGTGGTGGTGTCCAGGTAATTGCGCTTCTCCGGCCGCTTGCTTCCTTCCTTTTCCACTGCTGACGAGGTACTAACGTCGTCGCCGCTTCCTTGGCTCTGTTTCGGCTTTTGCTTTTCGGCTCGCTTCGTCTCAGCACTTACGCCGCATGTGTCAGAGGTGGACGACGATACGCACAATTCCAGCTGACGTTCGCTAGTTGTCTCGCTCTGGCAGTTGCCCGAAATGTCAACGGCGCCTGCTTTGTCGTGATTTTCGTAGTTGTTGCTGCTGCTCGTTGCTCCGCCGGCTTCTTCCTCTTCCTTCTCCTTTCCCCTTACTCCTTCATTAACCAACTCCAATCGCCTTTTTTTGGCCAGCGGCGAATGGTCACTTGAGCTGCAGGCTGGTGAATCGGCCATCAATTGCTGACCGCTCGACATTGCTTTCTAGCTGAAATATTGACAATCGAATTTCCCAGTTGCGGCTGCACCGCTCGCTCTCCCTCTTTCGCACACACGCACACTAAAGAACGCGGACACACGCACACGGCTGGACACACAAGAACACTGTTGCGTCTGGAAGTCAATTTCCCGTGGTTCTAACTCTCGTTCCAGGTCAGCGGATCCCGTTTTTGGCTGAATTTCTCACAACGCACTCCCAAAAATACAGAACACGCACGATCGAGTTGCAGTATAGAATTCGCAGTAGTGTGGCCGCGGCTCTTGAAATTGGCAAACCTAACCAGTGTGACCTTCCTGTGGGAATAGAGCTGAAACAATATCGATTTTGATAATACACGTAGCTATCGATATTGCCGCAAAATTACATATATTTTTTCTTTGTAATTACGGGCTGAGTTTTGCTTATTTAAGTTCTTTAGTATCTCGATTTTTAAGAGAGACAAGTAATTCGAATTTTAACTTAATTTACAAGTTACGGTTTTATTAGATTATTGAAGAATAATTTTCCTATTTATCTAATTGGAAGGCAGGAAGTCAGTCCAGTTTGAAAATAATTTAAAAGATTCCAATTAGCAAATGCACGATAGTGGGTTTTAAGCTCAGCTAAGCCACAGTGGAGACTCGATCCTTTTGTGACCGTAACATAATATAAAAACAATTTTCGAACATCTGGCAAGACTACTAGCATGTTTCAGTGCCGGTGTTGGTAAACAGCTATTTACCGCGCTACTAAAAGTTACTTAAAATCTTTTATTTGTATTTTATATTCTTATGTTAGTTACAGTTAAACATTCTGAAACGCGGTGAAAGAAATGTTTTGGGTCCAAGAAAAAAAGAAAAGTGACTTTTCATCTACAGCACACACACATATAATAAATACAATTCATGTGCTCGGAATTCTTTTTGAAATTTTTATACCCGTTACTCGTAGAGTAAGTGGCAGCCCCTAAATGTTTCTGGATCAATTCCCTAATTTAGAAATTTTTTTTTTTAATTTTTCTGATATATGATGTTGTAGAAATTCAAAAAAATTAAGAAGTGTCCGAAGGCTGAATTTCTAAACTTCATAACTCAACTTATCTTAATCGGATTTTGAAGTGGCATACCTCTAAATGTTTCTGCATTTAAATTTAAAAATTAATTTTTTTTAAATTTTGTTGTGTTTTTTTTTATGTTATGATTTTGTAGAAACTAAAAAAAAATAAGAAATGTCCCAAGGCTGAACTTCTAAGCTCCATAACTCAACTTATCTTAATCGGATTTTGAAGTGGCATACCTCTAAATGTTTCTGGCGTAATTCTCTAAACATCTGCATTTAAATTTAAAAATTAATTTTTTTTAATTTTTTTGTAATTTTTTGATGTTATGATGTTGTAGAAACTCAAAAACAATAAGAAATGTCCCAAGGCTGAACTTCTAAGCTCCATAACTCAACTTATCTTGATCGGAACTTGAATGTTTCTGGCGCAATTCGCTAAAAATCTCCAATGCTGCCTCTAACCCATTAGCGCTAAATAGAAATATATCCTGCAATAGTCCTAGTCATCAATCTGTCGGCACTTGAGCCAATTATCCTGGCCCAAAAACCCCGATCGTGGCACGCGCCCTTCGGCAATTGTCCCACTCAGCAACTGACCCACGTCGAAGTCCTTCGGTGTCGCTTGGTCCTGGCCGAGTTCAATGTCCTTTGAGAGCGGCTAATCTATTTTCGGCCGGAGGTCCCTTCCTGCTCTGTGCAACGGTAGTCGAGCATGAAAATGCGTAAATTTCCACGAAAAGCCGAGAGCTCTGCCAGTTTCCCGAGCGGCGGGGGTGTGTGTCCTTTTCAAGTGTTGAGAGCGTGAGCCATTAGGAAACAAAGAGGGGCAACAGCTGCAGGATCTGAGGCCCGGATCTCGTCGCGCAGTTGCGTAAAATGCATTTTAATTTACGCCTACAGCTGCGCGAAAAACGGCTCCCGTTTTAGAAATCCCCCCTCCCTTGGCCGCTCTAATTTTAGCCCGATCTCGATAGCATCGAGAACTAGCCGCGTACTTTATCGCGTGCGGTCTGCTCCTCGTCCTTGTCGCGTGGCCCAGTCCGACAAACCATACGAATACAAATTCCGGCCAAATTAGCATACTGATCCTGCACAGGCAGCGCGGGGGTGCCTGCCCTCCCTGCTGCCCTGCTGCCCTGCTGCCCATCTGTCCTCCAAATATTCTGCATCGCGTGCCCCCGGAGGGATAGGAGCATATGCGGAATGCACTACCGCCCTCCCTAATTCCCAATTGGGCGCATCACATATGGCTCCGCATCATCCCTATGCAAATACTCACATCCACTCATTAATCAACTGGGAGTGTAATTTGAATATGAAAACTCGGTGAACAAATGGCTGGCACTTTTCATTTCGCTGCTGTCAACGGCTTGCAGGGTAGAAATGGCTATTTCCAAAATTGGCGAATGGCTGTGTGTTTTTTGTGTTACACCAAATCAACAGAAACTGGCCAAATTGAATTAAAAAAAAAAAACAAAAAAATTGAAATCATTTATAAG
The DNA here is from genome assembly GCA_005876975.1 of Drosophila orena. Classification (NCBI taxonomy): domain Eukaryota; kingdom Metazoa; phylum Arthropoda; class Insecta; order Diptera; family Drosophilidae; genus Drosophila; species Drosophila orena. Next base: position 2,147,702 of record VCKV01000008.1, on the reverse strand, counting down.
AATAGTACTGGGGATTTTTCAAAAATACATACATAGCTAAATGAATGAACTTCTCTTTGGCTTAACAACAGTTTATGTTTTGTACTTTCACCAATTATACTTGAATATACTTTCTAAGTACATTGAGATACACGATATCCTCGCAGCATTAATTTCCTTTGTCACTTAGGTGGCATTTCGAATACCCCGCTTCCGTTCAGAACGACAATTGTTCCCTGGACTAACCCCAAGATCGTGGAAAACGGCTCCTTGTTGCGCCACAATGCGCCAGGAGCTCTTCTGACCCAGAGTCTCGCATTGCGTTTGCCAAGGTGAAAATATATCTCTGATGGCGATCAACATCTTCGTTCTATTGCCACTAAATGACGAGCGGTTCGCTCACCTTAATTGTCTGGGAAAATGCGCATTATCGCACAGCCACCATCTAGAGGAAAAACGAAGAAGCAAACCCTCGGCCGTAAGTATTAACAGTCGCAGCAATTAAAGAAGTGTCCCCTGCTGCCTTCGGTGCATGGAAAGTACGTTACAAATCCAACGCTTGGGCGACCTGGCTTTCGGCATCCAGCGAGTTGGTCAAGTGGATGGCAGTTGCTGCTGGTCTTCCCCCATGTGCTTGCCCAATGCTTTGTGTCGCCTCCTTCTGGCCCAAATACGCGCCGCTTTATGCTCGCTGAGTAACGTGTGAAAGTCGAGGGAAGCCGGTCGATTGAGGCAGGAGTTCCGAAGGAAGTGCTGGCTGCAATTTTGATTTGGCCCCGCGGCGGTGGCACTGTTGCAGTTGCACGAGGGCGTGGACAGTTGGCCACAGGTGAGTGCGTCCGCTGTCCAGCTAACTGCTAATTGGGCCCCTTGGCGGAGTGCAGCGAAAATGAATTACTTGCAAGGCATATAGATTTCCCACTATAACGATGCGTGCAGTGCATCATCATCCGCATCCGCATCCGCAGCAGCAGCAGCAGCAGCAGCAGCAGAACCAATAATTAGGCAACTATCTTTTACTGTGTTTACTGTGCGATACTGTGATGAACCCATTGAGAACCCATTGAGAAACCCACCAAACACAATCACAATATTTACGAATGCAGTGAAGTGTGAGCTGTGCAGGGCAGCAACTCAAGATGCACAGTTCCACAGTTCCAAAGTTCCAAAGTTCTACAGTTCCAAAGGTGTGAAAGGACAATGCGGAGCGGTGAGAGCTGTGAGAGCTGTCAGGGAAATGCAAATGCCGACTTACCTGGATCTCGAGAAGGGGTTGCCGACAATGGCGGGCACGACAAAATATTTTCAACTATTTCGAGTGTCTTTTGCAGCACAACAACGCAGGAGGCAGCGATCCAGGATTTATGTATGTAAATGCCCGTCCAGCACTCGAGTCGGAGGGCTGAAAGTCGAAATTAAGTTGTAATCTTTGTAATTTTTGTCACTCCACGGGGTTGACAGCGGACAGCTGCCTCACTCCTTTCGTCCTTCGTCGTCCTTCGTTGTCCTTCGTCGTCCTTTCCTTGGATTCTTACCTTCCGGGGCGACTGCACAAAGCGACACATTTGTTTTGTAAATATTGCGTTTGTAATTAATGCGCGAATATCGAGAGACACATTTCTCAGTTTCTGAAGTTTTGTCTTTCGTAAATTTGGGAAATTTGGTAAATTTGCATATGGGTTTCCATCGCGTTAGGCGTCATTTTTCAACTGAGAGTCATTTTTCATTATGGCCAAAGGGTTTGACTATTCAAATTTCATTCAACATGGATTGATGGGTTCAGCGTTTGCTGTTTGGGAAAATGCACAAGGTCGATGGCGAAATTTTGGAAATTCTAAAGAAGCATTTGAAACTGCAAGTAGAAGAGAGCATATTTTCATAGCAGAAATAACATATTTTTCTCAGACAAAATGTACCTAAATAAAGAGCAATCCTGGCTCTAATCAAGGCCTACAAATATTTAGAGATGCAAAAGTAACCGACAGCGTGTATTTTAAAGATGATATATTTTTAAATCAATTTGCCCATCAACATGTGATTTATGTGCATGGGCATTTTCTCACTCCCTCCGCCGAATTTCCCTGCCATTTGATCAAGCCATCAAGTAGATTTCACTCCGCTTTTCCCACTGCGATTCGAGCTCATCGAGTGATAAATCAATTGAGTTCCGTTTGGCACATGCAAAATCATTTTGCACAAATTTGTAAACACTTTATTACAACACAAAGTTGCAACCCTTCCCTTAAATGCGACGACTGCCTCCATACAAAGCGAAAGACAATGGGATCTCAGGAATCTATAAATTGTAACCCCTTCGTTGCCGCGCCGAACTGCAGCGAGTATCTTATAGGATCGGATCGTATGGGATCGGATCGTAACTTTGCATACACGTACATATATGCATTATAGTATAGGGAGTTGGGAATAAATGTAGTCTCGGTTCGGTTTATTGCCCATGCATAATCCCGGTTAATGTGCTTACTGCGGACAGCATTTGAATAATGCCCAGTTAACGCTGTAATGTGCTTAGTCGCAATCTCGCCATCTCGCCATCTCGCCATCTCGCAATCTCGCAATCTCACAGTCTTGCAATCCGGAGGGAGGTGTGTTGAACACTTCCTGTCTGGGAATCGGTGGTCCCGACTTTAATGTCTTTCTGATACTCTGCGGGAATGGCTTTCCATAGTGTCTGCCGCATGCAACATTTTTATTGAGCTCGGCGCGCAACGAATCCATCAATTTTATGGCCATCCAGCCAGCCAGCCAGGAATATGTTTTTATTTGCGATCAGGCTTCCGAGCAAAAATGACACTTCCTGAAACAAAAGAAGCCAGCAATGTGTGGAAAAACGATGGTATAAAAAGTGCTGAGCCGAGCGGCCAAGAATCGTTACAACTGTCGTAAAGTTTCAGCGACTTTAAGCTGCTTATGCGAGCGAGCGGTTTGAAAAATTCGTATAAAATGTATTATGTGAGGCGATGGTCGGGCGGAGCAGTTTGCGGTTTATCCTTTCAGCAATAAAAGTATCCGATTACGCAATGCACTGGGAACGGGAAGGGGAACGGGAGCGGTAACCAGAATCTTCGTCATTCTGCTGTCAGCGCATAGATCAAATGCTAAACTACCCCAGCTGCGCTCCTGCGCTCCTGCGCCTTTTAATTAAAGTTTTAAGCCCTTAAATGCTGCTGCCTGGCCAAACTGGGCCAAGTTAAATGGCAGCCAAAGCGTTGACATGATATCCCATCCCCGCAGTAAGCTGACACTCTGCCTGGGCGACTCACGGGTATCTCGGGTATGTGAAGCCGAGCTTAGGCCACACCTGGTCCACCAAAATGATGAACAGTGAACTTCAGATGAGCCGAGCTCCGAGGGAAGTTGCCTTGATCTAGAATCGCAGTTCGACCAAGCAAGCAATGGTACTTTATATTACCTAATTACTTAACTAACTTCGTGTAGATATAATACCTTAGTTTATATGTAGGTGAATCAGTAGGCTAATACCCAGGCAAATAAAATAAGAAAACACATCATTCTACATTTAGAAGTGGAAATAAGAAAGCAGTTCCAGATCTTCCAGAAGTCTTAGAAAGAAATATCTGATCCTTGTGGAAATTAGAAAGAAATATCTGATCCTATATCTCGTGAGCGAAATCCAACCAGGAGGGCGTGGTAGCTCTTCCGCCTTGCAGCCCACGACCTCTGCACTTCCCAAAAGTAATGCAGTCGGCATAGAGTTATTGACCCGTGCGAGGGCACTGGAGTGTATCAGTCGGGAAAGTGCTCAAGTCACATCCTCCCCGACTTGGTGGATCATCCAGGGAGAGGCCCTGGGCCCGATTCTGAAGTGGCTGCCGGTTTTAACCAAGGGCAACCCCTTGAGAGGATTACAAGGGAATTGCATCTGGGCGTTACACGAGTGAAATGGCCAGCTGGGTGAATGGGTGACTGGGTGACTTATTCAAATACATTTTGCTTTTAACTGCCGGCACTGGTCCTTTGTTTTTCAGCCAGCCAGCCAGCCAGCCAGCCTGCAATCACTCATAATGATTATGGAGGCATTGTCTCTGGTTCCACAACCCTAATGATTCAATTAACAGGGCAGCTGGGGCCGAGTCCACGCTGGAAACTTCAACTGAGGCTGACCAGTTGCAGTTATTTATGTGTCATGTGGGAAAAACAAAAGGGTTTCTTCGGGCACTGAGAACTTTTCCATATCCCAGCCCCTTTGTTTTCACAGCTCTGCGTTTTCTCGTCCTGCGGCATGAGAGGATGTGTGGAAAATCGTCAGTGGTCATCCGAAAAGGGTGGCTGCAGTGCCACAGGAAGCTGCTTAAAATCAGGTAAGACTCATGCGCCAGCTCGAACAAATAAATTGTATTAAAAAATCGGAGAAAAAGTTTTAATTCTGCGCGCAGAGATGCTGCTGGTTGGGTGGGAAACTCCAGGTGAAAGTTCGTTACTTGTTTTTAGCTGAAGCCCAACTCGATTTTTCCTAGCCCGGCTGCGTCTGAGGTTTTCCTAGACTTCACTCGGTCGCTGGCTGTTTGCAAATGTTGTCTGTTAAATGCATTTCTTACCAACTTGAGACTTCAGTTCGGCTTTCGTGTTACTAATTGCATTTAAAGTGCTAATAAGCTGGGCGTAAATTTCACTTACACATTACCATTGCCAGCACTTCAAATGAACTTCCTTCACGGATATACAAGGATATTTCGAAAATGCTGCTAATGCTGCGTTTATGTTTGGGCAATTAAGTTTGCACATTGCTGCAATGGCCAAGTTTAATGAAGTTCCGTCTCTAATTTGATTTTGCATCGCTCAATCGGCTTCGTTTGGTGTTCAATAATTTATTGTTGTAACGAATCCTTCCCATGACAAATCCGCCATTGTCCTGCTGCTAAACGCTGCAGAGGACAACATAGGAATCCTATTAACTAGCCGCCGCAAATTCAAATATTTTTGCCCAGACAAGGAATTCGCAGCAATGCGTCCATACAAAATTAAGTCGACGAACTGAAGGATGGAAGCGACGGGACATTTGTTGTCTGAGCAAATCAATTAGTCACAATGGCCCTCGGAGGCAGGACAATGGCAGGAGTTCTCTCCACAGAGAAGTGTCCCTTTTTGCTGGACGGCGGCTTCCTGGCCATAAGGGCGTTAATTATCGGGCAGACGTTTAATGAATGCACCCGGGGAGAAGTCGAGCTCACGTAATTTAAATTTGCTTAAGGAGATTGCGTGTGTTTTGTTTGGTGCTTTGGTGTTATGACTTCTTGCCGCTAGCTCATCGCTTAGTTAGAGCAGCCCAGGGCCATGGAATCCCACAACCCTCCACCTCCGTCCGTCCAGCTTAGTTTCCGCTTCCTGTCTGGGCGCTGTCGCATCCTTCGGGCAATTAGTGGAGCGATGGGCACACAGGAAGTCTGATTCGGAGTGCCGGCACCATCGAGGGTGAACCATAACTTCTGGACTTACACGAATCTTGGATTTAATTTGGCAGTTGCACATCTGTTTTTCCTTTTTTGTTTTTTTGTTTTTCTGTACTAGATCCCAATTTTATATGGCCATAAAGTGCGATTTTGGCATGCCCATCGAATGATTTTATATCACTTTCGGGCAGCTGGACACTATGGAGGCCATTATAAAATCGTTTATGGGCTTTGACAATTGATTGATATATGGCAGAAGCAGGGGGGCTATGTTCGTACAACATAAAGCATAATGTATTATTCGGTCAAAATTCCCACAAAGGCGCCGGCGCAAAAGTATTAGCTTTCAGCCGCGCAATTACCATATGAATTCGAAGGGATTAGGGCAAGTATCAAATGTCCTGGCTGGCAATTATAAGACTTTACCTAATTACAAACGATAGTTTCGCCTAAGAGATGAAAACATAAAATGCATGATTGATGCGCTGACAGCAGGACGAAACAAAATTTAACAAAAAAATGTTTATTAAAAGAGGGAAAAACGCGCAGAAAACTTTTAACCGATGTCAAGCCAAGTTTTGCCTGCCACCACCACCTTGGGGAGTTGGGAAAACCCGGCCGCAGCTGCCGAGGAAAACTCTGCGCCTCTCATATGCAAATCAGTCCAACCGTCAGTTCATCATCCTCGTCCTGCCGATCCTGCAATTTGAGCAAGCGAGTGACATAATTCCCGACAGCGTGACCAACTTTGATTGATCTGCAGATCGGCGAAAGCGAAAGCCGCGTCCAAAGGCGACGGGCATGGCGAATCGGAGAACTGGTACAAGGCCACTTTCTCTTTGTCCTCGCCAGGATCTGCCTGCAGAAGTGTCAGAAATGCGGAAATCACCGGGATTGATCACTCGAGTTCTTAAGATGATGTAGAGCGTGGCTTTTGCATAATTTAGTTGGGGTTTACAAGAGTCTTACAAGGGGATTTATGGGAAATGGGAAAGTTATGGGAAAGTCGGGATACATGTTTGTATCTTTGTCACAACAGCGGCTGGCGTTACTCAAAAATCTGTTTAAATGCTAAAAAAGTATACATCCTTTAATATATCATTTATATATGGCCATTTATATATTATTTTGCACGTACGTATTGTGTGTTTTTAATAAAAATCGTGCTCCTTTATTAAGTATTATATTTAAATGCAATAAGCTAATTAGGTCATGGACTCCATTCTAAAGCGACCTTTCAGATGATTCCTCATCTGTTTTTCCTTTAGCGGACCAGCACATTGACCCGGAAAAGCCGATCCGATGCGAACAGAGGATTATGCAAACATTTGCGGGAAAGTGTCATTAGTCAATGGTCCCATATTTGAACTCTGACCACAGAGCAGTGTTAAGTGGACAAAATGCCAGCAGAAAATGCGGAAAAATCGCAGCGATTTCTCAGGCAAAACCGCAAGTTGAGACAACCCCTAGAAAGTAGAAAGCAGCATCCGAGAGTGAAACAGCGAAAGGTGAAAAGCCGGATACCTAGGAGCAGGAGAACCCCTGCGAGAAGGTACGCGGAACTACCCGGGTGAAAATTTCGCAAGACGCTTACCCAAAAATGGCATAAACAATCTCATTGTGCGCACTCGAACCAAATGATGTGTGAGATATCAATTGTCACATCGACAATGGAAAGTGACAGATCGGTATCTGAAACGTTCGTAATAAAATTAGAAGTTTATTGATTTGTTCTGACACTTTGGCAGAGCAGCGGAGTCCGGGCTGCGAAAGGGAACTCTCGAGCCTCGCATCTGGGACAGATTGATGTCTGCTCTCGCATTATCATTATCAATGGGAGTGTCCTTTCTCCACTCCCTGCGCCCTGGTTCTTCGTCCTTACCCCTTGCTGAGGCTCCTGCTCCTGCTCCTGCTTCCGATGTCCTATAAAAATTATAAGCAATTACATAGAAAGAATTTCCGTTGGCTGGTCATAAAGTATGCAACTTTACGAGCCCAGTAAATATTTTGATGGCCGAAATTCGCTAAAAAAGTTCATTTTCGTGCCACTTTTCGCTGACTATGAACCATTTTCCGACGCTTGGAGGGAGTCTGACTCGACTGACAAATGGATCCAAACATCCTGCTGACCAACCACGCTGACCAACCACGCCCCAATGCTGTAGATGCCACTCACTTTCTGTTTTCAGAGAGACCATTAGCTTCATGAGTTGCATTTCCCTTCAAACTCTTCCATGTTTGTACTAATTATTATTAATGCGTTTTCAAACCAATGCCTAAAAGGGAAAACACTCAATGATTTGTGTGTTTGTGGGCTAGTTCGGGAAATGCGGGACAGTGGGTTATGAGAACAAACTGTTTTGAGATTACGATCCTCTGGGCATCAATTGTCACAATTGAAAAGTGGCTTCGAAAGTGAAATACCACGTACAACGTATTGAAATTAATAATGTATTTGAATTTTAAACTTAGTATTTTAAGTGTTTCTTAGATCTCTCACTCTCTCTCTCTCTCTCTCTCTCTCTCTCTCTTTTGGCTTAAGGATGTCCTTTGATAGCGGCATTGGCTTACATTTTCTTTCTCTGCGGAAGTCTCTTTGTGCATACACCTAATTAGCATGTGCTTCGACTATGTCTTCAAGCCACTACCACAGCACACATTGTCGAGTCAAACTCTTGAGGAAATCCGTTTAATTTCCCCCAAACCTCAAGACACGGAACGATTTTCTTGCCCGGGCAGCGGCACACTGGAAATAATTTGTAATAATATTATTGTAACAAAAAAATAATACAAGGACAGTTCCCAAGACAGTGGCTTCCCAGAGACCTGAAATAAGCACAAGTTCCAAGAACAACTTAGCCAGACTTTTCTCCCAGTGCACTGCCTCTTGGGCTGATTGGGAGACATCTCCCTGCGTTTTGTGCGAAAGTGAAATCGACTCGATTGCGGGCGTGCCACGTTAGTCTTGCGTTTGCCGACGACTCCTGCTGCTGGTTTTTGTGTCCTGCGCCGCACAATTGGTTGGTTGCGGGGGAAGTCAGAGGATTGCCAAAAGGTGTTGGTAGATGCTTCTTATCCGCAGCATTGTGTTAGCCTGCTTGTGTATGCACAGGTGTCATCCCACATCCTACAGGTGAAATGGATCCTCTCGAGGGCAGGAGAACTCGTGCCGTGCCAGGGCGTCTCCATTGTTCGGCCGCATAATGAAAGCAAAGCGTTCTGAAATATGAATTGAATCTGCTGGGGTGCATTTAATATACATTACGCTCCATCCCCCTCCCCCTTCCCCCTTTCCCCCTTTGCACCTTGCTAATATCCTGGCGCTCCTTTTGCCAACAAAGTTGCGAGTAGTTTGGCATCTTCCGCCGTTTGGCGAAAAAAGTTCGCGGGTACGCGGGCCATACAATATCCGCTGGAAAACGTTACAAGAGATTAACAAGTGATGACGGATACCGACTTTGGCACAATCAGGATGCCACCAGGACCCAGGACCCAGGACCCAGGACCCATGTGCCGCTGTGGAGGCACTCTTATCTCAGATCGTATGTAAACTAAACCAAACTAAACCAAAATCACTTCATAGTATTAATCTTTGCTTTAGGCTTTGTTCTAACTGCCGCGCATTGCTTTAAAATGTGTCCCCAATCTACGGAGTAAGTAGGACTTGTTTGATTCTTTCCGTGCCCTTTTTGTGATCCTGGATCTTGAACAGGATCAAAGTTTGGCTGGGAGAGTTGGACATCAGTTCCACAAGTGACTGCACCACCTACGATGGTCAACTGATTTGCGCTCCGCCCGTGGAGGAGTTTAGCGTCGAGAAATGGATTGTTCACGAGGAGTTTAACATCTTTTACCCCGGCTATGATATTGCCCTGATAAAACTGAACAAGAACGTGGTCTTCAAAGGTACGAGTGCCCAAGTTAAACACACCAGCTGATATCTAGTAATGGATAGAGTTCTAATATATTGTATTTTTATAACCATCACCTAAAAATATGCTCTTGCAGACCACATTCGCCCCATATGCCTGCCCCTGACCGACGAGCTCCTGGCGTTCACTGTGCACGTGGGAAGACCCTACCTGGCTGTGGGCTGGGGAAGAACGGAGAGCCGCCAGTTCGCCAACAGCACGATGGAGGTCTATATATACACTGAGAAGTGCTCCGCCGGCAGGGACACTTCGTTCCTCTGCGCCAATGGAGATTATGTAGACACGTGCACTGGGGACTCCGGTGGACCGCTGACATGGTCGAACTTGTTATTCGGCAAGGCTCGAACGGTTCAATTTGGTGTGGTCAGCACTGGAGGCAAGGAATGCGGAGCTGGCCATCCAGCCTACTACATGGATGTACCCACCTTTGTGCCCTGGATACTCGCCATGATGGCCGAATTCGCATAACTCTGTTAACTTAAAATGTAAACACCGCATAATTTTCGGTTCTTTTCGGCCATTTAAAGTCTTCAACTAGTAAAAGCTGAGAGTTACAAGGCTAACAGATCAAGTAGCTTACGTTTTTTGTGTCGTTCAGATCGGTAGTCGTTTTAAGGAAACTGGAAAAGCCACATGAAACACAGTTGCATGGCAAGACAATTTTAAAGACATTTTAAAGACAATTACATAAAATGAGTAATGAGTTTGCAGTCCTGTGTCTGGGACACTCGGACTCGGTGGTGCAGTTAGCTTATAGTAAGGACTTCGGCAATGGGTACTTTCTGGCCTCAGCCGGAATGGATGGAGTTGCAACACTGCGGCGCGGCGACACTGGCCACTGGATTACCAACCTAACGAAGCACAAGGCTGGTGTGTGGTCGGTGTCCTTGAGCCACGATGCCAGGATCCTGGCCAGTGGCGGTGCAGACTGCAAAGTTCGAGTCTGGGATGTACTGCGGGGCAAGCAGCTAAGGATGCTTAAGCATACCAATACAGTGGCCTGTGTGGACTTGAATCCGCAGGCCACTCGCCTGTTGAGCGGCTGCATCGATGAGAAATACTCACTCGCCCTCTTCGACATGGAACGATCGGGCAAAGCTCCCCTGATGAAGTTCCAAGGCCACAGTCGCGGTGTGAAACATGTGACCTTCTGTGTGGAGGAACGCTGCATCCTCTCCGCTTCAGATGATCGCACGGTGAGGATGTGGGACTGCCAGAGCGGCAAGAAAACGAACTCCATCCGCCTGCCGCACCCCGTCACGTCAATGGAGCTGCACCACAGCGGCAATATAGTGACCATTGCCTATGACGGCGGTGTGATCTTCCTGGACCCCAAGATACTCAAGGTGCTCAAGATCCGCAAGTTGCCCTACAAGGTGACTGCGGTCTCGCTGAGTCCCAACATGGATATCTACGTGTGCGGCAGCGATGAGGGCTACTCCTACAAGTACGACTATGCCACCGATGGGAATATGCTGTGCTGCCTAGTTGAGAATCCATCCGCTGTGCTGGCATTGAGATTCAGTCCGGATGGCAAAGTGTGTGCCATTGGCTACGCAGATGGCAAAATCATTCTCTGGCGATTGAACCGGAAAAGGGCATCCATATATGGAGCGGATGGGGTGGAGAATGAATATATTCAGTTGAATACGGAATAAAACACCCCATGCACAACTGTACTCCGTTCTGTTGCAACGTTCTCCATCATAAAAATCCGAGGTTGGTCACTGTTTCTTTTCCCTACTAATAAATTCGTCTTGTGATTGAAACCCCCAAATGACCGAGCGGTCTACCTGCCTTTTATGTCTATCTGTCTATCGGATTCCCTTTAACAACCTGTTTTTTTTGGATGATTTTCGAAAGGATTTCGGTTTTCTGTATTTTCTTACGTTGAACGATCGCCGACGCTGATTGCCTCGCTGCTTTATGGAGTTTCTCACCCAATGCAGTCGAGTCATAAATGCGTTTTTTATTATTATTTGAGTTTGGTTGGGATTGGGGATGGGGATAGGGATGGGGATGGGGAGTCCCTAAAGTCTTCTAAAACCCCGAATATGTATCCAACAAAGTGACTGAGGTTTCCTCCTTTCTTGGGGTAGTTCTGCGCGAGATAGCCCGATAGCATGTACAAATAGACACCAGGAGATACATCTCTCACTGATCTGCTTTCCTGACCTAAGATACTTTGGGCTTGACAACTTCTTGACTCCATGCCTCTGTTTGTTTATCTTTCTCTGGGTCCGCGTTCGCTCAAAAGGTTCTCCATAAATATTTATAATTTCTTGGCTGATAAAACGAGTTCCTCGCATCATGCTGAGCCAACGTATTTTCCAAAACACGTTTTCCACGCGTTTACCAGGAACAGGGAACCGTTTCACACAACCTCCTTGTGTGTTTGTCCACCGCGAGACTGAGTTGTCATGCTAGTTCCCTATATTGGTCAGCACAAGTGCCTTTTCCATGATTGATAGCTCGGATGGAAAGTAGCACAGTAGCCGCAGGATCAGCAAAGGATTAGCCTGTACGGTAGCCAGTCCAAATATTTGCATACTTGCCCGACTATTTGCATTCCACTTTAAAGGAAATCCATCAATAACTACCGATTCGACCGCAATTTGTCCGAGCAAAAGATCCAAGATACCCGAAAGTCATTTATAACTGTCCTGCGCAGAGATTTGGTAATATTAATGATTGGTCATTTGCCAGGGAGAAATGCTTGGTAACACTTCGAGTAGATCGTCTGGCCTGTGGTTTTTGTATATTTGTGTGTTTGATGGGGATCTCTACGATTGTGGTTGAGCTGTATAAATGGCTTTCCTGCTCAGATGGCTATTGGAGTAATTAATGCCAGGATCCTAACTCAAGTTATCCCGATAAAGTTTCATGTTATTAAAAACCAACTAATAGATTTCAAGTTTTCAACGGTTTCTAACGTCATTTTCTGTGTATATCCATTGAATAGGATAGGATATGTATCCAATTGGCCCGTTCCTTCCCTATTAAAAGTTACTAGTTCTTAGTGAGCCACTCCCACAACAAGTTGGCTTGAACACCCCTGAAATGTCCTTGATCGCAGCACACCTGCCTAGCAAAATTTCCAAATTTGCGGTCACAGTTCCGTGCGCCGAACAGTTTTTATGGTAATTTTCTTACGGAACCGAGAATGTTTCAAAAATATCTTACGGCAATTTCGAGCGTTACTTAGAGGGCCGGTCATGCTCGCTGAGCATTTGCACCCCCACCGGAACACGTGGCGGATCGGGCCAGGTTCTTGGCTATGTGTTGCCATATATAGTGGGATATCTCTGGCCTCCTCCTGGGGTGGAATGGGCTGGCTCGATTGTCCGCTGTGTGCTGAGGCGATAAGACGCGTTGCATTCGAAATGAGTGTAACGTATATTTTATACGAGACCAGACAGGACTGGGCTTTTGTTGAGGTTTTAGTAGATACGTATAATGTAATGTGGAGATAATGTTCTACCGACCGCGACCTTTGACTAGGAAACACTGATGATGTTTGCCTAGGTCTTATCGGCTCGGAGGGGGGATAGTTGAGTGCATATTAGGGAAGACCGATAAGATCCAGGTCGATCCTACCAGCATTTAAGACTCCAATCAAGCGAATACCTTGAGTGCCATCCAATGCCCGCACGTTCCACGACAATCCTTTAGGATCTGCCCTCATAAGCGGGGTACACTTGAGAACCGCTTTTCCACCTCTTTTCTCCGCCTTTTATTTTCGTTTTTCCGCGTGTGTTGACACAACCCATATAAAGCATATAGCTGCCAGGATATCCTGCTCGAGAGGAAATTACTTAAAGGGATCACGAACTCTTCCCCTTTCGAAAAACTCCTTCTTGAGTTGTTTATGTTTTCAGGCATGACTGCCACCGAACGCCAGTAGAATTCTCAAATTTGTTACAAAGTGTGTAAATTCACGTTGCTTTTCTTCTTGAGGGAGGGTGTGTCCCATAAACAGAAAACCGAACCACAAGGGATTCCGATCTTATGGGAGTGGAAAAGAACGAATTATGGATGGATGATGCTGCCTAATCGAACGGTCGTCAAACGATCTCTGCCTTTTTTGGGGTGATTGCACTCCGTTTTTTCTTGTTTTTTTTTCTCGGGTTTTTGTGTGGAAAGCCAATGGGTTTTCCCATTATTTCGTCGAGTGCAAAGGACAAAGCAAATGATGTCTTTAGTCAACGAATCTGACTTCCAAGGCTTTGTCCCTGTTCTTTCCTTCTTATTTAATTGGATTTGTGCAAACAATATAAATCTCATTTTATTGCCTTTGGTTGTGTAATTTAATTTTTTACGATTTTGCACATGAAAAGAAAAACTTTCTGAAAATGCAGCACGAAATGAGCAGAAAACTTGGGTTATAAAAAGTGTACCATAACGGAAATTTGAAATACCCAATGCTATGCAAACACCACATAGAAATTCGAAGTCGACGTGCACTATATGTACATATGTATGTACATGTGTAGATACAAATGTATATTTAGTGGACCAGTGCCCCACAATGCAAGCGCGATTTTCCCCTTGGCAACACGAGGAAAGTGAAAAGAATCGGTGCCCCAAATGCCCCTGCCACGCCCCTTTCAACAGCCAAAATCCAGTTTGAGGCCAAACAAACCGAAACCAAAACATAATTTTTTTCGTATCTTCTCATCGCAGTCGCAACTAAAAGTACAGCTCCACCGATGCAACAACAAAAAACAAGAAGGCAACGAACAGAACTCACGGATGGAAATGGACAGGGATGGGTAGATGGCGTGCGAGAGAGTGGGAGCTACAGATGAGAGAGGGAAAAAGGAAGTTGGGCCGACTTTTTTAATACGCTTTATTACAGGACTTTGTCACCGCAAATACAAGGTATACATTTATAAATGTACATTACTACATTTCTAATACATTCTTCTCCTTGAGAATATTATTTAAAATATTAAAAAAAAAAGTATTGCGCTAAATAATGATTTTCACAACAAACAATTATTTTGGAGAACTTCTAAAAATCAAAACTATTAAACTCATATCAGATGTTTTAGATAAATGTTTTTAGGATTTAGAAAATGTTTTTAGTAATTTTTATTTGCTTGCTATATTAGTTTATTACAGCAATTTTAAGGAAGTGCATTGCTCTTTCGATATGCTTAACTTAAAAAAGCGCATTCAAACGCAACCATCGAGCTATCTTTCCCCGTCTCTGTCGCTCCTGCTGTTTTTCCGATCGTTTTGAATTCGAGGGTTGCTGCACAGAGAGCGCAAACCGCTCAGCATTTCCAGTTGGCAACGCCTATGGTGGTTGTTTGACGTTTGCTTTTGCCCAGTGTTTTATTTATCATTTATTCGTTTCTCAGAGTTCGTCGAGAGAGGTTCCCCCGATCGGTAGCGCTATATTTAAAAACCTGGTGCGCAGTGCGCTAATACCCGAAAAGGTCAACAAACAGCGCTGTTACAACGACTGAAAGTTGTAAAGATAAACATAACACAAAAGTGCTGCCACGGGCAGCTATCTCATAGAAAACTCCAACGAGAAACACAAACGTTTCGTTCTGTGACTGGAATTGCAGTGAAGTGTGTTCATATTCACCATTCGAAGACAGTGACCAAGTGCTATTAGACCAAGGCTTTTGCTTATAAATCTTTTATAAACAATTGCAGCGTGAAATTTCACTTTTGAAGGCAGCAAGACGTAAAATAAGCTGCAGCACACGCACACACACACACAAAACACTCGCTCTCCCACATACACACACGCTAGCGTGTGGAGACTGTGATTTGTATTCGTGTGGAGACTGCCTCTCTCTTTTGGGGCTCTCCGAACACAAAGTTTTGGCGCCAAAAGTTTGACAGTTCTTGCGTGGCGTGCGATTCGTTGAATCGCATAAAGCGTGACCTCTTCGGTAGCTCCAAATCCGCGGAGGGTACAGCCAACAAAACGTGAGTCTTTTGTGATAACAGTTGGAGTTTAATCAATAGCTAACGACCCTTTAACCACTTCCAGACCCTTCAATGCTGAGCTGGAGCGCCATCAGGAACTGGCCACGCAAAAATGGGGCTTTGACTTCCGCGCCGGCTGCCCCTTGGCCGAAAAATCGCCGTTCATCTGGGAGCGCGTCAGCTTCCAGGAGTCCAGCTTCGCCCCAGAGATGTACACCCTTACCCGGGCCGCCCACGTACGTCCTTCCGCGGATACAAGTCCTAGCGACATGGACATTTTGGTCAACGAGCGCTCAGAACGGGAGAACTTTGGCTCCAACCTGGTCAATACTTCACTGGAGTCCAATACGGATAATGACTCCTGCTACGACTCACAGGACGAGTCGCTGACAATGCGAATCAGCTCCTCCAGCACCGCAAGCACCTCGTCGATAGTCCTGCGCAAGCGACAGCCAAAAATCACAGGTGAGTTTCGAGGGTTGTTCAACACCACTATACCACTTTGATCAGCAGAGCTTGACGGTTCCCATGGTCAGGCTTCATTTCACTTCGATAGACGTTACAAACTGTTTTCCCATAGCTTTCCGTTTAAACCCTGTTTATTTTCGGTTCCCAGGAAGTTGAGGGTGTTTAATTGATAACAATACTATAGGCTTTTTTTGTACATTTCGAAATGAAGACTATTAATATATCATTGAAAGCAGTCCCAAAGATTCATAAGTAGCTATGTGTTGGCATTTTATTTATGTGCTCCTTGTTTTCAATGTTTTTATGTTTTAGTCAAACATAACCGCCACTCAGTTATACTCCCTATACTAAACTCCAAATAACCCCTTTATTTCATTGGTTTTTAGTTCACTCCTTCGCCTTTTTTGTTTACATTCACTTCCCAGGAAGAAAAGGGATCTTTAAATTGTGGGCGTTCTTCGTAAAACTTAGACCCAAATTATAGCAATTAGCGAATGCTTTGTGGGAGATTTATTTTTGCCCAAAAGGGTTAGTCAGAGCTGACTGCAGCTGTTTCAGCTCTTCAGCTCTTTAGCTCCCTAAACCGAACGATTCTCTTCTGATCCTCCACTACGCGGGGGTTGGTTTCCAGATCGATAGCATGCGGGCCTGGCTGGCTGCATCTATAAATGCCAACAGCTGTGACTCCGCTTTGTCTATGGCCTGACCTCATTATAGAAAACGGGAGAGGGGTCTGTGGATCGGCTTTCAATGCACCACCATCCAGAGTCCATGGCCTTATCAAACCTCCCTTTGATTGCTTTGTACTCGGGGGTTTTTTTTTTTATAAATGCCACTCGCACATGCATGTGTAATTATAATCGTAAAAAGTGTCTGTTCGGAGCATTATAAATGCACCCGCATCGGGTGGTCAGTAGGGAAGCCCTTGAATTCCTTAAAGCCTCGCCTCGTTTTACTTTAAATGTACTTTTTGCTGCTTTGGGCAGTAAGCTAGAGCGCATAATTTATGCAGCTATGCAGCAGCACCACTCGTGCTTTCACCGTACTACCTGAAAAACCGGCTGAAGACCGAATGTCTGGCTGCCGTCTGGCATTTATTTGCTACCCCTGTGCGGATCTGCAACCCTCTGTTAGGGAAGTGCTGCCGGCCACGTGCCACAATCTGGAAATCTACCCGAAACCGAAATCAAAATGTGCAAAAACAGGCGCGCTGCCTGACTGAATAACTGGAAATCTACCCGAAACCGAAATCAAAATGTGCAAAAACAGGCGGCGCCTGCTGTTAAGGGGATCAATGACTTGTGATCATGGGCAACCGGAAATGCAGCAGCTGACTTTGATTTGGCAATTCCACCTAACACGCATTAATAACACGCATTTTCTTTCCTTCGTTTGCAGAGTTCATGAAGGAGCGCAAGCGTCTGGCTCAGGCACCCAAGAAGCTATCGCCCGCAAAACGCCTGCGCAGCAGTCCCAGTTCTCCCAGTTCTTCCGCCACTCCCAGCTCCAGCGGTGGATTCGGGTTGGGGGCGCACTTTGGGGCGATGTTGAAGCGGCCGCGCAACAACTAACGCTCTAGATTCGCTGGCTAACCCACCGAATTGCAATTTGTAATTTTATTTTTTATAAGCCACTGCGATTGTGTAGTATTTCCTAATTTTTTATTGCGAACCATTTTATGCAGTGCAAGGGCGACAGTTGCGAATATTAATCGTTAGTCTTCAACTACTCGTAACCAGTAATTAGTTGTAAATCAACCAGTAAGCTCGAGCTACATGAAACTTTTTAGATTTCTCTAGTGAGAAATGCCATAAACTAAGTGATTAGTTCTTAACAACAAACAACTATTGAACAAGAAGAGAGAGAGACCGCAAGCTGAATGGAATTAGTCGTAACTATCTTGAAGCCAACCGAAATTTAACCTTTATAACGATGGAATACTAACTTTACATAACTTTGTAAAATCCTTGCAAATTTCATCGGCAACTTTTGCATTTGAAATTTGCCGGGGAAACAAAACTCATCCTTTCTCTGCCCTGCCAGTTCATCCAAACACTGAAACCAAGGGCAGAGCAGCTCTGAGTTTTGTCCTGCACATTTAGGGCGCTAAAACGATGCCCCAAAAAGCCGCATTTTGGCTTATTGCTGCCTTGTTTTTTCGACCTACTAACATTGTAACCGATTCGACCAGTGGAAAACAAACAAGGAAAAAAAGGAAATACCTTTGAATTAACTTCGTCAATTTCTGCACGTTTGGATGCCTTAATTATATGAATGCCGCCGAATGGACACAAATTGTCGGGCTCTCATTTCTTAACCAGTGGTAAAAATGTCTTTTATGATTTGCTATGATCTCTGGGCAAATTATGAAAACAATTTTGCCTGAAACTATCATGTACAAAAACTAGATTACTATACTATACACATAGGCAGAGCCTATTCTTCATAACACTTATACAAAGCATCTATTTGTAAGGCCTAACTAAGAACAAATCCAAAGTATTCTCCTAATATTTATATGTATAGACACTCTATGTATAATTAAACCATATTCAACTCATACTTCAATAAACAAAACACAAAAACAAAACACACATCCCGATTGTCCTTTTCAAAATTACCAACACACCTGCATTAAATCATTCTCATGTTTGAATGTTATTAAATGACTCTATTTCTATGCATTACTTTGGTTGTAGACGTAGCCGTAAAATGTAGTTTATTAAAACAATTTTGTACATTTTATAAGCTAATATTTGTTTTTCTGCAATAAATTGTTTTTGATTTTCTAGTTGGTAGTACACAAACAGCGGTTTTCATTTCACATTTTTTTTGTTTATATAATATCTTGCGATGTCAACGATATCCAAGCACCAGTCAAAGGAAACGAGTAAGTTTTGTTCAATAAATTAATTTGATTTATTGCTTACATCAAGTACATAAATATTAATTTGTTCCATTCGACGCTTTGCAGTTTTACCTGTGTGCCAATTAGTTGATCTGTACTCTACATACAAATATATACAGAGGGCTCTGGATATGGGCACCTACTTTCCAGCCGCCTTCTCCTCCAGCTGGGCTTGAATGTTCCGTACGTTGTGGCCGCCGCCATTGTGGTTGTGGCGCTGGAAAAAGGCGTTGATGGAGCTCATGGAGCGGTACTCCAGATTGTCGCTGACGTGCCAGTCCACGCTGATGCTCTGGTGGCGACCCACCGGATTGCGGATGCGGGTCTCGTTGTACTTCTCCAGCAAATGCAGCAGGCAATCCTTGGTGGTGTTGGCCGCCTCCTCCAGATTCACGGTTTGATGAGTGTCCGGCAGCCCCACTGGCACATCGCGACTCATCTGGTTTATCCTGAACTTGGCTCGACGACTGCTGGCCGATTCGATGCTGGCGCTGGTGGAGATTGGGTTGCTGGCGCCGGTCGAGATTGTGTTGCTGGCGCTGGAGGAGATATAATTGCTGGAGCTGCTGGTACTGTTGCTAGTGCTGCTGGAGATCACCTTGGAAGAGGTGGTGCTGGTTCTTTGTACATGCTGGTTGGTGAAGCCTCTGGCATTGGAACTGCTCATGGTTTGCACCGTGGACTTTCGCTGCGACTGCACCAGGGATTTGCTGGAGGAGGAGCTGTTCCCGTTGCTTAACTTTGGTGTTTCCTCGATGGATTGCTGCAATCTCACAGACAGCGAACTGATCTTCGTCTTGCCCTTGCCGTCATCGTAGGTGCTTTGGCTCTGGGAACTGCTGCTGGCCTGGCTGAGGAGTCCTCCTTTCAAGGTGGGACGGTTCCAGCTGCTGCTGGAAGTGGTTTTGCTGGTCCACCTATTGCCATCCTGGCTAGTCTCCGAGGTTTTACTTGACGTACTGCCAGAAGGAGCAGCAGATGGTGGAGCAGCAGGGGTTGTGGCATCAGCAGGAGGATCAGCAGGCGCTCCACCACTGCTCCCATTATTGTTCGCATCCCCCAGCTTGGTGTTGATCTCGGCCAGCATGAGCAGGTGATCGGATAGCTTCCGTATCTCATCCGCCAGATTCACACGCTCCCCGGAACTCCGCCTACCCAGCAAGTAGGTGGTATCCGAGTTCCTTCGATCGAAGGTGTGCAGATAGCTCTTCATACTGCGCTGCTGCTGGGCGGTGGACTGACTGCCGGAGAACTCATCGAAGTTCTCGTTGAAGAGGTGCTGCGGCGTGGGAGTTGACGGACTGGAGGTGGCTACCGTCGGGAACAGCTTCTCCCGCGACTCGTTGATGGGCGTGGCCACCGAGCGTGGACTCTCGTTGTCCGCACTGCGGGATTCGTCCTCTTCCGGCAGATCTTCCACTTCTCCCCGTTCGTCATCCGTCAATGTGGAAATTGATTCGCAGGGCGACGGCGAACAAACTGGAAACAGAGCTTAGTCTTAGAAGCATTTTACTAAAGACCTCGCCTCGTATATGTTTACGTAGACGTTATGGGGTTATTGCCAAAAACTGTTTCAGACGGGTTAATGTACACGAAATGGTTATATACACACGGATAGAGCATGCTTATGAGTTCAGAGAGTTGTGTAATATGGCTCTTAGGAACATCAAATGTTTGTTTGACTAAAGTTCTACACAAAAATAGCTTTGCGTAAATACAGCTGCTTAAAAAGGTATTCAAAGAGGTTATTTACTCTGACAAAATCCAATATTCATAATTGTATTATGTTGTTATTTTGATTCATAAACAAATTTTACTTAACTATTTTCTGGTACTGTTGCAGTAGAAGATTCATAACTATACTTCTAAAAATGCCTTGGGCATATTAATTAACTTTAGCATATTAATTATTCTGTTGTCAAAACGATATAGTAATTCTCCCTGCTGGACAAACCACAAATGAACATGAGACTGACTTTGGAATTTGACTGCGATCTCTGAGGATGATTGGTGTTCTGAGCTGGATGTTGGGCTTACCTGGCTGGCAGACCAGAAACTGTGGCTATACGAGCATGTGTGTTGATCTAAATCTGAACTGGGGATTGGGGTAGTTAGGGTTTTCGGATTTGGGATTGGGATCGGTATTGGGATAGAGCAGAATCGATTTCGGTTTCTCGTGTTGAAGAAACTACAGAGAAGTATCTTTGTGCTGAAGTTAAAATTATATTTTGCATATATTTTTATGTAGTGGTTTTCTTTTTGTCAATGGCTGTCTTTATCACAGTGTCAAGTGGTTAATGGAGCTGGTCATCCGCTACAAGAATGCCAGGCACATAGCTTAATGCTAGGGTTACTTAAACATAAACAACAGTTCTGGCTGGCAAGCTGGGCCTCCTTCGTCCGAGGACAAGGATTGGTTCTACCCAAAGAGATGGGGTTAACACAGAGACGGAGACAGAAAAGAGATACGGACAGAGAGTCAGAGAGACAGCTAGCCAGCTTGGTCCACATTCAAGTTAAGAACAACAATTAGTTTGACAAGTTAATCGTGTAATATACAAAGTCGATCCGATGGCAGGATGCAGTTGGAGATGCGATGCGGCTGCCTCATTTGCCATGGATGAGGGCGTGTCGGTCGCGCTGTCGCTGGGATCCGTACTCACCTCTGGAGGAGGAAAGGCTGTCCGCGCCGTGAGTCCTCCTGGGATGGGGGTAGCTCGTCTCGCTCAGCGGAGCTATTACATTCCCCCTCCACGTCGAACACGTACGGACTGTTCGGATGCGTCTCCCAGCGCACGATGAAGTTCTTCAGGTTGTCCTTCGTGGCATCCAGTTCTTTGTTCTGCAAAAGGAAACGGATGCAAGGGGACCAATAATTGTTTGCCTTCAGCCAACCAGCTCTGAATATGTGACACCCGTTCGCTCGCTTGAAGGCCTAGCAGGTGCGGTGCTCCAATTTCTCACCTCGAGATCAGCCTCGGTGCAGAGCTTGGCCAGCTCCTCGTCCTGCTGCTGGTCCTCCTGTTTCGCCTGCTGCGCCTGCTCCGCGCAAACCTCCTCCTCATCGTCATCGTCCTCAATGGTTTCTGTGGAGTCCTCGGAGGACTCCGAGGGAGCTGTCACCGGAGACACAGACTTCAGGCGCGACTTGGACGCAGCGGAGGCAGCCTTTGTGATGGGCGTGGCCGTGGCAGCGGTGGCCGGTCGCTGCTGAAGCCATTTGTGCTTCATGCACTCGGCGGCTGTCATCCGGGTGCTGGGGAAATGGAAATCCGGAGACGGGTTAGCAACCAGACTCTAATTAGGGGAGGAATCCGAGCACCCACCTCAGGTCCTTTGCCAGCAGCTTGGCTATGAAATCCAGACACTCGGGGGATATGCCATTAAAGCATTCATCCTCGAAATCGTATTTTGCAATGGTTACATTTGACATTGTTTCAATGTCGTTCTCGCCCATGAAAGGCGACAGTCCTGAGATGCTGTATCCCAACCATCATATGGGATTGTGTGTGGTTTCGCGGTGTGGGCGAGTCAATAAACATGCAATGTGAAAGCAGCGTAAGTAGAATAAATAAAAACACAAAAACACAAAAACCAACACTTAATTAACCAAATTAAATTCGCCACGGAGTGTGAGCACATCCACCAACCGCCCCCTTTTGATTATCACATTTTTAGCTGGCACACACTTTTAATTGGTTTTCTTCCAAGCACCTACCCTTAAGATATGAGTGCGGGTCTTGATTAAATTTCTAATTGCTCCGGCCAGAACATAAATGGTTCGAAAATATTGTGCTGGCTTTACCCTAGACAGATCCTTGGATGTGTTTTCTTCTTTTGTAATGTGTTGGATTTTTGTAAAAATAAATATTCGTGGGCTAAGTAAATTAAGTATCCACTTTATGATTTCCAGCGGTATTAATAGGAGTAGGAGTAGGAGCAGATTGATATAGGTTTTAAGAGAATATTAGTAGATTTATTTGAAGATTTTACAGCCACGTAACAGGGGGCTTATATCTAGGTTATTTTGGCAGTTGGAGTACTCATTTTGGTACTCCGTATTCTTTGTACATCGAAAGGGCTTCTAAAGCATGTATAAAATATTTTTGTTGCTATACATAAATGGAATGTATAAAACTTACAGCACATAGCATATAACGCCGACACTCCACATGTCTGTTCCATAGGATATGCAGTCAAAGTTTACAACTTCTGGCGCCACAAATTCCGGGGTGCCGAAGAGAACCTATTGAAACAAATCATGAAATGCATCTTAGAAATAGGAACAAGCCAACATCTTGTGTTTTAGAAAAATGTACTTAAAAAAGTATTTCGGTGCATTTCTGATAATTGTTAGATACACAGTATAGGCTAAGCATGAGGTTATTATAATCCAAGTGAAGACCGATTGAGTTTAGCAAGAATTACTCACTCTGAGTCGCTTATCAGGATCGAATTTACGAGCTAGTCCAAAATCAATGATCTTGATGCGGTTACCCTTCTGTGTGAGCACCAAAATATTCTCGGGCTTCAGATCCAGGTGGACTATGCCATTGCCGTGGATGAAGGCCATGGCCTCGCACACCTGGCGGATGAAGACGCGGCAGACCCGTTCCGTGAGGACGAACTCATCGTCCACCACGCGATCAAAAAGCTCACCTCCTTCGATGCTGTGGGTGTAAAGAAAAGAGAAATTAGTTAATTATACAGCGGGAAAATGTGAAAAGAAGAAATGCATAAACTGCAGAAAACGCAAAACGAATCATGCAAACCATAAGCACCATAAGCAGAGTTATTGCCTTTCAATTAGTCCCATCACCTCGTAACCAAAGGGTTTAGCTTCGTTTTTAGTTACCTTACCTGACGACCAACACTAAACTAGTTATGTTATTTACAAGAGTACAGATGCTCTGCCAGGACACGAAAATCAGATAATCCATGAGCATCCATCCGTTCGAGTGACGGGCATCAACTAACGACATGCCAATAGGAATCGGATTCGGATTCGAATTTGGAATCGGAATCGGAGGGAATTATGTTCCAGGCACTCGGACAAATGTCATCCGAGATTTGCCACAAGTGTCGATAGCCCAATACATCACAAAAATCCTGCCGTTCCATTCCTCCAACAGATGCCCATGAAAATATTCGGAAAAAATGGGAGGAAAGCCGTAATGCATTCGTTTTTCTCCGTTTTTTTCGGGCTGTTAGCTAGTTGATGCACTTCACCCCGAAATTGAGTAAATTAAAATTGCATGTAGATCTTTGTGCATCGCTTGAAATGGAATATTGCTATCCATCCAACTGATGGGTATTTCGCTCGGTCTGATTATGCAGTGTAGAATACTCTATTAATACTAGGACGTCCCATAATGTAGTTTTAAAAATATTCATATATATAGAAAAACAGCTTGTACAAAGCGAGGTAACAAATCGTGAAACATATTCTGTAATTTATTGAATATGAATATAATCGATCGAAATAGGATACTTTTATGAAATTATATAAACATGTCGTGGTATTCTCATCCAATTGGAATACCTATTTCCGACATTTCTCTAGTTGCCGATAAAAGTCCATTATCCAAATGAAAATCACTTGAAGTGCATTTCATCAAATTGGGTTCATTAAAAATTTCAACTGGTGAATCCACTGATTTGAGAAAATCCAATGAAGCATTTAACCGACAAGTTTCATGTCGCATGGGATGTGGAAAACAATTGCCAAAATGTTGAAATATTCATTGCAAAGCGATAGCTGTGCCATTTTAATTCAGCTTAATTCAGTTACTAGCTTTTTGTTTTAGTTTGACAGTTCTGCTTACTGCCTTTGAGTGGCTTTTCCACGATGGAAACTAAATAGTTGAAGAGCAGAGCATGTTTAAACAATTTTCCTTGCTGCGCATCTCGGCAAGGAATTCCCTTCTTTGGAAAATATGTTCCTCGTAGTTGGATATTCTGTTATGAATATGCCAAGGAGAACTATGCCAGTCAACAATTAACTTTTCCGGAGGTGGGAAAACGGCAAGGAGAACAGGACCTCAAGAACAACAGCACAAGTTGTCCAAACTGCAGTTTCCTTGTTTTGTTGAAAATTAATTTAAGTTGACAAAGTCTTTTGGGGCTTTGTTTTGGGTCTATGAAAACGGAATTGTCTCATGTTTCTTTCGTTTCATTGCTCGCCCACCGGGAGGTGAATGTGGGTCAAGGCCGTTGACTAATCAGTGGGCCAGAACACCTGCCTCAAACGTTTTTATGGGCCATTAGACCCTTAACCCATGTCACCATTCATTTGCGAACAAAGAAGCTGCGAAAAACTTTCGCGAGGCAAATAAAAGTTGCTGTAAATTTCTATAAATGCTCGGGTGGCAAGGGAAAACCTGTTGCTCGAGGTTTTTCTTTCAGACTTTGTGTGAGTGTTTCGTATTTTGGTTGGGGCGGAAAAGTTTACTGGTTTACGATAATGTGCGTACGTGTAAATCGCATTTTATGCACATTCCCACTGATTGCAAGATATTGTGTCCCCAGCAACAATGTGGCATACAACAAAGGGACAACAAACTTAACGAATAGTGGAATAGAGGGCTACAAGTGTATATATTAGGGTGGACCCTATCTGGCGACCAGTGTAGAAAACATCCTTTAAGCAAACACAATTTAGTTCTATTTCGCTTATTAAATTTTCTGATTCTTAGTAGATTATCTATGCAACTATAACATACGTGTATGGTCACCACATAAAGCCCAATCTAACGTGCATACATAAACATTTATACTCCACTTATGGAGGAGCACAGAAAAGGAGTCACGCCCACGAGACAAGGACAAGCAAACTGAACACATTCATTGGTGGGGGCCCGTGAATGGGCCTCTTGAAAACATCCTTACAGTTCCAGGACGACGCACATCATTTTCTGATATTCGTATGCCGCATACAACTGTATGATGAGGTGATGCTGCAATGAATTCATTATCTCCACCTCCCGCTCCACATTCCGCTTATCCTCGCGCTTGGGGATCGGCACGAACTTGGCCGCCAGCTGGAGGCCATTAGCCTTGTCCTTGCACTTGTACACCGTTCCAAATTTTCCGCTGCACGGGAGGCATAATATTGATTACATGTGGATGCCACACACCGGGGCGTACGGCGATCGGGCCGCTGGAATACTCTACTCACCGTCCCACCTCGCCCAGCACATCGTAATGTTTATGGGCATCGACGTTGCGATTTATGGTCACATCGCGCATGGGAAACGCCGGTTCCAAAACTGTAAAATAGGAAGAAAACAAAAAAGTGGTTGGTATTAAGCTTGGACCATAAACCAGTTTAGCCATAACCTTTTCAATTAAAGAAGTGAACTGAAAATCGAAAAGCGAGCAAGCAGCTTCTTTTAATGCTTGTGATAAGTTTATCGTACTTATATTTAATGTTTGTGATAAGTTTATCGTACTTTTATATTAAGGAAGTAAAAGCTCAGATTGAAAGTTGTTACGACACTAATTTAATGCTGTTCCTTCTAACTGCTTCCTATTTTCCAGATATGTTCCAGACCATAAGCAAAAGTTACTTATGAAGACCTGGATATCAATCCAGGTCTAGTATGCACAGCCCATTGCACTTCTTTAAGCCAATTTTCATCAGCCCGATTTTCCCTATCAGCACACCAGCTTGCAGCCATAACTTGACAAGCCATAGGTGGGTATAAGTGTATGGTCGGAAATGTTTCGGTCTGATTAAGACCACAACTGTATGATTTGATTAGATTTCTTGTTCCTGGCCGGAGCTGAAAAAAAAACAACAAGTGCTCCGCAACGTGGTGAGGAGTGCTCCCTTGGCAATATGCCATTTCAATCATATCCATTGTCCGGGGCCCAGTTCGGAGTGCATTTAATACCGGCTATTATGGAGCCAGTGCGTCTCTGCACGAGGACTGCTCAACAACAGTTTGTGCTTGTCACATGTTTCGCAGGACATATGGCACACAAGTTTTCCTCTTGTGCTCAGAGGAAACCCTTTTCAGAATTTGATTCGTTGTGTGTGTCTACAAGTTGCCAAACAAATAGAAATGACTTGATTCAATTGAATTTGTGCAACGCAACGATATGAAATGAGGACGACAACAGTGACGAGTGGGAATATTGTGACAAATATGGGTTTCCTTGTGTGTTCGTGGGCGGTTGGCTTCCCTGGGTCTGCTGGGTCTCCTGAGTGTGGTCACCAAATAGTGTACGATTTTTCATATTTTTTCCATTACGCACAAGAGTTCCAACTTGACATTCGACCGCAATAATCCCCCCGGAGATTTTGTGGCAGGAATGGAAACAGTTGCTTTTGAAAATTTGCAATTGGAATTATTGATAATCTGTCAAAGGCCTTATGGTAGCAGTTAAGTAAGTCAATATGTGTGCTGGGATAACCGATTGATGGCCACTATTTTAAAAACAATTAAATTGTTATAGAAATAATATTTTTTAATTCTGATAGTGCTAAGACTTTAACCTATCGTTTTGATTCTAAAGCAGGTACGTGTAAGACGTCAAATTCAAATTTTTGAGTTGACTTATAGGCTTGATGGAGGAGCAGCTATTAAAGACTTAGTTGTATAACATTTCAAGGGAAAGCAAATTTGTTGTCCCAATTTTCCTGGATTTTCTCTAGCTGTGCTTAACGCTGGCATTTAAGGGGTTAAGTTGTTAGCAAGCTTCTATGAATTGATGTCATCTGCGCGGCAGCTGTCCCATTAATATGTAAATGGCGCACATAAGTATGCTACGGAAACACGATAAATCTTTAAAATCAAAGGCGAGGCGAAGAAGCAAACGAAAAGACTTTTCCGAATCGACGGAGGGGCGGGGGGGTCGGTGGGGTGCCGAGGAATGTAGATGGCGGGGGTGGCACAAACTTGGCAAATTCAAAGTGAAAGTCGAGCGTCTACTGTGAATAGAAATGGAGGCTGTTAGAGCGTTCTCTTTGCTATTTGAGTGCAGCAGCGAGGCACTTGTACACACATATACACACGTATATGTATGCATGCAAGCAAGTGACGCCTCCCTTTTGGCCACGCCCCCTGGCCATATCTCGTTTAAACGGTTTTTGGCACCGACTGAGTGAGTGAGTGCATGTGTGAGTACATTTGAGTGCACTCTGCCAATAATGCGCACAATTTAAGTTTCGGCAAACACGTCCAAACACCCGCATTAGGCAAGAAAATTGAAGAGCGCCCGCAATTGAATGGAAGTTTTGGTGAAAAGTTGCCAACTTCTCGGTCCCATAACTCATTATTCAAAAGACACAAAAGTGGAAACGAAAAGAGGCGACGAGATTCGAGATATTTCATCGCTCATAAAATTTCAGCATGAGCGCAGACAAGCATTCATTATGCACAAACATACACTCACACTCGGTTGAACACTTCAAGAAATGGTAATATATTATAGCCCTGATTATATGATTCGGTTAATAACTAAAATGTATTGTTTAACGGTCTTCAAATACTAAAACAATCTATATCTATACGTTCCTTAGATTACCATTTAAATACCTATTCAATGACTCCACGTGCTTTATCAATAAGTTCAAAGTATTAGGGGTCAAAATACGAGTGAATTATGAAGAGCAGTTTCAGCTTAGACCCCTGTTTTCTGAGTGTACTCATATTCATACTCAGAAATGGATGTGAGTGGGCGACAGGTAACTCCCATTCATTTCCTGGTTCGAGCTCATGAATAAATGAATTTATATCGACTCTTCTTGGCATTTGCACTGCACCGCTTATCCAAAGGGAAAATCCGGAAACTTGGGTAACAGGGGGTAACAAGGGGTCGGGATATGCCCATATGCTCCGGCTAGACGGTGGGCGTGGCTGCGAGGGGCGGTGGGCGGTGGTCTGACGACCCCAATCCCAATGCAAAAACCGAATGCAATCGAAATTGGACTTGAGCCGTTTGAAGTGTTTTCGTAAATCAATTTCAGTTCCATTAAGCTGCAAGATGTGCATATAATACACGAATCGTTCGGGATAGGGATATGTGGATTGGAGTATAAAAATGAAGCACCAGTAATGTGCTTTCTACATATTTACAAATTCATTTCATATGTTTTTTCTATATATTTCTCTAAGAACTGTTTATGGTTGGAGAACTAGAATAATTAAATAAGGAAAATATATTTTTTTGAAACTGTTATTTCCACAGTATTAAGATACAATCAGCTTTAATGCGTCTCCCTGCTTATGCAAATTAATTATAGCTCTTAAATAGCTTTCATTTGAAGTTTGTGTTCTGTGGCAGACATCTCTTTTGTTCAGAAGTACTTTTATCGACGTCTATATGTATGTACGTGTATGTATGTATTTGCCTGCGCCATCTCTGTCGCACCGCACCACCGTCTCCCTCGCACTCCCACTGGGGTCAATGTGTGTGGATTGGGTTGAAAAGTGCAACTCGTTGCAAATTGAATTCAAAAAACTTTATAAAGTTAATTTATGCACAATATCAATAAAAATGGCTGTGCGAGAGTCGCAGATACTCGTGCTACATTTGCACTCCCCATTCAATAGAGTGCCATAGATATAGAGCGGCGGATGCAAATGGCGAAAGATTTTTTGTGCCAACGATGGCAATTTTTTCTGATATGAAAATCAGCAAATTTTTCTTTGATTTGCCATTGCTCCTTGGCTCCTTGGCTCCTTGGGTCCTCAAGGATCCGGCAGGATAACACAGCCAAATCTCCGTTCCCCGCTGCTCATTTGGGCAACTGTTGCCAGGATGGCCTGCCTTGACTTTCCGATTAAAAAATGAAATCCAGGCGTAGCGAATCCTCGACGGAAGCAAACAAATTTGTTTTCCTCCGACCTTTTCGCTCATCGATTTGATGCTGCAATTTGTTGCTGTCATAAAAATTGTGTAATGTGCTTAATGAAATTTTTTTAATAACACAATTTGAGGGCACGTGAGTTTAGCGGCGAAAAATGTGTTGTACAACAAAGGCAAACTGTTGCACATCAAACGATGGATGTCAATGTGCTCCACACATTACACGGCCACAAAAAAAATATGCAAAAATAAAAAGTGGAATACAACACACACACACACACACACACACACAATCCAGACGTCGGCATTTTAATAAACCAAAGTTACGCAACAACGAGAGTCCTGCATGCACTTCCTCATTGTGTATACTCGCATTTAATAACACTTTTAAACGCGGCCAAAGCAAGCGTTTAATGGCGTGGCCAGACGGGAAAGCGGATACGAGCAAAACACTTAATACATTTTATATATTTTATGTATTTTATGCCGCCAGGAAGTTGGCGCAAAGATCACACAGCATTTGCTGCTTGTTTGCCCGGCTAAGTCACTTGCTAAGTTCAAAGCAAACAAGCATTATAAACGATGCATTTAATTTGGTGCTTGTTTTCTATTCGCTTCTATTCGCCTTTGACCCGACGCCTTCAGAATTGGCAGGTTAATAAATTTCTATAAAATTGACATATTTGATAACACACCGAAAAATGTAAGCCGCTTAGTTCTCGTGAGTTTTCTTGAAGAGATATTTTTGGCATTTCGGCTAATACGAAAACGTATTAATAATGCATCGCATGCTATGCAAATTAAGATTGCTTAGTTCATCGGCGACAAGCCAAAATCAAATTATCATCACATCAAATATTACATCAATGAAGTATAAACTTTAATTTGAAATGTGAGCTTTCAGGCTACCAAAATGCGATTTTGATTTCGAACCTTAACTGAAACGAGTGTGTAGTTTAGCCTATTTTGACTTGACTTAATGTTGGCTACCTTCTACGATGGATTTCGGTAACTTCGACCAGGCTGGGAACCTTGCTCAGTTGATGACGTTTGTGCAGCCGATGGCGAAAACAGTTGGCAACGAGTTCGTGCCGTTGGCAGTAGATATTTTCCTGGTTATTGTTGCTGCTGATGACGATGCTGCGGGTTGTCTGTGCATTTTAATCAGCCTAAGTGCCTGGCAAATTCCATGGCAGGAATGAGAATGGCAGAACCTGGCTGAAACTGTGTGTGTGGTGGTGGCAGGGGCAGTGGTGAAAAAATGGCTAAACTTTGCCCCTACTGTGACTACGGTGCCATTTCAAATTGGCTATTACAAGGACACACACACACACACACACACACATCGCCTTCATCAAATGGTCATGCATAAATGCAAGGGAAAATGAGCTGGCTCCAGTATTCACACTTTTCCCAGCCCGACTATAATGCCACGTCTAATCCGGACGACATCTGTTTAAAGCCTAACTCGAAAGCGAGGGATAACTGAAGTTGCAAAGACCATGAATCTCCTGCCATTCGCAGTGTAAATCTATAAACAGTCAGTTCAAAACGAAGAGCTTAACTTTGTACAAGCTCAGATCCTTCAGTTAAGCCCAGTGGAACCCCGCGATCCTTGTCAGTCCTGATCTGATTAGACACTGGGCACACAATTTATTTCTTTCAGCCGAGTGGACACGTTAGATGTGTTAAATGCTTGGCGATAGCGAATTCAATAAATGATAAATGACAGGTGAAACTTGCGGCATGAGGGCCACATTTTTTGTTTCTTTTTGTTTCTTTTTGTTTGTTTTTAAACAAATGCAAGCAAGGCACAGATGACAGGAGACCAATCAATAGCATGTATCCATTTATTTTGCGTTCGCCCCCATATATATATTCATATTAATCCCCGTGCATATCTATATCGAATGTTTCGGCAGTATCTCAACAAGGGCAATTCATCTTCATCATTTTTTTCCTGTACGCCAAGCGTAAATCCGCTGCGACAACGCCCAGTGCCTCCAGTTTTCCATTTTGCCATTTCTTCTTTTTTTTTTTTTGCATGTGCGGAAAGCGAGAGAAAAATGAAAATCGTTGTGGAAAAATGAAAAGTAATAATCAGTGTGGGTGTGTGTGTGTGTGTGTGTGTGTGTGTGTGTGTGGGACCTTGAACGTTTCCCCGAGAAATGACGTAAAGCTCAGTGCCCTAATGCAGTGTAAAGTATTTCGACCCCATTTTCCCCCGATTTTCCGTCACCAACTTCCAGTTTATGCTGCACACTTTTGCGGCACACTTTAATTGGGCAATTGCCATTCAAAATTTATGCCAGAGTCTCTGACGAAATGGGATGTCACTTTTGGCTCCTTCTCGCTGCCAATTTGCTCGATGATGCAATTTTATTTTATTTCATTTCATTTCATTTCATTTTCGCTGGCTTCCACCAGCTTTGTGACAATGAAATTAGCATTAGAAATTTGTATGCATGCGTGCTGCTGCCTGTTTTTTTTTATTTCATCCCATTACCGGCCTCATTCAATTGGAATTTTCATTTCAGCTTATTTCGCCTTTAATTTAGTCACTTGCGAGCTGAGGACACCAAGCGTGTTATTCCAAAATATTGTTCGCCTCGAACATTACGCATACGCCGCGTACGCCGCGTGTGACGCGATGAGTCCCTCTTGCATTTCTTGAATCGCTTTGTGGCGCTTTTCCGAGGGGTTTTCCCCGCCTATCCCCACCCGCTTCGGCTATCCCTTTACACATTCATTACGCTGGCTTTTGTGGGCACACACATAATCTCCGGCTGGCTGTATGGGTGAGCTTTTCGCGCTTATAATCAACGCCGCCATTCGAGCAGCGTATATATGTGTGAGAATTTTCCATGCTGCCTTCGTTTTTACTATAATCACCGAAACTTGAGCACTGCGAAAATGCTTTAAGGGCACTGCAGCAGTGCTAAATTTAAGAGGAGCCCCCAAAATCGCTGCCCCTGCATAAAATGCCTGCTAATTGATCGATGTGAGCACAGCAATTTCAAGGCAATTCCAAAGTCCAACAATGGGCCAAAAGGACATCGCATGGAGACTACTGCAGACTGCAAAGATAAACACAGGCCAGGACTTTGCCACCAGCCAAAGTTGCCCTTTTTCAGCCTTGTCATCAGTAGCGATGCAGGCAATCGGTGGGGCTGGGCTGGGCCAATCGGGGAAATCGGGGAAATCGGGGAAATCGGGCAAAACTGCTGCAGCAACAGCCGCTTCTAAATGCAAAACAATTTCAAGCCAGACTAACGACACACACCGCAATGAACTCATTAAAACTTTCTACCCAGGCTGCAACGAAATGGCATTAAAAGAGCGTCGGGCGCGATGAAAATTCCAAACTGTTAGATTGCTAAGTTCTGCGAATGTCTCGAATAGGAAAAGAAGCCGATGCAAATTCGCTGGCAGCCGCAACTCTGCGTTTAATTAATTTAATGAGCGACGTGAGGCAGCCGCAGACACCTCGTGTCAGCCAGCGCTCATAAATGGCTTTCTGCCCCTGTTCCTGTGCAATTTCGTGGCACACAGTTGTGGTCGCAACAATAGGTCGAAGCTGCAGTGGCAATAACTAATCGAAGCATCACTTTGTATGATTTATCTCGGGCTTTCATTGCTCACAAGGTGTCTGGAATGCATAAAGTAATTTTTGAACTAAAAAAAAATAAAATAATAATTGTTATTTACCTAAGCCCTAAATGTTTTGAAAGCATATGCTTACATATATGATTTGCTTATTTAATTTAGTATACTTTTTATTTGTGAATTTGTTTTTTGGACAGTTTTATACTTAAGCGCTTGTTGCTTACTTCTCACCATCGAGTTAAGGATTCAGATTTTTACACACTGGCTCTATTAGCACGCCCCCCGCTGTAGTAAACTAGCTGTGGCAGGTGAGAAGGCAGGTTGGGCGGTTGGGGGCAGGGAGGCTGGGTGGTTTCAGCAGCAGCCGAACTCGTTAGCGTAAAATCCTGGAAATTTTGTCAATGAACTGGCTACTCATGGCCGAGCCTGATGGCGGTTGTTGAGCGAGTGGTGCTTAGTTAATTATCGGCTCGCAGTGGCCCCTCGTTCAAAGTGTATGATAATGAAAGTGTATTTATGAGTGCAACACAAAGGGCGGCGCCGCCGTCATTTGCAGCAGCTGAGGATCCACAGCTCCCCGCTGAATTTGGAAAATGTTTGGCCATTGGGGTTGAGTTTGGGAAGTTTACAGTGTGCATTCCCCAAATAAAATCCCCAAAACCGCAAATACTTTAAAAGCCCAGGCCCAAAGCAGCTGCCAAAACAAATGCATTGAAGAAGCGAAAAGCGAGTAGGATGCCATTGTGCGAGATTTATATCATATTTGTACGCTCTGCATCTTTTTCTGGTTGCCAGTGTGTGTAGGCCAATGGTCGCATAAATCAAAGACGAGGAGCGAAGTCGGCGGCTGGTTCGAAAAGGCCAAAAGGGGGAATTTCAGATATGCCGGCCGAGTGCGAACACATATTTGCACTCAAATCGAATTGCATTTGTTTGGGGGCATAATTGAATAACAACTGCGAATTTGCACAGGGCACAAGGCGGGCTAAAAAGGCCGCCATGCCAACCGGAAGTGGAAGGGCCGCATACATACACACACGTATGTATGTAAGTCTGAAAATAGGATATACTCGCATGTACGAGTATATATTTTCGATTTGGGCCGTATGGCCCATAAATAATTTGCCAGCTCTGTGAATTAGTTGCGGCATCAGCAAGATAAATCAATTAACGCGCAACAAACAAAACAATTAATCAAGGTGCAGGTCTCTAGTGCCGGGAATCGGGTCGCTTTGGATCGGAATCGTTGGGGATCAGGATGAAACAGCGAGGTAATTGAAAGGTCATCGATTCAATGGCGGCCACATGGTGCATGTTCGCACGCGCTTCTGCCAACAATTTGTTAAAATTTAACGCTTTATTTACTGCCCGACTGTCCATCCTGGGCTCCTCAATCATGCACAGTGAGAAAGTTGTCCGAAGTTGCAATAGGAATCGAATTCTATTCTATAATGGGAATTTAATCTTAAGCCCTATAACCTTAAAACTTATTAGTTTCCGTTTTAGCCACTATGGAGCCACTTAACAATATAGAAGTACGCGGATGCACCTCCCTGTAGAAGTGATCTGTATGGCATCCCAACCGTTTAGTCTTCAAGTGATCAGCAGTTTTTCCTGTGCACTCTGTTTTTCACACATCCACCATGTGCTGACACGTGGAACTGCAAAGGCAACGGACCTGCTGATGCACAATGTATCTGTATCTGCAGTTGTATCTGTGTCCTGGCGGAGCGACAGTTTGACATCTCTAAATAAAGTTTGCACTTGCTAGCTACGTGGGTGCAACCAACACACTGCCACACACACACACAAGCACCCACACCCACACACACAAACACCAGGCAAACACACACACACACACACACAGTGGCAGGAAAGATAGACACCCTCTGTGGCACGTTTGACAACTTAATGGTGTTGAGGTTATTTATACAATACGCTCGCTGCAAGTCCTCAAATATTCAGTGACCGGCAGCCAATGACGTGTTCAGCAGTTGGTTAAAGGACCAGTTCCATGGCTTAACTGGTCATTTTGAATTAGGGTCAAGCAGATGAAACGCATGGGAGTCGGAGCTTAAAGACCCCTTTAATTTTAACACAGCAGAATCGTATCGAGTAAAAGTGTGGTTGAAAGAGTATAAAGTATAAAAGTCATACGACACGGTGTAAAATTAATGAAAATATATGTAAGGGAAAGTACCTTTTTAAGACGACTTATCAATTGTAGTATATAGTCAGTCTTGAACAAAAAGCTCTTAGATAAGATAACTGCTTAGAATGCGAGCTCGGAAAACAATACTTTCTTTCTATTCCGAATGTTACAAGCAAGTAAAACAGCTTTATGTCTTTAAGAGCACTTTCACATTTCACTAGCAACATGCTTCCAAAATACCTATCATAATATATGAACATATGTACTTTATGGGCTAGATCAGTTGCAGTGCGTTAATTAAAGCTCGTTTGGCACTGCAGCAGCATAACAAATTATCCGAGCAAATGTCGGAGTCCAGCTCCAATTGCATTTCACTCACTTTACCCCAAAGGATGTCTATTGAGAAGACAGCTTCCGACAGCCAGAGGAATCCGAAATGCCCCATCATTCTCTCGGTTCCAGGACAGATAGGGATACGCGTACTGACAGGAGGAGCAGTTCTCGGTTGCAGCTAACCAACGCATCACTCTTGGCCATTACAGTTTATGGGCTTTAATTTAATTTCTGTCCGAGTGGCAAGGGCGCTCTAGATTAACGATCTGTTTGGCCACAGAGAGCCGATTACCGAGCCATATACGCGGATACACTGGACGAGTTATGGCCTTTTAAATACCAGTAGCTACGGTTCGGCAATTAAGTATCGAAACAATGCCGCGTAATTCGGAAACATTGGGAACACATGATGAAAACTAAAGAGGCCATGATACGCATACGCAATAAAATGATGATTTTCGGCATTTGATTGGCACTGTGACGAGTTGGCCAAATAATGATTATGGATGGTGGATGCGATCCATAAATCAGCAACATGGGAAATTGCAAAGCGCAAATGATGTTGACTACGTGGAATGCAAATGAAATGACCTGCATGACATGCAAAGGCGGAATGCAAGGCTGCTAATAAATAAAACCATACGATTTTGGGGCACCAAAAGAGAGAGAGAGAGAGAGAGAGATAGGGAGATAGAGAGAGAGCATTTACATAATTTTGATTATTTTCGATGGATGCTAGCCGTGTCCTTAGCCCGAATAACATTTGCAGTTGGAATTTGGCATTTGGCATATGGCCTGGTTCGGGGCTTGTTTTCGATTGTGGTTCTGGCCGAAACTGTTTGGCATTATGGAAATTTCCGTTTGTCATTTAGGGGCGCGAAGTGTCTACATGCAAATTGAGTTGCAACAAGCAGGAGCCCACTCCATTCGACAGTTGTTTGTTTGGTTTGCATGTGGCAAATGCAATCTTAACAGGCTTCCTGGCTGCCTTTCTGCCACTCTGCCAGTCTGCCAGTCTGCCAATACATTAAATTGCAATTTTAATTTGTTTAGCATGCGGCATTGCTGTGCTTGCATCTGCACCACATGGCGTATGCGTTATAATCGCACAAACTTGTACATATATGCACTTTACGCCCCTGTCTGCATTTTTAACACTGCCATTCCACCTGCAGCTGTGCCCCAGACAAACTGCCGGAGATACTTTTGCATTAAGAATTTAAGCAACATTGCAGACAAGCGGCGAGAACAAAAAAACGCATTTTGGACAATGTTGCCGCAAACAGACATTTTAAGCTGCTCCATTTTATGCGATTTTCGATTTCGATTGCCTTTCTGCTTTTCAAGCGCCTGGGGGCTGAATTAAATATTCTATAAATTGTTATAGTCCCCAGATACGAGTATATGCAAATGAAATGTCTTTTAGTTTGCTCTCGACCAGACGGGTTAATAAATATTTCCTCTTAGTCGCCGTGGAGGCAAACATAAATTCTGAAATTTTGGTAACAGGCCAAGCGAACGAAACATAACAAAGTATGTATAGGATCTAGTTGAGTCTGAGCCAACTAAGACGCCAAAGAAATCAGGAAGCGCAAATTATTTATACAACTTATTATTTAAATTACTTGACAACCGGATAAACGATCAAGTCCTGGCCAAATCGCATTCATACTCGTAGTAGAGTACAGAGACCCCGCGATGAGGCAGACTTGAGGAATTCGCAACGTCAACTGAAGTGAATATCAACGAACGACCTTCAACATGAAATGCGACGTAAAATAAATTTATCTCAATTATATATAAGCAACTAGATCTATATAACCGCCTGTTCTCTGGGGGGAAATCGGCCAGATTTGCGTTGCGGGGCGAGTATCTTTCAGAACGGCCAGTGAGAGATTCTTTCGGTTTTGCCTGCCAGCTTTTCATTCACCTTGGCAGCGCAGTACGAGGAATCCAAAGCAAAATACAAATTTATTTTTGAATATTTTCGGTTAGCGGCGGCGTAAAAAAGAAATGAAAAATGTTTTCTATCCAACGAGAGCACTCAATAAAGTGAACATCTCATTAAATCGCATTTGTACTCATAGCCACAGCTAAAACGAAAACTCTGGAATTTTCGCTTTTAATAAAAAGGTTTTTTAATTTTTTTTTTTGTATTGGTATCTTATTACTCTTTCTCTAGCCTAATTTTTAAACGTTTGCCACTGAAAATAGCAAGAGATAATCCTGTAAATTGCGTTTAAAGTTAAAAACCATGGTTTGTGCTTGGAAAATATCTTTAAAAAATATTTAATTATGTTGAATAGGTATTTTTGACAATATTCTCGTACATCTTTCACTCGGAAGTGCTTACTGTATTCAGCAAAATATACTTTATAAAGAAATATGTATATTTCCTCCGTCTAATGACGCCACAATCAGGCGATGGTCAGCATTTTTATGCAGATTTCTTGTTTAAATATTTACACAATATCGGCGTGCTTTCTCTGCCGAGCAAACATTGAACGCTGGAAAATGAACTACATTTAAAATATAATAGGATGGGGTCTTGTATGATTTATTCGACTAGGTTTTTGCGTAAACAAAATGCAGCAAAGCAATAAAATATTTTTATGAAACTTCACATGTCTGGTTTTCCCTGCGGCTTGGTAATTTCCGCTGCAAATGGTTTCATTTCCTCTCCGATTAAAGTCTCTTTTCCAAAGATTTCCCTTAATTGGCTGGCAAACTGGGGAAAGGAAATTGAGAAATCAGCTTATGCGCCATTAGCACATAACTCGGCTGAGACAAACCCCAGTGCGAATTGGCCGGGAAAAAAAGGTTGGCCAATCGGTCAGGTTGCCACCTTTGCCACCTTTGCTACCTTTGCCACAACAGGGGTAGGCAGGTATTTCCGTTTGTTGTTATTTGCCAATTTGGGAAAGAACTGCCTGGGAAAAGCGCCTGGCAAAAAGAGCCGTACACGTATAAGCCTTTTCCCAGGGCCCAAGCTGCGGATTGAATGGCACTAAATCTGGAGCACTCTGTGGCTGCTTTTCCCTGTGTCTCCTCGTGTTACGCGTTCTATTCGAAGTTTTTTTTGCTCATGTCGCACCGGGTTCTTTTCATTTTTGAAATCGCCCGACGCTCGGCATTTTTCATGCAACGAGGATTTTCCCCCATCCCAAAACCATTTCCCGCTGGCCAAACTACTTGACACTTCCTTTTTCCCTTCGGAAGTTGGGGCCTTGCGACTTTGCCTTTGCCTTTGTCTTTGTCTTTGTCTGCCTAAACCACTGTAGACACAGTTACCACAGCCCTTCCAACCTTCCAACGTTCCACCGTTCCAACGTTCATCGGGTGTGACATTTATCCTTCATCAACTGCGCTTCGCTCTGGCTTTTATTTGGGCTTAAAGCGGCAGACAAAAAAGTGTATATACATACATGTATAGTATACATTTGGCCCTCTTTTGTTTTATGCGTGAAATTTATTGTTTCTGACAATGGAAACGGCGTCGCAAATGTTTCCTGATCGCAGTGCCCCTTATCTCGGCCCCTTTTTCGTCACGCCCCCACTTTTCCGCTTCGCGCTGGAAAGCCATGGCCGTATTTTATTGAAATTCATGTATTTTTAAAAGCCTACTGTCCCCGGGAAGCGGCTCTAAATCGTTTAAGCATTTGTTTCCACCATTCACAGCTTGATTTCGCCAGATACATTTTGCAGTTGCGTTCGGTTTGTTTTTATCTGCGCATAAAAGTTAATGTTTTGCATCAGTATCATGGGCCGAAAATGTTTATTGTTTTTGCCCTTTATTAAAGCGTAGTTCACTGCTGATAACTTCAGTGGCAAAGAAAAAATAAATAAATGGAGAGAAATCGAAAACAGCTGCTAAGCCGTAGATTTCGTTGATTTGATTTGTCTATTTGCAGTTTGGCTTAGCGGAAAAAAGAACTCGTTTGAAAGAGTTATCGACCCAATCTCTGGCAAGGCACATGCAATAATTACACCCAGCCATTTGAGACATTTATTGGCGCTATATCTATGGGTGGAATATATGCAGATAACTGTTGACAAGCCCCTTATCACTGGCGATACACACTGCTAGATTGGAGGCATTATCGGTCTTTTTCGCTTGAGAGGCAACTCTTAGACTTACCACCTTCCGGCTCTGAGTCATCTATATAGATCATGTTGCTGGATTCACTTGAATCGGTTTGAACTTATTCCTGGACGCTTGCTGATTGGATTGTTTGTCTTGTGTTGTTGTTTTGTTGCACAATATTTAATCTCATCTGTAATTATTCATCACTGAACATTTTGCGTGTTAGCTTCACTTCACTTATTGCATGGATTTGCAAATCGTTTGGTTTTGCGCACTTAAAAAATGGCCCAAAAGACCGATTCTTATTTTTAGCTGCTTGGCCGCCAAGCACCACGTTGCGTATGCTTGATTTCAGCGCTGAAATTCATTCGCAAGCGGCACTATTTCGCTATTGTGTCATCGCGAGCGAGCGTTTTGCCTGAAACTGTTTTGGCCTGGCCCCACATTATTTGATTTGAGCCGTTTTCGCTGCTGTTCTGGTATTCTGGTGTTTCTGCTCTGCTTTTGCCAATACGGCAATACGGCAATACGGCGTATGTGTGTTCCTTTGTGGTTATAATTGTGCTTTTCGGCTGATAACTGCCGCACTGAGAGAAACGGTCGATCGACTCTCGCCTATACGTGTCTATAAATAAACAAACACAGGCACAAATATATAGGGTGGGCAAACCTCAATTGCATATATGTACACACTCCTATTTGTATTGCTTCGTTTCGTATAAAAATAAATTGCAGAGCAATTTGTGTGTGCTCCGCTCTTTTTGGCCCGTCGCTCATTTTGCAGCTTGTTTTGTGTACGCGAATGAAATAATTTTCCCTGTTGTCGCTTAGCACATTTTCTACACTTTTCCGATTTTCTTTTTGGCAACAGAACAACACACAATTCTATTTGTCGACCCATCGCCACTATATATTCTTCTACATGACTGCTTCCTATTCCCAGTTTGTCACTTTTTCGCAACTTGTTGCCGTTTCAAAGCCCTGTGGCTTTGTCTTGCTTAGCTGGCCAAATTGTTGATCACATTTGCGTTAAAAAGATTGTCAAATTGTAGTTTCTTTCAAGATAAGACCTATTTATTGATAGCTCGTTGAGACTACAATAAACCTTGTTGTGTAGAAATCAAAGTGCTTCACGAAGTGTAATCAAATGTATTAGGCACTGTTCATTATCAAAAGTTGCAAGACATTCCGAATTGCTGGGTAAAATTCTAAAATTAAAAATGATTCCCTTGCATACGTAAATTCAAATGCTTCACTCTATGAAATTGAATTAAATTAAATTAGTTAGCATTCCATAAACTTGGCAAATCTCTCATTACACATTCCCGAACAAAGTGAATAAATTCCCAAAATATCTTCTACAAGTGTGAACAATAAATAATGGCAAGGCACGCAATTATCTAGCCTCGTTATTAAATTACGCCCGTGTATATTTATATAGGTTAACAGTATTCCCCGTAACCGCAGACTACGCCGTATCGCATCGTATCTTATCAAACGGAAGAAAGCCTAATGACCGGATGGTGGGAAAAAGAGGGGTATGCGTCATGCCCACACATGGATTCAAATATAAATAGACGGGGAGAGCACTTGCACGGTGGAAAATGTCTCGTCCAAATTGGATTTCATTTTCCACCACATTGGGTCTCTCAAGTCCAGCATATAGATACATTTTCAGCAGTTGTGCTGCTAGCAAGTTATTAAATTGTTAAATTTTCATTCAAAATGGCCAAATTTTAACTACTTATTATTATAGTTATATGACTACCGCCTAACACAGCTACATATCTCTTATAGGCTATTAAAGTAATATGATAACGCATGCCTTCTACATGACGGTTTTATTTGCTACCTGGCTTTTTAATTGGTCTGTGTGGTGGCCGTGTAGTGGCCGTTGGGATGACTTAAATCGCTTTAAGAGCGCCTGCCTTATAAACAATAACCACGGCTGAGCCTGCTCCGAAGCCTTGGCCATAAAATTACGTATACGCGCAGTTGGCAGCTGCAGCCATAGAACTTCCCACTCTACCGCCGTGCCCCGCCCACTCCCCCAGTGGCATCCACACACTGGCCATGTCCACTCCACTCCACTCCGCTCCGCTCCACTCCCGCCGATTCAGTCACTCCTCCTGCCTTCGCCGGCAGCAGAGGCAAAGGAAAATAAACAAAACGCCTGCCAGGTCGAGCCACTTGATGCAAACGTGCCCAGACAACGGCGTGTGGTTGCGAAACGTGTTCTCGTAGCTCCTCCAAGCCCAATCCCAATCCCAGGCCCAGTCCCAAGCCCAGTTCCATACCCATACCCATACCGATACCCATATCCATACCCATTGACCACGGCAGGTAGCCGGGCTTTAAAGTTTTGGACAGCGACCAAGGCAAACAGACTGGCCGCCGAACTAAGCTGCGTTTTGATTTGCACACGGCCAAGTGACCAAGGGCTGTTGGCCAAAAATTGGTTTGGGCCCCAATCTCTCCGGGCTTTTACGTCACGGGCTTCCGCCTTTGGCTGCGCTTTGAATAATGCAAATCCCTTAAATGCGCTAAACGCAGCTGCCGGTAGCTCTAGCTTTTCTCGATTTTTTTCGATCGGATTGAAAATTGCGATGGCGGCACGTTTTGTTTTCATTCTGCTCTACTTTCGAGTTGAGTCACTATGTTTTTCAGTCGCAAAGGTATACATTAAATGTCTGTACACTCAAAAGCATTATTTTTTTGTTAAACATACATTAAAAGTATTCTAAAATATACGTTTTACATATATGCTCCACATGAAAGCATTGCCTATATTTATTTAATGGTAATTTATATTTTAAATAATGCGCGCATGTATATTTTTCGAATTTTGAAAATTTTGACAATCCTGTAATATTCGTTACTATTTCCTAATCTGTGCAGTACAGCAAACTGTTCACTACAACTTGGGTGATTTGCTTTTGTTTTGCTTGTCGTGTCACTGTTGTTTACTCAGTTCCTTTTTGTTTTGGTGTTAGGACTGGGTTTGTTTCCGATTTCCCACTTTTCCGACCAGGTGAAAAGGCCGCCAATGTGGCGGAACGAGGTTTTCACACCTCCAAAACTTCTGTTGCCTGTTTGGGTTGCACAGTTTTTAGATGTCACGACGACGATATGTGTGTACTTGTATTTTTTGCACGTTTGCCCATTTCGCACTACCATTTTTATTTCGCCGGACACTTTCCGCTTTCGTGTGATTTTTTGGAGGATTAACAAATTTTCGGGCACTCGAAACAACTCGTCTTCTCTTTCGCTCATTGCAGGCGCAACTGTTTTGGTATTCTCGAAAATATTTTTCAATTTCAGTCCAGTTTGGGTGGAAATTTTCGGCTCCCGGCGAAGCTATTTTTGTTGCCGCTTCTGGTTGCCGCTTGTTTCGAAATCTGTTTTCCCCGACTTTTCCCGACGTCGACTTTCCCGCGGCGCAACATGAAGTCAATGTGTTTACCTCGCTAAACTTCTTTGCGTGCTAATAATAAACCAGCAAACAACAAACAGCAACAACCAAATCGGACTTCAGCAACTGCAACCACGCAGCATTGGTCCATTAGCCCCGTTTTCCCTTCTCCATTTCCCATTTTCCATTTTCAATTTTCAATTTTCCGAATGTGGGCGGTGCGTGTATTCCCAGGGGAATACGTGAGGAGAAGCAGGCTTCGAGCTTTTTAAAGTACCTTCTGATCTTGAATGGCAAAATTGCAAGCTGGTGAATCCAGCACACATTATAATTAATTTAGTTTAAGTTGTATTTCGTGTGGTTATGAAGTAAAATGGTTCTTTATATTGGTCTGGTGTTATCAATAAAAGATTGCATTACCGATAATTTGATTTTATCTTACTCGACTGACAGGAAACACTGTTTCACGATAGCATTTTATGATGTCTACACATGCGAATGCTCAGTGCTGAAATGGTATAAAAACGAATCCATTGAAATGAGTATGTAATTAAAGAGTACGCGTATAAACCTAAAAAGCTGCTAATGTCTCTTGAATTGCAGAAAGTCATTTTGCTTCTGTCCATCGCCCATTCGGTAGGTGTACTGAAAAGCCTTCCATTTTCTTCATT
This sequence comes from Drosophila orena, assembly GCA_005876975.1. Classification (NCBI taxonomy): domain Eukaryota; kingdom Metazoa; phylum Arthropoda; class Insecta; order Diptera; family Drosophilidae; genus Drosophila; species Drosophila orena. The sequence continues at coordinate 2,103,964 of VCKV01000008.1, read as the reverse complement.
AAAGGACTTTTCATCTAGGCACTGGTTCGAGCATCGCTGGAATGTAGATTAGAATCGCTTACCAAAATTTTTGGAGACAATGAAACGCTGTTTGAATTCAATTTCCATGTGATTGGACGGCAACGCCTATTGAATGGGACATGGAACTTTCACGCCGACTTGGATAACCAATACGAAATATCAAACGATATATTTTCACTCGTGGACGGAGAGTGGGAGTCCACAAATATAGGCGTGCATTTCAAAACCTGCAAGTATATGTCGATAATTTTTGACAATTACTTTGCCGCTTCATTCGAGGACTCGAATTTTCCAAGAAACACCTGTCCAATCAAAAAAGGTGAATATTATGCAAGAAATGTGGATCTAATCGCCGACAATTGGGCCACATATGCCAAATTGGGCTTAGTCCGATCGTTAATGCTTATAAGGAAGGATAATGTTGTATATGGAGGCGTAGATGCTGTGATACTTTTGAGGCCGAAGATCATGTAACCAGATTATTAATATACTAGGTGACAAAGGGAATGGAAGAGGAAAGTAACGTATTATATGTATATACATTGGATTTCTCTTTTGTGGAACATAAAACTGTATTAAATTAAATAATGATTTTCAATGCCATTATCTTAACTGGCTAACGTGCTGTGTTAGCCCAGTGTCTTGTGTATCGTACTGGTAAATCAAACATATCAAAGAGATTCGCAAACAGATTCAATGAATTGTGATTTCGCGTTCTGCATTCCGCCCACAAGCTGACCAAAATAAAATCCGCCGCCATCGTTGGAAATCAATTAGCTGGTCTTTCTGCCTGGCTCTCAAGATCCAGCTTCTCCGTTGGCAGCTGCCTCGATCGCAATACTTTCTGGGTCATTAATGGGATATACGCAAGGCATGCGGACGAATGGCTAAATAAATTATTTAATTCGAAGCGATGAAGCGATGGTGGTGCGCCCGAATTATCCGCTATGTGGCTATGTGGCTATGTGGCTGCCACATACGTGTAGTGCTTTGTTTCGACTCTAAGGTCGTCGGCGTGTCGTTGACTGTTCCTCTGGCGCCGCTGCTTATGACATCTACCCACAGAGCGCTGTACGTGTATTTCGGATGGATATGAACGCTCGGATATGTATGGCCATTAAAAATAAACGGCATTTGGCCTTTGCACGGCCCGTTGACAGCCAGAGATCAATGCTGGGGGAATCTGGTGAGCCAGGCGGACCTTGCTGCTTGAACTTGCGACAAAGTGGAGCAATGACTCGGACTCGCTTGCATTGCACCACTTGGACCTCCTGGCATGCAAAGACATACGTGTATGCGATTATCTGAGCACTCTGTCGTCTGTTTGGTGGACTTCCGGCGAGACTTGTTTACATCTAACATCTAACGCCCGGCCACGTAAACAAATGCACAGGTGAGTGATATTTATAGGTTCGATTCGGCCTATTTCGATCCGATCCGATCCGATCCGATCAAATCGTATAGAATTGGATTGGTGGCGTCAGTGATGCGGCACTTCGTCGGCTTGATTTGCGTTCGCTTGTAAATACATTTAATTGGCACTTCTGCCAGCCGCCTGGCAGCTGAGTGGCTCGTTTATTATAAAAGAAACATGTACATTTATTTCTGGCGCTTCGAAATGTCAAAGGAAATGGCTGGTCTGGGGTCTATGGACGGTCCGGAGATGGAGAACTTTTGTGGCTAACCGCAAAACAATTAATTTTGATTGCTTTCTAAGCCCTTCGAGGGAGGAACGGACCTACGTGCGTTCCACACCCGACTTTCTAATCCTTTCAAGCAAGTCTTGTATCTCGGCACGTACGCAGCGCCACGCCCCCTTTTTCACTCCGGGAAAACGGCAGCTCCCACTCCGATTTCCACCTGATAGTCCCGGACTCAGCTGAACTGTCATGAATTGCAGGGAATTTATTTTACCGCAAGGACTGCTTTTTGATCCTGCTCGTGGAACCGTTTGGGGATTGGGACTGCTTTTGGCCAACAATGGGGCCAGGCCAAGAAGTTCGTTTACTTGCCTTCGATTTAACTTAAAGTCTCATTTCATTGATGAAAATTCTCGCACTGCTTAAAGGGGAAGTGCCTCAGCACATTGGCATGCGAAAATAAATATTTAAAGAATGCCACTTCCACTTGATGGCGTCATTTCAGTGAGCTGGGCGCACATTTTCGAGAGCAAACCAGTCGAGATGAATAAATCGGAAAAGTAGGGAACTTGAAAATCGAGTGCAGCGCCCAAAAGTCGGCCATGAAAAATGATTCGGCGGCCAAAAGGAAATACAGGGAATGCGAAATGCACGCATACACGTACTCGTATTTGGCTGAAGGCCCATGCCAAAGGGAGCATAATCGAGTTATGACCGGGTTATGCAATTACTTTTGCAGTTTCCTGCAATCTGTTTGCCCACTCGGATTCAAGAATAATTTTTCCAGATCACTTATGGGCTCTTAAGCACACCGCATCGAACTGATGTGGCGCATTATTATGCGAGCTTGCAGCTTGAAATAATATAGCCGACATGCAATTTAGGGCGAGTGCAGCAACGCAACACACATAAATTTAATGCAAGACAAACAATATGACGTCTGGAGGGGGCGTGGCACGAGCAGGTTCGGTGCCATGGGAAAAATCTCATCAACGAGCTGCAGCAAAACGAGGAGAAATATTGAATGCAATTTTATTTGCCACACACTGAGTGTGCAGCGCGGCAGCAAGGCAGCAAACCGTTTGGCGAACTGCCGGCTGAATTATGGAAATGCATCATATTATTCCTGCTCCTGCTCCTAGTCCTTGGCCAGGATCGCCTCCTGCAGGATAACCTGCTGCAGAATAACCTGCTGCGAAATGTGTGAGGGCGTGCGTGTAACTATGCTACTTACTGTCTGCTTGCTTCTGGGACTGCCACAGCCAGACGCACTCAGATCCACTGAAAAATATGGGGGAAAGCTTTAAATCTCTCTTTTTTAAATCTCTCAATTTATTTCACATTTTTTGAGTTCTTCAACTGGGTTCTTTACTTTCAATAGATCTAGATAGCAAACAAACTATGCGGCGTTAAAAGTTACAAATGCAATATACTCGTGGTAACTATTAAGTTATTAGCTCTTAGTATTTGTATTATTTACTTTAAAATGATGTAGATATGTATTGTATCAATATTTATTGATTTGTTGATTGATTTTCGATAACTTCCGAGTGTATTACTAAAAGCCACGTGGCCAAAACAAGCAGATATGGGGAGCAACAAAAAAAAAAGAGGTAGGGGAAGTGCTATATATATCGCAACGCGGCAAGAGAATCACGAAAATGGAAACGGTCGCGACTTAAAGGGTGCTTTTGCTTCGAGCTGGAGCTCACCGCCCACCGCATGCAGCTTGATAAAAGACGCAGTCATGGTAACCCACCTGCCACTAAATGAGTTACGTGTGGGCATGCTGCTCCTCCTGCTCCTGCTGCTCCTCCTGCTCCACTCTTTTCCGCCTGAAAACCTCATCTGGTGTTTGTTTGTTTGTTTGGCTTCGCCTGTTTACGTGCAGTCATGCGAAGCTCCGGCCCAAACCTCGACTTTTCAGCTGATGCTGGGATCTGCTTCAATTGTTGTCTGTCGCCAAAGGATTCCCCTGCACCTACCCTACCCTACCCTTTGCCCCTCTCCTCCAGCAAGCACTCTGCCCCATCTCATCAAAATCCATTTTAAGATTTTTGATTTAATTCCGCCTTTGTTTGGCAAGTCGGTTACTGCTAGTGCCTTGTGTATCTAGAGCTCAGATTTGCCGGGCCAAATTTGTTTATGCCCGTCAAAAGGCTGACTCTGCCGGAGACATATGAACATGTGAAGGACCCTCTTGGACTGTCTAGCAGTGCCTTGTATCACAATTGAAGCGGAGGAGCCAGTGGAACCCAGGCTGCCCCCTTCAAAGGCTGCCCAGTGTATCGCCTCGGTTGCAAGTGGACAATTAAATAAACTAATGAAATAACAAAATTATGTGCTCTTAAAATCTACTACAAAGGAGTTTAAGGGGTATCAAAACTTGGGAAAAATCGGTACAAGTGTAAAGTAAATTATTTGAATTGCATCACTTACAAGGATTAGGTTGGGCTACGAATAAATAAATGCAATACAATCCACTTTTAGCAGAGAAACAAGTTAAGCAATCCAAAGTTAAATTGATTTCAGATTTATAGCTAGTATAAATAGTAGAAGAAGGCGTAGATTTATTAACAATCACGGAGCTATGAAAATATATTGAAAACGGAAGGTAAGCAATGTCAATTGAATTGCAGGCCGATCTGGAATTTTCCAAATCAAATTAGGAACGCTGCATTGGGCAGCACGAAAATATCCGCAAATGTGGAGCAGTTTGTGGCCAGAAAAGCGCCCGAAGAGCAAATGGCAAACAATAGCTGTCGCAGCACAAATCAAATCATGGCAAATTAGTTGTAATTCAATTGCCGACAGTCGCCGTCTGGATCGTGGCCCCCATCCCCATCCCCATCCACATACCCATACCCATACCCATACCCATCCCCATAGCTATCCCATCCACATGTTTGGGTCCTAATCCCCTTAGGGAACTTGGCGAAAACTTGTTGATACTCGACCCTGGCAATTCATAACACCAGAAACGGACATCTGTATATATACGGGTATATAAATACATATGTATAATAAACGATACTCGCACGGACAACCTCCAGGCGTATCCATGCGATGGGCGACAAATATTTGACGTTTTAGTCTAATTAAATTAGCCACATCGCCGCTCGGCCCTCGGCAAAGGTATAAATTTCTGCGCGCAGCGTGGCAGCGTGTAAATTTCGCAGGTGCCACACGTTCGCGGTGCGTCGCGGGTTGTCTCACGGCGGGTTTACTTCGCCCACAAAGGGGCTGGCTGAAATATAAAATAAAATATACATAAACTAGAGCTGGAATAAGTGCTGGAATAAGTTCGGCGACCAAACGCATTGTTATAAAGTATATGCCAGCATACAATTCATATTCCCAGTCCTCACCTAAGCCGGTCACATGAAATTCCAACGTCCATTGTGCGAGCGAGTCGAACAATTGCACACGTTTTTATGTGCCGGAATGCAAGAAGTACGTATCCGTGCGCTTGGCTATAAGTGGCTTAAGTGCAGTCCGTGAGCCAACTGAATTACGTGGCTATATCCTTCATTCATTGTGCTCCTGGTTGCTCCTGTTGCCTCCTGGTTGCTCCTGGTGGCTCCTGTTGGCTCCTGGTTGCTCCTAGTTGCTCCAAGTTGCTCCGTTGATTGTCAAGTTGTGGCTGTGTGGTTTGTGACTGCTGGAGTTTCGGTTCAACTTGCTGCCATCGCGATAAGCTCTCCGTTTTTATGAACTCTATAAAATACTCCAAATTTGTTGTAGTTTAAATGAACTGCAGTGCTCTTGCGACAAAATTATGAAACTTCAATTGGCTGCAGAGAAAATTAACACGACTTGGGTGCACAGATAGTTGGGGAAATTAGAATCAAACGCTCTATGGAAATATAAGCTAATGCTATATTATATAATCCTAGTTACTATAGATACGGGTGTATGTATCTACAGATATAAGCCCATTTCCCATGGGCAGTCACCACTATGCACCTGCTGCAGGTGAGCAGCTATAAATCCATTTATAAACGCTTCCCATGAAGTGGCGGATAAAACCGAATTTATTGCGACATTTTTATGTCCGTCCGCATTTTCGCCTGTCCTCCGCACTTATATTTCTATTAAGTTAATTAAACAATGCACCAGTGGCAGCCAGAACCACCTTTTGTTGGTACCGGAAGTGTTTTTTATGGAACAACCGCCATGATGGGTCCGAGTTTTTTCTTGTCGCGTATGCAAAGCACTTGCATTTTTTATGACCAGCCCAAACACTTTTAAATGCATCTGCATCTGCAGCATCCGCAGCCGCATCCATATCCGTACCATATCCGCATCCATATCCGCATCCGCGTCCGCAGGAGCATAAAGCCAGTCTACGTGTAAAGCAAAAGCACGTAGCCGAAATGCATTTTTTCTTTAGCGGATTACCAATTGCAGGCCCTCGCCCCGAAAAAAAGCTTCTTAAATATTCATGTTGGTATTGTTCACACATGCGAGGGAGAGCAGCGGAAAATAAAAATATTTTCATCGGCTGTGGGAAAATATTGGAAAACAACGAAATTATTTGTAATAGCAAACCATTTGGCGCTGATGTAAGCCATCCACAAACTGCATATAGTGGCTAATGAGATGAGTGCAATGAAAGTGTAAATCAAACCAGAAAGGCGATTGTGCAATTGGTCATAAGCAGTGCAGCAATTCAGTGTTCAGTGTGGCCTTTGAAATTGGCCAGAAAAGTCGGGAAGCAGTGGAACACAGCACAGTGTCTAATGAACTCACTAAATTGGCAAAACTTAAATCTTGCCCATGCAGATGGCACTTAAAATGGGCTTAGCCAGTTCGGCCAGCGACGGAAATAAAAAGAAAAACATTATAAACAGCTTAAATAGAAACTTTTCGCACGCCGGAAACCAGAAACCATAAACCAAGTCAAAAACCACCAGACACACTAGCACACACACGCACACCCAGTTGGACATAGCATACTATATGTGTATAATATATATGTAACTATGAGTAAAAAAGCAAAATCAACTTGAAAGTTGCATGTGGCCCGGCTTAGTATTGGACTTTTTTGGCTTAGCCATTGTGTATATAAATATATATGCCATATATGTAAATATCGTTCAGTTTTCAATGCAAGTGTGCTAGGCCCTGCGACATGGAGCCGGATTTTGAACTCTGAACCCTGGACTTGGTAAACCTGTTAAGTGAAGTGCACCAACTCTAGAATGGGGCGCAAAAAGAAGTTGCCGACGGGCGTAAGTAGCAACCCACCATGAATCCGATTCCAATCCAGATCCAGATACAGATACAGATTCAGATACAGATGCAGAACGTAGCTCCTCTTAAAGCCGCCAGCATTAGCTAAACGCCGCTTACCTTAAACGCATCCAATGCCATTTAGATGGAAGCCAGACAATCAGCCCAGCATCATCCACTTTGCACTTAATTTCTTGTATGTTTATTTTTTATTTATTTGCAATTCCGCTTACACGATTTCCCCGCCACATCGGCATGTACATACATACGTGTACATACACACACATACGTGTGTGTGTGCTGCTGCTCACCTGTCTGTTTAAAATATGCCAGGTATCGTCTGGCGGCAGCCACGCCTCCTCCGCCCCCAAATCGGTGGGCGGGTGCTGTGTGCCACTGGGATTACCACAACCTCTGCTGCTCGAGGAGAAGAAGTTCCTGCTGGCTGTCGAGCGGGGCGATATGCCGAATGTGCGCAGGTGAGTAGCGCTTTTCACGCCTCCGACGCCCTTCTTGGGTGGGTGGGATACACTGCAAGAAACTTTTACCACAAGCAGTTACTAAAGGAAAGCATTAGTGTTCAGAGTCAACGTACAGGCTTATCTAATGCACATTTCCGATCGACCAAATTATATTTAATCCTAAGCTAAAACAAATAGTTAAACGTACTGAGAGATTTATGCGAGTGCAGGGTGTTCGCGTAAAGAGCCCCACATTTTTAGAGGGGTATCACGAGCTCCATTGGTGGCTGCGCCCAGGGAAACCCAGGTGTTGACTGGGCTGGGTCGCACAGGTACCACAAATCCCATCGGGAGCCTCCTTGGGTTGTTTGGATGCGGTGCTGGTGGTGGCTTCCATTATTTGCGCACTCGTCTGCCGCGGGCCTCGGAATGGTTACCTAACTGGTATCCTGCCAGCCACTTAATAAGCAATATGAGGACTTCGACCCGGATACTTTACGCTCGTTTACGGCTCTGCGTTAATAAATGCAAGATTAATTCCGTTTGCCGGCAATGAATACGAGATACGTGTAAGCCAAATTATCCAGATACTTTTCGGTTGTCACTTAAAGCCGTTAAGAACTCATTCACTCACAATCAATTCAATAAACGAATCTATCAATGCATTCATTCAATTCATTTCAATAAATTCGCTTTGTTTCTGTTTGGTTGAGTTTAGTTTCCTTACCTGTAATCGTAACTGCACCCAATAAGACGTCGATACTTTTTGTTTACATGCCGGGATGCCATTTATGAACAATTCTTTATTGTTTTCATCGAGCTGCCTATACGGTAACAACAAGCAAATGGGTGGTATGCTGGGTTTGTGTTTCTCATGTGATTCCCATGTGGGTTTGGAGGCATACATGGTGCAGCTACAAGCTGGCATCTTGAGTGGAGTGAGGGGTTGGTGACGAAACTAGTCACAGTAATGGATCCTACATGGATATGATTATACTGACGATGCGAAATGGATGGAATTGGGAATGTGGCGATGCTTGAGACGTTTTGGGAACATTTAAAAGTTGATAAAACGATACGGGTTAAAGCTTTTCATCTCGTCCAGGGTGTAGCGGTAGCGGATGACCTTAGAAGGCTCCTCCTCGGAGCCGTTCGAATCGTCCTCCTCCTCGCGGATCTCGTGGACCCGCTCCACCCGGATGCCCTTCATCTGGCAGGCGCGGCGGTACAGCTGCTCCTCGCGGTCCATGTAAAACTGGCACGCTACAGTGTGGTGCGGAATGGACGATGGAGGGGCCATGGGAGTACTCGTAAATGAAACACCACCAGTTCCATATGCCGACGGGGTAAACCAGTTGTTGGCCAGCCCGCCTCCGGCCACCAGCTTCACAGTTTGGGTCTCTACAAGATTAAAGGTTGCATACTACTATAAACACACGCACGCACACACGAAACTTCCGAGGAAGTTAACCCTGCTGGCTCACCCTTGTCCTTTTGGGCCATTTTGATGACCAAGTTTTGACCCTCGACGGCTTCCATTGGGTACGGTTGAGTTATTCACTCGTTGTGGTGTACAAATAATTTAATTGCCTAATATTGGGTGTAGTGTGTAATCACTGTTATCGCGTCTTGGAAGCGTATTGCGTTTCTTCTTTGAATTTAGTACAACAATTTATGTTGACGAACGTTCGTAAAATCAAAAGATTTCTGCCCTTAATGACTGGCAGGTGAAAACAAGTTTTGACACTTCACCGAATTACCAGGGTAACTAGATTTCGATTAATTGCCAGGCAGTCATCCACTGCAGTGTTGGAAAAGTACATAGCACAATTTGGGATTTTTCCACATTGCTCTCTCTTTTCTGGCAGCTGCTAAACAAACGCGATATGAGTCCCTTTTTTGGCGCTCAATTGATTGGGAAAGTTTTTCGAAGGCCGCGGCCGCGATGTAATTAGAAACTTGGACACCAACTTTTGACTTGGCATAGGGAATCGATGGCGGGTGGAGTGTGGGGGGGGGGGGGCATACTCTGTGCGAAGGCTAAGAAAGAAAAGTTATTGCGAACCTTTCAGTGGGGTCCCTAGCCCCAATTAGCAGCAATGCCACCGCCTTTATTAAGTAAATTCGAATAATTGCAGGATCCTGCAGAAGGCGCTGCGCCATCAGCACATCAACATCAACTGCATGGACCCCTTGGGCCGCCGGGCGCTCACCCTGGCGATAGACAACGAGAACCTGGAGATGGTGGAGCTGCTCGTCGTCATGGGAGTGGAGACCAAGGACGCCCTGCTGCACGCCATCAATGCGGAGTTCGTGGAGGCTGTGGAGCTACTGCTCGAGCACGAGGAGCTTATCTACAAGGAGGGCGAGCCCTACGTAAGTCACTACACAGACACCTGGAGAAATCGACTGCATAAACTTTAAATACTACTTTAATTCAGATCTTTAATCTTTAATAAATGCAGGATAAGGCAGTTTTCCTAACAGACTAAGAGGAATTTGATAACTATTTAAGATATTAAATGAGACGAAGGCTTCGATTGATTCCTTGAGATACACAGTAATCCTAATGGGGTTTTAGATCCCTCGTTTAGGTCTGGGCATTTTTCCCAGTGCATCCTCGGTTTTGTCTGCTGTGCTCAGCTAATTTGTGGTCCACATTATCGTCCGTAGGCGTTGAGGGCCTGTAAGTTGAAGCTAACACGATTTTAATCAGTTCCCGTGCGAGGAGCGTGAGGCGTTTGGAGTGGCCGGAGTGGCGGGAATGGCGGGAGTGTCCCACCCATCGGGATCATCTTCGCCATTGGGCACGTACTCGCAGGATCTCGACTGACGAGTGATTGGGAGTGTGCGATAAGCGGCCAACGACCAAGAACCCCCACATCCGCCCACTTCTTCAGAAAATCCAGCACACCGAGGAGCTCTCCGGCACACGGAGTACACAGCACGGGATACGGTTTACGCCCATTGCAAATAAAGTCGTCTGGGCGCCGTCGGCCTCATATTTATGCACACTGGCACGCTTCATTAGGCAGCCATTGGGCGCTGTTGGAGCGTGAAAATTACTATTGTAGCGCATATGCAATAAAACGTTTAACAGGCTTAACAACATCCACAAAACGATGGAGACAGCGCTCTTCGAGTGGGCTATTGAGCCGTTCTGGGAATGACTTTAGGCCATTTCGGAGAAATAGCCACCGAGATTGACAAAATGTAGTTTAGTCATGCGAGCCACTACACTTCGTTTTGCATTCACTGACACTCTTTTTTAAAGGAATGTTACATGTTTGCGTTCTGTATAAAATAATACCTAATTATCTCACTTAATTGTAGGACTTCAATTTTTTATTCAGTACATCGAGTATCGAGTAGCTTGCTGAACAAAATAATTACCGATTATTTCACTCAATTATAAGTGATATTTTTTTTTTATAAAATGTCACAACTGATAACAAGCTGCTTACTGAATCATATAACTGCTGATTATTTCGCATAATTGTAGGTCGTACTTAAAGTCGATTAACAGGTGATTTTAAGTGCCTGTTAAATGTTAAATGTGTTTTAAATGTACTACATTTTTTTCTTGCACAGAGTTGGCAAAAAGTTGACATAAATACTGCAATGTTTGCGCCGGATATCACACCTCTGATGCTGGCCGCCCACAAGAACAACTTTGAGATACTTCGCATTCTGTTGGATCGCGGAGCAGCGGTGCCAGTGCCACATGACATACGGTGAGCTGGTCTACCCAACACGGGTATAATCGCATTATTAATAGCTGATTTCATAGTTGCGGCTGTGAGGAGTGCGTCCGCCTGACCGCGGAGGACTCCTTGAGGCACTCGCTCTCCCGGGTGAACATCTACCGGGCGCTGTGCAGTCCCTCTCTGATCTGCCTGACCTCCAACGATCCCATATTCACCGCCTTCCAGTTGTCCTGGGAACTGAGGAACCTGGCCCTCACCGAACAGGAGTGCAAGTCGGAGTACATGGACTTGCGAAGGCAGTGCCAGAAGTTCGCCGTGGATCTGCTGGATCAGACGCGCACCTCCAACGAGCTGGCCATCATCCTGAACTATGATCCGCAGATGTCGAGCTATGAGCCCGGCGACCGGATGAGCTTGACCCGCCTGGTGCAGGCCATTTCCTACAAGCAAAAAAAGGTATTTCCGTGTTGCATCTCCCAGCATGGTTCTGCCACTAAAAATTCTCCACTTCCTGCGACAGTTCGTTGCGCACTCGAATATTCAGCAATTACTGTCCTCGATTTGGTATGACGGCCTGCCCGGATTCCGGCGCAAGAGTATTGTGGACAAAGTCATCTGCATCGGACAGGTGGCCGTGCTCTTCCCGCTCTACTGCCTCATCTACATGTGTGCCCCGAATTGCCGGACGGGCCAGTTGATGCGCAAGCCCTTTATGAAATTCCTGATCCATGCCTCCTCCTATTTGTTCTTCCTGTGTGAGTATGTCAAGTGCGGTCGTTGCACAAAGCAAACAGCATGAGCTCCATTGGAGGAGGAGCCCGCCATGGACAGGTCCAGGTACCCTCTGTGGGATTGATGCATTTACTAGCAAACTTTTTCAATTGCCAAAACTCTCATTTGCTAATGAAGTTTATTAAAAAGTTTATTTGGGTATTCAGTTTAATATAATAATATGGTGATATGATAATACTTACATTAAAACTATGTTTCAACAGTTCAAGTGGAATCACCACAATAGTTTAAGCTCATGAAAACTATTAGCATTTGCCAGGAGCAGAGTTGTCATTCATCATGATAAGTGATGTGTAAAACTGCAGGGTATAAGAAATAACTTTACGTGGAGGAGGCGTCTTCCTTTCGATTAAGAGCTCCTTCTCCTCCAGTTCCTTTATGATAACACACGGAGCGGCGGACTCATTTTTGTATGCCTTGCAGTCATCTTGATTCTGGTATCACAGCGGGCGGACGATGACTTTGTGCGCATCTTCGGGACGGCCAGGATGAAGAAGGAGCTGGCGGAGCAGGAGCTGCGTCAGCGGGGCCAGACACCCAGCAAACTGGAGCTCCTCGTGGTGCTGTACGTGATTGGGTTTGTCTGGGAGGAGGTGCAGGAGATATTTGCAGTGGGCATGAAGAATTATTTGCGCAACATGTGGAACTTCATCGACTTCCTGCGCAACAGTCTCTACGTGAGTGTGATGTGTTTGAGGTGGGTGTCTCTAAATGTGCTTTTGTGAAATCCTCTTCATAAGCCCTTTTACTATGTTCCTATGCTCCTATGCTCCAGAGCCTTTGCCTACATCCAGCAGGCTACAGAAATCGCCAGAGATCCGCAAATGGCCTATATACCGCGCGAGAAATGGCACGACTTTGACCCACAACTAATAGCAGAAGGACTCTTTGCGGCGGCCAATGTCTTCTCGGCCTTGAAGCTGGTGCATCTGTTCAGCATCAATCCGCACCTGGGTCCGCTGCAGATCTCCCTGGGTCGCATGGTCATCGACATAGTGAAGTTCTTCTTCATCTACACCCTGGTGCTGTTCGCCTTCGCCTGTGGCCTGAACCAACTGCTCTGGTATTTCGCCGCCCTGGAGAAGAGCAAGTGCTATGTGCTGCCGGGCGGCGAGGCGGATTGGGGCTCACACGGCGACTCCTGCATGAAATGGCGCCGGTTTGGCAAGTAAGTCCAGTCAGCAGGCCAATTTGCCTCCAGTTGGGCCAGTTGGTGCCCACTCATTGCGCTAATCCAATGTCCCCATCTCCGTTCCCGCAGCCTCTTCGAGTCCTCGCAGTCACTTTTTTGGGCCAGCTTCGGGATGGTCGGGCTGGACGACTTCGAGCTGAGTGGCATCAAGTCGTATACGCGTTTCTGGGGACTGCTCATGTTTGGCTCGTACAGCGTCATCAACGTGATTGTGCTGCTTAATCTGCTCATCGCCATGATGTCCAATTCGTATGCCATGATTGATGTATGTTCGGGCTCCTCCTCCGGAGAGCTCCTATGTAAGGGTTATTCCACTCTTTGGTTCTTTTCAGGAGCACTCGGACACCGAGTGGAAGTTCGCCCGTACCAAGCTGTGGATGAGCTACTTCGAGGACAGTGCCACCTTGCCGCCGCCCTTCAATGTCCTGCCCTCCGTCAAGTGGGTCATCAGGATTTTCCGGAAGTCCAGCAAGACCATCGATCGACAGCGCTCCAAGGTGAGGAACTGAAGATTTTAATGATCCTTTTAGAAATATTAAATCCTCCACTATCATTCCTAACCAATTGCTACGATAACTGAATCGAAACCGCTTTCATTTCAGCAGAAGCGAAAGGAACAGGAGCAGTTTAGCGAGTACGATAATATAATGCGCTCCCTGGTTTGGCGATATGTAGCTGCCATGCATCGCAAGTTCGAGGATAATCCCGTCTCGGAGGACGATATCAATGAGGTCAAAAGCGAGATCAACACGATGCGCTACGAAATGCTCGAGATATTCGAGAACAGCGGAATGGATGTTTCCTCGGCCAACAAAAAGGAGAGGCGTAAGCTAACTTCTTTTCGTGCATCTACGGAGTACCATGTCTGGGATCCTTTCAGAACCACGACCTCGGCGCATAAAAGTGTGGGAACGCCGGTTGATGAAGGGCTTCCAGGTGGCGCCAGTGCAAAATGGCTGTGAACCCGATGCCTTCGGGAATGTAAACGGGCAGGGCGATATGCGGGAGATCAAGGTGGAGTCCATACCCTCGAAGCCGGCCAAAGAAACCGCCAAGGAGCGGTTCCAGCGAGTGGCGCGCACCGTGCTGCTTCAGTCCACTGCCCACAAGTGGAACATGGTGCTCCGTGCTGCCCAGGATTCCCAAATAGGTCGCTGCACCAAAAACGAGCGTAAGAGCCTCCAGAATCTGAGCAGAGCCATCGAGGAGGCCAAGAGGTGGGAGAAATACTCCTTGTAAAATCCGCTTATTAATGTTTCGTCCGTTCCCCAGGCTCATATTGCTCAATCCAGGTTGTGCCTCCGGTCGCGAGTCGCCGATTCGCATCGAGTTCGAGGATGAGAAGACGAGCACCTTGCTGGAGCTGCTCAACCAAATCAGTGCTGAGATTAGCGATGGCGAAAAGTCCAAAATGAAGACCGCCTGGCGGCCACCGCTCAGGACCGTACCTGCCCGGGCAATGGCTGCCAACAACGTCCGGTCTTTCACAGCTCCCGAGCTAAAGATCAGCAGGAAATCCTCTCCAGCTCCCACTCCGAGTCCAACTCCAGGAGTTTCCCACACTGCTCTTTCCCAGTTCCGAAACCGAGAGCTTCCCTTGTGTCCCAGCAAACTGATAGCGAACTCGGCGCCGGCTGCTTCCACTGCTCCTCCAAAGAAGGCAGCACCTTCGGCCCCAGCTGATGCTCCACCACCCACCTATAAGCCCACCACCCACGCCCCCTTCTCCGTGGAGGGGCGCCACCGGGGAAACACTCGCACCTCAGATGGTGTGCGCTCCGATAATTCGAACTTCGACATTCATGTGGTCGATCTGGACGAGCAGGGCGGGCACTTGGGCAGGGATAATGTTTCCGAAATTAGCTCCATTGCCAGCACGAGTCCCCAGCGGCCAAAGCACCGAAACTAAATGTGATTGTGGCATGGACACGGGTGATAAATCTACATAGGTCCACCAGATGCCTTCCCTATAGCTATACTTGTGTACTGTATGTATCAATAAAGAAGGAATAAAGTTATTTAGGCAAATTAAGTGGGAGACGCTGTTATTTGCGAGAATAGCTTTTGCATATGGCCAATGAAGCGACCTTTGACATGAAGGACCCTCCGGTGCTTAAGTTCTTTCCGGTGAAAACGTGCGTAAAGTCGCAGGCCGGAAGCATCAAAGGCAATTGAGGCACAAGCATAAACAAGTCGACGGATAAACGAAAGAATTATAAATTCAATTTGAAGTCGTATCAATTGATTTGGGCCACATCTTTTTGCCGCATGAGGTCCTTGGCCAAGTTGGAGGTCCTGGTAGCTGCGGCTGGCATTTGATTTTGATGACGCGTGGCACTTTGAAATTTATGCGCCACTCTAAACACACTTTATATGCGCCGAGTGTCTCGGAAACATGATGAACGTTCCCAGTTTCAGGACGTGTGGGTATTTTTCGGGAAGGAGGGGGCAATGTTCCAGGTGCTTGTGTGTTTTTTGCATGAAACCTGATGCTATTTTGGCTGACACTCACCGGGGATAAGCGCTGGAATTATGTTTATTGGGGAGAAACATTCGGGTTCCCAGTCAGAATTAAGATAAATACAAATTCCGTTTTCCCCAGCTTTTTGTGGCGGAGTGGGCAATAATATAATATATGTTAATGTGATTATGTTACACATAATTCAGCAGATGCAAACGGTGACATTAGGAAGCAGATATTTATACTCAAATGGAAAGCTGCTAAGTACTTGGTATGCGAAAAACGTTTTTGGCTTGTATCCGATTACCTGCCGAATGCCAAGTGA
This sequence comes from Drosophila orena, assembly GCA_005876975.1. NCBI lineage: Eukaryota > Metazoa > Arthropoda > Insecta > Diptera > Drosophilidae > Drosophila > Drosophila orena. The sequence continues at coordinate 2,088,130 of VCKV01000008.1, read as the reverse complement.
ATGCCAGAGAAATTCCAAAATTCCAAAATTCCAAAAATTCCGTTTATTTACACAAATTCATTTGAATTCCAGACAACATACGAGTTCTCACTATTTTGATAGGCTGACAATGTACACAGAGATGGGCTAGTTTGGGTTAATTACACAGTTCACTTAGTCTATGATTCAAGCATTCGGATTGCAGATTGAAGATTGAGGATTGAAGATTGCAGATTGCAGATTGTTGTGTGAGGATTAGGATGGTCAAATTATCCGTCCGTGCGGGCCAGCTTCAGTCGCACAGCAATGCGCTTGCACTTCCACATGAGCTGCGTTTCCAGGATGCTGAAGGACATGGCAACCAGGACGAGTCCCAGAAGCAAGTAGGCGCAGCAGGCGTACAGCTGCAACTCCGGCCCATTAAAGCTCCGGGCGGGCACAAAGTCCCCATATCCAATGGTAGACAGGGTCACAAAGCAGAAGTATGCCCCGTCCACCAGCGACCAGTTCTCCCACAGAGCGAAGATCACGGTGCCCATGCAGATGTAGCTTGCCAGGATGAGCAGCACCAGGCTGATGGGCACCTGTCGACCCTCCGCCTCCTCGTCCTCCTCCTCGGAGTCCTCCGCCTCGCGGCAGTCCATCCCACCGTCGCAGTGGTAGCGCAGCTTCTTCAGCACAAACTGCTCGCTGCCGTGCTGCATGTACTCCTCGTCGTCGGAGGTCTCCGTGTTGTTCGCCGTACTGTCGTACAGGGTTCCGGAGGCGTGTCTGTGGCACCGGCGTGTCAGCAGCAGCGTCTTGCGGCTCAGCGGCTGCAGCGTGTGGCGGTTGAAGGCGGTGTTGCGGCTGGTACTCTCGCCCGTGTCCTGCGGCACGCTCAAAGGACTCGCTATCAGCGGCACTCGTGATGGCGTTCCATGCGGACAGTTGCTGCGAAATGATAGTTAGCACGGATGGACAATAAATATTTATGCCGCAGCTGACCATAAAATAAATCAATTAGGCATAAAAAGCTAACCCCCGAGCCAACTCAGGTCGTAAAAGGGAAATAGCTGGGCTGACCGCCAATCAATAAGGCATAAAACTGTCGGTTCACGTGTCCTAAACTGGCTTGGAACACGAGTCGTATACGTTATGTTGAGGGCTCACATTTGGTCATATTTGGAAAGCCAACTAATAAGAACGGTGTCTGATGGCTTAAAATTAATTGGAAAGTATCTGTTTATTATTTATTTATTTAAATGTTATTTAAATGTTATTTTTTAAATTAAAAACGTTGACAAAGTGTAAAGACAAAAATAAAATCCATCGTTAGTGCTTTTAAAAGAATTGTTCAAACTCTACTGATACACTTCCAGTACTGCTTTTGCCGGCTTAAAGTCAAAAGTTGCCCCAAACAGCCTTAAAACTGAGTCTCAATCACTTCAATTCAAAACTTCAAGTCCCGAATCGAGTCTGATTTGATTGACAATCCAAATACCCCTTGAGTTGCCACGAACGAGGGTCTCGAGAGGCTGCAACAGTCTCCGGGGAATTCCCGTTGCTCGGCACTCCGGCTGGCCCGAGTTCACTCTGTCAAACCAATTTGGCGAACATTTATTGAACTTGGCCAAAAGCCTCTCGGGATTGCGAGCTCTTGGCTGGGCAAACACTTGCTCGAGATGCACTTGCAGAGCGATTGGCCGAAGAAGAAGTGCCAGAGTACTACTTCCGATTTCGGCATCGGTCAATAAGGACAACATCACGTAGATGTTTACCCAAGGCAAGAAGGCTACAAGCAGGAGCACTGGGTTTGGGATGCTGCGATTAATTGACCCGATTCATTGCGAGTGAGTGCCCGGCTCGGCTTACAATTAATTACAAACAAGGCTGAAACTGATGCCAAAGAGGGTATATATACGTGTATGCACATATATATCTGCCACAGGGCGCCCCGCGACGCGTGCCCAGGTTCACTGTCAAAATTAATTACCAGATGCTGCTGCTGCTGCTGCTGCTGCTGCTACTGCTTTTTATTAAATAAAATGCTCAAAATGTGCGCTCAAAAAGGCGAAGGAAGCCATCATCAGAAGCGGAGCACTCTTCACTCTGGCAGAAAATGGCAGCCGGAAAAGGGGTGGCAGCCACCGCAGGGGGAACGTGGATTCGCAAGGCTGTTTAAGGGGAAGTGGGTGGTGTGGGTGGCAAAAGGCCGCTGTGTGCATCATGCAGATTGTGAAGTGTTGATTTAAAGTGTTGCTGGCAGGCTGGAACTTTGTTTTCGAAATTAAATTAACAGTTTTCCCCTCAGCGTTTGCTTTCCGATTTTAGTTGGCAACAAGGCAAGGCTTTAATGAAACTCAGCTTAAGCATCTGCAGTTACCCCTTTAGGCCAACATTTTTCCACACAGAGAATGAAATGGGTATATGGGAATATTTTTCGTGATCCTTTGCTGCTACATACCTCAAACGCTCCCGCTCCAGCTCATCCTCGTCCTCCATGATGTCCACGTTGCCCGTGGAGTTGGCGCTTAGAAGAGCTGACAATGTTGATGCTGCCGAGGAGGCTGTTGCAGTGCCTGCCTCCGCTGATGTTGCGGGAAGGGGAGCAAGGGGAGCAGCCAGAGCACCCATGCCACAGACACCTGCGGCCATAAAACCGTTATCGGCCAGAGCGGCTGCCCCTCTGCCTCCTTCCCCGGCCACCATTGGTGTCCCAGCGGTGGGTGGTGCGGCTGTTCCGCCTTTAATTCCAGCTGACAGCTGTGGGCTTGTTGCTGCGGCCGTGTAGGCTAACAAAGGACCTGCTGCAGCGCCTGTTGCTGGTGACCCCGAACGGGCTGGCGGCAATAAATCATGCCGGCCGGATAAGTCTGGCGATCCCGTGCCGCAGGCCATCAGTGCGTTGATCTCGTGTGGCAATGGCTTCGTCACGAACTTGGCCCGTCGCACAGCTGCAATGGTTACAAGCAACCTTGGTTAAAACATATTTAAGCACTTAATTATACATAATGAGTAATGTATGCACTATACGAAGAATAAGCTGCTTAAAATATTAAACAAAAACTAAAGCAGACCTTGTTTTATATTGTATTGCAGCAGCAAAATTAAACGAAACACACACAGCCCAGAAAATAAAAAAAAGTTGCCGCACAAATTGGCAAAACAACTTCCGGCAACTGCCACACACGGTTAGATTATCCCGTTAGCCCGTTAGTTCCGCCGGAAGTGGCAGTGGCAGCAGCGGGAAACGCCGGAAAAGTTGTGCATTTAGCCTCGTCACTGGAGGAGTTGGGGGAACACAGGGCCAGGCCACACTGTGAAAATTATTTGCTTTGCATTTTCAAAGTTCGCCCAACAATGCAACAGTGCAACAATGCAACAATGTGGCGGAACGCTTCGAATTCGGATCCGTACTCACATTGCCACACCCGTGCCGCGACTTTTTGGACCAAAAGTTTGGCGCTAGCTTTCATTAGCGGCTGCCAGTGGCAGAGTCATCGGGATGTCAGGGGGCACTGCAACATCTGGCGCCCACACACAGTGGGCAATTGTCGAGGTCGGGGGCGCCACATTCCCTAAACCATTCGCCGCTGCGGTAAATTATTCAGCTCACCTTGTCGTGGCATTGTGAAATTAGGGAATTACAGCTAATGGGGGCTTAGCTCTTCCGGGTCGAACTTCAAAATCAAAATCAGATAGGAGTTTCTTCTATAAACAAATGTTCCCTACATATTTTCTTTTCCTGCCAGGAAAAGAGTGTAGAATAATAATTTCCTTGCAAACGTAACAAAGAACTTATTAACTTTTCTCTTAAAATGTTTCATATACAAATATGCTGTAAAAGTAATGTAAATATGCAATGTAAATATCAGGATACTGCTCCCACTGTGCTGACACTAAAGTTTCTTTGAGGGGAGGGAAGCTAACGTCTTTTAGTTTAGAGTTGTCAGCAGGACACCAGAAATCCGCGATGCAGCCCGGAGTGAACCGGAGTGGACTGGACTGCTCCGGACATGGCCAATTTGAAAATATTTACTTAAACTTGGACACCACACACACACATGCACTGGCTTTTGAAGCAGGGAGCAGAGAAGGACATTCATTAGAGTGCAGGTCAGCCCTAAAAATATATGTACGAGTATATAGCACTATACACGTATATCCGGAACAGCAGGAAAGTCACTTTGGAGCTGCGGTCGGTGGTGTAGCAGCAACTTTGGCCGGGCTTTAATGGTGCGGTTGGCCGCGTCCTCGGACTCCGGCGAATGGGATCCTTTTGCCAGTGCCGTGTCCGGGTGCCACAGGCGGACAATTAACATGCATGGGGAATCAATGGCGATGGCGATGGCGATGGCGATGTCTTCCGCCTGGCGACAAATGTGTCTTTAGCCGGGTCCCACGCTAAATTTTGCTGCGAAATTATGCGGAATTCTCTGGCAAAACGAGTCACGTGTTGTCGCCGCAATGACAAAGAGCTGTTAACTGTAATGAGTTTTGCATGCGTTGCACAAGCTGAGAGCTCAGCGGAACCGGCAGGACTGTCATCTTTATGCCAACTCATCATTATCGTCAATAAAACTGTCGCACATGTCGAAAGTTGCCTCAAGTGCATGTTGTTCTTATCCTTGCGTCCTTGTTGGTGTTGCTGTTTCTGATGTCCTGGCATGTCAAGCAGCACAAGTTGAAAACTTTTAATGCCGGCGAAGTGTGTGTCTGCTTTACTCTGTCATTTTAACACGCTGCTGCAAGCTGCTGCTGATAATGATGATGATGATGATGATGATGAAAATTGTTATATAATTGAAAGCGTAAATGAGCAGTGGGGTGGGGCGGAGAGTTAACATCCAAGGGGGAAGGGGATCTTCGTCCTGCGACAGCAGGGCGTATGATTGATTGATTACTGTTCGTTCGGTTTTGTTTCGGGACTCAGGTTAAGCCAAATCTGTCAGCAGAACATTTTCGGTTTTGGCCTGCCATTAGGCTGGCGCAAATTGTTCATCCAATTATATTCCATTTCCCTTTGTTCGATTTATGCAAATTTCCTGCCACACCAGCATTAGCTCTCATTAACAATTCACAAATAAAGGGCGAATTACTTCAATTATTTCAAAATCCACCTCAAAGCACTAGCAAATGTGGCAACGTAAGGCAAATTAATGGCTGCATGATTTTTGTTATTAGATATTTAAGCAAGCCACTTAATTATAAATGAATTACGTCTACAAATTGTTTAGGCCTGGTTTTTTATACCCGTTACTCGTAGAGCAAAATGGTATATTAAATTCGTTGAAAAGTATGTAACAGGCAAAAGGAAGCGTTTCCGACCATATAAAGTATATATATTCTTGATCAGGAGTCGAACGAGTTACTAGCACTTCCACTAGCTGAGTTAGCTTCCAAGACTGAAGTTCTAAACTCCATAACTCAACTTATCTTAATCGGATTTTGAAGTGGCATACCTCTAAATGTTTCTGGCGCAATTATCTAAAAATATTCATTCAAATTTAGAAATTTATTTTTTTGTCATTTTTTTTAAATTTTTCTGATGTCGCATAGCTGAAGTTCTAAACTCCATAACATTTTCCCCCAAGTTCTACCGATATTTCAGAAAATGTTGAAATTTCTCGTTTGCACTTCCACTAGCTGAGTAACGGGTATCTGATAGTCGGGGAAGTCAACTTAGTATTTTATCTTGTTTTTACTTACTTTTGCTTCAACAACTTGGAAAATGAATATTTTAAGAATACAATAATATATATTATAGTAAAGCCGCCAGTTTTCATAAAATACAGCTGAGATAGTAGTTCAATTCCCCAAATCGCCCACTTCCTATCGAAAGGCAATAAACAATGCGATTCGTCACTCACCGTGCACATTGGCTGTCTGGTAGGCCGGAGGTGGCGGCAAAGTGATGGCCTCCAGTGTGGAAGTGGATGCCTCGGATGCTGTCACGAGATTCACGGCTGTTGCGTCCTGAAGTCCAGAAGCCAACACTCGATGTTTTCCGGATGCGGGCTGCAAGTGTATCGTGTGGTACTTGACCAGCGGCTGTGGAGCGAGGGTAGTGCCTCCCAGCGGATTGCCATTCGGATTCGAATTCGGATTCGGCGTTGGGTGGGCTGGGTTGTGGGCGGGACTGCCTGGGGCGGAGGGGGCGTGGCCGAACGGAAAGTAAATCGTTGCTGTCGCGGGCGCATAACAATTTGGCGGCACTGTAAGCGGCATTCGCAGCATGCTGCTGGGCACAGCCACGAAATTCTGTTGCAGTTGCTGCTGCTGCGTGTGATGATGTTGCTGCTGCTGCAGCTGCATCTGATGATGTTGTCGCGGGAGTGTTGCTGTCGATAATTGCTGCTGCTGCTGCTGCTGCTGCAGTTGTTGCTGCTGCGGTGCGTATTTCAGCAGCGCACTGCCCGATGTCGTTGTCATCAGCATGACATCCGGCTGCTGCGGCTGCTGCAACTGCTGCTGCTGCTGCTGCTGGTAGAAGTGCTGCTGCGGATTCAAGTTGCGCAACAATTGACAGGCATCTGCTGACCGCACGGAACAAAAGGGGAAACAGACGTGTTCAAGATGATTAACGACTTGCAATTGTGCTGACAATACAATTAGCATCCGAACAATGAGGCCAACACTCACCTCCTTCCTTTTTGTCTGGCGGCAGCTTTCCCTTTTGGCCATACTCCAAGCAGTCGTTCAAGCTCGTCTCACTGTTGGCCACATCGTACTGGCAGCCCTTGCAATTGGCCTGCAGAGGGAAAGGAAGACATTTACTCGAAATACATATGCAAGTTCAATCGATATCCTATCGATATGTCTATGGAACTGAGATCACAAATAAAGTGTTCAAACACCAGTGTTGTCACGAGATCTAGGGCTATCATTTAAAATCAATCATCCACAATGCATTTGTTCACTGTGCAGTTAAAAGATAATGCCAAATAATTATCTCTATAAAATGCTGAGGGAAATGCCCAGATGATGTCCTGTCCCGGAGATGTCCTGTACCCACACTGCGGCTATTTGACATGATGGAGGCAATGCCAATAAGCCACGTTATTTGCAGGCGCAAGGACATGCCTTTCTTAAGCCGGAAACTGATGTCATCATCTCCGTGGTCCCATGTCCTCAAAAGCTGTTTGTGGCCAAACGCCTGGCATATCGTGTGCTTTGCGGTTCTGCGGCATCATCATCAAGTGCCAGGCAAATCTAATGGACACACACACGCAAACAACCCATGGAAATGAGGGAAATATGTGAAATGTCTCCCTGCTAGTCTTGCGGTTTGGGACCGGAAAACCCATTTCCAGCCCAAGCCCACACCGAAATCCGTTACGGCATCGTCATGATAATTGCAATGGCAACGGCTTAAAGAGCAAAAGAGCAAAAGGCCAAAAGGCCAAAAGCCGAAATGGCAGCAGTCAACACGATGGCGATAATAATTCAACCGATGACTGCACATCCCCAGAGCAGCACTGCAATCTGCTGGCAGTCTTATCAATTGCCAGTCGCATCCTTGTGCTGACCCAAAAGCACAAAAGTCCACTTTGGCCGGCATAGTGACGTCCTGCCAGATTGGATTGTGCCCTAATGAGTTGTTGAACGCAACATGGAGACGGCAAACAAGGCGGCTGCACATTGGCAAATGCAAAAATCCTGTTCAACAAGTCGCAGGCCTGGGAAACTAGCAATCCTGAACGGAATGCCACGCCCGAGTGGCTGGGAACACGGCAAGTAGATTACCACTCGAGCGTGGAGGATGCGGAAAGTTTTCTGTTTCCAGCACCGAAATCATACAGCTTCGATGGCGTGGCACCTGCCACGTTAGCTGGAGTTCTGCAGCTCTGGAGCTCAGGGGTTCTGAGGTTCCCGGCCAAATCAAATCAATTAGGGCTAAAAGTGGCGGAAATGAGAAGTTATTGCATGCCTCCAGTGTAATTGTTGAGTGGCGGGTAAACTTTTTTCCCCAGCCACATTAAAGTGGCTCGCACTGAATTCAATTTACCTGGCACGAAACCCGGCCACTTGGCAGGGAAAAATTAAAATTATGCCGCCGCCATTTGACCCGGCTCAAACTGCAAACTAAAGTTTGCGGCCAAGTTTAAAGTGTCGAAAGGGGGTTCCCATTTCTTGCTCAAACAGTCAACTTTCGAGCTTGACGGGCAAACTTTGGCGGGGAGTTCATTAAAGGGTCGAGTTGGGTGCGCGTGTCACAAGTAAATGCTAATTTATGAAATGCATTTTTTGTTTGCCACTCAGCCGGATGACAAACAGGCCATCGAAGTTGGCCATCGAACAGGCCACCGCAAAATCACTTATTTATTTATTGAACCCTGCTTTCGTTCGCTTTCGGTTTTCCCGCTCAGCCATAAATTGCCAATTAAACAAAAATTTGTGCAAGCAATACAAACAGACAAACGGACAAAAGGACAAACGGACAACAGCGCGGACAAATGAGTGGCCACAATTGAAAAAGGCTGCCAAGGAGTGCAAACAGAGCGAATGAGTTTTTGTGCCTTAAAGCTTTAAAATTGTACATTTGTCCCGAATGCGCAAAAGAGTGCTACACGTACATGCCGTACATGGAAAATCCGTAACTCGAACTTCCGAAAGCAGAAATGTCATTACGAAAGGCCAGCAAATCACTTACAAAACTTATGCACGAATGCACAGGACACGCAAACAAACAAATTCAGTCGGCCCAGAAAAAAAAGGACTGCACAACCTAGTCAGAGTTTTGATATCCTGAAAAATTATTTATAATGTATACAACCGTGGCTCTGTTGCCTGAGCAAATAAAAACGCAATAAACCAGGAAAAACGTGAAACCAAACCCAAAAACAGTCTGCAGTGGGAAGACCTAGAAAGTATAACAAAAAACAAAAAGGCAAACGGGAAAGTTCTTTGTTGTTTTCCCCAAATCAATTACAAACTTTCAGTTTGCGTTAATAGAAATCCGGACCGGCTTGGATATTCACTTAAAAGGCTTCTGCTGTCGTAATTAAAAGCCGTAATTTGAGACCCCCAAAACAGTCTGATCTGTGAAAAATGGTTTGGACTCCATTGAGGAATAGCAAAACGCCGACAATCGAAGATTCCCCTCACATCCTGGCCTGGCAGCCTCCCATTTCCATACATAACCGCCCAGGGATTCTGGCTTTCACACTGGTCAAAATGAAACTGTCCCGGCTGTTGGGAAAACTTTCGTGGCGGGCTGGGAAAACTACGAGCGAAACACTTAGTGAGTAGTGGGAAAAGTTCATGCGTAAAACAGCAGAGTAGCCAGCGAAAGTTTTCCATGGCAACTTTGGACACGCAGAACAATGACGAAAGTTTACTTTAAACCGGAGGAACGCCCAGCAAAACACTTTGGACTCCCTTCTTTTTTTGGGGTTACTCAGCAGCAACAGTCGCTGCTGGTAGCATCAAGTAAGTAAGTTGTCCCTTCAACCATCGAATTAGGAACCATGGAAATGTGCCCGACTTGCAGTCAGTCGATGGAGTGACTGTGGATGCAGCTGCTGTTCTGGGGTAAACAATATCAATCATACGCCACGGCTGCCGGGAGAAATGTGCAGTGTGAGGAATGGACGGATGGACGGAAGGAAGCCTTTGGGAAATCAATCGAAGGTTAGCTGGTTATTTCGTATAAATTGCAATTCCCATACATAGTTGTGTTTAAAGGAACCTGATACACTCGTTGTTTGGAACTTTTTCTACAAAATGGACCCGCTAAATTTGGTATTAATGTGGAAGACATTCGGAAGACCATTACAAAAAGCTAGCAGCTATTGCGTTGCAGCTGCTGATAAAGTGCAGCTGTTGCCCTCACTTAAGTAATATCAATCATGCGCCGTGGTGTCCTTACCATTCGCCGCCTGGACCTCTTGTCCTTGTCCTTGTCCTTTGGCGTCCTCGAGTTGGCGGCAGTGCCGGCGGATGACGGCGAAGTGCCTGGTGTGGATTTCCTTCGGTGCTCCTGGTGCTCGTGGTGCTCGTGGTGCTCCGGGTGCCTCTGCAGCTGGCAGCAGAGTCGCACGTAGGTGCACTGCAGGCCATCGGCGAGCAGGGCTCCCAGGCTGGACAGGCACATCAGCATGAGGGGCACGCCCACCAGGGCGTAGAAGATGGTCGCCAGCTTCCCGGCGGCGGTGCGCGGCGTCAGGCTGCCGTGGCCTGCAAGGATCAGGATAATATATTTGGTTTAGAACTTGAGCATGGCAAGCACGAACAGGCTAATATAAATGCATGCACTTTTAATCGGATGGGCGAGGACAAGTGGAGAAATGGGGGCGCGTCCTTCTGGGAACTTAATCTGTGGCGAAATGGCCCTGTGGCATATGGAATTACTTTTCACGAGGAGCAAGTGCAGGGAGCTTGTGTTTAATGGGTCACAACTTAAGCTGTCCAGTTATCCGTGCCTACCTATTTAATCACATTTCAAATACTTTATCGTACCTATGTAGATTTAAGAGCAATACCCCACTGGAACTAAATAAGCAGTAGAAGAAGCTCATCCAAGCAATACTAATCTTCTATTATATTGGAATAAGTATCGCTCGGCAGTGTGAGTTTAATTTGCATCACCACACTTAATTAAAGTATGCCAATTCACGAGCACACATTAGACAGTAAATATTTGCCACCAAAACCTAGTTGTGTTTGACCTAAACAATGCGAACTGTAAATCTGTTTAGCGGCATTCTTCTGGCCCATATACATGTACGTTACTACCAATGGACTGTCCTTCGGATAACTGGCATGCTGTTAAACTTAAAGCCCATGAGATACAGTTAATTTGTAGCAACAAGGATGTCCCATCATTTAGCATATGCAAATATTTAGCCCGGCCTCCGGGTCGTATACGCAATGTCTGATGTCCGGGCTCTGCAATGGCTGCTCCTGCTCCAGTGGCTTAGTTGGCCATCTAAGGCGTTGGCTATGTGGAGGTCTATTTGCGCCCCAGCAAAGTAAATATTTGTGGGCCACGGCACGAGTTGTGGCCTGGTCGAAAATCATAATAAGCAGCGGTGCTCGCCAAGCTCCAAGATAAACACGAAACATAAATCCGAACGACTTGGGTATTTTGGAGCAGTGAAAGTGAAAGTGAATGGGCGGAAAAGGAAACAGGAGCGGAACTCACCAATTGTCGTTATCACAGTGACCGAGTAGAGCAGAGCCTCGCTGAATGTCCAGCTCTGCGAGTCGCCGGCATCGTAGCCAAAGTGGCCCAGGGCACTGGCGCTGCCCTCGTGGTAGAGTCCTGCTCCTCCTCCGCCGGAGGAGCCAGCGGTTCCTTGGCGCGTGGCCGCCACAATGGAGCCCTCGAAGCGACGCAGCTGCTCGTGAACCAACATCGTCCAGTTGCGTTCATACAGAACGTTCAGTTTCTCTGCAAGGAAAGGTGCGAGGTGGAAAAAAGGTTAGGTCGGCTAAGTCCTTCAGAATGCGTTCAAGTGTCCTTTGCGTAATTATGCAATTTCATGCCAAGTGCAGCAACAGCCTTCGACCTCTCCATCGACCCAATCGGCAAGTGCCGGCAAATCGGACTATCCTTCGTTCATGTTACCCAGAACTCAGTCTCCCAGCTCCCAGTCCTACCAATCCTAGCCATCCTCCTACCCTTCGATTTCGGGCGCCTGTCTTGAGGAATCTGCTCCCATTCGATGTCGTGTGTTCGCCTCTTGCAAATTGCAGAGGTCGCTTGTTAACAGCAGTTCGAGACTAGTTTGCCATCGTGCTTGTCGTTCACGCCCTTTTCACGCCCTCTAGCCTTGTGGGGGGAAGGTGGAGTGGGTGGGAGTGGGTGGAAGTGGGTTGGAGGTGGGCTATCTCGAGTCTTAAAGCCTCGACGGTGCTCCACCCCAGACATCAGCCACCTAACGGCCACCCGCCCCAATCGACTGAGACAAGTTGCCGACAAAACTGAACAAAACTGAAATCAAAAGATTTTCTATGCTAAACTCACCAGCTTAATCGAGTGATTTGAGGGCAGAGCTTGGAGCTTATAAGAAACTAATTGGCAATGAATAACAATCTAAAAACAATAGGAAACCTTTAAAGAGCTATTTCAAACTCTCCCCTTTCATGAATTCCTGTCTTAAAATATATTTCAGCTATTTCTCGTACAACTAGACATGGACTCAGTTATCTAAAATATTAACATTTTCATTTGATATCTAATTACAAAATACTGGCTATAGAGAAAACTAATTTAGGTATTTTATACCACCTCTCTTGGTGTTTGATTTTCTCCCTCAAATTTGTGTGCTGAGCAACCTAATTTAATTTCCGGTAATAATACAGATTTCAAAGATTTCATGTGAAACAACCGAGTATTGACCGAGAAGTTATCAGTTGAGCGAAGTAAGAGGATAGCATAAATGGATGTTTCATGTCTGGTTCCAAGCTTAAGACACAATATGAGCCCTTAAAAATCCCAGCTTTCGTTGAAGCACATAATAAATGAGCTATGTTGTGAGCCAAGATGAACTCAGCTCATCAGTGGGCCTGCGTTAAGGGACTCGACAAATTAATCATACGCCAGGTGGGCTGCCTGTGCCGCGGATGATCTCAAGTTAATTGGTTTATTTATTAGGTGAAATTTTAATTAAATAACACCGGTTCCGTGCGTGAGCATGCACGTGCCGCTGTGCCGTTTTCATCAGTTCATCTTTTTTCATCCAGTGCCACTGGCAGGTGCGACAAAGTAATTAATTTCACCTAAATCAGGCCAGCAAATAAACCTCAAAATAGTTGCGATAAATTCGTGGAATCGATTAAATGGTCCGCCTGACCAAATATTTGGTTATGCAAATATTTAGCTATTATTCAATTCGGTAGCGGCGAAAATGAATTCGGATGGTCTTTTGTTTGCTTTCGAGTGGGGTGGGCTGTTTTTGGATGGTTGGTACATGTTTGCTGGTACCAATAATTAAAATATTTGTTCTGGCCCTGCGCCTGCAATCGCTACTATTTACTTAGTATTAATGGCCGATAACAAAACAGTGTCGCTTTAATGTGCGAATTACTTTGGCAATTTGCAGGCAAATCAAGCGTGCAAAACACCCCGAAAATTTACGGGCTATGCGGCAAAAATGTGGTGGCCATAATAATTTATGCGAATTTTTGCTCATCGCCAGCGAAGCGTACAAATATTTGCTGCATATTCACGCAGATAAATTGATCGGCATAACAGATCGAGCGAGAGATACAAATTTAGTATCTTTGAATTCTATTCTTGCAGGCGTTAATGAAATTTGTTTGAAGATTTCAGAAAATAGAGAAGCCTTAGTTAAATGATATTAGGTGTTAGCAAAACACTTAATGATAAGTAATTTACTTTTGTTTACGAACAAGAGAATGCTTTTCTTATAAGTGGTAGTTATCAGTGGTAGCACTGATTGAGCAAATTGCATAGTTCTTTTAAGGATCAGCGTAATAATTTATTTCATAATGAAATACTTAAGCTCACCTGTTATGATCCAGAGTTCGCGCAGGCAGTCCTCCCGGCTCTTGGCAATGGCGGCCGACTTGCTGATGTCCTGCGGCGCCTCCAGCAGCGGGAAGAGGAGCCCGCCCAGCACGGAGTAGCCGATGACCAGGAGCACCAGGCCGGGCGTGGAGAACAGCAGCTTGAGCAAGTGGCCGCAGCAGCGCCGTAAGCTGCCGCGCGGCTTGGCGGTCAGCGAGGCGGTGGTCTTGGCACCCACCTCCGATCCACATCCTGGACCACCAACTCCTCGGAGGCCTCCGAATTCGGCGGGATCCGTCTCGTCGTCGATGGAGCAGTCCAACTGAGACGGCTGCGGCTGCTTGATCGCCTTAATCGCCTGCTCAACGTCGGACATGATCGCTCAGTGTTCAATGGCATTTAGTGGCCACCTGCTGCTCCTCGACTTCCGTTTTCGCATCCGTTTGCAGCGTGCATTTCCGGTTCCGCTGGCAGCACAGCTCGTGATTCATGGCTCGCACAGCCCTTTGGCTTACTAATTGCAACAGCGATTTCTCATCACCCGCAATGCCGCTTGGTTCCGCCCATATATACCATGTACCACCCTATATCGCCCCTATATCTTTGTCTCCTGTCAGTCTGTCGTCTGTCGGCTGTCTTTCTATCCGCTTGTTGCCTTCAGCTGGCGTTTTATGTTTTAAGCTGTCGTTGACTCGTTTTTGCTGCTTTTGCTTTTGATTTTGCTTTTGCTGATGATGTTGCTGCTGCTGCTGCTGCTGCTGCTGCTGTTGCTGCTGTTGCTGCTGATGTCGCTGACGTGGCATTTACCATTGTTCCTGGTCTATGCACTCCATGGACGCCTCCTTCCCCGGTTCCCCGCTTGTACTTTTAAAGTTGTTGTGCCAGTTTATTCCCCTCCGTTTCGCAGCGCTGCATGCCTGTAATTGAAAACATTTGTATGCTGTAGTCGGTAGTCATATTGTTGCAATTGTTGCAGCTGCCTGGCTGCCTGGGTGCCTCCGTTGAAGTGCACTTGGTAGTAGGTTAAGCGCACATAATGTGAATACGTACTAAATTCGACACTTCACTTAATCTAATTAGCAACTCTTTAAGGCCCGGGCCATTCGACTGGTCAGTGGAAAGTGAAAAATGAACAAATGGAAAAGAGAACAGAGAACAGAGAAGTAAAATGTTTATGTTTATTCAGCGATTATTATGATTGGCTTAAAACAATAATTATAAGTTGGCCGTGCAGCAGACGCTTCTGCGATAATAAATGAGTGGCGATTAAATTAATATTTTTTATGGCACTGAAATAAAAAAGTGATTGCATGCACTTAATAACTTAATTATGTTGTGGTTATTTTTCAATAGTTAAAAAGCTGAATCAACTCGTACGGGGTAAAATGGTGCCTTAATCAAATAGTGACAAATTATTTTCCCATTAATACCATTAATCCATTTGAATATCGATTCTCAGGCCTGGTTGGAGCCCCGATTAAGTCCGCCCACAACGAATATATTAGCGGATACCATCGATTAAGCCCATAAAAATGATAACAATGTTTAAGTCCATATAAGCAGTGCCTAATACAAATTGAATGTGCGTCTGCCATCGGAGCTGATATACCCTGGCAAATTGAAATCTGTCTGCCAGCTGCGGATTACATACGAGTATACTCGTATTGGATGAGACCTGCAGCCTTCACACATCAAAGTCTTTAATCGTAATGGAGCTGAGCTTGTGGGCGGCTGGATAATGCGAGCGGGATACTTAGACATTGAACCAATTAAAGCCGAAGGGGGAAGTGGGCGATTAGTTATTGAAGCTTCCTGGGAAAACGGGCCAGCACGCAACATTTAATGACGTGGTTGGATGCCGAGGAGGGAAGCCCAGGAGGAAAACATTTATTCTCTTGTAGCCGCCCTTTTGTGAAGAAGAATAGGCGTCTTCGTCTTCGTCTTCGTCGGCCACACGCAATTTACTTAATTGGAAAATAAAATAAGCCAACAAGAGCGACTGGGATTGGGTTTTCGGCATTCGGTTTAGGGTTTTCTGCTGAAGTTGGAACGGGGCCAAAGCGGAAACTGCTTGGCTGCCGAAACAATGGCCACTCGAGCTGCTTTTTTATGGCTAGCGCGCATAATTCAATTCGGCCAACAACAGGGCGTATGAGCAACAAAGGACCAAGGCGCTGGCTAATGCAAAATTAATGTCAATCCAGGAGCGCAGAAGGGGGAAATGCCAATGCCCTCTTGATTGTGACCAAACGTTTGAACTGCGACGGGGACACGCACACATCTAAGCACACGAAGGACTTCGAAGGACTACGAAGCACTTCGAGGAGGAGCCAGCCGGAAGAGGAAAAAAGGCCAAAAGGCATGGGGTAAAATGTCTGGCGGAAGTTATCCCTTTTAGCCAGATTGAAATCAGCTTACAGTCGCTGCTTAATTGAAATGTTTGCGTTTCACTTTAATTAAAGCGTTTTCAGCCGCCCAGCAGCTGACAAAACCCTTTTCAGCCGAAAGGATATTCCGTCATCATTTCTGTATTTCATAGGGCTTCATTCATTTCGTCGCTCTCCATTCGCACGTCATTTCATGAAGTCGGTTGCCAAAGTTTTAATAGTTAAGTGCGGCTGCAGCCCAGGATAACGTGGCCAAAAGACTCGCCTTCATTTCCATTCATTTCGTCAGTCGCAGACTTGGCTGCCGTCCCACGCCACCCGGCTATGCATTATTTATTATTATTACTATTATTTTTATTTTTAAATGCAATGACAAGCAACGCAGTTTAATTACAATTTTCACTCATCAAATGCAGCAGCCGCAGCGGAGAAAGAAAGCAGCAAGGATGAGCGGAAGCGCAGGACATCGGGGAACATCCAAGAAAAATAGCGCTAATGGCGCCAACATTTCTCATTCTCATCCGCCCTCTTAGCCAGCTTTTCCCACTTGGGGAACCAGGACAGCTTGCTTGTTTTTAAATCCAATTTCGCTTTATAATTTTATAACGCGCCAGCCAAACCCCCGCCGTCTCCTCCCATCCCCATCTCCCATCTCCAGAGAAATCCCCGCCAGATCCCTTTCCTCACTGGCCATTTCCGATTTAATTGCATTGCTGACATTTAGCACCCAGCACTGCGAACCCACAAAAAAGGACATGATAGTGGAAAAGGACATCGCGGTGGATGAGTAAAGGGGGCAGGAGGAGTGCACAGTTGATTTTTGATTCGAACCTTATTTGCATGTTGGTTTGTTAATTGAAGTCGAATAGCATCGTCATCGTCAGTTAACAATTAACAATTTTCAGTTTTTTGTGGTTTACTATTGTAATTTTTATTAAAATGAACAAAATTGTGGTACTCTTATAATTTTGCTTATAAAAACATATTTTAATATATGAAGTAACAATTATTTAATTTGTATCCAAATATGTTCTGATCGTCTGACTGGTAATTTATATGCAAAAAACTCTATAATTTGCATGCCAAATAAAAAATATATGTCTTTTGGTCTAATTTGCTACTGTAGTCATAAATATTCGTTTATAGCCCGCCTAAAGGTGCAATATAATGTATAAATAAATTAGAAATAAAATAAAAAAAAACGCCACAACAGTTGTTGAAGAGGGCAGCATTATTTAGAACAGAACAATAAAATTGTTCAGCCAAGTGCCTATAATGAAAACTAAATGCTCCAAGATTAGTGGTTGTCCGGAGGAGTGGGACTCCGATAAGGGGATTTTCCGGCGTGCTTTCCACGCCTTTGAAGCCGTAAAAGCAGTGAAGCGTGCTCTGAACTTTTAGCACATTAGCCAAGAGAGTGCGGATTATAGTTGGTTTTATGGCCAGAGGTGCGAAACAAAAACCGAGCAGCAGATAAACAGATACAGGTTGGGGATATACGGATACGGGGATATACGGATACTACCGGGCAGATACAGGAAATTCATACGATTATGATTATGCAATTGGGAGCGGGGAACACTTGGGCGGCGCTCGTAATTCATATTACGTTCAGAACAAAAGGGGCCAACAAATAAAAGTGGCCCAAAGAAAACGCCTGGCAAGTGCAGAGCAACGGACATTAGGTGCAGCAGGATCCAGGATATAATGACCATGTTAATGCCCGGCACAAAAGTGCACTGAAAGGAAATGAGCAAGATAAGTAACGAGCCCGAAAATTCGCCCATAGTCCCCGGCTGCAAACTTTTGCGAACCAACAAGGAAAACTCCTGGAAAACTAGTGGCTGGATTTCCCTCTCTCCACTCGATTCCTTGGCCGTTCCTCATTAAACGCACTCAAGTCGCTCGCAACAATCTTAATTATGTTGTAAAGTCTTTTGGCCAGGAGGGCCTGAAAAAACAGCCCTCGGTGTTGGGGGGGGGAGGGTTGGGGGGGGGGGGGGGGGGGCTTTTCAGCTGGCCAGGAAAAACTTTGGCCGCGCTGATTAGTTTTTCGAGTGCCTGCAGTGCAAGTCGGCCAGTCAAGCGTTTCCACTCAGTCTGTCATCTAGTCAGTCGGGCATCAGTGGCAGTACTCCGTGGAAAGTTTGCCGAGCGGCGTGGCAAAACAACAAAAACTCATTAAAAACTGCACAAATGCAACGTTTGGCCCATAAATACACGGCAGCACCCTTGGAAAACGGGGCTGAAGTGCAGTCAAGTCGAGCGGCAAAATGCAAAACTGCCCAACAAATGCACAATAATTAGAAGCAAATTTAAAAGTCGTTTGGCTGCTAATGAAGGCTTCCTTTGTGCCCGGAAAACTCAATGGTTAGCGCCGCCAGCAGCAGAGATGTTGACGGCTAATGGCCAAAATTAGTTCAATCAATGCCCTTAAACATTATAATTGCAATTTCCAGTAAATAGCAGCCATCAAAGTTGAATTAGAGTAAAATTTTGGCTGTAAATATTTTGATGTAAACGAAATAAGTGTTGTGTAGCCCCAAAGTATTTAGTCACTTTGGTTTGAAAGTATTGCATAAATTGTACTCAGTTTTTCACCCAGCAACAACAAATATTTGAACTGAAATCCACAATTATCGTGCTGACAAGGGGAAAGTTGATTGTATTTCAAGATTGGCCAAAGGGCAGCTTCTGATGCCATTCACAGGTTTTTTAATCAGGACCCGGAGCAGAGTTGAGACAGCCAGCTGCTGGCTGTAGTTCAGTTCAAGTTAAACTCGTTAACTTTCATAATTAAATTGTTAAACATCAGTTGGGCTTTAATTGACAGTCGTCGAAGGGGCGCAAGAAGGACATCGTCCTTTGGCCAGCTCAGCGAAATTCCTTAAGTGCCAATTTAGTGGCAATTTGCTTTTGTCTTAACACTTTTCGGGGTGGGGATCAGACTCGGCTAGGTTGGATCGCTTGTAGTACAACACAATTTAATGTTAATTAAGCAAAACGTTGCCAATGGCAGTTGGTAGTCGCTTGGAGCTGAAATGGCCCATTGGCCCATTGGCCCTTTGCCTCCTCCACTATCTGCCATTCAGACAGTCTGTGAATGTGTAAACAAATGTTTGCACAGTTGGCCTAATTGACTTTGCCGAGTTAAGGCAAAAAGTTTCCTACTCACTCTCCGTCGCCCATGAGCGAGATACAAAGATAAAAAGAACGAAATTAAATCAAATAAAATCGAATTGTTAGCCAATTGAACGGGGGATAAGACCCAAAACTAAAAAAAAAAAAACAAAAAAAATACTGCGGAAAATCGGAAAATGGCAAGGGCATGCATAAAATGCATGCGAAAGGTTGCCAGCGGAAATTTGCATAAACGCCCCGTGGCACGTAGTCAGCTATGATGTTTCCGCCCTTTGGCCCCCAGCAACTAACGGCATCACGTCTATATATCTGCATATATACGTATCTATATACACAGTGTGGAGTGTGTGGAGTCCGATAATGCCATTTTGAGTGCACTTTATGCGCACTTTGTCTCAGGGTCTCGCTATCATTAAAAACATTCCGGGTTCGCAGCTAATCCCCTGATATATATGAACTGTCGTTTCGATGTGCAGGGATCTATTAAAACATATAGATACTTGCCTGGGCCGCAAAATCGGAAAAGGCATAGCCACAGGCCTAAACACCCACTAACCGACCACCGAGCCTTTTAATTGAGCCAACTAACGCAGACATGTTCCCAATTTAAGCGGCAAGTGCCCTGCATGAGTGTGTGTGTGTGTGCGTGTGTGTGCGTGTAAGTGAGTGTTGATGCCACCGAATGCAATAATAGTTGCAACAACTCAAATGGCTTAAAACTGGTCTACACAGACCAGGGATTTGGGCTGTCAACAAGGCAATCAGGGTTTTTTGGGCTCATGGAACATCGTGTATAGCAGCTTTATCGACTGCGGAGCTTGGAATGCCAGATTAGCATGGGCCAGTACCTACAACCGAATTTAAATCACCTAAATCTCAAACTGAAGCATTATTAAGCTAACTGCTTAAAGAATTAAATGTACTAAGGCAGGAACGTTAAATCACTAGAGGCATTTAATTGATATTCTCTTGGCAACTACAAAAGTCTTTGAATATTCCATTTAATTTTCCAAAGGCAGTCCTGAACGAATGCAAACCATTCATTGACAAGGGCACTGCTGAAATCAATTTCATCCATTTCCTCCACCAGCACAATCCCATCATTGTGCTAATGATGTGTTGGCTGGTGTAACTCCAGGAATTTCTATCCTTCCATCCGACGCCCTCTAAATTCCCTCACACCCTTTTGGCCATTGTAATTGCTTTGTTTTGCTTACTAATTGTTTGTGGCCAGAACGCCAAATTAACTTGGTCACGTGGCTGGTGGGCGGTGGTGATGGTCGGGTGGCGGGGTGGCGGATAACCCTGGAGCGGACTCCTTGAGCCACCTCCAACCGCAGGCGTCGATGAGCGTTATTGATGACATTTTCGCTTCGCTGTTTGGTATTAATTTGATGCACGAGTGGTCCTGCTATCAGCCAATGATTGAGTGCTAATGGAGCAAACGTGGCGTGGAATGAAAGAAATCAGTTGGAGCGACTCGGGAAGGTCCTTCCTGGGGAGGCTGGGTAATAACATGCAGCCCAAGTGACCTCGATGCTCCCCTGCTGACCAGCCAGAGCAAACGAAATGCGTTTCAATGCGTTTCTGGGTGCGGAACCCATATTTGCTGAGGGTGGCTAGGTGGTTGGGTGGTTGGGTGGCTGGGTGGTTGGGTGGTTAGGTGGTTGGGTGGCTGTCTGCATTGGCGGTTGGGTGGCAGCCCACAGATGCACACACCGTGATATGCACACTAAACACACCGCACACACCTCGTTCGCACCAGCACACAGATTGCGGAGCAAGTGTGTCATGGACATGGCGAGGTTGGATGGTTTGTTTGCGGGCCGAAAGGGGGCGGAGATTTGCTTTGGGTGAGAAGACAACACGTGTTCCGACGACGATGACGATAATAATGATGGCAGGGATTCCATAGATGGCTGGCTGGGATTGCTTTCACCGTCGAGGCTGTAAAAAAGACGCATACTAAAATGGCGATCCGAAGGACAAACAAACATGGCATGCCGATAGCAGCACACACAACCATAAGCCCAAATGCCCAACCACACTCACATTAGGCGTACTTCAAAAAGTCGAGCGCACGCATTTATGCAAGATGGCAATTATGATATAAAACACCGGTCACAGCTGGAAATGGGCCCAGATTGCTGAATGGATCTGGACGGCGTTGTCCGCGCTCCACCATGAATGCCACCCAATGCCCCAGAGCCTCCAAGTGCGGGCGGCTGGAAAGCCAAGAGCATAGCTGATGATTTGCCGAAGGTCGCTCAGGATTGGCGCTTCATAAAATGTGCAAGGCAGTGGAGAGCAGAAGCTGCTTTGCCCTGCAAGCTCAAAGATTAGCTACAGCACTGGAAGGTCAACTGGACATTGAAAAGGCATTAGGCAACCAAAAGCCCGACGGCACTTTAAGCAATCTCTTTGAACACTTTCTTCATAGCTCAAGCTTCTCAAGCGATAAGTTCATATCAGAACTATGTAACTGTCTAACTAATAAATTTCACAATCCTTGCTTAAGCAAAATAACACAAGCAAGTAACTATTTTAATATTTCAGAAAACGTACTTTTGTGACTCGCACTGTGCTGTGTAATGAGCAACCAAAAGCGATGGCGGCACAAACTCACTTCCGTTGGCCAACAATCGATTAGAGGCCTTCAGCTCATTATCCTCGCTGTCAGTTTCAGGGGAATGCCCGTAGAGGAGGCTTCGCGTGCCGGATATCGGATCAGCCCAGACAATTGGGGGCTTGAACTTGGGTCGCCCGCTGGACAGCGGAGCTGACCCCAATCCGTGTTGCTGTCTCCTGCAAGTCGGCGAGTGGCCAATGCAGCTTGTTCTGCTGTCCGTTCGGCTTGAACGCTGCCAAGCTGTCAAAGCGTTAATTGAGTTTGACACTAATGAGCGTGCAATCGCTGCATAATTGATTTATAAATGCCAGGCCATCAGCCACGCCCCCGTTCGCTGCAGTTGGACGCCCCAGTTTATGAGTTTGTTGCAAATTTGCGCTAATTGGGTCAGACACACAAACACACAATGGAGGGAGGGCTTGACTTTTGGCTAACGAAGAATTAGCATTTTAGTGGAATACACTCGGAAATTGAAGGGGCACGGACAGAAAAATATGTGCGAAAATGTAGGCCGAGCATCGACCCAGACCGTCTCTCTCGGCAAGGAAAACGATCTGGGATCCCGGGAAGCCGGCAACTGGGGTTCATTTCAGGACTTGCCAAAAGCACTAATTCCACACAATTCGCAATTAATTTGAATTAATTATGTGCCACTTTCCACATGCAGCCATGGCAAACATGCCGACAACGCCTCCCGCAAACATCACGTGTGGGTGGTGGGTGGTGGGTGGTGGGCGTAGGGTGGGGTTACTGGGCGTGGCTGTCGGTGGGTCTCGGCATATTTTTAGACTCAACTCCGGCCACAAATCTGCCGCAGAAGCGGAAGGATGTGGGCAAACGTGGGGGGGGGGGCCGGCTTTGGTCTTCATTTATCTTCTCTGTTTTCATTGCCTACTTTCGGGCGAAACTCGAAGCCAGTTGGTACTACCAACTTGGTAGAGCAGCCTTAAGCATTGAGATTAACGGGGAAGTCTGGAGGATTTCACGCACAAGAACTCCTTCATCTGAGTGGGCCTCCTTGCTGGAGGAGTATGTTTTAAATACTTCCACGAATTCAAAAACTCCATTAACATGCTACAAATTAACCATGAAAATCCTAGTCACAACGAAGGATGATAGAAGGACCGTAGAATCATCCACAAAGAAGCATCTAAAAAGTGTGCAACAATATAATATGAAAATTAAGAAAACGCAATTTGTTCAATGCATAAAGATCGAAGCACTTAAAGTTTGGTAATTCTTAAGCATATTTCCCCACCCTGTGATGTTAAGATACAATATTATGATGTACAGATTCTTCACTTAAAAACTTAAAGTGCATCGAATTAACCGTCATTCAAGCTTTTCTCCTAATTAGTTAAAAGTGTATGTTTCAACCAAATTGAATTCACCTTGTTCGTGGCCCCACTTTGTATACACACTGTTTGCAGTGACGCAATGTAATTGTTTCAATTTCCGTTGAACTCGAATGACACGTTGAAAAATTCAATTCGTCTACTACTTAATTCTGGACATTTATGAAGCGCCGACGCAATTCCCCGAGCAGCCGAAGAATAATTGCCGCAATTTATTAGTAGAATCTCTTTAATTCACATCAAGCGTCCCAATGGGTTGGGAAATTCATATAGAACTCCCAATCGGGGCGATGTCTCACGTAAGCCGTAATCTCGCAAGCATCAAGCCAAGGACTTTAGCACTTAAGACAAATTCAAACAAAAACACGCATTCACAAAGCCAGCTAGACATAATCACTGGGGCCCACGTGCTAGGCAAATTAATTTGGATTCCGTCGGTGAATTTGGCCCAAAACGGAAAAGCAGCGGGTGGGGGAAAACCTCAAAAATATCTCTGCTACTCAGACAATACAATGGGATGGTGGTGAGTTTTTCTAGGGACGAGCGTTGACAGAAGAAATTTAACGCTTGAAATGCCAAACACAAAAATATTTTGACATTCAAAGCACAGATCCTAATACACACATGAATATGTACACAGACTTGTTGTGTCCTTGGTCGAATGTACGTTCTCTGTTCTGTTGGCGTGGCAAATTTTCCATGAAAATTGCATGAATTGCAGATTTTTGTTGCCCCGTCCGCTTTCCATACGCACGAAATGCGCTCCGGGTAGAAAGTGGAACTTGGACTGGGACTGGGACTGGGACTGGGAGTGGGACTTTGAACCGACATTTACCCGGAGTCAAGTTGCGTGTGCCGTAGACATTTTTATGGCATGCAGCGAACTGCCAGATGGCAGCTGCCGCTTGGCACTTGCCGCAAAATAGGGAAAATGCTTTACAATATAATAGAATTTGCCAGAAACGTGACTTTAACAAGCTCTTAGACATGTAAATACATAAACTCGCATATACACTGGCTGTCAAGCGCCAGCGAGCAGAAATGACTTAATATGCTGCAACGCTGATATGTGGACAATGTGGCGTATGCGTGATATGCAGCCCAAGAGTGTGGGGAAGAAAGAGTGTGAGGCAGGAATGCAGAAATGCAGCATTGCAGCAATGGAGAACTGGTGAGAAATGGAGAAATGCAGCGACCACAGCTCAATTAGTTTTTCCTTTTTGGGCAAGGGGCAGGCACACAGGGCGTATGATTAATGTGGTTTCTATTCAAATGGCTGCGCCCGAAAGTATGCTACAACGGAGTGCCGGACACTTGTGGCATTTCATGTGGCAACATCAAGATTACAAGCAATTTTCGTGCTCGGCTGCTGGAATGCTGCCAACTTGCAAAACCCTTTATGCAACACATTCTCGACTGCGGTCCTGCCAACAAATTGCGGCATTTCCCGATCACCAGATAGCAACTAAATTGCATTGCCTTCCAATTACTTTGCTGGGCCAGGTAATCCGGCTAATTGCCAGCCCACATTGCACACAACTAATTCGGCTCACAGCCGCATCTCGATGCAAAACTTGCAACTCAGATTCAATTGGAGTGCCAGTTCGGTCCCAGTGGCTACTGTAGTTTTAATTAAGTAAACACGGCATAAGGATCAAATCGAGTTGGGCCCGAATCACACCTGCGGGCGACATCAATTTTTCATCTCTCCCGACTGCATAAATCAACGTGGCAGCCTGCCACGTGCCGCATGGCATATGCCGCCAAAACAACTGCCATTGTGGCAGCCACGTTAACCTGGCTCATTGTCTCCGCGACATTTGCTGTCCTTTGTTTTTAATGTCCCGCAGTCGAAGGCAGTAAAATATAATGCCAACTCGTCGCGACTCCTGCACTTCCACTACCAAAGACAATTGCGTGACGTTGGGCATTATGGCCACGGCTTGGATTTGACTTTTGGCCAGGAGGACGTTGCTTGCGATGTCACAGCTACTTGGCTATTTGCTTGGACGAGATTTATGCCCTGCTAGCGCTTGATAAATGACTGGGAAAATTTGTAACTCAACTCGAACGCTGGAAATGCTGAAAATACTCGAAATGCTCGTTGGCCATAAATTCACAGTTCGCTGGTGCTGTGTCATTTTCTCTGCTGCTCTGCTGCTCTGCGGCTCTGTGGCTCTGTGGCTCATTAAAATGCCAAATTAGCCCAGCAAATTAGCGAAATTCTACACAATTCCTGTAATTGTAATTGTCGTGAATTCCGTCCGGCCAAACAGACCAAATTAAATGTAGTGACCAAATGGACAGGCTAAGGAACCCGAAGCACAGAAACAGAATTCAATTCTAGCCAGCGTGTTTCATGATAACAAAAAAATACAAATAAATCACAAAGAGAGCAACAATTAAAGTGGCATTCAGGCGCAGACAAACGCAACTTACAGAACTCATTAGCTTTTATTAATCGAATCAACTGCATATCCAGCATTCCGAACATGGCTGCTAAGTCCCTTATCCAAGCAATTACCGACGGACCAATTAAAAAGCCACAAGGACACATGCAAAACGGATAATCGCATCGAAATTCATCCATAAACATACACAGTGAGCCGTCAACGTGCGTGCATTAAAAATTAATTACATTTTAAATGGCAAAAAGATTTAATTTTCGCCGTGGGACTGCCCGCCTATACCATCGCTATGCCATCGCTCTTAATTGAAAAATAAAATAGATGTCATTGCTGTAATGCTGCTGCATTTTGGGATGGAATGCGATTTAGGGCCACTATTGCCAATTTCCCAGCACTTGGCCAGCATCGTTGAGATTTTAATTGAATTGTTGGGATCAATACGCCCACGCACCAAAGTTGCTCGCATGGAAATTGTGTAAATTTGTTGCGGTCAATTTTGCGTGTTAATGCCAGTAAAAACCGAAAATTGTTCGCCACTGCCATCTTCCCGTCTCTCTCGGTGCTGCTCGCCCCTCTCTTTCTAAATTCAAGCCGCAGTTGGTAAACGAACCGCAGCAACCAAGTGTCGAAAATTTGCGTCCAATTAAAATGTTTGCTCTAACACACGAGCTTTTACTTTCATGACCAAAATGCAGTGGCGCGTCCGTTTCTATGCCGCCGACCAGAAACTTCAATTAGGTTGGTACTCTGTGTGAGCATAATAATTCTGCTTTCTTATCAAAGCCAGGTCCATCAAACAGTTTTCGCTGCTTGGAGGGTGAACATTTCCCGGAAATATTAACCACTTCTCCAGGGAATATCAATTCTCAGAAAGGTCGACGTCGGCAATAAAAGTGCTATTTTTCGGTAATCTATCTAAAACGGAATGATAACACTTGTACTGTTGACTTGGAGCTAAAAATAGAATTCGGTCCTTCCACACAGTGATTGCATCTTAATCAGTAGTAACGGTCAGTAGTACAGAGCCAAATGTAGTTATGATAAGAATAGTTATATACCGATACTCGTGGGAGTATTTCTGAACGCGTATATAAGCTAAGTGTATGGTTGATGAAGATCAATAGCCGAGTAAAACTAGCCATATTAGTATGCCACGTTAAGATCCCTGGTACTATAGGGCCAAGACCATTGAATGCAACCATCAAATTCGATCTTATCGAGAAACTAAATTCTTGTTGGTAAGTAAAGCAAATATGTATATATACGAGTACAAAGCTTAAAATTGCAGTTCAACAAATATCTGTTATCCGTTTAGTGATAGTGATAACACACACTACTTCCCCTTTTCATTCAGAAAACTTAATCTACAAATCAGGAGAAAATGCAAAGCAAAATAATAACTTTTTATAAGAAAATTGAGAAAATGCATAGAGATAAAAATTGAGTGATGGTAAAAAAATAGGCAATTTAAGGAGACAGTTTATAGACACCAATTTAAATGAACTGAATTTTCACTATTAAAACTAGATAGAATGCTAAAGTCGAGTTTCCCGACTATCAGATACCCATTACCCAAAAAAGTAGTAGTATTAAAAAAATTAATATATGTGAGCGTTACGGGTATAAAAACGATGTGCGCAAATTCTTAGCTAACTATTGGAAGGCATGTAATAAAAGATAATCAAACAGCACAAAAAACAAGTATTAAACATGCTGCTACAATTACGTTTGTTAACTAAATATTTGTAATATAACTAAAACATGGATTATGTCACTGACTCTTCAAAGAAACCACTGCCAAGCACGTTTGCACAGAAAAAACACTTCGAACAAAAGTGCTACGCGCATACGGACCCATAATAGCTCAATTTTCATAATTTCACTTACCTTGGCTTATGTCAAGTATCATAGACAGCTCCCCAAAAACACCTCCTAACTTGTTTTTGGTTATTTTTATTTGTATTTTCTCGGCGTTTTCGAGCTGTTTCTTTGTTTGTTTTTTTTTGTTTATTCCAAATACGAGCGCCAGAAGCGCCGCTGGGCAAAAAGAGTTGCTCAGTGAGGTTTTGACGTTCGCGGTGAGCGGTTCGCTTGGATACTTAAGCGGATCTCAGATAATCAGCGGCGCAGAGTGACTGCAAAATAGATGGAAAATCAAGTTTGAATATTACAAAATTTGGTTTTTACGCGCGACGTTGATTTTCGAAGGGGAAAATTAAGCCGAAAATGCTACAGTTTCTAGGTCACCTGAGAACTCAATTCTGAACACGAGATAAATGCGGCAGAAAGTGGAGCAAAAGTAATAAAATAGGCTTGCAAAGCCTACTTTTTTTTGTGTTGATTCAAGGAATCCCAAAGATAAATACCCGAAATGAGTGTATCGTAAAAGTCGCGTGCTTGAAGTACAAACAACATAATATGATCTAGCGAAATGAGATGTATCCATAAACCTGATGACGTAAACTTACCCGAAATATTTACAATGGGTTAAGAAAGTGATGGAAAGTGGTAGAGGTTTCTGCATTCCCCGTGCTTTTTGCTTCGTCGCAAAACCCTTAAGTGCGCTGTATCTTTATTGACACCCTAAAGATTCTAATTGCATGTCTGCAAACTATACGATTCCCACTTCGCAGATAAGTGGGGTGGTGCGAAAAAAAAGATACTTTTGCCAGAGAGCATCCGAGCGGCATAACTTCATTAAATTTGGAACTCGTATCACCAAGTCACACATTTTTATGCATTTAATTAAAGGCAGATGACAGTAGTCAAAGTGTTTAGACAAAGAGCTGTCAGCGCCACATAAGCGCCTCGGGTGCAATTAAATAATTGACTCTTGCCAATATAAAATACTAAAAACCCATTTAGAACGTGTGGCGCTATTGGGCTTTATCGCACCACCAAGCCACCAAAACAACAAAAAACTCCCACAACCAAAAAAAAAAAAACAAAAAAAACGGGGTAACGTGCTATCGAGTGTTGTGGCGCGTACTTCGCGCTTTGTTTTGCTTCGTTTATTTGGGCCAAGTTAGCGGGTAATTGCAGCCTACTCGTCACTATTGACTTTTTTGTAATGCCATGTTGCAGGTTTACTTTCCATTGTTGCAACGAGAACAATCGGCGAGGCAGCTGCGCATGCGCAACACCTAAAATGGCGAGGCACAATCTAGAGTCATCCAAAGGGTAAACAAGTCGGGGACTCAACTAAAAAGAGTCGATGAGACAATACCCTAGCTATTTCGCTTCGTAATTACAATTTCGACTGCCTGGAATTCCCGATATCTTATCTGACTCAGCAGTCTGTCCAAAAGTGTTGAGCTTATAAAATAGGTGTTTCTGTGAGTCATAGAATATCCAATCAATAGCACATAAAAACTGTTAGTGCTTGTTAACTGGTTTCTGCGATAACAAGGCCAACGTCAGCTGGTTTTTAATCAGAAAAAGGATAGCCCAAGTGGTGCCTTAATTATGCACTATCGAAATTGCACATTTAAAAACAGTGACTGACTAGGTTAGGTGCCTTATGGTGCAGTTCTGATTTCAGCAAGCTTCATTTGAATGAAAGCTTGGCAAAACTTAAGACCTGAGTAGTGCCTCCATATGTGGCAATAAATCAATCTGAAGTCCGACATGTCCGACATGGAAAGTGGCTGTCCCGCATCGGCGACAAATGAGCAAGCGTGAAGCCCAGCGGAGGTGTTATGAATGGGACCCAAATGGCAAAAAGCCAAACGCTTGAAGAGACCTTTCCCTAAAACTGGAAACTGGTTTCGCCCTGAGGCTTGGCAGCCAAATTGCCAGCGTTTTGGCCTGCTGCAGTTACCAGTTCGATGCAGATTTGGCTGCAGCGAGGCGTCGACTGCAGCGCCACCGCTCCATTGTTATGTAACGTGTAGTCGTCTAAGTCAGTGGGTCAGTGACTTGCCAGCTTTTTCCAGCTGTTGCCAGCTTGTCTCCGTCTCAGTCTTTGTCTTTCTCGATGTGGTTGTCGTTGTCTTTGGCCCACCAGGCCGGTAAGCGATCGTGATTGGCGTCCGCCAATGGCCGTAAATGGTAACCTTAAGTTGGGGCAGTTTAAGTTGAAGGTTAGTGTAACCACCGCATTTCTGATTGATTTGCAGCTGCAACATGGAAACCACAATCAATAACAATAACAACAACAATGCGAACGGGTACATGAACCAGGCGTATGTGGGCTCACTGGATGCCTCCAACATCTCGATACCAGGGGCATACAAGCCGAATGAGTCCTCCAATGGCAAGAAGCCGCTCTCAGAAGGATCGGGCGCAGCTCCACCGCCAGGACCTGGCGACAACCAGCCTGGAGTGGAAGCTGGCCAGCCGGACAAACAGCGCGGGAGTTGGAACAACGACATCGAGTTCCTCATGTCCTGCATCGCACTCAGCGTGGGCCTGGGCAACGTGTGGAGGTTCCCCTTCACCGCTCTGGAAAACGGAGGTGGAGCCTTCGTGATACCCTACCTGATCGTCCTGATTCTAGTGGGGAAGCCCGTGTACTACTTGGAAATGCTGCTCGGCCAGTTCTCGAGTCGCGGCAGTGTAAAGGTCTACGACTTTTCACCGATCATGAGAGGTGAGTTGCCCTAGTTCTCCGTAACTAAATAACTTTTCAATCTGATACTAATGACACATAACTGACATCATACAACAAGTTTGGGCCTAATTGAAATGATGGCGTTGTACGGCTTAACTAGTTATTTTTGAAACTAGTTATTTTCTTCGAAGTAACCACAGTAACGATAAAGATGAATATGTAATTAATGCCAGCTTATAGTATTGCATTGCTTGCGTAACATTCAAATAAGATAGTTATAATCACCATATACTCCATATTAATAGGATTTTATTTTCAAGAGTAACTTTGATTCAAACACAGAGAGCTAAGGGGTTTCTTGTAAGCAAAACAACACCCATCTGCTCCAGCATAATTTACATCCATTTAAGAATCCGAAATCAATATCTCCCCCCAATCCAGGCATTGGATATGGACAGGTCCTGGCCACGGGCATCGTTACCACCTACTACGCCACATTAATGGCGCTCACCCTGCGCTACTTCGTGGAGTCCTTCTACCCGACCTTGCCGTGGAGCCACTGCCGCGAGGAGTGGGGCACAGAATGCCTGGACTCGGGACCGCAGGAGGCCAGCAGAACCACCAGCTTGGCGGGTTCCGGAGTGCGAACCACCTCGGCGGAGTTCTATTTCACGTGAGTGGGGCAGGATGCCAGCAGGTGGGCAGGATGCGTGACTCATTCATTCTCCCGCAGGAACATCATTCTGCGCGAGAAGGCGAGCATCGATGATGGCATCGGATATCCCAGCTGGAGCCTGGCGCTGGCACTGGCAGTGGCCTGGATCATCATCGCAGGGATTACGTTCAAGGGCGTGAAGAGTTCGGGCAAGGCCTCCTACTTCCTGGCCCTCTTCCCCTACGTGGTGATGCTGGTGCTCCTGGTGAGGGCGCTCACCTTGCCGGGCGCCTTCGACGGCGTCCTGTTCTTCCTGCGGCCACAGTGGCACAAGCTCCTGGAACCGCAGGTCTGGTACGCCGCCGTCACCCAGGTGTTCTTCTCACTGGCCATCTGCTTCGGGAACATCATCATGTACGCCTCGTACAACCGCTTCGGCCACAACATTTACAGGTGAGTGGAGATGTCCGGTCCGGAGTTTTCTTTTTTTTTTACAAGAGTTCCTGCTACTCAGGGATGCCAATATCGTGACCACGCTGGACACCTTCACCTCCCTCCTGTCCGGTGTGATTATCTTTGGGATTCTGGGCAACCTGGCGTACGAGAACAACACCACCGACATCGCCAGTGTGGTCAATGGTGGTCCGGGCCTGGCTTTCATATCCTACCCGGACGCCATTGCCAAGTTTAAGTGGCTGCCGCAGCTGTTCTCCGTGCTGTTCTTCCTCATGCTCTTCGTCCTGGGCATCGGCAGCAATGTGGGCATGGCCTCCTGCCTGTCCACCGTGATCAAGGATCAGTTCGGACACCTGAAGAACTGGACTGTGGTGGTAGGCATAGCCATCGTGGGGTACTTTCTGGGCCTTATGTACATCACACCGGGCGGCCAGTTCTTGCTTAACCTGGTCGACTACTTTGGAGTCACTTTTGTGGCCCTGGTGCTGGCCATCTTCGAGCTGGTGACCATTGCCTGGATCTACGGGGTGAAGCGACTCTGCAGGGACGTGGAGTTCATGATTGGCATCAAGACCTCACTGTACTACCGCATCTGCTGGGCGGTCGTCACTCCTCTGCTAATGCTCGCCATTCTCATCTACACCTTGGTTCTGTACGAGCCCCTCAAGTACAAGGATTACACCTACCAATCGGGTGTTTACGGTAAGCAGGGGGCTTGAACCCGCCCTTGGATGTCCTGGCTAATAAAATCGTTAATCTTTCAGTTTTCGGCTGGTGCCTCAGTGCCTTCGGCGTGGGTCAGGTGCTCTTCTGGGCCATACCCGTCGTGCGGAAGCAGCCGGCGTCTCTGGGTCTCTGGGCCCGCATCCGCAAAGCCTTTGAGCCACTGCCCAACTGGGGACCCACCGACCCGCAGACCCTCAAGCGGTACCAACTCTACGTCCAGGAGGGCAACGCGAATGCCCTTTTCCGGCGCAGCAGTATCTGGCACAAAATCTATGACAATATCTTCGGTTAGCATTGAATTAGCAATAAAACTATATACCATTTAATGCCGCCGACTCGGTCGCTTTACGAGGTCACGGGATCTGCTGCGACTACAGCACAGCCCTACAGCACAGCCCTACAGCACAACCCTTTTATAATAAAAATCAGTCCCTGCCCCGGGCTTAAGTGCCAAATTAAATGGCAGTTGGAGTTGCCCTGGGGCGATCATAAGACCCACATGCGAAATATCCTCAGATATGACATGGCTCTAAAGAACGCTCGTAAGTGAGGGGCCCCAAAGCGAATGGAGTACACAAAATGGCCCAAAACTTATTACAAGTGTGTATTTCTACAAAATATTTGATTATGTCTTGTGAGTTTAGAAACAAATTTCTAGTATCAGAACTTAATTCCGTAAAACCCATTCGAATTATGTAGAGAAAAGCGTATTTTTTTCCACTATCGATTTTATGCCAAATTGTAAACTTTCCACCGAGCTTCCTGTATCTCAAGAGTACTTTTTTGTGTCATCCCGGCATCTCTAGTGAGTGCTGGCAACTGGCGGAACTATAAAAGACAAGACAATTGCAGCCGGAGGCACTGGCTCCACCCATTTCGCAACCCTCGTGTGTGTGTGTGTGGCATACTCGCACTGATTATGCCATAAAGGGTGGAAAGTTCTGATTTTATGATTGAAAGAAAAAGTTCCTCGAAATGTGTGTGCTGGGAGGCACTTTCGCGTAGCGTGGAGCGCAAAGTATTAAAGTAATTTGTAGAAGGCAAACAAGGGGATGCACTGGCTGCCTGCTGGGCGGATGAGCAGAGTGTTGTCAAATGACAAGCTGAGCGGGAAGTATTTGAAGGTCGTACATACACACGCATAATCGTAGTAGCAATAAATTAAGCAGTGGATCGTAATTTAATACATACAGACATACGAGTATATCCGGCGAACACCTACGGCTGCCACCTTAATGAAGATGTCTGGTGGCCAGGACATTGGGTGCTTTGTCCTGTTGGCAGCTGGGTGTGCGTAATTGCACTGATAAAACGCATTTAAGCGGCATAAAGAGCCTCTCACTTACGCTGCCATGAACACACGGCGTATGCGCAACGCCCGAGCGGAAAGCCAATGCATTTCGAGTTATTTGTCAAGCCATTGTGTCATGTTAATGCGTTTTTAATGGCCAAACTGGAACACTGGCACACTGGCACACGGCTTTGTGCTTTTCGCTCAAGTGGTTGGCCAAGAGGGTCTGTCCATCCACCATCCAACTTAATTTCATTGTTTTCCAGGACAAGTCAAACATAAAGAGACATTATGGCCGCGTCAACGGTTCGTATGCGTAATGGAAATTTATATAACCAGAATGGCGGAGTGCGGAGTTCCATCGTGCGAATGCCACAGCAACCATTATTGAGTGTAAGCGGAATTAATTTGTGTATAAACGAGCCACTGATTTTGCACAAAAAGCACTGTGAATTGCTTTTTAAAATATTGCTGTTGAGACAGCAACCAATAAAAGCGTTGATTTATGGGGCACGAGCATATAAATAAAATATACACAAATAAAATTTCTCACTTTCGAAAGAAGGCGTCCTAATGAATACTACATTGAAATAAATTTAAAATCATTTTACAATCAGTTTTCATTGCATATGAAAGGCTGCTCAATGTCCATTAGGAATTCAAGTCTGAGCCTTCTCCTGGTTCGCAACGTTTTAAGGAGGATAAATTATGAATGAGCTAGTTAAAGATTAAAGCTTAGTTAAAGCTGAGCTAGAACCCCTGCCATAGCCGGATTGAAAGCAAATATTTGGCTTTATTATAATTTACGTTTGTTATTGCAGGGATGCGATGATTTATGGCCACATAATGGCATAATGGCAACGCAAAATCATAGCCAAGCGGTCCATTGCACGAATATGGGCGAAATCACAACAATGCCGGCGGAAACCCAAAAGGTGGCCTAAATATAAATCAGCCAGCTGAAGTTGAGCGGCAGACGGCAAACAGAAAATGACAGCCCAGGTACACGGCGTTTACCTTCCACGCACATTTCCCCAAAGTAATCAATGCACTGGCCGCAGACAAAGGCTCGGATTCCCTGGTTCCCGGATTCCCGGCCTCCTAGCCTCCTGGCCTCCTGGCCCGTTTTGGCCACTGATAGGTTCCACCGCGGCGTGGGACGCCAGTTGCCACTTGTCGGATGCGGAACGCTTCCAGGAATGGCTGCGATTTAATGGGCCAACAGCGGGCAACAGCGGGCAACAGCGGGGAGACTGCTACTTAGGCGCACATTAACTTTTGGCCTTTTGTTGGCCAAGAACGCTTTGTCTGTCGAGCCCGCGACCCTCTTTTATCTGGAGGCAATGACTTGACTAGACACAGCTGCTATTATTTCCCTTTGTTTATTTTGCCGTGCCCGAATTGTAAATTATTTAAATAAATTAGACTACATTCTTTGGCAGCCCAAGCAGATTGCCAGTGATTTGGCCTGAGTGCCATTTAGCTGGATTTGTTTTGCACCTTTGGGTGGTCGCCACGGGGTGCATTCTTGTCTCAATGTTGTAAAAATTTACAGCCACACTTTATAAGCCACAAATGTCTTGAAATTGTGCTCGACATAAAAATGCTGGTCCAAATGGTTCGTCTAGAGAGTTTCGGTTGGCCCTAATCGCTAAGCAATTGCTGCAAATTTCCATTTAAATTGGTCAAGTACTTTTTATTGCACTAAGCACTTGAAAGCTAGCTTTGTTGTGGAATATTACATACAAACAAAACATACAAAATACAGATTTTCCCAACAATTTAACTTATGTCTCTCTGAAAATTGTTACAGAACACATTAATTGCCGCTCAATTTAATTGATTATGTAGTTTTTGTTACATCAATTAAAACGCATTAAAAGTGCGAAAATGAAAATGTAAAATCATTGTTAGCTCTCTCTACATTCAATTGACTAAAAATAATTAAACTTTTCAAATAGTGTTAGTGTAAAGTTTTAACATCAGCAAATTTACGAATAACTAGTATACCCTTCGCCGTAACAGTAGGGGGTATAAATATTATTAATAAGTCCGACGAAAATGGCCAAAACTGACATTAAATGGATGTCTTTGTGCTTTAGCTTCATCAATACCAATCAGTTTTTAATCAATTATGAAATGGCCGCGAAACGAGCTGCAGTCAATTAAAAATCGTTGAGCAGCAGACGCTCTGTATTCAATCAAATCTAATTAATTAAGTTCTTGGCGACAACTTGCAGCCACCTTTAACGCTCGAGTGGAGCGGCAAAGTTACGGGCGGATACAAAAAAACCAGTCCGTAGACAGGCATTCCATCAAACGTTGCCTAGGCGAAGGACACGGCGGCAGGACTCGTGCACCTGAACGGTTTGTTATGTCGATGGTCGACGATTCGAAGTCGGGATGTCAGCTACCACCACCACTGCACACTCCACTGCATGTGTATGTATGCGAACCTGTAGTTTTTGGCTTGCCATATTGTGTGTATCATATTTATGACAGTCTGTCAATGGCAGGAGCAGCAGCAGCAGCAGGAGCAGGAGCAGGAGTAGGAGTAGGAGCAGGAGCAGGAGCAGTGGCCCGGCGAAGGCAAACAAATCATTTGGGCAGACAATGTACTCGTATATATGTACAATGTATGTATGTATGTGTATGTATGTCTGTGCACGGATACTTTCATGTCCTGGCTCGAGCATTTTTATTGTTCGCCTGAAGTGGCCGCTCTTGAGCCATCGATTGGCCATTTCAGAAGGAGTGGCTTCGATTTTATAAGCTGTTTATAGTGCCAATTAAAGCGCAAGAATTAAATACGAAAAGCGAAAACATCGCGTGCTAGAACGTAGCATACATTGTGGGGCACAACCACTCTCTGGATGGGATTTGTTTATGGGCTTACGGTTTTTGCCGCCCGTTGCCGCTTTGCTGCTTTTAAGTTATTTATAATTATTTCAGCCAGCCACAAGCTCAAAAACAGCGCTGTGAATAGAGAGACAGGCGAATGACAAAAACCTTGACAACTTTGCAGTTTTGCCAAAGTTTTATGATAAGTTTTTCATCACAAGACGCCAGGCATGTCGTGCCGAGAAACCAAACAGACATTAGGCCACCAGTCGGGAACCGGAACGGGAACGGGAACGGGAACGGGAATGGGAATGGGAATGGGAACGGGGATGGGTATGGGTATGGAAAGAAGAGACCTGCCAGTGCAAAAACCAACATCACAATGGCTGACTGTCATCCCGGCCTGCACCATGGGTCAAAATGTACCACCAACTGGCACGCCACGGGACACAAACTATGGCTGCTCGGGCATCCCGGTTCAAGTTACATAGACAGCCCATTAAATTGCCAACTCATTTACGGAGTTTCGGCACTGGGAGTGTTCCGTGGCCATGGCAACCACCTTTGGCGCAATTAAGAAGGAAAACCTCTCCTCAGACGAATTTCTTTATCCCCCAAGGAAAGCAGATATAATAAATTAAGTGCAGCAATCTCGTCCGCATAAGACATACTCGTATTCTCTGCGTAAAAACAATCGAAAGATTAAATAAAATAGAGCAATAAGGGTTTTATCATTTAATTGGTGAAATATTTCATTATCATCGTTTTACCCGATTATAAAACAGATCCCTCAACCCCTTTGATTAAATCCGATTTCCTCTGCAATCGCACAAGCTGCTTTAAGACGAACAGCGTGTTTTCGCAGGACGTATTTGCTTTTAATGACCCTGCGCCCACAGTGCCCACATTCAGGAATCAGATGCGACAGGCAAGGACGAAGGATGAAGGGCCTGGAATGGTGGACTGAAGAGCGGTCTGGAGCAGTGAAAAGAAATGTCGCCGGATGTCGTCATCGCAACGACAACGTCAGCGGCTGGTCCGCAGGAAAATGGGAAAGCCACAGATGGCAGCTGGCAGCTGGCAGGAAAAAAGGGAAAAGGCGCACCAAACTTTGTGACGAACTTCATGGACTTGTTAAACACGTGTAGTTGGCACAGCAGTCGATCCCACAGGCCGATTCCACAGTGGGAACTTTAAGCTGTGCTCGTTAATTAGGAGTCGGAAATCAAATTACTGCTCGAGATTTCACTACTTGGGCTAATTTAATCGCTGGCAAATTCGAAAAATGACCGCCGGCACTTGAGAAGACCCTTTCAAATGCTCCACTATTAAAACTTTGACGCGTGCATCAAATCTTTCCATCTAAATGGGCCAACTTCGCAGTCAAGTGGATTTATCTCCCAGCAAATAAAGTTGCCACCGCATCTTGCCACTGCCCGAGGACGATGATTCCGTGAAGCGGTTGGCTGCCTGTCAGTAACCCGTAACTGTGTCTTGGTTTTAAGCGCCTGCCCGAGTTCTGGGCCATCATTTCTAGTACATTAAGCCCTGGCTGAAAACTGCCGCCCCAAGTCGAAAAGTTGGGGAGCATCCATACACCCATCCACATCCACATTAACATTCATGCGTGCAGAGGGCCGGAAATGTTTATTAGATTTAACCGCAGCCCGCTCACCATGTCGTATGCGCAATGTCCTGCTGACCTTGCGTGGCTTATGCTCCCATCAAAATTACAATGGCTCCGCTTTGGGGGAGCTGGTCGAGCATCGAGCTCAGGTGCGAGTCCCTCGCTTTCAGCAGGAGCACTTTTTGCGTCATCACTCAATTTATCATCTGGCGTGGAAGGACTGAAATGAAATGTTTTCGCATTTTATTTGTCGGCTTTTTTGCCGGCTTGCTCCCGGGAAAATGTCAATTTAAGCCGGGGCTTGTCTTAATTACGTGAGATCTCGTCCAGGAATTTATTTATTTAAGCAATGACAACAGCAAGGAAATGGCTTTTTGCATCGAGTTACAATGATGTTTTGGTGAATTATCTGTGAAATTGATTGATGATGGTGCTGTCACAGCCAGATGTACAAAGACTCCTTGACTTTTTAGGCTGTCAGGCAAAATCAGGTGAATCAGGCAAAACATTTACTTAACACAAGCCACAAAAGACTTTAGCCACTCCACAAAACCGGAAAGTGAGCGATAACCACTTCAGTGGTTTCTTATTGAGCTTAAAACGGAATCGATTTCCCAAATCTCTAAACTAAGTATGCTTAATTACTGAGCTAAAAACTTTAAGAACTAACATTTCCATTGACTTTAAATTGGAAGTAACTGCGGGAAACAAACAGATCAATCAAAACAAAAATGTGCAAAGTATTTGTAGTTTTTGCTAAGGCTAAACACATTGGGTTCTCGTTAAGGGCCTTTTTGCATGATCATTCATCATTTAAATCCATTCAGAAAATAGTCAGAAGAAAATGGCCGACCAAATAACGTTACAAATGATTTTCGAAGGGTTTCGCGGCAATGATACGAAAACATTTAAATTAAATGAAAACAATGCTTTTCCGTCCGATTGCAAATCCATGGGAAAGCCCCAAAGATAACCAAACAGCAAGAACAAACAGCAGGCTGAGGACTAAACCAAAGCAAACAGGCAAAGTGAAGGCCAAACAAAGGAGGGAAATGGGTGCAATGGGGGAAATGGGTGAAATGGGTGAAAGTGGGCGGAGCAACCGCAGAAACAATTTATTATTTGCGAATTCCCACTCCCGAAAAGCGGAGCAGAGTGCCAATATGCAGGTTTTGCTTTACAAACTTGAATAAATAATGAAATCGGTAAGCAGGCGGTCCAAGATGCTAAAAGTTAAGAGCTGTGGCTCCGGCTCGGTCTGTCCAAATGACCACAGTATTGACTGGATCCGGGCCAGCAAACAAATCTCAATAGACTGGCTGTCAGGAGGCCAAGATATTTGAACAGCAAATGGGTGCTTCATTCGTCATCGCAGAGGTCAAAGGGTAGGCTTGAATTTAAGCTGCGAGATCTGCCACTTCTTGTGCAATTTCCCAATCACATTCAAACACTGGCCAGTGGCCAGAATTCGAGCTGCACGCGAGCCAGCGACCTTTTCTGCCCCCTGAACCCGATAAAATATGAAAAACTGAGGCTGGTGATGGTGGCTCTTGGTGGCTGATGGTGGCTGATGGTGCGGGGTGGGAATCACACGGCAACACCAAGAGCTCAAGCCACTTGGCCTTTGGGAGTTTATGGAAGAGCTTAGCAAACAAAATTATATTCAATTTCCTTTAATGGCCACCATAAAATAGCAGTCAGCAAAAGTAAAGCCGGCCGAAAGCCGCCACAAAAAATGTAGGCGTTGCGCCGCGAACTTCCTAAGGCAGAAATCAGGACGCGAGCGGTTATCCGCCCTCCTTGGCGCTTTTTGTTAGGTAAGCAACTTGTTTGGAGCACTCCCAGTACTTCACAATGGATTATGTTTAGATGTATGCTTATCACAAGATATGAATATTCCATTTGTCCGGGCCATCAGACAGCTGCAGCTGCCGTCGCTTGGGCCGTGTGAAAAACGATTAAGCATACGCCATGGTGTCCGCTCCATTTGCCACGATTTGCCACAACTCGCCTGTTTGCCTGTTTGCCTGTTTGCCTGTCAGCCCTGTCAGCCAAATTGTTTCGGCCACGTAAATGGCACTGCGAGAGTGCTTTTCATAATAAAAGGACATATTTATTTATAATCTATTTTTCGGCAATTTTTAGACTACATATACTTGTATTTCGGCTATGACTTTAAGTCCTTAACGCACATACTTTGCTTATAGTGCCATTTAAGAAGATAACTTTGAAGATAATATTGGAAGTTAAATATTTAGATTATATATATTATATTATATATTTTATTATTGCCATTTTCTGCCATAACTAAGCCTATTATGATCACGCATAAGAAGTATTTTTGCGTCTTAACTTAGCAGAAAATCTCCAACTTAAGTAAATTCCTAAATCGCAGAAAATAAATTGATAGAACTTAGTTTTTGGGTGGCTTCTTATTAAAGATGTGCTTGTCTTTTTATACAGACGAGTGATTTAAAAGCGTACTTCAGGACTTGACGAACTTGGTGAAAGCATTTTATTTCGCAAACTACCGCCAGGGGTGTAGGTCCTCCGGCTGGATAACAGAGCTTTAACTATGTCGTGGCCCAAACCCCAAACCCCAGGCTCTTAAGCTTTGTGTCGCAGACAACATAATCCAATAGATAGAGTCAACAAAGGGGAATGTTTACTATTAGGTTTATCGCCAGCTAAACCAGACGCAGAACGGGCGAATTTAATGCGAGCCGTTCGCATTTTATGGTCCATTTCCAGCTGCAAGCCGAGCCTGAAGTCCGGATCCGTTAATACATCAAACTCAAGCATCGTGACAGCCAACTTGCCGCCTTCTTATCTCCTTTTTGCGGTTCCCAGATAGCGACACTTGTCGGCGGAGTCCTCTTCGCAGGAAGGGGGGGAATCTGGCCGACATCCCTAGACAATTCGATTGACATGAAATGAATTGTGAAATTAAACAGACTGCACAATGACAGCCGCAGAAAGGAATGCGTCGCTGAAAAGGATTCTCGAATGGGGCCACAAATTGCTAAGTGATTTCGCAGAAAGACATGAGAAAGCAGCCTGCCAGTTGCCTGGCAATGAAGATGGTCCCTAAAAAGTCAGCAGCAAGCAGCATTAAGCCGTGTGAAAACGGTTCGAAGTCGTCCGTGACCCTCTGTTGTTTTTGCTGCCTTTTGGTAGTCAACGCCTATTTGTTAACACCATAAACATGGAGAAGCTGTATGCATGCCGCATGCTGTATGCCCAACAACTTACCCTGCAAATTGAAGAGCCAGAACAATGCTAACGCCATTGAGCAATTAGCGAGCTTGGGCGGCACAAGAGATTTTTCCGATTGCATGGAAAACTATTCACGCGCGAGCTTTAATCAAAAAGCATTTGAATTTGAATCGCGCACAAATCGCACACACACACACACCCACTCACTGCACCAACAAATATCAATCAACAATTGCGCCCGGGGGCATGCAACAATTTCTATTTTCCTTTCCTTTGTGCCGGGCCACGCGGCGTATGAGCAATCAATTTGTATCGAGTTTGGCACGCACTGCTTCAATTATTCAAAAGACCGTTACGCCAGTTCAGAATCCGTATCGAAATATATCGTTATACACTCCTGCCCCTTTCCAATTCGGGAGCCCAGCGTCTGGTTGGCCAGCCGACGTAGCACTGAGGCTTCACTTGGGCCAGCACCTCGCTTTTGAAGGAACACCGTGGTCGCCACTTGGGTTCCACTCGAATCGGCGCATGCGGCCTGCCCTCCAGTGGATGTCGTTTGAAAAACATTGTGGCCGTTTTTCAATGGCCCCGAAAAGCAGGCAGCTTTGCGTGGTGGAACTGCCGTTGCAATCGGAGATTTCAATTATGCATTACGTCCCCTTCAAGTGATCCAGGTGGGTGGTCGGTCGGGTCGAGTCCTTGCAACTGCTCTGTTATCCCTGGCAAATCGCTGGCATCTTAAGCCGCTGCACGCCGAACGTTCTCGTCTGGCAAAAGGTGTCCATGGCTATCATGGCAACCGGGCACAAAAAACTAAACACGTCGTTGACAAAGGACGGATAGCAGAAGTACGGAGTGGGATTGCCATGCGGCACGTGTCCTTACAAACTTCCAAAGCCCCAAAAGCGCAGACTTTTAATTCATGATTTCCACAATGTGTTTGCAGTCAGAGGTTTTGTATTTTATAAGTTTACTTAGAGCATAGAGTTCATTGGGTTCCATATGCACGAATCTACGAATGCATTGTAACATTTCTATATATTATATACTATATTATACACTATATTATAGCACGGAAAGGAAAGATACGAACAGCTTAAGATCTGTTTTCCTGTCTATGCTGATCAAAAATAGTGGATATAGTGTTGGATGTTTATCCTTCTGACTGAAAGAGGAGAAGACCTTTTCCTACAAATTTGTTGTCAATGATGGAAGTTTTCATCTCCAGCAGCGAGGTTGGTTTTCCAATTACTTGCAATAGAAAAACGCTTCAGAACGCCGATGGAGCTGCGAACCGCAGTCCAACCTCTCAATTATTCCATTTCATTTCGCTGGAAATCTCTGGCGCAGCTCTAACATTAATCTAATACCTATATTTGCAGATGCAGAGCACTGAACACCTTGGATGTCGGAGCTGCAAGCAGTCAGCTTTGCCTTCCTGCTTCCCTTGGGTTCAATAAAATGCATAAAATGCGTGCACAGTTGGCGGCACTGGTTGCCTAAATGCAATTTCAGCTGGGTCCTTTGATTGTGGATCCACTCCCGGAGCAGTTTATATGTATATCATTACTGGTGCCGGTGGAGGTGGGCGACGGAAATAATTGAATTTGGCTGAGACGACGAGTTAAGAGGCGATTGCCAGCAATTGCAACGCTCGATTTGGCTTGTAACTTTGTGAGTTCGCCCACCTGATGGGGAATTTACATGGCGGCCATTTACATCTTGGCCATTATTTGCCACCATAAATCCCCGCTTAGTCGAGTGTCACGCTCCGAAGGTTAGCCGGCTAACTGGCCACCGATGGACACATCGCATTCCAAGGGCTGCTAATTATGAACCTCGTTAGGCGAACAGGTGACCCTGCTGGTATCTCTTTCATTTTTGGCTACACAAGCCCAATGACCAGGTGACTAAATCAACATCGGGCTAACAGGCATAATTAATGAGCTCCGGCATAAATCACCGGCAGGCCAATCAAAGTTGTCTCACTGGCCATACATCAGGCATTTGGCAGGAGTATACGAGTACCACCTCATGCAGCAGCCGCTCCTCATCCTTACAATCGAACAGATTTGTCCTGCCTTCGTCCTGCCTGCGCCTGGTCTGTAATTAATAATCGGCTTAAACAAATCAAATGCCCGAACTTG
The DNA here is from genome assembly GCA_005876975.1 of Drosophila orena. NCBI lineage: Eukaryota > Metazoa > Arthropoda > Insecta > Diptera > Drosophilidae > Drosophila > Drosophila orena. The sequence continues at coordinate 2,045,261 of VCKV01000008.1, read as the reverse complement.
CTGTGCCTTCGATTCCATTGGCCAATTATTCGATTGAGTTCGACCCACAGTTTCCCTTGACGTTGCACCTTGGATTTCATGGCACGTCTGTTGCAACTTGCAGCATTTTCCCTTTTTCCGGACACCCTCACTCGGACTGACGTACGACTTTATTTGCGTCTTCTGCGACACGCGCCACTGGCTCAAATCGAGCACCCAGCCAATTGTTCCGGCCAGGATTGTTCCAACACCCCTCGCGCATCCCACATCCCACATCCTCGCATGTCCTTCCAGCTGACAATTACAACGCACTCGGCCTGTAACTGTCGCTCGCCGTTGATGCGCTTTTTTAACTCGTCATTCGGGTATGCTCCACATTCTGGGGAAATACGAGGAAAATGCATTAAGGGGTTTTTAGTACTGGTTTTTAAACCAATTTTAATAAAAGTTCACAAGCACTTGCGGCTGCTATCATTTAAGCCAAGTGCTAACACTCCATTTATCAATTAAAATATAATAATATAAGGTATACGATATGTGTTTTGCTTAGGAAGAGATACGATTTCAATGGAGTAAGCTTAAGTTTGTCAGTCTTGACAAATTGTAAATAAGAAGTTGTACTGGCGAGTAGGAGTCCTTTAAGCCTGAAACTACTATTTAAGTAATAATTGCCTTTGAATTTGCTTAGGGTAGACAGGGTATCCTCTAGTCGAGTCATCTGAATAAGGCTCCTGAGGTGGTTCCGTTGTTGTTCGAGGAGGTTTATTTAGCATGCAGCTGGCAAGACGGCCGTCAACGTCCATTGAGTTCCCCGTGGATCTAATGGCTCCACAGCGATAAATGCGAGAGTGTTGGTGTGCGCACTCTGTCACAGTGTGAGTGTGGTGACTGTGTGAGTGTGGTGACTGTGTGAGTGTGAGGAAAAGGGACTTCCCCGGCAGCAACAATCAGTGGCTGTCGCTTGGAACCTCTCCTCTCGCGCAGTTTTAGTTGCACCGCCGATAACACTGAGCGCCTAATTGCCCACACACGCGCACATTCAACTTTTCAGATAAAATTAGCGCCGTAGGCCAGCGTTTTGGATGGTAGTAAGGTGGCTGCGTGTAAAATATGCTCATAAGTGGAATTGGTCACGGACTTAAAAGCGGATAAGCATCGGTTTAAGTAGTCATGAATTACCGAAGGGTCAATCAAAAAGGTATCAAGCTGCTGGGCGAAACGTGAGTGTTGCAAGGACGCATAGCATACCAAAAAATAAGGTCATAATAAATTAAAAACGAAATTACGCTCGCCAAATATCTTTTCCTTTTATGCCGCTGCGTGAACCAAACAAAAAAAAATGAGAGCAGACTCCTTTTGGCCAGCCAACATGACCGGAACTGCGCTGCACGCCATTTTGCTTGGGTCAACACGAGTTGGGAGCATGTTAGGCCATGATTAATACGTGTTGATAAACAGTTATTGTAATTAATCGCGCCGCTCGTATCGCTTAACTTTAAATCAACTCGCTTGGGCTAACCTAATTGGCGCCACTTTTCCGTGGCCGGCATAAATTTGAATTTGGCGCCTCGCACCCACTCGCACTTGGAGCGAAAATGGAAATGCATTTATCATTTGCCATTCCAGTCAGCAGGCGCACTTATCTGAAATTAAAAATCGCTCCCACCTGAATTTATGTCAGCACTTTGCTGCCAATACTTTGCACACATTCCTTTCGTCCGTTCGTCCTTTTGGTCCTAGGTCCTTGGTCCTTTAAAGTTGTGCGTCCAATTGACGTTGCAATGCACCGGGGTCAGTTGTTAGCCACAACAAACTTTTCCCATAATTAAAAGCTAACAACTTTCGGCTTCTGTTCGACGAAAAGTTCCCCGACATATCGGAGTACACAATGCAAGCTCTTCTATTAGCAGATTTCACCATGTTCGGTCTATTTGTAAGGATCCGTCCAGTCCACAGTTCTGCCAAAGTTTCGCTCACCCACTTTGGATCTGTGAAAGGGTTCTGTATTGAGACAAAGTATGGGAAGTCTGGAGGAAGGGGGAAATTATAGTCGAAACACAGCCTCTTTGCCGTTGACCCAAAAACAAATGTTGCCAATATTGGGTGTATAGTAAAATGCAAGATTTTATATAGCCGAATTATAGGTTTGGTTTTATTAAAGAAATGGTATTTTCCTCAAAATGAGTCCAAGGGAAACATCATTTTTTGAAGAACCAATTCCAAGTTAAGTGAGTATATAAATATATCAAGTATTGAAACCTTTATTATTAGTTTATTTATTGGAATAATGCACTTTTCCTTTTTAAATCAAACGGAAAAGTGCAGAAAACACATGGATTCCTTGTTTTCAAACCATTTAATGTGCTTATCTCACATGTAGATGGCGCTCTTTCCGCTTGTAAGTACAGTGTGGCCGGATCACCGTTTTCAGTACATTACTTTCGGCGCTCAATTTAAAATGAATTGCGTAAATGAATGTTTAAATTTCATACAATAAACATTACATCAGTACCTTCAAACATTATAACAAGCTACACTTCGCTACAGCGCCTCCCCAAAATCAAAGACCACAAATCTCTTTCGAGTCCGATATATTAAAAACACATTTGCAATGTATTGTGCAAGAGTTAAAGGTACTTAATCATACATTTCTACATAAACAGAATATACGTATATTAAAAGCATACTCAGCGCAACTGCATATAAAATATCAAATGCCTCAAAGTAACAAAAGTCGACCGAAGAAGAACGAAGGGGTTAATTACACTTTGTACGGAGAGAGATGTGCTGAAATGCTCACATCAAAAGCAGCGGCTGCAAAATAATCCTCCCGCGCGATATTTCAAAAATATATGTGTATATATATGTATATTCAATTGAGGATTTAGCAATCACATTACTGGCACTCGTTACATTGAAGCAATTCCCTTCTATTTTTTTGTCTCTAAAGCATTTTCACATCAAGATATTTTTGGTGGCCCCGCGCATGGAGACTCCTTTACTTCTGGCCCAGATGAAGCTTGCCCAGCAGGGCGTTGGCCTGCTGTCCGGCGGACTCCTGGGCCTGTCCGGCCGCATCCTGGACGGTCTTCTCGACGGACTGACGCTTCTGGTCGACGTACTGGTTGGCCTCCTGCAGCTTCTGGTCCACCGTCTGGCTGGTCTGCTTCAGTGCCCCATCGATGGCGCCCTCCGCCTGCTTCAGCTTCTGGTCCGCCACGGTCTCGGCGGCCTTCACGCTCTTGTTGATGGCATCGTTGGCCGCCTTCTTGGTCTGGTCCACCGCATTGGCGGCCGCTCGCTGGGAGGCCTCCGCCACATTGGCCGCCACCTGCTTGGAGTTCTGGGCCACGGCCGCCGCCTGCGCCACCGTGTTGTCCACCGCCTGCTTGCCCTGGTTGACGGCTCCGGCGGCACGGTTCACACCCTGGTCGATCGCCTGACCCGCCTTCTGGGCCTCCGCGTTGGCCAGAGCAGCTGCTTCCTTGGCTGTGTCACATAGAAATTGGATATTAGTTGGGAAAGTCTTTGAAATATCTTAGACAGAGTGCACCTAAAGATGTGGGTATCTATGGGATTGTAAGGCTGTAGATCAGCATAAAGCATGTGCTGCAAAGTAGAGGTGTTCCCTTCAGTTATAAATCTCTATAAAATCTCTTTTCACAGTTATATGTACAAATATTTCAATATTTATTATGAAATGTGTTCAAAGAGGCGAAACTTTTTCTTGAAAACATGTATTACGTCAATCCAATCACTAAGGAAACCCATTTATTATGTTCTCTTGTGTTTTCAAAGTTTTGCGTATTAGAAAAAATGGAAATGCTAAAATGCTAATGAGAAAGAACTGATAGCTGATTTGGGAACTTATCTCATTGAATTATTCTTTGCTCGACTGTTTAAAAGACTTTAGAAACACAAAACTCCAAACGAAATGGTACTTTAAAACATCTTGTAGGTGCACCATCTATGATTATACAATTCTCCCCGTTCCAGCTTATTTACTCACCCGTGCTGGCGGCCAACTGCTCTGCCTCGCCCTTGGTCTGCTGGACAGACTGGCCCACCTTCTTGGCCTGCTCCTCGGCTAGCTTCTGGGCCTCGGCGGCCTTCTCGTTGGCCAGCTTCTCGGCCTCATCCTTCTTCTTGCTAAAGAGGTTGGCGGTCTTGTCGCCGAAGTTCTTCAACGAGGCTGTGGATTAAATAAGGAGTGCATTACTGTGGATCCTGATTGAGGCGGCTGTGGGCTGGTGGGATTACTTTGGTTTTGGCGACTGGGAAACATGCTGGCTGGCCCTCTGAATGCTAACTAAGCTCTGGCCTGGCGCTAATTATAATTTATAGCCTGATTGCAATCAGCGGGATGAGCTGCCGATCGGATCGGAGATTTCAGATTCCAAATTCCAGGCAGGTAATTGCCGAAACATAAACAAAGCAGCTGGAGCATGAACTAATTACATGACTAAATCGAATCGATTAGACGGGGACACTTTCCAACGAGTATTAATAGCAACCAATAGAACCTGCAACTGCGCAACTAGGGGCTGCTAGAATCGTGATCGCCAGCCCCATGGCGTCAGCCTTCAAATTTGAGGCACTCTGGCCGCTCAGACTTAAGTATATTCGCAATTTAATATAAATTAACGAGCGCCAGCTTTTGCCCTCCCCTCGCCGCGAATCTCCCCATCTGCATTTACTTGGAGTGACGTGTGCGCCCACTCAAATAGAAACATTGTGCCGCCGAACTCGGAACCGGGTGCGAATCGGTTGGGCGAAACGGAACCGGGCGGAAATAGCCGAGGAATGAGGCAAGCTAAGCGCAAGTATTCAAATTATTCGGCGTATGTGATGTCATAATGGGCAACCGCCGAATGAAATCGCCTTAGTTTCTATTTCTAGTGCGGTTTATTCACGCTTTCTGATTGTGATCGGGAATGTGTTTACTCTGATGCGATTCTCTCCCCAGGGAAACTTTAAGGGCCTCCTCTCCTCCATTCGACTCAATTCCAAATAATTTAGTTTCATCCAATTTGGTTTCGCATTTAATAGTTTCTGTTCTACCATTACTGGGTATCGGGTTTATGGAATGTGTGGGCTCGGCCGAGGTGTTGAAATAAAAGGGTGTATCAAGGGAATTCAAATATTTCAAATGCTAATGCCTGCGGAATGCTTGTGGCATTGAACTTGCTTAACAAACTAGAATTCAGCAATTCAAGCAGAGAGTATCGTGCAATCTACACTGTACAATATGTTACTAACTAATATGTATGTATATCGAGGGGAATCATGCATTGCTAAATATATGTTTGCTATGTGCTGTATTCGTAATTAAAATCGTATTTAGAGATATTTAAAACACATTCGTACAATTAAACTTAATGATAAGTTACTAAAAAGGTGGCCATGTGTATAAGGCAACCGTAGTGTTTAGTATTCCCCACCAAATCCTTTGGATATATGTATAATGGCTTATTCTAATGGCTTACACACGCCGAATTCCAAAGGCCAGCCGCCCTATTCAAGGCATTTGCGTAATACGACGCATTTTGTTCTTCGGTCTGTATTCAAAACGGTGGCAGCTTGTGGTCAATACTGAAAACCGGCTAGAAGCTTGGCCAGAACGTAACACAATAAGCCCAGACTCTCTCACAGCCTCTGGCGTCGTTTTTGTTTTGGTTTGGTTTTGGATGTTGTTCTCTGTTCTCTGTTTTCTGATTTCTGATTTTGTTTTTGCCGATGTCGCAGCACTCGCAGCACAAATAATGCGCAGATGCCTCGGAATAGAGGAAAACCTGTAGCTTGGGCTACACGAGAACCCAGCTCGGTGCGGACGCACACATGGGCACGAAATGAATATCTATGAGTAACTGCGATTTGAGGTCTGCCGACTCACGTTCCACACCAGTTCTGGGTTCTGGATGCCTAAAAAGAGCTACAATCCGTGATGAATCGATGGAGCTACTGTGACCGATGTTGCCGCTGTTGTTGTTGCCGATGATGTCATGTGAGATACAACTGCACAATCGAGTTAAAATGTACGAAAGCATTATATATGTGAGAGCCGCGCGTGGCAGAAAGGGGTAGCGTGGAACTCACACGACCCCCGGCACAATCGTCATCCGACCGAAGGTCGTCTGAGTCAGCTGGCAGCCGAGGAGGTGGCCAGAAGGAAGGCGATTCGTGTCCTGGCCACGGACAATCCATTGGCTGATGTCACGACCCTGCCAGGTAAATCAATAATCGGAAAGAACAAGGCCGGGTCAGACATCTAGCCCTTCGGGCGGGTTATGCTAATGACTATGAAGTCACTGGAGTCGATCGAATCGCAGAGCACAATGCCAAGCGTTTTGAGGTGGGGAAGATTACCAGCGGTTTCTCAGCTAGCAATTAACTCACTTTTGCAGCCACAGATTGAGAGTAGGAAAAATCAGGGTCAAAAGTTCATTCAAGTCAAGTCAATTATTTGAAGTTCCTCTAAATTCATTGAAATACTGCCAATCCAACTTTTGAAAAAGATACCTCGATATTCATTTATTCAAAAAAGTTCTGAAGCCTTTTCCATATCTCAGATCTATATACGAAAATATAGTCATTATATTTAGCAGAATGCAACTCCTTAGTTAGTATCATTACTTCTATTAAAGTTTCATCGAAATTTATCTTTAAAATTTATTGTATGATATATACACGCAATATGCGCATTATTACGACGATGGATTGCAATCAGGGAACTTAGAGGGTTAACATTACTGGCAATTACAGTGCCCCCTGCAAGTTTTCCAGCTCGTTTTCTTCAAGTGTATCTAATAGCCAATTAAATTGAATGACCCTAAACCTGACCCACTGCCGGGTGACCAAATCAGCCCACGACATTGGCGTAGGCATTCCGGCGGCATGGACTTGTAATTGAATTAGCCATGCCGCTGAAGATGCCGCTCCACCTCCAAGGGGCTCCAAATCGATTGGGTGCACTGCTGGCCAGCGGAGGATATAAGTACAGGAGGCGATTTTAGCCGGCTCACTGTGCACCGGCGGAAGCGAGCAAAATGAAGCATCTCCTGACTGCACTCGTGGCCCTGCTGAGCATCCTGCCGCGGGGCGAGCTCCTGGGATCAGGACCTCCCTGCCCGCGTCGCTATCTGCGCAGGATCAACGGCAAGTGCTACTACTTTTCGGTGAAAAAGGTGAGATTTGGTTACTGATCAATTGTAATTGTACGAACTCATAAAGTGTAGAGCTGTGAAATAATGCGATCTATTATTAACCCATTGAGATGAACTGGTTTGGCGCCCTGAATAACTGCCTACGCAAGGGCCTGACCCTGGCGGACTTGAGCAACCAGCGGGACTTCGATGGAGCCATTGGGTTCCTGAGTGGCCTCGGCAACACGGAGGACTTCTGGTTCGGGGGCAACGATCTGTACCACGAGGGTCGCTTCCAGTACATCAGCAGCGGACGGCTGGTGCGCTACTATAGCAACTACAGCAATGTACTGCCCCTGGAGCACTCCGAGTGCGACGACTGTCTGGAGGTGCGGATTCGCTCCGAGATCAACATGGTGTCGGCGGACAACTGTTACGAACGGCAGTACTTCATCTGCTCGGAACGCTACTGCCAGGACTCGGGTGAAGGCAAGAAGCCGAAGCACCACAGTCACGAGCACTTGCATCACTTCCACCACGACATTGGCGAAAGTGGCGACGGCGAGGTGGAGGAGGAGGACGCGAACCACGACCGCCAGGACCCCATCGCCAGTGGCTCAGCGGAGCACCCGGAGCCAGACTCGGAGGATGCAGCCGTGGCGCTCGACGTGCCGGCTGACGATCAACAGGATCAGAATGGCGTCTCAGTGACTCCGGGAGCGGAAGGAACAAAGCCCGCTGACGGAACTGCTGAGCCGGGGGCAACTCCTGCCCCTGCTGCTGCAGCTGAAGCATTGCAATCTTCTCCAGCCGCAGAAGGAGCCGTCACCGCCACCGCCCCCGCCGGAGCAGCTCCAGCTGCCGAAGGAGCAGCCACTCCAGCCGCCGGAGGAGGAGCCACACCCGCACCAGGAGCAGAAGCCCCCGCCGCCGCAGCAGCCGAGACTCCGGCACCACCAGCAGCCTGATCTCCTCAACTTAACCAGCTGAATGCCACAACTATTATCGACTAAAAATAAATGACAGCAATAATATAACCAGCTATTTTCATGCATTCATATACAGGCAGGTCGGCTTGGGTACATCAGTGAAATTACGGATAAAAGTTAAATAAATTTAAATCGAAAAAAAGTTCCATCTTTCAAATATATCAAGGGGAATGTGCCAAAATTGTATATGCTAGGTTTTTGAAGGTGGTATCACTGGTATGCAAAAAACCATAAAAGTTTCTATAATGAAAAGTACGTCCATTTTAATGAATATCTAACTATTCGAATATTACATTTATTGAGTATTTCATTTCAGGGATGCAGATGCTTGGAATTATATAACAGTCATAAAATCGTTGCTTATTATTACGGCTCATCAAAATGATGAGGAAGAACTTGAAGTCGGGGGTCCCCGATTGACCACTTAATCGGATAGTAATTGAGTCCCAAAACAACTTGAATTGCCATACATTGGTTCAATTACTGAACCCTTTTAAGATGTCAGTGAATCCGTGAACTTCTTCATCCGAGTTGGAAGTCTGATGAGTGCCAGCATAGTTTCGATACTGATGGTGATGGAGAAGCCACCGACAGAAGCAACCACACTTGGGCATCAACATGACTAATTGATATTAATCAATTTGATGGACTCCATCAGAAGATAAGAATGCTGTGCGGACCCCACTTGTGGCCCTAATGGAAATTGGTCACTCCTCGGTAATGCAGATGCCACGCCCACGAAAGGGTATATATAGAACAGGGGGCGGCACGCATGCTTACAGTTTGGCTGGACAGGTGGCTCAGTTGTGCTGGCAGCCATGAGGATCCTACCAATCGTGATTCTCACCTTGATGGCGGTCCATTCCGGCTGCGGCAAGAAGCAGAGCAAGAAGGCCAAGGACAAGGGTCCTTGTAGTAAACCGTATCTCAAGGAGCTAAACGGAAAGTGTTTCTATATGGGCACCAAGAAGGTGAGAGAGCGCCATTCCAGTACCAATCCAGTTAGCATAGATACGAATAAGCCCGCCCACAGAATCCCAAAATAACGATATATCGCTTGAAATGTATTGGCAGATCAACTGGTTCGGCGCCCAGAACAACTGCCTGCGCAAGGGCCTCAACCTGGCCGACGTGTCCTCGGCGGAGGATTTCAATGCGGTGGTCCACTACATGATGTCCCAGGTGGGCTACGACGACATCTGGTTCGGCGGCAATGATCTGCAGTCGGAGGGCCGCTTCAAGTACATCAGCAGCGGGAAACTGGTGCGGTACATGGGCGAATCACCCATAGTGGAGCCAACTCAACGCTCCAACCTGGACGACTGCCTGGAGATCAGAGTCCGGCCCAACAAGACCGTCGTCCTGGACGTGAACTGCCAGGAGAAGAAGTACTTCATCTGCCAGCAGAACCAGGTCAAGTGCGCCGTTCCATCGGAGGACACCGGGGAGGGACAGAAACACAGCCACGAGCACTTGCATCACTTCCACCACGATGCGGGCAAGAAGGAGAAACAAGAGGAGGGGATCAAAGAGCAAAGTGTGGAGAGCGATTCACGGCCAGCTGACAATTCGAATTCAACGGAAATCGGGGTCTCGGAGGAGAAAAAACCGGAGGGCGAGACGACTGGAGGTGATGGTGGTGGCACCACGGAGCCGGTGTTCGAGAACGGCATGGGAAACGCTGGGGAAACCAATGTCGGGGAGGTCAAAACGGTGCCGCCAAGCGCAGGCACGGGTGCACCCGCGGCGGCAGAAGCCACTGGAGCAGCCACGCCCGCTCCGGATGCGGCGGCTGCGGGAGGAGCCACTCCGGCGGCAGCTGCACCAGCGGAAGGAGCTCCAGCCGCCGAGGCCGCCACTCCTGCACCGGCAGCTGCCGAAGGTGGAGCAACACCTGCGCCGGCGGCCTGAACGCACTGACCCACCAACCCGGCGGATCAATAGACATCTAGGGAATCGAGGAATGTTTGAGCATGCACTAAATAAATTTGAGTTTTAACAAGATGAAGATCCATTGGGTTTCAATGATATAAAAGGTTAAGGCTTTTTCCGGTAATAAAAACTATAATAATATATAGTCATTCTTAAAAAACATTTTTTTCCCACTCCAAATTTCAATTTTTTTTTAACAGAAATCAAAAACTTAATGTACAAAAAAGAACCCTATACCCAAATTGCTTTCGCATAATTTCTAATGGAATGGTTTGTCTAGTTTTTTAGCTGATAGTCCCAATGCATGCTAAACATAGAAGATCAAAGTGCTGAATATGAAAAATTTGCAGCTACTAAATGTTGAACTACGCAGTCGGTGAGGAATGTCTATGACTGAGTAACATTATCAAGGCAATTCAGTGGAAAGTTCAGCATTTGGGGTTACTTACATTTCGATGCATCTGTTTGGCATTGAGTGGGAACAGATAATATTGATAAGTATGAATAGAATTTACATATAGTCCGTTTAATAGAACAAAAGTGCCTATCTCAAGTGCCAATGCTTGACCATGCGATGCTCAAGTGGCATCTATGGCCGGAGGATTTCAGAGATCGGAAGCGGAGCTGGATGATGGTTGATGGAACTCTGGGGTTTTGCACCCACTTCCAAGAACATAAGTGTGCCAGAGCCCCAAGCAAACAACAGCAGCATAACCACTCGAAGATACAAAGTATACATATATATGTATGCCTCGGATACGTGTTGTGTAGTGTGTATCTGGGCAGCTATAATTATATACGTATCATCATTTTGGGTGTGGGATGTGCCAGCGAGAACGGCAACTCGTAGTCCATTTGGAGCTACATATAACTGCGCCATAATTGGCTTACGTATCATCCACGACGTCGTCACCATCACCAGAGCCGCGGTAGCGGATAATTAGGTTTTTGCTACTGCGACCCGTATCGGATCGAACACGCCCGGTTGGCCAACCCCACCCGTCCGCTGATCCAAGTCCCGGGTGGGCCAGCAGCTCCAACTGCCCGACTCCCGGCCGCTCTGGTGATGATGTAACTGGAACTGGAGTCCAGGGACGTCCCTCCTCCACTGCGGTCGTATGCTAACCGCGATTAACCCACTCACTGCACATATATCATCCGTGTAGCTGGATGTATCTGAGATAGATATGTAGGTATACGTATGCTTAGACCTAAGATTTCTAATTTCGAAACTTTCACACCAACGTCGGCTGGCTTGGCTTTTGTTTTTACCTGAAATCGAGCTGAACATTCTGAAACTTTCGGATTTTTCTCGGCCGTTAGAGTCGGAGAACTGATTTTTGGGCTCTGCGTTCTGCGTTCTGCGTTCTGCGTTTGATCGGATGGAATTCGAATTTCTTCAGATTTATTTGTGGCCAGCGGATTTGGTATTTTTGGTGGAGCGCGTTTATTTTTAAACGTCCGACTGCGTCGAGAGCACAGAAACGTATGAAGTCGAGGCGAAAGTAGCCGCCGAGACCTGAACTCACAGAACCCGCTGCTTTTGTTGTATCTTTTCCTATTTTGTGTGTTTGGGTTTGGAAACGTTGTTGTTCTGCCTTTGGGTGTGGAACCTGTTCGCCCAGCGTTGCCACACCGACCGAAAGTGGTTAGACACTTGGTGGCTAGATGGCGCCCTATTTCGAAAACCGATAGTTGGAGTACTTCACTCCAGAGTGCTGAAAAGTTTTTTCAAAAAAAAACTGTAGGTTTGTAAAAAAAAAATGATGCTAATTAATGAATTAGTGGAGAATCGAAAAAAATAGTTACTTTCTAAATTAGCAATTAATTTCTTCATGTAGTACATACATTATGCAAACGTAAATAAAATAATCAAGAAAAGGAATTTACTTTTGACCGTATTTGATTGTGCCATGGTATAATGACATTAGTGATCTATAGCGAATAAGCCACTTTCGATATCCATCAGTACTACTAAATACACCAAACCGAACACAATGAGTCAGGTACTGCGGATACTTTGCTGTCTTCCCATTGTGCTGCTGCTTTTGCGTACTGATGAGGCAAATGGCAAGGGTATATGCCTGTATTTCAGCGAGAAAACAGTAAGTGCACTTAACTAAAGTACTCAGGCTTAGCAGTCACTGAAAGCTATACAATTGCAATAACATAGGCTACTTGGTTTAATGCCCTGACCATCTGCAAAAAGCTGCACATGTGCTTGGCTAATCTGGACACCGAAATAACGCTGGTCGAGATGAAAAGTAAAACTGGCCCGGACGAACATGAGTACTGGTTTGGACTAAATGCACATGATAAGCCCAACTTCAGATACGTTTCAAACAACAAGTCCATTGAGTACGCCCCACACAATTCGAAGCTAGTGAACAATGAAGGATGCGTCTATGTTAAACAACAGCACGACTTTTTCAAATTTGAGTCAGCAAGCTGTGGCGATCACAGAAGATTTATCTGCACTAAAACTGAAGAATGCGACGGAGTTAGCATGAAGCATGAACATTCCAAGTGTGTTATAACCGAAGAGCAAAGAGAAATGGTGGCCTACTAACTTTTAGTTCACTGCAGCCAAATAAATAAATTGTGTTCGGACAGACGAGCTGAAAATTATTTTAATCAGTTGCAGCGTTCAGTGCGGTTATAAAATCAAAGATATTCGGTGAAGTGGACCTTCCTGAGAATTAATAATAATATCACCTTTCATTTAGTCCGTGGAAGCCTTTTGCCTTGCTGCCGATTTAAGTTGAGCTGCATGAGCCCTGCACTTAGTTTTGTAGGCCTGAACCAGACGACCACCAGGTGAAATGGCAATTGACACATGGATCTGGTGGAAAGTAACCAATAAGTATAGTTTCATGAAATTATTTCTATTCTATATTACCTCTAGGTATTGCAACTCCTTTTCGTAAGGCAAAGACTCCTCCAAGAGCCTCAGAATTGTCTGAAACTTTTCCGTGCCCAATATGTACGTCATTTCACCAATGTTCTGCTTGTACCACTTCGCATAGTTGTCCAGATTAATCTGAACATTCATGGTTGAGGCAGATGCAGCTCTGGCAGTCAGCAGCAAATGGAGCAAGGATCCAAGGGAAGCCGTGGATGCCGTTTGCAGAAGTCTGTTTTTCAGATACTCTGCAAAGAACGGGAAACGTTGCATAGGCTTTAGACTACAGGATGCAATAAATACTTTTAATGTATGTGGTGGTTTCAGGTTCGGCTGCACTGGCGATGGATTGTACCAGTATCAGGTAGAACTTCCACTGGTTAAACTTTTCCGTGTTTGACTGTTTGAATAGGTATTGAAGGGCTGCCTGGTGACGGCCAACAAACAACTGCAATTAAGATTCAGTTAATACAAGATACGAAGTCCGTTTTAAGAACATATAACCTTATCGCAAAGGTGCTTTACAAAGGTTAGTTCGTCAACGCCCTCATTTATCCAGGCGCTAAAGCTGGCGAATGCCTCGTCTACATTTTCCGATCGGTGAAGGTCCAACAGAGTGGTTAAATGCATGTTCATACAAACATTTATCGCTTCATCTGAAGGGGTTCTAGTTTAGTTACATATGAAGCAATGCAATAAGCCAAAAACAAAAAACACCTGGCAGGGTTTTGCTCAAGAACTCAACATATCCCAAATTGCAGATTTTGGGATTACCAACAAGGCCGGTATAGAGATTCCCCAAAGCGGTTGTCAGTATTAGGATGAGCTTCATTGCAGAGTCGGCTTCTGAGGGTGTATAAATCATTTAAAAAGGGAAACAGTCACGGTCAAAAGACAGGAAAAACAACCACAAGCCGCTGAAATGAAGACATTTGCGAGGAGTTCGAACTCGGATTCCAGGAATATGATCAAGTCCACCTGCAGTTGATCGGAGTGCTCCTTGCTGTGAATTCAGTTACGGATAAATGTGGGTGCCGCTCATCTAGTAGCTTCTAACCCACCTAAATATGTATTGTGTGGCCGTCAGGATTCGCAGTTCCTGGAGCTGGCGAAGCACTCGAAAACTGCCCACATTCGCTGGCAGTTGGCAGAAGAACTTGGAGGCCAGAAACTGTACATAAACGGTGTTATTACTAATAACTCTCTTGGAATCCACTCACCTTTTCTGTGCCATTCAGAATCTTCAGGAGCTCGGCAAATTCGTATTTTTCAAGAGGTCCGAGTTGCTGTATTCCGCATTGCTTTTCTATGATCTACGTATAAGACTTCCGATTAAATGAATTCATTTAATGTGTAGGTTGAATTACTTACCCTGCACACAAAGCCAAAGCTATTGCTGATATTGGTAAATGTTCTACTTTCCCGCAGATCTTCCATTTTGCGCATTTAATTACAAAAAAACATTCAAATAGAACCTCTATTATTTTTGCTGACCCGCGTGCAGTGTTGCCTTTGCTTTTGCGGCCAAAAATACCACATCGCTGTGAGAAAAATCGATAATTTATGGCACGCCTATCGATTTCTTGGAGAGCTCTAAATAGCCGTTACAATTATTTAAACCCATGTTTAAATTGTCTATGTTTAAATTGTAAAATATCTTTTTATAAGTATCTTATATTTTTATATTTTATGAAATCGCATTTATTATTAGGTCTCCCCAATATTATTTTGCTTGGAGGTCCCATGAACCGAATTCGATTAAGGGTCTATTTAACGCAATAATCCTTGCGCTGCTGTCGTATGACAGCGTTAAGCTTCAAGCACTGCTGTCTGAGGGCATCGTTGTCGCCTTTCAGGATCTCAATGGTCTCCTCCTGTCGCTGGATGGTCTGGTGAACGCGCTTCTGAAGCTGCTCCATCTCCTGCTTGTGGCGTTCGTTGAGCACTCCCAACTCGCTCTGGATGTCCGCGTTGAGGTTATCCCGCAGTCGGTCCCGCTCCATGATGATGTCGCCGCACATCTTCTTGCTGTGGCTCAGCTCCAGCTGCAGCTGCTTCACCTCCGCCTGGCTGTTTCGCACCTGGGCATCCGCCTCCGCCAGTTTGCCGCGGGTCTCCGCGTATTTCTCCCGCAGCGACTTCTCCACGCTTTCGGCCAGAACCAAATCCTTCTCGTACTTTTCCTTAAGGCGACTGAAAAGATCTGTGTTAGAAGGGAGCTCATACCATTTTGTCCTGCATATATACTTACTTCATCTTTAGCTCGTGCTCCCCACTGTGCTGCAGTGCGTCGGCCTCCATGCGCACCACCAGTTCGTCGAGCTGGCGATCTCTCTCCGCCCGGTAGTGTTGCCTTATGGCGTTCTCCTTCTCCGCCTGGGCCAACTTGGTCTTGTTTTCGTGCTCGGTCTTCCACAGCTCAAAGTCCGCCTGGTACTGCTGCTCGATGGTGTTGATGCGGTTCTGATACTTCTCCTCCTGCCTGGCCATCCGTTCCTGCATTTCGAACTTGGCCTGCTCCAGCTCCTGCTCCTGTTCCCGCAGAGCCTCTTGCCTTCTGGCTTGGTGGTCATTTTCCCGCTGCCGTAATTCCTGCTGCAGGCGCTCCCGCTCCGCGGCAAACTCCTCGCTAAGTTTCTGGCGCTGCTCCGTCTGCGTCCTCTGCTCCTCCTCCAGTTGGCGCTCGAATCGCTCGCGGATGGCAGTCCGCTCCTTCTCGATAATGGCCTCACGATCTTGGGCGCAGCTCTCGCGAATGCTTGTCTCGATCTGCTCGTGTTTCGTGCGTGCCTCCTCCAAGGCGTCCAGCAACTGCATCTGGTGGGTGCGCTTTAGCTCGGTCACCTCGCGTTGGTGGTCGCAGTTCATCTTGTTGATCTCCGCCTCCAGCCCTTTAACCGTAAGTTCCTTTGGATAAAAGTAAATTGCTTATTTTTGATATAACTATGATGCTAGTTACGGATCCAATGGTGAAGTACTCCTAAGCCATTGAAGGCTAACAACAATGGTGATTCTTAATGCTAATCCTGTTCTATGGTAAACTTCTATACCGCACCTTAATCTTCTTGGTGTTCTCGCGCACCCATCGCTCTCGCCGGATCTTTTCACCCGCCATAGTGGTCTCCTTGGTCCTAGCCAGCTCAGTTTCCAACCGGTGCTCCCAGGCCTGGTTCTGGCTCTCCAGGCGCCGGGTGAGGGCCGCCACCTTCTCGCAGAGGGAACCCTTGTCCTTAAGCAGCTGCTCGATGAATCCCTGGTGCCGGGTTACCACTTCCTCATAGTGCTTTTTCTGATCCCGCAGCTTGGCGGCAGCGGTGGACTTTTCGGCCCGCAGGCTCTTCTGCTTCTCGCCACGCAGCTGGAAGACGTGCTCCTTGGACATATGGATGGCATTGGCCAACTCATTGGCCCGCAAGCTCAGGGCAATGACCCTTCTAGCAAGCTGGTGATTGGGCAGCATCAGCAACTCAGATAGCCTGGATTGAAGGGGCAGTTAGTTATGAACTTCTAGGGACTCCAAGAGACTTCACCCACTTGGGCACCTCGTCGGTGACATCAGGCTCCACCACGAACTCCACCTCCGATCGATTGCTATCCGGTATGGAGCGACGTGTCTCCATCAGCGTCTTGTCGCAACTGCTCTCCACATTGTTCAGGTAGGCCAGGATGTCCCTGTTAAGATGTTGAAGGGAGTATTACTGGATGGATAGCAACATGGTAATTCAAATGTGCTTACTTGTACTTATCTCCACTTTCGGGAACTGCTCCCTCACTCGCAGTTCCTGTGTCGGCGGTCTCACAGCGGGAATCTAGTTTCAGGTTCAGTTCGCTGGGAATTCGCTCGGAAAAGTTGTCTGCCAAAGAAATCAGATATGAAGAATGCTCCGTTGTAGATCCACGCCGCAGACTTACCCCTTTTCTTGTCCTCTTCGATTTCCTTGATGACAGATACTATTTCATCATATGTGGAATCCCTGGAGTCCTCATTCGACTTTAGGGACAACTGGGAGGCGGTATCATTGTCCTGTGCCTCCTCCAGGTCTTCCAGTCCCTGCTTGTGCTTGTTATCGAATTGCTTCTGATCCTGCATGCTCATCCAGCTGTCCACCTTGTCGAGATTGTACTCCGAGAGTTTCCGTTCCTCCCGTAGGCTGCCCACACTGATGGCCTTCTTCAGCTTACCCAAAGGAGCTGGATTGGTTGTGGACTTGGTCACCTTGGACTTGGCGGTCCTGGCAATGGGATCTGCACTGGCGGGCTTCACGTTCTCCTTTTTCTTACCCACAAAAGGGGGTGTGGAGGCCACCTTTAGGTAGTTATTGATGACAGCGTCGGAGCTGCCATTCCCAAAGGGTCTCCTATCATCCTGCACCGCTGGCAGAAAATTATTCTCGGCCCCGAAGTTCCTTGGGTTGGCAACTGATCTGTAGGAGGGTGCACCATTGTTGGCAGAGGAAGTACTGGTGGCCATGTTCTTGGTCTCGGACAGGTTGTTCTGCTTCTCCTTAGAGGGAGAAGCGTACTTGTCCAGATAGTTTGGTAGTATCTCGATGTTGTTCAGGGTGTCAGATCCCAAGTGGTTATTGACCACCTGCACGCCTTCCACAGCCTGTTTATACTCCCGTATAACATCTAGCTCCGATGCGGGGGCCTTTGGGAGAGTGGGTGTGGGATTGGGCTGTTCCGCCAGCTTGGAGGACTCCACAAACCGGCAGCTAGGCGCATCGCAGGCACACTTGACGTCCGATGCCGATGCCGATGCCGATGCCTCATTGGTGCTTGTGGTGGAAGAGGATCGCGTGCTGCACGTACAGTTCTCCGAAGGACACTTTGGGTACTCGTACGTCTCCGCCAGAACTTCTCCCTCGGCGGCCGTGGATCCGAAGTGCACGGACTTCTTCTGACCAACGGGATCAGCGTGCTCCACTTTACTCAGGAAACTGGGCAGTGTTAGAGGACCCGGGGCTGAGATACTGGAACGCACTTCCTGCTTGTCATTGTCGCAGTCACTGGAGTCCAAGTCCGCGTGCATATTCGGCTTGCTGAAGGACACCCTTCCCGGAAGATCTGGCTTGGCAGTGCGCTGAAGAAGAGCCCCGCTACTGAGGCCCTGAGTTGCGGAGTAGGAGGAGTAGGACTTACCCTTCTCAACACCTGACATGGTGACCAGGAACTGCTCCCCCTCCTCGCTGCTGTCGGGTGTGCGTTTGTGGAGCGAGTAGTCCGACTCGGAGGAGTTGCAGGCGCTGCGACAGAGCCAGCTGCGCTTGATAGGCTCCTCCAGCAGGGTCTTAAGCAGGTCGTTCGACGAGACTTGTCGCTGAAAGAAGATATTACAACACCGATTACAGGGTGTCTGGCAGGGTGCTTTGGCCCGTCCACTCACCTTTCCGCCGATGCGCAGCTCCTTCTCCCCAAAATAGGTGCTCAACCGACGACCGAACTTGGGGTCCGCCGACTGTGGTCGTCCAAGGAAAGGCGAGGAGCGACTGCGCTGCTGCAGGAAGTTGGCCGAGCGAGGCCGGAAATGGGGACACGGACTGTGGAGAGTCGTCAGCGAGCGACTTGTGTACTTGGGCTTCGTTTTTTGGCGTGCGGCGAGGTTTATCTGCGGTGGACCTCTCTTAGTACATGGGCCACAAGCAGTGGAATATACACGTACCTGCGAGCCCTTAAGACATAAATCCATAATAGCTTAGAATTAAGCACTCATCTAGATTGCTTTCGAACTGAATGTCCTGCCATAGCCTACTGGTTTTCAAAGCGGACTAACTCCAGTTTGTTTTGGCCAACGCGGAAAACCGCCACCACTTTCATATCGATTAAACGCATGTGCTGGCCACGAGGGTCAGGAGCAGGCCAGATGTTGGTCAGCACTGCAACCCTCGAAAAACAGGCGGGTCGGAGTTGACATGGTTACCTTACTGGTGAATTACCTGAACCACCAGAAGCACCAGAACCACCTGACCCACCCTCGATCGCCGGAACAGGTGTCGCGTCCTCACCATGATTCACCACTCCGGTCCCACTCCACTCGATTATTAGTTTATTATGATTCGTGTCTCCCAATCAATAATCAATCACCGACTATCGCACACGCTCAAACCAGCGGAATCAAAGCAATTAATCACGGAGGGCAACTGATTGCGACTGGAGCATATCGATGCGAAGGTCACCGCACGGGATTCAATGCTAGACACCGGCAAACACTTTCGGTTTTCATTCACCATGACTAGAGACCATGACTCCCTCAGCTCGTGGTCTTAACGTTTTCGGGGGCGTTCGTTCGACTGCCAGCGGTATCTGCACCGACTTAGGGAGCTTTACTCTAACTAATTGTAAACATATCTTAGGGATTTGCAAGGAACGTGCTAATGCCCCATGAATCCAGGGGTGACTTCACAATAGGCCAACCCAATGCGCCATTTAAGCATTCCCCCAACATTCCCCCAACATTCCACGGTCAATTGTTGGCTCTGGTGCAAACAAAAATAGTGTTATCTCTGTGGAACAAGTTAAGGTACTCTACGTGAAAGTAAATACACCCACTTGTGGTGGAGTAGCTTTATCAAAGACCACCCAATGCACGAGAGGAATATTCCAGTCCAAAGGCGCGTGCTCAATATAATTAATAATTTATTTAAATAAAGCAAATGGTGTCTATTGCAATACACGTAGTTTGGTCTAGCAAGTCCCGAAAAGACGCTTTGGGGACCGGGCCTCCATGGGTGGCTCTATGGGGGATTAGGCACTCCAACTCCGACTCCAACTCCATTCTCGATACTGACTGATGCGCGAAGCATAAAATTAAATTTGGCAACAATTCTCGTAATCAACTTAGCAGCTAACACAAAATACAACACAATATAGTTGATGGTTTCTTGTTCAACAAACAAATTGCACTACTCCTCATCCTGATCCTGATCGTGATCCTGATCCTCCAGATCCAGGTGCGCCGATCTCCTAGTCCGTCCTCAGCACGGGCGTCACCTGAACCTCGTTTTGCCCGTCGCTCTGGATGTCGAACTTCAGTTTGGTCAGCTCATTGAGCTCCCCATTGGATTCGGCGGGCACCTCGCTGACCACCTTCACGGTATCAGGATACTTGTTCTCCCCGCTTCCCAATTCCTGCGAGAAGCTGACCACGGTCTTGGGTTCGTAGTTGACTCCCAGGGCGCCACTGGGAACCGGTGTGGGTATGCTGGGCACGTCGCTGCTCTGTCCGTTGGTGTGCGAAATGGTGATGGCCTCCTCCTGCTTCTGACCGTTGGTGGCAGGAGCAGCCTCCTCTTCCTTTTGGCCGTTGGTGGCTGGAACAGCCTGCTCTTCCGTGTGACCATTTGTGGCTGGAGCAGCCTCCTCCTCCTTCTGGCCATTTTGCACGGGAGTAGCTGGCTCTACCACCTCCACCTTGGCTTCCACGGGAGCGGGAGCCTGAGTGGGCTCCTCTACCACGGCCTCTGCCTTGCGTTCGGCTGCCACCGGCTCTGGAGTTGGTTCTGGTGTGGGTTCGGATGCTGGCTCGGGGGTGGTTTCCACCTCCGGCTCATCCTCTCCTGCCACCGCCTGGTTGACTTGCTCAATGGCCTTGGCCACCTCCTCGGGCGCCACGTCAGAGTTCTTTGGCTCCTCACTGTGTCCATTGCTTACAACGGCCTCAGGTTCGGGTTCAGTGATCAGGGCTGAGGTGGTAACAGCGGCCACCTGAGGCTGGGCCTCCGCCTCCTCCTTCTCCTCCTCCTCCTCCTCCACCACCTCCGCCTTCTCGGCCACTGGAGCGGGAATCTCGAGGGCAGGTACTATGGCCGGACTGGCCATGGTCTCCACGAACGAGGTGCGATTGGGCGAGTCCGGCGAGATCATTACGTGCGTGAAGTAACCGCTGCGCCGGCTCTCGAAGTCCAGCACGTTCTCCTTGGCCAGACGCTCCTGGATGCGTCGCTGGCGCCTGATGAATTCCGGCACGTTCTCGTCCTCGCCGTCGGCGGGTGGGGGCGAGTCCGCCAGCTTGGGGCGCCGCAGAACGACCTTGGCCACCTCATTCTCCGTCTCGGAGGCGCCATTGCCATTGGCATTGCCATTGGCGGCCCAAGTGGCCGCCGCATTGGAGGGCTTGAAGACTCCGTTGAACTTGGTGCCCACTATGAACTTCTGGTTGTTGGCCACGCTGCTGTTGGCGCTCTTGTAGGCGTTGTAGTTGTTGTTGGCGCTGGGCTGGGCGGACAGTGGGTTTCCGTTTCCGTTCTCATCGATCTTCGGCGACTTGGCGATGGTGAAGTTGGGCTTGCCGTGGCTGATCAGCAGCTTGGTGGCCGGCGAGGGACTCTTGTCCGGCAGCGGCGAGGGCAGTCCGCTCCGGATCTGTATGCTCGGCTTGTTGTTGATTGTCTCGGCCATGTTTGTCTGCCTTTGAATGTGGTCGCGATCGTGGCTTTTACTTTCCGTTTCCGTCGTTCACTCTAACGGGGTAAAAAAAGCAGACGAAGCAAAGCCCATTAATAAAACATTTGGGAGCGCAAAAATTAAATCATTCGCATTCAATCATGCAAATTTGCAGCCATAATCATTCGAGGTGAAAGAGAAGAGAGCTTCGAATAAAATGAAAAGCGACTAAGCCTGCGGCTAATTGCAGCAATTTTGTTTGATTAGCTGAAAGTGACTTGAGGTTAGTAGCGGAATAATATCTTATCGCAGGGCCCTTAACATTTTACTGCTAAAATATGTATATACGAGTACATACACGAATGTGTTTACTTCGCTAGCACTTGACCACAAATGAGCTGTTTTATCATTGTTTGACTAAGTTCCACTGAAAGAAAAGAGATGAGTCATATCTGGATCAAACGCGATCTTAGTAATTCACTGCATGTTGTCTTAAGCAGCTTATCAATCAACAGGCATAGAACCTTTATACTATGGTTAATACCTTTTACTTTTTTGCCATACAAATCGTTTGCCAATCTAGTTGATTAAAGCGCTTTGTTCTGCCAACTCACTTTGCAATCGGCTCACATGGCGTATGCGTAATTACGCAACACCAGCCATTGGCAGTGGCAGTGAGCATTCCAGGGTCAGCCGCTGTCTACAGGTCTATTGTAAGGCCCCCAAACAAACACCGGCTGATTGCTGATAGAGCTAGACTTGCTTAAATATCAATTAGATCGATGGCACACACTCAAATACTCGGGGCTTGACCAAGTCAAATGGACTGGCGCTGGGCGGGAAACCTAATTGTCCGCCGGATCAGATCGATCAAGTCCATGTGACACTGGTGTCCATGCCGCAACCCATCAGTTGACCAGCGCACGTACACTTTGCGATCGAAACTGATGGGAATACCGAGCACTTTCATTGCCAGCCCATTTTCCCAGTTCCATTTGCATTTTCCGTCGCCCTTCGGCAAGCTAATTGAATTAAGAGCTGCACTTTATGGACCTGCATGCAACTCGTAAATTCCAGACGCATTCGATTACTCTGATTACTCAGTGTGCAGTTGAATCGCGATGAATATCTAGTGCTCTTTGAGAAACGAGCTCTAGGAAATAACGATAAGTCATACTTTTCATCGCTATGGCAAAGTGCTGACTAGGCAGGGCTAGAATACCGATACCCGATACTGTTGCGGAAATCTCCTAAACCCGTCGTTTCCCGAGATATTTATAGGCCTATAAGCAAGCCCTAGTCCTTGAAGATTATCTACAAATACTGCTATTGAGTTCCAATTTTTAAGTGACACAGTCACCTAATTAATCCTCATCCAGGCTGCGGCTGCCAAACTGCCCCACCAAAGAGTTCATTACAATTTTTCCCCCATAACAAACAGTAAAACAATGTCTGGCACTGATAAAGGCGATACGAAAACGAATTTGTATCCGAGTCTCGGATTTTCGAGTGTTTCAACTCCGCCGCCAAACGAGTATTTTGTATTCGTTTCTGTTATTTTATTTCTGACTGGGAGCGAGTGCTAATTGCGCACAACTGGGATGAAACCCTGGCCACAGATCGCTGGCACACAATTCCCAATGGCAATATTTTGCTGTTTGAGTATTATTTTGCCACTTGGCTAGCCGGCAATCGACCAATTGGCCTTGAAATAGCTGCTGTGTACGGCGGCATGAAGTGCACTGCTGGCTATTTTCGTTACCAATTTGCATAAGGTGAACGAGAGTGAAACGCCAGTGGAAACCAGTGGAGTACCCTTGCTGGTCGATATCATAAACATGTGAACTGCCAACAAGCTAATCGTGTTTCAAATTTTCAAAAGAGATTATTATATATATCACAAAAACATTCTGAATCAAACTTGGATCAAACGCTTGAATAAGAATTAATTATGAGTAATCATAGGTAGTTCCTGCATTTGATAATTTTTGCTGTCGACGAGTAACGAAGCCATGATTACCATGAAACTCAGCTATATAGAAATGTTTTCTTTTTCGAAAGTGTTTGAATACCGTAAAATATCTTTTGTTCAGCCGAGGGCAAAATCATGCGCTGAGCAAGATATTAACAAATTCCTGACAATGCGACTTTCCTATGCCATTTCACCCGAATTCTTTGAATCTTCTCGCATTCAGGGTGTGAATTGAGACGCTTAGATAAAACCAGGGGCCACAAAAGAGTGTGTGCCTTACAAATTCGATTTGGAGCTGCGTGAGCTGGGTGCGTCTATCACTCGGCGGATCAAATTAGATTCCCGGCCCCCTCCCAAGCCCCTCCCGAACCCCTCCCGAACCCCTCCCGAACCGCCCATCGGATCTGGGGCCCAGTGGAGCGGGTTTTGGTTGCAGACAAACTCGGTCAGCACTGTGTGAACTGGAGACGAGTACAACAATTGCAAACTGTTTACATCTCTTGGGAACATCTCGTGATGCGGGCTGACTTGGCCGAGAGCTACGGCTCTGCGGGCACATAAATATCAGTCGAAAGGGAGCCAGTCGGAGCGGTAATCTTATCAAAGACAATGCCAAAATAGGGCTGATAAGCGAGGCCAGCATAATCCGAAGCGATAAGGCTGCACTGGCGATTTGGCAACTTGGGAACTGGGAACTGGGCATGGGGCAGTGGGCACTTTGCACTGGGCACTGGACACTGGGGAGCTGGGGAGCTGGGCACTTGGAGTATTACCCAATCATGTGATTAACGGCCCTAGAGAGCGCGAAAAGAAAGTGAAATCGGTTGGCGTGAACCATAAGAAACCATAAGTCGGAGCCCGAGCTCAAGGCACCCCAATGGATCTGTGGCGCAGATGGTGTTTTGCCGCCTGGCCGCATAATTAGTTGTAAATATTTTCATACACATTTTATGGGATTTATGGTTATGAGGCGATGGTTATGCTGTGAAAGCAGGTGCATGAGTGGGGGGCATGAGTCGCCTCGATTAGGGTCCGTGTATTGTGTGTACGGGTATATTGTAGAACGTGTTTCGGATGCGCGACAATTCGATATAGATGGCCAATTTAGCGGCCAGCGGCCAGCGGCCACAAATGTCAAAGTCACGAACGTCGGGCGTAAGCGGCTTTAATTATTTTCTTTTTTTTTTCCTTTGCAGCGGCCAACGCGGCGTATGAGCGATCGTAAGACGCTCAGACGATATTTACACGTTTGCAGGTTTTTCACGAAATTATGACGGCATTGCGCTCTATGATTTTGGCACACACTCACACGCTGGAATGTCGGGGAGATATGGACGCACCTATAATTGGAGGCTAACTGTCCGCTGCGTTACCGTAAAACGCCAAAACGTAACTGAATACTGAATGCTGAAAACTGAAAACTGAACACAGAAAACAGAAACCTGAACGAGCAACTTCGAACGCCTGGAGTCGCAACATCGTCGTCGCTCGTCGGCGGTTATCGCTCTGCTCGTGCGCATGTAGCTGGCTGGCACACAAATAGTTATATGGCTGGCAAAGTAAATACGAATTCCGAGTGCCAGATATTCGTATTCACCTGGAAAGCGTTAATAGCCCCGTGGCCCACAGCAAAATGACCCGGAGGCGACCTGCGTGAAAGGTGCGCGCCATAACGTCCCACCACGGAATAGCGCCGGCCGGAAAATGAAGGTGATGTGTGTACATTACTTAATTGCTGGCAGATTATGCACCATCTGGACTGTGGAGCATTTGGGCCCAAGTGCCCCAAAGTGCCAAAAGTGGACACTTCCGACGGGCGACACGGGCAGAAAATCCAACAAGCTGGTGGCATTAATTGCGCCCGTGAATATTTACGTAGTTTACACGTGCTGCGGTCGCATGATCGGCTGATCGTGAATGCGGTAAGATCCCGATTATCTGTTTATTTGCTCGGCAAACGGGAACAACTCGCCGTTGAGTCACCCACATTGCTTATTTGCTCAGCCCAATGGGTCAGCTTTGCGTTACAATTGCTTAAGCCAGGCACCTACTTACTTTATTTACTCGGTTATTCAATAAGTAGAAGATTACTGTGCGACAGCGACTATTACGGCTTATTTATAGAAAAGTTATTATGGGTCCCCACAAACGAGCGATTTTCGAGTGGCTTTCGAACTGCATATTAACGAAAATATTACAGAGTTGACTGTCATTCTTTAATGACATTTCATTCCATATATTCCATATATGTATATATGTATATGTAATTCATATCTTACAATATTGTAACTTGTGTAAATCACCAATGTAGGTTATTTTATATTCTGCATACTGTTATCTGTGGTTCGTTGCGTAACGAAACTAATTATTTTCAATTTGCTTTCGGAAAATAATAAAATGTTCTACCCACTGGCATCTAGAATAACATCAATATTGTATCATTGATTCAATAATACTTTGCAATGAGTTCAGTCTAGTTATAAAGGCTGTCAATACAGATAAGAACCTCCTTTAGAATTCTTATAAATTGCTATTTTTACAATAGCAATTGTCAAGAACAATTTTTGGCAATTCTCGCCATAAACTGATACCTTAGTAAATATAGTAAATGTTAATGATTTGGAAGAATGCTTGTCAAATTGCAGCAATAACTGACATAAATTTAGAAATTTGTAAATATCTAATCTCATGTTGAATGAATACTACGTGACTTTCAGTGTATTCCAAAGGCTATTCTCAAGTGCGTCAGTAAATATAAAAGTCATTAGTTAGGGGATTTTTAATACGGCTCCGCTTCTATGGGTAGTTTCCTTTCGATATTGAAACCCGATCTTTGATTTTGCACATATTCGGGGCTTCCTGAATTGAAGGTCGTATAAACATAATCACTAGTGCTCCCCGAAAGAAATGAACACACGAATCCATATCGGCGTGATAACTACATACATACATTCAACGCCGAAATTTAACGAGCTAGTTTGATTATTTTGCCGATAGCGGGATCAAAGTGTATTTGCCATTTAAACGATTACATTTCTGTGGCCCAGACTGTGACTTCGGGTTTGGGTTTGGGTTTGGGTTTGGATTTGGTGTGGGTGCTATAATGCAAGGGCTTCCGCACAAAGGCGCGGATACCGACCGACCCATTTCCCCCGAGCGGCCATGAAAATCTCGGGGGAGTGGCGGCGGGATGGGATAGAGTGGACTCGAATCCGAATCCGAGCCGTACCAAACCGAACCGAACAGCGAGTGGAGGGGGAAAAGCTGTTTAACCTGTGCCGGCGGGGAGTGGCCTGGCCCCAAAACGGAATGAATGCCCCATATACATACATGCAGCCCGGTCATCATAAAGCCTGGAAAACTGGTAACTCGGCACAGAGAAAAAAAATACAGCAGATATGGGTCATCGATTCGGCAACTGGATAACTATCCACAACCATCTCAGTGGCTGTTATGATGTTGGAGTCTTCAAAATGCATCCCTATGTGGTTCTAACAGTTCGAAAATCATGTTTGCGTATCTTAAGTATAAACAAACCAAATATGTGTCTAACAACGTATGTCACACTTTAGAGTAATAAAGGCTAGTTATCAAATGTATAGCCCATAAAACGGCTTTATCACCAAGGAGATCATATTATTCTAGAAAGCCGTCACTCACGATAAGCATGAATATATGTACATGGACTAATTATCCAAGTGTTTAAGAAATGTAATGAAGCCAGTTTTGGCCACTCAATCGATGGATGTGCCAACTACTGGGAGACCAGAATTCTGAACTGCACAGCCGCAGACCAGAACTCCAAGCCCAACTCTCAATGTCTCCATATCTCCACTGCCAGATGCCCAGGCGGTGTTTGCACATCGTTACAATTACAATTACCCCGTCGAGTGCTTGATTTTAATGATCTATTTGCGAGCGCGGTTGAATAACACGCTAATTGACAACCAACACAGACGGACGTGCACTTGAGCCGGAGTCGCAGTCCAAGTCGGATTCTGATGGGGACTCGCAGTGGCGGATTGGCAACCTTGACAAAGAAAATTTCCAATTAACGGCGCTTGCCAATTTGCGTACACTGTGCGAAAAAGCAGAAAGCGAAAATGGGAAAGAGTGACGCGCACGATAGCGGCGCACGCAGTTCGTTAAAAAACTTATTCATTTCTAGCAATTATGCCATAATGGCGATAGTTAACAAATTGGGTCGCTGGTGCTCCGAGCAAAGAACCCAAATTCTGGCAACTGCGTGATCGAGGGGCTAATCGCGAATGGCAAAAATGGCAAATAATGTGGATGAAAGAAAACACATTGATTGGCTTGATTATGCACAATAAACCGGAGTCGGTGACTTTTGTTAGCTTTCCATTCGCTTATGGTAAATTGCTGGGCGCTGCTGCCAATTAAAATAGAAATTGTTGACCAGCCGAAAAGTCTGTCGTTTGCTTTGCATAAAAAATTAAAACTTCAACACACAAACGAAACATACGAATTGTTATTGCTGTTGCTTTTTTGCTGCTGCTGCTGCTGCTGTTTCTGCTGCACGCGGTGTTAAACTTTCGAATCTGCTGGCGTTGGATTGGATCGTATTGGATCGGATCGGATGGTATCGGAAACGTTTGGATAGAGCAAAAACGCTCTGCACAGGCGCGTAACGTGTTTTCGACTGAGCTCAAGATCGCGACTGCGCCAACAGCAGCACCAAAAGCAGCAGCAACGCTCAAAGCAACAACAGTGCCAGTTTTAATGAATGAAAGCGTAAGTTTTTAGCGCTTTGTTAGGCCAACAATGTGCATTTTTTGTGCGTACGCAACAAAGCCTGTCCTTTGAGTTCACACACAAAAGACAAGCAAAACAAAGCGAAAACCAAAATTGTTTTTTGGCCGAGTGTCGTGTGCCATTTGAATCCGATAACAACATACAGGTGCCTATCGGTAGGTCTGTGCCGTTGGTCGAGTTTTCCAGCACTTGCGTTTTTAAATCAAAATGGTTATCGGAAGCCGACAACAAATCGTACCTAAAAACGATAAGTAATTCATAAAATGTGTAATATTTAGGATAAATTGCACAAACATTCTAAGAACATGACACCACAACCCACAAACAACCATCATTATGTAGAAAGTGCTCGCGTATACATCAGAAGTGACTCCTCCATTATAATTAAATGCTGCCTTTGCAATGCGGACACTTTTGCCGGTGACAAATGGAAGGAATACATGAGACACCTGGTTCAAAGGCATGGAGAAAGAGGGAGATTTAATGTAGATGAGGATGAGATCCAGGACGAGGTTAAGGTGGAGATGACCAACCTTCTAGAGGCGTCCATTGCCCAGGACCCCAAGTTGGTGGAGATGCAGGAATCGATCACCCATGTGGAATTTAGTAAAGAGGAGACAGAACTAACCTTTTTACCAGAGGAAGAGCAGGATCATGATGTGTTCGAAAGCAGTAGCCACCACGTAAGCAGCCTTGGTTATGACACACACTTGCTTAACTTTCATTCTTTGCTTTCCACAGGATCACATCTCTAACAAACCCAACAAACCCTTTTACAGCCTGCAGCACACCAGCCCCGGGGTTATCCAGTATTTCATACAGCTCCTGCGGAGGCACAAATTTTTCTGGATAACTGAGCACGGGATCAATAGAAAAGATCGCATGGACAACTCCCAAAAAGTGGCAGACGCACTGTTCCGTCGGTTTCACTTTCAGTTGGACCCACAGGTGATCAATGCCAGTGCTCGTTTCCTGCAAGTCTGGTTTGAGCGGCAGTATGTAATGCAGTTAAGCAACTCCGACTTCCACTGCCGCTATCCAAAATACTATCACAGCTTGCTGAATTTCATGCCCACAAACCACATATCAGTGACCATTTGTGAGGAGTGCGACCGCCGTTTTCTTAACGAGCGCCAGCTGCGGCTGCACAAATTTCGTGTTCATGGAGGACCCAATCCTAATGTTTGTCATGTGTGCCTCCAGAGCTTTCCACTCGCCTCCAAGCTAGAACAGCACCAGGCACGGTACCACTTTAAGCGGCCGGAGTGGCAATGTAACAGATGCGATTACAACGCACCTTCCAAGTGGGACTTCCAACAGCACCAGGTAATGCACGCGGGACAAAGGAACTATATCTGCGAGGTGTGCGGGCATAGCTCGAAGACCAGCTCCGCACTGGCCGTTCACCGGCGAACTCACGATCAGCCGACACTAAGTTGTCCGCACTGCAGCCGGCAGTTTCGAGAGAATAGCACCTTGAAAACCCACATCCGAAAATTTCACGACTGTGACAGTGCACGGAAGCCCTCCTGCGACGTCTGCTGGCGGAGATTCCAGACGCTGGAGATGCTCAAGCTTCATAAGCTGGTTCACATCCAGAGTGGAGAAATGGAATCGGAGTATGAAGATCCAGAGGAAATGGAGACATTCGTTAATTAAGTACGTAGTTATAGTTATTAGACATCCTAACCTCACATGGCAATATATCATATTTCACATTTGTGTATAAATCGTAGCTTAACTTAAAAGATATTGATAATTTATTTTTCTAGCTATGCACCTTGAAAATGCAGTTCAAAAAATAAATTTTTTTTGAGGTGACTTTTATTAAGCTATACACTATTTCGTTAGATTCGGTATTAAACTAACTAAAACCACATTCTCGCCGCGTATTAAAATCTGTGGGAGTTCTCGCCGAATCTCCACGTTTTTTCGGTTCAGACTTTTGACTTGAGTACTGGGAAGAGTGATACCCAACTCCCTGAGGCGGCTGGTGCAATCAATCGGTGTGTCGCATATGTTCTGCTCTCCATAATTGTACTTTCGTCGCTTCCAGGTTTCGGTAGCCTTTCTGAGGAGCAGGTTCCACTGCTTGTCAAAGGCCACCAGTTCACCCTCGACCCTGCCGCCCACCGATCCGTGCTTGCGAATCACCACCCGAACTCGTATAGTTTCGGTGGATTGAAGGTGGCTAGTAGAGGGTATGCACTTCGTTAGGAGTTCCAGTGGGCCAACAGCAGTCTCCATGTAGGTAAAAATATTTCGATGATGCTTCTTTCTTGTGCTGGTGGTGGGCATCTGGTGCGGCTCAAAGCGTCGCTGAGGAGCCAGGATATCTGTAGATCTGCTGTGCGAAGCCTTTTTCGATGTCCCCTGATCTCCTCCGTCTTCAGATCCCGGCTTTTGACGCTTATTTAGCTGCCAGATGCCGAACTTTTTAAGTGCACTCTCGAAGGCAGCCAGATTTTGGTAGAGGACCTTTGGAACTGCATCGGTCACCCTAAAATTGGGTTCGTATAATGCTCGAAGAGGATTAAACTTATCACTGCCCACATCCAATTCGGACATTTTCAAGGAGTCGACCTCATTTGAAGGCTTCTGGGCGCTCGATTCCATGTCACTCATTTTTGAAGGCAGCTATAAGAAGTTACTGCAGATGATAGAACAGAATAACCTAGCATTACCATTTACTCATTTTAAACACGCAAACAGGCTTCTTACAAATGTTTTCTAAGAAAAGGTAAACACATTTGCCGGCTACATGTCCGATAACAGTTATCGATTAACCAGGAGGGAGCAGGGATGGTAATTTAAAAATAAAAGTAGTAATTGAAAAATAGCGCTAAAACCAGCTTACATTCATTATCATCGGTTCATTATGCCAGTTATCAACCAAACGGGGTCAAAATGTTCTCAGATATGTACATACATACGTTGTCCAGCCTTGGATCTTCTCCAAAGGAGAGCTTTTTTGTCCAATGAACCTAATCAGTGGAGCTTTTAACGCGGAGAAAGCAACAAGTGTTACAGCGCAAAGGAGATGACAAGTAGGTGAAAAACGGAGATTAACTGAAAGATCCTTCAGTAACTTGACTCATCCTGCAGCCGGCGGAAATAACTCGACCTTTGACCTCAGTCCCAAGACCCTGGTGGCCGTGGGCGTTGGTCTGGTTGCGGTGGGCGGAGCTAGCTACCTACTGTACCGCCACCTTACCCGCGATGTGATGCCCCAAACGTGGCGACGAGTGGGCACCGTGGAGAGGATCCACTTTTTTCCGGTCAAGTCCTGTGCCCCCATGGACATCTTGAAGCCCGGAGTGGAGTACGACTGCGATGTGCTTAGCATGTCCTTTGAGGGAATAAGGGATCGCACCTTGATGGTGGTCAATGATAAGAACGAAATGATTACGGCTCGGGTGTATCCGCACATGACCCAGATCAAGTCGAAGAAGGTATCGCCCAGCAAGCTTGTCTTCAGCGCTCAAGACATGCCGGACCTGGAGCTAGACTTCGAGAGCCTGGACGGTCCTGGCAAGGATGTGAACACATCCGTTTGGGGCGTTTCCGTAGACGTGATGCCCTGCGGAGAACGGATCAACACATGGTTCTCCCAGGCCATCCTAAAGAAGGAGACCGGCCTCAAGCTAGTGCACTATCCCTATCCGAAACCAGTGAGAAGCACCAATCCCCGTCTACAGTCCATGCCCTTCATCAGACAAGAGGACTCGGTAGGTACCAGATTAGCGTTTTGAAATTTAAGAGTCACTTAGTACATTTGATTTGGATTCTTTCCGCAGGGCACCTTCAACGATGCCACCAGCTTTATGCTAATGAACCTTTCGTCGGTCGCCGATCTTAATACTCGGCTAAAAAATCCGGTGGATGCACTGCAATTCCGAGGGACCTTTGAACTGAAAATGGATGTCGATGAACCCTATGCCGAGGACAATTGGCAATGGTTGCGTATAGGCGACGACGCTATTTTCCGTACGGTGGCGCCTTGCACTCGCTGTATTTTTACCAACATAAATGCGAAGACGGCCGAGAGGAGTTCCGAAGGGGAGCCTCTTAAAACGCTTAGAAGGTGAGTCACTGCCCATCGAAATATCTGAGAAGTACGACTTACATATCTCGAAACTCATATCTGGATTCCACAGCTATCGCTTGTTCAACTACAGCTCGCCGGCTCTGGGCGTTCATTTGGGACTTCGACTGCCGGGAAAAGTCAAGGCCAACGACGTGGTATATGTAGAGGACAAGTGAACATTCCATTATCTCTTCCAATATTTTATCCGGTATACATTGAAGTTTATTACATAGAACATAGATAATGAGAGTACTGTAGACTTTTATATGCAAATATACATGTGTTATGAGCCTATAACAATATAAACAACTTTTTTACGTCCTAAACACAGGACTGCCAAGCGAGGCCACCACAGGCCATGCTCACAATCACGTAAACGATGAAGGTTATCACCAGACCCACCACTACATAGATGCGAATGTTCTTCCAAAACATTTGACGCGCCAAATTTCGCGAGGCCTTGCGGAATGCAACGGACTGTAATAAAGATCAAATGAAAACACATTTTGAAATCTGTTTGGTATCGTCTCACATTATTGCTCAAGATTTCGGTCTTGTTGACCAGCAGCTCCAGTTTCTCGCCGCGATCCCGCAAACTGTCTGCAAATGGTATGAAATGGGGTCAGAACACAAAAAGGACTTATAGATTTCCCTTCCTTCATACCAATATTCTTAACCATTATGTCTTTAAGCTCGTCAATCTGTCCATGTACCCGCGAAATGGTGTCCACCTCCCGGGACTGACTAAAGTAGACCATCTGCTGGGCAAGGACCTTAGAGAACTCCGTGTTCATAGAATAAGCAATGGCGGTGGCTACCTGGAGGCCATAGGTCTGGATGAACTTTTGCTTGATATCTGCCAAGAAGAGGAAGGCCCGCGACCGCTCGAACTCCTGCAAAGAAACGATACGTTATCGATTGAGCAATGAGCGACTATGGTGGCTAATTGGGCCAGTGGTTCGTTCACCCACGTTGTCGGTGATGCACATGTAGACCAGTTTGTTCTCACAGGTGTAGTGGATCAGGTAGTCGCCGTGTGTGTAGGTCATCTTGTGGTTGTGCACCCCGATCCGACCGATTATGTGCTCCGTCACTTCGGCAAAGTTGCCGACGCACTCCGCAAACTTGGCCAGCACGGTGGTGCCCCTCGATATGACACTATATAGTATCGGCATGGTGCCACCGATTCTCCTTTGTTAAGGGTGCGGTTGTTCAGCTCCTCAGGCCGCTGATTTGTTTTTCTTATCAGAGAATTGAAGACGATCTGTCACCGATGACGTGCTCTCGGAATCTGAGGAAAAGTACATATCGATTTAGAAACTACAACTATCCAAACGTGAGCCTATCAGTCTTAACAATAACTCTATTTATGAGTAACTCTTATGAATAACTCTTATTTACGTAGTACACATATATGCAATGTTATATGAAAGTACTTGCTTTGTTTATCCAATTAGGTTCGCCTCAAGTTGGTAGGGCAACTGTAGCTTTTCATTTTGTGGTAAGCGGCTTTGGTTAATATTGATTTCCAATTGCTTCTACCGAACACTTTAAAAACATAACAATACCACGGAATTAACAACAATTGCTGACGCTTCGATGCAGTTATAAAATTAGTCGTGGGAAATCATAAGCGGCATCGATGCATCGATATTTAATGGACTCGGAATTTCTGGTTGTGTCGCACGGCCACACTGAATAGCATGTTTTTCAAATTACGTTCTACGGTCTTATTATTGTTGTTATTGAAATAATATATTTCATGATCTCCGGCCCCTTCTTAGATAGGGGCATCCCGCGAACAGTGCTGCAGTATAGATGAGAGCATAAGACTACTCAGTGGAGATTCGATGCCCGAACAAAGGAAATTCTCTTGAGATAAAATAAATTTAAACAAAAAGCCTACCTAAGCCAGCTTTTTGGGCCAAACATTTCGTGGATTCGTACTGGACAGAGAGAAAGGTAGGTAACAACTTTAAAATAGCTTAACCATTTTTACTTTTTTGAAATTTTCTACTATCCGGAAACTTTTAGAGTTAGGTTTGGCATCACCCTGTTGATTGTAGTATCGCCTACTATGAAGGCATAGTTTTTTAAATTTATAAGTCGAGTGACGGGTATCTGATAGTCAGGACTACAAATAAGCGATTCTTTGAAATAATAATACAATACAATAAGTAGACATACACGTACATAACAATGTAGTTCTTTCATTGCGCTGCTAAAAATTTGCGCTCAAACATTTATCTGTATTTATGTACATACATATGTATGTACAATTGCATTAAAAAATACGCAATAAAAGTTCATTCATAGGGGGCCAAATTCGGTATACATACACTACAAAACAAAAAACTATTTATGTATAATGTAATCCCATTTTCAATTCTAGGGAAGCTTTCGCGAGATCTTCAAAGCGATCTGGCAACTCTTTACCCATATGAATTACCAAATGGCAGTGGCAAGTAACGTGGAGGCGGTGGAGGAAGCACTTCGCGCTCAGAAGGGCAGGAAATGTTTTTATTTGCGGAAGATGATTGGAGATTTTATCAGTGAGTGACGACTGAAGCGTGCCAAACACTACTTATGTATATGGTCGTGATTCATTACAGACACCTCCGTTCGCGTTGTGGCCACCGTGTTCCTAGCTGATCTCCTCCTCCGCGTATACCGCTGTGTCGTCGAGTATATATGCAATGGACGGTACTATCTGCCCGAGAATCGGTTGTGGGTAATCCTGCGGCGATCGTGCACGTACAACAGCAAGTCGATCTACCTGCTGGTGGGATTCCTTCTCGTGGCATTTTTTCGAATTTCGATTACCGGGAATTACAGGGATGTAATGCCCACGGTGCTGTTCCTGGCCCAAATGCCGCTCTACTGGATCTGGAGCTTTATGGACATGGGTCAGAGCACCCTGAGCTACTCCCACTGGATACGCGACTCCCATGGACTGGACTATGCGGCCGGAATGGCCTCCAACTACTTTCACGGCTACCTCAAACTATCTCTGCCCGAGCGCAAGGACGATGGGCTCAAACATCGAATGGCCGTGTACGAGGTGAGTTGATCTTATTTTATGCGCAAATAAATAACACAAATGTACTCGCAAGGACGCGAATAATATTACCTTCGGCATTAACCGTCTGATTATACTTATTCCCGACGAAATGTTTATCAACGGCGTAATCAAAAGCAAACTACTTGACAAAGCTGAGGTAAATGTTAATAATTGCATCGCAAAGTTCAAATAACAGATACACTGATTTATTTCCTAGCCCCTGGAGACCCAGTTCATCAACCGAGCCGGTGTCTATCGTCCTTTCAAGCACGATGTCTACAGAATGAACAAAAAGGTCAATGGCAGGACCTACTACTTTGCTATCGAGGGTGCCACGCCTATGCTATCCTTCTTTGATTCTATGCATTCTAATTTGTCGGCCACCTGGCAGATGCATGAACTAAAGCGGGAGATCTGGCTGAAGTTCTACAAGCACCTAAAGGAACTCATTACCACGTGGCCAGAGACCCGAGACCTGGTGGAGCCCATCATCTATAATTGTAGGTAGACAACTCTTCAATGGGTTTTGTAAACTATATGAAAACGAAATTTTGTTAGACTATAATATGTTTGCCTATCTTCGTTTTAGCCCATGATACCAAGGGGAACCTTGTGGATATTGGCGAAATTCTTGTAGCTCATATGCAAAACAAAACAAAATCTATTGACGAAATTACCAATTAAGAATTAAAATAAATTATGTTTTTTTTACTTTTTTAACGTAATCTAATCGTAACGTTGTACTGCAATGGCAAATTTATTGGTGGAAAAAGACATACGGAAAGCGTTATCATTTGTGTAGTTAAAAGATTACAAAGATACGATTGCTATTCCGATAAGATTTCTATATCCGTTACTCGTAGCGTAAAAGCATAGACACTAGAATCAAGAAAGTGAATTGTATGGCCGTTACGCATCTTATTAATCTAGTGTCTTTAGTAAAAGAGTATACTAGATTCGCTGAAAAGTATGCTTAAGTTTTAGGTAAGTATCTATCAAGTGAAATCACTAGGAAATGTTTTGGAGATGTAAAATATAAATCCCTTAGCCTAGAGAAGCTGATTATACATATGGGATTGGGATGCTTCCAATTCCTTCAGTTTGGCCTGCGCTGTGGCCAGCATTCGTGCCTTCCATATCTCGTAGTCCTCTGCCTGAGGCTTCTGTGCCATCTTTGCCCCGTGCCCCTTGATATTCTCATTTTGGTTTTCATTAAGTTTACCGTCCACATCGGTGCTTGATGGTACTTTGCTCTCCTTGTGGTGCTTAGCTATCATGCGTTCCCACTGCTGCTCGAGCAGCTGAAACTGGGAGGGCCGCAGGTTACTGAAGGGCATGAGCTTTGACTTGGAGACTTTCTTTTTGAGCAGGCGGCAGGCCTGGAACACGGCCATGGTGGCGTACTGAGGGTGGGTGGTGTCGATACCGGTGTCCTCGGTGGCCGTTACGCCCTTGAAGACAGTCATTAGCTCCTCCGCCTTGCGGGCAACTTCGTTCAGACCCAGCTGAACACAGATGTCATTCACGCTAGGCAGTTTGTTTAGGTCCAGCAGCTTCTCGAACATCCGCTTGTTGTTGAGGTAGTGGCTCTTGCGCAATCCGGACAATTTCTGAGCCTGCTCCTTGTCGAAACCGATCCCCATCATGCAGGAAGCGAGATCGGCACACAGCACTATCTTCCCATACTCGTTGATCTGCAGAGGGACATTCGTGGAGCGAAGTTCCAAAAGGCGCACTAATTCGGTGGTTTTCCTGAAAGGATTAGATTTTACTGGTTAAACTTGTGCATTGTGCTTAACATGTGTAACTTTACTTACTCTAACACGTTTGGCTCCTCCCTTAGGCCCAGTTTTGTAATTAACTGTTCTATTAAGGTAGTCATTGTAGTTATTAGCAATACACTGAATTTTACGTCATGGGTCGTTAAAACCCAAATAAAATACAATAAATGGCGCGAAATGCATCAGCTGTGAGCCATACGACTTTATTCATAGTAATCGAGACTTCTCCGATAAATGCAATTACATTCAAACGGAACCAGATCCGATAACCAACGATTTAAAATAACAGAAAGCGAAAACTACTAAAGAATGGAAATAGATATATTAAAACCAAAAAATTCACCCGATTTTGTTTATTCATTTTGCGCTTTAGGGAAATATAAAATTAACATTATGTATTCAGGCCCAGAATTAGATTCAGTGGCACAAACGAACTAATTCGTCTCATTGTCGCTGTCATCTTCCTTGTTGGCGGCATCACCAGCATTCCTCGCCTTCTCCGTCAGTTCTGAGGGATTTATGAGATGCAGGCCTTCTGTTACCCTGCCCACCAAACCCATTTCGAAGCGGAAGTCCTTGTCCTTCAACTCGTCATGGACTTTGTAGATGCTAAAATATAGGATATACATGTTATTTAATCAAAACCCCGAATTTAAGTGTAATCGATGTTCCAAAAATGCTTCATATTAGTGGCACAATTTGAGCTCGCCCGATTTTTGGAACACCAGTTAAGGCCCTCGTTATTTTGGGGCTGTAGACGTACATTTCACCAGCGCTCTTCACCAAATCGTCGATCTTCATATCCGTCTTGAGCTTTTCCATCTCAGTCTTGGCCAGCTGCTTGGCCTTGCCGCTGGCGCAGGCGAAGTAACCGTAGGAGGAGCCGGATGGCTCGATCTTGTAGAGCTGTGGGCCCTCAACCTCGTCCCAGGAGGCAAGGATGATGGACAGTCCGAAGGGGCGGACGGCACTGTAAAGAGTATAGGCGTGGACATAACCGGCGACTCGATCACACAGGTGCTTTAACGGGATAGCATGTTCAAATTGCTGCCTGTAGTTGGCTGCCTCCTGCCGTGCGATGTCCGCCACATAGTTTCCATCTGCCACTAAGCCGGCCACCGCCATACCGATGTTCTTTTCGATTGTGAAGATGCGTCCGCCGGCGTCTGGTTCGTAAAGCTTGCTGGTGATGATCTTTTCCACCGCGAGCACCACGGCGTCCTTGCCTCGAATCCCGATCACGGTACCGCTCTTCTCCACCGCCTTCGAGGCGTAGTCGATCTGGAAAACTCGGCCATCAGGCGAAAACTGCGAGGCCGACAAGTCGTACTGCAAGCGATAAGGTGATGTTAAGAATGTGCTGATAAGGGAGTTCGCTGACTACTTACTCCAGTGCCAATAGTACTCATAGCGAAGACTCGGTAAAAATTTAAACAATTCAAACGCAAAATGAGTTGAATATATTGGGTTAAATGCGACGATGATTTGACGGCTTTTGCTCGGCTAGTGGTGGACAAAACAAAGGCGCCTATCGGCTGGATGTGTTTCGATAGTCTCTGAACGACTATCGTTTATAAGTGTATACCAATCGCAATTACTATCCGAAAAACTGTTATTATAAAAAAATCGCAAATTAAAAAAGAAAATTTTATATTTTATGTATACAACATGTATTATTATTGCCGTCTTTCGTTAATACCCGGAGCAAAAATTGGCCCAAAGCAACCACAACCATGGCTAATTTGGTATGGAAGCCATAAAGATCCTAGCGCTATTCCAATTTTAAAGGATTCGTTTTTATCCCTTTTGTTGTTTAAATTTTACCATTTTAACGACCCCAAATGTTTTCGAACCTCCATAACATTCTCTTAACATAACATTATCTTAAATTTCGAACTAGTTCCGTTTCTGCGCACGCGGTTTTTGTATTTATATTTATAAACAACGAAGATCATGCTGGCGGGTATCAGCGAAAAAAGGTATCCAAAACGTACTATTTACCTGATAGTTGCAAGAATAAATCAATTTAAAAATGCAGCTATGCGGCGGAGGCGCGCTACACGAACTTCTACGCCGGCGGGGACATCGCCTGGAGCACGGATGGACATAATTTTTACTGCCTTAATGGCTCTGCTGTAAACCAGGTCGATGTGCAGACCTCCCAAATCCTAAAGAGCTACGGCTTGACATCCTCGCCGGGGGATAACAAGAAACTAGCTGAGCTGGATAACATCGATGTGGAAGAGGACACGATTACCTGCTTCGGACTGTCCCAGGAACACCTGGTCACTGCCCATCGAAGTGGCCTGCTTAGGCTGTGGCAGCTGGGCACCGGAAAGCTTGTGAAGTTATGGAAGGCCCAGCACAAGGGTCCCGTTATCCGGGTTGAGTTCAGTCCCTGCGGCAGGATTATTTGCACCAGCGGCGCTGCAGATGCCACACTGAGGCTGTGGGACTACTCGAACAATAGCTGTCTGGGTGCCCTAAAGGATTTCCCAGGTCCCGCTTGGCTCCTCGTCTTTCACCCCAATGTGCTGCGCAAAGAAATCTACGCTGGAGGATCAGATAACACTGTCTATGCTTGGAACTACGAGGCCAAGACCCTGGTGCACAAAATGCGGGGTCACCTATCGCAAGTGACAGGCTTAAGCTTTAAGAGCAACGCGACCGACTGCAATGAGATCGTGACTGTAAGCCGGGACAAGGTAATGATCGTGTGGCAATTGCAGGAGCAGTTGGAGAGCAAGCAATTGAAGGTTCTCCCCTTGTACGAGGAGCTCGAGGGCGTCTTATACACGGACGAGGGCCAACAGATAATCGTGGCCAGTGGGTCGGGCAAGCTGCAACAGGTCGATAGTAAATCTTGGAAGATCAGGGATATTCTCACTCAATC
Source organism: Drosophila orena (assembly GCA_005876975.1). Lineage (NCBI taxonomy): Eukaryota > Metazoa > Arthropoda > Insecta > Diptera > Drosophilidae > Drosophila > Drosophila orena. The sequence continues at coordinate 2,005,365 of VCKV01000008.1, read as the reverse complement.
TGATTTCCAAATCAGTAGACTGCTGCAATGCAGCGAGCTAAAACAGCTGGCCCTGGTCACTACGGAGCAGAATATCTTAGTCTACGACGTCAAAACCCTGGAACCCATCAAACACTTGGTGGGTTACAACGACGAGATCTTAGACATGTGCTTCATGGGCGACAACGATCGGTACCTGGCCGTAGCCACCAACAGCAAGCACTTCAAGCTGTACGACACGGAGAACGATATGAATTGCAAGCTGATCGTTGGTCACTCGGATACGGTAATGTCCCTTGCTGCCTCACAAAATCTGCTGATTTCGGTGGGCAAGGACTGCAGCGTTCGGCTTTGGAGGCTTCAGCACGACAAGGACTGCTCGCTTGAGGCTCTGACTCAACAGGCAAACTGTCACACCTCCACTATCGGTTGCGTGGCCATGACGCACAACGGAGCCACCGGCTTTGCTTCCGTGAGTCAGGATGGCAGCATGAAGGTGTGGCAGCTCGTCAGGGATAAGGAGGATCGCAACTCATACTCTTTCAACTTGCGCTACGCAGCGCTTTCCCACGACAAGGAGGTAAACTGCGTAATCTATGCTCCGAACAACAAGCTTATTGCCACCGCCTCACAAGACAAGACGGCCAAGGTGTGGCTGGCGGACTCCAACACGCTGCAGGGAGTTCTGCGGGGACACACCCGCGGTGTGTGGAGTGTGCGCTTCTCTCCAGTGGATCAGATTGTGCTAACCTCATCGTCGGACTGTACCCTGCGCCTCTGGTCCATCAGCAATTTTGCGTGCATAAAACGCTTCGATCAGGAGTGCACCATACTCAGAGCCGAGTTCCTGGATCACGGAAAATTCATCATCTCCGCTGCTTCGGACGGCCTTCTAAAGCTCTGGAATATCAAGACCAACACATGTCTGCAATCTCTGGACGAGCACACCGATAGGGTTTGGGCTCTGGCCGTATCTGCCAGGAGCAATCGGTTCTTTTACACGGGCGGCGCCGACTCCAAGCTGATCCGCTTTGGTGATGTCACGCAGGTAACGCGAAACGAAGCGCTGGACCAGCGACAGGCCACCTTGGAGCAGGAGCAGACTCTACATTCCCTTCTGCACGCCCAAAAGCAGCTACACAAGGCCTTCGTGTTGGCCTTGAACCTGGACAAGCCGAAAGCCAGCTTCGATATTATCAACCACTTTGTACGCCAGCGGGATCAACCAGGTCTCCGCCAATTGGTTGACCAGTTGAACGTTGACCAGCGAGTAGCACTGCTGCAGCATGTCAAGGCATGGACCACCAACTCGCGCCACTCGCAGGCGGGCAACATGATCCTTAAGTACTTGATCGGAGATGCTCTACAGGATCCCAAAGCTAGATTTTACAACAATGGCAACATGGTCGAGGTACTCACTCCCTACGTCCAGAGGCACTTCAAGCGGGTGACCGAGCTGAACAAGGAGCTGGCTTTCCTAGAGTTCATTGTCAAGTGCATGTAGGCTTTGACTTTGGAACAGTTTCATTCATGATTGTTAACTTAATTCAGTTTAATTAATTTTAGGAAAAAATAAAGTAGAAAATCATCTGTTTGGAAATTTTTTCTAACCAATTTGACAGTAAGGAAAAAGCGCGTTACTTTTTATTTTGTATAACGTTTATTACACAATAGTTAATATAACATTAATAACCACTTACATATTTACTAGAGGGGGAATCTCGACAAAGGTTTTTGCGAATTAAAAATTCCATAATCGTACAAATTTGATTCAAATGAATTGCGGGAAAAGCCCTACGACAAATTTACAAATATACTTGGGCACGAACTTATACAATTCGATCTATTTTGGCAGGGACAGCTAGAGATTTTACCAGTTACTGTTGGTGGTCGATTGATCCTGGAAACACGGAAACATGATTGATTTAGATTCATATAAAAATAGACACAGGCGAATTTGGGCAGTTTATGATCAATCAAACTGACTGAATCCCTAAGATTATCACTGTTTTGACTTAATTTTACATTGGGTTTGTGCGGTGGCAGCTTAGACAATGGACATTCTGATTCGGGGGCACTTCTATCGGGGCACTATCTATTCGATAATCATAATGAGGTCCTCGCCCTCCAGCTTCGTTCCGTTGGCGATCTCCAGCTTCTTGACAACGCCCGCCAATGGCGACTGCACCACCATCTCCATCTTCATGGCTGAGAGCACGACCAGAGGCTGACCCTTCTCCACTTTGTCGCCAACCTGGACGCGGATATCGATGACTGTTCCGGGCATAGGGGCGCCCACCTCGCTCTTGTTTGACTTGTTAGCCTTGGGATGGACATGGATCTCCTGCGCAAGAAAAGAAAAGGTATGAGTTCCATTACCTACAGATGACTGATGACTGATGACTGATGACTGAACCTACCTTAACGGCTTCCTTGTCCAGGATGTGGACCGCGCGCAGCTGGCCATTCAACTCGAAGAATACCTCGCGGATACCATTGGGCTTGAGATCGGCGGACACAGCCAGAGCTTTCACGCTCAGCGTCTTACCGCGCTCCAGAGGTACGTCGAACTCCTCGCCCACATTGGGACCAGTGAGGAAGATACGAGTGTCCAGCTTGTCGACGGGTCCGTACTTATCGCGGAAGTTCAGGAAATCATTTGTCACCTGCGGGTAGAGGGCAGCTGACATGACGTCTCGGTTGGTGATGCCGGAGTGAGATTCCTGCAGTTCGGTCTTTAATTTGTCAAAGTCCAAGTCCTGCAGCTCGGCTCCCGGACGTCCCTCGATGCGGGGCATGTCCTTGAGGACTCGTGAACGCAGGGGCTCAGGGAATCCTCCATGCGGGATGCCAATAGAGCCCTGCAAGTACTCCACCACCGACTTGGGGAACGACAGCTCCTCTGCCCGCTCCAGCACTTGGTCGGCGGTCAGGTCGTTTTGCACCATGAACTGGGCCAGATCACCTACCACCTTCGACGAGGGCGTCACCTTGATAATGTCGCCTAGCAGCAGGTTGGCCTCACGGTAGGCCTTCTTTACGTCCTCGAAGAAGTCGCCCAGACCCAGCGAGAAGGCTTGGAACTGTAGGTTGGTGTACTGACCGCCGGGTATCTCGTTGAGATAGACATCGGCGTTGCCCGACCGCATTGTGGTGGTGCACTCGAAGGGAGCGTACAGTGTGCGGGTCTGCTCCCAGTAGGCGGAGTACTCCGACACCGTGCGCAGATCCAAGTTCGTGTCCAGCGGAGTGCCTTGCAGGGAGGCAACTACGGCACCCATGCTTGGCTGGGAGGTCATGCCGCTCATCGAGTCGACGGCCACGTCCACCACATCAGCTCCGGCATTGGCACATGCCAGCATGGAGGCCACTCCCGCTCCAGAGGTGTCGTGGGTATGGATATGGATTGGGATGTCGGGATGCTTGTCGCGAATGGCGGTGATCAGAAGCCTTTCAGGGTATGGAAGCGAAATAGTAACCAACAGAAATAAGAATAATCCCCTTCAGACTCACCTGGCGGCTTCGGGCTTGAGCAGACCAGCCATGTCCTTGATGCAAAGCACGTGGGTGCCAGCCTTGACCAGCTCGTCAGCCAGGTTAGTGTAGTACTTCAGGTCGTACTTGGTCCGCTTGGGATCGCTGACGTCTCCGGTATAGGAGATGGCCGCTTCCACCACGCCGCCCGCCTTGCCGGCGGCTTCCATGCCGAGGATCAGGTTGGGCAGGTAGTTCAGCGAGTCGAACACCCTGAAGATGTCCATGCCGGTCTGCACAGCCAGCTCACAGAACTTGTAGACCACGTTGTCCGGATAGCTGGTGTAGCCGACGGCGTTGGCTCCGCGCAGCAGCATCTGGAAGGGAATGTTCGGGATGCGCTTGCGCATCTCCTCCAGGCGCTCCCACGGGCACTCGTGCAGGAAGCGCAGCGCCACGTCAAAGGTGGCTCCCCCCCAGTTCTCCAGCGAATACAGATTGTTGAACTTGTGCGCCACATAGGGGGAGATCTTCAGCAGATCGTGGGAACGGACGCGGGTGGCCAGCAGCGACTGGTGGGCATCGCGGAAAGTGGTGTCCATGAGCAGCAGTTCCTTTCGGTTGCGCACCTCCTTGGCAAAAGCCTCTGGACCTTCGCACACCAGGACCTCGCGGAGTCCCTTCGGTGGTTCCGTAACTGCATGCACCATAAAATCATATCAGTTTGCTGTTTTAGTTTAGACGATATACTCCCGCTTAACTTTATATCATTAACTATGGCACATCTACGGTTAAGGTCAATACAACATTAAACCAATTCAATAAATAAAAGCTGAACATCAAAAACTGGTAAAACCAAAATCTGCATTATTGAAAAGTTTAAAAAAATACAATTAGCTTAAACCCAAAAATCATGATATATGCAATCACATTAAAACACCAAATCACATAAGTGTGTTATTGTATGTATACGTATTAATATGTCTATAACTCGGTGTCCCTATAAGGGATTTTTGTATATGATTTGAGTTATAGGAGCTTGAGTGTGTATAAACTATTGATCCTTAGGATACCCTTTCCACATAAACCGACATGTTAGATGCTCGTATGTACAAATGTCCTGGATGATTTCGGGAGAAATAAGTAAACGTACCTTTTGCCTCGCCACGTTCTTCCCGTTCTATAGCTTCCGGGGAGAGATCTACGATTCGTCGGATATGAGATAGATCATGGGAGCGTACCGCACATGTGGTATAGGCGGAGTGGGCGTGGTCGTGGTCGTGGTGGTGGGTTTGGTGTGTTGTGCGATTTTGAATCGTTGTTGATTGGTGTCGGTACAGACATAGGTGTGTGATATTGGTTTGGTGTTTTGCAAATGCCGATTCGATTGCGAACGCGGTTTCGATTCGATATTGGTTGATTAATAACAGATGCAACAAAAATTGATAGTTGAAAGAGTAAAAACATAAAGGTTCGATTAAAGCATATCAGAAAAGCAAATAACACTTCACAGGAGATGCGTGGAACAAACATGCCTTTTCATTGATTACTTTTAAAAACAAGTGGATAAGGGTTCTATTAAAGTTGATAGTATATCTCCTTAATAGATTGAGTATCTCTAGGGTCCTCACACGAAGCGGTATACCGAGTTAGGCAAAATATTTGATATGGTTTTGAATTTGAATTAAGTCTGAGATCTTCAAAAACTCATAAATCACAAAATTCTTGGATTAAGATTGCATGATACATATGTATATCGAAAATTGCTAACATTGATCAAAAAGGAATGAAAAATGATAAATAAGAATAGAGTCGTAATAAGTTACAATATAAACTTGCAACTCTGTCAGTTGCTATTTTAGAAACCTATGCAAATCGTAGAAATTAAAACTTTGTTATATAAAAAGATTTTTAATCGGTATGTAAAATGCTTCGTGGGAGGACCCCGCTACCGCCTGTTCCGGATAGCTGAAACATTCGAAAAGAGGCGATTGGCTTAAGTGGTAGCCACACAAGCAAGCGTGAACCCGAAAAGCACATGCCATCTAAGTGGGGATCCTTTAGAGCGCAAAGCGCACTGAACTCACCCAGCGGAACCTCGGGAACGTGGGGCGACACGAGGGCAGGCTTCAGAGTGGTGGCGAGAGGCGTCTGGGGTCCGTTGACCAGAACCTCACCCATGTAGTTGAGCAGCTTCTGGGCGCGATTGAGTGAGGGCTTGAATTTGAACAGTTGCGGGTGCTCGTCGATGAAGTAGGTGTCAAGGACGCCGTGCAGGAACTTCTGGTTCTCCAGCACGTTCAGGAGGAAGGGGATGTTGGTCTTGACGCCGCGAATACGGAATTCTCTTAGGGCACGGTTCATCTTGGATGCGGAGCTCTGCAGATCGCTGGCGTGCGAGATCACCTTCACCAGCAGGGAGTCGTAGTATGGTGAAATGATAGCGCCGGCATAGGCGGACGCACTGTCCAGCCTAATGCCCATACCCTCGCCAGATCGGAAGACCTCCAAGCGACCGGTGTTGGGCTGAAAGTCGTTGGCCGGATCCTCGGTGGTCACACGGCACTGGATGGCATATCCACGAGGCACGATCTTGTCCTGCGTGTAGCCCAACTCGGGCAGGGTCATGCCTTCGGCCACGCGAATCTGCGACTGCACCAGATCGATGCCCGTTATCTCCTCGGTGACCGTGTGCTCCACCTGCAGACGGGCGTTCACTTCGATGAAGTAGAAGTTGCCGGACTCGTCGCACAGGAACTCCACGGTTCCGGCGTTTTCGTAGCCCACATGGCGGGCCAAACGCACTGCTGCCTCCGTCATCTTGTCCCGGATTTCGATGGGCAAGCGCGGCGCTGGAGCGATCTCCACCACCTTCTGGTGGCGACGCTGCACGGAGCAGTCGCGCTCGTACAGATGCACCACATTTCCGGCCTTGTCTCCCAGCAGTTGAACCTCAATGTGACGTGGCCGCTCGATGAACTTCTCGATGAACATCGCTCCATTGCCGAAGGCGGCCTTGGCCTCTGAACTGGCCCGCTGGAAGCTCTCCTCCACATCCTCCATTTTGCGAACGACGCGCATGCCGCGACCTCCGCCTCCGTAGGCGGCCTTGAAGATTACGGGCAGGCCGTGTTTCTTGCAGAACTCCAGTGCCTCCTCCTTGGTGGTCACTGGGCCGTCGGTGCCGGGCACAATGGGCACACCCGCCTCAATGGCCGCCACACGAGCCGCCACCTTGTCACCCATCTTCTGGACGACTTCGGGTGAGGGGCCAATGAAACGCAGTCCGGCATCAATCACCGCCTGGGCGAAGTCACTGCGCTCTGATAGGAATCCGTAGCCGGGATGCACGGCATCCACATCGTTCTCCTTGCACACCCTGATGAGCTCTGGAATGTTGAGGTAGGCCTCCACGGGGGGCAGACCCTTGCCAACTATATAGGACTCGTCGGCCTTCTGTCGGTGCATGTGCATCTTGTCCTGCTCCGAGTAGACCGCAACCGATTTGATGCCCAACTCTGTGCAGGCACGGAACACTCGAATGGCGATCTCACCGCGGTTAGCCACCAGCACAGACCGGATGGGCTTGTATTCCACCTGGCAAAAGTGGATGCATTTCTATAATGCTTAAATATACGCCATCTGAATAACTCACCTTGCTGGAGTAGCCATTTTTGAAGAGGGCATTGAGCCGGACACGCGGCTGCGTCTTGCGCAGTGTCCTGTACGCGGACTGGGCGGCCGGAATGAACATAGTGATCCCAACTAGGACTCAAGTGTGCCTAAGAAAAAAAAAACAAGAACATTTCATTTTTTTTTTTTTAATGTTTATTAAGGCGTACGGGAAAATCTGGAAACCCCTTTGTGTCCTTTTTCTCTATTAATTCAGCCCATTTGACAAGTTTGCTATTATCAGAATTATTATTCTAGCCCTTATTCCCCTTAATTCTTGGAAATGTATCCCAAAATGTGGGGGCTTAGTCCTTGAACATATTAAGTACATTATAATTCTAGTAACTGTAACTCTGAAACTTGTTATACCAGTTACTCGTAGAGTAAAAGGGTATGCTAGATTCGTTGAAAAGTATGTAACATACAGAAGGAAGCGTTTGCGACCATATAAAGTATATATATTCTTGATCATGGTCAACAGCCGAGTGGAACTAGTCATATCCGTCTGTCAGTCTGTCCGTATGAATTTTATTCGCAATTTCTACCGATATTCCAGAAAATGTTGAAATTTCTCGTTTGCACTTCCACTAGCTGAGTAACGGGTATCTGAAAGTCTGGGAACTCGACTATACCATTTTATCTTGTTTGTTGAATAAAGTCATTTTTGAACAATCACAACAATCGCTTTAACCACCTCAAATCATCAATGGCAATACGAGTATTTGGGTTTAATAAACGCTCTGCTTTACGATCGAGAGATTGCATTTAACACGTTAATTATTTGTTAATTTCAAAAGCTCGATTGCCAAATGCCTTAAGGTTATCGACATTACTTTCGAAAAACAAACAAACAAGCGGATCTAGAAGGTCTCGTTTTAAAGTTGTTGCAATTGGAAATCTAAGACCACAGGGGGCTACGACTACTACTACTGCTAAATCCATTTAAAAACTGTAGTATACATTATTTAATTCCTGAGTTATTTTGAAGGTAAAGATTGGTTCCCTGTATTAGAACTGAGTTTCTAGAATTCCGATCGCATCTGTTGGCCTAAGTACAATTATAATCTTCTGACCAAAGTCCATTGCCTGGTACTTTGGTGTTATTCCACTTAACAGAACAATCGGTCTGCTCAATAATATGAGTCGACTCACGTGATCAAAATTCAAAGCGAGTTTTAAAAATGCACGACAACTTGTACAATTAAATGCCAGCTTTTCGCTATTTGTGTTTTCTTATGCGTTTTGCTTCTACACATCGAAAAGTTCCACTAATTAAGGTATTGAAATTGCCTATGTTTCAACCATTACGTACATTAGCAGGCATAGTAATAAATCAACAAATATTAGCTACTGCTGCAGCACGTTTTCGCACTTGAAGTTCCCCGGTTATTTTCAGTGACTCTAACTGTTTGGATCAACAGTGGCCAGGGAATACAAAATACATAGGTAGATCATACACCATATACACTTAATTAATTAGCTCTCCTTTTGTTTTACCCTAGAACATACGTGTATTGTACATATCGTGGTTAAGTTACCATCGATGGTAACTAAAACCCAAATCCAAACTGAGAATATACTAGGCAGCACATATTTTAAGGTACATATTTAAGGTAAGAGTATCCACAGTCCGTTGCTTGTCAGTTCCCTTATGCCGCACATGCCGTAAAATATTTCATTTAATTTTATGTCTGTTAGCTTTTAGGTTGTTTTGCTCATTATCAGCGATTCAAATGTGTTTCGTAGCCTCCGTCAGCGATGAAACAGACAGATGGAAACGCTTAGTGGTGCAATGGTGCGTCAGAGACCGGCTTTGCAATTCAGATTCCGGACCCAATTCACGGATCCAAATAGTGAGTACTCTCTAGTCCGTAGACCTCGATGGGGGCTCGTCTGTGCTGGCAAAAATAAAAAAAAACCTGTTGACAAAGTCCACTTTCTATGCCAGACGGAGACCTACTTAAAGTTGGATGGATGGAAACTAAAGCAGAAGAGTAAAGAATTGGTCAGGTCAACGAAATCCAAAGAAGATCTTTTGGGACCTTGCCCCTGCGCTAATCGGTTTGATAACCCTCCTCCTATCGACACTATTCTGGACAGCTGAAGTGTTTACCATACGTAGTTGCAATTAAATGGGTGGGTCTGCGCAACAGCACGTGAAGTGCATGCCCCAATGCTGTTCCTGGGATCCAGGTGTCCAGGGATGCAGGGGTTCGGGGGTCCCAGGAGTCCGCAGATAATCTAGAACCAATGTTGACACATGTATTGGATGTGTGACACAGGTGCAGATAATGAGCAGACGATAAGCCCGCTTTATTAACACATCGGAGGTCGGTCCGTAGTAAATATTGTCACTCCCAGTGGGAGTGCACACTTATATGGAACTTCTAGGGGGCCCCCATGTTTGGGATCTATAAATAGTTGCGACGTGATGGAAATCTTTAGTTTGGTCCACTCTAATTAAATTTTCCTCTGTTAACATGAATTTTGTCTGCTAATTCGGTTAATTTGCACCACATTACCTCACGATTGTGTCATTAATTACTAGATCTAACAAACTGGCTAAAACCCCATTGGTAATATTATCGAAAAGATAAGCCCAATGTCACCTTATAGAGCGGAAGCAGCACTCGACCGCCAGACCTTAAGAATGTCATTAATAATAAAAGATAAGCACATCCCTAATTTGTATACTCTGCTCGGGGCTTCGAAACGAAGTCCTGATAACTATAGAATCGAAATTATGGAATAGTTTTGCGATATAAGTTGCCTTATCTAACTGGATAGGCCTTATAATATTATCGGTCTAAAAGATTCAGGGCAGTAAGAAGTCGATGTGACTTGCACACAGTTGTTATGAAATAATCTTGAATATGCAATGATTTCTAAGTTTATAAAAGTTTTGAAACTGGTATCTACGGGGCGGGCAAATCTAATCTCAGTCGCAAGCGGAAATTATAATCGGAAGCTTTGCACCTATCGCTTTCGTAAGAAATTGGAAGGATTTGCAATTAATCATTTTAATATCGATCCGCGATAAAGAATTTATTTCTATATATGTAGGTTTCAATAATTATTTAAGCTTGGCTGACTTGCTGTGTTTGAAAATTAAAGCGCATTAGCATCAGTATAAAGTGAAGAATGCCAGTCTACGATTGTTTAGCATGATGTGAAAATAACACGTATTCTCGCATGCAAATCAGGGTTTATTTCAGGTATTTCTGGGATAACTTCAACACCTTTGGCATAAGCTTATACTTATTGCTATACTTCTGGCAATATTTGCCGGCTATCAATTGTCCTGTTGCTTGTTGACTGGGTGTGTTCCTTCATATTTTCTGGAAGCAAAGTGGGCGCAGTCCTGGCCAATCTCATGCAATTACACGAAAACGTTGTTGACACGGCACACCACAACCCAAACAAAACCCAGCCAAAAAACCCACCCAAAGCCCGATTGTGTTTGCCCATTGGAATGAGCGATTATGTAATAATAACATGATCGTCCAACTAACTACACAGTAATAGCACTGGAGTGCCCCAGTCACTTGAACGCCGCTGCTTTGCTTTTGTTCACCAACTTTTGCACTGGGAAATGTGCGTGCTATGGTTTTTTGTGTGCTACAAACGTATGATCTTGAACGACAAGCTGCTAAGGTCAAAGTCGTTTTTGAATGTGGGTCGTACATTGATTTGTCGCCAAAAAGTGAGTGTTTTTCCACTTCCGATAATTATTTGTATTCTGAAACTCGATTTAAGACTAAAGATTTGATTTACAAAAAGTTCCATGATGGCACCTAGAATTTTTTGTTCCAGATGCCAAGTTATATAATCCGCATTCTGAACTATACACATAGACTATTAATAACAATGATTGATAAGGCGGTGAAATACTGTGGAATACAGTGGAATCATGACTACAATTGTCGCTAAAGTTAGGTCTATGCAATATAGTTTCCATTAACTCATGTCGTCCAGGCTCTTGCATTATTAACAAAACTCTCTCTTTACCATCAAACGCAGCAAATTTTACATTCGCTCGTTTACTTGAGCAGCCCGTCTAGAGTCTAGGCCTTATCACGCCAAATGAAAAGCTGATAGAGACGAAGCTTTGACATTGACTAGTCCGGGTCCAGCTCTCCATATATGTGACGGCCTGTCCCGGCGAATCAATAGCAATCAAACAAATCAATCTGTGCCATAAACTGGTTAAATTTCGGGTCAATAGATAATAGATAATTTCGGAGTAATCGCGCACAATACGCGAACGTGTAGATTATGGATCTATGTGAGCTTCTCTGGCCGTGCGACAAACACGTTTCCCCAATAGCGAAACCATAAGAAGGTCATAAATATTGGGCAGAAAGTAGGATGAGTCCGAAAATAAAACAGCCGCATTTCCCTCTCTGCGACTGGGATGGTTCGTATCGCAAGGGAGTGCGGTACGGTACACCGCATGGTATGGTATGGTATGGTATGGCATAATATTGTATGGTATGGTATGGTATGGCATGGCATGGTATGGCATGGTATGAAATAGAATAGAATAAAATGTAATTAACACATGTCTGCCTGCCGGAGAGTGACGATGGCAAATTACATACAATGGTTGGACGGAGAGAAAGGGCTGGGGAAAGGAACCAACCGAACCGAGTGGAAAAAGAAATTGAGCACAAATTATGCAATTAAATGGCTATGCACGCAGTCTGCTTGGCCTGGGTCCACCGACCGACCGGCGACTTACTTATTAGATAGCGAAAGTTCCGAAGGAGCGCCCTGCGCCAATCCTTGTGGTCCTGGCGGCTCCGCAAAGTGGGTAATCGCTGCTCCAGCACTACAAAACAATTTCAAACGGGTCGTGAGTCAACGTGGATTCTTTGGCTTATGTACCGAACTAAACGCACATACAAATTCACGCTTCCAATGTATCCTATGTACGAGTATGCGAAGCTTTGTCAACTTGGGGCGGCCTCTTTTTGTTTGGGACTTGGTCTTGGGGCTTGTTTTAGTTTTAGTTTTAGTTTGAATTGAATTGGTTTGGTTTCGTTTTGGTCAAAGTAGGTAGAACAGCACGAGTTCGCAAACGGTTGCTCTGCTGCACTCTGATTCTGCGATGCCGTCTTTCTGCCCAGGAACTCGCGAACCGTTCACTTCAAAGCTGTCCGTCGGACTGGTCGAGCGCACAAACTCGAAAGTTTCGACTAGTTCCGTGGGAGAGTGGTCGTGGTGGTTTCAGCTGGGAACGTTCTCGGTGGCGCTCCCGCTGCCTCTCCCAATCTCTGCCGCTCCTCTCGCAGTTTCGAGGTCTGCGCGTGCTCCCTGCCGGCAATGATTTGTTCTCGAGTGAAATGTACTGATGGAATGTGTGTTACCTCTTAGCCACCGAAGAGATTGCAAAGATGTTGTCCGGTTTGTAGAGAATTTATGAACAATTCATGTGAGTAAGGCTGCATTCTTAAAATTATATTATAGAGATTATATATTAAAAACTCTACATTGCAAACACGCTTGCCGCACTTCTAAGTTTCAAATGACTAATTCGTATGGAATCACTAAGGCTTTCATCTAGCTGTTACTCGTTTAGCACGCATCCGATATACCCCACTAGCACCCAGTACTGTCACTGGAACATCAACGAACTTTGGCCTAGAGCAAAGCTGTTTTCGTCGCCGTATGCCGGTCGCACCAGAGAACTTTCTTTTGACATTGGTTAGCCGGAGAGGTGAAAGGCGGGCGGAGGACAACAGCTGTTCAGAGAGCCCCAAATTGGCACAGCTCCCGGTAACACGAAAACTGCAACACATTTTATAGACTTACTTGACTCTCCGTGCCATAGAGATCAATTTAAAAGAGCAGTAATTTATAAAGGAAGACCAAAGATAATTTGAAACGTTTAAAATTTGAAATCTGACTGATGAATAATCGAATGATGAAAGCCTACTGAAAACCGTCTGAGTAATGCCTATTCCCCCAAGATTCCTTTTTCCTTGCAGCAACTTCCTTTATTTTCACAAAAGGATATACCCCCCTCCTTGTTACCACGATTACCAGGCATAGGAAATGGAAAAACAGCTCTGATATGAATCTATTATGTTCGTGGAAACTTTGAGAACCGTATGAGCTCGATGCCGCTTTGTTGTGTTGTGTTCGTTTGTGATGCGTTGTGAAGCGAAATCGAATGGTCTGGGCGTCGGGATCGGGATCGGGATCGTACGCGTGGAGCTTATTATATGAACAGCCGGTGGGTCTACGAGTGGGATCATATGAATCGTACGACTCCAAATGGCTGCCCAGATCTGGCGGTGAAACGGTAGAGTGAGAGGAGAGGAGCGGAGCGGAGAGTGGCGGACTCCCGCCTACGCTCCCTGTTATCGCCAGTTTCGACTCACTGAGCAGATTCTCGCGCTCCCTCGCTAAAAAAATGATCTTGCCGGTGTGTATGTATATATATACGGTAAATATTATATATAGGTAGACACGTGTGTATCGGTGGTTTTGAGATTTATATTTTTATATTGCGGCACGCGCAATAGTGGCCATAAAAAACCTGGACAGTCTTATCAACAGACCGAAAGACCCAACGAGGGCCCAACAAGAATGATGTTGTGTATGAGCGTCGGCAGATACAGATACAGATACAGATAAAGATACAATTGCGTGTCAGATATTGCTGTTCTGGGGGAGTGTAGTGTTCCGAGAAAGTGTGTTACTTGCGCTTATAATCGACTATTTTATTCCGATCTAATGATTATGATTGCCCACATATTGGTTTCAAGGGAGCAAATCATGAAAGCTGCAGCTTGGCGATAAGATTGAGGAAATCTAGCCTATTGGGTTAACTACCACCTATAAAAAAGATTCCACACACTTCTTGGCGACTGTAGCGTATTGGTGAGCAGATAAGAGGACCACGCCCCCGTCTGAATGGAAATCTTTCAGAAGCTATCAGGCCAATGGTGCAAATCCAGCCAGTCATTCCTAATTACTGGACATACCGTATCTTATCAGCTCCAAAGGCGGGGAATTAAACTTTAATACCCTGCCTCAATGAGGATTGCAATCTTCAATGGCGCCTACAGTTCTATACATGTTTTTTTATTGCTTATATTTAAAAAAGAGTATTTTGTTAGTCGCTTCTTTTAAGGTGCCAATGCTAAATCAGTATCATACACGTGCCGCTTATTTTGCTACTTCAACTTGCTCATGCAGACTATGATAACGTTTTTTTTGATTTATCTCCTCCGATTTATGGTTTAAACCTGCGAATGTATTAATTTGTCAAGTTTTCAGTACCCAGAATTTCTGTGGGGCCAGACAATAAGAATTCATAGCCCTGGATTACAACAATTTTTGTATTTCTTAAAAGATACAAATACAAGTACTGCGGTAAGCGGAAACTAAGTTAATTAAATTTAAAAGAATAAATTTATCAAAGTCCAAAGTTGATATTGGGACGTTTTATAACCGATAAAACGTAAGTTAAAGTAAGAACCTCGCCGCAACGACCTTCAAGTTATCTATTATTAACACCAATACCATACGATACAAATTATCTTCCCTTGACAAAAACTATTGCTCTTACCTAAAGGGAAAGTTTTTAGTATTGTTTTATACATACATACATATATGTACTAAAAGTACGACCTAACGTAATATATCTGAAAATTATTCTTTCATTCAGCATTATTTACAATTTCTTTAAAAACCAACATTTGGTTTAAAATTTTAACGAATGTTCTTTAACTAAAAAGCTTGCATACTTTTTAATAGTTTTCAAATTCGTCTTTTAAGCAAAACGTGAGCTTTTTGACTAAATTTCGGTTTCAATAGACAGCCACATAGTCGTTTTTAAATGAAGTGCTTTTCGTTTTAAATATTTGTAGATTTTTGGGAACTTTTGCCATGATGCCATAATATGCGAATGCAGGAAATTTACTTGCAAACAAAAATGCCGCCTTTTGAGGAATCAGCATTCCCAAAAACTGCAAATTGATAATGGAAGGTTATCAAGAAGTACCTAAATACATATGTCTGTAGTAAACAAAAGTCAGCTGTTTTTGTTGCTTATGCGAAAGCCCAGTACACTCAGATATAAGAACAATGTTTATACTACGTTCTAGATCCCTTATAAACCAAAAATTCATTAGATCTCCAATCACATCTTGCCGTTACCTACAATATAACCAAGGTCAATCCCCGGAGCCAAAAATACGCGAATACTTTTACTACATCGATCATGAGGGAATGGTGAGTCTGTCAATTATAAATCCGTGTTTAAACTCGCGTAACATATTTTGCAGCTCTTTCTGGACGATGCAAAGATGAAAAACTTCACCAGCTGCTTTAAGGAGAAGGATTTCCTCAAGTTCTTTTTCAACCGCCTGCGGCTGAACAAAACAAATAGATATGAAAGCGATTTTCCATACATTTCCCTCTGTGGCCGTGAAAGGAATTTTATTAGATGCGATGACACGCCTGTTGTCTTTACTGAACAACTAAGGAAGGACGACACGGAGGTGCTCAGCTATGCACACTCGGGCCAGGTCCTTACCCTGCCTTACGAACCTCATAAACTGTACATGGATCCGCGAAACGGAAGAGTCTATCATCCAGCAACGCTACAGGTGGGCGGAATAGGCCTAGTGCGCTCCAAGCTGGCCATAGAGCTCAGCCAGCACTTTGAGTTCCCGGCAGGCGAGGCTTCGCCCACTCATTTTCGATGGAACGGAGAACGATTGGAGCTGCAGAACGAATGGGTTTGCAATACTCAGCGATTTCCCATGAACGAGGAGTGTAAATAATTGAATAACTTTAATCGATTAAAATTGAGACAACGATAGGTTATAACTTACAGCGTATGTGTATATTGTGTGTATATATGTATTTTACTCAATGCTAAGGGGCTTAAACTCGCCCTCCTTAACCCATGATAGACCAGTTGCATGTCCACCATTTGCCTGTTGCGCTGAAGGCTCCGTCTGTTTGCTTCTCCCGGCCTTGATGCGCTCCAGAACGGGCCCGTGGACATCCTGTTGAAACTTCTCGAATACTATGTAGTGCGGATCTTCGGTGGGCGGGGTGTCGAATATGTGCTCCTTGCTCTCCTTGATATTTTTCTGTATGCGAGCAACATACTCCTCCTTGTTGGTCATCAGCAGTTCAGCAGCCTCGCTGTTCTTGAGTTTATCTAGTTCAATGCCCCGAATACTGTCCAAGGGATCGGAGAAAATGGCTTGCAGGTACTTTAAAAGCTGCCAGAGATGGTCCTCCCCACAACGCCACTCTGGAAAGGCGTGACTCACGTCCAAGCTATGGGAGTACGGGCACACATGGGGATGAATCACATCCTGCTGGAATATTATGGTCTAAGAGGGACTTGTAGAGTTATATCCATTTGCTCTATTGCCGATCCTACTCACCGGAAGGCTTTTGTCGTCGGGAAAACGATCTGGGAGCAAAATCGTGAATCGAAAAACACTTTCCGTATAGAAGCCCTGTCGCCCAAAGAAGACACCGAACCACTCTATAAAAACACATAAAATTAGCTAGAGTGCATACAGAACGATGTATGTATGTAGGTAGACTAACGCAAGGAGTTAGCAAAGCTGGGTATCACATATATGCCACTCAACTTCTCAGATTCAATCATTTTGCTAAAACATAAAAAATTAAAAGTTTAGTTTTGCACCACCTAGTTAACTATGTAGTCTGAAAACTCACTATTCGGCCAGAATTTTATACTCCTGCTGTATGGTGGTGATCAGCAACTTGTCATCTTTCTTATTCGCATCCAAATCAAGAGTCATTTTGTCCGAACAATGTTAAAATTAAACAAAAATATTAGTAACATAAACAAAACGATACATTTGTTGCTAGCTGAAAACAGCTGATTTGTGGAAGGTTGCCACTCTTTCGTAAAACCTAATGGGCGGCTGTGATTAGGAGCCCTGGTAATGTCACTAAAACAAAACAAAGCATGCGGCTTTCGAAATCCTGATGAAAATGCCGACTACATTAGAAGCCCAGCTTTCAGACAAGCTACAGATGATGGACGAGACCGCAGATAACGTCCAGGAGCCGGCGGAGCAGAATGAAGAAAGCAGTATAGTCGACAGTTCCGATATCAAGACAGCGTCCACTTCTTCCAGCGATAGTACGACCAAAGTTGACGCACCGGAGCCCGAATTTTACAATAAGGCCCAGAAGTACTGGTCGGAGATTCCTGCCACTGTCAATGGGATGCTCGGCGGCCTGGGCTACATCAGCGCCATCGATATACAGGGATCGAATGTGTTTCTGCGCGAGATTCGAGTGCCGGGCAACAGGTTGGCCCTCGACTGCGGAGCTGGCATCGGTCGGGTGACTCGGAATCTCCTGATCCCCCTCTTCAGCTGCGTGGATCTCGTCGAGCAGGATCCCGCCTTTGCCGAGAAGGCACGGGAGTACTGCACCTCGGAAGAAGTGAGTCGTGGAAAGGTGGGCCACATCTACAACGTCGGATTGCAAAAGTTCACGCCTTCGCAGCAGTACGACCTCGTTTGGAGCCAATGGGTGCTGGGCCATCTCACGGATCGCGATCTGGTCTCGTTCTTTCGTCGGATCAAGCAGGGACTGGCGCCCGGAGCCTTCTTTTGTATGAAGGAGAACGTGAGCAGCTCAAAGAAGACGGTGGAGGACAAGGAGGACTCCTCCGTTACCAGGCCCCTGGACAGCTATGAGCACTTTCTAAGGGAGGCCGGATTTCGCATTGTGCGCAAGGTCAAGCAACAAAATTTTCCCAAGGGACTTTTCCCAGTGTACATGATCGCCTGCAAACCCGTATCTAAGGAATAGGTTTAGTATTTAGTTAGTTGCTGCCGTTGACCTACAAGAGATTGTACTAAGTGTATCCGAAAATTCAATGTCACATTACTAGCTAGTCACTTCAAATTGTACCGTTCTAGACAACGAATAAACAAGCTTGCAAAAGCTTCAACACGTTCCTTAATTGATGCCTTCAAAGTGCATTATTCACCGAATATAAACTAGAAATATCTAGTTAAAGTGAAAACACCCATTTTCATCACTGGGACGCTAAGACTGTGATGGCGGATTTTAGCTGGTATACCAAGATAGTATATTTATATAGTATATAAACAAATACTTTTTATTTTTATTTGTAAACCTCGTAGTAAATTTCGCAGCTGAAATCAAAGGAACTAAATTTTTGAGGTTTGGGTGTCGAATGGATTTCCTTATCTCAATAAATGCTAGTCTCGAAGATCTGCCGACATCTGATTGGTTATAAGATCAATCGTTCATGTCATTCGACTTGTAAGCTTTAGTCCCGCCCACTTCAGAGAGCAGCGTATATTTAAAAAAACGCCATCAAATACGCTTTGAAACGAGATGAATATTTGGAAAGTTTTTAAGGTATATAAAAGTAAAAGAAAAGCTGAATTGGCGGCCCAATAATAATTTTTTAGAAGGATATTCAAAAACCTAAAGACAATTAGGAGCCAATACTAAGGCTATTCAAATTTTTACTATAGAGGATCCAGAAACAAATTTTTTCTTTGCATACTTTTCAGCAGAATAAAAAATGATGTTCTTTGTTCTCTCTGAATGCAAAATTGAAATAGTTGTTGATACACCACTATTCGGTATTCCCGAAACTTTAATAAAACACAGGACTTGGTCTTCAGTGACTGATAAACAGTGCTTAATTACTTATTGCCTAATTAATTAATTACTTAATCCTAAGAAGAGATTAGCTGTAAAGAGGCTGCAAAATAAGCAAACGTCTACATTTGTTGAGTTGATATTTCAAACTGAACTTTATTTCCCTAAGTCCTAGCTTAGGTAGCTAATAAGAAATTTACATGTTCTAATCTTATCTCTAACTAGACCAACGCAGTGGCCATTTGTTCCCCAAACATGGGAAATAATTGTAAGTGCGGGAATTTCCCGCTGCACGGCATTCCTTACCTACAAGAAAATGCGATACGACCGCTTGCATCGTTGTTTAAGCGAAGAACCCACGCGAAGTTCGTGGTATTTTCCCAGAATTATATCTCTAACGCTCAAGCCTTCTTTATTTTTAAATATAGGCTAACCCATGTTTGACAATACATGTGCTGCATCGGTCCAATCGTTTTACGTACAATATATAATATTATATATATAATATATAATATATGTATATAATATATAATATATATAATATATATAATATATATAATATATATAATATATAATATATATAATTGTAAAATCCCAAATGAGAAGACTTTACTCGTTGAGTTTTTGTAAGAAACTGATTTTATTTGGAAATATCTTCGGTTTAAATAGGTGACATGAGAATCGCATCTTAGATTAAATGGCCTACGCAGAGGCCTAAGCAGGTAGTCCCCGCCTTATCGAGGTCCCACGCTCCGGCACATCTGCCTATCTTGAGCGGCGAGGACCTCATCTGTGGTCTCCCACTAAGGGACTATTTTAGGAGGCGGGGAACGATCTCAAGTGACTGACTCAGGTAGTGTGCACTTAGATTACATGTTTTTGAGCACTGCACCCATGTCGCCTTAGATAACAAAATCCTAAATATAAATTATCGCTCTCGATTCATTTACATAAGATATGAACGGAGCCCAAAATTGTAAGTCTTTAAATATATTCGTGTTCATGTGTGAACAATAATATATAATATATATAATATAATATAATATATAATAATATAATTTTATATGTATATCCGTGTTCATGTGTGAACATTAGCTATTAGTAATCTTCACGTTTTAAAAGTGGCTGCTATCATTAACAAAGTTGATTTCCTTCAAGAAGAAACGTTATTTATCTTGATGCTTGGGGCTTCTAGCTGAAAACCCTTCCCATTCTGCCACATAAGTGAATTCCTGAACAATATCAAATAAAGGTATAACAATATTAAATAAAACAAGAAGGTATGAAGGTATGAAGGTATGCGATTAACATTACTCATTACTCGTAGAGTATCTTACAAGTAAAAGGATGCGTTAACGAACCTATGAAGAATCAGGTTTACTAGCGAAGTCGATCTTTTTTTCTTTAACATTTTGGCTACGCCTGTAGATACATAGTATAAATTATTTATTTTTTATGTTTATTCAATTTTCTTCTTGCATGTTTCCATATTCATTGCACTCCTTTTTGATGAGTAACGGGTATCTGATCGGGTATGGAATATCTAGATTTTTTCTATCAACAAGGAGAAAATAGAAAAAAAGTATGCAGACACCCTAATAATTGCGTGAATGATCTCTACAGCAACTAATTTGGTTTTCAAATATATAATCATTTTCAAGAGATTTTTATGACATCTAATTGACTTATCGAAATGAACCTAATTAACGTTGATAAGAAGGTTCAAAAGGCAGGCAAAAATTATGAAATTTGGACACTCTGAGAGATAGAAATAATCATATTATTCGAATTTAAAATTATTCGCTTTGGCCGTTTAAATCGTCAGGGACATCTTGAACCTATTTAAAAGCGTATGAAAATGTTCTATGCCTCATAGCATTAATAAAAAACAGGTCGTACTAATATTTATATAAAGAAATGTTGAGCATGAAAAGTTTTTATAAACTTACTTTTAAATTTCGTTCTGGCCGCTTAAATCGTCAAGGACATCTTGAACCTATTTAAAAGCGTATGAAAATGTTCTATGCCTCATAGCATTAACAAAGAACAGGTCGTACTAATATTTATATAAAGAAATGTTGAGCATGAAAAGTTTTTATACACTTACTTTTAAATTTCAGTGGGAAATAACATCCTATTGTCGATAATTAAGAAAGCTCTATTAATAAATTCAACTGATAAGAATTTTATTTGAAACAAAGTGCTTTGCGTTTCATAAGAGGTTACATTTTTAAAGGTGAACATCTAAAAACACCATACTCTATATCAACGTTTTGAAAAATGTCATGAAATAGTTTGCACACTCACCCAATCCTAAACAAATTAAGATTTTATGGTGAACGGAGCAGTATCAGAAAGTAAAACCATTTTCAATGCATCTTTAAATTTGTTGATCAGCTTTTAAATTTGTGTTTTTTCAAAGTTGTCTTTTACTCCGTCTCATATCTTCATTAGTTTTTATTTTGTAATACAGTATTAATTACCGTTCAAGTTTTTCATAAAGCCTTATTCAGCCTCTTAAAAAGTATAAATATGTAAATCTTTAAAGGAAATCCGGAGATTATTACTGATAATTGTGACTTTTACAGGCAGCAGTTGAAAGACTGTCTGGAAGACCGTGAAACGGTGAACTAAAACATTTGTTTGGAATAAACGGGTAGGTACAGTACAGTTTGAGCACGTTCATGCGTGTTTGTTTTCGGTCCCATATGGACCACATGGACTAAAACGACCTTCATAAAAACTAGGTACATATGTATTGTATGTATGCCCTCCCGCGTGACATAACTATGAATTTATATTTATTTCGCCCGTTTAGGTCTTTACTCAATGAGTAACTTGTTATTGTATACCCTTTATACAGGCCCTTTTTCCATATCATGTGTAATTTAATACGTTAAAACATACATACATATGCAAAAATAAATTGTTTTCC
This sequence comes from Drosophila orena, assembly GCA_005876975.1. NCBI lineage: Eukaryota > Metazoa > Arthropoda > Insecta > Diptera > Drosophilidae > Drosophila > Drosophila orena. The sequence continues at coordinate 1,983,647 of VCKV01000008.1, read as the reverse complement.
TACCTATTGGTATCCTTTTATAATGATGTTGCCTCTATACACTTTAGCAAATATTAAAGGCTTATCAGTAAAATACTCTTATCAGTAAAAAGGCTTATCAGTAAACTATTCTAAACTCTTTAATACGATTGAATAGACTGTGAATGATAAGATGAAAAAAAAAACGCCAATTTGTTCGCGCTTATCTTGAGTAAGACGATCTGTTATTCAGATCCGTTATGTACTCCTAAGCAACCGATAAGGCAACTGAGATCGCATAAATATAATGGGATCGCCTTTTCTTGTTTCAGTCCGCAGCGAGACGTCGAGCTGCGCAGTTGTGCACTGGACGTTGTAGCCTTGTATGTACATACGTGCATACTTATGTATATATGTGCAAATGTAGATCAAGTGTAACTGTAAGGAAGCATGGCCGCTTCCCTAGTCACCACCAATCGAAGAGTGCTCATAGAGACGGAGCCCATGGACCATCATCTTCACCATTGCCAGCCGCAATCCTTTGGGCATCCCGACAGGATGTACCCGCAAATTACGTCCGACATACTCTCGCCACCTTTTTCACCCACCGATGCCATGGATATGCCGCTGGTCAAGGAGCTTCTGGCTCGCAATGAACAAACAAATGTACCCGACGGAACCGTGCTCTGTGTGCCGTGCTACTTGTGCAAACAGCCCTTCAATGACATTGAATCCTTCAAGGCGCACCTCACCCAACATGCGGCGGATATCCATGCCCAGAATGTAACAAGTTCGCAGGAGGAGGAACCTCCGCCGATGATGAAAGCCTTGGTTCCGCCCATGAATCAGCGGTTCGTGCATCCCATAGATAAGCTCCACTTCCATTCCATCGATCAAGGGGCAATGGATTATCATCACTATTGCAATCCTTACTCACCGCCTCTCGAACCACACATGCCGTTTCAAATGCCAGTGGTTCATAAGCATCCGATTCAGCCACCACCCATGCACTTAACCGTTCAACACACAAATTATGTGCCACCATTGCAGTTTTCAGGATATCGGCCAGTCGAACTGTCCGAAAAACTTCCAATGTCACCGCACTCTCCTCTGAAGCTTCCTGCTCAACCAATGATAAGCGACATTCCATGCAAAGCAAATGCTCCGCTTGAAGTGCAAAACTTTTGTGCGCCAGAAACAATGTGCAGATCGGTGGAGGAACCACCGGTCTTGGTAAATCCCCGATCTCAGGCACCAGATCCGATTGTGGATGCGGATGCATTGATGTCCAGATCGTCGGTGCTGACCAAACCCCTGAATGAAAAACCCTCGGCATTCAATGGAGGTCAGTTCGTGTGCGCTTGGTGCGGAAAAAAATTGAGCTCCCGCCAGTCGCTAAGATACCATGAGAGCCACTTCCACGGCGAGGCAAAGCCGGCTGTGAATCGGATAGAGAAGGATGGGTCGAGGCAGCACAAGTGCTCCACATGCAAGAAACGCTACAAGCGGAGGACCTTCCTCCTGATGCACATGAAAGTCAAACACGGGATTATTTGCTTGGGCAGGACAACTGCCGATCCTGAGTCTCCAATATCTGTAGTTTCGCCTGCGTCCCCAGAGGCTCCTGTCTCCCCAAAGTCGTCGCCGGACGAGACACCGAAAAAGGAGATATGGAGCACAAGATTATTCAACGCTGTGGCGGCAGCCAGATATCAACCGGCCAGCGAGCGGGCGGACAAGTATCTGGTTGCGCCACGTCAGCAAACCGAGCAGTTGGAATTGGGTCATACGATCACGTCGAAGCGGACGTATCCACTCCGTTCACCCTTCTTCAATCCGTATGTTCAGATAGTTATAATAATCATTATACATGCCCTCTGAATTCTCGACTGTTTTTAGGGATCTATGGCTGGACTACGATGCATACTCATAGAGAGAACTGGGCTGGATTTTATGCTACTTTGAGTATCAAATATTCGAGCTTATATGATAGCCAATGTCGTCCTCAAGCGGCTGTGTCAGCCTAGCTGAACGACATTATTCTTGTTATATAAACTGAAAAATATAACTTCGTTTCATGGAGCTTTTGTGTATGTACAATGTACGTATGTATGTATTGAAAATCATACAAACCGCTCTCGCAAGCGTATTATTCTGTGGTCTCAGCACTTCGGATCTCGACGTCGAAATCCCCAAAGGCACATCCGTAAACTTTTTGTCATAATAAACAAAATAAAAACGCTGAGCATTGCAATGAATTTTAACATTCGGCGCTCAAATATTGCCTTTTATGTTGTAGGTTTTGTATACAGACTAGTAATAAAGAAACGCATAAGCAAAACAAAAAAAGGGTGATTTTTATCTAAGTGTCCTTTCAAAATGGTCGCACACTATCGCGGGTGTTCTCGACTTACACAAAATACTTAAAGTGGAAAGTAAAACCCCCGTTGATAATTTACTGATAGTCCCTTTAAAAGAACATACATTCATGTGGCATACACATGTTTTTTGCATCTCAGCAGGTCAGAGCTCCTACTACCCAAAATTCGATCTAGCCTTCATAAATAATAATGAAGAATTAATTGGCATGTATTCATCATTCCTACATGGGATAGTGATTACTATTCCTTTCTTTTTTAATTTTTTTCCGTATGCTGCATTTATAAGGCATTAGTTCATAACATACATATGTATCAATAAAATTCTAAACAGAATCATTTAATATTTTTATAATAGTTGTAGTACAAAAGTAATTTTATTGTTCTTTAAAGTTACTTATAACAGTCATAATCCGCTGGCTAAGCACATTTTTGTTCTAAAATTAAAAACATATTCAAATTAAAATTAAAATTAATAACACTTAAAATAAAAATATATAGTTTAAGTAATAAGGGAACATAAGCTTTAGTAGGCTTCTTATTTTCGGTTTCTTTCGGCTGAGCAATGCTAACGTTATCAGAAAACTGAGCTTAGAACCTTCAAAACTTTCGTTTGTTACTTGCTTGCATTTATGTTCGTCTGGTGTTTTAGTTTAACTGAGTATTTTTCCACTCAAACGCCGTAAAAACATAATACACATATTAAACTATATGTAGTTTAAAACCCTTTATATTTGCGTATAAATATAATATATAGCTGATAAGTGCTACCTTTTTTTTTTAAAAGACGACATCTTTTAAGAAGTTTATTCACTTTGCAAGCATAGTCTATGAAATTAAAGAACTACATACATACATATACATATCCATATATGTACATATAGATATACATACTACATAAAAATATTTTTCGTTTTTGTTTTCAGCTTTGGAAGGCGGTTTCAAATTCTTTTCCTTTGCGACTGATATTGCGCGTTAGTAACGCATTCAAATATGATCGCATATTATTTTTTGTTTCGTTAGAAATAATCCTGATTCATGTACATAATGGTGCGAAAGTTTAATAATACGAGAAACTTGGAGACTTTTCGATTCAGCGCTGAATATTATCTGCCGTAACTCGCACATCTCACAATAGCTAATTTATATTATAGCTAAAAAAAAAAAGGCTAAACGTGTAACACTGCTCTGACATTTCGCTGTCTCCCGTTTTCACAATAATTCGTTTTAATTCTCTCTTCTTCTCGCTCTCTATCTCCCGCTTTTCTCTATTGATAATGAGAATAAGTGTGAGAAGAATGAAAAGAACAGTTCATTTCTTGTAGCCGTAGGGAAGGCTTGCTTGAGCGCGCATCGAATAGACTGCACATTTCCTGAAAAGGATGACTTGTAAATAACGGAACAAGGAAGACTACCAGAATGCGAGTAGTATCTTTGCAATTCAAATATTGATGAATTGAAAATAATAATCAGTAATTAATTTCGTCTACGACGATATATTCCTAAGTAAATATAAAAATAAATCAGGTGGCATTGTGAATATTAAACATAATGGAAACGGCGTTGCCTGAAGTGCAACTTTCCTGTCTGCTGTGCGAGCAAACTTTTGATGCCATTGAGAAGCTGGACGAACACCTGCCCATCCACTTTCCGCAGCCGGAGAACTCTGGTCAAACATGCGATCTTTGCGGGCGCGCGATGCGATCCTCGCTGGAACTGCACCAGCACTACAAAAGATTCCATGAAGCCCATGTGGCCAACACAAAGGGACACTTTCCCTGCCAGCTCTGCGACAAGTTGTTCCTTCTCCATGATCATCTCAAGGTGCACGTCAAGATTGAGCATGCGACCGATGGCTACCAACCAAATGAGAAGCCTTTAGATTGGCAGCACCACATTCCCAGAAGTCTCGACTCCACAAACGATGATAAACTGGATCCCATCTTGTGCCCTCCACCGAAAAGGAAGTATCCGCCACGCTCCCCCTTCTTTAATCCGTAAGTTCAGATTCCCAAATAAGATATGTCTATTATTAAAATTGATATACGTGTATTGCAGAAATCCCTGGCTAGGTGCTGACAACTCCTTCATGTAAAGGAACTTGGTGCAATGTACAACTGGGGTTACTTGGCTATAGCTGTGAATGCATGCAGCTTACCGAATTATTCCTTATTCGCCATCATCTATACATTATAGATGATTCTCAATTAAATTAGAGGGGAAAAACAACAGATGTGCCTGCATATATGAAAATAAAACCCATCGCTTTATGATTTAATTAAAATTTATTCCGCTTTATATCTTGATGTACTCGTATGTGTATAAAGTATGGTACAGTATTTGTATATGGTTTTTCGATTATTTAGCCAACTCAAAGAACGACAACTGCGCCACCTGAGGTACAGGGTTGGGGTCTCTTTATAGATACAGTGTAATATACCTTCTAAGCTTAAGACATTCACTGCCTAGCAGTCCAATGAATGCAATACACAATACCAGATCTATTTCCGTACATTCGTTTGAAATAAGTTCGCTAACTACAGTGCAACAAAGCGCATTTCCTTACACTTATAAATAAATATAGGGTTCTCTGGATTCCGGAAAATAAATACTACTGAAAACAGCAAACAAATGGGGTAAGCAATAACAATTTGTGGGTCTGAGAGTTTGCAGAATGTTTGAAGCAGTTGGAACGAACAAAGATCGCGCTAAAGCAAAATTTACAACAGTTTCGTTTGTTTATTGCATAAAGTTTCTATAATAAATAACAGAGCCATCATCATCCTTGAGAGCGAGCTCTACTGACTGGTTAGCTGAACTTTTGACTAATGTTTGCCCTAATCGAACTGGCAACGATATCTTAGTTTTTGTTGTGACAAGTTGGCTCTCTCGCATTTACTATGATCTTTAATTGATTTAATTTTATTTTTAGTGCAACAAATCAACAAATAAATAAATACATGCACTTTAAAATTACCTAAGCCAAGAGAGTGGGTAGGGGATGGGTTAAGGTGAATCAAGTGTATGTCTGTCCCGTACTGGTCTCCATTGTTTAGCGCCAGTTTCACCTGCATTCGCATCGTGCTTCTAGTCACCAGAGTCTGAGTTTTTATGTTCTAAGAAACTCGTATTTATGTTGCATACAATAGTGGTAGGATATCCTGCTTATGTACTATTTAACCTGAGCCCGAATGTGTTGCAAGAATTCATAGTATGACAAACTAGATTCACTGCGATCGTCGGTTAATCTCTCGATGAACTGGCCCTTGGCCGTGCTCGTGTCCCTTTAATTTAAGGAAAAATGATTAGCGGGTATTAACAAATTTTTTATAATGGTCCGACTTACCTAATTATCTGCACCAGCGCCGAGTGGGGCTTATCGTAATTGAGTCGCGAAATAAAGCGCTTCAGCACATCGTTCTCGTTGCTTACAACATTTGGCAATCCGTATACATAGTCACCCAGCGCTGCAGTGGAGCTGATGCCTGAAATTAGAAACAGGTAAGTAACAAAAATTGCTTGGATTTCAAGATACCCAGCATACCCAGCACAGCTTCCAAAACATCGGGGGGCACATTTAGGCCGACATAGATCATTATCAGCGTGCCGCAATCCATCAGGAATATTGACCGCGAGTCCAAGCTGCAGTAAAAGCATTTGTTATCAAAAGTACAAAATAAATAAACACTACTCACTGTTCCGCGGACAATTGCAGACGCGGCAGCTCCGGCAACGGTTCGTCCTCGTCCTCGTCGTCTTCCTGGTTCGAACTTATGTTCGAGTTTCGGGCGTGGTAGATCAACGCATCGATCTTGTACAGCTCCGGGTACACGTACTTCATTAGCTGGTCCAGCGGTAGCGTCTTCATGCAATCCATAGCATAGACCCGATCATCCAGTCGTGTGCTAGTTCCCACACGGAAGGCAGGCTAGTCGACAAATAAGTTTAGCTGGGTAAACTAAGATCCTTTTTAAAAAACTCACGTGCTTAAGCAGGGCCAATATGTAGAGCGGGAGCAACGCCAGGCTGCGCGGTGCTATCAACTGACCCGACTGTCCCGATGGCAGATTTTGTGCTATCTTAAAGGCATTGTACACGTCGATCGTAGCGTTGATGAATGCGTCGCGGGCGTCCGACAAGTTGGAGGCGACCGACCGGTCAACGGCCATTTTGGACAGCAATCCGATGATAGCTTCCGTGTCTGCTGAGTGCATTACCTCTGGAAGGGAAGCGGTGACCGGCAGACACACAGTGTGCACCCGGATTCTTCGCTCTCCTTCGCTGTTCGTATAGAGCAGCGCAGCTTGGAAGCAAATCGTTTTCGCGTCCGTGAGGCTCTCGTCGTAGGAGATCTGCATGCCATATCCCGCATCCGGATTCACGTTTGGCAGCGAGAGCAGGTCCGTGGAGCGCACAAAGAAGTTTCCATGGAATGTATGCACCTGCAGGCCACGAGTGCAGCGGATTCGCATTACAGCCTCAAATCCGATTTTCCTGGTGAGATAGCGTTTGAAACACGACCGGAACGATTCTACCATGTGTGGCTTGGTCTTCTGGTAGAGCGGGAAGTGGTGGACACAGCCGCCGCTGTGTTTGCTAATTCCAGCTATAGAGGAAATGGAACTCAAATAAGTTTACGGTGCTCTATTAAGAGGACTCAAAGAACTTTGCATTAGCAAAACGTATGTTTCATTTAACATTATTATAGGTCACTTACAGATGGTTGCCATGTCGCTGTACTGCTGGTTCATCAGGAAGAGGTCACAGGCTATCTGATAGCCCGAGCACTCCAGAGCAAAACGCTTATAAAAGTCGGTTGCCGGATTAAGGTGGGCCACATCCTTTGCCGAGCGGTTGTTGGGATCTTCGCGCGGCTCCAAGGCTCCGGGTCCCTTGTTGGGAAGGCACGATTGAAAGACGGTTATCCGCCCGCCAGATGCTTGCTGTAAGCAGTACCATTCACGGTGATTAAGATTCCTCTTTAATTTAGAATAACTCAACTCAACTCACCATTAGCTTGAAAGCCACCTGCAGAGCAGCACCCAAGGCGGAGCCCGGATCATGGGTGTGGGCAAAACGCTTAGGGAGCTGTTTTAACAGATCACGCACCAGCTCCTTGCACTCCTTCAGGTTTACCAGCAAATTGTCAGGACGTGGCAGGAAGGGGTCCTCGATGTCCAGCAGCGTCATTTCATGTGGCTGGTTGAACCCCTCGGCCATGCTGTAGAAGTGCACGAAGCTGTCGAAGCAGATGAATCCCACCTGTGTCCTCGCGTCTCCGGGCATCTCGTCTAAGTGCCGATTAAGTACGGCACAAGCGGCCTCCAGATAGCCACTCTGCTGCGCGATTATCGAGACATCGAAAAGAAACAGGTACATGGCCGGCTGTGGCGGTCGCAACATGTACTCCGAAGGAGCAATAAACTCTATGGTGCTAGAGCGTACCTCGGGCCTCCGGGTTACGTCGCCGTATGTCTTAGTGGCCGGATCAAATTGAAAGTCATCTGGCACTGCATGAGGAAAAGAACTTTTGATTACTAAATCCATTATATGCAGGGAATTCTTTTCAATTACATTCGTTGACCCGATAGCACAGATTGCACTTCCACATCTTGCTGTCCACGAAGTAAACGAAGGGATTTATGTAAGTGCGGCACAGCCGGCAACGCACAATGTTGATGCACTGAATTACGGGGAGGCTCTGTGGGAGGATTTCCAAGTTAATATCTTTGAGATCAAATTATTTTCAATAAATTTCTTACATTGACATCTCGGAAGGGATGTATCACAATGCCCAGGGGCAGGCGTGACTTCTGCAGCAGAGAGTTGCTCTCGGGGATTTTCGTCAGCGTACAGCGCATAATGCTCCGGCTACAGTTTATGGACTCATGAAACTGGTTGTGCAAAACCACTTTTGGCGGGGGCAACGTTGCCGGCGATAAGATATGACGGTTCTGCATCAGGTCGATTGTATCCTGTCCCCACAATCTGCTGAATCCCTGCTGAGCCACGTTTAGTGGAGCAGTGGTTCCATAAGGTCCCCCGGGTGCAGTCTGGGGTAGTTGCTGAGGTTGTTGTCCGTAAGCCTGAGGAGGCGCCTGTGCCTGATATTGCAGTGGTGCTCCAGTGGGTTGAGCTGCAAACATTCCCGGCGGCGGTGCCTGCAATGCAGACTGTGGAGGTGGTGGTTGCTGCTGTGGTGCTGATGGATAAGCCTGGGAGTAAGGATACGACTGTGGGGGCTGCTGGGGTGGAGGCATCATGGGTTGGGCTCCCGGCGCCGCTGCATTTGCTAAGCTCGGTGGCCATACCGCTCCTACTCTTGGGGGCGGAGGTGCTTTCTGCAGATTGTTGTTTTGCTGGCTCTGCTGCTCGGGATTAGTCGGAGGGGGTACTCCGTATTGAATTCGTTGGGCCGCTGGTGTTTGCATTGGTCTACCGGGCACCGATGCACTTCCGAACATTTTGGAAGGATTTGGAGCCAAATTGGGGGGCTTTTGCCCAGTAAATGGCGTCGGCATGGCATTGGGAATTACTGGAGCTGCCACTCCGCTGGCCGCCAACAGACTGTTGGCGTCGTTGAATTGCGGTGGACCCATCTGAGCCGAGGCCACTCCCCTACCATCCTTTTGTGTTAGAGGTGGGTACTGTTGCTGGGGCTGTGGCTGTGGCATAACGCTGGTACCTCCATTTGTTCGGGTGGTGTTCATGTTAAGATTTCCTAGACTGCTCGTCAAGTTGGCCAGAGATTGGTTCGTCGGTTGGGGCGAAGGACGTAGTCCCGACGACAGGGGCGGATTATTCAGCGCGGCGGCGATTGGTCCTTGAGCGTATTGAGGGGCAGCTCCCACTGGCCTTGGAGAGGCAGTGCGCGAGGAGTTGGCACTGGACGCCCCATTGCTGCCGTTAGTAAGGGGTGGTCCGTTGGCGGTAGGCGGACGCAAATGGGGCGGCAACGTGCTGGGCGGCAGTTGCTGCAGAGGTGTAGCTGCTCCAGAAGTTGGTGGCAAGAACTGGTTCGCAATACCACTGTTAAACTGCTGCGGCGGTGACAGATTACCTGGCGCTCCTGCTCCCGGAAAAGCTGCTGCAGGAGGTGGTTGCTGGAACTGTTGTGGCTGCTTCTGTGGTATATACTGCTGACCAGGTGGAGGACCTGGCTGCTGCTGGGCGCTTCCTTGCACACCATTCACTAGATTGTTTCCGTTCAGAGGCATGGGAGCGTGGGCGGGAGGCACGAAGTTCGGATTGTAGGTCGACATGCTGCTAATTCATAGGTTTGTGGTCTGAAAGATGAAGAATTACATTTTGTTTAGTTGTTATCTTATCACTGGCGAAGATTGCGTTGCTGCCGAACATTCCGACATAAAACTATGAATTATCTAATCATTCAATGGCAAAATACGCGTAACTTGACAACGTGCGGCTGATAAAAGATGTAAGGATGCCAAATGGGATGCTTTTCCAGCTGACAGCCCGTGTAGGAATTGCAGTGATAGCTGATCAAATGGAATGTGAAATTCTGCTTTAATAGGGCTTTATCACGACACAATGAGCTTGTCTGGGTGGGTAGGTAAATGTCTTGAGCCAGTGTGTCTACGTCAACAGTGAGTCGGAAATAGGGCGATAATTGTATCATATTTGGCTGTTTAAACAGCTTCGATAGCAGATTGTTATGGGTTATAATGTGATGAACAACGCGTGAGTGTGCGTTTCCCAAGTGCTTGACCTCGACCATCAACGATCGCAGAAGGTGGGTCGGTGTGGTTGGTGACCCAGATGCACTGGAAGCCAGCAGGAAGGGAAAGGATTCGTCTCCAAAACAAAGCGATTTTTTGATGACGTGCCTATTGGCGAAGACAACCCGCCACGCCCGTCACGCCCACCACCCACTTAAAGTAATTGGGGCAATCAAGGCATATCGAAATGGGGTGTCCATAACATGGTTACCAATCACTTATCACTTTTCCAAGCTTCAGTTTTCAGTGGTATTTAGTTTCTCTACCAGCACTTGCACTTTGTAGTTGCCTCTTCTTCTTGCGCCCTTGATTGGCGATTTTGCAGGGGACTATGAATTGGCTTTTCCGCCTTTCGTTTCGAGGAAAAAGCCTTTTCAGTTGTAGAAAGCACTGGTTGGGCACTTTTCAATGGGATTTGGATGAAGCCTTGGATGATTTTTCCTCCGCGAAGGGAAACTAAACGATTTTCGCACTTCCCTACGCTCTCTCCACTCACAAAACTTCCTTCCGCACTAGTTTCTTTCTTACACGATTTCTGGCGCTTTTCGCGTGCTCCGGTTGGATGCAAACAGGTCCTAGGATTGGCAGGCGGATTCTTTGGACTTGGCGTCGTACGCTGCTATGCACAATTACCTTAATAGCAAACTTCTTGCATTTTCCGGAGAACAAAAAATTTTGAGGCCACGTCAATAGTGTGACCGTGCGTTTTAAAAAAGAGATGACACTGCCCTGGGTCGCCTATCATCGAAACCAACAAAAGTTTCGATTGCAATAAAATGTTATCGACTCCATTGGTAACATTATTTTTGTTACAATTCAAATTTAAAATGTAACGAATTATTAAGGATAAATGAGCACATAATGGAAACCATATGTACTCTATTGATTTTTTAATGATCGCTAGCCCGAAATGCAAAATCCATCACTGGTTAAAGAACAAATCGCTTTATTTTCAATACTTGTATCCGTTTCAATCAATCTGTTTGGGGTATTTGTTCAATTTCTTGATTAAAACGTTGGATAAAAAGAAAATCGCAAAAAAATATATACATGTTACACCCGGGCTTGGATATATGTTCCAATTAATGCCCTCGGGATTACAATTCGTTTATACTACGGGGTAACTAGTTAGTTAAATATTACTTTAAATCAATTTCGAAGCGTATTTACTTTATTCGTTTCATTTTGCGTTAACTTTGCGTGAGAGTAGTCGGTAGATTTGCTGTGTGGGTTGTGTTGCTTCCTGGCTCGTAAGTTATAAATTAAATTTAAAGTTTACTTTTTAATGTTTCTGGAGGTTTGGGTTGCAATTGCGTTTTATTACAGTAAGGTATAAAGGTGTATCAGCAGCGGACTGTTAGTAAAGCTTTATTTATTGTGACAAGTGGAATTCGAAACATAATACTAAAGGTAATCGTATTTAATTAATAAACTATGCGACCGAAAAATCATTGTGCACCGTCTTTTAAATGTCCGTGGGTCTGTTGGGGTCTGGGAAACAAGCGAAGGGGCAGTATCTGTCGGATACTAGTGTGTCGGTATTGTATTTTGTCTATAGCAGAGTCTTTTATTTCAAAAATAGAATCTCTATCCTTAACTAACTATCATTTCGTAATCTACAACTTTTGATATATCCCATTATGTATTGGATTTCTTTCTTTCTTTGTTGCTAGTAAATGTTAGTAATGTAAAAGGTATTGAATAGGTGTCATTGTGTTGCAGTTTACTGCGATTGCCTTTGAAACACACTAGTACTTAGTAGTAAATAATAATCGTTAATTATGTATAGAAACTGTGAGTGTTTGATTTTACTGTCTCCGCTGAGCTGTCGAGCTAAACTCGCGTTCCAACCTTATGAGCAGAGCTTTTCTTTTTTCCTTTTCTCTGTGTATACTATTTACAATTAATAACAAGACTCTGGAGGCTCCATCATGGACCTCAATCTTCTAGTTTTTGCTCTAGCTTTTCCTGCATTCGTTACGTCGTATCGTCAGTGTTGAGAGGTTTGCGCACTTGTGGAATTAAACATATAGTTGAGGCTCGTTCTTGATATGATCCATATAAATAGACGTTTTTGGTGTTGTTGCTCTCGATGTCAGTCGGAGGCATTATCTCTTGGCCTCTTTCTCCTGCAAATACATGCGCTGGCTCAGCGGCTTGGCGTAGATCCAGTTGTCGCCGACGGGCTTAAAGTGCTGTGGAGCAATATTATGTGTTAACTGATTTGCATTATATCGGAGTGATGTACCTTGTGCTCCCAGGCCAGATCGTATTCCTTGCGCACCTTCGCTTGATCACGCTGCTGTTGCTCCACAACAAATTTGGCAGTTGTAGCGCGCTCGATGTCATTGAACCTGCGGAAGAGCAACGAACAAAGAGATTACATTTTTAAGGCTTGCAATTGAGGGTCAGATATTAATGGCAGATTGGTGTGCTGTTTACTTGAGTCCCGCTGTCACTTCCTTCCAAACGCGTCGCGATTCGTACTCATCCTGCTCAACGATTGGTCGAACTTGTTTCTTAAATATGGGTATGCGATTTACGTCGACGAATACTTCGGTTTTCTAGAAAATTCAAGAGATTCATTCAGGTTCACTATGTTGTCAAACTGATTGGGATTGGGTGTAATACTGAACACACAACAATCATACATATACATAAGTACAGATAGCAACAATTTGAATACAACGTTGGACAATCAGGCATAGGATTATTTTGTGGGTTCGATTTTCTAGACAAACAAAGTAAACACACAGAGGAAATGCTCCCGAGCTATTTAAGAGAAAAGCAGAAGAATCGTGGATAGTAAGTAGAGGTCTAGGTGGGGTGTGGAGGGTGGATGTGGCTGCCAACTCGTGGGGTTGTTTGTTGCAGCGTTTTGGCGCAGTATGCGGAGGAAAAAGTACAAGTAAAGGATCAACATTTACAGAAACTATACATATATAATAGTACACTACAAACATAAACCAAACATATTTTGGACGACTTACGTTTTTATCATGCCACTTGGCCTCCATCAAACCGCTCCACTCGCCGGCAATAGAGACGAAAGGCTTCTTTTCACTGGGCGCATAAACCTACGGTTTATCCGAATTAATACAAAATCAAGGTGCACACTAAAAGCTAGTCACCTCTGCAGAGACCCTATTTCGTTTGCCGCCATAGAATGGCTTTGTGAGGAACTCCACGTTGGCATAGTATCCAGACTGTGGGCACTTGATCTCCACCGAACCGCCGAGCTCAATCCAAGGCACCGTTAAAATAGACCTAAGTATTGGAAATGGAAACATTCATCAGTTACATAAAACCAGAGATACCAGAGACACGTTCTCACCTGCCGTAGCCGTTGGGGAAGGTCACTATGTACTCCTCGCTGCGATCCACCAGGGTCACAACGCCTTCACCAATGTTATGCACTCCAATGGAGAGCCCCAAGAACTTCGACTTGGTCCAGACGTGTGCCGCAAATGTTATTTTTTTATTGTAATGCTCCGCATAAAAGGCAGAAACTGAAACAAATAAATGCGTAAGCAATAAACATTAGAAAGTTTTGTTTTTTTTTTTGTATTACTTGGCGGATGGTGAGACACTTGCTCAGCTAGAAAGGTGAGTTGATCCCGCCGGCACCAAGGCACTGGACCGTCGCGTACCTCCTGAGCGTCTTGGGATATCCCTAATATTAAGGAAAAACACGTAAGAGCTGGTCAACAGTAGCTTGGTTTGCATTTCCTACCAGGAATGTCCCAATGGCACTGAAAAACTTCCCCCAAAATGGGATTGTACGGCTTCTTGGCTACTGCACTTTTGCGCCCAGCATGGTAAGCACTCATATACCAGCGGCAGACCTGGACGATTCTGTCGCGCGGATCGTCCAAATCCGATATTCTATTGGGTTAGATGCTTATTAGTTATAATATTAATGTTAACGCCTTGAAAACATACTTTATGAACAGATCGGGATGAGCAAAGTAATCGGCGTACATCTCTAGCAGCGAGCGGCGCTCCAGAATAAACGTAGGCAGTACCACCTTCGTGAGGTCCATGCCGATTTTAACCTGGGACAACAAGTGCGTGATCATCGATCCGTGCGCCTCCATACTGAGGTCCGTCTCTTCCTCCTCCTCGTACAAGGCGTCGTAGTCTATTCCATTATCATAGCTGCCACTTCCGGAACTTACTGCTGTCCTCGCTGTCTTAATGCTGGTATCCGCATCGGCAACGCTTTCATCGATCTCTGGCAGCGTTTTGGGGGCAACTGAATCGCCCAGAGACACTGGCTCGGCATTGGCAAATCCATCCGGTCCCTTTTCGTGGGTGGGGGATGTGGTTTCCGCAAAGCCGCGCGTTGCGCTGTTCAATGAAAAGTGAGAGTGAAATCAGGACTTGTTGATTAGGATTCCTGCGATATCTTGGATAAATCTTTAAGCATAATGTGCGTATGCCACTAGGCACAACAGCATCTGCAACCCGCATCCGTCTCCTTTTCCACCTTAGTTGCTGGCTTCATTTACAATTTATGAGTGAAACACTTACGTCGACCTGGTGCACATGTACATTTTATACTGTACATTCTCACCTCAGGCTGACACGTCGGACCCACTTCTTAAACATGATTTCAGGTGCTGATGCTGGCCGTATTCGTTACTGCAGACCCAGTAGCTACATAATTTCGGTCATAAAGCGGAAGCTCCCGAATCGCAGCGTAGACAAAAGCCGCCGAATGGTCTAGGCCATTACTGGAAAACAGAAAAACTACTGAAAAGTCCAACTGAGAGCCGAGGGGTGCCACTTGCACCCAAAGGAGCTCTTTGACACTGCGAGGCGATGACGAACGAAACTAGTACTGACAGGCATACACAATGGCGACTTTAACTACGACTAGGCCGAAGGATGTCGATGACGAAGCAAGTAGCCGACGACAAAGCGGTGTCAGCTGTGCCAACAAAGCTTCGACGAGAGCCAGTTGTGGCGGAGGAGAAGGTTTTGTATTTATTATTTACACGCGACTTGACAGAAATTACAGGCTGCCCTGAAACTACGACTGCGACGAACTTCGGGCATTGCATTTTGCATGCGTTGCTTAGGCGCATGCGCCTTTTCAAAGGAGAAGGAGGAGAAGCAGTGCCGGAGCGGCGGTTCCGGACTGGGGCAATGAATGCGTAATATTAGCACGCAGCACATATCATACATAGCAAGCGTGCTTGCCGGCTGCCGCATCGCATTTGATTGATGGCCGGTCGTCGCACTTGGTCAAGGGGCAGTCTTAGTTGCTACTTGTAAGACCTGCAAGTGGTCTACTTACCAGCCAATCGGAGAGCTGCCAAGGCTGGTGAAGGGATCGTCGTAGGCATCGTAGAAGTCCTCCTCGCCCTCGCTGCTCGAGTATGAGGTCGCTGGCACGACCAAACCCAAAGGAGCGGTGGTGGCTGCCGAGATTAATGCCAGATTATCGGGGGTAATGCAAATTGAGCTTTCGCATTGATTTCGAGCAGCTTGACCCTGGCTCGATGACCAGTTGCTTGGCCAAGAGCACTCACCGTTCTCAGTGGCCGAGTCATCCTCGTCGTCGACCAGCTCACCCTTGCCTATCACTTGACCCTCCAGGGGCAGCTTTAGGCCACCTGCCTGTATGTTGTTACAACTGCCCATGGCAACTCCACTGGTCGAGGAACTAGTCGATGCAGTGGCCGGTGGGCCGTTGTAGATTCCATTTATGGGGTGGGCCATGTTTTTGGCAATCTGCAGGCTGACAATCGAGTGTTTAATGTGATCCAGCATGGCCTGAAATAAGAACTATGGATTAGCCAACAGGAGTGGAGAAAAAAGTGGTATGGCTTTGCCAAAGTTTGCAAAGGAAGTGAACAGCTGCCATAAGTGGCCAGCTGCCGGTCGATTGACATTCTCTCAGGCCTTTGCATCTGGTCGCCTCTTAACCCTGAACTTGCATTGGCAATCGATATTAGTGGGTGGCCCAGTGGGCCTAGTAATATGTTTCGCACGACAAACTTCACTGGGATGACACAATTCTGCAACCGAAATCTCTAAATTCCCAGCACTGCCGGCAAATCAAATTATATTTCAAATTTAAAAACTACAATAAGCGATAATCTGCAATGGACTTCCTGGACCCAGAGCTCCACAGCATCGACAAGTTGTGCGCACAATTCGAAGAGTATAAAAAGAGCCGTGATGAAGAGCACTCGGAACTGCAGAACAAGCTGGAGACCAAGTTCAATTTGGAAGCCGATATTAAGGAGCTCAACATCAATATGGAAACACTTCGCGTGGGAATGCAACAGCTGGATGACCATCAGAAGTTTCAGTCGCATCAAGGAAAGCTAATGTCTCAGTCGATGTTTGGTACGATTGAGGCTGCTCCTCCAGATGAAATTCAAGTCCCTTTAAAGGACGAAGATACTATCCCCAACCAGCTTCTGATAAAGTGCGAGGTAAAAAGTTGTCTTTTTGAGGGTTGCCAAAGGCGAATAGACAGTCAGTTGCTTTTGCTCCACTACCTCTGTGATCATAACAAGGAAGCTTCCTTTCAGCGTTGCCTTCCCGTAGTGAAAGATGAACGGGTTGTGCTTTCTTTCAAGCCGAAGAGCTGCAAGCCTCATGATAATCAGGTTTTGGGCCTTCTAGCTTACAATGCACAACAGTTATTGATATCCCGGCGGCAATGTGAACCCTATAACAGCATTCTACTAAAGCAGCACTTGCACCTGGAAGGTCACATCCCGTTGGTGGTGCTAATGTGCCGGACATCTCCTTATGCGGCTCTGCGCGATAGGCGTTTACCAGATAGCCAGAGAAACAGCGAGTTCGTGCTCTGGCTGGTCACACCCAGCGACGGAATGCAGCTGAACGTTACGCTCAGTCTTTACGGAAGAGATATTGCAACAAAAACCGGCTGTGCTTTGGGTGTTCGAAAGGTTAATAATAACCAGGAAGCGGACTATTACATGGCAGTCGACGAAAGCTACTGGCGTCTGACGTACGCCGAAGTGGAGAAACTCTCAAACAACTTTCGTGACGAGCTGCACCTGGAGATTCTAGTTACTGAGTCACAGGGACAGATGTAACCGCTGTCTACTCACATTTGCGTTGTCCTGGAGTGCCTTGCACTTCGACTGCTCTGCCGGATCGGTCAGCTCCGCGATGCGTTTTTCCAGCAACTGGGCAGAACATAGAAAGAGCAAAAATGACAATAAATTGCATAATGCCTGCATTACGTGGCACTATACTCACGTTCGTTTGCTCAATCATCAGCTGGAGGTAGGCATCTGCCTCGGAAACACGGCGCGCCACCAACTCCAGGTGGTTGGGTCTTCTGCCGCCTACTCCGCTCCCGGCCACTTCCTTCGTGTAGCCGCCGGCGATGTAGAATGCGCTCTGGCTGTCCCACAGACGCGACCGGTTCGCGTGGCGTCGTATGGTGTCCTCCAGGCGGCGAACCCACTGCTCCCGCTCCTCGTTGTGTCGCGCCTGCAAACGTTTGGAAAGTTGGCAAGTTTAGTGGGCTCCTTTGGTTGTGTGATGGTATTGGGAAAAGTTTTATCGTTACATCAAGGCAACAAAGTCAAACAAAAGGAAGAACGTGAGGGCCAGACAGTGGTTTCTGGGTCGCTGGGTCCGGATACCCTTTTCCGGTATTAGGATGGAAATTCTGCTTGCCTGGAGGATTGGCCAACATGCTTGTTTATCTTTTTAACTACGAAGTTGCGAATAGGAACGTGCTGCCCTCTTGATCTAGTTGTTGCTTACGTATACCATAGTCGTCATAAAAAATCAATGCAAGTTTGGAATTCAGAATCGCTTGGTTGTTTGCTTCATAAAACAATGTTGAATGTTGATTACTACAGACAATCATTGTTGAACCACTTAACCACTACTTTATTTCCATTTACTAAGGAGGAACTTACCTGAAAATGGAAGGTCTTGTGGTCCACTGTGATCGTGAATGTGTTGTCTTCCTGATCGTCGATTCCGATGAGCGCATCCTTTAAGCGCACACAACCGCGCCTCACGCCCTTAATCATCTTCTCCTTCGACTGTAACAGAAATGCAATCGGAATTAGGCAAGTTCATTAAATCGCAGGTTATTAGGGGTGCTACAAATTAATGAATTCTAATCAATTCTGGCAGGGAAATAAAAACAGTGGTCACCGTGCTGTTCACTGTTAAATGTGCGCAGGCGGTCGAGGCGGAAGAGCTGCAGTCCCCCAGTCCCACGCCACCTGAAGGATACAGGCCAGCGGAAGCCCAACTCAAAAAAGCAAAATGGAGGTGTCAACAAGTAAGGACCTTCTGGATTAGTGTAGGAAACTGCCTCATGCCTCCAATTGTGTTACAGGTCCAAACTTGCAGCCGGTGGTGGACATTCCAGCATTTTACAAGGATCCCTGGTACATGATCACAGTGCTGGGCCTCTATCTGTATTTCGTCACTAAAGCGGGTCCGCAGTAAGTCCACATGCTAATGCCTGCGTCGCTTGTTTGCATGCGGGTCAGCGGACTCGACATTAGCAATACAGCGGGTCCGCTTGCCTAAATTTATAAGAAAAAGACCTTTAATCACTCGCTTATAGTTTCATGGAGTGTCGCAAGCCTTACGAGCTCAAGCGCCTGATCTTGGCTCATAACGTTATCCAGCTGGTGTCTTGCATATATGTTATCAAAGAGGTGGATAAGCAGCGGTTTATAAAAGCAGCACTGGCTAATTGCTCTTCTTCCGCAGGTCCTGTTCATTACGGACAACACCATATACTACTTTTGGAAGTGCCGCGACATCGGGACCAGCCCGGACTACGTAAGGCGATACTACAACTTGGCCTACTTTCTCTTCTGGCTGAAGACCTCTGAGCTGGTTGAAACAGTGATCTTTGTGCTTCGCAAGAAACAAAACCAGGTGTCCCGGCTGCACCTCTTTCACCACTTTTCCACGGTTACGTTGGTGTATGTGCTGATCAACTTGAACAAAAATGGTAAGCTAGCCGGCTGATTGACCGATCATTTCTTAAAATGCGTACAATTCTACAGGTTCTGCTGCTTACTTCAGCGTGTTCTTGAATTCTATTGTTCACGTTATTATGTACTCGTACTACTTTGTGGCGGCAGTTGCGGATAAGAACTTCGTGCAGGCCCTAACTCCAGTGAAGAAGTGCATCACAGTGACTCAGATGACGCAGTTCGCCCTCATCCTCACACAGGTTGTTTGCCAGGTGGTATTGTGTGGCGTGCCGCCCCTAGTGCTCGTCTACTTCTCCACCGTCATTGCAGGCATGTTCTACGGCTTTTACGATTTCTACAAGAGTGCCTATCAAGTTTCGAAGCGGGGCAATGGTGATACATCTCAGCCATACTCAAAAAAATGATTCCCTGTCCAAAAATCACGCAATAAAAGCGTAACAACAAGTGTGTATGTGTATCCAAATGTATCTAAAGCAGATAAGATAAGGCTGTGGGCCATGTGGAATTCGTTCTGGGTGCGATATGGGTTTCAGTCAGGAGGTGCACTGCAGCCACTCACCGTGTAGTAGGACAGCAGACCAGCATTCTCGTCCAGTACAAAGAAGCGGTACTGCCAGCCCTTCATCACATTGGTCCACTTGCTTAGCGTGCCCTCCAATGTACCAGATCCACCACTCCCGCTTTGGGGGTGTGCCAGGCTGGGGGCACTTCCAGTGGTGCTGGCCATTTCCTCCAGCTCCGGCGACACGGCCACCGCCTCCTCCTCCGCCCTTGATCCCTCTGCGTCCTCGTGGCTAAAGGCTTTCCCTGTACCCGGGCGCGGACCAGCCTCGTTTCCTGAGCTCTTTTCTGGCCAGGAGCTGTTGATGACGCAATGTTGATTTACAACTCGCACCCGCAATCTGTCACAGCCTCAACTCCGCTTGGAATTTGCAAAACAAAGCAAAGCCCTGCCAACTATCGATGTACGTAAACATCGATGATTTTCAAGCCATCCGAATCGCAGATCGAGTGTGACCGCTCCGCGACCGCATGAATATACCATATTAAGACACCTTACAATTTTGGCTTTAATTTTAAAAATTGTAGTAAGCCAAACTGGTTGTTAATGGCAATACAATAGTTTCAGGAGTTTGGGGATTGAAAAATAGATTAAAGCCTTATGAAATACTTAAGATCAAGTTCACCTAGTGGAAACAATCATAAATTTGCTATCGATAAATACTTTCAGAATTTTGCTGCACGGTCACTCTGTAATATACAGCCTGGTTTATTTCGTAGTATTAGAATGCGCCTACATTTTTAAGTTGATATTGTTTACGATCGACAACAAATAAGCATACTTATTTAAAGCAAGTGGTAAGGACAAGAATGATCCTTTTGCCAGAGTTGCAACACTTCACACACTAAAAAATGACTGATTTCAGAGCAACATGTATCCAGTGTCATTTGCGGCATTTCAAAAGTTAGTCGTTAATTTGTCTGATATTGCAAGTGAGTTGAGAATTGCAAATGGAAACAATAAAACGGTGGCCGAGTGGAGCAGATGGTACTACCAAGAGTTTTACCGGAATCCCAGCATACGGGCACGGTTCCCATTCAAGGTGGCGCCGTGTCCCAGGCGGACACGCGACAACTTGCTTAAAGTACCGGAGCCAGGAGCACTGTCACAAAACGAGGTAGCAGAAGTAGTAACTGCAGGACCATCTCAAATAGAGCAACCCGCAACCGACGTTCTAGTTCAATGCAACCAGTCTGAAACCGCGAAACCCATCGATGCAGTTCAAGGCGTCACAGTTGAATGTGAACCATCAGGATCGGAATCTCTCGACGTTATTGTTAATGTGGATAGGTGGGTGACATTATTTTTATGCACAGCAGATTACCTACTTTGGACTGATTTCAGATGTGGCACTTTTATTTTTCCGGTATCCTTTCAAGCATTTGAAAAGTGCATCAATAAAATGTTACTATTCAAAAAAATTGTCAGGAGCATAGAACACTGCTTGGTCCTTCTGTCCGATGATAAGTGCCGTCTTCATACACTGCAGAAGTTCTACAACCGCTTTTACATGTATCCAGAAAAGCGAATCTCAACGAACATCTTCAATGAATCGACAGAAATTCCTTTGGAAAAGTTGCTCGAATCTGGCAAACCGCTAGACAAAAAAGCTATCAAGACTAAGGCGGAGCTCGCTGCAATGAAAACCCTTAAGGACAAGTGAGTATGGGGAACATTTCACATGCTTAGTTTTTATAATAAATATTACACAGTTCCATCGTCAGCCTTGAGCTGTTTAAGAGGAATATGGCAAACTTATCGGAGATTTTGAAGGAAATGCAGCTACTTGACGATAATTATGCGAGCAAGGACGTCCATGAGTGTGCCCTAGACTATTACCTGGCGTTTTATATCACTCCGAGGATACGATATAAATACGTTTACAAACTTAAACCTTGTACGTCGGCTGTCAAGGATTGCATGCTGTCCATTCTCGGCAAAGATGTGGCCGAGAAGCTTAGGCGAAGCTTGCCCCAGTTAGCTAATCCCTCGCCAGGACTTGACACGCGCACGCCAAAGACTTTATGTATTAGTGCAAGACATGGTTCATTAAGTTCTCAGAATACTAATGAGTCTTCACAAATCCAAACTAATCCCAGCACGGAGTTTGTCCAAGAACTAAGCGGAGATCTGTCCCAGTTATCTGGGACACCCGATCACGAGCTGCCTGTCTCCAAATCTCCAGAGAAGAGTGCTGCAGAAGCTAGTAGCACGAATGAAGGCCAATTGTGGCCACATAATACCTTAGAAATTCCCCAAATCCAAGCTAATCTCAGGAACGATGACAACAATGTAAGCAGCAAACGAAGTCCGCCCGCATTAACTACTGAATCGCCAGAAAGCGATCTGCACAGGTCCGAAGCTCCCGAGAAGACAGGTAAAGTTCCAAGTCCCCAAGTCAAAACTCATCAGAGCAAGAGCGTTGCCGAGGAACAATCGCACAGTGCGCCCCAGTTAGATACTCTAACGTTAGCATCTGAACTGCCCATGTCCAAGACACCCGAGAGGAATGCTTCGAAAACCAAAGATTCTGACGGGACCCTAGCCAGACCTGAAGAGAGCAAGGATTCTTCCGAAGTATCAGAGTAAGTAAGCCTAACTTGCATTGTTCCCATAATTTCTAAACAACAACTTTAGGGCCTCCTTTGTGACGGATGTTGAAGTGGACCTTAAAAAGTAAGAAAAATGTAAATACATATTTTTTGTTTCACTTTTGAATAACTATTTTTATACAATTTTTAGACATGGGCGCTTTATTTTTCCCGTTTCACTTGAAACGTTTCGGCATTATATTAACTATAACGAGATTATCCGATCAATTCTAGTAAATAATCACATTAAAGATGAACATCAACTGTCAAAATTAATTTCTGATCCTTCGAATCCACAATGCAAAAAATTTTTCCGTCAGTTTTATAATAAATTTTATGCACGCAACGATGTTCGTCAAAGATTCAAGTATAAATTTAATTGCCCTGATCTTAAGATGCTGGCTAAGCTAACAGAAAAAGCTAAGCCGCTGGATGAGAAGGCCCGTTTAACAATAATTCGAAAAGATAATAGAAGAAGCACGATCGAACCCATATGTCAGGTACCTCATGCGCCGGAAAAAGCCCCAGATAATTGTCAACCAAATCCCATTTCCTTAGAAATGTTCAAACGTCATGTGAGCAATCTCGATAATATTGTTAATGAGATGCAGAAAACCGACAAGTACAAAGAAAAAAGCAAAGAGGAGGTTATCCAGGACTACTATATGGGCTTTTATTCTGGTTCAGAGATGAGGGAGAAGTATGCTTGTCGATTTAAACCATGTCCCAGCAAAAAGCTAAAACAATTGCTTAGTTTTCCATCGAAAAACAAGGAGGGAAACCCAAACGATCCAAATTACCGGGTGGCTTGTACAACAGAAAACCCAAGCGAGGAAAATTGCCTGCAGTCAAACAACCAAGCCGAGTTTGCTATAACCACGAATGTGAAACAAACAACTCAAAATATTGCCAAAGAGAAGTAAGTTAAACCTATACTTGTTTTCAGATATAATAGTAATAATTCATTACTGTAGCAGACCAAGAGATGAAAACGAAAGTAGAGTATCCAGAGGAACCCCTAACTTTACTGACGAAGATTGTCCGCTATATCCTATATCCTTAGAGGTGTTCAAAAGTCATTTGAGCAATCTAGATGATATTGCTAGGAAAATGCAAAAGTGCGTTGAGTATAGAGGAAAATCCAAAGATGCGGCTATTAGGGACTACTACAAAGGCTTCTATTCTGGACCGGAGATGAGGGAAAAGTTCGCGTTTCGATTTAAGCCATGTACCGGCAATATGCTACAGAAATTGCTTAGTTACCCACAGAAAAATGAGAATGGTTGTGTACAGGAAAAAGATTGCTTGCCGACGAGTACCACCGGAAAACCCCTCAAGGAAAGTTGCATTGAGTCCAATAGAAAAACAACGTTAGATGTTCGCAGAAATGCACTAGAAATCTTAATGAAAAGGTATACAAAAATATTGAACTTGTTTTCTAGATGTGTAATAAGCCTTGTAATTGCAGAAAAAGAACTGAAATCACTAAAGAAACTATCAACAAGCCGATGACTACACAAAACCAGTCTATGTTACAACCAGAGCCTATTCCTAAAGACGCATTAGATGTCCCGGAAGCTGTCACTGAGTCGAAGCTTAAAGAGCAGGGCATGAAGTCAGTGGACTTGCAGTATGAACTAGCCGTTACGGAACCCTCAAGAGATTGTAGTCAACAAAATGCTGAGAGGCTTTTAGAACTATCGAGGTAAAAAAAACTATGTTCTAAGGACTATCAAGTACATTCATACAACATTATTATGTTTAGCAAACAAAAGATCGAGTGGAATTATAAGGCCCATAACTTTCTGGAAAAATTGTTTAATGGTATAAACTGCCCAGTAAGACAAGCTTCTTTATTACAACAATATAAAAGGTACTGCGTATCTCAAGGAAACAAAAAGACAAATATTAATACCAATGCCGGTCATGTTGTTTCCGACGCTATTGCTGCTGAAGATAATGAGCCACAATCGGATTTAAATTCAGTCGACTGTGAAGATGACCGCATGGATCAGACAACAGCAACTGGCACACAAGCAAACGAAATGCATACAGATCCTTTTGACCGGAAAGCGTTGGAACAAAGTACAAAGCCAACGAAAGAAAGCAGCTCAGTTAATTTAAATAATAACCTTGAAAATCCGGCTCAGATGGAAATTATCCATGATGAATCATCTGGAATTGAAGGCGAATCGACAGAAGTTTCGGAAGTTGGAGACGGAAATCCTGAAAATGCAAAAAGTTTATTACAAAAAGAAGAAAATCGATTTCTTCTGGAAAGAGCAAAGGAATTATTTTTTGCAGAAAGTAGCAAGGTAAGAAATAAAATTTAAGTATGGAATGCAAATTCTTGACAGACCCAAATCCCATTCCAAATAGGATCACAATCTGAAGTATTTGATCTGCACAAGTGAAGGACTGATGAGAGCCATTTGGCGCATACTCTACCAACTAAATCTTCAAGAATTCTCCTACTACACGAGCATTCACGGAGCCGAGGACATGTACAAAAGCGAAGACGACTTACAGCTTTGCTTTGAGCACGTCGTGGACCATGCCAACTGGCCTGTAAATCTATACGTCTTATTGCCACGTCTAAAGCACCTGCTTCACAGTAAGGGAGTACAGTTGGATAAGCTAAATCTGTCCAAAATATCACCCAAAATAATGAGCCCTTGGGAATTAAGTTCCTACTCGGATTTTGATGACATCGTTGAACAAGAGTACATGAGGCGCACTGGCGAGAAAATTGATGATGTTTTGCAATTGTGCCAAGAGAGAGAGAAACTCTATGCGTGCTGTTGGACTCATAACCAGTGGATACCACAAGCTCCAGGAATCGCTGATGAAACGCTGAATGCTGAATTCGGAGGAGTAGCTCCAGTTCTAGAAAGGATTTTATTAAGTGAGCGCTTCTTATCAATAGTGCCTGAACAATAATTTGATATTCTCTTTATTTTCAGAGAAAATATGTGGCGTTAGAGATGGAGATGTGAATACACCAACTGAAATAGTTTCAATTTCCTCAAGTTCAAGCACTGCTTGTGGTGCAGATGAACTTAGTCAGCCGCCATCACAGCACAACAACTTGAGTTTTGTGGACGTAATGAGTGTGGAATCAGCTTCGCAAGTATCACAAATGATAGTCGATCCTCTAATATCCTATCAAATTGAGGAAACGTCACAGGTGCCAGAAACTCCAACTGATACGCCAGCGTCATTGCAAATTGCCAATGTCAAGCAGGAACCCATCAGTTTTCTTAACAACCAACGCGCAACTTGCGACACCGAAAATTGCCAGTGGGAACACATTAATTCCGAGGAGCAAACAATAGACTTGGACACCAACGACAGCGATGGACCAAGCCTGTCCTGCTTTGCCATACAACATCAGAATTCCGAGGACCTACTAAATTTAATTCTAGAGGATTCTATGCTCGCAGACGATCATGATTACGTTGAGAAACCAAAAGTGCCGAAGGCCACAGACCCTGCTGAATTCGGGACTAAAGTAAACACGTTGAGCAGTCGGCCTACGCCAGTATTTCAGGTTTCTGTGATTCCTAAAAAGAGACAGGCGCGCAGCCCAGGATTAAATTGCAAGCGAATCAAACTGATTAACGATAAGGTTCCGCAACTAAGGCACGAGTTTCAGCCGTTGCCGATGGGTGCGGTAGCGGTCCGGCAAAATGCGGTTAGACTTCCCGGCTCTGAAGATATCAGAACGAGTCAGACTGCGAAAACCACACTCACGGAAAGACCTCCTCATCATCAAGTAAACATTACACCATCGCAGGACTTTGCAGTTGGCAATACGTTGTTGGAATGCTCCCAGCTCCAAGACCTACTAGATTCTAACGATGTCGGTACTTGCAAGGTAAATAAAGAAGATCATCCTGTTTCTACCATCGCTCGTACGCCGAAGCGCCTTGTCGCTTCCTCTCCCCAAAGCAGCGTTATATTCCGCAGTCTTGAGCTATTCAGTTTTATTAAGTCGCTGACTCTGGAGCAAATAATAAAGTACCAAATCGAAGGACATCTGCCGGGGGCATCTTATCAGAAAGCGGTGGTCAAGGTGAACGATAAATTGTGCAAAGTCAGGGGTCCATTGATCCCAAGTCTTTTTCCCTACCTCTCATCCTCGTTGCGATCTGATCTGGAGGTAGTGCTCCATGATTTGGGAGAATTCTGCTACAAACGCAGCTGGCCGGCACATACGGATGCCACAGTGGACTTTCGCAAACGGGTTCTATTCGTATTTATGAATTTGAGCCCGAAATTCGCGCCATTTTCCATTAAGTTCGACAATGAAACCAGGGAATGGGGTACCTGCAACGAAGTGAGCAAGTGTGATAAGTCATTAGACCAACGAGACACTGCCTTCAACGCAGTGGAGTTTATCAAGCCAAACATTCTGAACAGTATCGAACACTTAAAATGTAAATCGGTTACTTAAAATTCACCGAATCATTATATAGTATTATTGATTATATAAATTTGTTACTTGAATAAATATATATTAACGTTGCCTAAAATCATTTACATTTTCTGTACTTTCCAGACTCTGCCACGTTCGAGGAAATAAATCTGTGTTTATTGTTGCAAATTAGCTTGTCGATTTGTAGTTAAGTAATCTCTTAAGTTGTAGCCGTATATATTTATATAGTTTTTATACATATTTATTTATATATTTTATTATTGTAGTGTTAAAAAAATTAAAAACAAATTATTTGTTGGTGGTTATTTGTGTGTATAAAATAAAAAGCATTAGAAACAGCAAATACTTTTTTGTTCATTTACTATTTATGTCCATTTTACTATTTTAATTTTATCGTTTTTCTTGCCCCTTGCGATATATAAAAGGTATTTGAAAGTCGAGTCGTTTCCATTCTCGGTATAAAAAAGTACCCTCAAAGCATGAAATATATAATATATAGTAAAACGACCCTCAAATACCCTTAAAAACTCGTCGCCATACATAAACCAAATTTTTTATTTGCTGCCTTTAAAGAACAAGTAAAATACTTATCATCCAACAGCACCTCCTAAAACTAGAAAACTTAGGTCCTAGAGAAAACATAACAGCTACGGCTTGGGGCAGGGCACATCTTTTGGTTTCCAGCACTTAAATAGGCATTCCATCCGGACGGATTTTAGCCCGCGAAGAAGCACCTATAGAGCATGTACAGGATGCCGAAGATCCAGATTCCCTTGTAGACCTTGTCCACCACCCACATTCTGAGAAAGAAATGATCATGATCAGTGGCGGATAAGGATTCTGTATCTGCGCCGCCTATACTTACACCTTCATGTGTCTCCTAGCGGCCGGAATTGATTCGTCTGACTCCTTGAGGATCAGGCGTCGGGCGCAGAGAACGCAGTTGGTGAAGTAGTCGATAAGGTCCAGCTCGATTTTCTCGATCACGTAGGTGCGCCGTTCCTTGTTGTTCATCAGCTTGCGCAGCTTCACCGCCTCCGAGTTGTCAAAGTTCCAAACGTTGTTGGCATAGTACTCGAATACCTCGAATCCCTTGTAGATGCGGTTCTGGACGCGGCACAATACCGGGGGATAGCGAAGTATCCAGAGCAGAGCGTCCACAAAGAGAGCAGGCATCCACTGGAAGAGCACCATGCAGATGAAGTGCACCCAGTAGTTGGACTTCATTGAGCCACCTGGGTACCAAGCCACGCCATTAAGTGGCACCTTGTTCTCAATCACCCAGCGACCCAGCTCGATGATCTCCGCCCAAGACACTTTGATGTCGTTGGAGGAAGTCATGTGTGCAACCCGATTGGTCTTATCTGTGCCCGCTGTAATGTTCCTCCAGCTGGCCACCAGAATACCATTGACAGCCACGTCCACCGGCAGAAAATCGCCGTAGCCGGATGAATTGCAGTACATGGTGCGGATGACACCCTTTCCAGCTCCGATAAGCAGGCCGGTGGGACCGTTGATGTTGTCCGTCCAGCCGGGAATAGGCTCCTTCCAGATGGGGATGACGATCGATGGACGCAGAATCACGGCGGGAAGCTCATCGAACTTCTCCACCACCAGCGCCTCGGCCAGGGACTTGGTGTAGGCATACGTGTTTGGGATATCCCCGAGCACCTTGCGCTCGATGGTGGCCACCTCGTCGTCCGTCAGCCACTCGCATGCCTGCATCACCTTGTGCGGATCTGCTGGCGGATCGTAGGGCTTCTCGTACAGCGTCTTAACGTGCAGGTGGCAGTAGGCCGTCGAGCAGTAGGCGAAGAAGTCCAGGTGCTTCAAAGTCTGAGCCAGCTCCAGCATGTACTTGGTGCCGCGTGTGTTCATGAACACGGCATTTCGGAGAGGTTCATCAAAGCTGGCGAACCAAATGGTATAAAAGTGCATAGTTAGTGGGATACTACGAAAACTGTAGACATAAGATGAGAACATGATTCTCGAGCGCTACTTAATAAAGTTCGATTACAATTATTCTATATCATCCAAAGAATTGTTTTATTATATTTTTTAAGAGTTAACAAGGGGAAATAGAATTTCTTTGAGTGCGAGTTGTGTAAGTAGATAAATACATGCATAGATACTAACCGCACTGTAGCTGCACAATGGTACACAATGGACACCTCCTGACGCAGAGTTTCCAGATCCTTCTCGGAGATACCCAGGCCAGGCGAAAGGACGTCTCCGGCTATGGCCACCACCTGCTGCAGGATGTGCTCCTCGCCACGCATCTGCTTCACCTGGTCGAAAAGCTGCACACACCACATACCACACGCCACAAGTAAATTGATTAATTTCGTATGCTGTGCAATAATTTCTCATAGTGGCCCTAATTCCCACCCTGCTTACCACATTCTGGAATATATCCTTGATGCGCTCCTGAGGATCCTTACCCTTCTTGGGGCGGATGAGCAGATAAATGCGCTTTAGGCCACCGCACGACCTGCACGAATTAATAATATTGCATAAGCCAGCGCACATAATGGGTATTAATGGGTATGGGGCCACGTACGGACCAGCTGGCCCGTCCACTTTCCACCCACTCACCGCAGCAACTTCTCGACCAAAACCTTGCCCAGAAACCCAGTGCCTCCTGTGATGAACAGACTGCGTCCCTTGAAGCACTCCGCAATGCGGTCCACCTCGTTGTCGTCCACCTCGCCAATGGTGCCCAGGTCATCCTTCTCGTAAACAAACTTCGGCTTCGCGGTCATCTTCTGTCTTGGATAGCTTCTGTCACACATAGGATTAAAGAGGTATATTGCAGCATATTAATATGGTGTTTTTTTTAGGAACTGTCTCTTAACTGCCT
The DNA here is from genome assembly GCA_005876975.1 of Drosophila orena. NCBI lineage: Eukaryota > Metazoa > Arthropoda > Insecta > Diptera > Drosophilidae > Drosophila > Drosophila orena. Next base: position 1,954,152 of record VCKV01000008.1, on the reverse strand, counting down.
TCGATATAGATCTTATATCTCGTAAATACCACTTGCTTTCATACCTATGACTATCATAAATATGATCTTTAAAATAGAGTTGACATTGTTGGATCTTTTTGGACACTTATCTGGCTGCGACCACGTAATGGCCATAGCCGCCAAGTGCACTTTTAATTTCATTTGATCTTGGCTGTAAAGTGGTCGTAGCCGAGTATGAGGCAACCAACCAGTTAGCCGTCGGAGCGACAATTGCAGATTAGGCCACGTTTGACTGACTGGCCAGTGGCCACATAACTGGCTGGCTGGGTTTCTGAGTGTCAACGCAGTGACCATCGAGTGGGCAAGCGGAGCGACACCGATTTTGCGTTACGGCACCAATTAAGCTATTGCCACATCCCCATCCCCATCCCCATCCCCATTCCCATCTCCATCCAAGCCTGTGTACATGTCGCATGCCCCACGATTCGCACCACGAGCTTGCCATGGGCGGTGGAGCATGCCCAGAGCACCTTGCGTCCTTCATCCACTCCGCTGACTTAAACTTGATCGAAAGCCGTTGGTCCGCTGACACATTGACCCGCATTCGACGCACACTTGGTTATTAGACGGCGCGGACTTGGACCCGCTTAACAAGCTGGACTACCTATAATCTTCTGGTTGGCGGAGCAGGCCAGCAATGAGATGGGGTTGGGGTGACAAGTGAAACTGAAGTCATGACGAGAAAGGCAAGTAGCTTCTGGACTTAGATACCCTTTAATTAGAATTATCATATTAATGTTTAGTTTGTAATGAAAACTTTCTTTAAATGAATGGTCACTATTGCCATAGATTTTAAAAATAAACTAAGTCGAATTAACTCGTACTTGATATTAGGACTTTTGTATTGATCAAGTAGTTTTAAATCGGAATGATCTTTGATGATGTAGTGGATATAGTAAATTAATATCAATTTTATGATTCAGTTCAAAGTGTTGATGAAAATGGAAGTACCCGACGTAAAGCTATAAAAGAGCAAACCGCAAAGTGCCGCGATTACTATAGCTTCAGTATTATGGCGATTCTGAATGTCTTGGTCTCAAATTAAAAGCTTTAACCGACTTTAGCATTAGGCCAAGAATGGAAAGCCTGCGGCCAAGATCGGCGCCATGAAGCGTAGTTCATTGCTGATACCAAAGACTGCGGAAGCGAACGTGATTTTCGAAAGTGAAAAGGGCAGACATGTGCTAGCCCGGCCAAGAGATTGGATTGCCACACACAACCCGCTGACCCGCTAATCTTTGAAACACTTGCTGAGCAGCAATTATTGCAATTTCAGATCTCCTCCGGGGCAATCGAGTTGGCATCTTAAACGCTCCATAGGCAAAAGCCATTAAACGATTCCCGGGATAGGAGGCACACACTCCGCCAGTCACGGGTACTACAGACTGCAATTTATAGCACTTGATACGCTGATTGCATGTCCGACGACAGCTGCACTTGCTCCAAAAGAATGTCCAGGTGGCTGGCGTTTCCCGGTTTCCCAATTTGGAAATACCCGAAAAGTGCACGGTGCTCCTTGGTTGGCTTGCATGTTTGGCTTCTTTTCTGGAGACAACCAGTTTGGAGCAGTCGGAGATGTCAACAATGCGATAATAAAATCAAGGAGTGGATGTGGACGTGAATGCAAGGGGTTCAGTCACGAATTGTGGGGTATACAGTGGTTGAGAAACATAGTTGAATATTCAGACACAGGCAGCGAGGACCCATCACCTTAGCGACTCGAGTTTCTTATAAAATTAATAATTCAGTGAGCCTTGGGCTTTGTTAACGCATTTGATTCGCATGCTAATTGCAATAGTGCCACCATAAAACCATCTTCGGATTCGACTTCTGTTTAAACTAATAGTGTCAATTCGAGCGCACCTTCACTTGGCAACAATGGCAGACCCTTTTACGCAGATACTTGGATACTTTGCGGATTCAGTTTCAGACTCAGATTCAGATACTGTTGACCCGCGCTCACCGAATGCTAAACACAAACTGATCACGAAAAGAGTCTCGCACTCCCAGCCAACCTAATAGAAAATAAAACGAAAACCACTTTGGGCCAAACTATGTATCGCATCGGCTAGTTTGGCGCACACACAGATGCAGATACTCCGATATCTGGTAGCTAGTTTCCAAGCTAGCACACCGACAAAAAAGCCCCCGCCTCTCGGGTCAAAAAAATATTTACATCTTGCCGGCGGGTTTTGTATGTGCGATGAAGATTCGTTGGATAATGAGTATAGCCATTTTGTATATGGGAAAATATGAAATATTTTGATTTTTTAGTATTGTAAATAATTTTTGATATAGTCAAATATAAAAGCAGTATGATAACATGGTAAAAAGATTACCATATTAGATTAATTTTTTTCGGTGCACGCAAAGATCTCCGAATCCGAGAGAGACTCGAGCAGAGTGACACGCTATGCCAGGCGAGGGGTTTCCCACTAGGCCTCTTCTGACCCCCCCTAACCCCTTAACCCCCTTTAATCCCCCTTAACCCCCTTAGCCCCCCTAGCCCCCTTAACCCCTTTACCCCCCTTGCCGGTCAGGGGTCGAGCTACTGCGCGCCGTTTTCTCACATCGCTGCGCTCTAAGTAAACGAACGTGTTCACCCGCTTTACCGGCTCACCATTCAATTTAGGAGGCAATGCATCCGACAGCAGTTAGAACGTGATGCAATTGCGCTTGGACTTCCAAGCCAAAGCAAAGCCGTTCAATTTTCAGGCCAGAAGAGCCAGCGTTGCGCATACGCAGTGTGGACCGCATTCACTGCAGGGAAATCAGCTTGGCTCCAACCATTAATGCCAACGAACCGCATCGGTGGGTGGATCAGCGAAAAGCTGCTGCCTGTGTTTGCTTTATGGCCCACATAAATCCCCTTTGCGCTGGCCATTAATTAGACGAATCTGGTTAGTTACAGTTGTTGGTCACAAGAGCGAAACAGAAATGCCATTGGAAAATAAACGGAAAAGAGCAGCAGCCGCGAATTGGCAATGGCATTGACATCGAAACAGCGTCGCAGCATCCATTTTATTGGCTTTATTTCCAGCCAGGGCTGCACCTAATCGGGCTAATCAAAGTGGCCAAGATGAGAGCGCGAAGAGGCATCATCAGTTGACTTGACCTCCGCTAACCTCGCGTTTTGGCCAGAAACATAAACGATGATGCCACGTGATATACACATGTAGGCTCGAAGTTAAAATAATGCTTTAACTTCAATATGTTTTAATCAATATGCTTTTATCAATATGCCTAACCTTTTATATCAATTAAATGCTGTTCTATTAATAAAGACGCAGGCTATTAACTGCTTACTATAATAAACTAGTCTTGATTATTAACAAAAGTTGCTTATTGTTCGGACTTTGTACGTGATAAAATATCTTATTATCACTTAACAACAAGCAGACAAATTCATAAACAAATACTTGCAAGAAGTAACTAAATTAAAAAAGAAGTATATAGTGTTTGTAGTTGTGCTTTTATAAACAAATATTCAACTACCAATTAAATACGGGGTTCGATCCGAAGTTATCACACACTTTGGGTTATGGAAGAATCTTAACGTTTTAATGGCTTACATAAATAGAGGTCTCTTACATATAACAAAAGTCAACAGTGAATTACACATAAAATTTTATTTAAATTCAAAGATATTTATAGCTTTGAGACTTAACATAGAAAGGAATTCAAATGCAAATTAATGAACAATAAAGCTATATGGGTGAGTCCATAGATTACGAAGCAGCGTAGTTTTCTTGGACAGATGATGGTGTAGCTGAACTATTTTTAACTGGGCGATTGGCACACGACTTGGCCTGGTCATCAAACCCAAGCCAAAATTTGAACTTGAACTAGTCTCGGCTTATCACATTGCCTTCTAACTCGTTTTCATTTTCGACTTTCGCATCTATTTATGCTAATGAAGCCAACTGCATACGTGGTTTCCGAGCGTGTTTATATTGATTTTGGATGATCGTAGTGCGTAGAGCGCAGTGGCCAAAAACCCGACACATTTCTGCCCAGTCATGCGTGCGGGCCAAAAGCGAACTGCCATTGATGAGACTAGTCTCCGAAACTTTGGCCTTTTGCCGAGCCGTAATTACAGACTTCCGCCTTTTGAGCAGTTTCTCAGCCCCACCCAAGAGGCGAGTCTTGAAAGGCTGGCGGGGATGGTGTGTGGCTTGGGGTGCTGGATGAGATGCCAGAGGCGCCACAACGTATCCCGTTACAGGTTACAGGGCCATAAAGCGACATAAACGCCGCGACGGCAATGGCAAATTATAACGCATACGGACACGTAGTCGATCCACTGGCTTGGAGGCTAATTGGACGTGCCCGACCAGGATGTCCCTGCTCCTCCCACTGGCGACTTAAAAGTGGGCGTACCATAACAATTGTGGGCGATTTGCATACAATTTGGTGCTCGAGTGGCCAGCAGACTGGCGTCGAAATGTTGCTACGTCATTGTTGCCGCTTTTGCTGCTCTTGCTGCTTTTGCTGGGTTTGCTTCTTTTGCTGCTTCTGGCTAATAAGTCAGCATGAATGCGGTCTGTGGTTTTGGCCTTTTGTCCCGCTGACAGCCGCTGACAAGCAAAACAAACATATCAGCGGCTGACCAGCGACCATTTGCCGACATTGTCAAGGTTTTTTCAGCACAGAACACACCTGCTAATCTGTGCTGCTGACCAGCGCTCTAAGAGCTGAAAAAACTGCAGCGGAAATCAGTTCCATTGAATGTCCTCTGGCAACATGTTGCCGCAGCACTTGTTGCGCGCGCCCACTCGCAGGCACCTCAACATCAGCCTCCTTCGAGGCCAGCACACAAAGGAGCCGCAGCATATAAAACAGGATGTTTCGGCAGACATCCTCACAGAACTGTTCCACCTTCGAGCGGGCAACAAGTGTGTGTGTGTGCGGCCCAAAAGGATCCCCAGACCCGAACTCACTCTAGTTTCTAGTAAAGGGACAGGTTTCAGAGGTGAGTGCCATGGTTTTGTGCGAAATAAGTGACAACAGTGCTGAGCCTTAAGCAATCGAACTATTCTTTGGAAAAGCCCACCGCCAATTAGTAGCTCCTGCTTTAAGCGACACTGCGTAGTGTTAACTAGCTAAAATCACTTTGATAACTCACGCATAATGGCAACCTTGTAGTACAAGTACTATTATATATTCTGAATAAATACATCGAGTTGGATATGAGGTTTGACATTTCCGTTTCGAGTCCATTAATAGATTTGCATCCGAAAAGCGCCAAACAATATGCGATAATTCCCAAATCGGGGTAATTTTTAATTGGCCAAAAAGTGTTGGCCAAACTCAAGCCAACTAACTCGGTTTTGTCAACTTTTCGACTGGCCCACATGGAAAATTAGTTGGAGTGAGCACCAGAAAAAAGGCCAACAAACAGGAAATAGTTTTCCTCGTATCCAGCAGACAGGCACAGGGAATGGTAGCAGCCATTTCGGTTAATGAAGCCAAATTGAAATATTTATGAGTGCACTTTTGGGTCCCAGGGCGGAGCTAGCTTTCCATTTGCATTCGCACCTGCGCTGCAAAATGCGGAAATGGTGGTGTTAACTGCCCGTTCTCAGGAGCCGCACAGCGAAGCGTGTGCAATTTTTGATTTATCGCCGACAGTGGACAAGTGAAATGCTCCGCGAGCCCATCATTTGTCTCCGGAGGTGTCCCACATTTGCAGCACCAGCCTGACAAATGATATTTAAATGCCCCGCCACGGGTAATATGCTCCGTGCGTGCATGAATCCTGCAAATCCGGGATCCGTAGTGCGGGCAGGAGGTGTTGCCAGGGCAGCTACTTCAAAGATATCAAACGTATCGCATATGCCATGCAAATCAGTTTAGGCCTGTCCCGAATCCTGGGTTTCATCTTCCACCTACCATCTACCATCTACCATCTACCATCCTCCAGCTTCCAGCTTCCAGCTTCCAGCTTCCAACTTTCCGCTTGCCTGCGCGGGCTAAGCGAATTAACGAGTTTGTTATTGATACCTCCCATTCCTTATTTCCCCCGACTTTTGGCCTTCTGCCCAGAACAAACAAGGCAGCGCGGCACATTTATGAATTTTAAATGCACATTTCGGCATCGCAAATCAATCAGACGTTTGGCAATCGTTGTCTACCCACTTCAAATTCGCTGACTCCTTGCTGACTCCACTGGAGAGGTTGTCTGTCACATTTTGGCCCGCGGCAGGGGTATTGCAACACATCCAGTTGGAGCCCTGACTGGTTTCCTCTTTTATGGCACCCTTGAGTTTTCCTCACCCGCTTGCACGTTTCAGGCGGCATAGGCAGTTGGCTGCAACTGCAACTGCAACTGCAACGCTGTTGGCCATTAAAATCACAGCTGAGAAGTGCGTATGCAGATCTTCAGACGGTTTGTCTGGGCCATCGTCTTTGCACTCTTGAACACTCGAATGCCTGAATGTGGCTCTGATTGCCCCGACATCGAATTAAGCGAGTACCGCCGAAAGTATGTTAATGCTCGCGGTTGCGAAGTCTGCTCATCAGACGGACGGCAACTTGGAGGTCAAGTTTTTGTGGTGAGTTGTCTGGCCAAGTTTTTAATTTCATCCAAGCGGAGCACTCAAACATCGATGGCACAGAGGTGCTAATTGGCCACTGGCTGGCGGTTGGGAAAACCTCTGATTGCCGCTGATTTTTCCTCTTCCTGCAACTTTGTTGCACACTTAACAAAAGACATTTCAATACTTTTCAGCCACTTAAACACATAAGCACATAATAATGATGATGAATATCTATGAGTTGAGAAGCGAACAAGATTTGTTAGTTATATCCCAATATAAACAGGGCTGGTAGAAAGTTAGTATGATGAGCAGATTTTTAAGCGCCAAATAAAATTTAATGACAAATGCAATAGTTATGTCGTCAGTTGAAAATACCTTAAGCAGACATGCACTTAGTGATCTTAGCCAAGTTAGCTACAATGCCGGGTAGAAATTGTTTGGTGACCACAATGCCTAAGGGGTCAGTCACATCAGACAGAAGAAAGTGAAGTAGAGAAGCACTTTTGCACCATTCCGAATGGACCTGGCTATTCAATTTTGAAGACTCGTCCTGGTCCTGCCGCTGGTCATGCTGCCTGCTCTCTGCTACCTGCAACCTGTTGCAGATGCCACGACCACGATGCGCTGACACGGCACTCAGTGGATCAGCTTGCCTTGAGCAGGCCTCGCAGGCTGAGCCGTCACCATATCCAAAAGCCATAATCATTTGCATCTCTAATGGAGCTGCCGTCGTCGTCCTCGTCCTCGTCCTCGTCCGGACGCCATACATCAACGGCTCCCCTGGCACTTCCTTTCATCGCCCACTTGGCCGGGCTGGCCGAACAAGTGTTAATGCCTGTAAACCTGGTTATATGCCAATGTGGGTGCCAGAGTGGGTGGCTAAGTGCGTGTGTGTGTGAGGGCCCATTGTCGTGCCATGCCATTGTGGTGGCTTTAATGCGGCTGGATAACTTTTACGCGGCGGCCCAACAGATCTGGCCATAAATATCATGATGGTTAATTAGCAGGACACTTTGTCTGCCCGTCCCGGCTGCTGGTGGCTACTGTTACCCTAAGTAAAACGAACGGTCTTAATGTGATTAAAAGTTGCAATAGATAACGCGAGCTGTCGCCCATAATTATCCTGCCGTCACTCCTTTCTTATCCTTGCAGATGGGCATTGCCTTGATGTTCCTGCTGGCGCTGTACCAGATGCAGTCGGCCATCCACAGCGAGATCATCGAAACGCCCAACTATGCGGGCAACTCGTTGCAGGACACTGACTCCGAGGTAAGTCCTCCGCAGGACAATGACCTGGTAGATGCACTGCTCGGCAACGATCAGACCGAGCGGGCGGAGCTGGAGTTCCGGCACCCCATATCCGTGATTGGCATCGACTACTCGAAGAACGCCGTAGTCCTGCACTTCCAGAAACACGGCCGGAAGCCGCGCTACAAGTACGATCCCGAACTGGAGGCCAAGCGAAGGTCCGTGCAGGACAACTTTATGCACTTCGGAAAGCGGCAGGCGGAGCAGCTGCCTCCGGAGGGCAGCTATGGCGGTTCGGATGAACTGGAGGGCATGGACAAGCGGGCAGCCATGGATCGATATGGCAGAGATCCCAAGCAGGACTTTATGCGGTTCGGTCGGGATCCGAAACAGGACTTCATGAGGTTTGGTAGGGATCCCAAGCAGGACTTCATGAGATTCGGTCGAGATCCCAAGCAGGATTTCATGAGATTCGGTCGAGATCCCAAGCAGGATTTCATGAGATTTGGACGCACTCCGGCTGAGGATTTCATGAGGTTTGGACGCACTCCCGCCGAGGACTTCATGAGGTTCGGACGCTCCGACAATTTCATGCGATTCGGACGCAGTCCGCACGAGGAGCTTCGCAGTCCCAAACAGGATTTCATGCGATTCGGTCGCCCGGACAACTTCATGCGCTTCGGGCGCTCTGCTCCGCAGGACTTTGTGCGATCCGGGAAGATGGACTCAAACTTCATTCGCTTCGGTAAGAGCGTGAAGCCGGCGGCTCCCGAATCCAAGCAAGCCAAGCCCATTCAAGGCAATCCAGGCGAACGCAGCCCAGTGGACAAGGCCATGACGGAGCTGTTCAAGAAACAGGAGCTGCAGGATCAGCAGGTGAAGGGCGGCGAACAGGCGACCACCACGGAGGACGGGAGTGTGGAACAGGACCAGTTCTTCGGCCAGTGAAGGAGTCCTGCGGGACACCTCCTTGTAAATAGATATTGACAAACGGACGCAAGGATCTAAATTGATATACGTATACTCCCCTTCTAACTCGAACTCCTGACTAACGCCTGAACTATGAATTTTTAATGAATGGGCTGGATTAAAAATTCACCGTGCTTTGAAGTTCTTATCTTATCTATAAATACCTAGTGTAATACTGAAGAAATTGAAATCGGCGTGAATAGAATCGTTTGCCAACATTTTAAATAAAAATTGCTTTATTAAATCAAATTAATAAGCACTCAAAACGTCTGAAAGCATTTCATTTAAGGGATATGCATACGTGTATATACGTATTTTTTCCAAGGTGATCGTAATTTTCTTTTTCTTTGCTGGTTTAATGAATTTGTTGATTTAATAACCTTTGAGTGTTTTTATCGACTGTTTTGACTATCAAATACTTTTTTAACAAAATAGGGACATATGTCTACCTCTTACTATATGGACGAATATATTATTTTGTTTTTTATTCCGATTAAAACAAATATTTCTAAAAAGTCGATTTTTAAAAAAAATTATGTATTGCATTAAGTACTTTATCCAAAATTTGTAGTCTTGATTCCCTCTAGAAAATGTTTAGCTGCTGATTTATTGATATCCATTTTTTCAAAAGATTTGTTTTTATGCCAAAAGAAATGATATGGAAGCTGTTTTCATATTCTAATAGTAACGACTATGAAATGCTTGACAACTCTGTTCCGGTTTGTGGCATCGCTAGAATTCCGTGTATACCAGTTTATCCAGATGGGTCGAGTCCGCGGAGAGTGGTAATTTTTAGTCCCACTCATTCTTATCGCCCAGCTGTAAGCATAAGAAACCGCTGCTTGAGAGTAGAAACCAAACAGCTTTACTTTTTCAGTTTGATCAGTTTATTTGTATTCCAAGTTGGTAATATCGAGTGCTGAATACCCATAAGCGAACAGTAAATACTGCCAACGAACTTTGGACGGAGCTACGTCATTGGGTGGACGAGTCCAAAGTCCAACTTGTTGCACCGATCTTGTTGTTTGTGTTGTGTTTTGGATTTGAGTAAACACAACATCATACATACATCCGTAAATAGGAACAGTTTACGGTGACTTCTGCAAGAACTCAGAACCCAGAACTATTCCCACTGCTTAACCGCTATTAGCAGGAAAAAAAAGAGCTAAAAATGTCGGCACTCTTGAAAATGCACAGCGGTAAGTGTTCCCAGAACTCAAATTTCAGGCATTACATAACGGCAAAGATGTCGACAGACCCACAAACCCATAAAATCGCCTGATTATACAATGATCTAATCTCCATCTAGTCCGGAGACTTTTCAACCCCGCCCTCGCTCGCAGCATCTCCGATGTGGCCAAATATCCCAGGATCACCACCCACTATACGCTGAATCCCCGCGAAAAGGATGAGCGCTGGACGGAAGTGGACATGGAGCGCTGTGTCGAGGAGGTAGACCTGGTGATCGTTGGTGGAGGACCTGCCGGCATGTCGGCGGCTATTCGGGCGAAGCAACTGGCGGCGGAAAAGGATCAGGTATGTTAGTCGCTATATGACCATCGGTCGCCCAATGAACACCCGCTTGCTTGTAGGAAATTCGCGTTTGCGTGGTGGAAAAGGCCGCCGAAGTTGGCGGACACATTCTCTCCGGCGCCGTCATAGATCCTATCTCGTTGAACGAGCTAATCCCGGACTGGCAGGAGCAGGGAGCCCCGCTTAACACACCCGTGACCAAGGACACCTTCTCCTTCCTCACCGGATCCGGCCGCATCTCCATTCCGGTCTTTAAGGGCTGGCCCATGGACAACCATGGCAACTACGTAGTTCGCTTGGGTCACCTGGTAAAGTGGCTTGGGGATCAGGCGGAGGCACTAGGCGTGGAGATCTATCCCGGCTGCGCTGCTTCCGAGGTGCTGTTTCACGAGGATGGCAGTGTCAAGGGCATTGCCACCAACGACGTAGGCATTGCCAAGAGCGGTGCTCCCAAAGACACCTTTGCACGTGGCATGGAATTGCACGCCAAGACTACGATCTTTGCCGAAGGCTGTCGTGGACACCTGAGCAAGCAGATTATGCAGAAGTTCGGTCTGAACGAGGGCAGCGAACCGCAGGCCTACGGTATCGGTCTAAAAGAGGTCTGGGAGATTGCCCCCGAGAAGCATCAGTGAGTAGCTGAAAAAGTACAACAAAGTGCAACAAGTACAACCGCTAGTTTTCTCTTTCTCCAGACCTGGTTTGGTGGAGCACACCATTGGCTGGCCTCTGGACCGCTTCACATATGGCGGCTCCTTCTTGTACCATTTGAACGAGCCCACACCCACCATCGCAGTTGGCTTTGTGGTGGGCTTGAACTACAAGAATCCCTGGCTCAGTCCCTTCCAGGAGTTCCAGCGATTCAAGACGCATCCCAAGGTGCGACACGTCTTCGAGGGAGCGACTCGAATTGCCTATGGGGCACGTGCCATCAATGAGGGTGGCTTCCAAAGTCTGCCCCAGAAGCTATCGTTCCCGGGAGGTTGCCTTGTGGGCTGCAGTGCTGGCTTCTTGAATGTCCCTCGCATTAAGGGCTCCCATTACGCGATGAAGAGCGGCATGCTGGCGGCGGAGAGTGCTCTTGAAGCCATCAATGCGGACGCACAATCGACGGCTGGTGTGGAACCCACAGGCTATGCGGAGAAGTAAGCTTAGATTCTTGCAGGTAGAATAGACACAATATTAACTAACCAACAAAATACTCTTTCCCAGAATCAAGAACTCCTTTGTATGGAAGGATCTGTACAGCGTGCGAAATGTCCACCCTTCTTTCCACAATCCATTGGGCCTGTACGGTGGCCTTGTGCTCAGTGGCTTCTCCATTTTCATGGGCGGCCGGGAACCATGGACCCTAAAACACGGTCCCCAGGATCACGAGTCCCTGCAGCCAGCCAGCTCCTGCCAGCCCATTGTTTACCCCAAGCCCGATGGCAAGATCTCCTTCGATCTACTGTCTTCGGTGGCACTCACGGGCACAAACCACGAAGGCGACCAGCCCGCCCATCTTACCCTCAAGGACGACCGCATCCCTGTGGAACACAATTTGGCGCTGTACGAGGGACCCGAGCAGAGATTCTGCCCAGCCGGCGTGTACGAGTACGTTCCCAACGAGGAGGGCGGCAACATGAAGCTACAAATTAACGCTCAGAACTGCATCCACTGCAAGACCTGTGATATCAAGGACCCCAAGCAGAACATCAACTGGGTGGTGCCCGAGGGAGGTGGCGGTCCCGCCTACAACGGCATGTGAAAGGATTATCATCCCAGCCAATCCGTGTACCGCAATTGCATTTCACTAGTTATTAAAGTTGAGAATTTGAACTTATGATTCGGAAATAAGCCTAAAGTTGCAATAAAATTGTAGTAAAAGTCAGACAATCAGTTGCCAAAAAGGTTTTATTTAAAATGTTCTACTATCATTTGTTCGGTTTTGTTCTCGTTTTTTTTTCTGTTTAAAACACCAACTTAATAGTTAAATATTGAATCCACAATCAATTTGTCAATTTCAAAAACCTTTCATATTCAGTGCACGGATAAAACTTGTTTCTCATTATATAGTTTCACATATATATGCATGTATAATGTACTATCTTGTTTTTCACCAAAACGGTTGCATGTCATTAGCCTAGAGTTACGATTCAGTTGTATATGGTTATTAGAACAGACACATCAACGGACACACTGAAGTAGGTGACCCTCTCTCTCTGAAATGCTACCCAATCCTTGTGCCTATCCGCATATCACTCCCGGACCTATCTATAGTTTAGCTCAACGTACATATACACGTATGCCGCGGGACTGGATCCCTCAATATTCTCTAAGTGAGTTCAAGCACAAGTCTTTGAATAACTATTATATGATGCTTGTGGAGTGCCACATAAATTTCATTACAACAGTGCGTAGGTGTAACATTTTATCTAGGTCGTTCTATCCTAAAGGTACAGCGAATACGAATTTACACTCTGGACGATCTGTTTGCAGATCCCGACGTCTGGATTACTTCTGTGCTGTGAGTGGTCCCTGTGACCGTAGGACGTCCTTTAGACAGTCAACTGTACAGTGCGTCGATCAAATATACTCAAATATACTCCAATCAATATATACTCTCTCTTTAATTTAGCTAGACTACATTTATGGGTTTCTGGGTAAGCCTTCCTCATGCAATGCCAATCGAAACGACCCTTTGTACATTACGTGCTGCTTAGTGGAGGTTATCTCTTTCGGGATTTCACTAGGATTGTATTAGGTTAATATCAGTTACCGATTTATCTACGCTTACTTAAATAGCACAATTAACACCTGTATTGAAATTTTTCACCATCAAGTTGTTCGTTATCATTATCATTTGCAATCAACATTGGTACAACATTCAGTTATATCAGTTATATGTATCTTTATGTATCTGTTTGTTCATCAAAAAGAGGCACTGTTTTTAAGGCAACACTACACAGTGAAGTTATTTAGCAGGATCCTATGTACATAAACAGAACGAGGTCCTAATGAAAATGATAGATATGGGAAAATTCGAAAAGTTCTGCAAATCATATGAAAATCATTGGGGGGTCAACATGGGGTTCGGCTTACAACATTCAGTGGTGCAACAAGTACATATGCCCACAGATATTCACATATAATAGTTATGTACATCATACATATAGTATATAATATAACCACCAACAACGAGCAGGCCATCTTTAGCTGGTCTTGGCGTTACTGGAAAACCTTTGCGATAGAGTGGACTGGACTGCTCTGTGGACTAACTATGTGTGTATTTCACACTGCGTCCAGGGTAACTATCTTGCTCATCCTAAAAGTGCGCTTCGGTTCGGGGAAACGCGGCAACTTGCTTAGTGTATATATCGTACGATAATATATATGGCTAGAAAATATCTTTCTCGTGCTGGTAGACGTATAATTCTGCACCGATCCGTTCGATCTGTTCGAATCGGCTCAATCTGCTTACATATGTAGGCGTTGTAAAGCTTGTTCAATGGGGAAACCTGTAGAGTGTGTGTTTGCTTATTGTTAATGCTTGCCGCCGGCTGCACCTGCATCTTTCGCGTACTGCACTCAAATATGCACAGCTGATGCAGCCCTATATCAAGTACAAATATACATAAAATATTTAACTCTTTTTGTTTGCGCCGTTTCGCGCTGCTGTATAAAGTGCAACAGGTCATGTGGCCAGTGCAAATATTGGCGGGCGCGTTTACCCCGTTAGCCAAATATTGGCAATTTCGAAATGGGCAATTGACATTGACACAGGCGCAGACACGCCCACTGTTTTATGTATGTGGCCTGTTTAAATATGGCCGGGCGAATTGTACAGAGAGCAAATAAAGATATGGATTAATCAAATAAAACTGGCAGCGAGAACGAAAAATTTCTTGAATAATTTTATTTAAATTATATTTTGTTGAGTTGTTGTGGCTGTTGCGATTGTTGTTGTTTTACAAACTGCATTTAAATGTAAAAAATACAAAAAAACTTAGGCACAAGAATTTGAAACACTTCAAATTGAATAGAAATCCACTTTAAATTTAAATTACAAATTATGACTTCGTTTCGCTTAAGAGATGAAGATAAAGGTGTCTATTAAATAATCGCTTAAATCGGAACTAAACTAAATCATAATGTGTGCATGCGCACTTGCACAAGGCTGTGATTTCGGCTTAAATCAATTAAACCAACCATCAAAAATCGTATTTGGTTCGATGGTGAACCAAACGCTCTGCAGAGCGTGTGCATAGAACAGAACTAAAAATTGACGATTAATTGCACAAAATTACAAATTATGATAGAACACTGAGTACATCTGCGTGAGGGTCTGTGTTTTGCTTAGAGTTTCTCAATCGTTTCATCGTATGACTTGCATGGTTTACGTATCTCGTAGTTCCCTACGAACTAAGTTTAAAACTTATGACACTAAAATCAAATATTTACAGCATAAAGAGCTCTTCCATCAATCGCGTCCGTTTTGTTTTTTGCTTTTTTGTTTTGTCTGCATCAGTTTTGCCTAAGATTAGATTTAACATTAACTTTAACCATACTCGTAACTGTATTTGTAATTGTAACTAAACTAAATCAGCTCAACACTCTAACCTGCTCAAATTGCTCGGCAGGATGCGGCGGCAGCACCGCCAGCACTGCGTATATAATTTAAAATTATAACTATTACCGTAGATGTGTAATCGTAATTCATTTAAGTTACAATAACTATAGATATGACACTGTCACTGTTCGCTTAATCCGTAAAACAAAACAAAACTGCCTCCAGTTTCCGCTCTCTTAACTATTGCACTGGTCCGGAAACGGAGGACGTGGCGGCTACGGATGCTGCTGTGCTCCGTAGGCCACCGTCAGTTGCTGGCCATAGCAGTCGTAGCCGGACTGCAGGAGGCTGTAGGAGCTGCGACCTATGTCCTTACGGGGCGGTGGCGGCATCATGACCAGGTCGTCGCACTCGGCCGGCTTCTTGTTGCTGCTGCTACTGCTGCTGCTGCTGTTGCTGCTGATGCTGCTGCTGTTGCTGCTACTGCTGCTGCTGCTGCTGATGATGGTGTTGGTGGTGGTGCTGCAGCTGGTGTTGCTGCCGTTGATGCTGCTGCAGCCGGTGTGGTTATTGTGATGTGGCTTGTAGTGGCTGCTACCAGCAGCTCGTGCCGGCTATGTGCCCCATCCGCCCGATATTCTCGGCCGTTTGTGGTTGGGGGCATCGTAGTCGCCCAGTTGTTGCTGCTGATGCTGCTGCTGCTGTTGCTGCTGCACGGCGACGGCTGCCAGACGCACATCCTGGTCGCTGCTCGGCGCACCTGCGTTAAGGATAATGAAGTCTGTTAAGCTATTAGTTTGATTTGATCCAAGGTCGCATGTGTATGACAAAGGCAGGCGGACGGGCATTCAGGGCAGGCGGGGCAGGCGGGGCGTGGCCAGACACTCGGACATTCAGCATCTGACCATTGTGAGCTTGTGTTTGTGATTATGAGTCCTGCAGTTCTAGAAGTCCCCAAAGGCCCGTGAATTAAGGTTTATATTTCAATTCCCACTTTAAAGAGACTTCTAGAACTTTAGGCGGTGTTTCTGGTTAGCAGGAAATCGCTTGGTTGTGTGGTTAGTGGAGTAAAATCAAAACGAAAGGCAGCCAAACAAAATTTCTGTAGGATTTTACAATCTTAAAGGCTCCCGAAACTTATACGAATCAAACTTAAGTGGTTTCAAGTGCCCCCGTTTCCTAGAAACGATTTTGTTTGTTTTGTTGCATTTAGAAGATATGGTCTATAGTTTTGTATGTATGCGTATATAAAGGTGCTTGTATGCGTGTATATGTGTATGTGTATGTGTGTGTGTGTGTGTCTGAATGTATTTGATGTATTTCGTTTGTGGCCAATTTACCGGCAAAATTCCATCTAGGATTATGTCCCATTAGCGCGCGGTACGGATATCCTTCATACTTATCATGCCCTAATATTACCACACATTGTAGTTGTTGTCGTTGTCGTTGTGGGTTAATGCAAAAAAAGACAATCGTATTATATAGTAACAATATTAGAACGGCAGGTTGCAAGTGAGAGGAAACGAAAATCAAAGCGCCTCGACGGACAACGCGGCGTATACGTAATCTTGAGTTAAGTATACGCCCGTTGGGCACTGGAAATTAAACGTTAACAGAGAGATAGAGAAAGAGCGTTTAGCACTAAACACATGCCGCTATAAAGATTAATATTTTGTATTTTATAAATTTGCAACTCTAGATTAATTAGTAGACAAACGGCAGCAATTTTCGCAAGCGGAAATCCTTCAAACACGAGGGAGAAGTCAAAGAACAAAGGAAAGGAGAGCATAAAGGTGCAAGAATCAAATGCATACCTGGAGTGGGTGTGATGTGGCCCGTGGACGAGGGGCGCGAGTTGGGCATGACCAGGTGGTGTTGCTGCGCGTGGCTCAGCACGCTAAGATTGGTGGCCTGCTCGACATTCCCGTTGCTGCCGCCGCCTCCTCCTCCCTGCCCCGAAGGACCTCCCGCCAGGACACTGACGTTGTTCAAGTGCGTGATGACATTGGCTGCGCTGACGGCTCCACCGCCTACTGCTCCACCTCCACCACCGCTGGCGTTGCTACTGGTGCTGCTGCTGGATCCGCCGCTGCCCGTGGAACCATTGCTGTTCTGCTGATGGCCGCTGGCGGAAAGATCTCTCGGCGGCGACTGCGGCTCAGCCTTGACCTTTATGGAAACGGGGGAGGTGGCGGGCGGCGGCGTGCTATTCGAGACAGCCAGGTGCGAGAGACTGGGGATCAGAGATATGACAACATTATCAATAAGCTATCAAAATCAAGATATTGAGGTAACTTGTACGAGGTGCATCACCCTGTATCGCCTTGTACAATCCCAGTTTCGGAATGCTCACCTAGAATGCGGCACCAGGCCCTGATGCCAGGTGTTGAGGCTCATGATATCTGCGCTGTTCATTACGCCCGAGGAGGAGAAGTCCTGCGCCCCGAAGGAATAGCTCGTGAGGGCGGGAATCGGCGTCTGCAGCGTGACCACTGGCGTGTTAAGCGATGTCTGACTCTGTCGTTGCTAAGATTAAACAGAGATTAGGGGATTAAGCCAGGATAAGAGTAAAGCCCAATTAGGGAGACTATATGTGTGGGCACTCACATCTGCATATCCCCCGTCATCCGGCGCCGACATATTGGGCGGTATGGGGGCAATGGTTGGCGGTATGACAACCCTCAGATTGGAAGCTCGTCCGTTCTGGCTGCCCGGCGATTGCTGCTTAATGGACAAGTGGTGGGCTGCAAGTAGATCGCGGTTAGTTTGGTGCCATTACCACAGATTGGGACGATGATGGAGTGAGTTAGGATGCTGAGTTGGATTAGATGTGGAAGGAGGAGGAGTAATGTTTATGCCCACCTATGCCGGGACTGGGACCCGGACTCGGTGATCCCACAAGCGGCGAGTGTGAATGCGGATAGCCGTTCGACATCTCCAGCATGGAACCCGATGGATAGACTGATGAGCCAAAGAAAAGATAAGAGTATGCAAACACACGTTTAGACCGCAATATATATGGTATATATGGTATACAGAACTTCGCACGCAATTTGGTTAGATGGCGGTGAGTGGGTTAGGAAAACCAGAAATGAAATATCAGAAACATAACTAAGAACGACCAAAAAAATAACGCGGTTAGAGAGTTAGAGTATTAGAGTTTCGAGCAAGCATGCAAATCATGTAAGATCAAATCAGATCAGATCAAATCAGAGAGTAACAAAGGCAACGAATCCAGAAACAGAACCAACAATAGATAGATAGATAGAAATGTGTGTGCAGCCGGCGCGAGACACTGTACTAACTTATCAGGGACATCCCACCTGAATCCGTCTCCGAACTCGATGGACGGGGGCTGATGTTGGTGTGGGACATCTGTGGACTGGCCTGCAGCAGATTGTCGCCGTAGGATCCCGGCACCGGAACGGAAACGGGCAGCGTGTAGCTGCTGTTTGGAAGCTGGCGTGGTGCGCCCGCTCCGCCGATGGCCATCTGGTTGCGCTGCATCATGTTCTGGAACTCCTCGTCGATCTTGTTGTACTTGGCCTCCGTTCGCGGAGTGAGTGTGTAGTCCGTTTCGGCTTCGGGCGAGTCCGGCGACATAACGCCGTTCTTGTTCTCCTTCTGCAAAGCGAAAATGAACGGCCAAATTTGAAATCGAAATCCAACGAGTGACGTGATAATTGCCCGAGGCTCTACTCCCGTTTCACTTGACGCTTTGTTGTGCTAAATTATGTAAATGCAAATCTCGTCCTGATCTCTCCCCCACAGCTCCCCTGCAGCATTAACATTACAAAACCATTTACGCGCGGACAGCAGCAACGGCGGAACGATGAAACCGAGCCGACGACGTCGCATTAGAAATGCAAAATACTTTGGCGACATTTCCCCACCTTCTCCGCCGGATTTGCCCCCACCTCTCCCCGACAGCTCCCTCTCTCCCCCTGTCGCCCCAGCATATTGCCTTAATCCTTGCTTAAGGCGATACGAGTTCGCTCGAAGGTCTGCAGCACTTCCCCAGGTATGAATTTAATAAGAGATATCGGATTAGGCATGCACGGATTCAGATTGATACTTTAAGGTGATCTATGGCATATCTCTTTCTCATAGTTCTCGAAGCAATCATTTACTGGTAACATATCTATATCCTTGCTATGATATACTACTTACTTGTTTACTTACTCTCAGCACTATCGTAGCTATGAGCTAGTTTGTAGTTCGCTTCTGATTATAATATAGATTTTTTAGCAGAACTACAGGGTGCTTTCGGGTCTTGTCGGCAGTTCATTTGTGTGCCCCTTGCATTCCACGACCCGCCTCTGCTTCTGCTGTTCTGCTGTTTTGCTGTGCTTTTCACGGCTCACTCGAATTTGCATAATGACGCTCCCTTGCGAGGCGCTTTCCCCCGATTTTCCACCCAAAAATGTTCAACCCCTCCCACTTACCTCGATGATGTTCTTGTTGGTGAGGGACTCGTGGGGCTCGTTGTACTCGGTGTACTTGAGCAAGACGCGATCCATGTCGGTGCTGGCGTACTGGTACAGCTTGTTGCTCGACGAGAAGATGATCAGGGCGATCTCGCAGTCGCAGAGCACGGACAGCTCGTAGGCCTTCTTCATCACGCCGAACTTGCGCTTGTTGAAGGTCACCTGTGGCGGGCGGAAAGAGCACCGGAAACGGAAGTGCGTTCAATTACTACTCATGCTCAAATATTTATGCGGTTCGAAAATGTAATTAGAGGCATGGCCTTAGCCAAAGTGGACGCGGCCAAGTGGGAAAGTGGTAAAGTGGCCCGGGCCCTTGTTCGTTTCCTAGCTGCCTAGTTGGTAATGAATCGATTATGGCCGAGTCAAGGCCAAAGGGGCAGCACCATAAACAAGTTGTTACTGTTCCATTTGTTCTGTTTTTTTTTTGTTTTTTATTTTTTTTTCTTTTTCCACTGCTCGGCGATGACGCGTTTATGGCTTGGCCAAGACGTAGCCCCAGCCAGAAAGGAAGAGAAAGCCGGTGGAAAAACCTTGCGATGACAAGGCACACGCTCGACAGTTTAAAAATGGGTACGGCAAAAGAAAATTATATCCGTGCTAAGGAGGCAAAAGTACTTTTGAAGTACATTTCTTCCCTTATTTCTTGATAGTTTGTGGAGCAGTATGCACAGCAGTTGCTACTCAGTTACTCATGGTATATAAGCTTTACTTGTATTCGATAATATTCTTTATAGCTCTAATATTTAAACAAACATATTTTCGCTAGCATACTCGTTAATCAGATATCAAATCACCTTGTCCGATCCAACAAACTAATTCACTGAAGACCCATTGTTATATTTTAATGATGAAAAGCTATCTCGACTGGGAATTGGTTTCAATGTAAAAGCCATGAATCAATTCACCTGTCTTAATTAAGTTTCATTGCCATGGCAAATTTGAAGCCTGTGTTTCGAGTATGGCAAACAAGAGATGTTCAGTGAATTCGTATTATTATTGCTACGGATTGGCAAACACATGGTGACACTCACCTGCCGATTGCGTTCATCGGTGATGCGTGATATTTGAATTTTTTTGCGGCCCATGGCAACAGATTTCCTATCCTCCTGCACTGGAAACGGAAATGGCGGTGTCCTTGTCCTCGGCTGGCTGATTCCTGCTGGCTTGGTCGCTAGTTTTGCTGGATTTGCTACTAACTAACTCCGTTAGTTGCTGCCCTGCGGATTGCTCTGGCTCTTCCTGACGTGGCAGACGTGGTGCATATTTATATAGGTTGCCTATATATAATCTCCCTTATGTTTGTTTTTTAAGTGGACGGCTTGTTAAAACGGCAAATTCTACTTGTATATAGGTGTGTATATAATTTTATATAATTGTGTGTTCCGTATAAATTGTCCTCAGGTAACTGAAAAGAGACAGATTAGAAGGAGGGAAGCGATAAGTGATTGACTGGCTTAAAGGGTTGGAGTGGGAGTGCGGGAGTAGTTAGCCCCATGGCTGATAATTTAACCCACTTAGCTGGCGACTTCAAAAGGCTTTTCCAGATGGACGGGGAAAGGATTTGCGGTCAACTTGCTCCATTGTCGCTCCACTGGCGCTGAAAGTTCAATGCACCGCTAATGAAGATGAAGAGCAACTTGTGTCGCATATGTGGTATACTTGTATGCCGCCCACGGTGACCTATTTCATGAGCTGGGCTTCAGTTAATTGATGGCGACTGACCCCACGCATGATTAAATTCGCGTTGTCCCTCCGCCGAAGGCTCTGGACCCTAGATCCATCGCTTTGATGTCTTGCCAGCGCTCGCCACACACGCACCTAATCAATGGGGATGTGCCAACAAGTTAACATCGCAAGCAGTTTAAAAGCGGAAACGGAAGCGGCACTCCAGATCCCGTTATTCCTCTTGCCTGAGGGCAACGAGAACACTCAAGAGCACCGGCGGAAGCTGGGTCTCTATATCTTTCCCCACTTTTCCCACTTTTCCGAACTTTTCAACATTTTTCCTCTGCGGCATCGGCACGTGGCTGGCAAACGCGAGCCAGCAAAAGCACACGCAGGACCCCTCACTGCTCCTTTGAGTCGGGCCATTCAATCACTCAGATAAACGGGGATGCACAATCGCAGAGAAATGATTGGTATGGTATCGCAGGTACACAAAGGTAGCCTTTAAATGTTTGATTTCATGATTTGATATGATGAAATAATGAAAATATTTCAGAAGCTCCACTTTATTGAGAACCAAATGCTAACTATAATTTGGGTACCACAGCATTCCAATTATACACATGAAACCTAACATTTATAAATGATGTCCCCCAGTTAAGTAGAGTATTTCAACAAGGAAACATATTTTATTCTCCGTGCCAGAGAAAATAAAAGAGGGAAATCGAGGCGGATAAATTTCAGTCCTCGCCTGTCGTTTTTCCTCTGGCCAGGACCGGGGACAAAAACAACAAGTGCCTTGGCAACGCTTTTCTTTCCATTCCATTCCCTTCCGCTTCCCTTCCAATCCGCTTTCCCCGCGCACTTTTCGCCGACTCACGCAGCGACCTACGCAATATGCTTCAGCTTTCAGCTGAGCCAGCGGGATGAGTGGCACGGTGGCATTGTGGGTGGGCGGGCGAAATGGGTTGTGGCAGGACGTAGCGGGGTGCGGGGTGTGGGGTGTGGGGTCTTAGCCTTGACGAATATGTGTGACAGCCAGCAAACACACTCACACTCACACCTACACACTCTTGCAGAAGCGAGGACACACTCAACAAATTCGATACATTTTCCCAGCTTTTTTTCCCCATTTGCCTTTCTTTTATTGGGGCGACCTGCCATGATTATGCGTGAGTTTTGTATTCGGTGACTTGAACATTCATTATTGATATGGAAAGGAAACGAAATGGAAGCAGACATGTATCGATAATGATATTGATGACGCTGCCATTGGATTCGATAGCAACCCAAGTCGGAGACAACGCGGAGTGAATAAAGCCGCTCGATGACTCTCTTTCAGAGATTTAATGGCATGACCACGGACAAGTGTGGCTTCAAATGGATGTGAAAGATAGGGTATTAAGTATACGCACATATATCATCATCCCCATTTGCCCACCAATCAATAATTATCCGTTTAGTAATCAATATTAGATTTTCGAAAATTCTATCCAGCAAAACAAATTGCGGTCTCTGTTTGCCGCTGTTTGTATTCGGGATAAGCACTTGGGCCTTAATTAAAGGACACCTAATCCGCTTAGGATGTGCCACTCACCATTTTGTGACTGCCGTTCAGGGGATTATCTCGGAAAAGGCTTGCGATTGAGCGACCGGCATTAATTCATGTTTTAGTCACCATTTGAGTGGCTTTATGTGTTCCACTGCAGCGGTTGCTAAGTTTGAGATGAGTAGCAGAGGTCCAACTTGTGCAGTAAGTGCGTCAATTCAGGAGATGAATAATTAAGGCCGCCAACAAGAGTTGCGAACTTATCACATCGCAAGTGAGTCAATTGGTGGCCACATGCCACATGCCACATGCCACTGAGTACTGAGTGGGTCTGTGTGTATGTCTGGAGACTCTGGGAGTCATTGCAACAATTGCAAAGGAAAGGGGGCGGAACATTTCCCGGGGGTGGTGGCACGCACAAGGCCATGTGGCAGTCAGCAGCAGGATATCAAGTGCTCAAATTAGGCTTTTGTCCTGTTATGTAGCATACTTATCAGCGTCTGCAATTGAATTAAACTCCCGCTGCTTTGGATACTGCTGAAAAGCAGACAAACGTGTGGTGTTTTTAAACGACACTGGCGTGTAGTTAGGACAACGTCATTTAAACAGCCGGAATATTTATAGATATTGAAAGCTGATTCTATTTATTTGCAATACTTCAATGTGAGTAAAAGGCAATACACGAGTTTAGTGGCATTAGCGGTTTTTCGGTAAGTTGCTATCTTCAATCTAAGTATCTAAGACATTAGGGAGTTTTTCCAGCCAGGTAAAAAGTTAAAAAAAAAGGAATACATCATATATGCAAAGCTTGCACAGTAAGTAATAGTTTGATTTCTAATAGGTAATCAGGTTGTCAGTAGAGTCTACGTGCCACCATCATCAATCACACTTATCCTACTGATCGCTTCATTGGAATCTGCATTTCGTGTGGCCAGTAGAAGCAACAGCTGAACTGGTATCTAATCTCGCGAGAACTTCAAGTTGCCGAAAACTCTTTACAAATCAAATGGTCACGTCATTCGCGGGGAACACACAGTATAGTAATGGGCACACGATGGTGTTTGTTTAGTCAAGCGGCACTTGAAGTGGTGCAGGTGTGTGCTTCTGCGAAAACAATCAGGAATGGCGGCAGAAATATTTGACTAATTGCGGCTGAAAAGTTGAGAGAAATGGGGGAGGGGGGCTGCACTAATCACCGCAACGGAATGTGGCGAGAGAACAAAGGATGTGCGGATGAATTCGTGGCCCGGGGACCAAAAGAAACTTAACACGGTTTTCATTGCAACAATCTACCATTTGTGGCTGCTGCATTGCACTGGGTCAACGGCAAAGGCGGCACTTTCCTGCTCAAGTGCCAGCAGGACGAATGGAAGGAAGGAAGGATGTGCCGAGTCTGTTGGGACCATGGGAGGATGTGTGTCAAGACATTTGTCTTGTGGCCGGGCAATTAAAACGAAGCAAACTGCCGCCACACGTTTGCCAGCTTCTCCATTTAATTGGCCCAAAGACTGCGGACTGCGGCGGCATCATTAGGCAAATGGCCAAGAACAAATCTCAAGAATTTTCAGTTCCTCAATTCTCACTTTCTCAGTCTCACAGTTTCTCAATTGAGCCGGACTGGAGGGAAGCCTTCTGCTTCGCAACTTTGCGCTTTCCCTAATTGTTTGGACCAACAAAGGCGGGGACTTTACATTATCGATTTGATTTAGTGAATCACGCTCTGCGGCTTTTTCCCCGATGAGCAGGCAGTTAAAAAGGCGAAAACTTGTTGCTCGCCTTGATTGCGCTCAATTAGCATTTGTTGCGGCCAAATTTATGCAAATGTTAAACTTTTCCGTATTTTGGAGGAATGAACCCCGTGCCGATTTAAAACCAGTTGCGATCGCAATGAGATGAACCGATCTGAATGCAATCTCTCACCTTCTGGAGCTTACAGCCACAATTAGAGCGACAGAGATCGCGGAGGAGAGACCTTTCATAAATTCCGTTTTTATGGCAACTCACCAGCCAAATTTCAAGTTTTAAAAACTCCTAATTTATCACATCCATTTCATACAATAACCATTCAGAGGGTTTATACGTACGTTTGCCTGACCTGAGCGAGTGTTCTAGATATACGCGTATTTGTTCATTTCTCTCAATTCATTAGCTCTGGGACTTTTGGGCTGTCTTGACTTCCTTGGTCGCAGCTCACTTTCACTTGTCATCAGCCGCAGATCCGTCAATGTACCCGACTTTTGTTATTGTTGTTGATGGGCCGCAGTTAACGCATTCTTGGGAGCCTGGTTATAAATCTTGACTTAATTAAAGACACGCGCGCGCTTTAAGATGCGATGAGAACGAGTCATTTCGTACTGCCAATGAGGCGGAACTTTCTGTGGAGTTCGAGGGCGGACGGAAATTGAGTTTAGAACTGTGAGTTACGTACAAAGAAGTTGGGGATAGCCATCAATACAACTTTGCGGCGAGAAGATATACGATTGACTTTGAAGAATAGCCCATATAAAACTGACAAGTAGATCAAGTTAAATGTCCTTGTCATGCAATCTAAAGTTCAATTCAAGCTACCTTATTTCTATTAACATTTATTTGTAAATTGATCGTCTGTAGACCGTGTGTACTTTTATATTTATTCCATCATTATTGCATTATCAAAAAGCAGGCGTGTATCACCCAAAACTAATACCCACAACATACACACATTTTGTGAGTATCGAGCTCGTGGTAAATGCTAAAAGCAAATGCAAAATACGTTGCAGATAAAATGTTTCTGCTCAAAGTGAGTGAAATATCTGCAAGCTTTGATTTCCAATATTTTTGCAAGCAATCGCATTGCCACCGCGATATCTGACCCTCTTCCTGCAGCCGTTTATCAACAATTTCGATTGCAAAAATGTGAGCGAAAGCAAAGAATCCAAGGTTTTTGCTTTTCGCCCCGAAACACGCGTCCCATGTTAAGGCAGTCGAACAAATTTGAGTTCTCGGGCCCCGAGTCACCTAGAAGTACACCTAGAACACTTCTATCTTATCGCCAGCAGCTACACAGCCGCAAACTCGGGCGGAGTGTGGGGGCGGGAGCCAAACCAAAACACATGCACAAACAGAAAGAAGTCGTTTTAACAATAATAATAATAATAATAATTATTATTATTTGGTTATATGTATGTATGTATACGCATGTGTGTGTATATGTGTATATGTATGTAAGAGCGGCGGCAATAACCATAATTATCACAGACAGTCGAGAGCCGCAAACACGGCAAATCGCATAGGAACATTTATGTTTTAATAACTACACCAACACATCGGCCACACTGTGTTTCATGTGGTTCGTCAGTGAGCCTGGCCACCTTCACATGCGCACGTGTGATAAGAAAGACTCTCGCTCTCGATGGCAGATAGTGGCCGCGAAAAAAACACGGGCAAATAAAATAAATTTTGATTGCGAATTTTTTATCAACCACCGAAGAACGACAACAACAAACGTAACTCAACTATTTTTCGTTGAAAATTTGCCAACAAATTATTTCGGACTGATAAGATGTTGGCTGGGTTTTCCTTTATGGATTATACATTCTTTGTTCGCATTGCAGTTTTTCAGAGTCATATATTTTCTTTGACTTTTAAAACTTGTTGAAAGACATACAAAGAAAAATACAGTTTATAAATCGAACTTTTCGCTTAATTTCCTAACTTTAGGTATTGGAAAACCTATTTCAAAGATTTAACATTTTATAATAGATGTTATTTTAAAGCAAGCACTCACTATACAAGTATATCGAAAGAATTATATTATTGTGGGATCTAAATAACAATAAATAATATTATTATATTGCCATTAGAGGGATTCTGGGATTCTGAAAACTAAAACGCGGCCCAAACGTGACTATAACAACTATGTTAGTTTTCAAGATAGTTGAAGTTGATGATGGTGATCGTGAACATGATCGGAGGTGGGGTCCCGTTATCTAGGCTATGCATTAATAGGCGTTATCATTTATCGGCGATCGCCGTGGCTAAGTCCACGGCAAATCTGCGGTGATTATCGCCTTCGAATGGCTTTGTTTGCTGTTTGCTGTTTGAACCCACTGCCCCCTGGATCGAATCGAAAAGCCCCTACTCTCTCCACTTGTAACCCCCCCCTTTGAGATCCTGCGTAGGTGTCAAAGTGCATTGCACGCATGTCCAGCTGGCTGAAGCGAGATAAGAGAAAATATAATTCACTGTGCACTTGCTGCTGGCTGAAACAAAGTGCAGACAATTATCAGCAAATTCGCCAATCAGCCAGCCAGCCAGTAAATCAGTCAGTTAGTCGGTCGGTCGGTTGGTTGGTCGGTCGGTTGGTCGGTCGGTTGGTCGGTCGGGCCATAAAAACTACATGCAAAAGAACTTGATAGCAGGGAAATGGATTTGAACTTCGTCGGAGGAGTACGGTTCTCGCAGGCCCTCAATATTGATACGAAAATCGCTTATCAGTGGAACATATATAGTATGTGTGTGTGTGTGTGTGTGTGTGTGTGTGTGTGTGCATGTGCTTACCCATCTGTATGTGTATGACAGCTACTTTCAGTATTAAATCGCGGGAAAAGGAATTGAAACATCGAATGATATCAATTGAAAGGCAATAACTGGAACCAAGACAGCGAGGCACACAACTCGAAAAGCCGGCCGATATCCAGTCTTTTTGCCCAGCAATGACGTCAGTTTGCATGGGTAACTTGGTTATTTGGTTATCGACATGCCGGCTGCCAAAGTTTTTGTAATTGTAAATTATAGATAATCAAATTGTCCTATCGGCGTATGAAAGGAGGGGCTTACTGCCCATCGATGATCTGTAAATAATTACTAAGCCTCTGGGCGCAATGAAAACTTTAGAATGTTTCCCAAAAGTATGAGTAACAAAAAATCCATAACAAAGTAATGAGGCATTCAATTGGATACTATAACGCTTGCATGTATGTATGTACACATCCGTCGAATGGTTATCACAAAGTGAAACATTTATTCTAAGTACAAGAATGGAACGATTTTTACTCCAGTTGCAAGGGTAATTAATTTCAGGATTGTTCTGAAACCTAGTTTGGCAAACCAAAGACATTCCTGTTGCAGTAGATGAACTTACATGAATCGCTATTCAGCTGAACTTCCGTTTACTCGAAAAATGTTCTCAAAAATACACTGCTCAATAGAAACCGACGAGTTTTGAACTTTGCGGAGATGTCAGGTCGGTGGAGAGGTGTTTGCACAAATGTTTCCGAGCACACACACGAAAATCTTTGCAATTGAGATGCAAATTGAATTATTGTTTGAATTCTGGCTTTGTTTACGTCGCTTGTTCGATAAACATCGGGGCGAAATGCAGTCAGTGATATGTTTGCTGTTGTGTTTGTCGTGTGCTATAGCTTTTTGTAAATATAAACAAAGTCCGGGGACGTGGCGGGGGCGGGGATGTCGCGGCGGCGGTTGGCGCAAATAAAAGTTAAAAATAAAAACTTATAATTGTCCGACGGCTGTTGTTATTTTTTTTATTGTTGCCATTTATTTTTGGAAATAGACGTTGAATTTGTTTATATGGAGTAAAAATAAATTATTGCGCGTAGTGCGAGAGCAGCGGGCCAGCATAATTTCTCGCGGCGTTCGATTTAAGATCTCTATCTGTTGTGAATCGCTAGCGGAATCGGATCGTTGGCTCGGAATGAAAATATCGAACTCGCAAACGGATCGCAAACTGATCTGCCGAAATCGAATCGAATCGAAATCTCAAAATCTCGAAATCCCGAAAACCGAAAAACTGAAGAAGCGGCGCTGCGGACGCGTACAAACGTACTGACGGATATGCTGTCGTTGACGTCGTAACGCCAAGTACGCACACACAGATACGCCCGCACACAGCTGCACTGGCAGGCTCTCTCGCATTCGCACACACACACACACACACACACACAGCCACCACAGCCAACACGTACGTAGGCTGGCGGTGAGGATTTTCGTTTCGTGGTGAACTCACTCACACGCGCACACCTTCTAACGGTGCCTTTTGTTTTTGCCTTTTTGTGTAACAGAATATCGCACACACACACATCGCCGAGGAATGTGAGAGCGGGAGAGGTAGAGAGTGCGCAGTCGCTAACTTTGAGTTCTTACTCACAACGAAAGCAAGAGTGAGCGAGAGGTGGCGGGCTGAGTGAGTAATTCGGTTTGTGAGTGAGTGCGTGCGGGAGTCGGGCGAGAAACATATGGTTTTTGTTTGTGCCTTAGCCAGACACACGCACACGCGCGCACACACACACACACACCCACACACTTGATCAATCAGCAACAGTTACAGTTATGTAGTTCGCTCGCCGAGCTTGTTGTCCCGCTCTAGCGGCCTCCCATAAATGTTAATTATCCCCCACTTCACCACCCCCTCAACAACACCCCTGCTAAACATCGCTTTGGTTTCCGTTTTCCTTTGTATCCGCTTTGTATCTCTCTGCCTTCCAGGACCTCCCCCTCCCGCATTACCAAGTTTCTGGGGTCTTTTTTTTTGTGTGTATTTTATTTATTTGTCCTTGCCACTGGATCCCCTCAATAAACACCCACCTACTATAGTTTTCCCCCTCAACGCAGCTTAATAAAAACTTTGTTGACCTGCGTTTGGCAGCGGAAAAACGGCAAGAGAAAAACGTTGAAATAAACTCGATACCCTGTTACAAAAGATGTTGCATACTTACTAACTTTTATAGGTTACGCTCTTTTGAAAAAGATAGTGTGGATAAACGACTACCACTAGAAGTAATTTCTTTTCTAATAGGTGATGTTAACTTTAAAAGCTCGTACATCTGTTTTCATTTATTATACATTTTTGTACGACACGACCAGTCCTTTAACTCGTTTGCTAACGTTTGCTAATAAATATACACAAAAGAAACACTTTAGGCTAGAAAGAAAGGAAACGGAAGGGACAAGGGGTAGGACCCGTAGGATCCTAGGGTGTGCGGTAACCAACGATTCATTGTTTCTGCTCGATTGATGATTGCCTATTCAGACAGAGGTAAAGTAGTTGTATGGCTGAAGTTGGGGCTTAATTTGTGAATCGGACTGCCAGCCAAGTGGGACCCAAAGCCCTGTGACCCAGACCCTGTCTATTGTTCCGCTAAGCAAGATATTATTTACGTTAAACACGCTCTATTATGCAGGTTTTGCAGGCGAAAAGATAATAAAGTAGGGATACATGTGCCCCTACTTGATCTCAAAGGAGTTTAATACAAAAATCGACTTTAATAGAGGCAGGAAAATTGGGAACGTTGTATGTGATTAGTCCAATTCTGTGAGGCAAAAGCTTTGACTACTTTTCAGTCAGGCTATAGTTCTACTATATAAAGTGTAACTTATTTATACTAATAAGTTTCTTAGACTTTACCATCTATAAGACCATATAAAATATGGTTTTGCGTCTATTTTTACACAATAAAGATAATTCCAATGGCGAGACTTTTAGTGATTAGCCATTTCAATATGGCATATAAATCAATAGGAAAGTATATTAATTTGCTTACTATAAGCTGTGACTTTATCACTAAAGTGATAGTTAAGCACACACACACACACGCAAAAGGACTTTGAGGGAGGTGAAATCTTTAGGAATGCCCATTTTGCAGTTGCAGTTAAGTAGACGCAACTTTAACGTGACTTTCCGAGTAATATGCAAAATGCCAGATGCCGCAGATATTGCGCCGACCCCGTCGAGTGAATGGATTCTGTAAAAATCACGCATAACCGATACCAAGTGCAGCGCGACCGAGTTACTCGCTTTATGGCCGGCCCTCGCCTCTCGGCGGCGCCACAATGTTGCAGTTTGAGAATCCGGCAGCAAACGATCCATGTGTGTATATCCGAAGATCCCTTTCCCATTCCCATTCCCATTCCCATTCTCGGTTGCAGTGTCCTTGTGACTTTTAACGCTTCCACTGGGTGCGACAACTGCCAACTGCGAACAGTCGTCGACAGTCTTAATTCAATAAACGCCGCCCGGCGATTTGCGCATGACCATGTATCCCGATGCTGTGTGCTGCATGTTGCATGCACTCAACACATGTGCAACATGCGGCATCTGCGGCAGAAGCAACCGCCTCAATGTGTGTTGAGTCCGACTTTAACTGCTTGGCAGGGGTTTCTGTTTCTTCAGGGGGATCTTCGAGTACCCCAAGCCAAGCCAAGCCAAGCCAGCCAAGCCACGTGAAACTCATCCCATCTCAACTCCACTCCACTGCCCTCCGCCGATGATTGTTTTTGTAAACGCTGCGTAGGTAATTTCATAAATCTCATTCAAATTGCCCTTCGTGCCATGCCCATCTTGCAGATACCCAGCAGTGGAACACCACCAAGTGTATCCGGAGGGTTGTAAGCATACGGAAAAACGGGGAAAACATCTTTTTAATTGCTCGTCGAGATTTCGAAATTGAAAAATGTCTGCGGTGGTATCAATTATGCAAATGCCGGTCCCCGAAAAAAGCAATGGAAGTTCAGCTCAAGTGATTTCGACACGGAAAAGTCTCTGTGGAGATGATGGTCGACTTCCTGCCGAAGGAGAGGGGTATGTGTCGCCATTAGCATTGCCTAATTACATTTCAATTGCTCGACTTAAACGGGCTTAGGACCCCGACTTGCTGCCTAATTCATAAAAATCTCAATCAATTTCCCCGGGCATTGAGTGCAATTTAAATGTGATTAAATGCGAGCTTAAGTACGCTACTGTACCCCCTTTCTGTCGCTCCTCCTACGACAATGTCGAACTTGGCCTAATCTAATCAATTTTCCCCGATGCTAAGCGCCCACGCAGAAGAGCCTCTTTTAGCTTCAGTTACATGCTGTCAGCCTGAATAATTCCACCTTAACACGTGTGTCATTGCGGGGCGAAGGATCGAGGGATTCGGATTCGGATGCGGATTCAGATTCAGATTCAGATTCAGATTTAGATTCAGATTCGACGGTGAAAGCATTTCTCTGTTTGCATGACTGATAAGTTCCCAGGGAGGAAGAACGGATGCCTAACCTTCCATTTCGACTGGCTTAGACTGCGAAAACTGCCTCTAATTGGCTTTGACTGTCATCCCGACTTGCAATTAGCATGGCACAGCAAATAGAAAACTTTTCAAATGCTCTAGCACATCTAACACATCCTGAATGACCTGACGTCCGCAAAACTGTCACCGTCGACCATTTTCCCTTGTTACCAAACGATTTTTACTTCCCACACTGTTCCTTTTCGGCTGGCTTTTGGGAAAGTGGCACATATTTAAAGCGAGAACTCTTTTTTGGGGCAAGGACGAGCTGAAAAAAGGTTTATAATTGAAACGGATGGCACACATTCAAGGTGAGCTAATTGAGTTCCCCGAAACTGGTGGCATTCATTCATAAGTTGGCCCATTGATGGATTCATACTGGTGTGTGCTTCAGTATCTACTAAGTGGCATCTCATTCGGCCAGCGACAGTGAGTTGGGTAATCATTTTGAAACATACGATGCGATGGTTGGCGAATAAATTTCGAGTGGGTGGCATATCAATCAATGTTATTTATGCATATCCCAGCTGACACTGAGGCAAACTCGGGAACACACTAAAACATTTATGTACTGCGGAAAACTAAAGCTTGAGTGCGAGTGAGCTGCCCTCGGCTGCTTTAACTCACGGCATTGAAAAGTGGTTTAAGTTACATTTCAGCTTGTTATAAAGCATTTTGGGAGCAAAGTAGGCTATAAATAACGTGCACCACAATTTGAATCCTTAGTATTAAATGGGGAAGCAAGTAAAAATAACTCTTGTTTAAGTCCTAGTATCTTAAAATGAAAACCCAATTATTAAATGTAAATTCATTTAGAACTAAAGTCCTTTTTTAGCTTCGTGCAGCCAAGTAAACAGCATTTTCAGCCGATAAATGGTTTTAAATATTTCTATGAAATACTGTTTATTGTGATTCCGAGATTGTAAAATACGGAACTTGTTGCCTATGAAAAAATTCATTGACTGCTGTTTAATGTGCAGTCTAATGTAAACACTAAACAACTGAGCTGCCTTCTCCAGTTTTTCAATACAACAAATACCGAACTCGTGGAAAACAATACCAAGCATCCTGGCTGAAGAAAAACGAAGGGAAAGACTGGTGGGAAAAGCAGACAGGCAAACAGGCAAACAGGCAGACACACGGAAATTGACAACTCGCAGAGCAATAAAGAAAAGTGTCCCGCACACACACACACATCCACACACAGCGGGAGTGAAAACGAGGAAAAGGAAAATCCGAGGGGGTGGCCGCGGGCTGATAAGTTTATACAATTTCCACCCACAGAACCTGAGTTATGCCCCCACATAACACAATATTTCCCTAATGTCTTTATTATGTTCCATTGAGTGTAAATATTTGCCTTGCACCCACACCCACACACACACGCGAACACAAACTTGCGCACGAGTGCGTGTGCGTGTGTGTGTTTGTTGGCCAGCTTCATAATACGTGGCACGTGCTTCATAAGAAGGTGAAACAGGCCGGTAAAAAACAAAACAGGTTCTAAGGACTCACCTTCTTCGGGGAGCTCGCATTCATCAGTTTGCCGACACAACAGGTACAAAAGATTGAGCTGCAAAGAGGCGGAAAAATACGAAAATGGAAATTAGAAAAGTGGGTGGCACGGTGGAGGCTTACGAAAAACGCCGAACTGCGAAAACGCGCCCGTGACGCTAGCGATTTATGACGCTCAGTTCAATGCACACGCGCACACGTTGACCTCCTGCATCGCGCTGCTCGCGCCCCCAAGGAACCCCAGAATCTCCAGAAGCCCCAGAAATCGGTGGCAAAGTCGGGGTCCGCACATGTGCGGCATACCCCCTGCAAAAATCAACTAAAAGAACTCAGATAACGAGTTGGATAACCGCTGCGCTGCTGTTGCTGCTGCTGCTGCTGCTGCTGCTGAGTCCCAGACGACAAGTGAGCAGAGCGGGTTTAAAGTTGAAAGGATACCATAAATCTTGTAAGCTGATGCAAAGCGACATACGCCGAAGCCGCAAACAAAGCCGATGCCAAAGCAGAGCCACTGAATCCATGGAGGAGACTGGTGGCGGCACAGTGAGCCATCTGAAGGCTCAACAAGTGACGCAGCGAATTGGTTGGTGATATATTGAACTTCTCGATCCATTAACAATTGCTTTTCAATGATCTACCAAAGAATTCAGACCATCTCGTCTTAGAAATGCCCCTAATTAAGTTTTAAAAAACAATATTACAAAGAACACGTTTTACTTGTGATACAAAAGTACAACCATAATTTTGTAATAATAAGGCCGTATATTTAACATATTTAAAACGTATCGATACGTAAAGTAAAAATAACCTTTGAATCTTAAGTAGTAAGTAATTGATGAAATAAAACCTTTACACCCCTGCCCTATAGAAAATCGAATTTTGTTTGTCCAATCAGCGTTCACATGGTGAGGACTATTTCTCAAACTAGTTTCCATCAGATGCGTGTTGCATAAATGACTTTGAGGAAATCCCAAACCAAATGAGGCACATTTCCACATGGAGGCACATGGATGGACTGGATTACCGATACCAGGCCCGGTCTCAAGTGGGCGCATCCTTTAGCTGCTGATTTGGATGGCGAGGTCGTTTCCTGGTTGCCATTGCAGTTGCCGAGCCAGAAGTCAAATGGCATATCTAGCATAACATTCTCATCGACTGCAGATTCTCTGGCCGAGAATGTCTGGGCATCGGAATGGAGGCACCCAAGCCACTTGAGGCCCGTATCCGTGTGCAGTTGTTTCTGTTTCTGTATCTGTATCTGTATCTGTATCTGCTTAGGAGTCTGCAGCCACATTTTATTGTTGTCTTTCTCACCTAAAGCCAACCGAAGCGGCAGCAGCGACCATAAGGCGCATCGATGTGGAAACATCTTATGGTTTTCCGTACACTCGGCGAAAAAATTATGAAATTCAAATGGTTCGCTTGGAACTACTCACAAGGAAAGTTATACAT
This sequence comes from Drosophila orena, assembly GCA_005876975.1. Classification (NCBI taxonomy): domain Eukaryota; kingdom Metazoa; phylum Arthropoda; class Insecta; order Diptera; family Drosophilidae; genus Drosophila; species Drosophila orena. The sequence continues at coordinate 1,919,575 of VCKV01000008.1, read as the reverse complement.
TATAAATGTGATTAAAGATGAAAAAGAATTCCAATTTATACCCGATTAGTGTTTATTAGTTGGTAACCATTTTTGATATGAACAATTTTGGTTTTAAAACCCAAAATGTGTATTACCTCAGTGTAGGTTATGTGCATAACATACTGTATACTAAATGTACATACTATACACATATGTACACGTTTGTATATATGTTCGCGCAAGTACTCGCAATGTTTCCTTTGATTTTTTAACTTATTGGGCCTCCGAAACTACAACAAAGCCAAGAAAAAACAGAGGCGGTGTCCAACGGGGCTTTGTATTTGATGAAGAACATGAGTTTTGTAAACAACTAAGTGCAGGAAAATTCCTGTTAAAGGAGTCTAGAGCTGGGAAATATGAAGAGCCCCTCAACACCCACACCCATGTGCCACACACACCCATACATATGCATGGGCAGGTTCACCGACACGCATCTCTGCCGTACGCAAATGTTATTGACGTGGCAGGGAATCAGAATATCAGAATATCAGACCATCAGACCGTCAGACCGTCGCCCAGACTGACAGGCAGCCAAGAGGGATTGGGATTGGGATGGGGGCAAACTGCTGCCACTGATGTTACCGTTAAAAGAAATGCAATTAAAATGAGTCTCGAGATCCCTGAAAACTTCGGGCAGCCGTAGTACTCTTAGCATCCGTAGCATCCGCAGCACCCGTAGCATCGGCAAACGGAAGCAATTAGTAAACTGAGCGGGGCAGCTATATCCGAGAAGAGCTGAATTGTCGAGGGGCAAATTTTTGCCTGCACACACTACGCGTGCTCTACGTGGCTTTTTTTCCAGCGCAGATCGGTGGAAATCCACGCGGCGGGGAGGAATGCACTCGGCGGGAACTGGGCACCGAGGAGTACAGACAATCCTTTGGCCACGGCCACACCCCCTCCAGCCCACCTATGCATGCTCATGTATCCCTCGTTCTTCGTCACGCATTGGGGGACATGCCCAAGAAATCATAATTTTTCAATAATTCTGTTTGTCACTTTCGGTTTGGGGTTACACAGCTGAGACCGGGGCAAATGGTATAGAAAAACAATGGGTCGGAAGGCGGGGACATCCTAAATATAGACTAGGAGATGCGTAGGAAATCCATCGAAATATCCTATAGGAATTTATAGCTTTATGTCACGTTTGGACGTTTGCAAAAAAGGCAAAAAGACAAGATCGATAAGCTCTGATCCAAACTAGTGTACTATACAAGGAAAAATAGTATTTAATAGTATTCTGGCAACGTAAATCTATGCAAAGATGATCGGATTAGGATTATATTTGAAGGGAAATGTCTTAATGGAAATGTCAAAACTACAACGACTCATAGTCAGTATTTCCCAACAAGAATTTTAAAAGTTTTCCAAAAAAGGCGCCGCCAAAACAAATCTACAGACAAGTCGGGCCTCCGTATTCCGATGGGTGGGCAGATTGTCCGTCTGCATTTCTGGACCACCCAGTCGAGCGGTAATGCAAAACAGCCGAGCATTAGGAAGATGTAGAAACCAATAGGAAAGGCAAGCATAAACTCAGAAATCCGTATAAACATGGAAACAACCAAACCAGTCGAACGGACAGCACGGCGATTATGATGCAGAGAACTATATCTACATATAACCGCATATATACGACTGTGGCTATATATCTACATAATATATACGTGTATATCTGCTTGCTGCACGATTTTAGGCACGGCACGTGCCCGTGCGCATTTTGTAAAAATAAAACTCAGGCCAATAACATTTTTAGCTCAAATCGATTGTTTACTTGGCGCATGCAGAAAATTGATAATATTTGGGGGCCTTAAAGGGGGTGGCGACCTGTTGTTGTCTCTGATCGGCTGGCCAGTTCATTCACAAGTTAAATTTAAACAAAAACCAAAACAAAATCTTAAATTTAGTTATGGCCCAAGAGGAAAAGATCTATTAAAATCTATACAGGTTTTTAGCTTGAATTTTTCTCTTCTCAGTGTGTTTTTCCTGTGTTTTCGTTTTTTCTGTATCGCTATCGTCGATATTCAAAATGGCGATCGGTGGGGAAGGAGCGCATGCGCAAAAATCCGGGAACTCACCTCAGTGAAACCCACCTCTCGCCTGTCTGTGCAAGTAAGTGTGTGCGTGAGCACTGACGCCATTTGCATTTCGGGCTAAATATAGACAAAAGTGCTCGCCTCGATCGCCAGTCCTCCCCCTTTTCCACCCATTCAACACACCTCGCTCTACGATCTGCGTTGGTGTGTGTGTGTGTGTGTATGTCCACATTACGTTGCGATGCTTTGGTCTCTCTCTACGGGTGCTAGTGTGTGAGTCTTCCCCACACCTTTCTTCCACACACTTACGCTCGGGCCCCTGCCAAAACTGCGTTGGTATGGGTTCGCTGATTAAATTTCAGTTTTCCTCGGCAATTCTCTTTCGAAATTTTCCGATCTTTCTACACAAGATTTTGCAATGGCTGCTTCTGCTTCTGTGGGGAAGAGACAGGGTGCTGAACACCGAGGGCGGGGAAGGGGGAAGACAGGTGCTGCCAAAATGCGTTACGAAAGCGCCTCGATGTGTAACTGCAAAAAGAAGACCCATGCGGTATGTCCCACTACCACCCTCCCCTTTTCACCCATTCCCTCTATATATCCCATATTGTCCGCTCTACCAGTTGCTGTCCATGTCAGCTAACAGCGCCTGATGTCTGTCGTCGCCAATTGCGCAGCTGCAGATACACATATGGATGGATACGGACACAAATACAGATACAGATACAGACGCCGACACAGATGCACATACAGATAGAAAGATACAAATACAAAGGACAAGGCAGGGAGCGAGCGAGAGGATGCCAGTGTTTGTTATACTGACATTCCGTATAAACAAATATCTGTGTATATATCTTCTTTACGTTGGGGCCACATCGCTGTATTGGCCCCTTTGCTCGTATTTCTTGGCAGGCAAGCTGGATAATTCCGACGGTGGAAAGCACATGGAAACCGAAATGCCATAGTGTGTGTGCCTCAGATCGATATATGATCCAGAGCTATGCGATATTGGTAAATAAAACATTCGAACTAACGTTACCATTTGATATATATTTTAGTATAAAGATCTAAGAGTTCTAAAGATCTAAGAAAGATATAGTCTAATCTAAGAATGATATCTGAAACTATGAATTAAAAACAAACGGTCCTGCCTCTTTTTTTATGTTTCGTATCGCACAAGGGTATAAAAAAATTGTATTATCGCCTAATGCTCACCTCTTTTTGAAAACATTTTATATAATATCTTCCCACACTTCTTCTATTTCGAGTAAACACTAATATTTATTTTATCTCTTGGTTATTTATTTTATCAAAGAAATAGAAGGAACTATTAAGCTAACATTTCGTTGCCCACTTCCATAAATTCAGTTTGCTGCACCGAAACAAGCTCCATTTCCCCGCAATTGAATTGGATCTTTCAAATTGAATTCAATTCATTTGTTTTTGGCTCAGTCCTCTTCAAATTACATTTTATCTGCGCTGAAACAATTTTAATTTGCATACAGCACTTGCCAAAAACCAAATGCAAAGAAAAAGAATTAGAAAACCAGAGACCAACGGTCGCAGAAAATGTTGCAGAAAACTAGAAAATTTTGCCAGTTTTTTGTTTTTCCTTCTTGACGCGGTTGCGGTTGCTGTACCCCATGGATGGGATGGATCTGATATTTTCACGCTTAATCACTAACTGTCCCTCTCGCCTGCCGCCGGTGAATGTGCATGAGTGTGTGGCTGTGTGTGAGAGTGTGTGGCTGTGGCTGTGGCATAGCGACAACAAGACATGAAAAACATTTTGGCACGCGGCCAAAATACTTAAAGCTGCAAATGAAATGACAGAGAACGGGACGTCGACGACGTCAAGCCAAAACTGCACAAATGTCAAAGGGGGTCGGAAAATGGGGGAAACAGCGGGCCCGCCAAAGGGAAACTTTAATTTTCCTTTATTGCGGTCGTCGAGTGCAATTATCGAGCGTAAACAAAAAGGAAACCAAAGAAAAAAACGCACAAAACTCAGGCCCACCGTTTGGAACAAATTCCATCTTCAGGTGAACTTTTCCGGCCCTCTGTACATCGTATAGATACGCATAAGCACATTTAGTATCTACATACATACTTACGCACGGCGATGTGTATACATTTGGGCGACGCGTGCTTGAATACTTGATGATCCCCTGAATATATAATGTTATATTAACGAAGGAGAGAGCGGGACGGGGCGCCATTCAATGACGTTCGATAGGACGCCAGAGGAAAAATTCAGGCACCCAGAGGAAGCTCTGCAGATACTTAATTAGCTGCAAATGCTGTTGCTTCTTAGAGCTCGGCAATTCAAAACCATCGATATCTGCACGGAACTGTGTAACACAATGCTTTTGTTCCCCTGCCCCGCGTTTCCATGGCAAATGGAAGGAAACAGTCTTGGCAAAGATGTTTCACGTTAATTTAAAGTATTGGATACTTGGCCGTGTGTGTGTGTGTGAGTGCCAGTGTATCTGTGTCTTCGCGCATCTCGCATACGCAGCTGTTGTTGTAGGTCTGGTCCGATCTGGTATTCGTAGTCGCAGACTGCCCAGGAATCCGGTCGAGAGCCAAGAAAGCTGGTCCGAAATGGATACAACTCTGTATACAGCACCAGTTCTTACAGGTCCACACTATACGTACGCCAAATGTAGCTGTCATTCGTAATAAAATCAAACTTCCCTAGAAATACTTCATACATCTGTTAAACTTTGTATTAGTTCTTACAGATCTACGCTTTCTTCATCAAAATAATAAAACTAAATTTAAAAAAGTGGCAGCTCAAAGATGTTATATTAGAATTGTACTCCATTTGTACATATATCAAGTTATAGCCATAATCGTATACTTAAAAATAGTTTATATGGCATTTAACACAGTAATAGTTGAAAGCATTATAATCTGTTAACTTTATAGGATATGACTTACTTTATACGGGAGCCAACTGTGCCTGCAGTGATTCCCTCCGAAAGAAGATCCTATGGCCACTGTTCAGCGAGCATCCGGTGAATACTCCGGTGAAATAGTCCTAGAAAACTCGCGTGGATCACTTATATTACGCATTTGTACATTGGTTTATTGTATGCAGTTAATGGGAATTGACATTGACGTTGAAACTGCCGCTTCCACCTGAGATTTGTTGTATAACTGTAAGTAAAAAGGGGATATATGTTAGCCATTGCACAAGTGCTTTTCCATCGTTTTCAGAAGAAATGTGCGCAAACGTGAGTCCCCCGCTGTGGCAAGCCTACAGATAATGCAACAGGTCGGGGGCTTCGGGGGGTTGACATGGGGTGGCATTTGGAATGGAATGGAATGGCGATTGGGATGGCGATTGGGATGGCATTTGGGGTGGCAGTTAGTCACTTGCAGGATTCTCTTGTGTTGAGGGAAATGCGCGCGTGCTGTGCTCAACAATCGCCCACACAGAGACGGAGTATCTCTGCGACAGTATCTGTAGCTGTATCTGTAAATGTATCTGTATTTGTATCTGTGGGCCGCTTTGCTGTGGTTGTGAGTGTCAGAGTGCGTGGGTGGCTAATGAAATGCTTCAGCGACAACGGCAACAGCCACATCCACATCCACATCCACAGCCACATTCACATCCCCAGCAGCAGACAATCGGAGGCAGCTCCTCCATGCTCACATACCCCATCCACCCAGGTTGCCATAGACTTGATCAGTTTTCTGTATATCATCGGTCCCCGAGAGAAGCGTGTGCTTGTGGTGCTCCCTTTGTTGCGTTGCCATGGCATTTCCAGTGAAATGGCTACCTATGAGTGCCCCAGACTGCCACCTCCTGTGGCTACATCATAATAATGAAAACTTCAAAAAACATCAACGGACACCCTTCAGTTCTGGGTGCTTTAAAGCCGAATTAAAAGGGCATCCATTTGTTAAGTAAACTGTGGGAGGTTTTTAAAAAGTAGACAACTTTGAATGAGGGTTGCAATTTAAGATTCAATCCTTTTGGTATAGAGTATTGGCAAGTCGTTATCGAAAAGACACAAAAAAAGTAAACATCAAACAGATTCAGCTGGCAGTTGTCTCTCATAAATATCCCCCACAATATTTTTCCACATTTCCCACCTTGTTTTATTCCTCCCCTTATTTTCTATCGATGGCATATATATATTTTCTATACCTTTAACATTCCCTAACGCCCACAACACCATGATTCCGCATATGTATATACTTACTTTTGTATATAAGTATAGTTGAAAACTCGCGTTTCTGTGTCAAAAAGTCAAAATGTTCTATATAATTTTTTTAGAATACACAAAATATTTATTTCTTCACAAAAAGTTATTTGTTTTTAAATCGTATTTAGTTTTGAGCCTATTTCGTTCAGTTGAAATTCCCAATTGTCACGGTTTTTTTTTTGTATTTATCATAATTTTTCGTGCCGTTTTCAGTTTTTCAAATTTTGAGCATTTGCAATTGTTGGCTGTCGGCCAAAGTCTACAAAAATTTGCGTAAATAAACAAGTTTTTGCAATTTAGAAACAACAAAACGGAAAACCAAACAGCATAAACGCATAATTATAAAATTGATAAATAACTAATACATTTTTTCCATTACTTAGGAAAAAAGTATTATCAATCTATTTTGGAAGCACAATTAATGAACTTCATCTCAAATTATATTTCCCTGCTAAAGCCCTTTCGAAAAAAATGAATTTGCAGACGTATGCGTTTGGAGAAGACTATTAAATCTCTGCTGATATAGAAACTACTTTTTAATCTTAGTAATCTTGGGGAATTTAGAAACCATGGATAGCATTAAAGGATAGCAAAAAACGATAAAATGCTATATAATTGGGAAAAAAAATTATAAAATGAAAAAAAACAAAATTGCGCTGCGTCTATGTCTCTGGAAGCTGTATGCTCAATCTCAACATTCTAGCTTTTATAGTTCCTGAGATCAAGGCTTTCATACGGACAGACAGACATGGACAGATCGACTCGGCTATTGATCCTGATCAAGAATATATGTATATGTATACTTTATATGGTCGCAAACGCTTCATTTTGCCTGTTACATACTTTCCAACGAATCTAGTATACCCTTTTACTCTACCAGTAACGGGTATAATAAATTGGCACAACGCAAAAAGGAGTAGCGGGAAATCACGAAAAAGGGGAACAGCAAATATTTGTAGACATAGTAACATATAGTGCAAAAGTGACAGGGTCGGGTAATGCAGACTATGGAAATTGGGAGGAAGCCATGCACGAGATGGCATATTAAATTTCCCGGCGGAAACGGAAATGGCTCAAGAGCTCTGCTCTTGCCCTCTGAAGTGATTGACAGCCTCAGGCCGTAGCTAACCTCAAATCCGACCTCATCTTAAGTTCTTTTCCCTTGTTTTGCTAGTCACGATGCTAGCCCAGAGCAGAGGTATTAGTTGATAAGCTTTTCATGCTAAGCTGCTTTCGGGGAAAAGTCTCTAGGGGTTTTCATTGCTCCACTTTTAACTTTTAGACATTTTTACTTTTTTGCTTACATTTTCAGATGGCACTGTTGGCGCCATCTGTTGGGCACTTGGTAAAACAGTAGCCGATCGTGGGACTGTCGCCATCTCTCGGGCTGAATATTCCTGAACGACCTCTGGCGGCGAATTGGCACAACACTTGCTGGCAACATGTTGCTGGCTTCACTCAACATTCGGAATTCTCCCGATTCTTTATTTATTACTCTTTTTCTTTCTGCGCAAACAGATGTTTTCACTTTATTTTGGGAAATTTCACGACTTATGACAGCGAATCAGCACTTTACTGGACGAAATTAAACTTAATTGGCACCGCTTCACTCACGTCCGTCGATCGATTGCATTTCGATTGTCGACGAATGGAAACGATAATACAATGTGACACGGACACTGGCGAGGCGAGGCGAGGCGAGCCGATTGATTCGGATTGAGGATTGGAAATGAAAATATTGTACAAGAATCTATATGTGCGAGGAGGTATAGACTTGTGTATATTTCCTACACTTCACTTTACTGGCGCAGAAAATCGCATATACACCGAGAATGTATAATTATAAATAAATGTTCTATAAAAAACGCTTTTTGTTTCTTCTGCTGCTTTTCCGTTTCGTTTTGCTCGGATCCGTTTTGTTCTTTTCTGTTCTGTACGGTTCAGTTCGGTTCATACTGTATTTGTTTGTTTGCGTTTGAGCCATTTTAAAATTAGAGGTAACCCGAAATAAGGTAATAATGCCGCCAACAAGGCGCAGACATCATCTTTTCACTGGCCCCAAAGCCCCATCCCGTCCTCTGGGGAATCCCCGACCTCGTCGCATCCCCAGCAGAATCTCTTTTTGATGAGCTTTCGAGCTAAGCGTTGCCAAAGCGCTCTCCAAGCGTTTTAATGGCGTTTTCACGGAAGTGATTGAGTACTGTGAGAGCGTTTCCTTTCCTTTGTGGGAGTGGGAGTATGTGTACAAAGGATTTTTCCGCCGGATTGTGGTGGCTCTTTAAGGATGCCAAATTGGGCAAGAGGCTTTGCTGCTCGGAGAACTTTGTTTGCCTTTTTATGCTTTGCCATGAAGAAGCTAATCAGATTATGACCAAATCGTATTAAGCGGCCAATTATGTATTCAACAAGCGAGCAAAGCGTTTAAACGGAGTGTACCATAGAGTACAAGCCAATCCCTCAGCGAGGACTATGACACAGTGAAAGTACGTAGCTCTGTTATATTTAATATAACTCGTGGAGCAAAAGGATATACTAGATGCTTTGAAAGGTATGTAACAGGTAGAAGATAGCGATTCCGACCCTCTAAAATGGTATGATGAAGGTCAGACCCACTATGCCAGTCGATTTTTCTTGATGTTATCACTTGTCTTGGCAAGAACATTTTGACCACGCCTACTCTAATGCCCGCAAACCAGAACTAGCTGTCACTCCCAAAATATTCAAGTTACTGGGTTTCTTCTCTTGATAAGTTCTATCGATGTTTCAAAAATAAATTTGAAATTCCTCCCTCGCACTCCCACTTTTCGTATTTGTAAAGAGCAAAAGCAAAGTGCTAACACCTATTTTTAATTATTTTATTACAATTAGCGTTAGCTTGCTGCACTTTTAGTTATTTGTGGCTTATTGCTTTTGACTGAGTTATCGACAACCCGATAGTTAAAGAACAAGGCGAAATGGCGCGCGCGTTTGGCTGCACGAGCGGATTGCTAATAAAGCTCTTAACTCTTCATTCCGACTGATCGGTCGGAAATAAATCGAAAAGCCACACCACATACACACGGCGACGCACAGCCGCACACTGAGAGATATATTTTAGAATTGTATTATTTTTGGGCTTGGTTCGCTGTTGTTCGCTGTTGTTCGTTGTTGATTTGCTTTGTTATTGTACACGTATTTTGGTCGCCTGCGACTTCTGTTCAGTGTTCTTTCGTGCTGTGTTGTTGCTTTGACCGGCGATCTCCTTCAACTAAAAGAAAGGAAACTCGGAGCATCTGTTTTCGTGGGGCCGCCTGTGCGCCGTGGCTGCTGCATTGGAATTGGAAGTGCGATGATGATGATTTTTAAATAAATGTTCACTTATTTATATAACCACGGCCAAGGGGCCAAGATGCCAAGGGGCAGCACTACCCACACACTCACAATCACGCACACACATGCCACATGCCACATACCACATACCACTTACCGCACACAACAGGGACCGCAAAAATATTGACTGGGCATTATATATAGTATCCTCCGCGGATCCCTAACTGGTTGCGTTTAGTTTCTCTGGGGGTGGCTGGTCTAATTTTCCCACTCGATGGCCGGCCGCAGAGTATCAGTTAAAATTAGCACTGAAAACATCAATATTTTTACATTTCCCGATGTGCATGATTTCCATGGAATTCCACAAAACAAGGAGTTATTTTTAAAACAGCAGAAGGCAGCAAGTGAAATGTGTTGGCTCAGTTGGCAGAATCCGCAAATAACGAATGCCAAACGTCCGATTTTCGCATTGACTGTCGGGCGGGAAATCCTTTTAGCCAAGTACTATTATTTGTACGAAAAGGCTTCCTCCCATTTTGAATACCAACCGCATAAAATCTTACAATTGTAAAGTACACGCAGATTCCCCCGAAATTCGCGAATTCCTACGCTTGTGTAGCCATTTTGTCACGTGGCCAATAAACGAGTGAAGCCAGGTTATGCAGTCAATGGAAGTGCGCCCCTAAGTATGCAATGGGTTTTGGGAAAGGGCCGAAGTTAAATAATACACTGCAAAAGTTAAAGAATTAAAGGAAAACTCAATGAGTTTCGCGCTGCAGAAACCGCGAGGGTGCGGTGGGAAAAAGCAATTTAATAGCGGGTTACTGTGGCCAATGAAGCGATACCTGGTCGCACTTACATCCATCCACACAAATACCGAAACAGGGAAAACTCACACAGATACTCACCTGCGTTTACGGCTATGGAAAAACGTATATGAGCGTAAAATTTGATTGAAAGTGATGAATTAATGAGGCGTTAAATGATTAAATACGGAGAGAATGTCCGCTTTGCGCCCTATTGAACTGGAAGCTTGCGACAGCATTAACAATATCGGGCCCAAAGGGTTAAGCCCCGCCCCTTAACCCTCAACTCCACCCATTTGCCGTAATGAATTTACTGAAGTAAGGAACAGTACAAAAGGTTCCCAGCTTCCTTTCTCAACCGAATTGAGGCCGCCGATTCAAGGAAAATGGTTAATAATTTCGAATGTGAATAACTACAAATATTTATGATCACAGAATTTTAAATTTCATTGTACATTGTGGGAATAACCTAGTTTAAATTACACGTATATTTAAGCTAACATCAAACTGGAAATACATAATTGAATATGTTTTGGTAATTCACATGTAATTTGGATATTTGCATAATACGCCTACTGATACCTCTTTTCGACCCAACATCGTTATTGATGGCCTTTCAGAAACACATACACTCACAACTCCAGCGCCGCATTTCCACATTTTCCGCGCACGAGAGGCGCATTAAAAACCAATAACTTACATTGCCTGTCAGAACCGCACAGAAAATGAAACATATTTGCTCACAAATACATACAAGTACATTGTGAGATATATCCGATAGGTAACCCGATTCTATGCTGAAGTAACATCAGGTGCTTGGCACCCTTCGAATTTGCCCATTTATGAAGATGGAAGATTGAAAATTGAAGCGCGAAAATCGCACTGCACAGCAGAAGCAAAAACGAACAAAAAAATTGGCAATTTATTTTTATGGCTAAAACAAGTATAACATTTGTGTGTTTTGGTTAGATAAACCAATTTATTTGCCGTTTCCAGGGCATCAAATATTCAAACTGCGTGCGGCGTCAATCAATTGGCGGAAAAAAAGGGGAAAGAGTTGCAGAATTTCCGCTGCGACAGTCAGACAAGAGCGAGAAGAATAAATCTGAATGCAAATGCAGTGCTGTTCAGTTGTTGGTAGTGCTGGTAATATAGTCATAGACCATGGCCAAAACGTCGTGACTCGACGGCAGAACTTCACTTTCGCTGTGGCCAGTTTTTCCCATTCAAATGCAAACAAGTTAGAACGGAAAGGGCCGCTCGGGGGCTTTGTACGTTACGCCATTTGACGCATACAAAATGTCCTTGAAACGAGCTGCCCAAGTGAATGTGTATATGAGTGGGCTTGGAGATGGGTATGGGATTGGAGATAGGATTGGGAATGGGAATGGGAGTGAGAATGGGAATGGGATTGGGGGGATTGGGACTGTGATGGAGGGATATACCGTGGTAATCCCTGGCCCTGACAGGTGGCAAAATCTGACTTTGAGTTTGCTGTTGTGCTTTGCATTCTCGATGTGCGGCGTCAGTTGCAAATTGATAAATAAAGTTGGTAGGTAGTCAACAAGGTGCAGGAACTCAACGAAGTGGAAATGTTCTAGAAAGATTTTCCACACATATATACAAAGCCTTTAGTAACATAAAGAAAATCTCAGCTTGACTGCTAACTAGTTGCAGTAGCTATCCTAGCTTATCTGGTGTATATATCGCAATACACACAATGTAAGCTGTGTACTTCAACTTCTTAATTCCCCTCACGAAATGTTATCCATTAAAACTACTCGATTCGAGGGCGCTGGGATCGATGTAAAGAGGATGAGGGAACTTTAGGAAGGCTCTAACCGCCTGGTAAATGCCGTCGAATGCAGGCGGAATGCGCTTTGCATTTGTAATGAGCTTCGACTTTCGGCTTCAGCTGCATTTTTGAACTTCACTTGCAGTTCGCAGGGAAAATGTCACAGGAAATGGGATTTGTGGTTGTCTTGCGGCTTTCCCTTTGTTGCTACTGCGGCTTGCGGCTTTGTTAAATCAAGTGTTATGATAGGTATCCGCGCTCTTTGGCTGCCAACAATGCCTGCAGCCATTAAGCTCAAGAATACCCCAAAGTGAGCGCCATAAAGTAGGCAACACTTTCGCGGCTGCTCTTTTAAAACGCCACCGAAAGTGGAAAAATAGAAAAAAGCATTTATAGGAGCTGTAGAAAAACTTTCTCCGCTGTTTGTTCTTATTTTAGATGCTAAATATAGACGGAAAGTTTAAAGTTGAACCGCTTACCCCGCCTCCGCCGCGAATTCCCACAACTGACGTCAGTCGTTCGGCTACAAAAAGTGCAATATTTGAATATTCAATTAATTTATGCATTACCCAGGCACACACCCATACACCCAACAGACATACACAGACACACAAACACAAGTGGCAGGTTGAGTGGGTGGTTCGAAAATTTCATTGCATACCGAGAGGCGTCGAGTGCAAAACACAGAGATTTCAGCTCGGGCGCCTGTATGTATGCACTTTTTGAGTGAAAGTGTGGGTGTTCTTGGTTTAGTCGACTGTGTGCGTGTGTGTGTGTGCGTGTGTGTGTGTATCTGTGTGAGGTAGCCACGCACCGCGACAAGAAAACGAGAACACGCCCCCAGTTGGCAGCCAGTGAGTGAACCGCCCCTCGACCAACCCCTCGGTTCAAGTTCAATGCAATCTGCACCCACTGTGGCCGGCGACCTTGAAGATTTAACCACGCGAAGCGAAGGAAGAGAAAGCGTGGTGGAACATGCTAGCAGCAATAATGAACCCGGTAAGCCCCGGCAATTAAAGCCAGCACGTCACAAATTGTTTAATTTGCAGATAATATGCAGGGGATAACATTTAAAACAACCTTTGAAACAAGCAATTGATTACCTTCGGGGTTTTCCCCCCTCGTAGCGGAAGAGCCGATTATGCCAGGGAAATTGGCGGGAAACCGAGGAAAACCAAGCTAATTCGGTGATACAACAAATGTTTGCCCCTTGTCTTTTTCACTAAAGCCGCATGGCTTGCTGTTTAATTAGTTTATGAACTTCCACAACAACAAGTTGTGCAATGCCAGGAAAATCTGAGGAAAATTAGATAAGAACAACCACAAGTGGCGGAAAAGCTGATTCACTTGAGGCGCTGTTTGTTTCTAATGTAGAATCCAACGATAAGTTTTGCATACAGTCTGTACTTTTGACAAGGATATCTCCTCATTCTAATAGCGCATTGCTTAAAAACAGAGTAAATAAGGTAAAATAAATTTTAAAAAAATTATTTCTAGATACATAACGATCTCGAGGATTAAATAACGTGTGTTTGCATTTCCCCACCTGGCAGATTGTTTTTTTTTCATCACACGCGTCGTATGCGTAATATTTGGAGTCAATAACAAAGGGTGTAAACAATGGATGAGCAAACGAACAACAAGTCATTTAATAAACATAGCTACACACATTTCCAAATGTCGGAAAGAGATGGAGATTCTCTACTAATGTCCCGTGTAAATTTCAAATACAGTAAATTAGCATCTATTGCCAGTGGGACATCTAGAACGAGCTGCATAAAAGCGATACGGGCCACAGGAATATTTCGATAGAATCATCTATACGCCTGGAAACTGCTCCATTGGTGTTCATAGGCAGGCTGCACTGTAACGCAAGCAGAGCAAGCGACAAAAGTGATAAACAAACATGACAAAGAGTCAGCAATTCCCGGTTTCAACCGCACACAATCCAATTAGAATAAGCTCGAAGAGCAATCAGAGGAGCGAGATAGAAACAGCGAGATCCCCAGAGAGAGAGAGAGAGCGTGAATTTTGCAATAATAATCACAATCACACTGAGAAATATCACATAACTATAATATTTAAGTGTGCCCTAAATAACGAAATGATCTTCATCAGAAAATCATTTAAATCTCACATTTGGAATGACAAAGCTAATCTTATGTGGAAAAATTCCAGATCGACGAGCATCATTGTTCTCAGTGCATCCGAGCTGGCTGCATAATGACATCACACCAGCGATAAGAACGAGATAGCCTCTGAGAGCGAGAGGAGCGATGGCGGTACGTATATGACATCAGCGTGTGCACGATTTGTTAACAGTTAAACGCACGATCGCTGGTAGGAAGGGGGCGGGGCGGTAAAGAGGGGGGCTGTCGTATTACCGCCGATCACCGATCGAGCCCGCAACGTTCAGCGAATTTTCAGTTTCACGTGCCGCGCGAAAAGTTGGACAAACAAAATCTTGAGGCCCCCCAATTTTTCTGCTGCTCATTTTTCGGACATCGCATTAAGCTTTAATTGACGTTTAACGACTCACGCGTGAAATCTCTTGAGAACCGGTTGTCTTCTATTTGTTGTGCTTAGCTATTATTCCCAGTGCCTTGTTTTTTTTTGTTGCTTTTTATATATTGTATATGTATGAGTGTACATACATATACATAGTATGTATGTATGTATTTGTTGTTGTCCAAAAGACCGCAGAAAGAGACAACACCAGGGGGCCACAAATCATATGGAACACTTTGTGAACCTGTCGCCTCTAATATTTTCATTATTGATTTATTTGCTTAGCTGCTTTATCATGCCAACCCCTCATATTTTTCGCCCCCCTCCGGCATCGAAAATCTATCAATTCGCTTTTTCGGGGGCCTTGTGCGTAACCATTTTTCGGTATTTGATTAAGATTCTTATTATATGTATTATGTCTTATTTGTATTTTTTCCGCTTGCTGCCGCTGCTGCTGCTTCCGAAGACGTGTTGTTTAAAAACTCATTTCTTATATGATGCCGATGTCAGATTAACTGTGCTTACTATATGTTTTCCGTACCTCTCTCGCTCGGCATTTTCGATTTTTATTCTTTTATTTGTGCCCAATTGACACCTTAATCACCGGGGACACGATGAGCACAAAATGTCAGAAGATGTCAGAGTCTAAAAGCTGTCAAAGCAAAGAATTCTTCTTATTCTCCTCCCACTCTTTGTGCTAGAAGCTATGTGTCATTTGAAATATTTCAAATAATATGCTACTATAAGTATTGGGGGCATATAACATAACAGACTGTGTACTTTGTACAGCTATGCCAATCTTTGAGTTTAATATGCTTTTAAGTTTGAATATTCTTGATGACTTTACTTTTAGTATGACTTCTTGCACTGCTGTTAGCTCATTTCATACTTCCCAACGAAGCTTTTAGATAGCTGTTATCGCTAGGAACTTACTTCATAGTGATTTTATCAGTTCATTCGAGCTATTAGATAAATACCGCGGAAATCTCCCAGAAAAAGAATAAAAACTTGGTTTCCGCACTTCAACTATGCAATGTTTGCTCTGTTCAGTAGACTCCACTTGAGAGCTTTTCAGACAAGAGCAGACGAGTTTGGAGGGTTGTCAAATAGCTGAAGAGCTCCCCAATGACGTCAAGACAACAGGGGACAAAAACGAGACGAGCTGGAAAGCTAACTAGAGATTAGCCCCAATCTCTGAATTCCGAAATAGTCGCACTCAAAATAGTTATCTCATGCAAAACCATGTTATCTCCATTATCTGCCAGACGGATGTGCCGTTAGCCAAACAAAATAATAGCTGCGAAAAGAGAATTCCTTCCATTCATTAATAATGGTTAGCCCAATTAAAGCAATTAAATCAAGTCGAGTCTAGTTCGTTTGTTAGTTTGCCAAAGATTTTTCAGCGAAGACAAGACCATGACGTGGCAAACCGACCTCCCACCATCCAACCCACCCCCTCCTAGCAACCCCCTATATCTCCATCTCTAGCTGTCTCTACGACCTCATCGAATTGCTAATGATCCCAAGGTGATACTTCAGCTGCTTCATTGTTATTTATTTATTTATTCTTTTTTCGATTATAAATTCATAACAAAGAAAAAATTGAATGGAAAGGGAGAGAGAGATAAAGAGAGAGAAAGAGAGAGGGAGAGAACGTTTTGGCCAGACAAATATTTATTTATTTAATTTTTGGATAGCCAAACAATCGTGTTCGCAGCGCACTAGAAACTTATTAACTGAAATGCTTAAGTACAAAGATGAGTTGTAGTTTTCGCGATTTGATCGAGTGCCTCCACAGTTCCTTTAAAGGTCTCGAGAAATTCCGGACACAAATGTTTTCGCTTTTTACGCATCAACACAAATTAAGTCACTTTATTGCTCATTTGCATCGCTTAAACTTTGCCTGATTAAAAAGTTGCCTGTGTTCTTGCAGCAATTGAATTGGCTGTCTGCGGCAAAACTTTGCCTCACATTAACTTCAAAGATGTTTGATCACAGAACAATGCGGCAAAAGTAAACTTATTCTATCAAAATCTTTTCAGCTTAAAGAAAGTGCTACGATGGCAACAGATTAATTGCCGGCTTGGTAAAATGCACACTAATATATACCGGCATAAGCACGTGTCAAACCCTGCTAATGTAATGATAATGCTCCAAGTGATAATCAATATACTAATTTACACCATTTTCGTATTGACTATATATTCAGAATTCAACACAATAATCTCTATAACCCATGAAATTGTTTGTAAATTGGTTTGTAACTCAGCACGCAACTGCACATTTTTGATAAGCCAGCCGTCTTTTACCTGGCTCCTTTAACGCTAATTGGAGTAAAATACTTATAAACATATAAACCTATTAAGGTCATTAATTTTGTTGTACAAAATCGATTCTGCGTGCACCACTTACGAACAGAATGAATACTAATAGGAAAGAACAGTTCAACTCTTACGAAGGATACCCGTTGAAGGACTAAAGTTCATTGTTAGTGTCATCATAGGTGATTTTCCCCAAAAGTCCTCCCCCAAAAGAGAAGAAACCCATCTGGTGGGCTCCCAAGCATTTATCGTTGACCTATAATTTGGATAATTCATTAGCTCACACACAGGCTACATGGCTTTCTTCTCTTGACTATTGGTCACTTCGCATCGAATTGTGTGTCTGAGCATTGTTTGGTCTCTACTTGTCCCACTATATTTATCCGGTCTAAAATTAGAGTTATAAATGCCTATTTGAAGGTTGACCAGTTGGTGGTCAAGAGTGGCACAATGTCCGCACTCAAGACTTTGGCGCATTAATTTCCAAGCAATTTTGTGGTTCATCCTGCACCATTAGTTAAAGTAGGCCCTGGCTAATGTCTGAGCTGTGACCATTTCCCGTTGCCCAGATTCTAATGATCGTTCGCTACGAGTGAGACAAAACTGTACCCTGCACACCATATGGATGGACACACTGAATGTGCGGAGTGTATTTAAGCGGCTTAATGAACCATTTTGAAACTTTCACAGTCATCAAACATTATGATGTTGGCGATTTTTGGCACTCCACGCCACAAGTGGAACAAATCAAGTATTTTTTCGAGTTTGTTTTTTCGCCTTTTTGGACCTTTTCTTTTTTGGCTATTTTCAAGTACCACATTTTGAGTCTTTGAACTGCCGAATGCCCTGACTTAAAATATACATCAAGTTCCTCGAATTTGCTACCTTAACATATATTTTAAATTGAATGGACATCATTAGGAAGAGTCATTTAGTGTTGCCAAATTGAATATTAATAAATAGATATTAACTTAATCTTTGTGAGGCGCCAATAAAGCGATTAGTTGATTTAACAAGCCGGGTAATGTAACATATTATGATATTTATTGTAGCTCTCTGCTGCTCAACTTATAATACCAACATGTAATACCCTACACCTATTTGAGCCATAAAAAACCCGTTCAACTAGCTGGGCACAAGTGATCAATGCCATCAAAAGACAATTACCAGCGCTAGCCAAAAACAATTTCCTCCCCCTCAACCCACAATCTGAAACGAAACTGCAATGCCCAGCGATGATGATAATGATCTGGCAAAAAGAACGAGCAGAAGCAAAGAGGCAAACAGCCAGACAAGCCAAACACGGCCAAAGATCGGCAATCAAGTGGCCACTTCCAACCGTCCATCCATCCCTCCATCTATCCATCCATCCATCCAGCAGTGTGTGTGTGCCAATCCCAACACAATAAACTTCTGCAGTGGAAAACGAAACCAAAATCGAATGGGCAAAACGGCAGTGCGAAAGCTCAAACCACGAGCACCTGGCCTAAAAATAGCAACCTCTCATTAGAAATGGCTAAAAATAGATGGCGGCATTAAAGCGCGCCAACCTGTGGCACAGTGGAGTGTCGGTGGAATGGAAGCCGGAGTAAATGAAGGTTGAAATGCGACATATAACGTATACGCACAGTGGTGCAATCTTCTGCTGCAATCTGGTTATCTCGCGAATCGCAATCCAGCTACTGCACCAGTTACGAGCTAAACAGTGACGGGTTTGGGGCACAGGAAAACAGGTATTCTTCTATCTGGGGGCTTGAGGAATTCCGAGGGGGGATCCCTACTGGCCTATCATGTCCACACATAATTGAAGTTGAGGTAGTCCACGATACTTTTTTGTTTTAAAAGACAGTAAGTATTTACTGCTAGTGAAAAGAAAATATTGAGAACAAACACAGATACATACTATACATTGCAATTTTTCTAGCACTTTTAAGCTACTCATTTATTTAACTACTTCAGTAAGCTAATTATCTTCACATTTCAAGAAATATTCCTAGCATTTGAAAGGGCCAACTGGCCCAAATAATTTTCATGGTGCAGGTTTATAGACACATTTAATGAGCTCGCGACGAAACAGAAACAAAGAGCAGTTTCTGCTGCAATTCCCTGACAACTTTTAGCTAGCATAATTTCAAACAATTTTGTTAGCTTCCACTAGCGTTTCATGCTGTTTGCATTCATTTCCGTTTGCAGAAAATACGCGTTGGGCGAAGGTGAAGGTGGCTCCTCCAGGAGTTGGGAAAACCCAGGATCAGGGACACGCGCAATGCGAGGACTCGGGCAAGGTAAACGATGTAAATTAAACAGCGGGAGCAACAACAACTGAAATGCCCACGGTGGGCGTTGACCAAGGGTAAGTTGACGGGGCGGGGGGCTGAGACACTTAAACAGGCAACATACACATTTATAGATTCTTATCAAACCCAGCGATTGGCAGATTATGTATACAAGTTAAGTACATACATACATATATGCATAATGTATGCATTCGTATATGGAATGGAAAATAAAATTACAATTAATGCTCTTAATTGAACCGAAATAGCCTTTCCGTTAAGAGCTAAGAGGACTATTTTTTCGAGTGCACACAAATGGGAAGCAGAGGGCCAACAACAAGCACAATAACGAATAACAAGCCAAAGGCATGCGAAACAGCAAAAAGCAGGAGAAACCCAATAACATAAAAGCAAAAGAATTTTTGCCAAAGGATGATGGCCAACCTGCAAAAGGGGTGGCAAGGGGAAGGGCGGACAAGTAGAAAAACCCGCTTACAACAGCGAAGAAAAAAACGGCGACGCCAAGCCAACCAACGACCTTGATAAGTTTTACACAAAGAGAGCAGGAGAAAGAGAGCGAGACCCCAGCAAAAGGAGCCTTCTCTCTCTCTGTCTCGCTGGGGCAAAAAGGGCGTCAGGGAGAGAGGCCACCGCAATCGATGCCCCAAAAGTGGTGAGTTTCGCCACGCGCGAGAGCGGTATCTCTCTTGCTCTCTCATCAACAAGTGGCTCAGCTGTGAGTGGGCTAGTGAGAAGCGGTGGGGGTGATGGGTGGCGGGGGGCGTTAAGTAGCTCCTTACTCAAGTCGTTTTTTTGTGTCTGTGTGGCGCTCTCTCTCTCTCTCTCTGTCTCTTTGATAAACAGCCAGTGGTGAGTTTGCTTTCCTCTTTACAGGCTGATTATCATATTCTGCGTTTTATTATTGAATTTCTCGAAAATTGCCTGATTGTGTGTGTGTGACGCATGTGTAAAGTGCGGCGCACAAATTGATAGAACTGCCGCCCACAAACCCCCCTTTGCAACCTTTTACCACCCTCCCCCGTTATAAAAAACAAATTTCGTATGTTTGTTTTCCTCTCTTTCTCTTTCTCTTTCCTCACAGTCAGCTGCCAAATCAGCTGTCTGATTTGAGGCAAATTCACTTGGAATTATTTAACAATCGAAGTCGCAAACAGAGAATAGAAAGCAGGAGATTGCAAAACATGTGAACGGAAAATTTTGACCGCTCTATGGGAAATGGCAAGCAACTGGACTCGCCACAAGCAAAAAGTAAAAAGGAAAATGCAGAACAACATGAGCAAGTTGAACAACAACAACTGCCTCCATTGTAGTAGTTATGTACCTGCAACGTGCCTGAAATTTCAAAAATGCAATATCAAAACCAACGCGGAACCAGAAAAAGCTCGTTTGGGATGCACGAAACAAGCAATACCCTCTATTTGGTGAACGCCTTATGCAATTGCTATGAACTATATTACTACAGATTACTACATTCATTAAGATTAAGATTATTAAGATTAAGATTCAAGGATTATTGATTTGGCACCTCAATGCTATATGTTAGCTTTCTTTAACACGGCTTTTTAACTTATTTTTCTTCAATGTTTTAAGACTATGAGGGGGTTGGAATTAGGCTAATATGATATGGGTTGTTGGTTCAGATAAGGCGACATAAGCTGCGTGGATAAATATAATAGCATAAGTATTCTTTCAGGTGGTAGATGATTATGATTTCATGCTTTGCAACCGTAAGACCTTTTCCTATAGAGTATCCTAAGCGCCGTGCTGCACTTGCAACTGCCAAACGAAACGAAACCGGACTCAACTGGACGCACGCCCCTCGCACACACACCCATTAAGTGCTCGCACACACTAGTGCCATTACATACACACACACACACTATATCTATATAGACGACGCCTAGTTGAGCATTTTGAACGACAACTACAGCCGACAAGCCATAATTAATCAGGCCTGGCCGGCAATATTTTACAAAAGCGAAACGAAAATTCCTCAACGACTTGCAAGACGAAGTTTCTGCAGATCCTTAACTCGAAAATTTGCCTAGATACGTGCACATTGTTGCCAGTTTTCCAATTTACCCTTATCAATTGGCCAATAACACGTGCATTTCCCTGGTACCTGCTGCGTTCCATTTGGCTTAGTCAATCGCACACTTCCTAATCACAAACAAATTCTAACAAATCGCTGGAAACTTGTTTCTTTCCATCGCAACATTAATTCGCATATTTTTACAAATTATATTAAAGCTTAAATACATGGGTACATAAAATACATACACACATGGAGTATTAGAAGTTGACGACGGCAACAGACATTCTGAATTTTTCGTGTACTTCGAAAACTTGTTTTATTTATTTGCTCTCGGTTTGTTCTGCCGCTGTTTGTAAGCTTATTGAACAATTATATTATGGCGTATGAAATGACAATAGCTCAATAATGTTTATCTCGATGCTTGCATGCGCGAACAGCGAAGAAATAATGTGAATAACTGTGAACGCTTACGTTACTCTCACGTTTTGGGATTTAGTATCTCGTCAGATATCTTAGTACTTAGTACTAATCAACATAACGAAATGTATAAACCAATGTGTATGTATGCAATAGAACAAATCTTGTTGTATACCCAAGGTACTGAATATATGGTCCGGTCCTTTTTCCCCTAATTAGCAACATTTCCGGTTTTTGATTATTTATTTGGCATCAACAAAGACATATAAAAAGTCACCTAAGTAAAATAACTTAGTTTCAATTCTTACTGAAAGAAGGAATAAAACTTCTTCGGTCAATAGTTCGTATTACAATTAACGATTCTATCGTGCAAAATAGCTATTGTACCAAAAGTTTTCCAGACATTGTGGAAACTTTGCATTAAATATTTAGCATGCAAATAAAACAATTACAATAAATTATCGTAAAAAAAACCCCAGTTACCCGATCTGTGATTTTGTAACAGCATTTCGATGGGTTTTTTCTCACCCGGACGACTACAATGCAAATATGTGAGGTAATAATTGATGTCGTTTCGCGCAGTGTAAGTGGGGGAGGCAATGCCCGCCTCTTGATTTTTTTCCTTAAGCTTCTCTTTAGTCAATTGTCGCTTCATTGCGGGAGAAAAATAGGTGGAAAGTTGAGAGGAACAATCACTTAATTATATACTGCATGTGGACAAGCTGATCTGATATGCAAAACAAAGCTATTAAGTTGGGAATTTGAGTTTTGAGCTCTATATCAAATCGATATGAAAGGGTAAAACAAATAGAGAGTTTATCCAATAAGAAATTGAAATATTTTTTCAGCTCAAGCCTACTGACTAGGAGATTCTAAAGTTGGTTTTAGGTCAAACACTTCAAATTGATCATGATATCGTATGATATATAGAGAATCGATATGTGAAGCGCTTTCTAGGTGACTTCAGTTGGCCACCAAAACTGCAATCGACTTTTGGACCCAACGTTACAAGAAGTGCAATCAAAGTGGTGGAAGGAGTGACAGAAACAGAAAGGCTAAATTCAACTTACCGTCCGCAAGTTCAAGGCCAAATGGCGCTCTCCTGCATTGGCGCTCTCGCTTGTGGGGCTCTGCGCTCTGCGCTCTCTCCCTCTCCTTCTCCTTTCTGAGAGTCTAGCTTTGTTACACGTAAAAGAACTTTCGTTTTCCGCCAGCGAAAGATGGGGTGGGGGGTTGGTTGGGCGAAGTGGCCCACATGCAACTGCCGTTAGCAGGTCCGTTGTTGTTTTTCTTTCGTTTTCGCACTTCTCTCTGCCTCTTCTTTTGCTACTGCTGTTTTCTGTTGTTCACCAAACAGGAGCGACTTTTGTAAATTAATTAACAACACTCGCACACTCACTCCCCACAAACACACTCACGCACACAGCTGCGTTCATCATGCGAGCGCGCGCTTCGAGATAAGCAAAGCAATTTATTTGCACTAAAATTTACTTTTGCGCGCTGAGCGAAACGTGGGCGAAGGGGGGGGTGGGGGGAAAGAGAAGAGCTCACCACACACACACACTCACGCGACCGACGTAAGAGCTCACGTTTTTGCAGGTTTTTAGGCTATATTATTATACTGTCAGCGTGCTTTCGATCTGATCTTATACATTCGGCAAGTTCCCGATTAAGAGTCTGTGTTTCGAAATCAATGCGATCGATTCAAAGTCTGATCAGATCGTTCCAATCGGAGCCTACGACAAAACAAGTCAACAACGACGGAGCGCTACAACAAATGTGCTTCGTGAGCTTTGCGCGGATGGGTCACACTCGCGAGCAGGAGTAGTACGGTCACACCTGGCGATGACAGTTGGCCGATGTATCGATTGTTTTCTTGACGATACTTGGCTGGCGCCAGCTTAAACAATTAAAATGTTTAATTTAATATCCAGCCAAATTCAAAACTTCTTTTTTTGCTCCTAAGCGGAATTTAGTGTCATTTTGCTCTCAATTTCTATATGATATGTAA
The DNA here is from genome assembly GCA_005876975.1 of Drosophila orena. Classification (NCBI taxonomy): domain Eukaryota; kingdom Metazoa; phylum Arthropoda; class Insecta; order Diptera; family Drosophilidae; genus Drosophila; species Drosophila orena. Next base: position 1,895,808 of record VCKV01000008.1, on the reverse strand, counting down.
CGAATTCTGTTAAAATTTGAGTCACAAGTCTTAAATAAATAAACAACATACACAATAAAAATGTTTGATTCAAATGCCTCATAATCATGGCGCATTTTCCAGGACCTTGTGATTTTATTTAAAGCAACAAGGTTTATGACACTAAGTCTTACATACTTAAATACAAATGTTCACAGCAATGGGAGATTAGCTTTTAGAGCGTTGAACTCCTTATTTTCTAAGGGCTTAAGATGTGTACCCGAGAAGGGCGATTTGAACTCCAAATCGCGATGTTTGTTGACCAGAACTTTCTGATCTGAGTAAATCAGATTGATTTGCTGCTCTATTTGCTGTTGATCTGTCGGAAATCTTAGTTAGTAACAACATCTAGTGGACGATGCAATTACCTACCTGTCTTGAGCAGGCCCAATGCCTTTGCCCGCTCCATTTTGACCAGCATACTGCCAATCGTGATCCAAACTTTCTTGTCCTCCGACTTTTCCATCAGCCTTATTGCCTGCCGGGTTTCCTGGCGGCGTTTATCCATTACCGTCAGTTCCTGCTTGTTGGCCAGAATTTTGTCGGCCAACTCCTCGGTCTTGTTTATTATCTGAATGCTTTTGATCAGATCTGCTTGCGACATTCTGCAAGTGATATTCCTTTAAACAGCTTTGAACAAAAAACGAAAGTAAACAAAAGCATTGCAGGGAGACCCGAAAACGTACTAACGCCTTTCCAACAGCTGTTTCACCAGGGACGTTACACAGAGGAGGGATTCACTTTACATGTAAACAATAGTAACAAAATTTCAACTGTTATCCATTTTCTCCCGGTTCTAAGAAACACCAGCTTACATGTATATTGTACTGAGGGATTGTAATAGCGTATTCCCCACACATATATGGTCACATTACAGCACACTGCATAACATTGATCCCCTGGAAACACATTCTACCTGCGCCGCTGAACACAACATTTTAATAGCAAGCAAAGATGGCCGCGTCATTAGTAGATTTGTAGTTTCGAGACGAAACGAGACGCTTGTCTACGAGCACAATTTCATCGGAGTGGATCTCCGCCATCATTCGGGCAGCTATAAATGCACATTCGAAGGTACTCCAAAACAATGCATTCCACCGACAGCGCCAAGAGCCAGGGCAGCAAGTCCTTGGCAATCTGTTGCCTGCTCCTCCACCTCCTGCTCTCTATCCGACCAGCAGTGTCGCAGGTAAATCGCGAGCCATAAAGAAATCATTACCAAGTTGTTGAGTTTACGAGACCCATATTCCAAACATATGTTTGCAGTGTGTGCACAGATGTTTAGCATATTGATTTCGCAGTGGTGTGCACTTCGCGTGTGTGCGTGGGCGCCTTTGCTCCGTGGCAATTATTTTGCTGCACCTGGGCGCTCTAATCTTAATCTCATTTCCCGCTTTTCAGACTCAAAGTTCGCAGCGTTATCTGCATAATGTGGACAATAGTAGTAACAACAACGAACGGCTGCAGCAGATTCTCAAGGGATCCGGAGCAGGATCGGGTGTCACGCAGCTCACCTGGCCTCAGCCGTCCAAGCAAACTGTTATCAACGTCAAGACTGGGCTGGCCAAGCTGAACAACAGTGAGTGTGCATGTTTTCATGTTCGTATACCCTGTAATTCACTGAAATTCCATCCCCAGCTTATGTTTACCAGAACGCCTGGCCGGCCAACAATGTGAAACTGGGTGCAGTGACAGCCGTAAGTTTCGACCAGGCCGGCAACGTGGTAATCTTCCATCGCGTGGACCGCGTCTGGGGACAGAACACTTTCGACGACAGGAACCGGTTCCAGGAGAAGTTCCGCGGACCCATAAGAGAGAGCACCGTCCTGGCACTGGAGCCCGCCACAGGCAAAGTGCAATACGACTGGGGCAAGAACTTGTAAGAAATTGTAACTCCCTTGCACGGTACTTTGGGTAGCTCAGGATACTGGTTTATTCGATTGCAAATATTAGTATGCACGGTTGTAAAGGGAAGCTTTTCCGTGTACGTCTATCCGTCTGTCCGACCAATATGCCATAAACATTTTAGCTGAGCAACGGGTAACTGATAGTCGAGAATATCGTTCTCTGTTGTTCTTGGTACAAATTTATTGTCGCGTTTATTTTGTGTTTGTATAATACCTACAGAGCTTTGCGTTATAATCATCTGGCGCACTTAAATTAAATTGGTAGTAAAGGCATTTTGCATTTGTAAGTTCAAAAGTACTAAGATTTTATTTCGCTTGTAAGAATTCGAAGGCATATTTCCTTAAGTATTCACTAGAATAGCAATGGACTTTTGAAGACTTGCCTAATTCGTGTGTTCTCCCTAATTGAATACCATCTCACCCACAGTTTTTACATGCCACATGGGCTAACCGTGGATCCCGAAGACAACGTTTGGTTAACAGACGTCGCCATGCACCAGGTTTTCAAGTTTAGGCCTCGTGGAGGCGATGGAAAACCAGTGCTGACTCTGGGCGACGCCTTCCAGCCCGGCTCCGGACGAAAATTCTGCAAGCCCACCTCTGTGGCGGTGTTGGATAACGGGGACTTCTTTGTGGCGGATGGATACTGCAATGCCCGCATCCTTAAGTACTCACGAGAAGGCGAACTCATCCTCTCCTGGGGACGGAACAGCTTTTCTGGCATATCCTATGATGTGGCGCCCAAGAACTTCTTTGCAATCCCCCACGCACTGACTCTTGTCCCGGAGCTGCAGCTACTCTGCGCAGCTGACAGGGAGAATGGGCGGGTACAGTGCTTCTCCTCGAACAATGGCACCTTTCACTCACAGTACCACAACCAGCTGATAGGAGACCGCATCTTTAGCATGGCCTACACTCCGGCCGCGGGTGAGTGGATAAATCTTCTTCTGGTTTCAATGTTCATGAGGTGTCATAAGAATCTTTTGACAGCATAACTTTTCTTTAAAATGCTGCGCTCTTCTCTAGATTTCACTATTTACACCATTATAACAGAGCATATCTTGTACAAATCATACCCCTAAATGTATTAATTTTCTGCCACAGGTGGGCAGCTGGTCATTGTGAACGGACCCACCGCCGAGTTGGGCATAAATCCTGAGCACTATAACGAGGTGCACGGCTTCGTGCTAAGCATGCGCAGCAAGCAACTGGTGTCTAAGTTCGGTCCCAATAACCTGGAGTTCCAGAACCCGCACGACGTGGCCGTTACGGTTGACGGCAATGAGATTTACGTGGCCGAGCTGAATCCTATGCGCATCCACAAGTTCGTGCACCGAGCGCTCGCCAAACCAATGTCCTTGTCGGCCACCAAGGACTCTAGCAACATCGCTATTAGCCGAGCTGTGGAAATAGACCAGGCTACTCCAGAGGCTGTGCACCACCCCAGTGGCAAAGCCATCCTGGTGGCTTCGCTCATGCTCCTTTTCGCCGGCTCTACCTTTGCCTTGGCTTTGATCTTCGCACAGCGAAGGAAACGAGGTAACCAAGCGAACAGCTCCGCCACGTCCAGCGACCTGGTGTACCGAAAGCTGACTGCTTCCAACCAGAGTCTGTGCTGATCGGCAGTGCTAACTCCTCACTCAATGTCCTGTGTTGTGCTGTCACACTTAACTGATGTAGCATCCTGTACTTATAAGTTCGAATTTGATTACATTTAATTTCACGTTCGAATCTCACCTCATGCTTTTTTGGTTTTCTATTCGTATTTCGTATTCGTTGTTAGCATGTACCTTTTTGGTAACATTTTTGTAACTAAAATTTACACCGTATTTAGTGTTTCGAATTATATACACAGTTTTATACAAAATACATAAGCAACCTAAAAAATTTACGTTTATCCTTAAGTGTATTCCGTTTTCGTTTTCGGTTTGTTTCAGTGCACGTCAGATCGCAGATTTATGCATGAACTGTAAAGGGAATGGCATTTCCAGTGTTGTTGCTCATAGTTAATCAGTTCTACCACCATATCCCACAGGTTGCCTCCCTTTTGGAGCCCGCAGTCGTCGTCACGCGTGGGAGAAAAGCGATGGCTTCAAGCTGGGCGGACTTCTCGATCGGGATCGCAACGGATTCGAGAAGCTGGACCAGCAGGCCAGCGACGAAGAGCAGGAGACGAAGACACTGGCGAGTGCCCAGTACGCCTAGGCGAATGACCAAGACTTACGCAGCTAACAAAGCATTCCTAGTTCTAACTACCTGTACCTCATTGAAATACCGACCTAGTTTTACTTGAGCTATATGTGTGTACTTCCTTGGGGTGCATATCGCAGAGAATTCCGATCGGGAAGTATTTACTTTATTTATTTAAGGTTGCCAAGCCATTTGTAAAAGTATTTTAAACGTGCTATTCATGGACCTTCTTTGAAGAACTACGCGAGTATTCCAAAGCTCATTTTGGGGCGAACGACCGTACTCGCTAACTTCCATTATGTTTATTATTTATTTATTAATATTAATAATAATAATTAATAATATTAATTATTATTTAAATTCGTTATTTAAAGGAACAAATTTTTAAAATGTATGCTCTTTGTAAATGTTACTGCTTTAATCAACGATCCATGAGCTCGAAAATATCTGAGATATAGTAGGTGCCACCAGAGTCTAGTGACTTGACCACATCCTTAGGTCGACAAATTTGTTTACATTTAATTTTCTTCCAACTGAATCGAAGTTCTCCGCGAATGCGCCTTGTATCTTGCGATTAATTTGCCAAAACGAATATAGTCGTATGAATCTGTCATAGTGCGTATTTTGATTATTTAAGGTCTGCGGCTTAACTAGATTTCGTTATAAATAGGTGTACAACATATTGTGTCGACTAATAAGGCCCCCTTGTGGCGGATATAAACCCCCTACCTCTTCCCAGGCTGTCCCTATCCCAGAAGACCTAGGCTTTAGCTTCTGGTTGGCGGTCAGACAACCTGGGCAAGGAAGCCCTCATTCTCCTCCGTTACAATAGCATCGATGTTGTAGAATATAGCATGCATTGCGACTACGAAGCATGAAGCACCCAGTGTCCAAAACAAAACCGCTCCCGCGCCTACCAGGAAAAGCACTGGTGCCGTCGCCAGATTGAGTGCGATTATCTGCTGGCTGGGCGTCAGTTGTTGTCCCACGATGGTGATGTTGCTGTTGCGCACGCGCAACTTATGGCAGCCAAAAGCGGCAGCCAGGATGACCAGCAGAATGCAGGGAGCCGTGATGCTGGAGATTGTAACTATTAAATGGGATGTGCAATAAAGCATTTATAATCACTCACAGGCAGTAGATCATCAGTACAAAAAAGATGAAAACGTAGTTGGCCTGAAAGTAGGAGAGATTCCGAATAACACGGCTATTCAGCCGCTGCATGCTGACGGCCGTTTTGAAGTTGTTGATGTTGAAGAAGACTACCCAGGGTCGCAGGGAGTTCCGGACCATTTGGAAGATCTGCAGCGGTGACGGAAGGTTGGATAGCGAGGGCAGGCTGCGTTGTTTAAGAGTAATTAGTACCCATACCCTCCTTGTTACGGGTCACTCACCTTTGAAGGTCCACGGAGAACCTGCCTCCTGCGGGTGGTGACGGATGCATATTGCCGGATAAGTTCCCGCTAGCCTGAGCCATTTCGTGTGTGCTTTCTTGACCTCGTCTTAACTCTTATCTAAGAGACACGTCTTCGCTGCAATCTACTATTCTTCTTTCACAAGTGTGGGCGTTCTACAAGTGTTAGATGTATGTATCTTTGCAGTCGTCACACTTGGTTCGCGAACAGTTTTTCGGATGCTGCGGAGTTTGTGAAGCGACGAGGTCTCTGCCGGGGTCACTTCTACATGCAGGCGGCGACACTTTCGATGTTGATTTTACAATTTACTCTTAATTTGCTATGACATCGTTTTCTTTTGAGAAATAGTACACAAAGTTTGAAAAATCTGATGTGGCAGATAGTTCTAGGATTGCCGTTGCCGTGACGTGCAGTGTGGCCGGAGTTGCGAATGCGCAAATTCTCGAAATCAAGCAACTGAAAACTAACCCAATGCGCTGAATGCAATCAAACTTCTATTTCAAAACATTTTCTCACGGTGTTTGAATATAAATCATATTAATAAGCATATTTTTACACAACATAATTATATTTTTAAATAATGTAAGCATTGTGGGTCAAAGTAGCCAGATTAGAGTTACAATTTATACTGATCAATGGAATTTATTTAGGAATATATCTTGTACCTAATTCAGTTGAAATTGAACATTAAAAGGCACTAACGAAAAGTTTTGACAGTCAAAAGACTGTATTGGCATTACCTATAGACTGTATCTGCACAAAGTAATCTACTTAAACGTGCTCATGGATATGGATTCATGACGTCAGAGCTATTAATAAGAACAATTCTCAGTGAATAAGAAATTTGATTTTCATTTCCGGGAATTGTGACGTGACAGTTTAAAAAGAGTTAAATGTTTAAAGTGGATTTATTTATATTATTTTTTCTAGAAAATTGTTTATCATTTTTGAAATCTACTATATTTTGAAACTGTGTACAAACTACAAGCAAATTATGTTCTTCTAACTTGGTGTTAGAGCGATGGTGTCTTTCAGACGTCAAAAGTCCTGTTAATGTAGTCGGGTGTCGCGACTTTTAGATTCCTCTTACTCAGCTTATGGATCTGCAACAAATGGAGATGGATGCAGCCAGCAGAATTTGAATGCATTGCATGCAGTAAGGAGACAGCTCTTTTTAATGATAGATTTCAGATATTCGGATTTAATCCTTTCCTGGACACCTGAAGACATTCAGCGTAATAGGTGTGCAGGGTGCATGCATTCTAGCTCTTCCGGAGTCCCAGAGATCTGGACATTCATACGTCCGTACGTGTTCTTCTAGCTTTTACATAAAGGGTATTTACATAAATACTGTATCACTGTCGAAATGTGATGTTTTAGATATGGCATAAAAATTCATTCATACTTGGTCCATGCTCGTGGAGACCCAATGTTCCCATAGAGTGAATCATTTTAGCAATCCAGATAAGCTTACTTTTAAGACCAACTCGTTTTTGAATTCAGTCTTCGGTAAAGCCTCGACATATCAAGATGGTATTGATCCCGTTTTATTTCGCACTTCTACTCCAGGCGATTTTCTTGGTGCATTCTAGAAATTTTGGTAAGTAGTGGCAAGGATATTTCAAATTGACTATTCCGGATTTCTCGATGTTTTAATAGCAACAATAATTGGCTTTGCGATATATGTATGTAAATGACCTTATAATTACAATGTGTTACAAAATGAGACCTTCATTGGGTTTTATTGATGGAGTCTAAAAAAGTCGATTGATTTTGATACACGAACATGGGGAGCATTACCAAAGATTACAAGGGAAAGAAACAGAAAGCTTAAGAAAATTATATTTTTCGCCATTCTAATTATTCTGATTAACTGGTAAATTTTGTAACCCTTAGGAAATTTCAGGAATTGCCAATCGGACGAAGTGTGCGTCCCACTGGTTACATGCCAACCCTTTATGGCCCTTATAGATCGCATGAAAGAGATTAACTATACGAATTCAACATTTCTCAGATGTGGCATGCTTAATTATACTATTGAGCTAGTGTACAATGTGCAAGTCTGCTGTCCGAAGGAACTACCAGATAGCAGTGTCTGCGGACAGAGTCCTCCTACGTTTTACATTGCGGGCGGCAGGAATGCAGAGCCCAACCAGTTTCCCTGGACTGCCCTGCTGCTCTACAAGTCCAACATGGCCCGGACATGGACTACGTTTCCTCGGTGTGCGGGCTCCTTGATCACCAACCGCTATGTCCTCACGGCAGCCCATTGCTTGACCGTGACCAGGCTCACTAGGCTCACTAGGCTAGGTGTGCGCCTTGGCGAGCACAACCTCAGGACCAATCCCGACTGCATCATGCTGCCAAAGAAGAAATGCGCTCCACCGCACCTGGACATCGATGTGAGTCGGGGCATCGTGCACGAACAGTACTACGCGATAGATGGAAGGCACTACAACGATATTGCTCTGTTGCGCCTCGCAAGACCTGTAGAGTAAGTGGTGTTGGCAGTGTGCTGTTTGGGCTGACTGTTTGGGGTTCCCCACTTTTCCTAACCATGGCTTCTCTTTCAGATATACCTTGCAAATCAAACCCATTTGCATTAGACCCGACTTTGAAATAGCGCGCTCCTCCTTCGAAGACTACACTTTGCAAGTTGCCGGCTGGGGCGAATCGAGTAGCCAGCAGTACAGCTCCGTATTGCTGCGCGGCACCATTAGAGGTATAAGTCCGGAAAATTGCTTAGCACGGTTTCCCACCCTGCGAGTGGAGAAGGACATCCAGATATGTGCCATGGGACGGGATGGTACCGACACCGGACGTGGCGATTCCGGTGGACCGCTGATGGCCTCAGTGGGAAGTTCCGATAATCAATTTTATTATCTAGCCGGAATAACTTCCTACGGAGGGGATGCCTCTAGTTATGGATTTGGGCCAGCGGTTTACACAAAAACCTCTTCATATTTTGGGTGGATAGAAAAGAATATGATGGAAATATGGAAAAACGAAGTCATTACTTAAAAAAGAGCTTTATGTAAGCATATGTAGATATGTTGTGAGATTATGTAGCCGTTGAGAATTCGAAACGTTTACATGATCCCTTATTGCTAAAAATTCTATATCTTACTTAGACCAACTCTAATTATAATTCCATTAATTGCACATATTATTTTTCATTTGTGATAATTGCGATTTGTCAGCGCCAGAAACTTGTATATAATAACGTATATGTCATTTATATATACATATACAAACATAAGTATATATATTATATATTATATATATAAAACATTTTTGTTTCTTGCCTAATAAACCATACGCTTTGCTTAAGTTAAGTTCTCATTTGAAGAGAAAAATAAAAAAAAAAGTTTATTTTTTTACGAAGGAGAAAAAGGGGGTTCCGGAATGTAGGGTGTTAAATGTAAAATTGACGACAGCTCGATAACACCTCGTCCCCACTACGTAAATTCGAAGGCGACTTTGCATGCGCCTTTTTTCCGCCAGTTGCGCCCTGGTCACACTACAGATCTACAGAAATTTGGTTTTGGAAAATTCCCGAAATCGCTGCCGAGCCTGGAACCAAGTCGATCCCAGGCAAACCCATCCAAAAGCACAAGCCCCCCAAGCATATAGGACTCTAGAAATATGGCCGACGATTGGGGTAAGTTTCGATTGGCGTGGGCGGGAGCGTGGGCGGTGCGTCATCTGCGACGGACAATAAACGTGGTCACCGTCGCTGTTGTTGTTGTTGTTGTTGTTTTTGTTGGAGTGCCATGCAACCAGCCTTGATGAGTATTTTTAGACCCTGTGCCAACTAACCGTTTGAAACTCTTGTTACTCACTATGTTCCTGGGACTGATCCTATCGTCGAGCAGAATCCGCAGCAGACAGTGAGATGGTCATACGGCCGACGGCTGCCGCCAACGTTAACAAGTGGGTGGGCGAGGACGAGGATGAGGACATCAAGGTGCGACTAACGAAATCCAAGTGAGACCGAAAGCAGTGCCAAGCATTATTCAAAACCAACTACTCAAGTGCCAGCCCAACAACAAATGCCATGGCCCAAAAACTTGTTTTCGTGCACTCTGGTTTCACTTTCGTTTCGCTGTACACGTGTGCACTTTTGCAGCAGACTGATCGAATCTATTCTTTGTTGACTGCCCACAGGACAGCTGGGAGGACGATGAGGAGAAAAAGGACGAGGAGAAGCCCACGAAAACAGAAGCACCAGCCAAACCGAAGCCAAATAAGGCGCTAAAAGCCAAACTGGAACAGCAGGCGGTAGGCAGATAAAGCTAAAAAGAAGTTCTCAATCCTCGACTATATTATTATCACTTACTTCTTCACAGCGCCTGGCTGAGGAAGCGGAGGCACAACGTGTGGCCAGTCTATCGCCTGAAGAAAAGTTGGCTGAGAAGCTGCGTTTGCAAAAAATCCAGGAGGCCTCTGATCTCAAGCATGCCCAGGAGGCGTTCGGCGTGACGAGTACGTGCGGCGGCCTAGACGCCTTCAACCCAGAGAGCAAGGAGGATTTCAAGGAGTTTGGCGCAACGCTCAGCTGGAAGGTGGCTCAGTTCCGCGAGTCGGAGCACTTCCCCCAGTTCGTTGAGGATCTGGTGCGCAGCCTATGCGTGAATCGTGAGTGATAAGCTAGCTGACACCGAAAGGCGTGTTATCTGATTTGATTTTGCACCTTATCTAGTGAGCGCCGCTGACATCAAAAAGGTCAAGATGAACGTGGAAATCTTGCACTCGGAAAAGCTGAAGCTGGAAAAGGCCAATGCCAAAAAGCCCGCCGGAAAGGGCAAGGGCAAGGTCACTCTCCGCACCGAAAACGACGTGAGTGTTGCAATCGCCGTGCGATCGCTTTTCACGAATGAACCTATTAAATATACTCTTTCACAGGACATTGACGGTTACCAAAAGTACGGAAATGACTTCACCGAAGACTATGACGACTTCATGTGAATAGGATCTATAATGTAGCCCGCATATAATTAATCTAATTATTGAATACATAGTTGCTTGTTGAAGAGTTCTTCTTGTTAGAGATGCTGCGCAGGAATAAGAGTCCTTTGTTAAATATAAAATGGCAGAACCTATATAAATATGTATATAAATATATATTTATATGACCATAGAGAACACAGAAAGAGATACACAGTCAGTCAGGCAATCAAGAAACCTCAACGAACACGCGAATCCAACTCCAAACCGAAAGAATATTTAGGCAACTGACTTATGGCAGCAGCATATGTATGTAGGTCGTATTCGGAATGGCTTCTTGTGAAATTCATTTTTGTATAAAGAATAAAACTACAGATCGATATTAAACGAAAACAAGAGAAACGAAACAAGAATTATTGACTGAAAATTGAATTGTTTTTACCAAATGTTTGCACCCAAATGGTAATGGAGCGTTCATTTTTTAAACGAGCTATTTGTGGGAATATACAATTCATTTATTTAAAACGAGCATAAATGCGCGCCTTGGCTTGAACACGTTTCGCTGTGAATGCTTTTGTTTGTATAGCCAAGAAGAAGCATCGCTGGGAATGGATTGTGACTTGGCTTAAATACATAGTTTTATTATTACGTTCTCTAAGTAATCACAAATCAATAAATTCGTCGAACAACTGGCTTCATCGTAAAAGAAAGGGTGCTAAAGCATTTGTAGTGCACCTTTGCCGATTCGACTTCTCTATTAACTCATCGCGCCTTCAGCCGAGGGGTGGCTAGCTTGAGTCTAGCTAAACTGCCATCGCTGTCGTCACTTAATGCACGTGCGGCAAATAAACAAAAATGAGCGATTTTAACAAGTATTGCGAAGGTTTTATAAGCTTATAAGCCTGCCAGGACAGCCTGATAAATGCTTGCATCTTGCAGAAGCCGCGAGAGAGGAGCTGCCCGACTCGGAGGACGAGGAAGACATCGGCGACGAGGACACTTGTAGTGCACAGGATCTTGCCGCCGAATTCCAGCTGAAGTACCAGCCGCAGGACGAAGTCAGCGTGTCCTTGCAGCGTGAATATGTCCTTAGCTTGGCAGCGGATCAGGAATTCTCGCGCATTGCTGCCGGCCTGTCCAATTCAGCAGTGCACATCTACAATTTGGATTCAGGGGCTGGTAAACTGGAGAACTTTAGCTATCTGCCGCCCACAGAGTCATCGCATCGCGTTAGCATCTGTGGCGTGCGCTTCCTGGACGAGGGACCACACAACATCCTGGTGGGCACCACCGATGGCTACGTGCGCCTCTACGATCTGCGGCTAAGGGGCGAACAGGCTAGGTTCAAGTACTCGCAGCACCCGGAAGTGCCTCCGGTGCCCAAGTCGCTATCGTGCTTCGACAGGAACGCCAACGGCCGCATCATTTGCTGCGGCACTGAACAGTTTCACAGCAACGTCTTCATGGTGTTCTTCGATGTTCGGCAGCGGGAGCAGATGGGCGTCTACTTCGACAGCCACGAGGACGATATCACCTCAGTGCGGTTCCATGGCCAGAATCCGGACCTTCTGGCCACAGGTGGCGTGGACGGGCTGGTGAATGTGTTCGATGTGAAGGAGCCGGACGAGGATGAAGCACTGCTTAATACCTTCAACACAGAGAGCAGTGTGGCCCGTTTGGCCTGGCACAAGAACGTCTACGACAAGGACATCGTATCCTGCGTCACGTCCACCTGCGATTTCAAGAGCTACGAGTGCGAGGAGGGCGACGAGGTGGCATCCTTCGAGCGGCCGGACGTCACGGCGGCTATAAGGAGAAAGAAAGCAGCAAACTTCAACTTGATAAACGCCCACAACCAGGAAGACGGAGGAGTCTTTCTGCTGGCGGGCACGAACTTCAACAAGGGGTTAGTTCTTAACTGCTTTTTGCCTAGCACGCAGCCAACTGAATAATCTCCTTTCAGCGAGATCCTGCGCTCCGTTAGCGTCACCTCCAAGAACAGCCTCCAGCCATTGGCCAACTTTCAGGGGAACAAACAGATCGTCAGAGACAGCATTTTCGATGCGAAGAGAGGTTTACTTTTTACGGGCGGCGAGTCCGGCATTGTTACGGTTTGGACACAGGACGCAAGTGGGACGGCGGTCAGCAGTGAGAAACTGAAGGTCAGGAAGGAGAAGAAGTCTCGCAAGCAGGCGCCATATTAAATGTGTATTTATGTTTTTAATAAAGGTTTTCTAAATAATTGAAATTCATTTCAAATCTAATGTTGCCAGATCTTTGTAAGGCGGTCATGTTTGCTGGCTGACAGGGGCTCCCTGATTTGAGCGTACATCGTGGAAAGCGGCTTACGTATTGAGTAAGTGTAGCATACTTTTGGTACTACGTTTTGAGCTACGTTACTTACATAGTTTCTACTTGACACTGGCATATACACATGTATACACAAGGCTAAGCTGTATCTTACATGCATATAAAATTAATCACAAGAACTGCCTTTTACAAGTATTACAAATTATATTGCATAATCATGTTTTGTCTACGTAGAAAAGTTAAGTGCAATTTGGTTGCTATCTAACACCTCTAATTGTTTGGCTAACTATCTTTTCAGATGAATAGTATGAGCCCTCACCGGCTTGTATTTGAAGTCGCTCAGGGAACAGCAGCCATTCAACGATGATTCAATTCACCCCCAACCTGCGCACTCAGTGCTCACTTTCTGCTCGCAGCCAGGTCTGCTGAGTAAAAAATTAGCACATCCTCAGCGCAGATAAACGCATCCTTAGAACACCCACTGCACCTCCCACCAGCCATCCATCCGTCTATCCGTCCATCCGTCCATCCTGCATCCGCATCCGCATCCCTTCGCACAGAGAGCGGCCCAATTAGTGCTGCAGTAGGCATTTCGAATCCGTGCCCACAAATCGCCTAATCCGCTGCCACTGCCTGACGGTCCGGAGTCCAGAGTCCAGCGTCCAGAGTTGAGGGTGTAGGGTGCAGATTTCCGAGTCGCAGAGTCTAAATGTTGACAAATACAACACCTACGATACAAATAAAATTGCTACAGAAGTACCACCTAAAAACGGGCTCAACCGGAACGACTTAATTTACTCAAATTTACAGAAACATGCGATGACTTAGGGGAGTGGGAATGGGAATGGGAATGGGAATGGGAATGGAAACACAGGAAGATATCTCGACGCCGCCACTGAAGCTGTGGGTTTGCTCCTGCCGAGCGAGTCCAAAGCGAGTAGGGTCCCATTCGGGGCCGGAGTAGCCAGAGTCCTGCAGCTCACTCGAAACCGCCACTCACCGTGGCTAATTGCCTATCAATAAAGGTCCTGGCTGCGAGGAATTCCACCGAAAGTCGCTTCCTCCTTCGTTCTCCAGCCGAAGAATTCCTCGAGCAACCAAAATATTATGGTGTGCCCCGCTGTTCTCGCACAGTCAGCGCGAATTTGCTGCGGTGAGTCGATGCTGTTTAGCAGGACCTTCTTCCATCTTCCATCTTCCATCTTCTATCTTCCCTCTTCCTCTGCCTCTGTCTCCTGGTTCCTTTGCTCCTTTGGCGGCACTGTGTACTGTCGTCGTTGTTTGCCCGTGATTTGACATGTCTGTTAGCAGGATGCCTGACCCTGAGGCCGTGTCCTGAACTCAGTGTGTCCAGTGTTCCACTTTGATGTGATTCGTCAGTGCGGTGGACTACTGCTACTGCTCTCTCGCTGAACTGCGTCTTGAGTCCTGTTCCGCTGCCCCCTCCTGCGACCTCTGACCCTGCACTCTGCGGCTTTCCAGCGGCGTTTGTTGGCGAATCTGACCCCGAGCTCCTGCTGCTCCTGCTGCTCCTCGGCTCCTCGGTTCCTTCGCCCGAATCCGATTCCGAATCCGAATCGGAATTGGTCACAGCTCCGAGTGAATTGCCCCAGAGACCGCAATGCGCTGTATTTATAGTAAACGTGTCCGATTGATTTGGCCACCCGTGGCGACTCTGTCACAGATGCCTCAATCTGCATCTATCAAATGGTTTACATGGCTCTAAAAAAGGTCCATCGATGGATCGCCTTAACATTGCAATGCTCTTACTTGTGAATTATTAAGTGTAACTACTGCGATATAAGTCATGGCAGTTTCGGTTCGGTTTTAGGGTGTACCATAGTATGAGTACCAGCGAGCCCAAATTGCAAATGCTCCTAGGCTTTGTGCCTAGTATATTACACATGATGATGTATGCTGATTATCCTCTATTAATACACCTTGTTATCCTTTTGCAATTATTCAGGCTGATAATGTTTTCTTGTGAAGGAGAAAGGGTTATAACATCAAATTAATTAGAATTATCTAGGTCAGGTTAAAAAATGGTTGCCCTAATTGGTGCCATGATCTTCTGTTTCGCCTTTGAGATTCTGCCGCTGCCCTCATTGATGGCTTGCCGGGGTACTTGGCCCAAAAGTGCCTGCCGTCCAAAAAGACGATCCTAAAAAAGAAACCGCTAATCATTGGGCAGCACAAAGAGCGGACAATCGCTCACCTAATTATTTGGGCCGATTGTGAGGAGCGGACAGTCGGCTCGTGGACGCTTTTTGTGGCCTCTTTTTGTTTCGACAAAAAGCGAGCCAATTTTTTTCTTTCTGGGCCACTTTGTTGCTCTTTTTATGAGTTTTTTCCATTGTCACTTTTTCCGGGCCTGCCTCGCGGCCCTTGAATCCCGCGATGCCTGCCCTACAAACCTCCTAATTACGGCAGTTAGTCGTTGTCCGTACAGCAGGACATGCGGACATACGGACAGCAGGACATGCGGACATGCGGAAGGACTTGCGTGCGTTTATTGCACGCTCGAATTTCCACTAAAAATTGGGCCGAAAGAAAAAAACTAGGTAGGACTAGGAACTAGAAACTAGCAAAGCGGACGCGCCTTTTTATTGGTGCACCTTCGGCGGAACCGCAGGATAAGAGCTGTAAAAGCGACGACGAGGACACAAGGATCCTCGAAATCGAGAGCGACCTCGCTGCATTAGAAAACTAGATCAGTTTTTTGTTTCACGTCCGCTGATTTTTGTGCCCGCTTGCTCTCTTTACGGTTTATGGCCCCGTTTCTATTATTCCGTCATTTTTCCACATTTCCCAGCTCCTTTGTGCCGCTCAAAGAAATCCGTATGGAATTATGGTATATGCAGATTTTTATGGGTCGCCGATCTGGTTCGCGGAACGGGAGTGTCCTGCCGCGAGGACCTCAGCGGCGATCCTTGCCGGCCGTATTAAGAAAGTAGATCACGTTTTTTGTTCCCATTGTGCGCTTTTTTCGCTGCGCCAGTTCTGTTCCCCGAACCCAGCGAACTGCTCTAATTTTTTAATTCTTCACGGACTTTCATCGGACTCCTGGAAAAACTCGGACAAGGCTAGCGCTCTACTTGCATACCTGTAATGGTGGCCATAACGCGCACTGCTCTCGTTTTTCAGATCCTCTGGAAAGTAGATGGCATTCACATTTTTATGAGCTCGTTCCCAACTACGGCTAAAATGTGCCAGTTTGTTTTCTCTCGGGCAATTATTGGAATTTCATTGGGTCGATTGGGTCGATGTCGATGCCTTCCCTCGGGAAAAGTGAATAGGTTGTGCCATAAAAATCGCTGCTCTTGGATATGAAATGATGTAGTAGTATGCTCAAAGTTCCATTCGCTGCTTTTTTATTTCATCACTGCTAAATGCAGCTAATTTGTCGATTGTCTGAAAAGTGTTCTCCAAGCTGAATCACTTTTTTATGATGTTTGCTGGAAAATTAAATCACTCATGTTGCCATACATCCCCCCAGGCATTTTATGGCCATTTGAGTGCGGGGTGCACTGTTCTGCTCAAGTGGCGGATGGAAACCACCACATTTATTCGAGGGATGATGTGCTCTAATACCTCCTCATCAAATGGGATGGTCTCTACGCATAGAGAGTGTGGCAGAATCTCGGAAAAGTGAGGCGGAGTTAAAAAGCCGTGCTATACCTTTCAGAAATATAACAATATATGGACAAGAAATATCCAAGAACTTTCGGATTTAAGCGAGTGTAGCCTAAATATTTATTTACACTTATCAAATACGCTGCTTTTTATCCTCGAAATGGAACAAATGCTCTACTAATTTAGCAAGTCAAAAGATCATTTCAGCAATTATTTAAAAGAACGTAAAATATGCGTATATTTTTGGGAATGTGCCAGGGGGTTTCCAAAATAGATTGCCCAGCAAATACATATGTACATATGTCAACTAATAACTTTGGCGAATAAAATACACCTGCTAGGATCTATGAATTTAAAAAACTGCGCAATCCTGAGTTGGCAGTCTTCCCAAGAATGGCTCTTCGAGGATTTCGGGCTGAATCACTTACTCAACCCGTCAATTCCGTCCGCGCAATCATCATAAATTCTCGGTCTTTTTGCTGTAATTGTTTTATGGCAGAAATTACTCAATCATCAAGCATAATTCCCTCGTTTTCGCCGTTTTATTGCCAATTTTTGCACTGCCTCTCGCCGTTGCCACTCCCTTTCCTTCCCTTCCCTTCCCTTCCTCGTCGTTTTGCGAATCTTCGACGGCATTTCTATTGCGCGGACAATCCGGCCAGTGTGTTTGCCATTTACTTGCCATGATGACGGGCATAATCAGCGAGATCGGCGCTTTGTGAGTTCAGAATGTGCAATAAAGCGGCAACAATCGGCTTGGGCTTGGGATTCGCCTTCCCCTATTCCCGGTATTGCCCGAGTACCCTGCGACAACTGCGAAAGTGTTTGCGGATCGGGATCGGGATCGGAATCGGAATAGGAGATTGAGCAGCAGAGGCAGGTACTTCCCGTCGGCCGGACACTTTCGCCTAACCAAGCGGACTCAACCCAACCCAACCCAACCCAATCCAATCCAACCCACCCGATCGCCATAAAGGGTATTTACTGTCGCTGCCGCAGAGCCGCGCTTGACGACTTAACCCAAGCATTCTCCGGAGAATGGACGGAGTCAAAGACAAAGGCCGGCGGAGTTGGACAATAGGCAAGGTTGTTGCTTGTGGGTAGAGGGTTTCAATCCCGAACTGCGAGCCTCGAAAATTGTACCTTTCCCGGGCGAGAAGGGCTTGCATGTGGGCCTTTTCCAGGTCGCAGATGTAGGTAGATGCGGATGGGCCGGTCGAGTTAATGCCAATGCAAATTGCGGCGCAATATAACCCAATAATTTGAGCTAGCTGGCGAAGGAGCGAAGGCATCCTACCCGGTTACCCGGTACTGCATAACAATGAAACGAAACTGGGACAGATCGGCGATGGTTTCTCGCTGTGTGTGCCGTGTTAATCCGTTTGCCATCAGCCAGATTATTAGTCAATTGCAGTCGCAGTCGCAGTTGCAGGGTTTCGCTCTCCTCGTCCTCGTTTCACTTTCGAGTTAGACTTTATTGCAGCATCTTGCAGCAACAATCGGCGCAGTTTGGTAACACGCTGTGCCCTTCCACTTTCCACTTTCCACCTTCCACCTTCCACGGCCCAATTCAGCGGATTTAGACGGAATCGACGAGGGACCCTGACTATGTTCCTATAATGAAAGCGAAACCGAAACCGAAACCGGGTTGCAAAGTCAGGGCATTCCATCGCCATAGCCATCGCCATCGCCATCGCCATCTTCTGCGGGCGTTTGTTTGTTTGTTTGCTGGGATTAGCCAAGGGCTTGACTTGGAACCCAATCCCAATCCCAATGCCAATGCCAATGCCAATCCCGATCGCAGTCGCAAACCCAATCCCATGCCCTTTTCATTAGAAAGTCATAAAAACACATAATAATGATGTCGAACGGATTAGGTACGCGCAAGTCCAGGCAGCGCAATTAACGGACTAGCAAACTGGGTTATTTCTATTTTTTTATTTTGCGCCGACTTAGTCCTGATCCGCGAGCTTAACCCGTTTGAGCCGCAGCCGCAGGTAGTCCTGGGTCCTACCATTTTTATTCGCCCATCCCCATCCCCATCCTCGCTTGCGCAAGTGGCAAGTTCGCTGCCCCAGGAGGGGAGTGGAGGCACTCTGGCCACTGGCCCTGGTACAGTTGCCGCTGGGCATGATTATATCATCATAATAAATGTTTGGCCCAACGAAACCGAAAACTTTTCAAATTAAGTCCCGGCAACTGGGTCCCCATATTCCAGTTTACCATTTTCCCTTTTCCACGGACTCCCCGGCAAGAAGGCGGCCATTATCTCGCTACAGCAGATCCCAAATGGTTATGGCTGGACACCCCTCCTGCTGCTCCGACCGTGGTGGATGAAGCCCCCACAACCATGCCACCCATGGCAACCAACACCCATGACAGTGTGGGGCTGTTAAACGTGCGGCATAATATTAAGACTTCATAAAAGCGCAAATAATTCGCTGGCAGGCGATCGATAAATACATATGTACATATATACATACATACATGTATATATATATATATATATAGTGGGATACACACTGGCATACCCTGGGATACAGTGGCGACAATCACCACCCGACCCGACTGAGCGGCATAATGCCATATCATTCTTGATGAAGCCGATAAAATCCCATTATTAAGGGGGCCCGCCCGTCCCGCTCGCTCCTGCGGAGCAGCCGCCTGCGGGCGGGCGAGACAAAAGATTCGCTCATCCGCTATGAATACCAAATCCAAGTCAGTGCTCGCTCTCTCTCTCCAGCACTCTCGGCACTACCATGGCCAGCATGGCCAGCATGGGCAGCATGGCCAGGACCTCCTCATGGTCCTTGCAGAGCAGAGAGCGCTGCTCCATCCCGCTGCTCCTCCGCTTTGTCCCGCCTCGTTATCGGCGCTCAGCACCCAGCAGCACAGCAGCGCACGATTAGCACCGCTCCGGCTGTGAGGCTGTCTCGCTCGCACCTGCCTCGACCGCTGCGATTGGCCGCTCCCAGCGACGGCGGCCATTTGCCTGCGGAGCGCAGCGGTATAAAAGGGCGCAGGGTGGCTGAGAGCAGCACACTCGAGCTGTGACCGCCGCACAGTGAACAACTGCCCTCGCTACTCAACCGATAAAGCCGACTTTGAATCAGAAGACGCATTCCAAACATGCACGGATACCGCACCTACAACATGGAGAGCCACCATGCCCACCACGACGCCAGTCCCGTGGACCAGAAGCCCCTGGTCGTGGACCTCCTGGCCACCCAGTACGGCAAGCCCCAGACGCCACCACCCTCGCCAAATGGTAAGTTTGATGCGGAAAAGCGCAGCAAAGTGGGACAAGTGACTTACACCCAATCCTCTCCTCTCTCCAAACAGAATGCCTATCCAGTCCGGACAACTCGCTGAACGGCAGCCGCGGCTCGGAGATACCCGCCGACCCGTCGGTCCGTCGCTACCGCACCGCCTTCACCCGTGACCAGCTGGGTCGCTTGGAGAAGGAGTTCTACAAGGAGAACTACGTGTCCCGCCCCCGTCGCTGCGAACTGGCCGCCCAGCTCAACCTGCCGGAGAGCACCATCAAGGTGTGGTTCCAGAACCGACGCATGAAGGACAAGCGCCAGAGGATCGCCGTCGCCTGGCCCTACGCCGCCGTCTACTCCGATCCTGCCTTCGCCGCCTCCATTCTCCAGGCCGCCGCCAACAGTGTGGGCATGCCCTATCCGCCTTACGCCCCCGCCGCTGCCGCCGCTGCTGCCGCCGCCGCTGCCGTGGCCACAAACCCGATGATGGCCAGCGGAATGCCACCGATGGGCATGCCCCAGATGCCCACGATGCAAATGGCCGGACACTCGGGACATGCCGGCCATCCCTCGCCCTACGGACAGTACCGCTACACGCCCTACCACATCCCCGCCCGCCCGGCTCCACCACATCCCGCTGGCCCTCATATGCACCATCCGCACATGATGGGTTCCAGCGCCACGGGATCGTCGTACGCCGCCGGAGCCGCCGGCCTTTTGGGCGGCCTGCCCTCCGCCTCCTGCTACACGGGACTGGGTGTGGGTGTGCCCAAGACCCAGACGCCGCCGCTGGACCTGCAGTCGTCCTCATCGCCGCACTCCTCCACGCTGTCGCTCTCGCCAGTGGGATCCGATCATGCCAAGGTGTTCGACCGCAGTCCAATGGCTCACTCAGCTCCAACACTTCCTGCTCCCGCTCATGCGCCGCTGACCACCACCAGCCCGCTGCCCGCCCCCGGCCTCCTGATGCCCAGTGCCAAGCGGCCCGCCTCCGACATGTCGCCGCCGCCCACGACGACCGTGATTGCGGAGCCCAAGCCGAAGCTCTTCAAGCCCTACAAGACTGAGGCGTAAGCCCTCGATTCACATCCACATCCCGATCCTGCTCCTGCTGCAGCTCCTGCTGCAGCTCCTGCTGCAGCTCCTGCTCCCCCAAAGATTGTACAAACTAGCCTTAGTCAGCCACTTCTATTTATTCCCGAAGATTGTACAGATTGTAGAGTAGCTAATTGTAGTCATAGTCATAGTTAAGGCGCGAAATCAAACATACTCGTAAATGCGAAAATATACGAAAACTTCAAAATTATACGACACTCTGTTTATTTGCACTACCTGGTAGGGGGTATAGATATATATACACGTATACACGTATACACGTATACACATACCTGCGCCGCGTCGCTTTTATGGACCTGGCTCTCTGGATTAGCTGTGGAGAAACCTGGCAGGACAGCTGCTCAGCGCTGCTGGCTGGTGACCTTCCCAGGGCGACTGTGGCAAATCGAATCGGGAGTCCTTCGGAGTGGCCACCCACAATCAGGAGTAAGGGTTCCCGATGCGGATGCACTCGCCGCTGGCGAGGGAGTGGAATGGAAGGGAAGGGAAACGACATCCACGGGGGATTGGCACAAGCCATCGGACTATTAATGCGATTCCGATTCGAGCAGATCGAAGCGGGAGGGCCACTGGAAATGGAAATGGAAATGCAGGGCCACCATGCTGGGCGGCGACCTTGGCGAGGAGTTGGGCCCACTTCCTGCCACGCGTCAGGTTGCATTGCCCATGGAATCAATTTCGGTGTCCTCGCATTGGATTGGGCTCGGCTAATTAATTGTCACCTCACCCGTTGAGCTGTTTGTTTGTCTGTTTGTCTGTTTGTTTGTTTGTTTGTCCCTGGCCTTATGTTTGCTTTCTCCTCTCCGCCGGCCAGGCAATTGTCATAATTGAGAAATCATCGCAAGGACGAGGCAGTGCCAAAGAGAATGGTAGACTGGTGGGTTGGAGTCCCTTTCGCATCAAATCCCTATTTAATTGCCGTGCAAAACATGTGTTTCAATTGCTCAGCCGGAGTGTAAAGGGGTGTCAATTGCTCATAATCCCGCAGCTAAAAAACCAGAGTCGCCCAGAGCCAGGAACTCGAACTCGAATGGAATGGCACTGAACTGAACTGAACTGAAGTGGAGAGGAGTGGAGTGGAGTGGAGGGGGTAAACGATGTAGATACAGATACACGGATGCTGATACACCCAGTCACCCCTGATCCCGGCTGTGTCTAATATCTAATTGAGCGCCCGGCATCAAAACATGTTTTGACACTTGCCAGCCGAGCCAAATGGGCATAAAAAATGGTCCGTGAAGTGTTATCCTCGGAGTTGGAGTGGCACACACCCCTTTCTTTCCGTGCTGCTGGTGCTTTGCGGGGTTTTGCGGAGTTTTGCGGGGTTTTCACTTGGGGGATGCGAGCACACAAGTGGCAGCATTTTATGATTTGATAATAAAGATACGCGCCACGGTTCCTGCCCTGGGGAATTCCCCAGCAGATACAGTAACCTCGGATGCAGTAAATTAAAAAATAGCCAAACAGGAAATCTCGGCAGGATTGCCGGCGGGGGAATCCAATTGCTGGGTGGTTGACGTTGGCTGGCAGGCGCAGGTTGATAATTAATCATGTGGGGATTAGGGATTAGGCTTGTTGAAATCCAGAAATCATCAAGTTCTTTATTGCTAAATTATGCGACTAGCTGCTGGAATGGCAGGCGAGCGGATTAGTTTGTCCAAAGGGCAGATGGGAACTGATGAATCGCCAAATATCGCATCCACAGCTGCACAGCTCGCTCGTCCGGCGGCATAAAAGAGTTAACTGATTTCGAGGGAGTAAATGCGATATTATTATCAATTAGGCATTCGCCTCTAATTCGGCATTGTCTCCGCCGCTGAACCGACATATTTCCAACGTTTATGGGTGCAATCAATGCTGGATCCAGTGGATACAAGATACCGCAAGATACCAGATACTCAGATACTCAGATACTCAGATACTCAGATACTCAGATACTCGGATACTTGGATACACAGCCATGAATGAGTGGCACTTCATGCGAAGTTCTCCCACGAAACAATGGATTATTTAAGAGCCAAGGCTCTATACATACGAGTATACCATATGATGTGCAAACAAAATTAAGTTTTATTGGGGCGTGATGAGTGGTGAGCGAGGAACTAGGGATTGTCTTCGACTCGCCTCTCGAGGATGGGTTTCTGTTTCTGTTTCTGATTTTCTTTAATAGTGAATTAGCACCTCGAAATCGAACGTTTATGGCGCAAACTCTCCGCTTTCCAGCTGCGGAGCCGACAAAAGGCAGCTTTTGTGGCCAAGACGACCGCAATTCGGGCTCTCCATCGATTTATGAGCTACGAATTTCACACTAGCTGTCAATGAATATAAAGTGATCATCAGAGGGCGAGGCGAAGAGCATCTCCAGCAACTCCAGCATCTCCAGCGGCTACACGGAGCAGCTCTGGACACGGCGAGATCTGAGGATGGAGCCAGGAATCTGGCTGTTATCCAATCCCATGCCGAGCCGTAGAGAGCCAGAGAGATTCCCAGAGCTGGTCTCTCCATTTCCATTCGCGTGGTAATTGCAGTCGAGAGCTGGGAGCGCTAAACGAAGTCGAAAATGCTTTATGGCCCTGCCAATAGAGGAGGTCTTTTGCAATCAGCCAGCGGATGAATAAACATCTTTGTAAAATGATGATGCCAGCACTGAAATAATTTCACACGTTTCGCGCACACACAGCATCTGATGTGTGTGTGTGTATGCGTCATGAGCCCAGAGTGACTTGGATTTGGATTCGGACTCGCTATCGAAATCGGATTCAGATACTTTATTAGCATGGTATTTGCCAATTTGCACGCTGTCCATTAACGGACCATGCGCCGTTTATCGGACTCGCATTCGAGCCATTCTGCCATTTTCATGGATATTAACGCACTGATAATCGCGACAATCAAACTCGTGTTTAGCCAACATTCGCAGCATTTCCATACTGGGGGTGGTCTGTGGATCGCTGCTGTGTGTGGCGAATGCGTCGCCAATTGGTCAGGGTTCACTGTAAATGGCCCAGCCAAATGGGAAGCGGCAGTTGAGGGCCCGGATCAATTGCCCTGATGGATGCTGCGGCTGGCCAAAGCTGCTGCAGCTTTTCGGGTCACTCGGCGCTGGGGGCAGGAGGGCTATAAATCCGCTGGCCAGATAATGAAACTAGAATGATTGAGGCAATCACTGGTGTGGCCAGCAGCGAGCGGGTCCTTCGCTCTGCGCATGTTCTGGGTACACACCGCTCGGCTCACATAGCGATAGATACGGATACAGATGCAGTTGCAGATACAGATACAGATACAGGGGCAGATACAGCAGATACGTATGCGGATACATAGAGGATACATTATGTGGCGAAGGACTGCTGGCGATTACCGATGCCGCAGCTCAGGACCTCTGGATTTGCGATCCTGCGCACGACGTGTCAACTTTATTGCGGTTTGACTTTGCCGCGGCCCCTCGAAACTTACAAATGTATCCTGGAACCCAGGAACCCAGGAACCCGGGGCTCTGGCCTCTGGACTCTGAACTCTGGACTATCCGACCCACCATTTTCATGATTTACAATTCTCGTTTTTTTCGCGTTATTTTTTTAGGGGCTTTAATGACCGTCGTAAAGCCGCAGGAGGACCAGGACCAAAACTCTGCTCACATTTCGCGCACTGATTCTAAAAAATGAAATCATTTTTTCTTGAATTTCACGGCGCGTCTCGAGCAGGACTCTTTGTTTTCGTTCGGGCAATTGTCCTTTTTTGCGCTCGGCTCTCAGTTTTTTTTCCTTCATTTCGGCCAGCGGGCATTACCTATGGGTATGCATGACGTTTTATGGCGGAGATGATATTCGCCTGGGATCGGTTCCGTTTTTTAGGCCATAAAAATTAGGCGGCATAAAAAAACTGCATTGGAATTCTAGTTCTAGTTTCAGGTTTTTAGGTTTTCAGGTTTCTGCCAGCCCCGAATAGATTCGCATTTCGCGGAATTCGGAAGCGGAACAGAATGGACGAGCATCCTGGCTGACCTTGCCTTTTGGCCAAGGGGCCGTAAAAAAATTGACTCGCTGCGGTGCGCGGAATATTTTTTAAAATCTGACTTTCCAACAATCCCTGATCTGGGCTCGAATCGTAAAAAAGCAGAACAAAAACAAAGCGGGCATTTTCGGCTGCAAATGAGCCGTTAATGGGCCAAAAACGGGCTAAAAAACTAAGTCACAAAGTCACAAGGTTGTCCAAAAAAACTGGCCCGGTTAAGGCTGTGTGTGTCGGGACATACCGAGAAGAACGCAGGACACTCGGCACTTCAAAGCTCCCAGCGCCCGACGGATTCCACCGAAGATTCACACGCTGGCGGGTATCCCCGTTTGATCAAAACCGTCCCGAAACCGCCGCCTGTTAATGGCCACAAAAAGCAAGTGACATGCAAATTAGACGGATTGTGGCCAGCAAGGTCAGGCCGAACTTAATGGGCGTGACCGCTGGATCTCCCTCCCCTCCTTAATCGGCAAAGGAACCGCCAACGGCAGCAGCACCACCACCACCAGCACCACCAAAACCACCGATCGAGTGACCTTCGACCTGCCGCATTGTTATCTGCGTGCAGCGATTTTTCTTCTTTTTTCACAGGCCATTTGCGAGCGCTCCTGCTGTCCTTGGTGTCCTCCTAGCATGCGTGACCTTTTTAGCACGCTAAAAATCGTGCGATCGAAAATCTGCGCGATCTTAGCCGGAATTGGGATTAGTCGTTTATGGCCCACGCCTTCAATCCTCCATAAAACACTAAGCGCTTTCGCCTAATGCATGTATGTATCTCTTGATATCTGGAAATCTCAATATTTGAATATGTGGATATCGGTATCTGTATCTGTATCTATATCTGTATCTGTATCTGTATCTGTATTGCTGTATCTGTTGCTGTTGCTGTTGCTGTGATGGATAAACAAGTTCTTAATGCGATGCGGCTCAAAATGGCTCCCACTCATCCCCATTGGCAGCTAGGAGACTCGATGGGCATCCGGAAGCGGGGGAAGCCAAAAATATACACACACATCCCATGGATGCCGATGCCATCAATTAGCATACAATTAAAAAATGCTTAAACAGGGAAATCGACTTGGGATGCGAGTGGTTCGGAGGCACCGCAGATGCAGCCGCAACAGCATTTGTATCTCCAAGTGTCGGGCAGCAGATCAAAGCGACGACAACATAATTGCTGCTTCACTTCACAGTTCTCAGGCACTTAAGATATGTATGTTGCACATGTAGCTATTGCGAGTCCGGATCTGCAGCTTCCCCCATCGATCTTCACTTTTTGTCTGCCTGACGGTGGGCCCTTGAGGACCGATGGCGCCTGCTAATTGAGATCGCGGCGATCCTTTGGATGCCCACTTGAGGAGTTGTCCTTTCTTGGATGGGAGGGGAGGGATGCGGAAGTGCAGGACTTCCTGGTGTCCTTGAGCGATCGGAGCAGCTCTAAATCGGGATCGGAATCGGGATCGGGATCGGGATCGGGATATGCTCAACACGGTAATGATAAGCAGGAGGATGCACTGTACCCGTACCTGAGCCCACTGATCCCCGGCAAGTCCGAGACAAATCCACAAATATTGTCAACTCTTTGGCTCTAATCTGAGGCCTAATCACTTCCCTGAAATGCATAATTGCGCCGCGGCTTTTGATACGCTCCTGGCGGATAGGGAAATGCGGATAGGGATGCCAGCGAACCGCAGCCAAGTGGCAGTCGAGATTGGCAAATCCGCCAGCGGACAATGCCCACAGAATGGGCAACAAGTAGCGGCGAATTAGCAATCCTATCATGCTTTTATGGCCAGGCAACTCTTGCCCGCGCAGCCCAGTTCATCCGAAGCTGGGACCCGGCCGAGTAACCCTGTCAACCCCTTTAGGGCGATAATCCTTCTAAATGTTTGCATTAATTTCGAGGCGTGGACGGATTAGGGCGTGCTGGCTGGGCGGAACCCGCAGCAGAAACCGCCGAGGGCACTGCACCGACTGACCTGCAGCCTGCAGCTCTGTGAACTCTAATCCTTTCGCATTTGCAACTGACTTCTGCACTGGGTCCGCCCCTAATCCTTCCGCCCGTAAGGCGGCAGAGGTCCTGGTCGCGAGGTCCTGGTTCGGGTAATGGGATTATCTGCGATTACCCCAGATGATCCGCAGAAAGTCAATCTGGTTCAGGGGCTAATTGTCAGCGCAGTCAACTATGCCAACTTAAATCCAATCCTTTCGCGCCCCCTTCTGTTTATTTGTTTGTTTTCGTTTGTTTTGAGAATTTCTGGCAATTAAGTTGCCCGTTTTGATGCGCGGGGGCGGGTGCATCAAATCCTTTCGGCATACCTGTCCGATATCCCGATATCCCGAATTCCGCATCCTCTGGATACCCAGATAGCCAGATATCCCAAGGCTGCGAAGTCAACAAGTCGGCAGCAAATTCCCCTTTGTCCGGCGATGTGTTTCTCTTCTTTTTTTTTTAGCCATAACTCGCCGCATTGTTTGGGCCAAGTTTTTCTTCTGCCAAATTGCGGAGATGATGCGAGGATTATGCGCTGATTGCGTGCAATTATGGACATCCTGCGAGGCCGCTTAGGAACTTCCTGCTAAATCCTTTCATGCGCCTGCTAAAACCCCTTTGTGTGCCGTTCGCCGGGAGTCCTTGACGGGTCCTTCGACGGGTTCTCCGACGGGTCCTTCGACTATCTGCTTGCTTACAGCAGCTTGCGCAAAATTTCATAACCCTACGAGCGGCTAGTTCGCGGAATCCTGGCATTATCCTTTTTACCTCTTGCCAATCCGTTGGCTAAAAAACGGCTTTGACTTCCGCGTAACTGCTGGACAACAAAGACAAAAAACGGCGAAAGGACAGCGATTCCCAGGTAGCATTGCGAGTTCCGCCAAACTAAAGGATCGGTTATATAA
Organism: Drosophila orena; assembly: GCA_005876975.1. Lineage (NCBI taxonomy): Eukaryota > Metazoa > Arthropoda > Insecta > Diptera > Drosophilidae > Drosophila > Drosophila orena. The sequence continues at coordinate 1,868,097 of VCKV01000008.1, read as the reverse complement.
CGGGTTTGTATGGCCAGTATCTCCGGGATCTGCAGGATCACCAGGATCACCAGGATCTCCTGGACCTCCAGTAGCTGCGGAGAACTGCCGGCTCTGTTTTGATTTCTGCAACTTCAGCTAATTGCCCGGATGGCCAGCAATTGCCGGCAATTATAAAACAGCGCAGATGTGACTCGGCTTCTATATCTATATCTATCTCTGTATCTGTATCTATATCTGTATCATGCTGAAAATCGGGGGAGGGGTGCGTTGCGTGGGTGGTTGCGAAGCGGGGAGTGGGGGTGGGTGTGGGGGTTCAGCGGGTGATAAATGTGCGTGATTTGGAATGAATGCGCATCGATTAAAACCGCAGGGCAATCAATTTAGCGCCTTTTACGCCAAATTGGCTCGTACACAACCAATTAATGTCAGCGGGTGAACTGACACCCTCGCCCGCACCCGCACCCGCACCCGCACCCGCACCCCCCTCCTCCTGTTGGCCATCCACCCCCGAAAAACAATTACAACAACGAAGACAAGCAGAGGGACGCGCCAGATTCCGCTCAATAAACCTCCAATAAAGCGAATCCAGCGTGAGGCGTCGACGTCTAATTGCTGTTAACTCGTCAACTAGGAGAACGCGAACGCGGACGAGAACGCGAACACTCCATCCTCCATGTTGGGCGCCTCCTTGGCAGCCTGATTAAACGGACGGCAGATGCGAGATGCGCAGTAGAGTGTCCTTAAGGCCAACTGCTTTGTGGTGAGCAGTCTTTTTGTGGAAGTGAAGAACATGGAATCTTTTCAAGCAAGCGGAGTTTGCCCGCATAGTGCGAAGTTTTATATGTATGTATAAGTTATCAGGCTACTATAAGGTTGTAACTTGATAGAAAAATGTTCCTTTCAATTGCATTGCTATCTAAGAGATGCTTTGGAGCAAATACTCATCACTTACAACTTTAATTATCTGAATTTACAACTTTTATTATCTGAATTTAGGCGATTAAGTGCGCTAAGATAGAACATCTTAGTATTTGATTACCTGAATACAGGCATTTGAAATAAACCATAGGCTATGTTAATCGGCTACTCAGATATTTTCATTATATTTTCAATGCTACCAAATGGGCTATGCTGGAAAACATACAGTTTGTCGTCTGCTCAAATTGTATCCCCATACTTATGAAGAAAAAGCCCTGTGAATAAATCAGACTTAAAGACGTCGCACTGTACAGCAGAGTGCGGAAAAAGGGACGCGGGGCGGGGCGAGGAGAGGCGAGCGGTGTTTGCATCATACACCGCAATGAATGAGTGCCCCATAATTGTGACTTCGGGTCTGGGGCGGTGCCGCTGCCCTTGCCCCCCCACCCATGCCCGTAACTCCGCTGCATCCTGCGTCGCGGAAGGCGACGGCCATCTTTATCAGCCACCACAACTACATCCCCCACCTTCTTCTCCCCCCTGCAGCAGCAGCATCATTTCAAATAAACTGGTTTCCGCTCGCCACTTTCTTTTGCGCTCTCTGCGCAGGCGCTCTTCAAAAGCAAGAGACTTGCAGCCGATTGGTTGGAATTGGCTTTGTCGCTTTTATGGAGCTGGCTCCCATTTCTTTGGGGCAGCGGCCACGCCCAATGGCGCCGCTCTCTGCGCGGCCGACGTCGCTGCCACTCTAGTGAGTGCTAAAAAATAAAACTGAAAGTAAAGCTAAATAAAACGCTGCCATAATTGGCATCGTTAATGCCAAAACCATGAATACTAAAAAGTTTTTACGAGCTTAAGCTGCAATTGGGCAGTTACTATAGCGACAGGTTGATGGCCGACTGTTCTAGGGCATGTTCGTAAATGTTTGACAGAAATAGTTATAAGTAGCGTCAAGATGTTTGCTCACTTTCAAAAACTTCTAGAACTAAATGCAATAGATTGATTCAATTCTACATACTCTATACATATATTTTAGATATAGACACAGCCAAAAAGTATGCTGCACTTCGTCAATCAAAACGTAAGCCCCTTACGTTATCCACAAGTGGTTCATAGCAGAGAGTCTCTGACAGCGAACATAGCCAAGTTAGGCACCTGCACACGTTGCCACCCTTTCATTTAGCGCGATTACCCAATGACACTGGGCTGCCACTGCAAATTGATGAAGAAAACATCGACAGCTGTAGCGAGCACTCGATGTTTTCTAATTCGTCGATTAATGTCTGGTAACTCACATCACCAATCTGTTTCTGCTGCCTCATCTTTGAATTTGCCTAAAAGTGCCGATTTCCAGCTAAACGAAAGTACGACTATCGCCGAATTGTACCATTAAGTTAAAAAGTTCAACGTCAACTAGTTTACCATGGCAGATTCCAAGGGGTAAGTGCACTGGACGCCCAAAGAGACGCCGACTGCGGCGCTCCACATCGAAAATCACCAATTTCGCGCAGTCATTGGGCCGAAAAAATATGCAAGGGCCACATCGCAGACATACTATTATTTAATTGTGAATGGTATCGCCGATTTCCGCGATTTGTAATAGATTTAGCGCGAATTTTCCGCTCCTCGGTTGCAAAATGTTGCAAAACTAGGGCAAACCTAAAAACCGAAGAAAAAAAGGCCAGCGAGAATCGCCATTTGCAGTACGTTGTTGTTGTTGTCGTTGTTGTCGTTGTTGGTGTTACTGCCCTTGCAGTTGTTGTTGCCGCTTGAAAACTTAGATTTCCCTTTGTTTTCCCAAAAGTGCACGTTGTTCTTTGCTGAAGGAGACGTTTTTCCGGTTCTTGTAGCTGGCATTCAGTATGTTTCAAAAATTTGGATACGAAAGACAACTGGATATATGGCAACTGTTTCGATACTAATACGTCCCGAAAACCCTAAACTATATCTTTCGAAACATCTTTCAAACTCCTTTGTAGTGGTGTATTAATTCTAGAAAAGTCTGTAATCTTTGTACTTGCCCAACTCGCCAGTAAACAAATAATACGTTTAAGCACGAATAAATGCAAATCCCATAATTTACCTTAACATAATTTGTCTAAGTACAATTAAGTAATGTTATTTATAGAAATTTTAAGGTTTTGTTATAACAAAAGGCGCCAAAAGCAGTTGGCATTAAGTACAGAAAAAACCAACTTACTTTTATGACTAAAACAACCAGAAATAAAACTAAAAGACATTAGGAATACCGATTAATATAAATATAGTGTGACAACCTTTTGTGTTCAAAAATACTGGATCTATCAATGATTGGATCAACATCATCACATTAGCTACGAAAAATGATTCGGCAAGCCTAATTATCCAGAAGCTTAGTTCCATTCTGTGTTACCGGTGGGAGTAGTTTCCGTAAACAAAATAAAATCCAAAAAAAAAAAAACTCAAAAACCATGTCCGGTAGCAAGGAGGACAAAATGGATCACGATGCGGATACCAGGGACTTTATGCGGGGCTATCACAGCGAGCAGGATGAGAAGATGAAGCCGAAAGCCTCGTTCGAAAAGCGGTTAGGCAAATTTTCAGGGCATCAGATATTTGTTTTAGAGTCTCATGTCTTACGCGATTCTTTCTCCTTTCCTTTTTCAACCCAACAGTGAAGATCTGGCTACGGCGATCCTGAAGCGCAAGGACCGTCCAAACCGACTGATTGTGGAGGAGGCGCTGAGTGATGACAACTCTGTGGTGTCGCTATCGCAGGTAAGATTCACTCTCCTGAAGGCCACGTCATTGCATGGCTAATTCACATGACTTGGCATTTCTTTTTCTCTCTTCAACATTCAGGAGAAAATGGATGAGCTGCAGCTCTTCCGTGGCGACACCGTGATTCTGAAGGGCAAGCGTCGAAAGGAGACGGTGTGCATCGTTCTCTCGGACGACACCTGCCCCGACGAGAAGATCCGCATGAACCGGGTGGTGCGCAACAACTTGTGCGTCCATCTTTCAGATGTTGTGTCTGTGCAGTCCTGCCCGGACGTCAAGTACGGCAAGCGGGTGCGCATCCTGCCCATCGACGACACCACCGAAGGCGTCACTGGCAACCTTTTCGAGGTCTATCTGAAGCCGTACTTCCTAGAGGCCTATCGGCCAATTCACATGGGCGACAACTTCATTGTGCGCGCCGCCATGCGTCCGGTTGAGTTCAAGGTGGTGCTAACTGACCCGGAGCCCTACTGCATTGTGGCACCCGAGACGGTAATCTTTTGTGACGGTGATCCGATCAAGCGCGAGGAAGAGGAGGAGTCCCTAAACGCCGTTGGCTACGACGATATCGGTGGTTGCCGCAAGCAGCTGGCCCAGATTAAGGAGATGGTGGAGTTGCCTTTGCGCCATCCATCGCTCTTCAAGGCCATCGGTGTGAAGCCACCGCGCGGTATCCTTATGTACGGACCCCCGGGTACCGGTAAAACCCTGATTGCCAGGGCTGTGGCCAACGAGACCGGAGCCTTTTTCTTCCTGATTAACGGGCCGGAGATCATGTCCAAGCTGGCCGGAGAGTCGGAATCGAATCTGCGCAAGGCCTTCGAGGAAGCCGAGAAAAACTCGCCGGCCATCATCTTCATCGATGAGATCGACGCCATTGCCCCGAAGCGTGACAAGACCCATGGCGAGGTGGAGCGTCGCATTGTATCGCAGCTTTTGACCCTGATGGACGGCATGAAGAAGAGCTCCCATCTGATCGTTATGGCTGCCACTAACAGGCCCAACTCCATTGACCCGGCCCTGCGTCGCTTTGGACGTTTCGATCGTGAGATTGACATCGGCATTCCAGATGCCACTGGTCGACTGGAGGTGCTGCGTATTCACACCAAGAACATGAAGCTGCATGACGATGTTGACTTGGAGCAGATTGCTTCCGAATCCCACGGACATGTGGGCGCTGATCTGGCTTCACTGTGCTCTGAGGCTGCCCTTCAGCAAATCCGTGAGAAGATGGACCTCATCGATTTGGATGATGATAAGATCGATGCCGAGGTGCTGGCGTCGCTGGCCGTGACAATGGAGAACTTCCGCTACGCTATGACCAAGTCCAGTCCATCGGCACTACGTGAAACCGTTGTGGAGGTGCCCAACACCACCTGGACAGACATCGGAGGTCTTGAGGGCGTCAAGAGGGAATTGCAGGAGCTGGTGCAGTACCCAGTGGAGCACCCGGACAAATTCTTGAAGTTTGGCATGCAGCCCAGTCGCGGTGTCCTATTCTACGGACCCCCTGGTTGCGGTAAGACGCTGTTGGCCAAGGCCATTGCCAACGAGTGCCAGGCGAACTTCATCTCAGTCAAGGGTCCCGAGCTGCTGACTATGTGGTTCGGCGAGTCCGAGGCCAATGTACGCGACATCTTCGATAAGGCCCGCTCTGCGGCTCCTTGTGTGCTCTTCTTCGACGAGCTGGACTCGATCGCCAAAGCCCGTGGCGGTAATGTCGGCGATGCTGGCGGCGCCGCCGATCGTGTGATCAATCAGATCCTTACCGAAATGGATGGCATGGGAGCCAAGAAGAACGTGTTCATCATCGGAGCCACCAATCGCCCCGACATTATCGATCCGGCAATCCTCCGTCCGGGCCGTCTGGATCAGTTGATCTATATTCCGCTGCCCGACGACAAGTCGCGTGAGGCTATCCTGAAGGCTAACTTGCGCAAGTCGCCGCTGGCGAAGGAAGTGGACCTTACCTACATCGCCAAGGTGACGCAGGGCTTCTCTGGCGCCGATCTGACCGAGATCTGCCAGCGGGCCTGCAAGCTGGCCATCCGACAGGCTATCGAGGCTGAAATTCGTCGTGAGAAGGAGCGCGCCGAAAACCAGAACTCGGCGATGGACGTAAGTCATCTTGTTTAGCGCAAAAAAAAAGAGCATCTATTTTTGACTATTTACCCATACAATCAGATGGACGAGGACGATCCAGTGCCGGAGATTACCAGCGCCCACTTTGAGGAGGCCATGAAGTTCGCTCGTCGTTCGGTGTCCGATAATGACATCAGGAAATACGAGATGTTTGCCCAGACTTTGCAGCAGTCCCGTGGATTCGGACAGAACTTCAGGTGAGAATTCAAAGGCCTTTCTGACTTGAATCAGTTTTCTAATGGAAATGTATATGTTTAGATTCCCCGGTCAAACCGGCAACACCTCAGGATCTGGTAACAACTTGCCAGTTAACTCGCCAGGCGACAACGGCGACGATGATCTTTACAGTTAAATTTCTAGTTTTACACCGCAAAACAAAACCACAAAAAAGGAACTTTTGAAATGAATTTTTTTTCGTAAAACCGAGCAAGCAAAACAAATCACATTCGCATCCTGGAGGCGAAATCAGATGACATACCCTATTCAATATTCACTTCTTTTTGATACCATCCGTATTCTTGGTCACGGATTCGTGCAGCAGGATAATGTTCTAACTTGGATTTGGGCTTGCCTAATCTAAAACCACTTTAATTGGCGACCGATTCCACGCCTCACACTAATCATTCGTGCATTGTCGGTAGTGTGGCTCCGATATATGAGTTTCTATAAACATAATTATAAACGATACACATACACACGTACATTTAAAGATAAATACATATATTAAACACCGTAAAATTATAAGTGTATTTGGAGCTACGTTTTTAAGTGAATAAAAATTATAAATTCAATAAAATCATGTTCTTTAAATGGCAAAAACAGGAGCACATGTCCGTCCGTTTGATTCAGAATGTTGCCACAGTGCGTATGCGTAATAACCTATATTTTGCAACTCAAAATATCCTTCCTGTTCCCATTAAATATATCATTTTATTTGTTGTATCGCATTTATTAAACTTGTATTAATTCGTCATGTTTGCTTTTTCTGGTTTTTACTTATTTTTTCACTTTTATTTTTATTAATTCTTTGCGACGTAACAAGGACATCTTAATATGAAGTTAGTTGAATTCTTTCATATTTTAATAATCATTATCGCTTCGGACTTATAAATAAACTTTCTTTGCCATTCTATTAGCCGCTGATTATTTAAATTAATGTTTTGGCATCGGTAAATGAAGATAAGGGAAATAATAATAATAATGTTAATGGCAGAAGCAGGAAACTTTGAATTTGATTGGCTTTTTAATGTGTTATAGCAGCTTCTTCGGCGCTTAATTTAAATTAAATGTGTTTCCGTTTTCCTCAGTGTCTGCAAATATGGTTTTGTTTTTTTTTAGTAATACATAATCTTTATTTGTTTTTTGTTTTCGTTTGTATTTGTTTTTTCTCTTTTATTTTTGTTACACATACATAATTAATACGCTTTATGCATAATTACAACACAACAGTTAAAATACGAATAGGCTTTACTATTTTTTTAATTAATGTACTCTTTCCTCTGTGACTTTTATTTGAAGTTTGCGCGTTTAGAGCATGTCATCGGTGATTTCAACGATTTTTTAAATATTCTTTTTTTGAGCTTTGCTTGATGACAGTATTCAATATGGCTTGTGTGTGCGTGTGTGTATTGGGTGGAGTGTGTGTGCGTGTTGTGGTTGTTGTTGGTTTGTGGAAGAAAATGGCCAGCACTTTCTGCACCTTAATTAATTTCTATAACTTTACTCGCTTGATATAATAGTTATTATTTATGTTTTTCCTTTTTTCTCGAACTCATTTACTCGCGTATCTGTTTGTTTCGAAAATTTCCAAGAATTTGTTGCTTTAAAGTCTTGAACATAGACTAGACACCAATTAAGATTAAAAACATACTTTTTTATATACTTTAGTTGTATTATTTCTTGCTGGCAATTTGAACGCCATGCAGCAGTATTACACATATGATATTTTCGGTTTCTTTATATGTAGTTTCTTTTAGCTTTGAACACCTGTCGACTGTTGGTATGCCAGTTGAATTGATTTAATTTAATATTATACCTACGTATGCAAGTTCATTGATTATCCCTCTACGATTTGTTTAGTTACGCTGTTTGTTCAAAACAATACGGTTACACTCATATAAAGTAGTTGGAGTCGTTTAGATTTGGATTTAGGCGTTACCATAGTTTAAGCTCATTCAGTTGTATAAATAGAGATATATGTAGGTATGTGTATAGATATAGGTATAGGTATAGGGTAGTACAGGTATTGAACAGCAACAAAAACAGGGACATACTAAGTACACATTATCCAGGCCATCGATATTGCTTTGATTCGTTTTCGCCATGGCCCGAAAATAAGGGATTTAAATGTTTGGATATATTGAAAGCGATCTAAGCAAGTATCCCCCCTGGTGCACTCCACATTTCCCCTTCTCACCACGCGCCCTCTGCTAAATTTCGTATTTTTCGCTAGTTTTTCTCAAAGTTTTCTCTAAGTTGATCCCATGCAACATGTTGATTGTGCCTTTAGCATTACTTATTTGTTTTCATTTCGTTCCGTTCCGAGAACTGAATAACGATAACATCCTCGTGTGCCTACAGTGAGATCGCTTTAGGAAGTGGAAAGCCTTCATCTCGGGGACCTGCAACTCTGATATCTTTCCCACTCTCTGATGGCCGAAACGCCTGTCGTCCAGCTGCTTCTTGTATCGACTAGTACATACATACAAACATCAATTGGGTGTTTGGTTGTGGGGTTCCCCGGTCGAATACTTCTCGATTCTTGGGTAAGTACGAGTATCTCCCGATAGGAGTGGGGAAACTCTTAGCTGATGTGTGTATGCGTGTGTGTGTGTGTGTGTGTGTGTGTGTGTGTGTGTTCTATTTACTCTTATTTGATATATTTTGCTTACATTTCGCTTATCAGTAACTAGCAGCCAATGAAACAAGTGATTGCGTTATTTTCTAAATTATGAATAAATCAATGGATAACAAAAAGTTATGAATAAACAAAACTTAAATTAGTATTTTTAACATTTCGGTTGAGCCAATCGTTTGTTGTTTCTCATTGCTGATTGCATTTGAATTCAGTTTTGCCCAATTAAATACATTACAAATTACAATTGCTAAATACATACAATACAATTCTTAACTCGCTTGCTTGCTTGATTTTCTGTTTTGGATTAGAAACATGACGAAGCTTCCCCCAACATGATCAACACTATCATCATCATCATCAACAACATCATCATCATCATCATCATAATCATTATTATCGTAGTATTATAGATTAATTTAAATTATCAATTATTCATGATTAAGTTGAAATGATTTTGTGTCCTTGTGTTTTGTTTGGTATTTGTGCATTGCTGTGGGTTGTGATCTGCTCTTATATGCTGCTGTCCGTAGAGTTGCTCAATTTTAAAGAAACATGGTTACAAAATAAAATCCTAAGAAGCCTGCAAGGGACCTTTCAGTTTCCGTTGCTGTGTGTTGTAGCTGTTGATGTTGGTTGCTGTTGGTTGCTTTGTTGGTTTGTTGGTTGGTTGGTTGCTTGGTTGGTTGTTCAGACTTTTTATCGTGTATCGGTGATATTGTTTTTGCTGCCGAATATCTTCACCAACTGCGACTCGTAGTCGTCAATGTTGCGCTTCATAATATCCATGCAGGGACCCAGCAAACGCTCGAAGGCCTTGACATCGAGGACTAGATGGGTATAATGGGTATAATCATTAGTTGGGCTCAACTTGATAACGTTACTTAACAACTTCTGAAACACTTAATGCATGCCGAGGAATTGGGATTTCTTGGGAACTGGTTATTTAGTAGTACTTATTATACAACGTATTAGCACACACCACACCAAGTCCAATTGGGTAACCATTATAACTCAATTCTTGATCACCGCAGGCCCCACTATATCATCTGCATTGCCAGCTCTTACCGATCCATCAACCTTTAGTGCCTGTGTCAGCTTCAGACATTCAAATTTCACAGTGCTGTGGGTTTAATTTCGGGGTCGGTGGGGATGTTCCCATGACATGTACTCTTGTGCGTGTGTTTCGGAACGAAATTGTATTTTATTGAATTTCTTAAATTTTGATTAGCTCTTGTAGATGTAGATTAGAAAGGCTTAATGGTACATTTGCGAATTTAGAAAAAAAAAACGAACTACAAAAAAAAACTGGTGCTTCAAACTGCTGATTGCTTCACAAATTCGTATTTCGACGGGCCATGTCGGTGAACATTTGCTCATAGATCACTATATTGCGCTTGAGTACATCGGTCAGGAAGCCCATGATGCGCTCAAAGGCCTCTGTGTCTAGGACTGGACGGAGTTTCGAATTAAAGTCAAGTATATATTGGAGTTTAAAGACCCATTTTCATGACCTCAGTTGCTTAGCAACTTGGGGAAAAGTGTTCTTGCTCATTAAGGTGCACTCAACAATATTGTCTAGTGAAATAGGGTCATGAAAATGGGATTGCAACTACTACTACTACTACTACTTCTACAACTATAGAGCTAATTAAGCGGCAAGTTGCCGAAATATTCGCGCAGATCCTGTTCCAGATAGCGATACCCACTAATGCTACGCTGAATGCCCCCACTACACTTTCCCATGAGGCGTTCGAAGCAAATAACATCCAGGACTACACACAGTGCACAAAACATACAAGGGGATGGGGCATGTGGCATGGGGCATGTGGCATGGGGCATGTGGCATTGGGCGTGGGACATGGAGTATGGGGCGTGGACAGGACAAAGAACAAATAAACAAAAGCATTAGGGATTAGGTCAAGCGGGGAGGGGGATCGACTGAAACGCTTTCCGTGTAGCAGCCATTCCGCCGGCCAGGATACTCACATGCTAGCTTGACGACGCCGCCCGTGGCGTAGACGGATGCTGCCCGGGGTCGATGTGTCACCAGCGCCAGCTCGCCAAAGTACTGTCCCTTGCCCAGCTGCGAGATCTCCACCTCGGCGTCGTCCTGGTCCATGCGCACAGACACCGTTCCCTCCTCGATGAAGTACATGCCGTCGGCGGCGTCACCTGGGAATCGGGCGAGAAATCGCTGCCATTAGAAGTTCTCCAAAAGTAACTCAGCATCTCTAAACATTTTTCTAGTGATGCTTATATACTTATATTTAAGTAATTACATTTTTGTGCCTGAATATTTTGTATAAACTGAACTTCCTCTCTTGTGGTCATTGAGGTTTTCTTTAAAATTTCTTTGGTTTAATTGGGGATATGTTATTGGGGAAATTTTATAGAAAAATAAGAAAGCCACACACTAAATCTGTTCATTCCTTGGCAAAGTGAAGTATATACAAAATGCACAGAAAAATAGCAAAGATAGCACGTTGATTTACCTGAGGGAGTTCTTCCCCGAACTTTCTAAGCATTCACTTACCCTGTTTGATGATGCGTTCGCCATTGTCGTAGCTCTTCGAAACCAGGGCATCCGCCAGATTCATGCGTTCGTAGTTCTGGAGGAGAGGAGAGGTGTGTAAGTGTGTGGGTGTTATGTGTGTGTGTGTGTGTGTGTGTGGATACATGCTATCGATTGGGGGAGCAATGGGAGTGAAGGGACTCACCTGCAAGGCCTTCAGCATGGGCACGCTGTTCAACAGCTCCTCGTACATTTTCCGCTTCCTGAAGGCCGACTTCAAGAGGATGCGGCGGAAGGTCTGGCGGTCCATGGCCCAAAGTAGACCATTTGTTTCCGCCTGCACGGTGGCCGCTCTAGATATTTAAGTTGCACATTAGAGACATGTCTATCTATCTATACTCGTGTACATAACATATACAGTCGTCAGTCATTAGCACATTGTAATTGTGGCTCAGACAGCGCGCAAAATTCGACCAAATCGAATGAATCGAATGAATCGATCAAATACGAGTGTCGCACATACCTGGGCATATTGTAGAGCAGCGCTAATTCACCGAAGAGTCCAGTGTGATTATAGGTGTTAATGTGCTTGTCATTAATATAGACTTTGTAGACGCCACTGCGGAAAAGGGAAAATGCGGTTGTTACGTTACCAGAAGAGCACGAAAAATCCACTTTAATTGCATGCAATTTATAATTGATGCGGTGCGTGTGTGTGCTCATCAATATGCAAGTGCTCATTAATTGCCATATCAAATACTAATTCCCATTCAAACACGAATTAATTAAGTCTCACGCAAATGAATGAGCTTCTCTTGCCTGCATGAGTAATATTGTGGTTATAGTTCTTTGAGTTCATTCGAAAGTGGTTAATTCGCTTCCACATACTTGTATATGGAAAATTTGCTCGATTGCGGCAATAATGAGTACTTAAATTAAACAAATATTTGTCTTATTCGATATGAAATACCATTAAATTCCATATGCCATACAAATATTTCACCTACAAATATTTACATGACTATAAGTGGTACCATAGCATTTCTTTTTATGCCCAGCTCACTACATTAGGTATTTTGCAAAGCTTTTCTTTTTCCCAAACAGGTTGTAATAATTTGAAAAGAGTACTTCTATATCGATGCCAAGCTTGAGGCAGTCCAAACAAAATCATGAAAAGTTTGAGCAACTTCAAGTTGACTTTTGGCAAACAGAAAATGTGCATTATTCATGGAGTTTGATTGAAATTTGTTTTGTTTTACTTACGATTCAATAACATAAAAGTTATCGCCGTCGTCACCCTGGCGGATGATAAAGTCACCCGGCTGAACCTTCCGCTCGAACATGGCATCCAGGACCTGGTTCATCTGCGAAAACAAATCAGTTACAAGGGGCCTGGTGTGGGTCTATTTTGGGGGAGCACCGGGAAGTCGGCCTGATGGGGGATAATCCCCCGTAAAAGGAAAACCGCAGGCAGACACTTATTCGGGTTAGACACTGATGCGTGTGTGCCTGCCTTTTTCCCCTTACCCTTCCTGCCTGCTTTCAGCTCCCCCGGAAGATTCATGATTTATGTAGTGGATGCGAACCTGCTCCTTCTCGAGGGATCGGAAGAGGAGGACGTTCTTCACCGACTCGACCAGCCGGGCACGCTGCTCATCTGTCTTGGGGAACACGGCGGTGGCGCCATCATCGTCGTCATCCGCCTCCGGATCGTAGGCCTCGGCGAAAACTGATTTGCGGCGCGAGCTGGCCATCACTGGTGGTTCCGCTGAATCAGTTGGAAACAAAACGAAACGAAACGAAATGCAATCATAAATCAGACATATGGCATAGGTCTATTCAGAGCCTGCTGAACTGCTGAACTGCTGAAGTGAATCCCATGAACAGCAACGTCTTCATTTAATGACCGACAAAATAATGCCCAGCTATCTGGGCATGGAATCTGCTGGCCTGGCACATCTCCTGCTGCGCCACAATTGCAATTCAAATGAAACTGCAGAAATGAAACTGCTCGCATATCAACGACAGCCAGCATAATCCCATGGAATTTGGAGACATGTGCGGAAAACTCTGAGAGCATCTGCACAAATTTTGTGACTAAGCTTCAGGCCTTTGCAACGGAAAAGATGCATCTACTCATCTACAAAAATATTAAAAATTACCCGACCAATAAATGCAATTGAATTGCAAACAGCTTTGAAGTATCTTTATGGAATTATAACATGTTTATCAGTTTGTTTTTCAAACAAAGAACCATTTAAATGTGTTTTTCCTTGTGTGTCGCTTTAAAACACCATAATTACAGCTAAAAATAAAATGGGTTGGTGAACCCTTTGAACTTTCCTTACGTGTGACAATCCCCAATGTGCCATAGTTCGTAGAATGCCTTTCACATACAGCACAAATATGAGGCATTGTCCAGCTGACAGAATATTTGTGAAACATGCGAGGCAATCAGGGCTGATCGTATCACTTCCCTGCCTGCTACAGATATTTGAATGTTTGCCCAGGTTCACATGACCGCAAAATCAATTGCTGTAATTATACATTCAAGCCGAGCACAACAACACCTTAAGTGCTGTGCTCATGTTTTTGTCTACACACTGTAGTTTTGGTCAACGAAATTCGGTTTTTGCTTTGGCCAAGCAAAGCAAAGCAAAGCAAAGCAAAGCAAAGCCACTACTCACCAGCCAATAAATTACCAGACACCTGAGTGGACATTTTCAATTGCACTGCTGCTGCTGCTGCTGCTGCTGCTGCTGCTTTCTGTGCGTGTTTCCGAATTTAGATACAATTTCAAATCGGTTGCAACGAGCGCGAAAATAAAAACCAGTTAGGCATGAACACGTTTAAAAATAAGTAGAAATAAAAATGTGATGGGTGTATATGTAACCCAAGGTGACTGATGTGTGTATGTCGACGCAAAAATGAGAGGAAAAACAAAAAAAATAAAACCATACAAATCCAGCGCAAACACCGTGCGCTTGGCTTTCCCGTCACACGCTGCGTATGCGTAATAAATATTTATGCACTCGAATGTTTGGCAAAGCCTTCAGCAAGTCAAGCAAAAATGCTTTTGTATCTGTGTTCTGAGTATAACACAGATGTGTTCTGTGTTCTGTGCTCCACACCACAGCAAAATCACAGAGTTCTGCTGCTGATTCGGTTTCGGATTAGGTATCGGATTTGGGTTTGGATTTTGTTTTGGATTGGCTGAAAATGTTTGCACTGCAGCCCGCAGTTTTGCACTCGCAGTCGTGTCAAGTTGCCAGGCCAGTTAGAGTGTCAACCTAATGACGCAATTACGCAACAGTTTCCCAGGCACGCATTCTGGATTTGCCACAAGTTTCCCTCCCCGCCAACGGCCGCATAAACTGTGAACCTTGGCGGGCCAAGTGCACGTCCATTTCCCCTCCAGATAAGTATTTATCCAGGCCCTGAATGTATATATACATCTCGTCTGTCTGCCTGTCTGCCTGTCTGTTTGCATTGTGTGAGGAGCAGTAGAGACGCCCACGTTCGAAATCTTGGACGGCAATTGCCTCCGTGATCTGGTCTGGCTTTTATTGCAGCCTAATGTGCAAGGTCTGTTGAGATTTTTGATTTACAGTCTGGTAATTAGAGGAAGATTTGCAAATGTCTATCAATCACATAAACTTGCGATTCCTTATTTATGGGATTTTTGATGTTCCAGCATGGTACTATTAAGTCAAAACTTCGCGCATTATTTTTCAGACTTGGGATTTTTGATTTCCTGTTACTTTGAGAGCATCCCAAGATGTTTTATAAATCGCTTTATATGTCGATTTGAAAGATTTAAGATGTCAACTGAGTCCGCCGGCAAAACTTTGAATATCATTTGGTAATTGATGCACCGAAAGTATTTCAATTAAGTACGTTCCTTGCTGCACAAACACAAATGCACTCAGTCAAATAAGCTGGGGAATTCAATTACGGATAGCAAACAAAAAGTTGTCTGCATTAATTTCATTAGCGGAGTGAAACAACAGCAAACGAGGACGACTGCGAGTGACGGCGACGAGAGATCGAGATATACGTGTACATATACATATATATTTCTATATAGGACGACAACTTCCGACGCTGACGATGTGGGCCGGAATGAATGAAGGAATGATTGAATGAATAAATGAATGGTTGGCCAACAGGCGAACGGGCTCAAAAACTGAGTGACAAACCGAGTGAAGGACGGTTTTTGATGTGCGTGCTATCCCGGTGACGTCCTCCGAGCGACTGAAAGTGCCAATGGTGCCACAAGAGGCACAGCATCGCCGCATCGCCACATCGCCATCCACGTCCGTTGGAGTCGCTGATGACAGGCAAACGTCAAACCAAGGCGGAAATAGTGCCTGTAAGTAGGCAGCACAACACGCCACTCAAGCGGTCCAGTGTTAGTCGGCCGTCTATTTATACAGCTGCCTGTGTGTGTGGCTGGGGTGGTGTGTGTGCCAGCTGTCTATCGCTTTGTTGGCCAAACACTGAGAGAAAAGTGCCCAAGGTTGCACCACACTTGGGTTCCATTACAAAGGCATGAATTGTAAGGCAAAGAGCACTTATTTACAGGAAAACGGCTGAATACGTTTCAATCAAACCTTCAGTTTTATATCTTAAGCATCATTAGGGAATAACATTCGTACATATTTATAACGCTTCATACGCAAGTGACACCTATCCAAATTCTTGCCGTGCTGCGTTATAAATAGCAGCACCACTGTGCTTTGTCTTGATTAACATGAGCATTCCCTCAGCATTCTCATATAAGCATTCATATACACATTATTATTAAGCGCAACAGGAGGACGCTTCGTTGCAGAGCAAATGGGTTGGATGGGATGAAAGGGATGAAAGGAAGGGGATGGCATTTCCGTTCAGGTTCTGCCCCCCTCCCCCGAGCCAGCCCACAGTCCTGCCACAAACGCTGCTGGCATGTCAATAATTTTGAAATGTAACTCACTCCACCCGGCCACGCCCCCCTCCAGCCGCCCCCTCGGGCGTGTCATGCGCCCTGTGTGCCCGATGAAGCGTATGCGGCTGCTGAGCTGTTCAACAGTATGCTTCAGTGGTCCAGCAAGTCCTGCGAAACATAACCCACCGCCAGCTCAGCGCCTGGTCACCCGTTGCTCCTGATTTTTCCCTCGCTTTTGGCGCTGTGGCCAACAGGAGTGTTAATAAAATGTTCCATGCCCAGCGCATACCTTTGACCACCTGCCAAAACACACACACACCGCACACACAGACACAGACACACAGACACCTTATTGAGCCACAGAGGCCTACACGGCGTATGCGCGATATTAATGTCTCAGCAAGTTTAAAGCCCAAAGTTAAACAGAAACTGTGCTGCAAGGTTTCCGGCCACGAATAGACATCAAAGCGCAAAAATACAGATGCCGATCGATGGAGAATCCAAGAGGGCGGAAAAGCGTGGCCGGTGGGCGTGGCCAGTAGCTATTTGCGTGCCATTTTCGCTTCAGTTGAGGCTGAAAGCTGGAAGCAATTTCGCTGGCTTCACTGAGCATCCAAAGCGGATGAAGTTGGCCATGGCAGCCAGACGTTAATAGTGAGACAAAGGTCTAGAACTATAATACTTTTAAATCCGGAATGAATTTGCTGGAAGTTTGCTGGTTCTAGCAGGCGTCGTACAACGATTTGGCTAGTATATGGTTGCACAATTCAAATGTACTATGTATATCCAAACAAACCAACTAAAATGAGCCATAAAACCATATGAGCAAAAAGCCATTCCACAAGTTTCTTTAATTCCCTTGAAGTTTGTTCTGCTGTGTTGTAACTTTTGGGGCAAGTAAGTAATAGTTCATCAACAGAAGAGTTTCTTCTTGAGCACAAAGCATATGCATATTCGTGGTTATCTATAAAACATAAGTCCTTCGGCCAAGTTAAAGCCCTTTCAACTGGCACAAGCCAGTTGGCGTTGGGAAAGTCTGACTGCGAGTGGATCTAATATTCAAGTAGCAAACGGATTGGCAGCTGCAAGTTGGCTCAGCTCTTCGGTCTGCTGTGTGCACAATTAATAGATTTTTAATGACAGCAGCAGTGTGCCCCATTTCATCTGCCCCTATCCAGTCCACCCGCTCGATATGGCATCCGTCTCCTCCCCCGAGGACTGCGTGTTTGATTAACCGGAAGATAAACACGCAAAAGGAAGCTGTGAACAAAAGCCCGCAGACAGAGGAGGCCCATCCAGAGGGGCAGGACCAGGAGCAGGAGCAGGAGCAGAAGGAGGAGGAGCAGAGGCAGGAGCAGGATCAGGAGCACAGCTTCATCACCATCATTATTTAATTTCTTATTTTGTATGCTCGTGATGGGAGCCCAACGATTTATGGCCATATGCGTGGCCCAGGCTAATTATCTCAACACGTGCCGGCAGAGGAAAAACACTCAAAGGATGGGGAAATTCATCTGATGCACGAGAAAACTTTTCAATTTCTGCCAACCGAATAAATCTTGATTTTCCCGACCTATTCACGGCCAAAAAAGTTGGCCAGGAAAGTCGGGGGAATTACACCAGCAGATTGTCTATATACCCGTACACACTTGTATATCGAACCGAAGCCACATAGCTGACGTCAGAGATTTGCATCCACTACGCAGCAGTGCACGGAAAATCTCATGGCGCAAATAGAGCACAGACGGGCTAAAGAGTATTAAAAAAAAAGGGAGTGAGAAAAATTCCGGCTGGAATGTTGCAACACGCAGCAGCAGCAAATGCAACACCAACAAGACGTAGGGCTAACAGTTAAGCCAAGAAAAAGTTGACGGGACACGCAATCGAGTTGCTATGGAAATAAATGCAAAAAGAAAAGCACCCGGATTCCGGCAGCTTAAAGGAGCTGTTCGAATAGCGATTCGAGTAAAGTAAAACGCCACTCACCATCGGCATCCTGTGAGTTGACGCTCAGCTGGTCATCGGTGCTTTGATCCGTGTGGGAGACACTTGGGCGTTCCGACTGCAGTTTGGTGAAGTATTCCACGGCGTAATCGATCACGTCCGGAGGCTGTTCCACCAGGAAGGAGATCGAGAACTGCAGCAGCACCTCCTTCAGCTCCTCGGGCACCTGGATCCTTCGACTCGAATCGCTCGACATATTTGTGCTGCAAGAGAAAGTTTAAATTGAGTTATTACTTTGATTATGCGAATAATATGAAAATAAACCGAACTTAAAACTAAAACATGTTATGATTAACATGTAGTAATCAACTGATTTGAGTTGAAATAAATGAAAAAGTACTGAATGCAATGCTCGCACTCATTTTATTCACTGCAAATGCAATGGGACACCCGAAAAGTGTGAATCCATCAGGGTTTCAAGGGCGAAAGCGAAATGGGATGGAATTCCCAGTTTGACCCACGGCCAATGGTCACCTGCTGGCTGTCGCTCATTTAGATGGCAATTACCCACCCGGATCCCCTGATCCGATCCATCATCGTCGTGTTTCTCGTCACCACACCGCCCATAACACCCATCCACCCATCCACCCAACCATCCACTCATCCATCCATCCACCCATCCACCTATCAGTCAACCAAACGCAAGCCGAACTCTGCTCATGATTCAACATTGCACAATTTGAGATTTTGGTTTGGCCGTGTCGTTTGGCGAAACGACAGACGTGAGATTCATGTTAAATTTCTGCTCTGGCCAAAAACGAGCTGCGACAAATATAATTTACGAGTAATTCACTTTTCACTTGGGTTTCTATATTATTGTATTTTTATAGAAATTGGTTTCGCTGGTGTTGTCTTTTCGATTCGCAGTAAAAAGGCCACATGAGGTCGCAACTGCTGATGCATTTAAAAACGTGCTTATAAAACACTTTCAGTCGCAACAGATAGCGAATGGTTATCGTTTGGATGGTCAGTGCTATACTCATGACTCATTATAGATAACAAAGGGAGTTATTATGACACATTTATTGTAGCAGTTGCAAACACTTTCTACATCTTTCAAATTCGCATTCAGCTAATTGAAGGTTAAGAGAATCTGACTGCTTGCACATAACCACTTATATACTCGTAATTATTCCAATAACAACTTGTGAGATATTCAGATATCCGAAGAGCTTTACTCTACGTGAACTCACTTTCCTGCCTGTGAATAAATTGCAAAACCCACTGGTTTTATCTTAGAAATCTCCCCCCTTTTTACATTTTGTCGTTTACAAAACCAACAGGCAGCTTAAATTTTGAGCACCATCATAAATATTTATAAGTTTCCGTCAAATGTGCGTAATTATGTAAATTGAGTATTGAGACTTGGCCCAAGGAGTGGAATGATTTCCTGGAGGCTTTCCCCAACATTTATTCGCCCTAATTTGGAAATTAATTCCTGTTGTTTCAGCCGAACTTTTTCAATTAGGTTCATTAATATTCAACTTGTCCTGCGGCCTGCGCTGCATCGCATAAATATTTAAAACTAATACAGGTTTGCGATGAAAATTTAATTGAAATGTCTCGCTCGCCTCAATAGCCAATAACCAATTGGGCGTCTAAGTGCTCCCACTGATTGGCCTGGCCAAAAGCCGACTACTGACTGTTTATCGCAGTTTTTTTTCCACTTTTTTTTCATTTGCCTTTGGTGCGGCTGAGAGCATTAGACGTTAGGCAGTGCAAATGCAATTAGAGTGGGTCAAGGTGGTTCACTCAACGCACTGCGACCACACGAACGGCAATTGCACAGACATCTGAGAAGCTATAAATAGTTGGGCTCGAGTAATAAGAGGCTGAATGAAATGTCCACCAGGCAGCACCTCGCTTTTCTTATTTTCTACACAGCACTCAAGGATTTGGGTGCGGGGTGGGAAAACGGTGGAAAAGTTAGCGGAGAGCACACAAGAAAGAAAAGTTAAACCATTTTCATTTCCTCACAATTTCCGCAGCCGCCGGTGAAGGAAGGTAGAAATGCACAACCATTTCGCCGACAGATATAGACGGAATATACGTATAGTAAGCATATGTATATAAATGTCTACACATTCGTAAAATGGGTGAAGTCAGCTGACTCAGACTTTAATACGCGCACTGCACGAATTTAACCGAGCTAAGCTGATTAAATTTCATTAAAATAAAGATAATAACTTAATTACAGGCAGAGGTCTTTATGGGCTTTTATCGAACATTGCGCTTTTCGCACTGGAAAAGCCAAATATCATTGCAAGTAATAAGGTGCTTTGTAATATAATGAGATATGAGATGAGATGAGAATTGAATGCAAATGCAAAACGATTGCAAACACTCTTCTTCCGGTGTAAGCCCATCTTTTATCGATTTCGTTCTATGAAAAGGTACTTTATTATTGGCTATAAGTGATGCAAATGGCTATGGAAGTTTATTTTTTCTCAACTAAAAAACAGCTGGGTATCTATATTTCAATCGTACTTTAGCTGCATCTGTTTTATGTTGTCATTTCCATTAAAATCTTCATTTATATTCGCGTTTTGCATTCGCATTCGCATTTCCAAACCCATTCCCCTAATGGAATTTTCCGAGCTTCGATTCGGTTTACTTGTCTATCCGTTGGCCAGCATCATCAGCATCATCATCATCATCACCATCATCATCGCCATCGTTATCATCACCATGGTCATTATGGTCATCATCAACGGTGGCAGCGCTTTATGGGATTAAGGCGAACTAATTTTGCCAGCACTTCCACCACATGGTAAACTGTTGAACCCACGAAGAACCAAATCCTGCCCTCCATCCGTTGGACCATCAAAATGATTACGGCTTGGTTATGCGTAGCGAGTTAACCATGTGCATATGACTTCCATTTTAATGTCATTTTTACTGCAGCTGCAGGTGGTGGTGAAAGGTGAAAGCACCTAACCGCATCCACCCGTCGTCATCCATGGCCACCCACAGTGGGTGGTTGGTATCCTATGGATGCCCAACCTATCGCCCCTTCTACCCCGCCTTTCCCGCCATCCCCGCATGTTTGCGCTCTTACAAAATTGCGAAATTGAGTTTTGTGCTGGCAACGAAATTGAATCCAACTTTAAAATTGCATTTACATTTGGAATCGGTTCTATGCTCTCCATTCATAATGAATGGCCTGAATTATTCAAGGCATACATCGCTGAATACCATAAACTTGGTAACCTAGAGCATCTTATGAGGTAGCTAAAGATTTTCAAAAAAGATAACGGCTTATTTCAAGTTTGATTTTGTTTGAAGACTACCAAATATCCCGAATATTGTTCGAAAGTGCCCCAGTTCTATATGTTTTAACTTGAATGATATAATATACTACTAAAGCCCTTCAATATCGAATTACAAAACAGCGATAATAAACCATAGTACACGTATGTTTGCAATCGAACAACCTTGAGAATTTTCTGCTCCCGAAAGGCCAGATGACACAAAATCCATATGGCGTTGTTTTGGTTGACCAACCGACCTGTTTTCAGGATCCTTCGTTGGAATTCTGTGTCAGTTGGCCTATCCAATTACGTCAACATTTCAGAAATGGGACACCTGTGCGTGGGTTTTGGGTTTTTGGCTTTTTTCGGGTTCAAGAGCGGCGACGACAATCACAAAGTCCGCTCCAAATGACTTCATTAAGGAAGGGCACACTGGCGATGTGTGTGTGTGTGCGTGTGTGTGTGTGTGTGTCTAATTAGCCAAACGACATGGACACATCTCGAATTTGATGGTCAGTTCGTGTATTCAACAGTTGGGAGACCTTAAACAAAGAAGCCCTCAAGGCGGCCTAATTATTATGCATGTCCCATGAACACATATCGAGGTCTGCCAGTCTCATTGACAGTATTTCACCCAGATCCAAGCCCAGACCCAGACCCAGACCCAGCCAACCCAACCCTACTTGACCTCCCCACGCTATTGAATTCAAATTGGGTCAAGTGTTTTTAATGGCAGAGCGGTCGTAGAAAATTTGGTCCTCCAAGAAAGGGATTTTGCAGCAAGGCCACAGCTCAAGTGCAGTGTCATCGCCTATTGTTTCACTCAAAAGCCCAGCCAGCCATAGTCTCAATTAATAATTCATGATTCTGAACAGTATGCAATTAGGAACTAATGAAATTGATACTCAAAATGGGAAAAACTTGAATTTGCGACAGGATTTGGGCCAAGATTCTCAGACAAAGTGCGAAATTGAATTTTAATTGATATTTGGTAGCAATTTTCATTTACTTCTGGCTGTGCTGTTTCCAGAAATGCAAGTTTTATTGCTCTTTTCACATGTATTTCGGATGGGGTTTCAAATGGTATATGTGTATTCTTACTGGGAATTGTAATTATGTTTCCCTTTAATGAGATCTAAGCTTAACTATTTCAATGTTGGGAGCTGTGATTGAATGCTTTGGCATAAACACGTTTTCATTAAACTTGAAATCAATATTTAACAATGTTTCAATTTGTATTTCATTAGGTTTCACGCAGAATGTTGTACCCTAAGGATTGTAATTTCATTCCCGAACAGATTTCTTCTGTAATATTATATTATTCTATTTAAGAGTTCGCTCTGCCAGTGGCTTGCGAATTTTACGAACATAATTTCGAAAAGTTTTAGCCAAAGTTTGCAACAACGTTTAATTTAACACCAGCAGCACCAATTAAATGAGAATCACCTTCCTGCTGAAAGCATTTCCCCAATGTTACCTGTCCTCTGTTGCTTTAATATTATATCCAGTGGCCCTGAAAGCGATGTTTATCTTTCGAACCTCGAGTTCAAACTCAAATTTTCTGCCATCTTCAAGCTTGGGGAAGAGGTTTCCTCTTCCGGTCAATGCGTCAAAGTGGCAGCTCGAGATGCGGAAAAATAAGGCGGCAAGCACTTAATTCCCGTTGACATTTGGGCCCCAAGCGGGGGGTCCATCCCCCTCCCCCCTATGAATATGTATATACGTTATTTATATGTTAGTATTTTGACAACAACGTATCGCATCCACATCAAAGCAATTCCGGGGCATACTCCAGGGCGCCGCCGGCACTTGAGCTCAAAATGCGCCACATGAGGAGAGGTTCAGACTTTTGGGTCGTTTGTTCCAAGTGTGAGGACTCCACCTATATATATGTACGTGTGTATGTAGCGTATGTATGTTTATTCTGGACAAGAAGAAGAAGGAGTCCCGCGAGTATTTGACGCAAATTTCACTTCGTCACGCAACTTTAATGGCGAATTTCTTATTTGTTTCTGCAACTGTCGCTGCTCTTCTACCTCTCTCCCTCTCTGTAGAAGGTGCCGTCTCTTTCTCTGACGTAAAAAAGTAAAAAGGTCATCAGCTTGAAAATGTTTGTCAAAATACGACGTCTGGGTATTGATTTATTAACGCCCAGTATAACACATGTCGTATGCGTAATGAGAGGGGCTCTCTAAATGGATGGAAAACGCGGGGGAAAATTGGCGGAAAAGCAGGAAGAAAGGGGGCGGATGCGGTTTGCTGACTCACACATTTCCAATGGCCTTTGTTACAGGAATTATGTGTACATGTTAACAGAGAGAAAGTACAATTTAAGCAAGAGAGAACGCTATAGTCGAGCTTATCGACTATTAGATACCCGTTATTCAGTCAGAGAGAGTGCGAATGAGAATTTGAAACATAATTTTTTTTTGCATATCGATAGAAATTGGCCAGACAAATAATAAAATGAAAAATAATACAATTAATATTCAAAAGTGTGGGCGCAGTTTTAAGCGGTTGGGCATGTCTAATTTCAACTTTCCAGCTTATATAGCTCCTGAGATCTCGACGTTCATACGGACGGACGGACATGGTCACATCGACTCGTCAGTGATACTAATAAATAATTTCAAAAATCAAAAATTAAAGATAATTCTGTTTTCAAAATAAAACACAGGTTCTTTATAGTAATTGTTTCTTGTATATAATTTCTTACTTTTCGCATATGTATTTTCCATATGTACGTAATATGGATTTTTACAACGGGAAAGGAACTCTTAAAGCTGTCAAAAGGAATTTTACAGCCCACGCGAAGTGAAAAAGAAAATTCACCAGGGCATACACACGATTTTATATCGAAGCATGCCTATATACATATACATATACAAATACGTATACATATGTATGTACGAGTATGTGTGCATGTCGCTTTTCGCATTCAATTTTCAACTGGGACGAGTGGGGCTATGGTGGCACTGAGACAACGACTTGTCAGTTAACCTTTGACATCACTGGGCTTTTCCCTGGCCAGATCCGCAGTCTCAATTGTTCTCCGCTCTTAGCTTTTCGCTTCGGTCTGGAGTCAATTCAATTACATTTTAATCTATTGGATTTGAAGACGCCCTGCAAGATGCACAAATCGCTTAACAGTATTCTGAAATATGTCTGGTAAATTCTAAGGATTTCGGAATACACAGTATTCTTTACGGTTTCTCCGTAACATAGAAGAGCACATAACTTGTTTAACATGTTATTTTCATCCGGTTACAAATATTTAAGCAACAGAGAATATCTAATAGCTGAGGACCTTTAGTCCTAGGACTCTAGAATCTCTTGCACAGTTGATTAACAATATGCTTAGTTCAGACTTCCAAGAATATTCCTTAAATTTGTCAAAGACCCGTCAGGTGTTCCACTTTCCTTTAGGACTTCCCATCTAAAGAGCTATAAATAGTTAAATTTAACAATTTTAAGGCAGCAATTGGGCGAAGCATCCCTGCGATCCTTCCTGCCATCGTGCGATTATGGCCAGAATGATAAACTGCTGGATGGATGCTTAAATTGATGTCCATTAGTGTTAAATTAGTGAGCAATTATGTTGCCTGCTCGCTGGGGCGGGCAGCAGATACAGATACTTTTAAAGGTGGCAGCGACGAAAGCAACAGCTTCTGCCCGGGGATACATAAAACGCGAGTGCCTCCCAGTAAGTACAGTGAGCACTCAGCGCTTCAATGGTAGTAATAAATTTATATGAAAACTAAACTAACTGAAAACTACCTTGCTAAATTGTACTTTTTGATTTTCATAGTTAACTCTGCGATTACAAATTTGTTGTTTTGCGTTACCTACAAATGAAAAGTAATACTGCCAGTAAATGTCGGAGATGATTAGTAGACAGTTGTGCCATACAGAGTGTTCACTGTGCCTGCCATCCTACGGTGTGTGAGTGAACGGATGTGCTGGCATCTGTATATCTGATGCCACCCTAGGAAAAGCGATTATGTGTTGTAACAAAACGTTTATCTACATTTGTTGCCGCCACCGCTCTTGCCCCATTAAAAAGCTCCTAGATTCTATTCGCCAGCCGTTTTCCCAGTTTAATTTCAAACACGATTCTTCCTTTTCCTCGAACCATCATCTCCCAAAAATTTGTTGCGCGTGGCAGTTTTTAACGGCGCGTGCTCAAAGCAAACAAGCCCGGCAAAAGGCATAAAACAAAAAAAAAGAAAAAAAACGTTGCTTGGAAAAGTAAAAATACTGAAAAGCGAGTAACAAAAACGTGAAGAAAAGCAAAACTTGCGCCCCAAGTTTTTCGGCAATTAACAACATGGCAGTATAGATAAAAGCAGAAACACGCTGCAAATAGCAACAAAAGCCGAGTGGCTGAGTGTCGTTTGGTTCCAGCTCGCTTGGCGCATTGATTGCCGTTGCCCAATTCAAGACGATAAACTAAAAGGCCCAAAACAGCGGATTACTACACTACACAGGCGGGCAAACAGCGCAAAACAGGCCAATTTGTGGATATTATCTGCTCGGCTGTTTGCTCGGAGTGCGAGTTCGCCGATAATTAAAAGTGTTCCAAAACGCAATTAACAACTCGGTATGAGCAGAAGACGTTGAGAACTACGATTGAAGTTAATGTTTTTTTCAAGCTTACTGCCTTATTTGTTGAATATAATTACACTTTACAGCAGTGTTAAGTCCTTACGTTGGATAAATTGATAGAACATTTCCAGGGGATTATTTAGATTGCTCGGATTGAAAAGAAATCTGTGGAAACAAGGGCATTCCAAGTAGTACCAACAAAGGTTTCAATGCAATTGCACCTTTCATTTGTTCTACATTTTCATTACTTAACTAGTTTTTAAGACCTTTCGTTGCATTTTAGATTAAATTAATGACGCCAAGCAAACGAATCCTTTGCCAACTTCCGATTACAGACAACATGACCATTGTTCGCCAACTCGAGATACAAAAGCCGCATTTCGAATTTGCAAATTTGCTTGCAATTTGGCAATTACTGCAGCATACATTGTGGCATTCCAGATTGCAAGTATGACTGGTTAACTTAAATAGGAGATACAGTGCACAGATATACATACGTGTATATGTATATACTATATAAGTACGCAATGCAATTAAGCCAACTCAATTAATTAGTCCTCAAGCAAGGGGACGATTTAAATAAGCTGAAAGCTTTGCAAGCGGGCTGTAATTATTCCTAGGCGAAATATCTAAATATAAGCACTTGAATGAATGTGTGCTTTTTGTAACCAGGTCGCCTTGCTGGGTGTTTTCGTTTCTACCTTCTGGATAATTATGCAAAAAGCAGTTTGAGAAAGGTTTCTGCCTTGAAAATGGCAAGGAAGGCAAAAAAAGAACGTGAACAATAGACAAAACAAGGCTTTCCTTGGCCGTCCCCCATTTTTTTTGCATGTGGGTTAATGTGCGAAATGTGCTAAGCGAACGCAAATTTTGTGTTTCGGTCGGTCTGTGCCATTTGGACGATATGCATGCATGAGGCTCCCATGGTCGCAACTCTAGCCACTCGCCACTCTCCACTCTCCACTTTATTATCCACAGTCCGCCCGACATTTATGCAAATCAGATCCAGATCCATATCCCCCCTTTCCCTTTCCCTTGCCCTTCCCCTCTCTAAGCCCACACCACTTGGCCTGCATTGCCGACTGCATTGGAAATCACTTAGCCAACAAGGAGACGGTGACGTCATGTGTACGAGTATGTGTATGTACCTACAGGTCAACTCGATTAACCTGATTTTCTGCAAACCGCATTTTCAAGTAATAATGGGCCCAAAACTATTTTTGAAAATAAACCATTGCAATCCAGAACATTTTGTAGGTAATTGCACAAGTAAAAGATAGAGGTTTCATTCTTATTTGATGAATTCAAATTCTGAAATTTCAAACCAGATATATGTATATATATATATGTATATTGTATATTGTATATTGTATATTGTATATTGTATATTGTATATTGTATATTGTATATTGTATATTGTATATTGTATATTGTATATTGTATATTGTATATTGTATATTGTATATTGTATATTGTATATTGTATATTGTATATTGTATATTGTATATTGTATATTGTATATTGTATATTGTATATTGTATATTGTATATTGTATATTGTATATTGTATATTGTATATTGTATATTGTATATTGTATATTGTATATTGTATATTGTATATTGTATATTGTATATTGTATATTGTATATTGTATATTGTATATTGTATATTGTATATTGTATATTGTATATTGTATATTGTATATTGTATATTGTATATTGTATATTGTATATTGTATATTGTATATTGTATATTGTATATTGTATATTGTATATTGTATATTGTATATTGTATATTGAAATAGTACATTTTTTTAACAATAAAAATGTGATTCAAATGAGGTTTGAGTACAATATAGATGACATTCAAGAGAAATATATATTACATTGTAGGAAAATTAGTAGTTGAAATTTGTATTCAGACTGAAAGATTGTGTGCGAAGTTCGAAGAACAAAGAACCAATTTTTTGTCAACAAACAGTATCCAACTTATGGAAGTCAGCCTGTACTTCCAAGTGGCAGGAAGTGAGGTTGACAAGGCGAACAAGGCTGTTATAGTACTGCATAGAATAGTATCGCAACTGGCGGTGACACCGAGTGCCTGTCCTGCTTTGGGCCATACTAAATTGGCACTTAGAATTAGCCCGGTCCGCTGAGGAAGCCAATGCAAGCCATTGCAAGCCATTGCAAGCCAATGCATATGCAGCAAAAAACAATCGTAAAACCGTGCCGATTCATAAGCCGATGACGTGTAACACCTGTCACTGCAAAAACAACGACCAAATAATGGTTGAAAAGTTGAAAAACAAAAATAAAAAGCAGTATGCAAGCAAGTATGCCGGGCATTTGAAACGCTCGAGTGACATTTGTGGTGCGATAAATAAAACTAAGGCCATTTAGTCGACGCTCGTCTACCGAGTGACTGAATGCATATTTAAGTATTCAAATCGCTTAGAAATTCTCGCCATTCCACGCCGAGTACCAGAAATTATTACGGATTCGGGTACTTGGGCACTAAACTCGGAATATACAAGTATGTGCGCCCCAAACAAATGACACAGTGATTAGACACAAGCCATTGACAAAGGCCGCAAATTAATTGCATAATTAGCAGCGTATCGCGCCAACACACAAAGTGGCGAAATAAATGGCAATTCAGCGCTGTGATAAAAGGCCGAAAAAGTGGCGGGCAAAATATTTTAATTGATATCTAAATAAATGCTAAACGTAGCGATGATACTTAAATAATTATGCCAGCTAAAAGATTGAAGTGATTTTTTCCCACAAGTGATTCATTAAAAAAATTTATCAGCAGTTAAAAGATAATTATATAATAAATAAAATAATAAAATAAAACTCATTCAATTGACATTCATTTCAATTGTATTACTTAAGTAAAACATGCATTGGGAACAAAATACGTAAAACAACAGTATAAAAATCTAACAAAAAATGTATTTCAGTGGCAATATATTTGGTTTAATTAAACTAGTTGATTACAAAAAGGAGCATTACAGAGAATGCAGCTTTTAAAACTGTTTATTATCGCTTCAATGAATTATCAATAAAACGCAATGCAGGCAGTTAAAAGTTATAAAGCTCATTAAAATGCGATAAAAATTACAAACGCAGCCGAATAAAGCCAGCAGAAAATATTTAAATTCAAAAGCTGTCGAGGGTTTGTAAAATAGAACACGATTGACTGCCCCTTCTTCGATTTTCGACCCACACAAAACTTTTTATTTTTCGCACTCCCTTTCGGCCGCAGCAACAATGGAAATGATATATGTGAATATATAAGAATATGAATATATATCTATGGGCATACATACTTGCGAGTATATATACACAAAGTGTACAGATGAAAAAATGGGGAAAAGAAAAACTCTTACTTGGCGGCCATAAAGAAAAAGAGCAGCGAAACGGGAGCAGCAGCGACAACTTATGTTTATTTATGGGCTGCATATGTTCTGCGAGTTTGGGTATATTTTCCGTGGGCGTGGCACCGCACAGCTTGCATAAGTGCACCACAATCATATATACACATTTATATCGCATAAAGAGTCAGGCAACAAAAGAGCAACATGTATCTGGGATTTTCGTGCCCCCAAGACCCATCCATCCTCTATCCCATCCTGGCAAATATTTTCACTTTCCAGCAGCCTTCCCCAGCAGCCTGGCATGAAAAATTAAATTTACTCAGCTCAGTTGTTTTATTTTCCACCGGCCTTGCCAGTGCTGCTTTATGGCCATTTCACGTGGCAGAATTTGGCCAAACTTTTATGCTAAAAAATAATGTTATTTGAACGACTTGGGGGTAGAAAAAGCCTAGGTTAGGGGTTGAGAAAAAGGTTGGCTGGAATGAAGGAAGTTGCAGAGTCAAATGTTCGATGAACTTGAGCAGCGTGCTTTAAACATGTTTCAACATTTTAAGCCGCCTGACAATAATCAAAGGGCCAGGACCTTTTCCAAGAAGGGGACAAGGCGTAAATAAAAAACCCAATTCACCAAACAAGAGAGATAGTAGAGAAACATGGACGAGGACAATGGGTTCACAGCATAAGTAAATAATCTTCGAAGCGACAAACAAGAAACGGAAAAACGAACCTTCACCCAAAATATAAGGAAAACAATTCGTCTTGACAAAATAATATTGCCAAGCTGAAAACTTCCTTCTACTCGTTTCCACAGGACCGAAATGCTCAGAGGATTAAATAATGAAACAGATTTCACAGATCTCACTTGAATAAATATTCCATAATTAAATTGCCTGCAATGTCTTGGGGCCCAGCAGCCGGATTCAAAGAGAAATAAATTAAGCCGAAGACTTCTCCCCAATTCGCAAACTCGAGCCCCCGAGCTTCTGAGTTCTGAGGTGTGGGGCTAGACAGATAGCCCTTAAATTATCAATTAGGATGCCCCAAAGTCGGCCATGTGTGGGCAGTTGTTCAAAGGAATCTCCCGAGAGGAAGACACCCACCCGAGTATTTCATAAATACTACTACACCGAATGCCAGGCGGGTTTTTGCTGTTTGCCAAGGTGGGTCGAGCTCTTCCTTGATACTTTAAAGCTATTGCTCGGACCCTCTAATCAAGGCTGGGATCTGGGAAAGTTAATTAGGAGGGGGACCTCCTCGCTCACGCTCGCTCATTAGTTCCCAAATCATACCCGTCTTATATCGATGTCAGAGTGGCAGTGACATTTAAACTCTTTATGCATGCTGGTGCGAAGCAAATTTGCTTGTATAATGTCTTGTACATTTAGTAGCATTTACTAAGTATACGAACGACTTCCTTAGTTGCTCGATACCAACATAGCCCACATTTTGTTAAGGTTTTCTCGGCTTGATTATTAAGTGAACCTCTCTCAAGCTGGTCAACATGTTATCCAACTCTGCTGAAATTGTTTACCTTGCCTGCCATGCTTGAGCAGAAAATAACTAGCTTTCGCTTGAGACAGTCGAATCTAAAACAATTGTCCAATTTCTCGAACAGCCACATGTAGAGTCATAGTCATATGGAATATACATATGTATCTGGGGAGCAGTACTTCGACAATCGCTCGAAGATTACACACTGTACGTGGGCAAATAGGAGTAATGCCGGCCAGGTTTGGTGTGTGCGGGATGTGTGGGCCGTTCTTTTGACCACACTCTCCATAAGACGGGGGGCAAACAACACCAATACCACCAATACCCCCCTCCCTCCCCCTTTCCACACCCACCACTCCGGTGGCCTTCGCATCGTGGCTCCAATTGACGTCACGCAGCTGCTTGACTTTTGATGTTTGCCTGTGGGCAACACAACAAGCTCGTAAGCTGGCCTTCGGGCAGAGGGGAGCATGTGGGGGGTGCTGGGCTATTGGGGGCCAACATGGGTTAAGGGAAAAATTGTTAAATCGATTAAAGTCAAAGTTACGTGAGATAAAGTGCGTGAGTGGAGCGGTCTGAAAGTGAAAGAGACCAGCAACAGCAGCCAGATAATGCCGCTGCCCATCAGCCAGTCAATCATTTCCGACCACCTGCCCCATTTACCCCCAAAGCGGTAGAAACCGGTAGAGACCCCACACCCTCCTACCCCTCACCGGGCCACTATGAAAAGCAAAGTTTTGCAATCAACAAAAGTTAAAAGTTACCACTGTAGTAGAAAAGTTTTTCTAATTAGTGAGGACTCGCAACCGCAGGTGTCATCAGCCAAAAGGCGTCATCAAATCATACTCATTTTGCCAGCACACACACACGCACACACACACACACACACACACACACACACACACACACACACACACACACAAGTGCTCGATAAAATGATAAGCTCTGACCTTGTAGATAAGCTAAATAGATATTTTAAATTAAATATTGCATATACGAGTATAGCCTTACAATTGTAAAATACTTCACTAGGCACAGTCACCGAAACTCAATGACACACAAATAGCTGAAGTGCATGAAGTAGGATGAAATACATATAAAGCATATAAACAACATAAGCCATGAATACTTTCCTGAATATAGTTACATTTAAATAAAGTGCAGCATTGAGAATAAAGTGAACAGCTTTGGAAAAACGAGTATATGGCCAGGCGTCATCAAATCAAACCTAACATACTTAGCATGCACATAAGAGATATCTGCTTGAATATATTGTGATAAGCCAAGACTTTAGATATAAGTTAGTCCACGCAAGTGCGTCAGTGGGCGGTAGATAAGTTATCAGTCGCCAGGGATTTCAGATTGAGATAGACTCGAGACGAAAACTCAGTGGGTCAATCTGGGCCACCAAAATGCTGCTGACATATATACTTGTATGTTTTATATGCATACACTTAGTAGAGAGCATCCTATGCGTGGGTGGTTGCTTGGTTTTCCATTCGAGCGTTCAGCATTCGACATTTTTTGCTGAGCTGCAGACAAACGGCGTGCATATTAAAATCCCCACACAGAGACAATGAAATTTACGAGTTTTGCACAGAAATTTACGACTAATAAACCGCGTCGGGCACAAATAAAATGAAATTAAAATGGGGCCAGCTTTTAGCTTCGCTTTTTCGCCGATGACACATTTCAGGGGACCTGTCATCGACTGCCCCAAAAGAAGTGACATCTGTGGCATATTGACAACCTGGGAAAACTGAACTGAACTGAAATCGAGAACCGAGAAACCAATCGGTTCGGATTGGATCGCATCGCATCGAATCGAATCGAATCGAATCGAATCGGATGGGATCAATGAGCTCATAGATCGCCAGTTAATTGGCTGACGGTGGCGTATACTTAATCTATTTGCAACTCTGTCAACTAATAATAGTTTTGGCCTCACGTGCCGCGTTCGCTTATCGCGGCTCTGTAAGTTTATCGTTTATTCAATATATATATATATATATTTAGTCTGGGGAAACAGTATGTATGTGGAGAAAAAATATAAAACTTAATCAAGATAAGTTTCCCGGGAGCGAGGAGGCCAAATGACTGGCATCCAGTCAAGGAAAGCCAGTGGAAACTTTGACGCTGCCATCAGAGCAAAATGCGGTTGCCCTCTTAATTAGTTCGAAAAGGTCTTAGACGGCAGCAAAAAGAAAACTAGGGAAAACTTCCCAAGTTCGTGTAATCAAATGAGCTAAGAAAGTGAAGCTGCTGCAATGGGAGGAGGCGTCCCGAAAACACGACAAGTAAATCCCATTTGGCACACAAAAGTGCCAGAAGTTGACAAACAAATTCGTTTTGAGTTTTAGCTTACTAACTTGCAATTTAAAAGTGGAGAAATAGGATCACAAAGTTTATATCCATTAAATCGCATACAAATCTTTCAAAAATGTCATAGACGTCATTTCGAATAAAGAAATATGGCAAATTATACCGAATTACCGAATTATAACGAATCAGCATATCAGCTAAGTACCCAAAATCTATTTTAAGCATCATTAAAAAACCATTACTTTTAAATCACCACTTGATAATGTGTCTAGTTTCTGCGGCTGTCTCGTATCGATTTTTGTACCCTAATTGGTGGAGAAAAATTGCACCCTGGACATAAGAAAGGGAATTATTGAAGAGCCTCCCGAATCTGAACAGCAATCTGGATCCCCTTAGCACGCTCTATATACGGACATAAAGAAAGAGGGCAGTGTTGGTTCGCTTTTTGTTGGCCGAAGGTCGTGGTTTTTATTGGCCGTTTTCGTTCCGTTCCGTTCTGTTCGTTTCTGCTTTCCTTTTGGCCAAACAATTAAATTTTCGCTGTGTGAATATTTCTTTTCATTTTGCTTTTTTGCCTGATTGTGAGGGGCGTCGTGCAGGAGAGCGGAGGGGGAATTATGATTATTTATTCAGGCAGCCCCAAAAATTTGTTGGCCACTTTTTGAAGAAGACGCAAATTATGCGCAATAATTTTTCGGGTAGATTGTGACTCACTTTGGGCATGAAAATTTCATATTTACACATAATTTATCAACATCCGTCAAAGTTTCGAGGCATTATCACCGCAAATCAAAACTCAAAAACTTGTGCAACTAATTAATAATATCAACTTAAGTTTGACGGCGCACCATAGCTGATTTCCATGTTTTTCGGCCAGGTGGAAATTGAATATTCAGCAAATATTACGCATACGCCGCGTTGCCTTTGTTTACGCGATGAGTTCTATTTCTGGATTGCGAAATTAATTGCGAATCAGAATTGAAAAACAATTTTCCCGGCCAATTGTTTGGCATAAAAGAGGAATGGCATGGAATGGAGTGAAATATGTATATATATAGCCGGGAATAAAAACAAAAGCGAGGACAATAAGGAGCGCTCCTTGCCATCGTTGTCCTTTCGTTTTTGTGATGAGTTTTTCACGTGCCGCTGTGTTCACCCTTGTCAATTCCAGTTGCTGGCTACCTAAAAAATATGAAACATAAATGGAAGCCAAAGGACTGCTGTCAATAAAAATGCCTTTAAGCCGACTGGCAACTTTTTCATTAGTTCCATTTTGGGGGTTGGTCTTCACTACAATTTGTCAGCCTTTTTTTTTTAATAGTTATATTTTTAGAACATCTCCCAGTGCTGAGAAAATATTATTGATGACTTTTTATTCCCGTGCTGGGCTCCATTATGGCTGGCCACGGATGCGGGAATCAATCAATAAACGAGGAATCCCAGCTGAAACTAAGCCGGGCCATAAGCTCCACGGGTCCAGAAAGCGCGAGGACATGACAGGAATCTGCTGCCGTCCTACGACAATGAGGACGAAGGAAGGGAAAGGAAAGGGAGTGGGAGTGGGAGTGGTAGTGGGAGTGGGCCTGAGGACATGAGCGGAATAAGGGCCTTTGAAGGGTGGTGGCCCCGAGCCATTGAATCGAATACGCATTGAAGTCGTCTTCCTGCCACTGACTGCTTTATGTATCTATGTGTGTGTGTGTGCACAGATTCGGCCCACAATCTTGCCCTCTTAACTCGGAATTGAATTTGGCTTCGAAATTGTGTGTTTTACCGCTGATGGATGGTTGTCTCTCGTCCTCTTGGTTGTTGGCCAGCTGTTTTGCCGGGTTCTTATTCTCGTTTCCCCGTTTGACGAAAATGCCAGGTATACAAAATGGAATTAATTGCAAATACAGCTCATTGAGTAAGAGCACGAGAATTTGTTGTCGGGATTTCGTTTGCAAAAGGAGAAAAGAGGATTTTCAATCCGGAAAAATGTATTCGGTTTACGGGATAATGAGTGTCCTTGGATGTAACTGGGGAATTTAGTATTCGGGCAGCGATTTTTCATTTTTAAAACAAGAGAGAACGCTCGACTATCAGATACTCAGCAATTGGGAGTGCGAGCGAAAAAGTCCAACATTCTTTTTGGCATATCAATAGATACACTACCATTTATATGTCTATAAGGTTGGTCCAATCTTTTATTTAGTTTTCATGATTAAGTTTAATTTTTTTATATATGTATGTAATAAACTGCATAACACATAGTTTTCTTAAACCGTCGTTGCTATATAAGGTGAAGTGCGTCAAGCTATTAGTCATACTAGTGCACTTGAACGCTTTTCTTTC
This sequence comes from Drosophila orena, assembly GCA_005876975.1. Classification (NCBI taxonomy): domain Eukaryota; kingdom Metazoa; phylum Arthropoda; class Insecta; order Diptera; family Drosophilidae; genus Drosophila; species Drosophila orena. The sequence continues at coordinate 1,832,614 of VCKV01000008.1, read as the reverse complement.
ATTTTCAAATATCTCAATCGACCAAGATATAATCTTTCGATTCTATAAAAGCATTCCGAGGGTATTCACTGATTTATAGCCCGAGTACACAGTTCAGCAAAATATGAGTATAAATAGGTGTATTGGGGCGCTCATTCTAGAATATCTCGGTGGGTTCCTGAGCACCGCGATCCCCGCCACCCTACCTGTATAACCTCACCTGGCGGCCGCCCACCTGCTAAAGCAGGCGACTTTTGCTGGCTTTTTAATTTCTGTTTGCTCTTTAGTTGTTTAGTTGTTTGTTTATCAAGCAATGCCAACCCTTGAGCAATTGATAAGCGCGTGAAATATTTAATCGCACGGGGAGCAAACACAAATGGCAGCAGAATGGGAAGCGGAATGGAATGGATTCCAATGCGAATGCGGTGCGAGACTCACCTGACTTTTTGCTACTTTGCTGTTTCTTTCGGGTGGGTGGGTCTCCTGCGTCCACCTGTTTCACCTGCTCCTCCGGCTCTTCCTTCGTTCGGTGGCTTTTTATGTTCCTTAGTTCTCTTTCGTTTCTTTGGCTAAAACCAAATTGAATTTGTTACTTTCGTGGATTTTTCTTGTTCTTCTACATTTATTTTTTGGATAGTTGATGTTGGGTGTTTCTTTTGCCGCTTTCGCTGTTGTTTGATGTTTTGAAAGTATTTCAGTTATTAGATTTTGATTGCTAGATTCGTATTTACTGAGATTTGAGCGCTTTTTTAGCATTTAATGCTGTACACTTTTGAAATGCCAATAAGACGAGTTTCAGCCATTAAACTAATTGGACTGGTGCACAGCGCATGTTTATCAATATTTTTTCGCTATTCAGGTTGGATGCGGTGAACTTTAGTACATTTAATTACTTTTTGTCCGGTTTCACTTTATTTGCTTTATGTTTAATAACGATGCCTCGCTTGAATTTCCCAAGAGCCGAAAAATAACATGCCACGCATTGATTAAACCAATATTTAATCATGTTCTGCTAAGATTTTGTTTAAACTTTAAAGAAAAACATTTTTGTTGTTCGCCAATGTAACTGCTTAATTAATTGGGTGCCCGAAATTATTTTTCGCTTGAATAAACATTTTTGTTTTCGTGTGTGCTTAACTGCAATTGTTGTTTATTTTTGAATTGCTTCAGCGAGCCACTACAATTAATTTGTTGGGTTATAAATAATATGTATGTACATATATTGTTAATATAGGGTTAGTTCTAGTTGTCACTTTGCAAACACAAATTACCGAAAAAATTGACGTGATTATTTTGCTGAATGTTATATTGAATCAAAACCTGCTAACAGAAGTAGGAATTTTTGTTTTTTGCTTATGTATTTGTTGAATTTATTTGGCCTAAATAAACATTTTCGTTTTTGTTTATAATCGAGGCATGTATCGTTGTTTATCTTCTCGTTGCTTGCAACTCCTACGCTGACCCCCAAAAATTGACTTTATTTTCCTTAACTGCTTAACTATTTTGGGCTTGTAATAATGTAGGGCCAAATTCTGATTGGCATCCTGCAAAGCTGGCGCCCGTGACCCAATTTCCCCGAATATCGATAGGCGGCGATAACGCAGGTAGCCGTTGCACTTGCACTTGCACTTTTTTTTAGGCCTTTCACCAACTATTGTTAAATCTGACCAGATATGATATCTTGCAAGTCAAATGACTGCTGATTAGGACAAGTAATTAGTTAATTGCTCGCTGCACTTGTTTAAGACTCGAAAAAAGTGCGTTCAAAACCGGCATTTGAATCATATGCGCAAGCCCCTCTCTCCAACCCCTCCCCCGCTCACACTCACACTCTCTCTCGCTCTCACTCTTCGCGCTCCCATTTGAGATCCCCTTTCTCCACCTGCACTCCACATTCGCTATCTCTTTTCCACACGCAGCTCTCGTGTTTATTGATTGTCCCCCACCGAAAAAAACCTTCAAGTAACAACAACAACAGCAGCGGATAGGTAGATTTTTGTATGTATGTATATTGTATTTTTCGGGGGAGGGATTGGGAGGTAGGCCACCTACACCGCCCCCCGTCCGCAGCCCACCTCGTTTTTTATTACGCGCACGTAGTGTGGTTTTTTGTTGCTCTCTGCTCTCACATTTTTACATACACTTGCACAATTGAAGAGAGAGCGAGAGGTGAAGAGCGAACAGGTGTGGGGCGGGGGGCAGAGGGCGGCGCGAAGCTGGAGTTAATTGGCGAGCACGCTTTTTGGTTTTTTCGGGCTTTTCAACTTTGAAACGCACATTTTCCAGCAATCCACCAACGCACAACGGCACACGTTCTATATATTTTCCACCGGCGATTCAACCGTTGTTACTCGGTAGGTTTTTTGGAAAATTTTTAATGGCAAACGTAAACAAGTGCGAACGGTGAAATATATCGCAAGCAGAAGCCTCTGTGTTCCGATTCCGTGTCAGGCGAAAATTACAAAAAGTTTTGAATTGCAGGTTGCTTATATAGACTCGGTGCACTCGCAGAAGCTCGCTCTCAGCGGAAGCTCTCTCCCGGCTAGGTCTCTTGCGTGTGGGTGAAAAAATACTAAAGAACATACCAAAGCGGGACAATTGTAACGTCAGCTTTGCAACGGTTGTCTTCACATTGTTTTCAAATTTAAATAAAGAGTAAATATGTATACAAAAAAAAATGATTACTTCCCAAATTAAAGAAAACTTAACCAACACATTTTAATACAAAAAATGCCATATTGAAATGCGAGTCAATTTCTATTACACACAATTTAATAAAGCACATACTTTTTGTTTTTTTGATATCATTAACTAAAGAGTTCAACTGTCAAGATAAACAAATATACTGTCTAATATTAACTAGATTTTCCAGTTTTAAGAGGAAAATCTGCCGTCGTCTTCTTATTGATCCTCAAAATGTTTGTAGTTCCACTTGTTTTCCGCAAGGGCGAAACTCATACTGATATGGTCATTGTATTTCCTGGCGGCCGAAATGTCACACCGGGGGTATTCGTTCAATGTTGCATAATGCATCGCCATAGCTCCTTCAAGCACTGCCAGTTCGGTTTTTAAAGATACGCGGTCTTTCTTAGCCAGGTACTCCCTTATTATGGCGGCACAGTATGCATCATAGCCCACGTCTATTTTCAGGCCCAATACTCTGATTTTTAGATAGTACATAGCTTCATCAACGGATGGGATCCCGTTTTTACTACTTTTAACTGCACGTGCTTTGCGAATATCGTCTTCGGCGGGCTTCTGTTCATATTGTGGGATCTGCGACTCATTTTGCGATATGCTAGTTTCTGGACTGTTGCTTCCCATTGTTCGTTGAATTAGATCAACTACCCGGATAAATAGTCATAAATAGTTAATATATTTTGAATATTGGAGTATAAGCACCTTTATGAGCTCCAAAAAATGTTTACAGTTCACTCCTTGACAGAATTAATGCTACCAGATATAAATTTGGAAAATCTGTCTGTAGCATGGTATTATTTCACAATTAATACCATTAGCCGATAAATACCAACTCTGGTATTTTGTACATTGGACACACTGACCACTGAGTGTGCACGTGCGTGTTTTGTTTGCAGCGATTTCAACCGAATCAAGCGATTGCTGATGAAAACTATGCCCGCCGCCCCCGCAGACATCAGTAATGGGAGGGCCACGGAGCCCCATAAGTCCTGGAAGAAGGTAAACGAGGAGAGGAAGGCGCTAAAGCGACAGCGCAAGCAGGACAAGCTGCTCAAGGAGCTGCAGCAAGCCAAAGAGGCAGAATCACAGGCGGAGCAGGCCGCCAATGAGGTTCAGGCAAAGGACAAACCCAATCCGTCCACGCTAAGCATAGCTGTGCCCGGTTCCATTCTCGAGAATGCGCAATCCAACGAGCTACGGGCCTATGTGGCCGGTCAAATAGCCCGGGCCGCCTGCATTTTCCGGGTGAACGAGGTAATCGTCTTTGACGACGTTGGTATAGCCACCGCCCGGGAAACAAAGCGCAGTTACGAGGCAGATGCGGAAGGCAGTGGCACTGGCACCGTGCGCAGCAGCTCCCTGCAACTTGGCCGAATTTTACAGTATCTTGAATGCCCGCAGTATCTGCGAAAGTACTTCTTCCCGCTGCACAAAGACCTTAAGTACTCTGGCCTGCTGAATCCGCTGGACACGCCGCACCATCTGCGGCAGCAGAGCAAATTCAGGTATCGTGAGGGCGTCATCTGCGATAAGAAGGCCAAGGAGGGACACAGCTACGCCAACGTGGGGCTGCTTAACGACGTTCTGGTGGACAAGGCTGTAGAACCAGGCGTCAGGGTGACTGTGAAAATGGAACCTCAAAGTGGTAAGTATTTGAACCGCGCATTTGTGCTCCTAGATCTGGACTATTATTTTCTCCAACAGAGAACTGTAGAAAACAGCGGGGAACACTAGTTAGCCCGGATGAACCACGTCGGGAAACAGGTGTTTATTGGGGCTACCAGGTGCGTATCGCACACTCCCTGTCTGAGATTTTTACCAAATCACCATACGCATCCGGCTACGATGTTACGCTGGGTACCTCAGATCGCGGAATCAACGTGCATGAGGTGCCAAATCGATCATATAGCTTCAAGCATATGCTTATTGTATTTGGCGGACTACAAGGCCTGGAATCTGCATTGGCCAACGACGAGAAACTGACCGTAGATGATCCTGAGCTGCTGTTCGACCACTATGTAAATGTTTTGCCACGCCAAGGATCTCGAACTATTCGCACCGAGGAAGCCTTGCTGATTGCTTTAGCCGCTCTTCAGGAGAAATTGCAACCCCAAGTGGCTGAAGTAGAGACCGATTTGAGTGATCTTCTACCTAAAAGTGAGGATACAGGCATTGCTATGCGCCGAGATGTTTTAGTTAGCAAAAAGCAGAAGAAAAGAAAGCAAGTAGAGGACACTCCTGAAGAAGCAGTCGTCGATGAACCTTCGTCTCCAAAACCATTGCCGAAAGTGGCTCGACTGACGGCCAATCCCTTTGCCGATTCCTCCGAGGCATTAGCGAAAAGCACCCTAGCAGAAGTCGATTTTGAAGTGGTTTCCTCCACCACCGTTTCTGGAAAAAGCCAATCGTGTGCAGATGACGACTTAAGTAGGTTCGATTGATTGGAATAGTTGGAATTTTATTTTTGTAAATATACAGATCCGTATGTGTTGCTTAAAGTTTCGTTTTTGATTTTTTTTGTTATTCCAATAAGCGTGTAAACTATTCTGTTTTTTGTTGACGCATAACGAGCTATATTCCTATATAGACATATACTTTTGTTCGAAATGTTCTAATAACTTTATCCTTACACACTAAATTAATACGATTTTAAATTTTTAACGCGAATGTCAAAGCAAGAATTTAGATTTCGATCTCCCACCACTTTTCGCAGTATCACTTACATACATATACATTATAATTGTCCATCGACTCATTGGTAACTTAAACATAATAACCTAAGTGTCCCTATAGGATGGACTGTCAGTACCTCTGTTATTTACACACCGAAAGTATATGTCGTAAGGAGGCTTTACAACTAAATCTCTAAATGTAATATGTAGCTACATTGTCGCTGGTCATGATTAGCTATGGAATCGAGTCTTGGAATCGCGGTTCTGGCAGAAAGTCTTCCTCCAACTCGATGCGCGTATCGCTGTGATATCCTAGCAAAGATTCCGTGTCCTCCTCCATATGTCGGATCGGAAACGTTTTGCCATCGCCAAAGCTAAAGGATGTGTGGTGGTGAATTATATGTTAGAGATCATTGATCATAGTAGGAGATAGATAAGTAATGAGTGCGTTATTTTGTATATGATGGATTGATTGTAGATTCGGTGCTGTGCAGCTGAAGCAAAGCTGCCATGTTTATTTTATTGGCAAACTAAAAACAAACCTTTGTTGAAGTTTTAAATATATTTTAAAATCCAATTAATTTTGTCACTTGCAGAAGTTCAATAAAATATGTATTTGGGCAAAAGGTGTACAAAGTAATAAAAAGTATAAAAACTTGCAAACAGTTGCTAACTACATAAATTAAAACCATATGGAAATTACTGAATTCCGTGTGTGTTAATAATGTGTACTCAAATCTCATTTGCTTATCATTAGGTTTAAGTCTTGAAGATCGTTTGATATCTACAAGGAAAGTTGGTTTCATGAATGCATTAGCAAGGTACAAATCTTCGAAGGAGATCACCATCTTAGCAACAGGAAATTCCTTATTCGATGTCCATTAAAAATTTCGATAAATGCGTGTGTGAAACCAATGAAATATTGCCTAATGTTAACATAGTTGATTATAGCTAGGTGTTGATTTATATTGTGGTCCCAGCCATTTAAACATTTAAATAGCCTACACTAAACAGCTGATGAATTGCATAGAGGTAACTTATTTGCTTTCTACAAACCGCAACGCTCACAAATCTGGCAGTTTACTTGGCTCTATGGTACAAACATATAATACATTCTACAGAAACATGGTTATTATTCAAACTGGCAGATCGCCATTCGCCGGGCGTGGGAAACCTTTGGCAGGATCAGCGCCGTTTAACGGATGGTCTCCGATGGTCATGTCAATGTATACGGATGCCTTATTGACTACACACTCGGCCGGGCTAGACCTGGCTGCTGCCGTGCTGCCGTTTGCCAGCTGCTCCTGCCGCCCGTTGAGTTCGTCCTGGTATGGAGATGGCGTCTGGACCTGCAACAGCTGGGTTGGCTGGACGCTGGTGCTTCTTACTTGATGAGGCGATTGGTTGTGGTGATGGTTAGTGGTGTCGAGGGGACTAGCGCCAATCAACTTATCTGTTGGATTGCCATCTAACCTGCTGGTGGCCGTATCTCCCATGGCATCGTACCGCTGGACGGGAGAGGTGGTAGACACTCGACTCTGGTCGCTGGAGGTCGGATAGCTGTAGCCATCACCGCGACTAGTTCCGTGATTGTGAATAAGCAGAAGGTTGGGGTATTGCGTTAAACAGAGAGTTTTAAACAGAAATATTGTTTGTTTGTTAAGTTTTCAAGTTGTATTTGTTTTTTTTTTACAGTTTAGCTTGTTGTAGTTGTAGCTGTTGTTTTTTGCAGTTTTTTATATATAATTTTGCACAGATGTGTGAGTACGAATATTAAAATTTAATCGACATTTTGTGTGTGGCAAGTGTTTTGGTTTTAAAGAAGAAGTTTTAAAGAAAGTTCCGTCCGAAATTCAAACTAACTTTGACACTTTAAATTATTCACTTTATGGGCGGACAATTGCTTACTAAGCTTGTTTTGGTTAGATCTAAGTGTCTATTTCTAAAAATCGCTGGCCAGATTCGTTTCCTTTTATTTACAAAAATAAAGAACGAACGCAATTGAAATAAAGTGCTAATTAGAATTTGGCTTAAAACTAAATTACAAAAGGAGATCGACAACATAGATTTATTGCTTCCCGCTCTCATTTTTAAGCACACACAGGTATTATTGGTTTACATAAATTATACGTGTTAGAAATTGCTTTCAGTTAATATAAAATTTGTGATTTTCAACAGTCTTTTGCTTTTCTTAGCACACAGAATACACATAAGAAATATATAAGCTTTTAACTACAAAACCTTAACTTTTAAACATGCCCTTAATTTGCCGAAATCAACATAAAAATCAAAATCAAATACCCATTAAATCAAATCCAATTAAACAAAAGTGAGCAAGAACAACAACTAAAGAGTGAGTGGTGAGAGTGGTGCAGCACGAATTAGTTTAAATGGGTATGTGAAAATGGAACAAATCTAAATGGTGTAGTAAATGAACCATTAAATACCTGGAAAACACGGGCAGGAACCAGTATTGCCAATCGTCGCCAAATACCTCGCAGAAATTGGCATAGCGGCCCAAGTTATAGCCATTCTTATCGGGGCCGCCAACGCGGAAGATGGGAGCTCTGAACGACTCTAAATGGAAGGTACATTAAAGAGGCTATAGTATGCAGGTGATTTCTAAGTCAGACTTTAGCTACCTACCCAATGTCGTGCGATTCACCAGCACAAGGTAGATGTGGTAGCCAAACAAGCTCACCAAACTAATGGCAAACATAATTGCAATGAAGAACAGGAACAAAATGTGAAAACGCCCCATTCCACTGGCATTTAGCTGTCCCTGTGCCGAGTAACCATTATTATCGTACTTGGATCAGTAAGTACAAGCAGTTTAGATAACATTACAGCAAAACGAGAAAATACATTCATTAACTAACAGGTCTTCGCATGCAGCGGGCATTTAGGGTGGTAGAAAGAGTAGAAAAGAATCGGAAACTTACTGAACCTACCTTCCAGAACTCGACAAAGTCGTGCAGCGAGGTGAACGCCACATATAGGCAGTAGACGAGCGCATAGCCCAGGAACAACACGAAGTATTTGTAGTTGTAAAAGTTTACGCAGTTGTTTACCCAGGGGCAGTGATGATCCATCTTTAGAACGCAGCAACTGCACACACTGCAGTGGTGAGCTCGGTCTGGCTTGATGATCTTGCACTTCTCGCAGAACCGCACCGAACCATTCATTGTGCTGTAGAACAAATGTTCAAACATTATCAAAAACGTTTGGGAATACGCTCTCATATTTGTTTGGCTACTGAGAAAAGCCTTTGCTAATGTCTTATTTGAAACAATTGTTCATTTCTCAGATAAAATGGTTTTGTTTGATAAAGTTATATGAATCAAAAAAGATAATGCACTATAAAGTTCGAAGCTTCTGTTTTATAAACAATTTTTAATATACTTACCGATTTGTTACTGGCAAATCACGCGCAAAGTTGTTGAGAATGCGTTTCTGGGTGTCCGGGCTGTCGGCCCGGAAAAGTCGCGACACTTCCTCATCCGGTATCCGCCACTAAAAACGGGTGATTACCAATAGGATATTATAGGGGTTTACTGTTCCTTTTGATAGCACGTGCTGATAAGGCGTGTGATTCACTCACCTGATCCGGTATTCGGCCTACGGAGGTCATTATGGTGCGCCAATACGACCACATGAACAAGGTGAGGAAGAGGTGGTAAAACAGAAGCATGAAGATCATAGCAATGCCGTTCTGCGAGTTGCCTGAAGAAGGAAGCGAAACATAAGGTTACGTCCCCAACTGCAAGACGGTAAATACAACTCACGGATGCATAGCTCCACCACATAAGCGTAATAAGACCAAGCTATTACCGCTGTAATAAAAAGCACTGGTATCCATTTGAAGACTGCCATGCAAAATCCGCAGGGTGTCTTTCGCCGTCGATGATCGTCGTTGCCCATTCTATTTATGTGGGCCACCACTTCGGAAAGGGCGCGTGTGTCTCGGGGCGTTGGTGTCACCTCCACCTGGAGCTGGAGCGGGTTGGGGGCGATCGAAAGGTCTGCAATTGTGGGTGCTCCTCCAGCGGGCGCTCCACTGGCCAATCCAATGTCTTTATCTTCTAATGATTCACTGGCTTTGCAGGCTACTGTCAAATCTTTTTGCTTGCTTCCCCTTTTTAGGCGGACAGGTGCTGACTTTCACCTTAACGCTGCGACATTTTCGGTAGTATTTCCCAGTTAATCTGCTTTTTCAGATGAAATCAACTAAATTTTGGCTGTAAAATTGGGGAACTCGAATTGGTTTAGGGATGGTCGATTTGTGTGTTGTGGATGACAGAGTCGGCGTGCCGTGACACGATACTATCGATTATGATAATGTCAATAGATAACCAATTCTGGACCATCGTTTTAGCACAGTGGTAAATTTTTGACTTGTTGAGTTTGAATAGGCTTGTTACATAAATTAAATAAATGATTAATTATCACATTTTTATTAAGGTACTGTACGATTTATTTATTTTAAAATCTAATATGAATAAAGAAAATTTTATCCAAAATAATTGTTTTTAGTATTTAAATAGGTAGCTGCCAGCACTATTTTTCATTCGTGTTTGGTATTTTTAAAAGTATTGCCTAATTTACCAAAGTGAAGATTCATGATAGCCGGCTTGTCGTCGTTCTTCACAGTACATTGGATTTTGGGATATCCCCGTAATTATATCAGCGTCCTGAATATTTTCAATCACCATGAGTCGCGAAGTGTTATCACCGTCCGTCCAAAAGATGAGCCTGAACCGGCGCTATAGAGTCAACGTTGTTCACGACGACTTCGGTGGCGCAAAGTGGAATAGTCAAAACAAACTGGCTACACCAGGAAACAAAACCTACGAGGAGCCGGGTAAGTGGGTATTGTTGTATTGGTTTGCCCACGTGAACCCCCTTCTTTTCAGATCTTTATGGTGATGATGATGACGAGGACGATGAGGCTCTCGAATATATTGAGGAGTCAGCCAATGGCGATTTTAGTCTTTCTATTCATGTATCCAAGTGGGTCGAGTCTTAGAAACTACTGGCAACATTTTTGACACAGTGTATCCTGCAGATCATTTTACGGTGGACTAATTGGCATGAAAGGATCTACGAAGCGCCGCATCGAGGAAGAGACCCGAACAGAGATCTATGTTCCACGTCAGAACGAGAAGTCAAACGAAGTGACTATCAGGGCCAAGCAACGCAATCAAGTATGCGCTGCACTTCGGCAAATCCGCCATCTCGTAGCCTCCTTACGAAAAAAAATGAAACCCACACACTTTTTGGCACTGGCTCTAAACTTTGGAGAAATCAAGGAGCGTTTCGTAGAGCTGAAGGTATAAGCCAAAATCTTGTTCAATAAATACTGATTTCCCATTTCCTAATTTTCCCAGAAATGCATTTTGGAGGCCGAGCTGCCAGGCATCGATGAGGAGCTATTCATATCGGAGTGCTGCATTCATCTAACCTTAGGCATCTATGTGCTGCTAGATGACGGCGAACGCCAAGAAGCCCTCCAGAAACTGGAATCATGTCGTCGCTTTCTAGATGATTCAAAAACACCTTTCGAAATAAGAGTTAAGGGCCTGGAGATTTTGAACGACGATCCAAGCTCTACTCGCGTTCTGTATGCCCGCATCGAGTGCCCGGATCTGCAGAAGTTTGCGGATAACTGTCTGGCCGACTTTCAGACTACAGGCCTGTGCGCTACAGACCATATTGAACGTAAATGCATTAAACTACACATGACCGTAATGAATAACCGCTACCGCCAAGAGGCAATGAAGTCCGGTAACAGCTTTGACGCCCGCGAGATTCTTAAGCGCTTTGGAGACTTCGATTTCGGAGTAGCCCAGTCCCAGGCTGTGCACCTGTGCGTATTAAAATCGCGCGGCGAGGATGAGTTCTATAAGAAAACCGGTAGTCTCGAGTTCTAAGAACAATTGAAACAGCGATTTTTATGTTTTAATAAGAACATTTCAATATGCCTCTTAATAAATAAAAACCTTGGTAAATAATCTTTCACGGTCCTGGACGGTTATTTGTTGCAGTTCCTTGTCTCTGTGGCTTTTAAGTCTAAGTATATTTTTAAATGTATTATAGATTAGTTAAGAAATGGATAAAACAATGTGAAAGCACTACTTTACGATTCTGCAAATCAAAGAATAATACACATATTGAAAATAAATCAATTCAGTTTTAAGAACTTATATATTCTTCTATGATTTGGTAAATCATCGGAAGGCCCATGGTGCAACTGTACAAGGTGATCCATCATCCATCGATATGCACATAAAGATTATGAACTTCGAATTCCGCATCAATAGGGCGAGGGAAACGCTTCGGTGAAACCCGAGACCGAAAAGTTTCACCTCTACATTCGGAAAATTTCCAGAAAATAATCCATTAATGAAGGACACCAGTAAATTCAAAGTAAATTACACATATACGATTTATTTGTCGAATATCAATGCTCAAATTGGTTTTGTATATCTTAGGCGACTGGACTGCTTAACACCTTAGTGCTTTCTGCCTGTCGAAATCTTCTCCGGCGCATATCCTGGAGAAAACCACGACAATCAAAACATATGTGCGCTGAGATTTCGCTCACGGTAAGAGTGGTTTTCGACTCGTTATTACAATTAATATAAAAATATATCGATTAAGTGTAAGGATTTCTGGCAAAGTCGTTTATTGGATCTAACAAATTAATGGGTAAAACAAAAAGGTTATATAAAGAGGCATGCTTAACAGCTATGGAGTAGGAAGCCACAAGTGGAGGACACGAACATGTACAAAAAGAGCCAGCTAAAAAGCCGGTTTGGAAAGGATATATAAATGGGAAGCAAGCTGGAACTCCCTCCCAGCCACTTTTCCGCACTTGTACAAAAATTGGTTTAAATTGAATATCAAAATCAACTCGACGGCTTACTAACTAACTTTATCTACGCACGATTTGCTTTTTGTTTGCTTAGTAAATGTCAATAGCTTCAGTCTAAAGTTAGGATTTGGTTGACTTTTGTTTTAGGCTTTTGTTTTTTGCTTGAAGAGGATATCATTGGTTCTACTTGTCACGTTGTTGTTCCTTCGGGCGGGTTTGAACTACATTAGTAATGATATTGCAAAATTGATTTAGTGGTTCGCACATAGACTATATGGTAAACATTTCAACATATGCAGGCTTACGTACATATATATGGATTAGATTTCGATAAAATGCGTGAATCAAACAGTGCGTTTTTAGTTTTTGTGTTGTGTGTTTTTAAAATCAACTCATTAAAATATATTTGCTCGTCTGGTACTTGACGTGGTTTTAATTACTCTAGCGGATATGTGTTGGGTTGCTTAAAACACACTGTTCGTATCAGGCTGTGGGATATTAACAAACAAATAACTAGAAATGTATATAGACTTTTTTCAACAACAATTAGAGTTTTTGTGCACATTTAGTTCATTTAAACAAGGATATTAGCTGCTGATAAACATGTAAGTGTATTTCAGTTATTTCTTAAATAATCAGCAGTCCTAGACACTTACATTGGTGTAAACAATTTTTTTACTTCAGGATTGTCAACAAAAACCATTTATTAAATGTAAAACCAAAAATTTGTTGCAATTGAATGTAGTGTGCGTACATCGTGTGCGTATTGGATAAATCTCGCAGTGTATATATTAAACAATCAATCAGATGTGGAGCACCCATTTTGGCCCCTGACTGCCTCCAATCCCTGCCGTGCCACCGTCATCGTCATCGTTGTTTTGTTCGATCTCCTCTCACTTGCTGGACAATGCTACTATTTTGCATGACCGTTGCTAAGCACTGCCGGCACTGCTTGCTGCACCACCGCGTTGATTACCTCGATCTCCTTCTTTAGAAAGGCGGCGCCGTTCTCCTCAAGGGCAGGATGGAGGTCAGGGGTAGCATAGCCAGGATCTGTGCCATTGTCATGGACCGAGGATATGTTGCGTTTGCGCAGCCCACCGCCATTTGAAGAGTCCAAAGAAATTCCGCCGTTGCTGCCGGGAAGCTTTAGCTTGGGGAACTCGATGTCCCGCATCAGGTCGTTCTTGAACTCTACTATGCCGCTCACGGTTTCGGTAACAGTCTTATCAATAAACTCCTCTATGTTTTTGGTCTCCGCCTCGATCTTCTCCTTAAGCTTGCTGGACAACTGATCCATCTCGCATTGGTCATGAGGAACACTAACGGCGTCCCGGGCGCATGTTGGCATTGCCTTCTTTTCAAGATGTGGCTGCTGCTGCTGTGGGCGTGGTCGAAGATTTACATTGTTTGGTTGCTCGGTTGGTTGTTCTACAATTGTTTTGTGTAGGCCAGCAGTTGGCTGCTGGTGTGTGGGCGTGTTGGCTTTACATTGAGCGTGTTTATCCTCCTCTCTATCCTCGTTGAGATCATTGGCTGCGGTTAAAGCTGCTGTAGACTCCACACTAGTGGTCACTGCATCCTTGGTATTGCCGCTGCCCGACAAGCGCACGTTTCCGTTGCCATTCGACGTCCGAAGCCGGCGTTCGCCGCGTATAAACATGGGTAAAATAAATATGGTCACTAGTGAAATGATGTGAAGGCACAAATAAAATCTCAGGTACAATTTGATGCTGCCCTGTAAAGCGAAAAAGTGAAGTCAGTTAATAAGTGATCTTTAAATAAATATAATTTAATGTAGAGTGAGTGGATTCATGTTTATGCTAAGAAATAGAAGAAATATCCTGCAAGTAATTAATGAAAATTTTTTTTAGCTATTTTAATATTTTTAATACCCTGAATACTATGAAATGTTTTAGGTTGTTTCTTTACTGTAACCGCAATTTTGAATTGATTTCAACCATATACAATAAGTCTAGTTACCCACATTGTTTTGCCGAATATCAAATAAAAACGGTTACTTTAAATAAATTTGCATTAGATTCTAAGTATATATCCTAATGCATCCGATTGATATTCAAAGCTTAACACATTTATGCACATAGCTTTCCTTGGTTTATTTGTTTGCATGTTTTCTTTCTTACTTATCGACATATTCGAATTCAGACTTACCATAAATTCAAGCAGAACGAATGGGAATGTGGCGTAGCCCAGTACCACGCGTGTGATCAGGCAGGTGAGGATGTCGTAGAACATTCGCGTGACCTGAGTGCTCTGGAAGCGATGACGGAAGAGTCGCCGGCCGGTGCGCGCAGCTGTCACAACGACAGCGCCGGTGGCGAAGGTCAGGTAGTAGCCCGGATAGAAGCCGTGCCAGACGGCGCTGAGGGCGAAGGTAAGGAGCGTGCCGTACTGCTTGGGCACCCGTTCATAGACAAGCGTTCGCAGCCAGCGATTGGTGCCGCAGTTCCAGTTGTTAATGGCATCGCGCATGTTCGTTGAAAACTAGCATCACAATAAAGAATAGTTGTAATATAATTATGCTAAGTTATATGCTTTTTTTATATCCCACCTCGAACGACAGCACATTGATGTTTGATATCAGGTCCCACTTGGAATTGCCATCCTTATCGTAGCCGGTGAAACCTAGACCTGAGTTGTTGCATATGGCATCCGCTAGAAGCCAGGCGTGATAATACTTAAAGCGTATGCAGGTGGTAGCCATCATGGCGTACCAGTACTTGTAGACCATGCTAGTATTGTTCATAAAGTCATCCTCCTTCATGTCTTTCACGGGATATATTTTCACAAACTTCATGAAGATGAAAGCGCACACAAGACTACCAACCACTTTACGTATTACCGCTTTAGTCGGCGAAGGTTCCAGTACTACTTCTCTCTTGCTGATGTCGAGATTGCCCTAAAAAAGAGATTTAAAAAATCGTTTTTAAAGTAAATGAAATTGTAATCAATTTGTAGTCAAATTGAATTTTTCAATCCTTTAAGTGGTTTCATGAAATATTTATGGAATGCAATATCTTTTCATATCTGCCACTTAGTTTTCTGAATTGACAATAAAGAGCGTCAAGACCATATAAACAAATTGAATTCCTACATATCGCTAATTAAATTACTGAGGTGGTCATTAGAAAGTCAGGTGACATAATTAAACTTACATTGCCCGGTGGAGTGCTCAGCAAATTGTAGCCTTCGACGAACTCGATATAGTCCTTGTAGAAAACGAGAGGACCGGCTAGGATGCTTTGAAAGTGCCACACGTAGGAAAAGTACTCCAATGCAGAGGGCATTTTGCGAATGGCATGGTACTGCTGCGCCTTGGTGAGTTCCTATCAAACGAAGATGATTTGTGACACGTGATAGTTAGCTATGGACCTTCTGCACACTTACCTCATCGCCCCGCACAAATCCATCGTGAATGCTGAACGCTAGGCTGGTTACCTTCTGTGTGATGATCATTAGGGGCCCGGTTATGTCCAGGGCATAGGATCCGTAGTCGTATAGCTGGCGCATCAGATGTACGCACAGCAGATAACTCATGGCTACCAGCAGGACGGCTCTAAAATGTCAAATATTAAGTCACATGCTTCAAAATTTCAGATGTAGTAATTACCTTTGAACAATGCGCGGATCTTGGGTGCGGATGACGATGTAACATATTGCCGGCAATCCGGCAATGTGGATTGCCTGCTGACCAAAGCAAAAGTAGCCGAAGGCCAGGCCAATCGATAGAGCGAACGTGTGGCGCAATTTGCTGGAAACCTTGGAAGGGTGCAGCATCGACCTGAAGAGCGACGCCAGGAAGAGAGCCGATATTTGGCAAATCAAAAAGTTTACCTGCAATTAAATATAATGATTTGGAGCCGGATTAGTATAAATCTGGATTTTCCCCTAGGCATTGCATACATATATAGCAAAACAGTCAAGTTGGCAGAAAATAATTCAAAAGAACGTCAGGTGCATTAAATAAACTAAATACTTATAAGTTAATTAAGTTTTTTAAGGCAACACGAGATCTTTGGACCCAACCGCCGAAGCGGAGCACATGCAGCCGGCACGTGTTTAGCTAGATTTGCAATTGTAATGCGAGAATAGCATACCCCAGTTATTACCTCCCAGATCAACCAACAGCCAGACCGAGAGAATTGCGGCCACAAGTGCTTGTCAACCGTCGCACTTGATCATGATGCTGATTGCCGATCACGATCACGCGTTGTGATCAATGTTCGTTTTCCTACGCTTTTTCTGACCCCCAAGCCCTAGCGGCCTTGGTTCTATTCCGATGCAAATTTACAGGATACCTTTGCCTGCTCTTTTCATTGATGATCGCGTGGTTTTTGGCGGTATTTTCCGCTAGTTTGCTTTTAGTTTGCAATGAATATGCAATGAGCTCTCTATGGGTGCCGTTTCATTGATATCAATTGCCCGACGCTTTCAAATTGATTTCCATTCTGTGAAACGCATATTCAACTGCCCTCGATAAGGTGCGATAAGAAATTGTCTTGCAAGGGAGTTCAGACCGCACCCAATCGGGGGTTATTCGTGTACAACATAATCATTGAAAGCGGATGCGACAGCTCTGAGTTCGTGTCACTCTTATCAATAACGAATTGTTTGCCGCACACAAAAAATTGTGATATTATTGAGCCGTACACATCTACCTTTTCCGCTCGGCACTCACCACCAGTAAGGCAAGAAACAAATCAAAGTCTTAATGAGCTATGCGTAATCACATTAATTAATTAATTAATTAGCAATTTGATTAGCACAAGTTTTAGGGAAGTCAAACGTTAACACTGTTTCGTGCAATGTTTAAACTACTTCAGTTACACAACATTATATTATCAGAAAATTTTTATCAGAAATAATTCTTTGTTATATGTATGTTATCAAGATAACCTAAAAGAACGAACTACGATTTTAAATCTAAGTTGTTTTATCACATATTTAAGACAATCAACATTTCTAGAGGTTCCTTAAGCAGTTCATCGTTTAAATATAGAGTTTGAACAGTTTAAGTAAGTTAATTAAATTTGCATTACTTTTTATGTTTTGCTGAACTAAAATAGCATTAAATAATGTTATTTGACATTTTGAATAAGAATTCAAAGACAAATTGTCATGTGACAAAATGTCATGTGATTTGTGATTTATATGCTGTTTATTGAGTAGGCGGTTACTGTTGGCTACGAATACAAGTTGCAATACAAGCTGCGATCCCATTCCAGTTGCGTTGAGTCGGCTAGAGTGTCTCAGTTACGTTGAGCCGGGCAGTTCAACACCTGGCTACGTGGCAGGCACTCTCCTGCCTCAGAATCGTACCACAGACCGGTACGGCACTTGCGCAACAGGCGACGGCCCTCCCGGCATTCATAGTACCTCCTGCAATGATTCGGGTCCTGGACTATACTTCCCTCTGCGCGACCGGCACACATGGCACTGGTTCCGATCGGAAGAGTAGCTTTGGTGCTGGTGCTTGAACCAGCGAAGAGATCCTTGATTGGCGTCGGAATCAATTGAGCTGGACCACTCTGATCACCCTCAGTGCCGCAGGCAGGTGTCGTTGTCTCCTCGCACGGTGGTGGGGAGGTGGTCTTCCGAGGGGGGGGTGTTGATGTGGTTGTGGGTTCGCACGGTGGCTTTTGTGGGGTGGTAGTGGCTGGCGCACAAGGTTTCTTTTGTGGAGTAGTGGTTGTTCTTGTAGTGGTCGTGGTTGTTGTTGTGGTGGTCGTGGTTGTTGTTGTGGTGGTCGTGGTTGTTGTTGTGGTGGTCGTGGTTGTTGTTGTGGTGGTCGTGGTTGTTGTTGTGGTGGTCGTGGTTGTTGTTGTGGTGGTCGTGGTTGTTGTTGTGGTGGTCGGGGTTGTTGTTGTGGTGGTCGTGGTTGTTGTTGTGGTAGTCTCACAAGGTGAAGGTGGCGGAGTTGTTGTCTCGTTGGGCTCGCAGGGAGAGGATGGAGTGGGAGTTGAGGGCTCGTTGGGCTCCGAGGGGGAGGATTGAGTGGGAGTTGAGGGCTCGTTGGGCTCTGAGGGGGAGGATTGAGTGGGAGTTGAGGGCTCGTTGGGCTCCGAGGGAGAGGATGGAGTGGGAGTTGAGGGCTCGTTGGGCTCTGAGGGGGAGGATTGAGTGGGAGTTGAGGGCTCGTTAGGCTCCGAGGGAGAGGAGGGAGTGGGAGTTGAGGGCTCGCAGGGAGAGGATGGAGTGGGAGTTGAGGGCTCATTCGGCTCCGAGGGGGAGGATGGAGTGGGAGTTGAGGGCTCATTCGGCTCTGAGGGAGAGGATTGAGTGGGAGTTGAGGGCTCATTCGGCTCCGAGGGAGAGGATGGAGTGGGAGTTGAGGGCTCGTTGGGCTCCGAGGGGGAGGATTGAGTGGGAGTTGAGGGCTCGTTGGGCTCTGAGGGGGAGGATTGAGTGGGAGTTGAGGGCTCGTTGGGCTCCGAGGGGGAGGATTGAGTGGGAGTTGAGGGCTCGTTGGGCTCCGAGGGAGAGGATGGAGTGGGAGTTGAGGGCTCGTTGGGCTCTGAGGGGGAGGATTGAGTGGGAGTTGAGGGCTCGTTAGGCTCCGAGGGAGAGGAGGGAGTGGGAGTTGAGGGCTCGCAGGGAGAGGATGGAGTGGGAGTTGAGGGCTCATTCGGCTCCGAGGGGGAGGATGGAGTGGGAGTTGAGGGCTCATTCGGCTCTGAGGGAGAGGATTGAGTGGGAGTTGAGGGCTCATTCGGCTCCGAGGGAGAGGATGGAGTTGGAGTTGAGGGCTCGTTGGGCTCCGAGGGGGAGGATTGAGTGGGAGTTGAGGGCTCGTTGGGCTCTGAGGGGGAGGATTGAGTGGGAGTTGAGGGCTCGTTGGGCTCCGAGGGGGAGGATTGAGTGGGAGTTGAGGGCTCGTTGGGCTCCGAGGGAGAGGATGGAGTGGGAGTTGAGGGCTCGTTGGGCTCTGAGGGGGAGGATTGAGTGGGAGTTGAGGGCTCGTTAGGCTCCGAGGGAGAGGAGGGAGTGGGAGTTGAGGGCTCGCAGGGAGAGGATGGAGTGGGAGTTGAGGGCTCATTCGGCTCCGAGGGAGAGGATGGAGTTGGAGTTGAGGGCTCGTTGGGCTCCGAGGGGGAGGATTGAGTGGGAGTTGAGGGCTCATTCGGCTCCGAGGGGGAGGATTGAGTGGGAGTTGAGGGCTCATTCGGCTCCGAGGGGGAGGATGGAGTGGGAGTTGAGGGCTCGTTGGGCTCGCAGGGTTCTACTTGTGGGGTAGTGGTTGTTGTTGCGGTGGTTGTCGTGGTTGTTGTCGTAGTTGTTGTCGGGGTTGTTGTTGTGGTTGTTGTTGTGGTTGTTGTCGTGGTTGTTGTCGTGGTTGTTGTCGTAGTTGTTGTCGTGGTTGTTGTCGTGGTTGTTGTCGTAGTTGTTGTCGGGGTTGTTGTCGTGGTGGTTGTCGTGGTTGTTGTCGTAGTTGTTGTCGGGGTTGTTGTCGTGGTGGTTGTCGTTGTTGTGGTTGTTGTCGGGTTTGTGGTTGTCTCACACGGTGAAAGGGGCGTAGTTGCCGTCACGTTCGGGTCCGAGGGAGACGATGGAGTGGAAGTTGCCGGCTCGTTGGGCTCCGGGGGAGAGGATGTAGTGGGAGTTATCGTGGTTTTCTTAGCACACGGTGGCGAGGTCGTCTCACATGGCGGCCTTGTGGTGGTGACCTGACACGACTCCTTTGGGGGTTTCTGTTCAGGCCTGTTTATTCTGTGGGCAGATCCGGCGCTGATAGCGACTGATGCCACGAGGGCCAAAAGAAAAAGACTTGCTGCAAGGGAAAGCTTTAGCTACGGCTCCTTTACGACTTTGCACCAGTGCACTTACACAGATTCATCGAATATTTCGGGAGGCGCAAAAGGATAACTAACTGCAGTTGGCTACTTTACCGCTTTCGCTTCGGTGCTCTGACAACTGACCCACCTGCATCTTCTTTTTATAGGCGTACCGTAATGGGTGGAAATGTTCTTGGCTACCGGGTTACAAGTACCACATTTTCCAGATAACTTTTGACCAATTTGCAAAGTGCAGTTAGCAAAAGAAACAATGTAACCGTGGTTGAATAAGCAATCATATTTAAAATGATTTTATGGAAACCATAAACTTTATTTTGATTTTTAATAAACCTTTTTGTTGTATGCGTTATCCTTATGGTTTTCATTTTTTATTTAAGACTAATGTGAAGCCAATGATTTACTGCACACAAACGCACAGATCTTTTATTCCCCATTCTGCAACAATCTTTAAACATTTTGTAGAATATTAGATGTTCCCCTGTTGAATTTCATAATGGACAGGGACACTTCAGTGTTTTAGCGATAACGAGTACTGGTCTAGATACACTCGTACATACTTTATCTGCCTTTCTTTTTCAATGGAGAAATAGCGCCTACCAAGGGGCCACGTCTCCCAAGCCACCCTCAATGCCACGGATCAAAAACAAAGGCGACCTTGAAACGATTTTTTGATATCGCTTGATAAGTCAAGCAGAACAATAAAGTGCGTCAATTTACAAGGTTCGAGCGACAATCAAACAATGTAACCCTTTATCCAAAGGGTTATCGAACCGATTAAAAGTTTATCACTTTGATTAGAAGACTACTCACCGAACTAGCAGTTTTCCCACTCGGACGCATGTTGTAATCATCATTCGAATACCTCATGCGCAATAAGTTGGTTCGCATTGCTGCTGGCCAAAACCGGTTCTTTGTTACCTCAATCCAAGCTGTATGGCTAAAACACAAGCGCAAACGGGGGCAAACGAAAGGAAAATGGATCTAATGGATGTAAGAAAAAAAAGGGCAACAAGTGGGTGGGCAACTTGTTGTTTCTGAACGTTGAGGAACTTGTTTTATAATGAAGTATTAGGTAAAACGCAGTGCGGCAAGAATAGATATGTTCTTGTGTCACTTTAAAAGCTATTAAAAACCCTAAACAAGGCGGAAAAGATAAAATAATAGTATTTTCCCTTTCATAAACAATTTTCAGTACAGTGCAAAACGTTTGGGAAATGTACGCAAGAGAAGTTACGACATCTTTATAGCTTCTGTTTTGGTTTTTTTATGAAAAACGGTATTTGCAGCGCATGTTCATATTGTACTAGTAATTACATACCCTGAAGGTTTCTGTGGGGACATCTATCACAATGGGCATGTTTTTGCACTGTGCCCAAGGTGAAATAATGGAATCGAACATAAATTCAGGGGCCCAGATTGGTTGCCAATCGAATTTCGAGGCACGCAGACTTGAGGCTACGATGCGCATCCCAATTACTTAGTACTTCCCTTTACACATCCTGTAATGAACACTACATAATGCAACAAATGAACACGGCAAATATGTTACACTAGGAAGACAAACAGTTTAAACTCGAATATGTGGACCCAGCCCTTCCTCTTCCGTTCGGATGCATTATTTTCGCTACTATGAGAAGATAGTTGCCTGCTTGTCGAGATAAGACGGTGCCATAGTTCCGGCCAACATTACAATATGGTTCGCAGCGCCATCATTTTGTGTGTACTCGTCTGCCAGCGTTCGCTGGGATTCCATAGGTACCAAGCTGCGCTTAAGTTCTTTGACTTGGCCCCTCTTCGTCCAGAAGAGCGCCATTACAATGTTTAATGTCAGTGTTGTTCTATGTTTAAAAAACAGTTCTAAATTATGAATATAGTA
This sequence comes from Drosophila orena, assembly GCA_005876975.1. NCBI lineage: Eukaryota > Metazoa > Arthropoda > Insecta > Diptera > Drosophilidae > Drosophila > Drosophila orena. The sequence goes on along the minus strand of VCKV01000008.1, from coordinate 1,810,699 downwards.
CATATGCAAAAAACGGTGCTCTCATCAATACACTGAGATGTGAACTAGTTCGATCGGGAATGCCATCAAATATTTGAATAAGCACACGTGTAGTGTGAGTGCAAACAAATCGTAAATCATTTAATTAACATGGTGTGTTTCCATTGCCAAATATTGTAAATTGGATGGCGAAATTAGTCAAGGCAGGGGGCAATTGGGTGAAAAAGGGGTGGCAATGAGCGAAACCAAAAAAGTGGCGTGATCGGTATAAATAAAACAATAAAAGAACCGCCAAGCGATATACCCAAGCAACAAGCGAACGCACGATAAAAGCAAAAGTCAAAACAAAGCCAAGTGGCGAAATGAATTAAGAATGACAAGATATGGAAATCACCTGAGAAACAGCCAACCAAAACAAAGTAAAATAACTAAAAGGAATGAATTCAAAACGATTCCTTCATCGTAAAACATTTCACACTTCTTGTGCTGCACCCAATAGACTCATCCGCAGAAAAGATGATGGGTATGCCAACAACCGTTAGAGGCGCCAAACAGCTGTCAAAAGCAGAAGACATTGCGAAGAGCGCACAAAACAGACGACGAACACATAAACGACGAGTTCAAACAACTGCGACACCCCACACTCAAGGTCACAGATATAATAATAATAATAATAGTATCATATAATGCATATCACGCCTGTGGGGACTGTGGGGTTGCCCTCCGTTTGTCTCTGCTCTCTTCATGTACACATATATTTAATTATATACATACATACATATACATTTATACCTTTTTTTAACTTGGCTTACATAACAGTTTTAATATTTAACCGCGACCCGGTTAAATACCTCCACGGGAATGCGAAAGTCGGGAAATAAGTATGTACGAGTATGTATGTACAATTAATATTATATGTACAAGCACAATGGCAACGAGTTCTTTATTGATGTTTATTAATAAAAATATTGTACCACATACATGTACATACATGTATTACAACAGCGGTGGAAATATTATTGACAAGAGACTTCAAATATTTTATTAAGAATCCATAAAAAGAGGTTTTTAAAATAGGGTATGAGAAACCTCTTTTTTTTGTGATGACCCGATTCTATTATGAGCTGAGAAAAAAAAAGCTACATTCATTTTAAAAATCACTATCAAAAAGGTACTATAAATGCGCCGCCAACTGTGCGAAGAAAACGGGCGGCGTGGGAGGAAAACTCAAGATTGCGAGAGGAAGGCAGAACAAACTGTTGAGAATAAACCGCGACTGACCGGCCGGGAATGCATCTTTGGCCATTAAGGCCTCGCACGTTGCTATTGAGCATGTTTTTATCTTTTAACTATCCAAGTACTTTATGGATATGTAGGTGCCTTAAACATGGGGCGATTCCACGGAGCAATTGGCCAATTCACCGGCATTTGCGCAGTTGCGTGCTGCGACCTTCGATCCGAATTAGCGCAATAAAAAGCAACAAACAAATCAAATATCAGGCGTAGCGATTTTCAAAAAAGTTTCGCCCACCCCCACAAAACCCCATTACGAGATACAGTCATTTCTGTGACAGGTGAACGTTTGTATTTAAATCTCCATTTTCATATTCTCATTTTAGGCAAGATTATATTGATAGCCGATTATAGAAATTGAATATAATTATTTAGTGAATTTGTGTTTTATTGCTATATCCTCTTCAAGTACCACTGTTTTGCTGCGTTCACTTGTTTTTTGCTCGAAAGACCGGCTGACTCATGCGGTCTACATCAGCTGAGTGGAAATAAGAAGAAAACCGCTAACCAACACACCGACAAGCTGTTGATATTTGTTTGCAAACAAAAGAAGCGCTAAAAATTCAATTATCTGGGATGGAGAGGTTCGTAGTTTGAACCAAGTTAAATTGGATTTAGCGCGGCTATTGATAGAGACTAAAACTGATTTTCCCCATCAGTGTGCTCTTCTTGCATCGCAGGTTTGCATTAGGTCATCGGAATTGAAAAATATGACGATTACGTACGTGTATGTCGGTTGATTTGGGCCAGAAAATGCCTGGCCATGAATCACATTTATACATATGTATGTATATGCCAGCTGCAGTTATACAAATTACATTGCGCCAAACGAATGGGTCATCAAAAGGGGGTTACGAGAGTGAGGAAGTAAGTGTGCCTGTGCGACACTCTCTGCAAAGAGATTAATCACTGCCCCCCCTTCCCAGGTACCCACCGCACTATTAAGTGATGCAAAGCATTTTAAATTTAGCGAAATCAACGGTGCGTCAGTCGCAACAAAAGTAATTTCAACATTTCACGCTAGACCGTTTGTGGGCTGGAAAATTCCACTGGTAGATAATTCGTGACAACAGATAAGCTCTTCGCATAATTCAAGTTGTCCAAATTAAATTAGAAAAACTACAAAATGGGTAAAATATAAGGCAATTGCCAAGTGCGATTAGCTGCCAAGTATATCAAAGGTTTAAAAGCCCAAATACAGTGTGCAATCATTACCGTAAACAATTAAAATTCATTCATAATTACATGTGAATGCATAAATTATAACTGCTTAAATATTGTTTTGACATGAATTGCTTAAATATTTCCACTTTATATATTATAATATATAGATATATCCAGTTAGTTCCTTGTTAGATGGTTCCATACATGGATTGCTTACTGTACACTAAATATTTGTTTGGGCAACCGGCATGGCATTTATTTACCTCCAGCTGGCAGGTAAGTTTTGCATATTTCCCAGAAAAATACATATGCCTTTCCCGCCGAAGAAAATCCCAGCACTGTCCTTCAAGAAGTGCATTGTTTTCAGGCAGAGAGAACGAGAGTTGCACAGCGTATGATTGGCACACAAACAGGCGTATACACACGCACACGTGCACACGCCCGTTTAGAAAGATAACGGTAGGGGAAGGAGGGGGTCTGAAGCGTCAGGAATTTACGGTTTGGAGTAAATGTTACTTACCAAGTCCACGGAGAGGCCCACCATATCTGCCAGCCAAGTGAAGGTCCGGCTGCCGTTGTAGCAATCATTCTCGATGAATTTCGGCGGTTCTAGCATTTTGCTGTCTGTTTTCTTTATCCGCTCTTTTCTTTTGCGTTGTTGTTGCTGTCGGTCGTTCTGATTCAGCGCTTCATGGGGAAAACTTTGCGATTAACAGACCCTTTTCCGGTATATCCGGGAACCACCGAAATAACGAACTCCCCTAATTGGGCGGAGGGATGCGCGCGGGGTGTTTACTTATAATTTTGTGGAATAATTTTGAACTTTTGCCTGTTGTTCGTATCGAGTCTACCGTGCCCGTGCCTATAAATGAAATATTCGAAACGCAATAGAGATGGGCGCTCGGCGTGTTCTGTGAGGCCAGCGATGGCTCTGCCAGCCGATAGTTTTTGACAAGATACTTCGATACCAGAGCGCTGAGTGTGTCTGTTAAGTTTCTGACGAGAAAATTCGAATACCCCCAATGCAGCATACTCGCTCGTTATTCTAAATGTACAATTTGTGTAGAGTAACCAATTATGTGGAGTATATAAGACGTAGAAAATGAAAACGTTTTCGTCGTTTATATTAACCAGAGTTAGAAAAATACATAAACAATTTAGAAACATAACACTTTATCCCCAAAAATTAAAGATATTTTATTTGTACTAATTTTATATGCGGTGTAAGTTAAGAAGTTAAGAAATTAGCTACCGCATCAGGAACTTGCACCGCGATGCCAGCACCACTTTTTCTCTCTTTTTCGAAAAGGAAACATTTGTGTTTGGGTATTTCGGTTTGTGTTTGTAAAAGTTTTGCGATTTGGATTGAGTTTTTTGGAAATAGGTCTGGACTGCATCTTGGTTCCCAAGTGGTGATTGGATAAGTAAGTAAGGTTGCCATTAGTTGAATTTTAATGATGCCCGATAGGTTACGTTAACAGAAATATCATAACTGTTAACGCAAGTTATCAGCAGCACTGCAAACCAGCTATCGAACATATGTCATCTCTATTCTGCGCACCCACTGCGAACTTTATTTTCCTGGAAATATTATTAAATAAGTTAAATTGCAAAATGTTGGGCCGCAGCAGTGTGATTGCACGCAACTTTTCCCAGTCGATGGTTCGCTTTAGCGGACATGGCGGAGTTCCCGGCGAAGTGAGTGCCAAAAAATAGACCCCTACGGGTTACATAATTTTCACGACCGCATAGGATTGGGAGGAAAATCAATTCTAACACCGGAAAACATTCCATTTTCCTGCAGAATCTTCCCTTTGGGCTGACGAACAAGTACAGGATCACCGCCCTGTTCACCATCGGCTGTGTCTTGGGCTTCGGATCGCCCTTCCTGATCGTCAGGCACCAGCTGCTCAAGAAGTAAGGTGCTCCCCTGGCGACAGCAACAACAAATGTAAGGTTAGTTTATTGGTTAAATTTGGTTTGCATTTTAATAAAATTGGCACTTTTCAGATGTAGCGTTATCTTGTGAGTTGGCCGGGAGGCCATTACAGTGTGTTACAACTTAAATTTAAGTAAAAAGTGGAAACGAAATAAAGTTACCCGTAACCGTAGAACCGATTGATGGATGTTTTCTTTAAAAGCTGGAAAGACAGTTCGTGCAACAGCCGTTTGGTATTCCTTAAGGCATTCCTTCCTTAAATGCACCCATTTTTATAGCTGTTAGTCTAAATATCTTGTGACTCTAAATTAAATATTAGCTTTCTAAATCATACCCATACATTTACATCATGTGTTCGCAAAACTTACCATTTCCTTTCCATAGTTTTAATTTTATTGTTAACGTGACAATTTTGTTACCAAAAATTAAGTTTAAAAAAGTAAAAAGTAAGTGTTCATATTATAGAATGAAGTCAGAATCCATTGTACACTTAAAAATATTTCTGTGCCCAAGAATAATATTTAAAAAAGTGAAAATGGGGTTGCCAACTGCAAGTTCGTACAGGCAAAAAGTTTTTAAATTGAATACTGTAGTATTGGTGTCATTTCTTCAAGGGAAACAGGAGATTCCTTTAGTAGGCTTACCTTTAGAGAAATGACAGGCAATTTTTCAAAACCCAGTACTTTCATTCAATCGCTAGAAGTCTGAGAGTAACATCTCACTTGCAAGCAATCAAATAATTTAATATTCCCGTCTCAACAAACGGATTAAAATTTACTCATGTGGCCCACACTTCGTAAATCCATTGGCAATTTTGGCGGGCCGCTGAAGCGTCATGGAAGTGGATATTCAGGCGGCAGTCCTGGAGTGGTAGTTAACCCAAGGTCGAGAAGGAGTTACAGCATTCTAAAAACTTAAAATTTCCTTCTCAGAATTTACCCTTTGGCTTGGATAGTCCGATGCGCTTCACACTGTTTTACCTAATTGCGGGAATCGTGGGCTTTGGGGCTCCGTTCCTAGTGATTCGTCACCAGATGCTTCGTAATGTAACCGAGGATCCGTAAGTACTCCGAGTAACCCAATAATATCGTATCATTATTAATGTTGGCCTTACAGCAAGGAATAATCCCAAAACGACATAGAACACTCGTTAATAAATTAATAAAATACATTGCACATGGAATTTATTGTCGTACATACTTTGTAACAGTTGGCATGGTTTCTTTTACATTAGCTAAACATAATTTTCGTTCGAAATATCAGTACAAAGACCACCACTGGCGGCGATCAAGAAAATTCGTTAATTATCTAAACTTTCACTGGGACCAGCTACAGCTCCTCTTTGCCATCAAAGTCGTACTCCTCCTGGACGGGCGATTCATCGCAGTATCTTGCTTGTTGCGAGCAGATCTGGATATCCAAATCGTTGCCGATCTCTTCAGCCTGGAAGGCTTTAACAAAGATCTCATCGTTGTCCTCCAGGACTTCGTTGCAGAAGTGACCCAGGCTCTTGTTGAGATCACCATCTTGCACAAAGTCAACCAACGAGGAGTCGGGGTTCATCTGACCGTTGATGATCATCTTCAGGAGAGTGAATTTCCCGTTGCTCTTGTAGGTTGCTTTCAAGTAGTCGTCCATTTTCTCACCTTTTAGAATGGTTAAATATTAGTAGAACACCAAATATAAATGTATTCATTGCTACGCTCGAAGGAGACTTCTGACCAGCGCCAAGTAATTGAATTTCTGTATGCTATTGCATTCAAAATGGTTGTAATTACTTACAGATCTTCTCCATCAATTCGGTAAGGAACATCTCGGATTTTACAAGGCGAACTTTCTTGCTGATCGAATTTCCCTGGGCGTCCAGCCGGAATCCACTGACATCGGCCATCTTGTGGGGGTCCTCCTTGGCAATGGCCTCCTCCAGCTCCGTAACCACGGCCTTGCACACTGTAATTCATGGAACTTTCAATTATCCGGACTCCCAGGGCCAACAAGTGCATAGCCGCCTGTTGCTGACTTATGTGTGCGTTCTTCTTACCGTGACACTTGACCTCGCGGGAGGTGAAGCTGTAACCTTGGGCCAAGGCCAGCAGGCCGAACAGAATTAGAGCCTTCGTCAGCATATTCTTAATTGATTGTTTAATAGCTTAACGCGTGGAAACTAATTGCATTAACCACGTCAGCAGAAGCGCCTTCCTTTTGAAAGTGCGGCGTTGATAAAGACGTGTGCTGTATTTACGATGACTAAAGCGCGACGTGGTTCTAGATGCTCTCCAGCGATAAGTGAAGAATTCTACCTAATTTGTGCCCAAGATTTGCGGGACGGGGCACGATGTCAGTGTGCCTGGGTCAGCGTTCACAATAATTGTGGTAAATGTTTTAAAGAAACCTTATTGATAATACACGGCTATCGATAGAACTTTTCTAGCTAAAGCCAGTTTTGGCTTTAAAATATTTTTAAGGTTACCATATCTTCGGATTTCTGTTGAGGGGCTTATGCATTTCAGTTAGTGATTACAAAAAACGTTTAATACACATATTTAAATATGTTATAGGCCTCCAGAAATCCAATTTGGAAACGAATATTTCGAATTTTGTCATTTACATGCGATTTCAATTTCCATTTACATATTTAGTATGTCTCTCAGTACCTGTAGACCGTGATGTCTTTAAGCAAGCAAATATCGATAGCTAAGTGCGCGCGAAATTAAAATCCTAATCGCAGCAGATGCACGTTGAATTGTTTATTTTTAAGGGAGAGCTGCATTATATACAACTCAGTTCTCGCATTCTCTTAGTTCTCGATCGAGACCATATGTACATTTCCCGTCTTGGGACTATATAGGGAGGCGATAACTGAAGAGTCAGTGCAAATGGGGAATCGCTCGCGAGTGGTTGCTCTGTTTTCGGATTGACATACGAGGACGAGGTAGTCGCGTAATTAACCGGCAAAGCGTTTGTAAATTAAAAGAAACCCACAAGTCGGCCGCGCTCCTCGATTTCTACATACTCTTATTAACCATTATAATTGGCGTTAATTAAGTGTCGTGTTTCCCTCTCGGCGCGTGTTTCTCTTCCCTTTTTCCCTCGCCTGCAGTGTTGATCATTTCTTGGCGACTGTTTGCTCGGTTAATTGATAAGAACGAATTGTAGTCGACTTGCCATATTTATGGGGCAAAGCCGCAGAAGAACGGAAATGCAGTGCAAATTGTTGCTATACCTTTTAGCGCAGGTTCAATTTGTTGACCCTGCCAAACTGAAAGCGGCACTCGGGCCAGGAGATAGGCGATCATTCATTCGGCTATGAATGAGTTCGTCAAGCACCGCAATCTCGAATAGAAAACACAAAGATTTTATGTGAATTTTTTCATTTAAATCACAATCAAGCACATCGGCACAAATCTTTTACACAAACACCGATAAAGCCCTTCCTCAAACAGCGGGAATTGCACCGCTCATTGCAGGACTGCCGCGTTGGGCGGACGTGTTCCTCCGCATCCTGGATAAGTTTCCCCTGAAGCTCCTTTTGCAAAAGACCTTTATCGGGATCCTCCGGAATAGGTTGTACTACGCAAATTGTAGCTAGAGTTAGTGCCAGAATAAACGCGATCTTCATGGTGGGATCTCAAGTTGAGAACTGCTCTAGTTCGTTCAGGTTTCAGTCGTCTTATATAGTAAATTGAAACGCTGCCGGCTTATGATAATGAGTATTTTTGTTGTAAGAATGCAAAATAATATTGTTTATTTCAAAGTTATGCGGAATTAAGCATTTGCGAAAGCAGTTTCCGTTTATTGCACAGCCAGACACTGACAAATTAAGTCGTTATATGACATTGTTCGTTCTAGACTCAAAGCTCTGTGTTAACAATCTTAATCCAATTGAAACTCCTCAATTCCGAATCAATTTTAATCATATTATGAAACTATTATTTAAGCAATTTAAAAAATGCAAAAGATTCGATAAATGATATATGTATATGTATATGCATAAACAACGACTTTCATTTTGAAAATGTTCGATTATCTCTATTTACTATAAGTGAATTTTGTATTTGATTACGGTCCCTGTTTTGTTTGGTACCCATTATATTCCCAACTCGTTAGCATTTCTTAAATATTTATTTGTTGAATATATACAATTTATAAGCAATCTGGTTCAATTGGACACTTTTAGGAGACAAAAGTCTGTGGTGTACAGAGCTAAGCCAAATCAATTGCGGCAAACACAGACGGCCTTGTCGTTGCAGTAACCGCCTTTGAAACCCTTGGCAATACAGTGGCCGGCGCAGGCGGTGTGGTTCCAGTTCCACTTCGAGAGTAGGTCGCAGGTGGCCCGTTTCTGGCGGCTGTGCTGCACCACCACCTGGTGGGCAGCCTCATGCACCAGTGGGTGATCATCCGGAATCGGATCCACATCGGAAACGGGCTGAGCCTGCACCATGCAAGCAAGCAGAGCAATAGCGATAGCCACGAAGACGAAGAACTTCATGTTGGACGATAGCAGGGATACTGTTGTGACGGATCGTGGTTTCACCGAGCTTATATAGCATGGCGGCGGGCTGAGATCGATTCGCTCAGGGACTCCCACTCGGTGACTTACCTCCCCATTGTATCATTTGCTGAGCAGGAAGACACGTCTCGGGGGTTTTTAATTTTTTAGATCGCTGACAATGGGAGAAACCGTTTTCCAGATTAATATTTCATGTGAAATATTGACAATATTTCACAGATAAGAGCTTAGTTCTGCAGGCAGAGCTCGTTTCTGCAGTAACTCATTTGCATTTCTAGGTATCTAAACTGCCCTTAAATTTTAAGCAATAGAGTCTATTTAACAAGTGAAGTTTATTGTCGAAAGCAACATTAACAAAATTAACTACTTCAAATTTGGAAACAAATTTACTTGGGACCTTATCTTTGATTGATGAATATGCAGAACATATGTATATACATTTGCATGTACATAAACTTACATTGCATATATGTACATGTATAGTCGATAAAAGCTTAAGTAGCACCAAATTCCGATTTTATTACTACCGAACTGTTGAAATTTGCTGATCTAGAAGAATCCATCTTTAATCGTCTTGATTTCTAGCTAACTGGCTGAATGGGTGCCACTTTAAGGGCTATGCTCACAGATACACAGTTGCCCCCAGATACTGAGATACTTGGATACGGATACGCAGATACATAAACGCATGCGACAATAAATAATTTCTACCGAAAAGTCTCTTCATAAAGCCGGGCAAATAAACAAACAAGAATCACACAATGATTAGTTGGACACAACCAGCGGCAGGGGCGGTTGTACTTGTATCTGTAATCCGTATCTGAGCGTACGTGTATCTATATCTGTATCTGCATCTGGTTCTGAACCCAGTCGCGCTGAGCCGACAATCCCGATCGAATCCCACGACCGAGGCTTTTCAGTTGCCCTGCTCCTTGGCTGGCCGTTGCCTGTTTACCTTTGTTATCGACCAGGTTGTCTTGTCTTGCATTTTGGCGTCATACTGTCTGCCAGTCCACTCCACTTGAGTTCTTACCCCGCCCCCAACAAACTTCTACAGTCTACAGTGTTGTTCGCATACCCATCTTCACACGACGAGAAAATACCGAATTTTTTTCAATCTTTATATATGAATACAAAATATTGAATAGAATCTGATTTTTTTTTACATATCTAGAGGTATCTAGATGGGTATACTGGGGTGCTTTGAAGTTTGCGGAACTAGAGAGGACATCTTGCAAACGTCTTTATGTTAAACTTCCCACCAGGTCCGTCAGAACTGCGTACATCCAGAGATATTGTAGATTGTTTGGAGTTACTACTTCTTGAAGAAGGTATAGAATCGCATTACTTACAGGTATATTTCCCGCAGTGCACGCTCGATCATCGAAGAAGACCACAAAACGGAGTGTGGCACAGTCGAAAACAAAGTGGTGGCAGGTTCGGGTGTTCGGGGGATTGGGGTATGTATATCAAGTAGAGGGGCAAGGGGGCAAGGGGAGCAGTTATCGCCGCCGTCAGACTGTCTGGCAGGTTTCACACCGAGTCGAAGACGGAGACCGGCAACTCCACTTCGTCTCCGCCTCCGCCTCCGACCCCGCCATTCTCCGTCTTAAAATCCTCTCCAGGCGAACTCCTTGGCCAGCGGCTCTATAAATCACAGGAGCGGGGCCCTCGACGGTTCACGTTTTCCCCTGACCGCCTACCCCTACCCCTATCCCGACGCCCCTGTGCCGCTTGCCCCTCCCCCGCTGGCTGAGCAGCTGGTGCAACTGTTGGCCGCTTTGTTTTAGAGGGTTTTTGTTGCTTTTGTTGGTGAGGCAACCTCTTGAGATGCACAAAGAAAGATAAATTTCACACGCATACACAAGTGCTCTCTCTTTCTGCCGGTGTGTGAATGTGATCGTTTTTATGCTGCTACAGTGGAACATCCCTAAATTATAAATGAATGCATAAATCACTGTGTTCTAGCTCCGCTACTTACTTATAAAATATAATCGAAAATGTTATATCCGTGTAGATATGCTGACTCCTATGCTGGTTTTACTGCACTGTTTAGTGATTGTAGTGTAGAATTACATTGCCAGAAATGGAATCACTTCCATTCCTCCGATATAACTCACTCATGGTTGAACTGAGAGAGGCTCCACTGTGTTGTCCGTCCAGTCGGAGTGGCAAAGATAAGATATTGGATGCAACACGCCAGACACTCTGGCGGCGGCGGTGTCCCGCTCTCTCCTCCAATCTCTCAGCTCGATTCCGATTCCGAATACGAATCCGAATCCGAATCCGATTCTTCGCCCACTCTCTTGGGTTTTGGGCCACTCCACTCCAAGGCAAATGGCCAGTCGTGTGTGGAACTGGGCTGCGATCGGTTGCTTATTGAAGTGCGCTCTGCAGATCAGTGATCCGTGATCCGTGCTCCTCGCACCTCGCTTCCTGAACGTTTTCGGACGGTTTTCCAATCGAAACGAGCCAAAAATCGCACACATCAAGACGCATTATATAAACAGAAGATCCACAACACCTTAATGCACACGCACACACCTCTCCCACTATAAATAGCCCACGGAAATCGGTAAATAAATAAATCGGAGAGCGGCAAAGTAAAAGTTCTAGGAAGAAAATCTAATTGCGACTTTGCGAAAAAGATGGTGAAATAAACGACAAACGTTGATTATAATGAATGAAACGTACTTGATGCAATAAACACGCGTACCAAACCAATCCCGTTAGCACAGTAACAGTTAATTGACGAATTCGAATTGCTAAGTGAAATGTTGACGAGGTGTGTTTTGTTCGTCACTTGGCTGGCGGTTTTCATAGCGGCTGGAAAAAGTGACGATCAGTTGGTAAGTTTACATTCAAAAACTTGACAAAAATATACACAGAACGAATCAAATGAAATTGGGTTAATCATTTGGCGTAATATGTATGCGTATAACAATGCTGAATGTGTATAGTTAATCTAAAATGTAAAAATGTAAAAACTCCTATTTAAAATTTCGGATACGAAGTGTATGATCAATATCAATAGATTTTTACTTTCTAGAGGTTTTGAGTTCTTATCTCTCAAAACCCTTTATATGTATCTAGTACGTAGCAAAGTGATAGTTTGAGGAGGGCAAACATTTGTATAAGTGCTTGTAAGCGAAGCCTGCCAAACTTTCTGGCCAGGCTGGAAGTGATCAATTCGTAAATCCCGAGAAAACACTCCAATATTCCAGGTATCAAAGGTACTAAAGGTACCAAGAGTCAACCAACAAAGAAGCTGCGGCCGTTCTTCTTCTCCTTCTCCTTGTCTTTCTCCAGCTTGTTCGCCGCCGCGCTGTCTGGCAAACTCCGAAAAAGAGAGTCTGCCGGCTCCGTTCTTCTCGCCCCATCCTCTTCACACCTCACCTCACCTCACCTCACCACACCTCACCTCTTATCTTGTCTTCTCTTCTCTTCTGATCGCCTCCTCTTGGCCTGTCTTCAATTCTACACTTTGATTTTTGTTTTTGTTTCATCTGACCGACGAACGAACGTGTTTCTTGTTCCTGCAGAAAGCAAGAAGAAGGGCACGAGGAGCTGCAAAAAGGAGAACACAAAACGGTCACAAGTCAAAAGCGATTCTTTGCTGCTCCTTTGCTCCTCCTCGTTTCTATACCCTTTGAAATGAGTTCAACATTTTACAATTGGTTGGCTGTGTGAAAAGCATAAGAATTGGCGTTTCATTTACCAAGAGGAGTTGACTTTTTAGTTTTCTTTACTTGCTGCCGTAGAAACAGGCATTATTGAACTGAAGAATTCGCATTTCAGGCGCATTCATTTAAAGTGTATTCCATATTCGAGCTGAAAGGCGAGCAATCCTTTCTTATTTAAATACCTTGATTTTTTAGTCATTTTGCCAACGTCTCTAAGCTGGCTGATGATGACAAAGTGTGAAGAAGTATTTAAAGTGTGGAGCTTGTTCTTCTGATTCTTCTCCGCCCATCGCAGCCTCCCCTTCGCCTCCTCGTTCTTCGAGCGTGAGAACTGTCAGTCAATAATTTTGTCGTTATCTTGGTAACAATCCTTGAGCTGTCTCAGTTTATAAATTGTGGCTAAGAGGGTAAGAGAATGTGGAGGGCGATGGGGGAGAGGGGAGAAGGGGAGGCAACAGGGTGCTCCAGGTGGGAATTATCAATCCAGGCACGTTTTCGGGATAACGCCCTATTTAAAACTTAGATAATCACAAGCAAAACTGTCATTTGCATTCCCAATCAATCAGACATTCCCCAGCACAGGGGCATTGCAAACATGAAATTTAAGGGGTTGTACTTACAAACTACGTATTATTATTAATAAGCCATTAACACATTTTTCTATGTACTACCATTGTATGGAACTTAACAGAATTTTTATGTAGGTATCTGCGCCCCAGTGTCCGAAATTGATAATTAGCTAATGGGGTATTCATGTTCAACTTTTAACCAGATGCCCCACTCCCCACTTCTGAGAACAGCCAACCGATCTGCTTATTGCAGCAATGTAGATACATATGTATGTTCTGGCTATGTACATATGTATGTACTTCTGTCCGATATCTGGGAGTCGAAAATCACCTGCGCACTCCGATTTCCAAGCAGCGCGTGCTTCGCTGCCCACAAAAAAGAATTCGAATTGTTTACAGACATAGACATTCTACATTATTTGTATACCTATATGTTGGGGCAACAAGATAACACTGGGACAGGTAATATTTGTGCTTCTCATAATTGTACAACATTTCTTGTCGAGCTTCTGGTGTTTAGTATCTTCGGGTGCATATTGCTTTTTGTTGGGTGTCAACATAAACGCTTTGAATTACTAAGCTGGATTATAAAACGTTGATAGTCATAATCCCTTTTTGTACATCAGCTCCTTTCTCTTTGTCTAATGTAGCGCTACTTATGGTTTTTGTGCGATATTTAGAAACTAAACTCCACATGACATTTCATGGATATATGGGCTTTGGGGTTTATTCATTGAAAGCATACAAAATCGTACAGAAATGGTAAAAAATGGTAAAAGTATGCACATACTTTAACTACCATTAGCACCACAAGTAGTAGGCTCATATCTTATCCCAAACATGTTTCAGTTATGGAACATTTACTCGTAGATGGCTTGACGCATTTCACTATTCAATAACCGCGAAATCTAATTAAGATCCGAGTGACACGACAAATACATATCCGTGGGTCGGCCGAAGCAAATTGGCGATAAAGGTGCTGCACTGGCAAATCCCAAAGTGCTGGGCCTCCCCATCTTGGTATATGTGTATAAAGATATATAGATACAGATATTTGCATATGCTCGTATGTGATTTTGTGGGCTAAACAAGAATTTTGTTCGCTCAGCAGCAAAGTTGGTCGAGAGCAGCAGCAGCCATAATTTTGGTGCGGATTTCGGGGCATTCGAGTTATGGGCCTGACAACTTTGATTTTCACATTAGCCGGCTCGCAGGTAGCCCACCCCCCCAAAACCCCATTCTGTACACACCACAGCCACCCCCCTCAAGCGGCCGCCACTGCCGACCATTGGGCCCCACATTCGTATTCCAGTCAGCGGCAAAGGCCCAGACGCTTGGCGACTCGCAGACTTGGCCATAAGTGCAGTAAATCATTTTACGCGTATTTGTCCAAGGGGGAGCGGTAGGAGCACCCCACCCACTCCCCCACCCTGGAGCTACCATACAGCCGAGACAATCACTGACACCACCACCATCTCCACCTTCTTTTCCCTTGATCTCACCCTCAGATGAAGCTCCCCGCCTGCGCCGCCAAACAGGGCGAGTGCGATGATAACGAGGGTCCCGTCTGCGGCACCGATGGCCAAACCTATCCCACCAGGTGTCATCTGCTGCGGGCGCAGTGCGGTGGCCACCAGGTGAGCCTCAAGTACAGCGGCTCCTGCAATGGTAAGTGCCAATGTATCACATACCTTACTTCATTTATAAGTCGGCAGATGTAGCCCTGAAATGCTCTATGGATATTTAATTGCTTTGCTGATAATGATATAATATGTATACAATATAATGATAATGATAATGATATACATATATGTTTGCGATGAGCTCTTTACTTCGAACTGTTGAGGCTCATTACGTTTCCTTTTTAAGCAAACTTGAAGTAATCTTAATCTTTTACCTAACATAGTTATATAGATTTATGTTACTTTGTGACATTTATGAAGCATTCCATGAAATGTACTATTTTCATAAAATACGTGCTATCATTTTAGCTTGCTTGGAGGCGGTGAAATTTGCCCGTCGTCAGCAGGATCGAGATCCCGGATACTTTGTGCCCAGATGCCGGAAGGATGGCAACTTTGCGGCGATGCAGTGCTACGGGAACAACGGATGCTGGTGCAGCGATAGCCAGGGCAGACCCATCGAGGATGATAGCAAGCAATTTCGGCGAAAGGGAAAGCTGCGTTGCAGGGCCAATCGACGGGACCGACGCCGGCTGGCATCGCATCAGATTGGCTATAATCCGGATACCTCGGCGTCCAAAGGCAGTACGGAGACAGGTTCCTCAGCCCACCGGACCTGCAGCAAGTCCGATCGGTCGCTGTTCAACTCCAATCTGATGAGGATGTTCCGGAACGAGGCTGAGAGCTTCTTCCGCCAGCCATCTCTCTCAGACTCCTACATCCTGGAGTGGCAGTTCTCCAAGCTGGACACGAATGGTAACAAGTTGCTCGATCGCCAGGAGATTAGGGAGCTGAAAAAGGTCCTCAGGCAGGTAAGTAACTGCAGTTCTTACACCGGAAAACTGTGTTCCACATTAATGATTTCAATTAGAACGTTAAACCTCGTCGATGTGGACGGACCTTTGGCAAATACTGTGATGTCATCAAGGATGCCAATCTCAATTGGCTGGAATGGAGCGTCTGCTTCACCAAGGAGTTTCACAACCGTGAGTAAAAGCTGGGTTATATAGAACAGGTTTTTGTAGCAGCACGTTAAATTTGCAGTATCCGAACCTTTACAATTCATAAATAATTTCCTAACACACATACAATTGATTTTCCAAAGTTGATTTGATGTTAAATTACAATTTAAGGCACGGTTTATGCAGCAGCCATGATCCATTTTTCCTAAAATCATCTCTCATCTGTGTGTCATCTAACTCCAGGTAGTGCTGTCCTAAATCTTCTGGCGAGCAGTGCAGCCACCTCCCCACCACACTTCACCCACTATAACATCCACAACACCAACATCAATGGCCACCACCGTGGTCATACCAACACCATTGGTATTGGAAGTAACACACACTCGTATGCCGAGGATGCGAGTGGCAGTGAGGAGCACGAGGACAACTACGAGGACAGTGCAACGGGGTACGGAGGTGAAGAGGACGACTCGCAAGGAGCAGATCTGCCCAGTTCACGAACGCATATCCCATCATTATATAGTACGTAGAATTGTGTTACTAACCAAATTATAATTAACTAGAATCAATACAGTATTATAATTTAAATTTTATATAAATTATTTAATCATTTAGTTGGCATGCAAAGGGATGCGATTGACCATGATTTCATATCATTTAATTTCTGTGTTCGCTATCATTCTGCATCCATCAAAATAGCAGAATACAATGTTTGTTAATGCATTACTCATTTCAGTGCTCAACTCGAAGCCGGAGACGGCGAGCCAGGACTTGGAGAATGACTCCAACTGCTGGATGGACCAGTCGGTCACGCTGGAGGAGCAAGGCGTAAGTATCGAGTGCCTACCCCAAAGGAAACCTGTGTATAAACGTTGTTACCCCATTCCATAGCATGGCGAAAAGAACGTACTATTTGTGCCGCAGTGCCTTCCGGATGGTCGCTATCAGCGCATTCAGTGCTACTCCTCCACGTCCACTTCGTACTGCTGGTGCGTCAACGAGGACACGGGAAAGAGCATACCGGGCACATCGGTGAAGAACAAGCGGCCTCAGTGTGACGAGAGTGCGGCCGTGCGACCCATGAAGGGATGCACCGAGCCGCGCAAGACGCAGTTCCTCAAGGAGCTGAAGGCCTACCTCAACACCTCTCTTCTGCCCAGCAGCACTACCGGGTAGGATTGATCACCATTCTAAGAGCTCAAATTTGCACTTCAGCAAGCTTAATGTTCATATAAATTAAGTCTTAAGTCTATTAATATAATGTACTGGGAACATCAAAACTTCAAGGGAGTCGTTTTTTGTTTTAATATTTTCTATAAATTATATATATAATATATTATTCCAATATATGCTCTATTTTGCAGTACGAACTCCACCATGTGGAAGACAGACGATGAGCGAATCGCCACGCTGAGCTTTGTTTATCTGGACAAGAACAAGAATAAGTCGTGGGATCGCCGAGAGTGGAAGAACTTTCGCGATCTGGTTACCAGTGCCAGGTGAGCCACCACACCACAGCCCATCCTTATTGGCCTCTGAACTCTATCCTATCCAACAGCAACCTGCGCAGATGTGGCAAGAAGATGCCGCGCTACTGCGACGTCAATGGAGACAAAAAGATCTCGCTGGCCGAGTGGCTCAACTGCCTGCAAGCAACTCCGCGTGAAAGTGCCACCACGGCCAAGCCGGCACAGTCAAGTGGGTTCTGCGTGCTACAAGTGGCCAGCTTAATGCTAATCCAAGATACATTTCAGATGAGACCGCCAGTCCAAAATTTCAAGGTGTGAATCCGGTGGAGCGGTATCTGAAAGACTAATCGGGAAATGCGTTTCTATAGCCGTGCTGCAGCTTCTACAACTCATTATATGTCGTCGTGCCATGCCACACACGAAACCACACGAAAACACATCCTACACAACACCATCCACAATTGGGTGGGTCGATTTTTTGGAGTGATCCTAAAAATAAACACTTGCTTAGCTTTTTTTTTTAAAGAAATATAATTTCTATCTTTGAAGTTAATGATATAATAATAGATCATTAGAATTCTAAAATATAATCAGCTTACAATTGTTTTTTAACAAAAATGTTTTGAAATTCTTAATTTATTTATCTTTAAAATAGTAACAATACTGATGTTTCGAATACATTTTTAAATGCTTCAGAAAGGTACACAATCAGTAAAGAATTGTCATGTTTGCAAATAGTTATTCGTCTTCTTTCTAAGCTCAGATTTGGTTGTCCATGAAATCGATCCACCCGGACCCTACCCTACACGCAGACACATTCCTAGCATTAGATTCTATAATTTACATGTGTATGTTACTAATTCTTAGTGTTGTAAATATTATCGAACATAAATGTTTAAGCTTAGCTAGAAGTTTTGTCAAATCGGTTAACATGACTAGTGATGCTTGGCGCTGATAACATCCCAGTGGATTAAACGCAGCGGCAGCCTTTTGAAGTCTATTTCCTCCCAAGGAATCACTCGCAGCAACTGCTTTGCGGTATAGAAGAGCAGCAGGATTACCAGCGTGGTGACCTCCATGATAACGAAGTGGGATATGGACGTACCGATGTCCAGCCAGGAGCCCTGGTTGCGAACCAGGAACAGGAAGTTCAGGCCCATTACATCGCAAATGAGCAGCAGACAGATAAAGATCTGCTCCTCGTGCTGGCGCACAAATTCGCTCTGGGCATAGACCACCGACATGATCAGCACTACAGGCACAAGGAGTTTCAGCAGCACCAGAGCCATGATCACAAAGGGAGCAAAGTGGCTGAGGTAGCAGCGAGCTATGTTCGGATCAAAGGAGCTGATCGACGCTATGTTTCCGGATCCGAAGAGCGAAAAGAAGGTGTACAAGAGCAGGGTGAATGCCAGTCGAAGCACTGACCTCTCTGCCCGCGCACTTTGAGCCCTCAACGAGAAGTTCAGTTCTATGGTCAGCAACTGGACAAACACAGCCTCATAGGAGGTACATAGTGTTGCATACAGAGATCCCAAATTAAAGCCAATCTGAGCGAGGCGCAGATCCAATCTTGGCTCTCTGCTCAGCACTATGGATGCGAAGGCGTATATCAGGTACAACCAGCTGGCCAATTTCAGTGGAATTGGAATATTAATGCCGTTTGAGTGCAGATACGCACACAATATGGTTTGCAGCAGTATCAGGACATTGCTGTACTTCGTGTGCATACTGTAGCTTAATCTCGACTTTGAATTCCAAAATGAGTTCGTGAGAATTACAACAACTCCAGCTCCAAGCAGGTATCCATTCTGGTAACCCACTGACAGCGGCAGCAGCGGAAAGCACGTCAGCATCAGTACCAATGCCAGCCAGAAGAAGAAATCCCTTGATTTCATTTGAAAGTTCCCCCAGCTATTGTAGCAGGCGAAGACGAAGTAGCACAGCGCGATCAGGCGGCGCTCGAAGAAGGTAAAGACCATTAGCTCCGCGCAAGCAATGAGTAATATAAGCTGCAACATTGAGGTCTGTAGGGCCGGCACACTATACGCTGAAGCTGGGGATGAAGAGAAGTTGATGTTCCAAGGTTGCAATGCCTTAAGCCACACGATATTTGGAAGCAGCAGATAAAATGATATATCCAGCGGTGTTCTTTGGCTCAGCAAACAAATAACGAGCACGATCAAAGAACTTCCTATGCTAAATCTGATTATTTTGTTACTCCTTTCAAGGATCAACTCCACTTTACTCGCCCTGTTTCTAGACAGGAAGCGGTAGATGTAGAACATCCAGCCCAGGAAAGTGGAAGTGGTGCTCAGTAGAAGCACTCTACGGTAGTATCCGTGGTAGTAATCGATGCCCTCAAGGGCTTGCGACATGATGACTTGACTCTTGGCTATACAAAGTGAATACTCCCTGTTCTCCTGTAGCTGTAGGATTGTATCCTTGTATCCTTTGATTGCTTCGGTCGTTAGAACATCAAACTCGAGTAAAACATCCGCGAAAAATCCCCTTTTATGCTGCTTCTGTAGGGCCACATACTGCTCCAGGAGCTGCAGAGCATTTGTATGGGCAGCCATTGCCTCGTATTCCGTGCTGACATTCATGTAACCCACGGGCAACTTCCCAAAGTTGTTCATGGGAGGTGCGAGACCCAACAAGGCGGCCATCAGGGGAGTAAGCTGAGCTTGCTCCAGTTCGTGCATTGGCATTGCAGGACCTTCATTGTTTGGCATAAATGTCCGCCCTCCAGGATTGGGAACCGCCCGCGATACTCCGGCGCCCCACAGCACAAACGGGGTGTCCGTTTCATGCGGCGAACCAGCACCGTGAGCACCTATAAAACTAAACCATGTTAGAAAGCAATTTTGCGGGACTAGAATTTCATGGCGTACCCGAGTCGGTCATTCCATGATCAGCGGTCAATAAATAAGCAGTTCGCTTATCGGGAAACCTCCGCTCAAACTCCTGGTATATTTCGTAAACACCTTTTTCCGTCTTGTCCAAGGTCTGGCGGAACTTTGGGGCGCCCGGCTTGTGGACATGTCCAGCGGTGTCCAGTCCAAGGAGGTGCAGAAAGAACACGACATGCTTCGCCCGCTGAAGGTGTTCACTCTTCTGCTGGAGCAACAACTTCACCCTCTTGAACACCCACTCGTCCTGCTCGTAGGCATCGTAGCCTGGCGAAAAGTCCAGCTCGTCGTTGTAGAACCGGAGATGTATTAGGCTGTTTGACACATGGGAAAACACATTGATAACATCGCTTGCGCCCCAAGCGTAGGTTTTTGAGCTTCGGTTGAAGAGCGTGTCGAAATCGATGGGATTACTTTTCCAGCCGCGCAGCACGGCCGATGGATCCTCGTAGAGTCCGGCGATCAGTGTTATGTGACCGGGTCGAGTTTCCGTTGGCACACGAGTGCGTGACACGCCAACCACGCCCTCCTGCAAGAAGATCTCGCGCAGGTGGGGCACATAGCGGCAGTTCTCCTCAAAGAAGGAGTCCGCGCGAAGTCCATCGGTAACGATTAGCACTAAACGATTCGCTGCTGGCTCCAGGCCGTAATTTAAAAGTGGCTTCTGCGGAGTAAGGCCCGTGATCACCGGCGACCGGAAGTAAATCACGAAAATCGAGCCCAGAAGCAGTACGTGGACCACTAGGGCGTAAGCAATCTTCATTTCGACGGGAACGTTTGTTTTCAAATGGAAATCAGCTGTGACGGGAAATGATAAGCGCCTGGTATCGAGTACTAAAGCCGGACTGGAATGTTAGCGATGGCAGTGAATACAATACGATGAATGTACATTTAAGACTGCATATACATATTAACCTTCTTGTCTAACCATCTACAAGCTAGTGTCTTGTAATTTTAGAAAACAAAGTAAAAATCAAATATTTAGCTATTCTTTTAATTTGAAATAGCTGATGTGGTAGCACTGCCATTTAATTTAATCGATAGCTTTCCAGCTGTTCAATTATCGGTTCATCTCTAATTGTAAAAATGTCAGCGGCACGTTTATACGGTGGATTTCGTTTATTTTCCTCGAGCGCCGTGCAGCGCAATGCCGTCGGTGGCAAGAGCCTGGTGGAGGCCGTGGCAGTGACCAAAAATGGGCGCACCATTGTGGCCTGGCATCCGGACACACCAGTTCCCTACGAGAACACCCAGCCGCTGCCAAAGATCAGCGAGATTCAAAGCTCCGCGGTGGTTAAGGAATCGGCACTGAAGACGGCGATGCGGGCCTTTAAGAGCAAACATCCAGAAGTGGCTCGCCAGGAGCTGATGCAGCTGACCCACACAACTAAGCACCGCTGGTTTCCACGCGCCCGCGACAGGAAGGCCAAGCAAACGCCGATGGACCGGCCGTACCTGTAGTTTTACACCCAGTGCATTGCATAATGTTCAAATAAATTCGATTTCATTTACTCCATGCGTTGGCGCTTGATGTATACATTGAGCAAATCCGAGATTGGAATGTCAGCGGGAGGCTGGACAGGTGGAGGAGGTGCAGCATTGTTCCGGTGTTGCGGGAAAGTGGGCATCATTCGTGGGTCACAAGCTAAGAATTGGAAATGGTTTCTTCACTTCTGGTCACCTTCGTTACCATAAAAGTTTTAACTCACCCTGCGGCGGATCGACAAAGTACTTGCTACTCAGGCACTCTTCGGCCGTGGCTCTCGTATTTGGGTTGTAGATAAACAAAATGTTCAGGAGATTCCTGCCCGATTGGCCAATCATGCTGAACTTCGTCTTAAGATTATTGTAGGGCTGCTGACTTAAGGTAAAATTTTGTACAGCGGGCAAATCGGCAAAGCCAGGCCAAATGGACTCCGATGGAGCACCCAACAGATCAATGATCATGTCCAGTTGTGCAATCTCCGAATTGCCCGGAAGCAGTGGTTTTCCGAGCAGCAGCTCACCAAGAATGCAGCCAAAAGCCCACATATCCACCGCGGTGGTGTGTGTTCGGCAGCCCAAGAGAAGTTCCGGTGCCCTGTACCACAAAGTAACCATCTGCGGAGTCATTGGTTTAGGGGGATTGCTAAACATGCGGGCCAGTCCGAAATCAGCTGGGGAATGAAATAATTATAATGATATTTAGTCGATATCGGGATTAAATTCTCCTTATCTTCCTACCAACTTTGATGCATCCCTTGTCGGTCATCAGGAGATTGGAGACCTTAAGATCCCTGTGGATCATAAAGCGCGAATGGAGGTACTTCAAGGCTTTTAACACCTGCAAAGTGATGCACTTAACCTCTGACTCGGTAAAGGGCTGCGACATATTATCCAGCACGGAGGCTAGGTCCTGCTCGCAGAAATCCATTACCAGGAAGATGCTGTCTAGGCTTTTGCCCACTACCACCTCACGCAAGCGGACAATATTCTCATGATGACACTGCTTTAGGATCATGATCTCGCGGAGTCCACTGACGGGCAGGCCATCCTTTTCCTGGTCCATGCGGACCTTCTTTAAGGCCACTATCTCATTGCTGCGGGTGTCACGTGCGCGATCTGTACGGGATTTCAGGTTACCCAATGGGTTAAATGCATCTGGAGGAGCCAGACTTACAGACAATTCCATAGCTGCCCTCGCCGACGCGGTTAAGTTTCTCGAATTCGGAGACAGGACGACAGCGGCCAAACTGAGATTCGCATAAATCAAATGTTCTGGGTTGGATTAGCTAGAAGGCCACTTACCACATTTTGTTCGGGAATCGGCATTGGTGTTCCGGTGTTCAGCGACATTAGGAAGCCCTTCCGGGTAATGGGTGCCTGGGGATCCGAAGCCGGATTACTGTCCACGTCGTTCGACTTTAAACTGGACATCATTTAAGAAACAAGCAATTATTTATGAGATTTAAAAAGTCAGCAAGTGTTTACAATATTTAATTAGTGATGGAAGTTCTTGACCGATTGCGTTCGAATTTTCGATAGTCAGTTAGAACTTTTCGCCGGTTCGATTTGGCGGGGTTTTACATAACATTTGAAAACTGTTCTGTGAAAATTACCTTACATTTGGGCCCATATTTCGTAATAGATACTAATTGAATTAAAAACAAAAGTGTCTCGAAACGCGGGCACGACTGAAAGTGAAATTGCACTAGTTTAAAGAAATTTCAAATGCATGTCTTGGGCATTAAACTTATCATCGCTGGCAATACGCATGTGTGAAAATCTGCGCGCAAAGCTACAACAACGACGCTTCAATTATCACTCGGAACTTGGAGCGGATCACCGAAAGCCGGTGGTATATAAGCCGGATGCCCGGCTTCGAGCTGCATCATTCGGTTCTGCAGCGACCAACGAAAACAAAAGCCACAGGGATACCCGCTTTTACATCGCTACATCACTAAATAACTATGCACAAGAACATCATTTGGTACGGAGCTGTGCTCCTGGTCGTTTACTTCACCCTGGTGTTTTGCGAGGAGACGAAGAACGATGAGGCCACGCCGCAATTGGATAACCAAGTGGAGGACAAATGGGAAAATTTCGGACGTGACCTAATGGAGTTTGAGGGACGTACTCGCCGCCATCGCCACCACATGTTCTGGTGTAAGTAATATCAGACATTACAACGTAGAAATCCTAGATCTTAAATGCCATTTTTAGATAGCTATCATATCCCTATTATTGCTATTCTTTAATCAAACCGAAATTGCTTCCAAAATGTTATTTAACAATAATCACCCAGGCACATTTGAGTACACATGTAGATACTACAGATGTTATCAAAAAGCCTAATTTATATAACAATTAGCGAGAGAGTATTACAAATATTCTGATCGTTTGGAATCAACATAATCCCATCTCATGGGCGTTAACCATCCCACTTTCTTTGGAAAGTTTCCCCACAGTTCAAATCGCAGGCCAGACGCACCTCATCCAAATTGAACGAGCACGAATTGCTCTCAATTAACACTTTTCACTTTCAATCTTGGGCATAGATATTGTTTAATACATTGTCGTGAAACCTTCTTCAAAAAGTAGAAATAGAAGTCGAGCAGTGAAAGTTTTCCAAATCTGATGCAATGGAAAATGATTTAATCGTGTTGATGTTTATTGGCTGTCTTCACAGATCGTCACCTGTGGCCCATTGCCATTGCTTACTGGATCAAGGTGAAAGTGGTAATCGTATCCTTCTTTGTGGGCAGTGCCATTTACTTGGGTCTGCGCTATTTCTGGCCCCATGCCAGGTGCAACCAGGAGATCATCCTGGATCATCCGTAAGTAGATCATAAGACTCGTGCCACTCTTACCGGTTAATTATTAATCAATTGTATCATTTAGTCCTTCGTCTTTCTCCCATCACGATCACATTCCCTATTCTCTGGACCACGATCACTCGGAGCACTATGATGCCCCATCATCTTTTGACTCCAGCGCCAGTTTCGAGCCCTATTCGGGATACAGCAGCTATGCAGGATCGGACATAGTCTCTGATGTGCAAGGCGACTACCATAACGAATCTCCCCCTTCCTCTGGACCAAGTGGCCCATCTGGTATCGTGGATACGCGTCGACGCGGCAAGCGTAGCACTGCGGATGAGCAGGATGAGCAGGAGGAGGAGCAGGTGGAGATTGTGGATGAGGAAATTTCAGAGAGTGTGGCTCGCCAAATGCCCGCCGAAGAGCAGTAAGTACATGTTGTTTAATATTTACTAGACTAGGTTACATTTCGCTAATTCTCCTTTAGGATTGCCGATTTTATGTTCGCCTTTTTGGGCCTGGACTCCAAGGCGTGCCGACGCCGATTCGTCTGTGAAATGGAGTTCAGATCCAAGCTGAATCCCATGACCAGCATGGCCTTCCGCATTGTGGGTCGCGGATTCTTTGAGAAGTACACCAATGCCAGGAACCCAATGGCCAGAGCCACCAGCTTTGGCGAGTGTGCTGCCGTTAATCCCGAGTGCGTTTTCGTCGAGAACGAGAATGCCGAGGAAAATCAGGAGTCGGCGGCACATCAGGAGGCGGACCAGCAGGAAGCTGAACAGCAAGAGGAGGAGCAGGCAGCCACCGAGGAATCAGGAAGCGAGGATTCGCAAAATGAGATAAACCTGCAAGCCGAAAGGCGACATGCCAAACACAAGAATCGCAAACTAAGCTCCATTGCCGAGCACATCTTGATGCAGTAGAACATCCTTGTCTAATTAAACTATTTAATTGTATTTATTTATTTTAGCTATAAGAGTGAATAACGAACACAAATAAACTTGCCTCAATCTATATATGGAAAGTGAAAAATTACAACGTTTTCGTAAATGCAATTCAAATTAAAAATTTTTAAGTTACAACAGGGTTAAACAAAATCTCACAGAAAACAAAACCATATGATGAATACCTACCGCGAATACCTCAAAATGTGACTAAATTGTTCAACTAAAACGACTATCAGTCGAAACTAAATCTTCTTGGTTTTTTTCTTCTTGATGGCATTTATCTGGTCAGCCATCTGTTCAATCTCGCGCTGGTTGATTGGCTCGTTCTTGCGCACCTGCGTCTTGCTTTTTTGTCGCTGGGCTAGATTGGCGGCGACATCGTTAAGCTTGCTCCACACGAAGCTGAGGAAACTGGTGGCCAGATCCTGCTTAAAGAAGGCAATGGCCACCAAGGCGATTAGCACCAGAGCCGAAATCGAATTCTGGTTGAGATCCGCTTCGGCAGCGCGCACCTCCGGCTTGAACTCCAGCTCAACGAACACGGAACCCTGGTCCGCCACAAACGTAGTCGATGGCAGCTTGTAGGTATATGTTTTATCGGAGAGGGTGGACTGCAGTTCTACCACGTAGCTCTTGCCGTCCAAAGGAATGCGAGGGAAGAAGACGGTGATGCCTGGATTCAGTCTTGCTTTTGGATTCACCGGAGTGCCGACACGCTGCGAGAATACAGGAGAATCCGAGTTTCCTTTGCGGTACATCACAATGCGCAGCGTCTTGTAGTGCTCATTGAGTGTGGCCGTCACCCTGGCGGTGATGTCCACAATCTTTAGAGGGCTGATAGCCACCAGGTTTATGTCGCGCACATCCACGCTGGCCACCTTAACCATGTGCTGGGCAGGAATAGATCGCTCCACGATTTCCTTGTCGGGGACGACGTGAACGGAGTAGCTACAGCCAGGTTGCAGGCCCCGGATGCGGTACTGTCCATTCGCCTCGCTGGTGGCCTCCTCCTGTTGCTGGGGACAACCATCCTCGGCTGTGGCCTGAACATTAACGCCGGCGAAGGGATCGCCGTTAAGGGAAGTTACAGAGCCGAAGATCGAGTAAGCGAAACGCTTGCCACTTTAAAAATAGGAAATGCTTTATATGTTAAGGAAATATCAGAAAGTGTACTTACACAAGGATAACGGAGACAGTCTCGCCATCCTTGATGTCAATCATTTTTGAGTTGGGCTCAAATTTGTACTCCTTCATCATGGGCCGCAGGTAATACTGCGATGGCGAGAGGGAGTGGAAGTTAATAGCTCCATTATCGCCGGTGACGAGGTTCTTGCGATAGCTCTCACCACCGCTGAGCGAAAGGAGGACTCCGCCCAATGTCTGACCATCCTCATCCTTGACAACCACGGAAATCTCGCAGAGTTTGTGAGCACTAAACGAAGCTGTCTGGCGGTTGTAGTCGCTGAACACATAGGACTCCTTTTCGGCTTTAAGATCAAAAGCGAGAGACTCCTCAATGGGCCCAAACTTAAATTCTCCGGTTACGGAGGTGAGTACTTCCAGGCTCTGCAACTCAGGCTGATCAGGGAATGACAGTGTGACCTTTGCATCCTTAATGGCAGGAACAACCTTTCCGCGTAGAATCAAACCTCTGGTAGCGACAAAGTTAAAGGCAATATCTACACAATCACTGCTGCCAACAATTTCGTGTTGCTGGGGGGCAAAAAGTAGGACATCGCTCACTGGTGTAATGCGAAGGACCTGTTCCGGTTTGAGATACGTGTCATAGCGGTAGGCAAACTTGCCATCTACTTTGTGGGACTCAGCAATGGGTGTGATCACCTCCTGACCCAGCGACTCAGACTCGAGCACCAGTTTTATGGAATCGGCAGTGGGTTCTGTGGACAGAACACGAACGCCAGTCTTGTGGGCTACTGCATTAATGATTAGTGTTTGCAACTGATCTGGTTCCGGAGTGATGAACTTGCTGGGTAGCGACGCATCATACGTGTGGCATCCCTCTAGCTTGAAATCGTAGCTACCATACTTGCTCACACAGAATGTATTTACTCCTGACGCAATCTTCAGCGATTCAGTAGGTGCCTTTGGCTCAGAAGGTCCAGTGACGTGTGTGTATTTCATCTTAAAAGGAAAGTTTCGATAATTTAAGGTATTAGGTAATTTTAACTGCTACACTTACCAGCGCCCGATGGCTAGAGATAATGGACACCTCGTAGCCCTTGTGCACAAATGGTGGGGCATCTTCTTCGGCAGTTGCAACGTTCAGGAACACGCGGGTCGATTCATAGCAGAGATTTCCCTGGGGAATCGTAAGTTCATAGGGACCGGGAAGCATATCCTTAAAAACGTATTTGCCACCTACATTGCAATAGCATAAGTTGTATGATAGCAAATGGTTATCTTACTGATACATAGTTAGGCGGAGGACCATCTTAATTAAAACAAGACCATTACGCCAAAGATACATTATCTACGTTTGTAATCTTATTACTTATCAGCGTCCAATGGTAACATAGTAAACTTTATGGTACTTCTTGATTTAATTACAAAAATGGGTTTGAAGTTGGATTGATAGTCTCTTTCCATTTCTGTGGAATGATTTTTAAACCTTCTAAGATAGCTTATCTTTCTTCTGGTAGGCCGAATGATAAATACATATTTGAGTAGTTCTTATTGTTTAACCTAATAATGATTACTTACGATGTGCCCTGGCCTTCCACTTGTTCTCCGTGGGCTGACCGGTGGCATCTAAAGCCTGCAGGGTGACCTCAGCGGAAGTGCAGGTGGCGGTAGCATCAGGCAGACACTGCAGCTCCCCACGAATCTTTGCGCGTAGCTGGGAAAAGGTTATGCCGTTGACCGGTGCATCGCGAACCTCCGTCTGCTGCTGAACAGGGAAGAACTGCACTCCAGCAGCCTTGTCAGCATCTGTGGTCAGGACTTCAATGGTATATTTGCCAACAGGGAGGAAGGCGCACCAGTTTCCGGTCTCTGCGTTTGTGGAGGCCGACGAGTGGAAGGTGGAGCCAATCTTGGTCAGTCCCACATTGTGCGATTTCGGGGACACTACTTTTCCGCACACCTCATAAGCAGATGGAACAATGGTGGGCAGGGAAGCGGTGTTGATCTGAGCCTTGACTTGCAGTGGAGAAAACTGCAGCTGGGAAGACTCCACTTCGATGTTGACAGTGCCTGCCTTTAAGTTCTCCAACGTATACGAGCCCTGGGCATCAGTCTCGGCCACCTTCTTTCCATTTACTTTGACAACAGCTGACTTTAAGGGTTGCCCTCCGGCGGAGGTCAGAACCTGACCAGAAACTGTGAAGCCTGTGATCTTGAATTCGTCCTTAACTTGCAGCGTATCCTTGCCTACTTCTAGTTCCAACAGCTCGGGACTCAAGTGCAGCTTCAACTTGGAATCTAGGTTGATGGCTTGCAACAGATACTTTCCGGATGGCACATTCTTGAAAATATACTCTCCTGATTTATCCAACTGGGAGAAGCAAGAGGATGCGGATTCGTATGCGCTATTAACACTATTAGCCTGCGCTAAGGAGGATGTCTCACATTTTGGCACTAAAGATTGCTGAAAAGAGAAAGTAAAAAAATTAATAATTGGTAAGGCAAATAAATAAAAAATAAAAGTAAAGTTTAATAAAAGTTATTTGAGGTGGTTATAAAAGTTAAAAACAAATTTTTTTCAGAATATGGTTTAGCAAAGGACTAGACTTACTCCTTTTTTCTTGTAAATAGCCACGCCCAGATTTTCGGGAAGCTGCGAGCTGGAATCAAAACGACCAGCCACATCGAATCCAGAGACTACTAAGGATTTCGCCGGCAGCTCGGTGTTTCCGCTTACCACGACCACCTTGTGCTCCGCCTTTGAGAAGTGCCACCTTGCATGCGAGGCCTTCACCACGTAGTTACCGGGAATAATGGGCGTAAAGGAGAACACTCCGTTCGCATCGCTCTTTGTGCGCCGGACCTCGCCCTGCTCCGATCGCAGTTCCACGTCCACGCCACTTGCTCCGCCGCCGGCGGCGAGGGCCACCTGTCCGGTGATCCCAAAGCCCTTGAACACAAAGTTCACATCGCGACCCTGGCTGCAAACGTCCGTCTTGCCATCGAAGTTCAACTCGACCTGTTCCGGCTCGAAGCTCCAACCCGGCGGCGGAGAAATGCTGAGCAGGTAGTCGCCCTTATCGTAAATGGGCAGGAAGTAATATCCGTTTGAGGGTGAGCAATCCGTCTTGTCCTTCAGAGATCCCTGCTTGGTAAGCCTGCAGAACGAGATGGAATTAGGTTAATCATATACGGGAAAGTTAATTTATTATTCAATTAGCGGCCACCATGCGCCACAATTCTTATCAGGTCATCCCCAATTGGAACTGCTACTTACAGCTTGATCTCCACACGGGAAAAGTCGATCTCGGCGTGGCTCTTGATGAACCCTCCGCAACCGACGACTTCCATCTCGCCGGCGTTGGCATTTTGGAAAAGTTTAATTAATAAAATTACGAAAACGCCGGAAAAAAACCTCATTTTGACTACGTGCCCAGAGTGACCAGGGATGCGCCTTAGGAATAAGAGCGGCAGTGTGGCCGTTTAAGAGCACTGCTCAGTTTGCAGTAGTTGCCAAAATATACTATTGAGTATTAAAAATACCGCAACCGTTAAAATAACGGTTTCAACAGTCTTAGTATCGTTTTTATAGAATTTGAATAAAGTATATAAATAATAAATAAATAATAATAAATGTACTAGAGAAATGAGTTTCAAACTTACAATTTTACCGTGCCAAATACTATTTATACTCGTTACTCGTAGAGTAAAAGGGTATACTAGATTCGTTGAAAAGTATGGAACTAAATGTTACCTACTTACATACTTTGCACTTCCACTAGCTGAGTAACGGGTATCTGAAAGTCGGGCATATCGACCTTAGCATTTTATCTTCTTTTACGTTCTATTATTTCAGTTCTTCAATGGCCATTTGAATTTAGGTTTGATTTCTGTTAAACTATAGCAGCATACAGTTGGCAATTTATAAAAAATTAACTTTGTAATCATTACTAATCAATCTAAAAATATGTATTTAAAAGATTGCAGAACATTTTTGTTTGATTTATGTTTTTTCAGTTGACTTTATATACTTTTATATTATGGTCGCATGACAATAACAACCTTTATTACATTTTGGATGATTAAATATAAATCCTTAATATTATTTTACTTCATATATCATCTTATTGTATCTGTTTATTTAATCATTTACCGAATCTCAGCTGCATTATCGTTAGGGTTGGTCAATAAAAAAACTGCGATTGTGCGATAAAATGGATAGAATTATTATTAAGCGTTAGCCATTTGGCGTCGACATTGAACACACTTTTCTGAAACAGATAATGGCTTGTCGTATATTAATAATCGGAACCAATTTCCATCACCCCAATCCAAGATAAAGACTCACACCCGAATGTACGTACATACATATGTATGTATCTATGTTTGTACATGGATGAGTGTGCGAATCAATCCGAATTAAAACGATCTGTGGCCTCAGTACCCGAGATATTGCTGCAAAGGAATTCATTTCAAGCGTCGTTGCTGCTATTGCGGCGCATGTCTAATACATATCATTGACGATCGCGCGATAAACGGCTGGCACATAGGGAATCCACAGTACGGAATATATGGTCCGAACTCCCCAGTCTCTGATCTGATCCAAACAATGACCATTAGCTGTAGCTGTGGAGCCCTCACACACGCTACTTACTCAGTGGGGGGAGAATACTAACATACGTGTACATATTTGTAATGAAAAGACTGGGTGTCTGTACTGTAGCAAAGTCAACTGCCCGGCATTGACTTTGAAAAATGGCCTCGAGATCGTCTTGCTTCTTGGCCGTGCTCGATTAAGTGAGGCTCTGGTTAAGCTTCTGTGCAAGCACGTGATATATCTAGATCTCACAATATCATGTACATACATACATCAGCATGCCAGCTCAATGCGGATCATATACATTAACGATGGCCTCAGAGGTTAGATTGAAAAACTTCTTGCAATACTCGTAGATAGCCTTTTCATAATTGATTTCGAATGAAACAAAAGAAAGAAAATAAATATCAAATACCATTTCCGAAAATTGTAAATTCTAAATCCACATTTGCTTGGTCCTGCAGAATGCGAACAAGATTCCAACTAATGGGTTAGGAAGTGCACCGGAAGCGTGTGCCGATACCCGCTGTTTCAGCCTGTGGTCTACCTGTGGCTACCTGTCCGCCGGCGGTAATTAGAAACTAATTAGCTGACCAGCGTCGATATTTGCATCTCTGCCAACTGCCAATACCCTTGGACGGATTTACGATATGGGTCTGTTCGGCAGGCAGCTAAGCAGACATTTTGTCGCGACGCTGGCTGATCGGATCCCGTACTTAGGCACATCGCTGACAGACCCAGCGGTCTAAGTCTAAGTAATAATAAATACGATTTTAATGAAATGCTAAAAGTTCATTTGGCTTATCTATGGGTTTGTCAACGATCCGCCGCTTTTCGGAACTCAATTAGCTGCGCCTCGGGGAATCGGAATCGAAGATCGGGGATCTGTTCCATGTCAGCGTCATGAAGGGAGCGCAACAAAGCAGCCCACACAATGAAAAAAAACCACGGGGAAGCCGCTTACAGTGGTGCCGATTTCAAAAAGCAAACAAGCAACCCCTATTAATCGCAGGGGGAGGTTTTAAGTGCACAAAACACATAAAACGAAATGAAAGCGGTGGAAAACACTGCGCAAAAAGTCAAACACGCTTTGCTACTTATGATCGCCATATGGGCAAACAGAATGGGAACCGAGTACAGTCTGTCTTGGCTAACAACGAAGCGATGGTCTTCAATATGGTATTGGATTTGCAAAAATACTAAATGGAATACACTCTTTTCTTCTCTTTTAATATTAACATAGCAAATGTACATAAGTAGTATGTATGTATGCAACTAAAATTAGTTTATTTGATCTCGCTTATAGATATCACATGTAAGTTTGCATAAGTAATAAGAAGAAAATGAAAGTGGACTCTACGATTTAAATGCAATTCACAAATAAAAGCGAATCAAGTTATATAATTATAGAAATATAATAATTAATTTAGTTCCTTTCAGCCAGAGACCACTGTACCACCAAAACACCACCCCGAGCCTTGCCAAAAATTAATTACACAAAGTAAACGGCGCAGGCGCCCTTAAGTATGCCGCTCATCCTCGCCACGGGTGCGAGGAAGACGGGGCCAACTTCGTTGTCCCTGTCCCTGTCCATCTCGCTCGCGTGCCCGTTGCTGAGAAATCAAGTTCGGTTCTGTTCAAAATTCATTCTCATTCGAATCGGCGACGCGAACAGACGTTCAAAGCAAGAAAATAAACCGGTAAAATCTGAGATCCGAAACAAGAGCGTGCGTGCATGATAGCAAAGAAAAAAGCTATCCGTTTCAGTTACTACTTACCAAGATCGAATTTCGCCATCGGGCAAATTACTAAAAATACATAATTGCAACTCGTCCACTGTGTGTGTGTTGTTTTTGTTGGCCTTTGGTTGTGCTTTTATCGCAAACCAGAACTGATAAAACGAGAAAATATCTCGACGAACTTGTTTTCGCGCTTTTCTTCTGCGAATTGCCGATTGCCGCAGAAGGGAAAAACAAGCTGTAGCAAAAGAAGAGTGAAAACAGTGAAGTGTTTATCTATATAGATGTTTCAGCTTATCACGCTGTCTGTGAGGTTGTTCTGTGTGCTCGTGTAGTATCTTAAATACATAGAGTGTGTTCATATACATACGTAAAGTGCGACAAAGCTCGATTGGAAACAGCTGTCGAGGACCCTTGAGTGGGTGGGCAAGATCGTCATAATCATCATCGTCATTATCAATATCAACAGCATCAGCATCAGCATCTGGAGGCCCCGGTTGCGCTAAGATACCCTAGTGTTCGTCAATTATGACTGCCGAGACCCTCAAGCCGTTCATAACGCCAACGAGTGCAAACGATGATGGTTTTCCGGCCAAACCAACCAGCACGGCGACCGCCCAGCGACGCACCCGCCAGCTGATCCCCCTTGTTTTGGGGTTCATCGGTCTGGGGCTGGTCGTTGCCATTCTCTCACTAACGGTAAGTTTCCCTTAGAAGATACATTGACCTTGCCATAGCTGCTCAAGTCCAGACCAATCGGTTATTATTGACCATTTTGGATGGGTTATCGCGGTTCTAAACACACCAAATAGACTTTGTACTGCATCAAATTATATTTAGGTACTTATGTACAACATTTTTATTAATATGCATTTAATTAATAAATAGTATGAAAATATTGTATTATTCAGATTTTCGCTCTTATCTGCCTTCCTAAGATAACAAACCTTGCTTAAAGATGTATAATAAAAATTGCAATCAAATTTATTGGTAATTATTATAGTCTATACACTTTACAAATACTTTATACTATTTATTATATTTAAAAATGTTTGTATTACATCGCCAATTTAGTCTCTTCCGTCGAAATTTATGTTTAAAAATTTTGTTTTGCAAACGAAACTCGTAAGATTATTTTATTTGCTCAATAGATTTAAATAAATATTCATTAATTCATTTAAAAAAGATTAAAGTAATCTTCTCCGAATTGAAATGGCCATTTCATACTTGAATGCCTTTGTTTTTGTTGCTGTGTGGCGATCAATGATTCGTCGGAATTCCAAAGGTGTGGGGATATCAGTTATTGGTGGGAGTTTACCCAGAATACAGATAGGAGTGAGTTGTTGTGGGTATGTTGCTTAATTATATTTTGGGGCGCCTAAGTGGAGCAATAATCATGATTATTGCCGCTTCAATGGTTGTTTGTTTCAAAACGGGTGTAAAGATTTCACACAGGTTCTTAAACTTGGCGGTAACCGATAAACTTTTGTAGAATGGTCTATTTTGCTAGTTTAAATTATGTTATGCTTTAGTTATCTTTCAAAAAACCATCACAATGATAGTTATTTTCATCTGGATACGTTGTATCCATAAAGAATTAAAACCATAAAAACGGAAAGAGATTTCATTCAGCCATGAACCGCCTTCCAGACTCTGAACAGACTCCTATTTTTCGGAAATGTTTATTTCAGTAGCATGCCAAAATAAATTGCGAATAAATTTAAATGCAAATTGGACTTTAACAACGTATGTATGTATGTATGTTTCTATATAGACACCCCCGAAATCCCAATCTAAAAATGAATATTTAACCTCTGGCACTCTTCTGCTTATAAAGCTGTTTGTCGCAAAGTCTTTGTTGATGCCAAATTAAAGACGAAATTCCGCAGATGCATAAATTGAAATGAAAACAGACTTTATGATCCGTGACCGTCGCAGATAGGTTAACTATAATTTGGCATGAAACTATATTTAGAGCGAGAAACTCGGCGGCTTCTTGGCTGATCAAGCGATGTCATCACCAACACGTCTTTAGGCCAAATCGATTCCTAATGATCCAGCTAATCCAAATAAAGCGGATGCAGATGCTAGTGAAATGTTTATCGGTACATGTCTGTTTTTGTTTGCTTTTGTTTTTGTTTAACCGATTTAAATGCCACAGAGTTCGTTCTGTTATGCATTTGCAGCAGATAAATCTTCTACTGGGTTGTTGTGTCGTGTTTTTCGCTGATAACTTTGGAAATGACTGTGCTCGCTGAAATGCGGATTTGAATTGCAGAAGATTAAGTTTCTGGACTTGAATCTGCCGCCTCCCCCCACCCAGCACTCCTCCATGACCCACTCAACTTTGGCTCAAGTGAACGGAAATCGTACAATTGACAATTGACTTGTAAATGATTGGCTTCAGCCCAATGACGCGGGCCTTAAGTTTGGTTTTCCTCATAAATCACTGTTAAATCTTGAAGCATTTTTCGTTGTTTAATTCAATTTCACTGCCCCGTCCGACATCCGTACAGTAAGTGACCCTCGTCATCTGGGGCCTCTGGGAAAGTGACAAACTGCAGGCGCTGCGATCGATCCACTGATCACCGATAAGCTCTAATGGAAAGTGGTCTACTGGAAACTTAAGCATGCGCCTCAAACAAGTTTCTTGGGTCGGCGTAAGGTCTATAATTTATACAAGAATTCAGTACAAGTTGTTTAGTGTACCTACATACATACGCATACACGTACATGCATGTATATAAGAGTATATACATGTATGTACACATGTGTATATTTACCCGTCTGCGCGCACAGTGGCTTAAGTTGAGCCATTCTTTTTGATTTCGGTTGCCAGTCGAAACTTGAGAAGTGTCTGTATATAAGGCCTCTGCTCGGCCCGAATGTTAATGATCCATTAAGCAGATTATGTGGCTGAGTGGCGATCTGTGTACCTCGCCGTCCGTATTCGTATTTCCCCACAAAATCTCTTTCGTCTCGCCTCTATCAGTTTGTTCAGTTAGTTTTTATATATTTTTCGGGTGTCAAAAGTTCGCGGCGCTGGGTGTTATATGATGTGCTGGGCGTTAGCACCAGCTATAGATGTTTAATTGGGGCTACATTAAATTGATTGCCCAATTGCTAATGACCCGATGATTAGAAACAAGCCTGAATGAGTCTGTAACAATTGAATTATCTTGCAGATCTGGCAGACAACGCGTGTTTCGCATCTGGACAAGGAGCTGAAGAGCCTGAAGCGAGTCGTCGATAATCTCCAGCAGCGTTTGGGCATCAACTATATGGATCAGTACGAAGAGTTCCAAAAGGAGGTGAGCAATTGCGTAAATCACTCTGAATCATCAATATTTGTACTTTTCGATGGGCAGAGGCTGTAACATTTGCCTCGGGTAAATACAGATCTCTCGAATTGTTTACAAAGTCGGAAATAATTGTTATTCCTTGAGGCCGATGCTTGAGTTTTTAATGATGGTATATCGAACCGAACTGTTGTTATTGAGTAGCTATTATGGCATTCTGTTGAAGTTTCTATTTCTTTGCCTTCATTATAAATGGTAATTTTCATTTTGTGATAGCAAACACTTATAAGGTATCCCTTAGTCGGAAGCCATGCGGCTCTCTTTTAAAAATAATTCACCAAAAAAATGCCCAGACATGCATACTATGTGGTTATTGTGTGGGACATACAAAAAATATTTATAGAATTATGTGCTAAAATATAATTTCGGAGCGGTTTCCTCTGTTTTTTGTTTCATTCATTTTGCTAGCTGGTTGGCCAAAAACACAGGGGAAATTATCATAGATTATTTAAAGTATAATGTCTCCTTCCGCAGGGAAACACTCAATTCAAATATGAGGCGCCAGCCGGTTCACGTAATTTATGAGATACAAATCCCCAAGTGACATAAGGCGAAAGCCCCAATAATTCAGGAAAATACTAGGCTCTATCAGTAGATATAGTCGTTCAAGGCGAGCAAACGTTTTTGGCTTTTGGCTTTTGGCTGTATGTGACGATTGATCGAATCTCATCAAATGGCCTAATGGGCAGAGATCGTTTCAAGATTTTAAGATTTATTTTTATTTTGATGGCTGGGCATCTGTGGAGCCAATTCTCTTGAGAGTTTCTTTCGCTTTTAAATATATGTATATTTATACATATATACACGTATGTATATTATGTTTTCGAGCGAAGCGCCATCAATTAGGATGATGACGAAACAGCCTGTGCTGCGGGCGTGCGTCTAAAAATGAACGTCCCAAATGGTTGTGAAATATGTGCCAGGACTGTGCCAGCTGCAGTCACGTATTTGGCCAAGTGTTCTGACCCAAAATGCTGACCCCATCTCTTCGTTGCAGTACGAGAATGCCCTCATCGACTATCCCAAAAAGGTGGATGGCCTCACGGACGATGAGGAGGACGACGTCGATGATCTGGATTCCGTTGCAGACGGGGAGGACGACGAAGATAACTACGGCCCTGTGGATACTGACTACGAGGACTACAGCGATATGTCAAGCAAGCTCAATAATGCACACACCGGAACCACGCCCACATCTGAGACCACTGCAGAGGGCGATGGCGAGGGGGAGACGGACAGTGCATCCTCCGCCTCGAATGATGACAATGTCTTCGATGACTTTACCACCTATAATGCGCACAAACAGAAGCAGAAGAGGTGAGCACCGATTCAGTTTTCAAGGACCCATAATATTTAGTCCCTGATTTTCTCCTTCTCAGAAAATCTCGCTCGATTGCCGAAGTACGTGATGAGGAGCAGAATATTCAAGGGAATCGCACAGAGCTTCAGGAAAAGGCGTCAAATGAGCCAACTTCCAAAGAGAGGTGAGTACAGTGCTCTGTTAATAATGTTAAGTCTAATAGGTTTAGTTTAGATTGTTAACTGCCTAACTAAAACACATATATTTTCTTTTTTCATTTAAAGCTCTGCACCACTTCACCACCGTCGCAGGATGCATTCCCGCCATCGCCACCTGTTAGTCCGCAAAGGTGTGTATTGCAGAAAACCGATACAATTGGCAGAAATCGAATACCAAATCTCTATTCGCACCTCTGTTAACTTTGCAGGTGAATCTCTTCTTTCAGCCAGATCCGAGGACTCGAGGCCAGCAGCCCATTTCCACCTGAGTAGCAAACGGCGTCACCAAGGGAGTATGGGTAAGGAGATGCTTCCGCCATATGTACATGTGCTTCATCAAGTGCAACCTAATGAACTCACTTCTTGAATTTCTCAGGCTACCATGGAGATATGTATATAGGAAATGATAACGAGAGAAACTCTTATCAGGGACACTTCCAGACGCGCGATGGCGTTTTGACGGTGACCAATTCAGGCCTATATTACGTATACGCCCAGATATGCTACAATAACTCGCACGACCAGAACGGATTTATCGTCTTTCAAGGGGACACTCCATTCCTGCAGTGCTTGAACACGGTGCCCACCAACATGCCACATAAGGTGCACACCTGCCACACGAGTGGTCTGATCCACCTGGAACGAAATGAGAGGATCCATCTGAAGGACATTCACAACGATCGCAATGCCGTTCTGCGGGAGGGGAACAACCGAAGCTACTTTGGCATCTTCAAGGTGTAAAATAGAGAGATTGAGATATCTCCGGTCAGAGGATGGAATACCAGTTTAAGCTTTAGTCGCCGCGACTGCTCGTGAATACGATTCATCGCCAGCGTGAATCCATTAGCTCGTAGTACGTAGTTCTTAGTCACTCATAACCTAATCTCATTCGGAATCACGCATTAGTCAGAAAACGGAAGAAAATCATATTTATTTTGTATATACTCGTTCGACTTTAAAAACTGAATAAAAATATATGTAGCTTTACCTTACTATGTCTATTAACCACTGCTAAAAGTTAAGAAACATCAATTGTATCAATAGCTACCAGTATTTTCAATTCAAATCTCAAATGAAAAGCCATTCAAAGGAGATTTCCCAACGCTTTATTTGCTCAATTCCTGCTTACTGTGGTCTTTATTAAAAATTGTGAATGTCTGGGCAATTGCTTTGCAACCGAATAATATCCGGACCGGGAGACGTGTTGCAGCTGAAGCGTCTGTCCCGGGCAACATCTGCATCATTGCCATGGAAACAACAGGAGAGCAGGGGAGTCCGGATTCCCCAATCATGTTTCCCACCTGTTCCGAGAATTCGGACAATTGGACACGTAGGAGGGGCTGAAGTACAGTCATCCGTAGATGTCCAAATCAGTCTTGCAGGCTTCATGTGCAAGAAAATACTGAGGTGGCCTTTTTCCTGATAAGCTTGATTGCTCAAATAATCAATTAGTCATACCTTGTGTTGCCTAGTGAATTTTCCTTGAAAACAAGGAACATTACCCAGGAAGACAAGTCGTATGAGTACTTTTGTGAAAAGATTCAATTACCAAGAATTAATGAGTATGTATACAACAATTCCTTTTTGAATACACGTCACATGAGTTTCCCATTCCAGATGAATCGGCTTATCATGTTAATTAAAGAGAAGTTCAACGGAGATAGTTCCCCATTGTTGGGCCTACCTCTATTCTGAATACTTCATTCTATATTTGCCATTTTCATCCACCCCAAAAGACAATTATCGAGTGGTTGGGAGGGATAACTCCGGAAATGATTGTTGGGCGAATGCATGCTGATTGTCGGGCGGGCGGAGTAACAGGTGGCTCAGATTTAGGTCCTGCTGATGGGAGAGCAACAGTTCGTTCCCGGAATTGGTATGTGCTTTTGGCCTGGCCAGAACGAGTGTACATAGCCCCCAGCTGCAGCTCCGTCAGATGTTTCGTGTGGCATGCGCACTGGCCAGGAAATCGCAGCCAGGCCCGAACTTGCTGGGGAAATGGCATCCTGTCGGCCGGAAAGCTTTCGACTATTTACCTGGACAATAAGGCTTACGAATTCCCATTGCATCCGAAGTCAAAGCGCATTTAATTTGCATGCCGAGCCTGGTAATTTTCTAATTTCAGTGCTGTGTGTTTCGACATCTCCTTCCAAGTAGTCCAAGTAGTCCAAGTAGTTGTAGGATCTGCGAAAAATAAATTGCCCGAAATGGTGAGTCAAAAATCTTTTTCTTGTACGAACACTGGAAACGTCAACAGGTGGCATTTTAAATAAATAAATTTCCCAATACATGTACATTTTTTATTGGACACATCAATTTGAATGTTCTTCGGTTACTGCTTCTAATGGCAAAATAAAAATGTTCAATGTTTCACTGAAAATATTTTGCTCATAGACTTGAGTCCCTGAAGAATTCTCTAGATTCCCGATACTATTCGGCCTTCTGGCCCAACTTGGCCTGAATCTCGTTAAGAGTTTTTCCCTTCGTCTCGGGAATCAGGAAAAGTATGAACACAAAGGCGGCCACCGAAAATCCAAAGAAGATTGCAAAGCAAGCTGTAGCTCCAATAGATTCGTTAAGAACAGGAAAGAGAAGGGTTACGATGAAAGCAAAACACCAATTTGTTGTCCCGGCTATCGATCCTGCCAGGGCCTTAACATCCTCGGCGAAGAGCTCGGCCATCATTAACCAGGGAACAGGACCGAATCCCAGGGAGAAGCCGATAATGAATATGCAAACGGCCATTAGGGCCAGCCAACCGATCCCAGAGTTCATTAGCATGCCAAAGTAAAGGGCCATGATAAGGGTGCTGATACCCATCATGGAGGCGGAGATCATCAGGAGTATCTTGCGACCGACTTTCTCAATCACCAGGATCGAGGTGATGGTGGCAATCGCCTGCACGACCCCCACTATAATCGTTGATATTCGGGGCTCCAGTGTGGATCCAGCCTTCTCAAAGATGAATGTGGTATAGAAAATGATCGCATTGATGCCCGTAAATTGCTGGAACATCATGAGGCCGATGGAGAGAAACAGTCCCTTGAGTGTAACCTTGCGGCAGAGTATTTTCCCAATGCTGCCCTTCTCCTTTTGGCCCTCGGCGCTCATGTCCTTCAGTTCACCGGCTACATCCGCATCCTTACCACGCAAAAATTTCAGCGATTTCTCCGCCTTCTCCGGCTTTCCCTGTTGGGCCAAATAAACCGGAGATTCTGGCATCCAAATCAGCAAGACGAAGAAGATTACGGGCAAAACGGCGCATGCAATGTTAAAGCAGAGTGTCGTCGCAAAGCCACCAATCACAAAGGCGTACAGAATCCCAAATACGATTAGCAACTGGAAGAAGCATCCCATGATGCCGCGGTACTGCACCTGAGCTATCTCAGTGACGTACATAGGACAAGCCACGCAGAAGGCTCCTCCGCAGAATCCCACTATAAAGCGTCCGGCCAGAATCATCCCGATGTGCATCGCCAGGATGATCAGGAGCCATCCGATGAAGAATGGTGGCAGCAGGATCAGCATTGTCGTCTTCCTCCCAATCTTGCCAATGAGCACGCCCACCGGAATGCACGAGAAAGCTGCTCCCAGAGTCATCAAAGATCCCACCAGGCCCCATTCCGTTTGTCCAGGGGAAAAGTCGTAAGCGTTGCCATTCTTGACATCCTTTTCCACGGGTCCTGACCATCCAATCACAGCGCCTAGGCAAAAGGCCCCTAGGGCGCCGATGAAACCAACAATAAACTGAGTGGCGGCTCCCATTTTTACTTGGAATGGGCGAAAAAAACAGTGCTCAACTTGTTTAATATTTGTACAAATTTCGAAAGTGATGCAAATCGCACTAAAAGTAACAGTATCTACAATGTCTAAGGCTACCTAATATCAATATTTCAGTCTACTAAGCCTAAAATCTATATGCCAGCCTAGTTCGTATACAGGTTTATTAGATTTATAAGTCATAGTTCTTATTGTGTTCAATTTTTCATATAAAAATCCAATTATTGTCATTCTTAACTGTGTTTACAACAGCTTCAATACATTACATTACAATACCTACATACAGCATTACTAGTTCCAAAAATTATTTTTTCTAATGTTTAATTATCAGTTATTAAACATATTTTAGCAGAAAAACAATATAATATTATATACACTCTTTTTGGTTTTGTTACTCGCTTGAAGTTTTGAATATTTTTTTTGATTTATTTGTATTATATGTAAGAATTTGGTTCAGTGTCCAACCGAACGAAGCTCGACTGCAGCTGAAAGCTTTCTTTCTGCGCCCCCCATATGCCTCCCATGCTCTACTTGCCACACGAGAGGACGAAGCGCTCGGAGAGCTTCGGCTGTCGTCGGGTGCCGTCGGTTCTCGCGGGTCCTGTATAAAGCATGGAAGCTCCAGAGACTGGCGACACTCTTGGTTCCGCCTTGGCTGAGCACAGAGGTGGGTACAGTGGCTACTGGCTGGCAGTGACGAGCGCTTACTGTGTGGTGCTGGCGTAGGCGTGACGCCATGTTGTGAAAAGTGTCTGGCAGAAAGTGGAAAATTCGCAAGGAAAACTGCACTCGAAAGTGGCGAAAATAAACAGCATAGTTTAAAACAATCCAAGTGAGTTGTGGAAAGTGCAAACTTTTTGGCCAGTGTGTGTGTGTGTGTGTGAGTGTGGCATAGAAATTACGCAAATGTTGCACAGGATTTTCAGTTTCCATTGATTTCGCTGGTGGGCGTGTGTGTATATATATGAACATATATATATATTTTTATGCGTGGGCGGGCGAAGCGGAGCCAAAATAATTGCGTACAATTCATTTGCAACTCCCTGGATTCACTAATTGGACAATGGAGCTGATGAATTGTTTGTTGGCCTGTTGACAAAGTACCTCGGGCATTTCCCTGAATATCTGATACATACACACGTTCGCAAAATCTTGGCTAACAAGTTGGCAACTTCCCCGAGGACGGGACATTTGCCTCGTTGTTCTTAAATATTTTAAGGCAAAAAGCTTTTCCCGGCCCCAAATTAGCCGCTTCCTTTGCCGCCAGAATGCATTTACATTCACTTAGTCGCCGGTCAAAAGCCCGATTGAATTTGTCCCGATT
The DNA here is from genome assembly GCA_005876975.1 of Drosophila orena. NCBI lineage: Eukaryota > Metazoa > Arthropoda > Insecta > Diptera > Drosophilidae > Drosophila > Drosophila orena. The sequence continues at coordinate 1,767,826 of VCKV01000008.1, read as the reverse complement.
CCCCCAAAAGGATCCCTTTTCTAGCGCAAAATGTCCGTGTCCTGCTCCTGATATACTGTAAGTGTATATATATAGAGCAGTAGTATCCATGGTTGCTGCGACAAATTCAATTAGGACGCTAATTTAAATGCCCTGCTGGGTCGCATTTGTTCGGTCGGGAAATCTGATTGGCGAGAACCAGAGCCTTTTCAGCTGAAACTCAATAAATTATTAGCACTGACTCCGTTTAATGGCAACAGTGGCATCAATCAATATTAATCATGCGCCCCGTGCACCACTTGAGCTGTTGGCAGCGATTCCCATTAACCCGTACCCTATTAGGACTTTAGTTCCTTGAATAGATCATAATCGAATTGCCATAGACAGAGAATATACTATTCTATTACAACGACGTTTAAGAAGAAATGTATATTAATCATACGCCCTGTTCGCCACTAAAAGTGTGCGTTGGAGGAAATGCTAGAAAGAAACAGTTTTTACAGCTTAGCTTAGCTGAAAGGTAACTTTTCTTTTATAAGTTGCTATAATTTCCTATTTCAAAATATTTGTTCTGACATAAGTATTCCAAAATTGATTTAAATACCACACCGTATTCGAAATACGTGATACAGAGTAGCCCCATTCAATTGCTCTCCACCTTATAAGTGCCTTATAGGATGGCTTACAGGAAAAGCAACGTCCCGATCAACAGGCATGTGGCTGGGAAACCCTTTGCAATCGAGGGGAATTGGAATCTGCTATATGCAGCTGCGTTTAATCTGGATAGAGTCCAGGCACAGACACAAAAACATCAACAACTGGGGAACTCGCTTTCTTAGACAAAAGCCATCCAAGCAGCAATAATACAATGAAAGGGGACTGAGACGAGCCAACAGCTGCAGGCGAGACGCAAATAGGGTTCTTCACCAGCGCGGGGGGATTGGCCATAGAAGCAGCAGGAAAAGCCAAGGAAAAGCGAATGAAAAGCGTCGGCTGCCTTGACATTTAATGGGGGGAAAATGAAAAGCAAACGTGGCCACCAGCGAGAGGAGCACAACTATGGCGAAGAGTGGTTGTGGGTAGTGGGCGTCCAGGTGTGATTACCATATATTCTCCTTCCAAGCCATATATTCCATCCGAGAAAATGCGTAGCATACTTATGTGCGCCGCCATGAAGCCAGGGAAAAAGGCGGAGGAGCGAATAAATAAGGACGGGATGAGCATTTCAATGGCAGTTGGCATCCGAGCAGCTATTCAAGTTTCCCATAATTGTCAGCTTGGCTTTTGTCATCGGCCAAGAATGCCGGAAAGTCAGGCAGGAAAGTACAAGAGCTGCTCGAATGAAGTTCGCCCCTCTAATTTGCCAAGCACGCTGAATATTTGCAGGCACATTGGAATTTTATTGATTTATATTCCTTGGTCCCTTCCATATGCATGATGCTGTGCGATTTGCTTCATTAGTCAGTCGGATGAAATGGGCAGATTATTCAAATACTTCGTGCGGCATAAGCCCGGAATTTTCGGTTACCTGCTGCTCGTTTGCATAATTAAGCGAGGAAATATGGAATTTCACACGCCATCAAGTGACCGCGAAAAGATGACACCTGATACACACTCACCAACACCGACATAAAAAAAACCCCACCCACTCTATGACACACACATTCATGCACGGAAAGGGAAACGCTTTAAAGTGCAAATGTAATTAAAAGTTTTTTTCGCACCTATCGCAAACGTGTCGGGCCTTTAAATCCATTTTAATCGCGCACGTTCAACGCCTAACTGGTTTTTCTAAGCCACGTTTGCCGATCGAAAACTTAAACAATTCAGTGGAGTTTTAAATACATACTAAGTTTTAAGTCTTACTAAGTCTTTCAGTGAATAAACTTCGGAACTTTTTAAGAATGTCGTGTTGTCTCATAACACAATGCTCAATTGTTCTCATATAAACATATGAAAAGTTAAGGAGAAAGAAATCTTTTATGAATAAAATGTTTGATTTATATTTTATATGATATATATAGGATATATGAAGTTCTAAGGAAAGTCCAAATATTATAATACTATATTTCAAAATGTTTTTTCCAGATTTAGGAGCCCAATTTGGTGTCAGAGTGAAAGCAGCAAAGCAGCTAGCGAGGCAATGGCCAACCGATTTGTAGGGCCCAGTGGTGCCATGGTGGTGCTGCTGGCGGTGGTGCAGTGCATCCTAGCGACACCACAACGCACCGCCGCATTTTCGCTGCAGGCGGCCGTGGATGAACTGCATCGGCGGGAGGCGGCCAAGTATCCACTGAACGCCCCACCGCAATCCGCATTGGACGACTGGGATGAAGGTGAGTGGTGGGGGCGAATCAGGGCGAATCTGGGCGAATCTGGCCGGGAAATTGGTTTCCCTCAGGGAATAGCGCAGACCTTCACCTTTAACCTCACCTCACACGTAACGGCGGCGTAAGTTAATCAAGCAATTCCCCAGCAAATTTGAGCTTTGATTAACGTTAAGGTTATGGCTGATCTAGAGTGAAGGGCAGGCAGGACCTTAAGGATGTAGAGCAGCCTTCTTTGCAGTTTATCAATTTTTTATGCATACCCTGTACTTGTCGATTAACTTCTTGTGTGTGCTCGAACAAAAAAAAAGTGTGGAAAACGTTAGAGTGGAATTTTAATATATTTAACTCGAAGGACCTTTGGATGTTTTAACATTTTCGCGCAATATAATATCTTAAACTTAACTAATATGTGTACAAAAGTAAATTGTTATAAATGTAATAAATAAGTTTATAAAAATATATATATATATAATTAGAGATCAATGACCAGTACTTTGCAAAGTCTTGTTTATAGTTAGGCGATTGCTATTTGTTGCGGACTTGTAAAAAAAATTCAAATATTGATCAAAATTTGAGTGAGTTAATATTTGTATGTGCATATAATCCTAAAAAATATGTTTTAAATTAAAGAAATACACAATACGTAGTCATTTGGGGGAGTTCTGCTACCCACTGGAGGATTTCTGTTCAGTGACGCACTTTCCTCCATATGCCAATACATACATGTATGTATATGCCAAAATATTAATATTAGATTTGTGGGATTTTAGTACCAATCCCACAAATCTGATGGGCCGTCAACTGCATGTGTAGATTGTATAAGCGTAAGTCGTGGCTGAAGTCTGAAAGTGATATCCATCACAGGCAGATGAAAGTAGAGGGACGAAAAGTAGAAAGTGGGAAGCCGCATGAGGAGTGCACGTGCCTCGGATAGGCGATCCCCAAGCACAGATTTTCCGGATTTTCCGGATTTTCCCCCAACAGTCACATGGACCGCTGTTACTTTTCCCCGTTTCCGTTTTCTTTTCTCTTTTGGCCACTCCACCACACGCTTCTCCAAACCCCACATCACCATACCCCCTCCACGCTCTCGCACAGATGGCGATTTATTTGGCAAGAATAGGAATCGGAATCGCCATCGAGTTAATAAGGCACTTGGCAAGTACTTAGAACGCGACGAGGGCAACTACGGTCCGGATCACAACCTGGGATTGGGCTTGGGTCTGGGCATGGGCATGGGCATGGGGCTGGGACTGGATGACGGCGGCGACTTGGGCCCCAATAATCTGTCCGACGAGAAGAGAAAGCGTTTCTCCTCCTTTCGGGAACGTGACGAGCAGTTCGGTAAGTCGCAACCACAGCACTGACCAAACACGCACCTCAAAATGGCTACTCACTATGAAGGTCCTTCACGTAGAGCACTGCACAATGCTAGTTTGCTGTTTTATTTGTAATTAAATGGAAATACGTAAGCATGATAGCCCCCAGCGAAGGGTAATTAAAGTTCAACTTTGTTGCCCCAATTTCATTAGAATAATTCATCACCTAACTAAATGATATGTCGCACTCCATTAAATTTAAGTGTTTGTACAAACATAATTATAAATTGTTCATCAAATAGTTGGGAAGCTATTCAACTTGATGACAAGTGCTTATAATTTACAGCTTAAATTGATTTGTTACGCGAATAAATTCCAAAGCTCTCGAGAGAATGAAAGCATGTTTTAAGAACCTTTTTTCGTAAATATCCTGATTGAGGAGCGCACTAATGGACAAGTTTTAGCACCTTGACCAAGTGGCTACTTTTGAATGCGAATCACCGAAAACAATTTATGGGTCTAATCCTTAAGTGCTATTATCCTGACCCAAACTGTGGACATCCATGAGCAGCCAGGAGGTGGCAGCCTGGAGTGGATTCGGCCAACAATGGCCTGGCTGAAACCACTTAGCTCCGATTAACTTGTGAGTGCTGAGTGGGACGATGGTTGTGGCTCCACTCCAGAGTCCCGATGATGAATGCAATCGGCTGGAAGCGGCTCAGGACCGACAGATCCTGCCTGTCTTCCTGTCATTTGATTTAATGGCCTGCCGACCCAGCAACTTGAGGCATGTCCTCCACACACACGGCCAGGATTTATCGACTGTCTTTATCCCATATTATGTTTTTGCCAAGGTCAAAGTTAAGTCATTTCTCATTGATCGGAAAAGCAAATCGTCGAAAATCAAGACATTTATCAAGTTTTTAAGCTATGTAGACACGAAAGAGCATTTAAATAAATAGAAAACTTCATATATGACATAACGCAAGGCATAATTTCATCCCACTTTCTCATTTATATTAAATTGGAATCTTGAGTTATTAAATATATTAATATTAAGCTCTTCATATCTTTTGCACAAACTTATGGCTTTTGATTATATTTTATCAGTGTGGCAAAAAATAAAATAACCTGGTGTTAATGGATGGCATGGTTATTTTATAAATTATTAATGTTAACCAATAAATCAAAGCAATGTATGATAATCAAGACACACTTTCAGTAAACTGGAGGACGCGATTGATATCCCTAATTCCTTGTTCCAAATCTTTTTCAGATGGCTCCGCACCTTCGGCTTTCCGTGAGCGTGAAATCCAGCCTCTGAACGCAGAGCCCGCACACAATGAGCTGACCGAGCAGTTTCTGCGCGAGATCGAAGAGGCCAGGGATCGGGATGCAGTGCGTCAATGGTGGCGCCACCTGGACCAGGCGAAAACCCAACAGGACCCCGAACAAGATGCCGAGCAGTTCGAGCAGAAGAAGCGGATGCGCGTGCCTCCTTACTACTTGCTGATGCAAAAGAAGCGCTCCTATCCGGTTCTTCCATGGTTGCCGTATAATGGCGATAAGCGGAAGCGCTTTCCGGTGGCCAAGCGGAGCACCACCAACCCCAATCCGGAATCTCCGTTGGGCCGAACCGATGAGCGAGTGGCCCAGGAGCTGAGCGAGCTGTTCGGCCAGCCCGGCGAATCCCAATCACATCCCGAGGAGAAACGCAAGCGGTCGGCGGATGAGCAGCCAAAGGTCACGACCAATCTACCTGGATCCCCGCCAGCCACAGCCACCGCCTTGGGGGATATGCGTCTGGAGATCAACTTTCAGCGGGTGAATGTCACGCCCAAGGAGACGCCCACAGCCGCTCCAGCGGGCGCCGGTGAAATGGTTCAGCATGGCGGCCATGCCGGTCATCATGGTGGCCATGTGCCTGGAATGTCACCCGAGTATCGCCATCGCAAACGAAGCGATCACGCGCATGGCGATAACGCCGATGATCCGGAGGCTGACGAGCATGATGAGGAGGGTGAGGAGAGCTCCGATGAGGATGACCACGACGAGTTCGACGAGGAGGATGGTGAAGCTGACCTGGAGGCCGAGGAAGCCGAGGAGCAACGGCGCAAGAAGAAGCGAGCTGCAGCCAGTCTAACTGGAAATGGTGGTGGAAGCACTAAACACCTCCATGCACCCACTGTGGGTCACCTGATGCTCCGGGCAAAGAAGTCCATAGATTGGTCGCAATACTTCGGGCTGGATCGCAAGAAGAAGTCCTTGCAGAAAAAAGAGTGAGTTTCCAAGGGAGTTAGCTTTCTTAAACATTTCTTATAGACGCAAGAAAATGTAATTTCAACCAGGAACCTAAGGAAACGCAGTGAAACGGATAGTAGCAGCAATAATGATGAAGAAACTGACGATGACAGCACCGAGGCGGAGAAAAAGAAGCGTGACTTCGATGTCGAGAAACTGGACAGCATGGACAAGAAGCTGCAGTCCATCGAGGACTTCATCATCGACGAGACCATCAAGTACACGGGTGCCCACGAGGGACTCAACAGCAAGGACGACATCCGCAGAATCAAGGACCACGTCCTCTCCCGCTTGGCAACTGCCTACAGTCTGGAGAAAATGCGCAGGGCTCTGGATAAGTTGAGGAGATCAGTGGACAACGAGAGTCACCTTATGCGCAATACCATCGAACCGGAATCGGAGGAGAATGCATTGGACTCCAATTACTGGCTGACCAAAAAGTCGGTGAGGAAGGAGCAGGCGGATCAACTGGCGGAGTGAGTAGTGGGGCTTTGATCTACAACATTTCGATGTGCACATTTGGCTAATCCTCCAGAGACTCGAAACCGCCCAAGGATATGGAAAAGAAGAAGCGCAGCGGCTACTTGCGCTATCCGGAGCAGCCAAATACCATGGAGGAGGCCCTCAGCCTGGGCAGCGCCCCCTACGAGACCCTAAACGACGCCTACCTGGGCAACAAGAACTACATTGTGGGCTCCAATCAGTGCCCCATCATCGAGTCCATGGCGGAGCGCTGTCGGGGCGTCGATCTCATCTCCGGCGACATTAACCAGGAGCTGCTGCCCCTCTGCGGCGTTCACCAGATATGCTATCTATGTGTAAGTGGTGTGTGCCTGCAATGGGTGTGCATTTTTCTTGGTTACTTTGGAAAGCAGGGTGCAGCATACCCGTGCTTCTGCAATTATAGTTTGCCAATATAGTTTGATCCATGTTATTTGTGTTTTGTGTTTTCAGGGTGCCTCGCAGGTTGCCTGCGATTATCAGTACTTGGCGGAGGCGGACGGCGTTTGCGGCGACAGCAACGAGTGCCAGTCGGCGGCTCGCTCCATCCTGATGATCCTGCGGGGATCCCACGGACGGCAGCTGGGTCCTCGGGAGTGCTTGAAGAATCCCTGCTTGTACAGGGCCATGCGGGAGATCGGGCTTTAAGCGGACTGTTCCGGATTTCCTAACGTCTCTTTTGTGTGCGTTTAAAAAGAAAACCATAAAGCGATAATGAACAAAAACGATAATGAAAATGATAATGATAATGAAAATGAAAAAACCGTAATGCAACCCAGAGAGAGAAGATTACAATATGAGCCCAAAAAACAAAAAAAAAAAAACAAAAAACAACCAAAATAAAAACCTTGCTGAACTGGCAAAAATCAAACGATTGATTCAAAACCAAATAGTCGTCGCATACAAAGACATAATATTTTGATGGATTTTTGTGTCCGCCTCGCAAGGCGGCAGCAGCCAACTAGAGTTTACCAGATACCTAAAGAGATGCATATAGATATATATACAATTTGGATTTAGTTAATTGCAGTAGACGCCCGATGTGGCCCGATTTATTTGGTTTAAGTGTTCAGCGTGAAATGGAATTTTTCGAAACATATTTGCACGTTTTATGGGTGTTTAAGTGTACAAACGTGATCATAGACGAAACATACATATGCGTAACCAAGCCATACAAGTATTTAATCCACAATCTGCTTTTTAAGTAACCTAACTCGCTTGTCATTTTAACGAAAATGAAAGTCAGAGCTCACATTGGCAGCTAGTCCTCCAAAGTCACCGCCAGAATTCTTCTATTCGGATTTGGACTTGGAGGTGTGCACATACACCATACCATACACCACATACTACATGCCACATACACATACCAAATACCAAATACCAAATACCATATATATAACGATTTTAGCCTACACCGGGGAAAACTATGTATCTTTGCGAACGCCACTTGCAGAGCAACTAACTAACTGAGACTTCTCTCTCCGCATTACTTGTCTACAGATGAACATATACATTAATGTGTTTCAACGTGCTTACAATAAATGGACATAACTAAGACAAATATTTGAAGCTCTAACAAATCTATAGATGTGATTATTAATATATACAAGGAGTTTAATAAATGTGTAAATCTTTTAGGGCCACCATATACCAATCTGAACAACAGCAAGATGTTTGGTTGCGAAATCAAAATATTATTAATGTATTTACATAAACGAACAAATATATATTTAAACTTGATGTATATGCTACAGTTTGAAAAACAAAACAAAATAAAAACGGTATTTGAAAATATTTATTGCTATACAGTTATCATAAATGTCGAAAATAAATATATCGGGAATATCCCAAAACCTGATGGCATTTTCCCTTGGGTGTTTTCAAGTAATTGGGCTGCTCGGAATTGCCTGTCATATTTTGGTTACCTTTTCAATTGTTACTCACAAAATCATGAGCAACAATGTTTTCCCAGCCTCTCCCACATTTTGGATCCTCCTGGGCAGTTCGTCGTTCCTCAGGATCGAAAACATTCCCTAAACCCGAGTGAAAAAACACATATCCTTTCCTATTTACCGACGCCCAGGACTGATAAAGAGATCTATTGCATCTGCTTTCACTGCAAAGCAACAATAATATTTGTATAAAAATAAATATGTTTTTCTATTATTACCGGCTTTAATTTGAATTTAACTGCTTAGCTTAACTGAAGCACTACTTCTGCCAATGCTACCCATGCTGTCACAAGCATCGCTTTCCTTCTCCGCTATCGATAGCAATGTCGAATAATAATCGACATTTGTATCATCGCTAGCAGCCACTCTGAAAACAACCTCACGCGCAATAAATGTTATAAATATTTTCGTAAATATATTAAGCGGAAGAAAAATAAAATCAAAAGATTAAGTGACCGATAAAACCGGTGATTAGGCAGTGGCAAAATAGAAGTCAGCAAGCGCAAAAGTACAGATTGTGTTAATCAAATTTTGCGAACGCAATTCCCACCCACTGGTGAGTAAGAAGAAGAGCGAGTTATTCGCATGAGTCATCGCGAAACGAGTTTTTATCAGATTGTTTTTATAACGTTTTTCTCTCTTTCATTTCTTGTAAATCAGCGTGACGTCATTGCTTGAGCAAACATGAAAACCCCCATTTCCGCTGCTGCGAATTTAAGTAACCCAAATGCTGGCAGTGCCGTATCAGCTGCCATTCAGATCGTACCTAAAACCGAACCCGTTGGAGAAGAAGGCCCCATGTCGCTGGACTTTCAGTCGCCGAACCTTAACACATCCACCCCTAATCCTAACAAGCGTCCCGGATCCCTAGATCTGAACAGCAAGGGTGGCAAGAACAAGCGCATCTTCGCCCCACTGATCATTAACTCACCGGATCTGCAGGCCAAGACGGTAAGCACACCCGATTTGGACAAGATCGTGCAGTCCAGCAATTTCATCCAGACACCGCAACCGGGCAAGGTTTTCCCCACCAAGGCGGGACCCGTCACCGTGGAGCAGGAGGACTTCGGCAGGGGATTCGAGGAGGCCCTAAAGAATCTGCACACCAACTCCCAGGCATTTTCGGCCGCCAACTCTGCCCCCAATAACACAACTGCGACAGTCATGACGGCGGTGAGCAATGGCATCAGCGGAGGAACCTTTACCTACGCCAATATGTCCGAGGGCTTCTCGGTGATCAAGGATGAGCCCGTCAATCAAGCCGGCTCGCCCACCGTTAGTCCCATCGACATGGAAACGCAGGAGAAGATTAAGCTGGAGCGCAAGAGGCAGCGCAACCGCGTGGCCGCCTCCAAGTGCCGCAAGCGCAAGCTGGAGCGCATCTCAAAGCTGGAAGATCGTGTGAAGCTACTCAAGGGCGAGAACGTCGACCTGGCGGGGATCGTGAAGAACCTGAAGGACCATGTTGCGCAACTGAAGCAGCAGGTGATGGAGCATATTGCCGCTGGCTGCACAGTGCCGCGAAACTCGACAGATCAATAACATTTAGAGTTGTCAGCCGGGGAGGAGGACGTTGCACTAGAGACTGAAACCCCCTCGAATCGTGAGGTTCCCGAGCAGCCTATGCCTCTGGAATTCTTTTCAAGTGCTAGCACCGGTGCCTTGGAGCTGGAGGGCTCGCCCTCTCAGGATATTTCCCTCACTAACAGCGATCTCCTGGAGGAGGATAGCGAAAATGAACGGCCTCTGGTACTCTACATCCTCGCGGACGATGCAACCTGAGGCATTATTGTGCCTTTTTTTGATTTTAGCTGCAATATCTGAAATGCTTCTTAAGTGTTTTGTTTACTTAGTTATTAGTATAAGTTACTGTTAATCAAGTATTATCTGTGTTGAAAGTAAGATAATATTTAATGTAATTTAAAAATATACGTATATTTTCTGCACTTGATATATACATAAAAAATTAATTCTACACTTAAAACTAATTTATTCATCATCCACCTCCTCGTCATCATCGTCGTCGTTGTCATCCATGGCCTCGGCCTCAGCCTCCTCTTCCATTGCGCTATCAGCCTGTTCCTCGTCGTTCACATCATCCTCAACGTGCAACTGGAAGCCCTCGCTTTTGGTCCAAGAGCACTTCATGGTTAGCCGGAATTTAGCCATCGGCTTGCCCACCAACTTGAGGATTCTCGCCTGTTCGGGTGTTAGAACTTTGCCATCCTCGCAAACGGTGTAGTCACTGTACAGGGTAACGATTCCCTTCTCCAATTTGGTGGGCAGGCCCAGGGAACGCAGATGAGGCTCCATGGAGTGCGCGAAGTCCTCCAGTGGACCAGCTGGCAGGGTAACCGTTTCCGTGGCTACAAAACCACTGCGTGCGTATTCAACAGCCCAGTAGTTTTCGGCCCATTCCAGTACTTCTTCCTTGGATTTGTCAGTAAAGAGAAGTCCCACCTGGCCAGTTAATCGCTTAGAAAGCTAATAGACATCGGCCATGATTAGTTTCTGATATATTTTATATCTATTTAAGCCCAATTACCTTGTACAATTCCGGCTCAACTTCCTCGCTTTTCGTGCGACCCAAGCCAATCTGCATAACTCGATTCTTCCCAAAGATAAAACGCGAATTCTTCTTCCACTCCTGTCGCAGGTCTTTCAGCAAGCTATTCCTCATGTTCTGAACTTGGAAAACAAATATATTCGGATATTTGCCCACGCAGAAGCGAATGTCGTCCACAATGCGCTGTTTCCAAGCCAGACCCTTGCGGTCGGTTTTGGTCAGGGAAACTGAAGGAAGAGGAGTAGCACACATTATAAGTAAAAATCGTATTTACTACAATGCAATCTCTTACCTTTCTTATCACGTTTGGAGCGCGGCATGTCTGTATTCTATAAAATGCAACGTTTTCTTCAGAGAAACCAAGAATATTTCCCACAGAACGTAAACACGTGCGGTCTTCTAGAGACGGTAAATGTGCCTAACCAACAATCGATAGGTCCAGCGTGTATCGGAATTTTGCAGCGCGCAGGTTGGAAAATTCCTGCGGGCCCATCCCTACATCAGGTTTTCTCGTTTTCCAACACAGCTGCGCGTAGATAAGAAGAAGAACCTTCAGGTCCGAGCCGTAAGAGGTGAATTAACTAATTAATAAGTGCTTGTTCGTTTAAAACCAAGTTTAAAGTCGATTGCTGGAGAGTCCAAGGATTACGCATATATTCGAAATTCGCTTGAAAACCCAGGCGCAGTGAGTAGTTTCACCTAGTGCGTCGTGTGTCGGCTTGCGACCGCCATATTGTCGGCGGATAAAATTTTCCCCGAATAAGTGCGCCCACACACTTTATCGATTCGTTGGCCTCCTAATTGGATGCCACCTGCCCGTGGGGCTCTCTACATTTGATTGCGTGCGGTTCTGGCCTTGCGAAAATCCCATTACAATTGGAAATGGACGTAGCAATTTTTCATTACCGCAACCAAATAGGACGCCGATGACGTAATTTTCTCCGTCTTGTTCTTTGTGAGCTGTAGTAAAATGTAGAGATGGTCGCGTGAGCATGTCACGCACGAATTGAAATTTGCAATACACTTTGCGATTATTTAAAAAAATCGGATTTCCCCGTTATCCTAGGGGATTTGATTTTCAATTTAATTGCTTATTATGCTTCATATAATACACAAACATCTAACATTATTAAATATATTTTCAAATATTTTGAATTGTAGTCCACAACGGGCAACAAAATATAAGCATTTTATTAAAAAACAGTAGTAAAATTCTCGCCTTAACTTCAGATTCACAATCGTAGACCCTGGCTTACCTCACGAAAAGCATAAGTGCGTGGATATCTCATGTTTATGTGTGAGTGCACCAATTCAATGAAATCCCAATTAGAATTAAGGCAATTTACCGTCACCCCCTTATCAATGGCATACATCTCCCGATTAGTTTCCTCCTTGCGGAGGCCATAAAGTCAAGATAAAAGCGTAATCTGGCAGCGAGATAAGCGCCAGAAAGTTTCAACAGGTTGGAAACGAACTATAAACTATTACTTCATACAACGATGGCAACACGGGGCGAGACTTGACATTAAAAGCTGACTCTTATTAAAGCTCTCTATCTACAAGTTCTGAGACGCCCGTTAATTAGTATATTGTATCTGAAAGTTTGGTTTCTAAGTTTTACCTGCACACCTGGCAACATTAATTTATACAGCAGGTTGGCAACCCTGAAGTTCTCTCACTTGTCGCACTTTCTCGCTCTCGCCTGCGCCAGCCCCATATGCTCCCTCTCATTCTGCGGCGGCGCATGTGCCCCTGCGGGAGTGTGCGTGGGGAGAGAGCGCAGAAACACAGATACAGCGAAGCGGCGAATGTGTGCAACCTTTGCCGTCCGTCATTCTCATTCGTTCGTTGGTAGTGTTCGTTGTCGTTTCAGTTTCAGTTAATCGAGAATGTAAGTAACATTTTTGCTGGCCCAGAGTGCTTGCACCTACATATGTGTGTGCGCCTGCCAGTGTGTATGGAATTACAAAACGAAAAATTGCTAAAATATACGAAGGAAAAACACGTGTAATGCCGCCTATGAGTAATCACTTACATGCATCTACACTTCGGCCCGCAGAAAAATCGAAATACCTCCATCAGGCATCGATCCGATGCCGAAAAAAAAATTCGACGCAAAAGAATAAAGTGTGAATTTGTGCAAAAAAAAAAAAAGATAAAAAGTAAATTGAAAGAAAAGAACATTCCCAATTTGCCCGAGTATTGGTGCATGTATGTGATGCGGTGAGATTCGCTTGTAGCTTCGTATTTCTCATCATCATCATCAGCAGTTCATCGGTTAAGTTGTAGGCGGCGGACATAGCCGACTTCTATATTTACGCATATATAGCCAGCTATATGTACACACAGTACGCCAAGATAGATATATATATATATCAACTTGGATGGGGACACGCGGTTAGGTGGGTTTCCTCGCCAAACTCAACACACTTGGCGGCCGCCTGTGGTAGATACATTCCGGCCTCTCTCTCGGCGTTCTCCGCTCACTCTCTCTCTCTCTAGGTCTCCCTCCCTCCCACCTCGCTCCCCCTTTCTACCGATTATTTTTATAATTTTGTAGCGCCGCACTTGGAAACACGATTGGCGGCCCCACCAACACCATCTCAACCATCCGCACCACCATTACCACCACCACCCAGAACGCACCAACACACGCAGAATCGCACGCACACAGCCCCAACAAAAGTTAGTAACTTTTTCGCCCCATGTAGAGCCGTAGTAGCGGTATATACAGTGTAGAGGAATTTCTACATCATCGGGGATTGGGTTCTTCTTGTTCGTGCTCGGGCTCTGCAGGTTCTGGGGGCTTTTGGGGAGCTCTTGAGCAACTGCGCATGCTGTCGGCCGGCGCAGATAAAAAGTTTAAAGTACCTACGTATCCATCCTACACGGATTTAGCAGGGTTTTCTAGCCCCGGAATTAGCCCAACCATATGGATGTTTAACCGTCCGCTGAACAAGTCTATCTAAAACTTCGACATACCCTCTCCCACCTGTTTTACCATTCCCCCCTTTTTTTTTACCAATTTATTCATTCAAGCAGATGAGCAATCTGCGTGGTTGAAACAAGTTTGGATTTATCCGATAAAAACTACAAACATATTTGTGACCATTTAGGGGAGTGTTACGTTAATTTACGTTACGCCTGGCTTAATGTTTTGGCATTTGCCGAACACAGCCAGAAAGCATTTCAATTGACCTAAAAACGCGTCGACAGACCGCACCCACCCCCATCCATCTTTTCGGCACGCCACGCCCCGCCGCCCTTTGTTTTGACAAAGGGTCATTGCTTTTTCAATTTGGCGGTCGATCGCAACACAAATACAAACTGTGCTTTCAAATGGTTAAAACCTCAATTGGTTGCCTTTTAGACAACTGCGCAAAACTCGGCATTTATTTTTGCTTCTGTAAATGTTACGGGTCTCTAAAACTAGTGTTAGCTTGAGAGAAGAACATTTGTATAGGTTTTCAAACAATTTTGAGCGTAGCTTTTATCTTTTCATCTAAACATTTAAATGTAAAAGTAGTGTAGTATTTAGATTCGCCCGAATTTGCGGTCGCTGCTAGCCAAGCTGGACTGTAAATCCAATTGAACGCGGTATTTGTGGGATGGTTGGTGGTGCTTTTATGACGCCGATGTGTTGAGATTTTCCATTTCAATCATCGGCTGGCTGCATTAGCTGGCATTCTTGTGCTTGATTTTCGAGGTTTCCGTTGGGCGGGCAAACAAAACATTTTTTTTTTTGTTTTGTTTTTCCGGAGCCACCAGTTGTATAAAAATACCCACAACGCCCATATGCATATCCACAGACCGATTTTCACCCCTCTTCCCCTGCAGTTCTTGTTTCCAAGCTTTCTCCTCCAGGTCGAGCGGAAATTAATCGATTTTCCTTTCCTCACGTCCCTTTTGAAAATCGAAGCCGGAAATTGGTCCTACATTGAAAGTTTGGATGATCCTATCGCAGGGAATTATAATTGGATTACGTGTGAGCGAATTAATGACTGTCGCCAGCATTCCTGTTATTTTTTTTTTTTTTTCTGGTTCTGTTTTCCAATAATTACTGCACGTTTAATCGATAGAAGTTCAGTAAGTTGTAGTTGGGCAAGTAAGTGAGTGCGTCACTGTACGGGGAACACAAACAGACGTTCCTTATGCACGTACATAAATATCTATCTTTGGCACACACACACAAAATATATAAAAACGCATTAAGGCGAGCCGACTTGTGCTCCATTTCTCCCTCTCTCTTTTTATTCATGGTTTATTTTTATCGCTGTTGTCGAACTTGTATTTTTTCACATCTATCTGACAGATACTCTCTGTCTACCTTCGGCCTTCCACAAACCCATAAACTGGGCTTTAAATAGTTGCATAGCTAACACACGTGCGGCCATGTCCAGTTGTAACTTTTTTTCGCCGCTGGCTTTTTCCCATTTAAATTAGCCATTACGTCAGCGATTAGTCTATAAAGACCTGCTGCGAGTGCATGAGTCATCGCAGCTTTCAATCCAACACTTTCGTCCAGCGGAAGCATGACAACAAACTAAATTTGTACAACTTACCTAGAAATACTCGCGCAAGTGCATTGCGGGTATATTGGACCTGTCTGAAAAATATAGATAATACATTACTGTGACTAGAGTACTTTAGTTTTTAGGATGCAATCTTAAAACTATCAGTATCATCGTTCTAAGAGTTTTGTTTCAAACAAATCAAAATAATTTTTAATAATTTAATAGATAACT
The DNA here is from genome assembly GCA_005876975.1 of Drosophila orena. Lineage (NCBI taxonomy): Eukaryota > Metazoa > Arthropoda > Insecta > Diptera > Drosophilidae > Drosophila > Drosophila orena. Next base: position 1,752,133 of record VCKV01000008.1, on the reverse strand, counting down.
TAAACATATAGTCATAGCAAAAATATTTTAAATGCCTTTTAAAGCTAACGAATATGGAATTTATCGCGGCCTTCAATTAAATTTAAAACATAAACATTTATCGAGCCAAAACATGGAATATCTTATAACGTCTATTATCCCCTACAAGGGGTGTGCTTATATGGCAGTTCACTCCACTGAATTTCGCAGTCCAACAAAAATTCGCAGTGTTGTGCAACTGCTGGTGGCTTTGGCATTTTAGCTAAATATAACAGACAGGTAATCAGCTTCAGAACTCTGTTAGTCAGTCAGGTGTTTGTAAAGAGTTCACAGCCGAGAACCGTTACACCAGATAACGGGTTAAGATGGCCTAACCTACATTTCTCCTCCACTGAAAAAACCCACTAATGCTCCTGTTTACGTTCTAATTTATTGCAGAAAGCCATTGTTAGCAACTTTTGAGGGGCATATCGAACTGTGTGGCGTATTTTATTAGTTTTGTGAAGTAACCGAAAAAAAAAATCAAACAAAATGTCGACAGTCGATAAGGAAGAGCTGGTCCAGAAGGCTAAACTGGCCGAGCAGTCAGAACGGTAAGTGGTTCCTCTTATAATAGGGTTCATCAACCTCACAGAACTTGAAAAGAACTCATTTGGCAAAAGTTATTGTTGTTTATATATAAAAACAAATGTCATAAGTAAATCTTATTTGTATATAGAAATATATAGTTGAAATAAGACAATTGCTTATTGTTTTTGAAATCCATTTCAAACCCAATCGAAACAAACAAGATATGTAATATATAGTTTACTGTTCTGTAAAATGAAATGCATACTTGTACATTCCTGTGATCTACAATTACTAATGGTGTGTTCTCTATGCAGTTACGATGACATGGCTCAGGCCATGAAGTCCGTCACAGAGACTGGCGTTGAGCTCTCAAATGAGGAAAGAAATCTGCTCTCCGTTGCCTACAAAAATGTGGTCGGTGCCCGCAGGTGAGTCAATCAATCAGCGCTTGATTAATGTCGCACCATAGATTGAAGTTCATGTGCTAAGCTGTATGTTTCTGCCCCTTCTCCGGGTGTGTTTAACATGTCCAAACCAGGTCATCGTGGCGTGTCATCTCCTCCATTGAGCAGAAAACCGAAGCATCCGCTAGAAAACAGCAGCTCGCCCGTGAGTACAGAGAGCGTGTGGAGAAGGAGCTGAGGGAAATCTGCTACGAAGTTTTGGTAAGTGGTGGTCCGCAATTCTGCGCAAGTCTCTTTCTGAAGGATTTATGGGGTTGTAATTGGTCCATCTAATTATTTTCATACCCACAATTCACTTGGGTGCTCATCTGAATTGACGGTGACGAAGATGGCAAACCTGTCAACCGACTAAATATATATGTATATATTAAGACCTCCGCCCTTGGCAAGCTCAGCTGTCTGTCGAGGGTGTTGGTTGGATGGTCCGGTGGGTTTTCCAGGGGGTGGGACCCGCTTTCTGCCTTTCCTTCTTGCTCTAGTGAAATATAACAAATTTTTTACAATCAATAAATCTATTTTTAAAATGAACATTTTCCATTTTCGCCCCCACACACACAGAGGTTTTGGCTTGTGTGTATATGGAATTTAGATTGCTGTTCATCGGTCAGAAAATAGACCATGGCCAGGATTGAACCCGGGGATTCCCCATTCGCTTTCCTTTGATTAGGGATTTTATATTGACTTAAACTTATCTGAACAGGGTTTTGCAATAAGCCAGGCGGCTTACTTGAATAATTGTTGCGTTTGGGATACGAAATTGATATGAGATTAATTGAAGTTCTTGTCTTCTTTGCTTACAGGGACTTCTGGACAAATACCTTATTCCAAAAGCCAGCAATCCCGAGAGCAAGGTGTTCTACCTGAAGATGAAGGGTGATTACTACAGGTATTTAGCCGAGGTTGCCACAGGAGACGCACGCAACAGTAAGTATCTTGTACATCAAAAACACCCTATGCCCAAATTGTACACCCGAATTGTGCAATACAAAAATCATTATAAACCAAACTACAAATATTCTTGCAAAACACAGCCGTTGTCGATGACTCGCAAACCGCTTACCAGGATGCATTTGACATTAGCAAGGGTAAAATGCAGCCAACACATCCCATCCGTTTGGGTCTGGCCCTTAACTTCTCAGTCTTCTACTATGAGATTTTGAACTCACCAGACAAAGCTTGCCAATTGGCTAAACAGGTTAATAACACACTGAGACTTGGCTCGATTAATCGAAATGTATGGCAAGCGAGCAAAAAGGCACACAAAATCACTATCCATCGATAATTAAGAACTTTTCTGTTTACTCTCAAATGGTTTTCCTAACATTTGGTTTTGTTTCTTACTTTTTTACATAATTGAATCATGTGTAAATCGTTAAGCCGTCGTTGAGGACTCGAAAAAAGCCTATCAGGAGGCGTTCGATATTGCAAAAACCAAAATGCAGCCCACACATCCAATCAGATTAGGTCTTGCTCTCAACTTTTCCGTCTTCTATTACGAAATTATCAATTCACCAGCGAGGGCTTGTCACTTAGCTAAACAGGTTCAGTTCAACTTATACATGTATCTTCTGTGTAAACTTAATAATTCGCTTACGAATACTAATCACCCAATGATACAAATTGTTGTTATTCTGTGACTAAACTGAGTAAGATATCCAGCGACTAATTAACCAACTAAAGAGCTTTAACCCGACGTAGAGATATACTTTGCCACCAAAGCGCTTCAAAAGTTTGAGAAGGAAACATGTACAATTTTATGAAACTGAAAAAGTTAAACAAATTTAAATGTTCTTATAGTGACTTCATAAATGTACAACTATAACTTTGCAACTACATATATATTTTTCACTGAAATTATAAACTTTTTGAAGCGCAATGTATATCCATCAACCCATCTATTTTCCCACACGAATTGCATGAGAAATACGAAAAACTTTGCCTGTGAAATAATTTACATGCGGCCTTTGCTGGTGAACACTTTTCGTTTTTATTTTGTTAAGGTCAACACAACTCTTTTGTTATTTTTATTTTGATTTACACGATTTGCCTTAGAGTTCAGTTGATGAAGTTGTTTAGTGAAGCCAATTATGAATGAACCTAACGCCACTTTGAAAATGCTTTTGTTCTACCAACTTGCATTCGCCTTGCCAAACATTTCCTTTGATCCGAAACCATCGAAAATTGATACTAAAAAGAACCTTGTTTTTAATCCGCCACCCAGGCGTTCGATGATGCGATAGCCGAGCTGGACACACTGAACGAGGACTCCTACAAGGACTCGACACTCATCATGCAGCTGTTGAGGGACAACCTGACTCTCTGGACGTCCGACACTCAAGGCGACGAAGCTGAGCCACAGGAGGGCGGCGACAACTAACCAAACAACTAAGCAAATGTTTCCTTTTTGACTATGCAAATATTATTCAGTAATACAAACAAACAAAAACCAGAAACAACAAAGAGAAACAAATATTATAAAACGCAACCAGCAAAGCAAAACAATTTGAAATGAAACGATAATCCAGGCGAGAGCAGCAGGCAGGCAAAGAGCGCGAACATTTGAGACATTAACATACGAATTGAGGGCAGAATGCTTCACAGTTCATTTGGGGCCGATGGGCCGGCATTTGAGGCTGTTTTCCCCGATTGTCACGGGTAGTTTTTAGCCGGGCTCCGGGTGCAACCGAACCCCTAGTATACAGATGGTCAAATGCTTGGACAGATGCCGGTCAATCTGACTCAAATGTAGCTTAAGATCTGCAACTGCTTAGGAAATACAGAAAAATGCAGCATCGCTGTGAGGGCCAAACGAATGCGGACTGTTTGGGAGTTTGGTATGATTTTTCCGGATTTTGAATCAAATTAATCTAGCAGATAATTCGTAATTGTGTGTGTGTTTTTCCCGATCGAAACGGCCAAACTCTAGATGCTCCGAATTTGTTCGCCCTGGCGGTGCCTCGTGTGGATTTCCTCCTTACAAAAACAAACAACAAATAAATAATATTCCTAACTGTATACACAAGAAATGAAATGAGATAATCGGTTATTATACGTTTTTTGCAAGAGTCTAAATTAATTATTTAATTTTCGTATGGCAACAGAAACAACTGCAAAAGATACAGCAACAACAACAACAACAACCAAGCGAACCAAATGAGAAAAACAAAAGTAAAAACAAACTTATGTATTATTTGTAATTCTTTTTCTAAACAAATAAAACCAAAAAACCTAGTTTCCCATTTTCCGTTTTACTTCATTTCGAAATTGGTTCACTTTTCGTTTTTCAACCTCCCCCACACACATGCACACACCCACACAAACAGAAGCACACACACACACACACACAGACAGGGCTGCATTTATAATGCACGTGCGGAAATCGGTTCAAATCCCATGAATCAGGAACCATATCTGTTAGATGAACGTGGCGAGAACGGAAAAATACAGAAAAATATATAATTGTTCATTGCTATTTTTTATACATGTCTTACATAAAACAAAAGGGTTAAATCTACAATTGCAAATTTCTTTGTTGTTTTTTTCTTGGTATAAACAATTGTGAAAAGCATAACTCATATAATACATACATATAACCAACTGTCTGTCAAATGAATTTTTCGAACGATATGAAGTCTATGATCCCCTAGCGGAAGTCCACTTAGTTTTTTTTTAGTGTGCAACATGGCGAAGGCACGAGTTTTATTGTGCGCAATGTTTGCCGCCCAATTTCCCATTTTTTCGTTAGTCGGGTGTAACTTTTTGAAGTACATTTGTACGTTGAAGCCCAGAGAAGCGTTTCCCCAACAGAGAAACAGCCTCAAATTGTTCCTAAAATCTGGCGATTCTTAGCTGTTTTTTATTATCGTTCGAAAACGTGGTCGACTTCTTCAAACTATGACAATTGCAGCCTGCAAATCAGCAATGGAAATATTAAAAACGGAAATTTAATGAAGATCGAATCAAAATACATAAATATTGTGAACTAAACTATTCAAATTTTTAATTTAAATACAGAAAACTTTGCATGTGTATTGAAAGAAAATATATTATTGTCCAGCATACAGAACATATGTATGTATGATAAAAGTAAATGTATATTTTCGCAATTGAATTTATCGCTATATTATGAATGTGAGGAATATAAAACAAAAAGCAACCAAAAAAATATATATATTTAAATAAAAGAAACACTTTTGCCGCAACGCTAATAAGTCGAGTCCCAGAACATATAAAATAATAATATTGTGAAACTGCAATACATTCATGAAACCGAAAAATAATGACAACCGGATGAAAATGAAAACCGGCTGTAGGCGTAAATTGTATGCATATAACAGAGGCAAAGATTGATGTATGAGTGGAATATTTAAGTTTATTGAAATTACAGTTTCTTAATTACCAACAAAAAAAAAAAAAAAAAATTAAATAAATAATACAAAAACCAATCAAATTTTATTTTTATTCAAATATTTGTAGGTCGAAGTTACTTTAGTTAAAATGTCACAAATCAACAAAAATTGAGTGCAGAAAATCGGAAAAATTGGTAAACTAATAAAGATGTTCGATATTTAGGAGCAAAATTGGGTTTGGCATGCATTCAATAAAATTTCGAGTATTCACCAAATTAAATCCCTTGTAAGTTACTGTCTGATTTAGATATGTTCACTACACCCACTTACAAGCTGTTCAATTGTTTTTGAGATTTTTTGACATTAATGGACGGATACAACAATGCCACCATTTTCATGGGCCTACAACATTTCGCTTTAAAAACTCAATCAAAACACCTAGGCAAAAGGTAATATTCCAATTGAAATCGTCTCAATTTATTGGACTTCTCATTCTTAGCTGACTTTTCCAAGCATCGACATCCAATGTACTCGAAGTCATAATTTGTGTAGTCCCCGAGATATTTCGTATGTGCTTTCATAATTTTTAATCATTGGGGCTTTTAAAAACTTCTTCCTTTACAGGTATAGTGGAAATTTTCTTTTAAATGTACAATTTAATTGGAATCGAAATTTTATACAGTCGCAAAGTTATTCCGGTGATCAAAAGAATGATAGTCCTAGCGATAGAAACAAAAAAGATGACAAACTTGTGCAACTATGTGGAAAACCATTAAAAAATGTGCACAACGGATTTCTCAATGCTAGTAACTATTCTGAAAAAAATGTTAGAAAAAACAAAAAGAGTGTACCAAAAAAGAAATGTGGCAAGTCGCTAGAAGAGCTGCGAAAGTGTTTGAGAACCATGCAGGATGTTATAGATTTTGTGCATCCGATCAAGCCTTTTGTAAGTTTTTGTCGAAGTTTTACAGTTTTTGAATAATTACAAATTCAAACGAGCACTAATATTCAACCATATAAGCCTTTACATTTTGGGATACGCAGATGGTCGATTTGTAGAGCCAGTTTAATACTTTAATCTATTGAAGTGATATCTTCACATGTAGTCTATTAATTGTCGTTGTTAAAACATCGGAGTAGTTTAAAGATTATTTAAATACTGAATAATGGCTTAAATTAACGATAACGATAACGGCGTAGGCTATATCGTTTTATAGCGGTTTTTTAAAAGACAAAATAATGGTTTAAATTAACGATATCGATAACGGGTATCGCACCCACCCACAACCGATAACAGCTCCCGAATTTCCCCATTCCCAGCGGTGAAAGCTCGCGAAAGCTTTTACTCGCCCAGTGATAAACAGCTGATCAACAGCTGAACGATTGTGGGTCGAACGTAAACAAATTGGTTAAACGCTATTTTCCGCTCGTTGCTAGTCGCGAAAAGTCCGTTCATCACAGATAGAATCAACCAATTTTCAACCTCAATCAAAAGAATCGAAGGGCAATCGCGTTGGAGCGAACTCTTGGCCGGATTTAACCATCCGCAGTTTGCATTGCATCAGTACGCACTTACAGAAAGCCCGTGGCTGTGTGCGTGTGTCCGTGTGTGTTGTGTATGCGTCTCTGGTCTGAAGGTCACCTTGAAACGTTAAAAGCAAAAGCGAAACTTGTGAATACCGCCTGCGACCATATATATTGCTAGTAACTGAAAAGCCACGGCAAGGAGCAGTAGTAGTATTTATAGCAAACTTGGATATAACCCAGCTCCAGCTGCGCGACTCGCATAGTTGCAATATAGGGAAACTCCCCTCCTAGTCCAAAAGTGGTTGATAGTGTGTGCTTTGTGCGATAGCCGTTACGATCCCAGTTAGAGATAAAGTGAAAAAGTGAGAAATATGAATTCCGAGATTAATCAACGTTTCCTGGCCCGCGGCTCGCAGAAGGACAAAGGACTGGCGGTCTTCACCAGCGGCGGGGACTCCCAGGGCATGAATGCCGCCGTCCGAGCCTGTGTGCGTATGGCCATCTATTTGGGCTGCAAGGTGAGTTGGTGACCTCTGTCAAGTACTTTCCGCCCACGCAGCATCGCGTCCGGTGACCCCGACCCCCGAGCACAGGCAACAGACCCATGTGAACCCAGAAATTTACGTAAAACACCTGGCAATTTGCTTATCAGCAGCCGTTGAACCACAAAGCCAGTTAGATAATCTCCAATCGGTGCGAAAAGAAATTCAAGAATATATGTGTACATGCACATTGACATTGGGTTTATTTTCGGGCCCCCTTACCACATGCGATTTTGTTTTCGGCTAATTTGTTTCGTTTTTTGTTGTCGCTCTTGGTTTCTATTCATTCGGCTTATTTAAATGAGTTCATTAATTTGGTAGGAAATTTCTGGCTGTTGGGCCCTCGAAAATATGCAAAAAAAAATTGGTCAATTGCTAGCCAATTTAAATTGATTAAAATCTATTTATTTGATTTCAAACTCTTGGGGGTCTATAAAAGTAAGGTTATTGGCACGCGTTGCATGACGGCGCTTGATATGTTCTATGAATTGAACAAAATTAATAAATAATCAATTGAGTGTACGTTTGTATGTATATCATGAGCGTACTAAACAAATTTCTGTTCACATGGTTGCTAATCAGTACCACTTAAACTAACCTTTGTATTTAATCTACTAGTGCCTCGACATCATTATTGTTTGTTATTTTTTCATTTATCAATGCGTTCATTATTAAAAGCGTTAGAAAATTTGAATATTTGGTTATGCGAGCTGCTTAAAAAGTATCGATTTATTTCCGATTACATACCTGTAACGGTATTTTGAATATGTAAATGTTTTGTAAGTTTAAAACTTCAATTTATTCTTTCGTGCTTCTCTAAAATTTATAAAGTGCTTGATTGATTGGAAAATATATATAAAATAAATAAAATTAAAATTTAAAATAATATATATTAAATTCTTCTATACTTCCAAAGAAAAATGTCTCCAATTTGGCAGTGTACAAATGAAAAATAATAAACTCTAATTTGATGATTCCTGTTTAAATGTGCTAATGATGTCATGCGCCATGAAGATAACAAACTCTCTTCTGGTTTACACCATATCTATAATTGTTTCGTGTTCATCCTCCGCAAGGTCTACTTCATCCGTGAAGGCTACCAGGGAATGGTAGATGGAGGTGACTGCATCCAGGAGGCTAACTGGGCCTCAGTCTCGTCCATCATCCATCGTGGTGGTACGATCATTGGCTCCGCCCGTTGCCAGGACTTCCGTGAGCGTCAGGGTCGCTTGAAGGCCGCCAACAACCTGATCCAGCGTGGAATCACCAATCTGGTGGTCATTGGAGGCGATGGCTCCCTCACCGGCGCCAATCTGTTCCGTCAGGAGTGGTCCAGCCTGCTGGACGAGCTGGTCAAAAACAAGACCATTACCACCGAGCAGCAGGAGAAGTTCAATGTCCTGCACATCGTTGGATTGGTAATAGGTCTCTCAGAGGTCTCCTTCGATATATTAACTTATGGATGGAATTATTTGTAGGTGGGCTCCATTGACAACGATTTCTGTGGCACGGACATGACCATCGGCACGGACACGGCCCTGCATCGCATCATTGAGGCCATCGATGCCATTTCCAGTACCGCCTACTCGCATCAGCGCACCTTCATCATGGAGGTCATGGGTCGTCATTGCGGGTAAGTTGATATCTAAACGGATATATTTGCGAGCAAAGTTGGGCTGCCTCTGTGTTAGCCTAAGTGTCAGTGATTAATTGGGATTTTAGCTAATGCCTGGAACGACTATCTCTAGCTATCTATCGGTGGTAGCTGGCATTATCTCCGAGGCAGACTACGTCTTTCTGCCCGAATCTCCTCCGCAGGCAGATTGGCCCGATCGACTTGTCCTCAAGTTGGAACAGGCAAGCCCAAACGGAAATCTGTTGAATGTCGTCGACTCATTTCGCACATTTCTGTTTCAATCGTCGATCGGTTTCTTAGTGTCCCCATCTCCTCCAAAATCCTACCCCCCTTTTGACTAATATTTTGTAATATATTTTTGCAGCTATTTAGCTCTTGTGGGCGGACTGGCGTGCGAGGCGGATTTCATATTCATTCCCGAAATGCCGCCCAAGGTCGATTGGCCAGACAGGCTCTGCTCTCAGCTGGCCCAGGCAAGATGCAGCTCCATTTCCATTTCCATTCTATCAGCACTGAGAAATGTCTCGCAACAGCTTCAGAAATATGTTCTCGACAGCTTGTATAGGAATCTTATAGTGTTTGATACGTGTTTGAAATATAAATTTAATTTTATACGTCATTTTTTAATAATAAGCTGGCGAGATAATATTCCTGTTTCTAGATTGAGTTGTATACTTCAGTGCTGTTGTCGTTGCTTAATGCTTAAGTAGTACACTTGTACTATTAAGTATAACATTTTTTTAAAGACACAATTTTTAAGAGTGACACTTGCCATACAAAGCTTATTCTTATTTCCTGCTTACTGCACACGAATGATTCTCTAAACACAAACGGAGATACGGAATGAATTACGCACAGTTGTTGTCTGTACCAGCATACCAAAATCATATTGTAACTAATTTTAAGTTTACCCCAGATACTCCCAATATCCCGTTAATGACGATCCCCGACATTTGTGAACCATCTGTTATTTTTGTACTTAATCTCTTGTTTTTTAGTTACTTAGCCATATCGGCAGCCATAGCCACAGAGGCTGATTTTATGTTCATACCCGAGGAGCCGGTGTCAGTCAATTGGAAGGACGAGATCTGTATGAAGCTCCAACAGGTCAGGTCCAGAGTCCTTCGCTATCCAATTAATTTCTAATTACCTTTTTGTCAAATTTTGAATTTCTAAATTTTATTCTGCATTGTTTTGGGCCTTTTCGATGTGCCGAAATTTCCATGGCGATAAACAGCTTTAACAGCTATTTGATTTACTTGTTTTGGGTCTTTGGGTCTCTGTTTTATGTACTCATAATGCCACTGAGTTCCCTTACTAACTTTCCCAACTCTACTAACGTCCATCCTCGTTTAATCGATCTGTAAATCTTCATCAATGTTTTATTCATCGACTTTGACTTGTGCGTCCATTCTTCATATTTCAAAACATCTATTCAGTGCTGCAGTGCGTTTCAAAACTGAATGCCTGAACACATTTAAACGAGTGTGCACACAGCCATATGTTTCTGAAACGCGCTGTATTCATACGCTTGCTGATAACACATTTGGTGACACACTCCTTCAACATCGTAAAGCAAAGCAAAGTATACGTAACATACATTTTCTTGTAGTGATGATGTCCGTTCATCCATGCCTCTTCATAACTCGTTTGTGCTCTAGTTGTTTTTGTATCATCCACGATTAGTATCTTGCATACGTGTATACTTAAATAAGTTCCCTCACAATTGACCAACAGGAGCGATCTGCTGGCCAGCGCCTGAACATCGTGATCGTCGCCGAAGGAGCCATGGATCGCGAGGGACATCCCATCACCGCCGAGGATGTGAAGAAGGTGATCGACGAGCGTTTGAAGCACGATGCCCGCATCACTGTCTTGGGTCACGTGCAGCGCGGTGGCAATCCCAGTGCCTTCGATCGTATTTTGGTGTGTATTTTACGGAAGATTTCCTTGGGAAATCATTTCTAGCATAGCGTATTCAAAGCATAGTTTCATTTTTGTAGCATACTTTTAAACGCCAATATTAAGAGTTAACTAATAAGTTTCCCCATCGCAGGCTTGTCGCATGGGAGCTGAAGCCACCTTGGCCCTGATGGAGGCCACCAAGGACTCGGTGCCAGTGGTCATCTCTCTGGACGGCAACCAGGCGGTTCGCGTGCCGCTGATGGAGTGCGTTGAGCGCACCCAGGCTGTGGCCAAGGCCATGGCGGAGAAACGCTGGGCGGATGCTGTCAAGCTGCGTGGACGCTCCTTCGAACGGAATCTGGAGACCTACAAGATGCTGACGCGCTTGAAGCCACCCAAGGAGAACTTCGACGCCGATGGCAAGGGTATCGAAGGATACCGCCTAGCTGTGATGCACATTGGTGCTCCAGCTTGCGGTATGAATGCTGCTGTGCGCAGTTTCGTGCGAAATGCCATCTACCGCGGTGATGTGGTTTATGGAATCAACGACGGTGTCGAGGGTCTGATTGCCGGTAATGTCCGCGAGCTGGGCTGGTAAGTGCTCCTGCAAGGTTACCCTTCTGAATCTTTGCTTAATTTCAATTCCAATTCCAGGTCCGATGTCTCTGGTTGGGTTGGTCAGGGTGGCGCCTACTTGGGCACCAAACGCACTTTGCCTGAGGGCAAGTTCAAGGAGATCGCCGCTCGTCTCAAGGAGTTCAAGATCCAGGGCCTTCTGATCATCGGTGGCTTTGAGAGTTACCATGCCGCCGGACAGATCGCCGATCAGCGGGATAACTACCCCAGTTCTGCATCCCCATTGTGGTTATTCCATCAACGATCTCGAACAATGTGCCCGGCACAGAATTTTCGCTGGGATGCGACACTGGTTTGAATGAGATTACGGAGATTTGCGACCGTATCCGTCAATCGGCCCAGGGCACCAAGCGCCGTGTGTTCGTCATCGAGACAATGGGTGGCTACTGTGGCTATTTGGCCACCTTGGCCGGTTTGGCCGGCGGAGCTGATGCCGCCTATATCTACGAGGAGAAGTTCTCCATCAAGGACCTGCAGCAGGATGTCTACCACATGGCCTCCAAGATGGCCGAGGGCGTCTCCCGCGGTCTGATCCTGCGAAACGAGAAGGCTAGCGAGAACTACACCACGGACTTCATTTACCGCCTGTACTCGGAGGAGGGCAAGGGTCTCTTCACCTGCCGGATGAACATCCTGGGTCACATGCAGCAGGGCGGCTCACCCACTCCCTTCGACCGCAACATGGGCACCAAAATGGCCGCCAAGTGTGTTGACTGGCTAGCCGCCCAGATCAAGGCGAACATTGACGCCAACGGAGTGGTCAACTGCAAGTCCCCGGACACCGCCACCCTGCTGGGTATCGTGTCGCGACAGTACCGCTTCTCACCACTGGTCGACCTCATTGCCGAGACGAACTTCGAGTAAGTTTAACCCAATAGTGGACCGCAATTGAGCCATTAACCATAATCCACTTATCTTCCAGTCAACGCATCCCGAAGAAGCAGTGGTGGCTGCGCCTGCGTCCCCTGCTGCGTATCCTGGCCAAGCACGATTCCGCCTACGAGGAGGAGGGTATGTACATCACCGTCGAGGAGGAGTGTGACACCGACGCCGTCGCCTAAGCGGACGCGGATCTGGACTCTGATCCCCACTTCTGCTTACCACCACCATCGCTGCATCGAAGCATCAATGTCCTCCTATCCGCACCCTCGAATCTGTTTCTGTGTTCGCTTTTTCACTTGTTTTGGCACCGCATCCGATCCGTTTTATGGTTTTGACCATGATCAGAGGAGGGGCCCATGACGGCGGCACATACGAAAGTATTTCATCATATACAGACGCATACAAAACGCACAAATACATAACTTATTTATATTACCCGCCAGTCGAATCTTTCGTATGATTTATCCAAATATCGTGTATTCTTCAATTTCGTATCTCGAATACTTGTTTAACGTTAAAGTTAATAGTTCATTCTACATTGCAGCCGTTCCGAAGAGTCTGGCGACCTATTAGGGGAATCCGTTTCGCATGTTATCGTAATTGTTGGTTCTTCAACCCAACTAAATTAAATGTTATAGTATTTGGACAAATTACCCAGTCAAAGGAACAAATTCTATCTGCAAAATGTTTTTCGAGTATTGTTATCGAACGAAGCAATGATCTATTTGTAACGACGTGCTAAATACATATTCAAAAACCAGTTGGCACAATTTATTCGCGATTTGGAGTTTTCATTTGTATGGTGGAAGTGAGCTAGAATTAAAAATCATATCTGATTTACATAGGCGATGATGGTTTTGCAAGGCGCAGTGGAAACACCTACTCTGCAACAATGTTTCAGTGGAACCGGCCTATAAGGATCGATGGTTCTGCAGCAACCCAATGTTTGCAAGCTATCGGCGCAATCGATTGTCGGTGCCATCGGTACGCTTCCAGCCCTAGACACTTCGACTTTTTTTTGCCACGGATTGTGTATGTAGTTTTAATTGTGCTCGAAAAAACTGCGTTAAAGTGGATGTCAGCGTGGATGAATTGCGTCTCAAAGATCTAGACATATTGGATCACGGTGAAGCGCGTCCAAAAACAATGCAAACGCAATAGTTCCATTTACTAAAACGGGTACGAAGGCACCTTGAATTCGAGTTGCAAAGTGCGTAGCACAAAATTTCAAAGAAATTTCCAAAAATGGGTGGGGGGGGGGGGGGGGGGGGGAGAGAGAAAAAGAAGCAAAGAGACGCTACATATATATGTATATTGTCGAATTAATGGGTATATTCGTTGTATTTTGTGTGTGTTCCCCTATTGCAGCAACTTCAAAACGCTGCTGCAAACGAATTCTGTCCATTTAGCACCAAAACGCCACTGGAAGCTGAAGGAAATGGTGTCCACCCGCCAAATGTGCAGTGGTGGCGGTACGTCCGCTTCTGAGGGGGTTTCACCGTTCGGGGGCGCGGGCTCGGGATCGGGATCTGGCCTGGGAATGGGTACCGGATCAACAGTGGCATCAGGATCGGCCACTGGAGTACAGGAGCCTCCCGAGTCAACGGCAAGCCGAACCTCCGTCCTGCGGCGAACCACCAGCTATCAGGGTCACCAGGGACAGAACCAGGCCCAGGGCTCTTATCGCGCCGACTCGGCAGGCAGCCTGGCTGAGTCCGCCAGCGCGGTGACTCGCCACCACTCGTACTCCATGCAGATGCAACGGCAGCGGTCAACGACGGCCACCACCACCGCCAGCAGCGCAACCAGCCTGTACGATCTTCCCAACGAGCTGATTGAGATGATCCTCAGCTACATGGACTACAAGAAAGTTTCAAATCTCAGATTGGTAAGTGGACTGCTGCCCCTCCGTTACGCCCAATGTGCTGGCTATTAAATCAATAAAAAGCAATTTGCCCAAGTGCAAGCGTGGTACGGCTGGGTTATCCAACCAACAAACTACCTGCACTTGTATGCCTGTTTTGTTATGTACAATATACATATGGTGAATTCTGCCGCTCTGCTGTTTTGAGCATTATTTTTCGACATACTTTGCACTTTCCTCGTCGGATTTCGGATTTCCCTTGGCAGGAGGCAATTAAAACTTTGTCACGAGGGCAAATGCACTTGCGAATACTTATATTTAGCAGAGCACTCGGTATCTTGGGGGCATAAGCGAAATTATTACATTTTTAGTGGATTTAAAAACTTTTTGAAGTAATCGACTTGCTCAACACAGAAAATGAATGAATAATAAGGCAGATAAACATATATAAACATCTAATTTTCCACATACCAATTAAACAATACCAATTATAGAAATATCTGCCCCTAACAAGTCACGAAGTCAGACTAGGTAGGAAATAATTCCAAGAATACTTTCACAGAACAGCTTTAGTATGAGGTCCAGAGGGTAACTACACTTCGTTGTTTCTTTCTCGTTGGCATTTTTGCCTGCACCCGCGTCTCCCATCCACAATTCTTTGTGTATGTATGCACGGTTATTTGTCGTAGGTAGCGGAGACAAATGTAATCTGATATAATTTAATAACAGGCAGAACCACTAGCTCGTGGATGAATGCGGGCACAGCAGCCAAAAAAAAAAAGAAATCGGAATCTGAGCTTAGCTTAACCCAAAGCCCAACATTTTTAGCTGTTTTTCTACCCCCCCTGTTAACTCGAATCCCGGATATGCATACTCGCAGGTGTCGCATCGCATGAACGACATTTGCATGGCCATGCTGAACGCAGCCTTCTCCAGGCAGATCAAGACCACGTTGAGCCGCTTCCAGGCGATCAAGGCCAGCATGCCGCGCCGGGAGTCCCACCGTCGTAATCATCCGCTCGCCTGCGAGTGCGACATCATCGAGACGTGCTACATGCGTCTATCCCTGCTCCAGATGTCCATGGGCAAGCATATCGAGCGGGGCCACTGTTGCTTCTTTCCGGGCGCCGTAAGTGCAGCGAATGATCTACCCGAACCCAACAAGCGCTAATAAGGTTTTTCATTTTCAGATACTAGACGAAGTCCAGGCGATTCTCAATTATATCAGTATTACGCCCAGGCTGCAGCGACCTTATCGTGTTACCGACGAGCTCTTCGATCTCTCCACTATGGCCATGGAATACTTTAAGGACCGCATCGAGTCCACGCTCCCTGGGCTGGCGTATTTCAACAAGGACTTCTATACGCTGCCCACCACAACAAAGCGACGTAAGTGCTTTCAATTGATTTTTCTTGTCGGCAACAAACTAAGCGGGATTTCCACCCTCACAGCCACGCTTGCCATCAGTTCAGATCTCGAAGACAGCGCCAGCAACTCGCCGCCTCAAAACCACATGGTGCTCCGCAAGGGCATCCGCAAGATCAAGCAAGGCATGAAGATATACAATAACCAGCTAACGGTGCTGCGCACCGATCTTCGCACCTGTAAGCGCAAGGCCGCCGAGCAGAGCAAGCAGCTGGCTGAGCAATCAAATCTCCTGGCGGAGCAGCAGAAGCAGACGCTGGAGTATGCCAATCGTCTGGACGAAAACGACAAAAAGAACGAGGAGATGTCTCGCAAGTTCTCCACCCTTTTGCAGGTGAGTCGAGGGTCGACCTTCTATTGATTGGCATTGAATTTCTTTCTTGCAGGAGCTCAACAAGTGCAAGACGGAGCTGCAGTTCTGGCGTTCGAAGAGTCCGGCCATACCTGCCGTATGCAGTTCGTGCAACCAAAAGGTGGCGCCTGTGGTGCCGCCTGAGGATTTTCAAGTGCTGGTCAACCAGGGTGTGGATCCCGAGCACTTTATCATCATCAACGACGATGCGGATGCCCAGAGCGATGTTAGTGTCGGCGAGCTAAAGGAGTTTGCCTCGCCGGATGAGTCTACCACGGCCAAGCTGCTGGCCGTGAGTACAGCAGCGAAGAGTCTGAAGCGCAAGATGCCATCAGAGAGCCAGTCCAATGCCATAGCGTCCACCTCGAAGGCAGCAGAGGTTGCCCAGTCCCAATTACAGTCGGTGGCCACCGGAAATGCAGAAGCTGCGAAAGCTGCGGGCGGCTATTCCCCAAAACTTTTTTATGGCAATCATCAGCGCGGCGGTGTGATTGTCAGTCCGGTGTCCAAGAATTTGGGGGTGACACCGACAGCGGACAAAGTGGCGCCCGGATCGGAGGCTCTTGAGGAGCCGGAGGAGGCGAAGAAAGCACGTAGAGTACAAAAGGCCAACAGATATGTAAATACGCCCGGCAAACGCAGTAAATAAGCATTAGGACTTACGCATAGACACTTATAATTATTTACACATATTTTTTACCACTTATTTACATATAAAGTGTGCATGCCCTCGTTCACCTGACCCCCCGGATGTGGGTTAGGGATCGGGGCATGCGCCGTAGTGTTAACGGAGGAATCAAATTAACATATACACATATATCTATTAATGTCAAATGCAGTAGGCATTTCGAATATTATTCATTATTATTATCGAGTACAACAAACGTGTCTGTATGTTCTTCGGTTTTAACGCCCCGCAAAAACCAACTGTAGTTAACCACCACTTTACACGAACATCACACGATTTCCGTAGTTATTGGCAGAGCAAAACAGATAATAATAATTAAAAAACAAATTAATTTTAATTAAGAAATACAAAACAAAACAAAACAAAAAAGCAAAGAAATATTTTAAATAAAACTTTAAAAACATTAAAATCCATTACTGGGAATGTGGTTTTTTTAGGCTTGTTTTTTCCAATACCGATTAAGAACTACAGTTTGTCCAAAGAAATTTCTGGAACAAAATAAGAAAGAGCCACCTAGAGATAAGATAATTTTATTTACAAGGTCACATATGAAAACAAGGTTACAGCTTTTGTGAGCGCTGCTTGCCAGCCAATGGCTTATTGCGTTCATCCCAAAGAGTCACCCCATCACAAGCACAGATTCTCTTGAAGTTTTCCAAGATGCCCGCCGAACGAGCAATTATACCACACGCAATCCTGGTGGGAAAAAAGTTATACCAGTCAATGATAGAAAATGTTGGGCATATCTGTATACCTTTCCCCAGAGTTGCCGTCAAGCAGGCTCTGTTCATTGCCTCCACGTCCCAGGTCATCGGCATTGGCTGTTAGGACGACGGCCCTCCCGATTATGTCCCAGACCTCTAGCACTGGGTCCACAAATCTGAAGGTGGCCCTGCCGTTTTCATCGGCTCGGATGTTGCCCAGATCTCCGGCGTGCCGCTCCTCTGCTGCAGCTGCTGGGCTTCCATGTGGCGACTGGCGGGGATTATAGTGATTTCCGACGGACGAGCAACCCGCAGACGTGTCTCCACTCTCGTGAATGTGTAATCCGTGCAGTCCAGGCGATAGACCGTCCACAACGCCATCCACCACCACTCCAGGCTCCTTGTCAGCGGTGATGGTGGTAAACCGAACCACTCCCTGGATTGGTGTCTTGTCCACTACACTTCCTGTGGTGTTAATAAGGGCCACCGCAGACTGACCTCCGAATCCGGAGAGAACCGCCCGAACCCCGGTGGCTTCTATCTTGTCTTGAATCTCGGACCAAGGTCGTTGGGTTTGGACTATCACTCGACCCTCCTGGGTGTCGATTTCGACCTGGCCAACGCCATCCAGCGCCGAACGGAGTGCTCCGGCATATGATTCGTCCCCCTTTCGCATCTGCACTGCAAATTCGATCTGCACATTAACATGGAAGCAAGTCTCCTGACCCTAAAAATATACTTACCTTAATGGAGCTCATTTTTATGGTCAAAGTGCCGAAAAACAATGATAAACAAACTTTTGTATCGATAGGCTTCGATGGGTTCAGACAAATCGCGCCTTCTGATATCGAAGAGCGGCAGGTTCACACTGAACAATACAACGAAAGTTTAAGTCGTTTTGTAAAACCTATAAGCCTATAAACTTATAAATTGTAACTTTAAGCTAATATTCATAATTAAGAATTAGAAAACAATTGTAATATTATTGTTATAGAACATTTTAAATTTATTGAACCTCAGTTCTTAGTTCCGTTTGGGAACCTTTGCAATGTGGCCGGATGCACAAAAAAAGATAAATACAGCCTACAACGAAAATAAATAATGGGGGGACTCCGGCCATACGAATATTTTACCCAAAAACTTTTTATTTAGCTTTGTAACTGTTACACGGTAAAATACTTTTTTCTCCGAGCAAACTTATCTATTTGCGTTAATTAATTTAATGCTTTTCGATGAAGAAAATTCCTTCTTAATTTCCATAATTTCATATTACCAATATGACTTTATGAATAATAACTGATCGGAGTGTTTATAATATATTTAGGATTCAACAATATTTGAAGTGCATTGCTAATAGTTTAATTTAATACGGTTAAATTCCTGTTTAATTTGACCAAGTATTTTATAAACCGAAGCTAAAGTTGTCAAACGATTCTGGACCCGATTCAAAACGCTAACCTAGAACTAGCTTAGATGCTAACAAATTTTATTTCCGTGCTAATTTCGAGACCTGTAGCTCCATTCACTTCATATTACGCTTTATAATTTAGGTTTAACTTTTCTGTATGACCGCCGACATTTTTAATCAATGGCCATAAAGAGTATTTTTAAGCCAAATGATGTTAATTTATGGGAATTAAAAGCGCTAATTTTTGTCTGCAAAAATTCAAAGCGACAGATGCTGGCTTATTTGAGGTTCCAAAAAAAAAAAAAACGTGCAGCCAATATGAATGAAGTTTTTCCATACGAGTCACTTTATTGCATCCAATTGCGCCTTGACTTTCATTGTGCAAAATAAATTAATTTCAGTTGGACCCCGTTATTGATGGCAATTTAAAAACAATTGAGAAATATTTAATATTGCCTTCAATTGAAGAACTGTAAAAGGAAGCACTACAACAGCGAAAAATAATAAAGCCGTTCAATTCCCAAAAATTTGGCGATTCGGCACATGGCTTTGTCAATTAAGGCCTTTCTTAGCACGTCGATCTAGGGATTGAGATGAATGATATCGGTGGATACCAATTAGTCGCTATTAGAGTACCGTTACTAGTTACAAAGTTGAAAAGAATATAATAAACCGATATACATAAGTACATAATTTACAGCACCACTAGTTCAATAGCATTCAAATGTTATACATTCAAACAAAAATGGACGATACTTTACTATGATACTACTACTTTTATGATTGAGGAATATAAGATTTCTTTTCTTTTTCCTATGCTTCTTGTTAGTTCTGCAGTGCCCGCAATAATTTGTACAGGTCTGAGGAGGTCCACCCTAACGACAGATCAACGCCACACGCCCACACAAAAATAGCAGGTGCGCTCTTAGTATGTGCTCTTTGGGGCAGCGACTAATGGCACAGCTGTTCTTGTTGATAAATACCACTAAGAATTTTGTCGCCTTGTTTTAGACCAACAAATGCAAGTCAGCCAAATCGCCTTCGCCTGGAAGGATATACATACATATGTAACGGGAAAGTTAATATGTATATATGTAAGTGCGTGCCACGGTAAATTGGGCCTGCCTTTGTTTTACTTGCATTTCACAAAGGCTCACGCACACACACACACAAACACAGACTGACCCTTACATTGGGGCATCGGTATTTGTGGGTAAAGAGCGCCACGGGTTGGAGCTCTTTTGGAGCGAGCGTGAGAGAGCAAAGAGAGAATACATAACGGGCTAGTGTATTTTAATATTAGCTTTGTGACGTTCGCTCACCAAATCAGTATTTTTCGTACCATCGGCGTTAAAACACATGTTCAGCTATATATTGCGGGAGTGTAAACTAATCTAAAAGAGCAACAACTATACCAACGACAACAACAACAACAACAGCAGCAGCATCATCATAGTCGGCAAAGCAACAACAGCAACGGCAACAGAAAATTTTAACACGTTGACGATTTGTCTAGTGTTTATCACGAGCGGAAAATCTTAATAAGCGCGTAACAAGAACAAGCGAGACCCCGAAATCTTTTTTCATCTCGTTCTTTGCGTCTTTGAGTGTGCGTGCCAAAAGTCAAATACGTCATCGACGCGCGCAGCATTAAACCGAAAGGAATGAAATAATTGATATACACAAATGCCAGCGAAAGATTGAATTCAATTGCAGGAGCAACAAAAAGCCAAACAAATTGAGGAAAAAAGTCCCCCCACCACACCACAGCGTTCAACTTCAATTAATTAAACTTGTTATTGTGTAGTAGCAGTCCGCTTCTTGCCATTCACCGCGAAACGCAGGCGCACAAAAGAACGTGCAAAACAGCTGGGATTCGAACTGAGAGTAACGGAACGTCGAGCAACAAGTGCAGCAGCAGTAGCAGCAGCAGCAACAACAACAACAAGAACAACAACAACATCAGCATCAACAATCAAAAGCCCTTTCAATTGTGGGAGAGAGTGGTGGTCAATGCGTCTGTGTGCATTTCAATGAATACGAAGACAACGTCCACTTTTGTTGTTGCCACAATCAATTAGAGTGATAGCAGGCGGCAGAGGAAAAGCAGCGCAGCAGCAGCATCCGCATCAATTTGCTGTCAGCATCTGAATCTTCGGGTCGGCATTATTCCGAAAAGTGTGTGTGTGAGCGTAGTTGCTCCCGTTCCGCCTCCGTAATCACAAGTGCTTGTTGTTATTGCCGCATTCGTTTGCGATCCGAGAATCGCGATCTTTGCTTGTGTTTGTAACGGCGACGTCGTCTTGATTGGAACGCTCTGTTTCTTGACTTTTTTCGCATTTTTTTTTTGTATTTTTTGATTCCGAAACTGGTGTATCTGTAGTTTCCCGCTAACGGCGAAAATTCACACAACTCATTGATATTTTAACCTCGTGTCCGCGTTGGCTGCCGCTCGACCAAGGTTCTGCCGCACAAAATGCTCGTCTCCTTGGGCTCTTCGAAGCCTCGCTTCGTCGGATTAAAAGTGCTCCTCTAGCACGCTAGCAAGTCCGGCCACATAAATAAGAAAACGAAGAAACTGCAAAAACACAACCCATTGAATTGGCAGAAAAAGTTATCACCACCCACCGGAATCGTACCGTTATCGTTATCGCCAAACAGAATCCACAGATAAAAAAACGTTCCATTTCGCTTCGTCGTAAATACAGTGCTAAATCGTGTGAAATAAACTAAAATCGCTGCAAAAACAGCCTAATTTGTCTAATGAAAGCTGAGAGCATTTGTGAATAATTAGCCCCGAAAAAAACCTGTTCACAGTCACCGCAAAAATTAGGCCCCAATAAAAAGTGACGATCCAAGAAACTGGCATCTCGCCCGCTTGATATATAACACCCCAACACAAACGTAAATTCCGCGATAACACCTATACTAAGCAAAAAAAAAGAGAGAAACGAAATCCAGCGAATCAACTTCACAGTAAAGTCGTAAAGTCAGTGCAAGCCAGAGCTAAATCGTCGAGCAAACCGAGTAGTTGTGCCTAAATCAAATCGTTAAATCGCAAAAAGTCTAGGGAATTAGCCCAACAATCGCTATCAAGAATCTATCAGTGGTAATACGATCGGAATAATGTCAGCTTTCTGACAGTGTATAACAAAACAAAGTTACATAATCGCCGTTGCAAATCCAATTTTTTGGAAAAGAACCCACAAAAGTGCCCAATTGGAATGTCAAATATCTGACAGTGACCAAACAAACAGCGAAATTACTCGAAACCAAACTCAAAAGGAAACCAACAACTGCAGAAGGAAAGCAAGCGAAGTCTGTTATCAGTGAATTATACACACATACAATATATTGGATTTCAGCGTAAACAACTGCTATATAATGTCCGTCGCCATCTGACAGTGGTCCAAACAACCAGCAGCACAAAGAGCTAGAAGTCGCCGCAACCAGTGACAAGTTTCACCAGAGCGAGTGAGACCTGTACCGCAGAACCAATCTAAAGACACTTGAGCTTGCAACACGGGCTAACAAATTCAGCGATAAATGGAGAAATCTGAAATACGACTGCAACGCATGTCTAATGAATATCAGTCGCAATCGAGCTATATGTATCTCCGGACCAAAATGCTGTTAAAAATCGAGAATACCCTACTTCGAAGCCATCGTCAGCGCGAGACCACCGGTATCAAGAAACTATACAATTCGTTTTTCGTATTGTTTTAATTCGCCCCCCCCCAACGGCGAGTTCCGAACCCTCTCAAAGGCCCCAAGAACACAAAAACGCACAATAGCAACATTTCCAATTCCACTCAACTGTGAGCCAAGTTAGAAAAAAGTTACAAGAAAGCAAGTTATACATGTTTTATTAAATATATATGAATAAACTAGAGATATTATTTGGTTGTTAGTAGAACTCACGTCAAGTGCATATTGTCGTATATCCAAAGTGCTGTGCGACGAACGAACGATTAAGTAAGTGTGTCATATGAGCATTTTGAACAAGCCAAGCCAAAATGTTAGCCTAAGCAAGTAAGCAGTAAGTGTCGTTCGATCAATATACGGTTTCTACTTCGAATATATTACTATTATCATCAATCACTTTTGTTGCATTTCGCATTGCACCAAAAAACTTGAGCAAAATTGCTGGCGAAAGTACTCCGGTCGGAAGTGGTGTTTCGTAATACGGGTGAGAGCGATCACTGTTCAATAATTCAGGAGGATATCTAACAACATTACGCGCGGACCAAGAGAGAACAAAACGCGATTCCAACGCCGTTAACTTACGTACCGAATGGCGCTTTCGTTTCTATCCCAAAACTCCGGTCTGTTGGATTTACAAAGCATATTCGATCCACAATATTCTCATTATCAACAACAACAACATTTGAGCCATCACCCTCAACATCACATTCAACAACACCAAAATCAACAACTACAACAACAAGCGGAGCAGATTCAACAACAACGCACCCTTTCAACAAAGTTCGATTTGACCCTGTTCAACGAACTCGACCAAATGGAATTCAACAACTTAAATCGCAATCAATATCAGAATAATAATAATAACAATATTAGCAACATCAGCAATAATCAAAACGCCAACAACAACACCAACACCACTAGCGGTATTAGTGAAAATCTAAATCAGGTAAGAATAAAGGTCAACGTTGTTTAAATTTTCTTGTTAAAAATCTGATATGGTTAAACATTTAAATGTTCGCCAACGCTCAAGTTTTTCTTGGTTATAAAGGGTAGGTAATGCGGTAGAATTATTATTATAAGCATTATAAACAGTCGTATTCGTAAATTGATTTTGTATACGGCACAATAATACCATATGATATCATTGAATGTATATCTAGACTAGAAATACCACAGAATCTAAACCAATTAAAGCTAGCAATATTTATACAACTGTTTCTTAAACCATAGTTTGTATTTTGAATCGAAACAGCCGCCTTTAAAGCTCCTTACAATTGGGTGATTACATTTTTTCGAGTAAAATCTGTTTGCCTTGAGGCAAATATAAATATATAGTTCAATTGCTAATTATACTATATGGCGGGGTGTATCATATAACGAAATTGTGGTAGACAGATAGAGGGAAAAACAACAGAACAGCGCTTAATAAATAGTTGCAAATGTTACGTCAACAGTCGGACTCACTCTACCCAGTCGATATGTGTTTTATTATATCTTCCTTTATTTTTGGATGTATCTTTAAATATCGCCGCTCGTTCTGGGTCTTCTTTGGCCAGCTCTTCAGACTGAGCCGTTTTCCGTTTGTTTACACGCATCGAGCATGCTCGAACTTATCTTTGGAAAGCATAATTGTGTGGAATCAAACCGAGTCCGCGTTCTCATAAGCAAATAAACATGAATCGATGGGTGTTTATGCCCATTCCCTCTCTCGGGTCAGGGAGAAAGAGGGTTGGTAGTGCTGAGTCGAGATTGCTGGCGACCTTATCAGCAAGGTTCGGACCTACATACACAGTATTCCAGCTGGACAGTAGAGATTATATTGAGAGGGCATAGCCTCGTTGGCGGCTAGACACGCTTTCCTGCTGGTTTTCTGGCTCTGATTCGGTTCTATAATTGATTAAGCCGTCAAAATTTCGTTTTCGAACTAAACTCCCATACGTTTGGGTTTTCCAGATCCAAAACCGCCACTTCATCAGCGGCTACCACCACCAGCATATCGGATCGGACTATGAGCAAGTGATCAACTTTGTTGACTCGCCGCCAAACTCAGAGGAATCGTGGACAGGTAAGGCTGCCGCTATCAGTGCATCCAGTTCAGTCAGCTCACCTCATTCCCATCACCATCACCTTCCACATCTATCGATCTCGCAGAGAGCAGCTCGCTAATCGAACAAATTACGATTGTCGTAGACGGACAGTCGAAGGAGTCGCCGGGACCGCAGATCATCGACGTGCAGACCATTTACCTGAACAGCGGCTCACGCAAAAGACGAATGGATTGGGACTCCCTGGACATTGGCCAAAGTGAGAACTCACCCACAGCATCGCAGAGCGGCGAGCTGCCCACCAAAGTGGCCCATCAGGAGAAGGACAAGCACAAGCGCGAGAAGCACTCGGGTAAGTGGATTATATTCATACATCTTTTACCTTTAACCCAATCACTTGGGGGTTAGCATACGATCAAATTCCAAGAATAACAAACACACGTAAATACTATATTTCCATATTATGTAGATTATAATGCGGTATGGATTGGAATTCCCCAAAGCGAATAATCATTATACAATGTAATTATATGAATCCTATGTACTTTCACCCAATTACTAGGGTACTGACTTGCTCCATTGACCCCACCTATACATATACGACGTTTTGTCAATTGATTTATTCCTGCTAAAAAGTCGAAAAATGTATTTAAAATGCTTTTTGCTTGTGGGTTTTAAAGCCCAGAAGCTACAGCATGCTAATTTCAAAGAACAGGTCCGATAATTATGATAAAAGCCAAACTACTTCGACTCTCAGCACATCGATTCAAGAAACTCAATGTATTTAAAAGTATAGAACAGAAAGATTATAAAAAAATGTGTCCCATATTCTTGTTGCTCATTGAATTAGCTCGGTGATTTGCATAAAATGTAATCAATGAAAGTAAGCAGCAAGAATGAAAAACGCCTCGAACTGACTTGATACTTCTTCCTGGAATTGCATCTGGTATCCGAGAGCGAGCCAGAAACCCGTGTGTGTAAATTAGAAGCCGTCGTAATTGAGAAACCCGTTTCCGAGTTGCGCCTCTTTGATTATACAGCCCCGTGCAGGCCTGAATGTATGGATATCGAGATGCCTAGACAGATGTATTCGATCTAACGACTAATTCGATCGATGGTCCGTATGACAAACGTGAGACTCTCTGTTGTTGGGTGCTAAGTGGCGTATAAACAATGGACGATGATCGCTAATTACTCTGTATCTCTGTATCTATCGTATCTATCAGGCACAGGTGTTATACGACTTGTGCGTGAGATCGCAATTAAAGTTTGAGCTCGACTAAGGGCTAAAAGCTCGTGGTGTTTGGAGATGTTGGGCAAACTTAATGCAGATGGAGTTGCACTTCGAAAGAGCAGGTCTTTAAACAGTTTCATAAACTCATTAACATGCGACGGCTTTCGATATCGAAATTAGGTAGCCGTATTACAATTAACAGACTGCGATGGTTAAAACCCGCCGCAGAACAGTAATTAACTTAGCACCTCCGCTTGTGTTAATCAATAGAGCTTTAATAATAGAACGCCACCAAAGAAATAAAATCTTCCCTCAGTAATTTTCCAATGGCCCGAACAAGCCCCCAGCCGAAACCCTTTAAACTTTGTAGATATGCCCTCGAGATTGCACCGAAATCACGCAGGGTCCCTGTACTAATTACCCCCCTCAAAACGAGTGACTGACACACTGGAACACTTCGAAACAAATAGCTTTAGCTGGAAGTACTTGGGTGGGGGCATGGGACCATATAATTTTGACTCCAATCTAGAGCTCGACCCTCTCTTTTTGATGGCTTATCATTCGGACGGCAGGCGGCACTCGGCGTAGATAAGACTAAATGCTAGCGTTTGGCCATACAACAATCGGCTATTAGGCAAACCTCCATGATTGTGGAAAAGCTGAGATCATTCAAACTATTCAGAACTCCACGATTATAGCGGAGGAACTGAGATCACTCGACCGGGCTAATGGCTTCAGCCTTTGTCCTGCCTTTTTCCCACATTCGATTTTTACATAAGCGAAGGCTTTAAGGCCATTTCCTCTTGCCATTTGTCAAGGGAACTAACCAACTAACCGGAGCATCCATTCAATTCGGTTCTCCTATATGTCCGCACTTACAGATACGATGTATCAAACAATTGGCTGTGGCACTATCGCCAATGTGAATCGAGTGAGCAGCGCAATCGATGTGCGTCATTCGGTCTTGGATAACTCGGAATCGGAATCAATTGTGATCGAGATATGAATTGTCCGATGGAACCCACACAGCTACAATTCCTATCCGTGGACATATTAAATCAATTAACGAGGCATTACAATTTTTATTCATTAAAGTACGCTGTTTTTTTGAGGAATTCTGTAAAAAGCATTGAAAGTAATGGCGTGTTAATTCCACGAAAAAATTTGATAACATACTTTGATATTCGACTCGGCATTACAGTACAAAAAAGAAAATAGGGAAAGCTTTTCTTTCTGGAATATAGGATAGACAGCCCATCCACATGAGAAAAAACCGTGAACTAATTTTCAACTCGGAATGTTATCTAAAATATTCCCTAATATTCTTTTTGTTTTAATTAAAACATTTAAGTACAGTGTTGTATACCAAAATTAAAATGTATGCATAGTGCATTGGGGACGCGTACTCAAAATAGCACTAGTTCAAACTGTATAAAATTATACTTACGTGTTTATCAATTAATTACAAATGGCCCTACAAGTGCCGCATTCTATAAATTCATCACAGAATTTATTTTGGCTAAGGCACAAGTTTGACGTCAACGGTTTGAGGTCGGCAATGGTTTCTGAAAGCGTCAGTCTATGATAACGTCTAGACTCTATAAGAAATCGCAAACGTGCCAGATATGGGTTGATATATAGTTTTTGGTTTTCTTCGAATTTTCAGGTCGCAGCAGCTGGAGCGATGATATCGGCTTCGATCTGAACGCCGAGTTTAACAGCAACTCGTACTTGAACAAGTAAGTTAAGCCCCCCCATCCCCCAACGGAATTGAATCCAATTTGAGCTAATTTACGTTTTCCCACCGCCATCAGTGAAACCTTTCTGTCATTCTCCCCTACGCTGACCACCCTGAAGCAGGAGCCACAGACGGATCAGATCAAGCCGTGCCCCAAGGTATCTCTGGACAATGCCGCAGCATCGCCCTCCATCGCCATTGCCAAGCTGGATGAGGTCCAGAACTCTCCGCCGCATGCCATTTCTGGCCAGGACTCGGCCAACGGCAACACCTGCGGTTGTGGCTCTCCACAGGGCTCACCATTAGCCAACGCGGAGTTTGAGTTGAACGACAACGGAAAGCCCCAGCAACTTAGCGTTTTGGATCCCGCTAAAATCGAGATCGGTTCGGCCAACGGAGCTACCCATGCGGACGATCACAAGTAAGTCTTATAAAGTATTTAATATAGCTTAACTGCAGTGCGTGTAATCTCATTTAATGATTTTCTACAAACCAATAGTTCTACCAGAAATTCGATTAGATTGAAATGAAGTACAGTTTTGCCAATCTCAAAAGTTATGAACTAACTATAGATCATTATAATAACACTCTCGCCTTTTTCAGATTTCAGTACATTTTAGCAGCAGCCACCTCGATTGCCACCAAGAACAATGAGGAGACTTTGACGTACCTCAACCAAGGCCAGAGCTACGAAATAAAGCTGAAGAAGATCGGAGACCTGTCCCTCTATAGGGATAAAATACTGAAGGTGAGTCCAAAGTCTCTGTCCGCAGCCTCCAATTGAGTCGGAGAGTCATGTGATGCGGTGAATTATTTGACTGTCGAGTGAGCGACTTGGTCATCGCGTCTATGTGACCGCATGTATGTATATGGTGGGGCTCAATTGATTTTAATAAGCCCCAATTAAGCCGGGCGACTTGAGGGATGTGAGGCATTACCCATCCCATGTACATGTGAAATCTGCGTGTGCGAAAAAACTTTCCAAATGACTTCACTTCTTGCCACTTCTCACAAAACCGTTTCCCTTCGATTCCCCCTTGCAGAGCGTGATCAAGATCTGCTTCCACGAGCGCCGCCTGCAGTTTATGGAGCGCGAGCAGATGCAGCAATGGCAGCAATCCCGCCCAGGCGAACGCATCATTGAGGTGGACGTACCGCTCTCGTACGGCCTCTGCCACGTGTCGCAGCCACTGAGCTCCGGCTCACTGAACACTGTCGAGATCTTCTGGGACCCACTGAAGGAGGTCGGCGTCTACATCAAGGTCAACTGCATTTCAACCGAATTTACCCCAAAGAAGCACGGCGGCGAGAAGGGTGTGCCCTTCCGACTGCAAATTGAAACCTATATAGAAAACACAAACAGTGCCAACGCCAGCGGCTCGGGCGGCAGCAACAACAGCGCCATCGCCAGCGGCAACGGAAACAGTGGCTCCGCAGCCCCAGCATCACCGGAACGGACTCCCAGTGGCGGCAGCAATGGCAAACAGGCGGTCCACGCAGCTGCCTGCCAGATCAAGGTGAGTGGAAGGAAAACTGTATTTAATGTGTTCTTGGATAGACAAGATTATTGTCCGCTCAACGGAGAGAGTTCCTTATGTTGTCCGTCCACATGATGCAGGATTCCCTTTAGAGCATTTTATAGCAAGAATGCTATATCTTAAATAGTCCTCATTTACTTCTTACACAAGTACAGAATGATCCAGCGTAACTGGAGTGTTGTATGTATGTTGTCCGTTGATATCACCTTGAAAGAGAACGACCCATTTTTTTAGTTTTGGGCACTTCAGTCCGAAAATAACCAACGGAATTTTACGGAAGAGAACGTAATCAGAAGCTACTCTGCATTCACAAACAACAAGTACCATAAAAAGTCTTTAATTTGTTCGTGCCAATAAAATTGTCTACCCATGAAATTCATATCTTGGACGTACCTATCCTAAAAAAATGAGAACAAGAAGATTTTTTAAATGTGAATCATTATGTAGAGGTTTTTTTGAGCGCTCTTCTTATAATAAAAGTGTAGTAATAATCAAGTTTAACAATTATCATATTCCGTACAAGCCACTTAGAAAACGTATACTAAACGCATGTTCTTGCAGGTATTTAAGCTAAAGGGAGCTGATCGCAAACATAAACAGGATCGGGAGAAGATCCAAAAGCGGCCTCAATCCGAGCAGGATAAATTCCAGCCCAGCTACGAGTGTACCATCATGAACGATATATCCCTGGACCTGGTGATGTCCGCCACCACAACTGGCTGCTACAGCCCCGAATAGTGAGTATTTCGATTTATCAGATAAGCAGTGAGATATAGAATCATTGTGGGACAGGGAAGATCACCCCAGTTGTCATAGCTTCTGCTCCAGAATTGGGTAACAATTTATTGCGCTGCGCTGTCCCACAATCTTTCAATTGAGGACCGCAAATTTTTCCACAACTCTTGTTTATGCGACAGCTACAGGCCGAGCTTTTTGATTTACGAACCAAGCGACTGCCGTTCCATCCATTTACATAACGACCAGTTAAGATCAAGTGCACGTTACGTAAATACGAGTACTTGCTCTTTATCTGACCGTACAGTGCGGCTCAGAGCCCTAAGGTAGCGTCTTAGCCATGCTTAGTCTTAGCACATTCTGATCCACACAGTTCTCATGATAAGGTCGGCCTATTGATTGAGATTTTTCGAGTGCTAGATTTGAGTGCTACAAGTACGGTCTTACATTGTATTTGAACTGGTACTTTTTGAACAACAAGATCAAAAGCATTATGTTTATATGGGTATTTAAAACATAAACAAACAATCCAAGCATTTAAACGTTGCCATTCTGGTTCTATTAAACATGTATTTTATTCAGAATCAAGTGTAAAGTGGAATAAGCTACGTACAGATATTTTGGTGGAAATTTTCCATAACGAGAGCAACTGAAAATCATTCAGTTTGTCATTTGCATGATCACAAAATCATAAAGATCAATCGAATTGGGAGCGGATACGTGTTATATATAAAGAGAGAACACCTCGATCGGCGAGAGATCCGGAGAAATGGGGAGAAAGAGATATGGATCCCGAGAGATTTATAGAGAGAATTCGAAGGATAGTGGTGCTAAGAGATCAGTTAAGAGCACTGTGCTCCGTGGTCTTTGTTGTTATTGCGCCTGCTCCAAGCTATTTTTAGTTTAAAGTTGCTTTTAACCGGTTTTTGGTTTTGGTCTCTGTTCAATGATTTCGTTTGTTTGCATTCCGAGCACTATAGATAATGATGGCGAATGATATACGGATTGTATAAGGTCTTGCATTGTTGGGATCGATTGTATCGATCAGTTGCAGCAAAGCCTATGGATAGGTATTATCCACACTTCAAAACCGGAAATGATGGGGGTGGGTGGCGAAAGACGCAGATCTGAAAAACTTTCCCGGTGGTTAGGCAGCCATATAAAATAGGTTCCAAACGGGTTTGCCTGGCCAATCAGCCGCAACTGGGCGTATCAGGTGCCTTCTAAGCAAGGCAACTGCCTCGGCGAAGAGCAAACGAGATTCTCCGGGCGGCAGCGGGGCCATGGGAAATTCGAATTGTGAATTCCGCGCTGGAGTTCCTCGCATTCGTGAACATGCGCTTGCATCTGAAGGATCGTCGCTTCTGTCAGCCTCAGATACGGAACGAGCTCTACTGGATTTGTAGGATATGCAGGAACCGCTGGAAAGGAGGCTTATAATAATCTTTTCCAATGTCCTATTCCTTGCAGTATGAAACTTTGGCCAAACTCGCCCGTGCACATACCCAAGTACGATGGAATGCTTCCGTTTGCGCCAAGTGCAGCATCGCCGGCTACCAGCAGCAGCCCCATAGCCATCAACTCGGTGACATCGACCAACTCGCCCACCCTCAAGCTGATGGACGCCACAAACATGGTCTCACCGCAGCATGTGCCCGCTGAAATGGACGATAATGTAAGTGTCATTGCCCACTGCTCCCCAAGCAGGCTTACTAACCAAACGAACCTTTATTGTCCGTATCAGAGCCAGAACATAATGCCGGAATCGACGCCCTCACAAGTGACGCAGTGGCTGACCAATCATCGCCTCACGGCCTATCTCTCAACGTTCGCACAGTTCTCGGGAGCGGATATCATGCGGTATGTGATCTGGATTGTTTGCAAACCGTAGTTTTGTAATTGGAGTTTGAAAAATAACATAGATTAGCTTAGAACAACAGATAATAATATTAAGTGATACTAATCGACCCAATTTTATACGAACCCATTTGTAGGAGAGCCGAGTTGTTTTCTTTAATCGATGAAATTTGATGATAGGCATTATTGAAACCGTCGTTCGATTGCAGCCCACTTACTTACTTACTTACCTATATAAGGGCTTTAGTTTTTGGATAATTTGTCGGTGTTTTTGATTACCATTTCATACGATCAAGCAATAAACAATATAATGATTTAGTCATTTCGTTGAGCAATCTTGTTGACTGACATCTAATAAATAGCGTAACTTAAGTCAAACAACTAAGGGACATTATGATTCCCTATTTAATCGATTCCGACCAAGCAAATCATAAAGTTGTGGCTTGTTAAATGACTTGATTAGATAGCTGCACTATTCCGTCAGATAGTTGACGCGTTAAAAGTTATTACTCTATAAATGGATTTATGGGCTTCTGTATGTAATAGTTCTATCTTTATCTCATGCCACATCGCGCATTTCAAATATTTTTCTTCTTGTGGCTTATTTATATTTTGAAATTATTTTTAGCATGTCTAAGGAGGATTTGATTCAAATTTGCGGACTGGCCGATGGCATTCGCATGTTCAACATTTTGCGCGCCAAGTGAGTTACCACTTTGGAAAAATCAAATATCTTTTCTAATTGTGAACCTTCTACCTACCAGGACTATTGCGCCCAGGCTAACGTTGTACGCCAGCTTGGATGGATGCAGCTACAATGCCGTCTACTTGTTGTCGAACACGGCCAAGGAACTGCAGCAGAAGCTGTTCAAGATGTCTGGCTTCTACGAGTTCATGGCCAAGGCCAGTGCCCAGGAGAACGGAGTCGGTGGAGCAGCCACTGCAGCTGCTGCAGCCCTCTTCAACAATTGGGGCATGCAATCCAAGTACTCGGGCAGCGGCTCCAATATCTTCAATGACGCCAACAAGAGCTGCGTGTACATATCCGGGCCATCGGGCATCCTAGTGACCGTCACCGACGAGGTGCTGAACAACGAGATCAAGGATGGCAGCCTCTACGCGCTGGAGGTGCAGGCCGGCAAGGTGATCCTCAAGCTGATCAACAAGCAGGACAACAACTAAGCGAAGTTCTGGCAACGCAGATGCACTGTAGTAGACACCCCCGAGCAATCAAGTATAGTTTATAGCATTTACACGCAGTAGGATGGCACATCGAACCCGTTTTCTATATAGACTTTAATTTGTATGAGATTTCGCGCAGCAATTTTGAGCAAGTAAAAAGCAAGCAGCCCTCTCCCCGTTCCCTAAAATCTTTGTTAAAGAACTAGTGCAAAATATTTAAGTTTCGTTTTCAGTTCTCACTTTAAGTTTTGTTTACTTTATATGTATTTTATACCACCTACGATATTCGACTACATATGCACATTTAATTCTCCGATGCGATGGCATTTCGATTCGTTTTTTCCTACTTTTAATTTCTTCTATCGTTATTGCATATGCTTATCACTTAAATAACTATTATATATTTGTTTGTAGATCCACACCAATATCAATTGTTTGAAGTAGAAAGAAAAAACCCAAAAAAAAACATTTTTAAAATATTGATAATTACCTTGAAGTACAGTACCACGAATACAAGAATTGATCAATTGTTTCGAAGCAGAGTTCAACTAGCAACCAAACAACAACTTTTGTATGTGATAGAAGCAATAAAGTGTTATCCACAAGTGGACTGTCAAAAAATGTGTGTTCTAATTACGTTTAGAAATGATATGGGGGAACCCTTTTTCAATGTTCCAAAATTTGAAACGTGGTTCATAAAATAGGATATTGATCTAGGAGCCTACTAGGATGTGTAGATAGAAACTTTATTTATTTGGATATTCCCCGAAAACGTAGTTTATTTTTTATTTTTCCTTTGACTTCTCTATTGACATTTTTCAAAATTTTTCTAGTATGGGCATTCATATTATATTATTTACATACATATATTTCATGTGCTTACTTTGTGAGTTAAACGATTATTTTGTTAGCTTGTGAATTTTGCATTTGAGTGAAAACCACAACTTGGAAGGTGCAAGGCGCTTGCCAAATTTCGCAGCACATGGTAGAGCAATCAAATGGAATCTTCACCTATCGCGATGCCAGCGGATCTGTCCAACTGCAGCGCTTGGAAACGGTTCCATCTGGTGTCAGTCTACTCATGTACTGCAGTCCCACGGACTTCGTGGAAACTTTGTGTCAGGACAATGGACAGTTCTCAGTTCAGCTGCCCATGCGCTGCTTTAGTCCAATGCAACCGATGACCAAGCGGATTCGCGATGGCGATTGTCCTGGCGACCTGTACGCCGTGGGATACACCATAGAGGGCAAGGACCTGGAGCTGTATCGCAGCTGTTTTGATTCCCAGCAAGGAAGGCTCCTGTACTCGCAGAGCGATGTCTACTACAAAAGGTTTTGTGAGTAAATCATAAAATTTGGTCTTTTGCATCCATAATATAGTGTACGGATAGTTCCCAAGCGGCCGTTTGTGGAGTTTGTGGCGGATGAGATGTTCAGTCCCCTGGAGGCTGCTGCTTATATGAAGTCCAACATCTACTTTGCATTCAAATGCATTTACGGCGATGGCCAGTCCTACTTGTCCAGTCCCAACTCCTTGGTGATTAATCGTGGACATATGGTGGCTTCTGCGGACTTCCTGTTCACGGACCAGATGGGCAGTACTTTCCGATATTTGAATGTCTTGCCTCAATTCAAGTCAATTAACGATGGCAATTGGGAGAAAATTGAGAGATGGGTGCGCAGTATGATACCCCAGTCGACCTATTTCCGGGTCAAGTCCGGCGGAATTGGCATCTTGACATTGCCGGATACCAGGGGCGTCCTTCAGCCGGCTTTCCTCGCCGGCTCCAAGATCCCAGTTCCCGAGTGGACCTACAAAGTGGTACGGGATGCCACTGGCAATGGGCTGTACGTCTTCCTCACGTACAACAATACCTTCGGATTGGAGAGGCCCCAGTGCCTGGATATTTGTTACCCAGTTAATTGCCCCATCGCTCTACCCAATAACCCCAGCAATGGACTTACCTTCTGTTGCGATCCCAAGAAGTTCCCCTTTTAAAGACGGAAAATATGCATTTATGCATATTTTATCTGGGGACTGTGCGAAATTAACCCGCGTAATAATCGTCGGCTGAATAATTCAGTATGTTTATTCAACATACGCTCATAAGCTGAAAATGGCGAAAGTTCTTAGACAAGGGACATGCACTGCAAAAAATAATTGCTATATTAGCAGTTTACACCTGTTTCAAAAGTGGTAAACTTAGTAGAAGTATGCTTTCGACTATTAATATTATACAATCTTAATATTTTCAAAACCATTTTTTGAAAGATTGTTTTTTTTTTGCTTATATTATGTTGTTGTTTTAATAATGTAATATTGTAAACCGAGCCAGAACGATTAGGCGGCGATTAGGTGGTTTAATGACATTTTAAATACCTTTGAGAAGCCTTATAACCACTTGACTAAATCAATTATAACCAAGTTCAGTGAAAATCTAGCAGTGAAATGAGCAAAGGAGTTGAAATCTTTTACAAAGGCCAGAAGGCGTTCTTGAACATCTTCTCCTTGTGGCCTCAGAATGAACGCCTTTGGAGAATCATCCACCAGGCGAACTATGTCCACGTAATTGTGTTTTGGGTGCTGCTCTTTGATCTTCTGTTGGTGCTCCATGTGGTGGCTAACTTGGGCTACATGTCCGAGGTTGTGAAAGCCATCTTTATCCTGGCCACCAGCGCAGGACACACCACCAAGCTGCTGTCCATCAAGGCCAACAACGTGCAGATGGAGGAGCTCTTCAGCACATTGGATGACGAAGACTTTCGCCCCAGAGGAGCCGCAGAAGAGGCGATCTTTGCAGCAGCCTGTGAAAGTAGCAGGAAACTTAGGAATTTCTATGGGACGCTATCGCTTACCGCCTTGGGCATGATGCTCATACCCCAGTTCGTCTTGGACTGGTCGCACCTGCCTCTTAAGACATACAACCCGCTCGGCGAGAATCCAGGCTCACCTGCTTACTGGCTAATGTATTGCTATCAGTGCCTGGCCCTGTCCGTCTGCTGTCTCACCAACATTGGCTTTGATTCCCTCTGCACCTCACTGTTCATCTTCATCAAGTGCCAGCTGGACATTCTGGCGATGCGACTGGATAAGATCGGGCGGCTAAGCGGTTCTGGTGGCACTGTGGAACAGCAACTTAAGGAGAATATCCGCTATCACATGACCATCGTTCAGCTGTCCAAAACCGTGGAGCGTCTACTTTGCAAGCCTATTTCGGTGCAGATCTTCTGCTCGGTTCTGGTTCTGACTGCCAATTTTTATGCTATTGCTGTGGTAAGTTGTAAATATTGTATCTGCAAGCTGATCAGATGTCACATTTACCCAAGTTAGAAACTAGCCTTATTCCATAATTCGCACTTACCCGACTGAAAGACTGAATTGATTACGATATCATTGGTCTTGTTTACCAACCGTCTCATTTTTGTTAACTATATGTATTAGTTGTCTGACGACAGGATGGAGCTGTTTAAATATATGACCTATCAGGCGTGCATGCTGATTCAGATTTTTATATTGTGCTACTATGCCGGGTGGGTAAGCTTTATTCGGATTGCATACCAGGCTAGCAATGAATTTCATCGACAGTGAGGTAACCCAGCGCAGCCTGGACCTTCCGCACGAGCTGTACAAGAGCTCTTGGGTGGACTGGGACTACAGAAGCCGGAGGATTGCTCTCCTCTTCATGCAACGCCTTCAGTCGACTCTGCGGATTAGGACACTAAATCCCAGTCTGGGCTTTGACCTAATGCTGTTCAGCTCGGTGAGTTCTGTTCGTGGTTGCACGTTTTTGTGCACTGTAGCCAATTTCCATAATGAGGCTCATTAGCCATTAGGTTCGTAGCCTATAAAAGGCTTTCCTCGAGTGGTTGCTGATGGAAAAGTGAAAATAGCCAGCATGTCTCAGCATCAGATGGTTACGGACTTCTATAAGTACCAGGTGTGGTATTTCCAGATCCTTGGCGTTTGGCAGCTCCCCACTTGGGCCGGAGACCATCAGCGGCGTTTTCAGTCCATGAGGTTTGGCTTCATCGTGGTCATCCTGTTCATCATGCTGCTGCTTTTTTCCTTCGCACTGTTGAATAACATTTCCCAAGTAAGGGAGATCCTAAAGGTATTCTTCTTGTTCGCCACCGAAATATCCTGCATGGCCAAGCTATTGCATTTGAGGTTGCAGAGGCGTAAACTTGCTGGTCTCGTTGATATGATGTTGTCCCCAGAGTTCGGCGTTAAAAGTGAACTGGAAAGGCAGATTTTGGAATCGGATAGATTGGCTGTTGTCCGTATGAGGAACTTCTACGGCATCATGTCCTTGGGCGCGGCTGCCCTGGTCCTTATAGTTCCATGTATCGATAACTTTCGGGAGCTACCACTGGCCATGATGGAGGTGTGCAACAGCGAGGGATGGATCTGCTATTGGTTGCAGTACCTATTCCACTCGATTTGCCTGCTGCCTACTTGTGTCCTGAATATAACCTATGACTCGGTGGCCTACTCGTTGCTTTGTTTCATGAAGGTTCAGCTCCAAATGCTGGTACTGAGATTACAAAAGTTGGGTCCTGTGATCCAGCCCGAGGACAACGAAAAGATTGCAATGGAACTGCGTGAGTGTGCCGCCTATTACAACAGGATTGTTCGGTTTAAGGATCTGGTGGAGCTGTTCATAAGGGTGCCAGGATCTGTGCAGCTTATATGTTCCGTTCTGGTGCTGGTGTCCAGCCTGTACGACATGTCCACCATGTCCATTGCAAACGGCGATGCCATCTTTATGCTCAATATCTGTATCTATCAGCTGGTGATGCTCTGGCAGATCTTCATCATATGCTATGCCTCCAACGAGGTTACTGTCCAAAGCTCTAGGTTGTGCCACAGCATTTACAGTTCCCAATGGACAGGATGGAATAGGCCAAACCGCCGGATTGTCCTGCTCATGATGCTGCGCTTCAATTCACCGATGCTCCTTCGCACCATTAACCCCACCTTTGCTTTCAGCTTGGAGGCCTTTGGTTCTGTAGGGCAGCAGAAAGTCCTTTATATATCACAGTAACTATTTATTTATGTTTTTCTTTCAGATTGTTAACTGCTCCTACAGCTACTTCGCTCTGCTGCAGCGTGTCAACAGTTAGATCTTGAAAAACCGCAGCATGTAAAATTTTTCAACTGGATCTAACAGATTTTCAAAACCCCTTAATACGTTATGCACATACATACATAATTTAAATTATTGTGTAGAAATGAGCAGTTGCTTGTTAAATATCTCGAAAATGTAATTGTTGAATAAAATGTAGTATATGTACATCTTTCCCCTTTTTCGTGGTTACTTAAATCTTAATTTTTCAATACTTTTTGTGGCATTGCATTTTTGAATTATAATATTTTTAAATCGTGGTAACGGCTCCTGCGTCGGACGGTCACTCTAAAGAAAATACCAGACAGCCGACTTGCTTGACAAGGTAAATCTCGAAAAAAGGCCTAGAAATGCCATAGCGCCTACAACTTGCTGACGGACAAAGATTAAGATGTCGGAAAACGCGAAAAGCAATAGCTGCCTGCATTGCAGCGTATTCAATACGAAATACCAGTACCAGGAGATCTTCGATGAGTTCGGGATCGAACTGGGACTGCAGTCCCTGCTGGCCAAGCACTTCCAGCTGCAAGTGTCTCCCGATCCACGGAAGCAACAGCTTCTGTGCGAAGTCTGCGTCAACAATCTCATTCGCCTGTTTGACATCGATGAACTGGAAAGAGAAAGAGACGCTGCGAAGGATGTGGCCCAGTGCACATATCCCACGGCGGAGGACCCCATCATCATTACCGAAGTCCAGGCACCTCCACCAGCTGCAAAACCCGTCAAGAAAACAACGCCTTCTAGGCCCTTGACCAAGGTCCTGCGACCAGTGCCCGT
The DNA here is from genome assembly GCA_005876975.1 of Drosophila orena. Lineage (NCBI taxonomy): Eukaryota > Metazoa > Arthropoda > Insecta > Diptera > Drosophilidae > Drosophila > Drosophila orena. The sequence continues at coordinate 1,713,264 of VCKV01000008.1, read as the reverse complement.
TACATCCACCCGGGAGCCGAGTGCCCGGATAAGAAATCAAGCAGCTGATACTTTCCATGTAACACCTGATACATCAAGATCTCCTGAGCCATCACAAACGTCTTCGCCAGAAGCATCTGTCATCAAAAGTGATACAAATGTGGTTGTAAAGGTCGCAGATCAGAAGCAGTTCGATGTCCTTATACAAAATATTCTGGAGGATGAGGACGCAATTGTTGAGGATGACACCGCAGTCATTGAAGAGTCTAGTGAAGTTGTCCAGGTACCCGACGAAACAGAAACAAAGGGCCAAATTGTCATCCTAAATAGCGAGGCTGTGACAGAAACGAATCTGGATGAGAATGTTTACATATACGAGCATGATGGTTTGTTTGAATTTCAGTTTTTCCATCCATTTACTAAGACCTAAAATGTTTCAGATGCTATGGATCCGAATTTGGACAATGTTAAGGTGAAACCAATAAGATATCGGTCTAGACTGGTAGCTCAAGCTGAAGAAAGTCAAAGCGATGATGACATCGACGAGGGAGAGACTAGCAATATTGTTCTGTTTAACTTTGTGGACATCAAAGAAAGTGGGTATACTGTTCTAAATTAAAAGGCACTCTCAGTTCTATTTATTAATCGCAATTTTATTTATTAATATATTCACAGAGGACGAAGTTGATAATATTCCGGAGTACTTGTCCACCGTGGTGAAGACGAGCTTTGAAAAGCTGACATTTGAGTGGTGCACTGTGTGTAAGCACTGCTCCCTGAAGTGTCCCACATTCGAGAGCCTTTTGACCCATTTGTTAAAGGCCCACAAAATCCGAAAAGATATCTACCATTGTCCCATCAAAGGATGCAACAAGGAATTGAAAGGTCGCAAATTCCTAGCAATGCATCTTGTTCTGTTGCACGCACCCGTGGCTGAGTAACTATATTAACTAATTGCGATATATTTGTAATATAATCGATGCTTGTATTACCTAGAATTCCGATATACGGCAGCTGTCCGGAATGTAAACTGACGTTCTCAAACATTTTGCAGTACAACAAGCATTCTTGTGCTCATGTAATTAAAAAGAAGCGAGGTATTCGTTCTTTTTGTGTAATGTGTTCGATGGAGTTTCCTTCTTGGAAGCGGTATGTTTATTTTCTCTTAAGCTGTTACCAATAATAATAATTGTTTTATTTCTTCACAGTTTTAATTTCCACAACCAGTTCCATCTTGAGAAGCACAGACCTCGAGCTTGCTTCGTCTGTGACTATGCCAGTACAAACATAGATGAACTTTTCCAGCATTTGAACTATGCGCATGAACCAGTGGGAACCTTATTCTGCGACCTGTTAGTATTACAAATTCTTGTTGGGTAGCCCAATACTATTATTTATTTGTCTTCTAGTTGCGACCGTACTTTCCGGGATCCCTCTGTTTTTATGGAGCACAATAAGTCGCATGCTAATGTTAGCAGCACGACTTACTCTTGCGGCGAATGTATGGCGAACTTTGAGTCGCGGGGTCGGCTAACTGGACACATGGTAGGTCAATTCATGTATCCTTATATCAAATCCACCCAGTTGAATATATTATATATTGCATTCATAATTTCAGAGAGCGATGCACGGCAGCGTTATAAGTTGTGAAATCTGTTGCCGCGAATTTGCCACCGAAGCTACATACAATATCCACATGAAGAAGCATCTGATCATTGAAAGAGATGTGCACGTGTGCAACACATGCGGTCTATTAAGTGACAGCCAGCAAACCCTACTTGCGCATGTGAATTCCGAAAAGACTGCCTGTTTTGGCTCCAAGATATACGTGGAAGTCCTACGGAATGCTTATATGTGCGAGTACTGCTCCTCGTACTTCAAGGAAAAGGACAGCCTTCAAGCCCATCGAGATTCCGGGGTACATAAGGACAGAAAATTTTGGTGTCAGCCCTGCGGCAAAGAATTCCCGCATATGAAACTATATCGCCATCACCTGCGCAACTATCAACAACTTCGAGCTGACTCAGCACATCGCAGGCTAGAAATTTGTGTTTACTACATGTGCGATCAGGAGGTGATACGTCCTGCGTTTGGTCACAGAAAGTTGGGTTATAACCTTTATTTCTCCCCTTTCAGAACTGCACAGAGTCTTACGTAAACTGGAACTCCTTATACACACACAAGCGGCGCACACACGAATCCTCGAATAAGCAAGCAGAGAAGAGTTCAAAGTCTGCCCAGGAGTGGGTTTGTCAGTTTTGCTTAAAAGAATGCCGATCGAAGATGTCCTTGTCCGTTCATGTGGCAAGGAGTCATAACAATGGTGAGTAATGTGTTAGTATATTGTACTATATTCTATATAACGCATAATTTCATATTTTAGACAACGTCACTTGCCCTTTATGCAATGCCTCATACAAGAGCCATGATGCTCTGGCCAAGCACCATGCCTATTGGCATGAACCAATAGAATGTCCGGAATGCTTTAAAATAGTCAAAAATCGACGGAATTATGACACTCATGTAAATGTTGTGCATTCGAATAAGAAGCGCTATTCCTGCAGTGTCTGTCAGAAGGGCTTTTATCACAAGAGTGAAATGGAGGCTCATCAAAAGGTTACTATAACTGACGACCACAAACGGTACATAATTATCATACTATATTTTCTTTAGCTTCACGGACAGTCTTACAGCTGCGAACAGTGCAGCTTCACCACCAGGAACAAAAAGTCCCTTTCTGTTCACATTCTCGGTCAGCACTACAAGCGATTTGCTTTCGAGTGCAATGTGTGTAAAAGGAGGTTTGGACGCAGTCAGGGATTGAAGACGCACATGCAGCGAGCCCATGGTGATAAATACACATGCCGCGACTACTTCGAAGGCGGCTGTGGACGGACCTTTGTAAACAGTTCCCAATTGAATGTGCATGTCCGAAAGGTTCACGACGGCATCATTTTGCTCCAGGAGGATGTGGTTGATGAGGACGAATGCATCATCGATGATGGTCCATCCACATCTAAAAAGCGCTGTCTTCGTTTGGATGAAAGTAATATTGAGTTTATTGAGGAAACAGATGGGGATGATATAGAGATGGAAGAGGATGACGAGGGTGAGGAGGGTGAGGAGGAAGAGTTTATCGATGAGATACCAGATCAGGACACACAGAATTAAGGCTGGTTAATTTCGGTAATGTAAGATTTGCTGCTAAAACAGATTTATTTATTTAGTTTGATTTTCATTTGTTTGCTACCAGTTAATTGAACACAACTGATGTCCCAAAATGACATTAATATGCATTCCATATTATATAATATATAATTCTAGTGATAATGTAATAGCAACGTTTAGCTAATTTCAATTGCAATTAACTAGCCAGAGTCTGGCGGAAGCAAATTCGATTTATTAAGCGTTGTAGTTTGGTCATTTAATTGCTGAAGATTGTGTGCGGAGCTTACCTGAAATGGATATTAACTTGTATTCAAAAGATTCTCTATGAAATGAAGCAATTTTCCCAAGACTTACTGGGCTAATTGGTGTTATAACGATGGCGGTGCGTGTGGCACACTGCAACAGTGCCGTGTCCTCGGTGGACTCATCACAGTCGCCATCGCCATCGGCATCCGCGTCCACATCCACGTCTACGCCAATATCACTGTCGATCTCCCAGGTGGGGAAATGGTCCATTTCACCCTCACAGTTAAGATCCTCCTCCTCGAAGTCCTCGTACTCATCGATTAATATAACTAAATGGGAGATATTTTGTGTTTAATTTCGGCTTTTAACTTCTACGATTTTATAATCTGTCGATATAAATGTAATTTATAGTGATGTCAAAAAAAGGAAGTTTTAATAAATAAAAACAAGTAAAGAATAGGTTTCATTTATGTTCTCATTTTTCGAAAATATTAAATGAAATAGATATAACTTTTAATTACTTGAACTATCTGGCGGCGTTGGTTTTGCACTGCTGTCCAGGGAATCGGCTCCCTCATCGGGTATAGTGATCCGTTGCTCCTGCTTGCTATACGGCTCCGATGTTGATCTATGAAGGCTGCAGGATTTCGGATATTTATACTGGTTATATGTGAACATAAATATATGTTTATTTCAGAACACACCTTAACGTAACACGTTTTTTGGTTCTATTCTCTAATTCAGTCATAAAAACATCATTGTGCTGCTGCTTCTCAGACCCCAACTGATATGAGTTAAGCACGGAAGACTGTACAAAATGGTCACAATATTTGCATCACATACTATTCTTGCAATTCAATTGGTTAGACTTGGGTAATACCTTTGTATTGGTCGCTGTATGCTGCACATGGGGCGGCATGGGGGTTTGTGTGGCGATCGCATCGGTTGTGGTGGTAGGCGTTTGCGTGGCTGTCAGGGATCGCAGCTCGGAGCTGTCCGGCGCCGTGGGATTCAGCAAGGGTGTGGTGGTCACCTGCTCCGGATGCACACTGAGTGCCGCTGTCCGTTTCCACACGTCGATCATCGCCAGATTGTGGGCGTGGTGCAGGGGCTTGTGGCTAGGACTAATGGAATGTATTTTGGGCTTGGCTGGCAGCGGAAGAGCCAGGAATCTATCACGATCCTCCATGTAAGCCTTGATCAGAATGTCTAGCTTCTCTTCGATATCAGCGACCTATTATTTGTTAGGGAAACCAAAGAACGAATAAAACGAATAATCGTTTAAATACTTTAATTGATTGCAGCTCACCTGCCGCTCGACTTTAACCACGCGGGAGGCTAAGCTTATTTTGGATGCATACACATCCTTGGCCTTGGACCCTTGTTTGCCTAGGATTTGATCCAAGCTGTCGACAAGTTTTGTGTTAGTTAATTAATTGTCTTAAGGATGGCATTTTGCATATACTTACCGCAAGTGTAGCATTTTAACGCGACCCAGCAAGTCCACGTGACCTTAAATGTACAAATTGTCTTTAGATAAGGTCGTAGGAAAGGCTAATGTGTATTATAATTATTTAACTGTCCCATTAAATGAGGTAATCTTAAAATCGGATATCTGTAATGATTTTGACTTATTGATTATTGGCAGGACATGGCGGAATCTCTGGCAAAATCTCTGCCGGAACATGGCGGGACATTGCGGGATCTGTGGCGGGACCTGGCGGGACATGGCGGGATTTATGGATGACCCAAGATGACCCAAGAATGGTATTTAATATCCACTTACCGGCTGCGTACTGCTCCATGACATCCTTGACGTCGTAGGGTTTCAAGGCCTCCTTGAATTTCCGCCGAGCCACAAAGTACTTGAGCTGTTGGATATAAAGGAATCCAAGTTTAAGATGAAATCCACAGTTCAGTGGAGTTACAGGGTATCTCCGAAGTCGGGATGCTCACCTTGCGTATGAACCTGATGGCGGTTTTGTGCCGGTTGGTTAGCTGCGTGCAGCGCGGCTCGTCCTCCTCATCTGCGGGCAATTTGTGAATCAGAGAGATTGGCTTGTGCGTTAGGTTTTGGTTGCTAGCTTCGCTTGTTGGTTATTGGTTTTTTTGGATATGGTTAATCAAGTCAACGTCAACGCAAATATACAACAACACATACAAAAGTACCGTTACACACACATATGGAACAATTAGTAAGTACACATGGATTATCATCGATATATAAGGATAGAGAGCTTAGTTAGTTAGTTAGTAAATGCGAGGCCGTGGAATTCTCCAGCCCAGATACTGAAGCAAGCGTTGTGGTGTGAGGTGTCGCTATGTGGTGGAGGGGAATGGATATTCAAGTGGGCCAGGTGTAACCAAATACCTACATCAACTACAAATCAAACCGGGTTAGGGATACTCTATTGGGGGTGGTCAGCATGCAACCCTAGCGCAGGCGAAGGAGATACTTTTTGGAGATACTTTCGGAGATGCGATTCTCTGGTTAGCACGCACTTGCCACGTCGATGGTTGGATTTGGGGTGCTGAATCCGGTCTCCAAAAAGTGCGATGCGGCCGCAAAAAAGCGACCCGTGCGACCACTTCCCGGACTACCACTGGGACTGCCTGGCCTGACGGGCAGCGGCAAGGTGTTGCTTCGCTGGCAAGTATCTTTCTGGACCTCATCCACCTCCCGGCCAGCTTCCAGATCCCGATCGTTGGCGGGAGCCACACGTGGATTGCGCAGCGAAAGCGTCGAGCCCAAGAAGTTGCCGTGCAGAAAAGCGTAGAGCACTACCGGAATGGTAAGGTTTCTCCGGGAACCAACGGCCTTGGTCCGCTCCTCAGCCTGATCCCCTTCCCCTTCGCCATCGCCTTGCCCTCGACGGTCCTGATCCCGGTCCTGATCAGGAAACTGTGCCAGTGAACCGGCGCTCAAGCTGAGCTTGCAGTTGGCCAGCGTCGCGGGCTGGCTGGCTAAGTTAAGTTAAGATTTCTAGATTATAGGACCCATTGGGTGGGGGTAGTCGTGTTAGGCAACCAACCAACAAACAACATCAATTCAAAGTTCAATCAATCTTATCTCTGGGATGCATTGGATTCACAACATTGACACAACCACAACACTCAAATACAATATAGTATGATATAATAATCGATTTTATCGGTTTTTTTTTTTTTGATATTCGTATTGTAGGACCTGGGGGAGAGGACCTTGTAGACTTACCGTCTGAATTTTTAATATTTTTTAAGCAAGTGGTTTCAGCAACTGAATCTTCACTGAAACTTGGATTCATGGATTTGCCGTTTTGTACTACCTCTGTAAAATTGCAAATCAAACGTTAAACTCGACAATCGAAACTCCACTCATTGCGAATCGGAGTAGCGTTCTGTATTTGTAACTGGAATCGCAGTGCCAATATAATAAATACATATACATATATATATATATATACATATATGGGTATATTCATATGTGCAATTCGAGAGACATGGAACGGTACACTCTGTATATGGGTCGTTACAATATTGGAACATTTAATACGGTTGCGAGAGGAAATCAAAAGTTATGCGCCACAGTGAGAAATCAAAATATCCAACTTCTAGGAACAACAACGAAAAGGAAATCTTTTTGATTGGTTAAATGTTTCTATACACAATTTAATTCGGTATTCACATTGTTTGTTGGTAAACTCGTACTTAATGGGAAACGTTTCTTGCTTTGGTTTATGATTGTTTATTTTTATGACTCTTAACGAGTAATGTTGGAATTCATGTTAGGACGGTTTTGATAGAAGCTCTTGAATTGAATTTTCATTTTTATACCCGTTACTCGTAGAGTAAAAGGAAGCGTTTCCCTATAAAGATATATATTCTTGATCAGGATTACTAGCCGATCAGACTATCTCCGTCTGTCCGTCCGTATGAACGTCGAGATCTCAGGAACCATTAAAGCTAGAAAGTTTAACTAAGCATGCAGATTCGAGAGGTATATCGGTATACTAAAAACATTTTGGCCTTTTATGCCAATACATTTGACAAATTTCGAATTTTTTTTCAATCTTTTTTTTTTGCCGAATTTCTATGTTGCAATTTCTCGTTCGCACTTTTACTAGCTGAGTAACAGGTATCTGATAGTCGGGGAACTCGACTATTACATTTAATCTTGTTTTTAGTGAATTAATATTATTTTATAGATACATTAAGTAGCGTTCATTGAATACAAATAAATTGACCTATAATCGAAACTGCACTATTTCAATTAACATCGAAGCGACTATGGCTAGTTTGGTTTATTGGTTGATTAATGACTGGTTTATTGACAATTGTCCTAAGCGGAATTTATTGCAAAACGCTGCATGCACAACAACAACAAAACGTTAAGTAGAAAAAAGTGAAATGTTTTCCAGTTTTTCTTATTTTTGAAGTCACTTTCTTTTTAGTATATGATTTATCTGGTGGATCAAATAATTGTATCTGTGTAAATAGAAAAAACATCTTGGTCTTATCTATTATTATTTGCTCAACAATAAAGTTTGAAAAAAACATGCTTTGGCCGTACAGTGCGTTTCGTTGTTTTAAGGAATCGTTCACGTAAAATGTAATAATCATTTATTTATAACTTGAAAGTGCTTATTAGGGTTTTTTTGCTAGTCATTTCAAAAATTAAAAAATATAACTTTTCAATAAGTTAAAATATTTGATAAATTTCTCAATTTTTAAAAAGACAAAAAGTAAAAGAAAATATGATTATATAACTATGAAAATAGTTCCGACACCTTAATATTTCAACTTGTTAGTTTTGTGAGACATGGATATGCTAAATACCGTAACCGCATATTAACGTTTGAAAACCATATAGATTTGAAAAAACTACGAATTTTCGAAATCATCGTTTAATAGTCACAAAACGCACTTTGATATCTTCAAAAGCTGTAAGAGTGTGTGTGTGTGTGCATGTGGGCTGTGTGCAAACAGAAACTCGCAATGGAATGGAAATGGGAAACATTAACGGAAATCGGAAGGAGCTGCCCGATGGCCGACCAACTTACCCAGGTTCTCCACGGACGCATTGATGTCCCGGATGGTGCGGGTGTACCTCGTGGAGGCCCTCGACGAGCCCGGCGGCTTGGACACTCCGCCGCCGTCGCCTCCGCCCGGCGTCTGGATCGTCTGGCTCTTGTGCCTCCGGATGGTGGGCAGTCGGGCCACGAAGGACGTGTTGTGCTTGAAGCTGGAGGACGCCCGTCTGCATCGAAGGGGTGGGGAACAGAAGGTCTCAGTCAACACTCAAATATTGGCACTTATCATATGGATAGGTATTCTTATAGTAAAGAGATAGGTTATCTGGCAAATAGTTAACAGTACACGACTGTGTTTCACAGTTGAGGTGTGGGTGTGTAGCTGTGTGCGTGTTTGTGTAATTGCGCATACATACATAAAGTGCGAATATAAATAATTAAAGTTTGCATTTCGATGCTGAGGCAAATATATTTTCACATCAATTCCAACATTTACTGGAGAGAAGTGAGGTGCTTAAAAGTCGACTAGTTTCCGACTACTACCTACCCGTAACTCAAAATGAAGGCATCGCCTATCTTAGCTATGTTTACTGGGTATTTCTGAAATACAACGTATTTATGTACAAACACTGTTCGGTTATGTCTAAGTGCTAACTATGATTCATCTTCCGAAACCTGTGTCTTTACTTTCCTATCTTCGTGACTGCGCCTAAAACATGAAATTCGCAAGAAAAGTAGGTTTTAAGCAAGAAATATTTAAGGCTGAGAATGAAAAATTCTTAAGTTAATTCTTAAATAGTACAAATATTTGGTTAGAAAGATCAATGTACTGCTCTTTACTTTTGTGTATCATTCAATACAAAACTAGAAAACTGCTCACTATACAATCTTTCGAAATTTTTTTTGGATCTGTATACTACGAAATTAAAAATGAAATGAGGCGATGCCTTCAATTTTGAAAAGCGGGTCTAGGGTCAACGAGGCGTCCAGGTGCTAGGAGGAAAACCTTACGAGCTTAGGGGGGGGAGTGAGTGGGTGGTGGTGTCTTCATATCGCATGGATTAAAAAGGGGTAAGAGGAGCAAGAGAGAGAATCGAATAAAAAGCTTTTCACTCATTTGGCTTCATTGAACTCACGTGTTAATTATAGATTATACACACAATTATATGCATTTTTATGGAGTTTTTGGGCGCGAGGCAGCAGAACACACAAAATAAGAATCAATTCGTATCATATTGATTAATCGTTTTCGGTCAATGGGGTAAGTTGAACAAATTTAACAAAAACGCCTTTGAATGCAGCGAAAGACAGAGATGGAAAGACAAGGCGATAGAGCGAGTGCGACAGAGAGGGAGATTGAGACTGGTGCTGATGGTAGAAAAGCTGCGAATTAACTAGATTCAATTTAGATTTTAGATGTGGGAGCCATGTCTACAGATGTGGGTGCTTTTTGGGGGCTGAGGAACACCGCCCGTACAGAATGATTGGCAGATTGCTTGAGTCTTTGCTTGGCTTGATTTTGATTGCTTTTTGTTACGTTTATCAACTTTTACCTATATTCAGTTATGTTTTTTAATAATCGCTCCCAGTTTTCAGAACTGAAAATGTTTACAAAAATTATATTATCTATGGGATTAAGTAAATTATATAGAACATAAGTGGTTAATCGAGTGGACAGAAGAAAAACGGATAGAGAAACAGTCGGGTGGGTATAGTTGCATATGCTAGGTATCTCTATTTCTACCTATGAGTGTTTCAGTTTGATCAATGTTATTGTTCTGTACACATAAGGGTTTTTTTTTCAAATTTCCAATGAAATATGACGAAATACCAAATTTAGCGCCTCTCTACGCGCTTCTCACAATTTCTAGGTGGTCAGCTCATAAAGCCATTCTAAAGTTTTTCTTTGGTTATACACACCAATGCGAATAGTGTTTGTGTGTGCTTGTGTCAGTGTGCAAGTGTTTGTGACTATGTAAGTGTTTGTGACTATGTAAGTGTATGTGACTATGTAAGTGTTTTATCGTTTCTGTACAGTAGTCGTTGAACTTCTCTTCTGCAAAAATACCCCCAAAAGATACTTCAGTTTCATTCAAATGTTCCGCCCCACTAAGGATCAATCGAAATCAAGGCAATACATACGAAGCTGGCGGACTGGGCAGGGCCACCCGGTGGATGTTCCACGTTGCCACCGATACGGAATGCTCGTCGGCCGCATAACATCTCCACACGGCCTGGATGAGAGTGGCCGCCGGCTGGCGACGCCGGATCATGTGCTTCTGCCGCTGCTGCTGCTGCACCTTCAGAGCAAAACCACTGCCCAAGATGCCCTGCGAAAAAATAAGGCATGACGTGGACTTGTAAAGATTTCTCAAGAAATGCAAGTTATTTTTTTTTGGGAATCAATCAATCAATTCTATCATTGATTGATAGGAATAGTGAGACCTACCGCAGGCAGGGCGAAGAAGGATATTCCCAGAAGGGCACAACAGGAGGCAATTAGCTTGCCCTGCCAGGTGATCGGCACCATATCTCCATAGCCCACCGTGCAGAGTGTGATCTGAAATCGGAAGTATGGGTACTCTGGTACTGGGACTAGTTGAAGGGGGCTGTAGAACTCACCACACCCCACCAGAGGGCTTGGGCGAAATTGCTAAACTTATCATTGACGTCCTTCTCCCACATATAGACCAGGAATGATGCAAAGATTAGACCTAAGAACCCTATGTACATGGTTGTGATCAGCTCCTGCAAGTAAATATATATCGATGTAGTTAGGAAATCGTGTACGTCTTTAAAGATAAGACATTCAATTAGCTGTTAACCAAGTGCTCTTTACGTGATTAAAGTGCACTTGTCATCCCGATAACGATAAGCAACTGAAATTATTAAGCGCTCTAATCAAAGAGAACTTGAACAAAAATACATTCAAGGTGCAAACTTGGAAAGCATGCTCACCTGTCTATGGGCATATACAACCGAACCGAGCAGCTTCCAGGTGCCGCCCCGCCGATCCATGCGCACCATCCGAAGGATCTGAAAGAACCTGAGGCCACGTAAAGCACTCGTGGCGAACACCTGGCCCGAGGTGCCCATTCCTAATACTACAATTGAGGCTAAAATGGTGACAATATCTGGCACGCAGATTTCAAAATCATTCATTCAGTTATTTCATTTAGTTTTCGTTGTATTGTTATTTACCTATAATACAGAATGGTCGTTTCACGAACTTCATGCGACCCAGGCAGCCCTGGTATCGCGATCGGCAGCCCGATGACCAGAGTCGAGCTCCGAACTCCATTGTAAACCAGATGACCACCAGGATCTCCATGCGGAACAGGATGTAGACGGCGTCCTCTTCGTACTCCTTGATGGTGGAAAACACACTGAGCGCCAGGCAGGTGAACACCATCAGGAATCTTTCGAAAATGGGAAATCACATATAATCATATCACATATTAATATATTAAAAGTATATATATTAAAAACACAACTACTTAACTACTTAACTTTTAAGGTGCAGCTTGAACTAGATGTTATTATAAATAGTTAAAAACTTGATTTGCAGTGTACTTACACCATCACATGGTAGAAGATGGCGTGCAGGCCGCGCGGCCGCTCCAGGAAGTTGTAGAGGCGACTCTGGAGGCGCCGGTAGCGAACATCGCGGCGGGTGCCGCGGTTGTAGTTCAGCGGCTTTCCTAGGAGTGACATTCGCGGTTGCAGGATTCGTTCCGAGTTCGGCCTGCCCGGTCTACATTTCCTGCAATTCCAAAAGTTGCAAGGCTTAGTATGCGAATTTGCTGCATTGTGGTGTTGCATTTAGGTGCTATTATTGTTTCAAGTGTACCCCTTGTACCCCCTTATGTCGTAGAAGGCATAAATATCGTTGTCCGGATCCATTCTGATCTCATTCCAACCCGCTGAGTTCTCGGAAAATCTCGGCAAATATATTTTTTGACACTTCGGACACGTCTGGCTCCAACGACGATTGAACCGCAACTCGATCGACGGGCGAACGACGGCCGGTTAAAAAACCTTCCTTAACAACTAGACTTTCAAAACCCCATGTGTAAATTTTATTAATTATCTACATAAACAGTTTTGTTTTTTTTTTGTTTTCGTTCCACACACCTTGCATTTTTACGACAGCCCAACAGTCTGCGTAGACCTCTATTTGATTTGTTTTAATAAATACCCCATATAACCAAGTATATTGCAGCTCGTCATCAACAGAGCGCCATAAAATTTCGCGCATTTTAGCGACGATTTCGTTTTGGCCCCCTTTCTTGCCGTTTTGGGCGGGGGCGGTTCAGGTTCGCTTTAGTCACGATCTCTCGACTATGTCTCTTTGCCCAACGTGCTACCAATCGATCCTACGTCATTAACAACATTTGGCACTTGCCATACCCCAGCCCAAACAATCGAAATATGGGTGAGTTTTGGCAATTCGTTCGGGGAGTGCTGGAAAATTTCCAGTCCCTAGTGGGAGAGTTCTACTTGATATTGGTATTGGTAATGCTATTGGATTCCAATGGGTTTCATAGTACGACTACTAACCAACAGGTTGCAGGATCAGATACATCCCTCTCTACAATATTTCTGTTATTTCTGGTATTAGCTTTAATATTACTTTAAATTTCATTGTATTAAATGTTAATGATTATTGATTGAAAGAAATGCTGTTTCATGTCTTGTGAAAACAAGGAAAACAAGGAAACGCTCAACAGGAAAATCATTAAGACTTCTCATCTGTGACTTACTTGATAAATCAATAAATTAATCGACCATAAACAGCTCAAGATGAAAGAAAATCAAGTAATCGTGATTTCACTACGCAGAACGTGAAGCTTCCCCGCTAAAAGTAAATATCATGCAGTGGTGATCACAATAATAGTACTGCTAATGTAAAATGCTTAAATATCAAATTATTCCAATGCACAAAATTACATTAATACAAATATTTTTTTCGATCAACCAATAATAGAGGACAATAGTTTAAAAGTTCTAAGTATTTAGGATTGAGTATTAAGGATTAATACTACAGAAACTCAATAGTTTTTACGAGCATAGCATTTTATTTAAATATCACATAAATTTTAGTATTACAATTATAACTTACATCTAAGCTACCTGTATTTCGGTGAAAATTATTAAGAAATGGTAAACATAAATAATCTTTTTTTTTTATTTTTGCAAAACATTAATAATATTGAAAAACGTTTAAGGTCAAAAGACGAAGAATTTACTAGGCATTGCATTACTATTATTTCGAACCTAGTGTCCGTAACAAAAATGTGTTAAGAGGACTTATAACCATCATAGATAGTTATTGTTCGGCAAATTGTGTGTGGGAAGTGGGAGAGCCAGTTATCAGGTCTCTTTTGCGGCAACTTTTCAAAGCTCCCAGCGAGCGAGATAATTGCAGTGCTGAAGTCAGTTATCGACATCGGGATCGCGAAAGCTCCCCACTATCCCCAATTCGTGGACGTGTGCCTGTGTGTGTGTGTGTGTGTGTGTTTGGGTGCTTCGAGTTCGCTCCATGAGTCATATCTTGTAACCCAGCGATCCCCAGCGGTAAGTGCTGCCCATCACCATAAAACGAGGAGATTGTTTCAATTTTAAAATTGTTTAATGCATTCTTGCTTGATTTTTGTTTATTTTTTTTTGTTTTTTTTTGTTTTTTTTTTTTTGTTTTTTGTGGTTTGTATTTGTATTTTGTGGTGTGGCTTAGGTTAGGCAGTAATTAAAATATACGATGTGGGTGCTCGCTTGGCCATTTTCAGAACGTATATACACAGTCGTTCGCCGGGGAGAACAGAACGGCACTAACAGTAGAGTAAAGTACGTTAAGTGTGTATAAGTATGTAAATGATTCGTGCACAAGATCACAAGTTGTAGCACCAGGCGGGGGGCGAAGCGCGGTTCGGTTTAATGGTAATCCTCTCCAGATACGGAAGCATGTAGCCCATCTCCGCGCGCCTCACTTCTTGGCATCGATGATGATCTCGTCGCCCGACTGGATGTTGTAGCTGTACAACTGCTTGTTGGGAAACCGCATCTCCTCCGGCCCGAACTCCTTGTAGTCCTGATCCAGATAGTAGAGGCGCATCTTGTTGGGTGCCAGACCCACCAGCTTCTCCAGCTTCACCTTCAAATCGTTGACGGTCAGATAGATGTCCACGAATCGACTCTCGCTCACATCGTTGTAGGTGAACAGGACCTTGACCCGTTTGTCCGGTTTCAGGTTGACATTGACCAATGGATCCAGTTTGCCGTGCATACGCAGGAGCTCTTCGTAGCGTGCCGGTCGCTCCTCCTCCGGTTTGTCCATATAGTATCTGACAAAAGCCCGCTCCGAGTCCACGCGCTCGTCGTTGCTGATCTTGCCGCCTCCGTTGAGCATCTCCACATTGGGCAATCGGGCTATCAGGAGCTGCCTCCTCTCGTGCTCCGTGCACTCCAGACTTTCCCAGAGTGGCCAGTGTTTCACGCGGAGATTGCGTAGCTCGCCAAACTTGGCCAGCTCATCGATGGCCGCCCAGCTATCCAGTTGCGCGGAACTCAAGTTCAATAGCCTCAGGCTGGGGAAGTATCTATGGGTCTCGCTGCTCTCCTCGGCCTGCAGCGATTTTATGGGACAATCTGCCAGAACGAGGGCCTCGAGGTTGGGAAACAGCCGGCCCAGCCGACAGATTTCCTGCCAATGCTCGACGGGATTACCGGTGAAATGCAGGGTCTTTAGAGCAGGATGGGCTTTGGTGATACGCCGTTCGGTTTCCTCTGGCGTTTCCGTTTCCTGCAGCCGCTGTTCCGCCTCCTCCGCATCGATCAACACCTGCCTGTAGTTGTTCAGGCTGAGATGCAGTTCCTGGAGCACGGGCAGATTCTTAAGCAGGGCATCCACGCAAGCCCAGTCCAAGTAGGTGCCGTTCAGCACCAGGCTCTTCAGATTGATCGTGGGAGCCGTGGGCAACGAGCCGATCGGACTGGCCAGCTGGTTCTTGCTCAGATTGAGGAACTCGATGCGCGGCATGTGCTCCAGTATGCTGAACACCTCCGACCAGTCGCTCAGCTTGTTCTGGGCCAAATCCAGTTCCCTCACCCGCTGGCACTTCTCCCGGATGCTGTCAAAGTCCCCGGCCGAATCGATGTCGCAGTCATTGAGGACCAGCAACGCTGGCACACTGGTCAGCGGCGATAGACGGGGTATGAAGATGGAGAACTCCATGCGTCCGCCGCACTTGGTGACCGTAAAGTCATTGGGCAGGTCGCTTCGTTTGTGGAGTTCCGGCTGGTGGGCATTCTCGAATTCGCATTCTGCAAAGTACTTGCGCTCCAGCGCCTCCAAGAGGGAAGGCATTGCGAATGCACTTTCGATGATTACTTGTGTGGGAGGGATTGGCCTTTGGGATCCCCCAGTTGTTTATTTGGGGTTTACTTATTTTGCCCCCTATTGATTTTCCACTTTTCCTCGCACATAGACTTTTCCCTCGCCCGTGTGTTCTGTGTTGGCTATGATGCAATTTTTCAGTTTTGCGCAGTTGCAGTCTTCATTGATTTTAAACAAATTATTGCGCACGTTTCGCGTTCGTTGTGTTTCTTTTTTTTTTCTTTTTCCGTTAAATATTGCGCACTAATTCAAGACTTTTTTTTGACTTCGTCGATGTGCTTCGATGTTAAAAAGATCGTAACAAAGAAACCAAAGTGCGTTGGTCTTGGCTTGGTTTTTGTTTTCGATTGTAATTTTTTTTGGATCTCTCCGCCAGCTTAGATGCGTTTTCCCTTTGTTGTCGTTTTCTGTTTGTCGCTGCTGCTGCTGCTGCTGCTTAACCTTTGTCGTCGTAGTGGCCAGCTTTTCCGCTGCTCAGCTTGTCTGCTATTCAGCTATTCTGCCTTCCAGCCTTTCCGCTTTTCCGAATTGCTCTCCGTCCGCTCGCAGTGCCACCAAACGCTCAACTAACCACCGAGAACCGCGCCAACTCCTCGTCGGCGGTGGTCGCTGGCACAGTAGTCAGTGCCTGTATGTGTGTGCGCGAGTGCATATGGGTGAGTCGTGTGCTCGTGCTCGCACTCGCATTCGGATTCGGATTCGGGTTCTGGCCTGTTTAGTGCTTTTCGTGTGTAGGTCGCTTGCCATGCGCACAGGAGCGGTTCGGGCCTGAAGGGGGCAATTCCTGGGTATTCACGACCAGCGAGGATAATTTTCAGTGCCACAAATGCGATAAGTTCCCGTCTGATGTGCTTCCGAACCCCGATCAGACAAGAACATACCGTTTAATTTTGAAAAAGCCTAGGAAATTAAAAAAACCCTGGGGCGTTCTTCTCACGGCCCCCTATTACAGGGTATGTAGAAATAGTCATCATATTTGAAGTTTATTAATAAAAATGGGATAAAATCATCGTAGCTGCAAACAAAATATTTAATTTATGTATTTGTCATAATATATGACATATTAATATATGTATATAATTCATATCTCATAAGAAATGGGATTTACAGTACTTATAAAAACGATAGATAGTTCGGTCCCAATGAATAACTGACATGTTAGAGGCCGAAATTAACATTCTAACTCTATAGATCCTGTATAATAATGACACTTCTCTATAAATCGAAAATGGACGATGGGCCCCATTTCGGGCGCTGCGTTCGTTCGCCCCCCATGTAAATGATTTGACAGCGACCTTGCCGACAAAAATAAATACGCTGTTTCAATTACGAAATTTTGTTTAAACTAAGACGGCAGAACAAATTATTTGTTTGGCTTGCTCTCGCTTATTTTTTTGGGGTTTCTGGCGCAGGCGAGTCCAAAGATAGACTGCTGTGGAGGGTGGGGAAATATTAAAAATAAATAAATACATTTACAATGACCTTGTTGTGTGCACTTGACGGGGAGCCTAGCAAATTCGGTAAAAGAAAATAAAAAGCCCAAAATTCTTTCTACTGTCAATTTGGGCGCCCTTATTTTCACCGTGGAAAGTGAGTGCGCCTCTGGCGGGCCATGATGAAAACCAGTTATAAAGTCAATGGTCATGCCACAGTGGGTACTCATTACGAGTGACAGGTGGCCAATTGCGATGACGCGCGACAGTTGCAATTGCACATATCATGTGTAAGTAAATAAATGAAAATAGATTGATTTAAATTTCGTGTAACCTTGCTGCTCATAAAGTGCCGTTATGATTGGGGGTGCAATGTTGCATGCCAGGGGGTTCCACTTTAGAGCTAAAAAGGTGCGCAATAGATTTGCAGCAGAACGATGTGCGGGAGGGGGTGGTGGGGCAGCTGTAAGTGAACGGGGTTCAGAGAGCGGGAGAGCAGAGCTCCCCATTTACCAACACCAACAAAGCTCTCTCGCACTCAGCTGGGCTTTGTTGTCCCCCACGAAAACAAAGCAAAAACAAACCAAACAGCAGGGGGAGAGGAAGTTGTGAACTCACATGTTTGTTTGCATTACGGTGCTTCAGCGGGCAACAAAAATTACGCAGCACTTGCGCTGGAGCTTTGGCAGCCACCAGCTGATTGTGTTTGGGCAGGAAAGCTCCCCACACTACCCAATCTCCCCCTCCATCGCCCAACCATCACCTCCAATTTGGACCCCCAAAAGCTCTTGCGCCATGTGCAACACCAATCCACAAACAAAGAGCAAACAGATGGCAGCACTAGCACTGTGTCCGCTCTTTTGTGCTTTCCTTTGTCATTGGGGGGCGGTTTGGCCTGAGTTGTTGTAACGCTGCCGCCAAATCGAAGGTTTCGCTACACAGTGTGGCCTCAGTACAAGTAACCAGCCAGTTAATGAAGGTCTTTGATATATTTTAAAAGTGTGTTCCAAAGCTAGGGTTCTTTTTTATTCAACAATTAAATATCAAGTTAATCAAAATCACGTTTTTGGTCAATACTTTTGTAATAAGAGTACATGAGCATTTCTAGAATGATAATTTAGAATGCTTAAAATGTTGTTCTATGAAAGACATGGAATTTATTTAAAACATAATACATAAGCATACAATTTTTAAAACTGAGCTTGGTTTTAGATCTAAATAGACGTATATGACTGTCAGGTGAGCTGTACGAAAAGTTTACCTTAAATAACCAACCACTTGCACAAAGGTAACTAAAGTGGAAGCAATGTAAATTAGATTCACTGCGCTTCGCTTTACAGAATTTGGAGTCGGATGTTTTTTTTCCATTGTGCACACTACGTTCCGCATGAGTGGAGACAATTTGCGAATATTTCACTGTTCAGACTGCCATAAATATGGGTGCTAGATAAAAGTGCTTGTACACACATGCGAGCTAATATTCCGGATTGACAGCCAGTTGCAAATTGGTCAATGTCTGAGGAGGGTTCAATCAGGTTCCACTAATATTTCACTTTCCATTCTTTGCCTATGGGCGTACTGTCCTTGTATGAACAGAGTTTCGGTACTATGAGAAATGGAAAAGTCAAAATTGTTGACAGCTTGAAAAAATACCTTTGAATATATCAACTATCTTGCATATTTTTAGCTGGCGATTATTGATTGAAGAACTCACTAAAGATATGGATATAGATTTCACATTCTCACGTTACCTGTCAATTACTCAATGAAATCTGTTTAAAGTAAATATGGGTGATTTAATATATGCTTTAAATATGCAGCCACTGGAACCATATTCGATGCGTATCTTAAAAATCCAAGCCCATGTATACATGTACTATAGTTTTCATCAAGTATTATTAGTACGAAAAACTAAGAACTATTAATATTTTAATTGATCTTAGCACTAGCATCAAAGCTTACAGGTCAACAATAAATAAATAAATTTAAATACATCAAACGCACTTTGCCACCCAAAAACCATAAAAAGCTTCGATGGAAAGTGACATTCACTGACCATTCCTACACTATTCGCTTTATGGGGCTCTTAACCCCAGAAGTCAATCACTTAAGTAGTCCTAAACCTGTGCTATATAGCCAAGTTGGGGACTTGTGTGTGCTTGCATATATCAAGTCATCAATTATGTCGACGACCCACATCTTGCGATTTCTTATTTTTGTATACGTGGCCAATTCCTGGCCACCAAAGCATTGCGTCTATATTTAACAAAATCGTTGCGACTTTTGCGCTTAGACTTGTTGGCGTTTTCGCGATGTGCGGTAATGCATAGTTTGAAAAAATTTACGTTAGGGTTCGCCGGCGAAAGCAGAGCAACAAATAACACATTTGTCAATGGAATTTTCATTTCAGTTGACTCTTTTGCGCCATTGGCCATAATTCAGTACAGTCCTCTGGGACACAGGTCATTTTGCCCATCAACATCGTATATCTTCTATCATATATCACATAACACATATCATGCATCATGTATATTAGCTGAATTTATTATTTGCTGATCTATATGCGCATTGATTTGACTTTATTGGGGCTTGTTCGTGAAGATGGATGCGTTTGAGGTAATTAGGAAATTTTTCTTGCTTCTCAGCGATATAAATATTGCTTTTACGGCCACAAAAGCGCTGGCTCTTGTTTACACATGGGATCGGCACAAAGGCCTGGTATAATCCAGCCCATTGAATTTTCAAATCGATTGCGTCAATTAATGCAGAAACTAGGCGAGTTGTTGTGGGCTGGTCGTAAAGTTTCTAAAATTTTGTGCTGGTGTCTGCAGTGTTTAACGACTTTCAAGCGAATGGCACACAACCTCACCAATGGCAGTGTAAACAATGACATGAAATGCCACAATTTCCCCCGGCAACATCTTTATTTTTCATCTCCTTTGTCTCTTTCACAGTCTAGACGGAATTTTGAATTATTGCACGATACCCAGTGTCAACAGCATCCACTCTCTCTGCTTCGCAGTAAATGGGTCTGGTCGGCGGCTAACCTTGCGTATGAGTAATTTCATTATGATTAGCCGCCATGTGCTGCATTTGGAATGAGGTCTGCGGGATTACTGTTCAGATAGAGGACTCATAATAGTACCGCAATCAAGTGGCTAAGCGGCTGATTTTGGCGGGAATAATGTTCAGATAGAGGACACCGCAATCAAGTGGTTGATTTTGGCAAATATTGTTTTTAGTATGATTAAAATGCTTTTTTTCAACATCGCGTTGTAAGTCTTACATTTAACTTTATAATTCGTGCCAATACCTACCCAGCCACATGTTAAAAGTCTATAAAGAAGCAGAAATACTGTTAAAATCAAAAAGTTATAAAAATATATTTTCACTAACGCCGCTAGATGGTGCTCTAGTGCAATCTCGGATACTATCGCTTTGGTGCTTGCATATCAAGTAACGGGTATGTGATATTCGAGGCACTCGACATAGCGTAATTTCTTGTTCAAAGCAAAAAAGTTTGTGTTATTTAACCTCTTCCTAGTATAAGGCTTTAAGTTATTAAAAATGGGCGAAAATAACACATGACGATATGAATTCTATCGGTAAGTAGCAATAGGAGTGGTAAATATAATACACATTCCCGATAAGAGCAAACAAACTGTATGATTGATGGGGTACAGTGTATTTAACCACTGCTGACAAGTCAATATATACTGCGATACCTTCGATTAGCTGTTTTTAATTCCATTTTGCGGTTGTGGCCCTTATGATCTGCTTTTTCATGCTCGGCCAATTTGAGTTGGAACTCGAGGGGCGGGGGTCACGGGGTGCTTTATGGCAGGGGGTATCTGTCAAGTGGCAGCGTTAATTTAATATGCCACACTTGCACTTTTCGGTCGTACCCCAACCACCCAACGAGCCCCTCCGGACTTGGGTTCATCGGTTACGCTATCGCCGGCGGTGTCAGGTTCTGGAAATACGGAGGCCAGGGAAAACTCGGGGCTACGGAGGTTTTCCTGGGTAGGTGTCTCTGCGGTCTGTCCCTCCAGCTGCAGCAGCAGATTGTGTTGGCAGGGCAAAAGTTCAATTTAAGCAATGCACTTTCTGCACTCTCGCCGGTTTTTCCGAACTGGGGAAATGGCGGGAAGGGACAGTGGATGGGTCTAGTACATTGTTCATCGTTTTTCATAGTGACAATGATGGTTGCCATAGTTGAGCATCACGCATTTTTATGAAATTCAAGCGCTTCGAGAGATTCGCACTTAAGGAGTGGCGGAGTAATGAAAAGCGCCCACTTTTATGAAAAATGAATTTTTCGTTAGTCAGGGACAGGGATAATGAAATTATTATGCAAATGTGCAGTATGTAAAGTAAGTCCGTGTGCGTGGGCACATTGTGTGCCTATCTTTTCGAGAAGAAGCTATCTTTAAAGATATTAAAAATATATGCTTTATAATAATCGATATAATACTCTTAATACTCTTGAGTATTATTCTGCCCACAATAATACCATGTTTTGCTTATTGGGATTCTTCTTTTGCTTTGCAGAAGGATTTTGCATGCTCGACTGCTCTGCTCTCGTTGAGCTCCATTCCCACTCCGAGTTTCCCCCTTTTATCAGCTTAAAGTAACATTTTTATGGCCATAATATTCGGCTTAGTCACTGGGAGCCAGCAGCACTCTTTTAGCCTTGATACGACTTATGCTGGCTGGTTTCGCCAGAGCTGTCGCCGAAGTTTACAGATAATGTCGGCGAATGCCTCGTATAAAAGTCAACTTGATTAGGCTGAAAATAGCTTGACTGAATCACTGGCTGAACGCCTGGAGGGAAAGTCAACGGCAGACCAAGAAAGTGGTCTTCAAGAAGGTCCCTGCCCACTCCCAGCACAACCCTTTCTCGGACAGCCATAGCTCCTCATTACGGGCAATTAGCAGTCGTCCTTTGGCAGGCTGGGGCGTGCCTGGTCGGACAAGCCAACAGCAAACAGAATTATTCATAGTCCATGGTGGCTTGGATGCACTTGGAAAAACTTCACAGTTTCCCAGTTCCCTGTAGGGGAAGTCGAAAACGTAGGGTACTTGCTCTTCGTATCTGTGCAATTCTCCAGGCACCTTCTCAATGCTAACGGAAATGCCATCAATATAATCGTAATTTGAGATGCGATATACGCATGTGGAAAAGTTTAAAAGATTAATGTTCAAAAATAACCTAATGAGTAAGTCGGTGTAAGTACTTAAGCTTTTCCCCACGTGTATGGGTAGTAAGCAGGTTGTGTTGGGCTCGGTGTGCAATTAATTTGCTGGCAATAATGAAATCTAGGACAAAATGCTGGCAAAAGGAAAATCGTTGACAGTTGACTGCATGCGGCACTCAGGTTTTCCACCGGTTTCTCCCCCCTTCAACTCTCCATTTTTCTTGTGCATATGGAAAAAGTTACTCGTGTTGTATTTTCCTTGGCATTCAATGGAATAATAATTTCCATTCGTCAGGTGTGCCATTCTGTGTGCGACTCTGTGTGTGTTCTGCGAAGACACACACACATTGCCATGGCCTACTTAGCAATCCTGGCAGATGCAGAGTTGCCAAGGTGTTGCAGCCAAATCCAGAACCAACTCCGCCCACACCTGTCCTCTTGTATCTGCATATCAATCGCCAGCAGGCACAGACTGATACTTA
This sequence comes from Drosophila orena, assembly GCA_005876975.1. Lineage (NCBI taxonomy): Eukaryota > Metazoa > Arthropoda > Insecta > Diptera > Drosophilidae > Drosophila > Drosophila orena. Next base: position 1,690,356 of record VCKV01000008.1, on the reverse strand, counting down.
CTAGCTGGCATTATGGATTACTCCTCCTCCACGGGCCGCCATCTACTCCTTCTGGGCCGTGTTTTTAATCAAACTAAAATGCCTGGCAACGTCGAGTGTATCCCCAACTCCCCCAACTCAACCGGGAAGTTCCGACCTGGTTTGGTATTTTTGATTTGCTTAGGGATGAGCGATTCCAGGCAGGAGTTGTTTACACGGCACTCAATGCTGTTTCCCTTCCCCCCTCATGTGCTCATTTAAAGTTGTGCATTTAAATGGAAAGCACGGTATGAGTTTGCAAATCAAGGATACTACTCCCCCACCAAGTCACTTTCAGTCTAAAAAATTAAGTGTTAGGGTAAGTGTTAGAGTTCGCTCTTGTTATTTATTGCATTCTTGAAGGACAACAAATTGGTTTACATAAAGAACTCAAAATCGTTTTTTAAGAGGAAAAGTTACGGAAAAATTTGGTTTTTGTCCAGAGGGACTCTCGCTCAATCATAATGCACTTCCAGTCGATTGAGAGTCAGTCAATCAATGCGACTAGACATCGATTGCATCTGCCCAAAGGCGGGAAATCCGGTTTAACCGTGTCAGGTCTATTTTCCCGCACACCAGGGCCTGATTACCCTGCACTTAATGCCATTAACCCATTATCCGTGTACTTGCCGGCTCCCCCCTTCCCTTTCGCCAACCCCTTGCCCTTTATTTTGGAACACCGTATCGGTGGCTTTTGGCCCACTTCGATGGCGTGTGACACTGATTAGACCTGCTCTGATGATGATGATGGGTGATGGGCGATGGGCGATGGGTGATGGGTGATGGCTCTGAGGATTATAACCATACCATACCGGCTTTGTCTGATGGCGTGCCAAAAAGTTATCAATGAATCACTTTGAGTGCGCTAATTTCGCGCCGCTATTCGCTTTTGCATGTTTCCCCTTTTGGCTCGAACTTGTTTCTGCTGTTTGTTGTCTTAAATTGTTGTCTTGATGCCATTGTAGCTGCCGCACTTGTTGATGCCTTTTCATCAATCAAATGTCCGCGGCCCTCTAAGAACAATTGCGAATTTATTGTAATTTGTTTGAACAGCTGCCAAGGGCAAACAACAAAGGAAGCGAGCAGAAGGCGGGATGGTGCTGCAGCAAAGGGGCGTGGTGCTTTTGTTTGCCCAGAGATTAGGCTGACCCCGGAGTCCACCAAGTCCCCGGATCCTAAGTCCTGGACACCGTGTACGTGCGAACACGCAAAAATTGTTCACCAATGTCTCTACTAATGATAATTACATTCGACGTGGCCTTGCTCCCAACGAGGGGCGTTTCAGTTAGGGGTTTCAGCAGGGGGAGGGGCAGGGGGCAGTGGGCAGTGGGCGGCCAATAAGCCGCTTAAAGCGTTATTCGTGACACATCCCTACACAACAACACAACCCACCCCACCCCCTTTGGATGGCCAACAGCAGGCATAATTTTAATTATCGTCAAATTGCGTTACATTCTCAGCAGGCTTCAGCGCGCAATTATCTTACTTTCCCGCATTTGATTAGCTTCACATACAGTGCGTTTCATGGCAGCAGCACACCATCAATCGGAAGTTGTCTATGTCAACAGCATAGTTCAGTGTCTACTGCTAAAAGCTAAGTACTTTAAAGTAATCAAGTAATGCTTAAAGTTGGAATCAGCAAACTCTTAAAGTTCCAATTTACATGCCATTTAAGTGAAAACTCTGTATAGATTTGCCTTATTGTGCTCACTGTGCAAAGCACACATTGCAATTCCACTCAAATAGCAAATATTGATACTGAAGCATTTAATAATTCGATTTTCCTGGCTTCAGTCAATCGGAAAACTTCTTCGGCCCGATGATTTGTGTAAAATGCCAACCATTCACTCTCCTGCTCCTTAAATTGCAACTTTTTAAAGGTCACCCGCTGCCAAATTGATTAAAAATATTTCAACTATTTTATGGCTTTCGGTGGTGTGTTGATGTAACTTTTTCGCTGCCAAGTTATTGGGCCAAGTGACAATGGCCAAAATGCAATTTATATTGTCAGCAAAATATTCCGCCACACCAGCACCATCCCACACTATATTACGTTCCAAACCAAGTGACGGGAGCATAGATATACGTATATATATATACCTACATATATCGAGGTTATAGGGAGAATCGAGTTCAGTGTGGAGGGCCCGCCGCAGAACGCTTGCCAGCCAGCCAGCCATTGAAGTGAGTTAATTATTCAAAGTTGCTCATACGCAACGTTGTCGCTGCCAGCCATGCACCATAAGGCGTCATGTACTTCGACTCGGGTTACGTAAGAGTAGGAAAGAGCAGGAATTGGCGGCATCTCTTGAGCTGGAATGCTCGATTCTATTCCCATGCCCGTTTGGCCACCACGTCCATTCCGCCTGATATGCGGATCATGAATGTTAAACAAGCTGCAATTGATTGACAATTAAGATTTCGCCGTCCTTTGATGCGGATATCGGTGGCAGGTGGGCGGTGGCAGGTGAATGGTTGGCGGTTGGCGGCTGACGGCTGACGGGACAACAGGTTGCACTTTGCCAACCTCAATTAGTTCGTTTAGATGGCTCCGTTTAATTAACCGACTGGAAGGGTTACGAATGCGGCGGCTACGCTGAGTAGTACTATACCCTGTACGTTTACGATGTCGCATAAAGATTTCGGTTATTAACTCAGGACATGTGAAATGGTGGGGATTACTGGGTATTAAGAGGAGAATGTCACCACATGCGTGGCACATACGCATTTGCATTCGCAATAGGTATACCTAGTATTGATTTGCACCCAGACTTTATGGCTGTTAGATGTAATATACGTGTATATACGTTGAATGTGGGGAAAATGCATTAAAGTAGGGGTCTTTTCCTTGCACTCCAACTGATGCCATGCAATTGACAAATCCCACTCGCTTTTCTGCAGGGCAATAATTATACAATTGTAACATGATGTGAATAATTTATGGGTATATACATATTGTTTGCACGTCTTGAGCGCAGCGATCGATAATATTGATTCGATTTTCGCGAGACTTATTGCTATTTTCTCTTCTCTGCTGCATTATGGCGGTGCGACCAAGTGATTTGTGAAAATATTTGCACTGTTTGTCATTACAGTTGATTGCCGGCAATCAAAAACGGCAAAAGCTCAAAGCACATGTCAGTTTTTCCGGAACACCTCGAAGGGAAATTAAAAGGGGGGTGCGGCATTTCCGCAAAAGGCCAATTTGAGCGCATTAAAATTGTGGCGGCATCAAAGAAATTGCGCCTGCTGCAAATCGAAACAAAGCCAAGACATATGAAACGATTTCCCAATTTCCCACTTTCCCACTTTTCCACTTTCCCACTTTCCCTCTGATTTCCCATCAGACAAAAGTTAGTTTTGGCGTAAATAATTCCACTAAATACAATAAAAAACATTTTGCGCCAGCGGCCTTTTTGAATTTGCATAGAAATGAGAGTACCGCTGCCGGAACTGTGCCACAGAAAAATATAAAAAATCCGAGGGGAAAATCCGATGCAGAAAAAATAAGGAAATGTTGATGAGTTTGCGGTTGGAGGAAGGGGCCTTATTTTTTTGCCCGCTTGTTAGGGTCCCTATTCCCTGCTCCTCGCCCCGCGGATGTAAATAATAAAAAGCACATTAAACAGCATTTTCTTTCATTTCGAAAAGAAAACGAAACAATCCCCCACTTGCACACACACACACACATATACACACACACACAACCACAATGCAGTGTGTGTGTGTGTGTGTATGTGTGTTTATGCAGCACACAGCCGCACAGACTGACCGCTCGATAAGTATGCTACACTTGCGGCTGGCGACGCTTTGACACTTGGGCAGACGAACTACTTAGAATGGGGCACGGTCCATTTTCCGCATTTCCCATGCACTCTAATGTCCGACGGCGTGGCCCGGAAAAGTGGGCGGCTTAAGACCCGCTGGTCCCGAGTAAACCAACTCGTAAAAACTTCTCCCATAAATATTCTTTGTTTCCACTCTTAAATTCTCTCATCCAATCGTTCGCAATTTAAATGTACCGTGTAATTCGCTTGATGACTCGCTTTAAATGAGAGTCCATCAGTGATTGCAAAAATTCGCTTAGAGAGTTGACATCCATTGATGCGATCAACGTTATTGTGGCCAAGGTAAACTTTCTCTGTTCAAATAAGCCCTCATAGAGCCTCATAGATGAACTAAGTTTATTGGGCGGAAGGTGATTGACGGATTTGAGACCTAAAATGTGGGTAAATCAAGCTACATCTGAAAAAAACCTTAGAGAATCAGTTCTTGCTCATACCCAAAAGGTTTCCATGCTCTTCCCAATCATTTTCATACACGAAAACTCAAAATTGATTAATAGGAACTGAAAGCATACTTACACGTATGTGTTGGATACAGCAACCTATCTTGTTTAATTTTTAATGAAACATTTTTCTATTAACAATGAACATTTTATTACATGTATATCCTATATATTTCAGTGCTTTTTACAACTGCCCTGATTTTGGTTGACCTGCCAAGTTGTGGTCATCTAATTTGGGCAGCCAAGTTTCCTGAGGGCATTGCAAGTTCGTTGGGGAGTCTGGTCTGGTTTTGTTCTGCAGCAGAACGTGGCAGCTGCTACTTGTGCCACTTGCTGCTGCATTACTGCCACGTACCGTGCGCCATTTCAGCCGAAAATAAAATCCCCATCCCTCGGCGCCTTTCATTTTCATGTCCAATTTCCACGAGCTGCGCCTAAAAGAGCTGCCCTGCTGCACTTGAAAATTTAGCAGTCTCTGCGCCACCTGACTGCTGCCAGTTTCCCAGTTGCCAGTTGCCAGTTGCCAGTTGCGAGTTGCCATTTTGCCGGCTTGGCTTTTCCAAGGGCCCCTTTCGTGGGCGGATGGTGGTGGGGGACATGTGAAATGAAATGTAATCCGGCGTCATGTGCCATGTTTATTTGCCTGCTGGCTGCTGCTCCTGCGGAACTCCTTCTCACCGTTGTGGCTGTGCCAATTGGGTTTAATTCGCTGAATGCCTTTTGACAGATTCCAGAATTAACTGATACCACACTCGAGTGCTCCGCCAAAGGCAGCCGAAAGTTTCCCATTCGATGGTCAAACGTATCGGATGGATAGCACGGAAATAAATGCATTTGACAAACCACTCAATAAATGTATTTATAGAAGAACAGTTTTTATGTTTTTGGTATTATAGTTAAACTACCTTTGGTGGCCACTGACTTTGTGGCTCAGCTTTTGTATTCAAAGTGTAATAAACAGGCATTGTTTTAATACAACTCTTTTCTGAGTGTCTTGAAACCGCAGGTGCAAAAGAAAAGTTACATATGTGGTGCTCAGGCATTTTCCAACTATTTTTTTGAGCTGGTTCTGGGTAATCATTTGGTTTACCTTAAGTCTGCCAAACTCTAATCCGATTAGGGCTTTCCTTTCGCTTGCACATTCTCAGAATCGGGGTGAAAAATAGGCTTAAGCTGATTTAACGGTGGCGAATTGCATTTCCATGTTCAAAGTTTTTTGGCCTAACAACTTTTTTCGTAATCTCTTATACGAGATATAATATAATTTGAAATGCAAGTCAAGTAATCAGGAATTCGGCCAGCGACTGGGCAAATTTGCATTTCCGTTCTGCCTTTCTTTAAGCGGCTTTGCCTCGCTTCGTTATACGCAATTTATAATTAATATGATTTAAACGAACTGGGAATAATTGATTTCGAGGTTAAGAATGAGATGAAAAGCGGAAACATCCTAAAGGCTAAAGGCAGTAAAGAGTAGGGGGTACAAATCGAGGATTCTCCGATAATAATTGTTTTCGTTCTGCATATAATGGCGATGGCGATGTGGGAGGTACTCCAAACCCCTTTATCATCGCCTGCAACTCAACCAAGCGTGAGTTTGAAAGTTTTGCTTCAAGAACTTTGACTTGAAATGACTGGAAATCTCTGGGTAGTTCGTCGTTTAATTCAAATCTAACGAGGACTTCTCATACTTTCCAAACTGCAGTCAGAAATAATTGATATTGCGCTTGCAGTAAGAGCATTGGAAATTAGTAGATTATTCATTTAATTTAAAGCTCCTACAGTCAAGCATAATAGCCATAACTTATGCCAACACACTAGCAATCAGTATAAGTATTTGAATCAATCTGGGTATTTAGGAATCCGATTTATGCATTCTAATTAAAATAAATTTTAAAATGTTTCTTTAAGCCCCAGTTATTTGTTTGCTTATGCTGGCATTCCGTAATTGACTTCTGAATGCCAATGCAACGAAAACCAAAACTATTCGAATATAGATTCCGGAGCCGATGAAGGCTCACTGAATATTGAAACAGATACGTTTGCCTCTGCCGTTCTCGAAGGCAACGAGATATTGGGCATTAGCATAATCTGCTGACCTATGAACCTATGATAGATAGCCCGCCAGGGTCATTTGCATAAGCTGATGCCGCAGTGCAGAAGGAATCTGCCTCCGACCAGGCTGCACACATATATGTAGCATCTGCTGCGAGTGTATGTATAGTATGTTTATCTGTTTGTGTATAGTATTTATGCAGATTCGAATGGCCAAGTACGTACGGCAAACGGAGTCAAGTGCACATTTCCTTTGGCAGCGGCAACCACTTCCGACAGTGAATTTTGATGAGCGCCAAGTGCAGTTAGATGGCTGACTAAAAATAAAGTGCGGAAAAGCGAGGAAATTGAAAGTGCGCCGCGTGAAGCTCGAGTGACTTGCTAAATATGCAAATTAATGAAACTAAGCCAAAATGCTGCCTGCAGGTGTGCTCCACTACCCTTTGAACTATTTTCGGCTCTGCGATGGCGCTAACAAATGTGCAGAAACGCCTGAAGGCTCGAACAATTGCGGCTAACAATGTCGCATCGGCGGGCGAAAGAAACTGTGGGCTTTGATGGTTGCTTGGTTGGCGGGGGGTATGGTGGAAAGGTGGGGGGGAATTTGTCGCCAACCCTTGACATGACAAGCCGCAATAACGACTAACTGCAGAAACCAGCCTCAACAAGCAGCGAACAGCAAACAGCAAACAGCAAACAACAAGCAACAACCATCAGCCATCAGCCAAAAACCAGAAGCCAAAGGACGAACAACGAACTGCACTAATAACTAACACCCGGTCATAACAATACAAGCTGAAACCACAGGAAAATAGTTCTAATAAACACTCGAAAACGGGCTGTTCGCTCCTCGTTCTTCTCTTCTTCTTGGCCCACTCACCCATACAGGGACACGTGCTTTTAGCCAACCCAATAATAACTGTGACCGCATTGCGTATACGTCATGTGTTGCAGTCAGCAGAATGCCATTTGATTTGGCAGCAGCAGCGAGTGCAAACTGTGAACTTTTCCATTTCCGGTATAAATTCATTTTAATTGCTACAACTAACACAGACAACGGTCTGTGGCTTTTTAATTAATGAATAGTTAAAGCCAGCAATGCAAATGCTGGTTCCTCATTAACGCGATATACTAGTCAAATTTGATCGAAATTTCGCACTTGCTAATTGAGTAATTTGTTTGCCTGGCACCATGATTGATTATTTCACCATGATTGAATGGCATTTTTTCTTTATATTTGTTTTGCTAATTGTTCGCGCAATATATGCGCTCAAGTTGTTGGTTCTTGAATATTTTTACAGTGCACATACTCAGGGGCAAAGTTGGGGCAACATAATTGTATTGCTAATGGTACTCCTGAGAAAGGGAGTCCTAATCCCCCAGAGTTGCAGAGCTTAATTGCAGGAATAACCAATTAAACAACTTCTATGGCTAGAATGTCAACGAAACTATTTAAGGATACCCTCTACTTATTGAAATGTAAAATAATGTATGAAATATGTAAGCTGTTGCCTACTGATTTATTACATTTAAAAGCTTATTACAATTCCAATTACATTTTTCCCCAAAGAATACATTTGTGGCTTAATATTTTATCACTTGGCATATCTGACACCGATATTATGCTCACTAGAAAGATAATAATAATAATAACTTGGATCCTATTAATATCCAGCTGCTTTCAATGCCTACTTATCATCGACTTAAGCGCAAAAAGGTCTTTATCTTGGCAGAAATAGCTATTGAACTAGCGTTTTATAGCCTGTTAATATCTTGGAATGGTAATAATTTATTTTCCAAGTTCCATCACCTCCAAGTCGTATCTTCACGTCATGTGTCACTCCGTAATGGAGACGATATAAACGTTATCGAACATCGCGGCTAGAAATGCTCTCTGTGTTTGTTTTTATGCCATGTTCGATTCTAATCGTCAGTATAAATCACTTAGCACTTTTGCCCACTATCGAATTCGGCCCACGCCACTTTGCAATCGGTCGAAAATGAAATGTTATGAACCAAATAAACACGGCGCTATTTACCTTTGCTAATTAACCGCACTGAATGCGTTTTTTTTTTTAATATTTTATTGTATTTGAGGTGGGAAATTTTGGGCTAATATTTACCCATGCTTTAACTTCACTAATTAACCGGTTTTTAATTACATTTGCTGCTCGAAGCGATTAATATGTGTCCATGGGCTGGTGCTAATTGCAGTCGAGAACCGCCCACGTGGCCCGTGGGAGTTGCCTTAAATTTATGGTGCCCAGAGCCCGTCTGCAGGTACTGAAATTGTAAATTTATACTAAACTTAGCCGCCTGTGCCATCGATTCCCCCCTCTTTTCGCCAATCTTACACACAGACACACAGACACACGCAGACAGATGCGGAAGGAATGTGTGGCAGAGCTCGACACTGATTTGGCTTAAACGATAAAGCCAGGAGCAGCAGGTCCTTTGTGCCCAGTCCGAAGCAGAGTGTCGGACCAGGCCGAGCATAACAGTTTAAATGCGAGCAGGGTCTATTAAAAAACCAAATGGAGTACACACCGGCACACATCCACCAGGTCGGCAGATGGTAAGGGGGTGCTTCGGGGTCCTTGGGGTTCTCGGGAGCGACATGCCAACACAAAAGCCAACATGCAATTTATGAACAGCTTTTTGCTGGCGGGCCCGAAATGCTCGTTTGAAGCTAACGAAACGCTCTAGTCCTGTTCCCGTTCCCGTTCCCCTCGCCCCCACCAACATGGTAGTAGAGAATAATGGCAGGGGAAACATTGGCAAGAAAGCGTAAAAAACCATCAAGTACAAGAATGCCATTTGATCGGCGGGCGTCCAACGAAGCGGCAATACCCTTTCCATATGCAATTGGCCACTTTCGCGAATTGCGTTGCAATTTTGTTTTTTTTTTCCAGCCCACTGGGGCAAAATTTGAAGCTAAATTATTCAGTGAGAATTTAGTGCTCGGTGTGCATATTTTACTAGGCACTCAATAGCGAGTTTCAGCCGAATTAGTCTTTCAATTTGAACAATCAAAAAGTAGTTATAATCTCTATGGCAGATTAATATATTTTTAGTTAGCTAAATAACAAAACTTTGTCATTAACAAAGAAATCAGCACACTATATTGCATTAAATAGAGTTCTTAAACGTAAACATCTTAAATGTACAAATGGCAGCCACAATGGACTCAATACCTCATTGTGATGCTCGTCGCAATTGAGTGGATGGTTACAACATAACCCTGAAAAGTTTAATGGCATTAGGAGCAGTTAAATAAATGTATAATTAAAAGAGCTTTTTGCGGGGAAGTAAATTGAAACCGATCGAAATGAATTCAGCTAACTAATTGAGTGCTCACTAATTCCATTCGTAATTTGAGTAGCTCACACTGCCAATTCTGTTTGAAATGACAAGCTCGCCGGTTGAGTGAAACTTTTTCCAGGGGGTAAGGGTATGTGGCAAGGGATGTGGCAAGTGGGGCAAGTCCTTAAGCCAGGAGGTCGGAAAGTGGAGTGGAAAGGAGTGGAGTGCTGCGATTCTCAAGGGATCCTGGTGAAGTCGTGGCACGTTCTGGGCTGCAGGTTCTTTTTGCTGAGCCCATTGTTTGTTGGGATGAGAGCACAGCAATGGAGAGCCACAAATCTCTAATTTAGAAGACTCATGAATTTATCAGGCTCGTAGGCCTAATCAATATCAACAGGGACACGGTAATTGGAGCATCCAGCTCTTTGTTCGCATACCTGAAAGCTGACAAGGTATTTCAGCAAATTGGACGGGCACTAGACATCAGTGCATTGCAATCTACCTGTTATCTACGTAAAATCCTTTAAAACTGCGTATATATAGCAGTGATGTGTTTCATTATTGAACACATTTTGACGCTCCGCATCTACAACGATTTATTAGGAATTTATAAAATCAGCTTATTAAAAATGACGCTTAAAATGCCTTCGCTGAAATGCTGGCCATGATAAGAGGAGCAACGTGTGTTTGGCTAAAGTTATTTAAGCTTGGGTTACGGACCCAAGCCCAAACTTTTCACGTGGCATCCGTGATCCGTATCTCACGGAAGCCCGGAAAAGTTGCATGGGCGAAATTATATGTGTGCCAGGTCAGGGAAAGTGGTCGGTGGAAAGTGGTCGGTGGAAAGTGGAAAGTGGAGAGTGGCTGGGTCTCGACTCCACTGAAGTGTTGGCATTATTTTTCGATATATCGATGCAAAGGGCCTCAAGTGCACTTTTCAATGCTGCATTTATTACGGCCGCAATGTTGCAAAAGTATTTTCCACCGCCCACCGCCCACCGCCCGTTTGAGTGGTTCTCCTGTTTAGTTACCATGTTTCATATTTTACGGCTGGCCGCAACAAAAGGTGGCTTTAAAATTGCTTTCGTGTCGAAGGCTGCAACACTCTGGCTTACTATTTCATGTTCGTTTCCCTTTTTGCATTGTTCTCTTTTTGGCAATTTAATTACAGCCCTCATGTGTCCAGAAAATTGCGGCACAGAAAATAAGGGCTTTGTATTTAGATTCGGAAACTTTTCCATTTATTAAAGGAAGGAGAAAGTGTAAGTACACCTCAAGCTATTTTCTGTTGACCCACAGTTTTGGGCTATACCGAATTAATGGCTTCCAGTCAAAAGTGAAACAAACGCTGAACAGTTTATGTGTTGTAGGTTAGTTAACGTGATACTATTTGCCGTCAGTTCCAGCGATTTCTTTGTTTTGATTATTTAATTTGGTTATTTTTAATAGGTAGATTTGGGAAACGTCAAAGTTTCAGTTCAGAAAGGCTTATCAATAAAGCGACAAAGAACATCAATACAAATCCCCTAAAGTGCTAAGCTTTACGAGTATTCTAGCCTTTTGGACCTTTTGTCCACTTTGCGCCAAAAAGTATGCTACAACATTTTGTGTGCCTTTTGGGAAGGGTTGGCTCTCCAAGTTTCCTGTGCCATTTCCCCTTTTTCTCGGCCAACAAACAATTGCCCGCGACCTAGAGCGAAAAGCAAATAATTTTGGCTGGGAATGTCACATTTTATTGTTAGCTCCATCACATTCGGCCAAGGAAAGTGGAAAAGTGGAGCAGCAACTTGGGCCAAAGTCAGAGGCATTCCATGCCGTTGGCTAATAAAAGTGCGAACCTGTCCGGTGGCAAAGGAAAGTTTCGCCACGAACGTTTTGGCCCAAACACGACCCAATTCCAGACGTGCCTTATCGCGGTCCTCGCGTCGGGACTCCCCGAACAAAAGACCCACCAGCGGCGGCATAATAATACGAAAATGAAAACAAAAATGTGTCACGAATCAAGTTTGGGCCGGGAGCTCAGAGAGCCAAAGACGCCTACATTTACAAATTATTATGTAGACTTCACTAAGACGAGTTTTCAGCTTTCAACTTTCGCTAACCTATTTCCTTGGCATTCACATTTGCGCAGGGGGAAAACCCAGGAGTTTTCTCCAATTAAGAGCTATATCCGCGACTCCTGGCCACACGCAATGTTAAATCAATTATACAAATTGCACACCCCAATCCTCCTGCCAAAAAGGGGATCAATCTGATTACAATTGAACATAAATTTGGTCCCCATGCCCCAATCTCTCCCCAAGTGTTGTATGCAAATTTTAATAATCAGGCACACACACATGTTTAAGCACTCGAAGAAAATAGGGTTTCTTAAGTGATGGTATGTACGTGTATATACACTAACAGTAAAAATATTTGCCTTAATTACCATTGAAACAATAAACAAAAACACACTTCAGTATCACAAAACTTAAAATCTGTTACTTAGATATTTAGTTTAACAAATCTCAAAAATTAAAAAGGAAAAATAAAAAGCAAATGCTTCGGAAGTTATATGTTATATTCGGAAGTTATATTTATATATATAAATAGAGGCTCATATTCATGCATGAAGTAAAAGCCAATTTATAAGCCAAACATTTTCTTCGCGTGTATGTAGCACCCTGTTTATGACAGGGTGTGTCTTAGTTGGCGGGACTTTAAGAAAGGCACAGCGGCGCACAAATTAAAAGCGAAAATAAAGTTGGGCGTAAATTTTCAATTTCGTGCAAAATGATGGGAAAATTATATTGAAAATTCAGCGCTGCCGGCGAGGAGGTGCAAATCATGAGCCCCACCCACTGCCAAAGCCCCCCCCCCCACCACCCTTCCACCAAACCGCCAAAAACGAACTACCCTCAACAGTTTGTGAAGGGTTCTGCTGGCCGCAAAAGCCGACAACGTAAAAAGTTTTCGTTTATCAAGCGAAATAGCTTTGAAGTTGCCACGAAGAACTTCTGGCGGCCGAAACTAAGAAAGAAATTAACTTGGAACTTTGATGGTCTGCTCATCTAGCCGCTTGTGACGTCACCGACATAATTACGCATACGCCGCGTTGCCGTTGAATGTCATAAAAGTGTGTTTGAGGTAAGGTTAACAATAGCAAATAAACATACGTGTATGCGCGCGTGCATGTGTGTGTGTGTGTGTGTGTGTGTGTGAGTGTTCTGGCCCATATAAACGCACATGCGAGTATGCAGAGAAGAGGCGAAAAAGTGAGAAACGAATTTGTAAACAAACATAAAGTGTTGGGCCCGTGTAAGTGTGTATGCGTGTGTGTGTGTGTGTGGGCCTCTATTAATTTACAAAATGCTGGCAATGAGACCAAGATGACGGCTACGGCGTACATAAGGTGTAGGAAATCCAGGCAGGAGCGCAGGAGCGCAGGAGCGCAGGAGCGCAGGAGCGCAGGAGCCCATCCTTGTCAGCGATTCCAGATGTCTAACACTCTTATTTACACATCTCCGTGCAGCTGTGTGTGTGCGCCACTTGCATGTGTATGGGTTGCTCCTCCGAGAGCATCAGGTTGAGAATGGGCATAAGCCCAACCATATGCCAAGCGAATATTTTATATTATTGGACTCGGCTGGCGAAAGGCGAAATGTATTTATGCCATTCGATAGCAATATTGAAATGGGGCATTTTTATGCGCGGAAAAGGGCTTGCCTACATTTATTTGTGGCTTACAAAGGCCATGGCACAGTGTTTATGCAAATATGCACCCCTTTTGAGTAAGTAAAAACAATAGTTTGTTTATGTATTATTAAAAACAAATCTCGATGGCTGTCGTCATTTAATATTTGTGTGAGTTTCTAGTGTCAGCTAGTATGAGCAACTACGTTTAATCAATATACGAAACGATTGCAAGTAAAGTTCCCTTTTTAATCTCAACTCAATTACGCATCAAGTGCTCTCAAAACGATTTAAATGATTTTCCATTTGAAATAAACTAGTTAAGCTTGTTTACACACATGCTGAATTGATAATGTCGAAAACCCTCGAAAATATTTGCGGTGCGAATCAGCAAATATGCAAACCGCCATCAATTTCATTTGGTTAATATATTCCGGGCTTGTATTTGCCAAAAATGGCGACACCCTCGGGAATATTTTGCCCCGGGTAAGGCCATGGATAGGTAATGTGTGGGATGTGAGAACCACTTGAATGCCAGCGAATGCTTTTAATCTTGGCCAGGCTCACGCGAGAATAATTTCAAGTCGCTACATCTTAAGATGAATTCAGCTGTCAACTTTTGTGAGGCACATGTGAATGGGATATGCGAGACAACAATTAAGTGAGTGCGAAACTCTTTTGCCCCGGAAAAGAACTTGGGTGGGAAAGTGGGGAGGAACGTGGGGAAAAGGAATCGGAAAAGCGACTTGCTGAAGCGTTTTTCCTAGCGAATATTATGTATACACATGTGCGAACATATCAGCATAATTCCAAAATGTCTGCACACTTGTGAACACACGCAGGACGACGAAGGAACATGTCTATTTGGCTTCACTTCTACTTCTGGCCTGGTTCCATTTCCTCCATTTTGGCCTCCTCCAGACGTGTGGGCGTGTTCATAATTTATTTCTGGGTAATTGACAGCCGGGCTAAATGCTTTGCGAGCCCCAGCGCCCCGAATGCCGTAATTTCTGCCCGTATTTCACCTTAGAAGAATCGCCTAGCCCATGCCAACGTCTTCTACTTCGTGAGCCTTCCAGTTAAATGGTGCGTAAAATTTCACACTCAATTTGTGATCCTTCCGGGCATTATGCCTGTGGTTTTATTAATGCCGAATTTATGTAAATACTTCAAGGATTGACAGTCGCGGACTATCAAATTAATTAATGCCCCATTGGGCATCAGTGAAAGAACTCACCAAAATCGCCAACGTTGTGGTCAGCGCAAAGAGGGAAAATCGGTAGGTTCCTGTCCAAACTTTTTGTTCGCCGACTTTTCTCGACTCGTGCCGGAAGAAAAGTTTTCGCTTCTTCGGCATAAGTTTACCGTGTCTTGCTCGCTTTTCTTTCCGAAGAATTTTCACGAGAATGCAGCGCGAAATGCACAAAAGTGAATTAATTCTCGACGTAGGTAAATAGTTGCCAAGTCAACGAAAGGCAGGTCATAAGCAGTGGAGTTTGGCCGAAAATTTCTGGTAATTTGTGTTCCACTTGTTCGCCACTCACTTTCAATGTGGCCCCACAACTTTACTTTAAGCTACATTTAAAGATGATTAATCATGCGACATGTGATCCCATTATAATTCACTTTTACTTTAAATTATCAAAAGTCTGCTTCCCTTTCCTGTACTTCGCATAAAAAGGATACGGACATCAGTCGTATAAATACATTTAGAACCAATTTATTCAATCAAAACGCAAAATGCTTTTTGTTCTCTATCAAATATTTGAATTATTCACATTTTACCCTCCCAGCTTTTCATTTATAAATGAAGTCCTCATAGGAAACCTTAAATAATGTTAATAGCAATACAAAAGGATTCAATATAGAAAGCATCAAAATCAATGAGCAAAGATTTTTTGCTTGAAATCTAGACTTCTTTTATTATAAACACTCTTTGATGCAATTTAAATCTCATTATTTCGCTAATGATACAACAAAGTTGAAGGGAAATATTCATTTTCAATTTATTATTGTGTGTTACTCTTATAATGAAGCATTTTGCCTTTACTTATTAAAAGTGGTACTACATATTTTCTTTAACATTTTCATAAGCTCGCAATTATAGCAATCGATTTTGGATTTATGCGATTCTTCGCATTTACTCCACCTCCGGTAATTAAAAATTATTAACTGAAATAGGTTTTTGCTGGCGCTGCAGAACTTGGGGAATACGAATAGCTTTAACTTGCTACAAATTGATTCGAGTTTAGTTTCTGGTTAACGACACTTTGATGCCATTTTAAGTCATTCGCATTTATCAAGCAAATGCAGTTTGACAAGTTCATTTTCGATTTGCGCTGAGCAAGAACTTGTTCTCAAAGTGGTGAGCAGATTTTGGTGGCTCGTTCGCATGCACTGCAATTTCAGGGGCTTCGAAATAGAAGATCTTTGCCCAGGAGCGAATTGCGAGGGATTACTCCACCTATCTATTGTGGGTTTAGTAAATGAACGCATGTATTAATCCCATGGCAAACATTTTGATGTGAGTGCACCCACTTTTGGCCTTCATTTCGAGCGCTTACATCTGAAGCAGCTTTGTGTTCTTTATTGCACAAAGCCCGGCTGGCAAATTGGAAGTTGGGGTCATCAGTTTGCAACATCCCTGACATTTGTCAACTGCGAAATGGCCAAGATAGCTCACCCTGGCCAACATGGCTAACCGGATGGTATGACCGCCCATGGAATTGTCTTTCGGATTAGGCACAAACCAATCGAACACACTGAGCTGCCCTGGCGAGCCCTGCAATTGTTGCGCAGATATGGATGGCTGCAGGATGTGGATGAACAGATGTCTGATTGATCGGCGCAAACGTGTGAAGTGCAGAGGCAACCGGGAAACGACCTTGGGCCGAAGTGAAATGTTCTCCGCCTGTTGGTGGGTGGGTAATTGATTTACCAAATGCAAATGTCATCCCTAGCCGCTTCAATCTGCCCAGGAGCCGAGGAGCCGAGGAGCCGAAGTTCTGTCCCCAATTCGGATGTCAGGCAGGCGATATAATTTCTGGCACGTACACAACCCTGCTCCTCTGATATATCCGTGCCCCATATCCCCCCCCCCCACACCCATGGTCATTGCTTTAAATTGGAGTCTCCGTTTCAGTTTCTGTTGCTGTTGCTACTGCTACTGTTGTAATTGCCATATCGCAGTCCCGCAGTTTGAAGGAGGGAGGGGGGCTCAGCAAATTGGTTTGACAACCGCAAAGGGCCACCAGTAGGCCGGGTTTCAGTGCCTCTTCTTCCCCGGTGACAATACCCAGCACGTTCCGCCCATGAAAATACTTTTCGGACTCGGAATCCAACACGTTCCAATGCCCTGCGGATGGTCTACTATAGTACGACATCCACTTTGCCAACTAGACTGCACATTAAGTTACAAGTTTGAGCCCAATTCATTTTAACCATCTTTAGTGCATGCTTATTGCTGAAGTGTTGAAGAAAGCAGCTCAAATTATTGATTATATTTTCAATATAAATAAATAAATACAGACTGTTCATATTAGTCTATAATAGTATTAGACTATTCACTCCTGATGAATAATAAATAAATCAATGCAGTTTAAAACAATTATTAGTACCAAGAAAATTTTGATTGGAAATCTTAAGTTGAAACTTTTTAATAATTTGCATGGTGCCAAAATTGTCATTTTATTTTTGTAGCTTAGTTAAATATTATCTTCTTCTGCTGTTTTTGCTTAAGCACAAAACTCAGCAAGTTTCCCGAGAACTTTATCTTTAAACGTCATTTCCCATTTGTAGATGGGTACATGTACGTAAAGGGTTATATATTGTTTATGACTCCGATAAGGGGTGTCTATGAGGTTTTAAAGGCAAAATGAGATTCCCAGCACAAGGAGATATCAAATTTTTAAGAACTTCACTTCGTGACAGCACTTTTGGTGGGTATCATTCGATTCGTTACGCGAATCTAACAGTTTGATTAAAATACACACAATATATAGTGTATTTTATGAGCTCATTTCTTTTGTCGTTGGCGCATTCCTTCGAAATTAGAATGACTTTTTAGTTTTGAATTTCTCGATAGAGAGCACGCCGGTTGCGAATTTGGTTTTTTGTTTTCTTTACTTACAAATCAAAATCGAGCATGGGAAAAGCGATGGATTTCTAACGATACCGTGCTATGTATAATATGTTCTGCTGCTGGCCAAAAATGCTGCACAATTTGTTTTAACGACCCGTTAACAACTGAATATTTGAATATTTGAATAAAATCTTATAAATACGAATTTGTTTTGTGGTGTATACAAAACCACCGTGCCTCGCACGCATATATTTATATAGATCCAATGCAGGGGCAGACATATAGAACTGTATATCGAATAAAATCGGACGTTGTTTCCGCCGCCAAAAACGCCGAAAACGTTTTCCAACAAAAATAAATTCTTGGGCTCGTTAATAAATTGCGATCCGTTCAGCCTGCGCAATTTTTGGTAATGCATTATTTGCAATGTACTTAGCTGAATATGGCTTGTGTTATTTATTTAAATAAGTCTTGCACGCACCTTTCCGACTGGATTTTCGCTGTTTCGTTGGCCGCTAAACTTGTTTGTTTACTCAATTTGCTCGCCGAGTATTTTCTACTCTTATTTTCTATTTGTTTAACACTGCTATTTGAGCGTCACAGATACACTGGCACACAAAAACACACTCGATTGCAATGATCTTGGCTATTTGTTTTGGGCAGATCTCTTTCCTTAGCTTTATCCCTCGCCCCGCGCCGCATTGGTTTATTCAACTTGATTACTTTCACGCTCGAACGGAGGCTATTATCGCCGTCCGCCGGCTTCTTATCCACTGGCTGAGATCGCGCAAAACGGTCAGAATGATTCTGGATAACGGGACGAAACGAAGCTAAGCGGAGCGGAGCGGACACGTAGCGGCCAGCAGAAGCGTTGGCGAGCGAGTGAGCGGAATCCGCTCGAATGCCAAAATGTTGCGACGCCGAACGACGGCGGCGAACATCATCGTTGGCGCTCGTTTGCTTGAGCGAAAATGTGTTGTTTTCTCGATACGGGCCAAATGGATGCCGCCAAACAATATCAACCACCCGCCCTGTTGGCCGACGCCTACGTCACCGGTGCGGCCAACATGTCGTATACTCGATGTTGCGGTTCGAAACTGTTGCCTCTGCCGTTTGTAGGTTGGTAGGTCAGCGTATCGTACTCGAATCTGTATATGTATCTGTATCTGCATCTGTATCTGTATCTGTATGTGTATCTGTATCTGTATGTGTATCTGAATCTGTATGTGTATCTGTATTTGTATGTGTATCTTTGCATGCGTACGTAGCGTCTATGTATCTCTGCGTGTATCTGTGCCCACTCATAAGTTCATTAACGCAACAGTTTCGTTCGCTTGTATCCGTTACCGTTACAAGCCACCACCAGCCAACCGACCACGTTAACCCCCGAAAATTCGTGGTAATTGCTTGAGGCCAAAACAGCAAATGCGTATTAATGAATCCCCTCGATTTGCACGTGACGCCACACAATTTCGTTGCTTTGCTTTCTTTTGTGCGGCTTGTTATCCCCGAAAGGGTTCGTTTCGTTCGTTTATTTACTGTAGTTCGAATAATGGCATTCGCAGAACTTCAGTTAGTTTCGAAAGGGTTCGTAGCCCCAATCCATCAGTGAATACAAATAAGTTCTGATTGAACGAACGGGTTTCTTGGCATATCCTTGGCTTTTCTATCCTCCAGTTCTATGGAGTTGTGTACTTTTGGCTAACGCAATTATAGTGGTGAAATAGGAATAGGCCTTCGACAATCAATGGAGTTTCCTTGTCGAGCAGGTTTATCTTCTCCTAATTCTCGACTTAATCAGCTGAGAACCTATCGTATGGATGATTCAAACCAGTTTCATTAACGAATATAACTCTACCATCGTTAGCTTTTATAATAACACTGTATGTTCTAAAGAGACACATCGCGTTTCTATCAGATAAACTTTTAAGTAATAAACAAATATTTATTAATCTTAGGCTGCACAGAGGTATATTTATAATAAATTTGTTTATAAAAAGTTGTACCAATATGCTGTGGAAAAGAGGCTATAGTTCTGTTTATTTATGAAGCATAAAGTTCCATTTCGCTCGCACCAGCGGGCAATACGACCCACGATATTTCACATTCCCAAAAGGTGAAAAATACCATTCGACTTTTAATGAGTCGCCAATTTTCCAATTTGCTGGCTTTTGTAATGCCGCATTTGTTTCCGCCCTTTCTGCTGTGTTTGCAACTTTCATTTCCAATCCGTAAAATAAGCAACAAACTATCGGTTTGCCAGCTGCGCCAGGGGGAAAAACAAGTATTTGTAGTTAATTTCTGCATGTGACGAACGCATTTGTTGCCCAAATTGCCGCAGATGCGGTGCGTTCTGGCCGTTGGCATTTAGCGGTCGTTTTATGGCCATCTAATTATATGGTCGGAGAGTTCCGGCCAAATCCCAAATTAATTGGGAATTAAACGGGCGGCGGAAGGTTCTCATCGCTAAATGGGGGCCATAAAAACAGTATGCAAATAATAAAACCGAAACCCCACAATTGATTCCATCCCATACCCATACCCATGCCCATACCCATGCCCATGCCCATCCCTTGCCGAGAGCAATAAAATCGCATCCCTTTCCCAGGACTAAGCTTCTGCTCATTCAGCTCGACGTCCTCGCAGAATCGTAAAAGAAATATGAAAAGTCGCAACCCATTTCCTCTTTTTTTTGAGCGCCTGCAGCATAAACTATATTTAACAATCTGTTTATATGGACTATGTTTGCCTTGGTTTATGCTCCGAAGTCAGCAAATCTCTACTTTTATGTTTGTATTTCAAATATGACGAAGGAGCAGGGGAACAAAGGTTCCAGTGACCAGCGCCGGCCACTCAAGACAAATGTCCTATTCGGCCCATGCTGGTGCTTTACTTCTTGGCCAACTAGAAAATTATGGCTGATGGAAGAGGTAGAATGATGTATACCCTGGGGTGTGTTGGCCTAATCCGGCCATAATAAAATTGATTTTTTTATTGCATTGGGCGGGTCAAAGGGCATGGACGAGTGACCCCAAGATTGATGGACTCCAAAGTTATGGCGAACAAACATGTTTGCATTTTTTTGTTTCATAAATATGTATGTCTTGCATACAGTATATTTCTGGCAGATTACCGTTTTAATAGATCAAATTGGAAAAATCGTTTGCTATTTAAACTTGAAGCCATGGCATTTAATGAAACTAAACATCCGAGCGCTTTATTCTCGATGCTAAGACTCAAGATTAATTCCAGTAGTCCGTGTCGATGGCGATGAGGGAAATTAGCTAGGGGATTTGCAACTTGGCCAACGAACTTCGTGTCGCAGCTAATCCGCAAATCTAGTTCCCATTTGATTAGCCAGCATATTTATCACTAAGTAGCTGAGAAGTAGCTTGTCTAGGCCATTTCCATTCGCCACCCTCGCAAAACTCGAAATGTTCTCTCATTGTTATGCGTGCTATGCACAATTTTTGTGCTATTGTTTGTGTATGACACTGGAGAAAAATTACTATACGTGTCATTAAATTGAAATTAAAACCAGTAACATTTTTTTATTTACTGGAAGCTTTTTTGGGACACTAATAGGTAACGAATACTGCAGTAATGAAGTTATTTTATGGTGTAGTTAAAGTAATATGATATTCGCCAAGCTAGGTGGCACTTATGTCTTTATAGTTCGACTTTTATTCTCTTTATTCTTGTGAAAGACGTCGAGTTTTTTCGAGTGTATCTGCGGAGTGGCTGACTGCTGGCCGAGCACATGCGTGCGATTTATTTGCTGTCACCACAAACACAAACATCGGCGCAGATAGACTCACATACATTTCTATGTACACCCCGTAACAATGACTTTTGCACCCTGGGCCAACACTTGGGCCACAAATTAACCCAAGCACGTAGCCCGCTTAGGCGGCCTAATCAAATAGAAGCGCCCAAATCAAACAACAACAACAACGAAGAGCTAAGTAAATATATGGTCTTCACACCCACAAATTGGCAGGAGTGCGACTTTCATCGCCTAAACACGATGTAAGACCCGGTCTGAACTCGCTAACTGAATTGATTCGCCATACATTTGTTCCCGCGCTGATTAATCCCTTTGCCACACAACGGCTAAGATAGAAAAAATAGTCGAATTTTGTATGTTATCCAATTATCTATTTTTCTTACAAATGATAATCTGTCTATTTATCTTTTGTGTTTGTTTATTATAAGCGTATAGCTTTTAAATGAATGTGGATAAAATAAAAAACCAATCCGACTTGCCACAAGTTTCTTAACATATGTGATCGAAATCGGCTGTTGATCTAGATCACGGATATATATGTATGTGATGAAATTCTAACTTGTTACATACGCTTGCACTAATCTAGTATACCCGTTTACTCTATGATTATGAGGTATAAATTTAAGGCTTACAGATCACTTCAACTGAAATGTTATCTCGCCTAACAGCGGTTAGATTACAGCGGCTCAAAGTCTGTCTGTTAACATCGTAAGATCGCTTGAGTGCACTGCTTTATCGACCCGCTTGCTTCGCTCGCCGGTGATTGAGTTGCTGTTTCTTTTCCGTTCGCACTCCGCCCACACTTAAGTGTGCCCCACCAGCAGGTGGTTGTGGGTGGTGCTGGGTGCTGGGTGCTGGGTGCTGGGTGGCTGGTGGTGGGAGGTCGTATTAATTAGACACCCCGCCAGTCCGATTTCCCCCGCTGATCTCGTACACGGCCGCTGAGTGCTCAGTAAATTGAGTGGCTCCGTATGACGAGTGGCATTTGCGTTGGCTGCTTTTGTTGCCTGCTTTTTGTTGCTGTTGCTTTGTTGCTGTTGCTTTGTTGCTGTGTTGCTGCTTATGCTATCGCCTTGGCTTTGCACTCAGGCTGCCACTTGAGTGGCGCTAAAGTCGTGGAAAATGAGCCATCAACAGCTGCCGCCTTGGGCCTGTTTGCTTGGCCAAAAGGAAAACACGCAGCACAGTCAGAAAAAGTTGGTAGCTAAAGCAGTTCTAATATGAAGATTATTTTACATTCATTTTACATACTTACCTTACATTACTTTAACTTACTTCAAAAATAATGTTTTACTTTCTAGATCTAATTAGTTTTTTTGCTCAAATAAATTTCTTCAAAAATTTTGGTAAAAAGTTAATATTTAATGATTACAATTGCATTACATTTATTGTCCTAACCATTGCCTTGAATATATCCCAAAATTTAAACGCAACCCGATTTTTTCTCAGTGCATACAGGCAACAGGCGAGCAGTTGTTGACATTCTTCTTAGCCTGGCTGTTGACTAGACGCCCCAGCACGTGCTGTCGCTCCGCTCCGGTTCGTCGCCTTGCCGGGCTGAGCGGGTGAGAGCGGGACAGAGGAACGCGAGCGGGACGCAGCTGCGCATGCATATTTTATGCCCACAGCTCCAGCTCCGCTCCGCTCCCGCTGCCCACCAATCCTCCGGGCTGGCGGAGGATGATGCCACGGAGCCACAACATCATTACAAACAGCCCGGCACCGGGTTTACTTTGCTGTTTCGCATGTCGTTCGCTTCATTTATTTATGCACAAATATCCCACCGAAGGTGCAGCTGGTGAGGCAGCCACAGGGCCACGGCGACAGAGGCATCAACATCAGTGGCATCCACATCAGGGGCAGCAGCAGCAGCAGCAGCAACAGCTGGAAATCTTCAATTCAATCAGTTTAAATCTCTCTGCTGAGTGCCCAGAAAATGGGGAATTTTCCTGATTTGGCTGTCACATCGCTCCATATTCCAGCACTATTATATGAAAGCGAGTGTGCAGTTTATACGAATATGTATACATATTATACATATTATATTGATAAATAATATAACAGTCACTCGTGGAGTAAAAGGGTATATTAAATTATGTTGATATCAAATGTTCATCAGACATTGTGGATTTCTTAATTCGTGTGTATATCGGTATATGCCTCGAATATATTTACAATTTAAATTAATATTGTATTCCAAGCTATTTTCGTACATCGCTTAATAAAGTTGGTTGGCAAAGAGACAAATTCTTTAAATATCCCTCAAAGACGTAGATAACTGTCTTCCTGCAACTATGATGTTTTCTTATTGCTAGTCGCCAAAAATATGAAAAAGTACCATTTATTTGGGAGTTCGCAGAATAAATCCTAGTTAAATTTCATATAAATTGTGTCTAGCATTTGCCTATATTGCCAACTACCCACACAGACGCAAACTGAAACCCCCAAATACATGTTTATATTTGCTCAAACTTGGCCGTGACTGAAATGCCAATGAAAAGCGGCCAACAGCAGGCGAAAAACCAAAAAGCAAAAAATGTTTTCGATGCCGGCTTTAAATTGTGCTTAAGTGTAATTTTTGTATATTTTATTGCACTGAAATGTTTATTTAGATCTAAGGGTTCTCTCTTCATTTTACGCTGTACTCTTACGCACTAAAAACAGTGACAAATCGGACCCAGGATTGCGTTTTTGCGATTTTGTTGCTCTGCTGTGTTTTTCGTGGCCGCTCCTTGCGCAGCTTTCCCAAGCTGCCTCGTATTTTGGTTTATTTTCATCTTAATCTGCGTAAATTGTATTTCATTTGATTTCATTTTCCCCGCTGAGTGGGCGGAGTGGGCGAAGTGGGCGGAGTGGGTGAAGTGGGTGGCTGGGTGGTATGTGGTGGGGCTTAGACAAAGGGATGCCGCGTGCGCCGCTTGGCCTTGATGGGGTACTCGTAGCCCTCGAAATCGTCGTCCTGGTCATCGTCGTGGTGATGGTGGTGATGGTGGCTGCGGCTGCTGTGGTGCTTCTTGGGCTCGTGGTGGTGCTCCTTGACCGGCACCGGAATGGGCAGCGGAACCTTCTTAATGACCGTCTTTGTGTGCACATGTGTGTGGTGCTTCACCGGCACGTGTATTCGGATCCTGTAAATGGTCGAATGGCCCATGAACATGGTTACACAGCAAACAAATAAAGGAGCACTCTATCAACTGCACGCAGAACAATCGGTGCTACAAAGTATGGTAAATATTTACTGTAAATGCATTTTATACAAACAAATATTTTGAGTGCATTGTAAACATCAATATCAATGCAAATAATGCAAGTTTTGTGATCAAAATGTGTGATACTTCAAACGAATCTCGAAATTTACGAACACTATGAACATATTTTTCAGTGTGCTCGTGGCAGGGGCGTGGTCGTGGGCTGGGACTTACTTCAGCTTGTCGCTTGATGGATGGCCGCCTGCCAGTGCGAACATCATGCAAGTGATGAACAGAAAGCTTAATGCCTGCAAGGGAAACAAGTGAAAAGATTACGATTTGGATGCCAACGTAAAGAGGTTATCGCCCCCTCCTTTCCCAAAGCAGCTCGTAAAGAGCCGAACAATACAATTAGCATAATAACACGCATCCGAGGACCTCATCGTCCTGGGGTTATTATTATTGGCAGGCCATCCAACGGTGATGGCCACGCCCCCATCTGCAGATAGCTTCTGATGTGGGCGTGACAGAAGCTGTCAGACGCACGGGCAGAACCATTTTGGCCCGGTCAACTCCAAATTGGCCCAGACGGAAATAGAAAAGCATTTGGCGACTACTCCCTTGGTGGTAAGTTATGCCCAACTTGGGCACCTTTTTCCTAGAAACTAAAAACCCTTAAGCTCAATTTCGGAAAAGAACAAAAACAGCAATTTAAGAAAATATTTTGGCTACCACTTACTAAGATAACAATTTAAATGTCTCTGTTTTATCAACGCTTTTTACAATACTAAGTAATGGATTTAGTTCTAGAAATTGATGGCACTCTTTAAACAGCTAGTGAAAAGCAGATTTAAGAGCACATGATATGTTTATCTGTGCATAAAGTTAAACTTGGCCCTTTTCATGTGCTTATCACTTTATGAAAACTAATATTTTCGTAATTTTCCGGCTTTTCACAATCACAAAACAAATGCCTTTCACTTTGTTGCTCCCTTTACTACTGTGCAAATGTGACTTTCCCTTTGTTGCACATTTTCGTTCAATTAACCGTTTATGGCCAACTTGAGAGTTCTTTTCATGTTTCGACATTTGAGGCTCATAAAAAACAAATTAAGTTTTTGTGGTTATTTGCATTTTATTTTTTCGCATTGTTTTATTCATTTCCCGCGCGATTGGAGTCAATGAATTCGTTGCGAAATGAAAGCGCTTTATTTGCATATTTTCGTGCATTAACGCGTACTTTCTAAGCTGGATATACTTTAAATATTTATTTAGTTCCTTTTTTTTTTTTTGCAGGCCAACACAAACATGGTGAGTTTTTTTGAATGTTTACGCGCGTTTGTTGCCCGCCTCTCCATTGTTTATTCGTTTTGAGTTTGTAATTAACACTTACTCCTTGGGGCAAATACATTGTTTTTCTTGTGTGTGTGTGTGTTTTATTTATTTTTTATGTTTTTAGTCGACGTTGTTTAATTGGATTAAGAGTGCGGATTTCGGTAAACCATCGACGACGGGCGTAGAAATGGAATTGCTCTGGGACCCACCGCCTGCATCCGCTTAAA
Organism: Drosophila orena; assembly: GCA_005876975.1. NCBI lineage: Eukaryota > Metazoa > Arthropoda > Insecta > Diptera > Drosophilidae > Drosophila > Drosophila orena. Next base: position 1,664,405 of record VCKV01000008.1, on the reverse strand, counting down.
TATGAGGCAAAAAGCAAAGAAAAAAGTTATGAGCTACAGTGAAACGTGCCACAGACGGCAGCGCCACTTGCAGCAACAGTGCGGCGACGGTATAGGTGATGGTGGTGGTGGTGGTGGTGGTGACACGAAGTCGCTGAGTTGGAAACGAAGTAAAAACAAAAACATAATCAAGTTGGCCCAGGGAGGGGCGGCGGAGGGGCAGCGGAAGTGGCCAGTCGACTTGCTTCAGCTCGGCCTGGGTTTCGAACTCGGACTCGGACTTGTGGCCATGTTGACTGCCGCTTGGCAGCACTCGGATCAGGTCGACTGGCCAAATGCCCTGCTATAAGTCATGACTTCACAAAAAGTGTGTGGTAAGGCCTAACAGGATGCAGCGATGCATCTAAAATTCTTTGTTTATACATATTTGTTTATATGTTTGTTTGATATTTTAAGTATTTTTTTTATATATTCAGATATACTCAGTTGTTGAAACTAGTCTGAAACTAGTTATTTGAGCTTATTTAATTTTGAAAAACTTCTAGGAAAGTAAGGAACGTACAATTGTATAATTGTTTGGCTACCAATTTGCAATACAATATACCCCGAAAATTGGCACGGTGTAGGGTGTCCAGTCATCCCGGCATGATAGTGAAAACACATGCGGCAAATAAACCGAAGCACAGCCAAAGCCAAAGCCAAAGCCCAAGCGAACCCAAAGTAACCAAAGTAAAGCCAGGCGCCAGCAGCAATCCAGAAACTGAGGCTCATAGCCGCAAGCTCCCCGACCGTACCGTATGTCCCCCTCTCGCTCGCACCCACTGTGGCAGCCGCTGGAAATGCCGCTGGAAAAGCCGCCGAACATGAAGACACTTTTCCGAGCCGGACTGCCAGTGAGATGGGGCAGCGTGTAATTGAAGCCTGTGCCTGAGTTAAACGCAGCGATTATGTCGGTCTGTCCGCCGCCGGCGCTCGGAAAAGGGGGCGTGGCAGGGGGAGGAGGTGCTGGCGCCGGCAGCATATTGCAGTTGCAGTTGCAGTGTCGGTTTCGCAGTTGCCGTTTCTGCCGCAGTGGCAGTGGCAAGGATTTGGCCAGCTTCCTGGTTAGGCATTTCAACTGGCATTCGCTTGCCTCAAATTGAGTTGTGCGCTGAAATATGTCGTCGTGTCAACTGCACTCCCACTAAGAGAAACTAATCGCAACGGTCTAGTTATGAATTCAAATAATTATACCGTTGATTAGGGTAGTTAATTGGGTTGGAGTAGGTTTAGACATGTAAAGATGGTTGTGGTAAGTAACATTTGGTGTTCATATTGTCATTCAAGTTTAAGATTACACAAAGTCCCACATTATTCTATAACTTTTGTATTCCAATTTATTATTATTATTATTATTATTATTATTATTAACAATGGTTCAGCTGTATGATTTCCAAAATAGATTTCAAAAAGAAAATGTATTTATTAGTGATATTACAATGAATTGTAAGAGTAAAATGGCAAGCCCATTGTTGCAACGACTGCATCGATGGTCGATGTTCCTGCATATTTTGCAAATATTTCGAAAGTAAATTGAGGGCAATTTGTAGCAGTGTTCCTGCGCCCGCGCCGACCTGCATTTGAATGCAATTTGAATGTGCAACGCGGTGGCAATTCATTTGATTGGCTATTCTGGCCGCTGGGTCCGCGTGGAAGGTACTGGATGTATAGCCATGAATGTAATGCAGGAAGCGCTCCATTTCGTCCATTTCGTCCATTTCTACCATTTCTATCATTTCTACCATTTTAACCATTTCTACGAGCTAATCAACTGGTTTCACTGGCACGCCGCGGCGATTGCATAACAATGACAAATCCAGACCGGCACGACACTTGGTCATTGTCTTCGCCCCGATGGAGACGGTCTCATCCAACTAGTTTGGCTTTTCTGGCCGCTTTTTCCTCGCTGTTCCGCCTGATATGATATAACTTTGATACATCCACGGTCGCTGATTGGACTGCAATTGCTGGCGAGGAGAAAAGTTTTCTCCTCGCGGGGTTCCATCGCCAGAAGTTGGGCAATTAACAGACACATTTCGATGATATAATCATAAGAGCTGGCGATTTTTATCGGGCCATTTGACCGGTTGGGGCCACTTTTCCAGCATGATCGCGCAATTGCGAAAAAGTGTCAAAATTAATTGCACACAAAGTGGCTCGATCCGATGCGATGGCTGGCTGGCACCGGGTTATTAGCACCACATTTGCGTGGATAGCGGCAACATCAGCTGAAAATACTTCCCACTTAATAGGGGCTAAAATGTGTCGAACAAATCTGTTTATTTTCCAGCACGGCAGTGGACAGTTTTAAGCACGTTCCACAATAGCTGCTTTCAATCATAAATATTTGCATACATTATAGTGCTAACTATATCCATTCTATTGTATATCAGGAATAATGTTTCAAAGTCGGGAAGAACATCGGATATCTTCGATAAGAAAACCCTTTAGAATTCGTTCATTACCTGTGAATATTAACTAACTTAAGGCACTCATTTGTATATATGCCGCGTAATGAAACACTGTGCACTTTGGCCAAAGATTAATATTGAAGATGGCGAAAGGCGGTGACGCCAATGCAAATGAATGTGCCGATGCCAAATTTGCTTAACCTGTTGTGCTTACGGCCTTTCACTGCCGATTGGCCTGCCAAGGATTATCCAACCGAAAGCCAACCGAAAGCCCCGGAAACCGATACATCAGGCCGTTGTCTCCCCGTCCGCCAGCCACTTCCTTTAGCAATAAATTTTCACTTAACTATGTCGATCATCGCCGCATATGCGAATGTAAGCAGCATGCAACATTCATGTGCAACATCGCAGCCCCTCCCACCCCATTCCGGTGGGAGGGTTTCGGGTGGCTTGTGTGTGACACAATTTTCCAGTTTGCCAGTTACGCCTCGTAAGTTTAATTGACGGAAGCGCGTTAAAATTGCAGAGCCAAACCAAAGCTGAATAAAAAGCATGGTTGGCAAAAAATCGAAATGAAAACAATGTGAAAATGTGTGTATATATTATGTATTTGCATACGCCTGCCGCCGGAGTTTTGCGCTTCATTTACCCATATGTAATTGATGACCATATTAAAGAGCTCGATTGGGATCAGACATCGCATCGAGCAGTAAATAAAATTTCGAAACTTTTAAATCGGGCAGACACAACGCTTTTCACACGCGTTTCCTTAATCAAGCAAATACCAGTTTGCATCATGTGGCTTTAAGTAGCGTTAATTATCTATTATTGTTAGTGTGTCCGAGGAATTTTCAATACCGTAATTGTGTGAAGTAATGCTTTTCAGATGTTTGGGTGTAAAACTGTAACTGTAGCTTCACGGTGTAAGTTCATTTAAAGTCTAAAATGCTTTAAGGCTACACTGAACTTCACTCGTTCATACGGACGGACATAGATACGGACAAGTATTGAGCGACCCGGCTGTGGCTCCTGTTCTTACTTTAACACACTAATCAACGTATTTACTATAATCCTACTGTGTCTACCAGCCCTTCTACTCGGATTCTGATGGATCAGTGGTTAAGCTTTAAGGACGGTCACGTAGAGGTACTCGCTTGGAAAACAATTTGCTTGCTGGCATCTTTAAAAGTGACCTTGCCACGGGAATCAGCCATCGGAATCGGCAACTTGTGTATGTGAAGCAGTGAAGTAGTATGTGAAAGTGGCCATAAATCTAGTTCTGACCACAAGTGCACGTGTGCGTTGTTCTGAGTGGGGGCTAGTGGGGCATAAGTTTTACTTTGGGTTCAACATGGATTTGCCTTTAACGGGGCGCGCAGGTGTCGTTGTGGTTGTTGCCACTCCATTACTGCGTATTGAAAAGCAACATACATGATTCTACTCAACTATTGTATGCAGCACGTTTTTATGGCCTCCGAGACTGAAACTGTGCGATTCGATGGCGGAGGGGTGCTCGAATTTATGGCCATCAGAAGCGAGTTAGACGATTGAGCAGTTCGGATGGCCACAGAAGTTTGCTGAACTTAGCAGAAATCGAGCTTACATGTGTACACAGCCGCAGTGTTTGGCCCTCTTGGGACATTTTGGCCTGCCCAGCGGGTTGGCCATCAAATGACTCATGATCGCATACACTTGACTGCAATCGACCTAAATAACATGGGAATTAGTGTTCTCATTCTTATGCGCAGAAATCGGTTTGTTTTACGATTATATTCACTTTGATTTACTCGTTTACTTGATTACTTAACATACGCATTTATGTTAGCTTCTTGGGTTTTCGCATTTAACTTAAATTACTTCAAAGGTCTGAAATAACTTCTACTTTAATCCAATTCCTAATTATTATTGTTCAAATGGATTCATGTTGAAACGTAAGGAATTGTTTTCAGTAAATTTGTTTATATTTTTATTCGTTAGTTCATTTTAGGTACCTTTTTTTCAGAACCAGTGCTGCTTGATATAGGTACTTACCTTAGCAGTCCGTAAGATTTCGTTGACTTATAAATACCCACATTATAGTCCACTTCCGTGCGAATATCGCGCACATTTCCTGCCTTCGAAGGCCAATGTCTGCACTTCCCATCCAAATGATTGGCGTTTTATTAATGTGGATTTTAAATGCAAAATCCAGCATCGAATAATGCCGTTGGCCAATTAATACAATCTTTAATTGAAAAATCGGCTTAATAAAGGCCATTAAGTGACGGCTCGCAACCTGATTTGCAACCCATCGAATTTCCCAGTAAGTAAAAGCTTTTGAAAATGTTTTCTTTATGATTTTCTTTTGTTTTCTTTTTCGGTTTGCTGTTGTTGTTTTTTTGTTTTCTCTTTTGTTTTGTTTGTATAATTCAGATTACATTTTATTGTTAAGAATGAATTGAATTATTTCTGCTCTGTTCCGATCTCTGCATCTTCGACTGCGACTTGAACGGCTTTTCCAGCACTTTGTTCTCGGATAATTTGGTTGCTTGATTTCACCATTTGATGCTTGCCTTTTTACTGGTTTCTGTATTGAATCATAATAATCGTAATAATCAAATTGAAGTATGACATAATATATATAATCTGTTCCATATATATGCGTGTATATGTATCGAGATTCATATATATATATATATACATATATATATGTCTGTAAATGTCTGTGTATATATAATTCAATTTACCTAAAAACAATTTACAAATATATAAAAACGAATTCACCTAGTAAACTAAAGCTACATGCGTGTCTGTGTTGTGTTTTTTTGTTTTTTTTTTGTGAATGTGTGATAGTATATAAAAAATGATTTCCCCTCCATTTTATGCACGTGGTAAAATATCGTTTATTCCTGTTCGATAGCTGATGCCTAGTCTGTTTTTGTATTCGGTTTATGCAACATTCGTGTGCCTCCGCCTTTATTTGTTTACAACCGATCCACATACACAAATAATATATCGGTTTATCTGTTCACTTCTGTTTTATTTATGTTCGTGCCCTGGCATAAAAAATAGTGAATAGTTTTGTTTGAAATTAAACATGCGCGGAGTCTAGCTCGCTGAAATATAAATAACAAAGTTTGCGGACCAGTTAATATTACTCATACGCCACGTTGGACGGTCAGGAAATTCAAAAGGGAGTTGAAAATAGTTGGAAATATAGAGTCAGTACAGCGGTTATTAGGTGAAGAAGTATACATTTTTGTATAAAATAAGAAAATAAGAAAGAAAGAAAACATGGTTGTTTAAAGTAGATTTAGTGGAAAACCGAATTATTCAGATTATGCTGTCAAACTTTAAAATTTTCACATTGAAATAAAATTGGAAAATAAGAGCTATTCATTCGAGTATCTACAGTACTCATGTTGCTATTTCATATTGCTTTTTTCCCACCGAAAAAAATGAATGACTTAATGTAAATGTGTTTGTGAAAGCTCCTTTTTGCACTTGATCCTTTGTAGCTTTCATTCGCAGCTTTTGCTATTAGCAAGTGTGAATTTGTCTGAGTGTAGGTGTAGGTGTAGCTGTAGGTGTGGGTGTGTGGTGTGTGTTTATGTGCAACAGTCGGCCTAATGCTACTTAATCATATATATAATATATAATTTGCCTTTCATTCTTTATAAGTTTTTGGTTTTGTATAATTAATTGTTTACCTTTTTCGGTTTCTGTTATTTTTAAGATTCAGAATTCCCTTATCAGTTTATAGCTTCTGCTCATTTTATTTCATTTTAATATGGGACTTCTGCTTTTTTTGTCGGTTTTCTTTAGTTTTTTGTTTTGTTTTATATAAATGTAAATATCGTAACATAATATTTATGCATTATATATGCTAAATTTTAATTTAAATGTACTCATTTTACACCTTCTCGAGTTCGCGATCTTCTGTTATTCATTAAAAATGTAACCTTTCTAAAAACTTAGCATACAAATTTAACAATACATATATCATTTAAGGATACATTTATGTTCTTCTTGTCGACCGCTCAAACCAACTTAACTTCAATTTATATTATAGATTAACTTTGTTTATTATTTTCTTTATTATGCGTAGTTTTTAACAAAGTTGTTGTTTTTGGGGGATATTTTTGTTTTGAGTTTGAAAGCTGCTCCCTTGCTTTGTATAAATTAAAACTAGTTTTGTATTCTCTATATTGTATATATGGTTTGTATATATATAAAGTACTTTAGGTTTCTTCTTTTTGTTTTTTGTTTTTTGTTTTGTAAGGCCAAAAATGTCGAACTTAAATATGTCCAAATCGAAAGATTACATTAACATAGATTTTTTTTCAATTGAAATATTGATGTCCTCGTCCCAGTTCTATGTAAGCTAGTGTAAATATTTTTCGTTTGGATTCGGGGAAAGGATTTTAAGTGAAGTTGCAAAATCATGTTTTTCTTTTGTTGTGGAATTTGCAAAATGTAATTTATTTGATTTTTTTTTAGTTTTCTTGTATACATTTTATTTATAAGTTTCCTTGCTATAATTAATGTTAATTAATATTTATGCCTGCCTGCTGAAATTTCCTCTTGAATAATTTCAAAAAAGTTTTGATTAAGCTTTAAATTTAGTAAACATTTGGGACTTTGGGGCGTTGGGTATGAAGCAAGTGGGCGGGGGGTAAGTGGGAAGGGGGTAAGGTTTATTTAAGACACACCAATTATCACCTACTATCCAATGTGTTTGTTGTCGTTTGTTTACTCTAAGTTTAACTAATTTATGTAATGTAAGCTGTGTGTGTATGCGTGTATTTGTGTGTATGCGCGTGTGTGTAACGTCTTTGTATAGTCAGTCAGATATTTAATTGTATATTCTTTTAAAATGTATTAACTAAAAAAAGTCGCCGTTTGTCTTTATATTCTTTTGAAGATTTCTTTTCTCGATTTGTGTATCAAACTCCATCGAAATTTCTGCAAGGATCTGCGGAGGGAGGGGCGGGGAGGGCGTGGCATGCTGTCGGGGTCGGTCCGTCAGTCTGTTTTGGTTTCCATTTTGTTTAAGTTGAAGTCTTAGAAACAATAAAAGTTGTTAATTATGCGTAGGATTTCATATCAAAAGTTTTTGTTTTTCGTTTTATATCTCTTTATTTTTACTAAACCTTGGAACCGGATTGGGATTTGTCTATCATGTATATATATAGATATATATAGCCCTATATATACGTGTGTGTATGTACGTAATTATGTTATATTTAAGAAACTAATAAAAAGTTGTTTTTAAACAAAATATTGCATACTTTTATGTGCTTGCTTGAAATTTTCTGGTATTCTTTCGATTTCTCGCTCACTTTAACTGCTACTCATCTCGTCCTTAAGCCGTTGGTTTTTTTTTTTGTATTTAGCTTCCTAATCCTTAAACTTCCGTTTCCTTCTCATCGTCTTATGTATAATGTAAAAACGTAACGGTAAATTGTAAATATATTGTAATTGCATTAATCAATATAATTATAAGAACACATTTTCCGAGATATTCGATTTTGTTGTTTACAAAAAATAATGTTGTTAGGCATATAACCGATACGACATAGTTATACATACATCTGCTGTATATATGATACACATACTTTAGTTACAACGTAAGGCAAAGACAACCTAGGCGGGATCGGAATCGGGCTTGCTGGGGTTAACACTAACCGAACTGAATTATTGGGGTCTACGGGTTCGGGGCTGTGCGGTGTAAAGAATTTCGCTTGGTTTTAAGTACTTAGTCGATCTGATCTGCTCGGGCCTGGATATGAATGTTTGGAAGTTACATATATACGTATATATATATATGGGTGTGTATGTATGTATAGTATAACCTCGAAAATCAGCTTGATGCCCCTTGCTCGAAATGCAATCGGTTACGGTTTCGGTTTCTGTTTCTGTTTCGGTTTCGGTTTCGGTTTCGGTTCTCTACGAAGCAAAAGTCTTAACTGAGTTAACAATATTTTTGAAATATTTTCCCTTCCCATTGCGTCATCCGCTCTGTCATATATAATATATATATGTATATAGATAGAGTTCTTTTTAAGTGAGTCCTTGGCGAGGATCACATCCTTGGTTGTATGCTAGCTTAAATCATGATAAAGTTCTTGTATCTGCTGCATGCGCAGTGCATTGTTTACTCAAATAATTATTGTTGCCACATCCTGCGGCCCTCAGTCCTCGAGCAGCGCTGGCTGCTGCCCGGCGGGGGGCGCCACCGGCGGCAGGACACATCCGGTGGCAGCCGCATCCTCGGCAACGTCATCCGCTGTCGTCTCCAGGAACGGCTGCTGCTCTTGTTATGTCAGGTCCTGCTGCGAATCTATCGAGAACAGCTCCTTGTACAGCGCCGGAAAAACGACATTCGGGTGCTGCAGCTTAAACTTGCTCAGCGATTCCATGTGCAAGATGGAAATATCGCTGGAAATTAAGATGGAACACTAGGAGGTTAGCTAGCTGTGGTAAATTATAGTGTATCAGCCTACCGGAAATTGGGTATATTGTTCAGCAGTGTGTCCAGCACGGTGACATCGCCCTTGAGCGGCGCATGATTCGTTTCCAGCTCCTGCCGGATCGCATTCATGCTCAGATTGAAAAGCCTCTGTATTTCCGTATTACCACGCACTCCATTGCGTTCTAAGGGAAAGAGATTTTATCATATTACATATTCCGATTGCAGATGTAAGTGAATCGCACCTGGCCAGAGCAGCACTAAGCTCTGATACAGCGCCAGTTCGGTTTCAGTCAGTTTGAGTTCGGCTATCGACTTGGCCGTTTGGAAGATGCGCGACACCAGACGCATCTCCTCCGAGTCGGATGTGTAGAACGCCTCCTGTGGCAGCATCACGTCGCCGTAGAGAACCGCGTTCTGTGAGAGATCTAGCAGCCTGGACATGCGAACAATCGCCAGCTCAAAGGAGCCCGTCTTCAGCAGTAATATCTGTGCAAATACAGGTAAGACAGGTTAGTATTCAAGTTATGTACGCATACTAAGCTCACCTGATCATCCTGACTCAGGCGCATGAATCCCGGTATAAGCTTAGCAAATTCGATTATGTTCTGTATCATTTGTGTAAGCTTCTCGGCGCAGTCCAGCCAGAGTTCCTCTTGGCCCAGATTCTTGTAGTAGAGAATGCGCGACACATCCTGCACAGCCAGAGATAAATCCATTATCAAAAGTATACTTTCGGGCATTTCCCGATAAACACTCACCGGCTGCTTTCGGAACATGTCGTGCACAGCTTCCAGTTTGGTATTTGTGTTGGCATGCGCCTCCGCCAGCGTCTTGATCAGCACATCGTTGATATCGCCATCCGCTGGTGAGATGTTGAATGGGGATTAATGGATTTTCGCAGTATATACGTACATATATAATGCAGCTGATTGCTGATTTGCTCCTTGCTTATAAAAAAACAACGTGCAACTCACCGTGACTAATAAATTCGGGATCGATTATTGTACTGCGCGGCTCGTAGGTGGTGCTGTCCACGTAGTCCGCCGAGATGTCGTACTGCATGGTCTGCTGGGGCGTCACGGAGGCCGAGTATCCGTAGGGACTGCCGTAGCCCACCTCGTTGTTGGAGTAGCCGCCGCTGTAGCTGAGTGACAAAAAGGGCATTACGGGTCGGGAGCGGTGATGGCAGACGGGGAAGAGAAGAGCAGACGAGAGGTGGGAGATAAAGAGCGTGATCGCACAGCGGGTGGGGGGTCAGGAGGATCGCAGACGGATCAATCATATGGGTGGGGGATGGGGCATGCATTCTCGGTTCGGTCATACTGCACCTATTGTAGTTGTTGTGATGCAGCTGGTCGCTGCTCGAGGGCGTCTGGGTGTCGTACACGGAGCTGTCCGGTGCCGCATCGCTTTGGGCCCGCATCTGGGCCCGATGGAAGCGCACCTCGTCCTCGACCTTCTCGCGCTGCTTCTTGGACATCCTGCCGAACTTTACAGCTGCAAGGAGGGGGCGTGGTCAAGTGGGCGGGATTAACACATTAATGCAGTGCGCAAATCGATCGCTGGCAACCAGAGAAAAGTGCGCAAGCTGAACTGAGGCAGTACGTAATCGGGCCTACTTCTTCAAATTTATACTCGAATCAATTATCATCAACAAAATGTACGTAATACCATTGCTTATTTTTGTATGCAAGTAAAATGTCTTGAATTTCGTTTAAATGATCTAAAATGAATTGAACTGAATTCCCTAGCTCTTTGCTCTGGTTGCCACATTCAACACGTTCTACAGACCATCACGACTCATTCCCAGTTTTAGGCACTTTTGCAGTCTACAATATTGACATCGGTTGCGATTAACACGGTCCACCACGCATTGCTTGTTGCGCGGACACTGATAGTTGACCACGGAGCTCTGCGATCTTCGGAAGAATCCCTTGCAGCCCTCGCAGGTGATCACGCCGTAATGCACGCCGGATGACTTGTCGCCGCAGACTTTGCACGGAATTATCTCAATTTGAGCTGTAAGCATAAGGCGGTAAAATGTGTTTTAGAATAATATTTCATATAATAATAATATTTTATCAAATAAATCTCTTTAATAGAGATACTAGATACTACTCATAGTACTCCACTACTTATGTATACTGTATAGTGCGTAATGCTATCATCCCTTTCCCTTGGAGCACAACTTGCGAACTTAGCAAAGAAGTGTTCCCTTTAAGTTGGGGGGCCCGAGCAATTTCCGATAGTGAACGCCCCGCAATTACAATCAATGGATTTCCCGCTGCCAGCCCATCCATTGTCGGAGTTCAGACAAAGCCACTTCGACCCCAGAGAACTATTGCGCAATACGGTTGTGTGTTATCCGAGCGGCACAATGCAGTCGGTAGCGGTACCTTAAGCCACTTGTCTGCCCAGACAATGCAGAATGCAGTCCCGGGTGCGCAGGGGAGGAAGGGAGAGGGATGCATTAGCAGAGGGAGAGGGAGACAGTGCGACAGCTGTTCGGATTTCCCTTGCAGTCGGCAATCCTTTCAGCGGTGATGCAATTTCCTGATCAACAGCAGTGCAGCATCGCGTCGCTGAGAACTGGTTCACGGGGAGAATTAAGACTGTCAGCGGCCTACACTGGCCTGCATTATAAAGCAAATTGTTGGGTCCCAACGTAAGTTTATTTACAGAAAATAAAATTTATGAATAAAAACTACCAATTGATCATTAATTGGTAGTTTTTATTCATAAATTTTATTTTCTGCGTACATTGTCATCTGCTAATAACATAATTTAACATAGAACTTCAGCAAAGTCTGATTTAAAGTAACCGCACCTTGCAGTGCAGTGTTGGAGCGAAAAGCCAGCGCGAGAGAGCGAGAGAGTAGATGTGCGAGGGAGAGAGCGCGAGCGGGCAAATTGGTCTCGTCTGGCGGCGGAATTGTGTAATCTAGGCGCTTTGCCTTGCGTACTTGTATTTGTATTTACCCACGAGGATGAAAGATGCGCGCTGAACCGAACGCACACAAACACAAAAGCCGCCGCCGCCGCCGCTGCAGCATCAGCAGAGGCAGCGACGTCGACGTCGGCAGAGAGCAGAGAGCATAGAGCATAGAGCAGGGAGCAGGGAGAACAACCAAAACACAACCGAAAGCAACACAAAGACCAACACAAGCGCAGCTTGAAAAATGTGCCAAGCGCTGCTGCTTTTCTTGCTTTCCTCGCCTTTTTGTTTTTCTTTTTGTTGTATCGGATCGGAGAAATGTGTGACAGATGATGAGTGAGTGAGTAACCCGACTGGCGTTGTGTGAGTGAGTGACTGAATGTTTTTCAAGTGTCAATGAACCTTTCCCGCACGGCAGTATCTCACACCAACACACACACACAGCATTCTTAACGAGCGAAGAAAAAGAAAACAAAAACAAAATCGAAAAGAAAGTTCTCTGCCGCGCACTCTCTTTCGTTTCTTTCTCTTAAGCCAAACGGGAGAGCCACTCTCTTTCGTTGCAACTGAGCGCGCAGACAGATATTTATATTTAATTATGCTAGAATGTGTGTCGTCATCGGTGAAAAAGATTTAAAAAAGGGTTTTAGGGGGATTTTAAGGGACTTTAACGGCTGCGGAGCTCACTTAAGCCGCCTTCAACTTTTTATCGTTCTCTAGCATTACGAAATACACGAAATACTTGCAAGGCAAATGCAGTATTTGTAAGGCCTTTCCCCCGAAACCGTACACATAAATCTTTATCTGAAGTACCGGAATGTGCGTGTTTATGGGCATTCAGACAGATAAGTGGTAACTGCAATGAAGAGCGAAGCGAAGAGAGGGGCACTTTTACCGTTATGACAAGTAAAAGCTTCAAAATTTACAGGCAATTCCCACTCATTTGTATGCAGTTCATGAAATCGATAAGTCAAGCGATAGCATATGCATTTGTATTTCTTAAAGGTGGAGCTACATACATACGTGTATGTACATATATTTGAGTAAAATACACTGAATTGTATTCAACTATTTTTAAATGGTTATCCTTAACATAAGCTATATTATCATTACAAATAATTTTTATTATTTGCTTTGTATAGTTTCCTCATTCCTAGTTTGTTCATTTAAGAAAAGCCTTTGCTATTTCATTTAATTTTTGACGAAATAAATGTATTAAATAGGCTTTTACGTTTACACGCACAAATTGTTTTTTTCTCACCTGAACACTTTACAATAAACCCATATTCATAAACCTAAGTGACAGAAATGTGCTTACACGGTAACAAAAAGGTGACTTTGGGTAATTAAATTTGAACCTACGCATATTTTCCCCCGAATTTGGGTTACCAAATAACAGGCGCAAATATTTACTTAATACGCGGCGCGGAAAAGTGTGTCATGAAATACATTTTATTGTCTTATTTGGCATGTTTTGCCTTGTGTATTTTGACGGCGAGAAAACAAAATGTATGACATACTTTTCTCGAAAGGAAGGCAAATATTGGGTGAAATTGTTTACTTATCAGAGGTAAAAGTCGGGAATAAAAAGTTGAATTTAGTCTAAGTAAACATCAATAATACATAAGTGCTCAAGAGTATCCATACATTTTTAATTAATTGCGACTGTTTTGGCAATTGTTGACGAGTGGCACGAACGCCTCTGCTCAATGAAAACGCATCCATTCAATTATTAGGTAATTCCACAACATCACGTACACGCACCGTTGTCCGCGGGAAAACCAGTATCTAACTATCAACTGATCAACTAAAGAAAACTGCATCTCGCGGTTGATCAACCAACAAGTTTTCTCCGCCTTTATGCAGTCCAAAAGCCAATTAATTGCCATCGAAAAGCGGTTTAATAAAATAAATTCTGAATGGCCGGAGTCATGCGGAAGACCGCCCAAATATTTTGCATATGCAATTTATTTGCACTGCCCCGCGGACTCGCTTTCTTTTTGCACTGCACTGCTTTTGCTGGGTGCAGCAATAACCAGAAGTCAAAATTAATATGTTCTTCTTTATTGCGAATGCATGCCTGCAAAAAATAAAAAAAGTGCAGTTCGCCAAGAAGCAGCAGCAAAAATTCGAGTAAAAAGTGTGAAAAGCATTCGCACATGCATGTGTGCATACTGGCACACGAAAATTAATATGCAACGACATGTGCTAACGAAAATATACCCACACACATGCACATGTGCATGTATGTATGTAAAACTGGGAGTTCGCGGCGCGGGGGCAGCTGGCCGCAGGGGGGAACAGGGGCCGCTGCATATGAATTGCAGTTTTTGGCACTGCGGCGAACGGCAAAGTCAAATAAAATAACAATAACAGCGCCAGAAACTATGGCAATGATATGAAAAATAACTCATACATAATACCTCACAAACAGTGTGACCAAGTGCCGCGGAAACTTTGAAATGTATTACGGAAATGTAAATATAAGAAAAGGAGAATTATGGGTATAGGGTCTCGCGCCGATAAGTAGGCAATGTTTTTTGCAAGGTTTCATACATAGGTTCATGAAACTTCAGTTTTATATTAAATTACTATTAAAATTAAATGAATATTCTTAAGAATATTTCTCCACCCTGTGATGTTAGGATACAATATTATGATGTACGGATTCTTCACTTAATAAATATAAAAAAAAAATCTAAACTAATGAGAAAAGTGTTAATTTATACGAGGTATGAAAATAATAATATTGGTATTGAAAATAATAATGGTATAATAATATTATATATGCATGTATTTATTAACTTGCAGTTCTGAAACAAAAACTTGCTTTCAGTCCACAACATATCCATAATTTATTATTGTGCATTAAATTCCTTGCCTACTTTCAACCACTGTGCGGAGGCAAAGAGTGCAGCACAGTCAGTTTCGAGTTGCCCTGCGATTGCGCCTGCGATTGCTGCTGCTGCTGCTGCAGTCGCTGTTGTTGCTGTTGTTGCTGTTGCTGCTGCGACTATTGCACAAGTTGCTCGGTTCGTCGAAACAGAAACACCGACAACGATGACGGCAGCGGCAGCGACAGCGACGTCGACGACGGCACGAGCTCGCATCGTCGGCAGTTCGCAATTCGCAACTCGCATTCGCAGTGGCAAAAAGCAGCTTCGTAAGTGGGTCAGCGAGCTGTGGGGTCAATGCACCAACCGAGTGCCTTGTGGCCGAAAGAGAGCGCCTAAGAGCGCGCGCGCTCTCTTCGCTGCCTGATTCACACTGCGACCGTTGCGCCTCATTCTTTTGCCGCCAAGCAAATGCTAATAGAAAACGGGTTTTCAGCTTTCACAAAAAGTAAAAAAAAGGTTCCAAATTGGTGGGGACAGTGGGGGGTGGGGGGCTTGGATGGGGAGCCTTTTAGCCGGCTGTGCGAAATGCCGTTAGAGAAGAAGAAAGAGCATTAGCATCAGCATTAGCATGCTGGCTACGTAATTTGTCGCTTTCTTTTCGGCCAGCTCATTGTTTCCATTTACCCCTCGCAGATTGGCAAAGCTTATAAGAATGCCGTTAGAGTTTCGTAAGGGCCAAAATTCATTCATCCCGAATTATACATAATACGAGGCGGCTGGCTATAAGCTTCTTGGCTAACGGTGCCGTATGATTCGGTTCTCTTCTTTTTTTGGCCACACGCCGATGATGAAGACGTTGGCTTGGCATTTTTGTAATGTTTACATTTCGCACTCGCTCGCTCCCTCTCGCTTCCCTATTGCCCTCCCGCTCGCACTGCCGTCGTACGTGACGCGCTTGTTCTTTTGTTGCCAACAAAAGAATTTCTCATATACAAATTTTTGACTGGGCCCACAAGTTTATTGACCCACGGAGCAAAAAAGCAAAAATTAAAGAAGAGGAAGCTGTAGCAGCGGCAGCGCAAGAATTTGCCATTTTTAGTCGATTTAATGAAACGCTTAGCATTTTCACCAAATGATGTAATTTCTCCTCGTAATCCGATCGCTTTCTATGCGAGATTTACACAATGTATCGACGAGAATGCCCGAAAATATATGCATACACCTCAGTTAGTCAGTTCGTCGCACACATGACGTATGCGCAATTAATTATATTGTTTCCCAAACATCACGTATACGTTGCTTCACGTGATGATGATGTTGGCAGGCGAGAACCTTTTGAAAATATTTCCAGTGAGAGCGGGTGAAATTTACAAGTTTTCTTAGAAATGATTCACAGCTCTGTGGAAAATTTGCTGCAAGTCGTCGATTTAGATTTACAGCCAATTATTTGTGCAGTTCGACAGCGCAAACGTACTTGCCTAATATAATATAAATTATTTTAAACTTAACTCTGTTTAGATGTATTTATATATGTATGCAGCTCTTAATGCTCAATATTATGGTTAATACTTTTTCACGCTTAAAATGTATTATATGTGTTGTGTCCAACTCTAAAGTTTAGAATCCATATATAGATATACTACTTATGTATATGCCGCACAGAATGTAAACAACTTTTAAAATCCTACTGATTGCGGAGGAAAACAACATTGAGCGCTTAAATTACTCAGAAAATTCTTTGAAAAATTGCAGGAGTTTGTATGGGTAAATGCATATTTATGTGTTTGACATCGCCGTCCCCGCCCCGAAAAAAAGCATAAAAACAGCATAAAAAGTAGGCCTGCGGCAATATTTATGCATGCTTCAAATGCACCAGCTATGGAGCAGCATAAATGAACGGGAAAACTGGAAAAAATGGAAAAACTCATGGAAAATACCTTGAAACCTCAAAAGCCACACACAAAGCTGGTAAGCTGACTTCTTTGGTCCCCAATTGTTTTTCCTTCAGTTTTGCGCAACAAATGCACTTAAGTAGCCAATTATTTATGGTATTTAAGTGTTTTGACTAAAGCATCAACCAAAAAGAACTCGACGTCAACATTTGCCGCTTGCTGCTTGCAATTTGTCCAAAACAAGAATTTTCAAGTTGAGCTAGACCAAGACAGACTCAAAAATCCCATACAAATGTGCACAAAAATAAAAAAAAATGCAATTGGTGTGGGGGAAAAAGCGTTCTTGAAGAAAATCCATTCATAGTGGTCGTTGGGTTGATGGAAACCAGGCAAACTCGTTTTTCCACCATTAATTAAAATTTGTTTTTCCCTACTTTTTTTTGTTTTGTTTATTTCGGCTGAAATGTCTGCAAAATTAACAACAACTATAAAAACCAACAACGATTGCATTTGCTACTGCAAAAAGCAGATGGAGAACCCGCACGAGCGAGCGAGACGGTCGAGTGGGGCAGAGAGAGAGGGCGAATGTGCTCTATCCGCCCTGTTGGCTGTACTGCCGCTGGCGTCATGCAAATTGTAATCAACAAACAACAAAAATTTTCTGTAGAGTTGAAAACTATACTGCAGGCACAGTGAGCACTCGCCTTGAGATCGGAAATATATAATTAAAAGTGTTCAGTTCTCGCTAACAGTAGATACTTTATGTTTTAAGCGCTATACCCATTCTACAAACTCACCTAACGTTTATGAAACGCACCTATGAGATATAACTAACTTCAAGTCTATCTATATTTTGAGCACTTATAGAACGAGGCACAACACACTGTTCATTGTACATAAAATGTAGCATAGTAATAATAACTATATAATGCAGTAGTTGCAGATAAAGATACAGCTTAAGGGACATGCAAGATAAAACATGTAAATGAATTTGTGCAATAGGTTATGAATAGTTGATAGCGTTTCGCAGATATTGTGAGTTAAAAAAAAATTAGTGAGTTAGAAAAATGTATTAACAGTTGAAATGTGTCGTTAATTTGTTCACCCACTGTTCACTTTGGTTGGACCAGCAACATTCATTTTGTTTTTCCACTTTTCGCTGCCAACTTCATCGCCCGCCGCACCCGCACCCGCCACCCGCCACCCCTCCTCCTTTTTGGGCCCCTCTGGCTCCCAGAACCCCCATTTACCTCCACCTCCCTTCGCCCCACCATGCAACTGTTCGCGCCGCGTCGCACTAATATCCGTCCTTGGCTCGTCTGTTCAACTTTGTCCCAGTTTTTCGCATTTTGTTGGCGCGCTTTGCCTCCACAAACGTTGGCGTTGCATTCTGTCTAAGTGTGAGTGTGCATTCGGCTGTGTATGTATGTGTCTGTGCCTGTGCCTGTGCCAGTGTTTATGTGTGTGTGTGTGTGTGTGCTTGGAGCTGCCCTGCGATTGTGTGCGTTTCGTGTGTATATATTTGTCTATTCATTTGGCGACGCGACTCAAATGCAATGTCTGTGAATCTGTTTGTGTCTGCATTGTGGGGCACATGCAATCTTTTATTTGCTGCCTATATATACACGTACACACACACACACACACACACACACGCGCGCGCTCGCAAGTAATCACGAATGTATACTCCTAGATATATACCTCGCATATATTCGTGACAAACTCACGCACAAAACGTTAAACTATGCGAAGAGTTGCATAGATAAGATACGCAGCTGTGGTGGGGAGAATGGTGGAAGGGGCGTAAGGAGGAGGGAAGAGGGAGGGGCGTCTCCGGGGGCTGTTGCATTGCGTTAGATGGGGAAAGAAGGGGGGAGAAGAGGCGGGAAGAGGGAGGGGCCCACTCATGCATCGCATTCGATGTCTGCTTTATAATTACTAGAATAATATCATTTAATTTATTTTTTCGCCGCTGCCTAACATAATGGATGCGTTTGTCATTTCGGTTATTACATTTTTTTCCGAAAGCGTACTTCATTGAACGGATGTCCATTATATGTACATGCATCGTGATGTATGGTGCATATTTACGCACTCGAGAGACCGCAATTAACCCAATAATGCTGGACGTTAAAATAGATGCGACAGCACAGACCTAATGCCGAATTTTGAACGAATCCATACTAAAAATATTTTGTAAATTTGGTAATGAAAAGTGTGCTTAAATTATAATTACAGCGCATTTTATGAAGCACTTTGTGTAGTTCTGAGAACAGAACTTTCTAGTTTTCATTCGCCGCCGACGTGTAGCGCTCTATTTTGATTTCTTGTCTACAGCTTTGGTATATAGAACTGAAGTTGCGGTGGCCTTATGACACACATTCTGTGGTTAAGCTTATCTCGCGTATATGTAATGTAGTAAGTTTATTTTTGCCTTACTTATATGTACGTAAGGCTACGAGCTACTACAATAGTTTGAGCGGAAAGAAAAGACAAAGAGATAGCGGCTGTTCCATCTTTGTTGCTGATCATAGTCCGAAAATAAACATTTAACAATCAATAATAAAACCTTAAATAAATCGAAGCCGAACTTTAAGCGTGTCGCTGAGTCAATATACCATATCTTCTACAAAATCGATTGATAATTCACAGACATTTCGATGGGTTGGGCTATGGGCTATATGTTCCTCGTCACAATCTGGACGATTTCGTTTGGCAGAGGTCGTTGAACCTGTTGCCGAATTGCTCATATTTTGCTGGCTTTCGGCAACAGTCTTGTAAGTTTCCATAAATTATCAGAATGAACAAATATGTGGTTTCTGCATTTCATAGTTTTGTAGGACACAAGCGAATGAACTTTCGGCAACCATAATAACACCAGGGAAAAAGAACACATTACTATATTTGCTTCCAGCAGACAGACCAAAATATTTCAAAATATTTGCATGCTCCACATACGGAATCTATATGGATATATGGGGGTGGGAATTGATGGGGAATTCCATGCCAAATTTAGGTTTTTTCTTTCGAGATGGTGCGATGCCTGGAAATGCCTGCAGAATTCTGTGTGCTTAAGTGCGGCCATATTCATTACAAACATCTGTCAAATAATGGGAATTTTCGCAGGAATTTGTATGCCCAAGAGTTCATGTCCCCTTCATATGGAAATGTTAGGAGATATTGTAGAACATTAATATCATTGCATAAATTTGCTATAATATAACGTTTTGAAAAGACGCCAATCTTTTATAACGCTTTTAAGGCTTTATAATACCTTGTAATAGCGAAAGATCAATGGGTTTTATCTATACCTCATTATTTTTATTTCATTTGTTATAATACAAATGATTAATTGAATGTTTTTTTATTTTCAATAAATATTTCCAAACTATTACAGTTTTTATCGATCTCGAACTATTTCATTGACATATGTACATATTGTTTAGCACCTCTTATTTAAAATTATTAGCGTGATCATTAAAATGGTGATCGATCATTACTAATATTTTTCTAAGCTAATGCATGAATTCTTCTAAATACTATATATATATCCAAATAACCTCTCAATAAATGATCATGGGTCTAGTAAATCCTATTTATAGGCTTTAACCCATGTTCCCAATCGAATAAGGCCGACCGTTAGGCCAGAAAAGGAAGTCAAAAGTTCGGCGACTTTTCGACGACGAGAAATTAAGGCGGCATTTACATGAGCGATAGAGGCCGTAATCGTGGAAATTCACGCAATAATTGTCAAACAAAGAATTTCCCTCCCTTTTTCGCCTTCTCCCTATCCCTATCATTCGCTTTTATGGCTCCAAAACTTTGACTGCATAAATAATAATTTCAGTTGGCTTGAAAAGAGAAATAGAAATGGGGGAGAAGTGGAAAAAGCCGTAGAAAGTATTGCCCATTGAATGTTGTTGTTTCCTTTATTTAGTTTCTTTTCTTTTTATGTTGTAATGTGCGTGGTGTGGACAGCGCTGCCGGCTTCTCTGTCGACTGCGACCGCGACGCACGCTCCCGCATAACAGTCAACGAACGCTCCGCTCTCACGCACTCTCTCCCGCTCTCCCACTCTCCCACTCACACACTTTCTCACCCCCCCATTTGCTCTATCGCATAGTGCGTGTGTGTGCGTGCGTGCGAGTTGAATGACCGCCGAAAATAATTTTTTCCTCGATTTTAGACTTTTACTATGTTGACGCTGGCGATGATGATTGTGGATGTGCTATGCACGCATGTGTGTGCTTTGGCGCTTCGCGCACAGACACTGAGAAACAAACTACTCATGCACAGGGGCGTGTGTAGCGAGGCTTTCTGGGAGGGGGGTGCTACAGATATCTAAACTAGGCCTTTTAGGTGCTATTCTTTTTGGTAAGACAGCAATACAAATAGAGTTATTTTGAAGTTGCACTTTTTAGAATAAGATGCCTTTAAGGAAAACCAAAGAAGAATCGAAAAAGCCTCACAGTTGCTCTGAGCGGAAACCTAGAAACCCCTTTCTACGCCCCTGGCCGCACGGACGCTCTCTCAGCCGGTCAGAAATTTTGTAGCTCCATAGTTTTGGGTCTTTCGTTTGTTTCGAGTGTTAAACGGGCGTTCGCACTATCTCGCAGGGGCGGTGGGAGGAAAGGTGCTGGGCGGGGTGGGCGCGGGGGTTCGGGCTTGGGCCTGCATGGGTCGCTTTTTCCACACATTTCTTCTTTTTGTTTTATTTTGAAGGCATGTGTGTATGTGTGTATGTGTGTGTGTGTGTGTGTGTGAGCGGACTACACAATCAGCTAAAGCAACAGCAGCATTTCACTTTAACAAAACTTTTCGGTCTGGCTTTTTTGAATATTTTTTATTGTTGCCACTGCGCCGTCTCGCTCACTCTGCAGCCAAGGGCCGATCTTGTCAACTCTTTCGCTTTTTAAATTTCGTTTTTGGCCGCTTTCTGTTTACGCCGCCAAATTTCTTTCTTTCACTTTGCCTACGTTTCTATATGTTTCACCAACGGCAAGGCGAAAAAAAAACCACCAGCGAAACGCAGTAGCAGTGGCGAAAAAGTGAAAATTTCAATAATAAAATCGGAGTTGGTTTTTGCCAAAAGTAACGGTGACCAGCGTCAGAAAAGGCGATCCCCATTTCCACACCCCTGCAGCTCCCTTAATTACTTACACGCAACTCGAAAATCCCGGGGATAGATTGCTGGCCGCGATTAAGATTTATGTTAGAAATAATATCCTCCATGTTCCCGACTAAGGCCCTAATTGCATTCGCAGCTGACCTGCAAAGGGGTCAAAGCACCCCAATTAAATTCGAATTAATTCAGCTCCGCCCACTAAGCCCCCCCCTTAAGTCCTGCGAATGATTTGTTATCGATGAGACAACTCCTTCAATGCCAACTTTTTGCTGCCTACATCCTTTCAACATTTCACTTGGGTAGGCCAAAATACATTACAATGCAAGACTAACTCCTCTCAAGGTTTGTGTGTGAATGGTATATATTTATAAGCCCTAAATCATTCGAATCATTCGAAGCCCTAAATCATTCTTTAGTTGATTAAAGATACTTAATCATTCTGGCGAAAGCTTTGATCCCAAACATGTTTTATATCATTCGCTATTTAAGCTACCAAAGTTTCCCTTTCCGCCGAATAAAAATAGCTACAAGCGAGTAAAAAATACAAATCTGTTCAATAAGTGTAAAGTGTAATCAAATAAGCTAATTAACTTTTACATATAAATATAATAAACGCACACTCGCAAACGTGCAATTCATACATCTCCGCTCACATACTATATTATTTATATGGCTTGTCGCAACTTTGTTGGTATTACAATATGATTTTACGACTGACGAGCGAATTTTAATTCGCAAGTTTCTTTTCCATTTTATTTTATTATGATCGCCTGCTGTACGCTTTATATGACACATGTGTTACATACACAATTTGTATCTTTGTATCTTTTTTTATCTGTGGCAGCTGCGAAGAAAGGGCCTGCAGCCGTCTCTTTCCTGTTCTCCGATTGCTTTTCGATTGAATTAGTTGAATTGTCAATGCAAAAAAGCAGCAGCAGCAGGCCATTCGCACAAACAAACTCAAACACACGCAAGTGGGTTTCGTAATATTCGTTTGGCTGTCTTTCTTCATTTACGAATTTCATGGATTTCCCTTAAGTAATTGTTGTTGCTGTTGGCCAAGAAACCCGAGTGACTTTCACTGCCAGGCCAACGAAAACGCAAAAAAAAAATATAAAAATAACGAAAAATAATGAAAAAGAGCAGCCACTCATTTCGGGACCAACTGACTGACTGACTGACTCCGCTCTGCCACATAAAACCAGCAACTTAACTGGATTTCATTAAGTTTACACTTTATTTTTCTGCTTTGCGCAATTCCCTTGTTGATTTTTGCGGGATGAAAGTTCACACTTGTCGCTTACTTAACTTCAAGCCTTGAAACATATGCAAAATGCTCTAAAACATCCTTTTCGCAGATTTTTCTCATATTATAAGGCCGGATTAACTAGTATAGACTCATATTCTGATAACTGTAACTAATAGGCTTAATTTACTACTTAGAGTTTACTTGTCTTACACTTATTTCCTATAGAGACTTCTTCGTTGGCTAGGTACTTAGATATTAACCAGCCTTTTAGTTCTTTAAGCCATTTTCGTTTTTTAGCAGGTCCTGGTATAATTTTCGTAGCTCTTTTGGTACGCAGCCATATTCAATTAAACTAAGGGGATTGAAATAGTAATGATGCTTTACCTTTAATGGAACCGCTGGAGTTGTTTTGTCCCGCCGGCGATTGGACGTTGCTTTGACCGAGGTTGTTTGCGTGTGCTTCCAGTTTCGAAGTGACGCTGCTCCACATGTCAAACATACGTTGCGTATACATAATTATTAGTGGGAAATGCGAAGCTTTGGTGACGTTTCAAACGTTTGCCGTTGCCGCTGCCGCTGCCGCTGCAGTTGATTGGTGAAATAGTTGTAGTTGTAGTTGCAGCTGTAGTTATGTACACTTGGTATCAGTTGATGTAACCGCTGATGAACACGGGCACTCACACCGACGGCCATACGCGGCGTATGCGCAATCTGGCTGCTCTTTGCAGTTGAATGAATACGGTTTTCGCTTAGATCTTAGTTTTCTTTCTTGTTTTGTAAATGTGTAAAACGTTGTATACAGTACTTTAGATATAGATATATATATGTATATATATATATATATATATATATACTTTATGTAGCTGCCCTTCGGTTCCAATTGTATTAGCCAATCGTCTTATTGCACTTGGTCTCTACTGATGTTTTGTGGCTTGGGTTTTTTTTAGCTAGTCCGCAGATGGTTTCGTGAATGAATTTTCAGCGCTTTTCGCATTCAGTGTGAATCAAGAACTATCACAGTGTGTGTGGGTGTTTGTGAGACGGGGGCGGAGGGGGCGGTGTGAGGGGGCTTGCCAATCGATATATATGTATATATATATTTGTTTTGTATGTATATTGCTATATATCTATATGTATGTATATAATGATCTAACGTTGTCAGGCCTGTAGGTACTAAATTGTTGATGTTGTTTGGATCTGATGTTATATGTGGTTGCTGCCGCTTAATTATTGGGGTTTCCTTATTAATTCGTTTATCAAACTATTTGTTAATAAGACACTTGTTCGCGTATGTATTAAACTTGCTTAGTTATCTATCGCTATCGTTTATTTAAAGCAATTTTCTATGATTTGATAATATCTATTTAAATCGAACTTCCAACTTTAGCCCTTTTGCAGTAAGTGCAGATTGTTGCTGTTGCTGCTGCTATTGTTATTGCTATTGAAGTTTTTGTTTTTGGTTGCTTTAGGCAGTTGTTGTTGCTGTAGCTTTTGTTGTTGCTGCTGCTTTATCACTTTCACTGCGTTGTTGTTGTCGCTGTTGTCGCTGTTGTTGCTGCTGTTGCTGCTACGGTTGCTGTGATTTTTATTGTGCTGCTTGTTGGTGTTATTGTTGCCGCTGCTGCTGTTGGTTTCCTTGTTGTTGTTACTGTTGTTGTTGTTGCTGCTGCTGCTATGCTCATTGTTTTGTCGATTTCTCTGTTTTGCTTGATTCCAAATCAAAATTTCCAAAAATACGAAAATTTCACGACAATTAATTCCGGAAGACATTTAGGCGCAATCTGTTTCTCATCGATTCGAACTGTCGCTGCCGTGGAAACGTTCATCGGTTTGTTTTCAGTGTATGTTTTAATCAAACCCCCAGCTTGAACACTTTGATGTACAAAATGGTTTGGCCAGTTATGTAAATACTTTTGCTACGCACTGTCAGCCATGGCCAAATCATGGCATTCAGCATATTGCACGGGAATGATGTCTGCAAGATGGGAAATCGATAAGCAAATTGCCAAGATCGTCGATATTCCGATAACGAAGATCTTTCGATAAGTGCCCAAGTGTGTGTGTGTGTGTCGACATAGATTTTATTTCAAATGATTTATTTCCTAAATTTAATCTATTATGTTCAGAAAGAAGAAAAGCACATTTTATCTTCGATATTTTCCCTTGTCGCAACATAAATGAAATTTTCGAAGTTCCAGCATGTCTATACAAAAAAGTTCACGATTTCCAATTTATGAGTGTGGAATTCCTTATTAGTAAAACTGCCAGCTATCAAGGAAAGTGCCTTTCGGAACTAAAGAGTTATGTATATATAAATAGTTAAAATTCTGCAGTTAATCCTTTTTCCCCGAAACCCGGACCAAAATCATATGAACTCAGAAAATGATATAGGGTCTCATATAATGCGGTGTCCATTGGTAATCGATGTTTTCCGCTGTGCAGGCATCGCAATTCAGGAACTGTGCCGAACCCCGAGCTCTCCCTTTTTTCGGTTGGCAACTCCCTTCGACGGCTGATGTCTGTGTGGACATGAGCATGGAAAATCGATAGAGAAATGGGATTTAAGGGTGCCCAGACAGACGATGGGTGCTGCAGGGGGAGGCGGGGGTCTCTAATGGGGAAAAACTGTGAAATGCAGCGCATAAATCTCGTCGCCAAGCATAGTGGGTGTGTGTTGGAGTGTTAGTGTGGGTAAACATAGAAAAAAGTTCTATGACCCAAAGCTCAAACACACGCACACACACACACACACACTCACAGTGGAACAGAGGAAAAGCGGACGACAAACGAGCCGGCAAACCCAATGAATATAAAAACATTTTTACTTTTCCCTCACTCTTTTTTGAAGGGGGTTGGGGTGGTGGTGGATGGAAGGGGGGGGGGGTCTTTGGGGGAGTGTAATCACATTGCTGGTGGTTTGGGGGTGGCTTTGGGTGGCCATGCGGAAGCCTCTGGCAGACATATAAAATACGTCACCAAAGCGACAGCAACAACACTGAAATTGTGCCAGCTCAGAAGCAGAGCGAGATGGGGCGCGAAGGGACAGAGAAGGACAGAGCGAGAGAGAGAGAGGGAAATTTACATATAGACAAAACGCAAAGAAAACGCTGAAAAGAAAATGAAAATGAATAGCGGCACAGTGGAAATGAAAGATTCTCTCGCAGCGACAACGAACTTACTAACGGTACTAAAGCTAACGAGCCGGTCAAACCGATGATGAAGCAGCGCGAAAGAGAAAGAAGGAGAGAGCGTAGAGATGTTCCGGTGGAGGGGGAGGGGGAGGGGGGCAGAAGCCGAAGGCGGTTACAGTTACAACAGCAACAGAGCGACAGCAAAGCAGACGACAAAGTTTACAAGGCAGCGCTGCCGGCGTCGCAGTTGCAGCACTGCTTGTACTGTTGCTGTTGCTGTGTTGTTGTTGCTGCTGCCGTCGCAGTACGTTGACGCCGACGAAAAAGACCAATGACCTATGGGTGGGCCATGCCGCTGCCCCCACTTTTCCGCCTGGGACTTCTGCTTAGGCTGTTTTCCGCCTCTACACGGTAAGAATATCTGCCTTAATCAGCAATTTGGTAATCCCGTTACTTGCCACCACCCTATTGAGAATGTATCTTTAAGATGCGTTTCCCTTTAAGTCATTGATAATAATGGTAGTCAATTAATTCTAACATTTGCCCTAAATTTGAACTGCACCTAATCAATTGGTATGAAATACAAAAATTTTATCTAATGTGAACTAATTTTGAATAGCTTATTATTTAAACAAACAAGAAGTGTAACAGTATTAACAACAGCTGAACAACTTTTCTCTGCGTGTAACAGAAGTTGTTGTTGTTGCTGGGGTGGCACACTTATGGGGCGACACATGCAGTGAGCGTGTGTGAGTGTGTGTGTGTGCTTAGCAATGTTGTTCCACTAACGGTAATGCAAACAGTCGACTAAGCAGGCAGGAGGAGCAGGAGGAGCAGGAGGAGCAGCAGAACCGGGGAAACAGGAGGCGCAGAGTGGGTGGTGCTGGCGACGACCGACTTTGCTCTGCTGTGAACTCGCCTGAACTGGAAAGTCGGTGCAAGTAGTCGTACTGCCGTCTCTAAACTGCTTCTAACGACAACAATAACAATTGTTGATAATCATAAGTTGCCACAATGGACACAGACAGAAAACTGCAGCGGCAACAAAGGGCCACAAGCTGTGGACAAGAAAAGGGCATATCATCTCGGATTTGTGCCCGGAGATTCGGGCTCCAAAGATCTCCACCGAGGATGGAGCAGAACGGCAAAGACAATGGACCCAAAAGAATTGCCCGGGTAACAGATACTCGGTGTGTATGAGTGTATGAAAAATTGCAAAAGCCTTTCAGCTGACAGTTGGCCACAGTTGCTCCAAAATGGGGCTGTTAATTGGGGGATACTGCCTCGCATATGGGATGCCAAGGAGCTGGATAATCGATGCTATGGCTAGGAAACCCCATTTCAAGAATATAAACTTTTAAAAGCACTAAACACACACTTTTCTTTTTGTTGTGAAGAAGGTTTAAGTATTCATAAATAGCTTTAAACAATTTTAAAACTGTTATGTTTCAACACTTTGGTATGTCGGACTAATATTTAATTATTTTAAAGGGAAGGAAGGAAATGGTTTTCATAGTATCAAAACTTCAACAAAAAACTTTGATCTCTAGACGTTCAGCAAGTAACATTTTGAAACAACGTGGTTATTACTAGATATGAAATGTGGAGCTTGTCGCTCCGCGAAGTGAAACAAAAATATCGAACCATTCAATTTAATTTCATCGCCTTGCAGTTTTAGACACGTGTACTTAATAAACCCCCAAATGCTAACAAATACTAACAAATATAAAGCGAACGAGCCTAAACGATGCCATAAATTCCCTTTCCCAATCATCAGATCCCCGATCGTGTGATATATCCGAAAACTGGTGGTTAGCCATCCAATTAGAGGCAAATAGATTATTCCAATAAATTATCCAATTTGCGGGCGGCGAAGGCGGCTTGCGCCGTGTTGCGATGAGGGATTTTCTCGATGGATTTTAGAATTTTTCGTTTTGGTTACTAATTTTTATGTATCCTTGTGGTACACACACACACACACTCTTTCGGCACGTTGCTCTTACACATACACGGAGATTGGCTTTGTTTTTGTTGCACAAATTGGGGGGGAGGCTGTGGGGGGATTCTCCCGGGATTTTTCGGGAGTATTACGTCACTGGCACTTCCGTTTCCGTTTTTTACTCGCGGAGAGAGGGCGCGCAATTGCAGTTGCAGTTGTAGGCACGATGTGGAATTTGAATGCACACGATATTGATTGATTGACTGGTACTGTATATAGCGATATATGTTGTAGGCGTATCCTATGATTTTGTTGTGATCTGAAACCGAACAAACTTCATCTGCCGCCGCATGTTGCAAGGCCGTAATTTATCATTTCTTTACTATTATTTTTTTTCAACACACTGGCACACACTCGCGCTTCGCAGTTTTGCCTTTTGAGTAATTCTTTGCTTTTTTGGGGGCTTTTTTTCCCGGCAGAGTGGGGTTGGTGAGGCGTTTTGGGGGATTAGGGGGGCAAAACGCATAGGCACACGCACACACACACACGCACGGCGCACACACACGAGCGATGGGAAATGAAAACGGTACAGAGTATAAACAACAACAACAAATAATTAATAATAAAGATACAACGCGCCACGCATCGTAACCCGCCGCCGCGAAACGCTCAATACGAGGTGTAGCTGAAGAGTGCCGCAAAATGTTATCGACTGTTCGTTGTCGTCGTGCCGCGGCAGCGACGCCGGCGGCGCAGCAGCAGCGCCGCAATGCGGCAGCAGAGCTCGTGCTCCCCAAAAGAAAAGAGAGGGAGACAGCGAAAGAGCGCGAGAGAGAGAAGTGGGTATATGTGTCTCTGTGCCGATGACTTCTTCAGTTCGCTGCCCCAAGCCGCCTCCCCGCTGCCGCCATCACACCCACTTTTGCCTCGTCCGCTTTGTGCCGTTCATTCGCTATGGCAACCGCTCGGCGATGAAAAGAGTCATAATCAGCTGTTATCTCTGCTCTCTCTCTCGGTCTCTCTCTCTCTCTTTTGTTTTACAACTGGGGGGCTTAAGAGCGGGAGCTTTTGGCGCTTCCTTCGATTAGCAGGTCAATTGCTTTTTAGGCCAAAATGTGTGCACTGCAGTTGCGAGCAACTTAATTGCACCCCTTACATCTCCACCGACGACTGGCCAAATTGTTTTCAATCCTTTTTCGGGGCGGAAGTGGCAATGGGCCCTAAAGTAAGCCGCTTGAATCCTGCCCACCAGCTTTTAATGATTGAAATGGCTTTGGGACTCTTAAATTGCGCTGATAGAATTATTTTTTATCAACTATGATTAGGTAGGCTTATACGTTTGATATTAGTAAATTTATGTTAATTGAGGAATATGTGATGAGTTTTTGTATAGATCGGATCCTTTCTAACAATTTTTTCTTTGAATAGGTGCGCCATAAGGTAGGCAAGAGATTTGCCTTAGGGCAGTGGTTAGAGGGTATCTTATAGTCGAATTCCTTATTACTTATTTAAATATTTAATACTTTTTTAACCTTTTACGTCGGCAGGCAGTTATTAAACATGTATTAACCGCGTAGGTAAGAAAAATATAATTATTTTATCATATACGTTATGTTTGCAGTAATGCATATATTTATTTGAAATAGTGTATCCACCCACCATTGGGTTCCATTACTCAAATGGAAATCTTTTTTTTTTACTTTGCGAATGCATTTCATTATAAATGCATCAAAAATTACCAGCTTTATAAACAAAGTAAAGCTTGATGGTAATATTAAATTGCACGCGGTATCTCAGTTCTTAGACAATGAAGTCACAATAAACTGGGTTAAGTCCCAGAGTGTTGAATTTTTTATGAATATATTTTTTATTAGTTTTATAAATATTCAAGCCATTACGTCTGGCACATACAAATTTAGAAATCAAAAAAGAAAAAAAATCACCGAACAGTCAAGGTGAACTGCACACGGAGTTTGCTGGCAAATTAAAAATGTTAAAATTAGTTTAAGTCATTTGGCAACTTGCTTTCGAAGTTTGCCAAAATGAAAAGCGAACCCAAATATCAAAATAAAAAACAAAAATTTCCATGTAAATGTTGAAAACGAAAAAGAAACCAACTTCGCTCAAGTTATAAATTAATATTTCGTTTACGATAATTTATGTATTTTCGTTGACGTCGAATACTAAAACCATTAGCTTTGCATCTCGCAGATACAAAGATACATATGTACATGTGTATGTACATGTGTGCGGCGCATAATTGGAATTTCGCATAGACGAGAAAGAGATGAGCTGGTTATGAAATCGTCGGCCAATATCGATGAGGTTTGGCAAAATCGAAAATATGATAATGAAACTTTGCCACGCTCGATTGGAGACGAAATCCCATGCGGCGCTGACCTGGCTAATAGCCACGGATCCAGGTCTAGACGATCAGGTCGGCTAATAAGCCAAAGATTCATGCATGAAATGCAAAGCGTTGTCCAACCAAATTATAATGAACCTGGCTTCGATTCATATGGGAAATTACAACAACACACACACACAGCCAATATGCCCCATCGCAAAAGTGATAGTGCGAAGATATATATCTCGTAATCCGCCGATTGCAACATCTCCGTCGACGGCGACAACGCGCCGAACTGCCAAAGTCCATCGACCACGTTCAGGGTCGCCTCATCTGCAGAAAGGTTCGGATGAAGAAAACTTTATGTTTTAACTTTACATCTTTTTTGCCAACTACCATTATGTGGGCTAATGTCAAATCCGCTTGTGTTAGGGGGCTTTAAACGGGTTTTAGAAACCATTTGAAATCTTTTGGAAAATTTCAGGTGATGGGTACTTAAGCAATCGACAATTTGAAAATTCCCTTCAAATTTACAATAATGTGTATTTTGCATATATCCGCCATTTTAATATGTAAAACTTATACCTCATCTTCAGAAGGATTTTGTAGTAGAAAACTGTCCATATTTTATTTTTTTAGACCAACTATTATATTAGTTATTGTCTCATATTTAACCAATGTCTACTATTGGTAATAACATACAACACCCTGTCTAAAAAACATCAAGAAATAAATTCTAAGAACTATAAAAAGTACTGGAGTACAAACAAGTTTTATTTCCAAGGCTTTACCAAGCCTTGTTTCACCTCTGGCCAAATAAAACAATCAGATTTGGAGATCGATCAGTCAGCTTCTGGAATTGGGAGAGCAGTAAATCTGGGAAACAAATCGATTGATCTGTTCCATGAACGTCATGCCTGTTCTTAGTGGGTACAGCAATTAGGTAACGATTCATCGCCTCGATCATCAATCATTGGTACCAGAAAATCCGACATTTTGGCCACCGCCCCAGCCCGCTAATGAGCCATGCAAGTGGATACGGCGGCCCCCAGCGCCAAGATATCAACAGAAACTATAAAATATAGATCAATCTTGGCCAAAACTGTAGGGCTTCTGCATGAGAAGTCGTGTCAGTGGCTGACACTCATTTGTAGTCATCAAGTGAATCGAGTCGAGGGAGCAGACTCAACTCGCTGGCCCGCGGCGCTGCCAAATCAATTTTTCAGCTTAGCCGCCCCGCGCCCTAAGCCCGTTCGCTGCCTGCCTGCTTACACTTGAAGAAACATTACTTCACTAAGTAATTAAATGTTCTAAAAAAACGCATAAAGCTCCTTGTGTTGCGCAGAAAGGTGCATTTTAAGATCAACAAATTTGACAATTGCATGGATATTTCCAGACCGACTCCCACATCAGCCCTTTTCTGCCAGTGTAAAAACGTTCATTCTGTTCTAGCCAGCTTGAGTTTCGCTCTCAGTCCGCTCGAGCCTCCATTGAGGTAACTGTATAGTTTGTAGTTGACGTTTTTACCGCTAAGGTTCGTGATACGGTAAAAAAAAATATGAGGGGCCGAGCAGAAGAACGGTGGTGGTGGTGTTGCTGCTGTGCCGCAACAGCAGTAAAGCGAATATGCCGGGGCAGGGAGAATCGCAAAAACAGCTAACAGAACCTAATGATAAAGAACGCCATCTAGACTTGGCCAAAAGCTAGTCAGCCTAGCAGCGGCTTATTTAGTATGTCAAAACATGTTTTTGTTGCTGCTTGTATCTGTGTGTCTGTGTGTGTGTGTGTTGGTGTTGCCGCTGTTTGTTGACTATGGAAAGTGGGACACATGCCCGTAGCTGTTGGTGTTGCTGCCTTGCTGCGGCTGCTGCTGCTGCTGCTGCTGCTGCAGCCACACAAAGGTGAATAGCCAATAAATCGAGGCTTGTAAATTGAAATTCTTTTTAGCATGGGGTGTGTACACCGTACAGTATACACAGTACACCTGTTGTTGCACTTGCTAGTGTTGCTAGTGTTGCTAGTGTGGCTGCTGCTGCTGCTGCTGCTGCTGCAGATGTGTTGCTGATGTGTCAGCCTGTTAATTGCCGCTGCCTGGGATGCTTGCGCAATCAGCGAGCGTTCATTTGCATAGCTCGGATTCTGGCGGGGCATTGGGGGCTATGTATGCGATTATCTAACCCAGAGCTGATCGTTGGTGGTCGCTCTGGGCGAGTGCTCACTGTGGTTAGCCGGCGGTTGTTCGCCTGCACGCGCAACAGAAGCAATTCTCGCCGAGTTTTCTGGGGTGCGAACTCATCATTCGCGGAATCCTTGACTTAAGGTCTTTCAAATATTTGCTACAATCACTCACGACGGCTTACTGCAGCTCTTTAACTTTGGTGCCATAAAATAAACGCAAGAAACCGGCAAGAGTTTAGCTAAACATGGCTACTGCATATGAAGTTAGATATATTGTCGGAACACACATTTTATATCCCTAAAGTGACTTAACTATAGTTGAGAGTAGCACTGGTAGTAGCTTACCTGTCATGGCTCCATTGCTGCCACTGCTGCTGTGTTCCCTGCTGTTGTCCCTGGCCGATGTTGCACTTGCAGTTGCTGCTGATGCTGCGGATGCCGCAGATGCTGCAGATGCCGCAGATGCTGCAGATGCTGATGCTGATGTTGCTGTTGATGTGGCAGCAGGCCTATGAGCCGTGAGCGGTGGCATCGGCGGAGGAGTTTGCTCCTTTGGGCGCTGACTGGTGTTGCTGGCCATGTTCTTGCTCATGTTTACAGAGCTGATGTTGCTGATGCTGCTGAAGCTGCTGAGACTGCTGAAGCTGCTCGAACGCGCCAATGCCGGTGGATCCGATAGGAATTTCACTTGCTGCTGCTGCTGTTGCTGCTGCTGTTGTGGCCGCGACTGTGCCGGCCTGGTGGTGGCCAATCTCTTGGGCGCCGGAGGCTCCGGTTCAGTCTCATCCTCGGGCTCGCCATCCGCCTCCAGCTCGCCTTCGAGCTCGTTTTCCAAGTCCGGCTGCACGGTGGCTATGATGGTGCCCTCCTCGTTGGCCTGCTCGAAGCAGACGTCCAGCAAGGTGGCTCCGCCACCCGCCTGTAGGCCGGCAATATCCTTGAGATCTATCCAACTGGCTCCCAGCTTATCCGCATCACTGAGGGGCAGGCTCAGCACCCTCGTGTCGCCCTCCTCCACGATGTGGAAGGATTGCGTGGGCTCGATCTTGACGATGATGGGCTGATTGGCCAGAATTTGGGCGGGTGGCGCACTGCCCAGCAAACTGGCCATGTTCTCCTCCTCCTCGTCGGCGGCCTCCAGTTCGCTGAGTTGCTGCTCGATCTGCAGGTAGGTGCTACTGCTGGAGTTCGCTGCCACTCCCGACTGCTGCTTCAGCACGTCCAGCTTGAGGACCGTGCACTTGTCGGTCTGCTGATACTGGTGCTGCTGCTGGGGGCGTGGCAGCAGGGTGAGGGCGGGAGCACCCGATGTGCCAGAAGCCTCCGCAATGAAGGCCAATGGGGGAGAGGTGCCCGTGGACTTGGTGGACACACTCCTCGACGACTGGATCAGCTGGGGCAGGGCTTGTGGTGCACCACCACTGCCGCCAGCACCGGAGGCAACGCCACCACTTCGTGCCACAATGGTGGTGGAGACGGGCAGCGGAATTATCGAGATGGAGGGCACCTTGCTGCGCAGATTGGCCACCGCCGCTGCCGTGGCGGCATCGGTGCCGATGTACGTTGGACCGCCGCTCGAGGATTTGCTGCCGCCGGCGGGCTTGGCCTGCTGTATCAGCAGGAGATCTCTGGGCCTATCCGTTGTGGCGGCCGTTTACTCACAAAGGCTCTCAAATGTCCGGGGTTTCGCCACCGCTTAAAACACTAAACACTCACACTTTCACTTGGTTCATTGCTTTGGTTTCTTCTGTTATGCTCGTATTTGTTACTTCTTATATTTGGTTTTTGCTTTTTTTGGGTGTAGAAGCACAACATCGAAATAAATTGAAAATCAGCCTTACGAAAGTGCACTTAAAAAATTGTCGACTAAACAAGTTCATTCATACTGCATTGCCTCGATTGCTTGTCAATTGGTGTAGATACCCCCAGAGGGGGAGGCCCAATGGGGAGTGTGGGGAGGGGGGGGGTTTGAAATGGGGGCTTATTGGGGACGTAGTGGGGTCTGCAGATGCACCTGTGCGTTTCGTTTCGTTTCGTTTAGTTCGGTTCGTTTTTGGTTCGTTTTGCAGCTGGAAATACGCGTCGTATACTTAACGTAACTTTGTGCGATGCATAGAGCTTGACTTTCCGATTAATGCTTTCCACTTGTGCTTGTTTTTGAGTACATTTGGGCTAGTCTTTTCGGTTTATGATTATGTTTAACGTTACTTCTCTGGCTAATATGCAGCAATTGTTGCTGTGCATCGCTGACTGAGCCTGCTTCTGTATCTGTGTCCTCCGCATTTGCCTGTGCTCGTTGTCATCCTCGTTTTCGTATCCTGCTGCTGCTGCTGCTGTTGTTGCTGCTGTTGCTGCTGCTGTTGCTGCTGCTGCTGCTGCTGCTGCTGATGATGTTGCTGTTGATGTTGCTGTTCCTGCTGCTGTTGCTGCTGCTGGTGCTGCACATGCAACGCGTCGCCGCTGGATGGCTGCAAGGCTGCGCTGCAGCATTCGGTTGGGCCAGCGCCATTGGAACCCGACCACGTCAAAACAGTTGGAAGTGTGCCTCTGGATCTGGATGTGGATGTGGATGTGGATGTGGCAATGTTGCTGTTGATTTCCCACATCGCGGCACGCAACCCTATGCAACCACCACCTCGGCCACCACCACCATCCTCGCAGCAACAACAACCACCAGCTGTGTGGAAAGTGGCTTTAATAATCGATTTTTCAGCGGCACACTTGCGAATCAATATTTGGCAAACAGGAGCAGCGCTGCAGCTCTCCCTTTCCCGTATCGGATTTCTATCCCTTGGGTTCTACACTAATTAAGCACTGTTCTCAGTGTATTTCACTTTTGCTTGGGTTTTTGGGTTCACTGTTTCAATATTTATATTTTCACTTTCGGATGATTTGTGGCCAAATGCACCGCGCGCGTTTTTTTGTTTTTTGTGACTCTTTTTTGTCGATTTTGAGAAGCAGCTGACCGGAGCTGCGTCCTTTACAGGAATGTGTCCCAAATTCGAGTGCCACAAACACAGTTCGTTCTGCCGCTGCACAAACTTTCCGTTTCGTGGGGGTTGCGCCTCAGTTTCTGGGAAAAGGAAAAACCGAGTGTGTGTGTGCTTGTGTGTGCGTGTGTATCCGCATGCAAGTTGAAAAATGGGACTCGCTGCGAACTGCTGCGAAAATAGGGTTAGTAGGCATAATGCCAAGTGCATAGCCAGGAAAAACTGGAAGCCACAACACGAAGGAAAACGAGCACAGTCGAGCGTTTGTTGCGCAGCTTTTCCACCCTTAAAATCTCAGCGGGTAACGGGGACTGCGGGCCAGGAAAATTCCCGTCGTGGTGAGAAAGCGTCACGGGAAATTTCTGCACGCTCGAGGTGGAAATTCCAAGGGCGCGGGATTTTGAATGACTCTTGGGTGTTTGACTTTCGGCATTTAGTCAACTAACAATTGCAACTGGCATTTATAAAAGTTGCATAAACTCAAAGAGCTATATATTATTCAGTAGAACTTCAACTAAGATATGTTTATATTTTTATATCATTTGGTTCATACCATTCGAAAGTAATAGTTTGAAAACTATAAAATTACCAGTTTGAAAAGGTAAGACTTAGATTGCTTAGACTATTTTTTGTGCATAAAATATATAATCTCTTATAAATCATATATGTGGAGCACAAATAAACTATTTTCATATCCAAGATTTGTTTACCAAATACGAACTATGTGGTAATAACAATTACGTTTGTGCAGTATTTAAGAAACCAAACAAATGGTATAAATAGTAAGCACATACATACGTATATTTAAATAAGCCATTAAGTGTACATTTGTATTGCACTTAAATATACAAGAACGTACAAAACAGTTAGGTTCGGTAATTAAAGACCCCGATGCCAATTTCGGCAAAAACCAATCCAAGAACTGCTATGACCACAATGACCCCCAAGTGACTGCCCAAAAAAAGGGCGAGCAGAGAACATCTCGGGCATTGGCCAACAGCCAGGGCGAATTTGGACTAATCGCCTAACTGGGCCCCAGCCTAACCGATCGGATCGAGCCATCATTAGGCGGGGGGAGGATTTGGGGGGTGTAGGGCCAAACTTCTTATAGAGGAGGGCCAATGATGGCGAACCGAGCGACCACCGTTAGGACGGATTCGGATTTGGATTCTGATACTGATTCTGATTCTGAGTCGGAGCCAAAGACTCAAGCATCGGCATTAATATTTCATGTTTTTCCGTTGCTTAAATCATGTTAGATTTATTCTGCGCCGCTTTCAGCTGCCGCTTGCGCAACAACAATCAACAGCTAACTGCTAACTGGTAACTGGTAACTGGTTAGTGGTTCTGGCAGCCAGCTTACCAGCAACTTGCAGCTAAACTTGGCTAAAACACCGTTGGTTCTAACGTGAACGCGAAAATGTGTGCCTCACCGTTGTAAACTTCTTGCGGCGGCTGTTGCCTCATCTATTGCAAGTCTGTGCCGATGCCGATGCCGATTCTAACCTGTTTTCTCTGCTGAAACTCTCCGAAAAAGTCCCGTAAGAAAGTCCCAGTTATTCAAGAGGAAAAACCTGTTACACGCAACTGGCTCAGAGAGCTGATTGCCAAGAAAATGGAGATGGAGATGGAGAAAAGAAAAGAACCAAAAAGAAGTCAGCATATAGCCACAATAGCAGCAGAAACAGCAAACACGTTAGTACCGTTGCCTCGGATTCTTTGTTGCGCAACTGTGTTGCAAGATTAGCTGCGACTTCCAACTGGTTTATTGCAGCCCCACTGTCGATGAGGCAACAGTTGGCCTGGCCATTACTGTTGTTCTGCCTTGAAGATGTGGTAAAATCTTTTGGCTAGAATCGGAAATCCAACGGCGAGACTGGCGGAGGTGCTGCATTGCATGTCTTGCAGCTTGACTGCATATCCCATCCATTTGTTTGCGGCTATTGAAAGCCGTTGCCTTTTATAATCAATTAGGTTTTTTTTTAACTTAACGCCAGCCTAATGAGTCCAATAGCCGGCTATTGCCAGGCAAGGCTGATTTCTGGTGCGAAATATCACCAGAACTGTTTTGATTAGAGGAGAAACTCTGTTTCAAAACTGCCAAGTTCAGAAGACCTTTAGCAAATTGATCACAATGCTTTTGAGCCACATACGTGTAGACTTGAAAATGATTAGAGGAATTATTTTCCATCTATTGTTGGTTCTGAAGGGAATTGTGTACCCAGTCGAGTTAAGTAATATAATATTATATATATACAAAATTTCTAATTGATTACAATTTGATCATTTTGAGAAGTATTAAGTATTCCATTTGTTTTATTTTTATTAGCAAGCTTCGCATTGCTATCCATTGTATTCCTAGACTTTCGCAATTGATTCCCAAGATTAATTATTTAATTATAAAATCAATTATAAAAAAAATAAAACATATAATCGATTTATTGTAGGAACCTTAATATAAGCAGTAATATTTTAGGGATATCATAGCTACTCGGGGTCTTATGCCTAGTATTCCCTATTGACACTAACCTCTGATGGTGCTGGGCATGTTATCCGGGTTTTGCGATCTCATCAATGGACGTGGACTTTCATTCAGACACTCAATCGGATCAGATCAGTGTCAAGGCTTTGAACTCATCTCCGTCCATGAGATCATAATAGCAAGCGTAAATCTGGCGAATTAGCTCTGGGGCTCGAGCTAATTGGTATCGGATCAAACAGTTTTCAAACGGTGAAGTTAGCCGGCGAAGGTGATGATGAAGCCGACGGAGTGGAACGGATCAGAAAGGAGAGCAAGCGTAATCGGGACTGGAAGCGATCCGGTGAGAGAGCCCACAATCCGAGTGGACTGGACTGGACGTGGGGACAAACGATTGCACACTAAATGGCCAGAGACCGAGTCAAAGACCCGTTGCATCCGATGATCATGATCGCGCTCATCATCGTAGTCATCATCCTCTGCATCGGCGGTGGAATCGTCATCCTCTGGCGGGAACCTGTGTGCGGAGGCGAGTGGAAGACCAGGCAAGCTTCAAAAAAGAAACAGAAGCTCTGCGGAGAAAGGAGAAAGGAGCTGCGAGATGTTTCCACCTCACACACACGCACGCGCTCACCAACACACCTGCAGGGGTGCTCACCACAATTCCTGCTAATTAAATGCGTGATCACTGGCCAAAAATATTCGCGCAGCAACCGAAAAGATACAGTCCCGCCACCCTAAGAAGGATTTCGGGTCCATCTTCCTCTCGTATTTAAAAAAAGCATTCAATAAAAAGTAATCCAAAGCAATCAATCTGTAATATCAGCATATATGTATGCATATAAAAAATATATTAATAAATCAAATGCTCATTTACTTTATAAATTACAGGAAAAAATGGAGTTGCTTTTCATTGAATAAAGTTTCGTAATGGTATCTCTTAACCACGTTTAAACAACGCTTCAGCCTAACAAGAGAAGATATTTAAAGCTTCACTGAAATATCGGATTGATTTATGGAAGTTGGCCTGTATGGGCTGGTAACAAATACACATGCCATCGGAGTCATGCGTGCATTTCATCAGAGATGGGATGTCGGAAAGTCCGAGAGTCCGACTGTTATGCCCAGTGATACACGTTGGGGCCCGTCATCGGATCGCAGCTCGCTCAGTTGCACCTTTAATCGCTGAGCAAACAGG
This sequence comes from Drosophila orena, assembly GCA_005876975.1. Classification (NCBI taxonomy): domain Eukaryota; kingdom Metazoa; phylum Arthropoda; class Insecta; order Diptera; family Drosophilidae; genus Drosophila; species Drosophila orena. The sequence continues at coordinate 1,625,222 of VCKV01000008.1, read as the reverse complement.
AAGACTTCTACGGCAAACATACACATGCAAGCTCGCACACTCACTCACACACACACAGACACACGCTGTGGGAAGAGCGGGAGGGAACGGGAAAGACGTAAGAGGGGGAAAACAGGTTGAGAAGTACCGCTAAGCGGAGGCCCCAACTTTCCGAGGTCAACGAACGTTCTTAGCGCTCAAGAATGAAGGAATCAAAACACACCAAAAAACACAGAGCGCAGAAAAGAGAGAGAGAGAGTGAGAGAGAGGAGCGGAAGAAAGAGTAAAGAAAGCACAAAGAGAAAGCAAAGCGATCGACTTTAGAGCGCAACAGGTAAGCGCTGCAACCAAAAGCAAAAGAGTCATTCCGAGTACGAAAAGAGAGAGAGTCAGTATCTTTTATTGTGTTTTTGTATGCACATGCACTTTTGAAACGAATTTATCTGTTGCCCGCAGCTAAACGAAAAAGCTTACGAAAATGTGTATTTTTAGCCGCAGATTTAAAAGAACAAAAAGGGAGAGAGCGAAACAAAAGGCGCTTTGTAACTGTCTGTCTCATGACCAAAAGAAACCGAAATTCTTATTCTTATTGCTCAATATTTGGTAATACACACTCACGGATACAGATACAGATATAGATACAACTACAGATACATGTGCATTCGACGTGCAAAAGCCATTCAATGTAGCGGTATTTTGTCGAAATTTCCTCAGTCTCGAGACGAGTACAAAGCTCATTGACCTCGTGCTCTCCCTCTATCCCCTTCTTTTTTTCTTCTCTCTTTTGCCTTCTGCCCCATTCCCTTGTAACAAGTGTGTAATGAGCGGGGAACGGGGGCCTGATTTGCTGTTTCTGATATTTTTTGGCGTTTTTAAGACGGGCTTCCAGCTAACATAGGTTTCGAACATTTTCGGCTTTTATGCTTTCTGCATATTCTTCGTTTTCCCTGGGGAATTTCTTTTTAATCCGACCAGATGGGGTATTTATCAGTAAGCCCACAAAACTTTGGAAATGGGGAACGTATTTTACTGACAGCCTGTTGATGCCATTTGCGTCTACTGCAATCCGATTGGTCAGCGGACTTATTTCCCTACCAAAGGACACCTCTTTCTATTGGCTGTTGCGTCCTCCTCCCTTTCTCCTCTGTCTCTTCTTTATCCTGCTTCGTGCTCAATGTCCCTTTGTTTCACAACCGCCTGTTGCCGTTTAGTATGCTCTTTCTCTGTGATGGGAAGTATCCGGCACGAAAAAGATAGAATATCTGAAAAAATATTGATTACTAAACATTCATACTTTTAAGCTGTTGACACTTTGTGACTCATCGACTCTTTATTTCAATATGAATAAGAAAACGTAATAAAATTAGCAAATTTTTTGTACAGTCATTTGTTATTTTACGAATGTATTACAACGACTGTAAATATTTTTATTTAATATACACGTATTTTGAAATTATACTTATACACATATTTTACAACTTTAATAATTTGAAAAAATATTTACAGTAAAGTGTCTTAAGGTATATACATACATATCTTGAAAGGGTATCCAAAGTTGTGCAACGATACCATTGCTTTTCTCTAAGCTTATTGTTGTCCTCATCCATTTTAGGAAAATAGCCATCCTGCTGCTTAATAGCATCCTTTGGCTCGTCCTTCGTTTTTGCATCGGAAAAGCAACAGTTTCCGGGTATAAATAGGTCCTGTTTGACTCTGATTCCATTCAGTTCGACTTTGGTTCGAGTATTGTGCTTGGTAAATTGAACTCTATTGTGATTGTGCGTATACAACTTGGTAATGAAATAGTTGTGCTCCCAAAGTACATTAAAAGTGCTAAAAATCCATAGTTTTAGTCCAGAAGTTTATCATAAAGTGTTCCAACAATGAATTTACCTCAATATATTTGTTATAATAAAATAATTGAAAGTATCCGTTGTAAATGATTAATAACTAGATGAAATGCAACCAGATTATCATGTGGTTGTTTGAATTTGTGTGTTAGTTTCAAGTGAATGCAAACATATTTTTAGAATTCCCTAGATATCTACAAATGCATTTAAAGCAACAATGTTGCTGTTCTATGACTATCAACATTATTTGCGAAACGGCAAACATTTAATTTGATTTCCATCGATGAATTTCAGTTCATGTTTCCTGCGTTCTAAATGCATGACAAAATGCAGTTGGAGAATGGGTGCACGCGCTGCAGATCGCTGCAGATATAGTTAATTTGCGGTATTTAATATATAATCAAGCTATGCGAGTCAGCAAGCATAAACAATTAGAGGGTGCTTTCCAATTTAAACGGAATTTTGTTGGGAATCAGCTGGAGAGTCGAGCGCATCCCCCTTGCTCAAACCCCTAATATCGTGCCATCTATGGGATGGCCAATTAGGGAGCTCCATGTTCCAACAACTTGCCAACACATCCCACTGCCCGATCGGATTTGTATTGCAGCCAACAAGCTAATTGGTTCCGGCCAGGTCTATAAAAGCACGGCGCTATCCCAAAAGCCCCAGTTATAGGACAAATATTATCACGGCCGCAATTAGGTAACCCAACGGGTTAGAACCCTTCCAGTGCCGGAGGCACTGCACCCTTGTGTTTTCACAGCTGTTAGCGTTTTCATAGCTTTTCCAAGCGCTTTTCTTGTCATTTCCACTTCCAGCGAACGCCAGAAGCCCCACAACATCGGAAGTGCACAAGTTTCTATTCCATTATATTGTCCCCCGTTGTTTTCACTATTTCCCACCAGCGGTCAGACGGTTGACGTTCCCATTCGGCATTTCAATTTGGCACAAGTCACCGAAAAATGGAGCTAGCCTAGCCAAGAGTCCAACAGGATTAGGCCAAGCCAATTGCGAAACAAAGCGCCTGAAGATACATTTACAAGCCCCAATTGCGTGCGACAATTGCACAGTATTTGCGTCAGCATCAGTTAAGTGAGGCGATTGCACCATGGACTTCAAGGAATACCGCCAAAGGGGTGAGTACTGCCCAAATCTGGGCCATAAAATGCACAGCGGCAGACGCGTGTAAGTAAATACCGGATGGAAATCCCATCCAAAGGGCCGTATATTTGATTGGCCCAAGGCGGCTTTGTCCCGGCCGTTTGTCTTCGTTTCCCGTAATTGAAATCCCACACACGGAGAAAATCCCAGCTATGCCGTATCATATTTTCAAATCAATTTTTATTGACATTTCCGAGCTTAAATAACTGCTTTTGTTTAAAGCGTATGGCAATTATTTATTCGCTACTTTTCGCTGAACAACAAAATAATTTCAATTACATAATCAACATATGGTTGGCATAGAGTATTTATTCTCAAATTGTTTTAAACTGAAAACTTTTTAGCTCATTAACAATTTTCCAATTCATAAATTATTTGTAATATCTAACATATTTTCAAATCTTCAATGTCATTATTGGTTTTTCTCTTTCAGTCATATCTTCTATCTTAAATAGAAAAAATATATAAATATTTTTGCAATAAATAGAAAAAATATATAAATATTTTTGCAATAAATAGAAAAAATGTATGAATATTTTTGCAATTTAAGAATATTCCACCATAAATAGCAAAACTATAAATAAAGCAAAATCGATCGAATCACATCGAAGTAACATTTTATTTCCATTTACAGGCAAGGAGATGGTCGACTACATTGCAGACTATCTGGAGAACATCCGGGAGCGCCGAGTTTTTCCGGATGTAAGTCCCGGCTATATGCGCCAGCTACTGCCGGAATCCGCTCCGATCGAGGGAGAACCGTGGCCGAAAATATTCTCTGATGTGGAGCGGATCGTGATGCCGGGCATAACCCACTGGCAGTCGCCCCACATGCACGCCTATTTTCCGGCCCTCAACTCCATGCCCTCGCTACTGGGCGACATGTTGGCGGACGCGATTAACTGCCTGGGATTCACCTGGGCCAGCTCGCCGGCCTGCACCGAACTGGAGATCATAGTGATGAACTGGCTGGGCAAGATGATCGGTCTGCCGGACGCCTTTCTCCACCTGAGCTCCCAAAGTCAGGGCGGCGGCGTGCTGCAGACCACAGCGAGTGAGGCTACCCTAGTCTGTCTGCTGGCGGGACGGACTCGGGCCATCCAGCGATTCCATGAGCGACATCCCGGCTACCAGGATGCGGAGATTAACGCCCGACTGGTGGCCTACTGCTCCGATCAGGCGCACTCCAGTGTGGAGAAGGCAGCGCTAATTGGTGGGTTTCACCTAACTGGCTTTGGTCCATTTACGTAGTTTAATAGTATTTGATTGTTAGGTGATCTCTTGATCTGATTACATTCCCTTCTAGCGTAAAGCATACACACTAATACACCGATCCACATTTGCAAGCACTCTATAACTTGGTCGGCTCACTCGACCATAGCTAACTTTATTGTTTAAGCCGCTTACGGTTTAAGCCACACTCCCACTCTTTTGCTCCGCAGGACTCGTGAGGATGCGGTACATCGAGGCGGATGAGGACCTGGCGATGCGCGGCAAGCTGTTGCGCGAGGCCATCGAGGATGACATTAAGCAGGGCCTGGTCCCCTTCTGGGTGAGTGGCAGTCTGTCAAAATTAATTGGCCCGCCCTCCGCAGCCAGCTGATTCCTGTTTTCTGATTCCTAACTCCCAACTGGAGAGCCCCAGATTCACGACTCCCACTGGAGCCAATTAATACATGTCAGCATTTAAGTGTCCTGCGGTGGTTTATTTTTAGGTCTGCGCCACGCTCGGCACCACCGGCAGCTGCAGCTTCGATAACCTGGAGGAGGTGGGTGCTCTCGAAATAATTACAAGAAAATAAGAATCATTTAACTGGCCACCAAACACATACCAGTGATATATAAAACTAGAATTTATATATAGGATTTTTATTTTCACTAGTTCGATGCCAAGCACCAAGTTTACGCTTTTAAAATCCCTTTACTCCATTAATACCTGTTAAAAGAGAAGTATTTCAAAGTGTTAAGATGTGATTTTGTTCCCTTAGATTGGCATCGTGTGCGCGGAGCACCGCCTGTGGCTCCACGTGGATGCGGCGTACGCCGGCAGCGCCTTCATCTGCCCGGAGTTTCGCACCTGGCTGCGTGGCATTGAGCGGGCGGATTCGATAGCCTTCAATCCGTCCAAGTGGCTGATGGTGCACTTCGATGCGACCGCACTGTGGGTTCGGGATAGCACCGCTGTCCACAGGACCTTCAATGTGGAGCCGCTGTATCTGCAGCACGAGAACTCCGGAGTGGCAGTGGACTTCATGCATTGGCAGATACCACTGAGTCGCCGATTCCGGGCACTGAAGGTGTGGTTCGTCCTGCGATCCTACGGGATCAAGGGACTGCAGCGCCACATCCGCGAAGGCGTTCGTTTGGCGCAGAAATTCGAGGCACTCGTCCTGGCCGATCACCGGTTCGAGTTGCCTGCCAAAAGGCATCTTGGACTGGTGGTATTTCGCATCCGGGGCGATAACGAGATCACTGAGAAGCTGCTGAAGAGGCTGAATCACCGCGGCAACCTTCACTGCATCCCCTCGTCGCTGAAGGGACAGTATGTCATTCGGTTCACCATCACCTCGACGCACACGACCTTGGACGATATCGTCAAGGATTGGATGGAGATCCGGCAGGTGGCCTCCACTGTGCTGGAGGAGATGAACATCACAATCTCGAACCGCGTCTATCTCAAGGGTAAACGCAAGGCCTGCCGTCTCAAGTAGCCACCGCTTCCACTTCCACTTCCGTTCCCGTTCCTGTTTCCGTTTCCGTTCCTGTTCATGTATTCAGCTTGTTAATGCACTCCGATCCACCCGAGATCGCTTTTTTTGAGTTTTGCTAATATACGGTTGATCTTTGTTTGTATTTTTTTAGTTTTCTGATTTTTAGTTTTATTTGTTATTATTTAAAAAACTCTTGTAGCATATTGTGGTCTTGTTTCCAACCAAGGCAGTTAGACGTCTTCTAATCACATCTTGTAATCCCGCAGAAACCAAGGAGAAGAATGAAGCTTTCGGCTCGAGTCTTCTGCTCTCCAATTCTCCGCTCTCGCCCAAGGTGGTTAACGGCTCCTTTGCGGCCATATTCGATGCGGATGAGTTTCTGGCCAAAACCTATGCCGGTGTTCGGATAGCGGTAAGTCAATATGGGTTAATTAAGCACCCAGTTCTTGGACTTACGGTATTCCAGCACCAGGAATCGCCATCGATGAGACGACGTGTGCGTGGCATCCTCATGTCGGGCAAGCAGTTCTCGCTGGATTCGCACATGGACGTGGTGGTTCAGACGACCCTGGACGCCGGCAATGGAGCCACTCGTACCAGCACCACCAACTCCTATGGCCGCACTACCTCCGCGGCCCAGGCAAACGCAGAGCGGCAGGCCAGCATCCAGGAGGACAACGAGGAGTCCCCGGAAGGTATGAAGCCCAGGTAGTGTACTCCGCTTTTTAGATATATCGCTAGAGCTAGTCAGCAAATTGAGAAACTCTTGCATAAAGCAGACCAGTGGTGCCGATTGAGAATTTTACACATGTACCACATACGAGTATATTATAAACAGTGTGGTTTCCAATTAAAAATAACAAATATGTACGACATGCCTTATCAAAACGCCGATAAAGGACCGATCAGATTTGATAAGAAACACTTTCAACGGAATTAATAATGAGACGGTCGTTTAAAGTTAGTCAATGCGGCATTATTGGTCAACGTGTTAGAGACTCCTGCTAACCATTTCAGTAATCTAATTTCATTTTAGAAACTGAATTGCTGTCACTGTGCAGCGCCAGCAATGCACCCACTCCCGAGCACGCCCACTCCCTATCCACTCCTAGTCGCAGTTGCAGCTCCAGCTCCCACTCACTGACCCACTCTCTCACCCAATCCTCGCCGAGCTCCTCACCCGTCAACCAATTCCGACCCATTACTTTGTGCGCAGTGCCCAGTCAGAGCCATCTTTCCATGCCCGTTGCCACGCCCCTGCCCAATCGCAATGTCACCGTGTCCGTGGATAGCCTCCTGACCCCGGTCACCACCTGCAACGTTTACCATGGCAAGCGGTTTCTGGAGCCCCTCGAGAATCTCGCCCAGACCAGTGCCTCCTTCAGCAGCAGCATCTTCCGCCTGCCGACGCCCCTGGCCACGCCCACCCACGAATCGCTGGAGGATCCGGACTGGCCGGCGAAGACGTTCAGCCAGCTGCTGCTGGAGCGCTACTCCTCGCAGTCGCAATCCCTGGGCAATAACTCCTCGACGGAGAGTAGCAGTCTCAGCGGCGGTGCCACCCCCACGCCCACGCCCCTGAGCAGCCTGGATGAACTGGTGACGCCACTGCTACTGTCCTTCGCATCCCCCTCGCAGCCGATGCTCACCGCCCATGGCATTGGGGAGGGTCAGCGGGAGCGGGGCAGCGACTCGGATGCGACCGTTTGCTCGACAACCTCATCGATGGAGTCGCTTTAGGGATTGCCTTCGAATACCCATATTAAGTTATAACATACTAAGAATCTAAGGACAGAGTTACTTATTTATACGATCTTTTTCTCTAACTATACATATTTAAAGTAGAAGTAGTTAATGAACTAACTACTCATATAATTTGTCTGAAGTTACATATTTTATTTGGACCCTACACCTTTCCGCTTAATATTCAAGTATTTTTGGGCACCTCAGTTCAATGTATATATATAATTTTGATTGGGGAGAAGGGTAAATCATCGAACACTGCTGTGCAATCAATCAATAATGCAATCAATCGTAATTCCAATCAATCGTAATTCCAATCAATGTTGTGCCGTACGTTAATCTACAAAATATGCATGCCCATTACAATGGATTTCCTATTTTAAGCTAACAATCGGTCAAGACTAAAACTCAACAACTTACCGGCTTACATATGTATCTCCATGTTTAATCGATTTCAGTGTGATTAAAGTTTCAAGGTTCTAGTTAAACACAAGCAAAATATCTGTTTTATTGTTGGCAACTATGCTGCTGTAAGCCCACTTTGGATTCTTTGTTGTGTAGCCACAGTTTATTGACGTCTTCAGGATACAACAAATAGGCCTCCTAAAGCTATTATGGATCTTTAATTGACACTGATTACAAGTCGACTGAGTTCCAAACCATGTCGATAATCCTGCATCAAATTTGGTGCCCTCGATCTCCAAGGGGAGGAACATGATCGTTTCGTCACTGGAAGAGCACGATGCACCCCTAGCCGGGTGATAGGTTACCACCTGGGGAGTTCCCACTGCCCACTGCACTCGACCCGGATTGAGCGCTACTGTCTTCCACGGCAACATCACCATTATCCACTGGCGTATGCACCCAGCTGCCTTCTAACGGAGATCCCGTGGTTGTCGCTGCCTTCGAAGCGATCCGGTAGACAATCTGTGCATAGAATGTGAGCAGGAAGATGATGATGAAGTCGTGGAAGAGGATGAGCGAGGCTAGCAGGTGATCGTTAAGTCGCATCTCGGCAAAGCGTCCACCATTGATCGTCTGGGCATGGTACATCACGAACTAAGTAATAATATACAATCACCTTATGGCTCACAAGTAATCCTAATTTCTAATCTTTACCAAGAGCACAATAATGCTTATGAAGATCTGGAATACCACGAAGGAGTACGGCATATCGATCAGGATGTGCATCATGACAAAGAATACGGTGACGATCAGAAAAATAAAGGCCATTACAAACAGTATTACAACGTCCAATGTAAGATCGTGCTGGGAAAACAAATTCAAGCAAAAATAGCAGATATACATACGAGTAAGAAACCTTACTGGTATTATGGAGCCGAGCAGCACAAACAGGAAGATCAATAGCACACAGATGAAAAACCACATTATCAAGTCTTGCCAAAGAGTTTTCGCCACCAGAGCGAATATACCTACTATCACAAACTCCACCTAGCCAAGGGATTCCAGGTGGTAGATCAGACAGCATGTGTTGGTAGGATACTCACTATAAGCACGGTGATCAGCCAGTTGAGGCCAATGATAAAGCGGATCTTCTCGAAGAATATGAACAGCGTGACCATCACCATGGCCAGCGCGAAGAAGATCACGCTAATCCAGTAGAAGTTTTTGAAGGCCACGCTTATGTCCGATCTGAAAGAGCAGAGCTTACACATAGCACCGCACCCCAACAACAGCTGCCCAACTCACATCAGGCTGACCAGCAGCCACTGCAGCAGGGCCAGGACCATCCAGGCTATGGTCACCATGTAGACGACGCAGGCAAACTTCCGGCGGGCCCGCCGATATGCCTGCATTCTCTGGCGGCGGTCCTCCATGGCGGTGTGGGCGTGGCCCGGTTATCGTGTAGCAGTATGGAATACGGTAATAAACAATAACTAATCTTAAAACCTAATGGAGAAGTCCAGGCCACTGTGATATGTGGTGATGCTCGCTAGATAAAATACGCACATTTGCGCAGTCAGAACAAAGTATGAAAATATGCAAGTATGCAGGATTCACAAACTTTCACTTATTAAGAATCTCAGTTTACATATCAACAGCAAGCACAAAGACGCATATCGTCACATTATCTAAGGGATTATATTGGAATGATTTCTGAAACCTTTTCAAGAACACAGATATCTTAGGTTTTCTAGGAATGCTTTCAAGGAATACAAAATCATTCCTTGCAAAATGTAAAATGGGACCAAGTCAGTTACACAAAAGTATTATATGGCCGTACTTCGCTGGTCACTTACGGGCTGCAAGGGACTTTCCACGCCACAAAATCAACCGGAAGGTAACGATTACCGGCCAAAACCAATATACCGCGACTCCGCTGGCGGGCAGAACAGTTGGCATTTATTTTTCTGATAGTTTGATGTTTTTCTCCTAAATTTAGATGTGAATCGAAACAAGCCAGTCCAGGTCCAGATACAGTTTCAGACCTAGAGCGTCTGTACATATGTTGCGCGAAAACCCCTCACCGCGCCAAAAGAGTTGGGTGGGTCCCACATACAAAGTAACCATAATTATGCTTGTCATCGGACAGATTCAGGTGTTGATAATCATGGAGATGTGAGTATGAGGTCCTTGCTCTTGCCCTCCGGCCTCTGACAGACCTTCCAATGGATCTCCCTGCTCAGCTCGCCTCTGAAGGAATTTTTCGGGGAACGCTACTACCTCAGTCTTGTGCAGTTTGTCATCAGCTTTCTGTCCATCCAGCTCTATGGATTCTTCTACCACATCATCGCAAAAAAGCCTACGTGGGTGCGGGTATTGGCGGGCCTCTGGACGGTAAGTAATAATCTCAACTGATTTCATCGAACCTTTTCGAATGACATCTCTCAATCTCCAGTACGAGGTGAACACCATGTCGATCATGAAGCCCTCCAAACGAGCCCCTCATATAAGCCTCATCCTGTCCACCTTCCTAACCTTCGTCATGATGATCATCAGTATGATATACGGAAATAAGGCCGTCAAACACCAGAGAGGCCTTTTCGTAAGTGAGGAACTTGTTGGCCCACCGTCACTTACCCCCTTTACCATAGACTTCCCGGCACAAGGCGATCCTGTGGAGCGAGCGGATATTTGTGCTCACCTGCTTTGGCATCATCGTATGTGCGGAGATGAAGCGTGTTATCATAGAGTTTCCTACCCTGCTAATATACACCATACTTTCGAACGTGGTAAGCCTCAGGGAAACGAATCGCAACACCTACATATTTCCCCATTAACGAATCAGTATTCCTCCAATTTGGCCAACAGTTCGTTGTAGTCTTTGCCGCTTCCATGCGAAAGCCGAACTTCTACCGTCAGGAGTCGGACGTGGATTACATACTGATCGGCCAGCTGTACTACCTCAATTTCTTTGCCCTGTACATGGGCTACGTGTGGACGACTGCCTCGTTTCTAGAACTGATGGAATGGAACGCGGACATTTATGACATATTCGTGCAACTCTTCTATCGGGAGAACATCGAATGAGCGGGACGCATGCGCGGACTATCGGAACAGCTGGGACAGAATGTTTACGCGAGACTAGGCAGTTCCTGCGGCAATTGGTCAGTGCCTCGATGTCGATGGGGCAAGTTTGTCTGGGTGGCGCGACTGCTGTCGTCTTGGTTCGATTCGGTTTGCCGGAAAATCGATAACTGTTTCCTTGGCACGCGCATCTTAAGCAAAAAACGCTGAATGTAAATAAATGGCTCTGTCCGCGAATCGTTTTGATAAAACTCCGGTAGACTTCATGGAATCGGTTAAAGTGTAGGTGGCATGATGTATTTTAAATTGGATGACATACACGTATATATAATTGTATATATGCAATACACATTAAGGGGACCTCTGGTCGCGGCTACAACACATAAAAATGTTAAGTTTACCATTAAGATTTAATAATTACATTCTGGTTAAATATATGCTAGACGCAATTTTAGTAGTTATCCTTTTGATTTTCATCTCCCCTTTCTCTTATTGCGCGAAAAGACCAGAAAGGCTTCCGTCCCAGTTGTGTTTGTTTGGTCCTTTTCCATTTCGTATCCATGTGTTTACCTCACTCCCTAGGAGGCTCTAGTGCGGCGGTGCTTGGGTGATGGCCTTGTTTCCTCCACCACTGCCGCTGTCACTGCTAGATGGCCAAACGGACACTAAAAAGGGAAATGCACAGTATCAGAACCATGTTTATATCAGATGCAACGAGTTCCTTTCCATATCCTGTCCAGCAAACAACCCGAAATTATACGAAATCGCAGGCTTCTTTAGTACGTCTACACATTCATTGCTTTAAGTTGACGAACGATTTATAAATAAACTACTTTTAAAGTCAGCTTTAATATTCCCGCTTACTATCTTACCACTCGCTTTCAGCGCGGATTTAATTCATAAACCTCGAAGTTATTACCCCCTTTTTAAATTTGAAATTACGTTTGAAATGTAGTTTTTCAAACACTGCACTACAAATAAAACTACTTTTAGCTTCTTAATAGCCTTGCTGAAACTACATACATATGAACATATGAACTTTATAGTTAACACACGTACGACATGGAGGTTCTAATCTTTCCATACAACAGACTAAACAAATATAACGATAATTAACACTTAGGACAGGCACAAAAACCACAATTACCTTTAGAGCTTTTGAGTTGCTTAGCTTAAGACTTTTATAAAATATAATATACAATTTAAGGTGTATATAGTAGGAGCCAGTACACGTAAGCAAACGTGTTTAACGATTAATCTGAACCTTAACTTTGCTGATTGGGGAACGGAATTACATGATTTTTGTAGGCTTTGCTTTTGTTTTTCTGTGTGTGTGTTTAATTGTATCAATTGAAAAGCGACACTGCAAGTAAACAGAAATTCACAAGGGGTTGTCATCAGTACGAGTAGGAGTATCTGTTATTGGATTAGTTAGCTGCGAGCCACATGGATAAGTTGTTAGGACCGAAACCACAGGTTGTGCAAGATTAGGGCGTTTGCAGGGCGTCGACTTGCGCTATAGATATAACCATACCAAGCCAAAACCAGCCACCTAGCTACACTACCGATCTGTAGCCTGATCGAGAAAAACCGCAACCAGAAGCACCAGCAAAAGGCAAAAGCCGAAGCGGTATGAAATCGGTAAACTTACCCAAAACGATGATGAGCAGCACAACGGCTATCACGCCCAGTATGATCATCATTTTCATGTTGGCCCACCACTGCTTGCGCTTCAGCTTGCCGGCCTGCTGCTCGAACTGGGAAGCTCCCTGCTCCAGCTGGTCCGCACGCTCGCCCAGCTCCGATAGCTTCTGGTCCCGCTCCAGGACCTTCTCCACGTTCACACGCATAATCCCGACCACCTCGTCCACCTTGGCTTGGGTCTGCTGCAGCTTCTTCTGGGCCGCATTGTTGTTCCTGATTTGATGGTCCCCAAATTGATTGTAGTTGTCGTCATTCGCGTTCGGCGGTGGCGGAAGTATGGGAAAACTGTACAATATTATGTGTGTTTGTGTTGGATGCTTACACTTGTTAAGAGCACCAGATGTGGATCATCAAGCTGCAGCGCACAAAAGCATGAATCTTGAGAGCATTTGTCATCATTATAATCGTTATAATTACTTTCATTGTGAGGCTATAGCAATTTACTTTTAACGTTTTGATAATGAGACTTGTATCGTATAAATATTTTCTTTTTTCTCAAAAATCTGATAGGTTTAAGTCGTCAATCACAATAAGAAAACCTCACAATCTTAAGTGTTGTTAGAATTCTTTAGATGTTTAACAAAAAAACAATGAAATGAGTAACATTCATTTGTTTTTTATAGTAGTTAAATGAAACATACTTATGTATGTATTGGTAACATTTGTGATAAAGTAATTAGGCATAGGCATAGTTTCTATATGAATATAAGCTACTGACAAATGTTTTACGTTTTATCGAATATACTCCTTTGCTACTCAAATCTTTACTGAAAGCACTTAATGACCCTAATTCCAAATTTCTGACTTCCAACTACAACTGAAGTTATCGCTTAAGCAGCAGGACGTTTAAGGTATTCCACAGTGCGAAAGTGAAGCATGAAGACTACTTCCGGTTTGATTTGACCCATATGAGTCAGATGACGTCACTAGATGGGATTTTCCCAGTTTTTGTGCGTTGAGCCTGTTGATTCGATGGATTCCACCACTTACTCGTTGTTGTTGGATCCGGAGGGGGAGGGGGCTTCGTTGTTCTCCATCGCGAAGTTTCTGCGGGAAGAAAGTAAAGCAGAGAAAGGCCTTTATTGGATGTCTGGGTCATACAAACTGCCGAAGTTGTTTAGATTACAGGTCCGAAAAGAAAAGACAACAAAACGAAGCACACGCCTTATCTATTCGGTCTATGAATCACTCGATTTAGAGAAATGCCATCACCATCGCACGAAAAAATAACTTGTTGCATGCCGCACTGCCAACAAAGGCTGTTTACATGGGTGGAACACCGCCCCCAGCCACCCACCACCCCCGCGCACTCACCTTGACAATGTGCTTGTAGAATACTGCTGTGTATTTCGGGTTTTCCACGGAAAACTGCGGCTGCTTTTTAAATAGCACTATTTTTTTGTAAAAATATCAGCTTGTGATCAGTGTGACCGTTGAGCTGTTAGAGCTGGAACCAAAACCGATAGATTATCGATACTATCGATGTTCACCCTTGTATATAAAAAACAATAAATTTATTAATCTTATTAAAAACAAGTATTGGTATATTTAGAGTGTATCTGTACCAAAATTATTTTTTTCGACATGTGAGACTCAGGTGATAAGCACTTGCACTTGTTTTATAACTTAGTTCGTTGCAGGTGTAGTTTGATTTATACTAAAACTAAATTAAGTAAATATATCTTATTACTTAGACTAGCAATGCCGCGAGCTGATAGTACAGTTCTTTGCTCTAATTGAAATTTAATTTTTTCAATAGAGATCAGGAAAAATGTTAATAACACTAAAGTAGCTAAACTTTGCTAAACTAGCAAAGACTAGAGCCACTGAACTGTTATACCGGCCATGTGTATGTAACATGTAATATTAATGTAGAATTAGAAAGCTACGTAGAATATTAATCTCGGGATGAATGCAAATTCGTCACTAATTTTGGATCGGTAATATATAACATGTTTTAGTTTTTCTTTCTGCCAATAGATGTCAAAGAAACTTAAGGCTTCTTTAATAGTAAAATAATAAAAAAATAAAATGAAATTGTCGGCTTTTATCATACCACAGTTATTTTACATAGATAACTACTAACACACAAAAATAATACATTTATTTTTTTATAGGTTAAAAATCTTGTAAGGAACTATGGAAAATGCATAACTCCCTGGTGTCCAAGTTGCTGCTGCGGCTCCTGCTGCTCTTCGCCTTGGTGACAGGCGCCTCCATTGTGGTGCTCACGAAATGCGGATTCGATGAACTGACGACGAAAGAATCTCAAGCCAATAATCCGAGTGAATCGAGCGGATTCAGTTACACCTTAAGCGAACGGGAGGCGGAAATAGAGCGTCTGAAACAGGAAGTCCTGGCTCTCCGCACTCAAATCCTCTTTCTGCAGAATAATCGCAGTACTGCCAAGCCATCCAATGGCAGTCTTCAGTTGCAAGAAACCACCGTGGGCGCACCAACCGCTCCACTGGGTCACCATTACGACTGCAGCAGCTATATTCGCAAGCAGGTGGGCGCCGCAGAAATTCTACATGGACTGCCGCTGAACAACGAGTACGAGCTGATACCCTACAATCACTTCACCTTCACCCGGGTATATCCCATCGATTTGGGCTTGGGAAAGCGCGTGGTGGAGAAGCCCATCGGTTATCGACGACGTGACCTCATCGAGGCGGTAAACAAAGCGCTGGAGAGCCTGAACAGGAATCACTCAGCGAGGATACGAGCCAAAGGAGCTGGTTCAGCAGCGGCTTACCCCTCGGATGTGATCAAATACACCCTGGATGACTTCATCGAGGGCATATACCGCAATGAACCCACCACAGGCACCCAGTACGAGCTGTACTTCCAGAGTGTCAAGCACCAGGCGAGTCCTGTGCGGAGAGCCCTGGTCATGCGACCCTTCGCTCCTCTGCAAACGGTGCAGCTCTCGGAGCTATCATCCAATGTGGACATTGGTGGCGTCCCTCCAACTCACAGTCCGCCCATAATCCACGTGATACTGCCGTTGGCTGGACGCCTGCACAGCTTCCGCAGCTTCCTGCAGATGTTCGCCAAGCTCGAGGATCGCCGGCTGGAGCTTATTGTGGTGTACTTCGGAACTAGCGGATTGGGGCAAGCTAAGAGCCTGGCTGGACGAACACAAAGGACTCAGTTTCTGGCACTCAATGAGACGTTCAGTAGGGGTAAGTACGCTGGTTTTAATATTTCAATTTTGGTTTACTTTGCAGTGTTTCGTCCTTTTTACATTTAAGTGTAATTTGGTGATAGTTGGGTTTGCATGTTTCTATTCATAATACTTGTAATTTATTTGTTTTGTAATTTTTCTATTGTTTAATGTACTATTGTAATGTAAAAATTCGAAAATATTAAGAAAATGTCCGAAGGCTGAAGTTCTAGCTCCATAACTCAACTTATCTTAATCGGATTTTGAAGTGGAATGCCTCTAAATATTTCTGGCGCAATTCTCTAAAAATCTACATTCAAATTTAGAAATTAATTTTTTTGTAATTTTTCCGATGTACGATGTTGCTTACAGCCAAAGCATTAAGACTGGGAGCAGAGCACATTCAACCTGCTGCGGAGGACGTGCTGCTCTTCATGTGCGATGTGGACATAATGTTCACGACCAAATTCCTGGAGCGCTGTCGCTGGAATACTGCGCCCGGAAAGAAGGTAAATATATTTACTATTCTAAAAAATACATTTTAAATACATTGATGCCTCTGTTTAATGCTTAGGTCTACTACCCCGTGGTATTTAGCCTGTACAATCCGCATGTGGTGTACTCTCTGCAGGGCAAACCCTTGCCCAGCGAGGAGGAGCAGCTGGTGATCTCGAGGGACACCGGATTCTGGCGGGACTTTGGCTACGGGATGACGTGCCAGTACCGCTCGAACTTCCTAAAGGTGCGCGGCTTCGACGAGGAGGAGATTGTAGGTTGGGGCGGCGAGGATGTAATGCTGTACCGAAAGTATGTTCGATCCAAAATCAAGATAATCAGGGCCACCGATCCGGGTATCTTCCATCGCTGGCACACCAAGGTACTGTTGCACCCATCTAATTCCAACCCTTCGGAACTACCAAATTCCCTGTATTACAGATCTGCTCCAGCTCCCTGACAGCCGATCAGTACCGCGCCTGCATCCGATCGAGGGCTTTGAACGAGGCCTCGCACGCCCAACTCGGATTCCTGGCCTTCCGGGATGACATAGCCGCGGCTAGTGCCGCAAAGATTACGTCTTGATACGCGACTATCCCCCAAGTTTCCCCCATCGCTTGGCTTCTCTACTTGACAGTGTGTGAAAGGAGAGCAGTGATATATATTTTTAATATCTAGGATTTTCTACTCATTATAGCTTGTTTATCTCTTGCGTTTCACTGTACAATTGTGTGATTTTATTTGTATTGCCAGCAAAGTATTAGTAATTCAGTGTATTGTTTTAGATAGAATATACAATATTGTGATATCTATTTTATGCTTCAGTTAATCAGTTTTTAAATTAATTTTAATTTTGCAAATTTTCAAAAGAGCACTGCCACTGTATCACACATGCAAACACACGTACTTACTGTAGGCCAAAAAGTATGTACAACTTGAGACAATAACTCGTATTTAGCCGAATCGTTGAATTAGCTTAATTGTTGATCTTCTTGCTCCCTCCAGGGAGCCACACACACACAGACACATATACAAAGATGAAGACAAATCGCACAGTACACGTACACATCACAAATTGTTCTTCCATGAAGCGAACTAGATGCAATCTCCAAAGCCCAAGAAAATATATATTTACGAGTACCATATCGAATATGTATCTCAAACTGAGCCTAGCAACTCCGCCAGATTGTTGCGCGCTTTGTAAAAACTAAATTAAATCGTTTAATTAAACTTGTCGCCTGGCTGTTGTTGTTTTTTTTGCCGGTGGGTTATGCTCTTTATGGCCAATGCCAACGACCTTTGCCTGGGGTTCAGTGAGCATGCAGACGAAGAAGGTGATCCGTGGCGCCACCTCTGTACCTCGGATGAACCCCTACTCAGGTAATTTGTCATGCTCGATAGCGGAGATTCTTCTTCGGCAAATTGATTTGATACAACGGTCTCCCACTTTTATAGAAAATTTATTTAAATACTTTAACAATCTACCTTTATTATTTGAACGGAAGAACACGGAAATAAAAATAACTCAAAGAAGCGTATTAAAGGAAATGTGATTAATTTTAATAACTGAGATTTCATAGTAGTTGGAAACATTTATAAATAATTATATCACGAAAGAGTGCAATTTTGGTGAATAGATTTCCGCAAGCTTCCACGTATTTATTTTCTCAAATATTATATATTTCAATAAAATTACATAGTTTTTTAAAAGGTAGTACTTGTGTGTTTTAGTTGGCTTAAAATACACAGACTTAGTCTAATTTTGCAAACATTTCTTACAAATTATTTTGTTCTTCTTTCTGCTTAAATAAGGCTGACCAGAAATCGATTCTAGCATACTCTTAGAAATTTGATACAGGGTATTTTAAGTCTCTGGCAGACTGCATAAGATTTCTTCAGTTGGGACGTCAGGTGGAAAGTCTTTTCATGGTCACGGTCGCGGATTATGTAAGCGCCGAAAAGTGTGTTGTTCCAGTTGGCGGTGGAAATGCTAATCTCGTGCTTAGACCTACTAAAGTCAGATCTTAGTCACTCAAATGCCGAGAAGCCGGAATAATCCGCGATAATTTCACAGGAGTGTTCGCGGGGCATTACGCAACAGAGGCATAATTAGCTAGCTTCTCGATGAGACAATCAAGGCGTTTCTTGGGCACATCCTCCTTGTCATTCTCCGAATGCCAAACTGACCATGAAACGAGAGCACAGCACGCCCCAAGGTGTTGGAGCAGGCGAAGTGACAAATCGACGTCCCGCGTCCCAAGCCAAAAAAAAAAAGAAAAAACAAAAAACAAAAATTCTAAAAATGAAAAGCACTGGCTGCCAACACCCTGGCCACGAATGCCAGCGAACCACAGCCGTCAGCAGCAGCACAACCACCGAAAACCAAGCCACCTCTATTGGCCACGATGATCGCGGTTCAGTGCTCTCGGCTTGGGCAGAAGCACAGCTCGGTTTGGAGTTTAGATAAATACGGATCCATCGGTTCCGACCACATCATTCGCGGTCTGTCGCCAGTTCGAGAAGCTTTGGCTCGTTGTGATACAGTGTGAAAGGATACCTCGGCCTCACCCCCAAATTGGAAAGGCACAACGTGTGCCAGGTGCTAAATTTGTGATCGATTCGGTGGAGCCACCTGAAGAGGCAACACCATGCGTGCTATATTGTTGGTGAGTTCGAGCCTGATGGAATTCCACAAAGGATTGGATTAAGCTTTAAAACTTGAGAAAATCATTAGTGGTGATATAATTTTCGGGATATTTTGTAGTTTACTGCCAATGGATGTTTTCGTAGTTTAATACTTCAGAGGTATCCTTTATATCTGAACTCTATTCGTAATTATGAAACTAAACAGCTTTAAAGCGGGCTTACCTTATCATTAATGCCAATTTTTCTTTTAGAATTGAAATGTTAAAAATAAATTGTAATTTAATTATAATATTTCTAAATTAATACCGATTGAAAATTCTTTCTGTCCGTAATTATCCTTAATTTTTACTCAACGCATTTTAAGCGTTAATATATTTGAAGAACTACTCTCAAAAACATAAATTACTGATATCTGTTTTTTATTACATACATAACATACAGACCATAACATATTTTGATGAAAAAATAATTTATTGACTAATTATTGCAAATACAATATAATGTTGTATCACAAAATCTCATATACTCATATTTTAAATTAATTTCAAGAGCCTTCTCCTTTTATTATCAATATACCCTTAGATCTTTTTAAAAGCCTTTTTTAAATGGAGCTTAAATCAGAATATGACAATTATTGTTTTCCTTTGAAAAGGGATTTCCTATAGCAATAGTTTCATCCCCCTGGCAACTCAGCTCTGTTCAATCGTGTGACTCAAAGCTTACTCTGACCCCGAAAAAGTCTTATGCAACTTTCGTAGAACCCATTATGCAACCCCCGAAATATAACGATTACGTTATGCAAATTTGGGCAGACCAAAAACAAAAAAAAAAACAAAAATCTAGTGAAGGCCAGAAAAAGTCCATTCATACGTTTTCGATGGCAACGACCGGCGTACAGCAAAACTATTTGCCACATTCATATACTCACCTTTCGGTACTCGCTCGAAATATAATTATTCTAATGAAGTTGGCCAGAGTCAGTGACAAGTCACGTCGATCCATTCCCCACATGCCGAAGCCAACACCATCGGCCTGGCCGGAAGTTGTTCCTGATGCTTGGCTAACAAAGCGTGGCGGCCAGCTAGCAAAATATTTTCCATGATTAACTCTGCCCGGTCTGGTCATTCTCGATTTTTTTCGGCTTCAGCGTATAGCTCGGCTGGAGTTATGATTCCGATTCCAATGCGGAGCCCAAAATCTGATTCATGCAGCCATGAGCCGGGCTCAGAAATGATGTCAATGCTACGTGTATGTGGCCAACCCCGAGTACTTGGCTACTTGGTGCCGAGCCACATACACGTACTCGTACTTCTGGCATGGCCCAAAATCCATTGCATAATCGCTGGGGGAGCTGATCATATTTCACGCCGACTGGCCACACGCTGTTGTCGTCCGTTTTACTGGTGTTCATCTGTGGGCGGAGGGCGCCTGGCCTGGCTCTGAGCCCTCCTCAATTACGCTCGGAGGCTGCCGTGGAGCACTCTGTTTTGGCCCAGTTGGCTGCTGAACCGTGAGATATGCATTGGCTGGCTGATTCCCCGGCTTGGTCGATTGCGATAGGCCGGGCACTCAGCGGCCAATTAAAGCCAATCAGCTAATGGCGATCGCGCTCCCTTTTAGTTCTCCATACGCCAAATTACCTTTTACCCATAGAACATATCTGCCTAATTGAGTGCTTCGAAAGGATCTTATCAGTGGCTTTAGAACATCAGTACAATCATTCGAATCGAATCAACAAATTGTGTTTTGCTGGCAGCATTTTCACTTATGTTTATTATCACATTTGATTATGATGTTGTTTTTTTAAGGGGTCCTTTAAGTTTATCCTTTAAATTTATACAAACCATTTTTAAAGAAACGAATATATTTATTTATTTTGTATTTATATATTATTATTATCATGACTTAAGGATTACAATCATTAAAGGGATAACAATATATGTATATAAGCTGCATTATAAAAAGATAAAACTAAATATACATTATCTTACACATATATCCGTATTAGATATCCTGTCTGGCGCTGCTCGTCTGTGTCCAGGCAGCGGTGACAGGACCGGAAGCTCGTGTCGGTGGAAATCCCAAGGATCAGCAGCTGGCTACAGCGAGCGTTGGAATCCTCGACTCCGTGCTCCGAGGCAAGAGCCGCCAGTCGCGATGCGTGAGGTGCTACGAGGATCGGGATCGAGATCGGTACTACAGCGGATACTCCAGTCGAACGGGCGACGATGTGCGCGGTAGTGCCTGGTACTACTCCGGCTACGATGATCGCAGCAGGGATCGGGATTACGATCGTTACTACGATCGCTCCCGTTATTACGATGACCGCTATACTCCGAGGACTTACGATCGCTACGAGGGCCGTGGCTACGATGACTATAGAAGGGGTTCTGGTTATGGAGGATCCTACGATCGGGAACGCGGATATGGATACGACAACCGGGATCGCTACTACAGTGGTGATCGCTACAGCGAGGGCTCTTCCAGAGGTATGTGCATGTTTTCCTATTCCAAGAGTTACCGATCGAAAAATCGCCCTTATTAACCCTTTTAGATCGCTACTACGATCGCTCGAGGACGGGCGGCTATGATCGCTACGATCCGTACGACCGCTACTATTCCAGGTATGATTTTCGCAACTATCGCCCTTGGGATGAAACCTACAGGTATCGTCGCACTCTTTTGTGTTTATACATCCATGTTGTCAGCTATCTGTGCTATCTCTACGCCTCCTATCTCTGAGTTCCTTTTGTTTTTACTCTCTACTTTCATACAACAACTGAACAACACGCAAACAACAACTACCACACCAACAACATGTACAACAACAACATGAACAATACACCACACCACTTCAACAACTGCAACAACAACACTGTGGACACTGCGGATGTTCCACGGCTGGCAATTCCAATCGTAACAACAAATCCGAAATGCACTCCAACAACTGCAAATGCACTCACTAACTTCCGCCCGAAAATCCCGTATCCGCCCCGTTGACTGCCAACCGACTACCGATTCCGTTTCCGCTTGCCCAACATCTTTGATCGGCACCAGGGGACAGTCCGGTTTCGATAACTCCGGACGGGGCTATTACTTCGCCACCGACGAGGATGAAAGCGATAGGAATCGAGGACATGGCTACTCCTACTCCCGACCCTCCTCCTCAATGAGTTCGCCCTGCGGACGCATCTCCGGGAATTGTCCCCATGCCGGTGGCTTCAAGGTCACCTCACCTGCCATTGGAAGCGACAGTTCGCGAGTAGGCGGCCACACCAATGTTATGGGCTCGGATGGAGGGCCTGGCAGTTGGACTTATTTGGGGGATCAGGGCAAGGTCGGAGGGAGCAGCAGTGGCAGCAGCGGAGGAAGCAGCAGCAGCAGCAGCGGCAGCGGCAGCAGCAGCAGTAGCGGTTCAAGCGGCAGCGGCAGCGGCGGCAGTCGGGAGCGGGAACGGGAACGGGACAGGGAGCGGGATGCACAGAGGTAAGTTGCAGTGGGTGCTGCCCCTGCAACAGCATCGTCAATGCACTCAGACAAATAAAGCGGCCTTGCGAATAGGAAATTCAATTACACTGAACCCGCAGTTATCCTGAGAAATAGTATGTCCATTAAACGAATTTATTTGATTGTTCTAAATTCAACTTTTCCGCCACTTTTCTCAGAATAATTACCTTAAGGTAGAAGAATTCTTGTACACATGAGGTTATTTATTTGTTACTGAGTGCACCCACAGTTGTTCCCCGCACGGAATCGGACTCGGAATCGGTCACGGCATTAAGATAGGCTTGCCCTCTTGTCGCCCCTTGTAGCTCTTCCTATGGTGGCCGACCACGTCCTCTAGGCGTTAGCTATCTGCTCGAACGGGACGCGGATACTCCGTCGGATGGCCCAGGAAACACGGCGAATGCCGCCGGAAATGGTGGAAGTAATGGTGGTGGTGCTGCGGGTCAGAGCATGCCCATCCCAGCTGCCCAGACAGCTGCCGAGGGAAGTTCCGGCGCAGCTGAGCAGTAACTGGACAAGGACGCAGAAGCATATCCAAATCCGAGTCCAGGGACGGATGCAGTGCAGCGACTGGGAGAGACACCCGCCCGGTGGGCGTGGCTGGGCTTTGTGTAACCTACCGTCCGTATTTATGTGTAATTGTAAGCTAAGTCTCCAAAGAATCTATTTATGTGTGGCACAGCTTTGCTCAAATAAACCATTTTCAAAGATCCTCAAAAAGTGATTTTCATTGATGGAAATTGAAACAATGCGACGATTTTCATTGGAAACAGTGTTCCTTTTATTGTTCTAGTTTTTAAGTTTAATTAAGAGGTAATACATTCACTTATCATTTTATTGAGTAACTTTTATTGAGAGACCCAGAGCTTGAATTCAAAATAAAATAAAAAAAAGTGGAAAAAACAGATAAACAAAACAATAACAATTTCTATAGATATATATATATTAAGAAACTAAAGAAAAACAATGATATTGATAAATATAAAAAAATCAGAAATTATAAAATTGTTGTCTCAAAAGAAATAAATAAAAAATCCATTCAAATATACAAACAAGCAATGTAAATATAATTAAAAGAAACTAAAGATTCGTTTGTACAATAAATATAAAAAAAAAAATAATAAAAAAGTTTAAGAAAAAGAAAAATGTTAATTAAAAAAAAGAAATTATAATAGTTGAAAAAAATTAAATGGAAACAAAATCTGAACGAAAAAATGTTATTACCACATAATTATTACATAAAATAAACTTATTCACTAAATAAATATAAAAAAATAAAGATAAAAGATAAAATAAAAATTTGCTACACAGAATAAAATTTAAAACTTATAAACATTTAAAATCTTACAGTAAACTAATACCAAATACTGAATATAATTACTCAAACAATAAAACGATATATACAAATATAAGATAATTAAAAAAGTAAAAAAGGAACTGATACCAACACTGATATATTTAAACTAGGACAACACAAAACATTAAAGAACTTTCTAAAAATATACAATAAAATAAAGTAAAATCATAAATTAACTTAACATAACAAAATAATACTCGGTAATGAAATTATAAACCAAGAATAAAACAATTTTTAAACACAATAAAATAAAGTAAAATCATAAATTAAATTAACATAAAAAAATAATACTCGGTAATGAAATTATAAACCAAGAATAAAACAGTTTTTAAACAAAATAATAAAATCATAAATTAAGTTAACATAACAAAATAATACTTGGTAATGTAAAATAAAGAATAATATTAATACCGTGAACAAAAAACACAAACAATAATTGATGATTAAATTTTAAAGAATTAAACAAACAATAAACATATAAATCTATATTATACAACATATAAAAAATGTACAGCAAGCATAATAAACAAATAAATTTTTAAAAAGTAAAATATTAAAATATACATAATTAAACTATAACTAAAATATTACGTGATAAAAGAGAACTCAAAAGAATGAAAAAAAAACTAACAAAAATCGGTCAAATAAATAAATAAGAACAATATTTGATTATTAAATCATTAAACCAAAATAAATGTTAAAAAACTATACGATGAAATTATTTAGTGTAAATTGTTTTCAAAAAATAATATAAAAGAAATGAGAACATAAATTATAAGATTAACATATTGAAATAATAAAAGAAAACACTTACCAAATCCAAAATAATGAATCTTAAAAAATCAAAAGCCGGTATATTTTAATGAAATAAATAAAACTGAAATAAAAAGTTTTAAAAACACAAATGCAACAATGAAAATCGAAACGAAATCAGAAATGTAAAACTCAAGGGCCCTCGCGTATAAATAATTTATAAAAATAATCACTTTGCAACAAAAACACGCCTTGCTATTGGCAATATACATTGAGTAAGCTTTCCTAAATGCTTCTTTTACTTAAAAATTGAATGAAATGGAAACCTTAGTCAGGTATATTGTTAGACCAACAAATTTATAGCTTTAAAATTTGTTTAACAAAAAACATTAACACAACAAAAAATAAGCAAACTAGGAAACTAAAAAGGCACGAATAAATTTACAACTAAGCTTTGTTTTTAAGCCTGGAAAACATATCGGTATTCAATGTTGGAAGATGCTATTTTGTTGATAGTTGCGTTGATCATCGCGAAAACGTTCAAGAAATCTAGATCATGTTGTTGATAGATTATTTTTAAGAAATATTCGAAGTTTGTCTGGAAGCTCTACCATCGTGGCGATGCGTAAGCACATTTGGATTTCTTATTGGGACCAAAATTTCTGATGTGGTGTTATATGCGGTAATTTAGCCTGGGTAACGAAAATTGCTGAAGTCGTCGGTGTATCATTCAAATGATATCCAGTTTCGAATTTTTTTTCTTTGATTGAAAGTTTTAATTTTTTGATAGTTCCATGGGCGCGTGACTTTTCCTTGTTGGTATTCCTAAGACATTTTCTCATGTGTTCAGTGGCAATATATTTCTGTATTTATTTATACATCAATCATATTTTTGGAGCTGGGTTTCTTGACTAATCGCTTTCCATTAGCAGGATAAACTTGAATACCAGTTGTATTTTAGTTCCAGCTGCTCTTATCGTAATTTAATTTTCATATATGGATGTAGAATATTAAAATACATTATTTTACGTCAATCATATTTTTCTAGCTGGGTTTCTTGATTAATGTCTTTCTATTAGCAGTATAAACTTGAATATCAGTTGTATTTTAGTTCCAGCTGCTCTTATCGTAATTTAATTTTCATATATGGATGTAGAATATTAAAATACATTATTTTACGTCAATCATATTTTTCTAGCTGGGTTTCTTGATTAATGTCTTTCTATTAGCAGGATAAACTTGAATATCAGTTGTATTTTAGTTCAAGCTGCTTTTATCGTAATGTACTTCCGATAAGTGGGTGTATAATATTTCAAAACATTTTAATCTTTAAATATTTCTGTCGATTGCTTTGTACAATAGCTCAGTGCTTCTACAGTTGTACTAAAGTAGTATTTCTGCGAATGGGAAACAATCTGCTGTACTTTCTCAATCGATTATTTCCATTTCGAATATTATAGTACTTACAGATTTCCATGGTTTGCCCAACCATGCGATGTGTTAATTATATTTAATTGAACTTTAACTAACGGCTAAGGCCGCCACAGCAACGGTGGCGGCTCAGCGATCTTGGGATCGCGGTCGTAACTCTATGGCACTTTTCACTGGACTGTGCCGCAATGCCGATCGGACCGGTCTTTTATACTGCGCCAAATGGAAAAGCCACCACCATAGCACCACCATGGAATACTTTCGCATGACGCAGGCGTGCCGGCAGAGGGGGAATCCAACGCTTTGGGATGGGGGTAACGATTCTGGATACTGGGAAGCAAGAACCGGGTGCGTGCCGCTGGGCCATAACAATAATAATACGAGGGTTAGGCCCAAGGAATGAATCGAATTGAAAATGCCTATTTCATTTTTATGCTGGTATGTCGGCACTGGCACCGCGATCGCCTTACTTCTTGGCTCTGGGACTCCGACTCTCGGTGGAGGGTTACCGGGTTAAGTCACCCCCGGCTCGAACGGCTCCGCTTGTGGGAACCGAACTGATCTAGTGCTACCAGTTGAGTGCATTGTAATTAGTCAAGATTTCGCTGGTTCGCTTTCTCACGCTCCTGGGGGTTTCTTTTGGTCTATTGGTCCTTTGGCGAAAATCTACCCGAGAAAGGTGTAACACCCAACTGTTTTCTCAAGGAACAGATAACAAAGCACTTGGATTGGGATTGGGATTTGGATGTGGATGTGGATGGGGGTATTCGTATTGGGGTAGTTTTTGGGCTGCTCCTGTGCCAGTTTGGTGGCTACTGGTAGCTCAGTTATGCTGGTTGCGTTTAATTTCATTTGGGACTCTTGTGGGATCATCAATTGGTGGCATGACATGATTTGACTACTGACAGCATGCGGGCTGGGAATGAGCCAAAGGTGCAGCTGCGCGGAACGAGGGTCCTTTGAAAATCCCGAATGGGATTTTGCAGTACTTAATTGGATTCAATAATTGGTGATTACAGTATTACATCTTTACGTTGGATTAAAAGTCCTACAAGGAAAACAATCTCCACTCGATATATTTGCAGTCAAATAAGAAAAAAGAAGGAGGCTTTCAATCGTAAATATCGTGCTATTTGTCCCCATTTGTCACCATAACCAACTGAATTAATAGTTGCTTAATCCCATCTCTTTTATCCACAAATGTGCTCGTTAAAAGAGAAACCACCGGCTTTTGCTCGGCGAAACACTCCAACTCTCCAAAACTGTAAAACACACATTGCATGCACATACTCGTATGTACATATGTACATAGGTGCGTATCAATTCCGATGATAGCACATCTTATCAATGGAACCGAGCTGATAAAAGCGGCAGCTCAACGGCAGGCAAGCGCATTGGTTCAGTTCAGTTCAGTTCCACTTCGTTTGGCTTATAGTTCGGTGTTTTTAGTTTCGCGATTTTCCGGTTATTCGGGAAAATGCGTATACCTGCCTTCTGGCATCGTCCCAGGGTGACGCATATCGCCATTCTGATCTTTCTCGTATATGTTTTCCTTCTCGTCAGCTATAAATTTCTGCAAGTGAGTGTGACAAATTAGCTGCATTCTATTAGCTACAAATTGACCTTGTCAAAAACACATCCGGTCCTCCTTAAAGTACTTAATGGTTTGAATAATTAATATTTCGCCTTTCGTAGAACGACTACCTAAACAAATTCGTTGTTTTCAATCGAATGTGTTGTGCAAATAAGTGAACAGTGCGGCAAGTGCTATGGTGTATGGCTATAAATAATATGGCTGTTCATAGATATACAAAATATTACACCAAAGGATTCGCGTTAAAGGGACTTTAATTCCAAAATACTGCAGAATTAAACAATAGTTTGCTTATCAAATTGTTCTTCGAGCTGCATATACTGAAGCGAGCAATGTAAAAAGTATTATGAGATTTCACTAGTTGGACCCACTGTGCCGGACTTATTTTTAAAGAAGCATCAAGTGGTCAACGCCTCCGTTCACTTTCGATTCCCCTGCCCAAGACGAATGTATTATATGAAAAGCGGCAATTATACATAAACATGTGTCCGAATAAAAGGAAGGCGCTTTGTGTGTGCTGCCATGCTTCTATGTATAATTGATATATTTTCATTCTCAATAATAAAAGTGGAGGATGTTGGCCGTATTAACTTAAAAATAGCATGGAATAGCGACGCTGACTCACTCGGAGCGGCAGACATGGACATGGACACTCCAATCGTGAGACAAGCGTACAATTTATTAAGTCCCCCACCAACAACCACCCACAACCCACCACCCACCGCCACCACCCACTACCACCCACTTTTGGGGGCCTGGAGTACTTTTACAAGGCTCCCGAAGCTCTGCCGCCGCGCTGCTGCTGCGCAGCCGCTGCGCTGCCGGCGGGTGCCGCCATTTGATGACAGCGTTTGTGGACTGAGGCGCCAGTTTGATGCGAGGCGTGCGTTGATTAACTTGTTGCATTCGCGTCCTGGAGAAAAGCGGAAAAGCGTTATCGGAGAAAGCGCTTTCCCCACCCACATCGTTAGTGCACTGCGGAAAAAAAGCCATAGGAACTGATTTACTCGACAGAAAATGGCTTAGAACTGTGATATATATATTTGAATATATAGAATATATAGATGCCTCGAGCATCTTTGTTTTATTTAAATAAAGCCTTTGATAATTTGGCCCATCAGTTGTGAACTGTTGTTCTGTTAGAACAATTTCAAGGTGGACCTGCGGGATTAAGACCATATAATTTATCGCTCTATCAGGCAGAGTGCTCTTCTTTCTGCCAGTGTGTATGAGCCATAATTATTTGCGTATTGCGGGGCGCCAAGTGAACTTGTGGCTGGGTCGGTCAGCGGTGCCAAGGTGGTGTGGTGGTGTGGTCGTGTGGTGGTGGCCAAAGAACGCCGAGGACGGGTGGCAGTCGATGGTGATGACACTGGAGGGACGGCCCCA
Source organism: Drosophila orena (assembly GCA_005876975.1). Lineage (NCBI taxonomy): Eukaryota > Metazoa > Arthropoda > Insecta > Diptera > Drosophilidae > Drosophila > Drosophila orena. The sequence goes on along the minus strand of VCKV01000008.1, from coordinate 1,596,247 downwards.
CAGCAAGGCGACCACAACCACAAACTCGTGCTATCGCTAATCGATGGCCGGCCATCAAGAAAACTAAGCAAATAAGCAACAGGAGCCGCTTGGGGTTGACTGCAGACGGCAAGCCGGGGCCCCAAGTCCGAGAATCAGAAGAGCCGAGACCCAAGACGTCGGCAGCTCAGTCGACGGTAGCGCCACGCCAAGCCACGCCACGCGCCGCGCCGCGCAGCTAGAAAATAAATAAACAGTTTTAGTTGCCGTCGGCGATTCCTGAGGAGCGGAGTCCTTGCCGCAGAGACATGCTGGCCGCCCCGGAGAACCGCTTCCAGCATGTGTACTTCGCGCTATCCGCCCTGGTGGCCAGCGCCATGCTCGTCCTGGTCTACATCTCCATGCGCTCGAGCCTTGTGAGTGCAGCGGAATGCCTCTCGTCCCTGCAGCGATCCGTGTGACTCATGACCTTTGTTTTTCTTGCTCCTTTTCTTGCAGAACGAGCGGCTCCGCGAGGATCTGGCCAAGGCGCAGCGACAGCTGATCTTCGAGAGGCCAAATCCGCGCTGGGACTACACCAACAGTTGGCGCAGGATTGGGAACACCACGCTGAGGCATGAGATTTACTCGGCGTACTTCGATGCCAGGACGGATATCGTGGGTGAGATTACACTTTGAATGAGCGTATTCTTCATACAGTGGAGCACCTAGCATTTATATAGCTCTTCACAATATTTGCATTTAGAAGTGCATTTAGAAGTCTCAAATACTAAGATACTTGTACCCTTTCAGAAGGTTCTATAATTCAGGTCATGAGTTTTTTATTCAGTAAATACCAAATACAAACTATATATACTCATGCGCGTCTGTTTATCCGTCCGTTTCTACACATAGTAGTGATACATAATAAAAAACAACGAAATGATTGGCTTTCTATTTTTGATTATATACACCCTTACATATTTGATACATAGTTTTCTTTGCATTGATTTTATGAAAATCACAGTGCAAGAAAAGCAATCTAATACTTCCGTTCGCACTCAAGAATAACTATCATATTTTATATCAGTGTTATATACATTTAAATTTGTATTGCTTTCCATTTCCACAGGTAATGTCCGCATGGACGAGGAGCAGATGACCATTGGTTCGCTGCGCATCTTCGCCATTCTGCCGGAGCGTCTGCGCGACTCCTCGATAAACTGCATCGTGCGCTTCTCGGACTTCTCTAGCCAGGAGATCAGGGCCGAGGAGGCGGGGGCCATGCACGATGTGCACAACAACACCTTTGCGGCCTGGAGCATCATGTGTCCGCTGCACGCCTCCCGCCTCTCCCCCATGCGCCTTCCCCAGGCGGTGGCCTTGGCTTACGCGTCCAATCGACTCAGTCATCTAAGTCCCACCTTTATTCAGATCAGGTGCGTCCACTACCCATTGCACCAAGAGGATCTTTAAAGCGCAGTTAAAGTGCATTTTGTACAAATATAGTGTCTAATATTAGGCTAGGTCCAAGTTTAAATGGTTCAAAATTTAACCTCGTTTCCCATTTATTGGCACAGCTATCCACGCAACATGACCAATATGTTTGGGCGGTCTCGTCCCACAATCTCCGTGTGCGTGGGTCCCCTGCACGAGAACTACTCGAACGTGCTCCGGCTGGTGGAGTTCGTGGAGATGTACCGCCTGCAGGGTGCCACCCACTTCTACTTCTACTACGTGCAGGCCAGCGAGGAGGTGCGTCGCGTTCTGGGCCACTACCAGCGGATGGGTCTGGCCGATGTGTTTGAGTGGAATGTGCAGGCTCATATGCAGGATGTCCACTATGCCGGAATCGTGGCGCAGTTCAACGACTGTGTCTACCGGGCCAATGTGGTGGACAACTTCCGGTACGCGGCAGTGGTGGACCTGGACGAAGTGGTGATGCCACTGAAGCACAACACCCTGGCGGACTACCTGCGCCAGTGCGACGAGGGCCGCACCGCGGGCTTCGTCTTCCGCAACGTATTCTTCCACCGGCGAGACAGTAACGACACCTTCAACGCCCCCAGCCACGTCCTGAACCGGCTGCTCTACACCCAGTCGAAGGTGCGGCGAACGCTGGAGGTGCTGCCCGCCTACATACGGAGCAAGGTGGTGGTGAATACCAGGGCCGTTGTGGAGATGGGCAACCACCAGGTGTACCGCTCCGCACCCGGATACGCCGATCATGTGGTGCATCCCACGGTGGGACTGCTGTTCCACTACCGTGACAAGTGCATCAACTGCAAGATGGTCCTGATCGTCGACTATACGGCCCGGAGATTTGGCTCGCTGCTCTTCGATCGAGTGGACAACACGTGCCTGGAGGTCTTTCTAAATCGCGGCATCTGCGATCTGGTGTAGCCCTATCTCCGAGAGACGCCCCCTAAAAAATACCACAGATCTCTCGGGTCAGTTGTGTTCGTGGCCTCAGACCGTCGACATGCTAAAGTTCTGCTCGCTGCGGAGGAGCAAGGAGCCAGCGATTGGGGCTCCCAAAGTGGCCAAGGGTGTACGACAAATTAGAATAAGTCCTAGCCGTTCCCATATAAGTGTTTTACCGTAATAAAATGTGCTTTAAGTGATTTGTGATGTAATCCAAAGTGTTTGGTTTCCATTTCTCCACACCCACACCCACACCCACACCGTTACCCATTAGTCATCGCTGCGCCTGAAGGATGTCCCGCTGAACGACGCCCAACTGCTCCAAGTGCTCCACGCCCAGCGGGAGCGAGGACCTCTGATTTTGGCCCTGAGCAGGTGAGCAGCGCGGAAGGTCTTCTCGTTGCGGTGGGAACTCCCCCTTTTTCAATTTCAGTGCGGAAAATGCAGCGCAAGCTTGCCGGAAGTGCGGAACCCCCTACGAAAACCGTCAGGTGGTCGAAAACGGAACAACAGGTGAGCTACAGGTGGTAGGTGCCTGCTACTTCAACGAGCCCAGTAGTTAACCGCATCCTGCTTGCCCTTACTAAAACCATGTAATATACTCGTACTTTAATTGAATTAAGTAGTAAGTTATAATACTTATGGGCTTTAGCCATAAGCGACTAAATTGGTTTCGGAAAACTATAGCTCGTACTCGTGTATGCCCCACAACGTCCTCCCCTAATTGCTGATACCATACAAATCGGGCCAGCCATTCAAATTCCATATCATGACAAGTTTTCCCTGGGGGACTTTTATCGCAGCCGAAAAATCGCTGACCATAAAAGGGGTTCTACATTTTTAAGGGCGCCCCGGGGATTGACGAATCACCCTTTTTAGGATAGAAACACAATCGAGGTCATTTGAGAAACTCTTAATCAGTATGATATGATTGGATATAAGCATTCTAATGCTTAATTAAATAAATCACATTTTCGGCTTGGCATGTTAGTGGTATTTATTAGGTAGTATTATTTCTAAAATAAATAATCGTAATACATTCCCTTTGTAACATTGTAACCATGGAAATGCCTAAGCGGCTACTAAAGTTGCTAATTACTTTACCTAAAAGAAAAGTTCATTTCTGCTATTCATAAAACATGCCACTGCATAAACGAAAACAAGACCATAAACAGTTTAGTGGGAAAACAGCAGAGCGCAGAACGGAATAGCTCAGTCCCTCGCAAGTGGTATTGGAAAAATAATAACTAACAGTACACGCCGGGCTATTTCAGAGGGAACCCCTTTCAAGGAAATCTCCCTGCAACGCTCCCCACTCCACGCCCCTCCACGACATTTCCCCCCCTCCTGACAGCGCCCCTGGCCATCTGTTGGAGCTCGACGACGCGTCGATGACAATGACGCTGGCATTATGGGTTTACGGCGGAGTATGACAGACGGGAAAAGGGGAGACATGGGGAATAGTTCCCGGGAATGTGGGAATTGGGGAGAGGGACGACCCCGACATCCAAGGAGGGGCGCAACGAGTGGTTACTGCCTAAGCTGGGGCGATCCAATGGTAGAAAATTTAAAAAATAAAAATTAATTGTTGATATATTTAATAAAGATATAACTTGATAATTCAATGAATTCTCCTTTGTTCAGAAGTATACTCAGTAAGTTTTTGTGAAATAGAATAGAAGCAGGTTAACTTTCATTTGAGCTCTGAAGTAATGTTAATAGAAGATAATACAAACCTATTTGTACTTTTCGCTGATAAGAAATCTTGATATTCAAAACAAATTTTAGCAAGACTAGTAATCTCTATTATCGCCTCTAAGAACATCCTAGGCCACCCCCATGACCATTTTCACCACCACCCGCTATGTCGTCATCGTCATCGTCATTCATCGACTGCCGCCACTCCAGACATATGGACATATAGACATGTGTCTGTGCCTGTCGACCAGTGACTGCACTGACTGTAGTGTGTGTGAGTGTGTGATATAGCCCCCCGCCCCCCATCCACACAAGGCCCAGTTCCGTCCGATTCCAGTGGTAGGCCCAGCCTCAACTGCTGCCCTAAGCCAGATGCGCACATGGTGCGGCACAATGCACTGTCAATGATTGGATTCTTTTGTTCTGTTTGCGGGCCAGGCCTCCCAGTCCACAGTCCCCAGTCCCCTACCCCCGCCCCTGCCCCACTCAAACTGACCCCTCGACCCTCGCTGTGCATTTGTGTGTGAATTTATGCATACAAATTTGAAAAATATCGGATCTGTGGTTCGTGCCCGCCGAACGTAGAACGCAAATCGGGGGAGCAACGACGACAAAGTCACCGAGAATATAGGAGTGGTGGGTGTACCGAACTATTGATTCCCTAGAATGCAGTGTTTTGAAGGACATATTTGTATGATGTTCAAAGTCAAGAGAACTTGGTGAATAATCATCTACTGTATTTCTATGTATTATAATAAATATATCTTTATTAATATTTTCTATGCACCCCTCCTTGTCGAAGTATAATCTTCTAAGGATTAATACAACCAGATCCAGATAACTTTTCATCCACACTGAATAAAATTCTTTGTTTCGCCCACTGCCCCTGCTCAGTTGCTCGTCGGATACACCCTCTCGAGCTACGATTACTGGGTACCGCCATGGCAAAACATCAACAAGTCACGGCTCTAAGCCGGCTACAACTACAACAACTACCAGTGCAAACAGCGACCAGTCCTCACCCACCACTCGACGTCGCCGTCGACGTCGGCAGAGGCAGAGGGACAGGCAGAGGCGGCGACTGCGACAGAGGCAGCAACAAGTCACTAATCAACAGGCGACTTTTGCTCTCTGCTCTGCTGCTGCGGCTGCGGCGCTGCTTTCGCTCTGCTTTTGCTCTGCTTTTCCTCTGCTTTTGCTCTGCTTTTGCTGTGCTCGCTGCTGTCGTGCTTTTTGCGTTCGATGTGTTGGTGTTATGCGATACGATACAGTGTTTCCCAAGCGATTTAGTTACTGCAGAAGTTTTGCCAAGTCAAGTTGTCGCGAGCGAAATCTATATACACTGCTAGCCTTTTCGAACGATCAGTCAAGTTCAGTGGCAAAAACGCTAGACGTTAAACATTTCGAGCGACGCGTGTGTGTGTGATAGCTACTGATACTACCGTTGGTGCTAAAAGAACGCCATAGAATCAGGCCAAGCAAAGTGAGTTACCCGAATTACCCGTATTCCTAAGCCCCAGCATTCAAAAAACAAACCGTTCAGAGCTTGAGTTTGGCGCCCTTTTTTCGGGCCAGTGGGCCAAGTCGCTATTGACCAAGATTGGGTGGTTGAAAAGTGTCGTAGCTCTCGGCTTCATTACGTATTTAAATCAATCGCACAGTATTCGATTATCGGATCCCAATTTTAAATTCAGCTGATAGGCAAATACAGACCGAATTCGGGTTAATCATTGCCTGTGCGTCTGGTGATAATGATAGCCCCAAATCGGCATTGCTGGTCTATACGAGTATATGTATATAGCCGTTTACGGATCTACCTGTGCATACGTTTGTGGTTTAATTTGATTAAAATTATACAGTGCAACCCTTCTCCACCGTTGGTCATAGTTCAATTAAGTCGCTAATGACCGGATGTTAGTGTGGTGCTTTTTGTGCCCGTGCTTTTCGAATGCTGTGCTGCATGCAAATGAAGCCGGCAGTGTGTCCCGGAATTCAAGTTTGATTTAGTAGTGAAATTATATTTTTCAAAATTAAATTAACAATTTCGCCCCACTGGGTCAGCCCGAGCTGAATACCTAATTCAATTGGCAACCGGCACTCCCCGAGCTCGCTCCCGATTAATTATAATTCCACATTCGGCATTCTTCTATCGCTGAACCGAAAGAAAGCCAAGGCAAATAGCGAACGCTGTCTATGTACTATTATTTATTCTGCTTTTGTTTACCCCTCGACGACACACATTATTTTTGATAAGGCTCAACTGGCGAAAAGTCAAAATTTTTGTTATTACCCTATGTGTGCTTTTTTTTTGCGTTTTGGCTTGGCAAATAAAACACACAAAAACAAAAAGTTATTGTCAATTGCTAGCCGCGATAAAAAGACACTAAAAGAGCGAGAGGGAATGAGTTTAGATGTGCCTGCAGCGAACTAGAAATTTTTTAAAATATATTATTTGGCCTGGCGACGAATACCCTTGCGCTTCGCCAGGCCATTAAAAAGTTTGAATAGCTTTACCACCACTTTACACCGAAATAATGTGCCCCATAAACTCGGAAATGCCTTCTTGAGCAGTTTTCGCAGTGGGCATACAAACTGAAATCAATATGTATTACCTAGAACCTCTTTAAGTGACAAGCTCTTTGTTTACTACAATCGATTACAGGCGAAAGGCGACCTAGTTGAGGCCCTCGCCTAAATTTTTAACTAGCAGCTGTTCTTTGTCCCAAGAACGACACTTGTAATTTGTACACAATTTAACGAAATTATCGTCAAATTTCCATCGCGGTGACTCAATCAAGTGTGGTCATTGGCCCGGGGAACACTCCTCAATCCATTGTCGGCCCTTTGAGCCGGCTCAAACCACCGATTTTGGGTGGCAGTGTTGCGGTTTCTGGTTACCTAGGGTCTCACCTCGGTGGCTACTCAATTTGCTTGTGGGGGCATCAATTTTAATGGCACTTGTCACATTAATTACGCATGAAGCAAAAATGAGTGATTGCGGTCGATAGGCAGGCTAGGCTGTTTGCTTTTTGGGATCCGGCTTCGAATTGCGCTTGGAGAGTGTCAGAATAACCATAAATTCGTTTTATTAATATCTTTCCGGCTTCTCTATAAACAATAGATACTTGTATCCGCATACGCACAGTTCAGTTCAGTTCAGTTTAGTTCAGTTTACTTCGAATGCTGTTTCTTTTCGCTTAAAATACATTTTTGCTGTATACTTTTAGGTGAATAAACAAATGCAAATATTTAAAGAATAAAATGTTTCACGACTAGGATCTCAATTGGTAGTGTATAATGATGAATATTTTGAAATATTTGGCAGCTTACTCAATAAACAAAAACTGTAATAAATCTCTAAAAACACGAATGGCACAAACAAATAATAAATAACTTATTCCTTATGACAAATGCTCGAAATGACTATGAAGAAAAAACGAAAGAAACAATGTTTCTGCGCCTGCAATCTAATAAGCTTATGAATTTACAGCAATCTTTGATTTACAGAAATTGGTTGCTTAAACCGACTAAAATATAATCGGCCATTAAATAGCTTTTTAAGTAGGTAGGTCCATCTGAAAATACGTGCTACTAAAAGCCGCCTCGCCACTTCTGCATCCATTTCTGGCTAATTTAGTCTAATGTTTTCCCAAAAAGCTCGACTTAAATGGCGACTTAGAATGGCGACAGACTTACCTTTCTGGTAGCGCCCCCGCAGTTCGACCCCCACCGAACCTTTCCATTCCGAAATTCCGAAATCGCTGACCACTGTGTCGCTTGGCCATTATTCCATTATGATAATTTTAGCAGCCTGTTCGTGGCTATCTATAAAGTCGTTTTGCCGCCGCTCAGCTGACGCTGCCGACTGGCTTTTTGGCCATAAGTTGTTGTGCAAATGGCAAACAAAGCAGAGTTTCAGTATTGAATTGTGATTCGGCATCTGGAAGAGCAGCACAAACGGAATTTTCAACAATGCAATTAACGTGAATTTGTTATTTCGCTAAGAAATGACTTCAGAATTTCGGTTTGCATGCGTTTCGGTTATATAATTCGATTTGTTGCTCTGCGATTCCAGTTCTCAAATAAATCATAAAGCAAATGCTAAATAAATAAAAAATGATACGAAATGTCGCGTTTGCTGTGTTAAATTTCATTCTTATCTGACTTTGATTTGTGTCGGCTTATGTTGCACGATAAGTGAACAAAATAAAGGCAAATCATTGATTACAGTGATGATTAACGCATATATTTCGGCAAATATATGAAACAACAAATGGATCAAGTAAAACAGATGGTGGATATACAAATATTAATAACAACGGCATATTTTAGAAAACGCCACAACGTTAAAAAGTATGCAACCATTTTGAAATTTATATCTTGTGTAAGCTGCGAATTGCTTTCTTTATTCAAATTTAAATTGAGTAATGGACTGCTCTAAACAAATCATATCCCAGATTACATGCTTTTCTGTTTGCACGACTTGGAAATTCCAAATATTTATTTAAAATAGTTGTGCTAAAATAAAACCGTGCACCGCAGGCCTTAACGAAGCGTAAACAAATGTAAAATTAAAAGAGCTTGCCGGAAATCCAAAGTAAACATAGAACCCCCCGGGAACTATACGATTAACATTTAACATTTTAACATTGGTTAAACATTTGCATACCCTCTACGAGAGATGGGCAGCCAGAAAGCCCGCTTAACCCAAACGTTGCCTAAACAAGTCTAAACAAGTTTAGTGTCTGCCTGTGATTTCACGGCAATCGCGTCTAATTGTTCCGCAAGTCAAGAGCCCCGACTTGTCGGCTGTTTATTCCAGAAACCGAAAGCTGCTTCCAGCTGTCAGCAGATTGGCGCAGTGCCAAAACATTTCTAATGTCCGATACCAGGCTCGCAGCAAATTAGTAGCTGTCGGAAGCCGATTTGCCATCGATTCCAGTGCGAGGGAGAAGGAGAGGGAGAGGGCGAGGGCGAGGGCTTGCTCGAGAGCGAGACGGACGCCAATCAGCGAAATGTTGAAGGCTTCGTCAGATACTTATCTGCTACCTAGATGTGTCGTGCTTCCAGGTGTTACGGCGAGCTTTTGGAGCTTCGGCTTCAGTTGGGCACCAGAACTTCGACTTTGACGTTGTGTCGATCGAGCGAGAGCCATTTAATTGTAGCTATCGGAAATTACACTGCACTACAGACTCGGTTCCGGAACTGTAGTGATACCCACCATCAGTTGTGCTTCTCGACTAGCCCATTGACTTCGCCCTTTAAAAATAGCACTGTGCGTTTGTGTGGTGTGCCTTTGCTTCGTTTGCCTTAACTTCGCTGCCTCTGTGTGTGTGTAACTTCGGCTGGTGAAATTCGGCGGGGAAATGCGGCGGGGAAATGCGGCTGGGAAAACCTGCGAAAACTGACACTGACGCAATAGGTCGAGCTTGGTGTAGTGGCAGTGCTACTAGTGTTATTGGCGTAAGCGTTGGCAATTACGCGCCAACTTTGGCACTTGGATGCGACGCGGCGCACTGAGATCATTATTCGCTTTTAGAATATGCCGGCGAGATAACAGAATGGGGCCCACTGTGCGGCGGAGACAGTGGGTCGGCGGACTTTTGGCGGCGGTCTCTTTTTATGCACTTGCAGTTCAGTTGGCTCACGTACGCGGCCTTTGATGCAACGCCTTTTCGCCGATGCCGACGATTTGCAATTAATTGGGAATTACATTGTAAGGACGTGACGTCAGAGCGGGTTCGATGTTCTTGTGGGGCGATTCATAAACTCATTTACTAAGCGCACATTGTTTGTGTTAATACGCTACGTGTGTGTGCCTGTGTGCCTGTGTGTGTGTGTGTGTGTGTGTGCGTGTGTATCTGTGTGTTTGTTGTGTAAAAGGCAAACAAACAATAAGTAGAAGGAGAGCGGAAAACAGACATGTGCTCAGCTCGTTATGGGAGAACAAAACGCTTGGCGCTGCCCAAATAAATAAGCAAAGCGTAAACATGACAGCACCGAGGCTCTCAAAAATCTATGCTAATTAGCAGCCATAACAACAAAGGCGAAGAGTGTATCTATGTATCCGAGAGAATGTATCTCGAACCCGTACCCATACCCATACGCAAATGCCCCCAACAACATAAGTGCAAAGCCAACAAATCGGCAGGCAGCCAAACACTTGGAATACCCTCAAAAATCGAAAATTCACGAAATGTGAATGTTCAGTGAATGGGGATTGTGACTAAAAGCAAACACTCGGCAGATCAGAGTGAATGGAAAAGCCAGAGAGGAAAATCTTTGAAATTCAATGATAATTTCACTTAATAATGTAATTATTCCATTTAAAAGGAGATAATTAAATTAGTTGAAAACACTAGAAATCACTTGTTTTGAACATTAGCGACGAACACAATGACTCTATCTTGTAGCTATCTTTTAAATGTACGACTCAATCCATTTTAGTTTCGTAAAAAACAAGTTTTAATCTTGCTTACTTTATTAGAAAAAGAAGTTGAGAAATCTCTATTAATGGCACAGAAATTCACAAGCGAGAAATGAATCATAGATCTCTGTCAAGCGAACTAGTTGAATCAAATCTTCATGAAAGGCTTCTTTTGATGACCCCTCTATCCATCCTTAGATATCAAAGATCCGTCTTTAATTATGTATTTCCCTCACTGCATTGAGCGCCACAAGCAATTTTATCAATTCCATTGAAAGCAAAACTTTTCGCAAGTCGCTCCACGTTCTTTATCAAAAAATGCTAAATTTATCAGCGATAGCCCAGAAAAGATAACTCAAATGGGTGCTGTTCTACAGCAAATAAGGCGAGGCGAAGAAATCAATTTCGAATTTGTTGATATTACGGGCAAGAAAAACAGAAAATAGAAGCCACTACAATGGATCCACAGATATAGATAGCGGCTACTTGTCCGTACGTCAGTGATTCAGTGATTCAGGCAACTTGTCGGGGCCCAAAACGAACTCCAAACGGAAACCGAAACCAATTGAGAATACACATTAAGTGAGTGGGTTTCTGAGGAGGGGAAGTGATCGTTTTAGCGGTCCCTAATTGGTATCCCTGTGTCTGTCACACTGTGCAGAAATTGCATAATGCCCAGGCCAAAACCCCCCCATCACGTGTCTGGGTCGTCTGGCACCTGACAGACCCACGAAGATACTTCAGTTCGGATTGGTTCTGGTCGGAGGGAGTTAATGGAGATGATGGGCGGGCTGTGGGCCAGACGGAACAAGAGAAATTGAAAGCCATTAAGTACCTTTAAAAATAAAAGCGGAATACTACTAACCGCATGGCCCACTGGGATGATACATGGGAGAGCTATATATATATATGCGCGTGGATATATGCTGCTTCAATTATTCAAGAGTACACCGAAAGCAGAGACTTGTGACCACAAAAATCAAAGAAATTACGCACGAAAAATATCTTTAAAATGCCATAAGTTGTATATAGATACACAGCCAGCGCAGACTCATCAGATACACAAGCACACACGTCGGCCATAAGATACATATAAGCAAACTCTAACTGTGGCAAACTATTTCCGTATTGAGTTCTCTTCTTAATGCCCTGCATTGGGCCATTTTGGGCATATTGCAGGAACGTTTTTTAGATCAAGCACTTCAAAAATTAAACATTTTAAATGGTTGGAAAATAGTATTTGACCTCTAAATACTTTATTTTCCCTTAATGTCTTACATCTTTCATTCCTGAGCATTTATCAACCAAAATTCAAGACAAAAATGTGGCTGTGACATTTCCAACAATATTTATTTTTGAAAGCATATATGCGTTAGCTTAAATGCCACAAACAAATTACGTACGTGTTCCAAAAACATTTTCTAATATTTATGGATGCGCCAAATATATTTTCGAAACAAATATATTTGTTTCTGCTCATCGGACTTTATGAGTTTGTTTGGCTTGTGGAAATTGCATTGACCTAGAAGTCATATTGTTGTTTTTTTCGGTCTCTTGGGTATTTTGATGTCTTTGGAATACCCTGCATTCTGATTCTGTTATGGTTTTGCACACTTCTCTCCCGCTCTCCGACTTTCTGTTTCTCCGTATACTCGTATGTATTGTGAGCATGAGCATCATTATGAATTCCCCGATTTTCCTTTTTGTGTGTACTTTTTCAAATACATGCCACTGTGCATCCGAATCGGGGCGTCTGTAAAAATGTGTGTGAGTGGGAGACTGGGGATCTGGCTCCCGGCTGAGATCGTGGAAAGCCCACGGCCATTCCTTGTCCGTCGGTCGCCAGCGCCACGAGGAACGGGAAGCGCGATCCTAAAAAAATATTTAAAAAATTGTTCACCCCGTGTGTCCGCTGCTCAAATCGAACATACCCTCGTAACGAGAGCGAAAGTTCAGTATTCAAAACGCAATTGAATTTGGCCAAAACAATTCGAGGCAATCGGAGACAAAGGCGCGATCTCGGCAGCGAAAAATAAACCTCAAAACATAACGATTTCGGACGCGTGCCAGGCGTTGGGCGGTGGGCGGGCCGGCTGCGACGTCGGCAGCGGCAGCGGCAGCGACGTCGCTGTTTTATAGGATTTTCCGCTCGTAGTGTTCGTTTTTATTTTTTATTTTCTTTTTTTTTCGATTTTGCCGGCTGTCGTCGTGAGCAGAATGCCGCCGGCTCTCGGTTCTGGTTCTCAGTTCAGTTCTGTTTGAGTTTCTGGCGACGAGTGACACACACAGAGGGAACTAGAAATAAACGACACCGAAATACGAAACAAAACTTAGTTGTACTGTAGATTCTGGCTGATTAAGAAACAAGAAACACGAAACACGAAGCACTCGCACACACATACATATCTCACACACAAGGAAAACTGCATTAGTTCAGATCGAGCGAAAGTGCCGTAGACGATGCCCAATAACCGCAATCGTAATCGCAATCGCAATCGCAACAAACGCAATCGAAGCCAAAACCAAAATCAAAATCAAAATCAGAATCCGAGCCAAAACCAAAACAGTCAGCAGCAGGCAGAAGGGGCGGAAGATCGGGAGGAGCAGCAGGATTCCCAGACACAGATCGCAGTAGCACAATCTTCTTCCTCCGTAGATGATAATGGAAATTCTGGCAGCGTTTCAAATGGGCCAACGGAAAACAGCGAAGAGGTGACGAACACTCTTGAGAAAACTGAGAAAAAACAAGAAATATCCGAGCAACCAGCAACAGTCATCCAAAAAGAAGCAGATTCAGAGGCAGAAATGGGTGCCAAAAACTCAAAACACCGCAAGGAAAAGTCCGATAAGCAGGCATCTAATGGAAAAGCCGAAGAGCAGGTGCATCCACCACCCACTATTATAAGAAGGCCACCCGGCAGCCCCCGGCAAGCCAAGGTCATAGTTCATCGAATTGTGAGGGAAGAGGACAAGGCCAATGGTAAAGCTCAATCTCCAGAGCCGCCCAAAGTGGTGGCATCTACGGAGCAGCACTTGGAGGTCGAGGATTCAAAGAAGCAGCCACCCGAAGCATGTCAGGAAGTTGAAACTAAGGAAGGACCCAGTCAAAAGGACATTGCGGATTCTAGTCATCTTTTGGAGGATGCACAGCAGGAACATGTCGAAGTTGAAGAGACTCAACAAGTTTACGATAAAGTGGACTACTTAAAGGTTGAGCCTATTGAAAATAATCCACAGGAAGCGCAACATGATCCAAAGCAATCGGAGCAATATGTGTTGCAACTCGAAAAGGCTATGGAATTTGTAGAAAATGCACATCAGCAACACGTTACTGCCGTACAAAGTTATCAAAAACAAAGAGACACCGAGCAAAACGCACAGCAGCAGGAGCACGATGAAGTACAGATCCTGCAGGAAGCAACTGAAGCACAACAGCAGCATGTTGCAGTTCCCCAAGTCCTTGAAGATGCCAAAAAGAAAGGAGAGGAGCTCGCACAGCACCAGAAGGATAATGAAAAACAGAAGCCCATTTTGAATAATGGCCAACAGCAACAGGATGAGATTGCACCAGAATCACCAAAGGAAATCCAAATAAAAGTTGAGTTTCATGCCGAGGATCCTCTTCCCCAGCAGCAGCCGCCTCAGAGGCCCGCCTCCAAGGTGATTATCCATCAGATACATCTAGAAACCAGCGACGAAGAGAAGAATACTAAGCCCACTTTCGAGGAGATCAGCAGCACCACCGGATCTGTGGCCGGAGCCCTATCTCCACCACCCCGTTATTTAGTGGAGTCGCCGAAGAACGTGTCAAGTGGTCAGTTCTCGCGCTTCTCGCGCGATGTGCAAATCCAGGAGCTGGAACTGAACAGCGACTGCAGCTCCGGGGAATTCAATTCCCTGCAGTCGCCGCTGGTTTGCGAAGTAGACTCGGAATCAGAGGGATCGATAGCCTTGGGACCGGAACGATCGCCGTCGGATCAGCAGGTGCCGTCCAACAGCCGAGTGGAGCAGCAGGAGCAGTTGCGCCAGAAACGTGCCCAGAAACGGAACGCTTTGGAGTCGCACTTCCTGCCGCAGTTGATCAATCCCCGCTATCTGGACAGCATCCTAGAGGAGAATGAATGGAGAAACTCCACCGCCTCCTCTGGCGGAAGCGATCAGACGGGGATCCGGACACCCAAGCTGAACGAGACCTTTCCCCGGAGCCAGTTGGACTTCAGCCGCAGGCACAAGCGGAGGGAGGAGGCCCCGTCGCCTCTTAAGCTCGAAACTAGGCTGCTGGAGGACGCAACCGATCTGGAGAGCTGCACCCGACTGCAGAGCACCCTGTCTCCCCAGTCGGAAGATGCGGAGCTAGTTTACCTGAGCTCCTCGGCCTCCAGCAGTGTCTCTGACCTCATGGAACTAGAACTGGATCAGGCGGCCGCCTTGGCAGAGAGGGCCCTTGTGGACTTGGATACGGATGCCAGCCGGTTGATTGCTCGACCGGATGATGAGATGAGCAGCACTAGTACCACCACGGCAGACAGGAGCGAGACGGAAGCGGAAACGGAAACGGAGACGGACAGAGAGGGCGAGCAGAGTCGCGAGAGCACACCTGTTAACGCCAACCCGACGCTCGCCAGTTCGCAGTCTTCGCTGCTGAGCGCCGCAACGCCGACGCCAGCGCCGACGCCCACTCCCGCCGATCGCGAACAATTAGCAAAAGATACAAATGTATCTGGTGGATCGACTGTTAGTTTCGGGGCAGCATCGCCGCTAGCGGCCACGCGCGAGGAGTTCGTTCGCAACATGGACAAAGTGCGCGAGTTGATCGAGATGACGCGGCGCGAGCAGGAGCAAGGTGAACTACCGCGATCGCCGTCGCCGCCGCCCGTTCCCCCGCCTCCCGCCACCGTGACGCCCTACAGTCCCGAGTCCTCCTCGTTCCACCTAGCTTCCTTGCAGCTGAAGCGGCAGGAGTCGAACGACTCCCACTGCTCCGACAGCACCACCCACAGCCAATGCACGGCCATCAACCTGGCCAGTCCCCCACCGCCATCCACCGCTCAGCCACCCACACCGCCACTAAGACAAAAGCCTGCACCACCACCCGTACCGCCACCCGTATCACCACCCGCACCACCCACTCCCCAATCAGAGCCAGAGCTTTCAGTTGCAGATTCGTTTGCGAATGCGAATGCGGATGCAGATGCAGATGCCGACACGGATACGGAAGCCATAAAGAAGCTGCGCTTGCTGTGCACCGAGCAGTTGGCTTCCATGCCCTATGGCGAACAGGTGCTCGAAGAGCTAGCCAGTGTGGCCCAGAACATAACCGATCAATCCCAGAGCAAGATGCCCTATCCCATGCCCCAGTTGCCGCACATCAAGGAGTTGCAGTTAAACGCAAACGAGGGCAAGTCCTCCTCCGCCTGGCTGGGTCTGCCCACCCAGTCCGATCCCCAGGTATTGGTTTGCCTGTCGCCCGGCCAGAGGGATTTGGTAAATAACCAGACCCAAGCGGATGACCTGCTAGATGCCCACCAAAAGTTCGTGGAGCGTCGGGGATACCATGAGTTGTCCAAGGCCGAGGTTCTCGAGCAGGACCATCAGCAGCAGCAGAGCGAGATGCTCAAAACGGCGGCCATGATGCGCGAGTTGCGCAAGAGCCTCTCGCCGCCGGCGCCCCCTGTCCCTCCGCCGCCGGTACCGCTGAAGAGCGCAGAAACGGCGGCCAAGGCGACCGCTCATGAAAACGCCAAGAGAGATGACGCAAGCGAACAAAAGCAGAAGATCACAGAATGCGAATCGTCATCGCTTGAAAATAAACCAAGGCGAGCAGCTGATCTTGGCGCTCAGCAGTCGGCAGAGCACCGCCAGAGCAGCAGCACCACCACCTCCAGCCACAAAGCGACCACAGAGACCATGTCCAGTGACGCCGCCAAGTTTCCCACACTGGACAGCATGGATAGTGAGCTGGCCAGAATGTTCCCCCAGCACAAGGGCGACATTTTCGAGGAGCAGCGCAAGCGGTTCTCCAACATTGAGTTCCCCAGCCATCAGCCAGTCAGTCAGACCAAGCGGTACTCCAACATCGAGACGAGTAGCTTCGAGTCCAGGAAGCGCATGGAGAATGGTCAGGTAGTCTACGATGTGAGCACTTCCAGTCACGAGAAGAAGGAGCAGGGTGATCCACCCAAGGAGCAGCCCGTACCGCCCGTTCCCCCGCCGCCAATTATGTCAGCAACGAAATTAAACGGTAACACTTTCATTGATAATGGCGTGGCGCCCAAAAATAGCCAGCCGTCGCGAGAGAGCGGTAGCGGCAGCGACAACGGTACGTATGAGGAATTTCGGCAGCGTGCCAAGGCCGCTGCGGATGCTTTTGGAGAGCAACGGGAGCAGCAAAACGGGCTGGATCAAGATCGCGTGTTCAAGGACTTCGATAGGCTATCGCAGCAGATGCACGCCGAGCTGCAAAGCACGCGGGAAAAGCGGGAGAAGTCCGCTTCCATGTACGATCTCAGTGGCTTCACCCGACCCGCGACTGGTCATCCTAGACTGGATGAGTTGCAGCAGAGAAGACATGCCCACATGCAGGAGTTGGAAAGGGAAATAGAGCGGTCGGCAAAGTCGCGACAGGAGCGAATGTCCTCGGTACCGCGACAAATGGAGGCGACACCACCGCGAACTCATGAGATTCCCATTGAACTGGAGCCGCGATCCCGCCGCGCAGAGTCCCTGTGCAATCTAAATGAGCCACCACCACGTCCGCATACCACCGTGGGTCACTATAACCATCCGGTGCCCCAGGACGACTGGTCTAGGTATGCCAGCGATTTGGGATACTCGGAGAATATAGCACGACCCTTTGCCAGGGAGGTGGAGATTTGCTATCAGCGGCAGAATCAGCGAACACCACATGGCATTAGGGCGCCCCGCCTCTCCGCCAGCACTAATGATCTGAGCAGCTCTAGTCAGTATAGCTACGATACCTTCAATGCTTACGGAGGCAGGAGGACCCATGCCCCCATGTTGAACCAGGCGCAACAGCAACAACGTCCTCATTACGGCAGTTGTTACTCCATGATCGAGAGGGATCCCAATCCAAGGTACATAAGCACCACCTCGCGAAGGGGCGTGAGTCCAGCACCACCACCAGTAGCATCTCCGCAACAGCAGCAGGTTCCACCACCTGCCTACGATCGCCAGCAAAGGAGATCCTCGCTGCCGAGGGAGTTGCATGAACAGCAGCTGAAGTACATACTATCCAAGGAGGAGGAGCTCAAGTTTGAAGTGGAGCGATTGCAGCAGGAGCGCCGTCGTCTAATGGAGGAAATGCAGAGGGCTCCAGTCCTGCCGGCTCCTCAGAGGAGGGAGAGCTACAGGCCCGCCGCCAAGCTGCCCACTCTGAGCGAGGATGAGGTATTCCGGCAGCAAATGGCCGAGGAATGGATGAACAAGGTGGCTGAGCGGGAAGAGCGGCGCCAGCACAAGATCATACGCATATCGAAGATCGAGGATGAGCATGATCACTCAGCCGTGGACAAGTCAACCATAAGCGATGAATTCTTGGATCGGGTGAAGGAGCGGCGTCATAAATTGGCTATGCCGGCGGACAGCGATTGGGAAAGTGGGGCGGAGTCACAGCCCCAGCCAGCCGCCCACTCCCAGCCAGAATCGGATGTAGAGACGCCACCAGTACGCATACTGGAGGGCCAGGCGGAGGCCAATCTCCGCCAGCTGCCACGGCATCTGCGGGAGTTCGCCAAGTTCTCCACCAGCGAACAGTTGCTGGATGGCGCCCAAATGGAGCGTCACGAGGAACAGGAGCGCAGCGAGGAGGCCACCGACAATGCGCACAGCAGTGCCACCAAGAAGACGAGCATCGTGAAGACGTACAAGGTTTCCAGGCTACCGCCTTCCGTCCAGGGTGAGTTTCCCGGCCAGTTTTCCGGGGGAAATCGCGGCCGACTCTATCGCGAACGCTCGCAAACGGCGCGGCTCGTGAGTCATAACATCCCCCTGGAACTAACCAGTAACCACAGCTCATCGCCTGACTCCGCGTCCAATCCCGGTTGTGGTTCGTCCCCAGCTCCAGGTTCCACCACCCCATCCTCTATCCCATCCCTAGTGCAATCTCCTACCCCAGCACCAGCACCAGCACCAGCACCACCACCACCGCCACCCATTGAACCATTGAATCCCTCATCCAGTACAGCTGGCGGCATCTTGGGCTCTGCTTTGTTGCTGGGCTTATCCCTGCTGACCGCCTGGAACAAGTTCAGTTAGTTCATCCTTCCCGCACACTCCTAAGTTGATCCACACATTTCAATCAAACTTGATCTTAAACGGTATCGATTGGTTTCGATATGAAGTTGTTCACAATGCCATACCAAAATTCCATCTGTTAATATCAAGTTGGTAGTAATCCTTTATCTGGTTTTTGGCCATCTCGCTCATATACTCATATACTGTAGCTACTTGGTGTTGTCCTATCTCTCTCTTTTGTATATCTCTACCTCTCTCTTCTGACTGTTCATTGTGCGCGAATTGCTCCTACTTCCTCCACACAGACGAGGCCACAGAAAGCGAAACCGAAACCAGAAGCACCACAATCCATCAGATAAATCGCTCCAGCGATCCCCAGCCGGGAAAAAGCGGTGCCAGTTTGAACGAGTTCTTCGCAGGCTCACCCTTCCGAGCGAAAATCTACGAAGAGTTCGACAAGTACTGGCGAAACTTCGAGCACTCCGCCTCGAACACCTTCTAGGGCCATCCTGAACCACAAACCGAATGCTTTGACCCCTAACCCCTGACCCGGCCCCTTTCAAGGACCTTCCCCTGCAGCTGCATGCAGCATCCCCACTCTCAGCTCATGTTATATAATCAAATATAAACACGTTACAGATTTGTCCAAATTGCGTTTGTGAAACTTTGTTAAATGTTCAAATCATTGAAAATAATCTTAATTCATTAGCAATAAAGCGATACCGAAAATTATATTTAGTGTTGTTTAATGTTTAATAAACGAAATTATTTGATTAACCACAAATTGTTTACTTGTTTTGAGTATTTTCGTTGCATTCATTCGATACTCGTTGTATATATTCCGCATGCGATTCCTATTAGTTGTGTGATATGTCCCGAAAAAGAGAGAGACGATGTGCTTGAAAAAACAACTAATCCATATTTGTTTGTAGTGTACAGATATTTGCAGACGTTGGGGTTGAGAAATATCAGACATGCGTAAACAAAATGTTTGGGAAATATATGCCAGATCTGTAAACTATCGACTCATCGTTTTGGGAAACATTTCGAATTTGAATAAACCAAACAAGCTGTTAATCAAAAACTAAAACGATAATTTAATACCCTAAGCTTTAAGTATTAGAGCTTATCTCAATATTTAAGCAGCTTACCATTTTTAATATTATTTTCATAACTATTTCAATTCAGTATGGAATCTATTAGTTTTATTTCATTTAAACTGTCTGATATTTCCACAACTTACCACATATAATTGTCTAATCTTAAGCTTACGTCTAGATAATAAATCATTTGGCTTTGTAATCCGCAAACATTCGCTTAAGACTCAAAAGCTCAAATGCTCGAGGGCTAAAGCCGGCTTAACCCTTTCGCGGCATTGCCAGACCCCCCTTCCCACCCCCTCGGGATGACTTATCTGCCCCTCAAGAATTGCAATCAAGCTCAAGAAACGAGAACAAAGTAAGGAAAGACAAGCGAAATTGCGATTAAGCGGAAATTTTAAATTAATTCCATTCAATTGCATGGACACAAAGTGCAGTCCGACAGACGATCCGTTTGTTTAAAAGAGAATTACGGAATCGGGGGCAATTGGGCTAGAGCGTCTACACAGAGAAAAATACTTGTTGTCATCATTAGTGACAATTATTTAATCCATCAATTTTATAAATAATTAAACAATATGGATAGGTGTCGATTAACCATATAAAAGAAGATACAAAAGCATACATTTTATCCCATTATTGGGATAAATATATAGTTAAAAGTGGTTATTTTCTACAAACAACATATCTAGTTACATTGCATTTAAAAGCGAATAGCTATTTGATCTTGCACTTTACGTAAATAACGAAGTACACAGTTAGGTTGCCACGATTTTTCTCTGTGTACAAGCGAATGTGCATGCTGAAATTGGAACGGGGAACGGGGGCGACGATCGGAATCCGCTAGATGGCGAAGATCTAACCGAATGCTATCGTTCAGACAGAGCCACCGCAACCGAGGAGGCGAACTCAGCGGCAACGGGAATGGGTGTCCGGCTGCGACCACGCCCACCCAAGCAGACGCGCTTCCTCCTTAACGCGCAGCAGCTGCAGCAGCAGAGGCAGCGGCGCAGCTGGTCGGAAAGCGATCTTCTCAAGGAGATCGACAGCGAACTGCAGCTGGCCAAGGGCTTCCTCTACGCGAATGGTGTGTCAGAAACCCCCTAGAACGCCTCTCCACCCCCTTGCCTTCGATCCACGCACCCCGCCACCCGCCACCCGTCCCCTGTGTCTAATTGTTTAACCCCTTGACGATATCCGTGCAATTATGTTAAGTGTATTTTTAGCCAAATCCACTCACGACATGGTGGGTTTTGCTAGCCTGCCTGAAAGTAGGCAACAAAATTCGCTCGTTTTTGTTTCAGCACATTGCGTATACGACGTGAAGGCTTCTCCTTGGTCACTTGCCACACTCGCCTACACATTTACACACACCTCTGAATATTTATCTTTATCTGCTCTGCGTCCATAATTTATGACCCACTTGAGTCGAAGATCTCTCGCACTCACTGCCCAGAAGATCGCTTCTCTTGGCTGCCTCTCCTGCCACTGTCTCTGTTTACGAAAGCATAAAAAAATTGTTGTTTATACTGGGCGAAACGGAAAGAAATCCGAATTTTTCATCTGAGAACGAGAACGTTCAACAAATTTGTTGCCTTGCGCTCGCACACAAATTGAGATTTTTCGGCTGGGATCTGGCTAACGAAAGTCCAAGCAACCTGCCCGAAAATTCAACCGTTTCGTAGTCGTCGTCGTGTTAAAGTCGTGTGAGCAACGCGAAGGCGCGTCAGAAAACAGAAAATAGAAAATAGAAAATATAGAAAAGTCCGAAGTCGGAAATTGAAATTGAAATTGAAAAAAGAAGTCGCTTCTATATTTCCACAGCACAAATGGGGCAGGGTTAGTTGAGTGTTTAGTGTTCAAATTTGTTTGTGTGCCTGCCAAACGTGTTGCCACTTCCGCAGTGAAAGTATCGATAAGATACCGAGATGCACGAGCTGCACACGAAGTGAAGTGCATAAAGTGAAAAGTATCCCGATCTAAATTGCCGTTCTGGCCATTTGCAATTTGATTTTTGCAGAGCACACACAAAGCACGGCGGGCACCGCGATGTTTGCACCCAAATTCAAGGCGCGCGCGCCACCAGGCTCAGGTAAATTGTATCTGGCGGATGCGTATGCATCCCGCAGATGCATTCGCGACAAGTGTGACAAATGGCCAACATGACGTTTTCAGTGGGTTGTCTTTGATGATTCGCTGAATATTCGGCGAAGCTGACGAATGAGTTCAGTTCAGTGGCTCTATCGTCGCGATTTTCCAGTTTTCCCGTCAACTTTCCACCTTTCGACTTATTCATTTTCAAATTTATTGCCTGTATTTATAGATCATTTTTTGTGTTCGCTCTTTCATTTCATTTTGTTTTTTTTTCTCAGTTGGGCTGAACTTGATTTTGGCTTTGGCAGTTGCGATTGTTTATTTTAAATATTTCACATTAGTTCTTGTTAATTGTGCACGCACCAAAAATTTCCACATGATTTAGGGAAACATTTTGGAAAATCCAAACTGGAACGAGGTGCGCCATTGCTAAATATACGGCATGACGTAAAATCCGAGGGAGAAAATGCTGTATATTTATTACAATATTTGCAATGTTCCCAATTGTTGTTCGCTATTCGTGTTAGACGCCCACGCGGATACCGCCTTTTACAGTCTCCAATAAAAATGCCTGCTAAATAAGATCAACACGGAGAGCAGAGTACTCTGCCATGTCGCCATCAAGATCCATTTGATGTTCTTTTGGCCAGGTCCGTTGGATCTTCCATTCAGCAGAATCCGCCGTGGGCCATAAAACCCCATTGGGGATTTAAGGGGGCGTGGGCAAATCCATCAAACTTTCATTCCTTGATTGGCGTCATCTGATGGCATTATCTATGCTTTAGAAATTTCGATGTGCTACACATTTATTTAAAGCATTATTTGTATGCTGTTATTTTTAACATAATCCCCATTCTTATTTTTTTCGGTTCTGTCTTCTTATTTTGCCATGCCGAAGAATGGAAAATATAAATTTGAAGACTTTTAGTGAGTGAAAATAATTTATAGTTTGTTATAAATTCAGTTGAACTTGAACAAAACGATTCCCATGCCTTTGCTGCTGGCCAGGAATTGGCGATTTAATTCTGTTTGATGACGTTGCCCTCGTCGGGATTATCAATCTGCTAGAAGAGATCTTAATAATAGCGATTGGAATGGAATTCATGAGTCGATAGGTGGGCAGATGAATAAATATACAGATCGTGCATAAGGTGCTGGAATCCGGCTATAATTATGTGTACGTTTTTATAGCCATATTACTTCACAGAGCTTAGGAAAATAATAAATCAATGATAAACCTTGTTTTATATATATTTTGTATTTTCTTAATGCTGATTGCCACATAAAATTAAAACCGCAACAATTTCATAAAATAAAATATGTCTTTTAAAAACAAATGAAATAGACATTTTATTCGTATCTTAATCACTTCCCCTAATCCCATGGCCCATTATGCGGCTACCAACTAGGGCTTTTACAATCACTTCCGAATGAACTGCAGGTATGCACTCCATAAATAATCCCAAGTGGAGGAGTTCCCGCCTCGTCCACGAGCCACACACAGACGTACTCCCCAGAATTCCACATAAATCAACTCAGGAAATGCTCTTAATTTGCCAGAGCCAGCCGCACCCAAGTCCATTCTCATACCCATGTCCAATTGACAGGTCGCACTCTGACTCGGAACTCCCGATCCATTTGGAACTCCCGTTTCCAATCCGTGACAGGTTGCCCAGATCCCCCGGCCACTCCTCCTGAACTATTTTCTCCATCACCTTTTGTGTGAAATTTACAAGGCCGCGGCGAGCATATGGGTTCCGCTATTGAAAAAGCATTTTACAAACTATCCAGAGTTAAAATTAAATGGTTCCCTCATTCCTGCAATGATTCATACACTGAGAAAAGTGTCTAGTTTCTCAGAATAAGTTAATTTCTTTCAACAGACTTATAAGATAATATAAAAGATATGCTTATATCGATATGATATGTCACAATGGAAAACTATTAAGCATAATTTGAGAATTTTTGAATTCTGTCCTTTAGGCGACTTTCTCTTCAGTGCAGTGCCATTTGTGTTGTTTTCCAATTGGTTCTTATGCGCAAATCGATAAATTTGAAATGAATTGCCCCGAACAACGAAAGCCAGCGAAATGCGGCTTCTGCTCGACTGCGGGCGCTCCTTAGCGGGTGTGTCGCGCTCTCAAGTGCCACTATTAACATTTTTCCAAGCGAATTTTCGAATTTTCCGTCTGATTTGTTCTAAAGCAGCAGCAGTAGTGGCAGTAGTAGCTGTAGTAGCGTCAGTGGCCACCGGAAGTGCCGAGCCGAGCCAAGTCAAGCCAAACCAATCGAGTTGGCTTTGTGTTTGGCTTTGCTTTTTGTTTTGGGTTTGCTTTTTGTCTGGCTTTGCCGAAGAGTTGTTTTGATGTTTCGATGTTTTGTTTTGTGACTTTTGTAGCTGCTTCACTGTACTCCGGCGCACACACTTCCGTTCCATTTCGCATTGCACGCATAATTGGCGTTTTCCCCTCGAGGTTCCCCTGTCTCCGGTTGATCGAGCACCGAGCAGCCAGAATGGTAATTGATCTGCTATTTGGGCACTGCGGCTATGAGGCGGAGGCTTCTCCCGTAGCCAAAACTGGGTGTGTTGTTTGGCTCTTGCCTTTGTTTCTCCCTGCCCATAGCCATTCGCATTCCCATTCCCATTCCGAATCTGAATCCGATTCCGAATCCATCCCCATTCCCGGGCTTTTAGCTCTGCTCGACGCTGGCGAGTCACGCAAAATTCAGTTCGCCTCGAGCCGTGCGCGGAGTCAGCAACTCAATCAGCAAATCGCTCTTGAAATCCAAATCGGTGGACCAACCGTATTCGTATCCGTATCCGTATCCGTATCCGTATCTGTATCCGTATTGGTATCCGTAGTCGTATCGTGGAATCTGCTCAGGTAAATCCCTCAGATTTAAGCGACTAATCTGAGTGACTCAGAGGATCACGGTGTGTGCGAGTTTGATTGACATTTGCAAGCAGAAATTTCCTTTTGATTCGATTGTATAATTCAATTAAGTGCTGATTGAATAAAGACGTCAGCGCGCCCACATACGAAACACCAGCATCAGCACCACCTCACCACCTCCCCTAACCGTTTCTACCAACACCCACCACCCACCCCGTGAAACCCAAGAAATCCGCTAACAAATTTAGAGGCAGCACCACTGCTCCTCGGCCAAATACGTGTCAATGTCTCGAAGGCAATGCGCCTAGGGCAGCGCTATATCTATCTGTATCTGAATCGGTATATGTATCTGTGATCTCGCGGTGTTTGTTTGTGGTTTTTGTTTTTTACAGGTGGCATATAAATCTGTAGAATGAAAGTTTTTGGCTAGACCCGATGCAAAGCTGCACAGACATTGCGAGGGTTAATTGACAAGAAACAAGATAACAAGATAATGCTGGCCAAGAAAAGTCACAATTGAAGGCAATTTGTTCCAATTATGCATAAGACTAGAAGACGTTCTTCTGCGGATTAAATTGGTTAAACGCTGGTCAAAATGGATGATATACATCAAATTGTATGACCATTAGAAATTTAGTTGAATTAGTAAGCACAAATCACATATATCATACTTAGGGTTCTCCACTCCAAATGATTCTAATGTGCTAATCAAGTTTTTGGGAGCTTTAAATTGGGTTTAGCACCTTATCATTGAAAAGATAAATTTATATCTAAAACTATATTTGTATCCATTATAATATAAAATATTAATGGTTTATGAGCAGTTAATCAAAAGAAATTAGAGCCTTGTCGATATATTTAAAAAATTTTTTTTTAAGGCACGATAAGAAAGGTTTTCGTTGTAATGGGAACCCCAGTATCACACCTCGCCCAGTTCTTTAGCGGTCGGGAATATAAATTTATTTTATTTTCCTGCATGTGTGTGTGTTTTGTGAATGCTAAACATGCGCCAAATGCGATGACTCATTCCATCCGTGTGAGAGGAGCGTCAGTGTGCGTTTCTGTGTGTGTGAGTGTGTTTGTGTGAGTGTGCCTATGTGTGTTGGCCAAATTTTGAATGGCTGCCAAATGGCGGCTTCCTCGGTCGCCGTCGTATTAATTATGGCTGTTCCACGTCGCTGTGTTTGTTTGTCAATTTGTCTCCGCTCGGCTTGTTGACTGCCCAAAAAGCTATTTTCGAGGAGATCTGCGGTTTAAGCATAGCCAGCCAGCATAAACTTGTTGACAAGTGTAAATGTCGGTGCGGAAAACTCAATCTCTGAACTCGCCGGCGCCCCTGAAAATGTCACCAGCCACATGAAAGACGCAAAGACCACCGCCCACACTAGCTTACCCTTCTAAAAACCAAAACTTTCGACAGGCGTGTGGACACCTTACGGTTCCAGCGGCGATCTAAATCAATCGGGCACCACATCAGCCACGCCCCCGCCACCGCCGCCGCCCTCGCTGCCCGTTTGGACGCCCCAACCCTCACCGGTGCTAAGCGGACGCAAGGAGTTCCGTCCGGTCCGTTTCGAGTCCCCCACTCTGCCCCGTCGCTATACGGCGCTGCAGCAACAACAGCAGCAACAGAAGACGACGACTACAATCCCGCCGTGGTCCAGTACGGAGAACGGAGAAGGAGCCTCCCTCAACTCCGCGCACTCCAACTCGGACTACGCCGAAACTGACTGCTCCGGACACTTTGGTCCCGTGGCGCCCAGTGCCAGTGTCTCCGACAAGATCAGAAGTACTATATGCCTTTCGCTCCCTTTCTTCTCAGTACTTAGTCAGGTCCTTATCCAATACTCATAGAAATATAAATTCTTAAAAATAATTATTTAGCACTGGGAATGGCTGGGAGAGAATCTTTGAGGTACTTTTGCAGATAAAACGTGAAATACAATTCTTAAAGTCAGTATTTTCTGTTTCCAAAACAATCACATTTGTTTCACGCAGTATTATTTGTTTTCTATTTTGGTATAACTAAATATCAATTACCTTTTGATATTTTTGTGCGCATTATTTGTATACCTACCTGTATACCTCTATAGGTATAGATGAGATCATTATTGCTATTGCAAATATATATAGGTTTCCCTGACCATATTGATCAAATGTGATTGGCAGAGTACAACGATATTTTATACAATGGGAAATTATGGCTATTTAATGGTGCAATTATAAATTATAAAAAAGAACAAGTATATTAGTAGGTCGTAGTACCATTATCTTTGAGTGTTGGAAAAAGTCGACTTCTACGACTACGTCTTACTGCCGCCCTCCCCATTTTCTGCCCCAAAACTCTATCGATATTGCTAACGATTTACCGCCGTTTACCGCCCCGAAAAGCATTCGAGCGCTCCTCGTCCAACTCGGAGTTGCAGAGGCCGTTTGTGCGGCGCCAGTTGTCCGACGCCAGTCGTCCAGCCTACAGGCCCAATGAAGTCAGTAAGTATAGCCGATGTGGGTAGGGCAAGTGACCAGGTGAAGCGAGCTCATGTCGACGCACAACACTGAATGTAGCTGTGATGTTTGTGTCCCGTTTAACCCTAATTTCTAAGCCAATAAACCGATGATCCGAGCCCCCATAGACCTCCAAGCACTAACCAAACTCCATCTGCGGTTTCCAGTCTACAAAGTCAAGCACGAGTATATGAGCGAACCGGAGACGGGCAGCGATCGTCCTCGGAAAATGGCCCAGTTAGGCAGAAGGCAGTACGACGGCATTGGTCCGGTGACCAACGATGGAATGCCCATCATCCTGAGATCGGTAAAGGAAGCCCCATTCACTGGGGCATATCGGGGGTTTTGAACTCGAAGTGAGACGAATTGATACGAGTATTGTTCCTTATCCCTATCCACATGCAGGAGGTCAAGCAGCCGCATCAGCATGAGTGGTACAAGCGTCTCTATCAGACGATTCACAAGCAGAAGAACGGCGGTAAATGTCACTCACATTCCCTTTGGTCTGAAGCATTCAATCCCCCATCCCCATTCCCATTCCCATACCCACAACCCAGCTCATTCCCATTCCCCAAAAATGTTCATTCTCCAATCCTTGGAATGCTTCAGTCTGTTCTGATCTCCAACTTATCGTTTCGGTGTCTCCTTTCTCATTTCCCCATTCGCTTTCGCCTCAAGATGAATTCGTGGTTCACTACAAGTATCCCAGAGGTGATTCTTTGTTCTTTGATCTATAAACTATGCCTATCCCCCAGTAGCTCCTCCCTTTAGTAGCCCGCTTTTGCCTGTACATGTAGCCAGGGTCTAGTGACCTCCAAGCTTTAACAAATAGAGAGCTACATTCCATTTTGGTTTTATTTTGTCTAGATGCATGCTGTATTATTTGGTTTACCTACATATGAGTTCTCCCATGTTCCAGTGTCTAGATCATTGACAGTTTGGAAGCTTCTACTAAATTTCACGACTAACCTAATCTAAGGCCTAACTCACCGAACCAAAAACCACAAAACAACGCTAACATCATGTCCGCCAGCACACCACCAATACGAAGTAATGATTATGTAAAAGTAGAGCTTGAGAAACCGCTTAGTGCTTGTACAACTGAATACATAGCCCGACTAATGAGTTCTTCTGTCTCCGATCAGTCCGTCCGTCCTACAAGAGCAACGGATACGTCTCAGAGCCCGAGCCCAACTACGATTCGGATTACTCCACGCTGAGGTACCGCACCCAGAATCCGCACCGCGTTCAGTCCATCTCCTCGGCTGTCAATGTGCGCAACCTTCAGCAGGACGAGAAGTGAGTCATAATATTTTTGAAATGTAATCGTATTAATGAACCTTGCTATTGTGTTGCAGGCTGTATGGTACTATGCCAAATCCCATAAAATCAGCACAAAGCTCGTATAAGAATCAACCAGGTCTCATCGAGAACTATACGACAGGTCATTCGTCTGTTTCCGAAAAGGAAAAGAAGGAGGTAAGTCCCAGTTCTGAGAGCATTCACATTAACGTTTCATCAGCGTGACCCAAATGCTCACCATTTTGGGACAATCCACTACACCACCATCATTTATAACCCACGTAAAGTAATCAGTCGTATTTGCTCAATGGAACCACTTTACTGGCCTTGTCCGCAGCACCGATCAATATTAGCTTATTGCCCCAGCTCATCTACACTGTCACGATAACACCCACCAAACCCTTATCGGGTCCATAATCATGCAGCATTCACATTCACCACCCATAATCTGCATTCAGATCGCCTCCAGTATTCTAACTCACAGCAATTATTCTATTCACAATTCTAGTGGTGGGACGAAGTGATGGACATCTTTAACGGGGTATGATCTCTACTATATTATCTAGATTTAGTCTTAGTTAATTTACCTTCCGATTGAGCTACTCGAGACCGTTTTCCGTTGTCTAACGTGAACTAAACCGTTCCCTACTGTTTGCTTACTATTATATCTTTCCTTGCCTACCATTACCGCCTACCAAAATGCCTGATCCATATCCTTCGCAAAGTGGCTTAGGGAGCATACACGCATCCCGCGTATTATCATAGAGTTCGTCGACGAATTCGACGGCATTGGAGTAAGTTTTGCCCGGACAGAGTATCCATCGATCTGTCAGATAAATCAAAGCGAGAAGGGAATCATTGCAAAAGGCACCAGAACTACTAATAGAAGCCTCTCGATCAGTTTTATCCTTGTGCCTGAAGTAATGCTTATTCATGTACTTTCTCTTTTCCCCCAATAGAATCTAGAACAATCGAAACTATCGCCATTGTACACTGAAGGTAACTTGTCCAGGTAAGCAATCTAGCTATATCTTCTATAAGATCTCATGATATAGCCTCCACTCCCTTCGTATCTTTGCAGGGCTTTGGCCAAGGAATCCGGGTATACTAGCGACTCCAATCTGGTCTTCCGCAAGAAGGAGGTACCCGTGAGCAGTCCCCTCAGCCCCGTTGAACAAAAGCTGGCTTACAAGAGTCTCCAGGCAGGCGGAGAACCTCCTCTGCTCGGCTTCCGCAAACCAGCGCCCGAGAAACCCCGTGGTAAGTGATACACTTTGTAGGTTTTGGGTTAGTTAGTTAGTTGCCGTAGCTCTAATCTTCTACTAATCATAGTCGTAAGTGGCTGGGCTATCTACTCACTAATCCTGCAAACGGTGTTGGTTCCAAGGTCTATCTTTTGTACACCAAACTATTTAAGAATTTAACCTCTTAGCCACCTCTTGCCCTGGTTGTATCTCCATCACCCACAATCACTGCTCACCTGAAGTTGTATTTGTCTGCCCCTAAAAGGGCGGGCTCCACCTAAAAGAAAAAAAAACGAATAAAAATAAAAAAGCACCACCGTTTATGGCACTGTCACAGGCACCACCGAAACAACAGAAGCCACTGGCTAATTTCAAATCCGTTTTAATGCCATCCCCAAGAAATTTTGGAGGAGTTCGAATTCATACAGATCACACCCACGCTCACAAAGATTCGTGTCAGTACCAAGGAGCTGGAAGAAGAAGTGGAATCCCTGAGAGAAGCAGCAACGCCAGCGCCTCCGCCGCCACCACCACCACCTCCCCCTCCTCAATCTTTGACCACGAGAAGGGACAAGAAGTCCGTAAAGATGTTCTCGCAGCTTTCGAAGAATCTGCCCTCGTTCATTCCGTTGAGCAAGAAGCAGCCAGTGTCGCAACAGGATGACCCACCTCCAAGGCCGCCCCACAGAAAGTCGAGCTGCACGAAGAGCACTGTGCGAGTCCTGAGCTCCGCCTCCAAGTCCAGGCATGAGCAGTGCTTCCAGCCGCCGAGTGGAGCTGCCCCTGGGGTATCTACCGTCACCCTGCGGAAGGTGGCCACTTCGAGTTGTTCCCGTCGTGAGCCCATTTGCCGATCGAAGTCGGCGGGAGCGGTGTCCACCCTTTTGCAAACTTTGACGGCCACCAAGGAGACCCGACTCACCCGTCGGGTTCAGCAGCCGCAGCAGCAATCGCGCTTGAGGTCCTCGAGTCCCAGTAGGCGCCCTGCCCGTCTTCTGGCCCTTCGCCATTCCAGCCGAAGTCCTGTGGCCTTTGGCCGGAGCATATCGAAGGAAAGAAGCTTCGCCGAGGAAAAAAAGCGACTGGAGAACACGCTGCCAGCTAATCGCACCAACTTTGAGGCCAGTACCAATATACTAAGGGATCCCTCCTTGAAATCCCCCCAAGAGGTGAGGGAGGCAGTGCGTTCGTATGCGACCTCACGCAGCAAGTCCTTGCCACGACTTCGTCATACTACAGTGAGCACTACCACAAGGCAGACCATGTGCTTCCCCCAGGTGCGACCCCAGACGCTCTTGGATTGCGGAACTCGGTCGCTGAGGAAGTCGTCCTCGAAAACAGGAAAGGGCCAGGAAAAGAACGGGTCTAATGACAGCTTGCCGAGAAGTAACTCCACCTTCTCCATTGACTCTATGGTGCGTCAGGAAATTGTGCCCATAGCACCACCCAAGACATATGTTGGAAGATCCAGAGGATCACTCTCTAAAGCGCTGGTTCCACTCCAGAACAGTCGAAGCGAAGGTCACGTGCCAAGGAAGCGTCAGTCTGGAAAATCTACCAGCAAGCCACCACCACCAGTTACTGTCCACTCCTACAGCGAATCAGTGAGGGAGAAGACCAACTTTTGGAACGAGTACAACGCCAAGCAGGCCATGTCCTTGCCGCAGGAGTACAAGTTCTGTCCGGAGGATGTGTGCGATTTCGAGAGTCATGCGATCCAGCAACCGTGTATCGAGGATCTTGTGTGGAAGTATGAGGGCAAGGAGCAGCGTCCACCGAAGCATGTGAGTGTGACGGATATAGCTCGTCCTCAGTCACCACAATTGAGCCAGGAGCGTCGCTTTTCGCCCACTCGAGAGGTTAGGGTGCCCCAAATCAGCCGGGAGGTGAGATCTCCTTCTCGTCGTCGCATCGATAGCCTGCGTTCCAAGGACAAAGAACAGACCTTGGCCAGGGCTAGTAGCCTTAGCAGCGCAGATGAGCGCAAGAGAGCTACTCCAGCTCCATCCAATGGGCTCTACCAATGCGGAGAGCTAGCCCACAGTGCCACGTCGTTGACTCACCTGGAACGTCATAGTCCCAGCTGTCGGTATCGCAACAATTGCGAGCGTTTCACCGAATTGAATCGCTTCTACAGCACTTTGGAGCGAGTGGGTCAGCTGGAGAGGGCCACGTCCTCCAGCAGCTTTCATCCATTGAGGAAGGATGCTGAACTCCTGGACTTTGATGAGTGGCGCCGGGTGCGACTTCATGAACGTGCTGAAAAGGAGCTGCAATATTTAGTTGGAAAGCTACGAGATGACCAAAAGCAAAGGGATCTTCACTTCCGTTCGAAAGATGTAGACTCCATTAAGTGGCGTCAAGAGGCCGACCAATCCCTGGTTGCTAAGAAGAAGTCTGTGGAGGATCTGCGCGAAAACTTTGAGCAGCTCAATCTCCTCAGGCAGCAGCAGCAGTTCCAATCGGAGCCAGTTCATCGCCATTGGAGACGCAACACGGTGGCTGATTTGGCCTGCAGTCTGGAGCACCAGGCCGCGGCTGAACCCGAAATGGATCGTCACTTGGACAACGATCTAGTGAGCACTTTGTCCAAGGATCAGATTAAGAAAATAACCCAGCAGCTGAACGAGATCTACTCAGGGAATCGCCAGGCTCCCGCCGTCGAAGAGCAGTATGTCGTTACCGTGGAAAAGGGCTCCCGTCCAAATGGTCTGAAAGTGCGTTGCAACTCCACCATCTCCAAGGATCAGCTACTGGGACCAGTTCAACGTAAGCGAGATGAACAGCAATCAAATCAGCCATTGCCTCGCTCCACTCGCAGTCAATCTCCGGTGGTGGTGGCACGAGAAACCCGTGGCGCCATTGCAGCCAAGAATGCGGAGTTGACCCTGACGAAACCGCCGGATGTGCCACCTAGACCGAAGGCCACGCCAAGTCAGGAGGCCACGAGCAAGCCATCGCCAAAGGCGGAACTCAAAGTTGATAGTCGCGAGCCGGCCGAAGACATAAGCCAAAAGATACAGTACTTCGAGGATCGCCAGTTTGATGAGCCGCCCAAGACCATTTACCACGCTCGCGAAGATTCCTCGCCGGACGAAGCAGAGGTTATGCGACTCATCAATAAAAACATGCAGGAACGTCAGAGAGCCAGGCAACTTCATCACCACCAGGAGCTGAGTAACTCACTGACCGATTTGAGCGGGGTTTTTGGCGAGCGTCCTGCGGCCCGGGTAAATTTTCACTTACACAGCCCGCCCGACCGTCCGCCCGACGATACCGAGCTTATCAGCTTTGGGAACGGATCACCGGATCACGGAGACGGCAGTCTTGAGCTCTACTCGGACTCCTACTACCGGTCGCGCAGCCTGTCGCCCCAATCGCAGGCCTCAGCCTGCTCCAGCTCCTACTTGCAGAGGGTGTACACCGGCGAGGTGCGGAAGATGCGTCAGCACTTCGAGAGCATTCAGCAGTCCGGCGAACAATCCCGGGAGCCATCCAATGAGCGGCGGGATTTTTTTGGGCTTAGCTCGCTGCGGAGGGCGCGCAGCGATCCCGAAATGAGTGCGGGATCCAAAGACGCCCCGGACACCGTTACGGACGCGGTGTCGAAGGAGGATGTGCCTCGACTAACACACAAATTCGAGTTCAGGGCAGCCACGCCATCGCCGGAACGAGGAAGAAGGCGTCTGCGAAGCGCCCAGGATCGTCTAATGCCCCACATCGATATCATCAGCAAGACGGCGGCCTTGAAAAGAGAACTACCCATTCCCGTGCGATCGAGTCCCACGAGGAGCGTGAGCAGCAACAGCCATTGCTTCGAGCGCCTGAGGATGCGCTACGAGTCACCGAAGCCGCAGACCCAGAGCTATTTGTCCACCTCGCATCCGGATATGCGGGATGTGCACGACATATCGCCTCACCTGAGTGCCGACTGGGTGGCGCACAAGCACCCGAAACCGACAAAGCCCAAGGATCTGCCCAGGAAGCCACAGCGAGTGGTGAGGGCGAGCTCCACGTCACCACCTCGACCAGCAAGGTCGCAGAACCACCAGTTGAGCTCCCGGCTAACTAGCTGCATGAAGGATATATTCGCCAACCAGAAATTCGATCCCAACAAGCACCGTCCCAAGGCCCGATATGTTCCCGATGGTGCGGAGAATGGCAATCAGAAATCCAAGGATAGTGGCACCTTAGAGCGCCTCAAGAAGACTGCCATGGTGACCTTTAAAGGTGATTATTGCGTACGACTTTCAGGGAGCAGTGGTTGGGGTCTCCATGGGAATGATCAGGGAGGGAGCCAGGGCAACTACACCTTCCTGATAGATTACTTACGCTTCGTTGGTCGCCTGATCTCGTAGATCTCGTAGAGCTAGCTGCTGCTTGTTGGGTACTCCCCCATTGGTCTTAACTATTCCAAATTATCCCTTTACTCGTCTCTTATCTGTAATCGTTGGCGCAGATCTCGACCCGAACGCGCCCCCCATTCCCCCACAGCCGCCAGTCAAGGGTCTCTCCGCCTACGATTTCCCGTACAACACCGACACCGTCGACGGATCAGGTGAGTGACGATGATGCAGGGGCTCCCTGGCATTTCCAAAACGGTGCAAGAACTAACCGCCGCTTAAAAGTAAGGGAGTTAAAATGGGAGGATTCGAGCACTTCTATGTTAAATGTGATAAGAGGGTTTACCCGTTTATTTTTAACCCCAAACTTCACAACCACTCATTTAATTGTTATCATGTATTTTGACCAACCCTACTTGCAAAGCATACATTTTGATCTTGAAAAAATATATTAAAATCATTGAAAGTAATCTTAGTAATCTTAGTATCCACTAAATACATGAAAAGTCATCAAAGGAAATTGGCCCAGATTGATTCCCCTATAAACTAGTTAGCGGATTGAATTTGCTCAGCTTATCATAGCCGGGACATTTAATATATCCATTCTATTCCGCACTAAGCCAGTGTCATTCGTTGACCTTTGCTAAAAGCATACCACTACCACAACAACGGGCAATTTCCGCAATTGGTGCAATTTCGCTTTGAAGGCGCGCCGTGCCTCAGTTGACCAAATTAATCGATATCTCCAATGAGAATGCCGGCCACGCGGACGGGCCTGACCTGCTTAGCTCACCTGGCCTAAGCCAACAAACCACCACCCACCTGTCCGCCTTTCCGCCTTCCCGCCTATCCGGGTGGTGGCTCTGCCCTTGTTGTTGCTGCTTCGCTGGGGGTGGCTCACCTTGCCGGCGCGAACCTGCAGTTCGTTGGCGTTGCCATGGCCAAGACGATGCCGTCAACAAAACAAACTCGGGAACACATACCTGTCGCGGCCGTTAGTCAGTTTCACTTTTCCGTGCCAAAAAAACGTGTCTTTCGGGCTGCGCTCGCCGTAATCGCCAGTTAAATGTGTTATGCAACCGCGGCAATATGATCCACCAAACGCTGGCCCCGCACCGCAGCAAATCCTCCAGTTATTCCAAGAGCAAGGCGGTTCACTGGCGACAGAAGTTGCATCGCAGCTGCAACGATTTGGAGCTGGAGGATGAGCCATACCCGGAGCCGCAAGGCTTGTGGCACAGCCCGGAGATTAATGAAAATCCCTGGAAAAGGCCACAGAGCAGTGGAGCTGACGGCAACACTCGTAACGCCGGCAACATGACCACCACCACCAGCGGCAACAACAACGTCTGCGACATACCCAACTGTGGCAAAATCCTGTGGATACATCGCCGGGAATACGATTACAAAAGATCCGCACCTCTAAGGCCACCTTCCCCATCGAACTACCACGGTGTTCCGGGTGGTGCAACTGGCTACCACGTGGTGGGACTGCCCCTCACTCCGCAGCCCAACCAACGGCAGGCCTATTTGGCCAACCAACATGCCATTGGGGCTTCCATGCCACTGCTCCTGTGGCAGCAGCAGCAGCAGCAGCAAGAGCAACATCAGCAGCATC
Source organism: Drosophila orena (assembly GCA_005876975.1). Classification (NCBI taxonomy): domain Eukaryota; kingdom Metazoa; phylum Arthropoda; class Insecta; order Diptera; family Drosophilidae; genus Drosophila; species Drosophila orena. Next base: position 1,560,387 of record VCKV01000008.1, on the reverse strand, counting down.
TGCAACAGCTGCAACAGCTGAAGCATCGGAAATTTCAGAACCTGCAACATCGGTGGCCAAGCAGTTAGTACCCAGCATAAAATCGTCACAATATTAGATAATCGGATGGGGATTTGCTGCACTGACTCCTTCGTCACTAAGATTCTTAGTCAAGACATTTGTTTCTGCCAGAAGATATTATACCTTATCCTAATTATGGAGATCTTAAGTTAAAAGCATTCACAAGTTGCCTTGTTATTAACTTGCTCTCTTGATTATTTTCTTTGAAGGCACACGTACATCTCGCAAATAGCTTATTATTAAATGCCACTTTTATAAATACTTTTCGTAAGTGGCTAAATTCTTCTGCAATTATTTCTCTATGATAGAGCCACAGCGAGATAAAAGAAAGTCAAGCGATCGATTGAACCCCTTCGCAGCGCCCACCGTTCCATTCGCTTTGCACTTTCTCATTTGACTAAGCGACCTTCCTGTTTTGCACTTTCTCACGGTTTTTCTTTTGCAAAAAGGTAAAAACTCGTTATCACCTGGGCCGCCTAAGATTGGCGAAGAGAGGTGGCCAAAAGAGAAGCCAGCTTTTGGCCGCGCTCCACGCGTTTCAATGCCAAAGTCTTTGATAGAAGCTTGAAAAGTAGATGCCACGAAAAGCTTTTTACTATGATCAAGTAATGGAAGGTACATTGGGTGCCACTTATAGTTATACGCAGACGTAACTACCATTTTCTTTTAGCGGATTTGTCGTAAAATTTGTAGACTTGCTATATTTTCAGCTATGGCACCCAAAAAAGCATGAAAAGTTTCTTAAGTTTTGAAGAAAGTCAGTTATTCGCGGCGAAAAGTTTTCAGAAATTGATACAGTCTTTGTTTCTCGTTGCGTGATAAAGTTACCAATATTCAACCGCTGTGAACCACTGTGCCACGAAAAAGCAATTCACACACCCCACTGCACCACCACCACCAGCAACAACAACAATTAAACGTGAGGCGGCGCCGCCAGAAAAACGGAACTTGTAGTAATACAAAAGCCGCTATCTCTGGGAATTACTCACCCGGCGCAGAGAGTCGAAATCGAAATCGAAATCTCTTTGACGTCGACGCTTCGAAGCTTCGTCTTCTGGTCTTCCCCCTCTGTCTCGTCTTCTCCAGCTGTCCCTCTCTCGCTCTGTTTCCCTATATTGCTTAGCTGCCTTGGGCTCCCCATTCAATTCGATTTCGGTTTCAGTTGAGCGCTACGCGTGCTACGGTAAAGTCGAACACTATTCTCCTTCTCCATCTCTGTCCACCCCCTCTCTCGCCGTCTCTTTCGTCGGCTCCAGTTTAGGGGCGAAGCTTGTTTGTTGTTGCGCGCCGATTCTCCTCAGCTTTATCAGAGAATTGCCTCGGGCTTCGAATTCGATCCGATTCTAAATTCTGATTGATAGTTGTGACTAATGAGCGCTCAACGAGGAAAACAGCAAAGAAAAGCGTTTAAAGCGTTGATTGAGCGTGAAATGCGAGGAAAAGCCTTGAAGAGCCCATGTGCTTTTGTGTGCGTGTTTGTGTCTCCAGAAATGAGGGAAATAAGCAACGCTTTCCATACCGGGAATGCAATAATAGCCAAAGTGTTCGTAATTGTGCTAATAATGCAACTTAGAGCCGTTACAACTTTTGATTGTAGTCCCATTTAAAACATCGCGGTATTTAAAATATCCAATGATAGCGAATTAATATAACACATGCTGCTAAGAATGTGCTACAAATGGAATTGCCTTGATAGTTAAACCTCTTTATAAAAGAAGATAACACTATCACCATTGATAGCACTGCGATTTTTCTCTGTGCAAGTTTACTTTCAAACGCTGGCAAAATATGCCGCAGCGAATCAGTGAAAGTGAAAATCCCAATCTCCCGAGTGTCAATTAAACCTCTCTTTTCATTTCTTCACTTGGCGTAAACAGCACGTACAAAGCTGTTGTTAATTGTTGTTGTGCGAAGACAAAGCTGTGCGGCTCATGGTTTATTTGCCGTGAAAATATTTGTGCAGCTGCCCCACCAACTCCCCTTCCCCTTCCCCTTTCCCTTCTTGTTGTCTTGCCCCACCACCCATCTGGCGAGGCTTTCCCCTTGAGATTTTCCAATTCAGGTCAATAGATGCTGAAGCTACGTACATTCTTTCTTAATCAGTTTACCGCCTGCTGCGCAATTCACTTGTAGTATCAATTGAGCAGGAATGGATGTGGGATACTTTGGGGGATGAGTTACTTCGCTGGACTCGCATGCAAATTCGAGCCAAGTTTTTTTAGGAAAGCTCCAAGACACTGAGAGTTCAGTTACCTCTTCAGAACCCAAACATCAGATTGTTAAGCCAACGAGCATTAACTTCAATTGCAGCTAATTCTCCATTTAAGAGAGATGCCTCATTCAATTTGAGATTGTGGAATGCCACTTTAACTGGTCGGGGGCACCAAGTGGGGGCTATGTGCTGGGCGCTGGCTGTTTATTTGCCTACCAATTGGCAGACTGATATGTACGCCGCACCCGACTCCCAGATAAGCCAGTGTTTCGTAACAGAAGCGTCAGCAGCTACGACGATTTGCGGTTAGATCATCTTGCGACTCAGACAACTACGACGGCAACAAGAGCTTGCTGTTTGTAGGGTAAACAGCGAGTACACTCGGCGAAAATGGGTTCGTAGTGCAACCAACTTGTTTTCAAGGGGCGGGTGACTAGATCTCATTGAGAACCTCATTGGTAATCGAGCAGCATATAGGTTATATGGTCGCCTGGGAAACCAAGGCAATCGAAGACGCAGCGCTTGAGCTTGAGCCTGAAACCCCATCTTGCCACTTTGTGCCTCTCATCTGAACAGAGTCTCCCAATCATTACTATGCCACAGACGTGAACATCCACTTCAAGACACCCATCAGGCATGAGCAGCGCCAGAACTTGTCCGAAGAGGAACTAGCCATTCGCCAAGCGGAGCACATGCAGAAGCTCTACCACGAGGAGCGCCGTCGCAAGTATCTACAGGAGCTGCAGGACATGAATTCTCGCCGCCACACGGACAACTTCACCCCGTCGCAGAAGTCGCCCATCGCCCTCAATCGCTACGATGACTTCCCCACGGACGTGATCCTCAAGTCGCTGGTGGGCCCAAAGACGGTGGCCCGTGCTCTCTTCAACTTCCAGGGACAGACCTCCAAGTATGTAGCCCTTGAGGAGAATTCCTCTAAGCACCACTATATCCATGACCTTTTCAGGGAGCTATCCTTCCGCAAGGGCGACACCATCTACATCAGGCGGCAGATCGATGCCAATTGGTATGAGGGCGAGCACAATGCCATGATTGGATTGCTACCAGCCAGTTATGTTGAGGTGAGTGCATTTCCCGTTAGTCGTGATCCTATCTTTATCTGAGAGAATGCAATCCAGAGATAGACAGAGAACCTCAAACATAGACCATTTCTAATATAGTATATCTGTGTGGATTAAAGGCGCTTACTCTTGTGTATGAAACAATGGCCATGGAAACAAGCTAAAGTGAATTGTTTAAAAAAAAAAATGATCAAAAAATTATTAAAACTTAGAGGGAAGTATAAATATATTTATATATTGAAATATAAATATATTGCGTCAATGGATTGCATTTCAAAATAATAAATAAATTATAGAAACGACTAGCAAGTGAAATGTAGTGAGGGGTATACACGTATGTTGGTAACAAACTCAACCTATTTTACCATTCCAGATTGTCAGTAGAGATGGAGCCCGTACCCCATCCAAGCGGCCATCGGAGGGCCAGGCCCGTGCCAAATACAACTTCCAGGCCCAGTCGGGCATCGAGCTCTCCTTGAACAAGGGCGAGTTGGTCACTTTGACACGCCGAGTGGATGGCAACTGGTTCGAGGGCAAGATTGCCAACAGGAAGGGCATCTTCCCGTGCTCCTACGTGGAGGTTGGTTTTACACCTAGCAACCTGACTCTGTAGTTGGCTAATCTCGTTTCAACCTTAAGGTACTTACTGATATTGGAGCTGAGGACATTGCGGCCAGGACAACCACCGTGATCACCAGCCAGAGCACCACGAATCTGCGGCCCAATCTCGACGTGCTGCGCACAAACATCAACAATGAGTTCAATACGCTGACGCAGAATGGAGCACAGCCACCGAACGGAATCCTCAAGGAAACGCGGACGCTTCACAAGACGGACGCCCTCCATGTGGACACCAGTTCCGAACCATTGGCGTGAGTTATCCTACCACCCCTACCACCTGCCAAATCTACCAAATGGAAGAAACTGTCTAAAGGTATGCCATCATGTTTGGTAACTTGTAAAGAACCATGATGCATACTATTAGACATCTTTGTTAGAGTTTAATTTGGTTAGGCGGATGCATGTTTCGGACTCAATTATTAATTTGAGATCTACCTTAGGTACCGCTCCCTGTACAAGTACCGGCCCCAGAACTCCGACGAACTGGAACTGCTCGAGGGAGATTTGGTCCATGTGCTGGAGAAGTGCGACGACGGATGGTTCGTGGGCACCTCACAGAGGACCGGCTGCTTCGGCACATTCCCCGGCAACTACGTGGAACGGGCCTAGAGGAGATCGATCCATTGATCCAGCCCCCGGAGCGGCGTTCGTGCCTAATCTTAATGAATTTGTAGTCTAATACGAGGAGGAATCAGCGTGGCCGGGGCGAAGGCAGTTTGATTAACTACGATTAACTCTGACTTGGTTTTACTGGATTATTTTATGTTGTTGTTGAATAATTCTTATCCCGCTAATTCTGCTGCTTTCGTTTTGCCGTAATTTAAAGCTATTTATTTATTTTTAAACAGAGCATTAATTTTATCAATGTTGGAACTACGTTCATTTATGACATCCAAATATTAACCAAAAGTTCTCCCCACCACCTCCCCCACTCCACCACTCCGACACCACGATCACCCAAACACACACCAAATATGGAAGGAACTTAATTAAGATCATACATATATACTTTGTCGTTTACCTACTAATTTTAACTAGTCACAGCTAATTTCCAAAAAGAAAATCAATTGCGAAAAAGAAGAGACCGTTGAACTAAAGTGCCTTAAAGTTGAAATTTAAATGACTAAAACGAAATAAAATGTTTCAAAGTGCTAGGATGCAAGTGCCCTTGTTGAGTCGGCAAAGTGGATAATTACTATGGATAATTATTAATAATATTTATGATATTGTCGTGTCCGAACCAACAGAAACCATTTTAAAATCATTACAAAAAGCGTTTATTACACAGACACTGTTGCAAGCGAAATAGTAAATAAAGAAGAAACCTAAAAACAAAAGTGAATCTCATATATTTTTATTGGATTTTTGGGGGAACAATACAAATAATTTGTAAATGATTTCATAAATACACGATGTTGTGCCAAATATCACAAGCATTACAGATAAGAGCAAATGTGTATGGTAAATTTTATAGTTTCAAGAAATAACATTTAAACTTAACAAATACCACTCATCGCCGACATAAGATTAACAGTAGCTCCTTGAATAACTTATCCTGATCATCCGATTACCTGCCGGCAATCACGTTTCTGCCAGTTTTCGCTTTCGCTCCTGTTTCAGCTCCCGCTTGACAGCCCGCTGCTCCAGTTCTTCTGTGTACTCGGCGTACATCGCAAACAGGGCGGGGTAGAGCTTGTGGTAATGCTGCAGATCCTCAATGGTCACTTCCATATTATCAAAGGCTATTGCCACTCGTTGCATATCCTCATCACTCGGTAATCGCGGGCACTTTGCGTAACGCTGCGAAAAGTGGGTGAGAATCGTGTGGCGAGCGTTCATATTCCGCCCCTGTTGAATAGCCTGCGACACGGTGCTGTGCGTCTTTAGCCGAGCCTCCTCCTCCAGGTCGTCTTCCATTGTTGCCTCGTGAATAAGAACGGTGGAGTCGCGGCCCAGATCGATTAGATCCTGGCATGGCATGGTGTCGCCGCTGTAAGTAATCTTGACGGGTTCGCTATTGTGCGTAGCTGCCAGAGTGAGGCTTATTCCAAAAGAGTTTGGGCAGTGCCTTACTAGACAGGTGGATATGGACGTAATTCCGAGAGGTTCAACTTGTTCACCGGTCATGGGACTAGCTAGAAGCTCGCCATTGGCCACTAGAGTATACGCATCTTCTACGCATTCTATTTCCCGATTGTAGAACTCCAGCCATGGTTCGATTTGACGGGGAGCCAGCAGAATCAGTGGGTCTGCCCTAGGTTCCAATTGCCTTCTTTCCCGGAGCAGACCAATCAATCCAATGTGATGATCGGCATGCAAATGTGATACATAAATCGCCTGTAGCTGTCGAAGAATTAACTGCCCCTTCTCGCGACCATAGAGCCGCACAATCTGGCCATAAGTTCCTTCTCCACAATCCAACAACACGTAGGCGTCAATTGCAGTCCTGATCAGAATAGAGCTCACGTTGCGCGTCTTATTGGGAATGCAGGAGCCTGTGCCCAGGAAAATGATTTTCGGGTAGCTATCGGCAGAATTGTCCGGGAAACTGTACTCTTCTTTAAATTTGGCCAATAGTTCCAGAAATCCAGGTACATCATGGGTCTCCTTAACATACTCCTCTGGTGTGAGCTTGGACTCCAGGGTGCGATCCAGGCCTTCAACAAAATAACATACTTATACCATTGAATGGTAAGAAACAAAAAAATACACACCCTTTCTTGGTCTAAGATGGAAGCTCGTCATGGCGACTACACCCTGCCCGTCTGTCTCGTTAGCCTTTGAATTTGGTTTGTCCTCCGAATCGGTTTCGTCCAACTTTGTTTTCTTAAGATTAAGACTGAGAGTCTGACTCTGGCAGGACAGCTGCTCGCCAAGGAGTGGAAACACTTGCGGCGCCAGTTGGTGCAATTGGTGTTGGATGCGATGGGCAGCTGCATAGCCGGAGAATTGGTTTAGTGGAGAACTTAAATAGATGTGCTGGGCTTTAGGTGAGAAATTGTCCACTACGAAATCCTTGTACTCCTGTCGAGAAGACATATGATAAGGCGTGAAGTGCACCACAACGGCCACTTCAGTTAACTTCTCCTCGCCCAACTTCTTGAGCCTTTTGCCGTGCGTAAGAAGTCCTGGTAAATATTTCTCACTGGGCACATCCAGGAAAACGAAGGACAATGCAGTTTCACTGGCCTCGGTGACGTCTGCTGAACGCACCACTTTCCCATCAGGCAGTGTGATATCCTTGCCATTCTTCAGCTGCCCCAGAAGAGGGCCTGGCGGCACACCCTGCTCCACGCACTTGACCAGGTTCAGAGCGCCAGCTCGCGGTTTCAGCTGACAAATGTAGTTTATCACACTTTTCGTCGGATCTTCCAAACATATCAGGGGCAGAGAGTCCACCTTCAGGATGGAATCCTCGAAACAGGCGCCCTCAGAGCAATCGTTGGGCCGCACCTGGAGATTCTTTAGCACCACGAAACGCCGCATTGACTGCAGCATTGAGCCGAGATGAGGCGGCCCATGGAGTCCAATGTCGCGCACTCCGGCATCTTGGATGGTCAGAGTCAGACCTGGTAGCCCACCGCAGGATGCCCATGTATTTTGCGTGAGGAATATCTGTTCCAGGCGTGATAGTCGGGTTTTGTGCTCGTGAGCTAGTCTCTGGGTTCCCTCGCCGCAATTAAAGAGGTAGCGTGCCTGGTCTGTAAACAAATAAACAGCGGCAGGGGCTCCATTGGCGCCAGAGCCCAGGACCTGCAGATTTACTGTTCCCGGCACCACGGAGGCTAGCTTTTTCCGAAGCACATTGGGTTCCCGCTCATAGCGAGGTCCTGTTAAAGGATCCTTTGCCGAGGCAATCGTGGCCGCCATCAAATTACTCGTTGAGAGCGTTCGCAGGGTTCTATAGATTGGCGACCCGGCTGATTTCACTAAATACATTCGTATTTCTTCGTAGTGTGTAATCGCGGGTTTCTATTAAACTGGAAAAGCGGGAATTTCGCTGAAATCATTCGCACAAATTTCGTCAGCACCGGCAACGTGTCTACGAACAGCTGTTGCTATTAGTGATGGCACACTGATGGCTGCGATACATCGGAATGGGAGGATAGCAAAAAATACTTAAGGAAATTAAATTAAAGTTAAAAATTATTCTTATCCAGCCAAACGATAAGTAGTTTCTGACATTGTAGATCTTTTTTTTTATATATTTTTAAAAGTATTATTTTACATAGCAAACAATATTTAAATTAAATAAAAAATGCCTGCTTGCATCCCTGGAATCTGTATTAGGCAACACTGTACTTGCGGTGTTTATGGGCCGAGCGTGTATGGCCACTCTAATGCCCACGTGCGTTTTGTTTGGCCTCAGCCGGCGCTAAATTCAACCAAAATTACCTGTAATTTCAAGGATTCCACAGTAAACAAGAGATCAAATAGCGCAACAACATGGTCTTCTTCACGTGCAACATCTGCGGCGAGTCGGTAAAGAAACCGGCGGTGGAGAAGCACTACCAGACGCGCTGTCGCGGCAATAACAAGAACGTGTCTTGCATGGACTGCCTGAAGGACTTTTACGGCGAGGAGTACGTGGCACACATCAAGTGCATCTCCGAGGCCCAGAAGTACGCCAGCCAAAGTAATGGCTTTGTCGCCAAGGAGCCGCGCAACAAGAACGCTCAGAAGCAGGAGAGTTGGATGGACATTATCCGATCGATCCTTGACAGCAGCGAGTACAATCTAACTCCGCCTGTTCGATCCGCCTTCCAGAAGCTCCAGAGCGTCGACAATGTGCCCCGCAAGAAGGCCAAGTTCGAGAACTTCGTGGGTAACTGCATGCGCATGCCTCGCAATCAGGCCACCCAGGTGTGGGATATTCTCGAGAAGGAACTGAACAAGATGAAGGAGGCAAAGCAAACGGAGCTGGCCAGAGCCAAGGCGGAGAAGGTGGCGGAAATACAGCGACAGCAAAAGGCAGACGTCGAGGAGGAGGAGGCGCCACCCAAGAAGAAGGCCAAAGTGGAAGCCACAGAAGATGCTGCTGTCGAGGAGACCTCCAATGGCATTACAAACGAATTTGATTGGGCCGCCCAACTAACTAAAATCGCTACCAAGCAATCAGATGGCATTTTTCTGGAAAAACTTCGTAAGAAGCTGCTGAAGAAGTATGTTAAGCATCTGTCCGTCGAGGAGTTGACCGAAAAACAGGCCAAGAAGTTTCAGAAACGGTTTATCAAGCAACTCAAGCTCGCCGATTCCTTGCATATAGAAGGCGATTTAGTCAAGATTGCTAGCTAGCCGAATAACCCACCTTTAGTCATAGTTAAGTTATAACAAAGGACAATAAACGTGTAAGCTGCAAATGGTGTCCATGTATTAACCCCAAATCTAGGATTTGTACTTTAGATACTGCATACACTGCTTCAAATGATTGCGGGTCTCCTCACACTGAGCTGTTTGACGGAACCGCTTAGTGGGGCAGTGCAGGATCATCTCGTTGGCCACGCACTCGAGGACCAGCCCGGGATACGGATGACAGCCATGGCGCGTGAGGCGTCTAGCCAGCTGCTTCACTCCCTTGTGCGGCAACATGGAAAGCGCTGCAAAGGACAGTTCATTTAGAGATGATTTAATAAACAACTCGCGCCACTTGCACACCATGCTTGTCACACTTGACATATGTGTCATAGAGAAGCTGTATATCCGCATCGCTAACCAGGTCGCTTTCCAAGTGCTCCTTTACTTCCTTGAGGTTCAGTGAACGGCGGTCCTTGCCCAGGAAGTCCGTACTGTTGAAACTGCACTCTGCGGTGCACTGATTAAGCAATTAGCTTGGTACTTCTTCACCATCCTCAACTGAACTTACAAACATGTACATCTGCTCCTCCTCATCCGTCTGGTATGGAATCTTTTCGTGCCATTCCATCTGGCAATCGCTGAACTGGGGACTCTCGTCGTGCAGGTCGCAGCAGAAATCATGCTGCAATAACAAGTTGTACCCGACATCATTTTATATGACGATTTCATTGTGTGCCTCTCAATTCGAAACACTTCTATTTATGTGCTGAATTTCTTCGGGTTTTCGATTTATTCGTTTCCATATTGATCTGAATCCATCCATAGATTCGACTAGTTTGGTGTCTACAACTCACCATTGTATCTACAGAATTTAGTTCACAGTCTTCATCCAACTCCTGTGGAGTACTTCTGCCCGCCACCCAAGCGGTCAGAAGGAGGAGCAGAAATGCGAACAGTTGGGTGCACATTTTCCGCAATGCCAGGGGTAAACCCATTTAGAAGTCAGCGGCTTTTATAACTGAGCGCTCGCTTTATAGGTCTAATTTTGCGTAACATTTGATGGCTTTTAATTTGGGGCTTAATTTACGTTTTTAATTATTCCACCCGAAAATGGCCCAACTGTGTGGCCGGGTGCAGCGTCATCGTGACCATCGACGCCGTCATCGTTACGCTCCAGTTCCTGGAACGCACTGCAGTTCCATTAGCCCGCTGCACTCGAAGATAAATGATGAAAAGGCGCAGGCATCCATCACCAATCAAGCGGCGCAATATCCAAATATAGCAAAAATTACCAGAGCCCTGAGCCACGCACTTTCCTTTGGTCTTCTGGTCGGTCGGGCGAAGATGACTTGGATGATGTCTAGCAAATGCATGCGGAAGCATTCCCGATCCCAATTCCATTCCCACACCCATTCCGCTGCATTCAGCTGCAACTAATTAACCGAGAAATACATCATAAATAGTCCAACTGACGGACCCCCAGACCCCGTCATGGGTTCCAGTCGCATCTTGGATTTCAGCTCCTACTCCTCCACTCCTCCTACTCCTACTCCTCCTCGCCCGCACCCGATCCTCATCAGTCAGGGCGCAGACGTTGCGTCGCTGCCTCAGAACTTTACCATTTGTTTATTTTCGACTCGCACACACACCCCGCCGAAGAATGGGAGTGCTCTGGATTAGTGATGTTAAATCAAAAGAACTGTCTTTAGAAAATATCAAAATAAATATGCATTAATTTTTATTGAATTCCAAATAAATACCAGTTGCGTGACAAGTGCAATAAACAAACTGACAAATTGCAATGCAAGAATTTAACTTTTATTTAATGGTTTCGTTGAGTTTGAAACCATTTTTAGCAAAAAATCCAACCAAGCTGTTTTGGCACCACTGCTTACAAGTCTTGGAGTGGGCACCAGCCTTTGAGGAATAGGTGTGGATATGCATATGGACGCGATGTGCCTGTGGAGAAGGTATCTAGTCGCTTCGCCCCTTCTTCGCGGCGCTTCACGGTGGCATGCGCTGGGGAATTTTGGGGGGCAAGAGCAATCGAGCGACACGTGCCCACCTCAAGTTCAGTTCCCTGGAATTGGAATTCCCGAAACTATGTAGTCACACCAATTGTTTCGAAAGCCCGGCCCCGAAGTTTCCCTTCAGTAAACTAATTTCGAGATCCAAGTTGACCATATGTTTATAGCGCTCTGACTTTTTGATCAAGATTTTAAATCTTAAGAAGAATCTGTGCTAATAATGTATCACTTATGTATGTACATATATCACTTTAGCATGCTAAATGCGTGATAAGACTTATTTAACGGAATACTGATAGATAAAAATGAAGCAGAAGAAACCATACATATCTACACACAATCATCATTTAGGATATGGAGCGTAAATCATGAAAGCGATATTTTGTTTAACTTTTTATTAGGTGCACGTAAAATAACGTCTTTTTATTTCTTTTCTTTGTAGTCGAAAAACATTTCACTTATAATTGTGCTTTAAATAGTATATATATTCATCATGATGTGTTCGGACTTGAATTATAATGAAGGTAGTGGGTAAAGGTAATTATAATGAAATATATGCGGTAATAAAATGCTGATTCTGATTATCACCAAATTAGTGAACACTTCGTTTATGCTAATATTCCGTTGTTAACTGATTATTTCACTTGGCTATAATGACGTACTCCCTCCGAACTGAGTGCCCATGCAAGCGACGATTGTTGATGGTAAACATCAATAAAGAATTGTTATAATCGAACAGCATCTGGTTCGGACTGCATGCAGTGCGTGGATCCTATTCGGGGCACAAATGTATGGTATAGTATCTGGGGCCTCCAGAGAAACTCTCGCTTTCCGCCACTCACCCACACACACTGAACGGCACTCCGGCCAGCAGCTCACACAGATACTCGATGGTAACGGACGGACGAGCACCGAGTCGAAGAGAACCCACCGCGGAGACGACGGCCAATCAGTCGAGAATCTGTTGGCAAGGCGTGCAGTTCGTTCGGGTTTCCTTGGTCGCGTGCTCAGGAAGCAGAAAGCATAAGAAAAGCAGAAAGCAGAAGCAAAAGCAAAAGCAGAGGAGCTTGCCCGCCACTTGGAGCGACAGTTCCAAAATTCTGTCAAACTATACACACGCCATAAGCCACTATATATACTCGTGGAATAGATAGTGCCACCACATTTTATTTATAAACCGCCTATATTTTTGGATCAAACCTGAGGCGAAAGCAAAAGTGCTTTAGAAATTCGTTTTTGTGTCTAGTGTGAAAATGCTCGTGGCGAAATTGTGAAATTCCCGCGTGTCCAAATCAAAGAAGTAGAGAGATATACAAGTCAGGAAGGACCCGTCCAAATCCCGCCACAATGCCGAACCTCGGCAGTAAGTTGCTCGCCTGCCTGCTGCTCAGCTCGGTGATCCTGGTCAGCGGACAGTTCGAGCACTACCTGGACAGCCTGCGAGCATCGGAGTTGTACGAGTTCGAGGAGGGCTCCCTGGGCAGCATACAGTTCCTGCCCAAGGGCGACAGCGAGACGATCGTGCTGCAATTGGAGCAGCCCATTCATTTCTACGGAGAGCAGTACGAGCAGCTTTATGTGAGTACCCCTGGCATAGCCCCCTCAGCAAATGCAGAATTCAATGCGACTACAAAGTATCTCACAGATTGTGCACTGAATGAATTTTTTGCAGCGTGCAGGGCGACGAGGTGATAAGCCCGCGGCGATAAGGGGCAATCTATATGCAAACACAATGCGGTTCAATAGTTTCTAGACTACTATGCATCTATTTCTGGGGGAGTCTGCTTTGTTATGGTGGCCGCGTATTTATAGGTGACATTAATTTTCGGCAAAACATGACAGGTCGCACATCGATTTCCACACACGCACCCCACTCGCTCGTTGTCCCAATCCCCAAGGGCCATACATCCGCCGCTACAATCCGCAGCCACTTGAGGGTGGTCCAAGACAAGGAGACCAAAAGCCGAAAACCGAAAGCCAAACCCATTGATGTCGCTTTGCCGCCTTGGCCAATTGCCAGATGACAGATGCCAGAGCTCCGGGCATCCGAGTGTCTGAGTGATTTCGGCACTTGGCAGCCAAAGTTATGAGTTCTCGGAAGTGAGAGCCTATTTTTGAACGCGCTTTTTTATCTGCTCTGCATTTAGTTAGTTAATTAACTGAATTTATGTGTCTGACGTGGAAAAATAGCACGCGGCACAGAATCAGAACGATCAAAACGAGCATTATGGCCATAGAAATCCATAAATTTCATTGAAATTCCTTGAAAAGAATAGATTGAAAAGATCGGCGGAGCCAGTAGCCTGCTCCAAAACGCTCGAGTCGGATTGGTGTCGAAATCATTAAGAAAGGGTAAAAATAAACTCTTCAATAGTCCATCAGTCGGCAGTAGCGTGAGAATATTGCCAGCCTAGATTTCATCAAAGGAAAAAAATAACAAATTATGTTCATTTAATGTTCAAAAAGAATGAAAAGATCAATTGAGGATATGCATTTTCATTTTAAAACTACATTTTATGTAGAAAGTTGTACATTTCGTGTGCTTCTTGCTTGTCAAAATGATATGATATGATAAGTAGGGTAAAAACAATCTATGTTTAATTCTATCGTGTTTCTTATTAGCAAAACAGAAACTTTTTCAATAACACTTTAAACACTTTGAATACTTTGAGGCAAGTGCAATTTGAATAATTTAGGTGTGAGAAAGTGGCTGAACAGGAACGAAGTATTTGATGTTTGCTTACCCAACCTCAATTTGGCATCCATTGCGGCATGTTGGGTATCCATGTGGAGTTAGATGTATCCATACCTAAATCACCTGCCAAGCTGCCGGAATTTCTAGACTTTCTGTGCGCCCCCGTCGAGATGAACGGAAGCCGTGGAGCCACCAGAATGACATGATTTATGCAACGCCCTGTCGGCAACCACAAGAAAGCATTTCGGAAACACCTGTGCTCCCATTCCGGGTTGTTTATTCAGATTGCCTGTGGCATCGACGGAGTTGTAGCTAATTTTGGACGGATCGTTAGGCGGATGTCGGCCGAGGACTCAATTAGGAGGCACTGCAGCAGATCACTTAATATGCTTCTCGGGGCACATCCCTTCGTCAGATCATTTGCCGCCTTGTTAATGGTTTGTTGTTGTTTTGTTTCCGCCAGGCGATTGGCCATTAGGAGTTAAGTGGCCCGTTAGCACTTCACGGGGCGCACTGATTGCCACGCCATATGGAGGCCAAGTATTTCCACTTCAAACGATCCCAAGTGCAACTTCCTTATTCCCATACACTGAACACAATTGTGTTTGTAAAACATCTATCGGAATTGAGTAGGATGCATATTACAAGAGATTCCTGCTTAGCACCTTAAAAACATTGGTAACACTCGAAACATTCATTCGCATTCGAGACGAAGACAAGTGAACTTTCAAATGGGACTTTTTTTATCCATGTTACTTATAGTTCTTTTTTGAATTCCCCAGATCAACACCAATGGCATCCTCACCTTCAACTCCGAGTTCCCTGACTACCAGAACCAGCCCTTTCCGCTGGAATATGCTTCCATAGCGGCCTTCTACTCGAACGTGGACACCTCGTTGAGCGATGAGGGCACCTCGATCTCTCTGTTCGAGTCCAAGGAACAAGGCATCCTCGAAAGAGCCTCCAGCTTGGTGCGTTACGCCTTTAGCAGCCAGCTAGAATTCGAGGCTCGCCAGGTGATCGTGGCCACGTGGCGCAATGTGGGCTACTTCGACTCCAAGACGGACCGTCTGAACACCTTCCAGGTGGCACTGATTGCCAACGAACAGAGCACGTTTGTGCAGTTCATCTATCCGGATGGCGGTCTTAACTGGGTGCAGGGCGAGACAGCTGGATTGGGTCTCCCCGACATTCGTGCCCAGGCAGGATTCGTGGCTGAAGATGGACGCTTCTACAACTTGAACGGTTCCGGGTCGGAGAATGTAAGTGTGATGTGTATTTAATAGGGTAGAACTAATTGCTTTCTACATTTTATGTGTGCGTGTTCTGGATAATAACTCCATTTCCCCTCTGTAGGCCCGCTTTCTGAGCGAAAGCACCAACCTGGGCGTTCCCGGAGTCTGGCTGTTCGAAGTGGCTCCCATTGAGAACGAACGGAATGTGAGGACTCCCGACAATGCCGAGTCCCTCACAGAGTCTCCCGCTTTGGCTCAGAGTTGCCAGGCCCACGCCCATCAGTGCCATGAAAATGCCGAGTGCCACGACAAGGCCGAAGGATACTGCTGCGTCTGCGCGTACGGGTACTATGGCAATGGAAAGTCCTGCCTGGCCAATGAGCAACCGATCCGAGTGATAGGATCTTTTACCGGAGAGCTGAACAGGCAGCCCGTCAACGAGGATGCCAAGCTGCAGTCGTATGTGGTGACCAGCGAAGGCCGCACCTATACCACCATCAATCCCCTGACCCCCCAACTGGGCGCCAAGCTCCGGCTGGTCCTCCCGCTGCTGACCACCGTGCCCTGGCTGTTCGCCAAGTCGGTGGGTGGTGTGGCCAACGGATACCAACTGACCGGCGGTGTCTACACCCATGTATCTCGTTTGCAATTCAATTCCGGAGAAAGTCTCCATGTGAATCAGACCTTCGAGGGCCTCAACTACTGGGACCAGCTATCCGTGAAGATCGAGATCTATGGTGACGTTCCTGAGCTGGCAGCGGATGCAGTCCTAATCCTTCCCGACTACGTGGAGGAGTACACTTTCGAAAGACCTGGAGAACTCAAATCTGTGCAGGTGCTCAATCTGAATGTTACGGAAGAGCAGCGTGTGTTGGAACTGCAGGTAAGGCCAAGTCATTACTTTCTTATAAAACTCTAATTCTAATGCTCATTTGGTGGGCCGCACATGGTTACAAAACCGTACAATAAATACTGAATAATTAAAAAATTTGATTTGCAGCTGGAGCAAAGGATTTTGTACCGCAGCTGCTTGCGCGATGACGAGGCTGATCCCAGTGCCACCAAGGTGCTGCAGAAGATCTCCAAGGTGTCCCTGGACTATGTGGAGCGCGACCAGGCTCTGCGCATTGGCGCCATGAGCAAGGTGGGCGTCACCCCCGAATCGAATGCCTGCAACGATGGTACCGCCGATTGCTTGGACAACTCCGTCTGCGTTCCTTACGAGGACACCTTCCGGTGCGACTGCTACCACGGCTTCGAAGCTCAAATAGATGAGCGTGGAGTGGAGGTCTGCCTGGACATCGACGAGTGCAATACTGGCTCCCACGTCTGCGACGTGAATGCGATTTGCTACAACACGGAGGGCGGATTCAACTGCTACTGTCTCGAAGGATTCGAGGGCAACGGCTACCGTTGCCTAGCCAACAGCACCGCTGACAACATTGAGTACCCGCCACCAGTCGAGGGCCAAGCTGAGCCCACCTCCCAACCAAACCCCGATCCCAGCCAGTGGTCCCACCCCGATCCAAACCAGGAACGTGGTCAGTATCCCGACCCGGATCCCTATTCATATCCAGATGAGCAGATTGCCCAACACCCCGACGAGTGCTACGTGAGTAAACAAAAATATTTCAATATGGCATTATTGAAATTGCAAGAAAGTATAGCAAGTATAGCATAAGAAAGTATTATATAATAGTGTACCGACAATGAACATTCTGCAAATTCTAAGTACGAAATGAGCGCTCAAAAGTAGGCAACACTTATGGTAAATGTGTAGTCGATATCTTTTTTTATTATAAGTATAATAATTTCAATGACATACGAATAACAACATGGCGGGAAATGGCGGGACTTGAGGGACATGGCGGGACATGACGGGATCCCTGGCGGGACATGGCCGCCACCAAAAAAGTGGCTACATGGAAAACCAATGTATGATCTTTAAGCAACTCGTTATTCCAATGTCTTCGATCATTTCGTATTCAGCGCTGCTCGAAGGACGCCAACTGTTACCAGGGACGTTGCACCTGCCACGAAGGATTCGACGGCGATGGCTACAATTGCACCAATATTTGCGGATATGGCGATGTCTGGGAGAACGGACGTTGCGAGCCTCTGTTGCTCGAGAGGCACGATGTGGATCCGCTTTGCGATGCTCTAGGGGAATGCCGATGCCCCTATGGATACGAACTGAGCGAGGATAGCCTGCGCTGTACCTATGTGCCAGAATTCGATGGAGAAAGGAACGCCGATCTGAGTGAGATTCCAACTAGACTGATTGAAGGCGTTGGGATTAGGTAACCATCTTTGTACCTTGTAGTTCCCTGCGATGTGGATGAAAACTGTCACAGCAACGCCACCTGCAGTTGGTATGGCATGGAGCTTCGCCACATTTGCACCTGCCAGCCGGGATTCAGAGGCGATGGCTACAACTGCGACCCAATCAGCGACGACTCCTGTGCAATTGTGAGTGATTATTATTGCCCCCAAATACGAATCCCCATGACAGCATCTTTGAAACCCCGCCAGAGACCCGATATCTGTGACGTTCATGCCACCTGCATGTATGACGACCAGCTGGGCAAATCGATGTGCCAGTGCCAGACGGGCTACGAAGGCGATGGCTTCCGCTGCCAGTTGGCCGCCGAGTGCCAGTCCGCAGAGCATTGTGGCGAGAACGCCTTCTGCGACGACGGCGTCTGCCGGTGCGAAGCGGAATTCGAGCGGGACGTCAGTGACCGCTGTGTGCCGGCGGGACGTTGCGGCAGCGTCTTCTGCGGCTCGAATGCCATCTGCAAGTGGGACGCGTTGCAGGGCGTCCAGTTCTGCGATTGTCTCGAAGGATACCAGGGCGATGCACTCACAGGATGCACCAGCAAACGCCAGTCCTGCCACGTACTTAACAACTGCGGCATACGCGCCACATGTGAGCCCACCGAGTAAGTGGCACAATCAAGGCATAATTATATGATAAAGCTAGTTTTTACTGATATTTTTAAAATATCCGATATGCAAGCAGATCCCATTACTTTTGTAGTGGCTATTGAGTTATATGCTGACCCAATAAAACGAAGTAAGTAATAATATTTCTGCTCTCATGTTTTTAGGGATCCGGCCAACTACGAGTGCCAGTGCATCGCTGGTTACAAGGGAGATGGATACGTGTGCATCGAGGTGCCGAACTGCCTGAACAACCCGACCTTGTGCGACATGAATGCCCAGTGCCGGTCGACCAACTCTGGTCTAGTCTGCGTCTGCAACCAGGGTGAGTTTGGGAGGAATTGGGAGAAGGCCCCGATTTCACTGCGGGCGAGTGGTGCGCTCCTCTAGGCCACTCCTCTTCTGGTCGCATGGGGCGCAGGAGTTAAAGAAGCAGAATCCGAAAATGGACAAAGCCAGAACCACATTGAAATAGCCATTATTGCGGTCCCAGGTCAGCGGATGCATGAAGAATTCCCGCATGGACTGAAAGTGCGTAGGCCGCTTGTTGGGCTCGTCGGGTATGCTGGGCCTCAACTTTTGTTGGTTGAAGGATCGGGATTTCAGCTTAAGACCCCCGGCGGATGGGCGCCACATCTTTGTCAGCACCTTCTGCGTATGACGCATCCCTTAACAGAATACAAGTCTAAATGGCTGGGTATATGTATATGTATAAGCCATAGAAGGTAACTTACCGTATAATTTATTAGAAAGCTGAAAATTTTGAAATGAGAGATCAAAAGTTGGAAAGACTGATGCAGCTAGGAGTACTACGATCAACCTTATACTTGATTGGCTAATAAAGGTGCTGTTTTTCCATTACAGGCTTCTACGGTAATGGATCCTTGTGCCAGGAGCGTCAGCATCAGGACTCTGACTTCCTGATTGTCAGCCAGGGCGTGATGATCGCTCGCGTTCCGCTAAATGGACGCAATGTGCGTCCCATTTCGGTGGCCCAGATGGCCATTGGCCTGGACAAGGATTGTGTGGAGGGTCGTGTCTACTGGGGCGATATTTCCACCAAGAAGATCGTGAGCGCCAAGTACGACGGCACTGATCTGCGACCCTTTATCACCACTGGTAGGATAACATTATTTTAGGCAGATAGCAAGTGCCTAAGACTATCATTCTCCACAGATGTGGAATCTCCCGAGGGTATTGCCATTGATGTGATCTCGCGTCGCCTTTACTGGGCGGACTCAGAGAAGGACACCATTGAGGTGGCCAGCCTGGACGACTCTTCCTTGCGGGCAGTCATCGTCAATAAGCAGCTCGTCAACCCCCGTGGCATCGCCGTGGATCCCTACAGGGAGTAAGTGTCGTCCTGGCTTAAACACCCTATTCAAACTGCCTTCTAACGGTATGATTTACCAGGAAACTGTTCTGGTCGGACTGGGACCGCGAGGCACCCAAGATCGAGATGTCTAACCTGGACGGCACTGGACGAGAACTTCTGCTGGGTAAGGATGCCGTATCTCTGCCCAACTCCTTGGTGGTGCTCGAGAACTCCGGAGAGGTGTGCTACGCGGATGCCGGAACAAGGAAGGTGGAGTGCATCCAACCGCAAAGCCGCCAAATCCGCACCATCTCCAACGAACTGACCTATCCCTTCGGCATCACATTCACGCACGATCAGTTCTACTGGACAGACTGGACCACGTGAGTTCTTCGGATAGTTTTGGTCAGAAGAAGATACTGATAGGAATATTTATTTGTATTTTTTGTAGGAAAAAAGTGGAGATCGTTGACAGTTTGGGAGCACGGCAGACGGCCATTCAGCCGTCCTTCTTTGGCAGCCACAAGATGTACGGCATGACCGTCGTGGAGCAGAACTGCCCGCAGTATCAGAGCCCCTGCCAGATCAACAACGGCGGATGCACGGACTCCCGGCTCTGCCTGGTCAACCGACAGGCTCCGTCCGGCAAGAGCTGCAAGTGCACCAGCGCCTCCACAGGATGCACCGTGCCGACGCCCGGCTACTAAGTTTATGTTAAATGCAACTAAAATTATTTTTCGATACGTATACAAGCACACAAAAAGCAAGTTAACCAAAGCGCGGAAGGGTATCGAGGTGAACTAAACTTAATTTACTTAACTAACTAGGAGGGCAAGTGTGCCATTTCAATGAAGAATAATTAATAAAAGAAAAAAGCTAGAAATTTAGCCAGAATTCAATTGCTTGGCAGAAGCGTGTTTCTTGGAACCAATGTTCAACAATTAATTCAATAGTTAATTCAGAAAATCATATTGCAACCGCCTTTAGCAACCTCAGTTAAAGGCACATTCTAACATAAATTACGAATTTTTTATAAGACCGAATGTAAGTTCAGCTTTGGCGACAAATAAATTGAACTAAAAACCAAAGTGCACTGATGATGATTGAAATTGTGTGATTGGAAGCTGTGTAATCAAAAAGGCGATATCATTATTTCCAACTATAGTTTGAGTTTATTGTGAGTTCTGCTCGGCATGCCTTAAAGAGCATGGCGCCGATAAATATTACAGCAAGTTTATACCCTAGTTCGCACTAATCGTATCTCTAATGCCGCAGCCAATGCCAATTGCGGCTCAGTTAACTACTTTTGTACATTGAGACATCGATTCGATCTATGTGGCCTATGTGGTTGAAGATGTACAGACTCAGTAGTATACGGATCTATATATGTCTATATAAATAGGTTTCTGGGGTGCTAGGCATAAGCTAAACTAGGTATTCCCTCGAGACACTGGAATGCATTTCGTCGTCATCGTTGACTAAAATTTTCTTATAAAACTGACGTAAGTGCTTTAACTAACATTTTGTGTGTGTGTGTGTGTGTGAGTGTGAGTGTGAGTGTGAGTGTCTGTGTGGTATGCGGTATATGGTTGAGTAGGTACATAGTTTGCTTTAAGTAATTTCTAAAGAGCCTATAGCTGGGATCGAATTGAGTTACACTTCGCTACAGGGTTGTGTTGGATGTGAACGCTGGTTCACATAGCTCATTGAATTTGGTACAGTTTCCGATACTTGATCCTTGGTTCAAACTAGCCTTAAATAGTTAACTCTAAACTCTATATCTAAATTCTGTTGTCTTTCGAATTAAGTTTTGTTCATAAGGTTATAGTAGTTTGTTTTCCCTTATTTTTTTTTTCTTTAATTGAATGCATGTTTGGTTCTTACTCACATAATTTATATACAAATTGTTTGATTTATTTTAATATATGTATACATATTTTTGTTGGTTTTGTAAAGCATTAGAGTATACCAAAGCCCGTTCCAATTTATGTTATGAAAACCGTTTCACTTTCTTGGTTTGTTTTTCTCCTTCTTTCTCTCCTATAATTATGCAAAACACTCCTAGTGGTTTTACAAAATGTGAATCTGAATGTGTGTATAGTACAAGACATTGATAGCACCTTCATATATGTATCTATATGGGGTTATACGTGGGTCAGAGGAAGGTCCTCCCGAAGGAAGGGGAAGCTAAACCGAGCTGAAGCCCAACTAGGTGATCATACCTAAGGTATATACATGGTATTTTGCTTTAAAGCCCGATCTATTTGATAGTTAGCTACATCTGGCTTAGAACTAGGCATCCGATATATACAGTTATACAGTTTGCTTTCGCTTTTTCATCGCTCCACCTATCCAATAGTTTAACTACATTTGTTGTTCCCAAAACACAATTTGCTGCGGCTTCCTTTGTACAAAGCCAACATGTTCATAGCTTACAACTAATTTGCAAAACATGCAATATACAATATACGAGTACGCCTACTCCCTAGCGATAAACTGATAAGCACGCGCCACTCCCTAGTGATCTATTACATGTACGAGACTAGCCTAATGGGACTCGAAGTGGATTAACCGAGAACACACACCACAGACAGCGTTTTGGGGTGGGTGGGTTTATTTGGTTGGGTTTCCTAATACTTTCGCTCTGCCTAGAACTTATCTCTACGGGTGTGTCTGTGTGTGCTGGCCGTATTCTATATCCACTTGTTTTTCGACATGGAGGAGCGGAGTCGGCGCCCCCACATCAGGTTGTATCATACGATCGTTCCCTGCAAGTGCTGTGGCGATGACACCTGAGATGACTGCTGTCCCAGCGAGTCCTGCGCTTGCAGTGACCCACTGGCGCCCGAAGAGGTACTTGGTCCGGGTCCCAGGTCAGCGGTATTAATGGCCAATGAGGAGCCGCCGCCCAGCATGCCGCCGGTGGAGGAACCTGCTCCAGATGGGTTAATGCCACCTCCACCGCCACCGCCTAACACACAAGGCACACCTAACATGGGTGTGGGCTCCTCGGGCGGAGTCACCTGCAAGGAGATCTGGTTCTGTTCCCGAGAGAGAGAGAGAGAGAGAAATTAGTTTGTTTTTGTTAATCATACAAATCACTGGGTGCCACCTCACCTCCATGCCGATGCTGCCGTTTAGGGATATCTTAATGGGATTACTATGGTTCGTTGCCTGCATGAGGGTGGTGAAGTGGCTTATGCCGATCTCTTCCAGCGACGACTTTCTCCGGCCGTGGCTGACGCCCACGCTGGGAAGGCCCTGTCGCAGGGACGAGGATCGACGCAGCAGGATATCGTTGTCGATCTGCAATTGGAGCAAGCATGGGGAATATCCACCAAGAGTGGCGGTCATTAGTGGGGTTAGTAAGCCCAATACCGATATACTTTGATACCAACGAAACTCAATTACGTTTACACATACAAATTGGCAATTGTTGCAGTAACAGTTGCAGTTACTCAAATAACTAAACGAACACATAAAGAGGAAACACATGAACGTCAACTCGAAATGCGGCTCGATGGTGGATCTAATTTGTATTCAGCTTGGACACTTAAATGAAATATCTATTAAAAGTTAAATATTTCATGAGTTCCTTGTTTCAGTGATTGTTCTCTGGGTGCGGACTATGACTACGGTTTACTGTTGTAGTTGATTGTTGCAGTTGTTTTGCGGTTGCTGCTGTTGATTGTTGCAGTTGCAGTTGCAGTTGCTGCCGTGCTTGTTTGGAGGGGTGATCTGCGGCCTAGTTATGTGTTCCCATAATTTTGATGCTCAGTGTGAGAGTGCAAATGCATGTCCCATAAATGGGACAAGCAACAGAGTGAACACATTCGTTTGTCATAGCCAATTAGTTACGAAATCAACAATTAAATCAAGCTTTTAGTTAAGTGTACAGAGCTCCGTAAAGAGCTCACTTTGGAGATTTTCGGATTGAGTTTATGCTGCGATTGAAAACTTCAAATTTGAGATAAATTCATACAGGAATTTAAAATATGGTAGGAGTTGGCATAGAGCGTTAATAATCGCAGCATAAAGGTAATTTAATTTTGCGGTCTGGTGTTTCTAAACATAAATGTTAAAATGTAGCAAACAAACGTGGAAACGTGACTCGAATCAAACGAACAAACATAGAGAAGGAAATCGGTGGTGCGTGTTTGGTGTGTGTGGGTGTGGGTGTGGGTGTGGGTGTGGGTGTAATAGGAATAATAGCCAACCCGCAATGAGTTACTCCGTCCTCGCTGATTGCCAACCACCGTCGGACTGTCGGGTAGAGAAAGAGAATTCGATTTAATTTGCTGCATCGGGGGGCTACAGCGCTGCGAGGATGATCCATACCCGGCCAAGGTCTGAACGCTCTGCATTTGCATAGGGTTCAAGCCGGCAATGCCGGATCCTCGACGCGATCCAGCCCCGACGGCGGTGTTGGCCATGTTCATGTTCATCTGCGGCATCTGTGGGCCACATGTGGCTCCCAGGTTAATGTTCGAGCAGAACGAGATGTTCGACTTGCGGCGCGAGTTGTGTCGCTCGAAGGTCTTTTGGGCCGAGAACGGCGATGGCCTCACCAAGTATCTAAGGGAAAATGCAAGTATATGAACTCATTAGTTCAGATAGTTATAAGAAAGCACGGTACGACAGATTTGGAATAAGGCGACCGAGCAGGAACCCATAATTTGAAGTGAAGTGTGTACTACTCACATGAGATCGCCTTCCTCCAGTTTCAGATCACAGCTCGGGTTGATTATCACATAGGACAGGTGGTTGCGCTTCTCGCTCACATCGTCATAGTCGATGGTGGGCAGATTCAGGGACTCCATCCGACTACGTACGAGATTCGCGATCTCCGCGCGCTCGATCTGCTGAGCATGGTTGTCCCTCGCCTCGTCGGCCAGATTGATGGAATACTAAAAGATTTGAGTACTTTCTAATCACACGCTTTTAGGGTAAACCATTTACATGATGTTACTGGCCAGTTTGGGTTTCCTCTTGCAATAATTGAAGAATTGAACGAAAGTGTCTTACACTTCAGAAACCAAATGATAAGAGATTTTGAGAGGAAACCCCAAAGAGGCCCGCTATAAGAATGTGATAGCTGATCCTGAGTGTGTGTTATTGTTGTGCGAAAATGCAGACGGGTGGAGCTGCATCGTCCCTTGCTGGTTTAGTTGTTTTAGTTGTAGTGAATCATGCTACCATACAAAGAACATCATGCTGCAGAAGCCGGAATGAAATCAAGACGGACCTACCTGAAACCACACTTAAATGGCACCCCATAGCCCTTAACCCCCGCCCTTTAACCGCCGAGATACAGTTGCTTGGTCGAGAATGGAGAATGCTGTTGAGTGGGGCGCTACTTACGGATGATCCCTTGCGCTCCGAGCAACCGCCCAGGCAGTTGACCGACCGCTGGCGTTGCGGATGCGGCCGGAAGCTGCTGGCGCCACCTGTTGCCGAACCGGGCGGACGGTAGGTGACCCCGCGCAGCATTTCCGTCGAGTCCTTCGTCGAGTCGGGCGTGCCGGTCTCCTCGTCGTACTGAGGCATGCCCATGATTAGTTTGGTGTATGCAAATTCGAGTTCAATGAGTTTGGTTAAACACAAAATGATTTACATATTTAATTGGTTTTTAATTGAAATGGCAAATTGCTTTCACTGCTCTCCATGTTCGAGTATGCATGTGTGTGTGAGTGTGAGAGAGTATCAGTGTATGGTTTGGTGACTGAGTTGTGGCCTTAGCAAAATGGTTAACATTTAGGTTGTTTTAGGCATGCTGTGTGGAGGAAACACGCAAAAGTTTGTTTCCCCCTTCCGCTAACGGTTGAATTAAACAAATTTTAAGAACTGAAAACACGCGATTTATTGATTTAAGAAGCCAGAAAGCAAAAAGTTTCTCAACCAAAACCGCTAAAAACTCTGTGGAAAAGGTGCAGGGCTAGCTATTGGCGGTTGTTTATCAACTAGGTTATAGAAAAAAGCAAAGTTTCAACCATTGGGACTACATTTCACCTACGTTCGGGGGTTTTTCAAGTCTAATTAAATTACGTTTTTTTTTCTTCGTGTTTGGCAATTAACCCAAAATTGTTTGCCCATCCCCCATGCGGTTGGCCCTTATTGATTTTCAAATCGAGCGAGCATTTTTAATGAGCAATCATCGTGCGCATCTGGGCAGGGACAAAAACTTGGAGTAATTGGGGAGTTGGCCAAAAGGGAGAGAATGGGTTAGCAAGAGTCACAACTGCAAGGCGCAATACTGGCACAATAAACAAATGCAATCAGCTAATTAAAAGGCGGCATGCACAGAGCAACGGAAACAAAATCGGAAAGAATCGGAAAGCAAAACTGAAACTGAAACCGAAGTCAAATTAAAGCCGGAAAAGCCAAGCATGCAGCTTCATTTTCAGCCAACAGGTCACGCAAAAAGGACCAACAGGATGGGATTGGAGGTACCACTACCACTACCCACTCCCAGGAACAACAACTACGACTAGACTACACACAGTTACACACAACGAATTTGAAGGCCAGGCTAAAGGGGCAGGCATATGAGAATGTATGAAGTGTGGCTGGTGTTTTCGGTATTTCATTGGTATTTTGTTTGTTTTCGTTTTCGTTTTCGCTTTCGCTTTCATTTTCATTTTCATGTTCGCTTTTTCATATTTGCTTTTCGCTTTGGGGAACTCACTGCGTGCGTGTGCGTCAGGTCCAATACAAACGCAAATCAATTGTTCAATTGGTACAGCGGGGCGTATGTGTAATTTGTATGAGTAATTTGCTTGACCTGATCTAATATGCTCACAGAATGCTGGCTAATGGTTAGTCTGTCTGATCTGTTTGCCTATCGAATGATGAATGCTGTGACGGCAAAACTGAAACTTAAACTTCAAAAACGAAAACGGGCGATTGGGTAATGGGCGGTTATCTTGCAGCCCGATCTGCAGCAAGGTCAGAGCTACTGGAAAAGTAAACAAAATGGGGAGGGCAATCTAAGCGGAAACTGCAATGGGTGGGAGTGGGAGTCGTAATCGGAATCGGAATCAGAATCAGAATCAGAAACAGAATCAGCACGCTATGCTTTGTATAAATGAGTATATTCTGGTAAATAGGAGTTTACTTTAAAGGGAGCGAGTTGTTGCTAATAGCGTCAATCAAGCTTACATTATATATATTTTAAGTATAAATCTATGTCTTTACCATCTCGGCCGTTTACGGTTACAAATTGAAAGGATTATATATATTTGGATATGTATATATACATACATATATATATGTATATACATATATATATATAGAGAGAGAGAGAGAGCGAGAGAGGGAAAGAGGTAAATGTATGCACTTAACATTATTTGAGGTCAATATGCAAACTTCGTATGATGAACAGACTTGAGACTCAATGCAGTTAGTAGTAAAGCGAAAGCGTGTGATTAAGAACACAAAGGCCAAAAGTAAAACACCAACTGAGGGATAGTGAAACCAAAAGCTGAAACGAACAAAACAGAACCAAAAGAACTTCGATTAGGCCTTGTCGTCATCTGGGTAACTCAATTGGTTAATATGCAACTGAAGTTAAAAAGTTATCGTTTTCTGTTTAATTTGCTTTTTTCGCTGTGTTTCGGTGTGTGTACCTAATCGCAGCTCGAGATGCGAATAAGTGAGCAAAGACAAGTAAAAGGCTATAGTTAGAGTAGAGCTAGGAAGATAGAGTTAGACATAGAGAAACAGAGAGATATAGTCAGGCTAAGTGTGGACTGGTGAGCGAGTGGAGTGAACGTGTTAACTGGGTTAGAAACAAATGTCTCTCGAGTGTCCAGCAGAGCCGTCCCCCTTTTCATTGGTTGGGATCGGATGCGCGGTCTAGAAGTTTGTTCTTGGGAACTGATCTTGAGATTTGCTATTGTTTGTTTTGCCTTGGACTCACCGATGGACGCAAGCGCACACAATGCCTGCTGAAGGCCGAGAAGGGTCCCCATCTCTCGACCGGCGAGTTACTCACATGAGACGTGTCCGCATTCGAGGTGTCCTGCGTGCGGTAAATGCCAATGGGTATTTCGCAGGTGGTGGAGCACAGCTTCTGGTACAGCCGACCATAGGTGCGTATCCACATGTCGTCCTTAGTGATGCGCATCTGCGGGAGATAAAGTTAACCCAAATCGCCAACCATCACCTGTCTGCAACGAACCGAGGTCAGGAACCCACTGCCCGGCGCCTGGTCAATGCCCAGCAGTAACCGCACAAAGGTAATCACATAGTCCTTCACGAAGGCCTGGTACAGCAGGGTGTCCAACATGGAGGCACTGAACACGGCCCCAGCGGCAAAGGGCAGGCGAAACATATAGGAGATGTGCGACCCGCGCTCCTTCTCGCGCTGCAATTAAGTGAGCGGCAAATTAACCAAATGTCAACTGAAAGGGGGGCGTGGGGCCAACGCGCTACCGACCTTCTCCATTTTGCTCAGATGAAGGGCATACTTGTCGTGGGCCCGGAACTGCATGAACCTCATGTTCGAGCTCTGCGACAGCTCGGTGATGCTCTTGATGCTGGGAAAGAATCTACCAAAGGGATGGGATAGTGTCCAACTTGCTCTAGTATTGCTATGTACCACTCACTTGAACATATTCTGCACGGCCACAATGGTGTTGCAGTCTGAGAGAGAGTCCTCTTCGGCGGAATTGGAGAGCTCCTTGTTGACCACCACCACACTTTCGGCCAAAGTGATGCCAGCCCTCAGCAGATCGTCCAGGCAATCGATCGAGCCCAGCATCCAGTAGACCTGCGACCAAGTAGAATGGCAGTCAGAATGCTCTAACAAATGCAGTACGTAACAGCCTACCAAGGGAAAGTACGACAACGCATCTAGGAAGGCCACATCCGGCCTTCGCTCCAGGAGCAGGATGATGGGATTCAACGAGGTCTTCGATCGGAAGTGAGCTCTCAGCGGGATGATGAAGTTGTATATGCCATTGGAGGCGTAGTCGGCTGCCAGGATAATCGTCTTGTTCTGCCACTGGTACTCCTTTGCATTTCGATAGCTGCAGTGCTCGCAGACCTGCGAAAGAGATTGGTTTTCCTCCAAATGAAATGGCCTGGCCTAAGTACACGTACTGTCAAAGTTTCCCACCTGAGCCAACTGCAGGCAGCAGAGGGGCTTCTTCTCTTTGAGCAGGTAGCACAACGTGGGACTAACGCCAATGAAGGGTGACACGGGTGGAAAGCCCTTGACGATGCTGGAATGGTAGACGATACTCGGTTAGACGTGAGCTCCCCGTGGACACGGCGATGGGCGACAGGTTTTTAGGGTGGGTGGTGAGATGTGCGGGTGGGAAAACAAGCATATTGTGCTGGGACTTAAAACGATGTAGCTACGGATTGGGTAATTGTGTCGGGTTATAAGGGATATGTAAACTACGAGCAGATCTAAAACATTCACTACGAATTAACAGAATGGTGAAACTAAAACTTTAAATGTGATTCCCGAGACCCTGCAGTTGTGCTCCCTCTACAATTACTGCGGATGGCGGCAAAAACTTTGGCGCTTC
Organism: Drosophila orena; assembly: GCA_005876975.1. Classification (NCBI taxonomy): domain Eukaryota; kingdom Metazoa; phylum Arthropoda; class Insecta; order Diptera; family Drosophilidae; genus Drosophila; species Drosophila orena. The sequence continues at coordinate 1,531,366 of VCKV01000008.1, read as the reverse complement.
CAGGAAGCCCTATGGAATGAATACACAATTGCAGCCGAAAAACAAAACAAAGCCAAGGAGCAAGCAGAAGCAAATGCTGATTAGATGCAGATGCACCACGGCACCGGGAGGGAGCCACGACAAACAGCACAGAATCTCGAGTTGTTCCTCCTTAGTTGGTCCAAGGTAAACGGCGGCGTCATTAAAAGATGTCCTGCGGCAGGCAAACAAAAGCAACAACAACGAACGAACAGCAACAACGAGACAAGAACTCTTCAACAAATGGCGTGTGTCCGCAGAATGTCCTCCCCCGCATACCCCCCGCCATCAGTCAGACTTACCAGGAGTAGTCGTAGACCCAAACCGGACGCACCGGTCGACGTGTCTCTACGGAACTGCTCGACGTGAATGCCGTTGCCCCACTTCCTGCTGCCATTGCTGTTGTCGCTGCCACCGCCGGCGTGGTAGTTGTGGTGGCAGTGGAGCAACTGCAGGAGCAACAACGCTGCAACTGACGCCTTCTGGCCGCCAGTCGGGCCAGAGCTCCTCCGCCCAGGCCCAGGCCCACACCCATGCCCACGCCCATGCCCGTGCCCATTCCCATTCCGGGCACCGAGCGGCACTCGCTATCGCAGCTGAAGCTCTTTTTCATGACGCGCCTGCGCAACTGCGGCAGATACTCCTCGGATGGCATGGCAGTGTAATCGGCATTAGTTCCGGACTCGCCTGGAGAATCACTTGGATATGCAGGAGCAGCAGCAACGGCAGCAACGGCAGCAGCGGAAGCGGAAGCATTGGCACTGCAGAAGCTGCAACCGCGCTGATACGAATCCTCCGAGGAGCTCATGATGAGCGAATAGGTTCGCGATTGTGGAAAATGCCCGCCCAAGCAGCTGAGGCGAAGTTTTCGATTGTCGTTTAGTTTGATGTGTTCACAGAATGGTGGTTACAATTAAGGAATAGGACGGGTGTCTAGTGCTTAAGTACAACATATACAATTTACATTCAGTCGGGGTCTCGCAATCCGCCACGATTAAGTTTGTTTTAGGTACACACACAACAACAACACACTTCGATCGTTTCGGTTTGCTGAGACCAGACTAGCATGGTGTATGTACACAGATTCATGTCAGAGGTGGTTAGTTTCTCGAGGATTACAGTTTAGCTAAGAAATATAGTTAGTGATACACACGTGTTACGCAGTACAATCGGTTTTGGGGGTTTAAGTCTATATTGATAAGAGACACTACACTGGGAAAGGTGGATACGGTGCCTCGGAATAGTGACAAAAAGGGGAGTGTACTGGGTTGGATTGGAGGGGAGATACTTACGCAATCTTCTCGGATGGCGAACGCCAGGGCATCTCGTCGTCGATCTCATCATCGCTCTCGTCCCCCTCCTCGCCATCGTCGTTGCCGGCGATGCTGAATGAGGAGGAGGTGAACATGTCGGGCACGGGCAGGATCGAGGGACGTCTGCTACCTGAAAACGGGATGTAGTTCAATGGTCATTGTCAATGGGATAACTCAAATAGATCTTATGCCGAGTAGCTGTAAGAAACTTACCCCTTCGCTGGTTGAGCACATCCGGACTGAGCAGGTTGGGATTGTTGGCAAAGGGCACATCCAGGTGATTGCCCGTGGTGGTCAGTGTGGCTGGGGTGATACTGAGCGAGGTTCCCATGCTGTGGGCACTACCCAGGCCGAGGCCACCACCACCACATCCTCCCGATCCGCCCGCCATGCTGGGTGATCCCATCGTCTGGGGCGGTGGCGGCAGGGTCGTTGTGGTTATCGTTGCCGCCGTCTGGGTCACCGTCGTGTCCTTGAGATTTTGCCGAGAGTCCGAGATTATCACAGCCGTCGGATTTTCGCTAGCTGAATGGGGGCAAACCGGGAAGTTCAATTAGTACCGGCCAACTTAACGATCAATATCCATTCTAGTTACAACTACTTTGGCGCTTGCTATACAGGATAAAATGTTCACTAATTTCAGCTGAGCGACAAAAATGTGACAGAGAAAAGGGCAAAAAGGCAAGTGGAGCGGGTTTTTTTTTGGGGGGGGGGAGGAAAATTCTACAAGACAAACCTGGGAAAACAACTCGTTAAAAGTCCTCGACAAGCTTGCACTGGCCGGGAAACTTTCGGCAAAGTGATTAAGGTGCAACTTGGCCAAAATGTTGTCTTTCCCCTTCTGCAAACAGTTTTTGGTTACTTAATTACATGGGCGGCGTGTTGGAAAGGGGGGTGAGCTACGATGACGGGTCTAGTTTGAAAACACAATAAGCTAGAATTTCTATATCTATGCAGCTAATTTACACGAATTGTTGCGTGAGGTGGATATATTATTTACAGTCAGTTCTAGACATCCAAAGCTCATGCACACACACACACAAATAACAAGGCAAACGGCAAACAGAACGCAGTGCAAAGGCAAGCGGAAGAAGAAAATGACGGGCGGAAGTTGAAAAAGTGATGTTTGAGGAAAGACAACTACGAAACGTGAAGAAGAAGCCATGTAAAAAATGAAGCAAACAACAGAAATAGTTTTGCACAGTGGGAAAGGGGGAAAACAGGAAAAAGCGCGAGGCTAGCGTGGGTGTGGTCATTAGGGTGGACCTTGGTCAAAAATGCTATACTCCGACTCCCGGTTCGCAATAAATATTATTCACAATTGCCGCGTATAAATTACAGTAAAGTTTAAATGTGCGATATATATTTAACGTTAAAAAACGATTTTTTATGCGGTGTATCTTGCCAGTTTCGTTGATCCACCCTAGAGTTCATGTATGGGTTTTTATTTGACTGGTGTATGTGGGCGGAAGGAATGCAGAAATGGGCTTGGATGGCGGATGGCCGGATGTGTGCTTTGACATGGGAAGTGGAGAATGTTATATGGGATGGGGTTTAAAGGCAGCTCAAGCTCCAAAATCGAGACAGCAAGATAGAAACTGCGAAAGATATATGTATGTAGCTTGGATGTGGATACGCTAAATCGGTTTTCGGTGAGTGATAGAGTAGGCAAAGAACGTGAACGAAATATTTTGTGATTTGCTTCATTTTTTTTTTGTGGTAGTATCTTTTCTTTTTGGATTCCAAAGATGCGGGTTTTTTCTTGACTTGCGGGCTTTTTACTTTCGTTTGGGGTTTCGGTAGTTCTGGTGTCACACTCACGCACAAATAGTGATGCAAACTCGCCACTGTCAGGTGTTTGCATTGGCGGATGCGGTTGCGGATACGATTGCGGATACGATTGCGGATACGGATACGGTTGCAAGTGGGTGGTGCCGGTGGTGCCACCACCACTATCGTAACTGGGACTGTGGGGCACACGCACACAAACAGACGGCACTGGTGGTGGTGCGGCTGCGGCGGTTGAGGTTGCATTTATTGTTGCTGTTGTTGTTGATGCTGATAGTAATGTTGATGATGTGAAGGTGGTGCTAATTGTTGTTGTTGCTTGTACTGTTGTTGTAGTTGTTGTTGTTATTATTGTTGTTTTTGTTGCGTTGGCTGTTGTCATAGTCGATGATGTAGTTTATTGTTATTGTTGTACTTAGACGACATTCATTCATAACATTAAACGATAAAACGAGGATTTATGTGAGCTACATAGTGTACTGGTTTCCCCCAGCCCCTTCTCCTGTTTTCCAATTTGATCAATTTTAGATTAATGATATATTTTTAACTTCCAAGCCAATCTCATTATATTTGATCGAAAACGGAAACGGAAATGGGGCCTAAACTCTTTTCTAACGGTTTATCAGTTTGAATGGCGAATGTTTGTTAAACTATTGTTGTGTTTGAGTGTGTGTGTGTGGGGCTTAGGACATAATCTATCCTAAAATAATAAAATCCTATGGGTCATTGTATATGAAACTAGATTAATGTAAAGGACATTGCCTCTAAGACCTAAAAGCGTGTTCTGTTTCAGTTCTTAAAAGTTGCATTGGTTTTCATACATATTTTTCAAAAGAAAATTAAGCACATAAGAAAAACTCCTTCATGGGAATAAGTTGATCAACAAAGTGGAACCCATACAAAATGATTAAGGTGGAAAGTTTCACAAACTTAAAAAAGAGAAAACAAATTCGGGCAAGGCGAATATTATGATTAACGTTAATTTGAGGCAGACTCGCTCACAAACACACACTTAAAGCGTTTTCTTTTCATTCAGACAAACCAAACAAACTGAAAAGTCGAGGAAAACGACAAAGAAAACTTTTAACTCAGCCTCAAAAATAGGCATTATTGGATAAATGTAAGTAGGGGGAGATAAAGAGAGAGGTAGAGCAAGAACTGGTTGCTAAATAAGGAAGCTCACAATTCATATATATATCATATTTATGTTTGCCTGTAAATGGATATACATAGTAGTTTGTTCATTCACTCGCTTGAATTTTAAATGGCAGAACCTTAAACACACGCACACACACACACACCCACACACACACTCACACACACTCACACACTTGGGTCTAAAGAAAGGATGTACCCACCAGTTGCAGCAGTGGCGTGGTGGGAGGCGGATGAGGAGGGGCCAATCCCTGCCCCGCCCCCCTCCTTGGCAGCTGCCGTGGGGTCCGATGTTTGATTTTGATTAACGACAAATGCGGAATTCTCCTCCTTGGTGATGCTCATGTAATAGCACGTGTCATCCTTTTTCATAATGTGCCTGGGTCCGGGATTCAATAGAATGGTTTCCTCGTAGAATTCCGGCAGCTCCGCCGGTCGCACGCCCACAAGGGCCACACCATATCTGCGGAAGTGGGATTGCATGGAATGGTCATGGTTTAACATGAATTCCGGCTGTGAATGGGGGGAATTTGGGGATTCCCAAATCGATGGCATCGGAGTACTCACTTGCGATGCGAATGGAAACTGGCGTAGGTGAAACTCTTGCCCTCGTACTCGCCAAAGAATCGACTGTCGCCCAGGACAATGTGGTAGATCTCGTTTCCGGAACACTTGCCGTACAGGCGATGCCATTCCTCCGGACTCTGCTGGCCCTCCCTGCGAATTGTTCGAAACACACATATGTACATATGTTCTTGTAGGGATGTATAGCGGGTAGGCTCATGTGAAATGCATGAGTCATGGCTCAGTTGGTGCCCCAATTAGCATTCGCTGACATCTGATTAACCCGGCATTTCATGCCACGCGACCACAGCTCACGAAAACTAAAACTGGAAGCCGCATTTAATTGGAGGTCCCGCAAAACCAACATCACCTCAACTCGCCAGCTGCGCTCTGGTAATTTTCACACTTGCCGTTGGCGAATAGGGTTTTTAAGTTTTCTTTGGCATGTCACAAAACGCTTTTAATTAGCTCTGGAATTTTAAATTGAATTTCTGTCATGTAAGTGCGAAAGATAAAAGCTAGCAAACTCGTCCGTTTGTTTGCGGTGACCTCATTAATTTTAAATGTATTGACCATATATTCAAAGCTGGTCTGTAAAGCTTCATTAACATGCCTACTGGCTAAATCATTAAAATAGTAAATAATATCGACATGTTATTAAAAAAAAAAATTTTAATTTTTTGCCATTTTTCGCAAATTTTGATGATGGTACCCCTTATCGAAAACGAGAAAATTTGTAACCAAAATTTTAGGTAAAAAATAATCAGTATTTTGTCGATAGCAATAAAAATAGTTGTCCAAAACTAGAATGCCATACCTCGTTGAATTTGTAACTAAATTCCCTATCGACATGTTATTAAACAAACAAATTTTAAATTTTTGCCATTTTTCGCAAATTTTGATGATGGTACCCCTTATCGAAAACGCGAAAATTTGTAACCAAAATTTTAGGTAAAAAATAATCAGTATTTTGTCGATAGCAATAAAAATAGTTGTCCAAAACTAGAATGCCATACCTCGTTGAATTCGTAACTAAATTCCCTATCGACATGTTATTAAACAAAAAAATTTTAATTTTTTGCCATTTTTCGCAAGTTTTGATGATGGTACCCCTTATCGAAAACGCGAAAATTTGTAACCAAAATTTAGGTAAAAAATAATCAGTATTTTGTCAATAGCAATAAAAATAGTTGTCCAAAACTAGAATGTCATACCTCGTTGAATTCGTAACTAACTTCCCTATCGACATGTTATTAAACAAAAAAATTTTAATTTTTTGCCATTTTTCGCAAATTTTGATGATGGTACCCCTTATCGAAAACGCGAAAATTTGTAACCAAAATTTTAGGTAAAAAATAATCAGTATTTTGTCCATAGCAATAAAAATAGTTGTCCAAAACTAGAATGCCATACCTCGTTGAATTCGTAACTAAATTCCCTATCGACATGTTATTAAACAAAAAAATTTTAATTTTTTGCCATTTTTCGCAAGTTTTGATGATGGTACCCCTTATCGAAAACGCGAAAATTTGTAACCAAAATTTAGGTAAAAAATAATCAGTATTTTGTCAATAGCAATAAAAATAGTTGTCCAAAACTAGAATGTCATACCTCGTTGAATTCGTAACTAAATTCCCTATCGACATGTTATTAAACAAAAAAATTTTAATTTTTTGCCATTTTTCGCAAATTTTGATAATGGTACCCCTTATCGAAAACGCGAAAATTTGTAACCAAAATTTTAGGTAAAAAATAATCAGTATTTTGTCGATAGCAATAAAAATAGTTGTCCAAAACTAGAATGCCATACCTCGTTGAATTCGTAACTAAATTCCCTATCGACATGTTATTAAACAAAAAAATTTTAATTTTTTGCCATTTTTCGCAAATTTTGATGATGGTACCCCTTATCGAAAACGCGAAAATTTGTAACCAAAATTTTAGCTAAAAAATAATCAGTATTTTGTCGATAGCAATAAAAATAGTTGTCCAAAACTAGAATGCCATACCTCGTTGAATTCGTAACTAAATTCCCTATCGACATGTTATTAAACAAAAAAATTTTAATTTTTTGCCATTTTTCGCAAATTTTGATGATGGTACCCCTTATCGAAAACGCGAAAATTTGTAACCAAAATTTTAGCTAAAAAATAATCAGTATTTTGTCGATAGCAATAAAAATAGTTGTCCAAAACTAGAATGCCATACCTCGTTGAATTCGTAACTAAATTCCCTATCGACATGTTATTAAACAAAAAAATTTTAATTTTTTGCCATTTTTCGCAAATTTTGATGATGGTACCCCTTATCGAAAACGCGAAAATTTGTAACCAAAATTTTAGGTAAAAAATAATCAGTATTTTGCCGATAGCAATAAAAATAGTTGTCCAAAACTAGAATGCCATACCTCGTTGAATTCGTAACTAAATTCCCTATCGACATGTTATTAAACAAAAAAATTTTAATTTTTTGCCATTTTTCGCAAATTTTGATGATGGTACCCCTTATCGAAAACGCGAAAATTTGTAACCAAAATTTTAGGTAAAAAATAATCAGTATTTTGTCGATAGCAATAAAAATAGTTGTCCAAAACTAGAATGCCATACCTCGTTGAATTCGTAACTAAATTCCCTATCGACATGTTATTAAACAAAAAAATTTTAATTTTTTGCCATTTTTCGCAAATTTTGATGATGGTACCCCTTATCGAAAACGCGAAAATTTGTAACCAAAATTTTAGGTAAAAAATAATCAGTATTTTGTCGATAGCAATAAAAATAGTTGTCCAAAACTAGAATGCCATACCTCGTTGAATTCGTAACTAAATTCCCTATCGACATGTTATTAAACAAAAAAATTTTAATTTTTTGCCATTTTTCGCAAATTTTGATGATGGTACCCCTTATCGAAAACGCGAAAATTTGTAACCAAAATTTTAGGTAAAAAATAATCAGTATTTTGTCGATAGCAATAAAAATAGTTGTCCAAAACTAGAATGCCATACCTCGTTGAATTCGTAACTAAATTCCCTATCGACATGTTATTAAACAAAAAAATTTTAATTTTTTGCCATTTTTCGCAAATTTTGATGATGGTACCCCTTATCCAAAAAACGCGAAAATTTGTAGCCAAAATTTTAGGTAAAAAATAATCAGTATTTTGTCGATAGCAATAAAAATAGTTGTCCAAAACTAGAATGCCATACCTCGTTGAATTCGTAACTAAATTCCCTATCGACATGTTATTAAACAAAAAAATTTTAATTTTTTGCCATTTTTCGCAAATTTTGATGATGGTACCCCTTATCGAAAACGCGAAAATTTGTAACCAAAATTTTAGGTAAAAAATAATCAGTATTTTGTCGATAGCAATAAAAATAGTTGTCCAAAACTAGAATGCCATACCTCGTTGAATTCGTAACTAAATTCCCTATCGACATGTTATTAAACAAAAAAATTTTAATTTTTTGCCATTTTTCGCAAATTTTGATGATGGTACCCCTTATCGAAAACGCGAAAATTTGTAACCAAAATTTTAGCTAAAAAATAATCAGTATTTTGTCGATAGCAATAAAAATAGTTGTCCAAAACTAGAATGCCATACCTCGTTGAATTCGTAACTAAATTCCCTATCGACATGTTATTAAACAAAAAAATTTTAATTTTTTGCCATTTTTCGCAAATTTTGATGATGGTACCCCTTATCGAAAACGCGAAAATTTGTAACCAAAATTTTAGCTAAAAAATAATCAGTATTTTGTCGATAGCAATAAAAATAGTTGTCCAAAACTAGAATGCCATACCTCGTTGAATTCGTAACTAAATTCCCTATCGACATGTTATTAAACAAAAAAATTTTAATTTTTTGCCATTTTTCGCAAATTTTGATGATGGTACCCCTTATCGAAAACGCGAAAATTTGTAACCAAAATTTTAGGTAAAAAATAATCAGTATTTTGTCGATAGCAATAAAAATAGTTGTCCAAAACTAGAATGCCATACCTCGTTGAATTCGTAACTAAATTCCCTATCGACATGTTATTAAACAAAAAAATTTTAATTTTTTGCCATTTTTCGCAAATTTTGATGATGGTACCCCTTATCGAAAACGCGAAAATTTGTAACCAAAATTTTAGGTAAAAAATAATCAGTATTTTATCGATAGCAATAAAAATAGTTGTCCAAAACTAGAATGCCATACCTCGTTGAATTCGTAACTAAATTCCCTATCGACATGTTATTAAACAAAAAAATTTTAATTTTTTGCCATTTTTCGCAAATTTTGATGATGGTACCCCTTATCGAAAACGCGAAAATTTGTAACCAAAATTTTAGGTAAAAAATAATCAGTATTTTGTCGATAGCAATAAAAATAGTTGTCCAAAACTAGAATGCCATACCTCGTTGAATTCGTAACTAAATTCCCTATCGACATGTTATTAAACAAAAAAATTTAAATTTTTTGCCATTTTTCGCAAATTTTGATGATGGTACCCCTTATCGAAAACGCGAAAATTTGTAACCAAAATTTTAGCTAAAAAATAATCAGTATTTTGTCGATAGCAATAAAAATAGTTGTCCAAAACTAGAATGCCATACCTCGTTGAATTCGTAACTAAATTCCCTATCGACATGTTATTAAACAAAAAAATTTTAATTTTTTGCCATTTTTCGCAAATTTTGATGATGGTACCCCTTATCGAAAACGCGAAAATTTGTAACCAAAATTTTAGGTAAAAAATAATCAGTATTTTGTCGATAGCAATAAAAATAGTTGTCCAAAACTAGAATGCCATACCTCGTTGAATTCGTAACTAAATTCCCTATCGACATGTTATTAAACAAAAAAATTTTAATTTTTTGCCATTTTTCGCAAATTTTGATGATGGTACCCCTTATCGAAAACGCGAAAATTTGTAACCAAAATTTTAGGTAAAAAATAATCAGTATTTTGTCGATAGCAATAAAAATAGTTGTCCAAAACTAGAATGCCATACCTCGTTGAATTCGTAACTAAATTCCCTATCGACATGTTATTAAACAAAAAAATTTTAATTTTTTGCCATTTTTCGCAAATTTTGATGATGGTACCCCTTATCGAAAACGCGAAAATTTGTAACCAAAATTTTAGGTAAAAAATAATCAGTATTTTGTCGATAGCAATAAAAATAGTTGTCCAAAACTAGAATGCCATACCTCGTTGAATTCGTAACTAAATTCCCTATCGACATGTTACTAAACAAAAAAAATTTAATTTTTTGCCATTTTTCGCAAATTTTGATGATGGTACCCCTTATCGAAAACGCGAAAATTTGTAACCAAAATTTTAGGTAAAAAATAATCAGTTTTTTGTCGATAGCAATAAAAATAGTTGTCCAAAACTAGAATGCCATACCTCGTTGAATTCGTAACTAAATTCCCTACCGACATGTTATTAAACAAAAAAATTTTAATTTATTGCAATTTTTCGCAAATTTTGATGATGGTACCCCTTATCGAAAACGCGAAAATTTGTAACCAAAATTTTAGGTAAAAAATAATCAGTATTTTGTCGATAGCAATAAAAATAGTTGTCCAAAACTAGAATGCCATACCTCGTTGAATTCGTAACTAAATTCCCTATCGACATGTTATTAAACAAAAAAATTTTAATTTTTTGCCATTTTTCGCAAATTTTGATGATGGTACCCCTTATCGAAAACGCGAAAATTTGTAACCAAAATTTTAGGTAAAAAATAATCAGTATTTTGTCGATAGCAATAAAAACAGTTGTCCCAAACTATAATGCCAAACCTCGTTGAATTCGTAACTAAATTCCCTATCGACTTGTTATTAAAAAAAAAATTTTAATTTTTTGCCATTTTTCGCAAATTTTGATGATGGTACCCCTTATCGAAAACGCGAAAATTTGTAACCAAAATTTTAGGTAAAAAATAATCAGTATTTTGTCGATAGCAATAAAAATAGTTGTCCAATACTAGAATGCCATACCTCGTTGAATTCGTAACTAAATTCCCTATCGACATGTCATTAAACAAAAAATTTTAATTTTTTGCAATTTTTCGCAAATTTTGATGATGGTACCCCTTATCGAAAACGCGAAAATTTGTAACCAAAATTTTAGGTAAAAAATAATCAGTATTTTGTCGATAGCAATAAAAACAGTTGTCCCAAACTATAATGCCAAACCTCGTTGAATTCGTAACTAAATTCCCTATCGACTTGTTATTAAAAAAAAAATTTTAATTTTTTGCCATTTTTCGCAAATTTTGATGATGGTACCCCTTATCGAAAACGCGAAAATTTGTAACCAAAATTTTAGGTAAAAAATAATCAGTATTTTGTCGATAGCAATAAAAATAGTTGTCCAATACTAGAATGCCATACCTCGTTGAATTCGTAACTAAATTCCCTATCGACCTGTTATTAAACAAAAAAACGCGAAAATTTGTAACCAAAATTTTAGGTAAAAAATAATCAGTATTTTGTCGATAGCAATAAAAGCAGTTGTCCCAAACTATAATGCCAAACCTCGTTGAATTCGTAACTAAATTCCCTATCGACATGTTATTAAAAAAAAAATTTTAATTTTTTGCCATTTTTCGCAAATTTTGATGATGGTACCCCTTATCGAAAACGCGAAAATTTGTAACCAAAATTTTAGGTAAAAAATAATCAGTATTTTGTCGATAGCAATAAAAATAGTTGTCCAAAACTAGAATGCCATACCTCGTTGAATTCGTAACTAAATTCCCTATCGACATGTTATTAAACAAAAAAATTTTAATTTTTTGCCATTTTTCGCAAATTTTGATGATGGTACCCCTTATCGAAAACGCGAAAATTTGTAACCAAAATTTTAGGTAAAAAATAATCAGTATTTTGTCGATAGCAATAAAAATAGTTGTCCAAAACTAGAATGCCATACCTCGTTGAATTCGTAACTAAATTCCCTATCGACATGTTATTAAACAAAAAAATTTTAATTTTTTGCCATTTTTCGCAAATTTTGATGATGGTACCCCTTATCCAAAAAACGCGAAAATTTGTAACCAAAATTTTAGGTAAAAAATAATCAGTATTTTGTCGATAGCAATAAAAATAGTTGTCCAAAACTAGAATGCCATACCTCGTTGAATTCGTAACTAAATTCCCTATCGACATGTTATTAAACAAAAAAATTTTAATTTTTTGCCATTTTTCGCAAATTTTGATGATGGTACCCCTTATCGAAAACGCGAAAATTTGTAACCAAAATTTTAGGTAAAAAATAATCAGTATTTTGTCGATAGCAATAAAAATAGTTGTCCAAAACTAGAATGCCATACCTCGTTGAATTCGTAACTAAATTCCCTATCGACATGTTATTAAACAAAAAAATTTTAATTTTTTGCCATTTTTCGCAAATTTTGATGATGGTACCCCTTATCCAAAAAACGCGAAAATTTGTAACCAAAATTTTAGGTAAAAAATAATCAGTATTTTGTCGATAGCAATAAAAATAGTTGTCCAAAACTAGAATGCCATACCTCGTTGAATTCGTAACTAAATTCCCTATCGACATGTTATTAAACAAAAAAATTTTAATTTTTTGCCATTTTTCGCAAATTTTGATGATGGTACCCCTTATCGAAAACGCGAAAATTTGTAACCAAAATTTTAGGTAAAAAATAATCAGTATTTTGTCGATAGCAATAAAAATAGTTGTCCAAAACTAGAATGCCATACCTCGTTGATTTCGTAACTAAATTCCCTATCGACATGTTATTAAACAAAAAAATTTAAATTTTTTGCCATTTTTCGCAAATTTTGATGATGGTACCCCTTATCGAAAACGCGAAAATTTGTAACCAAAATTTTAGCTAAAAAATAATCAGTATTTTGTCGATAGCAATAAAAATAGTTGTCCAAAACTAGAATGCCATACCTCGTTGAATTCGTAACTAAATTCCCTATCGACATGTTATTAAACAAAAAAATTTTAATTTTTTGCCATTTTTCGCAAATTTTGATGATGGTACCCCTTATCGAAAACGCGAAAATTTGTAACCAAAATTTTAGCTAAAAAATAATCAGTATTTTGTCGATAGCAATAAAAATAGTTGTCCAAAACTAGAATGCCATACCTCGTTGAATTCGTAACTAAATTCCCTATCGACATGTTATTAAACAAAAAAATTTTAATTTTTTGCCATTTTTCGCAAATTTTGATGATGGTACCCCTTATCGAAAACGCGAAAATTTGTAACCAAAATTTTAGCTAAAAAATAATCAGTATTTTGTCGATAGCAATAAAAATAGTTGTCCAAAACTAGAATGCCATACCTCGTTGAATTCGTAACTAAATTCCCTATCGACATGTTATTAAACAAAAAAATTTTAATTTTTTGCCATTTTTCGCAAATTTTGATAATGGTACCCCTTATCGAAAACGCGAAAATTTGTAACAAAAATTTTAGGTAAAAAATAATCAGTATTTTGTCGATAGCAATAAAAATAGTTGTCCAATACTAGAATGCCATACCTCGTTGAATTCGTAACTAAATTCCCTATCGACATGTTATTAAACAAAAAATTTTAATTTTTTGCAATTTTTCGCTAATTTTGATGATGGTACCCCTTATCGAAAACGCGAAAATTTGTAACCAAAATTTTAGGTAAAAAATAATCAGTTTTTTGTCGATAGCAATAAAAATAGTTGTCCAAAACTAGAATGCCATACCTCGTTGAATTCGTAACTAAATTCCCTACCGACATGTTATTAAACAAAAAAATTTTAATTTATTGCAATTTTTCGCAAATTTTGATGATGGTACCCCTTATCGAAAACGCGAAAATTTGTAACCAAAATTTTAGGTAAAAAATAATCAGTATTTTGTCGATAGCAATAAAAATAGTTGTCCAATACTAGAATGCCATACCTCGTTGAATTCGTAACTAAATTCCCTATCGACATGTTATTAAACAAAAAATTTTAATTTTTTGCAATTTTTCGCTAATTTTGATGATGGTACCCCTTATCGAAAACGCGAAAATTTGTAACCAAAATTTTAGGTAAAAAATAATCAGTATTTTGTCGATAGCAATAAAAATAGTTGTCCAAAACTAGAATGCCATACCTCGTTGAATTCGTAACTAAATTCCCTATCGACATGTTATTAAACAAAAAAAATTTTAATTTTTTGCCATTTTTCGCAAATTTTGATGATGGTACCCCTTATCGAAAACGCGAAAATTTGTAACCAAAATTTTAGGTAAAAAATAATCAGTTTTTTGTCGATAGCAATAAAAATAGTTGTCCAAAACTAGAATGCCATACCTCGTTGAATTCGTAACTAAATTCCCTACCGACATGTTATTAAACAAAAAAATTTTAATTTATTGCAATTTTTCGCAAATTTTGATGATGGTACCCCTTATCGAAAACGCGAAAATTTGTAACCAAAATTTTAGGTAAAAAATAATCAGTATTTTGTCGATAGCAATAAAAATAGTTGTCCAAAACTAGAATGCCATACCTCGTTGAATTCGTAACTAAATTCCCTATCGACATGTTATTAAACAAAAAAATTTTAATTTTTTGCCATTTTTCGCAAATTTTGATGATGGTACCCCTTATCGAAAACGCGAAAATTTGTAACCAAAATTTTAGGTAAAAAATAATCAGTATTTTGTCGATAGCAATAAAAACAGTTGTCCCAAACTATAATGCCAAACCTCGTTGAATTCGTAACTAAATTCCCTATCGACTTGTTATTAAAAAAAAAATTTTAATTTTTTGCCATTTTTCGCAAATTTTGATGATGGTACCCCTTATCGAAAACGCGAAAATTTGTAACCAAAATTTTAGGTAAAAAATAATCAGTATTTTGTCGATAGCAATAAAAATAGTTGTCCAAAACTAGAATGCCATACCTCGTTGAATTCGTAACTAAATTCCCTATCGACATGTTATTAAACAAAAAAATTTTAATTTTTTGCCATTTTTCGCAAATTTTGATGATGGTACCCCTTATCGAAAACGCGAAAATTTGTAACCAAAATTTTAGGTAAAAAATAATCAGTATTTTGTCGATAGCAATAAAAATAGTTGTCCAAAACTAGAATGCCATACCTCGTTGAATTCGTAACTAAATTCCCTATCGACATGTTATTAAACAAAAAAATTTTAATTTTTTGCCATTTTTCGCAAATTTTGATGATGGTACCCCTTATCGAAAACGCGAAAATTTGTAACCAAAATTTTAGGTAAAAAATAATCAGTATTTTGTCGATAGCAATAAAAACAGTTGTCCCAAACTATAATGCCAAACCTCGTTGAATTCGTAACTAAATTCCCTATCGACTTGTTATTAAAAAAAAAATTTTAATTTTTTGCCATTTTTCGCAAATTTTGATGATGGTACCCCTTATCGAAAACGCGAAAATTTGTAACCAAAATTTTAGGTAAAAAATAATCAGTATTTTGTCGATAGCAATAAAAATAGTTGTCCAATACTAGAATGCCATACCTCGTTGAATTCGTAACTAAATTCCCTATCGACATGTTATTAAACAAAAAATTTTAATTTTTTGCAATTTTTCGCAAATTTTGATGATGGTACCCCTTATCGAAAACGCGAAAATTTGTAACCAAAATTTTAGGTAAAAAATAATCAGAATTTTGTCGATAGCAATAAAAATAGTTGTCCAAAACTAGAATGTCATACCTCGTTGAATTCGTAAGTAAATTCCCTATCGACATGTTATTAAACAAAAAAATTTTAATTTTTTGCCATTTTTCGCAAATTTTGATGATGGTACCCCTTATCGAAAACGCGAAAATTTGTAACCAAAATTTTAGGTAAAAAATAATCAGTATTTTGTCGATAGCAATAAAAATAGTTGTCCAAAACTAGAATGCCATACCTCGTTGAATTCGTAACTAAATTCCCTATCGACATGTTATTAAACAAAAAAATTTTAATTTTTTGCCATTTTTCGCAAATTTTGATGATGGTACCCCTTATCGAAAACGCGAAAATTTGTAACCAAAATTTTAGGTAAAAAATAATCAGTATTTTGTCGATAGCAATAAAAATAGTTGTCCAATACTAGAATGCCATACCTCGTTGAATTCGTAACTAAATTCCCTATCGACCTGTTATTAAACAAAAAAACGCGAAAATTTGTAACCAAAATTTTAGGTAAAAAATAATCAGTATTTTGTCGATAGCAATAAAAACAGTTGTCCAAAACTATAATGCCATACCTCGTTGAATTCGTAACTAAATTCCCTATCGACTTGTTATTAAAAAAAAAATTTTAATTTTTTGCCATTTTTCGCAAATTTTGATGATGGTACCCCTTATCGAAAACGCGAAAATTTGTAACCAAAATTTTAGGTAAAAAATAATCAGTATTTTGTCGATAGCAATAAAAATAGTTGTCCAAAACTAGAATGCCATACCTCGTTGAATTCGTAACTAAATTCCCTATCGACATGTTATTAAAAAAAAAATTTTAATTTTTTGCCATTTTTCGCAAATTTTGATGATGGTACCCCTTATCGAAAACGCGAAAATTTGTAACCAAAATTTTAGGTAAAAAATAATCAGAATTTTGTCGATAGCAATAAAAATAGTTGTCCAAAACTAGAATGCCATACCTCGTTGAATTCGTAAGTAAATTCCCTATCGACATGTTATTAAACAAAAAAATTTTAATTTTTTGCCATTTTTCGCAAATTTTGATGATGGTACCCCTTATCGAAAACGCGAAAATTTGTAACCAAAATTTTAGGTAAAAAATAATCAGTATTTTGTCGATAGCAATAAAAATAGTTGTCCAAAACTAGAATGCCATACCTCGTTGAATTCGTAACTAAATTCCCTATCGACATGTTATTAAACAAAAAAATTTTAATTTTTTGCCATTTTTCGCAAATTTTGATGATGGTACCCCTTATCGAAAACGCGAAAATTTGTAACCAAAATTTTAGGTAAAAAATAATCAGTATTTTGTCGATAGCAATAAAAATAGTTGTCCAATACTAGAATGCCATACCTCGTTGAATTCGTAACTAAATTCCCTATCGACATGTTATTAAACAAAAAAACGCGAAAATTTGTAACCAAAATTTTAGGTAAAAAATAATCAGTATTTTGTCGATAGCAATAAAAACAGTTGTCCAAAACTATAATGCCATACCTCGTTGAATTCGTAACTAAATTCCCTATCGACATGTTATTAAAAAAAAAATTTTAATTTTTTGCCATTTTTCGCAAATTTTGATGATGGTACCCCTTATCGAAAACGCGAAAATTTGTAACCAAAATTTTAGGTAAAAAATAATCAGTATTTTGTCGATAGCAATAAAAATAGTTGTCCAATACTAGAATGCCATACCTCGTTGAATTCGTAACTAAATTCCCTATCGACATGTTATTAAACAAAAAATTTTAATTTTTTGCAATTTTTCGCAAATTTTGATGATGGTACCCCTTATCGAAAACGCGAAAATTTGTAACCAAAATTTTAGGTAAAAAATAATCAGTATTTTGTCGATAGCAATAAAAATAGTTGTCCAATACTAGAATGCCATACCTCGTTGAATTCGTAACTAAATTCCCTATCGACATGTTATTAAACAAAAAAAATTTTAATTTTTTGCCATTTTTCGCAAATTTTGATGATGGTACCCCTTATCGAAAACGCGAAAATTTGTAACCAAAATTTTAGGTAAAAAATAATCAGTATTTTGTCGATAGCAATAAAAATAGTTGTCCAATACTAGAATGCCATACCTCGTTGAATTCGTAACTAAATTCCCTATCGACATGTTATTAAACAAAAAAACGCGAAAATTTGTAACCAAAATTTTAGGTAAAAAATAATCAGTATTTTGTCGATAGCAATAAAAACAGTTGTCCAAAACTATAATGCCATACCTCGTTGAATTCGTAACTAAATTCCCTATCGACTTGTTATTAAAAAAAAAATTTTAATTTTTTGTCATTTTTCGCAAATTTTGATGATGGTACCCCTTATCGAAAACGCGAAAATTTGTAACCAAAATTTTAGGTAAAAAATAATCAGTATTTTGTCGATAGCAATAAAAATAGTTGTCCAATACTAGAATGCCATACCTCGTTGAATTCGTAACTAAATTCCCTATCGACATGTTATTAAACAAAAAATTTTAATTTTTTGCAATTTTTCGCTAATTTTGATGATGGTACCCCTTATCGAAAACGCGAAAATTTGTAACCAAAATTTTAGGTAAAAAATAATCAGTATTTTGTCGATAGCAATAAAAATAGTTGTCCAAAACTAGAATGCCATACCTCGTTGAATTCGTAACTAAATTCCCTATCGACATGTTATTAAACAAAAAAAATTTTAATTTTTTGCCATTTTTCGCAAATTTTGATGATGGTACCCCTTATCGAAAACGCGAAAATTTGTAACCAAAATTTTAGGTAAAAAATAATCAGTATTTTGTCGATAGCAATTAAAATAGTTGTCCAAAACTAGAATGCCATACCTCGTTGAATTCGTAACTAAATTCCCTATCGACATGTTATTAAACAAAAAAATTTTAATTTTTTGCCATTTTTCGCAAATTTTGATGATGGTACCCCTTATCGAAAACGCGAAAATTTTTAACCAAAATTTTAGGTAAAAAATAATCAGTATTTTGTCGATAGCAATAAAAATAGTTGTCCAAAACTAGAATGCCATACCTCGTTGAATTCGTAACTAAATTCCCTATCGACATGTTATTAAACAAAAAAATTTTAATTTTTTGCAATTTTTCGCAAATTTTGATGATGGCACCCCTTATCGAAAACGCGAAAATTTGTAACAAAAATTGTAGGTAAAAAATAATCAGTATTTTGTCGATAGCAATAAATATAGTTGTCCAAAACTATAATGCCATACCTCGTTGAATTCGTAACTAAATTCCCTATCGACATGTTATTAAAACAAAAAATTCTAATTCTGTTCACATTTCATCACAACTGTAAATTTGGTTTTAATAATGACTTTGATTCTGACTTAATGACTTTTACGTTTATTATTAGAAGTCCATGTTATTGCGAAACTGGATTAGTCAATACTTTTTGCAGACTTGCATTCCCCCCTTTTTAACAGTTTGGTTTTAGTTCGTTCGTTGACGTCACGACTACTACTGGGACTTACAGGGAAAAAAAAAAGTATGCCCGGAATCATAGCCTAACCAACCGGCTTCTGCATTTAACCACCCGAACCGCGGTTATACTAAATTAGTTAGCACACAAAAAAGTATGTATACTAAATGTGTACATAGGGCCCGAGGAAAAACATCTGAATGAGCAATCAAGCGGCTGTGACCTGGCCACCGACTCCGCCGGTGACGTGACGCATCCAAGCGAGCCGATGACGCACGGCGGATAGAGAATTTTTTGCATGTCCTGCCAACTGGACTACCATGCGTATACGTACTGTCCGCGGGATGTGTGGAGCAGCAGGGTGACCAGTGTGCTGGCGCCGGGACAGGTGCAGTTGTTGGCCAAAAGGGCGTACTTGAACTCGTCCTCGCAGACCACGTGCTCCGCGAACTTCACATGCAGCTTGTGCTCAGGTCTGCGTGAAGCGGAAATGCGAAATGGAAATTCCGCAGGATATGCGATTGGTTGCGTCGCATTTGGCATTTGCAAATGTCAAATAAGAAATTTCGAATTAATCTGGAACGGGACGGGCCATCTCCTGCAGTGCTAACTCACCTGAATATCTGCACATACTGCGGTACATTCGGTGCGAAATCCTTGACGGCCCAGGAGCGTAGAATGGTATGCTCATCGGCGGCCGTCTTGTCCGCATAATTTCTGGCCGCCAGGATAAAGCACGCCTCCGCCTCGTTCATTCTGGCGCGCGCCAAGTCTCCATCCTTCAGACAGGATCCCTGCAAAGGCGTAGTGTGAGGCCAGTCCCGGGTCGGTTAGTAGTGTGTGGCTAATCCGGATTAGGGTGGGTGGACATGTACCTGAATGTAGATGACGCGCTGCGCCCAAATGGGCACCTGCAGGATCATTCGCATCGTCGTATCCAGCTCCATGGGACTGAGCAGCACCACATAGAAGTCCTGCAGGAGCGGATGGGCGTAGAACTCGTTGAGGAAGTCCATTATGGTGTCCGCATGCAGGGTGGTGGAGCACACCACCACGTGCTTTTCGCTTTGCGCGCGATGTGAACTATAGCTGCCGCCCAGCTTTTGGCGCTCCATCCACGTGAAGGCCAGCTGCTCAAACTGCGCGGATAGGAGTCATTTATTAGCCAACTACATCATCAATCCCATCGGGAATATATCATTTTAAACGTTTGACGATGACATAAAGCTCTTTAAGGCTGCGTTTCTTACTTTAAGGCTTGCACAAAATTAATGGCCCTGTAACACGTCTTTATGTCCACTTTAATACCAAAATGTACTAGAAACGTCTTATCACTTACTTCATAGATGGTCTAAGTTAATAGTTGGTGCACTATATCGTTTAATCCTTTTACCCCATATAAAACTGGTCGCTTTAATGGTCCCATTAAAAGATAATAGTAGTTTTGAGAGGGAAGAACTTATAAAAATATGTTGATGTGCAGTTTTCTAAAGGTTAATGCGACCTTGTTACTTGCTGGCAATGATGAGAGGGATTCTCTTAGAGGATTTGCTATGATGCCTAAAACTCATATATTGAACTATTTCAATGAGTTTCAACTTTATAGATTTAAAATAATATGCAGAATTTGCACAGAAAATGCTAGCCAAGTGTACAGAGTTTATCGAAAGCCATTTTCGGGATAATTGGGTTACTGGGATTGAATAAGTTCAATTAAATTTTAGTGCCAGCACCTTTCCCGGAATTTTGCAACATTTTGACCAAAACCGCTTGGAACTCGTTGTTATTGGGCGGGTCCTAGAAAGTCATAAAATCTGCAACATATTGACATGCACTTCGAACTTTTAGTGCTGGCAGAATAAAACCCCATTCCACAACAAAAACTGTTCCAGAAAAAAGGTAGAAAAACTGTTTTGATCGATGCTCTCGTTGTTTGCCGTTTGGCCAAGTGACCAATGGTCAGTCGTATTCGTATACACTTTCTATTGACTTTTGCCGAAACTATATGGGACTATCTAATAACTTGAAAGCTGCAATACAGATAATTTAATATATATGTTGAAAAATCAAATAAATAAAAATTATGCAGTAATAGTTGTTAATTTCTTAATTTGTTTAACTTTTGTTATTATACTTTTTTGGCTTGGCTTTAAAATTTCCGACATTAATACAAATACGGATTTATATTCCATTTTTATTTTCCCTTACTAGTGAAATTCAATGAATTATACTTTACTTTGCCATCATCTATCTTAAAGAATCCGAAAGAGTGTTCGGTTACAGTACTCGCACTTTTGGAGGCCATCCCATCTCACATTTCTCGATGGAATCTAGACTCCTACTGCTCCTTGCGTGTTTGGCATTTGTTTTTGTTGATAAAACAATTGTTTGCAAATTGTTGAACATGGCAGTCAGTGTGGCCTTCGTAAAGACAGTCAGTCCACCATTGGGGTGGGATCACTGATAGAAAGGCAGACTGGCGAATGGTGAGCAATTTCCATCGACAGAATCCCCCTATTTATTAATATCGATTGATGACCAAAGTCACCCAGCCCCACAAAGATGCAGATGATGAATGGGGATAAGGTTCGTCCAGGCTTATGGAGCATAAATATTTGATGTGCGTTTTTTGCCCGGCAGTAAGATGGTTTTTAAGCGAAACTATTTGGCTCGGGTAATGCCCAAGATTGGACTCACCTGCGTGGGCAACACAATGAGGGCGACACAAATCATGATGACCATATAGAGCTGCGAGGGCCAAATGTCCGGCACAAAGTCACCGTACCCCACTGTGGAGAAGGTCACAACCACATAGTATGTGCTCTGAAAGAGATTCAAATGTCGATGGCCGGCGCGCTGAAAGTGCTGGATACCACAAACGCTGTGGATAAATAAAAGATGATTATATTGAGGGATGATTTCGGTGGAAGTTGGGATCCTATTACCTTGTGAATACCAAACACAGCAGTGTGGCTGATAGAATGGTCAACTGCTGGGACAGGGCTGATTGGGACTTTTGCATGGCACGATGGAGGTCATTCTATTGGTTATGGCCCAGGCATTAGATAAATTTCACATTAGTACTAAGACAGCGTTTCTACTCACAAACATGTTCTCCAGCGATCGCTTGGCCAGCCAGCAGTTGAGAAAAATGGGAATGAATAAATTGCGAAGCGGTGGATGAACAATCTGCAAGGATCAACACAGCTAAACAGTCTGTACAAAGTATCCCAATTTGAACCTACCGTAAGTGCAAAGGGTATTGTCGTTACTAATTCTAGTATAAAGTGAAATGAGAGTATCTGCTGCCAGATGTTGCCCTGGAATGGTTCGATTCGTTTGAAAGACTATGTCATATCGAGTTTATGGAGGGTGGTATACCTTATAGCCTAGATATGTGAGAACCAAGGATTGCGTTAGCGACACCATGGCTAGAAGCAGTTGCAGGACCCAGAGCACTGTTGGCCGATTCACCCAGAGTATTGCGTCCCAGTTGATGATGGGGTTCTCCTGGAACTCCTCCTCCGTCAGTTTGGCCGAGATGATGAACTCCGTCTTATTGCCCACTTCGCAGCCATAGCTATGGGGTGTTATATCGGATATATCGGATAGCTTTTAATTACCGGGCAGTTTCTTTTCCCGCACGGCACTTACCATGTTATAAATGTTGGATTTTTATCCAATATCACACGTATTATGTAGAGAACACACGACAGTAACTTAAGGAATAAATCGGCGATTCGTATGCGCAGGCCTTTTTTTTTTGGTTAGGGGAATAGCAAATGCGTTAGAATTTGGGTCAGTTGAGTAAATTACACCGTCTACGAAAATTTATCGAGTGGGTTGCTCCCTTTGGCCCCGAAAAACAAATCCCCCTCAATCGAGACTTGTTTACCTGTTCAATTATTTTGTCTCCAAATCAATATTTACTCAAGATTCTCGAATTCGTCTTTGTAATGTCATTCGTTAGTCTGTCTGTCTGTCTGTCTGTCTGTCTGTCTATGTGTGTGTGTGAGTAATGTGAGTGTGTGTGTGTGTGGGCTTGTGCGTTTGTGTCTGTGTGCTGGCGGTTGTATCCTGGCAGAATACATTGTACATCCGTTTTCCGTCCAGCCCGCCACTAATCAAATTCAATTAAATACTACCTTGTTGATTGTTGTAATTAAGTTGAATGTTTTGGTTAATTCATAGGCTATACTTGGCTGCTGATTACTTACTTGAACGCTGATTCTTAATGAAATAGAGTTGCAGTCTTTCTTTGAATGTGTTTTCGTTCACATAGTACTCCACACGAACTCTGCAAAGAAACGAGCAAAAAGTAGCGAACTGATGATTGAGCTTCTAAATTGAATTGTCGAACAAAGCCTTTGCAAAGACCCTCGTTCGCCAACACGCCCTTATCCCCCCAATCGAATTCCCCCATCTCAGTGGCGCCACTCGCTGCACTTGACAATTGATGCGCTTACTTATCACATTAAGCGACGCAGCTGGCTGCACATTTCCCCATACCTTATTACTTTACATTTTGACAAAAATTATAGAAATACAAAAGCGTTAAGTCCTTCAATATTTAATTGGCCTAAGCTGTGAAGTTTGCCCTCACTTTAGACAAGCAAATATGATTCAATTGAATAATATAGTAGTTATTATTCTTTGCTCTGAAAGATAGCGTACCGATTACCATTGCCAAGTTGTTAAATTAATAAAGTTTATGACTTGTATGAACAGCGATATTTGTGAATTAAGTAAAGTAAACATTTTTCCCTGTGCATGGACAGTTAGTGCGTGCAGTTAAGTATCTCGAGAGCATGAAGGGATGGTGTGGAACAAGGAAAAGCTGGAACTGAGCACATGGCTGCCATGCAGACACGTGACTGCCTTGTCCCCCCTTTGTCTATCCTTCGCTCAAGGACGAATGGCGTTTGCACGGCGATTTTGCTCGGAAAAACGCGCCGTGAATGGATTTCCATCAGTGACTACTTGTGCCTGGGGCAAAAGAATGGGTGTTTTACTGAATTTGATCAAAGGAGATATTTTTTTTTTGTTCCTTTGCACACTTATAGTCCTATATAACATACGTCCTTTAGCTACATCCTTTAGCTGCAGGCCACGCCTCTTGCGACTGCTTGAGTTTGCGTTTGAACTCTTTATAGCTTTATGTTTGATAACCCTTGACTGCAGCTGCAGCACTACTGGCTTAAGTGAACAACGAGTCTAACCACTCCGGCACACATGGCGTATGAGCAACAAAATGCGGGACTTACTACAATGCTACAAATGCTACTCCCACAATTTTTGGGGTGGCGCCATGTATTTTTTTATGCGCTGCCCCAGTTTTGCATTTGGCGTCTCATAGTCTGAATACTCAAGCTAGCCGCATCATGAGAGTTAAGCAAACATTTTAGTGGGATTTTTCTGCACTTGACTGCACGGAGACATTGGCCATACATCTGAGATCCACTTTGTGTTCAAGTAATTAAAAAAGTAGCTTGAACCGGGCACAAAGGAAACCTAGAAGAGATTCAATTAACTGGTTACCACCTTCTTGGCCTTTGTTTTGGCATCTCTCTGCCGCAGCTCATTTCGGTAGATTTCGGTGAATATTCATGGTTCGTGGGGGTTAATGCACCGGAGAGCCGGCGAGGAAACTGTAAGAAGTGTATAGTTCAAGTCGAGTGGCTCCCGGCAGCAGAGTTGGCGCCGAAACGGCACCTTGGGGGCCATTCCAAAGACCTAGGACGATGACTGCGAGTGCGTGGCGAAATTAACGAGCTTGGCCAAACCGCCATCTCAAGCACATGCAAACATACACGTATACTCGTACGCACTAGCAAATGACCAATCAGTTATGACCCGGCCAGAAGCGTCAACGTGCCACTGCATACAATCAACTCTGACCTGCCCCCGAAGGATATTTCGCACTTTGGTGCGGTTTGTGGCGGCGGGTTCATTCCTCTCTAGCTGCTTTTCCGGCCATTGAACGCGGCACCATCGTTGGGCAGCTGGCCATAAGTTCTGGCCAAGAAGGGGTCACCAATCACTTGTCACTTGCTAGCCATTTTCCCACGCTTTAAGTCTTTAGTGGCGCCCATGGAGCTGTGCATATCAAATGGATTTCGCATGTCATTTACCCGAGTTGAACTATTTGCATAAAGTTTGATTGCAAATATTTCCATAAGCAAGAATAATTGCGAAAATTCAGAACGCTGGTGGAAATTGAACTTTAAATGTAAAAAGTGCGGCTTGGCCACAGACATGGAAAAACGACCAACGTGTCGTGTGGGAAAATCGAGGTCGTAAACTAAATTACCGCCGTTGTTTAGAGCTTTACTGATCTCATTGCTTATTTATGCGCCACTCCAATTAAGTGTACGGTTAGAAATACTTTGCCAACTATTCGAAATCCCCTTAAAGTGGGTACTTATATTTTAATTTATTTTAATGATTTTAAAACAAAAACACTAATACTTAATCCTTAGCCAGTTCATTGCTTTATGACTTAATTCTTTTATTTTTGCATATTTTTAAGGGTTGAAAAGTAATATAAGTTTCAGTGCAATTTTTATATGCTTTAGTTATAATCTGGCAAACCAAAAACTCAAGTTCAATGTTCTTGAGAATTTCTCTAACTAGGATTTCAACAGATATGCTTTTTAGCTAACATGTTTGCAAGTTTTAATAAAACCATTTATTTGTTTGCATATCTTTTCGGTGAACTTTTTAGCATAGAATAATTGGTTTTATACCCGCAGGATCCCACATTTTTCCTATGTGAAGTTTGTGCCAGAGCCCGCAAAGTTAAGAACTTTTAAATTATCCCCCAACTGTGGCTTAAAATGATTCCTTTCTTCAGCTCCTCCAGGTTTTCATAGACCTGAGTGGGGAGCACTACCTTAGCCACTTTGCGCTGGGGACAAATTGCACGTTAATGTGTTTTTGTTGTGCCATCATTTGATTATCCACAGATATTGAGTTTAAAGCTGGCTAAAATGGGCAAATGGGCGAATGGGCAAATGGGCGAATGGGCAGCCCGCGGCTGAATGTACTTAGATTGTTTTACCTTCATTGATTTTTGATTTGGCGCTTTTTAAGGAAAATGTGATTTAATTTCGTGTGCGTGGTGGTGGGCTCAGGTTCCTGTGTTCGTGCCGAGATTTGATTACAACTCCTTGATGAAATTGCGTCAGTAGGACGGAAGAAAAGGCGATGGCAATGGCGAAATGGCAAGGCCAAGCAAATCAAATACCACAAAGGAGACCAGCGAGAAAGTCGAGTACAACGGCATTTTTGGGCCTGGCCAACACAAAGGATTAGCGGACAAAGGACACCATTCGGGCCCATGCGTGGTTTCAGGTAGCTACAAATTGCATCCTTTTGAGGGATAAAACGCGGTTCTTCTCTTTTCGTTTGTCCGCGGCTGCCGCATGTTTATTACAGCGCTGATGAGGCACTTCTATATCTCTGCTGAAGTCCATTAGGGAAACGCTGCATTGATTGCTTCTCGTAAAGGCTAAGAGCTCTTAGCCAGGGAAACACACTTATTTATGTGTTTGTAGATGACAGCTTACTGAGGGCGGAAATTTCTCAAAATGAGAATGCATTTTGCTCGACAAGCTTCCGGCACTAATTTGTCATTTAAAATGCAAGAAACTACATAAATTGCAAAAGAATTCCTTGTTTCACTTTAGAAATGCCTGCTCACTGGACGAAATGTGGTAACTAAAGTCTTAAAAACAAAATGTATTACCTAGATTGGTGAAAACACAAGTAAAGCTGGCCATATGAATGCTATAATTAAAGAGAATGAAAAGAGATTTCTTTCTCATTTAAGTTATATATATTTCTGTTCTGCTTTTAGCAGTGTAGCTTTTAGTTAAGAGCTTATTTTATTATAAATCGACGCCTTGTCACTGCTTTGACCTGTTAATGGCCCAAATCGAGTTTCGAATTGAGTTACGGCACACTCGGCGTATACTAGATTTCGAGGACCACGCGGCGTATGCGCGATGTCGGCTTACCTGGGTATTCGATCATAGGAGTCCCACGAGGAGAGACAATTGTAGGACGAATTGCGACTGTTGCCCGCCATGTTGCATAATAGATGATCCATTGGCTCGAACGACCGCGGCTCGAAGCACTTTAGGTAATTTCACGATTCGATCACTTTGTGAAATTGCATTGCATTTTCGCTATCTGGATGGTTATACTGATATGTATGGGTGGTCTTTTCTAGTTTGGACCCTCTAGGAATATCACACTTGTTTAATTCCAGCACTTTTGGCCAACTTCAACTTTAATCAAAATTGATTGCCCTAGTCGGGCAATTAATTTCACTGTTTGAACACGCAGGCAGAGAACAGAACGCGTGTACACACACGCTGGAACACACTTATTTATAGCTTGTTTAACATGATTTTTTGTTGCCCGCCATCTGTGCTGGTCGTCCTGGGTCCTCCCATTCTGTGTTCTTGTGCTCTTGGCCATTTAATAAATTTATTGCCCTAACGGCCGTAGCCTTGAAATGCAATGGCATCGGCGGAAATGGATGAGCATGATATAGCAAGCATTGTGCCCTCATTTTGTCATTAAGCCCGGCTTTTACACTTTTTATCATTTGACGCGGTCTGACTACTTTCTGCTTACATTATTCTCCACTTCCACATTCAGTTTACGCAATTAATTAAAATGTATGAAATGCCTGGAATTGCCCCTTTTGTTAATCACGGAATTCAATTGAAAATTTATTCATTATTTAAGGTGCTCTGCGGTGCGGTATTCAATGCTTTTATTCAATTTGATTGCTTTTTAATTGCGAATTCATGTTCACTGCGGCAGGGGAAATTCGCTTAAGTCTCGTTAGGGAAGTAACAGGCCGTTGAACACGCTCAGTGTGAGTGATTTGAGGACTCCATTGGCTTGGCCCAAATGAGTCAATAATATTTGTCGCCTTTAACTTTCGCTGACAGATACAAAGCCAAATCATCAAACGTGACTTGAAAAGTCTGCTAAGTGACACATTGACAAATGACAGGGCAAAGTGCCGTCTGTGCTGTCCTGAATCTAAAGGACATTGTGCGGTTTCCCTTCTGCTTGATAAATTTATCTTCCTTAAAGCGTTTTCGCCCTGACCTTTCGCTATTTGTAATTTAAATAACCCCGGGTCTGGTCCCAAGCCATCTGCCACCTCGCTTTATGGCCTTCGGTGTGCACGGACTTCAATTAAGAAATCTCGGCGAAAAATCTAAAAGATGTACTCGTTCCTTCCTAAGACGTCTCAGTGCGAACTTTGAACTTTTACTGTCTGCACTTTTGGCGCTATCACTGATGGCACTGATTGATTCACTTATTCTACTCTCGAATGCATTTATTCTCTTATTCATACTGTCTCCAAATGCAATTTGCATGGCAATGGCTCGCCGTGAATTATTTAGGCGCTCGAAGTGATTAATCGAAGTGCTTTCTTTGGAAATCTTGTGCGTGCCGTCTGTCTGTCGCAGATCAAGCATACGCCCTGTTCGCGTTAAGTATCCGCTGGTAATGCTTGTGTGATGTGGCACTTTTTCGTGGTCCCCGCAATTACGATAATTGGCCCGTCCCGCGGCAAACACCAATTTATGGGCTTCATTTCAAGGCCCAAACGAAGTGGGTCCCGGGGGGACAAGTAACCCAATTCCTTGGCTTAAAGGGTGCGAAACACAGGAATGCACAGAAATATCACCTCAACTATATCATTTGGGACAGGCCGAAAATATTATTCACTAACCAAATTTCGGGGTTCTAAGTATACCAAGAAGCCGGCAGCAGATATACACCCTCTAGCGAACTCTATGCCATGAAACGGCTCCCAAATAAAAATTGGGTAAATTCGAATCGAGCACGAGGAAGTAATTTATTCATTTATGTTCCACTTTCCAGACTGTGCCTTTTGTTTTCCCCATCAAGGAAGTACTGCGAGTGTTCCACCTCGGGTTTATTTTTGGTTCGGGTTCCCGCAGGAGGGTTAATTTTAAAACAAGCCCCGTGACGACGCCACTCCGTCTGCTAGTCTGTCTCACAGCTCATTAGGTTTATCGATTGCCCGGATTGGAGCAGTCTGCAATGCCCCAATATCCTTGACGGCAGACAGAGGGGAACCATAAAGTTCCGCTGGAGCTGTCAAAGGCGTGTGTGTTGCCTAAATGTATGCAAACATTTGCATTAACACTCGGCACACACGAATTGGATGCTAGTCCTTCGAGGACCAAGAGCATGGGATACAGGAGCGTTGAACTGCCAGCTCACAAACAAATCAATTTGGCTGCACAAAATTTAAATAATTCCGCCGAGCAACGCTTTTGTTTCATTGTCCAGACCGTCAGACAGTTTGGCTTTGTTTCGCTGGCGCTGCTGGCATTTGCATACCGAAAATATCTTTATTCATGCTGGTGAGCCAAGCGAATAGAAATTGGTAATCCGGTGACCTTTGTCCGCTGCTCCTACGGAAGTCCAAAGACGTCACAGTTCATGAACTCTTTCGGTGGACTTTTCGCGCATCCCTGCCCCCTCCAGCTTCACCACTCATTGCGTTTTATGCTCATTCTGCTGGCACTTTATGTCCTGGCTTTATGTGCAGCATAATAAACTGGATGTCTGAATCGCTTAAATTGAGTGAAGGCCGTCTTTTAATGGTCCTGTATCCTGTATCTTGATTGCGCGCAAAATCCCCAGAAATATGATGCGATCAAATGTATCCCGCCGCTCGCATCTAATGCTGCACATTCCATCGGCCTGGAAGTGGAAATTTGGCTTTGATGTGTTCCGAGCAGCTGCTCACTGGAGCAGACACCACCTTCAATCGCATCTCGCCAAATTAGCCCTTCAAATCATTGGAGCCATCTTAAGCATATTGCCGTTTCCCACGCGATCGAGCCATTCTCGGCTGGCACATAGCCAAACGCTTGGGAGCCAGGAAGATACTCGCATATGATGGTTGCCAGTTCCGGAAATTACAGAACGTTATTTAAGTTTTAAGATAAAAGAGTACTTTCAGTTTGCTGGGATTAAATCAGCATGAATCTATCATAGGAACTAAGCAAAACAAAAAAAAAACAAGTAACATTACTCTTAGCTCTATAGTTGCTTTTCGATTTTGCTTTATTGTCCACAACTTGTTGAACACTACTTTAGTTTTTGCGGTTGCTGTTTTTCCCCGTTGCGTGTGCTTTTCCGATTCGAGTGAAAGTTGGCACGCGCCAAGCGAAAGCAGGGGAAAGCGAAAGCGGGGGAAAGCGAAAGGGACAGGGTGAAGGACACGACATGGAGGCGTGGGGAAAAGGACTTGGAGCTGTAGACAACGGCACGCCTTGGCTGTCGGCCAACAAAAATGCGCAACAGTTTAAAAAGTAGGCGTCAACCAGCGGGGCACGACATGTCGGAACAGAAAGGACAACAAAGTGGAAGGAGTAGCAAAGGACGAGGAGGGAAGTGGAGCTATGAAGACGGGCAGACAAACTGTTGCTTCTTCCCCCTTTCGGCGGCTTAGCATACTTAATCGTGCGGAAGCAATCGATTGCCGCAAATGGGTGGCAATTTGCCTGTAATGACGTCATTACATGCAACAAGCAAACAACAAAGCAATCCAGAGCATTCCTTGCCACAAAGAAAGGCTAATGTCTGCACCGCCATCCCGTTCATAAATCAATGTTCTTTAGAACTTGGCCAAAACCGCACGCGACCCTTTCTCGGCCAGCGCAGCCCAGCAGCACTGCACGGAGAGAAAATATAGGGGGAACTATGTTTGTAAAATGCGAACATTATTGAAAACTAAATGTGAAGTAATTAATCATTCATATTCAACATAATCATACAATAATTTCGCATCTCAAAGTCAAGATTAAGAAATTGAGCACCAAAGTATAGGATTTTTCGCTCTGTGCAGCAGCAGCAGCGGCGCAAAAAACTTGAGTAGGCAGAACGAATTTATCACTTGGCCAGCTTAATGGCTCTTGCCCAAACAAAAGCGTATTACCAAGCGTTTAGCATGTTGTTTTTCCACGCCTCGTTTAAACATTTCACTTGATCCCTCTTTTGTGGTCGGTGCGTGTGGTTGTTAATGTGAGTGTGTTGATGGCCAAGACAAAGGGCCAAAGGTGAAGTCCTGCAGCTTAACCTGATGAACTACTGCGAAATGAAGTCATAGGTAAAGAAACAAGGAAGTGAAGCAGTACATGGAACTATATTAGCAATTCAGCAAATGGGAAATTATAAAATAAAAGTATTTTAACAAGTTGGGCCACAAAATATACCCATTTCTAAAGATCTAAACGTTGAAATCCAGCAAAGATTATCCCTGTTAACAGAGGAGTCTTATGAAGCTAACAAAATCTTATATGATTATTTTGATTAGCTATTACTATCGTTGAATTAAGCGGATCTACTCCAAAAAGGGGACTTTATTTAGTTAATTAAATTGTTTATTAAAGAGCGTGGAATACATTTTCAATTAATATCCCTTTATAATGAAAAACCACTTTCACCTTTGGCCCAAATTGACTTCTGTTTACCAGTCCCGCCTCCTTTCCCAATTGTCTACTCTTTTGCCCTTCCACCCAACCTTCTGAAAATTTCTTGGCCAAATGTATGCAAATAGAAATGTCGCACATATTTCATAATTTTCATATTCTTCGTGCCGAAAAGCAATTTGCATTTGCGTTTTTTGTTCTTCTTGCTGCTCGTGAACAAATTGGTTGCCATTTCTGTTTATCATACATGGAAATTCAGAGGGCGAGCGTACGAAATGGGAATTATGGGCCAAATTAGCTTATTTGACATTTGAATGTGCAAATATTTGGAAAAGTGCGAAACGCAAGTCGCTACGCATTTTTCATGCCCGACTGCAATCGTTTCTGGAATCGATGGGGCATTAAGATTGTGCGGTTCACGTTGAGTGGGTATTTCGTTTATCTGCAGCTGTCAGTTAATTTCCTTTCAAGTAGCCATTAAAACAATCATGATGCCGCTTAGGCTCACCAATTCACCCACTCATAGATACACACCACTCACACACACACACACACACGCACACACACACACAAACGCACAGAGCGAGAGAAACGCCATTTTATGGACTGCCATTAACAGCCTGTTGTCGCAGCAGCCATTTAATAATAATAAAATGGTAAAATACGAAGAGCGGCAGAAATCCATGCGATAACCTAATTACACGGCAAACCAGCCAGGCGGCGACTTCTCAACACTACGGAGGCAGCTAATTAAAGTCATCTTCGCCGGCTTCTCGGCCCATTGACTGATGTGGCAGCCACGCCCCCCCGTTTCGATTGCTAATATGGAATCCAATTAATCTTCTCCATTTGACTTAGTTTAGCGCACAACATGTGGCGCGTGTCAAGTCATCATAAATGTTTTCGACTTGCGGAAAGTTTGGCGAAAACTTTCTCCGGCCAAGTCAATTTGTTGGAAGACTTCTGGCTAAATTGCCGCAAATTTTCAGTGACATTCAAAGCAGTCTGCCAGGAGCAGGACTAGTCCATAATCCCCATCAGCCAGGATCTGATTAGTTGGAGCATTAGCTTGGCTAATTACAAAAGTGGCTGGCTTAGAACAGCGAAATTTGCTTTGGGGTTTTTTAAACGAGTATTTTTGTTTTGTTTAATGCATTTGATTATTTTCTTCACTTTAAGGTTGCTAATGAATATATCTTGAATATATATTTTATGGAGTTTATCATTTATTGTAATCATCATTGTGGCTATTTTTATATCTTTTAATAATAAATTATGATTTGCTCTTCACTTATTTATATTTTTCGAGATTTCGTATTCAATTACACTACTTCAAAACTTCGACGAGTATTAAAAATCTTTAATTAGGAAAGACAAGCTTAAAGAAATTGAATAATACTTTAATAATTTGGAAATCTCCGCTGTTTCACTGCCTAGTTATCACTTATATGGAAAACAAAAACCAAATAAAATTAAATTCTATTAAGCACAATCTTCGTTTTGAACTTCGAAAGGAAAAGCGTTTTCGAGCGTTTTGTTTTGAAAATATTTCGCGGGTGAAGCGTTAGAGCGGCTGTCTTAGATACGCTCGCCTCGGCGCTGTGATAAGGACTGAAGTCCTGCCGAGGACCTTGCTCGGCGAAAGGAAGTGGCGCAGGCTCGGAAAGCGAAACGGAAATGCGGAAACTCACCACAGTGGTGGGCTGCGAGGGCGCCAAACAGACTAAACCGGAAAAGTATCTGCCGGATACACACCACTGTTGCGCTGAATGTTGATAACAGGAGGCCGGTTGTGTTAACAGTGCGAAAAGCAGTGCTGTTAAGTAACTGTTAACTTAACATTTAATAACAACAAAAGTGCTTTTTAACGAATCTTAATTTTCTTAAGATTTTTCGTTTGCAATTCTGTTAATATTATAAAGTGACATTATTACACATGAAAAGTAAAAACATAATATCAATAAAAATAAAGATATACCTGATCTACAACAGTTCAAACAGTTTGTTTTTGTTTATTCAAACTTTACCTTTCAGCGGATTGAAGTCCAAGTGGAAAATGTCAGTGTCTTATTTACCAATTTACGCTTTTTAGCGACGAGTCGATCAAGAAGTTCGCGGGCAGCAATCTGGAGTCTGCGCCCCAAAATCCGACCGACAACACCAATGGGAACAGGGAAAGCGTTTAGGGCAAAAGCTTTCCATTAACAGTAGCTTTGAACTGCTCAATCGAAATTCAAATTCGCGCTGTTAGCCAGGAAGACTGCATAAATTAGTGCCGACATGTGAACCAAAAATTCAATTAAAACTTTTTATTGACAAATTAGCAATAGGAATGCTGAGAAATGTCCTTGGGAAAGGATAACAAACAAAGGAGCCAACCACTCAGTAAAAGTGACGAAGGGTAGGGCTACCACAATTTGCAAGCCAGGTGAGATGCCCTTGTACAGCTTACCTGTTGGCCTGGCTTATAAATCCAAATCCCGAGCCGCACGGTTAAGCAATTTAACCTGTGTGTGCTGGGGGCAGGGCACCCACATCCCGGCAGAGGCATCAATCATTCTGGAAGGCAACCGTTTCATTTGGTAGGCGAGTCAATCTTGTGAGCGCCATCTTAACCAATTACCTAACCGCAGATGAAAAACCGGGGGGAAGTCGTGGGAAAAGGGGACTTTTGTTTGCTACCCAGATAAGACTTGCCACAAACATTCCGGCCTAAGTTATGCAGAGAGACGCACTCGAGCCTAACCGAACTGGAAATGGATCTGGATCTGGGGTGCCTGGTGCCGAGTTCATAAAATATTTATTTATGCGGATGCTGCGGCTCGATCTGGGAACCCAGCGACTGATTGAAATGGCGAACGAGTTCATTTGTGTGTCAGGAGGTCGTCTGTCTTCTCATTTGTTAAACGTTTTGTGCGGCTGACGACGTAGAACTCATATACATATGTATAACCCTGGATTTGCGCAATAATCAATCATAATGAATGGCCAGGTGGAGGTGGACAAAGGGATACCGAGCCTCCCACCACACACAAAATGGCAAATTGGTTGCCCTTAAAGTTTGCTCTAACTCCCACCTTCGTGGCCCCAATAGATTGAGGAAGTGGAAAGTTTTCTTCTTTCCTTTAAGTTGGCAAACTTTTACCCAACTCAGATCCTGACGTATGTATTTATTGCCGCTGCCTTTGTTTTTTCAGCCATTAAAGGAAAAGGTGGAAAAAGTGTTCACAAAGTCATAAATGCGTTCAACTTGGCTTTAATCCCCAGCGACTATGATATGAAAACTGTGAAAAGGATCTTCTCCTCAAATTTGTTATA
This sequence comes from Drosophila orena, assembly GCA_005876975.1. Taxonomy (NCBI): domain Eukaryota; kingdom Metazoa; phylum Arthropoda; class Insecta; order Diptera; family Drosophilidae; genus Drosophila; species Drosophila orena. Next base: position 1,496,579 of record VCKV01000008.1, on the reverse strand, counting down.
TTGGGAACACATTTAAGAGATTTGTCGTATTACTAAAAACCACACAGTTGGAAAATAAATTTCCAGAGGCTTACTTACGATATCAAATGATATTACCTGCAACAGAGACATGTAGCATCCATTAGAATTGGGAAACAACAACACAGTATGATTGTGGCAGACTTATTTATTCCAAATTCATTTTAAATCGAATGCTTTGGGCATCTTGATTTCTAATAGTCTATCAAATGGTGTTAATTGATACGTGGAGTCGTCTTATTCAGGGTTCACAACGGCGGCATACGAACATGCCAAAAACCATGCCCATCCCAAAGCATATTACATAGGCCATGATTGTATTTACTAAAGAAGGTATTTTGAATATCAGAAAAGAATCAATGGAATTTACTGAGACTTACGCGGGTATTCTTGGCGATGAGGAAACCGACGATTCCACCAACAACGAACGTTATAAACCGCTGCATATTTTTTAATAAAACTCCAATTACCGAGATGTAAACGGAAAATTTGGATTATTTAGGAGCATACGAAACGTACACTTCGTTCTGACTGCCGAATGAAAACTAAATACTTTAATTTAAAGCAAAACTTTATAAAAGAAAATCCCAAGATTACTTGATCTCATTTTATTTACCTTTATAATTTATGCCACATTTTTCTGGAAGAATTTTCTAAAGCGCCACCTATGTATTCTGCGATATAAGATATCCCACAACGCAGCCTATAATAAAGATTAAAATCCACTCCATTTCCGCCGATTAGTTCAATTTTAGGTTTTAGAGCGGCCTAAATAGTTCGTAACGAATAAATATGCTGACGTTACCAGAAAAGCCAACTAGTTGGCTAATTTTGAATTAGTATTCATGCAGACTAGTAAATAAGATAAAATCTACCAAAAAACCAGTTGTTTCACTGCTTGCTAAGCATTTAATTACTGCTTGCCATTGCATTAAATTTGCTGCTGGGTATCTTATAGTCGCTACTCTCTTGTTTTTAATTTCCTGCCAGTGTAGTAAAAAGAAATGTAATATGAAAGTTTCGATTTTATTTATTGTTCATATTATATAATTTTAAGTTAGCTTTTAAGGGGCTTAGGCTCAGCACTTCCGGCAGCTCATCATTCCAATAATCACGCCCAAGGCAAAGGAGATAACGTGGGTCATTTTGATTTTTTACTTAGATTTCCGAAGTGTCGCTCGATACCAAAGTTTATATTCCCAATCAAAATCCAGTCCAGTCGGGATTTTGAATTTCAGAATGGCATAAGATTTCAGGCGAACTTTGTTTAACCCACAGATTTCTTGCCTTTTACTCAGGTATTCTTGGCCACCACGTATCCCACCAAACAACCAGATAGAAATGTGATTACCCAATGTACATCCATTCTTTAAACGAAAGTAGTGGTTTTGGGAACTTAAAAAGCCTAAAATAAAACCAGATTGAAAATTGAGTTGTTTGAAAAAGCCTACCACAAATGCATAGCAGCTCTTACCTCTTTCTAATTGTGCTTGCCTATCAAATACCCCACTATACAGCCCACAATAAATGTGATAAACCACGAGTTATCCATTACTTCCTGTATCAGTAATTTTTGAAAAAAAATTTATTAATTTGGATTTTGCTCTCTAAAACGACAATACTGTCAATGAAGTAGAGACTAAAGAGTTTGTTTTTAATTTTAGAAAAATACATTTTACACACCGTTTTGGAATATAGGTTTGTTATACAGATTCATTAATAAAAAATATGTTGACTGTAGCCATTAAAAGACATAACAGCTAATGAGTTTTTTTCATATCAGCGGAATGGAATTTGAAAAACCTTGGATGTCTAAAATATGATCCCCTTTGTGAGGATCGTGGTCGACGCGATATGCTGGTCGGTTATTTTTAAGTATACTGATGCAACTTTATGCTGCATACATTTTGAGAGCTAGGTTTTATAAAGTAGTGTACGAAATAAACTTCAAATACTTAACTCACATCCAAGAGCAACACAGACCCCACTATTCTAAATTTCCCATTCGGCTAACAACATTTTTCTGATTTTTTTTGGCGTAAAATTACTACGTTATTTGAGGGACCCTGTGATTGCGCGGACATCTAATCCGAAATCCATTGAAGATGTGCGACAAGCCTGCCTGCCCGCCGCCCCCGCGATGCTGTCCTCCGCCTCCGCCACCCTGTCGTCCGCCGCCCACCTTGTGGCAGAAGTTGAACTGCGTTCCGTGCAACCGATTCGTGTTCTTCATGATCGGGGCGGGCATTGGATTATTCTGGGACCACATGAAGAAGGAGGCCAAGAAGGCGGCCGAGGAGGCCAAAAAGTCGCCCAAGGAGAGGGAGAAGGAGGCCAAGGAGCGCGAGAAGAAGCTGAAGGAGAAGGAGAAGGCCGACAAGGATAAGGCGGAGAAAGAGAAGAAAGAGCGGGAGAAGAAGGAGAAGGAGAGCAAGGCCAAGGAGAAGGGTAAAGAGAAGGGCAAGGATGGCAAGGATGGCAAGTAACAGCGATGTGCCCCCAAAAACGGAGAAGTCACCAAGCAGGATGCTTTCCCCCAAAAATTCTCATCAAAACCATATCGTTTCTACACTTCAAAAATTTCTAGTGCATTATATTTCCTTCTTGACGATTGGTCAGTCCCATTGCCGCGTTTTATGAAAGGCTTCATTATTTACTATCTAGTGTCCACCCTAATACTTCCAGATCAAGTAACAAGATCGGATTGGAAATATAACTGGAGATAAGAAATGGCTTTGCGAAATTTGGATAACCATAAAAGGCTTGAAAATATACAACACCCCAAAAATTCAACTTAACATTTTGGGTTATGAGATAATGATTTTGCAAAATGATGGTGATCTATGTTCTAACCGATAAAGGCTTTCTAATGCGTTGATACACTAATACAAATTGTATGATGAAAACACACCAAATGTATTGCCCCCTACAAGGGCCCAAAATCAGTAAATTTATCCATAATTATTTAGCAACTCAATTGCGTTTACCGATTTAAGCTCGGATGTTTGTGTAATCATTATTACTCGAAGCATATTACAAATTTTAATTTTAACTAGAGGAAATGCAATGCGCTTTCTTCTATATCGATTCTTAACAACCTGTTGCAAAATGAACAAATAAAAGTATGCCACACCGCACAGTTTTATAGCTTTTTTATTAGAGGTATAAATCTGTATAGAATATAAATCGCAAATCTGGCAAAAAAATATGCCACAAGTAGCAAGTTCTGTTAAATGTGCTCCCCCAAATTCTTATGATCCCAGATGAAAAACCACAATAAAAGTATTTTACAGGACCAATTTTATAGCTTTTTTAACAGAGGAATAGAGAATAGATCAATCGAATAAATCTGTATAGAAAGTGGCAGTTAATTGTTCGATTGACAAATTGCTCTTTAGATAAATTTATCGACTGAGAAATTTCCTCTCCATTCCATTCTTCGGCGGACAAACTTATCGAATGGCATTTTGTCATCCCTGGCTATCGCTGCAAGTGGCTGGGGATACTTCATGGGTAATGGATCCAAGTTAAACTAGATAGTACCAGCCAGGCTTGAATGTATGCCAGCATTGCCGGGCATGGCAGATCGATCAGTCCTACTTCTTGGCCTTGGCCTTGCCCTGGTCCTTCTTATTGGCGCCCGACTTGTCGTCCTTGTTGCGCACGAAGAGCACGCCCAGTCCCACCCCGATCACGAAGAACAGGACGCGGTTGCACGGCGTACAGTTGAGCCGGGCAAGGAGCGACGGCATCGGCCGGCACACCCTGCGGACTTCGGTACGCTTACAACAGGGCATGGCTGCGAGAGCTCGACAGGATTTGCCACAATTTGGACCGAAACTGGAGTCGCTAGCTGTTGGATGGATGTTGGATATTGGATATTGGATAATAACCAAACACTGTATAAATTTTGTGCACGTCAAAAGTCTGATATACTGGTTGGAAAGCCAAATAAACACTGAGCTATGTCAGGGCTGTCGTTAAGCTGGCTTGATAATTTCCGACTCGCCTACTAGATCAAAGACATTATCTTAGGGATTATTGGTCATTTCGCACATGATTGATACGCACCTAAGAAGCTCGAATTGATTTCTGCAAGATCTGCGAGTGTAGGTCTACTTCTTCTTGTCCTTGCCCTTCTCCTTGGGCTTCTCCTCCTCGGAGAAGGTCTTACCGTACCACAAACCCACTAGGACGCCCGCAAAAACCGCAGACAATCGCTCGCACATCAAATGCATGTTGTAGATAGATGATTACCCAAAGGAAGACTGCAATGTCCTCGGAACAACTAATGATTTTATTTAAATTTACACAATTTTGAGTTTTTCCAGATTCATGGAAGTCTACTGCTGCGGCCAAAACGGATAACTGAAAAGTGCCGGCACGAAGTTTCAAAGCCCATTAACCCAAATCTCACGGCCTGCTTTGAAGCACTTTCTACACAATATAAATTATTGGGTCTTGCGCACGCTTAATTAACTGAACGATTTCAAAGGACAATTTAATTAGCTGGGATTACGTGAGCCCCTTGGGCAACTTTTATTCAAATCGCTGCGTACTTTTGTCGCATGCAGCACAACCTCATCCCTGGGCGAAACGCCAAACAGTTGGGGGCACAACCAAAAAATTAAATGCAAATTTACCCAATTTGCCACTTACACCCCGAAAATGAAAAGAATAGTCGCTTAAGATGATACAATGCGCATTTGCGATATTTATTTAATTGCTTTAGAGCAAGTCATAATAAAACCATATAAACAGAGCTCTTTCGAATGCATTATCAGAGAAACTCTCGTGCCGTTTCAATGGTCATTTACTTCAAACTTTGCCTTTTCTTGCTAATTGCTTCGTCGACGTTGGAGTTTTGCTCATGCCTAGTAGATGGTTTACGACTAACTAGAAGAGAAATTCGTTTAGGAGGACTTGCACATACGTATCGTTTCGTTTTTGTCTAAATGGTGAATTTTTCCCACACGATTTAGCTATATTCTTATCCCTACTCCTTGCCTTTCTCCTTGCCCTTGTCCTTGCTCTTGTCCTGGCCACCATCCTTCCCCTTTTCCTTCTCTTGCCCCTTGTCCTTGCCCTTGGCCTTGTCTTTGCCCTTATCCTGGACGTCCGTGGGAATCTCGCAGGGGAAGTTCTGGGCGTACCAAACGCCGACCATGGCACCAGCCGTCAAGGCGGAAAGTCTGTCGCAAAGCATCCGCATCTTAGGGTATAAAAAATCTAGCTAACCGGGGTATAAAATTTACAAATTTTGTAGACCTAAAATTTTAAAATTTAGAATGGTGATATGTTCCCATTGGTTGAAATAGAATGAATAATATAGAAAAAGCTGCCTGATGGCCAAAAGTGTTTCTCGCAGGAACTAGGTTACATTTGTCAGTTTAACAACCAAGAAATAACTTGGATAACAGAAGGAAAAGTGTTAGATGGCAGGAGAAAAATGCATTTTCAACTATTTTATGCGTTTCGTGTTCGTTCTAAGGCTCTCTTGCCATGACCACACTTTTTCAAAGTGACTTGGAAATCCCATTTCGCTTATATACACCCAAACCGAACCAAACCACACAGGCCGTAGAGTCTCCAAGTTTCTGGAGCTTTTTCGCTGTCACTCAGCAGCAGATAAAACCGAATGGCTGAGGTAAGACCTGAAATCCATTTGAAAACAGTTTTTACCACTACTTGGTGTAGTCAAGTCCAACACTTTAGATTCTTCAACTTAGTGCAGTTACCTTCTAAAAACAAAACCTAGTGATAAATTTGTCATAATTTGTTCTTTACTCAACCCTACTTTAGTTTACAAACAGGACTTAAAAAGAGTCAGAAAAGCCCGTTTTTAAAAAGGATTAAAACGTATTCATATCAAATCGCTGAGTTGACATTCTACTCAGGACAAAAGAGAGAGCACTTAGCAGTTATAGATATATTATTCACACGCGCTTTAAGTTCGGTAAAATAAATTGTTTATAAATTCACTTGTGTGGGGAAACTGAAATTGGACATAGCTCCTTGGCACCCACAGATTGAAGGATCCAACCATCGAGGCAACGGCTTCGACTCCACTCACCTGGGGATCTGGAGGGCGATCTCGTCCAGACTGTCCGAGGGACTCATGGGCGTGCGCTCGAAGAGGCGCGAGGGGGCCAAGGTCAAGTGGCCGGTGGAGTCGCTGACACACTTGAACACCTTGGCCCCCCTCCGCTGGCGCTGCTGTTGGCGCTGCTGCTCCACGCGCTTCTTGCGCTTGTTCTCCTCGGCGCGCTGCAGGTTATGCAATCGAAAGAAGAACATTGACATTCTGCGGTTGGTGGGTTGGTTTGGTTGGTTTGGTCAATTTGGTTGATTTGGTCAATTTGGTTGATTTTTTTGATTTTGTTTTGTTTTGTTTTGTTTTGTTTTGTGGGTGGGTGGCGAATGTTATGACGAGTTGATTGCAGAAATAATTTCAATTGCAGTTCCAATGGTTAGTTTGATATTCCGTTGAATTGCGCCGCGTCATGGTGCACAATGTTTCGATTATTTTTGTTGAGGGAGTTTTAATTGTTTTCATATTATTCACAAATAGTTGTATTAAATTTTGTTAGGCATTTCGCATTGTTTTGCAGATCGATTTCAGTTTTCATTGGCATCAACAGCATGAGTTATTATGAAGCGTATGGTAAAAGCACAACGAGTTTACAGATAAAATATTATATATGAATTGCTTTAACAAATGTGTTCTGTATTGTGTGTGTGTTTATTTTAGGGAGCTTTCTGCACTTCATGTAACAAAGTATTTACAGAAATTATAAATTATTTACAAGACCCTATACATAATAGCTAGAATAAAATAATATAGCAATAAAAAGCCAGCTCTTGGTGTTTCTAAAAGCAGAAAAGAGTGCCAGATTAAATGCACCACATTTTGTTATATACGGCTTAGGATGGTTCAATAACCAAAGGAAAGAAATTAATAATAATGATTCAATCAGCACTCAAACAACTTAAGAAAGAGTAACACACTTAATCCCAGCAAACCCGAGATTACAAAAGCAAACTAATGGCAAAACTAAATCAAGTAGAGAGCCATACGCTCGAGGGCGCAAACCAACTTCCGCAGTATCAATCAAATTTAAAGTGAAATGGAATTTTTAACAGAAAATGTGGAAAACTTCTCAGCTGACAGAAGGCAGCAACAAAGTGGCAACTGTCTGCAAACGGAGGACCAATGGCCTGAAAGCTGAAATGCTCCTTCCATTCCGGAAATTGAAATATGAACCGCATTCTGGGCGGAATGTCCACGTCCCTTCTAAAATGCCACCCAATGTCCTTGGCAGAGACCGGAAATGGCGGAAGTTCTGTGGGTAAGTCCCGATTTCCAAGGAACTTAGAGCTGCAGCTCTCATTACTTTGATATTCCTTATGCACGAATCCAGAGGAAAGTTTTGCTGGCAAATTGATTGATTGATCGGCTGCAATCAGCTGGTTTCGCGATACATACATATTTGCCGGCAATGAACCAATTCTCTTCTCATCAGCCCGAGATTTCCGTTCAATTAGCAGGCGAATTCCCTCCCTAACGAGCCTGGAGGAGTGCTAGCTGGTAGCTCCTGCTTGTGTCAAAAATAAATTAATCGAAATTTGCATAAATTCGTTTTGCTCTGAATACATTGTCGCGCCGTCTGCCCCAATACTGCAAACACTCTAAGTGATTGCGTACCCGAAACTTAATTATAAAAGCCAGCGGAAAGTGAGAGACTGCTGGAGGTGGCGATGAACTGGATAAAAACGAACATTCCGCATCATCATTGGCTGGTCCTCGAGGACCACTCCATTTGGTTAATTGCATTGGCAAATATTAAAAAATACCTTCTTACGCCATATTAGGAGCGCATTGAATGTATATTAGTGTCTGTTTCACTAATTTTAACAAATGTGCTCATATAAAGCATTTTTTGATTAGATGTATTACAAAAGAGCTATGGAGCTTTTAAGAAACTATTTAAATTATTTGGAAATGGTCACTTTTTATTAAAGGGCCGTTTAACCTTGGTGCCACGTCAGGTGTAAACCTAAACACCTATAGAACCACAAAATCATGATGCTTAAAGGTAAATTTCAGCAACAAATGGCAATGGGATAAACAAGCAAAATGCGAAAGTAAGTTCCACTTGAACCGCTTAATTTGAAATGTATGTAAAAGGCTTTAGAAATTTTTTGTATTATGCATCTAATAAAAGTATATCTAACGGTTTCGAGTTAGTCATGGCTAGTTAGCTATGGTGTGTTTTTGCTTCTTACTATTTAAATTGTTGTGCAATATATCAATAAGTTATACATCGTTGCAAGTTTCAGGAGTGTACTACTAATCAGATCTCACTACTAATTAAGATATACTAAGATATAGATTCTACCACGGTATAGTTGTGTATACCAACTATAAGATAGACATTCCTCGAACAGATACTTCTGAATACACAGATAGTTTTTCTAAATGCATGTACGTGTATGTACGTGTCTAACCTGTGGGATATTTTTTTAAAAATAAATTTAAAGCAGCAAATATTTAAAGCCCAACCAGCTGCACATGTAATCCAAATAATTAATTTACTCTAAAATGACGATAATCCCAGGCAATTGTAAATATGAAAGGAAGGAAACGAAAAGAAACGAAAGTAAGTTCCTCCTCATAAATGACTGTTCATCCATCATTGGAGCGTTTTGTATGGTGATGCCCTTATAAGGACTAATGGCGTTTTATACTGCCCATTTAGCTATGCACAAGGCACTGTAATTAAAGTGAAATCTAACCATTAAGTTTCAAATGCTGCAAGAAAAACGAACTAGTTGTTTTGCAGGCTAAATTGTATTTTATATGGGTGCTTATAATATGTAATATATAACAAGCTAGACCAATTGCAATTCTACAGGCATAACAAAAGCATACACAGTGCTCTCCAGTTAGCTAACGTAGCTATGGGAAATACAGCTAGTGTGTTTTTGTTTCAAACTCTTTTAGCTATTGTGCAGTCCCTCAAAAAGGAGCCTGGTAATTTCCATTTTTTTCCTTGTGCTTTTCAGTTATACATTAACCCCAAACTTTAGGTGTAAACTACTGCACCATGCCTGTGGTGCTAATAAAGTATCGCATGATGTGCGAACCTCTGCGCTCACTCTGGGTGCTTAGAAAAGGTAAATGTGTAGAGGCTCTTCATTGTATGGATGGATACTCAAAAAAACAGTGCAACGACAATTGCTTCAGAAAGAAGAAAAAAACATTCAAGTCGATTCCGGCAACAAAACCCCAACTAATAACGAAAGGAACTACAAAACCCATTACCACTTGTGCCACCACAGAGATAGAAATTACAACAACTACCGAGTATTATGAGCCATCTACAGGAGAATCTTTACCATCTACCAGGGAAACTAGAAGACCTAAACGAACGCGAAGAACGAGACGGTTTGAGATTAAGGAGATATGTTAACAAAGATATTTAAAAAGTGAACCAAATAATTAATATCATTACAAGAGAAAGTGCAAAACAAATTGCATTCCTGATCCAAAGTTGTTTAATGTATATTTAACATCGACTAATAACTAAAAGCCCTTTTGCGTTAAGCCTGTAATTGGTTATTTTCCTTTCGTTTACGAAGATCCTCCCAATTAGGATAATTTATGAAGCATTTTAGTGCGGCGGAGCCCATGAGCTCTACGAAATTAGCAAATCATTTAAATAACATAAAATCCCTATCAGCTCGCGGACAGCCTTCTGTTTTACTTCCCCAAAATGTGTTTCCACGTCCAAGGGCAAATGCGAACAATATACGATATTTTTGCAAGGGGAGAACAATACCGATGCAGGAACCAAAAAAAAACCAAAAAAAAACAAAAAAACCAAAAAAACCGAAGGGAAAGCAATAATCATTAGGCCAACAAAGGCCTCTCCCTCTGCGAGGGATTGAGGTTGGCCAGCCTGTCCTATCGGGTTGAGTGCGTTGTCAAGCGCTGACCAGGCTAAAAAAGAAGGAACAGGGAGGGGCAGGGGCAGGGGCAGGGGCAGGGGCTTTTGCAGGGGCAAAATGCCAAAATAAACACTTGTCGCTGGTGAAATTCGGAACGGTGGTGGCTTAGATGGCTTACGTTTTCGTTCACCCACCACCACAAAAGCGAATATTTTCCAGCTCAGTACGCGTTTAGGCGCTGTTGCGTGCCTTTAGTCCTGGACACCATTAGCCTGCCTGGTGAGTGGGATATACACTTGTACTTGTATATGAGAAACGGCCAAGGAGGCCAACGGCCCACAGACTGATGGCAGACAGGATACAATCTTTACACGGTCTTCGGCACGGCCTGACTTGGCCCCAAACGCAGGAATCCGTAATAAAAATGTAGACAATTTTTACGACACTGTCCGAAGAGCACAAGTGGACATTCCGCTTTTATTTCTTCATTAAAAAGCAGTATTGATTGCCCAACGTGGCGGTCGTGGAGGCGGAGCATCCGAGGAGTGGCCCCAAGTACCTTTTTACATCCATACTTTTATTATAGTTTGCCACACAAAAGGTCTTTGTCAGTGGCGTTATTGGGCTTTCACGGGCTTTCTGTCGCTCTGTATTTGATTTATCCATATTGAAAACCATATCTGCCATTGCCTTTTCATCTTTTATGTGCCATTGCAAAAGATGATTTTCAATTCGACTGCCGTTTTGTCTCTTGACTCAAGTGCATATGAAAAGCAACACATTTCTTCATAAATTTCTGCATGTCTTTGATGGCACGTAATTGATTACCCATGTCCTGCCAAATGACCAATAATGTGGGAGCAATTTTTCAGCACCGACAAGCAACACGCCGATGACCCTTTTATCGCTCCCCTAGTGATGAATGGCCCAACTATAAGTACTGGCCTAATTGGCCTGACCTAAAGGCCTATAAAACAGGACGTAAAACAAATGCAGCTTGCAGTTGCCCATATGGCTGTATCCAACTTGCAGTTATGCAGTTATACACTTTGCTAAACACTCAATGGACTAAACACTTGCTATTTCGATCCAAAGACGAATGGGTTCAGGCGCTCCTGGAAGCTCAAGATATACTGCGTCATACATCATGTCCTCTGTGTGCACAGATGTCCTATGGCAACTCTAGTAATATGAGAGTGAGTGTGACTGTTCTTACGATTGGAGGAACCACGGCCTGCTGTGTGAAGTCCTGCTGGGAAAGGGCGCAGGGTATACGGAAATTGGCCCGTGAACTTGTCCCAATGAAGTACCAAATACTGAAGTATTTCAGTGGGAGACCCAGCGGGCCGCTTTTGAAGTACCGATACTACATGAAAATTACTTTTGTTTCGACAACCCTGCTGTTTCATCTGTTTCATCCAATCTACATGAGGAGACTGCTGCCCTCACAGTTTTATCTAAATATGGGATGTTATGATGTAGAAATTCAAAGAACTTAAGAAATGTCCTAAGGCTGAAGTTCTAAACTCCATAACTAAGCTAATCTCAATCGAATTCTGAAGTGGCATACCTCTAAATGTTTCTGGAGCAATTCTCTAAAAATCTGCATTTAAATTTAGAAATTTATTTTTTTCTTCATTTTGTTGTAATTTTTTTGATTTGATGATTTTGTAGAAATTCAAACAAATTAAAAATGTCCCAAGGCTGAAGTTCTAAACTCCATAACTCTTCTTATCTTAATCGGATTTTGAAGTGGCATACCTCTAAATATTTCTGAAGCAATTCTCTAAAAATCTGCATTTAAATTTAGAAATTAATTTTTTTTAATTTTTTTGATGGGATGATGTTGTAGAAATTCAAAAATGGATCAAGACTGAAGTTCTGAAGTCCAAAACTCAACTTATCTTAATCGGAATTCGAAGTGGCATACCTCTAAATGTTTCTGGAGCAATTCTCTGAAAATCTGCATTCAAATTTAGAAAGTTTTTCTATTTTAATTTTTTTGTAATTATACCCCGTAACAGGCAGAGGGAAATATATAAATATATTTATTCTTGATCAGAATCAATAGCCGAATCGATCTGAACATGTCCGTGTGTCTGTCCATCTGTCCGTATGAAAGCCTTGATCTCAGAAACTATAAAAGCTAGAATGTTGAGATGAAGCATGCAGCTTCCAGAGACAGACGCAGCGCAAGTTTGTTTCCAAATGTTGCCACGCCCACAAACCGCCCAAAACTGTCACGCTCACACTATTGGAAAGTTGGTATATTTTTTTTCTTTTTTATATATTTTTTAAATTTCTATAGATTTGCAAAAAACTTTTTGCTACGCCCACACTTTTAAAACTTTTTTAAGTTTTTATTAATTTTATAATTTTTTTCACCAATTTCTACCGATATTCCAGAAAATATCGAAATTTCTCGTTTGCACTTCCACTAGCTGGGTAACGGGTATCTGATAGTCGGGGAATTCGACTGTGGCATTTTATCTTGTTTTCACCTACATTCTGAATGCCATTAATCTATTTGTTGGAACGGATATTTCCGAATTGTTCAGTACTTTCAAGGCATTTTAAGGGAGTCAAATCGCTTGGATAGGATGATGAGTAAATAGCCTTCTAAACTATTGTAACCAAAGGGATGTGGTAACTTTCACTGAAATAGATCGGATGTCCTAAATTATTTAAGGGGATCTGAAATTAAAATCTTCTATTGCTAAAGCTGCTTCCAACTTAGCTCATTCTTGATTAGAGCTCTCTAAACTTGCCCTTTGAACTCCGATGGCAGCTCTCAATCTTTACCTTGAAGTTGGCCCTCCATCCCAAGCGGGTCGCCTTACTCAACGTGTTTACCTTTGACCGAAAGCTCTTACTCTTCTGGCCAAGTTGACGTTGTACACAATATGCTGGCTCCAAAAACGAGTACAACAAATTCAAGGCGTAGACTCCATTCAAGGCTTATTCTGTACTCCCAAGAGTTTATTATGCAACGCACAAGAGTTTGTCTGGACTATGGACACAAAGCAAAAACCAAGGCACATGCACAACTTAAAGCAATACCAACACATACACGTATGTTTTCAACAAATATATAATGGAAAAATCAACGACAATGCATCCAAATCCAAAGCCACGAGAAACTGTGCACGATGACTATTGGTTTGATGGTGATGATGATGGTGATGAAAAAGCTGTTCGAATTATAAATACCCTTTGCTAAGCTGAAATTTAATTGATTTTCCGGATGACTTACACCTAGACCCATAAATTAAGTAAATATTAGTACGCTACTTAATTTAGCATGATCATGTGCCTTTTCAATTTCAAAGGAAAGTTTAGGTTGCGTAAAAGAGTTAATTAACTTGGTAAGCACACATACGAATGTAAAATGTTGTTGTGCAAATATTTCCTTTAATTAAAGTATGAATGCTGTATCAGACGTGCTTCCCATTATTTTATTTACAAAGTCTCTGTTTCGGGGATTCTATGTTTTTGCCATTATAATTCCACCGGAAGGCAGTGACCCATTCCAGGGTATTTTACCGACATTCTGCACCAACAAAGGACTCTGTTTCATACTTTGTTACCGTGTATTGCTTTCATGTCATTGTGCATGTGTTGCCAAAGAGTGAGCATTTTAATTTGATTTGTCATGAATGAAAACCAACGGAAGGTGCGGTGTGAAAATTGCGAAGCAAATAAAAGTGAGAATCGAAAACCGAATGGATGCTGGGGAGCGGGAAAATCAAAGGATAAACAAAACTTACATGTGGAAACCAATTAGGTAACTTGTAGTTACGAATACTAGTTAAACGGCTGCAGTTGTGGTTATTATTGGTATCACTGTTGTCGTTGCCGCTGCTACTGGGCATTTGGTCTAAGTTGCTGCTGCTCATCTTGCAGATGGATGAGCACTTTCGCAGGATGGCTATATCGTGCTAGGAACTCTGGACACACAGGCAAGGACACAGACAGATCACATAAATGCATTAGGAACACCGATAGACAGATCTACATAAAGCACAGCAAGGAAAGCTCCCAGGAAGGGTTTGTTGATGTGTTGCGTTACTCTGGTTACTCTGGTTACTCTGGTTCTGATCAACAGTTAGTTACCTGAAAGCGGTCTCAGTAACTTGCCCGATCTAAATGCTTTTTCTCGACACTAGTGTGTTTGTATATGGTTGATTAATACAAATAGGTTGAATATGTTTAAAGCACAGTCTACAGTTTACACGTTCAGTTACACATTACACACGACAATTGACAGCAAATTCGAGTTGGCTTCTGCCTCTTTCCGCACTTATTTGACTAGTTTAAAGCTTTTACCAAGTTTGTATTCCATTCTGGTCATATGTACACTTAAGAGTTAGGCTAAATATAAATATTTCTATGTAGAACCGTATAATCGATACTGTTTGGTCTCTGGTTTGTTTACAAGCACAAGTCTCACATTGATTTTCATATAGCTTAGGGAATATGCGCGCTTTGGTCCGCTCAGTTGGATTAGGTATTTGTTTATCAGTTAGTTATTTCTAGTATGTTATAAGTTTATTTGGTCAGTTGCTGGTCGATAATGTAAATATTTAAAGCTTCTCTCCTTGGACTCCAGTTGATATTTATTGTGTTATCCCTTCGTGCTGAAAAAGAGATATAAACATGGATGCTGGGGGCAGGAAAAACTATTGCTGGTCCGCATCGACTCAAGTGTGCTGGGAACGACCGAACATTTTGGAGCCAAACGAAATTATGGCCATGATATCTTGCAAATAATAAAGGGAAAGGAGTCTAAAGAGCAGAGCAGCAGCATAGCAGCCAAGAAAGGACACCCGTCGCGAGGAGAGTCGGCCATTTGCTAAGTTCAAATGCGTGCCAGGCAGCAATTTTGCCATCTTTTGTGCCACTTAGCCCGGGACCACTCGCCATTTGCCTCTTGCCATTTACCATTTACCATTTACCATTCACCATTTATTATTTTCCATTCTCCATTGGGCACTTGTCCCAGCTTTGGCAGCAGCCACAATAATTTAATTCTGCTAACTCTGTGCCGATTTAATTTAACCATTCTATCAGCAAAGTTTAATGCCCAATTATGGGGTAAGCGTATATAACACGTTTAATTAATTCATTTTGACCAGAGTCCAGCGCTTAATCTGCTGCAAACGACCGGTTGTTCAGCTGCCCATTGCCTAAATATAGAAGCAGAACCCGAGCCGAAAATCAATATGTGCTACACTGAAAATTGCTCATACGCCAGGTGTGCGCGCTGGCGATGTTTAAGGTAACGAAATTTCTTCGATTATTAGTTTTGTTGCAGTTGCAAGTGACATAAACGCGACATCAACTCACCTCGCACACACATGCAACACGAGACTCTGCTTTGTCCCCATTTTGGAAATTGAATTTATGGCCAACACACACACACACACACACACAACAACAGCTGCTGCCTCGACAGTTTACACATTTGCTGTATACGGCATGTAAGGCAAAGTTTTCTACTTGGACCACTATCCCCCGACCGGGAAAAACCCCTTCGAAGCCCCAAGGAACTTTCGCCATCAGCTCTGAGCGAACAATTTTATCTCGGGGCTTCTGCTCCTGGCTAATGTGACTACGATTTTTTATGCCAAAAGTTCAAAGCAATTTTTAAAGATCAGCGTGCCAAACCGAGACGCAGAACACTAAAGGACCTGAGGACCAGTTGAAGTCGGCTGGGGACCAAGGACCAAGGACCAATGTCGAAGGACCAGAAGCAGAAGCAGAAGCCACAGAGAAATCATTTCATTTCAATTTATTTTCCCATTTTCATTGTTTTCACTGGTTGTTACCACTGTTGTTGCTGTTGTTGTTGCCCCTCAAATCGGAATTTGTTTTGTCGTGTTGGCATTTTCACACCGCAAAGCCACATGGGCGGGCAATTTTCCAACAGAACTTAGAAATTACACAACATTATTCCAGCGAATTACACGTATTTGTCTCTATGGCTGTTTGTGCTGCTGTGAGTAATTACAGAGCTGGATTTTACCCTGAATATATTCTTTTTTAGCTCGACAAGAAATAAACATAGAGAAATCTCCAATGAAGTGTTTCTAATTGAATTAAGGGAGTTCAAATAGGTTGTGGAATGAAAGTAATCTAGAAGCAAAACAATTTAAAATTTGCATGCATAAGAATTAAATGGAATTTAAAACAAGTTATTTAGTATTTGACAAGTTGATTTAATTTATGTTAAATCTTCTTCTTTGAGGTATCTTCAGAAGGTCTTCAGAAGTTTATTGTTCACATTTTGTTTGCCTAACGACTGGAATGAGTTTTCCGCAAACAAATCCCTGGCTTTACTTAGCTTTTGACCCATAAATTGTGACACTATTTTCAGAGCTGCAAAAACGTTGAGCTCATTAATCACAAGGGCTTCAGGCCACTTGACACAAAAATATGCCAGATAAGCCACACAACGAACTTAGCCATGCTCTGTTTAAAGATACGTCTCTGCTAATACCATATTTAAATATATGCACGCAGTAGTTGACAGCAACATATACAAATTGTGAGTTTTATTGCATAAAAAATTATTTTTAGGCATAAGAGCAGGTCGCACAAAATAATTAAGCTAGCACTTTGATCACACAAAATTATGCTAAAGAAGCTGAAAAGTAAATAATAATAACTTGGCCTTTGGGCACGGTGGCAATGGCAATTATGAAAACCTCACCAACGTGAAAACTATGCTAAGGGTGTTTGTCAGCGGAAATTAATGCCTCCTGAGCAGAACGCACCACTTCTCGGCCAAAAGAAATGACCAAGGCAGCGTGAAAGGCGAATGGCGCCACTTACTTTAATTGCTGGCACGTTGCCGGGGTCCTGCGCCCGGTGTCCTGGTGGCCAAATACACAAAGGAGCCAGAGCCGCAGCCAGGACCTGAGCTGGAAGCTCCTCGAGTAATTAAAGCATCAGAGCGCACCGCTTCCATTGCAACAATGCGAGCGGCACGGTGTTGAGTTGGCCAAAACCAAAATGCCGCTGCATTGTGTTCGCTGACTGGCACTTAACGCTTTCGGTTGCAAAATTTTCGACACTCAATTGGGCAAATTAACTGACACCGAAGGGCACCCAAAATAAGGCGTTATTGATTGCCAGGCCCTCCCCACCCCTTTGTCGCCCTTTGACTTGGCTCATAATTGGCTTGGCACTGGCCAAGTGCCAACTGACCGTTTTGCATCAGGGCCATTTAGCTCCAGTTGCGTTAGTTGAGTTACTTTTATACGAGTTGCCACCGCAGTGGGGCCCAGGCCATGCTCCCTGTGGGGTGGGGCAAATGGAAAGCTTATGAATGTTTAAGCAACTCTCAATTGCGAGAAAAGTTTTCAATTTTTGTTGTAACTTTTACTCGCTCGCCATGGCAATGCATTAACAAAGTTTAATTAATATGTGCCAGAGAAGAGTGCAGGAATATCGATTCGATTTGAATGTTGGCAGCTTGTCTGAAAGTTTTCACTTAAAATGGTCCCCCAAGCAACAAGTTTTCCCTTTCCCCAACACAGGGCCAATGTGACTTCCTTAAATACTGAACGTTATGGTAATAGGCTTCCTGTGTTGTTCATTGAATGTTCATGAATGAGTCCATTTTAGATACAAGAAAATGCGTTTGGAAGCGGTAATTCAAAGTAGCTCAGTATTATCACTGTTGGCGGCAGTCTAAATAGTGACGAAGCACTCGTGTAGGGTTTCTACATGTGCAAAACTCTTTAACATCAAACTGTGTGTTCTGTGTTCTTCAATGAATGTTCGTGAATGAGCCCATTTTAGATACAAGAAAATGCGTTTGGAAGCGTTAATTCAAAGTAGCTCAGTATTATCAGTGTTGGCGGCAGTCTAAATAGTGACGAAGCGCTCGTGTAGGGTTTCTACATGTGCAAAACTCTTTAACATCAAACTGTGTGTTCTGTGTTATTCATTGAATGTTCGTGAATGAGCCCATTTTAGATACAAGAAAATGCGTTTGGAAGCGCTAATTCAGAGTAGCGCAGTATTATCACTGTTGGCGGCAGTCTAAATAGTGACGAAGCACTCGTGTAGGGTTTCTACATGTGCAAAACTCTTTAACATCAAACTTATTTTCTTATTGTCTTGCTATTAGATTACCAAATCTGGTGCTGTTCAAATAAATTCCTTGTCAACCGCAAGCTTCTAAATAAATACACTGGAAAGATATCCAGTTCAGCAAGTCGTACTTTTTTTCCCCCGTTTTTGTTACATTGTGAATGTATTTTTGTTCGATGTTTGATGTTTGATTTCCCCATTGATAAGCGCTAGTGGTACAGCATCACAGGGCGGTATACGATTACAGCTGAGTGTCTATCCCATATACTTTGACAGCTTTGCTGCTACATCTTGCTCACTTTGCATACGTTTGTCGAATCCAATCGAAACCCATTTCGCCCGACACTGCGGAGCTGCTGGAATTCGAGACTCCCCGGGAATACCTAACGAAACCAACTAACGGAGGGCAGGAAACCCTGCTGCAGTTGGCCGATTAGCAAACAAGATGGTGTGGAGCAGAGTGCGACTTACTCCTGTAAAAAATGCAGCGCGTTGCCTGGCAAACGGTAAAAAATGTGTCACCAAGGGATAGAGCAAGGGTCCTTTGAACGAGAACGAGGATGCAGTCTAGCTGTGTGGCATGGCAGGATAGGGAGCACTTACCCCGTTACTCGTATTCGACCAACGTTCGCTGGGAAAACGCAAAATGACTTTAAATTGAGAAATCGCTTTGTGTACGCTCTGTTCGGTTCGATTCCGCTGTGTTGTCGGTACGTGCCACTTGAATGCCACTCCAAAGGGCAGGGGCACAAATGAAGTTATGCAGTATTTTCATTGATTTCCTCTGCACAGGCCAATGAAGACTGTCCTTGGTCCTTGGCGCCCAACGTGGGGCATACCAGTGAGTTCTTGCTTGGCGCCCATTGGTGTACTAACTGGCGCCCAACTTGGGTTGTTCCAGAGAGTACTCACTAAAATTAAACGCCTCAAAATGGGAGGCAGCAACGCCTTTAACTGCAGCACACTTAAGCGGCAAAAATCAAGCTAAAGCCCTGCCTGTCTACGAGCAATGCCGCTTGCACGCCGCCTGAGTGACTTGCTGCTCTCGACATGCAGTGCAAATGAGTTGGCTAATGTGACAGGGGGCGAGGAAGGCCAAAATTCGGACAAAAGCCGGGCGAAAATGTGGCCGTGACAGGTATGAGCTGGTTTTATGGCTGATTTGGCCGCTGGCAAGTGCATTTCGCCACACATCACCTGGCAAATGCGTTGTGCACATTACTCATATGGGCCATAAACAATTTAAAGGCATGCATTAAAGACCGCGCTCCGTGCCACTCTGCCACCACTTCCTGTGAGCGCAGAAACATTCAGCTCATTAAATATTGAACACGAATTTATGACCAACTGGAAAATACGCAGAAAACGAGATAGAGAAATACCGAAAAGGTATTTCGCTTGTATAGAGCGAAAAGGAAGGCAAATTGCAATTTGAATTTCGTCCTGTGAACTCGCAGAGCTCCCCAATCCCCCCGGAGAAGTGGGGATCATTATTATTATGCAATTTAAATTTCCCGAAATGCATACAAAATTATACAGAGAATGAAGTAATGCTCGATCCGCTCCTATGGGAATTTCAAGAAAGTGATAAATTCAATCAGCGCCAAATGAAGTTTCCCTCTAGGTTAGAGCCCGAAAATCCCTGTCCATGTAATAAATTCAATTTATTTTAGCCAGCCTTTTGTTTTGTCTGACCGTGCGAACTGGAACACCTACAATTAATATTAATTTTCGCTTCGTCCGCATTATTTAATGCAAAAGTTTTGTGCACGTCAATTCGCATCAGGCCAGAAGCGGCCACATAATTGTCACTTAAAAGCTTTCACATGCTCTTTCTTTTTTACTTATTTATCTTGCTTTCCTGTCGCAATTATCCACCTGTCAGTTAGCATTACCAGGTGAGAGCCACAATCAATTTGGCAGCAGTAATCGAGCAAATTGTCTAAAAGTTCCGTAGTCTTTCGGCATAGAAAGGATTTGCAGCTCGAAAACATGTCAGTCAAATGCAAAAGCTAAGGTGTTAACTTATCGTTCGACAGCATCGCATATCTAAACGTAAGCAATCGAGTGTTAAATAAAATAAAATCTGAGAGTTTTTGGAGATAAAATCCGAGGTTGTGGAAAAGCCAAAACTTTCGTTTTGGTATAAAAGCCAAACTAAGCTGCTACAAACTCGTATTTCTTGGCATCATTAATTTTCATTAAATATGGCGCACTCAGAGCTGTAAGTGAATCAGCTAAACTAGATTGAAATGCCATTTAATCAGGATTTTCGGTCACGCTTCCCATTTAATATTCCCTGAATTTCGAAAGCCATCAAAATAATAACCGGCTAACTAGCTGGGCCCCCACCCCACCTGAGGCCAATTAGCAAACCTTTCCAATCTCAACTCACAACTTCTGCCTACTCTACTTGTACTACCAAGGCAGCGTATGATTTACTGGATGGCTGCAGTCCGGTGTGAAAACTTACAGTTCCGAGCTAAAATTAATAATTAACCAGGAGGGGTTCTGGGGCAAATTTACACGTTGCACGTCACAGGAGCAGCTGTGACCGCATGGGCTGGCCGCAAAATGCCTTTTGCTTGTAAATTATAATTGTTATTAATTTTTGCCAATTTGCATGATGATGATGAACAATGAATTACCGCGCCAGCTCTACGGCTCTACGGTTCTACAGCTTGTGTTGATTAA
Source organism: Drosophila orena (assembly GCA_005876975.1). Taxonomy (NCBI): domain Eukaryota; kingdom Metazoa; phylum Arthropoda; class Insecta; order Diptera; family Drosophilidae; genus Drosophila; species Drosophila orena. The sequence continues at coordinate 1,475,816 of VCKV01000008.1, read as the reverse complement.
AAACTTTCCGGGCGACAAAATCGATGATGAAATTAAGTAAACAATCAATTTGCGTCGGCCAGAAATGAATGAATGAATTTCGCCTTAGTCGCTAAGCAAACACTAGCCCCCTTCTCCCCCCCCTCATTCCCCTTCCCATGAATCCCCTTGGTGGGCCACCCCTGGTTTTGGTATTTACGGCAATAATGAAAGTTGTTTCTGTCCCTCCTCCATACAGGCAAAATACATTTGCCTTTGTTCGGGCGACTGGAGAAAGGTAATTCATTTGGTCGCTGGAGCTGTCCTGCTGTTTCTGCTAATAAAACACGTCTTGCACTGCGAGAATTATGATTATGGACTTGGCCTCCAGGACCAACCGTTTTCGCACCACCCTTTCTTAGTTCGCCCGCGCGGTTTCTTCGAGTGTACACTACCCGCACCAGTGTTTGAACAGCCTGTTGCTGTTAATACAATAAAATGGCAAACTCATCGCACTCAGCGACGCCTAAAATATTGTTTGGGGTCCTTTATGGGTGGGGCCTTGGGTACGAAAAACCCAACCCCTCAGCAACCCCCACATCTGCATTTATTGGCAATTGTCAACAGTCATTATGTGGGCCAAAAGTTTGCCATACCGTTTAAATATGAAATTTCATCACTGCACGTGTCAAACAAATAAAGTGGCAAGTTTACAGGCGAAATAGTTGCGCCAAAGTTGGAATAAATTTCTAAAAACTTTGCTTCAATAAATAATGAGCGAAAGGTTGTTTGCGCGTAAGTCAGGTGTTTACACCCACAATTTAACGCAGTACTCGCACTATTGCTTTCTTTTCAAGAACTTATTTGGGAGGAATTCCTAATGACTTGATTAGGGAAGGAAGGGGCCAAGATTATGTAGTACTCTCAGAGGAGTTTAAAACCACTCAGGTGCTTAAAAGTATGCTACAATAGCTATTGAATGCTAAAATCCGTTAAAATCGTTTATAATTAGTGAATGTATGAGTGTAAATAATATAAAATAGATCTTACAGCGAAAGATTATATTTTCTTTCGAGAAAGTCTTCAAGATTGTAAACGGAGTTAGCTCCCGCGTTTTGATGCATAATGTGAGCAAATTGGATTTGTACAATTAAATCCTCCTTTCCGGCTAAAGTCCGTGTGAATCTCAACAGCCTGGGATGGTGGCGACTAATTATTCATGCATAAATTACAAAAATAAATTGTTGACACGAGCCACATGCCTGGGGCGGCAACTCTCGGCCTACATTTTGGCTGTCAACGTGTGGCTCGGAGCGTTTAAGCCAAATTTAGGTGGTACATGCTGCTAAGGCGACTCAAGCTTGTTTTAGAGTTCGTGTAAATAAATTAAGCGGATTAGGATTGCAGGTGTAGGCTGCCATGGCTTCTTGTTTGCCGTTTGTCGCGCTTTTGTAATTAAAACACTTGCGGAGCCTCTGCTAGGTGGAGCCATTCTTCTAATGGAGCCATTTGTTGTGCCAAAAGGCTCCTTTGGAAAAAGTGGCAATTACTTGTACAGAGTGTCCCACATGGCCTCGCTTACAACACGCTTAAAGTGGCTGCTAAATCCGTATTAAATGCCATTTTACAGGCCACATCCACCTCGTTCATGTATTTTACCCAAACTCCGCAATGCACATACAAGTTTAAAGGGCTTTGCTCTGAAAGATGAAGAGTGGTGCCTGGCGACTCCTTTGCATAAATTATGTAGCTGCGCATATCGATGGCATTTTTAATTGAAAACCACGCACCCAGCACAACCGCAACCCAATGAAAGCGGCGTAAAAAAAAATAGACTACTCAGTAGCATCAGTTCGTAAAAACGGCGGAAATTTAATTAAATCAATGTGTTGATTTAATTGAAATGCGGTGTCGGTGACGGTGACGGTGACAGTGGCCATCTTAATGCACGGTTCGCCGGGCAATGCAATTAATTTGCATGATAATGCACCTTGCAAACTGTCACATCTTGATTGGCGATCAATAATGCCCTCTATCCCACGATGTCTGAGCACATTTCTGAGTTCGCGGCAGGACTCGCCCGCTCGTCCTGTCAAATATACACAGGACTTGCAAGTTGGCTGCGCCTTTTTTGACACTTGTAGTACATTTTTAATGTCTGACACACCATTATTTTTGAATGGCCAACACTTGGAAGTAACGTTTATATGAGCTCAGTTTTTTGGTAAGCTTAAAGTTTTGAAAATCTCTGTAGATCCGCATAACTGACGCAATACGTGTAGATTCGATTGGTATTTAGGCAAGACAAAGCACGAGTTTGAAAATATAACTCTTTGACTACGGTCCGCGGCCATCAATCAGTGAAGGGAAAATGGAAAAAGCAATTTTAGTTTTCCGCCCTGCATTGTCTACCAGTTTTTGCGTGGATTCCAATTGTTGTAAACCATTAATCCGAAAGACAGACTTCTATATGCAATAGTAAAATATGAACCGACTGCGCGTTGACAGGCTGTCCATCAAACTGTCCCTGGTTCCTTCGCCTGCAGTGTGTGGAAGGGTTTGTTTGCTGTTTGTCCGAATGTTTGTTCGGTCCTTTGTTGCAACAGCAACAAGAACAAAAGCCAGGAAAGCGGGTCGAGAACAGGACATTTCCCTGCCCCTCTTTCCGCCAACTATCTGTGATTGTCATGCACTTAGCCAGGCCTGACATAAGCCGACTCGTTCCCGTTCCGCTCCTTCGACTGGAAAAGCTGTCAGCTGTGAATTTACGATTTTAAAGCATTGTGCTGAGGAAAATGGTCTTCGAGTGTAAAGCGTAATAAAAATCTTGATCCGTCGCCGTAGGAAATTTCAATGCATTTAACGCTTGAATAATTGATGAATACCATACCTCCTCGCTTGACTCTCTAAGCTTGCCCCTAAATGACTGCAAGTAATTCAGCTTCACTCTCCGCTTTTCCTCTCCACCGACCATATTTTTTTATTGCATCCGCTTTTTCCGGACGAAACGGAAAAAGGCGGAGCAGGCGGCTGAGCTAGGCCAATATTTGACTTAAACCGAACTTTTTCCTAGCCAGAAGAGCAGTTGGAAGAAACAACAGCAGCCCAGGGCTTCTTTACTTTTCACACTCCGCCCAGAAGGACCGCGCCCCCAGTGTTTTCCACACTAATAGAAAACGGCATGGGGAATCTGTTTTAGCCAGTAAAACTGTCTGGTAAATTTAAACTGGTACCAATGTACATAATATTCCTGAATAATTATAATTATTTCTGGACTCCTCCGTCCATGTATAATCAATGAAAAACAGATATATTGTAATTAACAACACTAATTTATCTGGCATTCTAAAATATGTCATATAATTTGTGCATATACGTGTATATTCTGCATATACACTTTAAATCCTTAAACTGCTTTGCTTTCTATGTAGTTTCAACTATTTGCACATTATTTGTTGAAGTGCCTGACAAGCGCATTCCTACATCAAATGAACTTTTGGACGAATGTTCTGCTGACGACTGTAATGCGGTTAAGTGACCTGACCCAGCCACTTGTGCTGCTTTGGCATATTTTGACAGCAAATTGACCAACAAACACTAGTGGCATGCGTATGCAATTTAGCGTTGCCAGTTAAGTTGGCCATGGATGAAATTAAATGCGAATGCCCAGCGGAGTTCGGTTGCAAAAAACGTTAATGTAAACATATGGGTTTTATTCTAATGAATCCATAACCTGTAGTCTAGGGCCTTTCAGCACTTTCTCGAATGAAGATTGACATGCGAGGCGTCCATTTCGCTGGCTTCCCTTGGGAGAACGTCGTCCAATCAGGAACGCACACCTTTAGCGGCACACATTGTCAATCAGCAAATAACAATCTGACAAATGCAAATACCAGAAATTCAAATTGTATGTGATATAAATAATTCACACTGAACGGAGAGACGGCACAGCCAAAGGGGTACTTATGCACATATACATACACGTATGTGAAAAGTTCGCTTTCTGCATTCAGTTTTCCCCGATTTTCCGCTAGATGTTACAATTTAAATTTTAATTAAATGATAAAATGGCAAGCAGCACAATCGTAACTGTAGCTGCGGGATTTCTTTTATTTATAAGCCTTAAATCCATTCCGGGGCTTTCGACAGTTCACGTGACGCATACGCCCTGTGGTCCTGTGGTCCTGTGGTCCCCGGTATGTATCCTTTGCGGGATTGTGTCACCTTACACTCTTTTCTTCGGCCCAATTTTCGTTCACTGACGTCAATCGATTGATTTTCGAGTGTGTTTTCCACTTCGCTCCATTCTATCCCTAATTGCAGTTGACCAGCAGTCAGATACGCCCGGCTCATCAATCGTATCGTATCGTATCGTATCATAGGCATTTATTATGCAGTAATTAATTGTCGCACTCCAGGAATCGGGACAACCCACATTTGAGGTCAAGGTTGGGACCAGTGGGAGACCAGTTCCCATATGTCAACTCTATGCTTTATTCTCACACTCAATCTGAGCAGCGGACATGTCGGCATTGGGTGACAGAGCCTCTTGCCTGGTGGCCCTTGCCATCATAAATGCCCGGCATATCGTCACATATGTCATTTGTGGCCCCTTTATGACTCAGTTTTTATTGTCATTGATGAGGAACCAGATAGTCAAAGAAGGCGGCATGATGTAAGCTACCTTGAACTCACGTTTTGATAATTTATTAAAGCAATTGTGGAGTGTAGAAACAGGTATATGGTTATACAAGGGTTTAATAACATTCATATGATGTGTATACGCGCTTTCTAAAATAATATATTATTTATTTTATTTTTTGTAAGTCCACAAAGAAAACACAAAGAGCTATCGAAACAACACACAACAAATGTCTCTGCAATCTTCGAGATGTAGTAGCCTAGTTTCAGAAACGGCAACTTGACAAATCGGGAATACCTGACTGATGATATTATTTTCCGAACTGCTTCGTCGATCCAGTAATTCTTTCTGAGAACGCGATTTTGCATCTTCAGAATAGTAGTAATCGTTTGTTTCTGCTCAACTGCTTTCAGGAACTAAAGTCACTTGGAAATATGCATTTCCATTTTAAAGTCATATCTGTGCATCTTTGCAATAATGCATTTTAAATCTTACGCCCATCTAAAAAGCTCTGCAAGCCTGTAATTAATTTAAGCGCTACACATTCCAATAAAACATGAAAGTACTGGTATTAATACAAAATTTTTCAATGAATAGATGGTATAGATAGATGGTATACACTTTTGGCAACCCCTTTCAAAACGAATCCCTTATAATTCAGAATTGAATAAGGAGTGTTTTTTTTTAAAGACACACAATTTGAATTTTAAATAATATTAAGAAAGTGTTGCAACAGAATTTGATATTAAGAAATTGAATTTCGTTTACAAATTCTAATATTTATGAGATATTTTCATATTCCATCTTTTATATTCCTCGATTTATCCAGCCCACAGCAACTTCTCCTATGAATACACAAAAAGCTACAGCACCACCGATTAGGAGTATCATCCAACAGATTTTATAATCCTGCAGCTTCAGCGCCTGATAGCCGACCACAATGGGTAGCTTCTCCAATTGAGTGTGCTTCAGTGTGGAGATGAGATCCCGAATCGCTTCCTCACCCCAGTGATAGACCAGACCGGCACTAAAGACCTGAAGTGTGTAGTGCTGCAAGGGCAGTGCGTAGATCGAATTCTTTTCCAGAACCGCAGTGTAGGCAAGTCCGCTGACCAAATCTAGATACGGGGACCTACATAAAGCCTTACGGGTGGTGTGTATTTGAAGCACCGTGAAGGGGTCCTTTTTGTAGGAGAATGTCTGGTAGGCGTAGCTCGTATTCAAATCAACAATCATCTTCATCAGCTGTATGCTGCTCACAATCCTGATGTTCGGTAAGAAAGTGGATACAAACTTGGGATTCATTTGCTGCTTGATGGTCTTGTAATTAATGTCGTTGCAAATCACGGTTATGTTACTATCTCGCAGTTCCTGAAAGTTATTGATGTGCCGGTATTGGGGTTTCATGGTGAGTATAGTGCTAGTTTGTGCAGCCACAATGCAGGATAGAATGAGGCCTGTAAAACTCATCACCATGGTCAACTGTCCCTTGACGGATCTGAGTCGATTCCCTTGGGGCGTAGACAGGGACAGAATACAACCAAACACCCGTAGGTTAACAACCAGGTTCAGGAACTTCTCACGTCTTAGATGGCGTTTGACTCGATCGTTTAGGGTGCCAAGTAAGACATCTATGATGCTCAACAGGACGTAGTATCCAGCTATGGTGATGGGTGTTGCCAGTCCGAAGACCAAAAAGAACCGATCAAACATTGGCAACTCTGGGCCGCACGGCACGGTAATGGATAGGGTTGTCATTCCTAAAAGGGGCTGTGTCCTACTTCCATTTGGGTGTCTGAAGTTAATCAACTGCCCGGTTAAGGGTAGATCTATCTCTCCCCGAACAGTGCTTTCGATGATTTCTTCTTGGGTAGTATTTATGTTGAGGGGCCATTTTAGGCGCATGGTTATATTGTATCTCTGGGTAAAGACTTTAATGACCTTATAGATAGATCCAGCTTCCCTTTTGAGACCCGTTTTTGGATCAAAGGAATAAAAGCTCCTGGGTGGTACCATGTCCGGAATAGTATACGCTTTTTTCCCCATGAAGTTTCGCCAAAGAGTAGGATATATTACCTTTTCTTCGAATAGGTTTTCGATAACTTGCACTACTGGCTGGGGAAATGGATAATATCGTCCAGTTTTTAATGCATTTTCTATCACCACAAGATTAAGGAACTTGTGATTAGCTGCCTCAAAAGCAATGCTTTCAATAAAAACTTCCGAAGGGCTCATCTGTAACCAGATCATAATCCTGGTCTCTCTAAAATGATTAAGGTTGGCAGCCAACGCCGAGAGTAGCAATGCATCCTCGTCAGATTCCATATAAACCAGAGCCAGAAACTCCTTGTTAAAATAGTTCACCAGCTTCATTTTTTTAGTTTCGTCCAAGCGAATTATAGGCCACGGTATGGGATAAAGTCCGTGCAGAAAATCATTTTTATGATCCTTGCTTTGCATAAGAAGAATTGTTGAGATAGATCTCTCCTTGTGCACCGCTTCTAGGAAATTCCTTAGGAATTGAAGTTGTTCCGTTGAGGAAACCACTCCACCGACCAGTAAACAGACTAAGAGTTTTATTTGCCTCATTTTTGATGGCCTTTTCAAACTGAACTGCTGTCACAGACAAAAGTGCCTTTCGTTTTCAAATGTATGTATATCCGCATAGCACTAATGTAATTTAAATCAAACCTCCATCTAAAGTGCTCTGCACACCAGCAATCAAGCTAAGCATTACGTATACGCACTGTAATCCGCGAACTGCGTTTTCAAATTTAAATTAGCATGAATATTAAACCCAAATTACTTTCACACCACGGCCACCTCCAGGTTTGTACATATTTAATTAAAGGCAGAGCAGCAATTGTGCCCCAAGCTCCGAAACTTTCGAACACACATGTTTATGTCCTGCCATACGGTAGTGCTTTTATTCCGGTTTTGGTTACTTTCCCCATAAAACCCACTCGAGCTGAAGCCCCTCAACGACATAATTTACAAAGCGCTTTGGCAGCTGTCTACCTCTGTCTGCAGTCTCCCGGCTCCCGGCTCCTGGTTCTTGGCTCCCGGCACTTCTGCCTCCTTACCGACACTTCCGGCTCCTCTATCCTCCACGTCCTCTTATCGTTGTCAGTAGCATTTTGTGTTTGTGGAAGGAAGGAGCAATCCTAGCAGCCGGAGGAAGCAGAGCATTCCAAGCGCATTTAATGCGCATAATGTCAAATGCAACAAAGCAACGGAAACAACAAACCTCAGTACAAAACCGCAAATGAAGGAGAAAGGGCAGAAAGTCAAAGGGCAAAGCGGTCTCTTCTGCCGAAACTGAACACACAACATATTTTTAAACAAGCTCAAGATATGGAGTTAATATGATTTCTTTTATCTCATTATAACTCTTAAGCCAACATGCTAACAGGCCAATCGGGTGAGTGTGGTCTTTATTGGAATACCTAAAGGACAAAGGACAAAGGATTCCAGCACACTCGTAGTCTTCCTATGTACTTCTGCTAGATTTATTTTTGATATTGCTTGTACTATTTAATTGGCCATTGGCTGTATCAAATGGCATGGAAATAATGATGCACTCGTATGTATCAAACTAAGTTTTTCCACATTCCACACTGTGTCTAACGATTTCACTGACCGTTTCTGACTGTTTTCAAAAACTACTTAATATTTATATAACCATTTGAAACATTCCCCATCATTTTGAGGGCTTGTGAGTCCGGGACCTAGCCCAGATAAATACTGGCGCCCAACTACGTGGAGTGTGGGGGCATGTACCTTCAGATAAACTTTTATTGATATAAAAAATTACCCACGTAGAGCAAACAGCCGGGAAGGCACAGCGAGAATTGGTAAGGACAACAGTTCCGTTATAACGGAAGCGGGATACGGATGCGGATGCGGATGAGGATTCACTTGCGATTGCACACTTGAGTCGAGAGCGGAAATACTTGAATGTGACGGTGTTCCAACATACCTTCGGCATCATATTGGCCCAGCAAAGTGCTAGGTACGTGTGGTGTTTAAGATTTTGTGCGTTGTCTGAGGGTTTTTATTGAAGCTGAGCTGCTTTTCGCTGGCCGACAATGAGGCCCAAAGGACACCGTATTGCGCGAGCGCGGCATTGGCAATAAATTCACGGCGAAACTTTCGGTAACTTGGGGTTCTCCTCAGGTGGATGCCCCGATAAATAAGAGCTCACGGGTCAACTGGCTGGTCACAGCTTCATTTATTTATGCACATGGAGTTGTAGACAGCGCACAAATACGCACGGAACCTTTATTGCCACTTGTATCATGCGGTGTGAAATTAAATATTTAACGTGATCTTGGTGATTTATTATTTTCGTCTTATTGATTTATGTGGGCCATGTGGAAAATAACACAGCCGCCTAGTTTGGCTACGATTTACGGCAGCGTTTTTTATTTAAGCGACTTCATTAAAACTAGTTACTATTCTCTACGACTAAACATTTAACCGCCAACTGCGGACAGATGCAATTTTAATAAGCAATCCGATTTCCGTTACTAAAAAATCTCGCTTCAGGAAAATGTCATCGACACACAACACGACACGACACGAACAATTCAACGAAACTCACGAACGCACTCACTCTTTCGGCTGGTCAGCGAGGGAAAAACTCTAAAGAAAACTCTGGCTTCGGCGGCGAGCGTTCGAGGGAAATCACATGTTTCATGTGCAGAGTATAAAAACAAACTGAATGCCGATTTCACAATGCCGTCAAAGCCGACCGACTAACATATATTTTCCCAATCCCGATGTTACCGCGTAACATCTCTGTGGAGGATTTTCCGAGCGGGGAAAGCTCAAAGCTCCTCTGTTAAGCCGGTTAACAGTGCGACCCACGATTGGGCCATGTTATTCGAGCTGGTTGTACTTTTTTGGGCCAAGTTCCCACATAACTCGCACTTGTCGAGGGAAATGGAAATAGAAGTGAAGATAGACAGTCGTGCAACCTCAAAGTGCAATTAACGCTTGTTTATGGCCGCCCAGCCTCAATTCACTGCGATTCGTCACCCAACTCAGCTGTAAATTCGAGTTTCAGCTCTGCGGCTCGCCACAAATTACTTATGGAGCTGCAATTAAATTCATACCGAGCAGCAACAGGTGGGCGGAAACCACAAGAAGCTTGCGGCGCTTCAAACTTAGCAATAAGCCACAGAAGTGCCAACTATAATAATATATTTTAAGTGGAAGCAGCCAGAAAAATGTGAAATTTTTAGTCAGAATCAAAAAAATGAGTATAAAACAAGATAGAATGCTGCTATGAAGCTGGGGAAGCGCCAACACGAAATTTCAACATTTGGCTAAAAAATAATAAATTGAAAAACAAATTTCCGAATTTTTAAATTTGTGGGCGGGGCCAAAGTGTTTTTGGCATATCGATAAAAGTTGGCAGGAAAAATAATAAAATAAATGAATCAAAACAATTTTCAAATTTTCTTTGTCTTCAAAATTATAAAATATTCGAGCGGGAAAAATTATTATGTATTTTAAATATTTTGAGAAATATATCTTGAAAAATATCTTCAGATATTGATTAGCACAATCTGTGGTTTTATGAAATTTCCAATTTTATAGATCGTGTAATAGGTAATCATTTTAATGATTTACGTGTATCATGTTATATGGTTTAATATTTAGTTAGCACTTAAGATCAATCATGATGTTTAGAAAACTAAGCGTCACCGCATTCGCCACTAAATCATTTTCAGATAAGTGATATATACGAATCCGTAAGAAAAAACAAATAGATATTTGGCCTGAGCTCAAGCTGAGCCAATAAATCAATTCCAACCAAAGTCGGCCGGCACCCAAGACGCTTAAGGTTGGCACAGGCATTCCTCCTCTGAATTTCATTACGAATGCCAGACACAGGGACACGCAGCTGGATGGCCACTCAAGCCAAACAGTTTGCCAGGACGAAAGGACGAAAGCATCCTAGGACCAAGGGACGCCGGACAGGCATTCAAGTAGCCCGGATGGAACAACACAACAAGGCAGCTGCCTCCAGTCAAGTCAAGTGGAAAGCGGTCCTGGTGACAAGGGGGCAAAAGTGTGTTAACATACTAATATTCACTTTGCATCTTAATCGCAGTTGTCCTGTCCAAAGGATGTTATTGCACTGGAAGGGGATAGCCGAGCGTCCGCACGGCTACTTCAATAGCTGTCTGTAGTTGATATAATCAACATTATGCGGACGTATTTATGCAGCTCATGTGGAGGTAATTTGTCGAACAATTTGACAGCAATGAATATTAATAATAAAGGAGGAAAGGAAATTGGTGTTCAAATTGGTAAGTCTGCCGTTAAATAGTATACGACACTATATAACTAAATGTTTTAGATGCATGTTATAAATTAACGCATCATCCTTTTGAAACGTTTAGTTTTTGATATTTTCAAAATAGTATTAATGCGCCATCTGTTGCTCTTTTAAAGAGTTTACACAAAAAATAAGTCTCCAAAAAAAGCTTTGCACAACCAAATACAATAAAAGCTGACAATGTCCTTTGAAGCTCACTTTCCCCACAGCTTTCCCCCTCTCAATTCTCCTTCTCGCTCTGTCGCACAATACATCTTCCCTCCCTTTCCTTTGAGCTTGAACTGCGAATAACAAGGTGAAGGCATAAGCAGCACGAACACGTGGTTGAACCACACGTAAGAGAAGAGAAAAGAGAAGGGTAGGTCATGGAAGAGAACGGGGAAACTGAGGGAAAAGGCAAGGAAACCAGAGGAAAACATGTGCGACTCATCGCCAACTTCCAGGAGCGGTCATTGCTTAGGCACAGTTCACATTCAATGTAACTGGCATTTTCAGTGGCCTTTTCAGTGGCATTTTCGCAGCTTTTCCGCAGCATCGTGTACCTAGTTGACCTCCGTTGGCCTTCAATGGTGCTGCTGCATTTGCAACTGCCCTCTTGCCTAATTGGCAATTTCAGTGAAAGCAAATTGTCGTGGCCGTTAATGGTGTCCGTTTCTGTGGGCTTCCTGTTGATTTCAGACTAATGAATTTAACACACGCACATGCTAAATGTGGTAAATTCATTTAAATTATAAAATCCAGGCGATGCTTAGGTCTGCCATTTTATGTACTTGTTGCATTAATGTTTTAACGAGACCTTATGACGCAACGAGGCGTATACGTAATATGCGCAATGGCGCGCACCGGAAAGTATGCTGCACAACACACTAAGCATCCAAGGAGCAATGCCTTCAAACGGATTTACCCTTGTGGTTATGAATAGCGAATCGCTGAACGGTCGCTGAGTAGGGAATGTGCATTGAAAATGTTATTAAGTTGTTGAGCAAGGCAACGCGCACTCGATCTATCGAGTTTGCTTGCGAACTAGCTTTGCAAATTGTCAAGTCCATAAATTCAGGGTGAAGAAATTTGTGGACTTTATAATCATATGAACTGCGAAATTGAATGAATTATTCATATCCGACGCAGCATTCATCACCACTAAAGTTTGCCAGCTTGGTATGTTTACGCCCCTTGCAGTGTACATATTTTCTATTCTATCCACTTTGCTCTTCGGGCAAATAAAACAGCCCAATAGCATAATTCAAATTTGCACAAGCCCTGTCGGCATAAACAGAAATTATGGCTAGTCATTGACTTTCGGCTGGCAAAATACCTGTTGGTATTTGGAATGTAAAAGAATTATATACATTTTTTGAACCCAAGTGGGTTCATCTGCTCTACAGATAGTTAAGTTTCTTTAAATCCCACCGAATATAAATAATTTGGATTGTTCATTGGATAGAAAACTGCCCATAAAACTGACTCTCCAGTTATACTCTTTTATGTCAGCCAATTGAAACGATGCTGAAAATTCCCCCATAAGCTGTCGAATCTGAAATTCCAAAGAGACCAAGCACACGCAGGCTGAATAGATTAAGCTCGCTGCTAATTGCAAACGAACAGTTTCGCGTCGGACTTTCACATGCACATATATTGTATCTCATACTTTGACATGAACACCATATATGCCAGAGTTTCGCCAGTACGGGGTATCAAAGTCGCACGTAAAACACAATTAGGAGGCACGCACACGACGCAGCGCATAAACGTAGCATAAACGTAGCATAAACAATGCGAAAACATTAACCATAACACAGGAGGCATCGCAACCACTGGGAAACTTGCGGCAGGATGTGGGAAAACCAGGAGTTATACACCTGCAGGACCCACAAGAAGGGTCGTCCGTCGGTCCTGATGATTTGCGGCATTTTTATGATTGTTTTATGGGCATGTGAGGGGAAAGATGAAATGTGGCCCATGAAAGCAAAGACCACTACGGAATGCGAAAAGTCATTTGCGAATTTCACAAATTCCTTTGAGGAATGCGCCGCGGAACAACAAACGCAGACAAAAGGTGTTCTCTTCCAGATAAAACATTATTAATAGCGCGCCAGTCAAGAGGGAACTTCTTGGGCCACTCACAGACAAATAACCAAGTTTACACATGATAAAGTCTATTCTGCGCACATTTATTTTGTTGGGGATACTTACCACAGTCAAAGGGGAAAATCTTGCGTTAATTTAGACACTTTCACTCACCTGCAAGAGAAAGGAGAACAATTTATGAAACAATAAAATAAAAACTCGGAGAAAAAGTTTTGTTTCTCAAGATAATTATGCTGACATAAAAGGTAGGAAGATGGTTTATGGGTATTTTATATAAAATATATATATTATTATGATTATACTCCCAAGAAAAAACAGATTTGGCAGGGATTTGCCTCAATATTTTATACAATTATTTCCGTTATTTGATATAATAATTTAGCTTTTTTGCCACTTAGTGAGTATGTACTCAAACTATATGTATGTTTTTCTATCTTGTGCTTTTTCAACGTCCAACGTGTCCAACGTGAGGTGGGTGTGGCTAGAAACTAAACCTCTTAATGTTCTTCAATAGCTCTTGATATATGAGCTGGTGCTGGGCGCCGTTTTCGTACCGACTTTTATGGGCTATTGTTGGGGGATTTTTTGTTGTGAAGAGGTAAAGCTTTGTGTGCTTATGGCAATAAAATGGCTTAAACGGTACATAAGAGACTTGGCCAGACGCTGCACGCAGTTGAGATCTCAGCCACGAAACGCCGTTAAAGCGACGTTAAACCCAGTCTAGTATTCCACTACCCCATTTTACTTTAACCCGGTGATAATCATTCATTTCAATTACACGCTCGCACATTAACGGGGGGTCGAATCCATTGCGAGACCGGGCTTAATTAATGGTTTTCCCGCAGACTGGGGATGCACCAAGTCAGGAGCTGATAAGCCAATCGCCAGTGTGGCTGCCACCTACCCATTGGTGTAATCAGCAATCAAAGAGGTGCCGATACCTACACACCGAAATTAAGGCAGAACCAAGAATAATTGAGTCATTTGCACTAATTGGCCCAAATTGGCTGAGCTGCAGGCGAAAGCACCAAAAGTTTGCAAGGCAAACTCACAAGCCTCCTGGTTTGTTGGCCTTTGTGACTGGAACTACCACCCACCGCACTGGGCCACTCATATTTAATTCAAAAATTTCTGAGACAAGTTTCCGGCTGGCAGCTACGTGCCACATCCTGCCACTTGCATTGCAAACACGCTGGCCACAAAACTCGAACAATTGTTGAATCGGCATGGATAGTCTATATCTATGCAGATAGCAAAGTCCTTTGAGTAAGCGAATTTTTCACATACTTATCTCTACTCATCTATTTTGAAATTAGCACTTGGGCAAGTAGTAGTAGTCTCCCTTCACTCCTTTATCCAAATCCCATTACAGCCGCTCTTGGGCGGGGATACCATAATCACAGACAGCCCTGGATAATAGGATAATAAAAGTCAAAGTGCTGAAACAAAATTAAATTGACCTCGAGGCGGTTCTACGAAGGAAAACCGATTCTGCGCGTGAATCCATTTTGATTTAATCTATTCCCAGACATTCAAGAGCAAAATTAATGGCTGCCGCACATAGTGTTCAGATTTATATTTGCAAAAACAATGATGCATAAATTAGTTGAAATATGGAATAGAACAATTTGATAAGCGCAAATCCGTGATAATAAAAACGCATATGGAAATTTCAAAAGCACTGAAAAATGTATAATATATTTATCACGTTTGGAAAATCAAGGTTGTGCAATAAATCACAGAAATATGCATATATAATTTAAATTCTTTTGGTATAAAAGGTATGGTAAACCATTTTGCAGAATGTCTCATAAAATCAATGCCAGCTTTCAATTGATTTTTCGCCCTTGCTTGATTATCTGTAATCAGATGGGGCTTATAACACTTTTCTGTGTGTCACGTACCCACAAAACAAAAAAAAAATAAAAGGAAATCGCTTAGGGAATATTCCCCTTTGTCAGGCCTTTATATGGTTGAAAGCAAATATTTATGTATATTTCAACGCACGCAATCAGCCAAAGAATACAAGGCCCACATAAATTTGCCTGAAGGAAGGCCAACCAACAGAATACCAAGCCACATGGCGCAATTTGCCTGGGAACTACCAACTCACACAGAGAAAACATTCGCATGTTGAGGGTAGAAGAACCAAGGTACAAAAATAACAATAGTCAGTCAAAATGCCCTAACTGTTTCAGAAAAAAAACATTATGACTTTGGTATCTATATATTATTCCTGCGGCATCTGTCTGGATTCATGCATGTTGACATAGTTTCTTGTGAGTTAGTATGAAATACGCATCTAACATATACAATTCGATGTCCTGTCCTTAATTAGAGAAGGTCCTGTTCCTAATTACATTACTATACAAAAAACGAAGCAAATTGCAATAACTTTAAAGTTTAAGAAGATATCCTATAACTAAATCGTGAAAATCTGGGTAAGTCTTTGTAAAAATGTTTTACAATTTTTTCAATATTTTTTTTTATGCATATAATGATTTTGCTGATAGGTACAAGGATACGTATACCCCTTTCGAGGGATAATTTTCCGCAGTGTACGGAATGTGAAGGCCACGGAGCCTCGATCTGAGATCCGCAAACCCCTAAAGCAAACCCAATTCGAGCCGTCACTCACCTTTCATCCAGACGCATGCTGCTGCGACTGATGTCACTCCAAACGGACATGGAGCGCGGTCGCTGGAAAATGGACTTGGAGAAGCGGCGGACCGCCGGGGCGGGGGGCAGCTGCTGCGGGGGGTAGCCGGCCAGGTCGTTGAGGTCCTCGTTGAAGTTGACATTGCGCTGCAGACGGTGATTGAGGCTGGGCGATGCCACCGAGGGCATCGAGTAGCTGCAGGTTTGATTATCGTCCGACATGGCCAAAGCGGTGTAGCTCACTTGGAGGTTTTGGCTCATGTCCTTCGGCACGGGGGGCGATTCGGGATATGTGTACGATTCAGACCAGGTCACCGTTTCTGACCAGGTCTACATAATTTAGCTGGGCTCTCACACTCGCGGCACGCTGTCACTGGCTTACTTTTCACTTTTTTCACTGCCGGTCATGTTTTGTATCTCAGAGATGCATCTGCACCGAGCACAGGCTGCGGACTGCGAAGGCTTGTTTATTGTCTGGGCTCATGACATATCCGACACTTCATTAAGCACAATCAGCCCAAACAATTGGCTGTCTCTCTCCGTCGTTTGATCCCGCACTCGTCTTTGGCCACATCGCTATATTCTGCAACTAAGTGACATTGATAAATTGATGACCCCATGACCCCAACACTGTCTCACACTCGTCGGCTGGTTAATTGACTGCAGCCGACTTGCAGCACGCAAAAATTTGCAAAAGTTTAGGGTTCAAATACCACGACAATCAATCAAGCAGCTATTCAATCAATCAAAACCCATACAAATCTCGAAGTCACTTTCGGAAATCCCTACAAAAAGCTTAAACATAATTGAGGCTACCAAAAATTTTTCGAATTTTTAGGTGGAAATTATTTTCCAATTATTTGCATATTGAGCATATGAAGCTCTATTATAGATGATGATTGATTTATTGCTATACATCACATAAAAAAAATTTAAAAGCATTAACATATAAAAATATTTTGTTATATTAAACATTAAAACATATAAGCTATGCCACTTACTCACAAATAACAAAAGTCTTTCCTATAATATATAAATTAATCTTAATTATTTATACATGTTTATTTAATTAATATGGTGGTACTGAAGAAATAAAATGGCCTTGCTTATACAGAACTTTCAATGTCTAATTTTATTAATTAATCAAGTTATGTTCTCCTAAAATAAGTTAGTTGACAGACCCTTTTCAAGCTAAAATGAGCTCGGGGCGTGGCGAACAGCACTTCTCATCAGCATAATGAAAAACAAATTTCAAGCGAAGACACACCCACGCACACCCCAAAACAGAAAGCTGCAGTTTTGCCAGATGACGTAGACGAGAAGCCCCTTTTTTGGGGACACACCCATCTGTTATCCCTCTTCTTTTACTGCAAAATTATCTCTCCTCCGTCTTTATGCTTTATTTTGAAACATTTTATTGTTCTCTTTTCGGCCACTTGAGTTTTATGTTTGCGCCCAACAATTATTTAAAGAATTTCTTGGCCAAAATGTGTTGAAGAGCTCCCCAAGGTAATTTGCATGCGAAACCATAACTTGGCCAACTAAGTGCCGCAATTAACAAATGTAAAGAGTGCTGAAATGAAGCCACGCCCACTTCCTCTTAACAACAACCCAAGTGCTGCACGCGATTTCCCAGGGAAAGTTTCCCAAAACCAAGACATTAAATTGCTCAGAGTCAAACGATATCGAGTTGACCGGATTTTTGTGACCAAAGCATTTTGGCGACATTTGCAAGGTCACGATTACAAACGTAAAGTATATAGCATACTTTTTGGGTGCCATCCAAAACAGAAACAAATAAAAATGTGAAAAAATGCACCCAATCTAGTGAAGGAAAAGATTTGTATTCAGGAGTATAGAACAAGAAGGATTCCATTTTGGGTAGTTTTTATGGATTATAATTATTATGGTAATATAGATACATATTACAAGTTATTTAAATACCACTCTAATAGTAGTACTTGAAACCAACTAATAGTTGATTGCAGGACAATTACAAACACTTAATACTTTAACCTTTCTGATTACTAAATTAAACATATTGCCTGTATTTCGTATATCTAAGGACCTTTATAGCCCTACAAGCCTATGAATATGCAGATACATAGTATAGTTCTGGAAATAGACTTTGGCCTTTATTAGCTGGCTGTGGTCCCAGAACAATTCCCCTGTCTGAAATTCGACGCACATGAGCAAAGTTGCCTCCTTATCAATTAATGAACTTTCTCACCCCGCGTCCGGAAAGCAGGAAAAAAGGCTGGATTTTTCCTGGAAAAGTGAAACATATGGCAATAGTTGCTTCCTTGTTATATCACCACAGAGAACATTTATTGTTGGGGCCGAAAAGGAAATGTCTTTCAAAATGGCTGACAAACAGAAGTTCTGTAAACATGCGGGAATTGTTAGAAGGAAGCTGATTGGCAAGGGGACACAATAAAAAATGTGTTGGCCTAGAATGTGTTGGCCATAAATTAAATGGGGGAAAAACAAAGCACGAAATGAGCACATAATATATGTCGACATGTGCACAACCAGTGAAGACACTCCTTGGAGGGAAATTCCCTTAGAACTAAGGTGAATCCGCTTTTCAGAATCGTTTTGTTCTAGTTTGACACCCTACGTAAGCCTATCAAAATGTTTCTGTGTGCTCTGCTCGTGTTCTAAGTTCCATCCCCACCATTTGCATGGGAAATGAATATCCCCCTTCTAAAGAGCTGGTCAAATGTTGTCAGCAGTATCTTACCCTCATCAGCAGCGCTTTGAACCCAATTTTTGCACAAACCGTGACCTTTTCCCGCATTCAAAAGGTTCAGGAGGAAAGGTCACAAGATGTACAAAAGGCTTGCATGGTTAGTTAGTTTTTTTTTGAGTCTAATAACTTTATTATTATTTAAAGACTTTGAATAGGAAACGCCTCCTACTAAATCTTGCTTCGACCGTTAATATTAAAATCAACTATATGCATGTATATCAGTCTTTAAAACTAAGGAAGATTACTGCTTGCTGGCAACTTTTTGCTATCACAAAGCTTCTTTAATCTCTTTCATCAGCCAGCTTTTCACCCATTTTCTTTTCATTGCAATTCATTTTGCTCTCTATCTCTAGAATGGTATAACACATTTTCCTAATTCTTGGCCAGCATCCATGAAAGAGTTTTGTTTTTCACTCTTCCCTTTCATTTTCCTTTTTCGGCGGTTACATCGGCCAAGTTGAAATTGATTTGTGGCTGCTGAGAAAAGTTTAACTTTTGGCGGTCGGGAAATTGAATTTTTATTTCTACTTTGCCATGCCATCTTTGCTGTTTGCATCTCGATATGAGGAGAAAAGTTATCCAAGAACCACATATTCGCGTCGTTTTCACACCTGCCTAAAATACGTTTTAAATTAGCAAGTCAAACAAGTTCGTTCGCCGATTCAAGTAGATATTCCGTATAAAAAACTTAACGTTTGGTTTGGCATCCATGTGCACATTGTTATTCCACATTCAATGCAAAACTTTTGACCAGCAGAAGGAAAAGTTCAGGAACAACTTTCACAAGTGTTTACTAAAGTTGCTAACCGAAGCTGACTTTTACCTTCATAGATAATTTAAATTCTTCGATATTCAAGCTGAATGCAATTTTCCTTAAAGAACCAAAAGGATTATTGCCACATAATGCTGAATACAGAGTAGAAAATGGCAGCACAAATCACTTAACTGCCAAAAAAATCTGAGAAATGTAGCGTGGAGTCGACGATGAAATATCTCCAACATAGCAGACAATAATGTGTAAACAAACGATGTGCCTGCTGAGTGGGCGTTAGTACAGATTCTGAGAAAAAATCGGAAAATAGCAGAGGACATACAGGACATACACATGGGTTAATATAGCGTGATAAGTTGTCTGTGTTATACATTTAGCCGAACAAACAACAAAGAATTGAGTCAGTCTGGGCACTCAAGCAATTTTTTTCTGCCACAACCATCATCACTTATCAGATAAAAATAAGCATTAAGATGTTTTAGGGGACCCACAACAAATGTCAACCGCAAATGCTTAGGGCAGAAGTTGAGGCAAAAGTTGAAATGTTTTAGCAGAGAGAGATTGGATTATACGAATTTTATTTGTTTGGGAACAGTTTTGGCCCAGAACCCAAAAGTAAACGAGCAAAAATTCAACTAAAAGTGTGTGCGGAATAAGGTAAAATAACAGAAAACAAAAAGCAAATAACTTCCAATGCAAAGGCTTTTGTTTAATAAAATCATTAATGAAAAACTAATAAAATGCTTAAAATTTGTTTAATGCAAATCAGCATTTGTCAGGCGAGTGGAATTAGCCAACGGTTTCTTTTATCCACCACAAACACGCACAGTTTTCATTTAATATCCTGATTTCCGACAATGCCAAAATGTCACCAAATAGCATGAAAACATTTGCTGAACCCTGAACTTTGGGCCATTAGTCAATTATATGAGACGAGCCTGGCGATTTTATCTACTGAGAGTGGCACAGAGTGCCAAGTGTATAAAAAGGCAATCAATCCTAAAGCATGACAAAATCATTCTTAGAAGAACAAGTCGCAATTGGGCAACTTTAATTAATCTCAAAGGGCGCAAAGGGTATAAATTTGCCTAACTACAACCAGTTCCTGGTGGGGAATACAGATAATTTCTATAACTTCGGCATCCTCTGTTTGAGTTTCAAAGTTGTTCATTTGGAATGCATGGGAATGGCTGCATTGAGACGGTCAAAGTATTTGCACATATATATTTCATATAAGTGTCTAAAAGTTCTATGCCAGATTTTTCAAACTACCCGACCTTCTGGTTTTTTTTTTTTCGTTGTGTGGCCTACCCATAGATTAACTCGACCTTTTGCCAGCCTCTGGCCGAAATCGCCCTTTCCACTGGCGATGCGGCGTTAGCCAGGGATTAGCCTAGACTGTTACATCCTGTATCAGCCCCGCCCCCTTGGGCCCCATCCAAAGGTCCCAGCCACGTAGCCACAAAAGTTCCTGCCGCACTCCCCTCGTTGCTGGCTTTTTTGGTGGTTTTTCGCAATTTTGTTAAGCTTTCACTTTTAGCTTTTTAAGGTATTTTCCCAGCTTACCCAGTCACTGAACTGCCTGCCCATCTGTTTCCTGTATCTTTCTAATTTTCCGATTACTCTGGCAGCCTCTGGAAAATGAGTAGGGAATTAAATGCGAAATATTACTCATACGCCATGTGTGCCGCCAGCCTTAAAGGACTTTTACGACCCTCCCATTTATGTCCTTCTTGCCTTTGGTTAAGCCAATATAGGTTTGTTTTTTATGCTATTTTTATGTTTATTATTATTTTAGGGTTTTGTGGGTTTTCGATATCGTTACACTTTTTCATTATTCCGTTTGCCATTTATTTTATTCGCCCAGAGAAAATGTTGGATAATTTATGGCTGGCGTTGATTTTGTTGTCGGGAACATAAATAAGGCTGAAAGTGCATTATAATATAATTTGAATTTAAAGGCTAAATAAATTAAAATCTGTGTTTGATGTTTCAATATATCATGATAAGACACCCTATTATTTGGAAACTTGTTTTGCTTTTACGTAAAAATTAAGCTAAACAATATGTAATTTAGTTGAAGCTGGGCATAGCATAGTACCAAAATACAAACTTAAATTGTCACTTTACATAGACTACTTCTTGTTCTTGCAAATTAACTTCTTTACTAATTACATTTTTAAGCTTTTAATTTGCCGAATGAAAAGAATGATATATTGTTTTAACATTTGCATAGTTTTCATAGTTGAGCATAAATAAATCTCAATTATGTTAAAAAAATACTTCACAAATAAGTTGATCCATTATGTTGAAAAAACTATCTATCTACGTTAAATTATAAGTTTCAAAATAGTTTTCCTACTGCCGCGACCTTTAGCAACCTAATTAACTTTGCCTTCGCTCACTCCCATTTACCAAAACAAGCCACAAAAATGGGGGCTGCACATCGCCGAGTGGCTTAATGAAAGTTAAAGTAAATATATAATAAACTTAATTGGTATGCAAATTAGCGCTGCTTGGCCAATTTCCTCTAAATGGGCGGCGCACAAAATACAAAACACTCTGCTGAGGGTCGCCTGCATCGATGGCAGCGGACGGAATGTGTCATAAAACCTAATTGAAAATTTCAGCCACGAACGAGCCACTGACAACAATCTGTGTGCGAGTGGGTGTGGCAAGAAATATTGTCGGGTGAGCGCCAGATAAGCAAAATAGACTGCAGCATCCCATGAGCCGTGGTGGCATGAAGCTAGTTGCAATGGCCAAAACGAAATGTGTCAAGGCGATTCGGTGGCAACAAACTACAGCGAAATACCTGCGGGGCCTTTCACATAAGCAAACACGACAGCATATGTAAAAATAAAAATGTTCACTTGAAAATAATTTGCTGCGCTCGGTAAACAAAGCCAAGGGACAACGGGGCGGATCGATTTTGGGCGAAACAAAAAAACGGAGTTACTTCAAACGCTGCGCACAAAAGTGTGCTACAAAGTCCTCGTTTGCAGCCACGCACTTGAAGGAATTCTCGATTGCTCGCACACTTTTAAACTCTCACATTTTTTAATGTTTCTCGACGTCTTTTTCGCTGCTTTATTCGTGCAAGTACTCATATATTATCATTACTTTCCCGGGAGTCCAAGGACACACAATAACTTTCACTCTCTGCAGCCCAGCCTTCCTTGTTTTATATTATATATTTTTCTTTTTTAGCCTGACATTTTCCACTAATTAACACAACAAATCCGGCCGACACGTGGGCGATGGCCTCGTTTGGCCCTCCACAAGCGCGAGCAAGATAAAGCCGTTTAAATACACTCTGATTAATTCGCGAAGGTGACAGTTGCGCCCACAATACCGCATATATTCAGCTCGATTCTGTGGACATATGGCTCGATTCGTCGTCGAGGCGTTCTGCATCCAACTGGCAGCACAAACGAACTGAGGCACTGCTACCAATCTTTTCGTAACTGGCTCCAGCTGGCGTCCAAAGTCACGCACCACCAGCAGCAGGACGACCCACCAGGCGTGCCTGTGTGCGTGCATCTGTGTCTTGGTCCTTCGAGCCCGCTCTTCGTCGGTGCTCTTCTGCATGTCAGCGCTCTTAAGCGGCATTGAATGCTGCACGCAGTTAACTAGAGTTGTCACCTGGACAACTCTGCATAATGAATTAGGGTATTGCCAAATAAATTGTTTACAATTTTCGGAAGATGCCAATATCACTATCTAAATCACAGTTTTATAAGATCATATCATGTATTTTCCTTCATATTAGCCTTATCTGATATTAAAATCAGCTTAAATCTGATATTAGTCATATATCAAAAAGTTATGGATGGTTCGTTAAAACGAACTTATTTTTAGATATTAGCACTTATCCTGAAAAGAGTGATGTAACATTTATTTAAGAAAGAATAATATTTAAGAAACATGTTCACTATTTCTATAATACAAAAACTAAAATAGAGCTTGCACTGTTAATGGCCCCTTATGTTCCATGAGTTTTGACCTCCAAGCGAAATACTTCATTTTCTTCAAATACCCATTGAATACCCCATTTTGGCCAGTGTAGGGACATAACATTGTGGGGCTCAACTGTTGGCCGAAACACGTGTTATATAAGAAACAAAGAAGCGTAAGAGCAAGCGTGGCTCTTCTCCGGCACAGAGAATTACGGGCGATTGCTCCCGTAACCCAGAAGAAGGACAGCAACAAAACAGAGGGGCCAACAACGAATTTGGCGCGAAAGACACGTGCGGAATAGGAACATGAGGACAACCATTCCATTCCATTCCATTCCGTTGCGTTGCGTGTAAACATTGAAGCTTTTCTGTGACGTCAGTTGCGGCCTCATGACGTCAGATGGAAGAGCAGGGGAAAAGTCTACAAAACGAGGAGGGGAGTGGGCGACCCACAAAGCTCGATCTGTGGGAAAAGCTGTGAAACCTTCGGTGGTATTCATGTTGTGTTGGATTAGAAACTGTTAAGGATCCTAAATTGAAAGGAAAAACAAGTCCCGAGGCGTTTTACACTATTTGTAAAGTTCAGACACGTTCTAAACACTTATAGTGGTTAAATAAGAGTAGAAAAGCCAGCATTTAAAAACTTCCAATCATACTAAAAGAGCCAAATGGCAAAATGTGGTGCAGAAGCAACCGAACCGCCATCAATTCATTTGGGAATTGAAAAACATCAAAATACAATAGGTTCCCCCACTTACTTTGGCGTATAATGGAAAGCGTATTGATTTCCATAAGTGATTGATGAACCCGAATTCTATGCGACCTGCCACTAATATACATATGCATAGTACCCGTAAACCAAGGTCTATGGACTAAAACAAAAGTGCAACTGACAGCGGTTGAGTGGATGGATGGATGGGTGGATGTGGGTGTGGGTGTTCAGGGTGCTTTGGAATCCTTCATTCTATATGCAAATCCCCAAAACTTCTACTGCAGCCAGCTGACTATCGAAACGCATTAGAATCCGCATTAATATTCAGTATAATCCAGCTTTAAAATTGGTGAAAGGATTCGCTTGGGATGAGCAATGGAAAATCTATTAAGGCTTAAACTAGAAACATTGAAATATATTGAAAGATTTATTTTGTTTATAAAATAACTTCTTTTACACACTCGCTGCATTAACATTTTAAAAGTGTGCCTTGAATATAACTTAGTTGAAAGGCAGATTCTACTTAAGCATATCTTACCTAAATACTTCAGCTATAAATTGGTAAACTACATTCCCAATAGCACAAGAAGAGTAAACTATATTAAGCTCTATTGCTTTAGAGACACGTTAGGTCCTTTGCACCAAATTTCATTAGGGCCAATTTATTTTTGAAGTAGTTTGCATTACAGGCTTTTAGGGTCGAACAAAAAACTTTCAAAGGGTTTGACAGAGCTGAAATATGTCCCCGACTGGATTACACATTCCGGTCAATATGTGGAGCCCAAATGGTCCCATTGATATGCCAAGGAGCTGGCCAAGAGAAACCTCAGCAAACACTGCACCCGAGTGTTGGTAAATGGACATCTTATGTGCCCATATATGTAAGTGCGTGTGTGGGCTGGAAATTTGTTGTCAATTTCCGGCAATTTGTCGTTTGGTAGCCAAATCATTGTGATAAGGGCCAAAATGGCAGGAGACTAACACATCCTGTAATGGATACGCACGTTGCCTGGCAACGCAATCAACACAACATAATATAAAAGTAAATTAGAATGCTTAGATGGGGCGAAGAAAGCAGGAACTTTGGCGGGCAACTTGTCTCGACGCTAAACGAGAGTCAAGTGCGAAAAAGTCAGAGTGAACGTGAATGTGAAAGTGAATGTGAATGTGGTGGGGGAAAGCGAACCAGGCCATCGAGGCACTAGCTGATGGCCCAAATTGAGTGCTTTAGCCACCTCCCCGATGGCAGCTCGCTTGTCAGGTTGTTCCAATTATGCCAGAGTTCAAGAGCCCTCTGATTGCTTAATCTTGCCGGAATGCATTAGTGTGTCAGCCCAGTTAGCACGTACGCACTTACACGGCCCGCTCCTGTTGGCGGCGTAATTAAAATGTCAAAACGAATTTACATGCCACATTCCTGGGCAATACAGTATGCTCTAAGCCAAAGGAAGATAAAGTGAAAATTCTTGGGCCTATCACTTCGTTTGCGGTTTGCCGTCTGTCAGCTCCAAACAATTGGCAAGAAAAGAAAAAATGCCAAATGCCCAAAGCCCAAAGCGACTAGAGATAACCAGCAGAGACAAGACATCGCTCACAAACAGGCCAAGAGAAGAGGAAAGAAGAGCCCACAAAACTATTGTCAAGCAGATAATAAACAACTAAATGATACCCTTTGCAGAAGTGCAACATCATTTTGGGCTATTTAGCAAACGTTTTAAAGTGGAAGTAATCAAAATTTATATAGAAGGCAAATGTAGTGAAAATTAATTAGCCAAGAAACGGGCATCTGATAGTCGAATCACTCAGCTTATGCCAGTTTTTTCTTTCCTTTCCTTGACAAATTTTCTGATTTCCTTTCCTCCATAAAAAGATAGTAGGTACCTACATAAACAGATTTGAAGTTTCCATTACCACCCACATTCAATTTGGCTACTTTGAAAACCGCATTATTGAAATTGAAAAGAAAAGGCCAAACAACACAAACAGATCAAATCTAAGACCAAAGTCCTTCCCCATTGTGCGTACATGAGCTGTGACCCTGTTGATATGGCCAACCGAAATCACTTGGGACATTAATATAAATAAATTGGCACAGCGAGGCAGAAAGAAAAAATATAAAAAATATATAAATGTCAACAAATAAATAACTGTGATATTTATAGCCCCAAAACGAGTCAAGTGAAATGAGAAACTTCAGACAGCACAGTTGAAATATTCATACACGAATTGCAATAGAAAGACTTTCTACCTCTAGGGATTTTGAACGGAGATTGCATTTCAGGCAGAAGACAGGTTATGCTCCCCGTCTACTGTCTATTCAAATTTCGCAGGAATACAGATGTGTATTCACAGCAGACACATATATGAGTTCATGTCTGACTTAATTTTAAAGGATATATTCGTGTCCAATGTAATAAAAGTTCACAACACAGCTGGGCTACTAATATTTAATATTTTCACTATTCTCATGTGGCATTTACATAAGCTCTTCAAACTTTAATGGATATAAATTATAAGGATTCGTGGTAGCCATCTAAACTACTATTCTATTAGTCTTTTCGCAAAAAAATGTTTTGAAATAAACTTTTTTCCACTGAATAATGAAAAGGTAATTTGTTGCATGTAACAAGGTGTGTATTTTGATGTTTTTAAAAAAAGCCCCTTTTCATTCGATATTAATTAAACGTAAATATGTATAAAAAGCAAAACAACTAATAGGCTAGCAGCAGCTACAGTAAAAAACTTTATATGGATGGCATGTCCTTCTGATTATCATAGTATCCACTTCTATTTAGTATCTCTCATGCCTCGAACCATTTTAAAAAATTAGAGCATTATTTTATTTTTGGCAATACAGTGTTTTGTCGAGCAAGACGAACTACCGATGCTGAGAAAGCTTAAATTATTTTCCCAATCGCTTCGAGCTCACAGCACTCGACACGATTTGGCTTTTTTCATTAGTGTCAGGCTGCCAATGAATCGCAGGACGTGAAAATCGTGGAAATGCGGAAAACGCAGCTGCTGCCGACTCGTCTGGCTCATCAAAAGATTGAAAGGCAGGGCTCAGGACGCGGCGAGAGGAATATTCAAATGCCTAAACTAAATTGCATATTTATGCGAGTCCTGCGAGAGCAGAACTGTCTGCCACTGAAATACTGATACTGAGATACTACAACGAAATAAAGGAAAGGAGGTGCGCTCGCACTGCTGGCATAAATTATGTAACATTTCACGTATTTCCCGTTTTTTATTATACTCGCACTTTTTCATTTTTGCTTCGGCTTTTCTGACGGGTCGTGGCAGTTTTTCCGCGAATCGCGACAATTGCCAAAAACGTCAACCCAAATTTCTGTTGTTTGCCCCAGTGACTGTCAATATTTGCTTTTGTTCATGTGTGTGTTCTGCGACTTTTGGGACTTTCAGCGAAGGCGTATTTTTGGTTACAAATTTTGATTGACACATCGAATTTAGTTTAGTTTGGAATTCCGTCCAGGCCCAAACGTGGCGCATTTCCCCGTCGCATCAATTAACCGAATCTTCCCGCAAATCCTAAGCCCCACCACACACACCATACCCATTTATCCAAGCCTCGTGCTCTGCGAGTCCAAGCCAAGTTGCAGGAACCGAAGCCAAAATAAAAAGGAATCGCAAAGTCAAGAAATGGAAAGAGGACTCTGGCCAGCTTGTTCAATTATGCAAGGACGAAACGTGCCTGGAACTTGGTTAAAAGATACACCAAGTTACAGCACAAGCCCCTTTTGGTGGACAACATCACATGTGCTGGATTTGAAATCATAGTTAATTTCATGGGCAGCGGCTTAGTAGAAAGCAAAGTAATATTTTCTAGCTCTTTTATACTCTACAGCTTTTACTCTAAGTTGGTATAGCGTGTAATCACTGTACCAACGCTGAGACCTGCCTTGTTGAATTTTGAATAAGACTCCAAGCAGGGCTCCCAGATCCTTGGGTTTGGCTGGGGGGCAAGTAGCAAGTCCGCTTGAGAGCTAATTGAACGCCATTTGGTTGGACAGTAATTGATGTATGAGTCAGCCATTGGGGAATCACTTTCCCGGGGACAAGGTGCTCCAAATGTCGACCTGGAGGAAGGAATGCTCCTTGGACTGTTTCCATTTCGAAATGTTTTGCGTTTCGCACAACTCGACTGCCAATGCATTTCGGTGTCTTGTTGTTGAAACCTAAAGCGCTGGTCCATTAGGAAATTGCGCACAAGATGGGAAACGGAAAGAAATCAGATGACGGGGCAGTCAAGAGGTCACCGATGGCGCAATGGACCAAAGGATGTCCCACCTGCCTGCAGTGCGCCAAAAGTGGTGGACAAGCGTGGGAGGGTTCTCAGGTTTGAATACCATGTCATTTTCTCCATGTGTACACCAGCCACGCCCACAGTCAACGCCTCCCTCAAGAGGGACCAAAGTGTAAACAAACCAGTTGTTCCACAGTGCACTTTGTCACAAGTGGACACCAACAGCGCGCACATCAAGGCAAATGAAGAAAAACTTTACTTTATTTACGTTTCTGCTTTTTCCTCTACTTTTACCTCCTGTTCGATACTGTAGAACTCTTTTGCTGGCTGGCCAACTGTTTGCTTTCACTTTCCACGGCTATTTTGGTAACACTTTTATAGCCTCTGATGGAGGAACACGTATTCATGTGTGTGAATGCAAAGAAGCATAGACAAATGAACTAATATTCTGTACCATAAACAAAACAAAAATATAGCCCCAAATAGAAGATCAAAATTCAAAAACTTTAATGCATTTCTTTTAATAAAAAGTATGTAATGAAAAACTGGAAAGTCTTTTTTAATTTTTTAGTATCTCTGTGGAATTCGTACCACCAATCATAAGCTTCCAAATGGTGTTTGGCCAAAGAACGATACTCAAATGAAAAGAAAATATAAGAAAATATAAAGAAAATATATAAATAAGGAAAATATATTAGAAAATAAAATTACATAGATACAAATTCAAGACAGGGATGTTTTTCAATAACTATATAATATATATGAGTAAAGGTAAGTATTATATTTCTATTCGTTAATTAAATACTCTTTTATACAAAGAATCATATTACTACCCAGCTTGTGCTCTAATGGCCCTGTCTAAGACGAAAGCAGTTTTCTGGCCTTAAGCTGCTACTTAAAATCGACTTACAATTCAGATTGGTCAGCATTTTGTCATCAGATACTTACAAAAAAATGCTGGGGTTTCTACTTAATTATGATTTCTACAGTATTTCATTATTATTTTTTTCTTCTCAAATTCAGAGCCAATAATTCACACATTGCAGGAAATTGAGTCAATGTACATTTTTATTGAAAAAGCCAGCCATAGTGCCGAATCAAATAACGTTTTATAAAAGCCTATTTCACTCACTTTAGAAGCAAAACATTTAACTCTTTGGGTATTTTATGGTTCGTCAATATCGCAGTAGGCAAATCCATCAAATCGAAAAAAAATTAATAACGCATCATGTGCGTTGAATATACATACATACATATATATTTTTCCATTTCGCTGGCACCCCATTGTTTTCCTGCGCCTGTCAGCCCAATTGCCGCAAAATGGCAGAGCTAGCCAGGAATCCCTTTAAAATTTGCATAAATTGAAAGGCACCCAAAGCGGTTTTAATGCCGTCAGGATTGTTTTGCCTGCTGGCCCGGATCCTGATTCAATCCGACAATCACTCGTAGCATTTCGTCAGTCAGCCGGTCCGCAGTATCCTTCACTTCCACTTGGCTTGGCCCGATTCTGTCCTGTTCCATTTCGATTCCATCCCAAAAGGATATCCGCCTGTGTGGGCTGCGGCTCCTGGGCTATCTGCTCCGCCCACCTTTGCATACCTGATTCCCTCTTCTTTTACTCCACGTAATTGCTAAATTTAAAACGTCTCAGTCGCAGTCATGCATGGCCCAATCGCTAATTAAATTTAAGCATTAGCAGAGTTTCAGTATTCCTCTCACACACACACACACAGGTGCACACAGCGGCAAATGTATTATTATGCCAGGAAATTGAAAAATTCTTTATTGTTCATTGTATACTTCTGTATTTGGGAAAGCATGAGTTCGCTCAAGGGAACGCTATTAAATGCATCATTGACCAACGGGCGAGGTAACAAAAAAAAATTGTTTTTCGTCAGGTAGAAGAAAAGAAAAACTTGACGAAAACGTACACAAATCCAAAAAATTCAAGCGTTGCTCATGTTTTGCGCCACATTTGTTGGTACCAAGAAAAAAAGTTGTCAACACAAAAAAAACGCATACCGACCACACACACAGACACAAAGTCAAGGACCAGACAAAACATCCCTTACCCACACACACACACACATCGCACAGGAGGCAGCGAGGAAACTTTATTTATAATAGAATTTTCAGGCATGACCATACCCTCCCCTCAATGAGGTCACGGCCATATAGAATTTGGCAGTACTTTAAAAATAACAAGTGCCAATTTGGGAGCAGCGTTACTTGGGTTCATAAAACTAATGCCAATTAGTTTCATTTAAAATTTTGATTTAATTATAAACTTAAAACGAGCTTAGTTGCAGATTATGAACTATTTATTTACGGAACTATTATATGAGGATATTTCTTTAATATATTTTAGATTTTATTATGAGTGTTATAATGATACCAGGTGATATGTCTTTAAATTAGCACATTTAATATTACTCTTCTTCCGCTTAGACAGCAAAGCATATATAAGTGATTCAAAAACTTTAGGAAATATTTCTTAGGGTATATAAGCGGTCGTTCCGTTTACATGAACTCTTTAAGCCCGAGCTCCGTTCACTGGCTTCTGATGCTTTGCTTCGCACTGGTAGCAGCAAATTGACTTTTTCGCACGTTGATTGATTTTGGAACTTTTTCTTTGGGCAGAACTCCCCGAACCGGCCCCTTTAAGGCCCCAAAACTGGTAGCTTCCTTACTCTCAGCACAAAAGTGGTAATAAAGCGGGTGCATTTCGCATGCCATCGCAATTGTTCGACTCGGTTTCGCCTTGGCTGACCTCCATCGATCGTGGGCCATCGCGTATAGTTGCTGAACACATAATTATTTATTTACGAGTGTTCATTCATTGATGAACACAAACACTGTTGATACTGCTCTTTTGCCCTTCGGACCGATGCCAAATGCGAGAGTTCAGGCCCATTCACCTCGCCTGAAGTGCGGCCTTCTTTCGCTTTTTGTTGCCAGGTGTGTAGAAATAGTCTGTGACGTTGCTAAATTTGGGAAACGGAAACATACAGGAAAACCACTCTGCATGCCTCTTCCCGCCAAATTGGCATTCATAGAACCAATCCTACAACCGTGCCTTATAATGGGAATATAACATTAAATGGGAAGTAAGTTGCTTAAAACATTGCCGATATCTAGAATGAAAGTTATTAGAACATCTAAACATTCTACTTTCTTTGGGAATAGTTAAGTATACTTTTAATACTTTTAATATTCTTCGCTGGCCAGAGGATAATTGGAATCATTTTCATACTGTAGCTCTCAGCAGAACCCAACTAGCGTAACTTTATATTTAGTCAGTAGATTAAATCACTGAAGCCGTCAGTTGGGCACAAACCGCCAGTCTTAATAGCGGAACACTAGGGGTCCTAAATTTAGAACTGTATGCATAATGCACACCGTTTTTCAAGCATTAATGCGAAAGGAGAGCCTTCAAGGACCCGGTGGCATGTACTTCATGTAGTCCCAGACATATCCATTATTGGGAGCGCAATGGCAACAGCCTGTGGGTGCGTTGTACACAATGCTATTATAATTATAGTCGTGTGGATTAAGCTGGCCGGCTCCACCACCCTCGTCACTGACCTCAGCTCCTCGAGGATTAACCTGGAACGGTTGGGGTATGTGTGTTACCAGCACCTGTCCAACTTGTCATAAAGGGGAGCCGACTAAGTGTGCGCAAGTAACGTTCATTGGATTTGAGTCTACTTATTACCCTCCATTGGAATACAATTGGGGTAAATCATAAAATAGTTGTGAGCAATTAATACTTATCGGTCTGCTTTAATTTCCACTTCCGAAGGATTCGCACGAATTCAAATTGCCATCTGTTATTTCACTTTAAACATGCATTTTCTACAGGTAAAACGATAGGTATCTGATATTCGCGACACATTGACCACTTTTAAATACATTTTAAATAAATAATAGATTTTGTATTTACTAACGTACGGATAATGAAATGACTTATTTATTGATTCAATATTTTTATGGTGGATGTACGCATAACAAAGCCTACAATTCCATACAAAACAGCCAGGCAAACGAGTTTTTCCAATAGTCTGCTAGTCTGTACGCCCTTTGATAAGTACGGGGTAGAAAACTAATAACTTGCAGGCAGGCACTGCAGTTGAAGGTTAGTGGAAACTGGAAAAACGAACAGAGGAGGAAGCGATTTACATAAGTTATTATGGTAAACCACACAAGTGTGTCGGTGGCTCACGTGAGGGATGTGTCCGAAAGATGTACGAATGTAAATGGAAAATGTCAGAAGTTGTATTTCACAAGCAGGCCCTCACAAGATTTCCATATTCCCTGCTAAACAGCATAATCAGCACTAATGGATACGCTGAGGTATTTCACGAAGGCCAAAACTGCACTTTCGCTGCGGACAAACCAAGTGAAGAAAGGGCCACCTATCAGGTGCTCGCGGGAAAATTGTGTTTAAACGTGCGAAAACGAGTAATGTGCCATTACTCAGCCTGGAAAAGCATTTTCCCAGATTTTCCCAGATTTTCTCGTATTTTCCTCGGCAAACTTGTTGGGAGGGCATTACCCGCTGTTGCTTTCATATTTTTCTTTGGGCACTTATGTATAATGAGGAAGTCTTTGGGCAAAAGCCCTTTTTCAGAAAAGGTAAACAAAGCCCGCCGTCGGCTTAATTGAACATTTTACTCATGTTACGCAGTGAAAAATTGTGTACACATTTTCCAAATCATTTCAAGTGCGCACAGCCCGAGAATGTTGGTCGGGAATTTGTTTGCTAATGAAGCCAAAGTGGATTGTATAGCGTACCTTTAAGTGACGCGACCCCTGACCTTTATTAGCAGTTCGGAAATGTTATATTTGTCCTGGAATGCGGACTATTTCATCTGTTAACGAGGACCAACAAATTGCCAAGTTTCTTGGCTCGAACGTGCGGCCATTAAAATCACAAATTCCACAGCCATTCGGAGGGGCAATTAAATGTTATGGGCTTGGACCCCGCCTTGAAGGACGGATTAGGCCGTAAAAGTGTTGTATTTAAGCAGCCATAAATCGTGATCTTGCAATGCTGTCGTCAACGCTCACAAAACAAGAGCGCAATTTCCGCTTACATATTAAATATTTCACATAAAAGTGAAAGGGTTTTTACGAAAAGGTTTTACACTGTGTCGCTAAACCTTTAAGTCAATTCCGAAAGTCCTTTAAGAGTAATGGACATGAAATGCCCTAACCGCAGACTCAGATATATTTGGGTTTTTGGAAAAAAGTACACATCACTTAAAATGCAATTATTGCATTTCCTTCGTAATTAAACGTTTTAAATTTTATGGGAGTATTTTAACTTGTTAACTGAATTTCCGCAATAGTCTAAACTTCCTGGAAGTATATATATAAAATGGCCCTGCAGACTGCAATGCTCTTCCTTAATTTAATAGGCATTGGAGTTCGTATTGAGTTATATATCCATTTTAGTAGTAAAACCCCAAGCCTTAGGTGTCGAAGTCCTGGTTAAGTTATTAAAACTTAATAAAATGCAAAATTGAATCCCTCGTCGAGTCGTGTGTAGAGTGAGTAAATAAATTTGCACATATGCCAGCCTTTCTGTGGATTTTGCGGCACAGAAGCAAAGCCATAAGTATTAACCTTGAAGCATTGGGGAACCATTCAACAAGCGCCGGAGCCTACTAAGCCGTTTATAACCGATTTCAGGAAGGGAATCCTGGCCAGGCAGGACGTGCAGGCATCCGTGACACAGTGAACGGCAGCGTCACGAGTTCTGGGCCTGAGACCCGAGACCGGAGGCCCGAGACCCGAGGCCATGGGCCATGTGCTATGGGCCGGGCCAAGTGGTTGGGACTACGTGGCATTATAAAGGCAACAGCCACGGCCACTTGCGCACGTCGCAGTCAGCTGAGCAGGGAAGAGCCGTGCGAAATTGGCAATGGCTGAGGTGGCCGGGCTTATAAAAAATTAAAATGTTTACGCTACATTAAATGCAAAGAAGGCATTGCCGGCGAATTATGATTTTGCGAGTGCCAAAACGCACACTGGCGTCACAACCACGCACACCCATCCACACACATTATGGCACCTCTGGGAGTGAGTGGAAACAACGTTGCGTATGAGCAACGAGTGCGGCCTACGCTGCGTATGAGCAACTTGTGTGGCTTGTGTGGTCCTTGTGTGCGGAACTTATGAAGTAATGACTGCTAACAGCAACAAAACACGGC
This sequence comes from Drosophila orena, assembly GCA_005876975.1. NCBI lineage: Eukaryota > Metazoa > Arthropoda > Insecta > Diptera > Drosophilidae > Drosophila > Drosophila orena. The sequence continues at coordinate 1,441,447 of VCKV01000008.1, read as the reverse complement.
ATATATGCAACTCAAGCAATTTGCTGGCAGCACACCACCCGAATTGCAAATGTTTTTATTTGATACGCACAATTTTATACTTCCACAACATTTCCATAACGAACGGCGCTCGACTTTCCGCCATTCTCACACGCATCGACAGCTGAAACCGTCCAGGTGGATGGATGCTGGGAATTATTGACACCGCACCCTCATTTTTCAGGTAGTACACCTTCGGCTTGATGGGGCACTTAAAGTAACTGCCATTGACCACAAGCTGGTTGTAGACCTCGCCAAACATTTTGAACATCAGCGGGTTGCTTAGAAATTCACAGCCCTTTAGGTTCTTCATTTTGTAGAAAACCCTCTGTGTTTTAACCACTTTCACTGTGATATCGATGGTGAAAGCAGGTGCCAGTTTGACCACTCGAAAGCTATAAAGCAGTTTCGTATTCGGAACTTTGCGGAAATACTCAACGTAATCGTGGTCACAGTTCGTCTCCAGAGATTCCATGGTGAACTCTATGTTGCCCTTTTGGAAGACCATTGGCTAAGATAGTTATGGACACTCAATTTCAGTATACAAGATGCTTTTAAATTGCACATACCTCATTTATTGCTAATACCGGAAGTATGCTGAGCAGCCGGAAGAAAAGAATGAAACATCCAATGAAAGCCATCATGCATCAAGCCATCATACTGACCAACTGTTTTTATTTCCGGAGCGCAATTCCACTGATGAGCAGGTAATTGCCCACAAATCCAACTCATTATTAAAGATAAGCTTGATTGGTTTAATTAATATAAAGCTGCCAGACAAATTTACTATGAGAACTATTGGACACTTTTACTCGTTTCGTTGGGAGCCATTGAAGTATAAAATACTTGTCTAAAGCTGTTGCCAATTTTCCTTTTGAAGGACATTTGGGTATATCGTTTAAAAAAATATTTGGTTGTTTGGCATTCGGAAATACCTCTTTTTTTGCAGTCAGAACGGCAAGAGGAAAAAGCCACTGAACGTTATGGAGCAACTGAATAAATGTTTATATTTTTTCCACCACAATGCGAGTGATGGTAAATTAATTGGCCCCAATCCAATCGTTCAGGTGGAAAATTACTTAATAACGTTTACTTAATACCAATTACGAATGCTGCGATTTAAGAAATTTAACGAGAGCGTTTGATATATGAAAGTTAAATAAAACATATTTTCAGGCGAGGAAGTGGAAACCTCTAAATCAAAATTTCAATCAGAATTCCCACGAAGTAGTGAATGACGGTACAGGCAATTACCAGGAACTGCCTGCGACTTACCCCACAAATTAGTAACTTTCTCCGTAATGATCACAAACTACACAAACTTGTAAAGTGCTCACACAGCTAAAAAGCCAAATGTCTTTACTTGGTGCGTACACTTTTATACTTTCACAAAGGGCCTTTTTGGCTTCTTTAGCCACGTCGCTAGTGGAAAGCGTCCAGGTGGATGGATGCTGGAAATCATTGATACTGTACCCTCAATTGCCATTGACCACCAGCTGCTTGTGAATTTTGACAAATACTTTGAAAAGTAGAGGGTTCTTCTTTATGTTTTTTATCACTGTAAGTGATAAAGTGATATTCAGCCGAATAGTGAGTGGTTAGAGTCCCAAAGTTGGCAAGGAATGAAAAAATGGTTCGAATAATCGAGGTTTGCAAGTTGTTTCTGGGACTTTCACTTGGGACTAACACTTTTTTCAAAGAAATTATAAATAAATAAATTACAATAGATAGACAAAGCTGTCAATTTATTTTTTTGATGCGCACAATTTTATAGTTTAGTAGCATTTCTAAGACAAATGGTGTACGACTCTCTATATTTTTTGCACGCACTGATAGTTAAAAGCGGGCAATTGGATGGACGCTTGGTATCATGGACAAAATGTTGTCGGTTTTCAGATAGTAAATCAAAAAGAGATGCTCTTTGAAAAACAGTAAGGCAATTAGGCAAAGATAAAAAATATGATCACTATTGACAGCCATGAAGCTCAACTGGCTAAACGATTTCGTGTCTGCGATTCAACTGATGAGCTATTAATCGACTTCAAAGCCAATTATTCGGAATAAATATAACTTGGTAACAAAAGCGCAAAAAAACAGTTACGATCAAAAAAAGAGGTTTTTATAAAAAGAAAAGGTCTAATAATCTTTGAAAACTGCAGTCTTTATTTCACTGAAGGCCCGATTTTATTTAATTCGAACTACACTGTATACCCACAGCATTTCCATCACAAAGGGTTCCCTACTTTCGTGCATCTTGACACGCATTGTGATTTGGTATCTTCCTGGCGGCTGGAAGGCCGGCAACATGGCCACGGAACCCTCGTTCCTGATGTAATATACACCTGGCACAATCGGGCAACTAAAGAAACTGCCATTGACGATCAGACGTTGGTATACAGTACCGAAAACGCGATTCATCAGGGGATTCGTCAGGAACTGGCAGCCATCAAAGTTATCGATTTTGTACATTACCCTCTTTGTCTTCACCACCCTTACAGCAAAATCAATGGTGAAGGCTTTAGCCAGTTTAACTACATGAAAGCTGTAAATATCCACCGTGTCGGGAACTTTGTGAAAATACTCCACAATCTTGTGATCACAACTGGTCACCAAGGATTCCATAATAAACTTGGAGCCTCCTCTTTTGAAAACTGGCGGTTGCTGTGGTATGTGAACAGAATCAGTGTTCATTTGGTTACTTATATCGATACTACCTCCTGATGCACACCTAAGGCGACTGCACCGATCCACAGAAAGGTCCACAAACATCCACCGAAACTGAACTTCATTTTCACACTGAACAAAGCAGCCATAATCCCCTATTAGCCTGGTCTTCAGAATATAAATGAGCTTATAATTGTGACATCTACACGTTTAATCAACGGGAAACATGAACAGTCAATATTTATGCCGAGCGGGGAGTAATTTTTCCAAAATGCTTGTGATATACATATTTGTATTATATATTAAGGCAAAGAAAATTCATATACGCCCAACACGATATCGCCAGGTGAGCACTGTGAGCATATTGCCATCCTTTTCAGCATTTAGTCTGACAGTCAATCGAAACATTCCAGGTGGATGAAACATGGGCACTTCGACTTCTCGGACACTATTGCTTAGGTAGTAAACACCTGGCTGGACTGGGCATCTGAAAACCGTGGAGTTGCCTACAAATCCTTCATAGATCACCGAGTAAACTTTGGACATCAAGCGATTATTTAAAAAGCTACAGATGGCTAAGTTTTTGATATTATAAATAGTTCTGTTCGAGTCTGCGTTCTCAATGCGATTGTCCAAAAACACGTTTTTAAACAGCTTGGTCGAGTTTACCATCAACATCTGGGTTTGTCCTGGAACCAAACCAAAGTATTCCACGTTTGATCTATTGTATTTCAGTTCCAAGCCTAAGTACAAGGCTTTCATTTTGTGCTCCTAAAAACAATAATATGGTACAATACTTGAAATATCCAATAGAAAACACCTTACTTTCGGCTTTGATCCCATTGTAATCACGCAAAGAGTCACAAAAAATGTGATACATATACTGTGGTCAATCATTGGATTATAACTAAATTAACTGAGCATTCACTGAAAGCTGCTCGACCGAAATAAAATATATTAAAAACCCATAACGATTATCGCAGTCATTTTGTTATAGCGCTGCATATGTAGAATAGCGATATGGTTTTCAGTTTTTATGGTTGAAGCACACAATAGCTAAATCAAATTATTCGCGACCCCTTCTCTGCTGTGGATCCACTTTGGGTTTTTGTAATTTCGTGGCACTGAATTGGCACTCAAACAGAATGGCAAGAGCTGCAGATATTGATTGGTTTTGGGGTTCACCTTTTTAGACAGGTTTTCATGCGAAATGTTTGACTTTATAAAACAATTGCATGGGATTGAATTGGAATTCAACAGGGAAACAGGTTACAAAAATGGCTATGCTGCGTTTGTTTGCTTTTCATATTGAATTAAACGAATTTTTCTAGCAGTTTCTAGAAGTTTTCAATCTGATTGCCATTTTTTGGCACTTCGTTTTTAAAAGAAAATTACATTACAGTTCTTTATCTTTCACAAATAAAGGAAGCACCACCACACACAGAGCTCCCAACTAATTTTTCCACCCCTTCGATTTCCTCGTCATTTTATCTTGGACTTCGAATGACGTAACGAGCTTTAAACCTTCGCTTGAATAATTCAGAAGACAGGACATTGGCGTTATCCCCGCCTTAAGTAAAAATCGATTAATCGATCGCAAGTAGCGGTGGGAGAAAATCATTTTGCCAATTGCAGTTGGCGAGAGTAATTAAGTATCTATTTTCGGAAGCAGTAAGCAAATGGTGATACGCTAACTGCTGCACCGCCAATGGGGCGTATGCGCAATGCCAATGTAATGGACATTTTCACTCACCTTTCGCCGTCATCGTTGAATGAGAAATCGCCCAGTAATAGATCTCGAAAACGATATCGTGGTTGTATAAGGCGCGACATGTTGCTATTGTTGCCGTTGCTGCTGATGTTGCTGTTGATGTTGCTGCTGTTGCTGTTGCTGTTGCAGTGAATGGTGCTGCTGTTTGTGGTCGTTATGGTGGGCACTCTCAGCTCGGTGATGGTCTTGGCCACTGCCTCGCCAGTTCCCTCACTTATTTGGATATCACTAAAGTCCGTCACATTAATTAAACACTCATCGGCAGGTGCGTATCCGCGCCGCCCCATCTGCTGCTGATGCTGCTGCTGCTGCTGCTCTTGCACCTTATCCTTATCCTTGCCCTGATCCAGGAGATGCCTCCGTCCTGCGACGAACTCATCGTCACGCGGCGCACTTGTGCCCGTCAGCAGATAGCCGCCAGTGGCCCGATTGGGCCGCGGCGAGCGTAGGCGCGTCCACAGATTGGCGAGTGTCCTTCTGGTCGAACAATGCCCCTACCTTCGGCCCGTCCACCTCTTCAGGCTGGTCGAGTGCCCTCCACGGAGTCCGGCTCTGACGGTTCTTTAATTAAACCAATGGCACCCGAGAATTTATTAGCATTACAACGGCCTCGCGACAGGTGCGTGCAGGTGTATCGATCCCAATTCGGACATGGCTCTGGAAATATGCACAAAAAAACGGAAGTTAAGGAAATCGATAAGGAAGTACCTAGCATTCATTTAACTGTGCTTAAATAGGGCAGAGTCATATCATCATGTCGCTGAAGATGCTTAAAAGTATACTATACATTTTGCTGGTTAATACATTCAAACGCTTTTTTTGGGAAGTTTCTTACATTTCATTAAAGCATTTCTTACTACCATTTTAAGATGAGCTCTAAGTTATTACCTAAAAAATAACTTAAAATCAATTTCAGTTAGACATTTTTCATTTGACCGCATCGATCTGGCATTTTCGAAATCTTTTCAGCTTGGCCCATTAATCCAGTCTGTCAGCAATCTAATTCACGTCAAAGGCAACAAATTCAATTCAAACAGCACACGCAAACAAGCGCCAAGGACCAGCGAACAAGCCATACAAACAAACAAACAGATAACCAAACAGACAGTTAGACGTATGAGTGAGAAAGGTACAAAGCTGGCCTATACAGAATGCAGCATGGTAGAATTTATCCATATACGAGTATAGATGTAGATGCTGATGCCACAGAAATCCGGGCAGCCGAATCAAATCGCCCCTCAGACAGCCAAAACACACACAGGACTCAGATTGCCGCCACTTGAAGGCACTTGGAGTGCTCCACTTGTTGTTGTCTGTTTCTGAAAAATGTACGCAATTATTGCCGCCAGGATGAAAATGAAGTAGTGGGTGGGCGGGGGGCAGGTGTCCTTTGCTTTCTACGAATGCGCTAAACAAATTTCCCGCCCGTTTGTCTTGCACATTAATTAGATTTACTCCGGCAAGGATCTACGTCGGTGTGCTACTCACAATTTGGCATATTTATGCGACCGGGAAGTATTTCACTTAAAGTGTTTTTTAATTAGTTACAGCAAATTAGCGCTGGCGGAATTAACATATTTGTAAGCAGCATCTGGCCAATTAGTTTTTCAATTAGATTTATAGTGCTCTCTCTCTCTCTGGTTGCATTAAAGTTTCAGTGGAAAATTAATGGGCATTCAAGCATCTTCAAGGATTATTTGTTAAACAGGTTCTGCTCAGGTGGCTTAACAAAATAATTTAGCTCGGCCGTTTATTTATCTAGAAATAAAGTTACAACGTTATTGGTTTTAAATTTCCATTCTGCTTGTTCTCAGATCTCCTTAGATACATGCAATTGCTTTCAGTGTTTGAACGTTGGACGATTTACCTTAACTTCTATTACAACCTTAATTGAATTTTCGCAATATTTTAAGCAAACACGTGTTTTGTTTCATTGTGCAGGAATAAATCTGTTGTATTTCAATATTGATTTCCTCCTCCTATCTGGTTGGTAATTTGTTTGCCGCTGCTAAATGGAGCTGCTTCCTGCGCCGTGCGAAACCCATTAAATTTCTAATCATAATTTATGAAATGCCATCGTGTATTGAGCGTCCGTTTCATTGTTATATGTGGCTGCCAAGATGTGCCATAATGTCTTAATTATCTTTTTGCCCGCACACAAAACGATTTGCTAGCCCACGCATAGATGGATATTTTTCGGTTTTTGTGATTTATAGACTGCTCTTAGGCCCGAAAGTGAGAGGATCCTTCTAGCGGACAGATAACAAATTATTGCTTTCCATGCACAGGATGGAGGGGCGCTTTCCATTATTTTCCAAAAAGAAAAGCTACACTTTGCGTGCCGAAAAGGGCTTGTTGGATGGCAGGGTTGGGGTGTATGTGGGGTCAGCCCTATTTCCTATTGGGCTCTGTGGGTGTATTCATCAACAATAATTGCCCAGACCTGTGCTCCTAAGCCTTTCGCTCTCGCGTGTCCCGCTCAGTTGGCGCCAACCTTTCCCTCCTACACTTGGAGAATAATTACTTGGAAAAGGGTTAAGAAAAGGGGTTCCTACCAAAAAACGTGAACATTTCAATGTATAGATTAGCATTTGATTTTAGGCAGAAATATCATTTCAAGTACCTTAGTCACTTGGCCTAAATGGCCAGTTAAAACAAAAGTTGAGCGTTCAAACTCTTTTTGACATACATGTGTGCAGGATATTAAAAAATGAATACACTTATTTGGCAGGTGTATTTTCCGCTCTTTCATTATCAACAATGTGAGCGAGGGGATTTTCTTGGCGTCTTTGTTTTTCCAGGTCTTTATTATTCTTTGGCCTATACAATGTCCCGCAAGAAGTCGTCGCAAGTTGTCTTTGTTGTTCTTGTTGTTTTATTTTTTTACTTGTTGTTGTAGCTTTTCTTTTAGCCTTATTGTAGTTGTTGTCGCTGTTGCTGTTGCTGTTGCTGTTGCACAAGTATTAACCAAAGGACCCCGGAGCTGCTAAACAAGACGCATCCGCGTTCCACGTCCCCCTTTCGCACATCCACTCGTTATTATTATTTTCGTTGGTTTATTTTTTTGTGACACTTGGAATATTTTATAACAAAAACTTGACCCGCTTTTTTAGAAGCGAAGGAAATCCGCATTTCCTGTCCCTTACAACGCCTCACACCTGCTCATCATCAACTGCTGACTTATTGTTTTATTTTCTGGTTGTGTTTTATCATTGTACCCACCCTCCCTCACTCCCCCACACTCCAACTTTTCCTGTCGCTTTTCCACGTTCCTTTAATCCCGGTTTTTATTTTTTAACTTCTTTTCTCAGCTGCGCAGCGTCGCTTAATTAAAATTAACATTTCATGAGTTGCACCAAAAAAAAAAACAAGGTATAAGCGTTGAGGGGGTGCGAATGGGGCTTTCCAAAAAAAAACTCAAAAAGAAATAAAAAGTTTGCTAAATCGTTTTATTAATATTTAAGGCTTATGGCGGTCTGATCTGTCTAACGATTTTGGGTCCCACTGACTTTCAATTTAAATGCGATTTTACTGTGCCACCTTTTGAACCTTTGCATAATCTCGAATAAGCTGCTAATTGTATTTAAATTGTTTATTCAATCCAAATTCGCGGAAAGGTATTTTCCCATAAAAATACTCTTAATGGTGGGTACGTACTATTGAGTAAATATAGTTAATGTTATTTTATTGTTGCCCAGTTGTTATAATTGTGAAACTCCGTACTCTTTCTAATTCCCCTATTTTAAGAACATAATGGTTATTGTTTCTACATCATCTCTTTTAGCAAACTTCAAAAGTTTATTAATATGTTAATTAGAAAAATGTTAACATTTCTATTTAAAAGTTTTTTTTTTCAAGTCATGTAGGCCGTAATAGCTACCTTAATTCAAATGGGCCACTGCAATGTTTAATTGCCAGCCTAGCAACAAGCATTACCTGCTAAACAATCCTTTAATTAAGAGTACCTTTTAAATATTAATAGTCGGTCCGAAACCAAGCATTTGGCCAAATGAACTACAGCGTGTATGAATAATAACATTTGTACCCACCCACACACCTCACGTGCGCATAAATTGTTGCTTGTTTTTTGTTTTTTATTTTGGCGACATTCGTAATTGAATGCATTATTCAATGGCCGCCGAGGGAATATGTTTTCGTACCTTTTTTTTATAGCACTTTAACACTTTGATGGCCAACGGGTGCCAGCGGGCTTAAAGCAGTTGGGCCGGGCGATGTAAATGTCTTGGCATATTTTATGAGGACAGTTAGTTGGCTGGCAACTTTTCGCCGAATTTCGAAAAACAACTTTATCGTTGCATTTACCATTAGAACTGGTCAAGGGAAAACTTTTTCTGAGGGGGCGATCAGATCACTTGGGGAACGCTCCTTGTGGAATAGGAATGTAGTGTTAAGGATGATTTGTTTGTAGCCCCTCACATGTTTGGATTAGTTGGCAAACACACACGAGCGCACCGCATGGGCAAACAAGTGGAAAAGTTTTCGCGCACAAAAGTTTTCGCCGCCTCCCAAAAAGGTTGCACACCTTTGTCAGAATGCGAGAAAACGAGGAACTGCGTTCCCTAGGCTCAAAAAGTCGGCGATTCGATATAGGAGAAATGTGGGAAAAAACCGTTTCGAGGACCGTTTACCGTTATGTTTCGAGAGCTCAGCAACCGCACGCGCGCATCGCTAAATTTGAACTGAGCCGAAGCGCCAAAGCGAAAGCAAGGCAAAGCGAAAGCAGAGATGGAAATCAGAAAGCAGAATGAAAACATGCGGCGTGGGCGAAGGCGGTGCTTATCAAAATCAGCTGTTTGGTAGCTGACTTCAAGCGTCAGCTTTCCGGCGCAAAAGCTCTTTCTACAGTCATCGCCGCGAAAATAGGATAGCTTTTGCAACCAAGTGTATATGTCTCAATCAAAGTGCGGTTATCGACATCGGACGAGAGTTGGGCCATACATTCCGTTTTCGTTGATCCAATTCAGTGTAGATTACCACTTCACATTAGCCAGTACCATACAATTATGGCTAAGATTATACATGAGATCAGTGAACTCAGTGATTCCTGCAGAGGTGGAGAGGTTTTGATGGAGGCGTTATGCCAAAGTGCCAAATTGGTGGCGGGATACCAAATCAAGCGGCGTCCAGACCTGTCCCACCAATGTTTCAATGTCTGCTCAGAAGACTCTGGTGAGCCACCCGTGCTTCAGTACACTTTGGACTGCGGACTGGACGACTATGAGCCGGATCGCACTACAGCTGTATTGGCAGTGATGTCCAATGCGGTGGATCTGCTTTTCCATGCCGTCGACACAATTTTCTGGCTGGCCAAGCACAAGGTTTCGGATGTCAGAAAACAGATGTGAACTCCTTACTCTGCATGCTCTCTGTATACCCAAACGTCGTGAGAACATCAAGGACTTTCCCGATGGATGGCTTTAAACTAAGTCACCAGGATGTCTTGTCTCTTGCTCGCTTCTCGGTCGATCTGCTTCACACCATCTGCATTTTGCCAAAGGGTTACCTGTGGGGCATGAAGCATTTAACCCTTTACTTGGGAGCTATTTCCGCGGGAATGGGAATATGCCAGATCTTGGCCGAAAGAAGGCTGACCAAGTAGAAGGTTTTGCCATTGAGGCCGATTTTGGTGAATGAAATTTAAAGATAGTCGTTATCATATTTTCGTGCACGGTGATATTGATTAGAAATTTGTTAGAGCCTTCAGTTGGTAATCGTGTTATAAGATGTACAATAAAAATAATTTTAAATACCTACACTTAAATTTGTTTGAGAATTTGTGCATTTTCTTGTTATTGAAAATAGCTGTCAAAAAAACCTAGAGAAACAAATAATTTTAAATTTTAATTTTAATATTGTAGCTTTTGCACTTAGAAACTATAGTCATTTAATATCGTACACCTCTAGCTATCTTCACGTTAGGCTTGCGGGCTCTAACAAGTAGTACTACAACAGTTATTTATTTAAATTGTATAACTCGAATTTAGAATATTTAAGCTAGAAATCACTTTGGCGCTCAAATTATCGATAACGATTTAAATTCAGGCTATTAAATTTGGTTCGCTATCACCCGGTTCGCTCATTATTTTCTTAGTGTCCCTCTTAGTGTCTCCCTCCCGATCACCTTCACGACCTACCAATAAACCGCATCATTTGCGTAAGACCGCTGCTCTCACTCACACTAACGCCCCTTGACTACAAATTTGAGGTTGTTTACAAACAACCTGGACTACAGTAAGCGACGAGAAATGGAAAATTACCACAAAATATATGTATGCATTGGAACCGAACGGTTTTGCGTCTTGAATTTAGCTCTGAAACTAACGACATTCAACCGAATGCACGGGCTGTACTTTTAGCACATGAAAAACTGTACGCTTCAATTTTTCAAAAGTACACACTGCTTTTACTATATTTGTATCTAATACTTTGATCTGATTATCCTATATTAATCAGATACCAAGCTGGGTTGCTTTCATGTGTACTGTCTTTTGCCTTCTGAGTTAGCGATCTGTCCATCCGATTTTCCAAAACCGACTCGATCTATCTGTGTGACTTACTGAGAGAAAACCTACGCTGGTGTGCAAATTTTCGATAGCTCCACGCACACAGTCTCAAGAATTTACTCGCTCTCTCACCGAATTGGAGGCTCGTTTTGCGTAAGTGAAGGCGAGAGCCGTGATATCTATGGAAGTGTGCGATTTCTACAAGCACTTACTAACACCATCACACAGCTCGGCGCTCTCTCGCTCTCACTGTCCGGCTATCGGTGTGCCACTAAGTTTGCTGGTGCTGGTGCTTCGCCTCTAATCACCAATACCATTTAACATTTAAATGCGCTCTGGCTCTCTGTTTATGTTTGCAACCGGCTAACCTGTCAGCTGGGCCAGATCAGCTGTTTGGGTGCCAGGTCCTAAAAGAAATAATTCTGTACTGACTGGGTTATTTTAAAAGTTTAAAGGAAAATATATAAGCAAAACTGTACTATGCCATACTTCTAGAACCTGCTTGTCACAAAGTCCATATTTGGGTGAGGCCCCATCAGGTTTTTAGAGGCCCCTGTCGAGTTTCACACAAATATGGAGGTACGAAGCCTCTTCAATCCCCTCGCAATGCCCCTCCATCTGCTCTGAGTTGTTTGTTAATCTACACACAACACCAGGTACTATACATACATACATACATGTATGTGATACGATAAGGCAGCGCCCACTCCCTATCTCTATCGCACCCGCGAATCGACTCGATCCAGTTGGGTATAAAAGACAGCGAGTTCTCCCAGTCAGTATTCAGTAAGCAACAAGTGTGCGAACTAATAACAGCCATCAGCCGAGCAGCTAAAGAGGTTTCTCCAAGTTAAACCAATAATCACACAACAAGATGCGTTTGGGACAGACCGTACCTAACTTCCAGGCCGACACAACCAAGGGGCCCATCAAATTCCACGAGTGGCAGGGCAACTCGTAAGTGCCATCAAACCTTTTTCTGTAATCAAATCTCACCAATCCTCTCTCTGATCGCCAGCTGGGTGGTGCTCTTCTCTCACCCCGCCGACTTCACTCCCGTCTGCACCACCGAGCTGGGCAGGATTGCGGTGCACCAGCCGGAGTTCGCCAAGCGGAACACCAAGTGCCTGGCACATTCCGTTGACGCTCTGAACTCTCACGTAGACTGGGTGAACGACATCAAGAGCTACTGCCTAGACATTCCCGGGGACTTCCCCTACCCAATCATCGCCGACCCCACTCGCGACCTGGCCGTCAGCCTGGGCATGCTCGACGAGGAGCAGAAGAAGGATCCCGAGGTGGGCAAGACCATCCGCGCCTTGTTCATCATCAGTCCGGACCATAAGGTGCGCCTCTCCATGTTCTACCCCATGTCCACTGGTCGCAACGTCGAGTGAGTACTTCTTCGCGCTACAACTATTGATAATCTCAACTGACCTGTGATCTTATAGCGAGATCCTGAGGACCATCGACTCTCTGCAGCTGACTGATCGCCTCAAGGTCGTGGCCACTCCTGCCAACTGGACCGTAAGTGTTTCTAACTACTTAATGGAAACTGTGTCGTTCTAACTATGATTACCAAATAGCCTGGCACTAAGGTCATGATCCTGCCCTCTGTCACCGATGAGGAGGCCCATACACTCTTCCCCAAGGGATTTGACAAGGTTTCCATGCCATCTGGAGTAAACTACGTCCGCACCACTGAGAACTATTAAAGACCTGCGTATTTTCTTCAAGTTGTGCCATAAAAAGTTAATTACTGAAAAATACAGTTTTTTAAACTATTACTTAAAACCGTTTTTTATCTAATTACTGAAGAATACAGTTTTTTAAACTATTACTTAAAACCGTTTTTTCTATAATCTATTTAAAAATCATGCTCAAAAATTATTATTATAATTTTTTATCTAATGGTGAAAAATACGGAGATGGCGGGAATATATTGGCAACCATCTATATTCTATTTAAAAGCTATGCTCAACATTATATAAAACAATGGGGGGAGATCGCTACAGTCGACATCGACATATGGCAGATACCCGTCAGCGGGAAATGAGGGGACTACGGGAAATCATGGCGGGAAAAAAAACACATTTTTGGGCGGTTTGTTGGCATTAGGTGGGAGCAACTAAGCGTGGTAGAAACTTTTGTGGTAAATCGATAGAAATCCCAACACTGATTTTGAAAATCAAAACTGTTGTCAAAAGTGTGGGGTTGCAACATTCTGAAAGAAACTGACCCGGCGTAGGTGACACTAGAATCTGCAGGTCTAACATGACTGACATGGCCAGATTGACTTGTCTAAAAATCGTGGTCAATAAGAAGTCAAATAATAAATTAACAAAATATGCCCTTATGGAAACATGGAAATGGCGAGATATCGAGAAATGGCGAGAAATGGCGGAAATCATGTCTGGATTTGGCCGGACATGGCCCGCCATGATGTCCTGCCATTATGTCCCGCCATCTCCGCCATGATTTCCCACTATGTCCCGCTATGATAATTATTATAATTATAATATAATTTTTGAGCATGGTTTTTAAATAGATTATAGATAAAAACGGTTTTAAGTAATAGTTTAAAAAACTGTATTTCTCAGTAATTAACTTTTTATGGCACAACGTGAAGAAAATACGCAGGTCTTTAATAGTTCTCAGTGGTGCGGACGTAGTTTACTCCAGATGGCATGGAAACCTTGTCAAATCCCTTGGGGAAGAGTTTTTGGGCCTCCTCATCGGTGACAGAGGGCAGGATCATGACCTTAGTGCCAGGCTATTTGGGAATCATAGTTAGAAGGACACAGTTTCCATTAAGTAGTTAGAAACACTCACGGTCCAGTTGGCAGGAGTGGCCACGACCTTGAGGCGATCAGTCAGCTGCAGAGAGTCGATGGTCCTCAGGATCTCGCTATAAGATCACAGGTCAGTTGAGATTATCAATAGTTGTAGCCCGTAAGAAGTACTTACTCGACGTTGCGACCAGTGGACATGGGGTAGAACATGGAGAGGCGCACCTTATGGTCCGGGCTGATGATGAACAAGGCGCGGATGGTCTTGCCCACCTCGGGATCCTTCTTCTGCTCCTCATCGAGCATGCCCAGGCTGACGGCCAGGTCGCGAGTGGGGTCGGCGATGATTGGGTAGGGGAAGTCCCCGGGAATGTCTAGGCAGTAGCTCTTGATGTCGTTCACCCAGTCTACGTGAGAGTTCAGAGCGTCAACGGAATGTGCCAGGCACTTGGTGTTCCGCTTGGCGAACTCCGGCTGGTGCACCGCAATCCTGCCCAGCTCGGTGGTGCAGACGGGAGTGAAGTCGGCGGGGTGAGAGAAGAGCACCACCCAGCTGGCGATCAGAGAGAGGATTGGTGAGATTTGATTACAGAAAAAGGTTTGATGGCACTTACGAGTTGCCCTGCCACTCGTGGAATTTGATGGGCCCCTTGGTTGTGTCGGCCTGGAAGTTAGGTACGGTCTGTCCCAAACGCATCTTGTTGTATGATTATTAGTTTAGCTTGGAGAAACCTTTTTATCTGCTCGGCTGATGGCTGTTACTAGCTCGCACACTTGTTGCTTACTGAATACTGACTGGGAGAACTCGCTGTCTTTTATACCCAACTGGATCGAGTCGATTCGCGGGTGCGATAGAGATAGGGAGTGGGCGCTGCCTTATCGTATCACATACATGTATGTATGTATGTATAGTACCTGGTGTTGTGTGTAGATTAACAAACAACTCAGAGCAGATGGAGGGGCATTGCGAGGGGATTGAAGAGGCTTCGTGCGAGGTCTCCATATTTGTGTGAAACTCGACAGGGGCCTCTAAAAACCTGATGGGGCCTCACCCAAATATGGACTTTGTGACAAGCAGGTTCTAGAAGTATGGCATAGTACAGTTTTGCTTATATATTTTCCTTTAAACTTTAAAAATAACCCAGTCAGTACAGAATTATTTCTTTTAGGACCTGGCACCCAAACAGCTGATCTGGCCCAGCTGACAGTTTAGCCGGTTGCAAACATAAACAGAGAGCCAGAGCGCATTTAAATGTTAAATTGTATTGGTGATTAGAGGCGAAGCACCAGCACCAGCAAACTTAGTGGCACACCGATAGCCGGACAGTGAGAGCGAGAGAGCGCCGAGCAGTGTGATGGTGTTAGTAAGTGCTTGTAGAAATCGCACACTTCCATAGATATCACGGCTCTCGCCTTCACTTACGCAAAACGAGCCTCCAATTCGGTGAGAGAGCGAGTAAATTCTTGAGACTGTGTGCGTGGAGCTATCGAAAATTTGGACACCAGCGTAGGTTTTCTCTCCGAGTGTCACACAGATATGTAGATCGAGTGGGTTTTGGAAATTCGGATGGGCAGATCGCTACCTCAGAAGACAAAATACAGTAAACATGAAAGCAACCCAAATAAAAAATAAAAGCTCTAGTTATAATGGATACTCAAAATCCAACAAGTGATACAGTTATTTAGAGCAGGGTTACCTTTAAATTATGTTAAAAGTACAGTGTTTAGTTCCGTGGTGCTAGCTATATCCAGTAACATTTGGCTCTATAATAAACGTGGTAATAATTTGTGGTAATTTTCCACTTGCGGTTATTTATCAGTTTCGTGATGGGATTTTAGTCGAAAAGGAGGCAAACATACATAACTGATGGAGACGAAGCGAACAGGAACAATAGAAGAGTGAGATAGAGAAAATCAAAGTATTGGAGAGCAACCACAGAGCGAACCGGTAATTTCTGCGTCAGCGATAGCCTGCTAATATGGCAATCGAATGGAATTTTTGAATTTATGTCGGTTATTTTTATTCACTACATACCCAGCTTCATGGAAAGGTATCTAAAGATCGTATCCGACCCTTTACATTTTCCTTGAAAAACTGGCGGTGACAAAGGCACCTCCAACATACAAAAGTTCAGTGATTAACTTTTGTGAAGCGAAACTGGAAATGGTTACAGGACCGACGGAAACTTTGCTTATGTAAGAATCCCAACCACAACCGACCCCAAAGCTATAATTTTATAAATTTCCACTTTTACCGAACTTTTCATTTTTTGAATCCAATTTCGTGAAATTTTGCATTCCTTTTTATTCTTTAGCTTAGTAATTAAGTTTCCATACTCTTCGGGTGCTCTTTGTCACTACGTGGACTGTTGCTCACAGTCATACATATGTATGTATGTATTTAAATATATATAAAGTGTTCGGAAGTCTTAAATTGCACTTAGAAATATTCAGAGACAGCATAGTTAATAATAGTTCAAATAATAATTATTTTTAGCATTTAAAGGCTTTTTGGGAAGCTTGCTATTGCTTATCAGATTTTGAATTTAGGCGCCAAGTGGGATTTAATCGATGTGAATAATCGATAGATGCCGAGCACACTCTAATGTTGTTAAGTGTCTGAAAGAGTCGATAGCATCGAATAAACATCGGTTTGTTCCCCTCTATAGCATAAAGTCAAAACTTCGTAGATTTAACAACTCATAGCAATCGCTCGAAGGTAAATATAAGCAAATATCAACCGTAGATCCGTTCAACAGCATCGTATGACAGCCAAATAGAATTCATCAGCTAATTAAAACCACAACAAAGATCATTTGCCCCAGCTAAAAAAAATTATAATTTTCTTCTCTGTGCGTGTGGGGGCTGCGAGTGTGTGTGCGTGGTGCATGCATATATGCGTGTGTGCGAGAGGGAGAGAGTGCTGCCAGTGTGTGTGCTGTTGCTGGTGTGTGTGGACCGTGACTCGTTGGTTAGAAGGGAAAACAAAGAAAACTTCAGAAAAGTACGACGTAAAAAGGCATTTACAAATGTAGAATAATCAAAACTAACTTGCTAGCAGTTTAACGAAGTGCAGAAAGCATTGGCTAATTTCGTTTGGCTATTGATTTTTTGCATTTTCGTGCATGCAATTTTGTAGCTGTAGTTGTTGCTGTTGTATTTTTTTGTGCTGCAGCTGCGCGTCGCAACTGTAATCTGCTGTTGCTGTTGTTGTTGTTTGTATTTTGGGTCAGTTAACGAAAGAGAGTGGACGAGTGAATGAGAGAGTGCGAATGAGGTGAACGGTGTAACGGACAAAGGACATTGCATTTTGGATGTTGTTTGTGTTTGCTAGTGTCCCCACCTCCCTACCCCTCCTTTTGCCACTCCTCACGTATACACACACAGCATCTGCATATGCACTTCATCGGATCTCTCTCTCGCTCGCTCGTTGCTGGCTCACTCTCTCTAATTCCTCGCTGAACGTCTCTCTCTCAGCCTCCTTTTGCAACCACAACAAGATAAACAACAACGACAACCCAACCATAACATGGAGAACGTCGAAGAGGCTCCGCCACTCTCTTCGGAGAGCAACAGCAATAGCAACAACAGCAGCACCAGCAGCAGCTCTCACCAGCTCTCTCAGTCGGGAGCCATGGGTGCCGAAATAGCCCCCTCTTCGCCGCCCCCTCGGTCACACTCTCATTCGCCCACACCCACACCCTCGCCCCCCGCCCCGGCGCCATCTCATGACCAACCACCCCATCCCGATCACCCGATCCCCCCATTGAATGCATCTGAAACGGAGGCTCGCGAGAATTCACCACATGATCACTCACCCACTCCTACTTTCCACCAGACTGCACCGCCACCCACGACTTCATCGACGGCACCGCAGCGGGAAGAGCGGGAGCAGCAGCAGCAGCAAGACACGCCACCATTGCAGCAGGATCAGCAGGAGAATCCACCCTCACAGGACCAAGAACTGCACCCATTGCACGATCAACACGCTCACGAATATCCGGCAGTGCAGCAGAATCAACAAGCGGAGCTAAATCAGGAGCTGCATCACATTGAGGGGCTTATCCGGCACCGAGAATTGCTGAATCCGGAAGAGCATCCGCCACAAGCATCGCTGGAAAACCGGGAGCCATCAGTACAAGCAGATAATAACCAGGATCCGGATGAGCCACACGTTCGTGATCCCGATATCGAACCAGAAACCGAGCCACCGCCACCGCTGCTTCTCGAAGATCTGGACGAGCAGGACTCCGGATCGCAGGATCTTAACGAGCAGCAGCCTCCACTGATTATAGACGCCAACGCCATAGCCGAAACCATAGACGCCAACGCCGTGGAGCGCATCGACGACTACGAAGACGACGACGAGGAGGTGGATGAAGAGGAGGAGGTGGTAGAGGACCGGGTCGACAGAGCCGGCGAAGTCGCTTCCGTTTCCGGTGCCCAGCGGCTGCACTCGGTGGCCGTTTTGCCGCGCTACTCCTCAGCCCCACGCGCGCCGCGTAGCAGCAGCAGCAACAACAATAACAACAACAACAATATCAGCAACCACAACAATAACAATAACAACACTAACAACAGCAGCAGCCTCTCGCGACGCACTCGCCACTTCTACAGCAACAACGGCAGTCACTTCAGCAACGACATGTTCCCCAGCCACGCCTCCCGCAGCAGCACCCAGACATCATCGCCGCGGGTCGGAGGTCGCCGCCATCACTCGACCCCCGCCGCCAGCTCCAATTCGCCCCAGCACCAGGGCGTGGATCCCCTGAGGCTGCTCTATCCCAATGTCAACGAGAGCGAGACACCGCTGCCCCGTTGCTGGAGTCCCCATGACAAGTGCTTGTCCATCGGATTGTCGCAGAACAACCTGAGGGTCACCTACAAGGGTGAGTAGAATTCAAAGTCTGAACTTCTTTGTACTGCGATGCAATGTGCCATGACCCCAAATTCATAGCAGCTACAGTAGGTAATCGGTAAAGGGCAGGCAACACATTCAGATATCGGTTTCAAAATGTTAGTAGTATTCATAACATTTCCCATTTGGTAACGAGTATTTGAGAAATTCGTTACGCTGTAGCCAAGTGTGAGAAATCTAAGGAGGTAATATATAATAATATATAATATATAATATGTAGAGTTTTTGTGGAGCTTATTTGTATTATACATTTTTAACTTTGTCCTTACATTTCCTAATTTATTTATTTGAAGCCTAAAAGGCAGTGTAACCCTTGACTTAATTCCTTCGACTAAAAGGCCAGTCTCAACTAAATTTGAGTCTACGTTTATTATTTACTTTACATATTTACTTGCACATTTAATAAGTGCATAGGCGCCTTAAGTAGTTACAGATATTTTGAGAACTGCAGATTTATTCGAAACACCATCCCCAAAAAGGATGTAATTCAAGTCAGTAGGAAGAAGAAGAGGTGTAGTGCATCTGCAGTTTGCACGCTCTTTAGTTCTACCTCGCTCTGGCACACACGCACATGCACAGACAGGTGCTCTCAGCTGTGCGCTGGTTGTTTTGTTTTTCATTACTCACTTCTCCCACGCTTATTCGCGTGGCTGTTAAGCCGCTAACAGCAACAGCTGTCTTACCAGTGCAACATAACATGTAAAATGCGTGTAAAATGTAAGGATTTATTGGGTATATCTTTGCGACGCAAATATGTAAAATGTATATTTGGGTTATTTGGATTTCACTAGGTAAAATATGTAACTTAATGCTTCCAAATATTTCATTCTATTTTAAATCATAAAACCCCTTGTGTACTAGATAATTTGGTAGATGTTTAATAGATTTTTTAATAAAGCTATCAATTGTATTAATGGCATTGTTCAGAAAATCTACTCCTTTGCTGACTAATATCAGTACATTTTGTTCTATTATAATAACTACATCGAGAACATAGTCCAAGTACTAATCTCGAGAGTAGGAAGTCCATGCCAAATAGATGTAAAAATAATAGCTTACTGCAATGCTGTAGCCTATAGAAATCCAGATCTGGCAAATACTAAAACCCCATGACTTTTTAGGTGTGGGCAAGCAACACAGTGATGCCGCCTCAGTGCGCACTGCCTATCCGATCCCGTCCTCCTGCGGACTGTACTACTTCGAGGTGCGGATAATTTCTAAGGGACGCAACGGCTACATGGGCATTGGACTAACTGCACAGCAGTTCCGTATGAACCGCCTGCCAGGTTTGTGCTGCTTTGTGCTGCTCGGCGAGATGTCCCCATGATTCCTAATAACCACACCTCCCCTCAAGTAGGTTGGGACAAACAGTCGTATGGGTACCACGGCGACGATGGCAACTCGTTTAGCTCCTCGGGAAATGGCCAAACCTACGGCCCCACTTTTACCACCGGCGATGTGATTGGATGCTGCGTCAACTTTGTGAACAACACGTGCTTTTACACAAAGAACGGAGTGGATCTGGGCATCGCATTTAGGGATTTGCCGGTGCGTATTTAATGCAATTTACATAAGGTTTCATTTTCCAGCTATATTTATGTTCATTTGTTTCCAGACTAAGCTTTATCCCACTGTGGGCCTACAGACTCCTGGCGAGGAAGTCGATGCCAACTTTGGTCAGGAACCATTTAAGTTCGACAAGATCGTCGACATGATGAAGGAGATGCGCTCCAATGTGCTGCGCAAGATCGATCGATATCCACATCTGCTGGAGACCCCGGAGAACCTGATGAATCGGTGCGTTGTTCTCAAACATGTTTAATGAACAATGTTAAGTGCCAACTAACACAATGTATTTAAATTGTTTAGCCTGGTTTCCACCTATCTGGTGCATAATGCGTTCAGCAAGACCGCCGAGGCTTTCAATGGTTACACAAATCAGACTTTCAACGAGGACTTGGCATCGATCAAGACACGTCAAAGTTCGTATACTCGCCATTAAGAAATGACAACGCCATTACCGACTTTAAATCCATTCTTTCAGAGATCATTAAGCTTATACTGACAGGCAAAATGAGCCAGGCCATTGAGCACACACTACGCTCTTTCCCCGGACTTTTGGAGAACAATAAAAACCTCTGGTTTGCATTGAAGTGCCGTCAGTTCATTGAAATGATCAATGGAGCAGACATTGAGGTGGGGTTTTAATCAGTACATGAGGAAAATAAATGTAACCAATGGATTGTCTTACAGAACGTAAACAACAAAGTCACCGCCACCACACAGACCATGCCCACAAACCAGACGTCAGTGATACAGTCCACCAAGGCGTTCAAGCACAGCAAGAGCGGCAATGGGAATGGCAACGTCAACATTAATCAGACACAACAACAGAACAACACTGCGATTCCAGCTGTGATAAAGCCACAAGGCGGCGATAGCCCAGATATAAAAAAGTAAGTCAAATTAAGGAGTATGTAATACTTATTGCGATCGTTAACCACAACATACTATTCAAGCATGTTGATTGACGAGTACTCCAACAAGTGTGTGGAGCACGACAGCAACAGCATGGACGTAGAAATGGAGCCCTGCCAGAGTCACTCCAACGGCGGGGACTCCAGCTCCAATGGCAATGCCAGGGCTGTGCGCAACTCTCTAGATGCCATCGACGAGGAAATGGGTAGGTATCTATTGGCGGCGTTTTCGGGAAGATCCGTAATTCCCAGCACTTGCAGATGTAGATGTTTCCCCCTCATCGCGTAACTGTGGTCGTGTGATCGAGAAGATCCTTGAGTTCGGCAAGGAACTGTCCAGCATGGGCCAGCAGCTGGAGAAGGAGAACCTAATGACTGAAGAGGAGCGTCAAATGTTGGAGGTAAACTATTAAGATTGATATCTTAAATAACCGGGTATTTCAAAGACTTAGGTGTGCCCCAAATTTCACGATTTGTACTCCAAAAATTACTTCAATAAGAATGTTATTATTAGGAACCTTGAATGTTCTTTTATCTAAGGTATGCCAACTTGAGAGATATTAAATCTATAATTTTTACAGGATGCATTTAGTCTGATTGCCTACTCAAATCCTTGGTCCAGTCCGCTGGGATGGCTTTTGTGTCCTTCGCGACGTGAGAGTGTTTCCACCACGCTAAACTCGGCCATATTGGGTAAGTCCTTGAAGAACTTGTCTTCCCTTTTCGAAACGAAGTTACTAATTTCCGATCATGCAGAATCCCTAAACTTCGAGCGTCGTCCGCCGCTGGAATATCTGGTGGCTCACGCTTCGGAGCTGATCAAGGTGATTGGACAGCATTCGCTGGGCGAGGACGCTTTCATTACCATCGACGATGTGTTCCCGCAAAATTGACCCAGTTCGCCGACGCTGCTGAAGATGTTCGAGACCACGCTGACCCTGCCGCGAACCAGTGTGCTTACGGAACCGTTGGGCAGCGCCGGAACCGGATCTGGGCCCTCCACATCAACGGCTGCCGTGGCAGTTCAGACCAGCAAACGACGCCGAAGGCGACGGAACAAACGTCGCCGCAAATCCTCCCTGTCCAGCAATACCGATGCCCCGTCGTCCCGGACCTACGATCCCGTGATGACGGGCAGTACGCTCCGGTCGGCAGCTGCGGCATCGGTGGGCGGGAGCGCGGGCACGGGACCAGTGCGTCGGGGTCGTCGCAGGAGCGGGGTCAGCTCATCTTCATCGGCGGCAGCGGCTGCAGTAGCGGCAGCGGAGGAGGAGGCGGATGAAGCGGAGGCGGCTCGCCAGGAGGAGGCAGGCGAAACCTTGAGCGGAAACAGCAGCCCATCGATGTTCGTCGATCCGCAAGACTTCTTTGAGACCCTGGACTAAATTTAGATTATTTACAATTTGCAGTAGGTTAAATTTTGTTGTTATTTCCGTTCTCTATTTTTTATCTGCGCCCCGGCTTCAGTGCGCCTATTTGAAACTAATCGCCGTTCTTTTAATTGTTCGATTATGCTAAAGATGCGATGCGTTTTGCGGCCTTTGATTTAGCGTGATTTTTAATAACTTTTATCATATATTTTATATAGCCTCTGTAAGCATACCGTGTGTAATATTATGATGTATAATTAAATTTGCAAACTGTGCTGCGACACGACCCTTGAAACTGATTTAACCCTTTGTTTTTCGCTTCCACCGCCCGACACACAACACTCACACACCAAAATATAATCTAGAATTGATAGTGAAGGGACTAGCCCGGAGCAAAAACTGTTCAATCATCTCCTTAGCAAGTTAATAGAGAACCGAACCCATAGTTAATTGGTAGACATCAGCGTTCTAATTCTCCGTGTTTTCAGCGATTCATCCCGTGTATTGTGGCAAGACTAAGCAAAAGCAAATGAAAATTTTAAGTCTAATGTTTCGCTATAGTGATTAAGCATATTAAACTGTAATCTATATATACAAGATTGGTCATACACACATTCGGCAAGCATGAGTAGAATTTAACTGGATAATCGTTTAAATATATTGTATGAATGTGTATTTCAGTACTCAAGAACTGTGTTTTAAAGGGATGTTTTAAAGAAATGTCTTGGCCTAATTCATTTTAGATCCTACAGAATATATGCAATTCTGACAACTTGTCCAGTAAATGTATCCATTTCAATTCTTCCTGTCCAATTATGTCATCATTCTTTGATTAAACTGAAGTTTTCAACGAATATTAATAAAAATTAAACCATATTCAAATTACAAAATCACTTGCAACAGTAATATTTATTACTCCATATAAATGATTGTTTTTAAATACCAATATGTGCTGTTTAGGTAAAATGCAAGCTAAAACCAAAGGGAACTTTAAGGGTCAGGTGTACAAAATAACACATCATTTAATACATTGTTTTATATGCTTATATGTAATATAGTTTATAGAGTCTACAAGTCCGGCTGTCTGATCCTTTGCACTTTTTCATGGTTTTTGACGTGCTCCTTTAGCAGATGCATTATTGCGGTATCAAATTGAGGGGGCGTGGGCTTTGTATCGGTGGCCCAGTAGAATATATCCCAATCGTTGCTGACTCCATTTATTAACTGATCGTATTCGGCCGTCTGTTCCGCATTGAAGTCCTTCAAATACTTGGCCACAAAAGTGCTCAGCAAGAGATCGTTTTCCAGCATTCCGCGTTTTCGGCTCTGATACAAAAGGCTGCACAAGATAATGCAAGTAATGTAATATAATGTAGCTAAGATTGTGGAATATTTTCAATATATAAAGTCATACCGCTGCTTGCGGGTCTCCAACGGCTCATCCGGACGGACAGGATATTCCGGAACTGGCAAATGCGGCGGATCGTCGTAGTCCACAATTTCCCCGGGTGTCGTGTACTCAGTTTTGTCCAAATTGCTGGCGAGTCGACTTTGGGAGATCATCTGCAGTGGCAGGCGACGGCTTACTGTCGTTACCTGTGTACAATTGCAGAATCAGTTATATTCAACCAGATTTGGGGTCATAAACTCACTAGAAATTGCCGCAACATTTTAGGAAACGAACAAAACAATGATATAACGACAGTGTTGGTCAAGTCGCTGCACAAGACATGTAGAAACGATAGATATTGTGCTATAATAATCGATAACAACAGCTATAAAGAGTGCTGAAAACCATACAGTCGTTAAATTGAAAACGTATGTGTTTTTGTCTAAAATCAATTAAAACAGGAAAGCATATATTTGTGTCCTTTGAAGATCGAACGCTATATTTATGGGATCTCTTGATATTTTGATCTTCTAAACAGACTAAAAATAAAACTATGTAAATATATAAGGGTTTCAGCATGTTCTTTTATCTTTACATGAAACATATTGAACCAATCTATAAAAAGCGAAATGTGACATAATGATGGTCAAAGAATTTTAAAAAATTAAAATACTTTTAAGCTCGTTTGCGGCAGCTGTTGCGGCCAGTGTTGGTCAGCGGCCACCCCCGCAGCGTCCAGTGCTGCGCACCGACGCCGCCAACAGCTGTTCGAACGCCTCGCTCTTCAGTTGGAAAGAGCGAACCAAGCGAGAGAGAGCAGCTAAATTTTTCGCACACCAGAAAAGTGCAATTTACCAATATCACTGCGGCCTAAAATACAAGTGCAAGTGCTCGGCAAGTGCAACGGTAAACTATCACGATCGGTGCAATAACAACAGCGAGTCGCGAAAAAGAAGCGCAAAGCGAACGAAACCAATAAGAATAACCAAACGCAAAAGAGAGCCTCCTGCACACACACAGACATCAGGCTGAAGCAGAGGCACACACACACGCATACACTAGTGCGGTGTGTATACGACTGGAAAACTAGGCGGTGGTAAATGTGAAGCTGAAAAAAAGCGAAAAAAAAAGGAAAAGGAAAACTCAGAGGGTGGTGGTGGGTGGAGGCCCAGTGGGCGGGGGGTGTGGCGTGTGCAGCGCGTGAGAGTGCGTAGTGCGTGCGTGTGAGTGAGTAAGTGTGCGCGCGTGTGTGAGTGAAACAGCGACAAAGTAAATGAAAATTTATACATCCGAAATGGTTAACAGTTTGCATAAAAACGGCATTACTTTTTGCATATTTTAATGTGCTACAGCAAACGCTCGAAAGAAAACTCCACAGCCCACCGCCTTTTTTCCAACAAACCGGCGCCTTTTTAGCGCCTACGCCCACGCTTAATACATACACACTGCATAAAAAACACACAAATAAAAACCAAAAAAAAAAAAAACGAAATCTAAAAAGTGTTTTAAAAATACGAGAAATAAAACTAAGCTGGAGTTTTTGGCTTTTGACCTCGGGTCTAATTCACTTACAAGATAAATTACCACCGTTCTTATCGCGATCCAGCATTATCTGATGGATTTATCTTATCAGCGCGATTGATGAATTTTGTATCGATATCGCAAACATGCTCCATATGCAAATTAGCTGGCTATCATTGTTTTTATTTTTACTTTGCGTCTGCTGATAAAAAACAAAAGCAACATAATTGATACAGTGCGCGGCCCAGTGCACAGACAGTCGCGGTCACAAAATTAGTGCTTGCCTCAGTACAGTGCGACCGATGTACAGCGATCGCGAGTTTCAGAAACCATGTGTGCAGCTAAGAAATATGTGACATACTGAGATCATCCAAATACAAAATAATCTTTTTTAAATATATTATACAATTAAATATACAGCTGTGTTTTCAGTAATAGTTGAGTAAAGTATACAAAATATTGCAAAAAATGTGTTTTTGCACAGAAAACACCATGACAATTAAAAAAGAATCCATTTGAGAAAATTCGCTACTATTCTTTTGAACTCAGCTGTATAATTACAACAACCTTTATATTCATTGGTTCGCCTTATTGATCGCGCACTGTTTATAGTGAATCATCGGCTGACCCGTGCATTTGGTTTTGTTGATGGGTTCAACATTCCATTTCAGTTGAAACCGTAAAACTGTACATAAGCAAATAAGACATAAAGAAAAAAAGTCCAGGAAAATTGGAAAAGAAAAGCCCGAAAACCGAATAGCCCTGTGTAAATCCGGATCCGAATCCAAATCAGAATCCAAACCCAAACGCAATGGGCTGCACCACATCCGCCGAAGAACGCGCCGCCATCCAGCGATCCAAACAGATCGAGAAGAATCTGAAGGAGGATGGAATCCAGGCGGCCAAGGACATCAAGCTCCTGCTGCTGGGTAAGTGCACTTTTCGCCACCTTTTTTCCCCGCTTTTCCACTTGGTTTTCCCCTCTCCGGAAATGGTAATCCTGCTGAGCGTTTACCTTTCCACTCGACTCTATTGTTCTATTTCGAGGGAAATTGCTGGTTTATCGGCCGCCAGATTCCGGAGCACTTGGAAAATTTTATTTTCGGTTTTATGTGCCGATAGATAGGGGAATATTTACTGCGCACACTTTTACCCTGCGGCGGAAATGCTGGATGTGCGGAGCGCAATTTTGCTTTCTATCAAGGCTTTTATTATAGCTCACATTTTTTAAAAGGCACAAATTAGTGTGCAACACAATGAAATTAAAGTAATATATGTATATTTATCGGAATTTAAGTTATTGTTCTGGTTCAGCGTCGAACTTTAATTTGGAAAACTGATTTCAAAAACTATGTTTTTTGTATATAAGGCAATTCTTTTTACATTATTTCCCTTACAAAGGTATTGTCAACTGACCTGTTGGGAACTTGAGAGTTATTGAAGTTAAATGTAACGACTTGTTGCCCCATAAAAGGAAACAAACTCAAGGTTATTCCACTCTATTTGATTGCTGATGAATCGATTCCATGACAAAACTATTCCTAGCGTGTTTTTTGGCCAAGGCGAACCCGCAGTAATTTGGGTCAACTTTTGGCTGTTGCATGTGGAAAGTATATCCCAAAATAAAATGAACTCATGCACCACTGTGCATGCAACATCTTAGACAATGGCAGCAGCAACAGTTACATCTGCCCTTGTGGCAGCCGAGTGTGAAAACTAAACAGTTTCAAGGAGCCATGTGGCCTGTGGATGACTCGCCTCGATTAAAGGGGATTCAGTACCATTCAGGTCGATAGTGATGAAATAATTACAAGATTTAAGAAAATATATAGAAAAATTACTTAAATGATAGTAGTTTGATAGTAGAAACATAAAAAATGTTAAAAGTTACACAAAAGTAGTGCATCTATGGTGAATATTGTATTTGTTGTCATCCCTATTCTGCATCAGTCTGCTTCTCATCGTCGAGTGCATTTGTACAGCCCTAGCCTTAGCCTTAGCCTTAGCCTTAGCCTTAGATTTGGCCAAGTGCGTCTGCATTCGCCAAAAGATAAGGGCATTCGACGCCACTTGACATTGAAACAATTGTGTGGGCACGTGTGTGCCAGTGGGCGGTTGCTTCATGCACCATGTTCTCGCTGTACAGTGTTTGTTAACCTGGTTGCGCCACTGACACCGAAATGTCAGTTCATCCCATTGACTTTGACTCGCCACCGAAAACAATATAGGGATGCAGGCAGGCAGAAAAAGGACAAAGCTGCAATGTACACAGGAATTTCTCTTTAACTTTAACATTGTACACAAACATGTTGCGAAAAACATACAAAATCTCCATATCATGGATACACTTAAAGTGGGATTCAAACATGCCGAAGCATGCAGTTTTTTAGGAAAAATATAAATCTAAACCCCAAACCAGGTTTCAAGTTAATACATTGTACGCCCAATATGACTAACTTGAGCGGGATGATTTTTGATCTGCATGTTCCTCATACTAATACCTTTTCCCTGGTCCTCTAACCCGGTTTTGTTCTCTGTGTAGACCCCCCCCCCTGGGTAGACTTCCCCCACAGTTGCTCGCTGTTGTTCTGTGCAATCAGGCAAAACTTTTAAACGCCCTAACAAGCAACAAGGAGCAGAGTCGAGTGGCGAGTGGCGAGGAGTGCCGAGGAGTGAATTGCAGCCATGTTGCAACAAGGCCCATTGAAAGTGCGGTGTAATGGGGAACCTCTCTGCAGGGGGTGCAGCCCAAAAGCGGGTGGAGGGGGGCAGGTCGAGGGGCAGACGAATGGCAGGCGGAAGCATCGAACGGCGGCCAGGAAACACTAACGAAACAATGGACACAGTGGCACAGGACGGAAGGGAGCCAGAGGAAACGTGAACATGTCCTGGGTGTGGCTGCATACTTTGCCACAGCACTGTGCCACTCGAGTGGCGCCTCCTGGCGGAAGTTTGAAGAAACCGCCACTTGAGGCATAATTTTCAAGCCGAAAGGAAAGTCTATTGAGGAAACGTTCGATGCTCGTTTGTTGCCACTTTGCCGGCCCTTGTGCCGAGTGATATGGCTACGTGAAACAATGAAGAAACATTTGCTGGCTCAGCCGGACTAGATAACAAATAAACGTGGTAGAATTTAGCTTGTTGTAAAACACAACACAATAATACCATAAAAATACATTAGTTCTAAGAATTAAATATAGGTAAATCGGTAAATAATGACAAGGTTCCATTTTTATAAACTTGCTGAGATTTGTTGATATTTATTGAAGATCAGGCTTTTATATTATGGAACTGCATTAATTGAAACGTGCATATCACTTCATTAGTAAGTAATGAATCAGTCGTTAATTCGTTAAGAGATTAAGATCTTGCTATTTATTGGGATCTGGAGAATATAATTTAAGTACCTTTAGGGACCTATTAACCCATATTCCTGGAAAACATCTCGATTCATGACTTTGGCAAGAATGAAACGCCTGTTGTTTTCTAAAGCCTTTAATGTACTGCACATGTTTTTCAAAATTCTTATTTCCAAATAATTGAAAATGTACATAATTTCCTGATCGATAGGAATGCACTTATAAGTACACGTATGAAGCTGTCGACAACCCATCCAATCTGGAGCATTAAACAAATGTAGCAAAGCAATTAGGTATGGACCCGCTTCTCCGAACTTTCGGAGCCAAGCAGTCCACAAAATGACAATAAACGGGCTCGTTAAATAAACTATAAAAGATGCCAAATACAGCACAAATCGAACGTAATTGAGCAAAGGCAAATGTCGACCGAGTGCCAAAAGGCCTCGCGACCTGCAACCCATGAAACGCCACAGAAAATGGAAAATCGCAGTGGATGGATGGGATGGGTTTTGGCTTGGGCTTCGGCTTCGGCTTGGGCTTGGGTTTGGGTTTGGGGTAGGTGCAGATTGTTTCGGACAAGTGCACAAGTGCTCCACTTTGCCGCTGTCTGTCATTTATTCGAAAGAGCGAAGAGTTCGCGTGATAAAACAAAAGCGGGGAAAAAAAGTTGTCAATTTGCTTGCCGTTTGTCGTTGGCTGTGGTTCGGTTGGTTTGTGGTTCCGGCCCCTCACCCAATCGCATTTATCTACATACGTGTATGTTGTTCACCCCCTGCTTCTGGTTCCCAATTCATTCAATAATTTCATTGCCCCATTCATTGTTTTCAATTCTGTTTTGCCTGACTTCCATCGTTTTGCTCCATATTCGCACAGTGATAATTTAATTAAACTCGTCAGGGGCATCGAGGTGACAACAGGGGTCCCTTTTGAATATCAAATAGTGTACGAAGAGCAATATTAATATTGGTGGTCTTAGTTCTAAAAGTTGGCCAAAAAATTCAACAAATTCGAAATTTTTTGAAATACCCATTTTTGAAATACTAATGAATTCAGCATATCATTATTGCTAGTCGTTTTGATTTTGAGTACCGAAACCATCTCAAATAGGCCGACAAGTGAAATCCTTCAATTTAGAATTCTATTTAACACTCAATACAAGAATCTGAACATGTTGAAATTATTGTTCACTATTTGTCACTTTATTATTCCGTGCATGTCCTGCATTTTCAATAGTCATTTTTCAACATTTCCTATTTGTCACGCCATTTGCTCGTAGTCGTTAAATTGCCCGCTTTCCCCTAATCTTAACTCTTTGACACAACAACAGGTAATTAGCGCCGCCTTCAACTTTTTGGGGCGGTAGTGCCAGAATTCTTGTGAAAATCAGGCTTTACCGGAAAACTTTCTTCGTCATTGCCCCTTGTTGTAGGTTCAGAATCAAGATGTCAACACGTAATTGCCTGGCCGATGAGTTCAAGGCAAAATATAAGATTTGAGATTATATTAGATTAGAGAGCTCATCACAAGTGAGATGCAATCAATTACATTTTATTTTTAATTACTGTACGTATTTGTATAATTTTTACAAGGGAAATTAAGTTATTTTTAAGTTCCTTGAGTTTATTTGAACATGTCTATTAAAACATTTAGTTATATATTTGGAAAAGTGTGCCATCACATAACTTAGAACCAAAGCTTACATGTAATAGCCATGCATCCTTTCTATTTGAATTATAGCACGAGCCATAACTTAATGGCAGTGAGGCTCTACTGTACAATTAAGCAGAAATAATTGTCGGCATTTCGACCGCTGATGGCCATGTCATTCTTTAATTGAGGAACAATGGCATTTTTTATGATAGCCTTAATTGGCACACCTTTTATCTCGATTTGCAGTTGCAGGTATTTTAGCCATTGAGCCATTCAATCACAGTTCCCGTCGACAAAATCCCATCAATCGAACGAA
Source organism: Drosophila orena (assembly GCA_005876975.1). Lineage (NCBI taxonomy): Eukaryota > Metazoa > Arthropoda > Insecta > Diptera > Drosophilidae > Drosophila > Drosophila orena. The sequence continues at coordinate 1,410,680 of VCKV01000008.1, read as the reverse complement.
TGCGATTGTTTTATCTAATGGTGATTTTTCCCGATTTTCCGCTCTAACGTTATGTAGGCGTGGAAAGAGCGAGAGACGACACAAAAGATCCTGCTGCTGGCCAACTGTTTTGTTCTAATGCGCTTTGGCTTGGCCCATAAACGTGGCAAAGTTCTAAAGCCATCGACTTAATTGTGTGTGGGGAGGGGGTACCAATGGCATTCTCCATTTAAACTGCAAAGCCACTTTAAGTTGCTCAAAAAAAAGAAACGCAGCGGGGAAAAAGGAAAGAAAAACGAATATCGCGTGGGCGCACTCGTTGATTTTTGGGGTTGTCCTTGTCTTGCGGCCACTCGCTGATTTCGTCCTGCGCAGACTCGTTATTTTGGCTCTCCAACTTTCCAGTGGAGCAGGCGCAGGTTCTCTCTCATCCTCTCTCGGCGTCTCTGGGAGCTTTCGTGTATACTAAGAAAGCTCTCCTCTTGGGCGGCACCAGAATACGAGAGCGAGAGCACTTCCAGCGCATCCAGGCACACAGTTCCGTTAGTTCAGTTGAATTCTGCCAGCTCTCTAGAAAACTCGCACCAAAGGGAGCTAAAACTGTTAAATTGAAGTTCCAAAGTTCAGAAAACGGTGAAAGAAGTGTAAAATATATATGAAAAAATATATAATAATTAAAAATGTAAACTAAAAGTTACCTCAACAATTCAGTTTGGCGGTTAATATGTTATTCGTCAAAGTTCTACCCCCGTTTGCTCCCCTCCTTTTTTTTGATAAACGCATGAATCATTTTCGCTTGCTGGAATACAAAAACAAATAGCTGCCAAGTGTACAAAAGAAAAGTTTTGTTTGTGCTTTTCTTATTTGGCTGAAAAACCAAAAAAATAAAACGCCTCCTTGCGTCAGCATGTGCCCATTTTCCAGTCCTCTCACTCCCTCTCTTTTATTTATGGCCACTTGTAAGACAGCGCGTGAATAAAATAATTTAAGCAAAAGTTGTCAATATTGAGCTGTAAAGTGTATGCTCCTATTACAATAAAATGCAAATATTAAAAAAGAAACTTATGAACAAAAAAAATAAAATACAAGAACATGCAGTAATCGTAAATTATTGATTTTTGCCACATTTCTACGCATTTTGAGTTTTGGTTAATGAAACCAAGCTCCTTAATTACACATTTTTCCGTGGCTCAAAAAGCCTTCGCCTAGAGCTTTTCTACTCGCTGCTTTCATTCTCTCTCTCTCTCTCTCTCGGTCTCTTAGTTTCTAGTTTTTCCTATCCAAAGACAACAAATTTTCCCGAATTTCGTAGCGAGTAACGGGTTTCCTCGCTCTTGGGCATGCGAATTTTTCAGTTTACAATTAGACTCTACCGTTAGTGGTCAAATCGGGTATCCTTGAGAATCCTTTTTGTGCGGCTCAAAACAAAATGCGCAGATAAAAACAAAACTGAATTGTTTGGTGACATAATAAAATTTTGCAGTATTGAATTGAAGAAAACCAAAGATCAAAAACCTGATAAACCAATAAAAGTGATTAACAAATAGAATATCGAGTTGAAGTGCCGTACTGAAAATTGAAGTCTAGTGACAAGATCGAATCCCTCGGATAGCGAAGTTAGTTTAGTCCCCCCCCAAATTCGAGTCCCCGCACGTTGTACACCTGGTTTTTCTCGCTGGCATCGTAGTCGGCCATTGAGTTGGCCGATACCAAACGACCTTCAAAACGTTTTGCGTCGAGGCAATACGCACCATGGGCTGCGCACAGTCTGCCGAGGAGCGAGCCGCAGCCGCCAGGAGTCGCCTCATCGAGCGCAATCTCAAGGAGGACGGCATACAGGCGGCAAAGGACATCAAACTTCTGCTTCTGGGTGAGTTTTCCCCGGGAGCGAACAATCGAAACAATCCGAATCGAAAGTAACCCAACTCGCTGTGTGTGCATACACATGAATATTTAATTCGCTGCTCGGCTAAAATTAGTGTAGCATACTTAGCGGCTGCCCTGGCGTCTCATTAAATGCGCGGAAATGTCCTTAGGACATGAGCTTCGGCACTATGGCAGCCTTGGCCTTTGACCAATGCTATTTGTGGTGCGAGACAGGACACTCTAAGGTCCTTCGCTTTGACACGTTTTTAGCTAAAAGTGGCTCTGTTTTTTTTTTTTGTTAGTTAAATCACGTCATTCTCAACTATTTATTCTAATTCCTTGGTCTAAAAGATTATAATTGTAACATAGTCATTCATAGTCGAGTCCTTTTAAATATGATCGAACTGCTTGGGAAAAAAGCATCATATAAGCAGTCCATTTTGAAAATGAAAGTCATCCTGACTATTCACTATTCACTATTTAATGATTTAATTACATTATATTGATTATGCCGACAGAGGAAGTGCAAGTGGTGATTCCATTTTCTTGGCACAGTGCCCTTGGAACTGGAATGTGAAATGCCATCAATTTAATAATCACAATAATATTTTTCATGTATCAGACGGAAAGTTCAAGGTCACTCGCTTGCGGGTGACTCGAATAGAGGGTTTGTGTGCAAAAGTCGGGCGATATAGTGTGCGCATATGTACAATAATATATGGCAGTTGATTGTAATTGCAATTGGATTCCGATTTGTGATAAGCGGGCGTAATAAACATGTCCGCTGGGAGGCATTACCGAATGAAAAATAGACATTGCATCGGCATAAATGAGGTTTGCGAATTGTTTCCGCTGCGAAAAGTATGCGAATTGACCAAGTTTGGGCTGTTAACCAAGGCGGAAAATGTAGGAAAATTGCATTTCGCTTTTCGTTCAGCTGGGCGCATGAGTAATTTCCATTTTTTCATATACTTTTCAATAGCTCTCATCTCCGGCTGCATATTTCCAACCAACCAACAGCCCCATTTCGCTGTTTACATTTTGGGTATTTCATTTAATTTCCTCTTTTGCTCGGACCGAAAGCCGAAAATGTTTGGCAGGGGGAGAAGATTTCAGTTTCTGACAGTTTTGCGTGTGTTTCAGAATAAAAATGTTCATTTTCAGGCAACACCCACTGCGTGTGTGTGTGCTATGCCGAGTGTGCTGGAAATGTTTATTTAAAAAAATTGTACTTTCTGTACTGCCATGCCGTGCGCATCCAAGAATTCATAATAATAATCAGAGCAACACGTATGAAAATAGCTCCATCCTGCTTCGTTGCCGAATCTTTTGTTTTCCTGCAATCCACGAAAGCATTAAAATTAAGCACTTTGCCTTCGATTTCCACACAAACAAAGCATTAATCTCAGGTGCCTACTCAGTCCCCCGATGGCCTCTATAAACAACCCAGTAAAATTTTCCTGATCGCTGCTCTTGAGTTTTCCAAATCTAAACATTTTCTGAGAGATGCTCTTCTTCGTGGACTGTTCGAAGATCTTTTAAAGACGTGAGGACTTTTTCAAGTGGTGGACAATGAACTCTATATTCTTTTACATGGCCCTTACAAAAAAGTTTCGTGGAAACTTGAAAAATATTTTTAAACTGTTAGCTTTTTTGTAGTCTCTTGAAGAATGGACATCTTTTATTGAAAATAAACTAACTTCAGATACTAAAATAAGGTCTCCTCTGGTTTTATATCATTATAATATTGCAGCGATAGGAAATAATAATATTCAAATAATGTAAACTCCAAAAGACTAAAGATTTTATTTTATGATTATATGATAGTTCATAAGCTCTGAACTAGTAGTATTATCGAGCAGTTTCATTTGTGGCCAACCAATTGTGTTTTAATTAAAGCTTCTTAGAGAGGATTAAGCTTAGGAGGCAGTGAAAATAGGCAAATGAAATTACCATTTATCAAATTATGCCATTTTCCCAAGGACAGCTAGGCTAGCAATTTTCCAACCCAGCTGCCAGCTATCTTGATTATCTCGTTTATCACAAAACCCCCTTCAGCAGACACTCAATTAACAAATTGCATTCAATTGCATGGAAATTTTGCTGGAATTGCAGCTCACAAATCCTTGAAAGCCTTCAGTGGAAAAAAGAAACAACTCAATGAAATAGAGATGTACACGAGGAAAGGAGTCTACACAGTTGCCGGATGACCAGGGCCAAACAATTAATCCTTTGTTTGCCATTTATACTTGGCCCCACCCCTTGCGTTTTTCTCATTTCTTTTGCCCAACGGCATCTCAAGATGATACATTGACAACGGCGATGATGATAGTAATCATGATGGTGATGTGGGTGGTTGGCTGGCTCTGTGTGCTCAAAGGCCATTAGGCCCATCACTTGAGGAATACAAAGCACAGACATTTAGTGCTCGAGAACTAAACGCAGCATAAATATTTGCAACCGCCGCCCCACGAGCTCTTTTGTCGGCGCCGATAACCATAACCACGCATAACCAGAGGAACATATAAAGACCCTACACTTGTATATACACATTAGATATGTAATCCTAACTCCCACCACGCATTGCTAACTTTTTGTGCATTTCTTCTTCTAGGTGCCGGTGAGTCGGGCAAGAGCACAATAGTCAAACAGATGAAAATCATTCACGAGAGCGGCTTCACTGCGGAGGACTTTAAACAATATCGACCGGTTGTCTACAGCAACACAATACAATCATTAGTTGCAATATTGCGCGCGATGCCAACCCTAAGTATTCAGTACAGCAATAACGAGCGGGAGGTAAGTCCCCAATGAGTGCCCCATTCACAGTCACTAACCTGGCCATTTTCATGCCACTTTGCCACCCATCCCAGAGCGATGCCAAGATGGTGTTCGACGTGTGCCAACGCATGCACGACACCGAGCCCTTCTCGGAGGAGCTGCTGGCCGCCATGAAACGCCTCTGGCAGGACGCCGGTGTCCAGGAGTGCTTCTCGCGCAGCAACGAATATCAACTAAACGATTCCGCAAAATAGTGAGTACCACACCATATCGCCCAAATGTTTATCCACGTCGGTTGGGGGTTGGGGTGCCAAGTGATGCGGGCAGATATGTATATTATGATGAAGCGAATCATTTCAAATGCTCTATGAATAGTTGTATCTTATTTTAAATGTTCTATTTGGGAGTGGTTTAATAGTCTCTTTTGAAAGCATAGCAAATCTAATGTGGCGCTAAATGATAAAGTTTAAATGTAATTGTTTAGCAGATTAAAAGAGCAAGAAAGCTCAAACACACTAACATTTTCGAAACTTCCTAACATCAAATTAAGACCAAGCCATATGCATATATATTTTTGCCACTTGCAACACTCTCAAGCTTTTCAGGCTAAAATAAATGTTGGTATATCAATTTTGGTGCTTTCTTCACATCTATTTTAAGCCTCATCGCAATGACTCTTGAATACGTGATATTCGCCCATTTAATTGCTCTTGAAACTGAATATATTTGGGTTTTCTGCACACTTTGCTGAAAATAAAATGAATTGTGCAGCTCGGGCTATAAACCCTTAAATTCAGCCAATAGAACTAATGATACGTACACTTACTAAAAAGTAATTAATCATGAGCCTAGATTGACGTTTGCTTGACCTTAGCCATCACACTTTGTCCCAAGTTAAGCTCACTAGGCCTTTGATTAATGATAATGCCAGGCAAGAAAAACAAACAGAAACAGCCAGTTTACTGCATACTTTTCGACGCTTTATTGAGTACAATTATTCTTCGAGAAAAAAACTACTACTAAGCATGTGGAAATATAATGGGTCCTATGTACACATGTATCCGCATAAAGACACAACGATTATTTAGTTTAGTTACACTGCGCTCATGGCGATGGGATGTACTGAATTTGTCGGAACTGTGCTCCATGTACATTTGCTTAATTAAAATGAAGCATAGCAGCAGCAGCAGCAGCAGCTGGGCTTTGACTATAAATATCACACATCCGCCGTGTGTCACTGCAGCTTTGAGCTCCATGGGCTTCCAGTTCCCTTCGGTGCAGACTGCTCACTCACTCGTCCCTCAGCGTTAGCTTGAAATTCAGAGGCGACTGTGGTATGTACGTGGAGTTCACACGGTACACAAACTCTCCGGCACTGTACGAGACCTTGTATTTGCGGAAGATCTGTGCCGGGAATCAAAAATGGCAAATTAGAAGGGGGTTGTACTTTTGGCACAGCCAGGTGCAGAACATGATTAGACCCACCTTGGCCAGCAGCGTGTGTAACTCGATTTCGGCGAACCGACGACCCACGCACATGCGACGCCCAAAGCCAAAGGGCAAACTCACGAATGGGTGAATTTTTTGGTTGGCATGGGGGCAGCCAGCTGAAAATAAACGGCAATCTGGTTAGAGCACTGCGAAAAAAAATATGGCATTCACCTTGGAATGGTGTCGTGAAAGAAAATAAATCATATCTGCACACGAAAGCATTTCCACTTTTTTATATCGAAAGCACAATAAACAATTAGGCATTGTACGTAAAACGTTGTACATACATAAACAGTCTTTAGATACACATCAAATATGTATCCGTGCAAGATCAAACAAATAACTGGTAGATACTTAATAATTTCAGGTTTGTTGCGTTCAAAACGTTGTATTTCTTCAAACTGTACTTTTCAGGCAGTTTTTCTGTTCTTCTTTCTATATATATATATATATTTTAGTCACTAAAACACTCACTGGTTTTTAGGAGCCAAGTGCTCGACGAAAGTGCTCTTACGTGACACTTTTTGGTAGCCAACTCACCTGCATCTGTGGACTGCTTCAGCCAGCGCTCAGGCAGAAAACGCTTGGGTTCTGGGAAATATGCGGGATCGTTTGAAACAACCAAATGGGGGAAGATAACGTGTGTCTGAAAGGAAAAATAAATGTCAATGAGCTCGCATTCGAAATGGTCACCATTTTCCGGTAGCTTACGCCTTTGGGCACGTGGTAACCATTGATGACAGCATCCGACTGCAGACTGCGTCCATTGGCAATCACCACGGGTCGCATGCTAAAAGGTTAAGAGGGGTTTTACCATTCAAAGAGGGCACTTTAACACAATTAAAGAGAGAAGTGGCGTACCGTAGGGTCTCCTTCACACAGGCTCGCAGGTAGGGCATTTGCTCCAGGACATTCTGGTTGATGTCCGCCTCCCGATGGGGAAACACCTTCTGCAGTTCATCGAAGAGCTTTTTCTGTTTGTCTGGGTTCTTGGCCAGCTGATAGATTGTGGATGAGGCTGCCACAGAGGTCTACGATGTAAATTGATGATCCATGATCATATATCGATTAAATAGTAGAATTTCTTACCGTATCGACTCCAACTAAAAACAAATCTAATGCCAAAATGGCAGCCAGCTTGCGATTGCCCGTTTTTCGCACTATCCTCTCCACAATGGATATATCTGCCTCCGATTTGGGCAATCCCCTAGCCTCAACGGCATCGGCCTTGTCCATGGTCTTGCTAATGTTCTTCATGCAAATGCTGGGGTGCAAAGTGATTTCATCCAGTGATTATTTGGCCAATTATTTGTGCTTTTTATGCGACTCACGCTGTGAACTGATCCAAAGCCTTGACGAAGCTCCTATATGCCTTGGTGGGATATATCCGCCACAGGGGCATTCGCAGCTCCAATTCCGGAACGGCCCAGAAGAATGTGTTGATAGCCTCGATTATCTGTTGGGCCTCTTGGCTGCCTTCAGGGGACAAGCAGCCCAATCTCGTGTCCAGGGAAACGCGACCGACAGCTAGAGTTCGTTTTAATAAATGAATTAACAAAGTTATGTTAAAGCAGCTCATACATTTTACAAACACAATCGTTTTTCTACTGCGAAGAGAAATGTGTTTTATAAACAAAATCGTTTCTCTACTACGCTTTACAGTTTCCAAGAAAAAGTGCATACCATGCTTGTAGTTAAAACAGCCAATTAAAAGTTTTCTAATATGCGAGTATGGAGAGTTGATGAGTTTTCTTGTTGTTCGAGCCAACAACAAATTGTCCCTAAAACTTCTAATAAATAGTTTAACTAGAAGTTTAACTAGTTTAACTACAGTCTAAGCAAAATAAACGGAAAAACACTTGAGAAGTAACTAAAATTGGTTTATAACTGTCAAGAGAAATGATATAGTAATATAGAATAGTCCTTCGAAATCATTATAGCCTAATTGCGCTTGCAATATTTTTATACGATTTGCCAGCAAAGTGTCATAATCGCGTAAGTAAAACCAAATTGGCAACAACTTACATTCCAAGGCCCATTTGTAGAGCTCGTGCAGGAAATTGGCTGGCAGCTCGTCCTTTTCGTCGCGCATCAGCTCGATGCTGCAGATGGATATAGAGTATACATAGGCATACATATACATATATAGTTATATCGATGTACATTTTGATTGCATCACAGCTTGGCTGCCAGCTGGATGCTTAGGCTCCGACTTACCGGCCCATAAACTCGCTGGCAATGTCATTTAGCGGCGGAATGTACTTCTTTGCGGTCTGCGGCTGCAGCAGGATGTGCTGCACCTCCTGTCTGAAGGCCTCCCACTTGGGACCATGCCTGAATAAGGTAGAAAAAATAAAAAACCGTGAAAAAATTGGTAAATACGATGGATGTGCCCGCCACAATATCCGTTATATAAGCACATTACTTACACGCCAATTAGGCCGGCCACATCGCCAAAGAAATCGCGTCGCAGGTCGCCCTTGTAGTGGCGCAGTGAGGGCATCGACGGTCTGGGTTGCACAGCAAATAAAAAGTGAGTGTACATAAGGGGACATGCCGCAAAGTGCACAGAACGAAAACTATTAGCATGTTGTCAATAACATTATCATATGGGAGTTAAGTTAACAAGTTAAAGCAAGCCATTCTGTTACTATGGCCATTTAAAATTCTTAAATGCCTAATGAGCCGAAATCATGTTCAATTATAGCTCAATCAGAATAAATCTTAAATGATTAAATAATTATATTGTTAGATACAGAGTACGTGCCTTTTTTTTAAATATTTTTCAGTCAAAAGTATATGCAATCCCCGAAAAAAAGACAAACTTATATAATTGAAAATTGCATTACCAAAGTAATCAGTCAGTCGGGGCAGTCAAAGTAGCGCCATGTCATGTCCCATTTGACCATTTTTTCTGCCTGTATTAGTGCGAGCATGGCTGGGTGTGGTGTGGCTAAAACCCCGCCCCCTGTTGGCCACCCAACCGCCCTCTTTGAGGTCGCTTGCCCTTGCGTGCAGACAGACCGGCGACGACAACATCAAACACAAATTCGTACTACAGCCCACAGAAAATGAGAAAATGAAGCGATTCAACTCCATCTACTACTTGTTTCCAGTTCCTCTGATATACAAGTATATATATATATATATATATATAGATATACATATGTATGTATGTATGCCCACCTCGAACTTGCATTATATTTGCCCACTCGCATGTCACTGGGCAAACAGAAGAAGCGTATTTATTGGCTTTTGTTTTATGCACCACCCTGGCCCACAATTTAGTCAACAATTTGCCGCCTTTGGCTTGGCTGTTGTTTCTCCACTCGTACCTACAATGGGTTGCCCCAGGCAACAAAATGCTCAATTAAATGCGAGATTTAAGTGTAAATATGTATGCTTTCGAACGTCAAGAGAACTCAAACCTGAAATGTCTATAGAATATTACCTGTTCTACCGCTCGAACTATGCAAATTTCGATTTTAGCAGTCAGTTGCGAAGAACGCAATAGTTTAAAAATAGTCCGAAATTGTAAAGTCAAAGAATACGATAATACTGGTTTTACTTTTACTTAAATTCACTATCCATTACTAAATTCCGTTGTAAAAGTTAAATCTACTTGTATATAACATTTGTTCTATGGTAGACGTGAAGTATAAAAAGAAGCAGGGAAAACATCACATACAAAATTTCGTTTGAGTGAAGATTTCACGCTAAATCCGAAGTGACTTCATAGGCATTCTGAACACCAAACCGGGAAATCCCCAGAAACCAGAGAATTACAAGATTGTAACCACAACTTGAACCCAAAGATTTTCACGATCGGATCTTTGGCCCCAAAGCGGCCGAATGCTTTTACCACGAATTGGGGTTTCTTTTCGGATTTTATGGGCCTCGTAAAAAGTCAACAGCGCTGACGCCTCTGGTACACACTTGTGTACATTCCTCTTAGCCAAATATCTTCATCAATCAGTTGGTCAGTCTGTCAGTTAGCCAGTTGGCCATTTGGCCAGTTGACCAGTTGACCAGTGAGTAGTAGCTAACTTCACACATCTGCGCCGGCAAATGGTTCATTCATCAATCTGTCTGGCGGTCAAAAAACGCAAAAGAGCCAACATTACGTTGATGTTGTCTCATGTCCAATCTATTGGTGATTCTTTTCAGTCGTTTTGATGATGACTTGCTAAACGCGTTCGCCAAATGCAAAACAATAGGGGTTTGTCTGCGATTCACCATCGATCCATGTTGTTGTCTGCAAACCACATATGTACGTGTATGATACATATGATACTCGATTCGAGGTATGCGAAACATAAGCGTAACTTGTCAAATTTGGTTCATGGCCATGGCTGGGCTCGCAGATAAATCCAAGTGATAGGCGGAATGAAAGGCGGAGAAAAGAAAGCTTATAAAAGTTATGGACACGTTAGCGATCTGTGTGACTTTCGTTTTGTTTGTTTTTCATTTTGTCTACTTCTTTCCTTCATCATTTCAGTTCGGTCAGTTTTATTTATTTCTATGATGCCAAAACGCTTGTCGGACTTTGTGAATAGTTCGGTTTGTTTGGATTTATTTGTTGGGGTTGGATCACGGTTTGCTAGGCCTACGGATCGGATAGAAACGAGAAGTGAAAGTCTCACCTAATTTCAATTTGATGGCTGTGTTTTATTAAGCGCTAGCCCTTTAATCGGAGTGACATCTTTACAACCCATGTTATTTGGACGCCTGTTTATTTTATTTATAAGTAAAGCTTATGGTTTCCAAAAGTATTCGTTTACTTAGTCAGATAAAGTAAAGGCAATCAGTGTACTACACCGATGTACGAATTTTACCTCTGATTCCAATCTGTCGCCATATTTGCACACATCCCGCTGAATCCGCATTCCCAGGCGGAATCGCCATTTTGTGCCTTCGTTAGTTAATAATTTAATGACAGGCCGCATTCATTTGGTATGCGCATAAGTGAACAGCAATTGCATTTGCATTGGGGCGGCAAAGGGGGTCGGAAACGCCCATGCATGACTGCCTTTGCTGTGGATAAATATGCTATACCATGTGCGTGGGCTCTGGCATTTATGTGGGGGATTTCTCGTTACACCGAGACCAGGTGCAGCCAAGCAGTACATAGGCATAGTCTTGGGTAAACAGCCGCCCCGCTTAGCGAATTGCGAATCATGTTGGGCTTATTCCATAACAGTTGAATATACAATCAATAATCTTATAGCAGATTGAACTATTCACTCAATGGGGTTTCGAATTATATGTATAAGATCACGACTTATGAACAAGCAGAAGATAATCAATCATATCGAACTGACATGCCACACACGTCGTATACGCAATTTAGCACTGCACCACCGTTGGATGATGGCAAAAGTTGATTCATTACTCACCGATGCGGCATCGCCTCCTCCTTCTTGAATATGTTACGTATCTCATCGCCATCGAAGACGAACAGCAGATCGGGATGACCAATCAGGCCGCCCACCTTGGCCATCTTTCCATAGTTCACATGCAGCTCATTCATGACCTTGTCCAATTCGCTGATTTTGTATGTTCCTGTCAGTCGATGGCAGTTGTGCATTAGTTATCCTGGTCGGGCAGTTGCAACGGAAGCCAATGGCCACTCACCTATTAGTGGGGCGAAGCGCCAGGAGTTGCCAATCAGTGGTAAGGGGTATGGTCCCGGAACTTCCGAGTAAGGACGCACTGCAGCCGCCGGAGAAGCAGTGGTTTCTGCAGCTAGTGCGCTTGTTGTAGCACTCCTTGGGGCCACTGATGTAACGGCCTGCTGGCTGTCAATTAGTGCAAATTGTGTGCAGTGAGGAAAACATTATTAGATAGGTAATTCTTTTATACTTTGTTGCATATCAATGCATTTGGTTAGTAGCGAGTGTTATTACTTGAATTCAATTTGAATGTATCAGAAAGCAAGGAGTTGATCTAAAAATGTAAGGTAACAATATTCTTAAACACAAAATGTACAGTAAAAGTACTGGAAATTGTAACCAATTGTTTTTTTCTCTGTAAGCCAAGTATTTGGGGTGGGGAAAATCACGAACCTGACATTTAATTTCTTCAGATCCGCCGACTCTCCCGTCCGCAGCCGTTGCATTGCAATTGATTTTTCAATTTCCGTGGCCACGCCCACTCCGCTGCTGGGCGGCGACACCGCACCACCGCCCCCGGATTGCGGCAGTATGGTGGTGCTGGATGTGGAGCGCCTCATCAGCGCAATGGATGTTTTGCGTAAGCCCGACATCTTCGGCTTGGTCCTCGGATCCACTCGGTCCTGCTGCTGGGGGAATGGTATTATGTAAAAAGTTGAGCAAGTTGAGCAATCTGCTGCCGGCGGCAAACTAAATTGTGTATTTATGTTGATTCTCGTGGCGTTGCTTTCGCTCCTCCTGGCGGCAAAACTTTTGATGCATTTCCAAGTGGTTTGCCGGGAAAATCAATCAATAATAAATAAAGGCCACTCGCGTTTATTATTCAAAACGACTCCCCCCTCCCCCACCCCAATTGCCCCCATTGAATTCTATGGTCTAAAACGCTGAACAGCGTTCGGTTAGAGTGCAAATATTGTGGCACACTCGCAAAATCCATATTCATTTCAACTTTCAGACACTGACAGCACTTAGTTCGAGTTAGTTGCAAAACAAAACCGAGCAAACAATCGACAATTGTCCCTTGTCCTCGAATCTGGGATCTCGGTGGAGCACTTAAGAGGAATACATGTTAGGAGGGGCAGGGGATTCCCATTTATCGGGTAGACTCGGTGCGTTCCATTTTATGGTTGCTGCCAATAATGAAGTTGGCTCGGAGTTAGCTAGCGTTAAATTGAGCACAGCTACAAGCACTCGTGCAATGTGAGTTCAAACAAAGAAAACACAAATTGAAGAGTTATTGAAGTAGCCCCAATGAGGGCCAAGTCAACCCGGCCAAGTCTAGTTTATTGTGCAAAAAGCGAAGTCTAATACAAGCGAAGGCTATGTATTTTAAATTTGAAAATGCTTTTAAGCGTTTGAATACGGCTGAAGAAAACTGCACAGTTCTTGAAAAAAAGAACAGCGAGTACGAAAGCAAGTAAAGGCAGCAAACAGAAAGTTCTAGATTGAATGGAATAATTACTTTACAAAAATGTCTTAAAAACATGTCAGTTTGTCTGGGTAATTCTACCATCACAAACTCAACTCACCAAGCCAGTAAAAACGGCTGCAGCAATTTGCGGAACTTACTGACCATAAAATCGTACTTTCAAAGTTTTAAACAGCCTAAGTTGTAACTTAAGTTGGACTTAAGCCATTCAACTTTGATTTCTAACCCAAAATTTCACAAAACTTGCCAGCTCACACGCATTTGGTATATGAAAAGCAATTGCTCCACCGCAGGCGGAAAAAGTGGCAACGAGGCAAGATTGCTCATACGCAGCGTATGCCATCGAACAATGGTGGCAGTGGCACTTTTGTGAATGTGCTGCTGCTTTCAGACTTTTTGTGCGCCTGCTCCTCAAAAGGCAATACAATTTAAATGCCGAAAATTTGATGAAACACAAATCTGCGCACCCGAATCCAGAATTCAGAAAGTTGGCTGAGCTGAGCCCGCCATTATTCTTTACATTCCTCTCTCTGTGTGCCCTCATTTCTTGTGTACACTTGTGCGGCACAATGGCAGCGGAGCAGAGCGGCTTATCCTTGCCCTTGTCGCACAAGCGGCGACCTCGAGGCTCTCGAGCGCTACCAACAACAACTATCTGGAATATATATATATATATGTATATACATATACATATAAGTAGCGCGGTTGTATCGCCCAGGCGGTTATAATGAACTTGAGTGATAATCCTAGCGCCTGCGAGTAATGTAGAAGAAATGTCAAGCAGCAACTTGTCGTTGACTTTTATGGCCATTGTTCCAAAACAGTGGTGGGTTGCGCCGGGGGATTTGGTAGGAGGACAGCTGGGTAGCGCTGAATTCACGCCCGAATGAATACGAAATCGAAAGGAATCCTATTAGCATTCAGCTGCTAAATGAGCAAAGGTGGTCGAAAGATCCCAAAGCGATTATGTCACTCTCGCTGGCATTCGAAATCTTGGCAAATCAGTTGGATATTGGTTTTCGGCTCGCCCTTCGAGGTGTGGCCAAAACGCATATTCAGTTGGCTTTCACGCCGCCCAAGTAGCCCAACTAGCCCAACTAGCCCAAGTAGCCCAAGTTTCGAGGCACAACTAGTTTAGCCAGCTTGCCTAATGTGCTGGAAAAATGCAGCTGGGAAAACTCACTTTCATCCCACTTTAATTTGTCTTTCATGCGGATAATTGTTTGTTTCTTTTGAACAAATTTGTGAAATTATTTATAAACCATTTGAGATTGCATTTTAGTATTTAACTATTTGTTTACATACCCGTAAATCAATACAAATTTTAGTGGAAATTTTATGACTGTTGCTATTTTTTCATTACTTATTTGACACCACTTGCATTTAAAAGCCTCCTATTAAATACTTGATAGTTTTTCGCCCCTTATCAGTTTTCCGATATAATGAAATTGGACTTTCACACTAAACGCTGATTTCTTCGACAGCCAAGTTGACTGAATGCTTTTCAGAGTGCAACTAGTTTACTTGACACGCCCAAATTGCATTGGGAAAACACCTCTCGAGGAAAACTCACTTGTACGTTTGATTTGTGTTTTTTTTTATATTAGTTTGCTAAAGGCGTATTTCACGGCCTGCACTGCCAGTTGGTTGGGTTTTCAATCAACTTGTTGCCGATACAGTTTTAGTTTTAATTTATTTGGCGGTCTTGGTCTTCCGAACACTTTCAATCCGTTTGTGCACAATTAAAAACAGCTTTTAATGCCTTTTGTTGTGCGGTTTTCTATTGTTGCTGTGGCCAATATCCCACTCACTCGCTCACAGGCACTTGAATAGGCGGGGAGATTCGCCAGGTCTTGTGTCACGCAACGCGAAGTTTATCTGCGGTATCTCTGACTTTTAACCACCGCAACCAAAACCGAAACGTATTCCGAATCCGAGTCCGAGTCCGAGTCCGAGAGCTGTGAATGGAGCTCTATAGTCTGGAGCTGTTGCCTCGTAGACCAACCGCGACGCACTAAACGCGATCGCCGGGCTTCTTAGTCTACTTATACAGTATGCGCCATACGCTTATAGCCTACACCAACTGCCGATCGGCAAACTCTTTTGGTTTTCTGTTGGCTTTGTCACTTAAGGTATTTGTGCTAATTGGTGCCACTGCAGCAGCTAACTTTATTGCCCAGAAACTAGGGGGCTTTGGTTTTCTGTTATAAATAACGCAATTTGTGCATACGAAATTGAAAGTGCCTAATAATCGCAATCAAAAAGGAAAAGTTCGTGATAATATACATATAACAACTCGTACTCCCTTGATTGACATTAATGAGGGCCCTGACGAGTTTCGGAGGAGGTTCGTGGTTTGAGGGTTATGCAAAATAAATAATTTATTATAAAACACTGCTGGGACTAACGACCCATTCGCTGGGCTAAATTGCGCGCAAATCGCTTAATTGAAAAGGCCATAAAGGCTGGTAAAACAATAGTCAGCGGAAACCGGCAAATAAATTTCGCATGACGGCTTTACTTATCTGGCATAAGTTAGCTAAATTGATTAACAAGGCTAAGGTGCAAAAAACATGAAGGAGTTTTTCATTTAGTTCAGTTACGAAAGGTTTGTCCAATTCTAAAACATAGTTTTCTTAGGTATTTAGGTAACTTTAAGTTGCTAACGCCGAGTACTTAAAGTACAATGGTCGAATGTTTGTACATTTGTTTTTAAATTTATCGGCAAGCCTCTCTAGACCTAGTATTCAATCTAAACAAAAAAAAATACGTGAGAGTAATACTTTTTATATAAGAGTATTTAATCCTTTAAGCTATCATTATACAAATCGATTACAAATATTTAAAAATATTGCAAAATGGAATTGCAAAAGTATTTAAACTGGCAGGCTTTCTCTGATTCTGATCTTTTGTCAAGGCAAGAATAATTTTTCAATTTCTAGCTTACTTTCGCTGCAATCTGTTTGTCAGGTCTATGAACTACTTTCAATAAACCACAACCCAGGCACATGCCACAGATTGCAACACATTTTCCGGGCTTACGAATTACAGCTGCATGTGTGTCTGCGGTTTCGGATCAGTAAACAGAAAAGAAAACTTTTATGATGGACATGTTAAATAAGATCTCGGGCAGCCAAGTGCTAACCAAGCGATTGCCCAATCGGCGAACCCATCGGATCCGTTTGCAATCGTTTGTCCCATTAACGTTTGTCTAAGAAATTGTAACTAATATCGGGCATTAGCTTTGATTATGCAGCTTACCATACCTCCAACTTTTCCGCAAGAAAGGTGGCACTTTGTGGTTATGCCGGGCGAGCATGACTTGACCAATTTCCCTGTGGGGAAGACGCATGGCCATTTCTTAAGGTACTGCTGCTGCTGCTGCTGCTGCTGGTGGTGCTGCTAACTTTGGCCAACTTGTTGGGCAATTGTGCGTGTAATTTGGGCGAAAACCAGTTGACCAATGCATCCGATTTCAGCACAAGAGCAAGTCAAGCGGAGATTGATGCGATAACAAGCGCAGATTCCTCGACCGGCCTCAAAAAACTATTTACTACCCGAAAAAACCTGTCCAGCAAATAACATTAGCTTCCGCAGAGCCCTTTATTTTTAAGGCATTGCGTGCCCCACGTTAATTATGGCCCCAAAACACACATATAACTGGCGACTGGACTCACTGGTGGCCCCTCTTTGATGACCTACTTGTTGACGCTTTTGCTCCCGAGCACGCAGACTCTGTATATGTATCTGAACGCCTCCATCTGTATCTGTATCTGACAGATGCCTTTGGTTGGGTGACGGTTACATAACCGGCAAATAAAACTATTATGGGAAATATGCAAATATGGCTTGTATGCACGGAAATTAGAACCAGAACAAGTCACGGAAATAGGAATCATTTTGAATGGCTACTTTCTGCAGGGAAAGCTGTTTGCATAGCCAAGTGAGCTGTGTGTGTGTGCGTCGGCTTTTCCCCATTTACCATTTCCCTTTGGTCTCGACACGCGCGCGCTCAGGTTTTTTTATTTTTAATTGTTTGCTCAGCGCTTTGGTCTGCGCCTTAATTGTTTGCTCAAGTCTTGGCAGATACGGGCGGAAAATTGAGAATGGACGGGTGGAAGGGTTGGGCAAACATTTGTCTGGTCAAACGATGTGTGATGGGAAATGGAATGATTTAGCTCCTTGGGCTGTAACACTCTCCCCTTGTACCATTTCCTTGCAGTTTCCTGGACGATTTGGATCGGTTAGGCGCCAAGGATTACCAGCCAACTGAACAGGATATCTTGCGTACTCGCGTCAAGACCACTGGCATCGTTGAGGTACACTTCTCCTTCAAAAACCTCAACTTTAAGTGAGTAAAAGCATCTGATTTAAGAGTATGCATATTTTTCATAATCTCATATTTTAAACTTACAGATTGTTTGACGTGGGCGGACAGCGCTCGGAGCGTAAGAAATGGATACATTGCTTCGAAGATGTCACGGCGATCATTTTCTGCGTGGCCATGTCCGAGTACGATCAAGTCTTGCATGAGGATGAAACCACGGTAGGATTGAGTCAGAGGTACCTTTATACTATGTCATTACTTTGATATCTTAATCATTTTAGAACCGCATGCAAGAGTCGCTGAAACTGTTTGACTCGATCTGTAACAACAAATGGTTCACGGACACCTCGATTATTCTGTTCCTGAACAAGAAGGATTTGTTCGAGGAGAAGATTCGCAAGAGTCCCCTGACGATTTGCTTCCCCGAATACACAGGTGAGTGCTCCATCCAAACTCGAATGTATGCCGGTTATTAATTCAATATTTGATGGATTTCAGGTGGGCAGGAGTACGGCGAGGCGGCTGCTTACATTCAGGCTCAATTTGAAGCGAAAAACAAATCAACCTCAAAAGAAATCTACTGCCACATGACGTGTGCCACAGATACCAATAACATTCAGTTTGTATTCGATGCTGTCACTGATGTCATCATAGCAAACAACCTGCGCGGCTGTGGACTGTACTAAGATGGATTCTAGACCGAGTCGATGTTGATGATGATGACGATTATGTGGAGCAGAATGGGGGCGTTAGCAGGGAACACCGTAACGGTATTAAAGAGCAGCGCGGGAGCACAACAACCCACCAGCATTGATCAAAAACCAAACAATTTAGGAGCAGATGATAGAACCAACCAACCGCAACCACACAGACAACATAGGACACTGAACAAGCAAAGCCCAAAGAACTTTTATTTGTTTAACAAAAAAAACGGCGGATGGACGCAAATCCCGAATGGATGTTAAAGGGGAAATGAGCGACAAGTACATTACATAATATCGATAATATTGATGCAGATGCAGATGCAGATACACACAATGCTAATGATGATCAGGGCGACAATGATAGTGAGGCGGCAGGCAACTGACACTGGGACACGCGATTAAAGTCACATCTGAAAAAAGGCAGTTGATAGAAAGGCATTTCCTATATACAAACATATACAAAACACATACATATGCATTATGCAAAGCCACATGTACGACATGACACTAACACACACTCACACGACATACACAAGCGCCAGCATTGCATACAGTTGTTGTTTGGTCTGAATAATTTTTATAGAATTTCATAATTTATGTGTAGTTTAGTTTCCTCATGTATTTATTAAAACAAAAACCAAACGAGCGTATATCTACATATACCGCATATATATATACATACACTTCTATACATATATATATACATATATATAAATATTATATATTAAATGTTTCCTGTTGCAATCTCTCTTTAAAATTATTCATGCCATCAACGCTCTGCATTTGTCATGCTTGTTTAGACTTAAGTTCGAAAGTTTCAACAAAATCCAGCGGCAAAGGAAATATCAATATTCATTTGATTGAGTGTCAGCGTGTGGGCTAAAGTAAATATAAAATACCAAACCAAAAGAAAAAAAAACAAAAGAAACGAGGAAAAGAAAACATAATATATGAAAAGCAAAATCTTTAACGTTAAGTAAAATTTAAAGATAAATGAAACGGATATAAAATCTATCTATTGTATTTACAAAAACAAAAACGAAGCAAAACTAAACTAAAATCCAGATAAGAGTCAAGTAAAGCAAAGCGCATGTGGCCACTTAACTAACTTATGTAAAGAGCAGCAGTAGCAGCAGCCATCGATAATTGATTGATATATTTCAATGTAAATTGTACTTTGTTGAGTTTACGTGTATAGGAAAAGTTTAGCTGGCAAACACACAAACAACAAGCAAACGCGAACACAAACGCATACTGAACACAAACTAAATATAATTTCCTTCACTTATTAAGCTGATTTGTTGTAACTTACAATGATTTGTGGCATTTATATGAGGAGCAAGGCAAATCAGCGAAGATCAAACACGCAATTCAACTTTGGCGGCGCACAAAAGCATGCTATATATTTTTGCCATATCGACGCACACCCACACACACAAAAAATATGAATCAAAATGAATGGAACGCAGAACTCAAATCTCCCACAATGAAACTAAGGATTGTATGTAATAATATGATAATTTATAAATTATACATTTAATGATAAAACATTTTCATACATGTACCTACAATGTATGTGACTGTATCTAGCGAATGGCATTTAACCCCGAGTATGTTGAATTGTTTGATTAGACTTATTATTATAATTATTATGTATATGCTTTGTATGTATGTATTTTGTGCATTTTGATTTTACATGACGATTTAGCTGCAATGAATTTATATTGTTATTTTAATAGTATTTCCTTTGTATCTGCCCAGTTTTCTACTTCTCTCCTCCACCTCCACCTCCTCCTTCTCCTTTACGGAAATATCCCCACTTGTGCTCTTGCTCTAGTTGGACGGAAATCCATTTATGTTTTATAGTTTTTAAGTCTAATTTATGTAAACGCACACAAACACACACAACTTAAACATCAACTAAGTAAGTTTATTAGCAAAATAAATATTATTTAACATTCAAAAAGAACAAAGAACAAAGAACAAAAGAGTAAGGACAATTTGAAAGAGAAAAAAGCTAAACGACATCGTTTCGACTTTTTATCGGACACCCCAGCAGATCCAGTGAAACTTTTCAAAAATTGTGTTGGCCACAAAGTCCGTACAATTCCAAGATTTTATATACCCATCAGCGAACATTCACTTCTACGCATTTACTTTGGCCAGCCAACACTTTCCCATTTCCATGACCCCACCCGACCTCTCTACTATATCCTGGCCCAATCAAATACTGTAATATTTAATACGTATGTATTTCCATTCAACTTGTAAAATTCTACCAAAAAGAAAAAAACAAAAACGCAAAAACCATTTTCAAATAAAACTATTTATTCAAAAACAAAAACCAACAGCCATTTTGTTATTTTCGTTATCGTTTCATGATTTCCTTACAGCCAGCAAAAGGTTTTGCATGAATTAGATTACATATGTAGTTGCTGCTGGCTTCGAAATTGGGGTAAAAACAAGAAACAAACAGCAGACGATCAGTGTGTAGTCACTTGACCAGTAATGCAAAAGAACAAGAACACAAGAGTTTAATAATTGTATGTAACTATAAATAAATACCAAATCGATATATTTATTGACAATTTAATTAAGCCACAAACAAGAAAGTTATTCATTTACCTTTGAGACAAAAGTAAGCAAGGTCGGTCTATATATACAGATATATAAATTTAAATAAATATATTTAGTAAAGGGAGAACAACAAATTGCTACAAAACATACATACATACATATGTACTATATTTTTCTCGTAAATAATTATTAATCGAATACTCATACGGTAGCGACTATAATTTACCTCCTCAACGTCGCTCAACTTTCGAATCAACAAAGATCGCAAAACTAAATAAGTAAAGAAACCAGCATTCAAGTAATAGCAACATTCGATCATATAGTACAGCATAGTGTTAACCGCATTATATCGACTAAACTTTTTGCATATTTTCAATACTAAACGGAATAGAATAGAATGGAACGGAAATGGAATCAAACATAACTCATATTTTTCTAAAGCTCATACACCTCTTTGCTCCACACACACACCCACATAACTCATAAAATCGCAAGTCGCACCACTACTACAATTACTTTAATAGCAGTTAAAACATTTATAAGTGAAATCCATAAAGAGCTAACAACGGTAATGTTAATTACTTCGAATCAAATGTCCAAGGACATGCAGACACACGATTTTTGTGAGTGGCAAATACCAAACTTTGGCATTTTAAGAGGAGCTGGAGGAAAAAAGGAGATGGCCAGTGGAACCAAGTGTATAGGTTAGACAAAGTTTACAGATTGTATCTAATCTAATTTGTAGCCTAATTAAAAAATGCTTTGGTTGTCCCATGCAGCAGATCAGATTTATTTAACTATTTATATACTTACCTATATTAACGTATGTGGAAATATAATTCTCCTCAATTCTTGAGCTCCTTTTCTCTCTCTAATGACCACGTGGATGTAGTGTAGCTAATGGCCCATTGAGCTAACTAAGCTCGAACATGATGAATGAATTTGAATCGTTGAATTAAAAATTACAAATAATATATAAAACATAAAAATAATGATATAAAAACTGAAGTAAACCAAAATGTTTGTATGTAAAAGACACTCAAAACGTTAGAGATCATCTACAATTTAAATAAATATAAATAAAACCAATCAAGTTTTTTGTTTTTTAATAAAGAGTTAGATCAATCTACTGGGTTCAAAATAAACGACAGTGTGAGTGGCAGTCAACGTAGTGACGAAGCACACCAAGACAGATTGCATAGCAAGACACTTTACAGGAGGTGCGATCGTCACAAATTTAAGAGGTGTTTTTGCTTTATATAAATAGTTTCAAATTCCTGGAAATTTTGGTACAAAAATATTTACCTGATTGAAAATAAATTTTATTTTGTGAATACAAAGGCTTTCCTAAAAAGACGTTCCTGTTCAAATTCAAGGAATCTAAAGTTAGGATCAGGTAGAACAACCCACTTCAAGCAGTTCGAATTTGATGTTTTTCCGGGTACAGCCGACCAGTACACTCAGAATAACCCACTTAAATCAGTTCGAATTTGATGTTTTCGGGGTACAGTCGACCAGTACAGTCACATAACTTATTAGATGATTATTGTCACAGGTAGGGAAACAGTGAATGTAGATATAGAAACTACTGTAACTGTACAATTTCCATGGTGTTTTAGCTGAAGGTCATGATTTTTGTTTTTAAGACCCTGCAAAACCGCCAGTTGAATTAAGTTTCAATCCAAAGCAATACAATTACCTCTAAACACACGAGTGTTGCCTTTTATTTTGGAATAATTTAAGAAAGAATCCTGGTTATTTTCTACAAATTTCTATGGGGTAACCCCAAAGTGCCTTAAAATCTTAACCAGTTTCAGGAATTCCTCTAACATACATCTGTTACGTCTAATCTATTGCATTGTTTACTCTAAAAGTTTCTTTTTTGATTTGGGCGTGGATATGGTTCGCAAGGACACCCGACGTGGCGTCTTGTTGTTTGGCGTGGATGGCCCCGTATCAGTCGGCTTTTTCGGCGTTTCCTCCTGCGTATCCTCGTAGACCAAACGAATGTCCTCAGTTCGCTCGCAGGTGGCCTCGCTGGCTTCTATTACCGTAGGCTTCGTTTCCGTCTTTGTGGTTTCCGGCAAGGTTTTTTGAGAATCCTTTTTTGTTGGTGGCAGGGGTGTGATGCCCTCATCGAGGGGCCAGGCATCCATGGCTTCCTCCATTGGCACTACAGGCGAGTTCACCGGCATTTCGATGAGTACGCGTGGAGTTCTCCTCACTGCAATGGGAGTAGCTTGCTTGGCGGGTTGGCTTTTCGGCGTTAGATTGAAATGGCTGGAGCTGCCAGGAGTTCGTGGCTGGCGACGCACTTGAATTGGTGTTGCGGGTCGGGACTTCTTCTCAGGCGACTCGAACTTCTCATCAGAACTGATAATCTCCTTGGCGATAACCGGAATCACTCCAAGTCCCGGCTGTGATGTCTCTGCTGAAGGCACTACCTCTGTGCTCATTTTGCGCTTGACTGGTGATGCCTCTGTTTTCTTTACTTGAGGTGGTTTTTTGTGAGTTACTTCAGCTTCTCCTTTGGTCTTGGTTGTTTCGATCTCCCCCTTATCCTCCGGCTTACGCGGAGCTCTGCGTATAGCAATCGGCATGGGGGTCGTCGAATTTTTACGGGGCGAACGCCTAATGGCGATGGGAGCAGGTTCCACCTCTTCGCTGTCTTTTGTTTTGGGACTGTTCGTGTTGGACGAACTGACACTGTGCGTTGAAGAGTCGTTTTCAGCATCCAGATCGAGTTTCCCGTCGTCTTTGATACCTGATCCTGAAGTCTTTCTGATTGTATTCGGTTTTGATTTTTCCTTCAGTGGTTTCCGTGTGGCTGTCACTTCATCTGACGATACCTTACGGAGCTTTTGCTTCTTCTTTTTTTGCGCCGGCATATTCTCCGAAGATTTTAGAACAACGCTCAGCACTGCTTCCATATCTTCATACCGGTCACCCAGCTCGGTCGGTTCGAAGGTAATAAGTGAGCAGTAGCCATCGGTGCTGGACACGATCAAGACGGTGCCGTCACTCGACCAGGTCAAATCCGTGAGCCTGCTGTAATGGATGTTGGAGACAATGGCAATCGGCACAGGCTGCTGGGTGTCGTATAAGAACACAGCGTTCTTTGTGGCCACAGCATAGATCATGCGGTACGGCAGCGAAATGATCGGAGGATTCTTCTCCGCATTGTACGGTCTCAGACGGTACAGAACCGGAGAGCAGCGAACAGCCACCGCGTATTCGTTGGGAAAGGGCAGCACAAAGGCGGGTTTGGACAAATCATAGCGACTAAACCCAAAGCTGGTGTTTATAGGTTTCACTACACCATCGTAGTCGGTAATTCCTGACGGCGTTAAAAGCAACTTGCCATCGGGAGTGAAACATAAGCGGCGGAAGAAGGTCTGCAAGGTTCCATCTTGGTACAATCGTACGCTCTTGCCGTGCATCTCATGGCCCTCTTTTACTGGAAATCCACACTTGCTGACTCGGTGCAGCACTCGCTTGGTATTGATATCAAATATCCGCATTTGTCTAAAAGAAATTATACTCCACTTGGTTAAAGTTCGAACACATTATTAAGGACTGTATTGCTTACCTGTCTGTGCTCATGGTGGCAATGTATTGATTGCAGGGATCCCATGCCACACCCTGTACGTAGCCCTTGTGGTCATCTAGAATGGCCAGTGATTTGCCACTGTGCACATCCCATAGCATCGCTGTGTTATCCACGGATCCGCTGACCAGAAACTGGGAGTTCGGCGCCCAGCTGAGATCGTAGATATCCTCGCAATGACCGCGCAGAACCTTGAGGGTCATCCAGACTTCCTTGTCCTGTTCACTGCAGCCATCGACGTCCACAATGTTGACCACTTCGTGGTCGGCCTTCTGTTTCCAGATGAAGACCACACTCTCGTCATCTCCGGAAGCCAGCAGTTCTCCGTTCGGCGACCAGCGGACCGCGTTGACAGCACGCTGATGCCGTGATAGGTCGGCGGCCAGGTCCACAGCCACGCCCTCGGCGTCATCGCTTCGGTTCACATACCAAATGAGGACATGGGCATCCGATCCACCAGAGGCTAGTCGGCAGATCGTCGGAGAGCCCAGTCCTAGGCCATTTTGTTGTATATCCACACTTAGGACGGGATCGCGGTTGTGCCACGAGATCTCGGGTATCTTGCACTTCATCCTATTTACTTAATTGGCCGCCGTTGATTGCTTGAAGTGCGAAGAGAAAAATTACTTTATGCGGCAGAATTCGCGCCTAAAAGTGTGACCTTCGGCCATGGGAATACCAAATGCTGGTGTTATCGATTCCTGTTATCGTTGACGGAGCCCTGCATGGAGAAACGAGGGTTGCACAAGCTCTTTTAAAATGGTAAACAATAGTTGTAAATTCTGATTTCTTCTAGTTTTAACACATTTTTTTGTAATTAACAGTCTGTAACGCTGCACACCGACGTGGGTGACCTCAAAATAGAGCTCTTCTGCGATGCCTGCCCCAAGGCCTGCGAAAATTTTCTCGCCCTGTGCGCCAGCGATTATTACAGCGGCTGCGTCTTCATTCGCAACATAAAGGGATTCATTGTCCAAACTGGGGATCCTACCAACACCGGAAAGAATGGACAGTCCATTTGGGGCCAGAAGTTCGACGATGAATTTAAGGAGACCATCAAGGTGAGCTGGTTACCACGGTTTTACCAGAAAAACTACTTTTCAGTTGGGCCACGCCGGCTGGTTTAATAAATACCCTGTATTCTGGCTTTAAAGGGCATATTATATCTCATCTTTGAATGCAACATCTTTTACTTATCAACCCTTTAACTCTTCAGCACACTGATCGAGGAATGGTTTCCATGGCCAACAACGGACCCAACGCCAATGCCAGCCAGTTTTTTATTACATATGCCGCTCAGCCAAATCTTGACCTAAAGTACACACTCTTCGGCCGTGTGATCGATGGATTCGATGCCCTTGACGAACTGGAGAAGCTGCCCGTCAATCCCAAGAACTATCGTCCCCATGTGGACAAGAAGATCAATGGAGTAACAATACATGCCAATCCTTTGGCGACGTGATAGATTACACATAATGCCAATCATACGCTTGAAATGAAGTATATTTATAGCACTTAAGGTTCCGTGATTTATTCGCTTGTTATGCATTGTTTATGTATAACAATACGACATTTGCATTTCATTTGGCACTTAGATTAGAATCGATTTCTTGAACAAAAATTTTAAACATTTTAACTTACGATTAGCTGCTTCAATGTTCAGTATAAGAGTTTTTCCAATCTTTCCGCTAAATCATTTTAATTTTCCCAAATATAAACTAAGCCTCATCTGCGGACATATAAAAAGTAGTCGACATCATACACACAAGTGCGTTTCGTCACTACGTGTTCTATGAGTTTGAATACATTTTAAACTTTCCTGTCGCGATGTAGTCTCCACATCGATATCAGCATTCTCCAAGCAATCGATATAAGGCGTTAAGGTGCCAATGTTTAATCTAACCTATCGATAGACTTCACAGCCTGCAAAATAAAATGTTGAACAATATTTTAAGAACATCCAGGCAGGTGCTTTATCCCGTTGCCAGGACTTTTAGCCGCAGCAGCAACCAGGGAAATGTGGTGACCGAAGCCCCTGCGGCAGTGTCCGCACCTCGGGCGGCGAGATCACCGCTGATTCTGCCGCAAGATTACACAGATTGCTTGCCAGTGAGCAGGAGCACGGCGCGCCAAGCGTGGATAGAGAATACGGATGCAGTGGCTGAGCGCAAGGTGGGCTTAATTGAACTGCATCCTGATGTCTTTGCCGCACAGCCGAGGGTGGACATTGTACAGGAGAATGTGGAGTGGCAGCGCAAGTATCGTTATGTAAGCATGGCGCACACCAAAACCCGAGCGGAGGTGCGCGGTGGCGGCCGGAAACCGTGGCCCCAAAAGGGAGGAGGTCGGGCCCGCCACGGTTCCCTCCGATCGCCCATGCTCAAGGGCGGTGGCGTGGTGCACGGCCCCAGGTCGCCCACGACCCATTTCTACATGCTGCCCTTCTATAAGAGGGTTTTGGGATTGACCTCCACGCTGAGTGTTAAACTAGCCCAGGATGATCTGCACATCATCGAGAATGTGGACATACCCACCGGGGATGCAGAGTTCCTTAAGGATTTAATCGCCGAACGGAATTGGGGACCTTCCGTTTTGATTGTAGACGAGTGAGTACTTCTTGTAGGTGGTTCTATATCCATACAAAAATTTATATTGATTCCCATTTTTACAGAGATCATATGTTCCCCGCCAATATTTGCCAGGCCAGCGATGATCTTGGCTATGTCAACTTGATGCCAACCTTTGGCTTAAACGTGTATTCTATGCTAAAGCACGACACTTTGGTGCTGACAGTGGCTGCAGTGAAGCATCTTGAGCAGCGTTTACTATACCAACTTAATCGAAACGACGCCGCCAGCAAGGGCGGAAAGTTTAAGCTGGATCAAGTCTAGAAGATAAGAAAGTTAAATCCTTTAGTTTATTTGTAATCTTTTGTGGATGCCAGAAAATGCATTGTTAAACAAACAAAAATGCTTTTAAGATCAAAGGTATAAAGTTGAACTTTACATTTTTCAACGTTGCAGTTGTTTTGATAAGCTTTGCTTACTGTTTGTAGACGTCAACAAAATCGCTCAGGTCTTTGTTTATATCGCTAGCCACGGTGACCAGAGGATCCTTATCCACTGCAGATACATATACCAGGCATTGTCCATTAAGAGAATTGGCCAATACTTGGCAAAACTCATGGAGAAAACCCCTTTCCGAATTACTGTGATTGCAGAGTAGAACGGTTGTTTTGTTGTGAGTAAAATCCAGAACTTCGTGATGGGACATTTCGCCGGTAATGATTAGATCCGCTTGGATACCCTTCAGCAGAGATGCTCCAGAACCGGCACAAATGCCGACGGATTGGATGACTGTCTTGGGATGGTGGCCCACAGCTAACGCAACGTGCACGCTGTTCTCAATATGCTTTTGCAAAGATTGCACCACCTGGAAAAGCTCCATTTTGGTTTCAACATATCTACCGGATCCCGTACCCGGAGGGGCACCCAACTCCGGTTCCAGAGGGCGAATGCTGAGGACATTTACTGCCTTAGACAGCCAGTCGTTGACCCCACCACTCTTCTTATCCCAAGCCGTATGGGGTGAGTACAAGGCTATATCGTTGGCCAAGCATGCGGCCACCACGCGCTCCTTCCAATGTGACTGCGTAATCCTTGTCAGGGGCTTGAAAATGGGTGGATGATAGCTGATTATGAGCTGTGCCTCCTTCTCCAGCGCTTCGTTCACTACGGGCTCGGTTAAATCGTTAGTTAATAGTATTTTCTTGATTTGCTTTTCGCGGTGCGGTTCAATCAGGAGTCCCACGTTGTCCCACTTCTCCGCCCACGAAGTCGGAGCATAGTTCTCCAGCTCCTTGACCACAGCGGCAAGACTTTGACCACTAATAGTGTGCATCCTTCTCAGCATCCCTTGATGTCCTTTACAATATATTCCTCTGCTTAAGATTTTGTGGAACTATTTATATTATTGGCCATTTAGTGCTGCCAACTTATTTTTAGTAGTTGTACAGCTGGTGGTTCTATTAAAAATCTTTGTGACCCGCAATTTTTAAAATGGGGGACGGTAAAATGTATGCTTGATATTATTAAGGAAGCTCTTCAACAGGGCAAATCAATATATTAGGATAAAAATCATATGCTTTACAATAAAAAATGGTTTCAAGCCGTATAGATTCATATATAAAAACCATTGAAATTTATAAAAGTATCTTTGACACATTGTATTTTATGGGAAGTTTCTGATAAGCTTGTAAAGTCCCTATATTTCTAGGGTTCAGAGAATTATTTAATTAATACAACTTTGTAAAAACCAAAATATTCTTCTATAACATTTTTATTGACCTAGCGATAAACCGTAGATGTTATTGATTATTAAAAAATCCCAGAAGGAGAACTCATGACAAATCGGTTGCTCAGAATATCCCCTGAAATTCAGACGAGATTTCAGCAGATCTGTGAAAAACCAACGAAAGAATCCTGCATCTGATTTCCGTTCGGTCATCGGGAGAATTCCGCCTCGTCGTCATACACCTTTAACATACATATAACATCAGATCGCTCTCTTACAAACACACATAAAGCTGACTTAAGCCCCGATTACACCATGGATAAATTTTTTAATAAAACGTTTAAATTTACCACTTTTTAATCGTCGCGTTTTATTTAATTATTTTTTGATCAGTAGAAAATATGACAGAGTTGATTTTTTTCCATTAAAAGTTTTTTATGTAAAGGGAATTAAAATCGATTAAAATCGTAATAACTCATAGTGTAAACGGGGCTTCACAGTATAGACTGCCTTATAAATATATACATATAAGCGCGCTCCCTCGATTTCATTCGCTATCGAGACGTGAAAGAAAGCAGACGTGCGTCCGGGTATTATGCGAATTGCAGATAACAAACATATAAACCATAAATACGCGTTTTAAAACCAGCTTCGCAAGACAATTAACCAGCAAGGTAGTGAGAAATCCATAGAAAATAGTGCCGCAGTTAGAAACACAGAATCTGTGCAGAAAAAAATAGCTAAAAGGAAGCTGTGTGAGAAGGGAGATATAAAATCGACCTGTGTGTGATTGTGGGTGTGTGTGGGTGAAACAAATGTGAAAAGGCAAATAACACATTGGGCAGATTGAAAATTCAAAAATTCTGAACCAGTATGAAACCGTAATTCTTATGTTTCTGTGGCTGCACTTGTACATAAGTTCATAGAATGCCTTTAATCTACAAAAATTATTGCGTTTTCACTTGTTCGCTTAAGCCTATACGTTTGTTTCACTCGCACCCGCGAGGTGAGCGCTTACTGTGCGTGTGCATGTGTGTGTGTGTTTGAGAGACTGAGCTCAAAAGCAAAGTTCAAAACGACAGGAGTATATATATAACATATATACATATATTTTAGCCCAACTGAGAGAGGAAAAGCACGAAAATGCCGAGCCCAACAAAAGCAGCGGAGGCAGCAACAAAGGCAACAGCAACAAGTGACTGCAGCTGCAGCGCTGCCAGTGTTGAGCAGCGCGGCCCCGTAAACGCGGCTAACCCCTCGTCCTCACTAGCCGCTAGCGGTAAAATTGGCGGCAAAACACAAGATCAAACGGCCGCCATTAACAAGCAAAAGGAATTTGCCGTGCCAAACGAAACCAGTGATTCGGGCTTCATCTCCGGCCCGCAATCCTCGCAGATCTTCAGTGAGGAGATAGTCACCGATAGCGAGGAGCAGGATCAGCAGGAGTCGGAAACCCAAAAGGAACAGCCCGTTGTTCTTGATTCCGGTATTATCGACGAAGAAGAGGATCAGGAGAAAGAGGAGGAGGAGGAGCACCAGGACACCACCACTGCCACCGCCGATTCAATGCGGCTCAAACACAGCGCGGACTCCGGCATCCCACAATGGACCGTCGAAAGCCATTTGGTCGGTCGCGGCGAACAGCTCAACAATCTCGGCCAGAGCAGCAGCAGCACCCAAATCACCGGCCGCAGCAAGGTCCAATCCTCCACAGCCAGCACGGCGAACGCGAATCCTTCGGGAACGGGAGCAACATCATCCGCTCCGGCCAGCAGCATTAATATCATGAACGCCTGGGAGCAGTTCTATCAACAAAACGACGACGGCGACACGTAAGTAAATGTCATGGAATCTCCACCGGCGTGCTTGCTAGAGTTTTAAATGATTTACGTACATATATGCGAAAACATTTATAGATTACTTTTGTGAATTTTTAATTTGTGGAATTTCCCAAGGATGATTTATAAATATTAGCGGCTTATCTCTGGGTCATTTCAAAAACTTTCCCATGTTTCAAGTTATATTTCAAATGTGGCTTTATAAATGTGTTTTTATGAAATTGCAGGGTATATTTTGAACTTGGAAACGAGCACAATCAGCAAAAAATATTTAAATAAACCCACATTAATTAGTAGTGTTATGACAGCTAGAAATAAAGTTACGCACGAGATAAGTTGCAAAACCCGAATAATTAAGGTCTTCATGTTCTTTAAAATCACAAGTAACAATTATAGATTTATAGCACAATCTTTGAATCATTTCCGAATTTCTATGAACTTATACGTGCCGTATTTCCGATGAGAATCCTCAAATTTCCCAAAATAACAAAGACACCGCGGCATTGCCCCGAAGACCACCAAGCGTGCTAAGGGGAGAGTTTCGTGAATCACTCAAAGACCATTGTCTGAGGCGAGAAACGCGACTGACACATGTGATTTAGTCAGGCTTTGGGGTTTTCCTGGTATGCGGACAGGTACGGGAACAGGTTTTTCGGGGCACCTCTTCTTTCTTCACATTACTTTACATCAACTTAACTTACTTGGGTTTTTACGCCGCCACATGACCGACGACAAGTGTAGCGAAAGGGAAGAAAGTGCGGGTGCCGAGCGGCAGGTAAAGAAACCCACAAATTCATGTTGTTTTTTTTTCGCTCTGTCTCTTGTTTCAGACCTCTGCACCTGGCCTGTATTTCGGGATCAGTGGACGTGGTGGCCGCCCTGATTCGCATGGCTCCTCATCCGTGCCTGCTCAACATCCAGAACGATGTGGCCCAAACTCCCCTTCACCTGGCCGCCCTTACTGCCCAGCCGAATATAATGAGGATACTTTTACTCGCCGGAGCTGAGGTAATATTCTACGAAAATCAAATAAAAACCTTTGGGCATATGATCATTCTTAATATAATGCCATATCAACTTTTGTTCCTAAAACTCTGAAAAGCAAGTTCAACCAAGTTTCTTAAAACAAAAAAATCCAATTACTCATTTGAATAGCCCACGGTGCGCGATCGTCATGGAAACACAGCCCTCCATCTTTCCTGCATCGCCGGAGAGAAGCAGTGCGTCCGTGCATTGACAGAGAAATTCGGAGCCACGGAAATCCATGAGGCCCACCGACAATATGGACACCGATCCAACGACAAGGCGGTCAGTTCCCTGAGCTACGCCCGTCTGCCCGCCGATCTGGAGATTCGCAACTACGATGGTAAGTAAAGTGTATTGCTTAAATACATTTCTCAACTTTTTTACTCATTTACCCAAACCTTTGCTCATTTTCTTCACTCAATTAGTTAATCTTACTGATTCCACTGATTCCAAATGTATAAAGATATAAAAATATCATTGCTAAGAAATGGAAATCACGAGTTATTTGTCTCTCAAGATTGTAGGAATTTTTCCGTTCTAGTAAAGTTATTATTTTTGGCCTAGCATTTTCGGGCATTTATCATTAAGAATATGAATCTGTGCCAAAAATGTGCCATTATATATAGCTCTATATGTGCAAATATAGTTGGTGTCCCGCCAACGGCTAGCCGCACTGCGAGACATTGTCTGCCATATAGTACACATTGAATATACGTTATAGCCGTACATACATATCGTTATGGTTATGGGCTCTATAGACGCCTTTGAGCAGATGCCAAAAATACATTGGCCTCCCCGATACATTTCGCTTGAAATTTTCGCTCGTCAAATTGTTAAAAAAAAAAGCCTCCTCTCTGTTCCTTGTTCATTTGCGTTATTGATTAACCAAAATAAACGAAAAACGCTCAGAAAACAGAACATTTGCAAAGTTTCAGACGTCAGCAAAGTATAATAAAAACAGTTCAACACAAGGATAAGTAAATATTTATTTGTTTGGTGGATGTGGAATCTGAAATCCATTTACATAAGCTGGAAATTCATGTTTTGCTCCGTTTGACTCTGGCGCTTCAATTTCGAATGCAATGCATCGAGGAAATAATTGAAATTAAATTTATTTTCCCCACGTAAGGACAGGCGTGTCTCATAATTAACATTTGTTTCCTTATTTGACTTTGGTCTGTATTCGCGGACCAGAAATCGAATTATCGATTTAACGCCTCTGGGTTGTGGGGGTGCCACCCACACTCATTGCATAACATGTGTGGGAGTGCACAGGAAGGGTTCTAAATCAGAACGTTTATTTATAATCCATAATTTGTGGCACACTGTATCTGCTTGCCAAGATACAGTTTATTTGTTTGATTATTTCAATTACAAAGTGTTCACCGAACTTTCAATTGATACCATAATTGAAACTCAAGCTGTGGAATATTTTTCAGTAAAATCAATCGCTATAATAATTTCAATTGAATGGAAAGTAAAAGTGTTGTAATTAACAAGACTCTTAAAAAAAGGTTAATAAACTTGTCAGAAAGTGTGGCAAAACCAAAGTTATTTGTATTTGACCTTTCGTTTGTTTAATCGATTTCTATTGGCCTTTTTGCAGCTGTGTTTTTTCCTATGTATAACCTTGCCAAAAATAAAATCCGAATGCGTGATTGGCAAACATTTGGTGAACAAACATTTTTTTTTACCCGTTTGCCAGCTTTAAGCAGCGCAAACCGGTTTGAAGCTCCACAAAACAGCTGCTCCCCATATCGTGAATATACATATATGTATGTATGTACATATGCATATGCTATATATAACCCGCACATACAAGACACATTATGTATTTTTCGGCTAGCCAAAAGCAACAGCGCACACATTTCCGACAAAAACTATTAAAAACCAACAAAGCAACAAGAAACGAGACGGTCAGACGCTTTTGAGCATTTCGCCTATTCGAAACCTCTGGGTTTTCCCACTGCCACAGCAATAAATTCGAAAGCAATTTTAAATATCCGAGGCGGGACACCTGGCCAGTTCTGACCTGATGCCGATCGCTAAGTAAACACAAGGCCCTTAGAATATGTGGTCCAATTGCAAGTAAATCCAATCAATTGACGTCAGCATTTCTGGGGCAAAAACATACTTACCGATGTAATAGTATAATAATAAATCGCTTCGGAACAAATGACATTATTTCATCCTTAAAACTAGCGAATTGGATATGTTTTTCCCGAAGTTTTGGTAGACATTCCAACTCTATTTAAAACTTGAAGACATTCCCTTCTAAATTAAATGCTACTGAACATGTATTTAGGCATGAGCGACGAAAATAGGACACTTTTTTTTGCTATTTGGTCGAGAGCCAAGCAAGAGCAGACTTTAAAAGAATGCCGAATAATAGCAATAGAAAAATGATAGCATTAAGCCGATTAAAAGCGCAGACAACAGCGGAAATTGGGAAAGGTTCGTCGTTATCGAAGGCACAGAGGCCCCCTTCTGCACCTCCAGAAACAAACATTTCTGTACCTTTTGGAAATCCCCACAATAGTAATTACGGCCAAATGCTTTGAGGTCGACCAACTGCCCGTAACGTGGCCGTAATCCATTTTTGGGCATCATTAACGCGCCCGACACGCAACTGGGAAATGGACTGCTATTATATAAATAAACGCACGCAAGGCTCCCGAGGACAGGCTCTATAAATAGTATAGGATGTCTTTCGCTAGTTCGGATCGCTTGACAACTTTGTGGGCTTTGGCCTTTGGTAAATCAAGAGGGCCAGAAATTACCACTGTTGATAGAAAACCGTTTGTGATTGGGTTATCTTGAAAATGTAACTACTATCGTAGTATGAGCTGTGCCGTTTTGGGGCCGTATCAAGCTGGGTTTCTATGGTTTTTCAGGAAATCCTACTGCGGATTTTGCAATTAATCTGTAAGTAATGTATAAATTCCCGAAGGGTATGCCGAAGACCGTAGTAGAGTCTATGCTCTTATCGGTCTTTTAGATGAGCAATAAACAAATGCCGGTTAAACCAAAACGGGGGAATTTCAGAACAACACATTTGTCCTGCATATGTATGCCAGTTGTTGCAAATACTATACATATCTTTATTTAAGCGAAGAACCCCATGAAATCTTTGGCCTGGCAACTGAAATCACAATTAGGAGCAGTCACAACCGTACTTCCCCGCCTGATAAGCCGCCCTACTATAAAAAAAGCAAACGAGATATGTCCATCGCTGTTCGATCGTCAGCAGACATTGGTAACTGGAAGTCGTGCGTTATCAGCTATGAGGAAAACCCCATAGGTGGTCGTTTACTGTGCGATTAAACGACCCTCTCTACGTCTCCCGAATTGCGCTTTTCAACGTCCTCGCCCTCTTTCGCATTCAAGAAGATAACTTGGTTATTATCAGTGTGCTGGTTTTACCACATTACCACTCGAATGTTACGGTCTCGTGTTTGAAAAACTTTAACTCAGAACCGTAGAAACCCGCTATTAAATCATGAGTTGGCGTAAATTCTGAAAAACCTCTGAAATGACCGTATAAAATAAGAGGCAATATGGAAATAAATACGTACATCGTCACTGGGATTTTCATAAGCTAATTTCTGGATCTTTCGACTGCAGCTGGGATTAGTAGTAGTATTGGTTATAGTAGAAAGTCCAATCCTATTGGTAAATTTAACTCAGTCTTACAGCATCGCAAACCCGTTCCGGGCATTAATATAATTGAGATCTACGACATTCTGGAATCCGACGACTATCAATGAGTTTTACATTGCCGCTTGTGTGTTGCACCCACAAACAACAAGTTAGTCATAAGCTCAAGGTTAAATCTGGACTCCCGTACGAGTCAAGTTCCAGCACTATGATATCCCAGCTAAGATCGCAGTATCATTTCCTTATTAAAACTAACTTAATCCGCTTAGACGGGTTTATTCACAACACGAGATGACGATAAGACTACGACATTTAATTCTTTTTTGATTTTTTTTTGACTGATAACTTAAAAAAATCTAATTTTGGAGAGTTGAAATTCATATGCTTTGGAGTTCGTTCACATTCTTGTACAGAGAACAAGGTTAAATTCGGTTAGCAAACGAAAATATGTACTTCTTTATTATGGGTTTTGATCGTATTTTGATGTATGCATACTTCCCATTATGGGTTTTCATCGTTTCATTGATTATCTGTCAGGCTGTCAGTTTTAAACAAACAAAGTGATCTCAGAAGTTGAATTCCCATTTGCTTACACAAAAGAGTTTATTGACTTGCAAGTACTGGCACCTATATCTAATAGATCTTCAGTCATTTCATATAATTCCTTCTATTTTTTGCAAGGTAAGCAAGCCGCTGTTAGTAACGCTAGAATAACAATACCAGATACATTTAATGAGCTCATGCTAATTGCAAAAATTGAAAACAAGTGACGGAAGTTAGAGAATGCAATAAATAATGACTGACGCTTGCTGCAAAACCCGAAGTGCAACTGAGTTGACAAACAAAAAAAACCAAACGCTGATCTCCCACCAACAATGGTGACCTCGTTGGGCTTTTCCCCAAATTTCGTTTGCGTCTTAATTGCCGTGCGGTGTTTTCTTTTTCACTTACTTCTCTTATTACATTTTTGTGCAGTCCCACACGTGGCTGGCGACGATCCCCATCCAATTTTGGCTGGTTGAGTCGGGTGTTATTTGCATTTCGCATTCATGGGGGCCGAAAGAAAGTCAACAAGGCGAGTCCGCTGACATAACGATCGAGCGATATATAGTAGTAGATCGGGCGGGGGAGCGGAATCAGCCGAGTTGAGTTCGAGCTGGGCTCGACTTGCTTTCAAAACACTTTCATTGCCAAGTCAGTCGTCGTCGTCGTCGTCGTCGTCGTCGTCATGGCATGGAAAATCCACGGCTTTAATTGTGCTAAATTGTGCTGTTTGTTTTCGCTTCATTTGGCGGCCGGCTGCATAGCGCTATCTGGGTTTTTCACTTAACTTAATACTTCGATTTCCACATTGGGAAAGTTCAAGCATCGACACACGGCATTTGTGTGCGATACAAATTGCCCAACGGCGCCCAGAAGTTTTTCGGGTAAACAACTTTTAATTAGATATTGTCTTTTCTCCCCACTTTTGGCCGTTGTTCTTATATTCATCTTTTGGGGTATTTGAAAAGGCAGTCGTATTTGAACAGTTGGCTTTAATTTCATCGGCCATGTCTTGTGGGTATTCTTTTTTTGTTTTTTTTTGTGGGTTTTGGGCCAGGTAATTCCCCCAATTGCCTGGTAACTTCTTTTGGCACGCGCTGGCTTGGAAAACTCGAAACAGCTTTCAGATATTTCCCACTCCAATAAATATTACAAATACTAGCACCCTGGCTGTACCTCGGCATACATCCATAATTATGAAACAATGACCCAAACTGAAGGACAAATAAGCTGGCAAACCGGGGAATACAAGACATAAATATTTGAAATAAAAACCCACAAGTTATAAGCGAAAACCCGTTGTAGAAATTCCAAAACTCTGACCAAACAATAAGCACAATTAATTAAAATTAAGAGATGGCAGCGTTGCGTTTAATATTTGCGCTGTCAATAAATTTATGAACTTTGCGACTTCGGTTGACTTGTGGAGTACTTTTTACTGCGCCGTTGGGTTTTTCTCATAAGGTCGTTGTCGATATCGTTGCCTTTTTTTTTTTAATATTTCAGCCGCCTGAGTAAATAGTAACAACATCGCATCGTACAGGCTAATAGGGGAAAGGAAGGCGCTGGGTTGGAGGTGCGATCGGATCAAGTGGGCGGTGGTGCCATTTGTGACACTGTTTGGATTTTCAAGTGCCAGGCAAATAGAATTTCCCATTGTGCGCAGTTCTAAGCGATTTCATTAATTGCTACAAATACCATTGCAGTAATTACTTTTCAATATGTTCGTATTTCAGAGCTTAGAGGATATAGCCCTATATAATGTCAACAGTATTATCTCTATCTAGTGGCGTCAATTTATGTTTGAGATTGCATTCTATTTCTTTTCGTTGGTGACAACATCAAGTTTTAAATATAGTTCTATGCCGATAACATTGTTTTGAATTTTGTGTTTCACAATCGTTCACTGAAATAGCTAAAAATAATGGTGACACTTCCACTTCAATTGCTGGTAAACTAAAACACCAAAACGACCGGGTAAGGCAATGGCGATTTCAGATGTATGTAATTATCTAATTATTGGGCAATCAGCGTATTTATTGCTGTTCTAACCGCTCTCTGGACACGTGTCTTCGGCTTTGAATCAGACTCGCTGGCTAAGACATCGGATTATAAGCTGCTGTGTGATCTTGTGACGCAGCCTGTGGCCCGCTGATGGGGGAATTCCCAGAGTAAAGCAAAGTTTAAAACAAACTTTTGTGTTTCATATTTCATGTTTTATACTGCTGCCGCCCGCCCGTTTGTCTATTAATATACGTGGGTACATAATATCGTTGTGTATACATGGCTCTTTAATCGTATGCTAACGATTGGCACGTTGCTGTG
Source organism: Drosophila orena (assembly GCA_005876975.1). NCBI lineage: Eukaryota > Metazoa > Arthropoda > Insecta > Diptera > Drosophilidae > Drosophila > Drosophila orena. The sequence goes on along the minus strand of VCKV01000008.1, from coordinate 1,372,565 downwards.
CTGAAGGGGCAACAACAATGAGGATTGTCTTTTACTAGCTCATCGGCTGCTCTTTTAGTTAGTCGAGCTTAAAAAATCTCCATGTGGTCATCGTTATTTTTATCTTGTGACACAATTGTTGCTTTTGTAAGCTGTCAACCGACAGATTCACCTTAAAAAAAAACACAAAAAACTTTACTGTGCAGAGCTCCTGACTTTCTTAAGCCGCTTTCTTTGGCAATAACAGATTTCGGTCTTGAATTGCCGTGCGTAATTCGGGTTTTAATCATTGATAGCCTCAGTTGGTTTTTTTTTTTTTAGTTTTTGTTTAGCTCCTCTGAGGTTTCTCGTTTGCCTCCAATGACTCATGGGTGGAATTTTTAGTATATTATCACAGTTAGTTCTCGGATTTCCTACCAGAAATCTCCGTCTGGGCCTGTAAATGTGTGCGGTTTATGCAAATGTGCAAGCTGTTTGTGTGTGAAAGTCAATCAACAGCACGTGTAGTCCAGCAGTAAAAAAAAACGGAAAAACAATGACAAAATAGAATGAACGCTATAGTCGAGTTCCTCGACTATCAGGTATCCCGTCATGAAAAAAAAATGTTTTGAATTTATTTAAAATAGATTAGAGTGGGCGTGGCAGCATTAGGAAACAAGCTTGCACTGGAATCTTTCTAGTTTTTATAGTTCTATTGATCTTGATCAAGATTATATGTACATATGTATATAATATGTAGGGTCGGAAGCGCCTCCTCCTACCTGTTACATGCTTCTCAACGCATCTAGTATACCCTGTTACTCCGCGAGTAACGGGTATAAAAACTTTGAATAACCGGGTAGAAAATATGGCTAGAGTAGTAACAACAACCACTACGTCAACTAATCATAAAGCCATAAAAACAAAGGCGTGGAATACAAAAACAAACAGAGACTAAACATTCACCTTTGTTTTCAGTTTTTTTATCGGTAGTTTTTTATACATATCTGAATGCGAACGTCGACTCGATCTGAAAATACGAGAATGAATCGATGAAGAATCGTCAAAAGGCAAAGAAGAACTATGATGGGAAAGACGAAACAAAAACTGGCTTTCAAATATTAGTTTATTTATTACATTATCTTCTTGAAATTAATTCATTTATATCGATAGAGTGGGGTTTTAATCGTTTTTTAGTGCTAGTTGAGTTTAAAACTGAAACATGATCAGAATTCTGTGCAATTTTTTGCCCAAAATGTCAGTTAGATTATTGCAAATTTTTGAATAATTATTTCAGTCACTTGTGTTTGTGTGCCCATATATCAGATTTCTATATGCATAAACCAATTTGAACTTGGGCAAACTTGTTGCCGAAGCAGAAACCAAAAAGCCAACTTTGTATTTGGTTTGTTAACTTAACGCCAACTGTTTGATTTTTATTTTATTTTATTGTATTTTTTTCCTGCCTTAGCTCGTCACTCGACTTTGTTGTTGTCGCTTGCTTTTGTGTTATTGCTGCTGGTTTATTGTGGGAATTTCTTGGGTTTTTCAACGCACACCTATTTACGCACATACATATGTATGCCTTTCGATCGCGCACACAGATACTCGCATGCGAAGTCAACGGGTTGTCATATTGTCTTATAAGGCAAAAGCCTCCACTTGGCACCCAGTTCCCTCCCCTCGAAACCCCCCGTTTGCCATCCCAACTGGTCATTGTCGTAATCAAAGCTTTTTGCTCGCATTATAAAACACTACTTGTTTTACAACGGAATGCAGCTTTTTTCACAGCGGACAAGCTTTTGGGTTTCATTCATAAATCAAGCTTTTTCGATCCACAGCGCAGGAATAGTATTCAAAATTAGAATATTTAATGATCTTTAATTAAAAAAAAAAAAAAAAAACACACAAGCAAACATGATCCTCTTAATGATCCTCTTCTTATGCACTTTCTAACCAAAACATTTTTTTTATCGTTACAGGAGAACGCTGTGTGCATTTGGCCGCCGAGGCGGGACACATTGATATCTTACGCATTTTGGTATCCCATGGAGCCGATATTAACGCCAGGGTAAGTGAGAAAACGGCTTAAAATTCATTTATTTACCGTACTAATGACAATTTTTCATAATTAGGAGGGCAAATCGGGCCGCACACCACTGCACATTGCGATCGAGGGCTGCAACGAGGATCTGGCCAACTTCCTGCTCGATGAGTGCGAGAAGCTGAATCTGGAAACGGCCACCTACGCCGGACTGACGGCCTACCAGTTTGCGTGCATCATGAACAAATCGCGGATGCAGAACATCCTGGAGAAGCGCGGAGCGGAGACCGTAACGCCTCCGGACAGTGATTACGACAGTAGCGATATCGAAGATCTAGACGACACGAAGGTGAGCGTCACTGCTTAAGAATATGTACCAAGAAAAGATCAACTGAGATCACTTAGAGCGTAAGACACAATTTGAAATGGTCCACCACCAGCTTCCAAAATGTTCAAAAACTAAGTAAGAGAGATGTCCCCAGCTGAACTGGTATTCAGCGAGAAAATATTGTTACACTTGAGAAATTACCTATTGTAACACAATGTATTGTTAACCAAAAAAAAAGGAATGGAAAGGAAAATGTTAAATGAAAAACAAAAGAAAAAAGCAAACAGCAGGATAGCAGCAAGTAAAGAAATTATCCACCCATAAATGATTAGGGGATCTATGTTTTAGTAGAACCCGCTCGAAAACAAATTGAACCAAAATAGTATCGCTCGATTGAAACTGTGCAACGGCAGTCTCACAAAGCAAGTTGATGCATCGTTTACAATCAGTCTTACAAACAAACCGTAGATGAATATAATATTATCGGAAGTACTTTCGTGCACTGTACCAATTTAAATTATATTAAGGTGTCCAATTTGAAACTCGATGTCTGTTGCTAATTTTCTCAACCACGTATATGTATTTGTGTGTCTGTTTCTGTATGTTTGTAATTCTTGTATGTGCGTGCGCGTGTGCGTGAATCAACCAACTAATCTATTATACAAAATTGAATCATAGATCGTAGTACTAAGATAGCTAAATCTAATTGATGTTTTCATGTTCTGACTGAATGAAATAATGTTGCAAAATAAATATTTTATTCTACTAAAAAATGAGCAAAACAAAAATGCAAATTAAATGTTGAATTCGATGTTGTATGGATTGAAAAGGTTTGTAACTCTATTTAAATTTGAAAGCATACCCCTATTTGTTTACTTGTTCTTGCTATGTTGTTTGCTTATTTTATGGCTCTATGAGGCTTTTGTTCTTGTATCTAACAATGTTGTATTATTTTAATTTTAACCAGCTGTTTTTTGCGAACCTCTTGTTCTTACAGATGTACGATCGCTTTGGTGATCCGCGCTATTTTGTCAGCTACAATGGTGGCAATCCCATGACAGTTGCCTGAATGCCCATCCAATCTGTACATACGATTTAGACTAAAAATACACATACCTATGATTAACACAACTTGAATTCCCGACCTGGTTATATCGATGTTCCCAGAAGCACGCCTTTTCTGCCCAGAATTGTATGCAATATTATTCCTAGACACACGTTCTCAAAACGCATCCAGGAAATTGGAACTTAATGTACTTACTGCCCCGGTACGAGGGAATCCGAAACGAATTGAATTCCTTGTGTTAACGCAAATGTTTGGAGCGAAATAAAGCATACAAGGATGCAGAATGTCAAGCATTTTATTTATACGCACACAAACTTAACTCTAAGAAATAAATGTAACTGGCAAAATTTAATTATTCATATATCGTCAGAGGGGGCACATAATCAAAGATTTATCCATAACTACAAAATACGAAACATTAAACGAGAACTTATAAATTGGATATGCATTCAATATATAATTGTCTAGTGTGGAAACAAATCCAGTGCTGAAGCTTAAATTTAGCGATCAAGAGGGTAAGAACAGTTCTAAAGGCCTAAGCATATCAACGGATGCTCTGTCGAAACACGCTCTGTTTGGCCTTGCTAGCCGAAACTGCCTTTTTGGACGCCAAAGGATCGGGTGCAAAACAGTTCCACAGGCGCAGCGTTTCATCAGCTCCAGCGCTGATCACAGTGCTGCCGTCCGGAGACATAGCCATCTGCAGAACTCGTGATGTGTGTCCAGTCAAGTCGGCTTGCTTCACCATTGTTGGGTATTTCCAGATGGTCAGTTGGTTGTTGGCAAAACCATGGGCAGAGATCAGCTCCTTGTAGTGTCGGGAAAACAGCAGAGCACAGACCTGCGACTTGGAGTCCACGGATTTAATTAAAGTGCCATTGTTCACATTCCAGAACTTGATGCAGCGATCGGCGGTGCCGCCGCCAGAGGCTAAAGTACTTGGTTGCCACGGACACCAGGCCAAAGCACGCACTGCAGCTTGATGGTCGTTGAATTTGTATAAGGGATCGGTAGCAGTTCCCACGCCACCACTGACCGCAGACCAAACATTCACCAGATTGTCGTTGCCTCCGCTAGCCAAATACTTGAAATCCGTCGACCACTTTAGGCCGCAAACCTCCTGTGTGTGCACAGCCAATGTGGACAGCTTGTGCTCACGTGCACGTACATCGTGGTGGACAATGGTGCCATCCCGGCTGCCTGAGGAAACCAGGAACGAGTTCCAGGCCAAGGATCCCACTCGGGCACTGTGTCCATCCATCACTCGCAGACGCTTCACTTTGGAGCAGTCCCACAGCTCCACGGCACCGGTGCTGTTGCCGATGGCAAGTATCTGACCCTCCTGGATCCACGATAGCGACCCTGCGTAGTCGCCCTCCTCAAAGTCTGTAAGCTGCTCGATATTTCCGGTTTGCGCGTTCCACAAATAGACGCAACTGCCCAAGGCAACAGCCACGATATTGTCGGCACTCCAATCCATAAGATTTAAATCTGAAATAAATCAATATTTCAACTGTATTTTTTCAGACAATTTTTAAATAGTTTTCTTCAACCTACAATAATCGTTAATAAAATCAGGGGCATCCAGAATCCTCTCGGATGTAGTGGGTATATAGCGTGAGCCACTCTTCGTGGATATGGGCGTCTTTATGGAGTACACCACCTTCAGGGGATTGTTGTGGGTTTCTGGAGCAGCGGGAGCCTTGTTTTGGTAGCACAATATGCGGCCGGCCTTGGAGTCGCCGACCTGGGCCACTTCAGAGATGAGTTTCTGCCGCTCGCCCTTGTGGGTCGACGCCTGGACATTGCTCTCGTTGCTATTGCTCGAAGTGGCCTTTTCGTTCTCCTCATCGGACTTATCGCCGGAGTCTTTGCTTACCTAACAGAGGTACCAAAAATCGCTCAAGTTATATATCAAAAACGTACAATACTTCTACTCCGTTGAGAGCAGACGATGTACCGTGCATATGCAAGGCTTGTTGTCAGTAGAATCCTTACCAGAAAGTGTGCTAATTCAAAGTTGGTAGCCGCCCGGTTTGGAATGAAGCGATCTCCGCCTCCTGGCGTCTTAGTAGGCGTGGTTGTGGACTTTTTGGTCTTGCCCTCGCTGCTTTTGCCCGGTGTTTTCGTGGGCGCCTGGACACCCGAGAAACTGGTGTTGTACGAGACGGATAGCACCGATCGGGTGGTATTCATACTGCCATTTAGAGACGCCTCCATCTTCTTCTTCCACCTGGGCGCAGGTCCGCGCGTCTCACCGTCCATGATCAGGGCATTCTGTAAATCGCTCACAAAATTGAACTGCGACATGGTTTTCCGATCTTTTAGAGGGGTGTCAGGTAGTTTAACTTTTTATTACACAATTGCCTGGGAATCGCACGAGAGTAGTTAGAAGTTCATAGATCACTTAGATTGGATTTATCCCTATTTTCGGGATGCGACACAAATGGCGGTTCGATTCGGAAATGCAGTGTGACCGCAACTGCTAACTGTAAATGGTATATTTATAGACAGAGAAAAATAACAGAAACAAAATAATGTTTCAACAAATTAGAATTCGTTAGATATTACAAATGCTTCTTTAAAAATAATTTTAATTAATTGATATTTGATAGCTGAAAATATGTAAGGCCCTTTTGCAACGTGACCATACATCTGTGCTGCCTGATCGTTATGATTAATGCATCCCTGGCGCACAGCTGTCATCATCGCCGCCCTTGTAAAAAAAAAAAAACAAGTAAGTCCCAGCGCTACAATTGTAAGCTGAATTTTACGACAATAATTAGCAAGTCACTTTGATTAGCACCTGGAAGACGTGCTCCAGCGATATTACAAGATGGCCTTCAACTTCACCGCCTTCACGTACATAGTGGCCCTGATCGGGGATGCATTCTTGATATTTTTCGCCATATTCCATGTCATTGCATTCGACGAGCTGAAAACGGATTATAAGAACCCAATTGATCAGTGCAATAGCCTCAATCCGGTCAGTAAACTTGGTGCTCACACCCACAGTGTGCTCTGTAATTAATGTGTTCGTATTGCAGCTGGTTTTGCCAGAGTACCTTCTGCACATTTTTCTGAACTTGCTCTTCTTGTTCTGCGGCGAATGGTTCTCACTATGCATCAACATACCCCTGATAGCCTATCATTTTTGGCGGTAAGTGACTCATTTGACCGTGTGATATGTGAATAATCATGTTTTGAGATCCGAAATGCATCACGATTGACCTAGGCGTAGCATAAGTATTACTCATGTTTTGTACCCCCACCTCTTTCAGTTACAAAAACCGCCCTGTGATGTCGGGACCCGGACTCTATGATCCCACCACGGTCCTAAAAACCGACACTTTATCCCGGAATATGCGTGAGGGTTGGATTAAACTGGCAGTCTACTTGATCAGCTTTTTCTACTACATATACGGGTAATTCTAATTGATATTCTGGGTGGCCTGGGTTCTCATTTGTCTAACGTTTCTTGCTAATTTTAGCATGGTTTATTCGCTCATCTCGACATAGGCAGTTGCCTGGGGATCTCAGTGCTGGCGCCAGCGCATCCGCGTCGTGTATTAGTTGTCTATGCTCGGGTAGAATACTCCCTTTTTGGGGGAGAATCCCCATCAACCGCGAACAATACTTCACTTGTAAATTCTAGTGTAAATCCATAAAGACATCTTGAAGCTTTGTTTTTTTTATAATTTGTAATCCTTTTTTGCAGTAAGAGATTGTACCATGTTTTTATTATTATTATTTTTGCATTTCGTAAATTTGGTGTAGTTGGATTTAAGCATTAAATAAAAGTCAAATCAAAGTAACCAATTTTCATTTTCCTGTTTAGCTTGAGGGACAGCGGAGTCTTTCAGTGATCACGACAAACATGGAGCAACCAGCACTTAAGATAATAAAGATTATGATTATTATCATCCTTATCAGCAGGGCAAACATAGTTATAGTCAGAATTTTGATACTAGCATTACACCTTTTCTAAGGTAATAAACAAGTTTATTACATAAGCAAGCAACACCCAAAAATTTTTATCATACAGTTTTAAATTTCGGAAACAGTTTTGAATTACAAGCTTCCATTAGAATGAAATCATTTGTTATACGAAACATTCACTAAAGACGCACAGGCTATTCAGTGTGTTTCCAAAATAAATTTTGCTTTAGAACGTATTTATAACTTTATTTTACAATCATTTCGGGAGGCCACAGCTTGGAATAAACAATATTGTGATTAAATCTTGATTAAAATAAAATGCTGTATACGTGAATAGGTACATGGGGCTTTTAGTGGGCAACTGGCGTTTGATTACGACATAAAAACAACGAAGAACAAGAAGAAAAATATGAGAACGCCGAAGATCTTGATCATCAGCCAGCGATTTTTGGAGACCGACTGAAAGTATTTCAGGATCTCTCCATGGGCAGCCTCAATATTCAATTCGGCATCCGCCACATTTGTGTCAATACGCTCCACGATTTCTTCCTGTTCCTTAACCATATGCGCCAGCTGCTGGAAAATTCCACCGAGCTCAACGATGGTAGATTCTATATTTTGCATGGTCTCCGCCCGCTGCTGGACGTAATTATCTGAATCATCGTATATGGCCATCTGTGTCTGGGTCGATAGGAGCGGTGTGGTATCGCTGCTTCCCATGTCTATGCTGACAGCTTGGTTTTCCTCGCTGAGAAGTAAAGATCCCTGCTTGGCTGTCGATGGGGAAACGGTGTGTGCGGCTAACGGACCTGGTCCTTGGCTAAACTGATCCCGTCGCGTCTTCTGCTGCTTTAGGTTCTCAGTTCGCACCTCAAGGATTTGCTTGAAATCCGTGCTCATGCTGGCCAGCTTCGATTGCAGGGCCAGTACCATGTTAGAGGAATGTGACACCAAATGCTTCCCGTTTGTGTGGCGCCGTTGATCCTTGGAGATGTCCTGCAGTCGGGCAATTTGTTGATTTAAAGCATTTAGGTCGCCCTTGATAATATAAGTCAGCTCCTGTATCTCCTGCGGTCTGTCATCAAATAAGCTCTTCTTTTTGGCCACTAAAACGAGGACGAGAATTTTAAAGTTTGGTTTAATCATAGGCTCTTATCGCTACATATTGTATATGAATATTAAGATGAATATTAATTAATCTTGTGGGGTTTTCGCTAGCCCTGCACTTACACATTGTGAGCTTTTCCAGTTTGGCGTAGGTGCTGGCTATGTTCTTTCCGATAAACCTAGCGACCATCATGAACTCCGAGTAGCTTTGAACCTGCTTAGCCTTGCGGGGATCACGAATATTGACTGCCCGGGTGATGTTTCGAGCCTGCAGGGATCGAATCGCATTGGCGAACTCGCCCGTTCGATCGCGTGCGGCCATGATGAATATTTCTGGTTCGGGTTCCGGTTCCTGGGGATCCTCCTTCGATTGGTAAAACTGTGAACTACTCGAAATGGAAGCGGGGTAGCTATATTGGCTTTGGCTATCGCTACTGATGCCCTGTTGATTTCCGGTGACCACGGCGGCAGCGGCACTTAAAGTGCGCAGTGCGTGGCCGGAGAAGGCGCGTAGGTTCCACTGGCGGGCCGCTTTGCCGTACTTGTCGTCAGAATAGTCGGGACTGGAAATGGAATTTTCCGACTGATTGGGGTCTCCAATATGGATGGCCGCCTCGTGGCCAGTTGTTGGTGAAACCAAGGGCTGTGTTAATAGTCCAACCGATCCAACAGCTGTTCCCGTGCCCACAGATCCTGTTCCTGCTCCTGCTCCTCCCTGATGATCCGCTTGAATGGTATAGGTACTGCTGCTGCTGTAATCCTGCTGGTCCGTTTGATGAAGGCGTCTTCGGGTTTGCATCTCATTTCAGATTGCAGCTTGTCCCAGGGAGTTGACGTTGCTGTTTTTTCATATGCACACGAACGAACGAAATGATCTGTTGGACTTTCCTTTGCGAAAATTGCCCCTTTGTTTTTCTCTTTTCATACACTGGTTTTCCGTTCGTTGTTTTGCTCGGCACTTAGCTGGCAGGTTTGTGTGTCCTAAACAAAGTAAAATTTTGTTTCCATTTAAGCATGTCCCATTGGATTTGTTAAAAAATTTATAATAATTGCCAAAGATTGCAGAAAACTCACTCGAAAGCACGCACACACACACACACACACACACACACACACTACACAAACACACGAACACATCTCCCGATGATAGATTACGATGACGTGTTGATATTAAGCAACTATCGATAGGCACGAGAGAGACTTAGCAGCATTAAAACTGTTGCAACTTCGGTTTTTCTGTCCATGTTTAATTTTTCATATATATTTGAATAATGGTTTTAAATGATTTGTTTTTGTTTAAGTCTTACCAACAAAACTAGTTTTTTTTCATTGTCAACCTGCCATGCCGTCAGCCCTGTTATGCACATATCGATAACCAACGGCGAGCAACGCTAGTTTTTTTCTTTTCAACTTTTAATTCTCTTAATTAAGCCAAAATAAAATAGTCATAGTTTATCAAAGAAAATGACACTGTATCACTTTGGAAATTGCGTGGCTCTGCTGACGCCGTACTACTTTACCTACAAATACTCCGGCCTGTGAGTTTCTGCCTGGTTTCTGATGATTTGCCGACTGCCAAGTCCGCAGTTCTACCAGGTCAATAAAACTATTTGTGAATTGTCCCGGCTTTTTTTTTTATTTACAGATCAGAATATGGAGCCTTCTGGAAGTGCGTGCAGGCGGGAGGCATTTATATATTTACACAGCTCGTCAAGATGCTAGTGCTGGCCACATTCTTCTACTCGGACGCCCCATCCACCAGCGGCGAGTTTAACTTCTTTGCGGTGCGTGTGCTTATCTGTATTTACCTTTACTCAATTAATAAGGCCATGTTGTGGTTTCTCGTGTTTGCAGGAAATCCTCCGCTGCAGCGTCGACATTGCCGATCTGCTTGGATTCGCTTTAATCTTGAGTCGTATTCCCGGCAAGGGTCATTCAAAGCTTATTACGGCTGGACTTGGATGTAGGTTGAACGACCAAGTTAATTAAACTCATGAGGGTAGTTTTAAATGACCGAAGTACTGTACTCTGTTCAGATATAAGAACATTACAACTACGATGGCTGGTCAATTGTTTATACCTTAACCCATATTTAACAACTACCAAAGATTCACTTAAAGCTAAAGCTTTTCTTATACTTATGCAGGGGCCACCGCAGAAGTAATTCTTTCCCGAGGTATCATGCTGTGGGTGGGAGCCAGAGGCACCGAGTTCAGCTGGATCTATATACTCAAGTGTCTGGAGTCGAACGTGCTTCTCGTGCAGCACATCACTACGGCCACCCTGATTTGGCTCTTTACCCGTCACGATTTAAACAAGGCGTTAAAGCCGCTGGTCAGTCTGCTTCTGGCGGTGACTGTTTTCAAAGGCGTCTGGCTAGAGGGCATGCTCCACATCCTGACCATTGGACCTTGGCTGACGGTGGCTGTGAAAGCGCTGGTGGCGGCCGTTATTGGATTCTGCACGCTGCACATCTATTCGGGTCTGGCCCAACAGATCGGTATTTAAACAATTGTGCCAAACACTCTGTATTCCTTTGTTTTTGTAACTGGTTTATTTTTTGGTGTTGTCAGAGATATAGAGATTGTGTAACGAGGACAACAATTACGGTTTAGAGAATTACCCCAAATGTTAATGAATTATAGCTACGATAACGTAATAGTAACAAAAATTTCCAACGAGTTTTAATGGGTACAGTGAATTTTCAAAAGTTAAGATGACAATGAATAGCAGGAACAAATTACTTATTATAGAATCTTTCAATTCTTGAAATGAAACGATGTATCCAGGCCATCCTTACACAATTTTACAATATAAACGTACGGAAAATAAGTAAATTAAAGCCATTGTATGCTAGAGATTTGCTCAGCTTATAAATACGTTAACATAAGAGTAACAACAGAAACTACTCGACTGTAAATGAGAACAATCAATAAACATGATGTCGAACATCGTTGACCAACTTAACAACTACAAAATGGGTGTGATAATAGAGAAAACAATTATCTAAAAAATATTCAAAAAGAATATTCAGAAATCGTCAGATTGTCTATTAACTTAGCGGACTCTTTGCCTAGAGTAATTTGGTCCATTTCAAGCGAATTAGCTCGCTTTGCTATTTCTATAAAATGGTCTCGAACGAGATCTGAAATTCAAGTTCTACGTTATTTCGAAAAAATATTTGCTTATATTTCGAACTCACACAACAAATGGAGAAAGGCTAACGAGGCCTTAATGCGACACTCGAACGTTTTTATAAAATCACAGGCATCGATACCCGTGATTTTCGGATTATTACGCCAAATGTTTAAGAGGATCATCATTACGCTGTAGGCATCTGTAATGTGATTATACTTACTTAAATTATGTAAACATGTTCAAGTTTGTTGAACTCACCATCACAGTATATGCCGTGCTCATACATAAGGTTTGAATGAATTATGAAATTTTTAACAGGCTGCTGCAGTTGAGGTTGCAAAATGTTTTCCACTCCAACCGGTCCGGGCTGACATATATATGCCACTTTATCCCCACATTTTTTAGTCTGAGATGGTCGTACAAATATGTCCTTGGAAAGGTTTTCGGTAAATTCCCCACCAAATATTGTTCTCAGTGTGCTTTCAGCCTCGTATTCCATTTCTTCTTTACTAAGCTTAGGGACGAAGTGGTTATGAAGACCTAAAAAAGTAACACTGCATCGGAAAAGTATTACATTTAATATTACGAAATAGGTGAATGTTCCTCACTTATTATTATTTAGTTGAGAGAGAAGTTCATTTGGGGGTTTCGGTAGATTCGACGGTTTGGGCACTTTCACTTCCCTTGAAATGTAATCTTCCATATATTTCTGTCTATGCTTTACCAGCTGCTCCCGAGTATATTCGATGTGCTTGTCTACTATTAGCTTTCTTTTCCGGTTCATGGGCTGGCTAAATTTTATTTCTACAAATGAGTTTAGAACTGCGGGCAACGACGGTTCACAAACTATTTGAGTTACTTCAGCTGGTTCAAAGTTATGCGGAAAGATTTGGGTCATGATAGCATTGTCAGCTTGGAAAATTTGCCCATCATCCAATCTGGGCATTTTATCTGGTAAGATGTCAGTTGGATCCTGAGTTTTTGAGTGACGCTTTACTAAAATATAACAAATTTTTTTAATACTTTTTTCATCGAAATGATAATTTCTTACAGGAGTTCCTTGTGGCGTCGTTGGGGTAAAGCTCTTGAAAAATGGTTAAGTCTGCCTCGTCGTCTTCGCCAAAACCATTTGATGGCATAATAACGCTATGATCCTCGAGAAGTTCAATCTCTTCGGTGATTGTAATAGAATGATACGATTCCGACTGCGTGCAGTTTCGGGGCAGTTCAATACACTGATTGCGAAAAATAAATCATATAGGAAAAAATTTTAACAGTATCCTGGCGACCAACCTCGTCCAAGTCCTCCACCTCCTGTTGCGTACACTCCACCTGCCACATTTGGCATTCAGATAGCATCTTTTCAAAGTATTCCTGTGCAAATTCATCCAGCAGTTCCGATTCCTGCAGTCTGCCACGTTTTGAAGCTGTTATTTTAGATTTTTTGGTGATTACCCGCTTTCGTTTGCGTTGGATTCGAATCTCAGATTTGTTGACCACTACAGATTTGGTGGTGGTGAGAACGTAATCCAAGTTGGTACGTGTACATTGATCAAGTAATAGTTTCGTATCCCCTATAAAATTTAGTGATTATATAGCAACGCTTCGTAGTATTCAGACTAATACTTACCCAAAAGTAGATCCACCTGGCACCTAAAAATATCCGTAACGCCGAAAAACAACCGGGAAATGTCCTTAAAAATAACATTTTGTCTGTTTCTCTTAGCAAAAACATCTGATTGTGTTCTTAATGTATTTTTCTCAATTAATTCGGTGATTTGCTTGCTTAATTGTAGACAAAAGACTTGGTTAGCTTAAACAAATAGTTAAATACATATTGATTTACCAGCAGGCGAGAACATCCACACCTGCGATCTCATTACGATCGAGGTGGGCAAACGCCGATTTCCGCGTTTTGCGACATCCCGCTCTCCAGCAGGTATTTAGGAGGTTGCCCTCATACAAATTTAAGTTCATCGTATCTACCATATTAGGCACATAAATGATAATATCGAGTATTTTATAAGTTAATGCTAAACAATTGAACTTTGAGTAAGAAACATGGCGGCGAATGTAACGGTGCTTTTTTGACAGTGCTTCAGTGACTAGAGATGACAAACATGATCCAGATATCGTATAAGACACGATTTTTAATTACTATTACAAAAATTGAAGTCTTAAATGTCTGATAAAAACTATATTTACAATATAGTTATCCAAGTTCAAGCTAAAAAAAACGGTACATTTTTAATAATCAACATCGTCGTTTAGCAACACTTAACAACACGATATTTTTGATTCAGCTAGTGTTTTTTTTTTGGCGTTCAGTGAATGGTCTCACTGCAGGAACGGCAAAACAAAACTCAGAAAAAAAAGATAGTATTTAAACGATTCCTTAAGAACAAGTGACACTACATTCCCACAAATAACTGCCAAAAATTGTGTAGAGCTGCACAATTTCCAGATCCCATCCTAAAGGCCAGAGCTAAAGTTATGGTAAGATGTGCACAAAAGGTGGGAAATCAATTACCGAAATGAAAACATGACTAATGGAGTGTGGGCGTGTTTTTGTTTTTGTTTTCCAATCAACGATTGTTATTTCCAGATAACAATGGGGATTCCGATTGATTAATCAATTATATCGATTTCATACAGGGTGATAACCAGATATGCGACATAAGCAAGGAAGTTCTGGCGGAATTAAAGAAGTTCCGATTCAGCAAAAGCAAAAATAATGCCGCTTTGATATGTAAGATTTGATTGCCATGGTAACATACATTTGTAGTTTGTAAGACCACGCCATTGTCCCTTGCAGTGAAAGTCGACCGGGAGAAGCAATCAGTGGTACTGGATGAGTTTATCGACGATATCTCAGTAGACGAACTGCAGGACACGTTGCCAGGACACCAGCCTCGATATGTCATCTATACGTATAAGATGGTGCATGACGATCAGCGCATTTCGTACCCAATGTGCTTTATATTCTACACACCAAGGGATAGTCAGGTGGGAGTCTAGTAATACTTAAATATCCTTCATATTTTACAACTTCTTATCATTTATTTCAGATCGAATTGCAGATGATGTACGCCTGCACAAAGAGCGCCCTTCAGCGCGAAGTAGATCTCACACGCGTCTACGAAATACGCGAACTAGACGAACTCACCGAGGAGTGGCTAAGAGCCAAGCTCAAGTAGAGAGGTTTCGATCTCTGGGATCAATCAATCCGGGCCGTTGTCAAAAGCAATATTTTATAGTTCTCTGATTGATTTTTGAGCTTTTTATATATATATTCAAACTGGATCAAGCCGATACCAACGATGCATACCAATACCAAACAAACAAATATTGAGATACTACAATTTTTACCTACAGAAAACACAAATCAAGCTTAGTTTATACAACAATGTCTTTTTATATCGACGATCGCATGCGACATGTATGCGCAAGAAGTTTTTAGTGATTTTAGTTCTTGCATTTAAGTAATAATCTTTATAGAAGCTGTGCTCGCCAAATTTCTACATGTATTTATTCTAAAGATATTAAAGCAAACATGACAAAAAATATTCCATTTTATATAGACAAACTAAATAAAAGTTTTCAATATCAAAAAATAATTAGCGATGAAGTACCAAGTTAAAGAGGAAATGTTTTTTTATGTAATACTCTAGTAATGAAGTCTTTGTGCCGCCGTATGGTGTAGCATAGTGTAACGTCCTTCGCTAGGCGTTGGCGGTGGAGGAGGCGGCGGAGCCAACATGTGAGCCATTGCAGCCATTCCCATTTGTGTGGCGGGGTTTGGTGGGCCGAGATGATGCAGTGCATCGTGATGGTAGTGATGCGACATGGGCGGTGCGGGAGGAAGCGGCAAATTCAGTAGATTATTATTCGCCGCATGTGTGCGGAAATGGAGACTTAGGCTGTCCGCCGTATCAAAAGCCTTGTCACAATCCGGGCACTTGAAGTGGGCGTGATCAAGGGTGTCAAGGCCCACGGGATCCGTGTCTATAGCCTCATCATCATCATCGTCCACTATATCATGGTTTGTACTTGATTCCAATGGATGAAGCTTCAATTTATGCGTTCGCATATCTCTTCGCCTGCTGAAAGCCTTGCCGCAGACATCGCAGTGGTGGTTTTTGATGCCCGTATGGGTTATCATGTGCTTGGAAAGATCACCGGCTGTGTAGAAACCCTTCTGACAGAGCGAGCATACCTGATCTCGCACTCCTAAATGAATCTTCTGGTGCGCCTGGAAGTTTCCCAACGCCGAGAACTGCTTGGAGCAGATCTCACACTGAAATGGCTTGTCACCCGTGTGCGTTCTTTCGTGGACCTTGAGATTGTACTTCTGGGCAAATCTCTGGATGCAAAAGCTGCATTGGTATGGTTTCTCGCCCGTATGCGTTCTTATATGCTGTGTTAGTTGGGCAATGCACTTGAAGCTTTTGTGGCACTCGTAGCAGGTGTGAGGCATCTTTGGCACAGGTTTGGGACCCCGTTTTTTGTGCTCTTCTGGCGGCTTCCTTTGATACCGTGACCGCCTCTTGCTCACTTTGGCATCCGGCTCGTCCTCATCGCTGTCGCGCTGCGGAAGCAATGGCTTCTCTACAAAGTCCGTGTTGGTGGCCGCATCCTGGCGCCAGGACTCCAGAATGCCAAGATATTGCCGTAGCCGGAGATCGCTGTTTTCGCATTCCTGCTTGAAGTGAAAGGCTACTCCCAGCCGGTAAATACAGTTGTTGCAGATCACCGACGGTAGGCCATCGGTTTTAAAAACCTAACACAATATGTACAATATGCCAATTAAAAGTCAAATATTTTCTTTGTAATACCCACTCTTATTTTTGCGCATTGCATCAACATTACGGAGGGCATCATGGCAAAGTCAGTGCTATAAATCGAAGTTACAGGATGTAATTCCTCTAAGCAAACTCGACAAATTTTGTGGATATTATAGTCCATATTTTAATTCAAGTTTATAGAAATCAACAAATAAATGCCTTAAAGTCTTGTTTTAGACGCCTATCAGCTGATTACGACCAGGGCTGCAATGGTACAGTAGAAAGTACTAGCTTGTGAAAATGATATTGTTATATATGAGTAAATTTGTTTGGTTTACTTCAGTAAATATGAATACTTGGATTAATTTCTGCAAAACTTTTGCGGGAAAACTAATATTTTGGTTATTTTTTCCAAGCTGAAAATATTTTCTATACAACGCGGGTTGTGATAACGTTGATTAGTTAGATCTTTAAAACCGATCTTTTGTTTTTCTAAAATATACAAAAAATGCACCTAAATGTTCCGTTTTATATTTAATATTTACTTTCCTGATTAATTTAATTTAAAATTTATAGAATAAAAAATCTAAGTAAAACCAGGGCTGTTAAAGTAATACAGCGCTGCCACCTTCAACGAAAAAGTGTAACCTTCTTTCGTTTTTGCGCTGACGTGACGTGACAGTTGATTTGTTTGATTAAAATAACCAAGATTAAAAGCGCAGCTAAATCGATTTGCGCCGGAATCCATTAACCTGGAAGCGGCAGCCTGGAAGCAAAGACGCAGCCGGAAAAGGAGAGGCATCCAAGAAGAACGATCGTCGCACCAGTCGACGAAAAGAGAGAGAGGAAGAGAGAGAGAGAGAGAGCGTGAGAAACTGGGAGCTGCACGGGTGAAATTTCGTGGTTTCGGGACCCGAACCACCTGAACCCTCCACCTCCCGGTGATAATAAATCCATTCCACACTGGCATGATGCTGTGTATACAAAATTAGCGATTATCGAGAGCAGGCAGCGCATGTGCCGGCATCCAAAAACCACCTATTGAATATTTAAGCTTTTGTAAACAAATTCTGGAGAGGTCAAACAATCCGGCGAATACGAATACCTGGAAGCTAGTTCGCTTCGCCGCAAAGTGCCAGTAATCCCTTGCTACTTGCAATGGCCACAAGCAGCCAGCAGTTGCCCAACGGCAATTTGTCCAGGAATGGCAAAACTAATATAGAGCACGGTGAGGAGGTGGAAGCCGTCTCTGGAGCTCGTGCAGCAGGTGCAGGTGCCGGAGTAGCACTAACAGGACTAAAAGGACACCCATCCACATCTGGAACGTTTATGAAACTGAAAACCTATCTCCTAGCTCTGCGTCCTTGGTCGCTGTCCGCCAGTCTGGTACCAACGCTGCTCGGCTCGGCCCTGGCCTATCGCTCCCAGTGGGCGGAGGAGTTTTCGCTGGCCACCTTCTTCCTCACCGCCTTCACCGTGGTCACCGTCCACTGCGCCGGCAACGTCGTTAACACCTACTTCGACTTCATCAAGGGCATTGACAAGCAGAAAGCCGACGACCGCACGCTGGTGGACCATATACTCACCAAGGATGAGGTGAGCAATCGAACGGATGGATCAATTAAGCGAATAGTGTGCAGTTTCGTCCATAAGACGTATTTAACAGCGGGACGGCTCTCTCATTTTTTTCGGAAAGTAAAACTAATCCAGTTCAAGATCAAAGTAAATGATATCCTTCAGTCGATTTGAATGATTTTCAATAAATTGGTATTTAAACCCAAATATTAACAGACCGCCAGGAATAATATAAGGCATTCCTTACATTAATCAATACACGAATTTTCTGACGTGTACACCCACGTTCCTAATTTAAAAACACATTACATTATATGCAAAGAGACTCGCGAAAAGACTTTAAATCTTTAATGGGAAAACGTGATTTTTAAATTCATATTTGTCAGTAGAAAGCAAAAAATGACTCAAAATGTATATTTCCATGAACTATTGTTCTACAGAAATAAATGTTTACGCCTAAAAAGTCTAAAAATGCAATGTGTACCATTCAGATGAAAAAAATAAATTATTTTTATATACGTTCAGAAAAAAAACGTGCCTAAATCATAAACCATTTTGGATGAGAAAACAATATCAAGATCTGTTAGCAATTAGCAAGGTACTAATTTAAATCAAGGGCACATATATTAGTAGAGAGTAGTCAAACAATCATACTTTTAAAATTGATCATTTTAAAGAATTTCTTTTTCCGTTGATTTATAAAAGGAATAAAGTAACTGACAGTAAAATAATTAATTTGCCAAAATTATAAATAATACTTATTTGTTATTTTTCAGGTGGTATCGCTGGGCGCCATTCTGTACATGGCTGGCTGCGGAGGCTTTGTTTTGCTGGCTGTACTCAGTCCTGCGAAAATGGAGCACCTGGCACTGATCTACTTCGGGGGACTGTCCTCGAGTTTTCTGTACACTGGAGGCATCGGTTTCAAGTACATTGCCCTAGGAGATCTGGTAATACTGATACTCTTTGGACCCATCTCGGTGCTTTTTGCCTTCATGTCACAAACTGGTCATGTGGACTGGACGACAATGGGTTATGCAATTCCTTTGGCCCTCAACACAGAGGCCATCCTGCATAGCAACAACACTAGAGATGCGGACAACGATCGCCGGGCTGGAATCGTAACGCTCGCCATTTTAATAGGACGTACAGCATCTCACGTTCTGTATGCCATGCTGCTCTTCGCACCCTACTCATTATTCTTCATCTTCGGCTTGAAGTACTCTCTGTGGTTCCTACTGCCGCTGGTTACCCTGCCACAGGCCTTCCAGATAGAGAAGCGTTTCCGCAACGAACAGACGATGCACTTGGTGCCTCGGCAAACAGCCAAGCTGAACTTCTTTTTTGGCATCTTATATATCGTGGCCTGCTGTTGTGCCCATCAGTTGCCAACCTTCGGATTGCGAAGAAATTGATAGACGGTACATGATAAACTTACAGATCTGGCAGAAAATCTGAATCAGAGAGAACCTGGTGCAATGTTTTAGGGAATTTCATTAGGTTTTAGTCAATGTGAGTCACAAGAAGGGAGAATGAAGCTAATCGGCTTTCCACTGTTTGACGTAACGCAAATTTCGAATGCTGCTAGTCGCCCGTTAGATTCTAAACTTTTGAACTGAACATATCCTAGCCCTAATGGGTCGATTAATTTGAAAGAAAACCTATGGTTAATATAAGACATTTTGAAATACAGATTACAGGCCTAGTATCAGCTTAACAGTTTACTATATCAGCTCCAAACGATAATCCAAAATCATTGTGCAAACATAAGTAAAATTTAATCCAATTCATTAAGCTAAAAAGTCCCTAAGCCAAATACATACTTAAAAAAATTTTTTAAATCTTTGAATAATTTTTTGATATTCAAATTTTAAGGAATACATTTTATTGGCTCTTAAACCAACAAGTTTATTATACCAAAAGCATGATATTAGACAATTAATTTCTATGTCAAAAACTGCTTACATTGTCCAAAGGTTTGTTGACTATCTATAATATCGACCTTAAACTATCCCACTCGTTTTTATTTATTTCATATCGTCACAACCCTAAGTCTCAACCAATCAATGTTATTAACGATCATACTCTTCCTCTCGCGCGTTGGGAATTACGGACCAAGAAAGTTTTGTGCAGCAGCAACCAGTAATTGTAATTCAAACCCACTTTTATATTATTCTAAAATATATATCACCACATTCACGCGGGTGCAGATACTTAAGTTTCGCGAATCAAAATGCAGATTTACTTTACGAATAGAAGTGCTTAGAAATGCAGCTAAGTTGAAAGTTTATTGCCAATTGGCTGGCTTGCTTTAAGAGTTTTACAAATATTATATACACGAACACGAGCATATATTTATACACAAATCTAGATCATGTAAGCCCAGTGTCTAGCGGCAGGCTCAGAGTGAGAATTATAAAGGAAAAATCAAGAAAACCTAAGTAAAACGAACACAGAACACAAATTACAATTTTTAAATAACTACATACGTAGATGTAGAGGCGAAGGAGCAACAATTGTTTTCCATTAACAATAGCGTATGCATATAAACAAATAGCTTTAAATAACAAACAGAAGAGGAGAAAGCCAAATCCCATTTGCATTATAATCTGAACATTTGTGTGGCAATATTTATTTGTACGCTAGATTTTTGTATATTCATTCATTCTTTTGTGTACTGTATAAGGAAATGCTTCTGTTGGTATCGCTCAGTAACCGAGTGGAATTGAACTAAGTGAATACTTCATAGACTACAAATCAACAACCAGATGAACAATAATAATTATAATGATATTGATAATTAAATGTTTAATTAGAGAATGTAAACAAGAATTGTGTAATATATACTGATTTATATTTTATTGACCGTGAAGAAAGTGCAAGGGAGCTTTAATTGAAAATTCTTTTTTCAGTCATAATGAAAGGCGAAATTCCAAAAAAAAATGCAACATATATTTCAATTCAAACGAAAGATGGAGGATATTTCAGTAATATTGTAAACCCTAATCCGTGTCGAGGTAAGATTGAATGAACTTAAACGCCGTAATCCATATTCCATATTACTGATCTCTAGCCACCAACATGATGTCATATGGCTTCACGGCAGCGGTGGCTCCCTCGAGCGGGACCTCCTCCGGCACCTGACCAGGAATGGCTACCATTTTAAAGTTCTGCAGCACTGTGGTTGTGAACATAAACAGATTCTGTCGCCCCAACAAGTCGCCCATGCAGCGATGACGGCCGAACCCAAAGGGGTTGAAGGCTTTTGGCAGTTTCAGATGGCCATTGAATAGGTATCTGTCCGGATTGAATGCCTCAGGATCCGGAAAGTCGACTGGGTTGATCAGCATTCCCCTAAAACAGGCTATGACCATGGTGTCCTTCGGAATATCATATCCCGACAATCGAGTATTGCACACGGCTCGATGCGGTATGCCAAAAGTGTGGAGCATGAACATCCTGACCGCCTCCAATGTGATAGCTTCGCAATAGGGCATGTTGGCGCGATCGCGGGACCACTCGGGTATGCGTTCCAGGCCCACTACCTCCTTGATTTCCTGAAAGGCTCTCTCCTGGATCTTAGGCTGCAGCACCAAATGCATAAAACAAAAGCCCAGGCTCTTGTTGGTGGTCTCGGACCCAGCCAAGAACATATCCAAGCAAATGGCCAAGAGGCTCTCGTCACTGAACATTCCCTTCTCGTCGTTTCCCTCGTCCTGGGCACGGAGATACGAATCCATGAGATCTCTTGGTTCGTCGTAGTTTTTATATGTCAAGCGATGCAGCTCGATCTCCTTGCTCATAAAGGAATACAAAGATCTATGACTCTCCACGAATCCATTGTAGCCAGAGAAGTCCGGAGCTATGAATCGAAGTAGGGGAAAGTGACTGAATAGAGCACCCACCATATCGATGTTTTTGAAGAGCTCAAAAAAGGTCTCCAGCAGTTGCGTAATCTCCAGAGAACCAGGTTCATATCTTCTACCACTCAGCATGCACCAGAGAGTGTTCAAAACATAAACACTCGTTAGGTCGTGCATTTCAATCCTCGCCTGCTTTCCTCCAGACTTCATCACCTTATCCTTCAAGTCGTGCAGCAGGCACGTGGCCTCGTTATGCACTATATCCATCATGCCACTTCTGGCAAAGCCAAAGTTCTTCAGATGTCTCAGAATGAATCTACGCTGCTCCACCCACATTTCACCGTCGGTCAAAAGTACTCCCAGCCGGGAATTAAAGGTTCTAAGGCGATAAAATATACCATCGGGACGGCCGTCAATATCTTCGTTGGTCATCATTTCACTGATGGCATCGTTCGTATAGGCTATCACCACCTTATCCCTGCCAATCTTGAGGCCAAAGAAGCCATATGGATTCACATACTGCTGGGCAAACACGTCGATCACCTTGC
Source organism: Drosophila orena (assembly GCA_005876975.1). Taxonomy (NCBI): domain Eukaryota; kingdom Metazoa; phylum Arthropoda; class Insecta; order Diptera; family Drosophilidae; genus Drosophila; species Drosophila orena. Next base: position 1,350,215 of record VCKV01000008.1, on the reverse strand, counting down.
AAAACATTCCAAGGCGCCACCGTATTTGAAATACCTGCAGGGCACTTCCCACAACCGGATACCAACAAGGTCCTGGCGGAAACCGCTTGGGCTTTCGAACTCCTCCAAACCAGATGGCCATCAGGGTGGCAAAGAAAATCCAGATGACCGCATAAAACATGTTTTAGTCTCCGCTTTCACTTTTCCCCAGTTACGCAATCTTCAGTTTCGAGTTGGTGGTCTATCCACTGTTTCCTGCTGACTTGGTCCAGAGTTCGATCCCGCTCCTGACGTTCACTCAAATAGACTGAGTCCGCTCAGTTGGCTGGGCGTCGCTTTTATAGAGGTCTTGTGAAAAGCTTTTCCTCATGTTTGATTTTTCCTTTTCAAGTTATCTCAAGTGTTGATTGTTGAGAAAAATGGCAGTCACAAAATTGTATAGGTGAATGTTCTGGGCTTGATTATATCAAAACTATAAAGACTATACTATAAGCTATAAGACAAATTTCCTTGTTATATCCGATACTCTTAGAGAACTTGAAAATCTAATATACCCTTTTAATATTTGATTCGTTGAGAAGTATGTATTATGTGTCAGGAAGCGTTTTCGACCCTAAAAGTATATGTATTTTTCATCAGGATCACTAGCCCAGTCGATCTGGCCATGTCGTCTGTCTGTTCGTCCCTATGAACGTCGGGATCTCATGCAGCTTCCAGAGACATGCTTATTCTAACGCCCACAAATTTTCCAGAAAAAATATTGAAATTTCTTATTCGCAGTTCGCACTAGCTGAGCAACGGGTATCTGATAGTCGGGGCACTCTCCTGTTCTAAATGTGAAATGTATATTTTGGAATTCGCAGAGGAACTATTTCATAAGATCTTTACCTCGATCCATTTCCCTTTAGCCTTAAAGACCCAAATCTTCACCCGTCTGACCCACTGCCTTGTGGATAGTTGAACTGCATTTTCCTCGGCGATAAATCGACTAGCCACCGACTTTAATGGTCATGAACAACGCCACCAAACCAGTGGAGCACCATCGCCGCCAAAGTCAAGGAAAACTTGTTGCGTTCAGAAAACCGCGAAAACGCAAACAGAAAAACATGTTTGCTCGAAATGAAAGGGAAAACAAATGGAGATGTTGGGAAAGAAAAAAGTAAGCAGGCGGAGGAGGAGGAGGAGGAGGAGGAGCTGCCTGGACAACTCGACTGGATGGGGCTATTATGTCATCGTCATCGCCATCGCGTTCGCCATTGCCATTGCGGAAAGCGGCGGGATGGACTTTGTTTTGATGATAAGTCCGCTGGTTCCGGTTTCAGGGGATCGGGGCCTCGGGTTTGGGACTTTTCCGTTTCAGTCGATCAAAGTGGAGCTGCCATCGAATTTTGGCATCCAATTGGGGCTTTAACACGGCTCCACACTCGCGAAGTTAGCCCATTTGAAGACTGGCGTCCGAGCTGCGAAGACGTGACAGGACTGCAATTTAATCGAAAGAATGGGTTTCAGGTGAGCGCAGCGACTAAGTGACAAGGACCTTCACACTATACATACATATTTAAGTTTGCTACACTTAAAAAGTGGTTACGTGTTTAAGTTCAGTTTACCAAACTACCTTTGATTCAACTAATTCGTCTAATAGTTCGGTGGAATGTAAAGAAACTCCAATATAAAAAGCGTTTTAAAATCACAAGTGAAATATATTGTTTCTCGACCCAAATGATGTTAAAAAATTTTAATACAGTTCTTATTATAAAACAACCCTTAGAATTGTGCTCTTAGCTGCCACCGGTTTGGGAGCGATGTACATGATGCATCTACTGGCCCAGGATTGGGTAAAAATCCGACCCATTCGAGGAATAACACAACTAGCCGGAATGGCCGCTCAACCGATCCAACAGGTTATTGCACCCATCCAACAAGCCAGCGGGGCTCTAAATTTATTCCGGAGCAGAAGAGAGGCCAGCCTGAATCATGAACTCGGCTGGGTGCGAAGGACCCAAGATTCGGGAGGAGGGAATGGTGGCAGAGGTGGTGCTGCAGGAGGCCTGGATCACAGGCCACCACCTGCCGTCGATTGGAAGAGGATCCTGTCCAGAGATCCCTTCGAGTGCCTGCAATCCTTGATATGCCAACTGATGTCCGGAGCCGAAGCGAAAGTTCCGGAGGCTGAGCTGCTCATGGATTATCTGGAGTCATCGCTGGAGCTGGCTCCGGCCAAGATTGGTCGCGCCTTCAGCCGAGGATTGGCCTTACGCGGTTCCACGGAGCTGTGCTTCAACGAATATCCATTTTGCCTCTACTCCGCCAAAACGATGTTGCGCATCCTGCGTTGGTTCAGTGAATCGGGTGAAGTGTCCGTGGATAAGACGGCCTAGTTCAAATTTGTGTTTTAAGTCTTTACTGTATACATATAAATATAATATTTATAGCGCTTGGCTAGTAGCAATAACTTAGGATTTTAACGATCGTCTTTTGTCGTTCTAATCATATATTTTTCATTTTATAAGAAATATACATAGTTTTTCCCCACTTAAGGTGTTTTGTTTACTAGATTAGATTAAATTTCGCACATGGAAGTGACGAGCCCGGCGCCTGCAACATCTCCTGCAACTGGTCCAGGATGCGACGACGCTGAGTGTTAGGATTTTTGATCCGCAAATTGTGATCCCTTAGCTTGCGAACTTGCTCCTCCAGATTGCCATTGGACGCCTCCGGCGGCTCCTGCTCCATGCGCTCCAGTTCCATCTCCAGTGCACCCAGTTCCACCAGCAAAATATTGATCTGGTTTGCCTGCAACTCTGTTTCCGTCCACATTTTGTATTGTTGTAACAGTTAACTCCACATCGGATAATTATGTAGATTACTTCTGCCTGCTTTAATGCACGAACAAAATACAAAAAACTGGCAAATGGGAAGTGTGGTTACTGAAAAAGTTTATTAATAACAATAAATTTTCCTTGGTTGTGTATCATCAGTATGCAAAAATATTCATATACTCGTACATTAGTTAATACAATTATTTAATCATATTAAAATCGGAATGAAGTAACTTAGCTTCTGTTTAATGTTTGAGTTTTGGATTTTGTTGCAGTAAATAACAAATGAGCGAGCGATAGTTCAGTTGATAAGGCGCTTTCAAAGCCCATAGCAGTGATTAAAATAAGTTAAAGAAAAATGTTTGATTTGTTCAACACAATTTGTACATAAGAGAGCGTAGTAGAGAGCTTCTGTTGCGACTTCGTTTTGTGCACATGTTGGGGAGATTCTCGCTTTGATTTGGGCATAAAAAGAGTAATTTTAAAAATGAGAATAAGTAGGAAATAAATTCCGTAATGGTAAAGCACATCAGGCCAGCGGAGATGTCTTGCCACTAAGAGTGACACTCGTAACATCCCTGACAATCATTTCGGCCACCTGCCAAGCAATCTCCTCTTGCACATTATCCTCCGGCAGATTCACCAGCTTTCGCATTGCATTTTTAATCTTATTTCCGCTGACACTCAGTGACCACGGTTGCGATTTTAGGGCCACAGCATCCACGGCCTCAAAGTCCCGCTCATAGCGTCCCAATGAGTTAACAAAACCGAATTTCAGTGTGCCCGCAGGACGCTGCCACAAAAGTTGGGGATTCGTCAGCTGCCTGGCATCGATGTTGAGATTTCCAGACTGATGATTTATCGCTGTTTTTGACGGCGCTTGATCCATGGAAGCCAGCAGTGTGTTGTGCTGCGAAATGTGCGTGCAGTCTGACATGGATAAAGTTTTTCGATGTCGCTGTTGGGCGTTGGAGGAGTTTCCAGCTCTTCGCAAGCTTAGCTTTTTTTGGAGATTCGGATGAGGCGTAGAATTATCTGAATAATGAAAAGTAAGCTTAGGTTAGTGCAACTTTGACACACAAGTTGATGTATCCGAACATACCTCTCTTAACCTTCAGTTCATTCACGTAGTTGTCAAAGATGTGCGACTTAAGGAAGTCAGCGAAATACTTTTGCTCCAGATACTTGGCCGTTACCAAGAGGGCCAAATCGAAGGCTTGCCACTGTTCACCTGGAGCACAGATCGCTTGTTCCACTCGTAAGCGAAGCTTCTGGGACATCCATAGTCGGCACTCGGATTGGAGGGAGAAGTACTTGTCGTATATGATCATGGCATCGCTTTGCGCCGCCTTGCGATCCTCCTCCTTCTCTTCGCCAGTAGCAAAGCTCTTGCGGAAGTTTATGCCGGTGATCCAGAACTCCAGGCATTCCCGCTCTTGTCGCTGTTCCAGGTACTCGGTAAAGTAGAACAAGGCCAGTTCGCTGTTCAAGACGTCGTAGATATTTATAGAGCTGCCCTCGATCAACTCCAAACAGTATCTAGAGTAGTAGCCGCTTTGCAGAAATCCCAGCACATGATCCCGCTCCAGTTGCTCCAGCACAAACTCTCTAGCTTCGTCAAAGCAGCTGGCCGGGATTGGCGTACTACACTCGGATTTATCCCTTCCGCAAAGGAGCAGCGATATATGCGCGAGGATGACGATGGGCAGCTCCACTTGCAGACTGGCGTTCACTATCAGATACTTTTGGTATATGGCAATGGCATCGCTGATGCTGGCCCGCGATAGTTCGGAGTTCATCTCACATTCCGTCCCAGACTTTTGCCTATTGATTTGTTTGTTCGTCTCCGCATAGATGCGGCTCTTCTCGTCGTCTGTGAGGGGTTTGCGCATGGAGAGATCGCACAGCGTCTTCAATTCAGGTACATCTTTGTCATCTTTGTGCGGAGAAGATTGTTCCATCGCCATCCGAGGAGGCTCCACCGGCTCTTCCTTCCCTTGCGTATGCGCCGCCCGCTTAAAGTTCTCAATGTCCAAGTAGAACTTGATCAGCGGCAGGGCCTGTCGAGTGTCCAGATACTGAACAAAGAAGCTCAGGCAGTTCAGATCGTTGACGATGGAAGCGAGATTCATGGAGAGGCGTGAGTTGTAGGTGAAAATGTCTGGGAAAAAGCAAAAGTCATGAGTTCTTCTATTGTTTGCTTAACATAAATGCCCATCAATAAGTCAGTGTCTGTTATAACAAGCTTCTTATCAAGACCAGATGGCATCTGATCCTTGTATATGTTTTCATTTATCATTCATTTATGTGAGTGTTTAATATGTTGGTCAATAAATCCAGTTTTTATATAAGAAACTTCCACTTCTTATCGAGAGTAGACCTGCGATTTGCCAATCGTTGCAAACCCATCAGAAGCGATTCAAAGGTGCCAACGCGATGAGCAATTGAACAATGGGAAATGAGGTAATTACCATCGTTGCTGGCGAGACTGATGCCATCGGAGGGGGCTCCTCCTCCTCCTCCTCCTGCTGCGGATCCCACGCACCCCTCCTCCTCCGCTTCTAGGAACACTTCGTCGCAGAAACTGGTTGTGGAGCGCAGCGAGTGGCGTTTGTGCGCCATGGCTCCATCTCCAGCTCCGTCGGTGGTGTCCACATCATACGGTGGCATTTGGCCAACTGGCCAACTGGCATCCGTGGCATCTTGGCTGCTGCGACGTCGGCCTGAATAAAATCAACGAAAACAAATGTAATTGGTGTCAACAGCACTGGAAGAGGGGATAGAAGAATCAGGGAAGGGGGAGTTGGGTGAAAACAGCAGCGACATTTCTTCCAATAGTTTGTTTAACTCACTGGCGTGCCTCTTGATGTAATTTAACATCTTTACATTCTCCGGCTTTCGGTGGATACCAAAAACGCTTCTTGTGCTTTAAAATGCCGATTAACTGGGTATTCGATGAAATAATTTAATGCAGTGCGACGGTAAATATTATGAAAATGGTTTTATGCGCTAGGGTATTTTTTTGGAACTAATCATTTTAGTGTATGGTCGTTGGCTGGTCACTCTGTTGGAAATCTATTCGGTTATGTTCTTTGCTAAAGAGATTGGAAACCAATATAAAATAAAAGCGAATTCAAACGGCGAAAAACAATCTCACTAAACATAGGCGAATTTTGGCGGCGAAATGCAAATTCATAATACTGGGCGAATTTTCGCGGCGAAAATGATAAGATGGCGTGTTGGTACATCTTAACACTCAACAGATAGGTGGCGCCTTAGAAAACGCAAATTCAGTGTTGTAAGGCACAAAAGCCCCAAGCATTACAGTGGCATCTATGTCATCGATAGTACCAGCGATAAGTTTAGCTATGTGCGGTTTTTTTTCCTCGCAGACTACGGTCACTCTGCAGTTTATCGCCGAATCGAACGCACGCAGCGGACCGGACGGAAATCGCATCTCCCGATCGGAAAAATCGTACAGTGCAGCCAATTCACCTGTCTACAGAAACCTACCAGCATTGGTGCCAGTGCGGTGGCAATTTAAACAAAAAAACAGCTGCGAATTTGAATACACAAATCTCATGCTCACTAAGAGCGAAAATATCAGAGAGTGCAGAATCGTGAATTGAACTTTTGGACGCGCTAAGAGTCGCTCTCCATCCCTATCTGTCTTGTGTCTCGCTCTCTCCCTCTCTCTTGTGTGTGTGTAGTGTGTGTGTGTGCGAGTGTGAGTGAGACTGGCAAACAATTTGCCGCTAAATACAAAAAGCAGCTGAGACCAGCTGACACATGTGTGTGTTGGAAATACAATAATGTTTAAAGGCTATAAATAAATTGTAAATGTTTATGTAGCCGTCAAGCAGCAGCAGTAGCAGCGCAACAACAAAAACCACGTGGCACAGACATTTTGGCCACGATAGTAAGCAAACACACAAACACGATTAAACATGTCCGCCGTACCGGTTGCCATCAAAACGGAGGAAGTTATTCTAGAGCACGCCGAATACAACAGCGCCGAGGAATTGGATGAGGAATTGCAGTAAGTTTGCGTCTAAATCTAAGTCATGTTTGTTTCAAAGAAAAACGCGAGTCAACAGCTTGGCTTGCATTTTTATCACGCAAATTATTGATTATTTTTACTACTTTGCTAGTGCGCTCCTTTCCCGTCTCACTCTCTCCCTCTCTAATTCTCTCGTTTGCTTTTTGCCGACAAAACAAATACGGCACAAAAACACCACCACCATTAAGGTTCATCGCTCACACACACCACACACACAAGCAAGCTAGCGTGTGGCGCATTCCATTCCATTTCCACTTCCATGCCGTTTTCTGGTTGCTGGAATAAATGTGACGCTTCTTTTTTCTCTCATCGTTCGTGTTTGAGCCCCTTTTCTCCACACTCTTTTTTCCGTCGCTCTCGTCCCGCGTTTGTGTTGTTGCTGCTGTTTTCACGCTCTGCCTTTCGTCGTCCATATTGTAAAACGGCTGTTTTGTCAATTTGTCAGCAGTGTCGGCAGACGGCAACAGTGATGGCACAAACATGAGTCAATGGTACAGCTGTTAGAAACGATGATTTTTCATTCACTTCAACTGAAGAAGTATAGAGTTATATAAAATCAAAAATGATTAAAATACAAAATACAATACGTATTTGTATTTTGTGAAGTATTTGTACCTTTGATACACATGTGTGATACGAAAATACATATGTACATAGAAATACTATGTTAAATGATTTTAAGCTGTCTACCGATCCTCTTGAAATAATGTTGTTTTTAATTTCCCCCTTTTACTTGTTTTCCTAAAATATTTGATCTAATTTGTTACAGCTGCTTTTGCTATTTTCTGTGTTCGTCGATCGCGTTTTGTTCTCTTCTCTCCTCTTCTCCGGCTCTTTCCTATTCTGTTGCTCTCGCGCTCAGCTGCCAATTTGCGCTAGCTCACATGTTCAAATTAACGGAGGTAAAAAAACAGCTGCGCACCCGCACTCCCTCTCTCTTTCGCGCCTCGTCGCTTATCGTTTGTTGCCTAATCAACATTCCTATTTCTTCTTTCGCGTTCATAGTTGAAATGAAATCAGCTGTACCGGTAAATTCGTATCATCAGATGGTTTTGCTTCGGCTTTATTTACATGCTTCTCCGTTTGCCTTTCCTCTCTTTGCTTATCTCCCTACACAGCAAGCAAAATAAATACGAAGATCACTTTAATGAATTTAACTATATATTTGAAACAAATGTCACAATACAAGTTCATATACGTATAGTCTATATTCCTACAAATTTAATCGGTCTGGGTTTTTTTCTGCGTACCCAAAGCAATAAGTGTACCCAGAAATGTGGAAACAAATTGGCTCAGAAATGTACAATTTTAATTTCGAATTTTCCTTCTTGCCTTTCGACCGTTTTCCTTTCGCGAATACTTCCCATTTTCCTTTACCGGCTTATCAGAATCATATGGTGGCGCTTTTCGCTTTTAACACGTCATAAACGGCGCCTTTTCTTATCGCACGAGCATATGTTTTTGCACACGGCCGAAAAGAATCGGAAATATACATATGTATGTGATTGCACACTTATACTAATCCCTTTCAGCTGGCTTTTCAAGGCTTTTATTTCAGTTTGCGTATATACCGGGTAAATAAATATATTAAACTCGGCAAAATGCCACATGTTTTTGCTGCTGCATTAAAACTCGTGCTACTGTCTGGTTTTATAGATTTCTTTTTATTGCTAAATAGCTGGCAGTAAAATTAGTTATATTAACTATTAGCATTTCGTAATCGCATGAATAGGAACTGTTTTAATAAAAATAATAATTGTTAGGCATACATTTACATATTTATAACAGTAAGAGTAATTAAAAAACAATTATATTTTATTAGATACTAAAATAATGTACAAAAAACTAGATATGTAACTGTTAAAAATGCAAAGGTGGCACTGTTATTTTTGCCACCAGTGTGGGCGGGTATAACAACTGCGTTTTAGCAGCTGCTGTCCGTTTGTTGTTGGTGCTAAAATAAAAGAGCGTGCCTTGGCTAAAAGTCTCCACTCACCTCGCCTTCTATATTTCTCCCTCTCTCTCGATTCCATCCGTTGCACATTTGCGAATACTACGAAAGCCATGTGTTGCGGCTGTTGTTGTTGTTTGTGTGGCGTCATTTCCGTTTTTACCCCACTTGACTGGAAAAGAGGAGCAGAGAGTGAGAGAGTGAAACAGAGCGTCGTCAACTCTTTCTTATTCCGTCTCGCTTTCACTGCAGTTTTATAAGAGCCGCTCCCCAGTTGATCCAAGTACATAAGCAGCGGGAGAAAAAGAGAGCCTCATTTGAGTTGCACTCAAAACCAAAAGCTTGTTGAGCGCGAGAGTGGGAGACAGAAAGAGCGCGCAAAAGTACAGATGCCGCCACACATACATTTTTTACTACCACACACGTTTCATTGAAAAAACATATACACAAAAGCTAAAGCCGTAAACCCACTGCAAATTTGCGAAAAAACCGAAATGAAATAAAAACTAATACCAACACATGGCTTTAAATCTGCTGCGCAAATTTTTGGGCGATGGCCCTGTGTGTTTCGTTTCGTATGCCAAAACGTTTCGCTTGTTTTTGTTTCGTTTCCACAGCGCCTTTTTTTTTCCCTTTTCCCATGCGGCATTTATTGGCAACCTGCGAGTGAAAGAGAGGGCGAAATAGTGTGTGTGCGAAGGAGACAGAGCGTTACGGCTTGTTTATGAAAAACACATGATTTTTGTGTACAACAGTTTTTGGGGCATGGCAAGGAGAGGACGGAAAAGGAATGCGCAAAAACCACTATTACACCATAGTTTACGAAAATTCGTTATCATTTATCGAAACTTAGCACCGATATTTATTGTTTAAAATATACATATGTATACAGTAAACGGTTACAACAGGTCATATATTTATAAAATTTATAAAAAGGTGTTCGAGTTGACTCCTCCTTGTTTATATCAATTTTCTCAGACCTCTTAAATTACCACCCAATTGTAAACACAGTTGCCTATGGTATCAGCATTTCTCAGGATTTCATTAGAAAACAAACAGCTGGTGTAGAATTTCTTTTCGGCGTTAAGCTTTGTGATTTTCCGTATTCGGCCACTTTATACATACATACCATCATAAGTATACTTTTATTTGTTTTTTTGCGTTCGTTTGTTATTTTTATGGGAAATGCGGCGCCAACTGGCAGACGCAACTGTAAAGAGTGCTGATATAGGGGGGAAAAGGGGGAGCTGCGAATTCTATTTGTTCATTAGTTTATGCGCCTGTATATTGTTGCACAAATTACGCAAGCGGCGCGAACCTTATTGCGTTGCATTTCATTTTTGCTTCGCATTCACAGTCAGTTTCGCAAGTCTGCCCCGGATTTCGCCAACGAAATGTAAGTTTGAAAGCGGGATTTCCCCTTGATTTTTCAAATGCGACGGCTTATCCTTAGGGATGCAAGGTTTTTTTATAGACATAATTCTGCTGTATCTTTTGCTTTAAGTATCTGTGACTTACAGATATTGTATATTTGTCATAATAGATTAAATCCCCGTTAATAATAGGTGTCTTCCCTTTTCTCCCACTTTCCTCGGGCTCCATGCATTTCCTTCCACATACGCTTTTCCTACTTACATCCGTTATCTTCACCTGCTGCAACTGCAGCAATACGACGAAATTCCAGTGAAATGATGACGTAAGCAGTGACCCAATAAACGTATGTACAATTTATGTGCAAAGTGCAACAACAGCAGCTGAAGAGGAGGTAGGTTTAGGGTAGCGGGTAGGGGGTAGGAGTGGGTGGCGCTGAGTGGCTAGGTGGCAGCCAGCACTCGTGACTTCGGCTTTTGTCTCTCTGACTGTTTATCGTTCGTATCTCTGTGCTTTTCTCTCTATGTACTTGCTGGCGAAAAGTGGCCAATGAACTACATTGAACCCTAGCTAAAAGCAGTGCTGCTGCAGCGCCGTCAGCTGTCCACTATCATATGTTGTTATTATTCTTATATTTACCCATTTGTTTTCACCTCGAAAATGCGTGATTGCAGTTGAAACGGCCACATTATCTTCAGTTGCATCTTTAATAAAATCAGCATTTCGGACGCAAACAGCTGTTGCAACGCCTCATCTCGATGTATTAGTTGTTCCTAGGGAATGGAATGTACCTGAATTTGTACTTTACTTTCGTATCGCTGAATTATATATATTCTAATTTATTACTGAAACTTCCTATTTACTTATTGAAAGGCAAAACTCCACATGACAAGGTAAAGCTTTGTAAAAACTGCTTAGAACTTTCCTTTATTTATCACATCGTTCCTCTCTTAATGTGCGTTGTTGCAATAATCGGTCCCGCCCTCATAAAGTGCCCAAAATGTGTGTGCATCAAAGACAACAACAGATGTTGCCACAACATGCAGCATGCAACAACATTCCCCGCGCGGTTTTCATTCAGCGTTTTTCGGCCTTTGTTGTGCAAACAAATACAAACGAGATGGCAAACAGCAGCCAAGTGCCCAGATCCGAGATCCGAGCCACATTCCTTTGGCCTTTTGCAGCGGCAGCGGTAGCTTCGCAGTCGTTGGAGCCTTTCTGCATCTCTGCTTCTCTGGCTGCCACAATATCCAAATCCGCCTGCTGCTGCTGCCGTTGACCAACTTTGGAGGCATCCACCGCCCTCCTTTCGGCGCACTTGCCGCAGAAATGCTGCCGGAGAAGAACGACCTTTGGATGATGTTGCTAAAAATAAACCCAGCCAGCGAGACCATGTCTCTAATACAGTATGGCTTCTATAACTAACGCTTCCTACCATCCGGTTTTTATAAGGAATTTCGAACATTGCTAGAACTTATACTGATGGCTTACTATACATTTATAAACAACTGATATTATTTTACTCGATATGATTCGTCAAAAAGTAGCATACCTTCTTATTTAGACATTTATTCTCCATTTCAAGTTTTAAGCTTAAAAATCCAAAATATAAATATAACTGCTTCTATGGATTAGAGAAATCACTGGTAATGTTCGAGTTAGAGAGTTGAGACTGTATTTTCTAGCATCGTCTTGGAAGAGCGTTGTTGTTCTGTTGTTTCCCCATGGAATGTGGTGTTGCAACTTTTACACACCACCCCCCGCTCCGTGTACCTGTGTTTTTGTTGTTCTTTCTCGCTGAGCATTCCATTGTGAAAACTGTTTTCATTAGCCTGCAGCATGCGCAGCCAAACTTTGTGGCCTGCGGAAAACGTGTTTGCTCTTTTTCGTAGGGTAAAACCGGTTCGGAATTCTTGGGATCTCGCGTCTTTGGGACTATGCTATGCTGCAGCATAGCGCGAAGCCCCGGTCAGGAGAAAAAGAGCAAGAAGAAGGCGAAGAAGAGCTGCGAAATAACAAGAAACGGAGGTCCAAAGCAAACCGAGCCAAACCAAATCGAACCGACAAAACAGAAAGCAGAAAACAACAATCACGACGACCGGCGGCGATGGTGGCAACAATAACAAAAAGTGGAATGCCCATACTATTGACAGCTGTGACACCTCTCTCTTTCTCTAGCTGCTGCTTCCCTCTCGCTCTGTTACATGTGTAGTGCAGTAGTCGATACCCTACAATAAAGTCTATGTGGCGCATCGTTCCAACAAAATCTACAAAAATATCTCTATTGTTAGCATATTCCCTGAAACTGAAAGAGGTTGCCTGGGAGTTTAAGCATTAAAATGCAATTTAAGCAACAGATGGTCACCCTTAACAAGATTTTGTAATATAAATGCATTTTCGAAATGGGTTTTTTGTATAAAATGGCTCAGCAATAGAAAAATGTGTATTTAGGTTACTAAAATTATGGTTTTATATATGTATATCAATGCAAATAATTGTGTAACAAGTTAGGGTGTTATTGGACCTAGTATCCCTAACGTTTTCTTTGCTACGATGCTGATGCTAACGTGACAACAACAGACTAGTGACTGTGTGAGTGTATTTGTTGGCTCTCTGTTGTGATTGTTGTGCAGCGTCGGCGGCTTAAACTAAAATTGAATTGAATGGAATTGTAAATTTATGAATGAATGAATTTTTCAGCGCTTTGGTGAGCGGCAACGTGACTGCGTGAGTGTTGTGTGTGGATTGTATAATGTAAAAATTAATTGGTTTTATGCACGGACAGTTTTAATGTTGAGCCATAAATAGCATCGTAGATAATATAATACCTTAAAGTATACAAAATGTGATTTAAATTGGTTCCTACGCCTGACTGTCTTCTAGAAGCAACCGAGATATATTCATTCTAGAACAACCCTAGATATTTCTGTGATTTTCCAAACTAGTTTACCATAAAATCTAGCCACCTGCTGGGAGTAAAGTTAAAGTATAGCAATTTCGAAGAGCACAGCAAAAATAATAATCTAGAGAATAAATAGATTATGATTTATCATTTCTCAGACGAGGATATGAGTCTTCACCAATATTTATAGCATTATTTATTCAGTAACCAGCCACATGACTCACTTGTAACCCATTTTATCATCACTTTCCAGATTGCAACTAGAGGATTCAGGGACTGAGAACTATCACATCGAGTACGCCAGCGAGTCAGCCCATCAGGGTTCTCAGCGCCGCCAGTCGAGCATGAGCGGTACGAATACCTCCAAGGGCGGAGGAGGAGGCGGTGGCGGGGCCTTGAGCGATGGAGATGGTTCGGGAAAGCCCCTTGTAGACAGTGAGAAGCGGATGCGCCGGGAAATCGCCAACAGCAATGAGCGCAGACGCATGCAGAGCATCAATGCCGGATTCCAGAGTCTGCGATCCCTGCTGCCGAGACACGAAGGCGAAAAATTGAGCAAGGTAAGTTACTCTATCCATTCTAGTTTGGCATGCATTGGGCTCCGGTTTTGTAATATATACTTTTTTATTTAAGTGTACATTCGCATAGAAAGAAGATTGAAAAAATAGTTTATACAATAGGTTTATAAAATTCAGTGTATACTCTCTACTCTCTGTGTGTTTATAATTGTTTTCTTACTAAGCACTGAACTTAAGTACTTTAAACGACCAAAGAATGTTTTACCTCATCCTAAAACTATATAGAAATTGGTTATTAGTCATGATTAGCCCCATGTCATTTAAATGATTTCATTGCAAGTGTCTGCAGGGTTAAATGATGAAAATTATTGCCCATGGTCAGTTCTCGATTCCTCGGAAATCAAGCCAATCAGCATCATCTCAACATCAACACCATTTTTGGTCAGAGATGCATCAGCCTCCTCCACTTCGACTGTACCTTTTTTCTGGTTTCTTCCTTTAAGCCGTGACATGCAACTCCAATTGCATTTAACCAAACCCCCAACCCGAATCGTTTTGAACTGGACCTCAATTACAGGGCCGTCCACAAACACATGTTGACAAATTGCCGAGGTCTCCTGGCGAAAAAAAGGGGCATACGGAAAACAAACATACACGCCACTTGCTAAAAGCTTCCAGCTATGGAATAAAACGTGAATGGAGATGGAAATGGTTTTATGGGGGGCGTATAAAGTGGGGACTAAAGCTTTGAAGGTCCCTTTTCGACATTTAGTCGTCAGGGCAACCGTGTTGGCGTCGTCGTCTCGATTGTTTGTCGTTGGAGGCGTTTCGCTTTTTCTTTTTTACGCCGCCGCATATATATTTTGCTCAGCTTTTCTTTTTCTTATGTTGGCATACACATGTTCTCATATTTATGGGATTTTCACCTTGAGACGACATCGATTTGTTGTGACGCGTGTTTTGTAAAAGGCCGGTAGAACGAACGGCCTTGTTAGTAAGGGATGATATTAGCCAGTCTTATATGAGCAATTTGCGTAGGATACATTATAGGCACTTGCAGATTTTTTTTCCAAGGACTTCCACTTAAAATTGTGGTACGATTAAGTGGCAGGCGGTTGTAAATCAAAGAAATGGCCAGAGTTAAAAAAAAGCACGACAGTTATTTCTTTTTTAAATTATGTGTCTGTGGCTAGACAAAAAAGACTGCTGAAAGTACAAATCAAATCAAAGTAGATAAACTTTTCAGTTTATGTATAATTTATGTATATTTCAGAAGTAGAACAATAATCTTAAATATAAAACACTAAAGAGAATCAAAATTAATTTATAATCTGTTTCGTACTCTGGTTCCAAATTACCAGTCAATTTACCTTTGCAACACTGATTCTTTTGACCACTATCCAGCACTGCTGTTATACATATGTATGTGTCGTTGGTGTAGTTTCCCTGTTTTGAGGATTTCTGCAGCCTTCTTATTTATTGCAAATTGAAAAGTGTCAACTGAAATTGCCAAGCCCCATAAATCAGTATTTGGCCCAAAAAAGAAAGGCAACGCAACAACACTCAGCATAAACAAGCGTGGAACGAAGCAACAGTAAAAAGAGTGAAATGCAAACAGGGTGAAAAGCGCGTAAATATTAAAAATACTATCACATGCAAAAACGAAAGGGTATAAACCAAAACAACAACGACGTAGCCTGATGAATGACATAATGGGCATAGACAGGGAAGGAGCGAGAAAGAAAGAGACGAGAAGAAAGTTGCGAAGGGTGGAAAGGGGTAGTACTAGTGCAAGTAGTTTATGGATTTTTTCTATGCACTTCGTCAACGTCGACGATTACGAACGGTACCACCACGCCTGGCACACATAGTAAACATTGTAGTAAATACGTGCGAAAGAGAGGAGCCTATGCCCAGTAAAAGGGATGGGGCTATGCACTAGCTCTTTCGAGAGAGAGTGGGAGACAGTACGTAGCGAAATAGGAACCTCCGACAGCTTGACCAAGTTTACAGCCGCTATATAATCGGTTAAGCACTTATAGTGTCGGCTAAGTGCCGGCTATGTAACAGGTTCAATTCTACTAAAATATACATATGTATGTCCCCAGATGCTTGGATTGCTTAAAATCAAAATTTTAAGATGATTGGAAATACATTAAAATAAGGTTAAATACTTAGAAGGTTTTGGAAGTGGTTTGTCGTTTGTAATGGTAATATTACAATGTATTATCTAAATTTTAATTTTTGTATAGCCTATATTTTTTATTTGAGTGATGCTAATAATAGTTGTGCTTTCAATAGATGACAACAATTGGACACACTTAGAAAGTAGATAAGTTACTCGTTGGACATGTAAGACTAGGCCACCTGAAACGTAATGAAAGCAGACCTTACGCACACCAAAATGCACACAAGCATACTTACATATTTACATCATTGCTTCAACGCACGGGCATAATTTAACACACATGCAGGGTGCAAGAGCGACTGACAAAAGTGCGAAATGAAATTGCAATGCAGGCTGAGGTTGGCTGACAGAAAGCTGCGACGACTGAAACCATTCACAGTTAGGCACACGCACATAACGGTGCAAGGCAGAGACATATACAAACACCAATGTACATACCTACATGTATATACATACATATATATATACAGCCACGCCCTAAGGTGGGTGGCATAAAGCAGGCTGAGGAATGGAAATGTGTGTGCAAGTCTGTGATTTACTCGCGCTCTCCTCTCTTTTGCACTCACCATTCCGCACTCTTCTCGCCCACTATTTGGCAGGTCAATGAACTTGCTCGCTAGGTGGCGCTGAAGTGCAAATGTGCAATTGCGTACAGTTGCCCCCATTGTTGTTTTTGTGACTATTCGAAATACACTAAGAAAAAAAAACGGATATCTTCTTACACAAATTATATAAATTTTCTTAACTTAACCACTGCGAACACCAAGTCGAATAAAAAGTAATAATTAGGTTGTATGATGTGCTTTGCGTTTGTTTAAATATTGGGCTTGGTTTCGATTTTCTACAGAGAAATTAATGAGGAATTAAGCTTCTGTAATTCAAAACCTGAACGTCTCAAATTTTAACTTTTCTCAAATTTGATTTGAACAGCACTTTCAATATTTCGCAGCGTGTGAAAATTTAGGCGCGCCCCAGCTGAACTAACCTACATTACGGTGGGTGGGGGTGCTCACTGTACACACAGTACACACCTTGCCCAGACAGCGAGCAGAGAGAAGACTGTAAAATTTTCTATATACAATACAATATCGATTCCTTTTCCAGTGGCCGACGAAGAAAAACGCGCGCCAAACGCAAAAGTTACCCCCGAAAAAAAGTTGGGGAACTCTAAGGTTGCTGATAGTATGGGAACGGTGGGGATAAAGGATAGGAAGATGGGATAGGCCGATGGCGCCAACATTTTGTTCGCCTTCTGCTGATGGGAGCCCACACCACTCGCTCAGCTGTGGAAAGTTTTGCATGTGTGTATGTGTGTTTGGAATTGTGGGTGTGGGTTTATTTTTCCGGGAGGTTTATGATTCCCAAGAGTGTTTCATTGCCATTTCATTTCCAGAGTTGTTGGCGGCTGTCTGGCGCCTGGTAGGCAGCTGTTTCACAGCCGATGACGATTCCGAATGGAACGGTCGGTGGTTGAACCACCCAAAAATAACCCCCACCATATGAAAATGGACTTCAGCTTGGCAGTTGCGCACATGCACTGTTGGCCCGGCAAAATCCGTTTTTCTTTTGGGCCTTGATGGCCCTTGTATTTTCTGGACTCAGGGGCGTGGCACCGGGGGCGGTAGGTGGAGGTCGTTGGGTGGTGCTTGTTGGTGGTGCTGTTGCAGTGCACTAGGCCATTGGCATCTCGCAACCTTTTGCAGATGGAAGCGAAAAGCGGGATTGCAGCTGTAGATTTTGATGCGACCACAACTTCTGGGCCACGCCAACACCCAGTTTGCAAGTACATAGATGGAGCAGATGCGTATGTATGTGCTATGTAACGAGTTATATAACCCCATTTATATAGCGCACTGTGTGTAGCCTGTACTTTCAATTGCATTTCGTAGTAAAAATGCTTGCACTACTACGCCACGCACAAATGCATGAGGAAAATCAGGTGTAAAGTACTCGCATGTAGCAGCAGCTACAAAATGCAATTAACGAAACCACGCTGTTTGTAATTTTAATTATTTTTATGCTTCAATGGGTACATTTAATTAAAAACCGCGCTTTGCCAAATTTCTCTAGGCATTAAGAAGGAAAATAGATCCGAACCTCGTTTGTGAAATTATTTAGTATGTTGTAATATTTGTGTTTACAGACTAAATAAAGTTATCCAATTGGCATTGTTTGTCAATATCAAGTGTGCATTGAAATCACGTTAGAGATGAACCGATTAGAAATATAATTAAACCAATCGGTAGTCAGGACGATAACTTATCGATAGCGGACACTCAAGACTTTCTCAGAAGAATGCATCAGCAAAGAGAAAGCTGTGACAAAAGCAACAGCCTAGCCAAAAGCTTAAACAAAAAAGCATACATAAGTGCAGTGGATCAATTACTTTGTGGGCAGACAGAGCGAGATGAAGATAGGCGATAGTAGATGGTGTGTGTGAGTTGCAAAAATGTCGGTCGGTCGTTGGTCTGTCTTCATCTCCATCTCGCTCTTCCCCACTCCGTCTGGCGATTTTTTTCTGTTGATTATATGGAATGCCGTCTCGCCGGATTTAATGACTCTGTTGTATCGTAACGGTGTTTTTTCATCAATGACCGTGCCAAGATCGCTGACTGTCGTCATTACAATGTCGACCGTTTTTCTGTCAGTGTATGTATGTCTATGTAAGTTCCGTTTGTATTGAATTATTGCTCGTCATTTATAGTTCTATCTATTATGGATACTACTTTAGCAAAAAGTTGCTAAAGTTATGAACTAAGTTTACTTCCATATCCGAAAGTTGTCATATTTTGAGTTAGGAACTGGAGCTTAATTTAAATGCGACTGTATTTTCAAAATCCAACAATAAAGTGTTCAATTACCATACCAGAATGGGTCAGCAAACAGCTGTGAAATCTGGGCAAAGTCTCGATAAATTTCTGTAGAAATCGCAAAATAATAAATATTACAAAAATCTCAGTACGAGACACAACACAAAGCCAAACAAAAACAAAAGCCAACCGGCATTTTTGCTGCGCAATTTCACGCATACAAATGCAATCACGTTTAAGCGCGACTCAGCTGGTCAAGCAAAAGCAACAAACACAGTAAGAAAACAAGGTTATAGTCAGTCGCGCTGACCGGCAGAAAAGCTCGATTCCCAAGAGCCCAGCTTTCCCAATTGCGTTGCAACTCTGGTCACAAAGAAATATAGCTAAGCAAATATAATCGATATTATACATTATATAATATATAAACACAACCTAGTGAAGGAAGGCATTGATCTATCGAGTTTATAGGCTCCGTTTCGTGTTAACAAAAATTAAGATTAAAAGAAGAAAAAGTTCATGCGAAATATTACACTTTTTGTATGTATTTTAACAATTATTTCGTGCACTGGAAGCAAAACTTACGCACCATTAACAAAGGAACGAATTTGAATTCCACAAAAGGTCAATAAAACGCTTAACCCAAAGAATGCCAATGGAGTAAAGCCACGACATGCCACAAGGTTCATAGTTTTCCTTTTTTGTTTGTTGCTACCGGCTTAACAAAGCTCATGGTCAATGAAAGCATTTAATTAACATAAGGAAAGGCTAGACACACAAGCACGCGAAAATGACTGAAAGTGTGTTAAAATACATAGTTTTGGATTAAGGCAGCGAAAGAGACGGTATGATGGCCGGAGAAAGAGAAAGGGCGAAGGCGTGGAGAATGTTGATTAATTTCGAGAAATATACATAAATAATACAACAAGATGCACGAAATTGAGAGGCAGCTGACCCTCACACACAAATCAGCTGATCGAATTTCACGTCTAAAAAACAAAGTGAACGCGGCAAGCGACCGACGACGCCTGCGGCATTGTATTTATTTTTATCAACGGGCGCTCGTGTTGTGCTGTGTTGTTTACCCAAGACAGCTGTTTTAATTAACCCAAATAGCAACAACATCAAGTGAAAATATATAATTTAATTTACATTGCTGAATGATGACGAAGTCGCAAAAGTTGCATAGCCATATGCTCAGTGGGTGTGGTATTAAATCTCAGATAAGAGATTGCTTGCTGTGAATAATAATACTAATGATGCCTATAAATGATCCCTGAAAAATAACATGAAATGGATATAACTTGTAAACTAGCATTTGGCTTGATAGCTTAAACACTAAACAGGTTCAAGAAACCTTTATATCTGAAGAATATCCCAATAAATCTCTATATTTCATAACCGCTTGACGTGTTGGATAGTTTTAGCAAAGTTACCATTACTGCATCCCTGGGCTCGTTAGTGACGTTACTTTTTCAATTGCCACGCTACTTTGGCTTTCTTTAATGACCGTTTTTTACGACTTTTGCCTTGGATTAACTTGGGGCACATATAAATTCGTTAACTACATAGATACATATATGACTGAGTACAATGCATATATGTATGTAGCTGTGGTGAGCTCATCCAACGCACGTGTTTGAATTTAATTGGGTTAGCGCAAAAAGAATATAATACTTTTATTTTCTGCTCATAAATATTTAAATTAGGCAGTCGCCTTCAACTCGTTGAAAATTTGCTTAAAATGCTTACTAAATTGGCAAATACCAAAAGCCAGATGAATTTCTGCGTGTGTGCTTATCATTTGATACGCAGCTGTTTTCAGCTTGTGGGTATGTGAAGGTCTTCCCGATTGATCTCGCCCCAGATCCTTCGGAAATCATACCTTTTATTTCCCACAGATCCTCATACATACTTATGTACGCATGCGGAAGGATCAAAATAATTAACTGAATTTTTTTTTATTTTCTATTAATATTTAACCTTTTTTTTCGAATTTTCCCATTTTCGATGACAGCCGCCCTTTGGTTTCCATTCCTAAAGCGGCAGATCTCCACAGTTTTGGGGCAATAAGGGGGAATGTTCGTTTAAAAATAGCCTCGATTTTGTTGCATTTGATTTGACCGCAAAGAACGAGATATTGTCACCCCAAAATTCTCTTATGGGACCCCACACACACCAACACACATACGTATTTTGACGTAGCGTGTACATGTGGGAACACATGTTTGGCGCCCAGCAAAAGCAGCTGAGTGGGAGTGGGAGCGGGAGAGAACGAGAGCGCGAGAGTGGGCGTAAGAGCAGCGAGTGCGAGTGAACCGAAGAAAGGCCCCAATCTCTGTGGGTGTGGGTGTAGATGTGCGTGTGCATGTGAGCTATACACATAGCTCTCATTCTATAAACCATATCTCTCTAGTGTGTTTGTGGGATTGTAATTTCTAGTAAAGCCGGTAGAAGTCGCAGCTGTTCTTGGCTATTTTCACGCTCACACATTTTTTGCAACAAAGGAAAACAAAAATTCTCTAGCAGATTTCATGGCTCGTGCAACTCGTGTCGGGTTCCGTTATGACCAAAAATGTTTGGATGCTAAATTTAGCAGCCTTCCGTTACTAATAAATACGAAATCGTGTTTTATTGTTCATGAAGGAAATAGATCAGTTTACATTTTGAATAGGATAATATCCCAACGATCCTTAACATATAACGGATAGAAACCATATGGATAAATAGTTTTTCTTTTCATTAACATTTTTTTGATTTATGCAGTTTCATTTTTGTTTCGCTTTTGTCAGGCATTTGAATTGAATTTCTTTCGTGCACTCGGACGCAGAAATTCAGCTATCTTTAACTTTTGCGTGGCCATAGAGCAAACCCAAAAATTTGCACAAAAATTAATGTCAGCTGACTTGCTTTGTTTCGCTTCTCATTTTCGTGGCGCTCCACACACACACCTGTCACCATCTGCAGGTGAAGAGTCGAAAGATAAGCGAGAACGCTACGTTAATTGTTTCTTTTCGCTGACGTGCGACGCAGTTGAACAGAAAGCAAATAACATATCAACCGGCAGATGGCAGATAATGGGAATAAACAATAATATCTGCAGCACATTGAGGAAGAAATAGTTTATTAAAGAAATGGGTAGAAAAGTGAGTTTCAAACCTTACTCAAAGTTTTGTCTTTGCATCGATATATCTGAACATATGTATGTGTATATACATATGTATGGTACTTCGTTGGGTACATTAAAAAACCTAGAAAATATTCTTTCCGTTTTGTTTACTGTTTACGGAAGATAAAACTTCATTGGTTTTGTGAAGGAAGTAGGATTTTTCTATTCCGAATAAACGGTTATCAATAGTATCTAGTTTTTTTGCTTGCAAATATTTATACTCAAAAAGATAAAATCCCAACGTTCAGTTTTACCATTCTGTTTGTTTTTGAGACGGCCCAAACACTAAAGTAGTACAAAAAAATTGATTTTCCTCGGTTGTTTTTCGTTTTAACGGCATTTTACTTAGAGAAAAGCGCCACGCTTGGAAAACATGCGTGCACGCACGTAGGCCAAAAAAACAAAAAAGAACAAAAATGAGGGAGAGGTTGAAAAGTGGGGTGCTGCTGCATTTTTGGTGGTTTCGTATCAAAAATCTAACCGCATGGAGCAGCGACACATTATTTTCTGGCTACTTTTCTTTGGGTGGTCCCCGTTCTTGCCTTTTTCGAAATCGCGCCCACATAGCAGTGTCAGAAATAAAGAAAGTTAAGTAGTTGGACAAGTTAAAATGTTTAATTCTACAAAATTTAAAATATGAAACTTTTGAAATTATTTTAACTTTGTACATAAATAAAATTGTAGTTCAACGGTTTTGTCATATTTCGATTTTTGCTTGAATAAAATACAAAGGCCCGATGGGAAAACTTTGTGCTATTTGTAAAATATATTGTTATTCATTCTTAGATTATTTACCGCTACGCCCCACACACAGATTTGCACCAATACGACGGCGTAGGCCGAGTGCCAGCTCAGCTGATGACGAATTCCCTCTCGTGCCGGCGGCGTATTTGCTATTTTTATGCATTTCCTTTTATTCAATCAACGAAATTGTAGTGCAAGTTGTAGGGTGTGCTGGCAGCAACAAAAACAACAACATGCCGTGGAAAGCAAGAACAACAAGGGCGCCAGAAACAGACGCGCCATTTATAGAAGTCAGCTGTCAAAAAGAGAGGGAGCGCACCTTCCAACCGGGAATAGCTGGAAAGCTTGAGAGAGAGCACGTGGGAGAGGCTGCAGAAGCGCAAAAGCTTGGGCCCACATGTTTTTCGCTACCTCTGGTTTCCGTTTCGCGGAACGAGCGAATATGAAACGAATACAGAAACCCAACGAAGACCATGACCGTCTCGCTCTAATGTTATACATTTACCCCTAACTGAAGAAGAAGAAGGAGAGTGGGAGAGCCAAAGCAAGAGAGGGAGAACGAGAGCGGCTCTCTAGCAACATTTGTGACGACGCCGGCGAATATTGAAAAACTTTTCGTATTGGAACTGTTGCTGGCTTCTTGTTGGAAAAAAAGTACAGTCACCGCAAAAGCGGCCGTCTGTTGTGTATTGTCGCTTTGTTGGTTGGCTTGTGTTCGCTCTGAATTGGATTCTTGTTGGACCCGCCAGTTTGATCGTCTTTTTTTTCGTCCGCTGTTTTCTTTGCTTTGTTTATGTGGTTTTGCTTTTGACTTTGCCTTTTGTTTACCCACACTGATATAAACGGTGGTGGATTTTTGATGCCGGCATTATTTTTCCCCCGGCAAAAACAACTATAATTGAGAAGGCAACGACATTTTCTTATTAGCCAAGGCCTCAACTTGCCGGCTAGTTAAAGCGATTGTGTGCGAGTGGAAGGGGGATAGAGAACCCTATGACGCGGAATGGGCGAAAAGACCATATAGACAGCATATGATTATTCCAATCGGATTCAAAAACAAGTGCATTTGCTAGATTCTTCTTAGCAAATGATTGTCAATCAAAAGACAATGAATAAAATGTTTTTTCTTGTATGGTATTATTATATGTATGTACATTGTATGTAAAATCAAATGATAAGTCCACATGTTTTTATTTTTGTTAGTAAACTTAGGGAATTGTTTTTGAGTCCTCTGCATAATTTTCTGTGTTGTAGTCCTGTTTTCTTAACCAGGCATAACTATAACTTTGAATATCTACAATGTTGTTTTGGTTATTTACCTACATATAAACGAATAATAGTAGTATATTCATCATAAATATCTTGGCAGATACGACCACTTTGTCATCATATTAAAGTACAACGGCTTATCAGACAAAGCGGCAACCATAACTGCCGCTTCTTCTGATCTTTTCAATAATTCCCATGACTGCAACGATTTCAAATACAAGAGTCAATGAACGACCTTTGTGTGCAACAACAACAAAAAAAAAAAAACAGCTAGAAAACTTAAATATGCTGTGTGATTTATTCTCGCTTTTGCCGCTGGCTGCTGTTTATTTCTTATAAGATAGGCACACGACATTGCAATGCCGCCGTCTGGCGATAGTAATAGATATCGAAAGATATGGCGGGGTGGGGAGTGTAAGATTGAAAATCGCTTGGGTTCGACTAATACTGGAAACAACAATAATAACATCAAGAAAACTGTACACACCATGCTCTCTCTCTCTCTCTCTCTTACTGATGCGGAGTAACAACAACAACAAGAACTGCCATCTGTTCAATTGATGTTGTTGTGGAGGGGGAGGTTGGAAATTACCTACAGATGCGGAGAGAGAACGACAAGAGACGGGAGAGAGAGAGAGAGCGAGAGCAGCTGTGCGATACCGGCAGACCAATAATGTTGTTGTTGTTTGGCTTGGCCATCTTTTAGTTGTTATTATTGCTTTTTAGTAGTGACCTCCGACAACAAACCGAAATCGAAACAAGTTTTAGCAACAAGAAAAAAAGAATTGCATTAAGCTGAGACTTATGATTTTTTAATCAAAGTCTGAAGAATGCAAAGGCATTCCTTTGCCATGAGTATTGCATCTGTAAAAAAGTAAAGTAAAAAAATTTAGGATTTATGCATGCTTTTCTCGATTATGAATAAAATTTGTGGTTATTCTAATGGAAATGTCAATCACAATTGTGGCTTTGAGGCAAAATTAGTTTTATTAATTAATTTCACATGGGCTTATATTTGCGTAGAATGTTAATCAAATAAATAATTCGTTATTTTGAAAACTTTTGTTAATTTTGAGACATTGTATTTATAGAAAACAGGCCTGCCTTTGATCCCTATTCTCATTCTCCTTTTTTCCTTACTACTTTTACTTCCCACGCTTTTTTGTTGGCCAGTGTTGCAAAAAGTTTGATTTGAAGAATGCGCGCATTTTGAAGGACACCAGTTCCTTAACCCTTTCGTAAGGCTAGCCTGTTGTTCTCAGCTTTACTACACTGTTTACTATAACCATCGCAGAGGCAAAACAAAAAGGGCCAAGGGAAAATGCAAAAGCAAAAAGGCAATTCCATTTATGTCCATATGTATGTACATATGTATGCATGTGTTGTGAGTGCTTGCAATTAAGTCTCCTCTCAGCAATTATGCTTCGCCTTCGTCTCCTCCTCTTCATTTTCTCCCCTTACCCCACACTCAGATGCAGATACTCTATGCGTGTGTCTTTCTCAATGACTTCTATTGTGGAGCGAAATGAGAGGAGGGTTGATATAAGGGTTAATAACTTCAACAACTTAATGATCATTCTTGATAAACAAAAATGTAGCTACATAAAATCTTTTTAATTCGATTGGGAGGGGAAATGAACATAAATAACAAGTTAATAAATAAATATTTTAAATGTTTGAAATGCAAGTTAGTTATATTAAAGTTATATTATTAAAAAACAAACCGAAACGGATACCAATGCATATAGCAAACTTTTACATATCCACATGTATATCTTAAGCAGGTAGATTAATCCTTTCGTACTTCTTATTTCTAGGCGGCCATCCTGCAACAGACCTTCCAATACATTGTGGAACTGGAGAATCAGAAAACGCAGCTGCTGACCCAGAACAGTGAACTGAAGCGACAGGTGGGCGAGCACGAGGCCGGAGGCGGAGGTTCCGGCGAAGGTGGTGGTACCAACTCCGGCGGAAACTACAATGACTCCAGTGCCAGCGGGGGCAACTCCACGGCGGTGGCCATCAAGAAGCGCAAGCTGACCGACAACGTGATCAACATCCAGGCGATTAGCGACAGTTCCGACGAAGGTCTCGGCTCGATGTCCCCAGAACCGATGACTCTGCTCACAGCCGGAGGAGCGGCGGCCACCAAACTGAGTAATGCTACCCTTCTGGCGGCCAAGGAGCTTCATGAGTCGAAGAAGCAGTTGGAGAAGGAACGCAGTCTGCGGCGACTCCTCGAGGATGAGCTGCAAATGATCAAGCGGCAGCTGTACAGTGTGGCAACCGCACCGCCCGGAACTGCTGTGGCTGCTGCATCCGGCGGTAGTAGTGGCGCCTACATTCCACGCGAGGTCATCGAGCACACCGATAATTTTGTGCGCAGCGAGGATTTGGAGGAACTTGGCGGCACTGTATCTTATGTGGAAATCGATGAAATGACTGGGCAGCAGCAGGTGGTCGTGTGCTCCAGCATCGAGGAACTAGAGGCCGATGCCGCTGCCGAGATCATAACCGAGGATCAGGTGCACGAGGAGGTCATCCTGTCGTCTAACAGCTCGACGGAGTCCGAGAACGAGGTGAACGTGAACGCAATTGCCAAAGCCTATGCTGAAGGATGCACGTCGAGTGCTGCGATGCTGCAGCCAATTTTGCAGGCGGCAATCAAGGCCACGCCCAAGGTGGAGGTGGAACGAATCCACGAGAAGATTGTCAAGGTGAAGGCGGAGAAGCACGATCTGCCATCGATGCAGACCGCAACCCACTATCAGCATCCACATCGCCAAAATCTGGAGACCATTGTCCAGGCCATCAGGCATCTGGAGGGCGATCACCTCTTCGCGGACGGCAGTGGGGGCCAAGAGAAGTTTGGCCAGCAGAATCTCCAGCAGCATCACCACCAAATGTCTGGAGTGCACCACCAGCAGCTGCAACACCATCGTCTGGCGCAGGATGCCCCGCTGGCCCTAACCACCACGGGCAAACAGCATGCTGCGCTGGCGGAGCTGCGACCCTTCCTTCAACTCAAGTCCGGCGGCAACAAGCAAGTGATCATTACGGCCAAGTCGGCCAAGGATGCCGGCGGATTGGTCTCCACGAGCAGCAACAGTACCGCGGTCACGCCGACGGCGATCTTCAAGGTGCAAACAACGGGCGGTCATGGAAGCGGCAGCCATTTGCCAGCGGGCTCCTCGACGGGTGCCATAATAACTGCCAGCAATGGCAGCGGTGGCGCCCAACAGCTGACCATCACCACATCCTTGAAGCAGTGCCGACCGGGCGTGATAGTGGCCAAGCAGTTGCCGTCGTCCTGATTCAATGGCCCCAAAACGGGAGCGGGATCGGGCAATAATGGAGCTGGAGTAAAAGCAGAAGGAAGATGTTGCGCCCAGCGTGGGGCAGGAGCTGTAACTGGAGCACGAGCTAGTATTAAAGGCGCTCGCCAGGACACAACATCCACACCGACAAAAGCAACCGCAACCACTCAACAACAATTTACTAAGCAAAATCATTTTGCTGCCTCCAGGCAACGTAACAGTAACAGTAAGAATAGTAACCTTATTGTAAGCAGTAAAAGTAGTAGCATCATCAGCAGCCACAGAAATGTTAAAGAGACTGTTACCAAACAGAGGCAGAGGCAAAAGAATGTAAATTAGTAAGAGTTTAACGAAACAAACAACAAACAAAGTATGATATACCAAGCAGACCTAAACAAATTTTGTATTTTTGGGATAATTATGATTTAATGTCAAACTAAACCAGACCTCCTTTTCCAAGCATCAATCGCCAACAAACCACAATACATACTACATACAGCCACTGTAATTAAATGCAAAGAGTAAAATACAAATATCATTTGTTCATTTATTGGTTAAGAAACTAGAATTAACTAAGGAAACGTAACATACAACTGAGCTATTGATTTTGAACAACATAATAGAGCAGCAGGCAACAGCATAACGACAAAAAACGAAACCGAAACAAAACAAAGTACAAAAGAAAAAAAGAAAAAGAACGCAAATAGACATACATACAATTTATCAATTTTTGTTTGGTTAATTCTATTGAATTGCATGCAAAAGTGCGAAAAAAATCGAACGTTGAGAGATGCCGAAATTGTTTAAGCAAGTTTAATTGATGATTCCTTGAACTCTATAAACACCATCGCATTAATTTTTACCTTTTTTAAATTATTTTTTCTTATCTTTAATTTTAACGTTTATAGGCGTACATTATATACTTTGAATGGAACTTATTGAGTTTTTGTTGATATATTTGTGTAAAAAATTTTTAAGTCTAATTATGTAAGCGAGTAAACATTAAACAAAGCAAAAAGAAAAGAAAACAAGAAAAAACGAAAACAAAAACAAAAAAATTATAACATTCTAAAGGAAAAGATAAAAAATGTAAAACGAAAAACAAAATTAAAAAGCAAGTGAAAATCGTTTATTATATAAACTATTATATAAATATATATAAATATAAATTATATACAAATTACGCATACCTACCACAACATATATAAATAATACATGCAGCGTACATACGAACATAAGTAACGGAACATTACATAATATTACTACTAAACTACCATAAACAAATACTTTGCATACATATTTAATATGCTTTAGTAACATAAGTACGACAGGTTCAGATAGTTTGACCAGGAATCCCTTGATCCCATTTACCCCCACCCACAACACCACCCCCCACTTCAACAAAAGAATGCGCACGTGGGAGCCGAGCTATAGAGGCCAATGCAGCGGCTGTCTCCCTTCGCCAAGCTGCGTCTGCGCTGTGCGATTTCGGTTTCTTCTTAACTTTATTCAACACGTCTTATAGCTGCCAGCTAGGACACCAAGTGTCCCTGCTCTGGCGCCACTGTAGAGACACGATTCGAATTGAAGAAAATCTTCTTCGCGCAGCGTTGCCGCGGCTAGGCGTCCCGCATTTCCGCCACAAGGAGAGAGACTATGAGAATGATGAAGGATACAGCCAATGCGTGTTGGCAGGCACATTTTGTCAACCACGCCTGCTCGCCCACTCGTACGCATTCGAAATATTTGATTAAGGAGAAATTATGCAGGCCGTTCATAGTTAAAGGAAGAGAAATCGTGAAGAATATATAAGCCGGATCATAAACAAAACACACATATTACTACATACATTCATGCTCTATGAAAACAAAAAATTATGTCAAATAAATGGTTTTTCCTTTTTCCCTCAACAAAACAATACATTTTTCATTTGGCGGCTTTTTTTATGAAGTTATGTTTTAAAGTTTTCTTGCAAAAGTTTAAGGTGGGCTTAAGTCTTTGTTATGATAATAACATATCAACTAGGTATATCAACTAAATATATTATTTACACCACTAGCGTTTGCTAGTTATAATTGCTCCTCTTCGATTTGCAAATCTGTTGAGAAGACATACATGTCCCGACGTCTCGCGAAAAGCATTTCCTGTCGCTTGGGATGAGTGGCTAATGAGTGAACGACACCGCCATTATCACCTGTTTGATTTGACAAGGAAAACCAATAAGTTAATATAAAGTTAACAGAGTTGAACCATTAATTATTACTTATGCGAATGCGCTGCAGTATTTTTCCTTCGAGCAAGTCGTAGACAAAGGCGTCTCCATCACTAGAGCCTGTGACTATATGAGCATCGTTTGACAGTATTCCGCACTCAATGTGATAGTCATCGCCGCGATGGCCCCTGTACTCGGAGAGTAATCCCCCAGTCTCGCAGTCCAGCAGTCGCACCACACTATCCTGACAACCGGCCACCAGACATTGCTCGTCGCTCGTCTGCGCCAGATAAGTGATGGGCTCACCAACCTTGTCGCAGGTTAGTTCGCCCACCCGAATATCGTAGGTTCTTACACACCCGTCCAAAGAGGCGGCGTAGATGCGATTCTCGTTGGTTGCCACAGTGGTAATGCAGTCACGGGCCTCCTTCATCACCTGAACGGGATCCAGGCGACGCGTTCGAATGTCCCAGCACATCACGGCATTATCCCGACCCCCGGAAATGGCTATGGAGGAGTCCTCGTTGAAGCAGACGCATCTTACACCGCCGGCGTGGCTGCGTAGTCGCCGTACTGGAGCTCCTAAATTGGACGGCAAATAAGCAATAATTGGTGCTCTTTCAAACCGAGTTGAAAAATGCTTAAAAACTCACCTGTGGCCACATCCCAGTAGATTATGCTCTTGTCTAAGCTGGCGGAAACAATGTAGCTACTATCACAGCTTCCCTGCAATATGCCGAGCCAGATTACTGAACATTTTAGGTAAATTATATATAAGACTATACCACCGCATCGGTGACTTCATCCGCATGACCACCATAAGTCTTCAGAAGTAATCCTGAAACCGGATTCCACAGCTTTATCTTCTTGTCAGATCCACAGCTCAAGCAATAAGTGCCATCAACTGAAGATTAATATAAGTTTAAATAGCGTATACATATATACATATATATGCACAGGAATCCACTCACCATTATAGCGCACAGCTCGCACTGCTCCTTGCTTGCAGTCAATTGTGGTTTTTACATTAAAGTTCTCGAATGCCGGCATATTTTCATAGAAATAATTGCATACAAAATATAAACAAACGAGCAGTGTGACCAGATGTAATAAACGAGAAACGTTCTTTTTGAATTTTCTAATGAATAAAATGCTATGGTAAGAACACTTTTGAATTAATTAATTTTATCTAGCATACTTATTAACTACTTGTTGCGTATTAGCACTATTTTAAACTAATCGCCCTAATGAACGTCCTTTTTAATATATATTGATATACAAAAAATGATTAAGATGGCTGAGCATTTTATATTACACAAATGCGAAAAAATTTCATTGCCTTTCCACATACATATATAGTTTAACCAGCCATGCGAATACCTCAAAAAATTAAGCAATCAATATAAATTCAAGCGAAAGCGCGCTGTTTTTATATGGCGCAGTGGTCAGTTAGCAGGTGGTGAGTTTGTACGGAAAGAATGGGGAATTGATAAAGGCGCCAATAAAGTTGACCGGCAAAAGCGAAACGAAAGCGAAAGTGGCCAGAACAAGAAAAACGCCAAGGATTTGGCAATCAAAATCACAAGGCACGCAGAAACCCAAAGTCTGGACTTCCCAATAGTTACGCATAGCGCAAATATATTCCGGGTAAGAACAATTCAGTAAATCCAGCTGATTCTGGCGGTGTTTACAGCTGATGGAAAAACTTTGTTTTTTAACTCGCAGATGGCCAGCAAGCGGCTGATGCTCGATGTGGAAGAAGAAGATGAGGAAATTGGAGCGTGTGGTCAAGAGAAGTTAGATCCGCATGATGCTGATGTCGTATATCAGGCCAA
This sequence comes from Drosophila orena, assembly GCA_005876975.1. NCBI lineage: Eukaryota > Metazoa > Arthropoda > Insecta > Diptera > Drosophilidae > Drosophila > Drosophila orena. Next base: position 1,319,074 of record VCKV01000008.1, on the reverse strand, counting down.
GAGACGCAAGTCAGCCGTTCAGGAGACCCCATTGCAAAGGATGCTCAAGTGTCATGTTGTCGCCAGCGCCATTCTATCGCCCATCACCGAATTGGCTCAGAATATGCAGGGAGCCCGCCTGGATGGCACTCCCAAGTCCACACAGAGAGTCCCAACCACCAGGATCCTAAATACTTTTAATAGCCAGTCCTCGCGAACCCCCAGCAGCTTTAGTAGCTCCTGCTCGAGTTACGAGTCGGGCAACTCTCTAGATGATGAGTATATGGCCATGTTCGAAATGGAATCAAGCGAGAATAACAATCTTGAGTTGCCCGATGACTTGGAAGTCCTCCTCAGCGGACAGCTAAAGTCGGAAAGTAATTCGGAGGAGTCGTCTAACAAAAAAGGTTCTCTGCGTCGCTGCTTAAGCATGTATCCTAGTGAACAAACCGAGGAACCGGTTAAAATACAGGATCAGGAGACCAACATGCCCATCAAACAGCTGCAACGGAAAACCCTCTCAATGAACGATGCCGAGATCATGAGCGCACTGGGTGATGAACCAGAGTTAATCGGAGATCTCAGCAAGCCATGTACACTGCCCTGTTTGGCGACAGGCATTAGACATCGTGATCTAAAGACCATCTCCAGTGACACGTTGGCCAGATTGATTCAGGGCGAGTTTGATAATCAATTGGGTAGCCAGGGTGCCTACGAGATCATAGACTGCCGATATCCTTACGAATTCCTTGGCGGGCACATACATGGGGCCAAGAATTTGTACACACGTGGACAGATACAGGAGGCGTTTCCCACGCTGACCTCCAATCAAGAAGATCGTCGCATCTATGTGTTCCACTGTGAGTTCTCCTCGGAACGGGGTCCCAAGCTATTGCGCTTCCTGCGCAGCAACGACAGAAGTCAACATGCCCACAACTATCCGGCACTGGACTATCCTGAACTTTATATCCTGCACAATGGGTACAAGGAGTTCTTCGGCCTCTACTCGCAGCTATGCCAGCCCAGCCAATATGTGCCAATGCTGGCCCCGGCGCACAATGATGAGTTCCGTTATTTTCGGGCCAAGACCAAGTCCTGGCAGTGTGGCGAGGGCGGCGACAGTGGGATCGGCGGTGGAGGCTCTCGGGGCCTCCGAAAGTCACGATCTCGACTGCTTTACGCCGAGTGATGATTTTTTCAGGCTATAGATATAATTCTCAAACCGAACCGCCTGCCATAAGCTCACAGAGATCTCAATGAGAACCGATGGCTGCTCACTCTTACTCAGAATAATTTGTATTACTTAAGGACGCAAATTTTTAAGTTACTTTCTTGTTGCGTTGTTCAAATGTTTTGAAAGCACTTTAGATTTATTTAGTTCCTGATTTTGGGTTATATTTCGCGTTATGTGAACACAAAGACCAAAGCAGAACCACCAAATATGGGAACAAGAACAGAAAATGGATAAATGTTCTCTAGTCAGTGAATGTGAGAGTTTCAAAATTAATTATAGTTTATTTTTGTGTTCGGAATTTAAAAGTTAACTTAAGAAAGTATTTCGTGTTTCATTTTAGTGTTAATAAACCAAATCGATTTAATTATGTAAAGAAAATGTATTAAATCTTTAAGTATAATAATCTTACTTTTAGATTTAAGTACTCCAAAGAATATTACGAAAATTGTTTATGTATAAATACAAACTGTGCTGAAACTATTTATTGATTTACACTTATATCAGTCAACTTTTTTTTGTAAGTATTAAAAAACAACCATTAATTTTACAATATAAAAGTTTGAGGATGAATATTGCTTAAATAAAACATAAGATATAAGACTCTTAAAATATTAACAAATTTTTAATCAAATGGCAGGTGGTATCCCCTAATCATTAAATTTATATGTTATTATATGTTTATATATCACAGATTTTAAAATGCTTTAAACTATTAAATAAAATATGAAGAGAACAAATTTTTTTTTAAACCAATCAAAAATAAAAAGGCCCATTATTTTCGTGAACAGCTATAAAACAGGCTTATTTTATTAATTTTTGTTTAACAATTTCTCACATTTCGGAATACAATCCAGATTCAAATTGTGTGCTTTCAGAGATTCGGTTCAGAATCGTTGATTTAGTACAAGGAGAGTAAGTTTTCTCACAAAGTGAGGTTTCCCGAAAAGGCATCCAACTTGTGTTTGGACCTAATTACAATGCTTGAGTTATAAAAAATAAATTTCTGATCTAATCATCATCACTTAAAGCGGCTTCAAAGGGAGCCTTGCAACCGGCCTTTTCGTAAAACTCCAATGGCAGGGGATCCTCGTTGTCGTAATAGTCGGAATCACGGGCGCAGCTGGGACCCAGTTCCATTTTCACCATCTTATCGCGCCAGAAGTCGAGAAGCCCTTTGGTGAGAACCTCATCCCTCAGCTTGAATATCCATTCGTTGTAGTCATCCGGCCCATAGAAACCAGCATCACCCTTGTACTCCTGCAGCAGTTCGGCGGCCTTGTCTTGATCCTCCGTCGAGGGTGTGCCATCAAAGAGCATCTTCCAGATGATCTCCCTGGCGGCTGCCGCAATCTTCTTCACGCTGGCCTGGTGAACGCTGTCCGGTACGATTATTTTGGTCAGGACAAAGCGCTTCATTAGGGATCGGTATTCCTCGAGAGGATTTTCCTTGGTTAGGGCAGCCTCGAATTCACCGGACAGGGCGGCGGCATCATCGGCACTCAGTTCACCCGGGGTGGTGGACACCGCTGCCTCATCCTGATCCAGTGAAGCCTGCTCCACCAGTGCAGCGCGCACCTTTAAGCTGGCTGCAAATGGAGCCGTACATCCGGCATGGGCGTAGAACTCCAATGGCGGGGTGTCGTCGCTGTCAAAGAGATCACAGTCGCGTGACCAACAAGGACCCAGTTGCTTCTTCACCAGGACATCACGCCAAAAGTCAAGGAGCTCCCTCTTCAGGACCTCATCCCTCAGCTTGACAATCCATTCGTTGTAGGGCGTCGGGTCGTAGAAACAGGCGTCACCACGGTATTCCTCCAGCAGTTGACTGGCCTTCTCTGTGTGTGATTGCGAGGTACCGGCCTCGTCAAATATCAGCCGCCAGATGACGTCACGCGCTGATGCAGCCGTTCGATTGAAATTCTCCTTGGTGACATCATCATCGACGATTTCGTCTACCTGTACGCGTGTTTCGATGAGCTTTTGGTAATCCTTGACGGGATCCACCAAGCCAATGGTAAAATCATTCTGTCGAGGTAATAGTTGTTTTTGTTAGTAAACCATTTTGGTATATTTTGTATAGTTCTATTTAATTACCTGTGCTACTTTCTCGGCCGTTGCCATTTTGTCGGATTGTGTGTCCTCGGCCTTTCGCTTGGACATTCCCCTCAGGATAATTAGGCGATTCAAAGTTCTTCGAAGTAAAACGTTTAAAATTGTTGGGCTATGATCGTCACTTTTGTTGCCAAGAGATAAGATGACTTATTCAGATCGTCGTTTGCTTTTGCGATGCTATGTACATAAATAATAGGGTAGTTCTTTTCTGTAGAGAGCATTTTAATTGGGATATTCTTAGAATGTGCAGAACTGAAATCAAGATAGAAACCTGTTAGAAGAATAATAATATTAAATGTGTTTTATAAGTATATTATTTTTTTAGTTAGTCGGCGTTTTATTGCTTTTGCAAACAAATAAAACATTTTGCTTATACATATAATATAACATATATAATATGATATAATATATAAAATACATAATATATATTATATAATATAAACTCCATATGTAATGTATATAACTTCCATATTTGATGAAAAATACACAATCTGTCTTTGAAGAACAATTTCAAGATATATTAATAGAAAATTAAAAAATATCGACTATGACCACTATCGATTAAACATCGTAAGGTAGGTTTATTAAAATACTAAATAGCATACGAAACTATCGGTCGTATCGAATATTTGAGAGTATATATCACCATCGGTGACTACTAACACAAACGACCGAATTGTTCGCAACGCCTACTTCGATTACAAGCACTTTGCACTTGGAAATCGGTAGAAAAAATTGTGCAATTCGTGCTGGAAACTACACAGTTTATTTTCGTCTGATTAATTCAAGTTAAATTTATTTCTTCATTTTATACCGTTGGTTCCGCCCCGCGCTGACAGTGTGTGTGTGCGTGTGACAGAGACAAAGGAATTTGAGGTTAAGCTGCAGACGAATTTTGCGTTAATGTCGCCGAAAAACCAACGTTTACCAATCTTATTCCATAGAAAACACTTTCATTAAAGATACAGTCAATTTACAGTTGCATTAAGAGCACAAGGCAAGAAACACAAAGCAATTGCAGTCGTGGAAATCGTGTCGGTGTGAGTCTCGCGGTGCGTCTGTGTGTGCGTGTGGACGTGAATTCAATTTTCTCGTGCACGAAAAGCAACGAAAAAGCTTCAAAGTTATACTCAAATGTGTATGGCAATTGTGGTAAGTGTGGAGGGGGATCGGCTAAAACCGCAAGTATTTAAATAATACATTTTTGTTGCATAAATTGCTCCGAGCGTCAACGCACACACACACAAATACGAGCCACCAAGTATGTGAGCTTGTGTGCGTTGGCATTTAGTTTAATATTTTTCGTTTTAACATTTTTTAACTGGGTTTTGTGTTTTTTATTTGAAATATAGTATTAAAAATGATTTCGGTTTTGAAATGGCTTGTAGAATTTGTATTACTATTATTTTTTTTTTTTTCAAATTTACAAACAACTTACATTTATATCTGTCTGTGCAAATACAATTATTTTAAAACAATATTTCACGCCATTTGGTAAGAGAAAGACAATTTTATAAAAATAAACATTTATAAATAAAATTAGGGAATTTTAATAGGTACTTAGCATATGAACTTGTCAAGTTCCTTATTCAAAATACCAATAGTACCCTGTAATTGCTATGAATAATTTTCTTTTCTTCGCAATCAAAGTTGTAAAGGGAGTCAACATTTTGCTGTGTTTACATACATAAAATGATAAGTAAAGAAATGTCCTATTTGTTATCATACACAGCAATCATATACTTCATTAAATAGGTAACTTCACGCATTTTACTTTCATTTGACCCAGTTACCTGCTTAACGGTCCTCGCCAGTTGAAAGTAGATGTCAGCTGACCCAGTTTTATCATCCGAATGAAACTAGGACTGGACAAAAACTATTTTGCACTGCATCAGTGAAATTTGCTTCCATTATTTTTGGCAATTTTTATCATCTTCATACGCCATTTGCAGGGTACACGTAGATTTATCTAATATCTAATCTGTTGGAGACATTTCAGCAGATTTATATCATATCAAAGCGGGAGAGCAAACAGTAAACAAAAGACATGGCCAAGAGAAATGGGTTTTGAACGAAATAGCCAAATCAGTTGGCATTTTATACTGAGCAAATGTGGACGTAGCAAAGTGGTAGTGCAAAGATTGCCTTTCTTCATAGCTTTTAATTTTACAATCAGTTACTCAACAAGGTTTGGCTGTGATTTGCTCTTATCTCCAGTTTTCGCATTTTTCTACCTGTGCTTATCTTGATCGCACTGTTTGCTTATCGATATCAGTAAATTGCGTCAATTGGAATTGAAAGGGGAGTAAAATAGAACCCGGCAACTGAACGCACAGGAATTTTATATATTTACCAACCGGTGGTTGAAAACCCTAACGATATCCATTATTCAACCAGTTCTCTTGTCAGATTTCTTGTGCTCTCCCTTTTACTTCCGTTTGGGGTCTCTTGTCCTTGAACAAGTTCAATGATATTGCCATTGCCCCGGCCCGGCAAAACAACCAAAAAAAAAAAAGGAAAAAAAATTAATCTCATTCAGTTTCATTCTCTCTTTTTTATTTATCCGTGATAAAATAAGAGCGAACAGATAAGAGTATCAGCCAGGGGAACATTTAAAAAATCCGGTTTGGCTTTATCAAAACTATATCAAACAAAATTATACGAAAAGACGTCATCACATGACACACCGTTTACCAATCCGCAAATTTTTAGTAGAGTAGGGTTCCTTTTAATCACATCTACATATATTCTTCAGAATTGATTACCTATCGAACATTGCACTGAATTTCATTCGGTTATCAAGAGAACATGTAACTCAACTCGGGATAGAGATTACATATAGGCTTCTTGGTTTTTCGTATTCCAGCTGTTTGAATTTTGTTGTCTGGGCTTATCTGCTTTCCGCCAGTTCTTAAAATATTCTATATTCCCACGCACACAATCGAACATCAATTGAATTCCTCGAAATGTGTGGCAATACGTTCGATCATTAAAGTGCTTCCAGCAATTTGTTTGAGGTCATTTTGATTTAGTGCAATTTATTGGGAACATCTTATCAAAACATCTTGAATGAACCGCAGCTAGAATGATCCTGCTGTCAAATTAAATACACACATTTCAAATTTGTTGAGAACTCAAGAACTCGCTTATTAGAAATGAGAGTTGCAAAGTTTTAGACTACTTTTCCCGGTTATATATCATTGTGCTGTATTTTTACTGCTGTCACGTTTTGGCAGCTTGTGTGCAGAATTTCACCAATACATGTCATATCCAAAAATAGACCAAAAAGCAAACAACAAAGCATGCAATACGATTTACAAACGTCAGTGGGCGGTGTTGGGTGGTAGATTGGTGGAAAAAGGGGGGAAAAGTCACCGCTCACACACCACCGACCACCCCGAATTCTATATATAGTGCGATAAATGCGGCGCTGTTTGTCCCCAATAGTTTTGGCCTGTCCTTGGTGAAGGCACAGTTCCCCAAAACCTAACCAGCGAAATGGCATTTCGCTGGTGTACTCCTTACATCTATCTGTACATCAACCTTGAAGGATCTGCAATTTGTGGCAGAAGACATGCAATTGATATTTGCAATAACAAGACAGAATTGTTATTTATTTTTGTTTTGCTTGCATTTTATCATAGCCTCACAAGAACAGCTGTTTTTCGATTAAAAGCCGTTGATGACGCATGAGAAGCCACCGCCTGGTGCGTCACGAAGAACAATTGCGGCCACTTGGCAACTGAAAGGCGGTTTGAGATCCCAGTTACACCCGTGGCCACCACTTCCTGCCCATCTTCTCCTGACCGCTGCACTCAGGAAGCCTCGGGGCGAACTCAAAATTTCCATTATGGCGAAATAACGAATTCGCTGATGGGTGAGATGGCGTTGGGGCTTGGACAAAATCAATAACTCGAGCTTGGGTCTCAGTCTCATTTCGAGTCGCTTGCGGTGCACGAAGCAAAGCAGTGTGGCTCTGTTTTTTTGCTGTCTATTTGTTTGACTTGCGCTCCTAATACCCATACTTTCTAGATATGAAAGCGTGCCGCGAATATCTAAGGTGAACAAAACTTAGCCAAGTCTAATGGGCTGGTTTTCCTTATGGAAGTTCATGCATGTTGTTGCTATATCTAAGGCAATCTGTATTGATTATAAATTTTCTTTAAGATGGTTGGGATCCTCCATATATTGATCTTAAGTCAAATATAATTATTCTTGATATCCCTTTAAGTGTCCATTGATCGAAGCACACACTTTGTTTTTAGTCAACTATTTTGTTTATGTTTAGTCTACCAGTTTTCTGCCGCGTGTAGTGGTGCCTAGTATTTGGAAAAATAAGGCTATCCGTTTATACATAGGTGGCCAAATCAATTTAATGTATTTGTAGCGTCTGCGTTGTGTCTGGCTTTTTCGGCACGTCTCTGGTTTTATTGAGGCCTGTGACAGCTTTAGCTTGGTAAGTTGAGGATTAAGTGGCAGTTACCCTCATCACATTTCCCGACTGTTAGTCATTTTCAATTTGTTTACAACCTAATACTGCTGCTTTTGCAAGAAAGCGATTACTCGCGAAAATCGGGCAGTCTTGTTTGCCAGGACTGCAGTCGAAGTCTAAGTACAAACAAAAACCTGAATGAGGCCAAAAAAAGTAGGGAACTGAAGGGAATCGAAGTACTTTGAACCCCGAAGCCAAAATTTAGACACACCGGCATTCAATTGTGCTTTTGTCTTACTTCCAGATTTCAGCGGTTTCTTGTTCTTCGTTTCCTCTTGTCAGACCCTCTCTATATAAGTAGTCTTGTCCTTTTTGGGGAAAGTCAAATCAACTTTCCGCGCAGACGAAACCATCTGGTATCTCGCAGGGAAAAAATGGAAAAAAAGAATATTTGTCGAATATACAATAAAGATAAAGAAGATTTGCCTAATTGCAGGGATATCTTTAGGTTGATTTACATTTGTGAATAGACGAACAATCCAATGTTTAATTTCCCTAAAGTTGTATTAGGATGTATTACCCCAGATTGGAAAAATGTAAAAATCTAATGTATGTAAATGATTTGAAAATGTGTTGGAAATCTGTGTATGTAGCGAGAAGCATTCAAGTGGAACAAATTCGTACATATGTATATAACAAGTAACAATAAAGTACTAGTGTCGTCATGCCATTTGCCTACATCTTGATTATATTCAACTGGTTTAAACGTAAGACTAATTTCATATTAAGTTACACGTTTGTGTGCGCTGTAGCCTTCATTAACTGTGCATATTATAAGCCGCATTTAGCTTTGTTTATTGCCCTTAAATAACGACTGACCTTGGCATCCCGTAAAAGTAATAATCTGTCCGCGAATAATCTGCCTCCTTAGCTGCGGTTTGTACACTTTGAAAGTCAAGTAGCCAGGCTGATAAAAAACATATATTTTAGATCTCATCAATATTTGTTGTATTTAAAAGAGTTACCTCTTTTAGAGTCCAATATTTGAGTATCCTACGGGTTTTATCTGAAATACCATATTTTTTTTTTAAATACCATACCATTAAAAAATTTATAATTTGTGTGGGTCATAAATAAAAGTGTTCGCTAGGTAATGTCAAAATAACTCGGTTTTCTTCAGTAGTATATTTTATTCTGAGCTACACATACATTCAAACTTATAAGTATCAGTTTATTTTTGAAAATTATTACACAGACGAAGTGAAAAAATGTAAGATCTATAATTATATAGGACAACATAAAAATATCTCATTTTCATTTATCTTATTTTGTGAATCGGACTGTTTTCCCAACATAAGCCAATCAACATTTAAAAATGAAGGAGCATCATGCTTTTTTAATCAGAACTACTCACGCCAGAATGAAATCATTAATGGACCGAATAAAATATTTGGAAACTGAAACGTTTTTAGTAGCACAAAATTTGCCTGTTCACAGTCCATTGAACTTTACTATTTTTATATGTATAACAGTAGAAAAGTAAAACTAACAAAGCAATTGGTTTCTATTTTTCCTGCCTCTATTGTTTTTGCACAACAGACCTTTTAAAGTGCTTTAAGTATGCAGCAGACTGTAAGATATTTTTTTGTAGAAGTACTAGTTGGTGGGGGAGAGGTGGGCAGAAAGCAAACCTCTCTGCGTGAGCAATTGGAGAGATATGCGTCACGACTCTCTCCGCTCTCTCCGGCAATGGAGACTTACTGCCGGACGGAGCGGTCGTTTCCGTGGCGTATAATTGGCGGCGAAGAGTTGACAATCGCCAGTCGATAGCAAAACATGAGAGAGTGCTCATCGCGCAGCAATACGCGTCTACTTAGTGTGGTAATCGTAATCGATCAACGTCTCAGAATCGATACTTGTCGATATTTAATCGAGATTCTATCTCGCCGCATAACGGGCGATGAACGATAGGTAATTTCAATTGATCTGCTGGCAAAACTGCAAGTGGAGGGCCAATTATCAGTAGTTTCTAATTAACTGATAGGAAAGAAAGCTCTCCGATCCGCGGATAAAATCGATTATTGTCTTCCGGCAAACACCTGTTGATATCTAATCGGGAATCCCTATCACCATTTCACCGTCGTAATAATCAACTAATCGCTGTATTTGCTTAAATGCATAGGTAAATTCCTATGTACATATAGATATTTAGCTATATATTTGCTGTGACTTTTCAATTTCCCCAAGACGCAAAACAAAAAATACATTGCATAAGTCACAAGTAAAAACACACTGGGAAATATAGCATCAACAAAAAGTGTTGTTGCCTAACGTGTCATGAGGTAAACACACAGACTGACAAATCTAGAATGTACTGGTATATACTAGGTACATGCCGAGAAGAAGTGAAAGTTTTCAAGTCTACCAACAAAATGTTCCTTTTATATATTTTGCTTTTGCACCAGCTTTTTAATTAGTTTCACGCGTTTCAATATCATTCGCGATTCAACAATGGATTCCCCAATACATACCATAATCTAAATGCCTTTACCAGAAGGAATCGGCCAATTCTCAAGAGAAATATTCGGCTACTTTAGGCAGAAGTGCAAAAATAAACACAGGTCGCACTGGGGCCATAGAAAATGGAATATTTGCTTAAAGAGTTATCGCGTTTGTGTAGATATACGCGTATATATGCGAAATACATATTATACAATCATTGTTCTGCATCGGTCTTTATTTGTGAACTCATTTAATACATACATATGTATGCTTTCCACGATCATCAGCGGAATATAAATAATGTAAAACGGTCGTGGAAATGAGCAGACATTATCTTGGATCGCTTTTAGGGAATATTTTTCATATTTTTTGAGACAGCAGACGACCAATACATTTAAAATCCACTTCAAAGATTTTCCTTGCGTTTGTTTTCTTGTTTTTGCAGAACAAATTTCAGTTGATAAAGGCGGCGTTTTATTTATATTTTTAAATGGAATATTTTGGTTGCCTATTAATTATTGCAAAAGTTGGTAAACCCCAAAAGTATTCAAATTATTTGTATTCTACTCGGGATTTTTATGTGTTTACGGCACCTGTTTACAAATTTTAAGATGTGCGTTACATACAACGTGAGCCACAACCCCTCAATGATTTTAATTGTAATACGACAGTTTTGTTTTTATTTAGCTTTTCGCGGTTTGCATTTCCATGCAAATTTTTGGTAGAGACGATTACAAAAGTAAACAATGAGAATTTATTTCTGCCAAAAGCTTTTAGCTGGAAATATTTTCAAACTGTCTCTCTTAATTAGTTGATGGCTGTCTAAATGGCTGTCTAATAAATTTCTAGCTTTGTTGTCAATTTCCATTTCATTTAAATGTGGTACCGAATGTTTTCTCAATATTTTATTTCTTTTTGCAGTTGGTTAGACCTGTTCCCACATCTATGGAGTTTCATCTAGACAGTGCAGAATACTGCCAGGCACAGCACAAATAAAAAGTGAGTATGGATTATTTTCGCAGAGTATATGGACTTTTTGCTTAATTAATTAGCTCAAGTGGTACTGGTGGTACAGTGGGTGGGGATGGAAAGGTCACTTGACTTACTGTGAACAAAGCACTGTGACCTTTCTGGACAATTGGCGGCTTGACCCGCCCCGAAGAACATCGCGGACAAGAGTGTCGTGCGCGACGAAAATGGCGAATGTCTCAATTATTTCATTGCGTGTAATTGAGCTAAATTGTTTTTTAGATTCCCACGAATTGTTTTCAATTAAATGAACAATGGGAGTCGCAAGAAAGCAGCTTAAACCGACTTGCACCAGATTTGTCTGGAATAAAACTCATTCTAGTCTCATTCATTGCAGGTAAGCAATCCTACAAAAAGGCGGAGATAGCCTGATTGAACACGGTCACCTCTTCGGAAGTCGACATCGATAAGTGGTGTAGATACGATCAGCATAATACCGTCAACGGATCAGCTGACATCGCGGCCCCAATTAGCCAAAGACTGTCAATCTGTGAAAGAGAACGAGGAAAACTACATTTTAAAGCATCGCGGTGATCAGAGAATTTATCACAGGAAGGGAAATATTTAAATTTTTATCAACGAAACCTAACAAAAAATATTTTCGAAGAGTAAAGGGAACCTGAGCCCAAATCATTTTTGTTAGCTTAAAATACGTGTGACACTTAACGGGGAACCATTTTTCAGTCAAAGAAAATTGATTGATTTTCTTTGTGATAGCAGAAAAATCCATAATTGTACTTAATTGAAAACAGAACTAATTTTACTTAAACGATACTTAATCTAGGTTTGTGTTTTGGTATAAAACATTTAAGATACGATACGAAAAAGAGTTAATTATATTTATATTTATTTTTTATACATAACTCTAACTTAAACAAGATTCAATTGTAAGCCTCTAACACGCTGAATTTTTAATCTAGAAATCAAAATACTTCCGTTAAAAAACCAATCAAATCTTTGTGAAACCGAAACAAAAACCACACCTCAAGATTGTAAGAAAATAACAGACTTTACTTAAGTGCACACGAGCCAGATTAAGTCCTTCAGAAAAGCTTTTGTAATTGTTTATGAGCATCACCATGCGTCAAAAAGATCTGCGCCCAGCCCCCGCTCTAATTGAGTACAAGGGCATGAAGTTCCTAATCACCGATCGACCATCAGACATAACCATTAATCACTACATTATGGTAAGTCTCCTAATCATCTTAGCCTAAACCCCATTCATTTCTATATCGTTCTTGTAGGAGCTAAAGAAGAACAATGTCAACACTGTGGTGCGCGTGTGCGAGCCTAGCTATAATACCGACGAGCTCGAGACACAAGGCATTACTGTCAAGGACTTGGCCTTTGAGGATGGCACCTTCCCGCCTCAGCAAGTCGTTGACGAGTGGTTTGAGGTCTTAAAGGATAAGTGAGTACAATAACAGCGCTCTTGCATTCGCGTAGATAATTGTTATTTTAAAAATAATGCCATTTGTTACATTGAGCGTATCTATTTTTGGTCCTAACCAAACTGAAGCTCTAATAGATTTATTCATTATTTAAATTGGTTTTGATTAAAAAGCATTTATTTTAGTTAGATTTAACGATTTATATTAATTAATAATAACAACATTATAATAACAACACTGTAAATATATTATCATTTATTTTTAAGCGAATTAGATTGCTAAAATTAAAGCTACCACCAGCTCAAAAGTTCATATTTAAGGCATATGTTTTTGTAATATTAAATTATTTCATGGAAAATAATTTCTGAGATATCATTAACCACAATCGAACTAAACGTGACTGCAAAAAGAAAACCTCAAGTGATTCTTATCAATTTATTCAGTATTATTTGTTGCTTTGTGCCACTCAATCTAAACATGAACAAATATTACTAAATTCAAACTATAAAAAAGCCAAAATAAAAATCGAAATGATGCGCTAGCCACATATCCAATGAGCTGTTCGAAAATTCCACACACATTAAAGAAGAACATTTTGAAGATGTACAGAACCCCGCTTGTAGTTCCCGCTATCGCCTTAGGTGCTAGCTTAGTATGATTTCTATCAGTTATAAGTTGCTGTGTACAATTTGGTTAACTAAAAACTTCTGCACATTCCTTCCTTCATACTTCTCAACGTTTTCGTTTTGTAAATTTGGAATTCCACACTCCATAAACAACTTGTACTACCTGTAAGCTACCAAACTTGATCAACGAGAACTTACCTTACCTTCCTATTATGATTCGTTTCGTGTGCTATTTTATGATACCGCTGCTGCTGTGCCCTAGTTTTAGAAAGTCCACAAGCGCCACACTATCCTACTACAAACATAAGCGATTCTCGCTTAGACACATACCAAAAACAGTTCCACCAACAACAGCAACTGCAACTGCAATAAGAACTTCAGCAACCAGAGCCAGTTTATCCGCAGCATCAGGTCGGGACACAGATACAATTCCCCTAACAGCCACAGATAATCTCAATGATACTGGCGCGGCAGCATCAGCAATTTATAATAATACTGCATTTCTTGATAATGAAACTTGTCGGTAAGCGTAGACCTAGAGTTATAGAGTTATTAGACCAAAAGCAATACAAGCAAATTCCAAATAATATTAAGCTTTTTTTTTTAATTTAACAATAAACTCTATAATTTTGAACTGTAACTTACAGATATCAACAAAATCCAGAGGCTTGCGTTGCCGTTCATTGTGTGGCTGGTCTGGGACGAGCTCCCGTCCTTGTTGCCTTGGCACTGATTGAATTGGGCTTAAAGTATGAGGCAGCAGTGGAAATGATTAGAGAGTAAGTAGTTGATTAAAAGCCAAGATAAAGAACAATTCAATGAACACTCAATTTGTTTTAGTAAACGACGTGGAGCCATTAATGCCAAGCAGCTGTCCTTTTTGGAAAAATACAAGCCAAAGGCGAGACTAAAGCACAAAAATGGTCATAAGAATTCATGTTCTGTGCAATAGATTTCCAACACCATATGTATATTCCCACCAGACAAAAAGTGTTCATTTTTTCAAAAACAAAAAAAAAATGCAAGCGGGTAGAAAAGCGTGTACACAAATATAAATTGATGGGCAGCAATCCGAAAACCAAGTACCACAGAGAGCCCAATAATATGGACGGAGAAATTGAGTTACAGCCCCAGTTATTACCAAACCTCAAATCTCAAATTGAAATGTATTGGCAACAGTTGTGTAATTTGTATGTATTAATTAATGTAATTTATTGTTATTTTACAATTCGATTCAGCCACCCCACACCAAGCAAAAATGTTGTACCTACAGCATATATAAACACTTATACGCAGATATTTCATTATGAACAGCCCGAATACCCCATTAAATGGTTGTAGAGGGCTTGTCAAAGTAGTTGAAAAATAAACAACATGCTTAAATGTAAAATCTAACAACAGCAATAAAAGCACATTAATAAATAAAATCTTCAGGATCTAAGTAAAAGAAAGGTGCATGGAAAGGATAAAATCAACTTGACATTTATTTTCTAAAACGGAAATATGTACTTAATCGCATATTAGTTTAGAGCTCAGCCCTCAAAAATCTGCATTATTTATATTTTGTTGTTTACTTTCCTTTCACTGCGGCCATTTCTAGCTATCAACGAACGAAGGCGTATATCTAAATACATGTTTAGGTTTTAACTTTAAACAGTAAAAATACATTTATTTATATTAGAGCCTTCTTTTTATATGCAAACACCTTGCTTATTTGACACTACAATACCAATCAGCCTCTCACATATATGCATTAGTTCTATGTGTGTATGTGTGATTCAAAGATATATATCTATACATATAATTAAATATATATATATATATATATATGTATTATAGAACTACAAAGTTTTACATTAATGACTACATACATTCAAACTCAAGAATTGCAAGCAGTAAAGAAGCAAATTAAAGAAACATTTCAAACCAGCAGCAGAAGAAAAAAATAAAAATTGAGAAAATGAACATGCAAAAAAAAATTAAACTTTATTGTAAACAACAAATTAACAAATTATATTGTGTGAAATGGATACGATGAAAAGCACGAAGAAAAAACACAAGCCGAAAATAAAAACAAATGTAATGCTTATAAATAATTTATCCAAAATACTGAATTGTAATTTTTTAAAATGTTAGTCATTACAAGAAAATAAAAATGATCTATATTAAAATTAAACAATCAATTGCATCCACACATTATTTTAAATGGCCCGATTTATTTAGGTCAGGATGAGAAGAAGAAGTCCATTTGGTACCTCGGGACTATACGAACCAGAAAGTTGAGATTAAGATCAAAGTACTCCATAATTTTGACATATATGTTTATTATATATTGTTTTAAAGATTTCTAATTCCCAATTGTTATTGTCAAAACGGAAAAATGTCGAGAATTGGTAATTTATAAGATTGGACAGTGTTCGTTTCTGGTTCAAGAGATGTTCTTTTAGAATATGTTTCTCTGTAAAATCAAATGGTGTTTATAAATTATTTAACATATAAATGTTGAGAAAAGACTTACTTTTGTGGCAATATTGATAAAGGTTTCGGAAAAATCTGATGCATTGCGAGTACTTGTTTATTAGTTCTTCGCTTGGAATGCAGATGTGTTAATCCTCCATTTAGATTAATACCAGATAGTTTAAGTGGGAACCTTTTTATTTTTAGACTTGCTGAATTTAAAATTTTTGGGATGCGTTTCATATGACTTCCTTCATTTTCCTTTTCCCGATTTTGCCTAAATTTGACATCGTTGTGGTGCCTACCATAGAATAAGGAAAATAATTATAACATTATATAAATGCTTAATTTATATAAGAGAAGGGGGGGGACATACTATTCGATAATCGTTATCGCTTAAATTCATAGAATGCTTACATAATATCCTCTTTTATTCCGCCGTTTCTGCGTTGTATATTCCGGCTACCTTTGTTTCGTATGGTTCTCGGCTTAGCAATAGTTTTTGTCCGCCGATCTAATGGTTTGCCACTTAGAAGTTTAAGAATTTGTTCCATTCTACAGCAAACAAAAGTTAAATCTCTGTTTTAAAGATTGTGTGAAAAAAACTACCTTTCCTCTTGTGATTTTTTAAAAGCATAGAAATCATGATATAATGACATCTTTAATTGCTGAATTGCGTCTACAATTGGCTGGCGATTATTTGATACATCACTCCCCAAATTATTTATTGAGGATGGGGTAGAATAATGTACTGTTGTTGAAGTATTTGGGTTGGGAGTTGTTAGGGCAGTAGTGGTGTTCTGTGTTGGTGAAGTGATTGCTGTGCTTTGTGTTGTAGGGAGAATTGTAGTGTGTGTCGTTGAAAAATCGTTGTTCTGTATTGTGGATTGTGTAGTACTCTGAGTACTACCATCCAACAATACGTTGTACATCCTTTCAAAATCATCGAATAGCTCCAACAATTTTTCCATCGTCAAATCCGCAATATCTTCGTTGGGAGTGACGGTTGTGGAAAGAAGTATTTCCAACTCAGCTGAATCGCTGGAATCCACATTGCCCGCAACGATTTGCTTTAGTACGGCTTTTACTCTCGATATAAGCTTTGGCGAAAGTTTCCCCTGCGACTTGTCGGCTAAAGTTTTCTGAATCTTACGTAATTTTTTTAAAAGTTCTAAAATGTTTTCGATATTGTTTTTATATGAACTAAGCGTTCCTGTTTGACTAGTGGTAGTTGAGTGAGATATGCTCAACCCAGATGTCGTAGAACCCTCTGTTGCAGACAGCGTTGTTGAAGGTTGAAGATGGGAGGCTGTGTTCACTGTTGTTGAATATTTAAAAGTAGTAGTAGTGATTGTTGTTGGATTGTTGGTTATAATTGGATTAGTGGTAGTGCTCTCTGCAGTGAACTGTGTACTCCTGTTTATATTTTCAGCATCGTTAAATTGGGAAGCCGAGGCTTCTGTTGTCGAAAGGTAAGGAGTAGTAGAATGGGAATCAGTGATCAATATTGTTGAATTGGTGGTTGCAGGGAAATGAAATGTGGTATCTGTTATTTGTGTATTATTTGACTGGTTAGCAGTACTCTCTGTTGTTGAAAAAGTTGATTGGGCAGTAGTGGTTGTTGTTGAATTGTTGGGGGGAATTGAACTATAAAATGTGCTCTCTGTAGTTAACTGCGTGGTACTCTTTATATCATTCTTAACAGTTAATAAATCGACCAATTCTGAAAGTCTCTTAATTAAATCTTTCAGAATTTTAATATCATCCCCATTAATCTGGTCCTTATGGTCATATGTGTTTGTAGTTAGATGGGGATTTGTGATTCCTGTTGTAGAAAGAGTAGTACTAAGATGGGAACTGGTGCTCTCTCTTGACGAATGGTAAGAAATAGTTGATTTGGATTTTATCGTCGATGTTGTCGGCGTGTGAGGTGTAACTGGATGGGAAGGAGATCTTTCTGTTGAGGAATGAGTCGTATCGTTTGGCTGGGAACTGTTGTTGTCTTCTGTTGTATGGGTTGTACTCGTGATATTTTCTTTGCCACTTAGTTGATTAATCAGTCCTTTAAGATCTTTTATCAAATTTTCCATAATCTTAAATTTATGGCCAACATTATGATTTGTGACTTCATGGTTGTTTGTTGTTGGATGGGAAGGTGTACTCTCTGCTGTAGGAATATTAAAAGTAGTTGATAGGGAATAAGTAGTCACTGTTTTAGGTTGAGTGGTTGTAATTGGATGGGATGTAATACTCCCAGTTGAGGAACTCTCCCCAGTTAAGTTGGTAGTTCTTGTAATATTTGGTTTCTTATTCAGTTGACTGATCAGCGCTTCTAGACCTTTAATCAAATTAAACATATCTTTAATTTTGCTGTCACTTTTGTCGATTATTTGATTTGTGACTTCATAGGTGTTTGTAGTTGAATGGGAAGGAGTGACCTCTGGTGTCGAAAGAGTTGTTGTTGGATAAGTATAGGTACCTTCTGTTGTTTTATAAGTAGTACTAGAATATTTGTTTTTATCATTTATTTCAATAATCATCTGTCTTAGGTTCTTTATCAAATTCTCCATAATATTAATTTGATTGGTACTACCGTCAGCAGTAGGATGTGTTATTAGAAAAGTGGTTGATGTTAGATAGAAAGTTGTGGTGGCATAAGTGCTAGTAGTTGCCTGGGAACTACTAATCTCTGTTGCTGTGAAATTTTCCTTATCGTTTAATAGAGTCACCAGTTCCCTAAGGTTTTTAATCAATTTCTCCATGACCTCATTTACACTGACACTGATGTCCACATTTTGATTTGTATTTTGAATAGCTTGGAAAAAGGAATCAATAAGTGACTTTTGGGTCTCTATCCATTTGCTCAATACTGTTCTGATACGTGTGCTAGTGCTGCCTTCGCTTAAAAGTCTTATTGATTCAAATAATTGCATAAGCATATCCTTTACAAGCATTATGTCGCGAGGGGGGATATTTCTATTCGTATTCGGATTAGAATCATGGCCTTCCAATACTTCGGTGATCGTCTTCACAAAGGAATCTAATAAAATGCGCTGCTTTTCCGCCCACTGGAGGATCAGTTTGGATGCCTTTTCGCTGATATTTTGTGGTCCTGCCTTATCCTGCCGAGATCCAGATCGATATTGTAGCTGCAGGTCCTTATATAAATCTTTCATAAATTGCAAGTCATGCTTATTAACATGAGATTCGGGTTTGTCAGGGTCTTGGAAAGAATGAACATTCTGTGGTTGCGATGCACGATAATTTTGGAATTGTGTTTTAGAATCTTGTAAATTCTTTTCTGAACTTATATTTTCTAATCTTTGTGACTCTACATCCTTCTTATGCACGCCTTCATTATTTGCATATCTTTCTGGATAAAATATATTATTATATTTGGTTGAATCGTGACTTCCTTCTAGTTGTGATGCATATTTTATATCGCTAAGATGCTCAAGCGATGATGGATCAGGATATTCCTGTAAAAATTGCAGTCCCCGGAGATTCTGTGGATCCTTTTCCGCAGGGTACCTCTTTTGAATAAAGGATGCTAAATAATTTCGATCCTTAAGAACTCGTCGATCTTGTTCATCATTACCAATTGGAAGCTGTTCATTACGATGCATAAGCACCTTTTTACGTCGATTTGGAGAAATATATTTAGTTTTGTTTCCTTGATCCGATATATAATATCTTTCATTGGAATATGTATTCGAAAATGAATAATTCTTGTGTTGTTCGTGTCCATATAAATTTCGCGTATCGTTCTCACTAAACTGAAAAGGAACTTATTAAATTCGAATTTCCAATTGCACATTTTTCCTTACGCTTGCTTTTGTAAATTTTGAAATCACACAAAACAACAAGGTCTGTAGGAAAAAAGAGTACATTGTTTAAATTTCTCTGGCAATTGAGTAAACAAAACGTAAAATTTCTGGTGCTATATAAGGCAAAAAAACCGTGGACCGTTAATAACTAAATTATATTAATTTTCTGCTCGAAATTTTTTTTCACATATAAGTGTAAAGTCATTTACTTAAGATAAAGCTATACACTAAATACCCTTACCTTTTTAAAAGCCATACAAATTAAAAAAAAAATAAATAAAGAAATATTTGTCGACGATTAGTTCATTTATTTTGCTAAGGAAATTTAAAATGTTTATCGTTTCTTATTTTTAGTGGACATGTCATATACATTGTGTATACGTGTCGAAATTTAATAAAATGTGATTAAAAGAGTCTATAACTCATAGAGATGAACATTAACTTGATGATGAACTTGCAGCAAATCCACGTATACCATTATAACTATATTTCGTTTGTCATATTTCTATACATTTTACAACGTTTAAACACTCCAAAAAATAAAGATTGTATTAGTAATTCAGTTTGTTTAAAAAATTACATTTAATAGTTAACTGTTTTCATTTCATTTTTCCATTTCAGCTTAGCATCTTAGCTCACCTTTAAAAACTCCGTCTTCTTTTGATTTCATTTCCTTGAAAATAATCTTAATTTAAATTGTCTTCATCATAATATTACATATTTTGTTTTAGGTTTCTAGGCATAAATTCATAAAGTTCATAAATTGTTTCCACATTCGAAATACGATACAAAGGCAATTAGGTTTTGGTATTCATTTAAGGTTTGGTTTCCCCTTCCAACTTCTCTGTAAATCTTGCTTAAGATTTTTGACTTAGTGTAAGGCCTGAAGAGTGCTGTAAATTATAGATGGGGTTTTCGAACTCAGTATTAAATAAGTATTGCATACTTTGCAGGTGGTCCTATACTTGGTTTTATAAATCTGTGCGTTAACTTGCCGTTTTAAAAACATTATATTCAATAAAGTACACTTTACAAAACAATACGAAAACATATGAAAAATGTTTGCCGCATTAGAATTAAATATTATCTGTTGTAAACCGTTTTAGGCTGCGTTCAAAAACGAAAACCATATTTATTCTATTTGGTTTTAAGAAATGGCGAATATGCCTAACAAAAGAAAGTGTTTTGTGTATTTTTTTTTTTAAAGCATTTTCATCATTTACGTGTATTATAATATTTATACGTTTTTATTGTTGTAAAAAATCAACTAAGTTTTATAAAATTACAAAAATAATTGTCATTCGAATTATTTTTTTTCGCATTTACTAATATTTGCTAATTTATTCATTTAATATTTGGCATTGGTTGCACCATATTAATCTATCAAAATAGTCATTGAAACGTGGGTTTTTTTCTATAGGCGTTAGGTATGTATTGTATATAATAAAACATTGCATTCATTATGATTCTAAGAAACTGTTGAAGGTGCAGCTGGGAACAGGGAAACTCATCGTGTGAAATCGTTGGTCTTTAAGGTGTCTCCTCTGTTTACAGCGGCCTCCATCATTTACTACATTTTTAAAATAAAGTAAGACCCAGTTTCATAATTTTTGGCGCAGTTTGTAAGTCTAAAAGTTGAAATTGTTCTTGCTTATAGTGGTTTAAGTACCGAAGATTGTGCCAGTTTTTCTTTGGTTTGCGTTGTTGTTAAACATGCGACAAAGTATTGGACTATGGCATGGTATACAATCTATAGAAAACCAAAAATATATTTATATGTATATATGTATAAACAACAAACCGATCGTAGTCGCGTATAGTACATAATAGTTGTATAATATATAGTTTTGTGTGCATTATACCTAACGCATAAAGCTGTACGTCAGGTGAAACACTAAAATTATGGTCAGCGGCACTAGCTGAAGCGTCAAACCCAGCCGCGAGGCATTGCCGCAATAGGTGTACAGTTCCTCCTAAATAAAAATGAAACGAGTTAATTACAAACTTTCCTAATAACATGATCTTTACACTATAAACACATTTATTACATCTTTAATCATAATCATAAGACAAAAAGTTAGGCGGATTGAGGGCGCTGAGCAGAATCTATCTAACTCTTATAGTTCCCGAGATCTCGACGTTTATACGGACAGACGGACATGGCCAGATTGAATCGGCAACAGTTTCCGATCAAGAATTCATTCTAATTGTTATTATACCATTCTGCTGAACGGATATACAAATACTTACATCTTCGTGCACCGTGTAACACTCTTCGATGCGCCGCCGTTCGTAGAAGCTCATGTTGAGCTTATAGCAGGGAAATTCCTCATCGTATTCCATCCGCTGGGGTTCGGTGGTCAGGCGAACGCTACGCGACGGCATCAGGACATTGACCACCACCAGTACCAGATTAGAGTTCGGGATCTTCTTGACCAAGAAGGGTCGAGTAGAAGGCGCCTCCACAAAGTCATTGATGCCCACAAGGGCAGATGGCTGCAGTGCATAAAGAGTGGATCGCTTGTCACACGCCTTATAGATGGGATCGGGTTCGGGCTCATCAAACATGGCATTTTCATCGTCACTATCATCTTTTGGCTTGGAGGCCGAAGATTTTCCACCATCACCCACGGCTACGTACTCGTCTTCAATCTCATCTGTATATTCCATAACTGAAAACAAGGATCAATTGAGATTGTAGGATATACCGTATATCTTTGTTACTTACACGGCGCTCCATCAGCCCACCATTGAATTTTCTGGTATTGTAAGAAGAGTCGACCCACAAGCCACTTCCAGCCGAAACTTAACAATCGAAGGGGCTGGAGTAGAATTTTACATCTGTATGAGATATATGATCTAACTCAATAGTTTAAGACTTACATGCAGCAGGCCGTGGCCATCGCTACCCGCCTTCGGCTCCTCCTTGCATTGCTCCTGGTAATCGTAGACCTCTATGCTGAGGAAGATGCCCCTTTCCACCATCGCAGTCATAACATCGCCGTGGAACTCGCCAAAGAACTTGCCAGTGGTATTGATATTCTGTCCAATCACGATGTACGCATTATTGTCAATCACCACGCAATCCACGTCGTCATCCGTGCAGATGGGCAAGCAATGGTTGCACTATAAATTCGGAATTCATTTTAAGTAATTTAATATGCAGATTTCATTTGTATCGACTTACATGATCCACTGCGGTGATGCTGAAGAAGCGCTCCCACATCCGGGCGTGGGAGAACTGGAAGCCCACTACGCAGGCAGGAGCCTCCTTGCCACCATCCCTCGGAAAGATCGCATGCGATGCTGTGACCTTCACCTCGCTGTCCTCCATTGGATCATCGTAGTACTTCACCGAATAGACAAAGCTCTCCGATCGATCCTCGTGGTGCTGCAGGATGGCACTCTTGTACCAGGTCTCATCGATGGCCGTGGTGTGGTAGTCGCCGAATTCCCGATCCGTGTCCACCTCAACCTCTCCGAAGATAAACTGCCAGCGGGTCAGGCCACTCATGGTGGCCACAAATCGCAGATCAGCACCGAAACGCTCTATCAACTGCCTTTCCTCATCGCTCTCAAATCGCCAAACCCCGTAGCTGGAATTCGTTACCTTGGCATCGAAGATGAGCAGGTTGACCAGCTCCTTGTTGCAATAGTAGGCATCATCACCGAGCGTTTTGCGGCCACAGTTCACTGAAATCAACAGCCATTTATTTAAGTCATTTATTTAAGTATTCATCTTGGTTCGTCGTAGCTGTTTCTTTTTCTCAAAACAAAATAGGCAAATTAATTGGCACACTTACGATCATCTTTGTCGTCCCAGTCGGATTCATCTTCCGCATACTGCTCTGGCCATTTAAAATCGTTTTGCATCTTGCCCAGAAACTCGCGTAACTCCGCCTCAGGTGTTTTAAACTCATGACCCTCCAGATAGTGGTATTTGCAATAAACCCTGCACATTCAATCAAATATTTAATGCACTAATATTTCTGGGAGATTTAGGTTCACACCCACCAATCCGGATGAACTTTCCAGTTTTCGCCGATGAAGAACTCCGATATGTTTATCTTCATGTGCTTATTTTTCTCCACCTCCTCGCCAACTTTGATCCAAGTTTTGCCATATTCGGAGGGCATTACGATGCCCAAGGTGAATGGGGTATTGGGCAGGGGAGCAAAGAAGTAGTCCTGCTTCTCCTCGGAAACACGGCGCATCTTGTCATAGTGAAACTTGACGGATATGCTCTTGAACTCATTGGCTTCGTGGCGCACCATGGCGTTGCGAATGTGTAGAATAGATTCGCCCGGTTCCCGTGGACTTTTGTCCTCGAACAGGTGTTCCACTTCGGTGAAGTCGATGCTGTTGTAGTTCGGGTTCATCTTCCCATTGGTCTGGGATTTAAGAATGATTAAAATATATATATACATATACACCGGTTGATATGGTTCAGCTTACCCCAATGGGTCGTAGATCGGGATGCAGCAGAACATATCCATTGTTGGACACCACAAAAGAGTAGCCATTAACACCCAGCTGTAAAATACTTCCCAATTAGTATCAAACATTTTGGTTAAACTCATTGTTCTCCACCTTGTAGGGTAGTGTCAGCTTGTCTATATCTTCCACGGGCACGTCTGTTCCAGCGACTCCTAACAAACGTGCCCTCGGATTGGTGCTGTTGGCGTGGCGATAGAAGCGATCGAAGGCGGGCACGCCCACGGATATCATTAGTCGAGGTCGTTTCTCATTGGAAGTTTTTGGATCGTACTGTATGGGAAAATACAATATTATCACGTTTACTTCCACATATTGTAAAAGGTTTTTATGAAATCGAGTAGAAACGTATACTATTTATATTTGTACACTCATTTCAAGTTTGATATCAACCCTTCAAGTGTAAGAATTGATTCAAATTATAACTAATCCAAGGAATTCGACTTTATCTTTTGAGGCCATATTAAATATTTAATGAGTTTAAATTCTAACCGTTTTGTCGGTGAACGCGTGCGTCCAGGTGGGCGGATGCTGTTCGTTCTGTAGCACCAGGGGCGTGGCAATGACATCGACGTACTTCAGCACCTCTTCGTGGACCTCATCCAGAGTTTGGACATGCGAGTAGTAGCCCCGATTAAGGCAGGCCATCCACTGGATTTCGCGCACCTTGGTGACCTCCTTGCCCAGCAGATAGGTGAACACACGGGTGTCCATCTGTGAGGTTCCATTTTCGCCGTTGCCCCAGTTGTACTTCTGAAAGACTTCGGTGGTATTTCCAGCCACTCCGTCGGTGACCAACATGATGGCCTGGTTGCAGGTGGAATTGGTGACGCAATGACGACTATCGTAGTATTTTCGCAGCAGTTGAAAGGCCGTCTCGTAGGCCAAGGTGAGATTAGCATAACCTTCCGGGTCGTCCAACAGTTCGATCTGCTGGTTAAAGACCTCTATGTTTTCGGGTGTCGCCTGGACGAGGGCTCCATTGAAGCAGGGTATTATGTCATTGACCTCACTCGAGTACCGCAGAATGGTGAAAAAGTCATTGTTGGAGAAAGTGTCTAGGATGCTGCGAATGGTAAACTTTGCCACATGATGGCGGAAACCCGTCATTGAACCCGAATGATCCAGCAGGATGACAATGTCCTTTGAGCAGGTGGCCGTCTCAATGTACCAAGACCTCTTGCGGCAATCATAGGTGTCGGCATCATCCCGATTTGGTCTGGTATCAGTCCATTGGGCAGCCGGATAGTGCCGCAGTATTCCCGTATCGGAGCCAAAGTACTGCCAAGATAAGGCCGGATCGGATTGGTAATTCTGACGAAACACCTCGTCCAGATGCTCTGACCACATTATAGTCTTTAGGACACGCTCCGATCGATCATATATATTCGATGGCACGTGCACGGAACTGTGTTCCGTGTCCACTGGCGTATTGTAGAAGTGTGTGTCCGGATTCAACTCCATATTCCTATACATCCAGGCGTCCTTTTCCTCATTCTCTTCCAGCGTCTCGGAACTATTTCCATTAAATTTCGAAAACTTGCTAGAGATGTAGGTGTAGTTCAGCCGCGCATAAGTGAGATTAAACTCAAAGTTCTCATTCACGTATTCCGCCCGCTCCTGGATGCATCGCACCGCATCCATTTTCCTCGCCAGCATCTTGCCCACGTTTTTCGTAATCGACTTAATCAGCTCGGTGCCATTTTTCAGCTCCACACGGGCATTGTACTCCTTGTACTTCTCCTTGATCTCCTGCGACTTGGTGATCTTCTGCGCCAGCGCGAACAACTCGTCGCCAAACTGGGTGGCCCACTTGCCGACGCTGCAATGGACAGAACATTTGGTAAGTAAATTATAATATTTATTTTCTTACAACTAATTACAAACAGAAATGGTTTAAAAGGTGTGAGATAATACCAATGTGATGATATAATATCGGCGGCGTTTTATGTTCAATAATTTCAGCTTTAAGTAATCTATTTGTACAAACATATGTATAGATTATGACATATTACATTGTAATATATTTCCTGTTCAATCGGTTTATAGGTATTATTTTCACTTTATAAAAATAATAATAATAATGAGTCATTGAAATGTAAGGCCCATTTTTGTACTAAATTGGTGGGGTCATTCCTTCACGAAACTTGTTATTTTTTTGCAACCAAACATGCAATCCAATTAAAATCTTTTGTAAGTTATATCCCCACGAAGTGCAAAACAGTGAACAACACTGTTCCGATGTCAGAACTGCGCCAGCTAGGTGCCAACCACCTGTCCGAGTTCCACTAATTCAATTAGCGCACATGTTTGCCAGTGTGGTGTTGGGGCGTGGGGTGGCTTGTGGGTGGTGCTCGCACCTTCCTTGCGCCGCTCACCTGGCCACAATGTGGTGACAACGCCGCCTTCCTGGCAGCGCAGTCGGCGTTTCACCACGAGCAGCTGTTCCAAGCTGAGAAATCAACAAGTGCCTGCGCGCGCACCCTTGCTCTCTTTTCCATTTCTCTTAAAAGAAGTGCTTTCTCTTCAGAATGTAGGATGTTCTCGGGCCGATTCCATTAGTTAATGCATTCGCATAGCAAAATTAATTAAACTATAGGTTGCAAAGGCTTGCGCGTTTAGTTATTCTGTGCGAAATGCATTATATTTGGTAGTTCAAACTTAAGATCGTAAAATAATTAAACAATATGTACCTCCAAAATTATTAGTTAGCTGGATTCTGCTAGCGCAAGTCAAATCAAACCACTACTAATTAGAAAATATGAACTTAAAAATGTTTTGTTAGAAAACTTAGATTCGTTCTTGGAGACAACTAATAATAATCATAATTCATTTAATATGGTTTTCCGTTTGGCAATCAGTAGATGTAGATTTAGTCTACTAAGTCGCAAAATGTTAAGGTATTTGGCACTAACTTGAAGTTTATCAATAGAGACTATTGATATTGGCATTTGATAACCCATACCAATAAAGTAAGCTATTAGCGGTTATAAAAATACAATTTCAACCGTTTTTAGAGGAGTTTTTAGAGAAGTTAGTGGATGTTAGTGTATATTAGAAAATGTGTAAATAATTGATTTAGCCAAATGCATTTGCCTGGCAACCGTTCGCGTGAGAGTTTCCCATTAACTATAAACATTTAAAGGCATTCTGGGCTTGTGCCTGCGCATGACCGCACTATTTCCCTGCCGCTCTTTAGCTCTTTTCGGTGCGGGAAATCTCTTGGCGTGGCTTTTGATGTCGCCGACGCAGCCGGCGGCGCTGTTTCGGCCATTTTCATTTCACTTCTGTCGCCGACGTTGCCTTTGACACAGTTATTCCGCCAGCCCCGAAGCACCCCGATATATGCCCCCGATGTGCCCCTAAATATTACCCGCACACGCTCAAGTGTTTTGGCCCGGTCGGCGCTCGGTAAAATTGTTTTTGCCGCTGGTTGCTAGTTGAAAATGTGCGATGCCTCTCTGGCTTTTATTGCGTACTGGAGTTGTTCAATTAATTTGCCCATATTGCTTTGTCGTATCTCGTTTGTCATTGTTTTAGATGGCCCTTGTTAGCTGCGACCACGGAAAATGGGGAAAACCATTAGTGCTCGGGAAAAATGTATCACTTACAGAGCTCATGGCTGCCGAAAATGAAATCTCGTCACCACATGTACATTTCTCTGGCAACATTTAATACGAGCATATTTCATTGGGCATGCACAACTCAATTTGAACAATATTTTCTATTTAAGATTGAATTTTTATTGCGGCTGCTCGACTGACTGGCTGCAATGCGCCAAAAATCCCAATTTCCCATTAAATATTCTTTGTAATGCGAACGGACATTAAACGATTTTCGTTCTCTGCTCTTTTCCATGCCGCAATTTTGTGGCTATTTAGTAGAGCTAATTTGGTTGGGGATATATTATTACGGCATTTTTGGTCTTAAATATTTGATTATTTATCTATCCCTGTTGTAGTTCGCTAATTGGATATTTACTTTATTATAATTTATGAGGCCCGCTAAACTTTTTATGAATCATTTAGATTCGCTTGCGTATTTCTGCAATAGATTGCATTAAATCGGTAAATAACTATACTTTTTTCATATGTTTTGTTTTTCAAAATGGTATATAAACATATATTACTTTTCACTTTGCATCACTAAAACTAAATTTGGTTCATTCATTTGAAACGTATTAATCATGAAGGCCCTAAGCTTTCAGCAAATCGTTTGCAAACAAAAGAGAACAGATTTTTATTTCCCTAGGTCCCCTGTTTACTTTAATTAATTGTATGTCTTTTGGCCGTTTGTTTTGTGGGCTCAAACAAAATGTCCGATAAAATATTCATTTAGCGTAAATAGGCATCAGTGATTCTACCTTTTCGCTTCATTCCTAAAGGCAGCATGTCAGAAATATAATTTTCATGTGACTTATTAAAAACTTGGGGCACACAACAAAAATTGCGACCCTCGAGCAAGGAAAATACTAATATCAGGGGAAGAAAAGTCTAGAGAGCCAGAATGAGTAAAAATGCTGACGCACAAAGTAAAATAAAAGTGTTCGAAACAAGAGACAAAACGCTTAAACACGCAACGAAAAATGAAGGAATAAATAAAATATTGGCATTTAGACCTTAAGAATACCTTATTACTTCATTTTTACATCTAACCATCTTTCATTTGATGTAAAATTTGGAAATGTGTGCATGAATATTGGTTTCAATTAACCCAAGTGCTACGTCACATTTCTATGCAATGCATATATGTATACATAGCTCATCACAAAACTTGGAATCTTGTGTAGTCTTCTGATTTAACTAGCTAAAATTTATGTATGCAAACCCCTATGTGATTGTGTTTGTGAAACTAAGTACGAATCATTGTTAGTGGTTGTTTTAGCAGCTTATTAGCACAGCTTAATATTCACATGTGGCAATTCATTTGCATATCCTTCATTTGAATACGACTTAAGCTGATTCAGAGAAATTTTGTTGAATAAACCAGGAATTAAATCAACTTAAGCTTTGGGCTTTAACAAAAATCAAATACTGTGTAAAATAGAGTTTTCCTTTCAGCTACGATTCATTAAGTTACTAGGACTTAATTTAACTATAGATATTGTTAAAAAACAAACAATTTATATGTAGAAAACTAAATTTAATAATAACTTTAAACGCATATGGCAATTTGTTTATCAAATGGCAAACTTTTTTAGAACTAAATTACTCAAAAGGAAATTATGTTAAGAACTGCAAATTTAATAGATGTTTTATGGATTAATGATTTAAATTTTGTAGCGGTAATGGATTGAAAGAACTTCAATATCAGCCATAAAGAGGGGCTATATTACTACTTTGAAGTTTTATAAAAAAAAAATAAAGAACCTCTTTGAATTCACCCGCAATTGCGTGAATACAAGAGCTTATTCATAGCCGCCAGTCGAAAAGACCCATTTTATGCCCACTGGGAATATTGTGTAGACGAATAAAAAACCGCGCGACAGGCAACGAAATTAGCATAAAATGTACGAAAAATTAACGAGCAACGTTGACAACGAGATGTGGGCGGCGGACACGCCCCCTAATTGACTGCTTTTCAAAATTCCACCCCCCCCATTCCCTTTGTCGACATTAAAATCCTTGCGTGACTCTTAAATGTAAATATCCAAATATCCTGCTGACCAATTTCCACCTGAGGGGTGTGGGTGGCAGATGACAGACTTACGCTTCATCCGCCGCCGAGGCCTCCGCCCCCCAGTGGGTGGAGGTCGAGGGGAAGGTGCCGCCATGCGGCCCGCAAATCAGCAACAACAACAGCGGCTGGGAGAGAGAAAATGCGGTCAAAATGACAGCGAAATGTGTCATCAACTTTTCGCATAAACCAAACATTTTTCTCGCATTTTCCTTGTTTTTTTTTGTCGATTCGATTCTCACTGGTATTGTTCCTAGGGGCTATATCGTGGCATTTGGCCCGTTTATGGTCAAGCTGGCAGGCGGTACACTTTGAGAAACACGAAATATCACTTCAAAATTGATATACAATTTAGGGTGGAGTCGCAACGTCGACTGCGACGCAAGCAGAGCTTTTCTTTTCGCTCTCCACCGCACACAGGCACACAAACACGCCGAACGGCACACGGGGCGTATGCGTAATGCGAATAATAATAACTACGATAATAACTGCGATTACGCGAAAGCGCGATTCTATTAATTTTATTCTTTCGGTGCGCCTTTGAAAAGTGGCCACGATTTTCGTAATTTATTTTCGTATTTTAGTTTTCCTCAGAGCTGCGTGCGTTGAAATTTTCTATATATAAACGGCGGGGCTCCGAACGATTTGATTACACATATGGAACACACTGTCGCTTGTGACTGTGTGAGTGTGTGTGTGGACGGGCGATGTTGAATTTTCCGCGTTTTCACCGTTTTTCCGTGCCACGAGCCGCCGACGTCGAAGAGCTGCGAGCAACTGAATCGGATTTCTGGCAAACATAAAATGCCAGCTCTTCTCTTCAGGATAATTCTTGCTCTTTGCGGAGAGAGAGAGAGTCCTATTTTTAGTTTCTCTCCGTGTTTACATTTTGAATGTCTAAAACAGCTGTTTTCGTGGATTTTCCTTTATCTATTGATTTTGTCACTAGGGAAACCGTTGATTTTCCCACGCGAATCTTCTTTGTGCCGCTTATTCACAACAGAGAGGCGAGTATTCCGCACTTTTCAAAGAGCTATCGAGAAGAGAATTATCAAGATTTCCACACTTCAAGAGTTTTTAAAAGTTATTTTCGATGTCTATGGACAGTATTTGTAGCTTTGTTGGCTCAAGGGACTCGTAAATTTGTGTAAGCTAAATTTTAACTAAGGTTTATTTGGTGTTTGGACGAAGGAGTTGAGCACTTAATTTTTATTTAACCGATTGCGCATTAATTTTGTTTTTTTTTATTTGTGACCAATTTTTCTTAGTAATTAAAAGACAAATCTATCTTATTGGCATAATGTGATACCCACAAGTCAAATGGTTTTAATATATGCCGAACTGAATTCAATAAAAATATATTAGTATTAATTATATTTATCAAAAACGTTCATATAAGGTTCATAGTGATTAAGGTGAATCATAAATATTTTCACTACACAAATGAATTTCAGACGCTTTGTTTATTTTAATATTTAAAGCTTCAAAATTAATTTCAGTTGCTTCAGCTTAACCATAATGATTGGCACAGTATTTAAATCTTCAGATTTATTTTAAATGGAAATGACTAAGAGAAAAATCTCCATTTAGTGCAATCTCCTTGCGAGTACTCATTAATTGCCAAGACATAATCCAATGCCGCCTGCATATTTCATGAGCCTCAAAAACAGACTTTTGGGGCCCAGCATCTAGCCATAATTTCGGTTCAAGTATTCAGTCTGCGTTTAGCAACGAAATCCAATTTTGGTTAGCGCAAAAACCGAAAAAAAACAGACACACACATGCGAAGCGGCAAAGTTCAAGCGCGCCTAGCGCACATCAGTAGCATATCCTCACCGAAAACCATCCGTATATATGTATGTGTGTACATATAAGCACACACACACAAACAACTTCTGGCAAGGACGTGCAGGATGCCAAGCACCAGCTCACATTTATGTGGAGACAGGGTCAGAGGTTTCCATGATGACGATGACAACGCACTTAGTCAAATTTTTAATGAACTCAACAGCGTTTTACTTTTACACAGAGCGCCCCTGCCACCGAAAAGTTAGAGTTTTTCGACTAAATGATACCCGGTTATGCTAATGTATCTGGATTTATTGTAAACCTCTTTTCTTGACTAAATGATGAAAGCCGTTTTTTTTAGATTTTTTTTTTTGTGAAACTCGCGATATGGTAATAATACTTTTTTTCAATGTATTAAAAATGCATTAATTAAACGGCAAATTAAAAATTCTTGTTTGTCCTCACGCTGCTAAAGCACAAATTAAAGCTCTGCCCTTCACTATTTACATATTCATAAATATAATATACCCGCTTGTTTTATTATAGTGAGAGGTGCAAAACCAACAACTAGAAAAGCGTATGATGGAGGGCCCTTTCGGAGTGTAGTTGCCTGCAGTTTGTACTGACAAAAGGTGGAATGCAAAAAGGGAAAACTTTCAGTAGTGGCATTTCAGGTATTTTTCCCAGGCTCTAGCCACTGCAAGCTGGCTAAATTGCGAGCATACTTTTGGGGGCACCCATTCTCTGAGACCTCATGTTAATGCTCTCGTAATTGTGGCAGCTGTAGAACACGTATCTGCCGGATGAGAAGCACTGTTACTTGTGTGTGCTGCGGTTGGTTCAACACTGAAAAAAAGTGGTCCAAAACTATTTTATCCGAACAGATCGTTCCCTACACTTTGCCCACGTTAAGTACACCGCTCAGGTTGACCACCAACAAATATAACTTGCATGTGAAAAACTATATTTATCTAGCTATTTCCAAGTGTATCAACAACGTCACGTTTGCCGGCTCAAGTGGGCGGAAAAAGGAGCCCCAGAAAAACCGCAAAATGTTGGCTATGCGCATTTCATTTGCATTTGAAATTATGAGCAGCTCAAAATTGTGGAATACTTTCCGCTGTTGACTTTTCACCGATAGCCGTTGTTTAAGAACTTATATGGACGCACTTCAATTAGAGACAGATAGACCAGAAAAGAATTTCCAATCGAGTCGAACGCCTTGAAGCACATAATCAACTTTTTGGCAGCTTGAAACTTTTTTGTCAGCCAAAAAGCCTCGAGGGCTATGCCATCGGTAATATTTCGCAACATCAACATTTGTTTCCTTCTCTGTTAAAAACAGGGTGCTTAGATAAGGTTTAAATTTATAGTGCTTAAGATACAAGATATTCTAGGGGGCGCAAAACTTAATTATGTCTTATAAAATACATTTATAGAACGATTGAAATGTGTTTTAAATTCAGTTTATAAAAAGCATTTCGGATTGCGGGACCCTGTGGCCATAAATATCCTAAGAGAAAACCCCATTTGAGTTCGCCCTTTCACCTCCACCTGCTGTTTACTACGGTCACCAGTGCAACAACAAAGAGAAGAATGACAATAAGAAAAAATCCAAAATAAGTACAAAAAAAGTAGGTTGACATCGAGTGTCAGTTGCTATTTTCATTTTACTGTTTGGATTGGTGCCAATTTTTATCCTTGCTGTCAATTTTCCCTTTCCCAATTTTGGCAATGTCCTCGTGACTCTTTTATATGTTTATGGTAACGAAATAGATACGTGTATAAACTATTAACATCAAACCTTATCGAAACTATTCACAAATTAAACGTATATTTTGACTGTATATCTTGTATTAAATCTTTATTTTCTGTATTATAGGTTGCTACAAACATTCAAAAAAATAAGGAAATACGGCAAAACAGCAAACATAATTTAGATCATGTGGCTTGTGTTTTTCCGGGTCTAAATTAAAGGGGGTCTTCTTCTGGTAGGTTCATCTTTCCGTAATTTGTTTCTTGTTTTCTCACAGTTGGCTAGCTCCACTTTACAGTCGCTTGGCAACATCAGCTTCATTTCGTTCTGACCACAAGTCCTTTACCCGAATTTTTCTCGTATGTCTGCCCAGTGAGCGTAAGTAACGTGAACAACCCAAAGCGTGTAAAAGATTGAAAAAAGTTAACATGCCTCGTATATTCTATAATGTCCTTTCGACCATGTTATCGTGCACGTTCACATCCGACAAATCGTTACCAAGGCTGCAGGGCATATTGGAATTTTGGATGTGATTCAATTAAATTTGTATCTGTTAGAATTTAAGCTTTGCACTCGGCTTTAATATAATAACAATTTCGCAGAACAATTACTCACAGCGAAAACAATACACAAATGGGAAAAATAATACGATGGAGCCTGGTCATTAATTATGTCAGTTTTGGCTAAAGTCTAAAGGCCAGCAGTTAACTGAGCATCGAGTATCAGTGCCATTTCTGCAGGGGAAGTGACATAATTTATGGACTTGCGCCCATTTCATGGGCTTTTGCTTCCCGGTAAATTGTGGCACCCGTACGTGTCCTTTTGTGTCCTTGTATAGTCTCACACCAACTGACAATGACACTGACGCATTTGCTTGTCGCTATTTTTCCGCTCACATTTGTCTCTTTAATGCCAGCATCCATTATGTTTCGAATGGGAAAATGTTCTTACTAGCCCGTTGTCAAAAGTGAATTAATTTATATAGGAGCCAATTCTGCTAAATAGTAATTGCTGTTATTGTTTGCTGTCGAACGAAATAGCCCTGTCAATTTTTGGCTTATGGTATTGTCGATTTGTGTCGGCTTTGTGGTTGGCTTTGGAATATAAAACCGCTAATTAGTTGCATGATTTGGCAATGAGGGAGAATTTAACTACACCTGTGTAGCTTGAGTATACATAGTTGAAAATTCATATAATCAATATTAGTGTGGATAGAAAATAATATATTATGTACACAAAATGTACGAAAATCGTATCAAAAAACACTTGTGCACGCAGCTTTCATCGGATTTTACACGATAAGCACGAAAAGTTGTTACAATGTTTTTGTGACCGGCTTAAGCTGATTTCTTTTTGATGTAAATGCTCCGCATTCTAGTTGATTTTTTTTGCACTTTCGTTTTAATTAGGCGAGAGAGCTTTTGGCCAGATTTTCTTTTAAGCCCATCGGGCAGGCGGCACTTTTCCTAATTTATCTTTTCAATGGCAACCCTTGGCCCAGCCACGTTCAATTAGCTTGACCCATTTTCCGGAAACAAATGAAAATGAGAAAGCCCATCACCCTAACCCCTCCCAAAAACCCAAAATCTCGCGATTAATGGGAAATTGTTTTCGGGCTCAAATTTATGGCAACTGCTTCAACGCCTCGAGACTATGAATAGATTCGATTTTCAAAGCAAATCGATACTTGCTTTGATTAAACGCCAGCTAAACAAGCTTAATTGCGAGGAAATTAGATTCAATGAACCGCACATTAGTCCCCAAATCGATGTTGAACTTGGATCTTAATATGTGGCTTGGGAGTAATGAAAACCGGATGAAAGCTCCTTCATTGTCAGCCGATTTTGCAAATATCCTTAATCAATTATCTGCGACAACAGCGCGATGTCCATGGGACTTGAAGTTGACAAGTCCTGAAGGAATGCCGGGCGCTCAACCCTGTTGTTGGTAACGTTGATGGACAGGCTCAGTGGAACCAACTTCTTTCTGCCGCATACCAAACATATTGGGGGCGTGGCTCACCACTTGTCCTCGTTTCCGGAAGGACCTGCTGCCCATTGTCCTGCTGACTGATGATGGGGGTGGGTATGATTTATGGATCTGGGGCTCTTTCGGTCCAACATGCGAGGAACCTATGGGTTTTCTTTTTACTGGACCCAAATATTTCGATGACATCGAAAAAACGTCAACTCCAGATGGCTTATAAGCGATGAACAAAAGTTGTCAATTTTTTCTGTCCTCTTTTTTTTTGGCACCGATGGCCTCAAAACTGGAAACTTTAGCGAAAATTGAAGGAATGTTTGATCAAGTTTGTCGGGTTTCACTGGGGTTCCGATTAGAGTGGAAGTATGGAAAGGTACCGTGAAATAAAGTTAGATGTACACTTTAAAATAATTCCAACAAGATTTTGCATAACTTTGCAAATGTCTTAACTATTAATGGATTACATTTTGATTGCGGATCAACTGTAACAACTTACATTTAAGGGTATTTTCCTCAAACGTAAGTAAGTTAAGTAGGTACATTTGCCAAAATATGTAAGTATCTAAGGTTAATTCCGACAAAGAAATTCATATCGAGCATGTACCTACGATTGATAAGGCTTTGGCCATTAGGTCAGTATAACGAAAGCCATTGACGGACAAGGAAAGCCAATAGAAAGAAGACACCTGACATTTACACGTGCCGATGAGGAGGAAAAGAGAACGGGAGTGCACAGAGTTCAGATGTGTCAAGATTGCCTTGTCATTGTGCACCTAATTAAAGGGCAAACAACGGCAGGAAGCCGTCGAGGTGTGCAAAGGACATGCATCCTTTAGTTGCAAGAGACATTGCACGAAAGGCCTCTTCTCATCAGCGTTGAGTCCAATTAGTGTAATTACAATTGCAATCACAGAAAAATACTTAGTGATTATACGGATTATTTCGAATGCCGTTACAATCAGTTGAATTTTAAAATTATTTAGCTTTAAAAATGAATTGTTGCATACTCGTGAACAGCTTTAACGTGATTTTATCAACATTAATAGTAAAGTTTTATATTTTTAAGCCCATAATTATGAGTTAATAAATGAGGTGTTCTTTTTGTTTTGTGTACTTGCCCTGTGCGTTTTGTCATCCATGTCGACTGAGGCTCTAAGTGGCTTTAAAGACATCCGCTTTAGTGGCGAAAATTGGCACCATTGTCAACACTTGACCAAATAGTTTGCCCTGTCGGTATGCGAATTCCGGACTGAATATTCATAGGCCAATGTGCTGGTGGGAATCTCGTCATCCGTGCATTATGCAATTGCAGGCATCGTCACCATCATCATCATCATCATCATCATCATCATCGTCATCTCAATGGTAGCAGTGACAACAATGCCAATGGTGATGGCTTTGAAGAGTTCAACCGGCACATAAATGAATGGAAAAAAGGTGGGATTGCCATTTCGAAGTGGCACTGAAATTGTTTCTGGGCTTAAAAAGAGTCGGTGTCTGTGCTGAATCGATTTGAGGCATAAATGAATATCAAATGGGCAATCAAGGAAAGCGCTGTAAAACGATGTATGTGTGCATTTCATAGACTTCGGTGAAAGTTTTACAACAAACATATCTAGCTATAAACTAAAGGTTACTAAAATATTAAAAGAGAAAACGTATTTTTCCTTTATAATGGGGTTTAACTTTAAAATTACCCCTCTTCCTTACTTTTCATTACTTACATATTCTATTTAAGTCACTTTTGCCTACTGTGTCTGCATATACCCTTTACTCACAGAATTAAAGGGTGTATTAGATTCTTTTAAAAGTATGTAGCACGCATAAGTTTTCTACCCTATAATGTGTAATAAACTTTTTTTCTGATCATGATTACTTGTCAATAATAAGAACTTGCTATTCCTATACCACTATTAACATTGATAATTAATTTCCTGTATCGACCTTTGAATATAATGCGCTATCGGCGCATATGTATCTAATTTCGATACACATCCTTAGAAATCAGGATGGCAACGCCCGACATCCTTTGAAATGGCGATGGCAACTGAGGTACTATGCCCGCGAAAATACGTTATTTTAAATTTCGATGTAGAACACGAGAAAGTGCTGGCGAATACAGTTGCGAAAAAAAGTTTAGCACCACCAACGTTTTTGTGATAATAGCGGTAAAAGATTTAGTTCGACATTTTAATTTGTCTAAGTGTAATTACGTTTTTAAGAAAGTACTGCTATTTTTTCATTCGTAGACTTTTGTATTTTGTCGAACATTTTCTACAATAATTTTAATGCTTTATGAAAAGTTATGTATTTTTAATATTCATGTAAAATTTGTTATAACCATAAAAATGTGTATTAAACTTAAAACAAATGTAAATTCTGAGTAGGGTGACCATTCAAAGAATTTATGTGTAAATCCAAAATGGTGGTTGCCTTGTGTAAAAATAAGTTTTGTTAAAAGCTTTCGAAAAGGAGTCCAGGATAAAAGCTGTTAGTCCTAAAAAGAAAATAAACTAACAACAATTTCAAAGTGTTTATTTTAACAACCGATAGAGGGATTCAATAATAGTGAATAGTAATGCAAAGGGTTCAAACGATTTCCGACTGTACTCAATTGATAAGTAAAAGGTACAAATCTCACTTTGGTTTAATTTTTCATCTGTATAGAGTTTTTAATTAGAGAGACACGAAGAACAATCAAAGAATCAATCATTTTTGTTAACAATGTTTAATTTGTCTTCACTTCCACTTAAATCAAACGACTTTAACTAATTTGATTAATTACAATTAATGAGCACAAAGGCGAAATGGAGGTTATTATCTTCATTGAGAGCTCAATGAAAACCAATCGAGTATGTTTCAATAGGTTTAAGCGAAAACAGCAACACAAAAGCGGTAGCTGTTCCAAAAACAACAATCACTTGCAGGAACAACAATTTACAAAAATGACCTCAATTTGATTGTTTTCAGGACGTTCAGCGGTGCGTGTGTGTAAGTGCACGATTGTATGTATGTGTTGAAGGCCATGTGTTTGCAGGTGAAATGCATGACAAATATTCAATTATTTTCCATTAAGGCAGCATCATTGATATAAATGCAATTCTGGCATGCGTAATTAAATTGCATTTGATAATTTCAGGACCAGTGCAAAACGATTTTCATTACCCCAACATGATAAATTTATTATCCACCGTAGTGACGAATGCATTTTGCAGAGATGTACGGATGATTAAATTCAAAACTTTCCGAAAAATATTATTTTTTTAGGATTTAACAAGGAAGGATTGCACAGGATTCTTTAGCGTGACTATGCTAGGCATAATTCTTATCATTAACACTTACTACAAAATTTGAATATGATAGTTAAGTTAAAATACATTTGATTTACA
Source organism: Drosophila orena (assembly GCA_005876975.1). NCBI lineage: Eukaryota > Metazoa > Arthropoda > Insecta > Diptera > Drosophilidae > Drosophila > Drosophila orena. The sequence continues at coordinate 1,280,399 of VCKV01000008.1, read as the reverse complement.
GTGTTCCGCATAATTCGGACTTTGCATTCGTAGCAGTACGCAGAAGAATGTTCATTCATCATGCATTCGTGGGGATGGATGCCTTACAAAATATTTCACAATAATAAATAGCATAGAAGTATGCAGCAACACGTAATAAAAATAAAAATGGGCGCAACAATGAGGACGCCACATCAGAGAAAAGGAGTTCAAAGGACATTGCAGCAGTGGTCAGACCATTGTCGCGTTGCATCCGCCAACGTAGTCGGATAGTTGGAAAAGCGACAGGAAGTCGGTACGCTGCTGAATGGATGCGATTCATGGGAGCGGACAAATACCGGGATTATCATTTATTCACAACAAACACTCACTCACATGCCGCTGCTCATTCGCCCCATGGATATCCCTGTGGTAGGGGACCTGCCAAGAAATCCGGAAAATGCCAGCTGGGCAAAATCAAGTTGAGGGCTTGAGCGGGGGAATCACTTTGGATAATTTCATTAAACAGGAGCTTAATGAGTGTTCGCGGTACAAATTTAAGAAACTGCTGGTGAACTGAGTGATTCATGTGAATGATGCGTAGTAAATTAAGAAAATGTTAGTAAATGTAGTAGTAAATGTTGTAAATGTTTAAGCTTAAAAAAATAAGAAAAACTAATAATTAACTAAATATTTCTGTATTATTTGATATACGTGCATATCGTTGGCAACTTCCTATTTCTATCGCCTGTACTTAGTTTTTTACAATCTGAAATTTTGAAATAGCATTGATAGGCCTTTAAATGTCACCCACAAAACTGTTGACAAGTTAACTCAGGACGTAAGCCCAAATATTTAAATATTCAATGTTTATGTCAACCATGCCAGACAAGAATTTAAACTCAAATTCTTCAGTGGTCAGCTTTTTGAATGTTTCCCTCTTCCTTTTTTTGTTTGAGGCACCCACGTTGGAGCATCACGTAGGCTGGGATCTCCCCAATTACTCCACATAGTTTATGGTCATCAACCAGTAGTCTACGAACGTTAAAAACTTTCTACTTGGAACCCAAGCGTACCAGCATATATATTTTATAAAATTTAATGCTGCTGATAATAAAATGTGCACCAAGCGGGACACAAAAACACACACACACACACACACACACACCACGAAGAGTGATGTTTGTGCCAAAGTGCAATGCGCATAATTCATGTACTTAAAAGCGTTAAATAGAATGCCAGAGTCGAGTGACCGGATTCAGAGGAAAGGGGGCTAAAATCGGACGGCGGCTGAAATGGGCGTACAGTAATAAGCCTAATATGTATGTAAATTGTGGACGCAGAGGGCCAAAAACTGTGGCAAATTGCCTGGTCAAAACCAAAGCCATCCCGAACAGCCTCCATGTCTTCTGGTGTGTCAAAATTTATGAGGATTGCGTGACCTTCGTGCAGTTGTGCGTGATAAATCAATTTCATTGCAATTTGTAATTGTGTAAAATGTATTTTCAATTGGCCCGGCCCAATGCAGACAGAGATGGTTTTCGTGGGTGGGTTGGTAGGTTGGTTGGTCGGCTCTTTGGTTGGTTGGTTGGTTGGGCTGGGTTGCATTGCCCTGGCCTGGTCTACTCTGGTCAGAGATGGCGACGGAAATGCATGATTTTGGTCACATTTCCAATTGTCAATGAGATTTCAAATCTCCGAGATTTATGCGCTGCAGTTTCACCAGGCGCACACACAATGACCGTTTTGTGCGCTGTGTCAAGCCATTTCTAAGCCATTATATATGCACCACTGCCATGTCTCCGCTGTCCGCTGTCCGTTTGTAAATTTCTGTTTTTGGTTTCATGATTTATGCTCGGACGCCACATCGAAAGCCAAACCGAATCAGCCTACAACCACCCACTCACCTAGCACAAAGACTAATTGCATTTGGTTAAGTTAAGCCCAAGAAATTTAGTGGATAAATTAAATCAGCTGGCAGAACTAATTTGATCCGAAGTTAAGCAATGTACGATGCTGCTCAGTTTGGAAGTGAGCCACATTGAGCCAATTTAAATAGCAGCTGTGTCTCAATTTTGGCTTGATTGGAGGTGTCCTTTGCTTTTTTTGTGTTGACAGCCAGACACTTGGCTGAAATATAGATAAAGAAGTGTCCAACAAAAATTTGAAATAGGGTGTTTGGGCACGAGCTATGCTCGAAATAAGAGTGAAATTTTGTTTACTTAAAACAAGATAAAATGCTATAGTCGAGATCCCCGACTATCAGATACCCGTTACTAAGTTAGTGGCAGTGCAAACAAAAAATTTGAATGCAGATTTTTATAGAATTGTGCCAGAAACATTTAGAGGTATGCCACTTCAAAATCAGATATACATAAGTTGAGTTATGGAATTTAGAACTTCAGCCATGGGATTTTTCTTAATTTTCTACATCAGAAAAATTACAAAAGAAATTATAAAAAAAAAAATTTCTAAATTTGAATGCAGATTTTTAGAGAATTGCGCCAGAAACATTTAAAGGTATGCCACTTCAAAATCCGATTAAGATAAATTGAGTTATGGAGTTTAGAACTTCAGCCTTGGGACATTTTTTTAAGTTTTTGAATTTCTACAATTTCATAACAGAAAAAAATTTCAAAAAAATGTTGAAAAAATAAATTTCTAAATTAGAATGCAGATTTTTAGAGAATTGCTTCAGAAACATTTAGAGGTATGCCACTTCAAAATCCGATTAAGGTAGGTTGAGTTATGGAGTTTAGAACTTCAGTCTTGGGACATTTCTTAATTTTTTTGAATTTCTACAACAACATAACATCAAGAAAATTACAAAATATTTTGAAAAAAATGAATTTCTAAATTTAAATGGAGTTTTTTAGATAATTGCTTTAGAAACATTTAGAGGTATGCCACTCCAAAATTCGATTAAGATAAGTTGAGTTATGGAGTTTAGAACTTTAGCCTTCAGCCTTATTCCTGGCACTAGCATTTTAATTAGTTTTTATTATTTATTTCCCATCCTTATATGGTCTTTGGATTATTTATTCGTATATAGCTCGATGTTTATCTATGTTGACTTTATTCATATGGGTGCGTTCCACAATTAAGTGGTTATATTTCATGAATTCACCATTATGTAAGCCAGAGTTTCGGTCAATTCATTATTAATTCATGCAAATTATGTTTAGTCAATGCAAAGCCCAATGGCAATTAAGCTAATATAAAAGGCGATAAACGAAATTCCAAATAAGCAAACCATATGAAATAAAAACAAACAACCAGTGCTAAGCGAGTCATTTAATCTGCATCATTAATCAAGGAGCATAGGCTCTGATTACTCCATTGAATTAGACGCAATACATTTCATACCGAACACAAAAAATGGAGCAACTATACTAGTGTACTTAAACACCCTTGCATTGTTAATTTGGTCAATGGGCTTTGGTAAAATCGATAACGAAATAAACAGAAATGAAAATACCTGTAATGGCAGTAAATAAACAAGCCGAAAATTGCTCAACTTTAATTAACAAATTTTCTGCACGCCATTCGACTTTCAGTAATGCCATTAAATGCAGCATAACATTTGCAGCAATTTAATAACAATCAAAATAGGCCTGAAAATTCTAAATTGCCCAATAACTATTTATGTTGGTGGCCAAATCAACATAATTATTTTTATTGACTTCAATAAAGATTTTACACATATTTCGTTTTTGCAATTTGAATAAGCGAATGGTTGACGGAGTACGGAACTAGTGTTCAAGTCAACTTAACTTTCAAAAAATAACTTTTCCGCCCTTCAAGCATAAACCTTATGTTTAGCCATAAAAAATTTACATTTCTCATTGCATATTTATATCCATGTGCTTTGATGCATTTGCAACTACACAACATTTTCTTCCTGACTTGCTGCTGCAGCTTAAGTTAGCTTTTTTAATATTCATCTCTCACTAGCTGGCTTGGCAAACAGCAGATAAAATGTTTGAAAACATTAGAATAAGTGCTAATTTCCTAATAAAAATTCAAAAGTAAATGCAAATTGTGAGTGGCAGTCATAAAGAACAAAGTCAAACTGTCAGGGCACGAGTATCTCGGTCTATTTATGCATGAATGGAATTCAATTTGCATAATTAAAGTTAAATGCATGGCATTTGCTCGGTAAATTCATAAATAATCCAGCGCTGCACAGATTACATCAGAGGAGAAACGAGCAAATCAAATACAATTTGAACAAATAATCGCTTGATGTTTGTTAGAACACAAATATGAAAACTGAATATGAAAAGCTTATAATACTGAAAATCAAAACCGACAAAACCTAATAATTGAAACTGTGCGAACAAACATAATCTTTTGGTTATTAAAAAAAAAAAAATATATATATATATATATGATATATATGTATATGATCGTTATGGCAAAAGACTGATTGCCGCATAATGGGCTAAAGTCAACCCATTAAGTTTGTCTAGCCAGAGTCATTAGGTTTAATGGCCGTCAGACATGTGCTGTTTGGTAATCCTGGCTCTTATCTACTCACTCCTCAGTCCCGTTAAACTTGGCTAAACTTGGCCATATGTCGGCCGTTGGCCAACGAAACTTCACACATTCCACGTACAGTCGAACGCTTGTAAAAGAGTTATTAGTTTTAATGAGACTTTTGGTCGGAAAAACTGAGTTCTTGTTTAAAATTTAGGCCTGCCATTTGGTATATTCACCTGAAAAACGGGTCTCAACATATATCTATATGTACATATGTGCATTCTGCTATCCATTGTGCTGTAAAAATCAATTGACCTAATTTTGAATGGCATTGAAATTGTGGTTTGGCGTCTCACGAATAAAATAAATTATTTGACATTTAAAGGATTTGATAATGGCTTTTGTAATATTTAACAGAGGTCAATTCGTTGCGCATGGGTTTAAAGGAATTAAACCGTAAGTAAGTTTTATTTTCAAAACTTTTTAAGGCTTTTGTAAATAAATTCTCAATTAATAATACATTTCCATTTGACAAATACATTTTAAATTAAGAGCTATGGGCATTAAAAGTAATTATAAAATGTAAAAAGTGCAGTGACCGTGTTTTCAATTAAACAAAGTCTGCAGTTGGAGTGCGTAAAGCTCGAAGTAAGCTCAATTATTGCATTAAGTACTTTGGTGACCAATTAACAGTGAGTCTGAATCTAAGCGGACTTAATCTACTTAGTATTACATAGAGAATTTACAAATATCTATTATGGAATTTATGCATGTTCAAAAAGCATTTCACTTCATTTTGATAATCAGGAATTTGTGCACTTTTGCAATGTAATTGATGATTTTCTAATTAAGCTCAGCTCAGTTGGAAACATTTAATTACCCAAAGCAAAATAGTAAATAGCTAATATATATTTTCGTAATTTAATTGTGTGCGTCTATGGTAAAAGATAAACGGATGGGGGACGGATCGATAAAGGAATTGAAAATTTGGCAAGCATTTTAAGCGACTTAACATGCCATAAAATGATGGTCAATAAATACGGTAATAAAATGTGTCTCAATACTAAAAACACAACTATAACACAAAAGACTCCCCCGGGAAAGGAAAAGGATATTTATATATGCGTGCAGATATGTGGATATAATACATATACTCGTATGTGCACAATGGACCCGCATCAAAAAAAGGAAGCCATTGAAGCAATCAGGCAGTCGTAGTCCATGACCACAGTTACTGCATTCCGTACCACCACCACCACCACCACCATCAGGACCCACCCACTCTAAATTCTATATTCGATTATGATAAAATGCCTTTAGGTGACCACAGCATGCAAAAGTGGTTGGATTCCGGGAGACACGAAGGATTTTTGAGGAACCCAAAATAATAATCGTGCGCATAAATAAAACATTTTGAAATCAAGTGGTTACCCCCTCCGACAAAATTCCTACGCATTCGAAAGGAAACGAAACGAAACAAATAAACAAACCAGTGGGAAACGAGAAAGGACACAACCGTAGATGAGGAAAAAACCGAAATTGAAAGTCAAGACATGAAATATTTATGTATTGTGGGTTTCCTCGAAAGTTTTGTGGGTGCGTTGCCATCTTGCCATGTTTGCTATTTGTGGTTTATATGCCAATAAATAAAAACCTTTGCCCTAGCCCAAAACAACACAACACAACACAACACAACGCAACGCAACACAACACATTTTAAAGTATGTCCGTTTCGGTGCTCACCAAACTGTAACCAAAAGGACCCACCAATCAGCCCCGGTCTTCATGGTCACTTTCCACTCTCAACTGCCCAAATGACCCACACTCGGGCAAACAAATTGTTAGTTGTACAACTTTGCTCTGGCCAAGTCCTGTCTTGATTGAGCCGTTGGTTTTTAGGGGCACTCGTCCAAACGCCCCTCTTACCGCCTGTCAGCAAACTATTTGCACTTGGTTTGGGCTATTAAATTGCATAATAAATGTATCTCGAATTCCCGCTCTTGGCTACAGATTATTTTTAAAATTTGTGGTTACCGAGAAGGAGATTTGAATGCGAGAAACTTTTATTTTATATTTTTCAGTTTGGAATTAGGAAGTGGAAAACTATTTGATATCTGGGAATTTAGGGGCGAGTGATGTACTAAAGTATATACTTTCAGTAAATTGTAAGTGCTTGGATACTCTTTGTATAGGTTGAAAGATCATATTAAGATATGGCTTTCGTTCATTCAGCGTCTTTCCATTTAAGATTTAGTTTATCACATAATTTTCAAAGGAGCTACCATGCAAGCGCCAGAGAATTGAAAAGAATTTAAGAGAGATTTCCTGCATCATATGTCCATCTCATTAATTCCTTGCCAAAGTGCAAACATTCCTTGTTAGCCTCCCAACCAAGGTTTTGCACGGCAAAAAAAAAGAGCTGAATAATAACCATAGAAATCTCCTTGGCACGAGGAGCCACCAAGAACTTAATCAGAAGCTGTTGACATAGCCAGGTCTATTCAACCAGCCCAGACTCTTGGCTCCCATGACACTGGCTTTCTTCCTGAAAAAGGAATCCCTGGCCTCGGGCAAATATGCTAAGAACAGAATTGCTGCTCAGGCTCTTCGAGATCGAGAGGCAAGTTATTTAATTTGGTATAAAACAGTGCAATATATATTATGTTTATTCATGGCCCATATAACGTAGCCAGCCAAACTCATCCTCAACCTCTCGTCCCCATCACTCTAAGCCGGCCATTCTGTTGGCCTGGCCCGAAGGAAATGAAAAAGTTTTAGGCCCATCTGCTGCCTGCTTGGCCTCCTCATTCAATTGCCGCCGGCGTCTCTGGCTTTTGTGCTCCTCCGCAGCTCCTCCGATGGTGCCCCCGAAACCCGGGGGTCTTTGAGTTTTCACTTAGGCTTTTTGCATAATCAAGATAAACGATAAGTAAATTTATCTTTATTAACAAATCTTTAACGTGGCCGAGTAATTTATTTGCGGTTGGCCTCCGTCAGACGAAATTTTCACCAGCGGCCCTTTTCTTATTTGACTGACATTTGAAATTGAGTTTCGGTCTGCCGCTTTTATAAATAAGGCCAGGAAGTCGGATTTCTTTGTCTGTAATTATAGTTTATATCGCAAACTATGTGCGCACTTTAAATATACCTACTAGATTATGCCCTAAACCTAACAATTATTTATAAATTTGTAAATAATCTCATAAAATAAAATCATTTAAGAGCATTAGGTATAGAATATTGAATTAGATTACTATTGTATAAAAAAACACTTAAATTTTGCCATAAACTTTACAGTTGAAGTGCATTTTTAAGGTGTTTTGTTAAGGTGTTTGCAACCCAGGTGCAAATATTTTCCATGAAACTGTGAATGTATTATTTTTTATTGACGCGCTTATAGAATACAGCCAGTGTCGACTTTCTTGAATAAAAGTTGTTTTCCTTATTCCTTGGCATTTGGTGGAAACTGCTCCGGTGCAAACACGTTTCGCGGAAACAATCATGCTTGCAATAGTTTCCTGCCTGATTGTAAAGCGATTATCTGCCCTATAGGTATGGCTTAAATATGTGTATGTGTGTGTGTGTGTGTGTGTGTGTGTGTGTGTGTCCGGCTGAAGTCCTTACTGATGGCAGACGGACTTCTTCATCGTGGACCTGGAAGCGAACTGCAGTTGCCTGCCATGGCATAAAGGATGTGCAGCCGGCACACATGACTTCCGTCTGATGGAAAATAAAGAAAACGAATTGAGTGCAGGACAACGGCAGCGTGGTGGGCAAAAATGGAGCCGGAATGCGGAGGGGCATCCTAGAATGCCACTGATTAAACTCAGTCGGGGCAAGAAGCTCAAAGAAGCAGAAAAAAACCAAAAAAATGAGGAAACACGGTAAGCGACTAAAATAGCTTTGGTATTGGTTTACTTTGCCTGCACCTATAAAGTAAATAAGGAATTCGAGATGCAGCTTGCACTGAAAGGAGCTAAAGCTCCTGCTAAAGTACCCGTTGCCGAGTCCGGAGCACTAGCGTCTAAAAAGGCATTAAAGGATTACGTTGTTTGGAATTTACTATAATGGGGACATTCCTTCCTGCCTGCCTGCCGAGCTGAATTTATAAGGTATCGATCCAAAAAGGGAAATTAAGTTATTTAGTGTTCTTATCAATATATATTAAATTGGGCGCCAATTAAGACCGTATTTCAAACTTCCTTGGACTTAATCCAGATTACTTATAAAAAACGGATTGTCGGAAGTTTGCTCCACCAACCATCTTCAGAGTTGCCTGTTAATCTCTTCGAAAATTGAACAATCAAACAATTTCCACACTTTAATTGTTTAAACCCATCCACATATCTGTGGCACCACCACCATCATCATCATCACCACCACTTTCTCGCATGGCAATCAGACAAATAAAACTTCGATTAATTGAATATCAGAAAGTAAAATGCACACGATTGCGGGCAAACAATTTCGCCTGCCTGCGACTTTCGGACGAGTGAGTCGTGAACATAATAGCCCGTTGGAATTCGTCATTCAGGACATGACTTTGCCAGCAATCCGCTCCAGACAGTGTATACAGTGATAAGACCCCCGGGGGCGGCAGGGGCGTGTCTCCGACAAGGCAGGAAACAAGCGAATCAAGCCATATAAAAGTTTTTACCGCCACAACAAAGATGGATGCCGCACAGCGACACTCAGAACTACATTTATGTCAAAATTTGTTCGCTTGCCATAACGCGGAGCTGTTTTGTTATCACTCAAATTTGTTGCTATATGTATATAAATACACAAGAAATAGCCATTGTAAGAATGTTAGTATATTCATAGCTTTTTGTAAAACTTTGAAAATTACAAAAAATACCATTTTAGCTTTCTACTAATATGTGTATTTTTATGAAAGTATTTAAGCGTTACATGTCGAGTACGTTAAATTTTTCTTGAGTGCAGGGACAATGTGTGTGTGAGTGGCTGTGCAGCATGTGGGCCACTTTTATTTGGCCGCAGCTAATTGTTTTTCGTTACGCTACGCATACCAATGCATTTAGCCATCGACCAGGACCATAACTTTCGAGTGTTTTATGGCCTCACGCACGGCAGGGCCAGGACAATATCTTGGCCCAACACACATCCTTGCCTTACCCCATCGCACCCCGCACACACTTGCGTCGTAAAATAAACCATACACCGGAAGCCCAGTACTCGGAAATTTATTAATGCCACGGTCGCCGAACGATAACTGCAATTTCAATTCCACTTTCAGTTACCATTTCCAATCAAAGCTCAATCTGTCAAAAGCTTAAAATCTCATTTAAGGCTTCTCGAGGTTCATTGCCGTTTTAATTGGCTTCCAGCAGATCCGATGAGGGGGCGAAAGCAAAACACGATTTAATTAATCGAAAAGTAGAAAAGTAAGTGGCAGTGGAGGAGGAAGAGGCCAGAAGCAAATGTAGCCATCTGCTTTTTGGCTCCTCGAAGTAATCTAGAAACAATAGATGACATAATTCACATGTCCTTGTTGAGCCATTGTCCATTACTGGTTGCCGCATGCCTCGTTTACTCCGGCTTCACTGCCATTCTTTTTGCCGTCCTTTGTCCGGAATTTTTGTTCCGCTTTTCCCAGTTTTTCCCCAGTTTTCCCGCTTTTCCGCCCCTTTGCAACGCCCATGTGGGCGGGACAAAAATGTTTGTGAAATGAGCCGTAATAAGCTGAAAATGCCTTATGGTTTCGGTTGTTGCCTCCTGGTGAGGATGAGAAATTTGCTTTGTGTGGCTTATTTTGAGGTTAACGGAAATTAACTTTATCAACTTGAGTAGTAAATTACGGTACTTGGATATATATATATTGCCACTTTTATATAGAATTTAAAAGGAGACTCACTTCAATCAGCAAAAATCCTTTTAATTCAATTTTTAAGATTTACGCATGCATGTTTAAGCGTAAAATACACAATAGAAAATATATTAAAATAGAATGCGTACATACGAATATTTTGAAAGCAGTTTTTAAATTTCTCTTTGAAAATATATATATGTATTTCGAATACTTGTAAAACAGTTATGCTTACTATCACTATGACGAACTATTGGCTGTTGTTGAAAAATATCTGAATACCTGTAATCGGTTGACATTGCTGAATTACGCGTTCTATTCTGAGGTAGGGCAGCTTAAAGCACCAGTAGCTTGAGTACTGTAAAAGAAAATACATAAATTAGTATAAATAAAAGTAATGTAAGTAAATGTATGTACCTACCATGGACTGATAGGCCTCCCTGAGCTCCGAGCACTGATTGAGGATCACGGTAATGGGATAGCTGAGATTTTCTTTCTTCCGGATGCGGTAAATGCCTTGAAGGGCCTTCCAGCTCAACTGTGGACAGTCGATCAAGTAGATATCGTTGAGACCGGCACACTTTCGCACAATATCCAGCAACTGGTAGTCCTTGATATCATGACAGTTGGTTAGGGCAATGTATTTCTGAACTTTTGGAAACGAGAGCCGACTGATCTCGCGGTCGCAGAAGTAGCAGTTGGCGAGGACCAATCCTCGTAATCGAGAGCATCGCTCCAGACCCACATCCATCATCCAGTTGGGGTCCCGCAAGCCTTGGCAATCTATTTGAATTAGTTCCACAGAGTCTTTCCGTTGGTTAAGTATAAATTTCAGGCTCTCCAATGTCAGCTGATTTCTCTTTTGACATTGTGTCAACTCCAGCAAGCGAAGATCAGTCAGTTTCATGACAAGATCCTTTTGGTGGGCAAACAGGCCTGTGGTCAATGATAAGTCTCTCAGATGGGAACACTTATCAATGCATATCAAGCTCAAGGTATCGCAATCGAATCGAAGGAATAACCTGGCCAATTTGCGGCACCGCTCAAAGATTCCCGTGAGAGCGGTCTGCGAAATTAGGCCATAAAGTACTAGCAACTCCAGATCCTGGAAATGTTCGATGAAGTGCACCTGGACTTCGCAGTTGACCTTCAGACGTCGCAAATTTCTCATTAGCTTGGGCAGAGCATGCAGTGGCCACTGGGCCATTTTATTTGCAGCGGAATCTCCACCAGCGGGGTGACTAATAGCCTTAACTTTCGCTACGGAATTCTCTTCAATCAGCAATTCGCAGCGTTGCACAGAGACTAGCGACTTCACACCCGCTTTTTCTAAAACATTAAGGTTCTCCTAGGTAATAGGAATTTACAGAATTAAGTGTTCCCTTCCCTATGCCTATCATAATTAATACCATGTTTCTACTTGTTTGCTCGCGAAACAATTACTTGTACCCACCTGCAGCTTATCTGCGACGAAGTAAACGTACTTGAAATGATCCACCATGTGGACAAGAAGATGTCTCTGCGATTTCTCGCCGAGATCCTGGTGAAGGGTGCGGAAGTCGAGCCGTTTCCTGGTAATCCGCCAAAGGGAGTAGCAGGCGGCAGGCAGGAGGCGAAAGGAGCGATAGAGGACGATCTGGTCGGGCAGGTCCAGTTTTTGAAAAACCTTGTTCAGCTCCCCGTAGTCCACCTTCCTGTCTTCATTTTCAGGTTTCTCTAGGAGAATGGGTCTATCAGATGAATAGCTTTTCGATTGGCTTTCCAAAGTGGAAGTGAAGTCGTCTCCAATTTGGGCGACTTGATGAATTTGACGGTTTTTTAGAGAAGTTTTCATCTCCGCTTGGAGCTTCAAAAGACGCTGTTTCCCCTCTGGATTCTTCACTAATCTAGGACGAAGGGTCCACATGGCTGTGGGCTAAACCTATACGCTATTTGTAAAAAAAGGATAATAGAAAATAAAATCCCTTTCCAATTTGCCTACAGTGTACTGGTTTCTATAAATCGAAATTAAGTTGAATTCTAGGTCATAGTCTCCCATATTTCAATTTTATATTTTAATAAAGTAATACCTCCTGGCTTCTGGTACACTGACGCTCTGCTTTTGCACTGGAATAGCCAAACGTAGACTTTCCTTTAATTGGTTATTATACGTATTTAAGCGAAAACTTACCAATTAAACTTTCCTTTGGCAGCGCTTAATTGTTGGCGTAAAAACTTTATTGAAGTGCTAATTGTGCAAATTATGCTGCAAAAGGGGACTACCAAACACGCACACATACAAACCGAAACAGAAGCAGAGGCAGACGCATATCCACCATGTTTGCCGCAACAAGCCCTAAACAAAGGGAAAAATAATAACAAAATGCAGAACAGCCCAACAACAAGGACATCGCAATCCTGGCAACAGTAAAAACCACATGCCAACACTTAGTGCCCAGCACGTGGAACGGAGGCTGCCGTCCAGGATCTGGCTCATATTATGCTTAATTATAAGCGTATATATGCAGGAACAACACTGCGGCTAGCAGCTGACCTCGCTTAGCTCATATTACACGCCAGTCTAGTCCAAGCTGGCCCAAATACACAAAAAGAAAACAAAAAAAAAAAAAAAAAACAAGAAAAAAACGAAAATGAAACACGCAAAACATACAAACACGTTGGGGCTTTCGACCCTGTATTATGTAACTGCATTGACCAAAAGTTTGGCGCACCGAAAACTTTCCGCTTGCCTTGCAGCTTTGTGTCAAAGCGAACGGCGCCAGCAGCAGGACCAACTCAGGAGCAGGACTTCTGCCATGTCTTTCGACGCAGTTGCACAAAGTTTTGTGGCTCGGTAACGGAACGGCTTCCTTTGGCTTCTTATCTGCGTGAAAACACGGCCACCAAGCAAACACCAAAATGCTATTAATGTTTGCTTGTCGATTACTTGCAGGGCACACACTACATTTTACAGATATCTAACCGGGAACTGCGATCCCTACAACGGGGTTTTCAATCTATTGTTTAGATTTTATGCACTTAAATAATTATATTATAATATATATTCCCCAAATACGAAATCCAGTATACTTTTCATGTTATTACTATCTTAAAATGTTCCGAGTATGATATTACCTAACATGAGTTTACATATTTAAAGCTATTTAAACGCGAATTCTTCAGGCGTGCGATTAAATGAATTCAGATCATTTGCTTTTTAGAATAATTTTTAGCATTATTACTTCATGCATTTAGTAAGGAGGACCATTTCGACACCATTAAAGTTCATTACCGAAGGATTTCCCGCATTGTCTGCGTTGCAATTTGGTTGCAGCATGCAAATATATCAAAACTTAGGGCTGTCTATGCTGTAGTTGAATCGTCGCCAGGACGCCAGACTGCGGAGTCGACTCCTCGAGACGGCATGCCGATGCTGAAGATTTATTATTTATCAGTGCAGATTGTGCAACTACTTTGTTGCTCCTTCCCCGTCTCCATTTTTCGCATCCTCGAGCTCAGTCATGTGTGCAGCATAAGATTTAAGATTCCTCAGACACACACGCAAGTCCTGCAGGCAGTGCTTATATCCTTTGGGCTGGCAAGCTATATGCATTGTCTTGTAACTGAAAATGCAGATTGTTTACTGATGTTAGATGCTATTTTCAATGGCTTCTTGCAGTGCCTCGAATTTCCAATGAGAATTGCCTCGATGTTTGTCGGCTAGAGGACAAGTTGATGGATGAGTCAAGGTAACTAAGTAAATAGATAAAAAAGTTTGCAGTTCATCGACTAGCAAATCGAACGCACAGCACTCACATGTATTCCACTGTATTATTTTAGTATCCTTCAAATAGCCCAACTGGATTGAAAACAAAGGATCTTTGTTCGGCCTTTCTAAACAATTCAATTACGGCTATAAGCAACAAATAAACAAGCAACATGGTAGTGAGAAAAAGTTTCCGAAAGCGGCGGGGGGAGAACTAAATGAAATGAAAATGAAAACTAGACACGCAGACAGAAAACTGAGAATTATCTGGGCATTCCGTGCAAACGAAGGCAGAAAATTCATTTTTTGCCGCAGTCAGCTGACGCTATCTGCTGCCTCTTTGCCCCGCAAGAACCCTGATTCCAGTACTTCCTTCGCTGCATTTAACTAATTGCGTTAATTAATTAGGACTAACAACCCGAGTTTGGGTAAAAGTCTGTACAAGCCATCCAACTGCTGCAAGGATAACAAGGATAACACAACTGCGGAAACCACAAGACCTCTGGGCACGCAAAGAACGCCTATATGAAGGTCCTGAGCTCTGGCCATGGATATGTGCTAAGCGCTGGGGATTACCAAATTGATATATAAAGTTCATGTCCTGGGTTCTTATGCATTATGCTGCTAATGGCTTTTCGTGGCTTCCGACACGAGTTTTGCCTTCATGTCTGCCAGAGGTTGGCAAAATAATACTTATGGCTATGCTAAATAATAAAGAATGCACAATGCCGCTATACTCGTATTATTTTTAAAAAGCATGAAATACTGTCAGCTAGAAGTAGGTCTTCTGCACTGTATTTCTCTTATTCGAATGCCAATGCCCATTGCTGTACAAATTATTCAAATGGTGCAAGAATAATGCATTAAATTAATTATAATTAACAGACATGGGCCTTAATTAGAACCCATGTTGCAGTCTAAGTAGAGCAAGAGACGAAATCAGACATCGAAATACAAGTATGTCAGCGATATTTAAGCGAACCGAAATGACTGGCTTGGTGACTTCATTAATTAATGAACTTTTTGTGGGTATCGCGTCGTTCCCTCTTCTGCTTGACACCCTTTACCCCAGTTAAAAAGCAGTTCCTTTCACTTTGGCCATGCATGAAAAACCCGCAACTTGTTTACTCAATGCCGGCGTTTTCACTTCGACACTTGGGTGAATTGGTGGCCCCCGGGTGGAATAGACTCAACCCTTTTGACTCGAAATTTTTGCATAACAAAGCGGCAAACAGATGGAGGGAAAGTGCCGGCGCGGCAATGCAATTTATTTAATAAAAAACGCAATGTCGACGACCCAAGCAATTGAAACTTTTTCAACCGCAAAATACTAAACCATACTTCTAGGCAATAACGTAATTCAAATGCCCCGTAGACGACGACACCAGCAAACTTTGCACATTTTTGTGCCACCCATTCTTCCAAAAAAAAAAAAAAAAGAAAACAAAAAGGTGGTTCCATGAGGCAAACTCCACTCACAAGCAGAGGAAAAGTTTTCCAAAAATGGCGTAAATTGTCGGATCCCCCAAAAACAGAACCCTTTGCCATCCACCCATGCTAACTCTTTTTTTTTTGTTTTTTTTTGTTTTTGTAAATAGTGAGGAACCACGGGTGACCAAGTGGGAAAGTCAAAGCCTTGCGCGGCATTTACTAAAATATTCATGGCCTGGTGAGTCGACACCCCATCGGTGGGTGGTGGGTGGCTGAGTGGGTGGCTGAGTGGGTGGATGAGTGGGTGGCTGAGCGGGCGGTGGGGGAAGGTCGAACTGCCAACTGGCCTTTGTACTTGAATTGGTTCCGTTGCCCTTCTGCAGTTTTTGCTCTTTTTGTTTATGACACGAATGAGCGAAGTTTTTGATATTTGTTGATTGCTTTTTCGGCTCTGATTGTGGGCGTTGCAGTGGCATGCTGATGAAGTGGGCGTGGTCAGCTGGGGAGCAACAGATCTATTTGCATTTTGAGTCCATTCTGTTGAGAGTCTCAGTATGAATAATTGTTTAATTGTCTTGCTGATGAGTTGAAAACAAAGCGTTTAAAATGCAGAAATAAAAACTTTTATTTAGATGTGCTTACATAATATCACATAGCTGCATTTTAAACCTTTCTATTGTTATTGTTATTCAATAATGCATTCAGAATTAATTAATGCCTGGATTCAGGGACTCATTTCAGTACAAATTAAATGACCAACTTAAAGTGTCATTTCAAACCCTTTTTATTTTGTGACTATATAAATGTATTCCCTTGTTCGCTGATCAAGAAAAACCCTTTACATTTTCCTCACCATTAGCGAAAATTTCCATTCAATCAAAACACTTTTGTTTTGTATTTGTTTCTCTAAAACAAATAAACGAAGACATTTGCAAATGTTTTCATTGCAAGCTGCGATGGCGCTGAACCACTGATTTCCTTTAGTGGGAAACTCTTTGTGTATCTTGGATATGCATAATAGAAAAGCGTGTGTACTGAAAATCATGGTGGGTACAAAGTAGGCACTTTAGTTGAGTTTTACATGTATGCAAGTGTGCTGCTGAGACTTTAGTTTTACTTTATCTGATAACTGAATTAGAAGTCATAACGAAGGTGTCTGAAACAAAGCAATGATAAGAGAAGTCCAGTTTTATCCAGTATTTAAGTTCGTTTTGGCACACTCATACATATTTTTATTTATAATACACACATCTGTTAGATTTCCAATCCGATGATGGGCTTAAGTAATTTTTTACTCCTTTACTTATGCTCGTATACTCGTAGATAAGTGGTGGCCTCGAAAGCAGTTTGTCCAACGCATTGCCGTAAACTTGCCTTCTAGAATTTTGTAATAGCCCCGATAACAATGGCCTGGCACATCAACAGGACTGGTACCGAGGAGCACTCCTTGAGTGACGGCATGCCAAGGAGACTGAGGGGTGGGAGGGAAGGTTGGAAGGGTGGAAGGGGGAAGAGGGGTTGGCGTGACACCGAGATGGCCAAGGATAGCTGGCAGGTTGAATTAACCCCGTTCCCCGGCTGAAGTCACTGGTAGGACACTTGACTGGCGGTTGGTGGATGTTGAGGTTGCCTGCCTGGCTGCTGTGCAATTGGTTTTGTGGGCCATAAGGACTCACCCCCCCTCTTCAAGGCCATAACAACAAATGGCCAAGCAAAATGGATGTCGAAAGCATATACTTCAGTTCCTCCTGCTGGACGTCATTTGCATTCATCCATCCGTTCATCCACCGGACCAATTTCAAATGATGCTATTTGTGGTGAAAATTTGATCGATGATTATTATTTATATAAACCGATTAGTGTCTTGCGTGTATTTATAAATATCTGGCTGTATACCACCAATATAAATTGATTGACACGACCATAAAAAATAAATGCGAGCCTTCCCACCGGAAATGAGCAAAAAAAGATGGCAAAACGAATGGATGGGTTATGTGTGTATATGTATGTGTGTGTGTGTGTGTGTGTGTGTGTGTGTGTGAGTGTGTGTGTGTGTGTGGTCCTGCTTCTGGTTCACCTATTGCTATTGTTGTTGTCATTAATGCTTGATTCCTGACTGTTTTTGCCAGACTTTATTGACGTATTTCGGTTCGCTTTGGCCCCTTGATTACAATTCGCTTCCGGCAGTCATTAATTTTTATTTAGCACATTTTCAGAGCGCTCGTAAAGAGAGCGGGAAACGAGAAAAATCGCCGCTTCCCAGGTAAGAAAAATGGCACAAGGACAGTAGGATCCAGGAGAATATGAATAAATTATGGCTTCATGTGGGCGTTTGAATCGCTTTTTCCCCGCTCGCTGCCACGCCTCTGGGCGGAAACGGAAAGTGTGTTAATTTCCGACAGCAAAATGTTTACGCTTCTGATGGACGCGAACTGCAATTGATTTCAATGGGATGGCGGAATAACGAAAAAAGTGACTGTTGTTAAATAAGTGGAGGTCGTCCAGAGGTGTAAAAACTGTTATGTGTATATTCCTTCGTTGAAAGGAGCATGTATATGAATACAATAATTTTTGTTTATTAAAGCAAGAACACATTCGAATGAAAAAATATGTCATAAATAGTTGAATCGTTTCCAAATGAATTAAAAATATTAAACTCAGCTACTCGATTTTAATTTAAGAGTGTAAAACAAGAAATTGTGTACGGCAATTACATGGAACTACTCTTAAATTATTAATTACTTAATTACTTTTCTGTACCTTTATTCGTGTAAAACTTAATAAGAATGCCCCTTTGGTGCCTCTCAAGCTGTCTCATTTATTATTCATTCAATATTAATTCAAGCATTAAAATTCCAACTCTACCTTCTACCCCCCAACGCCATGAAATATTTTATTAAAATGCTTTCACATTATCCAGACGCCCTTATCATGTCGGGCTATCATTGTCCGATTTATTGGCAACAAGGGCATCGTCGACCACTCGTCTTTCATTCATTCACTCAGGACTGTGGCCAAGGACATGACCAAAAAGTACTCACGCAATATTTATGTCCTTAAAAATAATATAAATTAAAACGGATTTTCGAAAACTATTATTATCTGACTTAATTTAGTATCTGATTTGAATTTCTTTTAAAATAGTTACCAAATAATATTTTGTATATTCCTCTATATGAAGTAAAAGTAATAGAAACGCCTTCGTTAATAACAGTAATTGGGAAATATTTCCTTAAAGTTATCTTTGTTTTGAACTGTGCAACCACGACTACGTCTCGAACGCCTTGAATGCCCAACGGGCCTACTGCATTTGCATATGACGGGCCGTGTTCAGCAGTTTTTCCAGCCTACATTTACCCTTTTGCCATTTTTCGCAAACACTTTTCCTCCATGTCGGACCATGAGTACCGCAGGTCTTTTGTATTCGCACGTCCATTCTGTTTATCATTTTTCCCACCTCCGTTGGCTTCCTCGCATGAAACACGTAAAACGCATTCAAGCTGAATTTGTAGGTATTGGTTTTAAAAAAAGGCAACATACGTGTAGGTGCAATGCATTTAATTAGCTTTGCTTTCTCTAGTAAATTAATCAACTGATATTTTATTTCTTTAGTCTGGACAGACAATAATGTTTTATTAAAGCCCATTTCGTTGGATAACAACTAAATTATAACGAATACTCGTTTGCTGAACTTCTGATTGCAGGTGTATTTCAGATCCTTTCATTGATTAAATATTGTATTTAATTACTGCAGTCTCTTAAGAATATAAACCTATTTACAAGCCGTAATTGCTTGAGATCAACAGGTGACCGTTTTGGAAACAAAGGGCTAGAAAGGCATAAAATTCCAGAGACTAAGTCTACCAACGGGCAGCGGATGTTGGCTTTTTGGGTAACACTTTACGACCAAAACACACATCCACACGCGCACTTAGGCCGCCGTTTCCGTTTCCGCTCACTTAATGTTTCATTTTGTTGCTCTTACTGGCCAAAACCAAGAACCGCCGCCCGTCACTCAACTCGAGTGTGTGTGGTTGTGTGAGTGCGCGTGCGAGTGTGTGTGCGAGTGTGGGTGTGGGTGTGGGTGTAGGCCAAGTTAATGTCCAACATGCTTGTCCATGTGTCAGTTAGAGGCTGCCTTTGTGTGCGTTGTGGGCCATGTGTTGGCTTCCGAGACAAAATGGCTTAAGTAGTCACTTTTTGTGCTTATGCCCGGACTTTGGTTTAATTAATTACGAGATTAATGTGACTGCACAGTGTGTGTGTGTGTGTGTGTGTGTGTGTGTGTGTGTGTGAGTGAATGTGCGTCTGGCCGAGGCAATTGCTAACCGTACATATTTCGCTGAAGGTGGGACATTCGGACATTTGGCCAACTGCGTGTGACGCCGTCGTAGATGAGTTCATACTACACAACATCGAGCCAGTAATTACATTCACACCCCACACATTTGTCATTAACGTTGTGGCTGCGGTGTGAGTTGGGTGCTAATGGAAGGCTGGGCAACATAACCACATAAATGTTTATGAAGGAAAGAAATTTGGCCAAAATTGTTCGGCTGAGGTAACCAAAGAAAGGTTAATGAATTAATTTAAAAGTCCAATGGTCGCGTTTGTATATCGTTTGTATTATCGCATGGCAGTTACATATTTCTGTAACACTTCACTTTTTAAAATGTATTTAAATTACTACAAATAATAATAACAAATTAAAACATTTTTAAATTGGATTTAATGAGTTCAAGATTGATTCACAGTTCGGGATATTATTTATTGCTCTCGTTTTCCTTATTTACAGCATCTCAATGGCTTTTTTCAGTAAACGTGAACATTTTAATTAATCCCCTGGAATGCTCAATTTCATTGCGGTTTTGTCAGTCGGCTTGTTAACAATCATCCAGATAGGGACTGCCATGGCGCATTCCTCTGCCACTTTTTCGGTTTTCCCTCACTTCCTATTAGTGGGTTCCATTTTAACTGACATATGTCAACACTCATTAGCTCAGCGATTCAGTTCCGTGGTGTTTTTTCGGTTGGCATTACTATTGCTACTGTATTTATTTCGATGATTGATAGGTCTGTTATTCAAATGTGTGACACACGAAAAACATGACAGGAGAGCTTTAAACTCATGTAGATGAAAACATAAATTTTTCGATATTTTGTGATGTGGGGTGGGGGTTGGGTTGCTATGATGGATCGAAAGGCCGTTAGAAGTCTACTTTACATTCAAATGGCGTGCCGGGATAGGAGTTCCCCTTCCAGCAGAGTCACTTTTTTATGTGCGTTAAAGAGCCTTTCAACTTGCGATATGTAATCCTTTGATTGATGCTCGGCAACGTCAAAGCACCGTGCACACACACGCCAAAACACAAAACCTCCGAGCCCATCGTCCTTGGTACGTATTTGGTCCTTGGTCCTTGGTCCTTGGTACTTGGCACTGCAGTAGTACCAGCTACCGAAATCAACGCCTATGCAAATTTGCCGAAGGATCAAGGTGAGAGAAGAGTGATTGCGGGATGGATGGATAAACCCAGGGGCGGGCCAACGTGCGAGACGAGTGTTAGACATATGATGACAAAGACGATTTTCGCATTTTTGCTTTTTGATTAGCCTCCACAACTGCAGTGGCTTGGGAAGCCGAAGCCTTGTAAGGATACGAAAGGCGCTGGAGCAGGCCTGCTTTTTGGCCGAGCTAAAATTGAAGCTAAGTTCAGGTAGCTGTAACTGTATGCCCAACCCTAAACAGTAGCCACAAAGCAAGGCGTTTGATGTGATTTTCTCGATTGAAGGCTCACAGGATACACCTCGAATCCTGCAACCCGCTGCATTGGCTGCTCCTGCAGCTTGCATTTTGCCATCTATGACGAAACAAAGCTGCTGATGGACCGGCATACAAAAGCGAAGAGTGGAAGCCAGGATACTAGACACACAGACAGTTTGCCTATATCGAAATGGTTTTCTGTAACTTTTGTTAACCCATCGTTTCTAGAAATTCGTCAACGTTTAACCAAATTGTTAGAAATCCTAGCTTAAGCTTCAAGATAGATAGAGCTACAAGTTTACTTATGAAGTAAAAATTAAATTAATCTATTTGCTTAAAGTAACAAAGCTTTACTCTTACAGTTTTTGTATGACAAACTAAAATAATAATTGGATTAAGCTTTTGCAAATCCACGTTAGTTTGTTAAACAAATTTTTTATAATTGCATTGACGCACCTGCCAGTCCACAAAAAGTCGTTCTTAAAGCTTACCCGCTCCGTTGACCACATTTTGATATACGCAAAAAGCCACTCGACGTTGTCCCAGAAAGCCACGAAATGCAACTGGAAATCAATTAGCTAATTATGGTGCATTGCAACCGCAATCCGAATTGGTGGGCGACTGGGAGGCGCTGATTTTAAAGCTTATGTTCAATTTTCCTATCGATTAACCGGGCTAAGCCTAAACTTGGCCGCCGCCGCCGAAAGCACAGCACTTGAAGTTCATAGGTTAAACCGAAACAGCAGGTATTTTTTGGCAACACAGCGCCATTTCCACTATGCAAATGCGCAACTCCTTATCCGAAGTATTGGCCAATGAGCTGCATTGCGAACTTGTATTTTCCCCACCTGTTGGGTAATTGAAGTCCCGCAGAGGCGAGGGAATCCGGTGGAATAGGGGCGGTGTGACCAGGTGGGTCCTACTTTGCACTCTTGCGAAAATATTATTGAAGGATTAAAGTTTAAACTTTTAAGTGCAAAAACACTTCAATTCAATTGTGTGTGGGCTTGGCAGTGCGTCCCTGTTTGTTAGTTAGTTAGTCAGGAGGGCCCGTTGGAGGCGTGTGGCCAGGCGCACTTTGAGCCAGGAGTGGTCTGAAAAGTTTTCGTTGCGGTTGTGTTGGCACCTTGGCCACAAAGTTGCATTTGCCCCTGTTGGAGTTTTAATTCACAGTGTTGCCTTTGTGCTATTAACGTTGAACAAATGGTTGCCACACACAACCCATATGAGCAGAGATAACGATAAAAAACAATTGTTGGATATATTTATTTAAATGCTAAGTGTAATTGTATAGGTAGTGTGGGTACAAAATATGTTTTAACTTCACATTAACAAAATAATTTTCCATTTCTTGCGCAATTATCCTTATTTCCTTTTATTAACTAAATACTAAAAAAATAATATTTATTATTATTTTGAATTATTTTTGCTTATTAAACTATTTGACTAACAATATATAATCAGTAAATGCATTACATCGTCTTTGAAATAAATATTAATTGTCAATTTTAAAAAATAAATATATATTATCAGATTGTAATCAAATTAAGATGATATAATACTTTGTAATGTTTGTAATGCGTTTTTGTTCTTGTCTTCAGCTCTTCCTGAATTTTTCAAATATTTATTAAAAACATGTTTCTTATGTGTGCCGTTTTAGATATTCTATAATCAACATTCCCTAATAAATTAAGTAAGCCCCACCTTAAGCAGCATAATGCGGGACAAATAGGGCAGGAAAAGATAATCGCCAGGCAAAGGAAAACATCTGAAAGACAGAAGCAGCATAATCCCGAGGGTTTCTGACCGTATTTCGCCATGGGAAGCCGGCCCCAATGCTAGCTAACCTCTTTTCCATTCCATCATTGACAAGTGGCCTTTAAATGAAGTGAAGAAGCCAAAGCTGTTGCCGTCTTTTGCAGCTGACGACATCGTCGTCGCTGGTAGAAAAAAGGGGGGATTCGGTAACGGCCTGGCTAAGAACGGCGTCCTTGAACACTCGTTGTCGGGCTGTAAGGACCCCATTTTCTTCTATTCGCCGGTCCTTGTTCCTGTGCCTTTGCCCATCGTTGTCTTTCGACACATTGAAGGAATGCCGAGCGTGGCCATTTCTCCTGCAACTTCGCGTTCAACAATTTAGTGTGCATTCTCCTATTCTACTTTTCCTATATTTTTTTTTTTGTTAGCATTTTCCACTTCTTGGAAGTTTTTCCCGCGACTTTCAACCGAGTGCCAGGGGGCGGTCCGCGTTTAAGTGATAATCCTGACTTATGCTGCGAATAATGTTGCTAAACTGTTGACTGCACTTTCACTTTAACTTTCCTCTTCACGCCAGCTAACTTCAAGTCCGCCAAATGTCTCCCACTTTTATTTCCCTGCATATAAAATATGAAATACATGGAGATCTGAATATTTTTGGTTCGGAAATATTAGTAATGCTTAAGTGGAACGTAAATTTTTGTTTGGCTCTCCATGAAACAAACTTTTTAATTTATGCTAAGGATTTATGTATATACGAAGTATTAAAAGGTTTGTTTCCTTCAACATCCAACTGTTTATATACTATTTATTTCCATCTAACATAGTGTAGACACGCATTGGCCTCCAACTGCTGACATTTCGGGGCCACGAATGCCAGTTGCTTAAATTCCAGAAATACTTTGACTCTTCCTTGCTTCCGGCATTTTCCAGCTCCTGCCGCTCCTTTTGCGGTTTTTCCCCTTGGGCTTATGCAACTGAACTGCTCACGTTTTCGTGAATTGATTTGCGAGCGTTTTTGCGGTGAAGTTGGGAGTTCGGCAGTCGGTGGTGGCATTGGGGGGTCACAGGTCACCCCTTTGGCCTTTTCCTAGTCTTTTGGCTTCTCATTCATAATGAATAATTTCCGCACGAATTGAATTCAATGGCCAAATGGTTTTGCCGGCTTGTGCCGTTTGTGCCTAATGGCCATTATTATTATTAGGATTATTATGATTACGATTACAACCGAGCATATTATCGTACACTTTTCTGGTTCCTTTTTTTCCACTTTCAATAGTTCTTCATCACGGTTTTTCGTAGTTTGGCTTCCATTTCATTAGATTGACGTTCGATGGCAAAAACTCCATTTATTAATAGCTAATTCATGATTTATGGCGATTTTAATTATTGCGTAAAGTACTGAAGAAAGAAAAATATCGGTCTTGGTCTATATAAATTGATTAATGGAAAAGTGGTATTCTGGTTTTATTGAGTTCAAGACAACTACGATTCCATTTAATACAAGTACTTCCAGTATCCGATGTTATTTAAAAGCCATATAAAAATAACTATTTCTTCAATTTGACTATTTCTTCGTTGAAAAAACATTTAAAACCTTGTTTTACGATGATGTTTCAATAAGCAAAAATTGTAATATCCCACCATTGCTAAAGCAGTTTATTTAAAGTAATTTCGCAAACAATATTTTTATTAATTGGCTAATAAAAGCGACGACAAAAATCAACAAGAAAGAAAATGCGAAATCATTGACTACCATATTAAATTAAAATGCTTAAAGCGGCGAACAAAGCAAAAAAATCCTATTGAAATACCAAATGGGAATTATCAGAAAGGCAAAGTCCGAACCAAAAGCTTTTATGTACTATATGAAAATCTTGTTGCAAAAACAACCCACAAAAGTAAACAAACGATATTGCACACACACATGGAAGCATTAAGCCAACTGCAATCAAATTTGGCCAACAAAAACTTGGGCAATAATAACTGCATTTCGCCATTGAATGTTATTGCATTAGTTTGTCGGCAAAAAAGGAAGAAAAAGCAACAACAGGATGCGCCGAGAATGTGGAAAATCACATTCAAGCGAAAACTTTTTACTAAATGACACTATGGCATAACAATTGCATTATCCGCTTTGATCTTTGATTGGGTTTTCTTCTATTTTGTGGCTTTTTGTTATCGAAATCAAATTGAATTCCAATTAGTTAATAGTGCAAATAGATTATTTTATTTCGATTTTTTAATAATTAATAATATCGTATTTAAAATAGGCCATAGGTATAATTATACAATTGAAACTGGAAAATGACCTTTTTAATAACTAATAGTGCAGCACATGTAGCCCTGTATAGGCACGGAAAAAGTTATTCAATTTTTAAACTAGAATCGAACAAAATCCTAAGTAAATCTTTGCATAATTTTGGTTCGTCTGATTCGTTTGTTTGGTTTTGGCTTTGATTTTACTTCTATCCGTTCTAATTCCTTCTTTTTTTATGGAGAACTGCAATGCTAACCATGATGACGATGGTAACCGAATTCCGGCCACGAAGTGACAAACGCATTGAGCAAATACATTTGTTGGCCAACAAAAATGTTTGACACGAATTGCAAGGCTCCTTCTCCCGAAATATCCTTCTCCCAAGCATGCGCCTTATAGAATTTTCCGAAAGTAGAACACGAGAGAAACACTGCAATTCACCATAGAAAATCAACAAGTGGTTGCCGGCTTGCAAGGAAATGTTTGGGTATAATTATAGCACTGCTTGCTCGCTTAAGGGGAAATGCCTATTGTGTTGAGTGTGTTGAGTACTTCCTTACCGACCCGGAATTTCCCCAACAAACTCCCCTATAGAAATGTGTCTATGCAAGCAGTTTATTTATGGCAAGTAGAATAAATTTTCTTCTGGCCATAGTTGTTTGTGGTGGATGGTCTTATACCTTTGTTTTCTTAGTTATATCCGTGGCTCGTAGACAAGCTCTGAAAAATAAAGAAAATGTCTAGGGAATCCTTTCCGGTTCTCTGAGGTAAATTTACAACTTATCCCGAATTGGATTATAAGCCGTCGGCTCGTATGTCCTTCTGTCCGTCTTTCCGTCCGTATGAACGCTGAGATTTAAGAAAGAATAAGACCTAGGGAGTTGCGACTTTGGAGCTGGCATATCTAGATGTTCCTGGAACTTCCCAAGACTAAGAAACTGGAAATTTTACTATAAAGTTGCCTCTTGATTTACTATCATTTCCAAACCTCCTAATGCATTTAACTAAAGGCGAGAGAATTGTAATGCCTGCTTCATGTTTTGACCATTCATTTTAAAAGAGTTTATATTGTTCTCGAGAGTTGTCACTTCCAAGCTTCCAAGTTATCAGACGTCCTGATTTAGCAATTTCCTTCAATTTAAACCGCAGACACGTGAAGGTGTCGTAACCTCTTCGTCGCAAGTCACGTGAAAAATATATATGCATACACGTATATAGTAAAGGAGCAATGCGAAGCCCTTTGTGAGTGCCATGTAGTCAGGAGTTAAAGCTGCTGCGTGCTAAAGTTTTGCGATATGTACCGCATATAATTGCGAAAGATGAGCATGAAAGCGGAAAACTTGTTGCATACTGCGAGGCTAAAGGATTGCGTGTCAAGTTTGTGCGGCTATATGTGCTGATCGGGAGATGTTCTGGGACATTCTCGGTATTACAACGTTTTACGAGGCAACGCGAAATCCGAGAAGCGTTTTTAAGGCGAAGCCTTTTTGCGATACGTTTAGCTCCTTACATAATAAAACAAGAGCTCAAATAAATAGTTTACGGGCATCGTTAGTTAACTTAACGTGTGCATAACTTAATTTTCTTAATTATTTGGGCCATAACTGTACTTAAATAACATGCAAATGCTATATAGTTTAATAAGTGAACGCCAGTGAGTGTGAACATATTGTTTGTATGCCATATATTCCAGACATATGGCCAGAGAAAAGCGGAAGAGATATGCAAATCTACTTGTTTATGGGGCAACAATTTCTAAACTAATTTAATATGGCCGGCCCAAAAGTGGCACTTCCCTCCTCTTCGGCACAACGTACTTGCAACATCAAATATATGCAAAATAGAAGGAAAACAAAACAGAAGTGGAAATCAACCAAACGGAAACATAAACCCAGCCCAGAAACTCTTGTCATCATATTGTTGTGACTATGAACGAGTGAAATGTCCAAACAGGCATTTTCTCAGTTCCTAGTCATACCGAAATCTGACCAACTATGATCAATAAACCCAAAAGCGTGTAGCCAAAATGGCAAATAATTAGGAAACTCGGGCCCAGAGGAAGGACTGGGTTCTTCATGTACATAAGTGTGCGTGGTGTTCATTGCCGCACAAATATCGCCAAGATGCATGGCACACATCTCAAATTGAGCACATTATCATAGCCTCCGCATTGAGTAAATATTTATGCTTTGGTACCTGAGTTAATTGACGACAATATTGCCAATAAAGTCTGGTAATTCGCACACTAAATAAATATTTATAAATAATTAGGCAACGACAAAAGTAATTGGACAATAAGTGATGTGTGTTTCCTTGGAAGTCATCACTAATTCTCTAAGTAAATTTGCATAAGATAGAGACTGTTATCTAGTATTTTATGTTTCTGCCTAAACTTAAGCCCAAATAAAACTAAAATCAAGTGGCCCCATTTATACAAATGGTTAGAAATGCGCATTGCTTTGAATCGTGCCGAAATATAGCTAGCTAGCTACCTTCATAATTGTAGCATTTGAACTGGCACTTGCATTAAGTGCTATTTCATCCAGGAAGTGGATGAACTTTGAACCCAAATTGCATGATATGTGAGACTTGAAGTTAAAACAGTTGTAAGTGCATCCTAAGTGGCAACAATTGTACTTACTTGAACATCTGTCAGGTCAGTATTCCGGACTCAGGAAGCTCTTCATAAATTCCAAACAATTGTTGGCGTCTTGGTCGAATGCGAACAAAAGGCAGCCATTATCATTGTTTGTGTCTGAGTGCTTAGATGAAGCAGGGTCAATGGCCAACAGGCCAAGTTGGTCGAACTTCATACGTGTATGTTCTATGCAGCCGTACATCATAATTACCCAAATGCTACTGCAGTCATAGAACTCTCTGCTGGTTGAGTGCTAATCAAATCACAAATCAAAGTGCCCAAAAACCCCAACATACAAATTTAGTTTCGGGGAAAATGAGATGATGATGACCCGAGCATGCAAATGGACCACGAGGATGGTGACCAAAGCCCAAATCCGAGCTGAATGTACCGGCGACATGTTTGTAATTAGTACTTCGTCATTGGCGCTCTGATGGCATGTCCAATGTCCTTTGGTCCTGACAAATTTTGAAGAGAGTTCGACTCCACACGTCTTTCACTGCTGGGAGGCAAAATATATGGGGTGCCTTACTGCAGTTGCGCGGCAAAACATCAAAATTAGTTGAAAATTTCGCACATTCCGGTCAACAGCCAGAAAATTGCTTTACACCAATTAGAATCGCAAATGTATATCACAGAGTATGGCTACATTATTGAAACGGGTTAGAAAAGTTACATTTTGGCTTCTGTGATGGATTGATTAAATGACCGAAAAGCTAAATGAAAGATAATGTGCCAAGTTTCGTAAATAATTCAAACTTATTAAAAAATTTGATGAAATATCGGCTGCTGTGATTTAAAAAGTACTAGTTCAAATATTCTCCGATTTGGTTAAAAATAATTTTCCAGTTACATTGAAAGCAAATTATATGCCGAACAAAATGTTGCTTCAGCTTTATTACCTCCATTCAGCGAAATTACATCACTTGGCTATCAAAAATTCCGCTCGGAAAAAATTGAGTTTGCCTTTACCTTTGATTTCGTATGAATCAAGCAGTCAAATAAATTTAAGTTGACTGCCAAAAATCTCTTTCCTTGCAGCTTTTAAATCAACTCACGTGCCGAGGAAAATGAATTTGCCAGCGAATGTTACCCGCTGGGAAATCGTAAAAGGAATTTATTTAAATCGAGTCAACAAGTGCGTAGAATCTTCTTTAACAAAGAACTGAGAATTATTGCAATGCATGGAAACAAAATTAGCATAAATCACACTAAAAGTGCATTAAGGACGTTAGAGTCTCGCCATCAACTATCGAAGGGCACAAACTTGATTATCTGCGCTTTACAAGAAATCAAATTCATCCAAAGATAAGAAATTGATTTATCAGCGAAGGAAGTCAATCAGCAGAAAATGCCGGGAATGCGATAAACACTCTATAGATTCAGTTCAGATTCAGCTCTTCGCAGATGTGCTTCCTTAAAATTATAGTGAAGAATCGTTTATGCCATGCACTGTAAAGCTTTTTTGTTTTCCCTTTTAATACAGGAAAATATAAATATTCTGAATGCTTGTGCATAGACTCAGGGAATAGAGAATCGCTTAATTTCGCATTCTAAATTATTCTATTGAATAGCATTAGAATCAATTGCAACCTTTATATTTACTTAACAAATCATTTTTTCCCTCTTCTAGATTTTTGGAACGAACCATTTCCGTGCAAAGTTCACTTACATCCACATTGAAATGCAATCATTGCCTCAATATAAAATAGCTCATCAAGCAAAACTATGAGTACCGGGTATCTGGCCGTAAAACTAACTTTCCTGCGAGTGTTGGCTTTTTAGTTACAATCCCAGCCACCGCCGACTTACAACTTTGCATCATTCTTTTTCATTTCGCATGAGTACATAGATGAATGAAATGAATGGATTGTTGTGCCGGCTTCAGTCGTTTGGCTGAGTGCCTGCTATTGCCTTGGCTTTAGTTCCTGGTTGAGCAGGTCCTGCTTCTTTTTTCCTGCATGAACTGAATAACTGAATGTTGCCAAGTAGTCAAACAGTCAGTTGGCGACCTGTTAAAGCGGATTTGTGCTACTCTTGGCTCTGATGTCATGCACTCTGCAACAGCGCCCCCCTTCCCGGCCATATTGCCACCGAGCCACCGAGCCACCGAGCCTCCGGTTTTCAGTTTTCAGTTTTCAGGATACTGCAGCCGGAATGGTCGCCCCGTTGGCGTCAACAGCTTACATTATTTATTTTGTTTTATTTTTCATCTGTTTCCAGTCTGGCATGGCACATGGATTTGCGGGCGGAGACTGGGACCCCGAATGATGATAGATCAAGTATTTATAGAATGTCGTTTTGCATTTCTTTTCCTATTGATTTTTGTTTGGCGCTTCGCTTTTATACTTCAAGTGTTGAAAATGATTTTGTAAATTAGTTGCAAGTATTTTTGCTCGAAAATGTTCCATCGCAAGCTGAACCGAATGCTGAACATATCCATTTCTGTTTAATCGCAGAGCAAAGGGATTTTCGCGTGGGTCCTTGAGCGGAAATTGAGCCTCTGTCCGAATATTGCCGGCAATGATTAGCTGAAATCCCATGCAGTGAAAGCTTGCTCGGTGCCATTGGGACAGTCGCAATTATTGGCGATTCCGGAGCTTCCACTTCCTGCATGACCCGGCAGCAGCTACTTATTAGATATTCAATCCGCTCAAATGTTTTTGAGTTGTATAAAATAGACATGTACACATTTTGTACTTAAGCTTAAAAATATTATTATTTGGTATTATATTTCTTAATAACTTTCTAGCAAACGAAGTAGTGTTGAGTAAACAGGGACTCCGTGACAGGGGGATTGATGAAAATTAACGGAGGAGCACGAGGGGATCCCATTTAATAAAGGACGCACAGATATAAGCTTAAGCCGCCTTTTCTGAAGTATCCTGCGTGGCTTGCCACCCGTCGCTGTGTCGACATTTTGAAAGCATTTTCCAAGTTGCCATTCTGATGGAACGTGAACTTCTATTCGATGTTCGTTACTTGCTTGTATAGTAGCTCTTTTGTTGTATTTTTTTTTGGCTGTCAAGCAGGATATTACACCTCGGATTTTCGCGCTGTCTTTCACTTTCGCCTGCTGTGACATATTTCTATGGCCATTTCCCTTTCCTTTCCCTGCTGCGAGAGCAGACAGACACATTTTTTTGGCTCACTCTTTTGTTTTTGTTCTGTATTTTTTGTTTTAATCTTATAAGCATTGTCAGCGTGTGCTCGTGCCACAAATTGTTGCATATATCATCCCAGTGCGCTTTATTGTTTTAATATGTTAAAACGTAAGATTCGCGGAATTTATATTCCTTAATATGTGGGAATTATGAGAGCTTTTTGTATGCAATGCAAAGTATCTAATAAGAATTTTGTTAAAAGGAAAATGTATTCACCCACATGAAGAACTACCAGGACTAGTCTAACAAAATGTATTTGTAAAACACAACTAACCAACTAGACGGAAATCTGTAATAGCCTTGGCCTAAATATATATATTTTACCATTTAAGCTAAAATCATAAGTGTATACATATTCGTGCGTATTTTATAAAGAACTTCCTCTAATTGGCATTCCTTTGGTGGCGTAAGCCTAATTTTCATACATTTATCAACACTTTTTGTGGTCCTCTGGCAAATGTAATTTATATTTCTGAGCGAGTCTGTCTGCCTTATTTTTTTGTTTGCTCATTCCTGCGAAAATTCGCTTGATTGTTTCACCGTACATCCGGCGGGAAAACAAGTATTTACACCGCAGCCCTGAACCAAATTAGCCATTTTCTAATGAAACACAAGGAATCGTTTGGGTTGTGTGTGAGCTTCTGGGTCTATCTGCTCACTGATAAATGTACAAAAGATAATGCCAGGGGCAAATTTCTTCCGCCCACACTCCCACAGATATCATACAAACATAACTCACCGTTGATTTTGGAGCACACTTTGCCCCCTTTGGGGTCTTTTCCTTTTTTCATCTCTGTTTTTGTTTGGATTTAACTCACGCTTCGTTGGTAGTTATGTTCTACGTGTGGTTAATCGCAAATGAGCAGCGCTATTCCTTGTTACCATAATGAGGCCAATTAGGCTTGAGGCAAAAACTAAATGCTGTGTGCAGTTTGTGTAATGGGCCGCCTAACAATGCGTAGACCCCACGTATGTATGACGCCCACTTTGCCGCCCCTTTTGGCTCAATTACGGATGTGGCAAACGGCTTTACATCTTTACATTTCAAGCGATATCCTGGCGATATTCCGACATCCTGCAGCTTTAAGTCGCTCCTTGTCCGTCATTTGGTGCTTGGTTTATGTTGATGTTTTGCAGACTTTGTGGCGGCTGCAACTAGAATTGCACCATCGCCATTTTATGGCTCCATTTGCATTGGAAGTTTGCTCCAAGTAAATGCCATTCGAATATTCCAAGTTCGTTTTACACTTTATGAGCCACCAAACTTATTTCGACAGTGGTCCTTATAATACTGGTAATTTGGTTTGTGTTTGCTATTGTGGTAATTTTCGATTATTTCCCATAATTACGTTACAGTAATAAATATATAAAAGTCTTGGGACTTGATGCTCATCAAAATCTACTTCTGAAAAAAAGCAGAAGAGAGAACGTTATAGTCGAGTTACTCGACTATCAGATACCTGTTACTCAATTAGTGGAAATGCAAAAGAGAAATTTTATTTTTTTTTCAAATTTATAGAATTTGGTAGAAGATAATGAAATGAAAGAAAATCACAAATTTTAAATTTTATAAATTATTAAATACTTCCAAATATTAATAGCAATTTCATTTACTTAAGATATGCAATCTAGTTCTTGCTTAAAGATTTGATTAATCACTAATATGTATTTGGTCCTGATTATTGAAGAACACCTTAGAAGAACACCATTTGCTTATGAACGCAATCCAACTTCGTAAGAAAATCGTGCTGAGCTCGTCTTAAAGTTAGTTCCTGTCCACAACATGCGAGCACTTACGTGATAAAAGATTTTCGCACATATACAGTGACAATGCAATTGCTGGATAGATATTTGCACGGAAATCGCCAGAGAGCATGTGAAATATTTATGGAGGGGCATTGTGAATGTCATGATGATTAGTTGCATATTCTCTTAACCCACCAATGCCAAAGGAGCTGGCTGTGTGCCCGATTTGGACCAGGCAAATATTTAATTTAAGAACATTTTCTTGCGTTATCCTCGAACAAGGGACGTGGGCCACAGCGTGGCGTGTCCTCTTACTATCCTGTCCAGTGCCGTCCTGTCCTGTCCTGTCCTGTCCAGTCCTTGCAAATCTCAGTTGGATTCCACCCACTCTTGGGCACCCCACACCCCCTCTTTCTTTCTCTTCTGAGCTTTTCCTTCTTCGATTGCAGCTGAGGCTCAGTCATACTCGTATTAGCCCAAGTCAAACAATGGCATTGGCAAACCGAGGAACAGCGCCAAATTGCAACGTGCAGAGGCCAGTGGAAAGCATAGAAAGAAGCGGGAAAATTGGGAAAACAGGGCCTGGCCAAGTGGCGTTAAGAAAATGCACCAGACAGAAAATCGATGGCAATATTCTAGCTACTTTCGACTGGTGCTGCTGCTGCTCTGATGCTTCTCCTGATGTTCCCGCTCTTATTTGTTTATTTGTTTACTTTTTATTGTTCCTTGTGGGGGAGGCACTCTAAATCCTTTGTGTGGCAGATTAACACGTGCGCACTCTCGGGAGCATCGGAAAAAAGTAGAAAAGTCAGAAGGTCACTTTGAAGTTGCTTTCACATCCAGACATATATTTACATCAGTATGTTTTTCAATACATATACATATTTTTTATATTTTCTGCTCAGCCCAAATCGATTTTGTACTGGCAAAATGAATTGAATTAAACAAAATCTTTGAAGCCTGTCCTACTCGGAAGGAAAATAAATTCAATTAAAACTTGCTTATATAAGCAAGCTAAATCCCAACTTTCTACTCTTTTTGTTCCACAGATATCGACGTGAAAAATTGGACTGTGAAAGTGATCATTATACATACTTTATTGGATCTCACATACCCATTTACCCATTTAAATCATAACAAAAATTTGAAAATGAATAAATGCAAATATTGCGATGCTATATTCCTGCTTTTTATGAAACTCAGTTTTAATTTTCTCACAATTTTCTTGGTTTTATTGTAAAAATTCAATCATAACAATTAAAATTCAGTTTACATTTCTTTTTAAGGGGCTTCGGACTCTTGATCAGTTTGAAATTATGCTATTACATTTATGAATTTTATACATGTATAAATATGTATGTGTGCTACATATGTATATCGGAAACAATTCCCTTTATCGTAAATTGTTCATATGTTAAATACTTAAAAAATAAAATGCGTCTAAATCGAAATAGGTAATTACACTGTCGCTCAATAATGTAATGTAATGTTCAATGTTAATGTATAATTATTTGTTTTACGTTTTTTTGTGATTATTACCTAATCAATCATATTGGTGTGGGTTCTATTTGTTTATTTTTGGTTTTGATCTCTATTTCTAATTAGAAGTTAAACGTTATCAGTTTAAGTTGGTTTCCTCTTTCTTATCCAAAAATATACATTCATCCATTAATTTGTTCAGTTTAGTGTTGTCGGTATTTGGTTTTCTGGCTCGTTAGAGGACGAAGGCCCACGATAGATTTCTCAAAAAGGCAAAAACGTTAATATATTTATACATATACAATTAGCTGATTTTCTTTATACAAGTTATACAAGTTTTGTTGCTTTGGTTCCCGCTTGTGTGAACAATTCAAATATAACAATTCCCGATGCTAAGACTAATGTGTTTTTCTTCGCTAAAAATAACAAATAAATTAGCCAATAAACATCAGCTTCCGCTGAATGCACACTTAAAGTTCCATCAAGAAGACATTCTGTATGTATAGTTTACAATGTGGTTGCTATGAGGAGTAGGTCTGACTACCCTGTCCTCTTTGCGGCGATTGTTGCTGCACTGGTTGTGCAGTTGGTGACATGTTCATTTGGCTATTGACATTAGCTCTAACATTTAAGCTACTCGAATTGTTTTGGCTAACTTGGGACTTATTGTTATTGTTTGTGGTCGTGATTGTGGCAACACGTCTCAGACGATTATCCGGAATCGGTGGTGAGTTCAGAGTGCCCGAGTATGGCTGATGTTGCGGCGACAGCGAGGATGGGCCACTTCCGCTTCCGCCGAAGGCATTGCGAATGCTGCTACTGCCGCCCAACCCACCCACACCTCCAGATCCAGCCCCACCAAGGCCGCCGGCGGATCCTGCGAAGATGCTACCATTGCTACTGCCGATCAGGCTAAGGGAGTGCTCGTTCGAGAGGATCTGGTGGGCGGCCAGGTTCATTTCCTCGGGCGTCATGTCCAGCGCCTCGCGCATCTCCCGTGCAGCAGTCCCCACGAACTCGGAGTCGCAGTATTTACCCAATCCTTCAGCGGCGAGTACCTACAAGTTTCGAGATTCATTACGCTCTTGGCCATTTGGTCAGTTAATCAGTAAATCAGTAAATCAGCATGTAAGTCAGTCAATTTCCCCCTTTTTTCCACACAGTTGTAACCTTTGCGAGTAAGTGAGTACTTACCCCTCCAATCAATGATTCGGCCAGGCCGTTCATATCAGATGAAGTTGGTAAACGACGCTGATCGTAGGGACTAGCTGGTGTCGATTGGATCATGCGTTCGTGGCCAGGAAGAGCACCATTGGGTGCGTAGACTGCATGTTTGCATAAAATAAGAAAATGTTGAGGTCAATTGTGAATAAATGTAAGCCTTTTGGTGTGGATATATGCATGATTTTTATACACGCTTTATTCGAGCTTGATGATCCAAGTATTTATACTTTAAGCTCTAAGTCAATCTACCCTATAGTTTTGAATATTAAATCAATTAAATCATTTTGTATACACTGATCATCTAATTAATTTATTTAATATATTTACAAGAAAAAAAACTGAAGTTTTTATTCAAAATATTAAGAATAAGAAGACAAGAAAATATATAACACATTTCAACGAGATTACTTATGTTTTTTTTTTAATGCAGTTAAAACGAATCACTAACTGTTTCTTGTTGACTTCCAAGGATCATCAAGCTTTTTTATTTTGTTTATGATTACTGTTATTTGTTAGTTAAGCATTCGACATTGCAAGCTCTTTATACACGATCTGCATACATTGTTAATATCATAAGCACAATTAAAATTATAACTTTGTTTCTAAATTAAGCAAGCAGTTATGGGTTAGATTAGGCAAAGCTCAATGTTCTCCAAAAATACTAGGCAACACTTATACGCAATTTAGCTATACTTTCTATAAACAATGCAGGCGGAGCATCTAAGCATCTGTTATGGTAGTATTTCGTAGGTGTGTTTTGTATTCACAGTGTGTTTGTTAATGTATGTGTATGGAAGATGTGAAGTCCCGAAGGCCCCAATCCGTGTGACAATGGTTCCCACACAATAAAGATAAGGAAGCGACAACAATACAATGCTGAGACATAATTGTGAATTTTCGGAATACACTTTCTGGCACATTTGTTTTTCGCATAGCATAGGAAAACATATATTTCTGTAACAATAACAACGATGACAACGTTCAGACTCGTAGCTTGGGTATACAAATGGAGTATTCGGTTTCTTGGTTAGTATTATATGGATAAGATGTGGTTTATATGGTCGCAAGGCACACACTTTTGTAAGGGATATGGCTTCACAAAAAAAGCCAAGAGGCCAAGGCTTATGAGTAGATGGGCACAACATCACGGCTTTTTAAAATAAATATATATATATATATAAGAAATTTTATATATATGCTGAGTATATAGACATCGATATCGGGTTTGCTTTGGGTTTGCGTTTAATTACGTTCGTTCTCTCTTGTTGTTGTTGTTGCGTGTTAAACGATTGTTGTTGCTAAAGTTGTTTCTGGTTGTTACTTGTTGTAGTTTGTTGTTCTTGTTGTAGGTGTTATGTCATTAAATCCATATTGTTATCAGGGGGAACTTTCATATAGGAACTCACGAAATATCATAATTTTTACCGACAACGGAATGTTTCAATTGCTTCTCTCTTTCGCATTTTAAACTTAGCAGAAAATAATAATGAAAGAAATATACAAAACGTTTTGGGAAGGATTCCCATTTGGAAAGGGAAACCAGTCTTGATTCGAACTCTTTGCAGACTCTTTGGACACTGAAGAATTTTGTCAGGTTCGAGACTCAGCACTCGGTGGTTTTTAAACTCGAATCACTTATGCTATAATAAAAATGTTTGTGAGAAAGAGTTATAAAAAACAAATTACTTTAGCAGACACATTTGACTGGTTTTAAAAAATACCCTGTCTTGGCGAATTTGTTCTTCTTGGAAATTTATGATTTTTTATGGGTTAGTTCAGTTTATTAGTTTGTAATTAACAAAAGGAGCCACATACGCTAAGGTTAATAGTGGTGGTTATAATGGGAAGATCTAATTTTTGAAATTGGTTTTTATGTTCAGTTAAGTTGTGAGTAACACAATAGCTATTGGTTAACGGGAAGAAGTTTGGAAGGAAAGTTTGGTATCGATAGTACTTAAGATAGATTAGCCAATTTAAGAATCAAATTCATTTATTTTCTGCATCATAGAAAAAAAGAAGAAAATAACTCTTTCATTAAATCAAATTAAATACTTTAGGAAAATTATAAATCTGTTCAAAAATTAAGCATTCCGATCTAATACTATTTTTAATGTCAAGAATAAATTCCATTTTTTACCCTTTAAGACACATAATATACGTTTTTACCTGTCTTTTTGCTTCTCTGAAATTAACAAAAATTCTTAAGGTAATGGCTTTATGTATGTTTTCGTGTGTTTGGCTCGATTTTAACTATAATGCAGCGGAAGCGTTTCTATAAAACTATAATTATTAGCTGTAAACAAAGCTGCACTCAATATTACTAAGCTACGAGTTCGATCTACAATAACCAGTCTATTTATGTTTAAAATCTAGTCGAGGTGTACTACAATGATGTGAAACATAATGGCAATTTCATTTTCGATTCAGTTAATATAATTTTTGGTCCCAATTAGAAAACAGCCAGGTAAACACAATAAGAACATAAAACATTTGGCCGCCTCATCTGATTAGTTTATGATTTTGCAATTGACCTGAAAAGTCGTATTGAACATTTTTACATGCCGCAGGCAATAACAAATCTTAGAACGCAGTGGTCGAGAATCTGTACATCATTTCAATTTGCAATATGTTTAATAGGAATGCAGCAGCTACATAATCGGATGTAAAACAAAACAAATCATTTCGTAAACAATTAGATTGGTGTTATAATAAATTTGTGTTGCTTTTTTGTTAGGGTCGAATTTGAGGTGTATAAAAACAACAAACGAACCAATTTGATCGGAATTATTTTTAGAATTTTGTCCGGTTAAAAGGAATAAAGTATAAAACACATTAAATAATGTTAATAAAGAAGAGTGCATTTGGTTGTTGCTGTTGCAATTACTGCTGTAGTTGGTTTTGTTATGTTTTTATTTGTTTTAATTTTATTATTGCAATTTGCAGCATTTTAGGCTTACCATTGTTATATGGATGCAATAAAATACCACGATTGCGGTTGCTGAAATTAATGTTCGGGGATTGAGTAAAAGTTTGGTTTATGTATTGCTTTTTTGCTCAATAGGTTGGTCGTTTCTGTATCATTTGTCTTGAATTCCACTAGTTTATGTGGCAACAAGTATGCATTTAAAGGATTTTTTGTGATTGCAACTAGGTTTGCTAAGACAACTAATTGAAAGAAACTCGTATTTATGTTGGTGGTGCCAAGTCTGTTGTTGAGCTTGGCTCGGCTCCTTTTGTCCATTACAAACTTCAGGGCGCTCTTCACTAGGTGACCAAACAAAATGCCACAAAACAGAAAACGCTAATTGTTGGCAATAAGTATATGGATAAACTCACTAAACAGCAAGCCATAGTAACGAGTATTATGGTAATGGAGTTTCGTGTTTTTTTAAATATATTTTTTTGGTTTTTTTTCTCTTTTTAATGTATGGGCTGGGTGACAACTCAAAAATTGGCCTACAGACCGCTTCACCTGTAAAATCATCCACCCCCGCATACTCACTCATAGTTGATGGCATTCGCCTCAGGCGGCAGTGTTCCGGCCACAGTGGCCGCTCCTCCTCCTCCTCCACTTTTGGCCAGCGGTCGCATGGATATGCTCTCGCCGAATGTCCTTAGCTCCCCGCCACTTCCCGCCCCCTGCAGTTCGTCCTGCAGCTTTCCGGCTGCCGCCAAACGGGCCTGCATTATGTTTCGCGTTATGTTGTTCACTCCGTCGGCTACGCTGCGGTTCAAGGTGTCGTACAGATAATCCCCGCCAGCGGGATCGGAGCTCCCCAGGACCAGCGAGCTACCGCCCACGCCCAAGGCTGCGGACGCGGATCCACCGATCGCCAGTGCTCCGTTGCTCTGGGATGCAGCGGCCTTGGCACTTCGCCTGAAGGTTCCATTCCCATGTCGGCGGATCGATGACCACACGCTGCCAAAAAGCGTATGGTGGCGCTGCAAAAGTTAATTAATTAAGAAAAATGTAGATTTTGAAAGAAATAAATGTAGCAAATACCCATGGTAGTCTCTTTAATTCTACCCTAAAAAATTCATTCAGATTAAACATATTTTCTGAAGCTAAAATCTTTATAATGTTATTGATTGTGGCATTTTATACCTCCTTTTAAGTATAGGAAACATTAAATAAGATTTCTTAAACTAACCGTTATTAAATATATTGCCAACTTACTCGATGCATGGGCTCCGGTTCCTGGTCCAGCTCGTCGAGATTACCGGAGATGGCTCTCTTGAGAGCTGGAGACACTTCGTGTAGGGTTCGCAGGCCGGCCTGCAGAGTGACTGTATTGCTGTCCGGATGACCCTCCTTGCCCTCCTGTTCCTTGCGCTTCTTGAAGCGCCGGAAATAGTCCTGAATCAGATATGTGGCGTAGAACTTGCCGACGGTCACCTCGTCATCGTTGCCCGGCGGTGGAACAACCTGATCCAGCAGCTTCGGATTGGTGCGTTTCCAGATCTGCTTGATCGTGGCGCGCAGCTCGGAGTTGGCATCATCGATGTTACCATCAGTCTTGATGCTCAGCGAAGTGCGCACCACCGCAAACAGTGTGGCATTGAAAAGAACCGTTCCATCTGAGTTGAGGGGCATGTTCATGGAAACCAGCCGTTTGCAGGCCATTCTATGCGGACACAGCTTGCCGAAGCCAAGTGGTGGTGAGATCTTTCTCAGCAATGTGACCACATCCAAGTGTTTGATGCGCCCTTTGGCATCCGGATCGTACTCGCTCCACAGACGAATGAACTCGTCCAGGTGATGGGGTCCCAAAATGGACCAATCCCGCGTCAGATAGTCAAAATTATCCATAATGACGGCCACGAAGAGATTGATGATCTAAAAAGAACATATTCATTTAATATACAGTTAAAAGCACGAAGCAGTAATTTGTGCCCTTACCAAAAACGAGCAGAGAACGTAGAAGGAAATAAAGTAGGGATAGGCTATAGAGGAACCGCATGGGTCTCCCGGCGTATCTGACTCCAAATCGCACTTGACATCCGGCTGGGCCGAGCAGGACATCATAATCTCCTGCCAAGCTTCACCGGTGGCCGATCGGAATAGTACTAATACAGCCTGCTGAAATGTTTGGAAGTTGTTATTGGCCGTGATGGAGTTACCACCATCTAGAGCAATTTTGCCAAAAACCTGAAAAAATGAAGTTTGTTAAAGGAAGCTTTCTAGAAATGTTAAAAAGTAAGACTTACTTGCATCCCCACAACAGCATAGATGAAAAATAGAAGCACAATTAGCAGGGCTACATAAGGTAGTGCCTGGAAAGATTTGATAAAAGTCCACAGTAACGTTCGAATGCCTTCGCCCTTGCTGAGAAGCTTGACAAGTCGCATCACTCGGAACAGCCGGAAGAAGTTGATGGATATTAAATTTGAACCAGCCTGAAATAGAGTGTTTTTTGACTACATAGATTAGGACCATTTTCGATAAACTCACTGATTTCTTCGTATTCTTGCAAACTTCTACAATGTCACATTCTGCTATCTGCGAAGTATCCTTGCTCTGCAAATATTTTTCAACTTATTATAACCAATCATTTTCTGGGCTATGCGTTTAAGAACCTTAATTTCAGAGTAGACAATGTCAATGAAACTGCCCAAAACGATGATAAAATCGAAGACGTTCCAGGCATCTCCAAAATAGTTCTGTGTTGTAACAAAGAGATTAGTCTTATTGGATTTACATTTCTTTGTAGCACTTCTTACCTTAAATCGAAACGCGGCTAATTTAAAAACAAATTCCAAAGCAAACACCGCCGTAAATATCATGTTCAAGGCATCTAAAAGTTCCGTGTACCACAGTGGCTGATTATAAAATTTCATAGCCAGCGTTACCGTGTTTATCATGATCAGTATGAATATTGTATACTCAAAGGATGACGATGTCACGAACCACCAGACCTTATATTGTATACCATGCTTTGGTATATAGCGTCTTACGGGTTTCGCTTTCAAGGCAAATTCTATGCAATTGCGCTGATTTTTATCCAGATCACAATTCTTATATTCCTGTTCGCCCTCATTTTGGAAAGTGACGATAACGAAACCGACGAATATGTTCACCATGAAGAAGGCAATTATAATAATGTAGATTATATAGTAGGCAGCCACGATCGGACGGAAGTTGTGTATTGGACCGCC
This sequence comes from Drosophila orena, assembly GCA_005876975.1. Classification (NCBI taxonomy): domain Eukaryota; kingdom Metazoa; phylum Arthropoda; class Insecta; order Diptera; family Drosophilidae; genus Drosophila; species Drosophila orena. The sequence continues at coordinate 1,238,770 of VCKV01000008.1, read as the reverse complement.
GTTTTCCTTATTCGAATCAATTGAAACATACAGCAAACTGGAATGTCAAATTTTGTATAAAAATGCTACCGAAGTATATTAACTAGGTAGTCACTTACCCTGGCCAACCCTCAAAGGTGGACACCGTGAACAAAGTCAACATGCCCTTGGCCACATCATCGAAATGGAACCGATTGTTACTCCATATCCGTTCCCTGAGTCGCGGCTTATGGACATCACCATCATCATAGACCAGATAGGTTCCGCTAAAAAAATAATATTTTTGCATTAAAACGGAACCAATAACTACCATACAAAGCATACTCACAAGCATTCAGCTTCCGTCATTTTGGAACCATCAGTGCAACTGAAAAATTTGCCCTGTTTTTGGTTTGGGGTTTGGAAATGAGATGGGACGTCAGGGGACGAGAAGATAGTCAAGTATTAGAGAATGAAATGGTAAAGGTGATATGTCAAGGAACGCAATCTCATCGTCAGGTAATATTTGATAGAGTTTGCTTTCCCAGGGATCACAAACATTAAAACTGCTTTATTGTATGAACTATTATCTAATACCTAGTTCAAAAAAGGCTTTACTTTGATAGACTATCTAGTTCTACGTAATTTTGCTTAAATGTATGCACACAGTTACAGGGTGTTTCATATGCAAACACATTTACATACAATGCTCGAAATTTTTGGATGGACGACAAAGGTTTTAGTTTTTTGCATATTGAACAGAGCATTATTTACAGACGGGACACCAACAAGGGTTATTGGGTTGAAAACAGTGTTACATACGTTTGAAAATATATAAATATATTACATTGGGTTGGCAAGGAGCGGGCTAACTTTGCCTTAGAGGTTAGTTTGGAAAGCTAGGAACTAAACTGAGCTGGATGGTAAAGCTTCGAAATTTTGTTTTGTTTACCAAGCTATTGCGAAGCGAATTTTTTTCTGATAAGAAGAAAATGTGAAAAAAACTTGACTTTGACTTTTCTTTAGAAAAAAGCTTTTTATTTAGTCAAATCCAAAGATATCACACCGACAATAGTTACCTTTCAGTACAAAATTACCCTACACACAAATACCGAAAAGAATCTACAAAATTCATAGCACACATAGAATAAGCCGCAATTTTTCTTTATTTATAGTTGATCCTTTAAAAAATACAAGCGCACACTTAAAGCCGTCTTCAGATACCCTCTACCAATGACTTTTTATATATAATTCAAATGAAATTACCTTAAAGAGTTGTACTCCAATAACAGCGAACATAAATTGTAACAAATATGTCACCAACATGATATTACCAATGGTTTTGATTGCGACTACAACGCACTTGACCACATACTGCAGAAATTTAATTATTTATTAGTGTGGGCCAATTGGTTCATTTTTCAAATTTATGACGTATGAACGACAATAAGAATTTTAATTTCATTTTTAATTCAAGATATTGTGTGGTTTTTCAGAACCAATTTGGTGGATGATATCAAGTGAATTTTTTTTCCATTATATCAGTATAGAAAACACGACATTTTTTTGTGTTCGCAAAATTCAATTCAAAACCACCGAAACACGTTCAAGGAGAGAAAAAGGGAAGAAAATACGTTTAAAATATGGGGAAATCTTTTGCAATTTGATTATATTTTGTACAATTACAGGAAAAATAATAAAACAGAAAATACAATAAAAAATAAAATCAAAATGCTTATCTTATCAAGGTGAAGATAACAAAAAATCAAAAAATAAAACCAGTACACTTTAAATTATTATTTCATGAATCCATAGTAAAAGTTATCTATTAAATGCAAGAAACATCTTAGAACAATTTTTTGTACAGATATTTTTAAAACTTATGGTTAATTTTACAGTGGATTCAATAGGTTGTTTACAATCTTAGTGCAGTTGTGAGTTGTTGTTACTGATGGTCCGCAAACTTGGGGTTCTTTACACCGGGGAAGATTTTCACTATAGGACGGATTGGCCTTGATGCTAGGGTGCAAGGTAGGTTGCTGATTTGTAGCTAATGGCTAAAACCCAAAACTCATGTGCTGATGTGTGTGCTATTAGGTTTATAGCGTGTATAGTGTATGTGTATGTGTAAGTGTGCTCATGATCGCCTTTTGATATCTATTGTGAATTTGTTGCATTAGACAGACGTGTACAGACGCAGAAAATGGGTGTGGAATATATAAGAGTTGATAATACAATAAATGGCATAATGTGTATTAGGTCGTGTGAGTTGTGTTATGATCGCGATAACTGGATGCTACGAGTTCTTAAAATTATGTTTTCTAAGTTTTTTCTTCTTTTCCCTGATACAAGACTACAAAGTTCTGTTTTTAGCAATACTTTTCCTGTACATGACTTCCTGATTTCCTGGTTTATCTTTGATACTGACTTGACCTTAAATACATTTTGCTGAGCATTAATAAGCACTACTAGCCAGCTAAAGTTGTTGATATGTACAATTTAACTTTCTCGGTTAAAAGTAAACCAATATGATACACAAAGATTAGTCAACATGTTGGAAACCCATAACAAATTAAAAAGCTTTTGAACAACATTAGTAGCAAAAAAATGCAAACAAAAATTGTATTTTAAACAACAAAAAGGTTAGCAAGGTTTTTAGAAAATGCTTGTTCTTACACCCAAAAATTAACGCCAATGTTTAATATTTTAAAAGAAAACTGAACTTTTTTAAGTAGGGCTGTATGTATAGAAATTAAATTAACTTAGGACTTTTCGTCGAAGGAAGTTTCCATGCGGTATTTTGATTCTAAAATAATTTTTACAGATTCTTAAATTCTAATTATTTGATATCCTTTTTATTCAATGTCAATAATTATGTTGATGAAGGGTATTAAATTGACTACCCTATCATTAGTGAGGATTGATTGCCTACGCTTGCGTTCTTTATAAAATACTATCCTATTGGGAACTTAAAAATAAAATCATACCTTAAACAACTGGACTCCTATTACGGCAAACATGAACTGCAGTAGGCATGTGACGAGCACAATATTTCCGATAGTCTTAACAGCGACTATGACACATTGAACAACATGCTGTATGTAATACGACGATATATAGTTATAGTAAAAACACTATTTAAGGTATATAAATCTAATTATAGTAAGGCATGTTTGGTTTCTGACTTCCATATATTGCGCGAACAATTTGCTGGTCATGTGTTTAGTATTAGGAGTTATAACATAGAGTTAACTATGCCCAAGCCACGCCCATACATTCCTATTCCACGCCCATTTTCGTTAGGGTGTTACGAGTAAGACTCGAAATCAAGAAATAGATCTGTCAGCTGTGTGTAGCTCATGAATATACTTTTCGCTGCTTTATTGATATTTTCATAACTTTATTGAGGTGCACCCTACACCCAGCATTTCAAGGTTTTTTGTTTGGCATACTCTAAAGTTAATTGAAGACCCAAGAACACTTCTCTGGGATTACTATTATTTAAAATGTTTAGCTTGCATATTAGTTTAAGATAAATATTGTCATTGATTGTGCTCTTCGTAATGAACTAAAAATTGAAATAATAAACTCAAAGAAGAAGATGAAGAAGTACAACAATTTTCTGTTGAAGCATTTTATTTAGTGTCAGAAAGTAAATAGCAAAATTGGATAGGTTTTGAATGAGTTCTTACCTTCAGTCCCTTGGCGCGATTTATAGCTCTGAGTGGCCTTAAAACACGTAGCACACGTAGAATTTTCACGACTGAAATCGCATTCGAACTGCAGTTGAAATCGACGTTATTGTTTATGTTCCAGAAGTAATAAGTATCACAACTACTGGGTTAGAGTAGTTATATGGATTATCGTTTACCTGGACACTAGAGATATCAATGACACGCAGACCACAAGTAAATCTAATAGATTAAATGCGGATCTGCAAAAGGCTCCGTCGTGTAATACGAAACCGTATGAAATCAATTTCAGAATCAGTTCTATTGTGAAAACTGCCGTGAAAAAATAATCAAATTTATTGAGCACCTGCAAAAACAAATGAACCGGTTGTGAAGAACATCGAATGGAAAGCGTTTCTACTAGGAGTGAAGAATAATATCTGCTCTTTGCAATTTTCAATTGTAACTTACAAGCCTTTAAGTTTAATGACGTTGCTTTATTTTTTTTTTTTTTCGGAGCTGGAGCTACTTACTTTATTCAGGCTATCATTGGCTTTCAGAGGATTCTCTGCAGCCAACATAGCCGAAGAAAACATAATGCAACACAGGATAATGTTGCCGAAATTGCTGTGATTGCAAAGCCAATGGCAGAAGACGCGAAATCTGTAGAAATATAGGAGAGCAGAGTGTTAAGGAAGGTGCTTCAACAATTTTGGAAATCACAAAAGTAAAATCACAAAATAACAAACACATTTTTGGCATGCAGTTAGAAGTTTTACAATTCAAGTTATAAACAAAATCATGGAATAAAAAGCAGCTAGGATTGGAAATAAATTTTGTCTACCAAAATGGATTTCTATAATCTAATCAAACTCAATATAAGACCGTAAATTATTTCCTTTGACAATATACAAAACATGGTTAAACAAAAGGACAAATACATGATTATTGAAATTATGTATTTAGCAACATAATCTACACACACACACACTAACACACACACACACAAATATATGTTTATAGCATTTTCGGAGATTTTCAATACTTGGGGATCAAAAATAAAACTCAAACATAAAAACCTGTTCGTTTGTGAGAAAAGAAAAAATGATGTGCCCGGCGGTATGGGTAGAATTTTCGTTGCCGTATTAACCTCAGACATACGTCGGGGTCGTGCTGTAATCATGCCTTCTTCATCCACTATATGCAATACAAATTTTATCATATATTACGTATATATATGTATGTTGCCAATTTGGAAAAAATAATAAACACATTTATAAGAATTTGTCCAAAAATCATTTGTACACTTAAACTACAAGTACCTTAAACATAAACTTAGGTTCTTAATAAAAAATGTATTTTGAAGTTCAATTTGTACCTATACATATTATTGTACTTCCATCAAACAGAAATAGTGAACAAATATTGATACTTAAGTGTGGCCAACCTCAACAGCAAAATGCAAATCCAATGAAAATTAAATAAACAAAACATATAATCATCGTCGTATTGGGTTTTATCGAAACTAAAAATTTGATAAATTATATACATTCGCAATACGCTATAAATACAGCTCGATTTAGAAGTATTATCGATTGTTTGTCACATGCGAACGACAAACGGTTGAAGAAACCAGTGTAAGATAAAGTAACTCCAATCACAAGACACATGGACCATATTAAAGGGTGTGCGAGTGTGTTTTCTGTAGTACTTGTGTGTCGATCGCTGATTGATCGCTTGATTGATTGCTTGATTGGTTGATTGAATTACCTGTTCGTGTAACTGAAAATGAAAAAGGCACTGCCTCGCGGGATGGGCTTTTTAGTCTTCTTCATGCTGACTTCGGATAATCGCCGGGGTCGTGCAGTGACACGTGCTGATACTTCGGAATTGGAGTCTTTTGATTAATAATTGCAAGTGTTGTGTGTGTTTTTTTTTTTATGGTTTTGGTTGGGTTTTTGTTTTGTTTTTGAGTGCGAGGTTTCCGAAAAATAGCAGCATTGATGTAGGCGTCGGCGGCATTGTTTTAAGAAATATTTTTGGTTTGGTTTTGATAGGTGTTAGTTTCTTGAGAAAGTTTAAGCATAAGCTAAAGTACTTAAAATGTAGTTCTTAGCTAATATTTACTTCTTACACTGAGCTTAGTCGGGGGTTGGTTAATAAAATTAAGCATGACATACCTTCCTCCTCCTCCTCGCACATTTCGCGGTGTTCCTCGTCGGATAAAGTTTCATGGTCCCTGGAAAAGCATGTGTTTTGATTTCAATATTGATTTGTTTGAAAAGAGTTTTGGCTTCCTACATTTTGTCTTCATCATCCAGTTCATGTTGCTCCATGTCCATATCTATGCTGAGATGATCATCCATGCCATCAATTGTTGGAGTCGGGCTGTGTGACTTCTTCTGAGCAGATTCATCATGCTTAAATAATCAAAATAGTAGTCCGTTAAAGTCCTTAAGGAAGAAAATTAAAACCTACAGGTTCCTCCTCTTTTTCGACCTCGGAGAGCGAGTCGGCATCGGCCAAATTATCCACAGCAATGGCCAAGAACACGTTTAGCAGGATGTAGTTACCGCATATAAACAAAATAATAAAGTAAATACAGGCCAAGGCACCATAAGAGGACACACCGCCATAGGCATTGATGCCCACATACATCACAGCATTCCAATCCTCACCAGTCATGATCTGGAATAATGTCAATGTATCACTCTATGTATACGAGTAAGTCCATGAGACCAGTTAACTTGCCTGAAAGACTGTGAGTAGAGCCTGCCAGAAGCAGTCGAAGTTCATTCGATACTTCTCCTCTTTGCCGTCAAAATTAAATTTACCGCCAAAAACTTGCATGCCCAGCAGAGCAAATATCACAATAAATAGGAAGAGCAGTAACAAAAGCGAAGCAATCGATTGTATAGAGTTCAATAAGGAAGCAACGAGATTTGAGAGAGACCGCCAGTACCTGAAAGTAATGAATAGTAATGATAAAAATAGTTCAACTACGTCGCAATCGATAAACCCTTCGACATACTTAGTTACTTTAAAGACTCTGAGGAGACGTACACATCGCAGCACGGATACACCCAATGGAGGCATTATGCCCGTGTTTGTTAACAGGGTTTCCGTAATACTGCCAATCACCACAAAGCAATCAAAGCGATTGAACAGCGACACGAAGTAGCCCTGAAAGCCCAGACTGTACATCTTCAGCAACATTTCGCAGGTGAACAGCCCGATGAAGAACACATTGGTGTACTCTGGAACATGACGTAACAAAGTTATATATGTACATAGGTGAAAGTACAATACTTTTGCGTTTACACTCACCCTGGAAGTTATCCAGCCAATCCAGTTGCTTATAATGCTCCGTGGCCAAGACACCCGTATTGAGAAAGACCAAGACGATGATGAGCCAGTAGAATGCCTGTGACTTGACTGCCTTGCGACAGGCCCTTCGCATTCGTCGATTGACTCGATCGAAGTCCTTCTTCATTTTGCGCCAACGCGATTCGGTCATTTGAACTTCGGGCATTTCTTCGCCCAGGTTCTCGGTGGAATCCATTTCGTTGGGCTGCTTGCCCTTGCCATCGGATATCAGACCTCCAACAGCGTCTGGTTCAATGTCCTCGGCCTGGGTGATCCAATCGAGATAGCCCCGCAGATCCTCTTCGATCTGCTGCTTCTCGCGCAGCTTCTGGAAGTCACCTCGGTTTTTGGCCTTGTTACGCTCCTTGGAGAACTCACCGGACAACACACCGAGAATCAGATTCATCACGAAGAAGGCACCCAGGATAACCATGGAAATGAAGTACATCCATTGCCAATCGCTGCCCATTGCATCTTGGATCTGAAGAATACGTTTTCGTTAGTCTGTGGCTATAGTTACAAATACTTTGTTGCAATTTCTCGAGCATTATTGAAATAAACTTGAAGGGTTTATTTTTTTGGAATCTCACTACATCACTTACGCTGTAAAGGACATCAGTCCAGCCCTCGAGGGTGACGCACTGGAACACCGTCAACATGGCCAGGCCAAAGTTGTCGAAGTTGGTGATGCCGTCGTTTGGTCCAGGCCATCCGCCGTAGCACTTAAAGCCCGGCGGACACTGGTAACCCACTCCGCAGGGCCGGATGGTTTCCTGGTATTCACCTATAATCCGGTTTGTTGGATTTGGTTTGGTTTAGGGTTTATGCATTAGTAATGTGGCGAAATGGAATGGAATGGAATGGAATGAGGTGATATCTCTGAGAAATCTGTTGTGTTCAGTGGGGTGCCACATAAGTTTTCTTGTTCGTGCAGTGTCGTTTGCGGAATATGCCGCATCTTTGGCATAATTGACTTGTCCCATACAAATTATAGATTTTGTAGGCTTATTGACTAGCAGATTAGCCGGAGATCGAGGCACATTCTTACTCGTTCGCATTGTGGCGTAGTAAGAGCCAGCGATTTCCACGCTCTAATCTACTAGTGATAGAACCACTAGTGGACGTTGATTTTGAAATGCGACATATCTGGTGGCATTCAAGACATTTGAATGATATTCGTACAACGTATAAAAATTGTACGATTCGGTTATGATGGTGGGATCTCCGCTTACCTGTGATCTCATCGCGACACGCCTTGTGCAATTTGCCAGAGAAGAGCTCTAGGCCAATGATCGCATAGATTATGATTACGAATAGGACCAGGAGTGCAATGTGAAACAGCGGCACCATGGCCTTTAAAATTGAATTCAGCACAACCTGTAGACCTGTTGAATAGCGTTATGTATTGCCAATATTCGATTGGGTTATTAGCATGGTGGGCGGGTAAATATCTAGTGCGTACAATCAAAGTTAAGCAGAAAATACTTCACAGAAACACTAGTACATATGATGTAAGGTCAAATTCAACATGTTAACAATATGATTCTCTGTTCCATCGGACAAAAGACATATTCATTGCAAGCTACTTTCATTTTCAGCTACTTTATAACGTAATATTTAGATAGTTTCTGTAAGCTTATACTGTGCAGTATTTTAACTACGAATCCATCCGTAGTTCCTAGAATTCCGCTCTACCAAGCCAGGGGATTTGGGGTTCTTTCTTTTTAGAATAGGTTCGATGGTGCAATGAAGCCCTTACTTGGTACACCCGATACAAGTCGCAGTGGACGTAGCACTCGAAAGGCACGTAGGGCCTTCACATCAAAGGCGTCCTTCATCAATTGGGAGAGTGCAGTACTTATTGCCCTGGAAAAATGTATGGCATACAAAGTTCATACGTGTGTCTCAGTCTACACATTATTCATTTCGTTAATTTGATTTCTGATCTTTTCGTTTTACGATTTTCTTTTCTGATTTGATCAATTTCGATTGAATTGCATATAAGGTAACATAGAAAATGGTTAAAACGAGGCCGCAGAGGGCCTGGGCGCTAAGCGCTTTTAACTGGTATATTTAATATGCTTACCCTATAACTACAATTGTAAAATCTAATAAATTCCATCCATTTCTTAGATATGCACCATTATGTAACACAAAACCATATGCTAAAATTTTCATAACACATTCCGCTGTGAATATAACTAGGAATACATATTCAACTTTTTCCTGTTATTCGGTGTTGGTTTTCATATCGTTTGATTTGTTTTGGAGTGCATGTATTATATGTTTGTATTTGGGATTCGAAGTTTGATTTCAAGGATCGTTTCGTTGGTGGATTTATGGGTTTATGGCATGAGTGAATTGGATGAACGTAAGAGATATACATGAAAGAAATTCATAATCATTAGTAGGCCATAATAGAGTTCGTACAATAGCAGAATACCCAGCGCCATGGGTAGGACTTACCAAGGTTTGATTCGTCACGTTTGAATCGCTTCCCGGATAAGGGGTGTAAACAGCCAAGGCAATACAGTTGGCAAAAATGGTTAACAAAATAAGGAACTCAAATGGTCTAGAAGGGTCAAGGCGTTAAGGATAACCAGATTAGGATTTTCATCACTCCTTCAACAATGAATTGTCATAGAAGTGTATTGCAACTATAGGGAGTATTATTTTGGATGATTTGGATTCTAAAGTGATTTTATGATTTTTCTAGTCTAGTTAGTCTAGTTATGAAAAGGATACTTCCACTCCACGATGCGAATGCACAAGGCTCGCAGGGGATTCTTGACGCTCAGGCAAAATAATGCTCGTTGTGGTCTGTCTGGTTGCGGTTTTCCCCGGCGCTGTTGTCTCTTTTGACCGGCGGCACCTGCAGCAGCACCACCTTTCTGGCCACCAGCTCCACTTGGTCCAATTGTGGTGCCGTTCATGGTTTCCGGAATGTTTGCAATGCCCATCGAATCGATGCCTTTAAAGGTAATATAGAATTGCATTTGTAGGCTTATTATAAATACTTCAAAAAATGTCGAAATACTTACCCATGATATTGTTGCCGCCGCCCAGATCCCCCTCACCGGAATCGTATCTCGCCGTCCGGGAAACATCACCGCTGCCGGGACCGCCGTTGCCGTTCGGCGAGAAGCCTCCTCCGCCGGAGGCTCCACGCTCAAAGTCCATAATGTTGAAGAACTTGCCCGCACCGCCACCAAAATTATCAATTAGCTCCGCGGAACTGGAGTAGAATGGCGAAAAGGCCTGGGTGTCGTCCTCCTCCTCCTCAAAGTACTCGTCGACGTCCTCGTCGTCGTCGTCCTCTTCCTCGTCAGCGGAATCCCCTTGGTCCTGCTGCTGTTCCTGCTCATCAATGTCAATGGTGGTGCCCTCGGGCTCCTCGTCGTCTAGCTCCTGATCCTCCCGATCGAAATCACCGTATTCCGCGTTCTCGTCGTCGTCGTCCTCCTCGGTTATCCTGCATGTCCTTCTGATCGAGGGCCGATTCCTCGAGTTCTTTCTCACAACAACGTCGGCGTTGTCGTCCACCTCGCCAACGTCTTCGAGAGAGTCGTTGTTGCCACCGCAGCTATCCTGAATGATGCGGACGTCCTCATCGGCATCCTGGCGCCGTTCGCTGAAGCTCTCGCAATCGGCGAGCGATTGCTCCTGGGCCTGTTCCTTGGCTGCAGCCGCAACTGCCGCTACAATGGCCGCTGTGCGCAGGGTTTGCGAGCTGAGATCCTGGTTATTTGGATCGCCGTCGTCGTCCTCGCTATTGTCGTCACAATCGGCGATGAAACTGCAAACGTCGCCGACGCCAAAACCATGCAATGTACTGTTGTCACCGGTGATATCGCAGTTGCAACTATTGCTGCTGCTGCTGTCGCCACCGACGGCACTATAACTACTATTATCGTCGCGTCCGCCGCCGCTGCTAAAGCTACTGTTTGTGCTGCCGGCACTGGTGACACTGTTCTGCGGTTGCAGTTGCCACGCCTCCTCGGGCGTTAGTCTTGGGGGCGGGGCACTGATGCCACCTCCGCCGCAGGATGTGCAACTGGACTTGCGGCGCTTGCCGCTGGAGCTGGAGGGTCCGGCTGCTCCGGGACTTGTTGCCGGTCCTGTTGCAATACCGGTTAGGGAACCCGACTCACTGCCTCCGTTGTTGCTTTTGTGGCGCCGTTGCTTAAAGTCTAGCTTGTAGGTGGCGTTGTTCACAATCTGACTGGTGACGTTGCTGAGGGCGAGCTCGGTGCTGGTGGGTCGCCTCCTGGTCCCGCTGGCCTGGTTCGGATCCTCGGGCGGATCAAGTGTGCTGCAGCTGTCGTGGCACGGGGCAAAATGCATTCAATTAATATGTTGTCTTTATCAAAAATTCAATTTGCACTTGCCATCGACCATTTATTCTACAGGATGGGGTGTGGCAAAGTAATGTACATTTCTTGAGTTAAGTCAAGTCTATTTTAAACTTAAATTAATTGGCCCTTTAAATAGCAATTTTGCAGCTAGCTTTAAAGTGTTCCATTTTCTGCATTCATAAGATAGTTCTAGATTTTTCCCTTGTCCTTTTTCCCTTTTTTTTTGACAATGTTATTCCGTAGTCAAAAACATGGTTCAAATAAGAATGAAAAGGTTTTTTTTCCCCTTAAGAAATATATTTGAACATTAAGTGAGAAAAGATGAACAAAATTTCCTTACACACAAGCTTTTTTGCAAATAGAGTAAATAGATAAACTGCAATAGTTTATGGAATTTTCCCAATAAGCAAACCGAATTTTCTTGGGTTTAATGACCCACATGTTTATCTAATTTGGACCAAACCTGTCAGAACAATTTAAGGCGTCATAAACTAACACCTATATGTGTGCCGAGAGTTAGACAAGCAAATGATGTAAATTATCGAAAAATATAGGCAATATAATTAAATTGTAGTTTAATCGGTTTTGAGATCAGAACAAGCCCATTAAAACCCAACTTTGAATTCCCTGAACTGAACTGAAGTCCCTGATGTGGGTTTCAAATGGCACATTAAATACTTGGCATGCGATTTCAGACATATGAGACACACAATAAGACGACGAGCACAAGGGACAACATTGAGTCACGATAGGAGTACGATAGTTAATTGTGGGGTCTGGTTCCGACTTACTATGCCCCAGAACGCCTAGATTGTTCCATGTAATCAAACTCTTGCATTGCATGGAAAATGTATTTCTTTTCGTTCTCCAGCTGGAGTTGTATGTACCTTTGTTGCAGCACTGTTCCCGAGGCAGTTCCCAGTCCGGCTCCCAATCCCAATCCCAATCCCGAACCCGTGGGAGAGGATCCGGCCGATGCCGATGTGGTTAGTGGGTTAGCTGGAACCGGTAGCGTTATCGTCGGCGATCGATGCTGATGATGGTGTTCCGGCTTGACAATGACCACTTCCAAGTCACTTTTCGCCGATGACTTGCGGTTGTACTTTCGACTGCCACGCGTCGGCGTTTCGGCCTTCAGATAACGCCGGCTGGTGGACGGGGAGGAGGGAGAGGGCTTCCTCTCGATGACCAGGGTGTTGTCATCGTAAGCAATACAGTTCACCAGCTCCCCGCCACCCATTACAGTGTTCGTGGTGGTGGTGGAGGCGGAGGTCGAGGTTGAGGTCGAGGTCGAGGCTTCCCGTTCCCGTTCCCGCTCCCGTTCTCGATCCCCATCTCCACGGTCATAAAGTTTGGCCTCCTTTTGTCGCTGGAATTGCAATTGCCGGCGACGTTGCGATGAGGAGGTGGCTCCACTTCGCGAAACAATGCTCGACTCGATTGATTGTTTCTGACTTTTCGAGGCACATGATTCATCGACGATGACAACACTGGCCGGCAATAAATCTCTGCCCGTCTCCCAGTTCTTATCGCTAGTGGTATCCTTATCCTTATCGTTATTGTGTTTATGATTTAGTTTATTGTTAGCACTAGAACTATCCAAGGCATCGTGTCGGGTAATTGGTTGCTGTTGCTCAGGCTGCTGCGGCGATTGTTGCTGTTGCGGTGTTAACGAGGCTTGCTCCTTACGGTCTCCTTGCGGGATTATCGGTGGGATGGTAATGGGTGGCACCACGGGCGGCGGAAATAGGTTATTAAAGTTAGTAATCAAGCTGTGAGGTATGTGGGAGTTTCCGGAATTTGTGAGTGGCATAATAAAAATCCCCCATACTCTGTTATTAGGTTAGCTCATAAAGCCGAAGAAATTATTCAATTACAAAAAATGTCTTTCAACGAAATTAATTGTATGTTTTGAAAAGTTTTACAATATACAAACTTACTAAATAAATTTTTTTTAATGAAACATTTTTTTAACGAAGAAAGCAATTGATAATTATTTAACGAAAATATATGAAGAACAAAAATATTATTTATGTACATGTATTAAAAAGGAATTTCTTTACACAAATGATCAAAACTATTAAAATACACTTTTCAATGTAACATTATCATGTTAAATATATTAAATTGATTAATTAAAATTAAATTTATAACAGAAAGCACCTATCAGTATTAAAACAAAATGGATTATACCAAATACATATCAGCCCTATTTTAAATATTTATTATAAAAAATCCCTGTACCTGTATTCATATTTGAAGTTTCATTCGGACGCACAATATTTATTGCCTTTCGTTGAGCGCTTTCCTTGCCAAAAGCCAAAAGCGAAACGCGGTCAATGCATCGCAGCAACAGGTGTGTTTGGTCTCAGCCGCCACACAGACATGCACACTTTGATCACACTCACTTAATACGCGAAAAGCTTTTTGTTTGGTGTTTAGAAAATGGGTTAATAGTTGTAGAAATTCGACGGTGGAGACTTAGAGTTTTTACTTTTTTTTGTTTTGTATTTTTATTGTTTCTAGTTTGGACGAGCATAGAGCGGCGGATTGTAAAAATTTGGCATTTGTTTGTTAGTCTGCAGTGGATTGTTAGTTTGAGGATTGTAGATCTAAAAAAATATTTTGTTATTGAAAACACTCAGGAGAGTTTTCAATTTCAGCCATTGCAACTACACCGAACCATAGAGTATTTTATTACATCGAAAACACGTGTTCTCGCGGTTGGAAAACCCAAACCATTGAAAATATCTAGAAATTTCTCTAACCTTCCCCCAAATTAGTTTCAGAACATATTTTCGGTAATCCCCGGCCACAAAGCACTTTATTGGATTTTGTTTAATTCCATTTGAGTGCACCGACAGCGCATTTTCAACGCCAGTGATAACTTATCGGCATTTCCTGGCATTACCTATATATAACCCACTTTTCCGAGGCGTGTGAGAGGGAGAGAGCATCAAAACAAAAACACGCGCAATGTTTACATTTTCCTTTGTTGTCGCAACGACTTTTTTGTGACCCAACTGTCAAATGGGCAGTCAACTTTGTCTGAGAGAAAGCGACTTTCTCCCATTTTCTCACCAACTGGCAAGCTCGTTTTGCAGCGGAGCTTTTGGCCTTTGCAGCAAGGAAAATACATGTTTTATTAAATTACCAAGAACGTATTATTACTGCTTTTGCGCTTGTATTTTGTTATTAGTATTTCGCAAAAACCAGGTAATCGTAATAACACACATTAATGCGTTTGAATGTCAGCTTGTCTGGCCTTTTTGGGTAAATATCACACAACTCTGTAGGCGGAAATGGGGTCAAGAGCGCGCATTTGGCAGTAAAAACTAATTTGCTCATGGTCTTTTGATGGCTCGCCTGGGAAATGATGTACGGATACTTTTTTGTTTTTTGCCTGGCGGGCATATTAATTACGTTAAGTATTTCAGGTCTTCGTAGGGTTTTTAGCTGCGTTCAGCGAGGTTCAAGCTGACCGATTGACCTACCCCCGCATATGTAATGGCCTCACACGCACACACCCCAGCTCACCACGGCACCAACACATGTGAAAGTGTGAAAAATTTCTAATGGCTCACTGCGAAGAAAGTGAAAGCAGCTTTCCCTTGTGTCCCTCTAATCTGCTATTAGTTGCCTATCTTCAAAAATCAACATTGCACTTTACAATTTCGGTGTTATTGCCTTGGTTCGTTCGATTTTCCTGGCTTTTCAGTGTTGTATTTTATTGTATTTTTCACACGCGACCATCAGCAACGCGAACAAGTTTAAGGAATCAGCCACAAAAGCACACTGTGCAGGAAAAACCAGCTTTTCGCAGTGGCAGCCGTGAAAATTTTGCTGTTAGCCCAAGAAAAGCTTAGGATGTGGCACTTGCTTATCTGCTGATGAAAGGTTCTAAAATTGGGAAAAGCCTGTTTTGGTGTAATTGGGCATTCCAAATGCTCTTCAGTCGTTAGGTTTCAAAAACTCTTTTTTTTTTAAGTTCTCGAAACTGTATGCAATCAGTCATATAAAATACAAAATCTATTAATCCACTCATTCCCTTCACTAATTTACTTTTGCAACCCATGGAATCGTGCAGAAGTTATGAATAATATGAATAACATTACTATTTACTATTCTAGAAGTTCATTCATACTGGACATAAGATTTATATAAGTAATTAATAAATCGAAACTTGAAAATGGAAAATAGGAAATCCCAGAGTTATTGTTCCACAGTAAACTTGTGTTTACAAACAAACCGAATTCGGAACGTGAATGTCGATTAATGAAGGCGGGATCCAAACATTTATGCTAGCCTATTTTTGTTTTTGTTTTTTTTTCTCAGCCTGTGCTCTTTTCTATAGATATTTTAAGCATAAGCAATATCAACTTTTATGAATAGATCGAGAGTTTCCTGGCATTGAGTATCTTCATCCCGCTTGCACTCACATTTGTTGTCAATCAGCTGTTGTTGGTGAACGCATGCGCAGATGAAAATGTTTGACAGTTGGCGAGAGACCAAAAAAATGTCGAGAGAAAATATTGAAAATGACCATTTTCGCTGAAATTTTGTTTTCCTTTGCGGGTGAACTTCACTTACACAGAGGGCTGTCTGAGTCACCTAG
Organism: Drosophila orena; assembly: GCA_005876975.1. Classification (NCBI taxonomy): domain Eukaryota; kingdom Metazoa; phylum Arthropoda; class Insecta; order Diptera; family Drosophilidae; genus Drosophila; species Drosophila orena. The sequence continues at coordinate 1,222,805 of VCKV01000008.1, read as the reverse complement.
AAATTCTTTCTGACGCCTGCCCATATATCATAACTTATAATATATAATCGGTTCTCACATGGGTGTGTTACCCGGTAAGATATATGTATGTACATTTTGGCTAATGATATATTTCCGGCTGAAAGAGACTACTTGATTTGTTGACTTCTTAGAGCGTTCCATGAAAATAAATGTTCGCAACTTGTTTTTTTAATTTAACAAATGTCATCTTACCCATCTGTTGTGACTATCTGTGCTCTCTTTGCGTTTTATAGGTATATATATATATACAACCATAATATCTGATCACCATTAAATGATTTGTTTATCTCTTCCCGCTATTTTTATGAGTTTGTGTGTGATTATTTATTTTTGGGTTTATCAACAATTGAAGCAATTAAATGACCTGGAATTTCTAAATTGCTTTCGTTCCAGTGACTTTTATTGAAATATAAATTGCAAAAATAATTCTGCCCAATTTAATTAAAAACTTTAAACTTTATTACTATTATTATTTTTAATACGTTTTTTAGTGAAGGTCTGAATATTTTAGTGTGTCTTTCCTATACAGAGGCATTCATTATTTCTGACTGTAAAACTGAATTATGCCGCCTCAAAAAGAAATTAGTTTTCATCGTGTCCAATGAGAAATGTGCGGGAAATATTTTTTAAAACAACAGAAATACGTCAGAGGGTGAGGGGGTTGGGGGTTGGGGGTATAGTGTACGATCGGCATTTCGTCGGTCAATTTCTATGGGCCAGAACAGCAGACTATTTCGCCGGTCTAAAATTAGACCAAGCACACGTAGTTGGATCTGTCGATGCGGCAGTGTTGTTAGTGCTCCTGTTCCACTATTGTAGCCCCCAAATTTAAAACAGAAAAAACAAGAGCGATCCGCAGGCAGCGAAATTAAATTCAGCCTAATTGTATAGCCTTTACTTAAATCAAATTGCATGGTTTATTGAAATATGCAATGCTGTTGCCTGAATTCACCACATGGAACACTTTAAAGGCTATCTTTAGACCGCTAAATCGATGCATATATACATACATATCTATGTACTATATATATACTATATATATAAGTATATAGTATGTACTTAATCTAGTTAATTGCAGGGGCTGCTTGTTGAACATTTCACTTACATGATGATCCCTCGGCGATTCCCTCGCGTGGCAACAATAAAAGCACGCTGCGATTTTTATTTGTTGAGGGGCAGCCGTGCTTTCGAAAATCCGAGCCAAAAATCCAACGGCAGCATACGTGGCGTTAATATTTTTAAACTTTTTGGGAGATATCTTTTCGTTTGCTTAGTACATGTCTTTCGTTTGGCTGGGAAAGCAGCTACACCAGCTATCTCAATCCCTTAAAACAATAAGTGCTTACTACTTTTACGGCCCTGTTGAATGGGAAACATTTTGAAGAACTTATTCACTTATATCATGTGTATTTTTATATACAGCTGCTAAAAGTGTGCCAGCTCAACATATAATATAGATTTATCTCACACACTATACATATATTTTTGATATATGTGTATATACTTGCACATTAAACTCGTTTGCGCTCTTAAGCGATTTGAAACCACATTTTCCACTTCATCAAATCCATCATTATTAGTGTATTACCAATGAAAAATACCAGGAAACCACTAAAAATTGAAAATTTTCTTTCACCCGCACAGAAAAGTATTTTCTGCGTGCAGCTTAAAAATAAATCTGAACACACACGGCCGCTGGCGCGCGGAGAACCGAACCAAACCAATTCACGCCAACGATCAGCCGAGAACTGTCAGATTGGTGAGATTTTCGAGACTCCCTAGCTGGTTGGTGAAATTTTCAGTATTCAGGCAATTTTAGGATATTTGTGAATTTCGATACACACAAACTGAAGTTTTCATGAACCTATCGAATATTTAACAGTGAATACAGAACTGTTGAAATCTTTGATTATGTGGTTATTATTCTAGATATTTGGTTAATCAGCTTTAAAGATGTTTAAACAAAAACAATTTTTATAAAATATTACAATTATTTAGAAAAACTATATTTAGTATATCAGAAAGTAATGCAAGTTCTTTGCATAATTGCAATTATGTTTTTAAAAGGCTAAATGGCATTTTGTAACTTCCTTGCAAAACGTGTACAAAACTTGTTTAATTACACACCACTGCGAAAAACAAGGCAACAAAACCTAAATTACAGGAATCATAAACAGGCTCACAAGCCCCAATTCAAATGTAAAACAAAAATTATACCTAAATACATATGTATATTATTTTGGCGGTAGAGCCCCGGAGGCAAGAGCAACTTTTGTTTGCCTGCTCGTTCGGCACACGTAGCATATTTACAGGAGCCCAACTTGGAAGCAGAGCTGCGCCAACAGGAACAGGAAGATCCGTTCCGATTGTCCTTATGCCATGGATATGGATGGGAGGATGTGAGAACACATTCCTCTTGGCTACTGCTGGCATTAACAAAATTACAGATGTATGTGTTTAAATGCAGATAATTAGGGGCAAACTGAGAGAAAATCATATTATTACACCGCATTATAATATATTTTTTATATTTATAACTTACAGCAGAGGATAAGATGTTCTGGTGTTTCAATGCACATAATTAAGATCCTTGAAATGTTATTTATATAGTTTACTTATATGTTTACGTTTGAAATGTTTTACATAGTTTTTAAAAGTATCACTTCAATAAAATTTTGTGAGCTCTACATGGGTGCTTAATTATGTTTTCGGAAAATTTTTAATACATTCTATTACAATTCACCTGAGGACTTCTAGTTACTCGTGTAAGTTTTCTTTAAAAAATATCGGCAACCAAATATGCAAATGAGTATGTTTTCGAGTATTTCGCATCCACCGAGTTCACGATGCTCATTGGTTCAGCGTTGCGAATGCCCGTTATTAACTTGTATGGCTAATTAAAAGTTTTTTACAGCTTGTTATCAGGTTTTTTTTTCACCAGCAGAAACATATTCAAAAATTTTTCATTGCTTTCGCCGGAACCACAGACACTCTCTCACTCGCAATTGGTAAGATAATTGCATTAAAATAACTGAGAGAGATTCTCGGAGTGGCTCGTCCTCGAGGACTTCATTATAAGTTGCCATCTGTGGCAGCAAAAACCCAACCAAGCAAGTAAACTGGGCAACTATATTTCCTATCTCTTACTGCAGGACGAGCCAGGAAAGCAACAAAATGTTAAAGTTGATAATTTTCTGGACATTTTAACTGTAAAGTGACATTTCATACTTTGCGACCTCTCTGGTTTTTGGGGCTCCTCTTTGGGGGCAGTTGGGGGAACAATATACATAAATGTTACTGCAGCAAGGACGCCAACTCGCAGGACATTCGATAAAGTTGCGCAGAAGTCAAATCTCAAAGGAAATTAATTTGTGTTGCAATGTGAAAATGGTGCTGAAAATTAGGTTTTTACTGTGTTTCTTTCATATTAATGCAAAACACTCAAAATTTGAGTGTCTGTGGAACTAAAAGTGTCAGAGAAGTTTATCTTACTTAACATAGTTAACAAACGTTTATCGATTTTTTATGTTATTTGTCATCATTTAATTTCCACTACATCTGTAGGATATAGAGAACAAAAAGGCTATACTAGATCTCAGGAACTATAAGAGCTAGAAAGTTGAACTTATTTTATAATTTTTTATCTATACCCAAATTTTATCTAGCTAGTAAAATGATGACAAGAAATGATGACTAACGGGTATCTGATAATCGGGGAACTCGTATGTACACATATGTATGTATATTGTTTTTTATATTTTAACACTTTATTCGACAGTAATTAAAACCATTTTCAGCACTTTTATTTGTTGTACTGATTTTTACCCGCGTTCGTATCGTTTCATATTTACACGAAATATTTACATTCATGTCCCTTAATATTCTTTTGATGGAAACATAAAAAAAGAGTGAAAGAAGATATTAAGAAAAGAACAAAAACAAACAAAAAATGTTACACGGTTGATGCTGTGAATTCCATTTTTCTCGAAATGAATATGAAAAGCGAATGGAGTGCAGAAGGAGAAAGTTCGACCGCGCAGACAAATATGTCGATTTTACTCAGACAGGCAAGAGCCCTCAGCCCTTTAAACTTCCAAAAGGTATGAAATACGTGGCTATATGTTTTTAAGAGATTGCTTCGAGGATAATATTGGTTATGGAACTTAGTTAAAAGTGTTATATTCCTAAGACTAATCTAATCCTAGACTATAAGCACTTTTTGCCACTGGTAAAATTCACCTTCTCTTTCCAATGCTAGAAATCATGAATCATGTGTTTATATTTGGCACTTTTGTGATAATATGGCAATCATTCCTTGCTTAATTAAGCGATTCCATGCTGCGTCAGTGGGTGGAGCTCCCATGAAAGTGTCCACCCACATTTTTCGTCTAGAAAAACTCAATATAATAATTCGTTAAAGTTTAGTGCCAAAAATTGATTGGCTTCCCACCAGATAGGCAGACCAACTCCACATGTGAATTATTTTATTTACGACTATAAGGTAACAAAAATAAGTATGTACATAGGTCATCACAATTAATTGTTAAAAAAAACATCACTAGGAAAAAGAATATTTTAGTAGAACATCCTGTGTTGTTAAACGCCAAGTTCATAACATAGTTTTTATATTTAACTTCATACACCTAACAGTTTTTGCGAGCTGTTAAAACTGTTCTTTAAAAGCTACAATCTCTGCTTCCAGTTTCGATTTGGTCACTTTAACCCCCAGCTGGGTCGAAATTCATGCGATAGACAGGAACTAAATATTGGTAGCCACACCATCATCCGTGGCACTCCTCCATCTACTGCGACTTACACTTTTTTTTGCTGTATCCGCTGGATGCGTCACATCTGTCTTTGCCGCTGCCGGTGTTTCTTTGGCTACTCGTTTCGGCCAGTTCCTTTTGGCCGGAGTTGTCCCCTCGGACTTTTATTGACACTGATAAGTGTGCCCAGAGCATGGCAAAAAGGTAAGCAAAGCTGGCAATTTAAATTGAAATTGTTTGCCGCATCGCAACAGCAGGCAGTTAAACCAAAAAACGAGCAAAGGATAAAACCAGTGCCGGGCAAAATCGGAGCAAAAAATAAAAAAAAGAGAAAAAATAAAATGAAAGGAAGGAAAAATAGACGAGCAAAAAATTAAGTGAGACAAAGTGTTTTGCGACAATGCAGTGGGATTGTCTGTGGGCGGAGGGCGTGGCACGGCAGCGGAATGCAAACCTGAGATTCGTTTGCAGCAGCTGGTGATCTGGTCGAGTGCGTGTTAATTCCATTTGGGCAGTATTTTTATTGACTAACCACACAGAGGAGTCCATTCCCCATTGAGCGGGTGTCTTGATTGTTTTGTTTAACATTTCCAACAGACCGAGTGCACTGGATATTCTCGTACATGGCCATGGAGGCACTGATAGAGTTGGCCTCTTCATGGAATTCATTTATACGGTCCTTGGGCCATCAACTGCACTCCTGTCTAGGCGGTAGGAAAAACTGGAATAGATTGCTGCCCAGTCTGGTATTACTTTCCACTCACTTTAGGTGTGGGCGTTATTAAAGTAACCTTTCGGTTTGTTTGCAATATTGCAACATAATATGAAACAGTATTTAGAAAAGACCACAATTCTTTCTTCTTTCTTACACTTGAACACATTGTACGGTTAAAGAGATGATAGGGAGCTGCATTCTTGAAGATTCAATGAAAAACTGCAAATTTTCCAGCACAATTCCGATTGAACTCTTTGGCCAGCCCGGTAAAATCTCTCGAGGGCCTCGAAAACTTTACCAATAAATACATGCATCCCTGCACTCATCCGGGACTTTAACGTCCGCACTCCCCTCCCCCCGCGTGTTACCCTTCTTGGTGAGCAAAAGTTCGAAGCACAAAATAATATCGTACACAACGCATATTTTTTGGTCCTGCTGCAAGGACCTTTCGCTGTCCATGGTGAGTGCTGGGGATACGGAAGTGAAGAAGTTGGAGAGCCGAAAAGAAAATGGCGCGCGCAAAAAGCGGAAGTGCACATTAGTTGTATGCAAAAAGTTTTCTGTAAAAGGGGAAACACAACTTATGTACAACAGCGCTGGCAAACAAATAGGAATTTGTGGATGGTTTTGCCCTGTCAGCTGAGCACAAAACTCTTTCTCTCTCTGCCCAACTAAGGAACTGCCAAAGCAACTGAAAAGGTGCGAACTATTTTCGTGCACACCTGGGCAAAAAATGCTTTCAAAAACTTCCATATTTCTCCCTTGAACAAGTACATGTTATTTTAAAAAAAAAATAATACGCCGTACTGAAAGTTAGCAGCATTTCAATTTTCACAGTACTTTTTTCTTATTAAATTTTCCTGCTGCCGAGCAAAGTATAATGTATGCATGTCAAATATATGAATACGGTAGCCCAGTCACGATTTTTAAGTAGAACATCAGGCAAAGCATCCGGGAGCAGCAAGAGCATCTAAAATGCAGCCATCCTCCTGTCTAGGAATGTTGCCCTGTTCGCTTGTCTGTCCAAAGAATTGCAACGGATTTATTATTTACCAGACGAGGAACTTTGGCCGTTTGATGCTATTTTGGGGGCTGGCCAATCCCTTCTCATGTATCCCGAAGTATTCTGCACGGTGAGTGAAATCTATATGAATATGGCCAGGAGGTTGCCAGGATTATTGGCTTATACAAGTACCAATCACAAAAGGTTATTTATTCTTTTTGCGGGGCGCTTATGCCGATGTAGAAATAAATGGACAAATATAACCATTCTAGTAAATATAATTTAAATGCCTAATTTAAAAATGGATTGTAAATTTGAGAACAAAATGGTTAATGGGACTTAAGTCCCATATTAAGCATTAAGTAAATCTTAATAGTATTGCAAGCTACCAAAACCAGAAGCACCCACTACTTTCATAACGCAAATTAATATATTTTATAGCAAATAAAATCTACTCGTTCTTAATAGTCAATATATACGTGGAATATACTTTGAGTTTCGAGTCCTTCCATTAAAGTGCTCCACTTCCCGCTGCTCAGTGGTGCTGGGCACCTTTAAAATGGAAAATTTCACCGTCTGTTCCAGCGTCGCATCGGAAATTCCTTGCGACAAGTTTATTATCGTGACCATCATTGCCATTCAACAGCATGCCACGCCCACGCAACAGTTGGTGCTGACATTGCAGGTTGGATGGAGTTTTCGTAGGAAAATCAAATGGAATTTATGGTCTGCACATTGCCTCGCCTCGGACCTCTTGTTCTTCTTCTCCTGGAGGCAGAGTGGCAGTCGAAAAGGAACCTAACCTGCTGTCATCTATTATAGAAACCAATAAATCCTGCCAGACGGCGAGAAAGGGGCGGTAATGTCTGTCATTAAATTAACGCTAATTTGTTTAGTGGTGTCTTGGGAGACATTTGGCCAGAAATAAAGGTCTGCTAAAAAGTGTCCAGTGGCATCGCATAGGGTATATACTTTACTTTACTCCAAACTCTGGGATTGAACACCGGCAGAGTTTCGATTCAATTGCCATTTAGGCGGCACTAATGAATGAATCCATTTGAGTGATTTGTAATTGCCAATTGATACACTCACTGCCGAAATATCAATCTGAAATGCACATTGTTACCTCGGAAAGCAATAATTACGTTGGCTCTGTAATCTAATTTCCGTCTGTAAGGAGGTTGCACTGTGGGCGTGGCACCGGCCATATTGTGCATAACATAAATTGTCATTGTTAAAGTGCTAATGAATTTTCGGCATTCAAATCTCTGCCTTAATGTGTGCCATTAGAATACCCATTGTTGCTGTTCATTCTCTGTCGCCAGGTCAGCCAAGTGGCATTTCTCACTTTGAAATTCATGGTGCGTTATTCCGCAATATGTTCCATGATGATTGGATATAGATTTATGAATAGGCTGCGGGCTGTGGACTCGTCGACTATAGCAATTTTGGGCCATAGAAATCGAAATCCGTGTTTAAAGACAAGCCAAACATTTAGCTGTTAACAAGCTCACGTAACCGCAAAGTACTTGTAAATACTCATACCGCACCATCGAATGCCAATTGTAGTGCTATATACAATACCAAAGCGTTATAATCTTTACCCTGCCCGATGCACCGCCTATACCTATGCGCATATAGGTGTAAGGATCGGCTAAAGCCCCACTGGCTCTGAATGAAATTGCAATTTATGCTGCGCGTACAAAACAATTTTCCAGCGCCTCAGATACACGAGGAAAAACAATGCGGTAGCCTCTGCTTCCGAAAAGGCAGTAGTGAATGAAAATTTATGTTGGATGCGTGACCGTAAATGCTGTGTTCGTGATAAATCAATTTTCATTGCACACATACACACTGCGATTCTGTAATTCTGTGCATTTTCGTGGGGTAGGGGGGCGGAAAGTGGGGCGGAAAGTGGGTGCCGCCACACTCATATGCAATATTAAGTATTTATGCAACCGAGCAGCAATGTTTTGCATTTGGATTTTTGCTCCATCCACCGGTGAAGGAAATATTTGCGGGATTTCGGTAATTGTAATGCATTCAATTGACAATTGGCTTGCCAGATTGACATCTGCCTCCCAAATGCACCCAGTTCCACACACATACATACATATGTACATATATAATACACAAACTGTGGCAGCAAATGTCTGATTATTATGTGATTTATGCATTGCAATTTGAACCCTATACGGATATGTGTCTGTACAAATGAGCATGGGCGATTTCAATTTCCACTCAGGTTAATTTCAATTAAAAGTTGCATTTGTGTATTAATTAACACGAACAAACGCATATAAAGATTTATATCGCTGGAAGTAATTATGACACAAGAAGTTCCGAAACGAAATTTCAAAAGCATGTTAAAGTTACTTGCTTTCTACTTCTAGTAAAGATATAATTATGATTTAACTTCCATTCACACGTGGGCTTCAGTCATTTAAAACTGGACCGAATAATTTTGTAATTATACCCGTTACTCTTAGAGTAAAAGGGTATAGTCGATTCCTTGAAAAGTATTTAACAGGCCGAGTCGAACTAACCGAACTAACTCCATAACTCAACTTATCTTACCTCTAAATGTTTGTGGAGCAATTCTCTAAAAATCTGCATTTAAATTTAGAAATTAATTTTTTTCAAAATTTTTTGTAATTTTCTTGATGTTATGTTGTAGAAATTCAAAAAACTTAAGAAATCTCCTAAGGCTGAAGTTCTAAACTCCATAACTCAACTTATCTTAATCGGATTTTGAAGTGGCATACCTCTAAATGTTTCTGGAGCATTTCTCTAAAAATCTGCATTTAAATTTAGAAATTAATTTTTTTTCAAATTTTGTATAATTTGTTTGATGTATGATGTAGAAATTCAAAAAAATGTAGCAAGGCTGATGTTCTAAACTCCATAATTCAACTTATCTTAATCGGATTTTGAATTGGCATACCTCTTAATGTTTCTGGCGCAATTCTCTAAAAATCTGCATTTCAATTTAGAAATTCATTTTTTTTCAAAATTTTTTGTAGTTTTCATGATGCTATGTTGTTGTAGAAATTCAAAAAACTTAAGAAAAGTCCTAAAGTATGTAGTAAAATAAAATTATCACCTTGGCCTATACATTTCAATTTAGTGCTACCCGTGATTACTTTATTAATATTAAAAAGAAACGAAATAAAATGTATTATAATTAATTGCCCTTAAGATGAACAATATTTATACTCTCCTCTGTCTATTTTTGTTTGTTTTCCTACTTACCCTAAACGAGCCGTAAGTGAGAGTGCCTTGAAACTCAGACCCACATGAGCCCCGACGTGTGACCTCAATTCCCCCCAGAAACTCCTCCCCCATTTGCCACTCTTGACTTTTAATGCCCCAGCTATAAATGTCAAGTCCTGTGGGGCGACCCGCCCACTTCCAAAAGGAAATGACAAAGAGAGGGCGGAAAAGAACAAAAACAAAAAACAAAAAAAAACCTCAGCAATGCACAAAGCGACAAACAAAAAATAACAAACAAAATGAAAAAAGAACAACAACAGAATGACAAACTCACACATATGTGCCCACGACAAACAGGCAAGTAAACATTAAGAAATTTGTAGGCAGCGAATGCGTTTTATTTAATTTTTATTACCGTCAACATTGCCCTGGGCCAATTTGCGAGATTGTGTGTGTGAGCCTGGAGTGTGGCCAAGTGGCGGAACGGCGGAACGGGGGGATGGGGGGATTGTGCTTGAGTAATAAAGCATTTAAGAATTATGGGCCAGGCGCGCAACAAGCTTCGAAACAATTAGCTTGGCGGCCACACCAGAGTATGCCACAAATAAGAAAGTAGATCCTTTGGATGATGGAAAACGAACACCTAATACTCTGCGTCTAATAAGTGATAATTTATACAAATTTATTAATTTGAAATTAATTATCTATGTAAAAAAAATAAGTAAGTAGCGAAGAGGAGATTGTTAATTCGATGTTGAAAAATTGCAAGTAAATCTTTTTTAAACTTCACTCTTAGTTCATACGAATATGTTTTTAATGCAGGGTTATTACTTAACATGATATGGTACCGATTTCAGCATATATCCACAATTTCATCTCGCAGTGTATGTGCTTATGTGTGTGTAAGGTTTGCTCTCGCATTTGAGCAACCCAAGTGAAAGAAATTGAGATGGTCGACGTGATGCCATTAAAGTTGCACAATCGTGACCACGACCACATAGCGATGTGTACACTCAAACCAAACATCGTTCCGCCATCTTATGATTAATGCTTTAATGAGCCACAAACAACGAGGACGAGGAAAGAATGGTGGGTATTTAGGGAATTTAGGGGAAGTGAAAAGTTGTTTAGACAACAACGAGGCAGGCAAACCGCACAGGATGCAGATGCATCGCAGATGGTGGGGATTTCTGCCAAAGTTTTCCAGCAATAACAACAAGTGCCAAACGCACGTTTTCCCCACACACCCAGTTAGTAGTGTTGACCGTCTGTCTACATATTAGGAAAACTAGCTGGGGTTAGCCCTTAGCACTCACTATACGATATCATATTGTACAGTGTGGTATTCATTTTAAATAGTTTAAAAAATTGTGTAAGAAATATATTATTTAGCTTATGTTCAAAAACTGTCATCTCCCTTGCAATTACGGAGAATAGCTAAAATGTATTAAAAAAAAGCAGCCTCAGTTGACCACACTGGCACTCCCACGGTTGCATGCCGGGTGACCAGTGTGACCGTTGCAGCACTCGAAATTAAAGGCCAAAACTTTAGCCTGTCCTTCAGTGATTTAGGTTGGTCCGCTAGTTATGCAAGTGAAGTTTTCTGCCCACCATAACAGGCTGTAATAACAACAACTATTCGGTGGGCACAATGTCCTTTCCCGGGCATCGGGGGCGTATACGTGTTGTTTTGGTTTTGGGTAATGTTCAAGCGCTTCGTTTGTCTGCTTGCTTATAATTAAGCCTGATGTGCGCTTCGTCGACATTTTAAGCATCTAACATTGTTGTGGCTGGTTTTTGGCTAGTAATTGGCAAGGGCGGCGTGGGAATCCCTCTATTTTTGCCCAGAATTTAGCCTTGGACTGGGTTCTATTGCCTTCCAACAATTATCGCGGCGAAGTTTACAGCTTTTGTTGAACTAACAAACTTTTCGCACAGAATAATTTCACAACAGTAGCATGATTAATACGCTTCTGTAACTGTGAAGCGCAAAAGGCTTATTTTTGATAAGCTCATATAGCACTGAAAATACGGTAAAGCAATTGAACTGAATTTTTTTCAATATAAATGTATCCTTAATATGCATTTTGTAAATTTCATTCATTTTTTAAATTCTGTTCGTGAGAATCTTTTTAATATTGCCAACATGATTACGTATTTGTTCTCGTTTTATTTGCATTGACCCTATTTAATATTTACTTTTTACCACGGCAGAATCGCGCCACTTTTAAATTGCTTATTGAATAATGCCTGCAAACGTGACGTGCCCTGCATATTAAAAAACATTTATTTTCCTTTTCATTTTGTCGGGCGCCTAAAAATTAAATGCCCGAACAGCAATGCTGGTCGAAAAAAAAATGGGTAAAATATTGGCAAAAATGGGTTTAAGGTTAGCCATAAACGGAAATCAAGTGAAAGGTCGAAAAATTCGCGGCGCTAACAATTTGCCAAGCGCTCATAAAATTCCGAAGGGCAGAGAGCTTCTATCCTTGTGCCCTTCATCATGCAGTGTCAATTTATTTGTCGGTTGATTACAGCGAGCTTCCGGCATCCTGACGTCGGCGAAAGCAAATTAATTTTTATGTCTCTTTGTGCGGCGAAAGCAGCGAAAACACATTTTGAGTAATGCGCTGCGAGACCCAAAAACGGAAGTGTATTAATTTCCGACCAGAGACTAAAGTCAGGATGTATAAGCACGTTTGGGATGTATGGGCATTTCAAGGTGGAGCTTGATCTGCCACGAAGCTGGGTTTTGTCGTTGACTATATTGGAAAAAAGCTGGGATATTGCTTTGTATTTCTAACAATATACCGAAATTTACTAAAGTTAAAGAGTCGATGTCATGGCATCTATATGTATGTGTGCACTCCTAATTCAAATATTTTAAGACTGCTTTAACGCACAAAAAAGCGTTTTAAAATCTCCTTAGGCCTAAAACTGCCACGCCCACACTTTTGAGCCCAGAGCCAGATCCCACCAGAACCCTCTAGATCCCACCAGATCCCATCAGATCCCACCAGATCCCACCAGATTCCGTCAGAGCCCGCAGCCAGTAAGGGGTATCTGTTAGTCGAGGAGCTCTACTCCAGCGTTCGCACTTGTTTTTTAATGAAATTACATTGACATGCATTAACGATTCAGCCAAACAATTGAACATAGACGCAAGTGTTGACTAGAAGCATATGGCTCGGATTTATCACAATAAATTAGCGCTATAGCATGTGGATGCATATGTTAAATTTGAATCATATTGAGTGCACAGCCATATATTCCCGGATTTGGTCGTTGCGGGGTTTAAATTTAAACATAGCTGAGCATTAAATTATTGCAGCTGACACATTTGCCAGTCCAGCTAATGCCTAATGCCAAGACAAACAATGGAAAGGCGAAAGCATTTATCGTCGTTCTCTTTTAGCTGCTTAGCCAATTATCAGTTTCGCATTTCATTGTCTAATCACGACGGTGGCCTTCTCGTATGTCAGAGAGGTTCAGGGAGTCGGAAAGGAAAGGAAAGGATCGGAAAGGAATGGAATGGAATGGAATGGAGACCAAGTCGGGCGGAATAAGCCCCAACTGAGTCGCCGGCCTTGCGGCGAAAGTCGGTCAGTTGTCAGATGGCTTTTGTGGTCGGCGGGGCGCGGAGTGTTGGCTTTTGCCCCGGCAATGCATTTGCAATTAATTGCCATAATTAATTAGGTTTAAGCGAAACACTGGCTGTTCAAACTCGGCCCGAAGAAGATGCACACAACCTGGTGTCGTGTCCTTATCGGTTTGCGTGATTCGGTTAAGAAGATTGTGGCCGTAATGCAGGCTGGTGCCTGGCTGGCCAAAGAATGGCGGGGCTCATCAATTTCAGTGATATGTCTGCCATCCTGCGACACTGTAATTAATCCTTAAAGCCCTCGACTTGACTTTAAATTCAATTAAGCTTTAATCAATTGCCAGGCACTGGCACTGGCACTGTCTACGGCTACCACAACATATCCGGTTGCAGCCGTCCTGGCTCTCCATTCCCCATTCTCCACTACATCGACATCATAACGACAGGCACAAATAACCTCAGGATAACTTCATTTGCATGAGCCGAGGAGTCTATGGGTTGGGTTTTTGGAGTACTCCACTTGATGTCCAGGACGAAAGAGGACGGATCGAGGGCGTGATCGAGTGAGCGAGGCTGGCTTTTGTGCATGGCCGCAGAAATGTAAAAATTGCAACGACGAACATTTAGTGAAGCTCACATACGTGTGTATACTCGTAATATACATTTTCCCTACATATACAATGTAAGGCATACCCTTGTATGCATATGCGCATTTTTATTATGTCGCCCGCCAGTTTTCGCATTAAAGAATTATTTTTATTTTTATCTTTCTTGTATCTACCAGCTGCTGTGCTGGTTCCGTTGGTTGCTGGTTGTAATACATGCATGGAAGCTCCCCTTACATTAACAGATATGTAGTTAACAAAAAAAGTGTAAATATTTTACACATGCAATGTGGAAGTGCGGAAATACCATGGGAAAAATGTATCAAAGTGCTACAGAAAATATTGATTAGCTTCCTGAGAAAGTTTCTTTAGTTTTTAATCTTAAGACATCAAGGAAATATTTTAAAACTAAGAAGACAATTTAAAATTAAGAGTTTTTATACATTTAATGTTTGCTTTATGTATTCGATTTCGTACAGCAACAAATTGACAATGATTTAAGTTTTTATACATTTGTTAATTTGTTAATGCAGCTTAATACTCATTTAATTTATTACCCTCAATTACCACACATTTCTTTAATCTGCACGTATATTCATTATATACGATCCAACTCAATCGCGCATACCATTCCGCATGTTCCATTTCGCGGTGATTTTCTTCATTTATGTGTTGTCATAGCAATGCAATAAACCGCTTGCCATATGAATAACGGCAAATTAAATAAAAATTGTAAAGTTTCGCAATAACGCAAGTGCATAATTGTCGTAAAAAGTCTCTTCAGTTCTTTACAGCGCTGCTTTACTTTGCAGCATTCCCGCATAGCTCATAATTTATCCAATAGTCTGCACGGGACACTTAAAAGGCCAATATTCGGGGTTATCGAGGGTCAACTCAATTTGCATAGGGAACTCTTTAACTTGGCTAACTTGCGAGTTAGCGGGGTAGGGGTAGGGCTGCAGATTTGCATTTGTTCACCGTGAACATTGGCAAACCCTTGCTGGCCACCCAAGGAAATGTCAAATAAAGAAATCGTTTATAGCCAGAGGGACTGGGGGACCGGGGTGTCTGGGGGGCTGAAGGGGCGCCATTTGCTAGTCAGTCGGACAGAATGACACATCATTATCGGTATAAACAACAAAAAGCACTTTATTGGCATCATCAACGGCAGGCAGGCGGAGATGATTGCAGATTGGTAGTCTCGAATGGAGCTGCATTTGGCAACCCTATCGGCCCCCCATTATCCGGGCCACGAATACCGTGCCATACCGACGATGAGCACAAGGACGATGCTGAAAACCCTTTTGGCCTGGCCAACACCACCTGCACAATGGCCTATCTGTACCTTAACGTCCTTCTGATAGATTGCTGTGGACGGCTGGGACGCCATGCAACATTACACTGATAATATTTGCCACGCCCCCCACATTTACGCCCTGCCGCAGCACGAAAATGAGGGTTTGATCTGGTCTGGGCTTAAAGGTTGCGGTGGCTCGCTAGCCATTAGATGGTGCGGTGGAGGACTTAAAGGATGATTAAGTGTGTGGAGGAAATGAAGTCGTTTGTGTTGTTGCAGCAAACCAGTGCAGCTCATTTGCTGGGTTAATTCGTTGGAATTTCCCTGTTTCATGTAGAAAAATAAGTTCTGTAGTCCCAAAATTTTATACTTAAATGAAAACGTTGAAGATTACCTCGGAGATTATCTCGGCAAAGCCATTTACATTTTTAATTTATCGATAAAACAGCAAAGAAGTTTAACACTCTGAAATACATTTGTCAAACGAAAAGACTCAGGATTTTGGCTTGGAATCCTTGAGCCATGGCTAAGAAAGTTTTTTTTAGCCACAAAATGAAGGACAATAATCAAGGGCGACAAGTAATGGACATCCTTTTAATGTATGGCAAAAAGTTATCCTCCTTGTCGAAGAACAAGCTTGTTCGCTTTTTCCGTGTCTTTTGTGACTTTAACCAATAATTTTTACAATTTTCCCGGCCGGAGTATTTTTTTTTTGCATTCTACGATGATTTGCACCATGGCTGCCTGACTTTCACTTGAGCCTGTGTCTTTGTCTGGCTTTTACTTGGTCCTGTCCTTGGTCGATGTGATAATCCCGCCTTATGCTATGTGAGTAATGACGCTCCAGAATAAAGATTTTTTCATTTTTTTCTCCAGCAGCATTCCTGCGTTTTTTCAAAGTCGTAGACGCCGGCGACACCGCGTGCTGATGACAGTTGAATAATAATTGTATAACCATTGAAAGCAAACAAAAAATATTTGATTATTTAAAAAACAATTCATACAAGAAATACGATGGAGCAGAAAAACAGTCACATTCACTACAGTCATTTCCATGCAGAAAAATATTTAAGCTATCGATTTTAAAGACAATGTAGTCGGCAAATTACATTTCGCAATTCCAACATATTTTCAATTAAACAAAAATAAAACATTTGACAATCTATTTGTTCCTTTTTGCAATCGCTTACAATTGGTGTACTGGTGTTTTAAATTCTACGCATTTTTAACTATGAACCCTCTTTATACATAAAAGAACAATTCCGAAAACACATGCTATATAATTAAATGCAATAACTTTTTGGGCTGCCTAGCAGGACGCCTTTTGCATTGGATATGCAAATAAATGCACTTTCCAATGAAATTAACCATTTTATGTGAGCCGGAAGGGAAAAAGCAGTAATTGGGTGACAAATGTTTTTGCAGAAAAAACAAAAAGAGCAGGCTTTGAATGCAAACCCTTCCTTAATGGCCAACAGACACTGCAACAACAGTGTGGCATATATGAATATATGAAATAATTTAATGTGAAATGTTTTAATGCGTTTAAAGTTGCTTACTTGTTTATTAACTACTCTTTAGTTTGTAACCAATTTTTGAAACATAAACATTACAACTATTTTAAGCAATGCACATTTACAACAGCCGAACAATATATTTTATCAGAATCCAAGTTAGCCTGCATCATTAAAGGAGCATGATACCCCTTCGTTAGTGTGTTTTCGATGCACGAACAGTTTGTCCTGCACAAAAGACAAAGCCGCAACAGTTTACAATAATTTGCATACAATTAAAATGTGAAAAATAAAATGAAACGAAACCGCCGACATGCATCGGCCTATTCTCAGACAATTATCTCGAATTGACTCACGCTCATTCAGGTTGGCCGTTAAAAGGTTTACGTTCCTCTCAAAAATATTTAAGGCACTTTATCGTAACAATTTGATTAATAGTCAAACGAACATCATTTAACTACAGTAGTTCAACTTAAGTCGTCGTAGATGAAAAAAGCAACCATGATTTAAAGTACGGGCCGTTTTGAGCTGTAGCATTTTCATTTATTTATGCAGCAGCCCACACAATCAACTAACCAAACCCAAACTGCTCGGCCAAATTTTAAAACAAACAAGCCATGTTGCAAATATTTACATATGAACTTTCATTTGACTTACAATTTTGGTTGCTGTTGTTTTTTCAGTTGCTCATGAATAATATGTTTGCCAGTTACGAGATGGTTACACAGCTGAAAAGCTCTGGTCTCCAGGCGTTGCTCCACTCTGGTCAGTATTTAAATGCGAGGAACTGACAGAAAGATTGGGTACCATAATTAGTGTCAATCTCAAAGCCCAGCATTACCCCACCCCCAAACGTGGCGTATCCCCTAGCCATGGCATATGTTGTGTATGTCTCTGAAGACACTGCCCACTTAAGTATGCAACACAAAATCCTCGCACGCTGGATGCGTACCAAAAGGACCTAAACCAGGGCTGCTGTGTGCACTAGTGTTGACTTCGTGTTGGGCGTCTGTGCTATTTACTTGGCCAAAACGTGCGTGAAGTTTTAATTATAAACTTTTTTCTACGACCCCCTTGCAAAAAGATTCCATCCCACAACTCGAGTTTAACGACACTTTAAAGGGGCAATTCATTAGATTTATTGAAACAGGTGCGGACATCTGGTCTAGCAGCTCAAATTAAGATTAATTGCATGATTTATGCGCATATTTTTCAATTGCCTCTATGGTCAATAGCCGAAAATTTAAATTCACCGAATGCAAACACTTGAAATTGGTTTTGTTTACATATTGCATGGCAAAAACCTTTTTGTATAATTGCAAATTTCTAGGCAGTGGAGAAATTCAATTTCATTTGCTGATGGGGAAAAAATATTAATTTGATTTCTATGTGTGTGCTTATATCTATCGATGGAGAAGAGTGCAAATCAGTTCAAAAATGGAATATCAAGGGTCAATTGCTGTGTGGTAACTAAATTGGCAATGAGTAATGGCCCTTGCTGTTGTATTCTTATTTTAATCGATGCTTTATGGATTTCCCCATTTGAAGGTATCATGAGTTGCATGAGTTGTTCAATTATTTTTGGTGCTTTAATTAACTTGTGTGTTACGCTCAATGAAAATATGAACATGGGAGTTAATTACAAGCTTACAGGGATGCCCGATCCCCGTAGCTCTTAGCTTCCTTTCAATGGCAAAAGCACCTGACATAAACGCGCTCTTTATTCTGTCAAAACTTTGGCAATGCACAATGGGTTATTTCTCTGCAAACATATAATTGGCCATAGGTAAACTCCGTTGAGGCGGATAAATGCTGGCGGCGCTTTACAAGTCCTCCATCGTCTTCACATTGCCGAGGCTCTTGTGCATTGACTGATGGATTCGGTGAGTGATTGAGCAGTTGTTTGGTTGTTTGGTTGTTTGGTTGTTCACTTCAGCAAAACATTCAATGCATAACTACAATGGGCATAAGTTATGCTTCCCTGCAGAAATGCCGATAGAGGAGCGAAAGGGAAAATGCAACCAAGGAGTTCACTTGACTCGCTCTAATTCCCACACAACGATAATCATGTTGTTGATGCTGCTGCACGGTCTGCTCCAGATATAGATATGGTATCCTGAGTCACTGATTCACTGATTCACCGATTCACCGATTCACAAAGTCAGACATCATCCATTCCCCTGCGCCTGACTGCAAGTGCTTCGGTAATAAAAAAAAATCTCCATCGCTGGATGATTCAGGCAGCCAAGTGACCACAGCTGACTCCTCTTCAAGGTATTATGCCAATTTATTGATATCCGACAAAGCTTCTTAGTTGTTGATAATAATAATTATATTTGAAGTAGCACAGATTGTGGATTAAGTTTAATTTATATCCATAATTTAACTCGTTTCGCTGCAAATCAGCAAGAAAATATAGCCGAAAAAAATCATTCAAGCACCTGTTGCTCTCCTAATTAATGGCCAAAAAAGTCAAATATGTGTATTTCTGCTTAAATTCCTGGTGCAATTATGCATTATTAGTTATTATTGAAAAATTTAATGCAGTTTTCTTCCGCTTTCAAGCTGTGGGCCACAAAAAAGTAAATCAAAAACATAAGAACGGAACAAAAAACTTATCGCTCCAAAACTTCCGCTGCACGGACGCTCATAAAATGGGGGACATTGAACTTCTGAGCGGGCTGAAAAAGCCATTGCTGAGAACTGTTAAAATGCCAGCAAAGAAGCCGGAAAAAACAGTAGAAAAAAGTCACATCCACACGAAACATTAAGCTTCACAGTCACAACATATTCGGCTCTTCGATGCATTTTCCTTAAAGTCGCCACGGGGCTCAAATCGAATGGGAGCGCACGCGCCTGCAAGTATGCAATGCTGTAATACGAGACCAGCACGCGATGGAGATGATGTTTGGCTGCGGAAGGGGCCACGGGAATTTTTCCGGGGCTCTCGGGGCTGAGGAATCGGATCGGAACAGAAAATAAGCTCAACCAGGCGAAGGACCACCAAAAAAAAAGAACGGGCTATTTACGAAGGGCGGAAGTGCTTTAATTTAATGTTGGTAAAAGATAAGAAGTTAATCCGATGAACTTTTTCTTGCCCTTCCTTTATTTAATTCGATTGAGTTGATAGACTTGATAGTGATGTTGGAAAATCGATGTACATTCAGCAATTGACTTCTTTTCTTAAATTTACAATAATTGAACATTTAGAGATCAATTAATTCATAATCCCGTTAGAAGCAGCTTTATAGCTTATTTTGGGTAAGAACGTGAGAAGTGTTGAGGTAATCGACTCAATTAGCTATTGTATAAGCACACTTTGCACACTCCCGCGCTGGCCAAACAAACACAAAACTCAATTAGATGCCATAACTAAATAATCACAAACACATTTACGCCAGTAAGAGCTCTTTGCAGCTGAAGCCCGGTTGGCAACCAAGAAACGTGGCAAAACGAAAAAAAAAGAAAACAGAGAACAGAGAACCAGGTCAACAACAGAAACAACATGAGCAACAATTTTGAAACAATGAAATGACGACAACGACAGAAGCGGCAAGGCATGCCTGGAAAATTGCTTGAAATGCTCAGAAGCAGTAGTGGAAATAGGGGAGAGGAAAAGGGAAAATGGGTAGTCGGAAAAGTGGGTGGTCCGTGTGGATGGGGTGGATGGGGTGGATGGGGTGGAGGGGTGGCATTCCAACATGTGACGCACGTGACAAAACTTGTCAAGTGACTTTACTTCACTTTGACGGCGAATCCCGGCTCTGTTGTCCGTAAACAAGGAGACGGAATCCTGGCTGGGAAGAAAAATAGGTTTGTGTGCATTGCCCAACACAAAATGCTTAAGAAAACTCCGCTCTCGGTAAAACAATAAGGGAGAAGGAGCAAAGAGGAAAAATCAGTCGCGGCTTGGCTTTTCCAACTTGTTGCGCCTCTGGCTAAATTATGACATCTAAAGTTGCATGGAATGGGAAGCCCTTCGAGACGCACTGAAGTATTTTTGGAGGAGCAATGGAGTGGAACTTTATGGGACACACAAGCAATCAGGAGCGGTTTTCTGAATCAAGATCAACATCTTAAACAGCATTAGGCAAGAGGCAGCAAAAATTGTATTTGATGAAATTTAAAATAAGTTGTTAAAAAGCAGGCCATGAAATACAAGAAAGGAGGCCATGAAATCAAAGTTAAAACTGTAGAACCTAGTTGACCAAGCGAGTGGGTTGGGCTCATTCTCGTTTCGGTTCTCTAACAGCAAACATCTATTTGGACGACTACCAAATTTCTGGGACTGAAAATCCTACTTCCGTAATCAGGCTAATGTGAGTGTGAAAGAGCATCGACAAATTTATTCATCGACAAATTTAGTTGCTAAAAAATATCCGACACCCGTTTCACAGATCAAAATGTGCAATCCAGGAATGTGCTCAATGCCCGGCACCTGCTGCGGACCCACCGGCGGACTGGGACCCTGTTTGCTCTGCGGACCCTATAATGGCCAGTGGTTCCGTTCGATCAACCACTGCTGTGGTCCTTGTGGTCCCTACGGATGCTGCTCGTGCTACGGGCCCTATGGAGGACATTGTTAGCCTGCTTAGAAGGAATGTAGGGTTTCTTTATCCGCGATCTGGAACAGGAACAGGAACTCGAGCCATGAGAAGCCATGAGGAAGAGATGTCAGGCGAAGTGGATCCAAAAATTTGTGTTTAACGAAATCTGATTGGGATATATTGTCTATGGAAACCTAGCGATGGACTCTCACATCCTTCCATCAGCAATAGATGTTAATAAATTATACGTATACTTCAAAGGTGGTTGCAATATTGTTTTGCTTTCAATATCTAGTATTAGAAAATATCCGGCACATTGCGGTTAGCAGATCTAATTAATTATTAAGCAAGCACGTAATTTGCCGTTTTTGGTTTCCACAGTCCGCCGGGTGCATTTAAGGCTAAAGCCCATTTGATTGTAAATATTTGGCCCGTTTACAGCTAACGACACATCGGGGACCAGCCAAAAAGACGTTTAATGCTAATGGGCCTGTTGAGTGCAAATTTGTTTACGAGTAAAACGCCAACGAGAAAAATAAAATACAGGGGCGGCAGATTGCTTTCAATTTTATTAAAGCGGGAAACCATATCAGATCGAGCAGCGAAATGGATATCGGTAAACTTAGGAAACAGAAACAGGTAGGTTTAAGGTTACTTGGTGCGCCTGAATGGCTTGGCGCCACTTAGACAGGGAAAATAGTCGGTACTGTTGAGATCAGGAGCTTGGGGTTTACCCGACATCTTGGATGGAACCAGACGGCTCTCGGCGCGTGGATTGAAGTCACCTTGGCTTTGACGGAGAGCAGGTGGTATGTAGATTTGCCTCTTTACCTCGGACGTTTTCTCCTTTTTCGGCTGCGCCACAGGATTCTGCTCCTTTAGATCCTTTAGCTCGTGCTGCTTAAGTGGGTGCCCTATCTTCCCCCAGGGACAAGTGGCGCCAGCCATGCCATCATCCAGTGCCTGACCCACGTCTAAGCCATCGCCACCATTATCGTGTTGCTCTGAATCATGAACTTTAACCTCGCCACCGGCTAACTGAATTAGAGCTGTAGAGCCAAGACTCGTTTCAATACTGCGGCCCAAGCTCATGTACTCCATGCGATTCTCCTCTGTAAAATCACACCATTCATCCTCTTCTTCAACAGATTCAGTCGAGTGAAGAAGCGGAAGCTCTGACGGTTTCAGAGCCGATCCTGTAGATTCAATTGGCCCCTCTGCACGATTCTCGTTTCCCAGGCACTTGTCGGAATCCGCATCTGTGGCCAACTTTGAAGATTCCTCTAGCGTTTTATACAACTCATCGGTGGCCAAGTAATTGGGTTTTTTTTTTTACATTTTTTATTGTCCTTCTTGGCAAAGAAATCATCAAGGCTGGACATTTTTAAATGGTTCTGCTAAGCTTATATTTGAATAAAGTCCGAATTTGTTGTTGACGTTACCAAAATTTTTGTTAAGTGACTTGAAGCTTCAATCGCTTTGAATGACCTGTGGTGTTTGAATCAATGCCTACTTCTGACTAAAAGAAAGCCTATTGAAATTGCATTATCTCTGAAGTTATAAAAATAATATTGGTACCCAAGAATGCCAAATTACTACATCTAAGGATTCAAACGTGACATTATTATATTTTTAATTGATTGATCCTGAACAAGAATATATATACTTTATATGGCCGGAAACGTTTCCTTTTACCCGTCAACGAATCTAGTTTACCCGTTTACTTTACGAGTAATGTTTAAAAAATGAGAACCCTGATATAATTATGGTATAATATGTGCAAGAACATCTAGTGAATTTTAATTTCTTAAGTTCTTGTAGCACCTACCCTAATAACAGCTTGCTGCATTTTAAAAATATCTTTATATCTTTGCTGCCATGTCTATATTATCCGCGCGCTCAAAAGGCGTAATAACATAATTTGAGACATGGACTGTGCACTGGTTACTGTGGGCAATGGTATCTGCTATCTGGTGGCATATGCCACTAATTAGAATTATATGCGCGTAATGCCCCGGCCACGCCTCTTTTGTGCAGCCAGTGCACACGCCCACTTGTGCATGTGTGCGTGGGTGTGCGTAGGTGTGCGTGCGTGTGTGTGTGTGTGTGTCGAGAGAGCCTTTTTACGCCAGTGTGCCGTGTCACGAGTAGTCACATATGTTCATTATGTTTGCCAGCCGACAAGTGGGAAGTGGATGGCGCCCGAGCAGGGAGGTCCTCCTCGAATCCTCGACGTCTGCTTGAGTAATTACCAGAAACAGGAACGCAATGTGAATTCAGTGGCGGGATGCAAGTGCAGGTCGTCCTTGTCGTCATGGCAGTAGTAGCTTTTTATGAAATGACGATGACATACAACAAAGGCGCTGGTCAAAAGACAGCATGCATTCGTACACACATACATATATCTTATAGAACACCGCCACAATATGCCATGAACATGTCTCTACTTAAATTTATTATTTAATTAGTGCAACCAGAGGAGTGTGTGTCTGTGTGGGTGCAATGCGTATCATATAAACCCTTGTAGAATATGGTTCTTGCTGTGAAGACTCGAGTCCGACTAATGGACTTTTTCAAATTTTATAGCGTCAAATGATCAAAAATAAAAAAATAACGAAGTATATTAATTACTTTTGTTTAAAGCCCGCCCTTTTTCTTTTTTTGTGTGCTTGGACTTGATCTTTTTGCAAAATTCATTCTTAGCCCCCAGGATGTTTTAAATTGTTTACTCAATTGAAAAGAGAGTGAGAAATCGCCACTGCAGTTGTCAGTCTGTAATTAATTAATATTCAATTAACACCGCACCCCAATTAAAAGTTCAAAGTGAATTTGGCCAGCAACTGCAGGTCTTACACATTAGAGTAGCAATATAATACCTTTATTATACATTTCCTCGGGTTTTAATTGAAATTTTCGATAGAGCTCGAGGGAAGAAAAAATCGGATTGGGTAAGGCTGCCGTGTTCAAAGGAATATTCCCGTTTCCTCGATAGAGGAAATAAATTAAAAATAAATTTGCGCACATCAGACTTAAATATTCCGAGGCACATGAGTCACAAAATGAGGAAAACCAAAAAAAGCGCATGCAGCACCAAAGTTGGGGGCCAACTGTGAAAACTATCGGGGGAAAGCCCCGAACCAGAGCCATCAAGAAGCCATGACAAGTCAGACGGAACAGGACAAACACTGGCGAGAGATGTGAAAGTGGGTGGGCGAGGTGGTTGTTCCAGGCGGATGCGGGGAGGTAATCAACCCCGATCCGGAACCCAGACTGCTAAAAATATTGGCGCCACTTTGCCGGGACGTCTGGCCGGAGAGTTGGCGACGTCTGCTTCGGATCTCAACTCCTTGTTATTGTTATTGATTTCGGTGGAGTTTTGTGCTCTCGACTGGGCATATTCCAACCACCAGGATGCATAATTCGGGAACATCCTTGCGTGGTGGTGTCGTTGATGACATCATCATCATCTACGGTGGTGCCATCAGTAGCAGTTTTCAGCTCCCAACTTCTCCATTCAGTTTTATCTTATTTCACTCCCTTGTCCATCCATCGGCGTACTTTGTAAGCTTATATGGGCATTATATTTTTATGCTTATTATGCGACTCGATTACTTTAAAGCCGTTTATGGCCCACAGCCGACGTAGAGTTAACATTTATTCATTTATTTTTACTGACAATGAGTCAGTTACTGGCGGCCACAGACCGACAATTTGTAGTCGCCGCACAACTTACATCCATTAAAGCAAAGTGTTACAACACATATTTAAATTATACACTTTTCCGCAACACGCACGTAGGGAGTCTCGCGCTTTTCCCACCGTTCGCCTGCCTGCGTGCCATGAAAATTGTTTGGGAAATAACAAAGTTCTTGCGGAAAACTTGGCATCACGTTTTCCAAGTCCAGACGAAAATATGTCGGAAATAGAGCATCGCATCGAGTCGTACAAGGAAACGCAAATAAATAAATAGCTCTATCAGAAATAAATGTTATTAAACTTGTTTAGTTTGGCAATTAAGTAAATTTATTTATTTTTAGTTTAATTTCAAGTTATTATATTTCTCACATTTTTAGTATCAACTTTTGGATTACGTAGGATTAAAGCTCTAAATGAACGAATTCCATCTCTAAAATGAAATTTTGCGGTATGCTGAAATATGTTCGCATTGACGAGCCAAAATTGTTGTATTGCCTTTATCCAATTTTCTTATTTGACTTCGTCTTATTTGATTTAATCAATGTGCATCGCCATTTTCCGGCACACATTTTCCATGCCACCCCGAATTTTCTTTGGCGCTGCTCTTTCTCTTTAGCGTTTTATTTGTTTGCATTTGACTTTCGTTGCGTGGGCGTAAAATGACGCGAAGGAAGTTCGAAAGGCAAATACAATTACACTGAGTGCTCCTGCTCAGTATTTTCACCACCTCGGCAACAGCAGGGAAAAACAGATAAAAGCAAATACCTAGGCAAACAAATCATTTGGAAAACATTTTTGCGCACAAATCACATCAAGGTGCAAAAAATTATTTACGAATATTATTTTGGCAAACCCAGTGCGGCAAACGAAGCGTTGAAGATGGCAAAGTGCGCAGCGAAGTTCAATAGATGGATGGTTGGCTGGATATATAGATGGATAAGGATGGAGCGAGATAGCAAAGTACCAAAAATGAGCAAATAAAAAGCCAGTCGAAACGTGAAAAGCGTGAAAAGTGTAAATATTGCCACTGACATAATATTTGTACGGAGTTGTATTCGCTTTTTCTTCAACCTTCACTCGCCAGCTCCATTTTGTTGATGAGAGTAAGCTTCAGTGGTTCACAGCAAGGACGATGAAGTTGTTAACTGAATCATTCAATACGAAGTTGGGAGAACTAGCAGGCCGATCTAGGGAGTTGTGATTGGAAGAAAAAACCAAATTCCTTTCTATAGCCTTGTGTCAAATACAAAAAAATTCCCTAGTTTACCATTCAGTTTCTTATTCCATATATTGAGCAGACTAACGTGTGCTTGGGACGAGGATAAATGTTTGAGCCACAAAATGAAAAGACTCTTGTATCCTGTTTCTCTTCTAATTTGTAGCAAGAAATTGGTACAAATATATGCGCTAATATACATACGTGTATGTAAGTGTTGGAGCAACAAAAATATTTCATCCAAACCATAAGTGAGTTGGAAAGTTGGCAGTCACTTGCACATCCCCTTACAAGTGTTGCCTTTGGGAGTGGAGGCCCAGATTATTATAATAAAACAAATAAACAAAACAAAAGGCAGAGAGCAGCAATGGCAGGCAAAACACTGGTTCACCCTACATGGGAAATATTTGTATTTATGGCAAAAAGTTGTGTGCGGTGGAAAATACGCTGGAAAAACAATGCTCACTACAAGTCGGCAAGAATTTTGTGCAACGCAAGGAGTGTCTATGTGCTTTTTCTAGCATTTCTACTGGTGCGATTGTGACCCAAATGCGCTAATAATGTTTTCGCAGCACTCTGCACAATAATTTCCTCTGTGGGTGTCTCTTGGTGTTTTCATTCCGCCCTTTCGAATGATAATTATGTGAGTATTACGCGAGCGGATCTGGCCAAAGTAAACCCTTTGAAGACACCGTGTTTGTTATGGCTGACACACAATAACTACGAAGGGTTAACCTATATATGAGCAATACAGCAGTGGCCATATAAAGGGAGTTATATGAGGCTGTACCACGCTCAATAGCTCAATAGCACTTAATCGATCAAATACGAATAAGAAATCGGAATGTATTTATTTTGAAAAATGGAGCCCACTTCAATGTTTTTCACGTCATTAAATGACAAGTTCCCTTCAACCAATAGCCCAGGAAATGAGCTCTGGCATCCTTGCAGCTCGGTCAATTAAAGGACAATTAGGCGGTCCGGTTGACTCACCCAAATTGAACCTTGTAACCCAAGACCCGACCAACGAAAATGCTGCTCTGCTGCCCTAGTAACCCCTCCCTTCAGCAGCCAAATTACCGACTAATTCGGTGACCTTTGTGAGCTGGATTTTCTGCTGGAATCGGCGATGGCGATGGCGATGGTCAGAGTCCTCGACTTGCTGCACTTGCAGCTGCAACATTCCCCCTACTCTTCAATCTGGGCATTAATTGTGAGTGGAGAAGGCCTTTTGCAATTTCCACTGATTCGGCCTGCAAAAAGTTCATTTGGATAATCAGCTATCTTCGCTTCGCTTCGCTTTGTACGTGCGTGCATGCGAGTATGCATGTGTGTGTGTGTGTGCACTTACGAGTGTGTGGGCGAGTCAGCAGCTCTCTAAAACTTTCCTGACTGCGGAAAATTTATGATGTTTTCATAGTTTTTTCTTTATCCGCCCCCGACATGGCTGTGCAAAATTGTCGATCCTGCATATTTGAGTTTTTATCCTGTGGTTTATATCATTCGCAAAGCGACAAGGGGAGCACGCAGCCAAACAGAAAGGGGCAGAGGGAATTTGGGGCTCTGAGACAGCGTTCTGCGGTTTATTAATATTTTTGACTGCCACTGTCTGTGGCTTTGACTTTCGCAAAAGTTCTCAGACGCCCTTGTGGGGTGGCCACGGGATTGACTTTTTGATTGGGGCTTAGCTTTGTCTGAACGGGAAATATAAATAGCATAAATATTTTTTGGCGTTTATTTAATATGAACACATGCAAAGTATTTGGCCGGGGCTGTTGTTAAATATGTGCTGTTAAACAGCCTAAAACCTTTCAGCCACAGCTTAACATAATGTAGTAGATTTAAATAAATTATCAAAAAAATAATACAAAAATTAATAGTTATAAAATCTTTTAAAATTGCTTCTAATGTCGTCGGCATGAAATTATATAAGCCCTATGGCAGACCTATTTAAGTTTATTTTAAAGTTCGCAACTCTTTAGCACAAATCAGTAAAATGCTGAACTTTTTCTGTTTTTCCTGGGAGAAAAAGAGGATACTAATGGCATTTGAGGTTGGAGTCTAGTTGATTGTTAAATTTTCATACATACACGTGTATGTCCAGGTGTTAGTTTGGAGTGTTTAAGCCGTTGGTGCTATAACAAAATGAAGACTTTGCTGTTCCTGACTGCTGTCCCTTGGGGATGTAATTCAAATTGTATGTTGTTTAAAATAAACATTTTTATTAAATTCGGAAAAAATCAAATCCGATGTTTCGCTTATTATGTTATTAGAACAGTCATTTGTCCATTTAGATTACCATCTGGCAATTTAAATGTTCACTTGTAGCGACTGTATATGTACTTCACACCAGACACGTAGAGCATTTAAGCACTTGCCACACCTTAACGCCACCTTAACTGCCACTGTCTGCGGCCCCGCCCACTTGATAGCCGCCCACCCCATGGTGGGCCGCCTATGTGGCAGCTAATAAACAGTAAATATTGAAACATTTAAGCGCACGCAACGCAGACAGGACTCAAGTGAGACAGCACTCGTCGGTGGCAACTCAAGTGTAATTTCCATTGTTTGCGCTCGCAGATACAAATTCACATGGGCACGCAACTCAGATATAGTAATTATAATGCAGCGATGACAGGAGTGAAGTATCTGCGGAGAGATGTGAGGAGGTCATTATCCACTGTGATTGCTTTTAAGACGGGCTCTTCTCAAGCACAAAGAAATTGTATAAAATTGTATAAAATCTATGCTTTGAAAAGGATATTCAATGGTGGCATCTAAAAAAAAATATAATATATAAAAAAAAAACTACAAAATTTTAAATATTTAATTTAAAACATAACTAGTATCATTTCGATTATAAATGAAATGGCAATCCTCATAATATACCCGCTTGACTATGAGCTTCAAGAGTGATTTATTTCCACCTCAACACCATGTCCTGAAGTTTGCAGGATCCTCTCACTTTAAGGACTCTAAGTTCGCTATCATGAAGGCAATTAAGTGTTCCATAATGTGTTTATTAAAAGTGAAATGCCAAACTTCTTTCGTGCCTCCCTGCGTATGTTGCAGCTGATTGTTGCTTTTGCACTCCGCCTGTTTGTTTGTTGCTCTTCAGCAAGTTGTTATTTTGTTTGAAGTTGCTTGTTATATGTTGTTTGCAGCCCGCAGCTTTTGCGCTGGCCTTTTGGCGTTAGTCGCTCAGCTGGCGCGTAATTGTTGCCACTCTCGAAGTTGGTTGTTGTTCTCTGGAGGCCAGTTGTTATTGCAGTTTGTGGCTTAAAGGTTTACACGTCTGTGGCTGTTCAGTGGATATTGTCAGTCAACAAGACACTCGCAAAACAGCTTAAATGATTAAACGGCCATGAGCCGCTACCAGCTGTTGAAAATTATTGGAGCATTCTTATGATGAAGTTAAATACTGGAGACCAAATCCTTATTTAATTATTTTTATGGTTTGCACTTTATGGTAAAGCACTTTTTTTTGCCATGGCATCCTTGCACTTGATTGGGCATTCATATAATTCGTTGAATTGGTCCGGCAAATGTTCCATTTCAAAACATTTAAGAACTTTAATAACCAAGAAATTTAGCTTCCTGCTGGATAATTTTTGGAGCTTGATAGAAAACAGACGTTGACATCGTTAGTGGTTAAGCTGCATCCTCTATGTTGGGTATTTGTTTACAGACAAACTGAACCCCACGGTTTTCCCTGCTTGGTTAGGTTTCTTACAGTTGATTTTGGAATAGCCAAATATATAGGAACTGTCGGAAATGTTAAGGGGCAAAGGATGTAACATGGTTAGGACCGACAACGTTGCTTTCAAAACCCACTCCTTTCGTTGGCTACTGTCTCAGCTGTGTTTGGCTCACTTTCAAATCAATTTGTTGTCTTTTCCCGGACAATGCAAATGACTGTGTTCTTGTTATGCTTTTGTTTTCATGTTGTTTTTTTTTATTTTCTTTTATTTTACATTTCTCGGAGAATTTTCTACTGGAAGTGAAAGCCACTGACCATGAAATTGAATGACAAGCTAAATCAGTCAAGCAACGAAATAAAATGCCACACTCACAGGACAGGAAGGGCTGATGAGTGTGTGTGGCGTGTGTGTGGGCCATTTGCAACTATTTTGCGTACTGCCTCAACATCATTTGCTTCGAACTTCCTTCGCTTTCCCCATACATATATCTCTGTATATGTATGCGGTGGAGCAATCAAAGCAAACATCAAATCAAAATAATGCTATCATTTATTTTCAATGAACTTTCACGCCACTTTCGCTGCGAATTGCAGGCAGACATGCAGCATTGGCGAAGGGAAGCGGTGCCTCCGACCCGGATTTCCACTCAATCCACTCCAGCAGCCTCAATTCCGGGCTGTCATTGATTACATAACAATGGATAAACATTCTATGCCCATGGAGGAGGCACGAGCACAGGGCACAATGAGCGTGGAACAACAACGGGAGGCCTCAGCTGGATGCTAAAGCATTTCACATCAAAATAGTAATGAAAGTCATTCATATGTTCGGCTGGGTTTTTCTATTTTCCATTTCCTTTCCCGGCTCTTGTTTTCCTATTTTTTAGTTGATGGGTTTTCCTGCAGGTCGCGTGGTAGGCATGGAATTTATTGCATACTTTCAGGCGTTGCACACTAAATTCTACGGATATTGGGATATGGAGTGGTAGGCCCTGTTCTTCTTCGTTTAGCAATTAAAGTGAATGGGATTTTGTTGTTTGGCCGAAGGAAGTCGATTTAAGTTTTAATAGCTCGGCCAGCCAGCACAGGCATGTATGTATGTGCTCCTTGTCCAACCGATGTATGGCGGATAGCTGATGGCAAGAGGCTCGAAACGTTTTTGATTAGGGTTTACCTTCGGAACTGGTATTTTGTCTTCAGAGCTTTGCTTGTTCATAAAATATATTTACGCTAATAATTTTATGAAAATATTTAATTTACCACCTTCACTGCTTTATGAAATCGAATTCCTAGAGTTCTCTATGAAATGCCAACTTGTGCTGTGGAAGACTTGAATTGAAGCATTCCAATATACTGGCCATACTCTAACCACGGCTGGGCAGCAAGTTTATGGCCTCAGCTCAAACCCCCACCGAGCAATACTTGACTTATGGCTGTCCAGTTTGGTTGAAATTTGACAAGCGCACATTACTCAAAACGCGCGCTACGGGGTGCAGCCGCAAAGTGGCAAAATTCGAGGGTACTTTCGGGACGAAACTCCTGCCACCTGCAACGGCACGCACAGACACATACTGACAGTTTAACTGTCATTAATAAAGAGCACCAGGCAGCGGCACACTCGCACACTCGCACACACCCACATGTGCGGAGACTCCGCATAATTGATGTGTTTTTGTGAGTTATGTCTGAGCTCGTCGACCCGACTCACTGCTGACTTGCCAACTTTCTGGCCGTCCTAGTCGTCCTGGCCTCCTCACACATGGCCTGCCCTCCTAAGTGCATACTCGGAAAAATGCCTGAACTGAAATCATACGTCTTTCGTGGAAGTTCGAGTTCCTTACCATAGGGTAATTTTCTCAATTTTCATTTTCTTAAGAAACGTTGGAAAATATCACAATTGCATTCTCTTTAAAAATATGCTGAAGCCATTTGCTTATACTATACTACAGTCTTATTAAAAATAGTCATTTATATTTATATCATATCATATTAAATAGCAATAAATACTAATTTAATTTGCTTGAATAAATTGCAGCTTGATGCCATTTTAAGCTTGCCAGATTCCTTCTTCAGTTCTCGCAGTGTAAAAGTGTGCGGAGCTGGTGTTATCAGTGCGACGGGTGCTTAGAGCGTTTCCGGTTCCGCCTCGACCACCAACTGCCGGCTGTTGTTTGTCCGTGCTGAGTGATGACTTCAAATTGGCCATCTCTGATGATGACGGCATATACGTGTACGTGTAGTCCTTTGTATACGACTACATGTCGAAACACATGTGCGAATGTCTGAGTTCGACTGAACGCGAATTCATTTTGGTGGCCACTTCTTTTGGTGTGATTAGCGAAGGGGGTGGGAATGCTTGCTCTTGATCTTGGCTTTGTCACAGCTTCATCCCCGCCACCGCTCTTCAATTCATATTAATTTAAGAGTATTATTTGGAGCATTACTGATGTTTAAAAACAATTTTCTATAAAATTGGAGTTTATTCTTCATGTTTTCGATATGCTAGAAGTTTTATTTTATATGGACGTGATTTCATTGACCAATTAAAATCTTTACCAGAGAGCTTTATTTATGGGGAAGCTTTAACTAATGGCAGGGCATGTCAGTGGTCGTTTTTCTTTCACTAATTCAACCTATCTCTGCCTGTTATTCATGAATTCCACACCATTACCAATTTCTCAGGTGTGTTCCGTCCCTGACCATTTGACACCCCGACACACACAATCGCACCTACCTGGAATTCATACACCCACTCCGTGCCGTGGCTTTCACGTGCCTTGATAAATGATGCGCCATTTGTAGGCGCAGCTTTGTTAATAGAAACAAATTGCCGGCCTTTAGTGCAGCCAGTTTGTTGAAAGGGGCGCAGGGCGTAGGTGCGTCGATTAGTGTTGCTTATTTATAAGAATTATACTCCTACACTTGCTGGAAAATTAATTAAAATTGATTAAAGGCATAAGCGCCCATGCAAGCGTTCATGCGTTTTGCAATTGTGCTCCGAGTGAATAAAATGATCGTTTGCAGATTTAGTAGATACAAAACATTGTAATACTTTAAAATGTATATTGTATCTTCTGTAAGATGATTGAAATATATTCGCTTAAAAAAATGCAATTTTTAATGCATTTGCTTAGTACTTTTGAAGGCAATCATATTTTTGTGCGGTGTATCTTAATTTAAATATATTTCCTCTGGAATCGGCGTCTACTTTCTGCCTTTCATTCTGTTGCTGCATTTAATATCATTTAATTTTCAGCCACGCCCCACATAACATCACTTTTTGCTAGTCATTTGGCAATCCACCACTGATCCCAGTGCCCTGCCCCGCCCATTCCGGCTCAGTTCCGCCTTCAATTTTCCAGCGCCATCATCTTCTGCTGGCTGTTGCACTGCACGCTTTTCACTTTTCATGAATAATAAAGTGAAAGTCTAGTTAGTTTGGCGTTTTTCAGCTCACTACTCGACGGCGGCTTCCTGGCGGAAAACTCTGCTTCGAGATTTGGCCTCGTCACACCCATCTCCAACCTACCACCTACCACCTACCACCTAGCACCGCCCCCTGACACCACTACCACTACCACTGCCACTACCACTACCACTACCAAAGCCAGCCCCGTTGCTCACCTCACCAACAATGCACCGTACATTTGTAATTTCGTTGCATACTTTGGCGGGCATAAAAACTCTGAAAAGGCGGCACCTCGCAATTGTTTGCCAGAGTGGAGAGGAATAAAGGATGGTAGGGGTGGGGGTGGAGGTGGGGAGCTTTTCCAGTAAGTTTTTCATTTCCTTGTTCCTCTGCTTGCACTTTCCCCATTGTTGTTCCTGCTCGCCTTATTGTGTTCCGTATTTAATGAATAATTTTTAATAGTTTCGCTATTGCTTTTGGCATCACTTACTGCTTGTTGGAGCGAAGGGCTATAGTGGAAACTATTGGCCCTAGAATTGGATTAATTTGCCTGCCAAACTTTCCGGGAAATGATGAAACGAAATTAAGTTAAGATTAAATCAATGCAAAAGTTTTGGATGATTTGCTTGACTGTTTGTGATTGTTTTGCGAGTTCTCTTAAAATTTGTTTATCAAGTGATGCAAAAATGTTTGTTGAATTGCATCCGCTTCAGATTGGTGTGGTACAGCCAAATACGTTGATTTGAATTATTTTATCCGAAACGAACGTGCAAAAGAAGAAATAAACATTTATGTTTACCAACATTTTATCTATTTATTCAAAGTGTCATGCTGTTTACCCAATGCGCAAACTATCACTTTCAGACCCCTCATTTTCACTCCCGCTCGATTTTGATGTTAACCTGCATTTTCCACTCATAAAATTCAATTATGTGCAGTTGCCGCATAAATTCCTTGAGGCTCGCATTTATTCCTATTAGACTTTATGCAACCCGAACGCAACTTGCCACCCCGCCGCTCCGTTTTTTATTTGCGAGTGCAACTGTTGCATAAATCAAGGCGGGTTTCACGCATATAAACAGTGCAAAGTGTGCGTAACGAGCGTTTCAATTTAAGAGCTAGACTTTCATTTTTCTTGTTGGCTTTCTTTCAAAATTTTTTGTGTTTTTATTTTCGGGTTTTCGAATGGCTGAGAGGGTGAGGGCGAGCGCACAGGAAACAAATTCAATTTTTCATTTTGAGAGCAGTCAGATTGCTGGCACTCGTGCCCTTGCCGGCAGCTTCATTCCGACAGTTTGAAAACACTAAAGTTGAATTACAATTGCAATTTTTTCGCCCTCGCACTCCGGTGGTTTTTGTTTGCTTCATTTTTGCCGTCGACTTGGTGTTAAGAGATTTTTATGTGCCTACGTATTTGAAATGCTAAAATGATGCATGGCACCCGGTCCAGACTAGGACTCTTTTCGCTCCCCCTTTCGGTTTTTGTACTTTTTCCTGCTCTTTCCTGTGTGTGTACAAGGAGAGTGCTATAAAATGTCCATTAAGCTTTTCGAGGAAACCTGCTGAAATGCACTTTTAGCATTCTAAACTGCCAACAGGTTCACTTGACGAAGGCCGAAAGGAGTTACTTGGAGTTGGCTTTGAAGGGTGGTTCGCGGCCACTTAAATATTTTCTAGGCGCGAGAATGTGGGCCTAAAGGTGAAAGATACACAGAAAGTTGGTTTAAAACAAACATTTTTATTTAAATATAATTTTAATGAATTAAGTAACTGCTTTAAGTGTGTATTATTATGCTGTTTGTATTAACAATATTAAATGTTTGCTAAGCTAAGATATTTTCCCTGAATGTAGCCTATTGCAATTTGAATTTATTAAAATCTTGTTCTATTTCAAAAAACATATGTATATATATTTGTTTGATTTCCCCTTAATTTCTTCCTTTTACTTCCTTCAACTAAACATACATTCCCGGCCATTTCTCAACTCTCACTTTTCTTGCGAGCTAATAAAAATTTATTTATTTTGCTCTTGTAAATCACAATTATGCTGTCATCTATTAGTTATTAATATGAATGTGTTTTCGCCATTTATTATAAGCGTATAAGCACACACTTTCTTCTCGAAGATTAATGATACCAAAATATTCCACATAATCAAGTGATTTGGGCTTTCCTTTTGTTGGCTTTCCCATTGCCATCGGTCCCTCGTTTTATTTGGCTCGAGGACTTGTTTTGTGAGTGGGCGGGAGTCCTTGTTGTTGTCCTGCTCATTGCCGAGGGGGAGTGACCTCAAGCAGACACGAAAACATCTTGATTTGTCAATATTTTATTTATTGCCCATTGTGTGTAATTAGAGCAGGCGTTTTATCGTTGATCCTGCTTGTCGGAAGGGGATTATTATGTGTCCTCCGGTGATTTGCCGTTCCTTTCACTTTCTTTGTACGATTGAGATAACCGCAACTCGTAAGATATTTTGTTGATCTCAATACAAAGTCACAAAATACTGCGCCCAAGCAAATAAGGGATACTAGATACGTCGAACTAAGAGTTGTCGAGTAAATATCTGGATCAGGATCATCAGGAGAGTCCTGTCCGTATGAACGCCGAGAGCTCGGAAACTGTGAGTGCTAGAATTGTATTTTTTAAGTCATGCAGATGATGAAGAAGATATACAAGATATATGACGGCTGATCCACGTCTTGCTGACCATCCACAAAAACGCAAATTAGCTCGACAGAACAAACAAAAGAGAGTATCAGTTACCTGTTATCAAAGAGTTTTCGCATACCGGCCATCAATTACGCTGCTCTGTGAACAGCGGCCATAACAAAAGACAATCATAATCGGCTGGCGGGAGGAAAATGAATAAAACAAGAGCCAAAACACAAAACGCAATCTAGCGAATTGCCGCGGGAGGGGTACGACCTTTGACCAGACAACCGAGCAATAACCAGTCGCGTTCGGCTTGATGACCCCAATAGAAATAAAATGCATACTTTTTGCAACATTTGCCTGTTCCGCACCGCTCCCCGCGACTAAAAACACCACCCCTTCGGACTATTGAAACAAACCGTGGCGCTTGAAAAGGACATTCGCTGCAAGTGTCGCGCATCGCCATTCTGGTCGCTTTATCCTGGCTCGGACATTGTACTCCAACTACAGATCCTGGCCACCAGTTTTCCCCCTTTTCCCCTTTTCCCCTTCTGCCTGCCGCCTGCCACCCAGCGCCAGCACATAGTTGTGGCTTTTTATTGTTTTATTTTGGTTATCCTTTGACTACGCTGTTTTCATTCGCCATTATTTGCCGGCTTTGTGTTTCGACTGATTGTGCGGCGTTGTTTCGGTGTCGTCTTAATTTTGCTGTTGCCCGTTGCAGGGCAACTATGCATGAATATCTGTAAATTTAACACCAACATTATGGTTGTTCGGCTCCTCCTATCTGCAGGAATTTTACACCCATCCGACAGAGGGTTACAATTCAATTTTAGCAATTTTAGGACGCTAACGTGCCAGTGGAACAGCGACACAGTTGCATTTCCCCCACCATTCCCAAGAGTGTGGGCCAATGCCAATGTCTTGGTTTCTTCTGGCCAGCACACTAACTGGGCCATAAATTATGCGACAGACAGCGGAGTGCACTGAGAGGGTGGACTTATGGGCTTATATACATTTATTTGGGAGCTTACGCATCTTCAAGGTATTTGTATTTCACTCGGTAATTATTCAGTATCATAATGCTGTCAGGTTTTTCAGACTGAACTGGTGCTAGTTAAGTGCATTGTATATTGTCATTTTTCTGAATTCGAGACGTAAGGCGATTAATTGAGTCTTAAGTGGTCTAATTCTAGAAGCAATAAATATTCTCCAAGGTTTCAAATTCATTTGACTTCACTATTGATATGGTTTCCATATTGTAGATTGTAACTGCATTGCCAATTGTTGCTGCCCAGGTATGTGTGAAACATTTGCACTCCCCAGCACACGCATGCAGACTAATTTGCGAAATCTGAATTGTCATATCAACAGATGGAACCGAGCACCGAATGGAGCTGGGATTGCTCCCCCTTCTGGCCCGGCTCATGGCGCCTTACGTTAATTGCATTGAATTGGGACAGGTTGGACGCCTTCGTTTCGGATGGAGGCAGACCCCCCTCCTGTGCACCTCCATCTGCATCACCTCAACCTCCATGCCATTGGTGGTCTAGGACCCTTGACTGAAACTGTCTAATATGCTAATTACACTGCAGGCAACAATGCTGAGTGGGCTTCACTTCGCTCCCCCTCGCACCCCCCCTTCGGCAACAGTGTGTGTGACTGCAATGCGTTTGGGTCGTTCATTTGGTTCGGGATTTGAGCAGATTGAGGGACGTATGGGCATACGAGTGTACTGTACTCGTGGATGGGGGTTCCCCCTGTCTCCACGTCCTCTTTCGTTCTGGCTTCACTGTCTCGGGCTAAGCTGCTTTGGTGAAGTGCCCTCTATGGAAGCACATGTACCGAGAGAAACAAATTCGCATTTAGACACAAGTATACGTACGAAAACTATATATATACTTTTTCGTATTCACTTGGCCTGACAACAAAAAGTAAATCTCTCAAATACTGTTTATTATATCAAAAGTGTAACAGCACTAGGTATAATACAATATAGCCAAGACCTTTGAGCTCACATTATCTGCTATTGTGAGGCAACCAAGAATTTGTCAGTTCATTAAATACACTTATAAGTATCTTGCGCAATTAATAATACCCTGCTCATACGAGTATGTCCGATCAATTTATGTGCAATTTTTCTTTCAGTACGAATGTGCTCGACTCTATTTTCGGCTCCCCCGCACTGCGTCTGTCTAATTAATTATACTTTTCAATTGTATCGCAAACAATGACAATGAAATTTGCCGTCAAGCCCCGTTGCCACCACCTTCTGTCGCACTTTACCCATTTCAGTTAGCTGGTTTCGGTACTGTTCGCTTATCTATGTGGCATACTTTTTGGAGCTTCTCTCCTTTCAACGCTGCAGTCAAAAGTTTTTGGTGTGTGGGTGTAAAGTTGAGCGAGGAAATTTGCATGCGCCATAGATAAATGTTTGTCAGAGTCGCTTATCGCGATTTCCCACTCCGAGGCTGTCGCCAAAGACAGAGACGGAAGAACGCCAAATCTTATTGCGAGATTAGTGAAGTTTTTCACCAAAAGGATTATAGAATTTATAAATTAGTTTGTCTGCTCCGGCTTGCACTCCAGGAAAATCCTCAACATAATTATACCACAGTCGTACATTTGATATGGAGCAATAAGAAAGAGGAAGCCTCGTGGGTTTGAAATTACTTTTAAAACTGTCTAAAAGCGAGCAGTAAAAAACTAAAGTAGTAACGAAATTAGTTATATGCTTACGCATACTTGCAGAAAGCTTTATAAGCTGCTCTATTTCTCCCAAACTCTCAGTTAATTTGTACGAAATAAAATGTTTTCGCTATAATTATATATAACCTGTTTCATTTTCAACCATCGCGCTTACACGATGATTACCCCGAAAACCAATAAACTCTTACAATCATTGGTTTTCATATTCATTATCCATTTAAGTGCAATAAACAAATGCTGAATGCACTGAATACTTACCGCACATATTTACCGCACATCTAAATTAGAGATCCCAAACTCAATCAACCATTGATAGCCACTTTACTTCCGTTGACGCTTTCCCTGTTCATTACTCGTAATCCAATACGGCCGATTATTTGTTGTTTGGCCTATTGGCATATTGCATATATGTACGTGTATGTTTATAGCCAGCCACTGAGCGATAAATGCAATTTTGATGTGGAGCGCCGCATCTGTCAATGACTGAATAATATTTTCAATAATTTTAAAATACGCCCCTGACAAATAAATTCATCGAAAATGCCGAAAATGGACTCGGGCTTTGGCAAACCGTATAAATGCAAATGAAATTATAGCATCAATTAGTCTCCCTACTATTTGCATTGTAAAAAAGTAAAAGTTTTATGCTGGATAAATTAATACTTATCGAGCGTGAACCGCATATTAGCTAATTTAGATTTCGAATCGTTTCTATAATTCTTATACAGACTGGGACCTTGGTATACCCAGACCGCTCTACAAGTCCATTAGTCCTTCGAATCAGAACATTAAAATCCATTTAAAGTTAACTTAGAGTTCATTAAAAAGTTAAAACACGTGTGCAATTTCTGAAGCAGTCCATTGCATCTCACCAGCAGTGTTTTTAGCCGAGTAACGAACAGACTATTATGACCATTTGTTGTAAGAACGGATTTAGGTTCTCAAAAATGCCCAACAGCAGGACGGAATTCTTACCTTAACTGAGATTGAATTTATTTTATGAAAGCTAAGCTCCCCTTTGAATCGGAATGAAGCCCGGAATGCCAAAATCGCCGAAACAATATGAACCATAAGACGAGCACATAAATGAAATCGTGCGTAAAATCTGAACAAAAGAAACCCGTTTGTCGGTCCATATTGGAGCAAATATAATTCCACAAAAAAAAAAAAAAAAAAAAATAAAGGGAAAAAAGTCAATATGTACGAACGTTTGAATATGAAAATTGATGTATGAGAAAATTGCAAGGGCACGCAAAGCATTTTGTATTGCCGAGCTGAGTGATTGAGGACGGGTAGCAAATTGGGAAATTCGGCTTCATATGGAAGGCAGTCGTTTTTCGGCGGGGTAGGTGAAATTCCTTTGAGTATCAGCGGCTCAGAAACCTAACAAAATGAGCTTGATTTCCGGCAAAAGGCAGAGTAACAGGCCAACAGTAATAAAATTTCGACTGCCTTGACAACTTTATGGGCTCACCGGTACCTGGCAGGTACTTTGAGCAATTGCAAATTGGCAAATTTCTTTTTTTGCTCTACTTTGCATAACTAATTGTTGCTGGCGCTGGCAAAGAAACAGAGCTTGATGCCGAATTGGCTGCATAATCTATGCCATTTTGTTATCAAATTACAAATGTTCAATTTTAACATATTATCGAGTGATTTGCATAGTGACTTGGGGGCAAACAATATGCCGCAGATGCTCGAATAATCTGGAAAATGTTGATTGAGTTTAAAATGTAGCCAAGTTGGAAAATATTTATCTTGAATATTTATTCATAGCGCTTAAAGCTTAAATAACTTGGAGTTTTTCGCTTGAATAACTTTTCACTTCTTGTAAGAGTTTCTTTCGCAATGCCAAACAATTGTTCCTTGCAAATGTTACTTGTCATTTCATGGTTAAACAAACCCATTAAGTAAATCAACAACTTACCAACTTTTGGAGTTTAAGTAATTTTATCAAGGAAAACAGTTTTCTCAACTTGTATAACTACCCGGTTTTAGCTCATAAAAATTTTTAATTAAAATGGGCGACCCAAATTTTTATGTACATCGTTTTCTTTCTGTATTTTTCTATGGCAAATTGTCACATCGTTTTTCAAGTGTTATTTAAAATGCATTTTCCAGTAAATGATGTGCGGCATTTTAATTAGCTCCCCCTCCCAAGCAAAACTAATTCAATTTGCACTTGGCAAGCAAGCAGAAGCACAAAGAGAAGAAGAGCCTCTACCACGAAATTTGGCTGCGTTCTTATTATTTTATTTTTTCCTCATTTTTTTGGGACTTCAAAGACAAGGCAAGATGCTTGGTTCTTCGCCTGGTTGAAACGACTTAACGACTTTTGGTGGTTGGCATACAAATTAGTTTTTTTCACCGATGGAACGTAGGAAATATAGAGTACGGAACATTTCGCATGAGCGTTTTTTTTTATTTTATTTAACTTTTTCGGTTAACCGAAAAAATTAAAACATCATCATTTGGTGCACTCAGCCAAAAAGTCAAGTTTACTCGAGTCAAGTCAAGTCAAGTCAACTCATCTCATCTCAACTCAGACTCTGGCCGGTGTGTCTGTTGAATTTCAATTTGGCTGCCCTGTCACCCCAAAAAGGCCAGAGTTCATATGAAAAACATTACGCATACGCACGGTTGCACAATTTTAAATGGCACGCGCACAACAAATTTTCGCCACCGAGCAAAATCAAACCGAGTTAAGATTTTTCTTTATCTCCCCTGTTTGACTAACCAGCCGTGTTTTCTGAGCAGCGGATTAGTTAACTACTTGACAACACCATCCAAAATCCAACTCCCCCATGAGTCTTCGCTTTGAATCAAAGTTTTCCCAATGGAGCAGCGGACTGGGTAGACTTTGTCTCATGTGACGCTGTGCGTCGACAAACATGGAAAGCATTTGTTGCCTCCGTGTGACTCGGCTTCTTGAGGTGATTCGCAAATAACCAGGAAAGTTTTCGTATTAATTTGAGAGAAGCTCTACTCCTGTTGTTGTCTCTTATTGACCTCAATTTATTCAGACCACGTTGGCTGAGGAAACTTAAAATTTGTCAAGGATTTACCGGCAAATTGCGTCGAGTGCTAGGTAAAAATAGAAAAAAAGAACGAGATTTAATTAGAGCTTTTACAATCGGCACTTTTTTTAAATTAGTTAATGCATACGTATAATCGAAGAAAAAACGAATATCCCTGGTTTGCTTTGAGTCTTTGAGGGATCTGCGGCACAATACATGGATATCAATACAATTGCTGTTCTGACTCGATATCTCAATCAAAATCAATTAACGCCCCAAACGCTAAGCTAACGATTGTTGCCATTTCATTTCCGCTCAGACATACAGATAACACAGTCCCTTAACCCCCGACTGCCCACTGTCCAAGCCCATCCCCAATGGCCTGTCGTGTGTTCCCTGGGCAACGACAATGGCGGGCAACAAAAGCGCCGGGCATCAACTCCTCCAAATGAAGCCAGAAGGCAACGCAACACAAAAACTAAAAAAAAATGTTACAAAATAAACTAAACAAACTGGAAGGGTTTAACATTGAAATGGAAATACCCTTTGTAACCAGTGTGGCCATTATCAGTTTGTTCTAAACGCGAATTCTTCAGCATCAATTAGTTTCTGGATATATGTCATTATTTGAATTTGAAATCATAATTTCTTAGTACTTTAATTTAATTTTTCTTTATAACTGAAACATTAAAAATGTTACAGTTTGCGTTTTCCAAAGTGTCAATTTACTTCATGACGATACAAGCTTGGCAAGAAGTCTGCAATACCCTCTAACTGGAAACTGGAAACAAAAAAAGAAGGCAACTATAAAAACAAGGATACTCTTTGGGGAGTGGAATATCGCCGAGAAGTCGCCAAATTGGGTACAAAAAAACGGACAGCGGTCTGGGGAGAACCCTTTTGTCAACATAAATGAAATGCGCCCACAATTTCAAGTTTGGCGACGCCGTCCTTCTCCCTCAGCCACAACTCTAAAAGTATAAAATGAATGAAAAGCGAAAAGCACAATAACAACACGGGCAGCGAAGAGTGGTTAAAGGTTGGTTAGGGTCCTGCGATGGGTGGGTTGAGGTTTTCGGTGCTTCAGTCGTACAAAAGAAATGACATTCGAGTGCAGTGCAGTGCAAAAAATGACATAAGAATGCATTAAAAGCGCGCGTCAACGTCGACTGACTACGGAGCGGGGGAAAAGGACGGCGTG
The DNA here is from genome assembly GCA_005876975.1 of Drosophila orena. Lineage (NCBI taxonomy): Eukaryota > Metazoa > Arthropoda > Insecta > Diptera > Drosophilidae > Drosophila > Drosophila orena. The sequence goes on along the minus strand of VCKV01000008.1, from coordinate 1,179,923 downwards.
TGGGAGTTGCGAAAGAGACGGCAACAGGCAGGGCAGAGCAGAGCAGAGCAGGACAAGGGCAGCGACAGCGACAGAACGAGACCAGAACAACACAGCCAGATACTACGAGAAAATGCTTTTCCAACAATGCACCAGACGAGACGGCGTCAAGTTGACTTCCACATCACAACCTCAACTCCCTCACAGGAGACATCCGTGGTCCCCGAGCCCATTCCACCGATTTTCCAACGGGGCAGAAGGACGAGGAGCTCGAAAAAGTGCTCGCACAAAATGACAAACAGTCATACTGATTGAATAATGGTCGTAAATCGCATTGGTGACATTGCTCCAGGTGCCGAGATGGGTGGGCAGGGGGCTATATTGGGATTTTGGGCAATGGAACGAGCTTGAAAAGATGGTTTTCACTCTGAAAAAAACGAGGAAAAATACAAGTTCTTGTAAAACAAGGAATTCAATTTTAAAGTTTGAGGTATTCGTATTGTCTATTTTCAGGCTTTTTGACCAATTTCATTATTATTTTAGATATTTTTTAGAATAGCTTGATCAGAATCTTAAGCAATTTTTTAAGGTATATTGCTTAACCTATGCAATATTCTAACTTATATTGCTCTTACTTTTAGTTATATTGCTTAAGGCTGCACTCATTTCACTATACTGCCAAGCTTTTCGGCTCAACTTCTATTCAAACTGCAATTCAGTTTTGAGTGTTTAAGAGCTCAAGCCGAACCTCCCTTTTTAAATAGCTTATGGGTTTTTCAAGGGCCGTACACTCAGATCTAAAAATCCAAAAAGCATTTAGCGTTTTGAAATTTATGTGTTCGCAAAAACTTGAATGCATTTTTTCCTTTGGATCCAAGTTTTTCGTATTTTTTCAGCGCTGACGATTTATATAGAACTTGTTTGGCAGCTAGCAATTGGATTAGAGCCGTGAGATGGTTGACAGGTTTTTCCGGACTGCGAGGGAAATGGGGTGGGGCTTTGGGCTTTGGGCAGTGGCAACATGTTGATGTTAAATTGATTGGTGGCAATAGGATTACCTAGACACGCCGTCTCCATCACGAAGCGAAGTAGTTCGATGTGAACTTAATCGACAAAGTTGGTGGTATTTTGCGGTATGAAAGGGTACGAAGCTATTGCCATTTATAGCAGCGCTTTAGAGTGAAAGATATCTTATTTGATTGGGTTGATTTAGTTTCGTATGTATATCTCATTCAAATTGTTCTTCTATCCACAACAATTTATGGAAATGGAATTCGATTCAGAGCTGTTTGCCATAACTTTAAATTTGTGTTCGCGCAATTTAATTTTAGAATTCATAGTGGTCATGAAACCATTAGCACCCGCACCCCAAATTAAAAATGCACCCCCCTGAAAGCCACCCCCACATTAAAATGCATTTTATGCAGTCGCACACAACATGTACATGTTATCGCCTCGGTCCACCCCATATGACAATTTGTCTATAAATGTCTTTATGTGAATAGACGTAATTTCCCAGTTCCCCTAATCAATGTATTCCAACCCCAATGTCAACGAGAGGAAGTCAAATCAATAGCCACAAATTTCGACATTTGTCCAACGACTTTGCGAAATTTTTTTTTTTTGCTTGCGGATTATGGCGGAGCAGAGTAAAAATTTGCAATTTTATGAGACGGCGAAATGCGTATCCTTCCTTCGGGGAACGGAATTAATACATTACAGATTTAAGCCCCCCCCTGAACTTGACATGACCCGATGAACCCCGCGATGAGATCGAATGTTGCACATAATTCGAGGCAAAGTATTTTGAGCGCGTGCCGGAAAACTAGGGTGGAAACTTCCATTTCCCCCACTCAAGCTCACCCCCCATTGGCGGTCCTAAGAAGTTAAGTTGAATCGCAACGGCGTCTACAATCAATTGATTAATGCGAGTCTGTCGGTGGGCGGGTGAGTCTTTGATATTTATTTGCCAAATATTTGGTGTGGCTGGCGACCCCTGCAGAAAGGACATTGTTTCATGACCCGGATATTGGCTTAGTCCGATTCAACTTCCTCGTCTTAATTGCCCCAGGGGCAGTTCAATTTTAACCATTTGCTTTATTAAGAATTTTCTTTTAAAGCTCTCATCGCTTATTTCAATTTGTTGTTTACATCTGATGTTTTTTTTCTTTTTACGGTTTTTCCCTCTGGCTTTTATGATTGGTCTTTTATTATATAATCGAATTTTTGTTTCGCTTAAGCTTCATTCGCCTCAGTAAAAATTTGAGCCCAGTTTATGGCTTGCAAGTCGTTTGCAAGGCGTCCCGAAGATTCCTAAAGGATTAGTGCTTGTTTACCAAATATTTGCCCGATGTGTTTCATCTTATCCACGCTAAATAATATGGAAGACGAACTTCGCACAGTGACTGGCAATGTAAAGAAACCTCTTTTGAATCAAGGATGAGTGAAATATTATTATTTTTAGTTGGATTAAAATATTTATATACATTTCCTCTTCAACCTTATACCTTATGAAGTTAAATATAAATACAGAGAAAAAGACTTTCTCCTGGTTAAGTTTCACAACATCTTTTACAAGAATTTCTATATTCTTGACCCACTGTTTATTTTATAAGCCTGGAATCACTCCCCGCCGCTACCTTTGCGGCATTTTTGTCGGTTATTTAAAAAATCGTCTTATCACTTTCTTATCATTTATCTTTATTATGACCTAAGACCCTCAACAAACACGGCTTCATTTACTTTTCAACAAGAACACAAAAAATGTAAAAGTAAATAAAGAAGAGAAAAGCCGAAAACCTCAATGAAAGGCAACTTCCGTGTGCGTAGCCTTTTCCTTCCTGCCCTCGTTGCTATTGTCATTGAAACTTTGTGTTTATTTTTTTTTTTTGAGGGGGGGGGAGATTTGAAAAAGTATAAACGAAGGAGGCCCCAGAGAAGAATCAAGCGAAACAAGTTTGTTATTTAGGTTTGGCACCTAGTGCCCGTTTACGTCCTGTATATTTACGGCAGGAAAAAGGCAAAAAGGATGTAGCATAAACGCCTTTTGAGGGTAAACACTTCAACATGGAATGAACCTGGTCATAGACTGATGGAGAGCTTAATCCCAGCTAATTGATTGCCATTACGTGGTTGCATTTTTTCACCGCCTCGATGGATTGAAAATACAGTCCGTTCCCATTGAGCAGAAATAGTTGGTCCTTCAATGAAAAGGAGGTTAAATAGGCAAACAAACCACGAGAGACCACCGATTCAATGGCATATAAAAGAGCGATTTCAGGGCAGTTGTCTTTGGGGCTTCCGTTGACAAAAGACGATAGTCTCGTCCTTTGGCCACCTTTGTCCAGGATCTTGGTCCTTTGCCCTATGCAAACATATTGAACTTCCGCTTGTGTGGACGCTTCGGACATTGGGTTTTACTTAACGTTTGCGCTTCAGATTGAAATGGACTAGTGGCCCATTGTTGGCACTATTTACTGAGGACAGACCAGATATTTATTATGCCATCAAACAGAAGGGATGCGCACCACTCAAAAAGATCCGCACAAAGGATTCCCTTCGCATTCTTTTGGCATAAATTTCACATTTCTATGACTTCTTCAAGGTGTTAGTGGATGCGGTAAATGCGGTTTTCCCATTGCAATTCGCTAACGAACTTTATTGTAAAATCAGTATTGCTTTAAATGCAGTAAATAATTTTCTGAGTTATTTTTATAAAATTAAAATTACATTTTTTGTTTAGAGTATGCAATAATCAGCGACCTAAAGAAAGTCATTTTGACAAGTGAAGTGGACTTCTTCCAAGTGGTCTGGCCAGCAAGGTTCTTTTAATAGCTTGCAGAATATAAGTTCAGTCAGATATTTAATATGACAAATATTTAAAGTATTTCATGACTTTCATTGAAATTTTATTACTTTCTATGATTTGGCTTTTAGACAGAGTCGTGCTATATGTGACCTTGCCCATTAGGCGTAATACAATATTCCATTCAAGCTGGCCAAAAACAAAGTCACAGAATGGTAGAGTGGGCGAAAATTCAGGGAACAATGGCAGTGTCCAGTTCGGAAAGAGTATGGACAAAGGGAAACATGCGCTGGACAATACACGGTCAGACAATTACGGCGGCTCAAATATTTTCCAAAAGGTTGCGAATTTTCATCCCCCACTGGTTTTCTTCCGCTTTCATTTTTTTAGGCGTAACTTGAACTCATTTTTTTCCTTTCTTTGCTATAATGGCCACGTTATGGGATATTAACTTCTAGCTAGCATACTGTCGGCACATTTTTCCATATTCCTCCTTTGCTCTTTTAAACTAGGCAGCTAACAGGTCGTTTTTTCTGGGGGTGATCAATCAATAACAGATTTTAATGGAGCTCTAAAAATATGATGGGATTTCTGTGGTTTCAGTTACATGGAATTATTGAAAATCATAAAATTTTAATCATTGAAATAATTTTGAAATTAAAAGGGGCTCAATTATTTAAATAAGAATTTCTTAGCTAGTTAGGAACTGCATTATAATCTCTGTGTTCAACTCTGCCTTTTATGAGATAAGACCATGATTCAGTGCTGGCTGCCATCCAACGAATTTAAAATCCAATTATTTACCACTAAAATAAGTAATAAGTCTGTTTTTTCAGTCAGCTTTTTCCAGTTGCCGTTAAATGCAATGCTTGCCCAAATTGAGAACCAAAGACAAAAACTATCGAGCGCGCATAACACAAATGAATTCGATTTGTGAAACAATAAAGCTCAATGGCAGCGCTGCCACTGCCACTGCCGCTGATGGCCAATAATGACGATGATGTCGCCGATGTCGCCGATGTCAAACGAAATAACATCACGTATACGCGGGGTTGTGCAGCCAATGCAAACTATTTATTTGCCTACTGCGAACGTGACAAATAATGCACAAAATTGTACCATTACCCCCAGCCATGTCATTTAAATCGTGAAGCCGGAAAGAGTTGATTTCAGGGCATAATGCCTCACGTATCCATTTGCCATATGAAAGCCTACTTCCGACTTTTACCCCGGCAAAGTTTCTCCCATAATCCCCATTAAGACGATAACAGTCTCAAAAGTTACATCAATGACATGTAAGTGGCGAAATAGACCCGAGTATATTTATTTTATTGTGCAACAGAAGCTGGCAAACTGGTGATGAGAGTTTGCCAAATTATTGTCATTAGTTTTCCGAATGAGACCTGCCCCGGCCGCCCGTCCTTCTCCCAAAACATATCTGCCGGATTGAGATGAGTTTGTTGGGTCAGAATGGCCCGAGGGGAAAGGGAGAGGGAGGCTGTTTCCTGTACGGTCTGGTATTTGCTAGTTAATTAGACCATTTGGCTTGCCACTCCCTCTGTTGTTCGCCAATATATGTTTTACTTGTAGGGCGGCCAAAGTTTTTGGCCTAATGTCACATATAAACCACTGCGAAAGGAGGTGATTTCTGGATCGACTTTTATGTGCCTGTAATGAATGAGGACTGAGGATTTTAGGAAGCACAAACTAAATATTATATATTAAAGCTTATAAGCTATATAAATTCAAAAATGTATTTTTCATTTAAGGATTTATATTCCGAAAAATTCATTTACATACAAAATGTTTTAAATGTGTAATTAATAACTGATTTACGCAATTTGCTAGCCGTCGAAATGGAAAATGTGAAAATTAGGAACACTAACAAGGGCCGCAGTCGTGTTGCTTTTGATATTAGCACGATTTCCTGATTATCCACTGGATCGACAGCCAAAGGGATGCAGAGAGTCCTGTAAGTTGCGAGCTACAACTGACTACCTATCTACCTTTCTATGTCACTCCCTTACGCACAGTTTAATTTCAATTTGCTCTTATAAAAAGACCAAAAAGGCGTTAAAATTTGATTTGCACGCTTCTGTGGCATCAAGCCTTGGGGCTCAGAACGTTAATCACTTCGTTAATTAATTGGTAAATTGTGTTCGTAGCTTAAATTATGCCACCGTAGTTGCAGGGCATTAAAAGAGCAGAGCGCTCTATACTTATATATATAGATGTGTTAATACGAAATAATGAAATAAAAGATTAAATGGGATTTGATGTGAGCGGAGTTACAAGCGGCTTGTCAGCAGCGTAAGTGAGGATTAAAATAATTTTTATATATTTAAACAAAAGTGGGCTAACAAAGAGGTTGATACAAATATCCACGGTGTTGAGAATGCTCATTAAAGTTGCATCAGCTTCAGGCGGTTCATAAGTAGACTAAAAGTTCAGCTGATAAATAAAATATAATGAAACTTAACGTTTAAATTACTGGCCTGTTACATATACAGTATTTACATTTGTCCCTGGATGTTGTGAGTCCTTCCCGTTTAGCCTGCTGGCCACATAAAACTTCCAATTACTGCAGAAGAGGGAAAATGCCCCCTTAACCAAGAATGCTTGGCAGCCAATTCATGCCAAATATCTTTCCAGCCTTCTCGGACATATGAGTCGAGCTAGAAAGATTCCCCTGGCATATTGGTCAAACAGCAATTTGCTTCAATTAACTGCAATTACTAGGCATTGGAATAGACTCATTTGGCTGCACTTAATTAGTCCGTTTGCCATCGATTGTGCAGTATTCAATAAATGGTTCTCCTGTCCCAGTGACAGATGGCTGATTGGAGCCTTTTCTCGGAGCGAAAACAATGCGGACTTCCAATTAAAAGAGTCGTATTTCGCGCAATTAAGTTTCAATTAAAGTTGCCTACAGTTCGGACAAAAGTTTTGCACCCACTCGACTGGGCTGAGTGGCTCGAAGGGAAACGGAAACGTCACAATTACATAAGTAAACAAACGGCTCTTCAAGAGCCTGGGTCCTCGGAACAATGTGCTACAATTTAGCCGCGCCTTTGAGCTACGTCCTCAGTACTCAGTACTCAGTACTCGGTACTCGGTACTTGGTGCTTGGTGCTTGGTGCCTGGTTCTTGGTGCTGGGTACTCATCGTGTGCCACGCCCGTGGGCGTAATAAACACTTGACCCATAAAGTTGGCAAGTATGTGCTCCACTCCTCGTTCCCCGAGTGCAATGAAGTCCAAGTGAAGTGCGCACGTGTGAGCGGAACGAAGGGGGGTAGTCCTATGCTAATTTGGCCATTTGTTTTGGCACATCTTTTTGTTGTTTTTTTGTTTTTTTTGTTTTTTTTTGTTTTTATTTTTGGTGTCTTACCGACGACGATGACGATGTTAGCCCGGCCAAAAGCCACTGCGTTTTTGTGCGTTATCGCCTTCGCTGGTGGGAACGCAGCTATGGAGATTACGCAAACGCTTAACTTTCAGTTTTGCAATTAAAATACTCGAATGGGTAATGGCGCTGTGTAAAATGTTTTCTCATTTATTTTCAATTTCATTAAACTTTTTGCTGCTCGGCCATTTGCTCGATGTCACCGTGCACTAAGCAAGGAGCAATGTGCAATTGCGAGCGGCAAAACAAACTTATAATTGGTTTCAGTGCTTATTTATGCCGCATTTCTTTCAAAACGAATACTCTCATCCAGGGGGAAATATTAAGTTTCAGATAACATAATTTTCAAGCAGAAATTAAGCAAGGTGTGTACGCTTGTATACTATTTCTATATTATAATAATACCCGGTTTCTCTTAATTACGATTCTTATTTAAGGTTGCTCTATTTCAACTACCTGTATAAATTGCCTGAACCTTTTTATTAAACATTAAATTTATTTTAATATTTTGTCTTTTAATTTAAGTTTAAAATTGAAGTTATTATTTCTTCTAACTTTAATGCGAACAATTTAATCGATATGTAAGTTCTAACTAAATCAAATCGACTTTATTAGCAGTGCACTAATAACTCAGACAGCAAGGGCATTTGGTATTCTTCGTTAATTTAGCTGTTCTTTCCTTAGTCCCACCGACCCACTAAATGCAATTACAGCATAAATCTCTGTCATTAGACCATGTTTGTTGGGCCGCAGCCATTGGAGCTTACCTGGCGTCCAGGTCGAGGCGGAGAGTTGGGGTCATCCTGCGTTCCGAGATGAACCTAAGCCCACCCACCCATTTACCACCCGGATTGCGGTTGCTGCGGCATACTCGGCGAATGAGTTATGCTTGCTTATGGCCAGGATGAAAGTAGCACACAATGTGGAATATTTAATAAAAAATACGGACAACAATTCAAGACCAAAGCCTGGCACAATGCAAAGCCTAATGAAAGGACAGAAACCACAAAGGAAATAAACACTTATTTCAAAAATTCACCCACGTTCGCAACCAACCACATGTCATTCGATGTTTTATTAACTCCACTCTAAGCCCCCACTCGAAACTGAATGGAAAAATCTCAGCTGTCAATACTTTCCAGATATTAATCAGAGCAACACCAGACCAGACCCCTCGGCAAATATGCAAAGCATTATGCTTAAGCACATGGGAGGCATATTAAAAACGAGATGGAAGTCTTCCTCTGCTGACAGGATGAACACACATCAATCCCATCGCAACGCAACGCATCGCAGGAGGAGGGGAAACCCCTATTGACAGGTGTCGATTAAGAATTTAGCATTATTTCAGCTCGTCCGCAATGCATATAAAAAATTTATTACACGCACGAAAACACACAAACGTGTCACATTTGCAGACAGCCCCCTCAAAGCTGGTCGTCTATGCAGCAGGGACCTCCGATTGGCACTTGGAAGTGCGCTTATGTCGTGACATGTAAAATAAATCAAGCATGGAACATCATTCCCCTTCCACCAGCATGCTCAAGACAAAAAAGTCACGGAAAACGAACGAAAGTTGTTAAAGGTTTTTCCTGGAAAAACAGATGAGACCACGGCAGAATGATTCAACAAAGCTTAAGCATTTGAACGGACTAAGCGTGCAGCAGATTTTGTTAAAATTTCATTAAAACGTTTGACGACATAGAAATATATTATTTACTTAGCCCACTTTTAATTTACCTATATCTTTTAACTTTATTTGTCAAATTTGCCTTAATCCATTTAAAGGCAAAAAACAGTTTGGCTTAGAGATATTTCTCGTATTTTGTGTTTCAATACCACTACAATCACTATCTATAATTTATAATAATTTCAAATTGTAAGAGCAAATCAACAAACTGACACAAGCATAACTATTGATTTTCACACGGTTCAGTTGTCGAGTTCAAGTGCATTTCAGACTATGTCTGCATTAAAATAAATACCAATCCCATAAAAGTATATTATTTACTTGCTATTAGTAAATGTAACATACCCTACATTAAGGTGATGAAAATAATGTTTTGTTTACTGACGAGCTATACTTATACTTATGAAACCGGCTAGTTTATGGCTGCAGCACAGACGCTTTCGTACTGCATTATACTCTTACTGGAAGCGGATTACCTTCAACATTGAACAAGCTGAACAAATTGATCAATTTTAATACAATATAGTTGTAAGATGGCCACCGTAATGGTAGAATACCAATACTATTAATTTATTTATTTTTTCCTAAAATACTTGAAAGAGTCTTTGAAGTTGCGACCATTTTTCCTATCCGGTTTGCTGTTGTTTTCCGACGTGGCCAAAAAATATGTGCATACATAGGTGCACATACTACAGTATTTTGCATACTTACCTTAGTTTAATCCAAAATGTAACCACATTTCTGTACTTTGTGTAACTTCATAAAAATGAAAATTTACAGCGTATATCCTTTATGCTCATATGCTTGCCAGTAACTTCGGGCCACAGTATCTGGAGCAACAAGAATATGCGATAAACGTGGCTCAGCTCGTTTTCCCCGCCCGTCTTTTCAGTGCATCAACTTTTGTGGCTTTTTCGAAGGAACTGTTGTTGGAGAAAGTGCGGAAAGGGGTAGCACGGTTGCCCATGGAAACTTTGTTGCATCACAATGCCAAAAGCAGCAACGAAAGGGTTGAAGCCGAATGCTGATTAGGTGTTGAGCGATTACGTGAAATGTTTACGCATTTGCTGAAATGGCTGAAATGGGCTAAGTGAGCTTCTGTGGCAACTGGCAAAGAAGTTCCGACCATGCTGTGCCACATTAAGCCGAAAGTTCCCGCCACCATCTGGGAGTGAAGTATGATGTACTGGAAAAGGGAGCAATCGGAACGCGGATTCAGTCTCACCATAAAACAGGGGCACTCGGTTTATTCGATAATGGGGAATACCTACCAGCTTGTTTGACTCTGAACTTGTTTTTTGGCTGAAGAACATAGATCCAATTTAAAATCATGTTACATGAGTTCCCATTCAACAACACAGAATTTTCCCTATTCTTCTATAAAACTGATAGTTTGTTCTAAATGTAGTTATCATCAGTATATATTACGCGAATTTTTAAAGGTACTGCATCCTAATATTGATGTATATGGAACTACTCGATGAAATATTTAATGCAATTGACGAAACGAAGCTCATCAGGGCTTCATTCATTACACCGCGGATTGGCGTTTGCCTTCGCCCGCTCAGCTGGCGAATTTAAAATAAATTTAATTAAAGTATTTTCGAGTAGTTCGGCAAAAGAAAATAGGACGTACAAGTTGAGGGAATCAAAAAGATTTATTTACCGAGCGTAAATTTATTTTCACTTCCCCCCACTTAATGACTTTATGCCGGCAGACTGCGGGGAGCTCGTCGGGCGGAGGAGACATAACATATGTCGCTTCAGATGCCAGCCACCTACCCAAAAAGTCGTGCTATTAAATCGCCAGCATGCAGCGAGTGAAGCTCCTTGGGGCGGTGTCTTAAATAAAGGTGCCAGCACTTCACTTTCGCCCTTAAAAAACAAAAAAATAACAACAAAAAAAAAACACAAAATGTGTGTAGAAAAAAGCGTGGAGGAGCAAAGACACCGGAACTGGGAGCTTCTTGACTTGCTCAGTTTCAGGAAGCAGCGGCAACAACAAGTTGTATAATTTCCTTTTCTTTACATTACAATTTTGCTCGAGTTTTTGTTAAATGCATTTTCTCGCTACCATTTTACTTGCAGCATCCTGTGCATCCTGGAGCACACAACAAGTTTGTATAAATATCCTTAGCCGGCGCGCGTGGCACGTATGAGTCTTGCGATACTTAAGAAGCATGTAATGTGAGTTCTCCCTCCTCGCTACCCACTACCCGCTTCTCGCTACCCCCTCCATCAGCCATCAGCCCTTCGGAAAATGCAATTTTCACCTTGCATTGTCTGTTGTGTGCTATGTAATTATTTTCCCCTATTCCCGCTCCACGAGCAATGCGAGCTGGTCGTCCTTTCGATTTGTGTGCCAGTGCGTGAGTGCGGGGCTTATGTATTGCTTATCGCTTTGGGTTTATTTTTAATTAATTTGCCTGGAGCCGGAAATTAAATAGGTACAAAGAACGTTTAAGAAAGAACTCTCAAGATTCCATTTATATCGAGGTGCTTAATAAATTTGATAGTACAATTTTCATATCAACAAAAGTGCTTAAAATAAGTTTATCAACCTACACTTTAATGAAAAACCTCGCCTTAATTCTCATTTTAATTAATTGAAGGCAAGAGCTTGTGGCACGATGAAAGGATGGCTTAGCCATCTCAAGGTCTTTAAGTGGCCACAATAGAGTGCTTAAATCAATGGATTGGCAAGTGGCTAGTGGTGCAGCATGGATCGCCATTCGTCGTTCGCTCTTGGCTTTATACTGCCACATGCTTCAGGTGGCAATGAATTTTTGGTGCGTAGCTTTATTGTAAATTGGAGCATAAAAATGTTTTACAAACCCACTCTACCTCGGAGCAGTTCTTATGCATGCGCAGCGAGCCAAATGGATGTACGCACATACATCATACATGTATATTTTGCGTTCAAAATGAACTTATTGTTTTACGTACACGTATGTATACTTGTACAGCCATGTACATGCACACGCGTTTTCCTGTGCAATTTTCATCTGGTCGGCGGACGTCTGTGTATTTGTGGTAAATGAAAAATGCAAGCGGTGTGAAAATGCAGCTACGAATATCCGCCGCCGCAATGCCGTCGCGACGTCACCCTGCCATTTGTTGCATAATGACATTGACATGCCGCATGCTGTTGGCATACTTTTGGCTGCCACTATTTAAAATCCCTTAAATTGCATGTCATTAGAGGAAAACTGAGGCAAGTCCTCAAGGACGCCAGCTCTCCTTGCGGCGCTTCATTTTCGCTTAAAGGTGTTCGGAAGATTCGCCTCAAGGAGTAGACTCAAGTTGACATGTCTCTTTTGAGGTCTCGTGGGGCGTTGGTTTTTAATGAGCGGCGGCAAAAGACAGTCAACGCATTTTAATAATTGATTACTACCTTACAAATAAACCTTACTGGTAAACGTCGAAGGGATAAGATAAGGGAATCCCTTATTCAGTTTTAAGCTACATAGATTACTAAAGTTGTGAAATCTATGAATAATAACACCAGTTTTTTATAATAATTAAACCTATTCAACCTCAAATTCTTATGTAATTTAATTTTTTTAGTGAGAATTATTTGTATAACTTATAAATGTTGCCCGTATTAAAACTATGACACAAGCAGCAGGAGTGTGACGAATTCAGCTTTGCTTTATACAATATATTTCCGCTAGTGACGAACCATAAAGAACTCAATTTTCAAAAGTTTTAGACGTGAAATTCGCTTTAAGAATACCAAAGGTACTTTGTTCAGCTGAAATAAAACTTTATACAACTATTTCAGCGACTTCAAGTTACTCGGCCATTGGTGAACTAAACAAAAGTTCAATTTACTTATCAATGAACAATGCGGAGCACTTTGGGTCAAAGTCACTAAGCGAATCTTTACGCTTATTTGCATTCAATTCGACGACTTTCAATGGCATGCAAAACAGTGCGTGAATTTGCGTCAAATTTGATTCGCTGGTCGCACATAATTCATGCTTGAGGCATTTTGAATGCCCAATAATAAGCACAAAATGCCACAAGTTCTGTTCTGACTTTTATTGACTTACTGTGGGTCTGGCTTGGGGTTTGGTTTTGATTGTGATTTGATCATGTTGATTATAAATTTACCAAGTGCCATGGCCTTTTGCGTGTTGTCTGTGGAGCTTCGTTCGTCCTTCCAGTGGCCAAAATTGGCTTAAGTTTCGATTGGTGGGGTCAATCAATAAATTACTGAATTCGCTCCGACCCACTGAAGCAGGTATCAATTTAATGTTGGATCTGTGTTTCTGTGGCTCTGTGCTTGCCTTGTTCTGCGACGGACAACGCGGCGTATGCGTAATGGCAAAATAATCAATGCATTGAACTCTGCCGCATCCTTGGAGTCTGCCACAATCCTTCGGTCGTGGCGCATAAATATGCGAACGATATGCTTGCCGCTCGAGTATTTTCCTTTCGGTTAGATTTGTTCTTCTGCTTTTTCACCATTTTTGCATGTCTGGGACGTGTCCTTAGTGTTGCGCTGATTTAAATTCCTAAAAGGTCAGCCAAGAGTGCACTGTGGGAGTCGCTTTTACAGTGGAAATAAAACTAAGCGAATATAATCATATACTTGGTATCTGTGCTTAATTATTAGAAATATCATGAGAGACTTTAATTACCCATTTATTATGGTAAGCATAGCCTGAAAAAGGCTACTTCTACTATTATGCACAATCTTATGTATCCACTTTATCCACAGTGCTTAAGTCTTTTGGACGGCATTTGGAACTGAGCACGTCTTGAGGTGAATGGTGTGGGCACTCGGAGCCAAGATGTCTAGCCCGGCTTATAACAGTTCAATGCTTCCAGTTTGATATGGGTTTAATTTGCTTGTTGCACTTTCAGAGCCGGCGTATTGCTTACTCTCGGGTTTCCCCGGGGGCCACAACTACAGCTTGGTCCTGACAGCCAGTGGGGCGGCAATGTCCTTTTGGCCGCCTGGCTGTTGTTGTTGGAGGTAGGACACACCTCGGCACACGCTTATTAGTTGGCCAGCCAAGCCTTGCGTATTAGTGTCAGGTCCAATGCCATAGCATCTCTGTTGCGGCCAGTCAGTCGAGCAGTCCGGACCAGAAGCCAACGGTGGATCCGGGCTGGCCTCCTCCGCCGCCAATGCCCCCGATGGAAAGTCTCCATCGAAAATGCTAAAGGATGCATATTTCGTGGAATTTAATGGCTGCTCTGGTGGAATCTCTACAGTTGTAGTGGGTAAACATGTATTAGAGTATAGTTGACTTTAGAAGGTACCTTACAAACGTATCTGAAAACAATAATTGTGCAGTTGTGTTAATAAATAAATTTTAATTATACACTGCAAATCTGAATTAAAGCTGAATTACTTACAACTTTACAAACTTCTCGTGAGTTGACATCTAATTGATTTTCTTGCCTTTTGATGAGTTACTCTGAAAGTTTGCAAGCTTGCGGGTAAATTGCTTAATAGTGGTCTTTTTGCCGGACTTCGGCACATTGAGCGAAACCGAAATCCTTCAATCTGTATGTACCGCATATGGCAATGCTTTCAGGGTGCGTTTATAAATATTGAAATAGATGTCAATAACATTTTCACACGCTGTGCGGTCCCAAACCCTCACCTTTATGGACCACCTAGCCCCCGGGGATGAATGGGGAGCCGAGAGTATTTTTGGGCTCGTGCGTGTCGCACCCGAAAATCTGTTAATAATGATGCTTGACATATGTAGGCAGTTGGCCGTAAGTCGAGGGCAAACAAAATGGAAGCCAACCGAAAGCTGGCGCATTTGTGCGTGTGAAATATGTTTTGTCAACTTATTAAATATGCTCACTTCCCTGCTCCTTTTTTCGGGGGAATTTGTTTTGTCTGCCTTTTTCGAAAGCCATTGTGGCATTCAATACGTGCCGGGGCATTTGAATGGTCGGAATGGCACAAACAAATGCGGTCTGGTTGGTCGGATCGCCTGGCCTCGGGTCTTATGTGGCATCAATTTAGGATGCTGATGAAATTATAAGGTACGGGTACGGGTACGGGTACGGCTATGTGACGCTGATTGCGTGATTGAGCTCTGTTCGCGCGGAATTGAAATGAATTATATCAGCAGAATATTTGCTAAAACATTGATGGAGTATAGCGAACGCTTGTGTCATCAGATTATTTTTGCCGGAAGGAATTTTTGTTTGCGATGCAAAAGCGCACAGATACGATACATTCACTAGCCAGGTAATGTGAATAAGCGTTATCGCATACTGCGTACAACTACGAGTGTATAATATGTTAAATTAAATTCATTTAAGCTCTCGCAAATTCCGAAGTGATAACCTATTAATAAACAAAGGCATCTGTGCGCATTTCGCTTAATTGAACACTTTCAGTTTATGATGTTAATGGTAAGTAATTAAAATTCATTTAATCTTATGTTGAACTCGCGATATTCAGGAAATTTAACAAAACGAAACGAAACTGAAAATAACTTTCAAACACATGAATTGCATTTCAGTTTGTCACAGGATAATAATGAAGGCGGTGGCTGGAATCATCAACTGCGGCACACATATGGCCACAGGACATTCGTCCGAGGGAATAGCCAACATTTACTGTCCTGTCCGCCTTGCCTTTCCATTCAACTCCCATGTTTATTGTCAATTGCATGCAGCAGGCAAAGCTCTCAGTTCCAGAGCACTTATTTTTATTTAGCCAAAGAAAACCAAGATGGAATAAAAGGGAACCCAAGCCAGTTTCTGCTCCCCGACCTCGACATACCCTGTAAAGGTGAGAGGCTTGTTAACTTCAATGCTGCTTTATTGTAATGTATGCTCTAATCAGACAAAGGTAAATATCTTTAAATTGACTTACATGATTTTTAAAACATTGGAGGAACAAATTGATGATGCAGTTACATATATTAGTCTACCAAGTGAGATTCGAAGAGAACAGATACTTTACCCGTTTGCGTGGCAATCGTCGGGCAGTTGGACTGTTGTGTGCCTCTTCGGTCGGTTGGCCGTATTTACAGGTAAAAACACCATTGAAATGTGGCTCCATGTTTTGTTTGGCAACAATCTGCTTTTTGTTTTCGCAGTCCCGTCGGCGCCGAGTAAGAAAAAAACAGAGAGCACAATGGGTACAACTTCATTTTAATGGAGTAGACAAAGTCAGCCATGGCGACACAAAACGGGCGCCACACTAGATCCTGGTTGGTCCTGCGCACATGCCACGCCCCTATTTGCCACACCGAGGGCGTCCTTTCATCGCGATTGTGGGGGTGTTGGGCTCCCCTTCATTTTCTGTTGCTTTACTTGGGTAATTGGGGCATTAAGTTTTAGTATTAGCAGTCATAACTCATGCCACCTCAGTTTTATGAGTAATAATTTGTGGCTGCAAATGAAAATGTGGCGACAATTGAGCAATTTAATGGATTGTTGGACCGAAATATTGAATATAGTTAAAATATTTATTTATGGTGCTCTGGGACTTAATGTTGTTTATATTTTGAATGCTTATTAAGTTTCAGCCCTATCGTAATATTTTTTACTGTTTGTAGAATATAATATTTATTTTAAAGCTCTTAATTAAATGGTTTTCACGTTTTTTCCATTCAGAATAGTTGCATAAAGAGGTGAAAAAGGTGTTAAAAAGATTTCAGTTAAAGGATAGTAAAACGTTAATGAGTATCACTTTATTGTATTTAATTTCCATCAAATAACTGATAATAATCATATAATATAGTATTATCATATAGTATTATTCACGCTTAAGAACCTTAATAGTGCAGCTGTCAAATTGAATTGAAATTGCCTGCTAATGAACCTAAATTGTGGTCCCAACCACTTTGATGCTCAGTGGAGGATGTCTGTTGTGCATTTTGTAACCCAGATTTCCTGCGGCCAGGCCCCACGAGTGCGATGCAAATGCAAAAGCCATGCCCCAAAGCCTTGCGATCTCGCTCTTTATAGCCGACTCGGGCGATTGCGAGAGGTGTCATTAACAAAGGCCAGTTCGGAAAACCACCGCACAACCCAAACCACCCAAACCACCCAAGCCACCCGAAGCACCCAGGCATTTTCCAGCCGCGTCAACATAATTGATGAGTTTCGCTCTAAGCAAGAGGCGAATGTCGACATCGGTTTCCCGTGAGCAGTGCTTGTATGTTTGCGGTCACCTCGCACACAGATACTCACACAGATACTCACAACGATATCCACACACCTCGAAACTATGCGGGTGTGTCGGTGGATTGGCTTACTTTGTCGGCAGCCTAAGTCCCTTAGGTGTTTATTGAAATTTAGTTGAAAATAGCTAAACACTTAAGTTGGCATTTCGGGACCATCGCAAGATAAATGATGGCTCCATATACATACAGCCGTCTATTTAGTTTCGATCTCAAAGCTCTTAAACTTTATTGAGTTTCCTCTTTGAGGAACATGACAGTTTCGAGCGGTACTAAATTGTATTTTCCTCAACATAGATGCTCTTACTTTACGATTAAGGGGTATAAAATGAGTTCAATAAAATGAAATTCTGTTTCAGTTTCTATGGCTTTAGTACAACCTTTAAATTAGCTTAACAAATATATAATATATCTAAATGTATGCAAATATATATTTAATTCGTGCAAAATAAATAACGATAGTCCAAGAACTTAAAGCAACAATCCATGATGGCCTTAGGCTAGCCCTACTATTTGCGTTGATGGGCATGGCATTATCAACCCGGGGCAGCCTTCTGCTGACCTCGCACTTGTGGATCATGGCCCTGCCCATGCTGTCTCCCGCGAAGGACCTCAGCTGCCTGGCGACCTCGAGGCCGCACAACAAGGCTGCCCTCGTGTAATAACAGTTCAGGACATCGTTGAAGATGTGGCACACCTTGCTGGCATTCCTGCGTTCGTACCAATCAGCCGGTGCCTCGCACTCGATCATGTCCGTGCGCAGTTCCTTCAGGCAGTTGTGCGACTCCTGGAGGCCAGTGCATCGCTTCCTGGTCTTGCCATCGCCTCCCTCGCAGACCTCCGACTGAAAGTAGTTCAGCCCATCCGCCAGTCTCCCATAGATGTTATCCGGCGCCAGGACGCAGTTGCGCATGGACTTCCGTATGTTGCCCAGCACATCCGTGATCTCGGCGCAGGACTGGGTTAGAGAGGGCTGCGCCAGGAGCAGGACAATCCTCTCAGGACTCACCACATAGAGACGCGCCAGTTGCATCAACACGGGATTGTCATCGCACAGGCGTTTTGCGTTTCCAGCTCTCGATCCAACTACGCGTTCACATCCAGCCATTCCACCAGTCAAGCCTGCCGCTGATGACTTCATTTCGTAGCCAGGTGGGCAGGTGGAGCCGTTGTCTGTCTGGTTATTTTGACCTCCGCCATGTCGGAGGGAGTGCGATGCCAATCCGTAGCGCTGGAAGTACCAGGGAAACCAAATTGCTTGACCCGATCTCAAATGGGTCAGCAGCTGCAGCAATAGCAGCAGAGCTTTCAACTTTTTTCCCATAATTCTTGATGATTTGTAAGTAGTCTTTAGTAGGGTATGAATGAGTTATTTAGGTGAACTTGGTTAACAGGGCATAGCACTTTGCAAATTTAAAGATAACTTCGGTTAAATCCTGTTGTATTAATACCAAAAATCTTTTCCAGCAGCATTTTCCATGCGAATCTGCAGAAAGAGGAGAATTTCAGTGCAAATCATAATCGCAATAGCACACCTAATAATGCCCAATAAGCTTGTGCATTGAAGATTTTATCAAGAATTCTTTTCTTCATTCGGCAACCATTTCATTCTCTGCAAAATTATCACAGAAATTGCACAATGCAAGCAACACTCCGCCACCGCAAAGCTGACTCAATAAATTGAGAAATTTAAAATGAAATCCTTGCCTTTTATTCTGTCCATTGGGATATCTTCTACACTTAGTCCCCAACCATAAAGGACTTGCTGGGGGAGGGGAATTCTTTATCAAAGCGCACACCTTGAAGGACTCGCTGTGCAGATTTTTTTTCTTTTTTTTCTTTTTTGGTGACTCGTGCGCTATATATAAATGTATCTGTATGTGCCGAGTGAATTTTATTAGCACTCATAAGTTGTAAAGTGTATGGGCAAAAGGCAAGCGGAGACAGAACAAGATGATTTCTGAAGGATCTTCCGCAGACTTTTGTGCGTTTGCCGCACTTCATGTTAAACAGATTTTTATTGCAGTTTTTTATTTGCGCCGACTCCCCTTTCCCCACTCACTATGAAATGTACTTTGTCGCTCATTTCGCCTGCCCTTTCTTCCCTGCTCTTTTTTTATTATTAAACAGCTCGCTGCTGGAGGAAATGAAATATTTTTGCATGTAAAAACCATTCGACTTCATGCTGTGACAATGTTTTCGCGCTGTTTATGTGGGCGCTGCTCTCGCCGTCTTTCTGTTCCTGTTTCTGTTTCTGTTTCTCTTTCTGTTTTTATTTTATTGTATTTTATATTTCTGTTCATTTCCGCCACGTAATAAAATAACAAGGTAAATATGCAAAGAGCAATAATTTGAGCGTATCATAAATAAAAGCGACGGAGCTTCGGACTCCCAAGGACTTAACACTTCATCACAGTTCCATTACCTTCGTGGAGGCCAGGGACTGGAATTCCCTCGTTCCCACCGGAATAACTTCATTAGGCCTTTCTGATCATTAATCTTTGGCTTCGGGCCTAGAGCAGATTGTAATGTTTGTAATGTGTCCTGGACAGGACCTTACAACAATTAACAGGACTGGGGCGAGGGCGATGGCGAGGGCATTGGAGTGTGTCAGTGTGTCCTGGGCATTATCTAATCCAGTCAATGGCGAAATTATGTCATTAGCTTCAGCCATGTCCAAATTTGCCCAATGAACTGTGTTAAATTTTCTGACTAATAGCTTCTGTATGCGTATGCGTATGCGTATGCGTATGTCCTGTCCAGTATCCTATTGGCAAATTGTAGTCCGCCACACAGCAACAAAAAAAAACACTGAGTAAAAACAGCCGCACAATGTATAAAAATTAATTGGTTTTTGATGTGCTGGCCAGGGAAATGAGATGAAGGGCCAGAAAGATGAAGCTTAATTAAAGCGATTGGTTGCGGAGCAAAAAGCCGCAAGTGAATATATATTGTATCCAAAGGTTGTGGCTTCAGCAGTCAGTCCGATATTTATTGATTTTAAGCAGACATTCATACTGACTAGTAAAAATAGATTTAAAGGTGTATAGTTTTAACTGGATGCCACTGGATGATTACTTTCGGCCGATCAAGTGCATTATTTAATTTACAAAATGTAAAAATTATGTCGCTTTTGATGCAATGATGCAATGATGCAATGCGCAGTGATCTGTGCGTATTTTGTCTATGGGCGGAAACTTATTGCATTTTAAGTGCATAATTTTGCACATAATTTAATGCAATTAATTGAACATTAAAAATTGAACTCCAATCGGTAGAAATTCAAACAAATGGCCGGAAATTTTAAAGCACAAAATAGACTTCATGAAAGTCAGTCACACGCTGGCACATGGGTTGGTTTGTTTGTTTGCTGCTGCGTCGGCGAGCATAATTAAAATGTCAAACACGGCATAAATCATTTTTCAGTTAATGTTAATGCACTTACGCCTGGAACACTGTTAAATTTTTAATTGCATTCCCATTAAAATCAATAAAAAGCAAGCGACTTGGGGAATATAAAAACTCTCTCAAAACTCTGCTTAACTACCGAGTGCACTTTGCCAGACCCACTCCTCACTCACTCCTAACCCCCCCAAAAAGTAAACTACTAAAACAAAATCGAATAAAAATGACACTTAATTTCGCCTAGAATGAACTTTTTAGCCAGCTTCCAGGTGCGGCTGCTCCCCAATGGAAACCTAATGAAAAAGCCAACAAAGTAGGGGTATGGTATTTCGGGTGGCGCCAGCAAATGGGTAAATGGAAATTAGATTGCCTGGCGCCCTGGTCACCCGCCAGACAACAACAACCTCATACAACTTTCGCAGCCCAATCTGCCTTGGTCTCCCTTGGTCTCCACTGGCCACTGGCCACTGGACACTGGCCCCACCCAGAAGGGGGCCACAGGACTCTAGCCGCCGGCATAACTGGTTCAAGTCGCTTCCAGTAATTATAAATTTACCTAGGGAATTACCCAGCGAACCGTCGAGTGGCCATCCGAATGGAGCCGAGCGGAGTGGAGCGGCGCGGAGGTGGATTTGTCTAAAGTTAAAACTTCTGGGTGCGGATAGTGCAACCAGCTGAAGAGAACATAACTAGCTAACTAACTGACGAACAAACTCACTTCAAGTAATAATATTATTGATAGATTACGGCGCAAGTGGGTTTGTTTTCGATGGTGGAGCGTGGAGCGTGGAGCGTGGAGCGTGGAGCCTCGGAATGGGGTTAAGTATTTTAATGCTGAAGTTAACAAAGTTGATCCGAAAGTCTGTCTGTGTGCACTGCAGTTTGCCGAGTGGCTGTCATGCCAAAGGTACGAGTGAAACAAGTTTAGACATTTGTTCGAGTGTTTCTGAAGAGCGGCTGGAAATGGTTACTCCCAGCTAATTAATTTTCCAGCACTGAAAATGTGCTTGGCAAATATTTCTATATGTCAACATTGCACATGAAAATGAGCTAAGAGTTAACATGAAAATGCTTTGCGAGCATTCCAAACACCTCAGTAAACAATCATTTATTACTATTTACCTTAAACTATGCTTGAAGAATTTCTTCGTTTATACATTTTGTCTCAGTTTCTAACGTTTCTGTACGTTTATGCAATTCAAAATGTTGTAACCAATATCTGTTGCCTCTGGTTTAAACGCAACAAAAGAAACCCATTGAAGGCTAACACTTAATGTGCACGAGCAAATTGGGAAAGGCCAAAAAAGTATGACTTCAAATCGAAAAGTGTTACTCCTGGTATGAAATAGGCCGAAAGACGGCAAAAGGAAATGCCGATGGGAAAGGTGTTAAGACCCCGGAAAATCCAGACTTTGAGCCAAGTCTTAGCTGGGTCATGCTGTTTCGGTTTTGCTTTTCCAATCCTCGAATTTCATTTCGGTTATACGCATCAATTGTCTTTTTGTGGAAAGGAAAAGTGGCTAGAAGAAGGCCAAGAAAAGGCGTTGGCAGAAGAGTTATCAAATGAAGTTCGGGAACAAAGAAAAGCACGAAAGCCTTCAAGAGCAAAGTACTTTAAGTTTCGGTTTTTGGTAGTACATTTTGGGGAAAGAATGATGGCGGGGTTTCATTGTCTTCTTTATTAAGTTTTTCCCAGATGTTGTTTTAATAAAAAGAGCTTCACTTTTAGTACATTTCCTAAATTGAAATTATATTTGTTACTTGTAATACTGTAATTTGTGGTAGTGCTGCAGCAGCATCGGGTTTCACATTTCACATTATTATAAGCTAACCATCACATTCAGCTTAATTCAGTTAATCATCAAATTATGGTAATGTAGATAAACGTATTTAACGAATCATTAGGCTGCAGAATACCAATCCGTGTGTAGTCATAGTCATATTTATTAGGTTACAGGTTTTTTAAGAACTAAAATGATGGCTTTAGTAAATTCAATTTGGAATTTGGGATTATCATTCCATTAGTTGAGCTGCTTACCACACATGAAAATGCCGCTAAATGGCCCTGGTCCAGAGTTTATAAGCCAAGACAATCCCTAAGCGCACTTTCGCTGCAAGTTTTACCTAAATTACAATCACTTAGAACACTTTTAGCAGACATTATGCACTCATTTTAGACTTCCGTCTAATTTACATGCTATTTAAATTATGCTGCTGCAAGGAGCTGCAAGGGCCACCCAGCGAAAGCCCGCACCCAATATATAAAGCAGCTTCATCAAAATGCCTGTCTGTCCACCGCTCCTTGTTCTCCACTCCTTTGCCATCATGGATGCTGTTCAAACTTGCAGCAGCTGCCGCAGCTACTTTGTAAAAACTTTTGTATGGCATGCAACGCCAGCGGGAGCTTCGTGGGTCCTGTGGAGCCAAGGATGTGGGACGAAGGGGGAATGGCGTGCAGCCGCATCCTTTGGATCGCCTTGCTTAGCATCTCCAACTGCATAAAATTCTGCCCAATATAATTTAAAGAGCACACCCAAGTGGCCTTTACTACTCCTTCGTCCTGCCTGCTCCTGCTGCTGCTGCACACCTATATCCTTTCCCTCTATCTGTCTGTAAGCTTGTGCAATAAAAATGAATTAAATGCAATGAAGCAGCAGCCGACACTGACAGAAATCGTCCACTTCTTCTTGCTCCTCAAGGGAAATGTCACTTAATTTTCAATTAACGTACAACTGATTTTGGTTACACAAGCTTTGCAAATAAAATGTGCTATAAATGTATGCCGAAACAAAATGAGCTATAAAAGAAATATTATATGAAATCCCCGTCAATTGAGTTAGTAAGTATATTTTAAGCATTGCAATGGCGTAGCAAAGTCAGTATAGTTTTTTACCAGTGCAACGTCGCCCATCGACCCACATCCTCAACCGGCGCCTCGGGCGCGCAAATTGTTGCAACAAAGTGGATAGTGGATAGTGGATAGTGGAAAGAGTGGAGCAACTGGTGTCAGTTATTGTTGGGACAGCCAGGTGATGTAGAAGTGGGTGGGCTAGGATCCGTCTGGAGGATTCGTTAACGGCCACGCCCAGCAGCAAGCAAACGCCCCTTGTTGCTGCATTTAATGGCAATTTGTAGGCGAAGGCGGCGGCTTCATGCAAATTTGTGGCTTATAGTTTATCAAGCCGCTCCCCCCTCCTACGGTTAAGTCCCCCCGCCCACCCGCAATCCATCAGGCATTGCGAAATGCGTAAGCTTGCATAAAATGCGTAAATGGTTGGTTTTCTGATGCCGGGGGAAATTGATGCAAGCAGGAGTCTTTTTACCCGGAGAGAGTTTCTATTCTAGCGGCTTTTACAGGCTTCAGGCCGGCACAAATGCGTTTAACGCCAAAGGGATGAGGGGAAGGATAAGGGGTCGGGTCGGGTTGGGTCGGGTTGGGTCGAGGCAGTGGGCCAATTAAAAAGTTGTATTGCTGTTGTGAACTTCGATTAGGATGATAAATTGCAGAGAACAAAAGTGGCAGATGACTAATAGCAGATTCAAGGAAATTGTGCTAGACTACTGAAATTGACACCTGAAATCCATTCCGAATTATGCGTATCATAATCTTGAGGGTAAATATTAATCCTAATCAAACTCGTTTCTCGTAAAGCGCATTAGGTAAAGTTACTTTGTTCCTGCGTTTAATGATTTAGCTAATTAATAGCTCAATACCATTAAAGTTACCACTCTTGGTAATGTAAATCATGCGTCACATTTTCAATGTCAGAATACCAAAATTCACACAAGAAGGCAACCAAATCCGAGTTATGTGTATCATAATCTTGGGGGTAAATATTGATCCTAATCGATTTCATTGTTCGAATTGCCTACAAGGTAGAGTTACTTTGTTCTGATATCTAATCTTGATTTAATTCCGTTAAATTTAATAAATTTAGCTTAAAATAGAGATTACTTAGAATGACATTTGTTGTAGATGATGATAAGTTTGTAGCTACTTAAATGTAGACCTAGCAAGGGCAAAAAAATGAATGTTTTACTTACTGAAATAAAAGTTAACTAGCTGCCGGAGGATAACAATAAAGGTCAGCTCAGGGATTCGAAAATTCTATCAGTTTAAAAACAACTTCCATGGCCATTTCTGTTTTTTCCTTGTTTACTCCTTGCTGGGCTACAGAAAAGTGCGTCCCACATGGCGTATGAAAGTTGGCAACTGTTCGCGTGTTTTTTTCATCTTCGGCTACCGCTAAAGTAAAATGTGAAATAAAAAGTACTGCAGAAAAGTAAAAAAAAAACGAGATCTGGGGAATTGGAGTGGTTGTTGTTCGAGGAGAAGATAAAAGAGAAAACCAGCGAATTGCAGTAAGCTATGCAAATTTTCTTGTTATTGTAGTGGCTGCTGGTATTGCGGCACCTCTTCTTTGGCAAATCAAAGCCAAAAGCGGCTAAGGAAACCGGCAGCAGTCAGACCCACTCCTGTGATGTCCTGTTGCGTCGTCCGGGAAAAGAAAAACGTGCGCCAGCTGCTCCAGCACTTACCACGCTCCCAGCGTGGCTCCCTGCAGCCCATCCCACCCATCCGTCGGCCAACGAAGTTTTCCTTTTGGCCCAGCTCTTGCCATTATTTCTGCATGCTTCACATGGCGCCTCGTCCTTGGGGATCCTAGTCCCAGCTTCTTTTTGTTTGCTCATCCTTGTTTGTATTGTGTTTGCTCCTCCACACCGCACGGCACCTCCTGCTGCTATTTGTTTGATTGTGGAAACATTTGCATGCCAGTATAGTTTTTATTGGCACAGCGTTGACACTGATAAGTTCCCCTCGGGCAATCCACGGGAGTTTTCCAGCCCCCAGCCCCCCGCCAACCCTCCGTTCTTGTCTGTGGCAAATAAAATATCAGCTTTGGGGGGGCAATGAGCGGGGAAAATGGGAAATTCGTTGAGTGCGGGTCCCGAGCAGACCACTTGAATATTAATTAATGCTTTTGGTTATTTTCAACAACCCCTCCCTGATTTTTCCCAGTGCGTGCACCTCTGCTTCCGCTCTCCTTTTTTCCCAGCTTTCAAATTGCCCCTTTGGCTCCTGTCATTCGGTTTGCATAGCAAACATTCTGTGCCGGATCAAGAAAGGGGAACTGGCTTTTAATTAAAATTTATTGAATATCAAATCGTTTTAAGCGCCACCAGAAAGTGGTCAACGGAGTTTAAGAAAATTACCCAAATGGGCATTTTAGTAACTATTTTTTTAATGCAAATATGAATATATTAAGTATTACCTAATATAGTACGTATGTGCAGTTCTTATATTATTATTATTATTATTATTATTATATGGGTCAAAAGCGACCCTTTCATGAAAACCTTTTATAAGAATATTACTTTAAATATTCTTAAAGCTTAATTTATTTTTGGCATATCAATAGAAATTGTTTTGGGCGGTTTGTGGGCGATAGAATGGGCGTGGCTAAATCAGGAAACTAACTTGTCTCTGGAATCTGATGATCTTGAATAAATATGAATATACTCTATAGGCTCGAATAATACCTATTACATACTTTTCAATGAATCTAGTATACCCTTTCCTCTACGAGTATCGGGCATAATGAAAAGAATAAAAAATTCAATCTCTGCCTAGCACACTCCCTAATAATAGACAGAATGGCGAAGCGACAAGCTGAGAAGTGCGGAAAAGGGAGCGAAATGGGAAAAGTGTTGCTTTTCCTATGCCTATTTCAGATGCATGTGAAATGGAATCGAAAACAAACTGAAGGCTCAAAAAATAGTTGAGAGGCGAAGGATGAACGTGCCCAACTATAGGATACCCTGTAGCGTGAACAAGGTCACAAAACAATGTTCAACTTAGTTTCTATGCCTGCAAAAACATTTGTAGTAATCAATCTTAAAGATACATTTTAAGTTTACCATGTAATTAACAATAATTTGCACACATGGATAGGTGTTTTTGGAAATAAAATATGAAAAACTGTGTGTAATTGAATAGTGAGTCCAATATGCCCACGGCATTTGGAAAGGGTCCCATATTGCAGGCCGCAAAAAGAGGGTTTTCCCCCATTTTCCGTTTGCGTGAGCTCCGTGCCCATTCATTAGAGGACTTCGCATTTCGTGCGACGCAGTCAATGTCCTTGCATATTTTCGACGGCGCACAGAAGGCGGCTGTTAGATTTGAAATCATTGCCGGATTCGGTTTCATTTTGTTTCCCACAGGCGCGTTTTTGGCCGGAAATATGTACGTGCCGTTGGCGACTGAAACTCATTTCGCCGTAACGTTGTGCCTAATAAAATATTTATTCACCGTCCAAACAGGTGCGAAATTTTAAATGCATGCATTTGCTTTTACACTCTCCTGTTTTCGTAATGGAATGTAATTTTATTTACTTACATATTCAGTGGAAGATGCCAAAACTGTCCCTGCCATTTTTTTCGATATTATTTCCGTGCATCCGTGCGGCGTGGGCCCCAAATGAATTTGTTTCCCTTTCGTTTCATTGCGTTCAATTTGCGCTCGTAGGTTGAAAAAGATATCGAGTGTGCACTTCATTAACAATCAGCTGCGATATGAGTGCGTGCTTATCGATTAATACAAGATTATACAAGTGCGGATTTTGCCGCTTTTCACTTGTGTCCTTTTTGGCACTGCATATTGGTTTTATTTTGTTTTGTTTTGTTTTGTTCATTATTAAATTTAAAATTGACAACTGGTTTCGCCCGAGGCGCGCACCAAGTGGAGCGGACATTTAATTAAATGGATTTGTGAATTTTATTAGTTGCCACGTTTTTTGTTTCAGCTGCAATTAGTTTTTAAACTAATTGGAAAATGCTCTCACGGTTGTGGCAGTTGAAATTTGTTGGAAAAACTTTACAAATGCGGATGATCTGTGGATGAAAATTACACAACACAAACAGGCATTATTTGCTCTATATTTTTCCTGCGTCGAATGATAAGACGTTCAATATATTTTGTGTTATCATGCAATTGCGGCTTAAAAATTTGGCAAATGTCTGTGATTAATATTTATATTTAAATTAACAAATGTACGAAAAATTGAACAACGTTATATGTTCTTAAAGTTCTTAAAGACTCTTAAATTGAATATTTTCTGAAGTCTAGGTCACCATCCACTTACCATCCACTTTGCACGCAACATCAAAAAGTCTTCTTGACTCGCTGTATCTGTGCGAAAAAAGAGGGAAAACTGGAAAATATTTGTTTATCTCAACGTATCTAACTGTGTTAGGCTACATGGCTGCATTTCCTGAACCCCTTGCTCGACACCCCCCACTCCATGCAAAGCCCGAAAATGGGAAAGTACGAGTATGTATGCGAATCCTTGGCTCGCCTCGGGCGTGTTGTTCTTCTGTCCTGGCTTTGATTTTGATTTATGTTGCAGTAAACACAGGCAGCCGAAGAAGGAGAAATGGCAACCTCATTTGCTACTTACTTTGCCGCATCATTTCACCGCAGACGACACAAGCCGGCGGCACCACCGCTTCCAGCCGTAACCCCTGACCCACTGGCACCACTGGCTCCACTGGAACCACTGAAACCAATGGGCCGCGAACAGCCCCACTGAATCTCAGTTAGACAACGCATGCCAACGCATGGAGGCTGTGATTTTTTTGTCCTGGCTTTGCTGTTCTTCCGCAGGATTCTCTCAGGCGACAGGGAAAATGTTTGCCATCCCACGAAGCCATCTCACATAATTGTGGTGTCGGTTGGCGGTGGTTGCCGTGGTTGCCGTGGTGTCGGTGGTGCAACAGCAAAGAGGAAAGACAGTTCTTGTTCTCGAATCAGCTGACTCATCACTTGGAACTATTTCTCGCACAATAGTTACATATCATTGAGTAAACTTTAAGTCCTAACCATACTCAACTTATAATTTTATAGTTAACAAAGTAATTTTTTAAAAATATTCTTGTATGCTGTCTAGCTCGCTTAAATATCAATTCAATTTCGCTTTAATTGTGTTCATCACCAAACTAATTTCGAGATTTCAAGAACGTCCTCGATTGAGTGATTTTGGCACTCGCACCGCAAGTGTTTACGCCTTATAAAGTGCAACATTTTCGGCGATGGAAGCATTAGAATCCAGCCTGGCAGTTGGCAAGGCGACAAACTTGCTTTTAGCCCAGCTCGCAGCTTGTGGCAATAAGACGCGGAACGCTTTGTTTGACTTGAATTTATGGTGATGTTTCTTTTTACGTCGCTACTTTTTTGGCAAGCCCCCAGCTGACTCATGGCAAAGTGCCTGAAACGGCAGACAGTGTCTGCGCTGGTTTGTCTGCCACTTGTTTCAGAAATGTTTTAATTCCTTTGGCCCGACACAATAATTTACGCACTCATGCTGGCTGTGCTCGGCCATTAAATCCTTGTTTGACTTGCATTCTGGCCAATAATTATGTTTGCACATTTTACGTAGTCAGCGGCATGTACTATTAAAATGTATACGACAGTTGGTTAGTTTGTTGCTCTGTCGTCATAATTCATAGCTTGTGTTTTTTCCTAGTCCTATTTTATAGCCGGCATGTCGCATGTCGATGTATGGAATTCTATTGTAGCTTAGTTTCCATTTGCGGGATATTTTGATATTTCCTCTAGGCGTTAACACACTGCCATCAAAGTTGATTACTTACTTTTGGCCTGTTTATGGGACTAGTTTGTGGCAAAACGCGCACCAAAACTTTGAATCCTACTGAGCCTATATATTTTATGGGTTATCAATATTTTTCGTTCACAACTTTATGTTTTCGCATTTTTATTTTATTATGGTAGACCATTGAAATTGTATGCTGGTCGAGCTTTATTTTATAAGTATATATTGAGCTCATATATTGAAATTAAATTTAACAAAATGTTCACAACTGATGGGGTAGAGCAAAAGCTTATAAAGTTGATCTTCTATTACGTTTTCTTTCTTTTCTTTCGCTGGGAATGGATTTCTTTAGGAATAGATTTTCCTGGCCAAAAGTCAGCTTACCTTCCGAAGCTTCTAATTGCGTTAAGTTTAAGTAACAAGAACTCCTTTAACACGGGCCAACTTAAGTAGTTTATTTCTAAGAATTTTTGTTAACAAAAATCATACAACTGAAAAACTAAAAACCACTAAAGAACAACCATAACCAGAGTTTGGTAACGAAAATGTGGGGTAATCCAAAGAGAATTTTCCATTAACGCACGTGTGCCGAAGTCGAAGACCAGAACCTGTTCATCTTGCCACATTGCAACAAAAAGAATTTGCAGCTCGGTTTGGGAATCTCAGTCTGAGTTGGCATGAGCGTTGCGTTTTGGGGCGAAAATCCACCAACGCAAACTGACTGACAAAACCACAACGTGCCACTAAAAGCATAATCATGCACTTAACTAAAGCCCAGCCAAAGGAGATGTTGTAACCATTCGGTGGCCAGGTGCAGGGGCAGGATGTTACACGGGTGCTGAGGTAACGCACGTAGAACTTAAGTCATCATCATATAAATAAAAATTTATGACTTTAAATGTGTTTGTGCGTGAGTCTGTTTGTGTGTCCTGTGGTTACTGGAGTGCGGTGGGAGCCCCAAGTCATGGTTTATCACCGGAGAAAGGAGTTCCCGTTCCCAAGTTCCTGAGAAGGATATGATGACATGCGTGACTTTATTTGCACTTGCACCTGCTGAAAGGGTGATTTAAAATTGGTGTGATAACTGGCTGGAGTTTTTTTTTTTGAAAAGGCACACAGCTCTTTAAATATTTCATATTTGCAGCTTGAAATGTTGCTCTCTTAAATTAAAAACAAGATAAAATGCTATAGTTCAGTTACCCGACTATCAGATACCCGTTACACAGCTATTGGTAGTTCAAACGAGAGATTGGGGAAATAATGATAAAATTGAAAAAAAACTTAAAAATGTGTTAAAAGTGTGGGCGTGAGAGTTTTGTTCGGTTTGTGGCGTTAAAGTGGGCGTGGCAAGAAGTATTTTAGCAAATATATAGAAATTTACAAGATATATAATTCGGGACATTTTTTAATTTTTGTTTTAATTTCTACATCATTTCTTTTGCCTGTTACATACTTTTCAACGAATCTAGTATACCGTTTTACTCTACGAGTGACGGGTATACATACAAAGTGTATTTAATTTGTTAGCAGTCGAAGTAGTTTTAGCCACTCAAAATGACATACGACGTACTTGATACCTTTAAAACCGCCGATTCTTGCTCAATTGGTAGTAGATAGAAGTCGATGCAGTTCGCAGAGTGCATATGAAAAACTACATTACAGACTTCAGATGGAAAGTTTGGCTTACGTGCTAGGCAATAAAATTGACATGGCTAATTTTCGCCGCAAATAAGAAAAACTCAAGTGAATGTAAGGCAAAATAAGTGAAGTGCTTATCTGAAATGCAGCTGCCTCTGCAGCTGGTTTGCAGTTGATGACCTCTCAAGTGTTTCTAATCACACATAATATTCATGGCAAACATCTTGAGTTTCTGCACAATTACGACAACAGGCAGCTTTACTTTCTCCTACTTAAACGTATCCCCGAATGTAAATTTCAGTTCAGGGGCTTGGTAAAGCGGGGAACTAACAAAGGAAAGCGGCTTGCCAGGCTACTTTCCAAGTTAAAGTTATTATCCTGGGGCGGAGCCACTTGCAGGACTCGGGCCCCGCCTTCGTGACAGACTTGACAAAACTCGGCAGACTTTTGAATAAATTTTCAATCTCCAGGACAACGGCGAGGTGCGGGGCGGAAATCAGCATTATGAATATGTAGCTACATCTACTTAAATGTATCTGGCTGTTGTTCGTGTTGCTGGCTAAGTGAAAAGCCAAAGCCGAGTTGTGCCTGCAACATTTTTAAAAGCCGCTTTACTTTCCCTCTAAGACGTCAACTTTATTAAATTCCTTCCATTTTTTTTATTGTATTTTCTTTTCTTGTTTGGGGCAGGCGAACGAAACTTTCTTCAGCTGCAGCCAACAAAGGATAAAAAAGAACTATCCCAAATAGAATGGAAAGTTCCATGGCTTTCGTCTTCGTGCACTTCTTGTCGGGCTTGACTTTGGCTGTTAAATGCTTTTAGCCGATTTTTGTTGGCAACTTTTGGCCAGAAGTTCCGCTCGAAATGGTAAACGATTTTCGTACTTTGCCTGAATATGATTCGACTCCAGCTGATTTCGTGATAGGGATTCTGCCATAATTAAGCCCCTAAACAGCTGATAACAATATTCCAATTAAGACGAGGCCACTTAAATTTAGTGCCTGTAAGACAGAGAATTGTCTTCGGCCCGATAAACCAAGAATGAAGTGCGACCATTTCTCTTTGTGGTCAACCGCCATTAACGTTTATTACACCCACCGACTGCTGGCAAAAACCAAAGAGCACATGCACAAAAATGAAACCACCAAATGGAGGCGCCGGGCAAAAACAGCAATGGGCAAAAAATATAATTAAAAATAAACATTACGCGGCGACAGACAATGGGGAGGGAGGGAAACCAAGGAAAATTCACAATGCAAAAGGAGGGCGAGCAGAAATAAAAGGGAAAGCGAAGAAGTGTGTAATAAAAGGAGCCAGGTGAAAATTGCATTAGCCCGAAGGAGACAGAGCTTTGGACAAAGGATCAGAGGTCCTTTTGCAGCAGCATTTTAGGCGCTTAATTGAGCGTTTTAGTTATGCTAATTGTTTGGCAGAAACAAGGACAACAGCAGAGGCTAATGGTCGTTGCGAGATGTCCTTTCGAGTCCCCAATTCCAGCTCGCATTTATTACTGGTCATTTATTATAAGAGAATGCCCCGATATCATCAAAGCCAGGGGCTACATTCTACCGTTTCTTGGTTTTTTTTTGTTGTTCCTTGAGAAACTGACAAATGTGAAGCAATTTATTATGTTATTGTGCGGAAAATGGATTATATGAAGGTTTACAGGGAAATCTAATTACGAAGGAAATAATTTGTTTTTTTTTTAATTAGTAATTATTTGAATGAGATGTGCACGTTAGCTGTCTGAATAATTATCCGAAAGAAGAAAAACCTAGTTGCTATAAGCCTTGAGTAATTCCCATCAAATAAAATAACCGTGTTTTTCTCGGCTTCGTTTTTTATTTTGATTATCTACCGTAAATTCTTATATCATACATGTCTCG
Source organism: Drosophila orena (assembly GCA_005876975.1). Classification (NCBI taxonomy): domain Eukaryota; kingdom Metazoa; phylum Arthropoda; class Insecta; order Diptera; family Drosophilidae; genus Drosophila; species Drosophila orena. The sequence goes on along the minus strand of VCKV01000008.1, from coordinate 1,147,335 downwards.
ATCTTTGTGTTTCGCTTTTTTCATATAATATATAATATATACAATTACAATACATATATACTTTTACATATATAGGCAATATTTAGACTTAAGACCTAATTGCTTACTCTTGCCTCATGTTTTGTTTTCGTTTTGGGGCAAATACATTTAGGCGCATATGTTATAATTTCGTTTTTATATAGAACATATACATATATATAAATATCATTTATACGTTTTATAAATAATCTTGACTTTCATATATAAATATAAATGTATAGAGAACCTAAATTTAAAAGCTTAGCACAACATTCTTCATTTGCTTTGTGAAATGATCTCCGTAGAGGTTTTGGAATAAAATTAACATTATGAGAAGTACGAGAAATTGTATTTTTGAAAGCTGTCAAAAGCGTAAACCTCCAGGCCATCTTCATCGTAGGAAAGTCAAACAAATAGGTATCGTTGAATTTATAATGAACTAGCGTCTTGCTTGTATATCGCGTATCTGGCTTACATTGTCTTTGTATGTTTTGTATTCTTCCCTTAAATGCATTTGAAGTTACTTTGAGCTAGCTGAAACGAGTGTCTGGTGTCTTGTTAGTGTAATTACTTTAGATACATCCTGCAGTTGCTTCTGGGTCTTGGCCTTGGGCTGAACTCTCCCCCAACATCCTCTAACTATAGCTTTCGCTGGACTTCACTTTAATTTCGACCCCTGGCTTGTGGCACTGGAGTTGTGTGACAATTGAATCATGTTAATTGCCTGATACATCTGCTGTTGATCCTGCCGAATCCACATCCGCACACATATCCACGTCCTTTCCAGCTGCTGTTCGACACCCGCAGGCAGCACTTGCGATGCTCCTGCTGCATTTGCCTTTGCCTTTGCCACTGCTTTTGCCTTTGCTTTTGCTTTGTTGCACTGACCCGCATTACATGGGGTCTTGTCCGCCGGCTTGTGCACCTTCCGCTCATGTTGCACGTTGCACCGCCGGTCTTTGTCATCATCGCCTGCAACGGCGACACTAATTGCCTGGCCAGCGTCCAGCTGAGCACCGCCATTAGGGATCCACCGACCATCCAACAGGATTGACTTGAGCTCGGACTCAGGCGGGAACTGGAGGAGCCGGCTCCTCGCCAGGCGGCTCCTCCATCCCCTAATCCGCCCTCGGTTCCGTCGTCTTCTTCGCCTGAGGGTACAAAATGATAGAAAAAGAATTCTAGCGAGGAATAGAGAGAAATGCAGACAGAAATGCAGGCCATGTATTCGATGTATTCGGAAATTTCCTCCATTCAACTACAGACGAACTTTTGTACCTTACTGCGTGTTATATCAATTAATGAAATTTTAAATGGAAGAAAAACAGTTTTAAAAGTCAAAATAAGGTTATTTTAAAGAATTTTAAAACATTGAAAGTTAACCCTGTACTAAGAGAATATTATTTATTTTGAATTTAATCTATCCAAGTGCATGGGATAAAGTATCTGAAAGTTTATTTTATGGTTTGCGGAACCTTTAGCTTCGGAAAGAAACAAGTTGAAAGTTTCTAAAGTTCGTCTGTAATTATTGGATCTTTCTAATCACTTGCGAAAGTGTTCGTGTGCTGTAGGTGTGTGGTTTAATATTAAAGTATTAGGCTGCCCAACTCACCCTGTAACTGCGTAAGGTAGCTGTTCTTCTTATTGTGCAAATGATCCTCGTGCAGCGCATATTGATCATAGAAATCGTCGTTATTTACATGATTTCCATTGGCCCCGTTGCCGTGTTTTGGAAAAAGATCTGTTTCGAGCACAATCTTTTCGGTGGTTTTCCAATACACATCGTGCAATTGGGCACTGCAGCGGAGCTGTGGGATGTCGTATATGTTTGTTAGTATTAAATTCAATTAAAATTCGAAAGTAAATACAAACCTTAAGCTTTCCATTATCAAAGTGCTGATCGGTGACTACAAAGTGGATGCCCACAACAGCAGTTTCCATATCATTACGAGCATCACGAAGTATTTTATGGTGTCGCACTAGGGCCGGATTTACCTGGAGAACATGGGTTAAATGTTAGGAATATATGGTCTTTGCAAGTATTCGACGTTTGGCTGTTTCAAATTGGTAAAAAAAATCAACAGTAACAATTATAGTAACTACTTAATAGCCGCGCTCGTTGATTTTTGGGCTTATTTGGTTCTGCTTTAGAAGGCACACAAATGAAAATGTTAAATGCAAATGCCATACACTTTTACTTGTCCAGTTTTTGGCACTTGAAAGCAATTATCTGTGAAGTGTTCAGCCTTTAAAAACAGTGAATTCGATTGACTTTCCAGCTGGTAATTGCCATCTGGGTACTCTTTAAAATCGCTTAGAGCAATTGGAGATTTTTCTTTTTGTGCGTCAAACTTCGGCTAGTTGCACTGTTTCGCGTTTATTTAGATGGTTTGTTGCCTGGTTTTGGCGGTATGTCTTTGTTGGCTTATTGTTTAAGCGCATTTTGTGGCCAACGAGCGGGGACGGGGTGGAGTGGCATGGAGTGCAGTGAAAGCCTGGCCTTCGCAGATCCAATCAACCGAGCGTGGCCAACTCAACTCAATTCACCTACCGGTTTGGTGGCAATCGCTTTTCCATTCAACCATCGCCCCATTGTGGTCTGTGTAGGTGTGGGCCTTAACGTGCACATGTGGGCGAGTGTGTGTGTTGCATGCATGTGTGTACGAGTGTGTCTGTGTTGTGCGTCAGTGTACGTGTTAGCCTTGTTTTCTCAACCGCCTGTTACCCATTTCCCCGTTTCCGCTGTGGCTTGTATTATGCAGCATCAATAAGCATTGTTTGCCGTTGAGTGATGCTGAATCTGTCGCTGTCCCGCTCTGCGGCCTCTGCTTTCTCTTTCACTCGCTTTTCCGCTTGATCAGCATATGTAAGCTAATTATTTAGCTTTTATTATTCCATTTTCCGTAGGTTTCGATCTCGAAACATATCCTTGCTTCGCAGGATAAAGGCAGTAAACACACTTATAGACTAATATAAAAATAGTAACTTCAATGTTGCACTGCTATCTCTACAATTATTGAATTTTTTTCTTCCTTTATATAAGATGAATATAAAACCTTTTCTCCATGCAAATGATGTATAATAAATGTGTCCGTGTGAGCAATTTAAAGTGAAGCATTTAAATGTTCAATTGTATTTCAATTCTGTTATACTTCCATTAGGAATATAAAATTTCCAATCGTTTCAAAAACTTTCGCTGCACTTTTTCCTTGAATTTATTGTACTCGTCTATAGTCCCGTCTTACTGGTAATTCTGAATTCCGACAAGGGACAAAACTAATTGAGAATTGTAATATGCAAAACGCTGAAAGTTAAGAGTGCTTTCCGCTGCCTCTCAATTATGCCGATTTTCCCGGTCCATTTCCATATTCCCTGTGTTCAGGATATGGATATGGTTGGGCCGAGCAAAAAACTGCACCTAATATTTGACCAAAAAAGGGGCAGGACCAGTCAGGGGCGTAAAACCATTGAGTTGATATCCGCGAATGCGTGTGTTTTTCTGGTAATTACAGGGGGACCTTAAGCCCCACTCCCGCCCATCGAAAAGCGGGCGCATAAATTCGCGGCAGATGCCAGCGCTTGAAAACAAGAAAATTGTGTTTGCATAATTTCGGGCGCATCCAGGGGTGTTGGCACGCGGGGTTTCCGGGGGTGGGTGGGCAGTGGGGAGTGGGATGGCTACATTAATGGGGGGCTGGGCATGGCACTCACCTCTTCATTATTCACTGTCCATGTGAGATTGGCCGCCGGCCGCGAGTGTCGCGATGTGCAATTACCTCGCAATATGTCGCCGACCCGGTATCGAGGACGTATGCCCGTTATGAATGGGGCATTGTGGGGCGTTTCTGCAAGGACGAAAAAAAAAAGTATACAGAGAGGTGGAAAATAGGCAAAAATGAGATGGCATCAGTTCAAAAGTAAACCGGATCGATTGTCACTATATTTTTGATTCTCTGCGGCAATCGGAAAACCAGAATCCGGCCCGAACTTCTGACCCAACCTGTCGTCCTGTCAATTGGGATTGCCGTCGAGTGGGTATGTGTAATGTAATGTGGATGTACGAGTATGTACATGTGGCTGCTTGTGTGGGTGCATGTGGTCCCCAATCAATATCCCACAGATGTGTATGTGCGTCGAGGACCATTTCATAATTGAAATAATTACGAACTCTCCAGGTCTGCAGAGTTGGAATTTTAATTTCGTGTTGCAATGAGACCCAAAGCAATGCCAAAAATTTCCAAACAGATACGAGTCGTAACGCAAAAATCAAAATACATGCAAATAAAAGCGTATTATATGTTGAACCGAACTTCTTTTTTTTAAATTCTATATTTTTTGTATTAACAAAGTTTTTATAAATGAAACAGAAATGTAGGTAGTTTCTGTTAATTATGAAACTAAGGTAAATTTAAATGAAAATCATTTTCGTTGGTTGTGCACTAAGTGAGGAAAGTTTCTTCCAAGTGCACCAGCCTCAGATATATCCTAACAAAATTCCTCGAGCTGTCCATTATCCTTGAAAATCGAAATGGAAGTCTGCAGACTCACAGCCGCATCCATGTGACACATAAACATGAAATAGACACTTTCAAAAGTTTTTCAAGCCAATTTGAGCTCACCTACGTCAACGTTTCCTAGCCCAAACAACCCACACAGAATCGGTTCGGCAGTTTATTGACCGTCTCCATTGGCATTGCCAAAATGTTTGCTCTCAAGGCTTTCACTCTGTTTGCCGGCTTAAATGTCTTCATCTTTATCTCGTTTGCCCTCAAATTTGTTTGTATTTTGTCTGCTTAGCTGCCAAAACATTCGAACTTGGAGTTTATTTTTAAGTTTTATGTCCACAATCCCCACACACAAGTATTTTGAGTCTTTCCGAAAGGTCTTCTTCTTGCTCTTTGGTCCGGCCAATTGAATACGACAGTTGGTCAAGTTGGCAAGTTTGTCTCTGTCTTTGACTCCGCCTGGGGAAAGCTTGACTTTTCCGACTTCTTCGACTTTTTCTCCGACTTGAGAAACACTCGAAATGAAAATTAATTTAGTTGAGCATTCACATTTCCGAAGACCGAAATTAGTTTAATATGTGCCCAAGCTAACTTAAAGCTTCTTGTCGATGCCCTGCAACCTCTTTAACGAATTTCATCAGATTCGGATACCCCTTCGACCATACAAGCGGAAATGGTTCTCAACTTATTTTTATGTGAATGCCTTTTTCACTTACCAATAACTTCCAATTCTGCTGCCGCTATTAATGTATGAAATGAGGGCGCATCCGCCGATACTTCGCAACTGTATTTACCGGATGTAGCCATTGTTACCGCATCGAGCACCACTTGGCTCTCGTTCGAGGACACGCGCTGCAAAAAGTTAACAAAAATGCAGGTACCATGAGTGAGGAGGGTGGTAGGGATGTAAAACGTATATATTTTTGTAACTGTCCAGAGCGAACCTCTACCCATATTTATTTATACATATCGTTCTTGTTGGCCAGATTAAAAATTTCAACAAACGTATCTCGTTGGATTACTTCCGGCTTCCATTTATATTCGTTTCACCCATATTTAATAGAGGGGCTTGTAATAATAGTTTAAAATATGTGCCCGTTTTTTTATGCTGGTGCCCAAATATTTATCGTGCTACCTTCTAGGAATTTGTAATCCTTTAATTTATCAACATTTATTTATTTACTCAATGTCGAAAATAGATTTTGGCATTCACTGAAGTCTAGCTTGAAACACACAGAATTATTGCCTTAGAAGTGTGCACACTTTTCAAATATATCCTCTGGCAGGCATTTGAACACGATTTCAATGTTTTTATAAATTCTCAACTGTAAATTGTGCATTTCACTTTTTCGTATACTTTCCTTTTTTCTATTGGCAACCGACTGCATTCTGCCACTATTTTCACTAGTTTCAATAAAGAGGAACTCCCAAAATAAAGAAATGAACTTTGGTCGTATTTTTGTCACATGAGTGAGATACAGAAATTGGAATGAAAAATACGACAAACACACAAAAGCGGTAAGCAAATAAATAAAATGCCAACGTGTTTCTTTATACGCCTGAATAATTTTGAAACCAATTTAAAAATGCCAATATTTATTGAAAAATATTCCCGGCAATGCCCGGAGCATTTCCAAAACTAAAAAGCATAGATCAAGACCCGAAAGGGAATAGCGAATGCAAAAGTTCAGCACACGGGCCTCTGTTTTTCCGGCTTCTAACTGCCATGAAGCGGAAGTTAAAAACCGTGTTTTGATTTGATTGCGCATTGAAATTTCACATGTGTGTGCCTCTCCTCGTTAACTGTAGCGTTTCGTTCGATTTGAATGCCCGGGAAATGCAAATGTTTTACATTGTTTAAGCCGCAACCCGTTTAGTTTTGTTTAATTTATTTGGCTTCGATTTCTGCTCCTGTTTCATCCGCTCTTTTATTGGCTTTGCGAGTGGCATGAGAAAACTAAAATAAAAATCGACGGCCAGATTTATTTGAATACCTAACAAAAGAGGTGTGATTTGCTGATGTGATTTCAATCGTAAAAGTGCTAGAACATGAATTAATTAAATATTACATAACACTATATAATTATATTACTTGATTTTATGATTATCAGTTTAAAATTATCAGTTAAAATTACAAAAAAAAACCGATTTCAGCTTACCCTCACTTTGACGCCTGGGAAGTGAAAGACCTTCATGGGCGGCTTTTCCTTTGGAGTGTACCGATAGAACTCTCGTCTGCCCTTATACCATTTCACCGAGTACAGACTGTCATCCTCGATGTCGTAGAAGCATTTCAGTGTGGCCTTCTCACTGCGCCTCACCGCGTGGGGGACTCGAACCCGGACATCCCGTAAAGCCGCGGTCATCTCTGAAATGGAACAATAACACGCCAAATGAAAAAAGAAGCTACCAACTAATTATATTTAATTATTTAAAGCTGCCATGCTTTCCGCGAAAAGGGACTAAACAAACAAGTCCCGCGGGTCGTGTCTAATAGAAATCATCCGCAGGCGATAAAAAATCATCGCATTCGCATTTTTAATTCACTGTTTGCTTTTATTTTATTATCATTTAATATTTTTTTTAACAACATTTCTTCGTTTTGGCCTGGACCGTTGTGCATAATTTATTACGCGCATTTTGTGTTTTATTATTTTGAATTTTTATTAAATAAATCCCAAGCGGATTTTATTGACTCGACAATTCCCACGACATTTTAGGCCAAGCTTTTACCCTTTCGGTTGAGCTGGTATTTGGAATTCTAAGCGGCGTTTATATTTTTTATATATATATATAAAATCTCGAAAATGTAGAAATACACCTGTTTAACTGATTTAAATGTTACATATTTAAATTCCTGTTGCCTGCTCAAATTGTATGTTACGTTTATGTTTTTTTTTTATTTTTTGTTGAAAGAGTAACTAGATACCGACCATCCACTATTGAATTTAGAATTTTTAATATCCAGTCTGATCACGTATTGACATGGCTTTCAGCATGGTTTTATGCCACAAATCTCTAACTGACTGAACACTCACATACCCATATGCTCGCCCATATGTATTTATAAAAATATATTTTCAGGATATGTCTGACATTTCTACGGATGTCTGATTTCCTGTTTCACTTTTTTATTGTATTTTTGGTCCCAGCTTGCCATTATAAATCAGCTTATAACAGGCACAGACAAAAACAGTCGATGTGTATTCAACCCACTCCCACTCCACCTGCTTGCATTTATTGTTTTTCACCAATAAAATATGAATAAATTGTTGGCTGATTATGTGAGATGAAATTAAAATGGATTTTATGTCCATGTCGTAAAAAATGTAACGCTGCTGAGAGGCCATCAAGCATTTGTCACACATTCATAAACTCAAAGTCAAGGTATTTGATTTTTTATATCTAGGATAAACCCTTCACGGGAATTATATGTTAAATGCTAATCTTTAAAATGTTTATTGCCCAAAAAGTGGCTTTTGTGCCTTTTAATTTATAGGTGCACTGTAAAACGAATCAAATTTGATTAGGTGCATGTGTAACGTGTATTTATGATACACTTGTATCCGGCTCGGAATTTCTGTTCATGGTATCGCGAGTCCTGTAAAACCTGTCATGAGCCAAGGGCCACTTCAGATATGGAAACTGCAATATTTATCCAATTACACGGCTCTCAGGACCCACTCTACCTACACGTATGTTCGAGCCGAGTTACCATTATAAAGCGATTTCCCTCGACTGCAACTCAATTCCCTTTCATTAGGTTAGAGTCTCTTTTGTAGTTTCTCTGTCATTTGGCGCCTTGTGCCTTCTGTGGCTTCCATTTCATGCCACACTAAATAGACAAGGTTGCAACAATCCGGCAACAAATGAATGTCCAAACAAGCCAGCACGACCGTGGGAGGTGCTTTCTGAATCCCATCAAATAACTGTAATTGCAAAGTTTTTACAGCTAGACACGAGGAGTACGCCTATTAGGCCCCCAAGCCTTTGGCCACCACCCGCTCGCAAGGACAATGCACATGCAACCCGTCCATTTGTCGGACGGCCGAGGTAGCGGGGATGCGGGGAGGCGGGAGGTCCCGCAGGACTCGTCCGTTGGAGGTGGAACTACGTCCCCACAACGTGTGCAATAAATATGAATAACGAGCACAACGTGAGAGGCACACAAAGTAAAAACGAGACCGTACTCACCATCGCAGTGTGGCAGTGAAAAGGCAGATTCAGCAGGGCATCCCGGCCATCCCCGCCATCCCCGCCATCCCGGCCATCCCCCCTAGCCACCGTGGATATCCTGCCCACACTGTACTCTAAGTCCTTGGAGAGCATCCAACCTCATTGTTGGCGACACGCGGCGGCAAATATTTGCTTCTGCCGCTGCCTTTTGTTTAAATCTTGTTTATGCAACATGCATGGCATATATTAAGAAGTGCCGACCAGACTCGAGTGTCAAGCAAATGTCCAGCAGCGCTCTGATTTACACCCGACCAGCATTACACCGCCATGTGGATCTGGAAATGGGAGTGCTCCAAGTGTCGCTTCGGCTAACAGATTGCTCTGCGGGTTGCTTACATTTGTTGCAGCCCAAGGATTTTAGTTGGATTAAGCGACATCATATAATCGAATTGGATGGTGTACATGGCTCTTGTGCAGCTCCCTTTTCCAACTCTTTTCCAAGAACATGTGCCCTATTTGAACTTACACGTAAGTGCGACTTTAACACGGCTTTAGAATTAATCGAGTTTTTATTACAACGCATGCACGAATATATATAGTTAACCTATAAATTATATATATCCCCTTTATTACCCTTTTTAATATTGACTCTGAATTTTGAAGTCCAATTAACACGAATTAAACGAACAATAATACTTCTCTTGGCTAGAGTTCTTTCCATATTGAATGTATATGAGATCCCATAAAAATATTAAAAATACCAATTTACATTTTATTGGTTTTCTCTACCTGGTGACTTTAGTTTGGAAAGTTAACTTGAGTTTTGTTCGGAATGAATTCAATTTCGACCGTTGAATAACCTTTCTTAACTCTCTGCTGTTGAAATTATGACACTTACTGCCAAAGCATATTTCGGAAACTTACGGCCAGCTAATTGAAAAGAGCAAAACTATGCAGGAGTAAGCTAAAAGTTTGGCCAGGACCATGACCCCATCTAGCCCATAATTTCTCTTCCACATGAACTCCCAGTCCGAGAGCAGAATTTGCCTGACTGACCACACAGTTTACACGAAGGAGCCGGCAAGTAACTAAGTATGAGTATCTTGGCCAAGTGAAGGAAAGTTTTCAAAGTACAAGTTTATGGAGCTTGGCTTTTGAGTAACACTTACTCCCATGCAACAGATGGGCCAGAACTGCAAACTGGCATTTTAATTTTCTATTAGCAGGAAACTTGGGGTTGTTCAATGTTCAGCACTTAGCCCCTCAACCTCTGAAATATCATGGGGATAACTGGCGCCAAATACATCATAATTTGTGCTGACATTATGTAAAATCCTATTCCGCTGAAACCCAATACGATTCCCAGCTTGCACTCGCCCTTTCCTGGACCCATCCAGCACTATTAGTATCTCGACATTGTGCAGTCATTATTCAGTCAGATTTGACTGCCATCTGGGGTTATCAGCCTGCCGTTTCGAAAACAGAGGGAGGTTTATTCAGGCGGACTTGACGCCAACGCGTCGGGGATGGTGATGCGGATGCGGATGCGGATGCGAATGCTCCTTCGTCCTTTGGGGGTGGCTTGAAAAATTGTTGACAATTTCAGCTTAATGCATTTTTATGTCACTTCTTCTGGTTTAGCGAAAATGAATGCTCCTGCTGTTGTTGTTTGTCCTGCACAAACACAAACAAAAACACAGACCCACTCCGTCAGTCACAGGCACATGAGCTGTAGTCCTTGCAATCGCAGAACCACCAATTCTGACCAAGTCGCCTTCTCCCTTCTCCCGGATCGCTGGAGCCATTCAACGCCAACATCCAGGACTCAGTCTCTATATCTGTATCTGTGTCTGTGTCTGTGTCTGTGTCTGTGCCTGTCCTTTGTGTTGATTATGAAATTTAAGCACAAAAACCCGTGACAGTCTGGTCCGCCCTCCTTTTCTGTTTACGCTTAAAGAGTTGACTCCGTGGTGTTTGGCTTTTAATGGCACATTTTCCACTTTTCGGTTGGCTTTTGGGGGATGCTATATCACAATTTAATGTCTTCCGTTCACTAATTGCAAGCACATTCTCTGAACCGTATAAACAATATGAAACCACAAAACATTTCATTTCTTGTATTTAAACTTAAAATAGTTATAAGTGTGCTTTTTAACATCATGTTAAAAGCAGCCCGATTAAAAAAGTGATGAAAAGTTTAATACTTAAACAATTTCTTGATATATAAATACATCTAATGCCCTCCAAATCCTTAGAATCAGATAAAGGGTGCCGCCATAAGAAATCCAACAAGTTTCAGCCGGTTCCCCTTAACAGCGCCAAGCCGAAAGCCAACTTAACATCCTTGGCCATTTATTTAAAAACTAAATAAGACAAGCATCGCTAAATCGCCAACTAAGCTCATAAAATCCCACGAACAAGTGCCCAAGTGTAAAGCAACGTGGGAAATGTTCAAGTACGGAAAAAATGTATAAAAAGGGAAATAGATAGTGGGGTGGAACAAGGAGTTTGCAGGGCGAAAGCTATGAAAAAGTGCAAGGATCAAACAGCTGAAAGTGAGGCACACTCGCATAGCCGGGCTAAATAATAAAAGAAAATAGGAAAAGCAAAATTGCTGGCCTCTGGAATGAGTCGAAAAATGGAGGACCATGGTTTCACGTGGTGTCTGGTCTCCTTTTAAAGGTGGCTCCTTTCAAAAGCCCTCGCCTACCGTTTCTAATCTTACACCAGAAAATTGTGCAGGAATTTGTTGCAATGAGCTTTTTATTATCCTTTTTCGATCTCACTTGTGGGTGTGGGTGTGTGTGTGTGTGTGGCTGAACCAGGTTTTTTTTGACGATTTTTGCTCGCTTTTGCATTCATTTTCCAATGCGAAAGGCGAAAATTGCAGTGGCAGCATGTTTTTCCTCGCACAGAGCACAGGTGGAAATTTATACTGTTACCATGCTGCCACGCCCCCAAACACACACACACACACACTAGCATAGAGAGTGGTGCGCCCAGACGTTCAAATTATTTGAGGATTTGTTAAATTTTCCGGCTTTCTCTGCAATTTTTGTCCAGCAACCTATTTTATTTTTTACTCAATTTGTCGCGGCAAGGCGGACAAAATGGGCCACACAAGTGTCTGTTAAATGGTCGTTTAGGCCGAGGGGAACTCTTTTTGTGGACTGGTTTCAAGGTTTCCTTGTTGGATTTTTGCCGTTTCCATTGCAAAAAGAGCTGCTGACTTGTTGACCTGTAAATAACTTGAGTTTAACGAAGAGATTAACGTTCCAGATTTGCTGGCGAAATTTTATACATTTTTTGTGAGCTCCCTTTTCACGGGGAATGAAAAACGATTGGGTTTGTGAATGGGAAAAATGTGCAACACAGATTTGCGAGTTGCTGAATAGAATAAGTGAAGCTTTAGATTCGTCTAACAAGTTTAGATCGACGATATATGTTTTGCTTCTAATTGAACATTTACCCATTTTAGTTTGCATGCCAAAAAAGAATTTATTTATTAAGTATGCAGCATTTCCTATCCGTTTTTTACCCGGCACATTTATAGATTAATTCTTTTTTTTCCTTATCGCTTATGTAGAATTTTATTCCTGTGGAAACCATAAAACAGGCAGTTATGCAAATACTAACCATTCATCATAAATCTATGGCTCTGAAAGTATTCGCCATATAAGATATAAGCAAAATGAAACATTACCAAGCAACACCCATGACGGTTTATTTATCTTTATTTTCTAATCTCACCCACTCAATAGAATTCAACCACCCCCGACGCACCCAAACAAATCCAACCTCGGGACCAACCCTCCACTGAATGAACAGAATTAACTTGTAAGACGGAGCAACTGGAAGCACGCGTAATTTTTAATTTACCATGACATAAATCGTATAAAACTGTCAAAGTCACTAAAAGCACGAAGCAACAGCCTGTCCCTGCTGACTTCGGTGTCCTTTGTCCTGCGGCCTCCTCCGGGGCACAATTACGTCCCAAATACACAGAAGGGTGTCGAGAGTCAACAGAGGAGCTGTCGAAAAAACGGTAAAGGGGCCAATGAAGCGACTTCAAAACAAAGCACAGGAACACCCCCCCACCACCCACCACCCACTAAACAGGATGTCGGCTCAGGACTCAGGAGTCAGGACTCGGGACTCGGGACTCGGAACTGGGGACTCGGGCAGTAATAAGTAAATCTCCAGCATGTGACGGCTATCAGTGGCACTTCCGCTTCCAAGGACCCCCTCAATGTATGTGTGTATGTGTGTATGTAGTATGTAGTGTGTAGTGTGTGTGTCCGCCCACTCGCAAGTAAACCGAAAGCATTTATATTTTATCTTGGCCTTGTCGTCGGTTCATGTGGAGCAAACTTCTCTAAAGTTACCAGCTACTGTGAACTGAAGTTGCCAGTGCCTCAGAATCTGGGGAATTGCCCCAAACATGTACGTGTGTGTGTTTCGGGCGGAAGTTGCAATTCCTGCCCTCGATGCCTATAAATTTAACTTAGTCTTTTGCGGAACTGCTCCGCCAGCCGCTTCAATGGCTTTCGTTGTTTTGTCATGTTTTGTTATCCTATTTGTCCGGGCCAAAAGCAAGTCCGGCCCGAAATCCGGAGTCCAAACCATCTGATTCAACATAGATTTTGGCTTGACTTAACGCCCAGGCTGTTGATTTTCGGTCGAGGATTGCATTAGTTTAATTAGCTGAACAAAGGTGACAGCCCAGATAGATGCGGTCAATTTATTTGGCCTGGCCTAAAAGCCGAAGCTATAAACTTTGTCACTCTGCTTGCATTTATAATGCAACTTGCAATCTAAATGCATTAGAAATTTGGGAAACAGTTATAACTTGTTAGAACAGCAAACATAGTACAGGCTAATATAGGCAATTATTTGAATTTTATCGTAAGCTTAATTTTACTTATATTGCATACCGTCACTTTTACAGTATTACTAAAATAGATTAAGTACCCATTTATAATGAAAAATCTGTATGCCAAAATAATTGAACTTTACAGAGTCCTTTGGGAAAATTGCTACCCTTTTTCGGAAACTAAAATACTGTCAAGATGAATAGAGGAAAAAAAGCATTAGGGGGAGAATAGTTCGACGGAACCATTTTGGATGGCATGTCTTCGAAAACGCTGTGAGTGACATTATGATAACCCAATGACAGCTATTTGCCAAATCAGACATGTTAGCGGGTGGGAGGCTTTGTGCAAATCAATTGATTGGCAATGCGTTTTGATTGCCAGCCAAAATTTGGCCCGGACACGCGACGGGAAAGGGGAAGATTTGTGGCCGAGGGTGTATCGATTGGGCATAGGTTTTTGTGCGGGAGGGGAGGAGGGAAGGTTCCTCCCCTTTTAATATATTATTGCTCGACATGCACTCGGAATCGGGCTTTATTGTCTAGAAATCAGCAGGCAAGGGGACTGCGATAAATCCAAATGAATTGAAATTGCAAATTAAAGCGGCCTGCGTTAATTTCCACTTGCCTGCTGCAGTTCAATGGCACAAATAACCCGAATGGAAAAATCCGAAGCAGAGTTTTCTCCACTTTCACAGGGGAAGTGCTGGCAGGCAATTTATTGAAAGACGAATTTCTGGCTCAGAGCTGACAGGCTTAATGCGCTTTGATTTGTTCAGCCTGGCGGGAAAACAAAATGTTCAATAAAAGTTTGCCATTCAAAATCGAGCGAAGAGTTCCTTTGAATGGCAACGAGTTAGGCCAAGTTGGCTCAGACATTTGCGTTCTCTTTGAAAATGAGTAATTAATTGCTAGATATTTATGCAGAAACTTTGTGCACGTATTTTCTAACTATTAGGCAATACATCTAATAATTAGAACAATTCATTAGTTACCTTATTAAATTAATTCTCATTGTGTATAAGTTATTTATTAAATGTGCACTTGGCTGGATATCAAATTAAACTCTATAAAGAAATTTTATCAAAGCTCGATGTCTTATTGGATCTTTCCATGGCCTGTAATTATATAAATATTCATAAAACAAAAACAGCAAGTTAATCTGGAAATCGGCTCTTACTGGCGCTCTTAGACTCTTAGACACTTATAGCCACTCAACCGAGTCCTGTTTTTTGTGAAAGCGATTGCAATATTCTCTTAGAAACATGCTCATCTTTCTGGATTATACATATCCTTTTCCCCTGCGAATATCCTTCGTATGTTGTTTTATGGCATATTTTTCCTCTTGATTTATTTTAATATTTTATTATTTTCCTCGTTTGATGCAGAATGCATTTGATTTTTTCCCCTCCCGTTGCTTTACGGCTTTTAATATGCTGCTTTAAGTAGATTTCCCCATTCACATTCAAATTAGAATTTTTCTTCTACTTATTCTTGCCCTTATATAGCTGGTATTAAAACTATGTGAGTGCAATGAAATGTTCCATGTTGTTCCTTCTTTAAGTGAAGCCAGCTTAGTGGCTATCACATACCACCCACTTTAGGAGATATTAAAATACACCATAACTTCGATGGCACAGAGATAATAAAAACATTTGTGAAAGTACTTCATTACTATTTTTATTCAGCATAATAAGTTTGCCATTTTGCCTTAACCCCAATGGGTAATGTCAAATGCACTTTTTGCCAGTGCCGCAGTGAAAAGGGGGTCAAAGTTACCAGCAAATTAAACGCAAATTTCCTGCCAGGAACACAATATCCAACTACCATATATATATATATGTATGTATATGTATGTATATACTTAGCTGCATAGATATATGCATGCATCAAACATCAGGCAGTTTGACATTGCTTGGCCTACCAAATAAACGAGGCACACCTGGTGTTTTGCCGGTTTGGTTGGCGGGTGGGGGATGGGGGATGGGGGATGGGGGATGGGCTATGGTGGATGTATTTGAGGGCCGGACAATTACCGTTGAAGCCAGGAGGCAGACACCGCAGAACAATAGTTTCCTGTTTCCTGAGTGCTAAAGTTTTCATATGTCTGACCCATGGAAGTCCGCCTCTCCCAAGCCACCTTTTCCAATTTAACACCCACCGCCCGCCCACAGGGTCATCCATGCTTCGCCTGTTCCAAGGGGGGAAAATCGTGCCGTATTTCATTTGCTCGCATGTTCGGTATATTACACAGTAAGAAAATGGGGAAACTAAAAATATATTTAATTTATAAGGTTTTTTCTCATTTATACCAACCTCATTTATAATAACAACATACTTTAAATGCTTAAATATACTACATTTGTTTTGGAAACCGAATGATTTAAAATTAGACCTTACTTAAAGCTTAGATAAAAATTTTGAAATTTATTGATATTAAAAGAAATACCCCTTGCTGTGAGGAATTACCTGGAGTGTAGAAGAAGCTTAGGCTGGAACACGCTGCCAGAACATTTTTAATGCAATTTTCACCTAGCTAGGGGATCTCCCTTCTAATCGCTCCTCACTCGCTGCCTTGACGTAATTACTAAATACTCTTGGCGCTTTCTCTGTCCTGGCCAGGTCCTTTTTGTCCTGCACCCTCCTCCCTCTCTCCCCTGCTCTCGTCCTGCACTGCGTTCCTTGTTACTTATTTTCTTATCGCCTCGGATTTGTGCCCGCAAAATGTTTCGTGAGCTTTTGTTTGGAATTTGGCTAGCCCGGCTTTCATTTTTCTTATTTGTCTGGATATGGGTTTTCCCTCCACGTCTCCTTTGTTTTCTCCTGTTTCTTTTCTCAGCCGCCTGCGGTCTATTTTTGTTGGCATTCCCTAAGTACAAGCGTGTGCCATGTTTATTTTTAATTAATTTTCCCTAAGCAGTCTAAGACTTTTCCACGCCAAAATCTCCAGCAGGCCAGGGCGAACTCATTGCTGCTCTCGATTTAGTGCATTCTTTTTTGTTATTTTGTTATTTTGTTTTTGTTAATTTTTGCAATTTTCTCCTTAATTACCTAACGGGTTTTTTGAGTGGGAGCCGCCAGTCTCCTCTGCCGTTTGAGGCCACCCGCATAAATGTTAATTGCGGCAATTGCGAAAGACGAACAGAAGTTGCTAATTTTCTTGGAACTGGAATGCACCGCCAGAATGCTAAGAATCATAGTAAATCATTTTTCTGTCTTCCGTACTGTGTTAGTATTTTCTTTTTTCATTAAAGTGCTAGCACAACCTTATACAATTTATTGAGGTTTCGTTGCAATTAATTAAAACTCGGACGATAAAGGCTTATGATTCATTGCACAGTGTCTGTGCCCGGTCGAAATTCTTGTCGCATTCCGCCCAACCCAGGATTCAATTCCAGGACGCAGGACTGTCGGATCGTTTCGCTAATCGTGCAAATTTCAAGCACAATTGAAGCCAGCTCAATTAAACCCACTGCCACGGAAAAGGAGACGCGAAGGAAAGGGGAAATCCTGTGGACTGGATTTCCCGGCCGAAAAAGCGCTCGAGAATTTCGTTTGGCCCGGTCAAATTAAGTCGAAATTAGCCAGTTTTAAAGTATAATGAGCGTATAAATGATTAATTGGTTTTATTTTTTGCAGCAAATTGATAAGAGCAGGAGGGCGGGCTGGGCAGACGCTTAATTAACTTTACTTTATTGACTGCGCGAATTAGTCTAATTGGTCACTTGTTAATCGACACCTGAGACGCGCCGTCAAGACAGTTCTTTTTTTTTGTTAAATAATTTTCATTTGATAGAATCATTTTCAGTCCCCTGGCTCACTTCGCTGCCAGACCATAGAATTAAATTATCTTTTATCAATTCCCGAACGAATTGTCAACAACAATGGAGACCGGTCTTTGGGGCATCTCAACGATTTGTCACAAAGCGATTTCTGCTTATTTTCACAATAATTCCATTTGTCCTTCTGATGGCAAACAACAACAACAAAAAAAAGGAAACTTTTCCATTCTCCTTTTTGAACAACCGCAAAGTTTCAATTACTTGAACTAATTTATTAATGTTGTTGAAATGTTATTCGGGGACTTGTATTTCTGGCTGTGGGCTTCGGCATACTTTGTTGGATATTTTATGCGGAGGAAGTAGAAGGCATTGGTAGAGTTAGGGCTCTAAGAAATGTTCGAAAATTAAAATAACTTTATGTAGTTGGAATTCTTTCCAAAAGGGAAGACAGAACAGCCAGATCTAACTTTAAGCAGTAACTTAAACAATTTTGAAGCAAAATAAATTGTATTATGTGAAAGCGGCATACAATTATTATTTACCTACTGAACTCCTTTTTTGGCCAAATAAATGGCTGTCATGGCTGCTAATTGAGCCCTAATTTAGTTGGAGCTCAAGGTTTGCCCCTGTCGAGCGTTGGGAAATCAATTTGGCTTTAATTAGCATGCCAGACATGCATGTGATGGCAGCACTCGCTTTACGGAGTGCCGGGAATAATAAAATGGCCAACTGTAGCTGCATAATTTTTGGCGTTAATTCAATTTCAACTTTTCGAAAGCAAACCGGAAGCAAGCCCGTCCACGTCCACCCGGTGACCTTTTAGATGTAACAACGCTTGCGAAACTATATAGAAAATGCAGAGCTCCAGCGAAAATGTGTGCAACAGCTATGAAATATTTGACAGGCAAAGGAAAAACTTTAGCAGCGTTTTAAAAGCGGAAATGCCGCGCCAATGGGAGATGGCAAGGAGGCGAAGTACTCCAGACATCAGTGGAAAACGCGTCTTGTCAGCGCGTCTATTGGCTGACTAACCCCCCCCCCCCATTTTTAGGTTCCCCTCCCGCTGCGCGCATAAATAATAAATATGGCGTGTAGTAAATGTAAATGCGCCGTGGAAATTCCATAAATTCAAAGGACCAGCTGCGCATTCCCTTCATGACATTTAACACTTTGGCAAACAGCAGCCCGGCGATCGGCGACTCGGCGACTCGGCGATTCGGTGAGGCGGCAAGTTAGCAAGCCATTCAAATGCACTTGAGATTCCTGGAGCAACAGCTGTGTCCTTCCGAGGACGAAACGGAAAGGATTCCCGTCAGCGATGGCCACGTGACGTGACGTGATTGGCATGGCCAATTGTCGCATTAAAATTAGTTGGCAACTAGTCTTAGATGCGAATGCAAAGTGATTAATGATGCTGATCCAATATCATGAAGCGTGCTCAGATTTTTTGAGCTGGTTAGCCTTCTGTCGCTACAAAATATATTATATCTCCCGCTTTGCTATTACTTTTGAAAAGAAAAATGAGTGAAAAATGTTGATAGTGGTAGAAGAATAAGCTGTTGTCTAACATCCTGAATTTAAGTTGTGTTTTTTGGGAATACAAATATGTATATAATACTATATATATTCGTATAGTTTGACCAACTGTTTTGTGATGTGTGCACCTGCTAAAATGTTTTTTTCTCACTATTTAATATGGAAATATTTCTTAGAAATGACCACATTTTATATTTAAATCTAGAGAGTACCCTTTGACCCACTTTTAGCTATCACGATGCCATCTCCGCCGATTCTAATGGAACTTCGCTGAATGGCTGGCGTGGGAGGCGCCAAATCCAAATTAAATAAGATTTGTTTGGCTGCCGTTCAAAGATGCCGAAACGGCATTTCAGCTCGGCTCGGCTCGGCTCAGTTCAGTTCAGGCCAGGTCAGGTCAGGTCCTTCTGGCCACCCGCAGAATGTCGTTGCCACATCCTTGGACCTCCGCCTTTAACTTCGTTGATGGCACCGACCCGCTGCCGCGCATTTTAATGAGTATAAAACACAGCCCGTTCGAGTTTGGGGCGTGAGATGTCGTATTGTTTGCCAAGAAACATGCGTCAAGTTCAAGTTGGCGTGTGAAAAGCCAGAAACCGCCTCTGTCAAAGTGAAACAAACAAAAAAAAAAAATCAAATAATATCAGGAGGCAGCGTACACAAGAAAGGGACAAAAGTTTTTATCATGACGTCTTGGCCTTAATTTCGAGTTTCAGTCTCGGCTTTCGAGGTTTTTGGTGTCGGCCACATTGTGTCGCTTCGAATTGTTTGCGGGGCGGGACTCAAGAAAAATGTGTTTAGAATGCGGAAAACTTGTTGAAAATTGAGTTTTGTGTGAAGTTATATTCATTGATTTGCGGCTTCATGTGGGTGGCTGGCTGGCTGCGTTTCTTGGCGCAGCATTTGTGGCTATAAGTATGCGTAGCCACGGATGTGTGGTTGCAACTTTGAACACATGACAAAAGTTATATGGTTTGCTGCTTGTCCAAATAGCTTACAACACAATTAAATATTTTAATATACATACACACGTATATTGTGCCTTATGGCCATCAAATATGACTGCGGCCCTTACTAAATTTTAATTTATATTCTCTTAACCTAGGGCGGCAAAGCAACTCATCCACTTGACCTAAGATACTCGCCTGTGATAATGGCAATAAAGTATGGTATCAATTAAATTGACAGTAATTCTTTTAGGTTACTTGCCACACTTTCCGATAAATCGAGCCAAGCCCCCACTGCCCTGGAATGTCAATTGCAATTGGCGGCGAAAGTTTCCCTGTAGTTTCCCGCCAGTGCCATTCGATACGTACGTGTTTATTGGAAGCCCCGTGGCACGTTCATTATTTGAGGTCAGGTCACAACAATAGTGAAAGCATCGCCACGACGAAGTGTGCAATAATTTTTAGCTGCGAAACTTTTGTTAGGAACGAAGCCCAAACATGTCGACATTGCGACATGGAGATGGCGTTGCAAGTGCGAATTTTTTAATCAATAACTTTGATTACTTTCCTGGTTGTCGCAGCAATTACGAGGTGTTTTGCAGAAGGAAGGCCTGTGGAAAGCTGTGGAAAGCTGGGGAAAGCTGGGGAAAGCTGTCAAGTTTATTAATTTGCCACTCGAGCGTTGTTGTTTTGTTGCAGTGTCTCGTAAATTGCTTAATTGCAAGTATTCATGGAAAGTGCTTTCATTAAGTTTTTATGTCAGCAGGTGCAGGTAGGGTGGTATGAGGTCGAAGGTGAATGGTTGGGGCGTCGGTCACGTTTTGTGCCGTTTGTTGATTGCCCCGACTCGGGAACGCCACTATAGTTGCACATGTGATGGCGATATGGCCATTAAATATGCAGCACCACCTCTTCGCGCTCCAATCGAGACCCTTTTCGCTCTCAGGGTTATGAATTGCAATGCATTTCGTAGTGGCAGTAAAAAGGGGGCAGCTTCCAAAGAAATTTAACTCCGATGGCAGGCTCAGGGCAATGAAGTGGGTGAAAGAGACTTTAGTTGCAAGGAAACTCACTGAAATATTACTTGTATGTAAAACAATTTAGTATTTATTGAAAGTCAAGTTGAAACTCCTTGAAAGCACAAACACTTGTGGGCCACATCACAGCGAACCCTTGACCCACTTAACAAAAATGCAAGTTAAGTCGCTCACAAAATGCAATCATTATTCATGAAATTCCACAAATGGTACTTCTTGAGAATTTGCTCCGGAAACGAATGAATACTGCAAACCCAATTCGCTACAAGTTTGTTTATTGCTTCGAATGGGAGAAAGGTCATAATTTAATTAAAATTTCGCCTGTAGGCGTAGTTTTACTTTATAATCCGTTTTAGTAAAACATTAAAGCCCGATTGGGCCGTAGCACGTGGGGGGGGGGGGGGGGGGAAGGTGGCTTAGTGGTTTGCTGCATAATGGAGGTGAAAATTGTTGTCTCTACGCCCCAGTTTGTGTTCATGTGCAGCGCTTTGCTGGTGTTATGCACCAGCCATTTTGCCCACGTAGATATTAATAACGATTATTAACTATTTGCAAGCGTGGCAAGGAGCAGGATCGTGCAACACCAACAACAACAACAACAACAACAGCAGCAGCAACAGCAACTGCAACAATAACAGCACAGGATAATAGCTGGCATACATGCGTATATTAAAATTCTCGAGCATGCAAATCTGTCGCGAGCCCGAGGGCAATCCAGATAATTAGTGTGTTTTAAAAACAATAACGTGCCACAGGGGTCTTAAACATGATTTATATAATGTCCTTTATGAGCTCGCCCCTTTGAAATTCGCTCTAGGACACATGGGTGAAGTTCAAGGGCCTATTATCGTCTTATCTCTGCTGGTATTTGGTGTAAAATTACATGATTTTATATCTAAAATTCAATTTACTTGATAGGATTATGGGCAGGTTTACATGCACGTACAAGCAGATTTATTATACAAATCTTATATAAAACTTGTTCAGAAAACTAGGACATGAAATGCTAAAAATTAAAGTTAATAATGTTTGGCATATCTAGATTCGCCAGTTAACTACGATAGTATTAGGAAACATTTTGGTAGCCAAGAGCTGCATTGGCTGTCCAGCTGCATTTTGTCAAACTAACACATCCTTTTCCGGTGCACAGTTTGGGAGCCCAAACCCCAAGCGATGCCAATGACCGGGGTTAGATGGGAACCCTAATGGTCGCACAGGGCACGCACTCGCACTCGCACAGGCACACAGGCGAGATTGTTTCCTGTTATTATGCAAATTTCTTCATGGCTCACCCGCAGGCACATGCCATGAAAATAGTTTTCCTTTTTGGAGGGCGTGCATCCCCGAATTGACCTTACCAGAGCAATTAAGCCGCTTAACCCATGGCTGCAACCATATTTTGCAGCCCCTCTTGCGATGGGACGTCGCCATAAAAATTGTTAAGCTTCATCCCATCCGCTTGACAACGAAAACGAAGCGAAAATGAAAATGAAAAATAAAATGGCCAAAAACATTTGGCCGTTACAGCTGCAGTTTGTCAGTCGTGGCTAAAGCTTCAATTTGTTTCCTCATCCCCGCCTCTGCGCCGCAACTTTGGACCGCTTTTTTGCTCTTAGCCGAATCGAGATTTTCATGCATTTTATGTAACGATCCAACCACCTTCCCACCAATTCCCCCACACAGGTTCCTGCATCAATAATAGTTGTTCGGGGCTTCCATAGGTGCACTGGGGGAAAAAACACAATCGAAATTTGAATGCAACATTTTTGCATAAAAAGTAGGTTTTTTCCACATAACTTGTTCTCGTAAATGAACGCAAACGTTAGAGCTAATATTAGGTATCAGATTTAATGCAAAAAGCATTATTAAGCTCCAACATAAATCCTATTTATGCTAACGAAATATTCCTGTAGAAATCCTAAATATAGGATATGCTTTTCATATATCGTACGATTTTGTGTAAATCTTGAATGTAAGGATTTCGGTTTGGTTTCCGTGTGTTTGTTGGTTATTCCCGTATATTCTCGTTTTTCGTTTGGTTTGGTTTGGTTGGCTAGGATTTTTTAGCAAACGAGGACTCAAAATCGAAATTCCCAACACCCAGGCAGAGCTGAGCTCTTTCATATTTTTTGCAGTTCCCCCCGTCCATTGATTTGCCTGTTAGTTTTAAGTATGCCATGCGAAAGGAGAAGCCGAGTCAAGCATCCTTTAGGGGGGGAAAACCGAGCGGTGGCCCGTCTCGAGTGGAAAAGTGGTTGGCGAGATGACATCGGATCAGGAATTCTACGCCACGGAATGCACTGTAATTGGTTCGATAATATATACAGCAATTGATTTTCCAACCAAGGAGGTTGCCTCGCCTGAGCTTTAATTAAAGACAGGATGAAGCTGCCACTTGAAGCGTTTGTGCTCTGTGTGCCGTTGTTTTTCGGAAGCGATTAATTGATTTCTTGAGTTGAAATAAAGATATTTAGACACGAGACTTGATATTTACCCAAACGCTACAAGATACGGGGTATACAATTAATATTAATCGTAAATATAAATGTTCCCAAGGCTGATCAATCACAATTTATTGTTTTCCCTGAACTAATGGCCAAAGCACCATGCTAGAGGCATAGTAACCCCAATAGAGGAAAATCAATAAAGTCTGGGAAAGCCACACCTTTCCATTTAGCTGACCTTCCGGACCCTTGCAATTTAAATCACATTTGCGGCTAATACAAATTACAGCCTATTGCGCCCAATAGCCACTAATTTCACCCACCAAGTTCACCATCAACGCCAAGTTCTGACTAAGCCCCCCCAAATAAATGACAATTTCCCCAAACATTGGGGCATTAACGCGAGTTTTGAGACAAACTGAAGTGGAAATAATATTGTCACAAATTTGCAAGCACTCTCGGCATGTGGTTATTAAAAGTAAATCAAGTGCACGACCGATTTACATAGCTCCAAAACTAATTAGCCACTTGTGTACTCAGCCACGAAGGGGAACTGTATCCTGAATCCTGAATCCTGAATCCTCCACCCGCAACCTCTAAAATGGTACTACAAAAACATTTTGCTCTTTCCCCGATTGTTGTGCGTGTTGGAGATTTTTATCGGAGCCCATGGTGAATTGTGGGTGTTCAGGGAGCTCTGTTCTCTGTGGGCCTGTGGGTGGATCTGAAGGTCCCCGATGTGTGGCACAATGTCGTCGTCTACAGCGAGTGCACTTGGGACCCCGGCTCGATAATGGTAGGTTAATAAACGTTTTTGTGCGACACTGAGCATATGGCCAGACGCAGACGTCGCAGGTGTGGGCAGTGGGCAGTGGGCAGAAGCCCTTCGTCCTTTTTGCATGGCTAATGGCCTACCTGGCCATTGAAGGCTCCACCGAAACACGTGGGCGGTGTGGACTTGCGATGCACGGCTTGTGTGCACTGAATCACGGTTCAATGGGGCTTGTTTTCGAAAATACGAAGAAGGTATTGGCGAGTTCAAGCCAAGGACAACAAATGGTCATCAACCCTTGTGATTTATGAATGAAGCAAATATCTTCATATACTCAATTAGAAATATTTAGTATTCAGTCATACATATACATACATATCGATGCATAGGTATCAAATCACTCCTGTTATATACATAATATACAATATTGAGAGATGAGACTTAACAAAAATAGTTTGGTTGGTAGACCTTGTGTTGGACAACTAATATAGTAACATGTGCCTTTATGTTTCGTTTCGGACTATTTTCACCTTATCGTTCGTAGACTAACTTTTGTAATCCCATTTTTACACGGCTTTAAGCTGGCGGTATTTTGTCTACAGCCTGCAGGGAAAATAGGGAAAGCTAAGCCAGACAGTCACTTGTCACAGCATCCACAGCCTACACACAAGTAGTGGGACGGACATACTACTAAATAATGCCCAAAAAGGTATGCTACACGAAACAAATGCCAGGCACGTTGGAGGCATTTATCAAGACCCCTCGCACACACCTACAGATGTCGTGTCGTGTAGCGAGGAGCAGCGAGGAGCTGGGAAACGGGTGTGGATGGAGCTGTGGAAAGGGATAACAGGCTCCAGATCCAGAATCCTGAATCCAGAATCCAGATCGCTGCGAGTGACAAAGAGTCGAAAATTTCAGTCACGCGAAGGGCTTAAATGTCGTTTGATGTATTCGCCGTCATTTAAGTTTCTGTTGATGGAGTGGGCAATGGATATAGTTATATATATTGGTGAAAAATCAACTGTCAAATCCCGGCTGTGCCCATAGAGAAATGCTCACGATTTGGGGCCAAAGGCAAATGCGTTTGTGTGATACATTCGCCACTTCATTGACATGTGTCCTGGCAGTCCGCTCCTGAAACCGATTGACTGGGCGGCCGAAGATGCAGATATGTTAGGACTCGAATCTGCCGCTCACGTCCAAGGGTTAAGGCCAGGTGAATGGCGGCGGTGGCAGCAACTTGTGTGATTTATTGAATAAATCAGTTTGGAAGCCTTCTCCCAGCAGATGCTGAAATATTTATGTGTACGTTCGTTCGGCTGTGCGTGCGGTTCTTGAAATTTATGTGCGATGGTAAATAAAATGAGACCTCCAACGGCGGCGAAAGCCGCAAAGACGAGGCAATAAAAATTTGAAGTGTGTGTAAAGCGCGGCCAGATATAATCCTATATAGTACGAGTAGGTAGGTATACGTGTGTATGTGTGCTCGAAGAGCAGAAGACGATGACAGCATGAGTTATTGGCTTAAAGTATTGAGATTTGAATGTGGCCGCATTCTAAATCAAATTTTAGAGTTATGTGGTGGCGCATAAGTTCTTAGTATGTTTGTGAAAATGATTACCATAATTTATGCTTCATTTTTTTGCACAGTTACATACACGTAAACATTTAAACATTTTGTTATTTTGGTTATTTTTGTATGCATGTGTAATTTAAATGCGGAAAGGGTAAATTAAATCGCAGTAAATTAGGTTGCCGTTTGCTAGTTGAATTGAACCTTCGCCAAAGAGGCTTACTTTTTATACCCACTAATCCCACATCCATACTCGACTTAACCACAATTAGGGCTATTAAACGAGTTTCAATAAAATATTTATATCGATTTTTATGAAATAAATGTACAGCGTTCTATATTCGCGGGGTGTCATAAGTTCGAATCAGCCTCATTTCCATGGCATCAAATTTAATCACGACAAATTAACATTTGGGCTGTAGACAAAGATACACAGGGTGAAATTGAAAACATTGTGAATGCCCATAAATGTTTTATTTTTTAGTCATTCTCTGTCATAATTGCATTTCAATGTTTCCTATCAATTTAATTTAATAATTTCACATATTTTTAATCGCATGTTTTTCCACAAGAACTGCATTGTTCTGTATTATTTAAAATAAATTTTAACTTTTTAATTTGACTAAATTTATTTAAAAGGAATAATACCATGCGTTCACCGCTGCTTTTCAAATCTCAGCTTGACACAAACGAGCAAATTGCCGGTAACAGATTTTTATTTTGTGTGTAAACATTCGTAGGTAAATTTGCCTATTTGTCCATTACAAATAATGTGAAATCTACTTACCTAATGTGAGTGCCAGAAGAATTGTGGTCAATGCCGTTTGATAGGCATTCTGTGGAAACCGCATGTTGCTAGTTTATCGTATGGTTGCTGAAATGAGAACGTCGTGTGTTTAATTTCGAAGGGTTGGGAACATTTTAAATTATCGATTGCGCTAAAGAACCTAAAGAACTGAAAAATATATTTTCTTTCTTGGGGCAAAAGCGTACTTCTCCCTTAAAAGTGCAAAACTAATGGGTAGTGAAAATGTAAGCCATTTGATGCCCTAAGACCCAACCGCAAAATGCCGAAATGTGGCCAGACAACAACTTTGGTTCTTAATGCGTTAAACTTTGCCTGCAACACGTAACTCTCGTTGGCCAATGCAACCAACTGGGCCGACTGCTTTCCTTGAGGCAGGTGTTGCAAAGTGAGTTTCTTATAGTCACTTCTTTGGCCGAAAGTATTGAAAGCAATTTTGTAATCAGAACGAAAGGAACAAGGGGAAACTGTATAAAGTAATAACTATAAAGAAAACTGCAGCGATTTTCCTCGTCCAACACACATACATACATAGCCAAAAAGTCGAAGTGAAAAGTTTTCCATTAACGGGGATGGGGCCAAGTCCGAAAAACACATTGTTGTCTAACTGCACATCAAATGCTGCTTCCTTCGAGACTGTGAGCATACCATTTTTCCAAAAATTCCTCGCTCTCTTTTCAGAGCACATTTCAAGTTGAAAATCGGATTATAATAATCCCCTCCCTGGTCGAGGGATTCGATGGAGCGACTTTAACAAGTTGTAATCTTTAATGGCAGCAAATTGTATTACAGTATCGGGCCAAAGAAGCCAGACCATGGTGTTCTCGTATGCGGATTTCTTGTGCCGCTCACATGGCTAGAAAGACTCAGCCAAATGGCCATTCTGTGTGCACTCCATTAACTTTGCAGGACCTTTCTTAATTGCTTTGGCTTCATTAAGGTCAGCACAAAACTAGCCCAGAAAGGCGGAGAATTGGGTAAAAACTTTCAACTTTTTAATTTATGCATTGACAAACTGAAACGACGGAGTGCGACAAACAAAGGGGCCAAGTCTGCTACCAATGCGATAAGCCGCAAACTGCACTTCCAGACGTTCTGCTCCTTTTCCTTTTGCTTTTGCTTTTCTCTGCCTTTCCCCTGCTTTTCTCGGCAGACAAGAAAACCGAAAAGAGGGATTTAATAAAAATCAGCTGCCCTTAAACCCCTATACCGTTTGTTAATTGCATCTGGAGGAAAGTTAACTAACGAAGTGAAGGAAACAGATTCCAAGTCCCCCGTTTTCCATTCTACTGGAAACGAGTGTAATCGGGAGTCTGAATGAGCTTAACGATTATCCGGACTTGGAAAAATGCAAGCTGTTAAAGAGTTGGGAAATAAGAGTGAGTACTCATACTCCCTTTCTAGGGTTCATTTCCAAATACGTATACTTACATATTTAGCAACAATTTGGCTACCATTGGCAAAGGTTGTAATGCTAAAAAGTCAATTACTAGCTCTCATTCATTTCGTACAATGCAATTTCGAGCGTAAGATTTTGATTTCAATGATTTCAATTCAAAAGTGAAGTATATAAATTCTGAAAGAGTCATGCAATCACAATCACAATAATCCTGCTTCCTTCACTTAGAGCAATTTGCAAAACAATCATTGGAATAAATATGTCCACTCATCCCCAAAATTCGCCATGACATCTGCTGCTGTTGAGTCGGTAGCCTTTCACAGATTGCTCGATTGCCAAACAACAACTACGAACTACGAACTACGATTACAATGGCAAGTAAATACGTTTTTAAAACCACCAAGATAGATTGCTGGGCAATGCGAGCTAAATCAAAATGGGTTTGGCTAGCTGAGAGGAAGGGACCGATTAAACCGCTTTAAGCCTTCAAAGGCATAAGGCCAAGCACACATACACAGAAGGCGGCGGAGTTGCACAGGACTTGTGAAAATTGGTAAACAATTTATGTGGTCAAATAAAATTGCAACGAAGTGAAGCAATGCAGGAGCAGAAAAGCCAGACACCACAACAGGAGCAGAAACAAATTTATGACCGCTCAGTCCAATACCAAAAAACTCGCAAAACTTCCGCCACAGAAAGAGGAATATTTTGCAATAAAAGCAGAGGCGCAGTTGCTAAATAATGCCCAATCCCCAATATTTTGTGATATTTCATATAATTCATGGCCTATTTCAAAACTGAAGTCGGTGGATATGAATAAATGTATCTTTTATGAGAGTTTTAGCTGAAACAAGCATATATGAAAACATAGGCGCTATCGTGGGGACCCCCCATAGATATCCCCTTCATAATTTTGCTGCCCACGCTCCTGGGCATCGGCAAAAGCTGCATGATGCAGATACCAAAAACCCAGGAGAAGCCCAAAAACTGAAGTGAGTTTGTAGGGGGAAGAAGAGGGACCATTCAAGGATATAAATTACATGCTTAGCTACTCGTAGTTTCCCTATCCCGATTCGCCCGCTCATATGCAAAAGTTCTACCCATTTCTTTTTATTTCGTGCAGTTTTGGATTTTTGTTGCAGAGATTATGAAATAAATTTCCACATGCCACAACATTTTCGCAGCCGCAAAGGAGCAACAAATATGCTAGGTACAGATACTTCTCCCGCCCCTCTGGCGAATGTTGCACTTGAGATGCGCCTTTAGCGCCAAAAGTAGGAAAAGGGGCCTTGGATGCACACACACTGCCGCAGTCAAGGGAGCCACTTGAGATCCTTGAAATTGGAGAACTAGTGGCTATGCCAATAACAACAATGGCTTTGCATATGAGATATTTTTCAATAGCCCCAAGGTCCTTTGTACCTCTATGTTTCGTACTTGTTGGGGCGAAGTTTGAGTCGGTGCAAGATTTGTGATGTGGCGGGAAAAAATTTGTTCATCCCGACTATAAAGAATTTGTAAAGTTTCTTCCATCCACATATCGCATGAGATAGGAATTAAAGCTGAGAATTGTGAAAAAGTTTTTCGCGAGCAGGCAGCTTGCTTTGAAAAGTTGACGGAAATCTCAATTCGCATCAATGTTCGATTCCAAGAAATTGAAACATAAAATAAAAGTTCTTGTGTATCTCTAATGTAAACAAATGTATACTATCAGTTTCAACATAAATAAAGGAATCTAAATGATTGCCAATTTAATTTCCTAATCTGTTATAATTATCAAAATTTTTGTCTATAAATCAAAATGCATATGTACAAATTATCAAATAAGTAGTTGAACTAATTTTTCAATTATAAATTCAAACGTATTTCTTAACAGCAAGCTAATAAATAAATTAGTGGCATAATAGGATAAACATTTAATTATCCAATAAATATTAAGTGCCCGGGAGAAACCAAGACTAACCCAGTTATGCCAATACTAATTGAATAAATCCTTGGCCATTTTACCAGCTTTTGTAGATCAAAGTTCAAGTGAGATGACCAAGCCACATATTTCCTTATTGGCCATTCTTGCTTTTGGACCAGCAGAAACCATTGATTGAGTATACACGCACATAATCTGCTTAAACGAATAAGTGAAAATTAATAGGAAAACAGAATTGCGGGGCATTTGCCAGAAACTAATTAACACCCACGCCTAGTTGAGCGAATCTTTCGCATTTTCTCCTGAATTTCGCAGTGGCGCCCCTCAGTGTTCTTTTTCATATGCCACAGCACTCGCAGCGGAACCAAATAGTTTAAAAACAACGATAATAAAAGAGCCGGGCTATAAGAGAAATGCCTGGTCGAGAGAAGAATGCGACACCGTTGCAGGTGGCAGTAAAAAATGGCTGAAATTTCTCCAGCTCAACAGCGAACTGGCGAACTGGCGAAAGGAGCCGCCGGCCATTCGAGGCTCAGATCAGGACACAGCTCATTAAACGCTGGTCACAGTTTACCTCTCTCGACGGATATTACACAGCCAGAATAGAACAGGAAGTGCTGTCAAAAGGATTCCACGCCATTTCTATATGCTAATATTATCCCCTCCGTTTTATTCAAATAAAAACAATGCCAATTTTCAAAATCCGACGTAAAATCCGACCAGGAAATTCGGTGAACACGTTGTGCATTTTAAAAGGATTTGTTTTTGACTGGACTTAAGCATCTCTTGGCTTGCCACATTTCTGTAGATTGTGCACGTAAAATAATACGAATTATATTTATAGTTTATAATAATTATACTGTTACTGGGGTAGAAGAGGAATTGGAAATAATTTATATATCCTAATAATAATGACTTCTGGCAAAAGTTTCGTAGATTTCCCATCAAATAAGCATTTTTCTTTTAGGCGAGTTGTTTAATAACTCATTTTTCCAGTTTTATATATTTTTAAACTAAAATCCCGCCAGCGTTTGTTTTGCTCAGTGTGCAAGCTGGAGCTGGGTCCTATTGTTATTTTTAAGCCGGTCGCAGGATAATCCGAAAAGGCTGGCGACGACTTAATGTGCCCCTTGGCTGTGCTAAATAGCTTTCATTATTTACTTTATTCTCCCATAAAACGTGCGAAAAAGTTTGGACCAAGCCACTTTTACAGATCTGTGGAAATCCCACGGCAAAAACAGAGCAGGATATGGAAAACTGCAGAGATAGACGGGGAAATAAATGTTCCTGCTCGACTGGTTAAGGGACCTCTCGTTTTGTTTTGGAACTATTTCGACTCAGCTGGTTGTGTGGGCACTTGCCAGCACTTTTCTTCGTCCTTCGTCCTTCGCCCTTCGTCCTTCGCCTACTCGTCCTCCGGCAGCAATAAATCATTTCACATATCAATCAGTCAATCAAATAAATGTTTGACTGCCGCCCAACTGACTGCCCCTCCCTCCCTCATCCGGTATTGATTGTCCCACTAAATACAATTTTTGCCTAGTCAGTGGGCTGCCCGAAAGTGAGGATGAAAAGTCTGCCAGGCAGTTGACATTTTCCATCAACAAAAAAACGGGCAAATCGAAGCGGCAGGGCTGAGCTCAAGACATTGTTGCCTAGTTCCCCGGCAACTATGGGAAATGTTTACCGAAAAGGATGAGCCCGAGGTCCCGGAGACACGCTCCCTGGCAATTGACAAGTTTTGTTTGCCTGCTGGATGAGACGAGCACGCCCTTCTCTACATCTTCCGGCTTATCTTCCGCTGGCTGCGATGTGAAAGGATACCCATGGAATCGTCAAATTGCCTTGCCAGGAGCAGGGACATGGTGCATCAAAATTAAACGTCGCAGATTGCGATATATGAAATTACAGCAGCACAGAGGATGATTCAAAGTTCGTGGAAGGATGATACTTTCGCTAAACTGTTTTTAAAACCTAGTTTTGCCTTCCGTCGAGGAAAATATTCTCAATAGTAAGTTCTTTCAACTATTTACAATTAAAGAAATCGCTACTGAACCATTACTAAAATATTGGTATTAAGTTTCAAACGTACTGAACCAATTTATCTTCTCATGTTTTTCTAATGTTTTCTAAGAATATAAATATTGCTAATCCTATTCCAATACCCTTCTTGACATCTTATCCCAAAGCATTAACTGATGTCAAAGGGATTATAATGTATTCCTACCTTCAGGTTATTTGCGTAAGTTTTCTCCCTTTTATTTTGCTGTACTTTCAATGTAACTGGCTAATCATATTTCACATGTGAGTGTGGGGCTTTGTTTTTTGCTTTTTGGCTCTCTTGCTGCGCACAATTTGGCAAACAATTTTGTTTTATGCAATTTTCGGTTGATTTATCAGAGAATCCTTTAAGGAGCACCGAGCAAGTATCCTGTGTGTCCTGGCGAATGGGGATTTGGTTGTTGGCTTTGGCTGCGTGGCCTCTTGTTGCTCCTTTTTGTGCCCGCCTAAGCCGTGCGCTCCTCCTGATTTTGCTCCTCTTTCGTTCCTTATCTCATTTCGCGTATCACGGAACTCGTTAAAATCACCTTAGAACACGTGACTGCACAAACACACTCGCACTCACACACACACACATGCGAGGAAGCAACAGCCTTACTGTTACACACACATACACACAGAGTTTGGGACTACGGCAGATCCTTCGTCGTATCCTTTTTCCTATTTTCCGCCTTCTGTTTTGGCAAATGCTATGTCAGAAACACAAAAACTGCATCTCGCACACACGCAATCCACAGCAAAAATAGAGTTCAATCCTGCGGTTTCAGTGCAGCTCAACTCGTTTTTTTTAACAATTTTTTTCTTATGTCCGATGCTCGTAATACTGCGAAAATTGAAATGGTGATCTACGCACGTCCTCACGCAAGGACAACGCAATGTAAACTGCAGCAGGAGTTGCGGGATTCGCGACACTGCGAGTCCTGTGCACAGATTTCCCAATTGGCGAATGGCCAACGAAGACAGTTCGGAAAATCCGTCGTCCTTCGTCGGAAAATCACGAATGGAAAAGCGAGGAGAGAGAGAGAACAAACATGTGGTGGGATTCGTATCCATAAATGCTTGTGTAGCCACTACTGCTTGGTTCCCCTTACACTGCTTGAGATTTCCCCTGCGTCACTGCTTGGTCGCTAGCTGAACTGCTTTGTTTTGACTGCTTGGCCGTACTCACCACTATGCCCCTTCAAAAAAGACAACACACTGTGGGCAATATATAAAAACAATATTTAAAATTTAATAAAGTTAAAGCCCAAATTTAAATATTACAAAATAAATAAACACTTAAATTTTTACTTGTAATATTAGGTTATCAAATAATTGTAGTTTCCAGAGTAATCGATGTTTAGCTTTGGCTAAAAGACAACTTAATTTAAAATAAGCTGCTCTTTTTCTAGAAAGAACTAAAACAAAAATACATTTTTGCCTTACTTGTAGTCTCACAGATTTTGAGATGTCAAAGAAATGAATACTGAATTTATACTTATAACCACTTAACTATGTCCTCCCATGACATTCCACATCCTCCACTTTAAATGGGACTAAGATTGACGAATGTTGGCCAAAACTGGCGACTTTCCGGCTGGTCAGTGACTCCACTTCGGATCCAAATTCAAATCCAGCATAATTGTAAATCAAACCGCCTGCCAAAAAGTCGGGCAGCAGCCTGCCTACTCGAAGTACTTAAGTGGAGCTCGGCCCCATGTAGATGACCACCAGACTGCGACTGAGATGGCTGCAGAAATTAGTTGCCATTGGCAAAGGCACTTTGCGCCCAAAGTGTCATAATCATAAAAATTTGCAATTATGCTGATGCAACACGGTAGCAACCACCGGCAACTGGAGCAAAACATTTCCAGTTCATTAGCTCAGCCACGGCCCCCTTTGCCGCCCATTTCGTTCGTGTAAGGACACACATTCGATTTTGTTGCTTTGGAAGACTTCTTGGCACGAATCGAGGCAATACAAATTATGCAGACAACTGGAGACAATCAAGTCATTAGCCTCTATTCTGACCGGGCTAAAAGAGTTCAAGCGACTGCTAACGACTTAATGTACACGTATATTGCATATGCTTCTACAGAATGTTGAGCCACATAACCCATACAGCAATGGTATATGTATATTTTTAATCCGAGTCGTACTGAAAACATAAATACTCAAATTAGTGTACTCAAAAGTTACGACTTTTAGTTGATTTTTCATAGACATCAATTTATTCATATCAAATGTTTGTGCGTGACTGTTTTGCTTATCACTTAATACATGCTGTGCTTGCGTTTTGAAGTTTTTTTGTTTCTTTTTCAGTTAGTTTACATAAATTCATTTCTTACAACAAGTGATTTCGTTTAGTTCGATTCCATAAATAATTCACAATATTTTTGCTTAAGACAGTTTCCTATATAAATAATTTCAAAATAAATTAATCGCTTAAAATAGAGGCTACTACGACCAATTGGCAAACTGGGAAAACTGTGCGCTTTCCCGAGCGCAGCCTATGCTACTTGGAATTTGAGTACAAATGCGAGTATAAGTCAAGGTCAAGGCTGTGTTGTTGTGCGGGAAAGCTAGTCGCCCAGGGAGTTGCCATTCTCTTCCTGACTTCCTCCTCCTATACTTTTCCGTTCCGATTCTCCTGATCCTACAACGATCACCAAATAAATGGGAATGCAAAAAAAAGCAAAAAAAACTATAATGGGACGAACGACAGGAGCGGATCACCGATCACCGATCACCACTGGTTGGAGGGACGGCGCTCTGCGCCCGGGGCCGCACTTCCGGAGAATCGCGGCGACGAGGAGTTCTGCGAGGAGCTGCTGCTGGGCATTGTGCTGCAGGCCGCCTCATTGGCCAGCAGCGTGTGAATGGCCGTCAGCAGCTTCTTGCGAGCTCCAAACGCCGCGATACCCAGCTCCATCAGGTTGTCCTCGGTCAGCGTGGTGAACACCTCCAGGTCGATTTCGTTCAGCACGAATATTTCTGAAAGGAGAGATATAAAATGTAGTTTTCCCAGCTGCTGCACTTCAGAGTAATAGAATAGTTTCCGTTTATATGCTCTATGAAAGCACCTTATGAAGGTACCCAGAAATTAGGTCCATCCATTTGTACGTGGCAACTTTTGTGTTGAATAAAACACTCTCCAGTTCAAACCAGTTACATAAGATGGCTTTATAAAAGGCTTCTAGTACATAATTGGTAAAAACGGTCATAATCGGCGGGAACTACTCACTGATGTAGTGCTCCAGGCCCAAACTGGTGAGCAGAGTCTGGATGTCCTTGTGCTTGGCGAGCTGCATCCTTCGGTTGACTGGCGTGGCGTCCAGCAGTCCGGTGGTGGCACTCAGTCCGTAAGGGGAACCCAATCCTGGTGGCAGCCGCCATCCACCAGATGCTCCTCCACCACCAGCCCCATTTTCCCCGTTCTCCAGCGGGGCAGGGGCGGGCGATGTGCTGCTCAAGCCCATTCCCATCCAAGTGGCCGTGGGTGTGCGCAGCTCCCCCGCCACCGGAGTGCGCTCCATGGCCTTGTAGCCCAGGGCCCGTTTCATGTCAAAGTCAAAAGCACGGTGGCTGGAGTGCTTGTTTCCTCCAAGGTCATAGTGCAAGCTCCGATAGCTCTCGGCACTGCCGGGCAGGAGGTGTGCTCCTCCCCCGGCGTTACCTCCTCCGCCGCTGGAATTGCCCAGCCCCAGAAGTACTCCATCGCTAAGGCGGCGTCCCAGACGCGCGCCACCACCTCCTCCGCCGCCAACGCCACCGCCCTCACTGCCGTACGTGGAATCTGGCGAATAATGCGCTCGATTCTGGCTTGCCGCGGTGGAGGATGATGTGGATGACACGGTGCCCGGCAATTGGGCATAAGGCGGATACGACTGCTCCAGGGAGGTGGTGCTGCTGCTGAAGCTCTGGTAACCACTGGTATTCTGGCTGCAGCTGTTCCGTGGCGAAACAGCCGGCGGCTTGAGAGGCGCCACCGCTCCAGGAACCTGCAGATAGTTGCCATTGTTGCTCTGCCCACCAGCCACCATGGAACGACCCTGAGTCTGCTGGAAGCTGTTGTGCAACTGCATATACTTCTGGGTGGGCGCACAGACACCAGTGGGCGTGGCCAAGCCATTGGCATTCAGCAACAGGTGATTGTTGTTGGCATAGGGCGTCAGTTGGCCAGCCAAGGCGGGCGGCAGCAGCGATGGCGTCTTCGGGCTGTCCACATACCCGGCCAGCAGAGCGGTTAACTGGGTGCGGTAGGCCAGGTTGAGGTCCTTGTCCTTCGGCATGAAGTAGTAGTCGGGGATCTCGGGCTTCACGAACGGCGTGGCCAGGCGCAGGATCTCCTGGCGGGCCTCGTAGATTTTGTCTATGGAGGGGCAGTACGGGATTAATGAGGATATTTGTAAATAAGATATCCTGCTAACTTAGCAGTAAGATAGGCTTATGAAAATGGGAATATTTAAAATTGTTATCTGGCTTACCTATAAACTTCTCCACTCCCTTGACCACAATGGCCAGGGTGCTCTGCCGCTGTTTTTGGCGCAGCGTGATGTATACGCCGTACTTGGTGTTGAGGCTCATTATCTCGGAGGCATCGTTGTGGTTGTCCGGAAAGTCAAAAATCAATGCTACGGGCAAATTGCCAAGCAATTGTTGTCGCGCCAAGTAGACGTCGTCGATGCGACCGCTGATCGTGACCTGTGACTTCTTCAGAGGCTTCACGTTCATGTCGCTCAGATCGGGGAATATGATCTTGGTCTGGGTGCGCTCCATGATGCTGAGCAGGTTCACGTTGTTCTTGCCCTTGACGATCTCGTGGTGCTGCGGCGAGATCTCCATCTGGACATTCACCAGGATTTGGCTCTGAAAGGGAAAAGGATTCGCCGATGAGCATTACCTTTCGAGTATATATCCTTTCCGAACCTACCGCAATGCTCTCGCAAGCAAAGTTGATCAGCAGCTGAGTGGCATCTCGCACCTGGCCCGACTCCTTCTCGGATCCTTTGACCAAAACCAGCGAGGTGTGCAGCTTGGGACGCGTGGAGAATATGACCTGGACGGAACACAAGTCTTTAATGTACAATCAAACCGTTAACAAAAATCATATAACGATATAAGGTTTCGAGATCTTTTTGACTTTAATTGCGTTTTAAATCATCTTGCTAAATATGAAAAAGGATTATTCGACAAGTATTATTATGGAACAATATAAAATCATAAATACCATTAAACTAAACGGAAACTTTCCACTTCAAAATATTTTATAACCCGAATTAAATGTATTATATTTCATATGAAGAGTTGTTACCTAAATTACTTAGATTAATTGCTTATAATATTTGGTAACTTTCCACGATTATTTTTTATATTAATATTTCAGCTTACTTTTATCTAGTGGACACCAATGTCTGGAACTCACCTGAACATTGAACTTGGTCTCTATCATCTTGATGTAGGGAGTCTCGTGGTCGGGCTGCGGCTTGTTGGGCCCCATTACGGGCATCTCGAAGGAGATGAGCAGCGGAGTGGAGAGCCGGACGAGAGCCCGGGCTCGCTCCACGCCCTCCAGGCTGCCGCACAGCGACACCTGGTTGGACTTCTCCGTGGGATTGGAGCGGTTCGAGTCGGGGAAGTGGATGTGGGTATGGGTGTCGTCCATTATGCGCTTGATGTTGTTGCCACCTCGTCCGATGATGTACGAGTGATCCGTGTAGCTGACGTCCATTTTCATGATCACTCGAGTGCCCTGTTCAGAAAACAGGGTAGCAATTAAAACAGATCAGGTAATATCCAAGCTCATGCTCACTCACCCTGGAGTCGAGGCTGCTAAGGATGCGCTCCTTTGCCCGCTGAACCTGATCCACCTTGCCCACAATCCGCACATGGGGATCTTTAAATTAAGGCAATTAGTTGAAAAATATTGTTAAGTACTGAGGAGATATTAATATCCTACCCTTCTTGCTCTTGGCACCAATTTTGAGTCTGCAAGGCCAGCTCACATAAGTATCCGTCGTGTTCATGATCTAGTAAAATAATATGTATTGGATAAATGGCGAATTCTTTCCTATCAAGTCAGAAGGTGCGGTCCTAACACTATCTTAAAAGAATTTGCGTTATACAGTGAAATTTATAGCTGAATTGCCAAACAAAGACATGGATCAATTAACTTAAAAATTTTGCTCAATAGGTAAATAACATGATATACTATTGAATAGGAAACATATTATTTTATGTTCAATATTTATAAGGCATGGCATTCTGTGTCCCAGAATGAGACAAACAAAAACTGTACATTGCATAAAAAATATAAAAACGTAAAAATATTTACTCACGTCATGGAAAAAATACTCTGCTCCATTCATTCCCTCAATAGAGCTCTCCGCTATAAAAAGAAATAAAAAATTTTTATTGAGGAATTAGTAGTTTAGTATTATGTATAGAAGAAGCCATTACCCTTTATTAACTGCTCCAGCTTCTGCCGATCAACCTTGAAACGCTCCGTGTGGAGATCGTCTGGGTTTTGAACGCCCAACTTCATGGCGATGGCGCGTATGTCACTCCAATCGCTATCCACGGAGGAGATCTCGCTCTGAGTCTCGCTGGGTGCTCCACTGCCCACCGACGTGGTCGATGGAAGCACCTGGAGACTGGACAGGGATCCAATGGATCCCGCCTCCACTTCCAAGCCCACCATCGGCGGTTTGGCCACATCTGCGGCCGACGGATAGATCAGTTTATTGAAAGAGGCACAGGACAACATTGTGAGGTTTGGATGACGATGATGATGGCGATGATGATGATCAGTGGATCAGTTGATCAGTGGATCGGTCAGTGGATCGAGGTATACGTCAGAGGTCAACAGGTGCGGGTGCTGAAGAGTCGTTTAGTTTTAAAAACCAAGCAAAACGTCCGTCTCAGTTAGGGATTCTGGAAGTCGGTGCGTTGTTTGGTCAGCTTTGTTAGATGATTGTGATTGCTGCTACTTAATGAAGTAAAGTGGATCTGGGTGATTGATGGAATGAGCTGGCGATGAAACATGAACGGTCCGAAACGATGTAATATCAAATTTGATGAAGGTAAAAAAAAAGAAACTGAATTCTTCGGCATTACTCTTATTATATTTTTTTTAAGTTGGTTAAAATGTAGTTAGTGCATTTTAGCAAGCAAAACAATTAGTTTTTTTCGACATTTAACTCTGTTTTACATTTAAGCAATCTTAACCAGTTATTTTTTTTGTGAATCATCCAATGTGTAGATTAATGTAGATTAATTGTAGATAGTGTAGATTAATTTCTTTAATGTTTAACTCACAATGAGAGCCCTATTTAGGAAAAGCTCTTTACAAAAAACTGTAAAAACTGTATGCCAAGAAACTTAGTTTTAAGTATTACATAATTATTAGTTTAATGAATACCAGTATTATTATTGGCTCCCCCTTGTCGGGAATTCCAAACTTTCTTTTGTGTTCCTTCACATAACCTCTCAAAATGGAGTGCGGCCATGAGGTTCGTACTTTCCCCTTTCTCTCGAGATCCCGAAAACCGTAATTTCACTTTCACTTCCTGGTGCCCGCTGCCCAAACAAATGGCGTGACTTACCGCTGGGAGATCGCTCGGGGATCGCTCGGATCTCTACTTGAGATTGAATAGGCCCTGGAGGTCCAGACAGATGGCGTGCGAGAGGTCCTGGACGAATTGGATGGCCTCGACGAGGCAGACGTTCATAACAAAATTACGTATTTGTTGAAATCGCTCGACGAAAGGCATTTAAGGTGTGATCTGCGCAATATATGTATGTATGTATGTAGATCTATATATCAGTATATAGCTGTGTGATTGCGAGTGTCTGAGGGTCTTTGTCAGAGTATTGGAATAGTGCAAGTTGGGAAAAATCTCTGTGATTTGTGGGGCGGACCAGCACTTCTTCTAAGTACGGCTCGAAGGCAACTGAACGCGGCTCTCGATTTCGCCGATCGATTTTGCCCGCTTCTCGACGCCAGTTAGTTCTAACTGTTGAGCGGATGAATTCCGCATATCGCTGGCAGGAGAAGATCTGGCGAATATTGTTGTTGCTGGGTCAATGAACCGCTCCCGGAATAAGAGATTCGATTCCATCCATACGGCGAGAGCGCAAAACAAAACAAAGTCGGAGAGGTGTTCCAGAACCCTAACAGAGCCAGCGCCTAACAGCGGCTGGAATGTTGCAATGCTAAGTTGAAAATGTTGCCAACCGTTTTCATTCATTTTGGCGCCAGAACAATCGGTACAGAAATACGGCACAAAGAGGAGAACCCAACTTTATTCCCGCCAAAACCACGCCACTTACCGCAATATCAGAATTTCGGATCGTAGCACAAACACACAGATATCTCAGGTTAATTTACTTAAACACAATCAATTGTAAAATCTTTTCGACAAATAACACGCTCTTTTCACGTAAAAAAAATTGTATATCCGCTTGCTAATTAATTTTGGGCGCAATTAATTTTCCGTCAATTGGTCAAATTAAGGTTCGAATGGGAATTCGGTTGGCAGTCGGCGTACTTTTTAATGTAACCAAAAAATAACCACTACCGAAGTGCGAGTAACAGAAAAACACCACGTGTGTGAAAAATACAAAGGAAAATGCAATGGAGTCTCATGAAAAGCGAAACTGAATTGTTGTCAGTAAATCGTGCACTGCGCGTTGGATAGTTTATTTGAATTTTTTTTTTAGAAATTTTTGCTCTTCAAAATTAAGAGATTATTAATGGGGTGTGCGCGCCGTGCAGTTGTCGTCATTAAAGCGCGCTGACTATCAAACTAAGCTCAGCATGTGGGTCCAAGTCCCAACTGACCTTCAGATCCAAAAATCCCAAAGCTCTGTGTTCTGTGGGGAGTGGAGCCAGTGCACAAACAGCCTCAAAAAGCTGCCTGCCAACTGGATAACGGATTTTCATCAACAGCTTTATAACGGGAAATTGAGCTTTGCAAGCTTCCCAAACTCCCCAAACTGGCGCTCTATCCAAATATAAATACACAGTGGGTTTCAAAAGTGCGCTCACCCTTGTGGAACCTAAAATCACACTTCAAAGTGTTAAAAAACAATTTTTCTTGGTTAAAAGTTGTCCCTCTATAGGGATAAAAAGAATCATATTTTTAATTCCCATTTTCCTGATGGACTTTAGACCATACAATTGCACGCTTAAATAAATGATGTCATGAAGAGTAAAACACGTCGTCGGTTGTTATTTAATAGGGGTTACTTTATTTCCTTGCTGCTTTTTTACATCACTATTTTGGTTTCTTCAATCTTATCATTACATTTATTCTGGCTTTACACATTTCGGGTAATTTATTGGGGATATGAATATATTATGTGCTATGCATTTGCCCTCGTTTTTGATTCTCTTTATAAATCCAAGACTTATCGTTGTCCCTAGCAGCTGGAAACATTCACTGTTCTTAATTCTACTTTCATATTTCTTGGTTAATACTTGTAATATTTATTCAGTAACATCAAAATGTTTGTCCCATTTCTATGTACATAAAACTAGCTTTTCACATTCTTATACCTATGGTTATAGTTTATAATTATTTAATGGCTATAATTGAAACCATACTCAAATTAAAATTAAAATCCCCTGTCAATGTTTTGATGGAATGAGCATAAATTAGGGAAGACAACTTTCACAACACGATTTGATTACAAAAATCTGGGGGCATGCAGTTTATTATTATGTGTTTATCTATTTGTATTACTTGTTTTTAGCATGTACACCAATTAATTTATACTTTGTAGATTTTATTATTACGCCTCATTATTTTATTTACATTACAAATATATATATACTGATTTTATAAATTATT
This sequence comes from Drosophila orena, assembly GCA_005876975.1. Classification (NCBI taxonomy): domain Eukaryota; kingdom Metazoa; phylum Arthropoda; class Insecta; order Diptera; family Drosophilidae; genus Drosophila; species Drosophila orena. The sequence goes on along the minus strand of VCKV01000008.1, from coordinate 1,105,650 downwards.
CAACATATATTATATTTATATCCAAACGCTATTTCGATTAGTTTCCATTTGTTTATAATACACTTTCATATCTTTTTGGCTACGAATACCCATTGCATTACATTGAATTGTGTTTAAGGTAAAGGAACTATTTACCGCTGGATTTTTGTTGGCCAAAAATGTTCAAATAATCGTTTGCTTTCTTCGAGATTTAATATTGCCGAAACAAGACTTGAAACTAAGGGTTCCTTTTCGTTTTAATTTGCTCTATGTATTCGTTGTCTTCTACAAATAAACGCCTGCTATCATAATTAATTTTGCTTTTCATTTCCACAACCGTAAAAAGTTCCTTTCTGTACAGTGGATGGTACTAAATATTAATTTTTTGTTTGGTTTTAAGCTTTTATTTACACATTGACATTATGTCTTCTTTACTTTGAAAGGAGAGTACAATCAAGAGAGAACGCTATAGTCGATTTCCTCGACTATAAGATACCCGTTACTCAGGGGAATACGTTTACTTTATAGGGTCGGGGATACGGTTTACAAACTTTCCAACGAATCTAGTATACTCTCTTACTCTACGAGTAACGGGTAGTAGTATTGACTTAAATTACCTTCGGTTGTTTACAATTTGTAAGCTGTCAAAAACCCACTTCAAAATGCACTACGGTACCCGAAAGCTAAGCTCAAGTGCAGTCTAAAGTTCAGCTTGCTGTACACTGTGCACATTTCCTATAACCCTTTGCTTTTCTGTGAATATATTTAACGCTTGATATAATAACTTAAGGGGCTGAAGTACTTGAGAACTATATAAAGTACCTTTTTGATTTTCCGTGACTAAGCACACGCATTTTCTCACCCTGTACGCAAGTCCCCAAGCAACTGTGCACTTCTGGTTTTACTTTCCGCATTTCTTGATGTTCCCTTCATTGAGGGCTATTCGTCTGCTCGAAAATATCGGGAATAAAAGTGAAAAAACCTTGCAGTAGCGCTCATATATTTATTGAGTAGATTATTGTCTGTGAAGTGATACTATTTTTACAAAATAATTTATATATGTATGTGAAATAATAATTAATTCTTAAAAGTGAACTGAAATAAAAGAATTTGATTGGTGATCTGTTTTACAGCACATTGCCTATATTTCTATGTGATTGTGTACGGAATTGTGAAAAGGCCGAAAATAATTTGAGTGATTGCGGCGTACAGGGTATCCTCTATTTAATGGTTTCACCGTATGTTATATTTTACCTAACATTAATTACTTTCCTGTTATTATTCTCCGGTCTCATATCTACGTGCTGACTATGCTCGTCCAATAATGAAATATTATATATACCACCTATCTGCACTTTCCCTGACCTTATGCACTCAACACTTAATAGATGGGGCCAGATCGATTTATGCAGCTGACTGATGCAATCAGTATGAGTACGAATGTACATACATACATATGTATATCAATTATGCCCTTCAACAATTCGGGTGAAAAAGGAAAAGAGCCATATACTGGTATTTTGCACGGTGGCGAGCACCTTAAGCTACTTTCGAAAATGGATTTCATCATCAATTCGGCATCAGCACGCGCTGCAACGCGACTGCATCATCGCATCCATCGCCGGCGATTTCTTTTGCCGCCTTTCCCGCAGCCGAGTCATCAATAATCGTTGATCCGGCCAACTGGCCACGCCCCTTACAGCATCGACGCCCCCCACAAGTGTCGCTGACAGCCGCTTAATGCTGCAACTCGCAACTCCACCTCCTGCAGCAGCAACATCTGCATCTGCAGCATCAGCATCAGCATCGGCATCAGCATCGCCAGTTGCTGTTTCTGTTGCTGTTGCTGTTGCAATTGCATTTGCACTCGTGCTGCCAATATACGCATCAGCACCATCATCACGACCACCGTCATCATCACCATCATCATCACGACTCCGAGTTGGCATCGCCATAGCCATTTGACAATTATAAAAGCATTTGACGCTAGATGCGGATGTTGCCGCCTTTGAAGCTGTCACCTCGATGTTGCTGCTGCTGCTGCTGCTGCTGCTACTGCTGCTGCGCGGTTGTTGCTGCAGTTGTTGCGGCAGTTGTTGCTGCTGCACCTTGCCAGTCGCCGGCTTTGTGTATTGAAAGTTGATAATTTGATGGCCCAGCGGCCCTTGCTGCAGCAGAAAAAGGAGGAGTAGTGCAGCCGCTCCGCCGCCCCCACAAAGCCAGTGCCACGCCCCCGCCAACTGCCTGTTGATGGGAAGCCTTGTTAGCTGCGACGGCCAGAACTGCCAGAAGATTTCATGTGCAGCTGTCGAGGCGCCCGATGCCGTGTTATCCGCTGCAAATAGAGAGATGTACAGGTGAGCATTGGCTGGCGGCAAAAAACTGGGATATTGCCATTAAAGCGGCTTCGCGTTTCGCCCCTTTGATGCCTTTGTGAAACCTAAACAACGCAACGTGCTTTTCGACTTTTGAGAAGTCAAGGTCTGCCAGGCCGCATTTATAACTGGATATAATATTGGTAATAATATTGACCCGCTGTCTACCTATAAGGCCTAGTAGCAATTGTAAGAATTTAGCTAAGTTTTCATCGTGTGCATTCCAAAATCCTGTTAAGCTTGTACCAAATATGCGCGGCGGTGGAAATGTGAAATGGAAAATGCAGTTTCCATCAAAAGAAGAAAGAAGATATTCAAGCAGACAAGTTCTCCTGTGTGAGCGGGTGTGTCAACAGTGCATTTGCATAAAGTTCGGAGCGGAATGCAGGCAAGGAATCGGAACATGCAATCTCCCCATTCCTGCTGCTTAATAACGAGGGTGGCTTGCAAACTTCCGTTTTGAGGGCATCCCCTGGGCGCTGTGCCCAAAATATTGCCGCATACGTTGATATTTCGCTGGAATTCCGCCGTCTCCATTTCCCAGCTGCTTTCATCGGTGAGCCAGTGAGTGAACTCAATTTTAAATACAATTTTCAGCTCAATGCGTTTACACACTTGTTATTTCTGGTGTTGTCGTTGCTTGGTGTTAAGTAAATGTTGTCGCTAGTAAGTGGCAAAAGAACCGCAAAAGGAGCGCGAGGCGAAAGAAAAATCGAAAGGATATGGAAAGGATATGGAAGGGACCCCCATTCTCGCCAGAGGCTCCAATCACGCTTCCGTCCTACACAGTCTGCCGCAATTCCGCGACAATCTTTCATGTCTAAACTTAGTTTATAGCAATTTGATTCCCCGCCATCTGATTCGATAAGCCTGCTCCTTGCTCCTGGTTGTTAGCAGTCTGGAGGAATGTTTATGCTGCACAATTTTATTTACATAATTTACATTGTGTGCCCGACATCGACAGGATGCAGTGGGCTGAACTAAGTGGGATTGAGTCCATCTCCTTTGTTTGCCCAAGGCTTTGCTTCTACTGCGATGGGATCACTTAAACGCATCGAATGTGCAGCCGGATATTTTCGATTTGGTAAGTTATTGAACTGGATACCTGTCTAAATTTATTGCCGATTAGGAACAACTCTAATCTCAATAAATAATTTGATTGGCACTTGTAAATCGTAATTGTAATCCAATTGAAACGAATCTTAAAACAAAATGTAACCCTCTTAATATATATGATCAAATATATCAAATTCTGGTTAAGTTGCGCTGTGAGCAACATTATGTTTCGCAATACTGGCACCGAATACCAAAACTAATACTAGTTTTTTCCATTTAGCGCTCTGATTCAAGCACGTTTACCAAACTGTGATTACTCACCCGAATAGTACGTCAAATAGGACTCGTTGTGATCTTCAAAGCCACCCCGTTCGCCATTCGTGTGCTCCTCGAGGGGATAAGTGTTGATGTCATACGATCTGCCTGAGGCCATTATCCTGGGGCGGTCCTCCTCGATGACACTCTCCATTTCCTCCTTGAAGATGTCAAAGATATTGGCCGTGCACTTCAGCTAACAACGCGAAATGGTGAATGGAACGGAACAGGGCTTTATTATTAGAGTCTCAGCTGGTGCGGATTGTTTCCTTACCCTCATCTGGCCCTTGAGGAAATGTTGATTGGTGACCATGAAATGTATGGCACTTGTTACCGATTCCAGGCTGCTGTTCTCCCGCTTCTCCGTCTGGTAGGTCTTTATGTGATGCGGAGGCACCTGCAATAGCCGAGAAACAAGAAGAAGGACGACGAATAATGTCAAGTGGCATCTCGATTTTGCAGCGAAATCAATTTGTAAGTAAGTATTCAGCAATCCTTTTTCGATGAAGTGCCCTGCGATGTGAAAGTGAAAACTGGTCCCTCAAAGCCAAAGTGTCAGCTTTTACCCGAAAAATAAAGGCGTCCACGAACGGAGAGGCCGAGGCAAATTTATAACTTATGAATGATGAATAGATTTACGCTTGAGTGATTAACTAGAGCAGATGATGGTGATGCTGATGCTGATGCTGATGCTGATGGTGATGCTGATGACTATGATGATGGCCAGGATGGGGGCATGCAGGAACAGGAGCCAAAGGAAATGGGTGAGCTGTGTCGAGAAGACGAGGCCACTTTGTTTGCGGTGAGTTTAGTTTGAAGTGCCTGGCAGATACGAAGCCCTGGCCCGCACCACCCACTCCACCCACTCCACCCACTCCACCCACTCCACCCGCTCAACCCAAACCACCCACAGCTGACAGCACACATGATGGCTCTGGCTGGTGGGTGATGGGTGATGGGTGGTGGGTGGGGGGTGGTTCGTCGTCAGTGGGTGAGTGGTGCTCCTGTTGAAATGCGCTCGTTAGCTAAAAGATCAAGTGGCACCCACTGTGCATGGCCACCCACTATAGGCAACACTCAAGTGCTGTTTGTGTTAGTTTTCCCTGCTCTATTTTCGTATATTTATAAATATGTTTTTTGCTGAATTGCTTGTCCTGATGCCGACTAAGTCCGAACTTTGCATTTTCAAAAACAATTTCATTTATTCGCAGTCCGGATTAAAACCAAAACCATTCGGCGATACATTTATTGATCGGTTTTTGTTTTTAAAGAATTTATGTACGTAAATTGCATTTCATATTATTTTTAATTGGGAGGTATATTGCAAACATTCGAAACGCATGCACTACTATCAATCGTTTGCATGAATATTGACGAAGCACATTTTTCTGCTCAGCTCAACTTAGGTTTTTATTCGTTATGAATTTCCAAAGTTTAAGTCTAAGTGTACGCATTTTAAATTCTCTGAATTGTACACACATATTGGTACGCTTAGTGTAAACATATTTCATAGCATTCCATTTGAAGGGCTTAACTATTAAAACTTATATTGCAAACGACGCCCAGGAGCACCTAAACATTTTCTTAAGCACTTGAATCTTTAATCACTGGTTAAATGGGCCTCTTTGAGCTCTAATTTCTAGCACTAGACTCATAAAACCGGCTTAATTTACTTTTAAGTTAAGCACTGACTAAGTCCAACAAACTTCCAACGCGATCTCTCACCCAGAGGAGCAGCCACAAAGACCGCAAGTTTGAAATATGACTAGACGGGGCCGCCGTGACATTGACAACGCATTTACTATACTCCAGCTGCCACCAGGTGGTCGTCCGTCTGGATTGGGGAAACAATAACAATAACACCAGCCAAAAGTCTGGGAGAGAGGCCGTAATGTTCGGGGCCGCCATAAAAACGGCAGAGAAAAACTAGCTGACAACCTAAACGTTTCTTGAAGCACCGAACGCAAAATGCCAGGACATGTCAGGGATCCTTGCTGCTCCACATCACACCTGCGCAATCATGCGGAGAGTAGGGCCGTGACAGCAGCTGGGCGCAAACTGGCAGGAGGCAGTGCGGCAATGTGGCAGGGTGACCTTCTGTTGGAGTCGACAGTCGGCTGCTGTGGTTGCGGCCATAAAACATCCAGACCGGCCCAATCCCGCTCAGAACAGCTCAGCCTGGCGCAAGCGAAATGGCATAAAAACTGACGGCATATCAAAAAATGTATGTATAAAACCGAAGAACCAAAACGAAAAGCGGGAAGGCGGGAAAGCGGGAAAGCGGGAAAGCGGGAGAGGAGCGTGATTCTAGGCAAATATAAATGCCAAAAGATGGTCCTGCAAAATGAAAGCGACGCACACACAGGTGCCAAAAAGTATGCAACAGACGGAGAATGAAAAATTGCACACTAAACGCAAAAAATTGCAAACCCAATGGCCGCGGCTCACCTGATTTTTTGTTTTTAAAACACCGTGTGGGCAGTTACAAAGCTTACTCTTTAACGTACTTCAATTTGAAACAGTTCATATAAAAGCAACTGTTAAGTTATAAGCTCATACAGGATGTTATTTAATAATATTGAATGGAAATATGATATGTCATCACCTTTTTTTTTAAATGATGCAGCTGGGTGAAAATGTATTTGTGGAAGAAATCCTTTAAAACAAACTTTTTAAAGTGTCTATTAACACCACTCCACTTTAAAAAAATGTTAATATAAATAAAAGAAGGGCTATTTGCTGGGGGTAAACAAACCTAACATCCAATAAACATGCATTAGCCATCCGCACTTTCCCACTCAAAGTGCATTCGAACCCGAATTTCACCCGAATTTCCCCCGAAGTTTCACCCCTTCACCCCGTTTAGGGGATGGCTAATTGAAAAATTGGCGGCCCATCAATAGAAAGTGATCAAAGACCTCCGTTCACCGTTTTCCGATTGATGGCTAATTGAATTGCAGTATGGGCGGAAGGGGCGGCATGGGCGGATAGGGGGCGTGTCCGGATGGGGATAACAGTGGTAAACGAAACCAAAACTTACCACAATACCATTAATAGTCCATGTCAAATTAGCAGCCGGTTTCGAGTATTTAATTGAGCAATTGCCGTCGACCAAATCGCCGATGCGATAACGTGCCTGTATCCCGGTAACCACAGTGTGCTCTTCCGGCAGCTCTGCAAAAAGTTGGCCAAAAAGGCGGGGAAACACAGTCGTTAGTAGTTGGCCAAGGAATGGAAATGCAAAATTAGGCGGGAAAGGACCTGTCCGGTGGCAGGCTCAAATAGATTTGTTCTAATTAATTTGCTTGCCTCGACCGTCGACCGTCGACCGCCGGGTTGGCTTTCCATTAGCATTAGCCCATTGCAATTGGGCTATATCGCTATATCTGGGTATATATGTACTAAAGGTATGCACATTTTTGGATTTTTTCACTTACCAACCACCTCCATTTCGCCGGACACCATGGCCGTTTGAAAAGTGGGCGCCTCCACCGATATTTCGCATGTAAATTTCCCCGAAATATTCAGCGGCACCGACTGCAGGACGACGTGGCTCTGATTCGAAAGGTTGCGCTGAAGAAAGGATAAAGGAGAGAGGAGAAAGGAGAAAGCGAATGGAGAAAATCAGCGGCGGGGAAACGAAGAACGTAATAAAAATTAGTTGCTCCAAAATTGGCTGGACGCGGTGCATAGAAATTGAATATAACCCGCGACGGAGCGAGCGGAAAGTGAAAAATACTATGGGGAAAATATGAAAATTCTGTCTTGGTCCTGAATGATGAAAAGCGCAGCAGCTTGCTGGAAAGTGACTGCAAATTGAGGGCATGGGGGTGAATGGTGAAGGGTTGATTTTAAAGCTGAAGAGGTCATCTCGATTTGATTAAGTTTCTCTTTGAGTCAAAGCAACTCGCCGTGGGGCTACGAGTGGCAGATTTCTTTTGATTCACAAGTGTTATCTCTATTCCCACACTTTTCTCTGGCTCTCATGCATTTAATGAGACGAAAGTAGGGGGAAAACTTCGCCTATCTGAGGGCTCTCTCTCGGGAAACTTAACGCACTTGTTGTCCACTTTATATTCATAATAAGGAATATATATTTAGTTTTCTTATTAAAATCCGGAAAGGAAATGTATATAAAATATATTTTTGGCTATCGTCATACACAAAATTAAATATGTTGTGATATCCGTAAATTAAAATGCCTTGAAATTGTTTTAACACAGTGCTTTTATAATCATTTATCGCAACATTTCAACATGTGCCATTTTAAGCTCCGCAAACATAAATGAGAATACATTTTTGTAATGCTGAAGAAATTTAATCCCTTGAAGAGCAAACGAGGAAACCTCACATAACACAATTAACTTAATAAAAATCAAATTTAATAAATTGCTTTTAATATTGTGCGTTATTTCCAGAATAAATGTCACATAAATGCAATGGAGAAGGCAAAATTAAGTGCGGCCAGTGGGGGCAAAGGTCGTTGCTACCTCCAAAGGATCAATGGCTGAGGCTCGTGCGAATGTTTAACCCAATTTGTTGCTGCTGATACCTAATTGGCTCTTGTGTATTTCACCGTAATAATTAAGGGTTATGACAACAAGGGTTATACCCTGCCAACGGGTATGCTGGGACAGCTTGTTAAGATGGCAATAAATGAAAGGAAGTAAACTACACGTACATCATTAAGTTACATCAAGCCATCATCACTTCCAATAGATACAACTAATTTAAATATTTTGTTAGTGTATTTTCGTGTTCGATGGCTTAATTTTTTCACTGGCTATGTAATCTCTATATATTGTTTTTTAATGAGCCGCAAGTCAATCGCAAGCGCGACTAATTGGCCACGCCCAACAACTCTTAACGGATCCGTCTCCGGATGGACTGGCATAATTACCACGGGCAGTGGGACATTTAAGCTGGCAAATTTCGTTATGAGAACGAATCCTGCCGGGGTCCTGGCAATCATCCATTATGGATATAATTTACACGCAACTGCAGTAACATGTGCGCGTTATGGGGACACGGAGTTCAGGGAAATTATCCATATCCATATCCACATCCTCATCTACATTATCCAACGAGAGGCAGTGTCTGGGCACTGCTGCTGTACTTACCTCGACATTGAGACCACTTGTCATGGCAAAGACCTTCATCGCCGGATTCTCCTTGGGCGTATAGCGATAAAACTCACGCTTGCCCTTATACCATTTAACCGAATATAGAGTATCGTTTTCCATATCGTAATTACAAGTGAATTGCGCATTGCTGCCACGTTTCACCGCCTGTGGTATCATCACGGACACATCCTTGAGTGCTTCAATAAAATCTGCAAATAAAATGAGTTTGGTGAGTGAAATATGCAATTATCTGGCCGGGGCTTAGAATATATATTTAAAGTGCTCTAAAAATATATGATTAAAAGCTTAATTCGCACGGCTGAACAGCCCTTAAAAATTACACTCCTTGTGTTCCATTTGAATTTGCTTATTACTGTTGGTTTCTCGTCCTTGCCCGGTACTAGCTCCAAACCAAAAAGCTGAGTGAAGAACTGAACACTCGCCCTCGTCTTGGGACTCCAATTCGATGCTAACTACTATGCCAACCCCTTCTTTGGTAAGCGAGTGACCAGCTGATCCGACCGCTGCCTTCCGTTCGATGTTTCAAATGACAACACAAAATGTTGAAAACAAAGTAGAGTCCCATCCGACTCCATTGGTTTCTCGATTTGCTTCCCTTTCTCGTTGCATAGTCCCTATCATTTGGCTTCACTGGCTATCGGGTGTGGTTGAAAAGAATACAGAAAGGAATTTTTTATAAATACTCAAAAAAAAAAACAACTGAGATATTTTCCATACTATTTTCGAAGCATTTCGATTTATTCCAAGTTACCTTTCTTAATAAAAATTAAATAAAAGCTTGCATGCCCTAAGATGCTGCGCATTTAATGATTTATAATTATTAGAATGAATAGTACTACATATGCTGTTTGGTGTAGTAAAAAGAAGCTTTTCCTAACATCCATCGAATAGCTATCTCATTTTGGCTCCCTTCTATTGCTAAAGTCTGAGTTTTTCCTTTTGCACACTTTCAAACTTTAACTACATATTTTCCTAAAAATCTGCAACATTCGTTAAAAACTTTTTCGCAGTGCATGTTGTTTTTTGTTCCGTTGCCTTCGTTTTGTTTTTCTGTTTCCACCGGTGAACAATGCTTTTGTTTCCCATATTGACCCATATAACGAGCGAGCATTTTGCTGTGCCCTCCGACCTCCGACCTCCGACCGCCGACCTCTGACCTCGGTACTGGGACCCGCACTTGATGTACCTGCATTTATCGCATGGCGCTCAAAATTGTCTTTCAGCTGCACATTGTTGCTTAGCAGTGACCACCAGATACCCAATTCTCGAGGGCCGCCCCCTAGAACCACAACAAGTACAACAACTTTTCCAGCCATTTTATATTGTTATAAAAACTTTCACAATCTACGTTTTTTAAGTATTCTAACTGGCTTTCCTGGTGAGGGTTGTGTGTGTGTGTGTGTGTGGCGGGTTCGTACCTTTCCCCAGATAAATGTGTGTGGCTGTGTCAATGTAAACCAATGAAAATTGCATGGACAACTCTTCGTATCATTCACTTTCCTTCCATGCACTCTTGGGCCGGAGAAAGTTTTGTGTCTGCTCTCGGTGTTTATCTGTCAGTTTATGTTTACAAATGTGCACTTTTAATGGTTCACCATTTAACTGGACGGACGGCAACCTGCTCAGGACTTCACAAAAGTTGTATATCCTGGGATAGAAAGGGGGGAATCTGCTCCTTGACAAGCTTTATTATACATATTGTTATGTTCTATTGTGTGTTATTTTATACTCCGACGCCAGCTTCGTCTTATTTTGTATTCTTTTATGTGGCTGCGTTGTATTGTTGCTATGACTTTTATAAACCATCTGTAATGACCACTTTTCCACTATCTGGCAGCCGTTGGTGGTACCAAGTTGTTGTTCAACCATCTCAGATTGCTTCTTTCCGTTGTTTATTTCCCCTTGTTTTAAGCAGTTTGTATTTTGATTTTTTTTTATTTGGCAATACACAACCATCCACCTGGTGGATTCAGAACTTAACACATATTGCATTAATTTGCCAAAATAAATTGATAAGCCCCGGAGGATCTCCAAAATACGTTGTTTTGGTTATTAAGCTTATAGCAGCTTATAGCAAACATGTTTATAAATTCATGTTCTGGCTCACCCTGCGTTTTTATTGATTTTGCAAACGGGTGAGGCGTTGACCGCAACTTCAATGTACAATTTGCAATAAAACTTTACAGACGGAGAGCATTTAATTTGGCCACATTAAGTTATATTAAAAGCTGATCAAAAGTTAAGCAGCAAAACAAAGTGCCAGACAACACAGCACAGACAAAACAAACCATCGGGCAAGGGTCTCCTCCAAGTTGCCTGGCAAGTGCTTCTCACACTTAAATGAAGCCCCAAAAATGTATTATTCTGCATATACATATATCTATGCTATATAGCCGACTCAAAGCAGACTCCATCCCGAAGCGCGACCACAAAACTCGACCAGGGAAGAGGAGAGCTCAACGGGAAAACGGCAACCGATGACGGCAATGGGTATGGTAACTGACATGGCTGTCAACACTGTAGCCACTGCCAGGACCTCGACCATCAGCCGGAGTCCTCGGTCCTCCGTCCTCCGTTCTCCGTCCTCGGTTCTCGTCCTGCCCCATCCGTCCTCTCACTTTGCAGTCATTTCAACTTTGGAATTTCAATAAGAGGCTCGGCTCGGAAAGTGAAAATGCCGCAGGTGGCTGGCTGGTGGAGGGTCCCAAGTTGCCGGCTGGCATAAAGAAAGGCAAATAAACCAGGAAAGTAAATACATAAATTAAAAGTGTAAAGGCGAGAAATGTTTAATTCGCGAATGGATGCGTTGGGACGTACTCAAATGGAATGGATTGACTAAGGGACTATGGCGACGAGGTGCTGAATTTTCACCTTAATACAATGCCAATGCCAATTAAATATTGGGTTTGGTCTAATGGAAAAAGTGTCTGGAATGAAACGATTTTCGCATTATTCGGCGAGATTTACTTTAAAGTTGTGACCTTTAGGACATTACCACTTCCTATTTATATTTCAATTTAAGAACAGCAAGCTTAAAATATATCAACAAAATATTCAAAGTAAATTGTAAAACCTAGTCACTATATCACTAGGTACCAACCACTTGACCAAGTAAAGTCGCAAAAGCAATGCAGTTTGGGTTTTTTAAGCCATATTTAACTGGCCTTTTTTCAGCCAGCTCGAAATCCATTTCCAGTACCTATTCATACCCACACTTTGGCCCACTCTGTGTTTTCCAGGCTTTTGGTTTATTTTTCAAACAATTTTTTATCATCAGCTGTCAATAGTTCAGGCAGCTGCCCACAGAAAGAAGCAGCCAAAACGGAAAATAAGCCAGAAGAAGTTCTGAAGGGACGGGGTGGGCAATAATAAAAAGCATTACATAAAAAATGTTTTATGTTTTGCTATTGCAACTTTGACCAGGATGGAGTATGGTGTATGGAGTATGGTGTATGAGCAGAGCAACAACTGCAGCGAAAATAGTGAAATTATTTGTTTTTGTTGCGTTACACAGTCGCTGGCTTTGGAAGTAGTCCAAACTTGAACGAATAAATACATTTTTGATGGCTCTGCCTGCTTGCTATAAAAACTAAAATAAAAAATCGCCAAATAGAAATAAATGCATTATATATGCATGTATCTGTATTTATGAACCCCATAAATATGTCAAATAAATTACGAAACAGTCAAAATATTGCCAATGTGAATGTGTTTATGTGTGAAGTCCACTTTTTTTGAAGGTATAAATCTGCTACTGCTTCATGCTTTATTTTCTGTTTGAACTTGGCAGGACTATCTTTAAGTTTTATTACAAGATAACATTTCTAAAATATTCAACTCATATTAGTTTGTTTACTGTCTCGCATTGAATGGGATCCGAATGAGTAATTTAACATTTTATGATACGATTTCACTTAATTTCAGTCCATTGGCAACTTCACGTTCCAGCATTCGATTCAAAACATCCCAACCAAAAACCTCTATCTCTAAAATTGTCCGCTAATTTGGGCTGGGTTCCTCTTTTGTGGGTTTTCTGTTTTGGTTTGTGTTTTGTTTTGATTTTAGAGTGTCATAAAATTTTGCGGCCAACGTTTTTGGCCCCCAAATGACAAAAACAAACTCAAAAGAGTGCGAACAAAGCTCAGCCCGCAGACAATTTCATTAGCGTGGAAGCTAAAAAAAATTACTCACATTATGAGATACTCAATGGCGGCCAAAAGGGGGTAAAGGCCTAGAAATGAGGGTGGCCGAAGGCATTAAAAAGAAAAAAGCACATGCACAGTTTCGCAGTTTGTGGCATTTACCGAAATGTTTGTCACTGCAATGCCTGGTACTCACAAACACGTATGTACATATATGTGTGTGTATGTGCATGTGTATGTGTGCAAGCAAAGGACACTTTGTCCTGCATTTTTCCTGTATTTTCCAAAGGGGAAAATGGCCGGGCGGTGGTAGGTCATTTGGGCGCTCTATGCGCCCGGCTATTAAATAAACATGCAAATTATTGCGCAATTTTTGATTACGATTTTTCAACACGAGCCAACAACATCGCCGCTCTCCTGCATATTTGTATATGCAAATCGAGCCACTACGCGATACTCCACCCAGCACCACCCTTTGCCACCCAGCACCACCATGCACCACAATACGCCCAGTGGTTTCGTCCTGCAATCTTTTTGCATGCATTCAACACTCAACGCCTATTTTGCATACAAATTTTATTATTATTGTATTGAATTGGAGCCGCGACAATGGCGACAGACTCCCACTTTTGTGTGTGTTTTGTTTGGTTTTTCGCCACTCTGGTTTGGCGAACTTTTTTTTGTGTTTCGGGAATTATGTTAAATGAAAATCTGTGCAATTTTAGCATGACACTTGTTCTTTGTCATGTTTTTTCGGTATGCATTGTGCAGCACTTCAAATTGAATATATCGAATACGGGATTCGGTGTTTAAGCCAAGATTTTGTTATACAGAGTGCTTCAAATAGGGATAATCTGGCTGACAAAATGTTTTCAAATATACGAGTATATGCAAAATCGACTTACTTAAAAGATAAATGGACACTTCTTATGTTTGGTTTTCGATTCGTTTATATAAAAATGTACATATAAAAATGATTTCTAAAATATAGCAATAAACAAAGGGAGCTGTTATAATTTTTGACCAAAACTAAATTGGTTTTATTATGCCATTTATTATTCCATTTGTCTAAAGCACATATACATATGTACGTTTTAAATAATTATTCAGACAATAGAAAGCAGAGACCTTTCGCTAGTGAGATCCTAAGGGGTCAGCCTTCACAAAGGCTATCCGGATTCAAAAGGCGCGCTGGATTTGGCATTCATGCGGGTCTTCCCTGAGTGCCGACTGTGTGTATATTTGCAGGCGACCGCCAAAGCGTCGCCAAAAGCATCATCGCACTTGGAAGCCAACAAAGCCAACAAAGCCAACAAAGCCCTGAGTTCTGACCCCACCCTTGCCCGTCAAGCGCCGCCTTTTCCATGAAAAGGCCGAGGAAAATGCTGTAGTCGAGTGTTCCGCCTGTAAGATATGAGTTAGTCAGCTAAAGCAAGTGAAAAGCAGGTTGAGATATGCTAGAAGCAATAGGACTGTTTCAGAGATTGCTCACGGGCTCCACCTAGCGGCGGCAACATCATTGGATCACACTGATCATCATTTGAATGACTGATCCGAATCGAAAAATGTCGCTCATGTGAATGGCTATATTTCTTATCATATCATATCATATCATATTTGTCCTACCATAGTTTTCCAATAAACCAATTAATTAGTTTCCCATCACTCTACGATTTCCATTAACAAATTGATTTATTTTGTGACACATATTGAATTGTAGGATTTTTAAATTCTGAAAATAATAGTATGCAAGCAAACACCATTGGTGTCGTCTAAAAATGGGTCTGTTGATTTTTACTTTTCTCTTTGCCTGCGTGTGGGAATTTTGAAACAGCGGATGACAAGTGTGCAATGTGCCAAATATAAACATAAATGGTTTGCCGTTCTCCCGAGAATATTCGGGACAACTGGCGAGGTTGAGTGGAGTGTGTCAACTCTACCTGGTGGACAACAGTTGCTGAAAACCCGCATACAAAATGCATAGATACAAATGTACTTTTTGCTTTTCGCCAGCAATCTTGCATGGCCAGCTGCAACTGCAGTTGATGGATCGATTTGTTTGGCCCCCTTGAACCCCCGGCGAACTCCATTTAGACGATTCGTCTCGTCGATTGTTGCATAAATTAAAATTCGCATTTCTTGTAAATATTTGCTGCGAAAAACGATTTCCTCCATATGTGCAGAGGGAGTTTGCATTTCGAGTGGTTGCCCATGAATGCTTTATCGATTCAAAATGTTTGCAAATGTTGTACATGAGCGCTTTTTTTTTGGAGATTAGGCGAGCTAGAAAGGACAGAAACTAATATTTACAAAAGTATAGTGTCTTCCTAAGATTATGTCCGCTTAAACCTATCAATGTATAATTTAAGGATGGGTAACTAAAAATTATTTCGAAAAAAGAATCATTATTGTTCATGCATCTTGAACAGAAACCATGTTGTATTTTTCTTTGTTATGTATTCGTTATGCATTCATTTAAAATATTTCATCTTTTTTGTTAGTTCTTTCAGTGACAGCATCATGATTGTGATCCTCTAGCACTGTAAGTTATGAAGAGACACAAAAAATACAGCTCAATGTAAGGGTCCTGATTGACTGTCTATCGATGGACGGGGACTCTCATAATTTTCTTTTTATTTTTGCTTGATCGTAAAGTTTTTCCCCTATCGATGTAATTTCTTCTGCTATCCGAGGGTTTTCGACAATGACGGTAACTAAATGCGATATAAAATGTACCTTTCGCTGTGTGTGTGTGTGTGTGCGTGCGAGTGTGTACGTGTATGTGTATAGGTGCGGGGCAATGTTATTCCGCCAGACATCGGCCCGTCAAACAAACCAATTTTCACTGCTTTTCCAATAACGTGTCCCATCCCCCATCCGCCATCCCCCAACATCCACCAGCCCCTGATCTGCTGTTAAATGTAAACTGCAAATTGTTGGTCTCCATTTTTTCCCTGACAGGACGAAGTGGGGCTGGTTGGTTGGGTTGAGTTTTTCAGGCGAATGGAATCGTTGGGTTTTTGGTAACAGCTGCGCTGTTAAAAATCGAAATGAAGTCTGACTCTTTGGCCAGACTCGGAGCGTTCTTAATTAAGGCATTCTGATAGAGAACTCCATGGCCGACAATGGACAATAAAGGATTTCAACTTTTTTCTGCATCCCGTCCACCTTATTGTTTCCCTGCTGCTGCTTGTTTTACTTTTATTTCTTTTCTGTTAATGGACAGTTTTACCATTTGCGTATTGCCTAACCAAAAGAGTAAAAAAAAAAATAAGGCACCTAGGAAAATGTCGGTGTACCAGAGTGAAACCCAAAATATCAATTTATCTGTAGTCCAGAGCTCTGGAGAATTGTGCATGCTTTGCATGAGAAGTGGACGTGGCTCCTGGGGCACGTAATGTTGCAATTTCTTTGTGAGTGGGGGAAAAGTCGGGGAAAACCAGACCGGTAAACCTGCTGCCGTCGAGTGCCTTGTTTATGCAATGACGACGCATAAGTAGCAAGTTGATTTCGGTCTAGGGCGTCCTGCATATCGCCTTGGAAAAACTGTCTGAAACAAAATAAATTACAAAACAATGTGGCCGGGCAGCCACGCCCCTTCAATGCCAAGTTCCAAGTTACCAGTTACCAGTTACGAGTTCCCAGTTACGAGTTCCCAGTTCCCAGTTACCAGTTCCCAGATCCGTGGCCAGTTTCACTTGCTGTCTGGCATTCTGCAGCACCTAGGCATCATCCTTGCTACTTGACATGCTGGCTTCTTCGGATCTGTGGGCCCTATAATCTTAGGAAATTTATGTGAAAGTCAGGCCACTGGAAGGGGGAAGTGAAGGGGAATTGGAAACGCAGAGGTCTCAAGTTCCGTACATTTTGTTTATGCCACTCAAATGGGGCTTTTGGGATTATTGATTGGTCTGGAGGTCGGTCTGATTGTTTGACATCGGCAGAGCAAAAATGATGAAGATGATTGCAGATGCGAAGCGATTGAAGTGATGACTCCAAAGGCGGAGGTGTATTAAAAAATAATATCCGAAACAGCCCTATATTTTATTAAATAAATGTAAAAAAATTTAGATTTTCGGAACCATTTGTTAATGGTAATTAGTAATAGCGCAAATCACCTAAGCTCTGAATTATTTTTGAACTTTAACATGTACCACCGATCATGTTGTCTACGGTTGCCTGCAATATCTTTGTTATGTCCACAAACAATTCATAATAATTCGTTTTGCAGCTTATAACATGAGTTTTCATATTATTTACAAGCAAAAGCATTTCTGGGTATTATTTAACTTGCGTCCTTGAACGGATGTTCAAAACCGTACAACAGAAACCGCCCAAACTTGAATGTCCTTGTTTTTGGTATTTTAATTGATTGTAGCAATTTGATTTATATCACTCTGTGATATAAATAAATATTTGTTGATTTATTGAGCAGCCAGGGTTATTTCCTGATTGTGTAAATGTCTTTGGTTTTGTTTGACTTGGATCATCGATTGGCCATATATCACTTGACCCCAATGCTAAGTTGACAATTTTCGCATTAATAAAAAGCCCAAGTCCGAAAGTGGAAATTTCAAAGTAACCGCAAATGAGCTGTCAAATGCAAAATAGTTCTGAATTCCACCTTTCGAAGATGAGGAATTGGCCTGGCCCACATTACGCATACGACCCGTTGCACCATATAACCAAATGCTCTTTGAAATTTCCAACAGAGCCCTTTGGCGTGGGATTTCACTTTCGTTTGCAAAGGTCCTTTGACACAAGGCACAGTCATTGTTCCATGTTTGTATCTGGCATTTCGGACTGGTGTCTGTATTTGGCTTGGGTTTGGTTTTCGGTCTGCTGTTGTATTAATTGCTGTGACATATTTAAGTTCAGATTTTATTGTTCTCTGTCCCTGGGCATGAGCTTTCCTTCTTTCTTTGTTTGCGTGGCTGAGTGTGTGTCTTTGTGTGGTGGCTGGGCCAAATTGATTGAAATTACTACTTAAGTCAAGCTACAAGTCCCCCTAACGGAAAGCCAACTGGCAAAGGCAGCTCTTGCCATGAAGACAGTGCAAAGATGGCACAGTGGGTTACTAGGGCAATTAGCTTTCGTACTAGAAAGTACTAGAAAGGTACGAATCAACAGTCCAAATAATTGGCTAGTTCCGAGGAACTCTAGTCCCTTCTAACTTTAAAGTAGTTAATGCATTATACATACACACACGTATATCATTTAGACGCTGGCTGGCGATAAGCCCGCTCCTGACCCACTGTGCGATTCTATATGGGGCTTTGGCTCATAGCTTTAGAGGACAGGCAGAACATTTCATTTGAAATCCACAAGGCGAAACCCAGCTAGGATTTGTAATGAAGATATACAGACACGTTCTTAGATAGAAACACGCACGGGGGCAGGGATACAATCGCACACATGTCCGGCTCAAATCACTTAGTTTCACATTACAAAGCCATCCTGACGAGGATGGCGAACTCCTTTCTGCTTGTGCGATTCCTCGCTTGATACACATCGAACATATAAATTAATGAATTCGATTCTTATCAATAGTAGAGCAACAACAGCGCTAAGTCGGTCCCTTCTCCGATTAGTTGGTTAGCTGGCTTGTTTTATTTGCTGCCCCCGATTATTTTCGAGTGACTAAGATTTCCAGTGTCTTGTGTAACTTAAAGTCAACGCACGGAACAAGAAGAGACCACGGCGTTTTGGTTTGCCCACATTTGTCTTCTTCGCATTTGTTATGGCACATTCAGTTGATAAAAGACTTCGGCCCTTTTACTCATTCCATTGTGGTTCGAGATTATCCTTTGGGTTCTTGCTCTCCGCCTCCTAGTCGGAGATTTGTAATTTGGTTTTGATAAGGGGCAGAATCCTGGGCTTTAACTGATTCGCCTGGCAGTTATCTACTATCTAAAAGTGGCGGGTCTCTTAAACTGAGTCTTTATTTTCGCTTTACGAACCTTGTTGGATACATCTCATATCGCTTGATTAATAATAGGAGTGGGATCGTCACAGTGAAGAAATAACATTTCGATAACAGTTCGTTAAGTTTTAACGTTTTAATGTCATTTCAAAGAGCATTAGTGTATAGTGCGTATTAATTGATAGCTTTCAGAGGAATTCAATATTTCATGACTGTAAGTATCCATGTTATTTGACATTGCAATTTAGATCCTTTTACCGAATAATTGGAAGACTCAAGTTAAAAGCAGTTACAAAGTAGCCTAATTAGAAATAAATGCCACTGGGCACACGGCAAATGTATCTTTCACCTGCATCGTCCACCTTCCCTTCTGAGAGCCAGAAAAGGGAAAATTCGATGGCTGAGCTAATTCTGCAAACCCAATGGTCCATTCATAGTCATTTCAGAATGCAGTTATGCAAGCCTCTGGTGCAGTCGCATGCCAAATGGAACCAGTGTCGACTGGCAACAGCTTCTGGAATGGGCAGTGAAACTGGTCAAGGCATATCCTGAGTCTTGGCAGCTGAATAGGGGCAATAAAGATGTTCTCCTTTGAGCTGGGTGGAAATCCAAATCGGATTCCGATCAAAATGCAATAAGTGGCCTATGGATTGCCCATATTCCGTCCCTAATGGCCGTCGCAAAAAAATCTCAAGCAGATGGCCGATATCGTTGTGCAAAGGTCTGCTATGGAAAGCTTAAAAGAAACAAATTTGACATAAATACAGTAGAGTACTTGTTCACATTTTTGTAGCCTTTTCTTCATAATTCTCTCATAGCAAGCAAAAATAATTTAGTTTTGGTATAAATAATAATCATTAATTTGTAATGAATGCTACATGAATGTTTTGATTATCTTGCAGCACATTGAATTGAAAAAGTATTGGAGAAAGTAACAAATAAAACTACAATTTCTTTCAGTGCACTCACATTATTAGTTCGTCGCTCCAAGAACTTTGTTGCTGATTGATTTTCCACCCAGGCCACACACAAATCCGAACATTGCCAGGGCAAACTTTCTTTGAACTGCCATAATTTCTTAATCTACATCAACTGTTGACAGTTATATTAAAAAAATTTTCGCATCTGACATGCCAAATGTGAACAAATGAACAGGAAACGGAAGCCATACGACAAAAGCAACTTAAAGTTTCAGAGAAGCAGCCGCGGAGCCAAAAAAAAATAGAAAAAATCCAAAGCGACCCGAAAACAACTCAAAAGATGTGTAAATTTGTTCGCCAGAGACAGGACGAAGGGCAAGTGCCAAATGTCACATGGATTTGTGGCGGCTAGCAGTGAAAAGTATCGAAAAGTATCCACAAGCCCCGAGGAAAAACCGGCTCGAAGAGAATCCAACCAACAGCCGCGGCTGCTGTATCGAAAGTAGAAATGAGAAAAGTTTTCGGCCCCACAGACCGATGGCATTTATTTTATATTTGTAGCAACTTTTTCAGGGGGTGAAATTTAGTTTAGTAATCAAAGCAAGAATTTGTCGATGGGGTGGCCTTCGAGAAATCGCCCCAGAATTTGTTTGTTTTCGTGCAAAGGCATAAAGGACATCATGAGGGAAGGACGCTGCGAAAAAACAACAACCGAAACTAATGTAATGGAAATTTCGAAATTATTGAAAATAAATGAAAGCAAATAAATATTCCGTGGGCATTTTATGGCTCGCAGGGCACCGGCATCTCAGCATCTCAGCAAGGCGATGGAGCAAGGCGTTGCCTGTTTGTATCATATTTGTTATCTCGGGAATATAAAGCTTTTACCGGCCTAAGGTTACTCAGCTGGATTAAAACTTTGTTTGTTTTGTATTCAGCAAAAATATTATATCAGAAATATTACATCAGAAATGTAAGGCATTATTTGTGCTGTGCTGGGCAATATCATGCGATTCTTTTTTTAAATAGTATTTTATTATCTTAAAAATACCATTTATATACAAATAAAAAATTCCAAAATCACTCTGGAAAGTGTATTTTAATTATCGCCTTGGTTGCCTAATCTCGACTAATTTCCCGTTTCATGTACTGTTTAATGGCGTGTAAGAGTACAAATTGCCTAGATTAGTGCCTAAATTAAAAGTGAAATTGAAATAAATTAAAAATTTGCCTACACACACAAATTTTCCCAGCCGAGAAGCCCTAGACAAGAGCTTTTATGGTCTACTTAGACAACATTTTCTCGTAGGCGCTAAGGAATATTTTTGAAGGAATTTATTAGGCTTTCTGGGCACTCTTATTTGCTTTGTTTGTATTTGGCTCCGGCTGAAATGAGGAGGCACAATTAAGTAGCTGCAGAACGGGAAGTGTTTATTATTTGCTGACAAAATCAATTAGCCCAATATTGAAAGCATTTTGCAACACTCTTGTTCCTTGCGTAGATAATATAATTGATTTAATTGCACTTTAAAGTACTTTACCTTGTACATATGTTCTTGTAATTTAATCTGTGGAAATCTACGTTTAGTGCCTTTGGAAAAGGGATTTTACATAATGTGCAAAATATCTAGAACTAAGACTTAAAAGTATTTTAGACACTCACAAATTGGCATTGCACTTGCCTTTGCAATAAAACCACTGAAACTTATCAGCAAGTTAAGTGCTAAATTCAACTTCCGGTTCCTGTCGCGATGATAAATGTTTATGTTATGACATGTTTTAAATTTTGAGGTGCATTAGTGTAAAGTGCTTTTCTTTTCCCTTGCCGAAAAGGATGCTAGAGAATGGTGGTGAAAAATGTCTGGGAATTGTGTGCCAGGCGAGACGAAGAGCTAAAATGCTCTTAACACTTTTCATCTTTTTTCCACTTTTTATTTCTACCTTTTTTTCTCTATGTGGTGGTTGAGTCTGTGCGGAGTTAACCACCTGACACCCGATATTAAAATGGAAAGCTCATAGAGTTGGCACGTTATGTGCATAATGAATTTAAGGTAACAAGGCGTGAGGGGAGAAATTTTACTCTTCGATCTAAAATGTGTTAATACCAGAAATGTTCGATTTGCACCGCTCTTAACTCGCTAAATTAGTTTGATATAGTAAAGTAACACAAAACGATAAAAACAGTATATATTTTCAATAGGAGTTCCAGGAACAGTAGCTCGGTTAACTCTGAATCCGAAAGCGACACTTTTGTCGCCCATTTCGTGTATCCTGCAGCTGTGCAATTTGTTTTCGAGTATGAGTGCGTGTGTTAAAATTTAGCACAACATTCCTCCAGATGCACCTGCTTTAGTTTCAGCCCGACCAGCCACCCAACTCCTGCCGCCCATTTACGCATTAAGGCTCTTTTGCGATGGCGCAAAATGCAATTTATACATTTCCGTTAAGCAAGCGAAATTCCGACCATATTTTTTCAACTCCACTCCGCCGAGTGCCGACACGTTTTTGCTTTTAGCGGAATGCCATACGGAAGCGACAACAATGCGGCAAACTAGCTAGCGTACATCCAACCCCCGCGCAAAACACAGCCCGTCTACTCGCCGAAAGCGGCGATCTTTTGTAGTTTCTGTCAGGGAATTTTAACTAATTAAAATGTTTTGTAAGGGCATCCGAAAATTTGATAAAATAAGCATGGCAACATCAGCAGCGGCAAATCGGATTGCGTTATTTATGGCGAAATATGTGGGAGGTCCGCGACTTTTCGACTTTTGCATTCGCATTCTGTGCGCCGCAGTGGGGAAATCAAGGAAAAATATTTAATTTTCCAAATCAATAAACACGCTGATTGCATTGCCTGACAATTGGCATCAGAGTGAGTGGTGGAGTGGGTGGGTGGGAGGCAATAAATCTGGCATGTGTAAGCGATGCTTCGGTATTTATTTGCCGGGTATTCCGATTGCCATTGCGACTTCGCCCAACTCCCCACTTCCCACTCCCCACTTATTGGTGGTCAAAAAGAAGGAGCCAAACAAGAAGACAAACTGTCAACTTGCATGCTACCCAAATGGGTGGGTGGACTTTGCCCCTGCCCTTGGGCACCGAAAAATAATTGAATTCCCCAAATGCCAAAGTGGAATTTTAATTTGCGTTCGGCACTTCCTAGTTGGCCTCAGGCTCTCTGGAAAGTTGGAAGAATTGCTGCCACTGATTGCTGATCAGTATGCAAAATGTGTGCGTGCCAAAATCAGCGCAAAAAACGCTGCGTGGCTGGATGACAAGGAGAAAGGGGGTCAGACATTGTCACACGTACTTTCGTCGCTCCCCTCGAATTGATGTCTTAGAAAATTAGCAAACGCCTTTCAGCCAAGTGCCACATCTCGTGACTTGGAGTTCTCAACACCTTTTTTAAGCTGTTTTCCCTCCCCTCTTTTCCCCTCTCATTTTATTTTGCTCTCTGCAATCATTCTTTTTGCCAAAGCCTTTATTTCCAGGGCCTTCTTGTATGGAATGCACTTTTTTTATTACCAAATCGGCTGTGCGTATTGGTATTTGTTAAACTTTTTGGGCCATTTAGTTTTGGCAATCAACCTGAAATACCATTCTATATTCCAGTTTATGCGTGCGCAGTGTAATGTCATTTTGAAATCGATACACTTTTTAATTGACAAAATGGCAATCACATGACTAATATTCAGAGCTTTTAATACTCGATTATAGTATGTAAAAATATTTAAAAAAATATAAATAACTTTTTCAAGTATATATACTTTTTTTGGCAGTGCCTGTTGCCCAAAGTGACCATCATTTTGGATAAAAAACAGTGCTATCCCATTGCACATATGTATAGCTGTCTCTTTCGCCGACAGTATCGTGGCATTTATAAACGCATACATATGCATGAGATCATAAAGATTGCGACAGTGCCCGTGTGTGTGTGAGCTTTGTGAGTGCAATGCATTTGTCATAAATGCACACACACACACAAAAAAACCCCAAAAGAAACTCTATAATGGCATACACGGCGTACACACTCACTCTACACCCGTCCCACTTCCGCACTCTACCTCTCTCACTTCCGCCCGTTGGGGGGTTTCTCGTCAACGGCATAATGAATGCATCCGCCATCCATTGAAAACTTGACTCATATTTCATACCCCGGCAAAAGACGAGAGTGAAAATTCTACGGGTACATTGACCATCTTGTTGGGGGCTCCATTGTAGTGGCTCGCCTGGTTGTTGTTCACAAATTTGTTGCATTTATATGTGGTATTTGTACTAGTATATTATATCCGCATATGTATGTATGCACGAGTATATGGGATGTTAAGCCAGTTTTTCACATCGCTCTGATGATATTTCATAATCTTTTATCACATCGTTTGCACATAGTACAAATAGTACGTTTAAAATGGCATTTAAGGGCAATTTTTTCACTTGCATTGTGCAAATGAAATGCAATTTTTCGAATAAAGCATTTTAAGTGCAGCTCAGCCGGCTATGACGTGCGTAGGCCACTTTGATGTTGATACACATTATGGGATTACAGAACAGAGCTGGCATATTAATTTTCAATTTTCAATTGCGATAAGCAATTTGGATGGAACTCAGTTTGATGCAAGAGTTAAATTAATTTATACAAATTAAATGTGGAACGGCTTCGTTTACGATAGAGTTAGCTTAATATTAAGCATGTTAAGCATGCTATTTTAAGTGAAATCACTAGTGGTTATATTTGCAATGACCTATGCATTCCAAATGTCCACTTGTTCTTCCAAATTACGGTATAGGACATCGTGTTCATACATTTTTCTAGGCCATACAGCGCACCTCAGCAGCATTAGCCATCAGATTAGGAAAGCTTTTTACCTTCTGCTGCTCGACGGTCTGACAAACTGGCCGACATGGACCGCACATTTCACGCAATTGTCGTTTGCCGACAAAAGGCACGTCAGTCGCCTGCCTGCATTGCAGCCAAGTT
Organism: Drosophila orena; assembly: GCA_005876975.1. Classification (NCBI taxonomy): domain Eukaryota; kingdom Metazoa; phylum Arthropoda; class Insecta; order Diptera; family Drosophilidae; genus Drosophila; species Drosophila orena. Next base: position 1,080,818 of record VCKV01000008.1, on the reverse strand, counting down.
GGAATGTCAGAACGGTAAACGGCAAATGTCTGCCAGACAAAGACGACTCAGCACCGGAGCCCCTTAACCTTTGGTGCTCCATGCGCCATGCTCCGTGCGCCATGGCGTGCTCCTGCCATCATACCATCGCAGATCCCTAATTCCTGCATCCACCTGCTGTCTTGCCGAAATACCAAAAAACAAAAACCCAAAGTGCAAGTTCATGTGATATGCAAAGAGGAGTGTATGATGGAGTTTCTGTGCCGGCTTATATGCATCTGTGGTGCACTGAAAAAAAAAACACTTTCTACGCTCCTCATAGCAAAGCATGCTTTGAAACTGAAACTTATTTTTCAATGGGGTCCGTTTCACAAAGTTCACTGAAAGGTACTTTTTTTTTTAATGGTTACTAATTTAGTTAATACATCGAAGCACGTTTTTTCTAATATAAATTTATAATACTATTATAAATAAAATTTATCCCCCAGCTACAGTGGTTTGTCACAGCCCATGTACATATACATTATGGAACTAAGAATTGCAATTTCTGAAAAATTAAATATATAAGTACTCCTTTCTCGCGGTGTAAATGGGAAGGAACTGAGATGCTAAACAGAATCCCTGCCAGTGAAGGGCTGATAAAACTCAGGCACACCAGGGCGTATGTGTGACATGTGTGTGGTATACGATCATGAAGATGACGGCGATAATGATGATGGCGGTGAAGAATGCCAACTGACTTTTGTGCATTCTGGAAAATTGAAACGTTATCTTCGGCCCAGTCGCTGCTGGCTGCCATTGTGATTGAAGCTGCCCGCAGAGCAGAAACTTTTTCCAAGCAGCCCTATATTGAGGGATATAGCCAATTTTGGGCTTTGTTCTGAAGGAGAATGCTAGGACGGAGCCCTCAACATGTTGCATGTTTTTCACATGCGCCAGACCAAAGTTGAATGGAATAGTTTCCCCATTTTTGGGGCTCGGGGCCGATGAGTTTTCCACTTAATCCCCACATGGGATGCAGTGCATTGTTTATTGTTTGCCCCTCAATGGGATGGTCACGGTAAGCACTTTCCCTTCGACGAGCCCCTTTTGTATGTGCGTTTAGCATAAATTAGAAAGTATCGATCGAGCTGTGGCGAAATTGAAAAGGCAACTTTGCCGCAACCGAAAAAAGTTTCAAATCAATAACCATGGCAAGGAAATGTTTTTCGGCTAAGCTGCTAACCAACAGAAATTGTAATTTCGAAGAGTACTGTGGGGATTTGCGAGGCAATGGAAGATGAGAGGGAAATAAATAAAACTTGTGCCCTGACCACGCATTCGGTAATTGCAAGAAAATCTCATTTAATCCCAACAAATGCGACTTCATCACGCAAAAAATTATGAAATATTCTCCGTCTCTCTAGGCAGCAATTGCTTTCCCCTTCCCTTTACATACTATACATACAAGTATAATACATCTAGCTTTATTTATATATCCTTTCCCGTTATTGTTGGCCTTAAGTTGCCTTTTTGTTTTGCTTGTTTACACATTGTCCTGCTCACGCCTTCTGGCCAGAAAAAATGAGTGTAGACAGCAAAAACGGCATTCAGAAGCATTGGTCGTATATTTAGTATCGTAGTTTCTTTTGCAACATCATCATTTTGGCCTTGTTGCGGCTCGTTGGTGGCATTTGAGAGGAGAAGACAAGCTCAATGAGTTGAATCCGCTGAGTACTGAAATCGGGGCGGATCGAGTAATTGACCGCTTACTAACCTTTTCATATTTACTTACAATATAAAATCTTAAAAATATTGAGCGGCAGAATTCAATGAGAGAAACACCGTGTGTTCGCTGCGGAATTTTATTTGCGACTAAATGATGAACGAAAGAAATGACAAAAATGAATATACATATTTTCTTATTCCTAATTCGTTAGAGCGGGATAAATCTATGATCGGTAATACAAGCGTGCATTGTATACATACAGGGCATATACAGGGCCTCTATTTTCTACAAAAAACACATAAAACGATGCAAAACAGTCGCCATTTTATGGCATGCAATGTTCACGTAGATAAAACTAATACTAATAAACTATTAAGAAAAAAGAAAATATTAAAAAAAACATAGCTTTTAAAACATTTACATGTTTGAGTTAAGCAACCATTATGTTTCAGAACAATACGCTCCACCCTCGAATTATTAAACTGTTTCCTGGGCGCTCTTCTTCTTTTTTTGACCATCGTTTCATGCAGATGAATGCGCGTATTTATGAAAAATGTTGTTGTCATCGCAGCACTGTTGTTTTTATTGCCATTTGCTGAATGTGCTTTCGCCTTCGCATCGGCTGATGAGAAATAATGTTTGCGGAAAAATAAGATTTGTTTATTTTACGAACGATTGATTTCGTCTTCCGTTCTGTGCTTGCCGCTCCATTTAGCCAGCTTTTCCGACCGCCCGACCGCCCACCGCACTTTCCCCGCCCCCTTTCGGCCACTTGTCCTCGCTTCATTTTCCATTTTGCGCGGCTTAAAAATTAATTATCGCCAAAGTCGGGGACTCATCTAGGTCTTTCGTCTGTCAGCCGGACGGCTGTCATTTATATTTGGAGGCTTTGGCGAACTTTTTGAAATATCTCATCAAAGTTTTTGTCGTCCTTCGACGACTTTGTGTCACTTGACTTAGCTGTGATTCGGACTCACTCAGTTTATAATTCACTTACCAGGCACCAGAATGAGGATGAGTACCAGGGCTATCCAGCAAATGCAGCTACGCCCACTTCGGGAACCATGGAATCCATGGGATCCACACTCCTTCTCCGTCCTCCGCCGATTGGCCATTTGCAAGTGACGGGTGCTTGCCCCCAGTATAGTCGTATTAGCCATTGAAATGTATGATTTCACTATGATATCACTGTGAGGAGGGCTGTGTCCTCCGTCTTGTTATTTTTCTTTTCTCGATCTTTCCTCGCTTCCTTTTGGTCCTTGTAAATATATATGGGCCAATAAATGTCAATTGAGCTTGGCTTTTTCTGAAATAGTTTTCTCAGCACCAGAAACTCAACTGTAATTGTAAGAAAATTAAAAAAATTAATTATTAAATTTGAATTATGCAATATTTACAGTGATTCACTTTATTATATTTATAACCGTTACTCGTAGAGTCAAACGGTATACTATTTTCGTTGAAAAGTATGTAACAGGCAGAAGGAAGCGTTTCCGACCATATAAAGTATATATATTCTTGATCAGGATCAATAGCCGAATCGATCTGCCCATGTCCGTGTGTCCGTAATTTTTTTGTAATTTTTTTTGAGTATGATGCAAAAATTTAAAAATGTCCCAAGGCTGAAGTTCTAAACTCCATAACTCAACTTATCTTAATCAGATTTTGAAGTGGCATACCTCTAAATGTTTCTGGCCCAATTCTCTAAAAATCTGCATTTAAATTTAGAAAATAATTTTTTTCAAAATTTTTTGTAATTTTCTTGATGTAATGTTGTTTTAGAAACTAAAAAAAATTAAGAAATATCCTTAGGCTGAAACTCTAAACTCCATAACTCAACTTATCTTAATCGAATTTTGAAGTGGCATACCTCTAAATGTTTTAATTATTTTTTATATTTATTTTGCAGTATTTTAAGAGTTGTCGGTTTTGAAATGAATATTAAGTGCATTGAAGCCATTTAGGATCATAATTAAACATTAATATTAAATAACAGCCATTTAAATTCCAAAACAAAAGCGCTGCTAAACTTTATTGCTTTTTGATTGCACATTAAATAATTCAGCAAATTTCAGTTGAATAATTCATTAAGTGTTTCGGACCAGTTCCATTTGATGGCATTCAGCACCATGTGCACGCCCCAACACTCTCGACAAATACAGTGATTAATGCAATTAACTGCAGTACTTTAATTAAAAATCGCCTCAAACACAGATGCAGAGCAAACACACACTCCCAAATCGATTTCATTTGAACACTAATCCGTGGGGGTGTTGCACTGGGTAAATGAAAAAATAATATCATCAGACCGGGGACAAAAACTTAATCCACAGAAAAATATAAGGAAAAAAATTCAAGCAAGAAAAACAGGACAAGCTGGCAAACTACAAGTCTTCGTTAAATAGCTTAAACACTCGTGTTGACTATATAAGATATAATTGGGAAAAACTTCTTATAATTACTCTATTCTTCTCTAATTACACAACGCATGTTGTGGACTTCCAAAGGTGGATTAGTAGTACTTATGTCCTCCTGTTTGTCATCCTCTTCGGGAGTTATAGTGTGTTTATATCAAGAACTCGATAAAGTATTTCCCCCTTATCAATCAGATCAATCCTAAAGAGGGTACAAAAACTTTCTTTTCTGTGGAATTTTATTTATATTCCCACCCGTTTTATGCAATCCTCCTTTTTTCCCCTTCCTCGTGTAAACGAGCATTTCCTAATTGTCTTTCCTCTTTGCCAAAAAAAGGAGCTGAGGGAAACTTCAATCCGCAGTTTAATTATTTTTCATTTAAATAAAATTCACACACTCACATGCCCATGCCCATTGGTATTTACATACACTCACAAGCGCCCCATTCCATTTGCTGTTTATGTCGCAAAAACTTCTTCTCTCTTTTATGTTTTTTTCAAAAGGGGCTTCGCTTTTGGCCATTTTCTTTTCCCTGCTGCCAGTTTCACACTCTTTTAAAACAAAAGTGACACAAATACAGCGCTACCCTTTGAATGCATTTAGGACTTTTTTAATACCCTTCAAAGCCTAAAAAATGGTGCAATGAGATTATTTTATTTTATAGCGTTCTCCAGCGGTCTTATCTGTTTGATCGATCACTAAGTCCACATTGATCTGGATCAAGAACACATATAACGAGCTTTACTCTACCTACTATCCCATTGAAGGTAGTTTCATGCTTAGGCTTTTGGAATTTCCTTTACTTTTTGTTGGCTTCCGACTGAGTTTGCCAAATCCTACCAAATCAGAAACATTCGAAAAGGCAACTCAAGGCTGGATTTGCCCTGGATGGAGATTTCCCTGGCACTGCATTTAAGGTAATGAGCACATACAAAATGCAATTAAAAGCTTGTTGCCAAAAATGCAATTTTACGTATCTCTTTCTTTGCCCTCTGCTGAATACACACGTACATAATTGGGTACATATATTTTTAAGCTTGGACTTTGCAGTTTGGGCACAGCATGCAAAGCATTAATGCACTTTATGGGCCCCAACCGACAGCGAATGCTTTTAACGATGCTACGGTAAGAGAAATGGAGAACTTAAAAACATAAAGCGTATAAGGCTTAAAATGCTTAAAATGGTTTAAAGGAGTTCTTGGCTGGAAATCACCAGCTTTAATAAATAATATTCGTCTTAATTGGGCTATTACTTTACTAATGTTTTTAGTGGAGCATACTGTCATGGTGCTCAAATTGGCATTCCCTCGTAACTCTAGTTTTGTGTTGATGCATTTTTTTTTAATATTATACCAGTTTTTTCTACCTGGTTTATTTTTACCATCTCTCAGCATAAGTAATCTCTGCTCCTTTAGCTTAGAAAACATGAAAATCGAATACGCTTCAAATAACACTTCTTTTACTTCGAAACCCAACGGCTCCAGTTCATTGGCCCTGCTGATGCTGATTTCCATTATATTTTCATTTGAACTTCCCTTTATCCTTGCTCCTCCTGGGATACGGCTCACTTATTTCATTTGCCTGATACCTTGTGGCTTTCGGATTGTTTGCACAATTTATTTCAGCTCCGGTTCGGATTCGGAATCGAAGTTGGATGCGAGATTCAGTATGACAAACATTTTTGTGCCGACTTGCTTGCCTGGATTTGTGGGTCAAGTGGAGCATGCATGTGCATAAAGATGCGTATGCAAATGCCAACCTAGCTGTGTTCGAATGGATGCGTTTGGAACCACCAACTGCAATTACACGCAGATCAAAGTTGATGGAAGCACCAGATTACCGTTGCCAAACGTACTTACGTGTATGTGCGAATCGGAATATGTTGACTACTGATCACCAAAGTTGATTTATAATATAAAAAGCGTATGCTAAGCATAATATCATATGTTTAATAAGCTCTAGAACTTTGCAATACCATTTATATTTTCTTTTTTATATTAGAAATATTCCTTGTATGAAGTCATATCTTTATACAACATTCGAATACGGAAATATAAGAATGATTTTTTATATTCATTTTACATCAATTATCCACAAAAAGTGGTAATATCATATCAGCGAGTCATAAGAAGAGACAAGAATATCCTTAGTAATTATAAGCGATTTCTGAATAGCAAATAGGTCAATCAAGCACACCTTCCATTGTTCGCCAAAATTACACCTGGCATAGAAGCTCACCTGACTGGCGGTGCTCACGTCATCGCTGCCGTGCAGCTGCCAACCTTTCTTAGACCGCAAAAACTCATTACAGCCCCTTCTTGGCCAACTCAGCTACCCGCTTTGTGTGCCGCTCTGCACTGGCTGTCTCTGTCGCTCGCTGCGTTTTTGCAATTTCGCAATTAAAACTTTCATTAAAGTAATTAAAATTGCAACAAAATAAACAAAAATACAATCGAAATCTGCAAGGTCTGGGCGTGGGGGGTCTTTTGTGGAATTTTCGGGGAATGGAGATGCTGGCGGGATTTGACAGACACACAAAAATGCAGTTAAAAACGGTCCGTGGGGGAACTGAAAGTGGGTGGGTGGCTGGAACAAAAGACAAAAGTGTGACAAATATAAACAGGGGTATAAATAAAATGGTTAAGTGCTGGCTGGATGGCTGGGGGCTGGGGGCTGGGGGGCTGGCAGGGGGATATAATAAAATGTGGTAATTGTAAATAAGTGGAAAATGAGTGCCGAGCAGAGGCGGGGCAGACCGATGGGGTAAATTGGGCTGCCGTACTGCACTGCACTGTGCTGTGCTGTGCTGTGCTGTGTCTATTGCATTTGGCGGGATAACATTTTAAATTCAAATTAAACGACCGGCAAAGCCACAAAAGGATTGACATGAAGTTAGTGCCACCAACCAGAGTAGCAACAAAAGGGACCAAAAAAGCGACAACTTGACTAGGGGCAACCACAGCTCTAGTTGGCAGCTGTCGTTGTTGCACCAGCATTTACCCATCTACCCATCTACCCATCTAACCATCCATTGTTTTATTTGAGCTTGACATTTGCATGGTAAATACGAAAAAACAAGGTGGAAGGGGGGTATGGCAAAGTTCGAGCTGAAAATTAAATATGTTCCGGGCTTCTCAGCATTCAATCAATTTGCAAATAATTTGCAAATGAGCAGGGGACCGAAAGAAAAGAACAATAAATTTCAATAATAAAAGAGCCATCATTGTTTTCATGCTTTTTCTCTGAGGGTGCATTTTGCCAAATTAGTTTTCTCTCTTGATACTGCATGCATATAAATTGGAAAGTCAGGCGATTAAATCTGAATCGCAGAGCAATTAAAAACGAATAATGCCGAATTGGGGTCACCTTTTAAACATTGAAACTGTTTATGGCCAGATTTATACGAAATGCTTGTGAATGCAATGGCAAAGATAACGGAAGCAGTTTTGTGGACAAGCTTCATTCAAGGCAGTAGTAAGAACACAACTTGCACAATTCAATTGAGAGTGCTCATATAATTTCTAGCCATTCATTCATATTTTCACATTTACATTCATATTTATATGGGAAATTTGATACCTCCGCTGCCACATTTGCCGAGTTTTGACAAGGAACAAGGAACTGAACGATTTTACAAGGCAGTGCGCAGACAATTCAGCAGGCAAACAACTTATCCAGAAAAACGTTTAAAGGCAACTTGACACGCCGGCAAATAAAATCTAAACTTTTAAGGAAAACCCTCATCTTTTCTTCCCCCTCCCCCCCTCCCCACCCATCCAATCCACTGCTGCAGAGGGGTCGAAGAAGCTAAAAACGAATACGAAAAGCAGTAAAAAAAAATGATAAACGCTTCAACTGATGACACATTCAGTTTCACACACGAACGACTTTCAATTTACATTTGATGTTTTATGTTTCGCAGCATTTACCAAACGAAAAGCGAAGAAAAACCCAATGAAACGGCCGGGGGATGGAGCGCAAAGAAAAAGAATCACTCATACGCACCCACGCACACGAGGATTGGCGCCCGACGTTTGACGCCGCATGGCAAAAGCGCTTAGAAAAGAAATAGCATATAGTAAAAAAAAATAGAAAAATACTCGGTGCCCAGACCAGCCAGGACTTACCAAAAGGCAGCCACTCGAAGGAGTGGCGGCGGGAGTATCCTGCAGACGACAACGGTGCCAAGGAGACGACTGGCGGGAACCAGGCGGCGTTGGGTAAATAAGCGAAAATATTTTGTACTTCAAATGGAGGCGAAGAACTAAAGAAACGCCAGGGTTTCGGCGACTATTTATGCCTCGAAATGCTCTACAAAAGACCCACCAAGGCTAAGACACTGAATTGCACCGGGATTAGGATTAATGAGTTGAATTGCTTTAATCTCCTATTTAATAACATCTTCGATAGAATACTTTAAATGAGTATTGCCAATTTTCATACGGTTAGTCAAAAAGAAGAGGACTAATATGGTTAATGTTAATACCAAATATATTAAAGTTCTGATTTTTAACTGAGCCAAATTATTGAAAGGTTTACTTATGCTGTTTGACTTTTTGTTGCTCATGCTTATGTTTTTATCACAGTCGAATGCTGTAATGCAAATTACGCTGCTAAGCAAAGTGAAGTGAACGCTGTGCTCTTGAAAATCTAATAATATTACTATGTTATCCACAAAGCAGCAGGAATTCCGAAAAAGAAACAACTTTGGGCAACTTGTAATAAGCTGCACTCAAGAATATTTCCAACATACGTGTATTGACAACTTCGTCGTAGTGTAAACTTTTCAATGGTCACTTATGAGCTTTTCCCCGAAAACCGATGCTTGACAAGTTGCCTCTTTTGAGATCGGCCACAAAGGCACTTCAAATGAAGGCTCACACAAAATAAAAGAGCCCTACTCAGCATGCGGTCAGCAAAAAACAAGAAAGTAAAACAAAAGCACCCAGAAAGCAGTTTGAGCAGAAATTGCCCATAACGAGCACTTGACCAGGGACAAAATGTGAGATGCCAGAGTTCAGAGGAATTTCCCATCTTTTGTATACCTTTTTATTTCCGGTCCGAGTATCTGTGTATCTGTGTATCTGTGTATCTGTGCCCCGATAGCCGTGTTCTTGTGGCAAATAAATTTAAAGTGCTCGAAGAAAAAAGTGAAAATAGCGTTGCACTTAAAGAGCGCACATTTGTCTCAATGAAGGCCGTGTCACATAAGTCACGTTAAGTTCTCTTTTTTACCTAATTTATACAGTTTACGCTGTTCGGTTATATAATGTCCAATGCCCCGATGTCCAATGCCCCGATGTCCTGTGGCCCGATGTCCTGTGGCCCCTGCGGTCTCCCATTTATGTCCGGATCCCGGGAGTGGAAGCCATATAATTGCGCTTATCTCTTGGCGCACACTCAAGTGGCCCGGCTCAATATGTTTTTGGAGTGAAATGAAGTGCCCATCGTATCCACTTGGAAAGCAAAAAAAAAAAAAAACGGAAAAATAAGGGAAAAAAGGCAGGGCGGCAAAGAGGCAGTGGCATTGGAATCCCTGCAGAAATTTTTGTATTTGATTTAAAAGGAAATACCTTTTTTAGTTGAAGCCTCACTTGTTTACCGTGCTGTTTTGCTTTTCCCCTGGTGTTTCTCCCTTTTTTGTGGTGACATTTTTATACACTGTGTGTGTGTGTGTGTGTGTGTGCAGGGGGATAAGTTTTTGGCATCCTACCAATGAGATTATCTTAAGTGGGGTGTTGTTTTTCGGTCCGAAGGAATGTGGAGAGCCTTCAATTGCAGTCTTGAAGCCGGGTTCCCTTTTTCGGTGTGTTTTTAGAAATGAGTTTCGCAATAGTTCTTAACTGTCAGGGGGTCGGTCTGTGGTTTTTCCTTTTTCCCAACAGCGGTCTGTTGGAGGTAAATCGATGTAAATTGCTTTTTAAACAAGTTAAATGAATAAATTATGTGCACAAATAGAGCCCCAAATAGCGAAGGATTCAATGTCTAATAATAAGGACTTTTGAAATTGTTTTCAAAAAAATTCAACTATGCACGAAAAATATTATGGCATAATTTTCAGTTATTATTTTCCTATTTTATCATCTTAATCGGCTTTAAACTTTAGCTTGGTTATTTGACATATTGATGTACATGCTGATCACAACCAAAACAACTAACTAAAACAATGGAATAACAAGACTCACTACCATTTGAACGATTCAAATATGGTTTAAATAAGTCAGCAGTTCCATCTTCCGATACATCCTTGACTTATACAAGGATATGCATGTATGTGCTGTGACTGCATCTTTTGAAAGCCTCAAGTGTGAACACACATTATAATAAACGCCTCAATTGTTGTGCAGTCATCTGCGTAATTTATGTTTAGCTAATGTTCAGGGATCGATGAGCTTGTCAGCTTTTGTGAATCACAACGCCCGCAGTCGCACACGAGGTCCTGTATATCCTATATCCTGTCCCGCACACACATGCCCTAACATTAACCCCCCGAAAACCGAAGGAAGCTGGAAAATGGCGTTAAGGTTGCTTCGTTGAGTCTAATAGACTTTCATGTCTGCCTCGACACTGCCGTTGCCCCAGCTTAGAGCGAGTCCTGTAAAGAATCCTTTCGGCATTTCCCAACCCATCTCATACTGGTGTTATGCTGCGCAGAGTCGTCGTTTTTTTTTTGTAGACATGTTTCAATGATTTCTTATTTTTGCCAGAGGGGCGAATCTGTTGCGCTGCTGTTTTGTCGTTAGAGAAATTCAATTTTTTTGTATTTGTCGCTTCGATGTTAAATCGTTGATGTGTGAAATTTGTGAGCTCAGCCAGGAGGAGAGCAGCATCAACAACTTGACTTTGATCGATTTTAAAGGCAGTTTCTCTAGCCCACTTTGATTTTCCATCTGCCCTTCTAGCTGGTTTTAAATTTTTCCACATCAAGCTGGCTTCGCAAAGAATTTCCCTGGGCCTGTGCTCGGTTTTCTCAGCTGAGCGCATTCCAGTCTATACACTTGTCTTGTAAACAGCTCGTACGCTTTCACCAGTACATAAACCAAAAGCACAACAAAATTTCTTGTTTAATCAGTTTTGGAAATCTTTTCTCAATCCCTTCTCTAATAATAATACAAACTGTGAGTTGTCCTTATTTCCTTGAGAGATTTTCTATGGCATATCTCCCTTAGTTAACCTCCCGAAGATGTGTTGCCAAGGAGCCTGTGGATCGGTATCGTATGCCCTGGCTTATGGCCCCGTCGGACCCGCCCTTCCAGCCATGAACTACAACAACTGCTGCTGTGGACCCAATCCTCCCTGTGGTCCCTGGACATGTCCACCTAACAGGTGCTGTTGCGCCGGCGAATGGGGTTGCTTTGGGCCTTTTTACTGAGAACCTCTGGGAATCTAAGCATAAGGTCCGGAAGGACTCAACAAAATGACGTGCAATTTTCTTGTGCTTTTGGTTTGAACCACGTTTTCTCTCACACAAAGGTTCGAGCTTTTCACTAAATTAATGTATTTAAATGAGCAATTCGTTTTATTTACTATGGGTGGGGAAATTTCATATCGATGGAAATTCGTTCATATTGATAGAAATTACAAAGAACAAGAAAACCAACCTTTGTGTAAATTTCTATCCTTTTCTGAAACTAAAATACTGTCAAGATGAATAAGGGAAAAACAAGATCAGAAGATCTGATTTTCATTCTGGTCAAGTGTTTTTAGGCATATCGACAAAGTTGCAAATTCCTGCTGCGCGCCGACAAATTTCAACGAAATGTAAAATTAAAGTCCCTCGATCTTTTATTGGTTTCCTATGGGAATAGGCGGTACAAGAAGATCAACACTTATAATTTAGTAGATAGACCGAAGTCCTCCTGGCGTTTACTACTCTTCCTTTTTTTGCTGACTACTTTCCAGTGTGCAAAGCTGGGCATCCAGTGGGGACAGGATGTGCGGAACATAGCAGTTGTTGGTGTTCTTCTTGCGGCTAGTATCAAGAACATAACACTTGTCGCAAGGACCGCAGGGCGTGGGTATGAAGTCCCGGCCGGTGAAACGCACTGTGGACAAGGGAGGATTGTTGCAGGCCAGGTCGTAGGAGGCACAAGCCCAGCCACCGCACATGGTTAGGAAGCGGATGTAGAAACTACATATATGGAAACGGGTATGATTTAAATAAAATTTTATAATAACATAAAATGGAACTTACCCCGGGGAAGGTGAGTGTAAGGTTGTTGTTCCTACAATGACTAGACGTGGACTGAGTGGTGTTTGTTTCATGGCTGACAGTCAGCAGTTTCCCAGGCCTACTTCAAGAAAGTGAAATCCAGGGCTCGCCACCCGGCCTTGTGGCCACTCCAGGTCAGAGTTCACCTAGCACCCGCAGCAGCTGCCGCAGCAGCCGCCGCAGCAACCGCCGTAAATGGAGCAGTCATCACGTGGACCGCAGGGCGTGGGCTGGAAACAGCGGCCGGAGAATCGCAGTGTCGACAGGCGGGGATTGCAGCAGGCGATGTTGTAGGAGGCACAGGCCCAGCCACCACACATCTTGACTTGGCTTAGGTTTTCCGAAACGTGTGCTCTCGTGTAACTCTTTCTTTTTTGTTTGGGGTGAATAGTTATTGGCCCTGGAGCAGACACAAAATCGAGTGCTTGGTGCCGAAGTGGAAAAGGAACTGAAGTGGAATGGCTTTTCCAGGGACCAAAGGCGATTTTTCGCTCTGACAGCTATTGACAATTTCGTCGACGCCGCCCTCGGGCAGTCTACGCTTTGGATATCTGGCCTTAAATAAAAGCTGGCTAAATCGGAACCAGAGAGTGGAAAGCACACTGATAGTCTAGTGAAATGCAATGGAACTGAATTGCGGAAACCTTAAGCAGGGATCTGGATACCATGTACATATATGGTACTCCGCATAGGAGTATATAAAATGAAAACTAAAGTACGATTCTATTAAAGATTTCGTAGAATGCTTTCTGTTAATAACTTCATAATTCCATTATTTCTACTACGACATTACACCCGCATCGTTGGCCATGCAAATTTCTATCCGCCGAATAACGAACTGCGATGAAACTTGTAGCCGGAGCCCACGATACTTCAATACACCTCCCATTCATCCAGGCGGAGGCAATCAATTACAATGTGTCCCGACGGACCAGGGTGTCTGCATGTGAGGATCTGGGAGACTATCCACGCATGGTTAACTGTGCAAATGTAACTGAGGGGACATGGGTTCGCCGAAGCGTGGTGGTTCTGGTTGGATATTCCTAGCCGACATGTATAGGTTTTAAATGGGACCGCAAGCCGGACTGTATAATTGAAATGTAATTGTTATGTTTGGTGAGGAAAATAGGTAACTTTTCACAAAAGGTTTATAAGCAGAAGTACGTTTAAGTTACCTTAAGAATTGCAAATTATTAATGGAATATATAAGGTATTCGTTATGGTCCCAATTTAAAATGATTTCAGGCGCATGTATCCTTGCCTTATGTGTCACTTTTTTAGGAAATACTTGAGGAAACTGCAAGAGTTTTCATTCGCCAGTAACTATCAAATTTTCCCAGTGGACTTGCGACCGTTGGCGGACAAAAAAGGTGCTAAATAGGCGCCTGGAGCTTTGAGCTGACTATAAATCACTGCCCCGGAGTATTTAGCATTTTTTTTAGCGGCAAGAACACAGCAACAGGTTGCAAAGGACTAAGTAATTTCTGAAATGAGTTGCGCTGCACCGCGATGCCGACCGCAGTTTGGATCTGGTGGGATCTGTGGGTCTGGCTGTAAGCCCTGCGGCGGAGGTGGCTGCTGCGGGGGTGGTTCCTGCTGCGGGGGTGGTTCCTGCTGCAGGGGTGGCTGCTGCGGCTCAGGAGGCTGCTGCGGCGGATCCTGCGGCGCAACCTGTGGTGGATCATGTGGTGGCTCCAGCGGCGGATCCTGCGGCCCACCGCCCTGTGCCGTGGTCTCGTACCGCCTGACCTGCGGTCCCGTGGGTCCCCTGCTGCCCTGCATGAAGTGCACCTGCAACTGCGGATGTTGCAGCGGCGGCTGTGCGCCGCCCTTCTATTTTGTGCCGAACAAATGCAAAAATTGCTGGGAGTGGGGCTGCTTTGGCCCGCTGTACTAGTACCCTGTAGTACCCTGTTGTTGCACTTTCTATGGAACTTTTCATATTTTGAATGCAATAAATTCACGTGTCAGACAGACGTATTTGCGCCTTTTATATTTTTTTTGTGCCTTTTTGACAGCCTAACAAATGACCGGGGTCCAGATTCAGGGTTGCCAAAGTTTGCGCCATGAAATTCATTTAACATTCGAACTTTTGTTAGCTAGCCCGCAAAAAAAGGATTGAAATGGCTAGGCAAAAGTTTCCATTCGACGAGTGGGGCTAGCAAAACAATGGAAAAATGGTCAAAATCTGAAAGCTGCTTGTTTTGGTTTTGCATATGAAGCGAATGCGGGGGAAAAACAAAATATACACGTACGTTCGAAAACCTTCCAATCTATTTGGTTACACGACGTACTTATGTAGGTCATGGATCTGACAGTTTTTGTTCAGCTATTCGGTTGTATTTTTTAGCCACGCTTCAATAGCGAGGACAGGTCAATTGAACGAACTTTTTGGCAATGGTGCGGGTCACCAAAATATTTTCGTTTAAAAACTGCCGCAGTTAAAAACAAATTGACGCGCATCTAACCATAAATTTCTTTTTTAATTAAATGTCAATTTTATTTGGTACGCTAACTAACACAGTAGTTTTGGTTGGGAAACATAAAAACAAACACACAAATGTACGTTCTAATTAAAATTGCCAATTCTTAGTATTACAGCCATTATCCGAGACCACATTTCAACGGGAATACGATTTAAAATAATTGTAAATACTTTATTCCTAGTATATTTAAACGTAATATTTTAATAACTTCACTTCCAAGCCGTGACTTATGTGTTCCAGCAAAATGTTGTTCACAATTCTATCTGATGGCCTTTTGTCAATGGCGTAGATCAAAACCAAATCTATACAAAAATTAACCAAGAAGTGAATATTTCACATTTTCTTTTTCACCCACAATTGGCCATTCCGTTTCTTTTTTCAGACGAATCCCCGCCTAAGCAAGTTTAATGAACTGCATAATTTTCATTGTCGGCAGCCAGAAAAACACTTTGTCGAGTCGCCAGAGGCATATCCTGTGAATAATGTTCCCGAAAACATTTGAAAGAAATACAAGTGTATTCTGATATTTCAACCACCTGGTCATTATCCAAAAGTTACCATCGAAATTGGGCTAGAATTTTTTCACTTTAAAATGTATTGTTCAAATGAATTGTTCAAACACTGGGTCACCAGCATAATTAATCGCAGCACATCCATTGCATTTCACAATGGGAAATTGCGATTGCGGAGTTGGTGAAGTGCGACACAGAACTATGATTTCCACTACAAAAATTCTAAACGAGTTTTGCATGAATTTTTCAAACACAAAATTGTGAAGTGACTTACTGCACAAGTCGCTTCATTATTGTGACCTATTCCTCTACTAGGATAAATTAGTTCTTACGAAGCAAATCGAATGTAGATTATTACAGAATGAGTAATTCGGTTAAATTAGATTAAATAAGATTAGTTCTTACATAACCAGAGAGTCTTTCTTTCCTATTGGCTTATTTCTGTATGTTTCTAGGTATTAGCAAATATCGAAATATCTTTAATATGTATTTTATTTTGGTGTAATCGGACTACCAAAACACATTTCTGCGGACGGAGAACTGCTGGTTTTGCAAAATCCACAGCCTACACGACCGTAAATTTTGTTTTAAGAGTCCCAATAAAAAGCAGGAGCAAAATCACAGATACAGATATCATCATCACCCAGTCGGAACGCTCAACGGAAAGTAACTCACCTTTGGGTAGCTGGTGAACAACACAAATGTTATGACTGCCGGCAGTTGTTGTCTTTGTGTGTTGTGATTGTGTTGTTGTGCCGGCAATAAATTAACTTATTTTAGCACGTTACACGACTTCCCACGCCCACACGCACACATACTCAACTTGGCCGCCTTTCTTTCCGCACACACACATGACACTAGCTGGGCGGTGGGTGGGTGGTTTGCTGAAAGGACAACGTCAGGGGATTTTGGGGCCGTACAGAATACGTGTATATATGTATATCCCGCACTGGAGGATAGGGCTTGACCTATGCTCTTTGCCCTTGCTTTAGTATTTTGCGGATTTTGCACATTTCTCACATATTTTTCATAATTTTCGCGAGCAAATCGCGTACGACCAAAAAAGTGTGTACGAAATAAAAGTTTGGCGAAACGAAAAAGTTTGTCCTGTTTGCAGTGTTCGGTTTTGTTTTTTTTTCCGTTTGTTTTGGAAACACTCAAATCTCTGGTGAAATATTAATTTTCACAAATTCTGACACTTTTTTAGCCGGCATTTGCTTGTCTCAGTCCCACCGAACTGCACATTCCTTCGCAATTTTTGCTATACGAATTTTTCGTGTTGTCCGGTCGAGCTGTTGTTTACTCTTTGTTGTGATGGGGATTTTATTAAAATTTATTGGCTCGCTGGCCCTCGTCGTTGGCAGTGTTGTTGTGGTTGTACTCGTGGGCGGTGGCGACAGCAGAGCGAACCAAACGATTTGACATTATCAACGTAACTGAAGCATCAGCGGCAGGAAGCTGTCGGCCCTCGCCGGAATACCAACAACAGCAGCTGCTGCTGCAGGACCCGATGCCGATGCTGTTAAGCAGAAGCTGAAAGCGAAGAAATTCGGCTCCACTCGTGTCCTGCCAGCGAGAGTACAGGATAAAGAGCTGGGCCACTCGGCACTCGGCACTTGACGAAACACGAGCCGAAGCCAAGGAAATTCCAGAGAGTGCAGCAGCAAGCGGCCAGCTAAGAGAGAGACTTCCGCTTGTGTTTCGTGGTGATTGAAAGCTTTTAAGTTCGAAACGTGGACTGCTTGTTAACAGGGGTTCATTGGGATATTTTAACAGATAACTTAACAGACTTAACAGACTTAACAGAAATGCAAATGGGGAAGGCTATTCGCAGTAAACAGGAAACCCTCTTTAATTATTATAATAACTAGTATTTTGTTACCTTATCTTTAAACTTAGGTCTTAAGCACGTAGGATTATATTATACGATTTTCTCATTATTAATCTCAATTAAGTGTTTTCCAGTGAGGCGTTTAAGAAGCAAAATAGATATTTTAAAAGGGACTTCTCTTCAATAAAATTTAAGTTAATCGTGATTTAAAGTTACTGGCTGTGGCATCCAGGAGAAGGAGAATCTGATGCCAGAACCTTGGGAGACAGCGACTAAAGTGGTCAACAACAAACGGAACTAATGCACAACATGCAAAATGGAAACCATATTGACAAGATGCAGCGTCCATGGAGAAAACTGTAGGACGGGTGGAAAATAGAACAGCAGCGGTTGAAACATAAAGCAATAAACAAGAAAATACCAAATGCATACGAGGCAGCAAACATGACAAGCAGCACTGGCAGCAAACAAAACAGAAAGGATACATGAGAACATGAATCTATATATATACACATATATTTTATACATATATATATACGTGTATATCCATGGCGATGGATATGCTGTGTGGGAAAGCTTTGGCTAGACAATAACTGTAAAATGTAAATATTAATATTGTCATAATAGACAAGACAACTTGAACGGCAGAAGCCGGGTAGTGGTAGTGGGTTGTCCAGAGAGGATAACGACGACGACGGCGACGACGAGGCCCAAGCGGATACGATGATGATTGCCCCAATGGATCCCGATCCTGACGAGTAGCCGCAAAAGTGCCGTTTAGCTGCGCACTATCGAATGCGAGCGCTCCAAAGCGAAGCGGACCAAACGGGACCAAATGGGAAACAGAATACAGAATGTCAGCTCATTTCCGGTTGCTTAATTTGAAATCGTTGTGCCAAAAATTACAAATGAGCTGACAATGGCACACCGAAGGAACCAAACAAGCGAAAAATAACAGGACACGGCAGGACATGGCTGCCAGACAGAGAGCGGCATGGCGACAATAAGCACAAAATAGCAGCGTCTAATACGCAAAATAAACGAGAACTGGCCACAGCATGACAGCCAGGATAACACTGGCCAGCTGGGCGCAGTCCTTTTGCCCCCATGTCCCATCGCCCCACAGCCCCACTGGCCCCTCTCCACTAAAAACCCGCACCACACAGCCCCTCGTGTTTTACAATTTAACGCACATCCTAGCAAGGCAACGCCCCATAGTTTAATTTTTGTCTCCTCGATGTGTGCATGAAATTCGTACACTTGCCAAGAAGGATGCGAACAAGATTGCAGGGAGAGGAAAATATTGCTGATTTAAATAGTACCCATAATGCACATAGACTTGTGAAGCTATAATTCTTCGTTGCCTCTCAAAAAAGAAACAAATACACGTATATTGTAGTGGTCCTTGAACTTCTTAAACGCACGACATTTCTCTGAGTGTTCCCTCCCTCTCTGTCACTCATGCATCTCTATCTCCCATCCGCTGGGCTGGCTGTACTCTAATCTAATGACGACAAGCGGGCGGGCCGGGGGGAAGCTCCTCTGATAACCACGGGTTTGAGTGTCGCTCTTTTATTGCGTATACGCCATGTGCATCTCACATACTCACACAGCCACACAGCGATGGACGCCACAATGTGTCGAAAATTCGGAGCGTCCATCGTCATTCACCTTTTCGTTGAGTGCAGGCGATAAAATGTTCCATCTACAACCATGAAGATCTTTCCACGACCCCTCCTCACGTTTCTCGCCCTTCAGGAACTCTTCCATCTGCCGACCGCCTTTGGGCCAAGGAGCAGTCACTGCCAAATGGTCAAGTGGGAAACTGTGAGTAGAGGGAAAAAGGTGAATTCGATTGCTGTTGAAACAATGTGAGCTGCTGGTTAAATATTATCATTTCTTTAGTCCTTTAAGATGGTTTCACACAACTTGAAAACTAGAAATACATATAAGAAGTAATTTCTGCAGTAAAAATCTAACATATATATAATAAATATATGTAATTAAAATACCTTTATTTGTAAAATTTCTATAGAATGTTCTTTTAAGTAAGTTGAGCTCTGGGAATTGTGTTCGTGAATTTTTCCAATGCACCAGCACGCAACTAATAAGCCAGTTCACACCTTTCTTAGCGGTTTACCATAAACTTTATTAGCGCTCATCAACTAATTGACTAATTTATGCAAGCCAAATAAATGTCATGTCAACATATAATTAATTGAGGCGCCCAAAGTGCCGCTAAGTAAACGGGAATGTTACTGGGAGTGCGGAAAAGTTCCTAATTTATGCATGATTTACATTTACCACGGAGAAGCGGGTCTCTTTTCGCAGCTAATTAAATTTTTGTAATGGAAAAATATAGCAAACAAAGAAAGTGCATGGTAAGGGAAAACTAAGCCTCTTCTTGGGGACCAAGAGTCGGCTATTTTTCCCAACTTGCCTTGCACTTTTGAGGTCATCCTGGGAGCCTCTTGGGATGTCCTTAGTCTTGTCAACGGCTCCTTCTGTTGGCGAGCATAATTTTGTTATTGTTTCTGCATTGCATTACAAGCAACTGCGGAGCAACTCTTGCTGCTGCTTGTTAATCTATTGGATTAGTGAAAATTCAATTAGCCCGGGCCAAGGAGACTCCATCTGCTGGGCAGGATCCAATGAAATTAAGTTGCGAGCTCTTCAACTTTAAGTTTGACACTTCGATGCCCAAATTCCCTGTTCTATCGGCAGCAATTACTTTTGTGCGATTCAGGCCCGCTGCTCGTCAAATATTTGTATAACGGGCTAAACAAAACAACGCCCACTAAATCCATGTCAAAATCCAGCTATAAAAATAATATATAAACCTACAACAAATACCTAAATCATTCGATCTACGAGAAGCGCAAAAAATGGCGCAAAGCTCTATAAAAAATGACTGTGAATTTCAAACCAAGTGCAAACATTGTTGTATTGCAAATATTTACAACACTTTAAACTATATGGCAGCTTTTGAAGCAGCAAAAACCAGCCACAACAAGGGGCAAAAACAAATGTGTATCAGTAAATGATGGCAAAAAATTTGTGTTCAAATAGCCCACACATAAGGATGCCGAATAAACAATCGATTTGGGAAACATTTTAGAAACTAAGTATGTACAATTAAATCAGGGGAAACATAGTTAAAAATCTGAAATTTTATTATACAACTATTTTTATATATTAATTTTAATAAGTATTCAGATAATACCCTTGCATTTAGGAAAGGGTACCAATGTGAATAAACCAAATATTTCAGTCCCCAGATGTTAAGGGAACTTTTAAAAATAGTCTAGCTTCGAATAATCTTGTCTGCTTTGTAAATATATAAAAGATTTTACGTTCAATCAACCCATAATTCCTAAAACAAATACTTTGAAGTTGAACTATTAAACTTCAAGGCTAAGACCAATTACTATTTACTTTTACCTTACTATTTACCTTAGCTAAAATACCGACATGTACTTACTTTTGCTCTTTCGGGGCTTTTGGTGCTTTTTTCGTGGTCTGGTCCTTTGTCCTGTGGACAAAATAAGTCATAAATATATTTCGCTGATTTCATATTTTTCCACAAGGTTGCGAAAATAACTTGCATAATGTTCCATTCGTGGGGGACAAACGAACAAAGCGCAAAACGGACTTAACCGGGCCACAAAGGGAATCCTTGCGGAAGGGGAATCCCCGCAAAGGGGCAAACGAATAATTCACAAAGAATGAAAGAGCAAAGAAAGGCTTACTATTCGCTGGGATTTTTAAGTAGATTTGCCTGTTGTCTTTCAACTGTTTCCCATTTCCCATTTTCCATTTCCATGGCCAGACTTACTTTCATATTTTATATTTTATCATTCTGTTCCTTGCTCTTTCCCGGACTGTATATACTGTAGTATACCTTTTTTGGTTTGCATGTTTTTGCGCTTCCTTCTTTTTATTTCCACGCTTTTGTACTTATAATTTCTCACGTTTTCCTGCAAATGCAGCACAAAAATTTCTCGTAGTAACTTTTAATTTCATGCCATTTAATTCGTTGAAAGCGGAACGCGTAAAAGGAGCAAAAAATCGGCATCTGAAGAAAAGAGAATACTGCAATTATGCCCGGGTTTCTGGTGTATGTGTATGTGCGACTCGAAGGAATTTGCCACAGGACACGCTTTATAGAAAAAATTGTTTCCTCTTTTCTCCATTTTGCGACTTTCTTGCGCTTTTTTTTCTGCACGCCCAAGCAGTGAAAAGTGGACAACTAAAGGAATCTCATGATCTTGAAGAATTTTCGTTTATCTAAAGCAACTTAGAAAAGTTATGCACCATTGAGACCCACTTATTGGAAAGTTAATAATTACAATTTACAGCATCGAAGGATCGCGCTTAATAAAAACTGAAATATATTTAATTATATTAAACAAGTCGCAAAGTGAGGGATAAGTTTCCTTCTTTATTTTACTAAGTTAAACGGACCAAAAGTATCAACTTTGTCTGAAGTCTTTTGAAAACTTTTTTCTTAAGCGAATAAGCGAATATAATTTTTTGCGCTTAAGAATTTTTTTAATCGCAACATGTGAAAGGAATGTGAAAATTAAGTACTGTATTGGCTAATTACAACATGTTCGAGGCAACAAAGTTATTTATGGCTCTAAGAAAATTCGTCGACTATGCGACAAGCTTTAAATATTTAAACTACGGCCAACTAGAAAATTGATTAACTTCTGCTCGGCAAACTTTTTTCTGGATGCATAAAACGCAAAATGGAAAGCCAGCAAGGTAAGGCCAACTAATAAAGTTTGCGGTAAAAGTAGCTTAGGCCACGCCCACTCATTGAAGCACTTTACCAGAGGCTGCATAATTTGCACATTTGTTGTGTGTGAGTTGCGGCTGGGCGGGGGGCTGGTATGAGTGTGTGTGTGAGGGTGCGCATGGGTGTGTGTGTGTGGGGGGGGGTCCTACTTTCACCTTGTTCATAGCTGAAGTTTTAAGACATTACTTAACTGTTATGTGCACCGCAAGGTAGCACACACACACAGACTAATACGCCCACTTCCTGGGAAATCACTTGGGCACGAAAGTGAAACTCGAAACTGGCAACTTTTCCTGTATCCCTACGGAGGACCTCCTCTACTCCTGCATACACTCGATGCAGCCACCTAGCAGCACGTCGACCTTTCATCATCATCGCCAGGTCCCTTGCAACAAACTGCAAGCAAGTTGCAACCTTTTATGCGTGGTGCGCCGAGGTGATGGAATCAGGATTTTGTGATGAACAACTGTATAAACTTAAGCATGTGGCGCCTGGAAGGAAGCTACTGTTCATTAGGCAACAAATTGTCGAGAACGGATCATGTAAGGTGTAAGTGATATGACACCTTAGATAAAAACGCAACTGAATTTCTAATTCTGGTTCAGTAGTTTCGTTCAGAAACTAAAGCTGATCTGCAATTTTCTTGGAAATGGATATCAAGACGTTACGTAGATGGAGCTTCAATTTTCTCGTTCGATGCCAATAAACATATTTTCTGCGCGCACTGACAATATTTGAGGTCGCACCACATGTATCAATTTTCTATTGTGTTCCTTAAGGATCTGACAAATGGCAACACGAACTGGGAGCAACAAAAACAGCTTCGTACAAAAGGACAAGCAACAATAAATTGATGGTGTTGAAATTGTTATTGAGAAATTGCGCCGCATCATCATCATCGACACGGACGTCATCAAGATCAAAGAGGCTGACTAGTTTGTCTTGTACACCCAGGCATATCCTGGCATATCCTGGCATATCCTCGCATATCCTGGCATATCCTCCTCCTTCATCGCTTTTCAATGACAATACAATTTAATATTGACAGCGCAAAAAGTAAGGAAAGACAATTGCCCTCAATACATTTTTTTCTATTTCTCCCGCTTATTTTCGACTACAGATATTTCATTTATCTTGTGAGTTGTTCATTTCGGACAATATGACTATGTGAAAATGAATTTCCTTACGTTGTCAAGGTATTTGTGCTTTCGCAAATTTGTCAATTTCCAATCAACTTGACTATTGAATTTAAGAGCCAACAAATGCGTAAAAATTGCAATCAAGTAAATTTTTATTACGGCATAAATAAATTGGTAAAAAGCTTCGACACCAAAGGACGCGAAGAAATAATTTGTAATAGTGCTTGGGAAAATAAAATGCGAGCGTAAAAAATTCAAAGCGAAACAATTGTGACCACAAGCTTGTTACACCATCAATTAAAATTTAAATAAAACCTAATTACATGAAAAATGTACAATCAGGGTGTAAAAGGAACACGTGACACTGTTACAAAGATTTTTTAATCAATCAATGGCATACATGCACTCATGCATTCAGCTGTCTACAAAGGGAAAAGCTATCTGGCATGAATATTAGTTGTGCAAATTATTTATCGATTGGCCAGTAGTCACAGTCATCGCATCGCATCGCTTCGCATTTATAATTTGGGCAAATATTATTTTTCCACTCATTTCCACTCCATCATTGTCTTTAACATTTCGGATTTGCGAAACGTTTTTTCCGAATACTCTAGCCGCATTTGAATAATTTGTCAAAGGCATTTTATTGTCATTTGTTACGCTCTATTAATTATGTGGCACACTCCCAACGAAAAAAAAAACCTTTCCACAAATCGGATATTCCCTTTTTATCCCCCCACAAACATTAGCTGCCCCTCCCCCAGTTCCCTTGCATTATTTATGCTCATTTTATCGCGTAATCTGTTTGCGAATGTTAATTGCTAAATTGTTAAAGCAAAGGTTTTTGCAATCGCCGTTTTGGTATTTCATATAATCATTTTTTCCCATTTTGTCTGTTGCTGTTTATAATAATTTTATGTGTTTGCTGTCAATTGTTTAATATTTTAATTGTTTTTTGTTGCTGCTACTTTGACAAGTCGGGTGTAAACCGAGGGCATATGCTTTTATGAGTTAACGTACACGTATATACACGTAGTTGCCCACACAAAGTGTGCGGGTCATTGAAAATATTTATTATGCCAGTGGGACGATTACACAAAATATTTATAATTTTATTCAGCTTGATAAATATGTTTGTCGAGCGAGTTGTGAGGGTAATTTGCCTATCTATGTGTGGAAATCAGAGCAAATGGGTTGTTATTTTAATTGTGGGCGGGGTGGACACTTTATGAAGACTTAATAGACCGAAGATGCTATCGGGCTTGCATCAGTTCATTTATCAATAATTTTCGATAACAGAAACGCGTGGGTTATTTGTGCTTTTAATTTACATCGTTTCATAACCTTTCAAAAGCATAGCCGAGACCAATGATATTACCCGTTGTCGTTATTTTCTTTAATTAATAAATCTCGCAAGCCAGGCACTCCGATGCAAGTAAATATTCTGCTGCCATGCCCAAAAATAAAGCCGTACAAAAATAGCAGACGAATCCTCCGCATTTTATGGAGGGCATCGTGCAGATTCGCTCCTGAAAACCAAGGAAGTAACAGACCACACCGAACCCTTAAGAATTGTTTATTGCCGGCAAAGTAAATTGTTGGCAGGAATTATATGACAAACATCAATAAACTTTTCAATAAAACGGCGCTACAGAGACCAAAAATCAACGCAATAAAAGGTCCTATTTACAAACACATTTAAATAACTGTTAATTTCCTCGATCACAATATACATTATATATATAAACTTTTAAAGTTATTCAATAGTTACTTTTGAGTTCACATACAATGAGCGTTTTCTGATTTACGTTTGTTAGAAATTTAATGCGATATCAAAATAAAAGCGTATCTACTACCTCAGTTGATTATATTGAGATTTTCTTTCAGTGCACTCAAAAGATGAGTGGTACAATGCAATGCCCTTGGACTCAAACATCAAGCCCCACGCACACCCACATGTACATAGGTATGCGAATTTGTATCAAAAAGTTGTTAAACCTTCACAAAATGCGGCAGATGAAAAGGTTTTTTTGGGGGCGGCGATGAAAGAAAGGAAGGAATTGGTAACTTTGTGTTGTGGCCGCCAAGTACCTAAAGGTTGATATGTGTGCGTGTGCGTGTGAGTGTGCATGTGTGTGTGAGTGTGCGTTTGTGTGCCTATGTGGGGAGCACAAGGACCAGGGAGCACACATAATTATGCAAACTAATTAAAATACTCATACGACGCGTTCAACTTGCGCTTCTGTTACTGCCAGCCCCGCACCGCCCCGCCCCGCCCCCATCCTTTTTGGCGCCCATTTTTAATTAACAGTAAGCGACTGGGCGAAGGGGGGGCGGGGGTGGGGAGTTCCTAGAGCTGGATTCTCAGGCCTGAGATCCCCGACTGAGGGCCAAACAAAAATGAAAGACACTCATTTACGCTTGACATGACGTGGAATGTTCTGCACATGCATTTGACTCTGCTCAATGGCTGGCTCTCAATGTGTGCGTTGGTGTGCGTTGGTGTGTGCTGGTGTGCGCAGTGCTCAAATACAAAGCGAAACCGCAAAAACACAAATATAGTGCATACTTCTGAGCGCCCACGAACAAAATGTCAACAGCGATAGCTACAAAAAACCAATGACAAGTCTCGGTTGCATGTATGATACTCTTCCCCAATATCTGCGTGTTATCATAGAAATGTATAGCTTAAGATATATATTTTTTTTAACAAAAGTGCCCTTTTGGTTTACAGTGCTTAATGTGATATGTGCCGAGAAGTTGTGCTGCAATTGCAACTATTTGAAAAGTGAGAGTGACATATTGATGTCGAATAAAATTTATGCTAGATTACACTTGCCATTCACAGTATTAGTTTCAAGTGTTACAAGTATTTGGCTGGAAGTTAAGTTGTAATTCAAGCAGTTTTAAGTGGTCTGATAACTGAGGTGTTACTGAGCTATACATTCTATCGTACATATACTGCTGTTTTCAATGGCGATAATGGCAATAGCTTCTAGAGGATTATTGTAAGAACACAAGCCCAGTGTTAAATCGATTCCTGGTTTTAGTGTTTTCTCAACACACCCATAGTTTCTTGCTGTGCGTCATTGGCATGATTTCCCTCAAGCCAGGCAGGCCTCAAAAAGTCAGCAACACGTTGCCTCTAATGATATGACTAACGCTGACAGCCCCATTCGCACACTCGGCTGTGTGCGTTCTGTTTGGGGAATAAATTGTTAATTATTATTTGAAAAGAGTTACAGCGGCGCAAGCCGCAATCCTGCCGCTGAGGATGATGTGGATGATGTGGACGAGGATCCTGGCGATGGTTAAGCAGGGGCGGCGTCGAGGCTCTTGTCGGGATCTGCATTTTGCATCCTGCATGGCAGGTTTTTGTGGTTCGCTTGGCTGGCAGTTTTAGTTTCGGGGCCCAAATCTCCCGGAGGGCGTGGCTCGACATGGTCGCCTGCTTTTGGGACTCGCGGCCTCTGCATGCCCATTTGAATCTGCATTTGGCTGCTGTTTTTGGATGAGGCTTCTAAATTAACATTCGCGCTCCTCGGCCCAACGTGCATGTGTGAGTGTGTCAGCGTCGTCCGCAGGACTACCACGGAGGGATATACCACAAATAGCATTCTAATTTAATTATATATGATTTAATATTTTATATTTATATTTAGGAGTAGTCAACAAATTTATTTAGGAACACATGCATACCAATTTTTAATGGAAATCTTTATTCAGTATCGAGCATCAGGCAAGTATCAAGCATTTGAAATCTTTTAACATTTTCTAGAAGCGATTTCAAGAAATGGAATCTCACTGCATAACATTTAGCTAGATGTAATGTTGGGGGGGGGGTTTTGGTGGCTGCAACTACGCCAATGCCGGGTATTAATGTGTGGCCTCAATTCTTATGCGTGTGCTCATTCCGAATGCGCATTACAACGGCAACAAGAACATCTGCAACAGTATTTTTTAGCCTCCCGTGCCGTTAGGCATGTCAATTGAAATGCAGCCAAGAGTCGAGCTTTTCAAGCCAGCCACCCAGTTTTCCACCCCCTAATACAACGCAAGCACACACAACCGCATTTGCGGGGGCGCAAATTAAAAAGTGAAAAATTGCATACATGGCGTATGTGTAATATTTTTATTTCACTTGGCTCCTAATTAGGCAAGTCAGCTGTCCCGCTTTGACATTTGCAGTTCGCTTTTAACTAATTTGCTGCCGCCAGAAGGAGATTCCTTCGCTGATTAATGTGCTCCGTGCATTTGGGCCAAGCTATGACAATGATTCACCCACAAGCGTCTCTCCACACGAATGTGGGGCGAGAAAATTGCAAATATTAGATCTAATATCCAAGAAATGGGGCTATTCAATGTGGAACATATCAACAGGAAAGTGGAGCACAGCGTGACTCCGTTTCTAAGTGCTTTTCTGAATTTAAAATAACGTGCGATACCATATGGGTTTCCTGGAGTTATGCTATACATACATGTAAGTCACTGTCATTTAATTTATGCGATTTTCACAAGTATTTCATCTACTTTCTGTATAAGCGTCCCAGTCAAGAAATATCCTTGTTCAAAAGAACTACTCCCGGCTAGCTGATAAACTTTAAGTAGTAATAAAGCAAAAAATCGATCTCGATTCAATTTGTTTGATTGCAGAGGTGGCTTTGATCAAACGAGGCAAATTCGAGCCACGTATCCTCGCCAGCCCCACACACACAATCAAATAAAATGGTCGAGCAATAATTGCGCGTGTCGCTTGCTAACCAAAAACGAAAATCCCATCGTGTGTGCTCATCGCACCTGTTTCTCATGCGAAATTAGTTTCAAACGGTTACCACTAATGTGAAAAGCAGCCTCCATAGACCATTCTGCACCCCTAGCATTTTGGGGCCACCACCCAGCCACACGTTAGTGCCTTTTGATCTTCTACTAAAGGTGAAACTCCCACAGATGCTTCAATTTTCAAACGTGCCACAAGCGTAAGGCTTTATTTTCAAGGCCTTTAAATGTTTATACCTTATATTTTCTTCGCTGCGTTAGTTTTATTTAAGAATATTTCGTACCTGATCTATAAACCTGAATAAATTGAACAGTAAATTATGCGACTCTTATTTGCTAAGCTTACTTAATTTGTTGAACTAGAAAGCCGAACTCGCATACTCTTGCAGAAATTAAAATTAAAATTAAATTTTGTCTGATGGAATTATATTAAGACGCAAGCAGGCTTTATAAAAGTTGTTTGTAAACAAATAACTTAAATTTGAACACCCATTGCATTGCAAGGATATAACAATGATTTCTTTCTTTAGTTTTGCACTCACTTAAGCTTATTTTCTCCGGACGCAGTGTAAATTGTCTGCTTTTGAATAACCAAAACCACTTTGGCTCGCAAGGAAAGAGTACTGGCACTTCCACCTTCGCTGCGAAAGCAGAGATATTCACTTTATCTGCGTTTTTATTGCCATAGCCGGCTTTATTATTGCCGTTTAGCGATTTTTTATGGGCGGGACTTTAGCTCTGTAGGCAGTGGCATGCGCTTTTTATTGCGCTGCATGTCCTGGCCGCAGTTCGGGAAGTGGGCGGAGGTCATTTGTTGGGGTCCGCTGGCCTTTTGAAAGCCATAAAAATCGAATGGCGTCAGCATCGGTGGGCAGGGAAAAACCAATCGATTTGCTAAATTGCAGTGCAAAGTACAAAAGCATTCACACAGCGGAGGGCGAACGAGTTAGGCAAGGGAAAGGAGCCACCACATGTCCTGCCATTTATCCGAATGTCCTGTTGCACCGCTGTGGTCCAATGGTTGCAGCGGTTGAGCCCGGCGGTTGCACGAACCAACAATCCGCCAAATGGCTAGAGGGAAAATTCCCAAAAAATATTTATAAATATTTAAATTTGCCTTTGCGTTAATTAACCAAATAGATAGAGAGTCGGCGAGGGGCAAACTTAAGCATAGCAGCCGTAGTTGGGGAACATTCTGCGACTTGCCTAAAACTTTTAATTGCACTTTGTTTGGGCATTGCATAGGAAACTTATCATTAAAATAGTTGTTAAGCTTGTTTAGTTGCCCAAGAAAGCATACTCTTTGGCGCTTGCCAGAAAATTTTCCGGATAAATTGTTGCCCCTGGTGGACTGGCAAGACAGGGAGAATTTCCTTTGACAGCCTGCAATTTCCAATCTTAATGAAGGCAAAGATAGCGAAGATGCTCAAACATTTTCGAATTCTCAGCCTCACAGTGCTAACGAAACTTCAGGTGTCGAATCCACTTTTAAGTGCGACAAGTTTGGTAGTGTAGTGCTGTCGGCTTAAAACGGATATCATTATAATGATGATCCCCATTAGCGAGTGTAAGGAATTATGTTGTCAAAAATAAATTCAAAATGTGAAACAAAAACTAATAGATGAACCAAATTACCTCAAAATATTCTTCACGCATAGTTCTGAAAGCATATTTTGGTGAATTTTACTCTACAGTAATATTTAAGCCTCGGCAGGCACCATAACCACCTTAAAATAGTTTTCCGGGGCATTCAATGGAAACCCTGAACTACATTTCAAAACTATGGGTGCCTTTCAAAAATTTCCCTTTTCATTACTTCGCTCGGACTGGGCCCTTTGACATTCCACTTTTCCAGGCCAACAGCTGTCAGATTCATGCCAGTTCTCCGCTCCTCCTATCAGCATATTTCTTAGTTCATCCGACCACAAAAACCATCTCATTTAGCCATGAAAATCTTGGCTGCCAGCAGCAGCAGAAGCGGGAAGAAAAAAGGCGGCACGACGACCTGAGCTGAGCCGTATCCTTTTCATTTTCACCCGACCACAAAGCACATTTCGCTTTCATTCCATTTTAGAAATTGTGAAGGGCGAACCGAACCGAAATGAAAATGATGAAAATGCAACTAATTCCTGACGGCTTACGGTTATTATGAGACCATCTTCTCCTTCTTGGGCTCCAGCTCCAGAAATAATTCTCATATTTATTTTTGCGCCCGAACAGGCATTCAATGGCAACCGGCAGCAGCGGAGATTAACCTTTAACGGCGTCCCGCCATCAACGTATTTAATTTTTGTATGCTAAGCCCAAAATCTGTCCGGGACCAAGGGGTTAAAGGCTGGATGGATATGGCAGGGATTTGTTTTCGTTGCTGGCTTTAGTGGAAATTAAATTAGTTGCAAGGGGGCTCAACAGGTTACCAGACATAAACCCAACTTGGCCAGGCTAAAACCCTGGTTCAAGCTGCATAAATCACCATTCAAATTAGAAATTAGTCCAAACACTCGCACACTCGCACACACGCACTCGAACCACTCTTCTAGACAGACCACGGCACTTGGAGCACAATCCTAGCTGATCTCTCATCGCACCACTCATCCAGTCATCTACTCATCTACTCATCTACTCATCTAGTCATCCAGTCATCCAGCCAGCCACTCGTCGGCACACTCATTATTGGGCTCAAGTGCAAATTAGTGTGTTTGCTAGTGGGTTATTAAGGCCTCCCCTGGAAACTCAGACTCCAACTTGGCCTTTTGTTATGCTAACTAAATGAGTTTTCCGACGCTTCCCATATACTTTCTGTGTCTGTTTTGCGCCTGCAGTAAAACTTTAGTGTACAAATTTCATTTCATTGTTTTTCGAGTGCCCAACAACAATCAGAATAAGTGTTAAGGGCCTTCAGATAGTTCCCATTTCCTAACTGTTTTTTTTTTTGCTTTTTTTTTTGGGTGGAGAGAGGGTCGGGAAAGTTTTGCAATTAACATGAACCGAAAAAAATAATCACCGGAACAGCCTAAGAGGCTCGGAAGAGGAGAAAAATATATGTACTCCAACTACGCTCCACCGCAATTACCACGTGCCAATGCCTCGGGCATAAGAGCCAACAGCCCCAACAGCCCAACAGCCCAACAACATTGGTTATAAAAAATTAATTAAAAACAATTAAAAGCGGCAGAAGAGTAGAAGACACTGATAATAATGAGTGGCATACGGAGGAGTCTGCATAAAATCACCTTAATTATGTTTTTTGCATTCTGCCCGCAAAACAAAAAGGGAATGCTAAACAATATGCAAAGCGGGAAACCAAAGCGCGTCATCATAAAAATTCAATCAGGCTACGAGGCAAATGGCAGGAAGCCCTGAACCCAAAAATAAAAGGGGGAGAAAAAAAAAAAAACAGAACAAAACAGCGAAAGGAAAAACACCCGAAAAATATCGCGCCCAAAATGACATTAATTTACACATCAGCGAAGCGCGTAAGAGGAAGAAGGGGCCTTTTGGGGGATCTGAGCGGAAACAGGAAGTTGCACAACAGCCCGACGACAAGGAAGTAGGCGGACGCCATTCCGCGACCAGATGACAAAGCGGGCAATGAAAAACAATCAGAACGGGGCACTGGGAAAGTCCGAAAGAAAAACAATTTGTTGAGTATCTGAAGGCGACGAAATGTGGCCTCGTACTGCTGCGAAATCAAATCGCAGAAAAACCTTTTCTTTCATTGTTGTTGCTTCCAAGCATTTACGAGATTCTATTTAACTTTAGTAAAAAAAATGAGCTAGCTTATACTCACTACATATAGATAGAGAACTCTTCAACATAATATTATAATAATAACAAAGTAGAAAATAAGGCTATTTTAGCTTATAAAATATTTTAGCACACCACCACAGGCAGTTTTCCGGTGCCAACAGCTTCTGGCACTTGGCTTAGTTATGAAAACTATTTAGTTGAATGTGTGAGCAAGCCGAGTGCAGCTTAATAGCAGGATTAACAACTGCCGGATGAAAATCAAATTGCTTGACCACTAATCGCAAAGTAAAGCCGCAAGGCAAGGAAGAGGCAAACAAATGTCTAATAAATGCTCAGCTCGATATTACCGAATTTGCATTGCAGTATGGACAAGTGGTCAAGGGTGTTTGTCATCGTACGACCATCACGTGAGCCCCGAAATGTGCATAATTGAATTTTATAAGCCGAGAGATTGTTGTTGCTGAAGACTTGTGTGCCGTGCAGCGGCGGTGGTTCGCTTTCTGCAAAATTTATAGTTCGCAAATTGTTAGTCGAAGGCAGGCGCTTTGGTCCTGGGATTCTCCTTAATTTGTGTTTTTGCTACGATGCCCGGGGAGGCGAATCCAAATATTTCCCGAGCTTTTGTCCGGAATATCAAATTGTCGCAGACCAAGAAGAGTTTCATACTCTTATCAGCTCGCTGACAGTCTGTTGTCAGTGAAAACAAATTGTCCTTTCTGATTGCTCCTCAGACATGACAATTAATCACAGCATTAACAGTATTTTCAGCATCACTTGCTGAAGGGAGGAACATTTGACTGCAAAGCTGGCAAATCTCTCGAAATTAATGCAGAATTGTGTGAAATTAAATGCCGTTTATGAATACTAGGCGTATGCGCAATACCGGAAATTAAACATACGCCATGCGGCAGCAGAAGGATTGTGAGACCCCGGCTTAAAGCGGAAGCTAATTGTTATTCAGAAAACATAATATGAAGGCAGCTGCCCGGGCGAGGACCTTGGGCGTAGACAAAGGGGCAGCGAAGTCCTGCCCAAGATGATGCAGGGCAAAGCAAAAACTGTAATATTTAAATATGTAAAACTATTTATGTAAGACGCAGAAACAAAATACGCAAACACACGAAGGAGCGGCGACTACTGACGCAAATCCAGCACCAAATGGAAAATTTGAAATAGGAAATACAGTTTACGCCCTGGATAATTTTGTTCTTTCTGTAATCACATAAATGTATTTTATTGCATAGATGTAGGATTGAACCCTTATTAGATTATTTTTTGAAATATTCCTATGACTGTTTGGAATCTGGTAAATAGTTTAAATGTCATTCTATACAATTTGAAGTTGTTAGTTTTTGGTATTAGCAACTTTGCTAAGTTAGTGTTGTTTTTTAACTCTCTGAAATCCCCATTGTTTCAGGACAAAATCGTATTTTAACAAACGACCTTTTCCTTATGTTATTTCCCACAGTGTAAACTATATTCCCTCCACTTTGGACGAATGCAAAACTCGCCATCCCCCGGCTGCGATGCCCCCTCCTTGCAGCAGGACCTCATCTTTTTGGTGGCCACTGCGCGATGCGAAAATTTTAATTTATACATTTGCAGCTGTGTGTGTATGGGTGAGCGGCAGTGTGCGTGCGACTTCCTGTTGCAAAATGGAGTTTTGTGTGCGCCAGCAGAAGTTTGCACAACTTGTTTATGATTTCTCATGTCAAATACGCTGGTACGAGTGCCTCGAAGAGGGCGTGTCTGCAGATGCCGTTAAAATAAGTGCGAGCAGATACAAGTGCAGCCTGAACGAGAGGGCCTGCTCGCTCCTATTTCGCACTGCACAACTTTTTGATTTACTATCTGAGTGTACGTTTGCATATGCAAGCCTTTCGGTTTGCTCATGCCATGTTTCATCTTGTAGTGCATGCTTTAAGGCGCCGGAAGTGCAGTTTACGCTTCTATTCGCAGCAGGAAGCTGCCATGACAACAGTGTTAATAAAAATACATTTGAAGTGAAAAGTTGCTTTATTTCAACTTAATTTACTTTGCATTCCTCACAAATATATTCTTTTCTTTTGGATGGATGCTATGTTAACGGGGTATCTTAATAATCTTTTTTTGGAGGTCTTTGGTCTGCTTTCTACTTTCTATTTTAAGACAGTGATGTAGATAATTAAAATGGGAAATACGAACAATTTAAGCTGAGTTGAGAAACATGCCTTGTTTCACATTAAATTGCTGCCCATCTCAACGCATTTAAAGTCTAGACAGTCACTCATCCAATGCAATATCATTACTATGTTTGGCTTTTGCTGCTGGGTAGAGACAGACGGGCAGACACCCGCACAAACTGCTACTTCAAACCAGAAACTTTTTATGATTGCTTTTTTTGTTTGCATTAAATGCATTGCATTTTATGCCGGGAAATCTTTTTATGCGCCTGAAAGCACGCTTCAGTATAATTTGCGGTCATGTTCATTGATCTCCTGGGAAGCATTAAAATTTAATGATTTATACAATGTTTCAATGGGCGAGTGCGGGCTGAATGGCGGCCGTGAGACCCTTGGGCGGATGCAAATGAATTTATGTTATGTCCCTGCTGCCATTCTGGCTTAAGGGTTAAAACCTTGTGAAATTAACAACAATTTGACTTATGCGCGAGAGAGGACCACACGCACTCACACCCATGCATGGCCATGCGGGCCAACAATGTCTGAAGCCTAAAAGTATGCTAAACAGCCAGCAAAAGTCATAACTCAGCCTCAGTGGCAGCCTGAGTGGGATGCGGATGTGGACGAGATTTGGGGCCAAGAGAACTTGGCGAAAGGTGGAACGGCTGGCGGATGTGGGCTGCAACTATTAATCAGGCTTTAATTGTTTTTGTGTGCGTCGCTCGGTTACATTTGTGGTGCCAGATAGACCTACACACACATGGCATGGATTCTCGCCACGAGGACCTTCATCTCCACCTCCATTGCCCGAGGCACCATGCATCATGTGGGCCGAAATCTTTTTGTAATCTCTGGCATTTGTCTGGATTTTTCGTAAAGACTTTGAATAGATTTATGCGTCTTTGACAGGCACAAGATGTGAATGCGAATCTCTAGGAAAGTCTTGCTCGAAAGAATGGGCCAGCTTAAAGTGTCTTAAAGATCTGGTACTGACCCAAACACTCTCCAAATAATATATGGTCTCAAGGAAGTAAAAGATGAAGAGACTGTCTAAAGAAACACTTTCAAGATACATTGTATTCTTATTTAACTAGTACAACTTTATTTAAAGTTTTAAAGCTTCAGTTGTGTAATTTTACATTTTGGGTTAAAGATACGTTTTTTTTTCACTTTTTTTTTTGCTTTTCACCTGCTTGGCCGTCGTGAATGCTCGACGCCTTTTCTCCCCTGCTTTCTCTTATCATTGTTGGGGCATAAATCACGCGTTTAGTTTGCCAAGTGGCTTTTTCGACCGTTTTGCGTTTAACTGTCGTTTTAGCCACTCTTACGTTTTGCCGCCGCAACTGGCCAACAAGGGCGAACCAACATATTTAGAATATATGGCAACACTTTGGCAACACCGACACAACCCTTGACCACAGCAAGTGCAAAAATGTGAAAAATAAAACCCGGCCCGCAGAGCACAAACACAGACGATTGCGCAACCACAGCGCAAAAACCACTCCAAGTTTCGCCCACCCATCTCCATACCCATACCCATACCCACTCCCACTCCCACTGCCATGCCCGTCCTGACCAACATACATATCCTGGCGGGATTGTTCTGGGAAGAGAACGTTGTAGTTCGGTTCGGTGTTGTCATTGCCAGAGTTGCCAACGACCAGAAAACAGCATGGGCCAGAGCTGGCCACACAAACTTGTAACGTAAATTTAGTATACGCCCTCGCAAACACACACCCCCAAACTGTTTCGGCATTTGGCATTAAGATGGGTGCCACAATATTTTTCAATTGCAGGAGGAGCAGCTATTTTTTGAGGTAACTTTTCAACTTTTCCTATATGTTCAGTCAAATACAAAGCCATATTATCTGCTCACCCAACACCCACTAGCCAGACATCTGAACGAAACGAGTTCCCACCCCTCATTATACATTAATGCGATAAAGCTTAAAAATGATTTGAAGGCAAATAAAAAACTTAAAGGCTAGGCAAAATTTTAAATAAGACATTAGATACATCTAGTTAAGTGTTACACACAGTTTACATAGTTTACATAGTTTACATAGCTTACATGTAAAGGACTTTATAAACAAAACCGAATATGTATAAAATGAAATGTGCAACCAAAATGACAAAAATCAATGAAATCCTTCTCCTCAAAAATTTGGAATTTTACTTTACACTTTTAAAGAGGTTTATACTTGGGGAGAGTTATCGCCTAATCAGCCAAGCGACAAGTTTGACTGCCAGAATATATTTTTGTGTTCAACCAATTGTACAATTGTCTCGTTTGCTGTTTGTCTGCCAAAATGTCGAACTATGGACGGCCTTCATGTTTACATTAATATTATTGTTTATCAAATACAAGCAGCAGCAGCAGCAGCAGCAGCCAGAACAGCCATAATAGAGAAGTTGTTAAATCGAAAAGACATAAAAGTATCATTAAACTTTCGTGTCTGGCAATTGGTTTGGTTTGCATTGGTTTGCTTAGGGTTCGGCAGGGATTTGGCTCCCTTTTTTATGATTTTATTCAACATTTTTATCTGGTGTCTTTCGGCTTGGCAGACACAAATTCGCATTCTCGTTTATTTTGTTTAGTTGTCTGTTTGCCAACAATCTATGACTGGCCGCCAACCCCATCCATTGACTATTGTTGATTATTTATGCACGGAAAACAAATACCATGTGCCGACAGAAAGCACATTCAGTCGAAATTATAGGTCTCTTCGGGCTTCAATTGACTTAGGTATTTGTAAATCTTATTGTTGGCTAATGGTTTGATATAAAAACTTAATTGCTGTTTGTTGATGAATTACTTGCTATGGATATTTATAAACCTTAAATTCCTGCACAGGCATTTACTTTTAGAGACTGACGTTCTCTTTAAATTGCATCTCTTAAATATGCAAGCAATGCACACAATGTACATGAAAACAGGAGTTCAAGCTGCTGATTAGAAAATAAAATAAAATCGATTCCGCTGAAATACCTTTTAATTTTGATAATTAATTAAAAGTGCATTTATTAATTGAAAATATTTAAAGCTATGGACTACATTCGCCAGTCGAGTTCAGAGCACCTACAGTTCCCACAAAACAACTTTTAAATTGACTTGTGCTGGAAGTCGGAGGCAACATGCGACAGGCAAAACAATGGAGCTCATCAGCAGCAATGGGAACGCATTGAAAATTGGAAGGACACTTCTGTGCTGTGCTGTGCCAAAGCGCAAAAATAAGACAATTCAATGGAACATGTTTTCTGTTTTCTGCTTAAATGCCTATCACATACGTGTACGTACGGCTGTCGAAGGAATTCTGGATTCTAGCCATGTATTGTTGTCTGTGATTTAGTCGAACACTAAGGTCAAAGGTCTGTTCGACTTGCGACTCTCCTTTATTTCAAACACAACACAATACAATCGTGAAAGCTTGTCTGCCCCTAACGAATGACAGGCTCCCCATCGAGTTTCTTCATGTTGGGCAGACGACGCACTGCCTCCGTAGTGAAGGCAGCCGGATCCATGTTCTCATTCAATGGATTTCCCACAAATGTGATCTCGCTGAGATTGGGTGGTACACCCATGCGCATGAACTCCGCCCAGTCCTTGATCATATTGAAGGATATGTAGAACACACGCAGAGCCTTCATCGATTCCAGGGGCTTGGTCTTCTCAATGTTGTTGTAGCTGACCCACAATTCCTCCAGGGTATCGGCCAGTGGTTCTATGCCGTTCAGGGTCTTGAGGTTGTTACGTGCCAGGCTCAGGACCCTCAGGTTCTTCATGCCCGAAATTCCAGTGATCTTCTCAATCATATTTGAGGACAAGCTGAGCTTCTGGCACTCGGTGAGACTGTTGAGAATCGGATCCATTTTCTCGATCGGCGGATACTGGAACTGAAGTCCAATCTCCGTGGCTGTGTTGGCTGGTTGCTTGTTGCGGTCCTCCCACTTGGCCAATGCGTCCTTTAAGCTTGTCGGCTTCGACATGACAAATGGGAATTTTTATTCAAATGATTATTTTAAGGAAATAAACTATTGTTTAGTAGTGGCAACTCCAATTAAATTTACTTTACTTCTCAACGCCATCTTATAACCCTTTTGATGTTGCTCATATTGTGTATCAAATCAATGTAAAAACATGTATAATCGCCAGCAACTTTAAAGCTTAAAGACTTTAAAGGCTTAAAGTCTTGTTTGCAGAAAATGCAATATCATGGAATCTTGAATTACCTTTTGGGTCGATTGGCTGATTTGAGCCCACGGGTAATTTATTTATTTGCGCATGTGGCCGCCGCTCCCCAATCGCTGTATGTTAGCTTGTCTGGCGCACAATGATTACTTCATTGGCCGGGTTCTTTGTCCTGGTCGAAACTGGAGACACAGTGGCGTGATGAGGGGGCTGCCCTTTGTCATATACTACCACCCTTCGCGTCATGTTGGCAATTGTGAAGGGGGCGAATCGAGTTTTGTATGGGAGGCCTTCTCGGCACTTTATTACACACATTTGAGGTGATAATACAGTTCACATTTCGCCCCTAGGGGCCATCCTTTTGTTTTGCTTTTTTATCGAGCCCTCCTCTTTTATTTGCCGCCCACTTTAAATTGTGCACAGCATTTTGATTAAATATTTGCTACAGCTGTTATCTCGGGCAGAGCAAGCTATTTTTCGGCAATAAATTATTGAATTTATTTGTCCGAATAGCGGCAAAGAGAAAATGTTTAAATTGGGCCACGCGTTATTTTTATTTTTGCCCTATTTTTTGCTATTTTTCTTGATAATCGTCCAGAAATTGGTAAAAACATATTTGATTCCTTTCCGCTATTTTCGGTTTTATTTTTTGTAATTCAAATAAAATTTGTGCTCCCATAAATTGCATGTTCAATGCGGCAAAACGGAAACCAACAAAAACATACTCGTATAGATGGGCGCAGGAAGTGGAGGGGTGGCATGGAAAATCACTCGAAATTGCATGCAAAGTCTAATTTATGAATTGGCCTAAGGCATACCAGCGATGAAAGGTACTCGAATGAGTAGGTTATATATATATCTATATATAACTATATTTGGCAAGTGGAACATGTCAGTGGCGAGGGCGTGGCCAGCTGTCAGAGGAAAGCCAAAAGAATGGCCGGAAAAGTTGGCCAGCGAGGCGGCTGTTTTCATGGAAGCACTTGCGATAAAGTTACCGAAAAACGTGAAACCAATATGACGTGCCTTAAAAAAACTGCCAGGCTGTCATTTCCCAGAGATTTTCCAAATCGTGACTGCTATAGTCACGAGCAAAACAAATATGTTACAATTTTTAAAGGCGGTACGAAAAGTACTATTCCAAAATCCATTTAATGAAGCTAATCAGCTAAAACATAGATATGTATCTCAATTCAAGTGTTTATAAGATACACGTATGTAAGAGGCAATTGTATTTCAGTTTTTTTCCTATTTATTTAGTTAGCCCACCATGGCTAAGCCAAACCTAGACTAGTAGAAGCACTTCTAAAATGCACTTGACCAATTAAGCCAGGTCCTCTCTCCGGGCAAAAAGCGGCAGTAGTTGGGTGCACTTCGTCGGTGTGTGTCCCTATATACAAATATGAGCGGTTGTGGGTGGGCTGGGTAACCGGGTAGCCCCAGCAGCCACAACATGTCCTGTCACCCAGTGCGAGCTGGACGTGGACATGCGGTAAGTGTTGCAGTTGTTGACAGTCGTGTTTGTACTGTTTAGTTTCAGTTAACAAGACGGCAGCGAGGGCAGCGAGGGGCATCGAGGGGGGTGTTGCCGGGAACCAGCCAAATGGCTAGCCAACTGTCACGCATTTTGCTTAATTTTTTTCCAGTCAGCCATTTGCGGAATGAATTGTCTTTCAGATAGTACAAAAATGGTCGCAAAGGACGCGAACTAATTCTCTGTCTACGCAAGCCATAATATATAAATGCTTTGCAGCTTAAACTGCCAACGGAATATCAAGTTAATTTATAGTTTAAGAAACACAGAAGGCCTTACTCATTGCAGAACAAAGATTTCAACCGTTTTTAAGCAGTTGTCCTTGATATCCTTTTTTCTTTTTCAAATCCAAAAATATATCTAAAAGCTTTATGCCCAAGTAACTATGCCATAAGTGACAAAACGTACCCAAGGACACCAAGTTTGTGCTTGTGTTGTTCTTGCCATAAAACTTGTACATAAGAAAATATTTTTCCGCATAAAACACCTGGCCGTACTGAGAAAGGATGAGAGTGCCATAGAAGCGTTTGCATATTGAAAACTTTGCCATTGGACAAACAACATGGTGGAAAATTGTCTGATAACAGCGATAGGTTGTTGGAAGTCGAGTATACTTTTTTATCGGGCTACAGATCTTTTGGCCAAACTGGCAAACTTCTTTAACAAATAATTGATCAAGTTGAATATTACTTGGCATTTAATTTCTATTAATATTTTTGACTCCAACTTGTAAGCACATCAATATTTCATCTTTGAAGTAATCATGAATTGATGAGTAATAAGTAATGCAGTTCGATTCGCATTCAAGAGCCTATGCAGCGGTAATGGACTAATATTGCCAAACGTAATTATCAATTTCAAGTGCAGTCATCGAGGCCTTTGTTTGCTGCAATCATAAACGTCATGGGCTCCCTTGCAGACACCAAACACGATTGTCTTCCCATGAAACCTGATGACTCAATGGGAAGGAGTGCTTGTCTATGAGTATTTGCGGTTACGCAACTCAAAACCCGATTGCATGTGTGCCTGTCAAGTTGGGTAATATATATGAGATTCGGGGGTCCTACTGAATTGGGAATTTGAGAGGCTCTGCATCGATTCCGAGTCCTGCAGCATTCTCCCTTCAATTATAGGGCTTGTTTGCTCCTGCAGTCCGAAATGCTCCATCTTGGACCCGGACCATCTTGGATAGTGCCAATAACGACAGGGATGTGTGGAGACTGACACAATCGCTTGTTTTAGTCCGCAGATTAATGTTCAAAATCAATATGGCTGAGATGTTAAATTGAATATTATCCGACAGGGCCTAGAAAATTACTTGGTCCTGCTCGTTGTTAAACATAATTTGTGAACTTACCGCCATGATATTAAGTGTGCAAGGAGTTTCATGTAGTAAGTATAATTACCATCTTTAGAAGTGGCAACATTAAACAGAATATATAAGGGATATGAGAAAGTAACTAAAAATCGAACCCAAATAATGTCTAACCTGGTGGTAGCTGGGATTGTGGCGAAATTTATGTTGGATGAGTGCTCTAGAAATTGCATCTGCAAGAAGTGACCCCAATTAAATTTGGTTTTCCTAATTTGATTACGGGAAGGGAACCGAAAATGAATGCAGCACTGCTCGTCGACTTATGGCGAACCGAGTGGCCTGCTGGACATGACTTGTGCGATGTGTGGAAAATGCAGCAGGGCAAACATTTTATAATGTGCTGCAGCACGACGCATCGCATAAGTCAGCAGAAGTCCTTGGACACGGATCAGGGGCACTCCCCAGCCGAATCCTGCGTCCGCATCCACATGACAGGGAGCAGAAACAGGGACAGCCGCATCCCAGTCATTCTGCATGCGAGCATTACTCCGACTCCTTACCGCAAATGATTTTGCAGCTGACAGTTGTCCGTTGCCATTTGGGGAATTTAGTGTTAATTATGGTCGTAATAAGTTATATAACACAGGGCAGTAGCCGCACACAGCCAGCACGGAGAAGCCATAACTTGACAGTCAGTCAGTCAGACAGACAGTTGCCTTCTCCGCAATGAAATAGATTCCGCACACCACAATAAATTGTATTAAATGTTCTGTGTTTAGGTAATTTAACCGACCGTAAAGCGTTTGTCCATCAGCACAAGTGAGTGCAAAATGGCCTAACAGGCTGTTTACACAGCCGAGTTTGCATTTGAGTGCCTAAGAAGGAGCTGAAACTGTTTGGATGTCCAAGAAAGGGTTTATATAAGCCTATCTTGAGTAACGAACAATCAATAATGGGTCACTAAAAATCCTGAGCCCGTTTCACACGGACACTCGCGATGGGTACAAAACATTTTCAAACTAGAATTTAATTTCGCCTTTTCATGGCTGCAGAATACAAAAGTTGTTCCTCTTTGGCCCTGGCACTATGCCACCGCAATTACATGCAACTGTCTTCCACTTAGCTGTTTAAATTTACATGTTTAATTCACGCCCATCGCCTCCAGCTCCTCCAGCCTCTCCATCGTCATCACCATCGGCAACGTCATCAGGGACCTCTTCAGAAGTTGAGAACACTTAAGACCTTTACGCAAATCGCTTGATAATTACTTAAAATAATCTGCAGACAAGTAACCACAGGCGAATGCAATCCGGCCCAGGGCCACGCCCACCCAGAAACGATGGTCTAAGAAGTCGTGCAAACAGAACAGATTCCGGCAAGTACAAACTGGGGGGCATCTAATGGCAGTAGGTCCCTATAAATGAGGAGTGTAAATGATTCCCCTCAAAAAGGCAAAAGGCAAATCCCTTTTCAATTTCCCTGGCACGTCTCAGCAGCCAACAAAAAGGGACAAAGGAACGTAGACTGCCTCGCCATCCCACTTTTTATGTGTGGAAACTCGAAAAACAATTAAGCGACAAGTGTCTCAATTTCAACGTCACTTACAAACATTTTATGCACCGCTCTTTGTCTGTGGGTGTTCGGATGTCCCTGTGTTCCTGTGCTGCTGCGTGTGTTGGTGTGCAGGACATAAAATGCAAAAAGTTTTTACCCATTGAAAGTTACGTGTCGAGGGGCAGGATCACAGAGACAACCAGGACCAACTAACAGAGTGTACCAAAAAAGTTAGAGAAAAAACTTAATTATTTGTGCCTCTGAAGTCCTTGATGGAGATCTGTGGCTGTGTGTGTAAGTGAGTGATTGTGCGAATATGCGCATAAAAGTATGCAACGCATTTTAATCGAAAATGTCTGCAGAAAATGTGGTCCGAGTTCTTACGTTTCAAACAGAGATTTTACTTGATGGTGGTCTGGTCAAAAAAGAGAATCCTGCTTTAACCTACCTGCATTAAGAACCAAGAATCTATTTCCGAAAAATTAAATTATTTCCAAGTCTGAATGATGGCTTATTACAATATAATAATATTTTGATACAACATTATATTTATATGAAAGCTGGTTATTATAAAGTAAATTTTTTATAAATACTAACCAATTCAATCGCTATAAACGTTGCCTTAAGAGCTTGTCTCGCCAAGTTAACTATACTAACAGAATCGTTTCGATAACGAGCGCTATTCCATCAATACTCGATATTTTGGGGATTAAATTCCGTGCTACCCCAAATACAAATATAATTCAGTTGCAAAATATATTCCGTTGGTAGAAAAAATTCGTAAGCCCTCCGCTACACCTAACCGAAATTCTATGCGCGCGTTGCGCTAAGACAAATCTCCAGGGATTATGTGAATTCGGCCCTTAAACTCCGGCAACAGCAATAAAGTGACCTAGAAATGTGGCAGGCTGGGTGGTCCGCCTGGCCTGAGATTTCAGGTAACCCGAAATGGCCGTTGATGGACACGACGGACGCCTCGACCGGAACACTCCGGCACTGGGGCCATGGGGCCATGGGGAAAACCAGGTGTGCGGTTCAGCAGGGCGGCTCTGGTGGGCAAAACAGGTGCACGGGCATCACACTCACAGGAACACACACTCACATACACACACACACGAGCATTCCTGCCAATCGCTTTCCATTTCGTGTTAAATTACACATTGAATCGGATTGCGGCGGCCATAACTTTGTGGCCAAAAGGGGAACGGGGAGGGACGGAAGGAGCTGCGGTCGTTCGGGGGCCCTCAAATAGGTTTTTGCGGTTTTTTAATCAAGTTATTTGCCCGGCGCTGGAGTATCAGGGATTTACTACGCTGCGCAAGGGTGGACCGAAGTCATTGGTCCGGCCAAGTCGCATAAAATAAATATATTCCGATGGCAATTTATTAAATGT
Organism: Drosophila orena; assembly: GCA_005876975.1. Lineage (NCBI taxonomy): Eukaryota > Metazoa > Arthropoda > Insecta > Diptera > Drosophilidae > Drosophila > Drosophila orena. The sequence continues at coordinate 1,037,062 of VCKV01000008.1, read as the reverse complement.
TTGCGCAAATAAATCACAAATGCCTTTCCCAATCAAACTTTTTCGGTGCCCACACAAATGTCTCGGCAACAAATCTTCTGGTGTGCCCTTTGTTCGTCGGTCATCAAATTTATTGCATTAATTCGCATGTAAACCATTTCTGCGCACATTTTCAAAGCATTTATCAAGCGTTTTATTATTGACAGTGCTTGGCCATATTTTCATAAGTATCTTGTATTTGGGCTGCTTCTGCTTTGGCTAAAGTTTTCTCCCTAAATGAATACATTTGTGAATTATATTTACAGCCATCTTAGTCAGCTATAAATTTGGACTCGAGTTGAGTTTGGGTCAATAAGTAAGATATGTTTGGCGTTTGGCAAATTGAGTTTTGATTTCGATTTTCCGAGCGTAGAGCGCAGAGGTCGAAAGTTGGAAAGTCAATTAATGGACTTGTTTCGACAGAAGTTCAATGTATTTGGTTATGGCGTAGATTAAATATTTATATGTGTTTTCAACTTTGTTAGCTGATGCTGAAGTTGATGAAGTTGATGCTGTACTTAAAGTTTAGATAAGCCAGAGCTATGTATCTATGCAAAACTACCAATATAATATTATAATTACAAGAGAAGCGAGTTAAGTTATCTCATATGAACCACACCCACTTCTGCCATATCTATATCCCTCATATATGTGTGTCCACTTCTCTTTCTCGCACAAACTCAATAAATTCTTTTTGGTTGAGAGAACGGTTCGAAAAGGGCGTTGTTACAAAAATTTCTGAACAAATTGAAAATTCCAAAATTTGCTGAAGCATGCGAGCAGAAAATGATAGAATCTACGATGAAATGCACAAAAAGGAGGGGGCTCTAGGAAGCAGTAGGAGGATGGATGCATACGCATCCTGCACCCTGAATGTATGCATATATGTATGTATCCGTAACTCCTTCTGACATCAACTGCACAAAGGTCATGGGGGCGTAGGGGCGTGGGAGTGTGTGGATTCGGCGGGCCGGGTGGCTGGGTGGTGACACATTTGACGTGGCAATGGCATCAAAGTCAAATGCTACATTTGCTCCCAGCGGATGGAGGGAGGGCTGAACAAAAGTCAGCTGGGAAAATATTTTGTCATGTCATCAGCGGCATCAGCAACTGGAAACTGAAAACTGGCAACTGTTGCAATGGCCACCATGGCACCACCACTGCCACCACCAGCACTTGCACTACCAACAACTGCACCACAGCCACAGCACCACCACCACCACCACCACCATCATGGTGCAGACTTCGTCTTCCTTGGCTCGCTCCACTGCTTTTCTCTGTCGCCGCCAAATGTGGTTACAATAATTTATGCACTTGTAATGACAGACAACAAAGCGTTCAAGAAGCCAGGAGTCGTCATCCGAGCAGGACCCGAAAAAATAGCGTGAAAATAAATACCGTCATTCACTAGCCGACTCCTTAAATACATAACTCATACAATTGACAGATTTTTTTTTGTGAAACATAACTAAACAAGTTATTTCCATTTTGTCACACCGTTAACTCAACATGATATAATTATTTTTTCACTGCTTAAAGTATATTTATTTAAGCAACTTGTTCTGGCTAAAGAGTTCTTGAGTTCCTTTGGCTCCTTGAGTAATTAACTCGAACTTCCTATTGTGACATGCTTCGATCGAACCGCAGCTCTGTTCAGTGGGAACCCACGAAAGGGTAAAAGAGGATTCTGCCTCGAAAACGAAGGACCCGACTCAAAGCGCCGTCCTCAGTCAGTTGCGGCGACTGACGCGCAATAAAATGCGTGTCATGGGAGTGTCGTCACTCTGAGCCGCCCCTCCGCCTCCGCCTCCCGTCCAGTGCCACGCCCCCTTTTCCGTTGGCCACGTTGATGGGCTGCCTTTTGGCGAGTGTGCGCCAACTGTTCCGGCAGTCAGTCCTATAGCTCAACGGCTTCGGCTGCACTTCAAAATTAATTTAAAATTTATAGTTGGCGCTATTGCGTTAAACGATGTTGCGGATCAACGGGGAAAGGACGAAAAGGTGGTGTTTGCAGGATGCATCTATCATGGCGTTGAGTGATTTGCGAGTGTCAGAGGAGTCGGCACGAAGTGGGACCCCGTCCTTCACCGCACAGTCGATTTATGTTAATGTCGGCCGGCTTTAAGTGATGAGCCCAGAAGCCCAGAACCAAGAAGCGAAAACTTTAAAAACTAGAAATGCCTATTTTCCCGCACCCTAATATGAATATTAGGGAAATCGAAAAAAGGTGCTTGGGAGAACTGTATAATGTTATTAGTCAGGGAATTATTACCGATGAAATTACGTGAGTAGTTTTACAAAGTAAATCTTGCAGAAACGAGGTTGCATCTATTCATTTCAGCTTGTCTGAGTATATTTTAGAGCCAAGTTAAAGTAATTTATTTTAAGGATTATGTAACTATAGTGTTAGCGCGTTGCCTTTGGCAACCCCTCCCTGATCGGCTGATCCTTTTAACAGCCTTGTTTAATCCCCAGACCATCCAGAGCTTTTTTCCACTTCATCTGGTTCTCGTGTGCGCTCGTCTGCAGCTCGTTTGTCAACACTGTAAGTGGGGTAATTTTCAATGTAAACGCATCGCCCAGAGCTGCTCCGGCTGCTCTAGCTGCTCCTCCTTCCCTGTAGTAGCGATGTTTTTGGGGGCGAGAAGACTTTAGCTTGGGCGTAGGCCCTGGGGGCGTGGCCCCTTCATTTGCATTGCATGGGTGTTGCGCCTTAGTGTTCCATCGTCGCGTATGCCAATTGCATTTTAAATGCACCCTGCCACACCCCTTGGCGCCTCCTTTTCTCGTAAGCAGGCTCCGCTCGAAGTTGCCGTTCTTGTAGAACTGAGCAATGTTTTTACAGTTTCAGCAAACATATTTCTGCCCCGAAACTCAGCCAACCAACCCGCTCAATGTTATACTGCGCTCTGCTAATATGCAAAACTCACTTCATGTTTTTTCTGTCTTTTTCTACACTTTTTTTTGTTTCGGCTTGTTTGTGTGCGTATTTATGCCCACTGATCTTACGAAATCGGGGTATATTGCTAATTTTATTTAAAGAAATAATTTATTATATTTTTATCGACTTAAAATGTCATTTATGAATCATTTTAGACCCAGCTATAACAACAATATACGTGAACAAAACATATTTGTACATCACTCTCGCTACCTTTTCGAAATATAAAAAAATAAGAAATTAAGAAAATGTAATAAATAACAAAATGCAACTTTTTAGAAGCTCTGACTAAGATGCCTACGAAATAGCATCTTATAAAATCCAAAAATTAATTACTAATCGGTGATAGGGTAAATTGAAGCTGCAAGAGACTGGTGCTGTCCTTATGCCAGTTTTTTGTGCCTTCAAACTTCAAACTAAGCATAAAGTGTTTCCTAATGGGTTTTGAGTGTTTTCGACGACTACAACTATGCCAATAGCAACAAGGAGAACATGCGATGGGCAGGGGGAAGGGGGAAGGGGAGGGAAAAGGACGAGGAGTGGTAGCAGGATCAACACTGCATTGCATGGCATGCAATTTTTGCTAGCTGCTTGCCAAAAGTTGGTCATTAGCGTTGTTTTCCAGCACTGTTGTTGCCGCTGTTGCTGCTGCTGCCGCGGGGCAGAAAGCGGAAAAGTAAATAACAATTAAAACAATTTTTGTGTGCAATGCAAAAATCTCCTAATGACTTCGAGCTGCCGGAGTCCTGAGGTCAAGGATAAGCGCTGAGCTGGCTTTTGTTGCCAGAAGTTGATGCATATTTTCGAATATTTATCGAAAAGTGATTTTCCTCTTCCCCGAGAGATTAATGAAGGAAGTCTGTGGCAGGTTCCTGGACATAAATATTGCCAAAGTTAAATGAAATCCAATTAGCAAGCAGTTTGTATTTTTGCAAAAAATTATTTCTAATAGATTATTTTGAGTTTCTAGCTAGAAATATCTATCTCTGTTTTGACTAACTGCTGCATAATAAATTAAGCAATTCTACGCTGCATAAAATCGCCTTCAATCGCATGACCCTCGTCGCCTAGCTGGCCAAAAATAAACATTAAATTTTACCTTTCGCCAGTGATACGCATATAAATCTATTATAATCACTTTGACGCCGCAACAAATTATCATTGAGTGTGTCCTCCAACCCGAAAGAACGTCGGTATAAATCTCCAGGGAAATGCCAAGCCATTGCCCCCAAAAAAAAAAGAAAAAAGGAGGAAATGTCAAGCCAAGCAAAATATCTAAGGGATATGGTAAATCAAGCAACATAAATCATTTAAATGATTACAGCTTAACTTTTGACGCTTTTGAGCGAAATTAAATGAAGGATCAGTCGGGATGGCACAGAATGAATTGGGGTTTGGGTCCCAGCCAAGCCATCATAAAAATTATTTATTTGCTTTGAAGAACCAGAAATAGGAGCGCCAGCAGAAATGTAACCCAAATCTATGTAAGTGAATCAAGAGAAATCACTTAAGTATATTTTTATGCTGGACATGCCGTCCGGAATTACAAATACAAGGCGGCACGCACGCACGCACAGGACCAGAGGACCATAACCAGATCCTAGAGCAGAAGCTGCGGCGCAAAGTGGAGCAGGACAAAGGCAGGACTCTACGGTGAGGCGGCTTGTCCATCGGACGGTTGGCGGTTTTGTGGGGCTGTCATTTGGCCCCGGGGGCTTTTGCCTATATGCGATGGGGAATGGGAGTGTAACCGGGGAGTTTGAGGAAATGAGGGACCCGAAGAAGAGCCATCAAAAGGACATCAACACGTAGCAAATAAAAGAAATGCCACAAGGATATGCCGTCGCTTCTTCGGATGCTCTTTGGCCAATGCTACATTGCAAAATTATTATGATTTATATGGCCTTTGGGAATGCGCACTAAAACACACTAGCACACTCTCGTTCGGACGGAGAGTGCAGGAGGAAACAGAAATCGGGGACAGACTGCCGACACTGCGAGTGTCGCACAAAGGACTTGGCCAGGATACGTAGTATACTTTCAGGCGAGTCGTCGCATTGGCCGCAAAACTTTTGCCCGCTGCGACAAAATAGGAAACTTTCTTGGCATAATTCTTTCTATTTTCCTTTCGCCTGTCGTCGTGTTGCCGCCCAACTTCCCGCCAGCGTCGCTCTCGCCATTCTGCGAAATTAGGTTAACACTGACGAATTAAGGACATTAGCGTCATAAAGAAATAAGTAATGAAAAGAGCAGCCAGTTGGACATTTTTGCCGAGTGCGTAAAGCGTCACAAACAACAAGAAAACCAAGCCAAAAAGTTGTACTGCATTTACTTGTAGAGTAAAAGGATAAACCAGATTCGTTAAATAGTATGTAACGGTAGGCAGAAGTGTCTCCGAGCTTATAAAGTATATCTATTCTTGAGCAGGGTCACTAGAAGAGTCCGAGTCCGAGCGTCCGTCCGGCGAGATCTCAGGAATCATAAAATCTAGATAGTTGGCAATTTTTTTATATATTTTCTATCGATATGCCAAAAAGACTGACAAACTTGTATCGCATATTCGGGGAACTCGACAAAAGCGTTCTCCCTTTATAATTGCAAGATACTTTGTATACCCAATTTCTTATTCAATGAATTTTGTTAAATAATCCCCTATATCACAATACATTTTTATAGACACAAATGCACTACAGGTCATCTCCCGCAGCCGAAATCTTTCTTAACAACATGCCAATCGACGATGCCTCTTCTGCCATCTGCATACGCAGAATATCTGCACCTAATAAAATATTGATTTATTAAATTATGCCCCAGCGAAGACGATTCGCTTGTCAATATTTTGCAAATTTGTGTTGCCGTCGAACCCGCCGCCTGCTGCCCCACAAAACCAACTTCCCCTGCCCGTCCCGCTGTCACCACACACACGGCTTATAGTGGCCTCCGGCAACTGCCACGCCCCCAACGCCCAGCATCCCACAAGATAGTCTGTTGGCCTCCGTAAAGTGCTTTTTAAAATCCCGCCCGGAGCATTTTGTTTGTTTGCATCATTGGCAGCTGTTGGTGGTGGCCAGCTCTTGATTCTGTGGGCGGTTTGGAAATCCAGGAGGCCCGGGGTGCGGCAACCGCACAACTTTAAATTTGTTGCACACCCCTTTCTCCTACGGCCTTTGTTTGTCCCGCTCAATAAAGCATCTTTGACGTATGGTTTACGCCGCCCCATAATCACCCTTTCCTGCCCGTTCGCCAACCGAAAAACCCTTCCCAGCCCGATAAAAATATGAACGGAAGCTTTGGAGCTCAGCCGCAACCTCAAGTCCAGAGTTGTCCCTTCCAGCACACTGAAAACAATTGAGCTTAACTTTCGGCGTGACACGGAGATCTCGGAGAAGTCGTGGCATATATTCTTTTTTTCTCGCAGCTATGGCTTGGAAAAGAAAAGCAATACTTAAGAAATTGGTTGTAAGTAATGTAGATCTAGAATAAATCTGGTTTAATTCATTATTTTGCTTAGTGCATCGTGTTCTTGGCTCTCTGTCACACCAAATGCCATCCTCCAAGCCAGTAACTGTCTTTTACACTGTTTATTGATGCTTTTGTTGTAGTTTTCTGCTGCTGCTGTCCCAGACATTTGCTGACGTCTATTATGCCTTTTTATAGAAATTTTCTTGGGCTCTCGAATAGCAACAACTTTTCGGGAAAACTCAGCAGTTGGCAAAGGGGGTGTCGGGGGAGTACTGGCCTTAGTTTACAACATTGTCTTGCGGTTGCTGCAAGCAAAATGGTTTTATGCAAAAATTTTCCATTGCCAGTTTTTTGGGTCTATTTTTGGGAAAACTGTTTAAAAGTTTCGAGTGGAAAATTTCCGCCATGGCGACAAGCGCCTTGCAATGGATTATGATCAATCAGGAACTTGAAATAATCCCAGCTACTCAATTTGTTAAGCTTATATTATGACACGAACTACATCATGGCTTGTATTGCCTTGTATGTTTAGCAAATATATATTTTGAATATATATTCTTTCAAGCGAATCAATAGAAAGTCTTTAGTATGTACTATAATATTGCATATTTACATATTTGTAATACATTCGTTTGATTGGGTTTCGCCGAGCTACTCTACACAGACTTAATACACGTATGAGTGTGGCTTGTATGAGGCTCATATCCGCACCCATGACACTGGCAAACTCTAATCTCGTTTCGCCATGTAATGAAGGACGCAATTAGACAACCCAAGTCCCTTAGCAAGCCCAGACTAAAACCGAAATACAACCGAATTTTTCCGCTCCCTACATACCTGACTTCCGCTCCACAGGATGCAGGACCCGGCTGCCATTTCCCCTGGCCACAAACTGCAGTCGAGGGAGAGGCAAACTGCTATTATGGCACACGATAAAAAGTAAATGGCAGAGAAAGAAGAGAAAAGGCACCGAAACGGGGGGTTAAATAAAAAATCGGAAGCCGAAAGCGGGCGCATAAAAATTGCATTAAAATTGCCACGCGGACATCCGCAATGGACCCCGAACTCCATTTCGAGATCGGAATAGCCCAGGTCGTCGTCATCCGCACCAGCGAAGGGCAGCGGAAATGCAAAAGTAGACGGAAGTGCAAGTTGTGCAAGAAACTCTGCATCGAATCCTGGGTGGGAAATCCTGGGGAGCAAAATTAAATGTTTCCGGAAAGGGTGCCGAAATACAAGCCACCGACCGCCGACATCCCGGAATGGAACTTCAAACAATTTTATTGTCATTTGCCGGGCGCCATTTTGACGGTTTATTGCATCCACTTTTGGCTCGCTTTCTGCCCCAGCAGAAGCCCACCCTTGACCCCAGGATCAGCCAGCCCCACTTCCCGCCAGTCCGTGTCTAACTTGGCACATCATTTAGCGGCAGCAAGTCCCCGTACAGCCTGACTTCGTCACTTGTCGCCTCGACACCGCCGCCTTACGTCCATTAATCAATCAAGTGGCTTTCTTTTGGCGGCATATTTTCCTGGATTCGGTCAAAGGACTCTCGAGTTCACACACGCACACTGTGACAATTAGCGCCCAGTTCCGGGACTTATGCGCCTCCTTCAAGTGTTTTCCGTTAATGAGAGACAACTTTTGGCTTCCGCCCAACTTTCTGGTTGTTTTTTATGATGTCGCCAGCAGAGGTGGCGTTTCGAAGGCTAGCTTAAAGATACCTCATTAGGTTGATAATTTTCAACACCATTTAGTAGCTGCAAATTATAGCTAAGCATCCTATGCGTTATTAAACATCACTTAACTTACCATTAATATTTTTAATAATTTCAAGCTTGAACTAAACGGAAAACTGTTCAATAAGAGTATGAAAAGCGCCAAAGCTCTCGCTAAAATCTCAGATTTCGATGTAAATTTCCCTGCCCAACCGATGGCTCAAAAAGTAGTTGCTAAGCCCACCCCCTCGCAGAGAACTTAGCACGCCCCTGACCCTAGTTGGCTCATCAGCTCCCGCTTCATTAGCTGCACACTCCAAAGGCCAATGCCAAGAGGTGAAAAAGTAAGGGAGCCCTGATACATACGTACGTGTATGTATATACGAGTATTCGGGAAGAAGCTGCTACTACTTGCAGACAATAAAGCAGCGGAAAAAAGAAAAGCTCTGGGAGCCGAGCAGGTCAAAGTTACACAAAAGGAAGAACTTGAACGGAGGCTGTAATAGCAACAAAAACCACAACAAGGAGCGACAGGAACTGCTGCTCCTGCTGCTCCTGCTGCTTTTTCCCACCCACAAGGTCCACCTCATCGCAGGCATCGCTGTTGTTGTTGTTGTTGGCCATCCTGTTTTCCAGCCTGTGGCTGATTGATCTCGTGGGAAATTTTGCACAGTTGATGCAACCAACGGCAGCAAGGACAAAAGAAAAAAGTACAAAAAAGTAGCAGAACAAAAAAGAACAGAGAATACGGAAAATAAAACGTAAGTTTTCCCCCCTATTTGCCACTTCTTTTGTTTCGGCTCTTCCGTTTTGTTTTTCATCTCGTTTATTCTTTTGCTGGCGCACACGAAAATTAACTTAATGTCACTTACACTTTAGTGCTTTGGGTTAATTTGGTTAGATTATTGTTAATATCCTTTGGGGTGCTCTCAGCCACGGTCTTAACGCCTTCGAGAGTATTCGGAGGTCCTGGCCGAGGACTTTCCGCCCCACTGAGCTGCGGGGCCCATTAAAAGCTTAGGCTCTTCTAAAATTTTCCACATAAAAATGATGCATCGGCATCGGAGGAAAGTTTGTGTACTGCTTTCGGCAAGAGATTTAACAAACACATTAATATATATGTATATATAGTAGAAGTAGAATTGATGAAAAATAAATATATGTGAAAACCTAGACTCATTATAAACTTTACTTTTCATTTACAGTTGCCGTAACATATTTAACCCAATAACAGCATAGAAAATAAGCAATTTGGCAAATAAATTTAAACAGTATTCATCGGCTTTTAGGCACGTGTTGGCGCTAAAACTTTCCAAGGGAACAGATTGCCCTCCATATTCATAAGTCAATTGAAATTTATGACACATGCCACCGTCCCGCTGCGAAAATACTTTGTTTATCTCTGGAAAAATATTTATGTACGAGTATGTGGGGTCGCAGGACCCACCCCATTTTTTAAACTTGGCATAATAATTTACAAAGCATTTTACGCTTCGCTTCGCCTGCCATTTGCATTAGCCGCAAAGTCAGTTTTCGAATTTAGGAGCGAAGGAATAAATATGTTTGCGATGTAAATGTAAATAAGTATAAGTATAAGTATAAGTAGGATGCCGCCTGATCGCCGATTTGTTTTACTGTGCTCTTCAGGTGCTGAGTCGTCAGTTGGAGTACGAAAAGTAAGCACAGAAATAGGAAAATGGACACTTAACAAATGACTTTCGGCAATTGTCAAAAAAATTATCCACAAATATATGCAAGGGAGCTTAGTGCGCTGACGGATAAGTTAGTACAAGAAGTAATTGTAAATGGATATCCTATTTTTAAACGCGAAGTGCTCGGTTAGTGCATCATGTTTTAAAGAACAGTATTTAAATTTTTGTAATTGACCGACCTTAAAATGCAGTTTTTATTTTCTCGCGCAACAATAAAAATCTGGGTATTGTATACGTAAATTGCGTGTGTTTTTATGACAACCGCGGGGACGAAAGTCCTCCGGCATTTTTTACAACCTGACACCCTCCATCCTTTTGCGAATTACGCTTTCATTTGTATGCAGGGATGCGGTGCCCTTCTATGCGATTCTCATAATTACATTAAGCATATTAAAGCTCGCCGCCGTCTGAGTCGGTGCTCCTTCTCCACACACACACACACACACACACCCACACACACACACACACATGTATGTACTACACATACACATATACGTGTATACCTTCGCGGCGCACAACTCGCGGCTTTCCCTTTGCTCAGGGCCAACTAATAACATGTCATAAAAGATTTTCCTTACTTTAAGTAGGCGGGAATCAGTCGGTTATGTGGCATAGAGCGCAGCATATTGAAGCATCTTAAAACCTCCAACGAACGGTGGTGGGGGTAATACCGTAATTCTCGAGCAAGGGAGATCCCTTACAGGGGCTTACCCTAATTCCGTGACTTGGCACTAAGCAGTAAATGCATTATCCCTAATTAATGTCAATTAATTAAACCTCATCCAGCGATTAAGCTTGCAAATGAAAATCGAACAGGGATGTTGGAAGGCGTTATGAAAGATATGATTTGCTTCATTGGGAATTTCATTGATTGTGAATTGCTCGACTATCAGATACCTGTTACTCAACTAGGAAGAATGTATGACGGACAGACATATTACTCCTACAATGGTATACAATTTATAAGCTCACCACTCTGGCTTATAAATCTTACAAACCACAATCAATAAGACAGATTTTGAATAAATGAAATTTAAATCACAAGAATATACAACTAAACATTATGTTTCACTTATGTTAATAACTGCAGGCGTAACTGTGTGAAATAATTTCCCCATATTTTAACAGTGTTGGGACAAACCACCGTTTATTTATTCGAATTCGCCGAGCGAACATATTTCTAAAATTAAAATTGTAATCAAGTATAATATATATATGTTTTCATATAAATTATACAAAAAATTAAATATATTTGTTCTTATGCATGAAAAACGAGTGAACCAAATTCAAAACCTTTCCGACCGTTAAGCATTACTGGGCTTTCTCTCTCCGAAGTCCTTCGTTAAGTTGAGAGAAAAGGTCCTGCCAAAGAGCGATAGAGAGGAAGCATAGAAAAACCCGAGTCGCCACGAAGGCATTTCCTTTCTGGGGCGATGCTGGCGACGATGACGAGAAAAATCAGCAGTTTCATTGATAACGCGCAACGAATTGGATCTCAGGCAAACGCCGGCCAGCTGCACTGACAAAAAATTCGTTTACGGGGCTGCAAATTCGCAGAGATAGAGGTTAAAAGTTGCATCTGCTTTAATGTGCTGTATCGTGTTTTGCTAGTAATAATATGTAATGCTGACAATCTAACCGATGCTCGGTTCATTGGTTCTTTGTTCGTTTTTTCGCAGCGCGTGTCTTTAATTATATAGCCTCATGCGGATTACTGGGCTACTGGCGAAAACAACAACGAAACCAGCAAATTAATTTAATCGTGTACAATCTGCATGTGGTGTGTTCCCCTCAAATTAGTGCGATAATGATATGGACAGAGACAACTGAAAGCGAATAAAATCGACGAAATGCCGGCAATTCAAAATGGTAAATAAGTGAGTAAACTCCATCCCAATTCTGATGTACTTTAAACTCTTTAAAGAGCTCCCCATCTTTGCTGCGTTTCAATTAAGTTCACATTTAAAATTAATCAAACTGAGAGCACCCACAAAATAGCCACTAATTAGTTTGGCCTGCCCGCCCTGGCCATTGGCCCCTTAGGAATGCTCTTGACCCTCGCATGGGAAAGCATTTAAAATTTGAAAATCCAGGCATTTCTTATTGGACAAACAACAACAACAAGCAGGCAAAACAAGGGAATCGACCCAATTAAACTTCAGGCAAAAAAGGCGGGCCGAGCCATATTTTTATTTTCTGTTTGTTTCATTTTAAGAGCCGACATTTCCATTCCAATCTTTTCAGCCATTTTTTCGACCCCTGTAGATTTATCTAAATACGTAGGGTGTGTACTGGTAACACCTCCCACCTCCCACCCCCACCAGACATTGTTGTTTTTCCGCTGGGAGCTGGACGACTCTGGGGCCTTGTACAGTGGTCGACTGTCGTCCAGTTGGCGTCACATAAATTTATATGTATTTCCAGCCAGCTTCCCGCCTCGAGGGGCTGACAGTGACTTAATGAGCTGCGGAAGTTAATGTGCAGCTTGGCTCAGACTTGTTTCCATTTTGGCTGGTAGATTTATTTGCATATTTGGGTTAATTCGGCTTTCCCGATTCTTTTCCCTGCCCATGACTACTATTTTTAGCTCGTTTCATCTCCGTTGCTTTTCTGACCCACTTTTGGCCTAATTAACTACTACCATTCTTGAGGTGAAAGTGTACATTTATTATTTTTTATTACTACCAATTATAGAATGTATCCAGTGGCATTTGTGTTCAGTTGAGTACAGAGTTTAGGATGGTGTTCAGAGAGCTCCCAGATAGTGTTATACTGTGAAGGCATAGGGGGAAAATTAATTCTAATTATCTATTAGCGTATGCGTAAAATGATCTCACTATTATTATAGAGCAGTTTTAAAATATTATTTTCTCGCACGAAGCTCGTCCAGGAAGTATAAAAGAAGTAGAAGACTGCAAAAAATGACTTCTGTGAGGCAAGAATCAATTTAAACGACATCGCAAATACTAACCCATGCATAACCACAATATATTGTGTAGAAGAAAATCCTGTATATCCGCATACAATCCGCGGGCAGATATCAATTGTGTTTGGTGTCCAGATGAGTAAGGTGTCATTGATGCTTCCCAACAGAGTTCCAGTGTTCTTGTGTTAGTGTTAGTACCATGCTTTCCATAGGGGGTAAGAGTTATTCGAATTTGTTAGCGTATGCTTAAAATGATCTCACCATTATGATGTGTGTGTTCTGTAAGAAAATTATATCTGTAAGGCAAGAATTTATTTAAACGATATAACAAATACTAACCCATGATCGAAGAACCGTGTAAGTGTATCATAAAAAACAGCCGGTCACTGTTGCATACTTCACAACATTCAAATTTCACTTTATGCTTAGAAACGATATATAAAAAGAAAACTTTATTCTTAAATCTAGCCGAAAAATGTTCAATTTTGTTGGTCAACCGAAAATCACTTAGAATTTGGAGTTCATTCCTGAAGGTGTTTCTTGCTGGAACTCCAGGAATCAACTGAATTATATTTTCCCGTTCTCAGCTAGGTACAAAAATTCGATTGACAGATAAAGTCTCGGCCTATGTGATTATATTTTTTTTACAAAAGAGTCTAAAAAATGCGATGTATCAAATAACATCTGAGTTGTGGCGAGAAATGCGTAAATACATGTAATTAATAGAAAGGGCATTTCTTGTGTTAGCAAGTTTACCGCTCTTCAGCTACTTTTCTTTTATATCTAATGTATTTCTTCTTCTCAGGCGAGAGTGGGAAACTCCTTAGTGAAAGCGAGCACCACAGAAGCCCTGAACATCTTTGGGTGAAAATCTGGCATTGCCCAATGTCGGCCCTCCACTCCAGTTCCCTATTTGTATGCTCAAGTTCATTAGAATCGGTTGGCAAATATTTACCACAGTTCGCAATTTTTGCTTGGCTTTTTGCTACGGTTCTTCTTCTGGCTGCAAGCAGCAAACATCATTAAATTTAATTTGCTGCCAATATTGAACTTATGCTTATGTGTGCGGAATAAACAAGAAGGAGAAGGTTCGACGACTTAAGTCAGATCTACAAAGCTTAAGTATAATTTAAAACAAGAGAAACCGCTATGGTCGACTATCGGGAAAATGTAACATTTTCCGGGGTTCATATTTCTATGAAAACAACTATGGTATATGAAAAAAATTAAGAAACCTCCAAAGTTTGGGCGTGACAGTTTTAGGCGGTTTTTTCTGGCTTGTAAATTAATATTGATAAGAAAAGAAAACACATATACGATTTTAAAATTGAATACATATCTTAAAGGTTTTTTTATTATGGAATATTCGTAAGGTTTACAAAGATAAAATATACGAAGATTATAAACTTCTTAAGAAGCATTAAGAGAATTTATAAGGTAATCTAAGTCCTTGTTCGTTGGGCAAACACATGGCTTCATTTCACCAAAAATTGATTCCAGACTTTTCTGGGCACCTTTCAGTACAACGGGCATCTCGGTACTTTTGAATAATCTGATGGGAAGAATTGGTTCCCCATTTGAAAAGTGCCAATTTTTCATGTCAAGATAAATCCGTTTGATAAAACTCCTTTTCTTGTTGTCCCTATTAATCAACATATTTAAACCTGTATATTAAAAAGTATATTAAAACGATCAGTTAAAAGCATACGTTCAAATTGCAACACAAACTCACGATTTTCTTCTGCAAGGTTGGCAATTTTTTGCTCGAACTTAGCCGTTATTGTCATGCCTATTTTTCTACGGCCGGACAGGAATGAGTGAATGAATTCAAAATGTTCTGGTTCTCGTATATTCAAGGTCATGGTAGACACCTGTCGAGGGCCACAAAATCCGCGATCATTGAAGCCGGGATATGGTACATCCGTGTAATATAATGTGGCCCTAAACGCTTTTCTGCCGTCTGCCACCATTGACAATGTTTTGGACATTTTGTAGCAGGCTTGGGTATTATAATATCGATAGCCAAATGTTGCCATCAGCTCCTCCAATGTTTCCAGGCACGCGCTAGATAAATGTGTAGGATCAGAATGATTCTTAGCATTTAAATACAAAAGTCAGAACTGAATCTATCTATTAAATCAAAATACTTTCCCTTGAAATAACTATATATTAGGATCCTCGTATCTTCAGACATATGAAACCGAATGACCATTCACTTACCCCGAGTCTCGAATAGTGTAAACGCCAGGCAGCAATTCAGAATTCTTGGTCGAGTGCAAGTACTTGACCAAAGTGTGAATGAGGTCCGTTGCCAAGGCATTCTGCAAGCTCTTGAGCATGGTCAGGTCAAACTTATGTTTGCGGGACCACCAGCCGCGATAGAGGGTCTGGATCAACGTGGCTGACCTCTCGTGGTGGGCCAAAGTAGCCGATTGCAAAGCGCTTTCGGCAACATAAAGTAAATTTCTCTGAGCCGCGAAGCGGCGCCACCATTTTTGAATAATAATCGCAGACAACTTCATTTTTCTCAAATGCTCGCGAACTGCCCATCCGAGAAAATAACGCTGAATTGTGCGAGCCGCCTTGAACTGCTTGTAGTCCAGAATAACACTCTGCACTCTATTAAAACATCTTTTCCAGCTGGTTTACTAATACATCAATAACTTACCTAGTTAAGTTGGTGGATAATCTAAAGAATCCCTTATGCAGAAACGCTTCCTCTAGATTTTCGTATTGGTCATCTTCAAAAGTAACTGATGAGTTACTTAAGTTTCTTCAAAAAAAAAAAAATACTACAATTAAGTTCGCTTGGGGTATGGTCTACCTATTCTTACATCGAGATGGAGTCCTGCCTTGAGAGCTTTGGCATTTTGGTATAAATATGAAAACCTTTTCCAGAGACAGTGGTTTGACTAAGATGTGTAAGGTTATGTTTGAATATCACTAAGAATCAAATTCAAGTCTAAAGGCGTAAAGACTTGTGGACAATCAAGTCAAGGCTTATTGGTTAAAAGTTAGTTGAACATTTGTATTAAGCAAAATTTAAGAGAAAATTCAGAAACATTTGTTTTTAGCCCAGTGAAGTGGGATGTGGTGCCCACTCTGCAAAAGTTTAATTGGATTGGATTAGAATTTGTGGAATTTCTCGACTTAATCGGTGTTTAAAATTTGGATAGGTACCAGATTTTCGTAAGGAAAGGTAAACTATTATCAACGATAACAAGACCCTGGCCCTTGACTACGAAAATAATTGTAACGTTGTATATTTATAGGTGTTGATAGAGGCTCGAGACGTTAAAGACGTAAAATGTTTGGTATCTACAGGGGTTCCAAATGGTTCTTACTCCTATATTAAGAGGGTATACTAGATTTGTTGCAAAGTATCATATAGAGCCGGTTCTGGCTCCATTCACAACCAAGCAGAAATTTTTTTGATTAAAAACGATGAATGTAGGATGAATACCCCTTAGAAGAACAGAAAAAGGTACACCAGACACGTTGGAAGGTATGTATCAGGTGGAACGTCGCGTTTTTGTGTCAGGTGGAAAGTAAATCGTTGTACCTTACTCTGTTTTCTTTGCCGTTGCCGTCAACACAAAAGAATATTGTCAGTTTAATTCATTTTTAATGCCGCACCGACTTACTCGATATTCTCTTGAAAGTGCAACTTTGCCACTCAATGCAATCATTTGCCAATGCACTCGAGAGCTGCGCCGAAAAAGGCGGAAATCAAAAGTTAAAATAAACTTCGTTGTCCTTGCCGTTGCCGTTGCCGTTGCCGTTGCCGTTATTGTTGCTGTCCTTTTCAGGGGAGCTCCTTATAAAGTTCCAGGATATCCCGTTGTTGTCTTCGGTACCCATTTTTCGTCCTTGTGCGGCGCGCGTTCCCCTCCAGCACTACTTATTCTCCTTTCGTGCCGCTTCTTGTCTTGTTTAATGTTTCATTTATTTGTTCTCTCTTACCGAGGCACGAAAAAGGACTCGAGGAGTGGATGTTGATGGAGCCAGGACTACTGGGTATTGCATTGTACTTGGGTCCGCTGTTTTCACTATTTGACGCTTGTTTACTCATTTCCGGTTGCCGCTTGCATTGTGTTTCATCCGGAGGACATTGCCTTGCCTTGTGGGTCCTCTGTCGTCTGCGAAGACTCCCATACTTTGTAGCCTCCATTACGAAAATGGTTTAACGTTGGCTCGCCAGCTAGAGCCAGAAAATCCTTTTATATTTAACAAGCCGCACAGCGACACCCGCGGAAAGAAAATTTATGCCGGAAATGTTGTAAGCACAAATGCTTTAAAAGAGCAAGAAAATTATATATATATATTGTTTTGATTTTGTAAGATCACTAAAGTTTACTGTAATCACTAGTCCTTCTTATGCAATAAAATACATTTGATAGCTTATGCTATCTGCGAATGTGTGATAGTGTCTCAATATTTTCATTTCGGTTTTGACCCTTTTGAGCGAAATAGAAAATAGTTCGAAATCAAATACGCGCCGCTGTGCTAAACTCAAGGCTAAACTTGGCTAACTCGCCTGTGGCGCACAAGAAACAAACTTTGCCGGTTTGCGATTCTAATTTGTCCCAAGGCAAAGGCAATCAATCAATATTCATCAAAATGCTATTTAATTTGAATGCAACCGCCTTGCGACTTGACGCCGTCACGTCCTCGTCCTCGTCCTTGTCCTCGTCCTCGTCCTCGTCCTCGTCCTCGTCCTTTGTCCTGTAGTTCTTTTCCTCCTTCGTAGAAGTGCTACCCCGTCAGAGAAGGAGGCACGTAACTTTCATTACTACCCGAACTCCCCGAACTTGGCGACAACGCAAACTTTGAAGTGGCTGGATCAGGGCTAAAGTGCTGCAGCAAACTAACGAACAGCTCTACGATTCAGCTCAAATTTCAATTTATCAGAATGCTCCAGTTGCATCTTTATCATCCGAGGCCCTGGCGTTCCTAAAATTCGTTGAATGCCGCACTAGTTCTAGACTCGCAGTGCTAATTGTAACTGCAACCTGCTCCTCATCAGAGAAGATTCCGCACGCACTTAAATTGGCCAGATGAAGACTCTTCGTTAACCTGATTTTGCAGAACAAACAAGGGTGGCAAATGTAGAGGTAAACATTTTCCCGACTGCATTTGTATGGCTCACACATGTAACGAGGAAATAAAACATCAATTGCCGGCCCTTTTTTGGTAGCATACTTTATTGGTTCATTGATGAGCTAAAAGAAAAAAGGGTCAGACGGGTTCTGACTTTCAAATTGCCAGCTGTAAATTTGAAGTTGGCCCAGACAACCCAAATAGGTAGGATTACGTGTTTTGTACATGGGGCGAGCATAAAGTTGCAAGGGGAGGCAAGGTGGAACAAATTTAATCAATATACAGGTGAGATAGGTTGAAAGAAATAAAAATCATGTGCGGCACTTAACATCTTTAATCAGATAGTGAGTAAAAATGTTTGATGAATAAATGTAAGCTTCTATTATAAATTTGTTTGCGCCACTTAACATGTTTAATCAGATAGTGAGTAAAAATGTATGATGAATAAATGTAAGCTTCCATTGTAAATTTGTTTGCGCCACTTAACATGTTTAATCAGATAGTGAGTAAAAATGTACGAAGAATAAATTAGAGCTTCTATTATAATTTTGTTTGACAGTTTGGACTCATTGTTTCAGAAACATGCGTTTGACACTATTTGGTCTCTCAACCAACCTAGTATTTTTGACTGCAAAATGAGGGAAAAATATTCCTTAAGCCCAAACAGAATGTCCTTGCTTCGGAAGTTAAGACCACTTAATGCACGCCAAAAGCAGTTTACATGCGTATGTATTCCACTGCCAGCTAGCTGTGTGTATGTAAATATGCTTGTATATGTGGTATGGCCCAGTACAGTGGTTCATAGAGCCACTTATACATACACGCATACACACACAACAAGGACAATGACACATGTTTTGGGTTTTTGGCCTCGGAGCCTGCTTGAAGGCATCATTCAGAATCCGTGCTCGTGTATTCGGTGTTAATAATACCATTGATGTGTGTTGAGGACAGATTCAGACTACGTACATGGGCAACCCAAGTACATGGGCAACCGAAAGCAACCAGTAGTCGTGTTCATATTTTTGTTCTTCTCGATCTGACTGCTACAGATGCTGCTGCAGTCTGCAAAAATGTTGGCATATGTAAACAGAATTTCTGAGCAAACAGAGTGCCGGCAGCCGTTTGCCAAAAATGGAGCTGAGTGCCCTAGATGGTGGCTATAGAAATTAATTTATACTTGCCTCTAGATTAGTATGTTTTCCCTCTGCTCCTCACCAGTTTTATATTATTACGGGTGCATACTACTTTTAAATAGATTAAATACGTTTTTAGGATTTCACATAATTACAGCACAACTTTATACTTCAAGAAACGAATCGGCACGAGTCCAGGCATTAAATTATAGCTGCTAAATAATTCAAGGCTCACAAAATTGGTAAAATCCAAAATCTATTGAATAAAAAAAGATCCTTCAACTATTCGCGTATAAACAAATACGCCGCGTTGACCAATTTTTTTATGGCCAAGTAGGCGGTCAGTCTCAGATGGTCAGGTGGGCAGTTGGCTTTAATGGTCTGTTGCCACTTTGGCTCGGAAACTGGGGCACGAAGGAAAGTAAGTCTATTAACGGCAATGACAAAGCACGCGAAAAGCTAATAGAGAGACAGCCCAGAGGAAGGAAAATAAGCCGAAAGTGGGATTGTTAAGTAGTTTGGCAAGTCTATAAAAATGTATTAACTGCCGTCGAGAAGGGGAGGCGAAAATAAAGTCATAAAGCCAAGTGGTAAGTGCGGAATGGATGGAAAGTGAGGTGTAGTCCCAGACACAATGGCCGTAATATGATAATCATTGCGTAGGTCCACACGCTATTTGCTTTTAGGGGCGTGTGAAAAGTGGGTAAATGATGCAAGGCAAAACGGGAACGAGACCTAGGAGCTGCTAGGCCAACGGAAAATCCATTAAACCCTTATGATGCATGAGTACAAATAAACTGAGTGAAAGCCGACAGACAATGGAAATACCAGGGAAGCTGGCGGGGTCGTAAACAAAAAACAAAGAAAGGCGAAGAAAATCGTTGGGGTGCAAAAACATCTGGGCGCAAAAAGAGGGCGTGTCAAAACATATGCGAAAAAAAGAGCAGTAACCACAAGCCGAAGCGGTAACAGCAAGCCGAAAGTGGGAGAAAGCAGGAGAAAGCAGGAGAAAGCAGGAGAAAGCAGGAGAAAGGTTCTCGGTGAGACAGCCCGCAAAGTGAGCAAACACTCGAGTGAAGTGGTTAGCTGGTTAAAACGCTTCTCATCTGAGTGGGTGACAGTGCGAATGTGAGCGCCGCCGGGCCAAAGCTCAGTCAAGTGCAATGGCAAATAGGCCCAGATGCTCCACGTTCTCGGCTGAAATTATAAACAGATGTTGGAAAGAAGATTAGTTTGATCACGTCGAAACAAGTGTGTAAGTGGGCCAAGTGGCTTGCAACCAGGCTAAGAGTAGTAGCCTTACATAAAATATATCTAATTCGAAGGAAACTATACAACTCCCAATTTCACTTCTTTTAATAAATAAACAAAGTCATATAGTTAATATTCTTTTTTGCAATCTTTAAAGCTTTAGATACCAAACCCAAATCTGGTCCAGAATGAAATAAATAAATATGGTTTGCAAGGCAACAAAAACATAATTGTGAATTGTTAGTTAGAGGCACGAACTGTTTATGTTAAGTCAAATCTAATTAATTCGGCCAACCGTTTCTGTCAAATATAAAATGTTATTTCTAGTTGAACTAATTGGTTTTCTATTCGGTTTTTCTATTCATACATCATTACGCAGGTTTAACGTTACCCCCTTTTTTTTGTATCACAACTCCAATGTTTTGAAAGAATCTTTCTTAGAATTAATTCACATACCTTTCCTTTTTTGACCCACTACGTGCACCTGATTGCTGTCTTTACTTATGTCTGGCAAGCAAGTATAGACTTTCAATATATAACCCAAAAAAAAAGGACAAATGCCCGAATGTTGTGGGCTGTAACTGCGGTTCAGATTTCAATAGCTGAGTGCATTTTCAGCATTTTCTACAATGAAAGGGATA
Organism: Drosophila orena; assembly: GCA_005876975.1. Taxonomy (NCBI): domain Eukaryota; kingdom Metazoa; phylum Arthropoda; class Insecta; order Diptera; family Drosophilidae; genus Drosophila; species Drosophila orena. The sequence goes on along the minus strand of VCKV01000008.1, from coordinate 1,016,157 downwards.
CCGGAGAAGTAACAACAATACAATGTACGATACTTCCGCTTTGTTGCTGCTTGTGTGCAACCAACTGGTTTTTGCACAAATATAACGTATACGCGAGGTGGGTCGGAAGAACAGGAAAACCAGCAGAGCACCCAGAAGAGATACTTGCATTAGAGTCCTGAGCGGCACCACCGGGCATCTAACTAACAAAGGCAAGGATTTTTTTATTTCTGAAAAAATACCAACATACATACCCAAAAGCTCGAGGCAAGCGAAGAAAGTTTAAATCAACTTGTGGAAACTTAGACAATTTTATAAACATGCATACGACTCCGAGGACTGTGGCAAGATAAGTCCCCATACATATAGACGTACAGCCGATGTCGAAGAAGTGGTGGCGAAGGAAACACGGACTTATATGCACTGAAAAGAGTTTTTAAATATACGATTGATTGAAATATACGAATGTGATGAATATGAACTTTTAAATAATACAAGGTAGGATTTCAGCAGAAATTGTCAACAGTTAACGTTGATCCAATGAAAGCTCTTTTGGTTTCCAGAGCTTCGCAATAAAAATAATAATTTTTTTCTGTGCTACCACATGCACAGGGTATATTGCACATGGTACAAATTCAAAAGTAAGCCAAGCCGCATCTCGCGCTATCTGCGGATGCTTTTCCCGCTTTTCCCGCCTTTCCCGGTTTTCCTTGGCCAACCAACAGACACATCTTGTTATTGTTGTACGCTGGTGCTTATGCAAATTCTCGCCCTGTGTGTTTGGGCAGCGCCAAAAGGAAGATACGTGCTTTATATATATTCATGAATGTATGAATATCTTGCCTGTATAAACAGAGTAACTGAATAATAATAACAACAGCAGCCGCCATCGGGCGCCGGGACCCGAAAACTTGAAGGAAATGTCGCCAGCAGAAAAAGTTTTTCACATCAGGTAGCAGGAAAAGTATGACAAAAATAAGTACACCGCGGTTACACCTTTAAACGCTTTAAATTACGATGAGCTGTGGGTATAAATCACTGTGCGTGGGCTAATGCCATGCTCGTACGAGCGATGAGTACAATATCAACTGTGTGTGCCCAAAATTCAGCATATTTCATACACTCAATGCAACCAACAATAAGTAACAGAAGCAAAAGTACGGTTTAGGTCTGCAAAACTCAGAGAAAAAGTTAAAGAGTTTTAAACATCTAAGCTGTATATTGATGAGTCGCAACAGACTCAATTAAAGGAAAAACAGAATATATATACTTTATATGATCGGAAACGTTTCCTTCTGCCTGTTACATACTTTTCAACAAGTCTAGCCTACCCTTTTACTCTACGAGTAACGGGTATAATTACAAAAAAAAGTAATTAAAAAAATTTTATAAGTTTGAATGAAAATTTTTTAGGAGTATTGCGCCAGAAACATTTTGAGGTCTGCCACTTCAAAATCCGATTACGAAAAGTGGAGTTATGAAGTTTAGAACTTCAGCCTTGGGACATATCATAATTTTTTGAATTTCTACAACAACATAACATCAAGAAAATTACAAAAAATTTTGAAAAAAATTATTTTTTAAATTTAAATGCAGATTTTTAGAGAATTGTATCAGAAACAGTTAGAGGTATGCCACTTCAAAATCAGATTAAGATAAGTTGATTTATGGAGTTTAGAACTTCAGCCTAGGGACATTTCTTACTCTTTTTGAATTTCTACAACAACATAACATCAAGAAAATTACAAAAAATTTTGAAAAAAATTATTTTTTAAATTTAAATGCAGATTTTTAGAGAATTGTATCAGAAACAGTTAGAGGTATGCCACTTCAAAATCAGATTAAGATAAGTTGAGTTATGGAGTTTAGAACTTCAGCCTTGGGACATATCATAATTTTTTGAATTTCTACAACAACATAAAATCAAGAAAATTATAAAAGTTTTTGAAAAAACTGATTTTCTAAATTAAAATGCAGATTTTTAGATAATTGCTTCAGAAACATTTAGAGGCATGCCACTTCAAAATCCGATTAAGATAAGTTGAGTTATGGAGTTTAGAACTTCAGCCTTGAATTTCTACAACATAACATCAAGAAAATTACAAAAGATTTTGAAAAAAATGAATTTCTAAATTTAAATGCAGATTTTTAGAGAATTGTATCAGAAACAGTTAGAGGTATGTCACTTCAAAATCCGATTAAGATAAGTTGAGTTATGGAGTTTAGAACTTCAGCCTTGGGACATATCATAATTTTTTGAATTTCTACAACAACATAACATCAAGAAAATTACAAAAAATTTTGAAAAAAATTATTTTTTAAATTTAAATGCAGATTTTTAGAGAATTGTATCAGAAACAGTTAGAGGTATGCCACTTCAAAATCAGATTAAGATAAGTTGATTTATGGAGTTTAGAACTTCAGCCTAGGGACATTTCTTACTCTTTTTGAATTTCTACAACAACATAAAATCAAGAAAATTATAAAATTTTTTGAAAAAAATGATTTTCTAAATTTAAATGCAGGTTTTTTAGATAATTGCTCCAGAATCATTTAGAGGTATGCCACTTCAAAATCCGATTAAGATAAGTTGAGTTATGGAGTTTAGAACTTCAGCCTAAGGACATTTCTTACTCTTTTTTGGAATTTCTACAACAACATAACATCAAGAAAATTACAAAAAATTTTGAAAAAAATTATTTTTTAAATTTAAATGCAGATTTTTAGAGAATTGTATCAGAAACAGTTAGAGGTATGCCACTTCAAAATCAGATTAAGATAAGTTGATTTATGGAGTTTAGAACTTCAGCCTAGGGACATTTCTTACTCTTTTTGAATTTCTACAACAACATAACATCAAGAAAATTACAAAAAATTTTGAAAAAAATTATTTTTTAAATTTAAATGCAGATTTTTAGAGAATTGTATCAGAAACAGTTAGAGGTATGCCACTTCAAAATCAGATTAAGATAAGTTGAGTTATGGAGTTTAGAACTTCAGCCTTGGGACATATCATAATTTTTTGAATTTCTACAACAACATAAAATCAAGAAAATTATAAAAGTTTTTGAAAAAACTGATTTTCTAAATTAAAATGCAGATTTTTAGATAATTGCTTCAGAAACATTTAGAGGCATGCCACTTCAAAATCCGATTAAGATAAGTTGAGTTATGGAGTTTAGAACTTCAGCCTTGAATTTCTACAACATAACATCAAGAAAATTACAAAAGATTTTGAAAAAAATGAATTTCTAAATTTAAATGCAGATTTTTAGAGAATTGTATCAGAAACAGTTAGAGGTATGTCACTTCAAAATCCGATTAAGATAAGTTGAGTTATGGAGTTTAGAACTTCAGCCTTGGGACATATCATAATTTTTTGAATTTCTACAACAACATAACATCAAGAAAATTACAAAAAATTTTGAAAAAAATTATTTTTTAAATTTAAATGCAGATTTTTAGAGAATTGTATCAGAAACAGTTAGAGGTATGCCACTTCAAAATCAGATTAAGATAAGTTGATTTATGGAGTTTAGAACTTCAGCCTAGGGACATTTCTTACTCTTTTTGAATTTCTACAACAACATAAAATCAAGAAAATTATAAAATTTTTTGAAAAAAATGATTTTCTAAATTTAAATGCAGGTTTTTTAGATAATTGCTCCAGAATCATTTAGAGGTATGCCACTTCAAAATCCGATTAAGATAAGTTGAGTTATGGAGTTTAGAACTTCAGCCTAAGGACATTTCTTACTCTTTTTGAATTTCTACAACAACATAACATCAAGAAAATTACAAAAAATTTTGAAAAAAATTATTTTTTAAATTTAAATGCAGATTTTTAGAGAATTGTATCAGAAACAGTTAGAGGTATGCCACTTCAAAATCAGATTAAGATAAGTTGATTTATGGAGTTTAGAACTTCAGCCTAGGGACATTTCTTACTCTTTTTGAATTTCTACAACAACATAAAATCAAGAAAATTATAAAATTTTTTGAAAAAAATGATTTTCTAAATTTAAATGCAGATTTTTAGAGAATTGTATCAGAAACAGTTAGAGGTATGCCACTTCAAAATCAGATTAAGATAAGTTGATTTATGGAGTTTAGAACTTCAGCCTAGGGACATTTCTTACTCTTTTTGAATTTCTACAACAACATAACATCAAGAAAATTACAAAAAAGTTAAAAAAAAATAAATTTTTAAATTTGAATGCAGTTTTTTAGAGAATTGCGCCAGAAACATTTAGAGGTATGCCACTTCAAAATCCGATTAAGATAAGTTGAGTTATGGAGTTTAGAACGTCAGCTTTGGGACATTTCTTAATTTTTTCAGTTTCCACAACATCATAACATAAAAAAAAATACAAAAAAGTTAAAAAAAAAAATTTCTAAGTTTGAATGCAGTTTTTTAGAGAATTGCACCAGAAACATTTAGAGGTATGCGACTTCAAAATCCGATTAAGATAAGTTGAGTTATGGAGTTTAGAACTTCAGCCTTAGGACAATTACTATAGTTTTCAAATTTCTACATCAAAAAAATTACAAAATAGATAGGTCGGTTTGTGGGCGTGGCAAAATGTTCTTTGGCCAATCGATAGAAATTTACAAGAAAAATAAAAAAAGTAAAAAAAATATTACAACATTTACAAAAAATGTGGTAGTGGCAGTTTTGTGGGCGTGGCAACATTTGCAAATAAACTTGCGCTGGAAGCCGCATTCTTAATCTCAACATTCTAGCCTCTTTAGTTAGATCGACAGACGGAACGTCCGTTTTTCACAGACGGACATGGCCTGTTCGACTCGGCTATTGATCCTGATCAAGAATATACACGTATATACTCTTTATGGTCGGAAACGCTTATTTCTGCCTGTTACATACTCTTTAACCAATTTACTATTCCCTTTTACTGCACGAGTAATGGGTATAACTATTTTGTACGGTAAACAGGTTTTCTTTCGACTAACTCGTGTTTGTTTTGCATGCACACCACATTTTTATAAATTGTAGGGATATGGAATTTGAATGCTACCTTTTATTTTCAAAGTTCTTAAAATTGAAGCCCTTTTCCAAATGCTTGTCAATATGTCAATGAAAGCGCGCTAGAAAGGATATAAAAATAGCAGCAAACAAGCCCCAACATATTGTACTTTTAATTTTCTAACTCACTTGCCACTGGGGAACAGGTCAGGCTATATCCGTTGGCTATATCCTTGCGCCCCTCCACATTTGCCATTCGGTTGCACGTTGAAGCGTGAAACTTGTGCGCTTGTCACAAAAATGCTGCCCGTCAGCCTTCGGTTTGTTCCTTGCGGTTGACTTTGCAACAATAACAACATCAACTACAACAACAACAAACGGGAATCCTGGTGGGTCATCTGGGTGGCGAAAATGTCGCCACATAAATTACCAAATAGAGCAAAACCGAGTTGAACGCATTGAGTTGCCCTGGCAACAAACCGATTGCATTTTACTCGATTTCGCCCCACCGCCGACCTTATGTTCGACCTTCTGGCGTCCCGTCGCATCCCCTGCATCCTCTGCATCCCCGGCATTAGCATTTTGACGATGGACCACCCACTTCTACCCCATTGTCTGAGTTTTTTCCTCGTTTTCGCTGCGCGTGCTGTTGCCACTTGTCTCATTTCGAGCGCTGTCAAGCTGCAGAAAAGTAAGTGCACAGCGCCATCTTGTGGCGAGCAGCGGCTCCATCCCACTGCCACTTTCGACCGTTTCCGCCCACTTCCGCTTCCTCCGCTCGCGACTGCACTACTGAGTGGATTCTACAAGTCCGCACTTGGATATTGCTCTATTTTTTCCATTCCGAAAGTGATTGCTTGTTGCTCTCTCCCTGTTTTCTCCGGTGAGCTGCTTTTGTCTTCTAATTAATTATGCAGCACTGTGGACTTGCTGTGCAAGAGACAAAGGATAATACTAAATTGGATTTCAAAATATGGTGTCTAGTTCCGTAAATAATAAGTAAAGTAAGTAAATAATACTAAATAATAAGTAATCAAATTAACTTATAAATTTCAGTTAAACTATTTCCATATATCTAACGTAGTAGTTTTACGAAGTAGTTTTGGGTAATGTTTTTAATCATATTTAAAATATATGTATCATCATTAAAGCTATCAATTTTTGGCAAAAACAAGTAAGAAGAGAAATAAAATAATATACTGATTCTGTCTTTTTGGGACTTCTACTCCACTGTGGACTCTAAGTTGCCTTCTCGTGGATACGACTTTTTGTTACTTCCGCTTTGTTTTTTTTTTGTTGTCTGCTATTTTCATAGTTCATTAGTGCGCTGTGCCCTCTTCGAAGCTCTTTTTTGCTTGTTCTGACCAGCGCTCTTCTCCTTTTGCTGCTTTTCTGTGTCGGGATTTTCCGTAGCATTTAACAGCTGCTGTCAGACATTAGAAAAATATTTGCACTTTGTTTTCATTTTATAATTTCTTTTGCGACGTCTGCCAGGCTCTAAACTTGACAGCAGTTGCAGTTTTGCCCTCTTGCGACGCGCTTTTCCCAGTGTCTTTTTTTTGGGCGAGGTCCTGGCATTGATTTTCCTGGAGAGCATCTAGTTAAAGCCAGGGTAGCTAATGACTTTAAAGTATACAAAGATAAGCAGCAGTGTGGCGGAGCCACTTTCTTCCAAGGCATATTCAGTGGGTTTTCGACGAGGCAGAAGGAGCCCAACGAGCCAGAGAGCGACGATGACGACGACAACTGAAATTTGTTTCGCCCCCCTACAGAGCAGCTGGGGGGCCTCCCGACACGAGGTCCTTGCAGCCCGCCTCCTTCTGGCGGCTGCTTGGGTAAAATAAACGACAGCTAATAATGCGCACAACGAGCAGCCAGGAGTCAGGAGGAGCACGGAACAGGACGAAAGGCAGGAAGAGCAGCCGGAGCAGGAAGAGCAGGAAGAGCAGGAGTCGAGCAAGCCACTTGGGCCCCCATACACTGTACTTTGATGTGGAAGCAAGGGCATCCAGCCTAATTCACTTGGATAGTTACTTGTCTGCGAGCAAAACTAATGTTCCACTTTTTCTAAGGAATTAAATATGAATTAAACTTAAGGCAATGAAATGGAGCAACAAGTGTGCCTTGGTGGTTGTGTTAAAGATACAAGTAAACAGCTTGGTTCCTTAAAGGTTAAGAGTATTATAACTTGTGCCCCAAAATTGTGATTGCATTTTTTATAGTTCCCTCGTTTCGGGCAGTGTGCAACTGAACTCATTCATTGTTTTTCTTCTTTAGGCTGAAGCCCCTTTTTTCGTTGAGTGGGCGTGGCAGCGACTTTAATTGGCACATATGACACAAAAGCCGGGCGTGACACACTATTTGGAGGAGATGGGGCATTTGGGGTTAAGGGGCCACAGGAACAGGATGCTAAGGACAAAGTTTCTCTCATATGCATAGACACATCTCGAGTGTCGGAAAATCTTTGGCGAGAGGGGGCGGCTGAAAATGGCTCCCCGGTTGATCTTTTGGCTGGTAGGCGGCGAACGCGTCCCTATGCAAATGAGCGAAAATGCGGCTAAGACAATGGGCCAAGCTCAAGAGTTAAGGGTCGCGCAGCTTAAGTTTAATTAGACACAGAACTTGTGATTTATTTGATTGTCGCCTAGGCAATAGTTTCCGAATGGTTCTGGGCTTAGCCACCCACTCCATTTGCCCAAAAGCTCTGTACCAAAATAGTTTCTAAAGTTTCAATCAATAAATATGAAGTCTAAATTGAGCTGGAAGGTGCCGCGCATATTATATTGGAAAAGTAGGCCTTAATAAATTTGGAAAAGCCAACTTCCCCCTAAAACAAGATATGTATTACTTGTACTTTTGAGAGCTAAGGAACAAATTAAAGTTTACTCTTACACACATGGTTCAACTCAGCACTTGTCAGTAAATTAAGCAATTGCAATTCAGCTTGTTTTAATTCAACCTGGATATTTAACATTGTGCTCCACGTTCTTTTTTAAGGGTATTAATTTTTGAACATTCGGTTTGCAGTGCTTTTGGCTAGTCGGTTGCAGATTTTAGCCAGCTTGGGCATCATAATGAATAATAAAATCTGCCATTGGAGAGTCGGCCAACTTCAGTCCCTACGCCTCATTCGTTACGCAACTTTGTCCAGGTAATTTATCAGGCACAGAAAACCAGGTGGAGTTGCAGGGTGTCTCCGAAGGAAAGTGAAGGGTGCAAGGGCACAAAAGTGGCAACAGTCACCTTCTCTAGTCCTGGCTGCTGAAGAAGAAGACGAAGAGGTCCTGCCACTGTCTGCTCCACAAAACTTGTCACTGGCATTCCACGGCTGACAGTTGCCGTGCAGCTATGCTGCCACTGACAGTTGCATTTATTTACCTCCTTTTTGGCCAGCAGTCTGGGTCAGAGATGAACCCGGCTTTCAGCTCCAGCTGGAGCAAAATATTAGCTACGCTGCTAACAGCGAGCCAAATGAGAATGGTGAGGTAAAATTGCTTAACTAAACACCTTTAAGATTTTAATCTAAACTAATACCGTTTTTGGGAAATGGCTTAAATATTTAACAACATAAAATGCCTTTCAAGTACGAGTTAAGAACATTTCTGCTTGTTATCTTGTTGAAAAATAGTTGTAGTGTTAGTTAAGGTGGAAAACTAGTCGCGGCAGCTAATTGTCTCATATTTCTTATATTTCTACTTTGCAAATCTTCTTTCACACAAACAATTAGGTGAAAAAATTGTTAAATGATTTTGAATGATATTCAATTTTGTAATTTAAGCTTTTGTAATTTTTGTAACCACTGCAACTTGCTATGTTCACAAGACCCTTTCCTTCTTTTTTAACATATGCCACTTTTAGTCTGGACACTAGAAGAAAATACTACACTCCGCTTACAATACAAATTATAAATAACTATTTATCATGAGGTGCAGTGGCTGTTGCATTGCCAATTGCCCACCTGAATGCGTTCTGAAGTGCCTCCTAATCCTGGCTGTAAGGGATTGCCTTGACCAAGGACCAAATCCCTGAACTGGACTTTTTTGACTGGTGGAAATAAATTGCCAATGGCAACGACAGTCTGATTTCACCTTTTGTTGCTTGTTTTTCTCATATATATACGTATACCCGTTACTCGTAGAGTGAAAAGGTATATTGAATTTTTCAAAAACTTTTTGCCAACAACCTTTTTAAAAAACATATAATTTCATTATTTTGTTTGCCAATTTCCATTGATATGCCAGAAATATGTGAAATTTTTAGTTCGCAGAGTAACGGGTATCTAATAGTCGGGGAACTCGACTATAGCATTCTCTCTGTTGTTTTTTTTGGTCCTAGCCAGACATTAGTTGATTCGGTTGTTGCACCTGTTTCTGCTTCTCAGCTTAAGGAAACGAAAAATAATATTAAAATTGCACTGCTCACAATAAATGGTTTTCAAAACGAACTCCAACATAAACTCGGCACATTTGCCGCTAATCGCTTCCCCACAGACGCATTAACAATTTATCTTGCCTTATTTTATGCGAAAAGTTTTCGCCAACCGAGCCAGTGTAACCGCATCCTTCACCTTCTGCCGGCGAAATCGAATCCCCGAAAAGAAAAACATTTGAATTGAAAATCGTGCTGAGCAGAGGAGGAAAATGCCAACGACATGCGCATAATTTCAGCACACACAGGCAGGCAGGCAGCACTTTTCTCGAGGGAAATGCGAGTACGTGAATGCGAGAACATGGTGAAGGGATTGGTTGGGGCCCTCGGATATTGTATCTGAGAGCCTTAGGCAGCCCTTTGGGTCCTTTGATAAGAGAAATGTATATTTGGTCGCTTTAGGTGAAAAAAGTTCGGTCTGCGCTCTGTTGTTCTGGCTACAAATGGAGCAGAGACTGATGGGAAAAAGGTAAGCGCCTCAGAAAGCTCTCTTTTTGAATTGCGTTCGAATTGTATTATACCCTCATATCACTGGAAAACTAAAAAGCTAATAGTCAGGCAGTGCTACTTTTTGTTGCAGCTGCTAGTTGCCATTGTGATTCGAGCTCAGTGCAATTCATTTCAGTTTGGACCCATCAAAGCCAATAAATTCGCAAATAAAATGTGCCAACAAATGGTTGTCTCTACTGTTAGCAATGCAAGCAGCAAAACTGAAACTAAAGTTAAATTGAATTAAAATTCCGAGCGCTTAATGTGCCGAAAACATACAGGACACACTCGCAAACTCGCAAACTCACAAACTCACAAACACTCGCCTAGATCCGCTGGCAGTCTTCACATGTCGTAGATTTTTCAATAAACTAAACAATTTACGAAAATTGAAGTTTATCTCAATTGTGCAGCTGTTGTTGACAACGCTCCATACACTCGACGCTTTGTCGCCGAGGACTCAATTTGGCAATAAACTGGCACTCAGAGCTCTGGGCCGCTTGCCACGCCCTAAACTCCAAGCCCGGACCCCAAACCCAAGCCCAAACCGATACTATATAGTATAGTATAGTTTAGTATGGTATACTCGTATATGAGGCACGATCCGGGTCCTGTGAAGTGGTGCACAAATGCGCTTAGTTGCTTTATTGGTCAAGCTGTTGTGCGTGGATAAAACCCTTTTAGTGCACAATTGCTATAAATTCGCTTGGCCCATTATATTGCTCGTTGGGTGTGGCTTTCAGGGATGGGGAACTCGGGATTGGAAACGGGGAGACTGGGGACTGGGGACTGGGTGGGGACTAGAAATGGCGAGATGGGAACTGGGAACTGGGAACCCTGCTATTGTCGTGTGGGGAATGGAGCAGCAGAGTCCAAGTCGATGATTTCGATTGACGGAAGAGCTTATTTTAATCTCATTTGACAGCCACGAGCAAAGGAACCCGAATAAAGGAAACTATTCTGGAGCCAACAGCTGTTGTGGGACGGGTCATTTGATAAACGGACATTTGGCCAGAGCCAAAGGGTTAGAATGGTCTGTGGAATGGAATGGCTGCCTCTTGTAATATAATTTGCCATGATTAAGTTGGAAAATTTGCATGGACCGGCCTGACACATTTTGATGACCCAAGCATTTGGTGGCACTCGGCAGTTTAGTGTTAGTTTATTGTCCAATCGGGACAATCGGGTCGTCGGCGGGTTCATCCTCGGTCACCTCGGTCACATCGGTCACTCCCGCACATGTCCTGGATATAACCATAATTAAGATTAAGGTTAAGGCCTTTAATTTGATTCCTTTGTGTCCTAGCCTAATGGCCAGTTGGGCAGCAAAATACTGAAGTGCATGAAAACCGAAAGTCCTTGCAAAGTTTGTAGCCCAATTTGCTGCGGTAAGAGCCATCTAATTGGATGATTACTGCAAATTGTTTAGCCATGTGGAGGATAATCATAAAATTATCATGGCCTCCAAAACACTTTATGAATATAAGCTTACCATAAGGATGGTCAGCAGTAAGTTTAAGTTCGTATGCGATTTAATGTATGAACAATTAACTAGAATGGCTTAAACCCCTTTTACAATGTGACATAACCAAAGAGTGCATATTCTTGGCTTACACGAAGAATGTGGACTCGGATGCGTTCTATAAGAAACGGTTTTCAAGCCGTGAATTGATGATTCAATACCGAACAGAAGAGGAGTCCGGCAAACTTTCGATTTTTTCATCCAGCTGGGCAGCTTAATTGCATTCGTGGGTCGAAAGAGAGCCAGAGCCAGGAAAAATGGGAAGAAAGGCAGATAAACCGAGGATGGGGATGGGGAGGAGGAGGAGGAGGAGGAGGAGGAGGAGGAGTAGGAAAATTAATTATAGACCGGCGCCTCGACTTAGTGGTAACTGTACGTACGGCAGGCGTCTTAGCCAACTGGGCTCTAGCCAAGCCAATCCACTTCAGCACCTCGGGCTTGTGTTGCGGTTTGGCGCTTGTTAATTTTGCAGTGAAAATTGCTTTGGTATTTACAGTGCACTTGGCCAAAGGCGCATTACGCGCATGCCTCAAGGTCCTTTGGGGAGTCCTGTTCGGAGGGCTCTGGAGCGGCTGCTTGATTCGCAGGATGTTTGCTCTATGCCATTTTCCCTAATCTCCCCCTTTCCCCTGCAATCGACAGCTGTTAAACATTTTCACGTGCAGTCCGCAGCTCTGATGCTTGATTGTATTTGCCCTCTCGTCCTGGCCGGCTTCCAACTGAGCCATTCAGTCAGTCAGTCAGTCAGTCATCTGCACGAACTAATCAAGACAGCCACTTGATGCCACAAAGTATGCTACTCGAATTTGTGTAACCCACTTATCTTTAAACTAATTTGTTTCCCAGCTTGGATTGCCTCCTGCTCTCGCAGGACTTATCAACCCAGGGCTGGTGTTGGAGCTTCTTTATGGCTGGGGCATTACATTTGCAGCCACGAAGCGACCATAAAACAATGCCGCATAAAAAAGTGACCCCTACTTTTTGCCATCTCCATCGCTCTACACGCGAAAGTACTCAAAGCGAATAAAACAAAAGTAACTATAATAAATGTTTGCAAATAAATTGCGAGCTGCTAAAAACGCACAGTCATCCCGCACAAAGGAGCACGCAATTCGTTTTTCTCCAATTTTTGTTGCCTTCACATTAAAAAGTTTAAGCGCTCTGCTTTATTCGTCTTCAGTTGAGGGACAAAATCAGTTTTATGTCGAGGAATTTCTAAAATTTTGTGACTGATGACAGTAAGAAATGGGAATATTTTGTCCGTTCCCCCCCGGCACTTTGAATGGCCAAGTGGAAGGTGGGACAGATGTTCAAGTTGTATCTAAATAGGAGTTCTGTATGTATCTGGCGGGAGTGTTGTACATAAGTGCTTAAATCAACCACAATTCGTTGCCTTAGATTTGATGGACTTTAAGGAAATTAGAAGCAGGGATTAGAAGAATTTTTTTCTACAAGTAAATTGTGTTTTTTTTTTTTGTAAGCTAAGCGTCAACTAATTTCAATACAGGCTCACAATTTGAAGAGCCCAAAATGTAAAATAGGTCGAGTGTGAAAATAGATTTTCCCAGCACTTGCTGAGACAACCTATTTGCACAAACTATCCTCTTTTACGTGGGGCTTGCAAAAACAATTATATTCATCGGCGGTCGTAAGAAGATCGTCGAGGTAGAATTTAGCGGATTTGCGCTCCTGTGCGTTTCGGGCCATTATACGCTTCACAAAGTCCTTGCAAAAATGAGTTCGCATATTCTCGCGCAGTGCATGCATGCTCATACGACGTTCTGCAGTGAAAAATCGAGGTGTTGTTATCGTAAAGATAATAGATGGATGACAAACTCAAACTTACTGGTTGAATAGTTCATGTACACCTTCTCAACATACTTGTCCCTCACTGACTTGTCATACACGAGAATCGTACGCTGCAAGCGTGTTGGCATTTTCTTTGGCAAGGTGAATTCAATGTCGGTAAGGTTTTCTTTGAAGGGTCCCGGAAAAGGCGCTTTGGAATAAGTAGTTCCCTTTCGGAACTCATGTCGCCTGTCGTTCAAGAAGGATCGCTTCATGGCAATGGCCGCTCGTACACGTCCGTTATGAAAGCGGTATCCAAAGGTGCACGACAGATCCTCGATCTTACTTAGTAAGCTATGGATAAAGTCAGCATGGAGTATGGAAAGAAAAACTGCCTTGCAAGACATACTCAGATTCTCTTAGTGCATAAATTCCCGGTAGCAAGTGTTCCTTTCGCATTTTGTGGAGCTTCCTGTACAGCGAACTAAGCATATCTTCCACATACTGTATTCGGAGCGACTTCATGCCCTGGAAGTCCTGGAAGTACTGGCGAGTCATCCATCCGCGGAACAGGGCCTGGATCTTGGTGGCCATGTCGTGGTGGTACTGGATGATCCTCTGCTGCAACAGCTGCTGCATAAAGGAGAACTTCGACTTGCGCACCCAGAAACCACGCCACCACTTGCTAATGGTGGTGGCGGCATCGAACTGCCTTTTAAGATGCCTTCTGGTCAAGAATCCCCTCACATAGCGCTGAACGGTCCTTGCAGCCTTGAAGTGCTTGTAGTCCAGGAGGGCAAGTTTCAGCCGGCTGCATTGACCGTGGCAGGATTCCTGACTACTATTTGACTCCAACCAGAGATCGCTCAGATTGTCCGTATTCTGCCGGCTTCCAGAACTGAAATCACCAATGTCAAGGGGAAAGTGTTTAGAGCCTCGGAACACCGAAGGATATTGTGGGAACATGGTCAAGCCTTGTTCTTGCCTATGTTTATGTGTATGACTGAACTACGGTATTGTGCTCTATCTAGTTTTTTGTTTAATTCTGAAAGGTTGTTGACATTAATTTCTAATGAGCACCTTTCCGAAGAAGAAGCTTAGCCTTTTGCCATAAAATCCACACAAAAAGCTGCGCAAATTATGGCGAATTACACTGATTCAGCAGAAATGTTGGGCTTATTTTGCTGTGATATCGTGCACATCATGAGTACGATGATGAGCACCAAGTTCTCCATCTGCTGCGCCACTTGGCACACATCTCTTGACTGGTTACTGGCTTCTGGTTGGATCTGCCTTCAGCACACCCAGGTCGCATTTCGCCTTTCCCCGCAGAATTCACCAAATATGGGGCAGGAGCTCCACTCAGAGCCGCAGTCAACCTGTCAGTCAGCCAGGAATCCATGAATACGTGGCGGAGAGTCTCCTTTCGAGCGCACTTGCAGCTTAAAGGATTTACATTGAATACTGAATGCTGATACTTCATATCAGTTTAGTTTCCCTCGCTTTCCCCAAACAAAAAAAAAATCGAAAAAGAATGGAGGGCGCAGAGAAAATCTTCGATTTCCATAAGTGAATTTTCCTCGACGCACACAGGCATGTCAACTAGGCAACCCGCCACCCGGGCGCCTTACACACATGTGTGCCACTGTCTCTGTTCTCGGCAGTCGAAAACGAAATGGTGTCATGTACGAAATGTGAAAATCGTGTTGTACAATTTCATGGCTTGGCTTTTGCCAATTTCCCATGTAAAGTCAGTCGGCTTTTCGTGTGGCGCCAAAGTCGAAATTTCCTCCCCCTCCCCCTGCCCTCTGCCCTCTGCCCTCTGCCCACCGCCCATTGCGGTGGCAACTGCGCGTATTTGGTTTGCTAATGGGCAACTTTGGATTTTCAAATCAGTTGGAAAATGCACTGTGCGTGTGTATTGTTTTTCGCAAAACTCCAAAATCCATTGCAGCTTAAAGCGTCCATCAATGATTTAGAACCGTAGGATTCTCCGAGTCGAAGACGGTAAGTCCTTGCTGGGATATTGATTTTGATGATGATTGGAGTTGTCGAGATGGGAGAGTCAGCTCCACGACAGCGGATAAGCAAGCCACAAATATACAAGGATTAAATAAATCAATTTCACTACAGACATCCGCACTATAAAATATTAAACATAAAATAAAACTAATTTTGAAATTAAATAAAAATGCTTTAAAGAATCATGTCACCCGAAAAGTTTAAAATACGTAATGAAAAAGTTTCAACATTTTAATTTTGAACCAGTCAGCTTATAAGATATCATGACTATAACGAGGACATATATAGTGCATAAAATGCGGTTCCTTAGCAATTTAAATTACAATACATTTCTGAGCTCACAACTGGATCTAATTCTATCCCCCTCTATTCCATTTTTCAGGTTAATTCGGAAGTCGAATCCAGTTCAATCACCATCCAGCAACATTGTGAAAATCCCATGCAGGAAAAGGAAAAGCTGGGAGTGAGCCGAAGTCATATAAAATACATAGCAGCAAAGTGGAAAAATTGAGGAAAGCAGGAAATGAATATGCAAAAAAGGGCAAAAGGGATATGAAAAATGCAAATAGCCAAATCGAGTTCAATGAGAAATGCAGCTAACCTAACCCTAAGCCGAGCGTATTTACACAATTTCACATGCAAGGCAACAGCAGTGGTATTCGTTCGTATTCAGGTAGTTCGGGGCACACAGGACCTGGTCACATTGCGAATACAAATGCGACTCACTGTGCAGATTGCTAATTGTGGCTGACTGGTAAACCGAAGAAAGCAAGAGCGGCGAATGAAAAATGCATTAAATGCAACCGCAAAATAGAGCAAAAAGTAAAACCAATCAAACGACGAAAAAAAGGGAAATTGCACATACTGAGCGCGGAGCAAAACAAAAGGATGACAAAACCAGTTAGCGAATGTAAAAATTGATTTCTGCGGTCTGGATAGCGGATATTGCTCATATACGTGTATGTACGTCAATCGGTTGCGAAGGACAGCGTAACATAAAAATTAGCTGATTTATAAATAAACCATCATATTTGTGGGCAAAAGGACATAAAATGCAAAAGCCAGCGCTTAAACTGCGTAGACTCTTCATCATTACCGCTGTTTACATAGCCAGTTTGCCAGGTGAGTTTGTTAAATGCGAAAATCAAACACTGTCACGCCCTCATCACCTTTTACTATTTGACCACACTGCAGCTTTAATTTAAATGTCCCAGCACACGCAGTTGGCCTGAAATATTAATCGAAAATTATGGTCATGGGGAATGCTGTTCTCAAACTGGGCCAACAATTTGCCACCCACTGTTATACTGCTCTGCCCACATCATTTGCGGTTCAATTATGTTTGCGGTTACTATTTGTGAAAACGCTTCAACCCCAAACGTGTACTTCCTTATTTTTGTTTTTGAAAGCGATAAATCGAATCAAGCTCCAAAAAGTGACAATTCATACATACATCAAATTGATGCTACTTTTATGAAACGAATTCAAACTTAGTATTGCCAAAGTTCTTGCAAGGTCTGCTCTGTTGCTGTTTCTATAACCAAACGATTAGTAAATTATTAGCCAGCAGATATTTGAATTGCCGCGGTTTTAAATTAATCACTTTATTTGTATGCAGCAGTTTCAGAATGTTGTGAATATATTTTATAGGATTGCAATTGAAACTACACTGAATGATATTTGCTTTTATTGTCTGTTTTCTA
Source organism: Drosophila orena (assembly GCA_005876975.1). Classification (NCBI taxonomy): domain Eukaryota; kingdom Metazoa; phylum Arthropoda; class Insecta; order Diptera; family Drosophilidae; genus Drosophila; species Drosophila orena. The sequence goes on along the minus strand of VCKV01000008.1, from coordinate 999,242 downwards.
AACGTATTGTACTATCCTTTTATACCCGGCTAATTTCCCTTGATAAATTGACGTCCGTTGTTCCATTGTCTCGCTGTAAACGTGTATGCCTGAATTTCTTTTGACCGTCAAAGTTCCCCAATATAAATCCTCCTTTTATTAATCATTTTGCTGGATTTTAATTTAATATTGGTGCCTGAATGCAGCTTACATTCAGCTGTTTGTTTGTCACTCTTGACGTTCCCCACCAAATGCAATATGATTCGGATTTCATTTCAGTTTCCCGGCCTTACTCTGCACTTTTTTCCAGTCATCTCTGTCTGACACTCCGGGCAAAATAGCTGCTGCAATGAGTTGTCGCTTTGTCTGCATTTCCGGCAGCTTTAATTTCGTTTCATATTTCTTTGGCTTGTCGACATCCACTCCTGCCCAGCCCGCCATTTATTGTGAGATTGGGGCATAATAAAGTTGTAAAAGAGGCGCTCATAAATCCCAGGGATTTTATATTAAAAACTGAAGGATTCGAGCAGTAAGCCGCCTTTAAAGGCACTGAAGCGGCTGCCAATGCGCAGCAATTCATCACAGCAACTTCCGGTTCCGGTCTGGACTAGATCTACACTTCAAGCTTGCTCTTAATTCGGGCTAGCCCCACCCCTCCTCCTCCTCCAGCTCATACTAACTGGCATTTGGCGAAGAGACGTGTGCCATCGCCCACCCGTCTGGTGCAAACCACTCGTATTCCATCGAAACAAAGAGGAAACGGCGTCGGGACCTGCTAAAAACTTCCAATCACGTCTGGCGGATCCTTCACTAGGCACGCATTTCAATGGCCAACATTGAGGCGGGCTTCCAAAAAGAGAGTGTCTGGCCGTGGGGCACATTTAAAAAAAATAGAAGATGCGTTTGATACCCTTTTCTGGCCTTTACTTGAATAACAGACTTCGGCAAAAATGTATTATTTGTTTGTAATGAAAAAGCTTTGGGTCTTATAGAAGGCGAATTATGAAACAAATCTGTAATCATGGCAGTTCTTTATATAGTTCTTTTTTTTTCTTTTTATAAAATGTTATTTTTACTATCGTTCAGTTCTTAATAGAGATAAATGTCTTTAGATATTTTCATGATTTTTATAAACATATGTTCACCAACTTTTGAACAGCATCTCGCATTGCAGTTCAAAGCGATACCCTTTGCACCAGAAATTACTTATTATTTCTTATATTTTTGTACAGCGTTTTACTGCCGCCCGCTCGGAAAACCGGCAACGAATTTTCGTCGGGCAATTTTCAGTGCTAAACTTTTGACACCCACACATAACACTCACACATACACACGGCCGCCAGCGCACACACACACACACACTTGTTGTTGTGACACGCACGCGATGCATGTGGCGTCTGCCGGAAATGCCAAGCTCAACGTCCAAGAGCAGGGGCAACAAAGTCTGGAATCAACTGTTGGCATGTTGATGTTGACGCTTTGCCCCACACCCACACCCACACCCACATTCCCTCTACCGCCCACCAGCCAGCGGCCACCACCCAACTACTCCCACTGGCAACGGGCAGCCACCGCTTCTGCCCCGCTTAGCTGACATTTTTGCCAGCGTAATCACGATTAAACTGTCAACGGCATACTAATTAGATTTTTATTTTTATTGCGCCATGACAACGCCGCGTGACGTTGTCGCGTCCTTCCGCGTCCTGCCGCCATCCCACTACCACCCACCAACCACCACCCAACGCCTCCAAGTGGGCGGTCCCTGCTTAGCTACTCTTTTTCTGGCCCTGCAAAGGGTATTGGAATGTTAATCTGATATATATGGTTACTTAGCACCTGCTTATGCATTTTTAATTTTAAATGCAAGTATTCAAATGCAGTCCAAATATTATATATATATGTATATATTAGAATGTATTATTATTATTATGTATTTTTATTATTATATATTATGTAAATATTTATACAGAAAGATATAATGCAGCGGAGGGAATAGTTCTTAGAAACAGAAACATATAATATGCCATCCTTGCATGACTACAACAGAAAGCAATTTGGTTTTTTGTTTTTAAAGTACTTGCAACAAATGTTTACATAAAGAGTTTCTATGTATAGAAGTGGCTAAATATGCCAACTAGTCAATCTTATTCTATTAGTAGCAGGGTATATAACGTTCGGCTTTTGAAAGTAGTCCGTTCTCCTTATTTTTTCACTTTTTTGTGGCGTTGTCGTTCTGGGAGATGAGCGTGCCTCGCATGACCAAGTGACAGTGCAGACGACGGCTGGTGGATGGTGGTTGGTGGGTGGTGACCCCGACTGAGGGTCCTCTGGGGAGGACCTAAATCCAGACCCTTGGCCAGGCACTTTGTGGCGCCTGCTACTTTGTGATTTATGTCTTATCATATTTATGAAAATTATTGTTATTGATGGCATTCAATATTAAGTGAGCGAGAAAAACAAGCCACGGCAAGCAATTCACTTTGATTGATTGAAAGATGGAACGTAGCATATTCGTAATTGATTTAAAATGTGTGGCTTCCCTTGGGCATATTAAGCAGATGCGATGCCAGGAATGCCTATCTCTAAAAGTAGCTTTAATATAAAGACTATTTAAGGCACGAGCCGCGTCACTTGAACTCAAATTTCGAGCTTAGTAATTACAATTTGGTTTGTTATCAACGCAATTAAAACGCGGAAAAGCGGTTCGACCAAATGTCAAAGCACTTTGAAAAGGGAAACTCAAATAAGTCATTGTTATTATAGCAGTTGCGTCCTATTTCTGTGGAAAGACGTATATCACATGCCCCAAGTAGTCCGTAATTGTGCTTGAGTTGTAAAGAAACTGGCCAGCTAAGTTCTGCGTCCTCCTTAAATTTCCAGACCTGCTTTCTGAATTATTTTCTCCTGCTCTCATTTGGCACTACATTTTCTAAGGGCAGCGCCCTTCTGACGGCGGGAGGCCTTTTTGTTTGGTTTGTTTGTTAGGGTCTATTACTTCCAAGCTGTTGAATGCGTCATCAAGAAATCCCCCAAGCTGCATTCCAACTTTAATTCATACACCTGTGAACAGTCGACTACCCTCTTCCAGCCACGCCCCTGCCCTCCTCACCGACGCCTCTGCTTTGTTTACATTTTTTCAGATTTATTTTCATTAAGTTGCCGCACAGGAAGAGAAATGCTTTATTGTTGCTCCTGGCTGGTGTTGTTGGTGGTTCACTGGACCAAGTGCTAATGCGGCCAGACAATGGGGGCGTGGCTAGGCTGTTAAAAACAAAGACCAATGCGAACAAAAAATCAAATACATATATACTTCGCATATACTATAGCAGGGGTAAATTTAATGAAAGTGCGCAAATTATTCAGGCCACAGTGCCACCATGGTTATTGTTGATCTGCCAATTATGAGCGCGGAAATGTTTATGCTTACAGCATAAAATAATTATTGGTTTTTCCAGAAGAAGATGCCTTTCGCATACGTGTAGCTTATTTGAACATTTTAAGAACTTTATTTCTTAATTGTTGTAGGCCAGCACGATTGTGGGATTAAATGAGAAAACATGAAAAATACTTGTACATTGTATTTGGCACATGGATCCACTTGGACATGCTCTGCGTGTTTTCCTTTTATATTTGAGCCTCCGAGTACAGTACGGTACCCCAATTCAGCATTCAGATCTTCGGTTGACGAGTCCCTAACTGCTGGTTCATTATCTTCATTCAACGAATTACTTTGCTGGTAAAACGATAGGTAGTTTGATTTAAACGGCTGTACATGGGTGATCAAATACTCACACAATCCCATTGATGCGGTGGTTGACAATCTGAATTTGCGAGGCTAAAAGAAAGACACCATACCAACAGCCATCCCACAACCTGAATGGCTAATATGCGCCTCATCTGAAGTTCGACAAGAAAATGAATGCAACTGTGTCAGAGCCTCTCTCTTTATATATAAGCTCCGATAAGAAGCAGGCTATAAAGAAAGCTTTTAAGGCAATTAAACATATATATTATATTTCATGATAACTCCGGGGACTTGAAAACAACATATTACGTGATAATATTACGTTGATGTTTACATTTGAATGTTTTTCTTGTTTATATTTGCCGGACTTTCAGATTTATTTTTAGAAATATTTATAGAAAACATGACAATTTCTTATAAAAATAAATACAAGTATATAGTATAAAAGAAATATAAATTGTATACCAATCCCAATCCTAATCTCATATGAAAATTCAATGCCATATATGGCACATCAACATTATTTTCATAATATCTCCAATACCCACAAATAAACCATCCAAACATAAATATAGTTTTGAGCTATTTTACCCATTATGCAGACGCAAGTGAAGGCGTTCAATAAAAGTGATAGCAGCGGTAACTTCGCCCTTATCGCCAACTTCATAATCGTGACGTCATATGCGACTAATGTGACTCACGAAAATGAATATACATTTTCGCATTCGAGGACTCATGCCAGAGTTTCGACCGAGCTGTCAAACAAAGCCATAGAACGTGTTCCATGAATTTCACATTGCATATTCATAGCGCTGGAAATATTTTGAATAATGGTAATTCCATTTCCCGCGTTGAGCAAGAATTCCTGGCAGCTTCCTGGCCCGGCTTATCATAATTCCGCTTTAAATAGATTTATTTGAATTGGCTATGAAGGCGATTCATAAAATTCATATTTAAGCGGCACAACTATGAAGGGAATCGAAGCGTAAAAGTACTTATCTGAGATCTGAGATCTGAGAAACAAATCATCCCGTATGGAGGTCAAGTTTAAGGTCGCACGGCTTATTTAATAATTATATATGTAATAAATATATATAATATATAAATATATATTAAAAACACAACTAATGAGCAGAGATATGTAAAATAGTCGTCCGATTTTTATCATATTAAAACCGATATTATTTATATTCAAATAACTATCGTATATGTTTGAATACATATATTTTGATTATTCGTTTGGCTGTTTGACATATGTACAATTTGCAAAGGAAAGAATACTATTTTGGGATAGTTTCTTGCACTCAGAAATGTCAGCTCGGCGGTTGAATCTGATCAAGAATATATATTATTATTGATATACTCGCAAAAATGTTATTTTCTGCTTTGCAATATGCTTACTGAATACTGTATAAAAATGACGGTACATTATTTTGCTTACTTTCACAAAAGGGTCTTTTGGACTTTAATAAAAAATGGACCACCCCTTCCAGCCCTTCATCGTTTTGCTTTTATTATTCTCTTCCTGTTATTTTTTTATGATTTCACACAATGAACGCACTTGGCGCACATTAAATAAACCCGCAAGAAGCATTTATCAAGTTTCCCTCCTTATAAATGCTTTTTTTCTTTTGGTCTAAGACTGTGCGGTGTTCTTTTTGCTGGCTGGATGTGTTTTCGAAACATTTATAAAGCGGCAGGTGGGCAGGCGGCCAATGGGCAACAGGCGCGAGCTCCTGGGAGGTCCTGGAACTGGAAGGTCCTGAAAGTGGCAGGTGGGCAGCTTAATGTGCGCCTAATGACAGCGATGAAGATGCCAAAATGATAAACAGCAACAAAAACAATGGAGATGCGACAAGGCTGAATCGCAAACAAACAGAAAATAGAAAATGTGTTTGGTCATTAGGGCTTTAAAGAAAGTTTAAGGCTTAGAAGAAAGGTACATTTATAAACGAGGTGTTCAAAATTCGACAAACCAACTAAATTTAAACATTTTGTAGGCGCTGCAATCTTGATTGATGGACATTAAAATATCGTGCTCCTTATTCACAACAAATATTCTTGCATTTGTCTTTGAAGGGAGCCGATAAGAAAATATTTCCTTCAATGCAAGATGATTCATCACTTGACTGACCTCAAGGACGGTAATCATTAGTATTCGACTCCTTTTTTCCTTGGCGCACTTTAAATGTCAATTAGATGTCAAGTGTTTGGCTCGATGGAAGTGGGGAAGATGCCGGCGTAGAAAAAGTTTTGTGCATTTAGCTCCGGGCAAGAGCACAATGTCGAAATAATAATAATTTATAACTATCAGTGTCATAAGTTCATGACATGCTCATCAATCAAGGCATGGGACAGCTCAACAACAAGGTCTGCTTTCTATATCGAACTCGAATATCCGCACTCGAGTCCGGACAAAAGGACGTTGGCCGTCCGAGGGTTTTCCGCCTCCGTGAAAACTTTTCCAGACCCTCTCATAATTTCGTGTTGCATACTTTCGCGCTACAATTGACAGCATTTGCGTGGCTGTCTGTGCGTGCTCACGCCTTCAAGTGATTGGGAAACTTGGTGAAATGTTGCTGAAAACTTATTTCGCTCCAACATGGGAAACTTTGACGCGCAACACGAATTTCGGCGTGTCCTTCTTAAACAAAGTAATGACTGATCTGCCAGGAGCTGATTGAACTTTGTGTCAATATCTGGTTTAAATTTCAATAAAGGCATTAGTAATTAATCTAAGTATTTGGTCGAATAGTAATAGGTTGACGTATATCGATTTTAGCAAAGAATTAACAAATTATTAATTACTTAGTATATGGATGAATAGTAATAGGTTGAAGTATAAAGATTGTAGCAAAGAAAGTTAATTTAACAGATACATACATATATAAATATTAGATATAGATATATATATAGACTTTTAGCAAAGAAAGTTAATTTATCAGATACGTTAAAAATGGTCTTGTGAATGCATCCGGATTGAATATCGAGTTTCCCAAAACTCACTGTAACTCATTCATTTCATTTTTATTTTCGATCTTGCTTTCGTTGCTGTTGTCTGCCTTCAATCCGCCTTTCACATAATTCTGTTGGTCTTTTTTCGCAGCTTATTCAAATTAAGTCAATTTTGGTCAAATTTCCGTTCACTTCGCCTTGTCTTTCATGGCATTTCCTTTATGTAGACCGGCTTTTGGCGCAATGGGAGCTCCCTTGGGCTGGCCTTAATCCTGGCCAAGAGCACCGGCCGCATCAGCCACATCAGCCACAACAGCAGCAAGAGCGGAATGTGTTGGCCCAGAAAGCCAATTTAAAAATGCCAACAATGATTTATGCTGCCACCTTCCGCCGCTTTTCGCTCTTTTTTGCACTTTTGCCCATCGCAGGGACACACGTGGCATGCAATAATTTAAATCGCCGCTTCATTCGGCTTTAACCTATGCAATTAACCCACATGCTTAACCCCAGGCCGCCCGGGGAGCGTTGTGACTAATAAAACTAAATGACTTAATGCCCCGCTCACAACCACATCCACATCCACATCCTCATCCACATCCAGCCCACTTGCGTGCCTTCAAAGGTCGTGTTATCCGCAAAAGCAGTAACAGCAATTGCGCCATGTAGAGCCTTACTTAAGCTAGTGCTAACGTCTCTATTTGGATTTTAACCGCTCGAAGTTGCCGGCAAAAAGTCATTGACTTCCGGTCTGGCCTGGGTGCCAGTGTTGGTAAGTGTGTGTGTGAGTGTTTTAACAACATTTGCTGCAAAGGCGCAATTAAAGAACACGACCCACGGACACGACAGCAACAAAGTGCAGCTACATAAATGACAATAACAAGGAAATAACAGAGCGTGGGGGGGGGGGGGGGAAGGGAAAAGGCAAAAATTAGAGTAGAGTGAGTGGGAAGTGAATACCCTTGCTATGAGTTTAATATATTTCAACAGCTATGGCAACGAAATTATACACTACCTACATTTTCCGCTCAAACTTATAGTAAACTATTTCTACGAAAGTTACATTACATAAATTATACATTTATTAACACAATCTTAATAGGGTAATTTAATTGTATACGTATTCAAAAAATCGCACTAAAACAATTTTAATTAGGAGCCGTGTTTTTAATTCCTTGCCAAGTCCAAGTCCACGTCCTTGCCGATGAACTCTTCTGGCGGCAATTGAAAGCATCAGCGACAACAATGACGACTCGACAGCAGCCAGGACTCGTGATGTTGGCCCTGCGGACGTAGTTCCTTGTTGGTGGCTGGCTGGTAGCTGGTGGTTGCCGTTGGATGGGTGGTTGAGTGGCAGTTGCGAAATGCCATTATAAGCATATGTGTCGGGTCTAGAGAGTTCTGGGCGGGATGCGAGGGGCACCTACTGCTCCTGAAGTGCGCGGTGCGGGGGGCTAGCTCCTGCTAGGCAAATGTGTGTAATATTACGGGTAATGTATTCAGTTCTCGCTCTTATGGCTACTATCTCGATTCCTGATCCCAAAAAGGGCCGCCCGACAAGTGGGGCACTCCATGTGGGCTCCTATGTCCACAGATGTTTCTATGGTGGAGGGAGGGCTCGCATCGCCCTCTATCTCTTTAATTGCCTTCGCCGGAATTTGTTTGTATTTTGATAACTATTTTGCCGCAGACACATGGTAAACAATTGCTGGCTGGCCAAAAATTCAGTAACTGCAGTTCGGTTCATGGGTGTTTGTTTTCCTTCAGGTGCCAACGGCATGATTAAAAACGGTTAGCCTAAAATATTCCATCACGCTGTCTAACTGTAGTATATTTTCATGGCGGTCACTGCAACATTTTGCAAATATTTTGCTAGGCATTCTAAATATATACGCATGTCGAAAATATATATATGTACATCTGGAAAATTAAAGCAATGTCTAAATTCTATTGTGGGGTTTGAGGCCAGAGGCTTTTGCTATTGCTTAAAATATATTTAAAAGCCAGATCAGTTCCCTTAAAGTGGGGTATTTCGAAATTAAACAAGTGCATACTCTTCATTTTAAGAGGCTGACAAGAGTTAAATTATCTAAATGCTTAAAAACACACTTAAAAAGCGAAAAACAGAGTTTTTGACAGCTCCCCTGCTAATTTCACACAATACATCTGACACCATAACCAGTCGGTTAATTAATTACACATAATTAATATACTTAAGCAATCTTGTGCGGCACTTTACAAATAAATCACTCGTCTCAAAGTGCCGCCCCGGAAATTTAATTACACTTTCATCAGCTAATCACACAATTTGCACCACCACCCGAGAAGGACTTTAAGAAGCCATCGCCAGGACACAAGCGGCAACACTCGTAAAAGACGCCATAAATTTGCCAGGATACGTCACTTGCTGCGGCTCGACTTTGCACTTGATGGGAGACAGGTCCCTCAAGATCCGCAGCTACACATCCTCAGCCCCGCGTGGCATCCAATTATAACTCACGCCAGACGTGATAAATCAATAAAAGTGTCCTGGGCAGGAGTCCTGGGGCTGTTTACCCGCCTGATGGCTTCCCTTGTCGATGTAAATATGCCAAAAAAGGGAAGCATTATGTGACATAAAGTCTGGCTCAAGATTAATCTTCGGCTTATTGCAAAGTGTGCAGGTTGATCCACAGTGAAGTAGTGTAGGTTGTATCTCAACTGCGGGATAAGTTGTGGTGCATCGTACAAGACGGCAATACTATTTAGTTACATTTTGGGGGTTTATATAAAAACATATATTAATTATATTCCAAATTATACATTAATACATATAAATATTTATATAATATGCTATATAGAAATTATTATTATATTAACACTTTTCTAATCACTCCCCGTTTCTATTATAATCAAGTTTTGTTGCGTCTGGAACAAGTGAAATAAATTCTTTTGATTTTATAAGTATAAAATCTCGAACAAGCTAAAATTGTATTAATATATAATTCCAAGTACTTTTACCCTCTACTACCAAGCTTGCCAAACTTTCTCCTTTCTCCTTTTGGGTAATTGATTTGAAAGTAATATTAATTTCTGCCCGCTCGTGTGTCGAGAGCCGCTTGAGTAAGTACGAGCCATATATCACACATTTGAGTAGATGCCGGCGAGCGAGAGAGGCAAACAACTACTAAATAATTGTTAATGTATTACGAATAATTTATGGCACTATTTCATAAAAAGCAATAATTTTTCAATATCAAACCGAGCGGCAATCCCATGGCAGGGTTGCTAGGATGTTGCACAGTTGCAGCTGAAGAATCCCGAAGGTCCCCCCCCTTGAACGCTGCTGCCTTCGTAATAAGCTTGATAAATAATAAAATAGCATCGGAAGGCAGGAACGGAACCGGGACCGGGACCGGGTCCGGGTCCGTGTCCGGGACTGGGGCCGGAGTGGGAGCTGCAAAGCGAAATTTATCATTTTTCATAGCTGCAAGCTGCACTTTTCTTGAAACATTTCACTCAGCGGCGGAGCGAGGCAAGGCGGAGCCACCATTACGTATTTTTCGGACTTGGACTCCTTGGACGTCAGCATGCTGGTGTTGCTTTTTCGGCTGGGCCACTGGCAAATGTTTGCGAGCAAAGATTAATTGATTCCACTTGGCTGCTCCTAGAGTGTCCCTGCCGCTGGTGACTCTCACCAGCCGGAGAGCTAAGAATCCCCAGGACGATTCGGTTGGGGTCGATGAGCGAAGAACCGGGTGTGTTTGCTATCTGGCTTGGCCATGGTAGCCCAGGACTTGTCTTAACTTTGACTAAGAACTCCGTGTGATTTATGATTGAGGTATTTCCAATGCCTTTATTGTAACGCTTATTATTTTTTAGTTTTTCTTATTAAGAACCTACTACACCACTAGCTGAAATGTTAAATTATCACGTAATATATGTATGCACCCGTATGTTGATAACAATTATGTTCAAGTAATATCGTGCTCTTCAGATTATTTCCTAGAAAATGAGTTATTTTACAGAGACGCCAATAGCTGGCTGAAAAGTGATACATTTTACTTTAAGACATCTTGATTGATGTGAGCACACACACACAGCTTAGCATGAGTTGCTAATGCTCCACATGATTAAAACTTTATACATTTTCACCACTGCAGTTAACTGCAGTACAAATGGCGGGAGAAAAGAAAACTTTGCCAGAACTTGTCACGAGTGCCAGTTACTAGGCAACTTTATGTTCGGGTTGAAGGCTTCTTTGCATTTGCCGGGAGGTGGCTGGAAGTTGTTCCGGAGATGTGGTTCAGTTTAGTGTTTGACAGCCCCACGATCACCGCCATCCGCACCACCCGGCACCACCCGGCACCACCCGGCACCACCCGGCACCACCAGGCACCACTCGCTCGATTCTGTTGCGGTTTCAAAAAGGTCCCTGGCTTGTCAGCCATTTTGAAGTGACAAATATATTTAATTGCTTGCAAAAGTTTGCAGCGCAAAAGTTTGCGATTATTTTCATTTCTCTGCTATTTTTTTCGGTGTCCTTGGCTGCATGCGTGAAGTGGACGTTTTAATAATTGTTTGTAATTTCTTTTTCATCTGCAGCCTTAATGAGTTTTTCAGCACTTTGGTTCTGCACAATAAATATGTATATATAAATACATATATATATACAATGCTTATAATTTATATATAGGCACATATATTTTGCAAATGCTACGCGACTGCTTTATCTGCTCTTTAACTTCGGAAACACAAACAGGATTCTGTTCCCAGCTGAATGATTATAATTTAATTATAATTAACCTCGTCGGGGAGGGAAGAAATTCAAATACAATTTCCAAGACTTTTGCGTTTAATGCTCAGGCAAAAATGAAAATATAATTCAGTAATATAAGTATTTTCGCTTATCTCAAGCAGGCACAGTAATGCCTGTGTATACAGACAAGAGATTATTTTAATTTCAATGAAGTTCGAGAGGTCACTTAAGTTGGCTGCTTACATACTGAAATATTATTTTACTTTTGCAAAAACATTTTCTTTAATAAATCGCTTACAATCCGTTTCATATATTCCTATTTAACTGGTAAGCCTTTTAATCCGGATTCATTAGCCTAAAGCGTCTTTTTTTATGAATCACACCCATTCCAATTACATACATAAATTGTGCAAAAATATTGCGTTAAAAATCTGCGCATAAAAGTGAAATGTAAAGCTTTTTTTAACGAGCCACTAAAAGTTATTCCATGTCTGAGCTGAGCTCAGTTGATGTTAAACAGTAAAACAGAAGTTATGACTTTGTGACATATTAACGAAAAAAAATATAGCGGCAAAACAAATGCATCAATTTCATATTAATGCATTTTTTATGCAAAATAATAATGAAGTCTGAACTATCCGAGGGCAAAAAGCGCAGTTAACTCCTCATCGAAGCCAGTCGGAATGCCATTTTCGCTGGCCCACTGGATTCTGATTCGGTTTCCCTTTGATGTTTGCTGCGTTGAGAGGCAAACACAGGTTCTCAATGGTTCCAGTTGGGAGGTGTTTATGGGATTATGGAGGCCCTGATGTGAAGTCGCAGGAGCCGGCATCACCTTTTGCCATTTGACTGTTTGTCAACACTAATCTGCTGCTGTACAAGCACCAGTACACACACACACACACACACTCCCGCAGAGGAAATCGAACTCCTGCTGCGACAACACAATCAATGTAGAAATCGACAAGGATCCGCCTCTCTGCCCACTCGGCATTTGAGCCGGAAATCAAAATAAACAACAGCAAATCAGTCAAACAAACAAATAAACAAGAAGCGAACTCTGGCTAAAAGCAATAGGGCCACAATGTGTTCCACACCCAACGTTTGCCTCTGAGTGCCATGTAACTATAGTAAGCCTCCATTTTGGGCCAGTTTTTGTGCGTTGTTTTCTGCGAAATTGGTTGTATCTGGTGGGCGGCAATTTGAGGCCAGCATCCAGCATCCAGCTTCCAGCAGCCAGCATCCTTCGCAATAAACTCCGGCCAAACTCGGGCACAATTAGCCGGATTTTGGGTGGGCCACAGAATCAATAGGATGAGAGTGTGTCAAGCTGCTGATGGCCGAACTCGATATCAGCTAGTATTCTGGCCAATATATTAGCGCATTAGTTATCCACAATGCAAGCAGATCGAAAGCCAACACATTTTCGGAACTAAAAATACATTTGAGCACAGATGGATTAAAATACCCCATAGGTTACCACTAAAAAAAAGAGATTATCTATTCAATGGCTATTAATCACATTAATAAACAATTCTGCGCTTATATTATATACGTATTATATTATATATTAAATATTTGTTAGCTTTTATAGATTATTTGCTATATGATAGAATTATTTAATTATGTTAGGCCCTTTCTATTACAATCTGTATAGGTGGACTTGACGTGGTCGTTGTAGTAGTAGAATCATCAAACTTAATAACATTAACCTTATTGGGATTCGCAATAGCTCCGCCTACAATTTCGATTTCTTTGTCGCCACCAATATCGGGTATATTTTCTTCGACTCCAACTTGATTAGATGCATCATTTCCTTGAAATCTATTTGGATTTTGTCTTCCAGCACCGGTTGCACCAAATGAAGGATTTCCGATATCAGGATATGGACCATATCCATTGCCATTGCCATTGTTTCCTTGGCCCACATTTGGAATATATCCTTGAATTCTAGGTGGATTGTATCCGTTGACTCCATTTCCTTGGCCTATGTAAGGAATATTTTCTGCGATTTTCTTAGGTTCCTGAATTTGATTTGGATCGTATCCAGTTTGAAAACCGACATTCTGGACAGATCCTTGAGCCTGGCGTTGGACTTCAATTGGAGTTCCTTGGTCTACATTTGGAACTGGTGATTGGCCTACATTTCCCAACTGCGAAGAATTGTCGACTGTATTCTCTGCGATACTATAAACAATCCATTGATGAATTTTGGAAACATCAGTGTAGATAACAGGTATGGGCCTGCCACAACCGATTCCAAAGTTGACGATGCCCACCTGCTCGTACCGACTGGGATCGCTTTGAAGTGGACAGACAAGTGCGGCGCCTCCATTGCCGCTGCACAAGTCCTTTCCAAGCTCTCCTCCGGCACACATCATGCTTTCATCAAGAAATAAGTTTTTCTTGGTGACTTCTTGCAGCTGCTTTTGACACACAGATCTTTCCACCAATGGCACCTCGATCTTTTTCAGGACATTCATGTATCCGTTGCTCAAGAACTCCTTTTGGGACCAGCCACTGACGATGCAAAGGTTATTGTTAAGGTTCCGATTCGGCGGCGGCAAGCAAATGAGATTTATGTGGCGGTCCAGCTTAAGAGATCTAGAGAGGAACAGGAGTGCCGCATTATAGGCACCATTCTTCACATTGAAACTGGGATGTCGAACGATCTTGCCGATCGGAACATCCTGATGAGCTTGCTGCTCGGTGGTGCTTTTAAGGTCCCATTCGCCGGCCCGCACAATGAGGTAGTCCTTGGGAATTGTGTAGGTCTTCGAGGCGGATGTAAGCACCACATCCGGCTTAATGAGGGAGCCACCGCCAAAGGGCTCGCTGTTTCTGGCATCGAGCAAGGCCACCATCCATGGCAGTTCGCCATCCTGTGCGATGTCCTCCCCGTTAGTTATGGTGAAGCCCACTCCTAGGCGGTTCACGTGCCCACATTCGGTAGGAATCGGTTGATGGGCCACCTGCGCTGGAAACTGCAACTGCAAAAACAATGGAGTGTAAAAAAAACACATCCTAGTGATAGCTCGCGCTGAGTATTACTATTTTTGTTATTGGGCAGCAGGTTTCGCCAGTCTCACATCCTAGATTACCGTTAGTAAGTCCTCTATAATCAATGACTGGCATTCCCGCTTCGGTTCCAATGCGGCAACGGTTTCGCTGTACGCAGTTATTGGCCATGGACCCACCACAGTAGAGCGCCGCCTGGATCCGAGAAGTTCCAAGAAGCACGAGCACGATGGAAAGGCGATCCATTCTACACGCCTGTCTTCAACAGACTGCCGTTTGCGATTAAGCCGCAACTTATTGTACCTATTGTATATAATTGCATTTATTATTTGATAAGGCTTCGTCGAATCTTAAGATAAGGACTTAAGATGAAGCTAGCACTTTTATTTGTTTTTTTTCAACGTTACTTGCCTCGCACTTACGCATACAAAAGAAATTAAGATTAAATATTTATTTATTCTTTAAATATATTGAACATAGGTTGGCTCCAATGACACCGATTTGGGGCATTTATAAGCAAGTTACCTCAATATTTTGGATTGCTGGGTCGCATTCTCTTCATTAATTACGTCAAGCTGGCTCGCCCCTTAACATCTCATTAATTTACAGCATTTCCCTTAATTTCCATTTCATTCGGCGCTCAACCACAAACTCACCAGCCATCTGCCGCAACGCAAACGCATTACAAATTATTTTTATTCAATTTTCGCGCAACGACATCAAAGGGCGGCAAGTGGAAAGCGGAAAGTGGAAAGCGGAAAGCGGAAAGCAGCAGCAAGTGCAGAAATCGACTTGACTTCGTGTAATACAATTTTCACCTTTTCCGTCATTTTCCCATATAGCAGCTACCAAATGCTTTGCTCGTTCCTCTTCGAGGAGAATTATATTTTTACATAATTTAACGTGAGGAACGGCCTTTCATTCCAGTTCGCCATTTCCTTACGGAGCGCCTGGTAATGCCCGGATCTTGATGATGTTGTCGCGGCAGCCATTGCATTGACCACTAAAAGTTTGCTATTAAAGGGCATGAAATTGTCCCATTTTTCAGACGGAACCGGGTCCTGGTCAGGCACAAGCACGGCAAAGTGGCACTTGAGTGGTGGCACTTTGAATGGCCCAAACTGCTCCAGGTTCACCCTTTTCGCCCGCTCTTCATCACAGCCTGGCTTTTCCCCCTTACCACCACTACTCGTTCACTTTGAGTGTAAATTATGTTGTAAATACGGTTTTTTTAGCTGGCAAAATGTCTTCGTCATCAAGTGGTTTGCTCAAGGATCCCCGTTTCTCACCCTCTTCGAATGGCCCAAATGGCGTAAAAGTGGCGCTCCTCCGCAGAAGGTTGCTAAGTGGAAGTGGGTGCTTTGGGGAAATGTGCGAAAATATTGTTTATGGCAGGGCCCAAAGGCGGTGGAACGCAGATTGGGCTTCTGTGATGGAATTGTTGGCCTAGAAAGTATATTAGGGCTAAACAAGGTGGCTTTAGTAGGCTTCGCAAAACATTAAACATTAATTATAATTATAAGAGGTGCAGCTTCAATCACTTGCTGCACATTTATTCGAAATATCCGTCAATAAATGCGAATATATATATAAAATACTATTTTATAAATTATAAAGAGGCCCATTAATTACGTATTAAAGTTAAGTAGTCTTGGTGATAACGCATATCGGCTTTACTCATTAACATTGAACAGTTATTTATTTAGATAAAGCCGGCTAAAGAAGTCAGGCAATACTTACTTAAATTCCCAAGTAAGTTCCTGTGAAGTTCAGTTTGAACTTAAATTCCCCAGAGATAACCAATGTGCGCAGCTCACCTTAACCCTACTCCGTTCGTTTGATATTCAATTCCCAAGCTTGCCATAATTCTCCAGGACATTTGCATAAATACTGAGCGAAAGATTATCAATAGCCCCATGGCAATCGGAAAAGCGAAATCCTTGCGGCCGTATTTAAACTCAAATGCGGCATAATAAGCCAGTTTAAAATCCCGGACCGCAGGAAACACTGGATTGGATTGGCCAGCGAGTGGGTGAGATGGCTGCCGGCGAAATTGTGAAACTAAAGCCAAAGCTGGCTGGCCACCGACGGAAAATCATTACCAGAAATGTCCTGCAGCGTCATTTGTAAGCGCCTTTGGCACTCTGCCCTCTTCTGACAATGAGACGGCGACGGCGACGGCTCTGAGGCTTTGAAAAGGGAAACAGGAAGGGGAGCCGCTGGCCAGCAGGAGACACTTAAGTCTAATGGTTTTGTCAGCTGCGCCTTCCTTGGCAACTCACTCCGGAATCTGGAATCCTTCGCAACGATATCGCAGCCACTCACAGCCGTGGAATCCGCTTCAAAACGAGATGCCGCTGCACGCATACAAATTGACAATTTTATTAGCACATAAATTAGTAAAAATAATCAATAAGCAATGTGCCAAAAAGCAGTCGACAGAAGGAGCGACGCATCAAATCGAATATGTAATACTCTACTTCAAGGCAACTTGAAATAATTGAGAAATTGCTTAGAAAGGTCAAATCAGCTTCTAATAAAGTTTAGAAAAATAGAAAAACCACATGTTTTCTAAAAAATTATCGTTTACTACAATCAATCCCAGCATACCTTCACTTCTTGTCAAAAGAACCACTATGGCTTCTGTCAAAGAACCGGAGGAAAGGGAAGCTAATGCTCAAAATTGGAATTCGTGGCTGGCTGGAATAAATTCCATTTGTTGGCCGTATTTATGCTGTGTCCCCAGAACATCTGGGCTTCTATGGGGCAAGTGGAATGCCAGCAATTGCAATTACCATGCCAATGCCAGAACCAAGCGGCTGCCGAACGGGGATCAATACCACAATCCAAACCAAAATCGTGATGGTAATGATGGCCAAGACGGGAATATTGGTCAATTAGCAGCGGGTCAGCGTCAGACTTGTGCAACAATATAGGCAACTTGGGATGTCGGCTGATTCGCAATTCCCAGCTTGTATTTCTCCCTTTTCTTCGAGTTGGCTAATTGCTTAATTCACGAACACTTTTGCACTGCATACTTTTCGGGGTCCAGTGGGTGGGTTTTCCGGGCAGTTTCCCACCCAGTTTTTAACTATTTTGCGCCAAAAAAGTTGCTCGACTGGCGCGAAACGATGATGATGATGATGATGATGATGATGACGATGATAGTGATGATTCTGCCGCTGTTGCTTTTTCTCCCCGAGTTGTTTGTTGTTAAGCGCTAATTAACTAGATTTTCAAAGGGAAAACCGTTAGCTAATTTTAAAACGAAATAGTTTCCCGGCCCCTCTGGCGTCGTTTTCAAATGAAAAGTTATGAAACATGCAGTGATGGTGGATGTGGTCATGGGAGATTTAACGCCAGTTGCGCTATTGAATGCAACTTTTCCATCAGTCGAGCAACTAACTCTGATCATTAGCGGGTGGAATGAAACACGAGATAATAAACCTCTAAACAGTAAATTTGATGCAAATTTCAGATAAATTATTATATAATATTTGATTTAATAGGAAGCAGTATAAAAATGAAGGTATATTACTCCCAAAGATTTTATATATATGTAATTTTTCATTCTACCGAGGTGTGAAACTAAAGAATTTAATCAATCTAATATATAATATTAAAGTTTTAAATTCTTAATATATTCGCCAAACACTTCCCATCGACTGCAGGTCACTTGCCTTCATTGAATGCAAATTTTCCCGACTGGCACTCTGCCAAAAAAGGAATAAAACAGCAGACGAAGTGGAAGTGGCCCACTTAAATGGGGGAAATGAAATACAAGGAGACGAGCAACGGAAGTGGGCTAAATGGGGAGGGGATCAAAGATGAGGTATTGCTGATATAGAGAGGGTATTCGGAGGGCGGGTCACACGATTCGCTGTCACACTTAACTGAAATTAGAACGTGATTAGATTTCATTTAAGCATTAAGCGCCACTGACAGCCAGCATGACAGCAGGGAGCTGGCCGGGCAAGGATATGGACACGATTCTGGGGATGCTCGGCTGGGAAATTATGTTTTGGGCTGGCGAATTTATTGACAATTAGTTGGCCAGTGGAAGAGGGTGGGTGATAGTGCGTTGATGGGGGTGGCAGGTCAACACGGGATAGCGAGCATTAATTATAACGTGCATAATTAACAAATCTGGCAATCAGCGGAGTAGAGGCTTAAACTTTAGCACTGGCGGAGAGCCCAATAATCGCTTGGTCCGAGGCGGAGCCAAGGACGCATCCTGGCAATCGGTGTGCCTTGGCCATTGAGGCAGCGCTAATGAAAGCACTGCCGGCAGAAATTGGTTTACGGGCTGTTCACGCAAGTAGAAGTTATTAGTTCAGCCCTTGACTCCCGGCCCTCCCCTCCGGCTACTTCCACTTTCCGGGCTAATTTGCGGCATTAATGACAGCAAACGGAAAGGGCGGGGCATCGAATGGCCCCGTAATTGGCAAAGCAATGCCATATCTCCATCGTTAATGCAATTGCGATAATCTTAGGAAAGCAACCTCGCTCCAAATATCTTCAACACTTAAGGCGAGAGGTTCTAAGGGTAGTACTTATGTATGCTCTAATGATTAGTTTTAGGAGTCAAAAATAATATATACAAGTGTAAAAGAAAGTGTTAAATTATCGCTTGAACTTTAATTCAAATCATTTTCATGCAGCGAAAAATACGTAGATTAACTTGGCAATATTTGTTTGCTTATCATAATTAACTTCTTCCTATCTGGTGTAGCTGTGCCACTAAGGAAGCCATTATGGGAACTCGCCCTGGTTCACCTGGCTCACACACACACACACACCCACATATATTTTGCACCTGCTCGAGGGTAAAAGACATACACTTGATTGCACAACAACACAATGGTAACTTTATCGTTAGCAAGCTAAACAAATACAAATAGATTAGTTCAAAAGTTCAGGGCGTTGTTCGAACGTTTGGATGCCAAAAGTCAAATTGTGTCAACTGCTGGGGCGGCGAGAAAAGACTGGCAAAAGGGCGGAAAACATGCCAAGGCCTTTTCGACATGTGGGTGGTTCGACAAGCTAAACAAATTGAATGCGAGCCGGCAGATTGACGGCCGGTCCTGCAACTCGGACCGGCTTATTGAAAGACGGTGTTTGGGAAATGGCAATCGGAATGGGGGTCAAAGGTGAGCCACATAGCCACATAGCCACATTTGAATTGCAAAGCATTCAGCTCGATGGTGACACCTTTCGTAATGCATCCACAGATACGGGTACGGGTATGTGCCAACTGAAGATCTTCGTTCGAGTGGAAAATTAGAATCCTGATCAGGGACTAGCATAACTATACCCATACTACCCACCACTACTCCTCTTCTGTGTATTCCTTCAATTACTTTGCATAAATGCCAGGGAAACGACAACCTAATTAGCTTTTAGACACGGCTTCATTTCATTAAGCAAATGGTCCCGGGTGTATAATTTTAATACGCAATTACTGGCGTTTCAATGACACTCAATGATGCCTGATAACAGACACCGTTATCACCCCCACCACAGCAAACGCAAAGGCTAGAAGCAATAAGTTTAATCCGCAGGCTTAGGTTACCTTGACTGTTGCTCAGGCTTTAAACATTTGACAATTTATGCGAAAATTATGTGCGAATCGGAGTCGGGTTGCCAGGAAAAGCGAGAGATCTCTTTATTGCCAACAGTTTCCGCCCAGCCAGCCATTAATCAATTGGTTTGGTTGTCATGCCGTCGCATCTCAAAGTTCCCTCCAAATATCCCACTCCTCTTGGTGGCCCCCATGCTCGGCTTCCTCGATTTCGTAGAAGATTTGCATGGGGCAGACGAAGTTGTAGAATTGCCGCAGCACGAAGAATACGGACTCGAACATGATGTCCCGCTTCCCGGGAAGGTACTCAGGGCGCAGAATGGACAGGTGCCGAGATAGTGACAGTGCAGTGGGATCCACGCACTGGACTGGTGGATTGGACACGGGGGTGGGGTGCCGAGGTATAGAAGGGCCTTGCCAAGTACTGTTGGTCAAAAGTAGAGCATTAAAAGCATAACCTTGAAAGCATTTCCTAACATTTCGTGTATATGCATTTGAAATTTCCTCTTTTCATTTGACATCGAACGATTACCATAGTTGTGTAATTACTCACCACGTGCAAATTTTCGAAGTGCTTGTTTAATTGGGGCGAGCTGCTGGTGTTTCTTTTGATACTTTAATTTCATTTTTCGAGCTGAGTTTCAAGCCAAGGACCGAGCGGAAAAGCGGAGCCTACTCCTTTGAAATGGCTCACCCCACCACTTCCACATTGTAATAGTTACCAACCCAAAACACCCGAGCAGCCACCACAAGGCCTCAATTGCACTTTGTGGTTGGCTTGGCGGTGCGGCTTTCACTTTGCTTTGAAATCGCCAGTGTAATGTCATTAAATCTAATGACTCGAGCCAAAATGTGCGAAACCAACTTAAAGTCGAGTGAAATTAGGCATTCATTAGGATAGAGGTGGTTTAAATTAAGGTAAAACTCAGGGGATCTAAAATAAAGAAAAATCAAACTAAATTTGTAAATAAATCATCAGTTACAAGTCTCAAAGTCTCTAAATAAAAATTTGACCAATTTGTTTTAGTAAGCAGTTAATAATTCTGACGTGAAGCTTCAACACCGTTTTATGTATTATATTTTAAAAATGATAAAATGCACCTAATTTAACTATTGAAGTTCTTTCGCTGGTAACCTGTATAATTTCCTGCCGCTTTATTTACCACTTTTAATTTCTGAAACGTATCATTAATCCTCTTACAACATTAAACCGTCATTTTGGTCACACAACTCGAACTGATGGTTAAGCCCTCTTCACAGAAACGTTTTTTGCAGAGGATAATTACCAAAATGATCTGCCAGGACACGCGCAAACACAGTGCAGTTTTGCGTTTGAAAAAGTTTCAGTTGCTGGAAAGCTGGGAGCGAAAAAATGTTGCATTAAATGCGGCATACATTTTGGCCGAATGCAAAATATCCACCTGCTGGTGAACAAACACATTTAAAATGCAATCAATTGGGCGGCCAAGCGACGCGACGGGCGTATCGCAAAATGGAATATAATTGTGGCCACATTTATTTATTTATTAATTGATTTTCCTCCTTGTACCGTGCCACACAATAATGAAGTTTTTTTAGGAGCAAGTTACAGCTAAAGCCCTTCAATTTATTTTATAGGATTAATGCTTGAACTATTTTATCATTTTATACATATCTTTTTTCCATCTCCTTACTGCGTAAACATTGAGTATCTTTTAATCAGGACTCTTTAAGACGGCTATCTGTGCGTTTCGATACTCATCTTAGATGAATGCACTCAGCCCCCGATGGGCAATTGCCGGGAGCATTATCATCTGCCCAGCCCGAGGACATTAAGCCTGTGCTCGTTCATTAACCAATTAAGCTCGCTGGATAATTGCAATTACCATTAACTGCTCTCAAAGCTTACGAGCGCAATCCTCTCGAGCTTGGCAAGCGGCAAGAAAACTTCCACGCTCCCTGGCTTCAATTCGAAAGGCCATCACTTCATCATTCGCCCCGCATCCTGTCCCAACCAACCGCACACTTTAACAATTATTGCCGACCACACGTGGACATGGACAAGGATCTGGACATGGACATGGACATGTACATGGACATGGACACAGATACGGATAAGGAGTCGGAGTCCGAGCTTGTAATGTGCTCAATTTTTCGCATTTTGCACATCCGTCGGCCGGAACGGATGAAACGGGGCCCAGACGAAAGCGGGTTCGAATGGCCACCTGCCAGCTGTAATAATATTAAACAATATATATAAATCACTCAGCTGTCCGGCGCACACAGCGGCAGGATCCCAAGGATCCCAAGGATCCGAACGGTAGTGACAGGGAGGGGCTTCATAAAAATTTACCGCCATAATGCTTATTTTAAAAGTCAATATGTTCGGTGCCTGTTATTTTAACACCCGGCCTGTCCAGGTGTCCAGGTGTCCAGGCGTCCTGGTCGCATCCGCTTGTGAAAAGTACGAGACAGGCGACAGGATCCGGAAAAGCTAAAGGAAGAGCAGCGGCAGGAGCAAAGTGTCAGTGGCCAACGTCACAGCCCACAACACACAACATAAACATAAAGTGAAAAGCCCGGCGAGAAAGGAGCAGGTTGTCGGGAAATAAGTTGGAAGGTCCCAGGACTCCTGGCCCGGTTTCCCCTTGCTTTCCATTTTTTATTTTTATCCCGCTTCTTTTTATTTTTCTTATTTTTTTTTTTGTTGTTTGTTTGCGACCATCTAAAGCCAAGCGTCACATGTCGCCAGGATGAAAGGGAGCGGCAGCTTGTTGTTCATATCCTGGCCTGTCGTCCGTTTATGTGACGTGATTATGTGCAAAAAGTGCAACAGGCAGCAGGACCAACTGGTCTGACACCGTGTAAAGTAGCCCTCGAGCAGTGCGGATGACGAGGACACGTGGGCACGTGGACACGAGGACACGAGGACTGGCTGGCGGATGAGGACGTTGGTGAGGGCGAGGGCAACTGACGGAGGTGTCTCACCTTCGTCGACTTCGAGCTGCAGGCGCGTTCGGCTTACACGTGATTTTCGCAGAAATGCGGTGGAAGAGTTGCGCTGCCAGGGGCGGCTGTCAACCAACCAACTTATTTCGGTCAATGTGCTTCGTTTTAACCAGAATAACTGGCTGCATTTACCAATTCAATGTTATAAAGAAGAACTTTAAACTTGTTTCACGCGCTTTTTATCTGGGTTAATATCTAAGTAAGACAAGAAATCAAGCGGGCTTCGGCAAGCCGCTGCTGATATACCCTTGCGAATATATCCTTCAGTGCGTTGCAAACTGCTGACTGAAATCATCTAACCCTCTGCAAGGGTGTGATCACATCGTGTCATGGAAATACGTGTATGTGGTTTTGGCTTATAGCCAAAAAGCATTTTTTCAAACGCACATAAACGAGATAGTTTCGAGTAACAAAATATTTGTGAGGGTGCATGTGTTCGGATTTTGTGTACATAGGAAACCAAATTCACGGATTTTATTCTACAGAGCGAGTAACCACCTCGCTGGTCCACTTGATATTAAATTGGATGTAGTGGACGGTGGACGGTGGACTCCTCCGCTGGACCTCGAATCGAATTACCCGCCCAAGAGCTGTATAATAACCTGATTGTGCGTTTCTTCAAACTTGCATGATTTCACTCAGTTCGCTGGCAGCCTCCGCCTGGCACAGTTCGAAAAAGTAATCTTAAAACTCTCAGCCTCTGATCATGAGGAGCCCATTGTATCCAGAAATGGTTAGGTGGATTTTGATTTCAACTTTTGCTTTATGTGCGTTTGCATTGCCACAAGAAGAAGATAATGAATATGACGATGTTGAAGGCCTGGGTCTCGGAGCACCTGTACATCTTGAGGAGCGAACCACATCAGGACCAGAGAAAAAAGTAAGCCCAAGTTTCCGCAAATTTTTCAAAATCAAAATTTGTTTTGAAAATAGCTGTCTTCAAAGGGAGATCTACAAAAATTAAAACAAATGTGTTGACCCATTTATTTAGGACAAATTCTTGAATCTCAGCGGGTTAAAGACGTGCGGTCTGCGTTCCATTGGTCAGGAGACTTTTCCCACCAACAAAACCTACCAAACCCAATTCGGTGACAGTCCCTGGATGGCGGCTATTTATGCCGATGGGATATATGTAGCCGCGGCCACTTTGATTCGAAACGATGTAGTGATCACTGCCGCGAATCTATTTGAGAATTTAGCGCAGGATACAATTTCTGTGGAGGCGGGCGATTGGGATCGACTGAGAACGGTGGAGAAAAAGCCGCACCACAGCCGTTCGATTAGTGACATCCTGATCCACGAGCAGCTGGCCCTCATCTTCTTGGATGCACCGTTCTTTGGCACGCACATTTCTCCCATCTGCCTGCCTCTTCGGGAGTCAGTTTTTATCGAGGACTCCTGCCGGACCATTGGCTGGGGACAACCCGCCCCCAGTTCATTCTCGGCCAACCAATCAGATAGCCAATCGGATATCCTGTGGTTCAGGAACTACGCCGTCATGACCCGCGAGGACTGCCGCGCTGAACTGCCACCAGAATCGCACGATTCAGATACGAAAGTTCTTTGCGGAGCTGATTTGTCCAACGAGTTTAGCCCCCACAACCTGGGAGGAGGACTTTTCTGTTACGTTGGGCGATACGTCCTGGTCGGACTCGCACTATCGGACAAGGACTGGGAACCAGATACTCGACCCGCTATATTTCTTAATATTTCCCCATATGTGCCCTGGATCAAAAATGAATTTGCCATAAGAAACTTTACTCTATAGAATGTGTTTTCATACCATACTATAATATTGTTACTATACTATTGTAAACAGTTAAACTCATGTAAACCTTAACACTCATAAGTAAGTTAGTCCCAGAAAATAATTAATAAATCAACCATCAATTATTAAATGGCAAAGTTAGCGGCTGGTGACGTTCGATCCACAATCACACGCTTATCACGCCACTTGTATGTACAGCTTTTGCTGAGTTCACGAACTGATGACGCATAACTTTTACTGAAAAAAAAAAAAACGAAACAGCGACGAGAATGTGAAATTCAATTCGTTGACCGACCGGGTGCCTTTTTTGCTTTTTCGGTGCAACCGAAAGCTATTTCGATGTGCTGGTCGCCTGTTCTATTAGCAAACTATTTAAAATGTTTTAAACTTTTCCATCCGAATTGTTGTTAAATTTTGATATAAACAAAATAAAAAGATTCACACCCAGCGGCGACCGGCACTTGTTTGTGATCGAGGCAACGGGGCGTATGCGTAATACATATGTAAAATCGTACATACACGTATGTACGCAAAGCGTACTAAATTGCCCTTTTGTTGTTGCACTCCTCGCTTTGTTGGCGTCCCCCTCACATCCATTGGGAGACTACGGCGTAACGGTGAATCCGTAAGCTTCTAGGAAATACGGTATTATTTTGTACTAATTCGAATAGGCGAGCAGCGTTTAAAAGCATGGCGATGTCTACCCACCGATAAGTGGCAATATGACTGAGTTCACACACGCACACCACCGACATACGCTCGTTCTTATACATATGTATACATACAGATGTGGGTTTGTGTACAGATAATGATTGTGTGCACACGTGTATAGAAATATATGTACGTTTATATACATTTGTATTCATTTGTTTGCTTATTATACTAATGGGGTCTGGCACTGGGCTAATTTGCTTATTGGCACTCTCACAAAGCTTTAGACTAATTTGTCTAAACATAAAAACACTGAAAAAAAACTACGGGAATGATAGTCACAAAAGCTATTCTGAAGGTACTTGAGAAATTAACTATTCTAGTATTGTGTATAAAAACCAAACAAAGAAAACAAGATTATATATATTTGATATACAATACTTTTTTTAATTAGTTCATCTAAGGCTTATACATGCATTATTGGCATGTGGTTATTATTACAATCAAGTTATATTATATATTTTTTAGTTGTTACTTATAAGAGAACAAAAATACGAGGCCGTTGCTTCAAAGCTTATCTTTCACTCCCCTTATTTTTATCTCAGTGACTAGTAACTGTTTTCTTCGAGTGCACGGTGCACAGTAAAAATCACAGTGTATATCCAAAACGCAAGTACTTCCACCAGATCACTGAACGCCTGGGATTTTGGATAAATGGTCAGCGTGGAAGAGCGGAGTCCTAGGCTCCCCGGATACGAAATGTATCTGAAGCGGTTGCACCACGGCGGACTCGGGACTTGGGAATTCTAGGGCTAGTGCCGACATCATTCTCGATCTCTTACCAGCTGTGTGTGTCATAGCTTATGGCGGGGTCTCTGCCCCCCCGCTGCCGCCCCTCTGCTCCATAGCTCTGTTACACAAGTCAAATTCAACCTTGGCACTTATCCACTCGAGTGGAGCGTGCGAGATGCACTCGACAAACGGCTTTCAAATGGTTTCTGGGCGCTTGGTATGAAAAGTTTATAATTTCGTATTTAACAAAAAAATAATGTTTTTTCGCGTGCGGGGTAGGCGATCATTAAAGTTTATAAACATTTCCAGCGTTGCTCTTGCTTTTTTCTATGGAAAACTACATATTAATGATGCTTAGCAGCTGAGATGTAGTCAATTTGAACAATTTGTTGCTCCGTAAATATAATACAAAGTTCACTGTAGCCACCATGCTACAAGAAAACTTCGATATGGTGAGCACCATTCTTAGGAACTCTTTAACACGGTGCGGGAAAACAAAATATAAAAAATTAAATATTACAGATTCTAAATATACAAACTAAGCAAAGTGTATTTATTTTTATTTACCAATTATTGACTAAGAGTTACAACTTTCTTCTAAGAACTTGCATGAAAATAAAAAAAGGGTGACCGTTTTATTTTAATTATTTGTTTTAAATAAAGAAATATAAAAATATTATATTTCATGTGTTGTTCATGTGTATGTAGTGCGTACTGTAACACTGATTGCCGAGGGAATCAAAGTGTGAGTGTAAGTGTAAGTGTGTCAGCGTTTTTGCTGCCGCAGAACACGAGCAACTTGCCTGCCGCTCTCATTCCAATTCCACTCACCCTCTCTCACTTGGACCTTTTTGTTGTTCGCTCGCTGTTTCTCTCGCACCACCAACTGCCGTCTTTCTCACTCACCCAACACCACCAGCAGCACCACCGGGGCGGTCAACGATCTCCGAAATTTGGAGCCCGGGTTCGTTGACCCGCCGAAAAAGAAAGCACCACTTCTAGAGCGTCACGCGCTGAGTTTTCTGATCGCCTGGCTGGCGCAACAGGCGACTGATTTTTCTTTCAATCGTCGATCGGTGGGTGCCAGTGGTTGCGGTGGTGCTGCTGGCACTGGTGGCGCTGGTGGTGCTGGTGGGGCTCTCGGTGGGTCAGGGACGGGCCCTGAACGTGACACCGTTGGCGGCCACTCAACTTGAAGCGCTGAGCCTTGGGCCATCCGGGGTCAGCGAACGCGCCCAAAAAAGTGGGTCAGCGAAGAGCATCCAGCGCGCAGCCGTCCGGATGGGATTCACTTTCGTTTTTTATGTAGAAATCGATAGCCGGCTTTGCTCGACGACCAGGCGAACAGACAGCGCTAGTCAACGGCACGTATCTGAATCCACACTGCGTTTGTATCTGCGAATGTATCTGTATCTGCCGTGCACAGTGGACTCGAAGAATAAGAAAAACATTCACACTCAATGTGAGCAAGTTTAAATTTGGGGTGTACGGATCGCCACGAATTGTCAATAGAAATATAAGGCTTTACCTTTTTTAAATTTTGGCCGAATATTTACATTTTTATTTGGATCTGCATTAACAGCCAATTAACTATCAATCCAAGCAAACGTATTTATATAACCTCTATAAAATATATAATTATTTTGTACTTATGTATGTAAATATATATTTGTACTATATCTACGCTGGAAATATTCGTACACCTTTGGTTGCTGTTTTATTTTTATTTCACAAATGAAATGAAAGAAATTCACCCGAACCGAGATGGCAAACATAGTAACGATTTTATCAAAGCATCGATATGACACTGTGCGGCGGTGGATGGGTTTGTTGAGCTCATCGCCACCACCGCCTTCACTTTCGCTTTCAAATCATGATCGATAATATAGGGGCAGCGAGTAACAGGCCAACATAATGCCAAGTTGCTCGCACTTCAGTTCCAGTTGGCCGTTTGCTTGTGGTGACCTCGTTTTCCAGTCGCTGCCTTTTTGGCTTGCTTCGTTGTGTTTTGTTTTATTTATTTGTGTCAAAACTTAAACAATGATTGTGAACTGGGTGGGGTTGATGTACATAAGCGACGTCCAGAGCAGGTCGCTCGTAATGCTGGTTTTAATGCAGCACTCAAGTGGCAAAACGGTGTGGAGCAGCGGCGAGGGATTTGTGAAATCAGATGCAAGCACATGGCCTTTAAGTCTGGGAATATTGCTTTTGATGCCAGCAAAAATAATCTGCAAGATGGACTTTCTTTGCAAGTACTTAAAGATACAACAAAAACGTGCGCAAGGATAACAATGAGCTGAACAACTTAGGGAACATTTGTCGCGTACTCGAATTGGGAAAGTAGCTACAATTGTGATGCTGCATCCGATTAAATAGTTTGCACCATGATAACTTTTAACTAAGAATGTGGTATTCACCGTTGAGTTCATTTTCTGTTCACTATTGGGAGATGTATCGGCGATAAAAACACCACCTCTATGAATTTCTAATTAGAATTTCGAAGAAAACTAAGAAGGCTGCTTTACTATTCATAGTTCATAATTAGTTCTACGTGTGGCACACCAAGCTTATTATTATTATTATTTATTATGATTACCCACTCTATCTTATCCCCTATCTTATCTTAGCCCCTTTGAGGACTCCTTGCTGATCCATTGTATATTGTTATTGTTGTTTTTTTTCATGCTGATGCCCGCTTCTGGTTTTCCAAGGTTTTCCAGTTCGATCGAGACGACGAGCCCAAGGTTTCCTTAAGTTGAATACGTGTGCCGCCAAGTTGGCAGCAGCGTTGCTGGCCCTCTTCTGTTGGCCTGGCCAAAATAGAACAGCAACGGTTTCTAAATAGTCTTTCTATGGTCGTTCGCTCACAATTCCCCGTACCAAAAGGTACCCTTCTCACCATTCGGCAAAACAAATAGTGCTCTGTTTACGCAAATTTGTGCTGGCCAACAAACGGTGGCCGGCTAGAAAAGCCGGCAATATGGACGAGATTAGTTTTTTCGTACTATTTCGATCCGGCGTTCAGCGCTGGTAAAAAGCAGCTGCCAAGCAGACGGGGCAGCATGAAATTTTTATGCTGATATGAAAACAACAAAACGAAACGACAACGCGCTCCGTACGCAGCCAGTGCCATTAAAATCAACGTGAAACAACAATTAGCATTCAAGGTTAACCAGAAACGAACCGCGAACAGTCGACGACGAGCTGAGTTGCCAACTGGGGACCAGCAATTGTTTAAACAGACCCCCCACCCGCCCCCCATATTGGGCCCCTAGAAACCGGTTACTGTTTCTTTTTTTCCCATTTCGCATTAACAATTTATAACTAGATGTTGTGGATCCTAGGTCAGATACAAGCAAGTCCTGTTTACTGGCCACCTGCCGCCTAGATGATTGCGTATGCTGAGCATGACTTTACGCATAAACAAAATAAAAATAACTAATAAATATTTTAGTAATCTTAGCAACAAATTATGCAGTATGAGCTATTTACATTAGAAAAGAATTCATTTTATTCATTCCACTCCCCTTATTATACAAATTACCATCCAAGCTGCTTTGCAAATATAGCAAGTGATGTATTCATTTAGATAATGGACTTAAAGGCTGCCATCAACAAAGAGAACAAACTATCCACTTGAGATACCCAACCACCAGATACGCACCCATAAACTACCACTTACTCGGATCTGTCATCTGTTATAGTGTGCTCACAGCCACAAAGTCTTAGCTTCTTTCCCGGATCGGAGGTCAATGAACTCGGCGAGCTGCCCAGCAACCTTTGACAGAGGGCTCCACCTAAAGTCTCTGGGCACCTGGTCGCCTGCCCCAACTCGATTTCCTACATGGCAGACTTGACTAGCACGTCATCGATGGTTGTAAAAAAACAAGAAAAATATAAAAAGCTGTGCCTCTTTATGATTTACGGCTCTCTTGCGGATGGTCAGCCCCTTCAGAAGCATTCACTTTCGGTTTTAAATTTTCTAGGAAGCTTTTTATATTTTGGAACAGGCGAACAGCTTGAGGCACGCGCTCCAACTGCTGATCGCACAATTGTGTTTTATAATCAACTTTTTGAGGGCGACTCTTATGGTTGTCTCTTTCACACACGCCGGCTATTCGTATAATGGAGAGTTTTTTTTGCTTTCGGCCTTTTTTGGGGGTTTTATGGACGGTGACCTACTTTTTATTCAACGCAGCAGAGGTGCGGTACACTGCGCAACAAATAAGTGTAAACTTCAAACAAGAAATTAACTTTAGAAGAAATTTATTCAAAAAATAAAAATTTTAGTAAAATATATCAATATATGTGTACTTATGGGGTGAGTTATTATAAAAAATGTTGTAAGACTGAAAAATAGCTTCACAACCTGAGTTAAAAGGTTTTAAATATCCAGTATTTTTTAACAGATGTTTATATTTCTTACGCCTTTAAGATATAATAAGATAAATTCCTAGCTGTGAAGGTGCAAAAAGTGTGAGTTTTGTATAAATGCTTACAGATTGTTTATTTTTGGGCTTATTTCCCATGATTTACCCCTTGGTGGGGAGCAGTTTAAGTTACTGGCGTACGCGTGGAATCCCGTGTAATCCTCTGGGGGATCATAATTAAGCCACAATAACTTGTCATATTTAAGCCTCTCCTGGCTGGCACTGTTCACTGTTCGCACTACGATTCCACGGCAACAACTCATTACAGCGCTCCCCTTCTCCCGTCCTCTTTTTCCAGGTCTCACTGTGGGGCTGCGGAACGTCAACGTTCGCATACCGTCCGCCGTTAAGCGTGGCGATAATGCGCTCTTAATCTGCAATTATGACATCGAGAACGACACGCTGTACACGGTGAAATGGTATCGGGGCAGACGGGAATTCTACCGCTATACGCCCAAGGAGAATCCGGCCTGGAAGATATTCACCAAAGCGAACGAAATCGATGTCGAGGTGAGTGCAGAGATGACAACCAAATGGCTACAGTCAATTTTAGAATGCTAGCAAATTAGTTATCTATATAGAGGTGAAAAAGGCGGGTCGTTGTGTTGTCAGATAATTAGAAAATGTTTAAAAATAAGTAAACCAGATAAATCAGCGATCAAAAATTTGATCAAATGCTCAAAAATGCTTACAAATTGTAAAAATATAGATAACAAAGTGTTTTCTTTATCAAAAACTAAAAAATATTTAAAAATTGTTAAAATATAGATAGCAAAGTGTGTTTTCTTTATCAAAAACTAAAAAATGTTTACAAATTGTTAAAATATAGATAGCAAAGTGTGTTTTCTTTTTCAAAAACTAAAAAATGTTTACAAATTGTGAAAATATAGATAACAATTTGTTTTTTTTTTATCAAAAACTAGAAAATGTTTACAAAATTATAAAAATATATATAACAAACTGTTTCACTGAGCCAGAAGAAATGCTTTACTCACTTCAAAGAATCAAAATTGCAGGAGAGTTTTTTTTTAATTTCTCGTTTTTTTACGTTTGGTTAGATTTTTCGGTTGGCGTACCCTGATTAAAATTGTTAAATGGCTAAAAATAGCCATGTTGTCAACACTGAGTGCTGTGATATGATGATGACGGGCTTTATTGAAACTGAAAGACAGACATGGAGGGGCAAAGCAACGAAAGCAAAAAGTTGCCAATGTAAATTGCTTTAAATAACTGAAGGCAAAGTGCTGCTGATGGGCTTCTTTGTTGCTGCTGCTGTTGCGATGTTGTTGCTGATGCTGCTGCTGCGATGTTGCCGATGGTATTAACGACAGCAGCAGTTGCAGCAGTTGCAGCAGGGGCATTGCAAACAATCGACCTGCTTTCGATGTTCGTGTGTGCAGCCATGTTGGTTTTATGCATGTTAAAAAGTTTTAATTAACAATTTTGACTTCCCATTTGCTGCGCTCTCATTGTTGACTTTAGCTGACATTTCGATATTAAAACGGGGAAAAGTACAAAAACCACATGCTATTTAAATATTGTCATTGGACAACAACGAAGGTTACGCCCATCTTATGTATTCACTTACGTAAAAGCTGAGAGAAAATAGCTGGTGGTTGCTTTGTAAGCTCTGTTTACCTGAGTACAATTAATTTATTAAAGGAAATATTTTTTAAATGTATGGATAATATTAACTGTGTTCATACGCGTATGTATGAACAATGGGTGTAGAAAAATTATTTGTTCCGGTTTGAGTATTCATTCAATATATATGTATGTAAGTACAAAGTTTTAACTTCATCTAGTGCTTTTCAAATTAACTACACTTCAGACTGCCCAATCGAATGCCAGCCACGTTCTGTTGCGAAATGTTCCCACCTCGATATCGGGAAAATTTGCCTGCGAAGTGTCCGCGGATGCACCCACCTTCGATACTTCCATCGTGGCCGCCGACATGGAGGTGGTTGGTAAGTAAGCAGGTGTTTTTCCAACCCTTTCACTAACCCACACGTGTTCTGCCCCAGAATTGCCCACCCAACGACCCATAATTACCGGCATCCATTCAAGATACCGACTGGGGGACGTTGTAAATGGGAACTGCTCATCGGATTACTCCAAGCCGGCTGCGAACCTCACCTGGTGGATCAACGACATACAGGTGCCACCCAATTACCTCCGCATCTACGACATTCAGCGGCACGTGGCCGAGCATCTGGAGTCGGCGGTTTTGGAGATCAAGTTCGTGGTCACGGTGCATCACTTCATCAAGAGTCGCTTGAAGGTGAGTTGGCGCACCTTTCCATCTGTGGAAACTACAAAAACTATCGATTCATTCATTATACAGTTGAAATGTTCGGCAAGAATACACGAAATCTACGCGCAGGAAAGCGAAAAACTAATCGAGGAAGATCGTCCTAGATTTCTGGCCTCTGGCAGATCCCCTGACATGAATATGTATCCATTCGATCAGCCGGGGGATGTAGATGAGCACAACGAACTGTTCTTAATCCATTCAAGTAAGTGCTATTTCTATTTTACAAGTAATATTATATATTAAGAATGCTATCCATGGAAAAGCAGGAAGAAACTTTTTACCATTCCAAACATTTTGGATCTTTGTTTTTCTTTCAAGACAATCAATAGATAAGATAAACGCACAGTCCTAAATAGGTGAGCTTTGTCTCCGCAAAAATTAGCCCCAGAAAAACAGATGAGGAGCCAACTGACCCAAGCGGGCAGGAAGATCTTGCCCTGATTGTTTTTGCAAGCCAAACATACATACACGTATATGCACAGGGGAAACATTTATACGCCCGCCATTACAGTGATAAACTGTAGGGCATTAAATCAAAGTTAGCGAAAAAGGACCGAACACCTTATTATCCTTGTGTGCTTGTTTGGCCCTCTGACCGGCAGCGATTTATTAATGCTCTGCGCTAAGCTGGAAGCAATTAATTCAAAGATTAATTTCACCACCGAGTGCCCTTTCCGATGCGGATTTCAATCTCCAGCCCCGCCTAAACCAATCTGTTTTGTTCTGTTTTATTTCAGATGCGGCTTGCGGACCATTTGCCTGGCATCCGATTCTGTTTTTGCTGTTGTGGCCAAGTTTTTGGGTTTTGGGCGCCTGGGAGAACTGGGAGAACTGGGAGAACTGGCTGTGGAACCTGTTGGCGGTTCGACATTCCGGCAGGGCGTTGCGGTGATAGGATGGCCAGTGGCAGGAGAGATGGACTTCAGGCGGGACTTGAGACGGATGGGAATCCCTGCTCAGGCTCGGCAATAACGGAACCCACATTTAGCGAATCGATTAGCAAATCAACAGTGAAGGGTCCTCAGCATACCGAATATACCTATTCACATACACCTACACATCTATGTTAAGTACGTAACTGTAAAGACAAATGCATTTCCAAGGACCCGTACTCCTCTATTCCTAAGTAAAGTGTAAATAGGCATCGAGCACTTCCTCGCATACTCAACAGGAATATATATATATACTACATACATATATATATATATATTATATATATCTACTCTCTAAGCAGGATTCTAAATGTTTGCTTTCGTTGGGTTTTCGACGATTTATTGTTAAGATTGTGGTTTCTATGCAGATTCATTGTTCTGTTCGTCTGTGTCTGTACAACCAAAATGATTAGCCGTAGCTTTAACTTTAGTGTGATCTTAAGTTGAAGGTGTGCGTATTGATGGTAGCCAAATAAAGATGATTTTATTTGATCACTTAGTCGCTGTTCTTTTCACTTCTAAGGCTCGAGATGGTAAGTACATATTTCCCTTTCAATAAATCATTCAGATCCTTAATCTGTACTCACCCAAATTACAACAAATTGCTTTTTTTTGTGGTATATATTATTTGGTTGACCCTTCCTGGTACAATAAAAAGTATTACCATTTTGTGGAAAAAACAGCTGAAACGGGAAAACAAAGGACCAAGTTCTCAAGCCGAGCCGCAAATGGAAAACTTGTATTTCACGTGACAAAAACAACGCTCTGTTAGCAACAGTAATGGAAACTTGGAGTCGCAATTGGCGGAATGACATGAAAAACAGCGTCAAATGGATGGTGCTGATTTTGGCAACATCCATTTTGCACAGTGCGCTACAAGGGATGGGTGGGTTGCTCATCCCACAGATAACTGCCCCCGCTTGCAATTTCGCACTCGAATGCATATCTGCATCCCAGCTCCCTTTTGAGCTACTGCCATAGCGGCAAAAACTGGGACAGGAGCTCTAGCGACCACTGCAGTGTACTGAATTTGTTAAGTTACATAATAAGATGTACATCCCCAGTACATCGATACCAAATCAAAATATTTTAACAATGGGACTTCCACCAATTAATGGAAAGTAAAATAGTCAATAGTCAGTCAAACGATTAATAGTTTAAAATAGAGTATCTTAAGACAATAAGTAGACAGAGTATCTCAGTATCTTAAAACAAGGTAGGAAGGTAGTTCCGGCAGGCTAATGTAATTAGATATTAAAAAGCTCCTATCAACCAAGTGACAAGTTCACCAGAAGAGAGTAGCTTGTGGATAGTGTATTTACAAACTCAAGTGCAAGATACTTTTTCGTTACAAGATTTAATATCAGAAATTTTGTTTTAATGATTAAAAACAACGAAACTATGCTTTCTTTATTATTACTTTCAATTAGTTTCTTAGTATCTTTGGAAGCTATACAGTATAAGCGTCGGATTATACCCTCTGCAAGGGTATACCAGCCAACTCGTTTTCGGCTTTCGTATCAGTATCTGCAGAGCTGCTCTGCCAGCCGGGCCAATTGCTTGAAAATGACTTTTGGCAGCGGCCAAAAAGCGAGCTGCCGGAGCTGCTTAATGGACAATCGAAAACGCATTGAACTGGCAATTTCGGTTTTGCTCCCGTGGCAAATTGATTTCCGTTTGCGGTCGCATCCCAGCGTCAACTGGCTCCTGATGACAGCAGCCGCCGCCAGGTGGCGCACTCATTAAAACTGCACTGCAAACGGGACAGAATTGCAGTAGTGGGTCGTTCGGTTGGTTGGCTTTTCGTTTTGGCCTGGCTGGTGGTGGGTGGCCCTGACGGGTCCAACCACTTACCATTGTCAAACCCAGTCGCAACGGGCCGAGGACGAAGGAGCTGCTTGCATCGTAAGCTTTTTTGCCGTCCTGCTTTTGACTTGCGTGGGACAAACAAACATTTGTTAATTACTTTTTCGGGTGCAGCCACAGAAAACAGAAATCGGATTCATTTTCCACTCCTCTTGTTCGGCTTACAGACAGTCACTTTCCTTCTACCTTTTTTTGACACAGGACTTTTCCATTGTTTCAGACGCGTTGAAATTGAAATTAAGCAATTTTAACTTTGACAATTACGACATAAAACCATCGACGTTGGACATGAAATGCAGACAAGTTGCTTGAAAATATAATGGAAAATGGTGAAGGGGGAGTTTTTGGTAATAACTGATATTTGGATTTAACCAACATTAAATTGTAGTATATTAAGTAGATCAATTGTAATCAGAGAACTTAAAAAGCATAGACTGATGATTTCTTTTATTAAAGCATCCCAAAAATATGTTACACTATCTTAAAAACATCTAAGGGCCCTAAATTATGTTATAATAATTGTAATTTAGTTTAAAAGTCTCGACCAATTTCCTCGCATAGGTCTGAATTTTAATTTGAATAACTAAACTAAAATTACTATTTTTAAAAGAAATAAATTGCCTTTGGCTATTTGCCAAGTATTTAAATAAATACGTACATTATCGGCTAGCCAATGTAATTGATTAATCTTACTTAATATCCAATCATCGGCAAATGAAAATCATAAAAAGGTAATCCATTGTTTAGAAGGGAAAATATTTCTGGCAATAAAAGGCAGTGGTGTTTATATGTGAACTTAAAGAAATGATGATCATGCCGTGATATGGTAAACAAATGAGAGGATGGTACTTAGTTTAATAAATAAACAAGAGATCGTTGTAGCCGAGTTACTCGACTATTAGATACCCGTTACTCAGTAAGAGTCGGTGCGTAAGACGGAAAAAATATGTAAACATCTTCAAAAGTCTGGGCGTGACAGCTTGGGACGGTTTGTGGGCGTAAGAGTGGGCGTGTCATAGTTATGAGATAAATTTAAAAGTACTACCTTTTTATTCATAATACTTACGATGACGATTACGAGAGGGTTTTTATAGTTTTCAAAAAAAGATTTTCAAATTTATTGAGCTTCCTTTTTCTTCAATATATTGCTTTGTTTCTTTCTTATTTACTTAATAGTTATAAGACTGGTAGAATATCATTGTTGAACTACCAAAACATTTTCCTATTTTAGTTTGTTTTAGTCCCAGTGTGAACAAAAAACCATTTTATTTCTATAAACATACCTTTATCGGATATAAAGAGAACTTTAACAATTTTCATGGTCATGTTCCATCCGGTCTAAAATGCTCTCCACTCCGATAAATAGCCGCGACTTCGATCGCGAAGAGTCCAGTGATTGTCTAACTTACCATTGAGAATGTGGTGCGGTGCCTTGTCGATTGTGTGTCTCCTGTTCGGAATTTCCGAGGCCCGCAAAGGATTTGGTCCTGGCGAGCAGGACTGGGGTTACGTGGACGTCCGCGAAGGGGCGCACATGTTCTACTGGCTATATTACACCACAGCTAATGTGAGCAGCTATACTGATCGACCGCTGGTTCTGTGGCTCCAGGGCGGACCTGGTGGCTCCTCCACGTCCCTGGGAAATTTCCAGGAACTGGGACCCGTGGACACGAATGGCGAGCCGCGGGAGGGCAACTGGGTGCAGCATGTCAACGTGCTGTTCATTGACAATCCCGTGGGATCGGGGTTCAGCTATGTGGATGACACCAGTCTGCTGGTTAGCAACAATGAGGAGCTCGTCGACGACCTCATCAGCTTCATGCTGCACTTCTATAAGTTGCACAAAGAGTTCAAGGATGTCCCTCTCCACATTTTCTCGGAGAGCTATGGCGGTAAAATGGCCCCCGCCCTGGCCATCCGACTTGATGAAGCCATGAAGGCAGGCTCGCTGGCGCAGCCCGGAACTCTCAAGTCGGTGACTATTGGCAATCCCTGGATATCAAGTCGGCACACCTGCCGGGAGCACTCCAAGTATATGTTCGTCAATGGTTTGATCGATGAGGATGGGGTAACGCTTCTCGATGCCCAGGAGGAACGCATCTTGAGTGCCCTCAAGCAACACGAGTTCAATAAGGCCACTGATGAGTACCTAAATTGGTATGAACTCATGCAGGAGCTGACTGGCGAGGTCTACCTATACAACACACAGACCCACCTGGATCCCTCAGAGGACAGAACCTACGGCTTCGGAGATGATTTCACCGACTTTATAGAGAGAAATGTGAGTGAGGCCCTGCAGATCAACGGCAGTATATTTGCGTCACAGGTTATGGATGTGTTATTTAGCCTGCACGGAGATCGCCTTAAATCGGAAATGAATACGAGTGAGTAATTGGTGTTAGCCACTCATTTTGAATATGCTCTACGTACTTTTTAATATTTATTTCAGTACCCCGCCTGCTGAACGAGACCGC
This sequence comes from Drosophila orena, assembly GCA_005876975.1. Lineage (NCBI taxonomy): Eukaryota > Metazoa > Arthropoda > Insecta > Diptera > Drosophilidae > Drosophila > Drosophila orena. The sequence continues at coordinate 961,014 of VCKV01000008.1, read as the reverse complement.
CGTTAAGATCAATATTTATTCCGGCCAGCTGGACATTTTAGTGCCCACCACAGCCACATTGGCTGTGATCAAGGACTGGGCATGGCATAACAAGTCGGAATATCTGCGGGCCAACCGCACAGCCATCGTCATCAAGGGCATACTCCAGGGTTACGAAAAGGTCGGAGGCAACTTCGGCATGTACTGGATAAATCGGTCGGGCCACTTGGTTCCCTCAGATAATCCTGTTGCCATGCAGTATGTCCTCAAGTCCGTTACTCAGTACGACAGCGACTATACCAAATAATTGATTAAATTATCATTAGAGTACTACTCTTAGACACATCGAATAAAACATTGCTACCATATAGACGTCGTACGCCAGATGCCCACTTTCGGTATTCTATGCTGACGTCTTAACCTTAAGTGCAGACCTAGTATGTATAGTGGATGGGTCAATGTTTACTCTAAGCAGCGTATATATAAGTTCGATTTTGTTTAGAGGTCTACACTTTGGTGTCGTGGCCGCAGATACCAAGTTCATATGCTATAAACTTTCAGCACACTCTCACAGAATTTTTTCAAATGTTTTACAACTGTTGAGGGCCGAATTTCTAGAGTCCGTAAGAGCCAAACATAAATTCGTTTTACAATCCTAATCCTAATATTATAAAAGAAAGGGTGATTTCCATTTCGGTGATCACACCCATTGGTAGTGTTTATTGGAAAAATGTACATATATTTTCCAGCAAAGTAAGCAAACAGCTCAAAAGCAGCGCATTTCCCGCCGAAGCAGGCAGTTTAGTTCTACTTTCCTTTCCATTGACTTGTGATCATCGCGATCATGCACCTCAATGAGAATAAAAATCATATATGGGCGTGTGCCCTGTGTTTTCTTTTGCCACTGATCTGCGTGCAAGGTGTGTACGTGAAAAACCACTTATGTACGACATAATACTAGGCGTGGAAAATCGGTTGCATGGGATTACGAAAGTATATTCCCTGTAAATGTCGATTTCTTAGAAAAGTACTGCTGAAGATTTAGTTATATCGTTGCAGGACGCGTTGGTCTGGGACCTGGAGTGCAGGAATGGGACTATGTGAAAGTTCGGGAGGGCGCTCACCTCTTCTACTGGCTTCTGTACACCACGGCCAATGTGACTGATTTCACGGAGAGGCCGCTGGTGATCTGGCTGCAAGGGGGACCCGGAGTGGCCTCCACCGGCAGCGGGATATTCGAGCAGTTAGGGCCCATCGACATCGAGGGCAGAAGGCGGGAAAGCAGTTGGGTGGATCACGTGAATGTTCTTTTTGTGGACAGTCCGGTGGGCACGGGATTTGCTTACGTGGAGCATCACGGCCTGTATGCCCGAAACAATAAGCAGATAGCCCTCGATCTTGTGCAGTTGATGAAGCAGTTTCTCAAGAAGTATCCCGACTTTCGAAAGGTGCCCCTGCACATATTCTCCGAGAGCTATGGCGGAAAAATGGCTCCCGAATTCGCGTTGGAACTGCATTTGGCAAAGAAAAGTGGCGGATTGGAGTGCGAACTGAAGTCCGTGGTAGTGGGCAATCCGTGGACCTCCCCACTGGACAGCATTCTGTCCTATGCCCCCTTTCTGCTCCAATCGGGCATTGTGGACGATGACGGCTATCGTCGCATATCGCGATTGGCCGGCGAGTTAGCAGCCCTTGTTTACGGCGGAAAGTGGTTACGCGCCTTGATGAAGGCGAGCGAAGTTCAGGAAGAGATCTCCGCCAGTGCGGGCGGCGTCTTCATCTACAACACCCAGCGGCGGGTTCACGTGGACGAGGTCTACCGGTACGGCGAAGACCCGCAAATGAGCCACTTCATGCGGTCCAACGTGACTGAGGCACTGGGACTGGCCGATATGCCCGTGTGGATGGAACAAAACTCTACAGTATTCGAACGACTCAGCAAGGATATATTTAAGCCAGCGAATCATATTGGTAATTAATGTTATGCTTGTGGTGAAAATACACATTTCATTTCTAAAATGTAACCATTAAGGCTTGCAACAAACTTTCCCTTGCTTTGATGTAATGAAAATGTTTTGTATCTCCCAAACGTTTCCCTTTCAGTTGCCAAGCTGCTTGAAGAGACGCCGATACAGGTGGGCATTTACTCGGGCATTCTGGACCTACTGTGCGCAACCCCCGGCACCGTCAGCTGGATCCGCCAACTGAAGTGGCGCCTCAGCTCGGAGTATGCCAAGGCGAACCGTACCGCCATTCGGATCGACGGGATGCTGGAGGGGTACGAGAAGCACGGCGGAGGACTTAGTATGTTCTGGGTCTTTCGGGCGGGACATCTGGTGCAGCAGGAGAACCCGACGGCAATGGCGTATATCCTAAGATACTTCACCAGCTATGGGTAGAGTACAAATTCACTCGAATAAAGTTACGGCGCTTTTCCAAACATTAACTTCAGTTCGAGAATGAGCATTTCAGTCATCTTCACATCACCTTCAGTATCACCCGTGAGTATCTCAGAATACTTGGTAATTAAATGCCATAATTTCGAGGCAAGGCCACAAGTCACCCACATAGGGCCGTTGCCCAGAAGCAGCAGCAGCCGCAGCAGCAGCAGCAGCAAACAATTCTCTAACAATTTACTCAAAATTAACTGAGTCCCCACACTGCCTTCCCTTCCAAACTTTCTGGCTGGGATGCGGTTGGCCGCATCACACGGACAGACATTCGTCTGGCTCAGGCGGAGGAGGCTCATTGTTGAAGCGCTTTACAGGTGCACCGCATCAATTTATTTTCCACACAAAAGCCCATTAAAAGTCTTACACACTTGGGCATTGATGAGCGGCTGGGGAACTTTCCGTTTCGGGTCTGGGTAAATGTTTGCCAAATGAAACCACTACCTTTTTTTCCTCCAGCTACCGAAGGAAAAATGAGCAGACGGTGGAGGAGCAGGAGGTTAAGTTTAAAAAAGCAGCGTTGCGGCGGCCTGGACCGCAGCAAAAACAAATTAATTAAAAACTTAAAAGTTTGTCTACGGCAACGCCTCAATTGGACGGAATAAAGGAAAACAAGCAGGGACAGCAACTGGAAATTCGTCGAACCAGGACCTTTCGACAAATCCCTAAAGTCTGTCAATGCATTGGACTGAATATAAAGCTTTTAAAAAATATCGGTATTTTGTGCCAAAATTAGGTCTGTACCTTAATCACACACAATTAATCACACAATATTAATAAGACGCTTGAAATAATTCCACGCAATATTGAAGAAGTTGAAATATTTCAAGAAATCACTTTGTCGCGCGACAACAGAATATTAACCAAATCCAATTTGACAATTGATTTAAGTGGCCCATACTTAATTTTGTGCGGCACTTTGCGAAGCCTCTTCAGAAATCACTCACGTCTCGTTGTCATCAACAACTAATTAGGAAATACTTACGGGTGAAAATAGCAATCGAACAGAACGCCAGGACCTCCAGTGCCGGGTAGATAGATTGTAATTGGAGTCCATGGTCTTTGTTCTCGCGTTCCACACGAACCGCGCTCTGTCACGTCAGGGTGCCGAGTAATTTTCACACAAGTTAACGCCACATATCGTGCATATTAATTATAGGCAAATCTAATTTGCCAGACCACCCGTCCATTCCCAAACGAACCCACCGCGAATCCTCCAACTGCAGACGGCAGTCACGTTTAAGGACCCGTCCCGCGTCAAGTATGCGGATAAAGCTCCTGCACGTATGCCACAGGTTCTATACTATGGTATGGTATGGTTTGGTATGGTATGGTATGGTATGGTATGGTATCTTGGCCTAGACCGGATCGTGTGTGGCTGCCACGTTTTCACCGGGCGGGGGTAGGCCATTGTAGCCATGTCAAATATTTATAGGGAAGCATGCCAAGATTTACCACGCAACTCACAAATTGCTCCCGTATGCTGGCTCTTTCTTGGCCCGGCCAAGAGTAAAATAAATGAAATGCCTGCTGAAAACAAAGGAAAATTGTTCGCATGAAAAATGCGGCTGCTGGATGTGAAAAGGTGGGACTGGGTAAGCAGAAGGTGAGTGTAGAACAAAATTAAAGAAAGCAAAGGTGAATAAATGGATGCTAATTAGTAAGCAGTCAAAGGCAGATGTTGCCAATTCTTCAGGTTCTGGGGTAGGAACTAAATCGCATACAGAACTTGCCCAAGAACTTAACCAATTGCTTCGATTGCCTGTTTTAAGTTTCAATAAAAGGTTTAATAAATAACATATTTAAGAATTTTGTGTATTGTGTAAAATGTTTAACTCGAAATTTTTGTGACGGAGCTTAAGCTTGAGACATTGTAGGGATCTTCGACTTTGCTCACGCAGAAGTCACTCATCAGACGCTCGACTCGCCTAAAAAATACTGGAATATTTTTTCGATTTTCATAAATATTTTTCTTATGGCTTGCACTCGTCCTACTCCATATGGTCCATTTACGCATACGATCTATGACATCTGCGCAGAACTTACGCTTTAAGTGCAGTTCTTGCATGTTAACGTGATCTATTTGCCTTTGAACATTGCCTATGAAAAATACAAAAATTATAAATGAGTTAAATATCCTAAAGAATTTTACTATAACACATGAATGGATAAACCATGTTGTGAAAATTCTGTAAACACTTACGGGAATCATATCGCAGATGAGTTGCTCTTAAATGCTCGTTCAGTTGGGATTCCTCGTATTCGTTGACTATTTCGGCGTAACGCAGATCCTGGGGAACTTCTTTGAGTACCATGTGCTCGTTCTCTCTAACATAACATAGTTCGTTGAAGTTGGGTCCGGAATAGGGAATCTGTGTAACGAATCTGCCGTCCCTAAAGTGCCTGCGATATCCTTCCCTTTGGGACATCCTGTTGGCCACCATCAACACCACCCGATCGTTGTGGAATCGGAATACCATTGTGGTCAATAGCTTTTCGACTTTTGTAAGGCAGCTGAAAGTTAAAATGATTCTTAAGAACGTGTTTCAGGCTCCTGAATGCTTGTAACATAATTGTCACTTACACTGAATTTCGAAGCGAGATGATTCCGGGTAAGGAGTCGGCTTTTCTGATATCATGCAGCTCATGGATTACGCAATTGATCAGATCCTCGGCGGCAGAGGACTGCATCCGGTGCAGGTCTCGCACGTCGTGGACGAACTTCCTGACCAACCATCCCCGAAACAAGGCCTGAATGCGAACTGCCGACCGGTGGAAGTGTTTGAGAATCGTAACCTGCAACCGTCGCCCCACCTCTTCACACAGGATACGCCGCGTGCGAAAGCCGCGCCACCAGCGCTGAATGACAATTGCAGCCAGCCAGCGCTGAAGGAGCAGCTTGCGGACGCGGTAGCCACGCCAGAAGGATTGGATGCGACGAGCGGCAATGAACATCTTGTAGTCGATCAGCTGCACATTGGTACTTTTTGGGGAAGAAGTCTTTAACAGCCATATTTCTCTGCGCTATTTGTGGTATGTTACCAGGATAATTTCGCCGTCAAGGACCAGATGCAACTTGGCTTATTCTCGTCGTCGAGGCTAGTGATTTAGGTCTGCCTTTAAATACGAAATTAGCAACGGCCTCAACTTACTATGACTCCGTGCACGACTCCTCGTCCTCTTCCATGGTGGTTCCAGGAGGTCTAAACAAATGCATAAGCATCTTTATAAAATCGCGAGTAGTGGTTAGTAGTGTGGTGTAGTTGTTTTATGTAAATATAACATGTGTCTTGTGTTGCAGCAACAATTAAAAGGAACTCAAGTGAATAAGCCAAGTGTAAGTCCAACGCATTCCCGTATATACGTGTATGGTTATTGATAACAAATGAAAAGCATTGTCGATGCTGTCAATGACAAGTAAAAATCTGAATTAATGGCCTTAAAAACTAATTTAGGTATGCAAAATGAAAAACAGATGCTAAAGGAGCTGTTTGCAGGCACAATTTCATTTTCATCTTAGAAATTGAATTTCGAATTTTGATCAAATTTCAGCTTCCGCTGAAGCTAGCAGTAAAAAATAATAAATAAGTCAAGCAAATATATTTAACATAAAATATTGTGTACTAAAGGGGGAAAGGGCACTGCGACAGCCGTGCTCCGCAGAATTCCAAATCACCTTATTTTTTTAGCGCCACTTTACCTTTCAGATCAACTCATTCGCCTCATGCGCTCAATCAATTTTTGTACATTTTTCCATACCTTTTTTCACACATGGCCCCTTGGCACGACTCACTTGTGGACTTTTATATTATTTTCCGGAGCTGCCAAGGCTGTCCTGTCTCCATAGCTCCCACATCGGCAGTCATGATGTCGGTCTCCCGGTGCGCTGATGTGTGTCGATATATGGCACTTTATTGTGTGCACCTCGTCAGCTTTCAAATTATTGTCAAGTACAGCACGCAGGGGTGTTTTAAGCAAAAATAATTAAATAAGTTAAGTGGTATGATTTTACTAGAGTTCAGCTTTAAATGTAGTTTTCTATGTTATTTTAATAGAATTACCAAATGCCAGCTATCATGAAGAAAATTGCTGTTGCAAATTTGCCATTTACCATGCAAACTTTGAAAATACAACTAATTAAATTAACATATTATGTTCATGAAGTATTTTAAATCACATATTCTTCAAAATGTTTTAAAGTTTTAAATATATCCTTGGGCATACGTGTATTCAAAGTCACGCATACATCCGCAAATAGTCATAGCGCACTTAGTGCGCCGCAAAGTATGCAATCAATTTTTATAGCCCACATGCAGTGCCCAGCCGACGGAAACCGCCCTTTTAGCCCACTTCATACCATTTTAGCCCACTGAGTATCCCAGCTCGACGGGAGTCTGAATGCTGCAATGTTTCCCAAATAATTTTCAATATAATCAGCACCTGTGACGACGCCCAAGCACTTGCACAAATGTTGCTAATGTATAAACATTTGTGGACCCCATACCATTGTGGGTGTATCTGGGGGCAAGAGGAAAATAAAAAATTTTAAATGCCATTGGGGCGCTTATCTGTGGGGGTCTGGTGCTCCGTGAGCTCATGCGTTGGCACATATGGTTATGGCAAAGGATTTAGAGCACCCACAACAATATAGTATTGCTTGTATATACATATATAGTATTGCACTTAACAAGTAGAAATGAGATTTTTCTATGATCAGAATTACTAGCCAAGTCGATCCTGAGTCCGTCGTGTATGAACGTCTAGATATTATGAGCTAGCTAGATAGTTGGTTTTAAGAATTACACTATTACACTAAGGAAGATTGCTTCAGAACAATCACACGTCCTCTTTTTACCCTCAAGTCAAAGAAAAACTTTCAGTCATATTTATAAATTTTCTTTTCACATTTATATATATTGTAGAAAATAATCTTTAAACCCATACTTATTCCGTGTAAGTGCAATGCCTCGAGCGTATATAAAGTCTCCCGCTTCGATTATAAGCTGAGTTTTTTATAGTCGGGCAAGCTGGCAGGTCCTAAAATATTCAGTGGCTCTTTTAAGAACTGAAAAAATTAAATACATGCGAAAAAGACTGCATTATGCTGTGGTTAATACTAAGTTCGGCAATTTTGCATTGTGTGCTGCTAATTAATGCTGACGGGTTTGTATTGAAGCGACATTAATATAAATATTATTAATATAAATAATATTATAAATGAAAAGTAAACGGGTATACAAAACTATCTGTTGTGTGAGATATAAGCATATATTCATCGGAATTTGACTATAAGCATAAGACTTGTTCAAACAGTTGTTCGTAAAAAAAAAAAAAATGTTCTTGAAAAGTTTTTGTGGTTGCACAGATTAAATAAATAAATTGTAAAGATAAAAATGAATATAAAATAATTTTGACTATGGATTGCAGATCTACAACGAGCCTTTATCACTAATTCAACAAAATGAAATATAATTGATATTGGATTTTTCTTGGAGTTTCATAAAAATAAAAAGCACGAACACAAGTTGCCCGATAACGACTCACCATCAGTTCTTCTTCCAGTAACAAATATAATTCAATAGATAAGATGTTGGCGCTTATAAAGAAGTTTTTATTTCTGAAAATAAATATTGTTTTAAATAAGTATAAAAAATGTACACCCAGTAGAATAACAAATATATTAATTCAAATTGATAATCATTGTTATTTATATGTAACAAGATAAATTGCTATAGTCGAGTTCCCCGACTATCAGATACCCGTTACCCTTTTACTCTAGGAGTAACGAGTAAATTAAAATATGCAGAAGCAGGCGGTATATATTTCTTCTAATTTCACAGCTTGTACTCCGTTGTGGCACCCAAGACCCTACGATCCAAAAGTGCTTATAATGTTGTAGTTGCCGTCCAAAATGCACCGCGACCCACTGAAGTCTCAATTAGCCTGACCGGGCCTTCATTTAATTTGGGAAAGCATGTTGAGGTTCTAGCCATGTCCTCGAAAACTGTTAGATTTGACATTCCGAAACTAACCGAGGGCAAATACGAGCTAAAAGTTGTGGGAAGTGGCGGCATCCAATTCCAGAACTCCACCAAGCTGGACTTTGCAACCGACAAGAATTGGATATACATTCAATCGGACAAGGCCACCTATAAGCCCGGCGATAAGATCCAGTTTAGAGTACTTTTCCTAGACAAAAACACCCGACCAGCCGTAATCGATAAGACCATTGCGATTGAGATTCGCGATGGAGACCATAATCTGATCAGGCAATGGAAGGACATCATACCCACAAGGGGTGTCTATTCCGGAGAGCTGCAGCTTTCCGACCGACCGGTTCTAGGCAACTGGACTTTAACCGTCACGGCGCAAGACGAGGGCAAGGAGACGAAAATGCTAGTGGTGGACAAGTATGTGGTGCCGAAGTTTGAGGTGATCGTTATAACCGCTAAGGATGTCGCGGCTAGTGCTGGTTACATTAGGGCAACGATAAAAGCCAGATACACCTTTAAAAAGCCCGTAAAGGGCCACGTCATCGCTTCGATCGAGGGCAGCTCGGCCGAAAAAAACCTGCCCATTGATGGAGAGGTGAATGTGGAGTTTCCCATTCCAGCGACCGGCAAGAGTCTTTTCAAAATAACTGCCATTGTAGCCGAGGAGCTGACGGACCTCAAGCACAACGGTACTGCATACGTGACCATCCACCAACACCCTCACAAGCTGGAGGCTCTATTTTGGCCATCGCACTATAGGCCAGGTGTAATGTATGAGTTTAAGACAGTGGTTAGAAACTTGGACGGTTCTCCTGTCATGGACTCTTCCAAGAAGGTTAACTTCAACGTGAAGTGCTGTCACGCCTCTAGAAATTTCCCAGCTTCCCTTCAAAATAGCATTGCCACCCAGCACATCATGCCTCCCGATTCAACGTGCAAAAGTTGTCTTGTGACCACTACATATGACACTGCACCAAGTTTAGAACGATACATATATAAGCTCGATGAGGCACTCAATATTGTGGTCATGACCAAAAAGTGAGTAACAGTAGTATGGTTTTGAGATTGATTGATTGTACTTACTTCTTTCACTATTAGACCGCAACTAAGGAAAGAGCTTAAAATAAGCATTGAATCCGATACCTATCTTCCATACTTTATTGTGACTATTGTCGCACGAGGTAACATAGTTCGAAGTCAATATATAAAGATAGATGAAAGAAAAAAGAGTTACGAACTTATGTTCGAGCCAACCTTTGAAATGGTGCCTCAAGCCACGATATTTGTCCATTACATTTTCAACGGGGTCTTCATGTCTGACAAAAAAACTGTCGATATCGAGAAGGACTTTGAAAACACGGTAAGACACTCTATAATCAACAGAGGTTTGACAAATTTATTTTGAATACACCTCCCGGCAGATTAAAATATTTACAAAAAAGGAAGCAAGACCCAGGGATGAAGTCAGCCTAAAGGTGAAAACCCATCCCCATTCCTTTGTTGGTCTCCTCGGAGTGGACCAGAGTGTGCTGCTCTTAAGGTCAGGAAACGACCTAAGCCGCGATCAAATATTGAACAATCTTGCCACGTACTCCACCGACTTGGTGACCCTAACAAACGCGAATTTAAATATCCACAAGGGCTCGGGTAAGTTCTTTTTGTACGCTTCTGGTTGGAACAAATGCTAAACTGGATTAACCCTTTAGGTGGCTGTTATACCAATGCTGGTAAGTCATTAAAACGAACATGCGTGTATAATTAAATGATATATATGTATATGTTAGGCCAAAACAATTGTACTGGTGCTCTTACAAGTCGAACGGTGTTTCAAAAACATGAAACAGGTAAGCCAATCAATCAATTGCTTGAATTCTCTCTCTTGTCTAATTAAATAAATTAAATAAATTTAATAATTCTAGTAATGAACTCAGGTCCTGTTCCCACTGTCAGTTCAAGCAAAGCACAAGATTCACTTCCACCAGTTCGTAAGCTCTTCCCCGAAACCTGGCTGTTTTCAAATATAACAAAGTAAGTTATTATTATTCTTGGAAAGCACACAAAATACATTTTAGCTTACAGCGTGGGAGCCAGCGGTGAAGCCACCATTAAAACGACAGTTCCCGATACGATGACCTCCTGGGTTATAACCGGCTTCTCCCTCAGCTCTCAAACCGGCCTTGCCGTAACCAGGAATCCCAACAGAATCCGCGTATTCCAACCGTTCTTTGTAACCACCAACTTGCCGTACTCTGTGAAGCGCGGTGAAGTGATTGCCATTCCCGTGGTCGTCTTCAACTACTTGGGCATGGATGTGGAGGCGACAGTATCCATGGATAACTCTGAGGGTCAGTACGACTTTATTGAGACCACCAGCGCCAATGTGTCCCAGTATCTGATGGGAGTGGAAAGGAGAAAAAAATTATGGATACCCGCTAATACCGGACGAAGCATCTCGTTCATGATCCGCCCGAAGAAAGTAGGTCTGACCACGCTAAAGATCTCCGCCATCTCGCCAAATGCCGGTGACAGAATCCATCAAATACTGAAAGTGGAGGCCGATGGCATCCCAAAGTACGTCAACAAAGCCGTATTAATTAACGTACAACGATTGAAGCGACGTAGTCTGGCCCCGCCGGAAAAGATACTTGTCATCGAAGAAGTCGACGATGCTATTGAGGGTTCCGTTCTTGTAGAATTCGAAGTGGGTGGAAGTAGCCAAGCGCCTCAACTGGAACACCTCGACGATCTGGTTCGCATGCCCTATGGATGTGGCGAGCAGACCATGTTTAACTTTGTGCCCAGTATCCTGGCGCTGAGCTATTTAGAAGCAAGTAATCGGGACGATCAAGAAATAGCACATAGAGCCAAGACTTATGCCGAAATTGGTTACCAAAGAGAACTCACGTTCAAACGTTCCGACGGTTCCTTTAGCGCTTGGGGCAAAAGCGATCATACAGGCAGCACGTGGCTCACTGCATATGTGATACGATCCTTTCATCAGGCTGCCAAGTACATCGACATTGACGACACTGTATTGGCAGCTGGACTTGACTTCCTCGTGTCCCGACAACGTGAAAGTGGGGCGTTTCAAGAATTGGGCAGGGTTATACACAATAGTCATGGAAGTACTTTGGCGCTTACATCATTTGTCCTGCTGACTTTCTTCGAAAACGAGGTGAGCTTCCATTCGTTTTGCTCTACTTTGATTTACATTCTTTGTCAACTTATTATTGAGATACTCACGTTAAGCCTTTTTTTTAACGCCTCTCTCTGCAGAAATATAAAGATAAATATCAGAATGTGATCGATAGGGCTGTGGAAATGGTGAGTGGGAAAGTGGTCAGGTCAAATGACTCCTATGATCTGGCCATCGCCGCCCTGGCCCTGTCCTTAGCCAAACACCCCAGTGCCCGTAGCACTTTGACCAAGTTGGAGACATTGGCCAAGAGGCGTGGTGACCACAAGTGGTGGACCGGTTCAGATAACAGCAAGAGCAGCGATGTGGAGACCACCTCATATGTGCTACTCGCCCTGCTTGAGCAAAATGTGATGGACTCACCCAAGCCGATTGTCGATTGGCTGATAAGCAAGCGAAACAGCAACGGAGGCTTCGTTTCCTCGCAGGACACCGTTGTGGGTATTATGGCCTTAACCAAGTACGAGCTCGCATCACATGTGACGACCGAAGATATTGATCTTCAGCTTTCGTATTTGGACAAGCACAGAAAGCATTTAACGCTAACCAAGGAAAATAAATACAAAGTTCAGACCCATCCGCTTCCTGAAAACCCAACCGAGGTGAAGTTTTCGGCCACAGGACAAGGACGTGCACTAGTTCAACTCTCTTACCGGTACAATGTGGCCACCGAGGAGAAGAGTCCCAGCTTCAAATTAAGTACTAAAGTTATGAAGTCCGATAAGTACCGGCTAATCCTCAATATTTGCGGCGAGTACACGCCCATCGCAACCCCCAAGATGAGTAAGCCCACCAATATGGCTTTAATGCAGGTGCAGCTACCATCTGGTTATGTTTGCGATACCGATTCCTTCGCCGATATTGAGGCCATTTCAGACGTAAAGCGTGTGGAGACCAAAAACGATGACACCGAGGTTCATATCTACTTCGAAAAGTTGTTCCCTTATCGCCGCAGCTGCCTGACCCTGAAGGCCATATACACCCATGCGGTGGCCAATCTGAAACCATCTTGGGTTCGGCTCTACGACTACTATGACACCGAACGCATGGCTACAGAATTCTATCACGTGGACTCCTCTCTGTGTGACATCTGCCTCGGCGACGAGTGCGGAAGTGGGTGCAAGAGTGCCCACAAATAGAATGCATACATTAATATTTAAAAAAAAAAATATATATCTACAAAAATGAATAAAGTTTATATTTTAATAATTATTAATCATTAATGTCTAAAAAGGAACAAGTAATGGATGTTTATATTTAAAGTACAATATTGTACGCAACTACCTGCCGATAAATCCATTCCTTGAACTTTCTTATATCGGTGAACTGTATAGATCCATTGAGGCTGGTGCTCCAGGCTCCAACCACATAGTACCTGCTGCTCTCGGTGGGACAGACTAGAGGAGCCCCTTTGGCATACATGGGCTGATCAGGTCGGGGAAGAGCAACTAGCACTGGATCGGTGGAGGTGTTCGGGAATATGGTTGCCTCGAAATCCACATCGAACCTGAGGACAATGTTCCGAGTCGGCCGTAATTTGTTAGCCAGTCTATAATTCCAGCCGGTGACAAAGCAGCTGTTGTAATCCAGATCCACCCCGCTGCGGTCCAGGCATATGGGTATTATATGCTGGACCCGAGGAAACTCCTCTGCAAGTACCAGTAGGGCAATGTTGTGTTTTATCGAGTCCCAATTAAATAGTTGATGAACAACTCGATGTAGGACATTGAGGTCCACGTGTGGCACGAACTCGCGATCACTTGCCAGATCCCAATCACCAGCCCTTGCGACAAGTGGTTGCTCGGGAGCTAAGCAAGTGGCTGTGGTGAGAACCACTTTGTAGCCAATCAAAACACCATTGCACACAAATCTGTGACTTGTGTCGAGAATGGCCACCATATAAGGGTATTCGGCGAGGCTCGTCTCCAGACGACCACCTATAAGATGCATAAAAATGCCACCAACATTGCCAATGCCGCATTGCAAGTACCCCAAAGGAATCGACCCGTTCATTGGAGTCAGCTGAAAGTAGAGAAGGGCAATAATATACACTTAGATGATTTACTTACAATACATTTCCAAGCAACCTACCATATCATCGGGATGACAGCAAACCTCAAGATAATGACAGCCACTTTTCGACCGATCCTTTAGATCTACGGTGAGTTTCGAACCACTGCTCATAGTCGTTGAGCAATCAGATCGCTTGACACAGGTCTTGTTGTTATAAAGGCCGCAATGTTTTATTTCTGTTTTGGGAATTGTGTCAGTTGTGGTCGATGGTATCGATGTGGTCGATGGGATTATTGTTTCATCTGGTAAACCGAAGCCTAGATCTGCACTCTCATCGCTATCTTCTGCTTCTCCCGAAGCCCCCGAAATTATGGCCAACAAGCTTATTGTTACTAGTAACATATTTTTATGTTATGATATTTAATTCTTATTTTCAGCAGAACATGGCTGGGAGAGGTATTTGCATGTACTGAACTAATATGTGAGTTGAGTTAATACTCGCTGTGCAATCATGTTATAATATTATGTGCTTTTTTACATATATATATTTATATTTATATTTCTGTTTATATTTAAATTGATTGATAACAGGCTGTAGTCGACATATTCCGCGCATTAACGCGTATGCTGAGTATATATATTTAAAGTAATATGTTTTAACTCCTTTTTTGAAACTTATTTTTTTAAATAATAGTTTCCTAAAAATGCCAATTAATTTCAGTTTATAGTTATTACTCAGTGATTTGATTTTATATTTATTCATGAGAGCCTCATAATTGGAATTTACTCCCTGAAGAACTGAGAATCGACTTATCAATATTTTTACTGATAACGCAAATGCGCCTCAAAGTACTTTTTGTATGCCTTTCAAGTCTCAAACAAGCAGAAAAAACATTTCTGCTGTGGATTGGCATTTCACTAAGTAGATTATCAATAAAACAGATCTTCAGAAGGTGTATCTCAGGTAAGAACGTAATCAAGCTTAAGAACAAAAATCTTTAGATGATGTACAACAAATTGCAATGAATATTGATCGATTTTTTCCCACGATTGAGTTAATTTCTTTCTAATTACTGTTCTTAGTACTTTCACATTGCTATGCTAATAGAAAAATGGCTTTTGAACTTGGATGACTGTTCAGCACAGCAGAGGATGGGAGATTAAAACCTTGTCTGCCGTTCGGAATGATTCTAGTTTACCTTTCCCAAGTGGCGTTTGGAAAACGGGAGGCACTCGTCCTTCCTTCCGTTGGCTGATGAATGAGCTCCACTGGGCAGGGGTTGCGTCAGTTGACAGCTGGAGCTTCGTCCTTTGCCTTTCTGCTGCCCCTCGCGATTCGAGTAGACGTTTTCTAATAAACATTAAGTTGACATGAAATACACGCCAAACAAATGAAGCAAATGCATTTCACCCCCGGCGGTGGCGGAGTGTGGGCGTGGCCAACTAATGCCGCCCCTTTCAGAGCAGCTTTCAACGCCGACACCGCAGGATATGTTTACAAATTGAAAAATATAGCGTGCGACCAAGAGGACGTGCAGCGTGAAATGCACAGTGGACCGAATCAATTTCATTGGCTTGACTTTTACACCTATAATTATCATAAACAATGAAATCCTCATGAATACAAATATTTCAGCATTCCAAATAGAAAT
This sequence comes from Drosophila orena, assembly GCA_005876975.1. NCBI lineage: Eukaryota > Metazoa > Arthropoda > Insecta > Diptera > Drosophilidae > Drosophila > Drosophila orena. Next base: position 945,731 of record VCKV01000008.1, on the reverse strand, counting down.
ACCAACTTGTAGGAAAACATATTTTCGGGCCAGAATCAAGAGGTTTCAAAGTACTGTGGCCGCATAGGCAAGTTTCCCTGCTGAAATGAGTTGTTACATGGGTCAGTTGGCTGTGGGCAGACAGACTTTCTGCAAGTGGACCGCCGACGTGCAGCGCGGTTTTCCACGAACACAGCCCGTACATACTAATGTTGAAAATATATAATGGTTTATATGAAGAATATGGCAAGCTGGGTAGCAGTCTATATACATATTTCACATATATACGGCTAAAAATGAATATTTTCTGCAGCAAAGTATCCGGACGAGAGAGAAATCTGACACGAAACATTTGCGTGACAAGCAAAATGTTGCCGCATCCTGGGACATCGGACGATGGTGCAGTGTGGGGTGAAAACTCACGACCAGTGCATTTCAAAGGAAGCTAGAAAAATAATTATGCCCAAAATCACACAAAAAGGTAGAAGAGCGCAGGAAAAAAATATGCAACCGCAAATTAGGAGTGTATGTCGCAACAGTCTGGGAATATCAGGAGCATGGTAATGAGCCGCAGGATATGTCGGCAATTGTCTACGCCCATGACATTGAAAAATAACTTAAAGTTGTGTAGGGGTAGAGTTAGACAAGCTTGATTGATAATGTAGACATAGCAATGGCAACAAAGATAGATTTCTTTGTTCACAGCAGTGGATTGGTTTTTAGCCTCTAATTCTTGAATTCCACACTAAAAAGATAACAAATTTTCAAAACAAACAAAGTATGATAAGAAAGCTGCTAGATCAAAATATCTAAATGGGTGCACTGTACCTAAATCGATCACAAACCGCTAACCAAGTGATGGGCTTTCCATAAATTGAATCCTGAAAAACATGAGAAAATTAACTGGCGGCTAAGCCAGAGACAAATCTGGCCAAAATCAACGGAGACAGCCCACAGTCGGCAGCTCCAATTTGGCCATGTCGGATTGACAACAATTAAATTTGCCTACTGTCTGATGTCGCAATGAGACGGCCAATCAGCCACCTCGTTGCACCTCCGCAGATGTCGTCGATGGGAAATTGTTGACAGAATTCAAATCAGTGCCACAGGGTAAAATGCAGCGCCTCGCTTCGTCAGAGGAATGGAATGCCGCTGCTGATGGAAATGATGATGTCGTGTCGGCAATGTCGGTGTCATAAATGTCACTTTCAATTTCGTTGCCTGGCAGGACTATGGCAGGACTATGGACTCGGCGGGTTCGATTAAGGCGTGTGTTGAATGCCAAATTAGCTAAACGCTCCTCTTCTAAGGCCGCCATCGCAGCAAAGGGAAATTTAATTATGTCAGCAGAGCGCTGTGCAGCAAGTCAAGTGACAAATTGCGACATGTGGGGGAAATTCAAAGAAATGGCCTACAGCTCGCTTCTGAAGGACGAAAACATGTACCTTGTTTATATTTTAAACACATTTCTTTTTTGGTAGACATTGTTTGCCTCCCATTTTTACCTCATCACGCACAGTTCTATGAATTCCATAGTAATTTTTAATAGTAAAGTAATACGGTTATATTGGATTTACATATGAAGCTCAGAATTTGCGTTCGCATAGATACAATTTCAAGATTTAATATATAATATATAAATTTGTGATCTTAAGTAAGTACCCATTTGTTATCCTGCCATAAATTGTGTGCATTGAGAAAGCGCGCAAAAGGAGTGTCAAAGGTTTCGGGTTGCCAATCGCGCCGGATCCCGTCCTAGCCAGCATCCTGGACCATGAATGTCTGGGCCGGCAACGAGTGCTTCCTGCTTCCTGATTCCTGATTCCTGACACCGGCACACCGACTGTCTCCAGACAACTGTACCAGCTACTATGACTGTCGGCAAGTTGGCTTTATTACTTCCACACTGTTGAATATGCATATAAAAAGCGAATCGGCAGGGGAGCCCTGCTTTGACGACTAGCGGCACGCCCACTTCGAATGGCTGGTTGGCTGTTTGGCTGTTTGGATGGTTGGATGGTTGGATGGTTGGATAGTTGGATGGTTGGATGGTTGGATGGTTGGATGGTTGGAGGGTTGGAGGGTTGGAGGGTCCTTTGTGCTCAGTGCTTCTGGCAAAGGCCAAGGCAGCCGATGCCCGAGGCGGGTGCATTATCACTTGCCAGCCAAGCGAAATATTGTGGGTGTATTAAATATTTTCCCTCTTGCCGCAAGACAAAAGAAAACGCTGCACCAACTCGGGAGGATGGGGATGAGGTTGAGCTGAACAAACTATGCGGGCACGAGATGAGGCAAGTACTCGGTCTCCGCTCCCCTTCCAGGCCGTTGTCTGCGTTTCATATTAAACTATTTATGCTTGGTCCCGGGCTCTCGGTTTTCGGCTACCAGCCACCGGATCTCGAGGTGTCTCGGCTGGGTGGCGCTCGCAGGCCGAGACTCGCAAAATTTACCTACTACTTACTTACATACAGCTGCGTCTGGTGCGGGGGTGGTGGGTCGCATTTTTAACGGACAACATTTTGCGGGGGAATTTATGAAAAATTTTGAAACAATTGTGTGGCTTTGGCCACATTGTTCCGCCAGCAGGATGGATAGCCATTGATCGCTTCGTTGGTCAGTTGGGCGCCAGCGCCAGCAGAAATTGTTCATGGCATTCTGCGATGCCAAAGCAGGGAATACCAACTATGCATTGATTGGTTACCTCCTCATAAAGGGGGCGTTGGGTGTCCTGTTGGCCAAGAATGATGGACAAGAATGCAGTAAGACAACTAAAATTTATTAAAATTTTTACTGCAGCATGTACGTTTATTGGATGACGCACAATTATTCAGGAAAATCCACTTTAAAAGCGAAATTCACTGTCTTTTTCATGAAAGCAATCCTTCAACTTATCTTGTCACATTTATAAAGAATTGCAATACACACTAACTTCGGTTTCCTCTTGGGCAGTAAATAACCTGGCGGGCCCAAAGCTTATATAACCTTATAATTAAAAAAAAAAATTTTAAATTTTTGTTTTTTTATTAATAACAACGAAACTGTGATTTCATTTCTATTATATTCAATTAATTACCCGACAGTTCAATAGTTATGCAAATGGCATAACTATGCCATTTGATGAAAAACATAACATATACGTTACATAGTCGCAAATGTCTTTCCAACAGCGTTGCAAACTTCTGACAGAAATCGAAATATCATCTGCAAGGGTATAAAAGGCAGACAATTTCGATCCGCTACTGGGTCATTGCGGTCAATTAAAAATGATCGCTAAGCCGAACCAAAATCATTGAACGAATCATTCCGCATGGCCGCCTTCTGCGATATAACGGATGCGTCTTCCGGTCCGCAACTGTGATGCATTCTAGTGGCCGGAAATGGTGGAAAATTTTGTGGCCTAGGCAAATTTTAGGGGCCAATTTGCAATGGATTTTGGGGGCGAAGAGCTGGAAAACTTAATTAGCCAGCCGCAGTCCAAAATCCAAATGGGATGGTGATTGTTCCTGAAGCCGAGGCAAAAATTTCATTGAAATTGTCCCTAGTCCAAAATCAATGGTACTTGCTGTGAATGGGAGTTTGGTGAATGGGAGTTCGCCCGATTGTTTGTGTGCTCGCTTGTCAAACAATATTGCAACAGGGAGATTAGTTGCTTATTTTGACAGGAGCTGTCAGTGTTCCGTTTAGCACCGGTTCCGGGAAGCCAGGATCCCGTATTGGACCGGATAAACACACGTACACAGCTCCGTTTCCTTTCACGATGGTATCCATGAAAGGATATAGAGGATTTCAAGGATGCGCCTTAGCCAGCTGACGATGATGATTCTCATATCTCTAGTGCAGCCAGTGCATGCACTTCTGCTCCAGTGCCCTGCCACATCCGCATACCCATCCGCATACTCATCCGCACCCTCGCCCGCAGCCACATCCACATCGAGCATAGTTTTTCTTTGGCTTCTCTCATTTTTCATGCGCGCCAGCTAAGCTTTTAATTAAATGCAAGAAAATTCAATTTTAATTAAAATTTCTCAAAAGTCTCTGGGCTGGCATTGCATACGGATGGCGCAGCGATTGGATGGGGATGCGGATGTGGATGCGGATGTGGATGCGGATCCGGATCCGGATCCGGACTAGGTATGGGCTCTCGGGTCTTGTCCTGTTTTCGATCTGGGCTGTTCGACTCGAGTGTTTGCCAAACGTGTAAAATTGAAAATTAGGAAATCGAATTGTAATGCCAACAGGGGCAGGACGAAGAACAAAGGGGAGCCAGTTTGTGGGAGTGGGTTCCGAGTTATCAGGCACACAAAAGCAAAATTGTAAAGTAATTGGAAATGAAAATTCATTTAGGATCCGAATCGGGATGAGCAAATGCGATGCGCAGGGGCTGAGGGTCTTTGAAGGACAAAAAGCATAATCCGTTTGAGCTTGTCATTTCAACGAGGCCCTCAAATGGACACTTTTCTACGACAGAAGGAACTCATTCTCATCAGAATCATTTTCTTAAGGACAACCAATCACATTTACCGAACTTTGAAAAAATACTACTGCAGTTTTCCCATTTTTGTTCAGGTTTGTACAATTTTCGTTAAATTTACCGAAAATTTAATACAATAAATTAATTTCCATGCAAGAATTAAAAAAATGTCTTTTTATAGAATGTTTAGAAATCTTGAAATAATTCATCATAGCAAACTTAATTTTGAATGGCTAAATCGATTTGCAAATTTTCCGAAAATAATCCCCCGTATTCAGCTCAATCCCAATAACTAATCCACACGTGACTACCAATATTTTGATATTCAAGGCGGGGCTGGTGGCAAACTTTTAAGCAAAAGTTTGCTAGCCCCCAAAAGCCACCGAGGCTTTTGCGAGCATTTTGCACATAATTTAAGCGCTCACATCCCGTCAGTCATAAATTACACATATTACATGCACGTATAAATCGCAAGCCAGATCCGCATGTGTATGCGTATGCGCTATGCGTTCGAGGGTCCTGGTTCTGGTCCTGCTGGGCCCGGGAGTGGGCCTGCAAGCTGGAACCAAAGCGCTTAACATCCTTTTTGGCGCTGGGCACACACTAACACGCACACGTTTGCAAACAGATACATGTGCAAGTCGAGGAACGCACGTAGCGCAAAAAGTTGCAAACTTCTGCCAGGCCCGCAAGTGAAAGCTGGTAGAAAGTAAGTCAAGACGCTGCTAAGTCGAGCTGGGAATGTTACTTTTACTCAGAACACCTCGTTTCCATTCGAAGGATCTTATGTTTCAGCCACCAAGTTAAAAAACCTATTAAACAACCCCAGCCCACGTTATATGTAATATTCTTAATGTTGATTTGACATACGTGACTTTGATTAATTACAAAAAAAAAATTCTAAAAACACCAAAAGTAAGTATGCTAGACTCAGTAAGTCAGATTGTCGTAAATTTTCCCTTGAAAACAAATTTAAAGTAAAAAAAAACTATTTGGCGACCAGTTCAAAAGTTCAACAATCGAACTGTTTTTGTTCAGCATGTTTGACTGCTATAAAAATGTTGCACTGTACCGATTGATACTCCTATTATGTCTGTGTCAAGTTGCATGTTCTTCTAAAACTCAGCTATACGATGAGCCCCGATTACCGGCGAATGTAAAGCCATTTCACTATGATATTAGATTGTTAACTCACCTGGAGAGCTCAGCCCATCCCAGCTACAATGGTTTCGTTAGGATTTCCATTCACGCACAAAAGACCACCAATCTAGTGGTGCTTCATGTGGGCAGAGTTTCAATCGAAGCTAAGAAAATCAGGCTATTCGGTGAGACGTCCAACTATCGTCTGATGTACGTCAGGTTCATAAAGGATCGGGAATACATGGTTGTTGCTTTCAACCAATCCTTGTTGATGGGCAAGTCCTATGTCCTCAGCATCGAGTTCGGTAGGTCAATGTCCATGGATGAGAGGGATGGTTATTTTATACGCCACTATGTACATTCGAAGACCTCGGACAAAATGTAAGCTTCCTCTTTCTCTCTAAGTTCAACAAAGCTAACACGCACTCCTTTCAGCTGGTACTCCGTGTCGCACTTTAATCGGAACTGGATAAGGAACACCATGCCTAGTTTCGATGAGCCCACCCTGAAGGCCACTTTTAATGTGACCATGGGTCATCACAAGCGCTTTCAGAGCTACAGCAATATGAACATCCGAGCTGTGCAGCCCAAGTGAGTTTGATCCGTATGGATGGTTTGTCCGTAATCCATAGACGCTATTGTTACCTTTTTCTAGCCTTGAGATACAGGACTATGTGTGGTCCGTGCATGAGGTTACGCCCTTGATTCCCATACATGTGCTGGCCCTTTCCGTAAACAACTTCAACTGCCGGTATAGCCAAGCAGCCAGCACGAATCCAGTTCGATTTCGTACCTGTGCCCAGGCGGCTGATGTGCGTGAGACCGCCTTTGCCGCCCAAATGGCTCCTCAGATTCTGGAGTTTCTGGACAGGTTGCTTCAGGTGGCCTTGCCACTGGAGAAGATCGATCAATTGCTGGTGGATGATTTTCCTACAGAAGCCACCGAAAATTTTGGCCTCGTCGTCTACAGTAGCAAACAGCTGTTGCTGCGCGAGGATGGGCCAATGACCAAGGATAAACTGCAAGCACTCGAGCTAATCTCTTATGAAATGGCACATTTGTGGTTTGGCAATCTGCTGGGCATGGACTTGAGTTCAGATCTCTGGTTAACGGAGGGACTAGCCGGGTACTTTAAAAGCCTCGCCGTGGATCATTTGCAATCGGGAATGGGTCGCCGGATAATGCTCAGGTATCGCGAATCATCCATCATGTACGAATCGCAGGTGGGCGGCATATCCTTGGTGCCTCTTTCATCAGTCGCCACTCCTAATGAAGAGCAGCAACTGTACCAGAAGGCCACCTCTCTGATTCATATGGTGATTGGCTTTTTGGGCAATGAGACTTTTTACGATGGACTTCAGCGGCACATGTGGCAGAACTCCTTTGGCAGCAGCACGCCCGAGCTCTTCTGGAGATCCCTACAACTGGCCAGCGAAAGGGGGGAGGCCGCTTTCGCCAAGAACTGGGATGTCAAAAGCATTATGGACACGTGGACTATGCAAGACGGCTATCCGTTAGTCACGGTAACCCGGAATGGGAGTGACGTATTTCTGACGCAGAGACACGCCCTCAACCTCAGCAGCTCCCAGCTTTGGTGGATTCCGCTGACCTACCTCATAGAGGGCGGGTCTTTGTCCAAAAACCTCGAGCCGAGGGCGTGGCTTAGTTCAAATAACCATAGCATAAAGCTGAATGCTATAGTTCCCCAAACCCAGTGGATCCTTCTTAATCTGCGGGCTGTTGGCTACTACAGAGTCAACTATGACGAGCTCACCTGGCAGCTCTTGGCCACCACACTGTTCGATGACTTTCGTAGCATAAATGTCCTTAACCGTGCCCAGATCGTCAGCGATGTGCTATTCCTGTGGAATCAGGAGCTGCTCACCTGGTCCACTGCCTTCAATGTATTGAAGTACATCATCAACGAGGACGAGTACGAACCCCTGATGGCTTTCGTTGTGGGCGTGACCAATGGTTTCTGGGGTATCTCGACGGAGAGTTCGTTTAGCATTGCGGTGAGACAAGACACACCTTCTTTTAATGAGTAGTTCATAATAAGAAATAGCTTCGGGAATAACAAGTACATTTATTTAAATTTCTAATGAATACTTAATAAGTTATTCGTAGTTAAAGGTTATACTTATTCCCTAATTGTTATATTCTAAATTTCAAAGACAAAATCTAAATATTCTTAATTCCACAGAAATGGCTGGGAATTGCTGCAAAATGGTATGCAGAGTTCATCAGTTACACGTTCGACAAATTCGTGGTTCAGGATCCCAACCAGAATCTGAATAGCCTCGACTACCCAGACTAGCCGGAAACAATGGCGGCCCATTCGAGCACCACAAACTAATGGGCCAGGGCAGATGCACTCCCACTTGCCCAGTGGCAAGTCTCCATCTTTGGGAGTTGGCGCAATGAAACCGCCATCAATGAACCGCAATTGTATTTGTTTGCAAATAACTGAGCGTTATCTGAGACTATTTATCTTTATCTGCAACAACAGCAAAGGCATCTCCGCACAATGCCAAAGGACGCAGGAAGGAGCAGCCCCTGGGAACTGCGGATCCACTTACAGCCAAGGCGCCAACTGAAATAATGATGCAGGCGAAATAACAATAAAGGCGGGCCGCGAAAAGGACTGGGCAGGAATAAAGGACAGTATCGATGCTCCTTTCCGCAGCGGTAAAGACAATGGCAGACCTCGTGATATTGCAGCAATTTCCATGGCAATGCAATGGGCTCCTTCTACTTACCGAAACACTTCAACGAGTCGCGTCTTTAAGGTCGCTGCAAGGAGTTTTAGGACCAAGTTTGTGGAAAGAAATATGAGTAAAGTATTATAGTCGGTTAAAAATCTGAAAATTGTGTGAGCAAAGTTCGTTTTACGCCTAATGAAATTTGGGCAATACCGTGGAAGCCAAAGCTCGAGCGGAAGCGTATTCCGCCTAAAACCATGCAAATTAAATTAAATGGAAAATATATTCCCATTTTCCGGTTTGTTATTTTTCTGACCCCCATTTTCGGCTCCCTGGCTGGCTTATGGTCGTCGGCAAAACAAATATTTATAAATCAAATTTAGCGCTTTCCATTAATACGGGCATTCCAAAGCAGAAGTATTAACATCCAATCACTTGCAAACCCCACAAATATTTTATTTCATATTATATTTGCACTTATAAAACAATTAACTTTTTACTAGTTCCCGCTTGAGGTTTATTTTCTGATTATGCTTTTCGGCGTTAATTGTGATATGATATCTTTTTTTGTCTAAATGGATGATTCTTGTTTAAGTTTTTATTCCCCTTTGTCAGTGGTTATTTTTAAATGCGGAAATTTATTAAGGTTGTTATTTATTTTCCTTCTTGGTCAAAAAAAGGAGCCCGAAAGTATTCAATTTGAACGCAATAAAAACAAAGAGTCTTATGCTGCATTGAAAAAATCAATTATTGTCATTATTGTAAAAGAAAGTAAAAATTGTCATTAAGTATCAGAGTTGGCCACAATACAGTTGCTGAATGCAGTTGACAGTTTTATAATGACGTTCATTATGGAAGCAGGCAATTAATTTCTTTTAATTGCCCAGGTGTGTCAAAAAAAATAACAAAACTCGCAAGTTGAACACAGAATTCATAAAAATTAAAACACATTTAACGACCAATTTTTAGAACCGAAAATATTCTTCGCTTAAGTTAGTGTTAAAGTAAAAATATGGCAGTATACCTTTTTTTGTCACTTTAACAATGTTCATGTTTCCTTAACTGAATATAAACAGAACGTAATATTTATTATAAAATGTATTACCACTTGTAGCCAAAATCAAAGCGCGCCCTATGAATACGCTAACAAACATCTAACCCTTTTCAAGCCACATGTCAGCTGGTTCGCCAACGGGCAGGATTCAGTTGACACATCTTCATCTTTCTGACGGCACTTGAGCACTTAAAGCATATGTCGATTGCCCCTATAAAGATGACAACCAGTGGAGAATCGAAAACATCTCTCAGCAAATAAACAACCAACATACTGGGAGTCGGAATCCGAGTTGTGTTGAATTTTTTGCATGAATTATGCAAAGGAGTGTGTTCAACTGTTGTGGGCTGGCCTGTGTTCTGGGCATCCCAGGCTCCCACAAAGGGAATTCTTAAATGGGATTTGGGAAATCACAAGCCGGGCCCAGAGATGGGGATGTGAAATTAAAAGGGGATGGCGAGCTCAAGCGGTAGGCGAACCATTTTTTCGCTTTGATGGGATATCCAATTGCAGTTAGTCCAAGTAATATATAAATTTAAGGATGATCGTAACATACATATAGGTATGTGCGAGTATATGCGGCTTATGTGATTGTGCACAGGAAGAAACATTGGAAAATCTGTTAGCAACTGAACGAGTAATGTTGTATTAACAAATATGAATATTCTAGTTATAAAGTTTTAATGTTTATTTCGTACTTTACCTCTGAGAGGCATTGTCAATATGTAGCTTAACTATCAGTGTTTCAGATGGTGCATTAAATTCTGTTCTCTGTGTATATTTAAACACATTTGCATTGCATGTGAGTGCAGCTCTTAAAGCCATGCCAATAAATTCAGGCAGCGTTAACTACGTGAAATCCCATGCCCATTTACTCCGGGCCCACGTCCATCTTTGGCAATGAATCCCCGACCGCCACCTGCAAAATTGCAACTTAACAATGCTTCAGAGGGTCGGCGATTCCGAACCGAACTCCCACTAACTTGGCTTTCGTACCCCATGTGGCAGCAACGCATGCGGCGTATAAATCAATATTGGCAATTTAAAATTGGCTGGCGGTGTATGAAGCCAATATCCGGCAACGCTCAGCAGCTCTCGAGTGTTTGTGTTGGGTCCTGGAAAGAGTGGGGAAAAAACTGTGCCGGGTTGCGGAGCTGCGAAGAAGAAGTACCCGATTCGATGGCTGGTTGTGACCAGGCCAAAATCCCACATACTCGTATAGACAGGGGCGTATTGCGAAAAATGTGCAGGCCAGCATTCTACAGAAATCACAAGCAAACAGTGCGGCAGCTTAAACATGTTCTTAACCAGACAATCAATGGATCTCAATCAAGCAGGAATATTTTAGATATTTCTTAGCCCTGCTGGAAATATTTTCTATTACGCCCCTGGAGATAAGGACACCACTGTGGATCTTAGACAAACATCATGTGGCACCCAAAACGTTCGAACGTTCGAACTTTCGTTCGATTTGCGAGTTGCCAGAGGATGTGGGGCGAAGTCCATTAAAATACGCGAATGTACATTTGTGGTTATTTTTTTGCCGATGTGGTCAAGGGGTAAATAAAGAGCAAATAAATAAGGACAGGTGGGGAAACTCTGCCAAGGGATTTGCCGATAGTATCCAAACAGTGCCTTGAATTTGGTGTAATTTTTACGCAAACAAATCGTTGACAATTAGACACAATTACACAAAAATTATTCGCTGTTTTGCCCAGTGATGTGAAATTTTTGGATATGGAAAAATAGTGGTGTTTAGGGTTTAACCAGACATCTCGTCGCATCTATGAACATTAAATTGAAAATATTCTTTTATTTTGATAAATATTGAGCTGAAAGTCAAACAACAAGGCCTATACCCACGGCCATAACCACCTAATTATGCGCCAATAAGTATGCAAAATTAAAATATTATGCAAATTACATGAAATGCGGATAGATCGTTGAATTTAAACGCTTTTTGCTTTGATTTTTGGCCGGGATGTGAGCGAGCGGAATAAAATTGTGACATCATCATCGTCATCGTTATCAGCAATGCGTCAAAAACAAATTTCCGCGCAATGAGAAGAAGGTGGTGGCGAAATATTGCCGCATCAAAAATCTTGTTTACCCACTAAAAGTATGGCAAGCACCAAAGAATGGTGCCTCGAATACAGTTTGATGGATCCAATAGCAAAATTCGTGAAAAATAAAAACACCCAAATTCCGTTCCTATCTCTAGTTTTATTGTTGTTTGTCTGTTGTTATAATAAAAATATTTCTTCGTAGGATATATTCGCACTTAATGCGGAAATCAGTCAAGCATAAAGTATGGTAAACAGAGATAAATACCAAATGGCCATTGGCTCCAACTTTCTACCGCCCAAAAAAAAAAACATAAAAACACAAAAAGTAGTAATGCTGAAATATTCTTAAATTTTCGTCCAACTGTATGCTTGAAAGAATAAATCAATACGTATAATTATATGCAACGTTTGAAATTGATAAAACTAAATGCGTGGAAGGATAAATAAAACGTGCTCAGGAAAAAATCACCTATAAATTGAGCCGAATATTAATACGCAGACATAAATAAATCAACATATTATTAAACAGCAATAAGCGGTATAATTATTATTCAATTTCGCTTGATGTTTTTGTGCTCGGAACTTATATTTTTTTTTTGGTGCCCATTGGTGGGAGATTCGATACTTTGAATCGAACTAATTGGTGCCGATTTATCTGCATTTATGGCAAATAATGTGCCGCCGCAAATTACTTTAAAAGCAAAGTATTGATTTTCACTGTCAAATCCAAATTTAAGCTTCCATTTTCCATTCTGCGATGAGGTCTTCCGGGTTCAATCCCGAAAAGATTACCATAATGTTATTGGTGTATAAAACACTTTTTCTAATTAAAACCAAGCCCCTCCCGCGCTGCACTTGTATTCTTATTATATTTTTTGATTTTTTCCTTCTTTTTTTTGCCCCGCCAAATGCTCAACTATCCTTTGGGCCGTGCCAAGAGCTTAACATTAATTGCCGTCTTTCATTTCCCTTCCGACGGCTTTTTTTGCACTCACCTGCCAAGCGGTGGGAAAAACGAGGGCCAAGTGAACGTAAAGTTAAGTAGAAAAACTGTAAAAGGTCTGATAAAAAGTTCGGGGAATTGAAATGCCGAGGCGAAAAAACGAAGGAATTACAGGGCTAATAAAAAAGTTGTAGCTTCCTTTCGTATTAAGTGGACAATCTTCTGTTGCTGCCAAATGCGGGCTTAATTACTAGTTTTGGCCCTTTGAAATTGCTTAATGCAAATGGGCGTATTTTTGGCAACAATGCATGAATATTTGTGTTGTATTGATTCATTGGGCCGCTGGCGGCAATGAAAAGGCGTTGAATGCAATTAAAATAATAAGATGCTTAATATAATAATACAACAATAAAGGTATTTTTACAAAATATAATTGGTATAACTTGTGAGGCTCATATGATACTGAAATAGGCTAGATAAATTTGTACTGATTCAAAATTGACTTAAGAAATAAAATAAATGAACAAACATTTCATTAAGTTTGGTTGGATGCATTGTGAATGTTTTGGTAATTGGCTTTCTAATAAAGACCCATGATCTGAATCTGTTAATTAAGGCAAATATTTTACGAGAATATTTCTGCACAACGCATACCGGAGGTAATTTTGCGAATTCAAGCCTTGCTTATCGATTGGCTGCCCATTTTCTGAGAAACACACACGTATGTATGCACATACACGCATGCAGGCCACCTAAAATTGTGCTATTAATTAATTAAATTTTGACTACGGCCATGCAATCTCCATCTCCATGGCCCAATCCACAGCCAATGCTCCCTTTGTCTTGGCTCTGTCTGGCATTGTCGCTGCACAAGTTCTGGTGTACAATTAATCCTTATTAATTATACGCTGCCTGTAGATTTATGGCAAGTTTTGTGCGTTGGCATTTAGCCAAGACACACACACACACACAAACGCACACACACGCGCACACACGCACAGTCGAGTGCGTTTCTGACCTAAGTAGGTTGCAAGTTGGTTTTAGAGCCTCCACGCCATTGATATGCTGGGTGCCTTGGCATTCCATTCCACTCCCCTTCCCGTTCCGCAGGACATTATCACCCGAACTACTGCCATCTCTCCACCTGCTGCTTTTGACAGCTGAGACCCCCAAAACAAGGCGATAGCCGATTGTGCGGCAGGGGCCAGCTCATGTCATTACCTAATCGCAGACAAAGGAGTCCTTAATTGCTGTCCCCCAATCGCAATTGCGCTGACAAACAAGGAGATGCTGCAGTACACAATGGCAAACATCAATACGTATTTAATAACTTGCCGTAATGAATGGAGGAGTGATAAATCAAATGTTGTTTCTGGCAAAGAAATGTCCTTTGAGGCGGAAGGTTTTCACAATCATTTTACCCAATGCACTTATAGACTTTTGATTTCCGATTTACCTTTTTGCCTATTTCGGCACACCACTATACAAGCATTTAAATATATGCAAATAAGAGCGAAAACTTTTCACAACACCACCATCACCATCACCATCACTGGCATACCATTCTCAATTCCTTGGCGGCAGAATGCCACAAATAAACTTACGGAATGTTTCTTTCTGGCAACTTTTTGTCGCCGCAGGGACTGTCATTAACTGAGTCCATAAAAGTCACAGATTGTTTCATATCAGCTCCTGCGTCTGTTATCAGTCTTTATCCTCATAGGCATACCTCTATTTCCACTGCCAGAATACTTTATTTCTCCTTAAAGATCTCACAGTTTTATTAGGGATTCACTTCTTTAATGGCTCGAAGCATTAGTGAATAATTAAAATTGATAACAAAATAAAATACAAATATGATATAAATATATAATATAATATATAAATATAAATATATAATTTCTATCTGCCATTAGCGCATTTTTAAACCTCTCTGTGCGAATAAAAAATAGGAACAAAATCAATTTCAACAAATAATGTGGTTCGTTTTCTCACTTTTTACGGCTTATCCATTCTCCCATCGATTTACCTCTTGTTTCATATCATTGATGTTTGACAGCAATCAGAGCGATAAAATAGATTGCCATTATCGTCAGTGGGACCTATTGGGTGATTTCCATCTTTTTTCGCCACGGAGTGGATTTTTTCCGTATTTGCATTTCATTTAAAATCAATTTAGCAATCAGTCAGCCGCATTCTGTTAAACAGTAATTAACATAAATCAATTTGAATGCAGTTTGGTTATGTAAAAATGTTTATCCAACGGCCTGATGAGCTCACAGACGACATTAATTAGGCCAAACAAGAGGGGTGAAAAAAAAACGATTTGTAGGACGATTTTAAAAAGAAAATTTTGTATTCAGTTCATTTAAGTTGCGTTCGAGGGAATTCTGACAAAAAATACTTTCCTTTTGGTATACTTGCTTGCTTTTTTTGTTCTTGATAAGGCGAATAAAAACGCTGTTGCTAATTAATTTTTAATTTATATTTATAACGGTCTAAAAACACGAAAATTAATTAAACTATTGCAGCTTATACAAACTTTAAAAAATTAAATTCCCTCGTTTAATATGAATTTTCGATAACTCATTTATGGTCGTAAAAAGTTGTGCTCTGATTTTTACTCATTTTTCTCCGCCACCCCATGAAGTGTCAAATACTTTGAAAAACTAAATTCGAGTAAAAAAGTAAATAATTAATTTGTAGACCGACATGAAAGTGAATGGAGACAAAAAAAAATGGTTGGCAAAACAAAGCAAAACAAATATTGTGGCGCCGATAAAATCGAATACATGCGAAAATGTTGAGGTTTAATTCCTGTTAATTATAGATGATTTTATCAGCAGAGTAAGTCATTTAGCAAATCATTTATTTATCAGATGCTTTGCTATTGCTGAAAATATAATGTACAATTTCCGCAAGTGCTTTAAAAACAATATTGTGTGTGCTCACCGTTTCGGATTCTGTAAAACGAATTCCGATGGAAGGAAATATATTTTTGTTCCAGACACAACGACCAATAGTAGAAAGTCGATGCGGACTAATAATTTTTCTTGTGCCATTTACTTTCGAGACACAGGAACTGCATCCATTACATGCAATTGTATTTCGTTTTCGATGCCGAACTCTCATCGCTTCTGTCCTGTGAAACAACACATATACAGCACATATATAGAGAGGAAAACATTACAACTAAAAACCAAAGTGTGAAAATATTGAATGGCTTGGCAGCAGGAGGATGGCCATTCTAGGTTCCCACCATAAAATACCCGTTGTAAATAACATACGCATCGGCAAGGACCTTCCTTTCCGCCCATTCCGAGTGCAGCGGCGACTGTTGCTCCTTGCAGATGCTGTTGTTTTTCTAGCTCCTTTCACTTTACACCCAAGCGAATAATTCGCATTATATATACATATATAGTACATAGGTAGCAATGCATATATGTATGCACATAGAGCTGGAGCAGCAAAAAATGCTTCAAGTGTTCGCAATAAATTCCTTTAAAGCTTTTAAGCCGCAGCAGAAATGGCTGGCGAAAGGGTGAGCAGTGGGTTAAGAGACCATAGGCAAGGCTCTGGAATTACTTAAAATGCGCTTTTAGGGTTAAGCTTCAGCACCACCTCGCCTGCATCCATCATGGAGTGCTTAGGCACTTAAGCACTCCGGTTAGACCCCCGGGGTCTGGGTTTCAGGGCCATCTTGGAGTGCTGCCTTTTTACGGACGCAAGCCAAAGACTTAAGATCATTTATGGGCTTAGCGCAATTTAAGGAATACACATTATTGGAAACATTGCCTAGATGAGAGGGTAAGCCAACTTTAAGGACGGGTATTACGGGTATTTCGTTAAACAAATATATAAATATATAGATATATATATATATATATAAAGAAATTATTTGGACGCAGATTCCACCATGATCTTCGAATGATGCACGAATATAGTCGCCTCAACTAAACATCTCTTAAAGCAATCGAAATATTATTTAATTACCATTAATAGGTATTCATACATTGCATTTCGTTGAAAATCAGTATTTAGCTAAGTTACCTTCACTGGTTTTTTTCTGCTCGCCAACCATAATTTCGTAAAGGCAGAAAGCACGTTGTAATTAAAATCAAACATCAATTTTGACTTTAGTTTAATTCTCCACAATCCTATTTAATCCCTTCTCACTTGAGGCACAACATGCATACACGACTACCTAATACAATGAAATTTCCACATCCTTGAACGCCGATAGGTGACATTTCTCCACATCACAAGGAACAATAGAAGTCTCAATGCATTTGCTGCCTTTGTGCTTAATTGTAAATATTTTGCCACACACCTGATCCAAATACACTTGCATACATATTTGACCACACTAAAGAAAAAAAGAAGAGTAAATTGTGGTGTACATTAGATGAAGGTTTTTTTAAATGCTCGATAAGTTATATCGAAATATAATTGGGTAAAAGCTATTTTTAACAGAGAAATTAAGTAAAATTAAATAATCTAATATAACGAATTGTACACTTATAAAGGTAATGTTGTCGTGCACAATTTTTCATTTATTAAAAATAATTTCATTTATTAAAGTATTGATCTTGCACGGGTTTTGCTCAATGGAAACATACGTGTATGTATGCGTAAGTGATTGTGTGAAACGATGTGGTGTGCTGCTTGGAGGAGTTCGTTCTCCATTGATTTTGGCCCTAGGTGCTAAGATTACACAAATTGCAATTTATTTGTTTGGGCAACTAAAGCCAATGCAGGGAATCGCTTATATATCTGGCCACAGCCTGCCGTCTCCCACTGAATCTCACGCCTTCCATGTCCTGCACTGATTAATATGTCTTGTGCTTTGTGTGTATTTGCCCTTGTGTGTTTATGTTTGCATTTGACTGGCAAACTGGATTGAAATCGCTTCGAAGGGCCGAGCACCGCCCACTTCTCACCGGGCTGCTCACCTTACGGGAAGACCGACCGGATCCGGATCCGCATCCGGATCCGAATTGTGATATGCATGACCTAGACAAATATTGTGCGTTTGCAAGCACTTTGTCATTGGAGCTGCTGCTGTCCCACTGGCACAGCTAGCCGGCACCAATGGACACATTTGTTATTTTGAAATATTTTGTTGATTTTGCCCGAGAAGAGTGTGCAGCATGGATTCGCATTTGAGGTTTTCATTTGGCTAAAAGGGGCGACTGCACAGCCCATTTCTCATTTCCCTTCTTTCTTCGCCGCAGTGAGTGACACACTAATTGTCCTGCTTGTTGTGCCACCGAGATGCATTCACCATTTGCAATTGGTTTAACCGGGCGTTTGAGAGATTTAATATTGAATTATGGCTTTTGATTTATTCCACATTCACAATCTGTAATGGATTTATGTCGCCCTATTTCTTCTCTGCGTGTCTCCATCTCCCTGATTGCCAAAAAGGGCACAGCAAAAAAAAGAACGTTAACGTAAACGCTGAAGCAATTGCAGCACATTTGCCGGACGGCACTTTGCCAAGAAAACTAAACTTTGCCCACTTCTTGGCGAAGTCACCGAAATTACTTCTCTGGGTGTGAACAAAATGCAAATATTACACAGCTCATTAAGCCTGAATTGGATTTAGGCATCCACGATTTTCGCTCCTCAGAAATCTTGGCATCGCCGATTTTTGCAGCAAGCTCTAGCGTAATTGGAAAAATCCTTAATGCTCAAGTTAATACTAGAACTTTAAGTACTGATTTAATATTCTTTTATATTCTGTTGTGCATGGATATGTTAGGAAAATGTACTCATACATTAATGGGTATACAGTTAATTATTTATTTTCAAGAAGCATACCTTCATAATTTAAGTTAAAATACAGTGCTTAACGATTACATTTGAAAATATCTGCCAAGTTACATAATTGGATCTAAAGAAGTAGTGATCCAGGTACTAGCTACACAAATCCCTATTCAATTGGCTTACTATTTTAGCCAGGTTTCCGAGGTCATCCATTGCGGCCTCTAGGTAATTTATAATGCCCGACTTCAATGTTAATTTACGTTTAATGAATTTTAATTTGGCCCTTCCTAGTCCCCAAAACCACAAAGTGGCCGCACTGCCACCCAACAAAATTGACAAATTACGTTCGGTTCGCAGAGTCCCTTCTCTAAAGTGACGGGGAAAAATGGAGTTTGGCCAGAGCACAGGACATTTTCGTCCTTCGTGTCCTGGGCCTTTTCAGTCCCACTTATTTCGCCGCTGCCACTGTTGTTTGCTATATTCTATTCTATTTCATTTTACTTTTTTCGTTAGTACGTTTGAAAGCCCGAAAATCGCGTTCCCTGTGTTTGTGTTTGCCTAATCAAAAATTTCAAACACGTTTTATATTGGCAACGCAAAAGTCATTTATTCAATTTGCCAACCAGTTTTACGTTGCGTAATCTAATCAAAAAGGTTGCGACTCAACTCGACTTTACTACAGCGATGAACTGGGTCTACAAATATATATGGCTCTATACGAAAGCCACTATATGGAGATTCTTTGGGCGCCTGCCAAAATGAAAGCAATGGGCCAAAGGGGGCATGCACAAAAAAACATTTCAAATGCTAAAAACTAAATATTGTCAAATGGCTGACTTCATGAAAACCTTAAGGTATAGCAAATTTTCATTGGAGGAAAATATATATCAAAGAAAGCGACTTAAAAACATTATGCAATTAGGTTTTGGGACACCACTCCTAAATTGAAGTAGAATACATATGTATATTTTAAAGAAGACCCATATAACGGGAAAAACATGGCACATAAAAAAGAGTCCAATCGCATTTAATAATAATAATCCAATAGTATGTTTCATGGAAACAATCCTTCCATCTAAAAGATTGCAAGTGTACATAACCTCTTATCACATTTATTAAGAATTGCAATATGCATTAACTTTAATTCTCTGCTGCTCAGCAGATAATCTGAGTTTTCCCTTGACAAATAGGTATAAATACGAACAGATTTCCAGCCAAAGTCACAGTGTGTTCCAGTCTCTCAAGCAAAAAGCTAAAGATGTCTCCTAAATTCGCACTTGCAATTCTGCTCCTCAGCTGCGTTCTCCTAGGAATGGCCAATGCCCTACCAAACAAGGGCCAGCCGAAGTCTGTGCGGTATCCAGTCAGTACCAAATATTGATATTGATTCCGAAAATATGTTAATCAACATTTTATAATCATAACTAGACGCGGCCTCGGATGAATGACCAAAACCCTTTGCCGCCGAATTTCCCCCCTCCGGCTGAGAATGGTGAAAGCATTGGTGCTGGTGGTTTGACCGCCGTGGATTGCACGCCCAATCTTCTGGCTAGTAACATCCGGGATACCAGGAAACCCAAGCCCAAGCTATAGTTATTTCCAACTGATGGAGTCAACAATAACTGATTTTAAATGATAACTTGAATTTTATATGAATCCTAAAGATATATGCATTTACATTCGAAAATAAACGGATTGATAGGAAATGAAAATCCCCAACAGGGTTTATAATTTTCGAAAATGGTAGTTAGTTAAACAAGGTGTTTGAAGGTGGTCACACTTGATTCTCTGCATCTAAACAATATCCGTTCAACAAAGTCCTGAAAAACATAACATAGGCCTTGAAACTGTAACGGTCAAGTAACTTTTCTTGTTTGACGCCCAACTATTTCGCAATATTCACTTTAAAAGCGGCTTTGAATGGCTCAAGAAACTCCCTTTTCCACGACTCCGATTAATCGTAAAGCTCTGGCCGGAAAACGTGTGAATGCACATGGTGGAAACTGTCTGGGATGAACAAGTTGCTAGCCCAGGGATTGGGGGATTCCCGGGCTTCGAGCAGACGGACGTTGGCCGATTAGTGCTGCGAACATGAAAAACAGATATGCTAACGTGGCAAACAGCCGCAACAATCGGAGGTAGACCTGCCACGCCCACCGGCGTTCCGTACTGAGCCAATAAAGTGTTTAACATTTTCGTCCGTACATTTTAATGGGGAAATGAAACAATTTCGGTGCCAACGACGGGTGAGGGGTGTGCAGTGGGCGGTGGGTGGTGGGCGTTGGGCGGTGGATGGGCGTGGTGCACAGCGGAGTCCACGCCTATATGCAGATTAAGCGTGCATTTAACAATTTTATACTGCATGGTCAAATCAAATGCCCGATTCGACGATCAAAAGGAAACTTGTCGGAAGGCGACAAGTAAATTAGTCGGCAGGCATGGACATATTTGGCAACACGAACAATAACAAACCAGCAAGCACTAAAGAAAGTAAATCTTATAATTCAGAATTTCCGAAAACTTTTGAACTCATTTTATTTAAATATTTGTATGATGTTGACAAACATAAAATGTTTTAAAATCTGTCCTTGGTTTTTCCTGCCAGCATATTAAAAGATCCGCAGCTGCCACAACCACCTGATGATGGCGAAAAAGATCCACCAACATTTGAAGAAAAGTTATCTCCAAATTCTAATCCACCAGAAGTTTCCGGACCATTTCCGGTCATTGAGCGGCCGTTTGGTAGTACTATCTTTATCTGCAGATAATAAAGCCAGATTAAAATATTAAAATCATAATTTTGAGAGTTATGCTTACCTTCGGTATTTGAAGTGGCCTTTGTCTAATTTTATAAGGAGAGGCACTTTCGATTCCTAGGAGAAGGGTGCACAAAAGTAAAACCACAAGTCCAAGCTGAGGTGACATCTTTAGCTTAACAAGAGTGTTCTGAGGAAACTGATCTAGTCACCGCAACTGTCGTCCCATTTATATAAATTTCAAAAGGCTTATCAGCAGGACATGAAGAAAGTACAAAATTCCATTGGACTTCATGAACTTTACTGATTTCTTCGAACTTTACATTATTGTCGTTCGATGTTGAGCCAGTCAACGGTTTTTCCATGGAAACATTGCTTCCACTTAAAAGCTTTTATACTACTTATTAAGAATTGCAATATGCATTAACTTTGATTCTCTGCTGCTCAGCAGATAAGCTGAGTTTTCCCTTGACAAATAGGTATAAAAACGCACAGATTTCCAGCCGAAGTCACAGTGTCTTCCAGTCTCTAAAGCAAAAAGCTAAAGATGTCTCCTAAATTCGCACTTGCAATTCTGCTCCTCAGCTGCGTTCTCCTAGGAATGGCCAATGCCCTACCAAACAAGGGCCAGCAGAAGTCTGTGCGGTATCCAGTCAGTACCAAATATTGATATTGATTACGAAAATATTTTAATCAACATTTTATAATCATAACTAGACGCGGCTTCGGATGAGCGGGGCTTCTCCGGCTGAGAATGGTGAAAGCATTGGTGCTGGTGCTTCGACCACCGTGGATTGCACGCCCAATGTTCTGGCTAGTAACATCCGGGACACCAGGAAACCCAGGCCCAAGCCATAGTTTTAAACGAAAAAATTGTACCGCTGAACCGAAGAGAACTACTGCGCAGATAGGGTTCACAATAATTGATTTTAAATAATAAATGGATTTTTATATGAAACATATTCAAATTCATTTACATTCGAAAATAAACATTAGAGCGATATTAAATATTCAGCATAAAAAACCAGAGTAATTTCTTCGACTAACAGATACCCGCTAATGGGAGTGCTAAAAGATTATTGAAAAATGTACATAGACTTAGGCAAAGAAAACGCAAAAAACGGACATTTTTAAGATTGTGGTCTAAATACCTTTTTTGGGTTGTGGGCGTTGTCAAAATATTTTTGGTATATCGATAGAAACATGCAAGACAAATAAAAAAATGGAAGAAGGAAAGTTGGCGTGACAGGTTATCGGCAAATCAATAGAATAGAATACAATAAAAAAAAAACAAATACTAAAATGGAAGAAAACAAGATACCGTTAGTATCAACCCGTTAGTGACATTCAGCTACTCAGATACTCAGCATCTGAAAGTGCAGACAAGAAATTTCAACTACATTTATGGTAAATCGATAGAAATTGGCCAGGGTCTATCGGGTCTAAATATATCGGGTATAAATAGTTTTACAATAAAAGTTCATTACAAAAAAATACATAAATTGAAGCTAGCTTCGAGATTACCCTTGCAATAACTATATATTTTTTTAATCAGATGTGTTTATTTTACCGGATTGACTTGGAGAATTTTGTGGTGGAATTTTGTGAGTTTTCCATTTGTCCGACTCTATGGAGACATTTTTCGTAATATATCTCAAAATAATATCGTCATAATCTCTTTTTCTGCGCAACCTTTTATATTTGCCAAGAAATATCTTGCGGCGTCATTGAGATGGCGAGCCCCTACTAATTTTAAGTGATCAACTAGCTAACTAGTCTTCATTTTAGGGATTTCTACTTTCAAAAAATCTTCCATTATTTATAAAATACCTTTAAAATATACTCAGCATTTCGTATTTATCAAGGACTTAACAATGGTAATGTGAATGTTTCTGTAGACAACATTTTGAAAGCTAAGGACTGACTTTTATTACCTTTTTGCTTGTTTATTTTGCCTATTTTTCTTATAAGAATAAGAAATAAATAAGCTTTTCTTAATAAATAAGCCTTTTGAAAGAAATTTAAAATTTCAAAATAGGCTTAATAATTTTCGAAAATTTTACCCTACATCAAAATAAAACTTGATCGTAAGGCGACGAGTAAATTATTCGATACCATACTGCATGGACATTTTTGGGCAACACGAACAATAGGAAACCAGCAAGCACAAGTGAAAGTAAATCTTATATTTTAGAATTTTAGAAATTTTTAGAATTCATTTTAATTAAATATTTGTATGATGTTGACAAACATTAATTGTCTTAAAATCTGTCCTTGTTTTTTCCTGCCAGCATATTAAACGATCCACAGCTGCCACAACCACCTGATGATGACGAAAAATATCCACCAAAAGTTGAAGAAAAGTTCTCTCCAAATTGAAGTTCTCCAGAAGTTTCCGGACCATTTCCGGTCATTGAGCGGCCGTTTGATGGTAATATCTTTATCTACAGATAATAAAGTTAGATTAAAATATTAAAATAATAATTTTGAGAGTTCTGCTTACCTTCGGTATTTGAAGTGGCCTTTGTCTAATTTTATAAGGAGAGGCACTTTCGATTCCTAGGAGAAGGGTGCACAAAAGTAAAACCACAAGTCCAAGCTGAGGTGACATCTTTAGCTTAACAAGAGTGTTCTGAGGAAACTGATCTAGTCACCGCAACTGTCGTCCCATTTATATAAATTTCAAAAGGCTTATCAGCAGGACATGAAGAAAGTACAAAATTCCATTGGACTTCATGAACTTTACTGATTTCTTCGAACTTTACATTATTGTCGGTCGATGTTGAGCCAGTCAACGGTTTTTCCATGGAAACATTGCTTCCACTTAAAAGCTTTTATACTACTTATTAAGAATTGCAAAATGCATTAACTTGAATTCTCTGTTGATCAGCAGATAAGCTGAGTTTTCCCTTGACAAATAGGTATAAAAACGCACTGATTTCCAGCCAAAGTCACAGTGTGTTCCAGTCTCTCAAGCAAAAAGCTAAAGATGTCTCCTAAATTCGCACTTGCAATTCTGCTCCTCAGCTGCGTCCTCCTAGGAATGGCCAATGCCCTACCAAACAAGGGCCAGCCGAAGTCTGTGCGGTATCCAGTCAGTACCAAATATTGATATTGATTCCGAAAATATGTTAATCAACATTTTATAATCATAACTAGACGCGGCCTCGGATGAATGACCAAAACCCTTTGCCGCCGAATTTCCCCCCTCCGGCTGAGAATGGTGAAAGCATTGGTGCTGGTGGTTTGACCGCCGTGGATTGCACGCCCAATCTTCTGGCTAGTAACATCCGGGATACCAGGAAACCCAAGCCCAAGCTATAGTTATTTCCAACTGATGGAGTCAACAATAACTGATTTTAAATGATAACTTGAATTTTATATGAATCCTAAAGATATATGCATTTACATTCGAAAATAAACGGATTGATAGGAAATGAAAATCCCCAACAGGGTTTATAATTTTCGAAAATGGTAGTTAGTTAAACAAGGTGTTTGAAGGTGGTCACACTTGATTCTCTGCATCTAAACAATATCCGTTCAACAAAGTCCTGAAAAACATAACATAGGCCTTGAAACTGTAACGGTCAAGTAACTTTTCTTGTTTGACGCCCAACTATTTCGCAATATTCACTTTAAAAGCGGCTTTGAATGGCTCAAGAAACTCCCTTTTCCACGACTCCGATTAATCGTAAAGCTCTGGCCGGAAAACGTGTGAATGCACATGGTGGAAACTGTCTGGGATGAACAAGTTGCTAGCCCAGGGATTGGGGGATTCCCGGGCTTCGAGCAGACGGACGTTGGCCGATTAGTGCTGCGAACATGAAAAACAGATATGCTAACGTGGCAAACAGCCGCAACAATCGGAGGTAGACCTGCCACGCCCACCGGCGTTCCGTACTGAGCCAATAAAGTGTTTAACATTTTCGTCCGTACATTTTAATGGGGAAATGAAACAATTTCGGTGCCAACGACGGGTGAGGGGTGTGCAGTGGGCGGTGGGTGGTGGGCGTTGGGCGGTGGATGGGCGTGGTGCACAGCGGAGTCCACGCCTATATGCAGATTAAGCGTGCATTTAACAATTTTACGCTGCATACATTTAGGCGACTGGCGGGAGCATCGAAATCCTCAGCCGGAGTTCCCATTCACTTGCCGTTGCTGTTGCATCAATAAATTAAATGCAGATTTCCATTTTCGTACATGCAAGTAAGCCAGCCCAGTGAATTCGGTTCAATATCGTGGCAACCAACTCGGCAGTTAGGACGGCCAGGGAAATTGTTGCATGCAGTTAATTATTTTGCACGGGTTTTTGTGCATTGCAACATCCACTTGCCACGGCTACTAATTGAAATAAAACATGCCCGGTGCCAGACTTAATTAAATAAGACCAAAGGCACGAAGTTGTTTCATCCGACTTTAACTTAAATAACCTTCATTTTAATTCCCCTGGCATGTGCATTATGAGAAAAACTAGTGGTGTAAGGTGAAATGCCGTTTTGCTATTGCCCCTCGGTTTTAATCAACATGATTCCCTCTTTTCCGCAAATCAAATGCCGAATTCCCCGAATTCAAAAGTAAACTTGATCGGAAGTCGATGACAAAATTCTTCGATACCATTTTGATGCAGGCATGGACATTTTTGGGCAACACGAACATCAGGAAATCAGCAAGCACTGAACAAAAGAAATCTTATATTTCAGACTTCATTTTATATACATTTTTATGAAGTTTTTATTATGCTTGCACAAGAGCCGTATCAGCCAACTGGTGGTAGCGTTGGCATTCACCAAAGCTTGATGCATAGACATCAAGAGAAGGTTCGGTCATCAGTGGAAATCCGCGATCCGTAGACGGACTAATTAAGAAAATCCCAGGAGAAGAGTGCATTGTAACTCTCTATCATTTATACAGTTTTTATAAGTCTTATCAGGCTGACCTATGAAGATAAAGCAAAATTCCATTAAGCCACATAGGAGTTATCGATTTCTTCGAAGTTGTTATCAGCGGTCTATACCGATTAATGTGAAGGCAAACTTCCACATAATCGATAATCCAGCATGGGCAAAGTAAATATATCGAGAAATTGTACCAGTTCCGTTCTGTAAAAAATTTAAAATGGGTTTTTAAAATTACTCATTTCACTGGATATTGCGAACATGTTGATTATTAATAATTAATGTATGTTAACTTTCTCCCGAATATTTACAGTGCACTGGAGGGGAGTTGTATATCAAGCGAGCCCAAGCCTGGATGGGGTCCATGCAAACACACACACACACACACTGGTTTTGGCCAACTCTTGGGGTAACCAAATCCAATTGGCCAACATTCGTATGCGATTTCAGAAACCAAATCTGGTAATGGAAGGGTGAGAATCGAGACCAGGACTATACGTGTGATAAATAAGGCTTTCGGGAGTCAGCTCTTTCCTACATCAATGTTGTCCGTTTACCTGGCAGCCATTTTGGGCTATTCCCCCCACAAAACTTTCAGCTTCCAAACTTCAGTTGGACAACAACTTTCCTTCGCCAGTCGTTTTTGCATTTTTTGTGTCCTGGTTTTGTGGTCTCCGCTTTTCACCGGTTCGGATTCGTCCTCAGCTTTTAGTGAAATTTGCATTTTGCTTGATTTACGGAAAGATTTGAGGCTACTGCAACGCAACTTTGATGTGTGTATCAATTTAGCCAAGTGTTTAGGTTAAGGATTCGGATTGCATTCGTCCTGGCCTCCCATGTTGTTTGTCCTGGCAAACATGTAGTTATTGCTGTAGTAGGTGCCTTTTGGAAAGCGAATACTGAAAAACGGGGATACCAAACGCTGATAGAGTGACCGCACAGATAAGTCAATTGGCACTGCATCTGGTTGTGTCCCTAACTCGCTTGCCATACTCTCCCAATTATAAGATACAAATTAAAGCAGACACATTTCAGGGTATTCCTAATAGTTTAAGTCAAACTTACAGTTGATTAAAGCAAGATGGGCATTCCTTGCTAAAAGGATGCAGATCAATTATTTACAATTAAAGTTCTCTTAAAGTATCAATTATATGAAATGCTTACATTTCATCAATAACATTTTCTTGGATTTCATCGCAGAATGTTGCTACTACCAAGCGCATGCAGATACAGTTGTCCGCAACATTTAACTGCAGCTTCTTGTGGATGCCTCACCTTAAACGCGCATTCATTTCGCATAAAAAAACGTGCCATACTTTGTGGCCGTAATTTGCTTGAGCGGTCTCCTAACGACTTTTCTCACAAAAGTCATAACCTGCGAGGCAGACAAACGCAGACGAACAAACAAACCAACGACTTAAGTGCAAACAATTAAAAGACAAACAGCTCAATGCTGGCTCACACCCAAAAATGCCGGCTAGCGAACACCCACACATACGGATTCGCAAACAAGGACTTTGCAGGATGTGGAGGATGTGGATGGTTTGGGGGCGCGAGTGAAGAGCAAGTTTTTTCTGCCGGCTCAAAAGTCGGGCTATGACATCTGAGTTTGAGTTTTACACACTTTGCCAGCAGAGATTGTAAATGAGAAGTTTTTACGGAAACGATGTGGGGATTCGAGATGGCTACGTTTGAAGACGAGTGGTACTGCGTTCAGGAAATTAATAAAATGTGAATAATTAATGTTTAAGCAAGCAATGTGCTTTAAAGATTTTATAATAATATACAAAAAATCGGAAGGGGAGTATGAAATCTTATCTACTGCAAAATATGTCAAAGTATAAACTTTTAGATGTAGTATAATGAATCAGAAGAATTAAGAAGAATTCAGACATTCAGACATTGTTTCTTAAAAAAACAAGATTTTAAGCCCGCATTTCTCATAAATTGTAATTAAAGCTTATTCTGTTGCATAGACGGAGTTCAAAAAGAACATATTGGCTCAAAAAAAACATTTCTAAGATGTACTCTAATGGCATTCCCCTTTTGACATTTGTTCATGTGTCTACAAAGAGCATTCAGCAAAATGTTCAGAGAATTTCAGCATTCTGTTGTATTAAAAAAACCACCTCATTTCATTGCATATATTAAGTGCGTAGAACGTGTCAGAATCTGGGACTGTCTTACACTTTTGCACTTGGTCCTTTTCTTCCCAGGCATGTCATTCAATCATTTCTGAAGGTGGAGGAGCGCGTCAACACATTCCTCGTAATAAAATGCCCGACAATCTGGCTCGTGCAGGAATTTGGAATTTTGATTTTTCAGGTAACGTCAACACGGAGAAAAGGTGTTGGGTGCTGGGAAATGGAGAAGCGAATGGGGTGGGCGGGGAACTTGGGGGAAGTGGGAAGTGGGGCTAATCTCCTGGCGACCGCCAAACCGCACATTAGCTGGGGATGTGCTGGGAAATGCTCTGCAAACATTTGGGCCTGACAGCGACCAAAAAATCGTGCATTGACGATGATAACATGCTGGCCCCAGCTGACATCGCCACGTCCATCGACCATCGGTCCCTGCATATTCACGCCGCATTAGCGCTCGGTGACCAGCGTTCCGGGCCTGCAAGCCGGACACAGAGGAGCGCATTTGGGTTTGGTTTCGGCATTTCGGCATTTCGGGTTTCGTGTTTCGTGTTTTTGGGGCGGGTCTGAAGCTTGTGGCTCCCGCCGCTCCACCTCGGTTGATGCTTTTGACACGATCCACTGATTTCCGGCCCGTTGGGCCACCCAGCTGAATTTTTGAAATGACGTCGGCATGGGAGGCACTCGGTCTGGCCACCTCGAATCGGCCAACCTGCTAGCTAAACATATGCTAATCGGCTTGTTTGCCTCAGGTGGGGCAGATGCAGGTGAAATGCTGTGAAATGCATCAAATGTCTGCGGCTCGCAGCCAGCGAATCGCTGTCTAACTTGCTTGAATTTACTAGCTTTAAGTCGGCGTTTTTTAATAATCATGAAATATATGTATTTAATTTTCTTTTTGCAGAATACACAACAAATTCCGTAAACCAAAATTATAATAGAAGGAAGGATATATCCTTTTAACACTAATTAACAGTTGAATACTTGCATTTACATTTTAACCCAAATCAAAAAGTATGGCAACACTCTACCGCATCGTGTCGTGTGTCGTGGGGATATAAAACGAAACGGAAGTTGAAGCTCCGCTCACAATCTGACAAGCGGTAAAAATAATATCTTTTATTAGCATAATGAAGTCATAAACAGTGCAGTAGTTAACCCGCAAAGTCAACAAGTCAACAGCACCAGATAAAATCATCAGTCGCCCACATTAACTTCAATTCGCTCCCTCGCACACGCACCATTGCATTCTGAAGCTCTTGCACTCGGCACTCCCTTTGACCCCGGCCCCGGCCCCGGCCCCGATAAGCGATCTCAAAAAAAGGGAGCCCCATTCGGCCCATTTACATGCAACGCGGGCAGGGCGGAAACGGAAGTGCCGAGGCAGCTCTGAAATAATATCAAAAATGGCTGCCGGAGGCGGCAACAAAAAGTTGCAGCTGGTCACAAATCATCTTAGGAGCTACGTGCTGCAGCCGATGCCAGTGTTGTAAAATGCTAACGAGCCCCGGCAACCTTTATTGTCCTGCCACGCCCACTGGCGCTTCCCCCGGCGGGCCACCCTTTCGTCCTTCATCCCATCATCATCGTCGTCCTTGTCGTTGTCGCCGATGTCGTCGCTTTGAGTGACTTTGGCATGAATGCGGAAGGTGGCCGGCAGCTAATTTAGCTGCCTTTGCAAAGTCGGCGGCATTTCATTTCGTGGCATTATCCGCGGCTGGTGTTCTGGCAATACGGTTCCCCAACGGTCCTTGCAGGAGTGAAACAATTTTGGAATGGCAATTTTCGAAAACTTTTCAAGACAATAAGACTGTACTTTTTTTGGGGGTATCGCCTAAAAAGTCCCACCATAAAATGGGCTATTATGCATAACTTTGTTTCTATATTAATCATTTCTTTAATAACTAACCCAACTACCGAAAACGGAGAGTCCTTTTTGAGAAACGGAATCCCGGAACTCCTTGCCAAAGTTACCGTCTACGTCTCAGTTTCGGCGAACAGCAGCTGCTGGCACCTGCGAGCCGCACGGGCAACTCGGGCAGCAGTTGCAGGCTGCAACTATAAAATACCAATTTACTCCGCAAGCAGTTAGTATACTTTCTTGGCAACGGGACTCGCCTGCCTTCCGCACATCCTGCTATCCTGCCGCACAATCCCTGCTCCGATTCCGATTTCGGCTGGCATTCGCTTCCATTCGCTTCCATTCCTGCCCTGCATCTGGAAAGGATGCTGGCGGTACGACGAGTGTATGCGGCTGGCTTTTTCCTCGCTCTGCTCTCTGGGCTTTCTTTTAGCCAGAGCCATTTTATGTATTTTTATGGTAGGTTGCAGCCACTGACGCTGCTGCCGCTTGGCCCGGAAAGCGGAAACCGAAAATTGCTACTTATTATGTTACTAACTTTGTGTTGCCAACACCGCTCGACTCCTTCTGTCCCAACTCCTTGTGTACGTGTACATGTATGTCTGCGTGCGTGTTTGTGGAGCTATGTAGACGGGGCTCGTTGTTGGCTGGTGTGATAATGTCAGGTTTTGTTAAAATTAAATTGCATGTCTTGCTGCGTTGAAGTTAAATTATGGCCTCCCAGGGTCGAAGGTGTGGCATTCAACTTTACATCTCCAACTGGGAATAGTTTCACGAAAAAGTTTTCACCTGGAGTATCTGGCATTCAGCTTTAAGCAACCCGTAGAATACAGCTCTGGGGCATATAAAAAATAATAGAAACACAGACCCAAAACGCACTGAAAAATTCGTAAGGACATCAAACAATTTTTTAAAGACTCATGTTGACTATTTTTTGTTTTTTTCCTTATTTTTTTTTGACGTTTTCACATTTCTTTCTCGCAGTTTCCCAGCGGGGTAGCTGAAATATAACATTTTTTGCGTTTCACCGCAAACAGTATGCAACAGATTTTTTCTTAGCCACATGGTGCCAGGACAAAAACAGTCGACCATTTTTGCGAGCGCGCTCCAGCGCCAAAATGTATGCAATGTTTCCTTTTACTTCCACTTTCCCCTTATTTTTTAGTTGACTGCGATAACCACACGCTGTGATTTTTACCGGCATTACGAAATATTAACAGCATACGGCATACTAAGGAAACACGATTTTCGCTTTTCAAGGCAGCCAGCTGCTGATGGAGAAGGGAAAATTTGAGTAATGACTGTTTGATGCCCCTGAGACTTGCTGTGTGGTAATGGACTTATCTTGGAACTAAAAGCACACACGACCAAAAATAAATGCAAAACTATATTTGTCATTCAAAAGTAATTTTCTAATTCCATTGAAATATTTATCTGGAAGACCCATTTTGATAAATAAATAATTGAAAATAAATGAAATATAGATTTAATAGCTGTGATGAAGCCCTGAAACATAAGAGTGTGAAAAAACCTAACAATTAAAATAAAGATTTATTTAAGTCCATCATCCACTGTCCTTGACCTTGACAATAGCAAAGCGATGCAATCCCTCCCATGAATCCATCTGGAAATGTTTTTCCCTAAAGCATCAACCCTATTGGCAAGCCTTAGCAGCAACATTGCAGCAGCAGCATTGGCCAATATGAAAAACAACACGTATCCAGGCAATAAATCTTGGACGGCGAATGTTTTGCACGTATGCGAAAGGAAGAAAAACTCCGGAGACTAGACCAGAAACACATGCAACGCATGACAGACAGGAGACGCGTCACATTCCGAGTTTTTTTCTATTATTTTTTTTTTTTGTGTTCATTTAAAAGATAGTTTTCGCTGTGACCCTTGAAAATAGTAGACAATTATGGCAAACAAATTTGCCAAAGGGAAAATAGCCTGAATGAGCCAAAGCGTTTTCCATTTTCAATTGGAAATTCCAGCACGCCGTCCACCGTTTGCTCCGTAATTTATTGGCTTCCCTGCAAAATTGTTTCCGAACACCTCGAGCGAGTGTATTTGGCCAAACTGTCCCTATATTTGCCACGCCAAGGAAGGCAAACATTAACGAATGTTCAAGCACCTCTGTATCAATATCAGTCCGCTGCCACGCCCCCTTTTCCATCCCGTTCGTGTATCTCTAAATTGAGTACGTGTTGTTCTAGCTGTTGAACGTGTTTCGGTAAGTACTTGGGCCAACACGTGTGTGTGTGTGTGTTTGCTTGGACGTGTGTGTGTGTGTAGGGCGCCGTGTAGGGAAGGAAGTTGGCAACATATTTCTCTCAGTTATACGGGTTTCCAAACGTGTCTGATTGCCCTCTAATGGCATTTTATTGCATTTATTAAAAAGAACTTAAGGCTAATACTAAAATCAGGCAATTAGATGCTGAAGTGGTATTGCTTGAAAAGCCTTAAACACCTAAGGGAATCCAAACGCGTTAGCGGCAGTAATAAATAATACAAATTTGCATTTGTTTGCTCAATATCGATATGAACCTTTTACATTTTCTTTTTAAGCTAAATAACTTTTTGGAAATATAATTATTCTTATATCCTGTTATAGCCAAGTAGAAAAATGTGGAAATGTGTCACTATATTCAAAATCAACATTAAATTATTCAAAAATTTATTCACTTGCAAATTTTGAATGTGAGTCCGACAATAAAAACTTTGCCGCTTAAATCAGCACTGGGTAATTTAGATTTCTCGCAAATGATGTGTTAAAACGCATAAATTTAGACGTAATCAGAAGGGCTCAGCCCCTCTAAGATGTCGCAGCACCACTCAGGGTATTAGCCGAAGGATAGTAGGATCGCATGAGCATACAACGCTCCCGATCGATGAACAGGCTACGCCTCTTCAGCATAATCTCCCGTTCCAGTCGGGCACGGGAGTTCACTAGGTCCGTCTTGACCCGCTCTGCCTCCTCCAGCTCATGAAGAAGGGCCGAAACGCTGCTTTGGATGGTGTGCACCCCATCGATGAGCTCCTGCTGGGCCAAGTCGCGGCAGTTCTCCACATTTGGCCGATAGCTGCGGTTGTCCATGCGCGTTTGGGCAACCTTCATGGAGGCATCGAAGGAACTAATGCGACGCTTCATTTGCTCAATGCGGTTCTCCACGTCGGCTAGGCCCTGCAGGATATTCTTGAGATCATTCTCGAACCTTTGCACCGCCTCCTGGGTGCAGTTGATCCTGGAGGTCAGGGCCTTCTCGACGACATCGGCCTGTGTGCGTATATCTCTGGCCGCGTTCATTAGTGTCGAGTTCAATGTGTTTCGCAGGGTCACCGACTTGAGGCGACACTTTTCGCACTCGTCCAGGGTCTCCATGCTGAAGTGTTCCCAGTACTTTTCGGATGCTTGTTCTGGTGGCTGACGCACAGCTCCCGGTCGGAACATGATCGTCCTGGAGCAGTTATTTAGCCCGGTATTCAAGGTATCAATCTCGTAGGCCTCCTTCTTGTCACTCCAATCGTATTCCAGGCGCTGCCTAGCCGTGCGATTCTCCACCTGCTGCGTATTGAAGTCGTCCAGCGTTTTCATCAACAACCTTCGGATTTCAGCGATAAGGGCCAGCTCGTTGACCAGCTCCTCCTCCACCTGGTCACGTACCAGCTCGGTATCTGGTCGTGTGGTCCTCTTCTCAATGCACTCCTTAGCTATGGACTCCGGTACGCCCAGAACCACCATGGACTTTCGCAGCTTAATCCGCTCCACTTCCATAGTGGATATCTCATCGGCCATCGCCTTGATGGCGTTCTCCAAGGTATTCTTCCACTTACCAATCAACTGCGAACGGATCCTAAGCTTGTCAGTGGTTTCATTTTGCGACTTGGCCACCAGGGCAGAGAGCCTTAGGAATTCGGTGGTCGAACTGAAGCGGTTTCTGTGGATTAGATTTCGCAGTTAAGCGGTTTAGTCACTCGAGTTCCATATATTCCGTAAGCGTACTTATCCGCCCTGCCCAAGCTTCCGTTGACGGCCTGCACAGTCTCGTGGTTCCTGGTCCGCCATTCATTGGGACTGTATCGGGTGATCGAGTAGCGGTCCACTACGGGTCTTGTGCCTGTTATCCCGGCCATGGGGCTCCAATCTACTTTGCCCGATGCCCAAGGACCAATCGGACCCATGGGCATTAGCTGGTCCTTGTGGGGCAACTCATCCCCCTGTTGGGGCAAGTAGCACGGTGGATTTCGCAAATCATCTGCTTCGGGGTCCATGGAACGCTGTCCGGAAAGTGGGAAAATCGTAATAAATTATGAGTATATGGTTAAGCTAAGTTTGCCATATTTTCTTGACTCAGCTCACCGCAAACTGCACTTCCTCCATTCTGAGTGGCTTGTGCGATTGATTATACTGTTCAGCACGCATGTCGGCCAATTGCATCTGTTGTTGATCAACTCCTGCCTGGAGGTCCGCCTGCAGCTTCTGATGCTCTTGGGCGGAACCCATGATATTCTGGACCAGGTGCTGTTGGGCGGCCTCGTCGGGGTGAGGCGTCAAGGCCACCAGAGCGGGCTGTGGGGGCTTCTTCAGTCGGTGGGAGGGTGGTTCCGTTGGCAGGGGACAGATTAGCGGCGCCGGGCAAGCGGATCCCGGATTTAGCTCAATGGTCCTGCCCTTACACTCGGGATTTGCCTCCGGCGATTTTTTCTCCAAGCAATTCATTATTGCTCTACTTACGACTAACTTGTGAAAATAAGAAAATTCCACGTGGATTGTAAAATGTACGAATGGCTTTCGTTTGGTGTTGGGCACAGACTAATATTGAAAATTTTGGACGTTTGTTTGAAGGGCGCAAACAAAGAAATGGGTTGCTGGGGTGCCTCATTGTTAAGTTCGGCTTATTGGCAACGGTTACTATATTGTATTGTGTTTTTCGAATAAATTCCTTTGAAATTTTCTGTACTTTTTTTATTTTAATTTAATTAACACTAGTAAAGAATATATTAAGCATTACCTATCTCTTCTATTTATAGGATTACTTGCCCAATGAGCACTTGGAATTTAGAAAACACTCCTATCCCTTTGCCATATTCTGGAAAAACATGATGGAAAACTCGAGGACATTGCTGGGCTTGTACCGCAGCAGATTGAGCACATAATCCTGCATAAAATCGGCCAGCTGTGAATTGCTGCTCAGATAGCTGGTGGCGTTCTCGTAATTGAGGGCCTTGAGCTCCCGGAACTTGCGAGACAGCTGTTCGTTTTGGCGCCACATCAGCTCCAATTTGGGCAGGATGGGTTCCTTTCTCTTCGGTGGCATGCAGGCGGCATGCAATAGGTAGTTATAGCCGCGCCAATAGTGCAGAACAATCCGACCCTCAGGAGTCATGAAGGTCTCGGCCACATCCTGCAGTTCGTCGTTGAAGCACTGCTGGGTGAAGATGTGCACGACATTCTTGTATGTGCGATAGAAGATGCGCACCTCCTTGCGCTCCTTAGAGACAACCAGATTGCAGCGAAGGACGCGGCCATACAAATTCATTGTGTAGTACTCGAAGTTGCCCACGAAATTGTTGCACACCAGGTGACGCATCAGCAGCATGATCCCGCCATCCAGGACGAACACGTGATCGCGATCCTTGATATCGATGCGAGCCTTGAAGCGCTGCACTTCCTCGTTGATTTTCGTTTCGCGAATAGCGGTGAGCATCAAATCGGCATGGTTTCGCAACTCCAGCGTCTTCTCCACCCGAGTATTATCGATTCGATCGAACTCCGATCTCTTCTCGCAGATGAGCAGGAACTTATCATCGTACTTCCCCTTCAACTGGTGGCCACATTCCGTCAGACCCTTGCCCTTCTTCATCTTGCTGCTGCTGAAGATCACATAGCCATCGTACGATTCCTCCACGTTCAAACAGAACCGTCCAATCTGCTCAAGTTCCCGCTCGAAGAAGATTTTTAGGTTTTCGTTCAGCTTGCAGTTCGTGTTCCGCAGCTTTGAGATGAAGAGCTGTTCCTTGAAAATGATGGCCTGTTTGGTGGGCATAAACTGCTTGGGATTGATGCCCCAGTCGCACTCCTTAAACTGATCATCCGACGGCTCAATCGGTCGCAAAAGGGCCGAAATGATACTCGACACACTGATCTCATCCTGGGCATCCAGCTTGTCCAGTTCCTCGCAGGCATCGTTGGCGGCACGCTTCTTGTTTGGATCCCGAAACTGTTCCATGTCACAGGTCACGAAGAGCGGCGGATCCAGCCGCATATCCTGTTGTCCTTGAGCATCTGCAGCGAGCTACTTTATATTTACCTCCTAAATTAGAAGTTAGTTCTTACCCATTCTTCGGATTTCACAGTCAAATTTCAGTGTTTCTAAGTTAAGCTCCCCCAAAATTTCAGTCTGAGTGTAAACAGTAAAAGTTTTAAGCCATAGCTAGCTTTACCGATTTATTGTTAATATTTTTATACCCGTTACTCGTAGAGCACAAGGGTATACTAGATTCGTTGAAAAGTATGTAACAGGCAGAATGAAGCGTTTCTGACCATAAAAAATATATATATTCTTGATCAGGATCATTAGCCGAATTGATCTGGCCATGTCCCAAGGCTGAAGTTCTAAACTCCATAACTCAAGTTATCTTCATCGGATTTTGAAGTGGCATACCTCTAAATGTTTCTGGCGCAATTGTCTAAAAATCTGCATTTAAATTTAGAAATTAACTTTTTTAAATGTTTTTTTGTGTTTTGATTACCCCTGTTGTTGTGACGGCCAAGAACTTGCCTTGGCAATTAGTCGGAGCGTCTAAGTAACGCTCTCCGGGAACTTCTTGAAGTGAGCAACTTTGGAGTGGCCCCGGGGTGCAATGATGGCATCAAAATTGGCGCTGCAACAAGCGGCGAAACAAAGGGTAGAAGGCCTGGCATGGTGCTCAACTAATTGCAAGGCCAACAGCTCTTCAGACGACTTAAAGAGCGACAAACAGCGACAAGTGTAAGTAAGGCTAAAACGACGAATGTAAGTTGGAGCCTCAATGGCCGTCAAACAAAAAGGGTGGCAGGACGAAGGACATGCCCCTTGTTGTTGCCTCATTAAAAGGCAAGGAGCGTGTGCGAATATAAACAGTTAAAACAGTTAAAGGTTGACGCACATACACGTATGCACAATGGGCCCAGATAAAAGGAGGCACAAAGGGTAAACAATAAATAAAATGACCGGCCTTCGAGACCGAGCAATATTAAATTTGTTATTAAGCTTGTAATTATTTGCTCAGCCGGAAATGTAGGCATCTGCCTGCTGCCGCTGCTTCATTTTAACAGCGCGAATTACGCCCGATGAAAATGAAAATATAAATAAATTATGCAAAAGACAAAGACACTGCGCTCCTTTTTTATTCCTTTCACTGCTTTTCATTCAGGCTGGAGATCTCTCGTTGTTCGCTTATTTCACAGTCAAGTAAACTTTGAAAGAGAGGATACTCGAAAGGACAAAGGAGGTCCAATGTCCTGGGGCGAGGACCGAGTCTTGAGTTCTTTTCCTACACTGAGCAAATAAAGGCGATCGCCATTCGTAGTGGAGCATTTTAACCACACGGCAATTGCATTTTTAAAAATGTGATTACATTTCATAAAATCATTATCATAAGCTTTAAAAGTTACAGCATTGAAAGCTTCCATAAAATGCGATTAGTTACAAAGTTTAGTTTTGGATAAGCTCTCAGTAAATACTGCCACACTTAGGGTTTCCTATATGCAAATTGAACATATTCTTTCAGTGCTTTTATTTACGCTGGAATTCTCATTAATTTGTTATGCATTTCTCTCTACGCGTAAATTAACTACAATTGTTTCTGTGCGACGTCCACTTACATTTAATCTTTGTCTTCATCTGCACACACTTTTCATTCGTTTGGGCCATTCATTGCGCATTCATTTCAGGCCTCGTTCATTTCCTCTGCATTTGTTTTGCATTTCTCGTCATTGTTCGCCCTTTAACCTGCCCGTAGCCCACTGCCCCGCCCCCTGAGTGCTAAAATAAATCAAATGTACGAATGTGTGTGTGTGTGTGGGTCCAAAGAGGAGCTGACACAGAAAAAAAACAGAAAAAAAAAAGAAAAAACAACTAAAAAAGCGAAAACAAATCTTAAATGAAAATTGTAACCGCTGCGGCTGTGCAAAAAGCCATTGGGAAACCGTTGGGAATGGGAAAAACTGCGCGGGGAGGCGGGAAAATGGAGCGGCGGTAAGAGGAAAACTGTTGGTAATCTCCAGGCCCACATGTATCGGGCTTGTGGGTTTTGGATTGCGGATTGGGTGGCGGTGGGGGCTTAAGGGTCAGTAATAAATGTCATGATATGAAATTTATTTACGCGCTGCGAAAAACCAAAGCAAAGGAATGCAATAACAACAGAGCCAAGGACCAAGTACCAAGAACAAGAATCGGAAGGACAATACTCATGCACCAACACACACACACACACACACACACACACACGCACACTTACTGTGCGCCTTGGCCAAATCGCAAAAGACAATTAAAATGGAATGCCAAAGAAGAATGTCGAAGGGCCAAAACGAATGATACAAAGCCTTGATTCAAACTTGGCCATTGACAGGGGAATTAATTGCCAAGCGCTGTGGATATCATATTTTACAAATATTAAGTCATGTCAAGAATATTATGATTAGCTCTAGGAAATGCTAAGTACTCTAAATCTAAAATTCAAGGAAAAGGCTTAAATACAACCTTTGCGAATTTTATAAGTCATTTCACTTATGTCACTTATAATGTCAAAACAGTTTCTGGTAAAACTTACTTATATTGGCATCTTACTAAGTTAACTAAACACCTTCCTAAATACTCTATAATAAATATAAGAAACCCAATTTTTTGTAGTATTTTCCAGCATACATCAGCTAACTGGAATGGCAACATGTGGGACCGTCTGAGATTTCCTTGACATCGTCCTTCACTCACACACCAGCAACTACACACGAGACACGCAACAAGAGCCGAGCAAATAGAAGCTCAGCTTCAGTGCTGATAGCAAAGTAAATAATACAGATTCTCGCAATTTTTCTGTAATTAACACATGCCCCATTCAAACGAGAAGATGGGGGAACACCTTCAAAGTCACACATGCCATATATCATACATACTCGTACAGCTCGCTCGTTTGGGCTGAATGTTGAGGGGGCGGTCAAAAAGGACTCTCGTACTGCTGCAGGCATGAAACCTGAGACCAGGATTCTGAAGAAGGGGTGAGGTTGGTGGTTGGGGGTTGGGGGTTGCGGGTTGCGGGGAAGAGTGGGTGGAATTCGCTTAGGATATTCTCGGTTAACACATAAAGCACGAAAGTGTTGTCAGCTCGCATCGCATTTTTATGAGCTGTTCATGTGAAAGGACATGCAAGCTATATCCTTGTTATGTTAGTGTTTTGCTCCAGTTTAAGTGGTACGACTCGCAGCCAAATTGGCATGTTTCGCCCATAGCAATTTGGACCGGAACAATGTTTACAGACTGTCAGTAGTAAAAGGAGTTAATTCGGTAATCGGCCGTTAAAGGTAAAAACGTTAAGCGAAATGTCAGTCAGTTTTAAGACAAAAAATTATTTTTGTGTTGTACTAATTTTCCTATAAAATTTCAAATTATATTTCTTGTTTATAATTTATACAGTTGATTCAAAGTTATCGAATTTAAATTGAAAATATTCCCCCCAACTTTCTCAGGTTTGTGAATAACACAGCAGCTTTATTATATAAAATGCAAATTATTTTGAAATTAAATCTCGTTATACAATACAAGTGAGAATTATCAAGTACAGTCACACCATGTTTTTCCCTTCTGCCGTTTTGCATTGACAAGCAAACAAACCCCGAAACTCGGAAAAACTGCAGTGGAAACGAAAAACTTGGGGCAAGGTGTTGTATTGTTGGTGTTGTGGTAACAGGTGTGTTGGAAAAGCTGAAAAACAAGCGAAACGCGCCGAGCGCAAAGTCTGTGGAAAAAGTTGATTGTTGTCTGGCTTTGTTTCATTTTAGAATAATTATAATTCTTTCATTTTCATTTTGAAGTTTTATTCACAAATTTGCTCTATTATTATTCCTGTATTTGTAAAATCCTATTTACATTGCATAATATTCCGAAAATATGGTAAATCACCCGCATTGTTTATAGATTTTAAACTAGATGGGTGAAAAGTTTTATTTGTCTGCCAAGCTGGCTAACAATAACCAAATTAAACGCAAGCATTTGTAGAAATTTCAATATAAATAATAAAAATTTTCGAGTTAACATAACCAAACAAAAGCCCCGAAATGAATGAGTACCTTTAAAAGATTGTTACCAAGTGCAAAATGCAGCCAGACAGAGCCAATCAGTTTTGAAACTTTTTTAATTAGCTCTCAACGAACGTGTAACTGACTGCATAAGAGTTAAAAAAAAAACGGTGAACAATAAGGAATATTAAAATATAAGTTCTGAAGAGAGTACAACGCTAATAATAAGCCAATTAAAATATTAAAATCGAGATTGGATTTAAGAGTCTGAAATAGGTGTCATAGGTTGTAAAGATTAATGCAATGTATGGAATTATTCATAGATATCAAGGTGAAGCCGCGTAGTCATTGAGATCAGCGTGGGTTCTAAATATATTTTCCGAACTTGTTCCAAAGCCTTTTAATAGTTTCAGAAAGGAAAGGCGATGAATAGCGTTTCTCCAATTAAACTCGTAAATATGAGTCCCCATTCCATTTATTTCGTTCAGCACCAAAGTTCTTTAAAAAACTGTTTGCAAAAGTGTAAAGTGAAAGCAAATATATTTGCAGGCGCATAAAAAAGCCATGAAAACTGGCGAGTGACATGTGAAAGGAGTGGAAGGATGTGCATGTGGATATGGACGTGGATGTGGATGTGGATGTGAATGTGGATCTGGATGTGGCTGTGGCGCAGGATAGCTGGCAGGCAGTTGGGCGTAAACCACTCAAAGGCGCAAATAAATACACCGCCCGCATATAGAAGGTGGGCGAGGTCCTTTGTTTGCCCCGCTGTGTATATGTTTGTGTAGGCTCACGTATATGCCCCTGAATGTGTGTGTTAATTTGCCAACAAAGACACGTACACACAGGCAAACAGCGTTTAAGAGATTTGCCGAAAGAGAAAGTTCGCACCTGAAAGACATCCCAGCGCTAAAGTGTTTACCTTGTCATTGCTATTAATTTGTTCGCGCTACATAATGGCTGTGTCAATATTTTTCCAACATTTTCTAAAACGCTACAAGTCCTTGTAAATGAGCACATGCACAGCAAAGGGAAAATATTATGAATAGAACTCACACACACATATGATTGAAGGACGTAGATAATCGAACTCATTACTAAGGCAAAGAAGTGTGGCTCACACTTAAATCCATGAACATCAACAGTTTATTGGATTCTTTTTACTTTTCAAAAACTGACTTCAAAATGTAATCGATCTTCCATCTACCACTAGTGAGAAAGCAACTAAACAAGCGACTGTACAAGCAAATACGCCTAAATTGCGACTACACATGGCCAACCCCGCAGCGGGATAAAATCGCACCGCCGGCAGGCAGGGCATATCAATCAACGTTTTGAAAGGGACTCCATTGTGCGTTAACAAGTGGCACGTTGTCGGATTGATACACAGGCTCAAAAAAGCGAGTGCAGGAATAGAAAGGCAAGGCAGGGACAAGCCAAAAAGCGAAACCAAGCCAACCATGATGTATCTATAACTGGGCCTTGGCTTTTCCCAACCTACTCCTAGCTTCAGTTCGGTGCCGAAGGACCAGTCTGCTGCGCTATCCAAACGACAGTTGTTAGTGCACCCAGAAAAAAGTCGTAGGTAGGGTATGAAGTAAGCAATCGACTACAAAAGTATTTATACTATTAATTCTGATAATTCTTTTGCACAAAAATGTACAGAGCAAAGAAATGTGCTAGACTTAAATCAATCCTATATCCTATATCCTATTTTCTTAAGGTGTGATTTACATATTCTAAATCATTTCAAGATTTTGCCAGTGCATGATTGTGATTTGCTGGATTTCGGTTTCGGGGTGATGCTTACTCCCCGTGTAGATGCTGGCTGCAACTCAAACATCAACAGTTGCGCCGCTACTTGCAGGTTCCTTCAGATGGAGCTGTATCTGGTCTCGTTTGGCGGAGTATGTCACCGACAACGTGGCCTGCACACGAGTTTGGCAGGCAGGACAAAAGATGGCAAGCGACTGGGATCCAGGGATCCAGGGATCCAGGGATCCAGGGATAGGAATCCGGGGGATTGTGCTCGAACAAGTCATCAGCCATGTACAGGAAGTTAGTTAGGCGGGCCCAGACTCCCATCCAAGTGCCAGAGTCATTCCCAGTTAAGGGGCTCTGCCAAAATGTCACCAGCGACAAGTTGTTCAAACACCAAATTACATGCAGCCTTGGAACTTGCTTCAAAATATACAACATGTAAAAAGGACGAACTTGCTTTAAGGTCGTCAGCTCACCAGATTTTTTGTACAATTCCCCAAGCGTTGGTGGCATTTTGAATACGCCTTCATTTTGCATTTTCCACCTTTTTAACCCAGCACATGGCTGCTATTGTTGGAGTTGATAACACATACACATACATGCATATCTGTTGGCCGCGCCCACGAGTTTTGCTTTTGGGCTGGTTGAGGCACAAAAGTGC
The DNA here is from genome assembly GCA_005876975.1 of Drosophila orena. NCBI lineage: Eukaryota > Metazoa > Arthropoda > Insecta > Diptera > Drosophilidae > Drosophila > Drosophila orena. The sequence continues at coordinate 903,256 of VCKV01000008.1, read as the reverse complement.
ACTCGGCTATTGAAAATCCAACAACTGATAGCAGCAGGCGCTGCATACAAAGTAGCCAAGGGGAAAACAACTAGAAAAGCGATCAACAAAACACTTCATGACAAAACGAACTTGTAATACTCTTTGCATAAATAACAAGCGATTCGAATTGGAGGTACATGTTATTTCAACTATGTAGTACTTCTTTTACTTACTCGATGTCGGTTCTTGAACTTCAAAATTATAATTTCCTGCATTAATAATCTACTAACGTCTTTACTTGTAGTAAATTGGTTAAAACATTTTTACTAGCAGCATTTCAATCTTATGCAGTTTTAAAACCATAAATGCCCCTCCAAAAAGTTGTTCCTATTAAATATTCTACTTTACTTAAAAGACTATCCAGTTGTATGACCCAAAAAGGTTGACTCAGAAAGCAGACTGGGTTGCTTATTGGAAGCCAGGGGAAAATGGAAAATGCAACCGAGGAAATAGGCATGATATGCAGCAAAACAACAATAAGCTCTTTGGGAACTTCCCTTCCATACACATTAAAGTACAATATCCTTCCTGCTCTTTAAAATGAAAAGTTTTAGGCAAATATCCGCTCCATTCATTCATCATCGTTTGCTGACTAATTGATTTAAGTTTCCTTTCGAACTCATTAGGTTCTCTAATATCCCCGAAGTCGGCAAAATATATGAAAATCATTTTTTACCATTGTGGAAGCAAGGACATGAGGAAAGTTGACGCAAAAGTTTTCGGATAATTGATTTGCATGGGGAATAACCCAATTTGGGCACATACAGTCTCTAGCTTGATTGCAAAATTCAGTGGTAACAGAAAGTAAGTTTAGCCGAGGGGTTTGAGGTGAGAGCCTTTAACATTACTCCTACAAATTACAAGCCTTCAAAAAGCCAGAATTTCAAATATGTTTGTTAAAAAATTATTTGTTATATTTACAGAACAAATTCTGTATTTCATTATGCAACGGCGATATTTTAAAGCCAAACTTATAACTGTCGCATGGTACACAACTTATACCAAATAAACACATCATACATTTTTATTACGAAAATTGTGTCAAACATTTCTGATAAGCATCAGGCAATGTACATCAGTGAAAAAAACGACAATAATACAGCACAAAAAAAGGAGCAAATTGTCTACAAAATGGTTGACAGGCAATTTGCCTACACACATTTTTCCACCCAAATGTTTCGTCATTATACTACCCGAATTTCCCTCTGCCTTTCAGCTTTTCCCAACATTTGAAATGAGCAATTTTCACATATTTGTATGACAACGTTTATGCCGCACACTCAGACGAAGCTGAAGCAACATTAAGTCATAAAAATAAATAGTTGGACACAGAGAGCGACGATATCGAGCAGTTATATTCAAAAGGGAGTCAAGGCAACGCCTCATTTGGGAAATGGTGCCAAAGAAAAGCACCCAGGCCCTGTTTTTCTTAATGCTGATGAGGCTGCCCTGACACCACCCACTTCAGTTGACGGCTATAGTGCAGTGCATAAGATTCGGACTATTTCTTTGTAAAATTTGTCAACAAATATATATTCATATGTAAGATACATAAAAACGTAGCATTTGTATCAAAAAATGTATATACAATTTATATGTGAAATGGGGAAGTTAAAGTGTAGCAAACTTACATATTAATAGTTATTCAGTATCAGTAATATTAATTTTTAGCTGTTGTGCTCAAAAATCAATTAAAATAAAACTAACAAATATTTTTGCATCATTTGTATTGGTGCAGCAATGAAATTACTCCACCATTATAAAGCTAACAAAAGTTTCAAAATACTTTTCGCTATAAACTAATAAACAGACACGGACCGTTTTACCAACTTCGTAAAACTTCATCGATTCATTTTCTATATGAAAAGAATGAAGTCAAAATAAAAATCACAAAACTAACTTCTTGCTGTTGCAGACAAATTAAAAGTAAGCACGGCAAAGTTTCAAATAAAATATGTTGGAATATGTTGCTCTGCAAACTTACTGAATATACTAGGAAAGGAACTTTAAAATAATCCCGACAAGACAATTAGTAATCGTCGGGGAAAATCGGGAGGAGGCGAGTGGGAAAGTGTTTGAGCTCGGATATATAATGAAAAGGCCATGTCAAAGTTGCACTCGGCGGTGCCACTTGATAATTTTGTTTTGCTACCCGCTTAATCGCTCCCCCGAGAACAATGCATCCTGGGTTGGTCCTGGCCACGTCAAGGGCCACGCCTGGATGCTCGACACCCGGCCATGTTGGCAGCATCCCGGATAACTGTCGAACGAATTGATATTGTTTACTTTTAATTAAAAGCATTTTGCTTCGCTGGCTTCTAGCCACAGCACATTGAGCAACTCTCCCGGCAAGGACACGAACTCACATCGCTGACTGGCAAGGAGCGGGATTCCAGTTCCTAACTGCAATCTCAAACAACTAAACTGAGAAAAAATCAAGTCAGTCTGCTTAATTTAGCAGGCACAACATGTGATTTCAAAATTTCGTGGTAATCTTAACTACATACACGTATGTATGCATTTTTATTTTATTTGTAAGGACGTAAAATTGAATCATAAATAAAACTAGTAAAGGGCTAAACGTTTTCCTGCGTGTGGATGCTTTTCATTGGCTACTCAGCTCCCTACTGACGGCACTCTGATGACCGTGTCCTTTCTAATGAAAATCGAGCTGTCTATGCCGAGGAGTTACTTTTGATGAATTTCCCGATGTCTTTGCTTTTGAATCCATGTTATTGTTACACTTAAAGGTAATGAAATGAAATAAAGAAAGTAACTAATTCAAAAGGGACATATAGTTCAAAGCATAAAATGCACCAATCATGAGCTCTGAGAACGAAACTTAAAGCATTAGCCCTTGAAAACTGCCAAGCTGGAATTCTACATATTTTATGTCCATTTTCTTGCGACTTCTAATTAAAATCCTGGCGCCAGGCCTTAACCTTTTTTAGACGCCTCGAACACAACTTTGCCCACCGAAAGTGTTTAGTTGTGAAAAAAATGTGCTTAAGAATTTGTGCCGAGAAAAGTTCTGTCGCCTTCAAAGTAATCCAAAGTCTTCGTGAGTCCTTACCAAAAAAGTTTATCGTAGTTTTCGTGGAGGCCTATCTCTTTAAAGTTTCACCTGACCAGATAAAGTCGCAAACTTCTGCGTTCATTTCAAAATTAATTAAACGTTTAAGTCTGGCCCGGCGCCACTCTTGAATAAGTAAAGTTCGGAGAGATTTCGATTGGCGAAGGACAATGGCAACATTTAATTGGGGTTCTCGATAATAATTGGCCACAAGCGGCTTAAGGTGTACTCACGAACATTTCGCCCTCGCAGACTGGAAAATTCGGCACAAAATCCATGCAGCTTTTTGTGCGACGGGACTTTGGTCAACTTATCGCCGAGAACAGAGTGTATAGCTATAATTCTATATAAGTTTCTACTTACACTGGTATTATGTTTTCTCACCCTTCCAAGGCAGTTTTCTTTGTCGCAGACTAAGCGGCTTAAACAATGAACTTTATGTTGTCTGCGATTGATATCATTTCTGTCAGAGTCATAAGCCAATAAATAGTAACAAATATAAATAGCCAACCGCTGACGTAGTTCAGTTACAGACCGATAGGGGATTTATCGAAAAATGAGTATGTGAAAAATATATAAATGTACTCGTATAAAAATAAATGAGTTGATTGTGCTGACTTTGCGTCACATATACGTGTATGGAAAAAAACGCTTTGCTATTATAAAGTTTGCGAAGAATCGGAAAAATGTATTGTTTTGATTAAACCTCACAACAACACTCATTTTGATAAATATTTCGTGCATTAGGTTCTAATAAGGCCAACCACATTTAGTAAGAATCTGAAACTGTATGAAACCATATCTGTAAAGACCAGAACAGCAGAAATAATGCCGAAATACGACTAATTAGCCGCTGGCTTGTGCAATATTAAGCCAGACGAAAACATAATAGCTATAATCAGGGGACTGAGCCAAATCAAACCATAAAATTAAACTGCAAGCTCATCGAAATGTTCGTACATGAACTCGGCAATGCAGTTTGATTGATAAACCCAATGCTGAAACTGGATATAATGAAGTAATCCGACCCCGATATGGAAGCCCACCGACCAACCGACAACACTTCATGCAATTTGCAGCAAATCAAACTAAACATCGTATGGGTGTACTCGATACTGGTGTGCCAGGGTTGTGTGTTTTGCAAATAGTTTGCGCAGATTTTGGCAGTAAAATAAATTGTTCCTATTTGTGCTGGAAATGGTAGCGTTTGGATTGCGAGGGTATGGAGGCCCTAAGTGGGAATAACCCACGGCAACTATCGGAAAACTGTTTCAAATAAATACAATGTAATTATTGAGCCGTACAATGCACTCATACACGCACCTATCCATTCACATACATATACACATACATATGCAATCAGGAATTTCGTAAATTTATTTGGGAAGCTGTTAATCACAAAATACGCGGCCTATGCAAATATCACATCCAGGTAAGCTGCAGCCTGGAACAGAATCCGCAATCTGAATAACCTATGCCCTTTTATTAGAGGTGCCTTATTCCACAACCTTATCAAATAGTTTATAATGTAGTTACAAAATAGCCATACTCTTAGTTGCTTTAATATCTTATTAAGTAACACTTTGGCTTACTTTAGAAACATGTTAAGGAAATATATATTTGGAATTGAGTTCCTTTACAAGTTGAACAATTTACAAAGTGGCATAACATAACATACTTTTAACCAACGTGGAATAGAGAAACAAAGTGTCGTGCGACAAACTTTTAACCGACAACGCTTGTGTTTGCATAAATATTTTATCACTTTATTATACGAAGTCCAATACACAGTTTTGGCACTTCAGCTGTGGCAATTTGCATATGGTGGACTAGCGTAGTAGCTGGCATATTCGGAAATTAACCAAATACGCTGCTGATTTGTTGAAAATTCTGTTAATTTATTTGTTTATTGAATATATACTTGTATGTGCGTTTGGGGGGCCTTATTCGCATATATGTATGTATGTAAACATATGGCATAATAAGTGACCGTATGCAAATTACGATGCCACCTTATACACATGGATTTCATGTTTGCAGCATGCCAGTCATTCGTTTATTTGCCGCTGGGTCCTGTCAACATTGTGACAGCAACCTTACACGCGTAAAAATTTTAATTAGGAACTCTGCAAAAATATATCAAGTATTTTCACACATTTTGCGTCACTCCGACATGCGCCAATATACATCAATTGTTTGCTGATGTTTGACAAGGAGCCAATGTGATGTCTAAATGCTTACAGAATATGGCCAATGATATTTATGATGTAAATATATTTTTGTTAATGAATACAAATGAAGTCAAATAAAGAGCGCAATTAAAAAAATTCCGTCTAGATAGGGAAATTGTAATAATATAATACTTCCGACGATCAAAACGCATGACTTAGCCACTTAGGTACGCTGATTAATTCGATATCCTTGCCAATTACATCCGAAGTCAATTGGCCAAAAATCCCTCGACTCATTGGGTCGATGGAGCGTTATGCGGCCAGAATTAAGCCCCAGATGCCATAAGGTGTGAATCGGTTATCATTGGCGTTAAGTACTTGCCACGCCCACGACACGCCCTCTGCGAAATTCCTCCCCTGGGCGGAGTACGGATAATATTGCTGATGCTCTTGCGATGCTGCCGCAAAATTCAATCAATATAATTGCAACACTTTAGCAAGGGACTTTGCCAGGATCACACACGCACACACGCACACAGACGTATGTCCCACGTATACGATATGAGCTTCAATTCACCCACACATGCACACATCTTAACTGGGAATGTAACCAAGGCAAATTGCGTAAACAATGTAAAGCGTTTCAAATTTATACGTTGGACCCAAAAACTTGCCCCAAAGGAACCGGCGACAACAGCAACTGATGACGAGCTAAAAAAGTAGTAAAAGGACCGAAGCATAAACCAGAAAACGTGTATGTGTGTGTGCGAGTGTGAGTGTAGAGGTAAGTGGCAAATGCAGAAAGAGACGACATTCGTGTATTTTCGCCCAGAAGTTTATGCACTTAATTAAGCCCAAGCTACTATAGAGCATACACTCACTGACATAAATCAAAACAAAGGTGTGCTCTATTATACTTCGATAGGTAAAATAATCATGCACAGGACTAAACAACTGCAGTTAACTATAGGTTTTTCTTACATTCATAATCTGACGTTTCTACGAGGAGCTGATAATAAGTTTACGGGTGCAAAGTGCAAGCCCATATTAATTATCATTTCGTCCGCACTAAAATATAATTTAATCGATTTTCACAGTGCATATAGAATAGAAGTAGACACAACATCTATGTAGAGTGGAATGAAGACAGGGGTCCTCGAGTACATCCGCCTTAAGGTCCCTGGAACAAAGTTTGCCATTTCGTTGGGTGGGCGTAAATGTGTCGCAGAATTACTCAAAACTCGTGCTCAACTTTTCACCCACACACATGCATTGCGAGGAAAGGATGTGGAAAGTGCGGTGAACTTGTACCCACAGCTGTGACTTTGAAAATACATTCAATCATTTTCGGAAAGTTTCCCCGGATACGTTTTTTATTTATAGTTTTCAGCTGAGGAAGGACCGTTCTCTTCCTCCTCCACACTAAATCCAATTAAATTTATATTTATTAATCAACCATGCACAATTTATGCTTTGTTTACTTCAAAATAAGGTTAACAGTCTAATTTGCGTAATAGTCCCAGGTCACGATGCGTTTCACGCCTAATTAATGCAGCCAATTGGTTTAATTTTTGTGGCTGTCAGCATTAAATTAATTTCATATTTAGCGAATAATGACCATTGCTAGTGTCATTCCTTTTATGCAAAAATATGAAGTAATTAGCAGGTTAACAGAATTTGAAATTAAGCTAATACAAAACAGTATATTGGCGATGTATTGCCTTCAAATCAATATATTATTAATTACTAATTGTAAATAATTAAAATAATAACATGGAACATAAATCCTTCCTTTTAAGCGTATTGCTTTGAACACTGAGAAAACTCTTCCATGCAAGTAAGTTCATTGCAATGAGTTTGTATATACTTTCCTCCGACAGAAGGCAGGCCAATGAAGTTACCCACCGTTATGATTAACAGGTAATCCAATTCGAATCTCCGAAATTCAGTGTGCACTATATTAGATTTGCTCGCTCAGCGTTTTGCCTATAAAATCCCCCATTGCTGATTAGAGAAAGCGAATCTCACGTACGGCGCATTCGCCTTGAGCCCGCTGCGAAAGTGGTGCTCCTGCCAGTGATATTATTTTCTTATTCTTATATAAATCCATTTGAAATGCAACTTTTGCGCTAACGCATAAATCTTCAGCACAAATTGCAAACAAGCAGGGCAGGGGCTGAATGGCCTGAAAAGAAGGCAGCAAAGCGTAGCTGCGAAGCAGTCGAAGCATGTGTTGTGCCACTTCATACACATACACATACACACACACATACACATATACATATATGTACATATACATACGCACAGATGTGTACTACTGTATAAAAGTGTGTATCCCAGATGCTTGTTTGTATATATATTGTCGCAACATCAGTCAGGATTAGTTGTAGAAGTTTACCAGTACGACTAGTGGCCCCATCTTGTTTGCCATGCTGTAACCGTCACGCAGAACGCTCCAACATGCTGCCAGTTGTACCGCCCATAACCCATAGCCCACCGCCTTCTCACCTCCCACTTTCCACCCAAGCCAGCCACCCAGCCACCCAGCCACCCACCTCCCAGTTGCTACTGGTAGCCTTGTCCTTGTGTTGTGTCTTGTCTTGTTGAAGTTTTCCGCACCGACGTTGTTGTAACTGGCTTTGGCTGTTTGTCTTGTCTATTCCATTCCATCGGAATGTGTGCCGGGAAAGTTGCTCCCATTTTGTTTGCTTAACTCATTGCCATTGAAAAGGCCATAGAAATTAGTTAGGTAATTTCGCCGAAAGTTCCACTAAACGTAAAATTGCAATGTTTTATAAAAGCCCAATTTAGAGAGCTCAACGCAAGAGCTCGACATTCATACGAACACTCGACTTGCACTCGACTATATATTCTTTCTAAAAAAAAACACTTAGTTAGAAGTTATGATTTCTTTAAAATGTTAATCGCTGACAGTTATTATATACATTTGTCGGAAGCAGAACCTCTCACTATTTGTTTAATTGGCATATCACATATCACATATCACATATCACATTTGAAGCCAGTTTGCATTGTGCAAGTGACGAGAATGGATCTCATGTACGGGAAACTTTATATATTGTACCTGCTTCTGGCTATATTCCTGTATGATTCAGGTGCCAGTCCTAGCTGGGATTTTCAAGAAAACATGTGTGTGGCGCGGCATCTGTGCAGGATCGGAGCAGAAAGTAATTCTCCCGTCAATCAGTTCCGGCATCCAAGCATGTTCAACTGCGAGTGTCCTCCTGCCGAAATCTGCTGTAACAAATCGAATGTGGTAATAGTCGTAAAATGCATTAAGGTAAACTGGTATTAACCGATTGCTCTTTAAGGTTTTAGGTCCAGTTCGGAATTTCGATCAATCGCGTCCACCTCAATGTGACAGTCTACAGCCGACATCCATGATGAAGGATCATCAATTCATAGCCCGAGAGGCGGAAGTGGTGCCCTGGATGGTGGCTCTTCTGCATGCTAGAAATCTTCACTATTTGGCTGGCGGCTCCCTAGTTGCTCCAGATGTAGTGCTAACAGCGACTTCTGTCATAGAAAACCTACAAGAATACCAGCTGATTGTGAGGGCTGGCGAATGGAACATGCCAACCAATCAACAGCAATGGACCCATGAGGATGTGTCCATCAGAAAGATTGTTCGACATATGGCCTTCAATAGGACAAATGGCGTCAACAATGTAGCCCTTTTATTCCTCCAAAGACCGCTGGCCCTAAACTACCATATAAACCTCAGTGGCCTGCCGCCAGCGAATCGCATGCTTATCTATGATCGTTGCATTGCCAGTGCCTGGGTTAAGAACAACTTTGAGGACAAGGCTCACATGAGGGTTCAGAACAAAGTGGATGTGCCATTGGTGGACAGATCTCGGTGTCAGCGGCAACTTCAGCGAATCTTTGGCACAAAATTCTATCTCGATAGCAGCCTGATGTGTGCCGGTGGAGAGATTGACATGGGTTCGTGTCAAGGCGATAGAGTTTCCTCACTGGCTTGTCCCCTCCAAAGCGATCCCAAGCGATATGAGCAGGTGGGCATACTCACCTATGGATTGGGATGCGGATCAGCTTTTCCTGATGTATACACTGATGTTGCGAAAATGCGGCCCTGGATTGACTATCAGATCCAAGAAAACGCAGTCGCTCATCAACCGCAAGATGCAGGGGATGGAGAAGAACTACCAAGACATTACCTTAGAAACTTGTAATACAAATTCGGTTCTAAGTAAAAGCAAATATTTAAGATTTCCTTATTTAAGAATAGGAATATTTCTGGAACGTTTATGCCAGAAAACATTTAATCGCAATATCAAACAGCATGAGATGTTGGGCATTAATTAGCCAAAACAGCTAGTTCATATAACAAGCTGCGTTCATCCTTCTACTTTCGGCTAATTGTGGACTTGTGCGGGTCGTTTCATTGATTTATGGCTGCTAATTTCAACGCTTGGCGTTCAAAGTATTAAATAATAAACTCTATTCCGGCAGGACCCTCTCGATCCCGCTGTTTTTCCGATTACCCGCCATAACTCCACCCACATCATCTTCCCCGAGCTCCTGCTGAGCTGCAGTGTCGGTCGAGATGAGGCGCCATGCAATACGAGACTATAGGAAAGAGCTCCCTTTCTGGTCGCCCTTTTTGCAGACTTCGCAAGTGTTTCCCTGGATTTTATGGGCCAGTTTGAAACTCGGGCGGGAGTTCTGCCGTTCCCTCTGGACGTGTAATGAAATTAAAGGCGTAATGCAATACAGCTGGCAAAGTTTTTGCAGCGGGTATTTCCATGGCTTCTCGTTACTATTTGCTCTTTTGCCCGCCAGTAGACGTCGTCGCTTCTCCAGCCAGGCATTAAATTTAATTAATATCTTCCGTTTTTTAACAGACTGCGGTCTTCAAACAATTTGATACCGTTCGCTTTTTTTTGGCATGCTATTTTCTCTCATCTCATTCTTTGCGGATGTTTGAGAATATTTTGTAAATAAAAAAGTACAATTTGATGCTACTTTGAACTTTGAACATCAATTTGGCCTTGCTTTTTAATTCAGATTCAATTTGACATTGCTGTGAAAGTTGTGCTTCTTAATTCAGTATAACTTGCACATTGCTAGCGAACGGTCCTAAATATTTCAAGCTAAATAAGTAAAAAAAAAACAACTAAGAAATGAGTTCACCCAAAAATTTAGCCGCAAAAGAAACGGTTCGAAAGATTCACGAGAAGTCCCTAATAGCCACTGACCACCCGGTGGCCACATCTACACCAACCTACAATACACGCAACCGCCAAAGGAAGTTATCGTTGGAATCTGATGCATTCGTTTCGAAAAATTCGTCATTGGTGGATCGAGTTCCATTAACGTTCGAGGATATTCGTCGCCGAAAGAGTGTTCACGATCCTAGTAGCCCAAAAACTCAGAAGCTCCCAATGACTAGGGCCCGTAAATTACCGAATTCTCCAGTGCGTGTTACCACAAGTGAAAATTCCCCTAAGTCAAAGACACCGGATCGAAAGAAGACTACGAAGAAAACTCTTCCAAAGACGGAAAAAACTACGCAAAATATTCCAGCAATAGAATCACCAATAATAATAAAGGTGGAATCGCCTGCAGTGGAATCACCAATTAATTTAAACCAGATGTCACCGAAAATACTGTCAAAAAACTCACGAAAAAAATCAATTGTATTACCAGAACCACAACAGATGTCCCAATCGAAACCTTCGGAAGAGCTACCAATTGCAGAGAACGAGATGTCCCGTGAAGTAAATTCTCCTGAAGAAGTATCCAATGAGGAAAATGCAGCTGCCGAAGATATTTCGGAACCGCCTTTAAAACAGCCTCGCCTAAATATCTTCCAAGTAGCCACTGACCACCCGGTGGCCACATCTACACCAAATTATAATACACGCAACCGCCAAAGGAAGTTATCGTTGGATTCTGATGCATTCGTTTCGAAAAATTCGTCATTGGTGGATCGAGTTCCATTAACGTTCGAGGATATTCGTCGCCGAAAGGGTATTCACGATCCTAGTAGCCCAGTGCGTGCTACCACAAGTGAAAATTCCCCTAAGTCAAAGACACCGGAATCAACAATAATAAAGGTGGAATCGCCTGCAGTGGAATCACCAATTGATTTAAACGAGATGTCACCGAAAATACTGTCAAAAAACTCACCAAAAAAATCGATTGTATTACCAGAACCACAACAGATGTCCCCATCGAAACCTTCGGAAGAGCTACCAATTGCAGAGAACGAGATGTCCCGTGAAGTAAATTCTCCTGAAGTATCCAATGAGGAAAATGCCGCTGCCGTAGATATTTCGGAACCGCCTTTAAAACAGCCTCGCTTAAATATCTTCCAAGTCAATTTGGGATCGCCATTTTCCATGATGCGCAGCAAGAAACCTAAAGCATTCTCAGTGGAACTCAATGATGAGAATCAGGAATCGTATGAAGCACCTCCTGTCAATTTAAGCGATGGGGAGTCCATTGAAACCACCAGCTGCTCTAAAACGGAGAAAAAAAGTAGTTGTTTTATTTCTTAAGCTCATCAAAGCTTTATAAAATATAAAATACGATTTTTATAGGTAGGTTCCATAGGTACCACGTATCAATGGTACACAACCATTGTTCTTGGCTGCTCCTAAATAAACATTATCAATGCGACGCAGCAGGCCTTGAAAACTTATTCCTTTGCCGAGTTCTAGCACTAGCCTGATTGTATAATCTACACTCTTGCAGACGATAAAGTTCTTTCAGCGCACTTTGTAAGCTGGCAAAATGCACTGAAATGGCATTATCACGTTGCACACAGCTAATTTGCAAGCAACGGACGAGGAGGTGGGAACGGGGTGCAAAAAGATCGGCCAAAGAGAAAAGAAAACTGAATTATATTTGCACAATAAACTTGGCAGCCGACGTCTCTCTATATTATTATTCTGCCAGTTGTTTGTTTGTACTTGTGTGTTCCCTTGTATCTGTGGGCAATAGTAATAAGATGCAAGCACACCAAGTATTCCTTTTACACAATATTCCTTTCCCACCCGCCAAGTGACACTCTGGAAAATAATAGCCCCCGGTCAAATTTGAATATATTATAATTTATGCTAAAGCACAGAATATGATAAAACATTTTTTAGAACAAAAATTATTTGTATTTCGTGCATGTTGTTGATAGAAAAACCAGTTTAACTAATTAAATCGTGTACAATTAAATTACATAAAAATGTATAATTTATATGTTTCATTGAAGAAATAATTGTAACTATATTTTATTGTTAGATATTATTGCAGGAAGTGAACAAATTTTCTCAGTGTGCAATGAAAATGCGGGAAAAAAGGCGCAAGAACTGCGGTTCAATGCGAGAAACACTTTTGGGTTGCGATGGTTGGGTGCATATAAAGAAATTTGCATGGATTTTGAACGTAATAAGCGAAATGTGACTGCAAAATCCAATTTGTAATGAGAAAAGTAGTGCGAATTGTCTGTATATCTGTGTATCTGTGTGCGCGGTAGCTACAAAAATATTGCAGCATATTTCTAGGCGTATTTATGGGATGCGCTTAGTTTGCCGTCACATAGCATGATGGTTGTCGTGGGCTAAGGGGGCGAGGAGGCGAGGAGGCAAGGAGGCTAGGAGGCGTGGCAGGGGGACTGGGGACTGAGCGCGTGCTAAAATTATGCAATACAATTATGCGAACAGGCCTGCAACTCGGCGCTTGCATGTGTGCAGCTGTCTGTATGTGTGTGTGTGTGTGTGTATGCTCTGTGCCTCGAAACGTGACTTGTTTTTGGTAGGCTTACGCTGGGGATCCCCCAATTTGTTTGCGGCTGCTTCGTGGTGTTTTTCCTCATTTTATGCCGGCCTGGAACTACAAAGGGATTTGTTTTGAGAGCAATGGATAAGTTTGTGGACCAAAGTGCACAGCTGCACACTGGGAACGCAAAGTTTTCAAGCTATCCCATAGTATTCAAAGACTTAAATATATTTCTATTGTGTATTAAATACAACTAATTTGAATTGTGTATTAGTTATTATTAGTTGAATTTAAATGATGAAATGAAATTTTATATACTTATAGTTATACAGTTTCATATACTTCCAACTGAAAGTGAATAAAAATTGGCTTGGTACCTACTTCCTTTTTAAAAAGGGGATATGGATATGCTTTGATTCTGTTCATTGTGCACAGCCATTTACATGTTGTCTCTCCATTTAAAAATAATTTCCTGCACGCGCTGGAAAGTATGCTATAATTCACACGTAGCACAAACAACTGGCCAGGACCTGCGGTTGCCAAAAGGAACGGGAAAAGGCCTTCCTGTTTACAATTCATAAGCAATTTCGGACTGGCGACAAGGCGAGTCGAGGTTCCCATGTTGGGAAATCAACCTCGGCACCACACGATTTTTAATTATTTTGTTGCATTTTCATTTCAGCTCTGTGTTTTGTTTTGTTTTGCTTACCCGAATAAACAAGGTCCAATGGTCGCCTGTTTTTCATGGCGAAAAGGAATGCGGGCTCCTCGAGGATGGAAATGCTCGTTCCTTGACCGTGTATTCTCTTTTGTATAATTACAAAACGTGATTTTCTTTTTGTTTAGTTCTCTTTTTTCCGGCAGACAACATTTCACGGTTTATGTTAATTTTCTGTCTGTGTTTCCTAGCTTAAATTATTGTGAGCTCCTCAAATGGCGCGTTTTGGTTGCTTTTTTGTTTTTTCAGAGGGCCATGTATTGCCGTAGCTGGTATGCTGCAGAGGTGTCATAAAATAAAAGTTCATAAATATTTACTGCACGTTTTATTAGTTGCTACCACGTTGACGACGTTGTTCCCTGATATTTTTTAAATGTTTAAGATATCTACCTCGCTGTTGTTGAATAGAAAAGTAAATGTAGAAAGCAAAAAATCAAACATGGTTCATTAATTTGGCTGGGAATCAAGTTTTAATATCGAATACCTAAACTTTTTTGCTGGTTTCTGCTTCGAGTTATTTATTTATTTACCCTAGAACGATAATGGAGTTGTTGTGTGTTGCACAAACCATTCAAACACTCGGATTGTCAATAATCAATTTTTTATTAATTGCATTATGTAACTAAACAAGTAAATTCCGTATGTCAATTTGACTGAAATTGTGATGGAATGTCTACCATTCTAAGCCGTTGTCGTATTCATGTGCTGACTTCGCCTTGGTCATTGATGTCAAATTAAATCAATCATACGCACTGTGTACCCAACGCAGACATCATTTAACATAAACGGAGCTCCGATCGATACACAGAAGGTGAAAATCAGACCCATTGAACCGCAAATGCGACGTCAAGCAATTTCATGCCGGCGAAAATCTTTCAAAGTTAATTTTCCACACACGAGAAAGCAGAGGAGTCAAGACAGCTACTCAGGAACGAGAAAATTGTACGACTTCAAAGAGTCAATAAGCAGCCAAATATAGACGAACGGCGGTGGCGGAGGGATGTTGGCCAGCTAAGCCAGGTGGGCGCGTCCAATGGAAATGGCTCGGCTGTCTGGCAAACAAGCTGACTGATAACGGAAGCTGGCTATGCACGTTTTTACCTCTCGATATTTGCCGGCTGCCATGGAAAAGGATGTCCTCGCCACCTCGCCTTCTAGCGCACACCCACCCGTGCTCAGTCTGTCTCTGTTTGTCCTGTCGCAGGACGATAATGACGACTGGTTGAAACGGGGAAGGGGGGCTACATCGCTCCTGGCCGCTGCTGATGTCACACATTCATGGTCATTTTGCTGAGTCAATCGTTTGAAAAATTTATGTTGCCTTCAAAAGCAAAATTTGCCATCACCGTCGTTTGATTCTCGGCAGTGGAGGCAATCACAGTGGTGAAACATTGCCAAAATAATCTGTACATTTTCGGAATATTTTAAAGTAGTGCATAATAAGTGCTTAAAGCCTCATTGTATATTTTCTGTTATTTGTTTCTAGTATATAGGGTAGAACAATTATATATATGGCTTTTTTTTTGTAACTTTCTATATTATACCACCTTAATACGAGTATTCCACCGCATAGGTTATTTTTAATATAGAGACCTAATTTATTTAACAATTTTGTATATATTGCTTTGCTATACTTAAACATAAATTAGGGTTAAATTAGTTAAATAAGAAATAAGGAAAGTCAGCAAAGCCTTGTAATGCCTTGTGCTGATAAAAATTAAATATATACAATCATTATAAATGATACCATTGAAAATTCATTTAAGTATGTGGGAGTTTAGCCACTGTGCGACTGCGAGGCAGAGGGAGAAAGGTATATGCCGGAAAAGGGAAGGAGATAGTCAATAGATGCAGTTCATTTAACTTGACTGAATGTGCATCGCCTGCTAACCTGCTCACATTCGCATTGTCTCCTTGACTGTCTGGTCGGATCGGGTTTCAGCCGTTTCGACCATGGCCTCAAACTCAATTCGTGTTTATGAAGTGCTGATGTGTGTCTGATTTAATTGGAATTTGATGCAATTTTCAATGTATGCCGTCTAAGTCAGCAAAAGTGTTTCACTACACTTCAGTCATGTTTAACCACTTAATTATGACACTTTGGGGAAAACATTTGTTTTAAGTTGACTTGCAAAAGGGATGTGAATATTTTTACCAGCGATTGCTGATTAGCTGCTCATGTGGGCTGGTAAGTATTTACAATGACAAGTGTTTTAAACACTGGTTTAAACACTGGTCCTTGGCAGACCAGACAATGTCCTACCACAGCCATAAGTTCTCATTTAATGCGCTTAAAGCTGCTCGCGGAATAGAAAAATATATAAATGTGGGCAGCCAAGTGTCAGCGACAGCTACGGGCAAAGAATAACCTAAAAGTTGCCCACAAAACAACAGACCCAACTATCCACAACCCTTCATGGAATTCACCCTCTAACTTAGTTACAAAAAATGTGCCGAGAAAGTAGATGGAGTGATGGCGAGGGAAATGGGGGGAAACGAGGAGTAAAACTTAACAAGTTCACTTAGAAGAAATTAAGTTTTCAGCATTTATGTTAGGAAAACTGTAAAGAAAAACTTTCTTAATGAAGCGACGACAATGTGGTGAGCAATGAAGAAATGTGGGCAAAAAATCGCACTACTGAAACCCAAGAAGCGCACAAGTTTGCAATGAAAGCATACTAAATGAGGTACCCCATAGAGTCAAGAAAAGTGCTACAATTCTATATTGGGTGAATTGTAAAATAATTACATTTCATTTTAATTTCTATGCTAATTTATTCACAGAACAATATTACTATACCATTGTTGCTAACACATAGAAGGCGAAATACGTATATATATATATATATATATATACGAGTATTTAAACCAGAGAGAACGCTTCAGTAAAAAGCATCTGACTCTTTTGAGGCAAAATGTAGCTATTTTTGTACTTAGACTTACTTTAAATATAACACATTAAAAATATTAAGTTAGCTAAAGAAAAAACATAAAACATTCTTTAAAAAAGCGACAAAGTTTTATACAAACCCAATAAAAACAAAGGGATAGCTTAAGGAAAATTGTGCAACTGTATAAGTTTGACACATGCTTTTCCGACTAAAGCCACTGCAGTGAAGAAATATACATATAGACATACATATATATTGAAACGAATCAGAACTGAACAAAAATTGGATTATAGAAAATAAAGTTTTACTTTATTATTCAACCGATTTTTCGTAACATCGGTTAGAATTCACAGTTTTCAAGGTCGTCGGAATAACTTGTATCATCCCACATTGTAGATTTGCATTTCCATTTATCCCGAAAAAAGCGTCCTAAAGCAGCTTCCACCAGGCAGCAAAGCAGCACCAAGATGACAATGAACTTCATGTTGATTATTTGTTTGCTGCAGAGTTTGTAGAACACGACTGAACCATCCGAAAATACAGAAGACCTTTTATAGTCACGCCTATCAGTAACTGCGAGTTTAGGTGCAAAAATTGACGATTCTGCGATAATGTATTCAATTTCATTATAATGATGATAACAACGGTTTCTAAGAATATTTTAATATAAAATAAATAAAAATTATATTGCACTTCTGAGAAAAAAAGGTAATTGGCAAAAAAATAGCTGTACTATAAATCTAGATGTCAATCGTTATCAATGCTTCAAAGTTTGGAATAGAATTTTAAAAGTGTTTTTATAGGAATATATGTTTAAACTTATGTACAAAAATAGATTAAGTATGCTTATATAAATTCTTGTTTTCTGTTTAGTTTTAAAATAGTAATTTTTCCTAAGCTGGTTGTATGTATGTAAGTAGAAACTCATTATTATATAGCTGCTATAGGAATAATCAATACAAAAACTCAAACAAAAGTGCTTTCGTTGTTATTGACCATAAAGTGTTCTCATCTGGTAAACACCAGTTTCTTTACTATATATATTAATCAAAATCAGACTTATATATGATATATAGATGCAGTCTGTTGAACATAATAGAATTGAAATGATAACTGACTTTGTTGTTTGTGGTCATTTCATTGTGGTTTACATCAGCCAATTTTTAGCGTCCTTGTCGAAGCTAGCTGATTTTTTTGTTATTAGATAATTTCAACTAATCTAGTATGCCCCACTAATGGTCTAAGAGTGACAGGTATATGTATATATTTTAAAAATATTTAAGTTACACTAAGACTTTCCTTCTCGTACACGTTCAATGTTTATTAATTATTTGCCAAGTGCTTTTGGATGGGGACCCATCAATCCATAGCACACCCAAAATTAACCTAATTTTTTACCCACTCAATGTTTTTGGGAGTGTGAGAAGACGGCCTGAGTTGAAAGGTTAGCCCACCGCCTTGTTTTCAAACTCTTGGCAATTTTTTACCTCGGTAACTCACACATACCGACCTGTGGACCTGGACCGCCGAGTGTATTTGTGAGAGAATCAGCCACAGTTGGAAAACTTCTCCAGTGCTCCTTTTTGCCTTTGCAAAGCTGTTTTGGATGCTTTTCCACTGCCTCCTTTTCCTGGGTAGAATTTACTCGCTTGAAGATAAATTATATAAGCATTTCCCAAAGGTTAACGTGATAAATTTCCGGCAGCGTAAGCAAAATATCCCACAGAAAAGAAGAAACCCAAAGTCTGGCTTCGATCTTGCGGCCGCCTCGCAGAAAAGGACTCGGCGCATATGTGTGTGTGTGCGAGTGTGTCAGATAAATTGTTTATGTGTCTGTGGGGAAGCGATTAGTGTTAATGGGTTCCACCCCTCAGTCCCCCAGCAGCTTTCTAAAAAATGTGTGATTTTTGGCTTTACTCTTTTATTTCATTTTTTTTTTATTTTTTGTGCGGTATTCGATTCAAGTTTTCTTTTCAAACACTTCGACTGTGCGCGTATAAGCAATCGATAAGTGCACGCAGACGGCTACAAAAAGACGATGGTGGGGTAGCAGTTGGACAGTTGGATAGACAGTCATATGGGAACCAGTCGTACATCGGGATATATATTTTCAATTTCTTTTTCAGCAGAACGCACATAAAGTTTGCCCAGCATTGCTGCTGTCTGCTGTGCTGAGATTGCAGCAGGGGCATGGATTGCCAGGACAACAGGCAGGACATTCCCAAAAGTGCCCTAGCCATTGTCATTGCATCGACTTTTGCTGCTGGAGTTTCATGTTTAAATGTCAATTTCTCAACGAGCCAAAGTGACCAACGAGCCACCGACAACCAGTTGTTGTTGCTGCTCCAGCTCCTGCTCCAGCTCCTGCTCCAGCTGCAGATCCTTTTGCCGGCCAAGTCCGTTTTCGCCAGTCCTTGCGCATTTCGCAGGCCCATCCTATGGCATATATATTTTTTAACGCCAGGACGTCGGTGTGGTCGGAGTTATTTTTTCAATTACTTCATTGTTGATAGGGGGAGACGTGGAGAGTGAATAAAGAAACTGGCATTGTGGCCAGTTTGCCCTTTCTTTTGTTTACCCCACTAGATTAGGAATGCAAGGTGTTGTGATTTGTTGAGCTAAGGATTTAGTTGGACAAATATTTAAAACATTGAGAAATGGAAATGTTAATATGTATATTATCAATATGCCTATGGATGCACTTAATCATTAGCTAACTAAAATTCCGCGATTAGGCGAACTGCTGTAAACAGTTCTTTTTAATAGCTAGTATTTAGATCAGTGCCAATTTGTCCATCGAATTGATAACAAGGCTCTACGCTGTCCATAAACACCCAAAAATACTGGACCACCTAAACAACTCAATAAATCAACTGTCGACTGAGTAGCCTTTCCTGCCACCAAAAACAGCAAAAAAAAATTGTAAACAAAACACACAAATGTCAATCCTTTCTGCCTGCCGACTAAAGTGGGCGGTGGGTAGACGGACGGAGGCATGGCAATTAGTCCTGGCACTGAATACTCCCAGTGTGGGCGGGGTCAAAGGCTTAGTGCTACTAATTTTCAATTTGCATGACACCCAACCTACAACTGCCATCGATAGGCGGTTGATGGTGATCCCCATGACGACGATTACATTGGACAGCGAAATATAAATAAGTTTGGCAATTTAATTGAAATGGGTTGACAGGGCCGGGGGCCATAAGCTCACGGAAACGACTATTTTGAATGAATTAAATGGCCGTCGAAAATCTTTATTTATAACAGCTGCGAGCTGCGAACTGCGAACTGCGAACTGCGAACTTTGCTCCCCGGCAACTACACCTCCTGTCCACCACCGACCAAGATCCCCAGCTCTCTGTCTGCCGGCATCAGAAATATTAAATGAAACGGAGCAAATCCCATTGTCACCCGGTTTCGGCATTCGAAATTGGCAAATAATTGACAAGCCATTTGGGGCGTGTTGATTGGCAAAAACTAATGCCAGCAGGACGCTACTCTGGGTGACACAGGCGGCGGGAAATCGATATACATTTGACTGATGGACATCGCTTCGAAGGGCCAGCCGAAGAAAATACACTGAACGAAATCACAGCATTCTCACTTCATTTGTCGTCCATCTTCTTATGGCTAAATATTCATTCATTACATGCAAACCTCACTTTTAATAGAATAATAAATTGAATTAAAAACACACATTGGCATAACTTGAAATCAAGCTTAATAATTATTTTATTTGATAAAAGTATCAAAAGCATTTCAACCTTCAACTTGGGTTTAAGCTTTCGCATGAATTTACATCAGATATAGATATTAACAGACAGTTCACATTATTATTATTTTTATTAATACATTAAAGATGTAACATTAAATACCATAAGCGTTTTTGAACTGAATATATTATATATTATTCATTCAAATGCGCTATTGAACGACATGCAATTTCTCACTCGCACTGCCGCTAACTAAGTAACAGGTATCTGATAGTCCAGGATATCGACAAAAATTTTTTTTAAAATAAATTAATAATTAATTAAATAATAATATACATTTGTAACAAATTTATTTTCAGCATTGGGTATCACCCAACTATCATGATACATCGTTTCAAAATCAATATTCCCAACGCGACTTGTACTTAACAAAAAAGAAAACGTGACAACACCGGATGAAACAAAGTGACATTAAGCCATTTCAACGCAAAGGGGATTTTCCCTTTCCCCTCCCCTTCCCTTCTCATGGCTTCCCTTCCTTTTCCAGCTTCTTTGCTGGCTGATGGCTTTTTTGGCCAGATGTGCGTATGTGAGTATATATTCATATTAAACACATATTCGCATATAGGGAGATCCCTGCGCCTCCTGTAGATAAATCGGCCAATCCGCCGGGCACCACATGAAATACAGTCCATTGATGCTTTTCGTCTTGTTAAAATAATTGACAGGTGGCCGTGGATTTGGGCCAATCTCTAAGAGATCCCATGGCGGAGCATTAGTGCCATTTATGACAATGCCGGACAAATTGCGGGCACTGAAATTGATTGGCCAGCTGTCCGTGAATAGGTGGCTTAAATGCGGTCTCTGTCGCAGGATGAGCTTAAATATTGTTAAATAAAATTCGAGGAGAAATTAGTGGAAAAAATGGCAATGTTAAATGGGGAAAGGTAAATAACTTTTTCGGCATAGCTACGGATGTAGATTTCTCAACTGTTATATCTTTAATTAAAATGAAATAATCGGCGCTATAGGCAAATAAATATATAAAATAAATATTTACCTAAATGGTTCGACCAATCTAACAAAGTGAAGTTTTCAGGACAGCGACATTAATTCTAGAACCAAATCACCACAACATCGAAATCAAATGTTTTCATTGAATTTCATTCGAGACGTGGTCATGCAATTTTAATTAGTTGGCTAGCTATAAATTATTCAGAGCCACGTCGTTCGAGGGTCAAAATAATGGATTTTCTTTCTGCCTTTTGATTTTCCTTCCTTCCATTTTCATTGTTATCTTGGTATATGGATTGCGCAGAAAATGAAATGGAACCACGTTAAGTAGCTAAGCATTTGAGTTCTCTTTATCTGACCCGATCCATCTGCAATGAATTGTTTTTTCCTTGGATTAATTATAATTATTTTAAGATACAGAACTCTGAGAATATTACTTATTGATTACTCTATTGTACTGCTACACGGTAGTATAAATAGAAACGGAGAATCCCTTCAGGAAAATACGCCGCAATATCTACAATGACTGCGTTCTTAAAATGAAATACTGTTTCGTTAAATAGTCAAAATAGTTGATAGTAAATCATGACCATTTCATATTTGCATTTCAATTTGTCGCCGAAATTCATTCAGCTTATGGAATATTTTCAACTGAGAAATCCCAGCCGCAGACAGAATAGGAATAACGCTTTAATTGACTTGCCCAATGCGGAATTGTTTTGTGTGTACCTGTTGTGTGCAGATGCCACAACGAACAACTCCAGACTTGAGGCAAGGAATACCCAAATACCCAAATACCCTAATTTCCCAGGCAGCTTTCCAGTTCCTATGAGAGACATGAGAACACTGAGCATAAAAAACTTTAAAATATATTCGAATTTCTTCGGAATTAATTTGTACATTTTGAAAGTCGACCAACTTCAAACGACAGCATTATAACCAATTAGCTTAACTTTATAAATAATTTGTATATTTCAAAATTTTATACGAGTGAAGTTATCTTTATTGCTTTACCCTGACAACACATATGACGATGGAAATAGTTTATATTTTTTGTTGAAGCGTAGCTGCGTTTCAACAGCATGTGTGTAACTGGGCGTGTTTTATGCTCTTGCGCCCTGCGCCAACTTAAATGCTAACTTATGTTTAGATTTTACCCAATCCCGAGGAACGGAAAAAAGACGATGCAGGAAGTGGAGGGAAAAGGGCCAAAACCAACTAAGCCGGTTGCCACATTGTTTGCCCGGTTGTATTGCGGGCTTTTTTGGCAACTGCAACTGCAACAACATCAGGGGCAACATCAGTTGCAGTTGCTGGAGCAGCAGCAGCAGTCAAATTGCAAAAGTTTCTTGCTTTAAGCATAAAATATTTATGTCTGCATTTAGTTTAGTTTTTGGCTGGGTTTTTAGTTACTTTTCCAGTTTGGGGAAGATTTCTCCGTTGCAAGTTTGTCTGGCTGCAGTTTTATTAAAACGATTTCTGCCGGGTCAAAAAGTAGAGCCCCAGGCTAAAATGTTCTAAAATGCCTTAATCCTTGGAAAATGGTTTGGCAGGTAACGATGGTTATGCCTTAATTGAAATTTCAATCACTGTTAATTAAGGTGAATCGAAAATATACAAATCAAATATTTCTGCAAGCAATGCGGGATGCATCCACTGGGAAAATAGTTTTAATGTTGCATTAAAGTATTTACTATATAAATTACTATTACATTTACATTACTATTTAATGTTGCATTAGAGTATTTGCTATATAAAGTTTGTTAATTAAGCCGGGTGTAATGTGAATAACTATTTTTAAATGAAGCATTACATTTGTGTTCAAGACCATCATTAAATACTAAACATTCGACATTTCCAATATGCCAGCAGAATAATAAATGCTTTAGGTTTTCCCAGTCCAAGTTTTCTTTCGTTTGGGAACGACATTATAATTAAATCCAATGCGGTTAATTTATTAACATATAGTAGTGTATGTTCGACTGTCAAATCCACATTGATTTTAATCGAAGTTCTTATTTAATCACTGAGCTTAGAAGGCAATTGCTTTTTTTGGATTATGGATCCAAATAATCCGTATAAACGTCAAAATCTCGAAAAAAGCCAAGCTGAGACTAAACATGCACTTGATTAAAATTAAAAAAAAAAGCCTTTAAATATTCTTTGGTCGATTTTGGATATATTTATTTTATGAGAAGATAACGCTAAAGTCCAGCACTTCGACTATAACATACCCGTTACTCAGCCAATGTAAAAAAGAAGGGTATATGCAACAGTCGCTACAGTTGGGTTTCACCCAACGCGTTTTCTTCTGCTGCTACTTAGATTTCAACAAATATAGTATACCCTCTTAGTCAACGAGTAATGGGTATACAGCTGGACAGCCGAGGCCATTAATTTACTTCCCACAATATTTAGCATTACTCAGATCCTTGTGGTTATTTCGCCCCACGCCGTTTGTCAAATCTATATTTTCCGTTTCCTATTGTTCTACGTTGCGGTGCTCGAGCACCTCTTACGTAAACAAATGATTTCTGTTTACACACTCATTTCTCAACATGTTACCTATTTAAACTTTTGTGGACAGGAAAATTTAATTAAAACCAAAACACAGCTGCTCCCCAAGTAAGCCAGAACCCCAGTAAAATCAACAGAAGTGTTATATAAAGACGTGACGTGGAGGAATGGGAATGGGAAATCCGGGTAAGGCCAGACACTCATGGCAATATTTTCAATTATAACTCAAGTTTATAACGGAAAACTTGTGAGTGAAATTGGAGGAGATAGAAACAGAAAATCCAGGAATAGAGCAAGCTAAATGGAAAAGCTTTAAACGCATTTCGTTGAACAAAAGGGGGGCAAAAGAAATACGGAACATAACACAAAACAATAAACTGTGGAATGAAAACTGTGAGAACAATAAATTGACACAAATAAAAAAAAATTCGAACTAGATTCGAATTTCAGTTAATTTGAGGAGTTCGTTTTCCAGCTTTTCGAGCACAGTGGTTCGGAAGGAGAGCAGGACGGAATTTCCATTCTGAAATAAATTCACTAAAACAAATCAAAACTTTTCATATAACTTTCGCATCAATCGGGAGTGATGTGCGGGTTATTGGGTGGCATGCATGCCAAACAAATCAAAACAAAAAGCTCCAAAGTGCCACAGAAAATTGCTGGATTGTGGGTTTATAATAGTACTTCACAGCTTTTTGGGGAGCAAAGTCATAAAGAAGAAGCACAAACTTCAAGCTCAAGTTTAACACACAGCAGATGTCCTTGTACATTGTCTTTTTTGCAAGAGGTATCTGTTGAATGGATAGGGTATATACCCATGTGGTACCTATTATCAAACCAATAGCAATCAGATTAGCTTTTGTAGGATGTAAATATATTTCTGTAAGATATTCAAATTACTGCTGCTTAAGAGCCACGAAGAAGGCTTTCGAAAACGAAAACGTCGGGTATCTTGTAGTCGAGACAGTAAAATAATAAAAATATCATATCTGAGATATGGTTTGTAAATATGTCTTTAAATCTCTTTCAGAGAGATATGTGATATATGGGTTCGGTAAAGTTTCTCCTATTTCCAAGGTCCACTTTTCCGTATTTTTACCATATGACTGATTGTCTTGTGCCTAATTTTCAAAAGGACATTTTGCGGTAGCTTTTGAAAAAAAAGATGCCCTTTAGCAATGGGTACAGTGACTGTGGGTGGGACAACAAGTTCTTTGTGTTGATGACGTGTCAACTTTTGTGGAACTGCAAACTTTGCGCAAAATGAAGCGACAAAGCGAAACCTTTACAGCAAAAAACGTAAAAGAAAAACATCTTACAAAAGGAGAATGAAAATGCACGATAAAGTTTTTCTTTTCCTTTAAATTGAATTAACTCGAGAGCCGACCTGCGGAGGGGGGTACCATGCCCCTTACACCAACGGAAAACTTACGATGATTTATTTGCTTCACATGGCAAAGTTGAGTGTCACTTTTTTTCCATTCCTCAGCCGCCGCGTAAAAAACAAAGTAAAAAGGGTTGGAGAGCATTCTGTAGAACATCGGGGTGGTGGAATACTTACTTGACCATTGATCGGCGTATATATTTATTTAAGTACTGGCTGCTGTTCTTAATAAACATCAACATTTTTATTGCAATTTTTAATATTTTTATTAGGTCGCACCAAACAAGCAAAACAAGATAACGAAATGAGCAACGAAAATATAATTTTGGTAAATTGGACACTTAAAGCTGTTTTCCAACGCAGCGTTGATAACATTTTGTTGCGATATGCACTTCATGCAATAAACTAGAGTTTCGAAACCCAAAGAAATATCTAAGGTTATTATTTTGGAAACTAGCATTGAGTTGTGTGTGCCATAAGCGAAAAGAAATGTTCACCAAAGCTGCAGATCAATTTGGGCTGCGAGGAAAGTTGCCTCGACAGTTTTCCGGCTTATCTGGGAAAACTAATTTGTTAAAATGCTGCCCGGCTTATTTGTCGTCCTCCTTGTTCGGGAAGCATTTTGAAGCTGATCCCAAAGACACTGACAAAACCCGAAATGCCAAGCATCCATCATAGAGTTGGGCGGCAGGACGCAGACTGCCGACGACTTTTGGCGTCTGCATTTTTGGTTGGAAAATAAGTAAGGCGAAATAAATTCCTGTAGCAGGGACGTAGTGTCGCCATCAACTTGACTTGCCTGAGTCAAGTAAACTGCAAGCCAAAGCCTGGTGCACTTTTTCACATTTTTTCAACAGTCCCACTTTATGTACTGTGCAATATTACAGTGCCAGGGTATATTCTTGGTGTGTCAGGGAAGATTTTGCATCAAAAGGGGAATAGATTTATATATACAGAGCAGTATAAGTCAATAAATTGTGTTTTGATAGTAAATTTATAACAATATTTAGTTTTAAAAATATTACCTCGATAATCTGCTTAAGCTTTTCAAAAATATATATATGCTTTTTTTTCTTATTGAGCTAATTTCAACGCATTAGTAGAGGGTACTAAGGATCAGAAAGCCTTTTTTACATTTTTCGGCTGCTACATTTTGGCTCTCATGTTTATGCTTTGTATGCTCGTTAGGGTTTTTTATTTCTTGTGTGCCAAGCTTATTTGAAGAGTCTTCGTCCTTTCTGTTTAATGCCAAAGCAATCGGCCCGTTACATATTAAATTTTTAAATGGCCACCCATCTGCGGGACTCAGAATCACCAGAACCAAATGCGTTGCGTTAATGGTTCGTGCTACATTGGCCAGTGGCAAGGTCATGGTGGTTAAGCTCAATGAGGTGTTGCCTTGATTTAGTTGGCTTTGATAACTTTAGCATCCATGACCTTATTGTTCTTGCGGTTGAACTTTGAGATTGAGCAGAGACAATCGCATGCGGTGAGGAGTCTTAGAGGTAGCTTTAAATAATTACCAAGTCCGTGGGTAATAGCAATTGAACTGGGATTTGACACCAATTCCAATTACACTTAAAAATAAGGATTGCAATTTTTTAGTTAATTATGATAGGTATGATTCTTAAGGTACTGGACCAGCTTACCATAATAAACCACAATAAGATATTATGACAAGCTTTCCGTTCAATGTTACAAACATAGTTTAAACAATATTTTAATGTGTGCGAGAGCACTAAATAATAATAATAATAAATATAGTAATAAAAGAGCGCACTTAATATTTATTAATACAAAGGCGGAACCAATTCTGCAAATACAATCGACTATATAATTTGAAACCGAGCTCGAACAATCAAAAAAATCTGTCTTAAAAGGCAACTTCAACTTTAACAGCTTTGACCTTCGGCTTTGGTTATAATAAATTGTGAGAGTTGAGTAAAAGTTTGGCGCTTGTCAGCGAGTTATCTATGTGTGCGCTGTTGTGTAACCATGTATTTGAGTTTCCAGTGTTTTGAAAAACTTGCAACTGGCCAAACCCGAAAAAACTTTTCCCGCCTGCTGACATACACATCACTCTCTGGTGTGTTTGTTCGCCAGCTTTCCAGATCTGTTCTAATATATTGTGGTCAGTGGAGAGTTCCATCCTTCGTCCCGCCATCCTTCGTCCTTCGTTTGCCTGCATGGTCAGAAAAGTTTGCCAACAATGCCACATTAACACATTTGTTGAACGTATAATCAATTTGTAATTTGTAGCCGCAACAAATTCGTGGTATATAAGTCCACAACAAACAGCAGCATGGCGAAAAGAAAAATACAACTAGGGGAGCCTTTAAATCCCGAAATGCGAAACTTTCATGTCAACAAGAAACTCTCACGAATACCGATAAAACTGGTGTAAGACACACTTAACTAGTCACAGGGGGAACAGGAACTTAAGTACCCAAAATGAAGCAAGAGAACTCGTAGTTTACTCAACCTTCAATAATTTTATAGTATTTATAAACTTTTTTAAATAGTTCTTAGCATATTGGTATAGGATGATCTATACTGAAACTCAGAGCACATGAAAATGGAAACATAATAGTCTTCATTTTCCATCAACAACTTTTCACCTTTCCACTTTTCCAGATATGAGCAATTCAGAAACTTCATATAAATAACCTTCATCACATTTAATTCTTATCAATATTTCAATATGTTGACAACGGCAGGCTTCGACAAAAAATAAATATCTGATTCTCTGCCAACCTGCGTCAACTTTACAAACTGATTTTAAAAAGTTTCATAATTTATATTACTTTGTATGTCCTTGCGCCAAATTCCCCGCACATTCGAGTGTATAAACTTGAACATTTTCGCTTTCACACTTTTTCCAGCCAAAGCGTGTGTTATGCAAATTGAGTGCAGCTGTTATCTCTTCGGCAGCCGAAAAAGAATAAAAAAAAATAAATATAAATAAGGAAAATAAAAAGGAGGCGGGTGAAAAACAGATAATGCTTGATAAATGTGTGTAGTCCCCATATGCAAACACCCACCTCACCCAAGTCAATGGCCACCAGATGACAATCGGGATAAAGTATCCTCCTTCCCCAATTTTCTTGACAACATAAAGCGTCTTTTAACAGCCTGGTCCCATTCCACGGTCCCCTCTTTATATGCAAATGTGCGAAAGGGTTAACTCTTGACTGAAGGTCAGTTGGCATTTTGTTCGAGTCGGTGGCACAGTATATAATAGATTGTATATCATTTTTCTCCCATTCCGGCCTGTTCATTTTTAACGACAGAATTGATTGACATTTTGCACCCTCGAGGCGGCTGTATTCAATATTTCGAATAAACCCAAACGGAGATGATAAGCGCATAAAATTATTTTAGCTGAGTTATGTGGAAAAAGAAAATAGTGGACTGTAAAAAACAATAGCTGCTAAATAGAGAATATATTAGTGAATTAAATGCCTACTTGGCATTAATTGACCTCTGCGTAAAATGTAAAAGTACGTATTGCAATTTATATATAAATAAAATGAAAATTGCGCTGATATTCCGTTCTCGTGCAGCGTTCATTTAGCTAAGGTCACTGCCTGCCTAAGCCCATAAACCAGGCCGAGAACCTAGAAAATGGTCCAGAACAAAACTGAATCCAACCAAGGGCGTGGTGGACCACCTGTAAGCCGCTTGCCAATCGCTGACAGCCAACGCTTAACGTGAAAATCCCCTAAATCGCTCCTGTTGCAAACGAGTTTCGCCCTGGATCTGGCTTTAGCCTTGGCTCTCTGTCCGCATCTGTATCTGTATCTGTAGCTGTAGCTGTATCTGTAGCTGTATCTGTAGCTGTAACCGTATCTGCCGCTGACCGGAACCCAATTGAATCGAGGCCAGTGGAGTCGACCGGCTACTTTGGCGCACTTCTGAGGCTGCACTGCTTGGCTTCCTGTTGCCATCGGCAGATAGGTAAACAAAAATGTTTTCATGGGCACAACTGGAGTGGAACAAAAAGGGAACCTTACCAGAGGATTCGTTGGGGATAGGGTAGATATCTGCCTCTCTCTGGGGTGTCATTAGCCCCTGTTGTTATAAATACGCTGTCTACGCCGTTATTTGTTGGTTGGCGGCCGCCCAATTGGTGAGTAATGTGTTTAGCTAGATTTATAGTCTTAAGAGTTCTAAGTTCGCAGCCACAGTGTAATATAATCTCTTGTATACCTGAAACAATAAATTTGGGAACAAATAGCGTACACAAATATTGTTGATGTATATTTAATTATCAGACAAATCAGACAAATTGCATGTTAGATAACAAGTAAGTGTCATTTATTCCACAGGGCTATATGAATGCTCACCGCGGCTAAAGAAAATATTTTTGTAAAGTAGACCGAAAAAGCGAATTTCTAATTATACGTAACTGTTCGTTGAGCCCCGAAATGAAAATCGGTAAATGAAAATTGCGAAACGGCTAAAACGAAATGAAATCATCAACAAAAGCATAATTCAATTTTACGGTCCGTTGAAGCCACTAATGAATTATCGTATAGAGTTCGATAGGACATAGCCATGGATTTATACAACTTCATATGTGCACATGTACCCATCGCAAATAGTTTTTCTGTTTTTCTTTTTTTTTCTTTTTTTTCATTTCCATTACATTTCATTGCATTTTGGATTTGGGTTTTCTGTGCCATTCGGTATGCTGTTTGCCTGTGCCCAATGATCCTTTGCCTTTTTCCGCCTATCTCGATTTGTATATTTCGAGCCTGTATATTTTTCGTTTACTCAATGAGCTAAACTGTTAATATATTTAGGAAATTCTTTCAGCTTCATATTTGCCGCCATTTGCCAATGTCAAGCCATGTTCAACTACTGTGACCAAAATGAAGAAATTGATTATAAATATATTTCTTACAGAAGAAGACAAGAAACGTTACTTTTACGATACTTTACTTACGATACTTTTTTATTCAATGTTTGAAGCTGAGAACCCATGAACGCAGATGAACTCGAATAAGCAAAATGATTTATATTGGGTTTATTTGCTGAAGCAAAGAAAATCCCTCTTAAATTCGGATATTTTAAAGCTGTCTCGTACCAAGAGGCCTTAAAAGTTTTGAACGCAACATTTAACCATCCGTTGTGCCTACCACACCATCAACCAATGTCCTATGACCAAAAAAAAAAAAAGAAAAGGCGGACAAGGCCAATTGGGAAAGGGATGAAAAAAGGGAAACTGAAAAGGCCAAAAAGCAGCTTTGATGTTATTGCCGCAAATTAGCTAGAAATCTTTTGCCTACAGGTCACCGCTGTCCCTTTTTCCATTCCATTCGACCACTTACCAAAGAAAAATGTTACCCGAATAATTTGGCATTTAGGCATTCAGCTTTTCCGATTATTTTTAGCTACACCTGTGCGTAACAAATAGAAATTTGCCAAGAAAATAATTGAACTTCAATTGAGTGCGAGCATGTGCAGAATATCAAGTATACGCATTACCGGCTGTATATAAAATACAAAGTTGTGAATTCCCCAAACTTTGGCAGAGTCCATGCTCAACTTAAAGCGGATTCCCAGATTTGTTTTTGCCATATTTCTGCTATAAGTCGGGGAAGGGAAGCAGCACATTTTTGCTGCATCAATAGTTCAAATACTATTTTATGCTTAGTTGATTATTGACTGCAAGTGGAAATTTACTTTTGCTTCATCGAGAAAAGACGAGCAAGACAGAAGGAGTTTCTTTTTTTTTTGGGTTAAGTCTGGCAGAACGTTAAAAATTGGCAGACGAAAGAAACTTGTTTGTTTTTCAACTTATACGGAAATTGTATTTTTGCCCAGCAGAGTAAGGAAAAATCAAAAAATCTGACAAAACTTGAACACAAATTGTGAGTGTCCTAACGTATACTGCTCCTTCGTGAATCCCCATTTTGCTGCACTTCATCTCTGTATTTCTACTTCATATTTTTGTGTTGTGAGTACACGGAGTTTGCCGAACCCATACATACGATTTCTACACTGATTTATGTATTAGTGTATTAGGTATTTGGCTAATTCTTATTCCGTTTGCACGGCGACTCACAGGGTATTTCACTTAAATAACTTAAAACGTCCTGTTCGGAGCAACTACCGTCCTTTTAGTTTCTATTGTTAGACCTTGTTCAATTCGATTGTGGAATCGTTCTTGCTGTTTCCTATTGCCTTCTAACCATCCGAATCGCATTGTTGCTACAGTCAAGTGCACAGAAAGAGTATCCAGCACTTTTGCGGCCAGTGTGCATTATATTTCCTTGGCTTTCTATTCAGTTTTCCATTCTGGCTCTAACTAACCCACACACTTCAAACTCTCGCTTTTAACGCGTTCTCCATGGAAATGCTGTTGCCATACAATCTAGGTTAACGAAGGTGCCTAAGAAGATGGATTTGTGGGTCGCAAAAGTGCAAAACCGAGCCTGGATGCCCTTTACTGCTCTACTTTTTTGTAAACCGTATTAGCTTCGTTTCCAAGTTACGAAAAAATGAATCTCCTTTCGATATTGCGTTTTCAATTTACGTAACTGCATTTCAGGGCTTGATATAGAAAATAAACAATTTGTATAGAGCATATTAAAATGAAATATGTTAGCTCCGGGTGCTCAGATCAGGGGAAAATGACTTGGCTTTTGATTGGGAAAATACAAATATTTTGTATTAATATTGCACGCGAGCTCTGAATAACTAATAGCCGATAAGAGCCGTAGCAATCACTTCCAAGAAGAGATAACTCATTGAGCTGTATAAATGCAAATCTCTGCTCGAGTTCGATGTCAGTTATGAGTTCTCGGCTTACCATGTCAGTGCCATGGGGAGTTGTCCTAATGAGCCTTCTTCTGTTCCATACCGCCCAAGCTGGACTATATTGTGGACCAAACAAGATATATGCGTGTGTGCCTACCCAATTTTGCAGCGATGGTCGCAGCACGCCAAGAAATCCCGCTGCTCAATTCAACTGGCATTGCCACCGGTTTGAGTCTTGTTGTGACCAAAATAGGGTGAGACCAAACATTGTGTATTCTTTGGAGTGGCACCTCATTGAAAAAACATGTTGTTTTCAGGTGATCTATGGAATGCGATACAATGCAGGAGAATTTGAGCCCAGTCCATATGAGCAAGGCAACGAGCCACTCAGCAATGCAGCTGGAAGGAATACTGCCACAAACAGTCAGCCAACTGGTAACGCGGGTGGCAATGGCTCGTTCTCAAAAAGAAAGGCTGGAGTGCCTCTGACGAACATTCAAAATTCGAATTTTGGGGGAGGTAAAACGCCCACAACAAATAGTCAAAGTTATTCGATAGATGGTAAGCCATTCAATCCGGCACCCAACGGTCCAGACAGAAAATCGTATACGCGCAATATAAATCAACATGCTCATAATATCCTTAACAATAGTTCGGGAAAAACCAATTTAGGAGACCGATCTACGGATAATACTAAAAAATATCTTCAACAGCACATTCATCATCAGAATCATGCTCATAATCATCTTAACAATAATTCGGGAAAAACAAATTTAGGAAACCCGTCTACGGATAAAACTAAAAAGGCAAATAATCAAAATGTACAGCCCAATACTAATTTCTGGAACAATATTTATACAAATGATAATGATGGTAGTAGTAGTAACGAATTTTAAATTACATGCAGGAAAAATATCGCAATTAATAGATTATTCCCAAATTAAAGATAAACAAAAGCGCAACTCAGAATTTTTAGCAAATATATACAATTTAAATTGATTTGTTGGTTAGTCTGGTTAAAAGACAGGGAGTAACGCTCAAAAAAACTGGCGAACCCTTTACTCGATTGAGGAAAGGAGAACACGGTGCGAAACCAGTCTGGACATTGGGGAAAGCGATGGAGAGAAAGGTCAGCTAGACCGCTGCAGATGTCACCATTGACAGGAAGTCAAAAGTTGGCATCCCCCAAAAGCGGAACTGAAACTGACAGCAACAAACACACTCACCGCCCAGTCGCCCCAAGGACAACCGAAAAGAAAATCAAGGCATGACAAAAATAAAAGACAAAAATCTATAAGAAAATAAAAACTGAGTTTTGATTTCCACAGACAAGTAAAATATTTTTTACCCCATCCTGCTCATCTATCGGACCTATGCCAGCTGCTGAAAGCAAAAGAAATTTTAATATCAGAAAAAAAAGGAAAACAGGGAAACAAAATAGAAGGACGTTCCGAGTGCGTTTTCCAGCTGTTTCCCTTCAACGAGAATTTGTCATTTCTTCTCTGCGTATTTCCCAGTCTTATTCTAAGCTTGTTTGCATGTGTTTCTCAGTCTGTTTGTGGTTTGTCCTTCCTTTGTTATTTATTATTGTTTTTCAACAGGAAATTCGTTTTCCTCGTTGTTTTGTTTCCTGCTTATTTGTGTTACCAGTTTCTCTTCATCAATTTTTTGCGACTGTCTGCGGCTGATTGCGGAAATCGGCAGCCAAAATCCCTTCAAATGCCTGTAATCTAAATGCATTAGCTTATCTTAATTTAAAATTATTTGGTAAATTCAAAAGTAGTTCTTGAACCCAACTTAGTTCCTTATATTGTTCCCTGGAAAATAACTTATTCCTACTTAAAAGGGTTCAAAAACGTGGGCTGGTTGCATAGGTTATCTCTGTAAAAAATATATTTTTACATTGCAAATATTTCCAAAATTAAGATGCAATCCTTACACTCAATTAAATCAAGTTATTTCTGGTCAAAATATTTTAGAAAAATTTGGTCGAAAAAAAAAGGAAAGCTACCGTGAGGCGGCAACTCAAGCTCATTAATTTAACTTACCCAAAAAGGAAACCAAGTGGGTGTGGAAAATTCAGGCCAAACAATACCGAGATAGAGGGACCGGGAAAACAGGATGTGCGGCCAGGTACGAGGAGGCAACAAGAAGAAAACCACCAAGAAAAAGTAGCACGGAAGCGGATTTTCATTCAAGGTAAAAGCAATCAATCAATATTCATGAAATCAGATTTAATTTTAAGCGCATTTAAGTTGCCAGGCAGGAGGAGAAATGGGGGACGCTTTCTCCATCTCGGCCCACATTTTCTCCTTGGTAATGATTCAGCATTAAATTTCGGGTGACTGAAGAAAGGCAAGAAACAACAAAATCAGCAGCAACAGCAACAGCAACAGCAACATCAACAGCAACAAAGATAATCAGTGAAATAAAACGATGTCGACGTCAAAGCAAATGAAACTGAAGATGAGACCAGAGCGAAATTTCGGACGAACATCATTAGAAAGTTGCTGGAATTCGGTTGTAGCCGGTTTGCTTGGATGGTGGGTGGGTGTTTGGGTGTTTGGGTGTTTGGGTGTTTGGCTATATCCATCCGACCTTGCTAATTGTATGACAACGGGGGGTGGGCCTCGCCCATCTGGCCATTGAAATCATGCCTCCGTTCAAGTAGCTGAGCGCATAAAACTAAGCTGCCAATACAATTTCGTAATCAGAGTGGCATGAAAAATTAAATAAAACATGCAAATAAAATTATTACGCATAATTTGTGTACACAGGGTGAGATGAAGGGCTCCCGGCAGGCAATACCATTTTCCCGCTTTTCCCAGCTTTTCCGGTGCGGAATAACTGATTTCATTTCTACTGGGATTTTGAGTGACTGCCTGTTTTGGGTTCCCCCTGCAGCACAATTCATTTTTCTGATTGACATTTTACCGTGAAATTTAGCTCAACAACTTTATAGTCATACATTATTAACCTATGCCCTTCTTAATTACTCTATCATGCACATTAAATGGTCTTACTTAGTATTAAGTCTTAAGTCTTTACTTAAATATTAAATAGTATTACAAGATTTCATAATTTAAAGTTCAAAGTATTGAACAGTTTATGAAATGCAATTCCTCGTAGCAAAACCTATAAAATATTTAAATTATTTTTTTGTTTTGCATAACTAAAATACACCTTGAAGTATTTCAATTAAATATTGTTTGCGAGCTATACTTATTGTGCTTTCTGAAAGTTCACCTTCATTACTCGAAGCCCATTTGTAGCTGGCCAGAAAAAGCACGAGTTAATAAGGTCCTTAATTGAGTTTCTGTTTTGTACACCGATGTATACACGTATTTTTATGCAAAACCGAGTGCGGTTGTTGAGGTCAAAACTATTAGGAATGTGACGGGAACTGAAACTAAAGTTTGGAAGGTAATGAGCTTGTAACAGCGCAGTTTTAACTGGATGCATGGGTGTGGGGCTTATCTAATATGTGCATCTAAAAATGAGATTGGAAGCAGGGCATAAACCCTTGCGTACCACCTAATTTTTCACAACACATTCTGCTCTAGTTTACCCTTTTTTGGTCTATATATTCCCTGTGTTCCATGTATTTTCCTTGTTAATTGAGCGTTTTATCTCTCCCAGAGATTTGTAAATTTGTGACGCATTTTTTAATGTGCTTCATTTTATTTGGGATCCAACCACTCCCGGCTTCGGTGTTCCACTGCTTCGGTTTGAGCATGTGTTGCTGGCTAAATTTTTTCATTGTTGTCCCGTACATCACACAAGCGGCTTTATTGGTCAGCAGGGGTTAAAGTAGCCGAGTTAGTTTTGTCAGCTTTGGCATTAAACCCATGCTGTCCATCGTTCGCCTCATTTCCATCTGGCAGAGTTGCCGCGCCGCAGGTTATTTGTTGGGTTCAAAGTTCGGGTCTAGTCTGGTGGCCCTGGGATCGGGGACAGAGATTGGGATTGTGGGTCTGCATCCGAGTCCTGTGTTTTGGGTTTCCCGATGGGCACCCCTACCACCCCTATTTTTGAGCATTTTCAACCATTTTTCGCTTATTTTGTGCTCTAATGGGGCATAAGTGTGATTTGGCAAGTGTTTAATGAGCTTTCCACTTTTCCCCCCAGTCGCTTGAATTATTTTATATCCACGCTGGGTTTTCAAACAAAACTTATTTTGAGGTAGAACTCGAGAAGGGAGCCAATTATTCATGTACTCATATAGCAAATTTCCCTGAATGGATTGTGGTTATTTATAGTAGTGTGAAAAAGAATTGTATGCAATTGTAGTATTAAGCCGCAGAATACGAATAAATAATATAGAAAATAAACATAAACAAAGTATATCGAGTAACAGCAAATGCGTATTTATATGCTTTTAGCCATTCAATATGCATGCATTATTATTGTTATTACACATTTTAATTAAATTCCCCAACTTGCTATAATTTCAATTAAAGTTGGGAATACAACACATAGTGCCCAAACAACTTTCATGGAAAACTGCATGAAAGTCGCGCTCTCCATCGTATTTCGGTCATCACTTTGAGCCAACTCATTGCGAACAGACTGAGCCACGACCCACTTGGTCGTGTTCGTATCTACTTGGCCCAAAGTGATGCTGCGTGTTCAGAGGGCCAAAAGCAGCCCACAACCTATCACAACATTTTCTGAACTATGTAACTCGACTCGAGCCCAGACGCGACTTGGAATCGGGAATTGGGAATCGAGAATCGGTCTTTGGGCTCAGTACTTGGGCCTGGCCTGTTACCAGAACAGCCGTTGTAGGTCAGTGGGAAAAGTGCTTCTAAGAGAGCAGAGGTTCGTCAAAGGGAGCACAGCCGAAACAGAGAGAATCAGAGCTTTTAAGGCTAATTCGAATTCCCACAAATATGTCCCGAATCACTGGGAAATTGTCCTAAGGATGGAAAACACTGGGAAATGTTACGATGTGCAAAATGTTGGAGCAATAACAGTACAGCGCATTGAGCAGGACAAAGATTAAATTTGAATTTAAGTAAACATATGCATCTTAGTTATATTTTAGAGCTACCCAGATTGACAATTCTTTTCAGATAGTAACTATTGTAGGATTAGATTAATAGAATTATTAAATTCATGCTTAACTTTTCATTTTTGTATGTGTTGTTATTAAAAATATTAATAATATCAAGCTATCTTTATCAGCGCTCTTATTTTCATTATCTCAATTTCCTGACAAAAAATGTTATTAACATTAAAGATTTTTTATAAATATTGCTTAACATGTAGTTGTACCTTCCATCTGGTCAAATGGAATACACATTTAAGAGCCGTTTTTTTACCTTCTATCTGGTCAAATGTAATACACATTTTGAAGCCGTTTTTTTACCAGATTCTATGTCACTTGGCTAATTAAAGTACTCCTTTGCCAATCGGCAAAAGAAATCTGCAACAACTTCCTTGAAAAATTCCAACTGATTTCAACGTCGGCATTCAGGCAATTGTGGTTTACGTCGTAACTCTATACCGTACACGCTAATATTTGCACTAATTTGATTAAAAGCATTTTAATGGCTTCAAGACTCGGCAGCCTCGCAGGTAAATGCTCGCACATTCATTTTGTTTGGGCTGTCGGCAAAATCGCTCCGGAAGTTTAGCCTGCTGCAACGGAAGTACACTCACAGTGAAGCCTCTCCTGATGCCCAACCTATTAAAATGGCCGCCCATTTATCGCATGTGTTTGCACGCCACAACTTTCCAATCCCCCGAAGTCGGAGAATCCCGAGCCGGTGGATACGCCATGGAATTTTTGGGGAACGATGCTTTACGGCAACCGGAATGGCTAAGATGGGAAAGCTAAGCCCAAAAACTCAACTCCAAGGAATGTTCGCCCATCTTTTCTGGCTTCTAGCCGCCATCTTCCTTCCCATTCTACTCCATTTTTGTGTTTCTTCTGCCTGGGTTTTTCCGCCATTTCAGCAGAAAACTCAACCAAACTCGCACAACCAAAAGGCTAAAAGTTCAAATGCAGCAGCAGCAGCTCTGCCATTTCACCTGACTGCAAGAAAGTTTTTCATTTGATTTTTCACTTCTACCATTCGTGGCTGGGTTTGAGTTTGAGGTGGAAAACATTTTTCTGCTATTTTGGGTTGCCTGCGGGCGCCCCCCTTGGCATCCCTGCCCCCCTCCTGCGTATCGTTTTAGCCAAATGTTCGAACTGTTCGCATTGGATTACTTGCGGATTTGTCCATGTCGTTATTTCGACGGTCAGTTAAGCCCACTTCAGGTACCGCTGCGCTCCCAATTGGATCGTTCTCATTACGGAATGGGAGCAGGATAAAACTCAAACTCCGGAACCCCAATGCGGGAGTGCGTCATACTTTATTTGTTTTTTCAGCTAAGCGCAGAAGTTCGGCCATCAACCAAAACTTCAACTGCAGCGCCAAGTCAAATTTCTGACCGGACCCCAGACCCAGTAAGTGGCGTCAAACTTTCAAAACTGAGCGCCTTGGCACTTTTGCATATTTCCACCGAGGAATACGCAAGACGAACGGGTGGTACCCAAATGGTTGGTTACACACAGATCGTCTGTGGAGGAAAACACCAGGCAACATTTGCTTAGCCAGAGCGAAAGACAAGTACGCTTTGTGGAAAATACAGAAGAAGTTGCAGAGAGGAACGTCGAATACTTTGAATAAATATACCATCCTATAAATATGTTACACTTTCAATAGAAACGCTTTACATGCGATAATTATTATATATTAAAATTCAAATAAATGCATTACTATTACTATAATTCAAACTAAAATAAAAAAAAAAATACAAAATTCATGCTAAGCTGCCAACTACTTTATTTAAATATTTGTAATATTTTTGCATTAGAAAACTTCAATATATTAGAATTACAATTTTAAAAATTTAAAAATTGCAATTCTTTGTGTCTGACTCTTTTGAGATGCCGGACAATGGAAGAGCTCATTGCTGGCCTCACCCCTTTCATTTTCATTTTCTCAGACATCGTTTATCAGAGGTCTGGTGCTGTCTTCGCTCGGCTGCATCTTTCTTTTAAACACTTACTTAAGTGGAAATTTATGTTGTTTTTCTACCCGTTCTTAGGAGCTGCCAGGCTATTGGTGCGCAAATGTTGCATTTGATATGTGCCAGACAAGGGACCTAAGCCCAAAGTCCAAGTCCTGGCCATTTGTTGTTGCACCGCTGCACACGCACACCCACACCCACACCCACATCCACACCCACACCCACACCCACACCCACAGCCACAATCACAAGCACACCCACACGCAGATAAAGAATTAAGTATCTGTGTGAACGTAAAGACAAGTTGGCAAAGTTAAAGTTTTGCTTTAACAAGATAACAGGAACCAGCATGAAAAACTGTGGCCACAACTTTTCCACGGCATTCTGAGCAGAGAACCTATTAAGAAATATAGGAGCCAAAAAAGTTTGCAAATCGAATTACTTAAAGTCAAATACCACGAATAATAATTAATGCAAATCTTTTTAAATTATTTATATTAACTTTGGGCAGTTGATCAGCTTGAAGCGTTCATAAACTTCCGCACGAAAAACACACAACTACATTTAGCGCCACACGGCATTCCACTTCAGAGAAATATCGTCGGGTACTTAAAAAAACAAAAACAAAACACGATCTCAACTCATTGAATAAAAACCTACAAAAAAAAATTCGTCAGTAAGCTGACAGTCATCAGACAATGCCCCAAAAAGTTACCCTCTTCGGCGGAAGAAATAGCAACAGAAACAAAAACATAGTCATCAGCAGCGGCTGGGAAACTGCTAAAAACGAATCGCGAAACAAAAAGCAAACATCCGAAAAAAATCACAAAACTTCACACAAAAAGCACTCAAAATATTGTTGATTATGCCAGCCCAGACACATGCACACTCACAAAAACAGTTCGTGGTGTTCCGGTTTTGAAATTCAATTTTTTAAGAAATTAAAAAATCTTATAAAATGAAATCTACAAAACTTACCAAAAAAAATTTAATTTTAATTATTTTATAATAACTAAATATTCTATAAAATGAAATATAATCAAATACAACTCGTCCCAACTATTAGTAAACTATTTAGTTTAAATACTGCAATCCAATCTATACAAAAACAATTTCTTTTTTGAACCCAGGAGTTTTGGTAATTCGGAACCGACCTGATAGACGCCGAAGAACAACAGCAAAACGCTCGCAATGAACGTCGTCATATGGCTCTATTCCCGTCCTTTTTGCCGGATGCCCCTGCAACCATAAAAACAAAACTGAAAAGCACGGCCGTAATGTTTTTTCGACGTCCGCTCACTCGATTCGCTGCTTTTTTCACTTGTTTTTTAGTGTCTTCGGTGTTTAGTTTTGGGTCATTGCGCATTGGTATTGTTTTGCCAGGGAACGGGGAATCGGCTGCATTTTTGTTCAGCCGCCTTCGCCCCCGAAATCTATGTAGTTAGGAGGAGGTTACTACTCACAGTGCGACACTGTGCAGTGTCTCGTTATCCATGGAAAACTTTGCCTCTATGCGAATTCTGTTTGCATTTCAGTTTTTGTTCACCTCTTCCTATTTTGAAGAGGGTACTCTTCCGAGGTAGTGGAAAGTGCGAGCGCGTAAGAGGAATGAATGGATAATAAGAAATAAATATGCCAAAATAATATTTACAAAAGAATTGTACAAAAGAATTGCACTTAACATAATAAAGTGACAATTACTTGGATTTATCTAATATTAATAACGCCCCATTGCACTTGCTTTAGAGCATCAGGAATTTGACTATTCCGATCTAAGCATGTCCTTTGGGCACTTTTCCAAAAAACTGTAATTGCTGCCATCATGTTTTGTAATGTGTGTGGATTGCGTGTTTGCTAGTGTGAGTGTGAGTGTGAGTGTTAGTGAGTGTGTGTGTGGTGCTCCTTGAATTGCATTTTGCAGAATAGCCTTAATGGCTGTTGACTCTACTCCGCTGCTGTCACCTCCAAACGCCAACCTTAAGGCTAAGTCCTTATCGACCCCGCCCATACCTGAAATAAAGTCACTAATCGGCGAACAAACTTGATAAGCTTAAAACTATATTTTAAGCCTTTTGTTCGGGCGGACTCTTTAATTACTGCAGAAGTTAAGAAAGCTTTTTAGAGTTTCTGACCCGTCAACTTAGTTAAAATGCCAACTTGGCTTTTAATGACTTTGTCTTTTAATTTCATTAAGCTCACCCAAAATGTCAGCTCCCTGCCTTCATGGCCAAAAATTTCATCAAATGCATTTACCTGAAAGTTTTGCCAGCGAAACTTAATTTGACCACTTTTTAGGTACATTTTTGAATCACAATTATGTTATTAGAATTATATACTAATAATAATGAGAATTAAATACTTGGTCGAAGTCCTAGTAACTATGAGCGATCCCTCTCTGTATTTTAAGTTTTATGCCTTTTAACAATGAACTAAAATGAATTTAAGCAAACGAAAATACATTTTAGCACTGGGCACTTTTAAATGAGGCTTTAAAAACCCTAATTTTGAAATTCTTGTGGCACTCAATCACTTTCGCTTAATCAGCATGCTTTATTTTGCCCAGGTAAACATGCCCCTTAAAAAGCGAGGTTTTACATACCCAAAACCGGGGTTGCAGAGACCAAAAACGGAGGCTGATTGCTTAATAATTTTGGTGATGATGTGAATTTACTTTTATCCCCCATTTGGGAGAAGGCCAACCACCAAAAACTCCAGCACCAAGTTGGTTCCCAAATGACTCTTTTTCGTACCGTATACGGGTACGGGTATGCCCATATTCATTGGCTTTCGGATCCCAATCAGCTTAGAGACCTAAAACAGGTGACAAACATTTTTTTTCCCCATCGTGTGAAGAGCATGTGTAAATATTCATGTTGGCATCGGGGTATTTTCCTTTTTATTTTCTTACGTGTTGAATTAGCTTTTTCTGTTTCCGGTTTTGGGGTTGAATTTTCAGACCCCAGTGCCATTTTTCTTACGTTTTTTTTTTTGTGTGGCATTTGCTTGCTTCAGCGATAAAAATGTAAATTTATGAAGTTTTAATCAATTTGGGGAATTCTCCCTTTCATTCCTTGTGCCTCTCTTTTAGCTTTGTTTTGCCATTTGTTTGTTGGCCCCAAAAGGCAAAAACAGACGGCAGAGAACGACAACAAAAAATTTGCTTTTGCGAAACATTTAAAACATATTCCCAGTTTTTATCCCACTGGCTCTCCCTTCTGTGTGTTATATTTTTTTTGTTTTTCGTTGGCGACGCACAATAAAGACCCTAATAAAATTTTAATTTAGTGTTATTTGTCACCAGAGGGCGAGCAGGCATATAAACCGAAATATAAAATGCAGATGAATGTTGCTCACTTTGTAGGTTGTTTTCTGCTTAGAACGAGGCGTTAAGTTGCAAAACTTCATCCCAAATGAAGTGAAAACGGGCTTTTGCCTTGTTTTAATATCTTCCCTCGCTCAATACAATTAATAATATTTTATTGAACTAATTGGCATGGCACAGGAAAACACATAAATTTGCAGTCACGTAACGTATTGTTTATTATTTAATTACCATAAACCAAATGCAGCAATAGCCAGCCGACTCACTAACAAATTGATTGTTTATTGCGAGCACACATTAGCAGGGGCAATCAAATTCGCAGTTATTGTATTTCGGCATGGTCACACGCTGCGTATACGCAATGTAGCTTGGCATTCCAAAGGTACCACAAATAATCCTCAAGCTGGCGGTGGTTACCTGGGCAGTATGTGGGTATAGCTATGAGCCAGGACCCCAGGTCAAGGCGAATTATGAAATGGGGTGGCATCCCGGACGGTGATGTGCTCGGAAAGCAGGAAAAGCGTAGCTCTGACAACTGCGGCAACGGTAATTGCCAGTGTCCACTGTCCCCTGGCCACTGTCCAATGTCCAGTGTCCAGTGTCCAATGTCCACGAGAGCAGCAACACAATCCTGTCGTCCATTTGGAACGCCTTGCCTTTCTCCTGTATTTATGTTCCTTTCGTGGGTGGCACTAGGTGTGGAGTACATTACTCCGAACATAATTTTAATGTGCGTAGACAACTAATCAACAAACATTAAACTAACGAATAGAACTGTTTGCACCGCGGAATACCCTACAAATAGTTTGGCCTTCTATTAGCACTAAGCTAACAAGTTCTTTAATTGTTACTCTTCTAAGGTTTTTAAAACACTCTTTTGTTGTGTATTAACTATTTTGGGTTTCCCTTATGATTACAAAAATAATCAAAAACCAGTGCGAACACTACAGGCGGCCAGTTCATGGTACTTTTCAGTTAGTAGTTGTTATTTATGTGCCATTAGTTAGTGCCCAAAACGCATTTGTAGGCCCAGTTGGAGGGAAAACTCCCACTCTTGTTTCGATTTATGCCCTCTGACCGGGGCTGCGAAAATGGTTCATAAATTCTTGGTTGCGCGCCGAAAAGTATGCAACTGGTTTCAATATTTCGCATGCTTGTATTATCAGTGGCAATCATTTATACCTTTCAGTTGTCTTCCTTCTGCGAGTGTTTTTGCCCATTTCACTTGTGCTCGGGTCGTGGGACTGTCGGCGTTTATCGGCGTTTGTTTTACTTCCGACGGCGGAACCAGAAACGGAAATTTCTCATTTCAGTACATTTCCGCATCTCGCGCTCTCGCGCACAAGCGCACGCACACATACTCGCATATAATTACACTGCGCGAAATCGCTACGTATGCAGATCACATGCATAACAAGCTGTGGTGGACGGGATTCGCCCTCAAATGGAAAACAAACAAGGGCATTGTTTTGCAAAGGGGCGCAGGCGAAAACATTCATTCTATAACAAATATGCGAGTAATAGCAACGATAAAAGGATACAACGGCAGCAAGAACAAGAACAAGAACAGAAACAAGAACAAGAACAAAACAGCAACCAAAGGAAATCTCCAGCAAAATGTTTTAAAAACTGCCAAAGGCATAATTTTCCCTTTCATGTCCTACTCTTTGTCTTTTGCTTAGGAATGCCACCCAGCTTTCTGACTGGATATAGCAAAGGACCCTGGGTTAGAACGGCTTGAAGGAATGGATTGTGTTCTAGGTTGACGCTAGTTGACATCGGTTTTGCATTTTCCATCCCCTTTATTGTAATTCCTTCTTTGTTGTTTAGTTAAGTCATGATTTTGCCGTGATTTGTATTTCGTGGGTCTTAAATGAATGTGAAGCAGGCAAACAAAAAATACTGTCCAAGGATATTTTAATAAACGTCTGCGGCTTTGTGCTTAACATTTTAATAAAAAATACTGCAAAATATGCTTATTGCTATGAAAAGAACCTTATTAATACGTTTCCAAAGACAATTCAACATTACGCAATGCAATGTGGTTCTTAATTAACACAGTGCCAAATTCCTGACAAAGATCCCATATTCTCACAGCTTTATAGCTAGGGTAGCGGAAAAAAAGGGTTACTAGTTGACGACCAGCCCATTCGCAATTCACCTTCGCAACTCCTTTTATTTAGCCAACTGAACTTCCACTTGAGTGAGTTTTTGTGAGGAACAAATTCAATTTGCATATTTTGACAGCGAAATCGACGGAGGAGCAAAAAATGTTGGCCCAAATGAGAAATGAGAACGCCTG
Source organism: Drosophila orena (assembly GCA_005876975.1). Taxonomy (NCBI): domain Eukaryota; kingdom Metazoa; phylum Arthropoda; class Insecta; order Diptera; family Drosophilidae; genus Drosophila; species Drosophila orena. The sequence continues at coordinate 858,584 of VCKV01000008.1, read as the reverse complement.
ACGCTAATTACAAGAATTTATTGAAATCAAGAGTGGCGACTTAAGCAGTGCGGGAACATGAAATTACTGCGGGGTTGGGCTTTTGGAAATCGGCTTTTCCTTGAATCGCGCTTTGCAGGACGGGTCCTTCGGGCTCCAATTATTGACACTTGACCAAACGGCCAAGCGACCAAAATGGTAATTTCTATTAAAAACTTTAGGAACAATTTTTGTTGAAAAGAATTTTTTCTTTCACTTTTTGGGTCATTTTTGTTTGAAGCCACCGATGTAATGAAAGTGCTGGCGAACAAAAAGTTTTCGATTTCAGTGCTTTTACAAATTGGCGTTAATTAATTTTCAATGTTTTTTTGTTTTTTTTTTTTGTGGCACTTGAGATTTTTTTTCACGAAATTGCATTTCATTTTTAATGAAAAATATTTAGCAATTAGTTCGCGAAAAAAGAGAAGCGCACTGAAATCGCTTCCAAGCTCGCTTAAATTCAATGAAATCCACTCTGACATTAAAAGCTCCAACAAAAAATTGGATACTCTCATTACGACTTAAACTAAAACTAAGCTTAGCCCTTTGGTAATCCGCATGAGCTATGTATATTTTGTTATCAAATTTCATATTTTAGATTAAATTTATTATGAGGTAGAAAATATTATCTTTCATTTCACTGGAACCCTTCTCTTCAACTTGCCGAGTCATATAATTAATTCCTTTTCATTATATTTTTGAATAAAAATTTCGCTGCTGTGTTCATTCATACTTATTTCATATCTTCTTTCGCCGGCCTTGTGCCTAATATGAATTTTATGCAAAAGCGCTTTAGGGCGGCTTTGGTCATAATGCTTACCAGGTTGGGTTACCCTTTTTTTACCTCGTCGTGTGGCGTTAGAAAATTTAATGTTGTTATTATGGCACGCGAAACTGTAAAAAGAAATACGTGGAAAATATAAAAAAAAACGCCAACGAAAATGTAACATAATTTTATTCTTAATTAAAATGTTTCCAGCACCATGGAAGTAAATAGAGTCACAAAATTATTGAATAATAGATCAAACCCAGTTTGAACTGAAATATGTTCAAATCAAGAGGTGTATGTATTTCAATAGACAAAAAAAAACAAGAGAGAACGCTATTACTTCGCTAGTATAAGTGCAAACTAAAAATTTTAACATTTTTTTATAGAATTCGATAGAAATTTATAAGACTTATAAAATAATGAAACAAGATCAAAGCATTTTTCAAAATCTTAACTTTCTATCATTTTTAGTTCCTGACAGATGGACATGGCTAATTTCTTAACCATCAAGGCAAACATTAGGAGATATTTTTAAACTAAAACAAAACTCCATTCTTTTAAGTTGTATCCAACATAAGTTGGGCAAATATAAAAACTTTTCAATATATATATTTATATATATGGAAAAAGTGTCCAGAAAAGTCGTGTGTAGAAAAGTTACTTTTTTCACCGAACTCCAGGAAAGACTAAGACTGAGAAGATGGCAATAAACTTGAGTTTGCCGAGTGGTTTTTGTTTTTCCTGCACGCCTTGCAGTTCGATGTGGTCAAGTTTTGCGCACTAAGCGAAACTAATGTCGAAGTGGCGAAGCGCGAAAAGAGTTCCTTCTTTTCCCACCAATGGTGGCCCGGAAAAATGTTGGAAAACTAAGAAAAATGAGACGATAATGGTAGCGATATTACTCCAAAGGCAAAGTGCTCTTCACTCCCCATAAAGAAGTTGGTTTTATTGCGCAAACTTCGACAAGACAACCAGCGTAACTGAATTCGCTAATCATTGAAATTTAGTTTGCTAATAGATAAAGGTAAGTGTCACTATGTGAATTTAAGTAATATAAATTATATTTAATATTATTCATCGGAAATAAACATTTCCGTTTGAATCATTCATTTAGCATTTAATTAACATGGTCATTTGATCTCCTTAACCTTAACTCATTGTGTACTTGGCAACTTGGCGACCACAAAAAATGACTAAACTTAATTGACGAACTGCGATGACGATAATGTAATTATAATGCAATGTAATTAACCTATGTAATAAGCAAGGTACCCAACTTTAAGAGCGGGTATATGGTATTTTTTTCTCAAATTCTTATCCTAACCATACACATAGTTTTATGATACGAGGTAGAAAGCCGAGAAAGGTGTGGCCAAAAAATAAAGCCACATACTTGGGGAACATAAATTTGCGACGCCAAAAGTCGAAAACATACCAATTTCACCATATTTTTTGTTACCTTTTTTCTTTCTCAATACGAAGCAAAGCAATGCAATGGTTTTTACAATGCCTCCTGCAAGAGTTTTTGTGCCAGATGCCCAGCTTTATGTATAACCAACATGCTAATGCCAAGCCACTAAAACACACATTTTGCCCACAACTAAGCCGAAAAAATCGCCAGCAAAATTGGAAAGAACGATGCTTGGGTTTCTTGCAAGTTTTTCATATAAATCTGGAACAGCTGGCACAATGAAAGTATGGATGGTGGATGGGAAGGGCAAACGGCAATGTTGAAGGTAAAAATCAGTTGGCCTACGGCGTTACACCAAGTGTAGGCAAACATAAATTGTAAAGAAAAATATTTTAAAACGAATGCCAAGAACTGTGTTGGCTACATGAATTTTAAGAATTTGATGCCATTTATTGAATATTTCCAGAAAATGCACAATAGACAAATGAGAGGTTTACATTTCTTTAAGGATTGCAATTTATTGATTTTTATTATTAATTCTGTAGGTTGAAAAATTTGAAAAAGTTTCACCTTCCATTATCGGAGCTCTCGGGTTTTCTACGTGGCATCCCATTTCCATTGAAATGAAACTCACGAAAGTTCCTCTCAATTATTCCTTCACTTTCGAAGCTAATAATATAAACTTAAGGATAAGCCCTGTCAGTATGAGCAGAGCAAACTGGGTAAAGCAGGCCCAAGTGTCATCAAAATTGCGCCTGAGTAACACGAGTGAAAGCCCGAATGGCTCATATGGCTTTAAGCCAACAAAGAGAAGGGCTCACACACGCCTATAGCATTTAAGAGGATGTACAGCCGATTCTCAAGACTTATTTTTCAGAAAAAAAAGAAGGAAAATAAAATAAATAAGAAAGACCGCTCAGCTGAATTTAAGCGCTTTTCAAATACGCCTTCGAGCACCCCCAAACCGTTAGTCCAAGTCCCCACTTAACGCATTTATGTTGAAAACGTGATATAATAAAGAGAAAAACAGGCGAAAAGACGAGAAATTGTGAGGCGAAACCCTAAATCCTTCAAAAGCGGACTTACTTATTCTCGCGACTATCAATATCAGCGATTCTCGCTAACCCTTTGCGCAAATATTACTCATACACTGGACCACGCCCCCATGCTCAGGGCTCCACGCCCTACGCCCTACGCCCAACGTTCCACGCCCCACGCACTCCCCCTCCAAACGACCTTCATTGAGCTCAAGTCAAACGCGGCGCGCAAAAATATGCTATAGAAATTTTTTCGCACCCTTAGCGAATGCCTTGCCTCGCAAATTGAATTGAAATTCGATGGCACTTTAGCTGGGATTGGGATGGATGGATAGATGGAAGGAGCCAGGGGGCGAAGGTCTCGTCCTGTGCTTGTCTATATTAAGGTCTTCCAAGCTCAGCTGCCTTTCGCGTCATCATCATCACCATCATCACCATCATCACCATCGTCATCCGAAGGGAGGCGCATTAGGCGCGCATTTTCGAGTGCCTTTTCAGGGATAAACGTAAATTTTATTAGTTTTTTTATGCCACCCCACACCCCTACCCATTTTCACTCAGCTGCCGCTCCTTCTTTGCATTAGTGAAAATTAGTCAGGCAACGGCGCTAGCAACACAACTCAAAGGATATTTGATCAGACCATGTACTCCACACAAGTAGACCATGAAAATGTTATATCTAAAGCCTGGACACCAATCGTGTGCTTTCGTTTTAGAAAGCAGATTTGAACTTTCAATTCTGTATGAATGCCGTGCATAAAAGGCAGCCAAACCAGCTCTGTCAATATTGCACAGGATCGCCGTGCCAGCAAACCATGAAATCCAATAAACTAGTAAGCTAATAACATTTAATAAACTCCCAAACGACAGGAAATTAAAAATGAAATGAAATTGGACAGCACAGTGAGCAATTTGAGCTGCTGGATGCATACAAATAATGCAATTTTTACTGGAAAAGATTCTGCGCTGGATTTGCTAGTTTTGCATAGCTTTTTGTTTTAATATTTAAGGCTTTGCTTCAGTTCACTTTAATTCAGAAGCACATCTGTTTTAAAAACACGCATATACAACTGTACGTGTTCAGCTACTTGGAAAAATCTTCAAGTGCTGGCAGCTCTAAAAAATGTGCGCCTGCGAAAGGAATCCAAATTAACGCAATGTAATTTGACACTTTAGCATGTCAAATTCAAGTGAAACTTTTCCAATCGTTTAATGAATTGCAAACACATTTTAGTACTGCTATCAAAGACGTTTTTTAATGAATGAATTCTCTTGGGGACAAGTGTCGGGAATGTCATCAAGTGCGTGATTAAAGCAAATTAAAATTGGATATCAAGATGTATGCCTGACATTTATTGGACAGTCGAAGGGGACTTGTAAAAGGTTGGGCCAATGCAATGGCTGGGAAATCGTCCCATTTCAAGCGATTCGCATACCCAATTCCAGTGTAAACACCTTGAAACAACCTTACTATCAATGGACCCCCCCAAGTCAACACTTGGCACCCTTTTACAAACTAAAGCCGGCAATTTCGTGTACGTATAAATGCGCACACACTACTTTGGCGACAAAAAATGTGTAGCATAGATTAAGGACCTGTCCTCGCACACATTTCCAAGACCTGGGCAAATACAAGAAATTCCAACTAAAACCTTGCACACGGTCTAAGATAAAGGCAGCTGGAGAGCAAACATTACAATTACACTTTTGCGGACAGTTTTCCTCTGGCAATTGTAAAATGTATTACGTATACGCAGTGTATAACCGAGAGATTCGCGGAGAAAATGCGAAGTCAACGCGTTGGCGAACTAAACATGGCGAACAAATTTTACCCGCTGACAGGTGGGGAAAATGTGCAGCGAAATAGAACAACAACAAACTTTACGTGGGATTTGTTAAGTTTATTTCAACATTTTGATTGCATTTGGAGTTTATGCTGATTGTCCGCCCTCCTGCAGGTAAACACTGTAAGCTGTGTGGAAGCTCTTGCATACTTTATGCCTCGCAATTGTGATTCTTCAAGATTTCCAAACTCATTAGACAAATGTGCGTTGCAGCCCCACAAACAAAGCATTCTTGGTCCACAGTGATTTAAGAGTCAACTTGCGTCATATTCAATTGTGATTTATTGCGGTCACACCGCACAAATTTTTTCCCACATATGCGGCACGTGGCTGGGCGAACAACCCCTTCAAATAAAGTTGCAAATGTGGAGCAGTTAATTTACCGAGGGTATCACGAAAGGAGGACAGCGGTTTGTGGTTAGATGCAAGCACGTTTTTCATGAGAGATGAAGAATAAGTTTACAGGTATCCTTGCAGTGGCTTCTCTTAATGTTAGCCTTTTTTTACCTTTTCAAAAATAAATTTACAGGTATCTTTGCAGTGGCTTCTCTTATTTTGAAACCTTTTTTACCTTTTCAAAACTAAGTTTACAGGTATCTTTGCAGTGGCTTCTCTTCTTTTGAAACCTTTTTCTTTTAATTTAGTTTTTTTTGGTAACAATTTGCTTATGAATCAAAATTGGGACAATATAAGTTTTTGCCACAACTGATGGCACCCAAAATAGCACACCAAGTTTACTAGACCCAAAAGGAGTTATGTAGCTGAGATAATTTGAGTTTCCAACACAATAAATTGGCCTATTTAAGAACAAACCGATATCGTAAAGGCCTTCAGCTAGCCCAACCTAACCCGAAACCCCCCAAAGCTGGGCTTCCATCTACCAGGCTCATTATAGTTAACCGCACATTAATGAAACCTCCGCCGAGAGAAGTCTGCGTATGCGGATGATTATACACATATGTGCACATGTGTGCGAGGAAAACAGCTGGAATTTATATACCACAAGATGCAGAGTGAATGGAGGAGTAGAGATAATCAGAAGCGGGAAGTCGATGACTTGTCCTCTTTGTTCAAATGTTCAAGGGAGGAGGTTCCTCCAGCAGCTCTCGTCGGCGCCTGACTCTGATTGATTTGAATAAACGCGTGCATATTTATCAAATTAACCACAAGCACCGCAGAGCGAGACATATCGCCCTGGGAAAGTTGTGGATAGGGATGCTACACATATGTACACACATACACTCAGCAAAACGCCAAAGGATTCCCATCACAAAGTTAAAATGATAACTACATGTTGAAAACTATAAATTTTAGTCGTAGTGCAGGCGAAAATTCCTAAATTCCAGCAAAATTCCTAAAACAAAATAATATATAAAATAAAGCTTGTATGAATTGCATTGTAAACCTAAACTTTTTCTTAATGTGTTTGAATTTGTACATATTTTAAAAACTATTAGCACAAATTTGTTGTTTGAAGTAGCCGCTTACAACTTTTCATGAGTTATTTTCATTCAGGGGATTTTAACTATGAATTTGTGATCACAATAATTAAAAGCAAGCAAAGTAAATTTTTTCTGAGTGCACAGGGCCATATGCATGGCCATTTCAGAGTTCAGTCTTTCGCACAAAGTGTCATCAACTAATCAAGCATGGGTGGCTGGGCGATGGGAGAAGGGAGAAGGGGGGACCCTTTGTAGGACCGGCTTGGACAGATGAAATGAAGATGAATCATTTGTGGTCAGTAAAGGCATAAATTTCGTCAAGCGGCGGGGGCGACGCCACTTCAGCGGTGAAAAGTGAAAACATCATAATAAATAGGCTTATCAAATTGATAAAATGTTTAGCAGTCTTGCCTTGATTTTGATTTAAATGCCAGGCCATAAATCAATAAGTAAATGAATAAATATTACATCTATTGTTCGCAGCGGTGGCAGCGATAATAAATAATATCCACCAAAGCAAACTCTTTCAGCGATTCCGCGCTGTCCATTAGCGCAGGGCATAAATAAACAACCATTGTCCGGCAGCTGAAGCCATTAACTGGCTTTGTTTAGTCGGTGAAATAATAATAATAAAATGGCCTAAGCTTGCTACCCCCAACAGAAATTTTAATATATACTTGGCGCCTTTTTAATGCATTTTCTAAGATTTTACTTTGTAGCGGCAGGAGATGGATTTAATAAAAACTCGGATAAGTATGAAAGTATAAGGGCGCACCAGGGTTAAGTCAGAATTGGGAAAGAGTTCGGGGAGCGTTGACCCATAATTTTGAATAATTTTGTTATTTATTCCCTCTTTTTTGGCCAAGATACAGCAGCCACAAAGGAGAGCCAGCCATTTAAGGAGCCCCCTGGGATACAACGAAGGAAGCCCCTTTGATGGGCATTGCATTATATTTTCATTAAAACGCACGCCTAACATTTAATGGCCTTTCAGGGTAACTTAACTTTTAAGCAGTTTCCCATCTAATTAAGCAGTCTTGTTATTATACGAGAGTTTATTTTTTAATGCAAGCATTAATGATTGCATGAGCACGAAAAGCGTAATGTAAAAGTTATGCTGACGAAACAAAAAATGAGGTCACTGCGTATACGTAATGCCAATGAAACACATAAGACACACACGAACAGTAGAACTACAAATGGAATAAGGGAAAATACCAAAAATGGCGTTTTATTGAAATTTATGGCTAAAGTTCTGCCCACTTTCCTCTTCTCGTTGCCTCGTGCAATCCACATATTTCAATTAGTTTCAATTTGGCTAAAAAGCCGCATGTATATAAAACATACATATGTACATATACTTATATGCATTTCAATTGTAGAATCAATTTTTGATCGCCACAAATACGGGGTAACTGGGGATTATTGTGTAGGCCCTTAAAAATTATAATAAAAACAATAATCGAATATAACGCATTCGCTGCGAACGACCAATCCCCTATTGTTTATCCATCTAGAACCAAAAATATTTATATAATGCACGTATGTGTGTGTGTGTGTGTGTGTGTATCTATGTCCCAGGCCAACATCCGTTGAGCATTCAACGACGGTCAGCTGCATTGGCCATTGAAACGGAAATGAGAACTCAACGCAGCGGAAATTTAATAACGACCAGCAATTTAGCAATGGAACTGGGGAGCGGGAATGTTGGTAGAATGCCAGAGGATCGTGGACACAGCCAGGACAAGAAGGACATATTTATGCGGCCATTTTGAGTGACCGCATCCAGTATCCACCATCGAAACCAGCTGCGACCACGCCCTCCAATTGTTGTCCATTGACAAATGACCGTTTCATATGTGAAATGGCAATTCAATTGATTTCTCTGCGCCAAACCGTTTGCAATTGAAATGAAAATAGTTCGAATATGTTTCAGCCATCGGCCGCTGACCTTTTTCTTCCATTCCCCTCACCTTCCCCCCACCAGTAATGAGAAGTATTTCATAAAGCAACAGACCCGGCCACATAAATTGCTTCGTGTTTGGGCGAGAAGAACTGACAACAAATTGTCAATAATATATACATATATATTGAGTGGGGTGCGGAGGGATGTTGTAGGCCACAATGGCAACTGTAATGAAATATATTGCCTAGAACAGTTCAAGTATGTCAACGGGCGTAATAATAAATTTTATAGTTCAATTTGAAGTGACGCGCGACGATAAAACTGTTGGTGGGTATTGGTTTGGTATTTATCAAGAAAATTGCCGGGAAGACAAACAGACAAACAACAGCAGCCCAATTTTATTTGCTACACTACAACTAGATATAATCTATAATATTAATTTGATAATACTTAATAACATACAAAAATTGGGTAGTGTTTAACTAATATTTATTATTGCATAATGCCTAAACTATTTACTATTTATCAAATGAATGAAATTTCTATTGTCAAAATTTACCGAGTTCAAAATATAAAAAGTAAATATTAAAAGTAAATTAAAAATGGTTGTGATTATAAAAATCACAAGAAGCGTAGCCCACACATCAACACACATAATAAATGGGTCGTTTATCAACCAAAACGCATCGGAAGCAGGCAATTTCCTATGAAATTAATTTCCCTAATCATCAGTCGAGCAAGTGGCAAGTCAGCCGGTTAACTTTTTTGTGAAAAGCGAACTCATGTCACAGGACCTTGCCAACCTTTTCCCGAGTGTAACTCGTTCCTGTCGTTCCAATCAAGTTTATTAAATGCCTTCTGCCTGGGCTCAATTATCTTCTTGACATTCTTGTTTTTTTTTATTTTTTTTTTATTTAAGGGGGTGGCTGTGCCTTATAATTCATTCAGCTCAGTCGCTGATATGTGGAGGACTGGCTGAGATGACTGCCAGCTGTGTTTGTCAGATAACAAAAGAGCTCAGGACTGGGCCATCCTTTCGGCATTGTTCATTTCGTTGGCAGAGATTCGAGCGCAAAGATATTCGAATGCGGCTTCTTGGAAAATTAAGTTATGCAGATGGGAGCTGTTAGAAAAGTGTTGGCTTAACTTGTTCTTAAAAATATGAAAAGTGAAGACACAAATATGATTTAATTTTCGCAGAGCAATTACAATTCCTGCGAAGCCAAATCCCAGCTCGTTCAGCGTTGGAAATTCCATTTGGCCAAAGCCTAAGCCAAAAAGTAAATTTTCCATTATTTTCTTTAATTTAAATGAACCCCAGTCGCTTGGATTGTCCCTCCCATTCTGTTTCTATTCACACGGGACCACAATATAAGGAAAATTTGCATAACAAAAGGCTTTTCCAGTTGCTGCACAATGCAAACATTGCTAAGTCGATTCTTAATTTTCAATTAAAATCCAATTTATTTATAGAAGGAGCGTTTAAAAAAGTTTATCTCGCATTCTTTTTGCAAAGCGAATTATATCCTGCGAAACGAGTTAAACGTGATTGAGAATGTCAATGCTGAGGAAGAACTTTTTTTTTAAGTTGGAAGCTGTTCCAAAAACGTTTTTTAAGCTGTCATTCAAGAAGATTAATAGCACGCGATATCGAGAATAAATTAAATAAATAGCACTTATAGGCGAAGTGAATGAAAAGCTGTTTATAAAATTTACAAAGGTTTATTAAGTCAATTTAGTGACCAAGGTGACAACGTATGCACACTTTACAAAAGTCAGTATTAAATGCGAAATATTAATATATAAAACTATAGAATAATTTAATTAATTTTAAGTGCTCTTTTTTTTTTCTTCGCCTTCCTCTTAAACTCGAAAAACTGTACTACAGCCAATCTACCATCCTTTTTCATATAATAGCACTCGGGATCCAATCTTCTGGCTAGCTTCGTTAACGAGTCCTCATCAGCTAAATGAAGACTGAGTAAAAAGCTATTCATCTTCACATCAAATTGATCTCTTATCTCCTTGATTATATCCGAGTAATTTTGACAGGTCCAACGAAACTGCAACATTCGTTCCCTGTAATAGCTGGAAACTATACTTTGTGGATTGTGCGCACGAACTTTAATCACATAGTCCACGGTATTTTGACTTATTTGTATGAACTTCTGCTGCTCGTCATCAAGTTTAAATATGAGATCATAAAGTCGGTCCAGATACTGATTTGATTTTCGTAGATTTTTTGCTTGCAGGGATCCAAACATGATGGTTCTCAAATATTTTCTATTGGCGTCCAGTAATTGGTCGACGGTATTTGCGTGCTTGCAGGCCAACAAAAGTTTCCCGAATGCTGGCTCTAATAGACAACTCATAAAATGCTCCCTTAGAACTGTCATCAGGCGCAAACAGGCGTTTATCAACTTGGAGATACACTTGAATGTGGCATTAATGTCTTCAAAATATTTGAATTCAATACGATTGCGACACTGTATCTGTTGCCTATGTACTCTTTCAAAGAGCACATAGTAAACATAATGGAATCTCCACATTGCGCAGAAGATAGTCTCATACTCCTTGGAATCCTCGCTGAGTAAAGCCTTCCAATGAACTGGCATCTTCCATCGGAGTAAGAGCATTGACCAACACCTGGATCCCTCGGACTGGGCCTTATCAATATAGATGTCCAGAGCTGGTTTGTGCAACATTTTATCCTTCATTTCGTTAAAAAGTTGTTTATCGAAGGTACTCTCGGGATCACTAAGGATGGGCTCGAACATTTTGAGGAACTCATCGGTAAACTTATGATCCGTAAGCATTATGTACTTATGCAGCTCAGAGAACAGGTGCTCCGGATTGGGGTTAATCCTTCGAAGATGTTTTAGAACCTTGCAGGATATGTCCAAGTGCAGTTTTCTAACAAAACTGTGGAGTGGTTCCAGATCGCCATACCGGAAGAACTGTTCGAATGTCTCTGACAACATGCAGCGAACTTCTTTTCGAGTCAGACAAGTTTGAACGTTAATGGCCAAAAACGTATCTGAGTATTCCAGAGTTTTGCCGACACTTATCAGAATTTCACTTAGGTGCGGGTCAAAAATACCAGAGAAAAACTCTGTGATGCGGTAGCGATTTTGCCAAAATTCTTCTACCTTTAAAGATTCAGTTTGTTCAATGAGAAACTTATCATGATTAGTAGAAGGGAGTCGAGCGTTCAAAAGCCATTGGTAAAGATTATATATAAATGGTTGAATTACCACTCCTAACCATTTGAGTAGTAAGTTCCTTTGAGATCCGGTTCTTCGTCTTGATTCCTCATAAAGACAGACCACAGCAGACTTGGCTTTCTGAACATTGTTAAACACCTCTAATAACCACTGAAATTGCCGCTGAAAATCTCGAGTATTGTGAAACAAGGAGAGCAGTGAGCAGGGATTTCTTTTCTGTACATCATAAAATTTGTGGAAATTAAGTAGATACATTTGTAGACATTTTCTAAGCGCAGCAGCAGTCTCACCCTGTTCGGCAAGCTTTACTTGATGTCCTTTCAGCTCCCGATAAAAGTAACCCAATTGACCGACGGTCAACAGCAGATAGGACTCACTAATGCTCTCCTGATGCTGAGGTGAACACAGTAGTAGTCTTCCTGTTAATGGCGATACCTTCAAATGGGGCGATCCATAGCCCATCATTCCATGAAGAGCATCCGTGAATAGTGACTCTGCAGATAAATCCTGATCACCTTTATCCCTCGAGTGCCAGCGCAAGGACTCATATGCGGCTTTCTCGTTTCTAGTGAGCAACTGTTCCAACTTTCCTTTTCCCACAATAGCTATCAAATCGGGGAAGTTCACATCCTCGGGCGCTTCTCTTATCACACGTCGTAGAGCCTGACTTAACTTCTCTTGCATCGATGCGGTAATTGTCTCACAGCCTGCACAGTATTTTTTGTGTCCCGTGATCTCGAAAAATTGATCCAGTTGTTCATAGAAATCGGGAGCATTTGGATCATCAGGTCTCCACTCATATGCAGGGTTCGACTTAAAGGTCTTAATTATAACGCGAGGGGCGGCAATGACGTAACGTTGATGGTGCCATTTTGGTCTAGATTTTCTAAGGAACTCACTTTCAACGGAAATAGGCTCAGTCACTTTGCATTTTCTTTTGCTTATACAAAAACCTTCAGCAAAGTATTTATCCTCCTCCTTCAAATAGTCCACCTTTACATTACAATTCTTACATAAATATAGAATTGGATTACTCTTCTTACTTGACAGCTGTGTTTCAGAGCAATCGCTTAAATCTGAAGTTTCTGACTTTTGGCTTACATTTTTCGGGGGCTGTTTTCCAAGTATAGCATCAGATATAGATGTAACAACATTCTTCAATGGATTTACCTTAAGCACACTTTCCTCAGGCAAATCAAACAAAGCACTTTCAGATGTTGTATAATTTATTTCCTGGCATTCATGCTGCTTTCTAAAATATGCTTTCGATCTTCGATTTTTTAAACTGGCATAAACACTTAAGGTTATTTCCGACAAAGATTTATCCACTTCATTCAAAATGTTGATCTTGACATCAGTAACCGTTTTCTTAATTTGACCTAATATCGGTGAAAGCTTGTCTTGATCAACGGGCAGGTGACCTGAAGTTAACCTTTGACCTATATCAGAGAATTCCTTGAAGGTATTATTGTTTAAATTACATGAAGATGGGCTAAGTTCTTTCGAACCTTCACTATGCCTTCCAACTAGCATGAGGGTATCCTTTTCAACTTCTTCATCTTTAATAGAAATATTTATACTGGAAATATCGGACAAAAACTTATCCATCTTCTCTAAAACGTGCAGCTTAACAAGAGTACTTGTTTGGGTTATTTGGCTTAATGTTGGTGAAATATTTTCTTCCCCAACGAATTCTTTTAATTCTTCTGTGCTAATTCTTAAATCGCAGCATTCCGTATATGAAGATCGGCTTAAATCTTCCGTATTTTCAGCACAGACCATTTGCGAGCTGTTTCTATCCTCAAATGTGCAAACGTTACCCTTTTCATTGGAAATGTTATCCTTTTCATTTTGAACGTTTAGCCTAACAGATTTAACCGTTCGATTTTCTTGACTGAAAATCGGAGAAATCATTTCCAGATTATCCGGATCACAACATTCCTCGCAAATATCAATGCTTAAATTAGGAGTCGATAAACTTAAATCTTTAGGATCTACAATCTGATCTGCAATATCCTTATCTCTACTGCTTTTAACCTGCAAGCAGTTTGAAACCTCCACTTCTTTTATAACGTTCTGCTCTAATTCTCCAGCTGACTGTCTAATTTCACTTAATATCGGCTCAGTCATTTCCTCACAATCCTCTCTAGCAAAAAATTGTTCAGATTTTACTGGTGTTATCTCAAAATTGCAGACATCGTTTGAGTCGTCATCACTTTTGACCATTTCTTTATGTAATGCAGCTGTTTGATTTTTTTTATACAATTTCGGCATGGGCTTGTCAAGCTTTTTTCTCTGACTTGGATTTGAAGAAGCATTTTTTGAACTCACTGCCGAGTAATTAGACTTGCACGACTTGTTTTGGGGTATCTTATTGACCGAATCCTTGGGTGTATAAATACTTCTTGGGTATTGCAATCGAAGCCCGTCTGTAAATCTGAAATTTCGACCGAAGTTTGTCGGCTCGTTATTAGCTATTTCACTGTATTGTTTGCTCAAAAGTATGTGAGAAGAATTTTTATGGGTCAGTTCCAGAGACTTGTCCACTTCTTTCAAAATGTTTATCTTTATATCACTTACTGCTTGTCTTAGTTGACTTAAACTCTGATCCTCCGATTTTGTCGATACGGTTGGCGATGTCATATTATTTTTCTGAAAGGTGCTTCTTCCATCGGCATCCAATTCTTTGGGTTCAGATAACGTTTGAAATTTGTTTTCCGTACCCGGCATTTGTTTTTCCAGTACTTCATTTATTGAATCGAGTTTTCTTTTATAATCTGCAAATAAATCCTTCACCTTTTCTAGATTGTTTTGAGTACGTTTATCAAATTTGCTTTCTAAAAATTGACCAGCACTTTTTTTGAGGGCATAGTTAGAAGAATGAACTCCTATAGGAATTTTACTTGCTCCTTTATATGAACATTGCGTTGAATAAGTGGCAGCAGTGTTATAATGAAGAGGTTGCGTAGTTTTAGGACTACTATGGGAATCATACAGCTTGAATTTCGAATTTATGGAGTTTTTATGACGTTTTCGATCTTTTTTTATGGTGAATGGAACAATATTCTCAACATCCCTCCGATCTAGGATTACGTCTTTACTTAAAGAACTCTTAGATACCTCTAGTTCCTTGGGCAATTCTTCATTAATTTTGTCTGAGCCATCATAAATTCCATGTTCAATAGCACTCTTTAAGTCTTTTTCATTAGTAAAAATGGGAGAAACGAGTACAAAATTATTTTCAGAACAGCTTTCCAAATTGTGAATAGATTTTTCCAATGGTTCCATGGAGGAGACAGTTTCTTTACAAGCAATATTATCATTTACTGTTGAAAAGACCTGATCCATAAAAGAAATGTAAGCCGAATCTTCCTGTGAATCAATAGAAATATTGTTTCCATCAACATCTGGCGAAATCGATTCCATTTGAAAATCATTTTTTGTAGGCTTCGGATTTGCGGACATATCTTTTGGTTCAAATCTTACATTTTTATAAGTAACCATAGGGATGACATCATCGAATCTGATGCCTTTTAAAGGACAGTTAATTATTGCTCTATAACTTTCAAATAAACTAAAACCTTCAACATGTAATTTTTCAGTATGCACCTTGCGTAACTCGACTTTTTTATCTTGATTACATATTTCCTCATTCAAACCCACAATCACAGGTGAGCTTTGTGTGTCTTCTTCATTTGTGACCATTTTCGATTCCAAATAGATATTCATTTTGGAGGCGGAGTATATTTCTTTGGCATTCTGAGTTCTACTTAGTCGTTCCAGTATACATAGAACTTGGCAATGCATACGATCGATTAGTTCCATGCGATAAGTAAACGGATCTTGGAGCCCGTTTAGTTTTGGTTGGGCAGAATCGAATAGATCAAAGAAAAATGCTAGGTACTCGCATCGTTTTATTTCATCCGGCTCTATGTCCACCAGTTCCTTATAGAGACGCATAAATAAATCTCCCCGAGTCTCGTGAAGAGTTTTTTCCTCTGGATCCTTTCCTTGTTGCAACCGTTGGAATTGCATCCGAAAATCATTGAGGAATACCAGCTCTTGGGAACTGTTAAGGGTCGTATCACTTTTGGTTAAGAAATTTACCGACTCTTCGACATCGTGATTAATGTTACGAAGACTAACACTCAATTCCAAGATGCCCATATGCAGATCATAGGCCTCATCATTGCCATCCTCTCCAGTGTGTTGCTCAAATATATAAGCCATTTCTTCATCTAGTGCCATTTTATTTGGCTGTGTGTCCATTTTTAAAAACCGATATCAGTTAATCTAGGGAACAAAGTTAACAGCCTAATAGTGATACTAATTAATAATATCTTACCTCTAAAAAGATATCGAATTTTGGCACATTTTTTTTGAATTTGTGTCTAAAGTCCAAAACTTGATTAATATCTGACTAACAGGATTTTCAGTGCTACATGTGTGTAATCAGGCAAATGAGATTTTAGTTTCCTCCTTGTTTTATATTCCAGCTCCAGTTTCGCAGCGCCATTCACAATAATTAACCCATAAATCTGTCACAAGATTGTCGACAAGTACAAAAACTAAACCAAGCCATTCAGCAAAAATCGCGATGCCTGTGCACCTTTTTCAGTTTCAGCCGGAATAGAAGCAACCGCAACCTTTTGCAACCTTTCGCAACTCCCTGCCAACTTTTCATTCATTACACAGCTCTCAACGCGCCGCGAATCTGGAGTTCTTGGGGGAATGGAGAGTTGGAGGTGCTGGAAATGTATGACGCTACTTTTAACCTCAGACCGTAAAAAGTTTCTGGGCTGCAGCAAAAGGAAACTATGCAAAGATAAGTGAAAAAGATTATATATGCATTGTACTAAAATTTACCGCCGACATGAGTGAAGCAGTTGAGCGAGTTAGCGCGGAGAACAGCCCCCGAATTTTCTTCCACAAAATGCCACGAAATTTACGTGCAGGCAAGTCAAACGTAACGCAACCGGAACCGGAAAGAGCCATTTAAAAAAGGCGGGGCACGAAAAAAAATGTGTGTCTGAAAGAGCTCGCTCCGTTTTTTTTTTTTTTTTTGGCAACAGGCCGCTTTTATCCTGGCCGGAATTTCAAATGACAAAGGCAACAGGCTTTCGGGTCAAACGAAGAACATTTATTTTGCATATTCGTGTGAGAAAAATTGGTTGTTGAGCCAGACAGCAGTCTACTTTATAAAGTGATTTTCTGAAAAATGCAAGAGCTGTTGCTTCTCTAACTGATATATACGTGTATGTTTATGTAGATGTACTTTTCAGAGGAGTAATCTAGTGGACTAGATTCTGGATTAAAAAGGCAGAAAGTCGCATTTCCGACCGTAAAATGTTGACATAATCTTCATTAGGAGCGCAAACCGCCGCTAGGTGGCGCTCGTGGCCAACTCATGGCTGAAATCGGTATCTGATAGTCGAGAGTTATAGCGTTTTTAATTGTTTATGCAAATTTTCGACTTCATATTTTTATTTCCTTCAATATTACCTAAGATATTATCCGCATTAGTGACCTACTTATGATACACCAAGTCTAAATATCCCTGTTCCCGGAACCAAAAACTACTCCATTACATCGCCCTCCCACTCTTTGTCCTTTGCAGGACTGGCTCCATTCTCCCAGCCGACAAATTCAATGGACAGTGCACAATAGAATGGCTCTGCCTAACAAACCCAACTTGTCCGCTTGCGAACTATGACCAGGGACTCACTTATGTTGTAGTTACCGATTCATGTGCATGTTGAACAAACGACTTCACTGAACAATGCAAATAATTGTCAAACTTAGCTGGGCACAAAGAAAGTCGGCTAAAGACGTACACGTAGCTGCAAAAAACTAAAGCCAACCCCTTGCGATGAAAGGAAGCATATGATTTTTATAGCTCTGCCAGCAGGCATTGTGTGCAGTTGTGTGAAGGCACTGAAAACGCAAACATTTGAGATTAGAAATTAAAACACATTTTGAGCTGTTCGAAATACTATTCAAATATTAAAGCCCTTATGCAATATATTCCATATACACTTTTTTTGAAAATTCCGGCTACTCGATTTTGTAAACATTTTCTTTAATATAATTTATAATATTATATACAATTATTGTAAGTACAAGATAGATATGTATTATTACCAGATTTATAAAAAGGGATTTAATTTGTATCTTTTATTTCTCAGTGTGCAATTCGTAATACTGCAGGGGGACTGAGAAGAAAGCCCCACTGATTGTCTCAGGGAATCCGGAATTGCTGAGGTAAAATCGGATGGAAGGCATTCAAACGTGCTAAGCGGCGCTTTAATCGCGCACAAACACGGATTGGGAATGGGAAATGTGCAGGACAAATCGACAAGTGCCACGAGTAGAATCCAGACAGAGGATCCTGCGACAGAAAAATATAATAGAAAATGAAAAAAAGGTGCACATTGTTAGCCCTTCGTCCCCTGTCATTGGCTTTTCACATTTCAATGAGCCCGGGCCGCCAGCTGGAGTCACTGCCTCCATTCCGACGAACAATGAAAGTCAATAAATTTGATTTGACATTTCCTTAAGAGACGCCCCACAGTTTTTTGCGCTGATTTGGCACATTTTCGCCCGCATTGTTTGTCGCCGAGCTGCAATTGTAATTTTATTATTATGCCTGACAAAACGTCACACATTCAGCTTTTTAATGATCTGGGCGTTTTGAGAGCCATGTTTTTATCAATTGGTACATGGCAATGTGGAGTCTTGTTCCTCGGTACTTAACTTTGGCGTCATTTCAATCGGAGCAATACGAGTACTTTAATATCCAAGTTGAGTTCTTCAATTTCGATGATCCTTTTTCGATTGTAAAAAGTTATGGTTGGAAAGTGTGCAGTGTAAGAAGGAGTCGTCTAAGCGATGCAACAACTATTGTTACATTGCTTTATACACCCTTCCCAGGATTTTAAAACCATAAATTAAGGCAATCATAACAGTGGTCCTGCATGTACACCACACGAGATTTGTGCTCCTCGAAGCCAACTAATATAGAACTGCATAGCACACAAAATTAGTCATCAATTTCTGTATTCGACCGGTGTGCGAATCGAAATTTATGCACTGCAGCAAGTTTGCGATAATTGAGGCTGGAAACGGCAATTGCTGATTTAGCCGGCCAGGAAATTAATTTACAGCTACTACCAAGCTTTGATTGCCAAACATCTTCGGATATCTGCGTCGGTTTGGCTTACACTTAACCAAGCGCACGTGGAATGCGTCTAAAGAATCAAAACACGGACTTACAGACTTAATACTAATTAAAATCATGAGGGAGCAGAAGGGACAAAGGGTCGAGCAATTACGTGCCACACTTAAAGCGTCATTTTACGGCAGACACTGAGAGCCATTCCATGCAGCATGTTTATGGCATAAGCTGCTGCTTAAATGCATCCTCATGCAATCTAATCCTTGTCGGAGATCCAAATGCAGGCACATACAAAATTTAAAACCCTTTCCATCTGCCGCTTGTAATTACATTGTAATTGCAACTGGTTGTCATCTTTCGCCTCCTCTTTGTGCCACTGCAGGTTGCAATTTAATGCTTATTACATCTTGCCATCTTATGGATATGGCTATGTTTGACACTTCTCCAGTGTAAGATAAATGTAAAATAAATGCATAAAAAGCACATGTTCTCCTATTAGCATTGAGAAGGCCCTTAAGGGTATTCAAACATTGTTGTGTTACCTTGACAAACTGCCTTTGATGTTTGGCTTATTTTGCATTATAATAGCAGCAGCATTGGGGATTAGTAGACCCAAGGACATTATGCTTCAATACAACTCAAGCATTTCGGCTTACGGCAAATTGTATAAAATTAAATTGCAATTTACTCAAGAGCCTTGCAATTCGAATGGATTACACGCACACGAACGGGATGTGAAGTTTGTTTTGTTTTGTGGCCAATTGAGTTGTTTTGACGTTGTTTGGCATTCGAGTGCGGCCTAAATATGTGAAAATTGTGTGCTCATTTGGGGCTAATTGAATGCATATATTAAAATATCAGGGACTTCGTCACCAGATGGCGATTAAATTGGCTTGGCGTGCGTCAATTATTGAAACCTATGTGGCAATAATCTGTATGTGTTGAAGTCGTACAATTCCACTGGCAGATTGGTGCCCCACCCACATTAGATTGAAATTCCCTGTGCGACGCAACTCTTTCATTCCTTTAGCCACGCAGCAAATTAAAAAATTGTGCAACAATTGAAGGCACTCAAAAAGAAGGGAACATCAGCAGAAAAAAGCTGAGAAATTGTCAAGAAAATGCAGCGATGTTCATGCCACTTACAGAACGCTGAACTAGTGCAGCCAAGACAACGACCGAAGTACGGCGAGAAATTAGAAAAGGAAACCAAGAGATACTTCTCCTCCAGTGATTTGACCACGGGATACCCAGCAATCGAAGCCAGTCCAAAGAGTTTCATAGTCAAGGCAGGAATTATTTCAAAGGAGCGAGTTAACTATCTTCGCGCGAATTCTTTAGAACCTTTGATGTGAATCTTCAGCATGGAATAAACAATACTTCTTTAATTATTGTCAGTCTTGCTGTTCAGATTTCAAATATATGCTGTGAACTTTATTTTTATGATTATAAATAATAATTACTCACTAACATAGGCGTTGGTAAATCATACTCCTTTTAGCCGCCTAATACAGGGCATAGTAAGGGGAAAAATTGGAATAGAAAGCCAGCGAGCAAATGCCAAGGAACACAATGAGATGAGCAAGCTGTTCAGGATAAAAGGACTAGGAGCCACTGGGCGCCAGGAGGCGGGATGGGAAGTGGGACAAGTTGGAGAGGACTCCCAGCCGGATCGGTGTCGGTGGCACGTGCAACACTTGCCACAGTAATTGATAGCACGCTAGAGTGATTCGTAGTGCAATTCAAGGCAGCTTTTGCCTTTTTGCACCGCTGCACGACAAATTTATTTGTATTTTTTTTTTTTTTGTATTATATGTATTTTCATTTTACTTATTTTCATTGTTGTTTGTGTGAGATCAGAGCCAGGAGTGTCTGCTTAAAGAGCCAAGCGACTCTTGGGAAACCCCCAAATAGAATGGAATTTGTTTTTAGGAAATTACGACACTGCTGATACTGCTGATACTACTTTAAATCCTATAGTGTATTTATCGTCCGATAATCACAGTAGGAAAACATTTCTTGACCGCCGCTCTACAGTAGTTTGCCATGATGATGATGATGAGGCACTGATTACGATCAACTCCATTGTTGTGTGCACAATCAAGTGCGCATGAATAATTCCCTCGGCAAGCAAATCCGCTATGAATTACACACACTTACGCCCACATTCCGCTGCCAGCAACCTACTACTTTGGCTTTTGGTATGCTTTTTGCTTCATTTTTTTATGACTGCGTGCTGGCTAAGATAGAGGAAAGCCGGTTGTGATTTACCGTCAACATCTTGGCAATGGAAATCATCGGAGAACTCGTCAGACTGGAAAAAATATTTCCACCAGAAGGTATATTATCCATAGGAATTCTTCGAAAATTTGTAAGGTATAACAATGAAGCGGAACCATGGAATCCTAGGAGTCTTGCAAACACTTATAAAAAGCACCAAGCGTATGAAGCGTTCTATTTAAAATATATTAAAGCATACTTTTGGACACCTTCAATAAAGTAACTTTCTTATATATTATTTGAACTTCACGAAAAGTACAAAATATCTTTAATAAATATCAGTGTAAACGGCAAGCCATTGTCTTTGCGTTCAGAGTGCACAAATCTATTTTAATATTTTCTTATTTGCCACTGACATTTAGGAAAAATCACATAAATTGCTGCACACAGCCTTTTCGCCTCCGAACTGTGGAATGCGGATTCGTGTGGGGCGGGGCTGCGGGTTGGAAATGTCGACTACCTTGGGAGTTTCTCGGTTGAGTTTTCCCAGGGAGTGCGACGCAACTAAAAAGATTTTCCCCTCTACTATTATTCCCACGTACTTAAATTTCTTTCTTTCTTTTTTTCGTCCCATCAGAGCTTCCACATTCTCACACACACAAGCACAATCGCAGGGATATAACAACGACGATGACGTCGACGGAGAGATATGCAGAGATATAAAGCAATTTTCTACGTAAATACTTTGTAATGGATTTAGTAAGTAGTAAAGTATGACGCGCTTGCCATCTAGAGCATGTCGGCATATATCCTTACTTGTGTGTGCGTCTGTGTGTGTGTGTGTATGAGTGGGTGTGTGTGAGCTGTGTGTGTGTGTGAGCTATGTGTGTGTTGCCAAGGCAGTGGCAGTGCTTGTGTCTGTGTTAGCCAAGTTTGATATTGTAAATCTCAGCATATATACATATATATATTTTTGCGCATCATATAATTGATGAAAAAGTATTACAGCGATTTTCAACGGCATTTTGTTGTTGCATACTTATGTGCGCAGACAGTAATGCCTTCGTGTGTGCCATCACATAGCCTTAGTAAATGGAGCGTGGTGAGTGAATTATATTTAATGCTTTGTGTAATTTAAATATAATAAAACGCCGTACAGCTTTTTCATATATATACATATATTTTTTTTTTTTATCTGACAGTCTGAAATAAGTACAAAGTATGCAAACACACACACAGAGGCAGGCAGCCAGACAAATAATAATTTTACATACTTTGGCAGACAAAAATATAGCGCAATCGTAAAATGTATTATACTCATGACTTTCCACACAGTTGAGTGTGTTGAGCCAAAGAATATGTCATAATTTTTAAGTGCCGTGTACATGCGTAGTCGCATATACGTACAAGTTAGGGTCTTTTATTTGCGCTGCTTGCCAAGAAAGTGATAAACGACATAAAAAAATACATTTTTAATAACCTAAGCGGCTTAAATATATTCAACGATCCCTGATCTGTTCAATGTTCTTGCGTTTTTTATCAAAATGATGCTGATGAAGGTAATCATTTATTGAACAGTTTTGCCATCAGTCTTTCGTTCAAGTTTAAACCAATAAGAAGTGGAGGTTGTAACTAGTTAGATATTCAGTATATTGCAAATCTTTTGTACACGATTTTTTGTTGGTTTCATCCGCAATGAATTCATTTCGGAATTTTCCCTTTTTAATTGCGATCGAGATACAACGACGAATAACAAGCCCCACAACAATTGGCTAGCCAAAATTTGTTCACCTACAGCTTGATTAAAAAACCACAATCGGCCCCCATTCAAAATAAAAAAAGGGAAAAAAGGGAAAAATGGGGAAAATGGGGAAAATGGGGGAAAACACGCACAATGAGCACTCGATTGTGAATTGGGCGGGGATACAAAACAGTTCCAATATGACGCCACCGACATGTTGTGACAAGGAGGTCAGCCACAGGGTAATTTAAATGAAATGAACAACAAATGCACTCGCAGTCGTAAAAGAAAAACAAAGCCATATCCACTCCACAGGCGACATGTGCCGCAAATGTTGGCCAAAACAAATAGCTGCTGTGAATTCCATCGAGGAGCTGGGAGACGCATTCACATGCTATATGCTATGTGCACATATATATGACTATAGGAAACCAGTTGGTCGGTTTGATTCCCGATGATTGGGGTGCCAAAAGAACTGCTTCGATTCGCCCCACATATATTGCTCCTCAAATTGGTCATCCACTGTAATAAAAAGCGAACGGAATTGGAAAAAAGAATGACGGGTCCAAGCTTTTATGGCGCTAACAAATTGCTTTTTATAACACAATTTGCGTAGAGATACAAACAATAATGCTCAACCATTTGTTTTTGGCTTGTAAAAAGTGGAAAATTTTATTATTCTTTTAAATGCAATCGAAAGTTGAAGCTAAACAATTTAAGGCATTGCATGCAGTAATTCATTAATTAGTCGTGGAATACTAGAAATTAGGCTAAGGAAATTGTATTTTATAACGATATTGCTGAGATGTTTTTTTTTTTAAATTATTTAGCCATGATTTTAGATTCTCCTTTATATTTACATTTAAGTTACTGCGAACACAAGTCACACTTACTACCGAATGATGAGATTGGCCAATAAGAATCTATACCAACATTTCAAGGATGCAGGCCTCGATTTGGCAAACCTCACACATCGCCGCAAAATTGAAATTATATACGTTTATTTAACCTGGATCCGTCTTATACTGAATACCTGGCAGCTGAGCTCCTATTGCTTGGATGAAATCCCTTACACACTTCAAGCTATTCAATTTTGGAGTACTACTACAAAATGTTAGTTACTAATGAATAGTGGTAGGGGTTGGGGCTCTCAAAAGCTGAAATAAATAAATATTTTATATTGGCAATCATTTCTTATACATATATATACTCGTATAGAAATGCCATCTTTCGGCTTCACGTTTTCATGCAAAATCGAAATGTAATGCTGCGGAAATGCCATCGTACGTTTTCAACACGCTGCACACTTCATCGGACCTGGCCAATGCCATCTTCCTTGGACCCCCGGCTGTGTGCTCTTCCTATTATAAATAACAAATCCCTAAATACACCACTCAAAATTCAATTAAAACTCTCGAAGCGACAGCGCAGGCAGATTTCGTAAGCCCCACAGCCACAAATCCATAGGGGAGTTGGTTTTGGGGTGTTGGGGAAAATGATGCTGCCTGGGGTAGTGGAAATAACAAAAATCCCCCACTCTGTTGCCACCCCACAAACATTTCACGAAGAAACCAACCATTCAGTGTTTTCCTTTTCATTTTTTTTTTTTTTTTAATTTTTTTGTTTTTATTGCAAATATTTATCAAGTGTAGTGAGAGGTATATATCTGGCCATGCTGGGGCAATAAAAAATCGCCATTGGGCATCGTCGTCGCTTGGCACTTAGCATAAATCTAAGCAATCATTTTCCCCGCTTATCGGCAGTAGACAGCGCTTATTGCCAATAAAAGAAATTAAAATGAAAGCGGCCAAATTACACCAGGTTTACCGAGCCGCAAGCCTCAGCCTTGCTCATTTCTCCCAGCCAAGAGCGGGAAAATTGGCAAGCTGCAGTAACTGTGAAAAGCGAAGAGAGGAGTCTTCGGTTAAGTTTTCCAAACCCATGTGCATGTGTGGGTATTTCGGGTCCAACGGTTGCACATGTCTCTGCAACGGCAAACAAATGTCATTAGGAAAGGCCGCAAGCGGAGGAAAACTTATGGCTGGATTCAGTTAGCGATGGGATGTGAGTGCTAAAATATTAAATTCCAAATTGTGATTTACTTTTATTTGAAATGGGGAAAAGACATAGGAATACATTGCACTTGTAATCAGTTAGCAGATTTGTAGAATACTAAAATATAAATGCAATTAAATGTAAATGAACATTAAGTGGCACAAGCATCGGCAATATCGAATAATATACTCTAAGTCTGAGCTGGCAAATGAAATTTTAGGTACTTTAGAACACTGCTTACCTATGCCACCCATCGCTAGCGATTGTCCTTTGAGTTGGTCAGTTGTCGACGTTGTTTGAGCCATTGCGGCCAGCTGTTCCCCCTGCTGGTTTTTTGTGGGCCTGTTAAGTATGCAGTTTTTTCCCCCACAGGGGTCCTTCGCCCCCCCCCTCCCCCTTGAATACCCCTTGGTTCCGAGTGTGCGTGTTAAATGTGTGCGATTTGTCGTGGCAGCTCTTTAATGGCCAGTGGGCGGTGGTTGTGGTGGCGCCCCCCTTTGCTTATGGGTTTTGCATGGCGGCACGTGTGGCACATGCAGATGGTGGTCGATCCACTGCGAGTGGTTGGGTGGTTGGGTGGATGGACTTTGGGGGAGGTCCACTTATTCGGTCACCCTGGCCACCGCAAAACTAAAATTGAACAAATTCCAGACAAATTGGAATTTGGTTTAGTTTTTTTTCTTCGATTTTTTCTACTCTTACGGACCTTTCTTGTGCCAGCGAAATTTCCTCACATTTTTCTTGTTTTCCTTTTTGCAGCCTTTTTTTGGTCAGCAGCTCCCTGCTATTGTTTCTACAAGATTTCTCCTCAAATATGCTCTTGGCCATTATGATTATTTCTACATTGCCCGCCCGTCCTGTTGAAAAATGACACTTTACAACACTTGCAATTTGTTCTGGTTTCTAGCAGTTTTTCCTGTGGGATGAAGCATATTTTTTTATTTGGTTTTCGGAGTCAGCAGTACTGTGATTTGTGGACATCAATGTGATATGTTGATGTCCCTTTTAATGCAATTTTGAAGCACGCAGAAAACTCTTTTTTATTCTTTTAAATTTTCAAAACTATCCTCCCAAGGTGCTTATTGAAAATTCTTAGGTTTTATTAACGCATTGGGTGAGAAAGAAAATATTTAAAAGCTTATTTAAGCTTAGTTCCAAGCTGAAAGTAATATAAATTAATTCCTTAATTTTGAATAAGGCGTAACCATAATAAGTTTTGTATGACACCTTTATTGCCTTGTTTTTCCAATCTTGATTAGCTTTCCTAATAAACCAAACTGTTTTTTGGTGAATTATTGCAACTTGATTACCATCATAAGGCCTGCAATCCAGTTGACCGCAATTTAATCTGCGTGCAAACAATCGCTACTCAAAACAAAACATGGCCAAAAACAAACCGCAAAACCCAAATGTTTATTATTTAGCATACAAATTAAATTTATTATTTATAGATTTCGAACTATTACAAAAAGTCGCTGGCGAAACATTTGTAAAGGGCTAATTTGAATTACATGAAATGCTAAAAATCAAGAGCGAGACAAAATTTGGCAGTTTTATGGGTTGGAAGTTTTGTTAAATTATTGAAATAAATGCAAATTGCACACCAAGCATCCGAAACGTTATGAATTGTCAAATCTTAAATTGGTTTTAACTCATTTGCTAGTAATTAGGGTAAAAACCATATTTAATATTTACCTAACAGAGAAACTTGGGCCTAATCAACCAGCAAAACGATATATGAAAATATTGGCGCTGTTATATAAATATTGTATTAAGCAAATTTATAGTAATATATGTACATATATGTGTACGTGCAAATTTAAGCAGTTACAATGCCATCACAATAAATGAACCATTATTATTAACTTGTCCATCGAATATCAATGTTAATTTCAACATTTTTACGAATGTCACGATTTAAGCGCCTTTGGAAACCCTCTCTAATGGGCATACACCTGTCCCGATCGAAAAGTACTCAAACTTTACTAACTTCCAGTCGAGTACCCGACTATCAGATACCCGTTACTCAGCTTAAGGAAGAACGAGAGAAATGTAGATCTTCTGTAGCTTCTAGTTGACTTGAATTTTAGATTAAGCATACAGCTTCCAGAGACATAGACGCAGAACAAGTTTATTTCCTTATACAGCTACGCCCACAAACCGCACAGAATGTTAATATATTTTTTTATGTCTTGTAAATTTCTATCGATTTGCCAAAAATCGTTTTGCCACAGCCAACTCAACTTATCTTAATCGGAATTTGAAGTGGCATACCTCTAAATGTTTCTGGATCAATTCTCTAAAAATCTGCATTTAAATTTAGAAAAAAAATTTTTTCAAAATTTTTTGTAATTTTCTTGATGTTATGTTGCTGTAGCAATTAAAAAAAATTAAGAAATGTCCCAAGGCTGAAGTTCTAAACTCCATAACTCAACTTATCTTAATCGAATTTTGAAGTTGCATATCTATAAATGTTTCTGGAGCAATTCTCTAAAAATCTGCATTCAAATTTGAAAATTTATTTTTTCAACATTTTTTTTGTAATTTTTCTGATATTATGATGTTGTAAAAATTTAAAAATGTCCCAAGGCTGAAGTTCAAAACTCCATAGCTCAACTTATCTTGATCGGAATTTGAAGTGGCATACCTCTAAGTGTTTCTGGAGCAATTCTCTAAAAATCTGTATTTGTTTTTTCACTAGCTGAGTAACGGGTATCTGATAGTCGGGGAACTCGACTATATCATTCTATCTCATATAGATCTGTAAATGAAGCAACACGTTGTGGCCGTTATTATGAGCAGACAAGGGGCATTATTAAGTCACGTAGCATCGTGTGTAGCTGACATTTTCTTCAATTATCGTACTTATAGTTTCCTTTCGCGTGTTGACTGCTTTTTCCGCTTTTCGACTTGACGTTTTTCTCAACGCCCATTGACTCCATTGCCTTGCCGCCCTGGCGGGCTAATTGAATTGTGGCTAAGATACGTGGTTGGGTCAAGTTGATAACTCCAGTGAAGAAGAGGCCTTTGCTGCATTGGAGGTCATTGGTCCAAGTGCCTTTGGATTCGTAATTGATTAAGTATCAACAGTTCGTGTAGGTTTGAAAAAGTGTTAAAGAAACTATATTACCTACATTCATATCAACTAAAAGGTAAAAGCCATAAAGCACCAAAGAAGCCAAGTTCAAGCTGCACACTAGAAATGTACTCCTAAGTGATTTGGAACCATTAGCAATTTGATCACGCACCGGTTATAAAGCAAATAAGACATCGTTACCAAAACGCATTTCATGGATATTTTAGTCAGTGAGCGTTGTTTGCGTTGCGAGTGCGGATCGTTAACGGATTGAGAGTGTGTAACTACCGAGTGAAACTGTTGGCCCTTGAAAAGCAATCGATCAAAATTCGAAATACCTTTGGGCGATAATTCGTTCAAAATTCGAAGCCTAAAATGCTTTTCCTCACCGCCCGAGTCGATCACACGGCCGAGCAGATTTTCAAAATTAAACAACTCAGGCAGCTGGTGGAGAGTAAGCAAATAGTGAAGTGATGTCCACGATTCGATCACCCAGGTGAAACTGTTTCAGAGTGCGAGGACCTGAGAGTGGGTACCGAGGACACCCTGCTGACCAAGTTCCTGCACTACACGCGCTGGGACACAATCAACGCCTACCAGGCCATACACGCCTACTATGAGTTCAAGAGGCGCCATCCCACCTGGGTGGCCCGCCACCCCATTGAGCACTATCGTCAGATCTTCTACGGCACCCACTGCCGCTACGTGATGCCCCAGGTGGATCGCAATGGGCGGGTGCTGGTCGTCTTCAAGACGGTGGATGGGTTCCAGGACTACCCCGACTATCTGCAGAGTCTCGTCGAGATGGACGACCTGATCTTCGAGTCGCTCCTGCTGCTCCCGCGCGTCCAGCAGAACGGGATTACGGTCATTTGTGATCTCCAAGGGTGGGTTATATCGTATGCATTCACAATATTAAGTTACGATTATTATGATCGAATGAATTGAATTGATAGAATTAAATCTTCATTTTCTTTTCAAAGAAGATTGGTAATCATGACTTTATTAGTAACCTCGATTGTTACTTTCCAGGACAACCCGAAATTTTCTGCGACAATTTTCGCCAGCGTTTATGAAGGTGGTGAACGAAAAGAACGGAGTGCTGCCTTTCAGTCAGCGTATCGTGCATATAATACAACGCGGTTTCCTGATGCACGTAACCTCCACGTTGTTTATGCCCTTCATGAACAAGGAATTCAAGGAGAAGGTAATACTTCACTGGATGGCAATTGTTTAACACTAAATGCTTCGCTTTACAGATCTTTACCCACGACGGGCGACATCTTAGCAAGCTCCGCGAAATGGTTGGCTACGAAAGTTTGCCCGCGGAATATGGAGGTCCTGCGACGAACGTCCTGGATACGAACCTGATATTCAATCACCTGAGCAAAAATGCGGAGTACTTGGAAAAACTGCAGACCTACGGAAAGATATAGGAACATATAAGGAACTATTTTTACTATTTCATTAGTATTTTTGAACACGAACCAAATATAATGACTATTTATAATTAGAACACAATGTGCACTATTTTTGAAAAGTAACAGCTCGCAATGAGTAAGTTGGCAACGCGGTTTTGGTACTATCGATATGCGATAGGCGGTAGTGCATTTGGTCAGTAAGCCGGCGGGGTTTTCTGTTATCGGCTGAAGGGTATTATTGTTGTGAAATTTAAAAACTTAGTCGAGTGCATTTGATAAATAAAGTTGCCTAATGGCGTCCAACAAGGTAAGTTTGCAAATTATTGCATTCGGCGTTAACGTAACTGCATACTTTGATCTCCAGGAATGCCTTATAATCGTGCTGGATGTGCGAACATGTGCCGCCGAAGAAGTGAAGCTGAAATCCGCAAAATGTGTGGCTGAGATTCTTAAGGACAAAGTGGGTGAGATGCCTTGGGAATTCGGTGAATAATGCTAACTGAGTCAATTGCAGATCGTGTGCGATAGGAAGGACTACGTGTCCTTCATCCTAGTGGGCTGCGACACCAATGCAAAAGAAACTTACCCACATGTGATCCCCTTTGGTGATCCAAGACTTTGCAGCTGGCAGCTCTTGCTTGACTTCTTCAAGTTTGTCAATCAGACCGCCTGCGAGGAAGGAGAATGGCTAAATGGCCTGCAGGCGGCCCTGGATCTTCAGAAAATTGCAAGCTGGTAGGTGGCCTAGCCCTATAGTTAACCATCACATTTTATGGAATATTCCTTGCAGCCTTAGAGTCGCCAGGCGGAGGATTCTCCTGCTCTTCGATTTCAACGACTTCCCACAGGATTACGAGCAGTTCAACAAAATCACAGACGAATTGCTTACCGAAAACATTGACTTAATTGTCGGGTAAGAAGATTTATTGTATTTATACATTAATTTTAGATTTGATTTATAGTTCTTAAACTTAAATATCGTGCGTGTTATTCATGAAACTGACCACCATAGTAAAATGCATTTTCTTCATCACTCAGAACGCACAACATAGCCTACGTAGACAATACCGAGACCTCTCAGCCGCTGGCTATCTTCAACTTTTCGCGCAAATGCGGCCCCGATGAACTGGAGAACCAGAAGCACGTCCTCAGCCTCGTTCCACGCTGCAATGCCACGTTGTGCAGCTTCAAGGAGGCACTGCATACCGTCTTCAAGGTGACCAACCGACGACCCTGGGTGTGGAACGCCAAGCTGAGCATCGGTAGCAAGATCTCCATTAGTCTGCAGGGCATTATCGCCATGAAGAACCAGACGCCTGTGAAGCTGGTAAAGGTCTGGGCGGAGAAGGACGAGATAGTGATTCGGGAGACCCGGCATTTTATCAAGGGCACCGAGGTAACGCCGCTGCCGGAGAATCTGATAACTGGTTACATGCTGGGCGGCACTGCGGTGCCATATGACGAGGCCGTGCTAGAGCCAAAAGTTCCACACCCGCCTGGTCTGCACTTCTTTGGGTTCATCAAAAGAAATGCCGTCCCGGATGAGTACTTCTGCGGAGAGTCCTTGTACCTTCTGGTACACCAGAAGCATAACCAATCTGCCGCAGTGAAGCTGGACGCTCTGGTCAACGCGCTCGTTTCATTGGATAGGGCCATTCTATGCTGGAAAATATTCAGCACCATGTTTAATAGACCACAAATGGTTGTGCTGCTGCCGCGCCTAGCAGACGATACGCATCCCGCTACTTTGTATATGCTGGAAGTTTCCTACACGTCTCAGCACCACTTCTGGGATTTTCCCGCACTACGAACCGCCAAGACGGAGTGCAGCGAGGATCAGCTGAATGCCATAGACCAGTTGATCGATAGCACCGATCTGGAGTGCACACTGCGGGACACGCAGCAACCACGTCCGTGGGCGCAGAATGATCTGCTGCCCTTCGACGCACTCCCCAGCATCTTTGAGCAGAATATTATGGACGTCCTAGAGCGAAAGGTCATCCATAGTGAGAACAAGGACGACATAGCACTCAAGGACAAGAACTTCGCGGATGTATTCTGGCGAGTGCCAGAACCCCTGGAGGAGAAGTCAAAGAGAGCGGCAGCCACTGTAAAGAAGCTATTTCCATTGCGCTACAGTCGCGCCTGGCAGGAAAAGCAACTGGCCAAGGAGCAGGCGGAGAATGGTGTGGCAGTCAAGCAGGAGCAAGCAGAGAAGGAACTCCCGATGCCCTCAGACGGTGTGGGCTTAATCGATCCTGGCTCCGATTTCAAACGAGTCCTGGCCAGCGTTCACTCCATCGCTAATGCCACTGAGCGAGATGCCCGCTTTCAGGCGCTGGCTGCCGATACCCGCGTGGTCATCATCACACTGCTGGAGCGCAAGAAACAGAACATGGAGCAACTGGGCGAGATCATCACCCTGTACCGGCAGAGCTGTATAGATTTCAACACCTTCTTGGAGTACGACAAGTTCGCTGAGGAGCTGAAGAAAATCACGCTGGCCAAGAGTTGCAGCGGATTTTGGAAGAACGTTATGGTGGACAAACAATTGGGCCCCTTGGTCCTGGGCGAGCTAACGCTGGACGACGAATTGGCCCTCAAAGCCTATTACACCATCGAGAGTTGGGCGGAAGACGAGGCCAACGAGATGGAAGACGTTGCGATGTAGTTTATTATTCCATTTTGTAAATATTATTGAAATGTGTTATAATCCGATTTCTATATCCAGTTTTATGCAGTTCTAAGTTTAAAATAAATTATTTTAGTTATACATATGCCCGAGTAATAAAAACAATATCTAGAAACTCATTCGCATGATTTTTAAAAATAATAAGTGCTTCTGTAAATCCTTCCATGTGGAAATTTGGAATACTGCAATTTATGACAAAACAAGCCAGTACATTGATTTCGTTTTTCAGACTCTCTTGATTGAAATGATATGAAAAATGGTTGTAATATCTTTTCGAGTGATAGACAAAAACTAAATTGCTTATATCCAAAGTTATCTATAAATGTATGATAATAGTGGATGCGTAATTACAATTTTTAGTTTAAAATAATAAACTCATGAATTTAAACAGAGAACATTTTGAAAATAGCGGCAGCTACTTGTTGCTTTCGACTTATCGATATCGCGAAAATCATCGGATGGCGTATAACTTTTAATCGATTTTCATTTTCGCAGCAATCAGCTGATTTTAATCGGCGCTTGTAAAAAAGAATTTAGTAAAGATCCGAAGGCATACTGTACCAAACTGTTGAGTTTCTGTTCAGGATTAGCCATGGGAGTTCCCACAAGCGATTGGATATACTGGTGTCGCCTGTGCGCCCGCGACGACGTTGTATACAAAGTGCGCGAGCGGGACGACGATCTGGTAAAGATCATCAGCAAATGCTTTGATGTAGAGGTATGTACGTTGTACGTACGTTTCCCTAACCTCCAGATATCTGACACACTACTTTTCCGCACACGCAGATGACCCTCGAAGAACCGGAACTGGGCAGCATGTTGTGCGAGGAGTGCTACTCGGTGATTGGCCAGCTGCTGACCTTCTCGGAGAGCGTTAACAAAGTGCAATCCATTTTTGAGCTCCTGCGACACTCGGATCCGCAGGATAGCCAGGACTTGGACGCACTGCGTCTGGAATATGGCCTGCCGCCGGCCTGCAAGCGGGAGCTTGAGTTCCTGGACATGGACGATCCGGTGGACAAGTGTTCCTTGGTGAAGGAGCTAACGATATCAGAGCATTCCACATCTCCGTCTCCAGATTTTGAAGCACAGACCGTGCGGAGACGAGCTAATCTCAAACAGGGTAAATCCGAACCTACTGCATCAATGCCCGGAGCTCAAACAAAACGCGTTCGCAGGCAACAGTATGTTGCTAAGCGAAATTCCGAGTTGTACAGTCCAGCCGAGTCGGATGATGAGGAGGCCATCCTAGACGAAGATGAGCCCCTATCTCCGCCGCCTTTGAAGCGAAAAAGGGGCAGACCCAAGGGTACAGGCAAGCAGAAACGCCTAGACGACAGCGATAAACCAGATGACAAGGCATCCGAATCGAGCATGTCGCCCCATGAGGATGGCTCCCAAAGTTCGCCTTTTGTCGATTTCACATGCAAAGCCTGCAACGAGTCCTTTATGTCCTTCATGGCTCTGCGCAGGCACAAGCACGACATGCACGGCGGTCCAAAGAGGTTCGTTTGCGACCACTGTGGGAAGGGTTTGAAGACCTTCACATCGCTGGTGGAGCACCAGCTGGTTCACACGGATGAGAAGCCCTGCATATGCCCCGTGTGCAATGCCGGCTTTAAGAACAAAGCCAGGCTGAGGGTAGGTGTAAACGAATAATCTTGTGCCCAACTAAATCAAGTAATTCTCACATAAATTTCCAGGTGCACAGCCAGACACATGGTGAGCCCAAGTTTGAGTGTAATGTCTGTGGGAAAAAACTGCAGACTCGGGCGATTCTTAACAAGCACAAGTATGTGCACACAGAGGAGCGGCGCTTCAAGTGCGAGGTTTGTGGCAGCGGCTGCAAGAACTCCACGGCCTTGAAGATCCATCTCCTTGGACACACGGGCCTCAGACCTTATGTATGCAAGTACTGCGGAAAGGCGTTCGCCAGCAACACGAACTGCCGCTCCCACAAATGGAAAAAACACCCGGATCAGGCGTCCAAGGAGGACGAAACCGAATCTTCACGCATTCCAGTGCCAACATTGGAGGAACTACGGGCGATGTAAGCTGCAGTCCTTCATAGTTATTATAATCTTATTGTTTCGATTCATTTTACAGAACTCGCGAGATGGCCAAGGTCAAGAAGGATGATTAGGAACCGGTATACTTCTTTGATTTGCAGTGCGCAGTAAGCTGTATTCCCAGGAACATTTACATATACACTAGATTAAACGCTACTGCCGTTTTTGCAATTAAGTTTGGTTTTTAATTAGTTTCGAAATACATTTACAATTGAAACGCACACTTAAATTGGGGAATGAATGGATGGCGTATTGATCACCTCTCAATATTTTGTGCCATAACTCGGTGATAAAATAGTAAATATTAAGCGATTAAATAATTAAAATGTAACAAGAGAAAAAATATATAAGCAACAACTAAAGTAATAAAAATTAGATCATTTGTGAGTGGGTCTGTGTAAGATAAATATGTAAACATTTTTTGATTTCGATGGTTTTTTCTACAATTATTTGCTGTTTAGTTTAACACGTTGAGAAGCAAAACTTTTGGCATGGCCTTCCAAACAGAGCAGAGTCAATAAATAGTGCATCCAAGTAGGTTGGCTCCATAACCCTTCCGCCCTCACCGCTCCTAGTCAATGTTCAGGGAGGACATTAACTCTTCGACGCTGCGTGGGAATATAAGAAAAGTAAATAATTTATGTTGATTAGCCAGAAATCGTAAAAGACCGCTGTCGCTTAGGCACGAATGTTTACAGAGGCACGCACGTGATATCTATGTCCTGGAAGGCCACGCCCAGCCAGGCGACCACCAGGCAGTAGTGCTGAAAGAGCTGAAGCAACAGTTCACCCTCGTCCAGCATTTCCAGCCGCTCGATGCGCTGCCTTTCAGCCGCCGAGATGCTCTCGTACACCTGCACCATGTCCCAGGCACGGGCGCCAGTCCAGCCGCTGTCCTTAAAGCGGTTCCTCTGCGTATCCAGCGACAAGCAGGATTCTACGCCGGCCAGGCTGCAGCCGCGCCCCCGCAGATTGTTGAGCATCACATCGCCGAAGCGGTCGTTCATGTTGACCTGCAGTGGTCAACGAATTTTATGCAATACATGGATGGGAAACAGATGGAGGCGCATGCTAACCTGCTCGTAGTTGACGAAGACGGCTGCCTGGAACTTTTGCGCAATCCATTTGAGCAGGTTCCGGCAGTTTTGCGCCTCGATATAGACCAGAACGCACTCGGCAAGGAATATGGTGGGCACGGAGTAATCAACTTCTGCCTGCTGCAGCTTGCTGTCCACCTCGTCGAGGTTGCGCAAGTCAACGCCCATCAGGTGGTAGCTGGGCCCGTGTAGATCTGTGGGACTGAGCCGCACCTCACCATCCTCGTCGTGAATCCTGGCCAGCAGGGCCTTGTTGCGCTTGATTGTATAGCACTTGCGGGCGGTGACCGTGGGGAAGTCCAGCTCAATAAAGTTCTTCACCTGGTGGGAGGTGTCCCTCAGCCGGAAGTAGAGTGTGTCGAAGC
Organism: Drosophila orena; assembly: GCA_005876975.1. Lineage (NCBI taxonomy): Eukaryota > Metazoa > Arthropoda > Insecta > Diptera > Drosophilidae > Drosophila > Drosophila orena. Next base: position 823,023 of record VCKV01000008.1, on the reverse strand, counting down.
CGCAGCCCAGATTAATGATCTGGCAGTTGCCCGAGGTTTTCTGTATGGACAGGAGGTGGGAGACGGTTAGGGCAAGGTCAGACTGGCATGGACATGCGCGGTGTGGCGGGCATGATGGTCACGTCCTTGATGCAGCAATGCAACAGGATGACCTTGGCACGTGCCAGACAGTTGGGAGCCGCGGCAGATGAACTGACCTTTAGAAACTTCTCGACGCACATCTCCACGCCCTTGACGCGGGCAAAGTAGCCACGATTGATCTCCGGCGCCTTGCGCTCCTGATTGCGCACAAAGTACCCGATGTAGTCGTCCTTCCAGTAGCCCAACCGCACCGCACATCGCTTGCAATCGCTGGCATCGTCGTTGGTGGCTATCACAGCCTCATCGCACGGATGGAACTTGTGCGTCGAGCCGGCGATTCCGGCCGACGCTGGCGGCTCCATGGCTCTGCGGCTGCAGTGCTCGGTGGTTTCCAGTTGGGTCCTTATTTACAATCAGCTCCTGCGGCAACCAAGAGTTCCAGAATCCTTGTTTTTCTGTTCTGAGTTTTTTCTCGCTTGAAAACAGCTGCAGTAGTCGATAGGCGATAACAGTGTGCAGTGTTGAACAGCTCTCGGAGCCTGCCCGATAAATAGCGGAGCATTAGTTCGATTAGTGATGGTTTGGCGCGCAAATTTGAAATAAAACAGAGATATAAAAACAAAAGTTACAAATATGAATTTATAATGTGAATATAACAACTATAGTAAAGTTTAATTGGAATTATTTTATCCACATACGCAACATCATGTCACACTTTAGAATATGCAGCATTTTTCTTTAAGAAAATCTTTTAGCTTTATGAAAAACCCTATATAATATTACTTTAAAAGTGCTATACATATGTTGTGCCAAGTGATATTGTGCTTATTAATCTTTCTTCATTTAAAATGTTTTAAATTTAAGTCCACATGCGTTATAAATAGATATCAATCCCAATTTGACCAGTATTCTTGTAACTCGCTTTCGGGTTAACTGGCATTTTCGGCTCCTCAGCAGTACAAATGCAGTTTTCCTTTAGCCTAATTGACTTAAGCACTTCATTAATAAAGCAGGGGTCAACATTGTAAACAAAGCGTCTCAATGCTCAAGTGCTTTAATTGCTTCCCGCATCTTTGACATCGGAAGCTCTGCCGCTCGGGCTATAATTAAAATTAGCAGCTACGCCCAGCAGCCCGCTCAATAAGACGGGGTCAAAATGTGAACCGATCGCCAATTGGCGGAGCTCGAAGAATGAATCACGACCCATCCATCTATCCATCCATCCATCGTCTGGGCCGCGTCGTATATAATAGAATTCAATTAGAAATTATGCAAAATTATATTCCGTTTTGTCATGCAAAGATAACTAATTACTATGGTATATAGAACGTCTGTCTTTGGATGACAAGACTTCAGTTTGTTAATAATTACTCACTTGGGCTATGTGTTTGTTTAAGTAAGCATAAATAAATTCAGATTATTAATACTTATCGCTTGTTGCATAACTTATTGCATAACTTATTGCATAACTTTATTTTTGAAATAATAGAAGCAACTTTTTGCAGAACCTACCCTATAAATGCCTTATGATTTAGTTGGCATTTACTCAGATCATTGTCATAATATTTTGTTTAAATTATTTTGATAGCTAATTTCGCACCCAAAACTTCACTAAACTGGGCTCTAAAAGTGTAAATATTTAATAGGCTGTGAGTTAATTTTGTATTAAGTCAACTACTGAGCTTTTTCTACATATATACTTTTGAGGTACTCATATTTTGTATTATCATTTTTGAATATGCCTTCTTAATGTTTTACCTGATTATTTATTATTAGCGACTCCAACTCTAACTTGATTTCCCCGATCCTTGTATTATTTTCCGAGCCCCTCTAACCAGGCGCCTCTCGATCTGCCGCCCGCACTCCGCTCCTGGCTCCACACGAAGCACCCACGCCAAGTCGAGTTCCGCTCCTGCTCAGCGGACGCAGCTGGCTCTCTTCCGATTCCGATACTATTGAAGATTCGTGTTGCGCTCGGGCTCGGGTTTACTTGGCCCGTCAGTTCGTCGGCAGCGTTCGAAAGAGTTGGTCGGTTGGTTGGTTGCGTTCTGCCGCCAGAACTGCGCTCAGGTGAGAGAGAGGGGTGAGAGAGTTCGTTTAAAGCTGCGCGCGCTCAATACAACGAAAGAATCGGTCGGTGGGCACTCGTACACCTGAGTGTCTGTGTGCGAATCGTTGGTAACAGCCGGCAACTGAGTGTGAGTGTTAACTGAGTTTCGCTGGCTGGTGTGCGTGAGAAGTGGTTTTTTGGACGGCACATTGCGCTTACCTGGCTTACCTGAGTTTCAGTCAGCGACTCAAAAACGGTCATTTCAGCTGCGTTACGTTTTTCCCCGTCTTGTTTTCACAGTCTTGGCTTTGGTTATGGTTGGTGTTACTTTTTGTTTGTTACCTTTTCGGGGCGTTGGCCAAGAAAGTTATTGTGAGTGAGAAGCACACACAAAAGCTGAAACTAAAATGCGAGTGGTAATGGTTGGAAAATCGCGATTAGATAGTGAAATGACGGATAGAAGCCGCAACAAGTTGCCACGGCAACGTCATCAATTGGAGCATAACTGTAAAAAAACAGTGAGATGAAGCCACACAGAGAGAATACAGTGGCAATAAAAAACAAAAGCAAAAACATAATATATCAAAATATTGAACAACTCTGGATATCTATTCATATTTATATTCAATTTTGCAAAAACAAACAAAGTAAACAAATAAAAGAGATAAAGAATAACTTTAGGTAATATAAACTACTCAAAAAATGAGAACTATCAGACTCCAGAAGTCATCTACGAAAATGTCCGTAGAACGTGGTGAATTCTTTTCGGTGCATTGGCAGCAACAACACCTGTGTGGTGGGCCAACACACAGATACACACATGGCCACTGAGATAGGCACGCACACAGGCGCACCTGCGCTTCACTTTCAGCGTTATCGTTGCGTTTATTGTTTGCTTTGGTGATTGCGAAAAAAGCAAAACTTCTACAAATGATTCATCCACAGGCAACAGCAACAAGCGCTATCGAAATTTCGACACGAAATCCGATCTGAAAGTTCCCATCCAGTTTCGCCATGAACTGCACAAATACTTTTCTGCAGGCGTTTGCACTTCCGTAACTTTTCTTGTAGGAACCCTTCGAGGGTTGAGCCCTCGTATCATCGAGTAACCGGGTAACTTGAGGCGTCCACAGGCAGGTTAATGCACCCGTACATGTACGTACGTGTACGAGTCCTTGTGCCACATTGAACACACACTCGCAGTCAGTGCATTAGCATCATGAATGTTCCATGGGCATTCGAATAGTCATCTCTACATTTCGTTGGCCCGACCTGTACCTCTAAATGCATAATGCAACCAGGGTAACGACGGCTATGTTGCATCGATACAGACTGCATTGCCAATCACAAATGCCAAGAGCAAAATTCAAACAAAATTCGAATCAAACATTCAATTTTGGAGTAGCCAGGTGTTTATAATTTCTCACATTTTCTTTTGCCGCATTTGCACACGTATTAGGGGTTGGATTGGCCGGAAACACCTGACACAAATATATTAATCATGCATTTTATATTATTTATCAGTTCTTATGACTTCGCCTTTTGGTTTTATTTGAACGCTCGATAGTGCCCATTCCTTTTCTTAAGATCGTTTACTAATGCCATGTGGATTTGAAGATTTATATTATGGTTCACCGAATTCAGACAACCAATTGACCAACATTTTCCTAAACAATTTACTTGCCAGCCATTGGCTCAGACCACTTTACACCGATGACCTTTCCCTATTATCGGTGCAATTAACCCATTGACGCCGTTCCAAAAAGCCCAGACAAGGCACGTAACACTCAGTGCATGGGGTCTCTACACTCGACTCCACACTGAAGTCGCATTTGATGCTGTAACTTGGTTTTAGCGCTTTTTTCGAGTCAACAATCAAACGGGTTTGTCGGTCTCTCGGCCTCTTCTATTGCCGGAATGGATTGGTAGAGCCAAGAAAATTGAGCCAGCAACGTAATGGAAAACCAGTTTGGTCACTCTTACTGGAACTCAGAGCGCCGAGATTTGTTTTCATTCTGTTTGTTTATAGTTTAATGCAGCTTTTTTGTTGACCCTCAACATAATCTGAAACCATTGTTGATGTATTGACAACATGGGAAAACATTACTTCGCGTAATAAAATACATATATTATTTATGTAAGGCAAGAAACAGATCCAAAAGTACTTTAGCGAACAAAATTCTAAAGAGAGCAATCAGTAGTTTTGTAAGAACTGCCATTTCTCCTTTTGAATATTTGGCCTTACTCATTTTTCTTACTTTTTATAGGTCATCATGATGCACAAATTGAAATACCGCGATAAATTAAAATGGCTTTTAGCCCTTCTTGTGCTGATCAGCACTTGTGTTGTTCAGACAAAGGGACAGACAAGGGATCCCAGATTTTATTCCCGTCCGGGCGTTGACTACCATTGGCCAAATCCGGGGGATCCGGATTACAGGTGAGTCATGGCTTCCGTTTGACTTATCAGGCTTGGTAACTTACGTTACGTAACTCGCAGAACATACACGTTCAACGATCGCCGATACGGTCATTATCAGCCAAATGGCTATGGAGCCAACTATCCAGGACGAAATCCACCTGGACAATATCCCCAGGGAATGCCGAATGAAGATCGCTTTCGATTTGATCCGGTAAGCGCAGAAACAAATAGTCTAGATATTAACTAGAAATAAATGTTTAACTTTACCCAACCCATGAATCCACCGAGAAATAGAATGTCCATTTTATGTTGATCCAAATATAGTTTTAAAATAAATCCAAAAACATCTACGTTATTATGATATTATTATAATAACTTAGATGTTGAACTAACAAGAATATTTCGACATACAACACCCAATGCAGCATTGCAAGCTGATCGAAATATTTGATGTGGGATCCTAACTCGCGCTTTATCAATTAACTTTCGTGACACAAAAAACTGACCCCCATACCAAAGAACCGTGCCGAAAGATCCATAAGCGAACAATGCCGAGTCATTGAGACAGGGAGTTTGTCCGATCAACAGATCTTTCCAATATCAAAGCAATAATCTTAATTAAGTTTTCATGCCATCGCAACTTAATCAATTACACATGTCGCCCATTCACTGATCGGCGCAGAGTCTCTATTTGTTCCACCATCTGAAATGGGCTAATGATGGTCTCACATTTCCCCTAATTCTCATCACAGAACGATCCGAATGCACGGACGCAGTTTCCGGGCGTGTTGGCCGGATGGCGGGAGGATTTGCAGGGCAAGCAGCGCCGGGATTCGTTGACCCTCGAACGGGATGTGTTCGTGACCACAAACTATGGCCAGGTGCAGGGCTTCAAGGTGTACATGTACGACAACCCAGACCCCAAGTCCTTCTATCGCCCCTATCACTCGACCGTGGACCGTGTGATGGGCGAGTGCTCGGTGTTCCTGGGCATTCCCTACGCCCTGCCGCCCACCTTCGAGGGCAGGTTCAAGCCACCCCGCGTCCACCGAGGCTGGCAGCTCCTCCAGGCCGTCGACTTTGGACCCGCCTGTCCGCAGCCTGTGCGCTATACGGGCGCCACAAAGGGAGTGATGGACATGGACGAGGATTGCCTCTACTTGAACGTGTATTCACCGAAGGTAGGTTTAAGATAGGAGCTCCCGAGGATCATAAGAAATAACTAAAGAAATGCATATCATTTTTCTAACGTGTTAGACTGGTGCTGGTGTGGCCCAAAAGTACCCTGTAATGGTGTACATCCATGGTGGCGAGTTCATCCGTGGAGCATCCAACCTATTCCAGGGTCATATTCTGGCCTCGTTCTACGACGTGGTGGTGGTGACCCTGAATTACCGCCTCGGTGCTCTGGGATTCCTGTCCACTGGTGATGAGAACTCGCCCGGAAACTATGGCATCCTCGACCAAGCGATGGCGCTGCGTTGGGTCCATGACAACATAGAGTTTTTCAACGGTGACCGCAATTCCATCACACTATTTGGTCCGGGAGCGGGAGGCGCCTCCGCTGGCCTCCTGATGGTGGCACCACAGACGCGGAACATTGTGCGGCGTGTGATCGCACAGTCCGGATCGGCTCTAGCGGATTGGGCCCTAATCCAGGACAAGTATCGCGCCCAGAACACAAGTCGTGTGCTGGGACAGCTGCTGGGCTGCTCCATCGAATCCTCATGGAAGTTGGTCAACTGCCTGCGCACTGGACGCAGTTTCTACGAGCTGGGAAACGCTGAGTTCTCCCCCCAGGTGGGTAGCTTTCCATGGGGTCCAGTTCTGGATCACAACTTCACGTTGCCCGGCGACGATTGGTACGAGGGATGGCGCGAAAAGGATTGGCGTTTCCTCACCCAAACGCCGGAAACCCTTATACGGGCTGGAAAATTCAACCGGAATATTCAGTACATGACGGGGGTGACCACACAGGAAGCGGCCTTCTTTGTGGCCCAAAACGAGTCCTTGAGTCCGTACTATGAACTAGATGGACGCTTCTTTGATCAGAAAATAAGGGAACACGTTTTCCGCTACAACTATACCCTTAATCCGAACGGAGTTTACGAGGCTATCAAGTACATGTACACCTTCTGGCCGGATCCCAATAATAACACCATAATCCGGGACCAGTACATAAACATGCTGAGTGATCTCTACTACCGGGCACCGGTGGATCAGATGGTCAAGCTGATGCTGGAGCAGAAGATACCGGTCTACATGTACGTACTAAACACCACCGTGGAGGCACTGAATCTGCCACAGTGGCGAAAGTATCCACACGACACCGAGCGTTACTTCCTCACCGGAGCTCCCTTCATGGACACCGAGTTCTTTCCCAAAAAGGAGCACCTGCAGCGCAACATGTGGACGGATAATGATCGCAATATGAGCCACTTCTTCATGCAGACCTACTCGAATTTTGCCAGATATGGGTAAGCTAACTCAACGATTGTTACAATACTATAACTACATAAATGTCTAACACGATGTGCTTGAATTCCAGCAATCCGACGCCGCAACAGGTGCTGGGCATGCATTTCCAGAGAGCGTATCAGGGAGAGATTCGGTACCTGAACATCAACACCACGTACAACTCCTCCATCCTGCTCAATTATCGGCAGACGGAGTGCGCCTTCTGGACGCAGTACTTGCCCACAGTTATCGGCGTGCTGGTGCCCACGTATCCACCCACCACGGAGTACTGGTGGGAGCCCAAGGAGCCACTGCAGATCGCCTTCTGGAGCATGTCCGTGACCTGTTTCTTCCTCATAGTCTTGGTGGTCATCTGCTGCATCATGTGGCGCAATGCCAAGCGGTATGTTTCCAATGAACATAACACTGTTATCTAATCATAATATGTATAATCAAACAATGCCTGATACCAATCCAAAGCCAATCGGATCGCTTCTATGACGAGGATGTCTTTATCAATGGTGAGGGCTTGGAACCGGAAGCGGATGCGCGTGGAGTCGACAATGCCCACATGGTGACCAACCACCATGCCCTGCGCTCTAGGGATAACATCTACGAGTACCGGGACTCACCATCCTCCAAAACGTTGGCCAGCAAAGCGCACACGGACACCACCTCGCTGCGCTCACCCAGCTCGCTGGCCATGACCCAAAAATCCAGCAGCCAGGCGTCCCTTAAGTCCGGGATCTCGCTCAAAGAAACCAATGGCAATTTGGTAAAGCCAACGGAAAGGGCAGCCACGCCACGTGCCCAGCAAAATGGCTCCACGGCCAAGGTGGCGGCTCCTGTGGAAGAGAAGCGTTTACTGCAGCCACTTTCCAGCACACCAGTGACGCAGCTGCAGGCGGAGCCGGCTAAAAGAGTTCCCACCGCCGCCAGTGTCTCGGGCAGCAGTCGGAGCACCACGCCGGTGCCCTCTGCCCGCAGCAACATGCACACCACAACAGCCACCTTGAGTTCCCAGCCAGCGGCGCAGCCGCGGAGGACCCAGCTGGTGGAGGGAGTGCCTCAGACATCCGTATAAGTAACCGCTCTCTAAGCGCTGGATGCGCTTAAGGAGTCCGCCGAATCGTCCAATTACAGAGCCAATCAACAATCCAGGAGGAAGAACACCAGGTAGGTCGTAGTTTTTATGACTGGGATCTATACCCATACCCATACTTTCCTTTTTATAAACAAAAACCTTTTTTCTTTCAGCTCCTCCTGGGATTTTAATTAAAGTTAGTTTGTTATTACCGAACAATGTAGGTTTTACTTTGTATTTATGATAGGTTTCTAAACAGATCTTTGAGATCTCAGTTTTGAGTTGTAGCTTAGGCAAACCTGTATTTCTAATGCGTTACTTTAGGTTAACTTGTTCGTAAGTTTGATAACCCAACGAATACAAATCCATATCAATGACATTCCATAGCCTTACAATCGGCCTTCACGTGTACATATAGTATTTTAATGTATAATGAGAATTATTTAAATCTAGGAAATATTCTGCTTAAGCTGTACGGAATTAGCTATAAAATAAAAGCTATAAATGCTTTTTATAACAAATGTTGAGCCTAACTTTTAAGAAACTCCCTTTTAGTGACAGTAATATCGAATGAAATTGTATAGAGGGTATACATTTGAAATCAAATATTATAGAAAAAATAAATTAACGTTATTAAAAATAATGCATTTCATTATTTAAAACTTGCTATTAGTTAATACAAAAATGCATACCATGGTCGCGTCCCGTATCATAAGAATATCATATGTACCATTAGATCATAGCCACTCCCAAACATCATCAAGAGCAATACCTACAGTGCCTTAATTTCTGGTAATTGTCCTCGATGGACCCATCCATGTACCCACTAAGTGTGCCTTTCATACATAAGCAAATGTACCCCTAGTTATATACTTTCTATATGTTTCGTGTGTCGCATATAAGCAAAATGACCATACAAAATCAGTGTGAACCGTCCAATAACTTTATGTTTTCACCAGTATCGTGTACATTGTTTTTCTGTATATATGTATCTTCATTTGTTACACGATGGAAAGCATAATGTTTTAACACATTATATGTTTACATGTACTTTAGATAAGTTTAATGTATTTGTCCATAAATAAATATTTTTACTTTACTCAATGTTGTTTTCTCACTTGTTTTGAAACCATAGTTAGTTACAATTGTGACAAATTAGACTTCACTGTTTCACTAATAGAGAACGGAACTTATTTTGGCAATGAAGTAAAACAATTTTCATTCCTAGTTAAAGGATAGTCTTATTTATTTTATCCACTGTTATGATATTAACATAAAAATAATATACAAGGGTTATCGGCTATATTTTAACCAAAGAATAATTGCAAGGCTCGGAAATCTTTCAGTAAATATTCGTTTTTGTTTTTTATAGCTTAATCTATAACTTCAAGCTAGGCGAAAGCTCGATGGATCTTAGAAACAAGTGCGATTCCAATAAAATACGATTGGAATGGCCTTAAAATAGATTTTCCTAAAATCTTATAGATACAACGACGCGGCAAACACAATGTCACGCTTGAGCAACCTTATTCCCTCGGAGAACTTGTTTTCCAGGTCAGTGTTGCCAATGGTTTTCGAGGCCTGACACATCTGGCGCAGAAGCTCCTCCAGTCGCCTCATGCATCGGATGATGGAGCCTTCAAAGATGTCGGTCATCTTGCAGACCGCCAGGAAGCTGGAGCCCTTGCACCACGCCATCACCACGTCCATTAGGAAGGGCTTAAACTTGTCCACATACGTATCGGCATCCAGATCGAGTTTGCATTCCGTGGACACCTTGGCAATGCGCCGCGCCAGATCCTGCATCGAGCGCAGTGGTCCCGATAGCTCCGTGGCGCTTTTCACCGACTCGCTGGACTTCTCGTCGCAAACAAAGCAGGAGAGGAGAGCCACCGCTTGCGGTGCGGTAAGGTTGTTAAATACTCCGTTAAAGATCATCTCGGTCATGAGAAGTTCATCCGCCGAGCTCAGTTCGCAGGCAACACGACCCTTAAATTCAATGACGTCGCCAGCCTTGCAGTAGCCCATGCGCCGAAGGACACGCTTGCGGTGCTTCAGTTCCTCCATCTGCAGCAGACTGCGGGCAGCCTTTAGCTCGGCCTTTAGGTCTTGCAGTTGCGATTGCAGCTTCACCTTGTCCTGGTAACGCCGGTAGATGCTATTCAATTCCGGTGACTTGTGTAGCGGATGCTCCTCCAGACGCGCCTCAAATTGGGCAATGGTATTGACAATGTCGCGGAACTCTCGTTCCTTGATGTTCATGTCATCGATGGGATTGAGGACCGGTGGTCCCATGGGGAATCGTTTCTTAGCCTCCTGGATAGTCTTCAGCACGGCTCGCCGATTGTCAGCACTGCGTAGATCGTTGGGGAAGTACACGCGAATCGAGCTGATCTGGGTGATGAGGGTGTGGGCCACCGGCACCACCTCCATGCATCCACGCTCGTTCGGTTTGCATGGCTCCGTGTCGCCGGTTTTTGCGGCCGCTTCACTAACGTGCAGTAGGACATCAATGGTGACGCTGGGCTCACACTTTAAAGGATTCTTGCGGCTCTGGTCTTGTTTCTTAAAGTTCAACACTATCCCCCAGTCGTACTCCTGGGAGCCGGCGGCCACCTTCACCAACCTACCAGGCTGCAGGAACGGCAAAAGGTATTGCGGCTTCGTTATCCACTGACGAAACTGCTTGCCGTGCTGATCCAGCTGGGAGCGTGTGTGATGGTAGGAAGCAATGTTGTGCTCATCCTTGATGGTCAGCTTATTCAGCTCCAGCGTCTTCTGCTCCACCTTGTCATGCAGCCCGGGCAGGGCAGCTTGATTCTGGAATTGATAGAAACTGCGCTCCAGCATGTACTCTGGATTGATTTCCTCCACGCGAAGCAGATTTAGCACCATATTGTATGTAAGATGGAAGGCCGAATTGATTGGATCTGCTTTGCCCTGAACAATGTCCCGACCAACGGCCGGCGAGACTTTTTCGTCGATCATGAGAATGACGATACCCTTGTCATCCAATCCACGTCGACCGGCACGTCCCGCCATTTGGATGTACTCGCCAGAGCTGATCCATCGGAAGTCCTTGCCATCGAACTTGCGTGGAGCCGTAAATAGCACAGTTCTAGCCGGCATGTTAAGGCCCATGGCAAAGGTTTCGGTGGCGAACAAGGCCTTGATCAGACCTTCCCCGAACAGAATCTCTATGGTCTCCTTCAGAATTGGCAGCAGACCGCCATGATGGATGCCAATGCCGCGACGCAGCAACGGCAATACGTTTTCCACCTGGGGCAGCCGACGATCCTCCTCCGTGAGCACATCCATGGCATTGTTGAACACCTCGTCGACTAGTTTCTTTTCGTCCGGAGTGTTGAAGTCCAGCTTGGCCATCTGCATGGCATAGACCTCGCAGTCCTTCTTGCTGAACGAGAAAATAATGACCGGTGCAAAATTGCGCTCCATGATCATCTTGACGATTTTAAAGATATTTGTTTGTCCAGCATTAGTTCCTTTAATGCCACCATTCCGCCCCTTCTGATCCCCCTTCCCAGCCTCACCTGGAAAAAAAATGGAAATTAAACAGAGTTCGGAGTTGTTTTACACTTGATTTACCTGCATTGGCTAGCACTGCCATTGCAGTGGTAAAGTTGTCCTCCTTGAACTGCCCCTTTTCGTCGACGATAAGATGGATGCCATCGCCACCGGCCGGGAAGATGTAGTGTTGCAATGGAGTGGGGCGGTAGTCAGTGTAGACAACGTGACATGGCTGCTTGTGCAGGTGGCAGACCCACTCTGCGAACTGCCGAGCATTGGGAATGGTGGCCGAAAGAAACACATATCGCACATTGTCTGGCAGCAGGATGAGCGTTTCTTCCCAAACGACGCCGCGCTCCTTGTCGCGCATGTAGTGAATCTCATCGAAGACAACCCAGCCCACCTCGCGCATGATCTCGCTTCCGCGGTACAACATGTTCCGTAGAATCTCAGTGGTCATGATCAAACAGGAGGCCGATGGATTTATGGTGACATCACCGGTGACCAGTCCCACGTCCCTAAACTCGTCGGTGAACTCGCGGAACTTCTGGTTGGACAGAGCCTTGATGGGAGTGGTGTATATAACCCGTTGCTTGGCGGTCAATGATTTTGCTATGGCATACTCCGCCACCACGGTCTTTCCGGCTGATGTGTGGGCGGAAACGAGGACACTCTGGCTGTTGTCAATGCACAGAATCGCCTGGCGCTGGAACGGATCGAGCACGAAGGGGTATTCCTTCGCAGGCACGCCGCTGAACGGCTGTAAGGGTATGTACTCGTGGTCAGGATGGGCGGCAACCTCGTGGGTGCATGATTTGGGAGAGTCCAATAAGTGGGTCACAATCCTAGTGCGCAGGGCCTCCAGAGCCGCAGAATCATCCAAATCGAGGGTACGAGTGGGTTCGTCATCTGCATCGTCGTCATCTATCGCAGCAATTGACCCATCCTGCTTCAGACGCTTGGTGGGCTCCTCATTGTCGTTTCCTTTGTCAACTCCTTCCGCCCCTTTGGAGGATTGGGCGGAAGCGGTGTCCTCCGCTTGCCGTTTGCTTCCCTTTACGGCGCCACCGCTTCCCGAAGGCTTCTCCTTCTGGTTAACTACTGGCGGCGGCACCGCCGGCGACACCTCATCAAAGCAGTCGAACAGCTCTTCTATATCCATGCCGTGATCTATATTTACTGTCTGTTTTTTTACGAACTATTTCAACGCACGCCGCAAAACATGTGAAAAGCCGATAACACGATAGCAATTGTTATCGATTTGGCAGACCGACGTCAGTGAAGAACATCTAACTATTTTGAGGGAATATAAAAATAGCTATTTTCGAAGTACCTAACATTAGTTTGAATAAAACCCAATAAAAGTAATAAAGTTAGATATACATTATTCTGAAAGTATGCCTGGTGCCCTGAAGCAATCGGATACAAAGAATGACTTTTATAGTCATGTAGCTGCACTCATAAAAATGTAGCCTTTATAATACTGCGATAATGCAATCCATTTTATGAAAATGGTGAAATAAAAGAAAATTATATTGCACTTCTGAGAAAAAATTTACAAAGAAAACGAGTAAATCTGTATATTCATCACCATTTATGCTTCTCAGTCTGGAAAAATTGACAAACGTAATATAACAAATTCTTTCAATTTGCTTATATATATTATATAAAAATAAATCAAATAATTTAAAATAAATAAATCTATAAGCTTCAACATGTAGAAAAAGTTAAGATATTATTCAAAGTAAGCGTTAGACAATAATGATGGCGTATTATAGTACATATAGAATATATGTATATACTTTACAGGGTAGTAACGCCCACTTCTACCTGTTGCATACTTTTCGACGGATCTAGTATACCCTCCTACTCGACGAGTAACGGGTATTAAGAAAACACCACAGTTCGGCTGCTGGCTTAGCAGTTTCTGGTATATTTGAGAGTGCGGTCACACTGGCGGCAACAGCTGTTCTGTTTTTCCACTGTCGTTGCCCGACCAAATTATACAATTGTTGGCGTTTTCCGACGTCCACATCGCAGAGTCCAGGAACAAACGGTGCAAAATGGTAGCTGGTGGTGCCTCGGATACGGGCGGCGTGAAGCCGATGGCCATTGCGGGCCGCATGGTGCGGGAGCGGGAGCGCCTGATTGGCATGTCGCCGGAGGAGCGCGCCTGGCGCAAACAGTGGCTGAAGGACCAGGAGCTACACCACGGACCCCGCAAGGTGCCCGCCCTGGAGCTGGAGCTGAACAATCCCATCAAGCGCTTCTACCGCGCTCCCCTGGACAAGGTCTGCAGTGTTTTGGAGCCCGTCCTGGTGAGTTATTGTCATGGGTATTATGTAATCAAATTTTTGACCGAATCCGTCCGTATGCGCTCCTTCGCCTGCAGGGCTTCCAGAGGGCGTTCACCGTGCGCTACTGGACCGGCAAGGCTCTGCTCGCCCTCACCGGAATCTACGCCGGCGCCTACTACTTCAAGTACAACCAGAATGTGAGTAATGGTTATAGAATACCAGTTGGCTAAGCCATAGGTCATGCCTGGCACCGAAGGGTAATGGATCAAGGAAAGTTAGTTACATCAGAAAAGTGTATTCGTAAGAAAAATAACTTCAATCTACTAGTCTAGAATTATAAATCCCATTCTAAAACAACATAAAAAAGTAATATATGTTCATACATGTATTCAAGCGAATTACAAAAGCAAGGACTTGCGTGTTGACACTAAAACCGATTTGGAAATTGGCAAGAACTATGAAAACCTAGAAAAGTGCTTAAGCCTTAAAAGTCTTAAAAGATTGGACAACTTTACTTTACTAAGTTATGTTCAAGTCTTTAGGTTGAATTCCTTCGACAAATTTACTGCGTAATCGCTTACAATATGTACATATAGAATAATTATAGCTTTATGAACCCTTAACGTCTTATTTAAGGATTGGACCCGGAAAGGCGGCTGGCGTGTGATCCACTCGCGCAAGCAGTGCGTGCCAGGAGACGAGGGCTACCCCAAGGCCTCCGATCGATCGGCGCCATCCGATTACGCGGCTCGTGGATTCAAGGAGTCGCCTCTGAAAGCTTGAGGATCGTGCCCGAGGTGGCTTAGTGATTTTGCTTAAGTTTCAAACGTAAATTAATAATATCAAAACAAAAAGCGCAATAAATATGGAAACGAAAACACAGAGAAGGAGACTGAGAGTGGATTGTGGTTTTGCCATGGCTTCGCTGTTGAAGAAGAGGTTGTTCTGCTGAGCTTGGCGGATATTCTGTTTTGGCAACTCCAGCACTTTGGCGGTGTGCTCAATTCGCTGAAATTGTCAATTATCGGCACTTTTCTTTTATTTCGGTTTTCGAGCTTATGAAGAAACCAGGCTGCGGTCGCTGCTCAAAGAAAATGGGATTTTCTAATCCGATGTGGCACTTGGCATTTAATCAAATAATATTTATATGAAATTGATGATTGCAACGTCTAAAAATGTTAATTATAATAAAATTATGTGAGAAAAGTAGGAGTCAGCAGTAAGTCAAATTGTTTTGAAGGTGCCTTGAAAGTAATTCTTTGGTTAAACTAAAAAACAAACTGATTATATTGGAAAAATAAAAAGTGATTAAGTGAATTAATTAAAGAGTACCGAAAATAACAGGTACATATATTAGGAAATACAGTGATTAGTTAACAAAATTAATTTTCAAAACGTAAATCAATGAAAACTCTAAAAAAATAATAAGATCAAATATTATTTAAATAATATGGATTTTCGATCTTCAGAAGTCCAAATAACCGCATTAAAATTCGTGTTGATAAATATTAAAAAAACTAAACTAAAAATTAGCCATGAAAACTAGCGCTGCAATAAAAAATCTTCGGTAATTGTTGTTTATTACTATACATGAAATGGTTATTTTATGGATTTATATAAATATTTGTAATTCAGTAAAGTGGATTAAGATCAAAATCATTGGTATCCAAAATTTCCCATATGAAAACGAGATACATTTGTGAATTTAGCAACGAAGAGTTAAAGAAAATATAAAAGCGTTAACTATTAGAGTGAAATCCGTTATCGTTTGAAAAAATTAAAACTGCGAGTGAGAATGTTTTAAGCATCTCTAAATAATAATAGAATAAAATGAACAACTTGGTTACTCGCATGATTAAAACTTAAAAAGAACAATAAAATGAAAAAAAAATAAGCGAATCAAACATATGCCGTTCAAAATGGGCGCCCAATTCAAAGTCACAACTCAAAGTCTCATTATTTAAAATTCGTTTATGAAGTAATCAAAACACTTTGCGCTCACAACTGAAATTACGTAATGTCATTTATTTACTAAAAAGACATTTAACATTAAACACGTTGCACACCTTTAATTGTTGCAAGTGTAGCGCGCCACTTGGAATCATGTATAACGATTGAGTAAAACCCGAAATCCGGATATGAACAACATGAAAAAGTTGCAAACCAAATATACAGTGCATTAAACGTCATGTTAATTGTAAAAGCGAGTAATATTCGAGGTAAACGAAAACGAAAAGAACTCTACATCAAAGTGTGCAATTCGGGATTCAAATAGCGCGCCATATAAAAAATCCCGCGACTATTTTGGGCCGAGGTGGCAACGCTGCCACCGCCAAACTCCGACTCTCTTTGCGCCGTGTGGCCAGATGATTGCGTTCCTCATTGTGCGACTATTGCTCTTTCTGCGCCGAGTTGAAATAACCGATCGCCGCTTCGCTCTTTCGATTTGCCACTTTGTCGATTATTGTGCCAGTTCTTGTCTCTTGGAATTGTGGCCAACGGGGATCGCATCGAATTGGCCTTGACTCTAGACTGGCGTGGATATGAGCTGGCCGTGAAAAAGATCACAGAACCACCATCAGAACACAGAAACGACCCCTAAAAAGGTGACAAAAAGGAGGTGAAACTGCCTTGCTGGCTGCCGTGCACTGGTGTTTGTGCGTGCGCGTTGTGTGTTTGTGTGTGCGGCGATTGTGTGTGCAATTTTTTTCATCATCATTCCAGCCCGCGTGTGTTTTTCAGTGTGCAAGCCATCCGAGAATTTGCCCAAATCCTGCCCACCAGCAGGTGAGTGATATCGCCCATTTGGCCAGTTCGATATGGAGCAGGTGCAGGCTTATAAAGTTCGTGAACTTGCCTTTTAAGAGATCTCCTTTAGACCTCTTTTCCCCCATCTACATTCTACCAGTCGAAAAGTAATGGAAAAAAAAAAAACGTGAGCAGCGACGTCGACGTTTTTTCCTCTCTCTCTGTCTGTTCCCCTGCCCCTGCGCTCCTCTCGCGCTCTCTTCTGCACCTTCTCCTTTGTGCTCGCAGCTGTCATCGCTGTCAGCAGCGCGCGCGGCGACGTCGGATTCCCGCGCGCGGGAAATCGTCAAGTTCAATCGATTCTATTTTGCCCGAATTAAACGGGATTTTTGATTTCAGTGAAAAATCAGATTCTGCGTGCTTTAATCTTTCAATTGGTTACTGGCGCGCATGGGTTTTCATTTAGCTTAGCGGATTTATTAGCTCTCGAAGTTGGTGCCAAAAATGCTCGATGACAACAACAAAGTGGCAGCGGTTTGTTTGGTTTCAGAGCAGCGTTGCCACCTGGTTGGGCCTCAGTCATTTTGTCAGATGTTTTTATCTTGCAGCTCATTAAAACTATTAGAAAAGCATATTAAATGAGGTAATTTAACGGTTCTAACTAATTAATTAGTAAATAAAACCTCACTGAATAATAGATACTCCTCAAGATACATATCTTTTGCTCTTAACTTAACTGCTTTAAGCAGTTTAAAAATTTAAAAAAAAATTAATTTTGTCAAAATTTAAATTTTAAGTTTTTGGGGCTGTATATGAATTAAATTTGAAATTTGACATGAAACAAAATTGTAGACATTTCCTGTTAACCACGATATATTCGTCTAAATCCCCCCTTATGGCATCCTCGTCAGCTGTTTTTCGACCACCCAGCTGTTTGGCCGTCGAACCTCCGGTTCATACGACTGACTGCCTGTTGGGGACTCCAATTGCATACTTCATTCAATAAAATGCGAAGCTTGCCACCAGCGGCTTCATCTCCCCGTCTCGCTCCCTCAAGCCCTATTCTTTGCGCGGGAGATGCTCGCCCCATCTCCGTCGCTCCCCCAGAGTACAACAAAGTTGCCCCCTGTGTTTGTTGCATTTTTTGGCGCTTCGGATCAGCTTGTTTTGGCGCGTTCCTCTTGCACACTCGCCGCAGTCGCAGTCGCAGTCGACGTCGCTGCTTGTGATACCCACTTCCACCAATTACTTTTTCTGCTCAAAAGCGATCACTTCGCTGCTGCCGCTTCGCTGCTCGTGAAGTTTTTTCGTGGCCGGCGTGTGACGACGACGACGACGACGAAATCTCTTGAAAATCGTGGTTTAATTCCCTTTAAGAAAAACAAGTGAAAACACCGGGAATATAAAGCATTTTTCCGCTTATTAGAAGGTAAAACCAATTGCACAATGATCTGATTGGACGAGCGGCAATACGAAATTCCGAGTGGAATAAAAATGTATGACGCGTGTGCGGTGTGTGACAAGTGTGTGTGGAGAGAGTGGGAGAGAACGCTGCGTTTGCCGTCGTGTCTTTGCATTTTTTGCTACAAATACAACATCTTTTCATAAGAAAATTGACACGCTGTAGGATTTAACCGTTGCTTTCTGATTGGCAAGACAACCAAGTACCAATGGTCTCCCATACAAAGTTATACGGTGTTCCAAAAACTCCGATTGGAGTGCCCCCATAACCAGAAGTGTCCTATTAGAATTTAACTGTTAACTGTTATCCAATGGGAGAAAATGGGTAAACCCTGCGAAATGAAAGAAAGCTTCCAGTCACCAACAATAGTGCAATGAGTTTCCTATGCGTAATGGGAGTTCAGTGAACTATTACGGCGTTTCGTATTACAGGAGGACTGAAGTGCACCTTTTTCGGTTTACCCAGCTGTTTGGGCCAACTTTCTAATCTTTCTCCCGCCCGAATTGCACTTTTTCCCGCCATTCGCATAGAATTTGGGCGGTAAAATAAAACTGCGCCAGCCCAAACGCCTAATTCGCGCCACTTTGTGTTTCTCCATTCTTGCCGCCACCATGCTCTCTTCATGTGTGTACGCTTCCTCCAATGACACACACAGGCACACACTTGGAAGAAATGTGCTCGCTAAGAGAGAGGGGAGGCGCTCTTTCTCTTTCTCGCGCGCTCTTCCGTTTTATTCCAATCAGAACAGCGAGTCAAGTTATTTCTCCCCTTCCCAACACCAACAACAAACAAAAACGTTTTAGTACTGCGCTGCCGCCGTCGACTGCGGCAGAGGCAGTAGCAGCGGCAGCGACGGCGGGAAAAGTTCAACGCAACACTTCGAACATTTTGAAAACTTGACGAGCACGAAGCAGAGGTCAAAGCAAAATGGGGAAAAAGAGTAAAGAACAAAATAATGAAGTATGTCAAAAGTGGCGCAAAAGTAGTCTTCGCTACACGAACAAAAATTGGCAGTAAAAATCCATGCTAGCATATGTATGTATGCAAATACATATGCACATATGTATATTTTCACTGCTGTTTTCGTCAAACATATTCATAGAATTTCAATTGTTTTAAAATCATGATGTGTGTAATTATTTTGCTGAGTAGTAACTCTATGTACACGGTTCTAACCGACGAGTGAGCGAGATAGACAGCTTAGTGGAGAATGGAGTTCATTGATATTTCTCTGCGATTTGCTTTCGCCTCCCCTTCTTCTCTGCCTTGCTTCGCGCCATCTTCGTTCTCTCCTCTCCTCCCCTCCCCATCCCTCCCTTTTCTGTTTCCATTTACCTGCCGCAATTCATGATGTTGTTGTTTTCTTCGCAATTTTTTGAATTCTTTATTTTCGCATTCTTTTGGCGCTGTTTTTGTGTATTAGCTTTTTGCGCCGTTAAACTTTCGGAGTGGGCGTGGCGGGGGTGTGTGCGGGGGTGGGTGTTGTATGGTTGATGGGGTGGATTTTTGTATACCTAATTTTTCGATTATGTCATGATCGCGCCAAATATCCGTCGTTAAATTGTAGAATTCAACAGTTTAAATCATAGGTACATAATTATACTTTTTCTGAGAATTGATGTGATATCCTTTTGATTGACCCATCCAAATACTCCTTATATCACCTATTCAAATCCCAGTAAGCACCTTACCATTCTTCTCGTGATCAAGTGCTTCCCACCTTCGAAAGCGGCAGGTCATCAAAGGATTTTCTAGATGAGATGAGAAACCAGACTGATCTCGAAC
The DNA here is from genome assembly GCA_005876975.1 of Drosophila orena. Classification (NCBI taxonomy): domain Eukaryota; kingdom Metazoa; phylum Arthropoda; class Insecta; order Diptera; family Drosophilidae; genus Drosophila; species Drosophila orena. Next base: position 803,109 of record VCKV01000008.1, on the reverse strand, counting down.
ATTTTTTCATCATATGTACTTATGTATATATGCACATAAATGGTTATTGGAATCACACATATCAACTGGTCATATTAAACCGAATTCCTGGTAAAATACCATCAATATTTCTCAATTACAAGTGCGGAATGCTTTACAAATATTACATGCTATCCAAAAGGATGGGCTGTGAATACTAACTCCTTAAAGAAATGGTTCATATATGTATGTGGGCATTTTTGTTATAGTCCATACACATTTTTGTCGCTGCGGCAGAAGAATCCGATTCGGAATCGGAATGAGGTGAAGCCGTATGTATGAGGGGCAGAAACAACAATGATAAACAGTTTCCAGTTATTCCCAGACAAACAAAGGATAGTTCGACTGGCGATTTGTGAAGCGGTCAGCGGGGAGCGGGGAGCGGGCAACACAGGACGCAGGCCACTTGAGCTGGGCATCCTTTTAGACGCTGCTAAATATAAACTAAATAGTCAATTGAGCGCGTCCCGATGTCCTAACGGCTACTTCAAGGCCGTCAGTTCCTGGAACTGGAACGCCGCCGCCGTCGTCGTCGTCGTCGCCGCCGCCGCTCCATTCAAGAACTTTGATTTGTTCTCCTCCATCGGCTGGGCCGGCTTTACTTTCACACGCCGTTTTGCCCAGGCGGCGCTCTTCAGATACGCGGCACACAGATACTCCGATACACGGACTCACAGATACGCTGATGCGCGCAGTCGAGGATCGACTTTCCTGTTTTCGTTTGCGCTACCCTGCAGTTGGGCTGTATGCGACTGCCAGTCTTCGCTGAAACACATCTAAGAGCATCAAAGATCTTGTATTAAAATTCAATCATCTAAATAGGTTTGCCAGAAATACACGAAGATGGACTAGAACCTTTATTATGGTATTATATTATAATATCACATCATTCAGATACATACATATGTATATAGTAAAGGAGATGTGGTTTTGGATAATATCTTCTTAACGAACTACGCTAGCATTATGCCCAGTATCATGGAGCTCGGGGTTACACAACTCTTGCAGACTTTCGGTGCTCCGAGTTGCAACTAATTGCAAGAGTTGTGGCCAAACCACAACAATGGAGAGGAGGCGGCATTGGCGTGGACAACGCCACAGATACCCAGATGCATGTGCATTTATCTCGAGTATCTCAGGAATGTATCTCGCCGCATGTGCTGGGCCCAAAATGCAGCCCAAAAGGACGCACAAAAATTGCAGGCCCAGACAGTTGAAGACGCCGGATAACTCGAGACCTGTTTTCCCTCTACATATGTATGTACATAGTGTGGCATGGTATATATTCGAGATACATACATTTTTGTATATATTTTTTGCGCTCTCCTTTGCGCATTTTGCGCATTCTTCTTTGCATTGCCTCAAGTTGCATTTCATATTGTATCTCAAGACTTGGTCCCATTTCCTTGTGGGAAATCAGCCGCACAAAGCAAATATTCCAAGATGAGGGGCCTTTGGATTTGCCGAAAAAATACGGTCGACTTTATATTCGAGACTCGGTTTTCCAGTTAAATGACCTTGAAGGACCCCGTCCAGGTAAACAGACTCACTCATGCATCGTGCACCTTTAATTAGGCGCTGTGTGAAAAGGAAACCCCTGCGTTTATCCGCCCGATCCGCGGCATTATTCATATTTGTATACCTGTCGCCGCGGATTTTCCCCGAACTCGCAGCCTTCTTCGCTTAATCTTCGTTAGAGGATGTTGCAGCCTGCGTGTGGGCAGTTCTTGCAATTAGTTAGGGATCTATCTTAGTGCCTGGTATTTGGACAAGGAGAATCGGTCTAATACAGTCATTTGTTTGCCTAGAGCCCCTGTCAACTGCTTCGTAAAACTAAAGGATATTTTTGTTTGCATATATCCTTATTAATGAATGTTAATTTTAAACCATTTGTAATAGTTATCCCGTGAGTCACAAAATCGATAATAATCCGAATGATCTTGGGTTAATAACTAAAATGAGCAGTTTGTTGATTGAAACTGAAAGATAAATGCATATTTTATTCTGTGTTTTAGGTTCTTAAGGATACACAATTGTTTTGTGATTACGATGTTGATCTGCACCCATTTAGATGATCTAAAAACAAGAGGTTTTTCGATTTGAAACATATTTCAAAATAACAAGAGAGACATAACATTTTATAGATATGTATTTCTTTTTCGGAAATTGTTGTATATATGTTGAATGGTCAGGGGGTTGAAAACCAAGAAAGCAAAAATGCTTTAAAAGGAGTTCGGCGAAGAAGAGGGAACCCAATTAATTAGGAGGCATATCCGCAATTAGTGTGAAAATGATGGTTGCAAACAGCAAAATATTGTGCATGAGAAAAGGCCGGAAAACGCATAGGAATAGCGAGGCAAAAAGTGAGGAAAATAGACAATACGTTGCGTAAGAACGAGAAAGTAAGGGAAGAAAGTCGTTGGCTAAAAAGCATTCGCATATGGGGTAGGAAAAAAGGTGTCGAACTGAATGGTAGGCCGAAGGGAGGTCCATAAATCGTGGCGAATATAACGCCAGGCCCATATGTCACACGGAAAAAGGAAAATAAATGAAGCAAAGAAGAAGAAAGGAGGAAGAGGGGTGGAGCGAGGAGGGGAATGGGAAGGGGATGGGGAAGAGGAAACGCGACAGGATACAATTAGCGAGGGGGGAAGTCAATTGAAGTTACAAAAGCAACTGCAGAGACATGGACAGAATCCTTTCAGTTGGGGTAGGACCTTTAACAGCTGCCGCTCCCCTTTTCCTTCCCTATACCCTTCCCCTCGCTCACCTGCCCCGCATCGCATCGAACTCATCCTGCAGCTCTAACAGAAGGTCAGCGATCAACTCTAGCCACAACAGGTGCATCGGGGCAGTAAGGAGTCGCATCGGCTCCTCGATATAATTAAGCGTTGTAAACCACTAGAAAATGCGGACGTGGCGCATGCGCCGAATGCGATGCACCTGACGTCGGTACACTCAAAAAAATTCAATTATCTAAAAAGTAATGCATTGGAAGACATGGAAAAGGCTTAACAAAGTTAATGCATACAAACTTACGAAGTTACATATTTGTTTTTCAGCGATACTGACAACTACACTTTATTGACTTGAATAATTTAATAGCACATCCATTTATTTGTATGTACCCATAGTTTTGCGTAGTGTACAGGAAATTCAAGGGGAGCAGCTGAAGCTGAAACTGCAGCAGAAGGCATCAATCGAGACTCGTGGAAATTCTATTATTATAAAAAAAGATGACCATTCCGTGACTACCTGTTAAGATGACCCAACTCTAGGGGACTCCTCTTCCCACCCATCTTTCCATTTAAGTAATTTGAATATCTTAGACACACTTTGCACCCCAAAGATGCATGTTTACATTTTCCGTTCGCTTTGCTAAAAGCAAAAAGTTGGTGTATTTATGTTTGTCGAGAAAAACGCACGTAAACAAATTTGTTTGGGGTTTTCACAGTGAGGAAATTCCTCGGCCACATGCTGTGTGTGAGTTTCTCTTAAGGATCTTAAGGATCATATGTTGTTTTTTCCTCGAGGATCTAATGTTGGAATAACTGTTGAAAGGTTTTGTGAAGTCGTAAAAACTCCAAAACGCGTCACATGTGATGACCATATTATAGACTTCTTTATCCCAATATTTTATTTTATATTTATAATTGTTGACCTTTGATTTACAATTGCCTATTTATTTTATTAAGTCTATAATTTGTTTATTTTATTTGCAGTTCCTTTTAAATTATTCCGTCTTTTCAAAACATTTCTGCTTTTGACGAGCAGCCTTAAAAAAGATTCAGGATCAAGTACCTTGACGGCTTCTCAAGGCCGTACAATTATGGGTTTAAATGCCAAGAGGTAAGTTTATTATGTTGAATTTATTAAGCAAGTATTCCCATTTTCAAAACATGCTTGTAAAAGTCTTCTTAACAAAAATAAAGTCTGTATAGGTAAATTACTTGTTTTGTAAAGGTCTTAGTTTTTAGCAAAGCTGCATGTTTTTCTTGACTTCAGCATTTCTGATCTTTGACATTTCCTTTTCCCATCAAACACTTTTCGTGACTTCCACTTCCTCCGCAGCTCTGACCAAACTAATTAGCGCCCCACATGAAAGCGACTCCCCAACGGTCTATACAGCCATTTGTTTCTAACTTCCTGTGGCGACATCCGATCGACTTCCTTTCTACCACTAACTATCCTGGTAGGCAGCAGCACGTCTCCCTTTAATTCTCTTAACCAAAAGTGATGTTTATCTAATAGCTATTTCGTAATTATAAAGCGACAGAGCCCAACTGGTTATGCCCGAATACTCCGCGGGAAAGTAGGACCCGCAGTAGCTACAACCACTCGGGATCCTACTGTTCCCAACCTTCTGACTCAAGTGCGATAATCTAAAATGCATTTTCACTGTCAATATCCAAAAAAAAAAAAAAAAAAAAAAGAAAAGCCATCTGTCTGTAGGTGTTAAAGTCGAAGCAGCGTTGATAACCAAGTGCCGCATTCCTCAACACTCTGCATACCTTTGCAGGACCTTCGTCGAGGTCCTGCGTGTGATTAGTATATAATTGCGCGCGAAAATGTCATTAGAAAAGTGTTTAGTTGTGGGACGGTTCGGGTCAGCTTGGTCATTCAGAGGGTTGGGTTTTACAGGGGGTTTGTTTGGTCCCGCTTGATAATGCTGTCACTGCAGGCACACACTTTTTGTGGCTTTTTAAGTCATGTCCTGGACAAAAATTAATTGAGTTTAATATGTTTTTCACCCTGCACCATATATTCGTTTTGCCTGTAGGTGCCTGCGCATGACCATAATTGCATAATTGCCCAGTCATTTGGTTTTGTCAGTTGCGTCCCCTTTTTTGCCATTCAACATCATCATCATCACCCACTGCCACCCCCTGCGACCCACTGATCACTGCGATCCACTGATCACTGCGATCACTTAAGTGATAGTCCATTTTATGGACATATTTCGTGGTCAGCGTGTGTGCGACATAATTATTGGTATGTGTTGCGAAACCATTTCCCTGCCATCTATAACGGAATTTATCAAAAATGTCACGGAAGTTACATTCCAGGCTATTCCGATTTCGTTGCATACTTTTGCGGGCATGGAGTAGTACAAGCAACTCGCACTAAAATGTTCCGAAAGTGATATATTCACTATGGCTCCACATGAGCCATAAACATAACTGTTTCGTGGATACAAAGTGAACGAATAAATAACTTATTTGTAATCCGAAAGTCGCCGTTTTACAATTTATCATGTGAGAAAGATCGATCCTGCGATAGTCCACCTATTATCCACTGGACCAGATTCCAGGAACCGCTTCTTAGAATTTCCTCATGTCATCTCCAAGATGGTCTCACCCTACCCTTTGCTACCTACAGGGATTCGGATTTGAAACGGCATAGAAGGGGGAAACGAAACCGAAACAAGGTATCTGGCTTTGCCGCAAAGGAAAGGAAACTTTCACCTCGAAATGACAAATTTCTGTTTGAACCTTAAGCCGCGGCGATGGCTGGAAACCCCTGACCCCGAAACCCCGAGTATAAAGAAAGAAAGCGGGGAAAAACTTGAAGGCCGCGTGCACGTACGCTCCATTAGTCCTTTCTCGCCATAACTCATTTTTAAGCGATTCCATTTCCTCGTAATTTACTACGTGATTACTTTTTCTTGTTCATTAAACCATTAAACCCGATCGATAGTGCAGGGCAAGGATCAAAACAGGAGGCTGCAGTGCCGAGCCTCTGGCCAAGAAAGAAATGGCTAAAGCATTTGAATTTATGTGCAGCAGCCCTTTTTCTTCCGTATTATCCCTTTGCAGTGGTTCCTTAAGAAGGGTTTTCGCTCCCAAGGGTTAAATTCCTTCCTTTTTCTTTCTACTTGAGCTCCTCTCTCAAATTGCAAAAATTCGCGCATCGAATTGCTCAAAGTGCAGTTGCTTGCCTCGCAACACTTGAGAGTTGCGGCGCAAGGATATAGCTTCTGTCCTTTCAAGTATGGAAAATTGTATTCCTGCCGCTTGCCAGCCTCTTGCATTATGGTAATGTGCATGCAAATTTGCCAAAATTGCTCAATCTCGAGGAGGAAAGGCTTTCCTCGGGCCCTCACAACGATCCCATTTCCATTTTCATTTTCATTTCCATTTCCCCCGATCAGTCATCTCGATTTCAATTTCCCGGATGTTAAATATTAATGTATCCGTTGGGCGCCTTAATCTCGAGTCTCGCATCGCGATTCGAATGCCGTGTCAAAATTCAATGAATTTATGTTCGCTTCGCTTGTATCTATTCTAGAACGCCCCTATGTGATTTGCTGCCCTGCCCTTTCTCCGTGGCATATTGAATTTCTCTATTTTGCGAAAAAAGAGGAGAAATTCGAAATCACAGTGGCACAGGGCTTACAAAAATATGGGGGATACATACATACGTGTACATTCGCAAATAAATTATATTAAATTATTATCTTAGTTGTGTATGTAACTATGATTTAGTATATGAAATAAAATATATTCCTAATTCCACTCACTTTCTTTTGCAGTGCTTGTTCTACCAGCAGCACTGAGCCAAATGGCAGCATAGTCAGCATAGCCCCCAGCAACGGAGAAGTCAGCAGCAGCAGCATTGTCGTCGTCGTCAGCAGCAGCAGCAGCAGTAGTAACAGTAGCAGCAGCCCAATCCCAATCCCAATCCCAATCCCAATCCCAATCCCAAATCCAAATCCAATCGCAACAACATCCTCTTCAGCGTCCCAGCTACCAGGATCATCCTCAGCAGCCTCCAGAGCCGTCGAGATGTGCTCTTGTGATAGCCAGAACCTGGCAGCATCCACAGCGGCGACCAATTCCAATGGCAACAAACGTAAACGGCGTTTGAGCAGCGATTCAAACGATGATGCCAAGGTACGTAAACCACGAATCGTACGAATCGTACGAATCGTATTTTTACTTTTAAGCACTAAGCCAGCCACAGCAGATAAGTTTTATGAATGGAGTGCTTTATCATGCCATGTGACCTCGTTGATTTTTGCAATCTTATCAGGGATTGCTTACCCAAGCAATCTAGGAGGAAGCCGCTGATCAACTGTTGTGCTGCAAAAGTGCCTGTGCATTTGAAATTAATTAAATGTTCCCATTGCCGAACTATTGAACTCTGGGCGTTCTCTGTTCTCTGATTTCACGTAGATCAGTGATTCCTCCATCGATTGAAATAGAAACGGCGAGTGGGCAATTTCATTCTAGCGTAAATTAGAACCTATTTTCATTCAATGATTTGCAGATGCTTGGAACATATACTTTATACACTCAACGATTTAGTTCCAGGCTGTATAATCTAATTGATCTACTGATCAAGCTGTACACCTTAATCCCTCGTATATTTCTGAATAATGTAAAGTATGAGCAATAGCCATTCTGTATATTTATCTCTTCGATTTGAGTTCCCGAATTGTTTTCATTTCATCACCGATCGCTAAACAACTCCCTCTTTTTGTGTGTTCGGCAAGCGATCTTCTATTTGTACTTCCATTTGAATGGACAGCCCTTTGGTGGCTTCCACTCGCTTGGCCGCCGATCTTCATTTGATCCTTCGCTGCCTGAGTTCTAGCCAAATAAGCCGTTGAGCACGTAGACAGCTACTTGGCACTTTTGCGCTGGCACAATGCAAGGATGAGCCCAAAAATAAACGCTACTTACTGAAGAAAGGGCTCATTTAGCAGCATCCTTGGAAGCCTTGAAGTCAGATCTCCGCTCTCAAGTAGCTGCAATCAAAGCGGCGAACAATGGCTTCCTCATGGGCAGCTGTGTTGGTGCAAAGGATTTTTTTCCAGTGCCATATGAAATATGGAGGGGATAGAGTATTCCCCTCTACGTGCAATGAACTTGCTGAATTTGTTTGCTTGTTTCTTAGTTTGCTACCCTCTGAAAGGGTATCTTCATTTATGCCAGAGTATAAATATCTGGAAGTTTTTCTTAAGATCATCTTTTTAGTTCCGACACTTCTTTTTACCTTTTATTAATATAACAGAAATCTAGAAAGGCTTCTCTCTGAGTTTGAATTATTTATAAGTTCCTTATAAATCGGTTGTAGTCGGCTTAAATTGCGAATATTTCATAAATTTAACTGGATAGACAAGGGTATTTAAACTGTCTGTTGCACAAAAAAAGATATTTTCCTGGGTTATTTTTTTGCTGTTTAAATTTTTTTGTTTTTGCAACGTTTCGGCGCCTGCTTGCCTGCCAAACAAATGTCATTCGCGCAGGAAAAAAGTGGATGGCAAGGAAATGTTTGGCCCCCTTCAGGCGAACTTCGTTGAGTAAGGGAATTCCGAAGGGGTCTTGCTGCCAGTCTGCCGAGCATATGCACGCCAGGACAAAGGAGTCGGAGCAGGAGTAGGAGCAGCAGTAGGAGCAGTAGGAGCACAACGAGTACAGAAGGCGTCGTTGCGCATGCGCGCACACCTTGAGTCCAAGTCCGAGTTCTCCAGGGGTGGGTTTGCCAAAGTCAAGGCGGCGGCAAATGTCCGTTAGGGCCGTGGTAAGAATTTGAAATTGCGATAGTTATAGGTTAGCTTGAGGCAGAAGAACTAGATCAAGACAGTGTAGGGATCGGGATGGGCAAGGGGGATGGCAGTGACTACCGGAATGGGACAGAGCTGAAACCGCAACACACGAACGAGCCAGCGGAGGGGTTGAGCAACGCCTTGTCCTTTTCAAGGATCACTGGGCCGAGTTTTTCCCTTTTCCTTCGGCTCTAATTAAATATTCATCGAGACGACATTTGCTTGCTTCTGCAGAAGATTCGGCGCATATGTAATGCCTTCCAACTGGGTTGCATTTTGCTACCCCGTTTCGGGACATGTTATCCTTATGCAAATGCGTTGCCCGATCCTGCGACGTCTGCTCATTAGATTTCCGTTAAACTTTTATGCAAATCATCCGGCTCCTTCTGAAAACTCTTATGTCATCTGCTCGAGGAGGAACGCACAACGCTGCTCCTGCATCGGAATGTGGTCTTGAAATATTATACAATATTTGTTTTGCTGCTGGCACAGGATCAAAATTATGGTATTATTTTACCAATTTGTCAGTGTAATGTAAACCCCTTTTTCTTACTCTTTACATGGCAGGCATGAAATCGCCGAAAGTTCCTTGTGTTTTTTTGGGAAACTTCTTTGTTTCTTTTGTCCCGAAAGGGGAGTTGGGTTTGCGTTCGTCTGGGTTTCCCTGCGATGCAATCAAGTGCGCTTCTTGATTTCTGTCAAGTCAGTATCGGGACATTGTGGGAATCCGAATTCAAGTTTCACTTTCCCAGATTGCATCCCGTTTTGGGATCATGCATCGCCTGCTTTGTAATTCAAAGTTTTTTCATTTAAGATAGGATTTTATTCAGCTGGAGGTAAACAAGAGATCTGTTTTCAGATTAATTACTTTTTAGATTCTGCTGATAAGAAACTAGTTTTTGATCCTATAAAGTTAAAGGAAAAAAAGCAAAGGCTTAAAAACATAAATAAATCATATGAGATAAGATTTAAAAAAGTCTCCAAGTCTTAATCAAGAAACATATGTACATCACCAATGAAGTTCACATATCCCCTAAAGTGAAATGTCTTTGCTGAGCATTAATCAAATTCATTTTTCGCATACAAATTCATTCGCGGTTTGTCCTCTGTCCACTTACCCTCCTCCCGTTTCACCAATGGGTTATGCTTTAATTCGTTTTGTCATGGATCTAACCAATTGCATGATTAATTACATGTCCAAGCAATTTCACTGCCCCTGGCCCGCCGAAATTTTCCATTTCCCCGATGATAAATTCGGCAATGTCACCGCGAAAGTGGTGTGTTGGATTAACCCTTTCTGGACTGACCACCAGGGGTCAGTTGAATTGCTTGGAAATATGAGTGTTTGTTATGGTCCTTCAGGGATTGGTCCTCTGGCATGTTGTTTGCATATCATTTATTAAAAGCAGAGCAGCGTCGATGTTCCGCAAGTGGACAGGACTTCATCATTAGGGAAATTGTAATTTGTCAGCTTTTTGAGTCGTTCATGATCCTGAATTTCAGGGAAATCTTAATCCTTCGAAACTGCAAACTGAAAAAATATAAACAACTACCGCACATGGTAGAAAGAAATTAAATGTTATCAAAAGACTTGGGGGAGAAGGGGAAACGAAAAAAACTGTAAGAAAAGAATATAAGGATAAATGGAAACAACAATGCAGCATATTACACGAATGCAGCGGTGAAAAAGTTACACCTGGACCCACGCCAAGGTCTGAAAACTAAAGGTGTTTCGGTTTCGAGCAGACGGCAGTCGAAAGATTACGACACATAAGCGCAGGACCTTATAGGGTAGGCCAAATGGAGAGGGAGAGAGGAGAGAGGAGAGACACAATGGGGCACCAGGACATCGAGTATTGAGGTTGACGACGCAGCAGAGGTTGTCGCCTAACAATCGAATCGCTTCTTGACTGCTTTTTGTATGTACCCCATAGCTTGAGGAACTGCATCATCTGTCCCTGGCGACCCAGGAGCTGCGATCGAGATGTGAAGGATTGAGAAGGCAGCAGCTGCCTCCTTGGACTTGGGACTTAAATCCTTGAGACAGCGGCGGCGGTGGCTTAAGGGCAACAACCCAGTTTAACCCTTGTTAAACTTGGGATGCAACCCTCCGGGTCCATATTGGTCCAGATTCCAGCCCACTTTATATTACAGTTCACTAATTTCTCACACTCACTCGGCCGATCTTTCTCTTCGAATCCGTCATGTCGTTAAGTGAACTGGGCATTTTCGTGCATAATCTTTCTGATTCTGTAACGCTTGACCAAATCCGAACGGCAGATGCAATGTCCACGCACCAAAATGGATAAAGTATGTGAAATAATAAGGCTAGAGGAACGGAATGTCCATTGTGCTGGGAGATGGCTTCTTAGGCCATTGCACGCTTTGATTTTAATTACATTGCATCTGGGTGCCTTGACATGTGTCCATGTCCATGTCCATTTTCATTTTCATTCTACGATTGCCATTCCCGGTTACCTACATCATCTTCTCCTCGGAGGGTTGTTGCAGTTTGTTGGCCAGAAGAATAAGAAATTAAATTTGTCATGCGTCTTGGACCTTCCTGTCTTGCCTCAACAAAAAACAAAAAAAAATGTATTTTTCCTCGACTCCAGAAGGGGAGTTCTTCTTGGTGGTATGTTTGTCGAGAAAAGGCAAACCTACTCAGACAATTAAGAATGTCACATAAATATCGCAATATTTTCCCCCAATTTTCGCCCAAGAAATTATGTGAAAATCTTGAATGGCCAGCAGGGTTGGTTGATATTGTTAAGCTTTTACGATGTGTGAGATTGACTGTTAGGAAAGTTGATGAAATGCAGTTCGTATTTGATAAATGATGGTGTGCACACCTTTTTCAATCAAAGGAAGGATCAATTGCAATCGTGAACCCAAAGGAATTGTAGAAAAACTGATTCGAATGGATTTGAATCGTTTATTTTATATCTTTTGTGTAGGCTTATAGCTTCATTTTTTGCGCAGATGTGCCAATTTAAAATATTTGTTATGTATAGTTACCCGCCCAACTAGTGATATACAAATTTATTTTCAAAGGTTTTTATTCAAAATTCAGGATAACAAAACTTTTAAATGGAGAAAGCTGATAAACAATAGTTTTCTTAAACTGTCTTAAACAGTTTTAAAAAACTTTCTCAATAGTTTTTTAGGTAACACTGCATTTACTCGTAACTGCATTTCTTATGATATCAGCAATCCAACCGAATGACATCTGTGTCCCATGCTGAATACATTTCATTGTACTTTATGGACTTTCTGATTTTGGCTTCTGTTTTCCATCATCTGTCTGCAAGAACAATGGTCAAGGATCTCCATTGTTTTCGATTTTCGTTTCCATTTTCGTTTCATCTTTTTTTTTTTTTTTTGTCATTTTCGTGCTGTAATCTTATGAGTCGGTCTCCATTAGGCTCGCTCTACTTTTGGCTTTGGCACCGCCTCATCCTCTGATCAATGCCAAAAGATAATTTATTATTTGAGTAGCCTCCAAGATGCAGGATGTGTTTAATGCAGCCGCTGGCAGCTCGAGCCAAAAGCTACGAGTCTAGCAAAAAGTAATTTATATACTCCCTATGTACACATGTATGTATGTACTATTATGTGTCGCTGTTTTGAGGGTCATGTACATAGGTAGTGATTTTCCGAGCGTCTTGCGTGTGGCTACCTGGACGGAAATGTTGACAAAAATAATTGTAAAAAGGATCAGGAGCCACAGCCGTCAGTGGGATTTGTTGTTGGGCTGATAAACACCCAGAGGTGAAAAATGCAATGCTGCTGCAAAGGCAAAAACAACATACGTAGGTCGTCTCAAGAAGTACGGCGGATATCTTTGGGAAACCAACCCCCGATGAAAAGGGACGGCAAGTTGCTGCGGCGATCCTGTTTTACCGCTGCTCTTGCAACAGCAGTAGACGAAGAAAAGCAACCCCTATTTTTTTTTTTGAGACCGTTGCATTCGTTGGGCAGGATAACGATGATCGGGGAACTCGGGGAATTCGGGGATCGGCGATCTGGAACGGAGAACGTCGAGCTCAGTTGCACAGCGCACTTCAACGCGATTGGTACTCGATCAAGCCAAGAGCGGTGTTAGCCAAAAGAGCAGATAAAATAAATATATACAAATTACAAAATAGCCATACAAAGTGAAAACAAAATCCAAATTATTCGTTGCCAAGTAGCAAATGTTAAGACTGATAAATATATTCATACAAGCCACACACAGCACAGCGAGTGCAAAGAACTAATTTAAGAACCGGATTTGCCAAGATCACACACCAACAACAGCAACTACAAGAAACCAAAAACGAAGCCAAAAATTGTTTAATGCTATAACCAAAAATCTGTTTGCACAATTATTTAATCAAACCAAAGAAAGAACGCAACAAATTATTCCCAAAGACTGCTAATAAATTTATAACATCAAAGTAAAAAGTGCAATAACAACAATCGTGTTATATGTTGATCATACCAAAAATATCCAAAAGAAACAAAGAGCAAAATCCAACCAAGTGTTATTGTCTTACCTCCATGCCATCGCATAGTCCTTGATCTTTTGTGTGAAGTCCTGGCATTCCTGGCATTTGTGCGGGTGCATTGGGGGCAGCAGCGCAGTCCATCTATCAAGGATTACCAATTTTGACAGGCGTGCCCACATAAATTTCTCCAAACCTCCTACGCTAATTAAATTCGGAGCACGTTTCTAATTCCGCCACCCGTGTGATCCCGTTGTTGACTTGAGTATCCTCTCCACTCATTTGTTCATGTTATTATGAAGTTGGAACAGAAGCGCAAATTTATTGAAATGGTAATGGTAGTTTGCTTACACCTTTGTGAAATATGAACTCGTAGTTAAGAATGATATATCTGAGTCAATTTTTATTTTAAAGAGATTCTTGTTTACTAAGTCCTTCATTTACTTGTATAATGCACGTATTTAAACATCTTTCCTTTCTTTTTTCAGGACCCTGAACTTGGTTTTGAGCCTCCATCGGCCAAGCGCCAGCAGCGATTGCCCGCTCTGTACGGCAGCGACCAGGGCAATCTTTCATCGGTGGCCTCTTCGGTCTACACCTCGCCCGTTGTCTCCGTTGATGGCCAGAGCACCCAGGAGCTGCTCAGCATACGTAGCTCACCGGCCGAGGAGCTGCCGGAGGCGCCACACAGTCCGCTGCCGGACAGCCCGGACAGTCCGCCGAGTCCGGATCGTGGAAGCAAGCAGACGCCAGTGGTGGTGCGCTACGCTGTGGAGCAGGTGGTGACCTCTACAACGGTGGTCACGCAGAAGACGGAGGACGATGACCTTTTGGACGATAGCTGCGAGGACTACTCGTACGACGAGGATGAGGAGGATGATGTGGAGGAGGAGGAGGACGACGACGACGAGGAGGAGATCTACTCCTCCACAATTTCTCCAGCCTCCTCCGGCTGCAGTCAGCAGCAGGCAGTGAATGGTGAGCGTACTCCCGGCCTGCCAAATCACGAGGAGCAGATCCACAATCCGGTCAGTGACTTGATGGTCAATATGCGGGCACCAATGTCGCCGGCGGTGGAGAACGGTCTGCGCCAGTGTCCACTTCCTGCGCTCGCATGGGCCAACGCCGCCGACGTTTGGCGCTTGATGTGTCATCGGGATGAGCAGGACTCGCGTCTGCGCAGCATATCGATGCTGGAACAGCATCCCGGACTGCAACCGCGTATGCGCGCCATCCTCTTGGACTGGTTGATCGAGGTCTGTGAAGTTTACAAGCTGCATCGGGAGACCTTCTACTTGGCCGTCGATTACCTGGATCGCTATTTGCATGTGGCGCACAAGGTGCAGAAGACACACTTGCAGTTGATCGGCATCACCTGCCTGTTTGTGGCCGCCAAGGTAGAGGAGATTTATCCGCCAAAGATCGGGGAGTTTGCTTATGTGACGGATGGTGCCTGCACAGAGCGGGACATCCTTAACCACGAGAAGATCCTGCTGCAGGCGCTCGACTGGGACATCAGCCCAATTACCATTACCGGCTGGCTGGGCGTCTATATGCAACTGAATGTGAATAACCGCACACCGGCCTCGTTCTCCCAGATTGGCAGGCAAAAGTCTGCGGAGGCGGACGATGCCTTTATCTACCCGCAATTCTCTCGCTTTGAGTTTGTGCAGACGTCACTGCTGCTGGATCTGTGCACCCTGGACGTGGGCATGGCCAACTACTCCTACTCGGTGCTGGCAGCTGCCGCCATCAGTCATACATTTAGTCGGTAAGTTAGCTGAAAGTTAATTCCCATACGAATTGGTCATCTTACCGAATATTTTATTAATTTTAGGGAGACGGCTTTGCGCTGCTCTGGCCTGGATTGGCAGGTGATTCAGCCTTGCGCTCGTTGGATGGAGCCCTTCTTCCGAGTGATCTCCCAGAAGGCCCCCCACCTGCAGCTGAACGAGCAGAATGAGCAAGTCGGCAACAAATTCGGTCTGGGCCTCATCTGCCCCAATATTGTCACTGACGACTCGTACATCATCCAAACGCACACCACTACCATGGATATGTATGTAAGTATCTAAGTATATACAAAAAGAAATGTGCATACGTCCAAAAGGGTTATATAATTGGATGGATTATATAATTATACGCTCTGGGCATATAGCGTGTATTATTCCGTCAGTTACTTATTGAACCTCCTTCCTTTCAGGACGAAGTGCTAATGGCCCAGGATGCGGCGCATGCCATGCGCGCTAGGACTCAAGCTTCTCCGGCCACCGCGCTGCGCGCTCCCGAGAGCCTACTGACGCCTCCCGCCTCTAGTCACAAACCGGACGAGTACCTGGGCGATGAGGGCGATGAGACGGCGGCCAGGAGCGGCATCTCTTCCACAACCACTTGCTGCAACACTGCCAGCAACAAGGGCGTCATGAGCAGCAGCAACAATTCGGTGACCAGCTGCAGCAGTAGAAACAATCGCTGAGAGATTGGCCTCACCGCTCTTGGCCATCATGCTCTCACACTCACCACACCCGCCCGAACAGTCTTTACGTTAAGTGTTTCTTATATTTAAATTATTTTTGTTAAGTGAAAAGTTATTAGTTGCCTAATTCCTATGCTAAAAACATATTTAATTTGAAATTATCCACGCGCTCTTGATTCTCAACTCGCGCTACAATCATTTTCCTCGCTCAGTTTAATATTTAACTTTGTGTATTTATAGAAAATCAGAAATATAATTTTTAATGTACACTATCTATAAAGCGCTCAAGCATATATATACACACTTAGAGTATAGCAGACCAGGCAAAACTAATTAACCATTAGACTATTATCTGCTGAAAAGGAGCATAACACCATCCAGCATTCAGTGGTGATGTTCTCACAAACTAAGTTGGGCGCCTCAAAAATGAAAAAAAAAAAAAACAAAAAAACTTTGTTCGCAATCAGACATGTCCAGCTGTCAGTCAGTCAGTCAGTCAGTCATTCATTTCCATCACCAAGTAGCAACTAACAAAACTAAAACTGACAAACAGGAGAGGGTCAGCAAAGGCCCAGAGCATAGAACTTGACTAACCAACTAAATTTAGCATGTAAGTCGAGGGAATCTAACTAACCCAACTAATGCATTTCATTCGACCATTATTTAATTAATACTACTAACAATGAATCAACAAACAAGACAAGTCCACAGCTGACATGGAGTGACAAAGAAAATGGCAAACTGAAGAAGTAAAGAATTATATATTCATGAATTGAACCCCCAGAACAGACAATGTATTCATATATACATCATTGTAAAATTTTTTTAATTAGACTAATTTGCCATAATTTGCTAAGCAAATAAATCCTGTACATAAAAAAAACGCACAAAAAACAAGAATTAACCGTAACTGAAACGCATATAATATATTATTATATAAGTGTACAATTCTTTATATGGCTTAAAATATTTTATGTACATTCAAAAGGCAACCACGCAGAGTAGAAAAATATTATTATTCGTTAGTTTAGGCATAAATAACATGTAAGTGTTCATACGATTAAGGCTGGATTGAAAACAAAAACAAACAAAAAACAACTAAAAGGAAAGCAAACAAAAAAATGTAATCTATGTTTTATTTTTAGTTTTAAAAGCAATAATCATTTTAAAATTATGAATTTGATTTTAAATAATTTCAGAACTACGCTTATATTTATGATTTGATGTTAATAAATAAACGATCGCAAAATCACAAACTAAACAAATCAAGTTGAATTAAATGAGTAAATAAATATACTTTTGTAAATAAAACTGAAATCAATACAAATGTTTCATTTTTCAAGGGTCATACACAACGTGGTAAACATGTTTACAAAAAAATGGGAAGATTATTTTATTATATGAAATAAACGAAGAAATAGGCAATTGCAAAAATTTCCAGTGTTTTAATCTTGGCTCCGCAAAACCCTTAATATATGTATGTACATATTTGCTATCTGTAAGTTAGGAAGCTACTTTGTTGAATGAAACATAATTCAAATTAACCAATTTATATTTCAAATAAAGGCGCCAATTACCAAGGGTTGCACTTTGACCTCGATATCGATAGCTCTGTTAAGCCGCTAACATTATGGGAGAAGTTAACAGAGGGTAACGAAACCATCTGGCAGCACTGACGCCAAGCAACCCCAACCTTTTTGGCCAAATTCGAGTTGAGAGGACGCAAGTTCGAACGGCGAGGTATCGAGGAATCGTGCCCCAAGAGCAGCTATCTGGCCCCAAATAGCACCAAGAGCGCACTCAGTTCGTGGCGAGAATCTGGCGAGTGTGGATGCGTTCCGAGCAGAAACCGCGTCCAAACGAAAACTCCATTCTGCCCAATGCAATCCGCTAAACCGATAAAACATAAAGAGGATAGAAGTACCAACTCAAAGTGCAATATTAATTTTCCCACTAAAAGCCATCAAGTGCTTTTGACTGGCACTAAAGTTTGGTTAAAAGTTTCAAAGCCAGTTCGAAAATCTCTGTACGCCGCAGGATATCTTCAAAATCCAAACTTTGGAAAAAAATCCAATACAGATATCTGTGTATATGTACGTATAATGTATGTACGTGAGCGTGTGCCTGTGGTAGTGGCGGTGGTGCAATAATTGTGAGCGCCAAAAAGCCGAAGAGACGAAGCCGCGCAGCCAAATAAATCTCTCGTCTCTCGTCTCCGTTCGCGCTTCTCGTTTTCGCGTCGAATCGCGACGCTTTCTCCAGTTCGAAAGTCGCGTAGTAAAAAGTGTCGGCAAATCTGCGCCCTGCTGCAGCACCCACCCACTCAGCCACCTTGGCCACTTTGTTTTTGGTCAAGACTTTCGCACACTCGACTTCGAAATTCGAAATTGCGAATTTGGCGCGCACCGGAGCATCAAGTAAGTGAGAAAGTGGGCGAGAGAAAGAGAGTCCTTTGAAGAGAGAGAGAGAGAGTGAGAGTCAGTGTGCCACCGTTGATTGCACAATAAAATGGGCAAAACAAAAAGCCCAATAAGTAACGAAAGCGTTGCCGAAAATCACTAAATTCCCATAAATTGGCTGAAGTTTCCATTGCTCATAGGAGCATAAATCATCATTCGAGCAAAGACGGAATGCTGCTCTAGTGTGTGCGTATGTGTATGTGTGTTCGTGCAGGTCCTTGCGTTTTGCGCGCCCAAAGAAGTATGCTACGCCGTTTTACTATTTACTACTACGCACACTCCCCCAAAAACACACCGACAATAGAGCACTAACACTAACACACGCACTCGCACTCGCACTCACAGGGGCACATGGCACATAATAACGGTTTATCGTGTACTATAGTATAGCCACGCAGCTTACGCAGCTGCGTAAAATCTCAAGGCTTGACCAATACCCCGTAACCTCTGGTTGGCCTTCCAATTCCCAAACTCCCCATAAATCCCCAACCCAGGGTCCTGCCTCTGCACCATTGTAAGCTGTTTACCCATATATACCCAATATATACACTGTATGCTTTGGGTGTGTGCGGCAAGTCATTTTGAGGATTTTATTTTATTTCTTGGCATCACGTTCTTTATGTCCCTTTTCGTCTATCACAGTCACAGATATCTATCTACCTATTAAAAATCATAGGCAAAAAATGTCAATCCTATGAGAAAGTTATCACATTGGATTGCAAAGTAAATCCGCGGGCTTCGTAATAATTAGAACGAAATGGTTCCCATAAAAAACCGTTTTATTCAGTTAATCAAATTTCATATAAGTATCGAGTTCTACTCAACCAATGGACAACTAATATGTAAATGGTCTTTCAAAATGTGTGGCTATAAATATGTCATATGGCCTGTTTAAGGGCGAACATTGAGCAGATTTATAACTTATCAACATTTTATTCAGTCAGACACACAGACATATACATGTGTACGTCTTTGGTTGTAAAAAGTTTTGTGCGCCGTCTATTGAAATTTTCGCAGGCACATTAATTCCATTACGAAAACTTCCAAGGCCATATTGCTTTTAAGCTGCCGCTCTGCTCTGTGTGGCCCAAACAAAACCAAAAAGTCAGGCCAAACATAAAACGGCAAAGGCAAACAAAACAGAGAGGCAAAATGTGTGTGGGGAGGTGGGAGTGGGGAGTAAAGCGGGATAGGAGAGGGCGAATGCGCAGGATGGGGAAATGGAAAAAAGAATGGCAGGAGCTAGCGATATATGCGATATAATAAATCTTTTGTATAACACGCAAAACTTTATGAACGTGCGCCAACTATAAACTTTCACTTTCCAACAATGGGCTCGTCCGTTTGACGTTGCCTGATGCCAACGTTGCGTATACGCCATGTTGCACATGCTTTTATTTTTATTATCACTATTACTTTGTTTCATTTTTCCCACCCGAGACCTCTGCGGACACCTATTACCATGGCTTATTCTTAAATGTACGATTTTTTAGATAAGCACTTACTTATGCAGTTTTATTTTTAATTTTATTAATCCGTATTAGGGCTTTAGTGGAGTATATTTTTCAGGTCAAGTCAAGTTGATCATTTCTTCGATGTTACTAAAGATATTTCAGGGCTTAATGGAGCACATATCTATGACTCTTATAATTAACAATTAGATATCATCAAAATGTTTAATTATGTTTTTCGCAATAATAATGTTTCTATACTCGTATGTTCACGTACTTTCAAATAGTTGTAGGATCTAAAACTAAAAAAAAAGTTTCCTTTGACTGATGGAATAAGCAGTTTAAACTACAAATGTATGACTTATTCTATGGTATGTTAAAAGCTGAAAACGATGATTTCACATAATTATGAATTATTTTAAGCAAAGATTTAACAAGTTGTGGCATATGAGGCAACAGTGGTTAGATTATGGGTAAAGTTGCTTGCTTTTGAGGGCCTGCAACAAAGTCGTTGACTTTCTGTTGGTTCTGCATGTGGTGCCGGTTCGATGTCGCATCCCCAGCGTGGATGGCGCTCCACTTCTGTCAAACTTTTTGATGTTGAGGCAGATGGGCGAGCCGGGGGAGGGAATCAGAAAAGCGTGCAAAATCCGGTTATATATACACATATTTAGATATGTGGAAGGGGGCGAGACGCAGGGGCGGGCATGTGGATGTCTGAGTGCGTATTGGCCGCAATAAATAGTACTTCTTTCTTTCTTTCTTGCGGATGTGGTTGTTGTTGGCCTGCGGAAGAGGCAAAGGCTTGCAGCGTGTTTAATGAAAATTATTACGCGATATCCTTGGGGACGCACACAAGGGTTCTGTGTGGGCCGGATGTATGGCAATG
The DNA here is from genome assembly GCA_005876975.1 of Drosophila orena. Taxonomy (NCBI): domain Eukaryota; kingdom Metazoa; phylum Arthropoda; class Insecta; order Diptera; family Drosophilidae; genus Drosophila; species Drosophila orena. Next base: position 782,778 of record VCKV01000008.1, on the reverse strand, counting down.
TGCGCCCTGTTAGGGGGTGGCATGCCCATACAAAAAAGGACGATTCTCTGGCGATATGTATGAGTATGGGTGAATGAGTGTGGCCGCCTTCTCACACTGCGCATGTACGCCAGATTCGAGTTCGAGTTCGAGCTCGAATACATCACGAAGTTGCGCCTTTCTGCATCTGTGTGAGTTATGCCACTGCATATGTGTTCGTGCGGTGTAGTGGGTGGAAACGCATTTCTAGGTCAAATCCACATGGAGCCAGGGGGGAGTCAGCCCCATCCCTTGTCCCCTTCCCCGCCCACAGCCAAAATCGTAAAAACATATATTACAGAAATATTTCTGGTCTGTTTGTGAACCAAAATAAAACTATTCGTGAGCCAGTTAGTTCTCTTTGTCTTATTTTCGAAATAAATACCCATAGCAAGGCCGCAGGTCAAATTTTCGCATACTTAAATAAGTTTTGGATATATTAATATATTCATAGATATAACGATTCTCTTCTCGCTGTACTTTACCTTTTAAAAATTTAAACAGAACCTTATTGATATTTTTTGCGTTTTTATTACATTCCTGCGAAATACTAAATGTATAATTTAGTCATTACAATCATTAATGAATTTGAATTTAAAACGTTGTAAGACTTTTCCCATAGCTATTGTTTTGACCTGATAACCATTTTAGCATTGAATAATAAATACTTTTTCTTTTTCAGGTTAAAACACACACTTAACCACATATCCCACTTCCAGATCAATCAACACTAGTCAACAAAAAATATAACCGGGCAAAATAGGTGTAAAACGATGTTAAACATAACCGGTATAAGCAATACAGACTTTTGGCAACAAAAAGTTTGTGACTTTCAAGCGATTAAAGCGAGTATATGAAAACGCAATCGAAACTGAAATAATTTGTAACGATGATAAGAAAATGTTCCAAAAAGTGTGAATAGGTGAAAGAAAATCAATTAATTTCATATGTGAACTGTTCTGTGGTGTTTTAACCCAAGTGCCGAGCACGAAACATTAAAAAGAATTTATACATTTCGGAAATTAAAAGCAATCGATAGTGAGTGTAGCCGCAAACAAGGGATTCGTGAATCGTGAACAATCAAAAACAAATTGATCCACATAAATACGCAAACGGACAGCAAAACAAGCAAAAATGGAGAGCAAACATTGGAGCTGCTTTGTGGCCATTGTGCTGGGTGTGCTTATATTCAAAATGCACATATTTGTTGCATTCGCCGATCAGGATGAGGATATACCGCACAACGAGTAAGTATTATTCATCATCCAGCATCTGACATCCGACTGCAAGCGCCAACAGTTTCAATTATGCATTTTGCCAAATATTTTCGCAATTTCCTCGGACAGGAAATTAATTGAAAATTTGTTTATTGTGCCTGAAGCGCTTTTCCCCAGCTCATTGCTCTATACACGTACATATATGTATATAATCTACCCCTGATTTCTCGCAAACAATCCAACACGTATGCAAATTTAAACTGTTTTTACTCTTGACTGGGCGAGATTTGTTGCATAAATAATGGAGCTAAAATAATTGAAGTGTTGGCGGGAGTAGTGAGATGATTATAGATTTGAGGCTAGGAAGCAAAAAAAATTAATTTGAACTGATAAATAAATTTAAAATGTTTTAATGTTAAAATGTTTTGTTTTTTAGCCACAGTAATCTCCTAATATAAGCCTTCCGAATATTTGGTATCTATTTCAAAGTCAAGATGTCGAAAAAAAAACATTTTTTAATGACCCATAGAGTTTCAGTTCAGTAATTAATTTGTATATGAATATCAGGATTTTATGTGCACTAAAGCGCTTTTGTAAAACTTTTGCCATTCGTTTGCGTTTATAGACCGATTTATTTCTTTTATTTATGATTATTACTTTGTTTACCACACACAGATTGGAATAAATCCGCTCATCCTTCTTGCTTGATCTTTATAGTTATAGTTATTATAGCTTCGAACGAGAAGCATATTGAGATAAAATTCTTAGTAATGGCCAGTTTCATTAAAAATGCGCATAAATGAAAAATAATGAATGACAAAATGGCCTAAATGAAGGAAGTGCTTTCCCATTAAGTATACGACAAGATGTTTATAAACTTTATACATTCTGGTAGGGAAAAAATTAGGATCTGACTTTCTGATGTGGCGACGCCATACTTTTTGCCTGATGGTTCGCAGTGTGCGTATCTAATGGATATATAATAGGATTTTGCAATTAGCTTCACACGGCGGCTGGTGGGTGGTGCGGTGGTTAGGTGGTTCGCTGGTTCGGTGGTGCAGAGAAAGACAGCACACGTAACCGCAACGCTCACTTGGCTAATTAACCCAAAAACCAACTGCCATTTGCAGGGAAGGACAACTGTCGACTGATGGGAATGTCGGGGTTCTATGGGTTGGCAGAGACCAGATACCGGAACAGACACACTAAGTGATTTTTTTGGGGGCTCTGTTTTTGTATCTAATGTCACTTTTATTCATTCAAATTAATTTCGGCATGGGGTTTTTGTGTTGAAATTCAATTAGTTATTTGTTGAAGCGTTTCTGCCTTTGGGTTCACTTTGCTGTCCAAGGAAAACTGAACTAGGATAATGCTTATAGATAGTTTTCACTTTTCATATTAGATAGTTTTGCTCTCCGGGAGCTACTATATATTAAAATTGATATAAGCTTCAGTTCTATTTGGCAAGTATTCTGAAGGATAATCTCCATTAAAGGCCTATTAGTTTGAACTTTTGGTTAAAATATGACCCGTTTCATAATCAAACTCTCTTAGCTTCCATACTTCTCCTCAATTTTCGTTATTTTTTTGGACTGCTGACATGTTGTGGCACATGCGTAAAATAAATTTCATTAATTTGAAAAACAAACTTTTGCTTTCGCTGTTGGCCGGATTTTATTCGACTCGACTCTCCCCTTTTCTGCCCGGTGGTCCACGTTGCCGTTTGCTTTATGTCACTGCAGAAATTCAATTAAATTTATTTCAACTTCGCTGGCAGGAGGCGAAAGCTAGCAGGCCGCTCGAGTTGCCTCTGCCTTGAGGGTCCAGCTTTGACGATTATGTCTTGGCATGCCCCGATGGTGACGATGATGAAGTTGGTCCTGTTTCTGGATTCTGGTCCCATAGCAGGCAAATGGTACTGTGCCCAATGCCTTCGCTTTGACCCAAATCCCGCTGCCCATTGAAGGCGAAGTCGAAAACGCTGTTCCCACTCGGCTGGCTCGCTTTCCCCTTGGACTGGCCTTCACGAACTGAACGGGTTTTCCATGGGCCTTTCCCACTTCGCCAGCCCATTCACTTGCCTCATTTCCAGTTGTAGTTATAGCCATCTTCCATCGCCGTTTTAATGCATGCCTCGTTTGCTTAAGCATCCCCGTCCCTCTTATCCTTTGCCATTCGAAGGCAGTTGCATTGACAGCGTCTTATGGGTCACGTGCCGTGGCCAGAAAACTTTAAATGGCGGAAAAGAGGACATGCTGTCCTGTGTCAACACGATTGTTACATGATTCGTTTTCTGGCACGTCCTGCAGATGAGCGATCGATTCGAGGACTCACCCAACACGGCTGCAATTAATCGAATCGAAGGACTTTCGCTATGTGCCAGCGAAGGTTTCAAATGGCTCAGTTTTAGTTCTTAATAAATAGGTATCAGGTATCTATATCAATTATAGATTAATATATTTATAAACATGATAACTTTTGTGGCGAAACATGATTTTATCTTAATTTTTACTTGATTTTTTATCTTAATTTTGTACTACCATTGAAAATGCCCTTTAAGGACATATAACACATGCCTCTAGCCTCAGAAGCATTGAAGCTGTGCCATTTGAAAAAATATATTAATAACATGTTTGTGAGTTATATAGAAAAAGTGTATTCGCTTCTTGATGGCATTGTGTTTTTGTGCAACTGGCACATTTGCTGACTTAAACCATTTTGCAAAAGACACAATTCGCTGTTTTTTCTCTTGGGCGTGGCAGATCTAATTACCGTAGAGGCAGCTTAAGTGAATAAATAAGGGAAAATCAACAAAAAGGAAGCAAACAGAGCACTAACTACTTATGACAACTGACAGTGAAAGTGCATTAAGCAGAAGTTGAGCCAGAGACACAAACAGAAGCGACTAAAGTGCCATGTCTAGAGCATTATTTTGGTTTTTATTTTCCACCTACCACCAGTCGTAATTACCACTTAGTTTTGTTTTAGCGCGGAACACAACAAATTAATTAACTAAAAATAGTTTGGTATTTAAAAAAGGAATTTTAACCATAGTACTGCAAGCATAATCTCCGTCTATATAACCATCTATATATCTAAACTAATAGTAATCGAAAAGAGTAATCATACAGAGTGACTCTCCGCAACTTGGTTAATTTGCTTGAGAGTGATAGTAGCCAATCGATCAAAAATTGCATTGCGTGTTTACTATGTATTTTAGAGGTTTAAGGTAGGGTTACTGGAATCACATTCTATTTTCTATTTGGTATTTGCTCGAATATCTTAGTACCTCGGCACACACTGAGGGTTGCATTGAAGTGCGCTCTTGTGATTGCGCATTCAAGTCTGTTGGCAGCGCCAGAAGGGGACTCATTTCAATTTCAATGATGCAAAATGGCAGAAACCCATTGACCTACTCTATAGGACTACACCTACCACCGCCAGCCTATTTCCACCTGCCTTGGCATAAACTCTCCACCCGAAAAGTGAGAAACTGCTAAGACAAACGTGAAACGACCGAGCTGAACAAAACAGTGAAAAAGTCAATGGAACTGGTTCGATGGCTTTGGGTATGCATATATGTACATACGTGTATGGTACTTGAGAATGACATACGTAGTTAGTTCGTGCTCAAAAGGCTGAGACTGAATGGAAAGTCACTACGTGCATATACACCTGAGCACCTACCGCCTCATCGTCACGAACATATGTACATAGTTTTAGCCATTGTCAAGTTTCTGGCCAAGCAACAAAAATGCAACAAAAAAAAGGAAGGGAAGGAAGGAATATCTATGTGTGGAAATGTGACTTTTTATTTTCCCGGTCACCACAAGCACCAGAAAGAGTCCAAAGAATCTGAGAAAACAAGAAGCTCTTCTACTTCAGGCCAAGAAGATGACGTTGATGGCCTTTCATTGCAGTTTGCTGCTTTGGACCCGATTTTCAATGTTTTTCTTGTAACTTTTCATGTGTGCCATATTCTCTGCGAATGTGTGTGTATTTCTTGCATATTTTTTGATAAAACCAAAATATAATAGAATGTTGTGCTGGGCCTCTATATTTAAAACCAAATTTTTGTTGTGGATGCCTGCCTATGAATTTTTCAAGAAAGTTGTGTAAAATATTCTGTATGGTTTTAAACTCGATTTTATTTGTAGGAAATCCTGCTTAATGTTGGTTTTCAAGTTCAATAAGTTTGTTTTCGAAATTTGCAATGGGTAATCTTTTTATTTATTATTCTACCTTATTTCGGTTTCAACAACTTACGTACTGTCATTAACATTCATATTACATTCGTTTAACTCGTTTGTTTCAACCATCCATTTATAGTTAACGCTTCCATGGTGTGGCTATAATTGTGACCACTTGACCCGACGATCATTTCGCCAGCTCTTTGTTGTTGCCAGCCATCAGCATTATCCAATTTCAATCACTTTGTTGGCCACTTTATTTCGCTCCATTGTCTACGCTTTATTGCTGCGGGCCACGAAGATGCGGGAAGAGATGCTGCAGCCTCTGGTTTCTGCCTCCTCGGGAGTTTCCGTTTATAATACAATTTTCATATAATTTAAATTCATTTTTGGCATCGCTCGAGCCATAAAACTTTGTCTGCAGCCCGCTTGACTGCAGTTGCACTTCCTTCCCATCGCAATCTGCTGTCTCTTCACCCCCCGCCAACCGAACCTTGCAACACCCGCCTCCCTTGTTGGCCATATAGCATATAAACATGCGCTTATTTTGTATCTAGATGGCAGAGAGAGAGACAGAGAGAGAGACAGAGAGAGAGAGAGAGGGAGCTCGCCGTCGGCTCAACATAATCAACATTGCGTATACGCAACGTTGCTGCGGTTCGAGTTTCCTTGGCTTCACCTACCTCCCTGCCTCTCTTTGCCACAGTATTGATATTGCAGATAATGCCATAAAATTGTCCAAATATTTTTGGGGGCATTATGCTGCAAGGTCTTTACTCTGGCTCAACTTGATTTTGTTTTTGCTCGTTGCTTCAATTTTTTCTCGTTTTCCTTGGTTGTATCAACACTCCGACTTCGGCTCCTCCTCCCTAATTTTCAATTTTCTGTTGCTCTAGACATATTTCCCCCCTCCATGGACTTGTTTTATGAGCACTCGCTGGGCTGCTTTTGTTTTGCTTTTGACTTTCGCGTTTAGATTATAAATGTTTGGCAAATGTTTTCACAATAGTTGGCTGTTGGTCCTGTTGTTATCCCTCGACCCTTGGGAGTTTCCCCCTTCGCATTCGATGGTCCTCCGTAATGAGTATGGCTGCTGTCTTGGGTCTTTCTCAAGTGGATTGGACTTTTGGTGGTGTCCAACATAGTCCATGAGCAAATTTTACTTATTAGCAAACATTACAAACATAGCAAAATACGTTGCCAAGTACGTTTTTATTAATGCAAATATTGGTTGCATTATATGCGCAGTCAGATATATAATGCTCTCATTAACCAATCGTAGGCTTAAACATAATGAGTTGGAAATAATTTATGCGGAATTTTAAATCGATTTTAATTGATTTCAAATCAGCAATGGTACGATGATAATGGTACGATGAGTAGCAATGGCATTGTAGGCTAATGACCTGAAAGCTACGATACTTGTATGCCGTACATTAAGCTAATGTCAAAACTCACGCTTAAATTTCCATCGAGTTCCATCGAGCATGAATAAAAAAAAATACAGACACTCGTTAACTGTTAAAGCTTAACATTTAGAATTATTTACATTGCGCAAATTTCATTTTGATCAAATTTACTTAAGCTCATCCATTTTATACTGACTTTTTCAGGGTTCGCAATTGGGCCTTGAAGTTCGGCGTTGACTTGTGGGAGTTTGGACGGCAATTTACCAAAATGAACGAGATCAAAAATGTAAGTAATTACGTGGACGTTATGTCTAGATAATATATAATATGTCTGATAATATAAGCATATGTATCTGATAATGCTGACATGTGGCTACGACCAATCGCCTGGGTTAATGACTACGCTGGTTGTTTGGCTTGGGCTTAGTCGAAACAAATTCACTTAGGCCCTGTGGCCACTTAGTTGAACTTATCGAGAAGCAAGAATTTATCGATAAAAGCTTTGAATGGGTCGGCTTAGAGGGAGCTCAACTAGCAAATGCGTCAATTTTTCGTGTGTTCCTTTGACGTTCTTGTTCCTCTTGGTTCCCCTAATATGGTGTGTTGCTTTGTTTTGTTTGGTTTGGTTTGGTTTTGCTTTGTTGCCTGCCGTTGGCCCTAATGCAATTTAAACACAAATAAGGCTAATTGGGGGGGTTAAATCGTGGGTTAAGCGGCCTGATATAAGTATACGACACACTGCTATCTATGTTCACAAGCACGACTTTGCCAGTCGCATACTTTCGCGTTTAATCAGACGTGCCTAAGTTTATTGACCGAGTGTGTACTTTAAGATTATGTGCGAGGGTATTACGTTTTTGCGCCTCTGCATGCAGAAAACAAAGTGCTTTCCTTATACTCTACATTATATGATAAGTAACGATTGAAAGAAAGTAATGATTTGGTTGTAGTATTTAAAGAGCTTAACACAAAGAAACTTACATTTTTAAATTATACTTTCAAAATAATATAATACTAATATATACTACAAATACTTATATGTACTAATATTTACTTTAAATGATCTAGTATCATATATCATATAATATATTTTTTAATAAAGCTTTAATAATGGAAATTTATCATGGAAATAGCCAAGAAAATGTACACTGACTTATTACTCTGAAATAAAGCCTTAAATAACATTTTGTGCACAAAATAAACAAATCACTTAGTGGCATTAAAAGTGTTGATGGATGTAAATGAGCGTATGACCATTTTTAAATGAAGTATAGGCTGGAATGGAATGGAAGGCCCAACCGGCCCCAAATAAGGGTATAAATATCGCGCGCATTATACAGAGAAGCAGGGCAGGAGAAAGAACAAGGATCCTGGCGGGACAAGGGGGAGAGGTGCGGAGGAAGCGACAGGACTCGGAGCCAGAAAGGCAGCTAAAATGCAAATAAATTTGCTGGCTGTGACTGTCATTGAGTCTGTAATTGTCAAGTGCCTTGTTGCTGTTGCTTTGCTGTACGTGTGTGTGTGTGTTGGTGTGTGTGTCATTGTTGTTGTCCCTGTTGTGGGTGTATGCGTGTGAATGGGTGTTGGGGTGTGCGTGTGTGCGTGTGTTGCTGGCGCTGACAACGTTTGTTTGTGTTAATTTAAAGCGCACGTACAACGGCAAAAAATGATAACCTACGACCAGATTGAATTAAATATCAAGTATTCGCCGCGTTGTAAGGTTGGCGTAAATGGTCCGCGGCTGTGTGTGTGTGTGGGCAAGTATTCCTATGCGCTTCATGAACATTATATCATATAATTTTTCGCGTGTGTAGGTTGATCTGTTCTTTTGTTGGTATTTCTTATACGTGTGTTGTTGGTGGTTATGTAAACGCCGCTCTTGTTAACGCCATCAACCTTCAACGCTATGCCCGAAAATTTATGTAAATTATAAAATTATCGAAAAAGGAAAAAATAAATATGAAAATATATAATTATACTGGAACTCCAATATGCTGATCAATACATGGCTTAAATTCAAAAACATCTGTTGACAATGCCAATTTGCTCAAACTTCGTAAACCGATAAAATAGATAATAGATAAACTTTATAAAGGCACTAATATAATCTGTGTATTAACACTAAGGTATATTTGTAATTTGGCGCATACCTCTGCGATTTGTGAATGGTCTTAAACACTTTCTGCCACGCGAAACACAAAGAGTGCTACTATTACAAACTTGTAGCTGCCCGAGATTCAATTTAAATGTAAATAACATTTCTAGCTACACGTTCCGAAAGTCTATATAATCAAAAGGAAGATTAAAAATAACAGATACTTTCGTTTTTCGAGAGAAAGATTATTTGTTCATTATTTGTGTGTTAACGAGTACAGTTACGTTCAAAAATGTAGAGCCATTTTTGAATGGTACGATTTTTTACGAACTTAATGAATACGAGTAAATACGAGTATGTATTCATTCGGTCATTTTCATTTTAATTTTAATGCTGACACAGCTGGTTTTGGACCGGTTGTCCTTTAAAAAATATGTTGTAAACGAACAAAAATAGGAAAAAATAAATATGAAAGGGGAAAGTGGGCAACATTGTGGGTGTGGGCTGCACACAGTTTCTTCTTCCTTATATTTATTCGCTTTTTCCTGTTGTTTTGCTGTAGCTGCCTTTTCTTTTCTATTTTGGGTAGCTGTTTTTTCCGTTTGGCGTTTTAAAGTAGCATAATAAAAAGTAAAACAAATGCAGCGCACACGTTCAGTTATGCGAAAGGCGTCGCAGGACAACAGGGACACCAAGGACAACAGCAATCCGAAGACCAAATGGCTGCGACGAAGGAGAAACACAGTGAGAATGGAAAGGAGCGTGAGTGTGTGTGTGTGCGTTTGTGTGTATGTGTTTGTGTGTGTGTGTTTGTGTGGAATGCCTGTGCGTGGCGCATATTCATTTATTTTATTTTCCGTATTCTTTTGGCTCAAAAGTGCTTAGCGCTGACTAGCTAAAAAAGTATCTACCTAAGTCATGAAATATGTTCTTCAGACAGATACAACCTTCAACCGGATTCAATGGCCCATGCGACTTTGGCATACCCTCTCTGCCACATTTTTAGGCATACCAAAATTATGAATTAGTCTGTTATCGGTTTAGTCTGTTTTGGAATACAAATATTTACAAATAATCCGGTTGCCAAGACTACTTAATCAGAATTCTATTTGAATTCCATTATTATCCTATGTAAATAAATAATAATAATAATAGATTTGCTTATAAGCAATGATAAGCAAATTCGAAAAAACTTAATCAAAAGTGCCAGCCGTTCCTGGTAGCTGCTGAGCTTATTAATAATTTATTTTAGATTTCAGTTTTGTGGCTTATCGCTACTTTCAATGCACTACTATACAATGCATTTCGTTCATTATAATAATTCAGTCCATGAAATATTGAAGCGTTGAGCATTTCATAAGGTATTGCAACGGAAATAGAGTTGACAGCCGCATTATACAACCAAATAACTTGCATATGGCGGCCACTTTTTGTCAAACGTGACTGAAAAGAAAGGGTTTCATCGACAAAATAGCAATACAAATGGACAAAATGACAGGAGCACTCCCAAATTGCGTATGTGTTGTCATTATGGCAAATGATGATGATGATGATGATGTGCAGCTAACGGCGATGCTGATCATTGTCTAACAGCTGGGCTCGCATCCCACATCTTACATCACTTGCAGTGAAATATGGGTCAAATTCATGTGAAAATTGCCTTCTCGCTTTCTACTTGCTTTGCAGGCAAATAAATTTAAGCGTGCCCTCATTTCGCACGTAATACAAAACTTTTTAAGCAGCGCGAAAAAACGAAATATAAGAAAACAAAACTGGCGCGTGCTGTCGTTTTTCTTCGGCGTCCAGCCTTCGCTTTCCCTCACAATTTTCCATTTTCCCTGCTCCATTTCATATTCCTAGCCAACTCCCACTGTAAGTGGCATGCAAATTATTGTTTCCTGCCTCTGCCAGCTTTCCAGCTCTTCTACTTGGCATTCTGCTCAACGCTTATTGAAGGTAAGAGTAAACCATCTGTAAGACGAGTTCATGTTCGTGGCAGAGAATCCTTAAAGCTTTTCAAGCAATAAACCAATTTTGCGGACTATTTCATTTTATTATCTAAATTGTTCTGAGGTAATATTATGTTGAGGTTTTCTTCAAACATCATAACCAATTTATTTCAAGCTCCTGCTGCGCACAATTAAACATAGAAACATTTTCATTCACTTTAAATTCATTTAATTTGAATTCACTGCCTGGAGTTACGATTTATTTTAGTAAAAACTCCTTTCTTTGCGTCTGCAGTGTGGCCGCCATCTAAGCAATTATAATTTTCCGTGTGCAGGAGCTGGGCCCCAAAATGCAGATTGTTGGTCATTTGTTTGGGAAAGCGGTTGCCCACTCCACCGATACCAACTACACATCAGCATGCAACTCCCACGCGGCGATTCTGCACCATTTCCCAGAGTTTTGGTGACAAATACAAAGGCCTTGTTAAGGGCCTTGTGGCTTAAAGGGGGGCGGGGACCGTGCTCGGGCCCAGAGAGATCGAGTTGGTTTTGTGTGTTTGGCTAACTAAGTGTGTGGCGAACAGTGTTGCGGACTGCAAAGAGGCTAATCGTAAATCAAGGCGGCGACTCGGCGACGCACTTGAGGGGTTGGGCATACGGGATCCACCGGAATGGCTGAGGGCAGCCGAAGCTCCTCCATGGAGCTACTCTCCACTGGCTTTTGTGCGGTCCAAAATGCATTCGAGCCGCACACCCACACCCCAGTCCTTGATCCTCTTCATCTATGCACATACTATATACATAGATATATATATATATATATCTATATATATATATATATATATATATATGTTATATGCAGAGATGTGCGTCGGTGTAAGGCCAGGTCTTGTCTATGCAAATATTTGAGTCTGTCGTTGTCGTTTGGTGGCGAAAATGCGAGCATGACATACAGCTGGCGGCAAATAAATGTTAGGTGGGCGGATACTTCCCGGAACTGGTACTTAATGAAAGTATAAAGCAAGTTAAATATTTAATTTCATCAAATCCTTAGGGGCTTCTGCCATTAAATGGACGAGGCAAATGCCAGGCGGAATGACTCAACTCCCGCTAGTTTTTATATTTGCCTAATTAACTACAGCATAATTAAAGGTTTGCTTTTAAAATCACTAAAGTAATTAATTAGTTTCCCAATACGCCAATGGTCGCATTGCTCTTCAAGTTATTAAACACTGCCGCTTTAAGCTATTTAAGTAGTCACTAAAAAAAAGAAAAACAAGCTCTTTAAAACTAAAATGCAGGTCGTGCGTAGAATATAATCGAAGTTATTAGTGGAAGAAACAAATCAGCAGAATCTATCATAGCAGGAAAAACTACAAACTTCAGTGTGCAAAAAATGAAGAAAAATGTAAAAACATGGCTGTGCTGAGAAACTAGAAACTAGTCTAAGAAATCTGTGCTGCAGCGAACAGGAAAACATGCGCGTTGATGCGAGACATTGTTGCTCGCTTTTCCGAAGGGTTGGGGCTCCAGGACTCGTTGGGGCTACAAACAGGAGTTGAGCAGCGACGGCGACATCTTCATTAAAATCTAATTAGCGCATTTCCAGACCAGGCCACAAAATGCCAAACCAGACCAAAGAGTTGCTCCGCTTTTCGGAGCCCGTGGTGGCACTTTGGAGCATTATAGCTCAGACAAGAGGAAGCCAGGGCGAAAGTCAAATGCACTGGAGGGAATGCTAGCTTTAATTATATCGCTTGCTTAAAAAAAAACCAATAAACACACTTTAGTACATTTCGCTTTCGAAATATTCAGATCCTATGGTTTAAAAAAGTATATTTACCTTGCTAAGGATACACAATTCAAGCCGCTTTGAGTTCTGCTCCTTAATTAATCGTTGATAAGCTTAGGAAATTAAATGAAGCTTTGGTCTTTCTTATGAAAAGGCTGTATAGAGAATTTATGAAAGAGGGTTCACTAATACAATTTCTTGAATTTGAGAATATAGTTTGATAAGCTGTATTACCACTCATTCAAATGAAAATAATTCATGAAACATGAATTTCATTGAATAAATACAACTATTTGTATGTAAATGCAATCAACTTTTGCGACAGATGCCTTTGAAGTCATTGTTGTTTGTTTCAGTGCAAAAGAAGTTGGAAATTTGCATCTGAGCTCTGCCAGAGTTCAGGTCCAGGTAGCCGACGCTGCTGTTGCATCTGCTGCTGCATGCGTAAGCTGCTTAACTTAAGATGGAATTCAACAGGAGCAGAAGCCAAAGCTCAGGAATGCTCCACTCCCGCAGCACAGCCCCCTCACCCCCGCATGTCCTTGCTCCAGTTAAAATTCTGCACCAGCTGCATACGCACCCGCTTGTGGGTGGTTGGGCGAAGAGGACGGCGGGTGGGGCGGCTGTTGGAGGTCCGCTGGAGGGCTCCTCCTTGCGCAACATTTTCCAGAGTCAACCGCAATATGAAAACTTTCTATGGCTGCTGCTGCTGCTGCTGCTGCTGCTGCTGCTGCTGCTGTTCTCGCTCTTCGAGTGCTACCCATATTGTATACATATTGTATATAGTTTTTTGTGCTGCCATCCCTGCAGCCGCTCCGCCGCCACACTCCCCGTTCCTTCCTATCGTGACAGGACACTGTTACACACACACACACACACACACACACACACACACACACTTGCATGCGTGTGTCCTTCAGGCGTGCATTGCATTTCGATGTTGCTCGCGTGGAAATTGCTTTATAAAATGTTGCCATCGCATGAAAGTTGGGTGAGGTTTTTGTGGGCGTGGCCCATGCAGTCGTGGCTAATATCTTGCCAGTGCCGCAGATATATACATATATAGAAGTAGAAACTTTTTCCTTCATTGATTCTTTTTTTAAAATTTTTTGTTAAGCTTCGGCTTCTTGCTTGACATTCTTTTAATTTTCAATGCATTTTCCTAACCCCATGGATTGCCTTTTCGATTTAACCTTGCGCTACTCCTTTTTTGACCATTGGCTTTGAATTGGAAATAGTTTGCTAATGGTTTTTGCAACTGCTATAAATCATCTTTGCGGTTGAAAGTTTGGACGATCGATTACTTGTACAAAAGAAAAGTGCTTGAAATTGGCTCAATTTTGATGTGTAGCCAGCGTTAAACTTCCAATTTGATTATCCCTTGGAGAGATCTTTATTAATGATTTAGAAAATTAAATTATTTCCCTAGTCCTTCGCCACCTTAAAGCTCTCACATGTGAGTCAATTGGAGTCGGCATGTACATATTATATAATGCAAGTAAGACAAAGCGAGGGATAAGCTCCTTGTGCCAGTATTACTGTCTTTTTTGCACAATTTTTGTGGGTGATATTTTTTTTTGGTCCACCAATGAATGCCTCAAAGAGACTTCTTCCTGCAGTTTTAGTTCTGTGGTCACACACAAGCATTCAAATGGTACATGGTTGGATTTTGGCCCAGGCCTCAAGTATTTGCAGCGTGTGTGTGTTCCATTCACACTTACACTTGCAAGTGTACACAGAGAAAAAGTTGTAGTACAATTACAATTTAGCCAAATGGTGGGTTTCTCTGTTATTAAGTAATCTGATGCTCGTACCAAACAAATTATAAAAAATTAAGTGACTCCTAACAAATTGTTAAATGGATTGGTTGAATGGTTAGCTTGGGTAAATGATTTTAAGTTTTGTAAAATAATATAATATATTTTTTTGGAATGTATATGTATTCAAAGCCAGTTTCATAGCAGTTTCTTGACTGCTGCTGGCACTGAATCAGTTAAGAAAAGTTTCCTAATTAATTCGCTTGGGACATGTACAGACGCACACAGGACTTTGCGCCCTTCTTTTCTTTCCCTTCCCGATGCAGTTGAAATATAATTTAGCTGACAGTTTGTTTGAAAAGTGACAATTTGAAATGGGCGTGGCCGACGCCCCCGTATAACTTCATTTCTAAATTGCTAATTTGTGGCACTTAAATGAATGGAAAAGTCATAAAATGCATTTGCCTGCGTTGCCCATTTCTCTTCCAATTGCCTGCTACTCTTTCGATTATGATTATGGGAATTCATCAGGGAGAAAAACTAACAGAGAGGAAAACTCGTTCAGAATTTTCCATTAAAGCAGATGACAACACGTTCAATAGCAAAATCATTAAAATGGCGATGGGCGTCTTCGTGTGCGTGTGCTGACTGTAGTAACTGGTGAGGAAAATCAGGGCAAAATGCTGGGGCCACTAACTTGGCCACTAAATGCGTGCCTCTGCTTCAATCTGAAACTCGAATGTGTGCGTGTCTCACTTCAGTTAGCAAAAGTTCCATTTGAGTGAGTGTTATGAATTATATACGCAGTTGCGAAAGGTTTTCAATATATGCAGTTAATATACAGTTAATATACAGCTTATATTTAGTAGAGAAATACATTTATGATTGTGTTTCTAAATTACAATCAATTAAATTTCAGTGGTTAGCTAAACTTCTTAACTCGATCAACTTGTATTTCATTTTATGACCAACGGCACTAGACACCTTCAAGCTGAAAAGCTTTTAAGAGAATGGCACCGTAGCCCCGCCCCGCCCCGCCTTTATCTAATGAAAACCTTATTTAATTAATAAGATACATTAAAATCAATTTAGTATCAATTTAAGAGTCGCCTGAAGCCATAGAAACTCCGCCCACTTAAGTAATTTCACGTTCAGATTGCCGTTTCCGAGGTACATCAACCTTTTATGTTGGACAATAAGAAAGCGCAAAAGTTTTATGGCCCCTTAACCCTTTTTTGCTTTCGCGAACTCGCGCCCATCACTTTTATAGTTTATGCCTGTAGAATGTACTGGGAATTGTGTATCTGATGATTTCGTTTTTTCATTTACAGCGCTTCAAGGACACCGAAATCGAAGTAAAGCGCAAGGATGGTATTATCCTTCTGCGTGAATTGGCCGCCGAGGTGAAGAACTTTATGGATTTCAAGCGCAATGCTGTCATGGTAAGTGAAAACCTTCGACTCTACCCTCAAATATCCAAACCTCCTGCTCTTGTACACTTGCCGAATTTTTTTTAAGGAGTCTAGAGCTTAAAAAATTGAAAAATTGGAATTGTATAGATTTGTTTTAATGTCCTTTGCGTACCCAAAGGTAATTGAGATTTAAAAAAATTTCAGTTCTGATTTCTTTTTGGAAGAAAATATGTGTTTTATGTGTTGTAAAAGTTAATTAACAATAACAATAGCACGATTACTCCTTCGCGATATGTCAATGAAGAAATTGTTTTCCGATTTTTGTTTTAACTGCACCGTGAGGAAACTTTCTGTTCATCGGATGTGCCTACAATTGACAAGTGGCTCAATCTCTCAGAAGCTCAAGGGAATGGCGACGGCACTCCAACTCTCAAATTCAAGGTAGTGGGGGGGAGCACTAAAAAACACAACAAAACAATAACGCAGGACACTGGACACAGGACATCGTCTCCAGTGGGACACTGGCGTAAAGTGGAAAACAATAAATTGCCGTGGGGCCAGTCTGATTGCGATGGTGGTACTGGCGGTGGCGAATCTGTGGGGTCGGCGCCAAATTGAATTTAAAGTGCGCCCGCCACAATCCCAAGTTTTTGATGGTGCCCGCAGCTGCTGCGTGTGCGTGCTCCGCTCCTGGCAAAAGGACTAACTGCCGGCCCCGCCCACGCCCACGTCCACGCCCACGCCACCGAGGACATCCCCATTCTGCGGTCCTTGCGGTCTGTCTCTCTTTGTGGCACTCCACTGTGTCGACTGCGTGTCAATGAAGTCCCCCACTATCCGGGTAATTTGCACGGCCCACGATGGGTTAATAATACACAGTGAATTGTCGATACAAAAATCAATTGGTTCTGAACAGCCAAGGAAAAACAAATTCATTAAATATCAACAAAGTTCTTGCATTAATAACACACAAAACAAGATAGAATGCTACAGTCGAGTTCCATGACTTTTTTATAATTTTATAATTTTCTGGAATATCGATCAAAATTGCGAATAAAATTGAGAAATTAAAAAAAAGATTTTTCAAGAGTGTGGGCGTGACAGATTTGGGCGGTTTGTGGGCAGTAGAGCGGGCGTGGCAAACCTATTTTTGGCAAATCTATAGACATTTACAAGACTAATATAAAAATTATAAAAACTAATGTACATACCCTTTTGCTCTACGAGTAACGGGTATAAAAATGTGATAATTTTCTTTATTCGAAAATTAAAAAAAAGAAATAGATTGACAACTGTAGAAAACAATTTATTATTATCTTTTATAAATATCAGTTCTGGCGAAAACGCAAAGTATTTTAGAACAGAATAAACAGAACGGCCGACCGCACTTATTATACAAATTAAATTAGTCGAAATTGTATTCCATTGTGGTTGAAAAAATTTCATCTGTGCGATACTCTATGTCTGGCTGAGCGGGTTTAATAATTTGTTCATTATTATCATGATTTCTATATTCAATCTGGTTAAATTCATTTTCAACAGGGACATAAGCAATTGGCTGATTCGTTGCAAGACTGCTGTTGGCCAGTTTACTATTAGCTTCTTGGAGCTGCCATCCATTAGATGCAATACTGGGAAAGCCTGTCGGGTTATAGTTCGGTTGATTCCACGGATTATGTTGCGAGCCTTCAAAAATGATTGTGTTTGCAAAAGGAACCTCCTGTCGCTCTTCAGGCATTGGGGCGTTCTGAGTTTCCGTAAGAATCCACTCGAGAACGTTGGCCACGTTTGTATAAACGCCCGGCACGTTGGGCAATCCGCAATCTATGCCGAAGTTCACAATGCCAGCCAGTTCATAGCGGTTCGGATTGTTTAGCATCGGGCAGGCTAGCGGAGATCCACCATCACCGTAGCATGCATCCATTCTGGGCTCCCCGCCGGCGCACATCAGGCTGTTGTCGAGTACGAATTCGGATCCGTAAAAGTTGCGAAGTTGCATTTGACACATGCTGTTTGGGACCACCGGTAATGACACCTTCTTCATGACATTCATGTAGGTGGAATCATTGAAGGACTTCTTACCCCAGCCGCTAAATATGCAGCGGCTGAAGTCAAAATTCTTTATAGCCGTTGGCAAACATACTGGATTTATGTGGCGGGACTTATCAAGCGATGTGCGCAGGAACACAAGGGCCAAATTATTGGCCCCGGACGTTGCATTAAAGCCATGATGACGGACAATCGACCGAATGGGTACATCCACATGAGGGAGCTGCTCGGTGGTGGTCATAAAGTCCCATTCGCCAGCCCGCACAACGAGCTGGTTGGCGTTCAGGTTTTCAATCCGTTGCCTGGCCGTTATCACTATATGTGGAGAGACGAGGGCGCCACCGGCCACGTAGTTGCGGGTTGTGGCATCCAGCAAGGCCACCATCCATGGTATCTCCGCCTCCTGGGCCAAGTTCGTGTCGCCACTAATTGAGAAGGTCACGCCATTCGGGTTAATAACTCCGCAAGCGAGATTAGCCACCGCCTGCATTCTGACCAAGGCTGGCCCGTTAATCTGGAATAATAAATATAATACATTTCAAATTAGATGAATGGAGTTACACTTTAGAAGCCAATTTTTCTGGTATATACTATTTTCGCTGAAAGGCATATAACAGGTGGGTGGAAGCGTTTCAGACCCTATAAGGAATATATATTCTTGATCCGTTCAATTTTACTGTTGGGATTTATTTTGAGCGTAGAAAAAAAATGAACAATTATTTTCATGTTTTATATTTTACTTAACTATTTAATTCATTAAAATCGTAGTATAATAAGCATATACTTTCTTTTATTACTCATAATGATTATCTGTACACTTGGCATACAGGATTAAAAGGTTGTTTTCTATAGTCGCCTTATTCCGGAGTTAATAAATAAATTTGGCCAGGTGCTTTAAAAACATTTTTTTAGTTTGCTTAGTTAGCTTACTGTTTGGTTCTTGGGGCAGCAAACCGCTGTGGAAACACATCCTAGGTTTCTGATCTCATTAGCCATTCGAAACTCAATTTTGACATTGCACAAATGTCGCGGGACGCAATGGTGATTCCGTGATCCGCCGCAACTTTCCTGCGACTGGACTTGACCAGCGACCAGGATGAGGGACACAATTGCAATAATTCCGTACATTAAATCCATCCAAGTCAACGTCGCGGAATAAACTAAGAGCAGAATATTCAGCGGACTTATTGATGAGATGAAGAAAGACTTCAGCGTTATCGCATAAATGTATACATATATATATATATATTTATACGAGCATATAATTATTTAAATGTGCAGATTGATTTAGAGTTGAGTTATGTCTTGCTGTGTGGAAAAAATGTAGGAAACCCAATGGTAAATATTGAAATTTTGGTTTGGTTATGTGATAGTCAGATAAATCGACTTTAGCGTTCTCATTGGTTTCTACTTTATCTTAGATAAATGTTATATGTTATATATAAAGTGTACCACTTACCATATTTTTTACCTCTTTAATGTCAATGGCATTTTGAAAAACTGACTCCGTTGAGTGTATTTCAAGCGAATCATTTTGATTGATTGCTTCGGAAAAGTTTCTCCTTGCCCGTCCCCAGATTTTCCTTATAAGAAACTCTCCTAGGGCTTCCCCACTTTTTCCAGCTCCTTTCCCTGCCTTTAGTCATTCGTCTTCGATGTCAGGCAATTCGTCTGCTGGAAAGTTTCCTCCTGAGCCCCTAATTGGAAATTGTTTTATATGCCCAACAGCATGAACTTCTCGCATCCATTTAATTTAATTATAATTAACGTTAGTAATGAACGCTCCATTCTTTGGCCGAAACTGCTGTTAAAATATCTTAAATAAATTAGAAATATGCATGCAAATGTTCATTTTTAACACAGACCATGGGTTTTCAAAAGTAGCACATGACAGCAATTTTCAGTTCCGAGTTCACCAAATCCTTGCTATAGGATTCTCGACTTGAAATCCGTACATCGTAATGAGTCATTTGTTTCTTTTTCGGTCCCAACAATGTAATATTTACATCTTTCACAGTTTTATGAAATTATTTACAACTTATTTAATACAAATACAAGTCATGGCTTATCAATTAAATGGTTTAATCAGCTCAGTACAGCGCTTGGGTATATATAAAAATTTTTTTATAATTTACGCATAATATCGATTAAATTTGTTTTGGCTTGTTTGGTCCAACAATAAATTTCTTGCGGACATCAGGCCCACCCACACACATATTACGCAGATTTTCCCAGATTTCTCCTTGGTCCAGAAGTAAAACGCATACGAAGCATCATTAATTAAAACTCAACCTATAAGAAAAACAACGACGAACGTGCCAGCATCATAAACAGTCACCAACAAACGAGGCATTTGCTTTATATACAAAAATCGTAATAAGCATTTCTTAAGATTATATATTTGTATATTAATTATATTGATTACAGTCAGAAGTTCAAATATGCAAAACACCAAACTTGCCAACTTACCGCTTAAAGAAAAAATTAAAGCTGAAAGTGAAATGTGCAGGCAGTTGCATTTAACAAATGTAAATTCTTAGCTATGCAATCGTAGTTAATTAGTTTTTTTTCCAGAAATGCAACATGTGCATTGGCTATGCTGTATATGTAAAAGCAGTTTCTGGGCGATGCCCACTTGATAATCGCTAGATGAATATTACCGGTTTATTGACTTGAAGCTGACGGACAAGATAAGATTACCAGAGGCGTTGCTTAAGGGGTAGTTGCACTATGACGGCTTACAATTGCTAGTTGGCCTAAAGGAAAATATTTCTCTTCACTTGTTAATACAACTGAGTTAATAATAAGATCAATTCGTATTGGACTTCGCTCCCCGTAAGCAACGTGTTTCGAGCTCGGGGAGATCTGCTATAATTGATACCTTGTATTACGTTGTATTTCGTTCTGGGAATCTCCCGATTGGATTATACTCGTATATACTCTGGGTCTGAAGCTGATATGGGTGGGCAGTATCTCTTTGCTAAGCGCAACAAGCAGTTCACATTGAAATGGATTCGCGCACCTTCGTATTCCTCCTGCTAATTGGTTGCCTCATCGTTGGCTGTTGCATGGCAGCGCCTCAAGGATGTGGCGGCGGATTTTATACCCAAAATGGGAACCTGGTGATCGACGTAAATAGCATTCAAAGCCACCTAAACTGTATCAATCGGCAGCATCAGCATGGATGAAATCGTTATATGAAAACTAGTTCTGTTCATTAGTATATACAAGTTTAGAGTGGTTCCAATTGAAATTCGTGTGTCTATTTGTCGATAAACAACTGCTAATGCAGGTGCTGTGTCGAAAGCAATCGCTAATTTTGTGAATAAATACGCATATGTTACAATAGAAAATAAAAATCAAAACACACAATTTAGAGCGGGGTTTTTGTTTATTAAACATTTACTAACTTTAACTTTTCTTAGTTCATTAACTGGGACTTTGAGAAATCGCATAAAATATAAAATAATAGAAGTAAATAATAATAAAATATAGTTCAGCGTAAACATATAATTTGTATTGTAAGCAAGAGAAATGCGGAAAATGTTATGATTTTTTTTAAATTCCTTAAAAAAGTCTACTTGTTTCATTTCTAATTGATAAGCTTTTGTAAATTCCGAATTAATATTGAATTATCAAATTGAAATATTAAGTTGCTAAGACGCTGGGTAAGTGCCTGTGGTACTCATATGGACTCTGGCTGGGATCTGCGTACTAACTACAACTGTTATAGTATTTGGAGCCCCACTGGACCCCCCCCCACTTTGACTGCCGTCGACAATTTGCGCTCATGTCGAACATGAAAAATAATGAAAAGCAACTTGAGCGCGACCAGCCGAGCACCTCTGCAGGTCCCCGCAGGTCCCTGCCCTTCGCCGCAGCATCAACCTCCATCGACGTTATTATGCCACCCCTACATACATACATACATACATTCATACATACATTTGGGGATATGTACGTGTATGTGAAGCCACCATCTTTCCCAGTCGCCAACATTGCCACCATTGGCCTTGCATCGCATCGCATCGCATCGCTTCGCATCACATCACTCGGTTGGGCACCTGCAGTTGGCCTTTGTTTGGTGCGGCATTAAAATGCTAATTGCCTGTAAACATAAAGGGAACTGCAGATGCCACAAATACACGTGCATCGCACGCACACATGCACGCACGCACGCAACACATTTTCCACTTTGTTCGGAGGCGTATGCGTAATAATTTGTACACAGACAAACGGCAATCGCCGTTGCTAATTTGATATCTATCAACGCCTGTCAATGCCGTTCTAACTGAGCTGTTGCCACTGCAACCTGAAACCTTTAAGGACCTCACTCCTTCCTTTCCTCCCACTAATCGCGTCCTGTCGCTGACAGCATTTATTTGCATTCGTTTGCAAGCTAAAATTGACTTTAAAATTGCATTTAATGGCGGAAAAAAGTCTGTGCCACGCCCCCTGCACTTGGTGCCATTCATTTTCGAACAGTGCTGGCACTCTGGCCTTTTTCCGAATTGCTGTGATATTTTCCACTTATTTCATGTACCCTTATTAACTTCGATATCATGTTTAAATTATTTCGATTTTAATATATTTATATATACACCTATGCCATACAGCATAATCATATAATTATTTAGATTTGCATTTTATCGACATTTTTATAACATGATGAAAACATCTTCTTCTTGTGTCCTGCATTTGCACTACGAACGGACTAGCTTTTTTGCACAGTGCCTCTGTTTGGTTCGTTTTCCTTTTAGCCACACCACCCACTAGCCAAACACACCCATCCACTGCCACATTCTGTGCGATGTTGACTTCTTTGCCATAATGCCACTTGCACTTTGACGTTGACATTGTGCAAGCGAGAGGGCAGAGGCAGCTAAAGCGAGAGAGATGGTTGGCTAGATGGAGGGCAAGTGGGCATGTCTATGTGTATTGAGTATATATTGGAAGGCTGTTTGGGTTTTTTAAATAGAAACATGCAACAACGCGGCGCAAAATGTCTTTACACTAAAAGCATTTGCCTTCCACTAAAGAAGAAAACGAGAGAGAAAAGAATCTTCAGAATGGCAGCGCCAAAATTTGTTGACACTTACTCAATGTTGTAATTGCACTTGGGATAAATTTACGGATCGTGACGTTCAATAGTAGCGAACATGAGTCTGCAAAAAGTGGCTAAAAGTTGCACACTTCACTGAATTTTATATTAGGAGCACTGACACATTCTCGTTTTAAAACCAAGGAAATATAAATAAATAAATGAAAATAGCTTAGATGGTATTTGATATAATATGTTTACATATGGGTCTATCAAGGGTTTATTTAATTCAGTATTTCCTTCGTGCACATTACGCAGCTCAAAACACTTGCTTCAAAAACTGTGCTTTCTAACACGAGTTCTACTCAGAAATAAAAGCGATAACCACAATGCTAAGTTGCACTTTGGCTGGGGAAAAAGCGTTTATAATCCCCAAAGTAGAAGGCGTCAAATGAAAGTGTGAATGTGTCGTCGTAGCCCGCCCCGTCATCCAGTCGCATTTGTGGCTAAAAATACCCAACAGATTTGGCCAGGACAGACAGACCGAAGCAGAACAGAGTGGACTGGAAGAGGACAGGTAACAGAACAGGTGCCACACACTTGATGGCACTCAGTTTTTTTCCTTTATTTTTGCAACTGGTCTACTTGTACTAATCAGGGGCTTTCATTCAAAGAACATCAGACACCAGCACCCCCATGTTCTTTAAATATTTAGGAGAACTCATATTAAAACGTAATATACATTTCTATTTCGGCTGCAAAACTTATTGCTCCGACATTTGGCACGTCCATTCAGATGGCAAATATATTGGGGGAAAAATGGTGGCCAGCTGGGAAGGGTAAGGTGGCTTAAACACATATCTCGCATTATCCAGTGAGGGTAGAAAAAGCTGGAGTGAAAAATCATTCGGCTGGCTCTGGCTTTTCACTTGGCAAATGGTCAACGCGTATTCGTTTTTTGTTCCCAGCCAGCCAGTGCTCAGTTTTCTTTTTGCACAGCACACTTTCAGGCTGTTGCTCCAGCCAACGCCCAGAGACCTTATACTTCTGGCGAACAAATTGCGTGCAAGTAGCTGCATTTTGCTAATTCCGCCACCACCCAAGTCTCCCCTCGGTCGCAGTCTCGGTCTTCTAGACACGGTTCCAGACCCAGACCCAAACCCATACCCATACCCATACCCATTTGCAGCCATCTTTGGCGTTGTCATTGTTGGCTTTTGAATGTTAAGATGTCGACAGCTGCACAGACGAGCGACAGGGAAGCCAGCTGGTGTCAACTAAGAATCGTGTGCGAGAGGGCACTGCTCAGGGTCGGGTCTCCGAGCCAAAGCCCCACCCATTCCATCCATCCATCTATGCAACCCTTTTTGCCACACAGACACCTTCCACGTTTTTTTCTTCTTCTTTTTTTTCTTTTCCAGCCCCCTTCCTGTGCATTTCTTGGGCGCCGCACTGCCTCGACCTTTCCATCATAAGTGCATAATACTGTTGGGGGGGGAAATGTACAACAAATATTTTATAATACACGGCCATGTTTTGTCTGCTGAACTGATTCATGTTCCATCCCAAGTTGTATTAGACAAAAGCGACTACGCATGTTGGCAATTATTTACATGGGCATGACATTTGCTAGGGGTTCAGACGAATGACATCTTGGAAAGTGCTATTCACGATGCAATGGTTTTTTTTTTTAAACAGCTTTGAAGTTAAATATAGATTTTAAATACATATAGTATTAATAAATGTAGATTGCAATTTAAAAGTTAGCTATTCTAACACCGAATCCCCACCAGTTTCACACTGCAACGGAGTTGGCAAAATTGAATAACTACTGTGAAGAAACTTCTCGTATTTTTTCCCGCCCTTTAGCCATCGAAACCAACTTTCAGCTGGTTGCAGCCAACCAAAGACTCGAAATCCGATAGAAACTTCCCTGCCACTTGCCAACAGTGTGCTCCATTCTATTGACTCACTTTTGCAGTGTTTATTATTTAATGCCTTAACTAGCTCGCCACTCAACACCTTTTTGGGCAAACTTTAAGACTCCTTAACTAATTCGAGCTCTCGGAAAATGTGCAAATAACTTTGAGAGTGGCGGCTCCACCTGGAAAGAAGTTTTCGGTGCAACAACTTTCTATCCCTCCGCCAGCAGCACCCCCGTTCCATCTGGCATTCTTTCCCCAATACCTACCCTTGCCATTTGTCTAAGCCGCTGACACATTCCCGTGGCACCAGCGTTTGCCCAACGGCAGCCAATTTACATTGAAATCTTCTTCAGACTCGGACTGGTTGTTCCCCATGCCCCCGAGAACGGCAGAGCTCAAGCATTTTTATTTTATTTTCCTGCTCTGCGTCCCCATTGTGCAAAAGTAGTTGAACTATTTCAATGCACCCACATGCAGCTTAGCTCGGCAGCCACTGCAGCATCTTCAGGTGCACCCAAGTTCCTCCATTCCCTGTCCTTATTCTCCCGTGTGGGCGTGGTATTGCAAGGGGGGGCGTGGCCCATACCCAGCGGTGTCTATAACTGCAGGTGTTTGTCCTCCTTCGGAGCAGGGATCTCTGCCCCCTCTGGGTC
This sequence comes from Drosophila orena, assembly GCA_005876975.1. Classification (NCBI taxonomy): domain Eukaryota; kingdom Metazoa; phylum Arthropoda; class Insecta; order Diptera; family Drosophilidae; genus Drosophila; species Drosophila orena. The sequence goes on along the minus strand of VCKV01000008.1, from coordinate 757,271 downwards.
TAATTTCGCTGCAGCTAAAGTTCTTGTTTGCGTCTTATGAAAATGTATACTGTGGGCACCCAGCTTAATCTGTGAGGATAATTTGTGCCTTAGCTTTGCTAGATTCTTTGCGGCATTTCAGTAATTTGTTGGATTCCGATGGGCTAAAAATGGATATGCAAATGGCAAAAACTATATTCATATCAAAGCATTTTAGTGTGAAACTTTATTGATAAAAATTTTTAAAAACAACAATCAGTAATAATAACAAAATCAAAACCTTTTCATTAGCAAGATTATACACCCTTATTAAAATAAGTACCTATGTGCGAGTATATCAAAATGTGGCATACTTTTCAGCTGCATACCGAACACTGTGCAGGAATTATATTTCCGCGCAGGCAGATAACTTAGCGCTTTGAATTAAACTTCACATACACATCCAGCTCGAACTAAAAGTTTGTCAAAAAGAAGGCGAAATGAAGCCGAGCAAACTCCAGAGCTTTGTGCAATTTGGGTCGTAGCGAAGAGAATAAATTGCATAAAGCGCGAAAAGTTTTGAAACTTGCCCCTATTCCCCAATTCCCCGGGGATATATTTAAGCAGATTGATGGCAGTGACTGAGGCCAAACAACTCCTTTTTCGTTCCAGCGCCTGATGGACTCCGCCGAGCAGGCTGCCCTATCGGAGCTGGAGGGCCAGGGGCAGGCGGAATCGCCGATGGGCGGACAGCAGCACTACGATGCCCGGCGGATCAATGAGTACAATGCCGATGGCAAGCTGGCGGACGGAGCCCGCCACATGGACATCCGGTTCATGCGGCGCTTCGAGCGCCTGCCGGTCAATCTCAGTCTAAGCTCGATTCTGGTTCCGCACGGCGTCGACTTGGATGAGCCGGACGTGAAGTCGGCGCTGCAGTGGAGCAGCCATTTGGATCCGCTGTTCCAGAACAACTTAGAGCAAGATCCGGCATTGTCCTGGCAATACTTCGGCTCCTCCACTGGCTTCCTGCGCCGCTTCCCGGGCACCGCCTGGCCACCGGAGGGCTCCAAGGGCAGCAAGCTCATCCACGACTTCCGCACGCACAATTGGTTCGTCCAGGCCGCCTCGTCGCCCAAGGATATTGTGAGTATATATTACACTACAGCTGCTATATATACAAATTACATTTATTTCGAAACAAAATATTCAACAAAAAATCAACATATTCAATACTTAATGAAACTTCAATCTTAATACACAATTATATGGTATAAGAAAGTATAATTGTGTAATAAGAAACACGATATTTTTTTAAGTAGATTTTTCCGCAACCTAAATTATTAAATCAACCAGTATGTTATGTTATTATTTAAATATAAATGTATGTTACTACGAGTATTACCATCAGTAAAGTCAATTTTGAATGATTAATCACTGTGCCTTCTCCCAATCAGATGATTCTTTTGGATGCCTCGTCGAGCATGACAGAGAAGTCCTTTGACCTGGGAATGGCCACCGCCTTCAACATATTGGACACCCTTGGTGAAGATGATTTCGTGAACCTCATTACCTTTTCGGAGGTGGTGAAGACCCCAGTGCCGTGTTTCAAGGACCGCATGGTTCGGGCCACGCCCGACAACATCCAGGAGATCAAGTCCGCGGTAAAGGCCATCAAGCTGCAGGATACGGCAAACTTTACGGCGGGTCTGGAGTACGCTTTCAGTTTGCTGCACAAGGTAAATAGTTTATATATATATTATATATAGTAATATAGTAATAGTAATATTAATGAGTACCCTATTTCAGTACAACCAATCGGGGGCTGGGAGTCAGTGCAATCAGGCCATCATGTTAATCACGGAAAGCACCTCGGAGTCGCACAAGGACGTTATTAAGCAGTACAACTGGCCACACATGCCCGTCCGGATATTTACGTACCTGATTGGCAGCGATTCCGGAAGCAGGAGTAATCTCCACGACATGGCCTGCTCGAACAAGGGATTCTTTGTCCAGATCAACGATTACGATGAAGCTCGCCGAAAGGTGATCGACTATGCCCTGGTGATGGCTCGTCCAATGATCATGTACCAGGCGGACCATCCGGTCCACTGGAGTCCAGTGTTTGTGGCTGGTAAGTCCGGAGGACTTGGACGCGATTCGGAGTACCAGCGTCGCCTGGTGACGACAGTTTCAACTCCGGTCTTCGATAGACGGAACCATTCGGTGCGCGTTGCCAATCTGCTGGGCGTGGTGGGCACCGATGTGCCCATCGAGGAGATCCGCAAGGTGATCCCACAACACAAGCTGGGACCGAATGGCTATTCGTTTATCGTGGATAACAACGGACGGGTGCTCTACCACCCGGATCTGCGTCCTTTGAGCGATGCCAACCACTACATCGATCAGCTGAAGCCCAAGTACGCCTCGGTCGACATCACGGAGTTGGAACTGCCGGAAACGGAGTTCGGCAATAATAACGAACCCATTGAAATAAATAAGAACCTTTTAAACGAGGTGGGTAAAAACACCTATATTTTATAACATCATATATCAAAAATTTGTTGTATTTCTTATAAGATGCGGGGCGACATGATAAAACCCAAAGAGGGGGAGACGGAGTTCACTGTGATGAACCATTACGATGAATCCAAAAGAGTGTCGACCAGGACGCATCGGTACTTCTACGGCCCTATCGAGGATACACCATTCACACTGGCTATTGTGCTCCCGGAGAAATACGGTAGCCATGAGTTTGTCTCCCAGCAGGAGATTCGTCATTCGCGTAACAATGGTAAGTTTTTTCGGCAGTACCCTTCCATAATTCCATCTAAAACACTTGTATCTTTTCAGTTACCGAATACTTTAAGGGAGACAACTGGCGCGTACATCCCGACTGGGTGTATTGTGAGTACAATAGCGTGAGTGATCTGGAGAAGGAAAGGGAGAGCTCCGGTGAGTACTCCTCTCGGGATCAAGAGCCCAGCTTCGGATCGCCAGAGGAGCAGGTGCTTCACTTTCTGTCCCGCGCTGGACGCCCCGGCTGGAAGTGGATGTCGGTAAGCAATCTGACTTGGGAGAACGTTCCTGGGTTCTCTCATGGTGGCTCACCATCTCAGCAGGCCACTTTACTTATATGCAACATCTTGTCTTCCAACAGGTTCGACCCAAGTCGCCGCAGCCACATCACAACATGCACAGTGGCTCCAACGGCAATGCGCCCGGATCGAGCCACTTTGGGTCGCAGCACCAAAGCTCTCAGGGATCTCGCAAGGCTGAGCCGTACTTTTGCGATCGAGCCCTCCTCCAGAGCTTGGTGCGCGATGCCATGGTAACTGATGGACTCGATAGGAACACGACTGGATCCTCCAGCGGCAAGGAGGACAAGCAGTAAGTTTGAATGGAATATGATTGATACCTTCTTGTTTTTATAAATCCACATATTTTGGTTTGTAAAAAATATTTTTTGTTCATTCAAATTCTGCTTGTGCAAGTCATTTATACCCGTTACTCGTAGGGTAGATTACATTCGTTATTGTTCGTATGTAAGGAAGTGTTTTGAAACATGTACATATATACTTATTTTCATTTCATTATTGTTTTTTCTAATTTCTTTCTATATGCTAGAAATGTGAAAATTTCTCGTTCGCACTTCCACTAGCTGAGTAACGGGTATCTGATAGTCGGGGAACTCGACTATAGCGTTTTCTTTTGTTATTATTAGTTGTAGGCGCAGTTTTAAAATATTTTGTTTTGTTAGTTACATTTCATTTAAAAGCTTAAGAATTATCTCTTAATTTTTTGTTAAACATTTTACTAAAGCACAACAATTATTTTCTCTCCGCGTATATTTTCCTCACTCTATTTCTTTAATGGCAAACACCTTTTCTGTTTTGCTAAATCTCTGCACTGTCTCACCTGAATAACCATAATGCAAAAATATTTTTCCCTACCACAAACAATTTCAAAATGTTTATTTGAACAAATGCAATTTAAACTGATATGCACCACTCTTATATGAATAATTTCTATAGTCCCATCGCCACATTGATGGCAATCCTAAAGAGGTAAATCGATGAGTAATTTGGTTAAAGTTGGAGTAGAATACAAAAATGCAATCGCTTTAGAGGACCAGCCACATGGAGAAGGCTTGAATAAACATCCCATAGAAATATCTTACGCTGGCCCCAATTGACTTGAAACTTACAGATTCCAATGAAACTTATATATAATTATGTTTAATCTTAGGCAAGGCTACCAGAAGTTTGTGGTCGCTACGTCGTTCGTGGCTACGAGATCGGGTCTTCTCCGGTGGATTGATCATGTAAAGCGACCCGAGGATACGCCCGAGCCGTTAGTACTCAATCTATTTGTAATCATTTTTGAAGATATCCTAATCGTTTTTTAATCCATACGTTCTTACAGTCACTTTAGCGAAGATAACGTTAGAGCCATGGACACATCCTGGTATAAGAGGGCAATCGACCAGCACTCTGTGGAACCAGACAGCTTTGTGTACAGCGTTCCCTTCGGTTCGGGCTATGCCATCAAGTCGAACGCCACTCTGGTGACCGCCTCACATGCCATATTTGTGGAGCATCGAGGTCACAAGGCTGCAGCCGGAGTTGTGGGTCTACAGTTTCAGCACGATTCCCTAGCGAAGCATTTTATAAACATCACCTCAGCCGTAAGTGTCCTCTTACTTTGAAAAAGTTAAATTAAGCTAAAGCAGATATTGTAGGCAAGTTGATTACGCCACTAAGCGCATTATCTATATCAAAAATAAGTTTGAAAGATTTTATTGAAACTGTTATCTTTTATTTAGTGCACTGGAATGACTGGTTGCAAGCGGACCTGTGCTTCGGACAACTTGGATTGCTATGTTCTAGACAACAGCGGATTTGTGATCATATCCGAAGAGATGGAGCACACGGGCAAGTTCTTTGGTCAGATCGATGGCACCATTATGGATTCCTTGGTGCAGGATCGCATCTACAAGCGAGTTACGGTGAACGACTATCAGGGCGTCTGCTCCGATGCGGATAATCCATATACGGCTGCGGGTGGCATTTTAAAACCGAATCGCCTGGGCTCCTGGTTCTTCAATCACCTTCTGGCCCTTAGTGCCGCCTGGTTGTCCCTTATGCCTGCTTCACTGCGGGCATGGCCGCAGGAAGAGTATACTTACGACAACGAGGATGTGGTTTTCGTGGACAACAATTACTCTGATGAATACGAGTTCGGTAATGAAAACGAATACAATATGCAGGTGGATCAGGAAATGGATGAATTCTTCACCACAGCCGACGTGGTGAGTGGAAATTTGAAGTGATAGGATCTGCAATTCATAGTTTTGTTTAATTTTCACAGGAATATACGACACAACCGCCCAGGCAGCATAAACCTCACGTTGGACCGAGATTTTCACCCGACCCTCACAATGCCAGACGTTGTGATCTCCGCACGGATCTCTATATGCTACAGCCGGAGCGCCTGACTCAGGGTGGTCAAAACAATCCGCTTAAAGTAAGTGAGGATCAATGGAGAAACCGAATGAAAATGTAATGTCTCAACTTTTTCAGGGTAAACTAACCAACTGTCATGTGTCTGGATGCGAGCGTCCTTTCAGCGTTCAAAAGATCCCGCACAGCAACCTGATCCTGCTGGTGGTGGACACGTTGTGTCCATGTGGCTCCAAGCAACTGGACATTGAGCCCTTGGAGGAGGCGGGCATAATCGGTGGGTAATAAGGGGCTTTTTATTAAGAAAGCATTCTTAAAACCCCATTTTTTTTTGTGTAATTTCAGGAGCCTGCAGTACGAGACGCCAGGGTCAGGAGCAAGAGTCCCGAAGGCGACCCAAAAAGTGCATCAACTATCATCCCGAGGAGATCGAAATACAGCAATGTGGGCGTGGCAGCACCCTGCTGCACATGTCCGGATCGGTAATTGTGGCCCATCTTTTGATGGTCACTGTGACCTTTGTGCTGGCCAATGCGTGATATGAGCACTAAACGAGTTTTGAAAATTAAGTTTGCACTAAATATGTGTTGAAAGCAAAAAGCGGATGAGACCTTAAGGGCACCAGAATTTCTTTTCGAAGAAAATACGCAGTTTTTGTTTGTTGATTTGAGGTAGAAGTGAAAGCTGTTAGAAAACCTTGTACCAATAAATCTGGTAATAGGAATATTAAAATATTTATTAGAAGATTCGCAAACGAGCAACGTTATGCAGATAAAACTATCGAGTTTATATATTATACTTATGTTTGTAGACAATAATTTGCAGGACGATTAGACAAAACGATAGCTAAACATGAATTCTGTATGTATGTGTGCAATACGATTAGCATTTAAAACATAATTATTTAGTCTAAAGCTTTCTAGATCGAATTTTTTTTCTTTCCAAATATTAATTGATTTCATCATTAAATACGAGGCGCAAATTCAAAAACATAATGTAATAATGAAGGTAAAATAGTTATCAGTCGGATTGTGTAAATAGTATCAAAAATATTCAAAATGAGCAAAATTCCTACCGATAAATAATTCGTTTTTCTCCTGTTTTTTTATCGTACAACTTAAATACTAAATAAACGGAGTTACTTTTGCACTCAACTGCGTACGCACAAATATTAAGTATTATATATTTTACAACCAAACAAAACAAATGGAAGACTTGAAATACCCAACAGCAATGTAAAAATAACACAAGCACATTAAGAACAAAAGCAAAACCAGAAAAAATTTGTAGGCAGTTATGTATATGGTTGACATCCAAATTTGAACAAAAACAAAACGAATACAAATGAAAACCAAGTTAATTATTATATAAATATTTAATTAGTTTTGCAGAAAACAAATAAAAAAAAACAAAAGTGGAGAAGAAATAATAATTTATTTTATATACATTTTTATACAAACCTCATTCATATAACAAATAGCGAAGCGCGAAAACCAAATCAACTAGTTTAATCGTTTAATTATTTTAGACTATACAGTGTGTTCTTTGCGTTTCCCTTTGTTAACTTATTAGGTCTACATAGAAATTTACATATCTATCGGAGTTCTGAAATAAAAATATATTTCTTTTCCAAACTAATAAGCTACACTATATAAAAAACAATTCACATGAAACACTTACATATTCACACCTACACTCAGTCTCACTCACTTTAAACACAAATAAACACTTACAAAAATATACAAAATATAAAGAAAGAATATTTTCTGTGTCTTAAACTTGTATAAAAAATGTCTTCCATTAAAAATACTTAACGAAAATGAAATCCAAACAAAGTAAAACAATTTATAAATCAATACCTACTAATTAACGTACACTAAAAAATACGATTATATAAGGAAATATATATATTAAAACATTTAACTCGAAAAGTCATTAACCAAGCATACACAATTTCAAAAGTTTCGCTCTGCGCCTCTTTTTTAGCTTTAAGCTGAAAGAGGGCGGGGGAAACCCAAAAAAAAAAAAAAGAAAAAATTAACATTCGTACACCCATTAGAAGGTTAGATAATGTAGGTAGTTAGGGCTGGCTAATGGGCGGCACCGGCAGGAAGGGCAGCATGGAAAGGAGGATCATACGAGCATTAGAAGAAATATTAGCAGAATATTTAATATATAGTAAATATGTAATAAACCTAATTTAACATACAACCTAAACCGAGTAATCAATTGTAAGTCGTAACTCATAAGAGCTGTTTGTTAAACGTTGATAATGTCGATTGATTGGACGGTGTTGCAGTACGAAGGTAAGACACCAGTGCGTATGCGTAATCTGAGCTGCAGTGTGTGCATGATTGGATGGTTTAGTGATTGTTTGCGTGTATGGCTGGGAACCTTGACTGACTTTAAGTGGCGTGGGTGGGAATGTGTGGGAAACGACAATGGAAATACCTGGTAGGCCACCGAAGGCAGAACACAATACACACACCGTACAGTTAAGATCGCTATACAAGATTACCCCTTTTCTTTACCCACTCTGCCGGTATCTTCCGGTATCAGCTGCATTCTCACTCACTCCTGTTCACCACAAATCCACTGTAAAATGGCATTAAACTCCTTCGCATAACTTCAACTCGAAAGTAATAACAGTATTTATGTATTCAACCTTTTGCAAAACGGATATTCCATATCAAACACACAAAAACAAAAAAAAAAACTATAAATAAATCGAAATTGAAATCTACTGGATATATGTAATAATATAATAATGTTCTGCAAGATTTTCTATGTTTGTTTATTTTTATAAGGAAATCGAATGTTTGTATATGTAGTCCATAATTTTCTAAAGGAATATGAATATATTGAGAAACACGAAAAAAAAACAAAGTAATGTTTATTGGTCTTAATGAAATGGAAAACCAAAAGAAAATCAATTAAAACTACCATTATTAACTTACGAATTAAATCAAATTTTTGACATGCGATTTTTGCTTTTTGGAAATCGTGCTTTTTGCTAAAACAAAACCACAAGAAAAGAAAAACAAAACGACCTATTAGTAAAATATGAACACACTTTTGCTCTCTATAAACCCTATATACAAGCATCTTTCCATATGGAAAATTTATATAAAGCCATCCGAAACAAAACGAAAACAAGAAAAAAAATCTTATATATACCATGTAATAAAAAATGTCCTTGAATATTCATCTCTCTCACTTCACACAAGAAATCCGTAAAGTTTATTTTTCATGATTTGCCGCTCCTTGCTTGCCTTAATTTTCCTCATTTTAATTACCATATTCAGAGTTTAATTGAGACCGAGAAACATATTAGACGAAAACTGACAACTAAGCATACATGTATGAAATATTAAAAAACAAAAACATTTACTGACTTAAATTTGAAAGTAAAGTCATCCTATCAAATACTAATCAGTGTAAAAATTCTGTTATTGCTGTAAAACACACATTAAAATTAGACTAAAATAAACCCGAAGCAACTTTTAAATTGTACAATTGTTGTTCCATTAAATTTGTCATTATGAGATTTGAAAATATAAAAGTTAAATGCAAAAGAAAAGCAGTATGGAATACATATAAATACGTACACACATGTAAGTCATTAACATTTTGTATGTTCCAGAGATCCACAAAATGTCGGAAAATAACTATCAAAATTGTTCAAAAGGGCTTAAAATTTAAAAACCCAAATTTTTTTTTAGTTTTACAAGCAATCTCCCATTAAAATACGCTCACCAATGGCACATCTTAACCTATAGACAAGTCTTATGTTATTTTGTACGAAAAGTCTACAAAGAATTTTGCATAATAGTTTGAAAAAAGTAAAAACTATTTAACATTAGTCAAAGTGAACACACATTTGCGAAAGTCTAACTGTTAAGGGAAAAATAACAAAGTAAACCGCATACTTACATAAATTAATTATAAATTAATATAAACTTGCTCATTATTCTAATTACGAACTGGAAATTATAAGTAAATGGTATACATAAATAATATAATTGAAACCATGTTAAGATTCAACATTAAACAGGAAGATGAACAACTAAAAATATTATAAATACATAATATGAACGAAGGAACAGAAAAAGTGCATAAGAAAACAGAGAATGAAGAAATAAATGACAAAAAGTATTATAAAATAAATAGCCTTCGTTTTTTTTATTATGGCTGGGAATTTTTTGTTGCTAAAACTCTATCTATCTATTTTTAGTATAGTTTAGCAAAGATTATAAAGGAAAGCACCACCATTATTAGATGGCCGTTGCATCATGCAAACTGCCGCCGTAACAAATATGCCGCGCCATCTATATAATATGTTTGGTTTTCTTAGTTGCTATAAATAAATCTGAAATAAATTTAAATTGGAAGTAAGTCTATAGCTAGATGAACATTTTGAGTTGCTATTTTTGTACGCCAGCGCCACCTGCCCGTAAAGTTCTTGATAAAGGCGCCGTAACAAATATGTCGCGCCATCTATATAATATGCTTTGTTTTCTTAGTTGCTATAAATAAATCTCAAGTAAATTTAAATTGGAAGTAAGTCTATAGCTAGATGAACATTTTGAGTTGCAATTTTTGTACGCCAGCGCCACCTGCCGGTTAAGTTCTTGATAAAGCTTTCTCTAAAGTTGCCAGTTGGTAAGGAAAATTGCTGTGCAGGTGGCGCCAGTGTATCGTTCGCCAGCCTAGTCAAACATAACACCCACCCACAAAATAAAGCAAATGCACGGAATGAAAATGCATTGAAATGCATTGGCAGCATCATTAATGACGTCCTGCACTTCCGGTGCGCAATTACGCATGGCAAACACAATTCAAATGCCAAATTGCGATATAGAAGTCTGTTTTTGTGGCACGTGATCCTTTTACCAAGGATAAGCGCAAATTATAAATTTGGCAATCAACTAAATTTGGCATAACTGCTTAACTTACTTATAAGGCTGACGCAGGAACACACACCATCTTATTGAGAAACTCTTTAGGCAAACAAAAGGGGCCTGCAACTGTGGAGAATATTTGCACTCCATGTACTGTCAACAAAATTGAAATCAAATAAACTATAAATGTCAGTGGGACAGGGACTTCAGTTTTGGCTTGAGCTGGCTGCCATTGTGTTTGAGTTCGTGCTGAAATCGTTATCCTGTTACTTGTCATTAATTCGACCCTTCGTGCATATTGTTACTCCTGTCATTATTGCCCCGTATTGTTGCCATTTCAGCTCTGTGCGTCGAGCCGTTAAATTAGCCGCTTATCAATTATGTATTTGAATTTAATTGGCCAACTAGAAGCCTCCCGGGACTCGTTGGCAGGCCTGAGTCTGGATTGAACTTCACATAGATTTATCATTGCATTGAACAAATAAATTTGCTTGTGAACTAGCTAAATTGTATTGTATTGTATGTATATGTAAAATATGTAAATAAATACAAGACGTGTATTTTTCAAGAGTTATATTGAACTAAATCTTGGGGCTTATATATCTACTTTTTAACAAAAATCTGTTTTTATACCCAAAAGGCTTATGGAGAATATGTTTGGAAAGCAACCAATAAAATATTTAAAAATGTGGAACTAATCAATTAAAAGAAGTACAACTATGGAGAACAAGTCGATAAGAAAGAAATTATATTTCTTTCTCGACATGCAAATTAAACAAATCGAAACGGCAGGCAAAAAAGTCAACGCTTTGCATTTGATTGGGAAACGATTTGAAGAATGGCCAAAAAGAATTCTTGGCCTTTTTGTGTGTGTGGCTGCAATTGCATTTTGTGTGATTTTGGTTATTTGTCGTGGTTATTTGCTCGACACTGGCCAGCCAGCCTGATTTATTCATTAAATAATGTGTGTGGAGCCGCCGTAACCCTTATCCCTCCGTTCGGGTGCGTCCTCATGCGTCATGATTTTCTACAAATAAATTGATTTCAGTTTTCAACATTAATTTAATAGTTGTTGTTATGGGTTGGCCCAGTGGTTTGGCCAGTGTTTTCATTGTTATTGCAATTGGCCTGGTTGCTGGTTGCTGGTAACTGGGATCTGTTGCTGCTGATGGTTACATTTTGTAATTTCATTTCGCATGGCTCTGCGGATTCCGGCAATTGAGCATTATGCAATGCATTTACATATATGCATGAAATCGTTTAATTGCAATTCAGGAGATTAAATTTTTTTTTTTTTCGATTTTGGTTTTAACTGTTTGCATTGTTTGCGAACAATTTGCAACAGCATTCCGCCATTTTGCATTCGCATACCGAATGGTAGACACTTCTGATCCTCCGCCACATAATCGTAAACCAAGTCGAATTTCCCATTTACAATTTTTACGATGCTCGTCGTCGTTAATAAAGCATAATATGTTGACCTCAGAGCACTCAATGCTACAGAGTCGGCCATAATTCTGCGCTCAGTTTTGCTGCGGCTTTTGCGGATTGCCTTCGCTTTTGTTGCCTTAACCGCCAAAAGCAATTTGCAATTGCACTTGTTTAGGGTCGAAACTTTGCTCCTGGCGTTAATTTGACGTATTTGGCTTAGCAATCGGAACTGATGGGATTACCTACCCAAGGGAGCTTAATGGATAACAGCATTCTTACCATTGCAAAATGCAATTAATATTTTATATAGTGACGGGAATGCACTTCGGTTCAACAACAATTTTCCAACTTTCTTAGCCCAATCGAAATGTCTAAACTAATTTTCTTTGTGTCCAGTCAATTAGCGTTGATGAATAAAGTGAAATAATAATATATAAAGTTTGAGGTTTCAGAAATCCCTAAATGGCTAACGGGTAATTTCAATCAAGAATCAAACTTACTTAACTCCTTTAGCCCCCCGACCATTGAGCTTTCCAAACTTTTGCCCTGCCATCTTGACATATAAACAACCAGGGGCCCAGAAACAATTTAATCAATCAACGCGCAACTATATAATAAGGCACAAATCTGGCGGAAGAATATCCTGCTTGACTTGCAAAGGTTCCATTGCGTAAATTGATAAATCCTTTAATGTTACGCCCACACACGAAGAACCAGGAAGCCGGCGCATGGTAAAGGGTTCATCCGCACAACTGTACTCTGGGGTGCGGCACAATGACATACATGTACATGGCCATGGGGCTGTGGGGGAAATCAACTTTCGATTTCGTCGAAATAAATCCACTTTACAGATTGAGACGGCCGTGGCACGTGAGGACATGGGGGAATCTCAATTCCCTCTAAGCACGACGACAGGGACAAACTCAATGAACGGGAGCGAAGATAAAATACGTGCACGCAGCTCGTTCAAAAAAAGTAAATATATATATAGCCCTAATAAGTTTGCTATTATAAAATATGTTTTTGGGGAAAAAAAATTATATTTTAGGTTTTAAGTTTACATTGCACTTAAAGCATCATTTATTTACAAACAAACAATATAAACCACATTTGAGTATCATTAATTTATGCAAAATTATTTGACATTTCACATATCCCAAGCTAATGCGAGCTTATTTAAGATTGCTATTTTATATATTCATAAATCTCTAAAATTGGCAGGCGAATATAATTATGAAAATCCCATAACGAATTCATAAATATTTGTGGTTTTCGTTAAATAATTGACAAGTGAGTAACAATAGGATCCGTAATATTTTGGCAAAAGCTGCATGCAGATTGGAGATGGCTGGATGCTGCGTTCGAATAATTAAATTCATCAAAGCCAACTCGCACAATTGTGAAAATGCTCGAGTCCCAAACAGCCGTCAATGCCTGAAGCTACCCGATTTCCCCTTTGAATTTAGTTCTGTAAACTTTCAGCTTACTGTGTGTGTGTGTGTGTAGGCGTCCTTTGATGACGCCGGAGACAGCGGCTAAATTCGGCTAAAAGAATGGCGCACAAAAAGATTTGCGAATTGACAAAGTACAAGTGGGTCTTGAGGCACGAACACGAGGCCAAATGATCGGGTAGGCGGGACGGCACCTCATAAGGGAGCACGTGTGTGCCCCTGCCTCTGCCTCTGCCTCTGCCTCTGCCTCTAAGGACCTCCTCGGGCAGGCAAGGAAAGACACACTCGCACACAGCGACAAACAACTCGAAAATCCATGTCAGTGTCACGTAGCAGAGTGTGTCCCAAAACAGGAACAATAACAACACCACCACCACCACCACCACCGGCAGCCAAAAGCAGCAACAAAGCTTGATAAAACAACAAGAGGGTGCTCGAGACGATAAAGAAACGGATACTGTCAATATGACTAAGCCTAGATACACTAATAGATTTCTTTGGAATAAGGACAAAGCCTACATTTACTAACAGGCTCCTGCAGAGCTAGTAAGCGGAAAGTATTCTGTATAATGATGATAAGCGGCACGCGTAGGTGTCATTTGTTTTAATCAAAACGTAATAAAATAACAATTAAGAAATTGGATATTTTATAAAATTATATTTTTAGAATAAACAAGTATCTGAACTGCTATATCTATTAAGATACTTACTAGAACTGCACCCTCATCCGTGTCCAATTTTGTGCGCTCATTGTTTTTCCTGCTGATTGGTGTCTTTGTGTTTTTTCCTATTCTCGGTTCTGGGTTCCTATTTGCCTTTATATCTAGCCCTCCTGTTCATTACAGCAACTCAAGCTTCATTGGCATGCCCGGCATCTCAGGAATATTTTCTGCTCGCATTGCGTATACGCCACGTTGCTCGCACCGTTGATTAAGTCGCTCGTTCTCCGTGCCTAATCAATTATGCGACGTTTGCAAATTCACGTAGCTGCTCGAGTTATTTCCGCTAATCACTGGAATACAATAAACTTAAGTCCCCAAAGCCTCTAGAGATGACGGACTTCATTCAGAGAGTCCAGGAATGGTTTACGATAGGTTCAAGTGGTTTTATGGATGTTGAACAATTTTCCCAGCCCCTTCTGAACGGGTCATTTTTCATTCGGATGAAAATATTGATTTCGATTCTCTTTCACCCGCCTTCATCCGCGGTCGACGTGATGTTGATGTCTGTTTGTCAGTCTAACGATTGCTCCTTCAGTGGTTACCTAGCCCTCAATGAAAACGGGCAACTTTCCCCCGATTACATTCGTTTGCCATCGACCCATCAGTCCTCATCCTCATCCTCATCCTCATCCCCATTCTCGTTCTCGTTCTCGTTCTCGTCCTCGTCCTCGAGCCCATGCCCCTTCAAAGATTTATGAGTTGTCCGCCTCGAAGTTGGGGAGGCAAATGAAATATCGCCAGTGGGCAAATATTTGCGATACGGAAGGCGCGTGATTCGATCAGGAGCCAAACGCAACGAGGTGAGCTCGGAACCAAGTTCCACTCGAACCGAGCCAAGTCATTGCCCAAGCGCCGAGTGCACCTGCGAAGTACAGTGGACCTAAAGGAATAGCTAACCTGCCTCGAGCAATAGACCACTGTCAAGACTTTAGCTAACTGCAATGTATATATAAAATTCTTAATTTAAGGAGAGAAATACAGCTTTTAAGTGCGCACTTGAAAAAAGTACTTACTTGAAAATATGTATGACTTATGAGTGTGCACCACGGTGAATTGTTTAAATATTTAACATTGCTGTGCTTCTGCAATGGCGACTCCTGGCTGACAGGTAATAAGGTCATCAAAACGCTCGATGCGGCTTTGTCGACTGATTTATGAAGTTGTGTGGTCAGCATGCAGCAAGCCAAGCCAGAAGCAAGATGGTAACGAGGTTGGTGGCTTTTGTGTGTGGGGGGGGGGGGGGGGGGGGGGGAAAGTGAAAAGTGCAGCCGGCCAGCCGTGACAACTCAATCGAGGACATCGCGCATACGCCACGTTGTTCGCAGTCACCTTTGGGGAATGGAATCGGAATGGGGAGACCAGGGATGCCAGTCGCCGATTTCGCCTTGTGCACTCTTCGCCTTCCGGTTGCGTTTTTTGGAAAGCGATTTATAAACGTTGCAAGCATAAATAAACAAACAGACGGTGGAACGAAAAAAAAAAAGACCAGGGAGGACATCGCATAAAGAACTGAATGGCAACATGTGCCTGGCCTTCGTTTTTCGCGCTGTATTTATTTACTTTTGCTCTTTTATAAAATATTTTTTAATGCAGCCACAGGGCTGCCAATTTGTGCAGATTTATAGAGGCTGCCAACGTCATGGCTCCCGGGAATAAAACCGACAAAAAAAAAAAACAAAAAAAAAAAAGAACTACATAACCAACGCTCTCTGTTGACAATCGCCACAGGAAGTGGGCAAGCAAGTTGCCAAGGATGCCAAAAATGTGAGTGTGCATGGTTGTTGCTCGTGCTGCTGCTGCTGCTGCTGCTGCTGTTACAAAAGGGTCATAACTGATTGCTGCAAACACTTACGAGGGGCAGGAGGGGAGAGGGACGAGGAGGAGGTGGAGCATGAGGGGTTACAGGACACTCGCCGGTTGACTGGACAGCAGCGGCCAGCGGAGAATAACGCACGAGCGGCAGCAGGAGCAGGAGCAGGAGCAGGACAAAGGACGAAGGACGAGGACAATGCTGCGCATTGAATGAGCATTTGATGGCTGTTTTTACAACGACTCTTGGGCATTTGGGTTACTCGTACCTCAAGAGCGGCTCAAACAACATCTGAAACGTTCTAGTTTGCAGGGAAACTATTTTTCAGAACTTTCTAGTGTTCAGCAGCAGTCAGATAATGCAGTTTAAATGTAATGGTTTTTGAATTATTAAATATATAATCAGGAAAAAACAATAAAAAATACAGTGCAAAAGATGTAGAAAGCATTTATAATTCGATTTAATTGTTTTCTCTGTATTGCATCACAATATTTTAAATATTCGTGAAATAGCCACGAAGCCCCAAGAGCATTTGTGTCAGTAAATATTGAGGGGATAATAGATTTAGTATGTTACGGCTGACATGGCTGTCAGAGCCACTGGTTGATGTTTTCCTTGGTTTATGGTTGTTTGTATTTTTGCGCCGTGGAGCTGCCATGGAGTTGCACTTCAGCCATCGTCTGGCCATCGCTGTCGTCATGATCATCATTAACATTGACCAACGTCATCGACATCGTCGCAGGATGTGGTGCAATTTGTTGCTGCTGTCGCTGTGTAAGTGGGCGTGACTGTCTGCCAAATATGAGCACCGGAAATTAGCACACAACTGCCACGCCCCCCGCCCTGATATGAGGGCGAAAATTGAATGGACATCGTACAAACCCCTGGTCGTATAATTACTTTTGTCCCTGAACGGGGTACAAGTGCTTTTAGTGACCAACAACCAACAACTGCCAGCAATCCATCCCCGATGACCCGGCGGGATCACCGGATCTTAATTAACAAAGGACCTCAAATTAAAGGCTAATCACCCACATGACCACTTTGCCCACTTGACCTGGAACAAGGAGTACGCATCCAGCTCCTGAGTACGGTTATGGATTTATGATGCATGGCAATCAAGCCGGACACTACTTCACAAACTTCGCAAACACTTGAGCAAGAGCACAGTTTTCCAGTTTTCCAGTTTTCCATTCCCATTACAAAAAACATATTTCCCTGCCAACCCAACTGAATATCAAATAAATTCAACAAAGACTTGACAGAAGTTTTTAGAAATGATGATGGTCAATAATTACGATATTGTGAAATATATTAATTACATATTTAACTCTGACCGTATGGCTTAACTGACTTACTAACTGACTTGCCCATCTACGCTTGAAATCAAGTTATATTTCAGTTCTTCTCGAGCGTTCAGAGGGAGTAAAGTTGTAGAGTGCGAAAACTTTCTCCACATATCGACAGCGCAAGGAAAGTAAGGGAAAAATGAAAAGCCGAGCACAGAGGCAACTTTGCGTGCTTTTGTGCATCGTGCTTTTGTGAGCGGCAACTTCGTTTGTGCCCCATTTTGAAAATCAGAAATATGCGAGGGTATGCGTGCAGCGTGTGTGTTTGGCATACATTAGCATCTCTTGTGTGTGCTGCATACATTTAGGCGCAGCGCAATGCAGTGCACAATTGCTTATGAAATTGAGCAAACAAAATTGTGGAATGCTGTAAAATGGCAGCTAATGAGCCGTGTTGCACTTAGAGGTTAATGCGAAAAGGGCTAAACTTCATGGAGTTTGCTTTTGCAGTTTATAAAAAACATGGTCTTCCAATAGTTTCTTTTATCGAATTGCATTTATTGCATTCATAGGTGCATTTTAAATCCTCAGCATAATTTACAATTTTTCTACGTTCATTTCTAACTCTTGCTGCTAAAGAAAACGTGAAGTTTTTATGATTTGCTTGAAAAATGATGGAGCCATGAATAATAAAGAACAGCTTCTCCTTTTCAGTCTGCTGGAAGGAAACAAACTCATTAAAAGGTTGCCGGCTAGTCAACCAGCCAACAGCTTAGGGCCACAAAACAAGCCATTAAAAAATGTTTAGTACATCGACTATGGGAGAGACAGCCACAGAAAAAGCAACAGAAACGACAGTCAACTGCCAAACAAGTTGATGGGAGAGAAAAAATAGAAGCACAAAACTGAAGGCAAATGTTTAGTGGAAGTTTAGCAGAGTGGCGAAAAGTTGGAGTAACAGCGAAAAAAATAACACAAAGTCCCCCAGGGCACATTTGAGGGGTTTTCCGCCCCTTCCACATCCAATCACCCCCACCTGTCACCTGTGGAAAAAGCCGCCAACGGCCGAAAGTCCTTCATCCCTGCTTGCCCTGCTTGCCCTGCTTGCCCTGCTCGTGTATCCTTTTTGTGCCCGGTTCATGTAAATTGAAAACAGTCGCGAAACGGCATCAAGCAAGCGAACGAGGCAATGAAATGGGCTTTGTGCCCTTGTGTGTAAATTAAAAATTAACTGTCGCCGGGGATAAATTTTCAAATTGTATGAACGACACGAATGGTAGCAATTGTTTGTTAAATAAATTCATTTTTTGAGTCGAACAAATAAAGACGTTATTCGCGATGTAAGCTGGTCTGTCAGCAAGCACTTTTTAATGTTATAAGTGTACATTAAGCATGTGTGTATCTAATACGTGTATATATAAATATATCTATTTATTCTAAGACATTCTTTTACAGCTCGCATAAACATAATATGGTAATGGTGGCAGCCTCCAGATGAGAAATCCGCCCACTTTTATACATTTCCGTTGATATACTTTCACATAGATTCTCGGAGGGCAGTCGTGCATATCTGGAAATAAACTTCAAAGCATTTAACATCTGTCCATTGACCAAGAACGCCCCGACTCGCCGGCGATGTAATCTACACAATGGTATGGCAGAGTTTTAATTGCTATGACACAGCCAAGACACGGCTGACTGGATAAGGGATACAGAGTGGTGATGAAGGGATCGGAATGGGGGGATTTATAGTGGGATTGGTTTGCGGGATCGGGATCGTCTGGGTCGTTTTGCCGTTGTCGTTTTCTAATTTGATAAAGATAAAAATCATTTTGCAAACGCCCCCAACGATGTCGCCGTCAAATGTGCATGGCCCTGACAGACGGGCAGGCCAAAAGGACGGACACCGAAAACAGGACACTCCCATTCTGGGACACGCTTTCGCAGCTCCTTGGCTGCCTTGGCTGCCGCTTAATTGAATGCTCATTTCAACGAGGTCCAGCTCCTCCTGCCCTGCAACATCGCTGGGTTTAATTGCATTTTTATTTCATTTCCCAGCAATTATCGCAAGTTCGTGTGCAAATTCTATAAAGCAGAGTAGAAGGAACACGGGACGAAAGCTTATCTAACATCAGCTCGATGTTCTATTATATAAATAATAATAGTCATAGTTATCGATCAAAACACCTTCACTAAAATTATTATTTAAAAAGCCATTATGCAAATGAAATTGATTTTAATTTTAAGTTTAAATATTTACCGGAAATACCTGTAAACTAACCGTATACTTTTTAAAAGTAGTAGAAAATATTGTTTGAATGTTTGATATATTTATAATAGATTATCAATTATTAACTGAAACGTATCGAAGGCGCCTATTAAAATAAATCTGTATCCTTCCCATATGATTTTCTTGCAGTGCTGAGTACACTAGCTTGAAGCGTTGAGGATGTGGCACCTGCAACATCCAAAAGCCAAGAGGTCAATCGTGTCATGAGTGTATCTGGGCCATGTGCAACTAGTTAGCAGCTTGTGTGAGTGTGCAAAAGTGTGGTCCGGTGTGCTGCGAAACCGTAATTAAAGGTAGCCAGGACTTTTAGCCAGCTCCTTGCCAGTTCCTGGTGATATTTATTGTCGTAGCTGCGCTTTCTGCCCTCTTATTGTCAGTGCAAGTCCAAGTTGCTGCTGCTGCTGCTGCTGTTGCTGTTGCTGCGAGTTGTTAGCAAAGCAATTAGCATGAGTTTGTTATTGCAACACACGGCAAGGAGTCGGCAGAGGATAGATAGAAAGTTGCTGGGGACACGGCGACCATGTCCGGCACCTGCTGAAAGTTCTACCCCGAACCCAGGGGCGAAATGCGCTGCTCCGAATGCCAGCAAATACGTATTTAATTTATTTACTCTGCAGCGGGAAAAGTGCTGGCAAATAGCCATGCAGCGCTTAACACTCCATAAACAAATCACAAGTAACTGAAACTTATGAAATAGAGATGTACCTACTGGTTGACTAGCGGAAAGCGGAAACTCCATTTGTATTAAATTGGAGGTATATTTGGAGTCAATCTCAAACATATGATAAAGCATTTGCAGCTTTTTTAAAGGTGTAAGCCATTGACCGTGCCAATCAAATATATACTATATATATGTATATATAATGTAGGTAATACCGTGAAATGAATTGCAAAGGGAAATGACCCAGGCGGGTCGTAAAGGCTTGTTTTCAAAGCACACCCCACCCCTTTGATCAACTCTCAACCATTTTCCAATCAGTTTTTCCTACGCCAATTCCCTTTCATATCGAGCTCCATAGGTTTTCGAGCCATGGCTTAGATTTAGTGCAACTTTCGCCTCCCCAATCCCAAGGTCTGAGCCATCTCATCACTTACTGCTTTCTTTCGGGGTAACCTTCAGCACCTTTTAAGCCGCTTGCCGTGTCCTTCACTGCCTCAAAAATCCCATTCAACCTCCACCTCCCGGCGGGATCTGTTGCTTTGTCATCCTGGCCCTCCTATATTGCATTTTATTCACTCGATGGGGAGTTCCTACTCCGCTTGGCTGCATTTCCTTTGGGGGAAATGTGGGTGGGGGGGGTTTGATTTTGGTTTGCTGCTCTTGCCACCGCCAGCTTCATCGTGGATTATGCAAAAAGTTTTTCATTAATGTTGGATTTAGATATTTTTTCACGCTCTGCAACTCTGCTTCCGCAGCCCGCCTGGTGAGAGCATTTTTTCGCCAAGCTATCTCGATTTGGGCTCCCCATTTCCCCACAGCTCTCTCTCTTCCCAAATCCTCTTTTTTCCTGCGTTTTGGTTGTTGACAACGCAACTTTGGTCCCAGGATACGTTAACTTTTGTGCACCACAGCGTGCTGCAGCGCCGGGCTCAGCGCAATGAAAGTTGGCACCACAAAACACAGATACGTTTGGATAGATATTTAGACAGCTAGACAAACACTTAACAACAGAACCCATGAAGATGCCGCGCTGCAAATTTGCCTCACAAGTGATCTGGCAAATGGAGAATGAATTAAAGGAAAGCGCGCCATGATTTCGAATGTCGTTTAGTCCTGGAAAATGCTGTGGAGATCTCTACATTTTTTTCTAAATTAAATATCGACGGTAATATCACCCTTTTATCAATGAAAACCATTTCAAAGATAGTCAAGGATTTGTTAATTTTCTTTTTTGAAATATTATTTGTTGATATGTTCTTCTACCAATTTGTATATAAATTTACCTATAATTGTACCTAAATTATAGTATAAAATTTTGTTTTTAAAAATATTTTTTTTATTAAATTGTTTGTAGATAGCTCAAAGTTCTGTGCACTGCCACATACCGTTTTGCAACATTTTTTTTACCCATTGCAGCATAACTTGGACCTTCTTTCTTTCCCTATATATATATTTATTCTTTTTCCGTATCTGGTCGGGGTTGTGTGGTTGTTTCTTTGGAGACACTTTTGCCGCTTTGCAGTGCAAATTGTTGGGTTTGTCGTGCTTTTTTTGAGTTTTATTCTTATGGCATTTTTTGTGCGGTTTTATTTTCCTTTGTGGTGCTTTCGATTTATCTGCAAGGATTCGGGGGAAGGGGGCCTAAAAGGACCCATCTTCTTTCGCGCTTCAGCATTTATTTGAGTGTGTAAACTTTTGCTACTTGAATTTTTCGGGGATTTTCCTGTGGCAATTTCACAGTTGGCCATGCCCCATACCCACATTCCCCCCTACGTTGCCAACTTTGATAGTTTTGTCAAAAGTTTTTATTGCGATTTGTTGCAGCTGCAAGTCCAAGTCTTGTAAAAGTAATGCTTATACAAAACGAGAAGCAAAAATGCTGGAATTCCCCAAACTGATATTTTTGTGTGTAAGATGACAATGAGGAAACATTGAAGTTTTCAAGGCCATTTTGAGCTCCATGTTGTGGGCTCTCTAAAATATCTTTTCTTTTACATGCTGTACTTAAAATAGTAGTAATATAATAAGTTATTTTAAATAGAAACCTAATTTGAGGTTGCCCATTAAGACTTTGCGGTCAATCAACTTCTTAATAAATATTGGCTGAACAGCAAAAATAAAGACGGCTGGAAAAGCAATGACGGCTGGCATAATGGATTTGAAATATGAAGTTTAATATTTTGCCATTATCATTGATTGTAGTTTAATTTTTGAATTGTTTTATATAGATTTTAAAAGTAAAGTAAATGATTGAGGTCGAGAAGAGCGATAACTTAAAATACATTTAGCTAATACGAATGTTTGGCTATATTAACAAGACACTCCCTTCACTTGTTATCACAATTCTCGATGACCACCACATCGCCGTAGTTAGGAGGCGGTGTCTCCGGTCTTACCGCCCCACTTTCAACCACAGCCGTATAGAATCTGGCCGTAGAAGTTGGCGGCTCGGAGGGAGAACTCGGCTCCCGGTCGCGACTGGTGAAGAGGTTACTCCGACTGAGGCGCCTTATGAGAGTGGCCGTGTTCTGATTGATTGTCCGGTAGTACTGACTGCGGGCCGGACGACCAAAGAGTCGGGACACAAAGCTGTCCTGCGGTCCGTACGGTTGTCGAACCACGGCATGCGATGCAGTACTGCGGCGACTCTGGGGATTGGAGCGCCTTGGGTTGCGAGTCCGCTGTGGCGACCAGGTGTGGATAGTGGGCAGGCTATCCTGCGAGGGGTCCAAAGCAGCTGGGGGAAACAAACAAGGAACAAGGAACGCTGTCAAATATTGGTCAATCACCCTGTTAAGCAGACCTACCTGACTCCCCAGTGTTCATCCCCGGGCTACTTTTCTTTTGGCGCATCTCACAGCAACTCTTGAGGCATAGGACAAAGGTGATGATGAAGATGACCATGCAAATGCCCGTGGCTCCGCCCACCACAAAGGCCAGCTTCAAGTCATCCTCATCGTAGGTGTGTGTGCGTATGATTTCATCTTGCAACTGGGAGTTTCCGCCAGCCAGGAGTTCATGGCTCACACGCTCCAAGCAAATGCGGTATCTCAGGCACAGCTTCTCCCGACTTCCATTGCACACATCGCTAGCCGATGAGCCCTGCTCGTCGTCTTGCCCGCTGTTCTGCTCCTCACTGGAGTCCAGCTCCCGCCAGACGGACAGCACGGATTGGGGTCCACGGGTGCTGGGCTCCACGTACTCCATGCTTTCAAACTTGCCATTTTTATTGGGGAAATCCACAGTTTCCACATCCTCCTGGTGATCCTGAACCATCTCCACCATGCAGTCGCTCATGAGAATGGCCACTCCACGCTGTCGCAGTCCAGTGGCCACTTTGGTCAGTGCCTGATCGCAATTGAAGGGATTTTCCTCAACATTCAGTGACGCCAGATAGCGGGGGGCATGGAAATCACCAGGACTCAGGGTTAACAGCAGATTCTGCGCCAAATCCAGTTGGCGCAGTTGAGGCAGGGCACTCAGAAGCTGAGTTCCAAGTTGGTTTACCTGCGAGTTGCGCAGATTAAGAGAGCGAAGCGATGGACTTCTTAAAATGGGTCCTTTTCCCAGAGTGGACAACTTATTGCCTTCCAGGTTGAGATGGATCAGTTTATTGTTGGACTCCAGGATATGTTCGTCGATCTGCTCCAGGCGATTGTACGAAAGATCCAAGTAACGTAGTCTGGTCAGCTCCGCAAAAGCATCTCCATAAAGTGTGTGGATGGCATTGTGGGCCACGGTAAGATTGAGCAAGTGGATGGTGATCTGCAGGTAAAGACAATGTAAAGACAATTTTCCGTTCATAATGACATACTTTGAAGGAGTCATCATCAATAGTGGTTATGTCATTGTAGCTCAGGTCCAATAGCTCAACCGTTGTAGGAATTTCTATATTGGCGCTTATCAAGCGCTTTGCCCTGCACAAAGAAGTATATGTAGAAAAATTCAAGCCGAATTAATTCCCCAGATCCGATGCTAACTCACCTGCATGTTGCGCGATTGCTCTGGGCATACAAGTCACAGTGGCAAACAGTGGGGCAGAACATCTGCGATTGGGTCTTACTCCTGCAGACCTGAAGGAGCACACAGAGCAGCAGGCCTACGTACAGAAGGATCTGCTTAAGACCCAACCACATCTTTGGCTTTGTGACACATTGCAGAGCCATAAGTTAAGTTCAAATACTATTTTCACTAGCTTCAATTACACTTCTTCGCCATTTTCGAGATGTAGTTAGTTTCTGTATGCTCGGTAGTTCTGGACTGACTGACTCGTCTCCTCATTCGCTTCATGACTAACAGTTGAGCTGCTTTCCAGTGGGTGGGTTGCCTTACATAAACTGAAATCGTTAAATATATTAAAGAACGAAATTCATCCGATTATTAATGTGCTCGGCTTGTGCGCTACACTTCCACTGAAGATAAGATACGCGTTTTTTGTTATCTTATCAGCGACTATGTTCGTGATTCGATGAAAGCGCGTTAAGTTTCGGCCTTTTGTTTGTTTGGAAAATGCTGAGTTATAAAATTTGGGTAACATTAGTTGCTTGTTATTTCGTTATCTTCAACATATGGGTACTTTTCGTGATATTCATATATATATATATTTATTTTATCCTTAGAGATGAAATCTATCAGTTAAGGCTGTTAAAAATCGCGTGTTAAATAAGCGTTCAGCGTAGTGCTTATAATTTTAAAAGATTAAAAAACAAGGAAAAGCTTAATAGCTCAGATTTTTATTGTACAAAACCGAAACAAAGTTTTGATAGTCCTTTTTGACCTTGATGCATATCGCTATTTTTACAACTGAATCGGACACTTGTACATGGTATTGAGTCGCCTGATATCGGTATCACTCATCATCAAGCGCTGACCCATTTGCTTCTGACCCTCTGGATTCAGAGCCACAATGGTCGCTTCGCCATTTACAGAAAATGCCAAGGAACTGTAGTGTAGAATGCTTCCGTAGTCATAGGGCTGATCGAAATCCCCCACTTCCTCCTCCTCGTACTTGACAAAGTTCTTCTCGTGACCCTCCGATATATTCTCCTCCACGATCCTTACGAACTCATCTCGATTGGGTGAGCACTGCTGATGGTGGAATCCCAGAGTGTGAAGCAGTTCGTGCTGGACGGTTCCCAGTTTGAAGCAGCCCGTGTCCAATGGGTCAGGCCGAAGTTTGACGGTTCTTTGACCTGGCTGATAGCCCACTTTGGAGCTGCATCCAGAAGTGGAGGGAAGCACAAAAAGATAATTTTCCTCATCCTCATCAGCAGGCACAAATCGAATACAAGACGAGTACTCGATGAATTGCATGCCCAGCTTTATATATTCCACATGAGCAGTATCTAAAAAGAAAAAAGAGTAAATAAAGTGAGCTTGTAAATTAGTTAGTAAGCCATCCAACTGCTATCTTACCAAACTCGTCAGATATCATATACGGAACTGTGGCATTTGGCCAGCGTCGTGTCTCGGACAGCTGTCCATTCCGGGTGAAGTCCACATCCATGTCACCCTGGAAGTATCCTGCCGTCAGCTCTGGATCTGTTTCCTCATAGTGGGTGTTAAAGGGTGCTGGGAAAATGCCAGAACACAGCGTGCCCAGCAGGAGCAAGTGAAACCAAGCAGCAATCATTTTTGACTGAATTAATGCGAATTAACGGCTAATATATGGCCAATTATCGCAGAATGTGCGGCATTAAGAACTACTTGTGATTGATTCGCGATAAGAGGCCGCGCAATATAAAATACATCTACGGACATTCCCACAAACGGTGGGTGCTGAAGTGCCTTAATCCGTTAAAACTGAATTTAAGATACAGTTTGCAGGTACGATTCTTACTAAATAGTGGAAAAGCTCACTGGCAAACAATAAGATAATATTATCATATGTAAATGGAGGAATGAACTTGCAATACCTCTGCAATACTTTATTATTACACTTTATCAAAAATATACATTATTTACTTTAATAATAACATATATATATATTTAGGTAAAAAATTGCGCGCATATTGAAACCTAAAAAGTGTTTGGGATTATAACAAGCACAATGTTTTAAGGCGACAAGTTGCCAGTAAATTTGTGTTCCTGTGGGGAAAAGTATTAGTTTTCCTTGAAGATATGTCTGTGTTTTCTCCCACTGGACAAGTTGATCGTTAGCCAGCGAAGCTCGAGGCTACTTAGCAGCCCAGCTTGTGCTTCCGTTTGGTCACAGTTCCAGGCTCAGTACCATTCCCAATCCCATTCCTATTCCAATTCTCCTACCCATGGCAAGATGTAATGGCTGAAAGTCCACTCGTCCGCTCTTCCCCATTTCCCTCTGGTGAATCTGCTTCCGCACTTGGTTTGTTGGCTTTAATTTATGGCCATGGCCAGACGATTGCGCCCGAGTCTTCGACTGAGACTTCCACTGCAGCTGCAAAGGCGCCTTCTGTCAGTCACGGTGGGCGTGGCCAGTCGTCGTCACATCCGCTGTTTGTCAGGGTTTGGATTGTGCGGACCCTTTTTGGTCCACTCCATTTCCACAGCACCTCCCCCATCGTATGATCACCGCAACGGGCCACAAAAATGGAAACTTTCTCACACACATTCTCAGCTTTTGCCGCTCGGGATTTTTTAGTTTTGTGCCAGTAAGCCAGCCGGCCTGGTCCGTCGGAAATAGTTAACTTTTATGCGCATTTCAAATCGAAAAGTTTTGCATTCAAACTTTATTAAAATTACGCTCGATGCACGTCCAATTGTGCCAGCCAGCCATCCAACTGCTGAACAAATCCACTCCGAACTGTTGGTCGCCATCTTCAATGCCATTGTCGCGAAGGTCCGCAGAGGTTGGGCTTCTTTGTTGCAAAGCCGTTCGTTGGTAGCTAACTGGGTCTTTGGACATGGAGCTGAAGTAGGACTCATTGGATAAGTTCAGGCCACTTAAATTACGATGCTGCCCGATAGGAAGCACTATACTTATATATAGATAAAATAATAGTCCGCCTAAAGTTTAGAATAAAGATTAAAAGCTCAAGAGAGCGGGTTTGGAATCTTATTATTATTATATACAGATTGGCTTTAATAGTAAAGCTATTACTTTGTAAACAAAAAAAAAATTGCAACTGATCTTTGAGCTGAAAATGGACGTTGAATAAAGTTCTTGATTTGATTAAGTATATCTTAATTATATATTTTTCAGAATTGGGGTAGAGTCTTAGGTAATTTCGTAATTATCTCGCTGAAAATTTTCCCGGTAAATTCGAAAGTGCATTCCATCTTCCTCCATGTGGAAAGTAAACTCCGTAGTTTTTCCCCACTGCACATTTGCATTATTGTTTTGACTGCCGGCGCCTTTTTGTGCCCATTCCCGAGTCCCAGTCCCTCTTTAACCCTGCTCTTGGCCAACAGTTCCCGCACTAATGACCGACATTGCTTCCTAATTACAAAAGTTTTGCATGCACTCGTTGCAAAAGGGTGGATGGTCGTATTGCTTGCCGAAAATGACCAAAAAAAAATGCAAGTTTTAAGTTTATTTTATGTTCCTTATTTAACATTGAAGCGTTTAAAGTTGAGCTTTTCATATGGCTTTTAGTGGCCATAACTGACGACTCCATTAGCCCAAGGCGGCCGCAATACATATGTTTGATCAGTAAAAAAAAGGGGTAAGCCAAACAACAACAAAAATTGGTTGGCAGTGGACAAGGAGCACTAGCACTCAGTACATTACAGTTGCACATATATCATGTGACACATGCTGACCCAGGAACTGGCCGGATCCTGATCCTAGGGTCCACTCTTTCCATCCATAGGCCGCACTTAATGATAAACAATGCTTGCGGTCAGTTTAACAAGCCGCGCTATTACCCTGCCTCTCCTCTCAGCCGCCCCTCGTCCTTGGCCCACCACCCCTTGTGGCAGGACCAACAAACCCACTCCCGCATAACGAGTAACGAGTGGACAATTTACACGCTGAAACTGAACGACAGCGGAAATCCGGAGGCGGCGCTTGGACTTATTGATACCTAAAATCATTGGGAGAACGTCCTATCAACCTGAAACCCATGAGATCTAAACCTCATAATACCTTCAATAAACGAGATACCTAGTCTATTGGGGCTTTTTACAAATCAGTTTGCAATTAACAGTTGTAGCCATCAACAAGTGCTTTCATTCTAAATACCCTTCTTCTGCAGCTCGGCAATACATACATGTGTATAATACTCTTAAAGTCCACGATACCCTAATAATTCCACACCGAGTGTAGCCGGCTAACCAAGGAAAAGAAGGAGCGACAAAAACAGCATGCTTAAAAGAGCAGTAAATGAGAATTTATCCACTTGCTGACCAACGAGACGCCCCTATTCCCATTCCCATTCCCATACCCATTGCCATGCTCGTCCTTCAGTGCCACGCCCCCCATTCGCAGGCGGAGACACAAAAACCGGGGCGGAGATATAGGGGGTGTATAACTGGCGGACACACGCACATCGTAAAGTTTTAATCGGATGTTGTCCAGCTTTACATGACGCCATCCACTGGCTTAGAGTGCAATATCCTGTGGCACGCGATAACATCGAGCAAAAGAGTTGGGTGGCAGTGGCCGAGACCTCGTACAAAGGACGTTGGAAGGGATATGGGCAAGGGTGTGGATGGGCGTGTGGAGGGGAGGGGAGGGGCGTTGCCACCCTTGTTTATGCGAAACGCCCGGCCGAAACGCTTGTGGCCCTTTGCTTTTTGACGGCATTTGGCATTGCCACTGCCACGCACAACAACTACAAGGATCCGCCAGGATGCCCAGCAGTTTCATCTATGGTCCACAAAGTCGGCACAGTTTCGGACCCGGCTACAGATACAGTTTCGCAGATACAGATACAGATGCCAAGGCTAAAGCCAAAGCAACAGCCGCTACAAAGGCTTAAAAAGCGCTCAGCACGGGAAAAAATGGCGGAAAACTGGGAGGCAGAAAGACAAAAGGAGGTTGCTTTTAAAGCCGAATTATTGAGTCTCTGCAAAGTGCTCGATTGCCATTCTTTTTATCCAACCATAAGCCCTAAGTTCCTTTATTGTTAAATAAGGTTTATTCAGAAGCTATGGCAATTTTAGCAAGGATAAGCAAATTACCTTTAGTTCATACATATATTTTGTCTGATTTAAGTTACTACATAAATGTAAAATTTGAAAAAGTTTGTATATTTCATTTGCTTCATTACTTTGCTAATCTATATTTTGTATATTTAATTTGCTTCATTACTTTGCTAATCTATATGGAGTTAACTGACTTGATACATGCCCATGAGAAATTTCAGGCCAAGGACATTGGTAATTTAAATTTATAAGAAATATTCCCACGACGGCCTTATCATGCAATGGTTGTACCAAAGCCTGTTTGAAAACTTTGACTTCCAGTCAGCATGGCGACAAGGCTCATAAACAATACATTGTATCCTTGCCGGTAAAGTGCATGCAAAACGGAAGTGAAATGTGTGGCTCTCGTTGTTTTCTGGACTTCGGTCAGCCGCTTGGCTAGACGCACACTTGGCTGGTTGTCCAGGATTGTCGGGATTTTGCAGAGCGGAGTGGACTTCTGCCATTACACACGAAAGCAACCCACTGAACCACCAAGGCAACGAACCTCGTTGTCATTGTCGTGACAGGAAATTAAGATGAATGTGGCGAGCAAACTGCAGTTTCTACGCCGGGGCCTCCAGCTCCTCGGCGCTCGATGGTGTCCTTTAAGCATCGCCCTCAGCCCGCTGTTTTGGCCCTGTTGCCTTATTGTCGTTTTTCTATTCGGTTAGACAAGCGAGAGACAGACGGCTGCCTCTTAAAATATTCATAACACAAACTGTTGCCACTATCTCCACTATCTCCACTGCAGACCGCAGCGGATGCAGGCGGACCGTCACAAATGGCATCGCTGGGAGTAATTCGTGAAAGCTGGAAAAGCTGGGAAAGCTGGGAAAGCTGGGAAAGCGTGCGAAAGTTGTGCGTTTGAATTAATTGATTTTTATGAATTTGTTAACTGAGTTTTTCATGCCGCCGTTGTCAGAAGGGAGTTCACGGCTGCGGAAATGTGGGCTTCATAAAAAGTGCAAAAATATGCCACGAATTAACAATGTTTTATATGACAGAAATTTGAGCAAGTTTCGTAATTGATACGGAAATGTATTCTTGTTTTTGTAGCTTCCCAATTTTAGTTATGCTTAAATTATATATACAATCACATTTAATCATTGTTTGGTCCCCATTAAATGTAGGATAATAAATCAAACTTGATTCATAAATTATACACTGCATTCTTAACTCTAACACTATGTATTTATATCTGTTACAGTTGGAGTAAAAGGATTTACTAGATTCGTTGAATATTCATTGTGCTCTTGTAATTTACTGCGTTTAATGAGATTGAATTTAGTTAGTTAGTGAATTTAGTTATTTGCAATTCTTGTCGAATGTCCAACATGAAACCTTCATGTTTAAGAGCACCCAAAACCATGTATGTCAATACACATTTTTGAATAACAATCATTTTAAATAAGTTTATACATTTAATTGGATTGTTTACCGCTGCTTACATCATTACCTGCGCTTAATAACCCCCAATAAAGGCCAATTCCCCGGTGGTGGTCCTGAAAGTTGTCTCAATTATGTGAGGACAAGCCATTACACCGTAAATGAGGCAATATTAATGTGAGACTTTCAAATGTTTCCGTTTGGCTCGGAACTGGAGGATAATAACTTAATTGAGCCATTGCACGCATGGGAGACTTCATTTAAAAGTTGAGAAACTGTCATCGTCTGTGCTCCCGCCTAATCCCTGGTGCATATATAAGTCGGAGGAGAGCAGCCATTATTCAACAGTCTCGACTTCATAATGGTTCGTTACGTGCCCCGGTTCGCTGATGGTCAGAAGGTTAAGTTGTCTTGGCCCTTGGCGATTTTTCGGTTAAATCACATATTCTGGCCATTGGATCCGAGCACAGGAAGATGGGCCCGATATCTGGACAAGATTATGGCAGTTGCGATGTCTTTGGTGTTTGTGCAGCACAACGATGCAGAGCTGAGGTACTTGCGCTTCGAGGCGAGCAATCGGAATTTGGACGCCTTCCTCACCGGCATGCCAACGTATTTAATCCTCGTGGAGGCCCAATTTAGGAGTCTTCACATTCTGCTGCATTTCGAGAAGCTGCAGAAGTTTTTGGAATTGTTCTACGCTAATATTTATATTGATCCCCGGAAGGAGCCCGAGATGTTCCGCAAAGTGGATGGCAGATTGATAATAAATAGACTGGTTTCGGCCATGTACGGAGCGGTAATCTCTCTGTATCTTATTGCACCCATATTTTCCATCATTAACAAAAGCAAAGACTTTCTGTACTCTATGATCTTTCCGTTCGATTCGGATCCTTTGTACATATTTGTGCCACTGCTTTTGACAAACGTATGGGTTGGCGTGGTAATAGATTCCATGATGTTCGGTGAGACTAGTTTGCTGTGTGAATTGATTGTCCACCTAAATGGTAGTTATCTGTTGCTTAAGAGGGACTTGCAGTTGGCCATTGAAAAAATCTTGGTTGCCAGGGACCGTCCTCATATGGCCAAGCAGCTGAAGGTGCTAATTATCAAAACTCTACGAAAAAATGTGGCCTTAAACCACTTTGGCCAGCAGTTGGAGGATCAGTATACTGTACGGGTTTTTATTATGTTTGCATTCGCTGCGGGTCTTTTATGTGCACTTTCTTTTAAGGCTTATACGGTGAGCAAAAAAATAATAATGTGATATAATATAAAAGAGAACATAACAATAGCTTTTAATAACTCTTTTAATATTTCCAACAGAATCCTATGGCTAATTACATTTATGCAATTTGGTTCGGTGCTAAAACCGTTGAGTTGCTTTCTTTAGGACAGATTGGCTCAGACTTGGCATATACTGTACGCCAAACTATATAGTATATGTATAATATAGCCATTATTATTCTTGTTTACAACACAGACGGATTCCCTCAGTTCGATGTACTACCTAACCCACTGGGAGCAAATCCTGCAGTACTCTACAAATCCCAGCGAAAATATCCGACTACTGAAGCTCATTAACTTGGCCATTGAGATGAACAGCAAGCCCTTCTATGTGACAGGGCTAAAATATTTTCGCGTTAGTCTGCAGGCTGGCTTAAAAGTAAGTGAAAAACGAGTGCAAACCCATTCCATTCCATTCCATTTTTTCACAGATTCTGCAGGCATCCTTCTCATACTTCACGTTCCTCACTTCGATGCAGCGACGACAAATGAGCAATTAAATAATTCACATTTTTTTTAATTGCACACTGCCTCCTTCTGCGACTCTAGTCCGCTGATACAAATGATTGCATATTAAAAGTCAATTATTGGTGAATTAATTTTAATTAAATTAAATTGATAAAAGGAGCTGGCTTACACACATCAATGACTTTTCCTTTGCTCTTTTTTTCCTCTCTGTGTGTGTGTGAGAATGTGTGAGCGGTGAGCATGTGTGTGCATGTGAGAGGGTGTGTGAGTGGGTGGATTCGTCTGAAAATATGCAATAAAATATTCATGATTTCTGTGCAGCAAAAACTTGCAGAAAGTTAATAAAACTTTTGCCACTGCTGGTGGGTAATGAAATTAGAATATCGCAAGCATTCCGAACGCAAAGAGCCCGAAAAAAGTATAAATTTTCAGCTTTCCATGTTTTGCCATCTCTGGAAATAATCAGCGGCCATTAAGCCGGGCTTGGATGGCGTCTCTGGCGTAAGCCATAAATCTTCAACTTCAGTGGAGCCTCTTCCCCCGCTGCCCTGCTCCGTCACCCACTATGTTTCAATTTCCTCTGGCACGAACATTTTGGTAAATTAATCCATTAAAGTTTCGCCATGAAAATGCACAAAAGTTTTCACATAAAAAGCCCATGCATCCCGCTCGCACCACTCCTACCGCGCCTCGGCTCTCTCTATCTTCCGCCCATAACTCCCTCATAAGAGGAAGTCGAACTTCGACAGGCGTCGCGCTCATTGATAATTAGGCCCTGTCGACGTCTCCATGGTCGTCGATTCAGGGCTTCGACCCGCCCCATTAGCCAATTTGTACTTCATTAGCACCGTGTTGTTCGTCTGGGGCGCCGGCACTCCAACTGCCTGCCTATCCTGACGACTAATGAGTTTTATTTATCTTGAATATAGATGAGAAATGGATTAGTTTTATCACCCTGAAAGTACTCACTACATAGGAACACAGTTCTTTTGTTGGCGAGCAACAAATAATTCTATGGATTCGATAAGTTTGGCTCTGCTTTAGGAGCTATAAAAAGCTATCTTGACTTCTGTTCAGCATAATTTGAAAATTAAAATTTTGCAATTTGAATAGCTTAATGAATGAAAAATATTCAGTCGTCAAATTTTAACAACAGTTCGTGTTTAAAATAGTTCAATGCTGAATGAATACCAAAAATACACCGCATTTATTCGCAGTCGCCACTCAACTGCTGGACCATCGAAATAATACCGCTTAATTAGAACAGACAGTTCGGGGAGAGGACGAGAATTTGGAGGTGCTGAAATGCTCCAGTTATGGACTCACTACCCCTTATCATTCCCTTTTGGCACAGAACTTTTGTGCTAACCACTGAAAATTTGGTATTTATGCTTGTGGTGCCAACTGCAGCTAAGGCCAAATGCACAAATGTATAGAGGGGCTTAAGTAAATGCTGCAAAAGTTTTTAGCTTGTAATTATCATTAGTGATATTGTGTCTAAACTTTTCAAGCCGCGCATGGCGCAACAGCATGCGAATAAAGTTGGACAGGGATTCTGGCACATCGCGAGATTAAACTTTGATTCGAAGGCCTTAAATCAATTAAAACTGGAAAAGAAAAAAATAAGGAACTTGTTAATTGCTAGATAAAGCAGCACGGAGTCTTCTTAATTCCGGTAGCTGTCATGCAATACTTTCAGAACTGGCAACACGTCGTATGCTTAATTAATTTTAAATGCACTTTAAAAGTTTGCCCTCTCGAGAAGAGTGCTCCTGGAAAAATATGTGGCGCTGAGTTATTTTCACCTTCAAGTCAACTTTTCCCTTGCCACGTGAAAAGTAAAAACAGCAGAAACAGTAAAAACAGTGAAAACAGTAAAAACAGTAAAAACAGTAAAAACAGTAAAAACGGCCTGGAAACAGAAAGAAGCCCAAAGAAAAGTCCATTCATGTGTGACTGCACTTGTCAGTCCTGGTCCCAGAATCAGAATAAGGCTCGGAGTCCTTGCACTCGCATTCCTTCACCCAGGTCCTGTGAGTTGTGTGTGTAATTATGTCTGAGATTATGCCCACAGCCACGACGGTGCTTCTACTACAGCTGTCTGTCTTTAATATGCCACCGCAACGCCAACTCCCACCCTTTTACCCAACGCCTTATTTCTCAGCGGTGTTGCCCACCGCTGCCATCATAAACAGCACTTAAGAAAATTTCAATAAAAAAAATAAAAAAAAATTAATTTCACTTAAAAACATTTTGTTTTTGTTTTTAACTAATCTGATTAGAATAATAAGTACTAAGTGCCAGCATTTCTGAAACTCACTGTTGCTATACACACCAGTTCAAAAAAGCTTAATATTTTCCATATTTTCACTTCTTTCAATTTACAAATTTGGCTTGGAAAACGTTAGTTTGCCAGGACTTTTCCGCAGGCTTTCCCGCCTGTCGACAGCGTCAAAAGTTTCTGCGGTCTGCCAGCTCATCCACCCTTAGCACCGCTGATGTGTTGGCATTTGCTTTTGCTTTTACTCGCTGGCTGCTTTAAGTGGAGGTCTTGAGATATTTTTCAGGGCTTGCCTTCGCCACGTTGTTCATATGCAGTTCCTCTGCAGCACTGCCAGAAAATGCCGAGCTCTTTCAACAGAATGTTTCTTTTAGGTTCGCTTTTCTGGAACTGCGAAATATCAACATCAATTATAACTATCTAACTACGCTAATTGTAAATCTATTTGTTATTTATGACATTCTTCTACTGAATATTTGAAATATTTCTTCATAGTTACTCAAATATACCCAAGAATCAGGTAAACTAACCTGAAGCTACAAGTTGCCCGCTAAGTAGGAGTAATCTTGATAGCAGTGTACTCTGCTTAAGTATTCTCATTTCCCTTTAGTTGCCGGTGCTGCTGGTGGGTTTTTGGCTTTTGCCTTGGCTCGTAAAGTCGCAGGAAGTTATTATCCTAAAAACTTTACCCCTGAGGGCAATACAAACAAAGGCGTAGCAGGGCAACAAAGCGCAGCATTCATGTCTGACTATGAAATGGCTATGGCTGCACTCGCCCGCCTCCCAGGCCCCTGCCACGCCCCCGTAACACCCACACATGCGTCTCGTTGGCTATGCATGAAAATAGAATGTCATAAAATTAGAACGATCGCAAGAAGAGCGAGGGGCCAAACACAACACAAAGAGCCCGGGAAAAGAAAGCGAAAAGAAAGCCAAGCTCCAGCCTGCTGACTTTTTTACAGCTCTTGGCGAAAAGTTGATGGCCAGGCGTCCTAGTGGCCGCCTTAACCCATTAAATTCTCTTTATTATGCCAGCAATATTTTCTCAAAATAAAAAGCTGCAAATTCCCAAGACATTATGACTTGAGAGTCATAGTAGTAATCGCGTTGGCCTGTGATAACATTTTATAAAGAACATATTCAAATGAGCTGAGCGGGTTGCAAAAACTATGATTTTCATTGATTCGAGGGCAGCTGTTTTACTTTGAGAATGATCATAGCCAATACTTAGCTTTAAAGCAGTGCAGCATAAATAAGTTAGTTATGGTACGATTTTAAGAGATAAGTTATTAAAATTTGTTATGTTTATTAGCCTTAGCACCCTCGTGAATATATCTCCTGAGGTAAGTATACATTTAAAATGTCCTGTCGCCAAGGCAACACTCTTGAACGTTGATAAAACCGCCAGGAACACAAAAACTAAGCCACCTATTCCATACTGGATGACGTTAGCCCATCTTTAGTTGCAACTAAAAAAGCGAATGCACTGCTTGCATAAATTAAATGTTTACGACTTCCGTTTTGTGGGCTGGGGGCTCTGGAGGAGCTTTGGCTTTACAACAATTTGTGCCATTAAAAACCCAAATATATGTATATTCCAGTCCTTGTGCGAGAGAGATAGAGAGCCGAGCGTACGGACGGTCTACGCAGATAGTTGGTCCTGGGATTACACGGAAGGACTCAGCTAGTAGGTAGGTAGTTATGTATGTAGGTAGGTAGCGGTAGGTGCGCGGTAGGTGCGCGGTAGCATGGTTAGTTGCCTGGCGCGCTAATTTTTAATTACGACCACTAAATATTCAATTTTTAGTTGCTGGCAAAGGCAAACACTTCCTCTACGTTGGCCGGGGCTTTTTGTTTTGCAGATTAACCGGCTTGTGGATGAAGTTTTGCGGGGCGGGCGACTGCAGTTTCCTGTCAAGTGCAACAGCTCGTTAGAATTGCAAATGTTGCGATTACTTCGAAAAGGGTGTAGTCTGGCTATGTATATGAAATTAACACCAATATATTGTTTTTTTTTTGCCTTAACGTTAAAGGCCATATATGTAGGTATGAAGCGAGTCAAGCGCTTTAATTACGATTAACTTTATTTTCTTTATTTTATAGACAACCAGTGTGTTGTGTTATGTATCTAACGATAATCAAATTAGCAGTACATGCGTTTTAGTGTTTGCACATCCCTCGGACTCATTTGCGTTGCCTCTCCGATTTTTGCATCCGATTTGAAGGGAACAATGGTCGGCTTTCCATTCTTGGAGAACGCAAATGGGCCATAGTGCATGATGCTGTCGTAGTCGTAGCCAAGGCCATAATTTGTCACTCCATTGGCCCGAAGCCTTTGGAAGTTATGCTCATGACCGGATCTGATGTTATCCGCTTGGATCCTCACATATTTATCCCGTTGCGGATCGCTGTGTGTGTGATAGAAGCCCAGGGCG
Organism: Drosophila orena; assembly: GCA_005876975.1. Lineage (NCBI taxonomy): Eukaryota > Metazoa > Arthropoda > Insecta > Diptera > Drosophilidae > Drosophila > Drosophila orena. The sequence continues at coordinate 720,331 of VCKV01000008.1, read as the reverse complement.
TGAAGTAGTTCGTGCTGAATAGTCCTACTGGTCATACAAGCGCTGGCTAGATTGAGGGCCTGGCCTGTCCTTCCCAAATATCCCACATACGACCAGCATCCTGGACCCTCCCTTTGTATCACTACTTGAGGCTCTCTCCTGCTTTCTGTTTGGCGAAATCTCACACAGGTTTTGGATGATATTTCCGCCATGGCACTTTTAATACGAGCCAGCTCCGAGGAAGCTATGTTCAAGGTTAGGAACTGTAAGGACTTCTCTAGAAAAACCGTTTTTACTTACAAAATCCTGCGGCAAAGCTGTAGACCAAAGTGCTTCCTTTCCAGTAATATTCTGACCAAGATTTCACTATACGTCCTTCTGAATTCCCCTCAAAGTATTGCAGTTGTTCTGGTGTCAGTATGATGTCGTCTTCTTGAGTTTGAATGGAAGGACGACCGATGGCCTGAGACCCAAGTGCAAAAAGCGCAGCGAGTGCAAGGTAATGCATTTCAGAACTGATATTATATTGCTAAGAGCAAGAGGCTTTTATACATTTCCAGTACAGATTTAAACACAAAAAAACAAAAGACGGCCTGCGCCCCAAAAATATTACCATAAATTATGAAATTTTCTCTAGAAGGTAATATTGAATTCTGTTAATTGAAATTTGTATATTTCGCCAAACTAGTAAAATTCAATATTTTCATTTTAATCGCACGAGATTAGAAACTTAATTACTAACTTACCTCTGCTACATTCCTGCCAATGATTAGATATCACTACTTTTTTTAAAGATCATAAATTTTAAAGATTAACTACAACTGCGGACTTGACCAACGCTCGTGCATTGAACTGGCCATACAGTATTGAATGGCTAGTTCAGCAACCAATATGTATTACTACAGTATATTATTTCTACTTCTGGCTGTAATCCACGTCGCCTGGGCAGCCCCATCTATACGGACGGAAACAGATCCAGAGCTGACAGCGGGATATGTGGAGGGTGATATGGTGCCCAGTGGATCCTCGAGAAATATATTGCGCAATGAAGGCTATAGATGGCCCAATCGCGTTGTCTATTATCATATTAATAGCTATATTGGTGAGCATTGATTAGCATATACTCGTATATTTTAACCAATTATATTTGATCCCAAAAGATGAAGAACATCGTAACCACATCGTGAGCGCTATTCAGAAAATTGAATCCATTTCCTGCCTGACCTTCAAAGAGGCCACCACCGATCAGAAGTATTATGTAAATGTGACCTCCGAGGAGGGCGGTTGCTATTCCTATGTCGGTTATCTGAACCGTGTCCAACAACTGAATCTGCAGGATAATGATATCGGTGTCGGTTGCTTCCGATTGTATACGATTGTGCATGAGTTTCTCCATGCCCTTGGATTTTTCCACCAGCAGAGTGCCGCCGATCGGGATGATTATGTGCAAATTGTGGAGGAGAATATCACCGAAGGCATGGAGTCTAACTTTAATAAATACACCGAGGAAACCGTCAACGACTTTGGTGAAAAATACGACTATGACAGTGTAATGCACTATGGTCCCTATGCATTTTCCAAGAACGGCGAGAGGACAATAGTGGCATTGGAGGAAGGAAAGGAAGATGTAATTGGCCAAAGACTGGAGCTGAGTGAAACCGACATCAGAAAGCTAAATGCCATGTACAAATGCCCCTCCCGCGGAGAATGAGTTATTTTTGTCCTACCATCATTCGGAAATTTCCACCTGCTTGTGCAATATAATGATGATAAATTTCATTTCATTATTGTCACCTTTCTCGCGAAAAATATAATCTCTTTTTTGTGTTGACAAATGCAATTAGGAGAGTGTTCGTCGCTGTCATTTGCTTCCGGATTAATTTTGACACTGATTTTATATATTTTGGGGTGGGAAGGCGTTGTAATTTTGATTGAAGCTTGGGGTGTTGCAAGATGAAATTGGAGAGGATGTGGTTGGTTGGCCTTTGTTATATGGGAATCGAACAAATATGACAAGTGTGCTGTGTAAGATAGGAGCTTGCAAACTCTCACCAGTAAATGATGATAAATTACGGTTGAGAAGATTAAATATTTCCTTCCTTAAAATTATCAAGAGGCGCTTTCTGCTGCAATGTGTATAGTATATCCTTTTAAGGCAATATAAATTAGAATATAATATGTATTTATGGCTAAATATCTATTGTTAAAATGTAGATCTTATCTTGTGGGCTCTGGGAACTCCATTCAAAAGAAACAATCATTCATTATGGTTACGTATACGAGATTATGCATTGCACGCAGTATTCTCCGATTAGATAACATCATAGTGCTGACCAGTGGGCAATTCGTCTGATCATAAAAGCTTTACTGTGGCAATGGTCATAAATTATCCAATAGCTAACTATACCTCTTTGTCGCCCAAAGCTAGGCGCCTCAAACAGTTACTTGCTGATCGCAGAGTCATCGACATGAAGACCTGGGCCTTAACCTGCGTGGTCATATTCCTGGCCAGCTCCTGCTCGGCAGCTCCCGCCTCCCAGCTCAGGATTGAAACCGATCCTGAGCTGACAGCTGGCTATTTGGAAGGAGACATGGTACCTAGTCCGGAGGGCAGGAACGGACTTCGCAACGAAAACTACAGATGGCCAAACCGCATTGTCTATTATTACATAAATCGCGATATTGGTAAGGCAATCGGAATGTAATTAAACCCAACTTCATAACCATTTTTATTCAGACACCGAGCACCGCAACCATATTCTAAGGGGAATTCGCATAATAGAACAAAGCTCCTGCTTGGTTTTCAAGGAGGCCACCACTGATCAGAAGTATTATGTGAATGTTACCTCCGAGGCTGGAGGTTGCTTCTCATCTGTGGGCTATCGCAACCGGGTTCAGCAGCTGAATCTGCAGAACTACGCACTGGACACCGGCTGCTTCCGTCTGGGAACAATTGTCCACGAGTTCCTGCATGCCCTTGGCTTCTATCACCAGCAAAGCACATGGAATCGCGATGACTATGTCCGAATCGCCGAGGAAAACATCACTCAGGGCACTGAGGGCAACTTCAACAAGTACAGCAACCAAACCGTTGAGGACTACGGAGAACCCTATGATTACTCAAGCGTACTGCACTACACGGCGTATGCGTTCTCGAAAAACGGAGAGATGACCATTGTGCCGCTGCAAGAAGGTGCCGAAGAGCTCATGGGACAGCGATTGCAAATGACCCAGTCCGATATTAACAAGCTGAACGTAATGTACAAGTGCCCCAGACAGGTGTAAGACCTAAAAAGAGTTCATAAAGCAAATGTAGATGTCTGAATCCAATTTTATTCGTTTTTCTTTTTGTACGCTAGAGTAAAAGTGTATACTACTATACACATTTCCGACCCTATAAGGTATATGTATTCTTGATTAGGATCACTAGCCGAGTCGATCAGACCTTGTTTGTGTCTTAGCACTTCCACTAGCTGTAAGGGGTATCTGATAGTTCATATCTCGATTATAGCGTTCTCTCTTGCTTAATTACTTAAGACATATTACAAAATATAAGGTTCTATGTTCTTCTATGTAATGGAATCCTTTGAAGTAGGTTTCCAGTAGTTTTCAAAGCCTCAAGAATAAATTTCAAAGATACAATTTAAGTTTCGACAGCTGAAAGTATGCAAATAATTTGTATACATCTGTAGAACTCCTCTTTTAGGCATTAAATATAAATACATATGCGATATGACTTACTGTGTGCTACTCTATATGTATAGACGTACTGTATGCCCTATAAAACGTCATCTGGGTGGCCCATGAATGCGTATTTTAGGATATGCTATACACGTATGTCATAATCCTATGTCCTATTGAGTGAGATTATGTAACTTTTGCCCTTTATAATAGAATAGTATCTAGTATCTTTTCAACGGTATCTACTATAAACATTTAGTTAAAATGTGTTCTCGTTCTCAACACGCATGTCGAATTAAATTAAAATATACCCACTAGACTAGTCATGCTATACAGAAAAACTGGCAATGGTTAATGAAGCGTTCAGTTTGTGTCCAATCTCCATCATGTTTGCGCGGACATTGGCTGTAATTGTTCTGTTCGCACCTACTGTCATTAATGAACTTTTCAATGATCCGGAGCTGTTGGCAGGATTTTATCAGGGAGACATCAAAGCTTATCCATATCGGACTCGAAACGGAATCGTCAATCAAATTTATCACTGGCCTAATCGCACTGTACAATATATGATTAAACAAAATGAATTTGGTATGTTGTGTACATATATCAAATAAGATCTGACCTATCCCGATAAAAATATTGAAGCCGACAGTCATCATCAGGAGATTCTCAGGGCCATTTCCATCATAGAGGAAAATTCGTGTGTTATTTTCCAGCCAGCTACTGAATCCGATTCTCCTATGCTCGTCATTACGTCCAAAGGCATTGGCTGCAATTCCGCTTACTTGGGCTACAGAAATAAGACTCAATGGGTGAATCTTCAGATTTTCCCACTTGGCATGGGCTGCTTTCGGATCGGTTCCATTATCCACGAGCTTCTCCACGTCCTGGGCTTCGAGCATCAGCATGTGGCCCATAATCGAGACGAGTATGTCAGCATCCAGTGGGAAAATATAAATCCCAAGTACAATATCAATTTCATAAACAAGGATAACTCTACTGCGTGGCACGACTTTCACGAAGGCTACGATTATGAAAGTGTTATGCACTATTTACCCAAGGCCTTTTCCAAGAATGGCCAACCCACAATTGTGCCCCTTCAGGATGGGGCTGCAAATATCGGTCAACGACTGTATATGAGCGAAAAGGATATTCGCAAGTTGAACAAAATGTATAGATGCCCTGGTTATGTTTAGGCAAAATATATTTAAATTAAACTTTGAATTTAAAATTTTTTGCTTTTTTTAATTTTATACTATTCTGAAATTAGAAAATAAACTATAGGAATTCTGGTAATTGATGGTAGTTTTTTAATTGTAGTTTTATATATATTATTTTGGGTTGTGGTAAATTTTTTATAATTTTTAAAGAGCGTTGGCTGTAATACTAGTCTAGTCTCTTTCCTGTTGAACATGTAATTAACAAACCATTGATTGTCACGTTCATTGCCTTCAAGCTTATCACATAGTTCCCGGTGTGTAGAATCGAAGAGAACTTTGTATTGCGATAAGGTTTTGAGTTTGAACACCTTTTAGGCAGCGAAGCAAACTCTTGTATTTAGCACAACGATTACGCTTGTCGTGGTTGTTGAGCAAGAATCAGTAATCAAATGATTTTGCGGGGAATTACTCATAGTGTGGTAGCAGTGGTTTAAATTATTATACCCGTTACCCGTAGAGTAAAAGGGTATACTAGATTCGTTGAAAAATATGTAACAGGCAGCAGGAAACGTTCCTGACCATAAAAAGTATTTATTTTCTTGATCAGGATCAATAGACGAGTCGATCTGGCCATTTCCGTCTGTCCGTCCGTCTGTCCGTATGAACGCCTCGATCTCAGGAACTACAAAACCTAGAATGTTGAGATTAAGCATGTAGTTTCCAGAGACATAGACGCAGCGAAAGTTTATTTTTTCAATTTTTCATATATCTTGCAAATTTTTCTAGATTTGCAAAAACTTTTTGCCCCGCCCACACTTTTAAAAAATGTTAACGTTGCTTTTCATTTTAATTTGTTTCCCCAATTTCTCGCTTGCACTTCCACCAGCTGAATAACGGGTATCTGGTAGTCGGGAAACTCGACTATAGCATTCTATCTTTTTTATAATTGATTTTGGTATTTTGGTTTGGCACTTAAAAATCCAATCACTACTCCACTTGAATTTCCGATTTCTACATATAATTGGCTATCTATCATTGTGAATTGCGACAATCCAAGAGACAACCCGTGACGTATGTGCGAGATATTTATTGTAAACTTACATGACTAATAGAAGCTTTTCACATGGCCACCGACCCAAAAGGAGATATACTATAAACCTTGATCAAATTGGCCATTCCGATTGTGATTATCAATTTGCGAAAAACTTTTTGCCTGATTGTATCTAATCTGAGTTGTATGGCCAGCCTTCCTGCATGTTTTATATTTAGGTAGCCGTTCTCCCATGACACCTTATTAGTCTAGTTCGTGGAACCCAACTGGCAAGATGTCGAGGCCTGTAATAATATATGTGCTCCTGCTGCAAATAGTGCTTAACTCTGGCAAGCCCCTGTCAGCAGGTGTCTACGATCCGGAGGAGGCAGGTGGCTTTGTCGAGGGCGATATGATGCTAACGGAGGAGCAGCAGAGAAATCTTGAGCGGAGTGGTCCCAAGGCTCGCAATGGCCTCATCGACACCGAAAAGAGATGGCCTGGGAATGAGGTGGTCTACAGGATATCGGATGATTTTGACACCGCGCACAAGAGGGCCATCCAAACTGGCATCGAATCCTTGGAGCAGCACACCTGTTTGAGGTTCAGGGAAGCCACCGACGAGGATAAGGCCTACTTGACGGTTACGGCCAATTCTGGAGGATGCTATACAGCCGTCGGCTACCAAGGTGCCCCACAGGAAATGAATCTGGAAATTTACCCGCTGGGCGAAGGCTGTTTCCGGCCGGGAACGATCCTGCATGAGTTCATGCATGCCCTGGGATTCTATCACCAGCAGAGCTCGGCCATTCGAGATGATTTCATAAACGTGGTCTACGAAAACATAGTGCCGGGCAAGGAATTCAATTTCAAAAAGTATGACGACACAGTGGTGACCGATTTCGAAGTTGGCTACGACTACGACAGCTGTCTGCATTATCGACCAGGAGCCTTCTCCATCAACGGCGAGGATACCATAGTTCCCCTGGATCCCAATGCGGTAATTGGACAACGAGTGGGTCTTAGCTCCAAGGACATCGACAAGATCAATATTATGTACAAGTGCCCTATTTTGCTGTGATCCTGAATCGAGTCCACTATTTACCGAGTCAATTGTGATATATATTATATGATGTATATACGAGTATATTTATACCTGTATCAGCCACCGACTGAAGCGATTAGATCGGTTTTATTGATCTACGCTGTCAATGTCATTACGGTCTGAACTATTTATAAAGAAGCGTAAATTAAAGCCATACCCCTTAATGACATTGTCTCTGATAATTTCTTATCGGCAAAGTACAAAATTCAAGCGGGGCAGAAACTATCAGTGTGCCAGGAAGTACAATCCCAAACCGCATTTCGTGTGCCCATGTGTCGAGGTCTAGTAATTGCGTGCTGCTAATGCGATTTATATGCGAGATGCAAATGTCTAGCAGGCATCTGGGCCCAGGGAATGGAGGACACGTCCTGGGAGCTCCAGGACCTCGGCGCAGGCACTCAATTCTCACATTTTGACAGCGCTTGTTAGACCATAAATTCGATTCTCGTTCGTTTCAACGACACGGTTTGCCCTCTTCCTTGCATCCCCCCCCCCTCTCCATCCGGAACATCCTGCAACATCTTCCCGTGCGCATTGTTTCATCCGAAATTAAGAAAGGACCTCAAAACGGGCTGCGAGCATGTTTGAGTAAAATTACCATACACCAAGAGCAGCGACCAATTTCCAAAGGCTATGCATCGCAAAATTAGATTGCACAAGATGGTGATCGATGCAGTTCTTGGCACATGGTTCCGAAAATTCAATTCGATTGCGTTATTTAAGAAAAACGCTTTAATGTTTGCTAGTAAATCATACCCTTTAAAAGAACTGCTTACACGAGAACATGACAAAGCATCATTGAGGCTATTCTTTATTAAACATTACTTCCAAAATTATTTGATTTTTTTATATGTATTATATAATTGAAATTTTAAGATCTAACATGTAGGTTGTATTTTTTAATGGTACCAAAATGAATGATGAGCTAATTCCCGTTATCAAACATTGATCATAAAGGCGACTGCAGATAGTTTTAATTGGTGATTAAAAGTCATTGAGATTATATTGAGGCCTTTGAGTTTCTTTAAAAATGTTATACATACACGTATGTTTGTGAATAGTTATTTAATTGTGCAAATAAGTACATTGAAATTTATTGTAAAACCATACTGGCAGATGCCCATTGAATTGTTTTTATCTTGAGAATGAGTAAACAGTTAATTAAGTTGCCTTTGATACCACAATCAGTAGTACGAATCACGAAAATATTTACATGGTGTAATTACAATGAACAATAAATTGAAGAGTCCATTACATTGAACTTCAATGCAGATCTATAGTTAATGTGCTTCAATATAATAATTAGTATAGAGTGCTAGCTACAATAGCTATCACCTAACATTTGAAGTCCAATGAGCGGTAAGTGTAAATATTGAATTTTAACAGGTATTAAGTAATAAATATAGAAAACTCCTGTCTGCAGTTTATTAAAAGAACATAAATCACGCACTGAGGGGATATACCTAACATACGAGTATAGGTGACTCATTGCCCATCTGAAATTTCACAAGTCACTTTAATTGAATGATATGAGTACCCGTAAAGTATGCCTTATGTATGTGGCTACTAAGGCGCAACTACTTGCACTTAGCCCGAAAGTGAGCCATTTTAGCCATTTTAGCCTCGAGCTACAAGTGAGGCAACAGTTTCAGTTTCGAACACATGTAGTATGCAAATCAGCTGCAAACAATTGCAATTCTGCTGGCTCCTCGGTGGATACCCGTTTGCCAATAATAACTCATGGATGAAACTGCGCTCTCACAAACAGAAGCGGAAACCAAAAACCCAAATACCGAAGCCACATGAAATATGAAACGAATTGTAGCAATTTCCCCAAAGGCGCAAAAGCGCATATGTGACTGAGTTCGAAGCCGAGAGATCCTGGCTTCAAGTACCGCCACTGAGCTGCAGGACGCAGGAAACTGCGTCCTTTGGCTTCAGCGATTTATTGCTGACGAATGCGTATTCAATTTTAAATTATCGCTGAAATGATTTATACATTTAATTTTATTTTTTCTCGCCAAGCCGCTTAGCTGAAATGCGAAATCACTTGCAAGGACCTGCATCCTGCTCTCCTGGCCGCCCTTATTTTACGATGTTTTCCGTGTTTTGGGCACATTTTTTCATCGTTCACATTTATGACTATGACATCGTAAAAAATTATGCTTTAATTTGATTATGGTGGTGCGATGTACGATGTGCCTGGCTATAAATTCGGCAAAGATTGTTGGGTCAACGCTTAAGCGATTCTTACTTGCGTTACTTACTTGCGTTTTTTATGAGTATTTGAATATTAAGCCTTTCCAGTATAACTTGCTCCAGCCCTAATAAGTTTTAACCTTATGATACTTCCAATACATAAAGAATTAAAGCCTTAAAGTACATCAAAAATGTTGGTGGCTCTTAAAAATAGTTTCAAGTTTAAATTTAGACTACTCCTCATAGACGAAATTAGAGATTGGGCTTGGTTAGGTCTCTTATCAATGCCATTAACAGCGTCATTACCCATTTCAGAACCCGTATCAGGAATACGACTTCGGCAGGCTACTGTAACTCAATCAAATAGCGAATTAATTAATTTGCTTCTGCATTTCTTTGGCATCCCTTAAAGCACGCCCACACCACGCCCCCGCCCACCACAAACACACACACACACACACGCAAACACACTCAATTTCCCGGACCCACCCACAGTTGTATACATTTAAAATGGTTATTTTGGCATGGCCACCTTTTGTGTGAACATTAAAAACTTAATTTGAATATGTAACCGCTTGTCTATGCCACTTTTAATCCCCATTTGGCGCACTACCCACCTGTGTGTCCGTTTCGTCCTGCGGGCCTGTTCCTTTGTGTGTGTGGTGTGTGTGTGTGTGTGTGGGTGTGGGTGTTAGATTGTTTTTCGCACAGCTAAAACTAGACCGTTTGGGCGGCAGACGGGCGGCATCATGTTCATTTAAAAAGGTAATTTCGGCGTTGAGCTTATTATGCTCATTAAGTCATCAGGCGGCGCCCCAAACGAAATGGGCCAGGACCTGATCCTGCAGGATCCTGCTCCCTGGCCAGGACAACATTATAAAGTGCACGGCGACCGCAAAACGTGTGCACTCATTTGCTGATGTTGTTTAGTTCCCCTTTATCCACTGTAAAATCTTCGCAGACCTTAAATATTTATACTCTGCAATATGATAACACCTAACACCACCTCAATTAAAACCTCACAAACGGCACAATCATAGAATTTTACTTTCTGCGCAACAACGCACTTTTTGTGGACACTAATTTAATATTTAAGTATATATAAGTATATTTAACATATTACAAAATGAGTCAACTAATTTTTAGCACACACTTGTAAAATGAAAATGCAATATATTTTTTCTCAGTACAGGCACAGTTGGACCGCACTTCGCTCTACTCTTCCCTTTATTTTTTAGCAGGCACAGGACATCGAGCGTGAATTAATTTTTAATGATGTTGTGTGCGGTGCAGTGAAAGCAGGTTCCATTTCCCAGCTATCTGTGTGCGTGTGCCGCGGCCTGTCCAGGATGTAGGTCATTTCAAAAAATTGTTTGCTTTAAATTGCATTTGCGTCGGCCGTACGATGACATGATGCACTGCATCCAGCAGCCTGCCATCAGCCACAAGGTTTTTCATATGCGCCATCAGGGGGCAGGTGGGCGGAGGTGGCACCACCGAAGAGTGTGCACCACGCAACCACGCACAACCATGTCACTGGTTTAGAGGTCCTGGGATGGGTTCCAGATGGCGCTTGCTTAGCCATTACCGCGGAGAGCCTGCTGCAAATAGTGTTGGCCACATTGGGTTTATCCAGAGTGTATGATAGCATAGAAGTAGATTTTACAGATATATTTTATTACTTTGTCATAAATTAAATTACTTATCTACTTTATAAATTATACGCACATTTTGTAAACAGAAATTAATGTTGACATTCCTCTGTACAGGTTCAATGAATTGATATGTAGTCGACGCGTTTATTACATATTATTCGTTGAAATAGCAGATATTAATAATAACAGCAACATCATGTGACATTTTGATTAAGTTAACTTGTCAAAACTTGTTAACTTGTTTCAAAAGTGCTCAGTTCTTTTGGGTTTATTTAAATAGCAACTATACACAGGACACATCCCAAGTAATTATTTGATTTAGTTAATTGTTTATACTGCCAGCGCTGCCGGATGTAGTGGCTCAACTGCCTAATTAAAAATATTATTTTGCAAAAGCTGTCATAACGCCTGTCCTCTGCCGGATTAAAGTACTCCAGCTACCGTGGTTTTCACACTTAAAATCCACCTTCTATATGAATATCTTAATCGGGGCACGCACTTAATTTACTTGATCAACTGCCGTGTTTTAAATTCCCTTAGTACCGCTGGCAAAGCAATTAAGCGATTAATTCGCATTCATGCCACTCGATCTTCGGCCATATGACAGCCCGCGAATAAATCAAAAAGGGATTTTTATTGTGGCAGCCGCTGGCTATTGCCAACGGTTTGTTGGCCATTTTATTGCCAGGATTTCGGCTTTGTTGCCGCTGTTGGCCGGTCGCGATGTCGCCGATGTTCTTTATTTTCTCAACTTTTTGTTCTTTGGCTACTTTGCTGCTCGGCGTTGATTCAATTGCACGCACACGCATACGCATACGCATACACATACGCATACGCATACGCACACGCACGCACACGGTTTATGCAAATGCAATAAATAACATTTTATTATGAAAATTTAAATGCTCCAGCCCCGCAGGAGAGGTGACAATAACAAAAAGGGTAGTAAAAATCCAATTAATTGTAATTTTATTTGTTTATTGTTTTCTGATTACGGTACGGGCGCGACTGCCCGAGAATATTTTTGGGTTCAACGTCGCATGTGATTTATTGGCCAGCGCATATTTTTATAATTTAATTAAAGCATTTATGGTTGACGTATTAAAATGTATTATGTTTGTGTTGTCTTACACTTATACTAATTAATTCATTGAAGTTTTTCGATTCGCAAGGGGCGGTAAGTAACGAAACGCACTAAATAAGTTTCAAGTACATTCAGTTATAGAAGTAAGAAAACAGTGTTGAGTAATTGTTTTGAACCTAATGATCCCCTCGTAGCTAACGGCTATGTACATCGCAAACAAATGATGTGGTTGCTGTGCTCCCCTTACAGCTCACTTAAAAATTCGAGTAGCACCTTTTTGGTACCTTTATTTGAGTTGTCAGTTGCACTCATTTATCACTGGCAAGTGTCTCGGGTTGGTATTTATTTATACATACCTCTCCATGGGGACGGCTTAGGAGGGCACACCGTGTGTGATCCTCCCACATTCAACATCGCTCAGGTTGACAGGCCGCGCGGAGCATGATAAATTATTATTTTAATTGCATTTAAATTACACGCTGCTGCAAGGGGCGTATGCGCAATCGCCTACAACAAGTCAAGGCTGCCTGCTTCAAGTGACATTTTTCAGGTGGCTGAGTTGCGGTGGGTGGGGCGTTCCTGACCCCCTGTAGCTATATTAACAGCCACCCATGGAGAGGCAACTTGACCGGCAGATTGGCCGGCCACCGTTTAGGGGATTTATTGAGACTTTTTAAGCTGAGCTATGGTTTTGTACTCTTCTTTGGGGCAAATGCATTTTATAAATGAGTGATCCACAAAAGCACATGATTTATAAAATACTCTATTATCTCTAGTAGATTTAAACTCAATTTAACTTATTTAAGGCTCTCAATGTTAAGCATATTATGTTAAAAAATGCAAGCTCAATTTAACTCATTTACTTTGTCTTGTAATTTAAAACTCTCAATATTAAGCATATGATGTTCAAACGTGTAAGCTCAATTTAACTTATTTACTTTGTCGTTTAACTTAAAACTCTCAATATTAAGCATATGATGTTGAAGCAGGCAACTGGATTGATTAATCATTTGCAATTGGCATTTATTTGATTTAAATGTAAAGTTTAACAGGGCATCTCGAGTTCAAGCAAGTGAATTTCCATCCAGTTTATTTGATATATGAGAGCCCCTGGGATCTTGCCGTAGCCTTGAGCTACATTAATAAATGCTGGCATTGCTGGGGTCCTTAAATCCCGATTCACCTGCTCCGTCTGCTTGGTTTTTTTGTTTGTACATACACACACACACACTCACACGCGGCGACTTCAACTTTTGTGAACAATCTCGGGGAGCAGTTGGCGGCTCCTTTCGGCCAGAAAGTGAGGCGGCAATTTATATTCATGAGTTGTTGTAATGCATGTACAAGTTGTTGGTGCTGGTTTCCCCAAGAGCATGCTTATTGTTATCCGTGAATTAACTTCTCTTATCGCGTCGCCTGGGCTCCTTGTTCGCTGCTTTGATTTGCGTGCCCTGACTTGTGGCTTATATCGCATATTAGGCTTATAATGGCCATACGCAAAATGTCCTTCCTCGTCCTTTGTGCCCCGCCCAAATGCGTGCTGTGCATGTGCTCACGCAGGAAATAATTGCCAAAATATAAACTAGTTATAAATTATTAGCCTAGCTGTGGCAAACGCATCTAAAGCTCCAAGTGACAACGGCAGCAGCAACGACAACTCCATATCCTGGCCAACAGGCAAAATGGCAAAGACAGGCTCAAGATGTAAGGGATAAGCACGGACACACATAGAGCTGTTGACTGCCATATTTTATAAGCCTGTGCGGTGCGGTTGAAATTTTAAACAAAAAGCCATGCAACAAAATCTCAGAAGAAGGTAATATTCTACTGAAGTTATTTCTGCAGGATACACGGAAACGCATCCCAAATACACTTTCTATGGGTTAAGTTGCAATGCCATTGCATACATTTCATACATGCAATTACAACTTAGACGGTAAATAAGTATATACAAACAGCAATTTTAAAACTGTTATTTCACACAAAAAAAAAATTTTAAACAGAGGCACTAATTTTAATATATAAATTCAGTATATGCTTTCATATAAAGTGGTGCAAGATTGATCCTTTGAAGCACGGCAAGCTCCTTGTCAAAGTTGTAATGCCATGGAAAATGTGTTGGGAAATCAAACCAAACAGGGAAGCGCATCCACACAGTGGCAATCCCGTCCCTTGACCGCCGAACCATGTCGTCAGCAACACATTAAAGCATCTCCATTGTCCTTGGATGAGTGCGAGGACTCGGATATGGGGATATCAGTGGATGTTGGCGCTTGTGTGCTGTAGGAGGGGGGGATTGTAAGCAGATAAAGTCATTTGCTTTGATATCTTTCACTAATTATTGCCAAAACGTAGTCTAAGCTCGTCTTGTGCGGCAACAACAGGAATAATAAATGACAACAATTCCAGCTAACTGCGGCTGCTCGAATCCTTTTTTCTCTTCCAGCCCAGCAGACCACAACATCCTTGCCGGAGCGGCGGAGAGAACAACATTAACAGCATATTATCCTGCCAGAGATCCCATACAAAACAAAAGCCAGCGAAGCGTAGACCCAAACAAGGATACGACATCCTTGGGCTGGCGATTGAGTTTTCCTGGCGTTGCTGCCGCCTGTTGTTGTTTTTAAGAAAGTGAAAAATATGATGAAATTAATTTTTGTGTGTTTGGATTTAAGCACTTGCTGCTGAAAGGTTGAAAACTGAAATGCCGTCAGATTAAATTTAATCCTGCTGAAATGTTGTCATTTATAATTTTTGCACAATTGCCGCTAATCAAATTGTTGCCAGAAAATAGAAAAGGGTAAACCGAATTCCCAGAGCCGAGACTCGAGACCTTTTTGCACGCTTTTCCGTTTTAATATGCCATAAAATTCAGTGGGGGAAACTCACTGATGCCGCCGCTTATTCTTCTCCGAAAGCAGCATGCTGCCATCCCATCCCATCCCATCCCATCCCATCCCATCCCATCCCATCACATCCCACCCCACCCTTTGGCCAACCATTTATTCTAACGAATCTATTAAGTGGAAATTTATTTAAGCCAACGCAGAAAGTTTAAGCCATAAAGTTCATCTCGTTTTTGCTTTTGCTGTGGCCGCTGGAGTACATAAAAATATTAAACAAATAGGAAAAAGGCCACGGAGTCAGCCAATAATAGGAGGGCGTTACAATTTTGTTGTTCTTTTTTCTTTGGCATATCTCTGCTCATCCGCTGCTGTTGATATTTTTATTGCACTGCCGGCTTAGGATCGGCAATTTTCCTCAACCAATTCGACTGAACGAGTCGCATGAAAATTTGCGCAGGATTTAGCCTACAGCTTGCTTAAGCTTATGGATTTTCGAGCGCAAGAGAAAGTGGTTCTCGTCGTAAATTGCACTTGAATGCGTATGCGTATGCGTAATATTTTACTATATGTATTTATATTGAAACATTGGCCATGACTTAAAACTAGTTAGCTTTAGGATTTTGGTTAAGGCTTTCTAGCTGATAAGTCTTCGTACACAAGGGCTGCAGCATATTTCCAGTTACATAATTTAGTTGTCTGTCTCTGCCAAAATTAGCTACTGATTAAAGCAGCAGCACTGAAAATGTATTAAGGCTATGCACCTTTGTTGTATTAATAATCCTTGATTAACCCATTATGTCCATTATTTTTGTTTGCATTACGCCGACCGATTTTTTATTAAGCCCCCTGCTGAAGAATACACATTGTACATTTTACTTTCCGCAGCCTTAAAGAAGGGCCGAGAAAAAAGGATTTTCCTTGCCACACTCTTTTCCCGTTTTCCCCAGCCATTGAGGTAATTTGACTGGGACATAAAAGGGACGGACAAAAGGGATTGGCGAGCCAGGCCTGTAAGTGAGAAAGAGACAATTAAAAATCCATTAATTTGAGTAGCGGCAACCATGTAAAGCTACTTATATCGCACTCAAAACCGAATGGAAATTTACATTACATTATACTCGCATTTAAATAATTTTTGCAAAATTAAAATGTAATGCATGGGACCGTTTCTCGTCGGTGTCCAAGGCGAAACTTTATGCATCGGGAGCCTGTGTGTTTGTGAGGCGGGAACAACGAGTGTGTGTGTATAAGTGCATCCTTGATGCATTGACCGTGTGCTCAACCCGGCCCATGGCAGTGAAATTATTTATGTGTCGCACATTTAACTTGCACATGGCAAAACATATATGTATATATACATATATATGTTTTGCATTTACCCAGTGCACTTCCATCATTATCCACCCGGACTGGACTCCGGACCACCGGCTCACCGGCTCACCCTCACCCTCATCCTCACCATCCTCAAAGTTGCCAGAAGCCTGGCCGGATGCAGGATCCCAACCCTTTTGAGCCGCATGGGCATTGTTTTTTGGCCAGGCCAAAAGAGCCCGGACTGCCGCCTGCGGATTAAAATGCATGGGTTCATGAAGTGGTCATCTGTCATCTTTGCGGTAGGAAGAACTTCGCATGTTGACATTGTCGCAACAGTTTATATACGTGTATACAAACATACGGGGCATGCACCAAAGGGAGATATGCCGTGAGTCACTCGAGGCAGATCCACCTCGAATGGGCGCTGCCCCAGCTTGATTCAATTATCAGTAGTGGGTGGGATTTTTGGTTATATTAAAATTATTTTTCGCTTTGTTATTTATTAGATTATCAAAAAACAGAACTGGGAAATATGGAAAATACACGTATAAAAGCTAATGCTAGTGATGTGTTTAGTGAATTCTTTCAAGAAGCACGACTTTCAATGCACTTAATATAGGCTAACTAATAGCTGATAGCTGAGTATCCCATGGTCTTGCCATTGACTTTACTGATTTTCATTCCTAGTTATTTATACTTTTGTTGTTTTGTTGCCTGTGGAGGGAGAGTCGCTCGGGCAGGGCAACTGGTGCGCATTTCCCTTACAAGCCGGATTAAATATGGCTTAAAAGTCAGTTGACACGAGTTGGCCATTTCTCGCCGGGTGCTGTTCACTCAACCTCCGGTGGGCCAGCTCCTCATCCTCTCCTCCGGTCGAAACGTTGTTGTTCGGCGGTGTGAGATGATAAAACATTTATGTAGATAGCCCAGGCCCAGAGTGCACCAGCAATCATTCACATTAAGTGGATAAGCAGCCATGGGGTGGGAGCTCGGGATTGAGGCGAAATGTCTTTTAGATGTCGCTTAAATTAATTGCAATGAAGAGATTATTTAAAAGTGGAAACTGATTTAATGCACACGCCTTAAATGCTTCATATTCTGGAGGAAGCTGGACCGTATGGTAGCTTGGGGCCATTCTTTCCATATTAAAAGAGTAGTCTCTTACCGTTTGCTGCCGACCATTTCATCCAAACTTATTTTCCAATTACCAGCAGCTCTATACCAATTAAATCACCTGCAATATACCCAAAAGGGAAAGCTGAAACCAGGTTGGAAAACCCCTTATCTGGCCAATTATGACCGTCTATTTGGCAGGAAATATGTTGTGCTATATTTTCCTTTTGCCTTGTTGCCTCGCTTAATTGCTCGAGTAGGTATAGGTATTGAGTTTGCTAAACAAGAAAAAAACGCAACTCAAAATTGAAATTGAAAAAATATATTTCGGCTAGTCCGCAAAGGAAATGGACGAAAAGAGGTTTCCCTTCGGTGGGCATATTCACTTTTTGACACGTTTCTGGAAAGGCTTTTGAAGACTGAATTCTGCTGTGTGGGAACGGAAATTAGCTTGATTAGATAGTCTGATGACTTCAGACAGTTGGGGTGGGGTATGGGTGTCTGTCATTCTTGTTGTTGAATGTACAGTGAATTGATTTATTTCTGCTATACCTTTAAATTACTGATTCAAAATGTAACCCAACATTTAAGATGACTGAAATTGATAGCTTCTTAAACGTGCAGTTTCCCTACTAATTCTATTATTGAATACTCATTCATCCGTACAAATACTTTTTCAAAATGATAAATATGTTCTGTGTAATATTTGCCAATTAGACAGAAAATCAAATCCTGTGCTAATGGATCTCGATCTGCGTCCTAATTTTGCCCAATGATTCTGCGCTACTCAAGGTCCAACCTGTGACCAGCTGGCGAGTTCTGGTCGTCTGGCTTCTGGTGCGGCTCCTTGTGCCTTGTTCATCCTGCATGTCGCACAAATGTTGTATTACCTCCTGACATGCAACATGAATATTCACTTTGCACTTTGCGGGCGCATTGGCTGGGGCATGGATTTGGGATACAGGTGTTTTCGCAGACTGCCCAAGGGACAAGACGGGGAGTGCGAGGTGGATGTTGATGCTGCTGCTGATGCTGCTGCTGATGCTGCTGCTGATGCTGCTGCTGATGCTGCTGCTGATGTTGATGTTGTCCTTCTACCCGAATTTGCATCTTAATCTCTGCCGTCAGCGGCGCTGTTGACAAGCAGCAGCGGCAGTGGGAGCAGGACCAAATCGCCTGCTTACGAACTCGAGAGTCCTGCACGGTCTCCCCTGCTGATTGCTGTTTAGTTTTGCAATTTAAATCAGACTTTCAGGTGCAATGGTCGGACATTCTCTGCTTAAATTTGCTGGACATCTTCGTCCTGCCATACTTATCATCATCCGTCCCCCAAGGACGAGGTGCTGTATCGAAAAACCCTTTGAAACCGCCATACCGCCTTTGGGGCAGCTGGCTAGTTGGCTTTTATTTTTAGGTTCTGCTCTTTGCTGCGAAATAAAATCAAATGAAATGAAATGAAATGAAATGAAATGTAGATGCATATCCTTTTTTCGGCTGCTATCGTTGTATCGCCGCTGTGTGTGCGCATGTAAATTGTATAAATGTGCGCATAAATTTTCGTAGGCAAAATTTGAAATTCCGATTTTCGACCAGATTGGTAAACAATTTATGTAAGCAACCGAACTGAGCCGAACACATTGAAAATCTGGTCAGAAGTGTCCTCTGGCTTTGTTTTGTTAGCTCTTCCATACCCTCTGCCCTCGTTCCGGATGGTGCTGGAAATCATGTAATTGCGTAACCCTTTCGATAATAGGGCCCTTGAGTACTCGTATGTGCGTTGGGTCCTTGCTTATGGTTATGGCCACACAGAGAGCCAAACAGACTAGCCCCATCACTTGTGCTTATCTTAAGTATTTTACTTATGTCCTGTCGGAATGCCCCTACTCCTGCCGTCTGTCCCGAAAATTTCCCATGTTTGCATTTGCACATTTACCATTTTCCAGGCCATTTTGGGTAGAGACTCATAGGCTGATTCTGAAAAGTTTTTCTACGCAATTTCGTGCAGAGAAAGAAACCAAGTCACATGTAAAACAATAGGAAATCTTTATTTTCCTAATACTTAATAAAATAAAATCCAAAATTAAATGGTCACATGTTTGAATTCTATGTATCAAAAATTGGATGAATTTTAAAATTGTGCATTTAGATGATCGTACTATTTTTTGTCGCTGTAGAAATTTTGAGCTTTGCATTTTTGGACAAGATTCCCCAGATTATCCAGTAATTGATTTACGGCCGTTTTGAGGTGGCTTAGCCGTAATACTGAGACCTAGCTTGCTAAAATAATCAATTTCCTGCTGATTACTTTCTCCATAGAAAGTAACTTAAGCTGAAGTTTCTCAGCTATCCCTTTGCACAGCCTAATTCATGCGTGTTATTGTTTTTCATTTATACAGAGCCGCCCTCGTGGAGTTTCGTCTGTGACCTCTCAATTCTGCCAGCCGACTTGACTGGCTGAGCAGTCAGCTTTGCGTCCTCGACAATTTGCCATTAATTGAAAACAGATTTGCCACCGAGATTGCATTGTCGACAGGCATCTGATTTCCGCACAAATTAATTATAACTGCCATTGACATGGCCCAGACCTCGACTGGCGATTGCCAATGGCCGATTGCCCAGCATGGGAGCCAATAGCTGCTGGGACCTCTGCGATAAGGCAACTGCCGAGTTTAATTCAATTTTATTGAGATTTATTCAGCCAGAAGTGGAGCGCCGAGCGAAATGGCAGTGAAAGTGCTTTGCTTTCCCATTTAGTGGCGTATTAAATCGCGCGTGCAAAGTTTCTCAGCTGCAACTAAATATATAAAATATTGTAATTGCAGCTATGTAGCGTTGGGCGGAAGCGGAAGTGCCAACGTGTCACCGGAAATGCACCGGCAATAGAGTGAAATCGAGAATTGCAACCAAAAAATAAGGAAGTACATGTATTGTGTCATTAGAAAAGTGGGCACTTTTTCAAATTGCAATAATTAATGCAGCTTACGTTGAGATAATGCATTTTAATTGAGATTAACGACCGGTTGACCTGTCAGCTGTCCGATTTGATCCGCATTGCTCTCTGACCCGCGCCAATAAGCAATTGAAATCCAAATCCGTAAATTAATACAGATATTGGGGTGTGTTGTGTTTGCCATTGGAGGCATTCAAATGGAGACAACAAATTAGTTTTATGTTTAGTGTTATGCAAATAAAATTATCGTTTAGTCCGACACTTTGGGCCCATCGAATGGAATACATGGCTAAAATGCTTGGACGGACAGTTGGATAGATTGATGGCTCTACATATTGATTTGTTTGCCAGCCATATATATTTTCCCCTCGGTGCAGCCATTTCAATTATTTAGTTTTGGCAAGGCAGCTATGTATGCAGCTGCATGTGTGAATGTGTTTGTGTCCGAAAGTATCTGTGTAGGATTTTAATTAAAAATTGATTTAGCGAAATTTGCATAAATTATGCATATCACAACGGTAAGCCAGCAGCATACATAAACTCCGGCTGTGTCAATAAATTAGAAAAGATTAATTGCAAATTATACAACTATTTTCGGTGAGCTGCGTAAGAGGCCAGAGTTAACATTAAAGATTTATAATTAACTTTACCGCATTTTACTCAATTCGTTAGAGTGTACGCCATGTTTTATTGCAAAGGAATAATTAAAAATCATTTAAGCTCGCTAACTCCAGCGAGAGTCTTTTGCGTCTGAAAAGTCGACCAAAAATATGCAAAGTTCACAATATAAACTTTTTGCAGCTGGGGAAGCGGGTGCAACAATTTATTGTGGCAGCGTGAAATATGGCTAAAACTTTTGAAACGAACTTGGCCGAAAAGGACCGCAGCAACATTAACAAATGAATGGGTAACTGAATAAATGAATGACAAAGTGAGTGATAGAGCGATGAAATTACTTTTTATTCCCATTGGGTTCCTCGTATTGTTTATGATTAACACTATATATCAACCCCTCTTAATTTATCAGTCTACAGAGCATTACAATATCCCGTCCATATTAACACATTTTTATTACTTTTTTTTTTTTTATCTCTCGGTGGCATTCAATTTACATGAGACTTTTAAGAGGGCAGGCAAATAAAAATCCATCCGTTTAATTCTTTTAATGTTGTTTGGTTACATTTTACTTCAATTGTATTTACCTGGGGCAAATATTTATCGACACTCCTACCCAAAATGCTATTTATATGCAGTTCTGGCGGTTGTACTGATTATTTTTCTGGTTTTTCCTACTGAAGAAAACATAACCTGTGGCTCTTTGTGACCGAACACTCGAGCACTTTGGTTCACACCTGCAAGTGGTTCGTTGGCAGCATGGAAATGGACTTTGTTAGTTTTTGGAATTTTTTCCCATTTCCATTCCGGCACAAACAAACTTCCACGTTCATCGATGGCAAATCCAATTTAAAATCGAATTTTACCCACCGGCCAGGCGGAGGAAAGCTCTCGACATGGCTTCGAGTGCAAATTAAATAAAATCGTAAAGTGGCAAGAAAAATGTAGTCCCCTCTCTAGTTGCCGGGCGTTGATTGTCTGTGATTGATTTTAATCGCCTCAAGTGATTTTACTAAACGATTCGACTCCGAAATTGGTTACTTTGCATTGTGTCTGTATCGCCTTGAATGTGAATCTACTCATATATATACAAATATATGCAGATACATACGTACTTGTTGTGTTTCCTCTGGCTGTAGCAACGAATTACTAGAGTATTTGCAAACTGTTTGCAACGCATTTGCTTCCCTCAAAAGTGGGCAGCTCCCAGCTACCAGTTGGTCTATGGGCATAATATTTTGAACAGTTCAAGTTAAGTAATTACATAAAGATATCAGGATATCTTTAGGATATCTATTCCCAGGAATAGATTATTTCGAAGCAAATAAAAATGGTTTTAAGAGGATGGTTTTATTAGGAATAACTTGCCTACAAATGTATAGTTTACCTTGCAATGGAAGGGTGCCCAATTTTTAAGTCCAGAGTATCCGAAAGTCCTTGCCCCATTCGTACTGAGTGTTGTGGGCAACATTTTTTCACACTTTGCTTTTGCAACAATTTCATGAAATTCAATTTAAATGCACACACTCTCGCGCTGAATATGCAAATGAATTTCAAGCGCAACTTGCAATTGTACTCCACTCCTTCCCTGTGTTAGAGTATACATTTATATTTTTATCGCTGGCCAAATATGCTGTGCAGAGTGAAAACTTGATACCGCTCTGATTGACACTTTTCGGTTTAAGCTCGCATTTAACTCGGTTCGCTTAATTAAAGTGGTCCACGAAAAAATGAAGCCGCTGAAAAGTTGGCCAACAAAGCCGGGCGATGCAGCTGAACCACGAACAAAAGAGGCGAATAACTGCGGCCGACAAAAACCTGGCCAAAAGTTTTTGGGGCCACAATTTGAGTTTTTTGTTTTTTTTTTTTTTGTTTTCAGCGGAACTCAAACAAACGGAGGCGACGAAGCCAATACAAACAGGCAACAGCACCAGATAGAGTCACACAAAAACGAAGAAGGAGAAGCCGGCGAAAGGATACCTGTCAGATTATCCTGTCGCTGGCAAACAACAAATTTCAAGTGCAGTGCAAGGCCATAATCCGCTAAGGCCTCCAACTAACCGTAACCGCTACGAAGGTTGCGGCCTGGAGACTGCCATAACATGGCTGATTACCCGCTGCAACTTGGCCAAAAACCGCTAAGCGCCCGGCAAAAGTTTTCATTAAAGTGGCTCTCGGCTTTCGGCCTTTGTAATTGCTCGGCATCGAGGAATTCGCCGAGCTCAGAGCTTAGCCCCGTTTCGGCTTTTGGCTCTGACTGAGAGTCGCCAGGTGTGGTCTTGTTTGGCCTACATTGGCCCCAGGCAGCAAATACTTGGCAAATACAGCGACGAACGAATTTATTGGAGAATTTTTACAGGTATCCGGAGCTTTCAATAGTTATTCAAAACTTTGTGAAGGCTTCTAAAAAGAATGCACATTCGAATCGATTCGTAAACGCAAATATTTTGCAACCTTTGATCTATCATACACTGTAAATTTATAAGTTGTGTGTTTAACAGATTTAAGCGTAGCCTTTAAAGGAAATAACTTTGTGCAACACTCATGTTTTCGCATTTCATGTTGTGATCTTACCTTTTACCATTGAAGAAACACCGATGCATGAAATATCCTACATAGTTATCCCTGTCGAAATTTGACATTTGACATTGACACTTTAAAGCAATCAATATGATGTCTGTCATTTCTAAATAAATTAAGGCATCCGAAAACTTATGGCAACTCCTCGTTGTCCTTCCAACGATTGTGCCAGGCAAATAGAAAATTAAAGCTGAAATCGTCCGACCATTTCATTTCCGGCAGCCGAGCGAGCACTGGCACATTATCCTTGACATTTTTCCACCAGCCTTTTGCGCTCGGATTTGACTTTTCTTTTTTTGGGCCGTCGTCTTCTCGCTTTTTGCCCCGCTTTGTATAATGAATTATCAGTGCGCTCATTACCAGCACTTAAGGGGGCGGCTCCCCGGCAGGGAATACGGGGCGTGGCAGTGACACTGCAGCTTGAGTTTGTTTTATGTCACCGGTGTCCTTGCGCCCACTTAACCGCAGGCGCTTGGAATGCCAGATATAGCCCCATCCTTGCACCGAGATTCTTTTACGTGCGCAGGATTATTTGACATTGATGCGTTGACTTGTTGAACTTGCGGTGGAGAGGACAATATCTGTTGGCTTTGCCAAACAGGGAAATTAAATTCAAGTGACATTTAAGGGTACACTTGATGCATCCCACTCCTGGCGGGCTAATCAATAAATGCAATTGCCATTAACTTTTCGGGCGCAACTTTTAGCCAGCTCGCTTGTGTTTCGCTTGCGAACCGGGGGACGAAACTATTTTTCAATTTTCGCCGCTGGAAAAGTTTTTTGTTCGTGCAGCTGCCTCGGAAAGTAATGCAACATCCATTAAAAAAGAACGACAGCAGCGGCGTCGAGTGGAGGGTAAGGATTCAACGGGACCGGCAGCAGCACATTAAGCAGCCGGCAGCATCCTGTTTGGAGTCCTTCCTCCTCCTACCACATCGATTGCCAATGTGGCCAATTGAAAATAAATTCGAGGCAGAATAGTACTGAAACAAAACAATTTAAAAACAGTATTTTTAAATATATATAACCGATTTTCTAACACTGTTTTACTGCTAATATACAATGTGCATTTATATAATATGCCAATAATCTGTTTTTTTTTTTGTTTATATAGCACTTTCTATAGATTGCAATTTATTTCAATGCTGCATTATTTTTGTTTACATTTTAGTGTATTAAAGTGCTTTCCTATCACTCCCATTTTCCCCTTGCAATAAGAAATATTCATTTCCATCCCAAGGCCATCAATTGGCATTTGGTGGTCGAGTGTGGTACCGGCCAAAGTTATTACTTCCCACCCAGATTAATCAATACCCTTACTAGGTTCATGTACAATTTTTTCCTTTTCTACCAAAAGTATTGGCCACAATGAGAATTGATGCTGGCTGAAAATAGACAAAGCAGCTGACAAAAAAAGAAAAGAAAACGAGGGAGCTGGCAAGCTGAAACTGAAGCAGGTAGCAGCTGCCTGGCGCTAAAGTGCCAACTTATGCCACGAAAATGCTTGACTATAATGGCCGTTGTGTGGGGGAAGGGGGAGGGGTTGGGTTGCTTGAAGAATGGCGTTGGGGGTGGGTGGGGCTTGGTGTGGCTGGCAGGGCATAGTGGGCGGTATGCAGTTGTGTGATGCCACCACAAAGGCCGCCAAGATGACGACAACGACGACATGCAAAAGTGGGACGAGTGCGTCGGCATTAAGTGGCATGTGGAAGCGGCTACAAGGACACTGATAATGATGGAAAAATTCCCTGGGCACATACACATAGCACACATTGCTCTGCTCGCTCCGCTCATCGCTTTATCCGCGCAAGGAGTCAACTAGTTGGTACTCAGCTAGAAAGTGCTTCATCGCCTTGGAGACAACTCAAAGGGAACCTAAGCCCGTCTTACACTTATCCAAATAGTAGCAATTTGTGGTGTTATTAAATTATGTACGTATTTATTTTTTATTATTACCTAAAAACTAATTTCATTTTAAATAAGATTAATGGTTATATAGAGGTATTTTATTCTACTATTAGGTTTTATTTACAGTGTGTAAATATTTAAAGTATTCATCGCAGCTCGGCAATACCAAAACCACCAGGTCACGTACATATCCATAATACCCTGCGCTAGCCGCATATAAAAATTGCACTGGCAGCCGCAAGACAGTGACAAAAGGGCACTTGCCGACCTTCCTCCCACTGCCACCCACTGCCACCCACTACCACCCACTACCGCCCACCTTCTCGTCCTCTCTGCCACTGACAGGTGCAGGCCAGGCTAATGGGAAGAAGGGGTTGGAGGGAGGTTGGGCTACGAAACGAAATCGACCTTGACTGACAGCTTGACATGAACTCGACTGCTCTCGACGTTGTTGCTCTTTACTCTGCTTCAAGCCGAGATCCAGCATCGGGCTCATTATTTTCGCTTTAGGTGGACAGCAGGCGGTCAGAGATGGGTGGAATGTAAATGGCTTTGCTCTTTAAAGCCGACAAACCGCAAGGGCTTGGCGTGCATCTGGGCCCGGTTAACGGTAAGTAACTCCTGCTAGCCAACTTGCCACCGGCCGATGGAGTCGCCTTAAATGGCCAACCATTTTCGGTTACTTTTGGCTTCCGACACGTCTGCGTGCTTGAAATTCATAAGCCCAGTGAGTTTTATCAGCCAGTCGTAGCTTAATTACATGTTATTCACGTATAAATCAAAGCGAACGGAACGGAATTGAGACCACGGAGGGAAATTAACTGATAAAAAAGTCGGCCGAACTGGGCATATAATAATGGCATTAGGTTTAATAACTTCGTTCATTTTTGTATACAGTAAGAAATGTTTTTGTGACATGAAATATTTCTTGTAATGCTTTTTTTATAAAATCACATGTTTAAAATGTATGCGCAATTCTATAAAATTTTGTTTAAATACATATACGTGTGTGTGTCAGACATCGAAGGTTTTTTTCTATGTAATCTTTGACTCAGCTGCGACCTTAAAATATTAACAGCTTATGCATGCTTAAGTCGGGCCTAAAATATTTATGGGCTCATGAGGGAAAGGCCCAAATGAGCTATTGATGACGAGGCCACAGGAGGATTGTCCCCGATTCGGGATTGCCAGGGCGATTTTCATTTTACACTATGTAACCCGGAAAAGTAGGCAACCGTTTTCATTCAGCTGCCTGCGGCTTGCGGCTCAAAGACAAAGTCAGGCGCTCCCCTGTGCGACATTGTGTGTGTGTGTGTGTGTGTGTGTGTGTGTGTGTGTGTGTGTGTGTGTGTGTGTGTGTGTGTGTGTGAGTGCGCTTAAGTGCGAAGGATCTGGTGTGGGTAGCGGTATAAAGCGGCTATCATGTCGTCGTTCTCGTTGTCGTCGTTGTCGTTGTCGTCGTGCCAAAGGTTCATAAATTCGTTTTAATTCTGCTTTATGGCGACATCACATCGAACATGAACTTTAACGCGCATGTGACTACG
Source organism: Drosophila orena (assembly GCA_005876975.1). Taxonomy (NCBI): domain Eukaryota; kingdom Metazoa; phylum Arthropoda; class Insecta; order Diptera; family Drosophilidae; genus Drosophila; species Drosophila orena. The sequence goes on along the minus strand of VCKV01000008.1, from coordinate 693,568 downwards.
GTGACGGCTTCATTTGCATTTTACAACTTCATTTGGCAGCCGGAATGCGAGGCGAAAAATAAAAGAAAATGCCCGCCGAACCAATTGGCGTAGTTTTGCTGTGCGAAGAAGTTCCACCCCTCGATTTTTCGCTGCGAAATTATTGTTTAATCTTGACCAACGCCCCGCGAAAAGTGAATGTGGCACGACAAGCGGCAATTCGGTAACCTTTAACCCCGGATGTGGACATTTGCACGCCCCTCGATTGCCCACCCACCCATACGATCCAGTGAAACTCGTTCTGCTTTATTGTTTATTTTCTTTTTCTTTTTCAATTCTCAACTAATTTTATTTTTGCTTTCTCTTGTTGTTTGGGTGAAATGCTTTCGAGTTTTAGTTTAGTGACACCCTAAAGTACGTTTTCGGTTTTCGGTTTTTGTTTTTTTTATCGTTTTAAATTACAATTTAGAGTTTGGATCTAATTGGCGTACAATTTGTGACCTGAACTGCGGAACTGAAAAACAAACATCTAACAATCAAACAATATGTCAATCTATCGATCTGCAGTCTGTGCCAACTCATACTTATGATAATTAGGTTCTTCTATATTATCCTTGTTTATATTGAGATCGCTTAAAGTACAAAAACACTTGTAGTTAGACTAACACGAGAGTTTTATTGGGGGATTCTAGGATTAAGGATTCAATAGGTGTTTTCGTGAAAGTATTTTGTTTTTTTTTTGTTTTCTAAGGGATTGCTGTCTATACACTTACAATATCTTATGTTGTTCGACCTCCGGCGTCTCCGAATCGTGTTTAATATTGCATAGTAGCGAGTATAAAGAGTGGAAAAGTGTTTCTATAATACAACAGAGGGACTGGGTATCGAACCAGTTGAATGACCTCCAGCTATCTAGCTAACTATGCAGACAAATGCATTAAAGTCGAGGGGGTTGGGGGGGAGCTTGCAGGGAAAATGTGTAGTTCGTTGTTGTAAAAGTAATAATTTACAAACCCAATTATCGGATAAAGGTATCTGTCAAATCAAAATATCGAACTATTTTAGTTTTAAGAAGTGCAAAAAATAACTTTATGAATGTTCTTCTTTGGTTTTATATATTGCACAAGGGGCTGTAATTTGAAAAATATATAGAAAAAATATTTGTTGTAAATTATAAGCTTTTAACTATTGTGAAGAGGCTGTGTAGATTCCTGCAAGCTCATGCCATCTTTGGCGGACCAAAGTCTCTCTATGTTCCTCCTGCCCCATCACCTAATCCGCCGGCTGTACACAATTGCGATTAGCTCTTGAAAATATCCTGTCCGGGCTGCGGAGAGGCGGGAGATCCACCAGAACCATTGGCACCACCACTGCCATCCCCATTTAACCGCTTCAGCATGGCGTTTCGGTGCAGCCAGTAGGGAGGTGGGTCCGGTGGTTGTCCTGGGAGTAGGGTCTTTGTCTTCAGATTGCTGGTCGCTGGCGGTTTCGGGCTGTGCGAGGCTGCACTGTACATCACGGGGTCCGCCAGCTGCGCCGCCGACTGACCAATGGCCACTCGCAGAGGAGTCTCCTTTTTTCGGATTGTATCGCAGGTCTCCTTCATCTTGCACAGCTGATCCTGCAGGTTGCGGTACTCTTCCAGAAATCTCTCCAGCTGCGCTGCATGATAATCATAGGCGGCCACGGACGAGTTGGCCGCTCCGGCGGCCCTTGATGCCAGGGCTGAGAAGTCCAATAGGGGCGTGGCCGCACTCGACAGAGATCGCTGATGCTGGACCGGGCTTGAGGGCAGGCTGGGCTTCTGGCCCAGGTGACCAGGCAGTAGGTTGCCCTTGTGGGCGCCACTTTGCACCAGGTTAAGGAAACTATTGGCCCGCTGGCCGCCGCCCGTGTAGGTAGCCGTGGTCGAGTAGTTTGCATAACTCGATTCCGCAGAATACCTTCTGCCCAGACCCATCGCTTCGTTCAGGAAGCTTCCATCGCCGAGGGTGCTGCTGCCATATTTACTGGAGTTATCCGCCAGCAGGGGTGATTGGCTATCCGAGGAGTTGCGGAAGTACTTTCCACTGGTCTTTAGTTTCCGGGGAAGCGTGCACAGGCCCCCATTCGGAGTGGGCGTGGCTTGGGCATACCCCTGACCACGACCCTCCTGCTGCGCCTGGGCCACCGCATACTTGGCTATATCCAGCAGATCCGGATAGTTGCTATCGAACAGGTCGCTCTCCTGCCCCTCGCTGCAGAACACCGAGGTGGCCATTTCGTCTGCCGGATGGTTTCCATAGTGGGCGTATGGCGTGGCCTGTGTATTCAGGGACGAAGGTGCCGCCGAGGTCACCGGTTTGCTGTGCGGGGAATTGATCTTTGTGGTGGCAATGGGTGTGGTCTTCCAGGTGTGTCCGGCGTAGCCCGCTAAGCGGGCAGCAGCGTCTACCTGGCTGGAGATTGAACTCGATGCGGAATCGGTGCTGAAGGAAGGAAATTAAGATAAGATTAATTTTCTATTTAAATGGAACTTCATAAGCTGCTAGGGAAAAAGGGACAAGGACGTATATTACGGGAATGGATTACTCTGCTGTAGAAATGAATAATAATAATAAAAGTCAATTCAAGTGGTTCTTTGTTTATACAGCCTAGTAATTGCCTACATCCTATATTGGTTAAGTGCTTGACTTTTCAGATTCTCATTATTCGGCAGTGTCGTAGTCCATGAAGATAACCGGCACCGCACATCCATTAACCCGCACTCGTACTGGCAACCGCGGCAGGATTCCTTTTACATGACAAGCGCCAATCAGGCAGAGTGAGTTCTCAGTGTGCCCGAAATAAACCACTTCTCCGGATCGTGTGTATGAGGATGTGGATGCGGTCTCGGATGCTGAAGGTTGGATGCGGGGGCAGGACGCTGAATGTGGATGGATGTGCTCGCATATTTCGCGCGTCATTAGCACGCGCGTTCTCACAGTCGCCGGAGATGGAGGCGGATGACTGTTGGGCAATGGGCAATGGGCAATGGGCGTGGGGTTTTTCGGAAAGGAGGCTCGTGCTCAGAGTGGAAGTGTCAAGTGTTGCCCATAATACGGACGCAATACGGAGATCCGGGCGCGTTCCGCACTCGAGCATGACAGCTCTTTGACAGGGACACGGACACGGACGCCCGGTCGGGGGACAATTGCCACTCGAAGTAACGAGAACCGCAGAAACAAAGGCCACCCGAGGCATACACTGATACACTGAGTGAAGGAATCGTGGTAATGGAAAGGCGCTAATAGAAGCTATACATTTTTAGCTCTCAATGAAATCTAAAGATATACGTGTATTGAAAACCTACAAATGAAATGAAAAAATTAAAAAGGAACGAAAAAATGTAAAAAATATATTTCAATGTTTTCAATTTGAAGTATTCGCCTAGTTTTCGCCCGGTGTTGGGCAACTTACCCGCCGATGTCGATGAGGCGCGGTATGTGCAGATCCGTTTCCTCCAGCGGTGCTGAATTATTCGCCCCGGATGCGGAGACAACATGGCCCTGGGAGCCCTTCCTCTGCTGGTGCTGCTGCTGTTGCTGATTGGGATGTGGGTGGTGCTGGCTCGCGGGCTGTTGCTGTGGGTGGTGGTGCAGCTGTTGCTCCTCCTCCTCATCATCGCAGTGGGTGGACACATGCAGGTAGTCCCCATTTCTCCGCTGCACACTTCCTGCACTCGGATTTACGATGGCCGCCGCCTGCCCGGCATCGTTACCATTTAGTGGCGTATGAGCTGCCCGCAGATAGCCCTGCTCCTCGGCATCGTGAAAGAGTCCGGCGCCGGTGGCACTGCCGCCACCGCAACTAGCACCTCCACCCAGATCCGGTCTCGTCCTGGCCGTCATCTCGATCTTCTCGTAGCTCTCACTTCTCCTCACCGGAGGTACAGAGTTCCACAGACGCAACTTTCTCCGCCTTTGCAGCGAACACAAGCAAATGGCCGCAAAGGAGGATCCACCGACGAGGAGCAGGGCGGCTACAGCCCCCAGCAGGATAATTCTTACGCCCCAGGGAGCTTCCGGGGGTCTTCGGGACACTGCCAGTGTCACACTGGCCTCCACTTTTCCAGCCTTATTCTCCGCCGCGCACGTATAGATCCCGGCATCCTGCATGTCAGCCGTGAGAATGGTCAGGTTCGAGGCATTCCTCAGCATGTTGACCACATAAGTCTTCCTGCCCTGAGTCGCCGCCGCTGTTCTGGGCTCCGAATCGGAGTCACCATCCCCGCCAGCACTGAGATTGGCTATCAGTCGGTTTTTTAGCAGCCACTTGACAGCCGGTTGGGGTACTCCCTCCACGTAACAGCTCATGGTTATGTTCCTGCCCTCCACTCCGTGGGCTGTGGTGTCCGTGGCCACTATTTGCGGAACGCACGCAAAGTCATCCACATCGAGCTTATCCCAAGCCCTGCCGGACAATCTTGGCGGAGACTCACAGGTTGGCGGTATGCCACTCGGTATATTCTGCTGCAGCATCCAGGACCTCAAAGGACGCAAGGAGCAGCTGCAATTCCAGACATTGCGGGCCAACTCCAGGCCATGCAGCGAGGCTAGCGAGGTGATGGTGCCACTCCTGACCTCGCTCAACCGATTCCCATCCAGTTTCAGCCACTCCAGACTGCTCTCCAGCCCGGCAAATGCTCGCACAGCGATGTGCGACAGGCGGCAGTCGCTCAGCTCCAGCTTCACCAGCTGTGGGACATGACCAAATGCATCGTCCGGCACTCTCAGTATGGGGTTCCCACTCAGTCGGAGCTCCCTTAGCTCTGAGACATGGTAGAGGGCCAACGAGGGTATGGCCGAAAGCAGGTTCTGGCTCAGATCCAGCTCCACCAGGTTGATCAGCTTACGGAAGGCATGGCGTTCGATCAGTCGGAGGTGACACCTGGCCAGGTACACCTTCTGCAGGTTGAGCAACTGGGCCGCCGCAAAGCTATCGTCGGGTATTAATTGAATCTCATTGCCGCTAAGGTCCAGCAGCTGGGTTCCCGCGTCCAGCGGCTGCGGGATGTGGGTTAGGTTGGCGTTAAGGCACAAGACGGACTCCTTGCCGCTCTTCCACTTGCACTCGCACACCGCTGGGCACTCGGCCCTCAGCTGGCCCAGCTGGGAACAGCAGCACAGCAGCCACAGTAGCAGGTGCAAATGGAGTGGCAGGCGGGGGCGCAGGGGTGGGTGCAGGCGCCGCTGGGGGCGTGGCCCTTTTCGCCGCACCTTCGTCGCCAGCGTGCGGCGCTGGGCGCTGTTGTCGCTGGCTATGTCCTGACCGCTGGGCGGACCCGGATCCTCCAGCGTCGCGGCTGCTCTGCCCGCTGCCATCGCATACTCGGACTAGAATGATTCCGGATGAGTAACCCGATTGCTATCCCGGTGTTGGTGTGCCGCCTCAGGTCTGCAAAGAGCAGGATAATATGGGAATACGGTTAGTGCGGCTGTCGTAAACTCAGAGCTGCGGACAGCTTAATGAAGTACAGGATGGGTCCCTATATATTCCACTCGATGCACCACTATAAATAATTGAGGGTAAAGCAAGTAAAGAGGCAATCTAGTCAGTTTTGATAGTTGTGCCGAATTAGCCACGAACAGGTTTTATTAAATGTGTTCCAAAAATGTTGTTTAAAATTTTGTTTTACTGCTTCCCAACCAAAAATGTGAACTTCAAGTATATATGTTTTGGTAACTGAATATTTTTTCTGCCAGTGATTTCCTAAGTCCCCTTGTCTTGGCCACATTAAGTCATAACAACACCCAGCCAGGAGTTCCCCAACCGACTTCCCCCCCCCCCCCCCCTGTACCATGCCAAACTTTGGCATAGCTTGAATTTGGTTTTGTGTTTTTTGCAGACTTTTTGTTTTTGGTTATGCCCCGCGGTTTGTTTGTTTGACTTGGCTGGAGCCTCAAATCGCCCACTGCGATGCGCGTGTGTATGTGTTTGTGCGGCATGTTGCAATTATGGCCGTCGACCATGCAAGCCAAACACAACAAGTTCCCGGTTTTGCCCCCCCCCCCTACGCGACACTGCCTCTTGCCTGGCTTAATACATGAAATTTGCATGCAGGCAACGGGGCGTATGCACAACATTTTGGCATTTCCGCGTTAATTTTTCAAGCCCAAACCGCATGCTGCCGAGTTCCTATCTTGGCCGCTTTTTTGCAGGCACCTGCTGCTCCTTTTAGCGTAGCACTACCTTAGCTATATAAATTTTAAATTTCATATATCTAAGCAACATTTTTACAACAAGAACAAGAACAAGAAAACGCAGTATATGTAAAAGGAAACTATACATTTTGTAAATAATTCATATTCAACTACAAGAATTATAATTTGTAAGAACGAAATTCTTTTTAAACACTAAAAAAGAGTCAAACGAGTATTTTTGGGCAAACAATTTAATATATGACAAACTCTTTTTCGCAGATTTCGCAACGAAAATTTGCCTGTTGACTACCCGTTGGCACTTCGCTGGAATCATTGCATCGATTTCAAGCGGCAAATGTCGAGGCTGTTGCAAGTGCCTGTTGGGCAAATCGATGCAGTGATGGCTGAATTATGAATTAACGCTGCATAAATACTTAAATTAACCTGCCCGGCTTGCAAAAAATACTCAATTGGGCTCAGAGCAGTTGACTTTCGGACACGAAAGCGAGTTTTTAATGTCGGATTCCAAAGAGGAGCGCAGTGAGAAACGGCAACAGAAACCGCAAAGCAAACAAAATGCTGGCAAAAACCGCGATGGTGTCGAAATGAAAGGGGGTGTGAGTCAAATGGAATGGCTTTGTCACTTTCGTGGGTATGTGGGTGTGGGCGTGGGTGGGAGTGTGCGCGTGGAGGGCGTTTAGGGGTCAATACACTGGACTACAGCCGCAGAAATGAAATGAAGTTTTTGCATGTAGCTAAAAATACTCAGCTGCATTTTTGCCCGGCCAAAACAAAGACAAAACGAGCACGAAGCAGATACTGAAAAAGGGAAATACCCGCAGACACAGATACAGTTCGGAGTGTGTGTATGTGGCTCAGTGGTTGTGGGATTGTCGTTGCCGTTTATCATATGTGAGCACTACGCCGTGAAGTATGCAACATGCAAATGCAAATGCTGCTGGCTGACTGGTTGGTTGGTTGGTTGCCTTTGTTGTGGCCTTTCTACGGCGCCTCCTTCGTCAACCAAGTCCAAGTCGTGTTTGTTCTTCTTGTGCATTTGCTGCAGACACTAATCCTATTTATGTTGCATTGCAGCGGGGTTAATAATTTTATTTCCAACTGCAGAACTGCAGAGCTGCAGTGTCCGCTGCAGTTTTCCATTGCCGTTGTCGCTCCCAAAAGCCGCTTTCCCTGCTTATGACACACGATACGTGCCCGGGGTTAGAGAAACTTTCCATGGACTTTGTCAGTTCTCTCTGACGCAACCACACACACACACACACACAGACGTACAGAAAATGGGGAGCAATGCCCCCTGTATAGGACGTTCAGCCCAATGAAACTCGCATTAACGTGGGATATAACAACTCACAAATGTTATATTTCACATGTCACTGATTGAAATTGTATATCCAAGCTTTGCAGAGATATTGTGCTCTTCAAACATACACTTAAAGCCAAGCTCAATAAATACATTAACTTTCTGATATAACATTTAAGAGACTGTTTACCGTGACACAGTATTTCATCTTGTATTTTATCATTCTTCACTTCACTTATATGTATAATAATTAATTTAAATGGTAGTAAATCTTTTGAGGGCCATACTAAATATTTTTATAAAAAAGATGTTCCCAGAAGCACCTCCTTATTTTGTCGGCATTACTTAAATTTATCTGTTCCTATTAGAAGTCCATAAGTTATGCTCACTCGGTGCGAGATGTATTAGGTGACAGCTGCCAAATGTTGGCAAACTTTGTTTTTGGCACGGATTTTTTGGCCAACTTTGTGTAGTTTCCCTCTCGCACACACGCTTAGCCCTTGCTTTAATGTAAAAATAATGTCCTTTTTGGGCCGCATTGATTGCAAATAAATTACGCACACAGCGAGGTGTTGGGGCAGAAGAGGGGCAGAAGCTAAGTTCGGCTGAGAGAACAGATTAAGTGGCCCAAAATGCTGCCATCGTTGACTTCATAAAGCCACATATACACACACAAGCATACAAGCAAATAATGGGAAATGGGAAAACCCGGTCTGGCCAAAATGACAGTGCCATTAATTTCACTTTGGCGCCGCGTTTCGCTTGCTCAAACTTTAATTAGAAAATCCCGGCAAAGATTTTTGTGTAATTTTCCCTGCTTGAATGCCTCGCCTCGACCAAGCCTGAGTTTCCACTCGACGAGCTGCTTCGCACAGATAATGAAGTTCTTTCTTCCACTTTTCTTGTATTCTTTGCATTCACACTTCCGGCTTCATTATGCGCAAATTATTTTAGCTGCACTTCCCCAACCGATTTGCCTCCCTTTAGGTTTGGGGCAAATATTATTTCACTTCTGCTGTTCAGAGACTTTGATAGTAAATTCCCATTCTATACCCTTACTCGGGGATCGAGGATTATGTCTCAGACATTTCTTTAATCCGAGCAAATAATGGGAACTGTATAGGTCGTTAAGTGAGTTTTAAATGCTATGCGAGTAGGTTTGTTTAAACTAAAAGGAATTAAGTTTAATATTGTTTAATTTTAATGGGTTAGTTTTATAGATTACAAATTTTGACATTTATTATTACTATATTTGCCTTACTAACAATCCGATTTTCTCTCTGAAGGAGCATTCGGAATTCTCCTCGTTATCACCAAAAGGGCAAGCGAAGTTAAAAGTAATCTCTAGACTATTCCCTCCAGTTCGCTGTCATTATTCATTTTTGTGTGTATTTCTTTTTGTGCTGTGTAACCTTTTTTGCCGCATTGTTTTGCAGCTGTAAAGCAATTTTCGCAAGCATAATAGACCTTACCAGCTAAAAACAAAACAAAAAAATGGAAAAACAACTGGCAAACGAACTAGTGAGTGGGGAAACTTCCAGCAAAATGCCAGAAAAATAAAAATAAAAAGCTAGAGCAGCGGTAAAGCAGTAGCTAAGCGTTATTTCTCAAGAGTCTTGGCTCAAGGAGAAGTCTCGCGGGAGCCTGCAAAGTATGGTTATCCCAGCCATTCCCCGCAGGTCCACCGCGACCTGCGGTCAGCTGCAGTTCCAGGACGAAGTCCCCAGCTAGGCCTAGTCCTCGCTCTCCCGCTATTTGCTACGCTGCATCCTTTCAACTGCGCCGACCCCAGCTCGCTCTCGTTTTCGCCAAGGACCACTTCACTGGCTGTTGTTTGCTATTAGTTGCTTTTCTTTGTCAACATTTGTCCTGCCATTTGCTGTTGATTTTAAGTGAGGCATTCCTGCAGGGGGACCGAAAATATGCCAAAAGAACGTCACGGGATTTAATCACCCTTTTGGTCAATAGCAGTGCTAACGACCCTCCTTTAGTTTAAGCCCAACAACAAAAATTAAAAAAAAATTTACAATGAAAAAAAAAGATCCGATAATGGAGTACTTCATTTTAATGTGCAATAGCAAATTGTAGCCCATCTTATGTAAATATGTTATGAATACATTAAATTTAACTCACTTCATTCATCCTGTAAGAGTATACTATTACATTTTATGAAAACTAAAAGGATTTCATTTCCAGTTATGTTCATTTAAATAAATTTATTTCATTTCTTCTCATAGGGGCCTAATTTTCTCTTAGTCGACCAAAAATCATAAAAAATCTTCAGATGAGAGAATGTTTATATGAATGCATTTGAAGTAGCAGCACTCAGAAATGGGTCTATATTAAATTTGGCACTTATTGGGCACAATAAATCACTCGTGATGGTCTGGCACATTCAATGAGGTAATTATTACCACAGGCAAATATAAATTTATTGCCATTGATAAAGGGGTTAGTGTATTGTCAACGCTGTGAAAGTTTTGTGTGCGGCAATTAAATTGGCGCTTATCTTGACCCGGCCATAAAAACGTTGTTGCCTTAAGTTCGCGATAAGCATCCTTGGCTTTGCAAACATCGCGAACGTGTGTCTTATTAAGCCATAAATAGAGAAATAAAAGTTAAATTATAACAGGCAGCTAGACAGGCACGCGCACCTTTTCCGATCCCTACGCCATAAGTATCCCTCCCCCAATAACCAATAATACCGAATGCCAATAAAAGTAAACAGCCCGAACCAACAACAAGGCAGAGCCGCAGGGCCGCCCGCATATTACGTATACGCACACACACCAGTACACGTTTACAATATCCTTAACATAAATATCCAAAAATACTGGGGGTGCTTCAGTTTTACGACGATGCGGAGTCAAGTCCCTCTGACAACGTGTTCAATTGCCGCAATAAAACTTCTTGATAATATGTGAAAATCATACAAAGCACAATATTAAATTAGCCCACAACGAAAATGAGAATGGCATTGACGACAACAACAACAAGAGCGGCCCAACAAAGCACATCGTACATTAAATTGTGGCCATGGACCATAAAATGTGCAAATGTCAGCCGAAAAAAAACCGAAAAAAGCCGAGAAAAGTTGATCAGCATATTTTTAGGCCGAGAAGAGGGCGTGGCCAAAATCAACTGCCGCAAGGTAAGGCCATAGAATCGAATGGTTCCATTTTAATGTGGGAGTTGTGGGATGCCGCTCCATTTCGACAAGCCGACAGAGGGATGTATTTCAGAAATTAAATTAATGTTTGCAGATATTTTGGTAGGACGGTCGATTGTGCGGATGCTTTTTTGGAAATGCTGAAAGTATTCAGCCAACCTAATCCACATTTATTTCGATGCTAGCTGGATCGTCGCACCAAAAGCCACAAGTATATTATCTCTTTTTGCTTATTTAAATGGTTAAATGGTTAAATTTATGGAAAATGTTATTAAATATCATCAATTTTTATGTGTAGTCAAGCCACAGCCAATTAGTTCAAGCTGGCCGAGTTAAATTAATTTAGCCAACCGAAAGGATATTTACATTGACCTGCTCTGAACGTAATTCAATATTCCATTTTTCATTGGGCAATCCAAGCATTCGCCTTCATTTGCTTGAACAAGATGCCAACCTCAATCAAAACAAATGAAAACAGCGCGCCACTTTATTTGTTGCCTGTGTTTTGGACACACCGAACTTTTGTCAGCCGAAAAGTTTCAGGTGCCAGGAGCCCGAATTGGTTTTGTGTGACAGTTATTGATTATTTAGTCGGGCTCCTCGCCGATGGTCTGAAAATGAAATGGAATGGCAGATGGAGGCTGCTGGGAAATCACCGAAATTGGAACAGATTTCGGGAGCGAAGCCTGCAACAGCAGCGCAACTAATTGTCCAGGTTCGAACTGAAATGCCATGGCAACGTCGTCGAGGACGAGCAGATGCAACTTTAATGACGGAAAGTGGGTTTTTGGCCAAGGAAAGGATTTTGGTCCGGAAATTTGATTTGCTCTCTCAGCTGAATGTGGCAACTTTGCCACAAAAAGCTCGCAAACTCACACAGCAGCAGCCCTTGGCTAAATGCAGTTTTCCCTACGCCAAAGGACTTTCAGCGCACAAAAACTCAATAATAACATAATATATACACATTCGGTTTTTTTCCGTTTTCACTTTTTTGTTGGGTTGCGATTTCCTGGCGCGTTTTCACGCCAGGCTGATTCGATTTGCACTTGAATCGGTGGTTGGCGGTCACAGGATTGCGGATCTGAAATATTTTTAACTGTCTGGCGATGCCAACGATTGGACCAAATTCCATTGCAATTTACTTAAATTTCGCGCAAATAAATACCAAATCCGAATGCAAAAATTACACATGCATTCTGTAGCCAACAGTTTTATTTTTAAGCCTTTATGCACAAATCAAACATGCTAATTTTTCTGCCAAGTACATGCTTTCTTACATAAACAATTTATTTTTGCTGAGTTATTTTTGTTTAAGAATAAAACACTGTGTAAATATTTTTGAAGCATTTAAAATCATCACCCAATTCATGGAGTTTTAAGGCGATTATCTTGACCAGTTATACAAGCCGCAGTATTTCTATATCAAACATCATTACTGCAGAGGAGCTTGTGAAAATCTTGGCAGAAATCCTTTTATGACAACAAGGAAAACTCAGACAGTAACCGACTTGATTGCATTTCCTTTAGCTTCCACCTGCCTGCCGTCTCCGATTCTGTTTTCAATTTCCCTTATATCAGTCCGCCTTCCAGCCAAAGAGACAATATTGCCCCTGGCATTGCACACAGCCGTTGACTTTTCCAATTGCAGCATCAACATCAGCCGTTGGAAAGCCCTCGGTCCCACTCCACCGCCCACGCAGCTGATTGCTCCGGGAAAACTTTGAAACAACATGTAGTGGCAGCTAAACTAACAGATAACAGATAACAGATAACGGATAAGGGATAGCGGATGGCGGATGGCAGAGCACTCTCCTCCTGGTTCGTCAAGGATTTCGACTCTCCTTGCATTTCTACTTTGTCGCAGGCAGTCGCGTTTTCAGTTCAATGGCAATAATCAGCCAACTGAAATCCTTTGTTTATTAGCGCTGCCACTGGCAAAATGAAGTCCTTGCGGATTCAGGATCTTACGGCTTGCAAACTTTTGTAATCATATTTAACATTGTTTAGCTAAGCAGGGAAGCAATTTTAGGATTCCTCGCGTGTAGGTTTTGAATAAATAATCGTTTGATTTTTAAAGCGTTCGATCAAACGGACTCAATCGCTATAAAACACCGAGTGGAAAATAACAAAACACGAATTAGGAGCAATGAATTAGAGTACGAGTAGAGTATGACACACAAATATGTAAGCTTGCAGTGCTTTGCAGCTTATCCTGCTGGGAGCGACATTAAAAAAGGACTCTTTATGATTGTCATCATTGAGCTCGCTCGACGAAATGAAATGCAAACACATATCGGCCCATTGCTCATAATTGAAATTGTAACGGATCAGAGAATGCAAATAAATACAGTTCCCGAGCCTAGCCCCATTAAAAGCCTTTCAATGCATTTCCCACCCGTCTATTGTGCACAGTCATGAATTATTGGCCATACAACCCATAATCTGCCACCCCGGCAGCCTCTCGGTTTTTTACGCAACGCTTTTTGTCCTTGTAAAGGACTCTCTGGTGACCCACATGGCATTTTTCAGTTGTTAGTCGCAGTCAATTAAATGCAACGGATTATATCAAAATCTTTGCTATATTTAATAAATATGCAAACATTTGCATAGAACACGAACATAAAAGAAGATGGCTGGCATCGAAAAAAACAAGCATTTTTTATTGTTGGCCCGGCCACGAATGGCAATTTATAATAACCGGTCCATTTTATAGCTTCAACAGCGACAATCGACAGGATAAAGCTAACAACATTTTGCAGGACAAGGACTAAGCCCGCTCAAAGCCCACTGCCGGCTGATGGAACTGAAGAGAAAGCCATTTTCCCAGGGACTGGCATTAGTTTGGCATAAATTTAAGGGCTTACCCACCTCTATTTTTGGTTATTTATGCTGAATAACAAAGCGTCCGCTCAGAGAGTATTTAAATATGCATATGAAATGTTGGGATACATCGGGGATTAGTACAGTGGATTATGCCTACAAGGGAATTCATTATAGCGTTCTTTTCTTTTGTACTCGTACGCTTGCTTCACAAGCCATTTAAATCTAGCGCACGCAATAAATATTTGAATTTAATTTTGCGTTTAATTAAAATTTGCTTTAATAAATTCGAGAAATTCTTTGCTCTTCCACATGCAAACACAGTGGGCTGATTGGCATTTTCGGCTTTATACAATGACATGGTGTAAACGGAATTCACTGAATTCCCGATAACAGCGACTTTTTACGTGATTATGAATAAACTGAATCATACCATATAGGTAATTGCAATCATACTGGGGTCATTCAATAGTGAATTTTATCCATGCACATATGTGTGCACCATCTAACATCTTTACTTTATGGGCTATACCCACTGTAGATCCTGAGGTATTGCCAATATAGCATTTTTAATGCCTTTTTGCTATATGCACCGGCACAAAAGAGCTTCACACCTGACCACACACACACCCACAGGTACAGTTCCTCCCCATTTTCCGATCCCCCTTCCCCCGCACCCCCCTACCCGCCGATTTCCATGCCACATATATGTATATACATATATCGGTTATTTGCCTTTGTTGTTGGCTTTTGTGCTATGTGCCTGAATGTTGCTGGCGCCGTATTGTTATTGAAAAGCATTTGGTCATCAAATATGTATATGCATACTGCCATATCTTCTACCTATTCATATATCAATATACATGCAGGAATATGTATGGACCGGCATTCGGGTCAGTGGATCAAAAATGCCAACGACGACTTACAAAAGTTAAAAGCAGGCTGGCCATCAGCATCGATATGTGTGTATCCGTATTTTCCTTTGAATACACGTATAAGTACGTATGTGAGTGTGCTCGCCCCCACATCTGTGCTCCACTTTCGCTTTTGTGTTTGTGCATTTGCCATAATGGTCCAACTTTCGGTCAAGTGGAGGCCGTTCCCCAAGAAGGCCTGAAAGGCGAAGGTCAACAGCTGTTCGATGGGCGGCGAAAAGTTCTACTCGAGCTGTAATTCATTTTCCGAGGAAACTTCTAAAGCTATCGAAATTTGTTTTCGTTTTATTTCAATAAATACATATATCCTAATTGAAGGAACTTTTATTAAGAGATATCATATTCAGAGGCATATATCAGATTAGATAGATTAAGTATTAGAACATCTTCGCAGTCTGTACAACCTCACTTCTAATTTATATATTATGTGCGAATTGGAAACCATTATAGCTATGTATATCAAACCTACATCGCGATTCAATCGGCGTCCTAACCGAATGCAGTAAACTATCTAAGTGAATCCCGTTTGCGGCAAAGACTTAAACTCACCAGGTTTCCATTTTCCGAATTCCCTAAGAAGCCAATAAAAGTCACAGCCAAGTCCCAATGCCAAGCGCCCAGCGCCAATCGCATTTTCCACCCACAACCCCTTGCATTACCATAAAAAGCGAATGCAGTTTGGGGCTACACACGAAACGCATTTGTATGCACTTTTGCTTTTCCTAGCCAAACATCAGCCGGCGAATGCAACACTAAGGCGAAAGTGTTGTTCCTCCTCCACATTCCAGCATCTGCCTCTGTATGTGTGTGCACTGCATGATGAGGGGGCGGAAGGCGTGGCCGCTTATGCGCCATTATGCAGCGGAGAGGAGGAGCGGTGCTAAGTGCTTTTTCTTTGCTCGTGAGCGACCAAAAAGCCTCGACGGATGAGGAAAATGGGTGAGAGCATTGTTACCACATTTGGTGGCGATGGGCCTACGGATAGGCCACTTTTCACAGTTAAAGTTGGATTTGGTTTTCCACGCTGGACCAATAATATTGATTTAGCCTTGGGTGCTTTTAGTGAAAAAATATGCCCAGCACTTTATTTAATGGAATTAGATTAAATGTTTATTAAATGTTTATTCAAACTAAGATTTATGCCTATTTAACATTCAGCAATATTTGTCTAAGACTACCGCAGCCTTGATGAGGGTAGTTGGGTTGTAACACTAAATGCAAATACTTCACTGATAAATTTGTTGGCTTTCTACGTAATTTAAATGATAATTATTGGCACACAAGTATTTGTCTATATTAATATGACATACATCATATTATTTAAATCATTTGCTCGTAAATTTGAAAGAAATAAGCTAGGAGTTAAGTGTTATTTAAAGACTATTATTCCAGCTTTACATTGCGCAAGAAATGTAGCAAACAATAACATAAAAAACACCAATTTTTTCAGATGTATCGTCTTTAATAACAGTTAAAATCCTGAAAAATCGAGGCAAGCCTCTGCAAGCCTGCAGAGCATTTGGCAATCATTATCCCAGCCCGTTGTTTTCTGGCACAATAGAAGCCACTAAAAAGAGTAAACAATTTGCGCGCATAAAAGCCGAAGAGCAAATAAACTCCTTCCACAAAGTCCTGGCAGCCCAGAACAATGCAAATAAAACAAAAGCGAAACGAAACGAAACGAAACGGAGCATTTTAGCTTGCCTACTTATGCAAACAGGACCAAAGCTACACACACACACGCCGTCCTCACACACGCACAAATGCTGGCAAACACTCACACATACACACACGCACACACATGTACATGTAGACCACCACAAGGTGCTTTGTGATGTTGCTGTTGTTTTTGCGGCCATGGCGGGCCGGGATGTTTAATTTAAACTGCGGATAGGCATCCAGCAATTTTTAATCATGTTTATGGCCAAGCAAATACACACACCCAGGGATCAGATTTAATTGGACAAAAAAAATAATGAATTCAGATGCGGGGAGCGCAGTTTCAATGACTAGAAAACGAAGACCAGTCGAAATAGCAGGCATAGTGGAAATTTCATTTTTAAACTTTAGGCATTAAAACTTCACAAATATAAAATGTGTGTAATTATACGCGTTACTCGTAGAGTAAATGGATATACTAGAATAATGCAACATTATATATATTATATCAGTTTATTTATCAGGTTCTTTCCATCGACTTTCCTTGCTAATGCGCTCATATTAGTTAACTAAGCCTAACGCCCATCTCCAAATGAAAGTTACTTTGCTGAGGTCGCTATTTTTAATTGTCTGAATCAATCCGCGCTCGAAATTTTAATTAAATATTTAAATTAAATGTGCAAGCAAATACCAGCACGGGCAAATATGCAAACAGAGGTGTATATACACGTGCACATGCCCCTGTCCTAGGCTTTCCCTTTAACCCACTTATGCTGTGATGGAAATAATTTTTTTTTACGCATAATAAATAGTTTTTAGTAGTTTGTTGTTGCTGCCATAGTCCGCCATTCATTTGCATTCATTAGGAATTTTATTCGTGTGTGCGGGAGTGGGAGTGTGTTAGCAATTAAACAAAACTCCCCAAAAGAAAGGGAGAAGGGGCAAAGTCAAGGACAACATTTTGCTTTACACGTGCCACGCACACAGAGCTGTTCGGGATTGGCAGGATTCTAGAGCCTGCAGCTTTTGCCAGGACAATCAAACAGTTCTACAAATGCCTGCGTGTGTGTGTGTGTGCGTGTGTGTGGGCGGGCTTTTAAATATGCATGGCATTGCACAAAAGAGAGAAATGCATTTCCAACATGTCGCTGATTACAGAGAAAGCGGATGAAAAACTCTCACCTTGGAAGGGGACTAGCAAAACAATGGAAACGACTTTTCGGCAATGCATGTGTTCATTTTTTCACTAGCCGTGGTCTAATGGACACCTCCCTTCATTTGTCTTACAATTTTCATATATATTTTAATTTTCGATTAGAATATTTGCGATATATCATATCTGTCTAATAGGAATTCCCTAATAAACTTTTCAACAACTTACTATTTTTAGAAGAATTTCAATTTAATTTATGTGTCAACTGCAATTTTCGATAAATTCCCTTAACTTTTATGCAAGTTTACCATGCAGCCTGTCCAATAAAATCCAGAGATGCCTGCACAGAACGGGACAGAAAAAGTTGCCGAGGACAAAGGTCAAGTCCCAGATTGCCACGTTAGCAAAGCGAGTGCCACCTGCCCCATCTGCCCCACCTGCCGCACCTGTCGGCCTAGTTTCGGTTCCCAGCAGAATCCATCCCATCCCCGTTTGCTCCATATTAGAATCTGACCTTTGGCCATTGTATCTAAGAGCCTGAAAATAGTGCTCCGTCATGCGGTGAGGACTTTAATATAGAAAAGGCCGAGGCCGTCCAAACAGCTGGCCAACTGACCACTGGACTTCCCTTTCCGCTTTTCCGCTCCCCGTTTTGCACATTTCCCGATTTTACTGGCCATTTTCTCGGGCAACCTTCAGAACGGGCCGCAAACTTTTGATTAATGTTTGTTAGTTTGTCTCGGCGTAAAATGTATTTGTTTTAAAACAAAATGCAGTGCCAAAAGTGTGAACAGGAGGTGTGAGTGGGATGCAGATAGCTCTCTTCCTGGCCATATCCTTTTGCACCAACCGTTTTCAGCCCAACGACTTTTGGTTTTAATTCTTAACCGTTTTTTTTTGTACGGTTTTGCTCGTTCATTCCTTTTTACATATATTTCCTTTTTCCCTTCTGCTTATTTTTACCCTCTTTATTCCCGTTTATTTCGCCTGTTCATTCATCTTTACAGTACGCAAGCCCGAAAAAATATTTTTTTTGTTATATATTGACTAGCAAAATATTTGGCTTTAGCACGTGTCTGTGCACACAAACATAGAGAAACACTATCACACTCACACACGGAAAGATTTATACAGTAGAAATCGACTAAATTGAAATTTTAGTTTTTTTTAAAACTCAATTTTGGTTTCCATTCAAACGAGTTCCTTAAAACATAAATATTTCAGTTTGACATGTAACTAACTCGTTTCACTTAGTCAGTGGCCACTGTTTTGATAACTTGTAGTCATATTTTGTGTATATTTTTATAGGTTCGCATAGGCCGTGCCTGTGTGAGTGTGTCTGTGGGATGCAGTGAGGCGTGAACTAAAAGATTAGAATTTCAAACATTTTTTTGCACTCAATTCTTTTTAGCCGATACCCAATTTGTTGGTGGCGCCAGCTCCTGGCCCCATTTGCTTGTCCAATTTGCAGGGCAGCTGCCAAAAAGCCTAGAAGGGCATGACGGAATCGAGCAAGACAAACGAGGTCTTAATACCACAGAAGCCCCAAAAAGTAGGCAGCGGAACATTTTTAAAGACCCGAAAAAAGGCGGCGTTTAATACACTTTTCATGCTTGATTTGTTGCCCACGAAAAACGAAAATATGCTTTAACTGCCTAAAAGCAGTTGTTTTTGCCGGGTAGAACGTGCTGATTTCCGGTTCAGGATAAAGGATACCCGCAGGAGGGTTTAATGAGTGCCCCCTAGCCGACCCGACCCTTAGGTTTTGTGGGAGACAAGGCACGCATCAGGAAATTAGAAGGGATGGCCAGATAAGAATTAGAAGGCCGTGGGGGATAAGCTTTATTGTTCTTTGTTCTTCTAAGGGCTTCGGTTTTTTTTGTTTTTTACGCTTTTCATGGGGACTTCAGACGATAAAACCCAAACTATCGTTAAAACCAAACCAGTGGCTTTAAAAAGTTTTAAAACTGTCCAGGATGCAAGCATGTGATGGGTTTGCAGCAATTAAATCATCCAGAAAACTAAATGCGATTGAAACAAATTGCAGCTGCCAAGTGGAGAATGTCAAGTTCAGAGCGGAATGATCGACTATGCAGTGTCAGTTGATTGTGAAAGCGTTGGGAAATTCGAGGGGCGTGTTGAGTGAGACATATACAAGTACATTGGTGCAATGCTGACTGACTAATCAGAGGGACGTTGGGTTGTCAGCATTACATACCCATTCCATTTCCCATTCCCGCCGATGAATGCGAATCGCAGCGATTCAAGCGTCTCGTCATCGTTGGCGGCGCATGTAAAGCGATATTTCAGCTGTCACTTCATGCTTCAACTATTCCAAATCAAATCAATGCGAAAGGATTTTTCCCCCGCCAACTATGCGCCCACTCGTTGGCAATGATTTATGTTAAGAGCACTGCACACACGCCGATTGCGGGGTGTGCGGCGAATCGTAAGGGTTACACCTTTTACCAACGCAGTGAAATCGATTGCGTATTAACTTTGGAAACTGGAAAGGCGGGGGAAATCAATTCCGAAAGTTAAACTTAACTAAGGTATGGTTAACTAACTGTAAGGTTTTGAATTGGCATTTTTATGACAGAAGATTCTTACCTTGGCTCTATTTGTTTCTCATAATCATGTTAAAGGATAAGAAATCCTTTAAATCAAGTCAGTTATTTTCATAAGCAAAAATTAATAAAATACTTCAAAACCAATAAAAAAAGTCTTTTTGAATCTATAAAAATAAATGGAGTGCAATAACTTGGCGCTAATTTATTACTGTTCCACATTTTTTTGGAGTGTACTTCAGAGCTTCTTTCCTTCCCCAGTTTGCATTGTCGTGTGAGTTTTTCCACCATAAATTCACAAAAGTGAATCTACATTGCAAATGCAAGCGACTATATATATATGTGTGTGGGTGTGTGTGTGCGGGTGTGTTTGTAGGTGTGTGTATCGGTGTTGTAAAAAAGAGAAACAAAGCATAAATGTAGCACACAAAAGGGGAAGAGAGATGGGGCTATGAAACAGAAGCTAACGAAGCGTAAAGTTTGCCAACCGGCTACCGCCCGACTTTCCCCTCGTCCTGGCGGCCATCAGTGTTTGCCTTGTGGCATTTTTTATTAAATATTCCTAATAAATTATGCAAAAATTTTGTATTGCAGGCGAGATCCAGAGGAATATTGGCAAGAGTAACAGAAAGAGCGACGAAAAAATGTGAATTGTGGTCAAATCAAAAAGAGGGACGCCATCTGTGTGTGTGAGCGTGTCATAACTATCAATAACTTGGCCCAAAAAGCCAGATTCAGATCCTTGGACCATAAAGAATGCGTAGGCAAGAGGAACGATGGCAAACGGCAAACGGTTTTAAGGACGAAGCCTTGTGAACGCCCATCGGCATGCATTATAATACAATAAAAGTAAAGGATATCGCTGTATCCGCTCTGTTCTGTGATAATAAAATAAAATTGAAATATGGTTTGCAGTTGAGTGAGCGCAATGAGTGGAAAGTCTGAAATCGGGAAATGCGATTGTGGAAAAGACGTAAAAGTGGATTGGCGACCCTGACAGCAATAGTATCTTTGTATCTGAGCAACGTACTCGTGACGGATGTTGTAAAATCTCGATTGATAGATGTCCTTCAATATCTTGATGAGGGCTTATTGATGCAATGCGCTGTCTGATAAAAGGGTAAGCTGCAGGACTTATGGAAACTTCTAAGACATCTTCTAAGTATAGACTATTTCTATTTAGTTTATTAATTCACTTTAAGCACTCCAACTCTCTTTTCAACCAATTTTGTTTGCTTAAACGATTAGCTAATCAAACATCTGGAAAATGTAATAAGTACCCAAATGAATGAACCGACAAAGTCAACGTCTTTTAAATATATTTGTTTTCTGTTGAAGAGGGTATTCCCATTTCCTTGAGCGAATGCACTCAGCTGTAATCAATTCGCAATCGCATTATTATCAGTGTTTTCCCCTTCTCGAATTTTCTTCGCAATTGCCTGAGCATTCCGTCAACGTGGAAACTCATGACGTATGAAAATTGTTAAACAAAGAACTAAGCTTATGAATTAATAAGCTTACACAAGCAAAAAACCCCCTCCACATCCATAAAAAAGAAAGCTCTTTGGGAGGTAAAGGCTACCGCCAAACTTGAGATTTTTGGGGGGGCTGGGATAAAAAAATCAAAAGAACAAATCTGCAGCAGCAACAGCAAGAAAACAACAATAACAATAAATACAGAAAATGTCTTATTTATTCTGGATTTTTTGCCAGCAGCTAAAATGAGGAGAAATTAAGTTGCCGCCTGCAGCTTTGTAACACCAGCAAGAGATTGGCACACCCTCGGCCCAAAAAACGCCCCCAAACAACACATACCCGCATAAAAAAACAACGCAATGCCAAGAAAAACATCAGCAACAACACGAAGGAAAAGCAAAGAGTGTTTATCTGATTTAAACGCTGCCAACAGTCGGCAACATTTCCCCGCCTTCACCGCCCTTTGTTGTTTTCCCTCTGCCCATACTGGGGCAACCTTTTGCGTGTCTTCGACTGCCGTCTGACTGCTTTTCCTCCGCCCACTACCCCCCAAAACTACCCCACAGAAACTTATGTTTTCCGACTTTCACTGGCCGAGCTTAATTCGCACTGCTTGTGAAAACTTTAATATTAATCATACGACACGTATGCCCAACTAAAACAGTCCAGTCTACACTGGAACTCAAACAAACTGGAAAGACAAAAACAAGCTAATGAAACAAATAGGGAATCGTGAAAGAAAATACTTTTTTTTTCAAAATTACGGAAAACTGTTTACCAAAACTGTACATATCGCTCGATCCCATTTAAAAGTGTACGAGTATACGTATAAAAGTTTTGACCAAAGAAGATACATACTTCCAGAAGATTACCCATGGCCAACACATGAAGCGCTTAGTGTAAATTTCCCACGCAGCTCGGTTGGATTTTGTCTCAGCCCGTTCTATTGACTCTAACCCTAGTGAAAATGTTTTCTGCGGTTGCAGTCGCCAAACGTCAAAAGTTCTTAGTTAAATTCGTTTTCGTTTTCGTTTTCGTTTTTCGCAAACTTTCCTCAAGTGGCTCATTGTGGTTGCTGGCGCTGTGAAATGTTGACCCACCAAACGGGAAACTAGGAAAACTGGTGGGGTCCCGGTCCCCGAAATGGTGGGTAGAAGATGGCAGATAACCGCCGCGACACTTGCTTACTTTTGACAAGGACTCGCAGCACGCACACAAATAACCAAAACTAAAACTAAGACTCTGACTAGGACAACATTCGCGTCCTGCCACCACCCTGCGGTTGCTCCGGCTGCCGAGCAATCCTGCCAGCAACAACTTAGCACAGGACTAAACCCAAGACATGCAAAAACTTTTCGGATGTGGCTGGGAAAACGCAAATGATTAAGTGCGTAGCGTGCTATAATTCAACAAGACAACGTGGCAGCGATAGAGACGCCCAGGGAAAACCCCAAGCACGACAGGACGAGAATGACTTCTTCCGCAATGATGCAATTGCAAATGACATGGCCAATGGAGCGAGTTGCCGCAAGTGTTAGGGCGCAGGCAAATGCTTTGTGGCAGCCATGAAAGGGATAAGTTTTGATTGAGGCGAATTGAATTTGATGCCACAAAGAGCCCGGCTTGAATAAGGCCAAATGAGGAACGCGCAATCAAAGCGGGGATTACTGCATAAATCAGGCATCTAGGGTCAACTTTGGGGCTGCCTAAATTAGCACCCAGAAGTTCGCCTTAAGCAGTAACGTGCATTGACATACTCGTAATCTTCAGAGTAGGCTTTTGAGGTATATTAGCAAAAATTGGTGTGCCCCTCTAATTTTTCGCTAATTCAAATGACTGCAATCAATGCAATCTTATGCGGATAGCTTTATATCTGAGAGATAAGCTTCATATTTGAAATCGGTAGTGTGTGCAGTAGGAGTTCTAGTCGGTAGCACTGGAACTACGATCCTTGAAAGCCATCTGCTCTCGTTTTACCAGCTTCGGCTCGAGTTTCCACCGCTTTTCCTGCTATGCATGCCATCAGATTTCTCAGCGACAGCAACAAACACGAGTTTTGCTGTTTAGCATTTCAACACAAAAACAGACAGAGTTGTTGGTGTGTTGCTCCTGTGGCAGAAGAGCAATTAATATGTATCTCTTACTCGGCACGCTTTATCACTTCACGCCACTCCGCTCCTTGGCTGGGAAATGGAATTTCATTCCATGGCAAGTTGCTTATATTTTTGTTTCCATTTGTTTGTTTTCCCTACCGTTTGTTCTGCCGGCTGCTTGTTATTTTGTTTCTTTTCTGTTTTTGCTGCTTGCTGCTTTTGGACAAGAACTTTGCACGTAGCCATTTTATTTAGTGCCTGGGCATTTGGCACAGTTACAGTTAGTGTTACATTAGGCCACGCCCAGCGGCCATCTAGCAGACGCACAATTTTGGTAGCATTTCTGGCAAAGTGATTTATGACAGGCTGCACGGCGTATACTTGATATTCCCTTTCCCATTGCATGCAAAACGCATTTTCGCAAATTTTTAAATGGCCCGAAAAGAAGAAGGCGGGATGGGATGCAAAGGAGCCAGCAGAAATGAGTGGCAAGAAATGGCACGCGCTCGAGCTAAAAATTTAATTAAAATGCACATTTGTTTGTCCTTGACAGCGTTTTATATTTTTTACTTAATTGGTAGAACCGAGCAGTCTCTGCGCCCGGAACGAAGCAGCGAAATGAGAGCGATGAGCAAAATGCCAGGATGTAGGACGTAGGATGCCCCCATAAAACGCACACACACTTGATGCGGTTAGATAGGGAAAATTACGACGAAACGTTGACACAGAAACTAAAACACGCACGACCAACCTGAATTAGTCGACCAAGAAGTGAGGTGGTGTGCGAATGTGACTCCGAAACGTAGTTAGTCAGGAGGACATCCGTGCTCCATCCTTCGCCCATCTGGATACCGTTTTGCAGGTGCTCGCAATGAAAACGGGCCGGGCAGAAGTTAACTTGATTATGCAGACGGGACATGTCGTTGATCAACTTGCGGCAGATTTAATAGAATTGACGAGGTGGGAAAGCTTCAAAATTTAGGGGCACTTAACGTAAATACCAGCTGACATGAATAGCGAATAAAGTGAGTGCTAGTTTTGAATTATGCTCATTTAGCAGTCTTTAAATAAGCCATGTGAAATGGATTTCATACTAACAAACATCTAGCTAACGTAAATCAACCAATATCAATGCAATAATAGCTGAAATTGCTAATTAAACAGATACGCCAGCCATCGGAATCCCAGGAGCATCCATTTGGAGTCCCCCATTTGGGTTCCCACAGCTTTTCGAAATCGAAATCATTTCCGTATGGTGAGAGCCATTCATATTGCAATGCCCGAGACTTTGCATTCCCAGGCGAACTTCTGCTGGTGCCATATTTCTGGCGGAAATTGGGAGCTGCAGTCCGGTACGTGCCAAAAAAGCTGCCAACTTGCTGCAATTTCTCACATTTTACACTCCGATCCGGGAAGCAGACCCGGGCTTATGGGGTCATAGCACGCAATTATGGGGGGATTGGCATTACCAGGGCTTCCCGGGATCAAGCAAACTAATATCCATTTCGGCTTGTCCCTTGTCCAAAACAAAACGCATTAAGGCGGAAGTGCATTTCGGGTTTATTTTGCATTTCGCAGAGACATGCACGTATTCATATTTACCTAAATAACTACTCAGAATGGTGGCACTGTGGGCCGACAAGGGAGTGGGCGGGGACATTTTCCTGTTGTCCTTTTTATGATGGGCATACATATGCTGAGCCAAAAGGATTTTACTTACAAACGAGCGAGCAGAGGAAAAAGTGCAGAAGAATCGCATTGTCCCTCTGCCAGGAAGATAGAATGAGCGAAGGACGAATGAGGGGTCATAAGCCAGGACATAGACAAGCGCACAAGGATATGTAGTGGCATAAGAATTTGTTTTGCTCGGCTGCAGATAATGAGGATGATGATGAGCCTGCTCGTGCTTATGCACCGGCTTCTTTGCCCCTCAACTTATGTGCAGTCACGGTCTGTCTGCCTTGTTGTTTTGAGCCCAGTCTGCCGTCTCAGTCTCCTGCACAGCTGCCGTCTCTTTCAGTGCCGCATCTTGTCTGGGACCTGGGACATGGGGCATGCATAAGTGGCTGCCTCACAGAACTTGTTATTTGTATTTACTTTTGATTGTTGCTGCTGCATTTTGCCCTCTGCATTTTCTACTGCAGACAAGTGTCAACACAAAAATTGCACTTTACTCTAACTTGTATTCTCCATTGCTACTCCCAAAACAATTAAATGCCTCATCGCATACCGCTTTTGCCTTAACTATTTTCGACCAGCTGCATTTTTCATGGCCCTTTAAAATCTGCATCTGGGCATTTCTTTATTTCTGCCATTTGTTTTCCGCTGATGTCACTCACTGCAAAATGAACTGTCAAGTGGAAAATTCGAAGGAACGAAACGAGGCTGTCACTGGCTGAATGATGCTTTAATGGGCTCTTGTTGTTGCGAGTGTGTACGTGTACGTGTACGTGTATGTAAGAAAATGGAAAAACGAACAAAAAATATTTGTCGAAGAGCTGCCAAAAGAACGCCGATTGAATGTAACCAATTCGAATGGAGATGGACGTGGGATGAAACTACGTAAATTTTAAACCAAAAAAATGTATTTCCACTAGAAAAGCATATCCTTGAGCAGCGTACAACGTAAAATTGATCCTGCTTAAACGCTTGTTTCCTGAATTAAAACTATAATAATAATTTATTATATTCCGAACGGAAGCATTCGCTTAACAAGGGCCAGCTTTGAATTATCCCCAAACGACTTTATTGACTGCCGCATGTGTGTTTCCATCGATTCCACTCCACTTAGCCAAGCCCATTCAAGCCAAGTGCATTGGCTGGCACAAAGACCAGTTCATGACGTCAGGAACAGGTCGGGTGATTCTCACACATTTACCGCACTTTTCCGTTCGATTCGCCATGAGGAATAAATGCCCCCTGCTGCCAGTTGGCCAGTCACCCACAAATAGCATTTTGTGTCTATTTTAGAGTAATTTTCCACTTAAACGGTTTTTTCTCTCGATGGCAGCTGGAAAGCCTTTGGAAAACCCCCTCCCAGCGCAGGCAAGAAGTCATCTGCTTGTGCTGCGTCTGGCTGCCGCCAAAAAATGCCAAGTTGAAATGAAAATTATTGGTTCGCCCCTCCTCCGGAAAATGGGTAACCAAAAAAGGACGAGCGCAAATAATATGGAGGGTTCCAAATTGAGTTTGAGCGGTTTACCCAACACGCCCCGTAGTTTTTCACTCTTCTGCTATCGATTTCAATTGTGCTAAGGCAACTGTATCTGCCTCGATTTCAAGCCCCTTCCCCCCTCCCCAACACACACAACCACAATCTCTTCCCCTTTTGGCCAACTTCAAAGTGAGCAGCGTGCAATGAAATTGACACCCGCAGCGTCGACTCCATTGGAATGAAACTATGGATGGGTGAAAAATAAATGTGTAACGAATTGGAAGCATCTCGCATCCCATTCCTCCCCAGCCATTGCGACCCTTTCTCCGCCGCCATTTGCCTTGGCAATAAAACCATTTTAATGAGATTCAAGCTTTAAATTTCGCGCTTTATTTACGTGAGTGTTGGAGGGATCAGAGCTGGGGAAAAAATGAAAACGGTTGGCCACAAGGGGCGTGGCATAAAAGTGGGCAGAAGCGTGTTAACTTTGATGGGCTTAAAAAGATCTTAACGACGCTGTGCTACCCAGCATCCATTAACTATAAAAATGTAACTAGCCATTTCATTTCATTTCATTTCATTTCCGATACCCATTACTGTTGTCCAATGTTTTTATATTGTAATAATATTTGAAAGGAAGGCAAAGAGCAAAAATTTAAGAGTTACAATTCAAATTTACGAAAAAAAGGTAAAAAAAACTTGCGGTCATTTAAGATTTTGATGTTTATTTGAGCAAAGCTGCTGGCATCTCTATATGGATTTATATATCTTTCTCAAAACAGGTCCTAAAACGAACATACCCAAGGAAAGCGCTCGAACGAAGTGGCTGACTCAATTATGTAACTCAACGAAAATTTTAATTAAAAGCATGCAGATGATTTAATTGATTCCTGTGTATAACGCATACGCCGGATGGGCAACACCGACTAAGCAGCCCACTTAAAGGGAGTTTGGCAAATATTTTAACAACTTTGTTACGGCATTTTTTATGAAAATTGGACACCAGCGGAAAACAGCAAGCGGCTGCGA
The DNA here is from genome assembly GCA_005876975.1 of Drosophila orena. Taxonomy (NCBI): domain Eukaryota; kingdom Metazoa; phylum Arthropoda; class Insecta; order Diptera; family Drosophilidae; genus Drosophila; species Drosophila orena. The sequence goes on along the minus strand of VCKV01000008.1, from coordinate 666,052 downwards.
AGATGGAGCCTCTTAGATGGAGGTTTACACAGTTCATAATAAAAACCATTTACTATGCAAATATTTGATCGGCTGGCAGGTCAGAGGCGAACGGGGAATGGATGGATGCTCCTGTCCCATCTCGAGCCATTTTTCACGCTCGGCGTATGGGAATTTTAAATTTTGGACACGAGATGAAAGATGAGCAAAGTCAAAATCCAAGTTGAGTGCCGGCGAATGTTGAGTGTTTGCGATGGGTTAAGTATGACTTACAGTATGCATATGCATTTCATAGCCCTCCGACTTTTAGTTCGGTCTCGTGTTTGCTTTGACTTTGAGCGAGGCAGCCATGAAAAATTAAAAGGGGATTGCCATGCGGCAGCTGAACGGCATTTGCACTGGTAACTTGAATAACTTTTTCCACTCGCTCGCCTGTCAGCGTTTTTCCTTCGATTTTCCGCCGCCTGCGAGATGATGTATGTCGGACAAGTGCTTCGCTTCGAGGGGAATGCGTTAACGCTGGTGGCTGCTGCTGCTCCTGGATGTGGGATGTGGGATGTGGGATGCAGGATGTGGGATGCAGGATGTGGTATGTGGGCTAGTCAGCCAAGCATGTGGCTTGCATTTAATTACGGGGATTTGCCCGGATCCCAACTACAGACTGCCTGATAAGGGGGCTAATTGAGCTGCGAGCGGGTGAATTGCCTCGGCCAATATATAAAGTGCGGTAAAAGCACTTTCCTTGGCCACAAGTTTTGGGTCACAAATTAAGGAGGTTGGCAAGTCAGGATTGGCCTTTGGATTATGGTTTTGCGGGCAGAGACTTTAATCTATCAGTTTTCCCTTGCAAATGGTAGACAGTAGGAAACTTTACCCGAAGTTTGGCCAACGATATGACATAGTTGATTGTGAGCAAAAAAGTATGAAAATATTTATATTTTTTTTCTGTATATCTGTTTTAATATATTTCGTCCTCAAAAACTAGCTAGTTATTACCCATTTTCAGGTGAAGATTCGCCTAAAACCCAATGGTCTCATAAAAATCTGTATTGAAAATTAACAATTAAAGTAATCTCACTTTATTGCCCCTTCTTGTCGAAGGTTTTCCGCCCCACACCTTCCACTAAACTGTTTGCAAAGAAGAACAAAGTTCTGCGCACAGTCAACTCATCTGAAATTGCGATAGGTCAGGTTCTGTCAACCCCTGAAAAATGGAGCAGCAACTATTAAATTTTGCTGCTCGATTTGCCAGCCAAAGGTGACCAAGGACATCAATTTGCCGCCCTCTACAGTGAACTCTAAATAAAATGTAGCGAAGGGCCGGGGCGCTTACCTTGTGCAATAATAAAAATTCGTTGTACAAGGTAGTTTGCAACTCGTAAAAGTGTTGCCAATGTTGATGTGGCTGCTGCTGCTGCTGCTGCTGGTAGGTTTTCTTGTTGTTCTTTTAGCATCAAATGCTTTGGCGAACTTTTGGCTTAGTTGTTGTTGGCGATTTGTTGCTTGTAGCTTTTGTATTAGCCATAGAACATAGTTGTTGCCTGCATTGTTGTTGCTTTCGTTGATGACCGACTGACTGAACCTGCTGCTGCTGACGATGTTGATATTGCCGCCGTGTTGTTGCTGCTGTTGCCGTCCATTGTTTGTATTTGGCGATAGTGGTGGAGGGGTAGGGGGTGGGAGGGAGGGGGGTTTTTAAAACGTTTTGTGCTTATTGTTTTAGACACTTGTCATGGAATGAATTTGCAAACTATTTTATTTGGTTGTCTCTTGCCCTTTTAGGCAATTGTAAACAATATCTGTTGTTTGTTTTCGTTTGCCTGCTCGCTTTTTGATGAATTGTTTATGGGCATTTGGCTAACGATGAGGAAGAACAATAAAAATTTAATTTTTTAAATATTTTCCATGTGTGCTTTTTCCGGATTTCACATTTCTTTCCCGCTGCTGATGATGATGCGAAATGGCAGCCCATATGCCAAAAGATTTATGACCATACAAAATGGCAAACGCCTGTCTTGCCCCTGCTCCCCGATGCCCCATGAATTATGCAATGAAATTTATTTCATTTTTCCCATTTGAGGGCGCGAGCACACATGAGCATTTTTTTTAGGAGTGTCGAGGTCGTCGACAGACTTCTGTTATTGTTATAAATGGGGGGCAGAAATGATTCTTTAATTTATGAAAAAAGTTGCGTATTTCCTTTTTCAGATGCAACAAACACGGTGAGGGAGTTCTCAAATATGAAGAGGGATACTAAACTTGCCCCCGGCACATTGACACCTAGACATTCGCTGAGTTTCTCCTTCCTGACATGGCCCATTGTCCCCGGCCACTTTTGTCGCCTGTCTTTTCATCCACTTATTAGTCTGCGTTTTGCAAATATTTGCATACGAGGCACGTTTCAGACATTTTTCTTTAGCTCATTCCTTTTATTTTGTTCCTATTATTATTATTACTCCTTGCTGCCACTCAGCTTTCCCCGATTTTCCATTTTCCTCTTCTCAGCTTTCTTCGTTGTGGTGTAAATGCGAGATTTCTTTGCACCACATTAAGCAAGTAGAAAAAATGGGTTGAAATATGCGGGATGAAGCATTTAAATCAGTTATGAAATTTTTAATGTCGGCAAGTTTGCGTATACCATTAATTCCTTCAACGCAATAAAGAACTTACAGAGGTTACATTAATTGTAAGAATCAAAATAAATAAAAAAGGAAATACCAATTTCAGTATTTTTAATAACGCCTTTAATAAAGGGTTGCAAAAGCTGTGAAAAAGTAAATGAAATGTCGTAAAATTAATATTTTCTGAAAACGTAATATATTTACGGTTGAAATGGAAATAAGGAATTCTAAAAGTGTTCTACCATTTTGAAATGAAATGTATTGGATTAAATAAGCCACAAATAACTTTTCCTTCGATTGTTATACGATAGGAGAAAAACAAAATCATAAACCCCGTATTGGATCCACTTATAAAGCATCCAATTTAGAGGCGTGGTGCCGGTTTAAAAGTTGGCTTCACAAGGATACCCGTCGATTGATAGCCTGCACATTTCCAAGAACTAATCCTTAAGACGACCCCCGTAATCCACTTAATCCTCCGAGCCAAACACGTTGCTGCCTATCAGACAAACGATTTCGAAAACGGAATAAAGGAAACGCCGTAAGGACATTTGGCAGGCCTTCCCCGTTGTCCTTTATCCTCAATCCCCCTTTGACGACCCTTGATTGCTGCTGTTTTTCGGGCCCTTCCACGGGCGCCACATCAATTTGTAATTTGTAAATGAAATTGCCCTTGTTCGGGCTTCCCTTTTCCGGGCCCACCAGAAAAATGCAAATTTGTCAAATTGATTTAAAGCCCCGGTGTCGGCCAATTTAAATGCCAAAAATTAATTACACATGCACGCGCACACATGAACTTTGACTGGGTTTCATACATATATGTATTTTTTATTTATTTAATTTTTCCTTATTTCTGTTTGAGCCGTCTTTGCTTGACACTTTTCGGGTGTTTGGAAACTTTTGATCTGCGGTAGGACTGACTGCCGCTTGCCTGATAAATAACACAGCCCGATTGACTCGCATTGATACTCGCACTCGTCCTTGTCGTCACTGGCACCTCACACATTCAGTTGGCAGCACTGGCCCAAGTCAAGTATCCGCACCGGTGGCCCGCCGCTAAACGAACTCCGCCGCGCTCCCGAGTAAACTGACTTAGGGCGACGAGCTGCGCCAGCAGTTGACCCGAACTGGGCCTCGGCCATCGCCCGAAGCTGGGCCTTATCAGAGCCGAAGGATAGCCCGAGAGAGGGCAACGCAGTCGCACAGGAGAGAGCCGGCTTTCGTTGGTGATTGGTGTGTGGTGGCTTTCTGCCCTACTCGTTGGTGAAAGGACCCATGTGCTGCGGTGAATGTCGGCTCTTATCAGTGGTGCTCGGTGGTGGTGGAGGGTGGGGGAGAGGGGACAGGTCTTATCGGCCTCCAGACTGCAGCCCCACTCCATATCCTTGCCAGCTGAGTTGTCCTTCGGGCTGACGAATGTGGGCAGGCGTCTGGCAGGAATGTGCCAAAATGTCAAGCAAGCAAGCTGGTTTTGCTTGCGCCAAATCCAATGATAAGACCAATTCACTTACCATCGTAGAGAACCTGATTTTTATAAGCGCTCCGGATGATTTTCAGCAAGTCACTCCACTGTCAAGCCAGTTATCAGCAGAGATACGGTGCTTTGGGCTTAGTTAATATTATATTAGTTGAAATGAACACATTTCACCTATTGTTTTGATTGGTTCAAGATATTTGAAAATAAAATTTAATAAATTTAAGTATTAGTTTATCCAATCACTAGTATAGCATAAATGAAAAATAATTTTTTAATACAAATACCAATTTTAATCGCAAACTATACAATTTTGTTGCTGAGAAACATAGAATTTCCTTTTTTCCCATACAAATCAATGCAAATTATCCCCTCAAGTGTTCCATTTAACGAGAATCCTGATGAACAGCTTCGGCGTTCCCGCCATGCTTTGGCGGAGTCACAATGCCCAGGCAACCACAGTAGCCTCAGCTCCTTCCTCCGCTGGCTGACACCTCGGAACATTCATTCCGACTTTCGTGCTCCTGTCTGCCGGAGATTGTTATGTTTTGGCCACTCCATTGGGGCGATGTTCGCCATCCATCGCTTATGCGCGCTTTCCTCGGGGCAAAATCAATGCAGCGGCATGTCAGCCTGGTTTATTGGCTTCCATTCGGACACTAAGGAGGCCAAACTAATTACCGTGCATAATAAATCAGATCCCTGTCATAGACTGCCATTAGTTTGACACCACCCTCCTGGCCGACATCCCACTGGCCAACGGGAGAGCTCTTCTAGCATTTATGCAAATTGGCAGCAATGCCAGTGCCCGCGGCGAATATCGCAGCAATGGCTCGCTGCCTTCTGCATTATTAATTGCAATTTGCTTGCTATTTTTCCAAGAAAAGTGTACCAGCTATAACCCAATAATAGCCAAGCACATGGCTCTCCCCAGACCACGCTGACAATCGAGTTTATTTATGCAAAATTAATTGATTTCCATCGAAAATGCAATTGACACATTTTTCCCGGAACATAATGAGGGGTAATTTATAATCGTGGCACAATTGAAAGTTCTTAAAATAGTAGCCACGTTGCGTGACTTTGCCGATGATGAACTCAAATTATTAAGCAAATTACGTTTTTCTTTTAGTTCGAATATAGGGTTTCTTTTTATAACCCATGTCAGTACAGAAGAAATGATTGGTTCCTGTGTAACACAAGCAATTTGATATACTATAGTATGTATATTAAGAATAGATATCTCACCTTAGTTGCCTGAAGAAGTTTACTTTCTTGCGCGCTTCGGAGAGATTGTGCATATGATCGTCAAGAAACTTAAAATCCAAGCCGGTGGTAAACTCAAAATCGTTTTTCGGCTTGCGATTGAATAAGGGATCTGGTGTTTCGGTTTTTTGAACAAAGGGCTTACAGCGATTTGGATACGGCTGGGAGTATTGTCTTGTGTAGCTCGACAACATAGGGGGTTCCAAATTGTCCTCGATTATTGATATTCCATAACGGGGGCTGAGGAAAAGCTTTGTAAATGCTTACATACACATATGCGTAGTATAAGAAAACCTCCACCCTCTCAATATAAGCACGGATTTTATCAATCACTTATCGGGTATGGAAACAAAAGACCTTAAGCTGCACTTCTTACTGCTCGCATTTTTCCCATATACCCATACCGCTACCCATGATTATTACCCTAAACAGCATCATTTTCCACTCACTCATCCATATTGAAGGACTGAAAGTTGACCAGCTTTTTCTGCTGCGTGGAAATCGTCCTTAAGCCCTTGGCGCCCTCCTCGAGCATCGCCTGCGTGGTGGTCTTCAATTCATCCTTGGCCATTGATTCCCACAGCTTGGTTTTCTTTTTGCACGCCATTTTGACTGTGTGTGTTGAGTTGTGTGTTTGTCGGAACAGTGAACAAAGTTTACTGGGCGATCTGAAATGTTTCTCAGAGTGAATTCCTTTCAACCTTTGAGCCCAGCTCGCCATAATCCCCAGTGCACAAAAACAGAAATCACATCATTAAACTGCCAGCGTGGCGCGGCAGTCGTTGCACAATATTATAAGCGCCACAATTGAATTCACAAGCGGATTTGTTGCGGGCGGAGGCAAATGATTTCTGAATCAATAGCCGATGAAAATGAAAATCGAATAGTGGGTCATCGGTGGAAATGCACAGGAGTCGAAATGCGAGGGGGCCTTGTGGGCGGTGAGTTCCGGTGTGTTTAGTGGCCAAACCGACTACAATGGCCAATAACAATGGCTGATTGGCTCTTTGGCGTCTCCCATAATGAGCTGCCACCTCTGTTTGCACTTGCAACGGCATTAATACGGGCTAATTAAACAAATATTGTGTTCATCCGACTACGAGTGTCCATGCATGAATGTGTGCGAGTTGCTGTTACGATTAGGTAGTGTGTACTATGGCCGCATTACACAAAAAGTTGGGAATTTGCTATGAGAAATTTATTATTTCAAGAGCTTAAACTAAAATATTTTATATTCTTTGTTTTATAAGAAGTTTAATAAAGAATTAATATTTAAAATTTGCTATAAGATATTTATTATTTCAAAAGCTTTAGCTAAAATATTTTATATTCTTTGTTTTATTAGAAGTTTAATAAATAACTAATAGTTGAATGTAGTAAACAAAACATTACCAAAAAATTGGCTGAGAAATATATTATTTTAAAAGCTAAAACTAAAAAAAATATATATTTGTTCTTTTATAAGGAGTTTAATAAAGATAAATATATAAAATTGGCAAATTTGTCAAATTATTATTAAGCTGAGAAACTTATTATTTCAAAAGCTTAAACTAATTAATGATATATTTTACGTTTTATAAGAAGTTTAATAAAGAACTTATATTTTTAATGTGGGATATGGGATATAAATATATTTTAAGAGTCGTTCTAATAAGAAATGTATTCTGTGAGCAATCTCAAATTTTAAATGAGTTATAAGTTTGTATCTTAAAAATGTAATCTTATCGTAGTGATTTTTGAAAAAAAGAATTGCCTCAAAATACATTTATGACTTTAGTCACGAGTGCACCATAAAGTCTTGGCCGGGAGTGTAGCCACCGCCGTGATTACGCCCATCAGACGCCTTGTATCAACAGTCGACATCGGGTCGTCGATGACACCAAGCCGAGTGTTCAACAACATAATGCGATGGCCGTCGAGGGGAATTGGCGGAAACGGAAGTGATGCAGAAAATGAACGCACGGCGATGGGGACGGGCGGTGGGGTTCATGTGGCTCATAAATTATGGGGCAGCATTTTGCAGGCGGTGCATTTTGCGGCGCATAATTTGCATTTTTAAGCATTTTCACAGTGCATTGGACATAATTAAAAACAACGACACTGGGGCTTCTGACCGCAAGTCCTGCTCCAACTCCGGGTCTGGAGCTCATGGCAAGAAACTCAGCTTAACCTTGACAAGGTTGATCAAAGGCACAGAGAACAACCATATACATCGAACGTGTTATGAAATTATATAATACTTTTGCAAGTGCAATAAACTGCATCATTCTATAGCATAGAAACAAAATTGATCTTATATGATCTATCTTATGATCTTATTTGTTTATTGAACATTATTCATAGTACAAGTATTTTTCAATCTGAAAGCCCAGTGCAAAGATGTTGCCGACAGTCAAGATTCTCACCTTCATGCTTCCCTCGTCCCCAGTTAGCTTTTACAAGGTTTTCTGGGGGCGTGGCAGCATCAACTTCGGGGGCAGGCAGCCATGGTGCACTTAACAAATTAATGTCAAGCCACAATAAAAGTCAACAGCTGGCTTGCAAGAGGGGCGGCGAAAGGCAAAGCTATGTTTTGCCCTCTTAGGTGGAAGGTTAGTGGGTGGTGGGTGGTGGGTCAGTGAAAGTGGCGGGTAAAAGGGGGTAGTACGTGCAATGAAGGGAATCCGACACACATAAGTTAAACAAATATACTGCGCACCCGCACACCCCATAAAAATACAGATGCAGATGCAGTTGCAGTTGCAGTTGCCGATGCTGATGCAGATGCAGATGCAGATGCCCAGATGCACAGTTGGTCGTCGTAAAGTCTTCAGAGAGGGTAAAAGGGGTAAAGGGGGGAAGTGCACCTGCTGCCAAAGACTCCGAACTCGCAGCAGAGATGCTGAATCAAATTCTCATATTAAATAATCGAATTCCTCGCATGCACATCATTTTAAATTCACGTTAGCACTTTCCTTCAGACTCGCATCCACTGCACATTCATTTTACATTCATATCCTCGCTTTTAGAATCGGTTTGCCTTTCTCTCCGAAAATTTCTCCCAGCTCTTTGTATCTAGAATCCTTAAGCAATTTTTCTCGCCAACTCGCTTTGCCCGAGATTTTGCGCTTGACATATAATTTTTATGAGGCTATCCAGGGGAGCGGAATAATGGGGGCTTAGGGATAAAGACAAAAAATGGTAAATTTAATTTTAATTGAAATACTTAAAAGTATGAGAATATATTGGAATATGCTTGGTCATGGCTTGAGAAAATAAAATAGGTTCATTTCTTAAATGTATTTGAATGTGAAGGTTTTACCCTAAACCATTACTAAAGGCATAAGCCAGCCAAGAACCCCCATTTAAAGAGAAACGCTACACCCCTGCTAAGGCATTCTCTGTATCCTTTATTTGCGGATGGCAAAAACTTCTGGCACGCACGTCCGCCCCAACTTTTGATGGCTGAGGTGTGAAATTTTGCGAGCTGTACGAGCCAAATAGGCATAAAATTATTTAAAACTCGACGCGAGACTGCAGAAAAGGATGCGTCATAAATGCGAGGCAGTTTCGCACTTCCCCATTGCATTTCATTTAAGGGCTTACATCATTCGTCAGCTGTTCCATTTTCTGCCAGGCCTTGACGTATTCCTGGTAGAAATCGGAAAGCAGGTGAGGAACGAGCTGAGAGGCAAGTTCTAAAGGAACCAGCTCGGGTTCATTGAGATTCACAAACTTAATGTAGAGAAACGGCTCCTTGTGGGTGTTTTGTACCATGTCCAATATCGATTCTACTTGATAGCCCCGCTGAAAAGCATCGATTGCGGGAACCGGTGGAAGATTGGCAAGATCTGAGGAGAACTTCTTGACTGGTTTCTTAACGGTTTGAACTAGCGTGCTGGGAGGTAATGTTGTTTCCAAGGTGCAATTCCGTTTAGCCGTCTGTTTCTAGGGGAGTTAATGATTAGTTTTGAGGGATGAACTATTTTACTTGAATATTCACTCACATTGTCCCGGAGAAATTGATATTTGCGCTTTCGTACGGCTGATTCCATTTGAACTTATAAAATATATATTTTTCCTCTCGAATTGTTTCTGTGTAGCAGGGCAAGGGCAATATATACACTGAAGTTAAACTCTCTTCACTTCTTCCGAGTGGCACTTCATAGCCGGCTCTTCTCTGGAAATTCATATGACTTTCGCTTCTGTTGCCTGTTTTACAAATGAACTTCCTGCGGCCAAAACAACTTCACGGCACTTTGAGCCGGCCCATGGCAACCGGGCAGATGGAGATGGAAGGCTGGGGGAAATGCAGTTAAATGAGCGGAAATACGAAATTAACTCGCCACGAAAGCACAGAGCAAACAAAGAAATTGTTGTGCAACTAAAAAAATATCCCCACACACTCGCAGAGTAAAGGAAAATGAAGAGGAAATAGAGAATGAGAAAATCAAGTGCCGTGGCAAAAACAAAAAAAAAAGGGGGTTAAAAAACGCAATTGAAAGCAAGCAAAGCGGCGGAACAGAAAAAATGTATAATAGCAGAATAAACGTTGCCACTTGGCCAAATTTAATGCAAATATTTGGCCAGCCGCAAACGGAAGTGTTGTCTCTCCCGCCGCCGACGAAAAGCTTTCAATGCATTTCTCTAATGCGATGCGGCTTGGTAAATGGTAAATCGCGAAAAATTAAGAAATTAAAGTAAGCAAAGCACTGCCCATAAACCAACTTCCATGCACAGTTGCAAAATGTACATTTCCGGTTTTCCCGCCACCTAATTCAAATTATCCTCCACATAGAATTCCGCTGAGCTTGATAAATAGAAGCGAAGCATTCGAGAACTGTGCATGATTTATATCTCTTCTAGTCCTTGTTCTATGCCGGTCTCTAGTATATTTCGTTGCTGTGACAACGACGCACTTTTCGGGACTTTCGAAATTGTATTTAATTGCTGGGGTATCCCAAAAGGCCTGGGAAGTCCTTCGGTCGGCATTTAAAATTAAGCAAACATTCTGCCTCGCAATGGAAATGACAATAAAAATAGCATCAAATTTATGGCATACCGAAATAGAGAGGTGGAGGACACGGAAATGGGAAAGGAGGAGAAGGACCTCGTTGAGGGCATTTTATTCTCTTGCATCGTCCTTTGATTTCAACTCCATTTTTGTCTGCCACTCACTCGAAACAAAATTTTCGTTTACACAACAATTCTCCTTCAAATTTTGAAAATAAAAAATACATTAATATGGGCACATTAAATTCATGTATTTTTTCTTTTTTTTTTATTATTTAATAAGGTTAAGAAATAATTTAAAAATCATTTGTTTTCAAATAAATTTGAGTAGTTAAATATAAATATTATTTAAGTTTAGAGACTTCAATTTTGCCTGAGTGTTTTTTGGCAAGCGGCGTCTACTGCTTGGCACTGACTTTGCCTTTTTCAGCCGCACTGACTTTGCACAATTAATGGCCACCTTCTGCTGTACCGCTGCCACTCCACCTACTTGTATATACATACATATATAACCCCCCTGCCACCCACGCCACTTACCAGGCATTCCCAATTCCGCGCAATTATTGCGGCCATTGTGTGCGAACCTTTTGCCAAGTGTCTTGTGTGTCATCGTCACCGCTGAATTTAACATAATCCTCGGATGCTCCAGACCGAGTGCTGCCCACTGCGGCGGCTCCTTTTGGGCGCCAGGAAAATTGTTGGCAGCTGACGCGACTTGGCCAGGATGTTACTCGAGGTCCTTTGTGTTAGCCCTTTTCCGCTGCTGGTGCTCATTCGCCTGCCGCTTTTCTTCCTGCGCATAATTAATTTCACGTTCTTGCCAAAAATTATGCGACAGGATTTGTTTGCCCACGCTCATTTCCTTCCCTTCACCGAAAAGTCCTTCACTTTGATTTCATTCTACTACAGTCTTGTTGTATTTGTTTCCATTCTGGCATTTTGGCAGCATCTCGTCAGGCGCCGGGCGAACTTAAATCCTTCGGCGGGCCGTCAAGTTGGCCAATTGTGCTGCAAAGTCAGCTTAAAATAAGAAGTTTTCCGGAATAGTCAGTGTAAACGACTGAGCCATTTTAAATACAGAAAATTCCATTGTCATGTCGAAGAAGTTGAGCGCTGCAAAGTGAATTTCTTATACTAATAGGTTTATTTTAATAGCAATTCCAGAGGAATTTGTACACTTCTCATGTCAACACATACATACACGTACTTTGAGGCTTTTACTGGTTTTTAGTGGAATAAAGTTGTGTGGCTGTCCAAAAAGTTAGGCTTAAGCTTAAGATCTCTATTATATGCAGGGAATACAATGCATCAAGATCTAATTGCTCTTATGCAGCCTACATTTGATTTTCAAGCCAACTTGACCCGCATGGATGGCCGCATTCAAAAGGCAAACAAAAGGCTTTATAGACAAACAATATCAAAAATGTATATTTATCAGTGGCATCATACACAATATTTGCGCATTGCTCCGCTTAAGTTGAACCCCCGGAATTCACACTTGGTCATTTATAATTGTTTTCCAGCTGCAATCGATAACAATTCAAATCCATTGCTGCCAATAAACAATTATTGCAGCCAACAGCAAAACAGAGCTCTCCCATCGGCCAAATTTTCCTGCTGGCCGTTTTCCCTGCTGGCTGGGCTCAAATGGGTTCTAGGCCATCAGCCCCATTAGCCACAGAGTGGTAGTCGCCTATAAGCCAACGGACATTTGGCCAGACTATCGTTGAGCTTTTTATCTTCATAAAAACACCGCCAGACAAAACACACATACTGCAAGAGATGGCACTCAAATCCATAGTAAAAATGTTCAAAAATTGGCGAACGGAAAATGTAGTGAAAGCTCAGGGTGGGAAAACATGGTGGACAATCCCACCGAGGAGCACTAAATAAAGTTTGCAATGAAAAACTATTAGGGAGTCGGCACAAAAAATTCACTTAGAATGTCATAGCAAAAAATAACAACAGGACAGCAACAAAAACCAAACGAAAAAAAAAATGAAGGGAAGTTTATCCACCCATGGAAACTCCTATTTGCAAATTCCAAGAGAGGCAATGAAATGGCAACCCACTGTATGGGATTGCAGGAATTCAAGGGATTTTTCCCCCTTTTCTTTTTTGTTTTGGGAGGAGAACAAGCCGAAACAGGAAATTAAAATCGAATCGTGTGCGCTTTGAATTGTGCATCTTCCATCTGGGCACATGGATCTTTGTTTACGCGTATCTGTGCATCTGTGGGTTCTCCCCTCGATAAGTAGACGCCCCAACACCAGAAAGTGTTTAATTTGATAGGACCCCAGGGACTTCAACTTGAGTTCTCGGGTTGGGGTTTGGTCAAAAACTTTGCACCGTTACCTTGACTTCCACAATTTATGTGCAAAGTTTCCCGCGTCTGCGTTTCTCTGTGTCTGTCTGTGTGTGTGTGTGTGTCTGTGTGTGTGCGTTGCCCAATTATGCAATTTTAGCGCATAAATTTCATGAATCGCGACCGGCGGCCATTGCAGGGAGGAAGCTCCAGATTCAGTAACCAGCTCCAGCTCCAGTTTCAGTTTCAGTTTCTGCTCCGGCTTCCTCCTCCACTTTTTTCCGGCAACTTCGGTTGGATGTTCACACAACTGCGACTTTCTAATTAAAGCGTCCAGTTGGCGGGACATCCAGTTCCTGGCCCAGTCCCAGTCCCAGTTTAAGAAGCGTTCCCAACCCCGACTGCCAGCCACCAAAATAGGTAAACCACTTTTATGGCCTCCAAGAAGGGTATGATAAAAACATATTTACGAACAGTTGGGCACATTTTTAATATGATCAAGTTTTGCAAAGTATTTTAGAGTTCATTTCGCTTACAAAAACACCGTGTCCCTAATGAATGCCAGCCAATCTGCTCAGATATTCATGTATACCCGCAATGCACAATGAACTCCGAGTGTATTCCATCTTCGTCTCGTTGCGAGTCCGGCGATGCCGGAGTTGAGTCTTGGTCCCGCTCGTAAATATAAAAGTTGGCATCGCTCCCCGGAGACAAATCAGTTTGATTTTGATTGCATCTTTTACGGCCTTTGGCACCCTATAACTTTTTCCGGCTCACCTTGGCGGCCCCGTGAATTCTGAAGTGGCAAAGAAAGCGGCGACACAGGTCCAAACCGAAGCTCGGAGCAGATGTCGGGTTGAGTACTATCATGGCGGATGGTTGTCTTAATCCCAGCCAGCTGCACTGAAATAAAATGCACAGGGACGTCTAGGCCAACACAACTGACCAAAAACTATTGTAAATATATATAGTACACATAAAAATACTAAATGTTTCATTTTAAGACACCAATTCTAGTAAATATTGTATAATGAACGCTTTGTATTTGGTTTATTTATTTAATTTATGTACAATTACAAGACATAAAAACTTTGAGGTAAACATTTTAGTTCTTGCATTACATTTCTTTCAGTGCTCATTTCCTTTCTGCTTCCGCTCAACTGCAGTTTGGCATTATTGGGGCATGTGCTGTATGTGTTTCGTCATGTTTTGTAGCCCGTCCTTCGTCCTTCGTCCTTCGGCGTTCGGCGTTCGTCTGCCTTTACTTGCCAGGATAAGCTCGTAAAACTTTTCGTAAGCCAAGAACCGACAAAGGCGAGGAAAAAACTTGACTTTCTTTATTTGTTGTTGCGCTTTTTCTGCCTTTGTTTGCCGGAAGTTTTATGCGTGAGCCGAAAGGTGACCAAACAGCATGGGAAACAAGGAAAATTAAGGACCTTAATGAATCGTCGGGGAGCGGTTGAGGATCCAGGGCGAGGAAGCCCAATAAAGGAAAAAGTATATCTCCGCAATGGCAGGTCTAACAAAATTTCACACACAAAACGCTTTTACAATTGAAATGTCAATAATGTTTTATGACATTGCAGCGATGGGTCCAAGGAAAACAAATCAAGGGGACCAGCCCCCAAAACCAGCCCAGCCCGCAAAATATTTTCATTTGCCTGACAAATCTTGACATGCAACAGCAATCAAAAGCGACGGCTTCGGCCTTCCTGTCCAGGGGGCAGTAGGGGGTTAAGGTTCCGGGTGCCACCAAAACGGGACAACATTTTGTGGCCTGTCTTGCGGTGTTTGCCTGAAATTGGCCAGAAACAAACGCAAAAAAGTACCAACGATAAAAGGGACAGAGGAAATCCAATTCAAAATGCCATCAGACATTCTAATTTCATTCATTTTTCAATACAATCCCATGGTCCGGCTTCCACTCGCTTCCTTCTGGCCGCATAAATTGTGATTCCGATAAAGGCAAAACAGGCCAAAATACACGAAATCACAATGCGACGAGAACGGGAACGGGAACGAAAACGAAAACTGTGACAGGCTGCTCCTTGGATGCGTGACTTCGAACTGCCTTCCTTGATATCAATAACTAATGCCCTGCTAATAAATATTGAAATTTTAGAGTAGTACATCTTGAAATGTATGCAAAAACTTTTTAAAGTTTTTTTAAACTTTTTGTTTGTTAATTTCTATTAATGTGCCTAATTCGTTTAGGTCACGCCTAACCGTTCATGCTTTCCTGTTTGCTTCGGATATTTGATAGGCATTGCTTCTTTTATTTTTAACACATTTTTGTAATCAAAGAAATCGCCATAGACTTCTTATAAAAGTAAGTGATTTTTTCATTACATTCATTACATTCGAGTTGTCAACATGGAAACCTCGCACACGTAAAAAATGTTGGTAGTCATACAGTTTTCTCTGACAGATATGAATTACCATTTAAATAGGCAGTTTAAGCCCCGACTTATGACCATTAATTGGATCTTGATCTAGGGCTTGAGGGCGTATGGAAATTTCTCATTGTTTCGATCGGATGAGCGAAATTGAATTGGGCCGCGGCTAAATGATAATTATCATCGCAGAGCGCGTACCCTATGTTCCGTGTAAATTAATTAAGCGTGCAGCAGCAATAGAAATAATGGGCAACGCTTTCCCCCAAAACGCAATCACAAATTAATTGTGGCAATAATTGCTTTATAAATAACTTGAAGACCACAACTAGCAGCTTGCAGAACATATACATATGTATGTATCTATGCCCGTTAGTGGCTTCCACTCAAATATACGTTTGTTTATAGGTGTGTGTTTAGGCAGGTGTGCGAGTGTGGGAGTTGGGTTAGTGTGTGTTTCCTTGCAAAACCATTGCAACGTCAGATTAGTTTATAAGCAATTCAAGCTGATTCGAGACCCCATCGCGATGACGCACCAAGTTAAGAGAGTAGTATGAAAACCAATTTGAATACAGCCCTATAATTATAAGCAGTTTTCATATCTTATAAAATACTGAAAAGTTATATGTTAGTAAGCCCCCAAATGGTTAAGAAAAGAAATGTGTATGTGCTTACTGCGATATTAATGGTTTACTAGTACATAGAACACTACTATATCGGAATAAAAGCCGCCATAATTATCCGTAAGACAGTGGAAATAACACGTTATTTTCTAAGTGCACACTTGCTTCCAATTGAGGAGGATGAGAAAGTGGCTGGGCTTAATACTCGCCTAATGAGGCCAACGGCGCGTATGATTGATTTAGGTAACGGTGAGCGTGGGGCTGAGTAAAATCCGCTTGGGGCTGGGATTTCTATTTGCATAATTCATAATTCAATTGATTCGCACTTTAAAGCGGTGGTAGGACCTCTAGCCCTGAAATACAAAATGGTCTTGATAAGAAACGATTAGCGAGAATCGATTCTATACAGAAATATATTGGTAAATGAATTAAAAGAATTATATTTATCGACTGTGAGTTCAACGAATAATGAGTGACGTTCCCATAGTTAATGAAACTTAATGAAATCAATTAATTTAATATAAACCTACTTGCAATGTAACAATTATTTATTATTAGTTGGGTTTAAATGAGCTAATTCCGTGGCCTATTTTTCAAAAGCCAGTGGCTCACTTACGTAAGACATAAGTGACTCACGTCCCAATTTGCCTCGGTCCTCGAATTATCCTGATTCACTTGTGATATCCTTAGGGAGGCCGCTCATTATGCAAATTGTGTTCGCTGTGTATTTGGCACTTCGATAACAGTATTAACAACAAATGTTTCAGCGTTGACTGCTGACCAATTTGGTCGGCATTGCCAATTTGGGGCTACTACCCTCGTCTTCATTTTTTCTACCGATTTTCCTTTTCTCCTTTGCCAGCTGAATGGGCTGCCTGAATTTGGAGTACGTCCGCTGTCAACAGCATTTGTTGAACGCTTTCTGGGGGCCCCTCCTCCTCCCCTCCCCTGCTCCCCTACTCACCTACTTGCCCCATTTGCAAGGACTTTTCCCATTCAGACTTATGAAGCATCGAGCATTGTTGTGCCGGGACAACCGTTGACAGCCAGAAAGGAGACAAGTTTTTCTTTCGTTTCGGCTTGGACAAAACGGTGCGTAGTTGAGCGCAGCTGCTTCAAAATATAATAAATAAATAAACATAATTTATAAGTAGCAGATTTTTTACGTCTGTGTTGGCACAAATACTTAAGCACTCCCGCTTCCATACGCCGACAAGGATCTGCTCGGCACTGAAATTTATTTCATTTTTATCTCGGCAGATGAATGCGGTGCCATGTTGCGGGTATTTTTGTCGAGGCAAGAGCGCTGAAACAAAACGCGATGAGATTAAGCATCTTTTTTTCCACCGGATTCCCTTATTTTGTGGATCTTTGTGGGCTTGCGTGTGAGGGTGGGCATGCCACGTCAAGTGCATTGCGTGTCCTTACGTAAGCGGGATGTTGATGATTCAATTCACAATTTTTGCTGATATTTCGCTTCTTTATCTACCTCCCTGAAAGATTCCCGAAATAGACGCTTGCGAAGAGTTTTGATGTACCGCAATGGCAAGAAATAAAATACAAGTCTAATGTAAACTGATTTTTATAATAAAGTGTAAATTTTATATGGTGTTCTTTCTATGGTATTAAATCTAAAACAAAATAGTATGCCATAGTTGAGTTCGCCGAATGTCAGATACCCATTACTGAGCTAGTGGAAGTGCAAGCGAGAAATTTCAACATTTTCTGGAATATCGGAAGAAATTGGGGAAAAATTAATTACATGAAAAAATCCTTAAAAGTTTTTTAAAAGTGTGGACGTCGCAAAAAGTTTTTTGCAGATACATAGAAATTTGCAAGATATATAAATAATTAAAAAATATCAAAATAGAGGTATGCCACTTCAAAGTCCGATTAAGATAAGTTGAGTTATAGAGTATAGAAATGTAGCCTTGTGATATTTTTAAATTTGTTTGAATTTCTACAACATCATACATCAGAAAAACTAAAAAAAAATTTAAAAAAAAATTATTTTAAATTTGAATGCAGTTTTGTAGAGAATGGCCAGAAACATTTTGAGGTATCCACTTCAAAATCCGATTAAGATAAGTTGAGTTATGGAGTTTAGAACTTCAGCCTGGGACATTTCTTAATTTTTTGAATTTTACAACAACATAACATCAGAAAATTACAAAAAAATTTGAAAAAAAATTTTTTTTTAATTTGAATGCAGTTTTGTAGAGAATAGGGCCAGAAACATTTGAGGTATCCCACTTCAAAATCCGATTAAGATAAGTTGAGTATGGAGTTTAGAACTTCAGCCTTGGGACATTTCTTAATTTTTTGAATTTCTACAATAACATACAAAGAAAATTTAAAAAAATTTGAAAAAATGAATTTTAATTTGAATGCAGTTTTGTAGAGAATTGCGCCAGAAACATTTGGAGGTATGCCACTTCAAAATCCGATTAAGATAAGTTGAGTTATGGAGTTTAGAACTTCAGCCTTGGGACATTTCTTAATTTTTTTGAATTTCTACAACAACATAACATCAGAAAATTACAAAAAAATTTAAAAAAAAATTTATTTTTAAATTTGAATGCAGTTTTGTAGAGAATTGCGCCAGAAACATTTAGAGGTATGCCACTTCAAAATCCGATTAAGATAAGTTGAGTTATGGAGTTTAGAACTTCAGCCTGGGACATTTCTTAAGAATTTCTACAAAACATAACATAGAAAATTACTTGTTTTAATTGAATGCAGTTTGTAGAGAATTGCGCCAGAAACATTTAGAGGTATGTCAAAATCGATTAAGATAAGTTGAGTTATGGAGTTTAGAACTTCAGCCTTGGACATTTCTTAATTTTTTTGAATTTCTACAACATAACATCAAGAAAATTACAAAAAATTTTAAAAAATTTTTTTTTAAATTTGAATGCAGTTTTGTAGAGAATTTTTGCCAGTTCAAAATCCGATTAAGATAATGAGTTATGGAGTTTAGAACTTCAGCCTTGGGACATTTCTTAATTTTTTTGAATTTCTACAATAACATAACATCAAGAAAATTACAAAAAATTTTGAAAAAAATGAATTTTTAAATTTGAATGCAGTTTTGTAGAGAATTGCGCCAGAAACATTTGAGGTATGCCACTTCAAAATCCGATTAAGATAAGTTGAGTTATGGAGTTTAGAACTTCAGCCTTGGGACATTTCTTAATTTTTTTGAATTTCTACAACAACATAACATCAAGAAAATTACAAAAAATTTTGAAAAAAATTTATTTTTAAATTTGAATGCAGTTTTGTAGAGAATTGCGCCAGAAACATTTAGAGGTATGCCACTTCAAAATCCGATTAAGATAAGTTGAGTTATGGAGTATAGAACTTCAGCCTTTAAATTTCTACAACATCATTCATCAGAAAAATTACAAAAAATTAAATTACAAAAATTTCAAATTACTCTACGGGTAACGGGTATAAATATCATGGCTATTAAATATGAAAGACCTACAACTCCTACGTAAGTAACTTTAAGATGAAAGGTAAACATAGTTTTACTTTCAGCGATCCACCCACTTTCAGAGCCACCCACTTAGCGTAACGTTACACTTTGCGTTACGTTGACCCTTCGCTGCTGCGGTTCGCGTACCCTTCACCACTCAACCTACTTGACCCACACTGCCTCCATATTGCACTTTAGATTGTCAAAACCACAGCGGTCCCGCCCTGGTTTTTTTCTCTCCTAGCTGCTGTTCAAAATGCCAAGCCGAAATGAAGAACAAAGAATTTGTTGAAGGCCTGGCTAACCGGAAGTCGAAAACACAAACGAACTAAAAGCCGCACTCAGCAGCAGCGTGGTATACATAATAATATATATATATATATATATGGTATATATATATATGGTAGTGTGTGGGTGTGACGCACCAGTCCGGGAGGACCTCACCCACATACTCGACTCAAGCCGAAGGGGGGCACATTCAAATGGTTCCATATTTCCCGACAATTTAGGACACCATTAGCGAAAAATTATTACTGTGCAGCCAGTAAGTGGAGTACGAGGAGTGCGAGGAGTGCGAGGAGTCCGAGTGGGAGTTCCGCGGAGGGAATTTTCCAGGGCAACGGCTGGGGCTAAAACTGGAGAAAAAATAGGCGACAATAGGAGAGGGCTTCGTCGTCCGGTTTTTGGCAGTGACAAGCCCGCAGCAGCCATAAAAATGCCAAGGGGAAAAATCGAAGGAAAGTCAGCTTTATACAGTGACTTAGATTATGCTACAGTGGTGGTAAATTTAAAGCCAATAATATTTATCTGTAAGCTACCTACTAGTTTTGGTATTTTTTATGTTCATTTAGTAAATTAAATATATACCATACTTTTCTTTATGACACTTTCGATCATTTATAAAACAGAAAAAACATTTATGTCTCCATCAACAAAATGGTAGTGCAATTTAATATATATATATTAAATATATAAGATAACAAAGTAATTTATATTCAACTATTTATTTGTTATGTTTATCAGCCTTACACGCCTAAAATTAACATTTTTTTAACGCAATTAATTGGAAAATTTTTGTAAATTCCATTTTATGTTTTATACAAATTGTGACAAATAAAATAATTATCGAAATGATTTCGAGTCTATAAGCTTCGCTCTTTTACGCCCTAAACTAACCACTGTACAGTTGTTGTGTTTTGCCCTTTTTGTTGTATTTTGGGAAAAGCGCGGAAAACTTATGTGGGTGCTTAAGTGAACCATTAGCGCCGCGCGTCATTAAGTTGTTTCCGCTTCGCACACTTCTCGCTCTGTTTTCCATTTCGGCTGTGGAAAAGAAAAAGTGATACGAATCCGGATCCCAGTCTAGGCCCAGACACGCCGCACGAGCAGAAGCATGTGGGGCGTACTCGGGGGAGGAATCTGGTTGGCCCAGGTCACATCATTAATGGTTATGGACCCGGGACCGGGACCGGGCCCAGCTCCAGATCCAGACCATTACCAGACACCCAAGACGGTCTGCTTTTTGCGAGTCCTTTGCGGTTCATTGACCAGACGGAGGGCGTGTTGATTTATGCCGCTCCAATGGTAAATGGGGACTGCCTTCTCGTTTTCCCAGTGCCAGTAGGCTCAACATGTTTTCCGCCCGCTTTCCTTTTGCAGCGCTATTAGATGGGGGAAGTCAAGTCCACACACCAGCCAGTGTGAAGAGCAAATTTCAATTAAACACAAATCGGTGCAGGAACCACACGAAACGTCAGGTAGCTGAGTTGTTGGTGCTGGACTTGTTGGCCAGGCCAACAAGCGCTGCCGGCCCTCGACAGCCGCAGGCAAACAGACACTAGCACCACCAGTTCATCGAGAAACTCAACTAACCATCAATGCCATTTAGCGCCATGTACCACCTGCAGTCCACTGCAGTCCAGCTCGACTCCGTTCAGCTCGGGTCAGTTGAGAGCGGAGCAGTTGGGAGCAGTTGGTAGCAGTTTCGAGTTGCACGGCACGGCAGTTTGTGTACCACTTGAGCGGTGCGCCCAGTAGGCAAGGACACTGTCGAAAAAAGCCACCAGCTTGTGTCCTCACAAACTAAATCAATACTAATTTCTAAGTTTATGTAAGGAGCCAACGGCATGTTTAAAAAATACTTGGAAGCAAGTTAAGAGAATTACATCTTGTCATATATGGGTCCTGCTTCAATGCTTTTTGGCTCATATATAAGAAAATATGTGGTGTCATCTTTCTATTATTTTTTGCCCTTGCTTCTTAATTTAGCCGTAAGATAATTTCTAAAAGACTTGCGATACTTGATTCGATACTTTTCTATGCCCTTGGTGTATTGAGTACCGTCAGAAAGTAAAAGCAAATTATTAAAACTAGTAACTAACTAACTGCTTGAGCACTAGCTGATCTAGGGACCCGACCCCTTTTTCGCACAGTGCAAGCACCTGAAACACAGCTGCAGGTCGATGGTGTGCGTGCAGCCGGTTAATGACAAATAAAACCCCCTGGCAGAACGGCAATCGCAGCCGCGCGGGATCAGCAGCCTGAAAATGCCTGACGACCCGACAGCCATTAAGGGCTAAATGGATTTGATGAGCGTTTATGTGCAGTGGCGGCGATTGCATGTTCTAATTATGACAAAGAGCCGGACTTGCCACCCACCGAGCCACCCACCTCCCCTCTGACCCTTGCTCTTGCACACTTGGTCCTGTCTTGCGGTGTGTATGTGGGCTATTCAGGTGTGCGAGTGGCAGTTGCAAGCAACTTGCCCTTCACAGGCAACGTGTTATGTAAATGTTTGCCTCTATCGCCGTTCAACGAGCTAAGCGCAAATTAAATTTGTTATGAATGGCGGGGAAAGCGTGTCAACCGCAAGCCACGGGAATGCATTTATTAGCCAGAGAGTGCTTGGAAGGCAACCCACTACTGCTTATACAAAATTCGCCATTAATATTGGTAATCTGTGTTAATATAGAAGTTCAAAAAACTATGTACTCTAATAAAGCGTTTAATAATGGGTAAATATTACTAAAATTTTTGATAGAAACTAGCTTTCATTTTTGCTTACCTACTATTTATAATTATTCCATTTCGACAGGTATTAGCTGTTTACAAAAAAAAAGGCATATATCATTAAGCCTGAGAGATAAGTTCAAGAATGAGTTCGATTAGTTACAATATAACTACTAATGCAACCTTCTGAATGACATCCATACACCCTTGGCAAGGGTGAGTACAAAAATACTTCCAGTCGAAATGAATTATTTACAGAAAATGCCTTCACACGAAGCACAGCACTGGCAGTGGTTAATCTGAAACCAAATAACAAAATCGGTTTGTAAGGCTCCGGAACAGAATGCTACTGTTACTGTAAATTGCCATGGAAATACGCACACACAAAGTTATTATTATTTGCACCTTAGCCGTATTTCTTTGGCTGGCATTCAGAACGGCCAGCCAATTGGCTTATCAGATATCCGCCTTTGGTCACGCCCCTTGCAAACCGAATTTGCATGTTTATTGTGCGGTGGCTTTATGGCTGTAATAGCAATAATTAAGGCTTATTTACAAGCTCACAATGCCCGGCTTGGGCGATGGCGACAACAATTAGAGCGCCCTCGCCACGAGAATAACGACCCAACACAGCAGCCGAGGACAACAATTGCAGGGGCCACTGACTACAGGTAACAGCAGCTGGCCAACAGGATCCGACCATCCTGCGTCCTTGGCGTGTGTGCGGAGGCGAGGCGGTGCTAGTCGGTGCGAGTGTGTGGTCATTTGACGGCTCATATTGGTAATTATTTGCACATTGGGACAAGGATAACACACACGGAGCACACACGCGGGATGGGGGGCAGGACGAGGTGTTCGGGGACGGTCGAACGCTTTGATTAGCCGCAACACCCGACCCGACCCACCCACCCACTCGACCGACCATCCACTCAACTGCCAACTGCCCGAGAGCAACACAATCGATGGAACTGCATGCCAATGCAGTTGATCGGAGCTGGTACACAAAAGAAAACTTTGATGCACTTTGAACCATTGCAAAACATATAGTACAAACACGAAATAAAATACACAATTAATTTGGATTAAGTGCATGAAGCAAATAGTTTAAAACAGCTATCATACACCTGTATTTCTATGATTTCTACAATGAAACTTGGCTGACAAATATGTTTTTTTTCCATGTGCTGTTTGTAGCGTTCGGCTCGCAGTTCTCAGTTCTGGGACGCTTTTAGCTGGCAAATGAAATGAAATGCTTCCCGAATTGCCGATTGAGCTGAAGCAATTTGGTTTATATCTTTTATGTGCGCCAAACACAAACATTTTGCACGTAAAGGCAATAAACCCTGCACATGCCCTTTGTGTGCAAAACGCAGGTGAGGTGGCATTGAAAGCAAGAAGTATTCTGCTGGATTCTGCTGGAGTGGAAGGAATTTCAGCGAAGCCGACTGGAAGCTGCCTGCCAATGACGATATCATTTCAAATTGTTTTCAATCAAATGTGACTTGCATCTGTAATTTGTATGCAAACGAGTAACGAGTTGTCCTCCCCGTTTCCCCGTTTTCCCCGCCCAAGCCCATCAAACTGATTTGTGATTGACATGCTGGAAATGCTGCGGAAATGGCTGCAAAAGAAAAGCTGACGCAGTGGCTGCCAACGGAAAATAAACTGCCCGGAGGCAAAACTCTTCAAAAACCTGGCCAGTTGATTAGGTTTTGATCGTGTCTTGGCGATGCAATGGCGTGGGAATTGAATCTGGTTGGAAATCTGGTGGGAAATAACCAAACTAGGACCTCCATTTCTCCCATCTATATCAATTAAACTATTATTCGATATTTCTAATATTTCACAGAGATTTATTCCACAATGAATGTAATTTTATAAAATTAGTAATTATTAAATCTGTATCAACAAAATAAATTTACTACCCATGTGATTTATGTGATTTATTTGAAGTTTCGGATTACAGAGCCCCATTTACAATTTACTTCAAATATTAACCGATCAATGGTAGGGCTCACCGCATGAGTTACATGGTCCATCAACTGGACTTGGGGCAGGATATGGATGGGGATATGGATTGGATTCACCGCACTTGTTACATGAATACTGTGGCTCATCACGGCACTTGTTACACGAACTAGATGGATATGGCGGAGGATATGGCGCAGGATATGGCACAGGATATGGCACAGGATATGGCTGTGGCTGCTGTGGCACGGGTACAGGATACGGTACCAAAATTTGTCGGTTTATAACTCTAATGGGAGCTTCTACTGAGTCCGGTGGGATATTCCATGTTGGGAGTTTCGCCGGGCGATCTTCGTCCGGACATTTCATACAACGCTTGCAAATCCTCAGCGTACATGAGAACTTGCATTTTCTTTTGATTTTAAGGCACCTATGTATAAACGTTCTGGGCCCTAGTAACCCCTTCTCGGTGCCATTTATTGGCTCGGGCAGCAGTCCTTCAAGAGTTGTAAACCTGTTCGCTTCGCAAAGGTATAGGCATGAAAGGATCAAGATGGCAGCCTTCCACTTCATTTTTATATCGTGTCTGGCACAATATGTCTAATCTGTCGCTGCAATCCAAATGTAAGTCTCTCCGAGCTGAGTAACTTATAAGTAAGAAAAAGCATGTGAAAGTGCTTTAGTTAATTAGATATGCCAGTAGCATATCCAAATGGAAATATTTCTTAACTGAGTAGCACATATAAGAGCATGTAAAAGTGTTTAATTTATTTAGATATGCCATATTCGTTGGGGTCACATTTTTAAAGTATTTTCCCTTGAAATATAAGCCATATTTCGCTTTCACTGCACTAGTAGTATAAATGATTCCTGTTGTTCATGCGGATGTAGCCCAGGATAATGATAAGGACCAAACTATGGAGCAAGACATGATCTGCTGGACTTTAAACTTGTGATGGACTAATTTATTTATTTACACCGCATTCATTGTGGTTATTAATGTGTTCATGCTTGCACTGTTCACGCATTTTCAATCACGAATACCCCAACACATGAAAGTTGACCATGAATTCAGCCAGAACGAGTAAAAAGTTGAATCGCAACTGTGGTAACTCTATTTAAATCAACTTTTTTGGTTTTCTTTCCATTTTCTAGTAAGCTAATTATTTATTAATTTTGTTAGCTTACAACTTGTGTCTCACTTATTAAAATTTAAATATTAAAACAATTTGATGAAAACGTCGCATATTTTTACATATTTCTGCTTGCGTGCATATTTGTCTGTCTCTTCTTTCATTTGTGCCCCTGCAGTTCGCAATGTTAATTAATTTATAATGCGCGTGTTAATTACTTAATGAAGCGAATTGTTGCATCCATTGTCCATAATGCACTGTGCATGTCTGTGGCAGCTTCACTCGATTGTGCAATGACCGATGACGGCCACAAAGGACTTCTTCATCAACAACATCATCATTTACTTTCACTGAACTTTGACCCGACCGAGCTGCCCACCATTTGCCCCCCTTCATCAGCGTCTTTGAAAACGGCTTAGCCCACCTTTTGTCTGTCCAAGGGCCATTAGGTTGGATATGCCAGCAGACCGCTCATTAAAAGACAAGAATGAAATCGGCGAGTGGAAAAGCTTAGGGACTTTGGACTTTGGGGCGCGCACCGTGAAAACAAAGATGTTAAAAATAGTATTCTTTTCTAGGAAATTAGCCCGCATTGTGTTGGGCCTGTTTTTTGAAGCTAATTAAAGGAGGTTTGCTCTTTAAAACAATGTGATAAAATGTACCCACATTTACTCACTGATATTTCTAATCTTTGAAGGGCAACTGTACTGTACATTACGAATATAATTTAAATTCTAGCAAGAGAGAACGCGCTGTCGACTTGCTCGACTATCGGATACCCATTACTCGGCAACAGGGAATGCAGCTGGCAGTTGCAGGCTAAGGGTATACAAGACTCGTTGGAAATCAAGTAACAGAAGGAAGAGTTTACGTACCTATAATATATATATGCATTTTTAATTTTTCCTAGTGACCAAAGGACTTTCCAACTTTAGGTCTTTAACGGGTCCTTGGGGCCGGTTTGTTTTCTGCTAAGTTATGGCTCTCATAATTTAGACAAACACACAATGGCAAACACGGATTGAGCCGTTTATCAGTGTAGGTTTGAGGTTTTTCGGGCTTTCCGGTTTTTTCACCTAAGAGCTTACACATGTGAGTTGTAGAGCTAAAGAGCCTGCGGAAATCTACTCGCACTGTTGATTTAGTTTGCACTTGTTGCGTGGCTAACAAATTGTTATCCTTTATTTATGGCGGATTTCGTCGCCATTTCTGCTCCTGCGGCTCCGTTTGTGCCCCAAAAAAGCGGCAACAAGGCGCTAAGCGCATTAGCAGACTCCCTGGGAGCACTCCTGTGTGTCCTTGTGTGCCGGGGTTATTTATTGGAAGTGTGCCGAGTGCGGTGACAATGCGCTAATGTGCGACACACGCTGGGCATAAATTCAATTCTTATTTTCACTGCACTGCCGGTTTTTTGAAAAGTTTTCAGCACACAATTTGAAATGCTTCACTTTTCCCCAAAGACCATAATGGGCTCATAGATGAGCTTTAACCACGTTTGAGAAGTGTAACGCTTTTGGAGTAATTTGCTTACATTCGATATATTTTCGATTGATCTATCGAAATTATTTGAAATTATAAGAACAATACATTGTGAAACCCTCCGAACTTATGATGAAGACTTAAAAATATAGATAAATAAACACAAAGCAAACTCTATCAATAAATAAACATTGTAAAGATATATAATAAATAATACTCCTAAGAAAGAACAAATTATTTAAAGTAAATTATTAAAGTGTCTGATTCGATAAAAACTTCGAGAGATCGAGCGCTAGCTAATGAATGTTTTCCCGCAGTGCGCGAGCGTTCAACATGTGGCATGTGCGGCACGCACTACCAGTAAATGGGGGTGCTGCATGCAGCCGAGACAAACTCCTTCACTTTTATGGCAATTGGGTTAAAAACACGCACGACAGGGCAGCGAGGGTTAAGCGGACAACGTGTCGTATGCGCGCTCAAATCAAATGAAGCGCAGTTGACGGCAACATTGCGCTGCAAGTGTCGCATGTTTCGCTTTGTGGGTGACATTGCAACGTGACGAGAGTGGGAAAACGTCATATTGCGGAAGGGGGAGGGGTGCCAAGGTGCGGCAGACAGATGCCAGGATGCAGCTTTCCGAATCTGCCTTAATTTGCCATTTAAGTGACACTACAAGGGGCGGAAGAAACCAGAGGTAGACATTACATTCCATATAGAAATCTTGAAATTAAATTACAAGCCCATTAATAACTAAGAAATTCACAATATAAAATAATAGTAGGCGGCAAGTGCTCATGATTTAGGGGATTTTGAATTGAAGAGAAAAAACGTTGACAGCCAGCAATTAATAAACACGTGTAGCTCGGCATGTCGAAAGAAAAACTAATTAATTACAGCGGCCTTTGCCAGGCCTTTATGATTTTAATTCATACACTTTAGTTGTACAAATAGCCAGGCAACTGATTTTATTGCCCTCGCCGAACCCGTTCCATAAATAAATATACAAGTATACACGTATGTCGATAAAGGGTGGCAGCCTGTTTTCCATCATTTGGCGAGCAGTCACATCCATCAACTGTCAAGCGACAAAACCGATTCGCGTGTGTTAGCTTCGGATTATTCATAAAAATCAGGGAAATGCACTGGAATGCCGGGAGAGCACTAATAGCCAGTGTATTGACAACGACAGCAATTTTTGCTAGTCAAATAAATGAATTGAATTGTTGTTTACCGTTCGTGTTATTTGGGAATGCCATGGAATTGCATTTTGGAAAACGCTTTTCCAAACTGACAGCTGGAGTTGTATCACGAACTTAATTGCTATGTACACAATGCTATTGCCAACCGGAAGTTCAATGCGGCATAAATATAAATAAATGCAGATAGATGTGGGATATACGGTGCTTGCGCCGTTTCTGTGGTTTCAAATTTATTATCAAAACAAGTATTGGATTAATTACTTGGCTATTTCACTGATTTAAGTGAAATGTGTTGCGAAAGGTTCTCGAATAACTGGATGTACTATCTCTTTCATTTATATTTTATAGGTTTATTTCATAACTTAATGAACATCCATCTGATATGCCTCGACACACATTTGATTTCTCGTCTTCTGCCCCGCGTAAAAACGTGATAGAAATTCAATCGACCATTTGGTATTTGGAGGCGGCATGCAAATTGACTGAACGGAAAATATTTCGCAATTAAATATTTAAAATGCAAGCACGCTGTCATATTTTGTGCCCATTTCAATTTGACTTGCTTGTTCCGCACATATTTTTTGCACTGCTCCCATTTCCGCGCTTGCGAATCAAATTGAGGCTACCAACTGTCGGTAATTTGCATATTTGAGCTGCAAATTGTCAACCACGAAGTGGGCTTAAGAGCCGCACTCACAGGAGCAGCTCTGCGGCTGATTGAAGGAGTCTAAACTGGGCTTTTAGATGGATATACTCGTACTGCGTGGGGATGGGGTGTGGTTGTGGTATGACAAATGGGCGTAGCTGGAAAATTCATTGGACTCAAAATTGATTTATTATGCAGTAATTGTTTTGGCCCACTTCGGAGTCTGCATACAAAATGGGGTTTCGGGGACTAATAACACATTTAACTGCTGGAGCATTAAAATAAGTGACTAGGCAAGCAATTGTCAATCACTGGTCAATGGGATCAATTGGCTAAGGACTTTGACACAGATACTCAGCGAAATGAGTTTTCAAACACTTTACGATCATATGTTAGCTGTAAGCAAATGGCTATAATATATTGACTGACTGCTCACGGTGGCTTTATAAGAAAGTTATGGCAAATGTCTATATCTATTGCTTTTTACTTATCGACTTTCCGAGTAATCCCGCAATTTTTGAATAATTAAAGGGAAAAACAGTTCTTGGCTTTCAAGTGCTTTCCCGATTGTATCCTTAAGAAAGCCCACAAGCTGCTTACCCGAAATCTCTGCGGCCATCCCTCATTAAATGCTAAACAAAGTGTGTCCTGATCCGGTCTTATCCTCGACGAATCCCGGCTGCTAAATGTCCGGCAATTATGCACAGACAACGTAAATTTCAATGATTTCATTGTGTGGCTTTTCATTTGGAATTTATTGCCCCAACGGCGCGAGATGGGGTTGCATGAATGGGATTTGGTTTAGCTGAGTGCAGAAAGTTGCAGACCCTGCTGGCGGAAAATCAACATGAAAATAAACTTTTATATTTATTATTTAAAATGGCTGTGTGTAATTCTGCGAGTGTCGACGGCGTTGGCAAATTAAATCGTTTCCATAAGCCCGCTTCGAGGCGAAACTGAACTCGGCGGAGGGCGCATTAAAGTTTCATTAATGAAGTGCTCGCTTTAAGCAAACACTTTGGCGACAAGCGCTTCGGGGAAATGCGGAAATAAAAAACCATTTTCTCATTCAATTTGCATTTTTCATTTCCATTTTACGGCGCTACAGAGGCCAAGTGCTGGCACAAAAAAAAAAAACGCCAACCGAAACAAATGTTGCCCATCACACGCCGCTGTCATTCAATCCAAGATCAATTGCTGTAAAAATGACAAAATTATGCCAGCATCGTTATTCGAGGAAGTTTAGGGATTCGGGGAAAATTTGCAGTGGACTTGGTCGCTTTCATTTCGGCTTAATCTTTTCAAATGGACGACGATCAAAAAAGAGCAACAATAACAGCGAAAAACTAGCCTGAGTTCCCATTTGACAGATTCAATTTGCTGAGCGGGAGTTTTGTAAACTCAACTGGCAACGATTCGTGCGGAAAGCGGATGGTTAAATTGAGTGTGTTTCTTCTTTGTGTTTGTGTTTGTGTTTGTGCTTCGCGATTATTAGGGAAAGTGCTACCCTAGAGGAATTCGCTCTTTAAGGTTGGGAAAGTCGCATCGGAGGGGGAGGAAAACCAAAATGTCTTTGAAATGTTCAAATGGAATTGTGTTTCTAACGTTATTTTGAAATGATTTTTGGTTTTAAAGCTCCTACAGACAAGTTATTAAATTTCAGCCAAGACTCCACTTCACTTCTGCCGACTTTAACGCTTAACGCTGTATCCGTCGGATAAGCTGCCCTTCCTGAACTCATATCTCAGGCAGCATCGTAGAGCGCAGAGCAATTTCCACGTCTTACTTCTTCCTGCACATTATGTTCTCCTCTAAGTGCCGAAAAAGATGCAGCAGCTGGAAACTTTAGTGCGCCCCAACTTCCCCTTCGGACTCGGATCCTACCCCCCTATCTCCATCATCGTCAGCGACGTCATACAGGGAAACTAAAATTAGAGAGCTCTTAAAGAAAGAAAAACTTTTGGCACAGTAATGGCTTCATAACACGCAACATTACAGGGCAATAGATGTGCGGGGGCAGCGTAGCCCCCTGCTAATATGCAACTATATATTATGGGACACTATCCGGGGGGTAACCCCCCCCCTACACCCCCCACCCATCCGCAGCCGGCAACTCTGTTGACTTTGGCGGCACCTGCAGCAGCAGGAAGGTCCTGAAGGTCCTGGATCAGGACCTGGAGTTGCGCAACAGCTGCCAACGCGCAGCTAGCTGCCGTTAATAACTGTTATAGTTGTAATTATAATAAAACTTGACTCTATGCAAGGATAACGAAGGGGGAGGAGGGCGCCGCCACGCCCACGCGCATCTGCCGCCCAACAATCTCCGGGCTATTTGGCTGACTTTGCAAGGATTTTCAGTCAACGCCAACCACAGTCCTGTTACAGGGACTCGGAACTGAAGTAAATGTATCTTAAGCTCACTCACTGACTTATGGTGTTTGTGACGTGATGTTATATGAATTCTAGATAGTTTTGTACAACAACAGGGCTACCTTAATAAATATTTTTGATTGATGTTGAACTTGATTGAGCTATTAATGGATTTTAGCCAGATTCTTAAATGTGATATTAAGTAGATATCAATGCTTATAACTAAATTTAAATTTAAAATAACACAAAATTTGTTGTTTCAAATGAAACTCCCGTAAAATATTATATATAATGTACACCCGAATACAATGTATCAGCTTATTAGAACTCCACGTACTACGTGCGTTTAGCCCACTGCCTTCCGGCTTGCAGATGTCGGCTTGCCATCTTGGCCATCTTGGCCATGCTGGCTCCTTGGCTGGCAAAATCCTGTGCGATTGCTGTTTGCGATGCTTGAGCACACGGCAGACGCACTTGAGCTGGATGCCAACAGTACAACTCTCTATCGCGGCGAGTGTAACTGTCTAGGATTTTAATTAAAATTTTTACCAAAATAGCTCGCATCCGTGGGAACGAAGGGGGTTGGCGGTAGGGGGATTGAGTGCTGAATAGTTGGCTATCCGGGAAAATTTATGGCCAGGAGAAAATCTGAAATCTGTACGCTGCAAAAACTATAAGCTGACATGAGCGGAAAGTTTTATCTGCACACATACCATCGCCATACGAACTATCCGTACTATATATCGCTATTTCCCGCTCCGATCGATGCCACTTCGGACTAATGAATATTTTCGAATAAAAAGACGAGTGGCGGGGCGGGTGGGTGTAATGCGACTGTGGTGCGGTTTCTTTGTTTCCTTTCGTCTTTTGTTTTGGCCGCGATGCTACATCTCCTGCTACTGCCAATTTGCCCACCCGCACACCCCCTCTTAGCCAACACCACCTTCCCCTGCAGCCATTAATGCCAAATGCCAAACGCGATTGCAAAGGCGTCGAAGCATGAGCTGAAACGGTCTGTGGGTTGAACATTTTTCGGGGACAGTGTCATGGGCCGGGTCGAAGAAATAGTTGGCAAAAAAATAGGTGTTGTTTCTAAAAAACAATGTTCTTGAATTTTCAACAAATATATAAGCTAATTAATTAAATAACTTAAATAGCACAGAGAGGTCTGAGCTTTGGTTCCACAACAAAAAAATTCATATACCGGTTATTCATACAGTAAAAGGTTAGTTTCGTTAAAAAGTTGGCAACAGGCCGACAAAAGAGTTTTCGACATGAACATCGATAGGTCAGCAACTAATGATTTACATATTTTTTAGTTTATTATTTATATTATTATTTCTACCCTGCAGGGTAGGCGTTCCTCCCAGTTTAATTTAGTTCCATGAGTTAACATTTTGATGAAAGTTATAATCAAGTGGATGGAAATTGTAGTGCGAAGTTCTTAGAGGTAATACTTTATAGGATACTTTACGTTATAGGACTTTCGCGAACTTAGCCAGTTGCTACCCATCGTCCAGATGAGGAATATTGGACCGCTTCGTCGCGCAATCGATGGTATCGATAGCAACGGCTACTGCGATTTGAATCGCAATAGAACTCAAAGCGCAAACCAAATTGAAGTTTGCCGCGACTTTGGACCCCTTTTCCCGTCCAATAGCCTAACCCCTTGTGGTTTTGCTGTTTTCTGGGGTTTTTCAATGCTCGCTGGCTCCAGTTGCTTTTTTCCTGCCTGTTGCGGCTACTTGTTCTTTGCCTCGGCCATCGCATTTTTCTAGCTTTTGGCTTCTGACCATTTATGGTCCGCCCACGCCCCCTCACCCCCTCACCCCCTCACCCCTTCGGCCACGGCCTCCTATATTTCGCGGACACATGCCAGCCTTTGGGTTTGTATCCGTTTTTTATGCCGTTTTCCCCGCCACTTTCTAGCCGCGACTTCTGGTCAGCCATTTGCCATTTGCCATTTGCTTTTGCGCTTGCCACCAACCCAAAAGTTTAATTTAGGGACTCCGCATATATCCACAGCTTTTGGCGACTTCTTCAGAGCGAAAAATCACCGAATAGCTTTTCCGGTAGAAGTTCTTGCAGGTTACGCATGCAAATATGGTATATGGGACACATTTTTGGAAAACTCCTTCCACAATATAGAGAAATACCATTTATATAATTCTTCTTTCCTACGTTTCTTGTTCCTAGTATATCATTATCGCATTAAGTAAGGAAATTTCTTATACGACCTAAAGGTGTGGGCACTAGTCCTGCAATCAAACTTCAGAGTATCTGATACCATCCTGCCGCCTCTGACTTTATTGGCGCACCTTCCATCTTGGCAGTTCACCGGTGAAGCTGTTGCATCGCTGCTTTCGGTTGACCGCCGGCAAAGTTTGTGGATTTTTCGGTTTCTTTGGGGCCGCTGTGGCGCCATTAAAACGGTCGTAAAAAGGCCGCCATCCTTAAAACAGAAGGAGCGAAGGTGGGTGGGTGGCAGGCTCATAAAGCTGTGGGTGCGGCGGGGTCGTCTAAACTTTTTCAATTCGCCGCGAACACTCACGTACGTGCATATACACTCGTACACTGAACGAAGCTGGTATAAGAACTTTTCAGTGCCTGGACTTTTAGCTTCTTCCCAACTGCTTTTTATGGCCACAGGACGCTCAAGCCTCGTACATTTTTAGTTCTGCTCTCTCACTTGTTCGCCTATTTAATTTTTCGGCTGCTTCTTTGGCGACTTTTACGTCGACTTTTGTTGGGCGAAATGAAATTGTTTCGCCTAAAAACTTGCCGAAGCTGGGAAAATTTAATTTGCTTCTATATAAATATTGCGAAAGTGAATTTTAATCGTCCTGCACGGCACACCTCCCGCGTACGTTCCTTCGTCCTTTGAACATTCCTCGAAATGGAAACAATTTCCTTGGCAGCTGCTTGAGTAGCTCCGGCTATTCCCCGATCTCCCCGGAGAACGAAAGCGGAACGGGTTATTAGTTTTCGATGTTTTTTGTTCGCCAGCCACCGCCACCGGAATGGAGCGGAAATTGGTTTTTAAAAATCCATTATGGCCCCGAGACGTAGATCGCTCCGGGACATCCTGTTGATGATTTCGGTACCTGGGAGTTGATTGCGTTTGCAGGTCGCCTTAGTTGACGGCTTTCTTATCGCTCGCTTTGCCCTGAACCCGGCCCGTAATTAACCAGCGATTCTGGCCAACTAATTGGACAAGCCCTTTTCGACGTAGAAATCAACATAATTGCCGGAGCACAAAATTCCACTTTCAAGGATCGCAATTCGGGGGATTTTTCGTTGAGCGGAATTTCTATCATTGTCGGTTGCTCTTGGCGTTTCCTTGGCAATTGCATTTTTCCTTGGCATTCCGCCTCATTGCGTTTCGGCCCTGGCTTCTCCGAATTTTCGCCATCGTAAATAACTTGAGTATAAGTTGAGGCGACACAGTGAGAAAATGTGTGCCACATGATCGACATGACGCATTTTTATTTTCATTCATCAAAGAAATCATGATAGTAAATCCAAACACCAGAACGAGTGTACTATTTAAGTTGCCAATAAACGCCTTCTTGCAGTACATATGATAACTATCAGAATTGTTATAATAATTAAGTTACATAAGGTAAAAAAAGTAGGTCACCAAAATTCGTTTTTCCAATTTTAATTATACTTTGGACCAGCCATACTATTTTAGTTTCCGTGCACTGTGCTTGTTCCTGCGTTTTCCAGTGGCATCCGTTTCCACACAAACACACACTCTCGCACGCCGGCAAACTGCAATCGATATCAAGATACACTTACAAAATTAACTATCGTCAACATACGTGCCTGGTAAATGCAATTACTTCGCGATTGACGATACTGCCATCCGAGGGCGGAGTGTGCGGAGCAGTATGCAGTATGTGCTGGATCCTGCTGCTGCCGAAAAGGATACGCCGCATGTCTGAGGCACAAGGTCGCATATCGCATATGGAGCGTTCGTCGTTAGTTCAATTTGGGTTGCATAAAAGTGCACGGCAATTGCATTAGGCGACTAATGAATGCAACAAGCAATCAGGCAACAAACTGTTGCATTCAAAGCACTGCTAATGAGTGGTTGCATTCAATTTAGACGAGAACTGCCACGAAAGAAGTGCTGCGTAAGGTGGCGAGACATGTAACCGAGTGGAACAAAATGCATTTTGCAGGTTTGCCATTCTCACTTGTAAGCTGAAAAATTGCCAAGGGCCCCAGAACTCGCGGTATCGCAAACAAAACGCATAAATGTTTAAACAAGCCAACGCAATCAACCAATGGCACATGAAAGTGTGGGGCTGTAAATAAATTGCGCATACGACGCATGTTTGCCTGAGGTCAACAAAATACAAAATACAAAATACTAAAAAAAAAACAAATTATGTTATAGTTTTATTTGCCATTTAGAAAGGGCAGGCGAAATTAACAAATTGTAATTAGGCTTAGGTGAGGATTAAAACCAACTTGTTGAATCAGGATTTTAATTGGGGCCAGTTGCCACATTGTCCTGTGCCAAATTAAATAATGGCAGGGATTTTATGAATATGCAAAGCCGGACATCGTTGAGAATCCAATAAATTAATTTGCAGAAACATTTTAAAATGTAAATTGCTGGCCGGCAAATGCCAGAAATAAAATCATCAAAATGTTCAAACTAACAGTTGTAAAGAAATTGCAATTTGATTTCGAAATGTGTGTTGTGCTGTGCTGTGCTGTGTTGTGTCGCTCTATCTGGATCCTAATGAAAACCTCCAGCTTTTCCAAAGAAATTTAATTTTATTGCTGCCAGCTCTTTTGCCAACTCGCTCCTCGTGCTATCTATTGGCCAAGACAAATCTCGTTTGCCAAGATTCCACGGTAAATATTTGAGAAGGGCTTCCAAGCCGGCAATCGGGAAATCTCCCCTCCTTTGGGCAAATAGAATTGAGATAAACGCATCCTTTTGTATCGACTCGCGAGGATTTTGGATTTCGTTTTGGCTCCAGCGACTATCCATCTGGCCCTCCCTTCAGCCCCCGAAATCCCTTCCCCTCCTGAAATCGGTGGGCTTTTGCCGGGAGTTAACTGCGCCTCGTTGGGCCCACAAACAAATTTAATTAAATTGACTATAGCAATTTGCTTTGTGTGTGTTCTCGGAGGCGGAATGTGTTGGATGCTGGGTAACCGTTAAGTGGAGCGGCTTCTGTGCGCGGATCGGGCTTTTTTCCACGACCAGATAGGCTAGCTTGGCCCGCAGGACTCAAATACCCTGTATTAAAATGGGTATACCAAATGGGGTCAACTGAAATGTCTATGTATGCATAGTTAACTGAACTCTCAAGAATTGAAGGAATGAATTTATTTTATTTATCTTTAGAGGATATCTCGTAGTCGCTACATGCGATAGAACGTTAATACTTTGCTCACCCGTCTTTGGGAACTTTTATATTTTTTCGCGCTCCATAAACCAGCCAAAGCTCACGGCAAGTATGTGTATTTTTGTGGGTGTTTCGCGTGGTGTGGGCGCGTGTGGGCGTGGCACTTTTCATAATTAATTAGAAGCTGACGAGTCTGGGCAAGTTTTAGCATCTAGCAAGCAGCATTCGCTTAGCCAGCTTGTCTAGTCTGAACCACTCACCTCCTGCTATTAATATAAGAAGTTTAGAGACCAAATGCGAGTAAATGGGGAGATATAACAGAGATATAAGCGGGAGCTTAAGGGGGCTTATAAGGTGAAATCCATAGAGAAAGTTGCTGCCTCAGCTGCTGCCGTCGACCCCTCCTTCCATTTCGGCTCTTGCCTTTGGAAACTTAATTTGTTTATGCATAAACATGGTCTTAAGCTTCTCTTGTCCATGCGCTCTTGTTTATGCGTTCAGATACTCAATGCATTACTCTTGCAGACTCTCGCCCCGTTTATTTACAAACAATTTGCAGGTCTGTCCACACATGATGCATGAGCATAAGCCAAGGATGAAGACTCCAATTTAAGTGCCATGAATGGAAAATAATAACTAAGGCGAGTGCTGTGGGCCTCCATCTGCACAAGGGTCACGCAAATCCAGGTGATAAATTAGCAGGTGATTCATCAGGAAAGTTTGAGCTCTGCAATGATAGCCGGCTCCGAGGCAAGTCGATGAATTGCAGCCGTTGACTTTTTGACCTCGTTCGAATTTTCCTTCACAAACTAAGTCAGTCAGCCTTGATGAGGTAAGAAAAAATAAGAAACAAATCATAAAACATGTGCTGGGGCTTACAATGCAGGAATACAGAATTAGGAAGTAGATTTAAATTTTATCCCAAGAGATAACAGTAAGAGATACCTGAATGAGTTGCAGTAATGCGCAGTTGTTGATTTACATAAATACAATCTTCAAGAAGTTGTTCATTTGTTTCTGCTGGAGACCTTTAACCACTTGCAGCTCTACTGACTCTTCGGAAACTTTCATTGATCATTAAGTGAAACTTTGCCCATAAGTTGAGTAACTTTCACCTTCTGTTTGAGTCCCCGGGTGACGAAAGACCCTTTTCGTCCTGCACTCGTCCTCCCCTCCTGAATCTCGCTGTGTTGGCCAGCCGCAAATGGCAATGTTTATTAGCCATAATGATGCTGACAGTGCAGCAAGGACGACGGACCACCCAGTTGCCATGGAGAATATGTCCTGGTTGCCGGGACAGCGTGTCCTGTAACTTTGAATAAACTGGAAGTTTTGTGTGCGGCGAAAGATGCAAACAGCAAGAGCAAAAATCGTGTTCTGCTGCCGCCACTTTTCACTACACAATGAAAAATAATTGCATTTGAAACACAATGAATTGCTTTGTAATTACAGCCATAAATGTCAAAAACTCCAATAAATTGCTTGACCTGCACTGCCAATCACATGGATTTTCTTATAATTTAAATATAAATGGTTATTTTAATCAGTTATGCTAAGAGTACAAGATCTCAAATAGGGCTAAGATATACCTGGCGGCGTACTTTCCGCTTGTGAGTTAATCCATAAAGGCTTGTAATATTTTGTGAAGTCTGTTAACAATGAATATGCATTTTAGTTTAGTTTTAGTTTCCTTGTGTAGTTTCCGTCTGTCACCTTCTGCCCCTTGACAATTTTACTTGGCTATTTATAACTGTCATTGCCTGCTTGGCTGGCTGGCTGGCTGGTTGGCTGGTTGGCTGGCTGGCTGGCTGGCTGGCTGTCTTTGTTGTTGGCGCGGAGCATCTTTATTCCGTTTTGTAGGTGAGTGCGGCGCAGGATCCTTGTCCGCTGGAAAGGCTCACCAATCACTCGGCGGCCGGCGCAAATTGCGGTCATTTCTTGTTGTCGCCTCCGACGGCGGGAATTACAAGCCCCAAAGTGGCTAATTTGTCACTCAGGAGGGCGGCCAAAGTGGCAGGCGGACAGCTGGGCATGCAAAGTCCTTAGTACTTGCCTGCAGGATTCCAGGTCCTTGGTCCGCCGGCCGGATCCTGGTCTTGGCCCTAATTCGATCATCCGTTCGAGTGCCTGCGAATCAATTGCTCATGCCGTATGAACGAGAATACCCGTATCCTCCTGGCACATCCTCTGAGCAAATGTTTTGCCTAGCAGAATAACAAAGGATATCGGAGTCCGAAGCGATTCGCATGTCCAGTTTATCCCCTCCATCGCCTTTATTGCGATTTTATTGAGCAAAAATGCAACTTTTGAGCATGCAAAATGTTTCGCATGAATTGCCAATGCCGGGGGCGTACCAAAACAGGGCAAGTCGGACTGGGAAATGTCTGAGCAGGAAAAGCAAAGCAGATCGGGAAATGGAGTCGTGCTAAAGGCTAAATACCCTTCTTCTTGATACTGTAACAGCTAACAAACGGAAATGAAATCAATTTAAAGTCATGCGACTAGGTCGATTAAATATTTTAAATATTAACTATCCGCGCATTACTATAATAATAATTTGGCTATATATAACTTTAATGTGTTTTGTGTTAAATGTAAATAAACAATTTGAATAAATATCAAAAATTCACCAAATTGCTTGGACAAATGCCATTTGATAATCTCAAGACTCTCACATCAAATATGAGAAGCCCCACCCATTTTAAAAAGTTTCTCATCTCTGTCGGCTGGTACAATGCAAATGTGCATTGCATCTGATTTTCGTTTGGCAATTGGATTTGCGTACTCGAGGATAAACATTTCAATTGCCGTCCGGAGCAAATGCTTCATTACCTTCCCCTCGACCCCTGGGCGGGCGATTCTATTCCCTGCTCTTTGGTATTGTCTGGTTAGCAGAAGTTTTTCAATCTGGCAAATCTGGAAATGCGAAACGGAGCGCAACTATTGCAAATTAATTTGGCTGAAAACGGTCGGGGAGATCAAAAGCGGTGGACCCTTGCCAGTTCACCTGTCGTTTCTGGCCGGCCACACATGTTACTAAATTATGCAAATTAAAATATTGTACACATAATTACAAATGTAAATCGCATTAATATTTCAATGTGAACGAGTGCGAATAGTCCTGGCAAAGTCGATATAAATTTGCGGTCAACATATCACTGGAGCCACTCACCTTCCTGGAAAAACTGTTTACACATGTGGATAAATATCGTGCTCACACGTTTATTTATAATGCGTTCGATCCGTCTCGATTTGAGTTTTTTTTCCCCTTTTTTTGTTAGCATTGACTCTGTTTTGCCAACGCGAAATGACCGCAAATGATTTTTATAGTTGAGTTAATTGAGGTTCGGCGCGCGGTTTTCATTTGATTAAGTTTAATAATTGCCAGGAGAAAAGCACAAATATTTGCAGCCGACCGAATGAAATGTGAGTTTGGTGTTGACTTCAATCAATGTTGAAATACAGACATGTTTAAAGTTAAATCAATATTGGATAGCGAACAGAGTTAAGTATGCAAGAGAATGGACCAGAAACCGCAAAGGGTTTAATTTTATAATTGATATGCTCTATACAAAACACTAAAAGACTGTATATTTAATTGGAGCAGTGTGTATCTCTGTTTTCCAAAAATCAACTTTTGGGCAGCGGTGAATGTTTATATAAAATTGTATTAGTTATTGGCACAACAGTTGGTTTCCATACATTTTTGTGTTACCAAAAAACCAAAGCAGTTATTTGTTTCTCTGTTTTTGCAACAAAATGTACACTTTTTTTGTTATGTTACACTTGTACTGGTAATCACTTTTAAATGTTATCCTTTTTTAATAGCCCACTGAATGACAAAGCAAATAAGAGACTAACCTTCTTGATTAATATTCCATTTAAAGATACTTGTATGCTGTTTTTTATGGATTGGAGTGGAGCTTATAAAGGTTAATGCACTCGCAGAGTTCCTCTGACTGACCTATCGTAAGTGCTATTATTGTTTCAACTACATATGTAGATTGATTGCGCTTATTTATTTTTTTGCCGAGTGGCCTGCGCTGATATATTAGTTACACTTGCTGCCTTTTGGCCACGTTTGCGTTTGCTGTTGGTCGGCCATTTGTTGTTTTTCCTGCTCGCTTTGTTATTTATATGCGTGTGCGATGCATGTGGAAACATGGCAAAAAGAAAAGCGAGGAAGAACGCGACCGGCGGCCACATGCTGTGGTCAGCCACACACATCAACGGGCCGGGAAAATGGTAAAAAGGACGAAGGACGAAGGACGAAAGGCCGACCGGCGAAAGTTATTTACTGCAAAT
This sequence comes from Drosophila orena, assembly GCA_005876975.1. Taxonomy (NCBI): domain Eukaryota; kingdom Metazoa; phylum Arthropoda; class Insecta; order Diptera; family Drosophilidae; genus Drosophila; species Drosophila orena. The sequence continues at coordinate 625,437 of VCKV01000008.1, read as the reverse complement.
CGGTTGAGTGAAGCGCGGATCGCAGCTGCTGCCGAAGCTAGCTTTAAAAGCGCTTCATGCTCGCTGGGTTCAATTAAAATTTGGGAAAATTATTTAAAAACTAACAAAACGGGAAAACTTTTGCTTTCGCTCCGACCCCAACCCCCACCACCACTTGAAATTAATTGAGGCCATGCCCCCATGCCACATCGAAAGGCAAACTTACTCGCACTGATTTATTTTTATAGTTTGCCATTTAACATCAATTTGGGTATCGAGTGCCTGGACCAGAAATTGGCCAACTTTATTTTTGGTTTTGTTTTGGCCAAAGCCCAATAGAAACAAAGGCTTTCGGCAAAAGGATTTGAGTTGTGGAATTTTGCAGCGGAGTTCAGGTAATTAGAAAGTTGACTGCAAAAGCTTGTGAAAAGTTAAGCAACTGAAAATTTATATTTAAAAATGTTTAAATCTATTTCGCCAATGCAAAATTCAATAGAATGAGTGAAGCGTTCTAAGCGTTTGACCACTGTTTAAAGAAAAGATGTCAAAATCATAGTACTTAATACTTTTTATAACCAAATTGACATTTCGAATGTTGTCAAACAATTCAACTGAATGCAATGTACGTTTGGGCTTCGAGTTTGGTTAGGAACCAGAATATATCTGGCCTGCATTTGTATTAGCCTTCGTCCGTTGTTGGCCCCCTACCTTACGGTAACTTATCTTGTCCCATCTTGTACCACTCAAGGACGCATCTCATCTCGGTTTTGGACGGCTGTCGCCACTCGAGAATCAACAAAAATATTTTCCAGATGTCGACAGCAGGCAGAGGACACTTTTCAACGGCCACTTCTGTTGGCCAAAAGTGATTGGGCCAACTCAGCTGCAGATGCCTTAGCCTCTGACTGCAGATGCACTTTCCTCTCCGAATGCCCAATATCTTCAAGGGTCCTCCGACCGAAGGCGTTTGGGGACATTTGTCTAGCGATGACAGACCGGAAAAACATATGGACTGGTCCCAGACTTTATCAGTGGCCTTCAGAAGGCATGCTGTGGAGCTGGCCAAAGTTATGAGCCGGGGCCAAGTAATTAAACGTAATTTAATTTGGCCCACAGCTGAGCACAGACACAGAACAAACTAATGAATTCCGCGCGAAAAGTCAAGAGAGCCGAGAATTTATGATCACGAAAAGGAGGCAAAGTCGAGTCCTTGACAAATGTTCGACGTTAGACAACGGCGGAGGCGACTTAGTGCTCCCAAAATTTGGCAATAAAACACTTGGCAATTACACTGGCCGGGACTAATATTTCTTGCAACGTTCTCGTCAGCGGGGCATTTTAATTTTGCCCAGCTTAATTTAATGAAGACATTTCATTTGAAGCTCCTGATTTGGGCCCTTAACCCTTCGTTGGCATAAAAGGACCCTTGAACATTTCACGCAGTCTTTCCGCAATTTGCTGAGGGACTCTTAATGCAACAATTGTTGCAGCAATCGGGGAAAAGGGACCCTTGGCCATTGATGGCCGTTTCCCGCCCCATCCTGTGCTCTCTGCATATGCACATATAAATGGCTCGTTCAGGGCCCAACAACATGCGGGATGTCCGCGTCATTTATGCAAATGAGGCCAAGGATGCGATGTCCCATTTAAGCTCGGCCATTGTGCGTGGCTCCCCCTCCCGCCCTTCACTCCTCTCTTATCCTGCAGCTGGCTGAACTGATCGATAATTGTCAGCAGCCATACAGAATGGTAGCGAAATGGCAGCGAAATGGCAGCGAAATGGCCAAAAGCGACATCACGCGAACGTGCCTCACATGCCTCACATGCAGCCAAATTCGATGGGGAAGCGGCTGCAGTTTTGAAACACACATTTCCATACAACTTTCCAATCGAACGGCCACGTTGTCTCGACTTTGGGCCAGGAAAGTGAGAAAATGTCTGTAAGCCGGGCGAAAACTTTAAAATCAGTTTGCAGATTGCCCAGACAGTTGTGAAACATAAAACCGAAGCCCTGTGGGGATTGGTAAGTCTTTGTTTTCAGTTGAAAGATTACTTGCGCAGATCTTAAGTTTAAGTTTAAGTTTTTCTGGGTTTTCCTCAATTGATGGAATATTAAAAACATCATGATTGGAATATCCAATATTTGTACAAATAAATTACCTTGTAGTACAACTCCTGCTGAACACTTTCAACGATTAGTTATTTAGCTTTTAAACTTTATGTCATTCATTCGTTTCGTTTTCTTAACTCAAATCATTTCCTTATTGATTTTCTAGGAAAAACCTCTGTTTTCAGCTCCCTTCCTAAGAACCATTTATTGGCCATTAGGTTTATAAATAATATTTCACTGGCCCGAAAATAATTGGTCCCTAACGAAAATGGCCAAGTGATTAATGAGCCGAAAATGATGTGGCATATTGAACAACAATTACAACAAGCTCCCCACTGTGTGAAATATTTTCGGCAATGTGTTGCATTCTCGCCATTTTCCTCTTCCATCAGATTTTCATTAGGCCCGCCAGATGGCGGTCATTCCAGTCCAATATTTCGACACTTGGCGACCCCTCAAACATTGTTAATTAATTAAAATTCAATTAGGGCCCGATTCCTCACGATTTTTGGCCGCGCAAACTGTCTTGTCTGCCCGTCTTTGAGCTGTTAATTGGCAACACGAGGCGGCAAAGTAATGCCGCGACGCATTTATTAATATTCATTATACGCACTGTTGTGCGAGTCCTTGGCATTTGCTTAACCCAATTCCGTTCTCCGGGCAGTTCCCATACTCTACCATTTCCATGCTTACTCCTGGCTGAAAAAAAACTTGTTTAACCTTTTGTTTTCGAGCCATTCTTCGCTCCTTCGCTCCTTTGGTTCTTTATCTTTGCCTGCATTGCCTTTGACACTGCAGCACTCGGTGTCCTGCGTCCTTGCATTCTTGGTTCCTGGTTCCTGGCTTCTGGTTCTGTGTGTGATCCTAAGTGTGCATAAAATATGGCGCTAAAATGCAGTGCCACCTCCCAGTTTTCCGTTCTGCAGACCCACACAGCGTCGGGCACATTTGTTAGCCTGGTTTTTATGGCCACGTGCGATGTTTAAAATTTACTCGGCTGCCAGCATTTTTGCCCCAACTGGAGAGTTGCTTAACCCCAAGGCCCACTCTATATCCATATCCTATGCCGGACTGACAGCTGCATTGATTTTATTTTTTACGATATTGGATACCATCGAACAGCATATTTGTGACTGGAATTTTGTTGATTTCCCGTATTTACTTAAATGCTTGCCATCGAAGATCTCCTTAAGTTCAAACACAATTTCAATATTAAATTTCCGTTTATTTGCTTGGCCAAATTGGATTTCATCTCTTCATGGCGGCACGCAGCAAATGAATTTTTCAAAATCTCCCGAAACAACCGCAGCCTGATTGTGTGTGTGTGTGTGTGTATCTGTGTGTGTGTGGGATCTATTCAAAGTGTCAGGAAAGACTCGCTGCCCCAGAGATTTACTACAAATTACAGAGTCTATCCTGACCGCACATCGCCGAGTTGGGAGTCCAGCAGAGTGACCTTATCGGCGGACATGCATCTTGGCCCCATGCGGATGTGCGCGGCACCAGAGTGTCAGGAGAAGGAGCAGGAGCAGGAGCAGGAGCAGGAGCAGGACCCAGGTTCAGGTCCATGACCAGCACCCAAAGCAGGACCCAGCCCCAATCCACTCGAAAGGTAACCACTGGCGCTGTAATTGAACCGGAAAATTACATATTTCAAGCTATTTTTACGCGGCGCTTATGGCGGACGTGAGAGCAGCAAGTGGAGTTGTTTGTGGTCAGCAATGAAATAATTTATTGTTGCCTTCTTGGGCAGCCCCGCCACCTGGCCAAGATGGGGCCGCCAGATATGAGCCGGGCGAGTGCCTCACATAATTACACCTTAACCCGCCGCATCGGATTGGCGCGATTAAGCAGAATGCGCCAGGAGTCCCGGGATCCCCTGGCATCCCGAGCCCGCCCATCGACCTGGGTGAAAGGTGAAAGAAATGTGGCACTGCTGGGATTTATCGCGGCATCAACGCTAACTGCTGCGGACAGTCCACTTACACACAGTTTAGTTAATCGTTCCGGCATTGAAAATGGAACAGGCTGATAAGGTATATCTAGATACTTAGCCAAACGATTTGTTCACAAATGCTTCTCTGCTTGGGATACAATTTCACTATATTATGTTGTATATATTGATGAACAGATAACCACAAAATAGATGTAGGATTTGACAATTCATTAATTTGATTATATTTGTAATAGCGAAAGTCGTTTTATATTACATTTATTTACGGATGTTCAGCGTTGTTCATACATTTTGGTTTGTGAAAACACTTTTCAGACCCTCTTGAGTGTTCTGGCCAATTCAGCCGGAAAATTCCCCAAGCGGGCTATTCAAATGCAACCTCCGACACTTCGTCATCGTCTCGCCAATTGGCTCTCCAGTGGAGGATCCATTGTCTTATTCTTGTGGCAAAAGCACTTGCCAAAAAACGAGCTTCTGCTGTGGCAAGTTCCGTGCAATTCATAAAAATTAATTAAGAGCCCTGGGGCCAGCTGCCAAGTACTTGACCAACAGCCCGGAGGGAACTCCTGCCTGCTCCTCGGCCCTTCGGTCGAGTGGCACAAGATATTGCCAGTGTTATTGTCTTGTTGTTATTTCAGACTATTGACCAGTTCGCACTTCAAGTTTGTTTGCGTTTGCCGGTCAGCTTCCTTCCTCCTCCCGCATCCTCTCAAGCTCGCAAGCTCCTCCTCCGACTGCTGCACTCTGAAAAGATCCGAGTGTTTGTCTCCTCCAATTCCGGAGGACAGTCAAGAGCATTACAGTCGAGACATTACTTCATCATACCCTTACTCTGGTTATAGATGCTCAGCTGCGCAGGGGAAACTAGAAACCTACCCTGAATTACCTTATTTGGTTAGTAGAAAGGATATTATTACAGTTGTTAATACTGTTATCACCTATCTACATATATCTTTAAGCAGGCACTTTACCTGCTTAAATCTCTTGATCTTATTTATTACAAACAATAGTGTAAAAAGTCATAAAAAGAATAAATTCCTCACTCGGCATTATTAAAGGACACTGGTCACTAAAATACTATAATATTTACAGTTTAATTGTCTTACTAGCAAAGTTTTCCCTTGATTATATTTGTTTTGAAACTAAGGGCATCTGCTCGTTGGCTTTTTAAAGAGATCTACTAATTTCCCTTCACAGACTTTCCGCTTTCCCTCGCCGGTTTGTTTAAGTAGTTATTTCATTTTTCACTTGCACTTGCCTGCTAGGTTGTGTTCTCCCAAACCAGACCAAAACCAAGCCAAGCCAGAACAGGGCTGAATCGGACTGAACAAACCAAAGGAGCCGACCCATCGGACCCATCGGACCCATCGGACCCATTCCGACCCGGTCGGAGATAAGCCAGCTGATGTCTGACCACCGAAGTAAACTTGCGAACTATAAATTTTCGACGAGCTGCTGCGGCTGGCAGGGGCCAACTTTAAGGCATAAATCGATGTCAACGCCGTTTAAAATCGCATTTCCAGTGGCTTCGCAAGTGCGCAACTCTAATTATGAGTGCCACTCATTTCCATGCCGCAGGATTAGACGATTCCATGTTTGATTAGGCAACAGTTACGCTCGGAGTCTCCCGGCTCTGCCCGGCTAATGCGTTTTCAATCATCCCAGTCGAGTAAGTCGATCCAAGCGAATCGAGAGGACGTCGAGAGTTGCGGAATTTTCCAACTAATGAAGCGGGCGAAGAGATTTCTCGCGGAACGGGAGTTCACTTCACAAGTTTCCCTAATGGTTTTAAGCGTAATGAAGCCGGAAATTAGTACACATTTCGCACTGCGGGCGGGCTGACACATAAAGTCAATTGGCATTGCATCCTGCGGTACTAAGCATTACAAATTATTGGTTAGCTGTACTACGGCATTTCGAAAGAAAACTTAGATGGATATTTTAATTTCCTATTCAATTATTCATGGAAAATTGTTATATAACCGAAAACTATGTTCCTTATATTTTGTTTTTTGTGCGATTAACAAAAGTTGGGCTCTACCACTAAGTTTTTCTTCTTAAGTGTCGGCAAACTATTTGAAGTTTGGCACTTGTACCTCAAAGTATACTATTTTTTTGCGTGCGAAGAGCAGAAAATGGAATACAAAGTATAAAGATGCTATTTTTAATTGCTTTATTATGCGGAGAATAAATAATCTGTGAAAATTGCTTATCCTGGCGCCGTTTATCGCTCCTTGACGCCTGAACTCCTTTGCGGCCTTTTCACTCCTAACAGCATTTTCGCCATTCGCAACTGAAAGCTTCTTTCTGCGGTCTGTGCTATTTAATTCGTTTTAAGTTTGAAAACTAAAAGTTGCAGTGCTGCCGCTTTGAATTTCGCTAAAATGGATAATTATTTTAGCAAATTGTGCGAAAAGGTTGAGCAAAAACTTGTAGACTCTCATCTCCTTCGCCAAACGGCCCACCAAACGCGAGGTGTTCGTCCGTCCTTAGGATTTCAGGTTCTGCGTCTAGGCCAACAGCTCAACAGTTAAGCAGCTAAACAACAACGGCGGCAGAAAGTCATAGTACAACTGCGTCTTTCGGCAGATACGGAGAACTTTCAAAGCACCCCTCGCCCTGTCCACATTTTAATTAGTCGCATTTGTTGCAAGCCAACCGATTTAATGCACTCGAAATCATTTCGCAAAACTTTCCAGCGCCAGCAGTTTGGGGGCGAGACATTCAAACCCCCTCCTCGAAATGAAATAATTGCTAAGCGTTCTTGGAATGCAAAGTAGTGATAGTTAACGGAGTGGATATGTAAGCGGGCGAGTGTGTCAGCGATAGGAGCAGTGGGATGTAGCTGTTCTGCGATTTGAAATAGTCAAAAACTTCAATATTTCAATATTAAGTTTTGGGATCAAGAAACTGCATTGTCGCTACTTTGATAAAAGAGTAACTTACGGAAAAAACAACAATTATGTGAGAGAGCACTTCAACATCTTTCCTTCTTTCTACAATTATTAATAAAAGGCGCACAGAGAAATAATAAAATATCCTACTGAATATAGGAGCTTTTGAGCAGATTTCACGATGAATTCGGATTCAGGAACGATTTTCCCCACATAAAGCCACGTGTAACAGTCTCTCCCAGAAATCAGCGACAGCGGGAGATACCACCGAACCCAATCTGAAGTCCCAAACCCCGACTTTTCGGGAGTTGGCACTACGTGCAGCATGGCGAATGGCGAATGGCGAATGGCGAATGGCGAATGGCGAAAAGTCCCGGCATTGGGAGGAACTTTTAACACAATTTATAAACGCTACACAATTTATAGAATTTTTGAATTAAGCGAAAATGTATTTCGGTGTGTGTCGTCTGTTGGCGGCGCCAGCATAAAAGTTGTGTCGGCCGCAAAAGTTGTCCAGACTCCAGCATTTGCAGAAAACAAACAGCCAGACGCTTGTGGCAATTACCAAGTACCACAGCCAAGTAGACAAGCAAAAAAAAAGTATCTTGGACTCGATGGGCCAGCTGGCCTAAGCTCTTAAATTGTGCAAGTTGTGGGCCCAAAATGCAATTACGAAATATTAACGCATGCATTTACATAATTATTAAATTGGGTTATCAAACATAAACCGATTTGTATTTATGTTTCACTTTGGCTTGCACACTTGCAGCCTAATTGGTTTTCCACCAAACAAAATGAAAATCGCAGCCCACAAACAGAAATATCAATTACTATTAAATCATAAATATAATTTCAAATTATTTGCACCGAAATCAAATCAATTTCATTGATAAGGCGTAAAAGGAAAAAAGCGCCGGATTCAATTTATGAATTCCAACTGTATAGGGAATTGGCTAAATGTTATTGCGCACTGAGAAGAGCGTAAATGAAAAATATATTCCATAGAATATTTAATTAGCAATTGAAAGCACTAATGCAAAGCACTTGCATGGAAATTGAAATAAAAATGGCTCCAAACTAGGCGTCAAAATGTATATAATCTAAACTAAATTAAAAAATGTAAATTTCCCCTTATTTGATTAATGCTCTTTTTCCTGTAAACATTCTTAAGTTAATCCTTAGTTACTTTGTATTTAGTTGACGTCTATTCTGTTTTGTTTTAATTAGCTTAGATAACAACAATTCCATCACAAAGTTTCCTTATATTTCCTTAGCCAACCCACTTAACCCGCTTCTCGACTTAGAGTACACGGCTTCCATGGCGAAAAACATTTGGAGATGTCAATTTGATTGCGCCTTGATCAAATAAATCGAAATGGGCGTGAAATATGCAGCTGGCCAAACCAAATCGGGGCTTGCCCTTCTGGCATAAATTTCAAATAAATTGGCACACGCAACTCCAGCGCCGCACAATGGAAATGAAGACATTACGTATACGCCACTTTGTACCTGCCAGCGCGGAACGTGCTCTCCACAAGACCGAAAGGGGAAATGTATTAGAAACGGAAACAGCTCAAGGGAAACACTTGATGGGGCAAAATACGATTACGATTACCCCCGAAAGAAGAAGGTCGGCGGCGGCGGTGGCCAGGTTCGGTGGGGTGAAACAATTTGTTGAGTGCGAGCAACAAGTAAGCAGCAAGGACGAAGGTCCTTTTGCCTCCTCAACACCTCAAGGTGCCCGGCCAGAGACCAACTATCGAAACTAGGCAACTGTAACTACGGAGCTGCAAGGAGCACAGGACGATGGGCGGCGGCACATTCCTTGCAGACGGCGCGCCGCATAAAAATTTATGATTATGTTAAAATGTAAAAGTGGCAGCAGAACCAGCAACGGAGCTGCGCAGATCCAGGCACATTGCAGCAGGTGAACGAAATCGTGTTAATGTCCTTGCCAGGGATGAGCAAAGAGCAGAGAAACTGATCACTACTTGTAGTTACAAAAATATATGCCAAATATGTAGAATAGTGTAGATTAATACACACTTATTACATTTATTTTAAAGCTGGTAAAGTATTTCATTTAAATCAATACTGGTACCTTTTATTATATTTTTAGACCATCCTTCTATTTTGGTTAGCATTACTAAGGCGTTTTGCTAACATTGTCTATCTCCGAGTTGGCTTGAAATATGGAGGACACGAGCTCCTCTCTGGCGAGCACGCTCTTATCTTGGCCAACTGGGTCGCCTTGAGGAATATAAAATATGATTTTTCTGCTTAACAAAAATGCGACAAAACTGATGACGGCAACATCGCGGGTATTATGGCAAATAATGACACTACAACGGCAACAGTAACACCAACAAATGATAGCAGCTTGCTGCATTATAGCAAATTTTTAGCATTTTCCTCGCTGTTTGTGTTAGATGCCATTTACGGGCCCTGCCATCCTGTCATCCTGTCATCATTCAGCGGAGTCCCAGTTTTGTTTAACATTCAAGCTGGCAGGATTTGTGTCGACTTTGTTCTTCAAGTAGCTTCCTTACGCTCGTTTGCTCCAAAAAAAAGTGTTGACAAGTTTTTCGTAGTTTGAAATTTGTCTTATTTATCAATTGCCTGGTTTTTCTTCAACTTACTCCAAAATTCCGCCCATCTGGCGGTTAATACAGTTTGGCCAAATCCATTTTAAATACACTCGAATCGGCAATCCCAGCCGGAAAACCGACTGAACAATGCTTATCGGCTTGAGAACTCCCACAATTTGCAATATCCAAATCCAGCGTCTTTGCGCTATAAGCAACCTTAATATTTCTCAGATTTGTGACTGTTGGAAAATTACTTCCTGCCAAGAGCAGCAAGCTTCCGTATCCGAATCCGAATCCGAATCCGAGTCCACATCCGCAGCCTGCAAACTGCAGCCAGGATAAAGGAGCAGGCAGCATCAAATCGATTATGTTGCTATTACTTCCGCCAGTTGTCGCTGCCAGCTGCATTCGCATTGCCTTTCACGATTTTCCTTTGATGCGAATGCGTTGCATACTTCTCATATAGAATGGGTGAAAAATGACGCAAGAACTTTAAGTTTTATTACGATTTATTTTTCATACAGGAACACTCGATTCCGACTCTGCAGGTTATCCGAATATACTTATCTATATATCAAATATTTAAGATGTATGTTAACCTAGTGAAAATTGGCGTGAGTGAGTGATATTTAATGTCCCAGTTGACTACTGCGTTTTGATTTTGATTTTGATTTTGATTGATTTTGATGAATGTAATGCAATGCTGCACCAAAACAGTGCATTTGGGAGCTTAGCTGCTTGCATTGGCACTGATTTTAGCTGTTGAATATCATTCTAGAAGTCATACCAAGGTAATAAGCGAGAGGTGCTCAGTTGTCTTACTTGTGCCTTCCGACAAGCTGCAGCAATTCGATCCAAAGCAGCTCACACGTGTTGCCGGATTCGCCATACATATACGAGTACACGTACATATGTATGTATGGGTACATTCCTCCCCTCGCAGGACGAAGCACATGCAGTAATTGCACTTAAGGGCGACTCCATACATACTGTCGATTTCACAATGGGAATACTCGCCCAACCCAAATGCAAAAGGCTATTAAAACACCCTCGGGCCGAAGCCTTTCAATGGGGAAGGGAACGAAGCCAGGGAACGGGGCTAGGCCAACCCTTTGATTGCCTGGCAGGTGGCTGTGCTCCCCGCATCATCATCGTCATCATCTGTCGCGCTTCTGGTGGCCATGTAGCACGGAGTGCAGGGAATGGGCTGCAGGGATCTATTTCCACAACCCATCTGCCAGCGACCACCGCACCGTTTCCGATGCCAACCAGGTCAGGCGGGCAAAGCGCGCTGGGCTTTGAATTGCGTATTCAATTGGCAGTGGACACCCGAATTGCAGCAGTTCATGTTCTCCAAATGGCTAATTAGCTGGGAAATGCGCTAAGCACTTGCACATAATTGCCCCATAATCCTGTCGATGCTGTTGAATGTTGTTGCACGGATCATGTTCAACGAGCTCTACAAGATTGAGGACAGTTTAGTCCCTGATTGATATCAAATTATTCCGCACATGCTCGGCTTCGGAAAAATGCTGCACTGAAAAGTAGATTTATGTTAATTGTAAGCACATTGCTGGTGGAATGCGAAACCTATTTGAAAGCATTATTGATTGCCCAATAACATTTTAGCGTAAATGCTATTGAAAATGCTATTCAATCCCTACAGAAGCCAAATACAACACAGTAACACACTTGTTACTTTAAACTTTGAGCAGTGTTCGTGAGCCGAGCAGATTGATCTTTGCCATTTCTCCAAGTGGCCAGCCAGGCGTCTGCTAAATGAGGCGCGTTAATTAGAAAGCATTTCCGGGAATTGGCTGGAAACGGAATGATGGAGGCTGTGGCCGAGTCTCGTGCGTGCCATCTTACACTCAATTGATTTAATGGTCCCGGAGAATGAAGCCCTGCCGCATTACTTCCCAAGGAGTCCTGCTCACATGGTGTCCCCGCTCGTTAAGCCGTGCGATTGTCCTCGTTTTATGCGTGTCACATAATAAATCTCATTTGATTTGTTTACTTCCCTTTCCGCCATGGAAAGCCCACTGTGGATGCTGCTTCGGATCTGTCGGCCATTGTCCTTTGTGCCTGTCATTAAACACGGGTCATTGTTTTTGTGGCCTCGGCATCTGGACGGGATTTCTCCGCCTCTGCTGGCCTAATTCGATTGGCCCCCGTTTAAGTGCCCCGGTTGTTCATGGCTGGCTATTTAATTAATAATCAAATTACGCATACGCCACGTGACGTGCTCTCAATTTTAATGCAACTCTTCGCAGAGAGCCGTGTTTAATAAATATCCGTCGCACCGAACTTGTTCCGTTTAATTAAAGTCGTATAGGAATCCAATTAGGCCCGATTAAAACTGGATCTGGAAAGATAATGCCCGATAGCCACGCGGCATGTTCACTTCCGCCGTTTATTGACCAACGAATGGCACATATATTCAGTTATCGAAATAAATTACTAGAGAACATATAACCAACACAAGCTGCATTTAGCAGAGCTCATTTGTGTATGGAAACAATATTTTAAGCTAGTTTGAATTGCAGTTCGCTGAAATGTTCTGCAAAATATGTTAGCTTTCATACATTCATTTCCTTTACAATTTCAAATGGGAACATTTTGACATTTTTATATTAATTAGTTAATGCACGCTATCAATTCACACCGATCTAAGACATCTACTGATAGAAATGTAGTTTGAAAAAGGGAAATCATAAATTAATGGTAATCTTACAACTATATCAGTTATAATTACAAATACAATAAATGTGTAACTCAAACAAGGCTAACAGAATCGATAGCCGGAAATTTACAACCTTAATTCGGTATTCGACATAAAGATTTCACCACCACCACTTCAGACCCTTCTAATCATCTAATTTGGCAAATATAAATGACTGGCGCCAGCATATGGGCCCAAGAGATATTTTAATTCGGGCCAACAAACTGCTTGCCTATTTGGGGTGGGAAGGGGGGGTGGCTAGCCATGACCACGCCCACACATTGTCTGGCGAAAACAATAACCATAAATGTTAACAAGAAGCCGCCGGCCCGCAAGACACAGAACTTAATGATGCCCAACAAGGCAAAGCCACTCGAGCCGAAAGTTGTGGGCCAGGACATTTAGCATGTGCTGGTGACAGGTGCTAAGGTGTCTGCAGAATTCGAATGTCATTACTATCTGCCCATGGAATTAATTAGAAAACTGCGGTCGGAGCCGGGTTTCCTTTTGCTTTGCCAGGTCCTTCGGAGCATTCGGCAACAAATTTAATTTGCGGTCACCGCAGCAAGGCGCAAGGACACAGACAGGCAGGCATTTAAATTTGCTGGCGAAAATCTCGGGAAATTCCTTGATTAAATCTCTACCTTTATGGGTGGTCTTTGGCTGCAGTGATTGATTAACGTGTGTGTCGAATGAAAAGTGTTGGCACAAAGCGAGTGCAGACATGTATCCCCATATCCGCATCCGTATCCTTGAGCGGCAACAAAAGTCAAACTACGTCTCATTGCCAGCCTTTATGGCAAATGACTGATTGTCCTTGGCCACGTCTATACGCCAGGTTCCCCCCCTTTTTCGTTCTTTTCCATAACTGAGCAGCAGGGCGACACGTTTGCCCATGAAAAATCGTTCCAGCGAATCCGTATTATAAAACATGTGCTTAAGTAATAGCATCCGAAGTGAAGTGTTTGACTGCGCCCTGCGTCGTGTAACAGATTGGCAATCCACTCCTGCCAACGGGGTGAAGATTAATTTGTTTGCACTTTGATGGGCGATGTCCTGGCGCCGAGCTGATGGAAATCAAAATTGGTACGAAGGGGGAGATGGTATATCAGGAGGCCAAGGAAACGGAAACGGAAACGGAGTGAAGTGTTATTGATTCTTCTAGGGCCAAAAGGTGTGCAAGTCTATGCTCACATTTCTGAATTTCACTTTTTATTTAGCTTATACTTTTATAGTACAACATAGTACAACAAATTTCATCCGTATCAATCGATATACACGTATATATATATATCCGAAAATCCAAAGTTCATGCCGGCTTAACTCCCATATTCTGATCGCCGCACGCTTATCAGTGCCTTTGCCAAGTGCATGGGTGTGGGTGTGCAACACCACTCAATCAACCCCTTCTGCCACACAGTGACTATCAAAAGTATGCGCATAACTCAGAAGCCGCCATTTGCATGCCTCGAGTGTTCACAAATGGGATTCGGACTTGGATTTTTCCGCATTGCATAAATTCCCTTTGCGCCAGCTTGACGAGGGGAAACTTTTTGCAACATTTTATCAGATTATGAAACACACAAAATGCAACTTCCCGTGCTGGGGATATAAGAGGAAAGAAAAATAGAACTCAAATGTGTTCTTACCTTACTCACATATTTTGCAAAGTAAGCGGAAACATTAAAATTGTATTTGTGAGCCAAAACCGCGGGATTTGAGAGCTTGTAAACTTAGGAACAACTATTGTCATGCCAGGGGAGCAACATAAAATTCCTCCAACAATAGCTCAAATTCAAAGGGAAAATTTGGAAAAAAAGAATATAGATTTGAAATTGCTCGTAATTGGAAATACCATCCTAAGTTGCCAACTTTGAACAGTAGTTAGGCAGGGTAGTGATTGATCTATATTGAATAAATTTGATTTGGTGCTGTAACTCAATTTTCTTACTATTATTAACCCATGGACACTTAGGTGGTTTTAAATAGTTTACCTGCGGCAAGTTCACAACGCGAAATTATGGTTTTCCTTGCTGTTCAAACTGAGCGAGTGAAGCACGCATACAGGTGGCAAAATGAACGAGGTGCACGCGAATATCGCATCAGCAATTTGTAAAGAACCAGCGAAGGTAGCAAAAAATAAAAGCATGCTATTGAGGCCACCGAAATGCTGATGTTTTTTGATAGTCCGATCGGTGGCCCCTATTGGCCGCATATCCTTATCAATCTCTATTAAACGACGCTTTGGAAAACAGCATTTGAATGCGAGCTCGGGCACTTGCGGTGTTGAAGATGCAGACTCTAGTCTGCGGCATCGGGCCAAAAGCCATGACAAATGGCCAACAGGATGCATATTTATGATTGCACACGCACACCCACACACCCACACACACACACTACTCCCGAAATTTTGACCACACTCAAGGGCAGGCTAAAAGGCTGCCGTTGTTGTTGCAGCCACTTTGGCAGTACTCGGGTAAAATGCCAGCACAAACTTTATACGCACGTAGTCAATTACTCACACCAACCTCGCTGGGAAAGCACCGCCACCCAACCACCAACCACCCCACCACCCCACCACCCATACCACCCATAACACCCACTTTCTACCACCCACTCACACGTGCATGCATAGAATACAGAAATATGTGTGTACCGACGTGTATTGTCATTTTCCATTTTGGCAGCTTGAAAAAAGTAAACACAGCGGAGCGCATAAATTAACCCGTCCAAACTGATGCGGCCTTGTCGTTCTATTGGACTTTCCAATCCAAGGGATATACAAGTATATGTATGTATGTATATTTTCAAATTATCACAGCACTGTCACCTGATTTTTATCGATTCTACTCGTCTGGGCTAAAATATTACAAGCACTAAAGTATATACATACACGGAAGTGTGTTTGATATAAGTTAATAAAACCATTCAAGGGAAACAGTTTATCAATCGATTTTGTACAACTTTAAAACCAATTCAAATGCACTTTTGAGGAGCGAATGCTCTCTTCCATGCGAAGTATTTCAATTCAGCCTACACGTACTCCCCACATGTACACCAGATTCAACAAGAACCACTCAATAAATATTGCCCGAATATAAAATTGAAAGTATTGCCTAAGCCCATAAACCAACACAGCTCTTCGCAAGCCAACCGCCCACGTCCCTTGTTGTCCTTCCATCTGAGCCTTGTTCGCCCTTTGTCTTAATTTCTTAAAAGGCAGAGACAATTGCAATTGGAATTTATTTGCCATTGTGGTCAGCACCGGAAAAGGAAAGCAGGGAGCGATGCAGAGATGTCATGAGTTACTGTTAATTAGAAAATTGTTATTCAAAGGATTGGTAGTTCGGTCTCGACGCTTTAAGTGTGAAATCGTGTTGGCTGGGAACGATTTTAAAGTTGAACTGTCAATTGAGTTTTATTCCATTACCTAAACTTAAATCTTGTTAGCCCATTGGAAACGGATTTTCTGTGTCTTAAACTCAAGAAAGGAGAAAAAAATGGCCAGGAACTAACTAAGCAATGCTACAAAATTGTACTTATTTTATTTCAAAAACCTCTAAGTTATAGATATTCAATTAATATCGCAACCGATCTCAAATTACATCATATAAAAAAATCTTTTAATAGTCTCCCATTTACCTACTTAAAATTGGTTTAAAGGACTAGCTTTAATTTATTTAGGACCAAACTACTTTTTATTTTCTCAACTAACAAATAACTAAATCTTCAAACTTAATGAATTTTCTACATTCATGATAGCGTCAAATATCCAACTTCTGTAAATTACCTGTAGAGGTCGCATAAGTTATGTAAAATTTTATGTAAAATAAAAGCAAATGTTTTTCGACTATGAGATACATCTGAAACAGGTTGCCCGCAAAGAATTATATTTTTAAAATATATATTTACATTATTGGACTTGGAAAATGAAGTCCATACCAACATATTAGGCACCTTTACAGTAAAAACCTCCAATTACATATTCAAACTAAATGTAATAGATAAAGCAACAGTTTTTTTATTTTTTTGGTGAAAAAATAAAATCAATAATACATAATCATCATACATATATATTTCCTCTCAATGCCCCTAAATTGGCCCAAATTTTGGGTCCCTTGAAGACTGGCCAAAATAGTGATTTACAATTATATCGCCGACGCCTTAGACGTTACATTTGGCTCAGCTTAATATGCTTAATTGGTAGAAGCGAGGTGCTCGGCTGTCCCACGAAAAAGAGACTTCCCATAGCTTAGCTCTAAAGTTAACCAAAACCTGATTTGCCTAATACATTGCGCTGTCATTTTCTCTTCCATAAATACTTAAAATGCAGCAGCCGACCAAAGAAGACAATTGGATTTTACATATGTATACAATAACAACTACGTAGAGGTAAATGCTAAATAATTAATAATATATTATTATTTAAGCTATGTGTAGTGTTTTGTTTCTGTTGCTATAGTGATCTTCCCTTTCAAGGCGTTTTACCAGAGAATTAGTCATAAATAGAAGTCCAGTGCAACTGAAACTTGGTCAATGTAAGCCACTCGTTGCCGTTCGTGATTGATTTAGCACTATCTGGACTGTGTTGTAGTTTTGGTTTACCAATCGGGGAGGTTACCTTTTCCCCAAGCTTAACATCTATGTGTGCGCGCGTGATTCTAGTAAATGACGGGATTCGGATCGCGTGGCTTGCGAGAATACTTTAGGCCCAGGTCATCGGCAATCTCATCTATCGCCTCCAGGGCAAAATCCAGCTGCTCCTTGGTGTGGGCGGCCGAAAGGCAGAATCGAATGCGTCCTTCCATAATGGGTGTCGCTGGGAATCCAGCTCCCACCGCGGCAATGTGGCGGGTCGTCAAGGTTCGCACCACAGCGCTACAAAGATAAAATACAGTTTAGCAAGGAAATGTAACTACAGAATAACTAATTGAGATATTCCCAAAACGCTTTCGCTTGTATGCCACTCTACTTACCCAATCTTGGAGAACAGGTACACCAGCATGGGCACCACTGGGGAGTCCTCGTGACCGTATGTGATCACGCCCAGCTGAGCCAGACGTCGGCGGAAGTAACGTGTGTTCCTGGCCAGCTGGTGGATCTTCTTGCGTCCAATGTCGGTGCCATCCTCACCCATAATGGTCTTCATGGAGGTAAGGATTTGCTGTGCGATGGGTGGCGAGATGGAAGCAGCATAGCAATGGGCATGGCTGTTGGTGCGGAGAAAGTCAATCAGTTTCTGAAATGATAATAGATTATTGATTATTGAGGAATATGCGAAGAGGGAGGCAATCAAGCATACCTTAGATCCAGCCAGATAGCCTCCAGCACTGCCAAAACTTTTGGTGAACGTGCCCATCAGGATGTCCACCTCCTTCGGATCCACATTAAAGTAATCTGTAACTCCTCGTCCACGGGAACCCATGGCTCCCACACTGTGAGCTTCATCCAGATACAAGTATGCTTTGTATTTCTTTTTCAGCGCAATAACTTCGGGCAAACGGACTATGGAGCCTTCCATGCTGAAGATGCCCTCGACCAAGATCATGACCTTATCCCATGGCTGACCACCCTTCTTGGGATTTCCATAGCACACACCCTGGCGGAGGACGCGCTCCAGATCCCGCATATTGTTGTGCTTAAATACCTTGGTGGTGGCACCGGACAAACGCAGCCCCAAAATGATGGAGGCATGGTTCTTTTCGTCACTGATCACAAGGCTGTTGGGTCCCAGCAGTGACGGAAGGTTCAGTGCATTTGTGGCGAAACCCATTCCAAAGACAATGGCATCCTCCACGCCAAAGTATCTGGCAGTTAGAGCCTCCAGCTCTTGCAACTGCTCGTTGTCACCAAGCTCACAGCGGGAGCTGCAGTAGGCCAATCCAGAGTTCCGAGCACTTTCCTCTGAATCATCAGCACACTGTCCAGTAGCGGCGGCAAATCCCAGGTAATTGTATGATCCCAGATTTAAGCAACGTGTCTCCGTTCCAGTGAACTTGAAACTCCATCCGTAATCATCAGTCACGCGATCCTTCAGCGTGAGCTCATCTCCCGGAACACTGCAGATGGGTCGGTTCCAGCAATCCTTGATCCTCCTGTAAACGTACCTCGAGTAGAAGCTTTCGAAGGCATCGTAGAGGGCCACATAACCATCCCGACCCTTCTCGGTGGCCACTTTGGGCACGAAGAGCAGCTGGTTGATGTAGCCCAGGATCATCAGTAGGTAGAATCCAAGATACGTAAGGCAGGCGGTGTGCAGCGGCACCTCCTCAAAGGAGGTCTTCTGGAAGTGCTCCAGCTCCGGCGAAAGTTTGCCCTCTGCCTGGTTGGGCTTGGACTCCTGATCCAGAATGGAGGCATGCCCATTGGGGATCGACTTCTTCTCCGGATGGTAGTTGATCGAGCTGGGACTCTGTAAGAGGGGAGGGGATGATTAACGATTAGTGAATGGCTTTCATAATTTTCATTGAATATCAATAATAAGAGGGTAGATAATCAGATATGTTGGACGGGGAATTGTAAGACGAACAGGTTCGAGTTTCAAATGTAAATCGAAACATTGGTATATTTGTTGGTTATTAGAGGTTATAGTTCTTAGGTGTACGAACTTTGCTAACTAGGGAATGATTCTATTTTCCTCAGCTTTTGGCTGTGTTGATAGCACATCTCAACTCGCTTGCCCGTTCTATGCGTTCATCAGTCAATTAGCATTAAACTGAAAGGTCCATATCCATATATGCAAGGTACTCATATAAATACAGTCGGTGAATACGATAACTGGTGAACAATTTGCTCCATCGCTCACATGAGCCGAGTTCGACATGAAGTCACACAAAAAGAGACAGACACACAATCATATGGGGGAAGCCATAGACAGTTGTGTGCCCAACTTGGCACACTTCAACCTCACTAGCTAACAATTAGAGCGTTATAAATAACTTACCCATTCAGAGGCACATTTAGTTTGCTTATTTATTTGGCTGGCCAAAGGATCCGATAGACTATTTCTAGACTATATCTCATTAACAGAGCAATACACACAGCAGATATATAATGCGATATGTGCGATATGTGTAGATTTGAACGCCAGCTTAATCGTATAACAATAACGACTCGGCGACAATAATATTTCGTGTTTATTATCATTTGCCACCGGGCTTGTTTACTAAACACGATGAGACGGAGTGAGGGGGGGGCGAACAGTCAAGTGGGTTACGCGCTGCCGAGTTATTTAATGGAGTCCCAGTGTTATATAGACCAGGGTATATAGACGAATCAAAATCGAAACCGACTTAAATAAATAAACAGAAAATGTGTAATACTAATTGCGCGATGGGTCGGGTGCAGAAGGACAGTCGGGGAGGGGCATGGGGTGGTGTCCAGATAATGACTTCCATATGTCGGGGATCCATGGAATCCAAGATAACGACTGACAATCGACCAGAGTTCTAACCTCTTTTGTGGGAATACCAAGAAGTATTATAGGTGAGTCAGCATGTACACAATTGCTATGGCGCATTCATGTTCTTAAACATTTCTTTTTTATTTAAGTCTTTATCTTAAAAATCATGCTTACTGTAATCTTGTCGAGTTGATAGAAGTTAGATATGAATAGGTGGAGATATGAAAATTATTGGTCTGCGATTAAAAGTTATACGAAATTATTATGTTGTCGCCATGGTAAATAAATTGTATGGAGAACGTTGTACTACTTTCCGAAAAAGAAATACAAAGCTATAAGTAGTGAAATGTTTGGTTACTACAAAACATGGTGAAAAGGGAGTTTTCAGCGATCTAGCAATGGCTTAGTGCCGAATGAAATTGGAATTACTTAATGGGCGTAAGGTAGTACCTCAATATTTGTATCTTATCTTTTAAACAAAGTGTATATGTAATAAAATGTTCTTAATTTTCTCCCGCTCCCCAGACGCACTCACTCTCCCCGAATTTAACAAATTTAACAATCCTTATCACCGACAAATCAACGCCCACCGAAAGGCGCTGCCTTCGCTGATTGCGGAGCATTGTGATTCACCAGCGAATCGCATTCTGCGAGGCTTTACGTAAAAGTCTGCTGGAATGGCCCTGATAAGGCTGGCCGGGCATGGCGTGGCATGACAATATTACGCCCAGCCCGGCCAGCTCTCCCCGCAAACATTGTGCACCCAAACTACATGCATATGTATGTGCATATGTTTGTGTATTTGGTTTGGGGACTTTAGGAAAATTTCGAATGAGTGCAGGAGTGGCTAGATTACAAACAATTATGTTTGGCACACATCCAAAAGAGGTATTATTCCAAAAATTGGAGTATGGTTTATGGAGTATGAAGTATGGTTTTCCGATAATGTGTTAGCTTGTATTGCCATTGATTTATCTTATCTTTGATCCTTAAAAGTATGCCAAGTTGATAGCTACATACAAATGTATATCCAAGGAACGTATATGAAAACTACTTGAAATTATATTGAACATTGGAATAATATTGCTTAAAGCGAGAATTTCTTGCTCTTAAACTCAATTTCTTAGTAACTAGTCGATCGAAGATAAAATCTGAAAATATATTTAGTTTACTTTAGGAGATAAACATTTTCTACCCTTGGTATTATGACTGGAATGAAAGTAGCCTATCAGCTGAAAGTAGCCAAAATACTCCAAAAGGTCGGCACTTGCGGCGAAAAGGAAAACACTGCAGTGGAGGAAAAACAGCTGTGCGCTCGGATGACCCAGAAGCGGGAAAAGCGGTGGAAAATCGCCCCAAAGGGCGGCAAATTGGGCCGAAATTGGACCGAAATTCTCCAGCTGACGCACGCCCTCTCGCTCTCTCTCTTTCGCGCTCACACGCTCTCGCACAAAATCAATGGTTCGCCGGCTGGAGGAGCGAGCGAGAGGGGGAGCGCGAGCAGTGGCACCACGCGATTTTCGGCCAATTTCTATGGCTTTTTGGCTTTTGGCTGTGGTTTTCTATGGTTTTGGCCACACACTGAGCGAAATGCCTGGCTCACCTGGGCGTCGTTGGCGGCCTTCGGCTGGCAGCGTCGCGTGCGAATTTCAGTGTACGCGGGCGCCGAAAATTTCCGTAGAAGTTCCTGTTTTTCCGGGGAACTGCTCTCCGTCAAAACGTTGCCATTCGGCACTCTTCCGTTTCCGTTTGTCGTCGCATAGCTCTGCTCGAAAACCGTTCCAGAATCGCCGTCGAAATTGCCCATTATTCCGCTGCCGATTTCCGATTCACTCTGCGGCCACAAATTTCGATATCGCAGCGATCGATGCGTTTTGCTTAAATAGGTTTTTCTAATTGGAATGGTGTGGCCAGCTACGCGCGCGTAGGTAATGCTAAGCCACTGCGTTTCTTCGGTATTTTTAGGTAGAACTTCTGACTGGAGGTATTTTCACATTGAGTGCCAAGGGTCTTACTGGGCGGCAGAGCACGCTCCGGTTGTGTTCTCTGCTTTTAGAACCGCCCTCCCTTAGCAAATGCACCAACCCTGCAAGCAGTTTAAGCAGCAGCGCTGTTTAGTATGTCTGCTAACCGCCAGATGTAGCTAATGAGAAGTTCGTTTTCGTTATAAATAGATTTTCAAATAATTGTATAAAATTAACGTCGTAACTGAACGTTATAAATTAACTCAAAGGGAGGCTTTAAATTTTTCAAGCAATTCTATTTCTCCTGGTCAAATCGCACAGAAGCCTCGAAATTTGTGCGCTCAGAAAAATTGCGCCTCGCCAGCAACAATAAATTAGATTAAAATTCACAGGGAAAAGGAGGCAAACAGAATTTCAGGCGACAGATATTCAGATAAAAGTGCGTAAAGCGGCAATTGTAGTAAAATTCATGAGGCGCGAAGCGAAGTGCGTTGACTCTTTGCCGCAAGGAGACACGTCTCGGGCAGTGGATTTCGCCTCATAAATAGATCATCTCCATACCCCGCAGGCCTTTGTTTTCTTCTCTTTTTATTGCGGAAGAATTTCGACTATTTTGTAAGTGATCTGGTGTGGCCGATGACACTTTTCAAGGATTTTCAGCGCGCATTTCAAAATCAAAACATTGAACTCGCATTTCGGTTTCGATTTCAGTAACTGTGGGTAAACAACCAGAAATCGACGCTACGGCTTCTAATTGAGTTGGAAGTCATAGTCATCGGTGGGCAGCTGAAGCCCCTGCAAAATGCCAACACGTTCCCCGGCAAAAGCCGCACCGATCGCTACATCGATATGCAAATGATTGCCAAATTGTCGTTGCCGGAGATGCCAAAAACTGCAGCCCAATCCGAGTCCGAGTCACCAAGGTGGGTGCTACTGTCTGAGGGGCTGGAGCCCTTTGAGCTGCAGGCCCAGAAAGCGGGTCACGTCGGCTTTTCATCCAGCGATTGCCGATCGATCGACGCCAGCGGCACCCTGAAAGCCAAGTTTTCCGGCGAGGCCAGAGGGAAAATCACATACCCTTTTCGAGAAGATTTGCGCTCTTTCTCAAATCCAACGGATATTCTGAGATATAACATCTATTACTACTTGATCCGACAAGTAATTATAACCAGCTTAATAAGATATTATTATTGAATCTATATAATGGGAAATCTTAAAGTTGAGGACTTTGTTTCATTTTGTGATGGTTACTAATTTCTATCTATTTACCCTTCCTTGCCGCCGTGTAAATCACTAGAGCGAAGTACAAATGCATTGTATCTCAAAGCCAACCAATTTCTGCCAAAGATTCTTAATGCCTATCTCGCCGATCTGATGGTGCAAATCGCTTTTGAATGCCACAAACCGTGTTTCTGTCTGCAATTTCAGGCCGCAAACTGCGATTTCGGTCGTCTGGGTGTTTGGTGTTGCAGCCAGTTGTCGATTGCTGCTTGTTGCCGGTTGCATGTTGGCGGTGTTGCACTTTGGCTGCTTAGCTTATCGAGTGCGGAGTTCAAGTACAATGGCAGCTGAGTCGCATTTCGCTCCTGACAAATATTTGGCAATTGTGCAATCAAATCTGAAATCGGCTTAAATCTGACTTGCCGCCTTTGCTGGGAGGAAATCCAACTATGTGTAGCTATACCCAATACCTAATTGAAATGGAAATCTCAGCGCGTTCATGACCACTAATGCAGAAGTGCATATCCTTGGCAATCCCTTTGCATGCAATTAGGTATAGTATTCGCTCTCGTTCCATCAACAGCATGCTTGTAGCTCTTGGCCGTTTTGCATAATTACGACCTGGCGGGCTTAATAAACAAGAAAAGTTCACAATTTCCATCGGGCGATGCAGGCGTTGCTCTAACAAGCATAAAAAACGCATTTGCATTTGCATTTCCACATGCATTTGTGCGTGCGTGGGTGTTGCAGTTGCAAATGTTGCAGTTGTTGTTGCTGCTGCTGCTGCTGCAGCCGATGAATCACGCGTGATATTTCGCAGTTGCAGTCTGTGAACTATTGTCTACCTCTGCTGCCGTATTATACTCTTATTTATCTGCCCCTTCCCGAAACACTCCACCACCCCCACCCACCCCGGGCCAATGGAATGGACTTTGCACTCCGCCAACGGGTTGACATTTTCATTATGGAAACTCTTTTTTTATTATTTTTCCTTGTTGTGTGGACATGTTTTCGCGCTCTGCCTCGGCTGCCACCGGCGTCGAAAGGCCACACTCAAGGAAATTAAATTTGCTTTGCATTCACTTCCACACGAATTGAAAGAACTTACTAACAAGAAGAGATAAAAACCCTAAGATAGACAATAATCTCAAATAAGAAACATATTAAAATACCTTATGAATTCCATATTGTTGTGCTGAAATAAATTTGTTTTCAGTGCTTTCTGGGCGGGCTAAGGGGCGTGGTCACCCCTGGCAGTCACTCAAGCGATTTTCAATGCGTTGACAGTTCAGGTTGTCAATCGTTTTGTGTTGTCCAGTGTAGGTGTTACAATTGCTGGCTCGCCTGTGCCTTGCGATTAAGCTGTGAGGTGCAATTGAAGGCATTTCAATTGTCGATTGTCAAGACCGCGAAAGCATTAGCATAGGCTCAACAAATTGTCTGCGAGAATGCGCAGAACTGTCAATGGGCCGTTCGGAGGTTTGAAGTGGTAAAACAAACAAGGGGCACTTGGCTATATTGGTTGGCTGTACTTGGGATTATTAATTCAGTCGCTTGATAGTATTTAAAAGTTAGATAGTGTTTCGCAAACTTTCCTAACTAGTTAGTGCGCACATACACATCTCCGGCCAAACTGCCAGTTACATCAGCAGAAATAGCACACAAAATGTCCAACATCAAATTTCAATTATCGCATCGGCAGAAGGAAGCTGGCTGAGGGCAACATTCGCCGACCCCAAAGGAAAAAAGTAGAGGAAAAGCCCATGCGATTTGAACAAGTGTTTGCAAAGACGAAGGAGCAGCGAATGCACCGAACTGAACTTAATGGCAACGAGCAGTGATTTTCCTGTGATTTTCACATGGGCAATTAATGTTTCAATAAACGATATTCTAGCTGCAACAAATTTGTAGCAACAGCAACTGTTGCTGCCGCAAACGCAACAGCAACAGCAAATGTGGCTGCTGCCGCCGTTTCATGTTGCATCGACAACGAAAAACCAGCCGCGAATGGAAAATGTTATTGAAATTGGCTTTTTATGTTTATGAAAACGGCCGCTGAACTGCCAACGGATCGGGGGAATCTCCCCGCCTCATCTCGTATTCCCATTTCCATTTCCATTTCCATTCGGAATCCGAATCCGATTTCCACTCTCGTTAATTACTGCCATTTTCCATCGTATTTATGCTCACGCCTCGCTCACGTTTTGGCCATCAGCGAACACTCGGCCAACATCGCGAACGCGTGCAGTGCGTGAAAATGTTTGCTAATTGCCCGGCTTATGGCCAATTTCGACTGCATTTGTGGGTGGCGGTGGTTGGGGGGATGGGGGTGCTAATCGAACACAAATTATGTTATTGTTTCATTTAAATCCTGTTGCCAAGACTCCCCAGCGTAGTTTGCGTTTCTGGGGAAGTGCGAATGGCTTTTCAGTGGAAGGCATTCCAGCCATGAATGGCGAATGAGCCAGGCTGCGTTTATGCGTTTCATTCTGGAGTTTAAAACAAGAACCATAAATGTTATATCATACATTTGGCTAAGGGTGAGTATTCATTTGAAGCCCATTATCTTGAGTAGGAGGTAAAGGCTTTTATGTCATATGCATAATCAAGAAACTATAATTTTAGTTTCCAAACACATAGTATTTTCGCCTAAGATGGATGTTGATCTCTGCTTTTCCAATTTTAAAATGAAATTTCAACATTTAGTGACCATGGGAAGCGCACATTCCGCTGGCAACCCAAATTCTCGAATGGAAAACCTCCATTGCACATGCACCGGCAGCATTTCGCGGTGCATCACAATTAAGTTGTCTGCCCTTCCGAAGGCAACCTGTGAGTGAGTGAGT
The DNA here is from genome assembly GCA_005876975.1 of Drosophila orena. Classification (NCBI taxonomy): domain Eukaryota; kingdom Metazoa; phylum Arthropoda; class Insecta; order Diptera; family Drosophilidae; genus Drosophila; species Drosophila orena. The sequence goes on along the minus strand of VCKV01000008.1, from coordinate 599,757 downwards.
AGTGGGGTAGATGCAGATGCAGATGCCGGCAAGGCTGCCGAAAAAGCGCAACAATCTATAACTATTTATATGGCCCGCCGCATTCCAAGAGCCAAAGCTCCCAGCGCGCAGGCTGCCACATGCAAATCTGGCGTCCCTTTGTGGGCCACAAACCGGCACTTAGCCCGGCTTTGATTTGAAGTTCGTGTCCCTATGCGCACTCTGGCAGACTGACAAACTGACAAACTGACTGGCTAACACCTTGGACCGCTCAAGTTGTTCCCCGGCTGCAGTCGCACACCGAAAGAAATGCACAGTGACTTAGTCGGGCAGCAAGTAAATCGCGTTTATTAATAGGTATATTAATAGGTATATCAAATTGAAAGGGACACTGCCCACTCAAGTATCTGCCATATATGTAAATCATATTCCATTCAAGCCTACGTGTATGTGGGAGTTCAAGTTTTCCGGTGCAGATCCCCCGACTTGAGTGAGTGATTACAGTTGCGCGGACTACAGAGCGACGGTCGGTCGCTCCAACAGGTTACCCATGGGAAATCTTGCAAGAGTGGGGGAGGGGAGCCCAATTACCTGGCTACAGGTCCAGGTTTTTACCGCTGCTGCTGCTGCGACTGCTGCTGCTGCTGCGACTGCTGCTGATTTTGATTTTGAAATTTGAACTTGGGGCTAAAGGTAAAAATTGTTTGTCGAGTAATTGCCGCATAACGAGCGGCAGTTGAAGGCAGCTCTGCTGCTTTTTGCAAATGTCGGGAGAAGAGCCTGCGGGCGAAAACAGAGAATCGGGTTGGCGTTGCACTTTGCTCTGGCTCCGGTTGTTGCACTTGCACTGGGAATAAATTCGTATCGATTCTTGACAAGTTTCGAAAATCAAAAGGCCAAATGGCCGGCTAAGTCCCTGACCAATCGAACAAGAATTCAACCGCCGGTGGCACCTAACTTCCTATTTTAGATAGAACTTCCATATTATTTAAAGGTCTATAAATTGTAATTTATTGTACAAACTGGAGTGACACATAGCATTGTTTGTTTAAGTGCTGGTACTTTTGCAACTGCTGCTGCCCACAACCCAACGTGGCAACTAGTGCGTTAGAATGGACCGACTTGTGTTAGCCACATTGAACTGCGATTCAGTTCGGCTTCGCTGTAGTGGCAACCAACGCCCCAGCCCAAGTCGTGCAAATACCACAAGCTGCAGCAAAGAGCCGTGATAGCCAGCGTCAGGTGCATTTCCATCAGCGATAATGCCATGTTGCTGTTGTAGCCGCCGTGGTTGCTGTTGTTTCTGCTGTTGCTGTTGTTGCTGCTGCATCGATTGCGGAAAACTTGCAACAGGCTGGTGCAACAACAGCAGCGGCGGCAGATATCGCAGTTGCAAGATCGCCGAGTGTTGGCTTGGCTGGGCCAACAATTGTCGGAAATTTTCGTTTTCGACTTCAACTGTGTGAGGCATATTATTTGCACTTTATTATCACGTTAGCCAAATGAGCGAAACGTGCAGATCACCAAGGATTGTCGGCCAGGGAATCAGTTGGGGGCAGGGGAAACCCCCAACTTTGACCTTTCCAGGTGGGTGATAGATAAGCCAGGGCTACCTCTCGCCGGCTCCCTTCCCAAAATTCTTCGCAGTCCACTCTAATAAAGAGAATGGAGGCGGAGGTGCTGCCACGTGGGCGTGGTCGCTGCGAGGGCGTGTGCCGTAATATGCCAAATAAAGTGAAAAAAAAAAATGAACATTTGGCAACTGGAAAAACGGAATCTGGTTATCTGGACAAATCTCTTCGAGGCATTTCACATTAGTCCCAGCTCGGTTTCTCGGTTTCCACCCCGAGCAGCAGCGGATTTCTTGGTTTCCATTAATGCCGGTCAGTCATTTGTTATAGTTTCGATTTTATTTTATTTATTTTCGCCATTTGGCATATAAATTACAATTATTTGGGTCGGCTTGGGTCATGTGGCGGACAAGTAATCGGTTTCCGATGGCGTGGCGTGGAATAATCCGCCCCAGGACAGGGGTTACCTAATCATGTGACCACTTGTCGCTTAGAATTAAATCTACTGCATGGCAAACAGCTGAGCGTGTTTTCTTGTTAAATTCAGATGCAGTTATATTACTACTTACATTAACTGCAGTGGGTTGGTTTTCCATTAAATACAATTTGAATACAATTAATCAGAAAAACTGCGCATGCTTTCCAAAGTGTACTTTCCCGTGGCGAGATGCGTTCCAAGTACATATTATATATAGGAGGGGAATACCCGACTGTCAGCTGTGACCTTGCCTCGCCCGCAAAGTTTCCCACCCACAGCGCCGGAGTTTTCCGCCCGCATCAGCTGTTGCCCGGCCGGCCACACACTGACACACTGCCGGCGCATTCCCGCACGCAATGGTATTTTCGCCATAGCAACCGGGTCCATCAATCATTATATTTGTCCCTGAAATCAAACGCAAAAAGCATCCTGTGGAACCGGCGAACAGCAAAAGGACGAGGGCGATATTTCCGGCTGCGCATTCCAAAGAGCGAGATGGCCTCAGAGCGCCGAGCGAGAGTGAAAACAAGGTCAGGGCGAAATGTTTCACAGAGTCCTTGAGTCCTGGACAGCATACAATGCGAAAAGGACCTCCACGCCAATGAGAGAGATGAGTAGCGGATGAGAGAGAGAGAGAGAGAGAGAGAGAGAGAGCGCGCGCAGCTGCTGTTGCCATGACAACAGGGGTTGACTGCGCCCTCTCTCTGGCTCTCTCTCTCATCCGCTACCCGGCAACGAATGTCCTGCATCCTGCTGCTCCTGCTCGCCTGGTCGACGAAGGCGCCAAAATTCAACATTTTCACTTGTGTGCGTGTTTCGCAGGGATTTAAAACAAAAAAAGAACGGAGTTAAAAATTGTGGTGGTGTGTTTGGTGTGCAGTTTGAAGGACACGCCGGCTGAGTGGCGGATTTGGAGTTGCTCACTTGAGCAGCAGCCGCCTGGCACTGGCCACCCACTCCACTCCGAGCGGAAACTGTCTCCTTTGGATAATCCTATTTGCCAGCTCTTTTCCCGTTTTTTTTGCCTTCGCCTCAAATAAATGTTAGCTGGGATTTAAATTTTATATATTTTTATAGAGAAAATTGGCTCAAGTGCACGACATAGCGTAGATTTTACTTCTCAAATGTAACGGGCGATCAGAAATGCTCGCTGCCATGAATGGGTCCAGCGCCATTTTTTCGCCGAACTTTCCCACCCGCTCTGTGCCACCCCCATTTCTCTATCGCCGCACACAGGCGCTGCACACATCACATTATCACAGCGACACGCATTTAAGGCTAACAGGCAACCAAAACGGCCAACAGCATCACGCATACTAAACTAACTAGCGATGGAAGGTGGGAAAGTGGGAAAGTGGGAAAGTGGCAGCATCCCAGCATGTTTTGCCACCCCAAAAAACAGTCCCACCTCCCACCTCCCACCTTCCACCTCCCACCGAAAGTTCCCGAATTAAATGGGCACACACTTTCTCTATACGCACGCGGTAATATTCAACTAATGGCTAAGTAGGGAGTCACTGGGATGCGCCAACGGAGTGGGCGTGGCACTCCAATGACGCACACAGACACGAAACGGGAATACGAGTTGCGGATGGTGTAGAAAGCGAAACAGAAGCGCAGGATCTGCGAGGAGGCGAATGCGCGTATTCCCGATTTTCGACGAATGAGTGGGATGAGTGGTAGTCGACATGGTGTTACCCCTTTCTTGAGCTTCTGTTCGGGAAAGTTTCGGAAGCGTAAATACCAATTGTAGAGAATTACTTTAGGTTAAACTGATATCTTATCTAGTTTATTTAATTCCCATATATATGGTTAATATACATCTTCAATTTTGGAGCAGTACCGTACTGAGCTTCGGTCCAGCTGTATCCAAAGTGCCATCAGCCCCATTGATGTGGCAGGAATCCAGGGTGCATACACCTGTGAGTTGGAACCTCCAGCTGTCATAATTTCTGCTAGGTGGGTGGAAGTGCGACACTTGCTGCCAAGGGGAGAGGGGACTGCCGACGTTTTTCCCGCTCCAAAAAGGGGGCAGTGCATCTCCGGGTCCGGGTCCGCGTCCGAGTCCGGGTCAGGCTCCGGCTCCGGCTCCGGCTCCGATTCCGCTCCTCAACTATTAGCTAACGGGCACCCAGAAGCCAGTGGCTCCTATGCTTTCCCACTGCGGCACACACTTTCCGCCGAACGGCATCGATTTTCACACGCCTCTTGGGAAATGATAAGAATGCCAAAAGTTCCAGGCCAACATAAGCGTGCGCACTGAGCTGCTGCTTCCGATATGGTTGGAATGCCTGGCTTCCTCGGTATCCTTGGAATCCTTGGCATCCCGATGTTGTGGTAGGTCAAAACTAAGCTCCGCTCCTGTTCCCTGCGAGCTGAACGCCATCGATCGATGAAATTTTCTTTATACGCCCGCTGATAAGAGTGCGTGGGAAAAGCTGCCTAGGTTCTGAGTGGGTTGGCGTGAAGTGGAGAGCTGATAAGACCGAATGAAGAGCTTTGGGCTGATAGGGGGGGATGATTAGGTAGAGTGGCACTTGAGATATGCTGAATGTGCCATACAAGTTGAAGATTAGGGATTATTCAGCAAGTAGCGTAGGTTTATGGAATGCACTTATATATTATAAATTATTATAAATTATTATATAGTCACCAATACGAATATACTAAAAGTCTTAGGTTTATGATTAAAGTCTGTCGGAAGATCCATTGCTATCGTGAATAAATGCCAAAGTTTAGGGGGTAATTTACCATCTCTTAGGACTGTGAGAACCTATTGCAGTTGTCTCTGCAAGTGGTAAGCAACATTCAGCCTGCCGACTGAAAGAAGATCAGCTGCCCCAATAAAAAACGCAGCTCCCAGTCTACTAGATGAAAAGAGGCCATTCATCTGCGGCATGGCACTTTCCAATGGGGATCCGCTCAACGGATGCCAGGATGAACCTGATATGCCCGCTTATGACATTAAATCCGTTACAAACTCGTGAACCGACTGACTGCGGACTTGCACCGCAGAGGTTGAGGAAAGTCGGCGGCAACCTGGCCAGAGTTCGTGATGTGGCATCAACAGTTTGTCATTAAACATTTCGACAATAATTTGCATTGTGCTCGCATTTATATATATTAAAGTACTTCGCCTTTGATTCGACTTCCCGAATTGTAACAGTAGACGACGACCTGGACTGGGGGAATCACAGTCTGAAATTGTTATGCCAGGTAATTTACATAAAAGATAAGTGGGGCCATGCAGCACACTGCACAATTATTATGGGACCTGTCTATTGTACGGATAGTTGGGGAGACTTGGACGCGGAATCGGACTCTAAACCGAAAGCCCAAACCACGACGTTTTTCCCCCTTTGTTATTGTAAACAGATATGTGCTGTTTACTTTTGTTTTTTGTTGTATTCGGGTCGGGAGCGCTGCCAGTGACTTCCTAAAGGCATTAAAGCTACCAAGACTTGTCGCTGACCGCCTTGTTATGCAAATCCCGCTCAGGTTGCGTATACGACGTGTGCGCCCATAAGGCGGCGGCTAAATGTGTGAACCAGAGCCATGGTGAACCATGGTGAACCATGGTGACTAGAGCCCCGTAGAGAACCCCCACATTTCCATAGACAATATGAAACGAACCAGCAGCCCTGACCCGCTTAGTTAGCGTTATCGACATCGTCGCTCGCTCCTTCGCTCGTCGTTCGCCAATAAAACAAATTAAAGTCAACAATTGACGGCGGTTAGGACCTGAAGCTACTCGCCTTGAAAAAGAGCCGCAGCCACAATGGATTTCTGGCCGATACAGCTCGCCTGACTCTGACTTGGCGGCTTATCAGGCGCCCAAAATCGATGGCGAGACCATTTGGCAATAATATTTTCGTACTTAGTAACTGCAATTGTTTGCCAGCAGTTGCACTTTTCCACCGTGCTTTCCGTTGCATTCACTGCATTTTCCGTTGCATTTGCATTCTGCGTTGTTCGCCTGCCTGACAGTGAATAATTTGCCATTTGCCTTCGATTCTGCGTTCCATTTGCCGCGTTTAATTCCGCCTAATGACTTCAAAAGGCGCAAAGTTGAGCCCTTGGCGGCTAAACAGGCCAAACAAAGCCGAAAAGTAGTTGGGGCCAACAAATCGCCTAATGAGGGAATGGGAAAACATAACTGATTTATCAGGGAAGTTGCATAACACAAAGGGGGGGATTTCAGGATAAGCTCCATCATTACTTGTGGGTCATGTTGCTATATAGGTAGTATCTCTTTCATGTTTCTTTAGGAAATTGTATACTAAAAGAATTATTATACCATCGAAGTATCAAGGTGTACACATTTTGTTAAAGATTCCTTATATTATAGTTGGCCAAACCAGGTCATCTGATTGATACCATTTAATATGCGATTTCATTTTAACAAAGACCGCTTAATTCACTCGTTCCAAGTCACCTTCAACTAGGTCAATACTCCGCGACTCCATGATCGGTTTCGGGGGCCTTCAGTCCTAACCTACCACATCGTCATCCAGTTCGCTTTAGGGCTACCCAGAAAATTCCAAGAAATTGTTTGACAATGCAGAACTCTTACTCCATTCCATTTAAGTCTTATCACCTGAACCTTTCAGGCGGATTTCAAAGAATTTCGCTTTGCATTCCCTTTGATGGTGAGTTGAAACATGGCTGCCTTAATGAATTCGACTGCCGTTTTTTGGGATAAGGTCAGCGCTGATAGGAAAAGACGGGTCCCAGATCACGGAGCAATCATTGATGGATGCAGTTTTGCTTTGGGAAGACGAAGAACTTTCGACAGCTCTGCTCTGGCCGATGATTTCATCAATTTCATCAGCCGAAAACATGCAAATGGATCGCATGCATACTAAGCGGCAGTAGAAAATTGAAAGCGATTATCGATGCGGCTGAAATAATGCAAATGGAGTCGGACAGACCGTAGATCATGCCACATGGGAACAGAGTCATTGCCCATTGCCTTGCAAACTATTGCAGTGCACACATTTTTGGTGTGCTTCTAATTGTTTGGGTCCGGGTGCAATGATCTTCCACATGAAAACTGTTCCAACTGTACAGTTGAAAATAAATAAATAAATATAAATAAATTGGACAAAATTCGTGGTCTTTATTCAAAAAGAAACGAAATAAATCGAAATATGCAGACGCTTATGTGACAAACTATTAACAATGTATAAACTACTTTTTCATACAACATTGCAAATAGAATAACATTTTCCATATGAATGATTGATGTGTTATTTTGTTTTATTTTTAAATTCCGACATTTTGCCGTGTAGCACCCTTGAACTTGCTGTGAACTCGGCCCAGGTTTTCTGGGGGCTGGAGCCTAATTTATTCAGCTAGCAGTAGCTTTTTAGGAATTCTAAAATCAAGTCGCGTAATAAATGCATTGGTCTGCCTGCAGACTTGTCCCAGTCCCACTTAAAATGTGTGTCATATATGCATGAGATTTTTGGCGCCTGATTTCGGGAATACAAAATACAAAATACACTCCAGCGAAATGCAAATCTCCTAATGCAGAGAGCTTGAAAGGTGCCAGAAAGTCGGAAAAATGCCTTTAATGCGCCTCGCCTTCGTTTCAGTGCGGTTCAACGCTTGACATTGACATGTGCCAAGGCTGGCTTCAGATCAACAAATCTGTTATCATCGGTCTCAAGATGAATACAAGTAGAAGGTATGTGCCACGCAGAATAATATTCATGTACAAAATGTAGTACATGTAGTATAGGACTTTTCACAAATTAAGACTTTGCTCTTTATATATTTCCGTTTGTATTGCTAGAATTTGCCAGAATTTTCTATTAGCCTCAACAGCTCTGATAAGTAGCTCGCGTTTAGCGCCATGCGGGCGCAGCATGCAAAGTATCTTCCGTTTGGGTTGATTTCTCGCATTGAGGTGTTTTGTTGGCCAACGCCAAACATGTGCTGGCCACATGCCCCGTTTCGGTCCCATTCTCAATACCAATCTCAAGCCTGTCCAGCCGAAGGTGTGAACTGTTTGGCCTGGTGCCTTATCTACACGTAGAAAAATATTGGCCTCTATAGTGCTCAAAATTCGTATTAATTTTTCTTAAGATTCAAGATCTGTAACGATCTATAATTCATATGAATATGTCGAAAATTTGTAAGAGTTTCATTTATAAACAATTAATGAATTCGCACCTAAATGGGCGATTATCGCTAAAACCCATTATAACTATTTAATAATATAAATACATTTTACTTAATTATTTAAATGACTTTCTTTTCAAAACCCAATTTTCCGCCTTGCAAATTAGCGGACATTTTTTGTGGTGTAACTGTGATAGCTGAAGGAATCCTTCAAAGTCCCATGTGCCAGAGTCCCTCTCACCTTGGTCCTACCTTCGACTTCGCTGGGCTCTCCGTTTTCCCATGAGGGAGTTCTCCTGACCCTCTCACATATGGCGGCACTCCAAGTGCCGAGCTGGGAAACCAAACAGGACTGGTGGCAGTACTGGTTGCACATGTGTGAGCTGACCGGACCGGAGCACGTACTATGCGTTGTGCGTAGGTGCGACTCCTTGGATTCCCAGTTCGCCAGTTCCCACACATTCTGGCCGGGCCACATGATGATCTTGCTGTGCTTTTCCCGTAGCGCCAGGCGTGTCCAAATGTTTTGTTGCGGAATTCCTCAAGGCGAGGAATCTCGCACACATTACGAGGAGTCGGCGCTCGCGGAAAAAAACACACGAGCCAAAGTTACATATGTTGTTTGGGCCATCTATCTATTCAAGAAATTTCCCTATCGACCGAATAGGGATTTCCTTGTAGGCGGCGTTTTCCCACGATTTTATAACTGGGCTCGACTTTCCATCTTCCCATCGTATTCATTTGTCCATGTGTGCCGGGAAATCGGCGTTGCCTTTGGTTTTTTGCCTTGCGGGGGAAATATTATAATTCGAGTACGCTCGAGACTTTTCCGGCTAGGAGCGGGACATGTGGCCGGTAGCCAGTGCCACTCAGCACCGCACCGACTAATGGCCAGAACACCGCGGCCATCTCGAGTGGACAGGTTGTAAAGTGTAAAGTGGCCACACCCACCAACCGGACACTTGACTCTATGCGCCGGCGCAGCAGCGCAGGTAGTCATCTGGAACAGGTAAACATTTGCCAATATCTCACGCTGACCTATGACACGTGTCAGGTGCCTTTGACTTGCATTCCGGCAAGTGTGAAACAACCTACTACCTGTGGAGGCAATAATGATACCAATGAATTACCATGGTTATGAAATGAGTAACGAGAAGTGGGCTACTTAAAAAGGGACTGGCCAGATTGCAGATAATTGTATCTTAATTGTTGTATCTTAATAATTGTATCTGTAGTATTGTCGATCATTTATTTTCTTAATTTATTCTGAAATGGATCTATTTTTTGCTTAATCTCACGGTATAAGATCTAGCACTTATGAAAATCAAAAAAAGGACTATGTAATTATATTCCCAGAAAACTAGGAATTTAGCTTGTTGCAGTGGCCTGCTGAGCACCAGGAAATCCAAAACCAGATGAGGAGTCGAAGTCGCCGTATCCTTCATTGGACTCAGACATGGTCGGCGGCGCAGGATTTCGGAACTGATCCGCCGCGAGCCGTGTGAACAATATGCCAACACCCTCGATCATGGAGAGCAGTACGCCCCCGATAATTGCACTCCCTGCCATGGCAGCCACTCCATTGCGGCAGGCCAGGACTCCGCCAGTAACTGCTCCACTCACTATCGAGTTCCAGGGATCCTCCTTCTGGCGCAGGTGGACCAGGCTGCAGTCCACAATGCTGAACACTGCACCCCAGGCGGCGAAACTTCCGGCTATCACCGGAGATTTGGTCTTAATGGCTGCCACACCTCCGGCGACCCTGCGCCCAATACCTTGTGGTGCGTTCAGGAATCCCTTCAGTCCCTGGAAGACCCCGCCGCCGATGCAGCCCATGGCAAAGGCTCCTCCGCAATCGTCCACGATGCGATGGGGACACGGTTCCCGCGAATACTCCTCCATTCTCCCACTCTCCGCAGGCAGGATTTCCTATCTCTGGCCGAAACTAAAAACTAAATTTGACGAATTTCAAAACTTCTGTTTATGTTGTACGACTGACTTATAAGTGACTGGCTTATAAGTGACTTGACGTCGCTCAATATGTATAAGGAAATGATGTCTCTTGTGTGTGCGTTGTGAGTCATGCGAACAAGCTTACTATATAACATCTAATAGATTTAAAGAGAGGAGGCCGTTTTTTGTTAACAAAATTTCAAGTTCTTATTTTAAGCTAGGAGGGGGTGGGGGAGTGGTGTAGAGGAGAACTCCAATTTCGCACTACAGGTTGCAAGTAAGAAGTACTTGGTCTTGTTTGTGCCCCCACCAGACACCCATTAGCATATGAACCAGAGCCGGAGCAAACAGAGTCGCACGTGGATCGGGGATCTTTTGCCCCGAAGCTCGACGGCACAAAAAGGTTAAATAGCACAAATGTCGGAGCGTAGTTAACCATAAAATTTACTGCCGCAGCTGGACAACTTCGGATCGAGAATGGGGAGTGGACGGAGGAATTGCGATTGGGATGGGGAGGGGAATGGGGATGGGAATGGGAATGGGGATGGGGGCCTTTCCAAAGACGCAATTCCTACAAAGGCAACGCCAGACGGTGGGAAGCGGAAACAATGAGACCGATTGTCGTCGACCGATAAAACCAAGCCGAGCCAAACTATTTTATACTGCGTATACCATACTCCAGAGAGGGAAGCTTAGGATGGCATGCATAATTATCACGCTAGCATAATCGAAATTTTGAAGCGACCGCAACTGTGTTTGCTTAGCTCAAAAAAGGGGAAGTCTTCGCATTCGGGCCCTCGATGGATATCTCAGCATAACAAGGTGTCAGACAGCGGTGACAAATGAAAGCGAAACCCCGATCCAAGCCCCGATCGAAACAGAAATAAACAGAAATATATGTAAGTATGAGGGGACACCTGGACACACACGAAGCGCCAGTCCATTGTTGAACAGGACAACTCTCGTCAACTTGACATGTAAATCGTTAGAACGTGTTGCACTCGATTGATTGCTCTCACTCCCGGGAATGATCCCGGGATCATGTGGCGGGAAATGCCTCCAGGATAAGACATTATATTTGATTTGTAAATGTAAGTGCTGGGCATATTGTTTGCCACTGCTGCGGGATTTCCAATGAAATCTTCATTTCCACGGTAATTGTTGTGGTAATTGTTGTTATAAATGATTGGGATGGGACTAGATCGATGTGGTGTTAATGTGGGCACATTATGCGAAAGGATTGGCCATTCCGGCGAAGGACGCGATCCGGCAAGGGGTTTCCCACGAACTCGGGAGTTTCTTGGCTTACAGTTTTCCGGGAAGTTGCAGTCCAACTGGCATCTCGAATGTAAAAACAAATTAGGAAAGAATTGGCTTGCTAACCCTTTTATTAGCATTTATTTTCAATATTTCTAATTGTTAAATTACCATTGCAAATGTATCTAAGTACAGTACGATTTTAAATAATTTATATTTTCAAAACCACCATACAACAACTTTAGACCGATAGTATTTTTGCAATTATAAATGTAGGACTACACATAAATGTTTGGAAATCTATTGTTGCAATGTTTTTCCATTTGGATCAAAACAATAAGCATTGTGAAAACAGTAAAAGCCGAAAGATTATAATATCGAGCAAAATTATAATATGATCTGTGAAACGGTTCCGTTTTCCATCTTCCGATCTCCAAGTGCTCCGTTAGGGGCTAGTGTTTGGGCAGCTGTGATGCAACATTTTGTTATATCTTAAGGAATATGCATCTGCATAGCCGACGACAAAGGGAATCCAGAACGGAACTCATTTGAGCGGCTCGAAGCGAATCCCTGCACATGCCAAAACGCCAGTGAGAACAAAGGGGGCGAAACAATTGCGGTTGCATTACCCCAGCAGTCGCAGTCCAATTCAAATTCCGACAGCCTCCAGCCGGGCAATGAAATTCACAAATTCAAAAATTCAAAATCAAAGGGCAGGCCAGAGTCGACAAAGGATGTGGCTCAGGTAGGACCCCGAGGCCTGCCGCCAAAAAATCCTGAAAAATGCTGAGGAATCTCGAATGGTGCACTATTGTTGTGTCCTGTGCTGATTGTGATTACTCGTACTCTGATGTCGATCATAAATGCGGTGGTTTCATGCACTCTAAAAAACCAGTATACGATACACCTTAAGTCCAATATACAATTTGTGCACAAAACTGAAAAAATAGAATGATTATTAAATATTTACTGAGAAACTCTTCTATGAACTTTATGAGCTAAGCTGAGCTTAGTTTATAGTCTATTACTCTATATTATATATGTAGTACTGCATTCAGTACCACATTGTGGTAAAATTCAAAAGGTAATAAGTTAATAAAAATAGATATTGTAAGCTTATAGTTTTCTTTTGCATCAGCTTTTACAATTTTCCCATATTTTTCCTGGTGTACTTGCTAAATTCTCCTCCTCTGCACTCGGCATTGTGCGCCCGCAGATGCAAGTCAACGTCCGAATCAAGTCTCGATTTTTTTTCGGGCTGAGGGCAAACAGATGCACGTCTTGCCAAAAACTAAGAACCAAAAACCAGGAACTGAAAACTGAAAACGAAAAACCCAAGACGAAGACGCGCCAAAGGAGAAGAATCCTGGCCTGAGCTGCAGCTGTCAATGCCAAGCCACCAACGCGCCACCCTCGAGTTGACATTACTTCCATGCAGCACTGATTTGTGCTGATTCCTGATTTCGAAATGCTCCTGCCTGCCCGCAGGCGCAGATGCGATGTCCTTTGGGTTTCCTTGGTGCCTTTGTTGTTGTCCGTTCACCCGTCCGCCCGGTGCAATGATTTTTTCTAAACGGCTCCTTGGTTGCCTTGTGTTTGTGTGGGTTTTTTTTGCTCTGCCCATCTAGGGTCCTGGCAAAAGGTGTTGGAAATCCTGTTAATGGGGGAGTTTCTTTGGCTTGACCTAGCATAGCTTGGTGTGCGTCTCCAATATATCAAAGAATTAAAGTGATGTAAAAACTCATAGGTTGGATGGGGGAGTACTTCCAAATATACTATAAATTATTTTTATAAATAATTCTGGTGACCCTCCTGTTCGGAAGCGTTTCCAAGCGGAAATCACTTTCGTTAGTGAATAAAAAAACATTCAACCCCTGTAGTCCATTTGGTCTGACAAAGAACTTTCCCTTTTTTATGTAGTCACCGCCATAATCACCGCAACAGACTTAAATAATATTTACACACTTCATTTAGGAGACACGTGTAATAGGCTAAACAGAGTATTTAGTGTGGCCAGCACGCAGGACACACGCGATGTCCCTAATCAGCTTAGTCGCTCCAGGATAATGGAACGTTGGGGGCAGCGATGACGACAGCACAGTGACAACAGGATCCGTAATGCCGACACAGAATGGACAGGATAACGAACCGTGAATAGGCGCGAAACCTGCGACGGACTCAAAGAAAATCGAACTGGAAGTCAAGGCAGCTGCCACAAGTGCAGGACTTGCGACAATAGAGCTTGCTGCTGTGATGGTTGTTGGGGTCTGTCTAGATTTCCAGATCCTCCAGGGTCGTGGTCGGGGGTCGGGGGTCGGGGGTCATTCACAATTTGCAGCGAACAATGGGCCACAGGTAGCGATGGAACCCGCACCCGCACATAAACGCCGACAGATACGGCCAGGTGATCCAACTTTTTGATTTCTTCTGGCTAAAGGACATTGATACGCCGGCCCCGTCGATGGATTCCGAGAAGCAATTCCTTTCGCTGGCTTTTCAAAACATTTACTCCACTGTTTTCGGCCATTGTGTCGCGAACCTATTGATTGTGCAATGCACCCGGTCCACATCCACACACATACAGCCCGTGGCAGTGATTTTCCCTGCTGCTCCGATCCTCGATTTATGGATCGCAGCTCCTTTGTTCCGTGCCAAAAAAAGGAGAGCCTGACCTGGGGGTAGTATAGTAATCAACAATTCATTGTCAACGACATCACACATCGTATATCTTGGGTCATAGTCTGTGTTTCTTGGTGGTATCCTTAATGTTCGTTCCTTTATTTTTCTTTCTCCTCACCATATCTCCTTTTTGCCAAAAGGTACACCAGGCCAGGTGACCTGGATATACTGTTATTCCTGTGAAGAAGTGGTGGCTTGAGTTAGGAAAACGCAGACTAGAAAGCTGGAAAAACAGTTGCAGGATCCTTGGGGCGAAAATACGATAAGATTTGTGTGAGACTGATACGCGAATATTATGTATAATATTATGTGAGCAGAAAACTACGAAACCCACTATCTTTACAGCTGCCTAACGTTAACTATTATTATTATATGCAACTCTTTAAGCAACATTTTTGCCCATTGCTCATAGTGTCTCATGTTGCCCCTGGTTGTCGACCTACTTCTTTTTGTAACTCGATTTACGATTTCGCATGGCTCCAAGAATATGAATCGAGCTCTGCAGATCCCTGTGTTCCCTTTCCATTGTCAGCTTGAACAAATGAGCCAGGACAAGGTGCAAAAATGGGACGGGCCCATTGTCAGCGAAAATTGACAAAGACAACAATGTCTAGGGAAAATGCAGGGAAACTGCAGCCGAGCACCTGCAGAAATCCCGAGTGAGTCGGGACAAGAAGTATATGATCCCCGAAAGGGTTTTCCCCCAAAATATTGAGGTAATGAATGAAGCGGAAAACACTGGCCGCCAATCTACCTAATGCTAATGAGCGGGCCAACCCGACCAGGGATTTTTGCAAGTCAGGTACTTCAGGGATATGCGGGCGACAAGTGCGGATTTTCCCGCGATATGAATGAGAACCTGGCCGGGTTATCCGCGGTGCCCATCGGGCAATTCCGCGGCCGAGGACTACATCGCGGTAATCATTAGGTAGATATGTGCCTGGATGTGTCATGGCGATCATTGCGCGGAATAACACACGTAATAACCGAGATATCCGGGATGACCCACCAGGTAGGATGTGAGGACGAATAGAAAACCCCCAGCCAGTTTTCCCACTCCTCGTGGCTTGTTTTGCTTGAGTTTCGCTGACTGCGTAATTGGATGAGATGGGAAATTACTTTAAATCCTTCGCTGATCCACATCCGGACATTCGCCGAAGGAAAATCCACTGCAGGGAAATACGAAATGGAAATGCGGCTGGGTTATTGGCTCGACATTTCCCATCTTCCCTCACTCCATTGGTTGCAGGATCGCGGGGAATTGGAATTCCGCGCTGGAATTTTTTTTGTCACTTCTTGGGTTTATCAAAACTTTTGGGTTTGCTACGGATTTTTTCCAATTTTACCACCGCGCCTGGTTTTTTTTCCTTTGACGACCCGCAATATCGGACTTGGCTATGCGGGCTTGGCTGGTTTTCCGGGTACACAGTCGGCATGTCAGCCTCCATGCGGGAGTGGGAGTTGGGAAAGTTTCCCATCGATAGTTGGAGGGGTGGCTTGGAAGTCTGGAGGTGCTTGCTGGGAAAGTTGTGTGTGCGCGATGAGGCACGAAGGAGTCAAAGATCAGCGGAGTTGGAAAGCGAGAATGGTGGGAGAGTCCTAGACAAACTCAGTTGGATGCTGGCGGGCAGTATGATCTTTTACGTTTTCCTTCGAATGCATGTTGAAACAGCATCAGTTAAAAGTCGTAACTTGTAATTGAATCCTTATATTTTTGTAGCTAAGAAACAATCGTGGGAACACAAGACCTCCTTGCTCCAAGGCAAGCTCAATGAATCGTCAATTCCTCCTCAAGTTTTCAATGATGGCTCCTATGCCCTGGGCTATGTTTTCCTAGCTCTCATCGATCGCTGCCAATGAGCCACTGGAGATGAGCCATAAGTCAGCGTGGAGTGCACCCCAGAGTTGACACTTGGTGCTCGGAATTCGGCTCATTATCAGTGTTATTTTTGGAACACCTCGCAGCGAAGGTGTCATTTTTGTCAGTGCGTATCGCTCAGGTTCAACTCCCCCCACCCCCCCTTCCCCCCACCAGTAACCGAATTTAGAGCCTCGGCAGATGTACTTGAAGCACTCAATCTAAGTGCAGAAACGCAGAAACCACCCCAGAAACGAAGGGCACTGGGCGTCCTATTTGACTCGTGCTTAAAAATAGAAATTACTTAGGGTGATCCATAGGTAGGGAGCAGATAGTGTAACTTGCAGCTCGGACCCGGACCTGCAGGAGTTATTACGGGTGGGTTGTGGACGGATCGGGAAATTGGAAATTGGAGAGCCGGCAGAGCTGTCATAACTAATTCGGGGGGATCCTTACTCCTGGGAGGGTGCGCCTGCGCTGCTCTTCCGCGAGAGGTGGAAACTCAGGAAGAGAGAGCGAGAGAGAGAGAGAGAGGGAGAGATGGAGCGAGAGCGAGCAGGTAGAGGGAAGTGAGGGAAATACGCAATAAGGGCATGGGAAAAGCGCTGTTGTTGTTGCTAGGTAGCGACGCACACGTGCGAGTATTTTTCTGTTTTGAAGAAGAACCACCACCAAATGGCGGCAGCGACGCCGGCAGAGGCGCAGGGTTCCGGGTATAAAAGAGCGTGCTCGACAGTCGACCTGTCACAGCCACCTCAGCTCTCGTTGAGAACGCAACCACCGCTCTATACCCGATCCCGAACTATATAACTCGCCTCTCGATCGCCGATCTCACTGATTTACCGATCTCGATCAGTACCGGAAACTAAATCGAAATCACACACACACACGCACATCAAAAATGGCCGCCAACTATAAGAGCTGCCCGCTGAAGAAGCGCCCCATTGTCTTCGTGGAGGAGCGTCTGCCACAAACGGAGGCCTTGGCCCTGACCAAGGACTCGCAGTTTGCCCAGGATCAGCCGCAGGATCTATCCCTGAAACGGGGCCGCGAGGAGGAGACCCAGGATTATCAGCAGCCGGAGCCGAAACGTGACTATGTGCTGAACCTCTCAAAAACACCGGAAAGGATCTCCAGCTCTAGCCCCAACTCCTGCCTGCTGTCGCCGCCAGTGGAGGCCCAGGATTACCTGCCCACCGAAATCCATATGCGAGGACTAACATCGGGAACAACGGGTTATACCACCGCCACTCCCACCACGATTAATCCCTTCCAGTCCGCCTTTGTGATGGCCGCCGGCTGCAATCCGATCTCTGCCCTGTGGAGCAGCTATCAGCCCCATCTGGCCGCCTTCCCCTCGCCAGCCAGCTCGATGGCCTCGCCCCAGTCAGTCTACAGCTACCAGCAGATGACGCCGCCCTCCAGCCCGGGATCCGATCTGGAAACCGGTTCCGAGCCAGAGGATCTGTCCGTGCGCAATGACATCCCACTGCCGGCTCTGTTCCACCTCTTCGACGAGGCCAAGTCCAGCAGCAGCGGTGCCAGTGTGAGCAGTTCATCAGGATACTCGTACACTCCGGCCATGAGTGCCTCTTCGGCAAGTGTCGCCGCCAATCATGCCAAGAACTACCGCTTCAAGTGCGACGAGTGCCAGAAGATGTACTCCACCTCGATGGGCCTGTCCAAGCACCGGCAGTTCCACTGCCCGGCTGCCGAGTGTAATCAGGAGAAGAAGACGCACTCCTGCGAGGAGTGTGGCAAGCTGTACACCACCATTGGAGCCCTGAAGATGCACATTCGCACCCACACTCTGCCCTGCAAGTGCCCCATCTGCGGCAAGGCCTTCTCCCGACCCTGGCTGCTCCAGGGACACATCCGCACCCATACGGGAGAGAAGCCCTTCCAGTGCCCCGACTGCCCACGATCCTTTGCCGACCGCTCGAACCTGCGAGCCCATCAGCAGACCCACGTGGACGTCAAGAAGTATGCCTGCCAGGTGTGCCACAAATCCTTTTCCAGGATGTCGCTCCTGAACAAGCACTCCAGCTCCAACTGCACCATCACTATTGCGTAGGATTCTCAGCATGGGAATCCCACAGCAGGACCAAAATGACCTTAGCAAACTCACATTCCGCTGGCGAAGACCAAACAAACAGACAATAACTAAAATAAGCTTGTACTAAGTCGATTCGGTTTTGGTGCTACTATTATTATATTTATTTCAGCCATAGTATTCTTAGCTTAAGTTCATGTATATTGCCTCATTGTCACACGCAGCATTTTACCAAATCTATTCATTTAATTATTATGTATCGTAATTTATGTATTCTCATTACTGTTAAGCCAACTGTTGTTAAGATTATTCCGAGTATAAAGAGAAAAATTGAATATTTTTATAAAAATAAAACACACGAAACGAAATTTATATGGTCTTTACTGTTTTAATAGTTTTTAGAAACTCCCTTTTACGGAAGTAAACTTTATAGAAACATTTAAATTAAATTCTTTTACTAATCTTTCGGTTTAAAGTACAGATAGATGGGAATACAAATTGTTTGGCCTAAAACTAAAAACTTGGTAACAATATGCTATTGAAAATATTCTCTCGAAACGCAATAACAAATTGAATCTTTCGTTCTGCAGTTTTTATGTGCCTTCAAGAAACACAATAATTAACAGGAAACCAAACATCCGCATCTTGGGGTCTGCCCCTGCTCATATTTTGTGACAATTTCCGCCAACCCTCTCGAAAAACAGAAATCACAACAATAGCAATATCGAATTCTCGGAGAAAACACCTTTGGCATGTGCAAACAGGGTACCGATTTGTCATACACTTTCCATTTCGTGGACTTCCTTCTAACCCGCCCCCATAAATAATATTCCATCAATTCGAATCCATATCGCTCGGCGTTTTGCACCTTTTGCCAATGCAAATATTTAATTAGCTGACACCGCCATCGCTACACGTTTTTACTTTTCTGCAATCCTTTTCCAGCAGTTTGCCGTGCGGATGGCGGCGCATGGGTCCCGAGTCCCTAAAGGATACCAAAGGACACCAGCGGACCAAGGAGTGCAGGTGATAAACGTAGCGACGGCTGCTTATCGAGTCCTGATTGACGTGGCAGACGGTAGTTCAGGTCCTGATTGGATTGGATTACCACTGAAGCATGCTCTGAGCCGAGAACCCGACGAGGTTTATCTGGCTATTTGATTAGTGATAATACTTAAGTTTGAGCAGGTATGAGGCACAAGTCTGTGATATGGATGGAAATCTTAACTTAGGCACGTATGGTTATCAAGGCAAGGTGAGTAGGTATTTGGACTCACGTTAATAGCCTCGTTTTAATTGATATTAGTTTGTTATATTTATACGAATTAGTGTTTAACAATTGACATTAAACGAGTATTTCCATTAAGAAAGTTAGTTCCGTAGAATGTGGGATCTCAGAACATAAATCATTGAATGCGGGTGTATTGGAGTGGGACAAGCATAGGCGACATTATGTTGCAGTTGCAACACCTTTTGGCCATAAATAAGGCTCACATCCAGTCCCAAAAGGAACCAGTGCAGACAAAGACCAATCATTCCAGTTCAACGGTAATCAGAGCGCGCTTCTTGTGCAATTGCAAAAAACTGCAGCACAGATGCAACTGGCCACAATGCATCAGCTGTAAGGAAAACACCTTGCCGGGATGACAATGGCAATGGCAAGAAAGAGTCCAAGGATCGCAGTACCTGTCGCCCGATTGTCTGCCCAAGATTCCTTCACCCAGTGACCTACTGGGAGAGCTGGGCGACCGACTTCTGTGAAGTCTTCCGCCCTTTGTATCTGCGGCATCCTTTTTTGCCATTGTCCTGCGGCTAATCACCGCTTAAAGGGAAGCCAAAAGAAATCACCGACCACAAAAGTCAGTCGATCTTTGCGCTTGGCTGAATGCAAATCCCGCGCCGGGAATCGATCCCAGAGCCACCTGAGATCGGGGACTTACTCCCCATTAGTCCGGCAACGCGATAACAAATTGCAATTGACAAAGCAAGCGAGATGCGATCGATGGAAGCCACATATCCGAGCCTCCAATGTGGATGCGATTCCGATTTCTGGTACGCGGCCCATTCCTTGCCATACAAATCGATGGCCGGCAGAGATACAAGCTGCGGCATTTGTAATTGCCAAGAAATACGAGGGACAGAAGAGGATCAGGAGGAGCCGAAGGAGTATGCGGAGGAGCAGGAGGATCAGGCCAGGCAATCAGCGAGCGGCGCATGTCACAGAGCGCAAACAAAAACTAGAAAAGATTGTTTAGTCGTGGAAAGCGAAGAGCGGTTACCCTTCCCGAAAAATGTATCCCTTGCCTAATCAAAATTCTATTAAGTCTAAATATTTTTTAGTATCGCAATATCATCAATACTTATAGGGATAAATATGTAAGTACAGCACCACCTCGGTGCTTTATATACTTTGCTTAACTTTTGCTTAAGTTGGCATACTTCCAACAAGGGTACTCACAAAAAAGAAATGCCAGCGAGAAGGAAAGACAAAAAGCTCATGCAAAACAAACATTAGGAAATCCAATCCGAACTCAGGCATCCAGCATCTAACATTCAGCAGCTAGCAGCCACTTAGGCAGTCACTCAGTGGAAAAGGCAGCAGTCGAGGAGCTGAGCAGCCAGGAGTTGCCAGGTCGAGGAGGAGGCCCAGGCATGGGGCAGGAATCGTGGACCAAGTCGTCGTTTAGGACGTCTGAGATTACGAGCGATTACGTTTTACTCCAAATTTGTATGCTGCCAGAGTTGTAATTGAAAAAGCATCAACATTAATCTTGGTACTCGCACACACATCGCCAGCCAAGTCAGCTAGCGATTTTCGATTTCGATTGGGAATCGGATTTCGTAAGCGGTCGGGAGATGCCAGATAAGCGGGTGTAAGTGTGGGTAAGCCTGATCTGGAAAAAAAACATATTGCTTAATCGCTGCGCTGATGTGGAGCAGTAGATATGATCGGCAGATCTGCAGCCATCCCCTCTCGGGGGTCCACGAATCCGACTCCGAATCCGACTCCGAATCCGACTCCGACAAGTGAGCGATGTGCGATCGCATGGCATAAATCAAATCCCGGAGAGAAATTGCGCCGCCGGCTGACAACCCAGCCACGACAACTGTCCATCGCTTCGCATTGGATCCATCCAGCGATTCAACCATCCCGCCATCCAGCAGAGCTGAACTTTATGCCTTATGCCAGGCCACATGCAAATGATCGTGCCCAGCATTCGACACCGGCTTGCGGATCGCGGATCGCGGATGGCAACCTGTCAGCGATCAGTGACCTTAACTGTAAAGCCAGTCGCAGACCGCATAGGTTCTATTCCCGACACTGCAAAAAAAATTGCTTAAAATATACTCTTAACTCAACTATAACAGTTAGCATTAACAATCAACTATGTAGTTGGATATGTAGTTGTAGAAAGCTTGTTTTTGTGAATAAAATGACTAAAATGACTTTTTAAAATATTATATAAGCAGCGTTTTAAAAATACATTTCCATTTTAATTTAAATGAAATACATTTAATGCGCTTTTGCTACTAATTAGCTTCTCTTTTCATAAATTGCCTGATATTTTTCGCCAGTGGATTCTTGAGTTACATGACCGCTGAAACCTGGCGTTAGTAGTCGCTAAGTGCAGTCAAGAGACTGCGGACTTGAGACTCCTTTGGCCATCAACTTGATGATGAGACAGACAGATCGCCCCAAGCCCCCACCTTCCCCAGCCAGGCAGCATCACCATCTCCCAACCCCCTCGTAGGCTTCGTGCCTGGACTGCTGTAGATCGGCGAGCGTTGATAAATGTTGTTACTTGTCTTTGGATGGTTGTACTCTTCTGAGTTGTCGACAAGCCCGATCGATGGGTGGTTATAGTTGACATGTCGCTCTGTGTTTGCTAGGCCCATCATCTCCAGATCAGAGTGGGGATCGGGATCGGGATCGGGATGGGGATGGGTATCGCAAAAAGGGGCCACAGCCAGAGCCACGATCGCCCAGGGCTGGCCGACTGATTGCCCTTGCCGGCGAGATGTTCGCCAAGCGGTTAATTGTGGTTATGATTTGGCCATGTCGCGGCTTAATTAGCCACCTTATATGCCACACTGAAATTACCTTCACTTCCTGCTTGACATCTGTGGCTCATCTGCAATTTGAATTTCCCAAGAGCCACGCCACGATCCATCCAGGTATAAATATTGCATAAAGTACAGTCAAAGGGTAGAAAGTAGCGCTCCCCCCTCTCATTCCAGGCACATCCGATTCGTTAATTTGCAGGCAAATCGATTCCAGTCGATGTGATCCGACCCAGAGCTCACTTCGCCCAGCGATTGCATCTACTTGACACACATCGCACGCAAATCGATGCGGTAGCATTTACAAATATACCATATATCGGGGAGTACTCCACCCGCCAATCCCGCACTGAAATTTACAAGAGATGCGATTCGGTGTCCAAAAATAGACACCTCCCTGCGCTGGCTTGAAGCCGATCCCACACAGCCTATGCCGAAAATGATTTATGTATGGGACTTTCCTCAATTTCATTCAAATGGGCCTACTTTTTGAATCGCGGTGTATTAGAAACAGCCGATATGACCCTTAAAATCGGAAACAGTCTGTATTTCACAAGGGAGTTCATTGCCCACACTCCTCCAGACTTTGCTGAAGCTTAAGCTGTCAGAAGCTGTTGCCATCCAAAAAATCGACCAGGTATTTTACAACAATTAACAACAATAGCTTGAACTTCATTTCATAAAAATGTACTTAAGCATAATGTAAAATATGCAACTACCCTTTGTAATTAGCCATTTCTACAAGAGAAAGACAATAAAACATAAATGTAAGCTTACACATTAAGCCGAGCTTTAATATATATTCATATTCATATATATGTATACAATGTAACAATTTTTGCAGTGATTAAAGATCAATTTACCGAAATGTTGTAAGGCATCGTATTCACGTGACAAACTCTTCAGCACATGTTAGGATAGACAATGGATTGCTGTATATGCAAATAGTGTTGGGGGTTCTATGATCTCACAGAATGACGTAGCTCGAACCGCTGAAATATTCATGGGAAAAAGACTTTCTTCCGCTTCCGCTGTGGAGAGCGTTTGGAAGTGTATTTAACGAGCCGGCGATAGGATGATACAGAAGTGTTGGCAACACTCCATAAACTAGCAGATTGTAAACGCCGGGCAATTAACTTTATCTTTGGGCGAGACGCACAACTGTTGGCTGGAACCGTCTGCTTATCGGCGGGCCACGCTTACCTGTTCTGATTTGAACGCTGAAAGTGAAAC
Source organism: Drosophila orena (assembly GCA_005876975.1). NCBI lineage: Eukaryota > Metazoa > Arthropoda > Insecta > Diptera > Drosophilidae > Drosophila > Drosophila orena. The sequence goes on along the minus strand of VCKV01000008.1, from coordinate 576,508 downwards.
AGTAAATTCCATTCCCGAGGGCCCAATGCGAGTCGTTTTCCTCTTGGCCATCAAATCAGACATCAGGTGGCAGGACTCCTTCTCCATTCAGCGGCCCTTATGCCGCTCCAGATGTCAGAGGTGCTAACTTGGCTATATTCTGTATTCGCTAACTCAGTAGTAAAATTAAGGAAAATATATTTAATAAGAATGCCAAAAATGAAGTAAGTGGAAAACTGTGTTATTTTATGCGAACATCAAATTAAGAGTTGAAACTAAGAGTTGAATAAGCAAAAGCTTTTTATATTTGAAATATATTTTGAAGGAGTATGGTAAATGGGTATGTATTCGTATCTATCTATAAATTTCTATCTATATTTTTATCTATATATGCATATATATAGATCTATACATCTATATTTGTATCTTCATTTGAAATATTTGAAATACCTAGCTCTAGCTTTTTTATGGCTTTCACTCACCTCCGATGATAGTCCATAATCCATAAAGGGCCAACGGCAGCTCGGTGATCAAATTTGGTCAGCTCGTAATTAATTCCAGCACTGCCCAAAATAGATACATCTTCGCGAGGCACCATATGGCTGGCTGGCTGACTGGTTGGCTGGCTGGCTGTCCGCCCCGCAAACAATGTCGATAGGGCTCGCCGCTCCGACCCGCTTTATATCGCATAGTTAGTGGCAATTAACACGACACGCTCATGTCCTTCGTGTGCCGTTCGTGTGCTGGGCCGGCGCAGTCAGTTTTCATCAATTTCTCGGATACTCGGATACTCGGGTACGGGCCCACAACAGTTGGCCAAATGCCCAAATGCCCCTTTTTGACCAAAGGGTCGGTCGGTCAGCGGTCGGTTGGCCGGCCGTTTTCCCTAATGAATTCATTCGCTTCACTTTCTGGCCATAATCGGGGGTTCATTATCCTGTGCGCTACTCTTCTGATGTTCTGGTGTTCTGATGTTCTGATGCTCAGTGGTGCAGTTGCAACCCCCAGGATCGAGTTTTTTGGAAATGGTAAAAGGATTGAGCATTCTTTGAAATTTATTGGGTGTGTCCGGCATATTATTCCTTGTTTGCTCCTCGTGCGGCCGCATATTTCAGAACATTTTGAACATTCTGATCGTGTTTTGATAAGCGGTTAGACTCTGAATCCGACCGCGATTAATCAACAGGGGCCACATTAAAAAAAAGAGTTATACTATACATACATACATTGAAAGGAGTAATTTGAATAGTATTTATGTATTTTGTTACAGATGTATGAACATTTTACCATTTAATAGGTATGCCAACTTTATGCACACTTTCAAATTAATAAAATATAAATGACAACAAATTGCCTTATGACTTTTAAGAAGTAGTTCTAACCCAACGCAGTTAAATGTCATGTCCGTTTCCAGCTAATATAAATCCAGCATAAGTGATAAAAGTTTGATAGTTCAGAAAACAAGAGCACTACATGTTTGCAATTTCCATATGAATAGCTTAATTAATTAGCCCTCGTTTATTTAGCCCTGGCAATTTGCATTAACCTGCAGGCAGCACAAAAGCTAAGCGGAACCAACTGCCATAAATCAGTTCGAATCGAAGTTATATAGCCACCCACATGAGTCGGCCGACAACTGGCGCCAGTCTTCTGTTCCGACTCGGATTCGCGTGCTGTTCTTAGTATTTTCAAGACCCAGCGCATTTTCAATTAAAATTCAAATTGATGCAAACAAGTGGCCAAGCCCAGAACCGAGGCCCCAATCCCCAGATTCAGCTCCAAGTCCAAGTCCAAGCCTCCTCGCGCATTAACAAATTGAAATTGAAAATGCTCCACTGCTCCAATGCTCCAATGCTCCACTGCACCAATGCACCAACGCCCCCGATCTCGGAGCACTGTGCTTCCAATCGATTTCTTTATTCCAGCAACTTTGCATCAAAATTATGAGAATGCAATGCACTTTTTGCCACCAAGCCGAAGGAGACGTCGAATCTGTCAGAGATGGCGTCGCTGGTGACGCCCGATAGTATCGCCACTCGAATGGAGCTCCAATTGCCCCCGGGTTCTCGAGCTCCGGTGGGTGTTGTCCCTATTGAGTCCCCCCATATAGTTCAATGCCAGAGCTCAGATATCGCCGCCATTGATCAGGCTGTGGATTAATTGTCATGTGCGAAAAGTGAATAACACTGGCGCCAAGGAAAAATTAATTAATAATAATTAATATTCTAACTTGTTGCAAAAGATTGTAAATTATTTCGGAAACTTATAGATTGCGACAAACATTTACTGTAAGCTTTTGTATATATGTTTAATATTTTCTATAATTAAAATATGTACTTAAAATGCTTTGAAACGCGTTTCACATAGTGAAGGCATTTTCCTTGTAACGATAAACTTCGCCGGCTGTTATTTTTCCAACCATATACTATAGCTTGCTTCCCTCCCCACAGAGGCCTTCTCCCTTCCAACTTCCAACTTCCACATGCACCTTCGATTGCCGGACGGAGGGAGCGATTGGAACCACACCCAGTTCACCAACTCAACCACCTTACCGCATTACGTATGAATGAACTCCTTTTCGCTGGCATTCGTGTGCCTTTGTGCTGGCCACCCTCTGCAGCTTGGGAGTTGGCATTTCCTAGTCGCGCGGTTGGTCAAAAGCCTTCCTGGAATTAAGTTACAGCAAGTGCGATGCCCACTCCCAGTCCCCCTGCCCCTGCCCCTGCCCCTGCCCCTGCCCCTCCTGAGCAACCCCCTTTCTGGGGGACAGGGACATCGAACAGCGACCATGTGGCAACTGGCCGACGACCATAATGCAACATGACATGCGCCGCATGTGCAGCAACACAGCCACAGAGTCTCGGGCCGAGTTGCAAATATGAGTTCATTATTTAAACGTTGACCAAAAAACAAATTGACAAGTAAATGCGGCACATGGTCGGCTCGTTTTGGCGTTTTCTTTGGCCATACACAAGCAGAAAATTCCATTTGGCAGTTATCGAGCATAAATTGGTTACTACATGTAGGACATCTAATTAGAAGTAGAAGAAAGAGCAAGTCGGAGTCTGTGTTGTATGAATACATGCTTTTAAAATTAGTAAAGTAGCTGAAATGTATAATATTTGGTTGAGTGTATTTTAGCTTGGGTTGGGTTCAGTGGAGTTCGCTGCAGTGGGTTCCTAGGTGGGTTTTACTCCTTCTGCTCCAATAGATGTGGATGATGTTGCGCGCATGCGACGCTCTGGTTGTTGCTGTTGTTATTGTTGTTGTTGTTGCTGCTGCACACAGATCAGCGTCATCAACGCGTACACATTCTGCTCATAAACGACTTGGGACTTCAAAGAAACTCGCAGGAGGCCGACGAGCGCCACGCACAGCGCCAACTTTGGTGGTGCTGGCTTGATCTTTGGCCGGACCGCACCACACTGCACCATAACGCACCACAACGCACTGGACCGGACCTGGTCGGGATGGGGCGGAACGTGAAGCACTTCCCACTTGTTGGCCCCAAGGCACTCAAAAAAATGTTTGACCAAATAAACACATAATACATAAATAAATAAATCCAACAAAATATGATCTTGAATTTTGATTGACTTCTGTCTAAAACATTAGAGTAGATATTCACTTTACTATTAGTCAGAATTATTATTTTATGCCGATTTTTTTTGCAAAGTGCCTTGGCTTTCAACGTTTTGCGTCTTCAAGAGTCGCCTGCAACGTCATAGTCCCGACTTGTTAACGCTTTTGGCCTACACAGTGTTAGCTTGCGCCTCGATGGGGGATCCTTAAAGGGCGGTGAGGTGAAAGGATCGAACCGGAGTTGCCTCGCCCGCTGCGACTTTGTTGTCGTTGTCGTTGTTAATGATGCCTCATGATGCCAGAGCGCCTGATTTGCCACAATTTATTATGAAAAATCGTAATAATCTCGGCGATTTTCTGAACCCACAAGACGCATTTGTCTTTGGCGGCGCTTATCTTCCGCCGGCTGCAACTCCTCGGCCTCTTGGCCATCCGTCAGCGTCGTCGATAGCTGGTTAATGCTCTTGGCTTAGACGCAGGCATTGGCTTTGGTTTGGCAATGGCCACGGGCTACGGCTTTGGAACTCAGCTCGGCTTGTGGCTTGTAACATGAGACCTGGCCCAGTCAGCCAAGTTGCTCCTCCTCCGCTGAGCGTGTCATATTGGCGTTTCCTTTTCGCGGGCGACGCCCACGACTCCTCTGAAATCGTTTTCAAATTGATTTTTGCCGTCAAATTTGCACAACTTGCCGGGGAGTTCTTGCAAAGGCAGGTCCTCCCACCGCAGTGTTGGGATTTCTATTTTAAATACTTCCCAATATGGCTAAAAAAATCAACACAACATATTTTGAAACTGACTCAGTCTTACTTGTACTCAAAACCCTTTGATAAAGGAGAAGAATATCTTGAATAGTTCTAAGAAAAAGAAGATTTTATTTGAAAATACATTATATATGTACATTAAAAAGGTAAACGAAATTGATAGTTTATATAAAACTAGCTAGGCGGTCATCACCAGAGCTTAATTCCGTTTCAGGGACGGGGCCGAAAATCATAAAAAAGGGATCTGATGGAGAACTACCCCCTGTTGGTGGTGGCCCACGGCTCTGATCGCCCAAGCTGGGCTGGTTGTCATCGCAAAATGTTACTAATAGTCGGAAATTACAAGCCAATAATCGTTTGTTTGAGCAGCTATCCAGCTGACTGCCTCTCTCTCCCTCGCGATCTGCCCTCTCTTTCTGTGTAGGTGTTTGGAGTGCGTCGGGACATTCTTTTGATAAATGATCTCGGGCCAAGTCAAAGCCAATTGGAGCCCGTTAACTCTTGGCCAGGCATCATATTTTATGCTTAAGTTGGCATATAACTAATCAAATTCAAGTGCCAGCCGAAGCGGAACTGCAGACATAAAAAAGAAAACCTCATGGGAAAAGTGTAGCTTTAAGTACCGACAAATGGAAAGCGGTTTGTTTTTGCCACGTTTACTTTATGGCTGGAGATTTTAAACATAAATCTTTATTTACAAAGTGCTTATTTAAAGAATATAAAACTTACCACAAAAATGAAGCACTTTTTGAAAGTAATAGCAAATGATTTAATTTTACAGCTACTAACGAGGATGCCATGCATGTAAACTTAGATCAACTATCTGCAACAAGTTAGCCGATTCGGGGCAAATTGAAATGCACAACTGCAAGGGAAAAACACGCTGAACGCAAGATAAAAACTTTGACCAATTGATAACTGGCTGGGCGGCAGGCACATGAAAATAGAAAAATGTTTATCTGCTAAATGCAACAAAGGTGTTTGCACATGTCCAAGCAAATAAAAGCCGGGCGCCGGCTTTTCGGATAGTGGCCAGCATTTTAGCCACAATCATAGGAACGTGCGACGCCAGCCAGCAGGATAATGCAAATAAATTCACTGGCCAAACGTTGGGCAAACAAATTGCCCACAGACGGGGAGTGGGTCAAGTCCGAGTCCCAGGCCCAATCCCGATCCCAATCCCAGTCGCAATCGCAATCGCAGCGACCACAGTGGACCCGGCCCGGCCTGGCCACATGCAAAATCAAGATAAACGCTTTAATTGAGATTAAATTCATAATTACGATCGCACGGGCGACACTTTTATGGTGTTCTTTAATTAAAGTTTCTGCCGTTTGCCGTTGCAGTTGCAGTTGCCTGTTTTCTTAGCCTTTTTGCGGCTGCCGAGTCGCGGGGCAAGAAATTTGAAACGCGCTTAGGCGACGGCCAGAAACTCGCCCTGCAGCCACAGATCCGTTCAAGGTACACTGCAAACAAATCGTACTAAGTGTATATGTAAACTTTGATATTGTTAAAAAGGAGAACGTAAAAAAGGACTAAATCAAAGTTGAGCAGCTTAAAGATACTCCTTTGAGTTTCTGAACAAATATTAGCCCGATAATAAGAGAACTTCTTATATGACAAATAGTGACATTTGTTATTGAAAAGTATTTTTTCAGTGCAGTTCTCTGGGAAGGTGTTGAGTAATTTTTGCTTTTTTTTTCCTCAACGCGCGCGACTTTTGCGCTGATTGAAATCGCAGCCGCTGATCACATAAATTGCCAGATTTTCGGTTTACATGACAGTGCGATGTCCCCTCCCCCTTTCCCTCCCCCTTCCCCTCCCACGAGCCAAGCTTTTCCGGACGCATAATTGCATTGTGCGGCGTGTGTAATTGAAATTAATATGAGTGAATTACCACAGCCGGAATGACGTATTTTTATGTAGGCAAATTTAACGCCCAAGACCTGGGCAATAATTAAGCAATTTAAGCGGATTGAATTTTATACTTGCTGATTTATGGTAGCGATGGCAGGGGTTAAGAGGTGTCACGATAACTTAGGAATACGTCCACAACGCCTGGCTATCTGGCATGGCCACAAATCCTGGGATTATGGTGGCTTGAGATCAGTTAGGATGGGAACTAGCCCAAAAGGCTGGGAGCTGTGTGCATGTGATCCTCACTTTTGACCATAACTCATCACGCTGATAAATCTGGAAGGCCCCCCTTGGACTCTCAAATGATTTCCCACACACCCGGAAAAGTCCAGAGGGTTCTTGTCGAATGCGTAAACTCAAAGCGATGGGTTGATAAGGAAGCTGGTCACTCGGAAAAATTTTGGTATATAATTTATTTAAAGAATTACCATAAACCAAATGTCTGACTCATACCCTGCATTTTTAGAGCATTTATTGTATATTTTCTAATTTGTAAATAATAAATAAATAATTATTTTACGCCCATATTTACTCAAGCTATCTTATGTCTAAGTGAGCTTTTATCGTTATCATTTGCATTTATTGACCACCTTGCGATAAGAAATATTTAAAGATATTTTCATCACCATTGGGTATGATTCCAACAATTAAATGTTTTGTTTTCCGTGTAACCTTGGCTAGCTCCAAAGCTCCAGCTCCAGCGGCAGCGATTCATTTGAGACAATTAAATGGCTCTCCTAATGATGATGCCACCAGCCCTGAAAGATATGGGGGCAGCCAGACAGGCAGGCAGGCAGACCGGTCCGATAGATAAGGCATTAAAAAGCAATTATGACGACAAATCTGTAAACATACGGCACAGGCGTCGATCGTTTAATGGCGGACTTAACGCAGCATTTAGAAGGTAATAAAATCGAGGCGGGCGCCATTCGGTAGGAGAAAAACCGGAGTGGCAGCAACCCAAGTCAAAGTTGCATTAACATAAAAATGTCATAAGGTTTACGGCGGAGATGCGCTTAGCCAGATCGATCCGATAGATACAGCAAAGCGGGGTGGCCAGCTGCCGATCATTTTGCAACTGAGCATCGGTAGGGCTGGGGGCTGGGGGCTCCATAATTATGGCGAGGGTATTTTGAAATGGTTTGCTTTGCCCCTAGAATGTGACATAAATTATGAAATGCGGTCGTAAATCTTGGGTCGATCGCAGATCGTTGATCTGGCGGGTAAGCCTATAAGAAAGGCCATTTCTTCTGTGCAACAGACAGTTCAAAATAGAATTTACAGATGGGTTGCTCAATCCAAATTTCAATGCATTGGATATGCATTCGAATATGACAGAACAATAGTGGTACAAAGTGTCCAATTATAATAGCTCTAGTAGTAAAAAGACATTTCAATAACATTTCTAGTTCATTTTGACCGAGTTAAGATCAAAAAATTTGTATTTTATAATGTAACTATGATTTATTTATTGATTCTTGTAGTAAGTTTCATCGGAAATTTGCATATACTCGTAAGGTTCCCCCAGTGGACGTCTTCAATTTGAGTGAATCTGCTGACCGGAAACCCATGAACATTAATTAAGCCCCTAATTCCCGGAAAGCCGCTCTACTTAAACCCCAACCTCTTAAACATGTCGTTGGAAACGAAACTGACCGGGCACATGCCACAAACAGGCATATAGAACCTATATGGGGAAGGAGATCGGGATGGGTATGGGGATGGGGATGGGGATGGGGATGGGTATGGCGACGGCCAACAAAGTGGATGTGCTACCTCTTAAGAGACGACAAACATATCGCTCATTGAGCGTAACAAAGGTGCACCTTCAATGAAGCCTAACCAAATAAGGCATGCCACGCAGTCGGATGACAGCTTTGGGGTGCGCTCCACAAGCTTGACCCGAGTCCAAGGAGGAGAACTTTGTAGGGGCTTCCGCGGCGGAGCTGTGGGAGGGGTGCCGCGAAGAAGGAGCACCCATTTTACCTGCGACGTTCTGTTTGGGTGACTAAACACTTGTTTCGCTTCAATAACGCACCGATCGGCGATCCAAGTCCAAGTCCACCTCCAAGTCACCGCTGTCATCTTCTGTGCAACGCTTTCCAAATAAACGAAAAAACAGCGCGCTTCAAAAGGCAAACAAGCAAATGTGTGAATGCACTGCGCGAAAAATCGAGGTCTTATAAAATCAAAAAAGTGTATTGTTAATTTCACTATAATTATAAAATTGATTCCGGAATCGAACTTATCCACGACGGTTTTTCGTTTTAAAGATTGGTGAGATGGGTGAGAAACATGCTATAAACATCATAATTTTTTTCCAGTGCAGCCGTGTGCGATCATCGAAAACATATTTTAACAAGTACGCAATGCTGGAACGTTGACAGGGCGGCCACCAAACCCAAATACAATTTTAAGGCGCTGCCCGTTCGATTCGTTGACTCAAGGTGTAGTATGTGGTATGCATATGGAGGACCCCGCTCAGATCAGCTCGGTTATGGAGTGGTGGTGGGGGTGGCACTGGGGCATAACGGTGACCCGTGTTTGCCGTTCGTCGAGGAAGTTCTTTTGGGTTGGCCTGAAGACGTCGTCGCAGGTTAGTCGCACTGGCCTTGCACTGAAAAAAAATATCTACCCCCAATCACTTCTACTACCACTTTTACCTACATTTATTGAACATATAAACATAAATGTGCAAAAGCTGTTCTTACAATGGATACAGACTGTTCAGACTGTTTTTTTTCAAGTGTAGCCTTAAATAACGATTGGGGTTGGAGTTCGGGAACCGGGGTTTCTTCATCGATCGTTCTATATATTGTTCGAATCGGACACACTCCCCGCACGAGAAATTCGCGGCGCGCTTCGGGTCGAAAATTATGGGAAATTAAAAATGTTTTATTTATGAGTAAGAATTCTTGGCACACACTCGTATTTCGTATTTCGTGTGGCAAGTCAAGTAAATCTGAGGTGCGGTTTTTCGGTGCACAAGCGCAACAGATATGGAAATTATAATTGTGGTTTATGAGCATTTAATAGCCACTCGCGGCGGGGGGAGAACAGCTTGTTTTATGAGCCCGAACTGCTGCGATTGCTGCAAAGTCAATCAATTGTGACACAGGTTCAGTTGATGGTGGTTCTAAGCCTATCCACTCCATCAAAATCATGGCTAACCGCCCGCGATCTCCACCGATCCGGAGGCGCTATCTTCCGCCCGACGATTGCGAAAACAACTTTCCTACATTAATGACTATTTGTATCGTAATTGAAATCGAAATGCCGTGAATAAATGCCGCTTTGCACTAAGGCACCGAGACGCAGACAGGGACGCACCAACAAGGAACACCTTTTTTCCATGTGCAAGCCTCGCTTTACTCACATACACGTAGTATTCATGTGTTCCGCAAACCAGTCCGCTCCAACTCCAATCGGGGATCGGGGATCGGGGATCGGGGATCGGGGATCCGAAAACACAGGTGCCAATTGGGGAGTGGGCCATGCCGGGCGAAAGCTCAGCTCAGCTCGGTTCAGTTGCTCAGTTGAGATACTTCGCTTAATTTCAGGCAGCCGCTTTCGGTGTGTAATCCATTTTAATGCCAACACCATTACGAACAGTAGCCTCAGTGTCGCATTTAGCAAAAGCAGAGGCAAACCAACGGCGACCGAAAATGCAAGCTGTCACACACTTGAGTGAATCTGCGAAATCTGTGCGGAGCATCCAGTTGATCAGTTTTTCTGATTTTCCCTACCCCTACACTACAATTTATGAATATTAAAACCGCAAAAGATCTCAAACAGTCTCAAATATCTTATGGCCAAACTATGTTGGACCAACTAACATGCTTGCTACTTCAGTTATGATAATTTCTTTCTACTTCTACTTCTCCCCCTTAAGTGCAGCGCATTTTGCAGTCGCTCATCTCACAATTTAAGTCCGGACTCGCACTTTGTTTTATGATTTAAATGAAGCGCCAAAATGGGATGTCAGTGCTGATAGCGACTGAAAAAGCCAGTGGAGTGCGACCTTAATACGGCGACAATTGATTAGCGAGCGACGGAGCAAGGCGCGCAAGGCTAATGAGGATCGCTCCGGGCGGATCGAATCGGATCGAATCGGTTGGGAGCGGATGGTATGGTAACTGGGTGTTACCATGAAGATCGGGTAGAGGTGACAGGACAGTCAGTCAGGGAAAAATGCTTAAATGGGCTTCATATTAGATGGAAATACATAATATAATAAATGTTTTACTAAGCAAAAAGTAGTGTAATATTATTAGGCTGTTAAGTATTTCAATCATTTTATTTTGGGCATTCAATTTAAGCAATTTATAAATGCGCCCTTATTACCAGCTTTCTCATTCATGGAATCATAAATATACCGTGAATTTGGCGCCAAGTGCAGTGGATGCAGTGGAAACCTGTTCCCCAGGCATCGTCATCTCCGTTCTGGGACCCTGTATTAATCACTGCGATTCAACGGCGATCGCTTTCGATAGCTGCCTGCACTTCGTCGTTCCGATAGCCCTCGATAGCAGGAGCACAATTTATCAAATACCAGAAGGCTGGATGGGGACGGATATCGGAGGGGCTGAGTCAGTGGCCAGGTATGCTATAACGAACCTTAGCCTACTTAGCAAGTCCAGCTCGAATGGCCGAAAATGAAAAAAAAGAACCCGCCGGTTGTTTCCCACAATTATGCAAAACAAAGAGGGAGCCAAAGTGCTGCAGCGAGGAGCGGGTGGAAAAGGGGGCAGAAACAAACATGCCCATACCACAAGGTGCATCTCCCATCCAGCCAATTGCCTGCAAATTATAATGCATTATTTCATAACTCCCGCCAGCAACTTGTTTGAACTGAGTCAGCCACTGCCGGACCCCAACCCCAACCCCAACCCCAACCCCGATCCGGTCTTCCATCGGCTACCCAATCCCAATCCCAACCCGAATCCTATCCGCCACCCGACCCCGGGCAATGGCCAGCAATCAAATCACTTGCCGCCCCAAGCGGACCTCTAAATCGCGGCAATCTTAGATAACGCGGATTCGAATGCTTGGTTCTCAGCTTGATTCCAATTGCTGTGAATGGAATGGAATAGTTAAGAATATTAAAGAACTTACAAGCTACTTAGCAAATATATTATAAATCACTTATTTTACATATTTTAGGGATTACTTGTAATTAAACTTACAGTGATTTTACATTCAGGCTATATTGTATACCTTACATGCAACAAAAGCATCCGCTCAAAGTTCATCACCTCCTTACTACTTAATACCCTGTTTTCTAGCCCCAGAGATTGCTAGACAACAATCGTCTTGTTCGTTCCGTTGTGGCCTACATTTGCAGCATTGTCCTGACTCGGACTTCTCTTCTGGCAGTTAATTTGATTATGTATTTTCCGCTGGGCCGCATTGATTAACTGCCGTCTGACATGACAGCTCAATTCGCGGGCCCGCCGATGTCATGATTATCGATTGCGCAATATTCCCTCAAGAGTACTATCCTCGGCATCTTCGGATCGGGGTTTTATGGTCTTCAGCAAACAACGAGAGCTTTGGCTGCTTTGGCTGCTTTGCCTACTTTGGCCCTTCAGCCACTTTGCCATTTCTATGCTAACTGGAATCGGACAACGATCGCGTAATCGCCCTTAATCCATCAATAAAACGGGGCCATCACGATATCTGCAAGTCGGAGGTTGCAGTTGCCACTGTTGCAGTGGAGAAAATATGGCCAATTGCGGCGAACGATCCACAACACCATCAGTCAACACAATCAATCTTTTGGCAAGTCCGTTTGGTTGTGAAAATATTTGACTTGTATTCGATCGCTAAGTGCATTTATTGGGGCCTAACGAGCCGGCCCGATCGATCAAGTGCCCTAAAACCTTTCACTAATGATTCGATCATGCGGTGGGTGGCTGTATCTGTATCTGTATCTGAATCTGTATCGAAAAATTGAAACTGCATCCAATAGATGCATGTGGGGCTGCTGGCACAACCGGCATTTAGCCTGCCAAATGGATTGTGACAGTCCAATTAGTATTAATTCGGGGTCTTAGTTTGTTTTAGCCGTTCGATTTGTTTTTCGGCGATCTGTGCAACTTTGCTCTGTGCAATTTGATCGGATTTTGGGCCATAACTCATTGCCATCTTTCAATCAGGCGGGACTTTTTACCTTCACTTCTTCTTCGACCCGATCGCGGTGGATAAGAAGTGTCCCACTGCCGAAAACAAACGACTCGCATTCACTTTTAGCCATACGGGCAATAAAGAAACAAATTAACTGATGATCAGTGTCAATGGAATGCAACCATGTAAATTACATACATCCTCGATCCCAGCCGCTCAACCGGCGAAATCAGAGCCACAGCCGGCACAACCTGGCCATAACTTTGGCCAGAGCCTCTCCCCGCATCGAAATCCTGGCCTGAATCGTGTCGTGATTACAGGTTGTTTGGAGGATTGGCCCGAACTATGCGATGTGTTGTCGTTTTGAAGCGATGAATTAAGCGATATTTGCAATTAATAACTGTCATGCTTCGGAAATCTGTTCAATAATAAAATTTGTTTAACGAATCAAAGACTGGCTCTGTGAAACTGGGACTCGGGCTGGGTCTCGGCCTGGGCTTGGGTCTGGCTCTGGGCTTGGGTATGGCTTTTTCGTCCATCTGAGATTCTTTGGAGCCGGCGTACTCGTCTCCACTCTCCTCGCGATGGCCTCAACCGATTTCGCAATCGAGGCGACTTTCGTGTTAATGGCATGCAGGCACTGCCATTGATTTCACTTCGATTGCCCATAAAATACGGCCAAGTGGAGATCCAAGTTCGAGCCAATGTCGGAGGACTCACACTTGGGGAAAAGTTGCGATCCTCCGAGAAAGGAAATTAGACCTCTAGGATTCCCCGGTTTCAGTTATGCAAGAATTTAAATGCTTTTAAGACACATGATGACCACATTTAATGAACTCTTGAATGGGTGCCATTCATGAATGCCATTTAAGTTTATTATCTGGAACAATTTAACGCATACCCATTAGTGTAGGCAGAAACTTTATTCAATTATTTTTTTATAATTTGCAATTATTTTTTAGTCAAAAAGCAACTGCTTGGCCCTTTTTCTAAGTGCAGGGCCACGTGCTTGATGGCGGCAAAAGTTATTGACTGATTATGAGATTTGGCACGCCATGAGGAGAAGGCGGAATGTCGGCAGATTATGTTTTGAAAGTGCAGTCACTGATTTCTTTATGAATTCATTAAACTTTAAATTGGTTTTAAATTGGCCCCGCCGACTCCAGCTCCATCTCGATGGTCTTGTCTTCCATCGTGTGGAATTTGGCACGACCTGCCCGCCACAATTATCTGGCACCACACATCTCGGCAGGCCCAGTTGCCAAGTGGCCAACTGAGCAACTGGGCAACTGGGCAACTGGGCAACCGGGCACCGCTCAACTGGCCCCTGCTCGCCCTGTGTGGCCAATAGTCAGGAGCAGCCTGTGGGCCAATAATATTAATAACACGCACTTTGTAAGCCTGCCAGCCAGCCAACCTCCTGCCTGCGAGCCAGCTGCCTGCATTCTGGCCCGTGGCCTCCGCATCAGCGTCCCATTGTTTGTTTTCATTAAGAGAAATATTGCAGCGTCAACATGAAATCAATACCGGGTCCAAGGCGATACACCCGCACCTAAGGCCAGGACACAGCTAGAGATGGTCCTTAGGAATGCGATCTTAGACTATCGCATCTGCTCTATTCTGTTCAATTGAAGATATACCGCTAAAATACATATATCTTATATTTTAATACCTTATGCAACCTTATGCAAATTATATTCGGATTTCAGGAGAAACCCCGTATTTAATATTAAATTTTAATTTATACATATATGTAATTTTGAAACCTTATTTTAAATGTCCTTTCTATTTCGTTTCAATATCGATGTTTGGGTGACATTCAAAGTCTTTTTTATTTTAGTGTCTTATACAAACAAATTATATATAAAATAATTTGATAATACACAAATATTTAGAAATTCATTAAGGTAGATCTTTTGAACCAATTTTGTTTTACTCGATATGTCTTCAGGACTCCTTAACATTTTTAATTTCACTCCTCACGCTGCCATCTCTAGCCCGCACGCACTCACACAGAGCCCTTTTGTTTCAGAGGCTGCCTTTCTGATGGGGGTGACTGATTGGGATTGTGATTGTAGCTCTGCTGCATTGTGTCCCAGTGCCCCGACTCCTATCCAAGTCTTGCAAGTCGCATCCAGGGCTCAGGACAGGCTCAGGACATGGACACGGACACGGACACGGACATGGACATGGACATGGACATGTGCAATGTGCCGTTTCTCAGTGGCGCGTAAAAGAAAGGAGTTCTCCGTTTTCGGTACTTGGTCGTCGGCTTTCAGTTTTCTGCTGGTGGCTCTGCCTTCTCCAGAAATCTGATACTTTAGCTCCGCTCGTAATTGTGCAGATGCATTGGTCGAAAAGGTGTCACTCGAGTGTATGTTGTTGTCTTTGTTGTTCTTACCGATGTCGACGTCGGTCCGCCCAGCTACCTATATATCCCCAGACCAACGAACGGATCGCAGATGAGGATCCAGGCACAAGTCGCACACGCGCTTGTGATTTGAGCCACCTACCTCACACCTGTTCCGCCTGCGGAGGAAGTGCGCTATTCTTGGGCTCGGAAAATATCGGAAGTAATGGTATGGGAAGGGTTGTTCGGCACCCAAATCGTAGAAATTGAAAATCTACAGCTGTATGGGTATTATAAATAGACTGGGAAATGTATATTTTGTGCGGTTTCTTTGGGGATTGAGTATGAAAACCTAATGGTTCTTGAAACATCTGTGGTTTTTATACGTGGTAATAAATAGTAAAGTTGATTTTCACGGTTGGAGTTTAATTTGGTAAAATGGTTATATAGTATGTGTCCCATATATTATTTCTTTTTACTTCGACTTAATGTAAACTATTTAATCCCTGCTGAAAGTATAGTAAAGTATAATAGTTTATTATATTGACCATAAATGTAGTTTCGAAGACCTTTAGGTCTCCTAACCAAGTCCATTCTGCTCAAGTCCCCACCCAGTGACCTCAACCCACATTCCGTCGATCCACACACCCACCAACAAAATGTGGATCGCCCCAGGATGCGTGGCAACCTTGGGGTCCCATCATCATCGATCGATTCAATCGCCTGGCTGGGCTACTTTTTAATTTCGGAACCTTGAACTTTTTGTGGCCGGCCGCAAATTGCACACCAGTAAATGCAATAAAAATAAAGCCATGCTGCAGATCCCAGTAATCAGTGGGCAAAATCGCAGCTGGCTGGCCAAAAGCAAACCAAACAACTTCATCACAACAATGGCTAATGAGTCAGTGGAGCTGGTCTGTCTGGTCTGATCTGTCGGCGGCAATCGACTAATAAAACCATCAAAGACATTAAACGTTGTGGGTGCCATTCATTTGATTGAACTTTGACACCCAACCCCAGAGCCATTCGGGCATCAGATGCAACAAGGCAGATGCAAATGCAAGTCTCTCCGGTTTTGACCACCGCTAATACTAACTTTGGCTCCGAAGCCACAACGGCACAAAGGCGCAAAGGAGACCCCATCAAAATAATAATAATAATAAGCGCAATAATAATGCAAGATGCTGCAAACGAGTTGCAGATAGGAAAAGCGTTCGCAAAATTACCTAAACCTATGCTTGTCCATCTACTGGTTTCGATAATAATACCCTTTCTATGAAAAGTCTCTATGAGATTTTGAAAATATTAAATATTATTGTTTACGATAAGGTATTTATAACATTCTAAAATAAATAATGAAAAGTTCCTTAATTGATTTTTAGCTTTTGCGTACCTTTTACTACTTGCGATTAACCATCCAAATATGTTATTTAAAAAGACATTTTAGATGGTAGTCTAAATATTTTGCATCTCAAACATTTTGTAAGGGTATTTCGTATCCAATCCTTTTGGATCCCCGTTCACCGCCTCGTTGCCAACGTTTTACGTTAGTGGATTTGTAAATTATGGCAAGGTCTGCACGTGCTCAGTGGCCATTGTTTTGGGCCAGGTTTGTTGCATCATCGGTGGCGGCATCATAATCCGCTAAATGGGCGACAAATCATATCGGCGAAGTCTTTTCTTTGGCTGAGGAAGTTCGGAACTGTAAGCCACTTCCTATCGGTGGCGAGTGCTGTAAGCACTTGGAGCCAATACCATTCTTGAAAATCGGCAGAAAAACGGTTTCAAAAAATATAATTGTGTGGCCATTTCAATTTCATTTAAGTCGGAGTAGCCCGCGGGTTATGTTTCGACGACTGTCGCTAAGTTTCGATCGAACTAGCATTGTTTCTGTTTTTCTGGCTGGCTGGCTGTCTGCCCGTTTCACGGTGATTTCTTGAGCTTTCTGGATTTCGGAGACTGAGAGATCGTTATAATCTGGCCCCTGGCGCCGCAGTTGCAACTGCCACGTCCTTCGCTTCGAGTGGGTGGCTTAAATTGTTTGGCGGCGGGCTATTTTTTGGCCGGTTACCGTTATTTGCTGTTTGATTTAAAATATAATTTTATATAATCTGCTACCAGCCTCAATTAAATGCACGTTTTGGCTGGGCTAGGTCTGCTAAATGCAATCGATTATTGGTTTATTTTAATTGCTTTGCCTTGGCCAAAAGCAACGTGAGAACTGGCGATTCTGGTTACGCCGATCAAAGCCAGATAGTAGAACAAACAAGTCTTGTAGATACTGTTTTTCGGCTCGTATTTCATTGTTGAAGCAATGTAGCTTACATCTTAACTGCCATTCTTTTGCTATCCACATCCCCATTTAAAATCATTCCAGAGGGTTAACATTTATGGACGCAATACCAATGATGTAAACATCTGTTGTTAACTCATTTATGAACCAGCAGCACCCTCGCGACCACTCGACGTGTTAAACGTCAATAAAGTTGCTAAAATCAACAAAAACACGGACCATCGGTTCATATGGAGGCGATTCCGCAGCCCCCAGCCCGCTGGCAGCCAAATGGAAACAATGGAGCGGAACCCTTTAACTCCGAAAGCGGGGTGTACTATATATACTCGCACAAGTATGTATCCGACTAGACTGGTCTGGCAATTAACTGTGTGAAGTGTCGTGGTAATTATGTCGCTGTTTAGGGCGAAAGTGTGCCACCAGACTCCGCGAAGGGGTTAATTTAACGGGCGCCGCCGAAAGCAAACAGAATTAGCCAGCCAACTCGTTGGTAATTGGAATTGCGTGGGGTTGATAAGGGAGTACTACTAAATACAGTGGTTACTGCAAAGCAGCAGTTAAACTACCAGTTAAAATATTTGTACCTTTTTTCATATAACTTAATAGGCACTACTATCTAAGATACTAACTGTTTAATTTTAAAACAAAATAATTTGATAATTTGTAATATTTTTAGGGGGAAAATGATTTGGAATGATTTTATTGTGTATATTGTTCACTAAAAACTAAGTTCTCCCTACATAGGTTGATTTTCTACTACTAAAAAAGAAGAAATGAATTGTAAAAAAAAAAACGTAATAAATGGGAATATCTAATGTTTTCCATGCTCTCATGAAATATATCTATAATATCCCAGCGGCCACTGTATTAAATACACAGTATTAGAGCAACTCAATTTATGTCGACTCGGAGGCGCCCAACAAAAAAAAAACGAGTATCTGCCGCATGCAGCAAAGTGAGTTATTGAATTACGGAAAACCCCAAAAAATGGCCCCGAGCTAAACATTATAATAATGCCCTGCGGTGGGAGGAGTACTGAACGCCTCATCGGAAAATCTCACGTGGAATTGGGCCGGGCGTGTGAAAAATCAGCTTGAAAGGACGCCGACCCTCGGAATCGAGTGCCCGTACTCCCCTCGATTCCCGGAACACGTGTCGCAGCCTGGGCGGCACTAAATCATAGCCAAATGCTTATGATTAGAGGAAAAAGGCGGCTCCTCCCGCCACGGTCACATTACACTTCACGGCGACTTAAGCGCCCGGAGAAGCGAGTTTTCCGGCAGCTGGATATGGATATGCTGGCACCAAAAATAGACCATCATCACGAGTTTGGGCGATCTTGTACCTTGGCACTGTGTTGTCTCTGGGCTCGGTTTTTTAATTAGAAACATTTGAAAGCTATTGTCAGCGGGAGTGGGGGTGGGGTGGGGATCGGGAGCCACACACTTGTTGGCAGCTATCACTGCCTTGGGCGGGCTAATGAGGCCCGGATTGTGAAAGTTACGGCGTAAACTTGGGGAGACAGGGCTCACCAGCAACAAATGAGCCTGTCAGTGGAAACTTTGCTGGGGAAAATGCAGGGAAAGCAGCGACAACGGGTAGATGATTCAAATTCAGAAGAGGATTTAATGGTATGAAAGGGAGAAAAGATTAAGGAATTCCTACAAGCTTACACACTCTGCTGGTTTAATTTCATAAAATATACATTTATTTATATTATTTGAAAATATATTTATCTATAACTGAAAGTTTCATAGTACTCTGCGCTTTGCTTTTAATATTGTTACTTGTTTAAATGTAGTTGTATGATATGCAACTTAATTGATTTTAAAACGAAATCCCTTTTACTACATGAAGCACAGGTAATTCTATTTCGTAAGCTTTTGTGTAAAAGGCACTTCTTGGTTTCCATGGAAAAAGCTTCCCAAATCCCTAATTTTAAAGTGAAGAATACCAGTATTTACAAAATAATTCTCGAGAATAGGCATCGGAATCCCACCTTCCATTCGTAGGGGACATAAACGTCATGTTTTCATCGGGGCTTAGCCGGTCCAAGTGTTATCCCCCGTATCGATCGATATGTTATGTTTTGTTAGCTGCAAACGCACTCATGATGGCCCATAATCGCTGAATTTGGCTTAGTTGCGACACACATAAAACGGGCCAGCGTAGGGGGATTTTGTAGTCGGTGCAGGGATACTAAATGAATAAAAACAACTTTTACGACGGCCACAGATTTACTCTCAAAGTGCAGTAAAACTTGCACGGTACAATCCGTCAACGGAAGGGAGGTCTCTAGATTCCCCGATTCTTGGATAACTCAGGCGAAAGGTGACAAAGCCGCCGGCGATGGGGAAGATATAAAATCAAAGTCAAACGCGGCGATTTGATGGCATTTGCTGGGGAATCAATTTAATCGCATTTAATGCCAGGCCAGACATCGAAATAGACGACGGACGACGCAGAGCAGCAGCCCACTGGCGATATAAAAATTTCAATAATTCTTCAGAGGCAGCGCCAAAAATACCTACAAAGAAAAGGGGGAAAGTTAAGTGCGACATCGCTGGGGGAATTGATTTAACATCATTGCTCCACCCCATCCGCACCGAACCGATCCGATCCGCTTGAGGGATGTGATGGGGCGCGATGAGACAGACACCTTGCCTGGGACAAACACCCACTAATTAGTTGTACCCCAAAGATATTTATGCCCAATAAAACTCTTCCAGCAGCTGTGTGCGATAAAAACGCACCCAAAATTAGGCAAAGTGCAGTCGACTGAGAAACGATTAACGGCCTGCATTAGCCGCCTCTGATTGATGCCACAAATTTGCAGAGCCCTCGATGTGTGTGCTCTGCTAATATGAAAATGGGTCTTTCCCGGGCGGGCAACCAGCTCCAGCTTCAGCTCCAGCTCAAGCTCCAGCTCAAGCTCCAGCTCAAGCCCCACCCCACCAACTATCTAGCCAACTGTGGCCAAACTATTGCCCCTTCCATTCCAAGAGCTTGGAACGTCCGTCTTGGCTCGCCTGATCGCCCCAATGTATCACGATGGATTTATAGTTTAGTATGCACGATCAATCAAAAATCGTGAAGTGCGCACAGTGAAAGAGAGGACTGCAGTTCAAGCTCTTCTGCGTCTAACAGTAAACTATGGCCAAGGAGATGGACTCGTGACCGGCGTTCTGCAGGTTCCTATGCTAATTAAAATCCATTTAAGTAGCCATTAAAATAATAATTTTAAATTAGCCATCTTGATGGGTTTTTCAAAATCAAATCGTCACCTTAAGAGGTAAAAGGCATCAAAATGGATAAATAGTGTTAGGTGTTGGATTACCAAAAACTAGTAAGAAAAATTAATGTTTCTTAAAAGGGTCAACTGCGGAAAAGAGTACTGAAAAAGTTATTAAAAACTTCTCTCGTTTTTGTTTCTTGTACTTTAAATATCAGCTCTCACTTTGGAAAACTACATGAGCTTGTAGCTACACTTAATTTAAATTCTTTTAAGATTTTATACAAATAAAAACGTTGTTCAGTATGAAAATGTTGTAGAAGTGGCACATTCAGAACTGTTTACTCCCGCTTTCGGATCACGAGTCCATCGCCAGCCAGTCTTCCGTCGTCGGGGCATATTAAAAGAAAGTCTTCTCGACGAAGCGTTGCCAATAAGAATTATTACACCTGATTGGAATCTGCTGCCGCAGCATCGGCAGCCTTAACTTGACCACTCTCTACTTGTGGGTGGGTGGGTCGTCTCGGAATCAGAATCCGCCAGCCAGGGAAGCCGCCTTACGGTTACCTGGCTTCAGATTCAGATTCAGCTGCGGACCGACTGCATTTATTAACATTTTGACTTTGTGACCAATATTGGCTGTGCAGCAGACGAAACGTTAGGCTTCCCAACTCCCAAATCCCAACTCCCAAATCCCGAGCTGCGGCTTGGTAGGCGTACTTAATCGATCGCTTGTTGATAGGCAAATTGGCAACAACAAAGTTGAAAACTGGCCATAACCTGTTTCGGTTTACTCCTCTTAGCTCGGTGGAAAATTCGTGATGAGCACGAAACCACAAAAAAAAAAAATTAAAACAAAACAAGGGAGAAAAGAGGCTGCTTTAGTTCTTTTTGGCCAGGTCCACTGTGTGATCTTTATCTTGGCCGCCAGAAATTTTCGCTAGGGCTCCATCGTCCGTCTCGAAGTCATTTACATTTGGCGGAATGGAACTGGGAACGTCTGAGCAAGCCCGACTGCCTGACAGTTTGGAGCATTGCAAAGTGATCGTTAAATCACGAATATTTAATTGTCTTCATCACCTGAGGGTGCTTGAAATTAGTTTGGACTTGCTTTTAACATTTCTTCGTCGTTCGAACTCCTTTTTGTAATGGCCTGTAATGGTCTCGGCTTTCAGATGGGCCATTTAAACTGACGGGACTGGACTGGCTAGCTGGCTAGCTGGCTAGCTGGCTATCTAGCTGGCCATGGCCCTGGCCCTCCCATCTCTGTGGCTAGGGCTTAAGACATTAGCCACAAATTGCATGCATAGATTCGGCCTTTAATGAGCTCAGCAAGCGAACAATATTTAGTGCTAATTTTATGGATTCAGGCTGGCAAATAAGTTTGGGGCTTGGGGCCAAGAAATGGCAAGGCACGTCCAGAAAATCTATTTGATTGATCAATTTTGGATGGCTCTCACTTCCGCGCATAAAACTAAGCCATACTATTTGATAAAAAGTTACGAAAATAAATCAATGGTTTTAAATTGGCTCAGTTAGAGTAGATGTACAAATTCGAAATAATTAAAAGAAATAATTAAAAAAATGTCCCAAGGCCGAAGTTTTATACTTCATAACTCAACTTATCCTAATCGGATTTTGATGTGGCATACCTCTTAATGTTTCAGGCGCAATTCTCTACAAAACTGCATTTAAATTTAGAAATTATTTTTTTTCAAAATTTTTTGTAATTTCCTTGATGTATGATGTGAAACTCCAAAAATTAAAAAATGTCCCAAGGCTGAAGTTCTATACTCCATAACTCAACTTATCTTAATTGGATTATGAAGTGGCATACCTCTAAATGTTTCTGGCGCAATTCTCTAAAAATCTGCATTTAAATTTAAAAATTAAATTTTTTTCAAAATTTTTCTGCAATTTTTCTGATGATGTTGTAGAAATTAAAAAATGTCCCAAGGCTTAAGTTTTATAACTTCATAACTTCACTTATCTGAATCGGATTTTGACTTTTTTGTATAACTTTTAAATTTCTATAGATTTGCCAATAAAGCTTTTCTTTATTTCATTTTATTATTTTTTTCCCACTTTTTACCGATATTTCATAAAATTTTGAAATTTCTTGTCTGCACTTCCACTATCTGAGTAACGGGGATAGTCGGGGATAGTCGGGGATAGTCGGGGAGCTCGACTATAGCATTCTATCTTGTTTTCTTGTTGGAATAATTCAATGCCAACCGATTCCCACAGGCAACAGGCCCAAATGGATGGATGAATTTCAACGATTCCCACAATAAAACAGAAATCATTAGAATCACTAATATAACATTTTAACTTCCTTAATAATAATTCTGACATTTTTCCCATGTAGGCAGTCACACTTTGCCGGTTTTGATCACGCCTAAAATCAATGAGTAAGTCATAAAAGGTTCCATTAGAGCAAGTCCATCGATTTCCAATTCCCACGCTTAAAACTCCCTAAACTTCCCATTGGAAATGCACTTCATTCTATGACCAATCCTGGGTAAATATGTGCTCTAAGTTGACCCAAAACAATTGACGGTTAACGTTGAGCGACCTTTTTCGCCCCTTGGGGTGGGTGATCGCAGATCACAAATCAAATAGTGACTAAACAGATATCAATTATTGCAACCCATCGATGATGTGTGTTCTTCTAATGGTCTTTCCCCATAAAGTGGCCATGCATCATTGCACATGTTTCAACACAATGTCGATGAAATACTCGTAGAACATAAGAATATGCAATCCAGGGTGGAATGAAATGACAGATTCCATATTGTCCCAACACATATTCCCACAATTGTCAAATCACAATCGCTGTGAATTTGGCAAAACTGCCGCTGTAGCAGTTTCTGGTAGCTACCAGTAAAAATTAAATTAAGCCAAATTAAATGGCAAGTTGCAAGGGACTCAGGGGTGGTTTTGCACCCCACGTTCCGTATGATCCATTAATGAGCGACAAACGCTGATGATATTATTTACTTGACGTCATTCCACGGAGCGAAACAAAAGGACTTAATTGTATACATAAACATAAATTAAATCACACTTATTTGTTAGTAGTGTAATATTTAACATTTTATTTAAAATATTTATGTGAATTTAATGTTATGTTTAAAAGTTTACTTGAAAGAAGGCACCATATTTAGTAAATGAAAGCACTCCATGTTGTACATAGGTGTATGTATTTTTTTTCAGTGTGCCCTCACTGTTTCATGTAATTGCTCGCTGGCCACACAGTTGAAAGTCAACGAGGGGGAGGGATGAGTTGGGCGCTAAGGGTGAGTGTGGCAAGTGGGCGTCACGGCTGCCTGAACACCCTCGCCCTGCTGGCTTAACCCCTCGCTTCGTGCGCCCGTCGGCTTAACCCCTCGCTGCCGATGGCCCGGACATTTGACATACGTTTTGAGCAGCGTTCAGTGCTTAATATGCGACACGTGACCCACACTTTGCACGTTCCGTTTTGTTCTGCTGCGCCGCGACCTTCTGCAGTTCCACCTTCATTGCGAGCAGTATGCAGGTCCTGGTCCTGGTCCTGGTCGTGGTTCTGGTACTCCTTCTCTGGTTCTCTGGGGATCGTCTGCCTTCCGGTTTGACTTGTTGTTGTGTGACACGCGCTCTGCTATCGCGAACTCCATCGTTCCGTCTAAATTTCCAACTCCATTGTGGGCTGACCAGCGACACGCGTCTTCATTGGACGTGGATATGGATTGTGCTGTGGGTGTGTCATCTGGCGACTAGGAGAGGGTTGACATGTGGCCATCTGAGGGTGGATCGCGGAGCTTTTGTCCAGAGTCACTGATGAGGCTGAGCCCTGAGTGCAATCGTTGTAGTTTGTCCACGGCTCGTTATGTTCGCTTTTGCTTTATGCGGTTTCCATTGTGGAGCTTATAAGATGACCTGACATCGCCACAAGTGCTCTTCCATAGGTCAAGCTGTGATAAAAGAAATACAAATTCAACAAATTCAGAAAAAAAAAGGATTTTTATCTTTTTTTAAGAGACATATGCTTGAGAGTTAGGGTTCCACATTATAAGTATTAGGAATTTTGAAGAATTTTATTAATCAGTTATTCTCGCGTATATCCCACTTGTCTGACCTCTCACTGACCCTGTCTCGAGAGGTCATGGAGAGTCCTCTGCTCCGAGGCAGTTTAGCTGTCGAACGCCAAACGATCACAGCTTAGAAACCTAAAAAGAAACACCACTGGGATAATCCACAATAATGTTTGTACATTATTTGATCGAATTTGCACCATCGTGAGCGCTGGCCACAATTTTCGCCAGCACGTTTTCTTTTCTCCTAGCGGTCGAACGGCGAAAATTGCCATACAAATTAAGTGATTTGCCATTGACATTTCCGCCAGGGAGCGAACCTAGAGCCACTCTTGGCCAGGGTCCAGGTCCAGGTCCAGATTCGAGCCAGCCGCGAGCCTTGAACGAAGCACGCGCGTGAATAATGAAGTGCCAAGATCGCTTACACTCAGAGAATCTCCTCCGACTGCGGTCATTTTCACACAATTCGCGTTGACCCCGCGCACACTAACCTGACCCTGGAATCGAGGCTCAGTCACACTCACAGTCGCAGTCAAAGTCTATGGCCGAGGCACAAGCTCAGGTTCAGTGGAGGAGAGCACAGGCGCTCTGCCTGGCTGGCCGACAATCGATTTTAATTTGTTTAACTTGTGCATCAATTTCTGCGCTTGTTTGTGCAGCATCTTCTTCGTTTTGCCGGGGCCATTGTGCATAAATTACTGACACTTGTCTCCATTAAAAATGAAGGTGATTCAACTGTCAGCCCTGACTCTGAATCCCAAGCTGTGTCCGCGACTCCCTGGCAGTCACGGCATGTTTTCCGCTCGGACATGCCATGGATGCGGTCTTGGCTATTGGATATCGGTATGACGTTCCATGGACATCAATCGCTGGCAATTTTCTTGTAATTGTTTGATGCTGTTGTGCCGGCACAATTGACAAGCCGCCAACTGCTCAACTGACTTGGGTAAAATTTTCCTTGAATTGCTAGAGTGCTAGTATGGATGCATCGAAACCCAAAACTAAATTTTTAGTGCGGTAAGTTTTCTTTAAAATATTTAATTACTAATTTTCATTGTATTATGTAAGCTTGAAAAATACTTTTGCTCAATGCTAAAAGCAATATATATTAAAGAATAAATCACTCCAGCTCTAACATATAAAAATGCCACCTTAATCAGATCGGTGAGCCCACAAACTGTGTACTCCCCCCACAAAGCATAAAAGTACCTCGATTGGTGGTCTAATCCGCGTACAATTCGTCGCTGTTAAATAAAAATTATCTATAAATTAGCTTTGACGCATTTTGAAATATTTTAGCACTTTTGCGCTATTGCAGCGACAAAATCTATTACTTAATTTTTTATTTGCGCCACTCTCGCGCTTGTTTTGCAAATATCCACCGAGATGAAATATGAAATGCAACTGCAACGAGAGGTCTGGCCAGCATTTAACTGGCCATTTATGTGCGTGATTATTACGTGATATGGCGAGCAGTCGGCTCATAAATAATATTAAGCCAGTTTTCCTGGCGAATGTCCAGAGTCGGACTCGAAGTCAGAGTTCCATTCCAGGTCCCACATCCACATCCACATCCACATCCACATCCACATCCAAATCCCATGCTACACCCTCTCGCGATGCGAATTGATTTCTGTTTGGGCTGCGAGCACAGGCAGACTGTTAAATCATTTAATATACCAATTATAACAAGTCGAGTAGTTAACATAAATCCTGCTATCCGCATTCAATGCAAAAGTTAAGTGATTTTTCGCGCTTTACCTTTTTTCCTTTTTTTTTTTTTATATTTGGCCAACGGCGACGTCGCCAAGAAATCAAAACTCATGCATTATGAATGCCAAAATTCTCTGACGTGGTCAATTTCAATTTTTATTTATTTTATTGCCTCTAATGCATCGGCGCACTGCCCGGCAAATAAATAAATATTGGAAATAGCAACAAAGGCATGACATTTTCAAAAAGGAACCCACTCTGCATATGGAGAGAGCGAATGAATATGCTGGCGTAGGCATCGTGACACGCCTTCTTTTGTGATTTCAAGTAAGACTATACAATAATCAGAAAAACAAGAATCCAGAAAGTTGAAAGTAAAAATAGAGATCGGTATTAAATATATTCATTCGCCACATCATTGAACGAACACCGCACATCTCTAATCGTGGACTTATATCTTGGGCTGGCAGGTTGGTTCCCCCAGTCGTTCGCTAGGTGGCGTCTAGTGCTCGGACGTCTGTCCGGCGGGTCATATATATTCGAGTGTCTCGGCGGACTTCTTTCTGTTGGCTGCTTTTGTACTGAATCATTGCCTGCCCCACGTTTCGCAGCGCCAAAAAACCAAAACCGCTGACTGTCTGCCCCACTGTCTCATATTTTATCACAGCAGCCGCTGTCTCGAGTGGCCAAGTGTCTTGGCTAGAGGTTTTTGGCCGTGGTTTAAGCCAGACTTTTTCCTCGCCTTTTTAGCTGTGGCACATGCTCTAAGACACCGTTGGCTTGCATTTTGTTTTTTGTTTTCGGCACAGATTTACGACTTTTTATGCTGTTTTGATTTGTTTTTGCATAAGGGTGTTCACGTGGCCCAGGCCGGGAGACCGGAGTCGCAACTGTTTGGCCGTTTGTCTTGTCAGTGGCGTTGTAATTGGGTTTCAGAATATGACGGAAAGAGTGTTGCTAATCAGCAAATCAGGCTCTGGCGTTGAGTAGACGAATTACAGCGCACTTGGGGTATTTGTATATTTTTTTTGGCTGTGGGTCTCTGTTAATGCCAATCGAGCGATTGGCAACCTGTTTGTATTTCTATTTTTTCAAAATGGAAAGGCGTTTCTCTGGCTCGCCGACTGGACCATCAATCTTCAGTCAAAGTGTCGCCCAGGACTTGGTGTTAATTTCCTCATTTTCAGCCAAAGTCCAATGGGAGTGTATTGCTTTAGTATCAAACAAACACAAAACTTCAAATTTTATTTCTCCATAAACCCATATTTTCATATCTTTATGTTCCAGACAAATAACCATTAATACTTAATAGGCTTTTCGGGTGAATTTCTTGTGAAAATCACTTGGCTTATCAATGGCAATAGTGAACATTAAAAACATTAAAGTGATTAAGGCTGTTGGTAGGATTAGTGCAGAAGGCCATTGATATTAATTTTTTATAGGTTACTAGGTTTTTTTTTCTTCTTTTCTTTAGGTTGGTGATCGCATATAAAGCTTAGCTAGCTAAGTAAAAAATAACTTTGATTTTTGTTTAATAGCAGTATAATGTAAATCACCTATTGTTTTCCTTGTAATAACAAAATTAAGTTTGCGTTCTATATTCAGGAGTCGATTTTTCCAACACCCATTTAGTTAAAAAGGGATGTCTGGCTAGAGATCCTAGACAGGATCACTCCGCAGAGGGGAACTGCCAAGGATGGCTGGATAGAGACTAGGGTGGGTAGGGCAGTGGAGGATCGGCTGGCAGCTGGTCAGTTGGACCAGACTTTAGGCCGAAAATCGTAAGTTGGGCAGTTGGCCAGGTGCGGGTGCCCCACACACTCGCACACTCGCACACCTCGCCTGCAAACTGGTTGCTGGACATGAGGTGAGGCAAAAGGCTAGTAACTGGCCAACAAGCGTGCCGGGCTTGGGTACTTGGCTATTTTAGCTACCAACAAGTATGGCTATTTTAAAGGACTTTATCGTTTGGATGCACATTTATTGATTTCAAACTTAATTCACGAATAGTTTTGAAATAATTATACTACAATAAAACATTGTATCATTCTATAGTTTATTTAGTAATAGGCCAATTTTTATTTTTCTGTAAGTGCGCTTTAAAGGTATTTCAATAATAATATTTAAATTTTGTATTTAGGTATTATACACTTTCAAACTTTTAACTTTATGTTTCTTATTGGATTTAATAAATAATAAGCATACAAAATCATTTAAAGCTATAAATATTAATTGCAGGTAATGTAATATTTTGATGAGAACTAGCTATTTTGGTAGCCCCAAGTTGGCCGCTCAGTGCGGAATGGCCAAGAAAGACGTGGAACTCTGCGTGGTTGGGAACACACCCGCATCGCGGCAGCAGACTGGACTCAGGCCCAAACTCAGCTTAAAACCAGATTAGCGGCCAAGTCTGCGCCTAATTTTTGTCGGTGGGCCTGAGCAAATTTGAATTTGAATGTTAGCGGGTGATAGTCGCAGTTTTTCTAGTCATTTTTTCTCCATTTGGGCAACGAGCGATCACTACTTGGCCGGCAAACGCTGTTCCACAATCTCGTGCCGCTGGCGGGTTGACAGTATGGCCCGTTGCAAACCCCTTGCGGTTTCTGTGAAATGCAGGATGACATGGGGCATGGTTATGGTTACGTGCATACAAAAGCCACTAAGCTGATTACGAAATGTTGACCTTTTTGCGGCACAACCCAGCCACTTGTCAGCCAGCGCCTTTGGCGGAGCAGCTTGTGGCGAAAGGTTTATGTCAACTGCTTTTTCGGGCTCCCCTTGCAGTTCCCCGATTTGCAATACCCGGTTAATACCCCAGTTAATTGCCCGCGAATCGAGTTCGATTTAATTCACCCATAATTCAGGTGGCTCCCGCTAATGGCTGAACGGGTGGTATTGTCGTCGTCAGCACTTCCTGCTTATCACTTCACCTATAAACTAGTCCAGAGTGTACCATAAATCGAGCTGCTACAGTCTGGCAAACAGTTTGCTTGAAAGTTTCGTAATACTTAATGGTATGACCCATGCGTGGTGACTCACTTGATCGGCCCATTTACAATTAAGCTTTTTCGGGGTAAATGGTGCATGCTAGATCCCTGAACTTTCCTAGGGTGCAATGATTGATAAGCCAAATACTCGCAGTTGCATATACAAAGTAGTGGATTGTGTCGTTTATGACTCATTATTGCCCACACTAGCTGGACTTTGTTTGGCACTGCTTAACAATTTGAAAGGCTTTCCAATTTGAATGCTTGCAAACAGAGCAATCGCTTTGCACACTCTGGAATTTGGTAATTTTCCATCAGTACAAGATGCAAACTGAGTGTGGCAAAAGCTTGGCTGGACTCGTTTGCATGCCGGCAGCTGGTCCTCTGTTGCATACCTGCGCACTATCCACTCACCCCGATCGAGTGGGGTGGAAATCAGGGTCGAAATGGTGGGAAACCTTTTGCAACCCCGAGGCAGCCAAGTGAGACAAAAGCACCGGCTCTGAAGAGGCGTCGCTTGACAGCAACCTGGTGTCGGGTACCATTTACCGGGCACCAAGCAGCCAAACAGCCAAACAGGCAAACACCGGGTGCCTTCAAGGACAAGCCCTACGAATAACCCACCCCATGCCACCCAGCAGCAGGCTGTTGCTGTTGCTGTTGCTGTTGCTGTTGCTGTTGCTGTTGCTGTTGCTGTTGCTGTTGCTGTTGAAGCTGCACGATGTCCTTCGTGAGCGTTGTCCTGCAGCTGCGCAGTAAACGCTGTGCGACGGCAGGGTGGCTTTTATATTTTGGTGGGAAAATAAATCAGTTGAGTTCTCAAACATTGCTATACTGATGATTAATCGCCAGCGATTTTTTCGGAAACTGTACTTGATCTGCGGCGGAAAATGTGCAGCGGAATTCGACGGCCTCATGTTGGTCTTTTCAAAATGTACCTCCTTAATGGCTGTGAGAATGTTCATTTGATTTTGTAATATTTCTAGATCGCTGCCTTCTTTATATTTACCCACTTGAAATGGGCAATCAAGTAAAATGATTTAATTCGAATCGTCAACATTTAAAGGAGCATTCTTACAATTAGTCGCTACTTTTTGGTATGGTTTCAAGTTACTGAGAAAGCTCTGCACGATACCAAATCTTGGTCTCCCATCGATATAATATTTATTGAGGTGCAATGGGTGGAAAAAGTCATGGAAAATGAGCCTGGGAAATGTATTGTGTCTTAGTAGAGCAATACAATTTTCTTCACAAGAGATGTTGCAAACAATGGAGCTTATTGCCCATCTAAGGAGAAAGTGCAATCAAGAAATCCATAGTTGACTACTTTAAATTAATAGGAAACAATATCTGTGACTGGGATCAGCAAATAAATACATTTCCCCACTCTACTAACTATACAGCACTGAAGTTGAATTTTTAAAGTCGGTAGTTCTGTGACAAATTGCATTCCGGGAGACAATCAATTTAATCAGCACATATTTAATTTTCATATTTTTTTGCTGCCGTGAATTCACGCCTGTGGCAACACTTGCAAAATTTGGCGGTGTTGCAACTTGCAACTTTCCATTTCCAAATTGGTAGTCGTCAGGACAAATGGGTGCGCATGTGCGCGCCATCTGTAAAACCAACAGCATTAGTCAAGCGGCAATTGGCCGGAAAGAGAGTCGCTGTTAGAGCCGGGCCGAAACCATCCCTCGGGCTTTTTCATTGAGAGAGAGTGGAGAGCACCTGCAGCCAACCTGATTCCGAGTGGGTGTTGCGGGTCCATTCGATTTCCAACTGACAAATTCGCACTCATTTATTGGTGATTGGGAACTATGGTCGACCTTTGAGACTGGGGCACCACCATTCCCGGCATACGCTTATCCTTTTCACCGCCTTCCCGGTCTGGTAGGGCGCAGGAACATTTCAGTGAATCGGTGTACTGGATGACGCCATAGTTGCCCGAGATCATCCAGTTTTGATCGTTCTTCAAGAGCGAGTCCGCCATTCCCTCCGGCAGGCCGCAAACCACCTCGCATTTGACAGTCCGCAGAGCACACATATTGGTGGGTCTGAAGCCTCGC
This sequence comes from Drosophila orena, assembly GCA_005876975.1. Classification (NCBI taxonomy): domain Eukaryota; kingdom Metazoa; phylum Arthropoda; class Insecta; order Diptera; family Drosophilidae; genus Drosophila; species Drosophila orena. The sequence continues at coordinate 545,426 of VCKV01000008.1, read as the reverse complement.
AGGCAAGTGATGAACTCCTCCGCTGAATCCCATATATAGTCACCCAGCAGCTTTCGGTAGTTCAGATCCCCCTTGAAGATGGCCAGCTTGGAGGTGGTAAGCAAGCGATACAGCTCGATGTCCGATTCCACCATTACGAAATAGGGCTGTGGTCCAGTCCAGAAGTGGGAAGTAGGTGCTATGACAATTTTCTCGAATTTCATCAGGTGTGCCCACTTCTTGCCCAGCGCAGAGAGGCACTCATCCTGGTGGCCAGACAGAAAAGCGATTGTCCAATCAATATCAGCACGCGTAACATCGGATATGTACCACGGAATGGCCTTGACATGGAGACGCACTTGGGTGGCCAGGTTGTTATCCACCATATATTCCAGCAACAGCATATCCGTGAAGAACTCGAAGCCTCCATTGTCGCAGATAAAGTCCACAATGCAATTACCGCTGGTCTTGCCTGCCTTCACCAAACAGTTCCAAATCAGCGTGGAGTCATTCACGAGGAGGATCCTATCGATGCCAGCCACCTTAACCAGGACATTTATGTCGTCCTTGCTATCTTCCTCCGCGAAATCAAAGGCGCCGATTTGCAGTTCGAAGTGGTTTCCCCACAGGTTAATCCGCAGAAGCTTGCTGAACACATCGAAGCTCTTGGGCAATCCTCGCGTGGCTCTAGCCAGGGCTCCCATGGCCACCTCGCTGAGCATCAGATCCTCCTTTTTCAAGTGATCGAAGCAGTCGTAATTGTGCAGGTGGCGGCTGTTTTCGAAGAACGAGAAGATTCGCCTGTACAGGTAGCACTCGGCATGCAGCCAACAGGCACGAAAGAAGGTCTTTTTGGGACGTGGCATCTCCGTTATGAAGGCATTCCACTCAACTTTGTCCGGTTCGGCACCGTGAAACAGCAGGAACTGGCGATCCCGGTTCAGTTCCATCTTGAGCCGCTCAATGGCATCCACTATTTGCTTGACATCCTTGCGCACATCCTCGCCGTACTTATTCACCAGATCTGGCACATCGGATACGAGCCTCATAATAATCTGCTGCATTATTCCCGGCAGCCGCGTCCTCAGCGTCAAATAGGCGAAACTCTGCTTGTACCTTCCGGACAGCAGGGAATGGCGAGGAGTTGGGCCCTCGAACAGGTCCGTGGTATTGGACCTATCTGAGAGCGTTGAGGCACGCCAGCCCATTTTGTTTAGTTTGATTTGCACAGTCAGCTTGATTTTTTGAAATTTTTTTTAAGAAATCGAAAGAAAGGGCAAGAAATCTATGCCTTACAGAAATCGGTTCTGAAAACTGATTCAAGAATCACACATTTTGAACAAGTTTATTATTTTGGGTATCGACAACTTCTAAAACACTTGAAATAATTCAAAATTTTACTATCAACCGTCAAGAGTATTTATCTTAATCAAGTATAAAAAACTTCGTGATAAAGTTCCATTTAAATTAATTAATAATTTACGGTTGATTCCCCTCAAGCAGCATTTATTTAAGAGCTTGAATCCTGGATCGCCTGAAGGGAAGTTATGTCCCCACATAAACAAGGTAAGTACTGTGGGAAACCCCGCGGCATTAATGAGATCCAACCTCCGCGCTTCCCATTTATGGAACCTCTTCCTTCCGATGCCCAGGTGTTATCCGCATCGCGTCATGTCCAAGTGCAATTTACACGGTCGGTGGCAAATGAAATTAGCATATTCTTAGAGTGCTTGCCCTTGATCCCTGATTGCATCCGGTTTGGGATGGGCTCGAGCTGCAGTCCCGGATAAGTGAAAATCTTAGCTGGGCTAAGGGTTGGCCGAGGGTTATGGCAGTTAGCATAATTGTCACATGTTAATAAACAAGTCCGCGGCACTGTGGGAATCTCAATCCCACAGTTGGCGGGGTTAATTCTATGCTAATGGAGCAAGGTGTGCACTTCCTCTGACACAACCCTTTTCAGCTCCGATCCGATCGGAACCGATTCGATCCAATTGAATGTTTATGAACTGCGGATGACGCAAGTGTTCGTACGGATCGTACAGTTTATGCTTATTTGCATAAGCATTTGCCAAAGCAGCCAAACTGATATGATATTATTTGTTTGCCCATGACACACTCATAAATATCACACGGAGAAAAAATAAAAGGGGATCCAATGCTTTCAAGCAAAATATTTAAATAAATATATTACAAATAAATTACTACTAAGACTGAGCGAAATACAAAAATATCAAGATAACAATGGCAATGGGAGATGGACCTTCCGCCAAATATGTATCAAAAGTAATGGGAAATGGATCAATCTCACAGTGTATTACTTACCCCTTGTGATTTTCTGTGGCAGACACCGGTGCGTCAAAATAGGGAAACTTGCGGCTCTTTATCGCTGGCCGTGCACCTTAGACCCCGCCGATTCGCATCCAGGTGTTCCCTTCCTCAGAAATCGAAAACTTCCCCCCTGAAAATCCGGTTCCAAGTTCCAGGTTTGGTGGTGATTCCCTTTAGCTATCTTTGAGTTTGCGAATCAAGGTGCTACATACTTTCCGTGCAACGTTTTCGTTCCGCAGTTGAGTCGTTTCGGAGTTGCCAAGGAGACGTTCAGATACCCTATGAAACCTATACCTTAAAATTGGCATTCCTTACACATAGCTATGGGAACCAATGCGTTACATTTAGTGATTGAAATCAAAATGTAACATATAAAATGATCAACTCCTTAGGGATAGGGATAGGGTATTTAAATCTTCAGTGTCTTGGGTGAACTTCAAAAGGGGGTTAGGACTGAATTACGTTTGCTTATGAAATCCCGAAAGCGAAATCGCCGAGCAGCTGCGTAGTTATTGTGGCAAGTTCTAGCAGTTCTAGCAGTTCTAGCATGTGCTCATCGCAACGCAATACTGTCAATCTTTTTTTCTTTTTTTTTTGGGGTGTGGAAACTGAAGTCTATGACTGGGCATTGTTCGATATGGGGAGCGGAAAAAACGCACCCAGCCCAAGCAGGTCGAATTAAGATCGAACGGATATCGAATTCCATAAAGTAGCAATTCAGCGATCTCGGCTATCGCGCCGTATCCAAATTATGTTCTGCCATAAAAATGCCTCAACTTTCACCCGCCACGAGAGAAAAAACAGTGACAAAATATGGCTCACCCGGTAATTGCTCCCAGCAGATCAGTGAACATATTTATGTGATTGCTGCCCCCGATCGTTGCAAGTAAAAATTGCATTATCAGAGTCATAAACAAATTAGGGGTCCCAACGAAAACTCAAAACCGAGCACGAAGGCGGAGAGAGCGGCAGCTGCATATGTGGCCGGATAATCAAGGCTCAAGTGGCGGGTCCCATTAGCTGACACCGCAGCCAGGGAAGTGCCCACAATATTTTAGAAACAATGGCCAATGGCACACTCGGAAAAACGGGTGAAATTTTATATAGATCTTATGGTAGTTCAAAAATTATATTGCTCTTATCTGTATGAAAGCAGTTTCCTTACCATTTCTTTACTTCCAAACAAAGGCCGTGGCATTAATATTTTAAATAGTTAGTACAGCCCTACTAAGCTGGCATATTCTAAAATTTGTTCTCACTGCAACGCAGGCCACTAAGCTCGAGAAGATTAATAACTCGCCGGCGCACGTTCAATTAATCTTTCGATGCGCCTGCTCTGCAACTGGAGTGCAACTGGAGCCGGCAGACATGGAAATCAAAGTCCCACCCACCCACTGACAACTTAACGGCACGTCTCCGGAACGGATTCCCGGGCTACTATCCCACTGGAGCCGACGAACTGGGATGGTGGCACCGCCGAGTGGTAGGTGAGGTGGCAGCGTGTACCTGCCGCATTGTCAGTGTCAATTGTGACAGTGGCTGCGACAGAGGCTGACTCCCCGAAAACAAACAAACGGACACGTTCTCCTCGGGGGGAGATGCCCCATGGTCCCATGATGATGCCAAACATTTGCCCATGAACGTGACAAAACTGAAGAACACGCTGAAGGGAATCCGGCTAAATTAGTTGTTTTAGCTGCGTCTAAATTTAGGAGCCCACTGCGACCCCTCGGCTCATTCTCATTCCGAGATTTTAGGCGCGCGGCAATCCATTGGCCATAAATCAATTATACGGCCCCAGCCGTATTTATAGACCGACTTTTGGGCTTCTGTTCAGGTGCATGGGTGAGGAGAATTCCCAGCCATAGAGCGGCAATAATTTCAAACATTTTCATAGCTCAAATTTATGTAAATACAATGCTGACAGCTCGAATATGGCTATGCCTTCTAAATTAGCATAAAATATAAATCGAAAATCATTTGTAATAATTAGGGCGACATTTGCTGCCGTTTGCGACACAGATTTTTTGGCAGAAAAAAATGGAACTCTTCCCCAGAGTTTTCGCCTGCACTTAATTCGTTTAATTAGGAATCCCATGGGCAAACAAATGCTTTTGACTCCATTATGGCCAGGGCATATAAAAAAGGGCATAAGAAAAACATGCGAAAGCTGTCAGCTAAACTGATGCACCCCCAAGCATTGGATTACAAAGGCAGTGAGCCCACAAAAACACGAAAACAAAAGCAAATGAGGCTGAAGTTGCAGCAGCAGCAGCAGCAACACCACCACCACCAGCTGAACCATACACCACATCCAGCTCCATCTGAACCACCAGCACGCAACTTGACTCCTTCCTGCTCACCACAAAAAAATATCGAGGACTTGGTGCAGCAGCAGCAGTCGAACTTTATTTGAATTAGCAACGCGCAATCAAAAACATTCAAACACGCATAAATAGAATCCCGTGGGATGATTTCTGTTTCGGGTTCCCAGTGGCGTGGCGGCAACCCCCTCGGCGTCCGGCCAGCAACTTGTCACGTGATTCCAATAACAAATAACTCCTGCCAGGGATCATCCCTTAGTCCTGCACCGGAGCCGCCTCGAAATCCAGCCGGAACCCGTATTTCGCAGAGCGTGGGTAAGTTATTTATCGGTCAGAATCCTGCAGGGAGATGATGTGGACCTGATCCTGACCACCCCCTCGGCCAGGAATCGTCCTCCTCCTCCTTCTGCTTTTCTCACCGTCTCTGCAAGTGAAAATTGCTTCGGTCATGGGAACATTCGCACTCCATAATGGCATAGTTATATTCCATATTAGGCACTCAATGGTACTTAATTGATTGGCCGACATATGGGGGTTCTTCTTTAGGTAAGTAAATGGGTGTGGCTTAGCTATTGTATTAGATACCACTAAGGACGAGTAATTATATTTTAGTATATATTTTATCTAATCGAGTGTCTTTTTTCCTGTACTTGCCAAGTGAATTAATCCCCAACCAGCGATAGCGCACTTGAACTTCACTTGAACTTGCCCTTCAACTTTTCAGTGGAAATACCCGAAAGGATGTTTGTCTTTGATAAGCAAATTGAATTAAGCACCCCAGACATTATCTCAAGATGTTCATAAGCATATTTGCAAGTGATTCAGCTTTGGCCAAATTTGATCGGATGGCAACACTAATAAGGCGGCAAATTTTTCATTTTTATGATGTCTCAACATTGCATTAGCATAAACGCTGATGCTAATCTTTTTTTCCCATGAAGAGCCGCAGAAACATAAACAATTTATTATCGTGATTCATTTATGAAAATAAAATCACAAGCTCGTCGCTGATTATAAGTTCGAGATGAGAGCGCCAAAGCTAGCGATCAGCGGATCGATCTATCTTTCCAATGCCAAGCGGGTGGTCCGAAAAGCCAACTTCATAGATACACGGAAAAAAATGTCGATCGTAGTTTAGCTACATATGGCAGAGGTATATTAGCAAATAGTATTTGGCCATCGGTGTTGCTTAAAAGCAAGTATCTCAATCCCAACTCTACAATTATTTTTGCACCAGAGATGAAGAGAACTTTTATTTGCTGTGCAGTTAACCACAAAGACTAAGACTAGTAACTAAGCTTCTTCCCAGCAGATTAATATCTCAAGAGCGCATTTTAATTAGCGGCGATGAAGTCGAAACCTAATTTATTGTCACTCCGACTAATGAAACACGCCTTGGAGTCCCGAATCTTGGGTTTTAGACCCCACATAATTGACCAATTTGGGAGTGTGGTGTGTGGTGGGTCTCCCATCGAAGCGCACACGCTGTCAATAAAACAAATTAGTTTGAATTATAGACGTAGCTTCCAAATTTTCTTGGTTTTCTTCTCGATCTACGGTCCGAGAATCCGCACTAATTTATGCGGCGTCGGAAGCTTCAGACTGTTGTCTGCTTTTATTCGATTATAATTACCGTTACCGAGTTCTACAGATACTAATATCGGATTTCAAAAGCGGCGTTTATGCTCGCTGACCTGAAGCTTCCCCCGCCGTATCAGGCGCCAATAGTTCTAAGATCTTGTTTTGATTGCAGCTCGGTCTGGGCGACATCGCATTTTTCTTGTATTTTCTTGTATTTTCTTGTATTTTCCTGTATTTGTCTTGTATTTCTCCCGCATTGTCTGCTCAGTGGCTTGAAAAACCTTCAGCTCGTGACAATGTGAGACAAAAGTCGGCGTGTGGCTGGGATCGGCATCGGGATCGGGATGGGGATCGGGATCGGATTCGTTTTGGATTTCTGCATACTTTTTTGAACGACAACGACAACTATTTCGCCGCCCGACTTTCTTTTGTCCGCTCCCGAGCGCAGCTGCATCCAGCAGATACCCAGATACCCAGATACTCGGCTGTTTGGATGGTTGGACGGTTGGATGGTTGGTTGGTTGGATGCCCCGATCCGCAGATACTCGCCGCTGCCTTGCCACCTTGACGGCGGCAAATTAATGGCATTTTGCACTTCATTATGCGACTCTGTGCGGCCGTTTGACACTTTGAAGTGAGGCACTCAGCTGTGGAGCAGTGGAAATCTGTGTGGGACAGTTAGCCTTTGCGGTTTACCTGCCAGCTGATGTGCAGTTAGCTTTTCCCCGGCGTTCCAGGGTCTGATGACACTATCCTCATTGTTCCAGTGCTGCAGTCTGACCAAGGGCTGACCAAGCAGAAGGTGAAATTGGCCATGGTCAGAATCGAATGATCATCGGCAGATGGCTAGGGGCACAATTGAGCTGTGGTTCCCTTAATCAACATGATGGATGCGTTTTTCAAATATGATCTTCATTATAAATTAAAGGGGTAATAGTAATTCTGTTTTAATGTTTAGTGAAATCCTTTTATTGGCACAATATCCGTAGAGATACTGTGAAGATTTCTGTGTAATGCGTGCTTAAATAGACTTTGGAATTCTTAAAATATTTTATAAAAGATCAGTATCTGATTTTTTTGCTCTAAGAGTATTGAAGGCAGAATTGCATTGCCTTAAGTTTAATGAGCCAACGATGCATCAAAGGCCGTTTAATAGTTTTACAATTCCAACAGCAGTTAATTATAACTCAAATTCACTTTTCAATGTGCTATTAGTGATCGTTTCCTATTGTTAACGTGCCAATGATCACAACACAGCTCGGCCAACTGAGCACACCGGTTCGTTACAGGATTTTGGCGCCAAATATCCGTGGTATAGAATAATCAGTTCCAAGACGAAATCAGTTCCTTGTGGTACGTGTCACAGGCGGCAGATGTGGGAATGGATGAGGATCGGGGGGTGCGACTCCTTGCAAGACGCTCGACGAGGGGTTGGCCGGAATGTAACGTCCAAAACTGCAGTTCCACCACCATCATTGTCTGGTGATGCTGTGGACTTTGGGGTGGGACAACTGCGCCAGGTAGATTTGCACGAACCTCTCTCTTTTTGGCGCATTCCATGGCACTCAGCTCCGATCGGAAAAGTAAAGCCAGGTAACTGTCCGGGCACATGCCCATTTTGGGGTGGATTGGAGGTCTCTGGCAGATGGCGAGATTCTTTAATATCGTGAATTGAAATTTCATGGCCGTTAGGGGGTTATTTCTACCGAGTGCACCGATACACGAGCGGGGAGGAGGAGGACCGGAACAATACTCTGGGAAAGGTTGATTTACCTTAGATCTGCGCGCTGTTTGTCCTGGTGATTAATATTTTTGTGGACGTCTAAGTGGGTACACTGCATTGTTGTTTGGCTCGATTTAATGGCGGAGCCAATGTCACGTGCTGATCCTGCTCAGCTGCCAGCCGTAGAGGATCGCAGCGATAAGGATCAACTGGGAGCCTAAGTGCTTCTCTTCTTCTGTAACAGCGGGCGATCTTATGCAACAGAATGAAAGCTTTTAAAGAGAAACTAGAAATACTGATATTCTGTACTTTTATTAATATATCCATCCTAATGATTTCACTTAAAGACTTTTTGATCCTAATGCTATTCAAATATTTGGCGATGATTTCCTTAATGAAACCGCTGAAAAATCTCTGATCAGCACAGTCAGCAGCAAATGTGATCGCTTAAGCTCGGCTTAACAAAATTTGAATAGTTAACATCAGGCCAATAAGCAGCTTAATCAACAGATAGCTAAAATATACCCACTGAGTACCACAGAAAGCGATCTCTTAAGATCGGGGGGACGACTGACAGTTGGAACAAGAGCGCCCCAAAGAGCGAAGAGAGTGCAAATGAAAATTCGTTTGTGGGGCGCGAAGCTTCTCTTGGCGGGGCGCCAAAGAGCAAGCTCACCTGCTCCCGAAGAGCAACCGTGCATGAGGCTTACGTACATAAAAAGCGATCGCGATCGTGTGAGGCGGGCCCGAAAGAGGCTTATAAATAAACTTGATCGGGTATATAGCAAGCTCGCCACCAGCTGCCCGCTCACTCACACCATGGAAAATCAGGGGAAATACGAGCTGAGGCAGAGAGGCAGCTGGTGGCGATCGGGATCGGGATCGGGATCGGCTAGTGGAACGGAGAGAGCCCTGTGGCACGTGCTCGCTTTTTACACACAGATTTGTTCCCCTCGTCTCCAGATCCCTCCCTCTCTCAGCGATTCTCTATATGGCCGTGGTACCCCCGGATTGCCCGATCTGCAGCTGTATCTGCGTTCAATGAACGCACAGCTGTGCGGCGGCTCGATCGCTGAATGGATCTTTGGCTCGTGGTTCGGGGTGGATTTACAGAATCCCGGGCGACATCGGAAGTAGGTAGACGCCAAGATCCTTTTTGCCCAGGGGGTTGATCTCATCCTGCTAGGGGGTTGATCGGGAGTCTATAAAACCGGACTGATCCTGGCCGGGTTGCATCATTCGAGCAAGGAACTCCAAGCGATCGAGACGCGTGTGTTGCAGAAGCAAATGAGTGTGCAGTGATTTAAGTTCAAGGATCGGTATCAAATACAAAATCAAAGATCGTTGATCGGTTACCTTAAGGAATATATACAAAGCCATTATGGATAAACTCAAGTACAGCCGCTGTCCGCTCAAGAAGCGTCCGATAATGGTGGAGGAGTCCAGCCCAGAGGATCACCTAAGTCATGGTAGGTTTAAAGTTATGGGAGCGATTTAGCAGGCATATACTAACTTTATGCTGATGTCAACAGATGAGGGACCCGTGGACCTGAGTGTGGCCTCAGCAGCAGTGCCTCTGGAGCCCCATTGGATGTCCAAAACGGAACCGGAACCTCAACCGGTGCCCACTGAGTTGAGGCGCCGCTTCGATGCCGCCATGAATCAAACCAAGGAGCAGTTGGCCCGTCGCATTTGGGAGGAGACCCGTGAAATAGCCCGCGCTTTTCCGGACGTCTTCACCCGCGAGGAAATCGCCAAGAGCCTGGCTCGCCTCGGCTACGGTGAGTTCGAGTTGCCACCAGAGGAGGAGGTATTGGAGCCGGAGACAGAACCGGAACGGCAAATCCCTCTTGGATATGCCAGAGAGGCTAGCCCAACCATCATCAAGGTTGAACCCACTGATGAGGAACAATTTCCCCTGCGAAACTACAATAACAACCTACTCAAGAGCATAGCCGAGTACGAGGACTGTATGAAAATGCAGAGCATCAAAGAGGAGATAGTTCCGGTGCCACCACCCCAGATGTTCTATCCACCCCCCACTCCGCTGGCCGAGCCGGAGGACCTTTCCGTAACCCAGAGGCGAGCGCTGAGCGAGAACATGAATCTGCAGAACGTGGCCAGAGCTTTGCTTAGCATGCAGCACATGGCTCCGCAGCATCCGGCGCCTCCGATGGACATGGAAGAGGATCAGGAGAATCAGGACATCAACCAGCTGAAGATCAAGAGCAGCAATGATCTGTACTACCAGTGCCAGCAGTGCAACAAGTGCTATGCCACCTATGCGGGATTGGTGAAGCATCAACAAACGCACGCCTACGAGAGCACCGAGTACAAGATCATTAGAAGCCAGCCTGGAGGATCAGGTGCCATAGTCGACCAAACCGAGTTCTGCACGGATCAAGCTTCGGCCTTGATTCAGGCAGCTAATGTGGCCTCAGCGCAGAGCATGCAAAAGCCAGTGGGAGTACCGCGGTACCATTGCCAGGATTGCGGTAAGAGCTATTCCACCTACTCGGGACTCTCGAAGCACCAGCAGTTCCATTGTCCCTCCGCCGAGGGCAACCAGGTGAAGAAGGTATTCAGCTGCAAGAACTGCGACAAAACCTATGTGTCCTTGGGCGCTTTGAAGATGCACATTCGTACCCATACCCTGCCCTGCAAGTGCCCCATTTGCGGCAAGGCCTTTTCGCGGCCATGGCTCCTCCAAGGTCACATACGCACCCACACGGGTGAGAAGCCCTTCAGCTGCCAACACTGCAACCGTGCCTTCGCCGATCGCTCGAATCTCCGCGCGCACATGCAAACCCACTCGGATGTGAAGAAGTACTCGTGCCCCACCTGCACCAAATCCTTCTCGCGCATGTCCCTGCTGGCCAAGCACCTGCAGAGCGGCTGCCAGAGCGAGCAGAGTGGTGGTCCCAGTGGGTCAGCAGGCGGCTTTGATCAGCAGCAGCTGCAGCACCACCTCCAGGGCTACGAGGAGGGTCACAATCCCCACCAGGTCTACTATGCCGGCAGTGTGGGCAGCAGTAACGGCGAAGAGGAGGAGGGCGGCGACTACCCAATTCCACCGCCGGCCATTTATTAATCTTCAGCGTTTAACCATATTCTAAGTCAGTGTAACCAAAGTCAGTAGCCAGATTCAGGGAAAAGTCAGTGCCAAAAATTAGTCAGGGCAATTATATTGCCTCTTAGGGTCTCTAGTTTACCAGAAATATTTATTTAGAGTTATCGCTAAATTATTCCAATACTCATATCACAGTTGAGAGCTTAGCCTTAGATTGTTTTCGTTGACAACTCCTTGTATTATAGATCATTGTTGAAACTCATGCGTGTACAAATCGAAACGGTGCCAGAGAATTAAACCCCCACTCATACCACATACTAACTTATAATTTCATCTTATAATTTATTTTATATTATACATTATGATTTAAGCATTGTACATATGGTGAAGCTAGCCATTTACTTGCATGTATTTAAATTTAGTTTTTTTTTAATTAATAAAAAACAAGAAAACAGAAGTCATCAAATTTAGTTACTTGAAAGGAAAAGTAAGCAAATGAACTTCCCTCATCCCATTACTTTCGTTGAAATCGGCATCTTTTCAAAACTTGCAACTTTATCTATTGGACGAACCACTCGAATCGCATCGCAATCTCAGAGATGAAATCTCGGAAATGCAATGTAGGTGTCGCTTATTTATCGCTGCACTCGAAATGAAAATCCGCAAAAATCGAGACATTCAACCGTCAGAGCGACGCAATGGGGGGTTTCCAAAAAGCTAGGAAAGCAGTCTATACGTATGAAGCCGCTTATATGTATAGAAATGTATTGAAAATCGCTGCTTAAATCAAAATTAATTGCCAGAATAATAATTGTTTTGAACGTAAAGCACCGAAATGCAAACGGCAAACGGCAAACCGGAGGAGAATTGGCGCAGCTGCAATTGCAACTGCAACTGCAACTGCGACTGCGTCACCGACAACCAGCAACACTGCAACTAGCAACATCAACAACAGCAGCAGGCGGCAAGCGCCAACAGTCTAGTATTTTTGTGGGCCTGCTGCAGTTGGCGAAATCCACTCAAAACAACAAGCCAAGCGATGAATCATCGATTTTGTTTTCGCTTTTTTTCTTCGAGCCAAAATGAAAAAAATCAACAAAGCCGGCTCTTGGTGCAGCCGCACTCAGCTAGATGGCGCTAGTGGGCAGCCAGGCTGCAGGCAGGCAAGCTCAATTAAACGCGTTTTCCAGTTGCCGCTTTTCCGCTCTGCAGCCCAGCCGCACCTTACTTTATATAGCTATATAGCAAAAAGCCCCACCCACCCTGCATCCCCATCTGGATCGCAGGTAACCCGCTCAACTCACTCGCATTATTATAAAAGCCGTCCACGCAGTTTCTAACGCTCCACAACTTCCAGTTTACTTTTTGTTCATAAGCTGCTTACTCTAACCAGAACTTGGGGACTCATAAAATCAGATGCGATTTGCTCAGTATGTGATATATCTTTCATATTCGCTTAAATAGAGGAATTGATACCTTCTTTGAACGAAAGATAAACGTTAACAAATTGGCAGGCTTAAACTGGGCAACTATCATCTTCGTATGAAATTGACAAACTCAGTTTAAAACTTTCTTGATTTGGTATATTACTTTAGTCCATTGTAAGGGTATTCCCTTCACTTGCTTCCGAGTTCGACTGGGGCAAGCGGTAGCTTTTTGGTCTATTAGGAAACCACGCCATAGAGCTGCCACTTGAAAGTCATATTGCATTTGGTAGACAGCACTCGCCAGAACCGGGGACAGCCAGATTTTTTTATAAGGTTTTTATTTTGATTTTGAGTGCGCGTGCTGCCGTTTCGACGGCTCCAAGTGCCACGCCCCTCTTGGAACGCATGTGGCTCGTTGGTAGCGGCATTTGGTCAAAGGTTAAATGAGACGGCGGCCTGGTGACAAGTGCCAGGCAATCGTTTAGAGCGCTAATTTATGGGCCGCCGAGGTATAAAAAATCAAAGTCCCAAAAAACAACCGAAAAATGTGTATTTCACTTTGCTCGAGTTTCGTTTATTGCGGCTACGTGCAGAGTTGGCTTAATTGGCAGTCTGCTTAACAGCCAAGTTTTCCGTTGGCCAGCAGCACACGCCCTGTTCTTTTTCTAATTTTGGGCCCGGCTTCATCGCCATGGCAGTTTAATTAATCGCCGATCGCCCCAAGTTCGCTCAAAATGCATTTTTAAATGCATTTTTCCGATCGAAATTATTGTTATTTAAATTCAGATATGCAAGACACGTTTTACCAGCTCATTGGCCATTAATATTTAATAATTTCAATCGGCACATGAAACACATTATGGAATATTGCCCGGCGCCGCAGCTGTACATAAGACACCAGGCATTGTTTTTGCCTTTGTTGCTGCTTTTATCGGGTATTGGTAATAATATTGTTGTTGCTGTGGCCACTAAACTGTACGTGTTGTTTGCTTAACGCGCCGAGTGTAAATTAATATTTAATTATGATTGTTCTCAGCTCGGGCCGCTGATCGTGTGTTGAGTAAACGCCATTTTCTGTATTAAGATCTAATCGCCGTGTTTCTGAACTGCTGCCAACAACAGAAAACGTTTTGGCCAAGTCACTTGGGCCTGTGTATTGGCAGGCTTACGCTTACAATAGCCATATTGGGCAATGCATAGGGGATTGGAAATGGTTTTTGATCGTTAAAGTGTTTAAAGATATTCAGTTAATATTAGTTAACATTGTAGCCCAATAAATAAGTATCCACCTAAGGACCAGTTCCAGTCGAGTTCCATCGCTTCCAGCGACACTCCATATGTGCAGGGGTGACCAAGTCAGCTGACGGCAATGATTAGCCACGAGCAAAACAATCTTGGCTGTTCATAACTCATGCCACACACACAACACTTCGGCGGAACTGGCCGAAATTACGGCTTGGCCAAGTCATAAATCCGATGCCGTGCACTCGTCGACGTCAAATTAATCAAAAGGAAACCAAAATGCAGCGCAGGCAAATTAGCCATAACAAAAGCGAAGCGAAACCAACACAGAACCCAAAAAATAAGAAAAAACATCAAGTGGCAAAAGCCAAATGAGAACTTTTTTCCCACACTGCCAGGCGATCAAAGCGAACCGATGAACAGATTCGACACAAAAAATAAGAACCTTCTGAGCAAATCACATGCAGGCAACGCCCCTGAAATGGAATCGATATAATTATTTGCATTATTAATAATTACCATTGTCTCGCTGGCATTTCGACTCGGATTGAGACTCGCATTCGGACTCGGATTCGTTCAAAGATACGAAATTCAAATTCATGTGCGTTGGCGTTGTGGCTTCGACCGCACACAGAACCATGAAGATTGGCTTTTCCACTCATAATATGCTAAAGAACTGGCCGGGACTTTGTTTTCACGGCGGCTAATTAATTCAAACCGCAAAGCTGAAACTTCAATACGGAAATAAGCTTAATCTAACCGCCGCAGCGAGAAAAAAGCAATTTGAAAACTTAATGTGGACTCCGGCTCGAATCGGGCTCGGGCCCGGGCTCGGATATATGGCACTGAGGCGCCAGCGGCGAAACAATTGCACCAAGCTCTGGTTTTGGCCATATGTGTGGGCCACCCACACCGGGGCCAAAGCCGGGCAAAAAAAAACAGAAATCCGTCAACAGGCAACAGACAGCGCATATCAAAAAACTCAAATGTGTCTGAGCCTCCAAACCCCATGAGGCAAAATCCGAATCCAACCTGACCGCGCTCCACGCAAAGCTTCAACTTGTCAGCGCGCTAAGTACTCAAAAAAATAATATATTATATATACATATATGTACGAGTATATGCAGAACAGTCAAGATCTTTAAAATACCACGAATATAGCTATGACACATTGTTCTTTTAGCGCCTCGCTTTTAGCTCTCCATTGGGCGTTCAACCCGCACATTCGGCTTGCTGCAGATCAACCTGTTGTGCTGCTCACTTGTTGCATATAGCTGAAATCGGATTTATCTTATTACAACACAGAGAAGGCGATAGGCAAAAGATTTAATTATGCCCGTGCCGGGTATTAGTTTTCAGTATCTGTGGAACACTTGAATGTAAGCCATTTGAATACACATGCTACTTTAGTGAAGTACCTTACCATTTTCATACCAAAAAGGAAAGGCTGACTTCAACATTTAATGCAAATGCCATTTATTTAGAAATAAATCAATTTATTTAACACATTTAAGTACATAAAGGACTTGCTTGAAGTTACTTGTGTATGTCATATGGTGGTGTAATAATCTTGATTTTCGGCAAAGGTAATATTTTTGAAAAGGGTATTTTTAAGGCGGAGTTCAGTGATTTTTAATATTAGGAGCGTGGGTGCTCGACCCGTCGCCGTCGTCGTCATTGAGAGGGCGTCAAAAGAGACAAAAGCAATCCAGTCACAAAATTGACATTTTGCTTTCAGCAGCAGTAGTTACGTTCGAAATCTACAAAAAAAAAATGGAGATGGAAGTGAAAAAGCCCAAAACAGAGCGAAAAAATCATATTTTGCACGTTTTTTGTGTCGAGTGGCAACGAGCGAAACAAAAGACTTAGGCAGCGAACTTGCCGAAAAGGGCCCGGGAACACCTCGTCCAACAGTTCATCCGCCACTCCAGCGCCGCTGCAAAGTGTCAAGTTGCGCAACTTGTCAGCTAGTCAGCTAGTCAGCTAGTCAGGGGGCTTTTTGTTTTATGCATAAAGCCGTTTTTAATTAAACCGACGACAGCCACTAAACATGCCCCATTATCATGTCATATCTATGTGTACTATCTGCATGTGCCTATCTTCTGGCCGGGGACCAGGCTTCCGACCCCAGTCCCCGGACCCCGGACCCCGGACCCCGGACCCCAGACCCCAGATCCCAGACTACAGGCCAGGATCGGATCGGATCGGTTCAGTTTGGCTATATGGCGGTGCGCTGACATAAACGCTGACATTAATTGAGTAATTTATAACGATGCCGAGCAGACAGAATGGATGGAAAGACATCGAGAGCCGACATCAAAAGCTCGGCAAGCGCATGTCTCGGGGCGCTCCAGAGTCGGAGGGATCCGTGAGTACAACATGATATTGTTATTATTATTATGATTACCAGCGACATGAATTCAATTAACACTTGTCAGATGTAGTCAGCTCCGAGCCGCGAACTGCGAACTACGGTCTGCTAGCCCGAAAATATCCCAACAAGCTCACGATTCGCCGGCATAGATAAGTTTGGAAATTTATGTCTCGGTTTGGCCAACTTTGCGCTTATAGCCCAGTTATAACCCAGCTAGATGTTCTCTATCCGATTTTTGGGCGGTACAAGCTCAGGCTTTGGGTAGTTTTTCCTTTAAAATGGTTAGGGTATAAGTCATATCTTAAAATCTCTTCCTTAAACCACTACTCAACATTCATTCCTTAACGTTGAATATTATTTCACCATTTATAAAAACGTAATAGCCGTCCCGTTCAGATGTGGTAATTTTTCCAGAACCATCCATAAATTAGTTCATTTGCCCTGGCTTGGGTCCTTTTGGACCCAGCAAACGGTTCCTCAGCAAACGGTTCACAATAATTGCCAATGCTGGAACCTTTTTGGCCCGCTGCTAATGAGCCGAACATCGCCGCATCGCTTCTGCATTTAGGCCTAATAACTGTCGGCGAGGAAAGTCTGCAAATGGCCAGTGGCGAGCCGCCGAGAAACCTCCCGAAAAAGGCGCACAAGTCAAAGCAAATTAAAATAAGAATCACGACAGGTTACCATGCAATCCCCCAATCGAACCCGGGTGGACTTCAGCTCCATTCGGAACAAACACGAAACGCCGCCAGAAAAGTTCAAGTCGGCTGGTGAAAGAAATTTACAAGTGTTAAATGTCGAACGCTTTTTGGCACTGAGGGGAAATGCGTGCTGGCCGGCTTTCGACACGAAGGCAACGCGGAAACGGTGGACAAATAAAGCCCAACTTGTAAAATGCACTTGAAAAAAACTTGTACTACATCATGCATAGCTTTTCTAATTGAAAGTTATAAAATGCATTTATTTTTCAAGTGTGAAATGAAAAGGATAATAAAATATTCAAATACTTAGTTAATAAAATGAATTCTTTATACCTCGTGAAGAGCTTAACTGTTCTACTAATTATTTGTGAAATTTTCAGGCATTGCTTATATGTTCTTTTTAAGGACTAGGCTTTTCCTCAAGTGAAAGCCCACCCCTCGCACCCATCCCCTTCTGGGTGTCCGACAAATGGCGTACGTGTTAATGGCATTTGAATTTGGCCAAATATGGAATTGTCTCCGTCGTCGGCGCTGTCACTTTGCATGTTCCCCCCGGCTGGCAAGTGAAGAGCCGGGCATTGGCTTTAACTTTGGCTATCAGGCCTTAAAGTTGGACAAATGCTCGGTCAGAGTCGTGTCTCATTCGCCTACCGAATTAAATCAGTGGCAGAGTCAGTCGAAAGAGACACGCATCCATCGCCTTTGGTTGGCTTTTTTGGTATCTTCAGGTTGCCCGCATTAAAATTATATAGTATTCGGCGGGTAGCTTTCTAATGGATCGTGACTGGGTGCCGAGTTGGAGGATGAGTCCGCAACAGTTGACACAATTTCAGCCGAAAGTGTTGAGAAATTAATGGGGATTGTTGTAATGGAATTTGACGATATATAGGCCGATTTTGGGCTGATATCACTTGCCAGCCCAACCCATCTTCATTTCCAATTTGCCCATTTGCAAACTCACTCACTAAACACACTGCGAGTGTGCTCGCATGGCCGGGCTAATCAACTCAAGGCATCTGACAGGCCCTAAAGCAATTTCCTGATTATTTATAGAGGTAACATCACTTGCCAGCGGGAAAGGCCACAGACCCACACAATCCGCCGATGTGGTTCAATTGAAGTGCGCGCTGCTGCTGCGGTTCAATAAACCAGACTCAGCTGAGTTCCAAACAGCAATAGCAATCCGAAGCCAAATGACAGGCAACAACAAACAAGTTTAATTATAGCCCATGTAAATAATTTCTCAATTGTAAGCTGTTATCAAAGAAAACTTCAATCAATCATAGAATACCCAGGTCTTGGCAAGTATCAACCTGAGAGGCAGTCACCACACAATGGCTAGATCTCAGCTCCGGGCGTGGGCCGTGCAGCTTGAACTAGCCAAATCTTGGCTAATTAATCAAAATAATAATCAAGCAATCAGTGGATCATATGGCCAGACATCAGACATCAGACATCAGACACCAGCACAAAGCTCAAGTTCGTATATTCGCCTTTTTATCTATGTATGTTGTTCGCCTCTTGGCTTTTTGGGTGAGCCACGACGCACGCCAAAGTGTGGCCCAGAAGGCTTAGAGACGGGTGCGTGAGGCAAGAAGGCTGAGGATTACTTAGGAGAAGATTTTGGGAATTCATAATAAACAAATCAGAGTTACAAATCGGTCTCTGGCTTAATTATTTTAATACATTTTCAAACGCAACTCGCTAAAGATATCAGCATATTTTATTATCTTATAGACTATTACCTACGCTTTTAATACTTTCGCTCGAAGAACTCTTGTAGAAAATGTTCCGTTTTATCTGTAATATTACTGCTTTTCCAAAGTAATCGATCCCACTCTCACGAACACTTCACTAGAGCTGTCGGAAACATGACTTCAACCGCTGTCATTGCTCACGAGTTACGGGCATTTGGCTTTTTGTTTTGTTTCGAATTTCAGGTGCCTGGGTGATTCAAACTATTCATTCGGCCATTCATTCATTGAGACATGCAACTTGTTTTGTTCTCGCACTCGGCCCGACACTTGGCCGCAAAATACACACTCACACACGGGCCATAGACCATATATGGGTTGCTCACAATCGGAGGAGATTTTGACATTACCAGCCGGAGTTTGAGGTTGAACCTGTAGCTCGAAAGCCGCCGACTGACGGAGCGTTAAGTAACGTCTACGCGTTTGAAACAATTAATCACCTGTCGTCGTCGCTTGTGCGATTGGTCTCTTTGCTTCTCAGATTTTGTTTCGAACCTAGACGGTTATGTGGTTTAGTGGCCTTTTCTGGCATTTGTGTATTTGTTTCTTTTCAGCTGGTGCATGATCTGTTATGGTTTTGTATGTTGATTGCTCTGAGCCGGTGATAAATCATTCCGTTGCTGCTGTTTTGGGAATCGTGTTGATCTTCCACCACGGCAGCGAAATGTCAAAAGAGCTTGTTGTATTTCTGGTTGGGAAATGTCCGGCGATTAGATCTAATTGGCATAGTTTTCACTGCACCCAGTTTGATGTGTTCAATTGCTGACAAATAACCCAGGTCATTTGTCTAGGCTGCCAATAATACATCAAGATAAGTTATTGTTCAAACTAGGGCTATTTATTTTATTGCTCGACATTGAAATAGTTATCTAATTGGAAAATAATATTATAATAGATTCCATCATTGATAAATCAAATCTTGATTTGGTATGCTTACAGCAATTCCCTTATTTTCCAGTGGTTTTTCTCATACGATTTCGATCTTTCTCCCGCCAGACCTCGAACTTTTCCTAGACTTAGAGCTCCACCTCCTGCGCCAAAAATCTCGCCAACGCGAGACAAGTGAAAAGCGCATAAATCGACGCCCAACACCTTGATTTGGCCGAGGAAAATGGGAGGTGGGTATGAGCCTGCCCCGACATGCAAGTGAAATTTAACAAGCCACTCCTAAAGATCAGAGCTGGCAACAATAGCAAAGCGATCACCACACACAATGAGAGTCGAAAGCGGTGATTTTTCAGGCCAGCACCGAACCCAAAATACGTCACATTTTGGAAGATGGAAATATTGTTTCAGCCCCTCAACAAAACTGGGCACAGCCGAAGAAATGCTCCACGCCCCCAGATAAATTGTCGGAGGAGAGGGGCGATCACTTGCGCATATAATTAAATCAAATTAAGGGAACTAACAAAACAAAACTCAGTGTTCCACTTGTCTCGGCACAGGGCGTTTGTATTGAGCACACTGAAATAAGTGTTTTTATTTATGATTTCCGACTGTATAGGTCGTAGATTTAACTAAGAAACAAACATAGTTAGCAGCATTTTATAAGAGAAACTGGTAAATACAAAAAACTCTATAATAAAATTAGGTAAATATTTGTTGTATCTATATAAACATTAAAATGAATTTTTTTTGTCTGTGGAAAGTTGCGTGAGGAAAGGTTGATGCCGCACCCGAACCTTCTTATGGGGGACTCGCCCTGAGCGCCAACGCAAATTCAATGGATCCGGAGATCCTCTGAGCCCCTCCTGCCATCGCCTTGCCATGGAGATGGCTCCATGCAACCCACTGGAGGCGCAAAAACCAAGTCACTGTCTCTAATTGAATTCGTCGGTTTAAATAAAATAATTCAGCTGCAGGGGCTGTGGAAATAAATTTTTGCTGCCTAGATCCGAGACTAGGTATGGACCATGGTGTGGGGATACTGTCTGTTTCCCCAACTCCATTGATTGCTCACTAAATGCTCTTCGGCAAACTTACATAAACACACACACACACACACACACACAAACACACAGGTATACAATTGATTTCTGCGTTTTCCTTGCTTTTCCTGGTCGGTCTGGCAAGTGTCTCGAGTCCCTCGAAGGCGCAGCAAATCAATCTGCAAACATGCCGCCAAGCCAAGTGTAAGATCCAGGGAGCCCAGAGCCACGTACACAGCGAGAATATTTCAATGATACAAAAAAAATAAAACCCTTATGATATATAGGGTAAGATACTTGAAATGTATAGAAAAATTCACCAAACTACATTTAAAATTCAAATAATATGTAATACTTAGTAGATGTGTAGTAAATGTGAAATATGTGATATCCTTTTTGCTAAGTGCACTTAGCCAGTCCGCCGCCCTTTATGTGGGCATCACTTTCTGGCTGGCTGCGGTGGTTTTGGTGCCGTAATAAATACATTTGCTGAATTTTAATGTCCTCCTCCCATTTTTTCAGGCAATTTGAGCGCAGCGTCTTCGGGACTTCCTTTCCTGAACCGTAGAACCCAATCGAGGCAACCCAAACACTTTGGTGCCCTTTTTGGGGCAACTCCCCTGGATTTGTGCGCGGTTTGGCAATAAATATTTTGAATCAGAAAACATATAAATTTAGTGATTTGCCAGTCGGGCAGTTCGCAGTCAACTGGGCCCTGCAAGTTTGGAGAAACGAAACGATACGGATACGGATACGAAACGTATCATCGGATCAGATCGCCTCATCGCAGTTCAACATAAATTGGTAAATTGTTTTTGGCGGCTTCTTCCCGGCACACATTTTCGTATATTGCATTTTCAGTTGCCTCCGTCTGCCGTTTAAGTGGGTCAAACCTGAAATCCCGAAGCTCCAAGCTCCAAGCTCCGAGCTCCGATCTCCCATCTCCCATCTCCCATCGCCCATCTCCGACTTGGGTTCCAAATCGAAGTTGCAGCTCGCGTCTGCGGTAGCCAGCATTCAAAGTAGGTGATGAAGTTCCAATGCTCCTTGATTTGTGATAAGCTTCATATTTTTAGGGTTTAATTCAATGAAAGTTGCGTCGACAATGGGCAGGCACTCGACCAATTCCAGCGGCAGTCGGTGAAATTATGCATTCCGTGGATGGGTCTTTCTGTGTCGTTTTTACTTTTATTCCTTATTTTTCCCTGTCGGTCTTCGGCTGGGGCTTATGGGGGCTTGCTGCTTGCGTGAAAATTTGCTTTATGCCGGGCCAGAGTTCAGCCGGGGAGAACACTTTTCGGCCAAGTCATAAAATTGATTTCGAGCTTTGGCGAGGAGTGAAAGCGGCAGCTGCTTATTGCGATCATTCCACCAGACGCTTGATTGGCTGGAAAGTGCGGTCCGCAATTCGGTTAATTGGAGATAGAATGTGGCCAAGTGTCGTACCCAGATGCCGATAACAAATCAGTGGTAATGAATATCAGGAGTTCAACAGGGCATAATCCACATTGAGCGGAGGTAATGTGAGCTGCTATAAAGAACTTTGCTATTAAATGATTCGATGTAATCCAATGTAACTTAGGCAATTTCAATTAAATGAACAATCAGTGTCCAAAGCACAATGTGAGCAATAACCAGAAGAATGGGGGATAAGCTTGTAAGGTAGTAGGGTATCGAATTCGTAATGAGGTATACAATTTAAAAAGAGTTTTTTTTTTTATTGGCCATCTGCCGATTTTCCGCACAGCTACGTGTATGAATAATAAACAATTCAGGGGAATGCCGATAGAGCAGAGGTATTTCTAATTAACAGCACTGTATATTTAGAATCCATTAAATCATTGGGAACAGTAAAGTTCTGTACTTAATTGGCATTCCCTCCCAGACATTTCGAGATCCTTCTCCTCCCCTGAGTGGGCGCAACCTTTCCAGAAGAAAGTACCGCTCACCGTGCCGGCGGGCTGGCCATGACCAATTAGGCCATTTGCCAAAATCAAACTATCAACTTCGACACTCATTAGCGTCAAATTATAGCGCGTGCAAAAGGCAACGAGCGGCGAATGGCAGAAGCTCAAGTACAAAAACCTCGTAAATCCATAAAAGCAATCGTAAATTTTTATTGTCATGCCACTTGCCAGTTGCCTAGCTGCCTAGCTGCCTAGCTGCCTAGCTGCCTGGTTGCCCAGTTGCCCTGGCATGGGGAAAATGCCCCGGCACTCCGGTGTGCTGAGAACTTTTCTCCAGGGAAAACTGAACGCCATCATCACGGCGACTTCGAGCAGCGTTCCACTTGGCTAGCTGGCGTTGGTTGCCTCTCTTTGCCGGCCTGGCATATTAAACCAAAGCGCACATATTTCATAACAAAATTTATGAAGGGCCATTAACTTTAAGAATCTTTGCTGCAATTTAAGAGCGGCGGCGGGAATTGGTAGTAGGATTACACTCCGAGTTCGGGGGGTCCAATATGGCATAAATAATTGTAATCAAAATGAGTTAAATACTGCTTTAAATTATTTTGAATAAAAGGTTCTTAGCTAACTGAATGGTATAAAAGTAGTTTTTACTTATTTACTCGTTTTCAGTGATCAGTGATCTTCGTGCACAGTTTGTTCACATAATCTTGAGTTTGCACTATTTTTTCCAGTGTAGCCTTAGATGAAGGCAGCGTCGCGCCAAAGTAGCGCCAATTTTTCGTCTAACAATTGGCGACGACCTAATGCCCCGTTTGGCGTTTGGCAATCGATGTGGTTGCCGGCCAACGTGCCTCTCGTCGTTTAATTCAATAAGAAGATGTGGTGGCAGTAGCAGTGGGTGTGGGAGTGGGAGTGGGAGATGCCGAACGATGGCGAACGATGGCGAACGATGGCGATCTGTGGCTCTCGAGGTGGTGCAGTGGCTCCCGAAGTTCACATGACTGCCATGAAACAATAAATTATGCTATTAATAAATAATAAATGTAATGGGATACCGCAGTTGCCGACTGGCGGAGGGCGGAGTTCGGATGAAGGGGAGCCGAGCCAGCTACCTGTTTTTAGCCCTCTCACAGGCCCCATTATTATTGTTATTGTGCCCGGCTAACTACTGTGTCAAAGAGCTGCTTGGCAAATAAACTATGTTCCGAAAGGGTACGCAAATTACGCTCAGCGTGAACGAATCGCCAGTGCGCTACAATAATAATGATTAAAAGTTTGATTTGTTTAAAACATCATTTTGAAATATATTGAAAACTGTGGGATATGATGTAATAACTTATTACACTTATAAGTAATTGTTATCTTACAGTTGCTTAAAATGGTACATTTACTAGGTATCCCCATCTTAACTTCTTTAAGCATAGTGAAATGAATGGTCCAACGTTTTGCGAAAGTCATGGCTACCCATCACTCCCTACAAAACCCAGCAGCGAAACAATTGCAATTTGGTCTTTGGCAGCTGTTGAGTGGATGGAATAAAGTGGCCAAGAGCTGGAGGAGCCCGCCAGCATCACGCGATGCACCAGGAAGAGCGGCTTCGTCGCCTCCAAATGGTTAATCATCCCAGAAACGACCTAGACAGCAACAACTGCACTGCGAGTTGCTGATTGCGCGTGATCTTGGGGTAATTGAAATTTCAAATTTCTGTACACGAAATGCAATTGCAATTGCAATTGCAATTAAAGATCCTGAGTCATAATTTTCTGGGCACACACATACGCCCCATACATATCGCCCCCAAACCAGCGATTATCGAGTGGCTTTTTACCAATTCCACCTTCTGGCCAAGAGAATTGTCAATTTCAGTTTGCCCGGCGGTTGGAAAACGTATTTGAGCCACTATTTCAATGCGAAAAGTTCGGTGAAACAGTAGCCAACAGGATAGACAAGAGACAACTCATCGCCACTCGCTATCGCCCCATCCGGCGATGCCCACCTAAAAACCCCAAAACCATGAGCTAAAAAAAAAGAGGAGCAGCTGCCCGCACGCGCATATATTTAAATAAAACGTGACTGCTAAAATGGTCCCCATATCTCCCCAACTCGTTTGCCGGACACTTGTGTGTGCTACCGCTACCTGATATTTTCATACACCGAATCCATGATCCAGGGTATGTGAAGGGTATAAGGCGACAATGGTATCCTGGGTGATTCAGTGAAAAATCTAAAAAAAACGCCTGTTTCTAACAGCTTCTGCTTCTTATTCACTTATTTGTCAAAAGTATGTTGCTTTACAAAATTGCTTATAATGTATATAACTTGGAAAACAATTTAAACGTTTTTATATCTGAGTTCCAAATTGTACCAATATTCTGATCTGCAGATTTTTGAGCGCTGTGAACCAGAACTATTCTAGATTTTTGTATTCTAAAGAGCATTCCCGTATCGTCAATACACTTTTGTGCATGCCTCTGGAGCATCCGAAGACATTGGCATCCTGCTGCGAGAAATAACCTTTTGGCTGAGTGCCAGGCCAACCGGCGACGTAGGCTCAATTCATATAGACAATATAAATATTTCATCTAATGTTGGCAATCTGCACTTGTGCCACCGCCAGCAGGCTGCCAAGGAAGGGAGCTGAAAGCTGGGATCTGGGATCTGGGATCTCCATCATCATCATCATCTGCGTCGTGGAGTGGGCCGGATAGTTGGCCTCTGTGGGCCACGTTGGCGTATCGCGCTTTTGATTTAATTTCCAACGCTGCCTGCCGCCTCCTCGATGCATGTGGTACATACATATATAGTCTTTTTGGGTTTTTGGGGTTTTGGGTGCCAGAGAGATGTCGATGAGGATGTGAAGCGATGCAATCTTTCTGCTCATGTAAATTAGCACACGTTTCCCGGCTTAAACAGAAAGAGGTTGCTGGGCCGTTCGCTGGAAGGAGGCTAGTTCTTAAAACTGCTAAATGAACTCATATGCAAATGTAGTCTGCACTAAGTGGGCTGCCCGTGGAGCGGAGGTGGGCAGACTAGCCGGGCTGACACAGTCGGGATAACAATGAGCCAGCATTTGGTTCAATGACTAATGCCCCGCAATTCGTAGAAGCCCCCGCCACTCAGTTTTAATTCCGAAAAAAATCACTCATACGACTCGTGTGACGCATCTCTTGCGGCTTAAGTCCCCCCAAAGCGAATCAAAGACCAAAGCCCCAAAACAAAATCCCTAACGCACATGAATGGGATCTTTTAATAGCTCTACGGCCATCCGACTGCGATTGAATACGATTGAAAGCCAACCCGTCCTCGTAAAGTATCGCTCAATCAAGCGCGCCCAGCTGATCCAAGCTGACGTAGAATTTTCCATGGTTTTATACGCTCATCTCCCACTCCTTCAGATGGCGGCTTTTATCTGTGAGCCACCGAAGGCAATTAAAATAAATGAAATAAATTAATATTGTCACTCCCTCAGCTAGATTGAATACTCTTTTCAAGAGACTCCACAGCTTTAGATCACTACGCATTAAAACATATTTTGAAGTAGGCAAAACATTGGTTTTAAGTTTGTCAATTAGTTTTTTAAATCCATCAAATAGGATTTACAAAATATTAATTATGAAACTTTCATCTCGTTTTGTTAGAGTATTTTATAATGCCATAGTTTTCACTTCAAATCCATCCCACCTTTACACATGGTCTTATTTTGACTCTTCTCTTTGTTCCAGTTTTATATTCATCTGGTTTCACGGGGCTACTTATATTGTGTTGTTTTAATATTTTGTATCGCTGATCTTAATCAATAATTTAAATTTTTTATTTGAATTTTTATAGCATTTCAGAGCTTAATGATGGCTGCCGCTTTGGGTTCGCTTATATTTTCGGTGTTAAGGTTTTCTTTGTGTAATGATGTCGATTATTTTTTGTTTGCTCGCTGCATTTTGTTATTTTAATTTTAACGACTCTTTGTGGGCGAGATTAAGTCTCATTGGTGGGTACATTGTCTTCGATTACAAAGACACTTAAATGGTTTATTAGCCGCCATATTTCCAAGGGACTGTGTTAATTTTTGTGTGGCCCAGTGACTCAAGCCAAATTCGTTTGAAGATGGTTATGAATCGTAGAAGGCAAGGCGTGAGAACGAGTAAATACCCATGATATCGGAATAATAATAGGAATCGTTTATACGTCGGATGACAATAGCTGGCCAGGCTCGCCAATCAGAATTTGTATGCCCATTGCTCGTAGATAATTTTCCCTTGTGTTCGCTAGATGCAAGCCCTGTGATTTGCATTTCCCACGCTGCATTCACCTGACTTTCACCTACCTGAGCGGCCATTGTGTTGTAGGTGTTGCAAGCACTTGTTGCGCCTTGTTGCGCCAAATCCTCTGCCGGCAGCAGTCGAACAAATTTTTTAATTTGTATGCCTACGAGTGGGAAAAAACACGAATCAAGTGGCCAATGTGGCAGATGCTTATTAACATATCACAGAGGCGACTCCGGCCGTTGCACATTAACTTGTTGGACTAACGAGCCGCTCCATTTGGGTTTGTAACAATTCGTTATGCCAGGCAAGAGCAAATAACCAGAGGACTGGAACTCAGAAACCTCAACCGAAGCAGAAACCTAAACCGAAACAGAAACAGAAATCTCATCCCCACTTCAGCGTCATCATCATCATCATGACGTGCCCACAGTTATCGCTTATCACAATCAGTGATAATTTTAACAGTAATCAACCTGTCCCTGCCCGATGACTGACATCCCGAGACAGGTTGTCGGTCCCTCCGAGCTGCGGCTCCGACTTTCGGCCAACTCGCGGTGTGTATAATTTTCAGTGAAATTGTTTAAATTTCGTTTTAATTTAATGATGCCGACGAGCTGCAGATCCTCGGCCACGGTGAGCGCCAGTTGCGCAAAAAGGTGGCCACCGAAACAAAAAATAAAAACAAGAACAGGAACGCAAACATAAATAAAGTAAACAGGGGAACATAAAATAAAAATAAAAAAAAACACACGCAGAATATGAGAAATGTGGAGACTTGGTCTTGAAAAAAAAATTATCAAAAGCTGCCGCTAACATGTCTTTCGTTTGATCTTTTTGGCAGCAAAGTGGGCACATTCAGAAAAATCTACAAGAATTTCTACTGTGTTTGATTTAATCTAATTGAAATCAATTTACATACAACGCAAGTAAAAATCTTAAATTAACAATATATTTAAAAATATACAAAAAAAATAAAAACTTTAAGAATAGATAAATCAAAATATTTCCAGGAGTAATATAGTTTTCAATCATTTTTTAAGTGTATTTTCAATAAATGGACTTTGGAAGCTGGATACCCGATAGGAGGTATCAGGGTGAATTCAGAAGGGATTGGGGGCATCTATTGATGGCAGGAGAGGTCCCCATTTTCCCCAACCTCGACAGTTATTTGCCGCATTTGTTACCTGCTTTTATAACTGCTGCTGCCGTTGGTGAACTTGTTAACAGCGCTGTTTTCATATTTATTTTTCGCCATCCTCCCTTGGCGTGTCGGTTTATTTATGGTCTTAGATTTGGGTCCGCACCGCTGTATTCGTTGTATATTAATTTTATTGTGTCATTCGGTTTTAGCATTGACATAACTACAACCCATATCGGCGAGCGCTAGTTGGTGGGAACTTTTTCGATGGGCGATCGAGTTCGGTGTCTAACTCATTTGATTTGTGGCAACAGCCTCGAAACGAAATCAGGGTAATCTCCACAAGCTAATAGCTACCGTCGTGCCACGCCCAGCGCATAGGTACCTGCTCTGCCCTTTTAATTACCACATGCCGCGTTTTCGAGTCAAGTTAAATTATATTTCCTGTTCTCGTACTCCGACTCCGAATCCGACTCCGACTCCTCTCCCTCCCACACCGGCGCCTTTAACCTTTTTACCCAAAAATCCAGCCAAAAAGCATTGAGAAGTTTTCTGTATCCATTTGATTTAAGCCGCCCGATCGGCCAGATCTGGGCTACAGCCCAGCTGACACGCCCTGGGCGATCGGCGGAGGTGGAAGTGGCAGTGGCAGTGGATGTGGATGTGGAAGTGGAAGATCGGGGAGGCCAGCGTAAAATGTAGCAACTTTATTGGCACAACGGGCGTGCATATTAAATGAATAAAAGATTCGACCGTTGGATTCGAGCGATTCTAAGCTTCTTGCGGTGCTTATTTTTTTGGGGGAAAATTATAAATGTGAAGGTATTAGATAGTTTTTGTACCCCGTAATACATATTTTGTGGAACCCTTGTAAATTTCCATTAGTAACTGAATAATTTTGAGAATTCGCAAATATATTTATGCGTTGAAATAAGATAAGCATAACTAAAAATATTAGTAGATGAGTTTTTTAACGTATATACCCTTTATTACCCCTTATCGAAAACTATCTAAAACAAAGTCCATGAGCTCAGTTTCTGGGAAGCAGGCAGCCAAAATAAAAATAAGCTTATATGTAGATTTTGCGCGCTCGTTTGGTGGCCTCTATTTCTTTTTTTTTGTTTCGACTTCAGTTTGCTCAGGAGTCTCTGGAAAAATTTGCACACAGCCCGGGCGAGGAAGACAGGCGCACGGGGAATATTGTTTTGTCAGCTTTTTATTGGCCAACATGGGCCATAAAGCTACTCAAGTAGTATTTTTGCGATAAAATACAACAGAAAACACACGGTCCAGGAGGCGCGGGACGACAGATCCTACCAGAACAGAACACAGAACACAGAACAAGAACGGCAGATAGTGCAGACGCATAGGATAAAAGTCTTGGGACAAGCTGGCCAAGATAGCGGCAGCCGAAGAAGCTGGCCAGAAACAAAAACACAACAAAAAACAAGAAGAAAAACGGCAAAAAACACAAAAAAAAAACAGAAGAAAACAGAAAAAAAAACAGAGAAATCCAGGCAGCAACAAAGGCAGGCGACAAAAGCAACAAGCGAGCTGCCCGGAGAGCCGGACATTCGGGCAACTTAAAGTAACTTGTAAAGTCGCCGGGATGTCGGAAAGCCGCAATGTCGGGGGTGTGGAAAACAGCTCGCAGCCGCAGCTTGTACGGATAATTGGCGATCCAGGTAGAGTTGCAGCCGGTGTGTCTGGTGCCATGCCATTTGACCATAAACGAGCTAAAAATTTGTTCGGCGTCGTCAAGTGCAGCATTTTGAAAAATGTAAGGCCAGAGCAAACACGCCCACCATTCCCTCACACCCACCCGCCCCCTCCCCTCCCCCTCCCCCACTGTCATTCCATTCTCGGAGGGCCGAAAATGTGAAAAGCTTTTGCAGCATTTCGCTATCATTATTTAATAGACAATCGCCGGGCTGCCAGGCTAGAGAAGAAAAGCGGGAGCAGCAAGTGCTATCAACTGGAAGCCAACAGAGGAAAAATCCCCCCACCCACCCCCCGCCGCGAGACTGCAACATTTAACAACGAAAAGCGATAAAGTTACGATTTATTAGCCCAGAGTCGCTTTAAAATCAATTATGCCGGAATGTGGAACGCTATGGAAGCGGCCATCCGAGGACACCCAAGCAGCAGGCCCAGAACAAAGATTATGCAATGCAAACACTTGGTCGAGCCAAGAAGTTAGGTCTCTATTCGACACGGATATACCCAGCACCGAACTCCTATGTCGCAATAAATGAGGTTTTCCTAAAGTATAGATTTTTATTTTGGATAATAAAATATAGAAGCTCGATGCAAAGTATGAAGTCTTTACTTGACAAGAGCAGCTTTGGGTTCCAAATGTTTCCCAGTTATCGTTACCCAAGAAAAGAGCTAACTCCACGCACCTCTTAAAAGAAAAAGACGCGGTACAAGGAGAAAAAAGTCGCCTAACCCGAGCGTAACCTCTACTTAGCCCCCAACTGGCGAGTCCGCTGCCGACAACTCTCGCCTTGTCTATGGATGATAAATTAAAAGCCCAACTTGACAATCACTTAAGCATAGTTTGTAAGGCGTCCTCATAGATTTTAAGCTGCCGTTGGCTTCCAGTTTGTTGTCTGGCCGCAAGGAGCAGCCAGCCGCCACTTCTTCCTCCACCCCAGGCAGCGGGCTTAACCTGGGGCTATAGCCAAAGCCAGAGCCACCAAAGCCGACGACAACGACGACGACGTGAACACGTTCCTATTAGTGGCGAAAGATCAGCGAAAAATAGAACGGCGGTTCATTAAAATGAGAATCCGGAGGAGATCGGGTCGCGGAATGAGGTGGCTGGATGGGAATGGAGATGGGGATGGGGTTGGGAACGGGAATGGGAATGGGGATGGTGGGTTGCCCATGACAGAGGTTACACTGGCTGCACAGCCGCCAATTTTAACATTTTTGGTCCACTCCTAAGATCTTGGCTAACTTATTGTTGCTAACAGAAAAAGGAGTATTTTCAAAATAATTACTAATAAATATGCTAATGTTGCTAAAGCCAAAAGTTTGTACATACGAACTCGTGTAACCCTGAATTTACATTTTTAGCAATATTTTTAATTTAATTAATTTGCAAAACCCTATTAATGCTAAAATAATAATTATTTTTTCCACTGTGGCTGCAGCTTTGGCTAAGAAGTTGGTCCGCCGGCTTGGGGGCTTGAAGAATAATGATAGCGGTATTCTTGAGCTATTGTAAACGCAAAGGAGCAAGTCGGTCCAAAGGAGCCGTCCCTCCTCCAACCGCTCCTACCGCTCCTACCTCCACCCCGCTTCGCCCATCCCCTCCCCCAGCTCCCCCTTGTACAGACCGTGTTCACTTTCGCGCCCGCTCTTTAGAACTGTGAACATACAAATTCACTCAGCGTTGATAGTAGCATCCAAATAGGAACTACAGTCGGCTAGGGCATTGGGCAACAAGCAGGCAGCTAAATACTCTTTTCTTGCAAAAGAATTACCACAGTAAAAAAAATCAGGTATGAAAAGTAATGCTGATAATCATTATACAAACCTGGTTTAATGTGTTGCGACCACAATTAATTTTATTACATTTTTTGGGATTATTACTTTAAAAGATTATATAAAGTTTATATTTAAGGCGTATAGAGTTTCAACTCTCTATGTATCAGCTAATATAAAATCAGCCAGTTTTCCTTGTTCAAATGTCTAGAGACTCCATCTGCCACAGGGTGGCCAGCATCCAGATGCCGTGGCGAGTTGGGGGCGTTGCTGCCTGCTCCTCGGGGCGTGCATTGGAAACAAGTTGGCCGCATATTTTGTACGGGTTCAGAGTTCATCCCGGCGATCAGCGGCTGCCAGACAGACCTACAGATGGACAGGCTGATCCAGCAGCTAGGAGCTCGCAGCTAGGAGCTGGCTTGTCCACTTGTCGTCGCCAGTTAGCCCGATGTCCATCGAAGCCCCGCCGGCCCCCTTCACCTGTCATTGTCACCGCCTGCGACGAGGTTGTTGGCTGACATTTGCCTATAAAGCCGCAGACATGGCCATTTCGATTGCAATTGCAATTGCGAATGCGAAACGCGAAATGCGCAAAATTTCCAGTTCCTCCTCGCGTATTGTTGCCACATATTTCAAGTGTCAAACGAGCAAATTGCATACCGGGGCTCCCCCTGCGATACCGAAACTCTATTTACATGTTCTGGTGGGCGTACTTAAGATGCCTGAAATGCCAGCGGGCCGGGCTAACAAGTCCGTGCCAATTTGCTTACCGTTTTCGGATCTCTCCAAATTGTCGCCATGATTTAAAATTCCTGGCGACGGGCCTTCTATTCCTCACAAAAAAAATCACAACCTGTTGTGACTTGCCTTTCAGAGGAGTTATTCACCCCAATGTGCTTTCAATATTTAAAATAAAGAATATTTTGCAATTAGCCCAAGAGTTTAACTAACATTTATTGTTTTTTAATAATATACTAGAACCAACTAAAAGCTCTATTTGTACTCTATCGAAGTATCTAAGTACTAAAATGGAATTACATCCTTAAATTTAATGCATGATCTTAAAAACTCTGTGGAGAACTATGAGCTCTATGTGTTTGTAGCAAGCATAACGAAATCGGGAGAAATTGTTTACGGCTTCACGCCCATTAGCGGGGAAATGGAGAAATTGTAAACAACAGATGAGGCCGATTAATCATGGACACTGTTCTCAGGTCCTGACAGGCCAAGTTCAGAGGACCTCTCGTTCAAAGGACCGCCCGCTATTGTGGCCACATGACAGCCCAGGTTGATTTTTAATTTCCGACTTGTTTTTGCCTAATTTAATGCAGCCTCAAGGAGCAAGGATTGCAGGACCCGTCCAGAACTACGGCCATATGCTGCTTGAATATTCCATGAGCAGTACAAATTAAAAACGGCGCCCCAGACTAAATTCTAGCCACTTGATTAATTTAGCGTGCAGAATGATTAAGTACTTTATGCCGGGGAAGGTCCTGGCCGTGAGTATAAGGTTCCGCCGGGTCGTTTCACCCTCAAGTTCATCCGGCAGAGTCATCTGGCCACCTTGGAGTGCATCCATGATGGAAACTGCAGCACCAATAAGCTGAAATTACATTTCCATGCATTTCATGCCGGCTCAGCTCTCTATGGTTGTCACAAATTTACATAAAACCCAACAACACACCCCCGACTGTCGTGCAACCCTATCTTTGGGTGCACTGTGAAAAACGTGGCCAAACTCGTGATTTTGCATAGATGAATATATGTATACCCATATATAAGCAACAAACATATTTATTTGGCCATATTAAACGTATTTATTTCAGTTAATGGAACATGAAATAAAAGGTACTGCATGTTTTGAAATCATTTTGGCAACCTGTCTATTCACTTTTCTGCCAGTCTACTACCTGTTAGCAACCCACTCAATGCGAGTGCTGTAATTAATGAGCCACGAGCGTGTCAGAAGGTGAGCAACAACCAACGACGGGGAAAAAATGGAAACACACAACACAACAAAGTTTCCTCGCCATTTCAATTAGGCGTAAAAAGTTCCATTCAATGCAGGGGAGGATTGGGAATTCGACGCGTGCCTCCTTGCTCTGTGCCTCCGTCACTGGGTTTCGTTACCTGGACAGGAGCTGCACCCAGTTGGGCACGTCCTTTCGAAAATGATAGAGCCAGAAAAAACAGACACACTTAACAAAAATTGTGAGCTTATGCCTGAAACCATTTTGCACTCAAAAAGCATTCAGATATCATCTCATTTAATTGGGCAATTAGTTGCATTTATGTTTAAGCAGCACTGCCTATTTTAGTTTATGCTACTATTCCTTAATATATATTTCAGATAACTAAGCATCGTAGTTGAAGGACCAAATGTGATGTTCCGGTGCACCAATAAAAAACGCTTCCATAACAGAAACCGGGAAGCAAAGGACGACTCATGTCCGTGTTTGTATCTGTGGGTCGTCGGATGAGTCACGTGACGCATTTGCAGCGGATTTGGCGTATTTTCAGATGCACAAGCCAGTCGCCATGGGAGCGTCACGCAACGCAAAGTCGCCCTGTCCATACATTAAAATTAATAATAAACGATTTCGGTGTAATAACAATAATTTTACCCGAAATTTAGTGGCCGCCTGCATCTGGCTGTGCGATGTACATGCAGATGTGGTTTTTGGGGGCCACGAGGAGTTGGGAGTTGGGAGTTGGGAGTTGGCCTTAGGTGGGCGTGGGTGCAAATGGCAAACATTTGAGCACGCAATGGGGGCCAGCAAGACGGCCAGACATTCGACAAACTGCCTCCAAGTTTATGACGTGGGCGTTTCAATTAAATTGATGAAGGGGTGGAAGAGGGGGGTGGACGGGGGTGGACGGGGGGCCAATGGAGAGCGGTAACAGCAGGAAGCTCCGACCAGTTGGACACACAGTTTTTTTTCGGGGGCGGAAACAGGAGGTTAACATTTGTTTTGAGCCCGACTGTCTTTTGGGATTTAGCGATCAGCGCGACTAAAGTGATTCGGACATGAAGTAAAAGAGCGGGGACTCCAGTCAACTTGTAGGATAGGATTGTGAAAATGCGAAAGTAGAGCTAGCAGCTTAATGTGATTTGTAAATTCATAACAAGCTAGTAACCTTATACCATTATCCAATTTTTCAATCTATACTATCAGTTAATAAGATTCCAAGTTCCAGAGTCGAACTTCATCAACATCTGGATCGCTATTACCTGAGCCACACACAGTAATTTGTACTTTTATCAACACCTACTTCACCCAGTTTTATTCATCTTCATTTGATTGCACCTCAACCTTTTTCCCATATAAAATTCATTCAAGTTTTTCTTAATTACGTAGTAATAAACTTTCATTCACCTTTTCCTACACCATTGCTCCAATTTTAATCAACTACAAACTAGAGATCCAAGATATTCCGACACACAAAGCCGCATATTTGGATAAATATTCGAAGATATTCAAAATAATCGCATCTAAATGCTGTAACCAATTAAACCCATCCACAAATTTCGTTACACATTCCCCGCCGAAGAAGCTTCATTAAAAAACAATCAACTCGCAGGAAAATGAGTTGGGAAAATTGAAAAGCATAAAAAAATAATGAAAAGGCTTTGGGGGGGGGCGGGAAATTATAATACAAATGCGAGCGAGCAAATCAAGGAGACAAGCGACCTTATCAAGTGGATGTCCAACTAAAAACCGATGACTGTCACTTTATAGGACCGTAAAAATTATACAAATTTTATGATGGCTCGATGACAAAACTGATTGAGGCGGAAAACAAGTTGAATCGATCGGTGGCTGCCATGCATAATTTAGTCAAATTAGACGCCATTAGCCACCAGAAAACTAACTGGCATTGGGAAGACACCATCACGCATTTGAAATGATTTCGAATCAAACCGATTTTCCCCAGCAAGAGCATCAACACCTGATTCGTTGTTATTTTTATCCAGAAACTGGACTGAGAGCGGCGACTAATTAAAAACGCTACGATATTTATGGCTACTTTAATGGCCAAGACGACACAAGTAAGGGGCAACTTTGTTGCCTTTTTGAAATTATTTTGTCAAATTTCGAAAACGACTGCAGGATTGCGGCTTAACGCAAATATTGACCCGTTCATAAACTCTTAGAATTTATGGCGCTTTGAGCCGCTGGCGACTTATTTATTTTTATGCTCGCTCAACAAGAAATACACAAAATTTGCATGCATCGGCATTTTTGTTGAGCCGACAAATGAAACACGAATTTCTCATTAGGTGATCTCAAAAAAATTATATTACTGCGTCGCCATTGGGGTTTTTAATACGTTCGGGACCAAAAATTATTACCCGACAGGTTTGCCAACCTCGCACAACTCGTTTAGAATTCATGTATAAAATGTGAATCGACTAATTTGCGTAAGCCCGAGAAAGAAGGCGACAAATTTACAATTCGAATCAGCCCACAAAATGGCCGACGCTCTGGGCCGACTTTATTATGAGGCCGGCACATGGCAATCGACATCTCAGTCTCTCGGCCAGAGTCGTTTTAAAGTCAGAGTATCTTTACTCTTTTTTTTTTTTGTGGCCAGAGGGCAATGCACACGCAATGCAAAAAGTGGAGGATCTAAGACTGCAAGTGGGTGCAATGGCTTTTAATGAGCTGGTAAAGTGGATGTAGCTCAACTCTTCTTTTCCCAATCGCCATCTATGGCTGGCTTACACCTGATGTGGGCTTAACACCCAGCAAAAACTAAGTTGTCTTAGGATCTACAATCTATAAGTAGCTAATAATACTTATAGTTAAAAAAACTATACTGTAATATAGTGAGCAATAACATGAAAATAGTCCCTTATTCCCAAAATATAATATATATCTTAAAGTGCTATACCAAGAGCTTTTCCTATCATACCATTAGAATCAGAGGCGTCATTGAGCAAATGGTATACAATTTGCATTAGCGAAACCATCTCTAAATTAAGTCAAGAGCTGAACACTCCGATTTGGCCTTCAGTGGGTTAATATGCTCTGCACTTGGCATCCAGTGGAGTAACCAGAGCACACCGTCTTGGACATGCAAAGTCATCTTCTTCACCTCGACTTGGCTTCACTCGTTGTCAGTTACAGAGAAAAAAATATTCTATAAAAAATCAATTCTTTTAACCTTATATTAATTATTTATATTAATTATATTTTTTAATAATTTTCTTTGAATGAAGAAAAGAATTATAAAAACATAAAAAATTGGTGGGTTCTATTAAATTGTTTAAATAAGAACCTTTCTGGTGAACCTGTAGTTGTCTCGTGCCAGAGCAGCTTCCTCTGTTGAGGCTGATAAAGTTATTGTCGCACCGTGAAGACATTTAATAAATGGCGTAGGCATTAGACTCCAGCTTCAGTATCTGCAGCTAGCCAGGAATACTTGGCCGTTGCCAAGTCGCAGCTAGTTGCAGTTGCATGTTGCATGAGCCGGCGATTTGATACGTGGCTGGACCAGAGCTGGCCAAAACCGAACTGAGCCACCTCTGGTCTTCCTGGCATAATGAGTGAGTAGCAGATGGAGCAATGAGACGCTACAGACAGTTGTCAACATAATTTAGGCGCATGCAAAGTGCCAGCGGCAGCAAGTACAATCTCCATTCCCATTTTAAGCCGTTTAACCCACTAGAGCCACAAACAGAGAAGTTTTACAGAAATATATTGGAAATAATATGAAATTTTTTAAAATCAAATATTTGGTAACACCATCTTGATAAAAATGTGTTAGTTGCTAATAGCGATATCCTCTTCGTTTTCATATATAAATCTCACGTTTATACGCCAAATTCTAAGGACAGCTAACAAAGTGCCTCACTCCCTGGCCATTATGATGCCATTTGCTGTAGCCAATTCACGGCACAAAAGGGTTAAAGTCGGAGGCCAACTTCAGCCTCAACTTGAGCCCCACTTCATTGGCACTCGTACTCGGGCACTGGCAGTCGTATGTTGGTGTAACATAAGTGCGAAGCACACTTTATTGTATCACAAATGCCATATTTTCTCATTACGATTGGACATGATGCATGTGGAATGCCCACAGGCGACACGCAACTCCTTCGGGGCCAAGTGCAGAGTGGATACTTGGTGCTGGATAGGATGCTGGTTAAGGGGGATGCTGGAGAGTCGAAATAATTAAATCCGTCAAGTGTTGGCAACCCAGGCGATCGCCAGCCGGAAAAAGCGAAAGAGCAACCCAAGCGACCCGTGCGTCCAAATGGCAACCTGTCACCATGGGAGCTCTGGAGATGAGTGCGTGATGCGATACTATGATGCGATACTATAACATATAATTTATCGACAATGGGGGTCTCTAAAAATGCTAATTCAACAAATATCATACGTAAGTTCCAAGTTCTAAGGTTCAAAGTTCTACGTTCTATTGGCAGAACACCCAGAAATACTACTATTTTTTGGTCCAACCTCTATTGGGGATTCATGAAGTTATTCCCTGCTTTATGTCCGCAGAATATCGCACCACATTGAGTCCAACCAGCAGCGGATTGATCTTGTTTATGTGACCATGTTGCACATAAAGCAGACGCCAGGAACATGCAAAACAAGCCAACATAAAACGACAAGCAAAAATGTAAAACGAAAATCAAGGAGTCGAGAAAAAGGAGAACAAACAACAGCCGGGGAAAAACCGATACGGAGAGGACACTCAACACGTTGAGAAGTTTATTTGGCACCTGAAGATGATAATCGGTTACAAATTAATTGCAACTATGTTGACATTGTCCAGCCCGCTCCAGCTGGGCGGTGGGCGAGGGGGCGGCGCGGTCAGCGGTCAGCGGTCTCAATTTATATAGACAGTCGGCAACTGTAAATAAATAAAATTGTCAACGGTCGCCTGCACTTGCGAACTCTTCCACAGATTGCGCCTCCTTGATTGCCTTGCTCTTAAATTGTGCTGCCAACTTTTCAAAAGACGCAAAAACTGGGCAAAAAGGAAAGGAAAATCCGCACAAAATCTGCAAATTTACACGGAAATCTTCGAATCCAACGCTGGGGATTGGCAAAGTGTTTTACATATACGTGTATATACTCGTATTTTCATTTTTTTTCACCTTTTTTTATTTGGTCCCCTGCTCTTATGGAACGCATTCCATTTGACAGCTTCGGCGGGGGCCGTCATCAGGCGAGTTACTTGTTGTCTACATTCTGGAGCAAGTGGCTTCGGACCAAGGAAGGCCAACACGCAGAAAAAAGCTGAATATACTAATACGTTTATTTCATATATATAAGAAATTGAGAAGTATTTTATTTTCTTGCCATGAATATTTACAAGCTACAAGTTTTGTACCAAATGTACCAAATCTTTGTTATCTTTGTAATCTTTATCTGTTATAAAGTGGGCTATTTTTCGCACTGTGTACGCCCAGAACCGTGAACCTCTGGCTGCGTCTGGACCCGGCATGCGTAAATTGGATTAATGCATTTGATTCGCCCCAAAAGACGCCAGCGCCAAAAGACGCAAGCCTGCTGAGTTTGAGGCCCAGTCCGAATCTGAATCTGAATCTGAATTCGAATCCGCATCTGAAGTGTGACAATTGTCTGAGGGCCCGGATCGCGAGCTCTTGGCCAGCAAGCATTGTTCCAATTTAGTTTGTTCTGGCTGGAAAGGCACTTTGGTTGTGGTTCCTGCTGGTCCGGTACGAAGTACAGGTGATATATCAGACAAGTGACGACGGCCAGTGGTGCTGGAGGGGCATGCCCCGCACTTCCTTTCATCTGCGATGACGTGCAGCGATAATGGAGCTGCAAAGGAATGTAGACGTCTGGCCATTTCAGTGGGTGTGGATGTGGGTGTGGGTGTGGGTGTAAGAGCCGTGGGTGTCAGCATTTCTGGCCACGATAGCACCACTGACTGTCCGATGTCAGATTTTGCAGCCAAAGGTCAAGGATGCCTTTAGAGTGCTTTCATCATTTCTCTGGTCGGTTGGTTTTTGGCCAGGAAGTAATCTTATATTTGACCCAAATTTACAAGCGATTCACGCAACTCATTTGTTACCCGCTCATTAGGGGCAATCAAAGAAAACAAGAAATTCACATCATATTTGCCATAATTCACAAGACTCCAAATGTGTGATTGCGTGAAATCCCCAAGCACAATACAGTGCGATATGTTCATACAGTTGAGGTCATAATTCTGAGAAGTCAGTAAAAGTTCATAATTACATTTGTAATGTATTAAGTGTACGATTTTAAGCCCAGTTGATACAAAATAAGCAAGAATGTAACAGTTCCAGAGTCCAGCCCTTAAATATTGCATATTGCAAATTACAAAGTAGCTACAGATCCCTAACTACTAATCCTGTAGCTTCGTTAAGACTTACAGCGCTACTTTATTGACCCCACCTGTTTGCATTCATGGAAGCCCCTAAGAAGCCGCCGCGAACGAGGACCCATCATCTTTCGCAAAGTTATGTGCGCCTTATTAGCACATCATTTAAGCGAGTTACTCGACACTTCTCCACGTCCATGTCGCGTCTCATCCGAGCCCAAGTGGATGTGCCACGACCAGGTCCATCAGCCTCCGTCTCGGCCACTTCCTTATGGCCAGCCAGTCACTCCGCTTGGCTCATTAAATTTGAAAATATAGCCAGCGTTGTCATATAAATCTTGTTTCCATCAATATTGACCTGTCAATGTCGGTCGCTGTTGCCACTGCCACTGCCACTGCCACTGCGGCTCTTTCAGCTCGACGGTCTCTTGGCCCTTTGGTTAACGTATCAAAAAAGCCAATATAATCACACCAAACGCATCTCCCGGCATCTCCTGGCATCTCCCGGCATCTCCCGGCATCTCTCGCATTGCGCTGCTTGTCGGTGTCTTGGCAATTATTTTTGATTTTTTCTGCGATCTTTGCAGAGGAAGACGGCAGCCAAGACGACAACGCACTTGGCCATTGTACACTTGCCAATGGCACTTGTGGCCACACTCTCGTGCGTAAGAAGCTGTCAATAAGCAAACAAACGAGCCACAGTCCCAGCTCCTCCGGTTACGCTCTTGTGCCTATTAGTCGAACCCCGCCTTCACCTCCACCTCCAGCTCCACCTCCACATCCACTTCCAAATCCTCCAACAGCAGCACCTTCATCGCCATTGATGTGTCAGGGCATACACGTATGTTCTTTTATGTCATCATTTCACAGCTAAGTGGCAGTCGGCGGACAACCAACCTCCTTCCCTGCTGGCAAGTGTAAATTCAAATGCTGCTCAAAGTGCACCCAAAAAAATGAAAGCACTCCCTGTGCTTCACTTGCAGTCTTACATTCTAATTTTTCATATTTTTTGAACCAACATTGTACACATGAAAGGTTGTAATACAAATCACAATGCAAATGATGCATAAATTCCTGTGCCATCCATTCTAGTTTTCGCTATGCTTTTCTGTGTGTATTGAATACAAATCAATTCAAGGGGCCGCGCGAAAACAAATACCCAGCAAGCCAATTAGATTTTTCACGCTCTCCCCTGGTCAGAAAAGCTGAACGAAAATAAAAAAAAAAAGCCAAGCGAAAAAAAAGAGAGAAAATCAACAGCCTAATTGACATTTGCAGTGCAAGAATTTATTGTGCCCAGAGCGTACATAAGTTATTCCCTTTGGAAATGAATACATACGACTGGCTGACAGGAGCGCGCAGGAGCTGGATTTGGAGCTGGACCTGCGGAGCTGGAGCTGGAGCTGGAGTCCAAGTCCGAGTTGGTGGATGGCCGCTTGGAGTCCGCGCCTGGCCAGCTGGAGCTGCGTGGCCATAAAGTACCCGCCAGAGTCGACACACTCGCCATGGATACCCATGCACAATCACTAACACTCACCCCCACGCAGCGCCATTCTGCAGAGTCACAAGTGCGCCATTGTATTAGTTGTAGGAGGTTTGGATTGGGCCATCCACGGCAGTGGTGGTGGCTCTTTTCTCGTGAGGCCAGCAAAACATCGGACAAGGTGGAGAGTTTCGAAAAGGAACCATTTAAATCAAATTATCTTGTCAAAATCTATTGACAGTCAAATCTTTTCACTTTACGAACAAACCGCACTTCAATCGCACGTGTGACCAAAACCTAAGCACTAAAATTATTATTGTAATTATTTTATTCTACTACTTCAGGAGAAATATCCTCATATTAATTTAACCTTAATTCAACATTAATTTAACATTAATTTAACATTAATATAACATTTTGTTATATTGAAATGAGCATTAGTACTTGATAGCACATTAAGCATTTATGGTAGTCACGCTCGCATCGCCAGACTTATTTAACCCATTCAATGGACTGGAGAGCAAAATGGCAACAGCGGCCATAACAACAAAAACACTGTGTCAACAGTAGTTTATTGTTGTTGTTAGTGTCATTTGACTTGGGGGCTGCCTTTTGGGCCATTTTAGACAGTTGGCAGCGCGCTAATTTGTAAGCCTTTGCTGCATTTGGAAGCTGATAAGACTCGTAGATTTCGAAAGAAAGAGCCAGAGAAAGAGTACACTGAGAAAACCCCATCTGAAGTTGAAGCAGGGAAAATGTTTTTAGTAAATAAACACATAAACACACTTGAAGAATTCAAATATACTTAACCAGGGTTATATAATATGTTTAGATCAAGTATCTAATATCTTACACTTGTCATTAACAATGTAGTTTTTTATATTAATATTTGAAGAAAACCTTGGCTTACAATACAATTTATTTCTCACTGTTGGAGATAGAAAGAGAGAGCTGCCTGCTGGCCATATTCGTAGAGAAACTTTTTGTTGCTGGGCGTTTGACGATCCACGTTTGATGTTTGGCGGCGACGACGCGCATCACGAAGCCATCAAATGTCAGGCGGTGGGCAGCACCTCCATTTTGGCCACATTTGAAGGGGGGAAATGGTGTGGCCATGGGCCAGAATGGGAGGATTGGGAGGAGCTGGAGCTGGATGGTGGCCATTAGCTAATGTCATGTTGGGCTAAGGCGATGCAGCGATTAGGAAGTTTGTTTGCTTAAGCGCTACGAGGGAAGTTGCACTTCCTAAGCGAACGCTTGTACTAAGAAGTATTATGAAAAAAACACAAATACAAAACCCATACAATCCATAACTGCTAAAATCTACTATCTTCAGATCAGCCAGATTAATTAAAATTAGCACAAGTATGTATACAAAGCTGTTTACCTAGGATTACACCAGCACCTTTACACATTTTGCAAATATTTTGCATTTAAAACAAATAAATCATTTGATGGAGCAAGAAGAAGAACGGACACATAAATAAATGCATCGC
Organism: Drosophila orena; assembly: GCA_005876975.1. Taxonomy (NCBI): domain Eukaryota; kingdom Metazoa; phylum Arthropoda; class Insecta; order Diptera; family Drosophilidae; genus Drosophila; species Drosophila orena. The sequence continues at coordinate 502,880 of VCKV01000008.1, read as the reverse complement.
CGATTAGTTGGCGTTATTAATTGAATATCTCCACAGCGATAATTTAAGTGTGGCTGATGCATTTTTAGCTGTCCATATCCGCCTCTAGGCGAACTGCACTTGCTTGTCCGAGTATGATTGCCCATAAAAATACCAAAAGATGCCGTGCATAAATTAGCGACTTTAATTGCCCCAAGTAGGCACACACACACACACACACACACACACACATTGACAACGACTTAATTACGCCAAAATCAACGAGCAATTGCCATCAATAACATGGGCTATTAATATTCTTCCGCCGCCGAAGCTTGTTTATTACCACTTTAAGCCACAATTAAACAGTGAGCCAAGAGAAACAGGCGACAGATGACGCGGCAGCCAAGAGCGAATAGCACCACAGCCACAACGAGCCGTGTGTGTCTTGGGTGCTTGGCAAATAAAAATTTGTAGTAATAGCAAAACTATGTAAATAATCAACAGCAAGCACAGAAATGCGTGTGTGATTCATGTTCCGTGCGATGCAGCCAGGTGGAGACTGTCATACTGCCGCACTGCACTGCAAGAAAGTCTTAGTGGGAACTATCGTTAAAGCTAGTTTGGTTACTGGGATCTCTTGTTTTTCTGTAGCAGCTTTCATTTGAGAGGTATAGAGTTTGCAAGGTGCCCTTGTTATTGTTAATAAGTTCCAGAACCATTCAGTGATTCCTCGCAGTGCATCCTGGCCACGTACAGAGTGGGCCATGGCACGAGCCGCGGCCAAAAGTGGGCAACGCTTGGAAAATCTCGCACTAGTTTTTCCAGCCTGCGCGCGTTGGTAATGCGAAACCAGCGCCGAGCGGAAATGCAAATGAAATTAATGTGCTGACAACTCGGGCGCGCATGCGCGTTGACACCTTCGAAATAGAGAGATACTGAGCGGGGCTGCGGATGGAATTGGAATTGGAATTGGGATTGGGATTGGGATGGGAATTGGGCAGTATGTGGTCCGGGAGAAATTACAATTGCACATGGCGGCATGTGCCATATTTCTGTTTCTCCAGGTCGGTGTATCCCACCGTGGGTCGTCTTGTCGTCAGTCCTGTTGTCGCTGTTCCTGATGTCGCATGTTGCCGTTGCCGTTGCCGTTGCAGTTGCAGTTGCAGCTGATGTTGCAGCTGATGTTGCCTTCGTCTGGTTAAACAGGTACTACAGACTTCCAACTACACTTGTTAACATGCCTCCAGAGCATCGCCCTTACGGCGGCATATGATATGGGTGGGGGAACTAGGAAGTGGATATGTAATTATACACACCAGTCGTATAAGGTGGGTAATTTATTTTGCTTGAGAGCTTATACAACCGAAGAGAGGTTAATGTCTTGAGATTTGTATATTCCGTAATATACTTCAAGCCAAGCGATTTTGTTGATCCGAACTCAATTACTTCCATATCTTTACTGTCATTTAATTAATATATGGCTTAGATATTCCTAATGCATATCTTGTTTTGTAAATATAAAAGAGAAAGGTCGCTTCATAGTCCAATTTGCGTTTCATAAAAACAGTTTAAAGGGCGCATTGCGGTTCCTAAGACCCTTTATCGTAAATCTTTTGTCTTACAATTACTTGTAACCCCCAACAATTCAGACATAGCCTCATAAAAATAGAGTCTTAGCCAGAATCATGTGTTGGGGGCTCTTAGTCTAGATCACCTGTGGAGCACCCTCAGCTTATAGGCCTTCCTGCCACCTCATAAATATGCATTATCTTGGGAGATGAGAACATGGCGCATCGACAGCCACTAATCAACACTTGGCATGTCCTAAAGCTCCATTGCCGCCTCTATCTACTCCACGTCCACGTCTACCACCTCGTCATCTTCCTTCTTCTGCAAGAGCCCAACACCCCAACACCCCAACAGCCCAACAGCCCAAGAGCCATGACATAAATCAAACATCAAACGGCGCGACTCACAAGAACAAGCCAAACATCGGCAAGCACCTTTCACCCATAAATGGCCTGACCAGTTGACCATAAACTCTCCCGATGAGCGTGTGTGTTGACGCACTTGCCTCCTAATGATAACATTAAAATTGTGTTAAGAAATTAGCAGAGTGGGGAGCTGGCGGGGCACTGGCACTGGCACTGCCACTCGCACTGGCACTGGACTGGACCACAAGTCGTAAATCATGCCCCGCGACAGCACTGGAGATTCCTAGAGCCAGCAGCATTTTCACATTATGCGATAGCGAAATGTGCACGTCAATTAAGATACGCCGAGGAATGCCATGCGAAAACAGACGAGGACAGGTGGAATTGCTTATAAGGCGGGACGGGAGGAGTCGGAGGGGGAAAAGCTGCTCCTGCAAACCAGAAGCTTGTCTCTGGCACTTTTGTCAACTTACTTAACAGTTTTTACGCCTGTCAGCTCGTAAATCTTCAGCCAGCGAGGCCATTGTAGGAGACTCGAATCCTATCCACTGGACTGTGCTCCCGAGCTGGGCTAATTTAAATGAATCCTGCACTAAGAGAAATGCACTTCCCACACCGCTAAAACTACAATTGAACTACAATGTATCTGAAAGTAAAGATTTTTGCCTATACCTGCTTTTGCTTTATTTATAGTATTAAAAAGTCTTTATGATTAAGCATTAAAATGATTTAACACAAAATCTTAAATGAGCAGTGATATTACATATTTTTCGCTCCGTGCTCCGCAGGCAATAACTGCTACTGGTAGCCCTTTATTAAAAGTCAATAAATTAATAAATTATCGCATTAAAATGAATTGCATCTATATGTTCTAGCTTGCACATTAATTAAGCAGATTGCTTGATTTATTGCCATATCAAGTGTCGTCCGCATCTTCATCTGCTGCGGACAGTTGCGAAGCTAGTCCACCGCACTTTGCAGATCCTTATCATCATCATCATCGCACTCATGATGATGATCGAGTGAGTGCAGCAGCCCCACCAAAGGGTCTTTCGTGCCCATCATCATCTGGCCCCACATTTTATGTGTCCATTTACGTAGCTCAAATTGTAAGCATTCTAGGCAGCCGAGGAAAGAAGAAACAGAGGCAGAATCTTCGCAGAATCTTCGCAGATTCTGTCTCTATTTTTGAGTTCCCTCCTCGATGTCGTCTGCGTGCCAATTTCCCACTTATTAATAAAGATAAATAACTTAATGATTATTACGTTTAAAGTGCTTAATTCTTCAGACATTCAGGCGGCGCTCTATTCAGCCTCATGTCTTGTGTTCTACATGATGATTGCTAATGGGTTCTTATTGAAATGAAGCAATTAAGTGGTGTTGGTTTGAGTATATGTCCAGCAGAATAAGATAGGGGAGTAAGGGATTAGATATGGGTATAAGATACTAGTTGAAAAAATTGTCATGTATTCTACCACTGCTTAAAACGTTTTAGTTTGTTTTAAGCTCATTGGTGCTGCACCTACAGATCAAGTTAGCAAGTATCGCAATATCCTTGAGACTCTTCAACTGTTTACGCTTTCTTAGCCAACTTCCTTGGCAACTAGGGCCCGTCTGTCTGTCAATATGGGCACTAAAAACGATTATTTAACAACTGTTTAAACAGAAATTTATGTTTATTAATAATATCAACAGCATTTTGCCAATGGGCAACGCTGGAGAACGTTTAATCAACGCGCTGGCAGCTTTTGGGCAGAGCCTATGAATCAGCCAGACGGATCAAGATCAAGTGGAGCAGGAGTACGAGACTCAGACTGAAATTCAGACAGAGACGAGGGCGTCTGTGGACGTATTTTTTATTTTTAATTTTTTTTACATTTTTTTTTGCTCATTTCGCAGCACACACTTGGCCGTTTATTTGTGTATATATAATTTTGCGGTGTAACAAGTTTTTGCCGCCTGACAGCAGCGGAGGAGTCGCAACTGAAGCCAAAATGCGAAAAGTAAAAAGGCAGCGGCAGAATTCTTGTTTCCACTCGAGATGCTGGAGATCTCTGGAAACAAAAATTCAAGGTTAGCGACTGAGAGAAGCCGAGAATTGAGAACTGAAAAGCGGCGGCACCCAGCACCAAACCTTAACCCCTTCGTGACCGAATTGAGGTAGGCTAACTCAATATCTGTTTATATTTAAACAATCACACACCAGCGTAGATATAAAAGTTTTAAAAGTAGCTGATATCATTTTGCTCTTATGACAAACGGCATCTAATTTGTTAAGGATTTTTTCCATATTATCAAACATATGGACTTTGGGAAGCGAATCACTTATTAAACTAAAGGTAGAAACGAAAATATTGAATATAACAAAAATCATCAAGGGTTAAGAATCGCCGTGGCGGGGAGGAGCTCCGCCCGGGCAGACGGACATTCAACAAATGAATTTCATTATATCGAACGCATTCGTGCATTCTACCGCACACGTCGACCTCATGGATGCAGAAAGGTGCAGCCGAGGGACTTGTAATCAGTTGGCAGGCGAACGCATAAAGTAATTGCTAACCATTTGCGTTGGCACCGCCGACAACGAACTGCGGTGGAGTACCGCCCCACCTCTGGACTCTGGGCTCCAGATCACCCCCTTTGCACCCTGCCACCCCTATATATTGTGGCCTCCAACTCCTGCCCTGCCCTCGGATTCTGCATCTGCGCGGGCGTTCATTAACAGCAACCTGTTGAGTGTTCCGGCCAGGGCGACAAACGTTGCCTTTTCGGGCAGTCGAGTGGTGGTGCTGCATCAGCGGACCCCCAGTCCAGAAAAAAAAACAATCAAGTGCAGGGAGGCCGAAGGGTCGAACATGACTTACCCAGTAGCTACCAGATAAATCTCAGCTTGAAATTATTTTCGACAATTCTCCAGCTATTTAAAAATGCTAAAGTGAATAACTTATGAAAAATTATTTCAACATTAAATATTTTTAAGTGATTAAATAAGAAAAAGGTATAGTTAAAATTTTATAATAAGATTTTTTGAGTTAAAGTTTTTGATATTAAACTATTTTGCTAAGCTGTTAAGGAAAAATCTCTATCTTTCAACACATTAGCAAATAAACTTGCAACTTACATAGGCTTCGGTCAGAAATGCCCAGCTAAACAAATTTTTTTCCATGTATCGGGTGTACGGCGGAAACACCCAACAAAGGAAGAACCTTTAGAATTAATAACCAGTCGGGCTTTTGAGTCTCCGTCTGAGCACGAGCTGCTGCCGCATTAATCAAGGCAGCAACAAGTGGCAAGACGACGGCCAAGAAATCGAAAGTCCGGCACACAATGCACTTGTTGTGGTGCAGGCTCACACCCAAAACGCACACACAGACAAAACCACACCACCGGGCCCAGACCCCTGGGTAATTGGCCAAATTGACGTTTATATGCGAGGACCGAGTCGCAGGTTTATGGCCAGGATTATAGCATTGACAGTCCGCGCCAAAAGTTCATGCGCAACAGGAAGCCACACCATCGGCCATCGGCCATCGGCCATCGGCCAACGGCCATCGGGCATCGGGCGGCCTTTAAGCCCGGCAAATTTACGTGCCTAAAACTTGTATTTTGAAACGACCAAGAAACGATCTCAGCATCCGCGGGCCTGGCTCTTTGGGCACTTTTAATTAAAATGCCATAAATTCGTGAAGAGGAAATTATCATTAAAATTCCCTCGAAGAGGAAAGCAAAAACTTAATTTCTTCCTTATGCATTCGAGCAGGTTGGCAATTCCTGTTGGCAAGGTTGCAACAGAACCTGGAAGCATTAAAGCCAAGGAAAGCGAGCTAACATTGAGATTTAAATGAAGATGCTTTCTAGAGATAGTTGAGAATATTTAGGAAGCAGGCTTAATCGAAGGCTAATGTTGCGGAAGTAGCTAGCAATAATAGTTATAAAATCCAGCTTTAATAACTGGGTTGCTGGGAAAACAAATATTAAAGCATATACTAAGGAATTTGCTTAATTCTACGATGATTTCGAATTATTTTGGAAATATCTTTCGCAGCATTCTATGGTATGAAATACCATAAGCACATAGCTTTAAATTCTATGCTAATGCTTTAAAGAGCTGAGTGTTCCCAACAATTTGAGGCATTCTCGAGGTTGGATTTTCATTCGTTCCCGTCTCCGGCGATGATCACCTTTCCGATGAACCCATAAAGATTGCCGCATCGCTTTATGAAATATTCCCCAGCCAAGTCGCATTTGGGAGTATGACTTATCCGCAGGTAGCTGCGATGCGGGCGCAACACGAATTACATACATCAAGCACTAACTACCGACTTAGAGGAGCTCAGTAGATGGGAAGCTGGTGTACGTAATCTGCAGCCGAAAGCCCAAGCCACGTACGCATATATCTTCTCTTCACCAATGGGGTAAAGGAGGTGCTGGAGGAGCTGGAGGAGCTGGGAGTGCAGTTGGAGAAATACTCGTAGTACTGCAGTATTATCCATAGGACATGCAAACATGATCTCTTGCATTCATATCTATTTCAGTTTACCTTTCAAATAGAACGGTTTTTCAAATATTTCCCTAGGATAAGCAAAAATGTTGTATTTTCAGCAACTATTTTCTTCAAGTGTGAGTTAAGATGTTCAATAATGTTGCCACTTTTGTTTTGTAACCTGTCGAAGGTGTTGAAGATGATCATCGCACTTTCTCGCTCGCTCGCTCTCGGAACAATGAATTGCACAAATGTACGGGCAGCAAGCAACAGAAAAGGCAGAACCATCGCGGCCAACAACAATTGAGCCGCCATCCGCTGATGATCATCGCTGGCCAAGTACAATTGCCACCATAAAGCCTCATCCCCGGTCTCATCCCAAATCTGCCCCATCCATCGATCGGATCGCCTTCTCAGAGCACCACCACCACCACCACCTCTGGGCCCCCATTTCGACCTTCTTCCACTTGGCTCTGCCGATTGCCGCGATCAATGATCGCAATTCTCCAGTCTCCGGGTCTCTTCAGTCTCAGTACCTTCTTATGGACGCTTCAGACCCTGGACGCCCTCCGCCGCCGACTGGCGATGCCACTTGTACACTTGTTGCTGCGGGTCTGCGGTCGATCGCATTTCGGTTAATTTTGTTTGATACCCTATCGTCGGGTACTTAGCATTGTTTCAGTAAAGAGCGCTTTTATTTTCAACAACACATTTTCCGGTTTTCTTAAACTCATTTTAGCATAGTATTGAGGAAAATGTAATGAAAAGGTAAGTTATTATAATATAAAATATCAAATACAAGGTATTTCCAGTGCCGCATGTAACATTTTCCATATCAGCCAAACGCTCCTCCGCTTCCCACTTTATAGAGAGGCTTCCCACTTGAGTCTACGCATTCATTTGCGGGCTCATTGTGGCTGGGCATCTCCTCACCTGGCCCGGCCTGGTTCATTGGGGTCCGGCCAACTGACCGCCGTCGACAGCACCCTCACCCTCATCACTGCTGGCCAGGGCCCTTTTGTTCTTTGCCAGCTTTTATTTATTTTAAATTCATTTCTTTCGGGGCTCACCTACACACAAACACACTGGCCTGTCCGGTTGATTTTTTCAACTCGTTAAAACGCGCCTGGCACAAAGACGCACTCGGAGTGCTGAGGAGACTGAGACTGAGACTGGAACTGGGACTGGGACTGGTACCTCGACCCAGGCGAGGAGGCATTCTTTTATAATTCCATTTCGCGAGAATTGCCCGATGCGCCCTTGGACTCTGCGCAGAGAAAAACAAATTAAGCTTTAAGAAAATATTTAAAGCAGTACAGTTTTTAATAAGCAAATCTTCAAATGTAAAGATTTCATATCAACAGAAATGTAAAATAAATATTCTTACCACAATCACTCCATAACTTTGTAAAACTTTATAGCATTGCACAGAACCTTCAACTTCTAGATCAATTTGCATTGTGTTTTCTTAATTGAGTATTATGAACTATTGTTATTCAAACTATTTTATAGTTTAGGAAGTAAGTTTAAGATATTTTGTTAGAATAATTTCATAATATTCATAATATTTGTATTTTAAATTATTATATATTCTGCAGATACTAATAGCACTCTTTAATAAAGGTATTTAAAATAAATTATTCTGCAAGTACTAAAAGCACTCTATAATAAAAATATTTTAAATATTTATAACATTTTATAACACGTTGTAACATATTTATTTTTCTTGAGAAGCCACAAATTTGTGTCAGTGTAAAGCTGGGCACGAAGTCGTTTCTGATTCTCGGCCCAGACGTTCTACGTTCCACAGAATCAGCTTCGCCGGCTCGACCGCATCGCATCGCATCGTGTTGTGTGTAGTGTGTTGTGTGTAGTGTGTTGTGTGTTGTGTGTAGTGTGTTGTGTGTGGTGTGTGCGTGGATTATTGGTTCGCATCTCGGCCAGGCCCGAAGGCGAGTGGCAAGTACCTGTTGCCGTGGCTCTTTGTTGTGGTTTCGGGATCAGGTCCCAGGGAATCGGGTCTCGAACGTGCACCGATCTCGTTGATTTGCCTCGCCCTTCGCCTGCACTTGGCCTCTTATTTTTACCCTTGCCCCATTCGCTGCCCCTCCTACTTTGTTTAGAAGCGTTTTCGTTTAATGTTGGGTAATAATATTATGCCATAACCCTGCCCTCTCTGCTCTCTGCTCCTTTTGGCCGCTGCGGCTGGTTCACGACTGCGTTTATTTTTTACTTTTATGCAGGTACAGGTGGAACCCGCGCGATTACTTAGGGAATTCTATGAAACCGAAATGGAAATTTCAATTCACTTAAGACCGACCACAAAGAGAATGCTCAGCAGGCAGTTTTGAGTCGGGGGCACACATTTTGAAAAACCCTCTTGACATTTTTCTCGACGTTCCAATTACGATACGCAAACACTTAGCATAATAAAAACAAAAAAAATATATTATAAACAATTGCTGGGCGTACTTAGAAGCTCGGCCCACACATGCGACTTGTCAGCGCAATTAAAAATGGAAAAGCAAACGCCAAACTGTTGACACATCCCCAAAATGGGACAGACTTTTGGTCGAATAAACAAAAATCTCGAGTGCAAAGACATTAGAATAAATCTGAATGCCAAGTGAAAATAAACAAATATGGATCGGGAATTGAGAGCTTGACTGACAAGTGACCATGACATTATTTCCGCACTAAAACTGCGCCGAAAACCAAAGAATCTCCTCTAGCTCGGTGGTCTTCGCTTATCCAAGTTGATGATAACTGCCCAGATTGAATTGTTTCTGGGGTGTGAAAGACAAATTGATGGCGACCGCCTTTAGAACTCCAATGCCAGCTCATAAATCACCATGTAAGAGAGCATAAACTTTGACTAATGAAAGGGTTAATGGATCAATCCGTAAGAAGTATATCAGTTAAAAAACACCTAAGCTCCAACCTTGTCTAAATAAAGAATTAATGGTCGATTCCGGGAAGTAGCTAGGTGGGTCCCTTTCTTAATTAATAATAACTTAGTTAGCCACCCAGAAAAAGCTTTTGTTTAGCTACTCATAAAATCGAAAAGTACTGAGCCACCTACACTTTAGTATATAAAGGTAATATATAAAAAACAGGTAAAAGGGTTCGGGAAATGAAAATGATTAGAAAAATTGAGTAAGAAACGAATGTCCAAGATGTGTGATTTTTTTTTAAGAAAATTTCCACAGTGCCACCGATTCCACGAGAAACCATGGACAAGATTGCGCCCAGCAGGCAGACATCAACAGCTATTACTATTATTAAGCTCCTGGCCGCCATCAGAGGCAGTTAAAGCTAATAAAGCCATTTCACACCTGCCTGCGAAAATGAGTGCAGTTTGCCCCCATTAAATCGTTACAGATTGCTTATAATTAAATTATAATCAACCCCGTGGCGGACCCAAAGTCGAGGACCACGACCGGATCTCACTTTTTGCGGCCGACTGCATCTGACATGCATCTAACAAGCTCGCCAGGTACGAGTATCTAATCAACGTACAACGTCAAAACATCAACACCTCAAGTAATCAAAATCACTTTAGAATTTCAAATCAGACGATGGCCCGGGGAGTTGTGGATCGTTGGCTCCATCAGTCCATCAGTCCGTCAGTCCGTCAGTCAGCCGGGACACTCAGCCCGCCCAGTGGCCAAGTGGCGTTTAGTGGAGCACTGCCTCCCCATCCCGCTCCATCCCCTATCCACGGCCTCATCTTCATCATCTGATGGTCCCATCCTGGGCACGCAAGCGACGACAGTTGCGGCCAAGGAGAAAAAACTAAGATTATTCAAATTTAATGGGCAAAGAGGCAGCTCAGCATGGAGCGTCCAGAGCTGAAGTATCTTCCCATGCAGGCTTGAACATTTTCGCACTGAGAAAATATATAAAGTAATTTTATTTTATTTAAAACCAAGTGAGTGTATTTTCAGAAGTAACGCGTTAAGTATTTCAAAAAGTTGCAGAGATTTCCACGACTAATTTCCACGACTAAGTTAAATGGGTAATAGGAAGCGGAGTAATTAAAAATGTTCCATATTATGTTGGGCACTTTGTTTCAGTGCACTGGCTATGCTGAGCGAGTGGAGTCGAGCTTGTCATCATGATTGATACGTTTGATGGATTGATTTGAGTGGATGCGGTGCGCCAGTGTCCAGTGTCCAGTGTTAGAGGCTTGCTGATTGATCGCGGCGCGTTGATTACAATCGGAGTTGCAGTTCGACCCGGTCAGAGGGGCTGGCCGATTTGGAGTCGGAACAACGCACACACTGCTGGGAATTCAATCAAAAGTGTCAGCGCCAGTCGGTGGCAAACATCTAACTAGGAACTGGGAACTGGGAAACTTGGAACTGGGAGCTGGGAGCTGGGAGCTGGGAGCTGCACTAACTAGCCTGGAGGCTATGCCGATCCCCGATGCGAAACAGGTACTTTTCGCGCTTTTCGCCCAGATGCGATGATGATGATGATGACGATGACGATGATGGCGGCAAGTGTCTGTTGTGTCTTTTAGTGCCATGTTATATGCCACCTTAATGATCTTGTCTTGGCCAGGCGAGGCGACTCTGCAACATTTTGACCACCAACGGCGCCTTTATTGACTTCACAGCCCCGTCTTGCCACTCTCGGCTCTTTCCACTCTTAACTGGGTGGCCCAGACTCTTAGACGAAGTTGGTCCTATTAAGTCATAGCTTCGGCTCATTTCAAATCACTTCACAGCTGCCGCGGAAGCAGTGCTGGCAGTCAGACCTCAGAAATAATTAAAATAATTTACAATTTCACTAGAAAAGTGCCTAAAAACAAACAAATGGTTAATACTAAAATTGGTAATCTAAATATTCCAAAAAAGATGTATAAATATTTTGTCCCTATTTAAAATAAGCTAACCAAATGATATTTAGTATTTTTTGAACAACACCAAGCTATAATCATTATAAACATTTTATGATTTCCTTAATGCACATATATTATATAAAATTTTTTCATAGGACTTTATCAAAAGGTATTTCAGGGCTGAAACACTTGCAAGAAAGCGGCAAACTGGCCAACACTATTTGGCAGTTGCCCAGCCCATGAATAATGCCGTTTATGCCTCATTTTGATTATGTTGTACGATTTCCACTGTGAAAAATTGCCAATCGACAGGAGACAATGGCAACATAGAGGAGAATTGAATGTGTATGTTAATTTGGAGCTTGTAACTTTTAAATGGATTTTAATTGCCTTTTTTTGCCCAACGAATTTCGGCAAAATTGTTCGTTTCCATGTAAGTGCGTGCCGCACTTGTCGGCCTTTCTACAAAACCTTTTGAACTCCACCGCTGGTGTAGAATATTAAAATTAGTTCAGAGCGTTTCTTGTAATAACAAAAATGGGTTTCTTCTTTCGTTCGCTCGCGCTGATTGATGATGTTTTAATAGAGCGTGAGAAAATCGTATATTCTCGATTTTTGGCAATTGAATGTACTCTTGAAGGCACCTTGCATTCGCTGCGCCCCACTCGGCGTATGATTGATAAAGCCGAGCTAATTAGCCCCTTAATGATCGCTGGGAATTTCGCTGAGAATCTGTAAGCTTGCGGCAAAGTGGAGCAGCACACAGCAGGGGTAGATGTAAATGAGTGAATTCTTGGGAAATTGAGATATGGCTGAGCGCTGTCAGTTACCGCTAAAATGTATCCCAAATATCTGCCCGCAAATGAACACAACAGATTCTTTAATTTCAATGTACAACCTGTTGCAACTGCAGCGCAGAACAAGCGCCAAAACGAAAGACTCTGGACACGAACTTGTCTTACACAGAACAACAAAAAGCAGCCAGCGACAAGACAACAACAGCAGCCCAGCATCACAGAGTGCGGGAGAGAGGGAGAGCGGGAGAGAGGGAGAGAGGGAGAGAGGGAGAGAGGGAGGGAGGGAGTTAAGTCAAGTCAGGCAAAGTTGGTGCGACGGCGGCCCCGAAAAACTTTACGTAATTAAGCAAAGAACGTCGCGCTAATGTCGCACATAAGTCACACAAAGCACTCCCGCCAACAACAACGGCAACAGCCAGACGAACAAAACGCTTACTGTTTTTCCCCAACTTGCTACCCCCCACCAGCTGTTTTCCCAAATTTGCCTGCCAACTAAATACCAGCAGCTAATCAGGACCACTGCAATTTAAATATATCAAATTAAAGGAGAGTCATTTCCCATAATTTACACATTTTTAAAACGTATTATTTTAATAAAGCCAAGAGAACGATGAACGATATAATAATATTTATACCAAAAATCAGATTAGAAAATCCTAGCAGCTGAACAAGCTACATATTTTCTAGAAGTGTTTTGAAATCGCAGTTCTTGTTGCCGTGTCTTGTGGCCGCGGCTCATTCACGCGAATTTGTTTGGCAATTGAACTTGGCTTTGGAAACCTTTCGTTTGAATTCGATTTTTTGGGGACCGCCAGCAAGCATCTCAGGCCAACGCGTTTTTGATTAGCTTTCCGCATTTTAGCGGCATTTGGCACTCAGCAACCGGAGAAAGAAGAAGGTAAGCAAAAAAAAGGAGTCAAAGCTGCAGACGACGACGATGGCCAAATGTGATGCTTATCAGGAATCACGAATATTTGCTTGCTGCAGCAGCCAAACAAACCGAAGAAGTTGTGTTCGAATGGCTTTTTCCGCTTCCCCAGGAGTCGGGGGATGCGACTGGGACACCGAATCATTCCTGCAGGAGCAAGAAATCCCAAACTTGACTCACGACGCATTTTCCTTGCAGATAAAAAGTGTTTGTCTATCTATATATTTAATTTCAGTGAGCGGCGTCAAGTGTATCGAATTGCATTGCCAGTGGCCAAGTTTTGTAGGTGTTAGTGCAGAGTTTTATTGCTCTTCAAAATGTTATATAATGGAAAAGCAGTACTCAAATACCTATATTTAAAAGATCATAATTTAAGCTCAACACTTTTTGAAGTACATGTTTGCTACTTTAAAACGACGCAAAATTCGTTTTTATTATAATATGATTTTTACCCCTTGCTGACTCAGCTCGATAAGCCATCGTTTCCGATCCATTTCTTGTTGGTTCCGAAACACCTTGGGCTTACAAGATCGACAACGAAACCGTTTAACCCTTGCGGGCCAGACGAAGTGGAAGAAGTTGCATAAACAGTTGGCAGCGCTTTTTTGGCGCCCAACAGTCACCAGGCCCCAAAACCCACACGCCACCACAACTGATGATGATGGTGGTGGTGCAGAAGAAGTGGTGCGGGTGGTGCTGATGGTGGCGTTGCCACATCGTCGCCGGCAGAGCGTGCAGCGTGGGCGACGACTTCAGCGGGGGCCTCATACAAATGATTTTGCCAAAATATTCAACGTATGCATATTTTTTATAATTTTCACAAATTGATAAACAAAATTGCAAGTGATTTTTCATTGTTGCGCCGGCACGGCCGCCGACTGCCAGATTGTGAGTCACACCAGCGGGATAATTATGATGCCAGATAATGCGATATGGAGTGCCATACGTATTTCCCGCTCATTTCTGGCTTTCGCACTGGCACCCGCGATTTCAGTTGGCCACACGACACGGTGCAGTGGCAGTCTGTGACAGCTGCATTGGACACTTGGAAAATCGAGGAAACTGCCTGGCGCCCTCCTTTTGTCGGGTCTTTCAACTTTTGTCGCCGTGATTTCTGCCTCCCCATCGGGTGGCTAAAAGTGCACTTAGAAAAATCTTGCCTACAGAGAATCATAGCAAAGCTAAATAGGGATATTAGGGATAGGGGTATTCTTATCTGTATGCAATAGAAGGATAGAAAGATTGGTTTGAAAAATGTATAACATATATATACTACTGTGTATATATTTACTATGTATATTATTTTTCTGTGGACTTTGTGGTCATGTGGGTTCCTTCGGCTGCACTCCACTCATAATGCAGGCCATTGTCTGTGGCCGCGCTGCATTTTACGAGCGGCTTTGTTTGCGCTTTGCGAATTATTATGTCATAAATTAATAGGCGCAATTTTTACTACCTATGGGGGACACTTTACATACCCCTAGATACAATAAGGGACACTTGGCTAAGTGAAAAATGCTCTACTGGCTCTACATTAGCCTAATGTTTGCCGATTTTCCATGTGTTACATGGGCCCCGATACAATCGAGTGGCCAGGGAGTGCCGGTGGCTCGATTAAATTGTATCAAAATTATAAATGGGAAATCCAAAATGAGATTACGGAAAAATGTGCTTGTGCACATTTCGTTCCTGTTTAAATTAAATAAATACCAGCATATGCAGAGCAAATTACTCGATGCCCAATATCGATTAATATAAAAAATATATATACTTTCAGTACAAATTTACCACACATTTGAGGCACTGCATTTGTAAAAATACCTTTAAATGCTATTGTCAATTAAATTTTAATTGTGCTATTTACTTAATCAATGGAGTGTGGTAACCGCTGATTCATTGATCCACAAAGGAAAAAACTAAAAGCGCTTATATGCAGATTTAACCTTTTATACCGCACTTCAACGTCATCCAAAGTTTGCATGTTGTGTCTATCTCAAAGTCGAAGCCGGGGCTGTTGTTTTGGCCCAGAGCTCAGCATGTTTGTTAACAGAAAAATAAAGTGAAATAACGTTAACAACACGCCCCGTAGCACCAGACAAACACCCCACCACCCCACCCCTTTGCACCACTTTGGCCAAAAAGTCTGCACAGCTGTCTGGGGCGCAAAGTTCGGTTTTCGTTTTTTTCTTCAGATTTCAGATTTTCTGTAGTTTCGAGAATGACTCATTGGGGTCTGCAGCTTGTCTGCCGCTATTTGTTGCATATATGATTTTATTAGTTATCCACGGACTGCAGTTTTGTTTTTTCTTGGCGGCTGCGATTTTCCTTCATTTTTTCTTTTTTTGTATTTCTTACAATTTGACTACATTTGACCAAAACGCCGCTGGTCGTTGGTCAGCCGCATGTCTCGCCATGTGTTTTGTCAATTAAGCCGCAAATTTGCCAAACAAATTCAAAAATCGCGTTTTACAAATTTCCAGCCAAATTGAATCAAACCATGTTCCCATGTATATAGTCCTTAGATTTTGTTATTATATTTCTCTTTCTGCACTGCTCAAATACTTGCTGCTACTTTGGGAGCTAAAGTCGTCTTATCACAGCCACGACATCGTCGGAATATCAACTCAAATGACCATTATTAGCGGTAAATAAACTCAACTTCCAGCCGGCAAAGCAAACCACAAGATCTCGACCCAGCAAGCCAAGCAAACCAGCCAAAACCGAGGAAAACCAAGGAAAACCAACTCAAGCTCTGTCGAGCAGTAGAAGTAATAAAAGATCATGTTAACACAGTGCCAAACAACGGCAATAAACGGGCATTGTGAAAAGGGGGAGAAGGGGGGCGGTTATCATAGCTAATGTGATGCGAATATTGAATACTTTATTGGTAAATCAAATACATAAAGACTTTCAAGTACTATTTCCAAGAAGAAAAGACAAAATTTAAGCAATAATGTTGTTTATTCTTTCTAAGCCTTTCTTATAAGCCTTAAATAATATTTCCAAGATCTTATTTTATATATTTCATTTGGTATGTTTTAATGTTTTGTAATAACAGTTTGAAATAACTGAAATCATGATAAACCCCATATGATTGTCACCATACCCTTTGTTCAATGCAGGCATATAGGAAAAATCCAATGCCAACAATGCCAAAGTCAATGGAAGGAAAACTTACATCTGATAAATGATATAGAGGGGCTTTTGCGGCTGCAACGCAGCAAATGCAACAGCAGAAGTTGCAACAGTTGCAGCGGCAGAAATATTGTCACAGACAGAACTGCAGAAGGTGGGAGAATCTACAGAATAACTCTGGCTCTCGAATGTGGATGTGTGGGGATGTGGGGATGTGTGGATGTGGCTTAACCTGTTGCCGCCGTTTGGGTGCAATCCTGGCCATTGTTTGGCCAAGCGGACGCTTATCGCTCGCTGGCCATGGAAGCCAATTAGGCGACATTTTTTGCACCATCTGCCGTTGGCAATTATGAAAATTGCAATTTTTATTGCGCCCAAGTGGCGGGCAGGGAATTCCATTCGATTCCACTCCATTCCATCGGTTCCAAGCGATGCCAAGCCAATAATGCCACCTCCTTCGCTTATAGAATCTTTAATAATTACGCTAATTGGCTGGCAGCCAGGTGCCGGGCAATCCGGCAATGACTTTTGGGGTTACAATTCGAAATGAATTTCGCATGCCGCTGCACGTTCCACAACTCTTAATGGTCATGCCGGCCAGGAGCGTGATTCACTTTGACCTCCTACCGGGCCTAATGCGCCATGCTCCATGCGCCATGCCGCTCATCATGCTCCAAATCTACATAAATCTGTAACCGAATTACGAATTACGACGACTGCACTTTTGGCCTGCTCCCTCCATACAAATGTGGGATGTGGGATGTGGGATATGGGATGTTGGATGTTGGATGCACAGCATCCGAATTGGAGCCATGTGTGAGCGTTTTTGGTCTTTGTTAAAATTGTTTCCATTTGGCCGTCTGCTATGCGGAAGAATCGATTTTGGACGCTGCTCTGTTTGGCTGGCCCACGATCTCGGCGATTTTCGATTTATTAAAATGAATTAATTTGACCGCTTTGCCTTGCTGGCTAAATGCGCGGCATTTTAATGATAGCCGCTTAAAAACCAAACTCGGCCGTATATCGATCGTATTAGCATTCACTTAACCCTTTGGGTTCACTCCTGGCGTACAAGGAATTTCTAATTGAAATGGAAAATGCTATGCTATGCCAAGAAAAAATGTTTAAAGCGCCCGAATTTAATATTGAAATAGATACTACTGTCATTTCTGAACCTTAATGTTATAGATGTAATTTATGGTATTTGCGAATATTTCCGGCTTCCATTGAATAACCCTCGACTCCCTACAGAGCCACCCTTGTATGGCCACTCTGAGTGGCCCAGCTGAGTTCCTGTCCACTTGAAATGATTGATATTCCTGCTGTCCAAGCACCGGAATAACTTTCTCTGGCCTGAACACGAATCAAACACAAGGCGCACGCATAAACAACATCCTCTAACCCTTGGCTCTCGGCCAAATGCCAAAAGCCGCAAAAAAGGCACTTAAAATGCCAAAGTCAATTCGAGCCAATCGACCAAAGTTGGCCGACGAGCCGAATGAGCAAACGCCTGTCAATGCACCGGGCCCAATGAAATTAGGTAATAAGCAAGCCATATAGACACACACATTTATGCGACCGCCAGTTCGAGTTGCTCCAATGTCCGAGTCCGAGTCCGAGTCACTTTTCATTTTCAAATGGCAACGGCAAGTGCGCCACAGACGCTCCATATCAAACTTGGCGGCAGTGGTGCCTGTAAAATAACTCTAAATGGCTAAAAGAAAATGTTTAAAACACCAAGTTTTAAAGTTAAAAAAAAGTTAAAAACAAATGTTGAATTGGTTGTAGTTCTAAGTGAAAGCCTTATTTTTTTACCATTTCAAATTTGAATGAAAATTGGTAAGAACCCACTCTTGTAGTTAATCAATTTATGTAAAATATAACTAAGTGAGTGGTCGCCAATAGGATCCTTAGCCAGATTTATCCAGCCTATAGCCAGCTGGGCAGCACTCATCGCAGGCGCGCAGAGATAATTTATAAGCCCCAATGCACGGGCCAGACGACCATAAAAGTCCTGGACCCGACTCCATTCGACTCCATTCGACTCCATTGGACTCCACTCGAATCTCCAGGCGGACGACGGCCTGCAGGCGGCTCTGTCAGTTGGACTGTCAATTGACTGGCAACACTTCGCAAATGCGGCGCCCGTCGCGACCAAACAAAGCCACAGAAATCGGACGGCGGACAGTCGGAGCGGGACACTCAAATGAATTGAAACTAATATGCCAAAGTGAGTGGAGTGGAGTCGTCTGACAATGCTTGGTTGGTTCCCCATGATTCTGAGCCCACTGCCTCGGGCATAGTAGTCCAGTCGGCAAGCGAAAAAAAAAAAACAAAACTATATATATACAAAAAACATCGAAGCGAAAGGATATGAATTGACCAAAAGAAACAAAATGCTATGCATGATTACCTAATGCAGAGATTGGTCAGTGATGCGATCGTGATTTAAACAGAGTTCTCATTGGCGGCAGGCCATTAAACTAGGGAAATTAAACAGTACACTCAATGTAGAAATTAAACAGTACACTCAATGTAGATTTATTTCTAGAGGGCATTGCATCAAGTTTGTTCCTTGTAAGATATTACCCTCATTACCAAAGATTTATGTGAAGACCATTTCTAAAAGGCTTGGCGGCGAAAAGAATAGATTAGATGCGCTATCTTGCATGTTGCTTCCTCAGTTCAGAAGAGTCTATTCCACATGTTTAATGTTTTATTTGAATTTATTTAGGTGCCAAGTGCTGAGAAATATAGATCGTATTTTTTTTGAGCTCCCGAGTCACGTCATCATACCTGGAACCGCCTCAGATTTGTGAGCAAAAAGTGTGACCATTGTGATTAATTTTTATCGCTGGCTTTTGAGCGTGTGATTTATTGTGCCGCTGATATAAATCATTTAAAAATGCAAGCAATGCGATTTTTGTCAGGCGCATTTAATTATGCACTAAATAAGAGGTGTCGCACGAAAATGTTTACAATAAATTAATTGAAAATCAATTAGTGGGCCCCAGAGAACCGCAAGAGCCGATCAATAAAAAGCAACTCTGACTGCGAGTGCCACTGAATTATTGTCAACTCTCTGAAATGGGCCAGGTAAATGGCAGAAAAAAAATATTATTGAGTGTGCTGAATTATGGGGCGCAGTAACGGGATCCATAATGTCCATAAAATCCATAAAATCGCCAATGGAGTTTGGCTGCAGGTGAAAAAGAAATATTCGGCGGCCAAAATACGACTGCGGCCACAAATTAAAGTGCATAGCCGTGTATGGAGCCATTAAATTTTATATTATTTGCATGCCCCGGCCGAAGCGAAAATGAAATCAAAAATAAAAAACAAAAAAACCAACTTCGTATTTATTAATTAGAAGGAAAAACACTTGGCTGCGGCTCTAACTTCGATCCACGGACCACTCATAAAGCCGTGTGTATAATTTTAGCCAGCCGCTGAGGTGTTAATTGCACACTGGCGGCCCCACTTCTTGGCCCACATATCGCTGGGTATTTTGGTAATGCTCGGGATCCGAGTTTGAATTCGCAGTTGTGTGCCCGCCGGTGGCTGTCGATTGAAAGTGTGAAATTGCCAAGCAATTGTGATTGCCCCTCCAATCCCCAAAAGAAAAAAAACAAATCAGAGATCGTTGCAGTTGGCAAATTGCATCAGGTGTTCGCAGGGGGTTAGGTGCAGTTTATGATTTGTCTATGTGCTGATTAGCCGGTGGGTGTGGCACCAGCGATTGGCCCCGTTAACGTATGGAAAGTCGCATATTATTTGGAATGGATCAATCGGAAGCGTAGTTAAAGGTCTTACTACGCAAATCAAGTTGCAGAACCTGTAATTAAAGTTATATTAAAAATTGCTCCGGTTAGCATATCGAATATGAGAAATATAGAATGCCCAAACAATAGTTAAGTCCTTGCTGACCTTTGACGGATCAAAGGTTATGGGACCGGTGTAGTGAGAGAAAGTTATCAAAAAGCATGGACATGAGCACCATCGATCACACAATCAGTGGGGGGAAAAGCCAAATGGAATAAGGGACCGGCGCAGAAAGTGTTTTCCTCTCCCGCCGCCCAGCGTTTCCAGATTTTCGCCTTACCAAAAGACAGGCGACTGCAATGCAATAAATTTACTTTAATTTCTCATAAATTTAAGCTTTGCATATTTTTTGCATACTGGAAAGACAATAGCTTTGTGCCGAGCCAACACCCGCGCACATTTGCATGCAAATGAGATGGGAAATGGTGCTGGGGATGGAGTTCGGATGGAGTTGGGATGGGGCTGGGGCTGGGGCTGGGGTTGGGCAGCCAACAGATCCCAGGTCCCCGAGAGTGGGTGACGCTAAGCACCATTTGACGCCGGTCGCTCCTTGTGGCCTTTTTGGGCCAGGCCAAAACGCCGGCGACTCGGCGACTCGGCGACACTTTTCAGGCCGACCAGTCGAAAAGTCCAAGATGTCCATCAACGCCTGCGTGTCCAACGAAGGAACGAGAGTCGCGCACATCAAAGCCTTTGGCGCCACCTTGGCAAACAGTGCTGTCGGCTTGGCCAAAATTCAGCTTTTTCCAAAAATTAGTGCAATTTGTTGGTAATTATTGGCATTGGCATTCAATCGCTCCAAATGTTTATACACAAGTATTTGCTAAACTGAATCAATTTGTATATTTACCTCTATCTAGGATGAAGCTATATATACGTGTATATTCAGAGAAAAGTTTTTTGTTTAGCATAAGCTAGTTTTTCTTAATTTGACAGCACTGTGGCACCAAACGCAATGGGCCAAGATGCTGAACAGGATGCGGAAAGACGAAAGGCCAACTTTATGGCTGGCACCAATCAAGTTTGGCTTGCCGGCTCCTACGACGTTGTCTAATGCCTTTGTTTATGCCCTCGACAGCATCCAGTCCTCGTCTGGTCCATAACTCTGTTGGCATAATGGACTTGGAACTATAGGTGCTACTCCCAACGCCACTTACACCTAGAAAAATAACCTATTTGGCTTAAATATAATATATATGTACTCCCGAAATATTATGACTGTACCTAAGAAAAATAATACAATATCGATAATGCTTACCCCAACTACATATGTTATAAAACATAATTTGGCTTTTAATATTTCCCTAAGTGCACTTCGTTGGACACAAGCGTGTTTAATCAAATCTTCGAAGGATTCTCCACCAGCAGTATCAAGTGCTCATTTTGTCGCTCGTCTGTTGTTGACACCCACAGACAATTTGCAATAATGCGGCTCATCAACTCACTTTTGACAGTGAAAACCCCGTAGAAGCTCCCCTGGTCCGCCCACTGATTCTTGGCCAGAAAGTGCCACCTTAAATTGGCCTTTTATCTGTCCGCACCCTTCGCTAACGCTTGTCTGTGGATTATTTTAGCTTTTTGCGCCCCATCGGGCTGATCGAAATCCTTGACAAATCTGCCATTTTATTAGTTGGCAATTTTCGCGGCAGACGACCGGCGAACTGGCTGATGACAATGGCACGTGTCTTAAAGACGTTATAGTGAAAGCGGAAATGAGCACCATTTGTTTTTGCCTTCGATTTGCAATGGAAAAGGTATGGGGCGGTAAAAGGATTTGCCAAAATATTCGACAGCTTGCACGAAAAGAAATAATGTTTATGCAATTCACGAAAACGACCAATAACACATATGATAATGCTTGATTTTAGTCTTAACGAATTTATTAAGATATAACTAAAAATGGTGGCCAAACTAAATATCCATATAAATAATAAAGATACTCTCTTTAATAACAACTATTTTTTACATAATTATCTGAAAGGGATTTGCAAAGCAGCAATTAGCGTGTCCTTTTTGAACGACATAGCTTTCCGTTCTTCAACAATCATCAATCAAATGTCCAATTACACCGCTCAATTATAATAATATTCTTCAAAATGCAGACAACTTTTTCCCACACCAAATGCTCAGTGTAGCATTCCTCGTCCTGTCCGAAAACCGCCCCCCAGGATCTTCCGTTCAAGATTTTGGCAATCTCATTGGTAAATCTGAACCCGGTAAACAGACAAAACCTCAAATAAAATGCACAAGAGTACCGAAAACCAAGGGTGACGATTCGGTGGAAAATATTAATTTATATTATTTGCAATGCTGCAGCATGCCGCAAAGTGTGATTGTGACAGGTACAGGCCGGCGACAAAAAATCCCGAATTTGCGGCACGTGACCGACGCACTGCAAATATGCATAAAAGTTGAAGATTCGAGTTGATAGTGTGCGCACACGACCATTAAAAGCAAAAACTGCCTTCTGGATGAGGGCGATGACAGGCTTGGAAACAACAGAAAGATTTATAGCTAAAACTGGATAGCTTTAAAAAAAAAATAAAATAAAATAAATTCTTGCTGAAAACTGCAAGTATTGAGGTATTTATTGATACCACACATTGGCTTCGCAATAACAAAATTAAATATAGTAAAAAACACAAAATTATAAAAAAAAATCTGTTTTAAGTCATATAGATCAAAAATAATTGTGTAATAATTCAGCAAAAAATTCTACTTAATAATTCTGCTTAAAAATAGTTACCTTCTTTTGAAAAAAAAATGTTTCCTTGCTAATTATAGACAATAGTTTTTAACATAATATTAAAACTATTTCAAAATAGCCAGATCTGGCTAGAAAATGTCTAGTTTTCCATACCACCCATCCAAGTGTTATGCTCAATTTTTCCTCAGGGGAAGGAAAAGCATATGCTTAGCTTCACAGCGACACGGCAACGATTCCCACACACACGCACACCACGGGCTATTGCCGACGCAGAGCATTCGCTTGGACAGGACTCAAGTGGCCTGCGGATCAAAAGGACACGAGGATGCGGACGATAAGTACCAGAAAGGACTGGCCGGGCATTGAGAAATTAAAGCCATGCACGCACCCGCCGGCCCACTATCGCAAACCCAAATGCGAAAGTACCCCGAAATTGATGGCCAACAGACGCTCGCTGTCTGCCGCAGATACAAATGTATCTGTTCTCCTGCGTCAAACCGCCGAGTGGCCGGGTGGCGTATCTCTTTTGCTCCCCTCCTCGAGCACTTTCCCACGACTCGCAAAGTGTTGCTGGTGTCCCGGCTGCTGTAACAACACAGTTCATTTTATTTGCCCAGGGGTTGGGCTCGGATCGCCCCCTTTTAATTGCCGCCTCCCTATGGCTTAGCAGCCGGATCATCCCCTGGATTCCAGTTGCTGCCGTGGCTGGTGCCACTGCTGTCGGCTTCATTATTTGCTATTTTAGCAATTTGATGGTAAACTTTGGCCACGTCTCGATGAGTGGCTGACAGACTGTCTGCACTGGCGGAAAAATATAGGTTACTTCTTTGGTTCAGGTGTGAAATGTATATACAAGAAATTTGTATACTTAGGATAAGGAATTTGATATTTAAAAATAACATTAAATAATAATATTTTAATAGTTATTGATTTATAAATATATATTTTTGCCTAGTTCTCAGGCTGCATATTTGTTTTATAAGATTCCAGATTTTGTTTCAGTGTCGCACTGCCGTGTCATGGTTTCTATTCCGCCTGCTGCTGCTCTTCCACGGCAGCACCAGGATGCCAAAAAGAACTCGGCTCACACAATGGACATGTTGCTACTTTTGTGCCGATTGTGTCTGGCGTGGCATTAAAATTTGGTCATGGGGTTCAAGGGTCCATTATTAATTGATTATGAACCCAGGCATATCTATCTATCAAAGGTATGAGAGCCTTGACCTCCCACTCAGCCACGCAACTAAGGGTCCAGATGACGTGGAAATGGACTTGTAACCATCCCACGATGTTACGGAAGATAGTTTTGTATTTCGAGAAAAATGTTTCCCTTGTGAGGAAGTATTACTCGGCAGGTTTTAATTGATGTTACAATAGAAGCTAAGAACTACATATTAGGTCTAAAGAGCTGGCCTGGGTATATACACGTATATAGTGTTAAATCAACTTTTCTTTTATTCGTTGTTATCTTTCAAACTGCGTAAAAACTTTCAAGCCCGAGACAAATATTTGTTGACCGCATTGTTCCTTGTCATTCTGAGCATATTCCCCGAAAGCGAAATAAAACCACACCCCACCCCACCTGCCAGCCCACACGCCCTCCGCTCGATCAGTTTGGCTCTAATTTAATTTGCATTTTAACAACTTTTTGCGTGTGGCTTGGGGTTTCTTTTCTGGAATTGCGAGTGGACAGTGGTCAGTGGACAGTGGTCAGTGGAGAGCGAGGAGGCGAAGGAGGCTGGCAACAAAAGGCGTGACTGCAACATGCGCCAAGTGCGTGAAACGCCAAAATAACGCAGCAACCTGCCAAGACTTTACCTGCGGGCGCGCACCCAAGCCGCGCACAAATTAAATTAGTTTGAATAAACAGCGAGCCACAAAAACGAAACTAAAATGAAATAAAAGCCAAGTGCATAATAAATGAACCGAGCCGATGCGAGTGAAATACTGGGCGCAGCCAGAAAATCGAGGAAGGCAATAAAAAGGAAACCAAACCGAAACGAAACGAAGCGAACAGAAATCAAGGCAAATCCGGGCGGCCATGAAGACCCATCCTATTCCATACCATACCATCCCATACCATCCCATTCCATCCCAATTTAACCCGAAGCTGCGACTTTTGGAGTTGCGACTCCAAGACTTCCACTGCGTGGGCGCAAAAGCTTGCGCAGGTGATTTTAATCGCATGCCAGGAATCTGGCATAAACAGGTGAACCTACCTCTCAAGTCTCGAGCTCCAACTCCGACTCCGACTCCACCTCAAACTCCAAGTCCAAGTCCAAAACGGACCGCAAGGCACAAAGGCAAATGAAAAAAAATTAAATCAGGCACAGGAAGGTCTCCGCATGGCAGCAGGGTATGGCAACGTGAGGATCCTTAAACGGGATTAAAACTACTTAAATTAAAATAAAAATAAAACTGTATAGGTAAGGCAGAAATATTCGTAAAAAAATATTATTCTATAAGTTATAATATTATAACTTATGTAACTTATAACTTATGACTTATAACTTATAACTTAGTTTTCCCTTTTTGTAATATATTTTAAAATGACATTTTATATTTAATAATTTCATCCCAGGAACGGTTTCAACGTATTTGTATTTCAGCGTATTTCGAGCTTCGGTACAGTGCGTTTCGTGACACGATGCCATCGTCCACAAATGAGCCCGAAAGGATGCGGCTTTGTGGGGACTGCGGAGCAGGAAAACGAAACGAAAATTGTAAATCACGA
Source organism: Drosophila orena (assembly GCA_005876975.1). Taxonomy (NCBI): domain Eukaryota; kingdom Metazoa; phylum Arthropoda; class Insecta; order Diptera; family Drosophilidae; genus Drosophila; species Drosophila orena. The sequence continues at coordinate 477,533 of VCKV01000008.1, read as the reverse complement.
ATTTTGCTGGAAGATATGCAAAAAGCGGCGCGCATTTTGTAGCAAATTGAATTTTCAGCAGAAAATCCCCAAGAAGGCGGCCGAGAACTTTTGCAGAGAGGCCTTGTTAAAGGCGAAAAAATAAGAATCAGCCGCGCGCGCTTGCGCATAAATTTCCAGGCTGCAATCGGAGCAGAGTACCAGGGTAGAAATATAAATAAAAATAAGAGCTGCAACAGGTTGCAGCAGCAGCAGCAGCAGCAGCAGCCAGAGCATGCCCCAATCTGCATATACAAGCCATAAAGCAATTTCCATTTGCAGGCCCACAGCCAACTCCCCAAAAAAGGCGACAAGGGCGAGGCAGTATGGCCAAGAGAGCCAACCTTGATCCTTGTCAAGTGCAGAAAATCGGGGGAGGCTGCATGGAGAACCCCGCCGCCAGGCAAAATCGTCTGCGGTTCCAACTGGCAGCTCTGCGTTTCTTTAATAAGTTCGCAGCTCGGTGGAATTCTCGTTCTGTTCTGATTTCTAGTCACTCACTGCACTCCACGCATGCAGTATGTTCTTTACTCGATTTTTATGCAAATTCGCATTTTTATTTTTATTTGCCTGAAGTTGAAGGAAGCCAAAAATGTCTTTCTTACTACCAGTAATAAAAAATTTATGATTTTATTTATTATTGATTGGTTTTAAAACTATTTAGATTTACAGTGGTAGATTTACCAAGTTTTTTTTCGGTATGTTTTACAGGCAATCAAGTATCAAGTACCAGACATTTTCTTTCGGTGCAATGGCGACGACGAATTCATTTCATTTTGTTTTTCGTATGCAAAAATTGTTATGGCCAGGCTGCATGGAAGGACTTGGCTAGAGTCTCTGTCGCCGCTGTTACCATTTATAGCCGCTGGCTGTTTTTCGTTGCCAAATTAGTGAATTTACATGTTGAACAATGATCAATGTTTTGTTAGCACATGTTTGCCTCGCAAAGATCGTTGTGTTGTTGCTACATGCGATCCGCCAGATACTCGTGCATATAGTATCTGAATGCGGCGGGAGGAATCCACTGCATATGCAAAACAATGAGAAAATTTGTTGAAAAAACGAAGCTCTCGAATAGCGAGTGCCGCAATAACAAGTGTAAGCTTGGTTGAGAAACTCGATACTCAAAATTGGCACAACAAACTGATTGAGCACTTATGTGTGAGTCATTAAAATAAACTCCTCGTTTGAGGAAAGCTTGTATTTATAAGATAAAAAACAGAAATGCTGCACAAGTTAATACTGATTACCAAACAAGTATAAATTGAAATACAAACACCGTGCAATTAGTGGTGTTTACGCGATTATGCAACACATCAAAGTTCTCAAAAGGCTAGTGCAAAGAAAAAACAACTCCGTATCTTGCACAATACAACAAATTAAGCAAAAACAAAGGCAACTGTGAAACAAAGATGCTACCCAAAAATGGCAAGAAAAGCGCAGTTAGCAGTGCCACGATGTCGTTTTGTGCCGTTTTCTCACCTCCAAGGAGTGGAGGCAATCAGTGCACCCACCGGCAGCCAAACGTTAACACTTGTTTGCCCAGCTAATCGCATTTGCTGCGATATGAAAGGAGGCAAAGGCAGCGGCGAAAGACACAACCTTAAGTAGAATTAAGAATCCAAATTCATGAGTCAGGCATCCTTAGCCTTCTTTTTTTTGGTTTTGCGAATATTTTGGGTTCTCTGTTTCGATTTCGATTTCGATCGTTTCGGTTTGTTTTTGATTTGTGTGGCTTAATAAAATACCAAGAAGTCGTCGCCAACGTCGAGAGATTGGGAAACAATGAATGCTTCCGCCGCACTGTCAATGATTCTACCCCGAAAAGCGCCAAAAAATAAATAAAGATTCGTGTGTGCTTGGTGATTTATGTGCCTCGCTTTTAGCCAATTTTCGTTTTTAGTCCAGAGTTAAATAATGCTCTTCCAAGAATATAACCCAAAAGATACATATGTATTCAATGGATTTGTATGGCGTGTGTGTGTATTCACACATAAAAAGGAAGCAGGCAAGAAAACAGCTTTTTGCTGCACAATTCCCATCTATTTGAGGGCCTTGAATGTGCATGTGAGTACTCATATCTATTCATAATTCGTTATTTGTCATTGTTACCGAATCTGTTGATTCGACTCGACTGCTTTCGGCCGAATCCAACATGTTGATTTTCTAAGCAATTAATTTGATTAACTGCCAAAAATGGTTGCGGGCTGCGGTTTTTCAAACAGGGAGGCTCTTTTGATCTAGCTGATCAGGCCGAATGCGGCGAGAGTGAGTTATAAGTCCGTCGGGTATTTATCATGAGCATTAAGTGTTATTAATTAAAAGTTCTTACCAAATAATTGTGGCTATGATATAAGAGACTCAAGGCGAACGCCAAAATGGTAATTATGCTGGGAGACTTTCGCTTGGCAACGGAAATTCCTCTATTTAAAGCCATATCAAAAGCATAAAATCCGTTAGTTTTATACCAACAGCCAAGACAAAGCCAAATACTAGCCAAGTTCGTTACCTAAGTCTTTCGATTTGCAGCGAAGTTCGTTGCCTAAGTCTTTCAATTGCAACTGTGAGAGGCGAAAAAGGTTGCTCCGATTTTCAACTCGATTTTTGTCGGATTGTGTAGTCACTTTTTGGACAATAAACACATTGCAACGATGTTATCAAATAGCCAACAACATGGCCACCTGCCAGCCACTCCCCTTTTTCTAGCTTTGGATTTTGGTATCGTGGGGCGTATGCTTCACTGATTAGCTGTTGCCAATTTTTGCCGGCAATAAAAATTAGTCGCAATGCACGAATATGGATTTGGCTTTGTGCTCGATTTTTTTTTTTCATTTCTGTTCCTTTTCAAATTTGAATTTTTATACTCCGTCGTTTCGAATGCAAAAATTGAAAACTCTTTAGCCTGCCAATCGAACGTTAATTAATTGCGATTTATTGACTAAATTTCTTGATTAGACAATTGACGTCTGTCGATGTTGCAGTCGTTGTTGCTATAATAACGTTTTTTGCTCCGCTTGCCTCAGTTTTAGTGGTTGCCACACATTTTGCTCGCTGGCCACAATTGTCGTCAATTAATTTTGTTTTGATTTTGCTGATTTGATACGCCGACGACGCCGCCTTGCAGGTGGCATTGAGATTTAACGGTGTTTTATAGTTTTTTCCTCATTCGAAAATTGCTTGCAAATCAAAAGTGAATCAATCATTAATTACAAATATAAATCGTTTTAGTGTCTTGGCTTACTAATTTCGATTTGAAAGAAAAAGTTCAACTAATTTTTTGCATAAGAGTTTGTAAAAGCGGATGTTGCAAGTAGCTAAACGCTTTAAATGGAAGAATACAACCTCTTTTTTTTGACTGCGTTAGTTAAATATAATACCATTCAGTGAGATAATAAAATAAAGCGCCAAATCCTGCTAGAAAATTCCTCCAAGTGTAAAATCTTTCTTGTATCTTGCTTTATTATAATAATTAACCTAAGCCACTAGCATCAATCTGAACTTAAATAAGTCCCGTAGTTAGCTGCTTTCATGTAGAATAATCCATTAATTATGAGATAATACTCATCTTAATTGTGTGATTTCCTTAGTGCTTGGCCTCAACGACTTCCCTGATCTTCTAAAAAACTCTTTGAGTTTCCATTTGAGGTTCCAATTCGTCTCGGCCAAGAAACTAACGGAGAGAAATGACTGACAAGTGTACGGCAGAAAATTTCCATAGATTTACTCTCAAGCAAGCTGATCTGATGGTGTGAAATTCCTAACTCGCCACTCTTGTGGCCACTTCTTGCCGCATCAATCAACGGCGGCAGCTTAAATGCTGCATCATGACAAAACCATTACACTTGACCAGGCTCAAAGAGCGGATGGTCGGCAGATGCTCAGATGACTAGGCTTCTTGGCCGTGATTGATTGATTGGCACCGTGAGGTGAACTTGGGCAACCCGGCTGATGCTTTTGTCTAAAAGCCGTTTAGAATAACACCACAACGAGCCAAAACCAAAGCCTTGGGATCCCAAGTCCAGGCCAGCAGCGGGAAATTATGCATTGTATTGGTAGATAAGCCAAAAATGAAGAAAACAGAAATAATGTTTAATCTGTGCAATGCACCCTCACCTGGAACGTTCCCGTCTACACTGGGGAAAAGTTGGTCAACTGAATAAATCCATATTTGATTTTAAATATTATGTGAATTATTCCAATATATAAATGTATATTAATAAAGTTATGCTAATAAGGACTGTGTTAAATTACTATTACAACTATTTCCTATCAAGATGGTATTTTACTTTTTTAAGATTGGAATACTCTTTGACCAATATCACAACAAAAATCACCTGCCACACACCGAACATTTTTCGATTAACAAAAGTCTCTGCATTTTTGGTGTTTATTAAAGAGAGTTCCCATCAATATGGGAAATATTTGAAATAGCCCGCATATTTCTAACAATCCGTGGCCCAATTTTCTCCAAGTGCAAGGAGTCGTTTTGCTTATTCTGGAGGATCAGCAGCAGCAGCAGCCGTAGAGTACCAGCCCCTGGCCAGTTGATTGCGCCTTCATTATTATGCCAAACTGTGCGCCGGCATTCGTTGAATTTGGCTTTTGCAATTTGCTCTCGATGCCGGCCGGCCGGCCGTTTGCCTCCTTTCTGGCTGGAAAACCAAACTCCTTCGTTTTGGGGGCATTAAAAATGAGCTCGACGTAACAGGTGGATGCCGATGCCGATGCCAATGCCGACGATGCTCGACGTGATTTTCGCCAAATCGTTTAGATTATTTCGAGATTGCTTGCGCCAGTCGCTCCATTGGCACTCCTTCACTTCACTTCACTTCACTTTACTCCACTCCACTCCACTCCACTTCAACTGCCTTCAGTCCGCACCTTGCATTTGAACTTGAAACATTTCATTTTTTCTGTTTTTAGCCGCATGAAGCTGGGGGCATCCACAGCATCCACTATCCACAGCATCCAGTTCTTCGGCCGGATCGATTAGTGGCATTCTATTGCGTTCAATTTTCCATGTGCAACATTGAGGCGATCGTCGAGAGCGCTGCCATCGCCACTGGCACAATAAACACGCGATTTATTTCATGCCAGGCATTCAAGTGCCGCCTCAGTCGGTCAAAGCCAAGGAGGAGCCCAATCCAATCCTCGTGGCCTGCTCTGGACTCACCTGGACCGACTTGCCTTGGATCGGCCTGTGGTATGTGATAATGGGATGATGGTATGATGATGCATGCCCAGCATACACAACAACAGCGAGTGGCCAAATCGAGCGAGGGGCGAGGGGTGGAGGGGAATAAGCCGAACACCAGCTTTTGGGTATAGCAGTGGAAATGCTCTATGAGAATTCGTTTAGAATTTCTTTTGGTGTATTTTCAATATAAATCATAGATTGGTTTTCGTAATACCTTGATTATGTTAAGAAAAACCTATGAAAACTCATTTAAATGCGAATAAATGGGATTTAGTTCTATAAATTCTTATAAATTCTATAATACTCTACTACTATTATACAGTTTAAAATTATCATTTCTATTTTACAGATTATTTATAAAATAAAATCCTAATATAATAATTTAAAATCCATTTTGATTAGCCAAAATTTCTTGAATGTATTACTTATATTGTGGGATAAGCCATATTTACGTACTTGCCAGCATAGTCTTCCAACTTGAAGGGTATTGACAACAGTAATAATAGCTGCCCACTATTCGATTTTTTTGCGGGCTTTAACTAGCGACCAAGGTTAGTCGCTGGCTTGCTGGCAAGTTGCTGCAACTATCGGTCGTAGGGGGCTTACTCGCATTGGCTGGCGCATTTTAGCCGGTAATTGCTTGTGATGTATGATTTTGAGTTCTAGTTTTCCTGGCCTGGGAATATTTCTGAGCCGGCCCCGGCTTTTGTTGTCCGCCTGATTGCTGGCGATGCCTATATATGCGGGTGATGTATGTTATATAGCCGCAGCCACAGGTTTAAGCTATAGCCATAGATATTGATTTGACAGGCTCTGAGCGAAGACTTCGACTTGGCCAGCTGATGATGATGGGATAGCACTGGGATAGACTGTCACACTTTCTAAGCCGAGGAGGGCACTTTCACCCAATTAGAGTGCCTGGAAATATGCAAAGTACTAAAGACCGCTGCGTCCCTTTCCCGCCGATGACAATCTTTTGTTTTCACTTCTGCGGAAACAAAAGCCATAAGGAATAAATTGTGAGCTGGTAGCCGCGCACTGAACTCTTGGCTTCAACAAGTGCACAGCAGGATTCCAAAAACGATCACCGCGATATCCTACGCCCAAAAATCGAGAAAAAAATTAAAAAGCATTCGGATCCCCGAAAGCCTGCAATTTTGCTTCATTGTGGGCTAAGGCCATAAGTTTGCCAAGGCGATCATATCGCCTTATTGTTTGCCTTAACAATTGGGCCAAGTTTTCGGGCTTCTATCTGCCACATGATTGATCGTGGAGGCCGGGGGAACTGCGGGAGAATCCAAAAGCCACAACTATTCGTTCTATACATGCTGACAATTTCTCCCCCACACCTCGCGGTATTTTCGTTGTGCTTTTCATGCCATTTCGATACGGGCCTCATTTTTCTTGCCACAATTATGAAGAAAGTTGGCAGCAATTAGAAAACGCACATCGATCAAAATCTCCTCCCGACAACGAACGTCATGTTCGAGTGAGTGCCGTGTTTTGTTCGTTTGTCCAAAACGGCATTTCAACCTGCAGACAAGTGAGTGTGTTTCCCCAGTCCGGGCTGGGGAGCCCGGATGAACGCCGAGCTCCATAAGAGCTATTAAGACATATCGTTCTCGGCTATTGTTGTATTAGAATGTAATATTTTCAAAATAAATCAAGCCCAGTTCTCTGGACTTCAAAAGAAAGCCACAAAAGTACCAGATTTTGTACCACTCGGATGATATCATCATTTGTTAAATAAAATACATCGTTTTCTAAACTTTATTTTTGTATTGATGGGTTAACTTTAACATTATATTTTTGAGTAATTTTAGCCAAGATTTTACATACATCGTTTTCCAAAAGTTATTTATATAGTGATGACTAAACTTTTACATTATTTTTTGACGTCATTTTAGCCAGTATATTTCATTCAGATAAAGCGCAAACCTATTTTCAATCCAAATTTTTTCAATAAGGCTCTTACAATGTCCCGTATAATTAGCAGGGAAAAAATCCCCAGAGACAGAGGAGTGGCCCAGGAGCTGAGGAGGGAAATAACGCGCAACTCGGCGGAAATCAGTTTCAACTTTTGGCAGGAGTTCGAGCACATCCGGTCGACCCAGCGAAATCGCATGGTGCAGGAACGCTTGCAGCGGGAAAAGATAACCGGATTGATCCGGGATGGACAGGAGGAGGCCAGCCAGGAGGCGGAGGCCCTGAGCCGATCGATCAGTGCCCATGGCATCGCCTCGACCACTTTGCCAGCACCATTGTCAGCAGTTCCCACTACGTCTATGGTGAAGAGCTCCTTGGTCCAAGGAGTCAAATCATTGGCTAATCGCTCAAGTTCGGGTGCCAAGCGGAAGCCGCCAAAGCAGAAGTTCCAAGCACCCAAGTCGAATAAGCTCAAGCAAAGGAACGAGTCCAAAGATGAACCTACCTTGCCATCTCCAATCCCCTCCCACATTCCAAGGGCACCACCGTCCTCCCGGGCCACAATGGTCACCCCGAATATCTCCAACAGGGTAACTCCCAATATATCAAAGTATCGATTGACCAACAAGCCCAAGAAATAATACAAGCATACCAAACGCTGGATGCCCTTTTGATAATAACTAACAACATTATAATGAAGTGCACAATATTAATAAATAATAAAAGTTATTTCTGAGTTATACTTAGGACACATTTGAATTCTTCAGTGAAGCTTGAGGTCATTACTACAGGTCATTATTATTAATTAATTAATATTAATTAACTTGATGTCGTTATTACAACGTTTAATATTAATGAAATATTTTTTAGGAACTGATTTTTATTTCATACGATGTTAAAATTATATTTTTTTGTGTCCCGCATGAACCGATTCCACAAGTCCAAGCGCGTGACGAATGCCACCCGGTGTGCACCGTGCACTACGAATACCGGCTAAATCATACACATAACGAAACTAAAACAGGCAACAACAAAGGCTGCGCCGAGGCAGAGACTTGCAAATTAATTAACGGTACACGGGTCTCGAGAAGGAGATCCGAAAAATCAAAAAACACGCACCCCAGACACCTGAGTAATCAGCATTATGTGGGCATGGCCATCGATGGCGGTGCTGGTGTGTTGGCTGGTACTCGAACTTCTCGATAAATCACGGATAAAAAACAATCAGCGAAAATGTAACGTTATTCATCACAGGTGGTAAGTATTTCAAACCAAAACTGACAACAAACGCGCGCCGAGCTCAAAAATAAAAACTCAAAAACACAGCGACGTTGTTCGCGTTTCTGGTTTCGGTTTCTGTTTCTGTTCTCAGATTTCCGATACTCAGATTCGTACGATTTGTGGGTCAGAATAATTAATAAAAGCGGCTCTTTTTGGCGCATGACTGGGCCATAACAAAGATGTGCCAACACACAAAGAAAACAGATCACTTTCTGATAGTTATTACTCATCCCGATTCCGTAAATTACAACATTATTCAGAGCATAATCAAATAAAAGTTCTTAGCAAAAAAAATAAATGTACATTTATTTTAAGAAGCCTGAAGCAGTAACTAGGTTTTTACATTAAACATCGTAAAGAAAATATTTTTGCTGTGCAAAGATGCAAAGATTTTGGCATATCTGTCGTCACTTTGACCCATGCGCACCAATAATCAATCAAAACGTCTTAAACAAATCACTCGTTCCGCATGTGCAACTACCAACAAAATCAACAGGGCAGAGACAAAAAATAACTGAGCCAAAGACTGGCTGACTGACAAACTGACTGACTGGCAAGTTTGGCTCTGAATACCCGGGTTGGCGAACTGGAGAACTGTGATGGACAACAGTCACGATTTGCATGTGCGACAACTGTTGCCAGAGCGGCAGCAACGACAACGGCCCAAACAACATTCAGCCAGGCACATTGAACTGCCATTGACACGGGGGAGAATCGAGGAGAACGCCAACCCGGAGACCGGAGATCGGAGACTGGAGACCACAGACTAGAGACCAGAGACCAGAGACCAGAGACACCTGTAGCTGCCACAAAAGTTGAAAGGCAAAAGGCGAACTCCCTCGCACAGTGGTGCAAATGTCGATTCAAACATTTCAAGCAGCCAAAGGAAGCGGAAATATAAGCACAATCATCAAGCACCAATCAATAACCATGCGGATAATGTCCTCTGTTTTAAGTTTTAAAATGAAATCATAAAAGTGCAAAAACATTCAAATACAACAATTTTTTAATCGATTTACAGTTAGAAGGTAAGGCAAAGGCTGCCGAAAAGTTTCCTTTAATGCTCACTTTAAGTTTTGCACAGGCCCATGAACTTTGTTAACCGCATAATAAAAGTTGCAGACTTCCATAAATTTTTCCAAGTATTATTACATCCTTAGCGAAATGTGAACACTAAATGTTCTGTTAAGCAATTAACCGCAAGGCAAGAAGTAATTATAGAAGCATTTAATGGACACCCCCTAGTCACTGTGCACAGGTTCGCTTGGGCCATTGGATCTGTGCAGATCGCCGATGGGTGCGCCGGTTTCAGTAGCCACCACCAACAGCTGAAACACCCGACCCCCAGTGAGCCACCCACCGACCCGTTCCACCAGCCACCAACCCCTTTTAAGCCACTGAAATGACAAGCTCAGAGGCCAATTACCGCAAACAAATTCGAATGCGAATGCACATTGAAATTGTGGCAAGGTTGGTAATTTAAGACTCACGCCGTCTCGAAATAAAAGGAGTTTTGGGAAACAGAGAGAGATTCATTCCCGCCGGGGAAACCAATGCAAGAACGGTTTCTCTGTCCCACCAATTAGTGCAGGGCAAAAAATAATTGAATTTTAAATGATTATATAGTACATCTCTAAGCTTGCAATAGACTGGAAAACCACATAGAACTGAACAATTCATATTTAACAAGGTCAATCTACAATCTACATATTTAATACTTAATATGTTTAAATTCAAAATTATTGTGACAAAATATTAGTGAGGAGTTGCTGATTTTTTCGCGGTGTGCAAGTCCGCTTCTGACCAGGTGATTGAATTGCTGATTTAACGGTTTCTGTTGTCAAATTAATGACATTCATTCATTCCATGTGGCCGAGTCAGAGTCGGAGTTTTAGGCCCGAGCCTGAGCTGAGCAAACGTGGCCAAAAACGGTAGTTTTTTTTATTGCAGCTCTGGTAAATTGCAGCGCGTGTTATTATCGTTGTTATTACTGTTGCTGCCGTTGTCATTGCTGTTATTAATGTAGTTATTAAATATTTACAACTGCCGCCGCACAAAGCGTGCCTCAAGAAAAGGTTTACTGCGATTGGGAGTGGGCCGAGTTCACAGTTGGGTGTCAAAGTGCAAAAGTTTAGTGCAAAGTTCTTGTCATTATTTGTTCTCCGCTTGTTGAACGGATTCTGTATCTGTATCTTTTTCTGTTTCTGTTTCCTTGTAAAGTGAAAGGGAAACGCTGGCAAATCTATTCTCGGCCGCCTTGAGTTTAAGGCTTAATTAATGGCTCTTTTATATAATTTAATTAGTTGTTAATGATTTGCTGATTGGACTGGCGCGGGTGGTGGTCCCCCATGAATCAAATGCTCAGCTAGACTGACATCGCAGGGGCTTGGCAGATGTCAGGGTTGCCCCAAAGAAGTGGCTAATGGCCTAATGGCCCAGTCATGACTGTTGGTAGTGATAGCGGCTAATGGCTGGAACTGCCAAAATGCGAGATATACCAGCATAAAGAATCGTCCAACGTTTTAAAAGATACATGTAGCCTACATTACATTTTATTAATAATAATTTCAAAAACTTAGTAGCTGTAGAATATTCTAAGTCCATTTCAATTGTTAGTCATTGTCAAATTGTCAAAAACTTAGTCTAAACCCATTTCAATTGTTCAAAGAAAAACCAATTCAGTTTAAGATTTGAAAGTAATCAAATAGCTAATCATATTTGATCGGTTGCATTTGCATACGCCTTTTCTTGTTGCCATTGACGGAAACCGAAACCGCAACCGCAACTCCCACTTTCCACCTCGAATCGCCACGAATATAGCCGCCCCAAAAGCTGCAAGTTGAGGCCAAATCGAACATGGCAGGCTAGACAAAATGCTTGTTGTCGATTTTCGCAGTTGATTTTGAGCAAATCCCCCAAAACTAAGTAAACAGCAACTTGCCTGCGTGAATTGCGCATTCGACATGCGTACACCACGCGATAAATAATATTGGAAAATGTTTTTAAATTTGTCACAATTTCAGCGATTGCGTGGCCAGAAGTAAAACAAAAACGACAAAAAAAAAAAAAACAACCAAACGCCATAGACAGCCATTTGTAGGCTCTTATAACAGTTATCGGGAAAGCGGCGATTTCCTTGCCAATTAGTCAAGGCTTATGGGGGCGTTAAGCGAGTGCTTAGCTCCGTCACGAAAATTGCCGCCAGATGGGCAGAAAGATATGGCGACACATGGGCCCGGCGATAAGGTAGTAAAATACCAACGGCTTAAGCGGCAGAGACCTGTCAATATTCCATTTGATTGATTCCGATACGATTCCATGCACAACCACGATTCAAAAGCCAGATGCAAAATTGTGTGTGTATCAAAAGCGCAATCGTAAGCCAAGTGCTCCACATTTAGGCATCGAAATCCGTGTCTGGCTATCGTTTTCCGAGCATTTTATTGCCACACCACAGCAATAATCTAAATACTCATATCGAAAACGCATGTCGGGAGCAAGAGCCAAACCCAAATCGCGGCTAAAATGCCAAATGGCCAAGACGATGGCAGTGGCACACGCAACAGGCAAAAGGGAAATTCTCCTGTTGCTCTTGCTCTTGCTCTTGATTTTGGTATGCTCATACTCTTGTAGGAGGTATTTGAGTTTGTTAAATAAATAAAATTATGAAAATATGATATAACAATACCTTTAAAAGTCAAATCTATCGGAATTTACTTGTTAAGTCTTCTCGCTTAAGAACAAACTCAATTATTGCTTGGTAATACCTTTATTAAATCGGTGGTCTTAGACCAAATGTAAAGGAGCATTTTTAATATATTATATTCTCTGATTCGGTAACTATAAAACTAATCAAATTTAATTGTATAACATATTAATAAGTTATTCTGTCTAAGGGCATTTCAAACTTCCACACCTAGCGAGCATACATTCATAATGTATACTCCCTTGCTTTTATTCGATAAGTGCAGTAACTCAGTATTAACCACTTACACGTTAATTTAGGCACAAATTGAATTAATAAACCATGTTGGACATTGTGTGCGGTCCAAGGGAAACTGAAGCGAGCCAGCTCCTTTTCATATTCGTTAATTTATGCGCGGAACACGGCTCAATGAACCACGAAAACAACAACTGGCTGGCCAACAACGCAGCCAAATTTGAATTTACAAGCACGTAACCTGTGCGAGCCCCCCTCCAACATCCCCCCCTCGACCCAACCCCCCCATCTTAGCCACCTTTCTGCAGGCTTCCTTCTCTTTGGCAAACGCTGACGTGATTGGCTTCGAATTTGGCTGCTTTCGGTTGCACTCGCTTGTAAATTAGAACACGCTCAAAAATGTTACCTACACAATTTGCATGTCGCTGCTACCCATAAAAATGATACTCGATCCCCTGCCCACGAGATGTCCCCTGAATACCCCACAAGATTGATAAAAAAAATTCAGAAAAACACTACAAGGTCTAGAGGCAAATTGCGCAAACCTGACTTTCATTTACACCTTGGCATGTGTGCAACAAGTGCTGCAAGGCACACTTTTGATGTGCCCGACTTTTCGCCAGGGGTTGTATTCAATAACGTTTAAACGAAAGGGTTGGGATCTTAAGAAAAAAGTTAACAAAAAGTGTCAAGTACAGAACAAGTGAAGTTCCAATGGCAAAATGCCAATGCAAGTATGGAAATTTTAAAACTTTCAAGTAATTAAAAGCAGTTATCTTTTAACTGCACTTAATATGAATGTATGTATGAATGAATGTATATCTTGAATATATTTCAATATAAAATATATGTAGCATGAGGAATGGGTCTTTGCACCGCTTTTTAAAACCTTTGGTATTTTTAAAACAAACGATAAAACAACAAGCTTGAAACCTTTTCGAACAGCATCCTTAAGGCAACACAATGCACTGACTCGTGCCACAAAGTTGCAAGTGCCCCAGACGAACTGCTTACATAAGAAAGCTCTCTTTCCGCAAAACCAAAACAAAACCGAAACGAAAATGTATATGATTTATTGTCATTTTGAGACCAAGAATTTGCAAAAACAACAAAAAAAAAAAGGGGGGGGGGGGTAAAAGGTAATAAATTGTATTATTGTTGTTGATATACAAATCCATACCCACTGTTTTATTTTCGCTTATATTTTGAAAAGGCAAAGAAAGCCACCAAAAATCAGCCAAACTGGGCTTTATCCCTGCTCTCGCTACGGCTTTTGGCTTGTGGCGGTTGCTTGAACTGCGGGGCCCCCAAAAAAAGTTAACTTCATTCGCTCGTGGCCGGGGTTAAGGGTTAAAATGTGGGAGTCACGATTCTTGGCTAAACGATTTTTTTTTTTTTGGTTTCGGTTTTTGTCTTACCACTACGCGCTCTGTTCTCTGCGCTCTCCGCATGAAATGAAGTTACCAAAAAAATCAAATCAAGTACCGTTGTCCTCAAGCACACACACATACATACATATATACCTATATCTGGCCATAAGTATCTGTATCTGTATCTGTATACATGGATAGAATTAAGGTGACCTGCCTACAATTTCAAACGGCGACTTCAACTCTTGGGGTTTATCAATAAATTATTGAGCCATTATTGTTATTACAATTTCTTTATAATGTTGGCAGCGTGCGCCCGAGAGTTTGTTGCAGTTAGCATACTTGTTGCATTTTCCTAGGGTATGTGAAGGGTATATTCAATCTCCTCGCATGCGAAATATTTACATAGTTAGTAATACCATTTATATAGACAAATATTTCCTTAAAACTAGTTCCTAAAGAGCAAAACATACTTTTTTGATATATTATACATATGCTATTCCCGAATCATTCACTATTTTTAAGCATTATTATAGAAATGAACGAAGAGTTTGTCTGTTCGAACCCTTTCTCTCCATATCTGCCCCCCGATTGCCTTGGTAGTTGTTGACCATTAGCGTGTACTTGCAGCCGACGGGGTTGAGGTCTCTGGAATCTCCCCGGCTAGAAATCTTTTCCGTCGCGGGTCCCAGCCTCATCATGTGCACAATGGAGAGCAGGTCGAATATCTCGGATCGTCGGTCGATTTGTGTTTGAAGCTGCCAAAGAGGGTCTTCTGACCCGGGCAGGTTCATGACAAATGCATTAGGAGCTTGGGTGTATATGTATAATTTTTTTTTTTTTTTTTTTCGGTTTTCGAATGCATTTCCAATGGCCATCGCCATCATGCAACTGGGCGGCATGGCGCTTTTTTCGCCTTATTGTTATTTTATGAATATGGTAAATGGTTTAATGAGTTTTAATTGAGTCTGCTGCAACGAGGCGGAGTAATGAGTTAAATTGATAGGGAAAATCCGACGCTTTTGGCGGCCCTTTGAATAGACCAAAATGCCGGGAGATGAGGTGAAAGCGACGGGTCTGGAAATGGGCAGTAACCCGAGCTGCCCCAAAACGCCTTCTGTTGAGCAATATCCCCCAGAAAGCACACAAAGTATACTTCGTTGGGGTTTCACTTATCCTCCTTTTCGGTAGCTGCACTTGGAGAAAATGTATAATTACCTAAAATTCAGCATGTATGATAAATATTTATACCTGTTGAGTACACTATCACATACAATATCACATATTCGTTGAAAAGTATGTAACAGGCCGAAGGAAACGTTTCCGACCATATAAAGTATATATATTCTTGATCAAGAACCGAGTCGACCCAGACATTTTTCTTCATTCAAATTTAGAAATTTATTTTTTTAATTTTTTTTTCTAATTTTTCTGATGTATGATGTAGAAATTTAAGAAAATTAAGAAATGTCTCAAAGCTGAAGGTCTAAACACCATAAGTCAACTTATCTTAATCGGATTTTGAAGTGGCATATCTCTAAATGTTTCTGGCGCAATTCTCTAAAAATCTGCATTCAAATTTATAAATTTATTTATTGTTAATTTATCCATTTTCAGGAACTCGACTATAGCATTTCATCTTGTTTGTAACTAGAAAGTAGAAATTAGTGAAACGCAAACAAAAAATATATACTTTATAAAAAATCATCACCATAATACAGCGATTTTAAGATTTGACAATTTCGTTTAGCTTAGAAATTAGTCTTTGAATTTAAGCGAATTTCCCTTAAAGACTTGACTTCGGTTTTTACATTTGTTAAAAGTGTAAGCTCTTAAAATTGATGAAACATTTTTTCAGCGATTCGAATCCATTGGGATTATTTTGAGCTCCTTTTCCAGGAGCTGTCAATAACCGTTGTGCGGAATAACGCCGGAATTCCCAGTCCACTGATAACAGGCACGCGACTCGAAAGCCAGAAATCAAAGGTAGAGTGCCAAAGAATTGGCACAGCCCCGTAACTCAGGCCAATGAATCATGCAGCAGGTGGGGGCATTTTGGGCAGGTGGGGCAAGTGGGGCAAGTGGGGCAGTCGAAGGGCAGGTGGGGGGCGGGGCGGTCGACAGACGCAATCACAACACTGCCCAGTTGACCATTGATCTTTCACACAAGAAGAACTGGCTCTCCGGACAGGAACAGCGACGTGTGGGCTCGTAATCAAAAATACGAGCAAGCAAAAAAAAAATATGACAAAAAAACAAAAAAAAAACAGCTAACAAAACTCGCTGGCTTTTGACATTTTCCCGTTGTTGGTTGCTTTTTAGTGCGAATGTTTTGCATGTTAACATTTTATTAGTCATAACAATCCAGCGGCAAATGTAGAACTCGATTGGGGATTGTCTCAAAGCTGAGGAGGGGAAAGACGTTGGAACTTTTGAGCGGAAACCTGCCGCAGGCTGGCTTAAATGATTTAATGCTTCTAATAGAGCCAACAAAAAACCAACAGTCATAAGTGGAATATCCTATTTGTTTGAAATTGCACTCCTTCTACAAGTCTGTGATAAAAAAAATCTATATATCACGATAGACTTCACAATTTGAATTCATAGATGCGGAAGATTATAGGTTACAGAAGATCATCTTCTCTAAATCAAATTAGAGCACGGTTAATAGGACTTGTGAGCTTTCCCTCCATCGCCACAATTATTCATCAATTATAATCCGGTGGGAAAAACTTTCCCATCACTTGTTTGATTATTTCGGATTGACGAAATCCAAGCAACCTAAAATCAGTGCTGTGTCGACCTCAAAAGCGGATCACCTAACGGACCCAAAACTTATTCAATATCCCGGCTCCGAAAAGCATTTGATGTTGGGCCGCCTCGAATAAATCCCCGACTAGATACTTCCTCGTACACAAATGAACACTTCAGTGACCACAGCAGGCAGGGAATTACGGCCAAGTTATGACCCTATCCAACCCATCTACAAACACATGTCGCCGCCAATTAACAGAAATCCCAAACAGCATTTAAAAAAATATTTACCAACAAAACTTCAAACGAGCGGACCAAATAAAAACAGCAAGCTATAAGAAAAAGATGAAAAAAACCCATATAAGGATTAAAATCAAAAATCGAGAAAATGCTTTCAGGCTAATCCCAGCAACATGCCCAACTTGTGCGTCTCAAATTCCCCCTCATAGATAGATATGGTTATTCTATATCTCGGCTGCTGGACACACTTGTCGAATTGACTCGAAGCGACATTTCCCACATCAAAAAGATTTCGTCACGCTTAATTTTGTTTTTCTCCTTTTGCGCCCCTCGATCGGATCGTTCGAAAAATTTGTTTCAGAAGAATTGAAATTATTAAGTCATGCAGAAGACAATTGGATCATTTGTTTATAGGTGTGTTCCAAGAGCCGCGGCACATGCAACAGGTTCAAGTTGAGTGACGTGCCCCGGGTATTTGTCAGCGACATGGGTACCGCTTTTTTGTCATTCTAATAATTTTTGTATTATTATTTTTTTTTTTTTTTTTTTTTTGGTTGGTTGCTTGGGGGTCTGAAATCAGCTTAAATATAATTAATGGCGGCATTGACCAGTGACAAGTCCATTAAAATGAGTTTCTGACTCTTAAATCGAAATACTTTTTGAAAACTTTGAATGATAAAATCATTCTGGCTTCTAAATCCATGTTGTAATACGAAAATAAAATAATCTAAAGCGCCAAAATTCAACAAAAACAAACGATTATGAGTTGCTTTTTGCCGTACTATATTTTAGCTGGCCTTTTGGCATATTAACCCCTGGCTAAAACCAATTCCAATCGAGCTCAATTTGAACCTGTTCCCGTCCTGCAATAAAATTAAACAGCCATAAAACAAAGTTACTGCAACGTGCAACAAATTAAAACATCATAAAAATCAAAGCCGGTCGCAAAGGAGATTTTCGGCCAAAAGTTAAAGGAAATGCCGCCATCCGTGGCAAAACGCGCACAGAAGTTGAGCGGCGGCCACAAATTACACGCCGCCTCCTCCAAGAAAAATACAAAAAAAAAATAAACAAAAAAAATACACAAATAGCTTAGTATATGGAGTAGTTCCGTGGGATCGGAGGTGCTGGTGGAGCTGGGGGAGCTGGAGGAGCTGGAGGAGCCGGAGGTGCTGGAGGAGCTGGAGGTGCCGGAGGTGCTGGAGGACCTGGAGCCAAACTAACCCAGAGCCTGGCTGCCGTGCCGTAGCTAATGATGACCTTTTCACTGCGGCACGACAACTTAAGGTCATAAACAATCAAAAGCGGCTCCAAACTGGCAAACTGGTGGCAATTGGCGAAGGCGCTTCTCCATCTCAGTTCGTCTTGGTTTCCCCCCTCGCAGCTTCACCCTTTTTTCTCCAGCTGCACTTACACCAAACCACCAAGCAGCGCTAATAGTTAATAATAATTATTATTTCATTTCTGGCAAGCGCAACTCCCACCAGCTGACACCAACTGAAAGCCAACAGAGCTAAAAACAATAAAGCTTCCTACGGAAAGAGTTTACCATGGGACTGAAAGCTGTATGCAATACAACATTTTGCTCAAAAGTGGTTAAAAAATATAAGAAATGCAGCAAAGAGAAGATGGATTTGTAGATGGCTTATCAGTGTGTCAAAGTAGCAAACTATAAGACTGGGAAAATCAAAGCTAGCTTAGGAGCCTCCATATCTTCTTGGGATATTCTATTATTTTTGAATCCAACATTTTGGAATCGAGCACTTTCCACAGTGCTGGGCGGCAGACAACGGGAACATGGCGTGTTTGTTTATTGCGCATGCGCGCCGGCAATCGCTGCAACTCTGGCGGAGATCGGGCGGCATTGTGGCCCCCGCTTTTGGTACGGTTACCCCATTACTTTAGCCCACTTAGCTGCGCATCGGCGAGTCAGGATCTTGGCCCTGCAGCCCACACCCGCCTGGCTATCTCTCTCTCTCCCTCTCTCTCTCTCACTCTCTGTCTCACGCGATAGTTATCCTAATGGGTTGACTTTCGTTTGGAACTCCGCTCTGCTCAGGCGACGCGACGGCCTGTGCCCATGTCTGTGCCTTTGGCTTGGATGTTGGGTCTTGGGTCTTGGGTCTGGGATCTTGGCCACATCTATCAGTTGGAAGCTCCGTTGGCCGGCTTCGTTTAAGTGAGATGTTGGTAATAAAGCAGCAATTTGTTAACTTTCCAGCCGCGCTCATTTAGCTACCTCATTGGCGGCTCTTGTTCGCTCGTTGGCGGGGTCGTGTTTTGGCGCTGGGAAAGATTCGCATTTCTCCGATCAGCCAGCTCCTCATTATGCAGGTCCTGTGGAAATGTTGGAAATGTTGGAAATGTTGGAAATGTTGGTAGAAATGCTGGAAATGGTGGAAACGGTGGAAATTGAACATGCAAACTATCCCATTGTTCTAGCCAGGGCAACAAGTGCCGAACAACAACCGGTAGCCAACGCAAAACAAATGCCCATAAATATGGCCAATAGCCGGGCCCAAACAAGCTAACACAATGTGGGAAAATCCAAGCCGCATGGCACATTAACACCAAGCCGCACCGCATCGAGATTCCTCCTCTGGGCTAACTTCTTATTGTCCGAGATTATGACATAGGTTCTGCACGTTCTGGCTTTGATATATCTGCCGGGAATTGCGCATCTACGAAATTGACACTTTACAACGCTCAGCCCATATAAACGTGACCCAGACAAGGCAGCATTATTTGCATAACCAACTGAAAAGCGCGAGATGCCATCCCGATAAGGCGAAGATCTTATACTCTAGGGGAAATGTCCTGGAAATATTCTGCGCCAGCAGTCCTAAGTATAAGTGCTTGGCAGCTCAAAAAAAACATGCTATTTTCACTTATGGAAAATAAATGTATGAAACAATAATCCAAGTGGTGGTACACACTGTAATAAATAAGAAAATGTATCTAGAAGGTTGAGGTGGATGTTTTTGTGGCACATTTTTTCCCCTACTTTGCATACCCCTCTCGAATCATGTGCCCTTAAAAATGCGTTTTGTCAGAAGTTCCCTGTAAAAGAAAAATAAAATGAAACTGAGCCAAGGATGATGCCGAGAAGCAACCTTAAGGAGCAGCAATCTTAAGGACGCAGACACGATCCCAAAATGCAAACATTCTTTATGTGCGATGCGCAAACAACAATAAAAATATGAAGCTACCAATGCCAGATCGCCGGCAAGTCGTGTAAAGTCAATGTTAATGTTAATGCCGATGTTTGGAGACCGCTGAGATCCAAGTTGCTCAGTGCACTGAGCAAAATTATGTTGCATACTTAAAAGCCCCAAAGAAAATGAATTTCCTCTTTCAAATATTTTCTAGTCTCCAGAGAATAAGTGATGAGTACTTATCATAAGCCAAAGTGACAATGTTAGAGTTTTGAGTAGTGCAATTTTAAGTAACTAAATATTAAATTTGTATTTTCAGTTATTACGGGAAATATCTACCAGTAAATATTTTTGTTTCTTATATAAACAGACTAGTTATAAACCGACTTTGAAACCCCTTGCGTTATTCTTTTCCGCAGTGCAATACCTGGTTACTATGGCCTATTGTTCCAGCATCTCGGATCGGATTGGATCGGATCGGATCCAATGGCCCAGGAGTAGGAGTCTGGGGCTCCGATTCGTAGTTGGAGTCTCTGTGTCTGTTAAAAAAAAAGTGGAGTGGAGCAAGCGATTCGGAAATTATTGGCTCTGCGTGCGGAGAAAGTGCACGTTTTGCTTGTTAAAAAGCACGAATCGTAATGAAAACAACCTGTTAATCTAAATATCTCACTCGATTGTTGTGCCGGCGACTATTATTATATATAGTCTATGCCAGAGTCGTGTAACTAACTGTGCTTGCACATTTGCGCGGCCCAAAACTAACTACACGTAAACTGCCAATTGGCCAACAAATGGCCGTACGTCCGATATTATTAAAATATCATAAGCAGGCCACGAACCCGGCTCGCAGATGCATTTGTAACTGTCAATTTGTTGGCCAAACAGTTTCACTCAGTCAGCCGACGAATGCCAGCGATTTTATTACACAAATTAATTAAAATTGCCATTGCTTAAGTATAACTCCGGTAGCGTGAAGAAGCAAAATACATTTTTTTTTCTTTTTTTTTCATTTTATTTACAATCTATCTTAATTGGATAATAAGTAAAAATAAAATTGGTGTTAAATTGCAAAAAATTTTAAAATATGCAAACAAAGGTGCTCAGCAAAAGTTTCAAATTGTATTTCAACAAGATTTGGGAGCTGTTTTTGTTGTCCGAAACTAATGTAGCTACAAATGCTATTTAAAGCGATTTAATGGTATTAAACATTCCGTCAAAAGATGCCATTAAGGTCAGCCTGCAAGTAAAATCGGGAGTAAAAATCAGAATTAACACATTCGGAGTGGGTTTTAAAATGCAAATGAGTGATAACAAAGCTGCGGCTAATTGCGGATCGAGTAACACAAGAAACTGACTCACACTTGCTCCACATTTTGGATTGGAGCGCTTTATGTGGACTTGTGGGGCAAATGCTACTGTAACAGCCGTAAATTCGAAGTGTCTGGACCACAATTATTAATGCCGTGTCATAGTGGGAAAGTGAAGTGAGCTGGGGGTCCAATTATGCCGCTCTCGGCGGTGCCATTCAAACAATATCGAAGTCCCTCTAATGAAGTTGAAGTTGAAGATCGCCACGGCTACTGTCCATGTGTCCAACCTGTCTCTAGTCGAAATTTGATACACAACCTGTTTCCCGACCAAGAACACACAGCACTTGGCAATAAATCACGGCTTTCAAGTTCATTTGCTATATGTCCTCTTAAACACAATCTCCACAAGTGCAATGGTAAGATTTCCTAGAGAAACTCTATTTAAGAGGAGAATTTAACAATAAGCAAATAAAAACTAATAAAAGCTATTACACATTCCTAGCTATTAGTTTAAAACATTTCAGCTTCATTGCCAGTCACTTAAAAGGGCACAATCGAATCGATTGCGGTGCAATTCAGCTGTCAGAATCTAGAACAACGCCAGTTCAATGCAGTTAATCATCGAAAAGTCTCTCAAGGCGCAGAAGGTAATTGCGAATTATTTCTGAATATTTCCCAAAATGTACTTTCAAAAATATGTCAAAAGAAAATCAAAATGCTGCCAACTGAACGGTCAAATTTATGGCTTGATTATTTGCTTATGATTGGGCCAAAAGGCCTACCATTTTTCTGGCAACTTTAATTGGACTTATCAAGGCGATTGGAACTGAGACCGGAGGTTTCCTTCAATTTCCTGCATTTTTCTGCCCAATTGCCTCAAACGTCAAGCACTCGGGAAAGCTTTCTTTTATGGCCGCCTGGAATAATGACTCGACGACCGACTCTTTGAATTTATCACCCACTCGAAAAGCATTTTTCCATACCCATACCCATACCCATACCCATACCCATACCCATACCCAAATCCAAATCCAAATCCAAATCCAAGTCCAAGCCCGAGCCCCAAAGTGGAGTGCTGCAAAGTGGACTGGAGTGCCGTGGAGTGGAGTGGAGTCTGGAGTCCATGTACCTGCCACGGCCAAAGCAATAATTCAATAAATCTATTGCATTGCGTTATTGGCAATATGATGATGAGGCCTGCCTGCATCTCGACTTGCATTATGCAGAAGAAGAACGACGGCTCCGGATCTTCAGCTGCAACTACAGCTTCGTCTTCGTCTTCGTCTTCATCTTCGTCTTCATCTTCATCTTCATCCTGGTCGCGGTCCAGAACTTGAACTCCAACTTGACTTTGACTTAAAGTCCATCAATCGGAGTCGCGGACTCCTTCGTCTGTGGTTTGTTTTTATTATATTTAGCGGAAAGCATAATAATTCTTGAGCTGCCAACGTTTGCGTTGATAACGCTTGCCCACCACCATGCACTCAGAATGATAACGTTTTCCATTTCCAAGATATCCATTTCTAATTTCTAGCAGATAGCATGATTAACAGTGAGTAGATAAATGCACATCTTTGAATTTGATTTCCATTTCTTAGCTGTCTCATTGGAAACTATAGACTTTCGATACTAGATGAAAAGTTATCAGATGCGCTTTTTTTGTCAGTGCACTTTGAAGTGGGTGGATCGCGCGAGGGGCAATGATGCAAATTTGCTGCAACATATTGGCATTGGCATTGGCGTCGCTGAGTTGCCTTCAAGTGCATCAAACAAAGCGTTGCCCACTCGACTACCATACCCTTTGGGAGGAGGAAGGAGGCGGAAGGAGAAGGAAGGTGGAGGCTGGAGGAGGCGGTCGCAGACGGGCGCAGGCTAGGCAGGATCGCCTGCTCCTCCTGCCCGTGATGAAACATTATTCATGGCTTTGGCTGGCTTCACTTGTTCGGGCAGTACCGCAAAAATCTGCATATGAAAAATTATTATTGTAATCCATTTGAGAGGAAAGGCGGGCGCTGCCACAAAATTATGCAGCATTTTGTTTTTACTGCCTGCGCCGTCCAGAAGAAAGGCGTCAGGAGATTTATGCCCCAAGTATTTTTGAGGATTTACCTCGCCTCGATTCTTGGCCAGCTAAAATTTGTAGAACATTGCGCTTGGTGTTTCCCATAACTCAGCATTGCCCAGCCACTTCCTCCGGCGGCCTTTCGGTGTTGAAATCATTTGTAGTGCAAATTTCCCACCTTGATATATGTGGCAAGTGTGAAAATATATTTGATCAAATGGCTCACAGAGAGAGAGAGAGAGAGTGAGGGAGAGGGAGGGAGGGAGTGAGATTTATCGTTTGGAAAGGCTCTAGATTCGCAGTGGGTGGATATTACGGAAAAAGTGCCCAACAAAGTCGTAAGGGAATTTATGGAAATGAGGAAACAGCTCTAATTGAAACCGCCACTCACCCACTTTCATTCGCCAAAAACCAAACACACTTAGCCCCGAAAATCAAACTCTTTTAGCCCACTGTCATAACGCAATAAATCACGGAGCCATCGGCAGGCTAACACCTACCCAACCCAAAAGTCGTGGTTATATAACACACATCAACAGACCTCAGGTGAAATTTTGAACGGACCGCAGACAACATCGGACCCGCATCCTCAATGCGGCTAATCCGGCGCCCCAAACCGCAAAGAAAAAAAAAAATAATAATAAGCTATAGTAGAAAGATGTCGCGGGATCGGGGGAGTATATACTACTCACTTGAGGGTCTTCATCAGAGACACAATCGTTGGAACGCTGAAGCGCTGAAGTGCTGAAACTCCGCAACTCCACAAGCTGCGGCTAATGATGCGACACATTTGCTAATTTCTATTGAAGCCCACTTGCTGGCTTTGGGCCAGGTCAACCGCGAAAACAGGTCTTGATGGTGCACTTGAGAAAATCATTATACAATGAAATAAGCCACATATGGTGTTAGAAACTGCCGGCAAAGCCAAGTATTTTGTTCGCTCTGCTTATGATTTTTCTGCGCCATGTGAATTGTGAATAATATTTTCAGCTCCAACTTAATTATAATTACCCATACGAAATTTCTCTGTGTGTAAGGAGAGTTTAGAGAGGGCTTGGATGTATTAAGGGGCCAAAAGGGGCAGAAGGTGGTTTCGGTAATAGGCACCGCCACCCGAAGCTTTCTATTGTGCGGAATGAAATTAAACCGTGTTGGCATTAGCTCTCTACGGATTGTTAATTATTTCTGGACTTCTCGGCCGGGAAAGTGTGCAAAATTTTGGCCCGATCTGTCCATCAGTCAGTCATTCAGTCGGTCAATCAGTCAAATGCCCCGTCATTGCTTCCCAATCAATTTGTGGATCATATTGCTTCGATTGCCTGGAGTTTCTGTTTCTGTATCTGTTTCTGATGTCTGGGTGTCTCCATGATGGCTGGTTTGTTTTATGATTTGCATAAAAAATCGCTTGCCAATTCTTTCCCTACTTTTACCTTTTGTCTGACCGTTTTCGTTTTCTTGACTAGCCCCACTCGCTTGCCTCCTTTGTTTGCCTGACATTTGAACTTTTCACTTGCAATTCTCCATGCAGCAATGGCAACGAATATCTTTTAAGGAAATATCGCTGCAGACACCAAAACACCAAAACACCAAAATGGACATTTCGCCAGCATATCTCCATTTCCTTAAATGTTTTCAGCAGTGAAAATCGAAATCACGCGTGCGCAGCCTTTTGCTTAGATTTCAATTACTTGGGTTTGGCAAAGAAAGTGCTATTGGAAATACAAATAAACAGCATCCATTTTAGCAAATTTAAGATTGGTTTGCTCTTAGATTTCTTTGCTAAGCGCTCATACTAACACATCTTATCTT
Organism: Drosophila orena; assembly: GCA_005876975.1. Classification (NCBI taxonomy): domain Eukaryota; kingdom Metazoa; phylum Arthropoda; class Insecta; order Diptera; family Drosophilidae; genus Drosophila; species Drosophila orena. The sequence goes on along the minus strand of VCKV01000008.1, from coordinate 452,471 downwards.
ACTTACTAAATCATTATTTATCAACCTGTATTACTCCTTAAGAACAATGGCATCGCACGTATTTATCAGTTAACTATTGTATATATAATATCCGGAACTTGTTATCTGTGCCAATTTAGGCTTGAAGATACTTTTCTTGATATTAAGAACATTGCAAATACCTAATAGATGCACATATACTCGTATGTACATGAAAACGATTATGGAAAATCAGGAAAAATGCGCCGCTAACTACATAGATGGCGATAAAGAGCGTAATGATAAAAGGGCCACCGGTGGATCTGGGCTTCCTCGGTGGCTCGGTGGTAACTTGAAGCGAAAACCCCATCGCATTTGCCCTGGGCTACGCCGCCGAGTTCCAGTCTCGATCTCTTGGCAGCTCCAGGTAATCGGATAGGCGAAAGTCGCTACTCCACTCGGCTGCCCCCTGCAACCAGCCACCTCGCCGCACTATTAGTTTGTTATTGTTATAATTTCTTTATTGTCATTATGGCGGAGGTGAAGCCAATGGCAGGCAATATGCCAGCTCCAAACACCGCGGCGATCCACATTCGTAATTACCAATGTGTTGGTGCGGCCAAAAGGCAGAGGCAAAGCCAAAGCCAAAGCCAAAGCCAACCGCAAATCCACTTGGAGTCGGTGGGGCCACTTGGTGGCAGCGAAGACTCTTCCCCGACCACTTGAAATTTATGCGGCTGTTAGCTACCAGATAACGCTTTTGATTATGACAACTGGCATGGAAATTATGGAAGCTGCCTCCCAAGCTTCCAAGCCGCCGTCTCCGAATCTCCGCTGCTGCAGTTCAGCTACTTTTTTTTTTTTTTTTTCGAAAGCCGGAGCAGCTGTCGGCCAGCGGGGGTGCTGCCCCCTCAGGGCCCCTTCACTTGGCCAGGCTGAACCCAAGCTCTAGGCATCCTCTGCACTCGAAAAAATGATGCAGTGTTCTAGAAGACTCTCTATAGATGGCGTAGGCAAGCTAGAAATATTCGAATATTTAATAGTGAATTCTAATTTAAAAAGGTTCTATAAATGGCTATAAATATATTTAAATTCCTTTCCTCTTTCGAGGAATATAAGTTCCATTAGACTTACTAAACTTTATATTTACAACGCAGTATCTGTGTTTTTCGCTCAGTGTACCCATCGAGCCATCACACTCGGCAGCTGCTGATGCGGCTGCTGCTGCTGCATCTTTCGAAATCAGTTTTGTTTTTGTTGCTGATGTGCCACTGTGGCCCACTCAGCGGAATATCTTGAATTTGGCTCGAGCTCACTTTTCATGTTGATGGAGTGGAAGTCTTTTGGCTTTTAGAATTCTCCCGCACCGACCGCCTCTCGTTTGTATATGGTGGGGGCGTGGGGGAGGGGTACTGTGTGTGTGTGCTACAAAATGCATAAACAATCGAAACCAATTTCAAGCCCGGCTTCTTAGAGAAATGAAAAGAGAAATATATATGAATTGTTTGAAATCTGTAGCCCCCGGTTTTTGTTTATTGTTCTCAATTCAAATGAACTCAAAGCCAATGTAAATATGGGAGCTCTATTTGCCAAAAGCAACTGTGTGTCGACTTCTATTCATAAAATGAAAATGCCTTCTACTCACAAATAATATTTAATATTTTATATTCATAACACTTTATTCAAAGATGACACTCATATCAATTATATGTATCATAAAGTTTAGATATATGAGTTTTGAGTTTAAATCATTGGTTTGTTTTGATGCTTAACAATTCATCTTACACTTTTTAATTGATATACAATTTAATCTAAAAAACACTTTGACCAATTTATCTAACTCACACAGTTTTTGTCCCACTGTTTACAGAAATACCAGACATATTTTCAAAGCATTTGAATACCTGTGGGCCAAAAGCATCGCAACCTCTAGCCCGGCCGTTAAATGAGTAAAAAATTGAAGAAAATACAAAAACCTGAGACAATTAAGCTTAAGGAGCATTTCATTTCATTTCATTTCATATCATTCCATTCCATTTCGTTCGATTTCGATGCGAAGAAAGTTCAGAAAAGCCAGCCGCCAAAGAGAAACCTCTGGCCCAGGGCTGATCTACAACCGATGGATGGCCGGGGGTTTGAGGATGGGACGCCAGGTGAGTGGGCCGCTGGGTGGAGAAGCAGTCTTGATCTTGCGGTCTTCGACGGCACTTAGAGCAATGGACCTTGAAGACCACAAAACGTAGTACCGCAACAGGAACAACAACCACAAGCAGCTATCATGAATCATAGGAAAGCATTTGAATTGCAAAAGACTGCCCAGATATACATATGAAAATAGTCCGCAATTGTTTCTACATATATTGAGGCATAAGTGCACAGAAAGAAATCAATTGCAACATAATATAATCCAATTACCTAAATGGGTTAATATCTTTCAATTGAATATAGTGCTAGCAGTACTAAACTTTTGTATATCCCTAGTTTCGTGAAAATCAAGACTAACATTTTCAAAACAATCGTTGAAAATGACATGTTTAAAGAGCACATAAACAAAACGTGTTCGTGTGCAGTGTATGAAAATAGCCAACGAATTTTAATGCTCTTTTTTCTGAATTTTTTAGCCCGCTGCTCTGTGTCTTTTTGACATTTACGGATCATAACAATTTGAATTTAACATACGCAAAATGAGACCATTTTTGGTAGCAAATGCCCCAGGGCATCAATTTGGACATGTGCCGAGTCGATTGTTAGGAAATATATTTTAAGTGGCCGCCAGCGGCTGAGAATCGAATGTGTCAAGAGGGCCAGAAATGTGGGACCCAAGAAGTACCTACATACTATATGTATCTATGTATGTATGTACGTGTATGTACATTCATCATATTCCGAGATGCTGGAAGTTCTCGCAGCTGAAATTCACACGTTGCTCCCTTCAAGGTGTGTTCTATTAATCAAAACTAGAGGAGAGAGTCCTGTTATGCTGAAATGGAATGGAAAATTAACATAAATTATAAATAAACATGACAGGGCAAGATTTCCACAGCGCATCCTGCCGTGATTTTCCAACGGTTTCCACTTCCGATTTGGGACCCGAATTTCCCATGACCCCAAGCAGAGTTCGATTTTCCCGATGATGCCCGCTTGTCAGCGCTCATTCCCCGCATACAAACATACATATGTACATACATATATAGTCTGGATCCCGAATCCGAATCCGAATCCCCTCATCTTTATGCATGCGCACGTCCAGGGAAAATCAGTGTGGTGGTGCGGGGAAATCCCAAGGAACAGGTTCTTTTTCCTGCCCCGCTTTTGATTTTTTGTACTTTTTTTTTATCCCTGCTCGTTTTTTTTTGGTAATTCGATCCGATGTGCCTGCAAGGAAGTAGAGCACTGGGATCTTTAGCATATGAATACCATTTCGGCTGTTGCTGATGAGTTCACTGCACCTTGTCTCCAATTCCGGAGATCCGTGTGGGAGCAGGATCTAATTCTTGTATCCCAACTTTCTGCAGTTTTGATGAGTCCTGACATCGGGGGTCAATTGTCGGAGCAGCGGAAGGTAAGGGTCGCCATGTGGGGATTCCGGAGATCGGGGAGAGGAAGTCTGAGATATGGAAATGAGCCAAATGAAGCGCGGTTCCCACAGGACTGTAGGAGATACAAGTAGGAGTGGAAAATAAATATCATTCTGAGCGCAGGAAACGATGCAATTGATATTATGTATTGTTAAAATAGAATAAAGATTATTTCTGCACAGATTTTTCAACTCTACTGATCCTATATGTGCATTAGGCTTATTTTTCGATCTTTTCTAAAAGTGGGATTCTTTTTTAATGACTTTGCCAGTCAGTTTCATTGCATACTTACTTATCTTCAATCGGCATTAATCGATTACCTTTGCTTATTTTATTTTATTACATAGCCAAAGTTTCGTGAACACGGATCACAGCTTAATTAGTGGCTACGGAGTGAAATATCATTTAAAGTTAGTTACTTGGGGTTAGTAGAGTTAGGATCTTCAGCCGCTGCAACCGTGAATGTGGAAGAAAGTTTGTTTTTCGCTTTAATTGCCAGCTGCAAACTTTAACGAAGATTCATTTATTCTGAGCCACTGGCAAAAGGCACGGCGAATAGTTAAAGCCGGGCCTTATAGCCCATGGCCTATAATCTATTCATGTTGATCGAGCAAACGCATTCGCCGAAAGGGACGGGGATAGTTCAGCTTTGGTGGGAGTGAGAGTGGGAGTGGGAGTGGGATTCGGAGATAGAGATAGAGAGAGCGGGTGCATTTCACACAAAACGTGCAAATAATAACACCATCTCCGCTAATGATCAACGCCATGTTGCAGCCCCTCTCCTCTGACTAACGTAAAACAGCTCACGCACACTCGAAAGAAATGGGTAAATACAACAGATGGGAGGGGGAGAGCACTAAGAGCTCTGTTCATTTAGCTTTTTTGTGAACACTGCAGTATATCAAGCTATCAAAATTTACAAATTAATATGAATAACTTTAATCCATTGTTAATGCATTGCATTTAAGGATATTTAAGGATACCCATTACCGAATTGCATCACCAGAAGATAAGTCGGTATATTTAAAAACTAGTATACGCATAAGTTAGTACTCCCCGCTAAAAAAAACCAAGCTAAGTCTGCAGCAGCACTTTCGCACAAAACGCAAAGAGGGAGCGAGTAAGAGCGGGTGTGGCGGGAAAGAGTGGGAAACAGTGGGCACTTGCAAACAGACAATAAAACGCGTTAACTGCTGTTTTGCCTGCCGCAATTGTTGAGCTTGGTCTATGCGCTGTCCCGCTCTCACCTGTTGCGACTAACCAACCACCCCCCGCCCCCCTTTTTTTGCCCACCACTTTTGGAGCACGCAGAGCCACTAACTAATTGGCCGAGGCAACAACAACTTTGAGCCTACGTCGCCTCTCTCGCTCTCGCATTTGAAGATGATATCGTTGTCGTGCAGCGCACGCACTCACCATTGCACTCACACACAAGCATACAGCTTGGCCCCGAACGTATCTCCATCTCTGTCCCACTGAAGCGAATAGATCAGGCCCCAAACAAAAAAACAACGACAAAGCAGAAAACACTTGCGCTGTTGTTGTGTTGGCTCACTCAAATTAGCTGAAACTGTCAAAGAATGCACAGCATGGCCTTAAGGGGGCGAGAGGGAGACAGCAGGCTCCCATTTGTGCATTTCGTGCATCTCGCTCGTATCTTTCAAACAATAAGATTCTCCATATGACAGCTTTTCTTCTGATTTAGCGACCCATTTGGACTCGTTAAGAAATGTTTTCCATATCTCGATTGGAAAAATAATATTTACTAAGCTATGATTATTAAATTATTTTATTCTGCTTATCTTATTTAGTTAGAATAAGTAACTTTTGTTTGCTTAGGATAGTTCTTGGCATTTTTACTAAATGCTGAGAAAATATATGTATGTATGTCCTTCATGAAGTTACCATCTACGACTTAGATATAGCCTATTAAAATATTTCCACCCTTCTCATACATATATTCCAAAGGGGGTTATTTCGATTCCAAATCCGACTTTGGCAATCGCGCAAAAAAGCACACTTCGTTTCGTCGTGACAAACAAAACGCTCACGTTTATCGCGGACAAAAGATCTGCGTTTTTACGCTAAATTTCATTTCAGCTTGCGCTTTTCTGTCGCTCCGTCTGCCTCTTCCCTCTCTTTCACCGCCTCTATAGCCACCTCTTTCTGCTCTGGATCGATCGTCTACATTGTGTGTGTGTATTTCGGCTTTTGTTTGGAAAGTTTTTCATTTTGGCTCGTTAAAAAATTTGAAATTCAAAAAAAGTGTTGCTCTTTTTTCAATAGACAAATAGACAAAAGGGTGACGCAGGTGGTGGGTGGTGGGTGGGTGGTTGGCTAAAGGGGGAGGCTCCTCCGGCTTGTTTATCTTTGCATATTCATAAAGCTGCGATCTGTTTACCTTTCTGCGTTGCCGTTTGACTTTTAGCTGCTTTATTATGGTGCAGCTCACTTTTTGTGCCGAAAATCGGCAATCCTCGGCTTTTATCAGTGACACCAAGTGGTGGTGGGATATCGAGGGGTTGGGGAATGGGGAGCTATGGGGAGCTGTGGGGTTATGGTTGCCCAAAAGGTGGGAGACCACCAGTCAGACAGCTGCAGTTGCGAAAAACGTCAGGAAAGGGATATTTGTTTATTGTTATCGAATTGAAGTAAGCGCTGCAAATTGACGGGTATATAGGGTTTATCAACTATAGGGAACTATGCAATTTTATAGTGGATATTAATAGTTCCATTTTTCCAGTTCCAGTTCCAGTTCATCAACTATAGGAAACTATGCAATTTTATAGTGGATTTTAATAGTTCCATTTTTAAAATGTAATTTTACATGTGTAGTTATGCACTATTTAATATCCCATACTTTAAAATTAATAATACTATGGGAGCCATTCCTAAAGTATCATTAAAACATAATCCAGTAATAAAATTCCTAAACACAAACCTATGTAATTCCGAAATTCGGCGAAAAAGGTCACAAAACCTCAAAACTTACCAAAATCCTTCGAACGTAGTTCATTGAACCCTGCCAGATACATCTATCGGAAATTTTCCCACAAACAAACTGAAGGCACAGTATTCATTTGCCATAAATAAGTCACCAAAAGCCGGGGTCCCCAAAATCAGTCAAATTGTCGACGGCCTAACCCAAAGATCTTCATCATAGTAACCCCAACTGGACCCGCTACCCACAGTTGAAAAGCTAGCAAAACAATAAAAAACCCAAATGCACCGATCAAGCGCGAAATTTGGCACAAATAAAATAAAATAATCAGAAATAAAGACTCAATGGGTTGCTTTTTTATATATATATATTTTTTTTTTTTTTTTGGGTAGGGAGAGGGTCAAGCGAAGCAGTTAGCCTCCCGTTTTGTTGCTGTCCATGTTTTGGGCCATTTTTTATTTCATTTTTATATTTTTTATTCCCTCGATCTTTGTTATCGAGTGCCAGAAAGCCAGAAAGCCAGAGAGCCAAGCGAAGGCACACAAAAGGGCCTAAATGCGCGTCTATTTTGTTACAATTTAAGACGCTTATTAGAAATCGCTTGCAAATTGTTTAGCCAGAAAGCTGGCACGAACGATCGTCGTTTTGGGAGCAGATCCAACGATCCAGCGATCGACGAGCTGGGCTTTGCACCCAGTTTTTTTGGGGAGACCGCCAACTTGGACCACGTTGGATCCGCAGGCCGGGTAACCCGAGACTGGAGCAAGCCGCCGTGGAGGAAGTGGAGCCACGAAATGCGTGCATATTAATTTTCGTATATTTACGTTGGCCCGATCCATCCGATTGGGCTTGGATACCTCTATGCACTGTAAAAAGCCTACAGCTAGTTTCCACAATGTGTGAAAAAGCATTATTTAAAGCACAAGATATAATATTTGTGCTGACAAAGCAGCAAAGTAACAATGACAAGAAAATGCCTTATATTAACTATATTTCGGTATGTTCAAGTGGCGTAGAATTAATGATGTAGATAATACAATTTGTATTTCCCTTTTGGTTCAGTGTAACCACGTGAAACTCGACTGAGACTTGTTGCTGCCGTTGCCGTTTGGGTTTCGCTGCTTTTCTAGCTGCCTGATGATCTAATTTGGCAACAATTGTCGTGGTCGTCGTTCGCTGATGCCGATGATCGCGGATCGACTGGATCGGCAAGCCCCATCTCCATCTCCATCCCCATCCCCATACCCATGCCCATGCCCATGCCCATGCCAATCCCGATCCGATCCGATCCCCACACACATGTGTGTGCTATTTCTGGGCCTCTGGAGCAGGCTCTCCTCCTCCGCCTGGCGATCGATTGATCTCGATAATGAGTTTCGTTTCGTTTCGATTCGTTTCGTTTGGCTCCAGAGGACGCACCCATAATTTCATATGCTCTGTCACCCGAACGATACCTTTACCTTCCCGGCGATTATGATTTCCCCACCGCGCTTTTCCGCTTGGCTGGATACTGGTAGGCTGGATCGATCACACTTGGTGATCTCCGGGCCAAGACACTATTTTCACTGCTCTCTCATTAAGATTGGGACTTGAGTCGCAAGTCTAATAAGACTTTTTGGCCCGGGGCGCGGACCTAGTGAGGCTTGAAGTTTGATTTAGTGACTGCCATTTTGTGCTCGTCGCATGTACATACGTGCACCGAAATTTAAATATAATTTATGATCAGACTGTGCCATAGAAAATGCGCCATACGTTTTGCTTGGCTCTGCTGGCCAGGCCATAAAATGTCGCGAATGGCTGATTGGGGGGCTCTCATTTCCCGATCCACTCGCTTCGATTTGTTTATTTGCTCGAAAAGAAGAGCATGACCCAATAAGACCAGAATCTGGCAGACCACTCACGATCATTCTAGATTCCATTGAACCTTCTGGCGGAAATGGGAATTGACTCTTAATTGAGTTTGGACAATAGAAAATGTGGTCTAAGCATACAACAGATACAAATTAACAAGTTTGTATTAAGATTGTTAAATATATATGTGACATTTTCCTGAATACGAATTGAAGATGTTGATGGCAATATAGTATTTAAATATTATGGAATTTAAGAAAACATAATATTTAATATATAAATATATATATACACATATACATATATTAGTATACAACATCTGGTTTGGTTCAGATCAAGCAAAACGTCTTCAAAGCTTGGGTGGTAGTAAAAATAGCACATTATCCTGAAATTGAAGAGTCCCAAGCCCACAAATTGAATAAAATCGATTTCAATGAGTTTTCGTATGTAAATATAAAATGTATTTTCTTCTTTCTTCGCTGGATGCAATAAATTACTTAGAATTACAAAACATTTTCGTATCAAAATATGTGTTGTCTGCTTATCGTCACTAAGTAGCTAAAGTAGAACATTTTCAATGTGTACGCGAAAAAGTAGTGGTCATATCAAAAATAGTTTAGTTTACGGTCTACAGCTAGGCTAAAAATACTATCGTATAAAATATAGAGATGTATGTCTTGCTTACGATTGTCTGGCGTTTCATTTGTTCAGCTTAGAGTCTACAGTTAGACATAATACATTATGTACAGGATAAATCGAAGAATACTTTACAAAGTTCATCTTTAGGATATGGGCACGCACTCTAAATTGGTTCGAGCTCTACAAATTGGTGTGTTGGTGTTACAAAGGTGTTTGTTTCGCTGGGTGTACAAATTAAAATGTAATTTTTAATTTTCTCTCATCTCGGAGAAAATGCTGACTAGAAAATGAAAACATGTGAAATTCTGCTTGAAGTTGTGTGTCTGCACTGGGAGTTTCGGGAACTTGGAGCCGCCTAAGAGAGCTAGGAACTAATTTTTGGTGGAACATGGCTGGGTTCAGCTCAGCTATATAATGTATAATGTATATTATATACGGGCAATAGCAGATCGCCCCTTACGGCTCGGCATAGCCGGCGTAGTTGAGTTCGCTGCTGCTGGAGGAGCCGGCGCTGCCGCCAGGACATCCGCCCTCTGAATGCTTGGTAAGGAGGGACATCCTCGAGAAGGTCTTGGAGCAACTGGTGCAGGAGTACTTCTTGATGTCCGAGTGCGTCTGCAGGTGAGCCCGCAGATTGGAGCGATCTGCAAAGGCCCGGTGGCAATGCTGGCAACTGAAGGGTTTCTCTCCCGTGTGGGTGCGAATGTGTCCTTGGAGCAGCCATGGTCGCGAGAAGGCCTTGCCGCAAAGATTACACTTGCAGGGCAGCGTGTGGGTACGAATGTGCATCTTCAGGGCGCCCAGCGAAACGTAGGTCTTGTCGCAGTCCTTGCAGCTGAAGGACTTCTTCACCTGATTGCCCTCGGCGGCGGGGCAATGGAACTGCTGGTGCTTGGTCAGTCCCGAGAAGGTGGAGTAGGACTTCTGGCAATCCGGGCACTGGTAGCGCGGCGGCTGATTCTTGTCCTTCTTGGCGTTGGCATTCGGGATAGTTTCAGGCGACATTTCACCGCTTTTGGCTGCTGACGGTTCTCCCGGCTGGCTGGTCTTCAGATTCAAGTTCAGGCTCTTGTGTTTCAGGGATAAGTCTTCGGGCAGCGAGGAGCTGCAGCTGGACTCCGGCGTCATCGATCGCATGGAGTAGTAGGAGTTCTCGGAATAGGCTGGCGAAATAGGCGCATGGTGATGATGGGTATAGCCGCCCAAGCTCGTGTAGCCGCCCATCGGTGGATAGGGCAGGAAACGATGCTGCCGCACGCCGATGGGTCTGTGGATTATTTCCGATCTCATGGGCGGGGAAACGGAGCTGGCGCGACCATGTAGATAGTGATGTGGTGGCGGCGACAGCGAGCCCAGCGAATCACTGGGGGAACTGGGCGCAATGAGATCGCCACGCAGCGGCGAAATCTGATGACCCGGCTGATTGATGGTCCTGTAGAACTCGGCGGTGTAGGGCGACATGTGGAAGTTCCATGGATATTTCGGGTATGTGGGCGTGGGCACAACCACAGAGGCGGCGGCAGCGGCGGCCACAGCAGCTGCAGCAGCGAGAGCCGCTGCCTGGGTCTGATTGGGATCCGAGTCCACATCCACATCGACGTCCTCGTCCTCCTCCTCGATGTGTTCATCATCTGTGTGATCCACATCCACGCCCTCGTCCTCACAACAATCGCTGACGTTGATCAGCTCCTCGGAGGGATTTTCATCCAGAATTTCCATTTTCTTCACGCACAAATCCTGCGGCTCGTTTGGGGCATTATTGTGATTTTGTGGCGCCTCGAACTGGTAATTAACTGGGCGCTTTTTCAGCGGGCACTTGCTGTAGTTTTTCTCCACCAACATGTCTTCCACGGTATGCATTTTACTGGCTTTTTATTGATAGTTTTTCGGAATTGTTGTAAAAAAGTTCTCGATTGTCGTCACTTGATTTTTAGCGTGTCCTCATGTTCACACTGGCACAAAATACTCGATCGATGCACAGATACAAAACGCGTGTTCCGTTAAGCGAAGCGGTTGAATATCGGTTATATTTCGGGTATATTGCGTTGCTAGAGCTGGTTATGTGAGTCGGTTAGCGTCTGGGGATAACTGAGCGAGTTTGGCGGTGGTGCGGCCTTTTTATACCGCCCTTGGTTCGGCTGCACTCGGCTCAACGCACGAAGCTGCCAAAAGAGAGCGCGTGAGAGCGTGTATGTTCTTGCAGGTAGCTGCGTCGACCAATCGCGGCGTTCGGCTGGCAAACAGGTTTCGTCTTGTTTATGTACGATTGCCTCACGTGCCGACTTCGTACACTTGCACCAATCGAAGCCGCAAACGAAGGGATGCCGTTATATTTGTTTTAGTGTGGGCTATATAATCAAATGTGTTTACCTGTGTGCGTTGCGCTCTCCGCAGTTGCTCACTCTCTCTCTCAGTCTCCCTCTCTGCATTTGCATTCAATGCGCAATAAGGAGAGCTACGATCTTACCTAAAAACTTAATTTTAACGAGAAATTAGAAGAAAACCCACTTTCGGAGGATTAGCGGACGATGGTTTCCTTTTACCTCATTATCATTATCAGGTCCATCATTAGTTGACTTAATAACTGAAACGCAAAAAACGCAGGCAGGTACCAAACATAAATTACTAACAGTGTTACATTGATGAGCAGGTAGGATTCTGCATCAATAAACTGCTGCAACGCGAAAGGAGTGAACGTAGTCAGCCCTGGAATTACCAAAGTTGTTTATCAACAAGCAAGTTAGGGAAAGGAATTAAAAAGATCTATACTTTAACATAAACGTTTGCGCAATTAGTTTGAATAATTCACAGACATGACTAAAAAATATTAGTCCATATTTCGAAAAAAGTATGTTCATCTTTCATTTATTATATGATAATAACTATATAATTTTAATACTTTTATGCTCCCAATCAAATTCTATAATTAGTGTTCAAATAATGGTTAAAAATATTTCATAGTATTTTGTTTTTCCAGTCCGATACAATGAAAAGTTTCACAAAGCATTATTTGGTTAGAAATACATTTGAATGAATGTATAACTACAGCGTTAGTATAAAAAAGAGCATTTTCTTTCTCTTTAAGCTAGTTGCTCTCTTCTCACTGTTCCGTTCCCATTTTGTTTCTTTTCCGCTTTCAACATGTTCTCTTCGATCTGGCGAACGTAACGTTTGAGGCGCCAGAGAAATTGTGCGTTTTTGAGATTTGTGGGAGGGAAAGGATCCATGTAGTAGACAACTGGTAAACAATTAAGGAGCACGTCGAGGTCCTCAAGTGGAAACTGCCACACACAAGCACGCTCGACACCAAGTGGCAGATGTGTGTGGCAACAACACCAAAACAAACAAACAGCGAAAGTGTTCACCCAACAGATAAGATAGTAGGTGTGGCCCCCTCCTCCCAGCCGACTCCAATGGCAGGACATAAATCAAAGGGACCCAAGCCACGCAGGAGAGCACTGCCAATTCCTGATAAGTTGCCACAAATCTCGGCAACACTGAAAACAAACTTATAATTATTGGCCAGGTATTTTTTCTCAAAAATTTTATTTAAATACAGTATACAGTATAGATACAGTATTATTTACTTTTCAAATATTTTTTTTAATATATATTTTGTTTTATAAATTTCAACTATCGTTAGACACATATTATAAGCATGGATGTAATTTTAGGATGTCAGTAGAATGGTTTACCGTTTTTGATAGTGTATTTTTTGCCGTGTAGAAGCCACACACAGTTGGCATTTAACTTAATTAGCGTTCTTATCAAGCATTTGTCCCTGTGGCAGGGCGACTGCTGCGCTCGAGGAGGACTCGATGGCTGCAGATGCAGATCACCAGGAATTCCCAGGAAGCAGACTATCCGGGCGCAAGTGCGATCCCACTGAGATTGGCAAACGAGGAACCCCAAAACCGCCAGCATAAATTAATAGATAAACATGTGCAATTCTACAAGACAGGTTCGAGTTTGGCGGACAGTGTTGGCCAACTGGATAATTTCTCTGCCGACAAGTTATCTTAAATAATAGATGTAGCTGTTATTTGCGATCGTTTCTTCACATTTGAAACGAATCTTTTGTAAACATAAAACAAAATATTTAAAATTATATCCTTAGGATATTTCCATTTTATAATCTTTCAGCTCTTCACAACAAAATATCACTTAGAAAATAGCTACTTTTTGCAACACTCCCTATGTCTGCTTCCATTGATTTAGCGATGTTGGCCACTATTTTCGGTCTGAGCCACGTACTCAGATTTACATGCCATGTCCAGGTACTTTGGGTACGGCTATTGAGACCAGCTCGAGTCCCAGGGTCTGAGCATCTGTTATCTTATCGCACGTCGTTGGCTTGGCCGTGGTTATATGGCCAAAACTGCCCATGACGTCTCCTCCAATTCCCCTAGAGATCTTGGGAGACGGAGTCGCCGTTGTCTTTGCTCGATAGGCTGTTAACAAAGATTTAATGATCTTGTTAACTAATTTTTTTGTGGCTTCGTTCTTGGCTCTGGACGGAGTAAAAGTGGTCGGTAGTGGGTCGGTATGGAGACCACCCACCGCAACAGCAACTATCCATCCGACCGCTGTGCAAGTTAATTAGTTTGCCTTTCTGGCCGGTCTTAAATCACACTCGAACGGGTTTATTACGAGCAATTCTACGCCAGCAAGTGAGAGTGGAAATTTGGCCAACTGTACAAGTCCAATTAATGATCAAATACAAATCAATAATAAAAATACGAGTTGAAATACAATACAATCGGAAATCGATGATAAAAATACGAGCTTAAATACAATACAATCGGAAATCAATGATAAAAATACGAGTTTAAATACAATACAATCGGAAAAGATACAAAGCTTAAGTAAGTACTTGCATGATCCTTAAGTCTCTTTCATATGAATATTATCACTAAAAACTAAATACGAGTAGATGGGTTTTATGAAAATGTATTAACTATGAATAGAAACATTGAACTTTAAGTGCAAAGTGCCAGATCTGCTAAAAATCAATTCCGAAACTGGTAAGTAGGTGACCCAAATAAGCAAACCGCAGACTTCATTTCAGAATCGAAGCCAATACGCATCCCTTTTGCCTGCCATAACATTTTGAAAGCGTGTAAAATGGTGATATTTAAGCGATTTTTGGATGTTGCAACATCCCAGACAAGGCACGATCGCCAACAAAAACTGCCAGGCAAATTAAACAAAAACAAGACGCAAAAAGAGGCCAAGCCGCAACAGGCTAATCCTATTTTGGCCGCAATGAAAATGGAACAAAAATAATAAAACTTTTTTACGATGAGCTCTAAAAAGCAGAAAAGGGTTTCTGGCTTTCAGCGTTCCCAACCGGCTCGGACCTCTGTATTTTGATCTTGGTTTGGGGCGAGCAACAAATTATTAACGACATTTTAAATGCAACGCCTCTTGCCGGGAAAAAAAATAAGCCAAAAAGGCCAGCAACCACAAGTGGCCCGATGACTGGGCCACGATTTCTGGATGGACTTGGACATGGACTCCGACTCCGACTCCAACATCCAGTTCGACCCGAGAACTCGACTCCTTGCGGCCTGAACACGAAGATGCGACGCCTTTTAATGAGATTTGTCTGAAGACATGAAAAACTTTTGTAATTCCCCTCTTTTTGCAGGACACACAGCAAAAAGCGACAAAAGTCGGCACTGCAAACAAATTGTTGCTCCTAAAATGGCATTTAGTTATACATATATAGTTGCCTGAAATGAGCACATTTGATTTTATCAAAGTAATGTTTACGTGAATTATCAATTATTAATAGTTAATTAACAGTTTCATAACCCTATTGATATTGTTGATTTGAGCAGCTTAAGGTTTTTTTTGTAACTTTAAAGAATCATTTTATTTAAAGTGCATGGGTCCCGAGAGGAATCACTTGCCCCAACGTGTGGCATTAACAAGTGTGTGCCGCAAGTTGTGCTGCAAGTTGTGCCTTATATTTTATGCTCTGGCTGTTAAAATTGAAAATTACTTTTGGCCCAGTCCCGCAGACGCTGAGATCTCGCAAACTTTCGAGGTCTACCGCATTTGAAAGCTGAGACAATAATTGCACGGCCAGAATCACAATCGTACAATCGAGCATTTTTATTGTTGCCAGAGCAGACTTCGTCACGGATCTGCGTGGATCCCCAGATCCCCAGATCACCTCACCCATACCCAACCCAATGAAAGTGCGTGTGGGTTGCTGCCCCTTGGGGTTTTTGTTAAAAGGTCTTGGCAAATGAAAGTTTTCTCTGCATCGATGCTGCAGGACATTATGTTTGATTAACGAAACGCAGGCCGAGTATCGGACTGTTGTAAATAAAGTTTACAACCTTTAATGCCACCCGGACAACGTGAAAACGAGAAGCAATTGAAATGTCTGAATTATGTTTGCTGAATTATTGAATTATAGGTGGTCGAAGGGCCAGACATACTACATACATGCATGCAACTGAAACAAGTACTTAATTACGTCGGGAGAAATTTATTTCCTTAGCGAAAACACCGTTAATGTTGCACACAAACTTGAAGTGCTTCAGCCTCATAAATGGTATTCTTTTAAAGCGCTGTTCGTATAGGTTTCTAAAGTGCACATTCTCTGTTTTGATGTCGAGGACTGAAATATTGATTTAAAATATATATATATAACACTTTCAATTTGGCGGCAAGCATTTTAGCCCGCCAAGTAGCCGCTCATTATAACAACATTAACGTGCAGCACATCGGCCAAGTATAATAATGCATGCCACAAGCATAATGATGCACTCCCCAAAAACTGCTTGCCGCTGATGATGATGGAGGCTGCGAAAATTATTACATACGGAGCGGGAATTCGGCATGAACATGACGCGCGATGCCACCATAAACCGGGCGATAACCTGGTCCAAGCCGTGGCCCAAACCATGACCCACTCGATGAGCAGGAGGCGGCAACGGAGCTCCAGCCGAAAGAAAAAAGTATCATATGCAAAAATTGTGGCTAAGGGGGGCGGTGGCAGCCGCTTAATGGCTGTTAGTTTGGTCGGCGTGCCTGTGGATGCCTCCTCTCCTAACCACCATGCCCACCACAGTGCCCCAAAATGTACACGCGAAAAAATCGAAACCAACTTGCGCCGCTTGAAAAAGATTACTTTAAAATGTGTAGCAAAATTGTAAGTTATTTTAAAAGCAAGATACTTTAAGCAGTGAGTTTCTAGATGGTTGGTTTACTTCAAAGTTGCCATACCTTTCTTCCAGTGCAACTGCATTTGCAATCGCCAAAACTGCAGTCCAACGCTATGGTTTCAACCTGTAAAAAAATGTATAACGACAGCATTAAGCTCGTGCCACCAGCTGGAACTGCTTTCTGCATGTTATATTATTTTCTCGCTGGGATGTTGCAACGCCACATGGGACAACGGTACACTCGGCGCAGGTTCAGGTGGGTTCACAATGCGGCAGCGCTCGATCTGATTTGTGTCACTGGTCCACCCATCGTGCCCTGGCCACAGCTGAAGGAATGCTCATGGACCTCCACCAATATCCTATATTAGCGCGAGCAGCTTTCTAATGAACTCAAAACGATAATATTACCAAAATGTTATAGAAAATTATGTGCAGATATGCGAATCATGGTTAAACAAATCCTATTTTGGTTATCAAATCTTTACCAAAATAATTAAATGCTAGTTCTAAGTAATACTAGCCTCAGAATATGTAAGCTAGACTGTTAAAATATAAGTGTGAGTTTTTTTAAATTATTAGTTAGTTTTAAGTAATACTTTGCCTCAGAAAATGTAAGCTAGACTGTTAAAATATAAGTGCGCTAATTTTTTTTTAATTAAATGTTAGTCTTAAGTAATAATTTGCCTCAGAAAATGTAAGCTAGACTGTTAAAATATAAGTGCGAGTTTTTTTTTTAATTAAATGTTAGTTTTAAGTAATACATTGACTCAGAAAATGTAAGCTAGACTGTTAAAATATAGACGTGAGTTTTTTTTAAATTAAATGTTAGTTTTAAGTAATACTTAGCATCATAAAATGTAAGCTGGACTGTAAAGCCATTTCAATGATTCTTTTTAAGTAAATGCTAGTTTTAAGTAAATGCTTGTTTTAAGTAATATTTTTCCTCATAAATTGTAGCTAGACTTAAAAACTGGGATTTGATGTATAAAGAGCTCTTAAGTATCTGCGTGGTCGAGTCTCTTTCCAGTGTCCACAGTTGACTTGCCATACAATATACTTTTAATATTGTAATTTAAGCAGTTGGAGGTTCTGTCCTCGATCGTGGAGCTGGTGCGGCTTCTGTGTTTTTGGGATGTGATCTGCAACCTGCTCCCCTGCCCTTCAAAGTGGCTGGGTTCTCGAAATCACGGCCAGGTGCTGCTCATTCAGGCAGACATAAAGGATCTCGGGGATCTCGGGGAACTCGGGAATATCGGGGATCTCCTATTGCATTCGGGCGAAGCCACCGCAGACATTGTATGGTACTTGCAGGCACTTCCAGGCAGATGCCGGGGTGCAATTCAAATTAGTGCTCCGAGGCACTCGGGATGCATTATCCTGTGGCACGGTGATTTATCTGCCGCCAGGCCGGCGCACGCTTCTTTCTTTTCAATTACTCAACGCTTCCCCAACTCCGGATTTCATGGGGATCCCCGGCTCCCGTTTCGCCTGTCATGTTTCCTTTTTCCATTCTATTTACTGGGCTTGTATTTATTCAAATGCAGCGTGCCTCGAGTGGTCGCACTAATGAACAAATCCTTGCAGCTAGCCGAGTCCTGAGCAATCGAATCCTGAATGGTTTTCCGGGGAAACAGCTGCGCGTGCGACTGAAGTGGATTCCCCTGGCTTTGGCTGTGGATAAGTGTGCCGATGTCGGTGCGTTGGTCCCCGTCAGAAATCCAGGATAATGCCCTACAATCGTAAAAGGGAGACTCGCAGGGTTAGGCACTTTCTCTACTAAATAAATATATATTTAAGCCAGACTTAAACTTATTTGGCATTCTCGAATTTATGATTGACAATATAGATAATATTTTAGGTTCTTTCATGGGCTCAATAAATAGTTGGGCAGCCGAGAAAGCTCAGCCCGCCCATATTTTCCACGGCTCTTATCGCATTTAAGACTTCTCCTCACTGAGTGGCCAACATCTGTAACCCAATTACGAGGCTCAGAGTGTGAGATCTGTGGACCTCCCACGCGCTGAGCTATAAAATAAAACTTCATTCCATTGCGAAGCCAGAAAGACAACTTCACCTACAACCAATCAAATTGATGGACATGATTGGAGGAGAAAATAAAAGAGGAAAGTGCGACCTTTGGCGCCTTAAAAAGAAGAGTTGAAGACCGACAGACAGACAGACAGACAGAGCGATGCCCCAAAAATAGGCAGATGCATTGGGCTTTCGGGGCATTCGATAATTGATGAGCTTTTAGCATTTAGGCAGCGGAAAATACAAACTAACGCACTTCAGTCGAGGGCCGCGCCAAAATGATGATTAATCATTTGGCAGGTGCTCCGCAGCGAGGCCAAAAAGGCATCATAAGGGCAGCGACGAAAGGGTTCAACACGCCGGCCCTTCCCTGCTTAACGAGAAACTATTTAACTTGATTTCAACGGTTGGCATTTTTTGGTTAAACTGTCAAGTGGCCAGAGAACGGGGCCCGTTGGTCCGCACAAAAGGATTCGATGCGATGGTCGGCAAAGGATTACCGACTTTTATTTGGCCTGCTTCGGCCACACCCACGCAAAAGGTGCGCAAAGGTGTGTTGTCGACTGATTTCGAGGGCTGTGAGCGAGTGGGCGTTGTCCCTGCTGACCTGGTCGCTGGATTTTGAAGTAGTAGGCCGGTCCCTGTTGGCATCATTATATAATTTGACGAAAGCAATTCGAGGCGAGCATCGAAACAGTTTACGGATGAAATCAAAGACTCTGGAACAGTGGGCCAAAAAGGAAACAAAGACAATGCATTATATTTTTTTTCATTTGCCAAAGAACATAGAGTTATAATAGCCTAATTTTATTGCATTTTACCAATTTGAATATTACACTTATTAATTTCTTAATATAATGGCTCAACACCATAATGGCCCACTGTTAGTCGCACCAAACGACGGGTTAAATGCCTTGGAAACTTTGCAGCTTGAGCACCAAATTCGTGGCCCAGACTTCTTATTATTGATCCAAGATTTATGACAATTAATAATAGGTATAAAGCAATTGGGAATGGATGCCACTTCCGTTCCCAATCAATTAGGAGGGTCGAAGATCTCTACGCTGAAAATTATGACAAACTATGTATAAGCCAGATTTACGCTGACAGTTTGGTCGTTTCTAAGAGGGCTTAGAGATTTTGTTTCAACTGGACCACCTAGCCATTGATGATGTAATCAAGACGGGGCGAGAGCACCTTGCCAAATCCTGATCTTCTCCAAGGCAGCTGGCATGTGTTCCACAAGCCATCGACATGGCCTCATCTCCTTTGGATTTGTCAGCTGTCCGGATCCCGCTTTTGTTTGCCCATCTATTCAGTAGGAGTACTACCCTGCGATCTTTTTTGCGAATAATAGAGGGACATGGAGATAGGCATCGCCATATACTCGTAGCCTAGGCACAGGTTCGTTTTTCGCCTGACTCCTGGCATCTCCTGTCTTCCGCAGAACAATGGCCGGAGTACAGAGAAAGATGTTCATCACCTGTCCATGCGGACGAGCAGGATTCAATTTTTTTTGCCTTTGTATGTTTGATCCTTCGAACTGCGGCATTGGCTTGTGCCAGGACCCTACAGGTTTCATTTGTATTCGCAGGGTAAATAGTTTTATATATTTACAGGTTCTGAAATCATGATTTTATTTCTTTTAAATACTTTAGAATTGTTCTTGGTATCAAGACACAGGTACAGGTACATAGAGTTAGTCCTTAAAGAGTTGTCCGTGTTGCATTTTAAAAGCCTTTGCTGCATTTTAAGTGATTTTTTTTTCAGTGCACGGGCACAGATGTTCCGGATCCTTTAGCCAAGAGCCCACCTGATCAAAAGGCGGGATCGGGCAGCGCTAATGCGCCACCTACTGCTACTGGGAAAACAATGAGGCACAAAGCGCGCTGCCATTAGAAAAGGAAAACTGCGCAAAATGCCAGGTCGCATGCTGGGCAGGAAGGCGCTCGCCAAGGATTCATTTCGAGCCGGCACAGAAGACAAAGGACCTCAATGTGGGACAATGCTAAGCCAAATTGTATGGCTTTCTAACGATGTTGTCAAGCGGCGCGGTCTATACGGTTATTCGTTTTCAATCTGGCCACAAGCAACTCTGGAAATTGATTCAAAAGATATAGATATACATATATGTATATATATTTGGTTTACTGTCGGCATATCGGTAGAGATCTTATCGTTTAGCACCTGCCTAGCATCATCGTGCTTTTTAGCCCAACCAAATGTGTATATTATCTTTTTTGACTGAGCAAATAACCCATTTTGTGGTAAATATGCTCATGTCATCGAAAATCACGATCATCTAGGTAGCGTCCAAACAAATGGGAAACGGGAATAGTAAATGTTAAATGCTCAAAATTCAGGTGCCCAACGTGTGCGTGTCCAAATGACACTTGAATTATCAAATATTTCGGGTTTTCCTGCGGTCGTCGAGCTAATATTTGTTCATAGTCCGCATCTATTTACCTCGTGTTTCTTTTTTTTTTTTGTGGCAACTGCTTAACAAGTGTCTGTTTGGCATTATTTTTTATGCAACTAACCCTTGAGAGTGGCATGTTTCAGATAAGATAACTTCGGTTATCCTTCTTCTACCCGATATGTTTCGGTAATATTTTTGTTTGCACAGATTGCCCGGGAAAATGGATCTCCTAATGTGTTTACCTGCATATAATAAAAGGTGCAATTTGGAGAAGTTTCTAGGGCATTTAAAAATATATACATATTGTAACTAATTTCTTGCCCAAAAACATTTCAACATGTGCAAGCTCAATTAATTGGTGATCTTGTATATTTTTGTCTGAACACAAATCGCATTAGGTTCGCGCTCAAATCGAGTCCCAAATTCAAAAGCGGCCAAGGATCATTGTTCTGGTTTCTCTGCAGATGGGCAACATCTTTATTTTGGAAGAAAAGTGTCTCGATAGTCATGGGTGCTGCACTCGCATCCCCCTTAACTCTATTGTACGCAAATCTGCACCAAATTTATGCAAATTGAAATTCCTGTGCAACACCTGGAAGGCAGAGACAATTGTCCGGATGATGAATGTGCTGCAGGATTGTTTCCTCTTGTCTTGTATTATTTTTGTTCATTTTTATTCTTCTGCTAACCAGAACAGGCCAGACTTCTTGGCGCGGCAAGTACGAATGTGTAGCAAGAGGCAAGGTGTCAATTCTGGGAAATCTGCCCAGCGTGCAGACAATGCCAAACTCAGCGGGATGTCTTCCACCTCCACCTCCTCAGCCGACTGATCGCAGTTGGCCAAGACTATGGTTATGGCCATGTCGCTGGTGACAATGGCAATGGCAATGGCAATGGCTAGAGGTGGGATCGGGGTGAGGCCCAAGTGGAAGCGCTGCTAGCTGGCCATAACGAAGCGCAGACAACATTATTGTCATCGAATGGCAAATGCAAAAGTAGTCCAGTGGGCTGTGGGAGAATCCTCAAGTAGCGCTCCAATTTACTCCGTCCTCCATGGAAATATTCATCTTCCCACCAGCAATTTGCATTTGCAGGCGGCCAAGAATCACTTTGTTCGCTCGCTTTTGCACTTAGCATTGAGGGTACATTTATTTATCTAGTAAATGCGGATGATTTTGCATAATTTATAAGATCTGGCTTGGCCTTCTTATTCCGCAGTGAGGCCTTTAATGTTGTGGCTCTTAAGAGCCAGTTATATGTAAAATAAAGTGAATTTATTCGCCAGCAATGTGTAGCTAGCTTAGCCTGTGAATAATAATCATAATAGATGGGAAAGTAAAATTAATTATATTATTTATTAAAAGTGAATATCCCTAGCGATAAGATCAGAGTTTAAACTCTCGTTGGAGCAAACCAATAGCAGCTTAAAATTACTTGCAGTGAATCGGAGTTCATAAGAAAGCAATTTGGTGATATTTATCGAGCCGAAAAAAACCAAACACTTGTTGCTGTTTTCGAATTAAAAGAAACCTGGCAACAAAGCAATTCCTGTGACCTCTTCCCTGGGATAATGCCAAACTCAATGGGGTGTTCCGGGAACGGAAACGTGGTGCTGTAAAAATAAATTAGAAGTAGGTGTCCTTTTGCAGGCGTGTCAATTTACTTCCGTTTCTCAACAGCAGGATAACAATGAACATGAAAATCCCATTGCAGGTGTTCATCATCACAAACTCACCTTGGCATTACTTTGGCATTAATTACTACCTAAACGGCTGGTAATTGAAACATTTTCCAGGCCTGTCTGCCATTTCCATAAGCCAAATAGATCGCTTCCTCCTCTGACAGATGGGGGCTAACGTTTTCAAATGCCCACGCCCACTTAATTGGGGGGGGAAAAACCAGTAGCGAACTGCAAAACTGCTGCTGGGCTGTGGTTCAAAATCAAAACCATCAGCGGCCACAAAGTCCACGTCGTCGACTTCATCATCATCATCATCATCATTGCAAAGCGTTTCCATGGCTGAGATTGATCATCGGGCTGGGCCCGGGCTCATCCATTTTGGTTTTGATTTTTTTTTATTTTTGTTTTTGGTCCCGATGCCTTAGCTTTTTTTTGGCCTGCCCAATCAGCCACACCCACAAGATGTGCAACGCTCATATTAAAATGGCTTAAAAAGGCAGCAGCCAACGCCGAATGTGGCAAGACGAAGCCATAACAACGGCGACCTGCAGGAGATCTCCCAGAGATGGCTCGCTTCCGTTCCAGCTGCAAGGTGTGTGGCAGCAACGAGGCCCGAACAGTAGCTCCACTTCCACTGCCACCGAAAGCGCAACAATTGGCAATTTCATTTGCTGCGCCCCCAAAACGCAGCTCCTCCAACAGGTACGTAAAGCCACTGAAGTGGATATGGTGGCATGTGGGTCTGCCAGGGGACAGTGGAGCCTCCCATTAGAGAAACTTGCTTTCGGTAATAAAAATCGTATTACAAATAACACGGAATATGATATATTCCGTGCTATTTGAATTGTAACTTGGCAGCTGTGCACACAAGTTTTTAGCACTGACCAAGTCCATAAAGTTTCAGCTTAGGCAGTAGCCACTGTACCCGTCTCCGCTGCTCCATTCAAAACTTTCTACGACTGTGACACGCTGCGATCTCTATGAACATGGTCTAAATGGCGGTGGGTTCAGTGAGGGAGTTGGGTTCGCGATCCGGAGAATGGAGGCACCACCGTGTGCAGTGCATAAAAGCTGGCGGTGCTACATCATCGTCAAAACCGTCGAGTTGCGACTTCGATTTCCTGTGCCTGGATTGACGTCTCCCAGGTCACTTGCCACAACGTTTGGCTGCATTCGTAATTGCTCCGCAGCGAAATTTCCATATGATAATATTTATTCGCTGGAATATGCCTCCATCTCGAGTCGGCTTAACTGCATCTGTCCGTCCTGTGGAGGCTACGCCTGCGCTCCACGCAACACTCGCAGACACTGAGAACAATATGGGAGTGTATCTTATAATGGTGATATCATCGCTTGATCATAAGTTGAGTTTTCCTTAACCAACAGAAATCTTATCAAGTTATATCAATTTACTAAGCAATGGGTTTAATTTAAACTAAATAAATTCAATTTACATTTCAATATTAAAATGAAACCTTAACTATTTTAAAAAGTTGTAATAAATATAAATTAATATTTATATTATATATAAATATTATAAATATTATATATATTCCTATTATAAATATACATATACATATACCAAATGTCACAGATTTCTCTCCAAGTGCATTTGTTTTCGTTGTCTATTTGACACTGCGCAGGCGGCGAGGATGCTCTGCATCCGACTCCAAGCTCCACCTCCAAATGGCCAACTCCAACTCCGAATCCAAAGTGTGTGGGTGGTCGCTTGAACGCCCTGCCCGGCTGCAAGTCTTTCACCCGACTCCCAGCGTCGTGTTCGCATTTTTTATTTGCATTTTCCAGCTTTCGGAAAGGCCAATGCTTCCACTTCTTCAATCGATTTGAGTTTTATTATCTGGTTGGCATTTTAGTTGAATTGTTAGCTTAGTTTATGCGGCTAGCTGCTCGGAAATGGCAGTCGGACGTTTTCCCGGCCAAGTGTGTATGATGCAATCTCCATAGAAAACCGGGCAATGAAAAGGGGATGGGCCGTATGGGCTGAAAATGAGAAGTTACCTTGCATTTCATAACCAAATTTTACTGCATTCGATTGATTTCATAGTGAAATCACACATAAAAGTTAAATATCATAGCTGAATATGCATTTCTGATTAGAAGCTAGTACAGTTTCTTCATTCAAAATACAGGACATGCACCTTGCACTTAAGTTAAACACTAATGACACCACTGACCCACCCGCAGGATTGTATAGCCTACCCCTATAGGTGCAGAGTTCGGGAAATTTACAAACTAAAAAAACTAAACAGGTAATTAGGTCAACGCCGCGTCGAGTGTCGCCGGCACGCGTAATGAACCTGTTCGGGAGTTGGGCTGAGCTGAGTTAGCCGACAAAGGTACTGCGTCCTGCATTTCTAATAAATTTCTAGACGGGCCGAAAGACGTCAAAACAACACGCGTCTTGCTCCTGGACATGTCAGGTATGTTAAGGTGGCAATTAAAAATGCGGCCCAGCACTGGCCAATGTGCATGTGTGTTGGTTGGTGCGCTGCACGCTGATCTTTCGGGCCAGAAGTTCAGTGGTGCACGGAAATGTGCGGGACACGGCGACAGGAGTTGGTAAGCGGGCGGGCGACTGTCGCGCGTCGCTGTCTTAACTAATATCCGCTCACCCCGATCGGCGGCGGTCTGCTCGAGGCTTTACAATGTCTAGGACGGAGGCACAGAGGCACAGAGGCACATCAGACCGCCTCCATTTGAATAATTAGGCGCTCGTGCCCGTCGAGCGTCGAGCGTCGCCAGTCGCCAGTCGCCCGAGAAGGCCCACTTGCATTCCTGTGCACTTTGCATAACGTGTCCTGCACCCCACCTCATTCTGCTCCTGTTGCTGGGCATTGAACAGGAACAAGTGCTTAGCTAGGACCAAGTTAGTGGGCCATAGCGGGCACTCGGAAAATATACCAGCCTAGTATCGAATTTAAGGCGATTAATCGGAATATGGGTAAAACCCGATAACAGATTTGGAATACTAAGAGCAGGCACTGTTATGTAATGGCACTGCTAGGTAATGTTATAATAATTAATAATTAATGCTAATAATAATAATACATACAAATAAGTAGTAGCAATAAATAGTAATTTACAGCACAAACTTTGCAAGTGCTTGCAAGTACTTTGTAAATTTTTGCAGTGTAGGAAAATGTTGCGGTCAGCAGTCGACGAGGGGTGGGTGCACTCAAGCGGGGTACACCGGCATGTGTTTCCATGGAGGTGTTTCTGATGACTCGTGGCAGCACCTCTGGCACCTGGCTGGGTGGCGTAGGATAGGGGCTGCATAGGAATTTAAATGTCCAGCTGATGCATATAGTAGTAGAGAAACTAAATAGCACCTTACCCAAAGTTTAATAGTAATAAAAATTATAATAAAAATAAATAAATATAATTAAAATAATAATAAAAAAATGTAATAAAAATTATACTTATTTTGTATATACTAATTCCTTTACAGTCCTTTACAAGATTCGCTGAAAAGTATGTAACAGGTATAAGGAAGCGTTTGCAACCATATAAGATATATAAATTCTTGATCAGGATCAATAGCCGAGTCGATCTGTCCGTCCGTATGAACGTCGTGATCTCACCTATTATAAAAGCCAGAATTTTTAGAAAGTGAATGCTTATATTTGTTTACAGTCGCTAGTTTAAAACTTGGTAACCCTAAACATATTCGCAGTTTTGACAACAGTCGCTTTTAAGGTTATTCAGTTTGTCATCTCTAAATTTTCACAGCGAAAAAAGAAACCTTGCGAAGATTGTGAATAATATCCAAGACGATGTCGATTCTTTCCATTGAAGTTCCGATACAGCCGTATGCTGGCCAGCTGCTGATCATCAGCAATCTCATCCTGCCGGACGCAGCTCCTCCGGATCCAATTAAGACAAAAGCCTGGACAAAGAAAAAGCAGCGAGCATCGTTCTTCGACCTCAGCAGTATCTACAAAAAAATAATGAAGGAATTATCACCGGTTAACCAGGCGGGCGATATCTGCATTTCGGAGCAAGAATTCCTACTGGATTCCTTTTTGGCCGCCTTGGAGACCTACATGAAACACGTGGTCAACAAGATTATCGATTTGTGCGAGCATCGCACTAGCTATCATCTGTATAGCGACGAACGTTGTGTGATGAAGAACGATATGAGGACCACGATGATGTTCCTCAACGATCTGGAGATGGCCGACTATGGATCATCGGATGATGATGGATTCTATCGCAAGCGTCGTACAGAAACCAACGACAAGGAGCGAAAGGTTGCTCGTCTGGAGTCGGTGAATGATACAGCCATGTTGGCCATCGGCGGTCGAAAGCGCCCCGCAGAAGCACCTGGCCCAGTAGCTGCTCCAAGTGGCTCGAAGAACGGCCAAGTGGCCGGTGCAGCCACTCAGCGAGCATTGCCTCTGCGCTTTAAGCACATGAACATCAGGGATGTCCTGCAGTTCCTGGAGGAGGATAGACGCTACTCGCGGTCCAACATACTCTTCGAAGCTTATTTGAAATACAAGTCATAAATATACAATTATCAAGACTCTTTCCAGTATCTTTAAAGCATTCATATTTTCTTGTAAAGAATATATGTATAGTTTTATTGATTAAAATGGAGATGCTCTCAATTACTTGGTACTTTTTTGATGAATATTTTAGAGAATATGTTATACATTTTTAGAGTTAATACGGATGTACATATATGGAACAGATTCCTGCAGAAATATTTGTGTATGCACCCTGCATGCGCGTTACGATTTCAATTGCAGCAATCGCAGTTCAATGAACTTCCTCCTCGCGTAAATCCCCAAATGGAAACCCAATGAAAGCCCAAGGAAACAGGTGGTGCCTGCCGTATCCTTTGTGCGGCTGCACTTGGCATTCAATGGATCCCTTGCTCCGTGCACTTTGAACTTTTGTGCTGCACTGCAGCAGGCGGATGACAATGGAGCGGGGCACTCAAAGGAATATCCGGCTAGACAGGAAGCATATGCGCACTGGAATCGAGGGAATCGAGTATCGAGCACATTGCGCATGCGCCGCGCGATAGGAAACGTGATTTTATCGAGGCGGCTCATTATGTTAAGTGCTGGCAATAAAATCAAAGCGCACGCGGCGACTCATTTCATTGAACTTCAATTGAAGCCGTTGGTTTTTTTTTTGTTTATTTTTTTTTTTTTGGGGACATGACCGAGGATCGTGCTAGGAACCTTCTAAGGTGGGGAGCATTCATTTCCATGTAATTGTGGGCATTTTAAAGGGGTTAGTGCGATTATAAATGCATTGAGGCTTGAGGCATATGTTAAAAATACCTGGCATAGAAAGCGTATTCAGCTGGTGTCAACCTTTGAGGCGGGAGTTTACAAAATATATTATCAAGCCAAAGGCATTCCCCCTTGAGTAAAATATCTGTATAACTTTCTATTTACACACTAAATAATATTCCAAAAACTGCAACAGGGGAAACTTTTATACTTCAAACTATTTTAAGATTCCTGTAGCGGAATGGAAAATATAAAACTATCCACAGGACAATGCACCCGCAAAAAGTTCACTTCGTTCTATTCATAGATAACCGCTTGATAAGCGCCTAATGTATAAACAAATTCAAAGTGGGCCCATCCGCAGGATCACCACCTGTCCGAGCTGCCAAGATAGCCACCCCTATTCAGTGCACCCTCTACCAAGTACTTGCCACACTTTGCAACCTTAACTCGGGCGTGTATCCTTTTTTCAAGGACTCGCAGGAGCAGCTGGTGTAGGCTCGAGGAAAATATCAAACGCTGTCAGGCGTAAACTTGACAGGTAGATGAGCAGGAAAAGTTCTCCCCCCTAATTGTTCCCTTTGTCCGGCGATCGGAAGAAGAGAAAACCACCCCAAAGTTGCCACTTTAAGACACTTAGAACAATATTTTTAATATTGATTAAAAAGCAGGAAATTAAAAAAAATTGTAAAAAATCAATATACATTGACTTTAAAGAAGAAAAAACTTTATTCTGTAAAATTAGATATAGTATTAAAATATTTTCCCTAGCTTGCTTATCGTAAAGTAATTCGCTTAAAATATCTTTCTTAAATGACTCGTTTGGAAGTGAAGCGCAGGGGTTTTTCTCAGTGCACACATCGCTTTTCCAGGCGGAAGAGTCTGCTTTTTATGACGAAAGCAAGGTGTGTTTGAACAGACGGCCGTGTTGCAGAGAACCTTGCAACGCAACCCAGTAAGGACAGGAAGGCGAATTCCAGCACATGCAACACCACCGCCAGATCCGCACCACCCCAGACGTTCCGTTAGGCTCTTTTCTATAGGTGCACCACTATCGTATTTGTATAGCAGGAACACACAAAGAGTGGTTTCTGTGGGGGCCAGGAAAATGTGTTGCACCCTTTTTGCATAACGCCGCTTTCTGTTCCGCTCAACTCCGATCCGATCCGAACCGAACCGATCCGGCGATGTGTATTATTAAAGACGACTCCGTCTCTTCATCGGTGAAGTAGCAGCTGTGCCAATACGCGGCCGTAAAAAATAAAAGACCAACAAATTGTTATTTGCCGAATGGCTTTCGGGACCGGTGTTCCATTCAGCCGGGGAGCCCGGATTCCGAATCAGAATTGATTGGAGCCGGGCTAACTGGCCGTGTTTGCACGTCGATAAGGAACCTGATGGGGCTCCAGAATGACATCTTGGCTTCGCGCTTATTTACATATAAATGAGCTCGCTCCTTATCTATCTAGTCATTTAAATAAACCCATTTCCGAAGGTCTTCTTCGTTCTACTTAGTGTTGAAAAATAATGCGCTACGTAAAAGGCGAAGTTTTCCAAATGTCATTCCTTGTAATTGAACATTGAACTGCTACGATTGGCAACATAGCAATTTGTTCATATGGCATTTTGTTCGATGACCTAATGCTCCGATTGTTGAGGCCATTATTGACCTTAAATGTTTATCACCAGTTTGCTGTAGAACCATTAACCCTTTCGACATTAAGGTGTTAGGCTGCAGCTGAAGTCGATCATAAAGATGATGAATTAGAGAACTCGAGTGCCCCTAACCGCCGCACACATACGTGTATCCTCTTGGGAGTCTGGGCTCCGTTTCTAATCCGCAACATATGCCGCCAAGCGCTACGTGCCACCAATCCAATCCGCAGCCAACAGTGGGCACTCACAAAAGAAGCCATAAAAACACATGGACACGTAACGATTTGCGACGCTACAGACTGCGGCCCCAACTGTTGTGTATTAGAGTTCGGGAACAGTGAAGTCCGGGCAGAGGGCAGCAACCAGCCCCCGGTAAGACAATTTATGACTTTATTAACTTCAAAACGCAACCAGGCGAGCAACAAAGTGTTAAGCTGAAGCCATGGCGGTAAGGCGATGAAGTTGTGTAAATGAAATTAATCTTCAATAGACACTGGGCAATAAACGAAACCAAACATCCCGGGCAGCCCCTCACATACACTGGGTGGAAAATCTAGGCGCTTTCTATAATATATCACATATATCAAAGAAAAATATATAGCAAACTTGCCAACATTTAAGTTTAAGGAAAGTTTATGCATATACATAAAAACATGATTACTTCTCTTTACTTTCTATATTATAGAATATTATAAATAAGTATTATATATTTTATTAAACTTTGCGCTTTATATAACATTTATTTAAAATATCTCGTATTTTTTCCTGTGCATCCAGCTATGCCATTAGTCATTAAAAATTTCGACTGAAGCCGCCGCCTCCATCTCAATTTTGAACTGCATCTTCTGTTGCAGTTGCAGTTGCTGCGGCTGCTGCTGCTGCTGCTGCTGCTGCGTATTTTGTCAGGTGTCATAAAAACCGAATTTATTGCGCATGTGCAGCGGCTATAAGAGCAGCGCTCCTCAGCATTTTTGTTACAGATTTTCAGTTTTATTATTTAATTTTCTCGTTGCAAGCGCATAAATCACGATGCGTGCCGCACTAAGGTGACAGCACTTTAGGGCACATAAACACACATCGGCAGCGGCATTGCGATGGGGATTGGGTATCGGAAACTGGATCGGGATCAGGATGAAAGGGATGCTGAACAAAAGGAAGGAGCAGGTTGCAGCAATGTTAATTAAATGGGACGCGGGCAGTTCCATTTAAGGTGCGTGATCTCAGACTTCAAATTCAGGCTTAAAAGTCGTACATTGCTGGATCACTGGGTGATCCCCAGTAAAAATTCTATTAAAATAAGATAAATATAATAATAAATAATATAATATATAAAATAATATAATATAATATAAGAAATCTGAAAACACTTGATTCAATGAGGTGACATGGCTAGAAATATTGTTTGATAATAAGGAACATAAGTACAAATCAACCCTATAATACACCTTATAAGAAAAGTACTCTGAAAAGGTGTTTATTCCTAGATATTCCTGTGTCCTTTTTGCTCATGTGTTGCATGTAGCTCCCACTAATTTCACACACAGTTTTGGCAAAAACGAAAAAAACGGAAAAGAAAAAATCATTCCCAAAAACTTGAATTTCACACGCTCTCGACTGCGGGGGTTCTTCCCTTGGCTCGAATGAAAAGGAGCACGTAATGTGGCCGATTCTGGCGATGGCGATGCCGCTGCACTTGTTCCCACAAAATTCCAAGGCATAGGCAATTTCCATGAATGCCAAGCCAGCAAGAATTTCACACTCCGCCGGGTGGACGGACGAGGACGAGGAGAGATGAAGCCGAATGAGGCAGTGAACCTGCCCATCGGGCCTGAGAAACAGAGGACCGAAATTCTCGATCTCAATTCCAGACATCAGCATAATCAACAAGATCACGCATCAAACGAGACGACAGCCGCATCAGAATGCAAACATTAAGAGATTTTATGCGAGTTTGTTCACATGCCAAAAAGGAGGCAGCAGTGCTCAAGGAAAGAAAGCGGCAGCACAAAACCCGAGGCAACAAAGGAGCAGAACAGGTACCCAGGACGATTATCCTGTCATTCACTTGTTGCTGCCACAGGACAGGTAGCAAGGGCGGGGTCCAAGGAGCAGTAACCCCGGCAATTTCAGTTACACTTCCTGCAGATGAGGTTGGTCCTGGTCTTGGTTAGCGTGTGAACCTGTTTTACCCCCACCCCCAACCTTTTTCCCCGATGCTTATCTGTGGCCTCAAATTTTTGCAAAATTTCTGGTTATTTTCGCTTTTTTTTTAATAGATCGCAACTGGGTCTTTGGAGCGGGCATTTCGTGTTTTTCGATAATTTATTACAGTTGCCCAATTGGACGAAACGGTTCGCTTCGGCCACTAAACACTTTTTTATTGTCATATTTATATTTGTGCGATTAGTTTTTCAGTTTTCCTTCTCGCTCCTCCTTTTGTTGCGATTTTTTATGATTCTCTTTTTACTGCTATAAATTCGAATAATAAGTCGCACGCAAAATTTATTCCCACGCATTTCAGTTCGTGATGTTTTTTGGGGCTTTTATATTTTTCTTAACTCTTTCCAGAGCACAAATCAAGCAGAAAATGTGAAAAGAGACGTTTAATTGTTCTTTTTGTTCGCTGGCAGCTGCACTTTCTTAGCGGATTTAATATTGATAATATGGTAATAATGATAATATGGTAATAAAATAATAATATATAATATAATATATTATAATATAATTTTCATATAACATAACTTTAGTACAGCTTTAATGGTAGCTTTGTAAAAAATTCTACACTTCTTGATCTGAACTTTCTGAACGTTTCCCGATAGACTTTCCATCAAATCTCTTTTCACTTTCTCTGCAACATACCATGGCAAATAACTGCTCTTGTTGGCCAATCATTTCCTATACAACACAAAGCTCGGTGGCCGAGTGACAGGTACAGCCATTCATTCCCCTCCCCTCGGA
This sequence comes from Drosophila orena, assembly GCA_005876975.1. NCBI lineage: Eukaryota > Metazoa > Arthropoda > Insecta > Diptera > Drosophilidae > Drosophila > Drosophila orena. The sequence goes on along the minus strand of VCKV01000008.1, from coordinate 420,311 downwards.
TTCAAATGACATGCAAAACAGTTGACATTACATTTAAGCCAATGCCGTGGTGGCAACCAGAAATATAAAATAAAATGAAATTGCTTAAATTGTTGGCCATAAATCAACGCCAGCCAACGAGGAGCAGATCAAGATCCAAGCCAAGACCCACGAAAATCTTGCTTTGCTCGATTTCACTGCCAAAAAGACGAAACAAAATAACAAAGCCAGCGTCACCTGTTCGACGTACAGACAATGCTCCGAGACTTGGACTTGGAGACAGGCATGTCCACCCAGCACCTCCCCCCCCCCCCCCTAACGAAAAAAGGGGGGGCAATGTTGACAAGTTTCGAGAGGCGAGCGACTCAATTGCGGCACTTGTCGCACGACACTTCAACCCAAAGGGGGGTAAAATACCAAAATACGAGAAATAATACAACAAAAAAGGGGGCCAGAGATGGCGATGCCAGATGAGAAAACATCGAAAATAATCAAAAATCCAGACTGGGGCGAGTGTGTCACTTTCGGGGGAGTCAGTTTATAAAAAAAGAGAAGCAGTCGACCATTCAGGCCATGACATGACAGAAAGAAAAACCGAAAAAAAAAATCACATCGGCTTCTTTCACGCTGCAGTTACTCGAAATTTGTTTACGCCCGAATACGTGACTTGCACTGGGAAAGTGATACAGGAAATATACGATTATACTATCAATTCTCAAAATAATAGTTCTTACTATTGTCGTGAAGGCCTTTACTACACATTTAGTTTCTAATGACACACGGTTTTCATATTGTAAGATATTTATGTATTCTGATGCTAGTCAAAGCATTGAAAAATATCGTTTTTAACTAAATCCTTGTGTCAGCTTGGGAGTTTTTTTGATTGTAGAACTTTTCCCACAGTGTTTATGCATCTTTCGGCTGGTTTCATTTACCATGCAAAGCCGTCTGGCCATTGAGAAGCTTTTGGCGAGCCGACACGTCCCAGACGTGCAGACACAATAAGCACTAAGTGACGCGGACCGAGGAGGCATTCGCATTATGAGTTAGCAGTTTAACAACGAGATCATCTCCTTCTGCCTGTCCGCGTGCGGAATGGGACTGATTTAATCCACCGACGAATGCAAAACATCGCCTTAATTGTGCTACAGCCATATTTTCACTAATTAAACGAGGCCCAAAACGAAATTTCATTTTAGTTTGTTTAACAAATTCGCTGACATGAGCCGCTGACAGCAGAACAGAAACAGAAACAGAAACAGAAAGGCAAAGCGGGTAACAAAAAGCAAGCGGGCAGAAAATAAAAACGAAAGACTTAAGCAGCGAACTTGCCACACACTTGACCCGAAATGGGCGGGAACAATGGCGCTGGAGAGTCGCATTTTAGCCGCTTTCCAGCCGACAAAAAAAAAAGAATTAAGCCGAAATTTCAATTCGCACTGGGCCACACACACTCGCTGGCAGTACAAAGGCTTTCTCCTCTCAAATGGCAAATCAATAGAAATACGAGTATTTTCACCGACTAGCGACTTGGACCTGTACCTGTCCGGGTGTTCCCAGCTCACTGGCCTTAAATAATAATAGAGAATTGAATGCCGGCGATATTATTCACCGCGCCGGGGTAATTATTTGTTTGCCAAAACAATGCTAAGAGATTGTGGAATTTTTGTCGCTTACAAAAGTGCGTGTGAACCATGTCTTTCTGGGCAATTCATTTCAAAAATTGTTCAGGCTACGCCTACACAACAAGTGCTTATGCTTCGGATCCGCTCAGACATCAACAGGTAGCTACTGTAATTCGGGGAACGCAATTCTATAGCTACTGATACTGTTTGGGTTTTTACTCGTATATTGAATAAAAATAGGCGTACATCGATTGGGTTGAGATATCGCACTCAAAGAAAAAATTGCTAATCTGTAGTAGTAGTAGAGCTGAAAACACAAAAGGTAGAACACTTAACGGAAGCCATGTCGAGATCTTATCACCAAGAAAAAAATTGTAAGATATATTAACCTCTTCCCCGTATTTTATTTTACTCAAAATTAACTTACAGGAATCTTTGATAGCAGGTAGCCCCCGAAATATCCCCAACAATATTTAATCTTTTACATCGAACTCCACACATAACTGATATCAGATCGAATGTACGTATCATTAATGAATGAAATAAAAATAGAATCCATTGAGGCCCTGAGCATACAATTTTCCCCCCACTTGGCGCCAGTTCAGTTCACTAGCCATTCAGGTTCTTAATTCCCCGTAAACAATTCGAGATTCCTTAACAAAAGTGTACAGATGCAATCTCTCGAACATCTTTCCATCAAAGAAACCAACAGCATATGAGACTGGGGCTCCTGTTCCCTCGATCTCGTCACGTATCGCGGATATCTCTGCTCGCATCTTGGGCAATTAATTTAAGCCAAATTCGTAATATGTCACATTTTCGGTCTAAGCCCGAGTGAAATGAGAATTCAAAGAAGCAGCAATAAAGCATTTGCAGTGGAAAAAAGTTGAAATATAAACGGGAGTAGTAGGCCTATCCACTTGTTACTCCACTTACAAGTTACCAGGAAATGTGATTGAGATCGCTGTGGGCCAGTCGTAAAAAGCTAGTTTATTTGGAAATTTAGTTGTAAAAGTGTAGATTGGCCCCAAGTGTGGCAGGGCAAGTGCCAGTGCTACTAAGAAGCACTCCTAGACTTGGCGCATAAATCTGGCCGGTAGGCCATTTCATTTCCAAAACTTGGCCACTTAAAAATTAGCCTAAAAACCGTTGGACAAGTGTCGTTACCATATATCCACTGCGGCGGAAGTCGAAGCCGCACGCCAATTTGACCGTCTGGAATACCAAGAAGTTTACCTCCCCCCACCCAGCAATCTGACCAAGTTGTCGCCATGTGTCGCAGCCCTGACTCTGAATCCAAGCCCAAGCCTTAGGCCCCCGATTCCGACACTGATTCCGATTTCGACCCGCGGCTTTGGCGGCTCCAACTTTATTTTTTTCCATCTCGTGGTTCGTGCGTCGCCACCGCCAAGAAAAACCACCACCACCAGCACCACCAGCACCACCACCACCACCAGCACCACCATCATTTTGCTTTTGTGGCTTTGGCGCGAGTTTGACTAATTAAAGCGCAGACTTTGGGCATTTTTAATTTGTACGCTTGTAAAACGAAATTTACTTTTTTCATGCTTTGTTTTTCGGCTTTCTGCTTCGTGCAGCTTGTTTCCTTTTGAGCCATGAAATGGTGCGTGTCGCTCTTTTGGCCGATATCTTTGGGGGAGGGGGAGTGGCTTGAACATAGAATATTTTTGCAAGGCCATTAAACCTACAGAAATCATGGATATATATAAATATATTGCTGGCTAACATTACCCAAAAAAAAAACATTTAATTCTTTCTTTTCGTTTATTTTTTGCAAAGAAAATAGTAAACTAATTATATATCTGAATTTTATACTTTTACAATGACAATGAAACGGATTGTATAGCTTCTTTCATTTGTGCAATAGTTTTCGATTTTCCGTTTCTTATAATATTCTAAACTAACATTTCAACTGCTGTTCTAAAGAGCATTCTTCAGCTTCACTTTGCATAAGCTTTTAAAACATAAAACTTCTCCAGCCGTCTTCCATCGGCCGTTTTGGTGCTTTATGGCCAACTCGAGCTGTGTTCCGAATCCGGTACAATGTTACTGTCGACTCTTCCGAGAATCTCACGAATGGCCAGTTGACCTCTATATAGCCTGGCGGAACAACACTCAAAACGGACTCGTTGTATTTATCCGCCAGTTGGGCCCCACAAAACACTGAACATTTCACTTTCGGGCCAAAACAACGAGTGGCAACGACATCTTCATCTTGGCTAAGAGCCAAAAATGGCTGCCATTGTAAATTTTGGGCCTTGTGGAGTGGGCGGGATGGGGGGCTGGTTCGGTGCAGGTGCAGGTAAACACATGTTAACTAGCCAGGTGAGCGGAATAGAAAAAAAAGGGGCGGGGGAGGGGGGATAGGCAACAGCAACCATGTTGGCGCAAATGTCAAGCTATAAATACCGAATTGGAATTGGAATCGGGGAATTGGCCACAAATGCGTTGCACTCGCTACGCTACACATAACGCAAATATGGACATGGGCCTTTGTAGTGGTGGCTTGTTTGTTTTGGCCACAATTGTACAAATTTCGCAATCGAAATAAAGTTGCACTAAAACGCATTTGGCGGAAGTCGTCGACGCCATTTGGAGGCATATTCAAATGAGGCTAAAATTTCGTATTTCTCGCATTGCTGATGATGCAACTTGCCAATTGTTTTGCCCGGATAATAAACACAGTTTTACATATACACAACTTAATGAGTTAATAATTATACCAAAGTACAAACACACTTCGAAAATATATTTGCAAATAAATAAGTCTCAAGCTTAATTCATGCTTAGAATGCATTTCAATTGAAATTACACCTAAGAATATTGAAACATTGTTTTGATTATATCCAAAGTCCTCTTATATATTGCTCAAATATCTATACATATTTGATTATTTATAAACAAAAATTCTCTTAGTGTATAAAACCGCCGGCGGAGTACTTTCACCCACAATGCCACACAATAGAAATAAAAGTTTACCTTTTGATATAATATTTTTAGGTTTTTATAAACAATGCCCATATAAGACACACTCGGCTCACCTGCAACAATTGTTGATGTAATAAACAAGGGCCAGAAATGAGACAAAGAAACGGCTCCTTAGCGGAGAAAACTGGCCACTTTCAAATACTAGTCTCTCGATTCGTTTATAATTTGAAAAGAATTTATTTGATAATTCTAAACGGCATGTGCCACACACACGATAACTCATTTTTATGGTTCAGCGAATCAAATCGATTGCATAAAGTATCTATAGAATATATCAGAAAAATACCATGGCTGGCACTTGGCGTTGATTTATTGGTGTTAAATGAATTCTATGAGCCGATAAATGGTAAAGGAGAGAATGTGGGGCTATTCAATCACATGGAGTTATAAATGGAACTCGATAGTTGCTCCACTTTCTTTCCAAATTTTGAATTTTGAAATCAGGCACATTCTATTGGCTCCCTAGTGCCCACATTTTTGGATCGTGTAACGACACTTGGCCCCTGGGGTGCCATCATAACACGTGTAAATCCATAAATAATGTAGTCTACATGACAGATGTATCTTAGGCTAAGCCGAAACCCTATCACTTACGAGCTGCTTTGCATTGCTACCGTATGATAACCCCAAAATTAATATGCAATCGGTATAATTTATGCACAAAGTGATCAAATTTATTAACACAGCGAGTAAGCCAGCACGGCAGCATTATAATGTCAAACTAAAATTTAACCAGACAGAGGCACACTGGGAAAAAAAAGTAGTTTCAAGCCAGGAAAATTTTATAATTATATGTAACATGCAGTTATATAGAGTGTTTAAGTCACACAAATATTTGTACCTCATTTTTGATCCTTATAGATTAAATAATAATAATTATGTTGCAACAGAAGTATACATTTTCTTGGAAAAAATTACAAAAGTGCAGTTGCAGGAAGCTCGTTCATAAGTCATCTGTGTGAGGGGTGTGTGCGGATGAAAAGTGGAGACTTAGTCTCAACACGTGAGCATTGTATTATTTATAAACAATAATTATGGCAGCCACATGCGGTTCGCAGTCTTTGGGGCAGAGGAAACTGCATCTGCGGTAGCTGGAAAGTGATTACAGATGCAGCTGGAAGAGGAGGCGAATGGAAAACGATGGCTCGAATGGCTTTCAAATTTGTTTCTCAGGATTGTCACCTTTCGCCCGACTGTGACTTTCCCCCATTTGCGTTTGTCGCGGGGGATGTGTTTCTTATTTATGAAATATCGAATCTATATCTATTGGCTTTCATTGGGATGAGCATGGGAAAACTCCAATTAGGTCTGAGGGAAAGGTGTGTGTACAAGGTGAAACAAATGTTCCCAATTGGACCAGAAGTAGGATTGTTCTCACCTCCATCCAATTGATTTAGTTTCTGCACCTCAACGTTGCCTCAGATGCAACATGCGTCATCCATCATCATCAAATGCCATTCTCCAATCCGATGTAAATAAAAATGCGTTGAATAGGCATATCTAAATCTCTGGCTGCCGTTTTGCAAAACCGAACAGGTTACCTGGCAAATTTACCGAAATGCCATTCATCAGACAAAAAGCTAATGAAAACATCAGTTCGAATATTTGTAAATGGCCGTATGAAAAAGTGCGTGTCGTGTCTAGGAAATAAAATGGAAATACTTGTGTTCGTGTTCGTTCAAAGGCACTTGGCAGTCAGCATTCGGCGTGACATTTCAATTAAAATGCTAATTTTGCAATGCAACGCAAAGAGGGACAGCAGCTTGTTAAAAGGCCCCCGAAAATATGAAGGAGCGCTTAAAATTGGCTGCCGGCAACTATTTAGCGGAGTAAATTACTTTATTAGACTCCAGCCGTGGGCCGTTCAAGGCGTGCCATACATGTATGTGTAGCTCCACGGATATATACATATATAGTATGGTATGGTATAGTATGGTATAGTTGGAGGTTTCGAGTCGGGCCTAAACGCAAGTGCATTAATCAAGTCCCCACACACACACGCAGGAACGGGTAAGTAACCCACTCTATTCCGAACTCCAATTCTATCGCGCACTCACGCCCTGACACTCGTGATTTTTCTAAGCTAATTTATCATTTTTTCTGGAAGAGGAAAGCCGAAATGGATGCACTTTCTCCGCCATGCAGCACTGAAAATTCAATTCTGCAGCATTACGAAACGCGACTTTTAAAATGATTTTTAAGTATGTTATGAAAAATAGCACTGTTACTTTACATTTGATGATTAGTTAGTATTTTTATGCAAATAAAATGTAATATTTATTATTTTACCCACTGAATTTTATTCAAAGTACTAAATATATAATGCGGCATTTTCGTTAAGTGCTTGACGGAAGTTGGAGAATACGTAAAAATTGCAGCCCTTCACCTTCCACAAAATGCATTTTCCTAGCCTTTAATTGTGACACGTGAGGCGGCAGGCCGCGAGAGTGGGGAAATGTGGGGAAATGGAAAATGGAAATGGGAAAACGGGAAACTGCCTAAACAGTTGTGCGCGCATAGAAAGCTGACAATTAATCTGAACAGATGCACGCTGCACTTTCGATTGCACCAGCGCAAAGGTAGGGCCTCGATCTGGGCTCGGGATGGGGATCTTTGGATCTCGGATCGGAGAAAACTATTTCCAAACGCCAATTGCTCATACGTGTATGTGGGTGGCAGAACATGTGAGGCAATTAAGGTCGTCTTTCTCCATCTCCAACTCCAACTCCATCTCCATTTCCATCTTTGTCATGGGATAAATTGCTGGAGGAGGTGTCATGCATAATGCATGGGACTAGAAGTAACGGCCGGAGCTCAGTGCAATGGGAATCGAGCTTTAATTGAACGGAATTTCGGTTACTGCTCAATTTTCCGTTGCAATTAAAACGGTATTACACATTGATCAATATTGCTTCCATAAGCATTAGTTTTGAGCTAACACTCGTATCCTAACGTTCATTTGCAATCGCTTCTTCCTTTAGCACTGCACTAATTAATTTACTACGTTGAGTGTAATCAACACGTAAGTACAGCTCGCCTTACGCGAGCGTTGCAAACGCCAAGTTGGCTTATCGCCCCGTAGCATCGCATACGCCTTCCGAGCCTTATCTGCTCCTGGCCAAATCGAAGTTCGGGCCACTTTCCGCTCGCCACATAATTTTACGCACGCGCCCCGCGGGCCAAGTTGCGGTCCCAGTTAAGCGCCAGTTGGGTCCACTTTGGGCCGGGCTAACAGGCCTCCATTCCGCAACTCCTCAACTCCGCAACTCCGCAACTCCACCGATCCGCAATCCTCCTCAGCTGGCAGGGATCGGGGCATCTTGGTCGGGCCGCTTAACATGCTGCCTTCGTGTGCGCTGCTCATTGATCGAAATTGAATTGGACATAAATAAAACAAGATCAATCAATTGATTTATTTTGACATGTTGCAACAGCGCTGGCCTGTGCGAGAGCCCCGACTTCACTACGACCACGGCCGGTTTTGGCCAACTGTCCCACTGGCCTGCTGCTCCAGCTCCAACTCCTACTCCGAGCCCAACTCCAACTCCTTTGCCTTCTCCATACACAGAGAAAAAAACACGTTTTAAAAATACAACGCTTCTTGCTTATATACATAAAATTCGCATTCAAAACTTAATCTTTTTAATTGTGTGTCAACTTCAACTTATGCATATTGCAAGTAATATTATACATTATATTTGAAAATTGTATTTGATGTTGTAAGCAATTTTTTTTTGTACTGCAATGCGCAGTGGGTCTCATTTGCTTTGTCGCTGGGGAGATTTGTTTGCTGCCCCACTCGCATTTGCAACTTGTGGCATTGTTGTGCTTCCTTTGCGCTCGACTGGAGTTTTAGTTTGATTTTATTGCTTGTTTTGCTGCCGTTTTTGGGCTCGTTTCGTTAATTTGTCGCTCTCTGCGACGGGGAGCCTTTTGCCTGATTAATTTTTATATGCACTTGGGAATCTGGCCCCCAGGCTGACATTGATTCTAATGAGCATTTTGATGTGGCCATAAGAGCGAACAGGTTTTCTTCTGAAGATTACGCATAGTTTGCTAGAGTTTGGTAGGCACTATCATAAAATAAAAAAAAAATAGGATTCCCAAGTCGCTGAAGAATAGAATACTTAAAACAGCTACAGTTGGATAATCGGTTGTACCTGATTAATGTTGAATTTAATTTCAGTTTTGTCTGTTATTTAAATGCTGAATTTCCAACTGTCGATCACCCCAAACTTATGCAACACCGAAAGAAATGCCTAGTGCACATTATAAAATCGGGTCAGAGATCGAAATTTAACTAGCAAATGATTTGCTAATCTCGGCTTGATTCTAATTCTAATTTAGCATAATATGCCTGCAGAATATCAAGTTGCGGTGCTTTTCTCATATCTGGCCACAAGTTCAACTTACCCACGACCTCGTATAAAGGCATAGATATGACCATGCAAATTTCACCTGCACCAGAGATTGGGTTTGGGTCTTACCGCTGGGTATTGCATATTTTGTCATATGCAGAATGGCTATTAAATATGTGCATGACATGGTATGGAGATTTCAACAATAGATGGATGTCTTTAGAGAGTTATGGACATTCGCAATACCTCTCAGAATGCTGAGTTTTCAGTGATCAATGGGAAGTTCATTGTGCCCGTTTGAATGGCAAGCTCTTCAATGGCAGTAATATAATACTGTTGAATACAAAGAAAGGCTTAAAAGACCGAAATCGATATTGAATTTTACAAATAAAAACACTACTCACTACTCCATGCAGCTTAATTTGCTTAATTATTTGCAAGTTTATACATAATGCGCCCAGCTGAGCCCACTTTCTTGGCCAAGATCGATGGGCTGCATTTACTAGCCATCAGTAGGGTAAGTATGTGGTCTCTAGAGATCAGTTGTCCAAGTATAGTTACGTTCAGCATTCATAACAGCAAATAGCATAGGGAAAAGAGCCAAAACGGAAAAATGCAATTGCATTTTTTTGCATTTCATTCGGCAAAGCGAAAAAGATCAATAAAAATCAAATAATACGAGAAAACTTGCCCAGTCCGGGGGATCAATCACATTTATGGTAATTAAACTTACATAATATCGTTGCCGTTGGGGTACATGGACCGTATGCCTTGACAAATTCAATTCAAATTTTTTGTTTTGACAAATTTGTTGTGTGTGTGGGGTGGGGGGGAAAGATGTAAAATGCTTAGATAAGATGGCGATATAGATATAACGCGTGGAAATGTAGCAACTTTATTATGCAGCCAAGATGTTGGGGAAAACACTGCTGTGGCACGAGGTGCACGGGGCGGGGTGCGGTGTGCGGGGTGCGGTGTGGCTTCCGTGGGGGGTGGTGCACTCCATTGTAGCACAATGAACGGCTGTTTTGTGGTTCTTGCACTTTCGCTTTATTAATATGCACACCACCTACATTTGTGTTGCTCGCTTTTCTCAATACCCCAATCGGATCGGATACGCGATCTCTCCGCTGCAGTTCAGTGGCCAGCTGGAAGGGATCGCCGGATTGGATCGCATCGGCGGCTCAGTTGAAATCGTATCGGATCGAAATCCGTTAATTCCGTGCATGCTGCATAAAGCAGAAGGGAAATTGTTACGGGAAGACGATCTGCGATCACAGATCACCGTTCCGCGATCGATGCGGATGCTCGGACCATTGTTCTACTGCTGAATTGCAAATCAGGCCCATAGTTCTCACTGCTGCAATTTGACGTTTGTTGGGGCAGGCAGTAACCACAATTCTTTGCTGGATGATTTTCCGTTTTCCACACTGGAAAAAAAAAACAATGTTGTACGAGGGAATACAATGGAGAGCAATCTCTTCTCTGAGCTGTCAAGAGTCTGCAAGGAGTTCTTTAAGGATACTACCTCTTTAATTCGAAATGTACACTGAAATATCATGAAATAGGTAAATGCTTGGTTATTAACTTTTCAGGAGAGGAAAATAGAGGATATTGGAAAATATAAAAACCTAACAGCACGTTAATAATACTTAAAGTATATGGTTTTTAATTGAGTATATGTCGAACTTTACTTTGAAAATCAGTCTATGATTTGTAGACGTGTTATATTTCTTGCAGTGGATGTGGTAGCTCCAGTTCAGTCAACCCTCCTGGTCAACGACTCTCTAGCCGCTGGGCACACGTGGGTGTGGAGCGTGGTGTCGTTGCCGTGGCCTTGTCGCTTCCCCCATCCAGGTTGAATGTCCCGTTGTGTCTTTGAACTCCCTGCCAGGGCTATGGCCACATCTATATATCCATGGGTCTGGCTATGGCATAATGCCCACCGAAGTCGCCAGACAGTCAGACGTCTCTGATGAATGAGCCAACGAACCCGCCGCTGGCCGCTGGCCGCTGGCATCAGTCGCCGCACACCGAAAAAAGCCAAGAGATATAGTAAATCAAAAAATAAGCAAATACCAGCCAAAAATCGAAATATACCTGACGCGATCTTCGCATGCAAATTGGGAATGGTGGAGTTCTCCCCGCCTGCGATGGTCACTAATTAAAATTACAAATTCGCCCTCGCCCAGCATTGGGCAAAAGGAAGACGCCTCTTCTGGCTCCGGCAATTAGCATCGCTGGGCTAGGTTCTTTGCCGGATTGATATATGCATAAAGACGGCTACGTGACTTGAATGAAAACGCTCCCCCGATGACAAAATCCTTGATCATGGCGTTCATTGATCTTCGCTCTGCCATCTCCAGAGACTTGTTGCCAAGTCGAGGTTCTGAAACTGCAGCTAACAAAAAAGAAGATCTTCTGAAGAACGTACTTGCACATTCTAGCAATCTTCCAGGGTAAGTGTGGCAAGAAACAGTGGTTTCTTGATGGGTGCTGCTATATAAAATATATTCTACTCTAAAACAATACTCGTACCAAGTCCAAATTATTTGCCTTTCGATTTCTCAATTTAAAATCGTATGCTTCTTGTTAATAAATTGCATTATTCCAATCGTGCAATTGTTCACACCATGGACCATCCATGCCACAGTGCAATTCGTGCTGATAAATATTTTCTGGCATTAACTTGCCATATATTTTCATTATGTGCGACACAGAAAGTCGTGTTTTATTTCAACACAAGTGGATTTTAATAATAAAATGTGTCTAATTTGGTACCCACTCGGCGTGGACAAGCGAAGAAGGAGAAACCTGATTGCAGCAGTGCCTTTTTATATCTTTTATTCCTCCTGCCCACCACCAGTGGTGGACCAGTGGACCACTGGACCAGTGCGGACCATGGGATGTGATGTGCCATGCTCTGTAGGCACTTTCCTTCTCGGCCGCTTCCTTCTCGGCCTTATGTGGTACGTGCGAGGCGTCAATGCTTCATTTCCCCTGTCATCTTAAGTTGATTGCGAGTTACGACCGTGTTGACACCCTACCTGTCTCGCTCCTCCTTCCCGGTTAACGGTAATTGCAGTTGCACATGCGTGAGCCGGGGTTATGCCTCGCGATTATAAGTGCACTCCGGGATCGGGATCGGGATTCGGGATCGGGTGCGGGTGCGAGTGCGGGTTCGCGACTTCGAGGTTAATTCCCGGCCAGGAGTGGGCCATGTGCGGGCGGCTTATTAATCAGAGCGTTCGTTGCACAACGCTCCTGCCACGAGGCTTTCGGCCATGATTCATGCTTAATTGGCTCCAGATAGGCACACTGCAAAAAAAGAGCACCCATTAAGATTGTGACATAGTTTTGCAGACGAAGAAAATGTAAATATATAGGGAATTATACTTATCGAATGGATAGAGGTGCACATCAATTCCAAGAATAGATTATTCCTTTTTAACATCTTATTATGTGCCATAATTTCAATAATTTTCACTACTACTTAAATTACACATATTCTATGGACTGTTTGGCTAAACTTTGAGCATGTGCAGAAAAATATCCAAGTGCTCCAAGCCGAGAGGCAGACCAAATCGCGTATCCAATCCAAGCCGTAAGCCGTGCAAATCTCACCCAAGTTGTCAATTTCACAGACAACACATTTCAATCAAACTTCGTCGTGCCATAAATAAGCCGCCAAGTGGACAGATCCAAAAACCAGGTTCCACTCCAGTCTTTTAAGTCTCCCTCGCTTAAATTACACATTGTACTTGCGGTGGGCTATATATCTCTCTATATATATATATATATATATATATATCTGTGTGTGCACAGACTGAGCACGCCTAACGTTCACATTTTTCCACATGAAATTATGAAGTTTCCATGGCAATTAATACGCATGCGCAGAGTTGCGAGCTCCAGCGGGTCCGAGTCCCAGCCGCAAATCCCAAAACTGCCATTCCAGGCGGGTGTTGTCGTCCGTCTCCAAGCGGCTCGCATGTCAATTTGATGGCAATTAACTTGGCTTCGCTCCGGCTTTTGTTTTAATAATAAATTTAATGAGCTGCCAAAAATGGTTGCAAATTTACGTGGCAATTAGCGCTCTAAATGACGGCGACACTTGGCCAAGAGATCGTGTCTGGGCGGAAAGCTCCAAACTCCAAATGTGCAATGTGTGTCCGTCTGCTCCATTTTGCTAATGAGCGCTGCGATTTTTCTCGTATCTTTGGGGCTTGGCTATGAGGTGGTGCTGGGTACTCAGTGGGTACTTTGTGTGTGGATTGTGGTGCGATGGCATTTGGCGGGTGTGGTTACTTAGTTTTTCGGCGGTGGGTCCCTGGCTGCAAGGTGACTATGTTGGTGCTGGCATGGGTTGGTCATCCACGTGGCTCGCGATCTGCTGGTTAAATTTTAATATAAGCGTATAAGAATAAATAAAAGCATTACAAATTCACAAAAACAATACAAAACAATTTGGTAAAACTAACAAAGCGGGCAACTATAGATACTAAAAATAAATAGTGCAGCTACAGATACTAAAAAGAAATATTGCAACTAAAGATACCAAATATAAGTATTGCAACTATAGATACTAAAAATAAATAGAGCAGCTACAGATACTAAACAGAAATATTGAAACTATAGATACTAAATATAAATAGTGCAACTATAGATAGTACATATAAATATTGCAACTATAAATACTAAATATAAATATTGCAACTACAGATACTAAAAATAAATATGGCAACTATAGATTCTTAAAATAAATATGGCTACTCTAGATACCTAAAATAAATATTGCATAATGTGCATAGCCACTAACAGATAATAAACATAAATACCTAGATATTAACTATATCTACATAAACATGTTACACCCAATTCAATAAAACACTTAAGGATATTTCAAAAAAATGCCATTTGTTTGAAAACGCCTTTACAAATTGGTGGCTTTTATAATAAAGATGTGACAGCGTTGAAAGCAAACTTCAAAAACGCGAAGATATTCTCATCTATACGACCGACATCTGGGGATGGTATCCGTACAGATCGCACAGCTCTTTCTTGGATAGAGTGCGCTCCATGTGCCCGGGCTCCAGTTGAAAGTATCGAGGCAGGATCTTCCACTGCCACATGTTGAAGTAATTGTACTCTCCGGACTCCTGGAATCCGATAAACAAATAGTTGGGATTGTCCATCTGCCGTATCACCCAGACGCGCTCAAACTTGTGAAAGCGCCAACCACGTTCCGCCAGTTCCGCTGCCGCGAGCATCTGCATCATGTCACCAGTGTATGTGTAGAAAAAGAAAAAAAGAAGCTCGTCCTGCATTTCCTCGGTCTTGGGCTGCTGTAGATTTAGCTGTGCAGTGATGAGGAAGTTCAATGGCAAATTGTAGCTCATCTCGTGTGGATACAAGCTGCCTAGTGGAAGTGGACCGGAAAAGATCGAGTCCGCGGAATCACTGTTTCCGAATAGAAGCGGATTGTGTTCGATCGATTCCAGTTTCTTGGCCAGTCCCAACAACCCGAAGGCTCCCTCAACAGCGGCGCCTGGAGCTTTCGGCTGCGCATTCCACATCCTTTCATAATTGGGTAAGCCCAGCTCCAAGCTGACGCCACCCAGTGGCATGCCAGTGCGGTTGGTAGCTAGGCGTGCAAAGAGTTTGGAGTTCTCGAAGCCGGGTGGCGCCTGGATTGTGGCAGGCACTTGGTTAGCCATATTGTGGGCCGCCTTTACGGCCCTCTGCATGACGCCTTCCAGCAGGAATTGCTTGTGAAATATTAGGCTCACATTGAAACGGCACGGATTGTTCAGATATCCGTACATCTGGGGCTGGAACTCTAGCTCCCGCGGCTGCTCCGGAATATAGTTTCGCTGAAGGAACACCTCGTTGACGCTGGTGCTGCCACTCGGATCAATGATCATGACCGCTTCTTGATATTTGACCAATTCGACGTGCTCGCTTTCGCTAAACATGGCGGTCCAGTCGTCGGGTATCCCAGAGCTCGAAGTTGATGGCAATGCCGCAGCGGTGGCTCCTGGCAGAGCGGGGAAGTCTTCGCGAAAGATGCTGAACTCCGGCTCAATTGGTGGGGGCGGTGGAGGGGACGGTAGCGGCTCCTGCTTGGGCTTATTCTTCACCACATCCACGTACAATATCGGATATCCGTTCGGGGTCTGCAAAGACTCGGGCGATGATAATGGCGATTGGTGGTAGGATGGCAGTGACGGCGGACTTGGAGAGTTCTCCGTCTCCTGCTGGTCAACCACTGTCTTGGAATAATTGCGTTTCATATCGCAATCAGGATTTCTTTAAGACTCACAGTTTATTCTGTAACTTACAGTAATTTCGAGCACAAACTACGCGTGACAGAGATTTCTTTATTGTGCAGTACTTGAGCTTGCCAATATGACATTTGAAAGAGCGCTAGTCAACACTGGTTTCCGATAGGATGTTCGATATAAAGCTAGTAGTCGAATATGTAATGTGTGCGAAAATTACTAAAAATTTGGAGTTAAAAAAGTACTTAATAGTCGAATATGTATTGTGTGCGAAAATTACTGAATGTTTTGAGTTCAGGCATGGCTGCATTGTGTTAATGGGTTTTTTTTATATTCAATTTGAACTGTCTAAAAAACAGTGTGGAACAATGCCAAACACTCATAAATACATAGATGACAAGATTATATAGTATGAGTGTGCAGAAATACGTGTACGTACATAAAGAAGCAAAGCAAAGAAGCGCAAATCAAAACAAACCTGAAATATTGGGTTTACTAATAAATTAACTTCTCGCATTGTGTGGGTGCCACGGAAATTGCCACAAAGCAATTTCAAAGTTATGGTCATAAATTTAAGAAAATTCACCTGCGCAGCTGCCAAAGAAAAATGAATAAAATGGTGCATGGAAAAATAAGAATGAGACGGACAAAAAAAAACGTTCACCTATAAAAAATTAAATAAAAAACTGGCGGGGAGTATAACCCATTAACTTAAACTGACACCATACTAACATAAATCTCTTACCTTGGCCAAGCAAAAATCTCTGGGAATTGACAAAAGGAAAGGACAGTTGGAGGACGAGGAGAGGAGCAAAAGGTGGCCATAAGAAGGCGAAGGGAAAATATCTTGGCTAATAGTCCTCCAAGTGCTCCTCCTGCCCACAAAATGTTGCGGAGCGCGTTGGTCATTTGCCTGCCGCAAATCAACGAACTTGTCCAGCTTCCACAAGAGTCACAACACTCTGGGCATCAGGTGCACGGCTCCCACTGCTCCATGGCCAGGCTACCCAAATTAAGCACAAATAATATAAAATACAATAACGTAGCATCGCAACCGCTGGCAAAGAAAAATGATACACATAATCGCTGGATGGCCAAGTGCAGAATGTCCAGATCAAAAAAAAACTAAATTCGTTTCGGAAGTTTTAGGACCGCAGCTTGTAAATACCCTTTCAAAAACTTGTGAGCATTGGATTCCTTATTCTATATACACGTAAGTAGAACTTGTTGCCCTGATGATTGGATGCCATGCCAGGTATAAAGCTGAACCCGAGTAACCAAGTAACAGCACTCCAGATTCAGAGCACCTCTGAAATGCCCCTCAAGAGAGTAGAGCAATGCATCCAGATCCCAGGACCGCGACTAACGAAGCCAGCGAAGCCATCACGAACTGCGGGCAGAAGCTGCTCCGGCCACATAAAGCCCAATAAATCATACTCATGTTGCCGGGTACAGCGACAAAAGCTGCCTGCTCCGCTCCACGAATCGCGGCCATACTGCGATCTCATACCTGGCCACAATCGCCTGGCACTTGGCCCACAGATGGGTCAGGGCAATTGCGAAGCCATTATATCGCCATTGCCAGGGCCACGCCACAGCCGTGGCAAGTGGAGTCTCTAGGCCACTGAGGTGTCAACTGGAGGCGATCCTAAATTGGATTTTCGACTTCGTTTGATTGCAAAATGCTCATTTGTTGTCGTTTTTCAGAGTGGTTTACTCCCGCACTTGGCGTAAGCTAGGATTTCTAGTTTACTTAGCCATTTACTCATTTCAAGGTGATGGCACACTGAAAACTAAAACTGAAACTATGGTTCAACCAAAAATGAAATTATAGGTATACATATATTCAAAGATCCTTACTTTGGACTTTAGGTAACCCTAACACTGAATCGTTCTTCATGGAACTACTAATGAAATTGTAAGCTTACATACTTGTGTGTAAGGAGCATAAAACCTGGACCCATAGTCCCCACTATTTATTCGCAGAGTGTGCGAAACGGCACCGGGGATCGGGATCTGTTGGCTTGGCCATCAAGGCGTGCATTATGGAAATTAGCATCGGCCTAAGAGACGCCCCATTCGCCGGCTCAAATGACCCCACTTCAAGCTGCACCGTGCCGCCATCTCGGCTAATGACCAGCGGGAGCAGCACTTGTAGTTGCATCTAAGACATCAGTAAGCACCGAAGGAAGCTCTGGGGGCAGTCGTCCCACAGTCCCGCAGTCCGGCGAGTTTTACGAGCTCATTGGAAGAGCAGAAACATGTGTACATATTCCTCACCTCAGTGGGCTTAGTGGCAGGCGGCGGGTGGCGGGTGGCGGTTGGCGGGCGGCGGGCCATTAGCCAAAGCGCTCACCATAATGGCCATATGTTTATGAGGTTCTTGCCAGTCTTTCAAAATTATTCATAATAGGCGTACATCACTCTTGTGACTTAGTCCGCCTCTGTGGGCGTTCATTTTGTCAAGTTTTTTATATTTACAACACCAAGTGCATAGACTAAACTTTCAAAGTTGCTGTTACCCTGTTTGGGATATCTTTAATCCCACATTTAAAATACTTTAAAATGTATAACTTAAGCGGTTGCAGATAAAAATTGAAAAATGAAAGAAATACATTTTTTTTTAATAATAAACTCTGCACATTTCTGTAGAGAATACAACATACAACTTTCTAGGCTGCAAGACGAAGAAAAAAAAATACATTTCAAGCCTGAGGACATTTATTGCGAATTCAACTGAAGGTATAAAAATTAATTACCTTGCAATATTGAAATGTAAATACCATTCACTATTTACTTTGGTAATTAGGGGAGCCTGTGCTCAGGTACTGAGCTGCATTTACGAGCCAACAGCCATGGGCAATCAAATTATGAGCCATCATAAACATTGGCATCACAGACATTGGTTCGCCAACAATTGGCATTCGCAATCAGAGCAGCCGGAGCAGCCGGAGCAACTGCAGCACGCACTGCCGGCAAGTGAATGGCAGGCGGCAGTAGCCACGACAGGTTGAATCCAGGTTGACTCCAGTTGGACTCTACGTGGACTCCAGCTGGACTGCAGTTGGACTGCAGTTGGACTGCGAGGTGGACTCCAGGTGGAGAGCTGGACCAAGTGTAAGCCAACGTAGGTGGCACACACATCGGACTGCGGAGTTGGTGTGCCTGGCGGGGATCGGGGGCACACTCACTAACTGGCCAAGTGTCAAACTTGCCAAATTGAAAACGAACTTACGATGCAATCGCCGATTTGTTTATGCTGCCGTTTTGAACCGAACGCAATTATATTTACTTACTTTTCTCTCCCGTCGTTTATTTTTAGTTTTGTATATTTCCTTTGGTGTAGTTTCTTGAATTTAATGAAATATTACGCGCACGTGTCAGCGAAGCGATAAAATTTATTTACGCAGCATTGCGGGTCAAGTGAAAGCACATTTTTCTGCAGGCCTTCGGACCTTCAAATTGAATTTACGCTGGGATTTCGGGCGAGTGGCGAATTAAAAATCGAAACCGAAATCGAAATGTAAACCTGACTTAAAAATGGGCGTAGGGCAGTTGCATTGACACGCGGCCATATTTTAAATGTCAACAGGCTGGAGAAGATCGGATCGGATGGGATGGTATGGTATATTCCGATTCCGATACAGATACCCATTCGGATCGGAGCCCAAGGATGGGGCAATCCGCCTTGTCCCTGCCCATTCGCATCAGAAATTCAATAAAATACCATTAAATTACAAAATGAAGACAATTCATTTTTCTTGTTTTTCCTTATTTTCGATTCTCCTCCTCGATGCGATTGCATTTTGTTTCTTAAAGTAGGAGCATTTACTGTCGCTTTGCGGTTATAAGCAATAAAGTATTAAAATCCTTTTGGCTTATAAATGTTGAAAGCGACATTTATCGTAATATTTTATGAAATCAGTGAATTTTCGGTGAACGTTGCAAGTTGTGCATTGCAGTTGCTCGGTTGCTCAGTTGCTCAGTTGCCCCTGGAAAATTGACTTGCTGGGTATTCCAGGTTCTATTGTGCGGCCATAAAACTGGAATGATGGATGTTAGTTGGCCGGTTGTTGAATCCGCAATTGAGGCTTAATTTATCTTGATGTACTTGCTTCTCGGTGGGTTGACAAGGTCAAAGATTATGGTTTCGATTTGCCGGTGATGTATGGTCATTGTTCATGCTGAATGACCCCAATCGTTTTGTATAGAGACATTTTCAAGATTTTATTTCGGTGACTAATTTTTCTGCTGATAACTGAAGTATGGGCTTTTAATTGTAGAATGTTGAAAACACATATTTTACAGGGCATCCCGAAGCAATTGCGCTGTATCCAGCAAACAAGGATCATAATGTCGGCCATAATCGAATACCAGCTGAGGAAAAAGGGCAAAGGGAAAGGTACAGATCGCAACGGATCGGATCGGGCCAAGAGTAATGGCCAAGGGTTGGCCAGGGCAACGCCCATCACATACTACCGAATCGAATCCGGTGCGATTTTTCTTATTGCCTTCAACTTTGCACTGCCAAAAATACACATAAACATACCATGGCCCAGAAAAACAAAAAAAAAACAAACAAAAAAAACACAAAAAAATCGAAAGAAAAAAAAATGAAAAAACAAGACAGAAAACGAAAATACTGCAAGCAAGGCGCACTTTCAATTAATCAAGGAAATTAATTAAGCCCCATGGATGGATGGTGGTGGTGCAAACTGCGGTTCAGTGACCAGCCAGCGGGCAGCACGCCTGCCCGATTGCAACATAATTTTCATTTGGCTCAGCGTGCGTTTTCATCGTCGCGGTTATCATTTGGACACTTGGACTGCGACTGCGACTCCGACTGCGACTGCGACTGCGACTTGAACTGGGATTCGGAGTCGGAGTCGGAGTCAGAGTCGGATTCGGATTGGAGCAGCGTTGAGCTTCAGCCTGGTCAATTAGCACGCATGTTGCTCGACGGGCGCTGGCGGGGGGAAGGGGGGCGGTTGATAATTAAACGCAGGTCGCTGAGGTTCGCTCGCCAATCCGCTGGTGACAATTGGCCACGATTTATGCACGGTTTATGCCCGATTGCGCAACATTTTATTCCAAATAAATTTTCGCGCCTAATCGCGCACCACCAATGGCTGCATGCTGCGCTCGGTCGGCCGCCTGGGTTAATGGGTAATCGGAGTGGTCCACTAAACCTCCGAGTGGTAGTAGCTCAGCACGATGATGACGTCCGCCGTTACAACTGTGGGCGATTGGGCGGTGGTTGGATGAGAGTGGGGGCTTGGAGGTGGTAGAAGTGGTCAGGAGGATAGGAGCCATCATTGGGAGTCATAGGGAATCACTTACAGGCAATCATAATGAAGGCGTAGGACATCAAAATGTAGTCGGCTACACTGCGGGAGGCGATGAGCATGTGGTTGGTCATTTCGAGGATCAGGCCACAAAGACAAGTGACCAGGTGGACCGGCAGCAGGTGCGGATTATTCTGCAACAAAGGACTGCGCTCAGATAAACAGCAAGTATTTCGATAAAATGTTTTTATTCAATAGGTTTCAACCTCTGACACATAATGCTAATTCTAATTCTAATTCTAATTCTATTATGGCAGTTCGATCTTACCCGACAAAGTGCAGTCAACAGAACCAATGCGGAAAGGATATTCCAAATGGTGGAAATCATCCAGAGGAGCAATATATCACCGCAATATTTACTCTCAGTATATATAGTCGCAATCGCATCTAATATATCTATGGTAAGACCTGCATACGCAATTGCAAAGGCGCCAGTTCTTAGACTAAAATAATAGCAAAACTTCTTGATTATTGGCATTCTGCGATTAAAAGGCACTTTCTTAGCGAGTGAATCTTAGTTTTAGCTTGGCACATACGTGACAACTCTAACGTCCTTTTGAAGAGTTCTCTTCCGAGCTCCATTTCTGTGCCCAGGTATCCGAGGACCCGAGGACCGAGGAACTCTTTAGAATTTAAGCGGATCACCTTACTTTCCTTAGTGTCTTGTGTGCATTTAAATTTTGTTTATTTTACTCAAAAATATGACATTTTAAAAGGCGCTTACTTACACCAATGGGCCTTGGACAAATTAATTTATAGAAATTGGCTATACAACTTGCGAAATGCTGACGTTTGGAAGGAATCTGCGTATTGCAATCAACTTGATCGTGTTTATCTCCTTGTGCCCTCTGC
This sequence comes from Drosophila orena, assembly GCA_005876975.1. Taxonomy (NCBI): domain Eukaryota; kingdom Metazoa; phylum Arthropoda; class Insecta; order Diptera; family Drosophilidae; genus Drosophila; species Drosophila orena. The sequence goes on along the minus strand of VCKV01000008.1, from coordinate 398,862 downwards.
AAACTTGCAAATACCAAAAAAATATGTACACAATCCTCTGAAATGGTGTAGAACCCTGGATAGGCTGCATTTCCTTTCCACTCAAAAATCTGAATACTGTATATTCAGATAAATTTCCACATAGTTTGATCACCCAGATTGTTTCTAAATTAAAAGTAAAATAATAGGAGTAAGATGGAATCAATGGGATCCTCCCGTGAGAAGAGGGTTGTGCCGCTTTCATATGAATTATTGAGGGACATTATGACCCACGGGAATGAGTACCAAACACCAGCCGGAAGCCATGAAGAGGCAGAGCAAGTGGGTGATACCAGACCAGCTGGTCGATCTGGAGCAACCAGTTCCTCCCAATCCCTGCCACAGGATGCGATGCGACGCACTGGTGGATTTGCCGATGGACCCATTGTGGAGAACCCTCCCGTTATGGTGGCCTTCCTTCCCAGATTGAAAACAAAGAAACCTAAGAGGAAGCCGATTGTTAAGAACCAAAAGGAGATGGCTAAGGACTCAATGGTTGAGCTTTGGGCCAGGGATGCCGCCAAAAAAAGAGTGTTCCAAAAGGTTCTCCGATCCTTATCCCCGGATCATGCAAGTTTGGAAAAGGCGCCACCCAGTGTGGTTTTGACCAGAATTGAGGCTCGCTTGGACTATCTGGAGCATGAAGTGCACGAGCTGCAGAAGTTGTTGCCCATCCCCATGAGTTCCGATCCCGGCGGAGCACATGGCCTAAGTCGCTCACAATCCACTCTATCGCTGGGCCCAAGGTCGACCTATGACCTGAGACGCACCAAATCCTCCAACGGATTGCATCTGCAAGATGAACAGCCGCCGGACGAACGCAATATCAACAGGAATCTGTACTGCGACATGCAGATGCATCTGGTCAATATGATAGTCGTGCCCAAATCAAGAACCTCGCTTTTTCTCAACCAGCAAAAGGAATTGAGCTCCCAATTGGGTGGACACCTGGGCCATTGGCGGCATCAGTATTCGGATGAGGATCGGATGCGGGACAGGGAGGCGGCTGACTTCCTCAATGGCAACTCCAAGAATGTGCGTCGTCAGTGAAAGTAAAAGATTTCTTGGCTGGCCTCCCAAACAAAGATTGAGAAATTGTGCCTGTCATGTGATGGTGGGTTAGGGGATTGGGGATTGGGGTTTGGAATTTTTCGGGAAAAGCTTTTAGCTGGGACATCTGTCTGCGGTTAGGGCTAAAACAAAAGCCATGTTCTGCTGCGGCTCAGCTGCTCTATGCCAATGCTTCGAGGCGTTTACAATGTGTAAGCTTTCTTCTTTGGCATCTCCCTGAAAGGGTTAAGCGGCTAAGATCCCATTTCTATTTCAATAGATGCCCTCAATGAAATGAAATATTAAAACAAGTTCCATTTACGTATATAATATTTTCTTCCAAATTAAATGTATTGTTAGTTTTTTACCTTCTTATAATGTTTAGCACTAAAACCGCTGCATTTTCCCTTAGTGCAACTGAATGCAACTTTTACCCAACTCTGACAGCAATTTCCCTGACATTGCATGTCGATCAGGCGAAAATCCTGCATTCTCCCTCTGCCAGCGAACATTTGGCAATTTGGGCTTGAAAGTAATGATTTTTATTACTGCAGCGGCAGCATTGAAAACTTCCCCATCTGGAGTCACTTCGTCATGTTCGTGGTGCAGCGATAGCCGCGGGCTCTTTGCATTTTGGCCAAATATTAGCACACAATTCGATTTTGCATGCCAGCCTCCTTTTTTCGCAGAGGGGCAGGTGGAGGAGGTGGAGGTGGAGCAGGGTCTGCGGGGAAAGCAGTCAATTTTCACGAGTGCAAGTGGCGAGTTTTCCATGACACACCATGATCTCTCCAATGTCCACCGGCAGCTGTGCACTATTCGCTTTCACCTGTTGGCCTGAGTTATGTAAAAATCCACTGTCAAATTAATGGTGATTTATATGTGCGGCTTAATGGGCACTTGGCATGGGATGCGGGTACTCCGTTTACGGTGATCATGTGCGGCGCAGTGTGAGTGTGCTCCGTGGATTGGCCTTAAACTGTTGCTGTGGGTGAATGATTTTGAATGTGCCGCGAAAGCAGACCATAATGCTCAGTACAACATTTTAGAATGAGTTGCCATAAATGAGAATATAAAAATGGCTTAAGCCAAGTGCAAGAAATGCGCATACTAGAAAGTTTTTATGGCTGAAAAGTGTTTCGCTTTCAATTAAAAACTACACGTTTCGTTGGTAAAACGCAAGTAAATTGGACAGAAATATTCAGCGAAATTTGCAAAAACTTTAATGTTCAATAATTTAATTTTAATTTAATTTAATTTTTGTAATTTCGTACAATGCAAGGAAGGGGTCGCACTGAACAACACCCGACAAGTGGTGCCGCTTAATCCGTCGTTTAGTTGGACATCCGCGGAATGTTAAACCCATGCACTTAGCGATAATCCAAGTCAAACAAAATGCCTACAAGTGGTCGGGGCTCCCACAGCCGCACCATGTCGGGGGCAATTACTTGGACCTGGACCTGGACCTGGTCCGTCCAGGAGTGACTGATGATGGGATCCAGACACCGTCGCAGGCGTCGCGACAAAATGCCAGTGCCACCGCACTCAAACTCAAATCCAAGACACTTCTCGCGAGTGGTGACAATAAAAGTGCAATGCAATTTGCGAGTGCGTCTCTAATTGAGCCCACTCTGGAGACAATTGTGGGATATATAATACACAGCGAGAAATTTTCGGTAGCACGTCTTCGTACAACGCAGGTATCTACTTTTTGAGTGACTAATCTCGTCAGAAATAAGAACTGGTAAGCAACAAAGAGGGGTATATTTTTTATTTAACGTTAAAAAAAATCTGAATTTTACCTATGTAGTTAAAAATTCAGCCGTCCAGCTGCATAAGTCAATGTAAATTAGCAGAGACGTTTTTAGAAAGGAGCTCGAGTTGTCCAGTCTTTGATTTAGTCAGACCCAAGGATTTGAAGGCTCTGCAGCTTTGCTCGCCTGCCAGGTGACAATCAGCTGTTATATTTTAACACGAAATTATTTCCTTAATTTTGCACACACATGAGCGGAAAAGCGTGAAGGAAAATAGAAGGGGCAGGAGCAGTTGAACCTACTGCGATTGGAATTTCATTTAGAAAGTTGCACTGGGAAGTCGATGTGGCGGTGGGGTTTAATTTGCATTTGCCAACTGTGAGCGACATTTGGCCAGGCGGCACTCACTGTAACCGAAGCCCAGACAGGCGACATTCTTCTCCATTCACTTTTCTTGGCCCAAACAAAAAAGCCGTTTAGCCACAATTGGGTCATTTAATAATACTCGCAATAATACCCGTTAAGAGGGTAGGGGGGAAACTCCACCGCATCGCACCGCTCACGATTTCCTATTCTAATTCTGTCAATCATCTCACGCTGCAGTTGATCTTGTGCTCTATTTGATCTTGATTTTGATCTTTAACTTGTCTTGACGCATATTTGATTTGGCCACACCCACCCGCCGCGTCTCCCCGCATTTTCTACGCCTTCCTCTTTCCAGCGAAATGCTTTCTACTCCACGCTGATTGTCTTTGTCTCGGCTGAGACGCTTGGCTTTAATGGTTTTTGATTGATTATCGCGTGCCATGGGTGCTCCGATCTCTGTGGGTGCTCCACAGGCCCTCTCCGACTCCGACTCCGGCTCCATCTCCGACTCCATCTCCAGCTAAAGATTCAGCTCCAGGTGGTGTCGCTTGGCCCACGATCGAATCTCCTCTTTGTTGGCTTTCATTTGAAATCTGCTTAATTAGCCCAATATGTGTGCCTGCCTTGTTGACTCCCTGCACGTGCTGTGATCTCCTCCTGCTCCGCCTCCATCCATTCTCCAAATATGCCATACCATACCATACAATGTGATGTCAGTTCCTGGTACAAAAAACCACTTGGGCAGCCATGAGTGGGCACATCGAATCGATTGTTGAAGTTCAAAGTTGAAACTTGTTGTACAAGGTGGAGCAGATGGGGGAAGCTACGTGACGCATTACGCATTTGTGGTTGAAAGAAAATTGCTTTCAAGTAAGTTGTTGTGCTGATAATCTATATTCTTAGCAATCTTGGAAAAATACAAACACTAATTGGTTTGATGTAAACAGCCTATTAAGTAAAAAGTGCTTGTTTCCAAGTCAATTAAACTAAGTTAACAAACCAAGGCAAAAGGTTAAATACAGATGACAAAGGCAACTTATGTGCCATTTACTGGAATAACTAATCCGAATTAATTTTCCATTTAAGCCGTAGATTATCTATGTGCAATATTACCTGCACTGCCTGCCAAACTTTCCACTCATTATGAATACAAGTTGACCATTTTGAACCGTAGTTGCATCTCAATCGCGGCCATCAAATGACTCTGACTTTCCCGACTCGGAAAATCTCCCATCTCATCGCAATAATGTCCTAGTCCGAGATGGTGCTGCCGCAAAGTTATTCAACCAGATGGCTTGGGCCGATGAGGATATATATTGGGGGTTACCCAACCACCAACTACATATGTCAACACCATGAACTTGAAACCCACTGAAGACCCAGTGGGCCTGAAGCTAAGGAGCAGGAGCTCCAGCCAGAGTTGCAGTTTCCTCTAAAAGCATTTTGTATTCTAATTAGATTGTCAGTGGCACGACAACAACCTCATTTTGGCTCACAAAATGCCTTTTCACATTTGCATTAGCGCCAACGTGAGGAGAGAAGACAAAAATCTACATAAACTTAGGCCAGTTGGTCGGGAGTGCACTGCGAGAAATATGCAGACGATCATAGATTCTAGATCTTATTGTGCAATAAGAGATTTTTAAATGTTTCAAAGAAGATTATTAGTCTTTCAAGTTTTAAGTGAACCATTTTATAAAAAGTTCTTAACGAATGATGAAGATCTAGTTCTGTTGACGGGAAATTCCATTTTCAAATTCACTTCAAAGTTAGACCTAAATCAAATTTTTTAAATAATATTTGTATTAATATTAATACATTTGTTAAAATATTGAAAAAGTCACTACTCTCACTTTTTTTTCGTCCAAACGTTATTTTAATGATAAGGATATACTGCAATTTGTTAACTTTTGGTTAATCCAATAATAACTTCCCAAGCTTTGTTGATATCAAAGGTTGCTAAAATATCTTTGGTATACCTTACTGGTTTTTTGGCCAGTGCAGTGGAGTAGGAGTCTGCAGTTTGAAGTTCATTAACATGCACAGGTTAATTACCGTTGTTGTTGGCCGCTCGAGGAAATGAGCCATTAGAGGAGGGGATTTGCAGCGACGTTGCAGCGCCGCAGTAGCCGAAAGCCGGCGATAAAACTGGCTAAAAGCATACATAAAAAGACACATGTTAAGTGTGTGTATGGTATGGCTTGGTATGGCTGCGCTTTATTTTTAGCGGCGGGGAAGGACTGTGACAAATGCTTAAGCTCCAGCAGGAGGACGTGGCCGTGGCCACTGCGCTTTCCTGGCCCAACATGCAAAATGTTGCACTGATAAGAGACCCAAAGCCAAGGAGTCATCCCGTTTGCCGTTTGCTTGGCCAACTGCAGCGGTAAATGAGCATCCCGGGCACGATCATTAAAACAAAAGCGGTAGCCGAGCAGCCATCACTGACAAGCCATGGCCAAGAGCAATGGCCAACAAGAAAGCCTTGCACCTCTCATCGCGTTTTCGACTCTCGGATACCTGGTGTTCTGAAAACGGGAGCGTATTTTCCAATGCGATGATAACTGCTTAAATCGCAACTGATTTCACTTTTTTTTTTAACAAATGATGTATATCCAAAAAGTATGCAAGGGTATTTGTTATTCCAATATCGGCACTGTTATTGCTTACTCTACATCACATTAACAATTAGAGCTTTAACACACAACCTGTTTTGTATCTTATATATTCAAAAATAAAGAAGCAACATGCTACCTATTTATTATTATGAATGTATTCACTTGAATACTCTGCCACCCCTTCATCCGCATTATTAAAGGGTATCCCAAATAAATGCAACCGTAGCACAGCAGGCAGCTACCATGTTTCTGCCTTCTGGTGTTGGATTGCCTTAAACGATCCGCGTGAATAACTAATTTCAATGGAGTCTGCGCCAGTGCCGCCGCTGGCTCCTCAGCATTTATCACCCACCATCGGCGCAGAAGCTCCAGGACTGGGCCAGAAGCCGAAGCCCGGCCACAGGAGCCCTAATCCCACAAGACAATGGGACAGTTCATTTATTTTTTTCTCGCTGCTCGACCACTTTTTGTCCGCCTGCCCGCGCAGACAATAAAAAGTTAGTGCCGCACTGCGTAGGACATGCTAAAAACGCATCCAGCCAGGGGATTTGTCTTAATGAGCTGAAACGGGAGCAGCTAGAGGTCTACCCAAGTTTCCTGAAAACCACCTTGATTTTACAGAAAATAGCAATGAGCTACACAAGTTCTGAAAGCTGGGGATCAACCAAGATTTTGGTGATAATAATCTCTTTGTGCAATATATTTAGACTTGTTTCTACTTACTAAGTGCTTTAAAAAGCAACTATACATATGTGCTAAAGAAACATCTTTATTTTAGGAATTTTAATAATTTAATACAAACAATAAGGCTAATTTTAAGATTGTATTCAATCCGTTTAAAACTATTTAAATATACATACAAAAAACAAAAGCTTACAAGTTAAACCAAACAGTTGGTACTTTCGATGCTCAACTATAAAGATCCAAACCACTGGTTCTAGTGAAGTAGATGGTGCTCTTCTTGTTGGTACTTTCAATCCATAATATATGGATTCTTAATTATAGAGATCCAAGCCAGTGGGTCTGGTGAAGTAGATGGTGCTCTTCTTGTCCGCCGTCAGAGCCACCAATATATTCTCAACCTCACACTCCGAGTTGTAGAGATAGGCCTCGGTGAACTTGGTGTTGGCATGACCATACTTCGTGTATTGATGCGGAGCCTGGTTGACGGTGACCAGTTCAAAGGCCTCCCGGCAGGTGTCCTTATCGCGGTAGTTCTCGTTGTAGTATCCGAATGGTATGAGGTTAGTTAGCTGCTCGTGCGGTGTGATGATCTCGCCAATCAAATGACGCGTCACCTGGTTGCTGGTCACACTGTCGAGATTCTCCTGCGGCTCCGAGATATAGCCCCTGAAGGTGGAGCCCTCGATCTGAACATCCAGGAAGTATATGGCATTGCTGATCAGCGGGAACGTGCTGTTGGAGCACTTATAGCCAACGCCCTCGCCGCCGAAGGTCTCGCACGCGAAATCGTCACCCGGAAATGCATCCAATGCATCCCAAACGGAGAACAGAATCGTAAACTTGGAGCTCTTGTCGTAGTTTTGTATGCCAATGTATCCACTTGATTCGTCAGTGTAGAACTGCATAAAGTTATAGACGCCATCGTTGCGCGGATTCGGGCTGGTCATCCACTGGAAAATGCTTCGGATTCCAATGAATCCTTTGTCCTGATACTGGACAATGGCCCGCGCGTTGCCCAGAACATCATTAAATCGAGGTGAGCCGGCTGCAAACTGCTCCTGCCGAAGGACACTCATGAACTTGGACATGTTTTCCTCCGCTTCCTGGCGACTAGGATGTTTTGCCAGGACTACAGTCAGGCAGTAAGCCAAAACCAGGAGAACTAAGGAATATTTTCTATACGCAGCCATTGTGAACTTCGATTGACTTGTGACTATTTGCAGCTTGGCTAGCCCTCTTTATATATGAGATCAATTGAGTGTTTATTCTCTAAATGATAAGCAGTATTTCGAATTGCGAAAGGCTCTTTGAACGATAAGAACACACTCTAATGGACTTAATTCAGATACGTAAGTCACAAATCAATGTTACAAAACTCATACATTTTGTATAACTTCTCATTCTTTCTATATTTTTATTATTTTTTGTATTTCATTTCTAACTTAAAAGCCTTCTAGCTATTAAATTTGCTGTTGGCGACAAAGTGTAGTCAATATATAAGAGTTTTCTATGGCCAGTAACTACTGTAATTGATATTTAATGCAAATACTCAATCTTGCTCTCAAACTTGCCCTTTAATAAACAGCCAACTTAACTGATAAGACCTTATTCAATTGGCAGATAATAATCAATACAGTTAGCAAAGAAGGTCTTAGGATTGTTATGAAAGCTTCAGTTCTAGCACTTCAACTGATATTGACCTGCAAATAGCTGGGCCAACAGAATTCCACCCAGATCAAGGTCCATAACCCGAAGTCAAGAGCAGAGCTACAGAGTTCAAGTCATAACTCAGCGCTCCCTCCGATCCTCCGATCCTCCTATCCTCCGGTCCTCATCCCCATCCCGGTCCCCATCCGAAATCTTCATCCTCGGCATCAGCAGTCAGGGAACGTAGCACTAAATCAAGCCCACATGGAGTTCAGGCCATGCGACCAGCATCAGTAGTGCTTCCCTCGCTTTTTTGACAGTTTTGCGCACAGTAGCAGTTGCAGTTGACGTTGCAGTTGAAGTTGCAGTTGAAGCTGCAGTTGAAGCTGCAGTTGAAGTGGAAGTGGAAGTGCCGACCCTATGCCAGAGAACAGTAGCCGAGTGCAAGTCAACTGCGAGAAATTCCATGGCAGTTCTAGAGGTCTTCTAGATAAGAGTATACACACAAGAACTATACCTAACTAAACTAAACTAAATTGGACTGTCAAATTTGGAACCATAGTGAATATTAAGCTGAGCTTGGTTTAGTTTTTAGCTAATGAGAAAAGCGAAGCTGCCTGATAACTATTACCAGCATTTTTATAAACAAGTGAATGATATACCCAAATGGATGGACACAATACTCTTGGGCTTTTCTTTCGGCGCAGCGCAGAAACCATAGTCATCCGCCGCCATCGTCATCATCATCATCGTCATCATCATCACCATCATTTTGACTGTGGCATGATAAACGCAAGCTGGGCGCAGCAAAAGGAGGCGCAGGCCGAACATGTGTTGCCTGTCGAAGATTTAGGCGGCGGAACGCGACCCACAGTTTTGGCCTGGTCTACGAGTGGCTGAATGGCCGAATGGCCGAATGGCTCGATGCTTGAATGGCTGCTCTTTTTGCCCGCTGAAACTGGCACAAAACCTTTCGGTGGCTCACATAAATTTTAAATATCCGCCAGAGATGCGCCAGCTGGAGTTGGAGCCACCTTATTTGGGCAACGGCCAATGCAGTTCTTACACATTTTTATTGACCCGAGGGAGGACCGAGCAGCCAGTGGGCCAGTGGCTCATTAGTGGATTCGGGGGCACATCGGGGCGTATGAGTAATTCCAAGCAATTTGCACGCCTTGAAAGGATTAATTCGTTAACAATTTTTCGCCGCTGTAATATGCAAGACAAAACCAATAAATCTATTAATTAAGCCGACATTTGTTTAGCATCTGTTGCGATTTCCTTTTCTCCACTGCACAATTTGATAAATATGCCCAGTTCGAGTCGAGAGTCTTGTCTCGGTTTCCGAGTGCATTTGCTGAAATTTAAGACAGTGGGTGGTCCGGATTGAAAACGCTTTTTCGGCTGAATGAATCAACTCGGAGTACAGTGGGGCAGAGCGAAAAAAATAAACTTATATGTAAGCTTAAAAATAAATAAGCTTTATTGCTTGATAAATACAATGGGTTTAATTGGTTTGAATTTTATTTTTTTATTATGTTAATGTATTTATTATTAAGTTATACCATGCTCATAACATATTTGTGTTATTTGCATTACTTCCACTGTGCTGGGCACAATAAAGCAATTGCCGACAAGAAACAACCGACTTGGCAAACTTCTGGTGGCCGCGTGGTGTGTATAAATTTGCCAAATTAAAAAGCCACAGCGACGGCGGGCTCAGGATGGTTTTTCCATGAGGGGCAGCTGGGAGCTGGAAGCTGGGAGTTGGGAGCCTGGAGCTGGGTGGTGGTTCGATCGAGAGTTGTGAGCCGCAAGCCAGCCACCCACCGCCGCCCCCAGATGACGCAACAGGAGGCCCGTTGGAGGCGTCTATAAATAAACCAGCCGCCAGAGTAAATCAAAACAAGGCACGAACATGTGGCGCTTGCAGTTTTCCAGCCGGGATCAAGTGGGCCGACTTGGATTGGGAGCTCGGGTGTGGTCGCCGCTGTGATATGTGCTCAGAATTGGATCGGATTTGGTGGATTTGTCATCCCCATCTGGGTCTGGGTCCATAAATTCGTTACGCATTTTTGCTAACCAAGCCGGGCTGCAGTTCGGCTTACACAATGCGGCCATAATGTTTTCAATCCGGCTTTTGATCTGGCCCGTTGTCAACATCTTATTCCCATCCTGACATGATTGATTTTTCATGTAGCCTGCGATGTGGAAGCCTCTTTGCGATCAGTTGGGTACTTTCTAAAAAAATATTTCACTCAAGCAAGCGCGATGATCACTGCAAAAAATATGCATTTCCTTTTCAACAGCTTCTAAATCTAAACATTATCCAGTGCAAATGTTGAATTTTCGATGTCCATTATATATATTTAATTATTATTAATAATAAATTTGATATATTAAAACCAATATAGCGGTATTATAGTTTATTTTCCTCTGTACGAAAAATTTCAAATATTTGTTTTTGTGAAATCTGAGCCCAACAGTGCTTTTAGCCATGTTTGGTAATACAACAAAACAAAAAAGAAAACCATATACATTCACACCTCCCACACTTGAGCCGTAACCATTACATCAAAATCAAATTCTGGTGGCAGTAAAAGTGGCTTAAATCGATTGTAATTGAAATTTATTGTGCCGCAAGTGTTGCACAAATTATTTTGTTTGATATGGTCGAGGGATCCGATCCCAATAGCACATCGAAGATCCAAGAGTGTTTTGCCGCCTTGGGCAAGAATCGTCGCTTAGTGGAGCAATCAATCGACTATATATGGCCGGGAACTGGGGAAATCACTTAGCCAAGACGATTTCATTTGGCTTTATGGCCGACCAAAATCGGCCATGTGAGAAAACTGTGCGGAAAACCGCGGCAGCTGGAGAGAAGAATTGGGCTGGGAAAAAGTTATTAATATGGGTCGATTGCCCCGGGGCACCCAGCTCCAGAGTCTTCTGGCCGCGGAGTTGGCTTCCAATTTTGGTAGCTTGATTTGTCACGATGCTTTTTTCCTAGTTTCCTTGCGGTTCGTTTTTTTTTTGTCCGTTTGTTTGTTTGTTGGTTTCCTTTTTTTTTTTTTGTCCTGTTTTGTTGCAACCGGGAGAAGACAAACAAATTGGTCTGTAGTTGAAAATTGACAAGAATTTCGTGACTTTGTCACCTCTTTTTCCCTTTTTTTTGCGATTTTTTTTGTTTTTTTGTTTGTCCACAGCCATCGAGGAGATCTTACAACGCCCTCGAAGGCAGCAGGAGCTTTCTTTCCTTGTGGCCGCCGCTCGTTAAGTGGCAGGCAGCGCGTGCGCATTAAAGTCGCTCCACCGGCTTCAAGTTGCAAGTTCCCCCCTCCCCCTCCCCCCACAGCTACAGACCCTGTGAAGCTCTACCCCTTGGGAAAAAGCCAGAGCCCCCGCCCCTGGAAATCACTTCATCATCGGACATCGGGCCATTCTAAAGTCAAAGCTGCGCGACTGAAAAACTTTTGTCAGATTTATTTCTCGGTTTCGTTGGTGTTTCTTTTCACTGCTGCTGCTGGCCTTGTTGTTTCTGGCCAACTTGAAACGGGCTTACTATGCCGTTAATACATATGGATTTACCAACGAAATGGTTGTGAAAAATCGCATTTGTTTAAATATGGTTTTCATTTACGTACATAACAAGCAACACATTTCTTGTGCCCAAAAAAAAGGAATTTAATTTTTGTAATTTTCCCAGTAAGAGCATGAAATCTTCCGCCATCGACGCAATAATTTCATTTGGCTTATTGTGTATTTCTTTTTTGTTGCTTATCCCTTTCCTCGGTTCGTTTGTTTTTTGTGTGTTGGCTCTACCTGTAACCTTTTGCACTTGGTACCCTTTTTTCAATTTAATGAATTTTTTCCGTCGTTTTCTTTTCCTGCACCCAGTGACAGCTACAAGAGGCTGGCGAAGGCGGTGCGCAGATACTTGGGCACAACTGCAGATGCATGTCGCCTTCGGAGCCCCCAGTTTCCCTTCGTTTTGGGTGTTATCAATTGGTCATCGAGGGGGAGTTGGGCGGGGATGTGTCCCATGACCAGGGGGACCACAAGTCCACAACAGCTCCGGCAACGCCCTCGATACTCGCATCCATCCGAAATATACATTTGTTCTGTCCCTCAGCGGCGGCCCATTCAATTGTTGTGCTTATGGCCAAGTTTATAGCATTTTGGCCAGGCTGCCAAATTGAGAAGAAGAGAAGCGTATGCAAAGTGGGTGTCTGTTTGCTCAGTGACACCACCTCCAGCAATGCGAATATAAATGCACTTGAGAATTGAAGTCATCCCTTTTGGCTTTACTGTGTTTATGTTTATAGTTAACCTATATATACCATGTTAAGTTCAATGAGCATGAATTTTAGTGCAAATGAGAACCGCAATAAAAGATTTTCTCAGTGTGTCTGCTTTTTGGCCGCCAAGTAGGCCAAAACCAGCACCGCCTTCCTCCCACCGCGGACAATATGAGTTGACATTAGGGAGAACATGGCCAGGAGGAGCAACAGCTGGCGACTCGCATCCCATGGATCTATGGACCCATCGACATCGACGCCATCGCCATCGCCCTAGTCTGACCCCATTGTACCTTGTTGGTTATTGTGGCTGTTTTTTGCCATGTTGCACTTCTGTTGCTGGCCAATTTGCCGCAATTGCATTTCCCAGTTGGAAACTGCGGCTCCGACTCCAAGTGTGCCACTTTGCCGGACGAGATCATGTCGAGGCCAAAGGCAAAGTGGGTGAAAACCCAGTAGAATGGCAAAAATAAGTCAATATTTGTGCTCGCAAATATGATCGAACTGGGTCAGGTGATGCAATCTCTTGGGCTGCTACAAGCTACGACTAATGATTTTTACCCAGGTGGGCCACACGTGATGCGGCAACAAATTGTTGATCATTCCTGGAATCAGTTGGAAAGTCTTTTTGTTAGGAATTCTCTCCTTCTCTCCTTAAACTAATGAAAAATTACGAAATACCTTTAAGATCTTAAAGCATCTTTTTGCAGATTTCATATCTCGCACGCGTTTCCAAGCTCCTCCTGCCCCAATATTCTTATTATTAGTGGGTAAAAAGCCACTCCGCCTTTGAGCAAACAACAATCAATAAGGCAGGCTGCCACGCCCACTTTAAGGAGCGCGTACGCGAATGTGAATGTGAATGCGAATGCGAATGTGAATGTGAGTATGAATATGAATATGTGTCTGCCACAAATTTGCCCCTGCCAATAATTCAATTAGGGTGCAAGAGGGGCCAGCAGGCGAAGATTCAGGCAGGCAAACATTTATTTCACAATTGGCGCACATTAATCAATGGTGCCCGTTCTCGGGGTGGAGCTAAGTGCCACAACAAGTACCTAGTGGCCCAGCTAAGAAGCTCCTCCTCGGGTTGGCTGCAATTAAAAGTAGATTAATAATTCGCCCCTTGCCACGCTGCTTCGCCTCGAGTTGAAGGCGCAACAGCAGCTCAGGTGTAGACATCGTTGTCCATGTCGTTGTCCACGTTGTCATCCTCACTTTCCTGCACTTCCGCGGCAATTCCGAGGAGATCTAGGGACGTGGCAGCGACTCGAATTACCTGCCCACTGGTAATGTGGGGGACCGGGACTAGCCCACTTTAATTGCACATTTCATACTTGTTAATTTTTCAATTTTCCTGCCCACCGACTGCGACGTTGAGCGGTTGACCACTTGCCAAATGTCGAATGCTGGATGTTGGTTACTGGATGTTGGATGCTGAATGTTGGATACTGAATGTTGGATACTGGATGTTGGTTACTGGATGTTGGATACTGGATGCTGGATGCCGAATGTTGAATGTTGAATGCGAATGTTGAATGTCCGGTGCCGCGCACTGGATGCTGAACATTCGTTTGTCATCGAGCCGGGTAGACTCAAGACTCAAGACTCAAGACTTGGGATCCGATGGAGCCCATGGACCACACAGATGCCGCTCCAACCGAGCTGCGCTGCACCAAGGGAAACTTGGATTACTACAATAAATTTAGAAAAAAATATTTCAAATCTAAGTAATAAATACAAAAATGGCATCAGCAAGGATATATTACATATAGTTTTTATTCCCTATCAAATACTAAGTTGTTATAATGTTATAATTTTCAATCTGCCCCTGATTTTTGAATAATGTGTATATTCCTGTAGGTCATGTAGTTTTATTTGCAGTGCATCTGCTCCCGTGGCGGCTGCTGCTCCCAATCGATACAGGTGGACATGCGACTGACCCACCTCGACGCTCAGCGGGCGGTGCAGCTGCTGCAACTGTGGGGGCGCCAGTCCTAGCCCCACCCACCACGCCCCTACCTCCCTACCTACCTCCCTCCCTCCCTGCCCCCCTGCCGCCACTACCCGGCCCGCACGCTTCTGTGAAACGCTTTTCACTGCATTTCGACCAAATTAATTGCCAGCGATTAAATTTCAAATTTTCCATGCAAGCCCAGAGCAACTCAACCCATAGCCCGGCAATCCCATTCGCTTCCGTGCGGCAAGTTTTGCGTGAGCCAACTCCACTTGCCCCCCACTTGCCATCCCCACCCCCCTTGCCCACCCATCGCAGTTATAAAGTGAAAATCATTAGTTTTCATTTGTGGCGTTTAGGGCGTGTGCCTCGGTCCGTAGGATCTGGATCTGGATCGGCATCGTGCAGCTATTTTGCATTGCAAATTAACGAAAATGCGGCGGACACACTAAAAGTGCAATTTTCACTTGCGCGGCCAAGTAACATTTTCCTGGCCAGCGTTTTGGCAGTTGCATGTCAACTCCGTTGTCCATATCCTGTGGAGTTTTGGCCTTTTGGATCGGCAAGAAAAGAGCGGCAGAGATCGGCTCAAAATGGGAGGCGGAATCGGGACGGTAATTAAAGCCGGTAGAGAGGCACCTATGACAGAACTACCAACGTGGGCGTTGTGGATATGAGCGGTTCGAAATGACTTCGTAAAAAGCCAATGGAAAGGTAGCAATGGGGCTGGGAAATTCACAAGCAATAGCATTCACAGTATAAGTGGTTTATGCTTTATTTGTGTATCTTATAGCACTACATTGGAATATAATAATTAAACTTACTATGAACACAATAAAAATCTTATATCATAGAGGAAAAAACACAAAAATAATGGCTGGCTGCAACACACAATATTAGAAAGTCATTATACCCGTTACCCATAGAGTAAGAGGGTATACTAGATTCGTTGAAGAGTATGTCTTTCTATCTTTCATTCTATATTTTTTCTTTTAAATTTTGTTGTAATTTTTTTAATGTTGTAGAAATTCAAGAAAATTAAAAAATGTCTCGAAGTTCTAAACTCCATAACTAAACTCACCTTTATCGGATTTTGAAGTGGCATACCTCTAAATGTATCTGCTTCAAATTCAATTTAAATGTAGGTACATCTTTGTATGCCACAGATTAAAACAGCATCAAAGCATAAATCTCATTGGTAAGACTAAAATATAGCCCACATATTTCATTTTTGGCACCCTTGCAATTAGCCGGCTAATTCCCCATGAATCGAACGATTCTTCGCGGATCGTCCTTGAGCTCCGATTCGGTCCACCCCCTTTTGGATGAACTGCATCCATTCCAATTCCGAGAAATTGAGTAGCCCAACATGGTGTTTGGGATTAGTCGCGTCAATAGTGCCATAAACATAAATCTGCCGCTTAATGGGCAGGATGGTGCACCTAGACAAGGTGGGGCTACCGGCTACCAGTTGGCGGTGCTGCTCCTGCATCTGGCCAAAAAGCGACGTCAAGAGGCCGGCAATTACGCAGCAAATTAAAATCAAATAAGTTAGCATGAAAATCGAGCAAGCCATAAAAATCACATGCAAATTATAGAGTATCCAATAACCAGACCGGCAAAGGACGGTAGCCGCAGCTCCTTGGTCGTCTGAGAAATCGTTGTAATTTGCGCCACGGAGAGACCTGTCCCAGCATCGTTTTTAGCCAGCGGCGCTCCAATAAGGCCTTAAACAAATGAAGTTATTTGAGCCAATAAAAAATGGCAGCCACAAAATGATGGGGAGCCATCTGCAGGAGTATGTCAAGTGGAAAGGGAAAGTTGATTGGCTCTTTTGCTTTCAGGTGCGGTTTCATTTTCACACTGCTCAATGATATATCATTCGTTCTTTGAGTTTACTTTAAATAGGGATCTTAATGAAAATGTTGACTCTTTAGCAAATGCAAGTTGAGCCAGTTAAGTTAGGTTCCTGAACCTACAAATACCTGCAATTTACCCCAAGTCGGAAATCCGCACCTGCAATAACATGGACATGGGCATTATCAAGGGATTGAGGCTTTGCAACTCCTCCAACAAGTGCCATAAATATCGAGCAACTTGCTCCCATATCTGCAGTGTTCTGGGATCCTTGAGGGTTTGAGATGGGTCTTGGGATCTGGTTCTGGTGCTGCCCTTTCTTAATGCACACCCTTGCATTGCTGCAACTCAGGGGGCAATTTGTTATGGGGCCGGTAATTATATGGCAACTTCTCTCGTTGCCGTTTGGCTTATTTAGAGCTTTATTTATTAAAGCATTTAATGTAAAATTGTTTGCCCAGGCCAGGGGCCATCATTAACCAAAGTAAATTGTGTGTATAAATCAATACCGAACTGCGGCTAATTAATATCAATGTTGATTTTGTTGACTCTCGAAAGAGAGAAGCAAAACCGAAAAGGAAGGAAAAACCCTGCAACACCCACGAAGCTTGGATACCCCCCTTGGAAATTGCATTTACCCCGATTTTGGAACTTGCATATTTTATGCCCATAAAGTGGATCATAAAGTAATTAATGCACTATAATGCGACATCAAAATGCTTCGGGCCAAGGCAGCCGAAAGAAATTTCTTTCAGCGATCCGTTGCAACTTCGTGGGATGGCTGCACCATTGCGAGTGCACTGTAAGAAATAAGTCTTGCATATATAAAAGAGTTCATCCAGCTTTCTGAAGGATATATTCTGATTTATTCTAAAATATAGCAGAAAATATATTTTGTTTCACTGTCGCCTTAACTGTAATAACACAAGTTTCGAAAACCCTTTAAGAATATAATATTCTTGGTTTATAGGAAACGTGAGTGAGTGTTTTTCTCAGTGCTCGAGCTGCAGAAACAACAAAGCGGCTGCAATCAATCTTGAGGCGGCGTTTTGCTGGGCGTGTTCTCTTTGCTCTGAGGTTGCACCTACGCTGCATGCTGCAGTTGGGGTTGGGTGCAGCTTTCAGTCTGGGATTAAGACCCTTTGCCACATTTCAGGATCTTGCCCATCTTCTCCGCGTATGTAATTACAGAGTGTTTTCCTTTTTTTATTTTTATTTTTTTTTTCGGTACTTTTTGGCATGCGTAAAGATTCTGGAAACGGGAACCTTTCGGCCGGCCAGGGGCTTTCTTTTTAACTTTTTGGCCCGGCTGACAGCGACTGACAGACAGCAATTGCCAAATAATAAATAATTAGTCGGGGCGGCGGCGGCGGCGGCGGCGGCGGCTCAGATGGGCGTGGCTAAGTGACATGGCATGCATTTTTCATGGCGTTAAATCAAATATCGGCTGGCCAAAACCAAAAAAGTCCGCCAGCTAGGGAAAGCGGGTGCGACCCAAATTTTCGGAGATCGGGAATTAAAAATTCCACAGAAAAATGTTAATTAATATATTAAAGAAGCTGAACCAACTTAATTATACTGTAAAGTAACTAAAATATTTCAGTCATGTGGAATGCCTTTATTTTTGCAATAACAATTTTTTTTTATATTTTATATAAATAAATGAAATATATCACATTTTTAACAGATTATGCATTACATTTGCCGCACTTAACATCATAATAACAGATCCATTCAACAGCTGTTCCGCAAATCAGCTGACGGCACCTGTTTGCGCGGGAAAAGAGCGAATGAGCTTGTAAAGAGCAAAAGCTGATAGCAAAATCCACTTGTTGAACGCAAGTCAAAGCTTTCGATCAGTTCACTTTCAGCAGCTGCAATTGGCTTTACCTTCTGCCACTATATAGTATCGAATCCGAGATCGAAATGTCGACGATTGTGAGGAAACTTATTAGCACTGCCAATGCTGCCAAGCCAGTGGCTCCCTACAAGTAAGAAAACGAAAGCTACAACCTATGAAAACTAATCAAAACCAATGAAAACCTATGAACCTTTAAAAACCTATCCCATGAAAACCACTGAAAACTGATAAGCCCACCTCCCATTTCATTGGGATCTGTAATCACACAGCCAGGCTGTGGTGGCCGATCGCACTGTGTATGTGTCCGGATGTCTGGGCCTGGACAAGGACACCATGAAGCTGGTTCCTGGAGGACCCACTGAGCAGGCGGAAAAGGCCCTCGAGAATCTGGAGGCTGTTCTGAAGGCCGCCGATTCTGGTGTGGACAAAGTCGTTAAGAACACTGTGTTCTTGAAGGATCTCAACGATTTCGGGGCCGTCAATGAGGTCTACAAGCGTGGTAAGTATAATACTAAGTATGTTGCAAATAGGATAGAATAGAACATTTACTATATAAAGTTCGTTTATAGAGCAATGCCTACTGCATACCGGCCTTTTGATCGCAATCGCCTGATAAGGCAATCGGCATCATTAGCGTCTTATCGCCCATTTATTGTTTACTGTAAACACTTTATGACAGCTATACTATATTACCAAAAACAACTGTATGCTTTATGTTTCTTATCTGCCGTTCCAGTGTTTAACAAGGATTTCCCGGCCCGCAGCTGTTTCCAGGTGGCCAAGCTGCCAATGGATGCTCTTGTGGAGATCGAGTGCATCGCGTTGACCGGATCCGTTGAGACGAAAACCGTGCAATAGCCACCAATGCCCAGTAAATTGTGAGAAACTTAAGGCAGATGAATAAACGAGCGTAGGAAAAGTGCTGGAAAACGTAGTGTTCACAGTTCAATACTGTTATCAAATGAAGCCATAAATGCTGGGCAACATTTGTTGCAACATGCAGCCAGCAGCCAGGCGGCGAGCAGCAACATGCAACATGCAACGTGCAACGGGCTACGGACAACACACTTTGCATTTAAACCTTATATAGCTTACAATTTAGCGTGCGGCAATTTATCTTTGTTGTTGCTGCGGCTGCTGTGTGCCTTTTGTATTATATTTCATCAAATGTTGCTGCATAAATCACTGCTGGTAGCAGCAGCAGCCACTGCAGCAACACTTGCAAGAGCAGCATGTTGCTAACGGTAGCTCGCGCAGACAAAGCGATTATTTCACATTCAAATTTCAAAGTTATTCATAATGCCGACTTTGAGCTGTGGTTGCTGTTGGTGCTGTTGTAGGACATTATCCGTACACTGCGCAAATACACATAATTGCTTACCGCTGCATATTTCTATCACTTCCTTTTCCCACCCCAATTGTTTCGAGTGTATGCTCCATATTGATGCTGCTGCCTTTCAGGCTCTTTTTCGCCTTTTACGGACTCCGCTCCGACGACTCCCTACACCCGGGCCTCGTGTTTTGTCTAGCATTTGTTTTGATTTTCATTTAAATCTCAGTGAATTTGTCTGCACTCGGCTGCCTTTCGATGATTTATTGTCCTTGTTGCAGCGAGTGCCTGGTGTGAATATGAGTGGTTGCGATGCGGCACGATTATATGGTGGTTATGTGGTTAAATGGTTAAATGGCGGCGACTATTTCCCCAACTGTCTACCCAGCGAACCATTCATTTTTCAGCAACTTTGCGATGCTGCAGCGTGCAACATTCATGTTGATGTGCCTCCCGTGCCCCATTAATGTGTAATTAATTCGCGGCGCATCAGCCAAACAGACAGTCGTGCATAAATGGTAATAAATACGGACGACGACAACGGAGGCACACCTACGCAGAAGGGAACTTGAAGTGCGGCTAATTAATTTCGACGCACGACAAATGAAGCCGCAAAGGGCTCCTCCAATCCTCCGAGCCTCCAATCCCCCAATCCCCCAGTCCTCCAATCCTCCGATCCTCCGGAGCGGTGAAAGTGCGCATAATTTACACGCACGGCTCAAAGGTTTATGCCCAAATTAAACTCGCAATTCGGTTGTACATTTTTGCCAATTTGCTTATCGGCCAAGGAAGGCAGTGGGTCTCGATATGGGCAATTAAGAAAGCCACATGCGGTAGCCATCGCTGGATATCCGTTTACATCTGTTTTTGGCCCGTTGCAAGTTGTCATAATTAAATTATTAACCGAATGCCGAGACCTTGTCGCAGGGTAATTAGTTCTTTAACTGAGCTTTCACTCAAAGCGGGAGTTTCCCATATAAAAAGATTTATACAAATATTTTATAAGAAAAAACTGTGCGGTCTGAAAACACGAAAACCATCGCTATTATTTCATATATTTTTCCTATTTATAGTGGAAATTCAGCTACCTCTTTTTGTTCTTGGCAGTTATTAGTTCAGGCCATTTAAGCGTGCCAACTGAATTATTAATAAATTGTATTAACAAATTCAAAAATGCACATCATAAAAGTCCACCGCATATTTAAAAGTATAACATACTTTTAGGGCTTTCATTTAAAAACACTGTTATTCACAGAGAGCTGAACGATACTTACAACACTGTCAGCTAGTGATGGGATAAAGTGAAGTTATAAAAATTATCTGAACCTAATATTTAAAATTTAAATTCAAATATTTTTAGATTTAATACCTATTCGTACGTATTAATTAAATTTAATTACGTATAGTTAGTATTTAATTTGAAAATATTTAAAAAATTTTATTGACTCTAAAATAAAAAACAAAATATATTGATAAAATATTAGTGTTTTTTACTTTATAAGATTCTTTTAAATGTTTTGTCCTTATGCAAATAATCTAATAAGTTTCCTTGATTGTTTTTAAGTATTTTATGAAGCCAGCATAGTAAAAAGGCGGTTTCATTCCTATAAAATTTCTGTACAAATAATATAATTAGTTTCTTTGATTTTTCTAAAGTGTTTTGTAACGCCAGCATAGTAGAAAGTCAGTTTTATGCCTATTCATGTTTCCGTACATATAAGGCTTATAAAGGCTTTGTGATTATACAAACAATAGAATAAGATTCTTTAATTGTTCTTTAAGTACTTTGTGAAGCCAGCATAGTAGAAAGTCAGTATCATCCCTATTCATGTTTCTCTACAAATAATGCTTATGATGGCTTTGTGCTTAAACAAATAATATTAAAAGATCCATTGATTCTTCTAAAGTATTTAGTGACAACAGCATAGTAGAAATAGTTTCATTGCTATTAATTTTCATTACATATATATTTTATATGTTATTTAGCTGAGAGCAACTGGTAATGGAACTATCGACCAATGGAGGGAGTACTCTCGATAGTTATCGCCATTCGCCGCGAAAAACAACAACAAGACTCTTCTATCGCCCATCCCTATTACAACCTACAATCAATATGCAATGCAAGTAAACGTGGAAAACAGCAACAAATCAAGCTAAATAATAGTAGTGACATTAATAACGTATTTGCACCGGTGAAATTAAGTTTGCAAAAGTGAAAATCGTGGGAAAACGCCGTGGAAAGCCGCTTGAAAAGGCAAGGTACAAAAACATACGCACACAAGCGCAGACTGAGAGACGGGCAGACGCACACACAGACACACATATGTAACCCGTCTTTTTCCGGACAAAGTGAAATAGAAGAATCGTTAAGAAAATAAAGAAAGCAACAAATTGAAAATAAAAGTATTGGCTCGATAACGTCTGGCATTTGAATGCACCTCCTGTGGGACATATATTTATCGGTCATCGGTTGGAAATGCGTGCAAAACAACGGTTGTTGTATTAATTGCACGTATATGTACATAACAATTATATTGTCGCCGTGTTAGTTTTTTTTCACCGTTTCTTTTACGCGGAGAGATCGGATGGGCCAGCGAATCTATGTGTGTGCACATAAAACCGATATCTGCGATATAGCCTGCGACAAAGGAAGTGACGGCGCAGTACGGCGGATCGGTATCCCGGGATATATTCGCAATGGCGAATTATGCGCGAAAAAAAATAATACCCGCCGCTTCCCCAAATAGACATACACACACGGACTTTATAACATATGTATGTACGTATGTACATAGGTTTGTCTGTGTACATCGCGCTTGACACCCTAACATTTGTGTGGAATGTACGCAAACAGAACGCTCATCTCGGCAACACCCAACGCAGATTGTCTTGTAAACACGCCGGGAAATCGGTGATGAAACTAATCCCCATTCACCGTTCCTTATCTTCCAGGATAACCCAAGAACTGTGCGCACTGTGCTGTTGTTGTGTGAACCATTGATTGCCTCCGAAGAAAGCAGGTGCCGTCATCGGAAAAGTCGGAGAAGCACCTGCACTTCCTGCAGCTCCCTGCTCCGGAGTCCGAACCGCCAATAAAGTGGAGGAGCAGTGCCGACGCTTGCAAAGCATGAATCTTCGGGGAAATCCTCCCAAGAAGGAGGGCAAAATGCGCATTCGGGCCTTTCCGGTAAGCCACTTCTAATGGAGCTTGGGCACAACCACGATACATGCCTTCAATCGGATTATATTGCTAAGAGCGATCTGATACGAGATCATCCTTTAAACTCAAATTCATGAAATCATAATTAAGACTAGATCAAATTGGTATAACTTTTCACAACAGTTTGTATACCCCAGATTATGCCATTTATTTGGTTAAAAAACCTTGATCTTGTCATTTTTAAGTTCAGGTATTCGAAAATGTGTAAACGCTTGTGTTATTTTTAAACGTTGATAGCAAAATTAGCATATGTTTTGTTATCTCTGTAGTTAGTTTACTTTTGCGTTACGTTCTACAGTTCTAATTGCAATTTGTAAACGAATTGAACAAACGTAATACTCATTAGAAAAGCACATTAACTCCGACTAATGAGTTTGAAAAAATTTGAAATCTGAAAAATTTGTCAAACGCAGCATGAATTTGCAAAATTTTCCGATAAGATATCGCACTTTGCGGGTATTATGGGGTAGATCATTTGTATAAAACAATTAGCAGATGTACAGGTCAACCGACACTAAACAAAATGTCAGGCGACAAGAAAAGCAAACCAAAAAAAAAATCTAAACCAAATAAAAACATCAAAACACCAACCGGGGCCAGGGGAATTTTCAAACACATTTTAGTTTTTAAGTTACAACGAATTCAATCGTAGTTTTCGAGAAATTATTGTTGCCCAACAACACACACAAAAAGACTGTGAACACCTGTATGTGGAGAGCAGGGTGAAGGGCGAGACCCGAAACGCGAGTAGAACTCTGGCCGGAATACGGTGCACAGAGGAGGAGGAGGATCAGCAGACCAGGAGCAGCAAAACCGCGAGGCGGATGTGACGTTGAAGCCGTCACCATTAAGTCGTCAAATCGAAGTCGGTCCCGCAAGGCACCGCCTTCAGCAGCGGGCCAATATCCAGCCCCTCGCACACTGGCATTCAGCGAGGAAGAGAGGAGTCACTACCGGGACAGGACGTGGGAGCTGAACCACAGTAGCCATCTCATGCACGGCCGCGATCCCCGCCAACAGCAGCCGGAGCCACTGAACAACCTCAACGCCAACGGCCGCTACCACAATCGCATGGTGGCCGGCTCCAACAACTTCAATGGCGCAACTGTCGGTAATGTGGACTCTGCAGTGCCTTGCCGGATTGCTAGGCAAACCGTTCTTGGACAGCAACAGGCACGAAGCATGAACATCAATGTGCCCAATGCCTCCTCAATGCAGCAACACCAGCAGTCCCAACATCGATTGTCCTCTCAGGGATTAGCTTCTGCCCCGCGGCGCAGCTATCATCTAGCCGCCGGCGGTGGCAGAATTCGGTCTGATAACAGAACAAACACTATCCAACCGCTCAAGTCGACACCAGTTCCCATGCCAGTTCCAGCTCCTGCTGCTCCCGCTGCCCTTAGGACGGCGCCTAGTGAAACCAGCTGTGCGCCATCAACATCCGCTTCAGCGATGGTAGAACATACAGAAAAACGCTTTAAGGAAATAGCACGGAAGTACCCACTGTGGCTGCCTGAGTACAAGCGAAAGGCCTTTAATGTTAGCCTACCATTTGATAAAAACCAAACAGGGATTTAAACTTGTATTACTATTTTAAGCTTCAATCCCTGAAAAGTTGTTAAGTTGTTAACGAACCAAGCTAATAATCTAATGTCTCTTCTAGGCCTCCATGGACGAGAAGTACGTGGAGACCATTTGGGCCAGCTTAAAGAATGCCATCCAGGAGATACAGAAAAAGAACAACTCTGGACTATCGTTCGAACAGCTCTACCGGAATGCGTATAACATGGTGCTACACAAGCACGGCAACAGACTGTATTACGGCCTGAGGGAAGTCGTCTCAGAACACCTAGAGCACAAAGTGCGGGCGGACGTGCTGGAGGCCCTGCACAGCAATTTCCTACCCAAGTTAAACCAGGCCTGGACAGACCACCAGACATCCATGGTGATGATCCGCGACATACTCATGTACATGGATAGAGTTTATGTGCAGCAGCGTGAGGTGGACAACGTGTACAATTTGGGATTAATTTTGTTCAGGGATCAGGTGGGAAAAATATTATTGCATTTCAATATTGGTTAGGATTCAGTTATTAAGTATTTAACCATACTAATTTATCGCTTTTTCCTTTATCAGGTGGTTCGCTATTCTGAGATACAAAAAGCTCTGCGGGAGAAGCTGCTGGGCATGGTGATGGAGGAGCGTCATGGCGAAGCCATTAACCATCTGGCGATCAAGAATGCTTGCAGTATGCTGATCACCCTGGGAATTAACTCACGCACTGTCTACGAGGAGGACTTTGAGAAGCCCTTCCTTGCGCAATCGGCGGCGTTTTACAAATTCGAGTCGCAGAACTTTCTTGCCGAAAACAACGCTGGCGTTTACATCAAGAAAGTTGAGGCGCGCATCACGGAGGAATCTTCCCGGGCAGCGCTGTATCTAGATAAGGATACGGAGCCCCGCATCGTGCGCGTGGTCGAAGAAGAACTGATCAAAAAACACATGCGACCCATTGTTGAAATGGAGAACTCCGGCGTGGTGTACATGATCAAGAACTCAAAGACCGATGATCTGGCCTGCACATATAAGCTTTTCTCGCGCCTGAAGGAGGAAGGTCTCAAGGTGATAGCGGACACCATGTCGGCATATCTGCGAGAGCAAGGACGTATGCTGGTTAAGGAGGAAGAAAACGGCAACACGAATCCCATCACATTCGTGCAGAACTTGCTGGATCTCAAGGACCGCTTCGACCAGTTTCTGGTGCACTCTTTCGCCAACGATCGCATATTCAAGAACGTCATCTCATCAGATTTTGAACATTTCTTAAACCTGAATAACAAATCCCCAGAGTATCTATCGCTATTCATCGATGACAAACTGAAAAAGGGTGGCAAAGGAGTGAGTTTACAATATTTATAATAATTTACAATATGCCTTCTGACTTGTATAAATGCTTTTTATTATTTTTCGACAGATGAGCGAACAGGAGATTGAGTCCATCTTGGATAAGACGATGGTTCTCTTCCGTTTCCTATTGGAGAAAGATGTCTTTGAGCGCTATTACAAGACGCATTTAGCCAAGAGATTGCTGCTGAACAAATCAGTCTCTGATGATTTCGAGAAGAATATGATATCAAAACTAAAGGTAGATTCAATTGCTTGGTATCTTTGCATAAATATTCATCGCTCTTAACTCTACTATTGCAGACTGAATGCGGCTGTCAATTCACCTCGAAGCTAGAGGGCATGTTTAAAGATATGTCGGTCTCCAATACGATCATGGATGAGTTTAAGAACTTTGTAAATAATAACAATTTATCTCTTGGCGGTGTGGAGCTAACGGTACGCATACTAACCACTGGCTTTTGGCCCACACAGGTAAGTTTGAAAGGTTCCATTAGAATGTAAATATGTTTACTTATACTATATCTTCCTAACAGACAGCAACACCGAACTGCAATATACCCGCCGCTCCTCGTGAAGCCTTCGACATTTTCAAGAACTTCTATCTAAATAAGCACTCAGGACGTCAATTGACGTTACAGCCACAAATGGGTTAGCTAGTTATATGATAATCTTTTATAAGTACCTATATATTTATGCCTACTCATTTGATTAGGAACCGCCTATATCAATGCTGTGTTTTATGGCCGCAAGGCAGCCGAAAGTGAAAAAGATAAAGATGCCCCCAGCTCCAGTTCAAGTGGATGTGCGGTGCCCACCACCACACGAAAGCACGTTTTGCAGGTGTCCACCTACCAGGTAAGCTTGTACATCTCCGTGTTTCATTTAGCAGAATGTTTATTATTTTGTTTTATCATGCATTACATTGATGTATTTAATATTCCAAAATAGATGTGCGTGCTACTGCTGTTTAATAACCGCGACGTGCTCACCTACGATGACATACATCAGGAGACGGACATACCAGAACGGGAGCTTGTCCGAGCACTACAATCGTTGTCCATGGGCAAACCGGCACAGCGCTTGTTAGTACGCAATTCTAAAACGAAAACTAAGGACATTGAGCCCACGGATGAGTTTTACGTAAACGACGCCTTCATCTCCAAGTTCCACAGGTTAGATATTATTATTTAGATAAAATAAGTTAGAACGGCGCCTAGTAATTATACCGAAACTATTCTAGGGTGAAGATACAAACGGTAGCCGCCAAGGGAGAATCAGAGCCAGAGCGCAAGGAAACGCGCGGAAAGGTCGACGAGGATCGGAAGCACGAGATCGAAGCGGCTATTGTGCGCATAATGAAGGCCCGCAAGCGCATGGCTGTGAGTATACGTTTACTATTTGATTGTCAATCCATTCAATTCTAACTATGATTGTATTTTATGTTTCTTAGCACAACTTGCTAGTATCAGATGTGACGTCGCAGCTAAAGTCGCGCTTCTTGCCCTCGCCCGTGTTTATTAAAAAGCGCATTGAGGGCCTCATCGAGCGCGAGTATCTGCAACGATCGCCGGAAGATCGCAAAGTTTATAACTACTTGGCCTAAGTGGCCCACGAAATGTAGCAGGAGCGTCTTGAGCAGGATCCGGATCACACTCATCTTCAAATCGCCAGGGCTTGCACACTAAGAAACAAGAAAAACAAAAAAATCTGCTGCTCGGACAGCATGCGCCTGAGCACACGAGCGGCATTGATACGGATATTGACCACGATTATAGATGACCGCCAGCCAATAACCCGAATACATAAATATATCAATTAGTGCGCCCCGAATCGTGAAATTTCGTTTCGCAATCCATTTTGTAAGCCTGACACTCAAAATTGAAAAGTTAAAAATGCTATTGGATAAGGCACAACCAGAATTATTATCCCTCTAATATATTGATATTCTCTAATTACGATTTATGGTCATTTCCTTGCGCATAACAAGTGTATAGCAGTAAGCCCAAACCACACACACCTGCACCTACCCTCCCATTCAGAGCCACAACCACACCCATCCACACACGAGAATCGTACGCAAAGCAAGATAAGAGAAATAATGCATAGTGCAGACCCTAATTGTAAGCAGCTGAGTAAAAGGTAAAAAAAGCAAAAACAGAAATCTATTAATAACTATAAATATAGCTAAAGTAATAAATTTATAAATGAATTATGAATTTTAGAGAGCGTTTGATGTACATTTATACGTCTGTCCCAATCCAAATCCCTCTGTCGAAACATTCACGGCCACGTTTTGAGATAGATGCATGTGAACAGAACTTAGGGATTGCAATGTCTATTCCTATCTTTATTTTTGCGTACGCCCAAAGCATGTGTTTAACGTGAAGTGATTATGATTATGATAATCTGTACGAAAGTTGTTTTATCTATTAGTTGATATGTGGAATCAATTCCAGGTATATAGGCAACAGTTCTGTAATGGATTTGAATTAAGTAGGACACATTGAATTGATTTTGAAAAACAATTTAACGCCGAACAAAAGCATGAACATGGAAGCAAACGCGATCTAAATACTGTAAATAAATTTTGTTCTTACATATGAAAAAGCGATATAAATAAAACGTATAATGAGCGTTAACACCGTTGTTGTCTATCTTTTAAAAAGGATTTTAAAATATTTTCAATGAAATGCTTTTATTCGCCTGTAAAATAAAACGAACTTGGTAACAATTTAAATCTGCGAAAATATATTGTTTTCAATTGGTGTTCAAACATATTAGCTTATTATGCTAGCCCTTTAAAATTTGGGATGGGCAGGACTAAATTCTATTAGCTTAAGTATTTAACTTATTGGAATATTTATTCTTATCTGAGCATTTATACATTTTGTAGGTTTTAATCTTAAATTCAGTTCTTTTGCAGCTGGTTCGTAAGACCTTTCCCAGCTATTGTGTAACCGCTTTGAACGACCACAGCGGGAGTTATCAATTCGGCCAAACAAACTTATCCATCGGCAAATAGCCCACCGGATGAGTTAACAATTATGCGAAATTGGCAGAACCGAAACCGCAACTTGGGCAAACAGCGATGACTTGCGTATCTGCTGGTAGATATATGTACATATCGTGAGCCCGGCCAGAAATTTCCGACCCGCTAAGTTCTTGGGCAAACACAGAGCGATCCAATTCGATCCGATTCGACGCACTGATAAGCACAGAATCGAGTTCCCCAACTGGGGAGAGAGATTCTCTGGGTCTGTGGAGCGCGTGTGGAGCGCTCAGTTCGGTTTGGTAGGCGATCGAGAACGGTTGCCCAGGTGAACGGTGAACGGTGGACGGTGAACGGTGAGGCGCTGCTCGCCAAAGTCGCGGAATTCGGATCGGGCAATGAAATGAAAACAACAACCTGAAACCGTATACTTAATACGCGTGTGTGTAGCTCAAAAAAACAAGAAAAATATAAATAAACAAAACTACATTGCTACGTCAGAAGACTGCAAACAAAAGATATGAACGCAGCGCTGACGTCGCCGCCGCCAAGGTTCGAATCAGATATATTTTGTCGCTTTATTTAAAGCCCATTTTTGTGTTTTGTTTTTAATAAGTTTACAACTTTACAACTGTTGTGATTTTTTTTGCTTTTCGGTTTTACTTTCGTGTGTGCATTTTCGCAAAGTGATTTGCGTGCAGCTCAAGGGGAGGAGAACTGCATTCGAGGCCCTCGCGCTCCCCGATCTTTCCGATCAGCAGTGCCTTGAGATTGCCGCTTTCGAAGTGAACGTTCCGATGTGGAAACCTTATACTCATGTCTAATTACACAAGCTCTATTCCTTGGCGCAGACTAAATCAGCTCTAAAGCGGGCGCAGAGCTTGAAAATTTAATGCAATCCGGTCATAAATTTTGGAACGGAAGTAGGACGTTGTAGTTGAATTTCGGATTGGATATCATGGGCAGCCGGCCAGCCGGTTTCGTCCTGGACGCCAAGTCCATGGGTCTGAATCCGTCGAGACCTCCATCACGGTCACGATCACCATCGCCATCACCATCTGCCAGCCAAAAGTGTCGGCAAGTGCAAGTGCAGCCAACCGAAACGAGTGCCAGCCGTCTACATGAACAGTCGTCGGTGGAAGCCTCATCCCATGTCCAGTGCACTGCCAGCACCGAGACGATGTCCACCGATCATTACCGCGATCTGCTCCAGAAGCTGCGGGAGGCCAATGGTGACGCTGGCGATATGAACTTCGAGCTGAACAACATATTTCTGAAGCGACTGGATGATATTGACTGCCTGGATGAGCACGAAGGTGATGACATGGTGAGAGTGGTTGTCAATCAATGGGTGTATCTATTTATCCCATATACATACGTTCATTGAAAATAGTTTTTAAGGTGGTTAATCTCTCTTCTACCTTCACTTGCTTACTTGCAGGACACTTTACAGCTGCGCCTGAACACTTTCCAGGAGTGGGTGGATTTCCTGCTGCACGTAAACAGCATGATCTTGGGCAACGTCTCGGATTTGGAGAAGGAGACGTACAGCAAGATCGTGGCCTGCACTCAGTCCGTCCAAGGACAACAGCAGCAGACCCTGGAGGAGAATCGCCGGCTGCGGAAGGACATCTGTGCGATCATAAAACATGTGCAGAGCTCTCCGCACTGCAAGACTATTGACTTTCACGGCGTTTCCCTGGAGACACTGACCGTGAATCAAGTGCAGGGCATTGGCAAGGATCATGCCCGGCCGGAATGTGAGGGCGAGAAGGTAGGCCATAGATCCTTGAGGGAAAAAGGCGGCGGTGATTCCAAGATCAAGTGCGACTCGAAGTCCCGCAGGAACGAGAGCTCCCAAAGATTACGCCACTGAACATACATACGTACACTTTGTGCTGCCTAATAAAATGATATACTCGTGATTTGTTCACCAATTTGTAAGGCTTGGCTTTGACTGGAGTTTTTCGCTCTATTGCAGATGGCCGAGAGCATGAAGTCCTTAGTCAGCGAGATAGCCGCCAAGCATGACGAGATCTGTAACTTAAAGTCGCAGATCAAAGACTTGGATGACTTCGTACAAACGGCCAGGCAGAAGCTACTTCTGAAGGATCAGTGCATAGCACAGCTCAATCAACAGGTAAGTTATCCCACCAGGCTCGAACAATCCCAACAAGAAATCGATATTGTATCGTGCTTATAGAATTCATTATATATATGAATAGTATTTGGTATAAAAAAAAACATCATCAGGTGACGTTACTCATTATTAAGCACAGTTTAATAATAGATTCACTGGAGTACTTTTCTTATCGCTTAATCGTCTGTTTAAACGTACAATCGCAAACCCAATCCAGTATCTTTTCAGTAAAATGTCACATTTCCTGCTAAAATTCTCAGTGTATTCAATTAGCTCATCGAAACCATCTCACTAACTCATTTGTATTCCGAACACCCTGAAAACAGCTGCAGGAGATCACACAGTGCATGGAGATCATGTCGGAGGCGGAGGATAAGAAACGGAATCAGGAACACTTGGAGGATTCATTGATCGGAGATGCGATTACAAACGATATGCTCGAGAATCTCTCGATACACGACAACCAGGAAAGCGAGAAGCTGCGGTTGCTGAACGCGGAGCTCAATGAGCTCTTTGATCTGTATGCCAAAAAGGATTACCAGGCCATAGAGAGTAGGAAAAAACGTCTGTCCTGTTTCTTCGGCGAGCTGGTGAGGGATTCAACACATTTCTGAACTCAAGGATATCTTATTCTACCACATTCCTCTTGGTTTCAGGCATCCGAGCGCGATGATACTGTGAAAAAACTCGAGACCATTCGCAGTCAGCTGAGAATCCTCCAGTCGGACCTCGACCATTCCTGCCTAAACTCGATTGGCTACGAAACAGAACACTGTGAACTGGACGCGGATGGTCAGATGCTAGAAGCCCTACGAAGACGCCTGCTCACCCTTAACCAGGTTAATCGAGAACTGCATGGAAAGTATCAGCGCTTGGATACCGAGTCGAAAAGTGCGTATTTCTGATCCGCGACACGATGGCGTTTCGCTATAACCATGCATAAAGTCAAAATTTCAGAGCTTCAGGCAAGGATTGAATCGGAAAACGGCTTTAATCAAAGAAATAGCGATGTTCTAAGGGAGATCGCCGATCTAATTTGCAAGCTGGTCAGTTGGTTCGCTATATTCTGCAGGAATGGAACAAGTAAATATTAAATATGCGCACCATTTCAGGGTTCAATGGAGTTCTCCTACAACGAAATCTACGACGAATCCTCAAAGGAGAACCCTTTTTGTACAACTATTGCGGAATTGTTTGAACTGAGATACCAGCAGGGGCAAAAGCAAATGGAAAATGTGAGTATCACTGACGGCTTTGATTGCATCGCAAATAACCGATTCCAATAACCCCGGTTGTCATATCAAATGCAGGAATGCGATACGAAAACACCTTCCCAAACAAGGAAGCCCCCCAAATCCACGAAAATCCCGGGAGCCACAGCACAAACAAAACCAACAACTAAACCTTCAAACAAGCCAACGACAACTAAAACTATAACAACGAAAACAACGAAAACATCTAGGACCTCCAAGTAACTATGTCACTTGTTGGGCCTCCTAAACAGTTAGCCTAAGTCTAAGCCAAGTTAAGTAGTTAACTTAAGTTAGCTTAAAGTTTGCCGTTCTTAAGTTGGTTCCCGACGAAAACTTAAAAGAGAAAAGACAAAATCTCGAAATCTATATTTCAAAATCCACACACATATAGTAAGTCAGTAGTTAGAATCACAGATTGCCGAAATGATTAGTTTTAATATTATTATTCTTAGCTAGTTTTAAATAAAATTTCTTTTATATCCCAACCTGTCTTGAAATACATATTCCTTACATATGTGGTACATATTCCTTCTTATGTGGTAAACGACATTCGCCTTCGCCAGGCGATCCACATATATACTCAGTATATATACTGATATGACAAGAAATACTGTTGCTATTCGAGTCGCCGATTTATTTACCCATATATATGTATATACATATATTTGGCCCAGGCACAAAAGAAAGAGATCCATCCACTTCACTCCACTTTCCGGGCATTTTTGCCTACATACGACAAATACAAATCGTTCGTTCGCCAATGTGTTTATTGTGGAAACTCGGCTGTATGTTCCAACTGCAATTGCCCAGAGAGGGGGGAGCACCTTCTGCCCACCATCCGGATGAGCCATCACCCCGGGAACTGGCGAATCGGAAATAGGTTTCGTGTTATTTATTTACCCACAATCGACACGCGAGGCAGGCGAACAGTGATATGCATATTGATGAGAGCCACCCAGGATTGGGACTTGAGTGACGAGCACTCTGCCCGTGATGCTCGTGATCCTCGTGACTGCAAGGACCAAGGACCTTTGCATCATCGATCTCGGTACTTTTTTTCCGAAAGTAAAACCTTTAACTCACTCAATTCCGAAAATTTCCATACCCTAGTCACTCAATTCCGAAATTCCATACCCTAAGTCACTCAATTCCGAAAATTGCCATACCCCAGTCACTCAATTCCGAAATTCCATACCCTAAGTCACTCAATTCCGAAAATATCCCTAAGATACACAATTTCCAGGATTTCTATACCCGAAGTCACACAATTCCGAAAATGTCCATACCTTAAGTCCTACAAATCCGAGTCAACATAAATTTATGCCTAATGCAAATACAAATATTTGAATCACTTAGTTTGGGTGTGAATAGCAAGGAAAGTCGCCCCTCACGCCATCACCACTTTGGCTACAACTGTCGGGCGCAAAATCAAACACAACTCGGCAGGAA
Organism: Drosophila orena; assembly: GCA_005876975.1. Classification (NCBI taxonomy): domain Eukaryota; kingdom Metazoa; phylum Arthropoda; class Insecta; order Diptera; family Drosophilidae; genus Drosophila; species Drosophila orena. The sequence continues at coordinate 365,466 of VCKV01000008.1, read as the reverse complement.
GCCCCAGTCAAGGGGTCGTCGTCGGCGCTGGGAACCGGAGCAGTTCGCTTCAGAATCCTGTCATCCGTCGGCGGTTGCTGTTTGGTCGCGTGAAGCACATGAAGGAAGCGCCAGGAGCAATATCGCGCCAAATCCTCGCTTAGCCAATTTACGACCCGTAATTAGCAGCCTTCGCGCTCCATTAATTTGATTTTTTTTTTTATATATATTTCTTCGCTTGGCTTTCGGCGCGGAAAAACCGAAAGTAAAATCGTGCAATTAGCGGGGGAAATTGGACGCCTGAAAAAAAAAGGCGAGGAGAAAGTTGGTCAAAAGTGCAAATTGTTTTCCGAGTGTTTTCGAAGTTGGGGGAGGGGGGCGAAGTGCAGTGAAAAGTGTGCGAACCGTAAATGTGCAAATGGTGGAGTCAATGGAAAGTGTGTGGAAAATCGAAATGTATGGGTCGCCCCTAATGGGTTTAACGACAGACAAGGAATCACAAGAATTCATTGCCCCCGTCCTAATCGATTTTCACATTTCCCCAAGCTATCAATTTCGTACTACTCCCCCCCGCCGCGATATAATATGCCTTTAAAAGTGTTTTAAGTGCACCGAGCCACGCTTCCCCATGAACTCCACTGCCAATAAATAACTATATCGTATGGCCCATCCAAGGAATAGACAGACGATATTATTTGCTGCCACCCGCTGCAACTTTATTTTCAAATCGTGTCAAACAGTCGGGCCGTGCAAATAATAATATCTATAAAACTGGGGGGAATTCCTTGCCCCAACCTCCGCCGCCACCCCATAAAACTTGTGTGTTGCCAAAGTGCCAAAGAAACGAAACTTTGAAACCCGAGACCCAAAACCTTGCCACCTACCTACGCTTCGAATTGGTTTTATTTTCGTGACAAACTTTTAATAGCAATATTATTGAAATGAAATGAAATGAAATGAAACGGTAATGAAGCCAAAATTCGTCTGGGCTGCGCGAGATATACGTGTATTTCAAAGCTCGGCACGAAGGCTCCACTTGCAGGCATTCGACACCGAAAGCGATTTAAGCACAAAGATACATCCGCGTATCAGCGCAATCGACCATCGCGATTGACAACTGACAGGTGATTCCGTGCGCGGATTTGCAGGCAATTAGTTACCGATTTCTGACTTGCCATGGTAAGCATCGAGTTCGAGTTCGGTGCCAGTTGCACAACTCATTTGAATTTGTAGAACACAGAACCCAGCCCCTCCGATTGCCCCCATCGCCAGCAGTTGGAGCACACGCTGCTCCACTGCCAGACCGAAACGGATGTACTGCAGGCCACCAGGGATAATTACCTCAGCATCATCGATGAGTTCAAAAGGGATCTCGAGGAGCTGACCGAACAGGTGGAGCTGCAGCAGCTGCAGCAGAGCTCACAGGCCACCCAATCCTGCCCAGAACCCGAGCTGCACTTTGTGGATCCGCCACGGATCAACTGTGAACTAGAGATACAAGTGGGGCCCTCTAAAGCACACATTTCCAAAATCGCTCTTAATTGTATCTCTGATTTCTTGCGACTCTTTTTCCACCAGAACGAACACCTTGCCTGCCAAATCCAAGGGCTGCAGGACAATCTAAAGGATCGAGATAACCAAATTGACCGACTGCAGTCCATGATCAAGAGCTACTCCGACTTCAGCGAAAACAATCGGCTCAAAGGGGAGATACAAGATCTCAAACAGAAGAATTGTGAGTAATATTTTTTAATATCTTTATTTTTAAGTACTTTCTTACTGAAAACCTTGAGTACATTCGTCATTCTAATGAAACCTTTTCTTAAACGTTATTTATTTAAATCAAATACATTATATATCTTCAGGTGATTTATCCCGCAAATCGCGGGAACTCTCTGCCATGCAGAAAACCCAAGAAGACCAACGCGTGGAGCTGTGCACAAAGTACGACAACCTGCTGGCCAGCTTTGAGGATCAGTGCCAGGAACTCAAGGGAGCCAAGAAGAAGGTGCACAGCCTGCAAGCGCGACTGGATCAGGTGGAGCAGCTGCAGGATGAGCTTAGAACAGAGGTGCTATCCATATTTTCTACTCCTTGCTAAGACAAATAAAACAGAGGGATTTTCGATTTCAGCGCAAAATGCTGCGCGAGGAGGTGATCGCCTTGAAGGAGAAGGAGGCTGTGTCAGCGGGACGCGAGCGGGCACTTCAGGAGCAACAAAAGAATGCCCACTCGGAGGTGGAGAAGATGCGCAGCCTTATTCGGAACATGCAGTGCCATCTGCAGTTGGATGACATCAGGCATCGGGAAAGTGTCCAGCGGATGAATGAGACAATTGAGACACTGCGTGAGGAATTGCGCACCCTTTCCGACAATTGCCAGCAAATGCAGATCCGCCTGAGGTAGGTACTTTTCCAGGATAGAGTGCATCCATATAAGAGCAGCTGCCGTATTCTCTCTTCCCGCTAGCCAACATACCGAAGTTAACCAGCAGCAGGAGCAGATTATCGACTCCTTTCGAAAGTGGAAGGATGCGCAGGTTAGGGCAGATGAGGCGATGCGACAATGCGCCAAGCGATCCGAGAACCACATCCATATGCTGCTGAAGGAAAACCGGACGTTGGCCGAGGACTACCGCATTCTATACCGCGACAACGAGCTCTTGGAGCTGGAGATGAGACGAGTAAAGCAGGCGGTCAACTGCGCCTCCAGTTCCGCGATGAGTTGTCCACCTGAGACGAGTGCCAGTCGGACCAATACCGAGGCGGTGAACACAGTGAGTTGGAGATATATATATTACATATATCTCTCACATACTTTATATGCCAAAATAGCACCGATATATCTATAAGCCGTCTAAAACTTGAATTCTTTCTTCATTTACAACAAGCCTGTTCCAAATTTTGCCAAATCGGATAACCATTGGACTTAAAAAACGGGCAGCTGGAATTATAATAATATTTTCTCAATTGTCTAACCTATCGGTGACTTCCGCAGATGGCCAGGCGATTGCAGAACTTGACCAGCACATCCCAGCGACTTTCTAACCAGAATCGGACTCTAAACGATCAGTACTGCAATCCCATGATCTTACAAAGCCCAGCTGGAATAGGGCAACCGGTGGCCCAATCCACATTGCGGCCTTCTCAATCGCCTGAGGATCAGGCGTAGGGGCAGCAGACAGGGTTTGCTTAACGCTTCCATTCCATTCAAATATCGTTCTCACCCAAAATCTGTATGCCATCAGCACTTGAGGCGCGTAATTTGTAAATTATCTTTGTAAATTGTGGTAGAAAATAAAAACTAAGTGCTTGTGTAATCTTGAATCTTTGTTGCTACATTTAAGAGGGCTACAACTAAACTAGCTAATGCTCTTTAAGAGTACTCATCCTGGTGGATTAGATTGGCCCTTACGCTGATGGCTATCAGGGCCATTTTGATTTCGGCCCTTTTCTTGACGCTTTCTTCGCGCAGCACATTCGATTGCTTGGTCAAGATCTTGACGCGGGTGTCGCTGAAGCGTTCTGCGTCCGGAATGCTCATCTCCAGGTACACATCCTTGCCCACATTGACCAGAATGCTGTCCATTTTCCGGACGCGTGCCTGCATGAATACGTTGCTGCCGATGTTGACTTGCGTCTTGTAGCCATCTGGTAGGTGCGTGTCGAAGGTCTGGAGGGTGTTCTTTAGCTGCACGTACTCCATGATCTCCTCGTTGAAGTGCCCGATGCACTTTTCCAGCTGTCTGAGGTCCTCTTTCAGCACTTCGTTGATGAACTCCTCAATTTCAGCGATGCGCTCCTGATTGGCATCGTGCCTGCAAGTGGGTCTTAGAATTACAGTATTTACTTGCACCTTTGCCACTTACTCGTTTTGTATCTGAGCTTTTGTGTTGTTTTTTGGATTTATTTGCATTGTTTCCGGATATATAGTTTGTTTACTTCCTCCTGCTTCTTCTTCTCTTCGCGATAGCGGCAAACAGCTGTTATCGATAGACAGCAGTATTTTCAATTTAGCTATATTCAATATTCAATTTAGCTACATTTAGCCAAATGCTAACACTTTTAATAAGCGTTTTATAAATTAAGCAAAACGAATATACAACAAATAACAATGGTTAACTTACGGAATTATGCGCTGCTTGTGCACTAATAAAACAATTAGCACACGCAACATATGTTTGCAACTTAGTATTCAATACTTTACTGGTAAGTTTTAGTACATTTTTCAGTTGTATAAGTTGGCACTCCTTCAATATGGTTTCGCGCTAATTTTACTAAACAAATTGTGGAAATGTCACTCAAAAAGGCTCTCGATGATTGTAAGATTGATTTCGATCGCTGTGTGCTGGTCACCGATCTTCTGGAGGAGTACAAGCTGTCCTACAAGGAGGTGAACGATGTGCTGGAGGCCTACATCAAAGATCAGGAACCTGCCACAAAATTCGAGAAGCGATTTCTAGTCCATGGCAAGCGTAAAACGCAAGGATCGGATTCCGGCGAAGATCTGTACTCTGTGGTGATGGAGAACAAGATGCAGGATTGGCTGGCCAAAGTCCACGATGCGGAGTCCCAGCTGTATAGTGTGAAAATTGCCGGTGGCACCAAAGCGCCGGCCGCGATTTTTAAACCGATGCAGCATATGGAGGTGAAGTTGGCCAAGGTGGAGCAGCGTCCTGGAGCGGGAAAGATTGTGCCCAGTGCGAATGGAGTGACTCCCAGCAATGGAGTGACCTCCAGCAATGGAGTGACTCCCAGCAATGGAGTGAAAGCCCAAGCCAATAAATCGGAGCCATCCAAATCTGTGGTTAAGTTAGAGCCTTCGAAATCGTCACATAAATCAGAGACAACAAAGCCAGAGGCAGAAAAGTCGGCAGCCACCAAGACCAAGTCCTCTCCGGAGACCAAGAAGACCTCGCCCAAGGATCAGGCCTCTAAAGCCAAGCCTGCAGCGGTCAAAAAGGGTAGCATAAATAGCTTCTTCACAGCGGCGGCCAGCAAACCGAAGGATGTCAAGGCAACGCCCAGCAAAGCGGCTTCGGGCACCATGGACAACTTCTTCAAGAAGCAACCGGCAGGAGCAAAGAAGTCGCCACCGGAAAATGAAGATAAATCCAAGAAAGATGCTCCCAATCCAAATAAAAAGGAAGCCGCGAAGAAGAAATCCCCCAGTCCCACCAAAAAGTCCACAACGGCAAACACTTCCATGCAACTGTTCGACGAGGAGAGCGCCGCCGAATCCTCCGACGAGGAGGAAAAGCTGGACATGCTACGGCGGAAGGTGATCGAATCGGACAACGAATCCGATCTGGAGAAGCCCGCGTCCTCCAAGCGGCGCCGCATCAGCGACTCTGAGGACGAGGAGCAGCCACCCAAGAAGTCCGCCGATGAAGAAGTCATCCCAGTGGACGAGGAAATGGATACGGCACCGGCCAATGAAACCTATCTGGACGAAGATGGCTTCGTCATCACGCAGCGAAAACCGGCCAAAGCCCAGCCAGTCAAGAAGAAGGTTTCCCCAAAGCCTGCAGCACCCGTCAACAAAAAGAAATCACCAGCTTCATCCGCCAAAGCTGGAAAGGATGCGCCGAAAACCAAACAAGTCGGCATCATGAACTTTTTCTCCAAGAAGTAAAAATAAACGCATGAAGAAGTTGGTTGTATAAGGTTAATGTTAAGTATGGAAACAGTTAATGTTTTTAATAAACTCATTAATGATTTAAAAATTTCGATTTCAGTTATTGAAAAATATATTTATTTTGATATAACATCAAACCCATTTAGAATATCATAGTAAAAGACAGCGTTTGTTGTTAAAAAGAATTTATTGCATTTGTTTATAGCTGCTAGAAGTTGTTTGAGTACTTTGTTTGTAATTTGTATTTATTTACTTATATATTTTCGCGTGTTTGATTGTGTGTGTGTGTGTGTGTGTGTGTGTGTGTGTGGGCGTGTTGGTGTGAATTTTGCCTGGCCTATGCTTTATCAGTGCGTGTTTTTGGTTTTGTTTTTGTGTTTGTTTTTGCGTTCGATTCGAGATCGAAAATCGTTATCTTCGTTATCGTTATCGTTACCGTTACCGTATTTCAAAACACTTTAAAAAATTAAGGCGAGGTTTGAAAAAACACTTGTTTGTTCATATAATTCGAATATTCATTAATTTAAATTGTTCATTTGTTGGTTTACGGTTTTTTTTTTGTTTTCGTTTTTGTTTTTATTTTTCGTTTTTGGTTTTTCCATTTCTGTTTCTGCAGTGATTGCGTTTGATTCCTATCTGATTTTTAAGCATTAAAAGCTTACAGTCAGGCTGCCCGATGGCAAGCAAATACATATGTATGTAAGTGATTGAGTAAGGGTTCTTGTGGTGGATAAAACAATGTGTCGTGTTCCTGGCAAACAATCGAGATCAGTGGCTACTCTTAGGTAGAAGCTTCTCAGAAGCTAAATTAATGCTTACACTTAGATTTGCTTCGGCCTATTATCCGATTAGGCTGCCCACTTTGGCAGTGGTCACTGTACAACTCACCAATGGTCCAAAGATTCTGTTTCCGTTTCGAATGGCATTTAACTAAATTTTGAAGAGTCCAATAATCGATGAGTGTACAGTGGACCATCGCTAAAGGGGTCGCTGTGTTAATTCATAAATATTGCTCGCGATGCAAAATGAAAAAGTCATTTGCTATATAATCAATCAGTTAATCAGTTAATTAATCATTTCCTAGGTGTGATATGAACATAATATGTGCATGATATGACTCACTACTAATATGATCGTTTTGATTTCTCTCGCACGCTATTTGCCTTGACTTAATTACCTAAATGAATGTAACATTCGTTTCGTACAATTTAATATCTCAGCACCATTTTTTTGAATAATAGCACAAAGTATATATGCAATTATGTTTTGTATGGGTCAACAATAGAATAGAATTTTCCTAGAATTTGTGTGGGTGTTTTCCTTTCTTTTTCGTTTTCGTTTTCTTTTTTCTTTTCCTTTCGCTACTGAGTAAAATATATCTAAGTTTATTTAACTTTGCTCGTTTCATTTTGTTTCCGGCTCTCTTCTAAACTTGCGTATCTACGACACTGCCATAGGACTCTTCAGCAAATTTGGGCGCAATATAATCCTCGTAGTAGTTGATGAATATATCCTTGAACTCGTCGGCTATGAACTCCAAAGCATTTAGCATTTGCATCAGCTCCCGATCGTTGCACTTGTAGTTGCTCAGCGCCATCACATCCCAGAAGTAGGAGAAGTACTTCACGTACTCGATCGACTGTCCGCCGTACTGGGCCATCACGCTGGGCAGCACGGCTCGCAGGATGGACCCCAGTTTGTTGAACTCCCAGTCGTCCAGGACTGTGGCCCCCTCTTTTGGTTGGCGCAGTTGTTAGAGGTAGGAGGAGCAGACAGAGAAAGAGAGATCAAAAGAGATAGTTTACCAGGATCCAGGAGAAGAGGAGTAGCAGAAAATATTTAGGATACATCATTCCTGAATTTGCCTTCACTAGTTCTCAATTAAATGATATAGCTATTATTAAATCATAATAATATATATAATAATAATAATAAAAGTTTTAGTTTTGAATAAATTACTACATTATAGCTTGAAATTTTAAGATGTGGAAAACTTTCTGATCAGTTTAATAATCTTTTATTGAATATTTTTTTGCTGGTTCTAGACCCTTAATCACAAATTGATAATCTGAGATATCTGGATTATCTGCATAAGTTCAATGAAATGGTGGATCGAGAAGCGGGATAGGTGCGCAACCAAGAGGGAAACGTGAGCTGGTGATGATCAAAAACCATATATAAATGCCAAAGCTCTTCAGTTGTTGAGGACTTACCGCGGTGCACCATGAGGCACTGCTCCAGGAGCAGCCTGGCCAGGGCCACCTTGCACTCGTGCAGATCCATCAGTTGGTTCTCGGCGCGCTCGATGGCCGCGTACAGCTTGCACCTCTCCTCGATTAGTTCACAGTCGATGAGGGACGTGGTGAAGGCCCAGAACCACTCCAGTTTCTGGTACTCGCCGCAATGGGGACACATGATCAGGTCGGCGCCATTGAACTCCGGCTGGGTGTACTCCTCGGACAGCCACCAACGCAGACTTTGAGCATGGGGCAGTGCGTTGGGTGTGAAGATCTCCATACAGCTTGGGTTATCACAACGGTAGCGATGAAACTTATGCTGTAGGCAGGATAAATATTTTCAAAATAATTTTAAAATACATCAAAATACAAAAGCAAAGGGAAATCAGAATATTAAAACTAAACTATACATTAAATTAAAAACTAAAATATGAAAACCTAATTTTCAAAACAAATGAATTACTAATTGTCCCTTTAATAGTTTTCGTTTTGATTAAAAAATACCATAAAAGTTAGATGAGATTCTAGGAAACCTAGTAATGAGCATATATCATGATGTCCCAACTTACGAACTGGTCATCCGAGTGCGTGAGCTGGCAGGCGTTGCACTGGCACCTGATGCCGCTCTCCTGGAGCTGTTTTGTGCGCTCCTCCCGGGGTAATTGCTGAAAGTTACCTCCGGCAAAGCAGTTGTAGATGCCGGAGCCCGCCGGCAGATCCAAAAGGGCCAGCGCGGTTACCTTGCGGCCGGAGAACTTGGCGCAGATCGTGGAGGAACAACTGTGGCGGCACAAGTTCAGTGTATCCGGGTAGACGGAGTACGACACAACAGCCACCTCGCCCGCCAGCAAATGGAGGTGACCCTCCTGGAGGCGCATGGGAGCGGCCCATAGCTGGAATTCGTTGAGTGGCGAGAAGACGTGCGGATCAGCGGGCAGGACGAAGGATCGGCAGGCAGTGAGCGATCTGTGGCGCAGCTGGCCAATGTGACGCATCAGTAGAGCGGCACACAGCAGCTCCCATTCGGCACTCGACATCCGAGAGGCGCTAGGCAGACTCTTCTCCAGCTGGTCGAAGAACGTGGTGCACTTGCTCAGGTAAATGGACAGGATGTGGGCGGCCAGGGCCAATGCGATCACCGTGTCCGTCGGTCGCTCCTCCTTCAAGCGCTCCAGTCGCAGCACGGCACTATACGCGATATCCTGTCGCTCCTGCAATCCCCCATTGATGGCCGACCAAAGCTTGCTTAGCGTCGGTTTCTTTCGACAATGGCCCAACAGTTCCGGCAGTCCCGTGATCAGCATTCTAAAGGCCAGCTGCAGGAGTCGCGGCATACCGAATACCTCGCCAAAGGACTCGAACAGCTCGATCTGGTGGCCAAAGCACTCCACCGCATGAATCGCCGCATGCTTGAAGCGGCACTGTCGGGAGCAATAGACCACCAGGCGGTTGGAGCAGTAAATGCAGGGAAATGGAATGAACTGAGTGATCCCGCAGTAGTCGCACACCCGGCAATTGCCACTCGGCACCATGGCCACCGCTTCCGATTCGAAAATGAGCGCGTTCTTGGCCACCGCCCTGGTTGTGTGCAGCGACGAGGAGTTGTCCAACCAGGCTCTATAAAATATACAACTTATTAGATGTGATCGCCATGAATGTTTTGAACTCACATTTCAAAGGCTTTCGAATCGTTGGTATCCAGATCATCGCCCGTCTGTACGGCCATCTCGAAGCGCTCCACCTTGAGCACCTCGCACTGGTGCCAGAGCTCATGGGTCCTCGCTTCGAACACCTGGTTCAGTTCAATGTGCAGGAGCTCGTGCAGATGCTCCTCGCAGAGCGCAAAGTTACGCAGTTTTAAGGCACAGGCGGCTTGGCGCAGCTTAATCAATGGCAAATACTCCTCCGGATAGCCCAGATCCAGGGCGCACAGGCAGTCGTCGTAGGATTCCTAGAAAGATTGCAAACTAATAAGATATACATATCTATTTCAGTAATGGATTCCTTACCGCATATAGACCGCAATCAAACAGGACCAGGGAGCGATTGGCGTGGGCCAGGGCGGCTGCTAGCGTGTTCCGGGCCGGGGCCAGGAATATGGCCTCCGTGAAGAGATCGCTGGCCTTGAGCGGATGCCGCTCCTTGCGGTACGAATCGTTTCCAGCCTCCCGCAGACGACGGGACTCCTCCTCCGACTTGAAGTGGCCCGTTTGGTGGCGCAGATGTTGAAACCATTTGAGTACGTGTGGCCTGTGCGGTTTGGCAGGGTAAGGGTGGTATGGTTAATTATTCACGGCAAATGTCAAAACGAAGTGACCCAAATTCCGAGTTCGACAGCAAACAATGCTTCTTAACCTAAACGTACGAGTGCATGCAACCGAGTATACTGGGCTGTGTTTACAAGAACTGCTGGTAAAAACGGCTAACAACAAATGGATTGGCAGTGCCTATGTACATGTATGAAATCATATACATATATGTGACTGCAAAACTGAACATATTTTCATCTTTGATTTCGGATTGATAAATTAAATAATAATTTTTATTTTAATTTTTATAAAATCAGGTCTTATTATCATAAACCAAGCCCAATGTGCAAAGGGCGCAAAATCACCTCCCACAAATTAAATTCATTTCACGGGGTAATTATGGATTTGCATAATGGTTATGCCGCCAATGGCCCTAGCCAACATTAGCTCACTGGTTGAAAAAGCACCACGCGTTTTGAATATAATATTAAATAACTGCAATAAGATTATATTAATACATTTATATGTATGATTACTGCTTCTAATAAATTCCAAGAACATATTTTCTCAGGCACTTAGGGCTTAGTTACAAATCAAAACCGTACAGAACGCTAAAGTCGACTATCAGATACCCGTTACTCAGCAAGACGAACGGATGAACATGGCCGGATCGGCTTGGCCAGTGAATCTGATTAAGAACATGAATAATTTAAGGAGTCGGAAGCGAGTCCTCCTGTTTCCAGTCTACTTTTTTGCTTTATAGTATAAGTATAGGGTATAAACACGGTACGATGTAAATACGAGTATAACATTTTGATTTTACAGAGCATAAACTATATTCCTATTTTAGGATATTAGATAACAACCAAGGTTCGCATCGTGAAATGACACCAACGTCACGGTGAACGTTTTGACAAATCATGTTAGTCCGTGGAAACGATTGGATTTGGGTTTGTATGTTTTAATGGTCACAGGGTTTTGGTCACCTAAAATCCAGCACCGGCTCCTTGTTCGCAGTTGGGGACGATATACCCAGTCCGCCCACCGCCCCAATCAGGTCGTCATCCTCCTCGCCGTTTTCGGGACGCGAAAGTGGCGCCGTCGAAGTGCTGGCGGCCTCCAGATCGCCATCCTCCAGATTGCGGCTCAATTTCTGGCGTTGCACAGGCGTTATGAGCAGGAGCAGCTGCAGCTCGTCCTTGTGCAGCAGCTCATCGGAGTTCAGGTGCTTGAGCTGCTGGCCAATCAGTTCGCTTAGGGTCACAGCTGGCGTAGCGGAGGCAAGAGCAGCCGCGGAGGTGGCACCGGAACCGGAAACGGCTGCAGACGAGGCGGTGGAGACGGGAGCTGTGGCGGTGGCGGCGGCGGTGGCTGTGGTGGTGTTGGTGGTGGCTGCTTTGTTGTTTCCACGCGCAGAGGATGTGGAGGAGGCCATCACTTGGTGGCTGGTTGGTGCTTGTGGCTCGCTTTTTTCTGGTCTCGCGCACTCCTTCCGTTCAGTTGGCCATGGCCATCTATCTGGTCACTGCCGCGGCGGCAGTCCAGGCGAATTATCGGCTATCAATTCGAGTGCACAACGCCCCGACATCATTGACTAATAACGCTAGCTAAACTTTCACGAACTCCCGCACGTTGTGGCCTTCATATTGATTTTTTAAAACATCGCCTTGCGTGCCAGCGATGTGAGTGCGTCGTAACGGATTCATCGCTTAGCGATGGCACTTGCCAGTTACCGTTATTCTTGAGGATGGCAGTTCCGGAATATGCTAGAATAATACCTACAATAATCGATAACAGTTGTGTGCCCTCAAATAGGTTTTGAAATTAATCTGACCGACAAAAGTATATAAATAATAATAATTATGAAAATATTTAAAAATAATAATATTTATGAAAATTAATTCTTAAAATACACGTTGAAAAGAGCTGTTGTAGCTTGCGAAATATGTTACTTTTATTTATTAAAATAATTAAAGCTGTTGTAGTTTGCGAAATATGTTACTTTTATTCAACCTTCAAATATATAAACTATTACAATCTGGGCTACGTCTTAAATACCAAAATCAAACTGTTTTCATCCATCTGGCAGCCCCTCGCAAGGCGGCAAGTTCAAATTTCCGACGAGTGCTTTTTCCATTCATATATTCTTATCTGCCGGCTGGGTAAGTCCGCTTATAGAAGTACACTGATCCCGTTGGCTTTCTTACCGCACGTCACCATCATTGAACGGTCCGTGTGCTATACGCACGCTTGACATACCGTACCTACTGATAAGAATGATCATCTTTCTTCCCCTTTTCGTTGGAGCTTGCACGCAGAAAAAATATTGGGCCAACATTTTATTTGCAGCTGTACTTCATTGAAAAGAATATAGTCAACTAAGGATCTGATATTCTGTTGCAATATAAACGAATTCAAAGTGTGGAAATAATAACTTGTACGATCTTTGTGCATTCCAGCATTAAGTCAAACGTTCATCTGAAGATGTTGTTATAAATTTACCTCGATTTTGTTTTGTTTGCTTACATTAAATGTATTCACATTTAAGAGTATTGTTATATTTGGCATTATTGTTTAATTCGCTTTGAAATTATATAATTTATATATAGAAAATATTATAAGATTTAGTATTACTATAGTTGCTATACTATTACTGCTTACCTTTCTTAGGGTATGTGTATGTATGTTTTTTGCTCTTAAGAGACAACTCTCCATAAATTTCTGTCAGTGTTTCGTTTCTGCTCTGCTTACCTTCTAGATTGATCCACCAAACCCTCACCTCCCCCCCCACGAACAAACACATGCATTGCACTCGGCTCTCGCCGATCTGAAAGTTGTAAGTTAAGATAACCGCGATTATCTACTATTTGCTCGAATCTTATCATTCACAGCCTCTGTGGAGCAGTGGAGCATATGGGATCTCAAAAGGAGCACTTGTCGTTGGGATCTTGTGTTGTAACGTCTGGTGTTGATGTCTTTGAGTGTCTTTGGCTGTTGAAAGTGAGAAATAAAGTGTGTTAACATTAGGAACATAATGTCCAGGAGCGAGGATACACCGATTGCCAAGTAAGTTTTGGTTTTGGTGGAGGAACGGCTTATCGTCTGACTTCCATGGGCAAAAGTTTGCGCAGCGCAAAAAGTTGGACGAAAATAAAATCTCTTTTGGGCCAAATTAACATAAAGCGCCAAATGAGCTGCTGATTTGTTAAATAGGCGTAAGAGCGGACCTCGTGGGAGCAGCGACAACTGTCGGGTTCCCGGTGTCTTGGGATTTTCTAGGTGCGCGGAGGCCTCCAAAAGTTGGATCGAAAGCTTAAAGTGCGACGGCCAACGTATTTTGCTGTTTTTTTTTTTTATTTTTTTTGCAGCTCCGCATTTTTTTTTTTGTGTTTTTTTCCTTTGTGCAATTGCGTTGGAAAGTTGCAGAGCAAGTAGTTTAGCGCCATTTGCACTTTCCGTAGTAAAAATTACGCGCACTTGCTCTGGCACACCCACACCCACACCCACCCACGCACACCCTCACACACACGCACACATGCAACATGGGAAACTTATCAACGGGCACATCACACGCACACACACACACACACGTGCTGCCGATGAGGGCGGCGTCGGCGGAATGGGCGTGGCCCTTAAGTAGTCATCGTAGTTTGCGTTAAGTAACAAAACTTCAAATTGAATTTTTCGCAGCACTTTTCATTTTAGCACCTATCAAAAAAACCCTTTTTCGGAGCATTTCGCCTCGCTTTCCAAAGCTTCAGCTCATTACAGTGGCAACTGCCTGCTGATGGACGGTCGGTGGGGCGCCGTTTGGGGGGCGGCTTTTATGGGAGTCAATGGCCCACCCCACCGCACCGTACATTGTGTCTGCTTAAATGCCGCAGTGTTTTGTTGGCACCGGCAACGCTACGTTTTAATTCTCTGCCGGGGTTTTCCGAGTCAAAGCTTCCCCGAAAAACTTTTCCTGCTGTGGCTGCACTTACTTCTCATTCTTTTGCTCGGCGTCTTTCACTTGTTTACCGTGGCAAACAAGTACATTTCTACAGCAACTTGGTTAAAATACAACTAACGAATGGCACATTTTAATTAAAAAAGAATTTGTTGGAAAGTCCTATATACCATTGTTTAGACCACATTCTCGACTTGGTTTGGTGAAGTTATTTCTTGTGAGACATCATCAGCAAAAATTGGACATATTGATTCCAATTACAACATCTTGACATGTCTCTTTGGGATTTCATTTTGTTTTAACGAACACTTTTATTTAGAAATACAAGCAGTTGGCAAGGATTTCCCAGGGATTACCCAGTTTTATAGTTCTTATATGGTTCTTATAGTTATTTTTATATAGATAAATAGTAGGTATTTTTGTATTATAGTTTATAGACTTACGCGATCTTTGATTCAATGCTGCCGATCCTTTGTACTGTATCTATGTAGGTGTACTCTATTATGTACCCTGTACTTACCCATGTAAATGTAACTTGAGCACCCTGTAGAATAGTGATTCCGTGCCTTCTATGTGGGTTTATCTATATTGAGTGTTCCATCGAGTAACCATTCCAACTTCTTCTCCTGCAGACGCGACTCGGGACGCACGCGTCGGAGCAACTATGGCACGGCTCCATCCTTCCACCTGATGGAGCAGGGACAACCAGATGGGAACGGAGTCGCTGGCAATGGCAACAACAATCACCCGGCAACGCCTTCAACACCTGCGCAAATTTTTTGTTTACACGGGCGGTCCAACAACCTCGAAGGTGAGTGGCAACAAGGGGTTAAGAGGGTTGATGTGGGTTCAAAGGGGCCGAAGGGGGCTGAGAGGGGCTGAGAGGGGCAGGCTTAAGGGGGTGGGTGGCAAGGTGACTGTGACAAACGGCGGGGCACTTTCGTGTCGCTTTCAATCAGGGCAGACTGCCTCGCAGCAATTTGCAGTCATTCATAAATTATCAAGAAAACGCAGCAGGCAGCGGCATTTTGCACTAAAAGTCAAATGCAAACAAATCAAATTCGACAACAACGAAAATCAACCAAATTAGTTTTCACATTGTTATTTTCCGTGTTTTTTTTTGGTTTTTGTTGTTTCCCCCCCACCTCCCACTTTCACCCGCTTATATGGTTGCTTTGCTTGATTGTTCCTAAGCGCGGATCGTTGATTGTTTGCTTGCCTTATTTTTTATTCGGGTAAAATCGAAAACTGTGTGCAATTTACTCGTGCTGTTACTCAAATGTTTGGGTGACTGAGGAGCTATAATATCGGATAAATGCTCGCTAATTGGCAGACGGCACGGAAATCGCTGGAAATGAATGATGCCCGGCTATATAGGAATGCGGCAACATCGCTGGATAAAAGCCGCTTGGAAATGCTGCACGAATATGGTGAGCAAACAACTTACCACCTACTCGAAGCTTCACCTCCGCCCGACCACTCGCCACTTCTGGCCCATTCGCCACCCACCCAACTCAGTGTCATCAATCAGCTGATGATTCTCGAGGTTGGCAAACCAAATTATGGTGGAACTCCCTCCCTTCCACTCCCCTCCACTCCCCTCTTCCGCCATCAGCATCTGTGGCATAATCGAAATGTATGCTCTTTGCTGACACACCGCTGCTGGGAGCAGACCGCATCCCACCATGGCCATATGCCATAAATCGCCCGAGGAGCCAGTGTAGCGCTGGCCATAATTTACGTGCGAAAATGTCGATGGACCAAATAAATGTTTGGATCATTTTTTTCAGTTATTGCCTTCGTCTGCATGGCGTCAGCAGAAGTCGAGAAATCGACGTGGCTGTGTCAAGTTAATATTTTAATTTCCTCTGCTTCGCTTCCCAAAACTAATCCGATACCCTGTACTAAACACTTTGCTGCGAGAATCGAATGCATGCTCAGAAGCATTGAGTACCAAAAATTAACATTGCTTTTTTTTACTCAAATATATAGTCCTATATTGTTGCCAGCAACGTGAGCCTTACATCGGCTTAATGAGTATGCGATAGTCGCAAGTAGCGCACAAAGAATCCCTAGTTATTTCCACTTTTCGGCGATGATTCGATTTATTGGCAGACGCGCTGGGCCCGAAATGAAATTAACTGGCGTCTAGACGAGGTGGATCCGCTTCTGGAAACCGCCTCCGTCGTACAGTGGCACACCCAGCGATATATACTCTTACTACATACACTATATCGTACTCGTATTATGCAATCGCCTTGGGGCGCTCGGTGCATTCAATCATGGCTTGAGTTACTAACTCCCATTAGATAGCTCAACTAGCCGAGTGCAGCCCGATGCAGCTGCATTGATTTGCTTTGTCCGTATTTAGTCGTTTGTAAAACGCGCTCCAGATGGGTCCATTCGCAAATGCTCGAATACTAAGCAGCTCGAATAGGTCCGCATCCATTGTTCCGCCGAGTGAACGTCCTCGTTGTTATCGCCGTGTGCTCCGTAGTCCGGATTCCTGGTTATGGATGTACTGAAGCGCAGGGAGGCGGAACTGAGCAATGGTAACTTGCTAATTAGGACAAAAGACGTTGTTGCGTGATAATATATATCAGATACTTGTGTAATGAACATAATAAGCGCGTAATCAAATATGCTAGGCCCTCGTTTATGCAGTTGAATGCCCGATTTAGTGGCATGAGGAACTCATTTCATTCGATGCTTTGAATGCAATGACCGTGAAATGTTCAATAATGAAGAAAAATTAAAAACAATTAAAAAATGTATGCTTAAAGCACTGCAAGGAGTCGGTACTAATTTGTACTAACAAGTGTACAATTATATAATCCTTACCAGTGATTAATATTACTCTGCATAACAAGTGTTCAAGTGACACAAGTGACATGTGTACAAAGCCATCGGATTGGATCATCTTTAGATCTCAGCTGGCGTAGATTCTGTGCACCTGGCGAGTTATTGTTATTGATATTTGCACATAATGGAATGGCTTTTGTCGCGTATTTATTTCTATCCAATTAATGCCTGTAAGCCTGCACCTTGCCATTCCCATTCCCATTCCCATTGCCATTGCCATTCGCATTCCCATTCCCCAACTGATGACGATGCCTTCGCCCTGCCCCCATTAATTATTTATAAGAACAAGTACAGCGTACAATTGTTGCCATGGCAGAACCAGATATGGATGTGAAACAGGAGAGGAGGAGAGCACATCAGTGAATGTGGCGCCCATATCCAGCGTCTTCCAGCCCCGTGAATTGAATCCCAAACCCAGACATTAACCTCAGCTCCCCGGGAGTGCAACATACTTTCCGCATTGCGCAAACAAACAAGGCGAACCAGAACGGTCCAAGGCGACCAATTAAAGATGCAGATGGATCGGAGTTGTTTAAACTGCAAGTATGACGACGATTCTTATGCATCAGCTGGCTGCAGTGGCTGCGTCACCAGAGGGCGAGACCTGAACCTGAAAACTCCAAGCTGGATGCGGGTCTAATAGGTGAAATTTTCACGTGCCACAATCGTCGCAATCGCAGTTGCAGTTGCAGCAGCACTTGCAGTAGCAGTTGCAGTAGCTGTTGCAGTAGCCGTTGCAGCAGCAGTTGCAGTAGCCGTTGCTCCTGCCGAGTGCCGGGCCTTGGTTATGCACAGGAATTTAATTTCGCTGCCGGCATTGTTACTGCCATTGTGCGAGTGTGTGGGCAAGGATATGGAGGATGTGGAGGATGCGGAGGATGCGGTGGATGAGGAGGTGGCGGTAGCAGGTGCCGGCGCTGCAGCAGGAGCAGGAAGCGGTTGCCAGCAGGAGCAGGCCAGGCGTCGGTGGCCTTGTGCTGGATTCAAATGAAGAAACCGCGTCTACATACAGCCACCGTGTCAGAGATGAGGCGCTCCACATGTGGGGTGACACGCACGGAATGGCATAAATTAACACATGAATGGATTAAAAAACATCTACGTCCAGTCGTGCCATTCAAAGTTGGCAAATAATTGTATTGAACACTCTTAGCAAGGTGTCGAAAACATTTAAAACTTAAATCGATATCATATCATTAATAATGGATACATATTAGAAGTATTTACTTAGATTTCTATCAATATTTTCTGTTAGCTAGCTAGCAAGGTATCGAAACATTCAAAACCTAAAGCTACATATATGATATCATTATTAATGGATTAGAGGAAGAGCTCCTCTGCACGGGCTCATCTCTATGGCCTCCACTTGCGGAGCAGCCGAGCCAGCGGAGCATATGCACATGTACCAAGCTGCTGCAGCTTTTCCCGCTCCGGACAATGAAAAGCTGCTTGGCGCGGAAAAGTTGAGGAGTGGGTGGTGACCAGAGCAAGTGCAAGGAAAATGCAGCGGAAATGACAAAGCATGAAATACGGCTGCGACAAATGCAATAAAGTATTTAATAGACTGCTCCTAGCCGACCGAGAGCCACCAACCAACCAGCCAACCAGGCAACCAGGCAACCGGCGAACCAAACCGAGCCGAGCAACTAGCAGTTACCAACTTTCGCCTGTCACTGACACCCAAAATGAATAAAACCAAAGAAAGAAAGAAAAAGCATAAAAAACAAGCACTGAAACCCCCGGAAATGGGCCATATACCGAATCCATATGGGAGGGGCGTGGCTGGCAAGGAGCTGGAGCAGGAGCTGGAGCAGGATCGGGATCAGGAGCAGCAGTAGGAGCTGCACTGGCGGTCATTATTCACGTACCATGTTAAATAAATTTAAATGCCTGTTTTGTAAATATGTATTGCATGCTCAGCGGCATAACAGATGGGCGACGGCCAACTTATTCCCCATTGGGAAAACGAGTGTGCACTGGCACATTGTTAATTTACCACTTTTGCGAAAAAAAGAAGGTTATGGTCTTTAGCGGGGCTTAAGAATATCACGAAATTTATTTAAAGGCCGTCAATTGGGCTGCGTGTGGGTAAGACCTTTTATCAACAATTACGAATGAATGGGGAGCTTGTGAAAGCGTAAATTATTTACAAAAAAAATGTTTAAATTCTACATCAAGAAATCTGAAAGATATGTTTTCTTATTTATTTAAAACTAGAGATGCAGGGCTGTTAGATGTAGAGGAATCTTAGCATAATTTAGGAACTATGTATAAATATTAAATTAATTTTTAATAGATAGATCATCTTAAGATCATCTTACCTCAGTTTGCTAATGTTTTTGCTAATGAAATAACAACTTTGTTTTGCTTTGTTTATTTCCCCTTAAATATAAAACATTGACCATGTGCTAGTATATTTTATTTTATTTTTTATTTTATTTTTCATTTTCTTTTATTTGTTTACTTTCAGTCCGGGATCATTGTCATCGTGCCCGCAGCGAGGGCGTGGATGTGAAGGCGCGACGGAAACTGATCATTGCGAGCATTTTGTGCTTGGTTTTCATGATAGCCGAAATCGTGGGTGAGTGGAGTTGATAGTTGTAAGAGGGGCAATTAGGGTAGCTTGGTCTCTGCTCCTAGTTCGACTAGTTCGACAAAGGACTCTCTTCCCCCCTCGATTTCCTTTCCGTTTTTTCCATTTTTCCTTTCCGTCTGCCTCTCAATTCCCAAACTAATTTTACTCACCTCTGAGAATCTGAGCCAACAAATAAACAAAACGTATAAAGTGAAAAGCGAAAGAAATAAGGCAAAGTCAAACAATGTGGGTGGCGAGGAAAGGTAAAAAAAGAGAAAAGGGAAAGGGAAAGGGAAAAGGACACGAAGAGAGGACGACGACGAGACGATTAAAAGCTGAGGACCGGAAGTGCAACAATATGGCGACCGGAAGGGCTTACTGTCTGCCATCAACCCTCCTCCATTTATGACGGCACCGGGGTTGGTTATACAATAAACATTTAATTTTCGAGTGGCGACGATGTCGTCGGGGCTTCGACTGCTGTTCTCGTTAATCGCTTTGCAATTACCTACAATGTTCGCTGGGAAAAGGACAAAAGGACGAAAGACGAGGACCAGGACCAGGACCAGGACCAGGACCAGTACCATTCCCAGTTGCCAGGAAAGGATTTTATTTTTGCGCCCCTTGCTTTACGTTTTGCACTCTTTTTTCTTTCGCTTTCAAATCGAAATTGTTGCTGCGATAATGGAAAATAGAGAGAACGAGGGATCCAACTCCACCCTTTTAATGTTTACCGTCCGTGGCCGGGGGTATTGTCACTGTGGGGGGTGGGAGTGTCGTCGGGGAAATCCCCCCAATCAGCATCCACAAACCCCACAGAAAGTTGAGTTAATTCTTTGCGCATTTATTTACTTCCTCCCGACCTGGAACAGGTGGCGTCCTATCGAACAGTCTGGCCATCGCCACAGACGCCGCTCATTTGCTAACCGATTTCGCCAGCTTTATGATCTCGTTGTTTGCCATCTGGATTGCCGGACGACCATCTACGCAGCGGTAAGTACTGCCCTCCGAAATGGAGACACTGCCAAAAGTCGTTTTGGCCCGGAAAAAAAGGGAAATCAATAAAACGTAAAGTTTCAATCTTTTTCGCATTTCCTTTCCCCCACTATCTGCTGCCAACTCCACTGGCATCGTTCGTCTGCGTCCATCCTTTATCAACGGGTCCTTGGGATCCTGCTCGTGAAAATAACATAAAGCTATTCTCGAAATATCCTTAACTTTAATGGGTCACGACCTTTTTGGCAAGACTTTAAGAATATAATAATAGCAATGCATAGAAGTATTTAGATTAAAGTATTACATAGTTCTGAAACAAATTCTTAAAAATCATGGCGCTTTGATCAAAATCAATTGATCTTTAGATCATTTTTTATATATTAGTATACTCGACATTAAAATAACTTATAACATATTATAAAGCTAGCAACAAATACAACAAAAGGCAAGCTGACAAATTCTATAAATTCGCATTATATTTCCCAGCCTTGAGTATATAACATTGCTTCGGAAAAACATTTCTAACCAAGATTCCCCCTAGAACGAGTGCATCTGCATTGGCCTGCAATTTATATTACCCTCTTATAAGGCTGCTCTCCACCATAATTTCTGTCGCTCGACTTGGCCATCCTCCATATCCTTGGCTGCTGCTGCCTGCATTTCCCATTCGCCATCGTCTAATTAGGCGAAAAGCCTGTTTCCAAATTTTCAGTGCCTTCCTCTTGCGTCTGCGGCCCTTGTGTTGCTTCTCCTCACAGTGTTGTCCAAATTGTATTTTTCAAAATGTTGTAACTTATAGCTACCATGCCTTTTTTAGCCAAGTAAATTCAGCATTATAGCGAAATAAAAAAGGTGTCAATTTTATGGTACTAAATTCCCAAGTTGCTCGTATTTGGAAGATATTCTTTATGTTCTGAATGGAAATTCTTAAAAAATATAGACTTTAATTGATGTTGTAGATCTCTTCAAGTATGTTAAATTACACTTGAAATTAAATTACACTAGGCATTAAAATTCCTGCGAATGCATATTTTTCAAATATCGTTTAGTTTTTGAAAAATCTTTTGGCATCACTGGTTGTTGCTGTTGCTGCTGCGCATCGTACATTTGGCCGTTTCACAATTTTTCAATTGGTCTTTGGGAGCACTCCTTTTTCTGCGCCCCCCCAACAGCCGCCCCTCGTTCCCCCTCACCATACGGCATCCATCTTGGGCTCAACTAGAAGGAGGGAGGCGAACGGCACGTTCTGCTCATTCATGCAAAAATCTCACTCACTCGACGACTCGACTGCAGCCACAAAGTGAATAATGAAAAACTTTTGCAATTTCAAGCGTGTTGCATGGTAATTTTGTAAATTTCGCTCCTGCCATCAGACTCGCAGACTCGGAGCCTCCATCTTCGTCGTCTCCTGTGCGTTGATGTTGCTTCTGTTTCTGTTTCTGTTCCAGTTGCTCCAGCATGCTGCATGTTGCTGCTGTTTCTGCTGCTGCTGCTGCTGCTGCTGCTGTTGCTGCTTTTGCTGCTGCATGTTGCAGCAGTCCCAGTCTCAGGCTGGCTGAATGCCTCTCTCTTTGGGCCTGCTCCTCTGGCTGGGTTTTGGTTTCAGTGCGGTTCGCAGCCCCATATTCCCCCATATTTTTGGGGCTCTGCACCACCACCACCACCACCACCACCACTGCACCACCCCACCCATTTTGGCGCCTGGGCTGCCGTTGCCGAGTTGACAAGCCTAATTTATCAAAACAAAACACATTTGCACAATTGCAAAGGCAAACGCAGAAAACGAAATGCAAAAGCTAGGTAAAACCAAGCACGGTACAGTGGGATAATTCAATTAATACCTGCGGCATTTTCCTTCATAATGAATGATGCAAATTTGCAGCTGCATAGGATACCATTACGCAGAATGGTATAGTTTGATAAGCAACGAATTTCTTTGAGTAGATCAATTAGCAGTGGTTAATTGACTCAAAGCTGCAGGAGCTGTTGGCCAAAATTGCCTACTACAGCTAATTACTAATTTCGCAAATAATAATAAATGATGTAATAATAATTTTGCTAAGTTGTATCAAGTTTGGAAATTATCTCTAGATCTCTATCTCTATTGGAAGTGATTAACTTATTAATTATTAAAGTCATATAATTAGCATCCTTCATATACTATCCTTTTAATTTCATTTTGCCTATATATCTGACTTTGTTGCTGGCTGCCAAAAAGTTAGTTTGGCATAACACACTACCGTATTTCATTATCGCTAATCCCAATTAAGTGTTTTGGCTACTTTCTTTTAATTATCGCAGCCGGTCCCAGTGTGCCGGAAGCACCATTGAGGTAGCGATGTTGCTGCTCCTCCGTTGGGGATAGAAAGGACCTAAGGACCCAAGGACGGTGGGGCGAGGGGCTGAGGGGGTGGGCCGCCAGCAGCAGGCGGTCATTAAGCAAATGGCTGCACTTGCAACGCCAACTGCAAGGCCCCAACTTGCGCACACATAAACATATATATATACACGTATATATATTTGTATATATAGAGGTATTTTGTATACACACGTATAGAGAGCTCCGCCATACATTGACACTGACGATGGGGGCTTTGGGTGGTTTTTGTTGGGTGTTTGCTTGGGCTCCAGGAGTGGGGATACGACGACGGATGTTTGCTGGAAATTAAATTGTATTATTATGGCGAGACATTCGTTGCTGCCTGCTGCCTGCTGCCTTCTGGCAACGCATTAGTTAGCAGGCTGGCAAAATTGTTGCCTTTTGCCATTATTTCAATTTTATAACGAGAGTGGTCGCTCCTGCCACTCCTGCCACTGCTGCTCCACTTCCACCTGTCGGTTACCGGTTGGTCCTGGCTTCGCTCCTGTTTCTGGCTCGTTCCGATGTGGCTTGGCTTGTTTTCTGGTCTAGGTTGGGCTTTAATTGAACGATCCTCGACTTGGTCAACGCCGCCGCCGTTTTCAGGTGTTGACTTTGACCCCACAAAAAAAAAACAAAACAAGGAAAATAAGGTTGAAAATAAGCGGAGGGGGGCGCACATGCAAAACGCTCATTACATTAGGGAAATTCTGGAACACACTCCTGCCCGCCGAAATGTTATCATTTGGGGGGAGAGGCCGCGCCCCCAAAACGAACTGAAATTAAAATAGCATTTGACGAATTTTGGTCATATTTATCAACTTGTGTTAATTTCCAACTTGCCCACAGTGACCGCTCTTTGTGTCATCAGCAATTCATGTTTTGTTTGCGACCAATTTTAATGGGTAAATAAAGTATTAATAATGTCTGCATTTTAGCTGAACAAAAGTAGTGAAACTGGTTTTAATTTGGGGCTTTAGTAAAAAATGTACAATCAGCTTGGTTCCAAAAAATATCAATCTCAATATGTGCAACTAAAAGTTTGCAAACTAAAAAAATTGATTAAAAAAAAGGGTACTACCTAACTAATTATTGAAGCCAGCCAGAACATGTAAAGTGCAATTATTTTCTGCATATAATAGTTTGCTAGTTGGCAAAGTTGTCGCCCAGCGCCAAAGAAACAAAGTTTTGTCATCCTTATCGGTTGGCAAGTGGAAATTTCTCGCTCGTCTCCATTGCAGCCTCATTATCTTCACCTGCACCCACATTAATTAAGCTCCACTCCACTCCACTCTTATCTTTGACAGCATGTCCTTCGGCTGGTATCGGGCTGAGGTTATTGGCGCCATGGCCTCCGTCTTCATGATCTGGGTCATCACGGGCATCCTCGTCTGGCTGGCCATCGGACGACTCATCAGCGGCGACTACGAGGTGAATGCGAAGATCATGCTGATCACCTCCGGCCTGGCCATTTTGGTGAATGTCATGTAAGTACAATGGAATGTTTCAGCCTGATACTGATATGGAGATCATTGATTGCTGGACGAATGTACCACCGACCGTTTTGGCCTGGCCCATCCGTGTGGCGGCAAAGTTTTCCCTGTTTTTCCCCTGGGCAGTTTTCCAATTGCAATTGCCGCAATCAACTTGTCCCGGGCAAGAGGCACCAAATGGGTCAACATGGTGCACACTCCAAATGCCTCCCGATCCCGGGCCAACTGCTCGATTCTTGGATGGCATTCCCTTACGTACACGCCGCTTGTTGCGGCAACTTTCTCCACATTTTAGCGACAACTTTTTCCACAAGTTTAGAATTTCTTCTCCTTGCTCGTTCTATTTTTACCGTATTTTTTCCATTTTTTTCCATTTTTTTTTGCTTTTTTTTTTTTTTTATTTTACTTTTATTTTTTTTGTACTTTTCTTTCTGCGTCAACAAAAGCCAAAAGGCGGCGTCGGTGAGTCCAGGAGCTTGCTGGTGTTTGTGTTGGCCAGCCCCAAAGGTGGAAAATTCTCTAGGCGGAATGGGGTAACGTGCCATCGAAGATGGTTTCGATAATGTTCCAAACGGCGGCCAATGGGGAGCCCCACGGCCATTGGATTTCTTTGCACTTTGGCAAAGCTAAAAATAAAACAAGGCCCGCAAAGTTCAGCGTTTTACTTAATTTAATTGTGATTTTTCAATTGAATTTTTTGGTTAAACGCTTGCGGGTTCAGTTAGGCCAAAGTAATTGACGATTGGATTTGTTATTACTGGGAAGCTTTAAAAATGTATTGGGCTTAACAGAGTTTGCAAAGTAATATATTTGTAAAGTTACAGATTATATATATGTACATCCATTAGGGCGAGATAAAATCCTAGTTGCAATCTCTTTCTCAACCTTTAAAAGCATTTAAGCCATTGGTTTTGCCCAAATATAATATATTCACTATATAAGCTTTTAAGTTTAAGATAATTTCAATTTTAGAAGGGCATTCCCTGTTCGCCTAATGAATTGCTAATCGCTTTGCTTGTTTTGATTTCGCCGAGTGCAAAACCTTCAAGGATCTGCCTCCTCCTCTCCCCTTGTCTGCCACGCCCCCTTCCTGTGCCACCTCCTTTCCCCATTGATGCTCATTCATGTGGCTGTCGAAGCATAGTTTTTGGCGCATAAATCGCAACGTTCAATGCCGAGCTCACACTCACGTGTGTGTGTGTGTGTGTGTGTGTGTGTGTGTGTACTTGTTCTCCACCCACCGCCCACCACCCACCGAGCAGCCCCCCGTGCCACGCCCACCTCAGCTCACCTATTTTCCTGCACGAGTGTGGCTGCAGCTGTTGTTGTTTCTGTTGTTTTTGTTGCCGCTAGTTGGGCGGTAGCGCAAAAATTTTCCAGTTGACGTTGGCATTTTCAGTGTTTGCCACTTGAATTGTTTGATTACGTGAATTGATTGTGAAAAACGTGCAGCAGAAGCAACTCTCCTGGCTTACAGATTTGTCCAAGAAGCAGAAGAAGAAGAAGACGGCCGGACTTTGTGGAGCTGGGCGGTGGGCGGCGGGCAAGGGGCGTGGCGAAGGCCATCTTCGGAAGCTGCCATAAAAGTAGGAAGTTAAGTCAAGTCAATGCTGAAGCTTACTCCTTCTATGTATACATCGAAAAAATATATTCCAGTTTCCTTACATCACTTTTATATTTAGTAAGGAAATTTTCTGGGTAAGAAAGCTAAGAATTTGAATAAACTTTCAAGTTAGTATGCATTTTTTTCGGTGTACCTTTGACCTGTGTTCGAAGTTCGAACAACGAAATTAAATGGCCACCTTTTACCGTTATGCGTTCGGGCAAACGAGTTAGCTGCAAGTTTTAACTATTTTCAGTGCCGTTTGCGCTCGTTGTTATTGAAGGCTTTTTACTTAGTTTCATTTAGTTGTTGAGAGCTCTCTGGATTTTATTTTTGCCAGTTTTTAGTTCAATTAGCACAATGCCGAAAATAGCTGGAAAACGCCTTACACACACACATCCACATACATACACACACGCACTGAATTTTCCGGATTCGCTTTGTGTGTTGTTGTTGGGTTAACTTTTGAGTGGCGGCAACGACGTCCGTCGACTTCACATCGTTAAAACGCCCATTAGGGCCAAAAGCGGGGAAATTCGAGAAAGAGAACGAGAAATGCTGGAAGTGAGAGAGAGAGAGAGAAAGTGAAATCACCAAAGTACACTGAAACTCAGATTCGATCCTCATTTCATTATTTTCCCCAATAATGATATCAAAGTGATATTAAGAGTGATATTAAGTGATATTAAGAGGTAAAGCAAAATGAAAATTGATATTTTAAAAGTTAGTTGTGGTCGGAAAATATTGCTGGAAAACATAGCATACTTTCTGGATGATCAAGACTTGCATGTAACTGGTGTTAGTACTTGTGTACTTGTGTTAGTTCTTTTTATTTCAGAACAAATGATTCAAATAATTAAAGAAAATTGCTTAAATCAACTTTAAAACTGCAGACCTAGCATAAAAAAACTGAATTTATTGATAAGGAAGTGAATAGCGCAACGATCGAGAGCGAGAAAAGTGCTTATAGCGAGTTTCCACTGTACGTCCGCAAGGCCTGACCTTTAACTGCAAGTGGGACATTAGCGAGAGCAAATGCCAGTGAAATATGAGAGGTTTACTCTGGCGGGAAAAGCGGTGGAAAGCGCTGGGGCAGCGAGGTGCTAAAGCAATTACAACCAGCGTGTGGAGATGAAGGCGCTTAGCTGTGGGAATGGCAGTTAGGACAGATGGATGAATGCACAGCTAAATTTCCTTAAAGCAATCAAATAAATTTGATACAGCGTCCGTTTTTGCGGCAAAGGAACGTGGAAAGTAAAAGAAAGTAAAGATACTAATGGCATATTCTTTTAAAATGGCAATGGCAATTGTGTTTCTTCCCTTGATAATTATTCTATATCTTAAGTACTTAGTAGGATACTTTGAAAAGCATTCTATAGTTTTAAATTCCTGAAAAATGCTTCACCTTTGGTTTCACCTCCAATCTGTGGTATAATTTCTCTTATGAATTCGCCTCTTCCACTTGATATAGTTTTGCTCCTTGCTTATGTTTAGTGTTCACTATGTGAACATTGAGCCTGGTCGTAGGTCCTCCGTTTTCCTATGCCGGGCAGCCAGCCACTTGAGAATGTAGCTGGCCAAAAGCTTGTTAGCCTGACAACTCAATTTCATTTTCAATTTCCTAAGACCACGCTGAGATGGCCCAGCCAGCTCGGTTCGAAGAAGTTACCAGGCCAAATGTGGCCATAATTTGTCAAACAGCTAGGAAACAAAAACGGGAAAAATATAGGAGACGCCAGAGGAAACAACACAAGGAGAACATAAATATAAACGGCGATGAAGAAGGAGAAAACACTTCCTCTGCTGTTTCGTGTGGAGCTTCGCGTTGATGGGCACTAAATAAATTGTTCAGAGCGCCACATCCAGCTCCAGATTCAGGTGTCAGTGGTGCCAAATCAGCTTATTGCTAAGTCTGATAAATAAAAAAAACAAAGGCTAATCGGTGAAAGGACATAGTTCACTATCCTTAAATATGATTATGTTCAAAATTTCATAGATAGCCATTTCGTGGCAGTCTATACATATTATCTACTTTCTTGCTCAGTTATTCAGTTATTAACTAATGCTTAGATTCATTTCGCCCAAAATAGTTGAACAGTTATCTAGTTAGATGTACATATATCTTCCGTAAAACTGTACTCTCTAAAAATCCGAAATTTGTATTAAAAAACTTGCGAGGGAAATATGAGTTAAATATGAGTTTTTTGAGATGCAGAATATAACAAAGCTGCTTCTTTTTCAAAGTAACGCTGAACACCACTCTGTACTTCCCACGAAAAGCACACATTTTAGGAAGCCCAACACCTACTATTTCGCTCCTAACCAGCGTGGCCAAGCGGTCAGTGATGGTAGCGGTCCATGGTGGCGCCAGGGATTCCATGCGGAGCACATACGCTTTTCGACTTTGAACATCCGATTGCCGAGGCATTACCCCGGCCACTCTGCTCATGTTCCACCACCAGCAGCAATCCCCTCCTGCGTTGCTGTGTCCTCGAGCGCAAAAAATGCCAATGCGAGCGACATTCCCCGGCCATCAGGATAGGCACCATGTCCTCCCCCCCTGGTTGCCCATGGCCCCTCCACGCCACCTCCTGGTTGCCGTCAACCCGGCATTGTTGTTCCAACTGTGGCGCTGTAATTTGTAGCGCGCAATGAAGCATTTCCCCTTGATTTTGCGGCATCTTTACTCGCCTCGTTAGTGGCCAACAAACGACAGCAGCAGCCATGACAACACCAGGACTCGGATGAGTCTGGCATGAGTCGGGAGCTGGCAGCAAGGTCCTGCGACCCAGCCGAGTGCCCAAGGACCAAGGGAAAAACTGGAAAGCTGGGGAACTGGTCCGCCTGTGTGCCGTATATGCCACGTCCTGATTTAATTGACAGGAACATAAATATTAGCGCATATCTTGACTCAGCTCAGCTCAGCTCAGCTCAGCTCGCCTTGGCTCGGCTTGGCTAGGGCTTTGGGTTTGGGTTTGGGTTTGGTCGCGTATGTGACTGTTGCCAGGATTTTTGCAGCCACTAAGGATGTCTCCGGGCGTGTGGTGTGCTCTGGTCCTAGTCTGCTGGTCTGTCACCCGAATGAGCAGCTCGTTAAGCTGTCGGTCCAAGGAGCCAAGGAGCCAAGAAGCCAAGGAGCACAAGGAGCACAAGTAACCAGGACCTGAATGGAACGACAACGGAACACGTTTATTTCGCTCATCGCATCCTAACGCGCACTTCACACCGAGGTCCTATGTTTTATTGGACTAGTGGTGTATATATATATATATTTTCCCAAAACTTGTGGAGTAGCTCGCTAATTTTAAATATTTAATATGGAACATTAAATATATTTAATGTATATAATAAATATGACCCCTAAATATTCAGTGCCAGTGACATTTTATCGCTCGGCGTAAAGTTCTTTTAAGACCAACAAAATGTCATTGAGACATCAATTGAGTACGTCAATTAGCCGCAAATCGATTTTCCTGCAGAACTTTCCCAACTGGAAGTACGGGTGTGGGGGGCAGTTGGCCTGGTCTAAAGGAACGTCTAGATGGCGGTAGATGGTTCCGCTACGTGGCGGCTGCTCACTTTGTGCTTTGTGTTTGCTCCTGCCAATGGTTGTGCGTATAATTTATGCCAGTTTATTTATTGATGCCCGGCACTGCATTGTTTCCCCAAAAAGCCGGCTAAGTGCAGCCGGCGGCGACGGACAGAAAGAGCCCGGTCCGCTGGTCGACCATGGCCTTTTTCCCCAAATAGAAAAGCCATAAATCTGCAATGTCGGAGCATTTAAAATGAATAAAAAGTCAATGTGCCGAGCTATTAACTGCCGATCCGTGCCGTGAGCTGAGCTGAGCGGTGCACTCACTGGTGGGGCTAGTGAGCTGGGGGATTGGGGGAATGTCCTGGTCCTGGTCCTGGTCCTGGTCCTGGTCAGCCGGTTTGCCATTTTCGACAATACATTTGTATTTGCATGCGGCAATGTGTCCGGACGTACTGAACTGGAGCAGCCCAGTTGGGCTCGGAGTCGGAGTTGGGGTAGGAATCATCGGACAGGAGCGATTAGTTTGGCTGGTCGGCTCGGAGGATCCCTCGCACAGGACTCGCACACACCTTCCGGTACACAGAGCGGCAAAACAGTCAACATACAACATTCAACATTCAACAGTGAACGGTGGCCGATGAACCCTGAAAGCGGAAAATTCCGAATTCAGGATGGTGCATCCAGCAAAGGGAGAGGGCACCGTACTGCTGCTGCGCTGAAGTGCACCGCACACTGTACAGTGCTTAAAACTATTTATTTTGAAAAGAAAAGTGTAATTGATTTATGGAAATGACTGCGCAACCTATAAAGTCTAGTTAAAGGGTTCGAAAATATATGGGCGATAAAATGGGAAAACTAAAAAGAGGCGCTATATAGAGTTATGTATATTTTTGCAAGGTATCACTAGTCCAATGCAAATTGCTGGAGGAAACATTACAATATGTTTTTTCAAA
Source organism: Drosophila orena (assembly GCA_005876975.1). Classification (NCBI taxonomy): domain Eukaryota; kingdom Metazoa; phylum Arthropoda; class Insecta; order Diptera; family Drosophilidae; genus Drosophila; species Drosophila orena. Next base: position 335,039 of record VCKV01000008.1, on the reverse strand, counting down.
AATATTTTAGCCCTTTATGCGTTGTAAATGCCGCTAAGAGTATTGTATCGAAACACACAACTTAACTTTGCGTAGCTTCGCCTCTTTTAAAATCGCAGGGATTTCTCAAAAATCGAAGTATTGTGTCACATTCTGCCAGAATTCCTGTGATACCACTGACATGTCGCGCTTTAAACTTCATAAAAAAGATTTGACTTCCTGCAGTTTAATTCGGCTCCACTGTCCATGACCTGAGTGTGTTTGTTTGACTGTGCGGTGCGAGTGTTGTTGGTGCATTAAAATGCTGAAATAAAATGCCAAACAATGCAAAAGCGTTTCCCGCATACCGTTGCTAAACCCCCCGCACACCCCCCCCCCCCCATCCCCTTTTTTTCGGCCAGAAAACACACACAGGCCAACAAAAACAAAAAAAAAAAACAAAAAAAAAGACTAACATTTTGGGTGCGTTTTTGTTTTCATACTGTTGCCAGGCTAACGTGGTGCCCCCCAACTGTGATGATTTTTTGGAGAAACATGGGGGGCACATGGACGGGCAGAAAATAGCTTGCAACATTTTCAAGCATATTAAATATTTGTGATAACGTTTCCAATTTCTCTCTCCAACTCGGTTAGCATGGGCGTGCAACTGCAGCACGGCCACTCGCATGGCCTGGGCGGTGGGCATGGTCACAGCCATGGCGGCACCAAGAAACCGAAGAAGAAGAAGCCTGCAGCATCTAGCATCCCATCCCATGTGCAGGCCACATCCACACCCTGCTCCAATTCACCCAGCCAGCGGATTGAGGGCGGCGTGGCCTTCGCGCCGGAGGATGCCGAATTGCCTGGCGGCGGGCTGCCAACGTTCTCCTACCAAAATGCCAAGTTGGTCGATCCCGCACTGGACCTGGAAATTGCAGCCGTGCTGGCCGAAACGGCACCCGGCTCACATCACCACGGCGGACCGGTTGGACGGGAGGCCGTCAACATGAATGTCCGGGCAGCCCTCATCCATGTGATTGGCGATGTCATCCAGAGTGTGGGAGTGTTTGTCGCCGCCGGCGTGATTTACTTTTGGCCAGAGTACTCCATCGTTGATCCCATTTGCACTTTTGTGTTCTCCATCATTGTGCTCTTCACCACGTTCACGATCATGAAGGATGCCCTGCTGGTGAGTCTCCCCTTTTTTTTTGATTTCCCACATTGGTTTTTATAATTGTATTTTGGCATGCAAGTTTTTATACAAATGCAAGATGAGACAAATGCACCTTTTACGATATTAAAATCTCATAAATGCTCGGTGGCTTAAACGGATTTATCAGATTGCTTGGCCATTTTTCCCGCAGGTGCTCATGGAGGGGACTCCCAACTATATGCACTATGCCGAGGTGCTGCAGATATTCCAAGGCATCGAGGGCGTGGAGCGGGTGCACAATTTGCGCATCTGGGCGCTGAGCATTAATAAAGTGGCGCTATCTGCACATTTGGCCATTGGTAAGTAGCTGCCCCCGGCTGTCGGCCTTTTTCGAGCAAAACAGCATAGCACAAAACAGACCGGGCCAGGCCAGACCAGACCAAACCAAACCGAATCAGACCAGAAAGGTCGTTGGGTGCTGCCCTTTTGCCCTGATGCATGTGTTTGTCCGAGTGGGTGGAGGTGGGTGTAGGTGGGTGGGGAGTCGCGCTTTTGGGCATCGAGGGTAATTATCCCAATGGATTTGTTGTTGTTTCAAGCAGTGCCCCCCGCTGGCACTGTTTCATGGCCATGTCCATGGGCAGACAGTGAGCAATTAGCTTAATTATTTTTGAAATGGCTTTTTAAGCGTGGACAATTTTGATAGAGCCAGCGAGTGCGAGAGCAGTGGCATGGGTCTCCATTAGTGTTATCTCTCTAATCGTTTGCCTTCCCTCCACCGAACAGCTGAAAATGCGAATCCGAAGCGGATCCTGGATGCAGCCACATCGGCGGTACACTTGCGATACAACTTCTTTGAGACCACCATCCAGATCGAGGACTATACCGCCCAAATGGAGAGCTGCCAGCAGTGCAATGTGCCCGAGAAGTAGTGCTCTTGTACCACACACAACCAAATTTGATAATATAATTCGATATGTATTCAATATTTATTCTGCTATACGCCCGATAAGAGCTGACACCCTGTCTATCCGTATATTCAGCAAACAAACCCCGATTTCGGCTAGCTCCGGCCAACAAATCGACTACAAAATATAATATAATATAATAAAACTCGCGTTGATTGCCCCATAAACGAGTACATACATACATATATTCACGCCCGTTTGTTTATCAGTTTATCAGCAACACCTGGGCGCCGATTAATATATTCTGCATTACATGTACCCATCATAAAGTGTCAAATAGCTGGAGTGGTTTAACATATTCGGCTGTACATACGTGTATGTACGAGTATGTATAATGCATAACGCTCGCATGGCGTTCACTTCATCATAAGCTGGTGACAGTGTGTTGCAAGCTGGTGATAAATATCACACTCATGATAATCTGAATAATACGGAATACACCGCATTATTCAAACTCACTTCAAAAAGGCACTTGAACTGACTTTTATGGCTTTGCAATGGCTTTTAAAAAAACGTAAGTGGTTGTGGATCCCAATCAACTCTATCGAAATTCGTTGGTTACAATTTTTAATCGAATTCTGCAATCTCTTTGAGCCAATAGTTCCTTTTATTTTTGTCTAGCAAATTGTTCATGATTCCCAGCGGTGCAGTTTTGCCTTTGGGGGAGGCTCGGACGTATTTTCCATCAAATTCGATGCATGAGCGATATGCAAACACGCATAAAAGTTATTAAGCTGCCGATGGCTACTGCTACGTTGCACCCAAAAATTGCCACCGCGCCCTGCAACTAATGCCAATTTATGGTTGGAAGGGAAGGTGGGGCAGAAGTGGGTGGTGGTCAGGCGACCAGCCATCGCCAGCCATCACACCTGACCGCTTACCACCTGGCCCACTGCCCAATGTCATTATGCATAATTCTGATGTGTGGCCATTGCGTAAGCGACGTTGCGTGTGGAACGAAGCGACGCTTTCAAATTATGTCTAAATTGTTGGCCGGCAAACTCTGGGAGTTGTGGAGCTTCGGATTGGCGGGGAGTGGCCCTGTCCGCCGACATGTAACAACATCTAACAGTTGGCGCCTAATCGCCGCCAATTTGTTGACAGATTTGCATGCCTCCCAGCGCACAAAGATGCCACCGTGGCCGTTGCCTTAAACAAATGCCGCAAATTTCCGCCAAAGTGAAGACCCAATGCTGTGGCAGAAGACAGGAGCGCCAGTGGCACAAAAATTGGCCAAGAACCCATAACAACCCACTCCGGATATTCCACTCCTTGCGCATGCGCAGCTTGCACTGTACTAAAAAAGAAAAACGAACTAAAAAGAGCAGCCTGCCACGCGGCAGGCGAGAGAAGCATGTTTTCGTGCAACGTGTGGCAGCGTTGCGGCTTTTTCTTTGGCGGCCACTTGACCTGCACTTGGAATCGAATGCACTTCGCCCACCGCCAACGAGGATGCGGACGCACACTTTAAGAGATTAACATGCGGCGCCCAGGAACCATGGAAACTGAAATGATTAAATGTGAAGTCAGTAGGATGAACGCGGCAAATAATCTGGAATTGGCTCATGGGCATCAAAGGTTAATGTAATCAGCTCGACAAAAACTGAAGCAAAAGTGTTTCAGTCGCACAGCTTAAACTTATATGGGTGGTGGGTGGTAAAAATTAAAGTGAATCCAAGGCGATTAAGAGATTAGGTTGCGCGTTGCAGGCATAAGTCATTAATATAAAATTACCTTTTAATAGGCTTTGTATCGATTTTCATCAGCCAACCGAAAGCAATTTGAGACATTTTTACTGCAAGCTGCATAGTTTGTTGGAAAATCGGGTGACTTATTTACTGTACGACACAAAGCTGCTAAAATCATTGGCTAAATCTGCACTTGAGTCGATTTCAAACTATTGCCGATTGTTGCATAATTAGGGAACAGATTGGCCAAGTTGCTGGCTTGCTCAAACAGTAATTGGATAAGATTTGATTAAAATATTACATTTCTGGGAAAACTTAAAGCTCTTGGTAATTGTTTGTCCCATCCAGCAAGCCAACCATCTCTCTGTCACGATTTCACTTCAACATTTCGCGGAAATGCACAACAAAACTTCGGCAAGAGATTCCGTGTGCAATTTCGATGGTTGAGGGGTTTTTGGGGGCTAAGACGATGACGTCCAACGTCGTTGCTCATTAAAAACTTTTAGCCAGTTCGAACTTTTGCGAGCCGGGAGATAAACAACAAGCAAGACAAGGCGAGGAGTGCAAATTATAAATGCACAAAGTACGGGAAAGGGCGCGAATTTATTTTTGTTTAATGCTGAACATGAAAGCTGCTGAAGCATGATAACTACATGATATAACAGTTTTGGGCCAAAGCGATTAGCTGGTGGAGACTTAAAACATAATGCAGCCAAGTAAACAACTATTAAATAGGAAAACTGTACGAGTGTAGGGGAGTGACTTTAAGCCGATATAGATTGGCCGCATGGCTTGAATGGCCCGGCGGAAAACAAGTGCATTGCGTATTTTAATCAAGGGAAAATTGTATTGAAAAATATTGTTAACAATAACAGGCAACAGCGGCGGCATCGGCGGCATCGGTGGCATCGGTGGCGGTTGCATTTTTTAAATGACCCCACCGTACAGGCCAACATGTGACAGCCGTGGCGGCGACAATTAAAACTTTTTACTAGCATTCAAATTTTTCAATATAAACCGAACGTTCTCCGCGGCCATCGTGGCCGTAACTGACCGCCGCCTGGAACACAGCGGCAATACAACAGGGGCAATACCATACACACGGCCAAACAAAAAGAGCCATAATAAAAAAATCAGCTGGAATAAAAGCAGTGGCAAGCAAAAGCCGCGACATTTCCATGCTGTGTAAAAGGGGGAGGTGAGCTCCCGGAAAATGCAAAATGGAGACTGAGCCGGGTGGCGTGTGAGGTTCCACAGATCGTTGAAAGCGACATTAAAACAAAAAAAAAATATATACATATACAACGAGAATGAGGCTTACTTCGAAAGGGCAACGATTTAATACCCTTGTGTTTAAATGTTGTATCTGTCAGTTTCTGATCTAGGGATCTCAGCATGCCTGGAACCTTTAAATATATTAACAGATTTCTCAAAGTATCATTCGATTTTGCTGTATCGAATTGTTATTGATTGAAATGATAAATACTACTTGAAATACTGCTTGAAAAACTTTTTATTTTAATTGACCAGTGTATTGAACAGTATTTTATAGCTAAAATGTCCTTGAATATATCCTGAAATATATTAACAGATTTCTCAAAGAATCATTCAATTCAGCTAAATCAAATTGTATTGGTTGGAAATGATAATAAATACCCTTAAATACTTATTGAATTTTTATTTTTATTTTAATTAGCCGATATATTTTTGAACAGCATTTGGTATGGCAGAAAATCTGAAAAAGTGCAGAGTATGCGCGGAAAGGGTATAGAAGTACGTGCCTGTTCACGAGGAAAGTGCAGAAGGTCCGCCGCTGGGCATCTGCCAGTGCAATATTTGTCTATGAAAGGAAGCCGCGACGGTTGGATGGTGGTGGTGGTAGGCGGTACCAATATAATTCCACATCGGATGCATTTCAGTTGCTTAATACAGCTTTAAAAAATGCCATGGCCGAGCAAGCGAAATATTTAATTGATGAATGGGAGGGAATTCTTGATGCTTTAGTGCTAAATAAAAAGTGTTTGTTCTTTAATAAAACTGCTAGCCAGAAGACTTTTTGGGGCGCTGTATTTTATGAAAATATTTTAAGACAATACGAGAGCGTATAATTGTTTAAGCCACAACTACACGGAATAAAGCCATCAAGCAAAATCTGTTTCAGTCCCAGCAACTCGCTTGGACAGCAAACAGGCAGGAATACAATGTGTCAAAAACTTTTCCGCCAACTTTTAAGGTTCGGAAAACTTATCTAGGACTTGGCCGCATTAAAGTCCAAAATATTGTGCTTATTTTTTGTTAATTCAAAAATAGCCATGAATTATTTAGAATTTAATCCAGAAGCATTGCCGAAAAACGGGTCGATGTTGCTCGGTGCCCGCAGTGGGGCCTTGAAGATGCAGTTTTCTTTTATTTTTTTTGTTATTTTTTTTGTTTTTCCCCTGCAAAAAAACAGGCCAAGCAGAAGCTACAGCAAATTGTGGCCAAGTTTTCTAGCGCAGAGCCGAACACAGGAGCATAGAAAATGACACAATAAACACTGAACGCATATAAAGGACATTCGAGTTCATTTGTTCGGCGCGTTTGTGGCGGCCCATGGTTAAAAGGATGTTAAGGGGGGCGGCTGGGCAGTAGGGGCAGGAGGGGCAGTGGGCGTGGCGCTCTGGGTCGACTGGTGCATTGTGGAGCCCATTGTTGTTGTTGTTAAAAACAATGCCACGACGTCGGCACCGAAAAATGGCTGCTACAAACTTTTCGCAAACTATACAATTGCATAAAATCGTAAAAAATTTATAGGGAATACATGTGCTCTGGGGGAGAAATGAACAACAACCACAGGCGCAGCAAATAGCAATTGTTGCCATTGCAATGGAGAAGTTGAAAAACGAGGAAATGCAAGCAAAAACCAAACAAAAATGGGAAAAACGGGTTTAACTACATAGGCGACTGTGTAATTGCGCCGAACAACCAAAAAACAACAATCGGGCAAATAAAAGACCTCAAAATAAATACATTTGAGTCAATAAAGGGTAAAGTTGTTAAAAAGATTAAAAAGAACACTTTAACTGATATCGGTTTTCATAGCCACCGCATGTGTTTAAAACATCTATAATATTAAATTAGTAACATGATACGATGCGGTCTAAGCCATTGAAAAAGTTTTCCCGTTTTAGGTTTGTTTTAGACCTGTGGGTGTTTTGAAAGCTTTATGTATTGATTCAAAGGCAAATAGCTAAATTCGGTGGCTAACGTTTTTTCTAAAATTTGGCAAACACGTTTTTTTCCTACCAAGTCATGGCTTTTAAAATAGCCCTAAGACACTTTTTTGTCACAGTTTTTACATTTATCATTCACGGAAGCTATTGGCTTTGCATCACGTCATTCATCATTCACATTCACCCCATTCATAAATTTTTTTTTAGCCAACTTTGCCAGCTTCGTGTTTTCTAGTCTCCCAGAAGCCTAAACACTATATTTGTGCTGTACTTGGCTCTAGCTGAGAAAAACTGCAAATGAACTTGGCCCGAGTAGAGATACATGGCTGGCAAGAGGTTTTCTTTTTTTCTTTTCTCGCAGTCCTCCTCTTTTGGCCACACCGCATTTTCCGGCTTAGCCATGGCGCCCTTTCTGCCCTACGTGTATTCCCATTGTTTGACACCTTCTTTTTTCAGCTTTTTTTTTCGGCATGCAAAACCGAAAATATAACGCCCGGCACGTTAAGCCAATATTTTGCGGCAGCCAAAAGTTATTCAAAGCTCTGCGGTGGACTGGGTTTCGTTTCGTTGAAGTTTTTTCACGCTTCTCGCGGCGAGTTAGCGCAATAAAAACAATTAACCCAAGCGAGTTGAATCGGGACAACTGGAAGCGCCAGAATAACTATGGCCATCACCACCAGCACCACCCACATCTTAGCCAATTCACACTGCTGGCGAAAAAGTGGCATAGAGTTGGTCACCCACATTGACTCGCCACAGATTTTCACGCCTTTTTTTTCAACATTTTCCCGGACAGCAGGCTCTTTTTGTCCCGCTGCCGCATTTTCACTTGTTTCAGTTGCGCGGTGGGTGGCTGGTTTTCCTTTTTTTTTCACTCACAGCCACATGCATTTTTTTTTTACCGCTGACAGGTCAGCTACAAGAGCAGGGTCACAGAACTGTAATTATACCAAAAGGTGAAGATTGTGAGCTGATGAATGCAGCTGCTAATGAGCTTAAGCTAAGGTAGCTCACCTAAGGTAGAATGAAAATATACATACTCATAACCGATCTGCTGGCTTGCAGTATAACAAATTGATATAGCCTTCTATATTTTAATGCTTAAATAAAAAAAGGTGTTCGTAAACAAACTTGATCGAATCGTTGGCTTTAATGAAATGCTTTTCGATTTCTCCGTGCAAAGCCCAATTCCATTCACAGCAAAAATGCAGGCTTCGCCGTGCAAATTAGGATTAAATTCCCGTGCGGAAGGTTGTAAAAATGCATTTTAATTGAGACGCATGACGTATACGTACGTGTACGTACGTTTTTGGAGCCAGACAGTTGCCAAAGAGCCGGCTGAAAACGCGAGAAAAAAAAAGATTCCCACTGATTCTGTATCAGTATCAAGTCTAATGAGCTTACCCACGGCACATGCGGCACATGTAATTCAAATTGAGTCCACTTGTGTGCAAAATGAGCTCGAACTGCTCTGCACATCGAGTGGGTGGTGGGGGGCGTTGTTGAATGGGGGCGTGGCACTGTATTGGTGGATGGGATCGCCCGCTGAGCTAAATGAATAAACTTTTTCCGCTGCACACTCTTTGGGCGGTAAATAGTGTTAAAGTTCACACACATTTGATTTGTTTTTTTCCTTCCGCTTCCGCTTTCGTTTTCCTTTTTCATTTTTCATTTTTTGTGTTTTTATTTTTTTGCATGTTTTTTTTTTGCTTTTGAATATATTTTTATTTCAGTCGCTTTAGTCTGCAGAAGAGCAGAAGGGCAGAAGCGCAGACCCGCCTCCTTTATTCACAGTCACTTGACTGTTTTTTAGCATTCACAAATTTTTTGACAACATTTGTTCCTCGCAAAATAGTTTTTCCATTATGGCGTTATACACACACACACACACACACATACATTGGATGGCTTCTATAAAGTAGCCGAAACAACAAAAGTGTAAATTAGCTTTTGGCTGTTGTTGACGTTGTTGGGTTTTTGGGCTCTCCGGCTGTGGAAGCGGCAGCTTCTGTTCGAGGGAAAACTTTGTCATTCGGTTTTAATAAAAACACTTACACAATCACACTCGCCCTCGCACTCGCTCAAATGCACTTGCACTTGCACACTCACACTCACACTCGCACTCACACACACACTCGCACTCGCACTCGCACTCACATTCACATTCACACACATTGCCTCATGTGGCACTTCATTTGCGCCACTGCAAGTGGGAAAAGTTCGCTTCAAGGGTTTTTGGGGTTATTTTTCGCCATCAGCTTTATTTAGATTGCATGGTTTTTGGGTGATGGAGGCTACTCCTGCTCCTGCTCCACCAACAGATCCTGCTCCTGGTGGCAGAAGCCTGCTCTCGACACGCCATCGCCAGCACGGCCTCCTTCGCCCAGCCGCAAAGTTTATTTAAAAATTAAAAACGTTTGGAGGTCCTCGAAATGGCGGTTACTATACGAGTAGAATAAATGACTTGCTAAATACCTACATAACATATATGTTTTGAATAGAGCACTAAGAACTTAGGCCATTCGAATGAGAGAATCTGAATAGTTAAGATTATTTACATTTAACTAATCCAAAAAAGTACTAATACTGGATAATTTGATGCATATGTGATTTTATTGAAAAGAAACGCATAACTTTAGTTTTTGACATATATCACATCGGCTCAATCTTATTTAAGACTATCAATGTAATTCAATTATTATTAATGAAATACGCCTCAGGCAGGGAAAGTTCAGTGATTCAATGAACGAAATACATGTTAATTTCCATATTAATGAATATGGACAATGTATGCTTTTGGGGTCAAATTGGTCAATATTTACGACAAAATCCATTTGCAAACACTTCATCTCTTTATCTTACCTACACTATTGTGAGGCTGGACTGGGCCGGTATTGTTTATAATTCAAATAATTAGACACTGTCGCCGCTTGTGGGGCAATCTATTTAAGTTGGTTAAAGGCAAATGGACGGCCGAAGATACCTGCTGAGAATTGTCAATTCTCACCTGAGCTCAACTGTCAGGTGTCCAAATTGATTGAATAGTCGCCGCAACTGGGTAGGTGTGTGTGTGTGTGTGTGTGTGTGTGTGTGTGTGTGCTTTTTGTCTAGCCTACTGATGTTTGTATTTACAAAATGCAATCAAGATCGGATCGATTGTATGTATGTACATACTCGTATGTGGGATTTGTGCACCAGCGAAATTGAAAATGTCGCGCCACTTCGCCCTATTTTCCACTATAGTGCGGGAAAATAAAATTCCACGATTTGTTGGTGCGTAAATCTGCAACCAAAGCAGCAACGCTTAAAACAACAAAGGCGGCGTGGCAACAACAATATGACTCTGGCCAAAAGCAGCTGTTCGTGTGCTGGCTCAAAGGATTTGTGCAGGATTTTGGCATAACGACAAAAACGAAGCGCTGCGAATAACAAAAAATAAAACAAAAAACAAAAAAACCAGCCAGCTAGCTGCAAACAAAAAAAAAAAAAAATACATACAAAAAATAGAGAGAAGAAGGAAAAGGAGAAGTGGAACTTTTTGGAAATTAAATTTAGCCCGTAGATGCTGCAGCTCACTGGAGTGGCTGGCTAAGCGAATTTTCCCGCCGCACACAAGTTGAGCCTGGTGGCGCCTCCCCTGCACTTCACCCCTCCCCGCCCCCTTCCTTCCACCACTTGCGTGGCGAAATTTTGACACAATTTCAAATTGAAAGTGACAAACATTTTGGCTGAGGCAGGCGCCAAATCGGTTATCAGCATTATTTCCAATAAAAGAAAGGAGGAATTCATTTAATAAAATTGGTTCATGAACGAAATAAATAACTATTTCTACTGTACAATCAACAGGGAAACGTGCAACATGAGGCAGTCAGAATGGACCAGTATTTTGAACGTTTTAGAGACATTAAGGGTTTAATATTTATTAAATTTTTATTAATTACTATTATTAAATTATTGTGATGTGTATAAAGAAACAAGGAAAAACAAGATAGAAAGCTATAGTCAAGTTCCCCGACTATCAGATACCCGTTACTCAGCTAGTGGAAGTGCAAACGAGGAATTTCAACATTTTCTGGAATATCGGTAGAAATTGGGGAAAAAATATAAAAAACATAAAGAGGTATGCCACTTCAAAATCCGATTAGGATAAGTTGAGTTATGGAGTTTAGAACTTCAGCCTTCGGGCATTTTTAATTTTTCAGAATTTCAACATCATACATCAGAAAAATTACAAAAAAAATTAAAAAAAAATTAATTTCTAAATTTGAATGCAGTTCTGTAGAGAATTGCCCCAGAAACATTTAGTGGTATGTCACTTCAAAATCCGATTAGGATAAGTTGAGTTATGGAGTTTAGAGCTTCAGCTGTGGGACATTTTTAATTTTTTTCAATTTCTACAACATCATACATCAGAAAAATTAAAAAAAAATTGAAAAAAATTAAATTTCTAAATTTGAATGCAGATTTTTAGAGAATTGCTCCAGAAACATTTAGAGGTATGCCACTTCAAAATCCGAATAGTATAAGTTGAGTTATGGAGTATAAAACTTCAGCCTGGGGCATTTTTTAATTTTTCAGAATTTCAACATCATACATCAGAAAAATTACACATAGAAAGTTAAAATAAAATACATTTCTAAATTTTTGAATGCAGTTTTGTAGAGAATTGCCCCAGAAACATTTAGAGGTATGCCACTTCAAAATCCGATTAAGATGAGTTGAGTTATGGAGTTTAGGACTTTAGCGCTGCGACATTTTTTTATTTTTTTGAATTTCTACAAAATCTATATCTCTAGATATATATCTATATATAAAACAACATTTTTTTTTTAGCAGTTAGAAGTAGTTGATGATTGCCAAATAATGATAAGTTAGACTTCATAGCCCTCCTGAAACTTTCTATACTCAATTATGAGAATGTCTATGAAAATATCTGATCGTAAAATGTGTTTTTGAAACCGTATCGAAATAAAGATTGCTAAAATATTGTCATTATCTAGAATGCGATTTGTTCGAAGTTGCAATAATCGAGAATACTGGTATGTATTTGATCGGTTCGTGCGTGGAAATGAGAAATAAGAAATAGGAAATATACCCACAGCTTAGTTTACTAATCGCACACACCTGGCGAAGGACTCGCAATTTATTCTCGGCCCGCTCGTCCTTCCTCCTGGCTGGCGGAACTGAACTGAACAGACCAGTCCGTCTGTCGTCTGGTGTGTCTGTCACCTTTCCGCCCAGTGGCGTCTGGGCCATTTCGATTTGGGCTCTGATGCGATCCCAGTGATAGATGTACACAATTTTGCCCATTTGCATACATACGAGCGAGTGTTGTAGTCAAACCAAAGCGAAACGCACTGGGGATTGGGTGGTGGGTGGAGGAGTCTGCAGAAGATAAGTTGAAACCAGCAAAATGATTTTCATTTCAATTATTTATTGATTGATTTGCAATTTGTAACCGACCAAAATGCTGCACACCTGCACATATGTCTACACTGTACATTTCAATCGACTTTCCACAGAATTGATGGCATGGGTGCTTTTGCTGTGTGTGGGTGTGTGGGCGTGGCAAAAAAAAAAAAATTTACAAACCTGCGACTGTATGTGTTGGCAATTTTGTGCTGCTATGTTTGCCGGAGCTGCGCGCATATTTAATTGAAAATGTTACCGCATTTATGAAATTGTCAATATGCAATACAAACACACCCCAATGCCGCACGCACACAAATATGCAGGTGTTGACGACATACATTTGACATATTTACATACAATTAGTTTGTGACATTTCTGCGCAAAAACGAAAATGTAAATTTCCCCCCACCACACACACACACACAACCGCAATGGAAAAAATGCTGTACACACACACACACACACACACTCACGAAAAAAAGAAATCAACAAACAAATTGAAATGGTAAAAGTGGCTGCAGCGTAGAAACTTTTATGGTTTTCTCCTCGCCACCAACAAAAATGCGAAGGAAAACAAATTTTCGGAAAAGTGCATAAATAATATATGCATGTATTAGCATAGATCGGTAGCCATTCAATTAGCGTGTGTAATAATAATTGAATCGTTTCCCAGCCTAAAATAAACTGAAAATATGTGCCATGTTTGACAAAAAGCTTGTAAACGTTTTAATGATGCTTTTTGTTGGCCAGGTGATGAATAAATGCTTCTTAAACCTTTCCCAAAACTCTGGAATTAAACTCGCTCTCGACGCTTTTATTTTAAACATTTAATTAAGTCATCATTTTATGCTGTTCAAATATGCCGTAAAATTCAAATATAATCGTTTTTGTCATGCCATTGCCAGCATATTTTGTTTAGGCCTTAAATCAGCGGCAATATTATTTAACTTAATTGCGAGTTTTAAGAGTGGCTTCTGTTCACATAGTATTATATATTTCGACAAAGACAGCCTTCTTGGCATCCGAAATTATGCAGCTTAGGAACTTGTATCCGAAGAAATGTTTTGTGTACTTTGAAATACCGAAACGACATGTGATATTTGCAAGCGTAAGCTTCAATCCTCTCATTTTACCTAATCTACAGTTTGGCTAAAATCGGCATTGCTTATGCCAGTACCAAGGGAATCCGCATAAAAGGAATTGGTTCCGGTTTCCAACCTCTTGGCCTGCACTACGTATGGACTTGGGCACTTGAATGTTTTCCTGGCTATTTCTGTATCCTTTAATTGGGTTGAGGTTGAGTTCTCGCTGTCTCAAGCCATAACGCCACAACAACAAATCCAAAATCCCCGCCTGTTGGCCCCCCTTTCTGTTGGCCTTATTAAATTTACAATTGCATGGATTATGTCAGAACTCTGACAGCGTTAAGAAGCTCAGCTGAGGCTCAATGTAGTCACTCTACTTCGATTTTTGCTGCCAGCCTCCTCGACTTTAGCCCCTCTCCAGATCCTTCGATGCGATTCGATGCGATTCGATGCGATAGCATTCGTTGGCATGGAGAGCCATCCTAAAGAGCTTTAAATGCCAATCAGGACTTTGCCGTGATTGTCTGTGTGTGGGGCAAATGTTTGTGGCAATGGAGTGGGGGCCAAAGCGCCAGAGAACATCTACAATCTCGACCTCGGCCAGTTGATAATTAATAAATTTCTTGCTTCAGTCTTAAGCCCAGCACGCTTTGGCTGTGTGTACTTACTTACACGTCTATGTGTATTTCGTCCTTATGTGTTTCTCGGCTTATATGCTTCTCGGCTTATGTGTTTTATTTTGTGCACATACACGTAAGTGTGTTCAAATGGGGGTACTTGATCGCTTGACAAGGCGCTTGTCCGTGCATTTTCCGTACATTTTCCTCCATAATACATTTAAAATTACAAATAAATGTCCTTTAAACAATGCAGCATCAAGATTTCAATACAAATTTCGGGGAGTAAAATGTTTTTCAGTCAGTTGAAATTGTTTTTGGTGATACTGAAGAGTGTGCCTCTGAACTTTTCTATACTGTCTTTGCAAGGCACTGCTGTATCTCGCTTTTATGCTTGTTTGTCTCTTTTGAGGTTGTCGCATATGGAACCGCACAATTTTGCGGCGCTTGTCATTTGTCTCACGTTTCTTAATTAGCTGCAGGATAATGGGCTTCGTGCACATATCGCTGGTAAACAAAAGGAAAATTCGGTTCCAGTGCGCACGAATCGCTGCTACGCGTCACCTCGAATATGCAGTGGAAAATGTTTTTCCCAATTAATCGCAAAATAATTGAAATATTTCATTAAAAACTGAGCGCTGAGTCGCTGAGTTGCTGAGTCGCTGAAAGACGAAACTTTCTTTCAAAAATGCGACGCAACACTCTGAAGTGAAAGGGGGAAATTCGAGACAGGATTATAAATCAATTTGTGGAAGCCCAACCGGAGTTACCGAAAAAGTAACGAAAACAAAACATAATCGGAAAAAAGAAAAGTGAGCGAAAAAGTTTACCCAAATTACCGACTTAAATCTGGTTTTCATTCCCAATCTTTTTTCAGCTCCCTGCATTTACTTCCTATATATAGCATGATATATATCCAATATGTACATACATACCCTACGTACATAAGTCTGTCGGCTTAGGCGTTGCTGATTTGTTTGCTTGCCATTAGGTTTTCTCTTCTCCTGGCTATTGAATTTCATTGTGCTGTTCCCGGTGCCGTAATAAATTTAATATGGGTCATTTGTATGACATTGTATCTGCCATCCCCCCACTTGCTCCCCAAATCTTCAGCTTCACCCCCCGCTCTTGTATTCCCTTTTACCCTAAGCCAGCTACCTTTTTCTCTTGCCATTTTCTTCTTTTTTTTCGGTCATTTCCCATCGTCTATCACACTGTATATGTTTTTGCGGTGAGCGTCGCAGGTCGATTAAAGGATTCGTTTCCAATAATTGATTGCAAACTAGAAACTGAGGCAAATAAATCATAGAAATGTCGGTCATGCTGAAAGCAAATTTAATTTTTACAAAACTACACATTTCAAACGTTCCAATAATGGCTTTGCGGTAAAATTGTAACTACGTGTATGTTTAGAAAAATATGTTTATGAAAGGGAAACCTCTTGGTTTTTAATGGTATATCAAAATATATTAAAAATGGGAAAGTGAAGGAGAGCATATGCTTTCAAAACTGAGTGAACTTTTAAAATCTGCCATAAAATATATAATTAGACTTCACAATGGTAAGGAGTTATTAAAATAAGGCTTTTGAATCTTTCCTTTTTGACAGCTAACTGAGCTTTGCTTGCAACCTTTTGATTCATGTTTGACAACTTTTGGGCCTCCCCTCGCTGTGAATTTCGGCCGTGTCCTGTTTTGCCTGCGCTTCATCTTCTGTTTTTCCCATCGCTGTCGTCGGCGTTGCTGCTAATTCTGTTTTTGCTTGGGTTATTTGGCCAGAGCGCAAAAAAGGAGCGTTGGGCAAAAACCAAGAGAAGGCCCAGCTACAAAAGGCGCAACAAAGCGTGAGCTGACGGGGGCGTGGCTGGGCGGTGGGAGGGGGGTTAAAGCCCCCCTTTAACCCGCCACTGCGTCCCTTTTACTTGTCTTTCTGCCAATGACATGTTGCAAATTAAAAAAGGGTATATGCCTGAACAATCTTGGTTGCGGTTGCCCTCTGTCGACACAGAAGAGTTTTCGGGGTCGTGCCCTGGCCTGCCATTGCCCAAAGTCCAGAGTCCAAAGTCCAGAGTCCAGAGACCAGAGTCCAAGGACCAGAAAGGCCGGTAACAGTATTTTAATGATGCCCGTTTCTTGTTTTCCACCCTGTCGTCGTGGTTTTGGCCGCACCAAATTCCAACCAAAAATAAAAAAAATACAAAGAAAAAAATGCGGCAAAGAAACAATCAACAATATGCATAATTTGATGACAAACCATTTGAGCGCCAAGTTGAGTCTCTGCTATTTAAAGTTATTGCCGGGAAGCTCTTGAACTTTGGAGGCCGACCAGCTATGCCTGGCTGTTTTAAAGAGGCTAGAAGGCATGGGAAATATGCCTGCGAAAACATCAACAGCAGCTCAAAACTTCTTAGTTAGCATTTCGAGCTTTTCCCTACTTCCCAGGAATTTTCCCCCGGCTGAGTATACTGCGCGTATAGTGGAGAGTGACTAGAGAGACCGGCAGGTTGGTAAGTGGAATTTAATAAATGTTCCCTTTTTAACTTTACTTAACATTACTTTGAAGTTATTCCTTGGTTTACTTCGCCAACATCAAGAGCCAAACCAGCAACCCAAAATGTGGGCTGGCTGGAAAATCTGTCCCCACAAAATTGAGGCCAAAAACCATCTAAGCAGTCATTCGTTCATTGATTACCACTCATTACGGAAAGTAAATAGTGTTTGAATGGTCAAAGTTATTTGCAAACACATTTATCTAAGCGGACAGTTTTTCTAGTAAACTGAAACCTTGAAAGCACTAACAAGGATATTATATTAAATAATTCGTATTTGGGACAATCTGATGCTGTTTTAAGCTATATTGTGCTTCGGAATGATTTCGTTCCATCTTTCGTGCAAGATTCTACTGGAGATGCCCTGATTTGCTTACACAAGCCCAGGAGCGTGTCAATCTGAAATGGCTGAAATTCGAAGTTAAAACCAGGCCAGTATCCAATGCAATTGAGACGACATGACAACAAAGCCTGTCGTTACCGGAATCCGTGGGGAATTGCCTCCAGGAGCATTTGGCAGCCCTTGACCCGGGTTGCCTTCGATTATGCCATTTAGCAGTGCAAATAAATACAATTGCCGCTTCGTTGGCTGTTTGAGTCTCGATTTCAATTGAGCGGGCAAATGAGGGCGCGATGGGCGGAAGGAGTCGAAGGACTCGAAGGACTCGTAGTACTCGAAGGCCATGGCGGTGTAGGTGGAACTAAAGATAAACAACAGACGAGCGAAAAGGAAGGATGTAACTTGGCAAGCAAGCAAGTGGGTGAGACTCACGATGAGCCTTTGTTATTTTTAACAGCAAATTTCCAAGAAAAACAAAAAGATGACTAAGCATGGGAGCGCTCCTTTTCCAGTTGGATGTTGTTGCAGCTGAGCGAAAATATATTTGCCGCCATATTTTGAGACAATATCCTTCGCGTTTGGGATGCTCCTTACATGCAGGAAGCAACACTCATACTCAAACGAAGACGCGTGTGTGTGTGTGTGTGTGCGTGTGTGTGTGTGCTGCGATGCTACGCATTGTGCTTCCGTTTCCGCTTTGTTGAACTCCACTTGTTTACTCGATTTAAGGAAATATTACCGGCACAAACAAACAAACAAAGTGCAACGGCAGCGGCAGCACCAGCGAAGTAGTAACAACAACATCCAGGTCTAAACCAAGCAGACAAAGCGGATATAGATCTCCGTACCGCGTCTCCCAGGTCAGTTTCCGGCCACCTTCTACTTCCAACCAACTACCACCACCCACCACCCACCACCCACCTACATGGCTGTGTGCGTCCAACAGACAAGTCATAAGTTTTTACGGTTCGTTGCAGACAAGTAGTAAGAAATTTTTATGCTTGCCAACTTTCTGTAATAACTCCAACACAAAACTAACAAAAAAAAAAAATTCGCAGAGAATTGGAAAAACCCGCGAAAGCAACGCCGATGCATAAATGCCCTAAAGGAGGAACAAAAAAAATAAATTTAAACAAGTGTTACCATGAATAAATTATAAATGAATATTTAAGTGAGCGGCGTATTTACAAAATGTAAATTTTTTCAAAACAGTTAACATGTGAATACGGAATGTAAAAAAATTATCATGGTAATGGCATGGTACATTTACATTTTGATCATCCCTTTGTACGCATTCAGATGTAATTTAGTGTTTTAATTTGATTACAGGTAGTGAAAAAATAATGAGAGCACTTTTATAGAAAAACGTATCACAATATTTATGAATTATGATATTTACATTTGAGGCATGAGGTGGAATTGTAAACTTGTGAAAGAATTGAACACAAGTTTAAATACAAACGAATTGAGAGGGTTTCATATGTAGATGTTGCACAATAGAGTAGATAGGCAAACCTTGAACTACGAATTTCCAAGGATGCGGGTTGCATATGGCAAGTGGGGATGGGGACGAAGGGATTGCAGCAGTTGCCTCATAAGTTGCAGCTGAGCTGATATTTTGTACTCGAGTGGAGTTGCAGAAGGTGCAGAATGGCTGGGTGAATGGGTTGTTAGCGGAACAAAGCTGCAAGCAGACGGAGGCAAATTAAGTGGCAAATAAACAGAACCTTACTTGCCATATTCCAGCGGTTTCGCTTGTTCTCATGTTTATTTTTCCGCTTGTTTGGCCCTTTGAGGCGGCATAAAAAATGCATAACGAGCTTTAAAGTGGCATGGTATTTTAAAAAATTTAAACGATTCCTCTTATCCAGCACCGTTTATTCGCTGTCAGTCTCTCCTGCGCATAAACATAAAAAATTCGCTTTATTGTCAATTTTAATACGTTTTTGCATTTTATGCGATTTGCTTGAGAGAAGTTTTTGGGGGTACCGGTTCGTGTATAATCCTTTTTGCCTTCTGTCATAAAGCCAACAAAAAAAAAAAGAAGCAAATAAAAATAAAAAGAAGAAGAAGAAGAAAGGAAAAGGAAGTGGCAGACTTTACGAGCTTTGGCTTTTGCCCTTTTGACATGACATTCAACAGATTTACGTGCGCTCGTGCCTAATTTAAGGATAAAGCGGCGCATCAGGATGCGCAGGATGTCAGAGTCAGAGATTTTTGTTCTTAACCTTTCTGGCATTTAATCGAATTTTATGCATAAAATAGCAATTCCCCTTTCCGCACCGCGCTCCATTGCTTTGATCCACTCAACCACTCTCAACTCATCTCATCTCATTTCATCCATCCTTCCGCTCAGTGGCAGCCACTTAAAGGGATTAAAAACTTTTCAATATAATAATGTCATTTTAAATTGACAGTGAAATCAACTGACGAAGCTGAAACAGTGAAATGTTTGTTCGCACAGCATTCGGAGCCGAGCCACCCTTTTAACGTCAGAAAGGCTTTGGCCCAATCGTTCATATATGAGGACCCCTCTAAGCCGCTTACGCATTACGAAAACTTAACTTTTGAGCCATTTAAATCACTGTTTCAATGGGGATCGAGTGGAAAGGGATCTGTCTGGCATCAATTACACCGACAAGCGGCGGCAGTTGGCCTAATAATGCAGAAAATGCCAAACAAAGTGTTTAACGTTGTCAATTTAACAACCTCGAGCGCTTTTTTATGGCCACTTCCCCACTTCCCGCCTCCCTTTTTCCAATCTTATATCAGGGTCGGTCTCCATCCCTCGCCACCCTGCCTACTGGTATCTTTCTGCTTTTTCAACTGCTAACCAAAACAAAACAACAACAAAAGACAGCAACAAGCAGCAGTAAGGAGCAAAGTTAAACAATGGCCAAAAGGCACAGTGAACGAGGCCAAACAGAGATATTGGTCAATTCTGCTTGAACCAAAATCACAAAAATAAAAGTAAATATATATGCAAAGCAAATATTTATATAAATAAGCGTTCGCATAAACCTATTTTTAACATATATGTGTCATATATAATATTTTTAATATATATATATCAAATATATTTTTAATTTTAATTGAAATAAAAAATTCTGAAATCAGCTTTGAAAAGTATCGGCCGCTTCGTTTCCCCAAAATCCGAAATGGTTACTAAATATATTTTATTATTTTAGTCTCCATTTTCTCAACATTAATAGAGTCATATATTATATCGATTACACTTTGACAGCACCACACATATGTATATGATGATGGTTCACGCGATTTTCCGCGCAATTTGCTCCACTGTTCGACGCACACAAAAGCGATTTAGCCGCGCCAGACTCGCAGCATAAGCCGGATGGTGGCTGGTGGAGCACAGCGTGCGAGTGGGTGGCAGGGATTCTCCGGCTACGGCTACGGCCACGGCTCCGGCTCCGGCTCCGGTCCGGGCTCGAGATCCCCAGACTTTGGGCTCCTGGCACGCCGCAGATGCTCCGCCACCCACACACATGGCCGGGTACGCACACAACGACCACTCGCACGCACACAATGGCACAGCCCACCGCAGAGACACGCGCCGGCAGACAACAACACACATGTTAACATAAACGTCAAACACACAAAGGACGTCCGCGAAACGGTGGAATGGAGGGGTGGCGGAGGTGGAGGTGGCGGTGGAGCAGTATAGGTAAGCGAGGTGGAGTTCAGCCACGGCACTACTAGGCTCTGCAAAAGTCGTAAGCAGGGAGCTGCCGTCTAAATGGCCGTTCTAGTTGCGATTATCTATCTCTGATAAATACAGGCAGCACTCGTTACAAGCAAAAAACATTCGGAAGAAGCAACCTAAAACGCTTTAGCATAATAATTATAGATTATACCAGATAGATAGATAAAGCTTAGCAAGTTTTCTACTGGCAAAAGGTCCTGTAAATTCCTTTTACGAATTTGCTTTTAAGAAACAACTTAATTCTTTGCATTTTTAAATTCAATAGAGTATCTTTCTAATAACATTAAAATGGGAAGAGTAGCTAAATCCAGCTCTTAAAAGTACTATTCAAATATTACAGACTTGTGAAGCGAGTGTCCACTGTGCAAAACGGGCTCGGAAGCAGCGAAACGTTAAGACGGTTCTATTTTGGCAATTGATTGCCGTTCTTCTTCAACGGGAAATTTCTCTCTTGTGGATAGTCCTTTATACGAGTGTGTGTGTGTGTGTGTGTGTGTGTGTGTGTGTGTGCTGGGAGTGTGTGCAAATCGTGATTGCTATCTATATCCATGGTTACGGCGGCGTTATTGTTCTTGCTGATGACCAGCACCACCATCCTCCACTTGACCATCCACTTCGATGGTACTACTGGCCGGTGGGCACCTGGTCCGGATTGGGCGTGGTCTGCTACTGCGATATCCATACAGTACATTAGGCTAACTAATGATGCATGCCAAAGACAACAACAGCAGCAACATCCAGAACAACAATCACACGAAAGGCCAACAATGTGGAGAACAACAACGCGGACAACTTAAGCTGGGCAGATAAAAAATTATGAACGCAAGTCCTCTCATCCACAGCTCGGGATGGAATGAGATGGGATGGGATGGGATGGGATGGCCAGGATATCTAGGGACACGGCAGAGCGGAGTTAATTGAAGTCATAAAAAAAGCAAAGACAACACCAGAAGTGGCTACAAAAACAAGCAGCCAGAAAAACATCTTTATCAGCTTTTGTTGCTGGTGCGTGTGAATTGCTACCGCTGCCCTGGTTTTGTATGTTTATAAGGCCAGTGATAAGGACGATTTGTCATGGAAGCGAGAGAACAACGACCAGAGATTTAGCTGCATATTCCTTATTTAGCTACTACAAGGCACTTAGCATTTTTTTTTTCTTGGCCTTCTATCTCTGTGTTTATGCGGCCCATTGTCAGCTATCGAGAACTACATAAAATTTGAGTATGTCGCATAAATTAAATAGCCCTGCTGATAATTTCAATGATCCAGCACAGAATAAACTAAGCAAATGGTCAATTAAAGTTGGCCGCAACAATGCATTAGTGGGCGGATAAAGATACATTTCTCTGCTCTGGCAAAGTGACCAAATTAATGTGTAAATATATTCGCAAATTCAGGTCATTACTGCGTTGAAATCAGACACTTGCACCAAGATGAAGATAAGCAGACTTTTGAATATGATTTAATTTATGCAGTGCCAAAATTAGTTGAAATATCAACCAATTAAATGTAGGACCAAATAAAGTTAATCTTTAAAATGTAGTTTATTAAAAACTAACAGAAATGTCTTCTTCTGCAAACGTTCGTGCATACAAAGTGAATGTGCCACTATTATGCTGGATCACATACATCAATGGGGAAACAAACATTTTGAGTGGTATTAATTATTCAAAGGCCTCAAATGGAATACCATGTTGGACACAAGTATGTACTCCATATTTTCAGTTCAACTGCATTATTCGAGAGTGTCCTGCACACAAAGGCTGCACACATATGTACACCAATACACTCGCACGCCGAAAAGGAGGATAAAAATGTACACGTATGTATGTTTGACGTTGCTTGTCACATCACTTTGTGTGGGCGGTGACCAAACACAAGTATTGCATGCAGAAGCTAAAATTACCCACTATACAGTGCTAGCCATAGCTGTAAGCCTCGAAAATGTTGCAAATTCTTGTGTGGCACTGCCTCGTTTGCTTGTAATTATTAAAAATATTTGCGTTCCCCCTACCAATTGTTCGTATGTAAAGATTTCAATGGGGAAAAATACACAAATTTAAGTGTCATAATTGCCACTTAAAAAAAAAAAGAAGCTAATTGCTGTGCGAGAACCCGAATTATATAATTGGTTTTAGAACAAATATAATATTATTAGAGCCCAAATTATAATTCATAACTTCGATGCGTACAATGAAATTGCATTACTTGTGATTTTGAAGCGTATGCTCATTGTTCGCATCAGCAATTGTAGAGAGCACTATTTGCATACACGTATGCCATGAAATGGCTAATGGGTATATTTGCTGGTGTTTCAATTGAATAAGCTATTTTTGCTTTGCAACCACACAGTTTTTAATTGTTAATGCAAACATGAAAAACTGCTTTTGGCTTGCTATTTTTTATTGTTTTTGAACCATCGCTTTGGCGGGCACAAGCACCAACAATGCATTTGAATGGTCCTTAATGCCATGGTCCGGTCCACGCCCAGAAAACCAGAAATCCTGAAATCCCACCGCCTGCTCTGTTTGTTCTTGGGGGGCAGGAGTGGCTAGGGTTCAGATGGAGTGACATAAATGTGAATGAGTTGAAGTCAAAGTGTGCGAGGCTGCTGGTGCTCCAAGTACTTGGTGATTCTGGTGCTGCTGGAGCTGCCCCCAAACAATAATAATCTTGATTGCCCCTTCTGGCCCGCCCTCGATACTCCCAGCTCATATCTGTCTGGCTGCCGGCTGTTTAGTCCAACAAGAGCAACATGTCTCCGGACAATTGTTGTCTGTCTGATTGTTGGCTGGTTGCTTGGTTGCTTCGTTGTTTGGTTGGTTGTCTGGTTGGTTGTTTGGTGTGCCAGTGCATCTGTTTGCCAATTGATGTAACTGTAACTGACCAAAAACGTTGCCCGTCCTTTTGGCTGTCTATTTAGCCAAGTGATTTGCCCGTCCCCTGCAATCGCAATCCATTTCCCTGCCAAAGAGTGTCTATATGCCCCGGCACTCCAGCTCCAGCTCCAGCTCCCAGTGTTTCCGATGTGTTTGTGCCCCGCTCAAGAGTTTGTGCCGTAGCGGCCTGTATTCCGTTACGACCTACACACATGCCCACTGCCCCACTTCCGGTTCCGTTCTGTTGTCCAACTAATTGGCTGCTTAACGACTGCAGCGGCAGCAGCTCAACTGTCCCAGCCAAGCCAAAACTGCCAAGTGTCTGGGCCCAAAAACGAGTGTGCAATTTCAATTAAGATTATCGCATGCATTTAATAAAGCACTTAATACACTTATCGGTTGTGTGTCTGTCGACGTGAGCGCATCTGATTTGACTGGCATATTTAAATTCAAATCGATTGCCAAATTATAATAGAGTGCTTTTCACTTTCTCGGACAATTATCTCAAAGATTTCGGCTCAAAAGCGTATTTATTATTTATTTATCGCCTTATACATGTTTGTAATATACCATCGATCAGAATTGGCGGCCCTTAGGAAATTACATTTTACTTCGCCGAATCAAAACGTGTGCGAATCAAGCATTTTTCACAACGTGAATTTAAGATGTGCATTTCTGAAGCAATAAGTCCATTTTATCAACAAAGCGGCAGCTTATTATTTGTATTTGGTAAACGACGTGTGAGTATAAGGACGAAAGTCACGCCATTGTGATAAAAAACATTTTTACAATGGATGCAGTGTAATGTCAATAATTTACTAACTCTAATTTTATACCAAATATTAAACAATGGAAGTGTTTCCAAGCGAAACCGCAAGATAATCTAAATTGTCAGAGATATCTGCAAGGTTGTGTCACGACTCCTAACGCATTCAGATACGAATCTAAATTTATTTCACATGTCTTCCATTTACGCTGTTCGAGTAGTTTTAATTTCACTGTTTTTCCGGTGGAAAACATGTAATTTAATAAAGTGGTAAGAGTGCAGTTATTCGGCAAACATGATACGCCACGCTCCTGGTCCCGCAGCCCTCGAAAATCAATTGCGGTTGTTCGTGTAACTATTTGGTTCACTGGTCACCACACTTTGATGATGGAGCAGCATGGGTCACGATGGGTGGTGGGTGGGGTGTGGGGTGTGAAAAGGTGGAGGAGTCTTGCCGGAGGAGTGGAGCACGTGGCGGCACTTCATGCAATTCACATGAGCGGTCCACAGCTGTTCGCCTTTGGTCAGGACTTTCGCAAGGATGGATGGCGGTATGGAGTGCAACTCCTGCATGTCCTTCTGCGTTGTATGTAAATGAGATATTTTGCGGTCTGGGCACCCATGCTCCCAGCGACGAGGCACGTACAAATTCAAATGCGGTTGAAATCTGCATTAACTATTGCAATTAGTGCGAAATTTCGTATAAATTATGTAAAGAATAGTTTTTGGCACAGAGTTTTCTATGAACTACGCGACTGTGTCTGTATGTTGTTGGTTAGATTTTGCGTTTGAAAAATATTTTAGCCAAATGGTTTGTTCATTTGCTTGTCCGTCCGCCCAATGTGTGCATATTTGTGGGCGTGGCACGGCATTGTTTGCCATTCGGCAGCCAGTCGGCTTCTGCATTATGCAATTGCATTTAGAATCTAATAATATTTAGAGCGATTTCAATTGTTCGGCCAGCTGCATCGGCTTATACACTTTTGCCATTGTGATCTCGTTTAGTTTCGGAAAATGTTTACATGGTACGTTTCTTGCTTTTAGATCCTAACCAAATGGTATAACCATAGTTCTCATAGTTTTCAAATTAGAATATTAATCTTAAAATTGCAAATTCATTAAATTCTTTAAATTTGTACATATCCATATTAATTTAAACACAAACCGAGTTGTCTTAACCTGCCGGCTGACTTAGTTATATTTATAGATTTATTCGAACTTCTACTTTTCCCGTTCCGCACGATAAATAGGATACATTATTTGTGTACAATGTTGCGTATGCGTGATATTTGGCTGTCTATCATTTCCCCGCTCACTGAATGAGCTCTCTTGTTGTCCTGCCTGAATAGGTGGGCCTTCCTCACTTGTTTGTTGTAAATTTCATTTAGATGTGCAATTAAATTTTAATTAGCCTGCCTCTTTCACTTCCATTCACGCATCTGCGCCAGGAGTGGAATTTGGGGAAGAGCTTTCGTAAATATGGGGCCATGTATGTTTCTAGTTATACATCGAAAAACCTTTAATTAGGGAAAGTTCTTTTTAGGGATTTCGTGCTATTATACCCTTGATGTGTGCGCTTTAATTTGTTTTCATCTACTGTTTGTTCCGCATTCGCAAGCGTTTTCAATGTGCTTCGGTATTTGGTTGCTTGCCACCCCGTGCCATTTGTGGAGCAACCTTCAGCTGGTAGCTATTCCCATTTAACTGTAATCAATTAATTCATTATTATTCGTATGCTGCTTTCAAAAAAACCTGCCACTTTGCTTTATTGCATGTTGAAGTAGTTTTTCATTATTGGCTCTACCATGTTGCACACAGTCGGGGGGATCATTAAGTTCACCAGGGGGGACTCCAGGGGGCAAGTGCGCAAAGTTGTCGGCAAGTTTTCCAAGGTAATTCACAGTTAACTTAGCTCTGCTTCTTTTATTTATCCCCTACCCAGAAAGGTATTCTGCTCAATTTCAGTTTGTTTGAAGGCCTCTGGGGAAACATTTCGAACAAGATAGCTGAACCAGAGCAACTGAGGCCTTTAAGGGATTACTGCCGACGTGCTTCCTGATGTCTCTGCAAAAAAACGTTTTTACGATCACTTAAATAGATAGATTGATAGAAAGATAGAAAGATAGATAGATATATAGATAGATAGATAGATAGATATATAGGTAGAGAGATAGTTAGATAGGTAGATAGATAGATAGATAGATAGATAGATAGATAGATAGATAGATAGATAGATAGATAGATAGGTAGATAGATAGATAGATAGATAGATGGATAGATAGATAGATAGATAGATAGAAAGATATATAGAGATATAGAGATATAGAGATATATATAGATAAATAGATGGATAGTTAGATAGATAGATAGATCTATAGCTAGATACATAGATATATAGCTAGATAGATAGATATATAGATAGATAGATAGTTAGATACATAGATAGATAGATAGATAGATGGATAGATAGATATATAGATAGATAGATTGGTAGATGGATCTATGTAAAGATAGATAGATAGATGATATATCTATATATAGATATATAGATAGATGAATATCTTGGAAATGCTATTGAAAAAATATATATCTTTATATTAGAATTACGTGTAAGCTTTAAAAAAATAATAAATGTAATAGAGCTGTTTATTTTATTTATCGAATGTATGGTGCATTTGGCATAGGCAATCATTTTGTTTATTTCATTTATTATTTATTACTTTAAAGCCAATGAAACTGGTTTCTGGTAAGGCGAGACTTTCAATAAAACCATGTTTGAAAATGTACTCAAATGCGAGTTATTCCAATAACAATAAGCAAGTGTGTGTGCTGTGGCCAATCTGGTGCTTTATACGACAGATGTCATAACAATTGATGTCCTTTCAAGCCTTTGGATGTGAAAGGTAAGAACGGAAAACAACTTGTATCGATTGTGGGCTAAAATGAAATTGTGTCCTGTGCACACATTGAACGCTTTTTTTATACTGTCGCTGCCATTTTCATTACATTAACCGTTTGCCAAACCATTCAACTTGCCACCCAACTTGCCACCCAACTGTTTTTTGCACCACCCACCACAATGCGCATCGTTTACCTGGTTTTCTGTTTGCTTGTATTATTGCGCCAGTTAGTGCTGTTATTTTTATTATTCGCTGCCTTTGAAACAGTTTTACAGCGCTGTTTGTTGATTTTCCAGTTGCTGATGCTGCCACTGATGCGACAAGCCCCTCCCGCCCCCCACCTGTGAGCCCCCTAATCCACCCAACTGAACTGTTGAAAGGAGCAAAAGTTTCACGCTTTTGTTGTTAAAAACATCACAAGTAGATTTTTACGGGAGAATCGCAGAATCATCAGCGTCCTCTTCGATCACAACTTCCGGTTTAACCTGGCACAATTCGAAATCCGCTCTTAAAGTCCAATCACCCGCATCAATCAATTCAGCATATGATAGTCTGGGAAGAAAATGTAAATCCAGACATGTCGACCCTGTGCATCTCATCGCTGACCCCGCTCAACTTCGACAGGTCAGGCGTTTTTATAAAGCCATAAAATATACACAAACTAACTCAAAGGTCGGTCGGTCTCCACGCACTCGCACATGCATTATTTTTCGCCACGGGGGAAGATGGCCCCAACGATTGGGGGCAGAAGTGGGCCTAAATGCGGGAAGGGATGGTCTACAGCCAGAGACCGAAGACTGTCAACGGCCTGGCTGGGGCAACCCTTTCAGGCTGAAAGTATAGACGGAGAAGTGTTTGAAAAATGTCAGTTTGCAGATTATAGGAGAAAAATCTAAGAAAAAATACATAGAAATCAATTTGCTTTAAAGATCTTAAAGATACTTTCTCACATTCTCTATCAATATTCTCATTCACTAGTTTTTATTAGGCATCGGGTTTTGTAACATCATAACTATACTCGAAAAAACACATTCTTATGTTCTTCATCGAACCGAAAATAAGATAAGAATCATATGTTTATCCTTGTTTTAGAACCCACCGATCAACCCTCGCTTTTCTAGCTTTTTGAGTTGTTTCGTTGGCTAAAGCGGCCTGCTTATGTTTGGTTTATGTTTGCTTTTTTTGCGGCCCATTCTCAGTTTCGGACTCGGGCTCACCCCGAAAGATTTATGTGCGTAAATTTCATGCTGACGGCATCAGGTGATTTAACACTTTAGATAACTTGGAACAGTTTATAGTCGGAGACGGAGACCCACCCATTTTCCCTGGCTCTGGAGGCTTACAAATGTCGAGGACGCTTGGGTGAACGCTGAGGATGGGTGAAAAGTTGTATTTTTATTATTTTATTTTATTGCGCTTACATCTTTAAATAAGTTTGCTTTGGCTGCCCTCACTTATTGGGTGTGTATTGGGGTCCTTTTGTTCGGAGATCTGCCCTTCGGAATTGATGCGTCTTTTGGGGTCATAAAAATTACAAAAAAAAAAAAACAAAAAGAAAGCAAAGAAAATTCGCTCGCCTTTTTGGGCTGATTGCTGTGTGCGATTGAGGAGCACAGGTCCCAGATCCCCAGGAGTTTCGTTTCGTCCTTTCCTGCTCGTGCTTCTGGTGTCCTTTTGTTTGCTTGTTGTCCAGATAGGATATAAATTATATTGAGCGCTTTGAATTAGTTTTTTATGTGCCACACATGTAGTGAAAATGAAATTAGATACGTGTTGGGTACGAGTTAATTTGAAGGCACAGATTTGCTCTGCTCTCATCCCAGAACGAAGGAAAAGAAAACTTTTCCTTGATTTCTCTTCGATTGATAACTGAGGGGGCACTGGGGCAAGGGATCCCATGCGGGGTTGGGGATATTTAAAGAGTTTACTTTAGTCGCACAATGCTCAACAATTGCGAACTCCATGGAGGAAAGTTCGCCCTGCAATCGTTGCAAGCACCACCAACAATGGCAAGCAATTACCAAAATAAAAAAAAAAAAAAATACTACAAAATAAGAACTGCAAAAAACCGAACCAAATATAAAAAAATAAAAGGGGGAGATTGCGAAAATTCAACTCCAACACGAAAAGGGCAAGCGCGAGACAGGAAACGCAAAAAAGCGAAAATAACATGGAATTGTTAAGGAACTGCAAACTGCAAATCCATTAAACCACAACAAGAACAAGATGCACAAGGATGAGGACGAGGATGAGTATGAGGTTGAGGTTGGGGATAAGGACCAGGATGAGCGGAGCCCAGCGGAACCGAGTACAACTCTGAACTGCAGTAGGTATTGAATCGAAATGGGGAGTGTTTCGACACAATTGACTGAAAATTGTTTGTTAAATGTGCAAAGCGTGGAGCATCAGCACCACGAAGGACATTTGTAAATGTATTTTTTTCGGATTAGCCGAAACGGCTTACATTCAATCACCCTAAACAATTTCCTGAACAGATTGAACTTAGTTTCTCATGCATTTCAAATCAAATCCATCTGAAATATTTCCATCGCTCTCCTCATAGTTGCATTCAGTTCAATAAATATGAGATACAATTTTTTTAAGCTTATCGAATCGACCGAGAGTTTAACTTTTTCCACCTAGGTTTCATTTTCAGTTTTATGTCTGATTTTATTTGTTCTACAGGGGTACAAAGTTACAAATTCCTCAAGTCAGTTTTAAAGTAAAAATATTTCTTTTTACCAAACGAAACCGACTTTATGCATATTTACAATGGGAAATGAAATGCTTAACAAATGTTTTCAGTTCAACTTTCCCCTCTGACAACTTCTGTTGCCTTGAAGCAAAATCCAATTGTTATGTTGTAACTAGAACCTGCAATTAGTGTTTACTTACATCTTAATACTTTAAAAATATTTTAATACACCCTAATAGGTTTTATTAACCCGAAAATAGAGTATAGTAGCTCCAATGAGCCAATCAAGTGGAATACAGATGAGTATTTTTTCTGACTGGAGCTTGTTAAATGATCAATCTCACAATATTATTGCTTTAAAAGTTCGTTTTGAGCCGTCTCGAACCAAATGTAAAATAAACTATTATACGGCCAAGCTATAATTCGATTGAAATGCTTTTTAAATGCATTTCACCTTAACCAATTTCATTTTCAAGTCACTTGAGGCTAATAAATTCAGTTTCAATCGCCTGCTACCATTATGAACTCGTATTTTTTCGTTATTCTGGGTAAGCCAGAGATTTCGACTTTCTAGATATTTAAATCATTCCTATTGTTCATCGAACAGCTTATTTGCTGGTCGGATTTGTGTGGGCAGAAAATTGCAAAAAGCCTTGCGGAGAATGCATTCTGCCTACCTGCAACTTTGATGGAAAATGTTTCTTTGAGGGAACCAGCGCTTGTGCTCTGGAAAACGAGAATTGCCGACGAAAAAAGAAAAAGCTTCCCAGTGAGTTTTCTGTTTAAAGGGCTCTTACCAGATTTGATCTTCTTTTAAATATTTTTAGAATTCATAAGAACCGTGTCTGGGTTCTGTGAGCCGGATGTTAAAATGTGTAAGACCTAAATACAATGTTTTCAATTAAATATTTTTTTCTTTTAAGAAATAAATAGTATAATAAATTTTTATTAAATTGTTGTTTATTTAGTTCATCGGGATTTCTTAGAGAGCATAACATCACTTCTTAAACATAACGAAACTTCGTCGCAATGCAATAATCTACTGGCAGTGCTTAAAGTCCAATTGCTACCTAGTTTGGCCAATGAAAACCTCAAGAAGACAAAGATGAGGTAGATTTCACTTTGCCACTCAAGCCCCAGAAAAAGGAAGCCCAAACGAAACGAAACGAAACGAAACGAACCAAACCGAGCCACCCAACTATGAAAAATTTAAACTTTGCATCCAAGCCATTTATTCATCCTACTTGGCATCTGCCATCATATCTTAGCATGCGGTTCTGGCCTCGTCCCGAGTTCTCTGCCCACTTTGTGCATCTTTAAGCCTCCATCTATATCTTGAAGCATCTTGGTGCTTTTCGGATCTTGGGCAGTTTGGGGTGCACCTTAAAAATTAATTGAAACATCACTACCGGCTAATATTGTAGATTAAAAACAGCAAAAGCAAAAACTGTGCTCGGTAAGGGGACCGAAATGGGCCGCATCTAGATGAGGCATATAAAACTTTTGGGGTTAACTGAGTGCTCTAAAAACTGCCCGGAACTTGCAAATTGCTAGTATGCTTGGCCATTTATCAGTCTTAGTTGTGGGTTAGTTGGAAAGAATGTTCCACAATAAATTCGAACAACAAATTTGGCTCCTTCTGGAGTTTATTAGCTGGCAGCCGGAATTTTGCGGTCAAAGGGCGACCTGAACTTGAATCTGGCCGGTGGTCCGTCCCCCTACGATCTCCCCCACCGTCCACCTATTGTACATCCATCTTCGTCTTTGCCCCCATCAACTCACTGTCTAGTTTGGATAATCTTTGAATACTCCGCCGGATGACAGGGGCATTGCCAGATGGCATATTAATTCCGGCTCAGGCACGGCGCATGCCCAGTTGCTCCGGTATTCGTGGGTCTTCGGGCTTTTGGACTCTCCCGCCAGCGAGATGGGTCGTTGGCGACTGGCTCTTCGGGGGCTTTGGGGGCTTCGGTTTTGGGTCTGTTGCGCCTAGGACAACAATTTCCGTGTTGCATGCCTCGCCGTCGGGTGATCTAAAAACGAAGCGAGTGTCGAGGTCGCCAATGTGCCATAAAATGCGCATAATGTGGCACGGATGTGCCAGTGCACGTTGGTAATTTGGCGCGTGAGCATCGCCGAGTATCGTGTATCTTGCCCCAGTGGCAGACCGTATTGTGATGTTGCTGGTGTGACGGCAACATCTCGTACCACTAGCCGGCTAGATAAAATCGCAATAATGGTGACCACAAATAGTTAGGCTTTGACGGCCACAAAGCATTAACCAGATATCGAATCGGTCAAGAGATCCAGCAGAGTGCTTATGATACAAAAGTAATCAAGCGGTGATTTGCAAAGTGAAGTGATCAGTAATCAAAACTCAAGTGGCAAGAAAGCAGAAAACGCAAACGGAGGAGAGAAAAGTAATCTAGGCACATGCAACAACTGGATACGGATACCCTACTCAAGCCTTGAAAAGCCGCCGACCCACAAAACCACCCACAAGTCAAGTACGTAACAGATTGATGAGCAAGTCGCCGTCGCCGTCGCCTCCGTTGCGTCGAAGAACCACCCACTCACTTACCCTCCACAACCACCTACACCTCCACCGCCAGCTCCATCGCCACCTCCACCTCCACCGCCACATCCACCGCCATCTCCACCTCCAGAAGCACGAACCACTCACCCAACCACCCACTCGACCAGCCACTTGACTAAAAGTTCAATTTCCTGCAAGATGCTTTAATTGAAGCGCACAGTAAACAAGGAACAGCAGCAGAGAAACACAGAAAACAGAGAGGGCAAGGGTCACTCGTCGCCTTGGGTGCCTTCGCTCTGGTCAGTCATTAGTCATTTGCTCATTTCCGCAAACGCAGCCCGGATGTGCAGCACTTGTCAGCCAATAAACAACCTCGACGGGGCGTGCTGGACGCATGGATGGGTGGATGGGTGGATGGGTGCTGGGTGACCCACCCACTTATCCCACCCACACTCCCAATTAAATGTGGCAAACATATCAGCGTCCATCACCAATTCTGATGGCCAGGTCAGTGCATCCTGCTGCCTGCCACAGATCGGTTGAGGCGAGGCATCGGGAAAATGTCCCGGGGTATTTGCATTGCCGTCCAAGGGATTGGATGAAATATCGATTTGGTCATGGATCAGCTTGGACTTTGTGAAGCTCTTAATTTGACACTCAAGTGTTGGCCACCTTCGACTTGCAATGATAGTAGTTTGTTTTATTGAAAGCCATTGATAAACTAACAGCCATTTGACAAACATCTAAGATAACAGCTAGGACTCAGGCGAATTGTCTGTGGGGCTTGTATTGATTTCAAGGGAGTGCGGTGTTCAAATGCAGTTCCCAAAAATATTGGAACATCTTATAATTTGTGAAACTAGTATCGCCCTGATTGATATATATCATAGCATATCATTTAAAAACAATAAATGAATATATGATAAGTATATTGTGACAAGGAAGTCTAGAGTTTTTTAAATCCATTTCAAATAGATACATATTAGATAGATACATATTATTGATTAAAGGAAGGATTAATAAAAATTGTTTATGGTGTCTCAAACATTTCGCAACTAACTTTGTGGATCTGTGTCTATGGCCTTTAAGATGATGGTAGGAAAAAGTGGGACGAGCAGAGAAATCAGGGGAAGGTGTGTTGCAGTGGGCGTGGCAGAGTGGGCGAGTGGGGAGTGGGCGTCGGTGGGGGGCGACTGCATATGTGTCATACATTGAGTTTCTCGGACAACAATAACCAAGACGGACAGGAGCAGGGTGCATCGTTCAGAAGGAGCAAAAACGGTGCATAGGTGCTATAAAAAAGAAAAGAAACAACGAGTAGCAACAATGGCACGGCGGTGGGGAAAGATGGGGAAAGTTAGGGAGGGGGGAGTACGCAAGCTAACCCAGTTTTTTTCGACGCTGGCTCTTCACGGCTCAGTTTTGTTTTGGGCCTACTTGTTTTTTTTTTTTTTTTGCGCGCTGCTTGGTATATTTCTTTTTATGGCTTTTACGAACTGCCCGCAAAACGACGACGACGAGGAGGAGGAATAACCAACCTCACTGACAGCAAAAGAAACGAAAATATTTCGACCAAAAACTGCCAGACTTGTCCAAAAGCAGCCACCACCACCACCACCCACCCATTCCTTTGGATGAAACCTGTTTTGTAATTGCTGTGTTTTTATTCCGAGTATGCGTGTTGATGCGGATTTCTTTGGCTTTCCCAGCGTTTTTCCTGGGCTCTGGCTTCTTGCCCGGGCCCATTGTCACGTAAATCTGTGACAGAAATTAGCCTCGTTGACAAAAATATGCCTGCTTACACATTATTTGTACAAACAAATAGACGGGCAACAGTTAATGGCTGGGAGAGTGTCGTCCTCGGGTCGCCTCTGGCCTCCATGGGCTCTGTTCCTTGGGGGGGGTTCTGTGGGGGTGTTGCAGATACATGGGTCTGGAGAAATTTGCATGGGAACTGCGCCAGTTGACGCTGTTGTTTCTTGGCCTCTTTTGGCCAAATTCCTCAGCTAGTTTTGTGGCTGTCGTCCTGTCGTCCGGTCGTCCTGTCGCCTTTTCTTCCTCGCCCTCGCCTTGTTTTATTGATCTGTTTATGCTTCGGGACCTCTGCGCTTACATTTCCCCCAGCCCAGCAAATCTCTGTCCAACCCTCATCATGCATAAACAAACAAAAAAAAAGTTTTATTTGCGGACTACTAAAAATGCAAAAAAAAAAAGAAAAAGGAAAACAAAAACAAAAAGAAATAGCAAGGGATGCCGGGATCGCAAATGTGTTTTTCGGGGCAAAGTTGTGCCTAGGTTAATGACCAGACAGGCGTGAAGGCAATCATAAGCGGAGTTCATTTCATCCGCCCACACTTCGCACTCGAAGTTAATTTTCCTTGACCAGAGTCTAGCCGGGATCGAAAGTTTACTCTAGCTCTTAATCAACTCATTATAATGAACACCAGGTTGAGAGAACGAAAATATCCCTGCTATGCCGTCAATTAAATTATTTGCTAGCCTTACGGCACTTTGGCTGATTGACTTTATTGCGTTTTGATCTGATTTTTTTCAATAAAATATATTGAGCATAATACATTTAATTTATGCACATAAACAATCAATGCTATAGAAATGTATGCATGTACATGCTTAATTATACCCTTTACTTTTAGAGTAAATTGGTATAAAAAGTGCGTTGAAAGTTATGTAACAGTTAGTAGGATGCTCTCTCCTTCGACTGTTTTTCATACTCTAGCACTACTTTTGCTTACGTTATGGCTAAAATTTATATACTTCTGAAGGAACAAATTAGTCTGCTAGAAAAAGCTAAAGTCGAAAGTCAAACATGGGACCTTTGTTTGACGTCTACAATTTCCAATCGAGCCCAGACCCCTAATTACTAAGACCTAACCTTAGTCACACAAAATACAGAGTAAATCCATCATGCTATGGGTGTTCTCCTGATTAACACGAGACTCTGCCCAGGCCGGGCAACAAAATGATTGATGTCCACTACAAAATTTTCAATGTATCCAAAGCCCCCTGGAAAATGGTCGATTTATTTGGGCTATAAAGCAGCTTTTCCTACGTTTCGTAAACGTTGGCCACATGAACTGTGCGAGCCAACGAACCATTCGGATTTATGTCACAGCAAACTGATTGATTTTTAATTAAACGTCCACGATTTCACCGATTGACGCTAATCATACGCTTGATGGGCTTAAGCTCGACCACGCCCCCACTTAAGGAGGGGCTGGCTAAATAAAATGAGCATTTCCCACTTTAATTCAAACACACAAAACACACACACATACGTGCACTGCGGAAATTAGATATTTATTGAGCGAGGCGTTGTCAGGCAAACCAATTTCAAAGGTATTGGCCCAACGCGAAGGGCATTGAAACGGGAAGCGTGTGGAAATCGAATATTATCCAGATAGTGCCAAAGATCCATTTACGTGACACGGAAATGCAAATAAAAAATACAAAAAATAAAAAATGTGGAAAAAAGCGCTTTCCGAATGTTATTTTTTTTATTGAATTGCAGGGGTGGCGGTGGAAGGAAGGGCAGACCGACATAAATAAACCTCAACTAAGTCGTGTGTTTTGACATAGATTTAAATTGACATGGTTGTGTAAACAGGCCAGGCAGGAGGACATACATACAAGTATGTACATACTTATGTAAACTCTTACCAAAGGCAGACACAAAAGCAGAAACAGACGCAGAGGCAATCTCGCACACATTCCTCATTGAAAGCCGCACACAAATTCTCGGCGTTCAAGGCATTCCGTCCGCTTGGAAACCACGAAACCCACTTTTCCCAGTTCGATATCAGCAGGGCGAAAAAGGAATAAAATAAAAATGCAAAATAGTTCGTTATTTAACATATTTGACGGCTAACCGGTTGGCTGGCTGCCTGGCTGCTTGGCTGTCGGCTCGTAAATGTAAATTGGCCCACAGATATGGAGCTGATGACAAACAGGCCCAAAGCCAGTAGCACCAGCACCAGTAGCAGCATCAGAATCAGAAGCAGAATCAGAAGCAGAAGCAGAACCAGAAATAGAAACTAAACCAAAAACCAGGACGCGCATGGAAAATCCCATCTCGCCATGCGAATACGAAACCTTTGACAATTTTGTTGCTGCCTCCGCTTCGATGGTTCGTTGGGTTCTTTCTCCGGGCTCCGCAAAAATATTTGCCACGCAAATAGCTGGAAAAGTATTGCCCGATTATGTTTCTCTAACTGGGCACACACGCAGCAGTCAGCAAATTGAAAGGCAAACACACACACACACACACACACAGCCTCCGAGTTGGCAAAAAGATGAACAGGCCAAAACGATTTGAGAAGGATCCGAAAAAAGAGAAAAAAAACAAAATTGAATATGGAGGGGAATATACCCAGTAGTTTAAACCGGAGAAAGGAGCAAGGAAACGCAGTCTCGCTGCTCTCTATGAATGTCAATTGGTTGTTGGCCGGATGGTTCTTGGCAAGCGGAATGGAATGGAATGGCTTGGCATGGAGCTAGATAAGTGGGAAGGGGGCCAATTTAAACGGGCTTACTTTTTAATGAAGCTAGCCAGGCAGGGATGATGCCGCACCCGAAGGGGTATGCAACACAATCGCCATAGCGACTATGATAAATGAATGAGCATACACGTATGTCGGATGGAGTAAGTGGGTGTCTGGCCATTGAGGAGCTGCCAGCTTTGTGACAGAGAACGGCAACCGGAATTGAAATGCTAGATTAGATGCAATTAGATAGAGCGTAAGCGTAAGTGGAGGATGATAATGCGATAATATCCATTGTTGGGCAAAGGATACGGTTGCGAGTCGTGGGGTAATTGCACCTAAGGGCGGCTTATTAGACATGGACTTGAATAGAAGGTTTTTTTTGTATCTAAATGATCATTTGACGTAGAAAGATAATAATAAATTAAACAGTTACCAAGGAATGTGAAAAAAACATGTCAGTTTCGTCACACTTTATATATCATCCACTTTCAGCACAAGTTTTGATAGAATGCCACATTAACTGCCACACTTTTTTAACTTTCAACGAAATAAACCCCATATCAAGGCTTAAAAGATGAACATCCAGTGACATCAAACGTTTGCTGTAATGCCAGTAGTCCCGCCCGGAATTCATTGGCGCTCTTTTATTGGTTTTGCCGCAGTAGCCAGTGTCCAGTAGCCACAATCTGAAGTATTGGAATGTCAAACTAATGAGGTTTCCAAACCAAAACGTACTTACCCCCATTTGCCGCCGACCGCCGACTTGCAGGCTTGCACAGCAGTGGCGCCCCACCGCTCCAAATCAAATCACATAACATGTCGGCCATGTTTGGCCACCGCCCACCCCAGAACCTCAGAACCCCAGAACCCCAGAATGCCACATCCATTCATTTACCGGGTCCAAACCATCCAAAACCATTCAAACCATGTATACCAGCGCAACCAGCCCACCAAACGAACTGCAACCAACTAAAACAATTCCCTTAGCTATGCTAATGACGCGCAGTTTCCTCTATTGTAAACTACCTTTTGCTGCCCCCTTTTTCCACCGCCTAAGCTGTCACCTGTCCCCACGAATCGGAACCTCCTAACACCCCCACCCCCCCCTCAGCGAAGACCATGCCCACGCCCATGCCCTTCTTCTTCGCTTCTTCGCAGTGGCAATGCCACTGCATTCTCCTCTGAAATGCATGTGCCGAGGTTAAATATATGTTCTGTTGTGGAGCCTATGCTAATGCGCTCGGTGGGTTGAGTGGGTGGGTGGGTGGTTTGGGTGGGTGGTGGCTGAAAAGTGCGGAATATTTAAGATCTGCTTATGCTTTGCTGGCAGGTGCAGTCAATATTTGTGTACGAACGAAAGCGGCCTGGAAATCATCTCGCATACATAGTTTATAATCTGTAAATATGATTGAAAGCAATAAATGGGAAATGGTCTTTAATGCTAAGCTTGATTTGGGTCTCTTCCGAAAATGTAAGCTCCATTGAATATATCTTTATCACCCTGATGAAATTCTTGGCTCAATTTTGGAATGGCAGCTAATTGAATCTTGAATTTTTGATAGACAAATCTGATAGTAACGAGAAACACATCTGTCTACTGCAAACTTATTACTGAATGAAATGTATTTGAATAGGAGCCCAGCTTAGTATTGGCCAAGATTGATTATTGGTCGAGAGAAATGGTACCAGATGTAAAAAAATGGGCTTAAGATAATATGTTTTTGCTTTTCAGCAATTTCTTTGAGCTTCGCATTTTGGGATCATGTTATCCTTGTTGCAAAGATATTATTACGCACAGCCGGGTACTTGAAAAAATATTTATGTGCAGATATATGCATATAGTTTCCAATTCGCAGAGGATCCTGAGTTTTGTGAGGTGTTGTCGACACCATCGTGTTCGTTGGTTTGCTGAACAGGATTGGGCTGTTGTCGGTGCCCTCGTCTTCGGCTGCCCTCGTCCAATATGTGTCAAATGCAAATTTAAATCTTATTGAAAAAGGGGATTATGTGACAGCAGCAGACGCCACATGAAGAAATGGGGTTGGGGGTGTAGTTGGGGATTTGGCCCACTCCCATCTTGGCTTTCCATTCATTTTGTGGGCTATTTTTTTTTCTGCTGTGTTGGTGCAACTAAAAATGTCGCTCCTTCTGCTGTAATC
Source organism: Drosophila orena (assembly GCA_005876975.1). NCBI lineage: Eukaryota > Metazoa > Arthropoda > Insecta > Diptera > Drosophilidae > Drosophila > Drosophila orena. The sequence continues at coordinate 295,897 of VCKV01000008.1, read as the reverse complement.
GAAGCAGGAGTGATTGACTGACTCTGTGTGGAGGACTGTGGTCCTGCAGGGATGTATGTTAACTTTCGAGTGTGGCAGAAGCAGCTGCTCCAAATGGGGGCACGGGGAGGGCAGGGGAGGCAGGGGAGGCATAAACCGATTCTCATTTGCATCTTTTGCTGTCTGCCATTTTTAAATGCTTTTCCTTTCTCTCGACTACCATTCTCAGCAGTTTTCATTCCGAGTCTGTTGGTTTTGCGGTTCTACTGCCATTGCACTCATATCATCATTCTGGCATCATCACAGCCCAAGAGTGGAGAATATAATAGAATTCCAACTTCCAGCAGTAGTCTAATCCCCACATCGCTGCATACATTTATAACCCATACAATGACATGACCATACAATATTTCTCTTTCCTTTTTTTGGCACAAAATACTTTTCGCTTCGATGCCACCTCGTCCTGTCATCTCCTTTTGTGTGGATGCCTCGATTTCGGGGTAAGGGGACGTGTGTTCAATATTTTCCAGCTATTGAAATCAAGGATCGAGAAAGCGGGGCAACTGAGTTGGGCTGAATGAGGAAGGGACGCTTGTATATATTTCAAAGCTTTGTTATCAATATGTCGCCTGCTTATTGAAAATAATACAATATTCGTGTGTGGGATAAGTAAGGATGCCTGATGTACGTAATATATCTTCCTCTGTTTTCTTCCTCATTGTGCCCGAGTATCTTGTAGATATATCCACAAAAAGCAGTGAATGTGAATCCTGGGCTCTCTTTGTGTGTGTGTGTGTGTGTTCCGAATCTTGTCACCTGTCGGGGCCTCGGCACTTTTGGGACATTGATTGCGAAATCATCATCATCATTTGAATGGTTATCCTCGGTTATTCATTCGAAATATGAAATGAAAACTTTTTGATTAAGCCACCAAGCAATAATTCAAGCTGTTTGCTTAAATATACGAGTGTATCGTTTAAGTATTTGCTTTCTGAAAAAGGAGAAATGTTTTGTTAGCTTTTTCGTTTGCTTACACATTTGTTTGCTAGTTAGAATTGTTTACCTTACCTTTTGTTGCGGATAACCAATTCCGATAATGGTCTATGCCGGACTCCTCCTGGTGTCATTAAATATGCCTACTACCAATCGCAGCATTTCCTTCTGGGGCGTCCGTTTGGCAAATGGGCGGTGAGACATCTTCTTTCAACTGGCAAATGCCCTGCACGTAGCCACATAAATTCCCGTATTCAAGCTTCAAGCTCTTTTCTCTATACAAATTCATACATTAAACATTCCTTTCCAAGCCGTGCCCCATTCAATTCAATACCACTCCATTCCATTCGATTCCATTCCCTTCGATTCGATTCGATTCGATTCGATCCGATTCGATTTGTTTCGGGTCGACAATTTATGCAGCTGGGAGTCAAAGTCCTTGGCTGTGGCCTAATTGAAACATGGCCTGCAAATGCATTAAATCCCCAAATAGTAGCAAAATAATGAGGCTGATTAATTCAATCAGTTCTAATGTGGCACGCCCCAACAATCTGCCTGCGCATTAGGCCAGCACAATCTTCCTGCGGCAGAACACAGGTTACGTTGGCCCTTTCTAAGTAGTGCTAAGTAGTTTAACACGCCAATGTAATGAAGCTATAATGCCGAAGATTTCGCTTCCGGAACATCTGGTGATAGAACAATGTATTTATCGAAATAAATGAATGGATGAGGCAATCGTCTTGTTACTGCCAAAATGACGTGCCAATTAACAGTCTAATGCATAATTATACAAGTATACCAGGCGATTTCCCTAATATCCTTTCTCAAAATCAATCATCTACGAACGTGCTTCTGTAGCTTTGAATTATCTTGCATTATGGAATGGTTTAATATTTTGTTTCCAACATTCATTGCCGGCACATCATTAGTTGGTAGTTATTATAAAGAGAGTGGATTACTGAAATTAATTGATAAATACACTAAACTATGGTTGTGCGCCCATTTCGGCTATAAATAATTGTTCTAATCTGTGCAATAAAGGATTAGGTAGCATTAGGTAACGAACATTCAAATAATGATTGTTGTATGCATTTGGCATTAAGTGCGTTGAGAATAACTTCTTTAAGAAAGACTGCTAGTCCTGCCTAAGTTCGACCTTGACTCCTGGGAAAATCCACTTCATATCTATCAAGGAATCGCGTCGTTGATTCTCTGACGTTGTCAAAAGTCAAAAGTTCAGTCTGCAATTTGAACATGACATTTGTCAGGAGACAAACACATGAGTTGGGCAGAGGGGCGGAACGGTATGGCGCCATATCCACTGAACCTTAAATCAAGTTGTAAAGAGGCTGGGCCAAGTGTTTGGGGATTCTCTGTTCGCCAGGACCACTCAGAAAAATGAATCCAAATAAATTTGAATTGTTTGCGAATTTTACTGTTTAATCGTAAATCAAGCAGGGTATCAATAATAAGAATATATCACCCAGAAATAATTCCTTCTAATTTATGTGTGCTGGTAAAACACCTGAAAAGCGTTTGTGTGTTTTGATACTAAAATGCAAAAATTCAATACATTCAGCTTATATTATGGAAATCATTATGCACTGTATTTTAACTCAAGAGTCACAACTTGTAAGTCATTTTTTTAAGTGCAGAAGCAGCTGTTGATGAAACGACGGCAACAATATCAACAGCAATAGCAACAACTAGAGCGAGACAGCGGCGTTAAAAAGGAAAGAAAAGAAAAACGAATGGAAGGGAGAGGAAAGGAAAGGAAAGGAAAAACATTCCAAATGAAGATGGGCAGCTGCGAGGCATTTTCCAGCGCACATGCACACACACTCGCACATGCACACACTCGCACACTCACTCGGACTGACAGACTCACACACATGCGGCTATAAAAGTGACAAATGTTAAACGAAATGTAAAGAAAAACTGACAACAGGAAGATGCCACGTAATGAAGCATAAAATGTACATTTTTCAAGACGACTGCGAATCCAGCGGGAGCAAGAATAGATCAAAATAAAAAATAACGGATGAGGAAAAACCATAAGTGGATTCGCGAATGACGAATGGAAAATTTTTTAACGCTTCTCATCCTTTATACCCTCTATATATAAATATAAAAATTTGTAAGGATCTTATATCCTCCATATATGAATATAAAAATATGTAATGATCTAATACCCTCTATATATAAATATAGAAATGTGTAAAGATCTGTAGTTACTTTCCAATCTTTATTAATTTGATCAATTATTATTTTCCCTGTATTCGAATTCTATTACTTCTATCGAACTGCAAACTGTGCATATGAACCTCAAAATATGCTTTAAGTTAAGCAAATATATGCTCTTAAATATTTTGTGCTTCTATATTTGGCCACTCGAATGCTGCTAATAAATCAATATGTTGTATAAACTAATTTTCCGCGATGACTAGGATGCAATAATATATGTAAGTCGCTGGATTGCCAAGTGTGGGGGTGCATGTATTTTCTTTTCCAAGGTTCCCTCAGATATTTATCGTTGGAAAATTGTATGTGCTAGATATCAGCATTGCCTGTGATTACATTTCCGTATGCATTGCACAAATTACATCTGGCTGCGCTAGCCAAGCGAATTTAACCTGATCAGAGCTGTGAATCGACCGACCGACCGACCAGTCGCGCTGAAATCATAGCATACCTTGCGGCGCCAGTCGACTGACAATGAGTCCTGGCAAAAAGCAACGAAAACATTGTCAACGAACCCTCGTCCTTGCCTTCATCGCATAATCGAAATTCATTTTCACGCTTGTAATCAATGCGACAACGCCCCAGCAATGCCACGCCCAACTTATGCAAATCGTTGACTTCGTGCAGCCTTCACAAAATCAGCCACCCACCCCACCCCAAAATGCCACCCCCCTTCCCCCCCCCCCCACCCCCACCACTCTCCCCGCCACGTAATTGCTAAAAAAAAATTTGTGTTGCAGAGGGAAAACTTGGAGTGGGGCAGCAGAAAAAGAAAAAAAAATGAGAACGACAAACCGAATTTAATTTGTTTTTCGCTCGTTTTGTGCAAGCAACTTTCTCGTTTTCTTGTTGAATTTCGTTTTCAATACGCAGACACACACATACATACAAAAATATATGCCTTTCTTCTTCTTTTGTTGTCTAGCTTGCAATATTTATTATCGAATTGGTAATACCGGAGCCGTAGGGCGAACCGGGCTAGAAGGGCGAAGACATGACGGCGCAGTGCGAGCAATTCAAAAAACTTCAAGCTGAATTCAGGGACCACCTCCGACATAAGTTTCAGGCATAACATACCCTTTCGCATACTCGGGGCATTATAAACCAATTTTCAGCACAGATATATGATTTCTAGAGGCTTGAATAGTTAAATGAATTATATAGCTCTTAAAGCTCTTTACAATTATGTACTTATTGATAAGAAGTGGTGGTATTTGTTTCCATAACGACGAAAGTGCAAAATTACATTTAAGATATCAAAAATGTATTTTTTAAATGGTTTTCGAGCAAACTACGGTAAAAGGGTGTATGGTATAAAGAGTCCTAGGGTATTTACAGCTCCTGGCCCGAAGCCATCCCATCCGTTGCCACTCGTTTCCTTCCGTTTTCCATGCCAGTCTTGTTTACTGGAAGCTCCTCCTGCCCGCTGCTCGTTCTTGAAATGTTTGCTGCGATTACCAGGATTGCATGGCCATGTCGTGGACGGGTCGACGTTGCCTTGGGTCTTCTTGGTCGGGACATTGGTATGCACACGCGTGGACCTCGCATAGTTGTCCTCGACAGGAAGTCTAACCTAACCCGGGCATATGCCCTGCACGTATTGCCCTTATAAATTGTTGCCAAATACATATAGTATATACATATAAATGTATATATACATGTCCATATACATATACTTGCATGTGCGGAGAGGACACTCCACCTCGATTTCTGCCAACAACTTGCCCCCTGCCACCAGGGGAATGCGTGCGTATGACAGTTGCAATTGTACTTTAGTTGGTGGAGGGGGGGGGGGGACTTCGGTATGCATGCAGGACAATTGCACAAGTCGTTGCAAACTTTTTGCGAAGCCATGTTAACTGCCAGTCAATACACGAAATGCGAATGATATGGCTTATTTGTGTCCTACGGATGTTGGGCCGACCCTACATCCCCACATCCTGCCTGCCGCATTTAAAAGCCAAAAACCTTATGACTTATTCAGATGATGTTCGGTTTGAGTTGCCCCGCTCACTCTCAACATACTTTGCTGTCTTCAGCTGAGTTTCGAGTTTCGAGACTCGAGTCCTTCTGACTCAGGTCATTAATTATACGCCACGTGTCGCAGTCCAGGCAATTAAATTTACGCATTTAATCAGGAAAGCACCCCACAACGTGACACACTCACTTGCATGTGGGGATAGAAATCCTGGCCAACTCAGCATTCCAGAATGAATAGCATAGCCCGCTGGCATAACTTGGCCAGAACAAGGAGGTTTTTACTAAATAAGTTGCAGTCAGATAAGTGTCAATCTCTCCATTGGCGTAAATAAATAAATAATAATTTAGTTGTCTTATTTAATGCATCGCTGATATGATAATAAGAATTTATTATTTAAGCTTGAGACTATGGAGCCGTTTGCTTATATACTTTTGGTCAACAAGCTATTTGTGGAAGATTCGATTAATTTTTTATAATATTATATTTTGAGACATACAATTTTTAAGCTAAATTTCCGGCTTTAAATCAATAACATATAAATATAAATATATTTAAAACATTTTAATTGGTTTTAAAGTTGATTTAGTTACGGATTCCACGAAATTCCCTACAGTCTTTCACTGATGAGCTTACATTGCTACATCTCTTCCTGCAACTTTAATGCATTCATTAGGATTATAACGATGCCCATATGCCGCATATCATCCGTGGCATTCTCTGGGGCTGCAAGCCCCAAGGAGTCATTGGCACACATTTCATCGAAGTGCTGGTGGCTGTCCGCCAAATTGGCCAAGAATGAATGAACGATGGGGAGACCCACGATCTGTCTTGCGCGTAATGATATTTGCTATATTTAAGAACGGCAAGTAAGCGTAGTGCTACATTTGGGCAAAAGAGATGTTGTTAATTGAGAATTGGCTGGTATATTCCTGGCAAATTGTACATATATGGCTTTCCAGTGAATTTCGTATACTTTGACCTTTTGGCCGGGTCGTAAGTGGCGGTCAAGTGGCCGGCGTAATAGGGCGACGATGGGCCCATCGTTTAAATATTCCAAATCCCAAGTATTTCGCCTGTGCGTGTGCTCACAATTTCCAATTTAATTATACACCTGACCGAATTTGAATATCCTGCCCGTCCCACATACATACATACATCTGCACAAACACACACACACACACACAACGTGTAGTTTGTGCGTGGCCATTTTCATGGCCAGAACTCGTAAATTTAACGCATTAGGATATTTAAATAATGTTTTCCCTTCTTGCCCGTCCGTTGCGCTATATGTGAAATAATTTTAGGTAATGGCAGCAACGTGATTAGCTCCAATCATGCCACAAATTCATAAATTTCAACTGGAAAGCCCAGGGTTTTCCTCTCTCTCTCTACTGTGTCCTACCATGTTTTTCAGTCATTGTCGCCTTAATTTCCTAATGAAGCCATTCAGTTAGCGAAGTGTCAGCCTCATTTCCATATAAATGTCTAAATGTATATATATAAAAAGTATGATTTTAGCTGTTGCGGTTGAAGTGGTTGAGGCTTCAAGGAGCAATAAAAACCGCAGATAGATTTGGAGCAGACTTTTGATTGCCCGGTTCTTTCATCAAGTGTAATTAATTAGGTCCAGTTTGGCTTCTGCTAATACCCCTTTTGGTTAAATTAAAAATAGAATGGATTTTGAAGTGCTCGAGCAGCAAAATGTAATTTAATTCTAACCAAAGTTTAATTACAAATTCACAATAAATATATAAACACCTTAAGTTGCAAGGCTACTAAGTTTTCACTTAATCAAGGCTACTAAGTTTTCACTTAATCATTACAACTCCTAAGAGCTTTTGAAATATGAAGTGTTTTGCATAAAATGTCTAAGTTGCAGCTGCCGAGAAAAAGTTTAACTATGTAAAACTTAAACCGTTTGGCTTTAATTCCTCTAAAATTTATTTAAATGGATTGGAGCCGTTATTTTAATTCAATTTCAGCAATGCAAAATAGCTCACCCGGGTTGGGCTAAAAATATTGCTCCTTTTGCAGTCGGAAAGGAACTTTTTTTTGAAAAAACGGCATGACCTCGTTTACTTTCACATGAACACATACTTTACTTCAGGCAACATTTTACCTTTCAAATTGTGAATCGCAAATTTAAGGCTCGGCTTTGCCACTGAAACCCTTTGAGTTGTGGAGATGCGTTTGAGCACTTTTCTGGGTTTTTCGGCTTGGATTTTCCTGCCAGCCTCAGCTTGCATCCTTGTATCCTTGCCAAATACTTAGGCTCCACATCAGGCATTAGTGCTTCGGATCCGGGTATTTAGCATTGCACAGATTCGCAATGCCACGTGCACACAAACACACAAATCATACGTCAAAATCAAAATTAATCCGTTTTGTGTTATATGCAGCACTTGAAATTATATGCTTAAAGGCTTAAAATCAGCCCAACAAACGGGCAAATAAAAAAAAAAAGGACCAAAACCAAAGCAACAAAAAAGGGATCGCATAAACCAAACACAATAACCAACCGAAAACAGAAATGTTACAATCCAACAACAATGCCCAAACGCAGCACAAATTGCGTATGTTCCTCCCTCACAGTACCCTGCACACACATTTCCTCTTTTTATCCAACTGCCGCCATTATTTGTGTTTTTATTGCTTCGTACATGAAACAAAAAATAAAACGCGTTTGCCGCTTTGGGGCAAGGTGGCAAATCGGGGGCAGAAGAATGGCGGTACGTACGCCTGCCATTTGCAACAACTGTGTGGCGGGGGCACTTGAAAGAATGGCATAAAACACCACTGACACACCGTGACACATGCAGCAGCCGAGCTCCAAGACGCCAAAAGTGATCGACTTTTGAATACCCCTTCCCGGCTTTGAAATCTTTGCATCAAAAACAAATCAAGTTTGGAGAAATCGGCTTATATATCGAATTATAGACAATACAATTTTTACTTGAAGTACCTATCTTAGAGTTTATTATAGAATCATCATTGACTTTGTATTGCTTTTTATATGATTTGTCATAGTTTTCAGGAAGTGGCTTTGTTCCAGAAAGTCGCTTGCTCAACAACAGGCCTGCATACCCTGTAAATCGGTTATAAAGGCAAACAATAACAGATTTATTGCATATTTCGCACTGGTAATTGAGATTAAACAGTTGCGAAAAATAAGAACGAAAACAGCCGCTTGGCATTTCATAAACCCAGAGGTCGTCCCACAAACACACACACAAACGCACACACACACACACACACCAGCACAGAAAACGGCTATAAAGGCAGCGCATAAATTTAAAAGCTCGTATTTGTATCGTTTTGGCCTTTCACTGAGTGAATCCTTTCTTTTTTGCGCCCCCATTGATCCTGGAGCCCATCATTTGGGCCGTTCGCCTCCATCCTTCTTGCTGAACTGTAATTCATTTTAATAATTGTCAAGTGGCGCACTTTATTTATGACAAACTTTTAATAATTTAATTGCTGGCCCAGCAATGTTGCCCTTGCTGCTCGTATTGTTGCAATTGCTGGATTTGCCGCTGCGTTCGCATTTAATTGATAAATGCGTTGGGGTCCGAAAGGGGGCGTGGCAAGGAGAAGGCAATCGAGCGGGCTGCCAGCTGTAATTATAGATGATTTGAATAATTCAATGCTCATGACCGACCGCCCAACCGCCCGACCGCCCGCCCGTCCATCGCGTTTTGTTTACGCAATTAATTGTGCGGCTGTGTGCCCCGAGAATAATAACAACAGGCTGGAACAGTGGCCCAAAACAGGGAATTCAGCAGTGGACTCTCAGAGACTCTTGAAGGAAATTCCCATTAATCCCAAAGATACTTAGCTAACGTTGTTTGCCGTACTAGCTAACACGAGCAGATTCAAAGGGAAACTTAAATGTACTTGTGCAATTAATGGTGAGAGTTGCCCGACTTATTATTCATTCAAAACCCATTTCTACTTGGTAAATTGTGACTTAATTGTAGGCTTCTGGTTGCAAGTCACGCAAATTAAGAAGTTTTTATAATTACTACCCTCTAACTCGCTGAAGAAACCCTTGCATTCCTCTACTTTTTACTTGCGGCTTAGAAATTAAATATTATTCATATTTTGAAAAAGATTTTCCATATATTTTCTTATATATATTGTATATTCTTATAGAATATTGTTTTCCTAGCGTAGTACAATTCAGCAAGTTTTGAGTTGGATGAAACGATAGACGGCAAGCTACTGAGTTTAGAACCGTTCTTAAGTACTTAGGATTTCTGGGATATCTGAGAGCTGCCAGCTAGTTTCTTATTTTGTATAAAATGCTATGATTTTGATCCACTGTGCACCAGCGATGGGGTTGCTTGGTCATCACTCGTTTGTCGCCCTGTACTTTCCGTTTCCATTGTGCACTGTCATTTGCTTGATAAGCATGGAGTACGTACTCGTACATACACACACGTATATCCAAAGCGTTGCGGCACATCGGAGCCGCGACCACGCCCACCGCACAACATGACACGCCTGAGGCCTCCAGTCCCGCCCCTCGTGCGGCCCACCTGGCGGATAGTTTGGCCTTGGATAGTTTGGCGCTCGTCGTTCATAAGCAATTCATGTGTTTTCCGTAAACACTTCAATTTAATTTTAGTGCCGCTGGCGCGAAATTGCTCTTGAATTATTTAGGCAAAGAGTTATAAGAGCAATCCTTCCGCGAAAGGGGCTCTATATATATATATATATATATATATCCCGGTAGATGAGAGTCTTCTGCATCCGGTTTCAAGTTCAGGTGCGTCGCTGATTGCCGGAGGGATTGGAATTAACGGAGGTGTCGGCACACGGTGCAAAATTGTCTAGTTTTTTTCTACCCTCGTATGCCTTCGTATCCAACACCGTCTGGGCACATAATTGCGGCAAGTCGAAGATAAATTACCCGAACTCAAAACTTTGACCTAAGCGCCGTTTCCGTGAGTAAGATTAATGATGCGGCAATTGCCAAACAGCTCCGACCAACGTGAAACGGCCAGCAGTAGCAGCAACTATCACAGCAACAGACACTCGACAACTTTATGGGATTTGAATCAAGGGTTGTGCTCTGGGTGGAACGTGGCTTGGATTGGGTTGGACTGGGTTGGAATGGGTTGGATTGGGTTGGAATGGGCTGGGGTAACATAATAATTCCAATGGGTGTCCGTGGGTGTTGGCGGGTCTGGGCGCCACATGTGGCACCCCCGCATGCCGCACTTAGGTGCGAATGGGTGCATATTTATGGATACAGATACTGGGATACTCAGCAGAAAAGATACATTTATTGCTATGCCATAAACTTTGAGTAATAAATTTTATTTTTATTGTTCTGACTGACTCTGCTTGACTGACTGACTAGCCGGATGGCTGGATGGCTGGATGGTTTTTTTTTTTGGTTAACTCCCGAGTACCAGGAAATCACCTTGTTAAGGGTAAAGTGGTGTGAGTGAGGGTCGCTCTGCCAAATTGGCATATTTATGACCGAAAACAGTTTTACGAAAGGCGCTGCCAAAATAGCAAAAGCGATAAACGACACTTGAATGAACTGACTAAACTGTGGATGTGGATGTGGATATGGATCTCAGTTGGTGTGTCTGTGCCGGGGTGTGATTTATATGGCCAAGGAATCGGTGCCGAGTCAAACCAGTGCGGTGCTAAGTTTCTTTTTAAAACGCCTCGCAAGATGAATGTATCCTAAAGTTTGCGCCGTTCTGCTAATGGTTTCATAAAACCCACTGCATATGTGCAGCTCCAATGCCAAAGATGGATCGTTTTGCATCTGTCAAGGTGTGAGATATGGCCAAGAACTGGCCTTAGACTTTTCGAGGCAAGTTGAATGGACGGCTATATGGTGGAAAATTGCAAGCGATGTGTGGTTAAAATGTGAAGTGTGGAATTGAGAAATCTACCCAGCAATGTGGTCATTTGGGTTCTCAAAATAAAGATAAATCGGTATTTAAAATGGCTATAGTGTGTCTCATAATTACTTGCTTAATTAGTTATTTATAAAGAAGAGTATATCCTTATGACTTAGATTAAATACCAAACATTTAAGGACAATGATGAATCTCCCTGCTAGGTTATAATAACTTATCCATTTTACTAGGGTTCTGCTGTCGAAAGGCCCGGCAAAAGTTTGCCGTATTCTTAATTGACTTGACGCCGATTAAGTGTAATGTATCTTGAGGATATCATATACATAATGATCCCACTTACATACATACACATACACAGGGCACACCTACTGGCACGAAATCGCGCGCCCAAGAACCTTTTTCATGTTTGGCTGCGTTAAATACACGCTCACAGTTTGTTAAGTTCATTTAAAGTTTTGATCCCCGTCTGAGCGACGGCTTTAAAATCAGGGTATCTTCCTTTTTTTTGGGCGAAAAAGCTTTGGGCTTCTACAACAGCAACGGCGGCATCTGGAGTTGGAGCAGGAGCAGGAGCAGGAGCAGGAGCTGGAGCAGGAGCTGGAGCATGGGCATAAATGGGAGCAGCTTATAGGGCTGAGCTTAAAACCGACATGCTCACATATGCATGCCCTGTGTGCGGGGAGGCAACTTACATATGTTATTATCGCACAAACTCGCAAATTCTCGGCAGAGATAGGGCGAGGCGAAACGGGCGGAGAAACTGCGAGCCAACAACTCCCAAATGTATGCTACGTTTTGCTCCCATTTCATGCTGCGCTGCGCAGCTCGCGTCGACGCTGACAGCGCCGTCGACGTCGGAGTCAACTAACAGGACATCATCCCCAACGGACGCTCATCATATTTATCCTGGTCCTTGTCCAGGACTTTCTTGCTACTGCCGCTGCTGTTGCTGCTGCTGCTGCTGCTGCTGCTGCTGCTGCTGCGGCTGCTTCTGCTGCTGTTTGTTTTGCAGCTCGTTGACATTTCATGTCACTGTGTCACCGGCATAAAAAATTAAAAGTATAAAAATGATGCAGACTCTGGGAGCCACTCCCACTTAAGCTACCGCCCGCACGCTCCTTTTGGCAAATCGCTGGCATTATATGCGTAATAAAAACTTGCGGTCCGCCCCCGCCTGGCAGCCTGCCTCTTGTTGACCTTTTCGTGGCATTCGTCCTGCTCCTCAAAGGAAGATGATGGCGGCAAAGGATTCCTCGGTAATGGGAGTGTTTGCGGGGATTGACACTTTATTGTATAGCTTGCTCTTTGGCCGGATCTTCAAGTGGGCAAAAGGGTATCGCATATTTTATGGCAGTAGGCGTATAGAACGTAAAAGGAAAAGGGATTAAATTAGAGCTAGTTCTGTTGGTGCCTAGCATATATAGTATTACAATAAAATTGTAATGGGAAAACTAACTTATTAACTAACTTTAATTCCTGTACTTTATTTTTAACAACTTAATATAGATGTTTGAAGAGCTTTTCCCCCGTTTTTAAAGAGTATCCACGACACTCCTTCATTCAACTTTTCACTCATTCATTTATTCTGTTGGCTTGTTTTAAAAGTTTGGTCCGACAAGGTTGAGGGTCACATGGACGCAGCGCCCGCATCTGCAGGGTCCAGTCTGTGGGGCAGGGGGGGTCGTGTGTGCGTGACAGACGTTCTCGGGCCAACACGACCTACCGCCCATCCACCCACAGACCCACTCCCCCCTCTCACCCACCACTTGCTCGTGGCCCAAAGCGATGCCTGTTTGCTGCTTGTCTGTCAGCCAACAAGTTAGTCATTTTCTGTATCAAAAAAAATAAAACGCAAATAAAAAACTTTTACGACATATTTATCTTTTTTCGTTCTTATTCTGCCGCCCGTCGTCCGACAACCTGACTTCTTCGACTTTCTCCCATTCTGATGTATCGCAAGTGCGTGTATCTGTGTGTATCTGTGTGTATGTGCATGGGTGTGTGTGTGTGTGTGTGTGTGGAGAAAGGTGCATAAAGGTTGATACTACTTATATATACGCACTCAACTGTGTGATGTATCATTTGTTTTACATGGTCCAAGCGATGGGAAAAGACTTCGATTTGTCACCATCAGCGTAATGAAAAACAATCAGCAAAATTGCCGGGCGGCAAACTGAAGCTTTTCTGATTGCTTTTTCCCCTGTCGGTCGGAATTTAATGTTTTGTGCATATGGCAAATGACTCTCGAAAGCTTAGGTAAACAATTGGCGAGCTAAGATTTATTAAATTAGAATATACATATCTATTGAATTGAAACGGATGATGGATGGGATGAAGTTATGGCATCCCAATTGCATACTTATCTGATTGATCCGTAGAATTTCCTTATAACGAAATTCGAAGAACTAAATTAGAAATAAAATTATTGCAGCAATATATTAGTATACAGACTTTGCAAAGTAATTTCAAAGTAATTTAATCTACAAACTGGAGGCTAGTTTTCGTTTTCAGCAATAGTACAATCATGTTTTGGTAAGCTTCCGATTTTCCGGATTTTCCGATTTTCTCCCCGCAAGCCAAGCGTACTGCTAAGCCGTATAATTTCTGCTATGCTGACCTCCCACATCACATTTAGTTTTTTGGCCATATTTCATCGTGTATAAAATATATTTGACTTCTCCGAAGCTTTGAGCTGACTGGAAATAACTTACAGACTTAGGCGAATGGGAGCGGGATTGAGTGCCAGTCTGCACAGCGTTTTTCTACTTGGCTCCTAGTTTTATGGCTGGTCGTAATGTGCGCCGGTAGCCGTACCCACACATTGGCACACTCAAGGTAAACCGTCGGGAGTCTTAAAGCTCAACAATCGTGCTAATGGCCCGTACTCGTCCTTGTCGGCGGCGTCTGGTATGGCAAGGTTCCATAGCTCCATGGCTCCATGGCTCCATGGCTCCATTGCTCCGTGGTTCCATGGCTCCATGGTTTCATGGCGGAGCCGAAAGTTTTTATTTGTTATTATATACTTTGGCGTGTCAAATAAACATCACACATCTAGCGTACATGAAACATGTTTTATATGCGACTTCTCTGCGGCTGTTGAGGCTCTACGTGTTGTGGCTGCGCACTTTCTTCTGACTTTCATCAATGCTGAGAGAAATGGGTGATTAGGAAAATGCTGATTAGAAAATATTTAAGAAATATTGCAAGACACTTAGGCATATTTCTGGTACTCTGGCTAAGAGGTTACAGCTACTGACTTATTTGTTTTATAATCACTATTAAGAGTTATAACATTTTTCGCGCAGTGCATATTTTCTTTTTAAGGCTAGGCATTTCCATGTGTATGGAAGATTGCATGGCGTCGGATGAGAGGGAGTTCGGCTGGCAAAAGAGGACTATGTCACACGACTGCGGCTCATTTGCATGAGTTGTCGCAGGCTTTTAGTCGAAAACTTCCTCCGTTGTCGTTTGGCGTGTTGGACGCGGAGGGGGAGGGGGAAGGGGGGCTCCTCGTTTAAGCCAAAATATCAACATTGGTTCAAAAGTATTACGAAAACAATTAAATCAAGTTAATTGTTTTTTACGCGTCGCGCTTGAAGGCAGAATCCTTGGGAGCTTAGGTTTCACTCGTGTCTGGAAAGCGCTGTGCGGGCTAAAAATTGTTGTAAATACAATTAAAACTTGGCCGATGTAGATGCTGTATATGTTCTGCTTGAAAATCAATTAAAATTGTAGCTCACTTTAAAAATCAGTACTTACGCTTTCGTTTAATATTAGTAAAGCAGCTGATTTATGTTGTAGGAAAATTTCAAGCACGAAATACTCGTATTTATTTTTCTATTTCATATTTTTTCTGTGCCACGGTGCGTAGTCAGCGCGTGTGGACTAACGTTAATTTTATGCCATTTCATTTGCTTTCGCTTTTCAAACGTGTGATTTATGCAAAGCAGCAACGAATAAACAAATGCCCCCGGCAAAGGTGTCTCCACACAGTGGATTTACGAGCATGTGAGCGCCAACGTGCTGAAATGAAACGGGCGAATAAGGGAAAAGTGTGGAGCCACTGGATTATAAGATGCTATCTATAGATCGCAGATTTCTAAAGAGCACACCTCTTTCGTTTCCCTTTCAGGATGCAGCTGTATCTGGTGCTGATCTCATGCCTGGCCAGCTCCTCGCACTGCTGGCAGTTCGACGGCGGAGGTGGCCACCGCAGGCCAAGGAATACCGGCCGGGGTCCGCCGTCCTCGACCGGTGGCAGGGGATCCGCCGCCCTGTTGGGCTCACAGCAGCAGGACATCCTCTACGCTTGTCCACTCAACTCCATGTGCCAGTGCGCCGGCCTGCCCAACGAGACAAGCACCCTGATTGAGATTAATTGCAACGAGGTGGCCCTGTACAAGTTTCCAGGTAAGCGACCCCGCCATATCCTGTGCACCCTTCGATATCCTGTCCTCCGGCCCCGTGTATCGCCTGTCAATGTGTCCTTCCAGCTTGTCACGGCTTATTTATGTGGCAAATATTTTCATTGCCAGTTGGTCATAAATTGCCATGGCTCCGGAGCCCTGGACAAGGACTCGTCGGCCCGGCCGGCTTCTTACTTCTCCCATTGCCCATTGCCCATTGCCCATTGCCCATTGCCCATTGCCCATTAACCATTTCCCATTTCCCATTTTCCATTTCCCATTTCCTGTTTCCCTGACCAGCCAAGTGCCTTTGGGCTCTTTGTGCTCCTGTCGCCTGTAGCTCGAGAAATGTAATTTTTTAATGAAGCCTCAAACAGCTTTGTCGCGGCCCACAAATAAAACGAAATCTTACATTTAAGTTTGCCAATTAGTTGTGAAAATAAAGTTTCCTTTCCTTCCCTTTATTTTCTTTTCCTTTCATTTCATTTTATTTTATTTTCTTCTCCCCTCTTTGTGTCTTCTGTGCTGTTGCCTTCCAGAAAGTTTTATAACGATTGCTGTGGCAAATTCCACGCAAATTTTGGTAGTTTTCATACCTGGCACTTAATAACTACAAAGGTAGATTGTTTTATAGCGTGTAAGGTGCACACTTTTCGGTAACATTAGATGGAAAGCTGGATGAGGAGAAAATGTACTTGTTATTTATTATTAACAACGTATACAGCAATCAAGGTGAGATGCATTTTGAAGCTAATTAGCGCAACCATTGTTAGTTGAAAGAAGTCAATACAGCTACTTTGTTGCTGGTAACCTTACGAGCCACAACAATGGTTTCAATTTCATTAAAAAGTGTAGAGGAATTCTTGCAGTAGGTATTTCATAGTCGGAAGACTCAGCGAAGAGTCTTGCTCCCCTTTTAAGTAATGAATGAATGGCAAGTTTCCATAGCTCCATTGTCATTTTCCATTTCCATTCCAAGCGCAAAATGTTTCTCATTGCGGTGGCTTCTTTTCTCCTCGCTTTGTGTGTGTTTTTTGAGACTTGTGTTGAAAATATTACCATTCTACAATCCGCTGCCTCTTCGTTAACAACTGTGACACGCCCACAGAGTCGCCTTTTTGGCCAAAAGTTGCCGCATAAAGTTGCAAAAAGAAGGAAAATAAACGAAAATAAAAGGAAAATGAAAGAAACAAAATAATAAACAAAGTTGTTGACTGGCAAAACACACAAAAATTGGCCAGACATTGGCAGCACCGGGAATTGGGAAGACGGAAGACGGAAGACGGAAGGAGTGGAGTAGTGGAATACTATTGAAAAGTTTGTCTCCTGCTCGCTGGTTTCCCCAAAGGATCCGGGATACGGGATACGGGAGCAGGCGAAATGGCCACTCCGCATTGGCAATTTATCCTTCGTTTCTTATGCAAAACTTTCCAATTGCATCTGCATTGGCTTTTGCTTTAATGAAAAACTTGAAAATATTACAACTAATCGAATTAAAAGTAATGTCACCTCAGCAAATTCCAATTTATATCACAGGGAGCACATAAAGCCTGTTTTTACAGCATTAAGCATTGCACTTCAAGCAGATGTCTCAATTCCAGTACCATCTATATGAATTTTATTCCATTTATACATGCATATATACGAGTAGAAAGACAACGTTGATGGGGATGTTAGCGACAACGATTGCATTCAAGCAGCAGAAGAAATGTTGCAGCTGGAAAACTTTTGGCAATTAGCAATTCTAATGCAAGCGGACACACACAGAGACCCAGAGAGATGCGGGCAAAAGGAAGAGAAAACAC
Organism: Drosophila orena; assembly: GCA_005876975.1. NCBI lineage: Eukaryota > Metazoa > Arthropoda > Insecta > Diptera > Drosophilidae > Drosophila > Drosophila orena. The sequence continues at coordinate 278,610 of VCKV01000008.1, read as the reverse complement.
TTTGGTTGACAGCCTGGCTAATTGCGTGCCACGCCCCCTGCTGCCACTTTCTCCAGCTCGCACTCCTCATCGAACCGACTTCCTGCCTGGAATGTCACCATGTGGTCGGTCGAGGAGTCCGAAAAAATAACCAAAACTATGCACCCAGAAATTTTAAAAGGATAAAAATGTGGGCGGTGGGCGGTGGGCTGTGGGTGGTGGGCGGTGGGAGGTGGTCGGGGAAAAGGATTTGACAACTGTAACTGGGGACACAAGCTGGAAATCCATTTAATATCTCAAAATTTCCAGTGCGTCGCTACCGCACAGAGAATATGCAGCAGTAGCACTTTTGTTCCTGCTCCGAATATTTTCGTAATTTAATGTTGAATTCCTATTGTCTATTGGGAATGTAACAACGAAAAAAGAAAACATGGAAAATTGTGGCTCTCCAATTTAGATTTATTTTTAATGTTTCATTTTCGGGCTGGTGGTCTCCTGCTGGTCACTTTCACGCTTGGCCAGAGGCCATTTTGGTAGATAGCAGCCTCCTTGGTTCGATTTGGCCGCAATTTTCATGCCGAAAACTATTTGCGAGCGACCGAAAAACGAAAATGAAAGACGACAGTTTGCCCACATGCCGCACGTTTCCTGGGCCTGATTCTTTCACTCTATTTTGTGGCGCAGGACACCAAGTATATGGATATAAATGGTAGTTTCCCAGCCACAACCCGGTTCCTGTCCATAGTTGCCTTCCTGAATGCCGGGCCAAAACAATAACTTTTCAGCTGACGTAATCTTCATCAACACACGGACGCACAGGCTCCAAGGCATCGGTTTTGAATGTCGTTGGGTAGCAGATTGTTGCCGAGCATCGGACAGCCTTAGTTGGGTTAAGCAACACAAATGGCCGAAATGATAGAGTTGAAATTAAGGCCTATACGATTCTCGGCCGCATTTTATTGTGTCACCTAAAATGACTTTGCCTCTAAAATGCTTACATAAGGTATATGTTCATTTCGAAATATTACTCTTACAAATTGGTTGAATTATCTGCAAAAAAAGATTGGATAACACGCTGTCTAAATAATATAAATAAATATAAATAAATATTTTCAGTACTTTAACTATTTAATATCCTAAGACACTTTCAAAATGACATTGATTTTAGTTAAAGGTTCAAACAAGTGAAAGAATTTTCGTTGGTTAAGGTTGAGTTAATATTGCATCTATGTTGCCACGCCCCCTTCACTGCCCACCGACACTTTGCTGTTTGTACGTTATTGTGTTTTTTTCATATGCTCGGTGGGGCAAGTTGAATAAACACTTGGCAAGTGACGCAAAACGAGACGAGAGCGTCGGACGTGGACGAGCATACAAACAGCTGGGAGGTTGGGAAGTTCGGGAGTGGTCAACGTTGGCCAACGCTGGTCTGCCTGGAAGCAAAAGTAAATAAATAAATATGCTTGGCATTTTGTCAGAGAATTGACTTGCGGCCATAAAGCAGCACAAGCCAACAACGTGCGATGGACGCCAGCAGAAGGAGTCTCCAACCAGGTTCCCCAATATGCCCAGTCTCCAGTTCGCCGTGCCCATTCCAACAGTCTTGTTTCCCGAGTTCATTTCAGTTGGTGGACCCTCAGGCACGGGCCCAGAAGTTTATTAACGCCATATGTGTTGTTGCCGTCCTGTGTTGTTGTGGTCCTGGTTTGTCCACTCTTGACAAAACACTGGCAATGGCTTAGATATGCACACGCCCCCTGCACACACATGCGTACCTTCTCCATACACAAATACACATTTGTATTGTGGACATATATGGTACAGTGTGGTATAGTATGGTGTAGTATGGTATGGTTGGTTGGACCCTGCATGAGCAATGCGCCGAGCTTTGGCCACGTGTTTGCTGCTTGGTCGGGGGAGGCGCACGCGTGTCAACAGGGCGTATGATTAATATTGTATTAATATGCGATATGTAATTAAGATGTAAGCTACTCTGTGCTTACATTACTTCTTGTAGCGCATGTATGTCCGGACTCGCAATGCAAACTACACGTATATACATTGGCACAATCAGCAATCTAAACGTATCGCAGATATAATCATTATATGAGTTTATGCGCACAAAGCTAACAATTTAGTTTGGTCAACACTCGAAAGTATTTCAAGATATAATTTAATTCCTAATACATTCTCTTAGCTGGCTACTTACTTCGAAAATCAATCAGTAATTTTATATATTTCTTTTTTCTATGGCACTAGTTTTCAAGTGTTAATTTTAATTCAATCACGAGACGAAAGACATCAGAAAGAAATTTCTGCTAATGAAGAAATTGCCATGAATTGGAAATGATCGGTCTTCGTATGGGGCGAAATGCTACCGGCCTGCGTTTAAATGTCTTCAATTTTTGTATGACTCAGTTCAAGCCCGAGGGAAACATCAAAGCCGCAATTAAATTACGATTCGTTGAGCATGTGTTAATTAAACAGGAGCAGCGGGGGCGGACGAGAGTCCTTGGAGTGCCCGGGTCGAGGGGACGCGGCTCTCAAAGGAGCTGGTCACCCAAGGCGACTTTCGCATGGAATTGGAGCTGCTCACAACCACACACACACGCGCGCACACACGCGGACACACACACGCACAGACACCCACACACACCCACACACACACCCACACACACATGCTTGTGAGGTAACCATGTGTTTCAGCCTGATTATGGCAACGGCTGCTGCTGCTTGCGACCAAAGGGAATTTCCATGTCATGCTTGTCAACTTAAATTATGGCCTGACCTTACCTTAAGCATTCGGCGGGTTGGTGGCGGGGGAGGGGGAGGGGGAGGGGTGCTGCGAGGCGGTACTACAAATGACACCGCCCACAATCAACCACCCACCACCTCAACCCGTTCGCCGACATGGTAAATATTTTTCGGTCGAGTGGCGTGGCTTTTTTCCCACTCCCTCCGACTTTGTCTGTTTTGCTCCTCTAGAATTGCCACAAAACTGGCAGAGAAACTGACGTGCAACATGAAAATGCACTTTTCGCTTTTAATTGAAAAATTTCCTCTCTATTCGGCTCGCTGTTTTGGGAATTTTTTTCTAGACCGAAAGTCCGAAGCGGAGGCGCATCTATTTTCGTTCAACCATTATTCCACCGCATTTGCTATGCACATATTCCTGTGTCAGTATCTGAACTGAATCACTGACATCACGGTCGCGTTGAAGTCAAAGCGAAATTCGCGACTAATCCCGGATTTTCAGAGCTTGACTCAACCATCCGCGTTTTGCCAAAATAACAACAACAAAAAAAAACAACAAAAAATGGATCAAACTTGACTGCAGAGCGAAATAATTAAACATCAATTTGATGAGTTCAGACTGAGAAAAAATTGCGAATATCAAAGCATTTAGACATAGCGAAAAAATACCGCATAAAACGAAAACTGACCAGCAATTGATTGTTCCTTATAAATATTCAATGTGCCAGAGAGTGCAAAAATCAATCGCTCTATGCTTGCCAATTTTCTTTATTTTTTTTTTATTGCGCACCATGGAATATTTAATAAGTGAAAACGCACTGATTTCCGAGAAAATTTTGTTGAGGTTTGACTGGCAGGGAATTAAGGTCGAAAAAAATATGCAATATGCATGAAATCGTTCACGGAAAAACTTTTAAAAATTGTAAATCACTGAATGGTTTTTTCTTAATACACAGAAAGGTATCCCTTCCATTTAGTTGGTTTTTTAAGTTAATTAAATCAGTCTTGACGTATCGCAGTTACGTTGAGATTAAAGTGAACCTGACACGGTCGATGGCACTCTTCAATTTTATTCTTTAAAAACATGCGTTCCAAAAATATATGTTTTTTATTCAAATTGAGGGCTTACTTGTATGTGAAGCTCAATACATTTCGGTCTGGTTTCTAATCGATTTGGCCATTTAATCGAGCAATCGAGTACGTTGCGTTTCATTGTTATACCCGGCCAAGATGTCACTGTCCTGTCTTTTGCATAGCCATAAAATGAAATTTGTTGCCATTTTTTGGGGGTTATTTTTTTTTTGGCCGCTGGTGAGTCGCTTTCTTTACTGCAGGCAGTGCCCGGATCCAGTGCCTCTGGTTCGACCGGAAAACGAGCACAAAATCGAAAGCGTGGCTTCAGCGCCGGCGGGGAATTGGTTTGGGCCATGGGCTATGGACGCTGTGCCATGGACTTGGTCCTCTCTGGTCCACCGGTTTTGGTGGGTCCATTGTCTGATGGCACGCTGATGACCCATTTGCCTTAACGCGCCGGCGATCAAAACTGCCAAAACAAAAGCCATCATCGTTAGACGGCGAGAGACATCTATGTATCTGGTGGCACTGGGAATTTGCGATGGCCTGCCTGTCCATATTCCCTCGTTTATGGTAAACGCTTCGAATGCCGTTTAAAATCAATTTGAATGATGAACTGATAGCCGCCATCGCGGCGACGTCTCTCACTTTGCCTGGGCACTTGGATGCTTGGAGAACATCCAATATTGAAGCAATTCCCACGCAACACATGGGGAAATATTTATTATAAGCACTAGATTATAAGTACTGGCACTCTTCCTTATATATATGGTATATATACATTTATTTATACCCGTTACTCGTAGATATTCAAAAAACATAAAAACTTTCCCAAGGCTGAAGTTTTAAACTCCATAACTCAGCATATGTTAATCGTATTTTGAAGTGGCATACTTCTAAATATTTCTGGCACAATTCTCTAAAAACCTGCATTCAAATTTAGAATATTATTTTTTTTAATTTTTTTTGTACTTTTTTAATGGATAATGTTGTAGAAATTAAAAAAAAATTAAAAATTATTCCGAAGCTGAAGTTCTAAACTTTCGGAAATATTTATTATAAGTACTAAAACTTTTCCTCAATTTTATGGTTTATATATATTTTATTTAATATTTTATGGCGCCTTCTTTGTATTTAAAAAAGACTTTCCCGGGTAATACGGTGATTTAAATTCATCAGTGTATATACATATAGATTTCTGTTTTCTATAAAATGTCAATTTTTTGTGTACTGTAATATCGCTGATCCATATATCTTCTCTTCCCGCTCCTCCGCAGAGTTCATGCACAGCAGTGTGCGCTACATCGAGATGTCCAACACACATCTGCAAAGTGTCGACGATGAGACCTTCCAGGGACTGCGTCTCAAAACACTAAAGCTTATCGACAACGAACTGCAGGATATATCCGAGCGGAGTTTCAGGTGAGTGCCTTTCCACTGGAAAAGTGGCGAGTCACGTTGGCAGTTGGGCAAACGGAGATGGAGATGGAGATGGAGATGGTGGCCCAAACCGAAGCCCAGGCCTGCACACCTGCCGGGAAGGGGGAATGATGACAGGACAGTTGGCCGGCCTATTTACATGACCCCTTTTTCCACCTGGGCGCGTGAGAGTGTGTGTGCATGCGTGTGTCTGCCGGTGAAGAGTGCTTTGTATATTTTTACAACATAAACCTGCAAGTTGTAAAAAAGGCGTAAAATTAAGTTTAACAAAGCGAGGACGGGTGGTGGCGTCGCGTTTTCAGCGGGGCACTCAGGCTGAAAATGCAAGCGGGAAATGCAAACTCACACACGCAGCGGAAAACGCAAAATACAAAAAAAAATGCCAGAGAAAATGAAAAACTTTCAAGCGCTACTTGTTTGAGTGTAAATAATCACAAAAAGAGAAAAGGAGAGCAAGATGAGAATAGGTAAGGGTACATGTTAAGCGGTAAGCCGAATAAATAAATGCTCTACCCTAGAATAACTCAAAGGTAAATGAACAGAATATGTTTCAAATATTACATTTTAAGTGTAACAAAATACAAGCCTTCCAAGGTTTGGCTAATATTTTTTTTATGGAATCATCTATAGGTTAGCCGACTGGCCAGGTTTTAATTTTTGCTTTAAAAGTTTTACATAAAAAGCTAATAAAGTCAAACGTTTTGGTCTGAAGAGCTTAACAATTTATGAAAACCCGTCAAAGTGTAAACGTCCAAGTAGAGAAAAAGTTAACATACGTGAGGAAAAATGTACTTGCTGTGCTGACTGTAGTACAGTGAACACAGGCTCGCATTTCGTCAGCGTTTTGTGATTCAGTTCGCATTACACATCACACATTTGACTGGGGCGGCAACTTTCCTTTTGGCCACGTTATTTTGTGTGTGTGTAGAATGGGAATGGGAGAAATCATGGGAAAGAGTCGACCGCATTTGCCAGCCTTTTTGGTTTTTTTTTTTTTTTTTGTTCTGCTCTTCATCTTATACGCTTTTTGTTGCCATGAAATGAAACGCGAAAATTTTTTAACGAGCACAAAGGATAACCAGAGTTGGGGTCACGCCCCTTAACCGCAGGCGACCGCCCACCCGCACACACACATTAAGCTGCTAAAGTTTAATGGAAGGCCACAGTTAACGGCTGTGTGCAGTTTCCGGCGAAAAAAGGGGAAAGGGGTGGGCGGGCTAGTTGGCCAAAGACACAGTTACACACTCCGATGGCATTAAGAATTTAAATCAAACTAATTAATGCTCATAAGGCTGGCAAATGTGGTTAAGGTCTACCTTCACTCTTCATTTCCCACACACCTACCCCTTATACCTACACCCCTTGAAATGCTCTGCATAATAAACTCCCGCCGCAATGACTATTAGTGGAAAAGTTGTGTGGGCTTAAATTAAATATCTTCACTAAAAATATCTCAATATAGGGTTGCTATTAGAGTTATTATATACATATGCTTAGAAATCGAAATCTATTGCAGTGCTTAGATACAGGTGTGTAAGTGTAGCCCATATAACTATGCTATCTTTTTCAGTGCTTGGATGCATGTTACTCAACTTTAAAAGTGCTAATTGACATATACACAAGCCGCTGCTCACCGCCTCTTGTATTTACCTTTGCTGACCTTAAACAACCCATGTTTGAGGAGTTACTCGCTCTTGACCGCAATATGTGGTCCGTTAAGGTTTCATTCACATATGTATGTATGTAGTCTGAACTTCCAATTATATACATTTGTGCATCTGGTTGCCTTTATTACCCACCAGGGAACACTCACGTGAAGACTTGATTCCATTTTCAGTTGCGGACTATGATGCCATATGTAAAAGTTCCCATCAATATTTCAAGACTTATGTATTTCACAAATTGCTAATTAATAATTTACAGAGCTACATACATTGCTAAATTAAGCACACGCACATGCCATTAAGGTTGTGTGGGTCTGTGTATGGATTGGCATGTTGTGTGTTACGTGTTTGTTGCGTGTTCAGTTGCAAAGTGCCGATAAATGCGCACTTCTCCGGTATTCCAAATACATAGCACATATGTACATACATGCCGCAGTGACATGCTAGTGGGTGATTTCAATGGAATTGGAACGAAAGAAAAGTTGCTGGCGCAGAAAAGGTATACAACGAAAAAATATATTTAAATAACCTTGTTATCATTATAGACTTAGTATGAGTTTACGAAAATAAAGGAAACCACAAAATGCATTATAAATTCGCGACTTATATCTATTCATCTATCTATCTATCTATCTATCTATCTATCTATATATCTATCTTCACATTGCCCAAAAGGAATTTACCTAAATATACAATATGTACATATACATAATTATCGGTTTCTATTGGAAAAAAAATGTAAAAAGAAATAATTTAAAATTAGTTGAAAAGAATTTGTCAGTAAATGTATTTAAGTTTCTATTGAATTTTCAAAGAAGAACTCAGAAGAGATATTTAAAATGCTTGCTAAATATAGCTTATTGTGGGTCTAATTTACGCCTAAATCGTTACCAATAGTTATTTAGGACTCTTTGGGTAATGAAACCGCTCGCACGCATCGAATTACGCACACACGCAAAGATACTATATAAACCAGGATAACATCAAAAACTACCGGCAAATGGCGAAAGAAAGCGGGAAAGCAAAGGAAAGGAGAGCGAGTGGCGCAAAGTGGTTTAAAGGAGCCGCAAAAATTTGGTTTTGCGTTTGATTCCTCGTCGCATAAACAACAAGTCCGTGGAAACAACAACAACAACAACAACAACAACACCGAGAACTACAAAAGGATGCCGCTGCGCTTGTTTTTGTTATTGCCGTTAAGGAGGAGGCTGGAACTTGTTTGGAAAACCTCGTGGTTTTCATAATTGAGGTCGCTGTTTCCCCGAACTCTGTTTCGTTTTCTCTCTGCAGTTCCTTGCTGTGAAATCCAGGGTGGACCTTAGTAGAGAATATTCCTTAAAAGGATATTAGTACTATATAATATTTATGGAAATGTGCCTTTTATACCATATTGCAATTAATAATATCCACAAATAAGGATTTTTTGCATGGCGAAGTGTGTCAACACTGCGTATGAGTTATGTCAAATATTAATCATACATCAGGTTAGCCAATAAAAGCATCCAGTTACCCTTTCAATGCAAACGAATAATTTTATATTATTATATATAAAATTATATAAGGAACAGAATACAAGAGCTGTAAATAAATATTTTTCTTGAAAGTGCATATACGTGGTAGGCTTTATAACCAACTTGCATGCGTTAAAAGCAATCTGAAAGAAAAGTAGCTTAAAGAATCATACAAACTTTAAGTTCGAATGTGGTCCACTCCTTTGCACACATGTGTGTGTGTGCGTGTGTGTCTGCGTTTGGTGAGTTTGCGGTGCGTGTGTATAACTATTAATGGGGCCTAGAGAGGAAGTGAAGTGGGTTCCACGGGGTGGCAGCTGGGGTCGCCTGGGTCGCCGTTGCTACGCGTTAATTAAGTTTAAATATTTGTTTTCCGACTTGTGTGTGGTATATGTCAAAAGGCAGGCAGCACGTCAATTTATATGAGCCATGGCAAGGGGAATCCGATGTTGATGGTGGGAAGGGGATGTAGCAGACCCAAGCGGAAACTGTTGATAGTTGTGAACAAAAGTTTTAGTGAAAGTTTTGGCCATTATATATTTTTGATAACAGGCCCCCCCTGCAGTTCGTGTGGAATGATTTGGATAATATTTATGCAGATAGGCGTGGTGCCTTGCTTCGTCCTCGTTTTCATCGTACTTCTCCCTTTGCAGCACGATGACCCACTCGCTCATGACATTGGATATATCTGGCAACAAGATGCAGCACTTGCCACTGGATGCACTACAGCGATTGCACTCCCTTTCGCGACTGGTGGCGCAACGGTAAGTGCAACTACTATTTTAACATAAAATGACTTACCATGGGACTAATAATGAAAGTAAGAATTAACTTATGTTCATAAAAATACATTTATTTCTTCTTCAGCAATCACATAACCACCTTGAATGGAAATTGGGATGCCCAGCATGATACCCTTCGATCGCTACACTTATCCGACAACGATATAACCGAAGTGGCGCCGGGTGGTGGGACAGTGGAAGTAATTTCCCAAGCCGACAACAGCTCGCAGCCTTCCAGCTTGGCCGCTGTGCAGACCAGACTGGAAACGAGTAATTCAATTTACCCACCATCTCCGAGCTCTGGTGATCGGTCGACAGGGGGTCGGCCCTTCGAGCAGTTGCAAAAGCTACTTTGGCTGGACTTGTCCAACAATCGGATCTACCATGTGGCCGGAAACTATCTGCCGCGTTCCCTGGTGACCATGGATCTGTCCAGTAATCTGCTTACAGTTTTCCCCCAGCAGCTCTTCGAACAACTGCCGGAGTTGCGAATCGTCAGTTTAAGGGACAACCTCATACGGAGTGTGCAGTGGAAAGAGCTTCAGGTGAGGCCACTGCGAATGCATCTGGAACGCCTGGATCTCGGCCAGAACTGCATTGAAAGCCTGGAGTCCGACTATTTCCAGCAGAACTATTCCGATGTTCATTTGCGAGCTTTAAATTTGGAGCAGAACTTTGTCACCCAGCTGCCAGAGGCGGTGTTTAAGGCCACGGGCATAGCCCACCTGGTACTGGCCTTCAATGCGATCAGTCGAGTGCATCCATCGGCCTTTGAGGGTCTCACTGACACCCTGGAGTATCTGGATCTGGAGAGAAACCGACTCACCACCGTGCCCGTGGCCTTATCCTCACTGCATCACCTAAAATACCTCTATCTGACCTCCAATCAGATTAGTCAGCTGAACAATCTTCCCTCGTTCACGGAAAACCTGCGCGTTCTTAGTCTGAGTGGCAACAATTTCACCATGATCCCCGTTCTCGGCCTGAAGAACTACACACAGCTTTCGTACTTGAACATGGGTTACAACTCTATAACGGACATTCCCGAGGGAATCTTTGCTGCGGACTCGTGGGGCAGCAATTTGCAAACAATACTGCTGCGAAATAATAAGATAACGCATCTTCATTTGGGATCCTTTGCGGGTCTAGACCAAATTCAGGAGATCAGCTTGAGCTTCAACGATATTACCATACATCATCCTCTGGTTTTTGAGAATGTTTCAAAAACCCTCAAGATTCTGGAGCTCTCGTTCGCCGTCTTTCCGGCCAGAAGCCTGGAGAGTCTGGACCCCCTGGATGCCCTATTGCCACTTTCCCAGCTCATTTGGCTGGGTCTGGACAACAACAATTTGAAGCAAGTCTCGAATGAGTCGTTCGCACAGATGCGGGAATTGAGCTACATCAATCTGAGCTTCAACCAGCTAAAGACACTGCCCCGCGGACTCTTTCAGTCCGATGTTCATAGCCATTTGGTGGAAATCGATTTGTCGTACAATGCCTTGGAGCGACTGGAAGCGCAAACGTTTCACAGCCTCGGGGATTTGCAGACACTCAATTTGCAATCGAACCGCCTGAGGACCATAGCTCGCCATGCATTTCACAACTTGGAGTTCCTACGCTACTTGGATTTGTCTTATAATCGCCTGGTCAACATCTCCCATGGCGCCTTCACGGTGCTGCCCAATCTGGCTGCCCTGGATCTGATGCACAATCAGCTGTGTTCGCTGTCCTTAAAATCCTTTCTTTATGTTTCAAACACCACAACTCCATTACGACTCAATGTGAGCCACAATCACATAGCCAGTTTTTACGACGAGCTGAGCAGCTACATGTACATTTATCAGCTAGACATTAGTCACAACCATGTGACCAAGTCGGATAGTTTTACAAACCTGGCGAACACGCTGCGGTTCCTTAACTTGGCCCACAACCAGCTGGGCTCCCTACAGAGCCATGCCTTCGGTGACCTGGAGTTCCTTGAGATTCTCAATGTGGCGCACAATAATCTCACCTCGCTGAGGCGTCGCAGCTTTCAGGGCTTAAATAGTTTGCAGGAACTGGATCTAAGTCACAACCAGTTGGATCAGCTGCAGGTGGAGCAGTTCTCGAACCTAAGGAAACTGCGAATCCTGCGCATCAACTCGAATCGATTAAGGGCTCTGCCACGAGAAGTGTTTATGAACACGCGACTGGAGTTTCTGGACATTGCCGACAATCAGTTGAGCGTTTGGCCAGTTCCGGCATTTACCGACATCGGGTTCACACTCCGCTCCATCCAGATGTCGCACAACAATCTAGAGTACTTGGACGCCTCGATGTTCATCAACTCGCAGTTCCTGTACGACATCAGCTTGGCCCGCAACCGCATCACCATTCTGCCGGACAACACGTTCAGTTTTCTGAATAACCTGACCAACCTGGACCTGTCACAGAATCCCCTGGTGACGACCAACCTGCGGGAGGTGTTTGTCCACACACCGCGCCTAAGGAAACTGAGCCTCCACCACATGGGCCTGTATGTCCTGCCGCCGCTGAAGCTTCCCCTCCTCTCCTACCTCGATGTGAGTGGCAACTATCTGCAGGAGCTGTCACCACTGGGTTCCCTGCGCCATCTGCGTCACGTCAATGTCTCGCACAACAAGCTCACGAATGCGAGCTGTGCGGCGGAGCACCTGCCGCCATCGGTTCGTATATTGGATCTGGCCCACAATCCGCTGCGCAGGATAACGCTGCACGATCTAGCCAGCTTGCGGCACCTGGCCGAACTGAATATCCTGGACGTGAAGGTAACCAATCCGCAGGCATTTTCCAAGCTGCGTTCCCTGAGAAAGCTACATGCCAGCTCGCATGCCAATCTGGGTGAGATTGTGGCCAGGATACCGGGTCTGCAGCAGCTGAGGGTGCACTGCCTGGAGCCAAATATTGGCCAACAGCTCTTCGCTAAGCTGGCGAATAACACGAAAATCCGGCTCCTCGAGCTATATGGCAGCAATGTACAGACCATTGCGCCGGATGTCTTCATCGGGCTATCGCGAAGTCAACGATTGCAGGTGAAGATCTCGCACACCCGCATCTCCGACCTGCCGCCGGGTATTTTTTATGCCCTGCGAGAGGTGCCGCACCTGTCCATCGACATATCGCATAATCGTATCAATGCCCTGGCCGCCGACAGTTTTTACCCCAATAAGAGCTACTGGGATGCCGTGGGAACTCGGAGCATCATGGGTGGACTCATCACATTGCACAATCCGCTGGAATGTGAGTGCGGACTGGTGTGGTTCGGCCACTGGCTGCGCCGATGGCTGAGGGAGTCAGCCCAGATAAACGTCATCCAGAAGGACGACCTCAAGCGCATGGTTCAGGTGAGTCAGTTGACCTACGTACTTTGCCTGTTCAACCTTCTATTTAACCTTGTGTCAATCTTGATTTTCAACCAAAAGTTACCCCTATCGATTGCCGATATGCGCGTAAGCTTTTATATTATTTTCAACGTTTTTTTTTTCAGATATTTTTGCAAAGCGAGTAAAAGATATTTAATTTTGCATGTATACATTTTGTAAAACTTAAATTTATACTTGAGACAAAATGTAGCAAATGTAGACTTTAATTTATATAATTTAGCTAATTGAAGTGGCCTTAATGGCAATGCACTGATATCGCAAACTAGTTTGTTCCATTTGAACTCATTGTGATAATGGGCTAATAAGATTATCATCCATTTCCTCAGAGAGCCCGTGCCAACACCTGCCACGATCCAACATCGGGTCGACACCTGCCCATCCTGGAGATCTTTCCCGAGGATCTGCTCTGCCAGGCGAGCGCGTTGAGCAGTTCTGGCCAGCGCATATTCCTGTTGTCCTTCGCGATGGCCCTTCTGATACCCATTGTGATGACCACCATGACCCTCTGATGTTGGCTTTAGTTGCCGGCGCAGTAAGTTACTCACAGATAGCAACGGATTGCGATCCAACTCCGCAGCTGTGGCCGAAATGCTGAAGATACTCAACTGAACCATTGCCTGTATGATATGTACATATATAAATATATATAAAATGAAGAACTTAAACTAATCGGTAGGTACGAATTTTTGGGATTTAGCTAATTGTGAGAGCCAAGCCCGCAACAATAAAGATACAATTAAATGAAATGAAAAACAAGCAAATCGGTTTATGTCCACTCGTAATTGATAAGTTTTATATACATACGAACAAAGTATAATTATAAGTAGTGGAACAAGTCATGTGCTGGGCATTTTTGTTTACATTTTACAATTTCTTCCAGTTATTGACTATGTTAAAATATTGTGCAAAACTAATTGGTTCCGCTCGTAAACTTAAACTTTGATTTTACTTAACCTGATTCCCACTTCCAACGCCCAATACATGGCTTTGTGTCTTGGCCAACATTTATGGTAATTAATGAAATTGATTACATACACAGAACCATACACACACCAGCGAACATATGATGATTCCTAACACACTCACACACTTAGAGTATAGTTAATAAACAGTTTTTCATCTCCATAGAACAACATAGAAACATAAGATGTTAATAATAGTTGTATAACTATTTTTAAAACGAATTTGCAAAACCAAACTAATAATACAAAATCTAGTTTTATTTGCCTATAATTTACAATTTAGACAAGGCCAATAAGTACATTTAATATAAATACAAATACACATTTAGATAAATCGAGATATATAAAACAATATATACTAATAATATGAGAATTATTGGATAGCAATTATTAATTGTTTTTTAAGCAAGAGTAGCGGACATTGCACATCTAACAGCAAAACTAGAAAACGGTTGGCAAACTTTACGGGCAGTCAAATTTTAACAACACACACGCAGACATATATAAGTACATATCAGTTTGTCAAAAAAAAAGAATAATAATAATAATGGTAAAATAATGAAAAGCATAATCATGTCATACACAGACATACAAAACTCCAAGCAATTTAACTGAGAGGAATAAATTACGAAATAAAAACGTATTCTTGTTTTTTGCGTTCATTACTCACCATTTCATTGAATTAAACTTTTTCTACCTTTTTATATTATTTCGGTTACAACAATGACAATCGTGATACTAATTGTAGTTGTTTACACGACGATGATGCAAAATGCACAAGTAAAATAATAATAATGATATTGGTAAATAAACTATTGAATGAGACAAAGTGGACAAATGAATTATGGCAAAACAAACAAACGAAAAAGCTGCTGGTATTCCGATTTTTTTTCACCTAACCATTCAGTTTTTCAATTTTTACCCAACCACCCGTGTCCCCAAATGCAAAAAAAAAAAAGAAAAGAAAAACCCAAATGGAATTTTTATCAAATAATATTGTACATACAGCAAACGGAATGGAATGTTCATTATGTTTATTCAAGCCAGCGTTTATTTCCAATTATTTTTCAATTTAATACGCAGCGGCTAAAAAATACGAAATTTAAATAAAAGAAGAAGTTAAAGTAGCAAATGAAAAACTGAAAACGAATATCGATACAGAAAATTGAATATGAAATAAACATAAAAATGCTAGAAATATTAACCCTTTGTGTTTGTCAGCGTTGAGAATTGTGTTCAATTACCACTCTAGTTTCGATTTGATCACAGTACGAGTAGTTTCTACTTTTTTTTCGTTCAACCCCAACCTCAGCTGCGGACCCCAGAGATTAGCCCCCAATGAGGTTGCTCCAGCTCGAACTGCGGATAAGGCCGCCCTGCAGCTGTTGACCCTTTTACACATTTTAGTGTGAAACTTGACTCAAGGCAAAATAAGTTGCGGCAAATTATGTGCGGGAGACGCGGTTGCCCCAGGTGGCACGACTCTCGCCATCCAACTTGTAGCACTCTTCCCCCTCCCCCACCCCCCTCCCACTGTCTTCCATAAAAGCTGCACGTAAAGCGGGGAAACGAGCAGCAAATTTACAAGGACCCGGTGGCAGGAGAGGCAGGTCCGGAAAAGGAACCCCTGGTCAGGCCATAATTGGATTATCGGCGCTCAAAAGTGTTTCAATAAGTGCATTCCATTGCAACCAGATCTTGTTTGCCACCCTCGACGGAATGATGGCTTGGAATGCACTGCATGGATACTCTTTGTGCTCAGTAATGGGATAGTTCTGAAGGAATGGTAATAGGTTGTAATTTCAGAAGTAAACGTGCTTTTATTGAGGCCTTTTTCGGCTAGTTAAATATATTTTAACATGGTGATTCACATGGATTACTAGTATAAAAGCGAGTAATATTGAATCCCCTTTATTACAATTTTTATACCTTTATTTAAAGGTATTAAATCATAACTTTCTGCCATATGTTTGAATTAATTTTTCGCTTTAATGTTTATTCTATTTATATAATTTAATTAAAGAAATTCCTCATATCAGTCGTAATGTTTATACCAGCCCTATAAACAGTCCCAGCCAGCGATTCTCCTTTGAGGGTATTTTCAGCCTCGTCAAGCCGGATTCCCTTTTCGGCTTGTGTGTGTTGTTCCTTCTGGTTCGAGTGCGTGTGAGTTTTTTTCTTTTTAGGGGATAACTGAAACCTTTCAGCGCTTTTAAGGCTTTCCCCACCGCCCCACTTCCTTTTTGGCCGCGAATGGTGGACCCACCATGTGGCTGTACTTGTTGTTCCTGCGGAGTCCTTTATGCGGCCGGGCCTCCTCACGCCGGAGATTGCATGTCGATGCGACTTAATTGCATTTCAGACAGTCCTGCCGACGAGCTCTTGGCCCGTTGGCCCGTTTGCCCCTTTGCCCGTTTGCCCGGCCATACGAAATATCCCCCTTTCACATACGCCCCTCTGCACATTTTCCTCCGCTCGCCTTTTCCAGTTTTCCCCTCTCAATTTTCCGTGTTGGTCGGAAGGAAGCGGCACTAAGTACAAGTTGTCGGTGGGTATTGCACTGTAGCTGCAGCGGCAACTGCACCGACTATTAAGAACTGGAGCACTGCAAAAAAAACTGGTCTAAGCTTGCGTGTACTTGCGATTTTTAATTTGATATATTCAACATTTTATAGGTGCACTACTTACAATAAATATTTATATAGTCCTTGATTGCTTTATATTTTTATAATATTACACAAACATTTAAGGTTGATATGTGCACAAACAATCGTTCGTTCGTTAATTTGGCTTTTCAAGAAACCAAAATTACATATTCTTTATGCATTTTTTTTGTAATGCACCCAACCTGCAGTTGGTAGTACATACTGATGTTTACGGCTTTTATCGTGCCTTGGCTAACAAGTATCGATATTGTTTCAGCCACATCTCAGCCAAAAGTGAAAGGAAGTGTGCTGCTTGGGGAGCGCCATTAGGAGTTGCTGCAATTTAATAGCCACCAAGGAGCTGACGCCCGAAAACTAAATGTTAAGTTTACCTCGCAGCCATGTTGCTACACATTGGGGCAGAATGGAAAGGGGGGGTGGAGGTGTTGCGAACGGGAACGGGAACGGGAAATAGCTAAGCGGAGCACACACGGCTGTCAAAGCCGGCGACGAGCAGGTAAATCCAAATCCACCCAATTTGCCTGGCACTCGCCGCCACTCACCATTACTAATGCAGATATGCCAAGTATCGGGGCGTTCAAAAGGCGGGCGAAAGGACGAAGAGTGCAGTGGAGGCTAGCAGGACTAGCAGGACTAGCCGGCATAGCAGTAATGGCAAAAACCGCCGACAAATCTGCTGCATTGCCCCCACACTCACACACACACACATATACACACACACATGCAGATGAACTTCAGGGAAGGAGGTGCTTTGGAAAGGGGACTGGGGCATGGAAAAAGGGGATCCTTCCCGTCGCACCAGCGGGCAAACTAACAGAGTGCTTATTTTAACGAAGTTACAACAACTTTTGCAATACAAACAGTAATGCCAGGGCAGATTCACACTCGACACAACAGTCCTGGCAGCAAGGATACACGGACACGGAGGCAGACACAGGCACAGGCACAGCTACCGGCGAAGATACAGATACATATACATATACGTGCTATGCAGCTCACTGCTCTCGAAAGTATGCAACAGCATTGGAAATTTCCGAATTAAATGAAATGGGCTGCATTTAGATGCTCTTTGGCAGTAAATGTATCTTTGAATATCTGAAACTAATGAAAAGATCTCCTTATTTTTCATAGGATTACATACTTTAGTAAAATAGACTGAACTGCATTTACGAGTGACCACCATATAAACATAAAACATATATTTTATTTTACATTATTTAGCATTATTTATTTAAAATAAAAAAGGTAAAAGACAACATCTCAGTAATATAATATATAAACTACTTATTTAGGCATATGTTCAGGCTTTTGCAGCTCTAGTCGCTTTTCCACAAGTTCGAGTTGCTGATCATGCATTGTATCAGTCTCTTGTCACCCAAGGGACATCAATCCAATTGCTTCCTGCTTCACAACGAAAATCCCAGCACTTTCCCGGAAAGGAAAATAGAACCGGGAAAGGGCATTCAAAAAATTCAGCATACGTATGTTAGTTGCCATTTCAGTTCCGTTAGTGGCAAACTGCAGCCATGCATGTACATACAGACAAACATATAGGGTGGAAGGACATACCTATGTATGTGGATATGGGATGGGGGATGGGGGTTGGGCAGGGAGTGAGGGGAGGGGAGGGAAGGGAGTGAAGGGAGTGAATTGGAGCTGTGCAGCACTAGAAACTTTACGACATGCAAAAATTGTGAGCAGAGAGCGGATATAATTGTCGGTCTTCTCGTAACTTTGCCGTGGGGAGCAGATTAGTTGATTTGTACACACTCGCAGACACACACAGACCCAAGCGAACACACACACACACACACACGCACACAGTTTCAGTTTGGGGCGGTGACTGGAGTCCGAACCACACGGAAGAGTAAAACGAATCCTTTTAACCAAATGATATGCACTGAACACAATTGTTCACTGCAGCACTTTTTTCTCCCACCCCGATTTCTAACCCCCCTTTCAGTATCTGTGCGCCACTGCGTGTTCCTGTGTGTTCGTGTGCGTGTGTGCTTGTGTGTGCTTGTGTGTGTGTGTGTTTGACCAAATGTGGGGCAGTAAGGTACAGCTTGTTGTTGTGTTTGTTACTCTGGGCATTGCTCTAACTTTTCCACCACATCGCAATTTAATTTTATAGTCGAAAACACACAGAGCAGCGGTTTCACTGGGCTTCCCATGTGGTGCAGCATTTCCAGCATTTTTATACAGTTCTCCCATCCAGTCGAGCTGAGGATTATAAATGCCAGTATCTGCTGTCCCGTTGCTCCATCAGGCTTATGGTTATTTCGGCGAACGAATCAAAACCAAATCATAAACGATTAGCCAACCGCTCGACTACACTAATTAAGGCAAACAGAGCTGGGGAGAGTCCAAGGAGTGCGGATACCTCCAGTGATTCGCCCATCGGGACCTCTGACTCCAGCTCAAATCAGTTGGCAGAGCATACATGACTGAGCAATGCAGATGATGATTCGACAAGGGGCGTCATGTGAGCCAAGCGGAACAAAGAGATGAATGAAGAAACCCGAATGGTTTGCAGGATATTGAGAGTAGGATGGAGGACGAGGGCCGGGCCCAGGGTACGGATATTGGCCAAAGGTGGATCCGACCAGGCCAGAGAGCAATTATGTGATTTCTGAGTGGCACATTCCGCAGTTGCCTGAAAGAAGGACACTCGAAGGTGGAAATTAAATCAGAGTTTCAATCGAGACACTAAAGCACTCGAACACATCAATTAGTCAAACAGAGCTCTTCAACTATGGATGGATTTTTAATGTTAGGCAAAATCTGGCAAAATCTGGCAAAATCTGGCAAAATCTGGCAAAATCTGGTAAAATCTGTCAAAATATAACTGAAAAACAGTTAAAACCGTTAAAAACAGATGTGTTGCTCCAGTAATTAGTGATTTTCGATACAGAAACTGCATTCCGGCCATTCAAATGCCCGGATTTTCCACGTCAATCACTAACATTGGATCTATTACAGAATCCAGCTCGGTTTACAGACCAGAGAGCATTTGGCCAAGCCCGTTGCTTAGTTTAAATTTGGGTCTAATCAAGTAACGTTGCAGATATATGTATGTATGTGCAATGTATGTATGCATCCATGTGCATTTCCCCCGCATTGTCAGCAATGCGGTGGCCCTAAATTGCCGTTGCCACCAAGATGATGACAACGCGTTGCAACGCTGCTGCTGGTGGCTCCATTTTCGTGAAGCCGTATTCAGGTACAAAGTTCGTGATTTTGCGAGGCCCAAAACACTAGTCATATGGACTGTTTGGAGTCGAATTCCCGCCTAGCACTTCATATGCACGGCTCTTGCCATGAGAATCAAGCCCAGAATCAGAACCTTTCCTGTCCTTTGAAGTACTTGGTGCACCGGCAGCGAAATGACCGACCGGCTTGCTGCTCATTCAAATGGAATCTAATCGGCTTTTGATTTTACAAGTCCTTTTCACAAAGTTTGCTGGTGGCTGCCGCTCCTCGTACCGTATCGATGTGTGTTTGTGTGTGTATTTGTGTGTGTATTACTATATATGTGTATGTATGTATGTATATATACCTGCAGATGGGTAGGCGGACAACCGTGGGTTGCCATTTTGCACTCGGCATAAGTATGCAATATCCGTTTCCGTTCGTTACGTTTGTTACCAAGGCTCGAACTCGAGCACAGACGCATCGAGATTACAGGGGAGTGCATTGGGTTGGGGTAGCAGAGAGGGGGGCCAGTGGAGTCCATTCAGTGGCATCCACTTTTGACTTGGCAGGTGCCAACAAGCCAGAGAACGTCGCTTATTGTAATAAGAATGAGTCAAAGTGCAATTTCTTTAGAAAGTTTGCCAGCTGCAAAAGTACACAAGTGCGAGGGCCTCTTCACATTTTGTTGAGAACGGAACTTAGATCGGCAAGCGTAAAACATTGTGACTTCAAGTATTTGGTTAGAAACTTCGAGAAGTACTTTGAAGCACCAATACCATAGAGCTTAACAACCTAAAATAATTTTAAAACTTAAGCTGATACATTGATGTGTGACAAGCAGAAAAGGAAAAACCTTTAGAAATACTTTATAAATGTTTTTTATCCTCTTTTATTTTTATTTTATAAAAAAAATATAAAAAATATATTTTTGTCAGACTTGCACGCGCATAACTTACATAGCGAACCACTGCCTGATCCATCTATAGATGCACACACATACAAATTGCATCTTTGAGATGCTTTGGCAGAGCTCAAGTATTTTTTGGCCTATGGCACCAAATAATGTCCAGGAAGTGATAATATCAAGCCCTCGGAACTCTTCCCCGTACGGGGTCCCCCATTTCGACCATCCTGTACATCATCACTTTTCCCGCTGTGCATTCAATTGGAAGCTCTAAAGCTTCCCACAATGTGTGACTGAGTTTGAGTCTGGGTGTGGGTGTGGGTTTGAGTTTGAGTTTGAGTTGGAAAGTGGTCCTGTGCCTGGGCACTGGGTGCTTTTAAGCAGCCTGGTCTCCTCGTTTTATCGTACATCTGACATTTTATTACGCCACACCACTCCCACTCCTCCACCCTCTTCCCCACTTACGACCCAAGCCAATGCAGTCACTCACTCTTGACCCCATGACTCCCAGCCTCGGAGTATTCAGGCCAGCCCCATCCGCCATGGCAATGCCAATTGCAAAGCGGAAATTGCCGTCTGTCTGGCTTGATTTGCTGACCTGCCTTCAGTTTATTACGCCAAGTGATTTGCTGATTGATTTGTCACCTCCTGACCCGCGACCCCCTTTTAACCCGTTCCCTTGAATATACTACTCGTACATACTCGTATCTACTGTTTTTGTGCCCCCGCACACTTTCAAATGCAACACAGTTTGGCACCGCCGGTGGGCCGCAAAACTAGTTAACGCAGAGTTATTTAATATTTAATTGCCTGGCCATATAATTACGTGAAAACATTAAAATATCTCTTATTTATTAGGGAAACGAGTCGCAGTCGAGTGCTCTCGATCCGCTGCCCTCGGATCCAGTGGCAGAAGTTGAGCACCAGCTTTCCATCTCCCTGCTTTATTTTTGTTAAGCAGTGGCAGCAATTTCGGTGGCAGCTCCCCCGCCATCCCCCACTGCCCCATGCCATCTGGTATGCATTATACATTAATTATTTAAAATGTCAGTGTAGCAGCTAGGCAGGAAGATGATGAGAATGGGGGCAGGATCCATGGAGGGCAGGACGAAGGCGCCGGAGTGGAGGGGGGGAATAATTTTAGTGGGCAAATGGCAGTTGGAATAACAAAGCGACGTTTCGGCTGAAATCTGAAATGGTTTCATCTCAATTTGTTCGTACTTCCAGACCATTGATTTGGGTTTCAGTTGTTGTTGATATTCTCTCGTCCTTGAAATACACGTCCTTTAAAAACGGAATTCAGTTTCCTAAGGCTTTATTTCTAGGACTTTACAAAATACCAATCAAAATGTAGATGTACAAAGTATGTCATAAATTTCAAAAAGTACAACAAATATTAAAAACCTAGCAGGTTAAAATAAGAATTCCGACTGGAATGCAGCGCGCATATGAGTTTTATGACCAGCTTAAAATGAAGTTAACTGGCAAGAGCCGGGA
Organism: Drosophila orena; assembly: GCA_005876975.1. Lineage (NCBI taxonomy): Eukaryota > Metazoa > Arthropoda > Insecta > Diptera > Drosophilidae > Drosophila > Drosophila orena. The sequence continues at coordinate 256,781 of VCKV01000008.1, read as the reverse complement.
TGAAGGAATTGGATCAACTCTACTAACTATCTTAATATGCACATGGACTGACATGGACTGGCTAAGCTGTGCGCTCCGAGAATTTGACGCCGGAACAGGAACAATGACTGGGGGCACCGGCACTGGAACCGGCACCGGATATGGGGGAGAACCTTAGTTCTTTCTCTGGCCACCGGATTGTGGATGCTGGTGCCCATTTTGTGTGGACCAGACAATCTCTGTGTTGTCACTGTGCCTTGGTTTGGTCCTGCCTCATCATAACCCTAACGAAATGAGGTTAATTAATGAATTGTTAATATCATTTGCGACCACACGTCGCCACATTCGCCTCGCCCTGCGTCCTGTGTCCTGCGTCCTTTGTCCTACGTCCTTCGTCCTTCCATCGCCATCGTTCTCCTTTGGACTGTGCAAACAGTTGCTGCAGTGATCTCGCTCTGCGCTTTGGCAGCTGCAACATAATATTATTATGAGGTGAGCCTGGTAGGAGGAGCAGGAGTCGGCGGAGTTGGAGGAGGTGGGTGGGTTTTTCCGCCTGGGCGCCATCTGCTGCAATCCAATTTCCAGTTTGAACAATGTCAGAGTGTGAGTGTGTGTGTGTGTGTGTGTGTGCGCCGGTGCTTTATTATTTTAGCAGCACATGTCTACACACTTACACTCGCACACACACGCGAGGGTACAGCAGCTCATTATTATTAAAATTTGTAGAATTTTTGGGTTGCAACTAAGCTGCATATAAATTTAGCACACTCTGGGAGGCACAAACTCTCCTCCCTGTTGTGTTAAAAGATGCCGGTGCCACCAGCCAGCGCCTCCTCCTTGGGAGGCCCACCCCCCCGTTTTCCACCAGTTTTCCTCCTGTTTTCCCCTGTTTTCCCCTGTTTTCCGCCTGCTCACTGCATAATTCAAAGGCGCAACCGCAACTTGACAATTTGCTTGCAGCCAAAAACAGCAAAAGCAACAGCAACGGCAACGGCAACGGCAGCTGCTCCACAGAGGCAAAAGTCGCTAAAGATTTTCGGTACTTTTTCGCACACATAACTCTGTGGAAAAGTTGAGCGAATTTTCCACACCCACCAACTTTAAGGCGCAGTAGGGGTGGATGGATTATATACCCAGCTCGGATGCAGAACTTAATGGCTTGGCAATCTATTTTTAAGAAGTACATTGTTCTTTGCATATTGATACCACAGGAAAGTGGGTTTGCCCAAGAGATTAGTTCGAACTGAGTTTCTGTGATTCTTTCGAATTTTTCAAAAACTCATGATAAAACGAAAACGTGTGGCTAAATGTTCGAAATCGAACAGAACTTTAACATGCTGTCTGCAAATTGAATTAATATTAAATGTTACACTTTTAAAAGCACCACACAATACATTTTTCCATTTAATAGGAATTCACAATTGCACTGCACTTCTCGGTGGTCGTTTTGTTCGCATTTCAGATAAACCAAAATTGGCAAGGGAATTCTTGTTGAAAATCTGCAAAAATTTGTTAGCGCATTTGTGTCGGTATGTTTCCCCCAGGCTGTTGAATGAATAAAATGTTGTAAACTAGTACTGCATGCGATATGTTTAAAACACTTTAATTGACTCATTTTCAATTGCATTAAACAATGGCACGATGTTTGTTAACTTTGTGGAATGTATGATTTCCAGTTGACAAGGACTTCAAAAGATTTCCATCTAACAGCATTTGTTATTGTAAAGAACACATTATAAAAAGTAGGATAAATTCAAATTCTTTTAAACTTCACTGTCACGATCTTCTGAATTTGGCTGCAGCTTCACATCATTTGGAGTTAGACTCATGCCTCTATAGCAGCAGCACCATAAATGTCTTTGGCCAGAAGTTCGTGTGTCGGCCCGATTACCAGCACGTGATCAAGGAAAGCCGTTTGTATTCACTAAAGAATAAAATTGAATTGAGTACGTGTGGTAATTGTCGATGGCAGCTTCAATCTTAAAGCATTTGTTCCGAGCCGAAGGACACGAAGAAAGCCATTCTCGGAGCATTAAAGACCAAAGTCGGTGGCTCGGGATCTAAAACTGAAAATCCATCAACCGTGAAATTCGCAGTCAAGCGTTAAGAGGCTGCAAAGGGGGGCCCCTAAGCACCCTAAGCCCCCACTACCCCCTCACAGTTCCCCCAAAAACTAGCCCCACTGCCATGACCACTTCCGAATGCGAACAAAGCGCGACCCGCCTTAAGGCCATTAATCTTCAATGAAAGGCGTTTAATTTATTTGGTTTTAATTTAAATTTTGGCGCCACGATTTATAGGCCAAAGTTTGACGCTGCCATACGAGGCGTCGCACTTGTCTGTATTGCAATTGCTGCCATTGTTATTGTTGGCTAATTATAAATTTGGGGCACGCAACTGACGGTTTCGGATTGTGCCATTGTGATGGAGTGGAAAGGGGAAGGGGGAAGCCCGCTCAGAGGGTGGGCGGTACTCTTCACAATACTAATGGCCGACTCAGCATTAAATATGCTCTTGATAACGCCATTTTTTAGGCAGATTATTAGCATAGATGCATTCGGTTCCGGATTGATGGCTATTTATAGGAACTCATTTATCACTTAAGAGCACGCTTGAAGGACCAGTAAGTAAGTTCCAGCTTGTACGTGCTATATTTAATAATTATTTCCTGGTCATCAATAACTAGGTAGTAACACGAAGACCACAAAAACTCCATCTTAGGTGCATATTTAAAGGTCTTAAAGGCACACAGAAGCTGTTCCTATTCTAGTGTATACATAACATTATCTTCTTGATGTATAGTTGTTGTAGTTATTATCTTCCACAATCACAGTCTTCCATGTAAGACCATCTAAGGGCATCTTCTATCCCTGGGGGATATGGCTTCAGATAAAATCATACTTAAGGCAATTTCCGCTCCAGCTTGGTGGTATAATCACTTCCTGGGGCAAAGTTCTCGGTTGACTTACTGTGTGTTATCTAAAAATAGGCAAACAACTCAATTTAAGCATTGCCGCCTACTGGAGAATGCCCGTATCCAGTTCCGTTTCCACCCAATCAATTGAAATCCGCAACGTCATTTAGCCACATTAAGCATACGCCCTGTGTGGCTATCGGTGTACCCCACCATGGCCTATGAGCTTATTGTGGGCTCTGGGTTAAATATATAAATATCAATTTCGGCCCGGCAGGATGAGAAATAAAGGGCCAAAACTAAATGGCAGCCACGTCGATTGCCAGATCAATTGCCCAAATGGAACGAAGCGCGGTAACTATGTGTTGCGAACCACCAACAACCACCCAGAACCACACACAGCCACTTCAGGCCACAACGCCCACATACAAAACAAGCTGAAAGCTCCTCCTGGCACTCCTGCCACCACAGCTGCTTATCTACAGCTTCGATTTGCCGGAGGGTGCGATGCAGGCTCCCCCTGCAAATTCGCCAAAATTCCCCCAAAAACGATACGCCCTCCTCTGCCCCCCCCCCCTCGTTGGCAATGTTCCCAGGACGCCCATGCTCCCCTGTTTCTTCGTCCACATCGTTGTGGTTATAATTTTGTGGTCCTTTCCATTTTGCGGTCAACTCCAATTGGGATTTAATTTGTACTTCTTTGTTGTCGTTCGTTCGTATTTTATTGTATGCCAACCAGCTAACAACAAAAGCAACAATAACAGGCAATACCAACAATGCTCTTGTGGCATTCGCCTTCGACGCTTTCACCCCTTCCCCCCCCCCTCATCCAACATTTTCCCCCATTTTCCCCCCATGCTCCATGCGCGAGTTTTTGAGTTTGAGCCTCCAACCGAAAATTCAATTTTTGTTTGGGACTTTTCCGGTTGTATATATGTATGTATGTATGTATCTGTACATATCTGTACACATCTGTATGTGTGTCGAAATGCAAAACCGAGTTTATCCACTCGAACTGTTAATGGGCATTTTGTATTTTATTTAATGTGAAAAGTTTCTGCTGGAAATATTTTGCGGGCCCCGTCCTCAATTGTGAAATGCCCATCGTCTCATTCCCCATAGCAGCAGTCTAATTTTCATTGTTGTTCCGTTTGGGCCAAAATCTGTTCGAGGAAGAAAAGTTTATATTGTAATATTTTAATATTGTTGGCTTGTAATTCAAGCGATTTAATTAGCCATTATGTGAAGATGGGGCCAAGCGGTGGGCCCACTTATAAACAAATTAGAGCAATGCTCTCTGAGTGCCTAAGTGAGGTGGTATAAGTCAGAGTTAAAACATTTAAGGTAATTATAGCGAGGGTTAAACAAGTATTGTCAACTTTGTGGAACAAATAAGGGCGGAAAGTTTATTGTTTAACTTCAAATCCAAAATAATGTATACTAATTTTCTTGCAATCCCTCTCAATTTTTTAGCTTTAAATGATTTTGATCCTTTTCTTTATATTTCCTAGTGAGATGCATTGTAAAGTTTCAGCATGCTCTGCAGCTATCGCAACTTGTCAAGAGTTTTCATTATTTCACCGAGAGGGATTCCATCCACCATAATTTGATGCAGCCTTTTCATGTGGCGACAAACTGCTCAGGTTGACAAATTGCGAATTCGAGACGAGCGGCGCACTCAGAGCGCTCGAGAGGAATAGGATTGGATGGGTATAGCCACCACCATGAAATTCAGCAAGTGTGGCATCCTGGCAAATCAAACATTAACTAGTTGTTGCAAGTGTAATCCCAAGGACCTGCAGCCGTTGACTTGCAGGCAAATGAACACGTTGAAATTTTAATAAGCCAGCCTAAAAGCAGCCAACGACATTTGCCAGCCAATTTGCAACTGCTCCAACAGCAGTGGCACTGGCGGTTGACGAAGACGAAAAGTGGCCCTGGAACACATGGAGGCTCACTGACGGGATGGGTAATATTGGTAGCACTGGGTAACCGGAGCGCCGGAAATCGTGCACACATAGAGAAAGGGCCAAAATGCAGTCGCAAATCCACCAACTTTCCGTTGGCAACCATTTCCATTTCCAACCTCTGGATTTGTCCACAAATTATCAAGCATTGCACCTCGGCATGCGGTCTAAAATGGGTTTATTAAAAACAAAGTAGTTATTAGTTAACAAAATGTTTTCTGTCAAAAAATCCAGACTTACCTTAGAAAACTTACAGATTATAGTTTTTTTTAAGTTTTTTAAAATACAGGATATATGTATACCTACATATATACCTTACAACTAGGAAACAAATTTAAAAAGGCAAAACATAGAAATTGCATTTAGCATTGCATGAAAAATGTAATATAACAGCGAATTCTGGTTTGAAACATTTTGGTATTGCGCTTGCTGGAAAAACAGGCTACTAAAACATGACGAACACATATTTTGTTTCAGTGTCTTCGGCCCTGTGTGCTGTCTGGCGGAGACTGAGCCTCAGCTGCTGGGCGCTTTTAATAAGGTGGCAGCCACAAATTTTCGCGACGACGTTGAGGATGGCATTGCATTGCATGTTGTGCCAACGTCCAAATTAGAAAAGTCGCAAAGAAAAGCAAAGCAAACGGGAGCAGGAGCTGGAGAAGCTGGCGAATGGGGCGTGGTCGGGGAAAGGCGGGAGGCGGGTGGCGGGAGGCGGGGAACGGAGGGCAAGCCAACTGCGCCGGAAATCAAGTGTCACGTGATACATGCAACAACCACGTGCGGCTATAAATTGCATGTGCCGAGGCTGCAGAGGAAGTGAGTGCAGGAGTGGGGAGCAGGAGGGGCGGCAGGACTGGCAGGACCAAGAGGAGGGTCCTTCTTCCCGTGCTCAGTGTGTGTGTGTGTGTGTGCTTGTGTGCTTGTGTGTTATGTTACTAATTATCTGACGGATTAGCTTAATTGGTAACAAGTGCACTTGCAGCCAACACACTTCACAAGCTAGACTCTGCGGCCGAACTACTCGAAAGTGGCATTAGCCTACTTTTTTTGGTTACGAGTAGGGTTCCTCTCTAAATTTTCGGCCTCCAAGTACTCATGTGTGTGTGCGTGTGAGTGTGTGTGTGTGTATGTGCATGTGTATGCGCTTGCACTGCGGCTTAGCCAGCGCTGCAGCGATGAGGACGTTGTGGCAGTTCAGCAGTCAGTCGGGCAGTTATAATTTTTACAGCCAAAACTGGGCTTTAAAACTTTTGCGGTTCTCGGCGAGCCGAGGGTCTGGAGGAGTGGAGTGGCCCTGGCTTTTTGGGGGGCTAAACAAAAGCGGACAGGTCAACAAGCCGGCGAATTGGTCAGTGGTTCCACCCATCACAAATTGCAGTGAGGTGAGCGGGGTAATGCAATGGTTGTGGTTGAAATCAAGTGCGGATGCTGGAGCGGATTATCAGGCAGTCACAGTTTTCAAATCTGATTTGCGCAATGATAAAGTTTAGCTATCGTGGGGAAAAAGTTTACCCCCCTGCCCCCCCATATCCAGCTGCCACATTTCCTGCTAATTAGCTGAGTTTACTTGATGCTGGCCATTTTACGATGTATGTGCAGTTCCTTTTGAAAATGTATTTTTAGCTTGGGCATGAAATTCAATAAGCCGATTTCGTCATCCACAAAATTAAATATTTCTAATTCAGAATGGTAATTGGTGCAACCAGTTTTACAAAAACCTTTTCCATGAATATTACTGAGCTGTCTTGCCAACAATGCATGTTTTCCTCTTTGCAGTTCTACTCCCTCCTAAGCAGCGTTTTAGAAAATGCATGTTACCTTCTCGAATACTGAAATATCCATTTTCAAAATGCGCACTAATCAAATGTTCTCGTACGGCTTCCCATTGCCAATTAAAAGTTGCCATGATGTAGACCAAATTGGAGCTCGGTAAATGGTCCTCTGCTGGCCGCTTACCCAGACTCGATCTGTTAGGGCGGAAAATCAGAATCACTCTGTAGCCAGATGTGAATTGCCTCTGGAGGACGGATTCTAGTCCTGAATAAGCAGTTGCTAGCAGGGAGTACAACACCTTTTGGTCCAACGACTTAATCAACTACGTATCCATGGGAACGGAACGGAACGGAACGGCAATGATGCTACTGAATCGGGCAATATATTGCACATAGAGCACTGTTTTCGGTGCCAGTATCTGCATCTCGAACTCCGGTTCTCGGCTTTTTTGTCAAAGTTGTTTATTGACGCTTTGTTATGTGCTGCAAATGACAGGCGAGAGTGTCCAGACTCCCAGACTCCAGACTTTAGTCGCCTGATGTCGGGTTTTCCTGCTCTCAGTTTTCCTCTTTTCCCTTATTTCTTCCCTTACTACTTTTTTTTCTGTTCTATTGGGGACATTTTGCTGAACTGGTTTGCTCTGGTTTGCTCTGAAGCTTGTGTAGCAGAAAACACGAACCCGAATTAGAAACGAATCAATGCAATTGACTTGGACGTGCATGGGAAATTCGAATGTTGGGCTACCCCAGCGATGTCCTGGCTTGTATCCTGCCGCAGGCCAATTAATTGATTGCAATATGATTGATGACATTGCCAGACTGCGTTTCGCCATCATTTATTAAGGAATCTGCTCAAGCAGCTTAATGAGAGTTTGCCCAACGATTCCGTCTTCTTCATGTCTGGTCCGTCTCGTTCTCGGACTTCAACCTCGAAGCTCTGGTTCTATTTTTACGAGATACCCGTTCCCAGGATCTCCCCAAGTCTGAATCCGTTTATGACTTTCAGCTCGGTTTTCAGGGACGCGCTTTGATTTTTGTATTATTCATGCTGCCTGTTCGAGCTCCAGTTCTATGGTTTTTCCTTTGCCTCCTCTGCTTTCCATTGTTTGCACTTTTTCTTTTCCACACGCCATGGCTTAGCATGAATAGTAAATAGCACCGGCTTGAGTGAAGAAACAACTCAAATCAAGTGAGCGACCTACGAATACCCAGTGGTCAGTCTCGAGATACAAACGATTCTCTTGGATTGAACGTATTTTTCCGAGAATGGAATGCTGCTATACTGTTCCTATTTACAATATAAACAATTCAATGAAATTCAATTCAACAAGTCATAATTTATTTCTATTCTAAAACTATAAAATGTGTTCTGGTGAGCCTAAATCATATCTAAAGATAACATTTTCCTGTTTTGGTTTAAGAGCAAAATACTATTTTCCACTGCTCGTTCGCGGAGTACAAGAATTGTGGCATGTTGAAATTTTTTGAGGAAGAGCGTCTGTGCAGTTTGAGCTTTCACAGCATCTTTCGCTTTGATAAAATATTGATTGCGGTCTGCCCCCACCAACTCTGTGCGCTTTCTAATGCTCAACATGCGTGTCAGGCTTCCGTCACCATCCCCCATACCCCATACCCCATACCCCATTTTCCATTCCCCATACCCCATTTTCCATGCCCCTTGCCACGTTCCACTCCAATCCTCGTTCGCTGCAATGTATCAGCTTATTGTTTGCGGTTTTTATTCTCGAACAACAGCCACAGTTGCAGCAGCGCCGAGATGCAGCCCCAAAAACATCAGCAGCTGGGCCACTGAAGCGTCTAACCCAACTCAAATTTGGATGGCAACAATCGGATATTGTGCGATTAACCCTTGTGCGGTTGAGAGGGCTTAAAAAGTCCCATGTAACTATAATGCGTTATTGCTCATATTCTTGCAAAATAATTTAGATAAATGACAATAATTTACATGTCGCGTCATGACCTTTTATTATTAAGATGGCTGGGCCTTAAAAGATCGATGATGGCACCCTGGGATTAAGTGGAGAAACCTCCAGCTTTCTCACCTCTGAAATCCGAGCACGCATGCATTGCAGCTCCAAAACGCGTGCCACCATTTCCCAATTGGAGCAACCGTCGCGTCGAAAAACAGCGCCCAGTGGATTTGCTGATGTGGCTGATGCTGCAGTTACGACAACGACAATGCCCCCATACATATTCAACTGCCTGGAACTCAAGTGAACTGATGTGCCGACTGGGCCTGCGATTGCGATTGCGATTGCGATTGGGATTGCGATTGCGATTGGGATTGGGGCAGGACTTTTCCTGCGATTTGCCACCACCGTTGAGGCGGCTGCTGTTGGGATTTTGCGGCAATTTCAAATACAAATTGCAGTGTTTTTATGGCTACAAATGCCTTTTTGTCATTTTTTACACTCTGTGTGCTTCACGGCACTTCGGTGCCCCCCTTCGCCATCCTCCTTATGCCGCTTTTTGCCATCTGTTTTTGGTTTTGTAAGCAGCGACAGTTTGAACACGGGTCTCAACGAGTATAGCGGCAGCATGCGAACGGATTTCGTTTTAACATTTTCAGCAACGTTAATCCCCAATACCCAAATGCAATCGCCTGTCTGCTGGTGGTTGTGTTCCCTCCAAAAACCATGGGGCGGAACCCCAAAGGCCACGGCCACGGGCCAGGGATTTATGTGGGGGGTAAACCGATTTACCCTGAACACCCAACATGCATACATACATATGCAGCCCTACAACTGTCCCCAAGTCTTTTGTTTAAGCCGCAACGCCGCAAGCTGGTTAAAGATGGAATAAGGGAGCCAGCCGAGTGCGGATATAGAACTGGTGAAGAAATGTTGCAACTGGCAATTAAAGAGATTTTAGTTGCAGTGTCGATAACCATTTGGACAAAGTAGAATGGTCGAGAGTCAAATTAGCATAGGTGTACGAGTATGCTGCAATTTAAAGAAACCCCATATTTGGTTATGTGTCTTTATACCCACTACTCGTAGAATAAAAGGGTATACTAGATTCGTTGAATGTTGTAAAATTTTGTTTCTTTGTATTAGTCTTGTACATTTCTATCGCTTGTCCGAAAAACTTTTCTGCTTCTGGCGCAATTCTCTAAAAATCTGCATTTAATTTTAGAAATTTATTATTTTTTTTAATTTTTCTGATGTATGATGTTGTAGAAATTCAAAAAAATTAAAAATGTCTCACAGCTGAAGTTCTAAACTCCATAACTCAACTTATCCTAATCGGATTTTGAAATGGCATACCTCTAAATGTTTCTGGAGCAATTCTCTAAAAAACTCCATTTAAATTTAGAAATTCATTTTTTTTTAAATTTTTTGTAATTTTCTTGATGTTATGTTGTTGTAGAAATTCAACAAACTTAAGAAATGTCCTAAGGCTGAAGTTCTAAACTCTAAAAATCTGCATTCAAATTTAAAAAATTTTTGTTTTTTAATTTTTTAACGGGTATCTTATTGTCGGGGAACTCGAATATAGCATTCTATCTTGTGTATATTTCACAAAATGTCACAGAACCATATTCAGTTTTACTTCTAGCACAGTTTCTATTTGTCTGTTTCATTTCCTTTTTAACAAAAGTAACACTAAATATTCTTTCGTTTAAAGTTCAAATTCAATTCAAGTGGCTCTAAAGTCGATTTGACACCTTTAGTATCATTTCTATTTAGAAGTGCAACAATTTCGTAATTTGGTCTGGCAACAATTTCGGTAAAAGTTGTCTTGCCTAAATACGGCTAACTCAATTCATTATTAATTGCCGAATTTTGGTGACGATGTTTCAATTTAATGATTAGTCGATATGTTTGCTGTTTTAGTTAGTCTCGGTTGGCCGACACGTCAATAGCAGAAAGGAGTCAACCGAATCGGATGTTGGCCAGGAAAAGTTCACTCGGTTTGTCGTCTCTCGACCAAGACGACAAACGGACCACTGCAGCCAGTTATAAACCTTTTGGTCCATGTGCGCATTTTAATGACGGTTCCTGTACCGGACTGAGCTGAACCAGCTGAACTGAACCCAATCCTTTCATTCAATTCGAGTCGACATCCCGCCAACTCACCATCCTTCCTCTGTCTGTCAGACCATCTGCATGGTGCTACTCCTCTGAGCTGGCAACTATTTGTCCAGTTTGTCGGCCAAGGGGAAAGGTCGATGAGATGCCGTCTGTCGATTACGATGGCTGCTGATGATGATTATGGCGACGATGGTGCGGACTCGGACGACTGTGACTATGATTACGACAGCAACAATACTCAATCTGCCGGATAGAGATGAGCTCAATCAGAGCAGTGCTAAGTCTAGAGCTTTTGATTATTCAAAACACCTAGAACATGATGTTTTCTCAGCGTGTGTTATAAACACATATAAATAGTTAAGGATCTAGTCGGTAATGTAGATATATGCTTTTAATGAAATCGGAAAAAGAAATAGTTTGCTTGAACTGTATAAGTTGCCTTCTCTCCTGGAGTCAGTTACGAGTTCTTAAATTCATTTTGTGGAAATACTTTTATATTATTTATAAGTCACCCTGGGTGCGACTTCTTACTGTTGGCCATCACTGGTCCTTCCAGCCCCAAAGTGTAGCCGCCTCTCACTCCGGCCGGCAAAGAGCCATCATCATCCAGTGACATCGTGTGAATGTTGCTTGCATTTGCATATTCTCTAATTTGGCTAGTTTGGCAATTGCGGCCGATTTTGCAAAATGTTATTTGCCATGGGCGCCACCTCCTGACCGAGCACTCCCCGCACTCTTCGCACTCCCCCCGAGCGCCACTCATCTGAGCCCCACCGCCGAACGGCTTCACAAGTATTTAGTCTATGACGAGTTGAGTGGTTTCAAGTGTTTCCCCATCCCGGGCATCCCACATCCCAGAATCATACACGTCCATGCATAGATACACCCTTAGAAACCCCCTTTTCGAGCCCCTGGCCGTGTGCAATGTTTCGTGTCGTGTGAATTTGTTTAGTGGCAAGTGGATCCAAGGGGGGCGAGTCCGGATGGCGGTTTGGCAAAGAGCAGTGGAGCAAAAGTTTTTCCAGCTCACTCACCTGCGTTGTTGACCTGGCCAATACCCAGTTTTCCGTTTCCCCCCCCCCTCCCTTACCAATAACCCAACCACTTGCCAACGAACAGCTGGCAAGGGCTATAAATCGCAAGACGTTCGACGGTTTTTCTTCTTGATATATGGCATTTTATTAAAATACAACTGTGCGGTCTCATTGCCGTGCAGCCAAGCCAATCACATTATGAAGGCAACCAATTTTAATTACGCCCATTACAGCAAAAACAAAAGCAGCTACAATAATGGCAAGAACGTAGCCTAATGCCTTCTGGCCCAAACTCATTTAGCCGCGTTAAAGTAATTACGATTTATAGGCCACAAAAATCCGTAACACAACATAAATCCGAATGAGCCAGCGCTTCGTTCTCTCCCCTCGCCCATAGAGTTAAAAATTTTAACCACATACAGGGGGGGATGGGCGGATGGGGGGGGGAGGGGGGTGTAGAAGAGGAGAAGAGCTGCAATGAACAAACAGGCGACACCTGACCTCCCCAGCAAACCCCACATTTGTGTCTTTATTACACTGTCAAGGCAACGCGCGATAAATAAATAAATAAATGCCGCCTAACAAGCTGCAAGGTGGTGATCAGGGGGCGGCCGGATGGGGGGGGATCCAATGGTAGTTAAGGGGAGCTAAGCGAAATTTGTTGCAATTCATTGACTTGGCGCAAAGGCGCAAACATAAATTTCTGCGCCACGGGCTGTAAAATATCGACAGCAGCGGTAGAGCAAAAGTAACAACATGAAAATCGAAAAATATTAATGACCTTAACGAACGCATTATACCCTTACCCTTATCAGGATGTTAACTATCAGAGTTTCATGTTCGTAAAGAAGTTGAAAAAAGTGTACATTTACCTATGTATATTTATTTGATCTATCTTTTTTTCATCTTCGATTACTTATATATGTCGTAAAAAAATATTTCAAAAATTGTAACTCAAACTCTCCATCCAAAACGGATAAGCTTTAATAAGCAAAATCCTAAATTATTTCGTTTGCTATTATTTTTATAAAGTCCCAAATGACGATAAGTGAAGCATGAAATATAAATAATTCTTAGTTATCTCTAACAGAATCTAATTAACTATCTCACACAACTGTTAGTAACTTTCCACTTCATTAGCCGTCAAAAGGCAAAGCGAAAATCATGTGAAATCAGTGGCACCCGTGTGTCTCTCCTGCGGTTAGGGTACAAAACAAACTTAAATGCCAGCATATTGTAAATTTATTGGATTGAGGACATCGTTGCGGGGGCCTTTGCAGGACTGAGCTGCGGATTGGGACTGAGGTCAGGGTCCAAAGGGCAAGAGGCAAGGGGCACGAGGCATGGGGCATGGGGCACGGAACACTGGAGTCTCTGCTGAGCCTGCTGTGTGACATGTGCAGATGGGGCAATCAGGATATGGCGATGGGATGGCGAATTGCGATTACGATTTCGACGGCTATACGGTTAGTCCCGCAGGCAAGTGAAATGAGAAAAATAATATAATATGTTGCCTACACATGAGCGTTCTTATTGTGATTGCCCTAAAAATACATTTGAAGCAATAAATATTGTTCCACAATTTCTTTTCAAATAGTTAAAATGTAAGAAATATGTATGTAATTATTGTAAAGTTACTTTTAAAGTACAAACTTATACTAACTGTGCATTTACCTGGGTAAATGATATTAATTTGCGCCGTAATAAAATGCTCAAGTCTATGAGCCAGTTATTTAATAAACTTACTTATCTGTCAGCTTTGTGGAACCCTTTTAAAACGATTGCAACCCTTAGCATTCAGTTGCTTTAATTTGGCTGGCTCAGCCAAACTAGTGCCCTAAAGTCTAGTATTTGGTTAATCTACCCTCTTCAGACACTTTATGGGGCGCCAAGTGAACTCATCTCGACCACCATCCAATGGCTGAGGTCAGCCCAAAGTTCACACGCCCCTGGTTGACCTTCGCAATGGCTATACGCGCGTCTATTTGTCTGGTCAAGGGTGTCCTTTAAGCTCGGAAATGCAAATCGTACAGAAAAGCCAGAAAATCTATCAAACAGAGAGAGAATCTCACGTAATTCCATTTCTGGCCTGCTGTTTTCACGCCTCACTGCTGAGACTGAGGTATAAAAATGGGGGCGGCGGCACAAGGACACCGGGACACCAGGACACCAGGACACTGGGACACCAGGACACCCGCTGGCTAGCGAAATGCCTTTCATTGTTCTTACTCACAGTTGACAAGCTCGCCAGCAAAGAACTAGTTTCTGGAAAGGGAAGCGCGCAAAAAAAAAAAAGAAAACAACTTTTCCAGCCCATTGTTCAAAGTTTTCCCCAGCCACCACCCATCGCTCACACCTCCGCATGCCCCGCGAGCATGGACTCACAGATTAGTCTTCCACTTGGCCAAATCTGCAGCATTGCTGGGCGCCAAAGTTATGGCATTCGAGAGCTGAAGGCAGTGGAATACAAAGCGCGACAGGCGACCGAGCGAGGCGATAGCCACCTTTTCCACCTGGCCACGTGCGATACCCGTGGACTCACTGCACTCGGCTCCCTGTTCCTGTGTCACTCTATTTGTATTAATGGCACTTTTGCATCCTGCGGCGCAGCTACAATAAGTAATTTGATCGAGTGGGTTAGGACTCGCATTTGAGAAACCGTTTTCCAGCTCCGACTGAAGCTGCAGCTGCGAACTGGTCTTCTCTTTGTGCACTTCTTTGTGGATGGGCGAAATGAATTTTCAGAGGATGGCGGTGGCACAAGCTACGGTGGCCGGTGGCGGAAGATGGGAAATGCTCCAAATGCTCCTGTGGACTTGGCACTGACTGAACTTGAAGCTGCAGCTCCGCCAAGATGGTTGTAAGCCAAGCAATTGCTGGAGTTATCAGCAGTCGGGCTGAAGGGGACTTGAACCCAAGAGATTCTTGATCGGAAACCACTGTCACGAGGAACGATAAACTGACAACGAGGCTCAAGGGGACTACTTGATGGTAAGCTTATAGAGAGAGCACTCTTGGAAAGATGAATGCGTAATTAGGATGATGTTTGAGTAATGATATTGATGGGGAAAATATTTAATGAAAGTGCCTTAGCGTTTCTCTAGACGATAGTGCAGTTCGCGGACAAAGAAGGAACACCGTTGTATACCCAAATTTAAACAGCAAATGATGTTACCATGAAATACTTATCCTTGCTATTTTAAAAATAATACTATAATAATGCAACAATTCAATCGACATTACATTTTAAAAGCCAAAAACTGTTTTGTGCTGTTAAAAATATAAGTAATAAAAGTTTTAGACAAGCATATTTCGTCGTATTACTATTCCATTATATTATTTTCTGCATTCCTACAAGCTAGAATGCCCAATTTAGGACATTCCACAGGACATTCGAGTGCATCTGCAATGGCGATTAGAACGAACGGCCCACGGAGCCAGGGAAATGCTATAAACGGGGCTGTGAAAGTAGTAGCCAAAATTCAGATTGCGGCCATTCTGAACATCTAACGACGGCAGCCGAGTGCAAAGGATTAAACACTTTAGATTTTATTAGATAAAGTCCAGTGAGCAGCAAACGAACAAAATTTTGCAGCGCCATCGTTTGTCGTCCCTATACCATTCAACATCCTACTGCCTTACAACTTCTGGAAGTCCTTTCGTCCTTTGGTTCCTTTCTGCCGCCCCGCAGAGCGCACACGAACGTCATAAATTCTGTGACAAATGCAGGTACAAAGTGCTTTCCATGGGGCCAACTTTTGCTGGCCAAGATAAGACCGAAAGTCCATTTCTGCCCGTCGTCTACGATGGCAAACAGCACCTTTACGGCCTGCTCAAACACAAATTCCAAACTTTAAACTGAACCAAACTGAACCAAACTGAACCCTGTGTGAATTTTAATACCAATTGATTCGAGATGGTAGCACAATATTTGCATTAACCTGTCAATGGGCGATGGAAGGCCTATCACAGCCCTGATTAGCTGTCATTGTGCACTTGAGTGAAATGGGCGGAAATGCGGCTGGAAACTTTGGGAGGTCCTGAAGCAAACAATTGTGGTCGCAATTCTCAGTTTCCGCCTTGTTTTGTCTTCTGCATAATATTTTCAGTTTAGTGCGTCAGTTGTGGTAACAAGTGAGTTGAGCTGGTTTTGTTATTGAAATGAGCCACAAGCGCGCACACACGCAGCTACACATACTCGTAGATACAAAGATAGAAAGATACAAGTGCTGATATCGCAAGTGCATGGCGATGAGGGCGAGGTTGACACTCGCACGCATGCATAAGTAAACAAACATAAACATTTGCTCCAACACGCCAAGTATGAAATGGCATAACAAGCAGCAAACCACACAAAAGCAACGACATCCAGCTGCTTGGAAGTGGGGAAGTTGCCGAGCACTTCTTCGCAGAAGCACCGATATGCCGAATATATGGAATTCAAAAATACCCTATTAGCTTGCAAATCAGCTAATTAGGCACGGAACACAATGGAGCCCAATGATGAGCACCTCGTACCATTGCACTCGAATTACAAATTTGTCTATACCTTTGCAGACATTTCTATCATTTTTTATTATTATACTTGCCTGATTACACTTTTTTCGTATAATAGAGTTCCAATTGTATGAAATTGCACACAGATAATGGCAACGAATTGATGGTAATGTTTCCGTAATAATTGGGCACTGTATTATAGATGTTTCAATACTATTGGACACTGAATAATATTCAACGAATATTAATATCACTGACAAGCGGATGGTTTTGAATTTCGATACCTTTGAAATGCAGAATAAAAGGGCACAAATTGAAAAGAGTATTTTTTCAGTCCTGGCAACCCTGGCAAGTACCTCTAGTAGTCTTCAGCGTACAAAAACCGCATTTGAAGCCGCAAATTTTGTAGCTGCGCATTGCCGATGCTGCGGAAAATGCTCCTTAGACTGATACTAGTTTTGTTGGTGCTGTTTTTGCAACATTTTCCGCCGCAACGAAAGTTGGCAGTTTCGCGTTTCAGTTGGGGAAATTTCAGCTTGTCGATGCTTCTTGGCTGGCACACCATCATCATCTTCGGCTTATTACCGCAACCCCTTCATTGTGAGTTGCGTTGTCGGTAGCGAGCTGAAGTTTTTGTCAAGCAACTAATGCCGCCATGTCAACTGGCTTTGAAGTGGGAAAAATAAGATTGGTGTTTGATTCTCAGTGGCGATGCAATTAAATTGCACTGGCATTGCTTCCAGTAGATTGCATCTAAGCAATTGACAGTTCGCACTTGATGGCTGACGTGTCGTACACACATAGATATGTACATACACACATACAGCCAAGCACAGGCGGGTGAACATGCAATCAATTAAATTCGTTGTAAATTCAACGGCTTATCTCCCGTAATCAATCTTAATTTTCCACTTGACATGAATCGCCCCAGGAACGTCGACAGGACGAAGAAACCCCCATTGGGCTGAACTCCCACTTGTGGGATGCGTGCAACTGAGCAGGATTGCAATTTTAAAGGACCAGACAAAGTAGAACGCACACACACACACACACACACACACACACATTGCGTATACGCAACGTGGGCAGTGCTTTACGCATTTTAAATCAAAAATACATTTCCGGCTGCCCCACAAAAGAATGCCACAATTTATAGGTTGCAAATAAGAGTGCAGGACGTGCACTCGAGGCATATGCAAAATAAAAAGATGGGTTGATACAAAAGTTGCACTTCCTTTGCGGCCTTTTTAATTGATTTTGCACCAATCACTTTGCATACACTTAAAAGTGTAATCTTAATTCGGGATTGTAAGCTTATAAAAAACGTATGCTTTTCTTAATTTTATTATCTTCTCTTGCATTTTATGCTGAAACAAAAATTAACGAAATCACATTGTGAGCCATTACAAATTTTTGCCATTCATTAACACATCCACGTCCTCGAATTGTAATTAAGTAAAGTTTAATAAGTTTTAGCTGTCAGCTTATTAATCAGGCTAAGTAAGTGCAATAGAAGCCAGAATAATTTGAGCATAGAGTCGAAAATCGCCCAGATACAGTGCATATAATTGCACCATACTCGTATTTAGGGCCCTAAAACAACAATTTCGTTTGCCAGAACCTCAGAAATCGGCAAGATGCGATTATGTGCTGCAATGTTTAATCAAAAACACTTGAAATGCCTCCCAGCTAACCGATGTGCTTACTAATTTGCTGCACGCCAGTGACCAATTTTGGGACTTTGAAGATATGCCAGTATATCTTTTGCCTCGCCATAGATATCTCAGCCATCTTGTTGCAATTTGTCCATGTGCACCAGCACAATGGCCCTCCGTCAATGGCGGCGCACCAGGCACACCGCCCCACACCGCCCACACCGCCCACACCGCCCACTTCAGTGGCATCTCCAGCTGATATACGCACTGATAGACTAGTTACCGGCAGCATTACTTAATATGTGTAAATTGTGTGGCATCAACTGTGCACTGTGTGTTATCCCTGGCTATCACAACTCCCAGCTCCCACCTCCCCACCTCCCCACCTCCCCACCTCCCCACTGCCGCATCCACACCTCATTCCCATTCTCAGCCCCATTCCTCCATGGTGGAAGCAATTTATCATTTGAGCATGACGCACGCACTCCGCCCACAGAACAGGCCCCACCCACCACATGCATATATTCAAATGCATTAAACCATTGAGCTCATCAGGAGGAAACATGCCCCTCCACTCAGGCCCCTCCATTCGGGGCTTAGTTGTCCTGGAGGCAAAAGCATTTAACATGCAGTTTATGTTTGCCGCAAGATCTATTACAGGAAATTCACATATGTATGGCGATGTGCACAAATTGCTGTAAGTGGGCGTGGCAGCACCGACTTACGCAGATGATGAGCTTGCAAATGGGGCTTTACGACGGGATTGGGATTGGGTTTGGGATTGGGATTGATACTGAGAATGTGAATGTGAATGGGGTTAGCCAGGATCTGGTCCCTGCGGTAAATCGCAATCGAGCGGCTAAACAAAACTTGATTATTTGGTGCGGTCTATGTGCGAGGTTTTGCACAGTTGGCCCTCCGTTCACTTATGCCAGGATTTGCATTAAATATCCCTGTTTAAACATTCAGGTCTACGTATTTTGTGAATCGAACTAAACAAACATTACGCCTACGCAATTATGCAAGAGCTGTTGCAAAGATTTCCTTGCCTACCAAATGTTTAATTTATTGATTAACTGCAACCTGCAACTTGGGCACGCATGTGCTTAAAATGAAATTCTAATAAGTTTAATTACAATTTTGACTTTGAAGCATGCGGGTGATTTCATAATAAGTATGTGTGACGAGGGGGCAGAGGTGTTAACCGAATAAGTTCTGTTTGCGGATACGGGTGGCATTCGATAAAATCACAAGCCTGGAGTTGCTGCCATATCCTTTTGAATATATACAACTAACTCCAATAAAATAAAATGTAATGAAAATAAAATGTAATAAAAGGGAGTGAAATAAATCCATGTTTCTTTGCAGATGGCAAAATAATATGACTTTATAAAACACCTTACTTTCCAACATATGCAGCATTCGAAATCTTTTGATACTATTAAATTCGCATTACTTAATTACTATGAACTAATTTGTTAAGTCCAAACTAGCACTGGGTAACTTTATTTGGCTATTGGCCTGCGAACCACCAATCTGCATATTAATTTATGTTTGCTATAACTTTAATTACTATTAGTGCGAACGACAAACAAACAACAACTGCAATGTCACTTTGGGCAATCAAACGAGAAAACCAAGGCTAAGACGACGGCAAAGGCAAAGGCGTCGCAAGTTGGATGGCTGGATAGTTTGCTGGTGGGTTGAAGGGTGGAAGGGTTGGAGGGTGGAAGGGTTGGAGGCAAATGGGAATGAGTGTTGGCTAGCGGTTCAGCAGTGGGCAAGGGCATCCTCAAAATCAGCTCTCAATATAATGCGGCGGAAGCTTTTGTGAAATCCCTACGTCCAACTTTTTAATACGAAAACTTTTACCAAGCTTAGTAGAATGGCAACAACAGCAGCGGCAAGGACAACAACAGCTGGAGAGCTCCGTCCTCCGAGCTCCGAGTTCCGAGTATCCAGCTCCGAAAGCAATTGCAACAGTCACTTGGTGGACTTGTTGTGGGCAGGACGACAGCCGCAGTTGGGTCCGGGCATATTGCATATCCCTATGTCTCGACACTAGACCCTTGCCAACATCACCAGGCAACTGCCAGGCACTTGGGGCGACCAAAGCCACTTGAGCAGCACAGAAAACTAACTTAATCTTGTTTACATTCTATGACGAGTTATGAAAATGAAAGGATTTAGCCAGCCACAAACAAACGCACCAACAAACCAGCCAACCAGCCAACCAGCCATCCAGCCAACACATACTAGAAAACCCAGAAGCCCGGCAACGGATGCTAATACTGCCTTGCCACACGCACTGGCCAAATGCTTAAACGTGGCTTAGTCAAACAAAAGTTACGCATGAAAGATCTGAGGGGAAGCCAGTCAACAGGGTAATGGCTGGCGATCTGCTTGGGTCGGTCATGGCAGCCGATTCTCACGATTCAGCTGGCTTTATCTCGAAAACGGCAAACGTCAAAAATGTAAAACTATTGAATTATACATGTGAATGATTTGGCTTTCTCTTAGGTCAGATCCATGAATTTCTAAATAAAACATTAAGTGCTGTCAAAAATTGTTAAAAAATTTTAAGATTTATAACAAGTTCTACAAATAAGATCCTTTATTTCAAATTCTCTCTGTTTTTTAAAAAAAGCATATCTTCATCAAGTGGAAAGTGGAAAGTTCAAGAAAGTGGATATTCATATTCATCCCTATCGTACTATCCCATATTGCATTGCATTTAATAAAACTCGCAGATTGAAAAAAGTGCAATTTCTGAGATATCAGTGCGCTGCAGTTGGAACCAGAACTGAAGGAATTAGAATTAACTATAAACTTGAATCAGAATGGTTCTTTGAATACTTACGTATGTATATTATAAGTGAAAATAAATAATGCCTTTGATTTCCAATTAAATATAGTTAAATCGTATTTACAGTCAATATTTATGGCTTGATATTAAAAGTTGCATATTCAGTTGAAGTTTTTAATGAAGTGCTCATTTTAACTGCGAACAACTCATATTTGCTCAGTGTACATCTGTCAAAGTGAGCATCAGGCGAACAACAAAAGCTGCACAAGAAAAACATTAGTTGCATTTAACAAACACTTACCAAGCATAAACACTTTCTGGCACAAGCCGCCCCCATATGTGGCCTTAAAAATTAGTTGCATTTTAGTTTTATATTTGTTGGGGTGTTGTTCGCTTCGTTTGGCTTTGGCTACTGGTTTTCAAAAAGGTGCATATACCATTCCGCCAGCTTGCTATTTTGCAGCTTTATAAATTTAGACAACTTTCGGTAAATCTGCCAACTCATGGTGCTCTGGCCACAAGCCTTGTGTGGCAGCCACAATTTTCCGTTAGCTCTATTTATTTATTTGTTTGCTTGTCCACGGCCAGTCTCCATAATTTTGAAGTGTAAAAATATTTTCGATTGCGGTCTAGAACACGTGCGCATCGTATCCATCAATACTGCTGTCGGGTGTCGGCTGTCCTTTCCGGACGGACAGCCACGCCCTTCGATTTCCAATGCCGCCTCTGCACTGGAAAATTTAATTTGCACATCATCGATAAACAGTCAACGATGACGGGCTGGTTTTTGTGGCCGCCCCCCAAAATGCCAACGTAAATGGTTAGCAGCCGAAAGGGGGAGGGGAATTTGGGCCAGAGAACGTGTGAGCCAGTGAAACATGTTTATGATATGTGAGTTGAGTCCTTTGCCAAAGCGTAAAGTTGTTAAGGACTCTATGAATATTGCATGCGCTTTATTTATGTACATATTTCGAATTTATTTTCAATTTTCGGCTTTGCTTTTTTTGTACTCTTCTGGCAAGAGGTGAATTCATCAAAGGAATTAATTCGTTTTCGTAACTCTGAACTGCAACACCGTTTAAACCACCAATATGAGTATTTGAGATCAAGTGTTATTCAAACAAGTGAATAAATTTGACCAAAAATTCCATATTTAATTAATATATATAGCATATATATACGTGTATACCAATTGAAGCGGCACCATGAAGATGAATTCAAGCGAGCCGCGCTCTGCCGTCAGCATATTTAGCATACATATCAGTATAATCCCTTGGATCTAAGATAGATTGAACTGAATCTTGTATGCAGTTTGAATTGCTTCCGGAGGCCATAAAATATGTATATCACCTTTGCCAGCCGCATTATCGCAGCGCAACGTGCGCCACCCTATTGGCGTTGCATAAATTGTGGCAGGTATTTATTGTATTTAATGTAAACTTGCCCACTTTGCACTTGGCAAGTGCAAATAGGCACGCAAAGGCCACCAGTTGCGTCTGCCACTTGCCACATTCAACTTGCCTCTTGCCACTTTCCACTTGCCACTTTCCACTGGCAACAACTGACATGTGTGGTGGTTGGTAGGTAGGTAGGTTTCGGTGGTGCAGTGGCTGCAACTGCTGCCTCTTCAGTTGCCGTTGATGAGTTACTGCCAAGTTGTTGAAGTTCCTGGTCAAATAGTTGACGCAGCCCTTAGATAAAACTGCAGCACTGCCAGCCCACCGAATATGGGTTGGAGGACATGGGGCACACATTTGTACGATATAAAGTTCATTGAAGTATAAAGCAATTAGTGTTGGAAAGTAAGCCAGGCAAAGTTTCACCTGTGTGAGGCAGTAATTTGATTCAACTTCCATTTGTGGATTTTGCTGGCTGTTGAACTTGGATTTATGCTGCGTCGCTTTGTTCAGTCGACGTTTGCATCTTTTTAAGTTGTATAATTGTTAATAAAATATTTTTAAAACAAATAATAAACTTAAAAATGTGAAAGTTTACTACGTACATACATGTATGAATACAGTCAGCCCCTCCTTGCAACTGTTACTTACATAAAGATAACATCTTTATTTTTATTTTAATTTTTTAAAATTAAATTTTCATCCGAAATTAAGTTTAAAAATTCCATGTCCCAAAGCTGGGTTGGCCGAGCGGTCTAAGGCGCTAGACTTAAGCTCTAGTTCTCCTAACAGAGAGCGTGGGTTCGAATCCCACACCTAGCAAGGATCGAATAATTTTTGCTATGTTCTATGCCCTTTTATACCCTTAGAAATAAGCACATCAATGGAATAATTTTTTATAAAAGATTGACCTATTAATAATGATTATATAGGAATAAATGCTCATTAACACACAGAAGCTAAACTCAACCTTTTCTTTTTTTTATTTTCAAGCTTATACATATGCAATTACATTTTAAATGTAAATGTAATCCATGTTGAGTTTGTCATATTTCAGTACTAATTAATTCGCGATTTAATAAAAACGACTTTGGCTAAATGGTAAATTGGAAATATGATCCGGCAGTTAATTATAACACACTATGTCTATAATCATTATTTTCATTCGTTGTTATATTTCGGTTGTGATTTGACATTCGCAAGACCAAACGGTGGTAAACTTGACAAAGATCAGCGAATCGCGACCTCGACATAGGCATCCATAAAAAAATCATCAACCCACGACCATATCCCAGCCATTAAACCAACCATGGCCATAGATAAGCTCCGCAATGTTTGCGTAAATAAATTGTATCTTCTTTTTGCGTTTCGCGTTGTTATCCCACACTAGCAAAATGAAGAGAAAGAACGCCGTAGTCGTGGTGCTCGACTATCAGATATCTGTTATATCTGAGTGAGTACCAATTGCTACCATATTTTACAGGGTTTTCTAAATTTCTGACGTCCGACATGTTTCAGCGATGGAAATTGGCAGGAAAAGTTATAAAATCAAACAAATGTACGTCCATTTTGAGCGGATTATAGACTTGGATTCGTATTTGTCAGAATGTTTTACTAAGGAACCTCGACGTTTATATGGACGGACATAGCCAGATCGATTGATGCTATGTATGTACCTTATAGAGCCGGAAACGCGTTTACCTGTTACATCCTTTTCAACGAATTTAGTATGCCCTTCCACTCTACGAGTAACGGATATGAAAACGGCGAAAATAAGTGGGTGTGCAAAAAAAGCTATGCTCCGGCACATGAAAATATGTCCATTAAAAATAGATGTGTGACCGTTGTGGGCCAGTCAGGCAGTCAGGCAGTCGGTCAGTCTCATCAGTTGGACATGCAAATGTGCAGTCCAGTTCGCCTCCCTTCAATCGCCACGCCCACCGGGTGGCTGGCCTTACCGCCCACAAAGGAAAACGAAAAAAGGCAGTGCTACTTCACCATTTTCAGTGGCACGCACATTTGCGGTTCATAATTTGCGTGCCATTTTTGTATGTTGATGGACAAAATCAACAAACGAGCAGAGCAAAAAAAAAATATTGAGCACTTTTGCAGTTGCCAACTTGAATTTAAATTAAAATGCCAACGCAGCGCAAGGCAAATGGCTGCACACATCCCGCGTTTTACGGCCATAAACGCATAAAGTTCGCATATAGTATATAGTATATGCATATATAGAGACGATAAATATTGATTGTATGGTTACGTTAATTTCTGGCAATTATGCGCGTTTCACATTTATTTATGAAACGTACTAAGGGCGATGAATATACGAGTATGTATAGGCACAATGCCCATCCGTATATGGGACGGACCACACGAAATTGCCGCGCACTGTCTGTGGGTCCTTTATTATTATTTGTTATTATTAAATATGTCTCGATAATTATCGAACTCTTTCTCGGCCTGCATTGACCGTTTAAGCCCAACTGGCTGTGGTCGCCAGTTCGGTTGGCCAGATGCTTAAATGCACATTGAGTGGGCCAAATCGAAACGGTCAATATACGAGTGCAGATGCCTCTTTTATGCAGGCAGACGACGGCCATAAAACCAAACGTGCACACCGTGGCAGCATCCAGAAAGATTTAAATATTGATTAAAAATATATTTCTGCCTTTACAGAGGTAAATATTTCAGTTAATTTATCATCATCTCCACATTTAATTGATTGAATGGGTCAAAAAAGAATATCGTTAACACATCGCCGTCAGTGACCTTTAGACTCTAAGCCATGTTAACCCATTTATAGGTAAAAAATAAATATGCAATATATTGATTCAATCTGCAGTGCCAATCCTTGCACAAATATGTATTTAAAATAATTAATAAAGATAGTGGCTTCTGGCGGAGTTGGAAAAAATCAATACTGATTCTGTTTTCCGTGCGTCCTGCACATCTGCAGATCGTGTTGTTTTATTGCATCTCTTAAAATAAATTGAATTAATTAGGGCAGCCGAAAAAGGATGCGACGTCTGGAAAATAAAACAAAGCGTCCAAGACACTTCTTAAAAAAGTGGGCGTGTATCTGGCTGTCTTCCATCCGGCCGATTTGCATCTCCTCGCTCCATTTTTACCCCTACTTCATACTCGCTTCCTGGCTTCCTGGCATCCTGGCGTTCTGGCAACATGGCATATGTGCCTGCCAGTTCCGAGTATGTTGTATCCCGTATCTGTATCTGCAGCTCGGCTATCTGCTTATGTGCCAAACCGCTTGTGTTTCGTATCTGGGCTGTGTTTCCCGTAACTTTTCGCTTGCATCCGTTTGCTCGTGCGTATGCTCGGCTTTCTTGGCGGCCAATTATGAGAAGAAGCAAAATAAAAATAACATTTTTAGCAGCCAGTTTCCTTTACCTCTCAAGCAACCAAAATGAAGAAAGAAAAAAGAACAACTTCAAAGTTTTTCCTGCCTCGGCTGTGGCACCGAAGTCTATAGGTTTGGCACAGTTACTTGGTATTGGGCTGCTCCCAGCCAGTTAGCGACAAACAATTTTTTAGCGTAATTATCTTTTGAATAATTAAAGAAAAACGTTGTGCGATCCTAAAAGGGACCAGACGAAATGGAATGAAAACCGGCAGAGCTGCAGAAACCGGCGACGGGACATATTTTCTAAAGTTTGCCCTGAAATATGCACAAGTCCAGTGTGCAAAGCGTTACCACAACCAAACCACTGAGCCATCCACCGAGCTCAGCCCCAAGGGCACGCCCACTCCGCCCACTCCACCCAATCCACCCAATCCACCCACTCCGCCCCATCAGGGTTCGAAGCACACGCTCCGCACTCGTAATTTTCCCTAAGTTATGCTCATTATGCGCCAATTATTTGTGTCAGGCAAAGGGAAAAAAATGTAAAAGTCAGCCAAATTAGAATTGGGCCAAGACTCAGCCGTTTGCCGGTAGAAAAGACGTGGAATGCTTGGCACAGATTTTGCATGGATAATTCCTCGAATAAAGTCGAAAGGGTCCTGAACCCGGAAAACATAATTGTTGATTCAAATCTTAGTTGTTATTGGATCTAAAAATCAGCCTGTGAATATAAACGTTTTCTATACATTTAAAAAATGTAAAATTGGGGAATATTATATTTGAAGCTAGTTAAGTCCTCCTCCACTCCTAAGTTCACATAATATGTTCTAGTTATGTTTTACTACACTTAGATGTTATATTAGCACAGAAATTTCGAATGCAACTTGAGGTGAGAAGGAGCCACCATAAATTGATAAGTTTCATAGGTCCTTGTGGCCAAAGGTCGGATAACTGAGATCAGATGGCCCATTGCCAGGAAATGTTCGTTCGTATAACTCAAGGCGGCCAAGAGTCGCTGAAAGCCAATGCCAACGATTGAAAGAAATTCGAGAGGCGCCAAACTGCAATGCCTTCAAATGCCACATTTAAGCCCGGTACGCGACCATTCACTGTCTGGGTTAAATGGGTTAAGAGACTTGGCTGCACTCTCGGCACGGCGTTTACTTTGCTTCATCTCGGCCGGGTTGTCGTCCTGTCCCACGTGACCAGACCAGGACCTGTTCGCCAACCCATGCACAAGCTTCCTTGGGCTCTGGTTGCAGCAGTGGCATAGTTGGTATAGTTACCGTAGGGACTGCTTAGTTTATACAGGACCACTGTTGTCTTAGGGACCCAAGTTGGTGATGCTGCTGGTTGCTGTCACCCGTTCCTTCCCTTGTTGACACACCATTACTGCAGCTAATTAGAGGAGTGACCCCAGTGACGCCTTCGCCATCTCCAGCGCCTTTAACACCAGACATCCCGCATCCGTAGTCGCTCCTCTGGCCTGTCATGTGTACGCTACTCTGTGTTGACGCCTCTCACGTTGCTGTTGCCCACTGCTGTTGCAAGTTGCTGCTGCACATGGGTGTTGCACGTTGCTGTTGCTGTTGCTGTTGCTGCTGCTTCTGCTGCTGCTGCAGTTGCCCTGCAGTCAACTGCCTTCACACTTGGCAGGGCCAAACTAACTCCCTTCCGCCTGCATTTCCCGCTGGCTTGTCAACTTCCTTCCACTTCTCATTTGTGCGGCATTTCCGGTACAATGGCGGTAACAATGGAGGTATGGCCCCGCACTCCAAGTTGTTTGCTGGCGACATTCCGCTTTCCGTCCTGGCTAAACCGTTTCACCACCACCACCCACCAGCCATTGCAACCCTTACCACCCAACGCAGCCAATTCCATGCCTCCTTGCCACGACGACGATTCCCACGTTGCAACGTTGGCGCTGTGCTGCAATTGTCTTTTGTTTCCAAATAGTTTTCGCCTCTCCATTCTCTCTATTTGTTTCTTTCGCAGCGCCGAGTCACAAGTTGGCTCAGTTAATTCATGAGATTTCACGGTTTATCTCACCGGCTTCGCTTTCTTCCCACCTGGACTGCATTGTTCCCTTCTCTTTCTCCCTTCCTGCCGCTATCTCTATCCCACTCGCTATTCAGTTGCTCAGTTCGTAACGCATAGTTCACAGTTAATTAGAAAACTATTCCGCGAGCGGCGCCGCTTTCTCAACTTTTGAACTTCTGCCCAGCTCGAAAACTTGGAGTCGAGTCTCATTTAATTAGAATTTTCCCAGGCCACGCCATGAATATTGTTTGTATTATTGTTTTTGATAAATAGAATTTACCAGATTTGTGACGAGGTGCCCTGCACTCAAATAAATCAAAAAAAAATCTTTATCTATAATTTTAACGCTTATTCATTACTTTGGCTAATTTACTGCTTAGCGTTGTGCCCTTTGTAGTGCTCAGTAAATTCAACAGAACTTATGCAAGCCAAATGCTGACGAAAGCAATAATATTTATTGAGGTCTGCAGATATTTGTATCTAAATTTATAGATGAACGAATTGTACATATTGATTAGAGAAAGCAACGCCGAGCAACTAAATATTCCTTTGCTTCGGGCGATTTGAGACTATTCAATCTATTTCTCTGCTGAGATAAATAAGCAAGACTTGTGCATAAATATTTCGAAACACAAAAAGTCGTCCCATCAAACGCAAAGTTTTCCAATGTTGCTTGTATATATATATTCGTTTTCTTTTTTTACCCCCAGTTGGAGAATTTATTGGATGCAGGCAAACTGATTTGATTAGAAACGCCCCTTTCAAATCTTTAGTAAACTTGTAACGCCTCTTCAAACTGGTCTGACTTTTCAGCTCGGTTCTGTTCTGGCCATTTGTTCGGCCTTCAAGCTCAACGCTTTTGACGGTCGCCTGCCCAAAAGCAATCTCTTAATTTGTTTACAAGCTCTGCTTTCGGCTTTTCCTTTGGCCGTTCATCTTTCTCGCTAACCGCCGCCCACCAGCCACCACCCACCACCCACCGCCTACGCCATCCTGTGTGCTGGTTTTGGAAAACCTCAAAAATATGTAAAAAGCCAAAGACTCGACGAGTCGTTTGCAACATTTGCAGCAGCAAAATGGTGGCAAGAGGAGCGGTGTGGCAGGCTGAGTTGAGATGGAGGTTGAAGGGGCGGCTGTGATAGAGATCCTGCTTTTATTTGTTACTTAGCATATTTTCACCTTGAGGGCAAACAATTTCCCACTAGGCACACCCGCACATACACACATACACACATACACACATACACACATACACACATACACACATACACACATACACACATACACACTTGCATATATAGCCAACTATATGCAGTCCGCAGAAAGTAATAAATATTTTTGCTGCGCCACTTTAGCTGCTTCAGCATAAAAAAAAACACATTCTCCTTTTTTATTCGACGCTTTTCCAAAGATTTTTTCTTAGTTTCTTTGCCATTTTTATTACTCAGATGCTCTGTGCAGTGGAATGGGTAGCCTTATCTTAGTGGAAAGCTAGTTCGAATTAAGCTATTAAATATAATAAATAAATGCTCAACATTTAAATAAAAAATCTGTTTCATTTCATGTGAATATTTCTTCTTTTTTTTCATTTTCATTTTAAATACAATCTGTCTTAATTGGACAATAAGTAAATGTTGGGTGGATTTGAACTAATGATTGGTATTTGTGGAAAAATAATATTATTACAAATTCTCCGAAAAAAAATCCAATTCCTATTTGAAGTGTTTATAATTTATCATAGAATTATTTGAATTTGTGAGTATGAAGATGAATGCTAGCAACAAAAATCACTTGATATAATTAACAAGGTCAACAAGGACTTATTCGCTTACTTTCAATTATAGACTATGGCCAATTAAATCTATAAGTTCACTTGAAACCCCAACAGTTTCCCCTGGTATTTTCCAAGTGACTTGAGCTGCCCCAGCAAACCAGTAGTGGGTGTAAAAATGCCCGGAAAAACAACAAGAGTATCGGGTATTTCATCACCTGTTCAATAGGCTTTTCATGCTCGTCCTGTTTCACCTATTTCACTTTCCGCACTCAAACGGTGGTCGCTCACTTTTCATACTTATGTACATGCATATAATATGCATATATATACATATATATATATATATATATATATATATATATATATTTATGTATTTTTTGAATTTAAATGATTGAATTGCCGTGTGCCAAGGCAAAAGATGAGCGGGCCAGAACAAACAGACGGAACAGAACAGTCAGAAAGAGAGATTGAGTCTGGCTGCCATTTGCAGAAATATGAAAATTACCTTTAATGTGAAAAGGCAGACAGTCAAACAGAGACGTGGCAAAGGGGCGGGGCTGGGGCTGGGGCGTGGCGGTGTGGCAGGCCGAGTTTTTCACGCTGCCATCTAGATAGGCCCGAAAAGAAACGCAGACAGTTTGGGGGGCCACGAGCTCTATTTTATTTTTGCTTCATGCCTTTATATTTCTGTTTTGTGTTTACATAAAAGTGAAGTGAGGCAGATTGCGCTCGAGTGCGTTAATCAGCGCTCCTGGGCAGGATGGCAGGACCAAAGGACATCACTGCTGGGAATGCACGAAGAAAAACTTGTTAGCCTAATTCAGTTTACTAAAAAAGCAATGCATTGCACTTTGATGGGCAACTGCTGATCCTGGCATAAAGTGAAAATTCAGTTGTTTTAAGTGAAAGCATGGCTTTTGTTCTTCTAACTAAAATAAACACTGCATAAAAATCAATTTAGGCAGAAATATTGTTTTTGAATTCATATTATTTTATCACTCTTGTACATTTATTGCAATTTAAATATTAAAAGTGATGATGTACAAGAATCCTTGTAAAATTTACGAGAAGAAACTATGCTTTTTTGAATGTGCAGCAATAATGTTATAAAATATATATGTACGCGAACCTATTACTTTTATAAGATACTTTAATGTCCTAGTTGAGCTTAGTGAATATAATGAATAACAACAAATAATTTTTATTGTGTATGAGCCAGTTGATTTTGCTCTCCAGCGACAACATTGACATTTCCCCAACTGGTCAGTTCAGTTCAGCTGAGTGGTAAGAGGAAAATGGGGGGGTTGGAAAAACAGATTATACTGATTTCATGCTGGAAAATCAAAAAATGAACGTGCGGCAATTTACATACTTAAGTTGGGATTACGGGGGAGCAGATTTGTCTTCTCTCTTTCCCTCTTTTTGTTCATCGCCATCCGTTTTGTTGATTCTATTTTTTTTTTTAGGCCCGGTCTTGCCAAAAAATTTATTGGCCACATGTTTTGCCAGCCACCTTCGTGAGTTGAACAATTTGTGCCTTCCTTTCCGTTTTAAGTAGGTTTTTGTTTTTTATTATATTTTTTGACAAAATGGCTTTTCGACATTTTGGGCGACTACAAGGAATTTCCGGGGATTCCATTTTTAATTGAATTCTGTTGGGCATTATTGTTGCCGTTGCTGCTTAGCATTTTGTTGGCTTTCCCATCCCTTATGCTGGATAATTAAAGCGCCCCAAGTCAATTTCATGGCATATATTATGTTATTTTTTTTTCTGTTTTTTTTTTTTGAAAACATTTAAATTCTTTCATCGCTTGATTGTTTTTAGTGGAAATTTGAATACAGCCTGTTTTGGGGTTTTTCCATTTAAAGTTTGTTTTCGGTGGTATAGCATCAAGTTGATAATGGTCATAATAAGCGTCAGACAGCAACAATAATTGCATTAAAATGAGGCTGGCATGGGGATTCTTCAAGGGGGAGGATGGAAATTATGTAAAAAGCTCCGCGCGCCTTGCAAATTGCAACTCGAGTGCAGGGGGATGGCTGCGCAAATGAAAGAGAACGGGAACAACATTAGAACACTTAAGCACTTAGCCATCCCCTATCCACTATCCCCCATCCCCCATCTACTATCCCCATCTAGTACCCCTCGATTGCCACCATGGTGGGGCTATCATCCCCGTCCGATTTTCTTTTTGTTGCATATTCCGAGCACGTTCCAGAAAAGCGATTCCTTGGAATTTCCCACCCGAAGCTAGAAATCGCTTAAGGTCTTCGTTTTATCAATTTTCCTAGTCTGTTCTTCATTTACCCATTTGTTTCAGCCTTGACTGTGCCTCGGAAATGGCCGATGGGATTTTAATTAAGTTTGTGTACACAAAGTTCACTAATCGAATGATTTTTTAAGATTCGCACAGTTTTAAAGAGACAAATTAACATTATGTATCTAAAAGCGTGCTTCCGTAACTTCAAAACTTTTAGCTTCGAGCTGAGTTCGTTTTTAACATGTATAATAAGATGATGTTCTATTGGAATGTATTAATAAGTACTATTTTAAATGTGTTTTTTCTGTGATAAAAGTGCATTAAAATTAATTTTTGTAATGTAAAGCCGATGTATTTAATAATCATTGTAACAGATATTTGATTGATTTCATTTAGCAAAAAAAAACACAATTACGTTTTGGAAATCATATTAACCAGAACAGCCTCAGTAAACGACATGCATATGGGGTCGAAAGAGAGTCCCCACAATCAGTTAGTATATGTATATACATACATATGTATATATGCACTACTGTATCTCCATTTTCCATTCGTGTGCGCCCCGTTGGAGATGCTCCATTTTTGTTTTTTTTTTTGCTGTACGAGTAGCTCTGATTCGCGCTTTATTGCATTATAATTGAATCTTGGAGCGCACAACTAACGCAGGAAACGTTGGCTGACTGGCCACCGTTTCCCGTCCCAGCTGTTGCACTTAATGCCAAGTGTTTAAAAAGGCGATGGAGGGTGGATGGAGGTGGATGGAGGTGGATGGAGGGCGGAAGTGAAAAGAAAAGAAGTAATATTTACTTACTACCTCACCGTTCGACATTCACCATTCACCATTCACCATTCACCGCTTAAGCCACCCACTAGTGCTGGGTATGGCTGACTTGGTAGGCACTCCACGCCATCGCACTGAATTTTCCTCGCCGCTCATTTTCCTTATTGCCAGTGAAATGCAATAAAAATTGTTTTCCCATAGACGCTGGTGACGGCGGCTAAGCAAATGTTGTTGGAAATGAGCTATAAAAACGGGAAATTGTATTTTACAGTAAATTTCTGCAGCACACAAACTAGCTGGCTAGCTAGCGAGCGGGCTAGACCTGTCGTTCTGTCCTGTGAAACCAGCCAAAGGGAAATCACCCACCCACCAGCCAACACCCACCAGCCAACACCCACCAGCCACCACCCACATCCTTTGACCTTCCGCCCCACCCAGCCAGCCATGTCGACGCTTTCCATGCTGCTGTCGCAGATAATCCGCTGCTGAGTTGGCTTGTCTTGACTTGGCTTGACATTGGCTTTGGGTCGTCGTACCGCTCCGCTTCCATTTTATGAGCTTCGAATCGGGTCTGTACGAGGCTCGAGCCCCGCTCCACCCCCCCTTCTAACGTGGCTTTATAAGCTGCCAATATTAAAATGATGACAAGTTTATGGCAAAAAGGCAAAGGCTTCGTCAGGCGAGGCAGCACCGGAATATTGGAGAAAAAAAAGGGGGAAAAAAAGGATAAAAAAACAGATGGCTGAAGGCGAGGCGAAAATGCAATTCATGGAAAGCTGATGTCTCGCGGCTTTATTTATAAGCAACCCAACCCATTCAGATCCCGCCCACAGCCTTGAAAAATGACAATTATAACAATTATAATGCTTGTCCTTTCGCTAATATCATCAAGGAATGATTACAAGAATACTTCGCAAGCAAGTTAGTTCAAGGAACTGGCCAAATTTAAATGTTTTAGTCAAGAATAGCAAAACCGAACCTTTCAAAAGAAGCAGCTAAAGAATAAAGAATAAGAGGAATCGGTTTTGGTGACCCACCAAAATGTCCTGCACTTCTCCTGGTTGAAAAATGTACGTACTTCGTATTTGGTTCATTTCCAAGTTCTCCTATTGCATCCCCAATGCAACAAGGATGTCTGCGGGAAAAAAGAACGAATTACATAAATAACTGCGCTGTGTTTGTGCCATTTTGGTTGCCACATTTGAATAAAATATGAATAAAAACCGAAATGCATTTAGTTGGATGGCGGAAGGGAGTCTAAGGTGGGGGGTTACTGCGCCAGATAGACGGTGGGTGGTACTGGTGGGTTGGGTTTTGGGCTGGGTTTTGGCCTTCGCCGTACCCATTCTCCAGTTACTCACAAGTGGCTCGACCAGTTTGTCACCTTTTCGCTATAGAAATGGTCTTATAGAAAGACGAGACTAGTCGTTGCAGTCGTTCTCGGGTTTTTCTCTTTTCCGTGCAGTCCGCAAACACTGAAAATAATAGTTGCTTCATAAATATTATTTAATGATTAAATGGCAAATACTTATTATTCCCGTTTATCCTATTATTTAAACGACCAATCATCACTGCCTTGAGGAAATTTCCTATTTTTTATTTAAATTAAAAAATCAATCCATAGGTTCTATAAAAATGATCTGCTAACTGAACTCCTTTTAAGCATGTAGCATGTAGGATAAGCACATATAACATTAAATAGTCTTCTAATAAGCAATTTTTCTTTTGTTATAGATTTCAAGCTTGGCAACTATTTTTCTCTGTCTCTGCGATTACCTCGATATTCCCCTTGAGCTCCATCTTCCCATGTAGATACGATAATATTTGCATTCAGTTGGGCCTCCTTTCCTCCAACTCCCGCCCACCATTACCATTCCAGTTGCAGTCTATTTTCCTTTTTTTTCCCCCCCTTTTCTTTTTTTTATTTCGCTGTCAAAACGTCAGCAATGTCGTCCTCTTACTCTCGTCCTGGGCCTCGACCTCATCCCGCTCATCCCGCTGCCGTAGTCCTGTTCCTGGTCTTGGTACCCGTCTGCAAATCGTTCCGGAGCGCAGCGTTCGCTTGGCTTAATTTTGGCTAGGGAAAAGTGCATAAAAAATCTGCGGCGAATTTGCAATTTGAATTCGACTCTGCGACCCCGTCCGTCGTCTGTGACCCTTTCCTGCCCTATGCCTCCTGGCTCCTGGCTCCTTGCTCCGGGCTCCCAACTCCTGGCCCTT
Organism: Drosophila orena; assembly: GCA_005876975.1. NCBI lineage: Eukaryota > Metazoa > Arthropoda > Insecta > Diptera > Drosophilidae > Drosophila > Drosophila orena. The sequence continues at coordinate 222,268 of VCKV01000008.1, read as the reverse complement.
TGCATACCATGCAATACCTATGTATGTGCGCTTGTGCCTGTGCCTGTGTCGCTTTTATTGAGCCCAGGACATGGTCGTCGTCGTCGTCGTCTCGGCTTGGAGGCCATCTTCTTCAGCATTTCCCACTCCAGAGAGACGCCGCCGCTTGTCGAGTAGTCTTGGCAGGCAGTCAGGCGGCTATTTAGGAAGTAATTTTCGCGCTTTCATCGCAACTTTTTCAGTGTCTGTCTGCAGATCTTTTTGGGCACGTTATTTGTGCTCCTTGATGGGGGAAGGGGCGGGGGCTCCTTTAATGCATTTTTAAAAATGCCAAAATGCGCAAATTGAAAGCAACGCGCCGACTACCCAAGCCAACCGCTCAGCGCCACTCGACACCCATCCTTGGCACTAGCACTAGGACCCCCCCACCCCTTTCAGTTCTGCGGTCGCCTACTTTTCGCTGGGGTCACGTCCTCGCAGGACGCAGGACGCAGGACATTCTCTTGGAGCGAGGTAGGTGGTGAGAAGCTGGAGGATACTGGGCCACACGCAGGCATAATTTCAACCACTGCACTCAGACTTAATGAATATTTTAAGGACAGCTTTCATACAACATACCACTGCATATGCCATATGTGATATGCATAGATGTACACAAATGGACATCAAATGCTTGGGAAGCTACCTTTTTTGGGCAACCGAAAATGCCAAAGTTGCCACTGGAGCGAGTGCCTGAATGATGTCTGTATGTTTTAATAATAAATAATAACTAATAAGCTGCTAATCCAATGCATTCTTAAGCATAAGCAAGTAGCTATCACTTTGCAATAATTTAATAATTTAATTTGCATGTACATATGTACACGTATGTGCCATTTTAAAGCGGTTTCGTTAATTAATTTGTGTTATACAACCACTCGAAATTGGCAGTAAATAATAGCGCACAATTCCATATTTTAAAATGCCATCAAAGTTGGCTTACGAAAATCATTTAAATCCACACTTAACTAACCGCAGAAAGTAATTTCAAACAATTACAATTTGGTGTTGGTTTTAAATTATATATGATAAATAAATACGTGCGTTCATTTTGAAATTGCTGGAATGTTGAATGGCTCAAGTATCATTCGATAATAGGATATACATATGTATGCCCGCACATTTGCCATTTCAGTTGTATTCAACTTGTATTTTTTTTTTTGTTTTCATTTTACATTTTTTTCTCTTGCCATAACACATAATTAAAATTACACACACACATTTTATACACATAAAATCTAACCCACACGCACACGCACACGCACACGCACATGCAGTGGTTACAATTGACCCAAAATGAACTCTTTCCCCGGCAAACTCGCGCGCCTTTGGAGCAGCAATCCTCCTGCCCTCCTGCCCTCCTGCCACCCAGATGCCAACCACAATTTAATCTCCCTGGAATTATTTTTCCCCCAGCCGCATCCAAGGAGCCCGTTTCTCCTTGAAAGCGTTCTTTCTTTTTCGCTCATCTCGGCCCTCCTTGACGTCGGGATTGCCTTGTATTTGTTAATAAACTCCCCGGCAGACTAAATTCAAATTACGCACACATCTTGAGAGGATTGGGGGTGGTGGGTGGCTGGCTGGCTGGCAGCCATTTCGCTTATAGGCTGCTCATTATGTCAGGTCTATATTCATATACGACTTGCGTCTTGCCTTCGGATCCGGCCCAAGCACCCCGCATCCACTGCGTTCCGGTGGAGTGCGTGAGTTCGCATCCCTCGCCACTCTGACTTGTCGTAACATTTCATCTTTATTTTGGCATTATTCCCCAGGCGCCGCTTATTGTTTTTCGTGAAAATGGCAACGGCAATGGCAACAAATTAGAGGCCTGTGCCCATTGCCCGAAACGAGATGGCAACGAGTTCGGCTTGCGGGCAGTCCGGGGGGTATTTTCTAGTTTCCTCGGCTACCAGGAGTCCTCAGCAGGTGGAATATCCCTTGAGCACCTCCACTTGGCCTATTTCCTTTTTCGTGCAACTTTAATTATCTAATGGTTAGGCACAAGGTACCTCGTATGTCCTATATATTTAATCCGCTATTAAATCCGCTTTTAAATAACAAACTATTGCTGTGCTCAACGTAGCAAATCCCAAAAAAATGACTTTAGTTTCCGATTTAAACGAGCGACCGACCGTTAAAACAACGATTTACATCACTGCACAGCACTGATAAAAGCTAATTGATGCAACATTATAGCAATTGCGTGCCGTACTAAAGTTGCTTGCTGCAGCATTGAGGCTTACATTTGAAAATAAAAGAAATGTATTCAATTTCCGTCTTTAAAACCATGATATATGTATAAACCATGCATCCAAGAAAAAGGCAAGAATTGTCCTCTGCTCTATTTACTCATTTATTTATCCTTCTGATCTATATCTTTTCATTCTATTTAGATGCAAGGTGGTGCGAAGGTTTCGATTTGGATAAATTCATCGTACAACAGATTGGTTAACATGATTCTTCACATTTGTGCCTGCTTATCCAGTTCACTCCACTCCACTCCATATTCAAGTATTCAACATTTAGCATTCTAGGGGGTTCAACTAACATTTGTTATAATTTAAAAAATATACGTGGTAACGGCAATAATCCTTCTGTATTGTCCTCGCCGCGCATTCAACATTCCTTCATCTAGGATCAGATCAATCAATAACTCATCCAGGCTCCCTCTACCACATCATATATCCATTTTAAGGTATTGTATTCCAGCGCCAACGATTAAACATTTAGAATATCTTTGTATACAAATATCCACAAGGATTTGCCCTACTTCTTCAAGCCCCAAGCATTGTTACTGGGCACCGGGACACGACGTTGCCCGGACTCGCGAGCCAGCACTTCCATGATGCTCGTGGCGGGAAACCAGCACTGCAAATAGTTGAGCCAAATGAGTATGTGACTTAGTTGGTGCTAAACAAGGTTGAACTCACCCTATCCTTATGAGCCGTGGCCACAACATTGCGATTTGGCTCCTTGTCATAGGACACCGATTCAATCCCAAATATCTCGCACAACTCGTGCACTAGCTGCCTCTTTTCGCGATTCATCGTGGGGAAGGAGTGGCTCCTCGACCGTTGCTTGCTCTCCTTCGCCAACTTTACCAAGTCGGTCAGCGTCTCGTAAACGCTCTTGGTCAGCGCTGGGTTCCTCTTAGCGAACCCACGAACAAACTCCGAGTACTTGGTAAGGGACTTTTGCTTGGTGTCGGGATTTCCAGAAGACAGGGCCACAGCCAGTCGACGATTTCTCTCCAGTAGACGACATTCGTCGTTGCAATCCAAGCTAAAAATAAAATCCGAGTATTAATACCAATAACAACAGAGATCTGGCTGAATAGAAACCACTCACGTTCTATTAGATTTTTTGCCTGGAGCCAAGATTTCGCTGAGCTCCATGTAATTGCCGCGTGACATCTCGGCCATGGATGAGGCCAGCTGGATGGTGGCTATACGGCTGTGCTCCCTGGCTAGTTCCTGGCAGCTGCGGTTCTGCTTTCGGTGGCCGCACTCGCACTGCACCTCCACCAGCTCCTTGCAAGGCGTTTCCGGACAGGCTCCCTCGTGACAGACAGAGGCGCACTTATGGCCACAGTTCGCTCGTGGCTTGGTGCAGCTCTGGCGACAGATCTCACCCGCAGACTGGCAGGCGCCCTCGTGACACGGCTTTACACACTTGTGCCCGCCACACGGCAACGGCTTGCCGCAGGCCAGGCCACAGCTGAAGTTGGGCTGCGAGCAGGGAATGGTCTTCCGCTGCTCGTGGTTGCCGTGACAGAATTTCGTGGTGAACATCATGCAGGGCGGACAGCTGGCCGCCGAATGGCAGTTGTGCTGCGGCGGATGCTCGCATGGATGAGAGCGCGAGCAAGGGCGCTTGCAGACTGGTTTCTTGGTGCCGCACGGCACTGGTGGATAGATCACTTCGGCACCACACTCGCAGTAGAGCTCCTCGAAGCTGCTGCGATAGCATGGCGGACAATTGCCCCGGTGACACGGCTGATCGCACTTGTGTTTGCCACAACTGAGAGTGCGATTGCAGGGCAGTGGACAAGCGTGATCTATATCGATGCAGCACTCGGCGTTGCACTTGTGCTTTCCACAGCTGCGCTTCTTGGTGCACCGTCGCTTGCAGCGGGCATCGTCCGCTCTGCTGGATAGCTGCCGGCACTTGATCATTTGGTCCATGTGACCGCAACGACACTTCACGGCCGTCTGCTTGGGACACGGAGGGCACTGGCCCAAGTGACACTTGCTCCCGCATTGGTGTGGATGCGCCGGCTTTCCGCAACGTAACGTCCTGGAGCAGATGCCCTCGCAAGTGGGAATTGGGTCCAGGCAGCTTGAACGCTGGGCAGCCGGTACAGGCATCTTGCCGCAAGGACAACTGGTTATCTGCTCGGGACTCAGCTTACATGGTCTGAAACGATTGATTTAATCAGTTGGTCAGGCAATTGTTTCACAGTAATCTACACATAGACCCGATTGCAAACGATTTACGCGGAATAATTTACCATAAAATTGGTTCATATAAAATTCAATTTAAAAGTTTAGTAGAATTTTTTCTTGTTTCTTTGGTTAATGTTTAATGCACATATTTTAGAAACGTAAGTACGAGTTTCGAGTTTAAACCGCTTTTTGTTGTTATCGATTTACAACAATAAAGATTGCAATTTTTTTCCATATTATAGTGGATATAAGAAATGCCTCTCAGAAATGACTTAAGCCTTACCTACAACTTCCAGCGTGGCAGGAGTCCTTGCACTTGTGGTTGCCGCAGGGAAGCGGTTTGCCACAACTGTCCTTGCAGGAATAGCTGCGTTTGTCCTGGCTCTCGCGAGTGCACTGCACCTGGCGCTCCTGCTTGCCGCAGTGGCAATGCTGCTCCACTTGTTCGGGACACGCAGCGCACTTACCCGAGTGGCACTCCGCCTGGCAGCGATGCTCGCCACAGTTGAGCGGCTTGTCGCATATCTCGCCGCAGAGCAGCTCTTCCTTCATGGCGCACTGCATCGTTTTTGAGCTGCGTCCACATCCACAGCTGCGCACCACGTTCGCCTGGCACGGCGGGCAAGGACCCGGGTGGCAGAGCAGAGTGCAGGCGTGGATACAACCCTCAATTCGGCAACAGACCTCGCCACAGCTGTGGGCCAATTCGGTCCGTGATACCGGCGGGTTCTTCAGTTTGCCGCAGAAGCAGAGATACTCGCGTGGCAGCTCCTGCAACACATTCTGGCAAGCTGGACAACGCCAGCCCACCTCGGACTTGGAGCTGCTGGCCCAAGTGATGGTGCACTTGAGGTGGAGCAAGTGATAACAGTTTTGGCACGACCAGGTTGGCTGGTGCGCCTTGATCGCTTCCACGCATACAAGGCACTCCAAACGACGCTGTTCGATGTCGCGAATCAGTTTCTCTCGCTGCGATAGTTTCTCGTTATCCGCCGGTGGTGGCGGTGGACCTCTCCTTGGAGAGATTTGCTGCTGTTGCGACTGCTTTTCGGGCGATGGTTGAGCGCTCTCATTGCTCGTATCCAGATCGTCAACGGCCCTTGGAAAGCCGTTGATGCGGTCTCTGTTGCGATTCCAGTCATCCCTCCGCTTGTTGCTGCGATGATTGTCGTAGCGTTGCTGCTTCTGCGGCCTCCTACGATCGTTTCGTTCATATCGATCCTCCCGATCGTCACGATAGTCGGAGCGGCGTTGCTGACGCGTACTTCCGGGCCTGGAGTCCCTGTCACGCTCACGCTCCCGCTCCCGATCACGGTCCCGTTCGTAATTGTGGTTCGAGCGGTGGTTGTTAGCTCCACGTTCAGCTGGTTCTTGGGCTCGAAGTGTCCTAGGTCTCGTCTCATTAACGGCAGTCTCTAGGCTGGCAGTGCTGTTTCCGTTCGTAGTGGCTGGCGGGGTTTCTTCCAGGCTCAGCTTGGCCAAATTGGGCACGAATTCCGGAGCCGAGGCCTGCAGCTTGGAAGCGCTGAAGTCAAACGGATTATTGCCAAAAGGTGTGTAAAGACTCGAAAAATGGCTGCTGCTCGGATTGCCCGATCCATAACTGTTGGTGAAGGCGGCGCTAGCGATGCCATCGCCATTTTGATAAGATGGAAATATGGGCTGCGAGTAAAACTGTTTAAAGAATAGATAGAATACATTCTAGATGACTGATTTTCAACCGTCCGAGATTGATGACTCACATTTCCAAAGTCGTTGGTGCTCGCAGATGCCGTTGGTGGATTCAGTCCAAAGGCTCCCCCACCGCCGCCAAGGGAGTAGTTTGTGTCGTTGCTGCCCAGCGGATGTTGCATAGTGCTTGTGACATTGGTGGGCGCTCCTCCACCCAGATTGTGCTGCATGATAAACTGATTGAAGTTCACGTAATTGTTGTTGCCATGAATGTTGTTGGAGCCACCGATTGCCGCCGATTCGTGACCTCCGTTGCAGGCGGCCATGGCGGGTGACTCACTGCCGGGTCCCGGTTCTCCGGCGCCGTTGGTCAACTGCTGCCAGTACTCAGCCATGGACAGTCCGGTGCTTCCGTTGGTTCCCAGCGCCTGCTGCTGTCGCACACGCTTCCTTGCCGCCGGAAAAATCTCTAACTGACCGCCGCTGCCTGCTGGGCATTTCCCCGCGCTACCACGGGATCGTCTGCAATCCACAGAGGAGATGACCGAACCCCAGCGAAGCTCCAGACACGTGTGCAATGGTGAAATTGAGCCAACTGGCGATATTAACCAAATCCAATTCTCAGATCGATTGAATTTGGTGAAGGGCTTTCTCCGGCCAACTAGATAGACCGCAGCCTGGGTCCGCAGGCACTTTTCACTGACTTTTATGCGCTTTTTCCTGCGTATTTTCTGCTTGCTAAAATTATATTGCTAACAAAACTACACAATACGGTCATACCGGACAAATTGGTCCCACTGATATCGGTTGGTCGCATATCGACAACAATAGACTTATCGATATTTGTGGTAAAGAGTTGCCAGCTCGATTTTGGGACCGCTAGAAATAAAATTAAACAGCATTTTAACATATGTAACATAACAGCACAAAATTTAACATAAGCAGCACCTACAGTGGTGTTAAACTATCAGGTGGCTCCATCTGGCTGACTGTAAATGCACTTTTTAATATGTTTAATGTACAGCAACGGTTCGTACACTAGTTTCATAAAAAAACAAGTACTGGCCTTAAAATAAATTATATTTTAATAAAATTCGATTTAAATAAGACTGCATTATCCGAGTAGAAACGATATATGAAAAGTTGGACCCAGACACGAACGAAAACCAAACTCAATTATATTTGCAATCCCAACCTAATTGCAAAGTGAACAAAAATTAGAAGGTGCTTATTTTTTTTTTTTTACTTTATTGACTTTTTATTTTTTAGCGAAATAAAATGTTTGTTATGTATTGATACACTAAATTAAAGTCTTGTCCTAATTTAATTTCTAGCAAAATCGTTGCTTGAAAATAAGTGTAAAATGAATAACAACAGTGGAAGTACTGATCTTTGTAATTGCCACAAAATTTGGTTGATACTGGCCAGGACACTACGACTCCATCGGCTTAGAATGTCCTGAGATTGCTGAGAAGGGTTTGCTGGGTCGGCGGTTGGGCTAAAGGACCAGATCCAGCTACCAGAGCTCCTGGTGGTGGCGGCATTTGAAAAGTTTGAGCCATGGCCATTGCCAAAGTGGGTGGTGGTGCAACTTGTTGCTGCTTTCCTGGTACTGGGAGTGCGGATGCTGTGACGGTGAGTCCATCCAGTGGACGGTACTGGCACTTCTTAGCGTGGGTGCGCATATTGCTCGACTGGGTGAATGCCTGGTTGCAGTTGGGATGTGGACAGACATACGGCTTGCAGCCGGTATGGTAATTGAGGTGCGTCTTTAGGTGATGCTTTTTGGTGAAGGCTTTGGGGCACAGGGGGCAGCTGAAGGGCTTGATTCCCGAGTGGAGGCGGTGGTGCAGGGTCATGTTGCTGCGATCGGCAAAGGACTTGCCACACACGGAGCACTGATACGGTTTCTCACCACTGTGCGTTCGCATGTGCTGTTTGAGCAGCATTTTACGCGAAAATCTCTTTCCGCATTCGTTGCATTTGTGGGGCTTCACACCCGTATGGATACGCACATGCATATTGAAGGCCACACGCTGATTGAACGATTTGGGACAGTAGGGACACTCGTACTCCTTCCGGTTGCGGTGTATCTTCAGATGGCTGCTCAAATAGCCCTTGTCGTTGAATGTCTTGCCACACTCGGGACACTCGGCCGCAAACTCCTTGGTTCCACGGTGAACGGACAGGTGGTACTTGTAGTTTCGCAGCTGGGAGAAGCCCTTTCCACAATCCGCACACTCGTAGCGCGGCGATTTGTGCGTCTTTTCATGAGCCTGAAATAAATACGAAAAATAACTAAAATAAATAAATGCATTCTGATAAATTTGCTTAACAATAGTAATATTTTCTTAAAGGTTACCCTTTTTATTAGAATCAATCCTAAATTGTTAAAGTTGGTTGTTTAGATCATATAAGGATGTACAAGCCTTGGCAATTTTACAGTCAGTCAAAATAGGTTTCATTTAATACATATGCAGTATATATAAAAGTATCTTATTCTTGCTAATAATTCTGAGTGCAACTTCAAAAACTGAAACTTGCAATTATGCAGATAGCTACTCAAATTGCTGCTCTTTCTCCAGGGGGCCATTTTGTGAATACCTCTCGCTTGCTCGGCGACTTGCTCTTTCTAACGTATCTTGTAGCTGCACCCATGCGTAAAACCAGTTCTCTCTTTTCGTTTTTGCCCGCTTCTGTTTTCGGCCGACTCCATTTTGAACGGGCTGCTTGCGAGATTTGCATAAGGCACTCAATTCTTCGCTGGCTCTCTCTTCCCCACTCCACTTGTATCCGAACTCTTCTCTCGCAGCTCCGCCTACCAATTGGACTACTGTTTACCTGTATTTCAGGCCCGCCCCTCTCCAGGTGGTATCACAGTTGGTGAAGAAACCCGTTTTGGGAGGATCTCGTGAGCCACTTGACTTTGAGGACCGGGCAAACAATATCTGATGTGATGTATGGCCATATGAAAGGTTAATGCTGTTCTTGGCTTGGATGTTTTGAAAGGAGTTAAATTCCTAAAGATATTTAAATGGCTTGGCAAAAATAATGCTCAATCATTTAAGATTGCCCAGCAACAGATTGCATGCATAGAAACCCGTTGGTACAAATATAATCGTAAAATATTTTGTCATTAAAATTGGGAAAAAAATACAAAAGCCTGTGTGTAAGTAGAAAATCGTTTTTAAGGATTCTTACATGGTTATACGTATACGTTTGTTAGTCTTACTTAATTTATAAGCAAATTTTATACAACAATTTATTGTGATTGGCATTCATATGATAAAACACCAGCAAAGTACAAAAAAATATAATCAACCAATCTAAATCTTTCGTTTCTTTTGTCATTCATTTTAAAAATGTTTTAGATATCATGGAATACAAATGTTTGCACACTTTGTACTCTATAAATACTTCCCTAAAAATATTTAAATGTCGTCTAAAATGCTTTTAGAGAAAATTTGTGTTTTTTTAGCTTGAATAAACATAATTAGGTTGTATAATCTTTACTAAGGCTAAAAACTAACTAAAAGTAGATGTGTAGATAAAATATATGAATTTAATCTCACCTGCAGAGTTTCGGAGCATCCGAATACCTTCTCGCAAATCCTGCACTTGTAGCTGATCTCCTCAGCGGATGTGGCGTTGTATCCAGCGATACCACTGATACCACCAATACCACCGATTGGTCTGCTGGCACTGCCGACGGCTGTGGAGATCAGTCCTCCGGCCATCTTAGGCATCATTCCGACGGCCGTTGCCTGGACCGAACTCAGGCTCAGATTGGTCACGGTGGTCAGCGAGATGTTTGTGCCGGCGGCTCCTCCAGCGGCGCTCATGATCAGATCCCTCACAGGACGCACTGAGCCGCTGGAACTGCCCACCGAGGAGGCGGCGGGTGAAATTAGAGGTGTGGTCTGCTTGTAGCCAGCCCCAGTCTGCAATCTTTGGTAGTAATCCAGGCACTCCGGGCAATCCGGGCGAGTGCATGCGGTGCTCTTGGTGCGGATGAGAGGTTGCTGCTGCTGCGGCTGCTGCTGCAGTGGTGGTGGTGCTGGTGGTGGCGGCACCGCGCCATTGATCACATAGGGTGCAAAGAAGCGTTTCTGCTGATTTGGCAAGTGCTGCTGATGCTGCTGCTGCTGCTGCTGCTGCTGCTGCTGGTGCAACTGCTGCTGATGCGTTTGGTAGGGCGAAGTGGGTGGGGTGCTCAAGCCGGCTGCTGCTGCAGCAGCCGCATAGGCGGGCAATAGGTGCGGAAAGAATTGGGCATAGAACTTGGTGGCATTGGCCATGGCCACCAGGTCTGGCGGCAACATAGAGTAGGCAGGCCCATAAGGAGATGATGGTACTGGCAGTACTGCAACGGGCTGGGGGCTCCTAATACTGTTGCCACTGCTCTTGGAGAGATCCAGGATATTTGTGGTCGTATCCTGAGCGGTTTTACGCTCCTTGCCCAGAATTTTACTAATGCTAAAGTCGGTGACTTGAGCCGGTGGCAACTGGTTGGCAGCACCCAAGTTCTGGACTCCATTGGTGGGTGATGTACGCGCCGGTGAGGGCGAGAGGTCATAACTGCGCTGCAGCATGGCGTGCTTGAAACCCATTCTTCTCCACGCCGAAGAATCACTCATACACCGCTGGCGTTAACCGTTTTCGATGGCTATTTTCTGAGGCGGAGGCGCTTTGTAGCCAGGGGGTACTGTCGCGTTACGCGTCGAAACACGAAATGTCTTGGGCTCACAGCCCACAGCAGCCGTCATCGTCTTTTGGCCGGGCCTAAAGCCTGGCTTACGCTCCCGCTCTCGAATTTAATTGGTCGAGAAACAGGTTTCGCCGCACAGGTCTCGCTCCGCATCGCTCTCATAGACCGGGAGTCTCTCCAATTAACCACGTTTGACTGCTGGAGACAAACTGTCGCGCCTCCAATTACGAGAGTAGCTGCAATCTGCAGACCCAGAACCATTTGGTAGTAGCGTTCTACTAGTCACATCTATCATAAAGCTTATCGCTCCTTTCAGATCGCTCTCCCTCTTCCTCTACCTCTACCTCTGCCTCTCCCTCTCCCTCTCGCTCTTCGCTCTTTCTCTTTTTTCACTGGACCTCACTGATAAAGTGACTAAGATTTCGTTTTGGCCGCGTTGTTTTTGTAATTAATTGCGGTAATAAAATGTGCGCATCGTTAAATTTTCAAAATGTATTTCTCTTGTTCCTCATCCTCGTCCCCACACACATTCACATTCTTATCCATATCCATATCCATATCCACAGCTACATCCACATCCACATTCACATCCACATCCACATCCACATCCTCGCCCGATTCCGAATCCGATTCCCAGGCATGTGTGAATCTTACGGTTACGCGCATGCGCAGCGATCATCTTTTGAGGTGACTCGGTTCGTCACGGCTCTGCGGTCTTAGCCGCGTGCGAGTGTGGGAAGGAACTGGAGCTATGGACTATGGCTATGACATAACTGGCCAAATGGCCATGGCTATGTGCAGGATGCCAGGTATTTTTCTTGCGAGCTAAAAAGTGTTATGAGCGGTTAATGATTGACCAAAAGCGAGCATATAGCCTCTTCGATATAGGCGTCTATAGATATCTTTTATTAAACATTTAATATAAATTTAAAATTTAATATTTTGTAAATATTTGCCCATAAATTTGGGAAAGGAATCTAATCCCCTACAAACTGAAGCATTTTTAACTGCAACCATTAAATGCAGTTCCCATCGGTACGGTGACCACTTCCTCGACTTGCATAGCATCAGTAGCGGCCATAAAAATGTGCAAAACAAAATGCTGCTCAGGTGATTTGTGATTGGACGAAACGCACATAAATCACAAGGTATCCAGGCCGAGGACTCTGAGGATACACACAGGTGGAGTAAGCTGGTGACACACCAGCGGAATTCAAGGAAGCTTCAGATACAAATGAAGTGGTATACATTTACAGCTACATGGAATGGGATCCGGTGAAATGCTGGTGATTTTCTGAATCACAAGGACTGAATGAAAGTCGCGCTGCCAATTGGCGATTAGCGAATAGAGACTCTAATGCACATGGCGCAATCTTGTACAGCATTTTGTCCACGATCACTTACAAAACGATCTTATCAGGACTGCCTGTCGGAGCATCCCCCCCCTGAAATCCTCCGGGAACAGTGGCCAGCTAGTCAACTACCGATGCTCTTTGGATCCTCTTTGATTGATAATGGTTTGACTGTCAACACGCGCTGCTCGCTTTGGTTGGCCACGATCTGCATAAATTTGGTCTAAACAGGCGATTCGTTATAATTATACATATGAGAACGGGACGGAGGTGGAGAAGAGCCAAACACCATAAAACTTGTTCAACCTTAGTTGAAAAACTCTTTTTCGTATTTCGTATTTCGTATTTCGTTTTTTTTTTTCAATTCGGTTGGCATTTCGTGGAATTCCGTCAGATTTATTTACATATGCGAAGCGATGGAAACTTAAGTTTTAATTACACTCACTAAATCATCGGGCCTCTGCGGACTGCAGGAGACTTGGTTTTTGTCGCATGACTAATGTTTATTAGCTGCTAATGGTTTGTTTTACAAAAGCTACGTGGTTGCCCCACACAAAGTCCCTCCAACAGCCAACGGCATCCCCATCCGCAGCATCCCATCGCATCCAGGTGACTCTCGTGTACGCTCCAGAACTGTTTCACCCGTTGACATTTTGACAAATTTCCAACTCCTTACTACCGTCGTCGTTATGGGGCCGTCTCCAATGTAAGCTGATACCTATCTCAGATGCCCAGCGATCCCCCCATCTGCCGATCTCCCCCATGGCTCTTCTTCATTGTTCACACTATTAATTTTCCGCTCGTTATTGTCGGGATTCGGAGTTGGCTCAGTCGACTGGATTCCCCCCCTGGATTGGGGTGGTCGGCATTTATCTTATTTTGTGTGCGTTTAAAACTTCTTTGTGAAACTCTTTAATGTCATGTGTTATCGGTTAATGATCAGCCGCGTTGCCAAGTGATTTTCTGTCAGCGGGTGATCAACTTTGCCTTGCATTTCCCCTCCGATCTTCAGCTCCGGTGCGGGTTTCGTCCTCCTTTCGGATTCCGTTTAATTTCCTTAGTTGGCTGGTTTTGTTCGGCTCTTTGGGCCTTCTTGTCTGCGCCTTGTTATGTGTAGCTTGACAAATGTGTTGATTTGCCAAGTTTATTTCCAGCGATGGTGGGTCCAACATTTTGGCAATAAGATTGAACGACCTTTTTGGGCTTTCTGATTTTTCAAGGCGGCCGAAAAGCGCAAAAGTTTCAAGTTCTCAATTTCCAGGTAAAAAATTTCCAAAATTGTCATGGAATATATTTGGGGTAAATAAATACATACACTAACAAAATAAATATAAACAAATTATATATAGAATTGACATTTTAATATAGTCTTAGTTTTAACAGTTAATGCTTGTCGGCAAACTTGAAAGTTCTTGTAAATGGTCAGAGATTTGCATGCAAATTCTGAAGTAACGCCCACCTTATAATTCCCAATCAATTCCAATGCTCCAATAGCCCCACATCACTTATGCATATGTCAGGCCTTGGCAATAAAACTAAAACAGGGCCCTAACAACAGCATTTAGGAGGTGTTATACTATTGTCTACCCGGGATATAATTTATATGGATGAAATAAAAGTTCGCTGAAAACGAGATAGAGACAAAGGAGAACAGAGCGCGAACAAAGCGATATTCGTGAATTATATATGCACGTACATATATACATACATATACAGATCAAAAGTGGCTAAACTATATACATGTATGTGCATATGAATATGCGAGGCGTATGGCTCGGCAATGTTGTAGATCACAATCATTTCAATTAATTCGAATATAAAATACGAAGTGGAGACGGCGGCTTTTGCAAAATGAACAGCTTGCGCTCGCATATATCAAATTTCAATATAAATGAGCCACAAACATAAATCAATGGGGGAGCCACCCTGCCCCCTCCCAACCCCCTGCTTGAACATCTTGAGTCCCCCATGGACCCCCCATATTGAAAAACCCACGAAAGTGATGAAACAAACACGCCCGAGATCGTTTGACTTTTAATGCATCCAATAAACAGATAATACAAGCCCCCAGAAACCAAAAAAAAAACCAAAAAAAAAACAAAAACAACCCAAATTTAATGGACTGACGAATAGCTGTCAACGTCTTTGAAGGGAACTTTCTTTGCTCTTAAAATGTAATTTATTTTATTTTAACAACAATTCAAACGAAAATGTACAAGTAGACGGCGCGAGCGAGGGGGATGGGAGTAAAAAGTGAGAGGGAGGGCGATACTAAACATTTAATCGGACGTTAATTATGTTAATGAAAACACATTTCGAATGCAAGAATTAAAATCAAATTTTTCAATTTAAATTCGATCGCATCGCATGGACCATTTTTATTCGAAAACACATTTCATTGAAATCCCATGGCTGAGCGAGATGGCAATACAAATGTGCGAGCGAGAGCACCGATTGATCTGCTTATTGAGAAATTGTGTGAAGAATGGTGATAAATCTTGAAAGCCAGCAACAAGCCCAACTGGAAAAATGTTTCTTCGTCGAGGGGAATGCAAAGTTGTCGCCAACGCAAACTGGTTGATTTCGTTGTTGTTGTTGTTATTGTTGTTGTTGTTGGTGGTGGTGGTGGTGTGTATCCGAAATTGAACGATTAACTACAAATTTGAGCATAGATTAAACTAGGATGACACTGAAAGAAAGAAAAGAAGATTGCTATGCAATTATTGAGAATTTTCAAGTCAGAAAATTTCTCAAACGTTGTATATTTTGAATGGTCTAACAAGTTGTATGTATGTGATATCCTCTTAAATAAACTAGCAAAGGAAAATAAAATAGTACACATAATTTCTTGAAGTGTAGGCTCTCCTCTCAACCACAAAGCAAACATTTTTTCGCAATAAACTTTAGTGGCCCCGCCACACATTTAAATACGCTACATTATTTTCTCATTAAGATCTTGTGGCGACCGCCCAGACTTTTTTGGCTTCCTGAGCAAACTCAATCAAATCTTTAACGATGTGACAGGTTAACAAGTCTCCCTCACTGCCGAAAGGAAAACGCCCAAAAGCGGTGATCACCTGGCCAAAAACAATCTATATCTGTGTAGACTTGATTTGGTTTTTGGCGGTTTATTGCTCTATTGGCTTTGATGGCGCCGACGAACGGAGAGTGCGAAATTTGCATAGTTTAATTATGAGAGTTCTTTGTGGAAACTATTTGGGTGGTGCTCGGCTCAATCGCGATAAGATGAACGAGCATTTCAATCGCGATTTATAGCGCACAAATTGCCATTCATCAGGAAGTTGTCATTCCTTTTCTTTGTTCCATGTTGGCTCCATGTTGGCGATTCTCGGAAGAAATCGTATCTAGAGTGGGGCAATGTGTGATTCCAGCAGCATGGCGATCTGTTTCATAATTTCCTTCATTTTCACACAATTAAAAACGCATTTTCATTCAACAAATCCGTTTTTACGATCTGCGGGCATGTTGGTGGCTAACTTTTACGACCTTTTCCGAAAAGGATTTTCACTTTTCTCAGGCTAAACACCATCTAATCTGGCATAGTAAATCTTTGGATCGCCGCTGCCTGCGTGTTTCGTCATAGCTTTTCATTTAATAAACTGAAAACTCTTCGAATGACCAGGGGCCCTGGCCACATACCAGTTAACTAATTATCTTAATGACAATTATTACTGAAGTGCGCGTCGAGACAGACGAAAAAAGTGAAATAAACCAGTGGCTCCTGCAAGACATGACACAATAGCCCACAATTATCACAAATGACCATAATTATTATCAACAAATGATAAAAAGACCCAACTGAAAAAGGATCATAAAAAGTTAATAGGTGACTCGCGGTATTGTCAGGTAGTCTTTCCCCCAGAGAAAGGAAGATTGAAAAAAATAATGGTCTATAGTATGTTAAATGTTAGCACAAACCAAAATTAGCTGGAATTGTTAAATATTGCTCCTGAAATAAGCTCTTAAAGCAATAGCACAATTGCTCAACTATTTAAAATACTTATAGTATGTTATGCTATATTAAGTAGAAGCTGCAAAGTCGTGAATCTTTGTTACTTGTTTTGTAGCTGCTAAAAACTATAAGTATTTGTGACTGATACTTGATGGAAATAGATTCTTCGATCATACTCCATCATGAGTTTTTCATTCCGTATATAATATATATAATAATCAAATGGCCTTATATTTTGCAGAGTCTTAGAAGCATATGTATAGGTTAAAAAGAGGGATTTCGTGAAGCAAACTAGTGGCATACTGCTCTGAAGTGGCACCTCGACCACAACGAAAGGTTGCAACGAAAGGCGGCGACAGGTGCACAATTACCCAGGCAACAACGACAATAACAACTATGAAACATGCGTTAATTGCCAAGAGACTTGGGGACGTATGGGTGCTACTTGGGTGCTACATGGGGGCTACTTGGGGCACGGTGACAAAATTAAACTTAATTGTTTTATGACGGGCCTGGACCGCCTGGCAAGGAGGTGGTGAACGCAAGTCCCACTCCATCTCGGTATCGGTCTGTGTAGCCCATGGATGACAGGTTGCGGGGATTGAATCCGACTCCAAATCACAGACGACTTCCAGCTGGAATCCAAGAGGGGCAAGCAGAAACAAAAAAAAAACAGTTGACATTTTTTAGGGTCTTTAACTGCGTGCCTTTGTTTTTTCCTTTTTTTTTTGTTTAATTGTTTTTCTTGTAAATGAATTTTGTTGCAAAGTGTTTGTTTTATTTTTTCCTTTACCGCCACCGACAGCTTCCATTTTATAATATTTATGAAAAAATGTTTTACCCAGAAGCCGAGATTTCGTGTAATGAACGCGGAGCACTGAGGACAGAGCAGGTGCTGGATAACTCTGGGTTATAGACCCCTGACGAAGACTATGTCTCTTTGCAAAAGTGACGCTGAAGTCTGGTCGACATTTCTATCATTGCTTTAAAGTAAACTTTAAGCATTTTCATGTCAATCATAGGAGAGTCGCGCTCAAAGGAGGCCACAGCTTAATGAAAGGAAAAGGTTTTTGCTTTTGGCTATTTCTGGAAGCCATTTAGTTAGGTATGCGGTTGCTAAATTCTTGGCAGACGTTCGTATGAATTAGTTAAGTAAGTACACAGCTTGTGAGTGAATGGAAGGGATGCCAGAGGATAGTTTAAATACACGATTTAATCATAGTCTTTAAAGACACCTATGTATTCATACACGTATTGAACAAATGCATTAAGTAAAGTTTATGGTTCTTTCGCATATAATGCAAGTCCCTTAACCGTTGCAATCCGTCATTTTTCCAATAAAGCACATTTACTAGAGAATTTTAATAAGCTGAAACAGCTAATGCCGCGAGTTTTAAGCGTTTCGACATTAATTAGTGCTGTTTAATGCGACCTACATTCCTATTGAACCGCTAGGCCAGTGCCTGACTCCAGAGGAAGTCAACTTCTGTCTGGCGGACATGGATGGCCATGTCGCACGGCTGATTGTCATTTGTCACCAGGTTGGGGAGGACGTGGACTGCCACGAGAAGAGCAGCAGAGAAGGGCAGCAAAACAAAAACCGCCCAATTAGCGACACAGTTAAACGTCAACATCCTCACGGCTCCACATCCGGAGGAGCCGCGGCTCTGGACCGCCAGTCAGCCAGTCAGTCAGTTTCAATCGCAGCTCCTCATATGTACGTGTATGTAGCCAGTGACGGTTACGGTTACATTTTCACCATCAATCAGCGGGCGCCTGCCTGGTTACAGAAAAATGCGGAACCGACAAAAAGTCCACAAATCGCAGTCCATCGCTCTCCAAGCCATTGGCGCTATAAGCCAGTAATTATCGTTTCGAATCTATGCCTACATATGTACATCTATAGACAAAACACTTTGAGAAGGCGACGTGGTGGTCCATCCAACGTGTCGCACTAGTAGCTGGGAAATTGGGTTTTTTGAGCCGCTAAAATATTTTACAAATGTCACGAGTCTCAAATTTATTTATTCATGTTTTACGGCCCTCTCTTGAGCGAACAATGCAATCGACGTTTTCATTAGCGTACCAATAAAACCGAAAACACCCAAAAGATATTCGAATATTGTGTAGCAATATTTCATTTGATCGAAGCAAAGCTACCGTTTCTCCACACAAAACAAAAAGCCATGGTCTGTTTGGGCACAAAGCTGGCCCATTGTGGCTGTCATCGAGTTTTTGAGTGCCGTCACTGGAAAGTGACGTATAATTGATTAACACCCATCCTGAGATCTCGTTTATGGTTCTGTTATTTGGCTTAGTTATTTAATACGTTTTTGCCGCCTGAGTAGCCGGAACTAAAACTGTCCTCAATGCACAGTGCATTTATGGCCAACACTTTCAGAAAGGCTTATGTAAGACATCTACTTTTTTGGGTTTTCAGTTCATTTTGAATTAAACTAGATTTCCCAGTAAATTGGTTTGCTTTTTGAATTCATTTTGAATTAAACTAAATTTCCCACTAAATTGGTTTGGTTTTTGAATTCGTTTTGAATTAAACTAAATTTCCCAGAAAATTTGTTTGGTTTTTTAATTCATTTTGAATTAAAATAAATTCCCCACTAAATTAGTTTGGTTCTTAAAAATTTATTTTCAATTAAACTAAATTTCCAGTAAATTGGTTTGGTTTTTGAATTCATTTTAAATTAAACTAAATTTCCCACTAAATTGGTTTGCTTTTTGAATTCATTCTGAATTAAACTAAATTTCCCAGTAAATTGGTTTGGTTTTTGAATTCAATTTGAATTAAACTAAATTTCCCACTAAATTGGTTTGGTTCTTAAAAATGTATTCTGAATTAAACTAAATTTCCAGTAAATTTGTTTGGTTTTTGAATTAATTTTGAATTAAACTAAATTTCCCAGTAAATTGGTTTGGTTCTTAAAAATTTATTTTGAATTAAACTAAATTTCCAGTAAATTTGTTTGCTTTTTGAATTCGTTTTGAATTAAACTAAATTTCCAGTAAATTTCTTTGGTTTTTGAATTCATTTTGAATTAAACTAAATTTTCCACTAAATTGGTTTGGTTCTTAAAAATGTATTCTGAATTAAACTAAATTTCCAGTAAATTTGTTTGGTTTTTGAATTAATTTTGAATTAAACTAAATTTCCCAGTAAATTGGTTTGGTTCTTAAAAATTTATTTTGAATCAAACTAAATTTCCAGTAAATTTGTTTGCTTTTTGAATTCGTTTTGAATTAAACTAAATTTCCAGTAAATTTCTTTGGTTTTTGAATTCATTTTGAATTAAACTAAATTTTCCACTAAATTGGTTTGGTTCTTAAAAATGTATTCTGAATTAAACTAAATTTCCAGTAAATTTGTTTGGTTTTTGAATTAATTTTGAATTAAACTAAATTTCCCAGTAAATTGGTTTGGTTCTTAAAAATTTATTTTGAATTAAACTAAATTTCCAGTAAATTTGTTTGCTTTTTGAATTCGTTTTGAATTAAACTAAATTTCCAGTAAATTTCTTTGGTTTTTGAATTCATTTTGAATTAAACTAAATTTTTAGTAAATTTGTGAATGTGCAAAAAAATGTCTGCTGACATGCATAAAATAGGGATTCCCCATTTGCTAACGAACTTTCTCTCCAGCTTCCTTATAAATAACGAAACACTCCAGCCAATTTTATGCACTACCAGCAGCAATAACTCACTTACTGCATCTCGCAGTACACTAACGCCATTCAAATCCCCCGAGCAGCAAATGGCCACATTTAATTAATTTAATTAACTCAAGGATCAACTAGCGAGACCGAAAATGTCCAAGTGGCAGGACAGGAATGTGAATTGCTGGGAGCCAGAGGTGCTCATCAATCGCGAGCAAAATCCAATTGGGAGCTATAGCCGGGAGCTAATCAAGCGGCATTCGAGCAATGGCAACGCTTTGCTATGCAGTCAGCACGCTTTATAAAATAATGATCGGATTCGGTTCGAGATCGAGACCGAGATCGAGATCGAGATCGAGATCGAGTATTGCGGGCGCATCCCATCAATCCAATCCATCCTCGTTTTTGATTGCACCCGTAAGTGCCATATTGTCACCGTTTGATCAATCAAGCCAGCCGCCGCATCTGGGGGCATCTCGAGCGATCCACCGATCGTAAATGTAACTCAATCCCCATTGATGATTGTTGCGTAACTTGTTTCCAGTTGCAGTTGCAGTTGCAGTTGCTGTTTGCAATTAGCCCTGGCTCCTTGCGGCTCTGCTATATCTTTTGGCCCATCGATCGGTGGGCCTGAACCTAAGCCTTAATTGACAATATTTATGAACACGTACGCATTTTATCGCCCCCCAGTAACCATAATTGGGCCCGTCGTCGCCCACAGCTGCTGGCCAATTATTTTCATCAAAATTGTTGACAGTTTTCAGCGTGCCACAAATGAAGAGATCTCGGCGCTGTTGGCGATCTTTACACTCCAATCGCCCGGCTGTACCACATTTTGGTTATACGAATGCCGAACTGTGCCATAATAAATTGTCACTAGATGCGAGATCTCTAGACCACTAGAATTGCACTCACCGCTCAGCGTTTTGCTGTTTAATTAAATTTACGTTAATTGCACATTAAAACATTCTTGCTTTTCGTTACTCGGTGTAGTTCTTGCTGGCTTTCAGAACCCAAACAAGTTCCATTTTAAGTGTTCGAGAACAAAAAAAAAGGTAATTGTCATTTGGCCAACAGTCAGATGATAGACATTAACCCAGGGGGCAAGATTTCTGTGTGGTCACATTCAGAATAGAATCGCCGTCCAAATGGCGAATGGCAGGTGTCAAAACAGCAAATACACGTGAAGATCTTATGGGGACATTATAATGAACGAAACGACTTTATAGTTTTTTATAAAAAATAATTTACCACTTGCGACTTTACACTGGGCCAGTGGAAATGATTTCACTTAACGTAAATACAATAGTAAATTAATGCTGAAAGGTAACTTTGCAGCACTTAAAAAATAAAATCTTTGATAAGAAGACAAGATAAAGTGCTATAGTCGAGTTCCCCGACTATCAGATACCCGTTACTCAGCTAGTGGAAGTGCAAACGAGAAATTTCAATATTTTCTGGAATATCGGTAGAAATTGGTGATAAAATGAAAAAAAAAACTTTAAAATTTTTTTAAAGTGTGTGCGTGGAAAATAAACTTGCGCTGCGTCTATCTCAACATTTTAGCTTTTGTAGTTCCTGCGATCAAGGCGTTCATACGAACAAACAGACGGACGGACAGACGGACGGACAGACGGACAGACGGACACGGCCAGTTCGACTCAACTATTGATCCTGATCAAGAATATATATGCTTTATATGGTCGGAAACGCTTCCTTCTGCCTGTTACATACTTTTCAACGAATCTAGTATACCCTTTTACTCTACGAGTAACGGGTATAATGTGGGCTTCGACTTGTTGGAAAGATCTCATTAAAGCTCAAGGGCTAAAGTTAAAGAGGTTTCTATTTCATTAAACGTAATATAAATTTCTTGGTTCAAATGAATCTCCTGAGCATTACTGGCTATTTGAAAGGTTCTACCAAAAGCAGATTTCCTTGATTCAGATTAGGAGGTCTGCCACCCTAATAGTTGACCCTAATTGAGTTAAATACAAATTGATTTGCGTTGAAATGAGATTTAAATACTTATAAAACAGAACCCAAATAGAACGTTGCTTCCGTTTAATTTGATTAGCTTTGAAAAAGAAACCGACTCGCTGGCAGAATCCCAAGTACATTTCGTTTGAAATTCAATTAAAGAATCGTGTGACCTTCCCACATGCAAACTCCAGATCGTTTCAGATCTACACTCCTTCGGTTTTTTTTTTTTTTTTTTTGTTTCGAGAAGAGGCCATAAAGTCGGTGCTACTGGATGAGTTTAAAGTTTTATTAGTTTCCACGTTGCCGGGTGTTTTCAGTATTGGTTAAACGAAAATTGAAATTATCAAACCATTAACAGCAAGCAACGGCAACTTGTATTTTGGGGTACGTAACGGAACGAAACGGGATGGGGGCCAGGCTAATTAAATGTAATTAATTTTCACATGCCTCAAAATTAAATGCATTTAAATCAAAGAGTTCCGAGTGAGTGTGAGCTTTATATGTACATGCACGTACATATACATATAGCGTATGCTTTAATAGTCGCCGACCAACAAAAACCGACTGACGCTCTTAAAAGTGATTTAAAAAGTTTCATTAAGATAAACAACAACGAACACTTCACTCCGTCGCAGCCACAACCGAATGTTATAGCAATTTAAATTTTAATTTAAGCACACAGTGGCTATGAGCAGCACAGGTGAATAAACCATGGGTCAGATCCGACTCGCAACTCTGACTAAACTACAGAAAAATGTCGAGAAAATAAACGCTACCCCAAAAACACAAAAAAAAAAAAAATATAAAAACTCAGTCTTGGGGGCCATTTACCGTTGCGCCCTCGAGGCGTGGCCGTTTCTTTCGTTTCATTTCATTTTTGGGGCCATCCTCCGGCAACCGTGTTTTCTACCCATATTAATGGCCCAACCAGCCATTTTGGACAAACAAATTGCCGGCTACTGGATGGGATGGGATGGGATGAGATGGTATGGTATGGTATGGTATGGGATTGGGAGTTGCGTCCGAGTCTCAAAACCTTTTGCACCTTGCTTTCTCGCCGTAACAAGAGATCTTCACGAAAAGTAACAGCCAAAATTCAATGGAAAAGATGGCGTTTAACTGTAAGTCGCGCAATGTGAAACATTTTCGGGTCAGGTGCAGAGAAGCAGTCCCAAACCCAATCCCAGACCCAGACCCAGACCCATACCCATACCCAGTCCCAGACTCCGAGTCCGAATCCAAATCCAAATCCAAATCCGACGAGATTTCACCAACCTGTATCTGTATCTGGCTGACAAGACGCCAAAAGTTTTTGGCTCTGACTGGTGGTCGGTGGTCTACTATCTTACGGTAATATCGCCCATAAAGCGTTGTCTGTTTTTATTTCGGTGGCTATCTCGTTCGCATCACCATCCCATCATCATCATCATCATCATCAGTATCATCATCAGTATCTGGCCAACCTTCGCGATCTCCACCGAGCACTTGTACATATAGCAACTGTAGCTCGTTGTGGTTTCCTGCATAACTACCTATTTCCTCAGTCCGCCATTGTGCCATTAGTTTTGTGTTCATTTCGTTTGGGTGTTGCGCAGATTGATGGCCAAATCGGATGCCTTGATTGGTCAGCTTATATAAAATTTTGGAACTTTACTTCAAGATGCAAATTTGTCAAAGTTTCGACAACTTAAAATGTCTTTGTTCGATTTTGCAAGACATTGTTACTTCCGTAAAATTGACATATTTGGATTTGCCTCTTTTGAATCCTTTTAGAATAACTTTTGAAATGTAGAGGTAGAGGTATTATTGACTGATAAATCAAATGCTTTAAAATATGTTGAAAAATTGAAAAACCTTCGAAAACTTAGTTTTCAATCGTTCTTGTTTTATCTTTGCTGTCAATCTACCACCAAACTATGTTGCACTGGTTTATTAAATGTTTCTTATTTTATTTCTTCTGCGATTACAGCTTATAGGGTCTACTGACGAATCAAATTATCTGCTTGTACTTCAACCAAATCAAACATGAATATTTGATTCTCTCAGATACTCAGATACTCTACTTCTAACGCATATGCCCCTCAATCTGAGCTGGTGGTAGGACATTCTGGCCAGATCCAGAGCGTCGCAGCACAATGCATTCGTAATGCGACTCGTGCCCCGTGGGACAAAGGAGTGGGGAGTCAGCCAGATGGGGAGCCGTGATATCGGATGGGGCAAGGGTGTGAGGCTCAGAGGGTGCGAGGCGGTGAGTGGGGGTGAGAGGGCTGGGATTTACGGGAGCGAGGCCTTAAAACGCGCGTTAATTAGCCGTACGTGAGGAGTGCGTTTGTCAAGCAGGCAAATGGCCAGCCGACTGCTCCGGCTCAGAAATTTTATCAGCCAACTGAAATCAGTTCACTGCTTACTGCTCACAGCTCACAGCTAACAGCTCACCTGCAACAATGACAAGTGTTGATGGCGATGCGGATGACGATGACGGTGACGATGACGATGAACGAGGTACGGGGTATGTGGTATGTGGTATGGAGTATATGGGGTCCGAGGTTGGAGATTTGTACGTGGAATTGCGAGACCCATGTGTGTCGAGACTTGACTTGACCCGTGTCCACCATTCGTTAAGCTTTAGCTATAAAACAAAATGAAAAATGTTGTTGCAAAAAAAGCAAGCAGGCAAAGGAAATCGTACTCCGAAACACTTGTACCCATCGAGTGCTGTCTGTGGTGAGGGCAGTGGTTCTATCTGATTTAAACGTAATGATTAAACCACAGCCGATGCAGCAGATGCAGGTGGCAGTGCAATCAGTTCTGGAAAAGTTTCACAGCTGACCCGCCATTATCCTTGACCCGTTTAATTAAAGTGAGTGCTCTATCTGCGACGTGTACAAGATTTACATATCTTACAGGCTTACTCAGTAACATAACAATGGAAGGGAATGATAAAATATTTGCTGATGCCAAGGTATTTTTATGGCCATGAAAGTGATAAATGGTATCATTTACAGAAACCGACATTTAAAATGTTATTACTAAAACTTCATAAACTTAGCAGTCATTCGATTGTCAAGCGAAATGTGTCTAAAGAAAGAAATAGTTGCCTTGAAATGCCATCTATACAGAACTTAATCGATAATCAAGGTTGCTGAATTGTAACAAAATAATAATTGAATATAAATATGAATTTCTTAAAATAGTAATTCAATATATATATGAATTTCTTGAAATAGTAATTCAATATATATATGAATGTCTTAAAATAGTAATTCAATATAAATATGAAGTTCTTGAAATAGTAATTCAATATAAATATGAAGTTCTTGAAATAGTAATTCAATATAAATATGAATTTCTATACTCAAAATGAAACCAAGTTTCATCCGCACATACATCCTTTAAAATTCAATTTTCATCCCTGATCATTATGCATTCATCCCAAAAGTATGCTTCTTAATATTTCCACGATGTTTAGCAAAGTTCAGCACCCATCCCATCCAGTAAAATATAAGTTTTTATTGAATGGCTTTACTTGAAATTTTTGTTCAACACAAGAGCACGTTAAATTATTACATTAATATAATTTGTATACCTCATTAAAATTACACTTAATCCCTACAATATATTTACAAATAGCAGTTGTGTTTTGGGTGCATCTATGTTAAAGTGTAGATCTTCTGACTAGACTGCTGTCGATAAGGTGTGCAACTTTTGTTTGGTTTTGTCTTCTTCAAGCTTGAGAAAAACGAGGAAAAACTTTGCAGCAAGTAATATGTAGTTTTCAGCATTAATAGCAGCTGCATTTAGTAATAGTTTTCATCAGATCTGTTGTACCATAGCTAAAAGCAAGTGCGAAGGCGTTATCCTTTATATGGAAGGAACAATGGACGATATTATCTCACAGTTATGCGTGTCGTTGTTTTGTGTGATTTCGATTTTCATGTGGGAGTGAGTGTTTGCAATTACATAATTATTTAGTATTCGTTCACTGGCAACATAAATGCAATTGTAACATTTTCAACATTTTTTTGATGTAACAAAGTGATTTGTACGACTAAACGCTAAGCAACAATGACTACGAAAACACATTAACAGCTAAAACGCTAACACAAAATTCGTTTCACAACTCTTAAAAATTATTGTTTTGTTCGCTTACTACAATTTCTATTGATGCATTGCTATTGCACTGTACCCGAAATTCTAAATTGCAATAAACATTATTTAGTTTGTATTCATATAAACTCCATTCATACAAAACTTGATAAACTTTTGTATATGAAATGGTTTTGGAATAATTTGCTCGGCTTACAATGGGAAACCAAAAATCAGACCACAACTAAACGTTTTAAAATCTGAATGGAATTTGCCTGTAGATTAGTAGTGTTGTTAAACTGCAGGTAATTTTCATTCAAGTTCTGTATTGTTTAGCATTGGACCAAATAAAGTTCGAATCTCGTCGACCTATTGTTTGAGTAACTTAGTTTTCTATATGGTAACCACTATATGTATATAGTTAATAAGTTTCTTCCAACTCTGGACAAGACACACATTCAGCAAATTTGCTCATATACCATCAGTAACTTTGATAAAATCGCGGCTCGATGGGGGCGGGTGCATAGAAAACTATTTACAAAGTGTGCGAAAGGGTGGCCATCAATCTTGGTATTTATAAGCCTAATTATCCGTATGCGGATGTGGATGCGGATGTGAAGGTGGGTGGTAATGCTGCTGTTGTTGCTGCTGCTGTTGATGATACGTCGATGGGCCGGCTAGAGTGGACGATGTGGGTGCACCCGAGGAGCTTGCAGCTTTCATGGCAGGTATGATATCCTCAATTTGTATAAGTTGTTCGATGGGTATAAGCGACAATTCGCCGCCCACGGGCTGCGGCATGGGCAGCTTTGCCAGAGCCTGCAAATACAAAGTTACCAATAATTATTACTTGGCTTTAACTATAAACTTAGCCCTACCTTGGCATGCTCCACGGCTATGGTGGCTGCCTTCTCCGCCTCCCGTTGCCTGCGCTCCTTGAGCTTCAGTGAGAAGATTGCCACTGACCTTGCACTCTTCACCAGCTTCTGCTTGAGACGAGACTTCTTGGCGGCCAATTCGGCAGCTGAAAATTAATGAAAAATACTGTAAGTAAGGGGACTCTTTTTACAATTAAGCTCCAACGACGAATAAAACCAAAAATGGAAATCGAACTATTTGATGTTGTAATGTGTACATAGCTTACCCTTAGCCTCGTCATCAGTGGGGGCCGTAGATGTGGATGCTGCTGCTCCCTGAGCATCCTTTTCTTTCTCTTTCTCCTTCTCCTTCTCCTTTCCCTTTTCGATTTCCTTTTCCTTCAGTCGTTCCTTCTCCTTTTCTTTCTCCTTCTCCTTAACCCGCTCCTTTTCCTCCTTAGCCCGCTCCTTTTCCTCCTTGGCCCGCTCCTTTTCCTCCTTGACCTGCTGCTTCAATTGCTGTTTATGGGATGAACCAGATGAAGAGTTTGATAGTGCGCCGACACTAGGTCTTGACTGGGAATTGCTGATGCCGCCGCCACCGGAACCAGCTCCAGCTGGTCCAGGGCCACTGGGGCTAAAGACGCTGCCACCGCCGCCGGAGGACGAGGATGAGGAGGCCACTATTTGCTGCTGGTGCTGTGAGGCTGGTGGCGTGGCCAAATTGCTGCCAGGTGCACCCGACCGCATGGCCACATTGCACCAGGATGGAGCTGGCTTTAAAATATCCGCTGTATCTGCGCTGTTTCCGAGTTCCTTGAGTAGTATCAAAAATGTTAACCGATATTATAAGCATTGTATTTTCGAAAAGAAAACACCAAGATCTTAGGATCTATCTATCAACATCAAAAGCTTATGGAGATTACACTATAATCTGTATGTATGATGCTAGTAATCCATGCCATCTGTTTGTGAGTGGATATGTGAGTGGTTAGGGGGAAGCCAGCGTGGATTTGTGTGTACGAAAGCATCTGCCATGCCAATCAAATTTTGTTATTTCATTCTCCCTCTGCCGAACTTGAATTCCAATAAAAGCGATATATAACACAGGTTCAACAGTATGTTTCACTAATATGGTGTACATTTCTACGGATCCTGCGATGCTCAAGAACAAAAAAAAACACCAAAACAACACACATTGAGTAACAAACACAGTATTCTTAGGTACTACTATATGCTTCCGGTTTGATATATATGTTATATATAGTATTTATCTATCCACTACCTTTGAAATACAATCTATGCTTCTATGCAGATTAGCATTGTCGTTGACTTTCAAACGTGACATCCATTCTGGTGCATGAAGTTTTATGTGTAGCTTGTCCTTTAAAAGGCGAAATTCGAGCGAGGTTGTTGGTTAGGTGAGTATTTTATTTGCTATTCGGTTTGGTTAAAGGTGGTATTAACTCTATTGTTGGGGTATAATAGGCCAGTGTTATGCTCGTATGTTTCCAATAATATTAACGAAAACTATTCCTTGTTCCTTAACTAAGGTAATCAATGTGTAAGTTACCTATACTTTTAATTAGGCTTTCTTCAAAACTGTGTTAAAGTAAAGTACACTGCTATAAAATACGCCTGAAATTTGGATACCTATGCAGCATGCCAATTGTAAAGTAAACTTCTTCGGAACTGTGTTGTAATGTAATCTGAAATGTAATCTGTATTCACTATAACTCTGAAGTGTTGATAGTTAGGAGTTCAGGTAGGCTGGTGATTTGGTGGCTCTACAAGTTGTTAGTAAGGAAACCAGTATCGAGGCTTTTGATAGTTGATGCAAGAGTCTACAGACACACTAAATACATTGAGCAGCTACACAGACACAGTAGGTCATTTGAAGAACTAGGGTAAATTCTTGTGAGTGGGACGGGGGGGGTAAGTTCCTAATTATAAGTTATGAGACTACAATGTCTACCCCCAGATCTTACGCTCATATTCAGATGCATGGCACTCTCCGCGGATATCTTGCGCGTCTTGTACGGCGGTATCTCAGGGATCGTCTGCTGCGGCTCCCGTTGCGCAGATAGTTGTCGCATCGTGGTTCGCTGGGGACTGCTATTGGCGCTGCTGCCTGTGTGATCGGCTGAATCGGTTGATTTCTTTCGGAAGGGCGGTATTTCTTGTATATGCATAGATTGCATGCGAGCTGCATATGCCGCCGAGTTCAGCGCTAGCGTGCTGGCGGAAGCTCTGTGTGCCCCACATAAAGCGAGAAGTACAAAAGGTAAGTAGTGTAAGCATATGGAGTAAAAAGATATAAATATGGTTTTGTTACACTAAGCAGGGCACTAAGATAGAGCAGGTCAGCCAATTTTAGTTCTCATTGCAAAAATGTTGGAAGCTCGGAGGAACACACGAGGAAAGTAAAGAAAGCACACCTAATGCTGATTTCAGCTGCTCGTTGCATAATATACACTATAATATACATGAATGAGCAATCTGAAGCCAGCATTAGTCCCATAAATGTACAGCGTCGAAAGCATTTAATACATGTTTCGAAACACACATCGATCTATCCAACCAACTATCCAAACATAATTTACCCGCTTTGCAGCTTCTGATGTTGCGGCATTTTTCGATTGTTACCGCCAAAAGTTGTTAAATTTCGCACTGAATATCCCAAGTATGGTGGAATTTCCGGTATAAATATTTTCGATTTTCTAACACAACTCTGATAAGCTCTAGTAAAATACAAATTTATTTAGCTTAATTCAAAAGACCAAAAGGAATATTTTTAAAACTGGTAACATAGACATATAAAGTAAAGAGAAAAATCGAATGTAAAAAGAATGTTTGGTGCATGTTCATAAAGTTCATGGGGCGATGAATGGCCATTAGGGGTTTCCCCGGCCCTTTGGCGTGTTCGAAATACTCAGGTTTTCCAGTCCCTTACGCCTTTATTCTTGTTTTAATGGAAAAGGCACTTACCCGCCATTATTACCGTCCTGATGCAGACTGGCTAGGGAGGCACCACCGTGTGGTGGCGTTGACTCATGCAGCGGTCTAATCAGTATGGTGCTGGTCTACAAAGTTGAGTTTGAGTACAAAATATAATTGTGGACTTCAATTCCGCACATATACAGCGCATTAACTCACCTGCGAGGGCGGCGAATCGGGTGATGAATCACGATTCTCATAAATATTGACATCCGCCTCGATGCTACGCCCGTAGCCAGCGAACTCTTGTCCGTAGAGCAGTATATCCTCGGCCACCTGGCTCTCAATGGACTGGTCTCGTGTGGTATTCGTACCGCTCTCCATCTGCGAGCCGCCCGCGCCCTCCTGTTCCGGCTGAGTGGACGTGGTCGACTGCGGAGTGGGTGGTGTGGGTCGTGGCGAGGTGCCCTTGCACTGCATTTCCCGGCGGCAATGCTCGGCCCGTGCGATTTCCGCTGCCAACCACGAGGGCAGCTCCGGTAGCAGCCAGGTAAGTGCTTGCCGCAGACCCAACATGATGTGCTGTCAAGTCAACAATGTATTTTCATAGGTTACCACTAGGTAAATAATTAAATATCATATGACATTGGCAAATGTAAGTTTTGTCCCAATTATGGAGCTACCTTTCAGACACAGAACTCACCTCCAGCGTAACAATTAGAATAATTGTCTGTGCCGTGGTCAATCCAGGCCACAGCCGCGACACCTGTCCAGAAAGGCCAATCAAGGCGCAATTCACTATAACAGCGGCGAGGGAAAGGATGCTCAGGGCATTCTGCCAGGTTCCAATGTTGGCCACACGTTGCCCAAAGGGACGCTGATGTACATGGGCCAGTTTGAAGGCATCCGAACGTATCTCCATCAGGTTATTGATCAGAGCGCAAACTCCAGCTAATGGAAAGGCGGCCGAAAAGAGCACCACATAGCCCATTTGAACGAGCATCTCCAAGTGGTCCGAAAAAGTGCCATCGTACTGTATAAATCGAAAAGTTCGTTCACAAAGAATTCGCCACTTGAAATGTGTCAATCACCTTGTACAACGAGCTTTCTATTTCAGCCTGTCCAATATTCCGTTTACTCGCCGATTCCGGCTGATGGGATTTGGTGGGCGTTCCAGTGGACTCTGCCTTCAGTTCCGCTTCGGCAGTGGCCAGCTCCTCGGCTAGACTGCGGGTCACATTCTGGGTTGGGCTAAGAGCACCCCACATATTGAAGCTCAATTTGGCCAGTTTCCATTGTTCGAGAAAGTAGGGAATCGCAGACTCCCGAAGATTTCCAATGATTTGGCGGGAGATGAGCAGGCCGGCCAGTTGCTGTCGAAATATAAATAGAATCCATTGATATATGCTATTGATATACACGTATATATAATAATCAAGCTACTTACCTCTTTAAGTTTCTCCTCATCCCGCAAATAGAACGCTATATAAAAGAGCGATAGGAAGGAGTTAACAAACTGGAAAAGTGCCACTTTAGCTATCAAGTGGTTCTCATATTTCGACTGCAGCCGGTAGTTTTCTGTATAAGAAATGAGTGATGTTAGAGATTTCAACTAACACTGATCATTTTCATCCACTTTACCGCGGTCGTTCAGCCAAACGGCCAACTTGAAATACGCCTCGTCCATCAAGGTAATTGCTCCTGCCAGCAAAACTTTCGGTATAACACTCAGACAACATAATACACTTTCCTCCGGCAACTTGGAGTCCCACCAGTCCTGTAGGGGTTAAATATACACAGAGTTGCTATAAATTCATAATTGATCGTCTTTTAATAGCTGGCACACGCATAACGTCAATATTAATTGGCATAGCTCACTCTTACTCTTACACCAGCCATTCTTTCCCTTAATTAGCCCGTCATTGTTACTCATTCCTCCAGTGACCTGTTACCAACCTCACCCTTCATCCCCTCCTGGCTAATGAAGAGCCCATTGAGTGCTTACGCACTTTGATTAAATTAAAAATCATTTCCGAGCATTAACTGCAATAATAAAAAAAATAACAGTTGTCCTGCCATACATTTACCACATCATCCGCCATTTCCCCAATTGTTTAACAACTGAACATGAGAACGTGCTCTTTTTAAACATGCTTTCATGTTGTTAATTTACCTAATTAACCCATATTGGATCAGACAACTAATTTGTTAGCTGGTCTAATTTGATGTTTAACTTTTCCGTTTATGCTGTTTAACTAATTTGAGTAACATGTTGAATAGATAACCAGTTGACCAGTTTCTTTGCTCATTTAAAGCGCTGATATTATTTTTATTCCTGAGATGTTCCAGCTAACCAACCAGCTAGTCTTTTAGCCATAAAAGTGTGCTTTTGACAAATAGCGCTATAGTGGCACCAAAACACACTCAGTGTTCCAACTCGCCTGTGTACGCTTCATTACGACAACATTTAGTTGCTCGGTTGAACACTAAAGAGAACCGAGCCAGAAATGATATTGTCCTGTGGCTGGCTCCTGGTGCGCATTAAGCCACACGAACTACCAGCGAACACCGAATGGCGGCCAACAACTACCAAATGGTCCATTCTCAGATTAGTGGGATGTGTGGCAGCTTTCTAACTTTTTTAATGACACGGGCAGATGGGAGTTCGTAAATACCCGCTGGTGAAGGTTAAACAGTTTTATCAACAGGCTAGCTAAACAAGCTTTTCATCAGTTAACTTCTATCAAGAGTCACTAGAGTGATTGATTATGTGTAAATCATGAAAAGTTAATTAAATCTTTTTAAGCAATTTAATATGTTTTGGAAATTACCATTTAAAACGGAGATACTCAATGAAATTACTTATAGAAACTGAAGAATATATTTAAGTTCATTTCAGGAAAGCTGTTAATGCAAATATTTTGGAAGTAGTGAGACTTTCAATTATGCGTAACATTTTCTAGTGCCAACCAAAGTTTTGCAGTACAAGTATTTTATCAACGTCGAGGTTGCGTTCGCCAGCGCTCTTAATTTTCCCCCTTCTGTATCTATTTTCAGTTTTCCAAAGGCAGTTTTTTTTCGCCAGCTGAGCATTTTAATTAACGTCAGCTTGGGACGGCAAAATACAAAAAAAAAATGCGTATGCAAAATGATGGCCCGAAGCCACTGCAAAAATACTTCTGCCAAAGTGCATGTGTGTGAAAAACTTTTAATGAAAAAAAAACCCGGCAGTTCCTCAATTCATCACTACCACGGACTTCAAAATATTTGGATTGAGTACATGGGGCAGATATTTAATTATTTAACCAATACCGAGCAATAAATATTATTGCGATATTTGCGTTTTTGAATGATGGCAAATGACAACTACAACACAAATGCGTGGATTGTTCGATCATACATTACTCATACTAAATTATTGAAATGCAATTGAAAAATGAATAAGAACCTTGTGCAAATTATACATGCATTGAGCAATTCCTTTATCTGGTATGTTATGGTGATCCAGCCAATCCTGTGAAGTATACAAAAATAGAAAAAACAACATAAAACAAAAGCATAAATGAAAAGGAAAATGTGAAAACAATTCAATGATGTGTGATGGTTGATAGACTTATTATACTTTGGCCTTATCTCTACGGATGTTTCAGTTGCGAAAAACAAATCTTAAAGAATTAAGACCAAATTAGAAAAGTTAATGGGTCAACTGGAAACCAGGCAAGTGTTCAAATACATGTGTGTTTGCAAGGCAGTCGAATGTTTGATATGACATGATATGTCAAGCTTATAAAAACTGATAAGCAGGCACACAACCTCATCCACACGTGCGCATTCAAATTGGTATCACGCTTAGCGTAAAAGCCAGATTAAGTATACGAGTGTCGTGATTAGAAAGTGCTTTGAATTCCCTTGCAAATAAGGCTTAATGGATATTTCGGAATCTACAAATTGAAAATTTAGAAATCTTCAGTAAGACATAAGACCAATTAGATTCTGTCCAAGTCTGCTTGCCACAAAGCTCGATATTTGTAAGGTAGATATTTCGGATAGTTTTTAAGCAAACACATTTGTGGACATGTAGAAAGGATTGTTCAGTTGAAGCCTCACCTGAAAACGCAGCATGAGGAACATCACAGCAAAGACCACACACAGACAACAGCCAATAATGGGAAAGCTGACCAGGTAGCGAAACGCACGGCGCTGCCATGCAGGCGCCTCCTTGGGCTCCAAACGACCCGTCACGTTGTTCTCCTCCAATGGACCCTGGAGCAATCATCCGAGATATACGATTAATCAATGGAATTGTCAATAACTTCTGTTACGCTTACCTTGTACAGGGGTCTCGGTGGTTCCAAAAGCTCTGGCGGCGTTGATAAAGTGCCCCATCGGAAGGCCAATTCAACGGAATAGCGCTTCCAGGCCTCCAGGTACAGTGAAGCCCAGGCTACGTTAAACAAGGAGAAGAGCACATGGCCCATGTCCTGCGCCGTTTGACCCTTGCCCCATAGAATGCAGTAGAGTATTGTGCCAAACACAGCTGGCACGCCCAAGGCGCAGGTGTAATGGCCTAGCCAGGCAAAGTACAGGGCAACCTTTACGCCAAAATAGGCAGCAATGTCATCTGCAAAGGGATTCGACGTTTCATTCAACAGATGATTCAAGGATTATTCATACAAAGAGCATTTCTAATGTGATATGATACGAATAGTGTGATGACACTGAGTCGAAAATATTTTAGTGTACATATGAATCCGTTGGAGAAACAATCTTACCCAAAGGTTGCGGTGCAAATATCTGCTTGACCCAATGCGTCTGGAGCTGGGTCAGCGAACTGGGCTCGTGCAGCGGAAATACCTGGGTGATCAGGCCGGACTCCTGCCAGGTGGCCACGATGCTCTGACCCTCGGCGACAGCCGCTCGTCCATGGAGGGCGTCGATGTCACTGCAGCCGGCCCGCAGACCCTGCAGCACCTGGAGGACCAGCCACTGACGCTCCTGGGAGGTGAATAGTGCCGTGCTACCGACATCACCGCGCAACTGTTGGAAGCAATGACTCTCGCGGGTGGTGAACTCCCTCAATGCACCGCCCAAATCCGGACGCAGACGCTTTGGCAGGCGGGCTTCTTCGGCGGCTTTAAACAGTCTGAAAACAATGGATTACTTGCTCTTCAAAATCGATTTAGTTTACTACTTCCCCACACTCTGTTCTCATATATCCATACACGTATATGTATATGTATAATTCATAGTAGTGTGACTAGGGGTTCCACTTACACATTAACGGGTGCACTGACATAGAAGGCATTGCGCCGCGTACTCTCGTGCGCCTTGACCTGGACCAAAAGACCCAGACCAGCCGGCGGCTGGGAGCGGATACGGGCTAGGAGCCAGCGGAGCGCTTCGTCTGGTGCATCTTCAGGAAACTCAATAACCACATCACATTGGGTGGGTATTTTATTGAGCCAGAGGCGACGAGGAGTCATCAAATGACCTGCGTAGGGCACTTTGCGGCGTAATTGGCGGGAAGCTGGAAAAAGTAAAGCAAAGTAGTTGGAAAAGCTTTGAAATCTTAGTCGCATTAAATTTACAGAAAAGTTGAAAGTAAATCTACAGAGAAGTTGAAAATAATTCACTCCATCCTTGAAATAGTTGTACAAAAATGGATGGCATAACGTTGCAGCAAGGGGGAAAAATAAGGGGTATCAAATACACACAGACCAAAGCAGCTCAAAGAAAAAGAATACAAACCGCAAATAAGCCAACCTGACATGGCTAAAACACGGCCAACCAAAAATGCCGGAACTTTTAATTAGAAAAGATAGCAGCATCAACCAATGCAAAAGCCAACTGATGAATGGGGAATTCAGACAAGAAATTTATTCCCTGAAGATCAAAATATCATAGAAAAATAGACTGTTTAAATAAAAAGAAACTACATTTTTAGTACAATAGGGCAGACTTTACTGAAAATTTACACCTTAACAAAAACCAGCTTGATAAAAGCTTTTAATACCCAATGATACCCATTGGAAATTATAAATGAAAAAAACTGCATTTTATTTCAAGCTGTTAATTGCTTCCGAAGTTTTTAAACAGTTTCTCGGGGTCGTAATTAATGATGAACTTATTTTCGCCCGGGAAAAAGTAATATTTCAATGAGTGGAGGAAGAAGCATGGAGCAAAAGGAAAAAGTCAAAGCTGCACTAAAATTGATAGCGACCGAGGACATTCTGCCACCATTAATGTCCTTGTCACTATCAACAGCTTTCACTTGAATTTGGCTAATGACAAATGCCACTTGCAGTGACCTCGAGCGTTGGGTGGTTGGTTCCTTGCCAATGTTTTCTTTCGATAAGAATAATAATAATAGTTTGGTACGTTCTAAGTTCGGCGAGCTCATTACGAAGGTCAGAATGTGTTCGCCATTAAACGATAAGGCTGTGAAATAGTACTTTTGGTCGAATACTCTCTAAATATTTGCTCGCTGGAAATAAACGGGTATTTAAGTTTCAATTAATTTCCATTAAGATTGGAAGTAGCGTAACGTTCGTCAGTATAAATATTTGAATTGAATTAAACTGAAAGGTTCAACATGCTTTCGTCAGCTCAAATAGACCACACTTCGTAATGACTTATTTAGCTTGGTTTTGCACAAGCGAAATTTCCCCATCATTAATTACACATCGTAACATTTTACTAAGCCTCTTCTATCCGCACTCATTACAATATTTAGATATTTATGTAACAAACTCAATTATGCGGCTTAGACTCAGCTTTTCCTCCAGTTTGGGAACAAAAGCGAATTTAATTAGGGTGCATGCGAGGAGTCAGGCTTAGAGCAAGTAAATTGTAAATATACGAGTATATACATACTTATATTTAGAACGCTTGGTATGTCGATAGACGTATAAAACTAATTATAAGCGACATGAACAAACCGCAGGAGCAGCACGAACTGATGTCTGCACATTTTGGGCAACAGGATAAATCACGTAATGCGGAATTTCGTAATTAATTCCATAAATAAAACAGGAACAACGCAACCAGCGTCGAATGGATCGAATGGGATGCCGCTGCATTGCAAATGAACTGTGAATTTGTCTGTGGTAAATTTCAGCATGAACCGAAATAGCAACATCCCGGTGGAATTTAAACTCATACGCAATCAATGTAACCGCTGTACGATTGCCATTTTGATATGCAAAACACACAAATGGGTTTCAGACATCGCAACCTCACGCTCAGCTCATAAAAGTGTGACAAAAGAATGGATCACAGCCGGAAGGACCTTTGCGAAAAGAGCACGCGTTGTGCATAGCTGCTATATCCTGCGGGATTTGGGAATGAAATCTAAAGCATCGCGAGTAAATAAAAAACTAGCTAGGGGCTGGAAATCACTTTATTGCCGGTCAGGGACGGCATATGCTAATAGGGGTTACACACACACCATCACAAATTGAGCGTCCTTAAAGGAGAAAATTTGCGGGCTACTTAAATGCTTGGTTCACGTGATTTGGGTTAATAAAGAACGTTGGCGGCGTTTAAAAATCGATATGAAATCTATAGCACTTGAGCCTAATATATAATATAAAATATTTAAACACATTGAGTCTGCAAATATTTTCAAGTTATATTAATTGAAGTTATCACCCAGGCGAAGTCACTGTTCCCATTCATTGTTACCAAAAAAAAAAAGAAAGAAAAAGTGCAATCAAGCCACACATCCTAATCCAATCCAATTTAAGCCAAACCAATTTTGGTGAGTAATACACGACATCGTGAGCTGGCCAGCAGAAATCTCCTCCATCAGCATGAACCACACAATTCATTACACAGTCCGCACATGCTTAAGTTGACACCAAGGACGAGGACGACTCCACTTGGAGGAGCAAGTCAAGCCAGAGAAGGAAGTGCCAACTAATGCTTTCGGCTGTTAAATCAGCAGCACTGGGACCCGAAAACCCTTGAGGGGCGGAGGACTGTGCCTTGAATAATTAATGAAATCGGCTTTGGGCGCACCACCCACGCCTTCTGATGGGCGTCATGGGCGGCAAAAAGGAAACCAGAAACCGAGCAGAGCCACAGTAAACGCATAATTTGTTGCATAAGCGGGATGAAGGAGTGTGATGGCTCAAATTTAATCAGCAGATTCGTGTCTGATGGCTGCTGCAGCCTCGCCAGCATTCCCAACGAGCATTCAGTTAAAACAGTTTATGTTTTAATTAACCTTGATGGTGACGAGGGCCAAAGCGGCGCTGGAAAAGCTCATTAGCAAACCTTCAGCACTCACTGCTAAACGCTTGACTTAATTGGCTCCAGCTTGAATTGCGTCTAATTGAAACTAGATGATGTTATTTTGATGATGACCCACCATCCCACCATCCCACCATTCCATCATTCCATCAATTCAGCTGCATCATCGCAAAGGGAGCACATCCTGGCTTCATCACCACCATCATCTAATCATCACTCGGTCCAAACAGGTAGTCGTTCGGGGGAGTAAACACTTCGCTATCATAGTTGACACGATGTGAGAGATGGTTAGCTTGGCTTTAAGGGTGAACACTGAATGTGGACAAGGTCCTCGATGACCAAATGCCAGTATCCTCATTAAATTTAGAGAAAGTATGTTGAATTTCATATGATTGCATTGCATCAATATATATATTTGTTAATTATGTATGCATATATACTTGTATAATGGGGTCAAGCTAAAATCCGAGTCTCCTCATCGGAATATTCTCCGCAATTAACCACCTAATTGTTTTGAAGACCCGTCTACAGGCAAATGCTTAATGACCTCGAATGGATTCTCTTCAATATGCAGTTTAATTGTACTTTCCACCCGCATCAAATTGCTCTTAATGACATGCGTGTACGCTTAAATAGAGTTAAAATGCCTGACATGCGTGTGCTGGACAAAATCCTTTGTTATAAAATATTTAATAGCGGCAATTTGCACTAAGAATCGAACGTCCGAAATGTTTTTTCCCGTTTGAGGTTTAAGTGCCACGATATCCTGCTGCACAACAGGATGTGTCCATGTTTTGTGGGACACATTTTTATTGATGCACCGAGTCCTTGTTGTGATTAATGAGTTCCCAAACTGAGTTCCCCTTAATCGTGCACACTTCCTTTCCTTTCCGACAGCCACCATTTATCCAGCCGCCTCCCTTCGGGTAGTTAATCTGCAACTTTTGCTGCCCAAGTGGTTGGCAGGACGGTGAACATTCAAGGACCCCAGCTTGGTCAGCATAAATTAATTGCATTTGTGTATGGGACACGAGCAACGGATTATATGGCAGTAAAGCCAGTGGAACGTTATCGTTGGCATGAACGATATGAACACCAGAGTGCAAAGTCCTTAATTGAGTTTTAATCATGTTAAGTGAAAGTGGTCAGTTGTCAATCTAATGCAATAAGTCAGCAAAGCGGCTTAAATGTACTTGCTGTTATGTTGGTTTGCATTTTCAAGGTTATTGAAGGCTATACAATATTACCTACAAACATAATCTATCTCTCTATATTTTCCCAAACAGTCTGTGATAATTTTTAATGCACAAGAATTTTTTATGGACAAGCTTTTTCAGTCCTGTTTGCTCTCAAATGCTATAACTGACAACCAAAACCACTCAAACTGTCAAAATGGCCACCCAAAACGGCAAGAGGGAAACGAAAAAAGGGGATAAATGTTAGGGACTCTTCAGCAAAACGAGCTCTTGAGCAAGCTACGACTATATTGATTGAATCTGCATATATAATTGAAGGCGAACGATTCAAAATCACAACGTTTCGACGGCAGCAGAACATAATTTATTAAATAAGTGAGAGGAAACTTTTGAGTAGCGATTTTGTGTCATTCCATTCAATACAAACATAGTCTACCATTTATGCTACCAGTCTTGGGTTTAAATTTGTATGTCAGACTTGGAGAGAAATAGCTAAAGGATGTCACAGTAAAGAGCTTGTGTTCCGCACAGTTGACTAACGAAAAAGTTAATGAGGGCCAACGGCGACAACTTGAAAAGTTCACAACTTACTTTTCCCATTCCCTTAAGACTTAATTGACAACTGTGAAAGCATTTTGGCAGCGAAGGATTCTACTACGTATTTTCAAAACTAAAAAATTCATATTTTCTTATTAAGCAGAGAACTCTTAAAATTGCCCTCAACAATAATACATTTTTCAAGCATCATTGTCCTTAATTTTGATGTTCCCCCCTTTGGTGTCTAATATTTAAGCCAGTTTAATTAGGGTACAAGTGTGCCGAAAAAGCAAAATGCTTGCGGACATAATTACACATTAGTGAGAAAATTGAATAATAAATCTTTCTTACGTTTATAATGAAAATCCAATTAGGTCAAACCAAAATCAGGCAAGGATGAAACAGCCGGATGCGAGATAACAACAGGCAAGCAGGCAGGAAGCCAGACAACCAGCAAATTCCAAGGACACGTGAGTGGGCGGGTGGGTGGTAAAGTTTTCCCATGTCGAACACCGTTTGGTTGTCAGCGCTGCCATGTTTTAACGCGAAGACCCAGCCACATATACACATAAAAACGGACAAGCTGTCAGGATAATATGCAACATATTAATGGCTTTTCTAACGATGCAGGAAGCACTTGTCGCGACTTTAATAATTTTAATTGGTTTAAACTGCATTGAGGACGGGAAAATCGTGTTTGCTTGTAATTCAATCTGTGGCAAGGTAAATGTAAATTGTGGCTAGGCTAGACATCATTTCTCTCTCTCTAAAGTGGCTTAGAAAAATGTGTAAGTTGAGTTAATAGCCGCCTCGATTGAAGAAAAAATCTTAAGTAAAACTAATGGCGATCTAAATTTTTATAATAAAGGAAACCTACGTTTCCACTGACTAAAAACCCACTATGGAGATTTTTGATTAATTGCTGAACGTGACATAAATATTCATATTTGGCATGTTTTTCATACTTTCTTTATATGGGAAATGAAAATAAGTGCTGGTGAAATAAAAAAATATGATTTATTGCGGCTTTTAACGACCATTAAATCATGTATAGAGGAGCGCAATGCTAGCCAGCTTAGTTTTTTCTATTTAGAGCAATGAAAATAAAGTGAATTGCATACCATAGCAAATGTTGCCAGATTAGCCACACACGTACATACACGTGTATGTACAACAAACTGGCCAAAAGCCCCATCAATATGAAAGCCCATTAATAGCGTCAAAAGGGTCCTGTCAAACGAGACTGACAGGATACCTGCTTTAGCTCCAAGCACTTAAGGTAGGCCTACGGAAATCAGTGATAAGGTCATATATTTACTTCCCAGATTTAGCAACATAATTGATTTACTGGTACTTAGACATCTGCTAAACAGCAAAAAGGCAAACAAGATGTATGACGAGAACACGCAGAGAAAAACCACTTAAGGAGCAGTAGATGGCGGATAAAGCGAAAACACGCTACAGTGAAACTCCGTGAAAGACGGCTTGTCCTTAGGATTGAAATATTAGTAGGACTATACATTTTTTTAGTTTATAGTTCCCGAGAAGAAGGCCTTCAGACGGACAAATAGACCCGACCTTTACTTTTTATGTATATAATTGAATTTTTGTGCGTTAAAACCATTTGGTTATATAAACATAATAAAGTAATATTTTACTTTTTTTTATTTTATGACAGGCATTAAATTTCAATTATGCGTTCACAAATACTATTCTATTCGAAACGTTGTCTGGCATTGCCACTATAGAGAATCCTCATAACTGTCTGAAACTATCCGACATTTTATTAAATAAACATTATGACTCGCCTGACTCTGACAGCAATTTTCCGCTCCTTCGCCTGTCCAACGTACTCACAGCGAACGGAAATTGATTTTGCACTGATGTAAATTAAATAACAAAATTGCGCACATCAACAGCACACGATTTGCAACCAACGGTTAAATAAATGATAAGAATATGCAAATGCATTTTATCACCGATTTCAAGCAAGCTGTCCATTTAACGGAAATTAATTTAAATATATTGAAAATAGCATAACCACGTTAAAGTTTAAGTAAATAGAGTGTATAATAATGTTTATTCGTTTTTGGGCCACAAGTTGATTGAAATTAAAGCATACTTATTGGGGCTCATCGCATGACAAGTGCATTAAAATGTATGAAGAGAAATTTAAGAGTATATTGAACTTTTACATCACATACATCACATACAATAAATAAAAAACGAAAATAACCCAAAATGCCAATATTAAAGGCTTCTTACAGTTTCGAACTGGATCTAATAAAGTTCTTCCGCAGACAGTAAACACATTCAACTTCAACTTGCCCCCATTGATTTTTCAGTTTCTATTTTTGCCGTTTTCGGCAGAATTTCAAAGTGCACTTGCGGCACGACTTTTATATATACCTACACTGCGACAAACTTTCACTTAATTATTTCACAAATATATTTAATACTTAATATATAGTTATGAAATGTTTCAATTGGTGCTGTTTCGAGCATAGAAATGGTGTTTGGAAAACTTGCAGTTTTGGGGAACACATGTCAAGTGACGTGCAATTCAAGGATTTGCGATTTTGGACTACAGCCAAGTCCCGCGGCGGAAAACCCCACCATATGCAATATAAATACAGACAACGCTTTTCTTTTTCTTTGCATTCATTTTCCTCTTTGCAAGGGATTTTTTTGGCTGAGTAGCGAACGAAGAGCAATGCCGTGGGCCGTGGGCGATTCAGGTGCTCGGAAGGTCTGTCAGGAAAAAAGCGGGAGCAGGAGCGATTTCCTTTCTCCACGGAATTGGGTTTTGTGCACCCTCTATACCGTCTATTGTTTCCTGCAAAGCAGGTTACGGCTTCGGCCAAGCCATCCGGACATGAGCATCATCAAGACAACAATGTTATGCGCATCGGGAATGCAGGTAAGATTGTCAGATTGCCTGGCTTTTCAGTCAGCCCACCCATGTATGCCAACTCCCTCACAGTAACCGTACCTGGACCTTTTCAGACTTTGTTTGGAAACCCAAGCTTTGGTCAGTGCTCGTGAAAATGTAGTTTAAAAGTCGTTAGACGTTACACATATTGAATGGGAGCTAGTTTACTAACACGAAAGCACCCATAGATGTGTTATACTAAGGAATACAACTGCTCTCTAAGCCTAGAACTCATCAATTGCTGGCTAACCAGGCATAACAATTTATTTAAACCAGAATTTCTGTTTTAAACCAAAGCTATTGTTATAAAAGCTGCTAAGCTCGTTCTGGATAAAAAGTGAAAAACGTCGACAGAATCCAATCAGATTAGCAGCCAATCAAAGCTATATGCCATAACCGGGGCACTCTGCTACGCAAATGGAAACGCTACCCAACTAACAACGTGGGGATTTCCACGGAAATTGAGCTGCTCCCGATGCCATCGTAGCAGAAGCCCACGCTGAATTTAACAATTTAAAACATCACAACACACACACACACACACACACACACAGAGAGGTCTAAACCGAAAAAGCGAATTATGACTGGGATTGCCATTCGCCGGCAATCCGGCAAGCTCAGCTTCTTTACCTGTAAGTATCCCAGTATCCCACATCGGGTGTCAGTCAGCTGCGTTTTAGGCAGGATTTGCCCAAGCAGATTGTAGCCATGCAGCGGATGGCAACAAACCGAGAAACATCCGGTTTGCATGTAACTTGCATCGCCCGGGAAAACTGCACACAACCTGGCTGGTATAATGGCTATATGTATGTAGCTCAGTTGCCACAAGTGCACACATCTTGCCACGCATTTGCATATCAAGATTCTCAGCTGCACTGTGGTTTCGCTAGAAACAATCTACAATGGCAGATACGGCTGATAAGTAGTCTGCGAAATTGCTTTGCTTTTATCCAAGTTGTCGGGGAAAAGTTCTAGATAATAGACTTCAGCAACAAGA
The DNA here is from genome assembly GCA_005876975.1 of Drosophila orena. Lineage (NCBI taxonomy): Eukaryota > Metazoa > Arthropoda > Insecta > Diptera > Drosophilidae > Drosophila > Drosophila orena. The sequence continues at coordinate 178,655 of VCKV01000008.1, read as the reverse complement.
GTTTTCAAATATTCTTATATATGTTTATATATATAATTAACACGCTTTAACAATTGTCGGTCACATGTATTTCTTAAGCACTCAGTTCTATTTAATTTCTTCGGTATACCAAAAGTAACAGCCATCAGTTTTCCAGAGGAAACGAAAGTAAGGAAATTTTGGTGCAATGCGCACTTGAGCGCCATTAAGTATGCAGCACAAACAATGAAAGTGTCATTAAATTTTTATTTTGATTTTGAAATCAGTTTTCTCATCCCGACAAAGTAAATGGAAAAATAATGGTTAAGCAATGGTAAGCTTTATGGAATGTCTGATATTGTCGGGCTTGCAACGACCTCCTTTTTTTTTTGAATATGCCACAAAGTTCAAGTGCAACTGATAGCGAGCACAAAGAATGTCTTTATTCCCCTTTAGCGTCTCTTTTTGCAAAAGCCGAGAAAGAAAACTGCAAATCTGACACAAATAAAGCTTTTATATCCATGGTTTAATGTATGTGCTCCTTGCTGAGCCATAAGCTTCCTTTGAGAAAAAAACCATTAATATAAAGTCGAAGGAAAAACCCTATAAAAAATTCGACTAAACAAACATTTAGCCGGGTTTTTTGTTTATGGGCTGCTGTGCTGCTCGAAATACACATCTAAAATGTGTACACATTCTTAGTAAAGCTTAATTTAGCACTTTCTTAACTAGGAACCGAAAGTGAATGAATGCAGTTTATATACGAAGCCAAGTCTAAAAATTGTTACTAACCCAAAATGCTTTAAAATTGAATTATTAACCCAACTATGCCTTCAGAACTATGTTTATTCTTTTAGAGCACACAATAAAACGAAATATTCTACAATAATTTGAAAAGGATGGCGGGCACAACAAATTGAATTCCCACTTGAACCCCTGACAACAATGCCATAAACGGGGTTAACTGTCAGAATCATGGCGCATCCATTGAATGCCACCGACTCCATGCCCCCAACATTCAGGGGAGCCGTCGATGCCGATGGCAGCCAAACCAACAAATTTACAGGCAATGCCCTGAAGATAACGCAAATAAAACTGACAACAAAACAATCTTTAGCAGAGGCAAACAAAAAATGCGAATACAAATGCAGACAGTTAGACAACAGAGCCAAGAGCAAAGAAATGGGGCACACAAAAGCCAACGTTAGTTATACGAGTCAGTATAGGAGTATGATTCAATTCCATTAGCAGACGACGCTTTGCAGCACAGTGAGCTCCCGCAATAAAATCGATGAACTTCCAACGATGTTGGCCAAAATTTCTTTTAATTCCTAGCGCACGCAATGCATTTTCAGTGAAATGGTTTTGTCGGCTAATGGAACACTGGCGGTAGGTAGTAAGTTGTAGTTGCTCGTCGTGGGAGGAGCAGCGTGTGCAAGTTGGCCACGTCACTCGGTCGTCCCAGATTGCCAGTAAAGTTTAAAAGTCAGGTCTGACATTTTGGCAACACGTAAATCCGCGCACTTCCTGAACCCCAAACACTCGCGTTCCAAGTGGGTGGCTGGTGGGGAGCCAATTGAGGCCAGGAATCAAGGGGGTTGGGGGGGTAGGGATATAGTCTCCATGAGCTTACGCGAAAAACGCCACAACATGCTGCTAAATTTGTTGTGCAATTTTCACAGCTAACCAAGTGGGAGACCGTGTGATTCCATTAGAAATTCAAACGGACATGCTACTTGTCAGCGCAGCAAATCGCAACAATTATTTTACAAGATTAATGATTAAATAAGTTTAAGTTTAAAGCAAATGTAATGTATACCTATGATGAAGTCATCTATATGGCGGCTTTAAAGTTGGCAAACAACTTGGACTCAAATGATTGTCACGGAAGTCACGGAATGAAAACATGAATAAAACCAACCCTTAAACTAGAAGATATTCTCTCTTTTGTCATAACAAATATCGTTCAGACATCAACCCAATATAGACACCCCATACATTATAAGCACGCCACCTTGACCCATAAAGGCTAATGAATTTAATTAATTACCCTCAAGCTAGTCACAGCAGGTAAACAGAAGCGAAGGAGCGCGGCAGGACTCCTCATATGCGTGGCAATAAAGGCAAGCACTTGAACTAGACTGGGTTATCCAGTCACACACTCCGCTGGCTGCCAGGAAAAGACAAGGAAAGCTGGCTCAGAATTAGCCAGCCCAATCAATTAAAGAGTAATCCAATGGGGAATACTCGACAGTTCAGTCGGCGATGAGTGAAATGCATGGCTCGAAGCGCATTTCCTTTGTCATCTTCGCATAAATAATTCAAATAGCGCATTCCCCCAGACGGCGAAGCTTTTCAATAGCTCCGCTGCACAAAGGACTCAAGTGGCACAATGGCAATGGGGCGTCTTTGCCCTCCATCTACTACATGCACACCGACGTCTGCGTAAAATGCATGCAAAGTTTCTCTTATTTGTCTATTGCTGACAGGATGTGCGCCAATCTGAAAGTAATTTCAGCGTAATTGGATAGTTGCTTGGGTCGTGCGAAAACACAGCCCATTTAAAAACTTTGATGTCAGTTGCATGGCAGAGGAAACGCACGGAAATGTTGCATTATTAACCGACTTGCACACGGCTACGCATATTGATGGAAAATCCATTTCACCTTCTAGTGGGAATTATAGAAAGCTTTCATATATCATGTGGCTATGACTTCAAAATCACATGTTAAACTGATACACACCTTTTAGTTTGATTTATCTATCTTCAAATTGTACTTTTTTTTTTAATTGCAAAAAAAAAATATATATATAAGTTAGTATAGTTTGGTTTTAATATCTTGCATTAAACAAAAGAACTGTGCTTGATAGACCTTAAAATACCGTGTCCCAAATTTACACATTCACGATGCCTTTAAAATTTCTATTTATTTCACAACCAGCAATTTCCAGTTGTCTACCAATGACAAATGAACAGGTTGAAAGTTTGTTTTTCACATGACTACGATGGAAAGGCGGTAAACTCAAATATTCAGCTGCCGGAGTCGGTGGCAGTCGTAAACAAATAGTAGATAAAGCTGTGGGGCACGACTTTAAATATTTGTGTATATACACGTATGCATATAGAAATCGAATTTTGTGGATTGTTTGTTTTTCGTTCTGAATTTGGCACTTACCATTTTCGATGGTCTCCTTGGCACAGGAAATTATTTTGCCTTTGCGACGTCGCAGATTTGATTCGAAGTTGTTGTCATCGGTGAAATCATCCTCGCCGCCATCCCTTGGTCCGCCTCCAATGTCGCCGGCTGTTGAAGTCGCCGTTGTTGTTGCTGTGGAGTCCGGCACATCCTCCGACGACTGCTGCTCCGAGTACGAAACTCCATCCCTGTCTCCTTCGGTGCCGTGCATTAAAGTTTTAAAAGTTTGGCTCATTCTGTGCCAAAATGCGTCGCTGATTTATTTTGTATTTAATTAGTTTACTTTGCTTGATTATTTCACTGCTCTCAATGTTTTAATTTTTGTTTACCAAATGGCACACGTCAACAGGCTTAGCATGTTTACTCATTCATGAACTACAATAAAAGAACTACAATACAACGAAATGAGTCCGATGACCACAAAAAGTAGGCAATATAAAGCCATATCTGATATGGCGCAAGATCTTAACAACAACCACGACGAATAAGTGAATTTAGTGCGTGATGCGAGGAAAAGTTAAGGCGGACAGGAGCATCACGCCACTCGCAGAGAAATGTGTTAAAAAGCAAAATAAGAATGCCAATACTTTGCCGGCTAAAAGGACGCTTCTGTTGTTGCCACTGCTGCTGCTGCTGTATGTGGTGGCTAGTAAAAGTGGGTTGGTCGCTGTTGCTGGAGCATTGCCGAGTGAAATGGGGTGGGTTCAGACATTACGCACAGCCACAAGGACCGATCCAAAATGCGTTTCGGAAAGCGAAACTACCAAGGCGGTTTTTTTGCAGCCAAATTGCGTGAATTGGAATGAACCGAATAACCCTTGTGGAAACAAAGACAAAATCCAAATGGCTTGCGTATTTCATAATCGCTTTTTGCATTTAGGTTAACTATCTGTAGATTAACAAAGAGGCACTGTTTTCATTTATCACTAATCGAGAGAACACTATCGTACGCCACAAAACCATGCGCATTAATCGTAATAATTCGTTTTACTTGAAAGCAGCAATTAACCAGTATTACTTTAAAAGCTTTTTCCTTTTATTTGGAAATGTGTCATGCGGAGCGCGACGCGGAGAAAGTGGTTTGCGCGCTGCGAAATGCCGTCAGAGACTGAAATGTCTTTCACTTCGCTGCGGAAGTTAAAAACCCAACACGAAGAGCAGCGCAGTGTGGTGGGTTTCTCAGTTATTGATTTTGCTTCTGCAAAGACAGCAAACGCAAAAGGGCAACATTTGCTGGTCGCAATGCCTTTTGGGGGGCGGACTGAGCGCACGCAGGGCGGTGCGAGGCATCGTGCATTCAAAAAGCCGGCTCCAACGGAGAGCGAGAAGAGAGCGTAAGGGCCAAGTGGACGACTAGGCAAACAACAAACAACGAAACACGAAGGATGAGTACTTAAAACCAAACACACATGCTAGTACATGGTATTAGATGAGGTCAAATTGCAAGTTTCTGTTAAATTTTGCATATTACCAGCAATCGCTAATTATCAAACGCAATCAACTAGTACATTCACATGAATGCGATTTGTTGGTCATGCTCCGTAAAATAATTGGCGGAAATCGAATGTGGATCAAATATTACAAAAAATTTCGAATTAGAACATTTTCTCAAATTAAACTTTGTTATACGTTAAGTCGCAAAAGGAACTTAAAAATAGATAATTCTGCATTTTTTTTTTGCTTGCATTCCTAAAGATGCCTTTTATTAGGGTACTATATAGTTTTTATATATACATATATGGCCTATCGAGTTTGAACTCCGTCAATCTTAGTGGCTAAGGTCCAAATATTTTAGCCCCTGTGTCTAAAGGTTTTTTATTAATCCCACTCCTCTTCATCCTCAGCGTAGGTAGCTTCGGCCACTGCATTTCCCTGAATGGTACAAATATTCATTCACAGTAAGCGGAAAGTGGAAAACCAAAAGTTTTTCCAAGTTTACTCACCACGCCACGCACATCCACGCCACCGAACTTTTTGTTGGAGTAAACTCCACCGCCGCCACCACCACCAGCACCACCCAAGTCACGTAGGAAACTCGGAACAGGCTGGCCAGATCCGTCCAAGATTTTTATCAAGTCTGCTGCAAGAGCTTGATCTTGGTCAGGATCAAAGAAAGATGTGGCCCGTCCATTGTTGCCTACACGACCTGTGCGTCCAATGCGATGCACGTAGTCATCGATTTTGTTGGGCATGTCAAAGTTGACCACATGCTTGATGTTCTTGATATCTAGCAAGATGAAACACAACTGTAGGAAATTCGATTTAGGAAAGTAAGCGTCCTCTCACTCACCAAGTCCACGAGCCGCCACTGAAGTAGCTATGATAACCTTCATAGAGCCGTTCTTGAAGTCACGCAAGGCCTGCTCGCGTTGGCTCTGGAGACGATCGCCATGAATCGAGGTCGTTGGAAATTCTGTTTCCGACAGGAACGAAGCTAAAAAGTCGGCGCCACGCTTTGTCTCTACAAAGACAATGGTACCATCTGCTTGATCGCGAAGGATTTCCTTAAGTAATATAACAATAATATAATATAATAATATAAGTATATTATAAGGTCCACTTACCATTAGCTTGGCTCGCTTGTTGAATTTATTAACTTCGTGAATGGTCTGCTGCACATCCGAGCAAGCTCCGCCCACTACGCCAATAGTAACGAAGACATAATTATTCAAAAATTCGCCAGCCAGACGCTGGATTTCCTCTGGAAACGTGGCAGAGAACATCAATGTCTGGTGTTCCGGACGCATTGTCGGATGGTTCATAAGTTTCTGCATGCTGTCCGAGAACCCCATGTCCAGCATTCGATCGGCCTCGTCCAACACAACGAAACGAGTATCATCAAACGTAATAAAAGCGCGGTCAACAAAGTCAAACAGTCGTCCCGGAGTGGCGATTAGCACATGGCAGCCTTTGTTAATGGACTCGTTTTGATACTTGAACGAGGTGCCGCCGTAAACAATACGGATCTTTAGATATGACTCAAAAGCAAACTTCCTCGCTTCGTTATGGATCTGAATTGCCAGCTCCCTAGTTGGGGATACAACTACTACCTGTGGTTTTCCGACTTCCAGATCTTGTGGATCATCCAACAATTTGCTCAGGATCGGCACCAAGAAAGCAGCCGTTTTTCCAGATCCAGTCTGGGCACAAGCCATTAAATCACGCCCAGCGGCAATCACCGGTATTGAAACTTTTTGAATTGGAGTCGGAACCTTGTAGCCCGATTTCGTAACATTCTCTCTGATAATATCACGCAATTGAGCATGTTCAAAGCTCGCAATGGCTTTGGGAACATTTTCGCCGCTCACCTAAAGAAGAATCAGTTATAAAGCGATTGAAAATCTTTTAGCTAAAATTGTATTATGTTACCTTAACGGGAATGTTGTCATATTTAGAAAAATTAATGCCTGAAGTAATGCCACTGCTGAAGATCTCAGTTGCATCGTTAGTCGGCTCTGGGGGAATGTAAAATTCTCGCTTCTTCTCGCTGTCTTCGATAACATCATTGTTATTGTTTACATCATCATTTCGACGGCGCCTCTCAAAACCACCTTCTCCTTTCTCGTCACGTTCACCGCGCTCCCGATTGAAGCCTCCTCCGCGTCCTCCACGACGTTCTTCACCTAGAAAATATGTTGATTTTTGATGAACATGAATTTTTGCAACAATTTTGAAGACAAAATACAAAAATCATTTTCATAATGTATTTTTTTTTAAATTTTATTATAAAGATTAAAAACGGATTCGAAAACTAAAATGGATATGATTCCAATAACATGTACAAATTAATTCGAATATTTAAGTAAAATATTATCAAATGATCATCATATTTAATGCTTATTTCATTTAGAGAAGACCGAAGAATCTACCGTCCGGGCTAAGACTTATAATATTTGCAGTCTTAAGTTCAAGTAAAAAGCGATATGCCATCACCGCATCTTGGCGGTTCCGGATGAAGGGTGCATTGTGCATATCAACCTGGGACTGCCTGATTAGAGCTCCGAAGAGCCCATGAACTACTCTAATCTTCTCCATCTGGATGTTCTGAATTATCTGTGGATTGTACACTTTGACAGCGGGCATAGTATTATAATTTAATGAGCCCCGTATATTTTCCCTTAAATTTCCCAGGGAGTTGCCCTGTACACCAAGTTCCTCTTGACGATCAACCATTAGACGAACCACATTAGCGTGCTGTGAAATATATCCCAAATCCTTCATGGAAACTCGATACAGTTGATTTTGCATTGATGTTCTGCGCCTATTGAGCGTTTGCAAATCATTTGTAGACGTCGATGCGGCGAGACTTACTGCATTGCTGATAATATCTGTGCTAGCAAGATTCAAAGAATTCAGTTGCAAGGCCGGTAGAATCTGTATATCAGTCACATAAGCGTTATCGCTCACATTAGCCAAACTGTTTGATACCTCCAGCGGGACCTCGTCAACATCCATTGGCATAGGTGGAATCAAAGTTGAGTTGTCCAATATTTGGGCATTCGTTTCATAGCCACTTTTAGGACAAAAAATATCAATTGGATGCTGACTTATTGGAGTGGAATTTATGGGAGGTGATAGAGCCAAAACTTGATCAAATGATGCTTGATCAATTGATGCATTTGCAGAAATGTCCAAGGGAGCTACTACAAGTTCCTGCGAGAAAGCAGCAGATTGCGTATAAGTCCCAAAATCCGATAATCTTGGTGCCTGAGGAACTTCTAGAGAGTTCGTTGCTCCTGTGGTCTGTTGTATCTGCGGTAGTCCATTGCGGCTGATATCAATTGAGGTCGTTACCACTTCCATTGAACGAACCTTTGTCAGACTTGAAGTTGCCACTTCTCCAGCTGCGTTCTGTAGCAAGCTAGACATAAAAGTGGCTGCAATGTGCCGGCTGCTTCGGAGTGCTTCCTCGCGACGGATAATTCGTCCCGGTGTTAGCGGTGGACTGGCAGTTGCAGTGTTACGATGACTTCGTCTGCGTGAACGCAAGGGACGACGAGCCTTCTGCGCTTGCCGAGGTGGGGGACCTTCGGCGTAGTTAACGATTTGATCACGTGGACGGAAAATCGAGCCCCACTCACGTTGCTGGCTTAGTGTTGTTTCTTCCGACGGGATCATCTGCAGCTCGCGTGACGCTCTGGTAAGACGTGGATGATGCTCTTCGTCAATGACCGGCAGTCTTGGTCGGAATGATAGTGAGGGAGTTGATGCTGGAGGACCTCCAAGCCTAGAACGCACCACTGTTGATCCAGGAAGACCGATTACGCGGGTTTCATCTGCATCAGCTGGCAGCACCAAAGTGCCGCTATCCATTTCTAAACCCAATGAATGCTCTCCTGGCAGTGATGGAGCCAACGATGTCGATGCAGAGCCGCCTGCTGCCAATAATGGTATGGTGCCGTCTTCGTAGGTCAAATTGGGTATAAAAGACAAGCTGTGAAACGGACATTACTTAGCTTATGTATTCATTTAAGGTGAAGAGAAGGAAACGAAAATAAGCGATGGGGTGAGAAATACATATAGAAAACAAAGTTGAATTTATATTGGATTGGATTAGACTAGATTACTGTCAAATCAAATTTCCAATTAAATTTTCGGTGACCGGCTAAATTTGATGTTGCTAAATGTTCGAATTCTGCCCTTTTCTACACAACCGCTTATTGGTAAAAGGAACTAAAGAGTATCCATAGAGGGTAAGCAAGAAAAGCTAGTAAGTAGTACTATTTATTTGGTTTAAGTACCCTGGATCGCTGTTATGTTCATTTGGGGTGCTCGAAGCCCTCATAGCCATTAGTCTGCCCGGGACGGCAGATGCGGAACAGGGAGTCCCCTCATCGCCAGTTGCATTGTAGCGACTAACGTAAACTGCATCTGGCGTTTCCTGATTTTGCGACCGCTGATGTCGTGCCAAGTTCACCATACTACTGACCTGAGCACTACTCGAATTGCTTGGCTCGGTAACAACAGTCGATATTATGCGTGTCCTAATTAATGGCCGAGAGTAGGAAATGCTTTTTTGACAGACCGTCGAAAGATGCTGCGTTGGAGCATCTGGCCAGTCATAGTATTGAAACACCAAGTGCGGATTGCCAAATCGTACTGCCCTTATTTCATGCCGAGAGACGAAGTCCTCACTTAACCAGTGCAGAAATCTAGCCGCGCCATAAGTAGAGCCGTCCACTTGACAATTTCCCGAGCGTTCTTGGTCTTCTGTTGGAATAGAATCTCCTCTCAAGGCACCTTGATTCTCATCATATAGCCGTTGACCTGTTTGGTAACCTCGGATCACAACCTGATGGTACACGTTGTATGCGGCGTTTTGTATTTCGATTATGTCATTGTCTCTTCTTAAACCTCTTGATCGACCGCCGTCAGTACCGCTTGTCTTTTGAATTTGTCTATCTGCGACCTCCGAAGGTTGTGGTACCACAATTTGCTGTAAGTTCCTCCATTGCGACAAATCAGCTCTGCAATCCACATCAATGTTTTGAAACTGTCCAATCCCATTTACTTCCTCATGTTCGCCTTCGTGAAGCAATCGGCTTATGTCCTCCATAAGGCGATTCATCATATTACTTGTTTCGCGTATCTGATGCGCCTTTTGAGCACGCTTTTCTACAGCTAATTTCTCGAGAGAAGCCCTTGCTTGAGTTAACAATGTCTTAAAGGCAGTTAGCAAGTAGTCACGCAATTTCCGAATCATTGGTAGACTGGTTGTGTACTTGCTCAGGTCCAGCTGATCGATGAATGCGGCAACTTCATCCTTATCACAGTCCGTTGGGATCGGCGGCAGTTCCGTAGCTAAAATGTTGGTCAATTGCCACGTATTGGGCAAACACGCATACACAAAACGAAAAAAAAAAAAACAAACTACATGACAAAACAATGCACAAGTATAGATTTCAGCAGGAATGACTTAAATGACCATAACCCAAACGTTGACGAACGTGTCTGTCTGCAAATGATTTACTTACCATCCTCATTGTCGTCGCGACGACCATAGAATCCGCCGCCTCCTTCGCGACGACCACGGAATGCGCCGCCTCCGCGACGTCCTCCGCGGAAACCCCCTCCATCTCTATCACCCTCTCGATTTCCTCCTCGATAGCCTTCTCCTTCTCCTTCTCCTTCTCCTCCTCTGCCTCCGCCGCCGAAGCTCTTGCCCTTGTCATCATCGCTCCATTCGGATACTTCTTTCTCAGGCTTCTTAGACGAGGCACCATCCCAATATCCACCGTCGCCACCGCTAGCTTGCGCAGAGGGCTAAAATAGCTGAGTTTAGTAAGCATATATTCTTTGCACGAAGCGATACGAACCTCATTATCCCAGCCTGACATTTTGATGTTTTTTAATTTGACTAAAATAAATAAAATAAATTTATAAATAAGTATTGATTGAATTTATTTCCACGCGTACAATGGGGGCACCAGAAAACAGCCAATGACTTATTCTGGGGTCATTTCTCATAAAATATTCAATTCATTTCATTCATTTGATAATTTACTGATTTTTCCGCATATTTTCCAGAGAATCCCATGACTTGGTTCAAACTAAAAAGTGCCCGCCAAATCGATAGAACGCTAAACACAGCTGCCATTCGAATCGATTGTCGGCATTCGCAGCGAAACGCGTGGAAAAACGTGAGTTTCTGTTTTTCTATGTATACCAAGAACACATGTGGGGCGCTCGGTTCGTGCTGGCTGTGTGCGTGATTTGGCCCATGTGCGTGTGGAATCGCGTGAGGCAGTGTGTGTAGGTAATACTAGCAGCGAGGCGAAGAAGAAACACTGAAAATTAAGGTTAGAGAGCAGCAGCAGCCAAACAGCCAGCAGAAAAGTAAGAAAAATCCACCCAAAAGGCATAAATAAATTGCAGAAATTGACGTTAGTCCAAGAGTTTATGTTGTAAATCATAAATCCATGCGAATTTGGGGCATATTAAGCCATAGTTTGTGATACGAAAATAAAATACCTATCGAATATCAATGGGTGTGAGAGGCGGCGGGCGAAAAAGGAAAATCAATCAATTCCCACTAAAACTGTGTGTAAATCTATCTTTTTTACAGAAAACAGCCAGCTAGCAACGAAAAGCACACCCACCCACAAAATCATGGACAGCGCCGGTAAAAATCGTTATGAACTTTTGTTCATGGACGACGATGTCAGCGATCCATTAGATAATCTTGTGGCGCCGACGGCCGCCGCTGCCGCAGCAGCAGCAGCTGGCAAGAAGAAGCAGACGTCAGCTGCTGCAGCGGCCACCAAAACGACCGCCAAGGTGGCCAACAGCAACAATAATAACAAGGCGACCGCAGGATCCAATATCGGTGGACCCAATGCCAAGAAACCAAATCAGGCCGAAAAGGAGAACAAGCCCAACAATGCTTTAAACAAGACCGATGGCAAGAAGTTCAACCCATCATCAGCCGACAAACAGTTCAACAATAACGCCACCAACAACAGACAACCGGGTGCTCCACGGCAAGGAGGTGGCGCCAACCGTACACGTGAATTTGGCAGCGGTCAAGGACAGGGTCAAGGACAAGGACAAGGACAAGGACAAGGTGGCCAGCAGCAGCGCAGCGTTAACTTCCGTCAACAGAATGGCAATGCCGAGACTCGTGAGCAGCGCAACAATCGCCGCAATGTCCGCGAAAACGGTGGAGCACCCGATGGCGGCCAGCAGTCGCGACCTTACCGCGGCCCAGGCGGCGGTCAAGGTGCTGGCGGAGATCGTCCCCAGCGTCAGAACCGCAACTACGATGGCCAGAACAGGAAGCGCGAGTTCGATCGCCAGTCGGGTTCCGATAGAACTGGTGAGTGTGCTTATTCCATTAAGTCATTAATGCAAAATAGCAGTAGCAAATGCTTAGGACAGGTCTATTAGATACAGTTTGGATCACTAGATACTATTTAGATCGGATATCTAAGTGTTCGAGCTATGCAATTGTCTCTACGTTCTCACAAGGCAAGGTAAATTCGCTTGTTTACAGTTGAAAACGTTTGAAGATTGGATTTCACAGACCTGGAAAATGAATGTGTATGTTTTTTAGCTCATTCCATTATTCGCATTCGAACATTTTAAAACGCGAAAGTGTGTCTGTTGATCAGATCGAAACCAAAGTTGAAGCACCTAGGGGCACGGTAGACATAACCACAAAATGAGCGCGCCCGCCCACCCATAAGAAAAAATGAACAGAACAAATAAACCAAAAACAACACTCCATGACAACCAGAAAATCAAACTCAACAGGGCAACGCAGGAAAAGCACATTCCATCCACAGTTTACACGTAACCAATTACCATGTTTAAGGTCATGAGAAATTATTAGCCGCCTTTAGGCAACATGCCTCAAATCATCTGTGTACCCACCAACAAATATCTAAATGAACGAAACTCGTATTGGGTAACTGAAATAGAATTCCTTTAAATAAATAATGTGAGCTTTTCATCGTACCTCTCACCTCTAATCAAGATCATTGATTTAATGTCAAACTATAAACGAAACATATTGTAGTAATATTTATTAGCTTGCACAGAGAGCAGATTGGGCGATATCATTTATATTTACTGCGATTATAAACGCTTTCAAAATATTTAATATTTAGATATGGTATATGCCAAACAAATGGAGGAAGAGCAGCAGCTCGGTTTAAGCCAATTGTGGCACATAAAACCTCAGTAAGCTTATGGGCATTGTTTAAGCAGCAAGGCAACCAAATCTGCCACTCACGTGGGGGATGATCAGTCAAATCAATACTAATAGTCGGACAAAACATTCAACAAGGTACAACACACTTCTATCCATTGAATGAAATCTATTTCCTCGCATTTTCCGCCTGCTCTTCTTAGACCGTTTCGTTTTTGGAATATCCAAAATTATAATCACAGCGGCAGCAACAGAAACAAGAAGGCACTGCGGCACAAATCGAAAGAGAAAATGTTTTAAAAATAGTTCGCCCATCTTCTTGGCGGCATTCCCGTCTAACGAAAGTGCTTGTAGGAGGCCTTTGCAGGCATACTCATTGGGGGAAAAGGGAAATGGGGATGGGTATGGGAAAGGGGCCCCACTGAATCTGATTACAGTGAACGGGTGCTGTCGGCTTATCTGTCACTAGGCGAGGGCAGTAAAAAGTCCCATCGTGGTTAGATTTCAATGGGCAACTACAATTGACCTAATTAGTGGCGGTATTGATAAAGTTTGCTACTGCTAGAAATAGGTTTAATAACTTAAATATTAATTTGATTAATTGAATTAAGCAGAAAAAACTTACTTTCCGCTTGAACGCAAGTTGCAAGGTATATTAAAGCACAGCTTTTCCTTTCTGTTGGCGTTACTGAAATGAAGTAAAAGTATATTAATATTAATTAATGCAACATTTCGTACTGTATTTACAGGTGTGAAGTCAATTGACAAACGCGAAGGAGCTGGTTCCCACAACTGGGGATCGGTCAAAGAGGCTATTGATGATGTGAACAAGAACGAAAGCGAGACCAATGTGACCAATGCTGAGGGTGGCGCCAAGGCCGATGAATCGGGCACCGAACCACAGAGCGAGCAGGCTGTTGCCGAGGAGGAGGCCAAAGAGCTGACCCTGGACGAGTGGAAGGCACAGCAAGGACAGCGCATTAAGCCGACCTTTAACATCCGCAAGGCTGGAGAAGGTGCGCATGCAATGCATCATTTCATATTTGCGACTAACAATTAACTTGAACTTAAAAATCATGTTGAGCTAAAATCACAGGAAACTTTTTAGATTCCAAACGGATCTTAGCTTAACAATAGTAAACTAAAGTCTTATGACCAACTATATCAGCTAGAAATCAATCTACAATCAATTTTTTCCCGCAGGTGAGGACACCACACAATGGAAGAAAATGGTCGTCTTAACCAGCAACAAGAAGAAGGAGAACGACAGCGAAGAGGAGCTCGAGTACGATCCTGCCCTTTATCCACAGCGTGTGGGCAGGCAGCAGCGCGTCCTGGACATTCAGTTTAACTTCAATGATGGTCGCCGTGGCGGACCAGGCGGTTTCGGAGGTCGCGGTGGCCGTGGAGGTCCAAGACCCGGCGGATTTGGAGGCGGACCACGCAGCGAGGGCGGCAATCGCGATGGCGGCAACCGCGAGGGTGGCCGAGACAACCGTGAGGGTGGTGGAAACCGTGGCCCACGGGATGGCCAGCAGCATAATAACGAGGGTGGTGCTTCATCCGCTCAAAATCAGAGGCCACCCATCGATCGTCGCGGGCCGGGAAACAACCAAAACAACAATCAGAACAGCGGTCCAGGGCAGAATAAGCGTTTTGAGCGACAACAGAATACCGCTCCCAAGGTCAACGATGAGCTTCAGTTCCCCACTCTGGCTTAAATCGATTGTTTGAGCAGGAGTAGTTCCTCAAATTGCAGTTTTGGTGACTGACGATGAAGAATGAATGCAGTAGCAAGTTACCAAAATGAAATCTTATAAATTACGTATATCACAGACAAGAAACTTTTTAAAAAACCTAAAACAAAAAAAGGGGGAAATTACGAAACAATTGTAGCCGCCATATAAGCCAAAAGCAACAAAAAATACCAACCAACAAGCTAAGCAAAAAATGGATAATAAATTATACATATGTTTAAAAATATATGAAAAGAGAACACACGAAAGAAAAGCAATTTTAGTTTATACGCGGCCAACTAATCAGATTTTACCCGATAAAATCGCGATCAAGCAAGTGACCTCGTGTAAACTAGTCAGTGTCAGGCTAAGTCATCCTCATTATGGATTTTATATCTAGTAACTGCTGTTCACGATACGAGATTTAGTTCGAGATTCTTTTCTAAAAGGGCAGGGGCGGTCATAGAAATTGTTTTATTGCATCAACCAAAACCTGATGTAAAGTTGTTTTTTTTTATGTTATTACCACTCACTTAATCAAAAAATCATCATACCTAATAAAACAAAAACAACAAAATGCAGTCGCTAACCAGTGAACAAGGCGAATAAAATAAACTAAAGATAAACTATATAATATACAACATCACGGCCTGATAAAATCTTCTATGAAAAGAAGCAAAATACACTAAATACATTACAATAGTTTGTTTTCATCGAGAAAACAGTAAAAGCATTTTCATTACTCATAAACTTTTTGTTCAATTACGAATCACATTTTCGTAGCGAAATGTACGTTTTATTATTTTTTACTATGTTAACTTTTATTTAAAATAAAGAAAAACAAAATGGAGAAATATTAAAATCAGTAGTTCGAGAGAAAGAAAACCAAAACCGAAAGAATAGTAAGTGTTAAAACCTTTGTAACTGTGTTTCTTGGATGCAAATTCTATGATTAAACATTTAAATTTAATAATTATAAAGCGGACTATGCATCATATATACTACTTTTAATTATAAATACCTAACTGAACACACACACACACTGAAATACAAAAAGAAAACAATATTAATTTAAGCATTATTAAAGAAATAAAAACAAAAAATATTGATTAACTATTGGAGCAAATTAGAAACCTTTAATAAGTAGATTATAGTTGGAGGGAAGCTTTCGAGGAAACCTATTTCGATTCAGATGAGAAAACCACTCCCGAAATCGCTAATTTGAAGATCCCTGTAAAATCGTTTGCCTATATTAACTAGAAACTGTATAAATCATATGAGATATATATTCGTACATGGTAAAATCAATTTTATGACGGCAAAACAACACACAAAGCAAAGATGAAGAATATGAAGAAAAACGTAGATGAAAAAGAATACATTTTTTGAAATATTGTATTGTATTTTGACCCAAAGAAACCATTCAACAAGTGTTGAGCAACTCGTTTAAACATAAAACAAGAACATTTATTTGATATAAATAAAGAAACGAAAAAAAAAACATTTCTATCAGTTTCAGAATTTTGGGGCAAAGGAGATGAAAGAAAACCCATGAAAGAGCGCGATGTAATTTGAGGAGTTACACATACAAGATCAACAAGCGAATGGTAATTGGCGACGAACGGAAAGATTTAATGTGAGCATAAGTTTTAAATTTCTTTATATTTGTTGGAGTTCGCGTAAAACAACAAATGCTTCCTCTTCAGAATTTCAAATTGAGAACAATTAAAAATGCGTAAAAAAAATTACAATGAATGAAGAGTTTGTTGTGCTTCTTCTAATACATTCAATGGGAATGTTTGAGATGGAATGCAAAATTGTAACAAAGTAGCGCACCCAAAAGAGAGTTGCAAACAAACGCCAGGAGAATAACGCCTCAAAAAGGAATAGCCAGAACAGAAAAACGAATAATTATAAAAACAAGCACTAAAAAGCCAAATATCAGGAAATTTCTCATTAAAACTGTTTGGCCGATAGAAAAGGCTGGATAGGTTAACAAAACGTAAATCAAACGTACACATTTATTAAACATTTATGAAAATGAATTAAGTTTTCACACGCGGACTTCTTTTTATTTATGACTGTTCGTGATCCCGTTAGAATCATACGCAAAAAGGAAACGAAATGAAGAAATCATGCTTCGGGGTTGCCAAGCTCACGAATTGCTTCAGTCAAATAGAAAGAAATTCCGTGGAAACTACATAATGGCGCTTCAACAACCCTGAAACACAAGAAAAACCGTAAATCGACGAATGAAGTCAAAAGGAGCTTAATAGAAGCAATTTATGAAGCATATGCAAAATGTAAGACGAAATTGGGTGTAAAACTTAAAAGTGTTTATTATAAAAAAAATAGCAATTATTATTACAACAGCACTTTGGGAAACTTTAAAATGATTGAAATAGTTTTATTTAACTCATTTTTTTGCGACTTAAAAAGAAAATAATTAAAAACCTTCTTGCAAGTTGCTAGATAGTCATTTTGCTACTTACCTTGCTCTTTGAGATGCCGTCTAAGTCAGAAATCACTTTAAATCACAACTCAACTTTCAGCAACAGCACTTGGCGCAAACGCAAGACTAAAAAGGATCTGAGAAGTGTGCGTGTGAACGTGAGAACTAGCGATGGAATAACCGATGCGGCAGCGCATCACTTTAAAAATATCGATAGTCTCTATATAAAACTGTAGTCCATTGGCACATGGAATCTGATTTACCTTTTAACGAAATACTAATTTTGAAATCATCCCAGATTTAAACAAGAACTGTTATTCTACTTATGATTTCAATTCGAAAACGTCTATTTTAGTGCTTTTAGCTCTGTTCACAGCAATTCAGGGTAGCACTCCTTGCAAGCAGTGCATGTTAGAAAAATCAAATAAGATGCGTAACGGCCATATATTTTTGGTGGCGCCAATAATTGCTCTCTACCCGCTCGCGTAAAAATGAGAGCATAAAAATACAGTTGCTTATGTGAGTGAAAACAGTAAGCAAGAAAGTGTATATGTGTGCGTACTTTAGCTAGAAGACGATTTCCGGTCCGAAATCAATTTTGATCTAAAAAACGAATTTTATTAATGGTTTATTATTTGATTATTAATTTTATTAATAATAAAATATTCTTGAAAAAGTTTTGGTTTTTTAATTTTATTATTTTATTTAAATAGTTTTTCACATGTAGGAATTATCACTAATTTTTTCATTTATGGGATTGAAACCTTTAATGTGTATTTTGAAGGTATTAAAAAAAACCAGATGGTGCCTTAGTTTTACAAAGTCCAAAGTTAACTCAAAGGGTACACATGGCACAAAAAATCATTTATATTTTGATCACAGTACCTTTCATTGCGTTGTACAATTTCTGAATATTATACAGAATATTCTTGCTTTTTTTTTTTACTGTTTTTTCAAGGCAAGGCTGATATACAATTGAATCGAATCTATTGGCACGATCATATGATTTAAAAATGTGTAGAGACCATGTAACTTGACCATTATTATGTTAAATTCGTTAACTGAAGGATTTCTATAGTTAACACCTTTTGCTCGAACCCACGCAAATATATACATATGGACAAAAAAAAATATTTTATGAAAATAGTTCATATTTAAATATTCAATAATAGTATATTAAATATTAATATTTAAAAAATAAATGCAAATATGCGACCTGTTTGTTGTAAAATTGAATTCTTGAGGTAGGACCAGCGGACATAAGCACCTAAGAATCACTAACTTCAAATCTTTGTTCACGTCACAAGCTGAATACTCTAACGACAATTAGTCGTTATGATATGATACGGTTATTTATGATATTAATACGGTATTATTATGTACATTTATTAATCTATTACTATTTGTATGATTTATTAAAATAATTATCATTATCTAATGTTATCATTAGAGTTTTTTACAAACCTGTAAGGTGAAGGGCATTGTCAAATTTACAATAGATGAGCATACGTGTGCACACATACAGTGGTCGGCTGTCGATGTGTGCGTACAAGAGAGCTGCTGTCTCCAGAGCGCTCTCTCACCGGCCTTTGAACAGAAATTCGAGAACAAAAATCGTATGGCGTTACGCATCTTGCTATTTTAATGTCTTTGGAAGAACCGCGAAATGGTGTGTGCATTCGCTAAAAGCCCATATGTATATTAAAATACAGCAACACTCCCGATGACTTCTGAAACTCAAACAACTTCCAGTTGGATACTGCCTGCCGTAGCCATGGGTAGGTATTTCTTGACAAGCCGACGCCCGGTACTACTAAAACGCTTTAGGGTATTCTTTCAACTCGTTCTCCGAATACAGAAACGAAAAAAATAGTAAACAACATTTATTGGAGGGAAAAAAAGGTAATAGCCCGGCTTCCCCAAAAACATCTGTCGCAGCCCCACAGCACTGACCATATTGCCGGTAGCCGACGTCAGTTAACCTAACCTCTGATCCAGATTGAGTTGGACCAAAATGAGCGTGGAGGAGGAAGTGTTTCGAATCCAAAAGAAGATGAGCAAGATGGCCAGCGACGGCACAGTGAGTATCGAGATTAGCTAACAATCCGCATACCTGGTCACAAACGCATATCCGCCATACAGGGACAGGATCAGGCTCTGGACCTGCTCAAGGCCCTGCAAACGCTGAACATCAACCTGGACATTCTGACCAAAACGCGCATCGGCATGACCGTGAACGAGCTGCGCAAGAGCAGCAAGGATGACGAGGTGATCGCCCTGGCCAAGACCCTGATCAAGAACTGGAAGCGCTTCCTGGCCAGCCCGGCGCCCACCACTCCGAACCACAGCTCCGCGAAGGAGGGCTCGACCAACAACAGCAGTGCATCGAAGTCAACGAGCGGCGCCAAGTCGTCGACGTCGTCGTCCGGCAAGGACAAGTCCAGTTCATCCAGCTCATCCAAGGATAAGGAGAAGAAAGGATCATCATCCTCGTCACAGTCCTCGTTTCCCTCCGGGGGCATGACAGATGCGGTCCGCATTAAATGCCGCGAAATGCTGGCCGCCGCACTGAAGATTGGCGAAGTGCCCGAGGGTTGCGGGGAGCCAGAGGAAATGGCCGCCGAACTGGAGGATGCCATCTACTCCGAGTTCAAGAACACGGATATGAAGTACAAGAATCGCATTAGATCGCGCGTGGCGAATCTGAAGGACCCCAAGAATCCGGGATTGCGCGGGAACTTTATGTGCGGCGCCGTCACTGCCAAGCAGCTGGCCAAAATGACGCCCGAGGAGATGGCCAGCGATGAGATGAAGAAGCTGCGCGAGAAGTTCGTCAAGGAGGCGATCAACGATGCCCAGCTGGCCACCGTGCAGGGCACCAAGACCGATCTCCTCAAGTGCGCCAAGTGCAAGAAGCGCAACTGCACCTACAATCAGCTGCAGACCCGTTCCGCCGATGAACCTATGACCACCTTCGTCATGTGCAACGAGTGCGGCAACCGATGGAAGTTCTGCTAACTCCCATGATTGTTCCAAATAATATATCAATCAATCCCAAAACAGCACACACCACACATCCTTCATATGCTTAAATGAAACATTGTAAAGACACGAGACACGCGAGAACACATTTTATATTTGCTGCCCAAATGCGTAGAGGCGCTCACTTTGACCACCTAAACCTAAACGAGAAGAAGCGAAGTTTCAATAAACATTAACTATTGATAAAACGCAGACGTCTTGTCGACGCAATCAGTTTTTTTGTTTTTGAGAAAATGCCAGTGATAACAACCACGCGGCTGATAACGTCGATACTTGCGAGGCGAGAAATTGAGCTAGCTCACTGCTTAAATACGAATACTTGTATAACTTAGTATGGACTAGCACTTGTTTGTAGTTTTTGGGCTATCTGTTACAGGTAGTATATTAGTCGGATCGGACCACTATATCATAAAGCTGCCCCATGGCATTAGTTCCATAACTAATTGAAAAATTAATGGGAAATAAAAATGTATATCTTCGTTGTATTTGGTATACATCAGTATTCAGACAATATATATTTTTTGTTTCAATTTTATTAAGCTTTCTGGCTAATGTGTGCATAATTAAGATCTTTTGTGTTAAAGCCATTTATTTTGATATCGAGTGAATACCTATAGATACCACATGCAATTCAAGTTGAAAAACATCATATATTGACATATTGAATGCTCCTCTGTGTTTCCCTTAGTCAATATCAATTTCAAAGTGGGCGTTTATGATGGAAGCCCAGTTCACGGCACCATGCATCTCGAGGGTTACCTTATAGATGCCCTTTGGCAATGGAATCTTTGAAAACATACCTTCATTCAGGGTGCAATTCCTTATGAGGACATCGTCCTGAAATCAATGTTTATATAGATATAGATATTGATTATCATGTTGGCGAAACTACTCACGTTGTAAGGACATGTATGATTTAGATTGGAAAAGGGCAAAAAGGCGGTGTAGAAGTAGTAGAAGACTCTCAGACGATTGGGATACTTTAAGGCGCGACAGATTTCCTCGGTAACATTGAATAGAAACGGATGGTATCCGGATAGCTTCCGATAAGTGGAGAGTCTCACGACCATCCTATTTATTGGCAGTTTTAGAAACTTTATATGAATGTTGGCGCCGATGATTCCCCTGCCAAGCACTTTCAGTCGGCATACGGGAAAGTCGATGAATGTTTTGTCATAGCTTTTGCACTCCAGGTTTGTAAGGCGCACGTATCCGTGGGATTCCCCAGTGAAAAGCAAGCAGATCCACAAGAGGTACTTCATCGGGGCTAATAGTCTGGATGCACTAACCACTCAATGCAATGGCGGCCCAATTTAATGGTATACTAGTTGCCCGAATTGCAATTAATGGGGCGGCGTAATTTGATTTTAATTACAAAATAATAAAACAATAATATACTAACTACTTATCGCAATGTGTATAAATGAGGTAATCAACAACCCGTTTCAACAAGCTAATTAAGGTTGTTGACGCCATTTTCAATTTGTTGACAAACAAAAAAGAGATTTCTTGAAAAATTAGAAAGCTTGTGGCAGACGTTTTCGAAATTCGCGCCTAGAACAGATTGGTCGATAAATTGGCTCGATTTTCATGCGTGTTGTTATCGATGCTATCGATCGCACTGTTAATGCGACAGTGTGACCAGATACGCCGTTTTTCAGTTTCCCTGTTAATGTTAACTCGTTAGCACAACAAGATTTGTTATCCGCGGATTTTTTAGGCCATTCGGAACTGGCCCCACCACATGGTCACTCTTATTGATCAGTTTATCGGTTGTTATTTTTCGCTCCAAGTCTTGTCCTCTCGGCCAAAAAAACAATAAACAAATCGCACAGCCCCAAAATGATCAGTGGTCTGTAGGACTGGGATCCACCTGTTGCTCGGCTTAACTGTGCTGGAAAAGCGGACTTTCGGCGCGCTGCTCTTCTCCTGCGACTGCTGGTGCGTGACCTATTTATGTAACCTGTTTTTGAAAAAGCATATCCCGCTTTCGACGGGTCCGGAAAAGTGTTAATTAAACGGTTGTGGCGAGAGCGATTCCAATTAGAATTCGAATTCGGTGACTGAAAAGCGGAGAGTGCAAATTCTGAGGCGGCTATTTAAGGTAGAGAGTGATTGGAAAAAAAAGAAAAGAAACGAAACGAAATGAAAAGAGTGCATTAACCCTGGCAATCGGTGTGTGTAATTGTGTGTCTGCTTGTGGCTAGAAAAGCCAGTGGGGAAAATGACAAGGGTCACCGCAGCATCGGTTCAGTGTAACATCATCGATTTTATTGCATTTCAAGACGGAGACGTGGCTGCATTGCATTTTTATTGCTTTAGGCGAGTGACCAAATTAAATAGCTACGCTTCAGGTTTCGTTGGCTAGAACGGTACTAACATGCACACTACAAGCGCGCAGTCCCACTCTCTCGCACGCACACACGGACAGGTACACCTGCCGAAGAACTGCAGAGCGAGCGAGAGAGAGAGATGCGTAAAGAGCGGCTCACAGTGCAACACATTCATGGGTGCTGCTCCCGCTCCCCCCCCTCTGCCACGTACCTTTCCCGCCCGCTCTTGCCAGTGCGCTCTCTCCCTCTCTTTTTCCTTGAGCTTGAACCAGGCTTCCGCACTGCAAAAAATAACGATATCAAATCGAAATGATTTGATTTCAATGATTTTTGAAAAGTCTTTAGAAGCTCGGTGTCAAACCTGAAAAAGTGGCAAAGTGTATTTACAAATACATATGTATATACATATATCAGTAAACGTTTTCTTTTATAATCTATCCTGATTATAATTATATGCTTTAGATTTGTGAAAATATTTAATCTAATCCGCAAGTTGTATTGTTTGTAGCTCTCAATTATTTTTGTCCCAATCTTTAAAAAATTTTAAATAATTATTAGGTACATTATTTTTGGAACGCATTTGCATTTGCATATATGCAAATTGAACATGAAGCGTTTAATTTTTCTTACAGTGCAGCGGTCAAGAGTTCTATAATTGACAATAACAACAAAAACGCAGGCACACTTGTTTGTCCGGTTTGTTGTTCTTGCTGTTGCACAACGGGACATTTCGTGTGTGGACAATTGGAAAACCCTTTTTCAAATAAACGCTTTTCATTAGCCGGTTTTTGTTTCTTCTCTCCCATCTCAACCTTTTTTTCATTTTTTTTTTTGCGTTTCCATTTGGGTTGTTGGATAGTTTTTGTTGTTGTTGTTGCTGGGGGCTTTCGCGCACGCAGCGACTTTCTGTTTGTTTGGTGAAACTTTATTAAGGTCTTCTCTAAATACATAATAAAAAAAATGAACATAATACTTTGCCCACTTTTTGTTGCTGCCGCTGGTGAGTCGTTAAGTTCTGTAGAAGATTTCAGTTGTTAAACCAGAAGCAAATTGTGTGAGAAAACTACGCTTTGCGAAAAAGAGTTCAGATAGCAAATGATTAGTCACTAGAAAAAAGTACGAAAAATTAGGCAACTAACGGTGTTTTAAAAATTTAAATCGCTAAACGTGCACTTTAACAACAAACAATTTACAAATTTTATTGAATATTGTATAAATAGGAAAGTGAATTTGCTTCTTTATCAAAGAACGCGTTCCTATTCCATAGATTACACTTTATGATGCACTTATTATTAGCCAGCTAATTCAATTCTCTGATAAAGCAATACGGGCTTAACTATAATGCTACAACAAACCTCTAAATAATGTGAAAACACAGTATTATTATTGTTTTTTAAATTAAGGCAAACATGAATTTTTCGGGTAGGAACTCTTTCTATGCCACAAGTTGCTCAAAAGTGACAACATGATGTCAAGTGTCAAAGTCAAAGTGAACAAAAAGTAGTTATATTAAACAATTGGTATGAACGCCATACATATGTACATACATATATGCTTGTTGATAATTTATGGCCGAGTGTCTGTATGTAGAGTAGATGGCATAAACCGTAATTGTACGTGGCTGCCACACACGAACTTTCACTAATGACTCTCGATGAACTTTTGGATCACTCACAACTCAGACTACTAAAACGCACTCTCTTACCTACATATGTACATATAAACACATATGTTTATATATACTTACACATATGCATACGGTTGCAAGATACGGTTGTACTTAGATACGTGCCAGTCGTTCGTCACTGAGGTCACTATCACTATTCGATGCTAAATCTGCAAAAGCCGGAAATTCTTAGACGCTCTTCGCTCGATTCTTATAAGTTTTAAGCGTTTTTTGGTTATGCCCCGAGTTACGTCTGCCTCACACCTCCATTTACACCTTGTTTGATGTTTCGCTGCTTATCTCTACTTGCACTGCGTTGAAATTCTGATAACAGCAGGTACGACAATTAGGCAATCGTTTTTAAATAATTCAGCCATGACTGTGCTTAGTTGAAGTGCTCTCTTCAACTTGAAAACCGTACAGATATGATATGGTAGATATGATGGATACAACATTTATTTAAGAATCTATCCTTAAGGCACAATGAATACCAATTAAACAGAGTTCCGAATAATGAAATCTTTTCCGGGTTCTACAGTTAAGTATTTGTGGGTAGTGGGGACTTGCAGGGCACTAGATTGGGTGCTGATAACAGGACAACGAGTATTAAGCAATATTATTTAATATATGTACACATGTCTCAGTCAAATGCTTGAACTCCAGCCGACAATTCAGGTCGTCTATATGGTTGTGTTCGAGTGTGGATCGCGGATAGATGGGTTCCCTATGTGCACTAGACTCGTATTTTGACCGCCGGAGCGTAACCAGACTGGTATATGTGTACGAGTAGTGTACGTGCCGCCGTGTGCCACTAAATTTGGTTGCTCCGTAGCTGTTGCTGCTTTTTTGTCTGGCATGTTGCAATTACCGTGGAGCGGAGAGACGCCTCCCAATGTGTAACTATACTACGGCTGATACCATGCCACACCATACACCATACACCATACACCATACACCATACCTGTGCGGAGGCAGCCGTTAAGTCCATGTGCTAAATGATGGCTGGGTTGTCCAATTGAAAGGCGGTTTCGATGGTAACCGACTGGGAAATGACGCCAACCTGAAAATTCTGATTCATGGCTGGCTTCGAAAATGAAGTAGTTGGCTTAAAAAGCTGATCTACAAGTTGATTGGAGTGCGAGTTCTCAAGATTAAATGATTAAACTAAAGAACTCTGGTTGTAATCAGGCTCTATAATCAGCTCAAACTTGCTCATACTTATAAGCCGTATGTTCAATTACTTTAATGGCAGTGATTATACTGGTTATTATAATTGTGCTATTAATTTTTTGTAGCTTAAAGGTTTCATTTTCCCTAACTATAACTTGTCGGTATCAACACCTTTCTATTTTCATTTCGTAAATATCTAATTGAAGATGGTTCAGTTTTCTATCGCCTTAAATCGAAAACATTGTTAGACTACTGTCAAGCCGTACAAAGTAATGAAAGTAAATTTTTTCAATGAAAACCCAGTAATTTGCATAACAAACGCAGCTCATTGAGACCTTCGATTTCGGTTAGACCCTCTTTTTCAGGTGGTTCTCGTGGCCAAATCTGATTGTTCGAAGCGACTTGAAGCTAAAAAGTGAAAATAGCTCGATGGCCTTTTTTGCATGTCTATAGGTGTAAAGGTATATTTACTTTTTTATAGGATTTTCGGTCACGTATCGGTTCGTTTGGGTCGGTTGGGTTGGTTTCCCTTAGTTTAAGAAGAAAAGAAGTATCGAAAGTATGAGTTTTATGGATGCGTTTAAGTCTGATGACTAATTCGCTGTTGATTTTGTTTTGTTAATGAGTTGCCACTTTTGCTGGCGTTTTGTGTCTGTGTGTGTGTGTGTGTGTGTGTGTGTGTGTGTGTGTGTGTGTTGGCCAAACCGAGGAAAGAAAGACGTTTACCTCGAGCTAGGAAAGCGATTTGATAGCAAGAACAACAAAACGAGACGACGGACCACAAACGAAGTCAGCGACAAGTTGTGAATTCTTTCAATTTACCGTAAACTTCACCTTAATTTTTTCTCCTATTCGAAGCCGGTTTTTTTGTTGCCACAGGCGCTAACTCGTATTTTGTTATTGTTGTTCACGGCCAACTCTTCCACTTGTTCTCTTTCGGCACAGAAGAATAACCCAAGCGGCAGCAGCGTAGAGGAACGGGCCTTTGTCCCTGGATGCCAACCCAGGATCAGTAAATGAAGGACGACGAACATGGTGATCGTAACACGTGTAAGTATTTTCACTCCCTATTAGACCGCAGTGGGGGGATATCACTCCTTATCGAGGCACTCCATCTGTCTCACCTTTCCCCCCCACCTTTGCTGCCACAAGCAGCAGCTAACAGAAGCAAAAAGCGGAAGTTCCACGCCATGGCTCACTTCAACTCACATCACTCTTCCACAGTGGTGGATGGAAATATTCGAATGGGGTAGAGCAACAGGTTGATGGTTTCAACGTACTTTAGAAGTTATTGGAATCTCATCAAAGCACTTTTACATTTATGTTCTGTTTAGATCCTTAACTAATTTGATTGATTGCTTGTCATCTATTTGTTAGTCAATATGCCTTTGATATGCATCCAGATCTTCTACATTTTGTAATATCCCGTAGATAATTTAATTTATGTAATGCCGATATTGAAATTCTAATCGCCTTTAATTGTTCTGAGTTAATTGGCTATCTACTATCAATGTTATAATAACTTCCCCGCTCTAGACCTTCTCCATAAGGTTTTTACGGAGAACCTTTGCATGTTCATCCAATTGCGCCCACCACTGTGCATTGGCCATGTCTGTCCCTGGTATTACTATTTTTGTTGCGTTCCGCTCAAGTGACTCTTACAACAAACAGCCCATAGTCTTTATGGCACCTATGTCCATGGCAACCGAATGCGGCAGCCGTCCCGTAAAGAACTGAATGTCAAATTGTAAAATCGTAAAATGGTTAAAAAAAAATGGTAAATTTGTAATTCCGCTCGTAATCGATAGGGTGACTACATCTGGATAGAGCCCGCCTCTGGGCGAGAATTCGATGTGGCCATTGGAGCACGTGTCGTCTCCGCTGAGGGTCGTCGCATCCAGGTGCGCGATGACGATGGCGACGAGGTGTGGCTGGCCCCCGAGCGCCGCATCAAGGCCATGCACGCGTCCTCCGTCCAGGGAGTGGAGGACATGATATCCCTGGGTGATCTGCACGAGGCTGGCATCTTGCGGAATCTGCTCATCCGCTACAAGGAGAATCTGATATACGTAAGTTTTTTAAAATTGCATTTAAGGTATTCCATTTAGGTAATTTAATTGGTTTTTACCTATACCAATTTAAAGTTTAATCACTCGATAGAAAAATGTTTCTTAAAACCATAGAGGGTAAACATAAGGAAATGAGCTCGTTAAGATCCAATTATGTTGCGTCATCGTTATCCATTTAATATCAAGTGATTTTCATTTCTTGCTTCCATTTCCTTATCGTACCCCATTCATAAGAAATTGAAAGAATAATGTAATTAAATCGGCGGCAGGCGTTATCTTTCTAAAAACATATATACACTATGTTCCAAAATTGTACAGCGAAATGAGATTGAACGTTTGTAACTTTCGTGATTTCAGACTTACACCGGCTCCATACTGGTAGCCGTTAATCCCTACCAGATTCTGCCCATCTACACGGGCGATCAGATCAAGCTCTATAAGGAACGAAAAATCGGAGAGCTACCGCCGCACATTTTTGCGATTGGCGACAATGCATATGCGCATATGAAACGATATCGCCAGGATCAGTGTATCGTCATATCCGGAGAGTCGGGAGCTGGAAAGACGGAGAGCACAAAGTTAATACTACAGTATCTGGCTGCGATTAGTGGCAAACACTCGTGGATCGAACAGCAGATCCTCGAAGCCAATCCCATTTTGGAAGCTTTCGGAAATGCCAAAACCATTCGAAATGACAATTCATCGCGGTAAATACTATATGCATAGAATCTTCATCACCTGATCGGTCAATAATAATATTAATTCATTCGCAGCTTTGGCAAATACATAGACATACACTTTAGTGCTAATGGCGTCATCGAGGGGGCCAAAATCGAGCAATACCTGCTGGAGAAGTCGCGAATTGTTTCCCAAAATCATAGCGAACGCAATTATCATGTCTTTTACTGCATCTTGGCCGGGCTATCGTCAGATGAGAAGAGCCGCCTTGATCTTGGCATGGCTGCTGATTACAAGTGAGTAATTGCCATTATCTAACAAAGACCCTCATTGATTTGTATTCAATTTACCACTTAATAGATATCTAACTGGTGGCAATAGCATAACCTGCGAGGGACGCGATGATGCCGCCGAGTTCTCCGACATTCGATCTGCCATGAAGGTTTTGCTCTTCTCTGATCAGGAAATCTGGGAGATTATTAAGCTCCTGGCTGCTCTTCTCCATTGCGGCAACATCAAATATAAGGCGACAGTGGTGGATAATCTGGATGCTACCGAAATACCGGACACCATAAATGTGGAGCGTGTTGCCGGCCTACTTGGACTTCCCATTCAGCCGCTTATTGATGCTCTAACACGTCGAACGCTTTTTGCTCATGGAGAAACCGTGGTGTCCACATTATCGCGCGATCAATCCGTGGATGTGCGCGATGCCTTTGTGAAAGGCATATACGGACGTATGTTCGTGCACATCGTTCGCAAGATCAATACGGCTATATTCAAGCCGCGCGGCACATCCCGAAATGCCATCGGAGTTCTAGACATCTTTGGTTTTGAGAACTTCGATCAGAATAGCTTTGAGCAGTTCTGCATTAACTATGCCAATGAGAATCTGCAGCAGTTCTTCGTGCAGCATATATTCAAGCTTGAGCAGGAGGAGTATAACCACGAGGCCATCAACTGGCAACACATTGAGTTTGTTGACAATCAGGATGCGCTCGATTTGATTGCTATCAAGCAGCTCAATATTATGGCTTTAATCGATGAGGAGGCCCGGTTTCCCAAAGGCACCGATCAGACGATGCTGGCCAAACTACACAAAACCCATGGATCGCACAAGAACTATTTGAAACCCAAGTCGGATATCAACACCAGCTTTGGACTGAACCACTTTGCCGGCGTTGTGTTCTACGACACACGAGGATTTCTAGATAAAAATCGGGACACCTTCAGTCCCGATCTTTTGCATTTGGTTAGCCAGAGTACTAACAAGTTCCTCCGACAAATCTTTGCTCAGGACATAGAGATGGGTGCAGAAACGCGCAAGCGGACACCCACACTTTCCACACAGTTTCGAAAATCCCTAGATGCGCTTATGAAGACGCTCAGCAGTTGTCAGCCTTTCTTTATTCGTTGTATCAAGCCCAATGAGCTGAAGAAGCCAATGATGTTTGACCGCGGCTTGTGCTGCCGACAGCTGCGGTATTCCGGCATGATGGAAACAATCCGCATTCGTCGCGCTGGATATCCCATACGGCATGGATTCAGAGAGTTCGTCGAACGTTATCGCTTCCTGATACCGGGAGTTCCACCAGCTCATCGCACGGATTGCCAGGCGGCCACATCGAGGATTTGTGCCGTTGTGCTGGGCAAGTCCGACTACCAGCTGGGTCACACCAAGGTCTTCCTCAAGGATGCCCACGATCTGTTCTTGGAGCAGGAGAGAGATCGCGTGCTGACGCGAAAAATCCTCATCCTGCAGCGCAGCATTCGTGGTTGGGTGTACCGACGAAGGTTCCTACGCCTGAGAGCTGCTGCTATCACTGTGCAGAGATTTTGGAAGGGCTATGCCCAACGTAAACGATACAGAAACATGCGAGTGGGCTACATGCGTTTGCAGGCGTTGATCCGTTCTAGGGTTCTGTCACATCGTTTTCGCCATCTAAGGGGTCACATTGTTGGTCTGCAAGCCCATGCCCGAGGATATTTGGTGAGGCGGGAGTATGGTCACAAGATGTGGGCCGTCATTAAGATCCAGTCCCATGTGCGACGAATGATTGCCATGCGTCGCTACCGGAAACTTCGCTTGGAGCATAAGCAATTTGCCGAGGTTCTTCAGCTGCGCAAACTGGAGGAGCAGGAACTGCTACATCGCGGCAATAAGCATGCCCGAGAAATCGCCGAGCAGCATTATCGAGATCGACTGCACGAGCTGGAGCGTCGGGAGATTCAGGAGCAATTGGAGAATCGTCGTCGAGTTGAGGTCAATATGAATATCATCAATGATGCAGCCCGCAAGCAGGAGGAGCCGGTGGACGATGGCAAACTGGTGGAGGCCATGTTCGACTTTCTTCCCGATTCCAGCAGCGATGCCCCTACTCCGCATGGTGGACGTGAAACGTCCGTGTTCAACGATCTGCCTCACGCGCAAAACGTCAACCAGGACGATATCATTGCACCCATACACATATCCGAGGATGAGGAGGATCTATCGGAATTCAAGTTCCAAAAATTCGCCGCCACCTACTTCCAAGGAAATGTCAATCATCAGTATGCTAAGAAAGCATTGAAGCATCCCCTACTACCGCTCCATACGCAAGGCGATCAGCTTGCTGCCCAGGCATTGTGGATTACTATACTGAGGTTTACAGGTGATATGCCGGAGCCAAAGTATCACACAATGGATCGAATGGACACCACTTCCGTCATGTCAAAGGTCACTGCCACCTTGGGACGCAATTTCATCAGGAGTAAGGTGAGTTTAAACTGTAAGCCGCACTTTAGTGGTTCGCTTCACTGTTATTCTTTCAGGAATTCCAAGAGGCTCAGCTTATGGGCCTGGATCCGGATGCTTTCTTGAAGCAAAAGCCACGATCGATCCGCCACAAGCTCGTATCGTTGACGTTAAAGCGAAAGAACAAATTGGGCGAAGATGTGCGTCGGCGACTTCAAGATGATGAATACACGGCGGATAGCTACCAATCGTGGCTCCAATCCCGTCCAACTTCCAACCTTGAAAAGCTGCATTTTATCATTGGCCATGGTATCCTGCGGGCGGAGCTGCGTGACGAAATATACTGCCAGATTTGCAAGCAGCTGACAAACAATCCTCTGAAATCCTCCCATGCCAGAGGTTGGATTCTGTTATCCCTTTGCGTTGGATGTTTTGCTCCGTCGGAAAAGTTTGTTAACTACTTAAGGGCATTCATCCGTGAGGGTCCTCCTGGATATGCGCCGTACTGCGAGGAGAGACTGAAGCGAACGTTCAACAATGGAACTCGCAATCAACCGCCTTCGTGGCTAGAGTTGCAGGCCACCAAATCCAAAAAGCCCATCATGCTGCCCATTACATTTATGGATGGAAATACGAAGACTCTGTTGGCTGATTCCGCCACCACGGCCCGGGAACTATGCAATCAACTGTCAGACAAGATAAGTCTCAAAGATCAGTTTGGTTTTTCCCTGTACATAGCTCTGTTCGACAAAGTTAGTTCTTTGGGTAGTGGCGGGGACCACGTGATGGACGCCATCTCACAGTGTGAGCAGTATGCAAAGGAGCAGGGCGCCCAGGAGCGAAATGCCCCGTGGCGTCTGTTCTTCCGGAAGGAAATCTTTGCCCCTTGGCACGAACCCACACACGATCAGGTGGCAACCAACCTAATTTACCAGCAGGTGGTGAGAGGCGTTAAGTTTGGCGAATACCGCTGCGATAAGGAGGAGGACTTGGCCATGATAGCTGCGCAGCAATATTTCATCGAATACTCGACCGATATGTCTATGGAGAGGCTGTTTACTCTACTGCCAAACTTCATACCCGACTTTTGTCTCAGCGGTGTGGACAAAGCCATCGAACGTTGGGCTGCTTTGGTTCTACAGGCGTATAAGAAATCCTATTATGTCAAGGACAAAATAGCACCCTTGAAAATTAAGGAGGATATTGTCAGCTATGCCAAGTACAAGTGGCCCCTGCTCTTTTCTCGTTTCTACGAAGCGTATCGAAACTCTGGTCCCAATCTGCCCAAAAACGATGTCATCATTGCGGTGAACTGGACCGGCGTGTATGTGGTGGACGATCAGGAGCAGGTCCTGTTAGAACTGAGCTTCCCCGAGATTACTGCCGTGTCCAGTCAGAAGACCAACAAGGTGTTCACCCAGACTTTCAGTCTGTCCACTGTTCGCGGTGAGGAGTTCACCTTCCAGAGTCCCAACGCTGAGGATATCCGAGATCTGGTTGTCTACTTTTTAGATGGCCTGAAGAAGCGGTAAGGATCCCTTAAAAGATCCAATATGTACGAACACCAATTACCAATATATATCTTTGCTTTCAGCTCGAAATATGTCATAGCTTTGCAGGACTATCGTGCGCCCTCAGATGGAACCAGCTTTCTGTCTTTCTTTAAGGGAGATCTAATCATACTGGAGGACGAATCCTGTGGAGAATCGGTACTGAACAACGGCTGGTGCATAGGACGCTGCGATCGTTCCCAGGAGCGGGGAGATTTCCCCGCCGAAACCGTCTACGTTCTGCCCACCCTTAGCAAACCGCCTCAGGATATTTTGGCCCTGTTCAACATCGAGGAGGCCCATCATGGTCGACGTCTAAGCATGGCTTCCAATGGCGGTGCTGTGGAACCGAGGGATCGACCTCATACGCTGATGGAATATGCTCTGGATCACTTCCGTTTGCCACCAAAGCGAACAATGTCGAAAACACTGACGCTGGGCTCAAAACGAAGTGAGGAACTGTGGCGCTACTCCCGGGATCCCATAAAGGCACCGCTGCTACGCAAGTTGCAAAGCAAGGAAGAGTTTGCCGAGGAGGCCTGCTTCGCCTTTGCCGCCATACTGAAGTATATGGGAGATCTGCCCTCCAAGCGTCCGCGGATGGGCAACGAAATAACGGATCACATATTTGATGGACCGCTGAAGCACGAAATTCTGCGCGACGAGATCTACTGTCAACTGATGAAGCAGCTGACGGACAACCGCAATCGAATGTCCGAGGAGAGGGGCTGGGAGCTCATGTGGTTGGCCACGGGACTGTTTGCCTGTTCGCAGGGATTGCTCAAGGAATTGCTTTTATTCCTGCGCACCAGGCGTCATCCCATTTCACAGGTGACCTTCCTGATAACACTTTTAGTTTTATCTAATACTAATCGTATTTCACATCACAGGACTCAATGCATCGACTACAAAAAACTATACGCCATGGACAACGCAAATATCCGCCGCATCAGGTGGAGGTGGAAGCCATACAGCACAAAACCACACAGATCTTCCACAAGGTCTACTTCCCGGACGACACAGACGAGGCCTTCGAAGTGGACAGCTCCACGCGGGCGAAGGATTTCTGCAACAACATCTCGCAGCGCCTATCGCTGCGCACCAGCGAGGGCTTCTCCTTGTTTGTGAAGATTGCCGATAAGGTCATTTCTGTACCCGAAGGTGATTTCTTCTTCGATTTCGTGCGCCATTTGACCGACTGGATAAAAAAAGCGCGCCCCATACGAGATGGAGCGAATCCGCAGTTCACCTACCAGGTCTTCTTCATGAAGAAACTGTGGACGAACACAGTGCCAGGCAAGGATCGGAATGCCGACCTCATATTCCACTATCATCAGGAGTTGCCCAAGCTGTTGCGCGGCTATCACAAGTGTTCCAGGGAGGAGGCGGCTAAGCTAGCTGCTCTAGTCTTCCGTGTGCGCTTTGGTGAAAATAAACAAGAACTGCAGGCCATACCGTAAGCACAGATCATCCCACTACTGCGAGAGCATCAAAAAACATTAAAACATTTTTCAGACAAATGCTGAGGGAACTGATTCCGTCGGATATTATGAAAATGCAGAGCACTAGCGAATGGAAGCGATCGATTGTTGCATCTTATAACCAGGATGGCGGCATGACTTCCGAAGACGCGAAGGTGGCCTTCTTGAAGATTGTATATAGGTGGGTTTCTAAACGTAATCATATTTATGAACGTGTTTATTACCTTTTCAATATATTTGCACAGGTGGCCAACTTTTGGCTCCGCTTTCTTTGAGGTGAAACAAACCACCGAGCCGAATTATCCCGAAATGCTATTGATAGCCATTAACAAGCACGGCGTGAGTCTCATCCATCCAGTGACCAAGGTGAGAACTAATAAGTTGATTTCATTGATTAAATTGATTGATACATTTGAAAACTTGATGATATTTTAATAACATGTTTATTTGCAGGACATTTTGGTCACGCATCCATTTACACGCATCTCGAATTGGTCCTCGGGCAATACATATTTCCACATGACCATCGGAAACCTGGTAAGGGGCTCGAAATTGTTATGCGAAACGTCGCTCGGCTACAAGATGGACGATCTGCTGACTTCATATATCTCGTTGATGTTGACCAATATGAACAAAAATCGAACCATTCGAGCCAACTAGTAAAACCTATACATACCGCAAATATTTATAATAATTATAAATTACAATTGCAATAACTTATGAAAGCCTAGTACTTTATAGATTTAAATCCTACTCCATACCCACCTCCCTTTATTCTAATTGCATTCCCTTTTCACAGAACTCATTCCAATTTTTGGTCTTGTTCAGCTATCGATTATACCAAACCAATTTGCAACTTTTGTTTTTAGTATTTGTATTTGTATAAATTTTGCAATTACACTTTTAGGTATTCGTATGGCACATTCCGGTTAAAATATTTAATACAATGTTTTGTATGAAGATGAGGTCTTACATATTTTTAGATAAGCATTTGTATCTACACATTTTGCACCTATCTCTTTGTATATCCTAACTGCATATCTGTACTGATGACGTTTTGTATCAAATACATAGAAATGTTCAATTATTTAATAAATTATATACAAATTAGTTGGTGTTTTAATTGAATGCCATGGGCGCAGAGGTAATTTCAATGACCTGAATTAATGCGAATTTAATGTCGGGCGCACACAATTAGTTAAAGGTCTCCAATTCGAAACAAAACCATGCACTTTGGCCATTTAGCCCTAAGGTGGTTCGTATAGAACAATGTGTTAGTGCTTGCGAATTGTGATTTTTCCTAGTTTCATAAATAATTTACAAATGCATGCGTAATACATTTTTTAGCGAGTTAGCCTAAAATCCATTTTAGACAAAAAATGCAGTGTATTCACAAGCGTTAATAGTTCATTAAAGTCATTAATAATATATTGATCTTATTAAATCATCTTTGTTAGGTAATAACTATAGAATTAAACAATTTGACTTGTCGGCTACGCACGATTTAGAAACTTTGAAAAAAAAAGATGATTTTGCAATCAATAAACGAATCTTGACCTACGGTTTTGGATTTACCATGCATGGAACAGAGTACGTGTCCAAAGTCTTGTGAATACAAATTTGTATAGTACTGGATTATATAGTTTCCCTTGATTTCCTTGGCTAACTCCCACGCCACCGATTTCCCACGCATTGTATTTTGCGAGAATTTCCATTTTTCCCCAGCGTGTGAAAAACAGCAGCAGTCGGCAGGCGAGCGACTAAAGACGGCAGGTAGACTTAGATTTTTCAAGATAATTAACTTTTTTTTTAGTAGACGGTATGAAGTTGTGTAGCAGTCCTGAGAACTTTTAGAAATTGCTGTCTCCCCCTTTCTAAAAACGACCACAATCATCGCACTCACCTATCCAAACAGTGGTGGGGAGGGGGAGTGGGAGGGGGAGGTTGAGGCCTGAGGAAATGTGAAGGAATTGTTCATTAAAAATTCCAAACTAATTTCATATTCAGCTTCTTATAAGACGGCGACGACCTTAAGAGGTTGCAGTTCCAATTGCCGGTGCCAGAACTTTTGGTGGTGGTTTTTCCATCATAATGAACGGGGGCCAGTTTTCCTCACGCAACCAAAGTTCGTTGTTTAAGTCTTTCGTTCCCATCGCCTGGTGCAGTCAAATCTTAGGGGTTGCAGCCGAGTTCCTATTGGCTGACTCTGATAAGAAATATGTCTCCCAACTGCAAGATGAGTTTAAATGCTTGGCCAGCGCTCGCTCACCTTCTGATTCCGTTGAGCGGAAGTAAGCGATAATTAATTCAAAACTGCGAATCTCAATTTGTAAATCTGTAAAGACAGCGGCAACGGACTGCATAAATATTCAACAAAGGCAGTAAGAATTCTCACAGCAGCTCGGCAGCTAAGCAGCGGCTGTTTTGGGCTGTGAGAATATTCTGCTCCTTAACTTGGCCAAAACGGAAACAATAGTGTTATATATCTATCTATGTATGTATATTTGCTTCTTAGCTTCGCGTTCAGCAATTCCAGACCAAACTATAATTAAAGTCGGCCCGTCCAAGGGGGTTGAGGCAAGGCAACGTGGGAAGAGCTGCACTTGTTTTGTTTAAAAATATTCACACGATACTGGGCTATATTCCCACAGCGATTTAAGGCAACCAATCCTCCCCAGCGCTCCACCACAGACCAAACAAAAATGGTGAGCCAGAAGAATCACGCTAGGCCAAAAACATAAACTGACTTGATTTGATTTTTCTTTGTCATCATTTCGGATTTCTTTTTTTTTATTTATGTTAGGCATTTCGTTTACACTTAAATAAATCGCTGTTTTGTCTTGTTGCAAGTTGATTTTACAAAATATTTCTTCGTTATTTTAAATGCTACGAATTTCCAAAGAGTTGGTTTATAAAAAAAAATTCAACAAACTGTATGTACAGAAAGAAATTGTTCCCTTTTGACTTTGTCAGCGACTTTTTAGAAAGTTAAAGGGGGAAATGGAATGTTTTTTTGTAGCGTGGCTACTGGCTTGATTTCTGATGTATTTCGCAGTATTTTTTTTCAGTTTAGTCTTTGGAAATTCAAAGCAAAGAAAATCATAAATATGTCAAACGCGTCTAAAAATCGTCTATAAACTTACATCAATTGTATATTTAACTAGCATTACATGTTTTGTGTAAAGGTATATTCATGCACATACAAATGTATATATGTCAGTGAGCTTTTCGAGTTATGTACAGAGTTTTTATGTGGCATTTACAATTCTATTGGTTCCAAACTAGCACTAGATACATGTATATAGGATGATTCACTTTAGAGGGGAGGGGACACATCTTGGTTTACGTCATGAGGGGTTGAAAATTAGTATGAGAAAAATTGTCAATCTACAAACTAAGGACTTCAATAAAAACTATAAATAACTTAGGATACATATATGTGCGATGCAATAATCCTGCACTCAGGATAAGCCGCTA
Source organism: Drosophila orena (assembly GCA_005876975.1). NCBI lineage: Eukaryota > Metazoa > Arthropoda > Insecta > Diptera > Drosophilidae > Drosophila > Drosophila orena. The sequence goes on along the minus strand of VCKV01000008.1, from coordinate 141,463 downwards.
CCATGGCTATTCCATTGCACTTCTGAGATGGAGGGCAGAGCCTGATGCTGCTGCTGCTGTTGTTGCAAGCCACCGCCGGCCGGCGATCCCGCATTGTTGCTATTATTATTGTTGGTAATGCTAGTGATGTTATTATTGTTATTATTCTGTCGCGCTCGCATCACATCCTCGGCCTGTGTGTTGCAGTGCGGTCGAGGACCTGGTTCAGGTGTATACGTGAAGGTCAGACCGGTGGCATAAATTATTCCATCGTTGCGCACCAGCGAAATGGGCACCTGTGTGGGTTGACGTACCTGCAAGGAGCATTTAAATTGGAATTTATAGTAGGTATTATAACGATTTACAATGGTACACCTACCCAAAGCCATTCGCCTCGAAACTGTGAAATCTCAGGCACCACACATAGCAATGTCTCCGTGCAGCGGTACATGGTTTCCGCCTCCACATCGCCAAACCACACCTGCAGATGCGGCGTAAAGTTGTCGCCACTAAGCTCTAGCATTGCCACATCCCCGCCGCCATTGAGATTAAGGGAATTGACGATTGGCACTGGAGTGACGGGGGAACTAAAAGGGAGCAGGTCATGAAAACTACTCAATTGAGTTGTAAATAAGCTGTACTTACGCCACAGGACCCATGCCCTCGTAAAACTGGTACTCAGCCTTGTCGGTGGATATGATGGTCCAACAGGCTCCGTCGTTGATCATCTCTTTGTTGGGCTCCTTGGGGCAGGGCGTGGCCTGGAACTGTATGATCTTCTCCTGCGACAAACAGAGATACATCCGATCCGTGTCCTTCATGTAGAAGGCGCATTTGTGCAGCTGGGAAACGGGATCGTCGGCTTCCAGCAGTGCCATCTGCTTGTCCACCTTCCGGATGATCAGACGGGGCAGGGCCATGCCCGTAACAGAGCACACCAGTTTGACCGTAGCTCCGTAATGAATATAACCATCGCGCACCTGAAACTCCTCCGACTCAGACTCATTGTCGTCCAGCAGGTGTATCGTAAATGCTCCCCATTGTGTTGACGATGCGTGAAAGTGTCCGTTCTCCACGTGAAGATAACGGGTGGAGACGGTCTGGGAACGCAGGCGATTGAATAGGGCTACATTGGTGCCGCTGGCTATGCACAGATCGGCATTCTTTAGCGACTGTTTCTTTTTGGACGGCTTCGATATCACCTTAATCCGTTTCGAGTTAAAAACGCCGATGTCATGACCATTTCCGTAAAACATCTTCACCGACAGCATAAAGTGTTTTCGCTTGTCCGAGTCCGAGATGAAGAGCGTCTTGGCCGCACAGTACTGTTTGCCATTGAGATCCAGCTGCTGCATGTCCTGGTCACTGCTCCCGATTCCGATGAAGGCGCACAGTTGTGCTCCTTGCTCGCCTTCGCCCTGCTGCAACATCTCCTCGTACCGTCGACGCCAGCCACTACCGAACAGATAAATGCACGGCGGCGGGCAAAAGAATCGCTTCTCATTGCCATAGGACTTTTGGGCCACCTGGAAATTGAGACGGGCAGACGGTGCACGGTGGTGCAGGGAAAATTCAATTAGTACAAATTGCCATCCAGATTATCGGAAAATCATATCAAAAACCGCAAGCAATGCAGCTTTGTTAATTTTCTGTAATTAATTTCAATTATTTTCATTGCGGACTGGACCGGGCTCGCGTTGCTCAATTTGCGGGCAGTCGAGTGTGAAGGATTCGCGTTTGGCGGCAGTCGCCGCTTGAAGATCGCCACCGCTAAAAGTAACCGCGACAATTTTATTCCATTTTTATGGTCTGCGTCTGCCTTCGCCAAAAACCGCAAAAATGTAACACTTTAAAGTGGACAGTAGAAACACTAGCACCATTTAATAGTGGGTGTGGTCTGCGGTGCGATCTGACCGATTAGTTTAGACTTCAATTAAAAAAAAAAAGAAATGTTTTTTAAAGAACTGAGCAGTGAAGAGAGGAGTTTCAAGAAAGGAGTTTCCTTACTTGCTTTTAATATCTATATAAAATTTATTACCGCTCAAAAAAAACTCAAGATGATTGTTATTAAAATAAGGGGTTAAACTATCCTACATTTCTACATTTCGGTTTAAATGTTTTTAGTAATCTTTAATAATTTGTAATGACAAACGTCAAATAATCTCAATAAGGATTTTCAATTGGAAGTCCTTTCGTACCTTGGCATGCAGGATAACGATGACCATGTCGTTGCGCTCGCGCATGTACTTCTCCATGGCGTCCCGCGTGAGCTTCTTCTCCTCGATGTGTGGCCGATAAGGACCCGGCAGCAAGGACATCTGCATTTGTTGTTGGTGCTGCTGCTGCTGTTGTTGCTGCTGCTGCTGCTGCTGTTGATGGTGCACCTGCAATTGTTGTTGCTGCTGCTGCTGCGACGACGGCGGCTGCGGACCGGGCAGTCCAAAGTGCGGCATATCCTGGCTCTGTTGTTGCTGCTGTTGCTGCTGCTGCTGGTGAGGATCGAGGGGCGAACCGTTGGGATTTACAACCGTAGTTTCGTAGGCGATGGCGGGCGGGGCGGCGGTGGCGGCGTTTAAATTAAATTGGCTGTAGCTCTTCATTTATGCACATGTCTTCTAGCATTGAACTGATTGGAATTTTGTGTATATGTTTTTCTATTATTTCGTTGTTGGTTATTTGGCAAATTCGTTTGGCACTTTATACACTGTTCGCTGCTGCTGTTGTGGTTGTTGTTGTTGTTGTTGCTGCTGCTGTATGTTTTCTATTTTGTTATCCTGCTGCACCAACACACACGCAGAGCAGCTGTCGTTTCTCTCACGCACTCTCTTCCTCTTAATCGCGGATTGGCTTTGTTGTTGTAACTCTGGCTGGGGATTTGCGGCTAGCTGCGGTTCACGACTAATCACACATATTTCAGCGTTTTAAGCAGATCTTGACTAGCGACTAGCGGTAGTAGCGGCTGGCTTCTGTTTAAGGCTGCAGCTAGCGCTCGAGTTATATTTATAATATGCTACAACTAAAAAAGCGACTGAGGATGTTGATGTTGTATCGATACTCCGATAGGCGCTTATTTATGATAGTCGCTGCCTACCGGCGATATCTTCGGCGCTTTGCAGCACTGATGATGGCGTTGGATTGCAATGGGCATTTGGCTATATTATAGCCAAATTGGCTCAGCGCAATATATTTCGTTCCTATTTAACAGAATCTGAATCTGAATACATATTTTTTATATACTCTTATCACATTACTGTAAAACAAGTTCTTACATTTATTTGCCTAATACTTTTTCATTACTGTTAATTGCCGTGCATGCATCTGGTATCGATTTTCATTGAGCACTTCGATCTTAGGCGCCCACATTTAAAATTCAAGGTACACGCTACTAACCTTCTTTTAACGGCCCATGCATATTTAAAAAGAGGTCGTGGGAATGTACATATGGATGAATATTAGAGTCAATTCGCGACTTCGAGCTTAAATGTAACCATTGAATAAAGTTAAGTGGCAGACTTACCAATCACACACTTAGCAACCAAAGCTGTAAATTATATATCAGTATGCAAGCTGTAACTCATTAAAAAGCGAAGCCAGCTGTTTGAATACATTTAAAAGTGCATTTATTTTTAGCAGTACCAGTGTTCAGTGTAAAAATCTACAATCACTGAATATCACTTTAAAGTCGATAGACAGGTACAATCGATATCACCGCTTGATTTTCGCTGCACTGCCATATCTAACTTGTGAAATCAAAAATCGGTTTCGTTCGGTGCTCGAACTTTTAAGATATTCTAGAAACAGAGCCACAATGGAGAACTTCAAGGGCCTGCAGAAATCTTTGTATATATGGACGGACAGCGCCGACTTGGACAAGCGTGTGGAGCAACTAAAGTCTGCCACCGGTGGTGATGTGGCCCTGGAAAATGTGCACCGCCTGTCGTTTTGTAAGTTGCCTGCGATGCCGGTGTGTGTGTGCTGTTTTGTCTAGCCAGTGAGTCAGCAGATTAAAACCACTGCTGTTTATGCATTCTAGCTTCCTATGCCAACTCCAGTTTCGACCTGATTGTGATCGAGTGCGCCCAGCTGACCGACAGTTACGTAAAACTGCTGCACATGCTGAAACCAAGTGGCAAACTGCATTTGGTGTCCTTCATCGGACCGGCGGCTAGTTTGCTGCAGGAGATCAAGTTATCCGGATTCATAAACTGTCGCGAAGACTCTCCAGATGCTTTGACAGCCGAGAAGCCTGGCTACGAGACGGGATCCTCAGCCAGGCTGTCGTTTGCCAAGAAGAACGCCAGTGCAATAAATGTGTGGAAGATAAGCGGTGACGATGAGGAACTGATCGATGAGGAGGAGCTGCTGGACGAGGAAGACAAACAGAAGCCGGATCCGGCTGGTCTACGTGTCTGTAGCACCACGGGCAAGCGCAAGGCATGCAAAAACTGCTCCTGCGGTTTGGCTGAGGAATTAGAGACTGAAAAACAGAGCCAGAAGGCCACCGAGAATGCCAAGTCCAGCTGTGGAAATGTAAGTTCTCTTATAGATTATCGTGATTAATCGTTATATCAACTGATTTCTTATGTGTACAGTGTTATCTGGGCGACGCCTTCCGCTGCTCCACTTGCCCCTATTTGGGTATGCCCGCCTTTAAGCCTGGTGAGAAGGTGCAACTGGCCGACAACCTCCTGAAATCCGACATTTAACTTAGACTCACCATTATACACCCAATCAATCACATTTCAAATAGTTTATTAAGCTGACTTACAAACAATAATGTCATAATGTAAATATAAAAATGCACCGCATCACACAGCATGTGGATTTAAATATCCAAGTGATCACATTTCGCATGGTGTACCCTTGATGAGATCGCGGTTCTGGCCCATCAAAATACGATAGTTGACGGCCGAGGGATCGAGTTCCTTGTACAAATACGTAGGCATCTTGTCGGATAGCACCCAAATGTTGCCCTCATTGTCGATTTTCATGTCATTGGGAAAGACGAGAGTGTGCGAATCGGAATCAATTAGCCCCTGGGTGTCCGGAGTGTATGGACGCTTGATGTTCCAGCAGGCGATGGCGTCTTTGTTCACCTGCGTATAGAAGATGACGCCGGTCTCGGGATCAAAGACCTCGGCGGTGGACTGGCCATTCATGCCACGGTCACCAACGTATTTAAAATCGTAGTACGAATCGCCACCGGTCACGTGCGATTCGTTCTGCAGCACTCGGTTCGAAACCTTGAACTCCTTGGTACTGGCCAGGGCATGGAAATAAATGTCCTTGGAGTGATCTGGATTCATTGGCCCCACGGCCAAACCGAAAACACCATCCGTCCACTGGAAGTTCACGCCGCCGACATTGAAATCTCCCTGCAGTGGATCAAAGTGGAAGAAGTTGTGCTTGACGCGATAAGATTTGTCGTCCCTCAGGGAGTACACAATCACACCGTAGGCACCCAAATCCGGTATGTAAGCAAAGGCATCTTGGCACTCCGAGCGGTCTGCATCCACAACCTATATATTGATGTACTTTATCAGTTTCAAAATTTGAAAAATGCGCATATGCATACTCACAATATTCGCAAAGAACGAGTCCTCCTTGGTCTGATCAGCGGGAATGGTGTAACGGCGCAATAAGGTATCAGTTTTCAAATCGAATACCAGGATAGAATTGGGTGTAATCTGCTTGGGACTGCCCAGGATGTCTGCCAAGCCAGTATCGAGCACCCACAGGCGATCGCATACGTCCACTTGAATTCGGAAGGTGGATATGATAGTCGAGTTGTCCTTCAGCTGGATGCCGGCATCTTGAGCCTTATCGGCATCCAGACGTCCACCGGATGGAGTCTTTTGGTCCTGTGGCTGCACCTCGATGGGCAGCTTGTTGGCCTCCCAACTGGGATACGGGTGCAGCTTTGGCGACTTCTCGGTCGAATTGATATCGATGTAGTTGAGAGTGGCAGCCACACCAGCCTTCCATCTAAATAGATAGATGGATAGATAGATAGAATAGTAGATCATTTAATAGACTAAAATTTCAAGCCACAAATGAAAATTTTTGACATTTTTTTTTAAATATTTTCATAGGAATAACTAATAAGATTACAAAATGCCAAGTACTTCCGTAATTATAATGACTAATTGGATATTGTCTAATATAATATGTTGTTAATTAAAATGTTTCATTAATTTGAAAAACAAACTGAATCCTGTTTTGGTTACTCATAGCTTCAAAAAATCAAAATGGTTTTCGGGGCTTTTTAGTCAATAAAACCCAAAAAGGTGACGTCACAATGACTTTGTATACTAGTTAATGCAAACTGTAATATTCCATAGAATTTTCCGATCATGTGTTTTCTCTTAATAATTTATAATTAATCTCACGTTACGATTTGCATTTAGAAACTACAATTTAAAATGCAAAATGATCATACACAAAAAAAAAAAAATTATAAGTTAACTAGCCAGCAAGAAAACCGGTTTCCACTCTTGACGCTCGATGATTTTGCAAGTCTAGCTTGACATTTAATTACAAGCCAAGCCAACCAAACAAAAAGGTAAATAATAAGAAAAAAGGAAAATTTAACTACACGTTATCGTACATTTGTTGTCTTTTTCGGTTGTGAATTTGGTAACTTACCTTGGCACAGTGACAAAGATTCTGTTTTGCCAACGCTCCACGCCCAGCGGCAGGTTGTTCTCCTCGATGTAGTGGCCATTCGACTTGGCCTCCGCCTCGGCCTCCGGAGTGGGCCAATCGAAGGCCAGCTGTTTCCACGAGAACTTCTCCTCCAGCTTGGCCGATGCAATCCGGCTTAAGCCGCCGATGAGGCACAGCATTAAGCCCAGGCTCACCATTCCTAGTGGGTTCATTGTGGAGCTGTGGTTTTCAATAGATCGTTTTTCTTTTTTTGGTTTGCTCGTTTCTTTTTTGGGACCCCCGTTCGGTTCGAGTTGAGTGCGCTAACTGCAAGAGCTTGGACCGGAGTCGGGCTTAATATGCTGGCTTGGATCCACGACAAGCTGAGCTTTAAGCTCAGAACTCTGAGATCGGAGTCCGTGGTGTTATAATCTGTTATACGAAATACCCAGCTGGTCGTTATGGGATATTGCTGTAGTGGATGCGCTGGGACTTAAAATTAGCAACATAACCGGAAGGAAGATCTGGAATTTACTTGGTAATACTTTAAAAATACCTTTTTACTCGCCTTTTAAGCCCACCTCGAATATAATCAATCGAACAGTGAACCTCGTTTTCAGTTGGTAACTAATGGGTCAATTGTTGCATTTTTATATGAAAACGAATTAAGAATAATGTTTGAATTGATATAAAATAGCAGTGAACTTTTTCATAAATGTGTTTACATATTTAAAGTAATCTTAAGAATTTTTAATTAAAATATTACTAAGTTGCATAAACAATTCAAACTCTGATTTATGAATAAAGGTTATTGATTCCCTCATTTAAAATGCGAAGCACAGTGCGAAGTAAATGTTTGCTTTTAAGAACGATTTGCATTTCAAGAGACAAATTTGTGGACGATGCTAATTGAGTCCGAAATCTTAAAAGCAAATGAACTTGAAATTTAAAAATGTTACCTTTAATTTAAGCCTAAGAATATTTAACTTCCTTAAAGGCACTTCAATTGTTTAAGCCCACAATTAAAACAAATTGAGACTCAGATGGCCAATTTGTACTTATAGTACTTATAGTAGATAAGAAAACATTTTGCTGAAAATGGTGAATTATTTAGTGAGTATAAACAATCCAACCCATTAAATAAAAGTAATATATTTGTTCAATTCTGTTTTGTATTTTTTATTCAGTAAAATTCTCATTTATTCCGTTTTATTAAACTTTAAATTAATTCGTTAGTGTTACATTCATAAGAACATACCGAGTTTTTCATTACTTTGACCATTTGTTTTTCCTGCATACTGCTACCATTTGTCGTGGTTCATATTTATTTTGTCACTAACAGTAGAATTTCACTTTCTTGCGTGTTTCCATTGAAATAATTCTGGTTTTATTTAACCTTTGCGTTTTCTATTTACTCGTATTTATACAACAATTAGCTTGGCTAAACTGTGTCTTACTTTGCTAGAAGTTCTTCTTTCGGCTGTGATTTGAGGACAAAAGCAAATAATTGATTCGGATTCAAAATTCAAAATTAAATGTCGATTACTTGTTGCATTTGTAGACTTGATTGCCGTTGTGGCTGTTCTATGTTTCTGTGTGTTTAGGAGGCGCAGCTAAATGCTCTATATACAATATACATGATCTCGAGTTACACGTCTACCCTAACAGCGTTCCCTATATGTGTATGAAATACAATCCAATTAAACTACAAATTCCAACGACTCTTAACAAATATCAATGTACTAGAGATGTTCTTTGCCATGTGTAAATTTCATATATATATATACTTCAATATTTATATATAATCATTGTTTATCGTGTGTATAGTATTCATTTCTTTTGCTTGGTTTCCCCTTTTTTTAACGGCTTAGATTTTAAAGTCTTTCATTTCGTAGGAATTTGATGTTGTCTATGTATGTTTCTTATAGCACTTTTTGTGATGGATTTTTTATAATTCCGTTTTAATTGGATGTGAGTGAGTTTGAATTGAATTGAGTTGAGTTGAGTTGAAAAGATTCGATTTCGTTGAGGGGCGAGTGAGTGATAGTATGTTATGCAAGTGAGTAAGTTAATCATTTGTCAATAGGGTTCAGTTTAGTTTTAGTTTAAATAAAGTCAATTCCTATATAACGACGTCCTCAATTATGCTCGGTCTCTCCTCCATTTCAGTGTATAATATATATACTTTATAAATGCGATTTTAGAACTTACAGTAGGTTCAAAAATTTCTCATTACCATTTAATTTGTCTATGTATAACAGTACATAAAAATTAAAACGTTTCTTGAGCATCTTCTTGACCCATCCATAATATAATATATTAACTTTTGATGCTACACTAGTCTAAGCTAAATGTATACATATCCTTTCATTATCTAATATTTGCTAGACTTCTCATTCGATTTGTGCTTTTTTACGATTTGCTGAAATGTAAACTATTAAAACTTTTATCGAGTGCACACTTACACCTCACATACACACACATGGATCTATTTAAAGTGCCTAAAGCTAACTTAGCTAACATATTGGGAACCAAACCGATTATCCTGTCGAGAAGGACAGTGTTCCATGGTTTGATTCCCGGAGTCTAGGAGTTTGGTTTGTATTGCCGCGACGTGGTTCAGAAAAAGACATGTAAATGAAAATTAAGAATCAGAAGGCCGCCTTTGGGGGAATTTTCATCTATGCAGATTTATTTTAATTATAATTAAGTATAGAGAGCTCTAGGAGACAGCGCTGAGCAAATGAGGTTCAAAAGGATAATTCGTCTAACCCAAGAACAGTATTTACTAAAACAAATCAAATAAACAACAATTTGTCTTCCCTTCCTGCATTTAAAAATTACTAACTTTAACACGATCTTTTTTTTACAGAATTTTTTTTCTTGATTTGCTAGAAGTTTTGGTTTCTGAGTTGCAACTTTAAAGCCTAACAATTCGCTTAGTTTAGATGCTAATGTCGATTTTTTGTTTTCTTTAAAGTTAAAATTACTTCGTTTTCAATATTAATGCTAAACACGTTTAAGGTACAATACATATTTCATTATTCTACAAAATTGCTGCTACCAATTCACTTATTTAGCTCAGCTTAAAGTTGATACAAAGTTCTTTAAGTACGTGTTTGTTTAAATCCATCTTCCGTTAGCATCCTTATTTGCATTTCATATCTTTTGTATAATTCACCTATCACGCAAAGGAAATTGACAAGTTTTTTCATGTACGATGCTCATGAGTATCTGCAAAATAAATATATTAAGAATTAATCATATATTTCACATGTAATATTCACACGATATGTAACATTTTCAAAACTGTGATTTGAATCATCTTGCTAGAGTGTTAAAAAGTTGAAGTATATTTTTTAAATAGTGTAGTAGTGCTGAAGATATAAAAAAGCCAAAAGCTGCAAGACAAGAGTGCTAAAGATAGATACGTGTATGTAGGAAAGCTATTCACGAAGGTAATAAGTTGCCTTTGTTTGTATTTATGTTTGATTACAAAACGAAAAACATTTGTTGAAGTGCGAAAATAGAGTTTACATAGCGTTAACATAAGCAAGTAACCTTTGAACTCCATGCATTTGTTGTTCCTAATCAATTGTGTCAATGCCCACGAATAGAGCTAAGATTTCTAGTTAAAATCGAGAACATAACGATTAAGAACGTCAAGCTAAACCAACGATACTAGCATCGAGCACCACATGCAACTTGGCTAAGGGGCATTTGGGTTTGAATACATTCACCAAGTACTCACCTTGTGTGATTGCGAGTGTGGCTGCGGGCGTGGCATGTGCGGATGAGTTGATGAGGGAAGCGGGCTGCGACGTTGTTGCAACGGCGGCGGCGGCGGAGGCGGCACCTGTTGCACCATTCAGTTCTGTGCCCTTGGCGTCGCCCCGCTCCACCAGCCGCTGTCGCAGGACTCGTATCTTTTCCTCCTTCTGCAAGGGGAGACACCACATTCATTAAAGTTTTGACCAGAACTCAGGGTTTAGATATGGAAGCTCTTAAATCAATACTTATAAAAACCATCAAAGCCACAAACAAACAAAAAAACAAACAAAATGTAGCTCTTTCGTTTAAATTCTAAAAATTTCTATTTAAAACCACGAAACTGTGTCTTACAGTGCCCATTTATATAGTAGATATGTCTAAATAAATTTCAGTAAACCGCCGAACAGGTATCAGAACGCATGCTAGGCAAAATGAAAGCGTTCTTTGCTGTGTTTCTTTTAGGGATTTTGCACTTCAAAATTGGTCAGAGTTCAACACACACCTGTCCCAGTGGCAGTCCAAATGGAATTGACCAGCTGAAGCTGCCAGGTGAAGAACCCTTTCAAGTGACCCAGTGCAGGACGACCACAAGAGATTGGATTGTCATTCAAAGACGACTAGATGGAAGTGTTAATTTCAACCAATCGTGGATTAATTACAAACATGGATTTGGCACCCCGAATGGAGAATTTTTCATCGGTCTGCAGAAACTCCATCTGATGACTAAAGAACAGCCACACGAACTTTTCATTCAATTGAAGCATGGTAGTAGCACTACAGTATATGCTCACTTTGATGACTTTCAAGTGGGCAGTGAAAATGATTTATATAAACTGGAACGGGTGGGACAATATTCTGGAACAGCTGGCGATTCCCTCGAATACCACATAGATAAAAGGTTCTCTACTTTTGATCGTGATAATGACGAGTCTAGTAAAAATTGTGCAGCCGACCATGGCGGTGGTTGGTGGTTTCACTCTTGTTTGTCAAGGTAAGGATATGAAATTAAATTTGGATTTGTGAGAAGTTTCTACTTTAAAATTCATATTACTTCATATTGCAGCTCGCTAAATGGACTTTATTTTAGAGAAGGTGAAACCGTCATGCTTAATGGAATTCACTGGGGTCGCTGGAAATTTAACTCTTTAACTTTTGTTCAAATGATGATAAGACCGAAATTCTTCTAGATCAATGTTTAAAGAAATATATAATTTTATTATTTTTTTGTTGATCTAACATACCTGTGTTATTAATCGTTGCAATTCCTCGTTTTCTGTAACAAGTTTCTGATAGCGTTCTTCATCCTCCTTCGATATGGCTGAATCGGGATTGTATTTCGATTCGGCCTTATCCTTGGGATGACGTATAACCTCAATGACCTATGCGAATAGAGAGCATTACGAATGTGCGACTACTTTAAGCTAGTGGTTGTGGCTGTGACTGACCTTTGGCACAAATATCAGCAGCATGCTTAGGAAACAACAGAATATCACAGCTAGAGCAACGAAGGCAAAGGACGCGTCCTGTTGCGATGCAATGACCATGCCCACCGGAGCTGTTATCAGGCAGAGGACCACCACGTTGTAGATGCTCATGCCCACATAACGCGAATCGTTGATCTGTTTCACTTTAATGGAGCGCGTCTCGTAGGCCAAAAACAGACCAAACACCAGGATTAGACCCTTGAAGCCGTATACAAGACCTGGTAAATAATACAAAAGTATAATATATTTGAATATCAGTACTATTTTGGCAACATACCCAACCACATGGAGTTGCGTTGACTTTCACAATGCTCAAGCTCTGGACGTATTTTAATATCATCAGTAGTAGATACTGGATCTTCGAGTGGGAATGTTTCGAGATAACGCTGAAGCGGATCAAAGATCTGCCATGAGAGTAATATCACTAAATCTATTGATAAGAGCCCCGAAACCATGGTGTATAGCTTCCAAGGTTCCACTTTTTTCTGCAATTACATAGGTGATTAGCAAGTGAATAAAATTTCTATTTTCTTTTTATAATTTAAGCCAACCTTTGGGTCAGTTTTTGCTTTTGTTGTAAATCGATGCACACGCCAGACCTTGCTGAACATAGCACCGTATGCTAGTGTAAAACCGGTGGATAGTAACCAAGCCCGCGCTTGACATATCTGTTGGAGAATGGATAAGATATCAAGATATTAGATATTAAAATATAGAACGCTTTAGGGTAAGGAACTCCCACCTTTGGATATTCCTCGGGGCTGACAAAGCGTCCGTCGATACCCAGTAAGATGACAGATATTAGACAGATGATGACACCAAATAACATGATCGTATTGCAAACGGGATGCGAGGATTGTATTACTCTAAAATTGTATAAAGCCTAAGTCAATTCTGAATGGACACTACTTTTGGAAATGAAACTACCTTCTATGCTTATTCCATATATTAAAGATGATCAAGGCGAAGGCAACGAATATGCCACAACTGGATATGGTGCACATGCACACAAATAATGGCAAGGACACAGTGCGTAGAACATGTGTGACAATTGTGCGATCTTGAGGAACCTAAATCATAGATGTTACAAATATCAAATTAATACTATTTTTAATATTTTATTAGAAAATCATAAAAATAAACATTTTTTATAATGAGTCACCGTGTCTGAGCAATTTTTCCACCCTTTCACGGTTTTCGTTTGTAGATAATAACACAAAAAACGAAACTTGACCATAACCCTCCTTCTTATGATGGATATTATGTGCCCACATTTTGCAATTTATATGAACACGATCGTTTGCTTTTAGCTTTTTGATCTTGAGAGCCACTATGCGATTGAGATCGTTTGGGCCGAAAAATGACCTTATACCCTCGTTCGCGGCATACTCAATTTTCTCATCAATATCGGTGTATTCCGTTCTTATCGCCGGCTCTGGATGAAATTCAATTAAAACATTCTTATCTTTATCTGCTCGACAAGTGATCCAAGTGCGATTTAGACGACCCTCCTCCGATGTGGTGTTTTCTAATAACCTCTTCAGGGTCGTAAATTCAACCTCGTCCATCTTAGCATGCACAAGGTCATCGGAATTTATGTAGGGTTCGGTCTTAAATCCAATAATCCGATTAACTTTAAGAAAAACACACGGTTCGCCGCTCGGATATCCAAACTTTTCATCGGCAGTACAAGTTCCAAAACGCGGATTGTGACCATTGTCGCCATATTTTTCCAGTAGAGCCATTATACCAGCATACTTTTCCATGATTTCCGTACTGTTTCTAGGATCGTATGATACCGCCTTGAGATTTGTTCGTGCTCCGAAAGGAGTGAAACTAATAAATGGTTGAACCATCTTTATCACGGGCGCCTTCCTGGATGCGTCGCCTTTGATAAAATCGAACCAGGCCATCGAAAAAAGAATGACAAATAAAATATATAAAATGGAAAAAACTAGTGTGTAGATCCAAAAACTTGGACGGCGTAATTCATAGTTTCCATGGGTTCTATTGTAGAAAAGCCTTCGCCATCCAGTTATGCCAGGAAAATGATATTCACAGCCTTTGTAGTAAGATCGTCTCTCGTCTTTCGTTGGCATCTTGTAGGGTCCATTATACGGCGGTGGATCCACCATCAACTTATCCATTTTCTTCATATTAGTTCTAAACGGCTTCATGTAGATCACATCGGTTCCGTCGTCGATCGGCCAAAATGGTTTATCTGTGTTGGTCCCAACGTCCCTGAATTGACCATTTTTGTACTCAATCATCTCGGAAATCGGTGGAATTCTCGTTTTCGGTAGCACTTTAGTACTCACTCCAACTTCCCTTTTCCGATCATCGCTGTATCCTATATCAACGGGTACATCGTCTGGTTCTACTTTACGTTTATAATTCTTTCGCTGATTTTGATATTTTTCAGTGTTTTGCCCTACATGTCGCAATCTTTCACCATCATAGTGTACTTCTATGTCACCAGCTTCAGACTTACTGGGAAGTGATGTCATTTTGGATTTTCTGCTTATATCCGTATTTATTCCGATATTTCTCATTTTCCTATTTCGTTTACCAATTTTAAGTCTTTGGTATTCCTGCAGGGGCTGATCCTCTCCAGGGATATCAGGCGATGTCTCTGTGATCGGAAAAATCCATGTTTTCTTTGCCTCCAATTGGACTTCTGGTTCTGGGGGCGCTTTCGGTTCAACGTCTTTATTTTCGTCTTCTTCACTTTCTTTGGAGTCTTTCTTCTGTTCCACTCTTTGAGCAATACTAAAGATTTTGGTGATTGTGCTTCTGTGCTTCACTTGTGCTTTATTATCATCATCATCATTACCAGCGTTTTCCCCATACTTGACTTCTTCGACATGACGGCTGCCGGTTCCTGTGGTCTTCGAACCTTTCACCTCATCAATGGTTTTATCATCTCGACGGTTGTTCAGAAATCGATTTGACTCGCGTTGGTCCTTCAGCTCCTTCAACTTGCCCATATTAATGATTTCAGCTAGGATAACATGTCGTTCGTCATCGGTATTCTGCGTCATACGATAGCTTCCTCGCATAGTCGCAGATCCAGCCGAGTCTTCATCGATCTCTTCCTCCTCCCATTCCAGACTTGATGTAGAATTAAAATCATTATTGGTGTGAAAACGACGTCGAAGAGTACTGTCTGGTTCCGAATCTTGTTTTTTGTCTTCGGACGATCGATCATAATCTATTAATTCAGCCAGGTATTTTTCCCTATCAAATGAATCAAATGGCTCGCGAACTCGCCTCGTTGAAGGTGCCTCAGCCACTTTTTTTTTTACTGTGTAATTTTTTGGCCGGCTAGATGCCTCCACATTTTCATCGTCAGAATCTTTAAGAAGGGATTTTCCGGGTACGGTCTTGATTAATATCTTTTGATCTTCTTTTGCTACACTGCTGTTTCTGTTTGCTTTCGTATTAACAGATTCTCTTTTCAATGATTTAGAAAAGACCGGCTCTTCATTGTGTGAATTTCTCTGGTGTCCTGTGGGTTTACCAATATGCGAAGTTGACGATCTTATCTCAGGCTTTTTCGGTTTTGGTGCTATCTTAGGACCTTGCTTAAGACTTACAGATGATATTGGCTCTCTGGATTGATCATCTTTCTGACTAAAGCTGATTAACGATCTTCCCGTATTAGTTTCGTCATTTGACGGATTTCTTTCTTTCTCCGGATCAGTCGATACATGCTCTCTGTTTTCTATGTTTTTCTTTTTATCATCGTCCGACATTTTGATTTTAGGATTGATTTTTCCGAGCTGACTGACATGCTTACCTTGCCACCAATCCACTGCTCAGTATTCAACCAGGATAGGTTATCCAACTGAGTATCGTAGTATCCCAATTTCTCGTACTTGCCGTCTATCATCTGTTCGATCTGAGTAAGAGCAATACGATCGCCCTGAGAACTGAATGCCACCACACCCTAGAAATAAATATTAGGTACGTTAAAAAATTATAAGTATAATTATATTATGAAACAAGATATACAAATACACACCGATACACCCAGAAACTGTGTGGAGTTCATGGCAGCGTATATTTCATCGGCAATTTCCTTGTCCGTATAGGTAAAGTCCCTCAGAGATTTCTTGCCGGTTGTCAAGCGTTCCATGGTTTTGTTAAAAGCCAAAGCTACACTCCACACTGCATCGTAGGCGAGGGGTGCCTCCTGATAGCCCTCCGGATAGCGATCGTGATTGATGTCGTAACCCTCTTCGATTAGCGCCTGATTCAGTCGATGTCTGTGTAGAAGGAAGGCATATTGGATCAATAGGCTGAGCCTATATGGATCAAGTAGAACTTACCGAAATTCCTCTGCGGTCATTCCGGATATAGTTGTCTGATTGTTCTGATTCCACATGAGAGCCTCTGTCGTCAGATGTCCCTCGGCAGCTATTCGCATTTGCTCAACGGTGCAGGTGATGCCCTCCGCTTTCAGATTGACCTCATACCAGTTGTCTTCGTACCATCCTGTGCAATAAACAATAATGCAGTTTAGTTATGGGTTATCTATTTCACTAGTAACTGATTTCTAGACTCACCAATGAAGAACCATACATGGGCTCGGCCATATAGCTGCTGCTTGTACATTTCGCAGAGAACCCTTCGGGCGGCCACCACGTAGAAGAGTCCCACAATGATGCGTGCATCCTGGCGTCGCAAATTGCGCACGGCGTCTGTTGGATCGGATAGAAATGATTGTCTAGTTACGATTTCAACGCCAGCCTCCATGCATCGATTCTCGAGATCCTCCACGGTCTGTATGGTAAATGTATAAGTGCATTGTATTTCATTAGCTTTGCTTGCATCCTACCGATATAAAGACCTCCTCGGCCTGTTGTAGAATAGCCACCCGTGACCAGCCGAATTTCTTCATCAGCTTGATGCGCGTTGGATTGTGCACCGTGGCCGATGGATGGGTGCGGAATAGCGTGGGAAAACGCTTGCGATCCGATAGAGCCGGACTCGAGGCTCCATAGCAGAGCTGTGGGCAGTGGGGATAGGTAAAGTATCTCGAAATTGCAGCGATGCCATGCTGGCGTTATGCAAATTTCACTTACCACAATTAGATTCCACATTTTGGCAGCCTCGGCCACAGTGGTGCAGACCGTGCTGCATCCTGCCAGCAGCATCAGCTTTTGCGGTTTATTATAGAGCAGATTGTACATCACGCTGGCGCCCAAGCCGGGCTCACACTGTGGATAAATGGGGAAAGTGGAATTAGCCAGTTGCCAAGAAAATTATACTACCCATCAGTCTTTGGCAAAATATTCATATACATATATGTACGTGTACATGTAGGTTTCGCTTGATGGCCATCGCGATGTATTGATTATGATTATGCTAAGCAACGACCCTTCAGCAGTTATTAATAGCGAATTTCCTGTTATTTATGTGTCTGTCTTCATTGGAAGATAATTATTGAAATGATTAATTGACTTTAGGGATTCATGCGGGGCGTTTTTGACATTGGTGTGGCTTTTGAATTGAATTTAATGAACATAACTGGCCCAGAAGGCGATTTCATCAACACCCAATTTTCGCCAATGTGATTAAAAACGCAAATTATTCAATTGCATGCAATGCATGCTCATTAAAAACTGTACTGCATATAGTTCTATTGAGTTCTATTGAATAACAAACGCTATTAAAAACTTGCTAATAGGGAAAATTGAAAATTTTAATCAAACAATGCATATTAATTGTATATTTTAAATGCGATCAAATCTAGTTATACGAATTTCAAGTAAATTAGTTAGTTAAATTTCCATATTCCAGTCCTTGCTAATTTATGTCACACCTGGCTGATATATTTCCATTATGCTTTTTATTAATCCCCATGTCACAGCATTTATCAATTAAACAAGATTCATTCATGACAATGAATAATTCACGAGGGTGTGCCCCCCTTCACTTTTCCCTTGTGCCAAAGCTGTGATATACATACATGTGCATACGTGTATCCACACTGGTCATATAAATGATTCATTCATTCAGTTATTCATTCTCCCATTCATTCATTTACATGGCAAACTCGTTTCACTGTTCAGCGTTTCCTTTACTTTGGCCCAAACCCCCTTGTCTTCCTGCTACCGACGACAATTTTCATATTTCTTACTTGGCTTGCGTGTAAACAACCATTCTAATTGGTTTTTTCTTTCTTTTCCCTTTCATGTCCAGTCCCTGTTTATGCATAAGTATTATCCTGTTCATACCACTCCATCTATCCATCTATTTGGATTTAGGTGTGGGCTTTGGGTGGCGAGGCATGCCACGATCTAGTTAAATAGTTTCCCTTTTCACTTTTCGTGGGCAGAGGCAAGCCCATTTTGTTGACTTACTAAGCAGGACAAAACTGATATACATGTTTATAATACTTTAATAATAACAAAAAGGTAGTTAAATAATTTATAAATAGATGCCTTTTTCCCTACTATAATGCAAAGTCTCTAAAGGAGGCTATTACATAGTGAACAAATAAATATCTATATCTATCTATATTTAAATTCAAACTAGCAGGTTCCTTAGATATCACTATTACTACTATTATAATTATAATAAATATGTATATTTATGTATATTTAAATTCAAACTAGCAGGTTCTTTAGATGCCTAATATTACTATTATTACCATTACTATTATTTTGAATATTGCAATCGATTTAAAAATGGTGAGTTTTTTCTTATTTTTGGTCGAATTAAAACAACTGAATGCTTTGTTTTTGTTTTATTAAACATTAATTTAAAAAGAAAAACCAAAACCTTTTAGGAGCACACCGCTTTTAAATCAATTTCCGGCTTATTTCCAAAGCTTGACAACCGGTTTAAGCCATTTCAGTGGTTCGCATGAAGGCACTTAGCCGATGGAAAGTGACAGCTTTGCAAGTGAAATAATGCGAATTTTCACACCTTATTTGGGCATTATAAAATCAAAGTTAGATTTGCAATTTGCTCAAATTTATGCGCTAGTTTTGTGTGATTTTAGAGTTACGGGGACCACAGGGGGCTAAGCTTATTAACAGGATAACCATCCTGGCTTGTTTACTATATATACTTTTTGTTCGCTTCTCAGTGCCTTTGTGCAGGATTCTTTGGGACATTTCACACATCAAAGTAGGTCAAGCAAAAGGCAGCGGCAAAGGCAAACATTGCGTGCGACCTTTGCCCCTTGTCGCTTGCCAAGTGACGTGGATGTGGATGAGGCGGCGGCAGTGGGTGTGGCGGTGGGTGTGGATGTGGATGTGAATGTGAATGCGGCGGAGGAGATGGTGGCTGTGGGACCTGGAGATGGCAACTAATTATGCAGCATTTAACGGAAGCTGTTTGCCTAAGCCACAAACATAACGCGCCTGGCTCAGTCCAGCGAAGCGAACTGAACTGAACTCAACTGAACTCAACTCACTAACCAGACCAGATCAGGCCAGACCAGACCAGACCAGGCCAGACCAGGCTAGGACCAGGCCAGAACAGGCTAGGACCAGGCCAGGCCAGGAGAGACCAGGTCCAGATATGAACAGATATGACCAGGGACAGGACTCGGGACTAGAGCTCTCCGGCTCTGTTCCTATCTATATGTCCGTATCTGATCTGGCTCGCAAATGGGCGTGCATTTATGTACATACACGTATGTATGTATGTATGTACATAGGTTTGTGTGCGGCCTAGCATATAGTAGTGTCTGTCGCTCCTGGCAGCCTTGAATAAAAATAACTCAAATGATGAGCTACGGCTCGGCCGGGGCAAAGTGACCTCATTCAAAACTCAAAACAAGTAGTTAAGCTTTCGCTCACTTAAAACTAATGAGGTTCGCGCTTAAAAATAGGCAGGCCCCCAAAAAACAGCCGCCAAAGTAGTGGAAACCGCAACAACTGTACCGCAGACCCTTAAAATGGCAAATCCACCAAAAAAGAAAATATGTGCAAAATATGAAAATGAATAAAGATAGTTGTTTTTGCTTTTTTTCTTTTTATATACATATATGTACATATGTATTAGATACGCGCCAAGGGGCATTGATACGCGCAACATAGTTGGGAACTGGAAAAAGGGAAACTACATCGGTTAGTGGCCATTTATTATGATGCATGACCATTTGAAGGGCGGGTATTTGTTTAATAGCTGGTTCTCTAAAAGCCAAACAGAAGTTACAGAATCCGCAGAAATGGATACCTTGGAAAGTTGATTTATTGGGTGTTTTTTTTTTACATTTCAGCGTTCATTCTCAATTTTTTTTATAGTTAGAAGGAATATGCCAGTGAGAAAATCACACATACTTTGCTCTTAAAGGCGAAAATGTACAAGTTTTAAATAATGATCAATAAAAACGAAGTGATCAATACTATTTAAATAGATAATAGAGATTTTTTCCAGAAGAACTTGGAACAGAAGTTTAATGCGTGCTGCTGCCATTAACGATAAAATGCGTAAAACTTTTGATTGCAAAAAGCAAGTTCAAACTTTATAGGAAAACTTTTACTTATTGATCTCACAGAAACTTTCAGGGAATATAAAGATTTTCGCTTAAAGACTTAGTGAATCGTATTGAAATATAATTAAACATACAGCGTTGAACTACAGGAGTAAAGTAAATTTATTTAAGATTTAATGAACACAAAGCGACATTTATTGGCCGACCTTGTTCGAAATATACACACATTTTTCTTAATGTTAAATACCCTTTATCAATTACGAATCGCGCACATAAAAGCCCGATTAACCGAATTCAGCCAATATAATTGCTGTTGGCAATGTTTCGAACGTGCTGCAGTGTCGAATCTCAATCGAAATTTATGTGCGGTCATTAAGCCGAGGCATTGCCAAAATATTTTTGGTTGGACATGGCGGATTGTGGGGCGAATTCAATTTGTGGAACACATGCGTGGCAATACCCTTTAATGCGGCATAATAAAACTGTTTGTCCTTTGTTAACAGAACCCAGCCCCTGATCCCCTAGAGAAATATGCTAATGAATGCCAGTGCTCAGCCAGCACTCCACTCATCAGTGAGCAGAAACAAAAACGAAACAAAATAAGTGGCACCCAAGGGTATGTGGCAGGGCACCAGAGGAGACCGGGTGCTGGGCTGCATATAAGTAGGGCTTATCGCTTCCCAACTTACAAATGCACTGAGCGAATATGCGCTGTAAAGGCTGTGAACTTTCATCAAGAGTGGATCATATAATTGCAGTGGGTGTGATATCATACCTAACTAACTAACTAACTAATTTGCCGGATAAGTTGGAACATTTGATAGTTATTTCGTATATGTATATAGTAAAGTAATATGGTTCAGTGTAGTGACTACTCACCTCGCTGTCGTTGCTGTGCAGGATGAGCTTGAAGCCCGGCAGCAGATTCGGCTGCTTGTTGACATCATCCAACGCCAGTCTTGCGGCAGGCATGCACGCCTGTCCGCCCTGCCATCCTCCTTTGCCGGCTATCGGAAAGATGCCGCCGATGTGCAGCTCATCGGGCCTACCGGCCACGCCCCCTTGCAGGTGCGGCGAGGCGATCAAACAAAGCAAAAATATCCAAAACGTAACAGCACCATCACTTGTCATATCCTGCAAGACAGGAACCACAAACAGAAACGTGAATCAGCACTGGAATCAGGACGAATAAAATGCTTGAAATGTGATTACCGAATTGGCGAGCGAACAAATCGGGGAATACAAATACAAATACAAATACAAATAGAAATACAAATAGAAATAGAAGTATAAGAAGGACACGGCCAGGACCCTCGCAAAAAACAAGCCCACCAGCGATGGAAACCAAAGCGAAACAAAAATGGCAAGGGGCAAAATGAAACCAAGCCAGACCAAAACCAAAACCAAAACCAAAAGCGAGCGTCAAGCTTCGTTTTATGTGCCAAAGCAATTTTTATGACTACATGGGCAAACGTAAGCAATTTATACACTTTGGATGTTCCTGCGGCTGGGGTATACGAGATATTATGCGCCATTGGATGACAATAAAATTATGAAATACAATTTTATAGAAATAAAATGCACGTCGTTTTGGCAGAACTAAAGAAGAAACCCTTTAAGCTTTCGATATGTTGTTTAAATTCCTAATAAATTATAATTACGAACTAAGCGTATTTCTTCGATTGGTATATATTAAGTGATATGCGTAATTGGAAGTTGATAAGAATTCGCAAAACCATTGCAAGCCTTTTTGTTTTTGATAAGATCCTGAAAACCATTGCAAACTGTTATATTTATAAATATTTTTATCATTCGTATGAATATTGCCGTTTTGAATAACTATCGCAAACTGCACTTAGAATGCGCATTAGATGATAATTAAGGTTCAGTTTGATTCGTACTAAGCCAAGTTAAACTATTTGCCTGCAATGAGTATTTGGCAATAGATAGGATAATTGATTTATTTGTTATAGTTGCCATAGCTTGAGTAGCCCGAATAGAAAGCAAATTCATATGGTTTCCCTACATCGTAAATCCTTTCTAATAATGTTGAATAAGCATTTCAGTCCGAATAATCCACTTCATAAACGTGCTGATTTAAATTTTATTTCTGTTGCATACTTCTGGGTTATGTGTTTCCTTGTAGCTTAATGCGGAATTAGGCGAAAGGAGATTTTCCTTCATTTGTTCGTACATAAATATGTGCGTATAACGTTTTAAAGGTTTAAGAGCTTGAGCCAAAGCTGGTTTTTGTGTTCGTCTTAATGTATGCAAATATTTCTAAAGAAAATAACCAAATTTTTAATGTATGCAAGCATTTCTGAAGAAAATAACCAAATTAGAAACACAATAAGCCCGCCAGCATATCCATTATTAAAAATGAAATAAGTTACATTTTTATTGTACTTCTGACATAATTTTGTGTGTTGATATGTTTTAAAGGATACTGTGATTACTGCGATAGTGAAAGGAATCTGGTATAAGATTGCCCTTAAATAGAATATAAATTGTGATTGACAGGAGGAGTCAATTTGCATTAGCTTAGGTCAGTTTCGATGTGACCTTGCTGACCAATCAAACGGAATAAAAATATCCAATCTAATGCCAAATGCTTTTTATGTCCACCACCCCTAATGCGAATAATGCCCAACCAAAAAAGTCGAATTAGAGCTCTCCTAACATTTAAATTCATTGGAATCCAGTTATAGAATTTTATTTTAATTATCCAAATCTCATTAGGAAGCAAACTGCGGTCGGGCCAATGAATCCAATCCCATACTAATCCAAGGAAAATAGTTATCGCAAGCCACATGAAGCCAAATCAAATCTGCAACAAATTCAATTGTTTGCGAACCGAATTGAACTTGGATTTAATAGTGATTGTCTCTTTGTATCGCGCTCTATCGTTTTCGTTTTATTCGTCTGGATGTCTGTGTGGTTTCTATTTAAGTTCTGATTTCGAAGCTTTTAAGCTTTGTTTCAATTGAGATTTGTCGAAACAAATAAATAAATAAGCAGTTTATATTTTATTTGCTGCTGTTCTCCTTTCCTTTTTCTGTCCTCAGTGGATTGTTGCTGTTCAATTCCTTCGTTTTGTACAGGGCAAGGACATTTTGCGCTTCGGCGCCTGAGTTTTATGGCTTTTACCCGCCACACCCCCGCACCATCTGTCCGCATCCCCTTTTGGCCATGTTCTAAACTCCTGCCAGCAATATTTTTCTATAAAAAAAAGAATAGAACTTTTATGTAGGAGAAGCCTTTTTATCTCTGTGTCCTGCGAGTGCGAGGTACATACATACATATACACACATACTCGTACACACCGATGCATAAAACCATATAGGGCAACAAAAAATAACTTAAAGTATGAATTGTATTATATATTTTACCGTCAGCACGTTTCATAATTTATTAGGGTACTAAAATATTTAATTTAAGACTGGCCTCTCGCCTGTTCTAGACATAATATATCCCATTAAAGAAAGGTCCTGATTGAAATCTGCCTGTAAATGAATATAAAATAGATAGTATATATGTACATACATAGTACTGAAAGCTACCTTCAAGCTACCTTCAACCATTTTACTTTCACAATTGTGTAACAAATGTAAATTATTGTCTTCAACCATTTGACTTTTACAATTTCGGAATAAATGTAAATAGTTGTCTTTCATAGTTATAAAACTTCAAATCGTAATGAAACACAGCATAGTTAAACAGCATATGGATGCTTTGTATTTATAGAAATATTAAGTGTTTTCAATAGCATACAAATGTTCTGGTGCTAATTTGTTAAAGGAATTATTCAGTATGTCCGTTCACGCTTAAGCGTAATTAGCCTATTTATCAACTTATCAAACATTGCGTATACGTAACTAGAGGATTGATTGCTCGACTTCAGTGGGTGATGAATGCGATGCAAGTCAGAAATCAACTAAAGTTTTGTGTTTGAGGATGTAAAAAATATAAAGCCATAATGTGGCGATGCCATTACCGGTTATTTGTGTTGGTTGGATGATGAATGACAGTTTTTCATGCACAAATACTGTGTGTTTTTTTTTGCAAAAAACCTTTTTACAGTGTTTGCATACGAGCGGCGTGTGTTATTGAATGGAAATGCTGTCGGCGTGGCACAAACAAACACCACCGCAGCACCACTCCAAATTTGTTTGCCAGTTAATCGCAGTGAGGCGCGTTAATCATTGCGGTGTGTTAAGGACGAATAAGGAGGTGGTGCGGTGCGGCGCGGTGCGGTGGGTGGTTTGGTGGCTACAGGGTGGCTCATTTAACTAAGGTGTGGTTGCAGATTTGGCGAGTTGACACCTTTGACGTAGAGTTGTGCCGCTGAAGAGGCGCTGATGAGAGGGGATGGTCGTCAAGGGGCTAACTTCCTAGTGACCTAGTTTACAAACCTTCGCACTCACACAAACACTCACACACACGCACACACACAGACTTAAAACATTAATTACGTCGAGAATTCTGCACAAATGCGACAAATGCTTCACTTCACTTCACTGCCTTCTCACCTGCTCTTCATCCCTACACAGAAGAAAAAGAAGTGATCGTTGTTGATGATCGGTATGTTTTTTCTATAACACTGATTCTTTTCTGCTCAATGAGTATATATGTACATCTATTTGAGTTTTTATATCAAATTTGTATCAAAAACAATTTTTAAGAATTTAAATTGAACTAGGAAGCGGAAGAAATGATCACTAATCAGGAATATTATATTAAATTACCAACCACAACCAGTACAGAAGCAAGTTGAATGGAAGAATCTTCTATCATCTTAAGTTTTTACTTTCTTTTTCACTTCTCAAACAATTTTGATTTCAATTGGTTTAAATATGTATACAAACAACTATTCATCTCCTAGAATCTTTAAACAATGAGGATTGTCAATTTATTTTTTTAGCATCCCTAGGAAATGGCTGCTTGATTTCTTCAAGTGTATTCTCTCCGCCTCTCTTCGCGGCACTCTACACCTTTCTATTGCCATCTCGCTCACTTTACACTTCACTTACTTTGCGTATTGCCGTTTAAAAATGCGATGTTGCGGTTGTTGTTGTTGTTGTTTCCTGCTTTGCTACTACTGCTTCCTCTTCTCCTCGGTCTCCGCTTTATCCTTTGCCGTTGTTTTTGTCTCTGTCTTTGTCCGCTCCTTTGCTCCTTTGGCCGGTGCTTCAATTGTTTCATAAGACGCTTCTTATTTTTCGCTGCTCCTTTTGCGTGGGCAGGGGCGTAGGGGGTGTTAGATGGAGGGGGGAGGGCGCTGCCAAAGGGGGTCAGGGGCTTTCAATTCAGTGTTTGTTGTTGATTTGTTTGTTGATGTTGTTGTTGCTAATATCGCAGTTGCGGCGGCGTTGTTCAAACATAATTTGATGACTGCGCATTACAATCGATAATCCCATGCACAAATGCAGCTCAGCACATCGGCATTGCCTTAAATCCATTTTAATGAGAACGGATCCCGATAATTCCGTAATCCCCAAATGTTGGCAATTCCTTTGCAGCTCCTGCTGTCACTGCCTTTTTTTGCTGTTCCCTCTCTTCCCTGTTCCTTTTTTTTATATGTGTTTGTTGCACTTTCACAAATAATTTGAGAAAAAACTGAGACATGAGGGGCGTGAGCTTTTTTATTTCTTTTTTTGTCAACTTTGTTTAAGTTTGCGGTGTGTTCTGTGTTCTATGTTCTTTGTATATTTCTTTGTACCACTTTTCTACATTATATCAGATTTACGTTGAATTCCTTATCAAACTAGTAAGTAAGCTACTGACTCCTGACACTGAGGGGCATGAATTATTAATGTATTCGTTTTATTTCACTTGCTTTCTAGCCTGTAACACACTTCACGTTATCAATTCACGCACCGTAATTCCATTTAACGCGTGATTTTTTATGCAGGTATTCAGTTCTCCGGGAGTTATATTTTATGCACAGAATGGTGTTTTCGCTCCTGCTCTTTTATTTGTCTATTTTTTGTACAGACTTTTTCGCATTGTATTCGGGGGATGAGACGCGAGAGGCTCCTGCTGTGTTCGTTGTGTTCCACATGTATCCGACGACTGGAACTCCATGACTGACATTTACGTTTTCGCCTCGCCAGGACGAAAGCTTAAATCACGAGAGCTTTTTTTGGTGGGAAAGCTCGTGCTTCCGCTTTTCCAGTTGCCAAGTCAAGTCGGGTTTTTTTGAAGTTTCGCTTTTTCAGTTTGCTGGCCAAGTCGAAAGTCGCCAAACTCTCCGGGCAATTACGGTTACTTTGTGGGTGGTGTAGCGGGTGTTTTATGGGTGGGGGGTGGTGGGTGAGGGTCTGTAAAGTTGGGTGGTAATTGGGGGCTGGGCGGAAGGACGAGGGCGGTCTTAAGGACACCGGTTTTATAGAGTTGTCAAATGGCCCCCAGGAATGGCCAGTCAAAACATCAAAATTCACTCGCAATTGGCCAAGGGCAATGCAAAAACAACAAGAACGTGCCACTAGGCTAACCGGGAACGGGGGGGTGGGCATTGTTTTGAAAGCGAAAGGCCATAATGCTTGCACGCCACAATCCAGAGCCGCAGTCAAAGCCAAAGTTGAGTTTCATTTTTGGGGTCGCCTCGCCTCAATCGAGCCAAACATGCAAACACGCACGGGCCCAAACCCAAGCCAAAGCCCAAGCCTAAGGAAGGCAAGGTGAGGTCCTTGTCATTTAACTCACTTGTCGAGTTGACCTTTGTTCGCTTTGGTTGTCGTGCTCCACTACACAGCTAATGCCCAACTGCCACGCCTTGAGCTTGATCCATAGCAACTTGTACTCGCACTGTGTCCCCTCGGAAGCCCCCAGGCCATTCGAAAAAAAGAGGGAAACCCTGAAATACTCCGCTCACCCCCCACTTGGCTCCAAATACAAACTTAGCCCCCCTTGCCCCTGCCCGTGCGGATGGCCATGTGCATGTTTGATGAGCTTATCAAGGCTCCGGGATTATTGAATATTTTCAAATCGATATAGCCGTGCCACACCGCTAGTTGGCACCTTAATTGCCAGTTGAATAAATCATTGACAGTCGTGCAATTAGTTTCGAGAACCTCAATTGTCCGCTCAAGTCGAAGGATTCTGCGGTATCAGGCTATATACCACAACATCAATTCGATTTCGAGGAAGTCACATGGTTGCCCGAAACAAGTTCACCGCTTTCAATCCAAATTCTACACGTTGGCAGTTTTTCTCGACGTTAAGCAAGCCTTCGACAAGGTATGGCACGAAGGACTTTTGTACACAATTAAGGCTCTCCTTTCGGCACCCCGAGATCATTCATCATCGGTCGGGCCTTTGAAGTGGCAGTGAGAGACTCTCGTTCGAGCCCGCTGGTCAGGAACCTGCTGGTCATGAGCCCATATCACAGCAGTAAAGACAAAGTGCCTTCAAAAGCTACAAAAGCTGGACTGGCTCCTGCGGTCAAGCACACTTCAGCTATCATCAAGGCGATAATAAGTCCGACATGGGTCTAAGCCACCCAAGTATAGGGAACTTCCTACAAACACCAACCCGGCGGTTTCCTTCGTACGTCTCCAATCACGCTATCCTAAGGGATCTCCGGATAACTCTGATTGGTGATCAGATCAACCTTCACAGCAGCTGACAACACACCCAAATTCATTAACGAGTCGTCTCGAAAGTCCTCTTCCATCCCGACGTCTGAAGAGGACCCACCGCACTGATCTCCCTACCCGTATTACTTCCTAACCGTTCAATTATTTCTAAATAAATTCTAAATGTTATCTTGTTATTGCCCCTCGTACCATACTCTCACATTCCATCTTCTTCATCCGGTTATGGTTATGGTCGACCCAAATAGATATATAAAAATAAAGAAAACGTAATTTCCGTTTGAATATATGAAATAATAAGTAATGTGAAGATATCGATATATGAATAGAATTTTATTATCAATAATTAATTCGATGAATCATAAAAGCGCCGTCTTACGCCAGTGATAAGAAACCTTCTCGTAAAACGTCGGAGAAGTCGAGTCCTATAAAAAGCGAAGAAAACAGCAAAGAAAATATAGTACGACATCAACTGCTGATCAAAATGCGTTTCTTCTTACTAGCGGCTTTGACTTTGGCTCTTGTGGTAAGTCACGCCATTAAAAACACACGTTTTACCAAGTAATTTTATAAATCATTTGTTAAAGGCCTTAACCAGAGGATCGACCACCAACGCTGACAAAGAGAAAATCTGCGATTACCTTGAAGGAGTGGAAACAAAACGAGCGCGTTTCACAGACTCTATAACACATAGAGCTATATCGGTCGGTCTAAACGTTTCAGAAATGTTAGAAAACGGTTCAGACTTTGGAAAGTTCGTAAGGGAAAAACTTTACGTTTCTAGCTTCCCTCCCATGACCCAGACCAAGTTTCTTACGCGTTTCCGTTGCAACTACAAGAAAATGATCCTATGCAATAGAAAATATAATAGCAATCCCGAATACAGACGTATCTACAACGATTACAAATTGAAAAACAATGCAGACGCTCACGCATTCGATATCTCTATCACGGAAGAAGCTAGAAAAATGATGAACAACATGAAAAGTACATCAAGTGCAAAACTTAAATTCAACGACGCTCTTGAAACTTACTTAGATCGTAAGATAATGTTTGCTTCCCCCACTTTCGATCGCTTTCTGGAAAAGGCGAAGGACGATAACGAATGTACTTATCTGATAACATATCTTTAATGTTAAAATAAATATGTTTTTTGTTGAATAACTAAAAACCTTAAAGGAATTATTTAAGTTGAATAATATTATATCTTACAGACCAAGTGTGTTAGAAACAAATTATACTTTATACAAATAAAATGCTTCAAAAATTAAGATTTGCAAATAAGGAACCCGTATTTGTTATATCCAATGAGCATCCTAAAAACTGCAAAAACTTTTAAAATTGAGTTGCATGAAAGCTTAAAATGTTAATTTGATGCTGGGGGCGGGATATCTGCCAATCCCCAATGTCTGGGTTAAAAAGAAATAATACTCCGCTCACCCCCCACTTGGCTCCAAATACAAACTTGGCCCCCTTGCCCCTGCCCGTGCGGATGGCCATGTGCATGTTTGATGAGCTTATCAAGGCTCCGGGATTATTGAATATTTTCAAATCGATATAGCCGTGCCACACCGTTAGTTGGCACCTTAATTGCCAGTTGAATAAATCATTGACAGTCGTGCAATTAGTTTCGAGAACCTCAATTGTCCGCTCAAGTCGAAGGATTCTGCGGTCGAATATAAACTATTTGCATTGGGCCAAAAGTAGTCAAGCCAAGAAATTGAAAGTTTTCCCATTGCCGTCTGGGGAAATCAATTACTCAAATATTTATGGCCGCATGTGGAATTCAGGCATGCTGAAATGCACTTGTCTTGAACTCTGCCAGTGAATTAAATGTTAACCCAAACTGCTGAGCGGATTAAATAATTTTCAGATGTGTGAATGCAAGGGCATGGGTTATGGCCTGAAGGTTACAAAACGCATTCATTGTTCGATATTTGAATTGATTTCATAGTCAGATAGAGCAGTCAATTTTAATGCATTGATAAATTGATGATTTGCGAGTATGAATTGGCTTTATTCCAATATTATTTGGGCCCAGACAAGCGATTGTCGTGTTGATTCGCGTTTTAATTACTTAAAATTAGAAATGTTATGCATTGTTGCTTGTTTTCAGATAAATTGTAAAGGGAATTTGTTTTGAATATTTAATAATGTATTTAATATTATGCTAATTCCGTACAAATGTTCCATAAAATGAAAATGGTTTTTAAATGAGTAATTCAAAACATTTGCCACCACAGTTCAAACAAATTCAGCAATCGACATGAGATAGTGTAATAATGTTAATTGCGGAGATTGTACTTGTCAATAACTTGTTTATAAATAAAATGCCTATTTCGCTTGGGGTTTTCCTATGTGCCCCAAGATTGATTTCCAAGTAGTGCTTACAATCTTACGACAGAGAACAAATATAGAGATTTATTTATTGGAATTAAAGAAAGAATGTAAAGAAATACGCTAAGCAGGCATAAGATTACGGAAGTAACGGCCTGACAACCCATTCATATTGACTTCAATTCAATGAATCTGCATAGAATTGCCAAGCAAAGCCCTTGCCAAGCCATAGAATTAGATGTAATTACTGAGCCAACATTCGGCGGCCCCAACTTGGCAATGTAGATGCCCCACTGTTGTGGCTGCACAAATGCATCCGACCGAGCCAAGAGTACCAAGACTACCACAACGAATGTGGCAACACTCGGGCATTGAGGGGCAGGGTTCAAGTTTCTCTTTGGCCAGGAAAGAACCACAAAAGATTACCGAGCGATGAGCTGCAGCTCATCATCTTCACATCCTTTCAATGGGCGCCGCTAAGTCCTTGGGCACATTCATATGTATGTATGTGTGTGTGTGTTTGTGTGTGGTATGCACAAATATGTGTGGAACGTTTTATTTTTTATACATCTCTTATTATTATTATTTTTTTTTTTTGTTTTGGTTGCCTTCCCTGCGCTCAAGTTTTTGTCTCTTGTCTCGCTCTACCTTCTTTTTGGTTTTGTGTTAAATTGTTGCGTTAACCAAGCCAACCAGCTTCGGGGGCAATCCTTGTAAAAAGTTTAGCATAGCAGAAGGCGCACGCAGACATGCTCGCAGCCATTCACACAGAGCCACCAACACTGCCGCACGCCTGGCATGCGTTTTTCACATTGTTTCATGCGGTTGAATAAACACAGGCGCGCACACAGACGCACATACCGTCAAAAGGCACGCACACATGCAAGCCAACACACGCACACATGCACGCACACACACTCATGCATTTTATGATCTGCACAAATAGGACGAAGAGAGAAAGAGAGCGAGGGCAAGGCCGAGGGCGAGGGCGAGGGCGAGAGAGAGGAAGAGGGAGAGGGAGAGAGAGGCAAAGACACTTATTCGCTCGCTTGCCTCGACAGGCTTACAAAACAAACATTGCGGCATGTTTTCTGTTTGCACACACTGCGTATACGTACTATGGTCCTTACATTTCCTACCTGCGCTCTGCCAGTGCCCAGCAGCACCAACACACTGACACAGTCCCCACCACACGAACACATTGCAGTCACGTATGCACATTACTCAACTCGTCCTGGACAGCAGTTGTGGCAGAGTCCTTAACCCTTGATCACCTGGCACATTTCACCATCCATCGTCGGATCGTAAACATATTTATAAACATAATTATTGGTATTAATGTCCCACATTAGTTTAAAGCACTAAGACCAAATCCATAGGTGCTCAGAAGTATGCTACAACCGTTAGCTGTTCCGTAATTGGCTCTTAAATATTGTAAGTATGATTGTGTAGCATACTTTTTAGGTCAGTACTTCAACAATTTCACATATGTATATCCAAGATCCAAATTATATTTCATTCATTTGTTTTTTTTTATCACAAATACAATTTTATATTCTTAAAGAATATTTAATTAAATACCAATAAAAATGACACGAGGACTTGTAATCAGTAACAGTCGCTTAACGTCATTTCCGTTTGAATATATAAAATAATAAGTAATGTGAAGATATCGAAATATGAATAGAATTTTATTATCAATAATTAATTCGATGAATCATAAAAGCGCCGTCTTACGCCAGTGATAAGAAACCTTCTCGTAAAACGTCGGAGAAGTCGAGTCCTATAAAAAGCGAAGAAAACAGCAAGGAAAATATAGTACGACATCAACTGCTGATCAAAATGCGTTTTTTCTTACTAGTGGCTTTGACTTTCGCTCTTGTGGTAAGTCACGCCATTAAAAACACACGTTTTACCAAGTAATTTTATAAATCATTTGCTAAAGGCCTTAACCAGAGGATCGACCACCAACGCTGACAAAAAGAAAATCTGCGATTACCTTGAAGGAGTGGAAAGAAAACGAGCGCGTTTCACAGACTCTATAACACATAGAGCTATATCGGTCGGTCTAAACGTTTCAGAAATGTTAGAAAGCGGTTCAGACTTTGGAAAGTTCATAAGGGAAAAACGTTACGTTTCTAGCTTCCCTCCCATGACCCAGACCAAGTTCCTAACGCGTTTCCGTTGCAACTACATGAAAATGATCCTATGCAATAGAAAATATAAAAGAAATCCCGAATACAGACGTATCTACAACGATTACAACTCAAAAAACAATGCAGACGCTCACGCATTCGATATCTCTATCACGGAAGAAGCTAGAAAAATGATGAACAACATGAAAAGTACATCAAATGCAAAACTTAAATTCAACGACGCTCTTGAAACTTACTTAGATCGTAAGATAATGTTTGCTTCCTCCACTTTCGATCGCTTTCTGGAAAAGGCGAAGGACGATAACGAATGTACTTATCTGATAGCATATCTTTAATGTTAAAATAAATATGTTTTTTGTTGAATAACTAAAAACCTTAAAGGAATTATTTAAGTTGAATAATATTATATCTTACAGACCTAAATGTGTTAGGAACCAATTATACTTTATCCAAATAAAATGCTTCAAAAATTAAGATTCGCAAATTAAGAACCCTGATTTGTTTTATCCAATGAGCTTCTCTAGACTGCAAAAACTTTTAAAATTGAGTTGCATGAAAGTTTAAAATGTTAATTTTATGCTTGGGGGCGGGATATCTGCCAATCCCCAATGTTTGGGTTAAAAGTGAGCTAATTTACATAGACCGCATGGTACAATGCGCAGGCGGCCGCATGGAGAAGGTAACAAAAAGATTCATTAGGGCCAATCAGTGCAAAGCGAGTCGTGGCGAAGGACATGCGGAGAGGACCTGGCCAAAGCGGCGGGTTGACGGACGGTTGGGCGGTTCAGGTAGTTTCACTACGTTCCAGGTGGGCGGGCCGAGGTGGTTCAGGCCAAGCCGTGTGTGTAAACGTAAACAGCTCGGCCACCAGCCCGGGCTCCGTTGTTTGCCTTATAAATACGCACGCTCTACTTTAAACAAAAGCGGAGTAGCCCATACCACATCCATATCCCATCCACCCACGTACACGTGCCTGTCCTGCCTTCGACATCCTCAGTGTTGTGCGTCAGTGTGTGTGCGAAACAAATTTAAACTTTACACCCAAAGTTGATTTTTATGAGCGAAACTTTAAATAATGGAATTATCTGAAAAGAGAAGTTGCCCAAGGAGAGACGAGGCCAAGGAAAACACACAGAAGACCGGGCCAGAGTGCTTAGCCCCCGCAAGCGATAATGAAAGAAAGAGCTAACTGATTGGGCCAATATAAAGTTTGCAGTCGCTTCGAAACCAATCAATGTTGTAATTTATGCCGCTATTTTCTCCAAGCCCCATGTCCCATGCCACATGCCCCATGCCCCGTGCTCCATGCTCCATGCTCCATCCACCAGCCCCATTCGCACATCAGCATACCAAAACCGAACCAGGCCACCATCGCACCCAACAACAGTCGGCCCGTTATTAAATATTTATTTACACTTCAGCTACAATAATTCATTGATGCATCGAGCGCCTGGCACGACACGCTTTCTCCTTTCGCCACCGACTGGTTGGAATCGCTCCAGAGCTGAGCTGAACAGGTTGGGTCGCTGGCGGGCACGACCCGGCAACGTAAACGTCAGGACTAACCTTTGCCCGATGTCCTTCAAAGGCGCCGTCGCTGTGAAAGCAACAGCTGTGCGCGCTCTCTCTCTCTCTCTCTCTCTCTCGGCCAGCGAGCTTCGTCCTGCGAAGCTTTCTTCGATATCACACTTCCAGTTTCGAATTTGGCCAAAGCCCTCTTATCAAAGCTTTCGAAATGGGCGGATTGAAAGGCGGCCCAAGCGAGGGCCATTCAGAAGTTAACCAGTTAACTTGAGTCACTTACCATAACCCACATAAATGTTCCTTAGTATCGTTACAATAATTGACTGGTCATTTTTTCAATTGAAATTATTTTATTATTCTCCAACTAATTAGCTTATGAATTATTCCGTAAACGGTTAAAATGCTTGCCTTTGAATTTATATGCGTGTACAATGTATTAGGAAAATTTTTATAAATACATTTCTTCTAACTATAGTACTGACTCATAAGTAAAAGGAAATTTGTAGTTTTAAGAAATACCAAAGCTTTATGATTGATCCTGACATTCTCGAGTTACATTGAAATTCGTAGCTGGGTGGCTGTTGCAAGCAATTATAAAATTGTCTTTTTCGCATATTTGTTAAATCGCTTCTAGACTGGACAATAAAGTTTAAATTGGAACCTATGAACACAAACAAACATACCCTTAGTTTTACAAAAGCTAACTTACGAGCTATTCCTTTCAGAAATGAATAATCATGCTTTCGAGTATAAACTTTAAAAGTGCTAAGCCACGGATACAGAAAAATAATCTATAACGTGAAATTTTTTTTTTTTTGGCAATATTCAGTCGTCAAATTCAAACAATGGTTTGCCATTGGTGTCCCACGTGTTCTTGCATTTCTTGAAGGCACAAACCAGATAAAGAGCTGAAATGAAGAAGCAGTTAGTAAACAGAATTCAGAATTCGATTCGGAGTAAGCTTACTTGCTGCTTCCCAATCCGATTTTGAAAGGGTTCCCAGCGTCCGGCCTCGCTGTGATCCCTGGAAGTTTCGCACGTGGGCGAACTGTTCATCATTCTCGCAGCGCTGCGCCTGCACCGCCTCCAAGCCGGACATTCGCTGCAGAAGATGTCGACCGTGGGGGAGACTTTCCTTGTAATAATCCGCAAATGTGGAGCGCCGCAATAGCTGCAGACCGTATTTTCTACCCAGCTTGACCAGCGTGGGGAAATGCACCAGGAATTCGGGACAATCGACGACGCCCTCCAAGTGGAACTGATACTTGGCTCCAAACAGGGGCAAAGGATCCGTTTCGCAGTCGAATTCAATGCTGTACACATCGTTACCAAAACGCCGTGCATCCGGACCGGCTGCCCTAAGCCTCCGTATGATCTCGTACGCATCCGGCAGTGTGGCTATGAAGAAGCCACCCGGTTTCAGACACTCGGCTGCATTCCGCATCATGCAATCCGCCTGCGCCATTGATTCGAAGCAATAGTGAAAGGCAAACTGGCAGGACACGAGATTCAGCTGAAGCGAAGGATCCTTATACCGCTCCCGCAGACGCACCAATGTGGAGTCGCAGGCAAAGAACTCCGCCGTGAACTTATTCGCAAACTTCGATTTTTCCGCTCGCTGCAAGATGTCCTGATACCGCCGCTGGCACTGCTCCACCGACACCTCCGCAATATCCGTGCAGATGAGGTGGGAGATGGAAGCCTTCTCCCATTTGAGGAGGTCACCGCCCTTGCCGCAACACATGTCCAGAACTCGGAGAGCATCCCCCATGCGTTTGTTCTGCTTGATCTGCGACATGTACTCGTTGATCAGTTGACTCTTGATCCAGTTGTTAAAGTTCCGCAAGAAGAAGATAGGGGACTTCTGACGATCCTTGCGGCCCGCCTCCTTCAGCTCGTTGTAGTGGTGCGCTACCACATGTGTGTTGGCCGCTCCGCCGGCAGCTTCTACATCCTGCTCCTCCCGGTCATCTCCACCACTTCCTTCAGCCTTCCCGCCAGGCTCATCGAAGTACTCCCGGGGTGATTTGCTGAAGTGCGGCTCCTGATTTCGGGCAGACGTGGACTCCGCTGGACCCTCGCTCTCCTCGTCGTCCGACAGGCTGACTGCCTTGTGTGCGCGTGCGAACTGCTCGTCTGCTGCATTTTGTTCGTAATTAAGGCTCATAATTTCTTCTAATTTTCTGTTTTGCGGGATGACAGAAGTCGTTGCCTATCGAATTTATCGGGTCAGTTAGGAATGGGATGACGACAGCTATCGGAACTGGCTGTTATTTTGCCCGAAAAGTTTTCATGTTTTTCATGAAAAAATAAATGTTGGCTTTCAATTTATATCACCTCTTAGCTGGGTTCAGTTAAAGATAATATTCTTTATCGTATCCTCTATAGCCTTTTTTCAGATAGGCTTAAAAGTACCATCTTTAGCAAGCACTAGTTAACAGTGCTGTTAATGGAAAACAGCAATCAGCTGTTACCAACTCATGCCTTTCTTAACATAAACATTTTAAATGCGGTTGCTTGGAACTTTAAATAAATTTGGTAAATTATTGAATTATACCCTTTGGCGGGACTTTCCAAAACGCAGCATGGCCTGCAGCCGATTCGAGTACGTTAAAACCTTTGAGCAGGACGACAGCATACTGCCCAATGTGTGGATAGTCATACGAATAGACGGCAAAAAGTTCCACAAGTTCTCCAAGACGCACGATTTTGAAAAACCAAACGATGAAAATGGTAATAAAATACACACTATATGTATATTTCATAATGATCCCACTAAATGTTCGCTTTAGCTCTCAATGTGATGAATGCTGCTGCCACGTCGGTGATGCAGGAGTTTCGGGATATTGTCCTGGCCTACGGTCAAAGTGATGAGTACTCCTTCGTTTTTCGCAAGGAGACGGCAGCCTTCAAGCGACGAGCCGCCAAACTGCTCACCTACGTCACCAGCTTGTTCTCCTCGAGCTATGTGATGCAATGGTCCAAGTGGATGCAGCTGCCATTGGCATATGCTCCCTGTTTCGATGGTCGCGTGGTTCTGTACCCTTCGGAGCAGAATCTGAAGGACTATCTCAGCTGGCGACAGGCCGATGTGCATGTCAACAATCTGTACAACACCGCCTTTTGGAAACTAGTTTTGGAAAAAGGTCTGACGAACCAGGAAGCCGAATCGAAACTGCGTGGTACCTTCTCGGCGGACAAAAACGAGTTGCTGTTCCAGGAATTTGGCATAAACTACAACAATCTGCCGGCAATGTACAGAAAGGGGACGATCCTGCTGAGAAAGCGTGTGATATTGGGTGAGAAGAGCAGACAGGCCGTGGTGCCGCTGCACGAGGATCTGATATCCTCGCAGTTCTGGAAAGAACACACCGAGATATTGGGAAAATATGTGCCAGGCACTTACAACGCACCACAAACACTGCCCAGATTGGTGGAGATGCAACTAAATGCCAAGCAACTAGACGATGAGGCGGAGGAGCCACAAAATATAGCCGAAACCAGCTTATGCAATAGTTTAAAGCATTGTTTTTAAGATTAAAGTTTACGATACTTTTTAGAAAGTCGTTATGGAAAATGGGAATGCGATGCCTCGGTTGCTGGATTGAAGGACAAACGGATGATCCGTAATGGAGAGTGGCTGCTAGTTAAAAGTTCAACTTATGGCATATATTTTAAGATTAAATCTACACTAAGCTCATAGAAAGACAATTTTCTACTACTAGTAGTCGTCGTCGTCCTCGTCCTCATCATCCTCGCTTGGCTTGCTGGCAACGGAACCGTCGGCCAGCGGTGGTCGCTGCACCATGGCCGCCGCCTGCATGCTCATCCATTGCTGCTGCTCCTCGCGCGCCTGCTCCTCCCGTGCCTTGGCGAACAGCTCTTGCTGTTGTCGCAGCAGCTCCTCCTCCGGAATGCCCAGGTTCTCTAGGCGCGTACTCTGGCGCCGTCGCTTGGCGGCCACCTCCTTGCAGTCGTGCAGAACGGCCTCCGCCTCCTGTTTGTAGTCGTGGAAGCCCAACCGTTCTAACGCCTCCAGCACGTGTTCCGCATTGATAGTCTTCTTGTTGCGCATGTTGCACACGTCGTTTGCCTCTGAACTGATCAGATGAATGAACTCCGAGCAGCAGTTGAGAATCAGCTCGCGACTCTCGTTGGCGACCCGTACCGTGGGCACCAGCTCCTTGATTATCTTGTTGATGCTGGCCCGTGGGAGGGTCAGATCGTCGTCCTCGGCGCTGGGCGGCAGCAGTTCTTCCTGCGGATTCGGCATGGCGTCTTGACCTGAACGAACGTAAACAAAGTTGCGAGGAATTGTTTTTCTTTTGACTCTGCAATATTAAAGTAGTATAGTGTGTAGAATTAGAGTGACCGTTCCTTGCTAACAACAAAATGTGTTGGAAATTTGTTTGTAAGTAAATAAAATAATTAATTGATATAAATTAGTTATCTCTCGCGATAGAGGTAGCTAAAAATTATATATTTTATATCTTTATGTTATTTTCAATCTTTAAATACTGTAGCTTATTATTTTAAAGTAGCAAACATTTTTTAGTATATGAGTGCAAATATAACCAACTTAATGGAATGATTTTTAAATTTAAAAAAGGAAATTTACTCTTCTGTACTGTTGGTATATTTAAATAGGTGGATACGTGGATATCATTAATTGAATTTAATCAGTGTTCTATGGAGTGTTCTACGTCTATAGCTTAAAATTATATATTTTATATCTCTATCTTATTTTTTATCTTTAATTTTATAGTTTGAATAATAGGTGAATAATAAATACTCTAGCTTATTATTATTATTATTAGCTTATTATTTTAAATTAGCAGAGTACCTGAGTGCAATTGTAACCAATTCAAATATTATGATTTTGAAATTAAAAAATAACAAATTTACTGCTATTTTGAAATACACCTCTGTACTAATATACCAACAGTATATTTTAATAGGTGGATATTTGGTTTAGTATTTTTCCCAAAGGAATTCTTAAGCGGCCTAGCAACGGTCACTCTGCATAATAGAAAACAAAAAGTTAAACACACCAATTTGCGGCTAATTATCGAAATATTACATTAAAATGGGAGATTACGACTCCGATGATGAAAAATCACAAGTGGAGAAGCTGCGGCACGCTACAGTGCCGCGCGGAATGTTTGTGAGCGGCTGGGACGACGATGCCGACGAACTGATCGAGGAGGACAAGAACCCACAAAGTAGTTTACATTCAAGAGAAGTTGTTTTATTTAACGAATGTATATGGTTGTTTCGTTATTCCAGGCAGCATTGAACGCATGATTCTCTGGGCGGTGAATGAGAACCGCATCAGCGAGGTGCGGGAAATCCTGCAACTGGATGCGGACACGGTGAACGCCAAGGATAACGACGGATACACTCCGCTGCACCGAGCTGCCTATAATAACTTTCTTGACATCGCCAAGCTGCTACTGCAGTACCATGCCAATCCCAATGCCCGCACGGAGCTGGGCTGGACACCATTGCACTCCGCCTGCAAGTGGAACAATGCGGATTGCGCCCATTTGCTGCTGCAGTTTGGCGCCGATGTGAATGCAGAATCGGACGGCAAGCAGACGCCTCTTCACATAACCGCCACCGTGTCCAATTGCCGGAATACGGCCACGGTCCTCTTGCTGAATCGATACATCCTGCCGCGCAAGGAGAACAACTCCGAGGAACTGGCCTCGGTGATCGCCCGCCGTACCGGCATGAGTTTCCCCATTTTTGAGGCCGGCGACGAAGCCTACGACTGCGAAACGGGACTGATAGATTAGCCATTTAATAGTCAAACTATGCGCATACTTATAGAATACCTAATATGTGTTTATTTTATAAATAATATTTACTTCCGTGGTAACTCGATGGAATTGTTTTCTGTAAATATGAATGCATGCATTTATGTTAATATTTACAAACTGCGTAGCAGCGGGCATATATTCCTTCCGTATTAATACCTATGATTTTCAGCTGGCTGGTGGAGCACGCACGAAATGCTCGTAGAATGACTTTGTGTAGTTGATCATCTCGTCCTGCATGGCGGCGGGCACAAAGTACGGATTGCCCTGCCCACCCTCGATGGTGCCCCTCGCCGTGTAGCGCATGTAGCTGGACACAGTGGTTTCTGGCGGCAGGACAGCGCCATCCTCAATCACACAGCAGTCCTTTAAAACACAGCGTCGACCCTAAAAACGGGAAAAAGATGGGAAAAGTGTTTGCATTAACACACACATAAGAAAGCTATAGTCATAGGCAAATCTTACGATAATCGCATTCTTGCCAATGTAAACACAGGAACCAATGGTGGCCGCCGAGACGACGGCTCCTTCGCCCACGAACACATGATCACCGATGTGCATGGGGAAGAAGGCGATACCCTTGCTGAATTGTTTGTACGGCGGCCGGATGACGGAGTCCTTGCCAATCACACAGTATCTACCCGTCCGTACGTTGGCCAGATCGCCGCGTATGATGGCGCCGCTCTGCACGATCACCTTGCCATTCAAAACGATGTTTTGCGATCCACAGAGCACCGTGTGGCGACTGACTTTGTTCCCGGAGGCCTGTAAGCAATCGGTTTTCGGTCATGATGATGAGGTCATCTTTTTTGGTGAAAAGGGGAAATGCCAAGCGGTGGGCAGTGCAAACACTTGCCGTCTCCACGTATTCATCCTTGCTGTAGTACGCATCCGGTATCTCCATGACTGAACCGCAGTTTCATCAACTAATTTTTATGTTAATAAAATGAAAATCTGCAGTTGCGAAAATGTATTGACCAGCTGTTGTGTGTGGCCACAGTGTGCAGTTGGTGAAATACCAAAAAGTGCCGATAGCGCGCTTAGCCCAGACTTGCACCACAGTGCCGCCAAATTTGAATTCGAAATTCGTTGCATTCTACTGATTTTCCATTGAAGAGCAAATGCATTACATCTAATTATTAATTATTAGACGCACGCAAGGTCTTAAAAATTGCCAACTGCCTTGGAAAACACAGGTGTGTAGCCCACGGTGTTGACCCTGAACTTTCAGCTATAATGCTGCAATCACGATGCACATTGAGACAGCTGCTCTTCAGCAGCAAATCTTCTGGCAGATCGTAAAGAATGTGCAGAATGGGACGCACAACTGGTGGTGGCTAAAAAGCGCAGTAAGCTCCATAGCCTCCCACTGGCGCACTGACCTTCCAAAAAGGTTCAACTTCCCGCTGGTCCGCGCTTCCAACTAATGCGCCAATGTTCCAATTAATGCTAGCTAATAAGCGCGAAGCCCAGCCCATTGGCTTAACCTTCATGGGGCACGCTCGAATGCCCTCACGCGGCGGGAGCGGCAACTCTGGCTAATCATGGTAGCATTTTAATTTGTTTATGTTTTCATCGTTTGGTTCTCCACCCTTTTGCAGCTGGAAGCCAACCCATGCATTTGCTATGCTTCCATATATGATGATACTACGCTTATGGGATGTAAACTCAACGATTAAACAATATTGTATAAAGTTACGAGGTATTTGGGTTATTAAATACATGTGTTGGTATTGTAACTTTTAAGATCCACTTCTGTTCCCAGCTAAACTGCATTTTCCCCCACTTGACCTTGTTCGTTTGAACTATCTGAACTTTGCCATTACTGCTTTTCTATGCCAATTACCGCAAACAATTGCGCCAGTCTATTGAAAGCTTTTGAAGAATCCGCCAAAAGCAAAGAACAGAAATCGTTTAGCCTTCAGCATGAAAAACCGCATCGCAATCTATTAATCTGTTTGGTGTTTGCACTTTTGAACTTAAGGTTAATAAACTTGAACTTGAATAATGTTTGGAAATTAATTGAGTTGTGCACACAAACAACTCTTAAATCGGTTGATCAAACAAATTATTCC
This sequence comes from Drosophila orena, assembly GCA_005876975.1. Taxonomy (NCBI): domain Eukaryota; kingdom Metazoa; phylum Arthropoda; class Insecta; order Diptera; family Drosophilidae; genus Drosophila; species Drosophila orena. The sequence goes on along the minus strand of VCKV01000008.1, from coordinate 99,623 downwards.
AATTTGTTTCATTTCGGATTTTAAAATGGTGTGCATTGTTGAGTGTGATTTTCAGCAAGGCGAGACTGAGATGAATCGGTTATTAATTAAGTGTTTGCTTAAATATGCGAACATTTTTTTAATGCTGGTGATTAAAGTAAATCTAAGCGATAAATAAAGATATCTTTGGGGTGGGGAGATCTCAAATTGGAAATCGGCTTACATATAACATCATGTAACCTCAAGGTAACACTTGGTAATACTTGGTAATACTTGGTAATACTTGGTAATACTTGGTAATATTTGGTAATACTTGTAACTTTCCCTACCAGCAATTAGAAGTCCATGGGCGCAAAGGTCTTGACTCTTCGTAGAACGTGTAGTCAAGTGTTTGCCTTACACTAAGCCCACAGCGATCGAATAAACTCTTCTGCCACATTTCGACCTTGGGGAGCCACGAAGGAGGGCCTCGAGCTATGTATGTAAATATTTACAATAGCCAACTCATCCGCGACCTTGATGATTGGTTTCTGTTGTATCAAGTGGTGCTGTTGCTGGAAGCCATTAACATTATTAAATGGCCAGCTAATCAAGATCAAGAAACACGCACTCGGAAAATATCCATCTCTGCCCTTACCAGCCAGCCCCCCTAAAAAACAATCGCTCACGATTGGATTGATCTTGGATGCTTTGGGGCCATAGCATTTTTGGATTGTTTTCTCCGAGTCCGAAAACCGGCGGCACTAGATCACATAATTATTGAATGGAAATTGCGCTGCAACTAAAACAATGCCAGTGCTATCCAGTTGTAGTCATGTCGTGTTTAATTGAATAATTGCAAATGGTTTACATTAGTTCATACATTCATATAGTATGTAATATGGCCAAGAACATGGGAGTTGCAATAGTGCAAACAATGAAGGTGAAACGACATATGGAATTAATTGCAATTAGCTAAATTGATAAAATATTTATTGAATTTAATACGCACGCAAGGTGAGGCTGAGTGAAAGAGAGAATGAGGCATAATATTTTCACTTTTTGCTTGACGAAAAGAGAGGAAAACAAGATGGAATGCTATAGTCGAGTTCCCCGACTATCCGATACCCGTTACTCAGTGGAAGTGCTACCGAGAAATTTAAAAATGGTGGAGCAGATTGGGCGTGGCGAAAAGTATTTTGCAAATCTATGGAAATTTACAAGATATATATAAAAAGTGAAAAAATATAACAACGTTTTCTTAAAGTGGGGCCGTGACAGTTTTGTGCGTTTTGTGGGCGTAGAAATGGGCGTGGCAACATTTGGAGACAAGCTTGCACTGCGTCTAAGTCTCTGGAAGCTGTGTGCTTAATATAAACATTCTAGCTTTTGTAGTTCCTGATATCGAGGCGTTTTTACGGACAGACGTACAGGCGGACGGACAGACAGACGGACATGGCCAGTTCGACTCGGCATTAATCCTGATATATACTTTATATACTTATATACTTATATACTTATATACTTTATATACTTTATATGGTCGGCAACGCTTCCTTCTGCCTGTTACATACTTTTCAACGAACCTAATATACCCTTTTACTCTACGAGTCGGGTATAATGAAGTACCGCAAGGGAAACGAGTTTTTTGTTCAAGTCTTTTGTTTCAATCGATTGACAAGTAGTAGATAATTGCCTATATTGGTGTGTATGCTGCGCATGTGCAGTTACATATATATATCAATATATGTATATACACACATATATATAATAAATATATACAAATGTTCAGATTGACAGAACAAAGGTGACTATCAGATTCTCGGAATGTGAGTAATTCAAGGATCTTTGACTATGCACGTTTCTGTCTATAAATGGTTACCCAAGTTTGAGGCTCCCCAGAAAATGCTCTTTTTTGCTCTTAGTGCTTAATAAATTATTCAATGGTTTTGTTTGTAGTAAAGTTATATCCAAGTACTCACATTTTAGAGGCTCATTTAGATAGTTTATTGAAATTATAATTGTATAGCCTGTTTTCTGTAACCTACAATTAAAAGAGTTTCACTTACATGCGTGTAAAAATTCAATTTTGAATACACGTATTGTGTGATATATTGCGGTTCTGCCCTAGAATTACCTATTACCCATATGCATTTGGAGTGCTGTCTCTCCCGCGAGCAAACTCATTTTGGTTTCGACTAATTACAGTCATTACAATTCCATGCGGTGACCAAATGGCTTCCTCATGTCAAGACCCCAACGCGAAACGAGTAGCTCGCGATTAGCAGCGAAGTTTGAGAGCCAGTTCAAAAGCCGAGTTCAAGAACTAACTAACTAACGATTGTCTGACAATGACAGTAGCTCAACAACGGTTGCGCGGAACGGGGTATCCATACATCTGGTGGAGTTGCCAATGAGAAGTTGTGTGAATGGAGCAAATGAATGCGCTTTTCATGTGGCGAATATCTATAATACAAATTATGGTTACGTACGTACGTACATATATAGCCGATTTCCCACCCACAACCCACTTTGGATACGCTTGGATGGGCGTGGCAGGTGGCAATTTGTTGCTGTGCCCCCCACAAGCGACCTCAGATTGCCCAAGTTGTGCTAATTAAAACATTAACTCTGCCCCGAGGCTGAATTCGCATTAAATAGCGATTGCCCGCGCCTTTGTTGCTGTTTTTTTATTTTTTATTTTCCATTTTTTTGTACTTCTTTTTTGCCAAAATCGATCATAATCAAATTTCAAGTGGCCCCCGTTCGGTAGACGAAAATATCAAAACCAGTAGAGAGTTAACTGTCAAAAAAGCAGAAAACAACATTGCTGACAACAGCAACTACAGTGCGGAACATGGTTGTAAGTCACATTGTTGAGCTAATGACAGCGGACCAGGTGTAGACAATTTAACACAACTTTTAAGGCGACTTGAATGATCTGTGATAAACAGATTTTAGACAACATATTCTAGAATGTAATGCTAGATATATTATCCTTTATAATTTATGATATATACACAACTACAGAGAGTTTTAATAATTTCATGAGTATATATTTAAAATATATATGCCATACTGCATTTCTCGAAGGGTTATCTTTTATAATTTATAATTTATAATTTATAAACGAGAGTTTCAAAATGTCATGAGTATATATTTAAAATATATATGCCATACTGCATTTCTCGAAGGGTTATCCTTTATAATTTATAATTTATAATTTATAAACGAGAGTTTCATAATGTCATGAGTATATGTATATTTAAAATATATATGCCATACTGCATTTCTCGAAGGTCTTATCCTTTATAATTTATGATTTATACACAACTACAGAGTTTTATAATGTTATAAGTATATTAAAAATATACATGCCATACTGCATTTCTCGAAGCTTATTTGTTTTACGTTATTGCATTGTTCCAATTTTGATTGCTCTATTGGACTTGCCTTACTATTTATTTTTTTTTTTACTTTTTTTGCATGCGGGCGCTAATAGTTTTGAACCTGAGGAGAGACCTAAAAAATAAGCCAAAATCAATTTTCTGCTTTGTATGCCATGGGCAAGGCTAACCTCGAGCCACAAGCCACAAGCCACACAAAGCCACGAGCTACGATTTAGATTCAGTCTCGCATTTGGATCGGGCTGGATTTTGTGTATTAAACATGTATAATTTGATTCAATTCTCGCTTTTTGTTGTGACTCGGCTTGTTTCCACTTCCTTTCTGCCTTTCAGCGGGCCTGATAAAATATGATAGCTGATCGCTATCGGTTTATAAGCCCTCCAAACCCACTTAGCGCAAAACAGGTGATTAAGGCTCTTGTGTCTGTCAAGTTGATTGAACTTTAAAGGTTTTCCAACGATCTCTCGAAGACTCAGTGTCACATATCACACACGTTTGCTTCTCATGCTGGGTGGCCCACTGTTTGCTCGGCGGCTGATTGACAATGATTGACAATCAAACTCCAGTTTGTCCATATGCCCAGTGCATATTTCCATATACAGGTAGCGTGCTGTTCAATGGCTGGGCTTATTATTATGGCCAAGGCTTCCGGACGAAGTGTGCCTCGGAAGTTGTTAGTGGGTGGAAGTAATTAAGTTCGATGTGATTTCGATTAAGTTCGATGTGTAATTACTTTGTGGGGGTTCTGTGAACTAGTTGCAAGGGTATCGCACCGAGGTCAATCAGTAAGGGAAAATCAAAACGATATTACGTCACACAACTTGCATGATATTCTTAAGAATTTATATAAGTCAGCCACTTTCTGGCATACTTTAATGTTTGCTACTTACACTATGCTCGTACACTTAGAAAGAAGTTGTCCTCGTTCTTAATTATAAGTGTGATTATCAAGAGAAGTTTTGATGGGTCGTAGTTACAGTGATCTTATTTATGATTATTTGAAAGTTCCCATTAAATATTATGATTATCAAGAGAAGTTTTGATGGATTGTAGTTTCAGTGATCTTATTTATGTTTATTTGAAAATTCGCATTAAATATTTATAATTTATTTGAAAATTCACATTAAATATTATGATTATCAGGGAAGTTTTGATGGATCGTAGTTACAGTGATCTTATATATGTTTATTTGAAAATTCTTATTAACTATTATGATTATCAAGAGAAGTTTTGATGGATTGTAGTTACAGTGATCTTATTTAAGTTTATTTGAAAATTCGTATTAAATATTTTGGTTTATTTGAAAATTCTTATTAAATATTATGATTATCAAGTGAAGTTTTAATGGATCGTAGTTACAGTGATCTTATTTATGCTTCTTTGAAAATTCTCATTAAATATTATGATTATCAGGGAAGTTTTGATGGATTGTAGTTTCAGTGATCTTATTTATGTTTATTTGAAAGTTCACATTAAATATTATGATTATCAGGGAAGTTTTGATGGATTGTAGTTACAGTGATCTTTTTTATGTTTATTTGAAAATTCACATTAAATATAATGATTACCAAGTGAAGTCTTAATAGATTGTATTTTCAGTGATCTTATTTATGTTTATTTGAAAATTCACATTAAATATAATATTATGATTATCAGGGAAGTTTTGATGGATCGTAGTTACAGTGATCTTATATATGTTTATTTGAAAATTCTTATTAAATATTATGATTATCAAGAGAAGTTTTGATGTATTGTAGTTACAGTGATCTTATTAAAGTTTATTTGAAAATTCGTATTAAATATTATGATTATCAAGTGAAGTTTTAATAGATTGTAGTTACAGTGAGCTTATTAATGTTTATTTGAAAGTTCCATTTAAATATTATGATTATCAAGTGAAGTTTTAATGGATTGTAGTTTCAGTGATAATATTTATGCTTATTTGAAAGTTCCCATTAAATATTATGATTATCAAGAGAAGTTTTGATGGATTGTAGTTACAGTGATCTTTTTTATGCTTATTTGAAAGTTCCCATCAAATACACGGCGCTCTTTCACATGGCCACCTCGCCAAGGTCGCACAACTGGCGCCCAAACACCGTTTAAGTGCCCCTTTCCATCAACTGCCACAATTAGCCTCCAGAACCACCCAAGTTGAGTGTGTGTGCCGCCTGTCACATCATCAACGCGCTGCTCGTCACAAAAAAAAACGCGCCACCGCACCAAATCGTATTCAAAATTAATTAAACAAAAAGCTGAGACTAATGTGAAAAACAATATAAAACACATTTGGCGCTTGCACTTGACCTTCCTCATTGCGAGCGGCCGGGCCAAAAAGCGAAATGTATAAAATGTGGGAATTTGGGGATTTGGGGGGCTGAAATGGGGGGCATGCATGCCGCGTAATTCGTCAGCCATCGTTTTTTGCTGGAATTTCTGATTTTGAACTTCATGAATTTAATTTGTGCGTAACGTATATTTCGCTTGTTTATAGTTTGTCGGGCTGAAATCAAGGCGACTGAATCGAGTGAATCGACTGAATTCAATTTCGGAGACTGGCCGGCTTACATGGCGTATGCGCAACTTGATTAATTTATTACACGGCGCATGCCTGAGTGCGTATGTAATTGTAACTGGCATTCAAGTTGATTACTTCCTTATTTGGTTTTCAGTAAGTTTCAGTGACGCATAGTTCGCTATACATGAGTAGACATTTTGGAGCGTAAAAACATATTTTTTTATGGGAATAATGCTGTTCTACCACAAGTTACTACTGTTAATAAATCAAATTCAGCTAGAATTTAAGTTTAAGCTCGGAAATCAGAATAATCAAAGCTTATTCATCGGTTCTGTCAATCGAGTGAATAATTCTAATCAAAAGCAATCTGCTCATTTGCCATGGCAAGCATTAAGCCCATTATAATTATACTACAATTACCATTCCATCGGCAATCGACAACAATCCCCCATCGCATCACATTTAATGCACTATCATCGCTCTGAACGGCAAATGAACCGACCTTGAACTTGAGGCGATTGCAAAGTAACTCCGAGAGCATCAGCACCACTCGACGGCAAATCGCTTTATTTCCATTATAATTTTCCATTACATTGCCCTTTCCCTTTTTCGGGGCACGAATACACCGGCGGGATATTTTATATATACACGTACGTACTTGTAGATACTTTTGTTGCCGCCGACAGCTGGCAGTTGAGTTATGAATGCTTTTAGTGCAGGTTCGCAGAAGCTGAGTCAGTCGAGCAGTTCCAAAAAAATAATAATAATAGGTCCAACCGAAAGTGACCGCCGCGTGGTTTGCATTCCTGATATGGGACACGTCTACTTCGTTTGCGATTCTTTTGACCAGGGACCAACGACCGTCCTCGATGTGGGCAATCCAACTTTGTAGTTTTCGCGACACATCCGGATTTTTGTGTATTTCTTATTTTCATTTAATTTGTTTTGGGTGAGCATGAGTTGTCTTAAACGGTAGCTGCTTTGTGCGTAGCTCAGAAGTTATCTTCCCTTGTCGAGCGATTAATTTTAATTTTTTATTTCGCTTTTAATGCCGAATAATTTTTATTAACTGCTTGCAAGTCAACAAACGAGAGCGAACAAGAATTTGTGTTGTTCGCAAAAGGGCATTTCATGTTGGCCATTCCCGACTGGCCAGCAGTCGTTGACCGCTTTGATCTGACCTTGTCTGGCGAATTTTCGTTAATTTCAACTTTGTGGTCGACGCTCTGCACTGCTCCGGGATGCTGCTGCTGCTGATGATGTTTTTCACAGTTTTCTGCCTCTGATCGCCCATCAAGGTGATAGGTTTGCATATAAATGCCGCTAGAACAAAAGACTTTGGCGACGAACTCGAGGTGACTAAACATGTGTCCGAATTTACTGTGAGAACAGTTAACCCCAAGATATTTATTTTCATGGGTATGAATCAAGATATTTATTTTAATGGGTATGAATCAAGATATTTATTTTAATGGGTATGAATCAAGATATTTACTTTAGTGGGTATGAATCATTGGACTGCGTAGCGGAAGTGTATTCGATAATGGCGGTTAAAGTAGAAACAAATTTAGGCTAGAAAATTTAGACTAGGATAAAAAAAATCGTGTTTATTAATGGGGAATTAGGCACAGTTTCAAACACCTTATTCAAAATAGTTTTAGCCTGTAATGAAGTAAGCATTTTTGTAGTTTATGTACCTTTTGTACCTATGTACCTTTTTTTCTTTGTAAATTGAATGTTGTAAAAATAGCTATATGACTGCGTAAGGCTTTAAACACGTTAATTTGTTGTAACCACCAAATAATACATTTTACATTGGCTTAACTTCTTGCGCCTTACGTATAATGAATTACTGATTTTACAGCAATATTTACCTTTTTTGGAAATGCTTGTTTTTATGGCTAATTTAGCACATCATAAAAAATTAGCCACTAAAGACAGCAAAAATGTTGCTCACTGAGGTTGAAAAGTGACTTCAGTGTTGACCAGCCAAATTTGCAACTGTCGAGATCCACGAGATGAGATGAGATGAGATGAGATCGCCGCCTGAATGGATTGACTGGACATAAACGGAGATCATGGGGGCTAACTTGGTGATTTGGCTTGGCGCTGGTGCGTGGCACGGTAGTCGCTAGTAAAAATTCAATTAGCAAATTAAATATTAATTACCAGACGGGTCTCTATGCTAATTCAATTAGCAACAGTAGCAGCTGCTCAGCTGCAAGTAACTATGGGGTTTTTTTTAGTTGGAACGGAGATTTATTTTAGATATCATAGATAGATATTTGAAAAATATTTTTGCTTATTTTTGCTTTTTTCAAAGTTAGTTACATGATGAAATTGCATTAACTTAGTTTTATTTCGCTTCCTTTCCGTGTAACAATGCAAATTCTAATATTTTCTAAGTTGCTGTTTATACTAAATTTTTTTCTCCTCGTGACAGGTGCCTTGCCATTCTCGACCGGCTGATTAAAGTTAATTATTTGCTGCCCGGCTGTGAATTTAGCGTGAGGCCAGGCCCAAGATGAACCAGTTTGCGGTTCGAAAGTGTGGCAGCCTAGAGTCGGACAAGGTCCCTGATCAGGAATAGCCCTGGCGAAATATGTACATAATTTTTTTGAATTTACTTGATTTTATAATTTTTTATTTTCGATTTTCTGACTTTTCGACATGTGCTTCATAAATTCACACTCACTTAAAGCCTGCAATTAGCGGTCGCGCCAAAAGCTCCCATCGGAGCTTTGGCTCTCCAACAGCAAAAGGTTTTGTCTTGCGCTCACCGCTCTCGGGCATTCAGTTGATCGACGGCAAGCTTTCGAAACGGACGCAGATATTTGTAAGTCGCCGCCGCCGCGCATGCGCATATTTTATATCAGTTGCAACAAAAACAAGCAGTAGGCAGCGAAGACGAAATCGAATTGTGTTTTTATTTGTTTGCCTTTGTTTTGCCTGTGTGTTGTTATGGCATGCACAAAAAAACCAGCGTGTTCGTAAAAGTGGAGAAAAATCAAAAATCGAAAATTCAAGCCGAATTCAGTTTGGCAAAACAAAAAGAAACCGCAAAAGCCGCGTTATAATAACGCAAATAACGGTATTAAGTTTGAAGCTCATCTAGTTATTTGTATTTATGCTTTGCGCCTCGTGTTTGTCTGCATAAATAATAAAAAAATACAAAAAAATGCAAAAAAATAAACAACAGCTTAAAACAAACAACAGTGTCGAAAAAACCCTAACAATTTGCGGGCACGTAAAATATAATTAAAGCCAGCAAATTTTTGCTTTAAACATAAAAAAGTTAATCAACTCTGCTGCAATTAAATGTTGAAATTTATTTTTTTTATGCAACTAAAGTGCGAAATATTCAGTGCAATACAATAATAAATAAATAAGTTTCGCTGAAGCAACACAAAGAAGAGTTTCTCCATAGCAGAAAAAAAAACCAGAAATAAATTCAAATTATTAAAAATACAATAACATAAATAACAAATTTTACTACTCAATACTTGCCTATAGCCAAAATAGAACTGTGAACAATGGATAATAAATTATTAATGGTTTTGGGTAACAAAAATGTCAGAAATTCTTCAAACCGATTGCCGAGACTTAAAAGAAACCGAAAACTAAAAACTAAAGAATTCTCAAACATCTAAAGAGGGGGTGTCCGCCGTTTCATAAGTGTATGTGTATGTGTGGGTGGGAGCGGGAAAATCGTGTTGGTAATTTCTAATGTGCATTTTCCCTTTGGTATTGTTCAGCACACTGTTTAAATACCCTTACTAAGAGTATTTTAATCTGACCTAAAGGTTGTACCAGTGCTATTTAAACACTTAATATTTCGCTATTTATTTAATAACCTTGAATTTAAAAAGAGCTGAAACATTGTTTTAATCATAAACAACGTTATATTCAAAGAAAGCAGAAGGAATGAATAATTATAAAAATTTGTGAACACTGTTCTTAAAGTGTTATTTTAATTTACTACTCAGCGAAAGGGTACATAAATTTCGTATTTTTTCTCAATATCCCCCCCACTTCTCTCTGCATTTTCCTGCTTGCCCTTTTAGTTGTCGTCGCATTTGTATGACATGTGTGCATCAGGTTGATTTTTGTGATGCGTTTTGACTATGTAATTTCCATGTCAGGCGTTGGGATTACTTCATCTCCCGTTTCATTTCCTATATGGCCAGATGATTCAAACCAAACTGACCAGCGCAAAAATGAAAACAAAAACTACAGCTAACAAAAAAAAAAAAACTGAAAAAAAGTTGCACGAAAAAGCCGGTTGAAGGCAACTCTTACATATTTACACGCACCAGCGCTCATTGAACACACGCCGCCAGCAGCAACAAAAAAGCTTACACCGAAAATATTTTGTTGAAACATTTATTTATAATAATATTTTTCGTGCCATAGTGTACAAAATGCCGATTAAGAAATTTGTATAATACTGATATAAAGAATACTAATTTCGAATTAAGTGATCTGTTATAAAACTTCATATAACAAATAAATCATACAATTGCATGTAATTATTTTCTCTCACTGCATTACAGCAACAAGAGCAAAAGCAACAGGGCGACACAGAAACCTGTTGTTGTAGCTCTTGGTGCCTCTCTTGCTGTCTCTGTCTCTGTCTCGTCAAAAGACATTTGCAGAGTTTCCAGCTGCGTGTTGATTATGTCAATTTCATGTTTACTTCATTTCCTCAACCGACCGGCAAAGGTGCGAGCGAGAGGGGAATAGTGGGCGGAAAGAGGTGCGCCAGCAATTTCACTTTCGTTGGACTTGAAAAATAAAAGCTGCAATCTCTGTAGGAGTGTGAGTGAATGCGAGAGAGATAGAGCGGGATTGGAGCAAGATAGAGGAGGTTGGAGTTCGGAAAAGAGAGCAAGTGAGAGTGAGAGTGCGCACAGCAAGTGTGCTGCATACGGTACTTGGATGCTGATGCTGATGCTGCTGCTGCGTCACTTGCTTTGTGGGGCGTTGCTGCACCGTGGGTTAAAACTATTTAAGGTTCTTAAGCATACGATTGGGCAATCTTTGATATCTTTATATATATTTTAATAAACAGGCTAACTAGGCGTATACGTAATATTTAATTTGGAGAAAAAGTTATACTCAAGATTTTTGAAATATTATGATGGAATTTTATTAAAAGTAATAACAACTAATAAAAAAAGTTAATAGATTAAAATATTATTAAAACCCACTTTGCCAGCTTACATTTTTGCTTGAAGTTTTAGTTCGTTGTTTTTCGTTTAAGAATAATAATATAATGAGTGTTGCGTACTATTATTATAATAGGGTTATTTCGTTACCATCATTTTAATAATTGTACCACTGTGCGCCGGCGTCTTTTGTATGCTGCTCGTCGCATATTTTCCGTTTCGTTTTGTAACTGTAATGTCTGTTTTTCCCATTGTCCGATTGTTGCTGGCTGTCGCTTTTGTTTTGCGCTTATAACGTAATAACGTAATGTGCTTGAAGATTTCCACATGCGATGCGTCGCGCTTTACGTTTTGGTGCCAAGTCCATCCCCGACGTCGACGTTTATTGTTTTTGCAGGCAATTGAGCCAATAAACTGACGCGAATCGTAGTGCCTTACAAATTCCTGTCCGAAAAATATGCGAAGGTCAACCAGAGGCAGCACCACTAACAACAACAACAAAATCGAACATACATATAACAAAAAAGTTGAGAACTCCCGCAAATGGATTTTCATAGATGTGTGCTTGGAATTCACACCTTCAAACATGATTTCACGGCCTGTCAGCTGGCAAAAATTCTTATTATAAATGAAACAATTTATTACCGGGTTTTTAAAATAAAATGCAATTTATGTGCAAAGTCTGGTGGCGGCGGACTTGACTAGTTAAACCGGTTGACTGCCAGCCTCAGCAGCAACAAATGGAAAAAAGAACCATTGACTCAATGGGGGTGCAGTCAGCAACAGTAAAATGCAACTGCTAGGAAAACCCTCTTTCCTCAATTTAACGCATTAAAATGAAGGATAACTTCTAAATAAATTCTAAATATATGCTTTAAAATAAAAATTGCGGCGGTGATGATGTGAAGTCTACAACATATTTAATGTAAAAATAAAAAATTATAAAATTAAGTATGTAAATGTATATTAAATTATTATTAAATCTACTAAGTGCAATGTATAAACAGCCTGAAGAACAGGTAGTTTATAAATAACTCGTCAAATTCTTCTACAATAAATCAAACCGTTTAATATCATGTTCACAGCTGTGAAAACAAGAATATTTTTGACAAAATATCTCAACAACCATAATGGATACGTGTGTATAAAATTTGTGCCTGACTACATTATTTAATTCATTAATCATATATGCAAATTTCTGGATTGTTTAGATTCAGCTTAACTGCTAACTCAAAGCTTTAAATTGGACATCAGAATTGGATTATACAAAAAATAAATAACAAAGTGAACACGAAAAGTTAATAACAATTATTTTGTATGCCGGTTTCTTCTTGACAAGTTTGGTAAGTGAACTTTAAGCTGTGATGAATGAGACTGAATGATAAAATAAATCTTAGATGATTTGTTGCCGCAATAAACGCCTGCTAATGAAGAAATAATGATTCGCAAGCAAATTGAAAAATAGGAACAATAGAATCATTGCGGAACTGGCCAACTTCATAGCCTTAAGGCATCGATCTGTGTATAATTCTCTTTCTTATTCCTCGTGCTGGTTCACCCTCGAGCATCTCAACTTTCACAAGTCAGAACTCGTGCTGAGTGGGAAAAACCCGGCTGAAGTATACTGAGGGCAAGCGGTATCTGTATCTGTATCTGTATCTGTATCTGTATCTGTATAAGATACCTACATCCGCGTGCCTAAGCACGTAACACGTTGCGTATGCGCAATTCCCATACTCCTTCGATCAAGAGATCTGTTGAGGGTACTATTACATTCAGAAACACTAATAGTTATTTATCAAATATGAAGATGTGTTAGCAAATTGGAAATACCGTGGGTCTTTCAAGTCGTAGGGAATGTAACATCAAAGATTAACCCAGCTTACAAATGGCTACAGGTCTTCAAATCGTTGAATTATTAGTGAAAAAGTAGTAATACATTGTTGGTTATTTTCCCTTAGCTTGATCATTCTGTATTTATTTATTCATATAGCAAGACAACATATAGTGATATATTCGTGACACATGAGCTGCTCTCTAGACCGCCATTAGCATATATTTTTTCACTTTTGCTAGGGTATTCAAAAAATCGCTACGACCGTGCAGCCATTGTGCTCAAACCATTCAATTTTATCGATACTTAATTATAACTTTTGCCTACGTCATTGCTTCAGAAGCAGAAATCAGCAGTCGAAACTGATGATGGCTTCTCGCCGGTTTCAGTTGCTGTTTTGGTTTCTTAATTGTTCAAGCCCCCACATGGCATCTAAAGATTTGGACGTAGCTTTTTATTGGTAATTTGTTTGTCTTTAGATCCGGTTCTAGGTCTCATTTCTGGTTTGTTAACTTTTCAAACACTTTTGTAGAGCGACCAAATCAAATTGGTTTGTTTCTGTTTCTGTTTCTGTTTTTGTTTTTAAAGAACATTATGTCGTACCTCGTCGTGTAGATTACTTAACTTTTATACATTTTACATTTCCGGGTGGTACTCATGAATACTCATACCCAATAAACTGAAACAAAAAAAATATTTGCATATTTTTTTATGTGTGCTTACCAAACTAATTTTGCATTGAGGTGCCTGCCACTTGAAGTTAAAGTATCTGCTACCTAAAAGCTTAGTCACGAATTGCAGATACGTGGTATCTGCCAGATGCGATGAGATCAGTTGTGCCGAGTTTCGCATGATTTTGCAATGCAAATCTTTTAAATTAAGTGCTCTTGCAAAATACTCACGCAGATATATCCGTCAAATTAATTTTTGCATTTTTTGCCGCAATACTTTTTATATAATATCTTAATTTTTGTCTTATTTTTGTTCGCATAGATCCCGAAACCCCGACATCAGCAACAGCAACCAGCATGAAAGGCTGGTTCGACGCGTTTCGAGACGATGGGGGACCAACGCTGTATTCCTTCTCAAATCGAACACCCGTCACCGGTGATGTCTCAATCGTAGCCGTCTCAGTGCTATTTGCCACATTTTATGTGGCCTTTTTAGTCATCTTTCCGGGTGTCAGAAAACAGGTGAGTATATGGAGTGCCTGGAAGACAAGATTGCATATAATAATAGCTGACTAGCTTGACAAGAAAAAGTGCACCACTCTTGTTAATTAATGTAATTAATTTAACGTGAATTATTGCTAATAAAAGTCATGAAAGCTCGTTAGTTCAACTTAATAAATATATTTTACTATGACAATGCAAAGTTATTGTGTATTTATTACCCTATCATGTACTAGTCAGACTGGAATCTATTTTCTCACGCTGTTCCCAGCTGGTCTGTTTAATTGAATTGTGCCAACTACTCGGCATCACCGTAATCGACGGCACGTTTCCAACAGAAGTCAGATAAATCTTAAAGCAATATATATATATATATATATATGTACGTTTATATATAAACTCTAATGAGAGAGCCAATAGCAAACCAGTTTTATATTGGCGCGCCCTTTTTTCTTGTCCATTGGTCTCTATCGAATTGTTGGTTTTATTAGAGCGTTGCAAACACTGAATAGATTCTGTGTTGTAATTTGATTAAGTTTAATTAGACTTAAATATTATCCCGTCCACAGAAATTCACAACGTTTTCGACAGTCACATTGAGCCTTTTTGTGGGTCTAGTCATACTAAGTGAGTATAGAGTGACCTTCACGTCAGCATAATATAAAATTTGATTTTCATTTAAAACAAATCAACAAGAATGCCCAACCTGAAAAACGTTAACGTTGCACATTTTTATCCAACAGTCACTCGCTTGGGATCCGCGTGGCATGTGGCACATGCAACTATCATCGCGCCATACAAAGCCTTCTCACGCGAGAAGCTCCCAGCTCACATTGGCACCCACATTGGCCTCATGCATGTCAATGTGACACTGACGGGTAAGTTTGCCAATCCAATCCAATCCAATCCAATCCCCATCCAATACAATACAATCCGATCCGATCCGATCCAATCGAGTTCGCCAACAAGTAGGCACTTCTGCCATGGGTGAATGGGTTGTCATCTTTGATTATATCGGCATCACCGATGCGGTTCTCGTAAAGGTTTTTAAATTTCAGTTAAATATGGTTTTATTTTACTCATACTAATTCCTTAAATTTCCAGTTAATTAATGCCTGAAGCATTACTTAAAATGCGGATTCTGACATTTAAATTGTCTTTAAAATCGCAGAGTCCTAAAACCCTTAAAAGTTTTACATGTTATTTACAATATGCAAAAGTATCTTGAAATCGTACAATCAGTATTTTGATAAAACTGAAGCTATTGTTTTTTTTTTTTTTTAAATGTCGTACAAACTATTTTCATTTATTTAATGTTCAATAAGTTTTTAATTACAACTTTTTCCAGCCTTTCTCTGAATCGTTGATTGAACAGCAATTGTAGTAATTTTTTGTATAATTATATAAGTCCATCTGGCTTTTAAATTGGTCAAGTTTGGTCTGTTGATTTTTGAGTTTTTGAGGCAGCATCATGCACGCTCCCATTTTTCGAGGCAAACGCCGATGAGAGATAAAAAACCAGCGTCAACGTGAACAATTGAGCAATTTTCATTTCAGAAAAACTCTAGATGTATATATATAAATATTATTAAATCGCTGTTTTTTTTTTTTGCATTTTTTTTAGAGCAATTGCAGTTTAGGGCTCGACTTGACTTGGCTAATTGATTTCGAAACTTTGGCGTAGATCTTTTTGCGATAATTTTCGGTGCCGTTCGCTTTTGTTTGGCTATCAAACGCAGTGTGGGCGGTGACGTCAGCTGCGGGTGTTGCTGCCGCTTTGTTTGTTGGCTCCTGCCAAGTGCCAAGTCAAGTTGCATGTCACGATTCTTGGCAACAATAGTGGCCAACAACAGCAGCAGCAACAACAAATTGAAATGCCACTCGACTCGCGCTCAGCTCGACACCTGCGGAAATATTCGATTCCAATAGCAAACGCTCGTTGAGGAGGCCTCTGTGCACACATATGTACATATGTATATACTCGTATGTTTCGTATGTAGCTACGTACGTATTATGTACATATCTATCCAAACATATATTCGCCGGCTTGTTTGATTGTTTGCTCGTTTTACTCACTCACTCACTCACTCACTACTTGGCTCATCGAAAAGGTGAAATGCTTTTGTGTTTGAGCCGGGGCCACCTTAGACCCCAGCTGAATCAATTGGAATGCCAGTTTCAAGTCAACTCGAGCACGAATAATCCGAGCCATCCAATCCTATCACATCCTATCCCCCCACAACACCCCCCCCAAATCACCACCCCACCACTTGCCAACAGTCCGGGCACAAAAGCGGTGAATTCAAATCAGGTTTAAATTGTTTGGCCCGGTAGCAATAATTTTTTGTTTGCCATATTGGGAGATTAAACTTAATGTTGCCCCTTCGAGGGCAAACGATTTCGGCATAGAAATCTAAATATTTGCAGTGCCAGTGACTTTGGTCGTGGGGTAATTGGATTTGTAAAGTGCTTAGATTTTGGTAGTATCTGCAGATTTTATAAATATGGTTTCATGATTTTCTACTTGCAATATTTCATTATTTCGAATATTTCATTATTTCGAATATTTCATTGTTTGGAATATGTCATTATTTGGAATATTTCATTATAATTTGTCAAGTTACTGCTTCCAAAACAATCATAAATAAACATCATCCATGTATGATGACATAATTTGATGTAGATAAATCTATTATATTGTAAATTTAAAGTTAAACAAATTGTATTTTCAAATGACATTACAGGCGATTTGGAGAGTAATATTTTTTGAAGTGTTCAGTGCAAACGAAGGGTTGTGTACAGATACTCTGAGATGTACACATATGTACGTATGTACACATATGCATTAATATATATTTGCCCTGTTGCCCCTTAAACTGTTGGCTGTGGGCATTATGTCGGTTGCCATATTGGTTTTGACTAATACAGATTTGTGGAGTGCCTGCCCCTTTTTCCCTGAATCGTGAGAGTGTTATTCGGTAGCATTTTCCCAGTAGCTTCGGTAGCTCCCCAATCCCAAACTCATACTACCCGGCAAATGCTAAGTCAATGACGTTTGCCAAAACTGCTTCATTTCCCACTGTTTTCATTCCCCATTGTTGGCTGGGTGGGCGGTTGTGTTTGATGGTAAAAAGGGCAAATGTAGCCCCAAGTTGACAGCAGCTGCTTTACGAGTGTTTCTTGCCTGCCAAACGCCTTTTTCCTGGTTTAAGTTTCGAATTTGAATATGATAATTGCGCATGTCAATTGCTGAGTGGTAGTTGAATATGCGGCTTAGTCTTTTGCCTGACAACTTAATTGTTGCACTCGTTATGAGCATTGCTAAAAGTTACGTTTCGTGCGGCTTTTCAACTGCGATCTGAAGCATTTTCCATTGCCAAATCAAAGTCAGGCAAATGTCAAATTCGGGTGTCAAAACTTGAGCGCGGCACCTGTGGCTTGTGCGCAGCCCAATCATCAAATAACCCAATAATGATGATCTTTTTATAATAATGATTACACTTCTTTTGTGTCTTGTGGTATGCCTTTTTTTTTTACTTTATACTTTGTACTTTTTGGTCCAATCTGCGGTGACTTTTGTGCACTTAATTATATATCATTATGACTTTTGTGCACTTCCATTCGAGTTGCAGTTTTTGTTCGTTGCGGTCTGGCATTTATTTGACTCGAATAGGTTGTGGCATATTTATGGATATACTCGCAAATATATACTTATATACTTATATACTTATATATATGCTTCAATCATTTATGTCTACTTGTATTGTGGGTGTGTGCAGTAAGCTGCGACAGCAATTGAAGTGGGGAATTAAGGGTGCCAGGTGTTGCAGGTAACTACGATTGGCTTTGTTACTATCAGCTTTGTATGAATTCTCCATTTCGTAGCTCATTAAAAGCGTTTGATAGGATTAGGATTAGGATTAGGATAGGATAGGATTAGGATTTATTGAAAAAGCTACCATAGTAAGCCTACAAATTATATAAAGATGTCACTGACACTTTTTTGTCCATCCCGATACATGTTCGCATACCAAATCCATTCTATTTATAAACAACATTAATTGTGAATTGATTTCCCAAATCGGCTTTAGAGAGTTCTTGCTGTTTCCTAATGAAGATGGACACGGGTTACTCACTCTAGCACATGACAGAAATGGAACATTTATTTATTTTTGTGCAGACACATGGCGGCTGTTCAAGTTGATGGGGTTGAGGAGTAAACAATTTGAACAAAAAAGTAAAAAATACAATTTAGCTTATTCATTGTCTCTCTGTCTTGTGCCTTGTGTGTCTTGTGTGTCGTGTGCCTATTGTTAAGTCATGATTAATTTAGGTTTTTCTTAACGCTGCCGCTACTGCTGGCCAAATTGTTTTTAGCCCCAACAAGATTTAGCCCCCACTCCTCCCCTTCGCTACGCCATGCAGTGTGCAAAAGTAAACACGAAAATCAGCATAATCATCACTTAAAATTATGAAAAGGCATAAAATTGCTTGCGTTTATTTATATTTTTTGTTGCCGCTACGGATGCCCATACTTAAGCGCGAGCTACCCAACATCATCGTCATTCGTCTCAAGTATCTCGTAGGGAAACGTCAATTTCGTATACGTAGATATGGTAATTTTTGTTCATGTTGCTATTGTTGTTTCAACGCTGTATTTTCAATACAACAACTTTTTGGCACCACTAAAGAAGTTTGAAGCTTGCGGAAGCTGATTTTCGTTCTGGGCGCTAACAACAATGGGGCATTGTAAGTTGTTAATGATCCAAGTGCTTTAATGATACTTGCTCACAATAAATAATGATGAACAAAACGCTTGCAACTACAGTATAATAATAATATAATCTTATGTCATAAAACTGAGTCAAATAGTTTATACACGTAATACTTCTGTTAAATGTCCCATGCCTGATCTCGATTATTTTATTACCGCGTTGCCCAAATCTGGGGATTTTATTGCTTGTAGTATGTAAAAGCAACTCTTACTTCCACCTTGGTTAGATCCGTATCACGGCTACGATAGGCCACGTTTAAATCAAAGGAGCTCTGCAATTACCATTTCAAATGGCCGAAATGAATTGAACCGGTTCAACTTGCAGCATTTCCACGTTCAACAGACCCCAGGTGAAACAAGTCAGTCCGGTCACCACCAGCAACTGGGAAATCATAACGATTGTCAGTTTAATGACTCCGCCATCGATCCACACGGTGCGTAGACGGTGCGTAGACTTATAGACCTGTTGGCTTGTGAACTTGTAAACTTGGCTTAGATCGGGGTTGCCATTTTCGGTGCAGTTTTAATCGCGATGTAGGGGGGAAAACCGGAGGACAGGCCAAAACCTTGTCCCGCATCGAAGGCCAAGCCCCAAGGCATATATTATATGACAACTTTTGACGATTTATGTAATTTATATAGGTTTTTTTAGGTTTTTTTTTTTTGGTTTTCGTTTTCGTTTCGCTGAGTTTGTAATTTGTAAGCTTACTGCGGCTGTAGTAGCTAGTTTTGGGCATACATTTAGACCGTTTGCCGGCTCAAGTCTCTAGTGTGAGTCATTCAGTTAGGTAAACTATTTTAATAGTATGGAGCGTGGGAATATTTGTATAAATAATCTGCTTTTAGTTTCTTACGTCTATAGACATTAAAGACATTATTTAATTACTAAGAACATTTATTAATTGGCCACAACATATAAGTCTTTACTTCGTTAAAGTCTTACATTTTCATTTTCAAATTCAAAAATGCTTAAGTAAGGAATTATTTGTAATTTGAAGCTTTATAAATTAACATAATCTTGGCTTGCTTATTCTGGTTTTTGCATATTAATTCATCAGCCGCTAATTAAAAAACGTTAAGCAGCTTTTTAGACCACTTTAGTCACATGATTTTATAAATTTTTCTTCGCTGTTTTGCATATTTGTTAGTTGCTGCCAGACACTGTGGCAATTGATAACTCCATGGCGTATCAATCATATATCATTTTTAATTTCTTGCCGACGAAGACCACTTTTAGCTTCAAGCAAAACAAAAATATATGTATAAATAAGATTAATGATTTTGGCAGAAATGTTGAAAAAGCTTTTAGAATTTAAAGTCACCAATTTGTACGATTTTGGTGGGCAGCAACTTCAATTTGCATTTCGTTCCTTCTCATGTTTTATAGATTTTGGAAAGGAAATCAGATTGGTGTTTCTCTTCCATTCACAAACAATTCCAAACAAAAGCCCATTAGTCAAATTTCGTTTATGCCGTTCGTATATGCCCATGCGTCACACAATTCAATACCTTAGTGTATATTTGGCTGCAGTTGTTGTATTTTATAATGGAATCCACCAATGCGGAATCCAATGGCTAAGTTGTTTGGACGCACGAGAGGTGTGCAAAGTTGTCTATAAATTATTCAAATGATTTTGCCTATTTGTTAAGCATTTATCTCGCTCACTCGCCTTCAAGAGTGGTGCAAAATGCGAGTAAATAAACAAATTGCAAAACGGGCCAAAAGCGCGTGCGCTGCTAACCGGAAAAACATTTTGTTTTTTTTTTGTTTTGTTTTCGAAAAATCTTAAACTATGCAAAAAAAAAAAAAAGACGAAAAAGTGCACTTGTTGCACATTGATTATGCGATTTCGTTGTTGGTGTTGCACTTTTAAGCCGCTCACTTGAGTCTGCTTGTGTAAGGTTAGCGCGTTTAAGCCATTGACAATGAATTGCTCGCCGCGTGAGAGGAGCGGCCGGAAAATCAACATATTACGCATACGCAGTGTTGCAGCCGACATTTCCGCCTGCAACAGGAAACGTTTATTTGATTTTTGCTCATTGTCTTGCCAGTTTTCTGCCTGTAATTGCAGCGAAGGTTAGTTGATTGAGTGCAATTTGAAGGTGTTGGCAGTTGGCAGTTGGCATTTTTCAGATTGCAATAAGCGGTTCTGACTGCCAAATGGTTGTCTTCACTTTTTGCCCAAGTGCACTCATGTTTAAGTGCATAATGAAGAGGAAAATGATTTACTTGGTGTGCTGCTTAATGAAAAAATATGGAAAAGTGTCAATGGAAATGATTTACTTGGTGCGCTGCTTAATAAAAGAATATGGAATAGTGTTAACGTTGTAATATTATTGAAAAAGCTTATACTTTGAATACCAAATAATATTATATACGCTCCCTTCTCTCTGAACTTGTACCAATGTCATATTTTACTTGAAATAATCAAAAATTGTATATACAGTTGTGTAAATAATTGCTTTTTCTTTTTGTCAACAGCGATTCCCATTGGAAACTGGACGCCACCGGACATAGACTACAACGAGCGCTTCACCTGGGAGGGCGCCAATGACATGAGCGCCAACTACCGCCACGCCCTCCAGCGCGGACTGCCCTTTCCCATCCTGACCGTGGCCGAATACTTCAGTCTGGGCCGTGAGGGATTCTCGTGGGGTGGTCAGTATCGGGCAGCTGGATATTTTGCGAGCATTATGCTCTGGGCCTCGCTGGCCTCGTGGCTGCTGATGAACCTGCTGCTGTTGGCGGTACCGCGGTATGGGGCCTATATGAAGGCTTTGACAGGTGCCCTGCTGGTCTGCACCACGGTGGGCTATCATTGCCTGCTCCCGAAGCGGCCGTTGTCCATTCACCTCGAAGGCGGGCGTCTGGAGTTTCATTTCGGATGGTGCTACTGGCTGGTCCTGGTGGCAGGTGAGTAACTGGCATCAATTTGATGTCATAATGTGCTGCAAGCGGTGAAGTTGTATACAATTTAAAGAGTATTTAAATCATCTTAAACCTAAAAGATACACTTTCTTATTAAAAATTCCTCTGATCGTTTAGGCATTCTCTGCTTCATTGCTGGTGTTCTGATCTCCATTATCGACTTGGTTTGGCCACACACCTTCTCCACTGTGCTGGAGGTTTACTACGGCACGCCATACGATCGCCATGTGATACTGGAGGAGTCCAGTGATGTGCGGTATCGCAAGCCGCGCAACAGTCGCAGCCTGGAGGATCCACCTGGACTGGGCTCCCGCATCCTGCGTCGCCTAAGCTCCAAGGCACGTGACTTGCAGCCGGGCACGGCAACGCGACGCGATAGTCCTGCCGGAGTGTCCGGCAGCGGGGGAGTGGAGAACAAGGGCTTCCAGTCGGATGCACCAAAGAGTCCTTGGAGATATCCCTTCCGCAGGTCGCAGCAAATGGCGGGGCAGCAGCACACGCATCCACTGCATCAGCATCCATTGCAGCAGCACCATCAGCACCACCAGCACCAGCAGCACCAGCACCAGCACCACCATCAGCAGCAGCTGCAGTTCGTGGGCGGTCCGGTGGTGCAGCATCCCATGCACCATATGCAGCGCACCATGTCGCAGGATTCAGGATCCAGCATTGCATCGGCAGCCGTGCAAATCTCCCCGCTGCACAAGCATGCTTTGGCGCGAATGTTGCCGTAAGTTCACAGTTTTACATAAAAGCACGTTCTCATTATTAGCGTGCAGTAAATAGATATATATTTACATGGCTAATACCTTGAAAACGTGAAATGATGTGGTATATAATATCTAATTTCTTCTCCTACAGTAATCCCCCCGTGGAGCGTATTCGTGACATGGATCACTGGTGATTGCCATTGGACAAACCATAAAAATCGTCTATTTTTATTGGGCTTCATTTAATCTTGACTAATTGGAAATAATTTGATATGAAAACTAAAACAAAACTATTTGTGATAATTTCTTAATTTAAACAAAACGAATCAACACAAATTAGAATGAAAACTATTTTATAATTGACAACATCACATACACGTACTTTTAACTTTGATAATATAAATAACGAAAGCGATGTTAAACTTAACTGTACTTTTAATTAAATTATTTTAAATATTAAGCTAACCATGTAATGACAATCGACGAATCAAATTTAGATATAAGAATGTTTTTAGTGATGTTTATTTGTGATAAGACAATCCTGCCACACGCGCACAGAGAAAACGACACGTACACTGAGCGATAATTATGGCAAAAAAACAATGTTTATTTCTAAAGTAATTTATTATGTGTAGTTTGAATTCAATGCCAGTGTCTATAACGAATAAGTTGACAACAATATGTGAAAAATCCGTTTAAGTTTGTATGTATAAGCTGACCATGTTTAAAAACGATAGATTGGAAAAAAAAACACGATGACGCAAGTTCATTTCAAGTTCAATTATTCCGTGGGAGAAATATTTTAAGAAAGTAATCTGTTGGTGTTACCAAAGTTATGATCCTCTTGAAAACCGCAAACGTTTTGCTGGATTTTCCTTGCTAGTTTTTCCAGCAGAAATTCCGTTTTTAAGTGTGCATTTCTAAGCGGCCGCCTAACCAGATTTTATTCCCACTTAAGCTAGTCAAATAAATCAATTATCCCAGCAGTGAATCCTGCCCTTCGGAGCGACAAAGCATTGCAGGCGAGTGCAAATAAATAAAAACAAATAAAATGTACTTCATATGCAAGGCGAGCATAAATAGACAGTTATATTGCCCGCCCCACAGCGACCGCCCACTGCAGGCAGCGAGTGCAAGCGAGAAGGACACAAGGACGGAAGGACGATGTCCTGTGTCGCTATCGCACGCTTTTCGGTTTAGAGTTCAAGGAATCAAGATTTATGACATTTTTATTGCAAAAACGAGCGCAGTTAGTTGTGGGCGTACTGGCTCTCCCACGCCCACGCCCACGCCCACGCCCACACATTCCGCCACTACGCTGACTTCAAAAATATGCAGCCAGGCGCGTCAAGCCATTATTTGGACTTGGGCCTTGGAGCGGCGGCAGCAGCTACACGGCAAACAGCCGAAAAGGATTCGCCTTTAAGGGGTATGTAATGTACGACTATGTATCTTATATCAATACCTTGGTAGATAATGGGTATTTACCGCTCATTAGAAGGAATAATAACTGAACGTAACTGAAACGACCGTTTTATTAATCAGCAAGATACGGTTTTTGTATGCATAACATATACTGGCAATTATCTGCTGTGTAGGCAGTTTTTTCTCAGTGCACTGCCTCGGGCTGGGAAATGCCGCCGCATGCAACGGAAGGCGCATAATTCACAAAACAGCAGGCGATACTGAAGCGGCAGAGGATCAGGGGCATGGAGCAGGGGCATGGTGCAGGGGCATGGAGCAGGGGCATGGTGCGGGGGCACGGAGCAGTTGGCAGAGGCAAATGCAATGGGAATCTGGGCACAGGATACAAGAACACCGTCCAACCCAGCGCCTTGGGATGCTTCTTGACTCTCAATTTTAATATAAACAAATTGCAAACGTTCATATTTATGACATTTTTTCCTCTACCTCCTCGGCATCTTCCCCTTGCCTATATGTGCCTTAAAAGAATTCAAAGTGTGAAAGGTCGAAGAAAGTTATTTTCGGGTGGTTAAATAATCGTCTAAATACTGCAACGTGCAACATTATGCTTGAAAGCTGCATGAATAAATCAAGAAAATCGGAATGCTATAGTTTCTACCAACATTTTGTCGCTTAAATCACAGAAATGTCAAAATCTCTAGAGCGTTGCATGTCATACTAAGCCGAATGTGAGCTTGTCAATATGTTTTCTCGGTTAGCCCATTGTTTTCCTCCCAACTTGTGTTGCATACTTTTCCATACTGTTTGGCGCATGCAAGAAGAAATTCCATTAACAATACGCATCAATTTGCATCGATCATTGTGGGGCTAACAATACGTCCAATATGCCACACAGAAACAATGAGGGCAAAAATAAAATAAAATACAATCGAGTTGCATTCGTGGGAGAGTAAGATAAATTCACTTGGCAGCTGTGCTAACGAGCAGCCCCGGGGAAAGCATGAAATGGTGAAATGAAGGGGGTTTTTTGGGGCTTATGGGAGGCAGGGCTTACAGGGGGTTTACAGGGGGTTTACAGGGGGGGTGGTTATAGACTTTTTGTCAAGGCAACAAGCAAACAAGTATTTGCTGAGTAATGTCAACGCTTTTATTTCACGCGAGCGGAGTGCGCGAGGAGATTGAGTTTCCTCGGCAACTTGGTCATGTCCTTTGCCTTTTGCTTAATACAAATGAAAATGGATGAGCTACTAAGCGCTGTCTCTGCTGCACTCGCAATTGTTGCATTCGAATGTTGCATTGCATCGCATTGCATTGACTGAACCGAACTGAACTGAACTGAACTGCATAAAATGAAATGAAAATGTTGCAACAAGCTAACACAACAACCCTACCCGCCCCCCCCCCCCCCCCCCACATCTCTTGGAATTCCCCACCCAATTTTCCTGCTGGGAATGCACTTTGTTTCTATGATACGTCGTTGTGCCCAGCTTCTCGATTCACTTTCTTGCTGCGCATGTTTTTTGCCTTTGTTTTTATGCCATTTATTTATTTAAGTCAATTTCGTAGAGTGTGTTTGAACATTTCGCTGCAATTCATTTTCGGGTTTTATTTTCTGTGTCTGCCTCCCTCGCTTGCCATTTTTTACGCGTCTTGTATGAGTTTTGTACGTATCTTGACGACAATTTTTACTCTGAGTGATTGCAGTTAAAAGGGATGCGATGGCTGATAAAACTGGAAGGAGGCATTCGGCAAAGAGGATGAGGTAACTCTGCAGTTAATTAGCTGCTAGTCTGCAGTTTTGATTGGGTTGGCTCTGTAATTGCTGGCAGATGGAAAGTTAAAAGCTACAGGAAAAAATGAAAGTCAAATCAAGAGTTCAATTATTCAGTATTGGCTTTGCTTTTTGCTAGAAATTAATTCCTGTAACCATTTTCTCTTAGCTTTTTATTAACTAACGTTCTTACTAATTCTAAATTCAGCAGTAAGTTAGTTTTTTTTTTTAGTAAGTTAGTTACACTTTTCAAAATCGGCAGCTCCAAAATTTTACGCAATGTTCAACATCTTACATCCTTACATCTTACACTACATATTTACATAGCGGTTGGAGTCCGAGTTTAGCCAAGACAAGGAACCATATTTATACCAAAATTGAGGAAAGTATAAGAGTTTTACTCTTTGATTTTTGCTCTGTGTTAATTCGATTTTGAACTTTGAATTCAGCTAGTAAATAAAATGGTCCATGCCTATCGTTAATTTCTAAAAATCACAATTCAAATAATGAGCGGTTGATAACAGAGAGAAGATAAACTAAAAATATACATATTTTATTGCCTATTTTAGAAACACTTTTTAAGATTCATAAAGTAAAAAAGCAGACGGTGCATAAAATAATAAATATATCCCTAGCTAATTTTGGTAAAATAATAATTTTCAGGCTTGCTAATTAGTTATTTAGATATTTTCTTTTTTTCTGTGCTTACTACATGTTTTTCTTTTTAAATTACTAGCATAGCATATTAGCAAAAGTGCGCGATAGAATTTTTAATAATATAATTTGGTTAACACAGAGAGCTAATTTTGGTAAAATAATAATTTTAAGGCTTGCTAATAAGTTATTTAGATATTTTCTTTTTTTCTGTGCTTACTACATGTTTTTCTTTTTAAATTACTAGCATAGCATATTAGCAAAAGTGCGCGATAGAATTTTTAATAATATAATTTGGTTAACACAGAGAGCCAACACTTCATTTCGTGCTCTTTACTCAGCTGAGAGCAAGCTGTTGTGAGATGCTCGTGAGTTTCGCGCTCGTGTTTTCCTTGGCTGCGCTCGGGTCCTATCCTGCAGCTCGGATCGGGCTCGTTTTCGGCGTTCGGCTGCCGAGATGCGGAGCTTCGGGCGGCCGACTTCCGGCGGGGGGCTTTTGGGGCTTGTGGGGCTTGTGGGGCTCTGAGCTGGCCAGGCCGATTCAGTTGAAGCTCAGCCGTCGGACTGTTTTGAACGTGGTTTTGCAGGGATGCTGACGCTCGCAGCGGCATCCATCGAATTAGCGAAGTTATCGTGTCTCGTCCTGCACACACACTCACACCCACATACACAGAGAATCGGGTGCGCCGTTTCGCGAATAAATCTAAATCTCATACCGCCAGCAAGGACCAATTATCGAAATCAATAACAGCTAATTAGAATATACCTGCTCCAATTCGGTTTGGTGGCGGGGCTTGTACTGCATTGAGGCTTGCGTGCTGCTGGTTTACGAATAATAAAGGCAAATAAAATCATGCGACTCACTCAACGATCAGCTGATATTGTTGCACACACAAAAGGCTCCTACACTGCGGCTGCTCTTAGGCGCTTTAATTGCCCTGTTCTCGTTTGGGGCATACACTAAAACCAGCAACTAAGTATTTGCAAGTGTCCCAGTGTCTTCGTTGTGTGTGTGCGTTGCGTTCTTCTTGTTCGTGTGGCCCGGCGTGTGTGTGCGTGTGTGTGTGTGTATTCTCGTTACCGTGTGTTTGTTTGTGTTTTGATGGTCACGTGGTCAGTTCAAAGTTGGCTTGGCCCACAACTGCCTTCTTGTGCGTGACAAAAGTCCAGCAACAGTAGCAACAACACTAGTAGCAGCAGCAGCAGCAACAGTAGCAACAATACTAGTAGCAGCAGCAGCAGCAGCAGCAGCAACAGCAAACACAAGTAGCAACAACTGCAATAAGGGATTATCCTGCGTGGGACAAATTTAAATTGCTCGCCAGGTAAGTTGGACGAGCTCACTTTTTGCTCTTTAAGTGTGACTTTTTGCCCAAAAGTTGACTAACTAAAGTTGAAATTGCCACCCGCCCTCGCAGTTGCTGCATGTAGAGAAAAACAATGCTTCGTGCAACTTTTTAGGAATTCATTAATTTCGTTTGCCGTTTTATTAAATTCTTGTCACATTCTTACTGCCAGTGGTACATGTATCATTAAGAACTAAAAAGTTGGCTTTGTTTTGAAATTGTTCGCGGTCTGGTAGCTTAAAAATTGTACATTAGCTAATTATTTGGGCCCTGTTCTTAGACCAGTGAATTGAAAACTTATTGGCTTGAAAAAATAATGAAATAATTTGCTTATGTATTTTTTTAATTTTAAAATTTTTTTTTATGGCGGACACGGCAATGATTTTCTCAGTGTTGAAGCTGTGGAATTCGCGGTTTAAGCTCTTGTCTCGATGCGCTAGTTTTTCACTTTAGCCGCCCCTTCACTTTTCCCCTAGTCGCTCGCAACTTATATTCCCCCGTGGTACCCCTCTTTTCCTCCTTTTCGCTACGCCACTGGGTCGATTGCCGTAACTTAAAATGCGCCAACTGACTGCCAGAAAGTTGCCAAAAACTTTTGCCTAAAGTTTATTTACTCGTTTTTTTTTTTGTCCGTCTTGCTCATATTTTTTATTTCCATTCCTTTGTCTAGCAATGCGAAATAAAGTAGTGCTGTAAAATGGACAAAAAGACTTTCAAAAAGATAAGTAAATGCTTCTGATAATTTCTTGTAGAAGTAAAATATCAACACTTTTAACCAATATTTGAATTTAGCTTCGCAGCTCGAGGAAAGTGTAAAGTTAATTTTGTTCTATTAAGTAAGATATGTTCATTACTTATTTGACTTTAAACAAATTATTGTATCACATTAAATGTCGACTATTATTTATACTCATGTAAAAATGGGGTAAATCAGGATAATAGGTAAAAATGAATTTTAATTTGATATTTCATTACTCTTTCAAATATTGGAGCACTGCCAAGAAGAGCAGTCACTGCCGGTGGCCCAAAGTTGCAGTTCCACCGAGCGGAGGCCAACTAAAGTTGTGAACACCTGAAGAGGACCCAAAAATTTCATGCCTTTCGCCTGTTTATTAAATTTGCATGCTGTCTTTCATTAGAGAAAAGTGACAACGTCAGGCCTTCCCCCCTCAATTTCCCCCAAAGACGTAGTACTTGCTTACATCTGCTGCTTAGTTTCGGGGAAAATAAATAAATTAGTTCAGTAAATGGAAGTGAAAGAGTGAGAAATTGCAAAACTGCTGGCAATGTTAATATTTAAGTCCGGCACTGATTTCACAAATTTCACTCTCATTTTTGGACAATTAAAATATGCAAATGAGCCAACAGCCGAGCCAATGCAAAGCGTCTAAATGGACACGCACGGCTACCCCCCAAAAATACATAGAGATAACGATGAAGGGGTCTGCGTTTTGGCCCGAAGTTCTGGCTGTCCGCTGCCACAGGCAGATACAAATGCCGAGATAGAAATGTACAGATACAAGTGCGTAGGCTGAATTTTTGATTGGCTCGACTGGCTCGTACTGGCCCCCTTAAAACATTTTTGACAATTTCGAAAAGCTTAATGGCTAATTGAGCTGCCCTGGGAGGGGGGAAATGGGAAACTGTGAGGTTGAATGCCGCCTGCATTTGTTGGACAACAAATTTATGGCGAAAAGTCAATTACGTGCAATGGGTCCAACGAAAATGGGAAAGGGCAAATGTACATATATTTCCCAAAGGGCTAAGCAGTTAGGGGTTAGTTGACATGCATGTATACATATATATACTATATATGGCTTATCAGGAGTACGTATTACATTATCCACGAGTGTGTGCTTACTTCAAAAAGGCATTAAGCCGAAACGTATAAACAAAAGTTACGCACACCCAACCCTCACCGTTGACGGGTTAATGTGATTTTAATGTACTTTTTACCCCTTTTACCCTTCCACTCCTCCTTCAAAGCCACCGCAGTTTTGTTTACAACTTACAACTCAGTTAAAGTTTTATGCAATTTCATCATTCTTTTTTAATGCGTGCATTAAGAAAGTTTTTCTTTGCCTTCTGCACTAATGCAAATTGAAATGAAAATCCTTGTATTTGCCCCGAGTTTTGTTGCGTTGAATTTTGGCATTGAAAGATACATTTTTCAATTGAGCTATAAAAGGGTCTTGGAAAGTATGTTTTATCATTACTATTTTCGGGATTAAAATAAATATATTTTAGAATATATGCTTTAGATTGTTGGACTAATTTGAATGATTTTAATTTAGGTAAGAACAAATATGATTTATTTTTATGATTTATTTAGTCGTGTAGCTAGCTAATGACCAATCCCATAAATTCCATTTCCTGTGGTAAGAAGTAGCTTTTCACATAACAAAAGCTGCTACTGGGGAAATTTTCCGCGCTTTTGAAATCAATCTTCCTAATGACAGACTATCCAAAAGGAAAACAGGAATATCAACTTGAATAAAAGGCAGCTGGTAGACACGTGCGGTTTCCGCCGAATTTCACGCCCAAGTATCTGGCACTCGTAACCGTAATCGATCTGAACAATAAGAGAATGAAACGGCATAAAAAATTGTATATTAACAAACAGCAAACAAACCATGGCACGGCACCAAATTGCTCCAGAAAAGCAGCAAACAGATGTCTGCTCTGAAATTTTCCGACTTGAGCTGTGTCTGCGATGATTCCAAAACAATTTTCACCTTTTGCCGGAGATGTTTTCAGTAGGTAGCACAGTCCTTTGGGACTTTTGTTTTCTTCCTGGAAAAGCAAATGCAATTGGAGTCGTTCGCAGCAATTTATCCAATTGCTGCCATTTCTGAGAAGTCTGTCATTGCTTAAAATGATTGATTTGTGCCCAAAAATAATTCGCCTAAAAAGTGTTTTAAGTTTAAATGATATATTTTTTATTTATACCCGCGCCAAAATATAATTTGTGATCAGTTACTTTCACTTTTCGTGGCATTCCTTCAAAAATGCTCGGACATTAAAAGTCTTTTCGCATTTGTAGTCTAATTTCAATATAATATTTAAATATTCCATTAACAATAATAAATGCATACATACATAAATGCAACGCACATTATGATCAATGTGTAAATATGCATAATTAAACAATTCTCATTATGATCAATGTGTAAATATGCATAATTAAACAGTTCTCATGGATGGCCTAATGTCGTAAAATTTTAATAAATGTCTGCCATTAATCATAGCAATTTCGGGTCAGTTATAATTTGAGCAGTTAAAGTGCCTTCTTCGCCCAAGTTCGCCATGAAATAGGTAGGTCGAATATTACCCATTTCGGCCTTTACTGCTTTGACTGGCTCATTGCATTTATATTGTGTATATTCAATGATGAGTATGTTATTTTACCGAAATGAAACATTATTTTGCGCAATATTTTTTGCCTTTTACGAT
Source organism: Drosophila orena (assembly GCA_005876975.1). Classification (NCBI taxonomy): domain Eukaryota; kingdom Metazoa; phylum Arthropoda; class Insecta; order Diptera; family Drosophilidae; genus Drosophila; species Drosophila orena. The sequence continues at coordinate 68,503 of VCKV01000008.1, read as the reverse complement.
GCCAATGTCCGCCTTTGGCCAAGGGAATTCTTTGAGGGGAGTGCTCAGTGGTACATCCATTTTCGGTTATACTATATGGCCTTCTGCAGGCAAGTCAGAAACTCATCTTGCTCGTCCTGTGGCTTATTTGCAAGTTTGATGGATTTTTATCCCTTTTGGCCGCACTTCCGTTTGGGCCTACCTCACTTTTATTACGTATGTAGCTCGTCCTTAACCTTATCCTGTGCCATATTCTGGGTTTTCTTTGAATGTGGATCGTGTTCGCTTTGCTGTGTAGGTTTTCTTGGGTTGTTTCTGCTTTTGGTGCAATTTTATTATGCCACCACAGACACACGCATTTTTATTTATTGTGTTTTTCCCTTTCACTCAGCCCCACAACCCGCCTGGCATTTATTTATACTGGTTACATATTCCGTCTCTTTCTCAGTCTCTCACTGTTTTTTATTTTATTCTTTTTGCCTGCATCGTTGTCGGCGAATTTATAAATATAAATGAGTTTTACCCGATGAAGGTTAAATTGAAATTTACTTCGGTTTACTTTTACATGGGAAATGGACAGGGAAATGCTGCTCTGTGAGCCAGGAGTAAGTTGTTTAGGTGGATTGGTGGGCCTTACATGATGGAAACCCCGGTGAAAAGTTGTTTAGAACTCTGCATTTCCGCTCATTCCTTTGGCTTCCGTTTCCCTATTCCCATACATGCTTACATACATATGTATATATGTATATATGTATATATATACTCGTGTATGTGCGTACCATTTTAATTTTCCTAAGCAAACCGCCGGATATCTCTTTCCTTATCCCTTATTCAACCGCCTTTTTCGGGTGTGAAAACTTTATTTGTCTGGCTGCCTTTTGTTTGGCCTTATCATTTGTCAAAAAAAAAACTTCCCCAAATTGAATATTTGCATAAGTTTATTGAAACAGCCATGGGTAGGGTAATATTTGAAAAGGGGAAGGAAAACATAGAAGGAATCTCCTTTGCCTTAATTCTGTCTTTTTGTCCCCGTTTTGAGGCATCTGTTTGATTTGTGAAGGCTCTTCCTTGCTCAAATCCATTTCATGACCTTTCGCCTTTCGCAAATTTGCTTTCTTGTACTCTAAACGTACATATATGTAGCTCAAGGAATTGGAAATAAAATTGAGAAATTTCCGCATATGCGTGATAATACAGAAAAACGCTGCTAACACTTATCGTTAACTCGGCCATCGAAGTTAATCGAACTAGGCCACAACATCGAAAACAATTTGACGCCGTCTGGCTGACCGCAAGTACATATAAACCATAAATATTTATACATAAAAGTGCGTTTGTGCGTTTGTGCGTGGAAATACAGAATGGGAAGATATTTCCTGTGCAAGGACATAAATTTCAACGGTTGCCGAGGCATAAAGCCAGTGGCTTAAGTGTTGGCCATGTGTCAACCAAGGCTTGTCTTTACATACACGTACATACTCGTATATGGCAATGGCTATAGATTTATTTCTATAGATGTACTTTTATCCGGAAGCATTAATCTCAACGGCACTAAAAATCAGATATGGCACAATCGTATCGTATCGTATCGTATCGTATCGTTCGCGCCTCCATTAATGTCGTAATATGAAAGCAATTTCTTAAATTTTTCGCATGTTAAACGCTTTTGCCATTAATAACTTTTTGGGCAATGCTGTGGTGCGGGAATAAAGCAGAAAATAGAGAAAAACCTCTGTGCATGTTCCGAATGATCGCTTCAATAACCACAAAGGCTATAAGAAACAGGCGAAACAGGCGAAACCGGCGAAACCGGCTGAATCCTGTGGATGGGTATATCAAATGGGGGCTGTGGCAGTGGAAGGAAGTGGATGAATGAATAACTGAATGAGTGACTGGCGTTCGGAATGAGGTAGCAAGTGCATGGCAGATGGAAGTGACGGACTAGCCGGAGTCCGTCCGAGATAAAGGCACTACGGAATTGTTTGTTCTCCATGGCCCTTTGCACATGATAAAAATTTATTTAGACCAAATAGAAAAGAATGAGGCTGGCGGGAATAATAAACTACAACAGGCCACAGACAATCGCGAGGGTCAGGAAGTGCTAGGCAGCCATTGACAGGAGGGCAGAAGGGGGATGAGGGATGAGGGATGAGGGATGAGGGGGTGCCACAACTATTGTATTTTGTCTAGATGGCCTGTGTATGAGTATGTTCGCTTTGGCCTCAGCAGATCCTTGCCCCAGGCACTTCAGTTCCCCAGCTCTCTTCAGTCTGTCAGCCACTGAATGGAAACAGCGACAGGCCACTGACGACGACTGCATGCAATCAAATGTGTCTATCAAATGTATCTCTTTATTCTAACTCCAACGTTATGTTTGATGCCCTTTTCTGCCGCTCTTTTCCCCGCAGCTGGCTGATTTCGCCTAGGCCTCAGACTGACTTGGTTAAGCGAAACTATATAGTACTAAGCAAGCAAAGCGAAAAAATGCTGATTAAACTCACATATATGGATATATAATATTATAAAAAATCTCACTTATTTAAAATACCTTGTTTTCAAAAGCTTTAATCTTCTAGAACGATTAAATCGCTTGTTCTTTTAATGATCTGTGTAGAAGAACCCCTTTCCAAGGCAGCGTTGTTAATCATCTGATCATCTTGTACATTAAGATGCATCAAGGGAATTCCGCAGTCGGACTATTTTCCCACTTATTGCAATGTTGCCATTGTTGTATTTATTTTTTCGGTCTTCCGTGGGTTTCCCTGGGACCCGCCACTTGCCCCTCTATGTTTGTCTATTGGTTGGATGGCTCTGTTGCTGGTCGCTAGCTCGGCCGGCCAACGTTTCCGTTTCCGCTCACTGTACGCCATGTTGATTTTGCCATTTTCCATTTTCCATTGTTGTTTTTGCTGCTTGTTTTGGACTGTATGTGTGTGGGTTCTTTGTGTGGGTTAATGTGCGCACTCGACTGTGCGCAAATTGCTCAAGTGTAGTTCAAGTTGAGCCCCCCCCCCAAAACCCCTCTCTCAGTTTATATATTTGCAACCATTTTTTCTGACAAGCAAAGTATGAGCAACATTTTTTTTTGTTTATAATTGCCAGTCGGCCCATTAGTTTTATCATTATTATTTCTCCTGCTAAGGGGGCGGTGCAATCTTTTTTCCTTGCACTTCTTTTGTAATTATTTTTATTATTATTGTATTGCCTCACATTGGCACCTTCCCGGCAGTTTCCTCTTGCTGCTTATCGCTGGCTCATAATTTTGGTCGCTTATTGCGCTGTCTTACAGTCTTATCATTATTAAGGGCAGGTTCCACCCTCACTTGGCCAAGTTCACGACACTCAGCGGACACGTTGACAAAATGACAATGGTGGTATAAATGGTGGGAGTGGCAGGGTACCAAGTGTGGGATTCCTTGGCACGGAAAAACTTGAAAAATTTCGACCCAACTTTGGGTTGATATCTTCCCACCGCTTTGCAGCCTATTGATTTGCCTTTTTTTTCGTTTTTTGTTTGTTTTTTTTTTGTTTTTTTTTGTCTTGGGACCAACATCTTTTCCATCATCATCTATTTGTGCGCCTTCTCTGGCTACCTTTTGTGTCTGTTTATTGGCGGTACCTTTTCCTCCTTTGTCAGCATTTCATTCCCCTGCTCACCTCTGTGTTGCGTCCATACCCCTTGCTTTATATGTATATGTATATTTGCAAATCATTATTATATGCTGGGGACATCTTTTCCGAAAGAGAGATACATGGGATGACTTTTTTGTTCTCCAGTCGTGTGCCACTTTCAGAACCTTTTATTTTATGTCAGTTATTTTGTTTCTCAAGGTAAAATACCATATTTCTTGTCCTTTGTTGAATATTGCTTATGGCGAATTTTATCTTTCGCTGCCAATCTAAGGATCTAAGGTTAGAGGGCAAGTCTAGGGATTGGAATGAGGTAGGTCTTGATGAACGGCAAGGGAAACTTTTTTTTTGGGCTCAATGCCTTATCACTTACGCCAGCAAACTTAAGAAAGAAACACATAAGCATTTATTTTTTACTACACCTGCACTTTACACTTTATTACATATTTAAAGTTACTTTCGGGAACCTAAACTAAATTAAAGACTGTTTTGAAAGTTGTCTGAGTTTAATAAGTAGGTTTTTCGTCATATAACTAGTAATTCCATTACAGATATTAATTGGCTATCATAAGCCATCTGCACTCTGTTATAAGGTGTAATCCTAAAATAACCAAATGTACCTTATTATGCAAGCCACCGGTTTTGCCAACAAAATTAAAAGTTTAGGGCTCGTAATATTTTATTATTCCACTCTAAGCTCTCGCTTCAATAATTACTCTCTTTAAATTCCATGACTAATGTTGTCAAACCACCTTTTGATTCACCTCCACAAACGGCCAAACTTTTCGGCAAGGTGACGAACTTGCTCATCTCTCTTTGAGAAACTTTCCCGGCCGAAATTGAGTTTTTCCCCCTTCCTGTGAACATGAACATCTGTGTGAGGTCTTAACGGGGCGCGTCGCCTTACAACTCGATAATTGCGGCTTCAACTTGACTTTAACCAAAAAAAAAAAAATGAAGACATATATACATATGTATATATATATATATGTATATATATATGAAATGGGAGTGGAATAAAAGAGCAAAGAAACTTGTTAAACTTTTTAACTAGCCTCCAACTAAAAACTTTTCAATACTCAAGCCAATGGAACCAATGGATTCACCCCATCCTCTTAAATCTTTTTTTCCTTCCCCAATTGCAGCTGCTGCCACCGAGAAAAGCACCGAGACAGGAGAAAATCGAAAATGTGCTTCCATTAGAAGGACGGACGGGAAACTGAAACTGGTGAAGTCGGCGAGAAGGAAGAAAAACTGCAGCGCCAAATCTGCAAACCAAATCCAACTTAAGTCACATCAAATTAAAATCAACAACCGGGCGAAGGTTGAGCGTAGAACGAGGATTCAAAAAGGAAAAATTATAAGAAATACATACATACATACACGTATATATATATATATATATATAAAGACAGAGGAGAAAGGGGGAAATGAAGTGCAATAAAAGTCAAATGGCCACGTTAACAATGTGGAAAATTTTTATGGTCCTGCTTCTGGCGATGGCACTGCTAATGCCGGTCACATTAGCGCGCCTGCACTCCACTTCCGGCATAGGAATGTCCGGCGGAGGCAGCAGCATGGGTCCTGGCGGAGGAGGAGCCGGCGGCGGAGGCATATCCTCGAAGGATTCACACGGTAAGTCCACCTCTATCCCTCTTAGTTATTACACTCTCCTTTTTTTTATATTTCTTCTTTGATTATTTTAAATGGCCGTGGCTGCAGCGAGCGGCCAAGCCAAGTCCAATAAATAAATTTAAATATTTAACTAACCGGCATTTGGACGGCGAACCACTCGCGACTCGTTGGGTGTTGCCAAAAAAAAAAAAAAATAGAAAAAGAAAAAGAAAAAGAAGAGTGCCGAAAGGAGTTGAACTCTGGGGAGGAAAAACTTTAACACCTCGTTGCAACGGGAGGCACGTTGTCCTGGCACGTGTCCTGGCATTTATGATTTCATTTCGCTCCGTTGTAAGTTTCGCCCCGAGTGCAGCTAGAAGTTGCACAGTACGAGTAGCTTCTCGTTTGGTTGCCTCTCTAAACTGTCCATTAGCACCCAAGCAAATGCTTATAGAATTTTGAACAGGGACAGCCAAATAGTTATAACACCAAGGCAAGAAAAAAAACACGTACTTTTAAAGTAATGCGATCTAAGCTAATGTAAAGCGATGCTGGAAGTTTGGACACATTTGATTCATATTTGGAAATCCCTTAAGGGGGTTGGATAATGAAAATGACTAATAATAAGCATGTCTTTCGTTGAAAAAAATGCAAGAGATAAGTGGATACATAATTATATTTATAAATAGGACTATTCATACCTATCTGGCGCTTTTTAACATTTATTTGTAAGAAAGAACTGATACAACTATCAGTTGAGCACAATTGCTGTAACGCCTTTAAGTACTTTAATATACAATCCCCAGGAAGTATAAATATGCTAGTGACGTCATGAGAACCACGTTCTTAAGCTGTGAAGAAGGGCAAAAAGTGCCACAAATCAAATCCACGCTAACTTGCGCAGTTGATTGAAAACTTTACTCCCCAAGATTTTTGCACTTGTCACACGCGCTCCATTCTGCACTGCGCAAAAATGCGAGCTAAGCTCCCTCCATGGGGAGTTCTTGGTAAAGTCTTGGGCATGGTCGGCATGGAGGGGGGAGGGGGGAGGGGGGTTGAAAAAAACAACAGCTTTTAGGTGTTTTGAGCTCCGAAGAGCTATTTGACAAAACTGCCACACCGAAAGCTGGGGCTATTTATTATGCCCACAGGATGCAGGAACCACACACGCACCCCGAACAGCAGCAAGGTGAACTGTGTAAATCATTTCCACTTTATGCGCTCTCTAAGCCAGACAGTGTCAACAAACTGTGGCAAAAAAAAAGAAGGCCAGTAAAGCTGGGAAAGGGCTAAGATACCTGCGTTGGCCATGTCGCTGTAGCTGTAGCTGAAGGGAACAAGCATTATGGGGCATTAAAAAGTACAGGATGGGAGGAGGGACAATCTCTTGGCAGTCAAAAAGTTTGGCCGTTTAGAAAAGTGTCAAGCATTTTATCACTCGGAACCTGCCCGAAAGTAGCCAGCAACAACAACAACAACAACAACAACAACAACAGCAGTGGCTATAATAAATCTTTAAGGAGTTGCCTGGGAAATCCTTCGCCTGTTACTACTCCCTTTGTCTTCCACCGCCGCCTGCTAATGCATTCCGGCTAAACAGGCGGCCAAAAGTATGCAACGAGCTGGGAAACCCGACTGACACACTACTGGCTAACTGACGAATGTCCTTTCTGCCAGCGCCAACGATTTCCAAAAACTTGTCAACGCTTTCAGTTGCAACAGTAGCCAAATGCTCAGGGGGGCTGCGACTACGAGGCATCACCTTCGCCGTATTTTTGGGCGCTAAACTTTTCCGACCCCCAAAAAAAGGCAGAAAGAAATAGAAAACTTTAGGAAAAACAAACAAGCGAAGGATGTGACGATTGACGCTTTCTGGCGAAATTGTATCCTCGAGAACGTTGAAGGATTAACCCCTCATAGGGCGTCCAAGCCAGCCAACCGCTAAAATTGCTTTGTGTGGCTGGAAATTGAGTTGGTTTTTTATAGTTGACTTGTGGCATGTAGCATTTTCACAATGCCAGCTGTGAGGTTTTAGTGGCCGCTGACAAGTTTTATGATTTTTCGTCCAACAATCTTGATAAATAGGAATGTTCTCACCTTTTCAGCGCACAGTATTATTGATTCAGTTCTGTATACCAACATAATCAAGAGTTGTTTTCAGTTTGAAAGGTTAAAGTTTCAAATAATCAAGAGGTTTTCAGCTTGAAGGTTTAAGGTTTCAAATCATTTTCATGAAACTTGATTCTATATTTACACCCTTAGGGTAGCAAAACTAAAACATTTCCAGGTATTTGCTTCAGTAACCACAAATTAGGCTCTGGAAAAATACTTTTGCCAATCAAATTTCTCAGTTTGCGTTTAAGTGAGTGACAAACCCCGTTGAGGGGAAATTGTAAAGTTCGCTGTGCAGGTGGCAACTTCAGGGGATGAATTGACAGCAGGTTGACAGGTGCTCACTGGAAGAACAGATGGGATTGAAGTACGCCCACGATTCTGTGGCCTTAATGAATTAAGAAATTGGGGAGTGAACTTTCTATATAGGGCGCTTTTAATAGGGGGGCGGTGTAAATATTTGAAAAGGGATTTATTTACCTTCCTATACCATAGCAGAGGGTATATTGATTGCAATATATATCTTATATATATCATATATATGTATATTTTATATATATATCATATAGCTGCCATCGGAATAATCGAGAAATCTATGTGGTAGGAACTGTATCTTTTGTCACTTTTGACTATTAGGTGTTTCAGTTTGGTATGCACCAGTTTCTTGAGATATAAACTTTCGGTATCGGTAATATTATATCATATAGCTGCGATAGAAAAATTGTTAACGGAAATGGAAAAGAAACATAGTTTTGTTGTATCTTTTTTGTCTAAATACATAATTACTGCAAGGCATTTAAGCCACAGCTTTCTGAAGAAGGAAGCCATCCTTGGCTGTAAGTAAAATTCAAAGATTTTCAAAGGATCTCAAATGCAAAGCACACTTTTGTTACGCTTATATGCGAATATTTCTCCCGGCTTTGTTGAAACTAATACGGTGGCTTGATGCGGGAAGGACTCGCTGCATTTTTGGCTCCTTTGTGAATTTTGTCGCGCAATTTTCGCCAAACATCAAAATGCAGCAGCAACAGAGGCAAAAAATTCAAAGCATGCGCAACAAAAGCTTTTAAAACAAAGGCTTGCCCAAAATTTCCAAAAAACAAAAAAAGAATGCTAAAAGCATTTTGCGCGCAAAAGGGTGTAGAACGAAGGGGCGTGGCAGAAAGGCTAGACGAATGATCACAAAAGCTTTGATACATGAATAGTATAAGCCCGTACATTCTTTTTGCACCTTCTCTCGACACGGTTAAAGGAAAATTCTGGCCAAGAGCGCGGAGAAAATGAAAGTTTACATGTCCTGCCAGGGCGTCTTTTTGGTTGTATTTGTTCGTCTTAGTTCGCCCAAAAATGTACCACGACCATTTCCAAAGAGTCGCCTTGAAAAAGGGTTTACGAAATACCGAAGGGGAAAGGTAATAGAAAGCTGGCTGTTGAATGGCGCATGAAACCAACTTTCGGTTCCGTTGCCTTGCCGCCTGTTCGCCCATTTTTGTGACTTTCATTTGCCATAAATTATTTTACGGTGTTACAACATAATACATAGAAAATGAGAAAAGCCATGTTGGCCAAGAGGGGCTGCTGCGTTGGTAGCGCAACCAGCCAAATAAAAAATATTGTTTGCATCTTTAAAGGTGTATATTTAAGGTGGCCACAATTTAATGAACTGCTGTGGAATAAGTAAGGACATTTTAAAGTATTAAAAACTCCAAGCACTTGCATCAATAATAATTAATCTGGAGCCATTTGGTTTGTATTTATGATTATTGTGACTATATGAATACACATATGAGCTACCATTTAGCAGTAATTACAATTATATGAGTGTTTTAGAATAAAACTTTTCCTGCTTAAGACTTCAACCGTAATTTATTTAAAATCTAAATCAATTACTGTTTACCAAGAAATTCAATTACCTGAGCCAAGAACCATTTACGTTTGGCATTTGATTCCATTGATGAATAAATAAAATTACGTTGAATTCCCGTATAGGCAGGGTAATTTCAAAATAGGACAACACTTGTACCCATAGAAAACAAAGCAAAGCTTCGCCCATTTAGGGCTTCAGCAATAGGTAATTTTCCCTCAAATTGAGTACCTGGAAGCCCATACGAACAACCCCTTCAGTTCGCCTCCACTCTTGATGTTGATGAATTCGTGCCTGAGGAACTATATAATGGATATCGTGTTTTATAATTAATATTTATGGCCAGCAAACATACGACAAAGCGGGGGGATAGGGAGATCGGGCTGGAAATAAAACAATATAAATGTGAGGAGCACAAATAAATGTATATGGCGAGTCAATGTACTTGACTTGACCCCACCCACTCCCACTGTGTGGAATTTCAGATTGGGGCACTTCGCCTCATTTCGTGTTGGTTAGTGATTATGTAATAATTAACTGTACATTAACTATTTGTAACCATGAAATTCCGCAGGGCCACTAGCCCCCAACTTTGCCGTGCTATCTGCATAATAAAGGATTTAGGTTCGTGTTTTGACTTAAGCACGATATGAGAGCTAAATCTTAAAGCATTTCGCATATTTGCAACGACTAGCTAATACGCTAAATCTACAGCTGTATTTCATATATAGTATTAACTGGCCTTGTAGATTAACTCTTTAGGTATGTTTTTATTCTTCCTGTTAAACAACTCCAAAAGATTGTCAGTAAGTTGGTAAGCGATCCACTTTGAAAAGGCACTCAAATTGTATTGGAAACTCATACGACTTGGTTTTAGGGTATTTCAATGGCCTTAGGCAAATATTTATATTTAATTTTTAGTGCACTTTTTACGTGAAATTTAACACCGATATAAAAGCGCAAACAGCTGGGGTCGAGCGGAAAACTCGTTTGGACATTGGGCCGCACACGCTGCGTATACGTAATGGCAATTGAAAGCCCGTCTGTTCGAGGTGCGCTAGTGTGAGGTGGGTGGAAAACTATAACAATAAATCTTATTTATGTCTTTTTGTGCGATTTTTATGAGCTGATTCTTGATACCAGCTGAATTTTGGCGGCGGGGTTCACTTTTGTCGAATTACTGGAATCGAGCAAGAATAGTTTAAATAAATGGCACTCCAAAAAGAAAAAAAAAAAAAAATGCTCGCTATAAAATACAAATGCTAGTGGAAATGGAAATGGAAATGGAGGCGGGGAAAATTTGTTGCAAATGCGTTGGTCATGCTCGGGCACTCCACCATTTCAAGCAACGTTGTTTTTGGGGGAAAACGAGACTTCTGTAATCTAATTTAAGCTGCCATTAGTGTTTAACACTGGCGTGGCCGACGAGTTGCTCCCAACGAATTGCCTCTTCATCAATCAAAGGCTATGAACTGCGGCGGAATGGGTAAAAAGTTGGGGTGCCAGTGTGCGTGTGCTAGCTGCGTAATTTAAGTTGTGAACTTGGCCAAAACACGCGCCGGGAGCCTCAAAAATATGCTTTGAATGTGCCCCACAAGCATTCACTTGCGGCATGTGTTTCTAATGGCTCATTGGATTTTTATTCGGATGGAGGGTAGTGGGTGGTGGGTGGTGGGGCGGCGAACAGGAAATGCCAGCAAAGCTTTTGCTCGAGCAATGTTTGTTGGCTTAAATTCCCAAGCTTCGATTCGTAGGAGGGCCATAAGATCAAAGAAAGCATACGAAAATAGTTCACTGGAAGGAAATACATATTGCATTGCAAATGTGGCTGCTTTTCCATTCGAGGGAAAATGATTTCAGGCATTATCAATCCATGCTATCAGCGAGTGCTTGCCTTCAGCAAATCGATTTAACTGCCAAAGGACTACTGTTTCTGGGCCAAGTTTCATTATGTGTAAGCCGCGTGAAAAGTTTGTTAAGAAGGCCCAGAGACGGGGCCAACACATTTGCATACTCTGTGGTAATTGATTCCCAAACTTGACACCTTCGCCCGGTTAAGCTGCTTAGCCAAGAGCCGCCGAGCCAAGAGTTGGCGACCCTCGGCTGATTGGCCACCCGTTTTCGCCGACCTTTTTTATTGACAGGCGTTATTTACAAAACAACCATATTCCCCGGCCATAAGGTAAGCGCTATCTGGCTCATTAAAAGATTTAGCAGAACGAGTTTTAGCATTTGATTGGGCTCCTTGTTGTGGCCATTTAAATGCCATTCCGTCTGGCGCTCTCTGTGGCTCTTGCTGCGTTGCAATTAGATTTAAGTGCGGCTGGGTCCCCTTGGCAAAATATGAACAGGAAAATGCTTTTAATTTATTGCGACACTAATATACATTAATGTCCTGGGCCAACTGCTAAAGGACACCCCGAGTGACACGGCCTGTGGGTCACCGATTCACCCAGTCGTCCAACCCCCCGTCCAAGCCCCAAAAAACCCAGTAGCAGAAATGAAGGAGACCGTGTCGTTTGCAGACACAGTCCTAGACACAATTAAAAGTCCATGGCCCAGAGAAATGTTAATGACAACAGACTGCCACAGAGTGGACTACCAAGAAGTTTAGTATAAGCCTCAGAGTCGGCGACTCTGAACCTCCCATTTCGCTTGCCCCTCCCTCGCGTTTCCAACGGAGCCTGCACAAATTTTCCGAAACTACCGTAATTTGCATATTTTAAGTTGACTTTTATTGCATTAAAAATGGTAGTGGCTTTGGCCATTGCGACCTCAGACCTCAGGGTGTTTGGTCTTAACCGAAAAACCGAAAAACCCAAAAACACAGTGGTTCAAAGTTGGTGGTAACTGGACTTATGTGGCTAAGACAGCTTATATAACTCTCTTACTGGGGCGCAGCTTTAAAATCATGTTTCGTGATTTATAATATGAGTTAACTGACATAATATGCGCATATTTTAAATGTTCAAACAATTTCATAGGAAATTCATGTACAAGCATATTGAATTGCATTTAACTGATGACCCTTAACCTTTACCCAATGTTCCCCTTTCGTTTTCGTTTTCGCCTCGACTGCTGTTGCCCCTTCAGCATTTCAGCATTTCAGCTACCACTTGTTATTCCTTCCACTTTGGCTGACCCTGTGGAAGACTTGCAAGAGACAGATTGCAAAAATACAATTAAAATGTTTTAGCGAAAATTAACTGTAGTTTAAATAAAATGCCACGTTGGCCAGTAAACTACGCAAACCAAACGGCCAACCAAATGGCTCTTGATGATGACGACGAGACTGTGTGTACTGTAGCGATGTTTTCCTTTGGTGGTTTTAGTGGTTTACGGTTTTACGTTAAGTATACGCACCGGGTGCATAGTCAAGTTGAGCTCACCTGCCCAAAGGGCTAAAAAGATGTTTGCCCTGCCCTAGGTGTTGTGCTTGAAGGTGTGGCTTGGAGGGGATTTTGCAATTTGTTGGACTTCTACTCGTCGTCGTCGCCAACATCGTCGTCATCATCATTATCATCAACAGCTGCTTGTCTGCCTTGTCTGCTTGTATTTTGTTGCTGTTTTGCGGCTGGCCTAGAAAGTTAATTGAAAAAAAAATTAAAAAAAAAAGACAACCTAACAGTATACACCGAAGAAGAGCCAGCCAAGCGGATGCTTGTGTGAAAAAAAAGGTTTAATTTAAATAAACTGCAGAGTGGGCCGGCTCTATGAGGTTGTTGTGGTTATGGGCCAGTCCAGGTGTTTCCCACCTGCTGCGGCTTAGCCGTGCAACCAAAGACGTTTAGACGTTTAGACGTTTTTAGTGCCACCTCGAAGGAAAAGTGGAAATTGCCAAGGTAGCCTGAGGGATTATAGTGGTGGCCATCGAAGGCAATTCAGCGGCAGACCTGGGATTAAATATAAATTGATGAATGAGTGCTTGTTTCTGCAAAAGTTATCTAACTTACCTACTCCAAATACTTGTTTGGTAAAGATCCAAGACTTAAATAAATGATTTTGAAACTTTCTGCCACTTACATTTTCTAGTGTGACCTAAATTTATGTTGAAGTTTTTGATTGAAATTTTGCAAAGTCTTTGCCTTTTGTTTTACCACTTGAAGCAAATCCTTTGATTTCTGCCAAATGAATTATGCATTTTTGCTTATTTCAATATAAACTATTTTCCTATCTTCTTTCCGTGCTCACTCAGCTTATCAAATATTACTTTCAATGCCTCCTCAGATGTATTGTTTGGATTCCCAATGCGGCTTTCAAAGTCCAATTAAACTTTAAAAGTCATTGCCACTGCTTTTCCTCTTTGTACGTGATGTATGCGCAATTTAATTTTTAATTGCCCAAAAAACGTGCGCATACACACACAACACTTTACGTATTCTGTGGAAATTATCGCACTGCGCCAAATCTACAAACGAAAAATAGGAACTCAAGGACCCACACGTCTATAACCTTGAACCTTAGTCGGGGAAAACAAGAAGAACAAGTCGGAAAAGTTGGAGAGGAAGGAGCAGGGAAATAAACAAGAGCCTTTGGCCTTTGTCGTAACTTAATACAAGGACATTGTCTCCGTCTCTTTTTGTTCGTCGCTGATGTCGCCTGTTGGCGCCTAAACGTTGGTAATGTATAAATACATACTCTATTCGGCGACCTTTACCCTTTTTGGACTTAAAACGTGAAATATGAGATTTTATTGAAAAGCATGGGATATGATGTGCAAATGCAATTCACGCTTCATGTAATTAGTTCTCGATTTACTTACAATACCTTGAAATGGCCGAGATCTGACTAACTAGGCCTAAAGCCTTATAAGCCGCTGTACTTAAGGGCATTCCAAGCTGTACGTTCTGCTGAAGTACTTTTCCGCTTGTCTCTTTGGCCAGCGTTTAAATTGCGCTTTGCACTAATAAGCAAAAGTGTCTAACGTAGCGTAACTAAATGCGAAAGGCAAACATTTCATTAACAAACACGCACCAAAAGGACGGCGGAGGGCGGAGAAGGGGGTGTATTGGGCGGATAAGGATAGGTTGACAGTTATGTGTGCCTTGTATATATTTATACCATATCTGTCTGTGCCTTGGTGGCTCGGCTTTGGCCAAAAAGGGCTGCCATTTTGCCAGGCTCGCCCGGCTCGCACACATGTTCACACACTCGCACACAAATCCTTTGTGCCTTTTGCTATTTTTGTAGAACTTGTGTGTGCAAGGGTGTGTTTTCAAATTTCATAATATCTTTCATTTCATTCTTTTTGGCTTTACTTTATTTTAAGCTCTTTGCTTGATTAGAAGGTGTTGGCGTAAATGTCCTTTGTCGCCGGGTCTGTGCCGTTGTGTACACTTGCAAAAACAGCGGTCACTTAAGGAAGGATATTAAGTTTATATATATTCAAGCAACTCAATCTAACTTTAAAGTTGATACCTTTTTTTTAATATTTTTTTTCAATTTTGTATTTTAGTTTTTCAACTTTGTTTTGGGTTGAATTCGATTTTTGCAGGCTGTGAATGTGAGAATTTTCTTTCTCTGTAGAACTGTTAGCTCCGAGTAATATTCCTGCTGTTTGTTCATGTGTAATTTACATATCCAAGTGCCGGGTTTCCAAGGTGGCAAAAATTTAATAAAACTTCAGAGGGCTCCCGCCCAATGGGGTATATACTTATATATGCGTGAATCCAGCTTGGCTATGCAAATAAGTGGCTTCACCTGAATATGCATTGAAGTCGATGATTTGGCTTTCCCCCCTCCACTCACCCAGCTACATCTCTCTATTGGCATAAAGGATACATCATCATATTACTCCACCTAGTCGTAAAACAAACTTGGTTCCATCCATCCCACCACCGCCTTCCTGAATGAAATATTTATGTATATATATATGTATGTATATATGTGTATGTATGTATATTGGACCACAATCAAATTCATCTACCCGCCCGCTGGGTTACATAAGCCACATAAAACTCAGCTCGCTGTTGATTTCCCCGCTTTCCAAGCTCTTGGGGTGCGTTCAACTTTTACGTATTCAGGCAGCTATAAATGTCATATTTTATCTACTCCCACAACTACTACCGCAGCCACTGCCCGAGTTCGCTGCTAAAAATAACAATTTCTAGAGCAAAACTTTATTAAAAATTTATTTAATGTTTGCCAGACCTGCTGCTTTCGCCTTTTTACGCTTTAAAGTTCGGCATTAGCCTGGGGTCGAGTTGTCAGGCCGACAAGTAGGCAACACTTGGGGTTATTCTGCTTATAGATGGGGGGGGGGTTTCGATGGGCCAAAGGGCGTTTTTAAGGCCACAAGATCAAAGCTTGCGAATTAGCCACTGCGCTTGTAGCGTAATATATATATGAGAATTGGAATACATATCAATTGAAATCGTTGGCTTGGCTGGATGCAGCATTAAACCTATAAGGATTTTAGGGCAAATTGGGCAGAGCACAGGTCACCTTAACCCAAATTCCCAGGACGGGTTGTTCGTGCTGGAGCCAAGTTTGGTGAGTCGTATCATAAATCTGTGTTCATTAAACGTGTGTGGCGCGTACAGCACCTCCGCCTAACTTTACCGCTCCACACACACACACCCACACACACAACCACACACCCACATAGAGCAGCCAACAACGTGCGACCTAAAAATGCAAAAATCAATATATCAGCAAGTGAAGAAAAAAAAAACCCACTCAAAAACGTGCAACATTTACAACAAAATTTTATATTGTACAACGGAGCGCACACATAACTATTTTGCATAAAATAAAATTTGTCGTTGTGGTCTTTACGTATTTTTGGGTGTGCGCGAGTGTGTGTGTGTGTGTGTGTGTGTGTGTTTTTTTAGCCATACATAATAGGACTCAACCTGGCACTGAGATACACAGAGCACGTATGTGAAATGTTTCGGTTGCCATTGTCCTTCCGTATGTCCTTTTGTTGCTCGTTTGTTTGTCGCCCGGAGACAAAAGCTAAGAGGAATCTCTGTCAGTCAGCCGTTTTCCATTTCACTTTCGGAGCACACACATTGACCCAAATTTAAACAATTGAATCTCAAAAAGAATAAAATAATAGTATAGCTTTATAGTGGCTGCAGATATGGCTAGAAGAGCAGCGACAATGTTGACGACAGGGAAACTTTTCGAAAACCAACTTCACAACAGAAGCGAACGAAGAAGGGGTGACAAAATTGGGTTGCCACAAACTTGTCGAAAAAGAAACTTAAAAAAATAAGACTGCAAATTGCCGCTTTTTTTTTTAATTTCTTCGCAAGTTTTTGGAAAATGAAATTTCTTGCACAACTGCATACCGTTTGTGGTCCGCGACTCGGGTGACTACTGTACTTCAGCACTATTGCAACCTACTTTTCGTCAACTCTGCTTATGCATGAATATTCATAGTTCTGGTGATCTAGAAAAAGTTATGAATTATTAAATATGCATACAATTATATCTCCGTCTCGTCTGAGCGCAGAGAAAATTCCATTTTTCGTGTGAGCTGATGTAACAGCAGGTACAACTACAACTGCAACTGCAACTGCAACTGCAACTGCAACTGCAGCTCATATTCAATGCAAATGCTCCACTTGTTGTTCTGCAGCTCCCTTGCCATACCTATTCCACTTTAACTTTAACAGAGTCTGAGATATTTGTGCTGTGCAAAAGTGCGTAGCTGTTGTGAAATTAGGTGACACAATTTCACTCTACTCATATAGTTTTGCTTCGTTTGGGTTTTGCTTTTGTCTAGCGCCAATTTAAATTGCACTTTCTGATGGCATTTCAAAACGAGAATTGTGCCATCACAGATGGTTAGTTGGTTATAAGTTTTGAGCTTCGAAAATAACTTTAAATTATGTTGGACTTACTTGGAAGTCATAGACTGTGGGTTCTGTATCCTGCGGATTGCAGCATGTAACTTATTGGAAAACTTAAAGCCAGTGCACGTTCGTTACTGCTTTCATGGAAATGCGCTGCCTTAGAATAACTCCTCATGGATGTCATAATTTAATCCCCTCTTGATAAATCCCCTGCACACATACACGTATGTACATATATCCTCACAAAACATCTCGCAGCCAGGCAGAGCGCAGGAATCATAATAATGAGTTAGTTTTTTGTTCTGGCCTAAGCTGACTTTACCTCCTCGACTTCTGCTGCCTTTGCAGCAAGCGGAAGGCTAACAGGAACAATGACCTTTAACGCTCTTTTGCCATTAATGATATTCATGATGGGCTATTTCCTGGTCTGGACCTCAGCTTACGCTCCGCATTCTTGTTTTGTCTTTCTGCTGTCGCCTGGTTTTCCTTTCTTTTTTTTTTCTTTTTATGTTTCGTTTTCTGTTTCTTTTTCTGTTTTTTTTTATCCTGCCGCTCCTTTATATGATGTGATGTCCTGTGTTGATGGCGAAGAGGAAATAACTTACAATTGACCTCGTTAGGCGCCTTCTCATGTGTGTGAGAGTGCCGGAGTCCTCTTGCTGGCTAGTTTGGCTTTAGTGTCCTGACATCTCAACTATATTATATCCTGATGCTGCAGCACCTCATCTACAGGATAAACGAGCCGGAGCAGAAGGGGAGCAGTTAATGCGGATTCAATTACGATCACGGACGAAGATGGCCCCAGACACCCCAGATGACCCCATTTTTTACGATATAATTTGACTCTTTCGTTTATAGCTTGGCACTTAGCCGGGGCTTTAAAGTTTTAAGAGCATTATAATTATTAGCGCTGCAGCTTCCCGACTCAGTTAATTAAATTTAATTCGTTATTCGTGTATATTTCCCGGGCAGAGATGTGAGATGTGAGTGCTAGTGCTTATAAGGATTTCCAGCACGCGCTTACGGCTCGCAAATAAATTAAAAGTAATTGTGTTCGGGGAGTCCTCAGTGTAAATACGCTGCTCCAGCAGAGCTAAACAAATCAACGCTCGCAGCAAAGGCATTGGCCCACTGAGAAGGATCCCCCCAAGGACTCGAAAACAACAAAAACATAACATGTTATCTTTTTTTATGACGGTTTGGTTTCATTTTTTCCCCCCCCCTTACTTTCGCTATTGTTGTTTATCATGTATGTGCTATATGTATACGCGTACGCCGGTGGTTCCCTGTTGGAAATGTAAACATGTCCTTACGCGTATCCTTGTGTATGAGTTGTGTGCGAGTGTGTGTGTGTGTGCGTGTGTGTGTGTGGGCTGTCAAGTGTCATTGCCAGTTGGTTATGTGGCTTTTGACTCCGCAGAACCATCGGTGGCATCGGCGACAGCAAGAAACAACATTGCTGACACATAACAATAAAATAGAAGCGTTTATATTTCTGTTATTATTTGATAAGCACTCTAAACTGCAGTCGGGTAGTCCGGAATTCACAATCATTAAAACAGTCTATCGCTGCATATTTGTAATTGTAAGAATATGTGAATTGTATATATATTTAACTGAAATATGATAGTTAATATGGTAATGCCCTCCAGTAAGCCACTCAAATGAGCAGTAACTTCTGTTGGGTTAGCATAGGCTTCCAACTTAAAGAGTAGTCTCATTTCACATACCCCGGCATTTTCGCAGCATTTCCCACACTTTCCAGCTGCCATAAGCCGTTCGGGGTACAAAAGCCATCATAATAACTACACATCGGTGTTTCGCGTTGGTTTTCTTTTTGATGCCACTGCTGATGGGCTGCTGCTGGTGTGGTAAGGTCATAGGAAAGTAGGTTGAATATTTGCAATATTTCTGCCTCGGCCCCTTTAAACCTATTGCCGCACAAGTGTTAAAATCGCTCATCATGTCAGCTCGCACAGCTGCTGGCAAAAATCCTGTGGGCCAGGGTTCGCTATTGAACTTTATGGCCATAAAAGCGGGAAGTGTATGGAATGGATATTGGATGTACACACACACATTGATACATATATACATTTATAAACATATAGACCGCTCTGTGTATTTGTATTTGTATTTGTATGCCTTCTGTGCTAACAATCGCTGTGTTATGCTGAGCTAAACATTTCGAGGCAGCAGCTGTCTGCAATTGTAGTGGCATTTTAAGTCTGCTCAGATCATCGCCAGATTTAACACATAACAATTGCGGCCACTATTCGTAATATTCTGAAACCGCAGCGGTCGTCCTAAAAGTCATAAAAGTACATACAAATAAATCGATATTATATTGACAGCATTCAGAGCTTATGCTGGCCTTGTGATAAATGGACCTGAAGAAATAATCCATGAGTGACTGGTAGAATTAATGCCATACTTTTATAGCGACTCATATTTACTTGCCAGGTAGTAAATAGTACAAAATATCGCTTAAATAGTGCTGCTTCGCTTGGTTTGCATTCATAGAATTTCATTGATGCATACATAAATGGAGCAATTTGACCAAACATTCTACCTAGTTTATATTTGAGCATATATATATGTAAAATTGAATGTTTTAAGACACGGCGCTCGTTAAAAACTATAAAAAATATTTCTATGCAATTTGTGTGTTCATATATATCATTACAACCCACATACTCGTATTCCCAATCAAGTTCCAGCAACTTGTGATTCGCATTTCTGGCACTTTTTGCCCTCGAAATCCACATTCCGCCCGCCCAGTCGCCCCCATTTATACTTCAATCATAACTGGCGCTGGCCCGCAGAAAAAACTTCAGAGAAATGCCACAAAAGTGTTTACATAGCGTCAAAGCGAAATATTTTATCGACACGCACATGCCGACACCCTCAATCTCATCAACCGCATCGCACCCCCTGCAGCCAATCTACACCAGCGCGACTCGATTCGCATGTTAACAACTATAGGGGCGCACGGAAAAGGGGGCGGGGCTGGGCTGGGGCAAGGACCAAGAGACCAGGCCACAGGACTAACACAAGACCAAAAACAAAAAAAGCAAGCAAGCAAGCAAAGGAAGCCAAAAGGCGCAAAAAATTATTACGCTTTATCTTTTGATTTAACCTTTTGTGCGACAAAAGCTTTTAATATGCAAATGACTAAATGAGCGTCTTGAGGCTATTGGCATTGGCCAATAGGGGAGGTTTTTTGGGGCTGGTGGTTTGGTCAATTGGTACATTTGCACATTTCATTAACGCCGAACCCAATGGAGGAGTTCCTTCGCCTATTCCACTAGCTGCTAACTAGCTGAGTTGGCCTTCGCCTTTGCTTTGATGTTCCAAGTGCACTGGAAAAAAATACTCAAGATTATATGGCTCATTAGATTGCTAACATTTCAAATACAACTTTTATTACATAAATACCTAGCTATAACTAATTGGTTTTCTAGGCTTAATAACCCTAAATCAAATCAGATCATCAGCAGGTTACAGTTTGCATTTTAAAGAATTAGTAAGCAATATTAAATATTGCCTAAAGTGCTATTTGCCTAAAAAATTGTATACCAACTTGTTCAGATACATTTAGCAAAGTAGATACAAAGAGTAGTTTTGCTCAGTGTAGGGGTCTGAGTGTGTATGTTTGAATAAGCGTTAGTCTGCTCACTTGGCACACTTCAGCACACTTATTCATTCGCATTTGCATATCATTATGTGTGCGTTTGGCAAAAGGAACAGAAAGCGGGCCAAAAGCCTCGTTTTACTCCATCTAGGATCCAGAGCTCGCATAGTTTCGAAGCCATTCTCTCTCTGTCCTCCTTCGACATTGCCTTTCCCTCTCTCGCCCATCATATTGCCCAGATTTAAGATTATGAGCTGGTTGAATTTTGTGGCTCACCGCTGTAGTATGTTAGTATGTAAATCTTTGGCCCATGCCATAACCTCTCCAGGGGGCACAGGTCGCAGGTGGCTCGGGTTATTAAGTCGATTTTGCTTTAGCCTTCAGCCAGGACGACCAGCTTAAAGACTTTCCTCCAAAGTCCAACTGAGATGGAATACGAGCTCAAGCACATGATGACTTAAGTTTGTTTCGGAAAACTTTATTGCCCTCATACGGGGCGAAGAAAACATAAAATTTGTATTGGCCCAATTGAAAATCCAACAGAGGTATCTGGGCTGGCTAAGACGAAGAAGAAAGTCGAGTAAAAGCTTATCTCGTTCAAAATATTTTGAAAATGTACCAAAGGGGCTTACTCTACAATGTATATTTACCAACATTTTACAAAGAAATGGGAACCGGTTGTTTTCCATAAGGATTCCAATTAAAAATGTCCGTTTTGAAATGGATCTTGCTTTAGCCTAGATTTAGTTAAGCCTTTTTGATCGTTTGCATTGCATATTAAATTTAAGTATTTAACAGCAGTTTTTGGTAGGGAAAGATCTCCCCCAATTCCCAATAAATGTGTCATTAAACATTTTATCTATTCTGGCCCTGTTCTGGCCACAACCAGGACCTTTGCTGAACCCCAGGACTTTGCTGCCCAGGACTGTTGGTGGGGAAATAGACAACGGAAACTTTTTGCCAACTCCTGTCGTCTCATTATGCCTGCCATTTAAAACAAATTCAATATTCGCTATGCTTTTTTTGCCCCCA
This sequence comes from Drosophila orena, assembly GCA_005876975.1. Classification (NCBI taxonomy): domain Eukaryota; kingdom Metazoa; phylum Arthropoda; class Insecta; order Diptera; family Drosophilidae; genus Drosophila; species Drosophila orena. Next base: position 46,839 of record VCKV01000008.1, on the reverse strand, counting down.
CAACACGGTCAGCACCTCTGAACTTTCTGGCCGCACTCTACTCTTTTGGCCAGAAATGCCCCATTGCCGGCGTTTAGCATAAAATTGAAAACGCCCCTGTCGCCCCAGCAGACAAGTGACTTGATTTGCCCACCCACAACTAGCCAACAACAGGAAACCCCAAAGCCTTGTTTCAAAGTTGTTGGTCCAGGTCAGGTCAAAAGGCCAGAGAGGCTAGTGGAGGCGATCCGGCAGATTTCTGTTACTTTATTATAAAACTGGGCTTACTTGTTTGCCCCGATTGCTTCTTTTGCTCCTGGGGTTGCTGCTCTTGCTGCTTTTGCTGCTGTTTATGCAGATGCAGCCCCCCTTGTTCGTCATATTGATTTTCTTGGCTACCATTTTCCATTTGATTTCGAGTTTGCTCACAAGGGATGTGCATGCTGCAATCGTTTATATTTAACATTTGTATCCTGCTGAATTTATTTCAAATATTTTCGCAATATGCAATCGTATCACTTTTGCTATAGGCCAGTTTTTCTGGCTCTGATTTTTAATAACGATTACTGTGATGTATCCGAAGTGGAACTGAGCTAGCAGTCTTGTCTTTTGGCTTATTGGGCTCTGCCCCTGTGGACATAAGTCGATAGAAATATTGTCCTACAATGTCATAGAAGAAAAATGTTTACTTTTAATTAAATAAGAATCGAATCATGTAAACTCAGCTTTTGCGTAATTTTTGTTATTTTTAGCTAGTATAAAAGCATTGTGCGGCAAATATTATTCGATTGCTGTTCATGTTAAAACGTAAAAATTTCGATTCTTAATCGAATACCTCGGCAGCAACTTCGATTTGCATTTTTAGCCACAAATCCAATAAAAGGTTTTTGCAAAGTTTAATTGAATTTTATGTCAAAATATCATTAGATTTGAATATTTTTAGCTGATAGGCAGCGTTGCATTTTGGTAACAATTTCCTTTGGCAAATTTATTTAAATTTTTTTCATGTTGGCTGTCTGCCAGCCTGTCGTTATCCTTTGTCCTGCCCAAATTTCAATTTGATTAAATTTGAAATATAATATAATAAAAGCAAACCTTTTTTTTATTCCTTGCTTCTGTCTGGCTGTCTGGCTGTCTGCCATTCATCCTTTTTATTGCCTCGCATTTTATTTAGTTTTGCAAAACAGCGTTTTCTACGGATGACAATCATGTGCAATTCAGTGGGTCACAGACAGCCAGGGTAATGGATAAGTAAATATCATCAATCCCTTCAGATAATCCAGCTCCAACTGAAAAAGGTCACAATAAACATACATTCACGCCAAGAGTGTGAGAGAGAGAGAGAGAGAGAGAGAGAGAGGGAGAGGGGATTGTTGTTGGCCAGAAAGCGTGGAATTCGGCGTAAAAGATTGCCACTGACTGTCTGACCGCAGGACACACACGATGTACGTTAATTTTCAGCAGCGTACTTAATGCCCAACCATAATACTCGTAATTTGTATAATGCCGACCACGGGGAGCAGACAGAAAAGCGGCTCAAAAAGTCAACCGACGTGCACACAGAAGTGGTCGGAAATTGCTCATTAGGCTATGGGGAAAACAAGTAGGGAAAACCTAAAGGAATTTCATTTTAAAGCCTTTGCTGGGTAAATCATAACTTAAAGCATTTTATCTTATTTATAAAGAATTAATTAAGTTTATTTGCCATTTAAATAGGCGAAAGCTTACAGCTAAAACCATCAAGTGTATAATGTTATTTAATGCTCCAGCTGAATCTATTTATATACACTACCAAAGCTCCTTTGGTATTTACCTATCACCTTTGACCCTGCGCCTGGGAAAACTGCGCTGGCATATAAATTTCATGCCCACACCCACTTCTGCTGCAATCGCCTTCAAGCCCCATGGGTCATCATAAAAATTTTCACCACTAATGAGGACGACGATTAATCGAAAAATGCCACAGCAAACAACGCTCGCTGCGCTTCAGTCTACAAACGTGTTAATGCCACCAAACATGGCTAAAAAGAAAAAAAAAATAATAATAATATTAAGCCGTAGAGATGGAGAAAGTAGAGAGTCGGTAGTTGCGTCATCGTCATGGTTAAGTTTACCATTGATGGTAATTGCAGGGCTCGAGGTCCTTCGACAATTATGTCCATATGACTAGAAATAACTGGGCGACTGGAGACGCCTTGTTAAATATCAATTAGACTGGATGACAAGAAGTTAATCCTTGTGCCTGGTTCCTGCCATCTCCGCCCCAGCACTTGGAAATATGGTACAAAATATGTGCGAAATGCATTTGACATAAAAGTTGCGGGAGCGTCAAGTTGTGCAAAACTATTGTCACACATGCACACAGCCAGCACAAAATTCCATTAAAGTTTTGCATTTGAAATTGCATCACCAGAAGGCTTCTGAGTGCGGGTGTTGCCAATGGGGCGTGCCAGTGGGCGTTGTGGAATGCGATGGGGCGTGGCATCGTGGTGGTTGTTGTGTCTGCTGACTGTGCCAGTGTGTGGGTGTCTCTATGTGCGGTAGCTGATACTGATTGAGGTTAGTTTAACCCTAGACTAGCCAGATTTTAATGGCAAGAGATGAGGTTACAAGCTGCAACGAAATGCTGCAATTTTGACAGGCGGCAGCAAGGGCTCAATTTACATAAATTTGCCTACACCAATGAAGTCTTAAATGATTCTATCTCAACTGCCTTGGGGTTATAATAAACCACCTTCAAAAGCTTGACAATGAACCATTTTGAACTTTCTAAGCTTTAATAAAAATGTACAAGCAATGTTTTAAGTTTTAACTAAAATTTATATATATAAGTAATGAAAATAGAGTATATGACACGAAATGCAGGTAAATGAAATTAAAAAAATTTAAACACTTTGAAAATATGTTGAAAAAATGTTGAAGCTTAAAAGATTGCTTTTAAGACGCATGCCAGTTTTTTTTTTATTTGGCAAAAGTACGAGCAAATGGCTTTGGTAATGGCTTTCTTTGATCTCGATAAGCAAAATCACTTTAGCCGTCAATGCTCATTGGTCGTTATGGGGTTAATTCATGCAAAAAGGTTATGCAGCTCCAGCACTTCACTGCTCCATCTACGTTCGTTGTTATTTCATTTGGCTTTCTTTCCATTTTTGTCAGCAGCCAAGTCAAGGCAAGCCAAAAGCCAACGCAAACCGAACGCCAGTCAAGCCAACAGAGCCGGGCCGGCTGGAGGGGTCAGAGGTCAGGGGGAATGGCATCCCGAGATGCGAGAGAGCCCAAGTAAGCCAATCAAGGCATTCAAAGAGAGCATATTTAAATAGCTTTTAACATGCACGAGCTGTCGAGCTGGCTGCTGTAGTTAAGTGAAGGCCAAAACCAAAGGCGACACAAAAATGCAGCCAAAAAAGGCGAGAGCCAAGCAGACAATTTTCAAAATTGCCAGAGAAGGGTTGAGCAGTTTCCAGTCGTTTAGCAATGCATCCAACGATATGCATTTCACCTTGCCATTTCTCTGATGCACCAGCACCCAGAAAATGCATTGGAATGCAAGCAGCTCGAATTGCCAGACTAATGGCGGCCTAAAAATGGTGTTGAATTTTTCTGAAACTTTACATTTTCATCTCATTGAAGCATTTAGGCTTTTCTTAGTAATTCACAAGTGCCTGCGTACTTGGAACTAATATAAATGCAAAAAACTTAAGTTTTTTAAATAAAACCAGATAAAATGCTGTAGTCGAGTTCCCCGACTATCAGATACCCGTTACTCAGCAAGTGCAAGCGCAAACGAGAAATTTTAACATTTTCTGGATAATCGGTAGAAATTGGGAAAAAATTAAAAAAAACTTAAAACATTTTTAAAAGTGTGAGTGTGTCAAAAAGTTTTTTGAAAATCTTTCAAAAGTGTGGGTGTGACAGTTTTGGGCGCTTTGCGGGCGTAGGAGTGGGCGTGGCAACATTTGGAAACAAGCTTGCGCTGCGTCCATGTTTCTTTATTCTAGCTTTCTTTCATTCTAGCTTTTTGTAGTTTCTGACATGGCGAGGCGTTCATACGGACAAACGGACGGACAAACGGACATGGCCAGATCTATACTTTATATGGTCGGAAACGTTTCCTTCTGCCTGTTACATGCTTTTTAACGAATCTAGTATACCCTTTAACTAGACGAGTAACGGGTTTAACTAATTGGTTTTAATAACCATCAACCCGAAAACGCCCTAAAAACGATTTTGCGTAAAATTTTGCTTAGATTTTGAAGCATTTTGCCGTGGGCGTTGACATTCTTCAGAGCTGGCAAATGTTTTAAGATTTTCAAGGATTTCGGATTGAATAGCTGCTGGTTGTGATGCTGTGCGGCAGTGCTAAGCAAACAGAGAAAGCATAATACGCACACACGCACACACTGAAGCACTTACACGCACACAGCCATAGCAGCTCACACCCACAGCAATGCCCATACATTTTGGGGGCATTTAAGCGCATATTTATTGTACAACGTTGCGTATGCGCAATAAATTTTCACAAAATTTCGACGCATTGTGGCAATAAAATGACATTTTTTCATATTTACACATAAAGTCAATGGTGAAGTGGAAGCGTAACGGGAAGGGATAGGCTTAGCGGGGTGTGGGGATGTCGTTTGTGAAGGATGTTACAGCGATTTTTTATGGCCTCTTTTGCTTTTGATACGATGCGAAATATTTTCAGCGCAGACATTTTTATTTATATTTATATACACTTTTATCTATACACATTTGATACGAGATGACGTGCGACAGCGGCAACAACAAGAGTAGCGGCAAAAGCCGCAGCACATGTGACAGCTATTGTTGTTGCTGCCGCTTTTGTGTGGCTTGATTCAATGCCAAAATGTTGTTGCAGCTAAAACGCCGCATAGAGCCATAAAATAGGGGAATTTAAGAGAGAAACAATTAAATTTCAGCTGACTTAGCGATATAAATAAATTCAGTGATATGTCAACTAGTTCTTAAAAACGTTTCGTTTGTGAAAACTTGGACATTTGCGCTTTTTGCGCATGTGTTTTAAGCACATGGGTTATAAAACAATCCTCTGGCATTAATTATTATATATGACATATTATTTTTTAATCGAAAACAGTTAGGTACTTTATATTGTTTGTAATGATAAAATTAATTACTATAATGGAAAATGCTTATTTGCTTTAATTTCGCTGGTGTGCGTGTGTTTTTTTTTTTTTGCGACTATCCAACGCAAACTTTAACTTTGCTTGTTGAGCTTTGCCAGCTTTGATCCTATAAAAGGGCCTAAAAGCCTGTCGAATCCAAAAGAGGAAAAAACATTGGTGCACGCATTTGCACATGCATAATAAATAAACATGGCCGCCGCCGCCCGCAGTCAGTTGCTAAGCCAATGGGTGCGGAATGTTTTGGGGGCCGTAAAGGGCGGCTCAAATTTACGCATTTGTAATTACGTTGGAATTAAGCCGCCATCAACATTTAATTGCTAAAAGCTTTACTCGCAACGAAGCAGCCACGCATGCGATGGGGGAACAGTTGGGAAAAATGGAGCATTTAATTAACAAATTTTACGCATTTATTTTCTATTTTCATAACGACGCTGATGTTGCTGATGTTGCTGCTGCTCATGCTGACCAACATACATACAACGAACCAAAATCGTGACAACATAATTTGGCCGGAACCGCAGTGAAAACGAAGGACATTGATGCCGTCGAGGGTAAATCGGTGTCGCTGCCCTGCCCCATCACAGAGCCACTGGATAATGTGTATATGGTGCTCTGGTTCCGCGATAATGCCGGCATACCGCTGTATAGGTGAGTCCTGCAGGACGACATCTCAATTGGGCCATTGTCTCGTCCTGGGCGGGCACACACACACACACACACACACACACACACACACACACACACACACACACACACACACACACATGTATAATTAAATGCAAACGAGAGTCTCGAGAGTTGCTACCTTTTTTTAAATCGTTTGGGGCGCTGGCGCACATAAGTATGCTATGATTTTTCCCCCACCCTTAAGTATGCCTGCATGTGTGTGTGGGTGTGTGTGTGTGTATTTGCTTGCCTGTGTGCCAGTGTGCGTTTGAAGGATGTGTGATTTAGCTTAGCGTCCCACCTGTTTTTGTTTCATTTTTCCCCCGTTTTTTTTTTTGTTTTTTTTTTTTTGGTTTTTCTTTGTTTGACTTTTGTTTTTCCTCTGTCTGCGCCTGGGTATTAACTTAATTATGTTTACCTAATTTAGAGTGATTAACCTCGGGCCATGACAAACCACAGGAATTATGTGCGGGCGAAAACACTCAAGTAGAACGTCGACGTGCAGCGAAGATTAAATTATGGTAAAATTGCCAAGTAAACGCTGGTCAGATCGCCAGTCAACCAAAGTCGGTGCCATAATAAAGTGGCCGTAATTGACGGCCCTTGGCTGAGAACCTGCACTGTGTTAGCTTCTAATTGCATTCACGGCATTTCACGCCACGTTGCTCCCTTTGGTTGTCAACCATAGATTTTTTCCTCTACCTAATTGCTTTTGCCAGCGCTTAGGGTATCTTAGGCTGTGTCGCAGCGCTTTGAATTTGGCAGGATAATTTATTACTCCAAGTTCAGTAAGCCAATAAAATACCAGAATATCAGGATGTGCAACTCTAAGATACATTTTTTTGATAGAAGTTAATTATTTTTAGTTAATATAAAGATGAAAAAAATATTTTTGTTTCTTATTGTGAAATATACTTATATATGAATTTAAAAAAATAAAGATTAAAAAATATTACTTTCGTTCTGAGCACAAAATTTAAAATCAATGATTCAACCAACGTGTTTCTATTATTTTTTCCAACAGTGTATGCTTTAGCCATAAAACGGAGAATCTAAAATAAGCTATTTGGAATAGTTTACTGTGCTGAAATTGTATTTACTTTCGAAGACTTCAGCGCACTGGAATTAGATTTCCTACTTTCGCCGCAACTGCCACTCGATTATCCTTCAGGGTATTCCCAAATTCAATCAGTCTGTGCACTTTACATCCTGTTCCGTCCTCGAAGTTCTTTTTTCCTTAGTTTTCATCACCGCCTCCTGGCGCCGCCGGTGCATTTTTAAAACACTCAATTTGCATGCAGTCGCGTCACTCGTTGCGTATTATTTGGGCATAAACATTTGCTGCATAGGCTCCTGTGGAGCTATTATTAACTTGGCCACTGGCTTTGCCATTTCGCTTTCGCACACGCTCCCCTTCTTTCGCGCTTCTGCTGCCGTTTAAGCAAAGTGCAACTGTTTTTTAGTTTTTAATTAAAACGGCGTCGCAAAGGACGACGAAAAATACAAAAAAAAAAAAAAGAAAAGAAAAGAAACGGCGATTAAAATTTGGGTTAAAGTTGTCCGCGGCGAGGGGAGTGGAGGGGGGTTTTGGCCCTCATTCTGCTCTTGAGTCGGCTGCTGGCCGTGCCGCAATTAAGTTGTTGCATTTGCAACGAGTGCAAGTTCGACGGCTTCCCGCATAAATTATTGTGTGTTGCATACAAAGGGGCGCTTAACGCTCAGCTCGCCGCAGAAATATTCAAAAGTGGCTGCAATCGCAGCTGGAATGGCAACAGCAGTAGCAACAATTTGGTAGAAAGCGAAAGAGCCATTCAGCAAGGAGAGAGAGAGAGAGGGAGAGAGTGGGAGAGAGACAGAGACAGAGACAGCGGGTCAGAGTGGCTGAAAAGGACCTCTTCTGATTGAGAGACCTCAGTCTGGTTTTAAATTTGAGGCAACGAACTTTTTTCTCGCCACCGAAATGGCCGAAACGAAATACGTTAATTGACAGCGTTGGCTTTAATGCAATTGCATGTAAACCAATGTAACGTTGCAAATAATTCACGTATTTTAATTATTTCCATTTAAAGTCATTTGCTTTAATTGAATATGATCGCAATTGAAATCGTTGAGAGTGAGTGTGCATTTTTAGCCAACAGTGCTCTTTTTATCATGTTTACTTGTTTGCTTTAAACAATTTTGCAAATACTTTAATTAAGAAAAATATTTCTCTCATATCAGTTGCTTTTCATTTGCATTTTTTTAAATATTTCTTTTTCAACGTCGCTCATTCCAAGGTTTATTGTCTTTGGAAATAGCAAAGCACTTGGAAAGTTCGAAACTCTCAGGAGGCATAAACTTGGGCCATTAAATGCAGCGCTGGCTTAAATCTGCAGAACAATTTTGAGGAGCGAAATGCCTAAAAAGCAAAACAAAAACAAAAAAAAAAGTAAATTTTTATCTGCAGCACATAAATTGCATTTTGGCAAGGCCTTACACACAAACAATGTTCGCCATCGCATTTTCCACGCTGCCTAATGAGCAAACCAAAATAAATTACGCTAATTTTCGTGCGAAAAGTTCAGAGGCGTGTGGAAAACGGGAAAACGGGAAAACGCGAAAATGCGGAAATGAGCGGGGAGTTGAATTATATTGGCTATGGATTTCATTAATTTTCGAGCTGGATGAAATTTTTGGGGCTTGATTTAATTCGCATTGCCCGCCCACATTAAATATTAATGGGGGGCAGTGGGCGGGGCATTTTCCAAGGCTCTCATGTTATTTAATGTGTTTGTGTGTGTTCCCATCTCGTTTCTCTTCTTTTTTTTTCTGTTTCTACCCCCCAGCTTCGATGTCCGCGATAAGGAGAGCCGGGACCAGCCCCGACATTGGTCAGCACCGGAAGTTTTTGGCTCACGTGCCAAATTCCATTTTGACTCGCAGCCAGCAACCTTGGAAATTAAGGTGAGTCTTACCCGTGGGAATCGTGGGCACTGGTACCCATTAATTTTGCTCAGTGTACGGCGGGGCGGATAAGGTGTCGCCTGATAGTGAAATAAATGCGGGGATTTCAACATTTCAAATTACCTGCAATTAAATAATGCATTTAATCGAAATGCATCTGAAAAGATGCATTCGCTGCAGACTTTCTATGGGCCAATGGGCATGCTTATTTGACTACATAAAAACTTTTCGCATAAATGCGCATTTAAATAAACAAATGTCCAACCAGAAAATGACAAATTAATGTAGGCAAAAAGAATTGAAATAACATGGTGGCACAAATCGGAAGTGAAACTTTCATTTTTTGAATAGCACATTTTGGGCTTAAAGTCTTCTATTTTTGCCGGACAAATGCAATTTGAGATACAATTCCCACAAAGCGGCGGTGTTCTATCTGAAATGCGTACCAAAAAACATCAAAAAAGGGAGAAGCACAGATTTGGCCAAAACAGAGAATCAACCAGCAAGCGGAAGCAGCGATGGCGAAAACATGGCTAAGAAGAGCCAAATGGAATGGAATGGAACTGAATGGAATGTGGAAAACAAATTTAGATATCAAAAGTTGTTAAATTGCCTGGCGCACGCGAAATGTTTATTAATGTCTTGCATGTTTACAGATAACTTGATTTAGCGTTTCTGTCATGCAATACGTACATACATAGATACACGTACATACCAACAAACGAACATAGCATCGTACTTCGTCCTTATGCAATGTGTTTGCTACTTCAATTCGTTGTATCGCATCGTCTCGCCTTGGATTTCCCTGCCCTGGGCTCCTGGGCTTGTCCCTGCCCTGGCATTTGACTTTTTAAAGGCCAACTTAGTTAAGGTCTTAAGTGAGTTAAGTAATAAACAGCCAGCTTGGTGGAAATGTGGGGGTTTTGCTGGAGCTGGAGAGGCTTCGTTAACAAGCTGCATTTCGAAATGAATGTGAAATGCACACGAAGAGTCAGCCACCATAAATACGGCAGGCGAAAAGTCCTCGTAATGTTTAGCAGGGTGAGCGAAATGTAAGGAGTCTTTGCAAAAATTGTTATTTATGAATTATGTGCTAAAATTGGTCTGTGACTGCGGGGCGTGGCTTTGGGGCTGAGCTTATAAATGAATTTTAATTGCGTTTCAATTGCAAGCCAATTAACTTGCCGCAATTTATGAGCGGCCAGCGAACACAGGAGTCTAGCATATACATATGAGTGGTTGTCGTGCAGGAACGGGTGCTATCTACTACTCACACACTCATATAATCAAAGGCACTCCAAAGAGTTTGCTTTCAAAGCAAAGCAGGTCAAAGAGTCTGGTCACACCAATGTGTGAATCAAACTCAATGAACGAATAAGTATTTCCATTGGGTGTCATCAGTTCGCAAATTTTGTAATTAATAGTTTACACATGACAAACTTGATCTATTCAAGCGCAAAAAAAAGTAGCACTTAGAAAGCTGTTAAAGATTAAATCAATAATTCGATAGCCTAGAATTTTGTTTAAAATTCAAATATAAATTATTACCAGAAGAATGAATAAATGGAATTTTTGAAATTCCACATACCTGATTGCACACATTGCTCACAAAAATGTCCGCATATAATCCACATTGAATGTGCATGAAATCCGTATCAGTTCTGCAATATTATATTTAGAGAAGCGGATTAACACCCACAGATTTGGAGATTCAATTCTAGGCTGCAGAGAAAAATTTGCGGCAGAAATGCACAAAATAATGGAAAGAGTCCATCCTCGCTCAATTAAATTATTAAATAAGTGATTGAGTACGAATAAAAAGAGCAAAGCTCCTGAGAGAACAATATGCTGAAAAATATATTGAAAACTACACAGGTTTTTGCACAAGCCCACAAGGACTCTTGTGGATAAGTGACAAACGACAACTTCTATTCCAGCCATTTGAAGTCCACTCGAGGGAAAACCGCAAAAACTCAAGTGTCATGCAATAATTGAAAATTATATGGCTGGGCAAGCTGGTTTTCTGGCTGACTGTGTGCATGCTAATTCCCCGTTTACCCACTTGCATCCAAACACAAAATAACCACAAATAATAACTTACAATTTTTGCAGGATATCAAGCGACATGATCAGGGTATTTATCGTTGTCGTGTGGATTTTCGCACCAGCCAAACGCAAAGTTTCCGTTTCAATTTGTCAGTAATAAGTGAGTGTTGCCCATTAAATGAAGCATTCGTCGAATTGTATGCAAGTGGAGTGTAGTGTCTCATCCATCTGTGTTGTTCTTTCGTCCATCCTGTTTGTCCCTTAGTACTTCCGGAGCAGCCAATCATCCTGGACCGTTGGGGTCGTCAGCTGAATGGGACGCAATTGGGGCCCAAGCAGGAGGGCGATGATATCGTTATCACTTGTCGTGTGGTGGGCGGTAAGTTAAGCTGACTGACTACAAAAGACGAACTTAACCCCAATACTCCCCCCTCGATATACACATACATACACAAGAGAAACACACTCACACACACACACACAGAGACACACACAGAGACACCCATACGAGCCATATCCGTATGCTCGGCTAGACAATTTCCTGTTAATTTCCTTAAAAGCTTTGACCGGCAAAAAAGCAAGGAGAAAGAGTACGGCAAATGAAAATATCACAAAGTCTGTGCTCTGCTTTGGCTTTCACTACATTTTCGGCTCGCCGGCTTGGCTTGTGGTATTTTTTCAAGCTTGACTTTTTAATTTGCACCATTTTTCGTTTTTACAACCGGTTTACTAACTTCTTGTTCGTTTTTTTTTGTTTTTTTTTTTTGCTGTTTTGTCTTTGGTATGCCAATAGGTCGGCCGCAACCGCAGGTCCGCTGGCTCGTAAATGGACTGCTTGTCGACAATCAAAACGAGCACAATTCCGGCGATGTTATCGAGAACCGTCTGTTGTGGCCATCGGTGCAGCGCAACGATTTGAATTCCGTATTCACATGTCAGGCACTGAATACGCAATTAGATAAGCCCAAGGAGAAGAGCTTCATACTGGATATGCACTGTAAGTAGCGTTGATTGTGGCCGGACCGGGCTCTGCTCCATTCCCTTAATACATTTGTCAAAAGTCGGTTGAATTGGACAGCACGTAAAATATCTTTAGTTCTCAACTAGAAGAGGGGATGGAATGAGGCGATTATTTACACAAAATATACACATGTTCCTTAAAACCTTTGATATTTTTATATGCTACATATTCCCTTTTTGCATTGATATAAGTTTAATACTAAATTGCACAAGGGAGTGCATAATTATCGAAAAAAATCGATATGCTCATAGGTAAGAGTATGTTCTAATCTTAAAGCATTGTGGTGTAGAAAATAGAAAATAGAAAATTTGAAACGGCCAAAACATTTAGCATGACTTTTGGGCCAACGCACACTGCCATAATGTTAAATGTAGCATTATAAGGGCCATTTAATAATTATATGCCAGCTGACGAGAAAACAACATACACGTACGTAGTAGATGGGGGGCGTCGACTGTCGAATGTCAGACCCTCGTGCTCCCAGAAAGCCCGTGGCCTGGGCTCAGTACATCCAGCCAGGTGGAACACAATGCGGCAGGAGCTCAAGGAGTCCAGTCATCAACGAGCAGCAGACATGGCATCGGAGGGCCGGACAAAGTCATAATCCTTCCAGGAAGTGCAGCACTTGAGAGCTGTCGAGTCGTAATAGACACAAATTGTTGTTGATACTGTGCGGCACGGGCACACAGCCCTACCATTGTACTGAGTAAACGGGGGGTGGGGGCAACGGGGGTGGGGGCACGGGGGTGGGGTGTCCAAAATGATTGCCTTACGAAACGAACTGCAATTATGAGACCATGAAATATTATGGTAAATCGTTTTAATTACAATTGCATTGAATTGAATGTTCTTCCCGTCCAATTACAGTGAAGCCTTTGGTTGTGAAAATCCTGGAGCCGCCCAGCTCCATGATAGCCGATCGCCGCTACGAGGTGTCCTGCGAATCCTCCGGCTCTCGGCCAAATGCCATCATCACCTGGTACAAGGGAAAGCGGCAATTACGACGCACAAAGGTGAGTGGAAGCATACACGTATATAGGTGTATATATGTATACACGTATATAGATATATTTGTATAAATAGCTTTGGAGGGGCTTTCCATGGAGTGGAGTGACCGCAATTGGCGCAGCTAGTTGGCTGTTTCTGTCTCTGTCTCTGCCGCCGGTTCCATGCTGCTGTTGACTGACTCACGTTCAGCTCGATAACTTATTGTGTTTGCACAGTCATGCCAAACAAACGGAGCTCGTAACTCCTGACCCGCCCACGTGCCCTGTCCACAGTCCATAGTTGGATACCCCTTAGTGCAGAGACAGACAGAACCAGGAGCTGAACCAGAAACTGAACTACACACCACCCACCACACACCACCCACCACCCACTTGTTGTCCCTGGGCGTGGTTCACACTCGCAGCTGGGTCCTAGTCCAGTGCCCCCAGCCAAGCCAACCCCCCAACTTGGTTAGAATAAACACAGATAATGTGATATAAACTCGACAATACACAAACGATTCTAGTCCGCTTTGCATTTTGCTTTGGCCCACCCACTTTTCCTTTTCCTTTAGTACTTCTACTTTTTTTTGTTTGTACCCTTTCAACGACTGCTTGCAGTCCGGTCAACTGAACTGGTTCAGGTTTCAGCCTAGTTTTTATAGTGATTTTTCTCAGAGTTGCTGCCAAGTCTTCTAAACTGGTCTTAAATGGAATAAATCTTCTAGTATTCTAATAATATCAGAACATTACGAATATCTAGTGTTGTTTATTTATTATTATTTATTTTTATTTATTTCTGAATTAGTGTTTGGGTTATGCAGACATATATTGCATACATAAAACCTTTTAAAAAAAAAAATACATTTTGCACTTTTTTTTTAAAGAAACATATATTTAGCACTTTTTTTTTAAATAACATATACATATGTTCCTTTAAAAAAAGTACGAAATATATCACTTTTTTTTTTAAAAGAAACATATATTTAGCTCTTTTTTTTTTGAAGGAACATATATAGATCACTTTGTCTTTTAAAATCAAACATATATTTAGCACTTTTTTTTTTTTAGAGAAACATTTATATCTAGCACTTTAGTTTGCAGAATTAAACGTATTTGTTAGGGTATTTCAAAACATAGGTGCTGTGTAGGAGTTTTCTGTTTGTTGTTTTCCTTTCTTGCTTTTTTTCTCTTCAACTTTCGACAAATTTATGGGAGTTTTGGCGCAATTTTGTTGCAATTCATTTTTGTGTGTCGGGACCTCGAGCTGAGTCGAGTCGAGTCGAGTCCTGGTTAGCCATATCCTAGCCCGGGCCTCTACGGTCTGGGCCATTGTTTATGTCCATGTCTATCCGCTTATATGCATACACGCTGATTGCTTTGCCGTTTTGGCCAGCTACTGGGCCAGCTCCTGGGCCAGCCAGCCAATGTTTTAAAGACCGGAAATGTTTTTCAGTAGTTTTCATGTAGCATAAAGTTGCCGTAATGCGGCACAGGTCCCAAACACTCTGCCAATACCGCGCCGTCCGATGTCCTCGGTCCTGCCATCCCACATGTTTTACATGCCTTTTCGTACCCTACTTTGGGGTTTCTAATATATGTCTGTGTCTGTGTCTGTGTCTGCTCCCCTTTGCCAGGTTGTGGGTGGGCTCAGGCGGAGTGTTTTAGCTGTGGATGCCCCAAGCATTAATCAAAGCTCCGCAGACGGTCTAATTGAGAAGTTTGGCCCATGAATGGAAATAGCCTGTGCAGCAGGCAGCGAGCATGTTGCAGAATGGAAATTTTTTAAATATTACACTGATACGGCTTGTGAAGTGTTCTTAAAACGCCGTTAGCAACTAAAAAAAAAATCCCATTTACTGACTATACCCAAAAAGGCTCAATTAAAAAGTTAAGCTGTTTTTTTTATTTAAATGGTATTGGTTACTCAATTCGGGCCATTAGGCTTCGGTTACATTTGCTGTATTTCTTGTATTTCTTATCGCCCTAAAAGTGACCCCAAATTGTTTCAAATTAAATCCAATCGATCATATTTCGCCGCCCTAAAGGCAAGGATTTATATTCCCGCTAACTGTCAGCACTTTAACACCCCAGCCCGCACAACACACACACACCCGAACACCAAATCACATATCTGGCAAATGCCTTGCCTTGGAGCGATTTTAGCCATGTGCAAAGTGCTAACAAAGCGTGCCACATGGCGGGGAATGGGGGTAAAACACTTTATGGCCATACCAACTATATGGCGGGCGGGCGGAGCATCGACTAATTGTGTGACGCCTTTTGTTGGTGTCCCTGTCTGCCATTAAATTTATAATACCCCGAGAGAACACACACACCCACACACCCGCACACCCGCACACCCGCACACGTGGAGCACACACATAAAACCCGAACAAACATTCCAATAAATTTTAAATTGCAAACATAAAATATTTCAACAAATTTGCACGCAAAAAACCGAAAGAGACCGAACTTTTGCCGCAAGGCAAGGTCTGAGCCAGGGTCTTAGGCATTGGCGGCTGGCGGTAAAACTTAATTAATGCAGCAACATTTTCTTATATTTTTTGTTTTGTTTCTTCTCTTGCAGGACGACATATCAAAGAACTCGACACGCTCCGAGCTGAGCTTTGTGCCGACCACAGACGACGATGGCAAATCGATAACATGCCGTGCGGAAAATCCAAATGTGAATGGCCTGTATTTGGAGACCATGTGGAAATTGAATGTCGTTTGTAAGTATTACAAATTGTGCTTAAGTCTAAAGTATGAGTGAAATGGATGTGGCAAATGAAGGCTTTCCCCCATATACCACCTCCAAAAAAAAAAAAGGGAAGGCGCTGGGCAAAAACCGAAGAAACCAAAAGCGATGGAATGAAAACCGTTGGGGGGCAAGAAAAGGCATTGCCGACAGCTACCAAAAGGTAGACAGTCGTGGGCCAAAATTTATTACGGCGGCGATGTCGCCATCGCTATCGCTGCCGTTGAAAGCCTTTAAAATGCAAATAAATCAAAGACAAATGACAAATTGTGAATAATTTGCCAAAGGGCCAAAACACTGTAGCGTTCGTGGTGGCCAGCAGGAGGGGTCCACTGGCTCAAATGAAATATGTGGGCTAACAAAATGTATGGCAGTCGCTTAAATTAAATGAAGGACTTTACCTCTGGCCCCGTTTCAATAAAAATAAATAAAAAATAACTTTCGCAAAGTAGGCCCAAAGTGGAGATCCCAAAACTGGGGCCCGAAATGTTCTTACCGCCCACGGATTTTACCTGAACGAAATCTCCCAATAATTGTAATTTCCACTTTAAGCCACTTTAATTCGTATTCCGCAGCATCGGAAAACCCAACTGGAAAGTACTGCGGACATCGTAAAGTGTGAAACAAAAGTGTCGGATGGGGAAAACGAATCGAACTCAATGGCGTTCCGCATACGCCATGTATGCCACAGTCAACATTTTCGTCCTCCTTTCTGTTTCTCCTCTTTTTTTTTTTTTGGGCATCACAAGGGCATCACGTAATAGCATTTCCTTGCTTTTCATTTCTTAAAATATGAATATTTTCTTTACTTCAATGTGAAAGAGGTTGCCACGCCTCCGCGGAACAGTTTCGGTTACGCCCCAAAAAAAAGAACAAAAAATTATTCGCTTGCGCGTTTTTGCATATGGATGGATGTGTGTGTATAGGCGTAATATGATTATATTTTTTATGCCCCACACATACTTTGCAGGCTCATATTTTATGTTTTAGAATATTATTTTTTATTTGTTTGTTTTTGCTCACGTTAAAGCAATTGACGGTGTTGTGTTTGTTGCTACGTTGGCGCAAATAAACTTTATGATCGGCACGTAGCCACATACACATAAATGTGCGCCCAAATGTTTGTGTTTTGGAAAAAACTCTTCTGTTGGGGCAGGCTCGCGAAATCTCACGAATACACGTGTATCTTTAAATTCACACATGTATCTTAGACATCGATGTACACCAGAAGATAAATCAAATGAAGTATGATAATATATAAGAGCTTACAAGCATTCAGAGCAATAACATGGTTTTCGTTAGAAAAAAGGTTCTTCGGAATGTATTCGTAAGTAGTTGCTTTAGGAAAATGAAGTATTGTAAAGCTCCTCTTGAAAATTTTGGAATATTGTTTGCCATAACTTTATTAGAGTTCCTTCCACACACATGAGCAGATAAATTCCAGTTTGTTCTTATTTAGATAACGACTGAATTTATATGCCTAGGCTTTATATGTCTGTGCTTTTGTAGCCAGTGCTGTTGGAATACGATATCTGCATCACGCGTGAGTTATTATGCCAACTGCGTTTTGGCTCCTTAGGCACGACATTTGCCAAGGCCATTTGGTCATGGTTTATGCCACGCGTCGCCCATCTCATGCCCCTCCACCCCCTTCCCCACCCTTTGTATAATTTTGTTTATATCTCGCATGTGTGCGGCATGGTGCAAGCAAGCGAGTGGCTCGTTTTAAAATTTATAATGTAACCGAGCGGGGCAGCCTTAGTTGGTCTCCTAGCAATGGAAACAAGACAAAACATGGAATGCAATCACAGACTTCCCCACGGAGCGCAGGATTGGAAAAGGAAACAGCACTGCGGCAAAATAAAATACAAAGGAGTTTTATTTATAATCAGGTTTTAGGAATACGGTCTGCAATTGACAGCTCCTTTGAATTATCAGGGCTTTGAAAATTGCTTAATACTTGTTTATACCAAAAAAAAAAGAAATAATTTTGTGTGTATTTTTTTTGTCTTCTATTTTTTTGTTTAGTGTATGTGGGGCAGACCCCGCAGCATAGCAGACAATACATATGAATCACATACGCACGCAGACGAGCTGTAAGTGTCTTCCCGTATGTGCTTCTGTGGCCATTGTTTATGGCCGGGAACATGGGCGGATTGCTCCTCCTGGGTGGAGCTGGTGGAGCTGGTGGAGCGTGCCTGGAATTTTGAAAAAGCGAAAGCTTACGCCACATGTATTGCATTGAATGCCACCATTTGGGTTGATATTTTTAAATTGGCCATAGAAGTGCTGTGTGCGTTATCCACACAGTGGGCGGTGTCATTTTAATGTCTCTCCAAAATGGAATCCGCGGCCAAATCGGCCACCAGGGCATCGTAGACGGAATGCGGCACCACCGTACCCACAATCTTCTTGTTCACATCGGTCTTCACGCGTATGATCTGGATCTTGTGTCCGTTTTTCTCGATAACCAGCTCGATGCGGTCCCAAATCGGTAGCATTAATCCGGATAGCACGTGGTAGGTGCGCACCCGGAGTCCCACCTCACAGCCCGTCGGCATGGGACAGGTGCGATTCCAGTAGACGTGGGAGCACATATTCAGGCACAGCTCGTACTGCTGCACCCAGTATCTTTGGGCCTCTTCCGGGCTCACCCTCACATAGCGCGATGAAATGGAGTCGTGTGTCTCCAAACGCACTTGGGGACCCGTATTGGGTCGGTAGATTTGCAAATTGATCTTCGATACATCCGATGAGTTGGACGGCGCTTGCAGGCACAAAATCGAGGAGTTCTTGTTCTGGCGCAGCTGCTGTAGAATGTAGAAGCCTTCGTGTTCGTGTTGGGCCTCCTTTCGGTATCTATGGGTTAGGTGTTTTATAGTTTATTAGTGAAATATTTTGTAACCATTTCAAAGTCAACTCACTTGGCCAGTGCCGTCTCAAATGACATGCCACGTTCCACTGTCACCGTATGGAGTTCGGTGGCCGCCGTTCCGGTGGCATGCTGCCTGATGAATCTCATCAGCTTGATGGACTTAACACTTGCCCCATGGGCATCCAGGTCGAGAATGCCCAGATCGAAGCGGCCTGTGCGCTTCATTTGCATGATCAGCGAGTACATCTTGTCCAGGAAGAATTTGAATAGGGCATTCTGCACTTCCACACGGCAGCCAAGGATACGGTTTAGGAACTTGGATATATTATTACTATCCTTCTCCACGGTGAACACCTTGACCTTGTTCTCCTCCCGCACATTGATCATACCCACGCCGGCCATTGCCACACAACAATCGTAGACGAAGTCACCCTTGTAGGATTGCGGCACTTGAGACTGGTCCAGTGGCTTATTGCTGGTCAGTTGTTGCATCACCATCTCTAGGGCACTGCGCCCGATGCTATTATCGATATTGAACTGGGAGAGGTCACGGGCATCGGTGGCACGACGGTCGCCCTGGGTAAGGGCACCCAGGCTCTCCAGCCTCTTGGCCACCGTGGAGGCAAACCGGCGCTCGCCAGCCAGATCCGTGATCACGAACACATATTCGGGTGAGTTCACCTGATTGGAGCGATGGGTGCGTCCAAATTGTTGGATGGCCCTATCCGCACTCCATGGCAGTTCCAAAGTGATGTGAAGACGACGCCGCTGATTGGAAACCCTCTTGTCACTCTGCAGGGATATTCCACTGGAGGCCGCCTCCGAAATGATGGCCACGTGCTTGCTGCCATCCATGAAGCGCTGCTTCTCACGATAATTGACCAGGTCCATCGAGGAGTCGTTCTCGCAACGTGGCTCGTACTTGTAGCCATCGTACTCGGAACGCACCACTCTGCCGCGTCGGCCCGTCATCTCTGCCACCAAATTGGTGCCACCCAGTTCAGAGATTAGTTTGTCCAGCGTGTTCGGCGGCAATTTCTTGCCGAGAATCTCGATTTTCTCCAGCAGCATTTCACGCATATTGATGCAGCGTTCCACATCCCGCTCCGTGATATTTGCCCTTTGGGGCTTGGTATTGTCGAAAGTGTAGCTGGTCTCGCCTTCGCTGTCCTGGGCCCTCATATTACTGCACAGATGCTGTAGAATGCGCTCCTGCATAGTTATCTTCTCCACTGTTTCAAGGAATAATTATAATAATTAATTATAATTATTATAATAAATTATTCTAAATCAACCTACCTTTGTCCGCCTTGGGTGGTCGTCCTCGACGCTTTCGTCCGGATTTGATACGCTCATCATCCGCATTCCAACTGCTCTCATACATCTCGATGTCGCTCTCGCCCGCCTCGGCATCCATGTCATCGTCGAACCAATCGGGATTCATTCTTGACCTCTTGGGTCTAAATGGCTGGCAACGTGCCTCCGGCTCAAATTCACCCGTATTCAGTAGATGGTGGAACGAGTCGCGCTTGGGTGCTGGGAAGTGCTTCTCCACGAACAACTGGATGATCATCTTGGCGGTGGACACAAAGGAGTTCAGTTTCCCATGATAACGTTCTAGGTGCTCCAGTGTGTGCGATTCCCCTGTCGATTGAAGCCCAATTACCACCGCCTTGCCCATTCGAGTGGCCTGCCGTGTCATCTTGACCACATGATTCACCTTGGAGGCGATGCACAGGTTCTTGAAGAAACGCTGATGGGCGCACCAGAATTGGCAGGTTATTATCTTCTGCACCCTATTCTCGATGCACATCAGGCGACAGGCCTTCTGGAACTTCTTGTTTATCTCCGCCCACAGTTCGGCAGCCATGTTATAGCTCTTGCGAAATTCCTTTCGCATGGCCACCTCCTCGATGCGAAAACTCACATCCTTGAAGCTCAGTTGACGAGCTATGTAAGTGCCCCTAAGCTTCATATCCATGGCAACGATTTCCATGGCTCCAATGCCGCGCTTCTCCACGGCATTCACAAATTCGTAGAACTCCGGATAGGCGGTACCTTCACCCCATAGTCCCAATCTGACCATATAGGCCATATTCCGGGGCTCACTTGCTCCTGTGGCCGAGGCATAGACCACTCTGGCCTTTGGCATCATTTTCTGCAGCTCCAGAACAGTCGTACCCGTCTTGGTGGACTTGCCAACATTCATCAGGCTAAGATTCTTGGCCTTGTGGCACTCATCGAAAACTATCACGCCCTCGAACTTTTTGCCAAGCCAATGGGCCAACTGGCGGAGGCGCGTCTTGTACTTCGAGTTGGCCGTCAGCGATTCGCCAATCAAAGCTGTGTAAGTGCAAAATATCACGCCGCGCTTGAAGTTATCATTTTCTTCGGAATCAATGCGGCTATACTTAAACTTGTTGATGGCAGCCACTCGTATCCTCTCATGGGCTCCTATATCGGCGAGATCCCGCTCCGCATCGAACTTGAGGTCATTGGAGACGGAGATCCAAAGGGCGCGTTTTCGTCCCTTCATGTAGTTATCTAAAATGATGCCCGCAATGGTGCGACCCTTGCCCACACCAGCTCCATCGCCCAGCAGAAATCCAGCTCGATCGCCGTCTGGCAGGATCTGCTCGTGAGCCTGACAGGCATAGACCACCGCCTCCAGCTGCAGGGCACTCAAGCATTCGGTGGTCTGCGGGGGCAGGGCCAACTGGTAGGTTATATTGGGCAGCTCAACGGATGACAGAGTGGCCGTTTCCACGACGGCATCGGGATGGGCCCTGCCAAACTTTAGTTTGCTTGGCCAGTAAGCTGCAAAGGTGTCGGCCACCCCTATTTCCTCATAGTCGACCTCCTCATCCTCGACCGCTTGTTCTGGAAAGCCAGAGTATGTCATGGGCACGGCCATGTAGGGATGACCACTCTGCAGTATCTGATTCAGTTGGCTGGCCGTAAAACTGTCCAGTTCGGTCACCTTCATTTGACCCATTCCCATCGTTGGTTGCACCATTTGCACATTGGTAATTAATCCATCCGGACCAGTGGTATATTTGACGGCTATATCCTCACCCTGCGTATTCTTAAGTCGCGTGATCATCGGCCCTTGTGGCAAGTTGCGCTGCTGATTATTTACAAACTGCACAACACCCGCTTTTCCCATTTCCATGGTACTTTTGGCCATTGAATTGGATGGTGTCGCTACGGGATTCTGTTTTAGAAAAACTTTATCCTCCGCCAAGTTTTTGACTCTGGGTACTGAAATGTATGGCTCAGTGTTATAAAGTGGCTCCTTTGTGGGTTCACTCGTATTTTCAGCCGCTACCATGGGTAAAGAATCCAGTTCCGCCTGGAGGCGTGCATCAATCTCAGATTCCATTATCCTGGATTGCGGCGGTGGCATTGTATGCGATCTTGCAGCTGTCTTCAGCGCCGTGCGAGTCTTTGCTAGTGGAGCTGGAGGTACACGTGGCAACACTTTGGCTGCAAACTGAGATTCAATTTCAGCACTCAGGCGTCCAGCAATCTCGTCGTGCTGCTTGGGACCAGCATTATGGGTTTCCTGGTCATTGGGGCTACTCTCACTACCGTCAGTAAAGCCAAGATCGCGAAGATATTGAGAAACGGAACTCTTACGAGCCGGCGGCTTTTTACTTTCAGCTTCAGGAAGCTTCTCCAAAAACTGCATATCATTGCTCCAAACATTACGATCGGGTTTACTTTGTGCTTGATTGCTTATAGGCGGCGGATGATCTGCATATTGATTATTCCTTTGCTGCATGGAGCTGTAACTTGGTTCCTTTCTTATCTCTTCCGTCTTATAGGTGTAGTTGCTGGGTGGATTATTCTTTTGCTGCATGGAGCTGTAACTTGGTTCCTTTCTTATCTCTTCCGTCTTATAGGTGTAGTTGCTGGGTGGATTATTCTTTTGCTGCATGGAGCTGTAACTTGGTTCCTTTCTTATCTCTTCCGTCTTATAGGTGTAGTTGCTGGGTGGAAGAGGCGGTTGATAACGCAATGTTGCATCTGCACTCTGTTGCTTTGTTATGTATACCACCTTCGCCGGGAGATTTTGTTCGAAGTCCGTCTTTATAATGGGTTGGTTGTTGGTGTTCTCTGGAAAAACTAAATTCACCTGCTGACCGTCCATGGTAGTGTATTGCGCTTTTGGAGTTGTAGTTGTTGAGTTGACTTGAGCACCTCTAGCACCTCCAGCACCTCTAGCACCTCCAGCACCTCTAGCACCTCCAGCACCTCTAGCCCGTGTCGCATTCTGCATATATCTGCCATTTGCCACTTCTGACTCCGATTTGTAACCGCTTTGGCTTGGATTTGAATAAAAATTACTCTCAGCCTGCCGTTTTAGTATATATGTGCTTCCTTCCGCCTCTGAAAAGTAGCAGGTTTCTGGAGCCACACTCTTCTTCGGTGTACTTGCTGCAGTGCTCTGCGGCAAGTTCGAGTACCGGGCATTATTATTTTGGCTTAAGTTTACAGCGCCATTGTTTAAATGTGCTGCAGCATAGCTTGGCTTGGGTGTACTTATGTTCTGACCTTTATTTTGGTTTACTTGAGCCCTTGAAGTCGTCTGGTTACGTTTTCCCGAACTTTTATTGGCTAAAGGTTCCGGCATCTTAAAAGTTGTACTTTCATCCGGTTGAAGATTTTCATTAGTTTGCGTTCTTCCACGCACGGATTTCGAACGATTGGATGCCTTTGGTTTTTGAGGGCGCGAGGGCATCATTTGCTCATCGTCCGTATGGTACTGACCATACTTGGTCGTACTACGCAAATTACTGCGAAGTGGCCTAGCTGCACCTTGTTGGCCATCCTTGGTACTTGACCCGCTCGCTGCTGACTCGCACGAAAGTGCGGATTTGGCAGCACTGGCTGCTGTCTGCCGTTTTCTATTTGTGCCCGGATTGGATTTCCCAGCACTTTCTGTCACTAGCTGTGGCTTTTGCCCTTTCTGTGAATTAGTTTTGGCATTCGTATTGGTCTCACATTTCGAATTGGCGGCTGCATATGAGGCGCCGTGATTGGTGGCCTCCTTCAATGGAGCCGCCCTGGAGCGGGCACGTCTGACTGGGACCTCTTGCCTCTCATTGACGTTAGGTGCTGTTCGGGAACTGACCGACCTTCTGGGACGAGGCATTTTGTTAGTTTCACAATCACAGGTTTTAGAAAACTTTTTGGTTTTTTGTTCCTTTTTTTTTTTTAGTTTTTTAGTTTTTATTTCAATTGCCGATTTGCACTGGGGAAAGCAGTCTCATCAACTGAGCAAAATTGTGTTATTTCAAGCGGCTATAGCTTGCATAATTTCTCATAGCCTACTATGTTAAGTATTAATCGAACACAAAAATCAATGCTAACTTGTTTTTATTTCGTTTTTAGTTTGTAAAAAAAGTAATAAACTTGAATGCAAATATGGTTCATATGCATGTTTCCAAAATTGCTTTGGCCCAAAAGTACTCCTTTGATTGTATTGCTGCAACCAATTTAAATATCGTAGATACAACTTTCTTGACTTACGTAGCCAAAAATATCTTTAAGATTTGCAGCCCTGGGCAAATCCCGTGAGTCAGTTGGCATAACACAACAGCCCACGAGGGCACATAAATTCTGAGCAACCGTTGACTTCCGTTTCGCCATCGATCGATGGTCGTTTTGGGCCAAAGAAACGAACGGGTTTGCTGGGTCTGCAAGATTACGAAAGGGGCGGGGGTGAAGGGGTGTTGAGGGGTGTTGAGGGTCAGGGGGCAAGGGTATCCGTGGCGGAACGGTAAATGATAATCACAAAAATGGCCTGCAACATGTGTGCGGAAATGCGCGACGCGACTTTTCCAGCGAAAGAGTTTTCACAGCCCTTTGGGCACTTTGCCTGATTGGCAGACTGGCGCTTATGGAAAAGGAGGACTACACAAGTGGGCGGCGGGGAAACGGCACACGGGCTGGGCAAAAGTTTTCCAGGCCATTCTAAAGTTTCCAGGCGGAAGGCGGAAGGCGGAGGGGAACTTTTTGGCTTTGGCTTGGTGTTTGGTTTTGGGTCTGGTCTTGGGTTCCGTTTTGCCCAACTCTTGACTGTCGACGTTTGGTTTTGGCCGCCAATAACTCAACAATATTAAGGTTGGCACGTGCGTCCCCTATTCCCCTCCCAGTTTCTACTCCTGCTCGTGGTCCTGGTCCTGGTCCTTGTCCTGGTCCTTGTCCTGGTCCTGGGCCTGGGCCTGGTCTCGTTCCCGGACCCAGTTCTAGTCCTGGCACTGGGTCTCCTTGTCTGGGTTCTGGGTTCTTGCCGCCGCTGGTCTCCGTTTGTCGCAAAGTTTGTGGCTCGTTAAGCAAATTCAAACGACTTAAGCGGCAACACATGTTCGCAAACAGCGGTCGATGGGCGGGTTGTCGTTGCCATGTCCTCATAACTCCTGGCTGATGCTTCACTTTGTTCCAGTTATTGCTCCAAATCGCTCATATTTGCAAAAACTATTAAATAAGCTTGATCATGACAGTGTGCGGGATTCTGGGCGATGACAAGACAGCTGCAAAACGGGAAAATGTATGCCACAACAATTTGGGGGCATGAATAAAACAAAAGATTTCCGTTTTAAGACATTGAATTAATGGGCATTTAATATTTTATTTCGAAACCTATTTAGGGTCTCTAAGGCTATGCATTTCATGTAAGATTCTGTGCACGATATGTAAATATAATGTAATAAATTATTTTAAGAACCATTGTGATTCATATTTACTATTATATTGATTTTAAAAGTAATTTTTTGCTTAAAGTGTATTTACGCGTTCGAAGTACAAGTCTAGATTACCATCTAAGGATATTATTATTTGATTTCCAGTTGCTAATTGTCTTCCTCCTTTGCTCCCCCTTGCAGATCCTCCCCTGGTGACGCTACGCTTGGGCTCAACTTTGACACCGGATGATATCAAGGAAGGCGATGATGTTTACTTCGAGTGTCACGTACAATCGAATCCTCAATGGCGGAAACTGTTGTGGTTGCATAATGTAGGTCGCAGTGGGTTCGAGTAGCAGTGAGCCGGCCAGGAGTGAGCCGGGCAGGTCCACCAGCCCGGGCATCCATCCATTTGGATCCGGCTCCATCCACAGCCCACGGGTGGCAACCCTGAAAGGCGTCTGCTTGGCTGGCTCCTTGCATTCGGTTCTGGTTAAGTGCCAATAACATGGCAGGTTGCGTATGCGTTGAGGTGGCTGCTCCTCCTCCGCTAGTGTCGACCGCCGACGATGTCCTGATGCATGGATCCGCATTTGCTCATTTCCATTCTAGTGGTTTTCTTTGGCCCGGCTGTGGGCTGTGGGGTATATACATAGGTGGTAGTGGTGGTGCCATTTTGGGTAAAATAGTTTTGGGATTTGCGGCATTGATTTTGCCGTCGCTCAACTGCAATCCGCAGTCGCTTGGCAATCACTCAGGCAGAGTTCCCATCCCATACGGCCAGCAACCCACTTCCTCTCCCCAGGGAGGAAGTGTGTTTTGCACCAGGGTGTGTGTGTGCGTGTGTGTGTGTGTGTGTGTGTGTGTGGAATTTTTGCCTTTCGGATGCGCTTAGCGGATTTTGGCAAATTGAAATTCGAACCCGAGTGGCTTTAGAACGGATTATTGTTGGGCAGCACTTTGGCTGAATAATCCATTACTGCATTAGTTCAGTTTTGCTAATAGACTTACGGCTTCGGAAATTCCAGCAACAGACTCTTATATTTCAAGATATTGTTTTAGAGTGGTAATTACTTTGAGCAACTCTACAAAGAGTTATCAGAAAATAGCTAGAACATACTATGGGAAACCATATATAGCGATTTGTGAGACGCCATGTTATTGATTCAACCAGTAAACTGTAAAATACAATACTAGTTCACCATAATGTTACCATTTAATTACAGGGTATTCATCTGGAGCACAATACATCCGCCCGGGTCATCCGCTCGAATCAGAGCCTGGTACTCCAGAAGATTACGAAGCATTATGCCGGGAACTATGCGTGCAGTGCCATAAACGACGAGGGCGAGACGGTCAGCAATCAGTTGCCACTGCGGGTGAAATGTGAGTAGTCCTTTGGTCCTTTGGTCCTTCACTGCGTCCCTATGACTCCCTATGACTCTGGCGTCCAACCCTTTAAACAGAAACAGTGATGCATCAGCGATTTTAAGCATAAATTTGCCAAGCGGCACTTTGTTTGAATGCATCATCTATCTGCGAAACGCTGTGCATTTTCGTGCCCCATCTTTTGCTGCCACTCGGAGCTCGTCTGTTTTCTGGTTTCTTATCATAAAGTCAGGGCTGCAGCCGTCGCAGTTGTCATACCCCGACTAAGCCCTCTCTCCCCCCCTTCCCCCCCCATAGCCACGACTCATTTGATGTATTGCAATTTGCCTTTTTCTTCTCCAGGGCTGCTGCTCTTATTTATATTTTTCCCCCTGTTTTTTTGTTTTTTATTTTTATTTTTTTTATCCTGTTTTGTACTGTTCTCCGTCCGTTTTCATTTTACAACTCAGGCGAAGAGTCTTGGCGCAGTTGCACGTCAAGGCTGTGGAGGGATGAGGGGGGGGAGAGGAGGAAAAAAAAAAAATAAATAAAAATATTTTTCATTCCGCTTTTTGCATAAATACAACATTTTTGCTTGGCTTCGTTTGTCTGGAGCGCTGTTGCGAATTTCATATGCTTGCCACATGCGTTGGCTTTGGCCATATTTCATAGCAGCTGCAACTGCAGTCGGAATTATTCTTCAATTTAACAGCCCGCGAAAAGTTGCTGCTGCCTCGCAAACTTATGGAGCCTGAATCTTACCCCTCCCCACCCCCCTCCACCAGCTCCACTCTAAAAATCCATCCCCAAATTTAAGCAATTTGACAGAGACGCCTGGCCTGATGAGGAGAGCATGGCGATGGGCGATGGGAATGGTGATGATGCTGATGAGGATGATTGTAATGAGTCGGGTGGCCTGGCACTGGCACTGCTACTGGCTTAGTCTAGCCGGATTCTGGTGCTGAGCGAAACACATGTAGCTGTGTACCAGTGCTTCTTCCTCGGCTCTGAGCCATACAAATTGCCGCTCAAGCTCAAGTACTGCACACACACACACACACACACACACACACAGACACTCATATTTTGACAGGCGCATTGCTGCGAGCCATAAATTAAATGGAGTGCGCCGCCATGGCACTAGCTGGATTCCGCCTCCTGCCAGTGTCTTCGTCAAGGATTCTTGTACACTGCGTGCACTGCAAAATGCAACTTCAAATCATTCAATTATAGCTGACTGGGCTTAAAAGAATGTAAAAAGAATGCAGACATTCGCTTTAGGAATATGGAAATCCTTAAAAAATAAAACACAACAAAAAAAAGAAAGAAAGAAACATTTGAACTAGTTGGAAGTGCAGTGCCTGGCACACTTTGTTTTTGCTTTGTTTTTTTTGAAAATTTGGGATTAAATTCCGTGCTGATTGAGCCATATGAGCGCAGTTCCAAGTCAGTTGAATGCATAACTTGGATGATGGGCATAAGGTTATAATTAAACATTACACGAGTTACATAATAATTGATTCAAATAAATGAAAGGGATATTACGGAGCCATAGACTAAATGGAAGCCCTAATGCGGCTTCATTTTGGCCAAATATCTTTCGTGCTTTCAGCCAAGTGGATTGCCCACCCAGTAGCCCATTGAAATTGGCTCATAACTTCGGTCAGTTCCATGTAGGTAGGTCCTGCCCTTCAGCCACTCAAATGCGGCTTAATTAGCAAAGCGACTGAATAATCACTTCACACACTTTGCCCACCCTTTAAGCACGAGTATGTATAATACCAAAGTTGGCAACAACAACATTAGCTAATGTTGCTCGAATTGGAAGTAATTTTCCGGCTAATTAATTACGCCCCTTGGTTTTTGTGTACATTTTTGAAGATAAACAATTCATCAGAAATTCAAGTTGCCCTCCAAAAATGTGCGAGCGGATGTGCCCAAATGGGTGCGAGAGAGAAAGCGACAAAGTTGGCACGTTGACGACAGCAAATTACGCATACGCCACGTGTGCCGTCAGCTAATAATCCTTTAACATTTATGGAACGCCTATTTACCTGGCAAGTACTAAATCATGTTGCCACATTAATTAATTTTCCGTAAACGAGAAAAGGGTCCTGTCCCCCCACTCGAAGGCTTTTCCATCGCCATTTCCCCACCCTGCGACCCCCCATTTTCACCCCCCATTTAACTGACTGGCTGACAGACTGATGCGAAGGCGTCGCTCATTCGGTCGGTCCCTGCTGTCTAAATCACTTTTGTGCGTTTTTCACCTGCCACGCCCACACAAGCCAAATACTCCGGCTCATTTCCCAAACGATTTTCGGGACATTTTAATGTCCTGCCGGCGATACGCGGCATCTGACTGGTTACTCAACAGGTGCCACAAACCGGAAATGCACGACC
Source organism: Drosophila orena (assembly GCA_005876975.1). NCBI lineage: Eukaryota > Metazoa > Arthropoda > Insecta > Diptera > Drosophilidae > Drosophila > Drosophila orena. Next base: position 17,937 of record VCKV01000008.1, on the reverse strand, counting down.
GAAAGTAAGAGATTGTGATTGTACAAAGACAACGCTTCGGCGGATTCATATTACTATAATATTCTGACAAGCCTATTTGGTTGGCATTGATGGATGTGCTGGGTATTTTGCAGCATTTATGAGATAACTTTTAAGTACAGGTATATGTGCATTCAAATTTTCCTTAACTTACAGACTTACATTTCATATCTATTTATCTTTTATATCTTATAATTGTAATTCATTGATTAAAATCGCTGCTGATGCTCAAGAATATGCCCGTAAAGCCGTTTCGCATTATTTTCCCGACTGACTTGTCTTAATCTTCTTATTACAGACACGCCCATGTGCAAGCACGCCGACCGCGTAATATTAATTGGCGCCTCCAAGGACGAGACCGTCGAGGTTGTGTGCGAAATTCAAGCGGATCCGCCGCCGCGGTAAGTTCAAAAACAAAACAAAGCAGCAACAACAACAACAACAACAACCACAACCACAACAACAATATCAGAAAAAAGCTACCAGCTTATCCTGTTCCCCCCGCACACCCTGCACCCCTAAATCCCCACGCCTTCATAAAGGTTCTATTTTTTTTTGCTGAGTTCGTAGGCGATTGCTTCCGGTTTCCTGTTGAAAGGAAGTTTGTAAAATTGACAAATGATTGTGATTGTGTGTGTGTGTGTGTGTGTGCGGGCGCGTGTGTGCGTAGCGGAAAATGCTGTTTATTTTGTAGGAAATGTGAGAAAATTTAACAATTTTTTGTTGCCATTCTCATTTGTTGTATTTTGTTGGTTGTTGTTTTTCCAAGCGATTCTCCCTTTTAATTCGGTTTTTTGTTTGCCATCCTGTCTTTTCTTTTTTTTTCGTATGGTTTTGTTACTCGTTTCTACGGACCTTAAATTGTTTATTTTAATTCATTTTAAATGTGCAACTGGCTCTGCCATCCACATCGCCATTCGCCGTAGCTTGGATTTAGTTGGACAGCGCGAATGTGGCCCTCTTTAATGTTTTTTTAATGAGGCCACACCACCGAGGCCCGGCCAGCTGCCACTCCTGCTCAGTCCGAGATCTCTGTACTCTATACTGTATACTATATACTGTATATTACTACTGAGTCCAAGTCACTGTCTTGTCTTGTATTTAATTTCAAATTTTTTGTATGTATTTCCCGCCGCTGCGCTGTTGTGCTGCGTCTTGTGCTGACGCTTTATGCTAAAATAATTAATCATTAGCCGGCGGAAAATATGCGAGGCCGAGGCCAAGGCAGCTGCGGCGCCGTGTAATTGTTGTGGCTGCTGCTGGCTGGCTGTTTGGCTGGGGGAAAATGGTTGGAAAAGCGGGAAAATATCGAAGGGCAACTGGCTGGAGCATAGCGTGAACATTAAAAAGCTGCTGCCAGCTTCAAGGCGCTGGAGGGGCCAAAGAAGTAGGACCGACAGTTGGGCGACAAGTTAATTTATCAGCATTTAAGCGCCTGACAAGCGGCGGGGTAAAAATGTATTACCACGCCCATATTAATGTATTAAAATTTAAAAGAAACTGTTGCAGAACTCCAAGAATTTAAGCTTTTCTGACCCAACAGACAGGCACAAAAAAAATGGCAGCCAAATTAGTAAACTAATATAGATTAATGCCATTGAGATGTCTCAGTTTCTTACGATATAAAAATAAACTAATATAGATGACTGCCATTGAGATGTATCAGTTTCTAACAAAATAAAAATAAACTAATATAGTTTAAAGCCATTGAGATGTATCAGTTTCTTACGAAATAATAATAAACTAATATAGTTTAAAGCCATTGAGATGTATCAGTTTCTTATGAAATAATAGTAAGCTAATGTAGATTAATGCCATTGAAATGTATCAGTTTCTTACGAAATAATAGTAAGCTAATGTAGATTAATGCCATTGAAATGTATCAGTTTCTTACGAAATAATAGTATAATAATAATAGTAAAGCAAATTTTTGTATTTTCCAATCAGCAGAAGTATTGTGTGGAATTAAAAGTTGTTGCGCAAAGAGAAGTTATATTGAGCATTTCAGTTGATTAATTACCAGAAATAAATCAATAACACTGTCGTTGTTGTTGACATCGAGCATTTATGTGCATGTGTGTGCAACCAGAGGTTGCATCAATCGGCCCGCATATTTTCTGTCTTTTATTGATTTCATTCACCTTTTCACTCTGGTATGTTTATTTTTTTTTTAAATGGATTTCTGTTTTATTGATTTACGCTTATTTTGGCACCGCCAAGATGCGAAAGCGTTCGACCGAATATGCCAGCGATAATTAACCTTTTAAAAGGCTTCCAAATGTGTGAGTTTCCTCCATTCGGTCGGTGTGTGTCCGCTTAACCTTTAATATTTTAACAAGCTATTTTAAAAATGAAAAACTTCGCAAACATGTTTCGCTCGCCGGCTCTGGCGCTGGCTCCCCATTTTACCTGTCCTTTTCCGTCGCTGTCGCTCGTCCTGCCTCCTGCACACACACACACATACAACTGTCAAAATGTCAACGCAACTTACTCACACATGTGCACAAACATTTTGCAGGACTTTTCGCTGGAAATTCAACAACTCGGGCGAAACTCTGGACGTGGGCAGCGAACGATTCAGCGTGAACGGCAGCCGCAGCATTTTAAAGTACACACCAGTCACAGATCAGGTAAACACGCCATTTCTCCCACCCTTTCTCCCACCCTTTCGCCCCTTTCGCCCCCCTTTCACTACTTTCACGTATATATGTATATGTATATATTTGACTATGTCCACAGTGGAGACCGAAGTCAGCTCCGGGCAATTAAGCAAGAGCCGCATTTTAAATAATAAATAAATATGTATTCGCAGGATTATGGCACACTGTCATGCTGGGCCTCCAACGAGGTGGGCACCCAACAGCATCCCTGCCTCTTCCAAGTGGTGCTAGCCGGTAAGTTTTCGCATCCAGATTGCTAGGAATGTGCTCTCTCTGTCAGTGGTTCACAAACTTTGGTCATACGTTGCTAAAGAATTCTCGTACTAGATCTGGAAAGCAGCCAAGTCGAAATGGTTGTACATAACATTTACATTTGTAGCTAAGAAAGTATATATATGTTTACTGCATATCGTTATATATAACTTTATATATAACACCATATATAACCCTATATATAACCCCATATATAACCCTATATAACCCTATATAGCCCTATATAGAACTCTATATATAACCCTATATAATACAGATATATCTTAAGGATATATCCAGGAAACACTCTCAAAGTTGTAAAAACTGCAGAAAACAAAAGAATTTCCTGAAAAGTTCAAGCTTTACCTTTGTTTTTGAATAATCACGAAAAAGTATCATATTTCTTGGCTTCGCCAAAAGAATCACCAGTGTGCAAAGCCTCCTTATGTCAGCGCCAAAATCCCCATACGAGTATGTACTCCGAGTGGCAAGTGCCGGCTTTTCCTATGCCATTGGTTTGTTGCCATTGCTTCATTACGTGCAATTTGACCTTAACATGTTAATGCCGCATGCAAACACAGCCAAACACAGCCAAACAGAGAGTACTCCCAACTGGAGGGCAATCCCTGCCTCCGGATAACCGGACGGACCGGGCCAGAGTCATACCGAAAACCAACAAAACCAGAGTTGTGGGCCATTGTGCATTTTGGGCGCCTGGGGGATTGGGATTCAATTCACAAAAAAAAGCAAAAAAAAAAAAAAAAAAAAACTGAAACAGAAACAGAAACAGAAACCAACAAAGCCAAAACCAATGCTCATGCTCCACGCTTTGACTTTTCTCGATGCTGCTGCTGCTGCTGCTGCTGCTGCTGCTGCTGCTGCTTGTTAATTTCCTGCGTAACGGGCACCAACATAAATCTGATTTTTGGATGCGAATGTGTGCGGACTGCAAATGCCATTCCGATTCCAGCACTGCCGAATGCCGTCAGCAATTGTACCGTCTTCAACCGAACTGAGCTGAGTGTTGACATACAGTGCATACCGGGCTATGACGGTGGACTGCCGCAAATATTTGTACTCGAAATGTTTTCAACACGCACCGGCATCACCAGGTAAGCATATTAATCAACTATAACTACAGCTGCCAGAGGCTCAGGACGAACCCCCTTTCCCCTTCCCCCTTCCCCCTCCCACCCTTTCACTTCCGCTTGGGGGCTTGATTTTAAGCCGCTTATGTCCGGTCCAAGTTGACCCCCGGTGCCCAGATATGGAACATATGTCGTTCCGGCAAAGCACATTTCGCATTCATGTATGTGCGTGGCATTTGACCTCTGTGCTGCTATAGAAATAGCACTAGGTTTAATCAAATAGAAATATGCGAAATCACCTGCTGCGAATATCAATTATAATTCTGATCCCTAATCTTAACAAGGTTTTTTGAGAATTATTTTGTAGGTACACGTATATTAGTTATAATTTTATTTATCCTAAGGCTTGGCTTAGGTTACATGTGTTATTTGATCAAAGCTTCACTCTAATGAAAAAACTTATGGTACTTAATTCTGTTTTGGTTTATTGTGATGCCCAAAAGATACGCATTATATACTTGGATACTTGGACTAGAATTGACTTTTAAAAACATTGCCAATTGTTCCCATCAAACGAGTTACTCCGGACAACTGCTCGAGAATAATAGGCTTAAATGCCCAGTTAAGTTAGTGCGAGTGCTGATAATAACGACCATGTTTAGCTGAACGCCATTCCAGCTCCACAACCGCAGCCCCAAGTGGAAAGATATCTGGTCTTGACACCTCACAAGGACAGATGTACCAGCATGATTTTATTCAATAATAGTTTTGGGTGAGAGATGGCGACTCGAGTTCTGGCAAATGTATTTCAAGTGCCTTCACCTCACAGATACGTGTATGTGCACATTTATAGCACTCCATATATGTACATATGTACATACACGTTTATGTAGGTGTGTAATTAGGCGTGAAACAGTTGGCTCTGGGGCAGGCTGTTTGTCCTGAAATGGGTCCTCGAGCTATTGCATTCATAGTGGCTATTAAATGAGTATACATGTTTATGGTAAATAGGGAAATGAAATTCATATGCGCACATAACATTATCCGAGGGTTGTCTCCGTTTCATTTTTCTTTCTCATAAATTTATGCCAAATTTTGCTTTTGGGTTTCAACCAAGCCAAATAAACATATCTTATTAAAAACAAAGACATCGTCAGAGCAAACAACAAAAAAAAAAATAAAGAAAACGGAAGGAAATTGAAGCCCACAACGAAACGCAACAAACATCGTCATCAATGTTAAAATGTTTAGCAGATATATATATAGACATCGAACCCTAATATTTCAGAACTTTTTCGGGGAAAGGATTGCCGGGAATCGAAGGGTAGACAAGTCAAAGCCGCATTCGTTGGCCGAGGCATCAAATTCAAATTGAGGTCATGATTGGAAAGAGCGCATATCTTATGAGCACTGGAGTATGGGAGGTGGCGGGGTGAGGTGGTGTGCCAAAAGTGCTTGGGGTTAGGAAAACATGCCAGCGGAAAAGCCGTAAAAATGCCAAAGGAAAAGGGCTGCCAAAAAGTATTTGTGGCATTGGATTTTACTCAGGCCGCACTCACACACACACACACACAAACGCACATACACTGGAACATTTGATTAAGGGCTTAATGCCGTTGATTTCCTGGCCATTTCGTTTGATTTAATTCGCAATCATAGCGAACCCCTCCAAATAATAACCAACCCTTTCTCCGCCTGAACCATCTTTGCAGATTCAATTTGAGCAACGCCGAGGAGGCACTATTTTCGCTGGAGAACCTGGACACGTTGACCTCGATGATGGTGCAGGAGAATAATTCGCTGCGGCTGCGCATCTATTCGTACAACCAGAAGGGCCGCAGTGCCGCTTATCTGCTGCCCGATTTCATAATTGGCTCAACAGCTTACAAGACAGGTGAGTGGCACTACCAGCAGCCAGATGGCGCCACCGAAAAACGAACAGCACAATTTGCCATGATTGATGGATGATGCAAGGATGCTGGAAAGGCTGCCACGCTTGGCATTGGAGATTGAACGTGGGCGGGTTTATGCTTCTGACAAGTGAGCAGCTCGCATCTGATGGACACTGGGTGCAGAGCATTATATCGGCTCTTTGGCCTATCCTGAAATTTCCTGATTTCCTCCTATCCTGATAACCTGATATCCTGATTTTCTTGCCTGCATTAATCCCATACAGGCAATAGGCCAAGCCCAAGCCCAAGCCCCTCAGTCCCACTGCCAGTGACACCTGACAGGCGGGCTCCTCCGCCAGTCATCTGCAGTACTTACTCCAATCAACATGCCTGCCTGAAGGACACACGCCATGCTGCCACCATGATGGCATGGCGTGAAACATGTGTAAAATTACTTTTTAACATGTTAACTGATCCTTCAAGACTTTGAACAGCAGACCGGTTTTCTGAGATTTCATTCCATCAAAAAGTCATGCACACTTTTTTTTTTGAAAATATCAATTGTAAGAAATGTGTAAGAATGTATTTTTATTCAAAAGAAGTGTTCTTGAAAATATCGCACTGAAGTGAGTAAGCCATTTCACAGAAATTGTTCTTGGAATTGGTAAATTATTGCACATTTCGAGTTTCTGTTAATTTCATTGTAGCATAGTTATCCTGAAAATCAGTGCAATTAAAATGTATAGAAAATCACGTTTAATCAATTAAGCCAACACATTAACATTAGCCAGCTTCGCCATTTGGTTCCTGCTGCAATAAAAATACAGACTTATATAGGGACACGCCCACTAGCCGCCCAACCAATTAATCAAAATTGAACGTCCCCTTCTAATGGCTTTATCACACACATACTCATGGAATATATGCACACTCTGCTCTTCTCGTTGTCTAAAAATAAAACCGTCACATGTCGACGAATTTAACGTCCTGGTCGTCGGTGGAATCGAATGCCTTAACTACCATCCACTTCCATCGCCAATCAATTTGATATACGTGGGCCTGTTGTGATGGGAATCTATCTAAAACGCGATGATGATTTATGAACGACGATTGTCAACCTGTAATTACGCGAATTACAACAAACAGACGACGATGTAACACTGACATTGTCGCCGGTGATTGTCGGCAGTGTGTTGACCATCATAATTATTGGTGTGGCCATCGCGATACGAATATTCGTGGTGACATTTGTGCACAATTTGCGGAGGAATCGCCATCATGGCAGCAAGGCCACCGCCGCCGGAGTAACCGCCCAGCCCAGCGATGTCTTCAAGGTATGTTTTGCAGTTAGTTGAAGGATTTGCCACTTTGCACCTACCATTTCATCATTCACCAATTACCATTCACCCACCATTTACCATTCACCATTCACCATTTACCATTCACCATTCACCATTCCCCATTCACCATTCACCATTCACCGTTGACCATTCACCATTTAGCATTCACATTCCCCGACGGCTTTCGAGCAATTAATGTACGTATTATTTTCTCGTAGGGCGGAAACCTGGAGAAGCCGCGCTGGCAGCACACGGACATAAAAACAAAATCATCAGAGGATTTGGTTGAGGACGAACGTGATCCGGACGTAATACCATCGCAATACGGTAAGATTATAAACAGTTGCTGACACTTTGGGGACACTCAACTTGTGCGGAGCTTGCGGACAAACATATATTATTAATAATGAATCATTGCTATGATTATAAGCAACTATAAGTTAAAGTAATTAAATTTTAATGCTAACAACTTAACAAATAATTTTAAAAATAAAACTGTTTTTTTTTCACCATTTTTGTGCAGTGTAGGGCAAGTAGGAGTCACTTGCGCGTATAGCTCAATTTCGGTTTGCTTTTTAATGTCACCCCGCGCGAGTCAAGTGTCCGCTGAAGTAACCGAGAATAAAGCAGCTTTTTTATAGTGTGCACTTCGAGCATTAAACTTTAATCAAATTTTATGGCCACTTTTCCGACATTTACTTTCATGTGACCCGCAATCTCAATGGCAATACGCTATCTGCACATCCGGCGCATCCGTTGTTCTTTGGCGACCCGCAATCGTAATCAATCTCATCAACACAACAACTGAACCAACCCAACCCAAACCAAACCAAACCGAACCGAACCAATCCAATCCAATCCAATCCCATCAACCAATGCAATTTTCTTTTAATCGTAAATATTTTTAACGACGGTGCCCGCCTATCTAACACATGGACACCACGACCCCGCAACATGGCTGCTCATCAATAAATTTCAATCAAGCAGTCGGTGGCAGCAGCGCCGGCAGCAGTGGCAGCAATGCCTCCAACGTGGGCAGCACCACCGCTGGCACCGCCACCGGGAGCAGCACCTCCACGGCGGTGGTGGCCAGCGCCAATGCGGCCGCATCAGCGATGGCAGGACCAGGAGGTGCCACATCGTCCGCCTCTGCCACAGATGGGCATCCGTTTGCATCTGCCACGGCGGCGGCAGGAGGCGGTGCCTCCAAGTGGTCACCCAACGGCAATGTAAGTACTCAAACAAGCGATTGTGCCACTGCTGAAATTCTATTTTCGGGGACCAGAAACTGGGTCAAAACCAATTATATAGTACATCTGTAATGTAATGCAATTGCATAACTTACACAATCTTATAACAAACTAAGTTATTTCGAATATAATATACTTTATGAAGTCTGTAAATTTGTGGACTATGCTTACTAGCCTATTACAATCTATTTGGAAAGGTACCTTGCTGACTAGCTTAATCAGATCCAATTGGTATAGGTATTTTCCAAAATATACATCCGTTTTCTTTCCTAGTTAACATTAAAAATTTTTGGTTTCTATTTATGCTAATATGTAATAAAACCATCAAGATAACCCACCATTCGTGCGATACTAGTGGCTATTAAGCGAAAAATTGCGCCAGGATCTCATCACTAGTGATGGATTGTGGAATAATGAAATCCTGACACCTTTGGCGCATTCAATCTTGTGGCATAGGCAACTGCAGTTGAAAGTTAGACAAACTCTTTTGCCGTTTGTGCTTTGCTTCATTCTCTGTAATGCAATTTGATTTGGCAAGTTTTGTTGCCAACAGTCCGGCTGTGAGTGCCTTGCGGAGCAGAAAGGTAGTCCAGATGGCTCTCGAATCCAAAATCCGAGCCAGCCCAGTTGGACCGTTTAACGTCTGTCAGTTGTCAGTTGCGGTTCGTATTAACTGGGCTTCTATTGCCCAGACTTCGTGGTCCCGTTGTCCCGCTGTCCCTTTGTCCTGGCAATCTGGGCGATGCACTGAAAGCAATCAACTACTCAAATTGTCAAATTGCTAAACAGAATCCCGGGCAACTGGCAACCGGCAACCGGCAACCGGCAGTCAGTTGGCCCTTCATCTTGGGCTCCCCGAGCACCACCGACTGTATTAAAAAAAGCTTTTAAACTGTCACGGCTCCTTCGAAATTCCCACTCTCTCCGCTGCCACTCAGGTTATAAATAAAAATCCATTGGCTAAATCGGGGGATAACGTGCAGCCTGGCTTCAACCTACACTAGTCCGGGTGGGCTGTGAGGTAATTGTGAGATTTTTAAAACACAATATATCATGTTGAGAGGGCCGTAATCAATCAATTTTTGCTCTGCATTTGTATTGAGCATGGAACTTTGTGTCGGATGGCCAAATCCGTGAAGAGCAGTGCCTGAGCTATTGCAATTTTTTAGCTTGTTTCTCCATCTGATGGATGTGGATGGCTCTTAGAGTGGCAACAGGTGTGCTGAAGTATGCGCTGCACCTGGAATCTCATTTTTTTAAGAAAGCAATCTGCACACAGTGCTCAGGAAGTATAAACGGTATTTCGATCGAGTTAAATGCGTTTTCATTTCATTTAATTCAGTAAATAGATTTCGAATAGCTCTTGAATCATTTAGTGAATTATTGCCACAAAAATTAAATCCCTACCATGCCAATTGGTTGCCGTATAATAAATTGTATTATTACCACGTTGACTTTATTTTACTCTTTCCCACATTTTCTTCCTTTTTTTTTTTTTGCCAAACCATTCAGTCGAGATTAGAGTGTCGGCCAAAAACACATTTGTTTTCATTTCATTAAGTTCGCAATTAGAATTTATTTATAACCAACCCACGCCAGTCGGAATATCTCGCACATATGAATATTCAAATGTAAATATGTACGAGTATATGCATATATCTACTTTATGCGCTGACAACGGTCGAGATCCCAGAAAGCCATTACCATAAGCTGTGCGAACGAGATTAGAGCCGGGAAATGGCCATATGCATCGGCCATGACCAATTGACTGCCAGTCCGCGAATATACATGTATATATGTACGAGTGTTTCACTATATTTCACTAATCTGGCCAAAAACATTAGCCCGAAAAACCGATGCCCCCACTGGGCGCCAACCAATTTGCAATGCAGAAAAACGCCGAAACAGAAGTAGCTGGCAAATCAGTCGACTCTGCGGTTTCTTTTTGTTGTTGTTGTTGTTGTTGTTTTTTGTTGTATTTTCATTTTCCACCCACTCCATGGCGCATTGCATTCGGAACCAGATAACAAAGTATCAGATTCCGGGCCCAAAATCGGATACACGGAGTCGGGCTGAAAGGGAATTTTTGTTTCATTCCGTAAATGGGATTTGCTGTGCAGATTTCAATTACATTTAAATTACCATTCCAGGCAGGCTTAAAATGCGGTTGGTTGGGCGGCAATGGCGGCCAGTGGGCAATCGCAGCATAACTCAATTCGTTAATTAAATAATTTTAAATATTGCGAACCATAACAGCCGAACATGCCAGTGTTCGCCATACACTCGCCACCCACTCGCCCGACACCTGGAAATTGCATTGAGATTTCAATTAGAATTTCATTTCGCTTTGCCAGACGGCAAAAATAAAATGCAAAATAACAAAGTATTGGTCGTCGGCATTTTGGATGTTCTAGTCGGAAATCGAGCATTTCGGAATAATCATTTAAGCTAATTGGATTGCGGAGGCGGCTGTGAGAGGCAGATCAAAACATCGTTGTATCAAATTTCACAAATGTATCTGCAAAATACGTTTTCAAGCTTCAAGGGGATTTCAAATTGAGTCCATTGCTATTTTTTTAAATAATAGCCCAACTGTTTGCGGTAAAGCAAAAATCTGTTTTTACCCATGCGGCACCGATTAAATTTCGATTTTTGTACTAATAATTATTTTTTCTATCTATCTATGCAGCACAAGTTTATATCCAAATGTTGACACGCCCACTCTTACGCCCACAAACCGCACAAAACTTTTTTTATATCTTGTTAATTTCTATAGATTTGCAAAAAACGTTTTGCCAAGCCCCCAAAAAATGTTAAAATTTCGCGATTGCACTTCCACTACCTGAGTAACGGGTATCTGATAGTCGGGGAACACGACTATAGCATTTTATCTTGTTTATTTTACTTTCTTTGAGTTGAGAATTGTTCTGGGAATCGGGAAACATAAGAATTTCATTCCATTCGCGTGGAAAATTCTAGAGTGGTAGAGCGCAGTCGCTTCCAGTCGAATTACTTTAAGTTCAGAAATGGCTGCACTAAAAGAAAATATATTAAAGGGTATCTTTTAAAGAAAAATGCAGCTGGGTTGTTACCTGAATTTTAATTCAGCTTACGTAGTATACAATTTTTAATTTTTCTTTTGAATATATTTGTACATTTACTTTTTCTTTTGAATATATTTCTACATTTGATTTTTCTCTTGAATATATTTCTACATTTGATTTTTCGCTTTAATATATTTGTACATTTGATTTTTCTCTTTAATATATTTGTATATTTGATTTTTCTCTTGAATGTAGTTGTACATTTGATTTTTCCCATTCATATATTTGTATATTTCATTTTTCTCATTCATATATTTGTACATTTGATTTTTCTTATTCATATATTTGTACATTTAATTTTTCTCTATCATATATTTGTGCATTTGATTTTTCACATTCATGTATTATAATATATTTCTACATATGAATATGAATATAAATATGAATATTTCTTAAAATTCAGTTGTTACATTGGTGTTTCGGAGTGTATCTATGTCTCCATCCTCTCTGCCTTGCAGGTGACGACGACGATGCTGTCCGGCGATGCGGTGAATGCAACTGTCACCTACAATCAAATCAACGCACAACGGGCGCAGCTGTTGGCGGCGGTGGCTGCAGTGGGCGGTGGATGCAGCAGCACCGTAATCTCGCCCAGCAGCAGCATCCTGGGCGGCCTTGGCAAGCCGCTGGGCATGGGCATGGGCATGGGCATGGGCATGGGCGTGGGCGGGGGCCTGGGCATGGGAGTGGGTGTGGGTGGCACGGTCATCGGGTCGCCCACCTCGCTATCGTCGACGGCCACACTGGCGGCCCACCTGCAGCCGGCGGTGCACAGTAGCGGTGTGGGCACACTGCCACCGGGACTCGGAAGCGGCGGTGGTTACATACTGAACGCCTACGCCAGCGGGCGGCTTCACCACCCACCTGGTGGTGGGGTACCAGTCGGAGCGACCCACACCGCCACCCTGAACAGGCATCACCACCAGCAGCACCAGCAGCAGCAGCAGCAGCTCCACCACCACCCGCACCACCAGCAGCCACACCACTCCGGCTCAAGTCTTTTGATGGGTAGTGCTGGAAGCGTGATGGGCGTTGTGGGATCCACCACAACAGCGACTACCTCGTGCAACTCCTCGCAGGATCTGGACGATAACATCAATATAAATGCGATTAAGGACTGCCTTATGACGCAGCGAGTGCCCGAGAGTTGCGTTTAAGTTCGAGGATTGGATGTGTATTTACTTTGCAGGCATATCGATCTATGTCAAACACAGGACTGTGGAAATTTTCAGCTTAATTTTAATAAAAAAAAAAGGAATTACTCATGATTATTTATGGAAAAGTGTGTAAAATATGTAACTACCTTGTATTATTTGCTTCAGTAGCAGATCATTTAGGCTAAGACCTTTCTGGGAGTATGAAGCCTGTTCTTTATCCGTTAAGGTGCTGTGCATATATAATCCTAAATTTAAGTGCAATGTAAATGCTGGGAGTAGTTGTCATTAACAGACAAGTTACATCATATCTTCTGGTTCAATAGCATATCCGTTGTTATATCAAAATAGGACAGATACAATGAAATATCAATGTTTATTTTGAGAGTTAATTTTCGATATATTTTAGACGCTTAAATTGGCTGAATGCCTTGCATTTGAAAACATTTTAACACGAAACTTGGCAACTGAAGTGCAAGGAGTAGATTTCCTTTCGAACAAGATTTGGATATGGTTAACTGGATTAACATCATTTAACAATACAGTTAAAGACACACACCCTATTTTAAGGAAACTTCAAAAAGACTCAAACAATTTAGTACCGAAATATTTAATAGCTAAAATATTTTCGAATGAAAAGTAAACAGCATAAGCATACTTGTATATAAAATATATATATACGTGGCATAGAGTATAGGAAAAATGTATAAAAAGAAAAGAAAAGCACACCTAAATATCATTTATTGTTGTATATAAATATGAATGATTGTAAATTTATGGAAGGTTATGTTTGAGTCGGTGTCTAAATCGGCAAACGGTCCTGCTTAGAGCTACAAGAAATACTGAAGTTAAATGTTTAGAGAGAAAAGCGCTAGATTTAAGATAAATTAGATCAGAGAAATTGAAAGAGTTTAAACTGTGCTAGGCTAACAGAATTAAGCGTAAATATCAATAAATATGTTAAGCTAAGTCCAAAGATAGTGTGACAAAATGCAAAATTGACTATTTGGAATGTAAACAAAGGGCGAAAAGTAAATATAGATCAACTACAAAAAAAAAAAGAACAACAAAAACCAAAAGAGTTAATTAATTATTTGCGAAACCCTGTGCGGTGGGAACTTACATGTATTTGTTTGAAATCTAATTTGGAAGTTGAAACCAACATGGTTGGTTTTCATTTGAATTCAACTTTTTTTGTGGATACACTGTGGACACATGTCCGAAATCTTTTCCAGCCCCACTTGGCCAATTTAAATCGCCACTCAAACGGGCGGGTTCAACCCGTTCCTGCGGTTCGCATGCCAACCACAATTCCCAACACCCGCAAGACAAACCGCAAGTGCCAAGCGAAAAAACTACTTAAAATTTCATATGCTCCTGGTCCCTGGTCCCTGGTCCCTTGTTTTCCCCATCACCGGACTTGCCTCATTAGTAAATCAAATTTATACGTAGGTGGTTGGCTGGCTGGCCCAAACACGCCTACCCAACTGGCCATTTGGCCAACTAAAATGGTCAACCGAATGGAACGTGGTGGCCAAGTTGAATAGACCGACGGCCTGAGTGGGAAAACAAAAAGCGGCAGATAGTAGCAGATGGTAAGTATACTCATATAGGAATTTTAATATTGGATTCCCCAAATTCAGAGGTATACAATTAATTATTAATTAACAAATGTAAGGTATGGAGCGCAAGTTATGTTAATGAATGCATTTGAAACGCTTATTAATAATGCCAGTAACTAATATAGCAATTAAAAGAGTAAGTAAGCCATGTCCTTAACGCTATTAGCCATTTCACATTAATTTAAGCCTAGCGTCAAGCATTATGAAAACCTCCTGACAAGCAGTGACCTTTGAATAACCAAACATGTAGTTGGCTGTACTGTTCTGATCGCATTTGATTGGTATTTGCTTTCATGTCGCCGCCTAATAGAAATCTCTTCACACGTGCCAGAAATTACCCAGACACAGCAATAATAACAGGGGGGGACTGGAAAAGAAAGAAAACTGACCCTGAGGTCAGAGAATCTATATAAATAAATGCACCGCCCCCGGAGAAAGGAGAAAGCCTCTGCGAGTGAAATCTAAGCAAATAACTTCGATTCAATTATGCATGTGACTTATGCTGTCTGTTGTACTCGACCAGACTGGCCATATTGATTTTTCCGCCGCAACTATGTGTGAAAATTAGATTCTCGTTTACAGTTGCCGTTTTCCCTCCATTAGCGATTAGCACCGCGCCCCAAAGCCCCAGAGCCCCAACTCCTGGGGGCGGGCAGCGAATTGAATTGAAGCGCATTGTGTAAATCAGCGGCTCAATAAAATCTAATAGCCCCGGCAGATTGCGGCTCGGCACGCACCGCACCAAGGCAACATAAACAAAAATGGGAAAAAAATTAGAAAAAAAAATAGAAAAAAAATGGGAAAAAAATTAGAAAAAAATAGAAAAAAAATAGAAAAAAATGGGGGAAAAATTGGAAAAAAATAGAAAAAAATATAGAAAAAAAATAGAAAAAAATGGAAAAAAATACGGGTAGGCGGTCCTGGTTGGGTGGTAATCATAAATTACTGGACGGGGACAAAGCTCGTCCTTGACAGTGGCTAAATCTAATAGGCATCGTTATAAATGGCAGAAGTGACAGGCTGAAGCTTGAACCCGTTAAGAAATCTCTCGGCTGATTGACTTGAAAAGTTTTCAATAAACTGAAAGGGTAAATGGGGTAGCCTGGACTTCATGGCCATAACATAATCGTTTTCGTAATATATCTATTTTTGTATTTCCATAAGCCGGAAGCGGAAGCAAGTTTATGATTAAAACTGTGAGCTATAGCTAAAAACAATATTTATTTATAATATTTATGTATTTTAACAGACATCGACGTCTTAATTTTAATAAATGTGTTTTAAAGTACACACAAGCTTATGCGTAACAGCTTCAGTTGGTCAGCATGAGCAAAGAAAATTCGCTGGTGGCATTAATGCAATATTGACAAGGGGAAGGAGCCCCGTAATCCCCAATCTCCACGCCGGATGCTTTCTTTGTTCATTATCGAACTTTCCGACGTTCAAACGTTATAACGTTATAACACTTGCAGGGCCAAAGCCGCCAGCAGAGTATTACCGCAGGGAAGCCGCTTTGGCAAATTAACTAATGACCCCATGTCGGGGGATACAGGGGGGGTGGGGGCGAGGAACGGGATCGAAGTTGTGGAGATGGGGCGGGAGTTTGAGGGGTTGGGGGTTAGGGGGAAACGTTTGTTTAATTGTCGTGCGACCCGCTTTTTGCTCCGTTTTAATGAGTCAATTTAAATTCCGATTTCGATTACGGGAAAAGCGTTTTTCGAGCAGCTGAGGCCAAATCGATGTTCATTAGCAGAAGGCGAGCCACGCCCCCGGCCGCCTTCTTTGTTCGACCGCTTTCCGTTTGCAGTTCGCCCTCCCCTTATTTCCTTCTCTGTGTTTGTTTTTTTTTTTGCCCTCTGACCTCTTTGTTCCGGACATTGTCAACGCAATTAGCAGCGCGAGCGAGACGGAAGTTTTAAAGTTAATATTGGTTTTTGTTTTTAGCATTCAAATGACTTCGCACGTTCGGTGAGTTCAGCGCAAGGCAGCGGATTGAAACATATTTCGCTTTCCCGCCGGCCAAGGTCACATTCATAATTAAAGCATTTAGAACTTATTATAATGTGAATGGTAATGCTGGTTTGCCGCCTCTTTTTTAGTGGCTTTTAATTTAAAATCAAGCGCACTTTTTGCCATGCCAAATTAATGGGCAAGGACGCGTAAGTGTGCGCTTTTTAGCATGGCCATTTTAATTAAAACAGCACGGTTTTATTATTTGATTTATTGCATCATCTGACAGGCCGCAATAATCGCCGTAAACAAATGCATATGTAATTGCATATTTGAACTCAATTAACCCGCGCCGCGACCGCACAAATTTTTTGCAAATTTGTCAACCCAATCGCAGCATAAAGGCGCTCCTCCCAGTGGTTGGTGCGCCCACTTTGGGGTGCGCCCACTGGCGAGGCCATAAATCTCGGCCTACACTTTCAACTTGACCCCAACGGAGGCGACTCGATGTCGTTGGAAACGCAGCGCTGCATGAAATGAAATTTAGCGCAACGGCCTCCTTCCATATGCTCTTTGTTTTTGAGTTTTCCGGCTTTTCCGGAGCTGCTCCCACTCCATCTTTTTTTTCCGTATTTTTCCGTGCGTCGCTCAACGCAACAATTTATGGCTAAGCGCTTGTGTTTGGCCTAAAAGTATGTAACGTACATATATATATTTCTATATATAAGTATATAAGGAAAAACCAGTTACGTAGGTTTCCATGTCGATAAATTACATGCCTCGGTTTGGCCGACCTACCGGAGTTGAACTAATGGCAGAGTAGCAATATTGTTATATAAAAGTTATAAATTTAAAAAAAAAAATATCTCAAGCCGCAGTTTTCAGGTCTGAATCAGGTGTTTGTATCGATTTAAGCAAAAACAACAGGGATTTTTATTGAAACCGTATTTATATTTGCATTTCATTATTTTCATAACTATCAGCACAGCTTTTTTGTTTAATGCAAATATTATTATTATTAATACAATCAACTAATTAAGAGTTGCATTCACTTGCTGTTACTCTAACTTATAAAAATGGCAAGTTTTATATTTTTTGGGCTAACATTTTGACTTGATTTTGAGCTACTTTAATGCTGTTTGGAATATTCAATAAAAATGTATTATAATTATTATTAATAAGCCCAGCACTCTGCGAAAGCACATGTACCCAATTTATTTCAATAGACTGTGGATATAATCACGCAAGCGACAAGAAAAATAAATTTAAATTTTGTGTCAACAGGCGGCATGGTGAGATGTTGCCAAGTCGTCCTTAGCCAACAATTTATGCGAAAACAAAAAAGGGAAAGCAAATATTTCAACGCAATATGGCGGTGTGCGGGTGTGGGTGAGCTCGTGTATGTGTTAATTAAAATGCCTTAATTAAAATAATTTTCAAATATTTTGCTGGGTGAAAAAGTTTTAACGCACACATGGGCCCGGCCCAAGTGGAACGTTGCAAGTATCAACGAATCGGAGTGGCAGCAGCGACGACGGCGGAGCAGCAAGCTTTTTTTTTTTTTTCCTCCCATTTCCTTCCATTGACTGGCTGTGCCGCACAGATGA